>OX494434.1:8704181-13977151 GCA_950381575.1 Plusia festucae
GTTTCTATTGTCCCACTTGACAGTTAATGTCCAAGCATAGTTATTATCAATTAATTAAGCGATATTTTAAAATGAATCCTCAAACATTATAAACAAACATTTTCAGTAAAAGAACATCCATTTTATTCGGATAGAGTTGCTAAATTGTGTTTGGTAGGAAGACCGACAAAAAATAGGTGACAGAAGGGCCTATTTGCACCATGCACTGTTTGATTGAATGTTCAAGTGTCCTGAGACATTATTATGTGTGTCTTTGAATAGTAGAATAATTCTCATAATTATACGATTAATACTTATTATTTAAAACATCTGATAACTAGAAAATAACTTATTGGTCCAGTCAACATAGACTAGTACGACAATAAAAATGTTATACCAATAGTCCACATAGATTCAGCAATTGCGCTTTTTTTTTCGATTTCTAAGGTTTAGGACCTTGTCACATAGTGGATTTTGTTATTATCTTTGAAACGGGAAAATAGTTATGAGAAAGTTATAGATCGTATTCCCTATGAAAGTGGTCTTTATATTATTATTAATTATCTCAACGCAGCACCTTTCTCGAGTAAACGTGATTTCAGGCCGAAGGAAATTCGTATTTTACTGTTTTTTATTTGTAATACCTTCTTAGCTTTTTTTAAGCTATCAAATGATCCAATTTAGTTGGAAAGTAATAAACATATTTAACCATTGAGTTAACACGGGATCAAAAAACTGAACCTTAGTAATAAAAACAAGTATATTAGAAATCCAGAAATGCATAGGCACAAAAAACATCATGTGGCCTTTGGTCAGACCAGTTAACGTTGACATCGCTACAGAGCGTCCAAAACCACCCTAGTTTCGATGGAGTTGGAAAGCTTTCTCGTTGTCCACAAACGCCAGACGCAGTGGCTGATTATACACGGCAGTGTTTTTAAAATAGCCTATACGAAACCCGTTTTGCTCTGGTAGCTGGAATTCGTGTAGTCTGCTGGTGAGACGATTCGTGACAACCATAAAAAACAATTTGTACTCATGGCTCAGGACTTCAGGAGTGAGATAGGTCCGTAATTCTTGAAAAGGGAATTGTCATACCTCTTGTTTAATGAGGTTTACGCAAATATAAGACATTGAAGTAAAGTGTGCCGACCCCTTTATGTTCTTGGGTCCCCCCCAAGAACATAAAGGGGTCGGCACTTCTTTATTAATTGGGTTTTCAACTACTACTACTGTACTGACGTACTGTGGCAGTCTCACAGACAGAATAGGTATCTCATGTGCAATCGCCCAAATCAGAACAAATATCAGACCGAGACACAAACACTTGTCTCTAGAATCTAAACTATTCTAAGCCCATGTCGCACAAAGGTAATATTTGACATAAGATACTTACCTCAATGATGGGCTCGCATAAATTAATTAAGTTTAGTTA
Organism: Plusia festucae; assembly: GCA_950381575.1. Lineage (NCBI taxonomy): Eukaryota > Metazoa > Arthropoda > Insecta > Lepidoptera > Noctuidae > Plusia > Plusia festucae. The sequence continues at coordinate 8,705,596 of OX494434.1, forward strand.
CTTTATAATTAAGCATTAAAATTGTGGTGGGGCTGGTAATATAATAAGAGCTTTTATCATAATTATATAAGTTGATTTATTTAAATATTTATGAGCACACGCAATAAATATCATACAGATACCTATAACATAATAAAACAAAATGTGCAACGGTACCTACTGCTTATTTCTAAAAGAATCTCTACCAGCAGACCTGCGAAGCGATCTGAGGAGTAGTAAATAATAGCAGTCAGCCTGAAACTAAGAATAATCTGAATTAAATATACCTACCTACTTGATACAAATAAAATAATCCTTACATTAAATAGACAGATATCTCTCTTTTATACGTTAAATATTTAAAGAGAGATAGCGATTTGAGTCCCGGATGTTAGTAGGAAGTGAGTTCCAAAGTCTTACTGCGTCAATGGTAAAGAAATAGGAATAGAAGTCGGTAGTGTTGAATTGAAAATGTAACAGGCATTTAATGTGGGATCGGCAGCGAACATGGGAAGGACGATTATGAGTAGAGCACTCAAGCAGATAAGAAGGATAATTATGTAGGATAGTGCAGGATATTATAAAGGAGGGATATTATGCACGTGTTCCTGTTAAAAGGCGGATTGAGAATTTGAGAGCCACTTGAGCTGCTCGCGAAAGTGAAAAATATGGTCATACTTGCGCAGGCCGAATATAAAACGAATGCATATTTTTTTTAAACACAAGCTTATTTAAAAGCTTTTCTGTAGCGTCTAGATAGCAAGCATCTGCCTAGTCAATTATAGGTTGAATAAAAAGGGGGAAAAGTTATTTAAGGATTCAACGGTTTACTCACGCGCATTCTCCTATTGAGTCTGAAACTAGTCGGGCGATCCCGAGAATGCGCGTGAGTAAACCGTTGAATCCTTAAATAATTATGAATTCGTCTCACGGAAGTTATTATAATAATAGGGGGAAAAGTTATTTATTACAGTGGAAAACATAGGTTTACGGCAAACTTAGGCAGCTTAAGACTACTAGCACGTTAGATGTGTGTCTAGATGGACCGTCAAATGCGCACAGAACTGTAAAAAGTGTCAAACGTTTACAAATTAACTGATTCCCACCTAGCTTAGAGTCAATCGAGTCAGTCATTGGTGTTACTATGACGCTTGTATTCCAAAAATACAAATCTCGTTTTGCGCTTTTCGATAGCGCTATTAAAGTAAGCCGTAAACAAGATTGTTAAAATCATCTTAAATCATCAATAAGTGTAAAAATGGTTCGTTTCATTATATTGTTGCTATTTTAGGGAGACTTTCGATCGAGACATATGCAGGGTGAAAACGAAGACAGTAGATAGTAGTCTTGATATCTATGTTGATGTGACGGAAGCTCACTCGAATCACGAATGCTCTTTAATACAGATAAATAAAACAACATAATATTAATAAATACATCACGCGCGTGAATTTAGCTCTCGAGAGGTCATTGACCCCAGAATCAGCTGAGTTTGATTTTGCGCTTCGATGCTGTTATTTTTTCGTTCTATTTAATTTTATCCGTACTAACATAATGATGCGTAAAGTTAATAAAACTACTAAAATGAAAAGAGACACTGCCTTGTTTTAACCGACTTCCAAAAAGGACGAGGTTCATGTTCTACTGTACGTACTCGTATATTCGTTAACTCCGTCAGTTCTGGACCGATTTTTGTTTATAAATATGAATTATAAACGGTAATACGAATAGAATTCTTACACTTAAAAGCGCGTTTGTAAATTATTTGTTACCTACCTACCTACTAATAATAATAATATTAAAATTCTTTCCTACGCCTCTTAAACTAAATTGCCTACCTCGCATGCATAAGCTAATCTTGTGCTGAGTTAATAAATAATTAAACTACCAATAACTACCTATTCTTGTTAAATAATATATATATAAATAGGTATTTAGGTCAAATAAAAATTGCCGTAATTTGTTACAAATTTTTACACTTGTTGAAATCAATACTTAGGTACGCATCCATTTAATGTGGTGATTTTAATAGTAGGTATAAATAGCGTTAGACTTTAATTATTTGATTATCAGACCATCAAGGAAACACGGGAAATACATATTGATATTAACATTGATAAACACAATCTTTAAGGAATATGATAAACTTGATAATAAAATAATATACTTGTAGGGTAGGTATATCAATGAAATAAAAATACAAAATACCTACCTACATGAAATCATTAAAAATCTGAAGATGATGTATTTGTACCTATAGGTACCTAAAATTGGTTTACACCAAGTTAAGGCTAGGTAGGTACCTGTCTATTAAACTACGACCACTTAAAATATAAAGGAACATGGGCACATAATATGTGTGAACAGTGGACCTACTTTTCAAAATTGTGCAATACATAAAACCTATGTCATATGAAAGCTGTTGCTATTGGCATGTTCTTTTCATTCTTTGGCAGCTGAGTCCGAACCATGCGCGAAATTGGCGTTTTTATTAATAAAAAAATATTGGTTGTTTGAAAAGTCTGTTTAGGGATATGATTATTAAACGTGAACTTTCGAACGTGCAGCCGGCGTTGATCGATTTATACCTAATACGGTATCACGTCAAAAACGTAAACTTGAACTTACCTGCCTTAGAATGCTCATAATATACCTAGTCTTCTTTATTAGAACACTGTAAGAGTTTTCATTAGTATGACATAATCATCTATTAACCCTTAATCAAATGGAATACATTTTGTGAGATAAATAAAAACTGAGATCGGTTCTTAGGTGAATTTTGCGAGTAGATTTCAAATCTTATGATAAAAACTTGGAAAAGTGGGGGGAAAGGGGGGTTTTGCGGTGGGAAATAGTTTCCCCTTGTTCATAACGGCATTGCAAAATATCACCAAGTGGGAAATTATTTCCCATTATCCGGTATAGGTTACGAGTTTTTCAAGAATTTTAGTACTGTTTTTATACTAGCTCCTCACCCTGCTTTGTTTTATATTTTATGAATACTTACTAAATATAAAATTAAAAATTCTAACATGAAATTGCAAAATTAAACAATAATGTTAGGGTTACAATGGGTTTAATGAGAAAAATACAAAAATACAAATACCTAATAATAAAAAACTTAATTAAATAAATCAGCCAAGTTATTTTATTTATTTATTTTGTATATAGTTAAAGTATTTTTTGAAGACGGGGACAGACAAAGGGAAATTATTTCCCACTAATTCAAGATGAAAATTCTCCAAGAAATCTAATTGTTTTCACGGTTCTTTTTCAGCTAAACGTTCGGAAAATAAGTCTAGTTTAGTTTATTATAACGTGTACCCACTTAACAGATTTTTTTTTCAAAAAACTTTCTAAAATTCGTTACACAGCAAGTATTTTCGCGGAAAAATCACAAATTGTGAGTTTGGCTTTGTCATACGACGTCAGGTTATCAACTTCTTGACAAATGTTGTCATTATTTAGTAAAAAATATATCCAAGATTATTTTTCTCTATGGTTGGCACGGCTAAGTCCTGTCATTTAAAAAACAAAAATGAATTTGCTAAGCCGGACGAAGTGGGAAATAATTTCCCCTCATTTGATTATGTAAGGGTTAAGTTATTTATTTTTTACGCAATACGACTATTTTATGCCATAGGTCTCGTTAGTAATGGAAATTTAAACCGAGATCCATACATTTTTGGTAATTCTCTTTTAATAATTTTGCTCGGATTCGAATCTACAACGAAAAATTGTATTATGCCTCATAAATAAATAAATTGTGATAGTAAATAAATAATGTAGTCTGCAATAAGTAACAAGACGAACAGTGACATTGATAAAATAAGTGTCGTAAATAGTCAAGTCAAACCGGAACCGGAAACAGTAGTTGTTGGAAGGCTGGGTGATCTTGGAAACAATGTATTTGATAAAAGAGCTTGTTAAGATACAACCAACTACATTGTTCTTATTCATAACCATTGTGCACGGCACACTCACGTAGGTTGGAACACTTTACGTATGTAGCTTGTTATGAGACATTAGATATTTTTTATAATCATTTAAAACTTAAGATAAAGTGATATACTTTAAGTATTATACTGTAGTTAATTGTACCTATTTAAAATATTTTGCTGTCGTGCATTTTTTAGATACCTACACAATTTAGATTTTATTTCGGCTAAACAAGCAATGAAAGTAATGTACTGCAATGCTTTAATATTTGTATTCTGTAATGTACCTATGTATTCTATACACAATATAATAAAATGTAAAAATGTTTTTTTTTTGTGATTTATTTAAAAACCTAACTTGTAAAATACCTGAAAACAGTTTGTCAAGAATCTGTAATGCTGCGTCCACATCGGGCCAACAAACGATATTCAGCATTGGCTAACCCAATCTTGTTGATCTTCGCCGGTGGGCCGAGCAAACGCCAGTTTACACTTGGTGCCGGCTAAAATAATTTGTATTGATATACCAAGGCCACTCGAGCTAGACCGAAAAAACTTGTGACATGCTTTCAATTTAGTTAAATTTAGGGACATCACCAATTAATGAACATTATTCAATGTAGGTACCTCAACTGGTTCGTTGATAACTTTTTTGTTTTTGTGCTAATTTGGTCGAGTTTTCGTTTTAAACTTGTTTATTTTGAATATAAAGTGTTTCGCGTATATTAAAGGAATTTGCAGTTTGCAGAACATTTAATCTCGGAATACTATCGAATAATAAGTATTAGTCGTAACTTGTTTCAATGTAAGTACCTCTCGATTCGTTCACCGATCTAAAAGGGATTTTTAGTAAAACAGAAAGAAACTACCAATAAAATACTGTACACCATTATATAGCACACCTTTGTATGTATTAAAAAGAGTATGTATTAAAATGAATTAATCATGAAAAGCCCCTCTCTCCAAGAAGTCGACAAGCATAGAATCTGTCCGTTAAGATTTCTGCTTACAACACAGCGTAGTCCCACCATTAATTCGCCGCAAGTCTGTAATCCCACTTGAGCGTTGAAATCTTCCGTTAGAGCCTTTGTGGTATTACGTAATGCCTTGGATATGAGCTCGTAAATATTCTCAGTCATCCAAATGTGTCGACGTTAGAGCATACACTTAATAACTTTTAAACTGTACCTTTCAGTTACTTTTATAAATGATGTATGTTACCCTCGTCGACACACTGGATACTTCAACAACGTTGTTAGAGAGAATCTTATTGATAAGGAACCCAACGCCACCTTGAGATGGTTGGTCTCCCTCTCTGAAATACATAAGATGGCCAGACTCCAAAGAAACCATTCCCGACATCCCGATATGATACATACCAGAAAAAAAAATACTGAATTTGACCCTACTATCGTTTTTTTTTAGCTTGTTTTAGATCCCACTGCTGGGCAAAGGTCCTCTTTAGTTAGTAGTAGGCTCCCCTTAGTTTTCCAAAACTCTGTCTTTTGAGATTTCTGGCCACGCGTCCCGCATACCTATCTGAAAAGATAATCACACCATGCGCCGCGGTCGACTTGGACGGCTTTCCTTTCTCAGGTGTCTAGTAAGTGACAATCTTTGCCCATCTGTCTGGCTGCATTCGCGCAAAATGACCACTTGAGCTTGGCTGTTTTTCTCCCATATCAGCTTGAGGTTGATAGAGCGCAGCGCTCTATCAATCTCGATCGTTGAAAAATCTTGAATATGGACTGGTTCAGTTATGACCAACTTTGAGCGCAGCAGATTAGGACGGGTAGGATGCACATGTCGATGAGTTTCCTCTTCAGTTTCATGGTCTGCCTTTTATATGTTCTGGGCCTAGAATCTCTTCCATGCATGTTGGATTCTCCTCGCGACTTCTTTCTCTTGCCGGTTCTTAAAGGGCTCTACAAGAGATGAATAATTCATCTCTCGTAGAGCCCTTTGAATCTCGTAGTTGCTTATAGGTGGAACAGAGTCTGGATAATAGTAAATATAGTGCTTTAAAACGATTTGTGTTGAACCTGGTACCTACAAATTTTTATAGAATTTTGTAGATATTTCAATTATTTTTCGGGTGCTGTTTTGATTTATTCCGTTACCTGTTACAGCCGATATATTTATCCAATTTAACTTTTCGTAATTCCCTGTTTCGCAGCTCTTACGGAAGAGTTACATAATAAAGCTGATTTATTAGTGTGGATATTATGATCTCTATTACCTTTTCTAATGATACGTTTTACCAACTTATCTATTTTTTTATATTCCATTCGCTTAAAAAAAGGCGTCTCAAAAGAACGAAACAAGTCCAATAGAAGTCCGGAAATGCATTGTATTAAAATGGTCAAGATTGGGCCGTGGTCGCCCTGGCTTGACCATTTTTGTACCTATCCATTTTGAGACGCATTTTATACGTAGTCGGGTTCATCGGGTTGTAAGTAGTTTTTATCTTTAATTTTATTAAGTAAAGAATTCTCATGAATATTGAGGTAAGTAATAATAATTTTATCACTGCAATTTTAAACTTGAACTAACCTACTTTAACTTAAGGGTAGCTTAGTATCTGGCTCAACAAAATTGTGAATTCGTTCTGTGTTCCTGAATAAATAATTATAAGCGAAGAGTAACATGAGCATCATCTCCATGCCTTTTTTTTTCAATATCATCAATTCTTTTGGTGCTCTTTTGGTTATGGCGTCCGCGACGATTTGACAGTTTGACTGACTTTGACTGACACATTCGACTTGATTCGACTGTCAGTCAGTCATGTTACCAAGTACCTATAACTAAAAGTCTAGTCTTATTTATAATGTGAATTAATTCGGTGTCGTTTTTAGGACTTAATAACTATCGCATTATAATATAAACATGAAAGATACAAAAGAAAGGACAATGTCTGGGAGTAGCGGAATGCTTAGTAATGATTACATGGACGCCTTTAGCTCTATAAACGAGAGGCCGGTGGATGATATTTCATTAGAATTTTTCTATAAACCTCATACTATAACACTGCTGGCAGTATCAATTGCTTCCGTAATTTACACAGCGTTTGTAAGGTACTCTAAATATTTAACTTATAATCTTTATTAATTAAGTTATCATATGATGTAACCATACTTCTTGAGTTAAGATGTGGTTAACTGTAACCTTTACTTTGAAAATAACTTCTCTTTTATTTTATGACTTATTGCTTACTAGCTAACTTTTTTCTACGATTCCTAACCACATGAATATACATTTGAGAGTATCGTTCAAGGCACTTGATATGATACATAATAATTCCTATAATGTCAACAACTGGAATTCCAAAATGTTACAATGCCTTAATATTATTAAATAAAAACGATTCTTATTTACTTATGATAATTTAATTAATTGCAGAGATGAATCCAGTATCCAAGACAATATTTGGTCAGGAATTTGTTGTGTGGTGTTCTTTTTTCTCATAGTATCAGTACTAACATTCCCCAATGGACCATTCACTCGACCACATCCAGCAGTTTGGAGGATTGTCTTTGGAGCATCAGTACTATATCTGCTTGCACTGTTGTTTTTACTGTTCCAAAGCTATTCTACAGTTTATGAGATAATGTATTGGATTGACCCAAACCTTCGTAACTTCCACATTGATATGGATAAGGTAATAAGTTTTAAGTGTTTTCATTGTTAACTTTAAAAGAATATAATCGTAACTGAATCTTCTAAGAGTTAATTTAATAACATGGTTGATGAAGGGGAATTATAACAGTCAATACTGTGAATAAAGTTCCCACTGGCTATTAAATCACAAAATCAAAGCAATTAATATAAAATCTATGATAAACAAAGCCAGTTAGCATAATAAACCATGGGAAACAAATTGTTCAGGTTACCTTTGCAATGTAAGAAATAACTGTGCATTGAAAAGTAACCTTTGTATCATTGCATGTGTGTGCCAAAAATATTTTATTAGAATTTTTTAATACAATGAGTAAGTACCTACATGAAAATCTTTATTTTTCTACCATGATAAATAACCAAACAAGTGCAAGTCACGATTTTATGTTTAATTCAATTTTTAACTATTTCCTGTACTTATAGTATGAGATAATATTACTTGCCAAATTTCAAAGTTCTAGCTCAAGGGGAAGTGCGCTATTCAGTTAGATTCCCTTGAGAGTGTCGAAATATACATCTTTTGCATTATAAATGGCTGTATCTGTTATCTTAAATATTTGTTTTTTTCACAGCTTAAAAAGGCTGTAGATTTCATAGGTTTAAATTTCAACTTGATACATCCCCGTATTCCGGAGATTATGGGGATTGACTGACAGACGGACCTACGGAAAGACGGACAGAGGGTTTCTGTTTTTTACTTTTTCGATACAGAACCCTAAAAAAATTACAGATTTTTCATCAACCATGGTCAAATTTATTTTAACATCTACTTGCCATTACTTTCGGCTAACTAAATAGCAGGCTGATTTTTCCAATGTTCATGTACAACTGCATTTATAATATGAAATTGCATAATTTTTAGTCTTAATTTTTTTTTGTGTATAGTATTATGGCCCTGCAAATGTCCCACTGCTAACAAATGTGTTTTCCCCTTTAAAGAAGGAACAAGTATTGCTTAATTGCATGTTGGTGGTTTCTAATTCCATTTTGGAATCCAGGTTTCATCATGTCATCATGTTTTCATTTGATGATTTACTACACATAAGTAACTTTGACATTTGTAGAACTTGCTTGTATTCAAACCTGGAACCTTGTGAATAAGAAACCAATAATTTAAGCACAAAGTTTCTGCAATATTTATTATTGTTAATATAAAATATCATTTCACTGGGCAATGAAATTTAAATAATTAATGACTTGAAAAAAACATGAAAAAGCATTTAAATATAATAATAATGTTTTTTTTTTCAGGAGTATGCTGTTAATTGTTCGGATATAAGTTTGGCAAAATTCTGGTCCCATGTAGATGTGTTTGCCTGGGGCCACTTTTTAGGATGGATGTTTAAAGCTATATTGTTTAGACATGCTGGTCTATTGTGGGCTATATCAATAATGTGGGAAATAACCGAAATAGCTTTTGCACATTTACTTCCTAATTTCTTAGAATGTTGGTGGGATTCAGTAATATTAGATGTCTTAGTATGCAATGGTCTAGGAATATGGTGTGGGCTTAAGATTTGTAAAGCCTTGGAAATGAGAGAATACAAGTGGGTCAGCATAAGGTGAGACAAGGATTACATGGTAGATAGTATTTTCTGTTGTAAGAATAATTTAATAATAACAAATTTATTGAAAAACAAGACATTTTGCAAAAATTCAAAATGAGTAATTTTATGCATACAAATTTTATTACTTCATTCTATGTATGTAACTTGTAGGTATCAAATATTAAATAAAAAATAGTAATTCACACTTATCAGATTCTTTTTTAAAGGGACATTTCATCTACAACGGGAAAAATAAAGCGTGCGATATTGCAGTTCACACCCGTGCAGTGGACACCAGTCCGGTGGTTGGATCCTACTAGCACGTACATGAGATTCTGCGCTTTGAGTCAGTTGGTGGTGTTTTGGCAAATATCTGAACTAAACACATTTTTCTTGAAGCACATATTCGAAATGCCACCTTCACACCCTCTAGTCATTGCGCGCCTATGTCTCATAGGAGTCATTGTGGCTCCATCTGTAAGGTAATGCATTCATTTTATTTTCATTAAGTAGTCGTAGGTACACGTCATGATCACATCTAATACCTACTTGCTAAAAAGGAAAGTTAAGGTAATGCTATTGGCATGATTTCATGTAATATTACTGTGAAATGAGATGAATGCTTCAAGAAAATAGGTTTTAGATTAAAGCATCAATAATTGAATCTCAAAACATAAAATATTGATAAATGTTTATGTGGTACAAAACTTGATATACTCGTATTATATATTATATACCTACTTTATTTCTTTCAGACAATATTACACTTATGTTACGGATCCAAATTGTAAGAGAGTTGGTACCCAATGTTGGGTATATGGAGCTATTATGGTTACTGAATCCATGTTGTGTATAAAAAATGGTAAAGAACTTTTTGGTCAAGCACAAGTTTGTAATGTGATTGTGTGGCTAGTCATTCAAATTATGGTTTCTATTGGCTGTGTGAATGGGGTAGTGCTCTACCATAGATACTTTGAGGTAAGCATATTTATTATCCATAAGGAAAAAAAAACTGGTATAACACCTCTTTTGGCGCAGTCAGATAAAAAACAGATAGCCTGGACAAAATTAATATTCAATTAAAGAGGTGTTATACCAGTTAGAGTTTAGAGTTTTTAAAGGCAAAATTGTAAATGTGGGTAAAATTATTTGCAGCCAAATAGTGAATCAACTGCTGAAAGCCCTAAGAAAGATGACTGAAAAGTCGGTAAGTGTTCCTATTTCTTCTCTCTTATCTGTGATTTCATTAATTTATTCCAATGTCAATTATTATTACCAATTCAAGTTTGATATTTTAAAGTATGTATGCAGGGGAAGCAGCATTGTGCCAGTGAGCCAATGCTTTTGCGATACGATCCATAATGGCTGATTTACACAGGGTCAGTAGACAAGTCAGTCGCAGCGCCAATGTCGGCGCCGCGACTGACTTTAACTGTTTACATGAAGTAAGTAGTAGTGGTGCGTTTCTCACGGTTAGCACACGTGTGTGAAGTCAGTGGGAAAAATGAATTCGCGAAAACAACTGAAACGACGACTTAATTATTTGTTGAAAAATTTATCAATTTTGCTGTTAAATGAGTTAATAGAAATGGTAGAAAATGAGATAACTAAAAATAAACGACAATGGGTAAGAAAATGGATTGACGATAGAAACGAAACTGGTGGCTCTGCTTTGTTGCTGAAGCAATATAATTGCACCAATTTTAAGGTTTCGTCTTCGCTAAGCTTCATTTTTATCGCCAGCGAAAAAAACGTGGTCACTCTATAGTCTGTTCATCTATACTTGTCCAAACATGTAAACAAATATGGCGTATGTAAGAAATGTCAATAAAATTAGTGATGGGAAACTTTGTGTGATCTATTCAGAATTGTAAACTAATTGTGGTAACATACATTGTGTGATTTTTGAGAAAAATCGTGATTTGTAATTGACGTCGGTTTGTTTACTATTTGTGACAAGTATAGATGAACAGACCTTACAACGCAGCGGCAGTGACTAACCACGCACTGACTTGTCTGTTTACACGGGGTTTATTTGGCTGGCGCGGGGGTGCGCGGGTGGCGGGGGGCGCCAACTGACTTTAAAATATTCGTGTCCGAATATTCAAGTCAGCGCTGACTTCAAGCCACTGTACTGACTTCAAATCAGTTTACACAGGGTTTTTTTCGGGTCAGCACTGACTTGCCTCGAATTTGTAGTCAGTTACTGACCCTGTGTAAATCAGCTATAATGGAAAGCTGTTTACGAAGAAAAAAAAAGTGTGTGTGTACGTATGGTACACGCGTTAGAAGTTATACTTCTTTGGCGTTACAAGATAGAAATCTTTTTAATTTTATTATTTTTCACCTTATCCTACGTTTGTTAAAGAAAAACAACATTAACAATAGAAATAATACATACCGTCTACTAAGCCCAAATTCTACAAACCTACTCAAAGTAATATGTAAAAATCTTATAAACATAATAATCTGTGAGTCATAATTTAAAGATGAAAACAATTTTTATATCATTGCAAGAAGTTATCACAACCCAGTTTATTTACTTGATAATTACTCTATGGAGGAAGATCGTACTTCAAAATAAAAGATAAAAAAAAATAAAAAAGATATCTTATTACGCCAAAGAAGTTTAACTTCTAACGCGTATACTTATGTACACAACTACACACACACTTTTGTTTTTCTTTTTCTTTTTCAAATCTAAGATGTCTGATTTCCAACATTTATTTTTTAACCGTTTTCCAAAAGGAAGAGGTACACAATTCGACTGTTTTTTTTTTGTTACCTCTTAAGATTCGACTGGGTGGACCGATTTAGAAGATTCTTTTTTCAGTTGAATATTGTTTTTGTAAGCTGCTTTGTAAAAACAACTTTATGCCATATGAATATGGTTGAAATTCAAAATTGTCATCACCTATGTGTAATTGAAGACAGTTTAGGTTGACTTTTGTTCGAATATGTGTATGGGATTTTTCTATATCAATGTGAAGTTTATTTTGTTTTCTATATTTAATAATTAATATAATTTTATGTTTCAGAGCTGTCAGCTTCATAAAAGAAGATTTCATTAGTTAATTCTGTGATGTAGATTATCAAAGATACCTGGTGTTGTGCGCTAATTAAATCTTATGATATACATATCTTGTTAAAAATTGCTTACCTTTTAACCTCTGTGCTGAAAATAAAATGCTGGAGGGTGCCAATAAATGTTATACAAAGGGGGCAATCGCGAGACAAAAATTATTTGGATCTTTCTAGCAATCACAGGTAGTAGCTTACCTGCCATTAGTGGAGAGTGGCAGATTGGCCTGATGCTAAACTAGCAACCGCAGCAGATTTTTCTTCACCGCAAGCAATTTGGGACACGAACTGGTTGGCTAAAATTGTTGTTTTACAGAATATTTTTTTTTGTAATATTCCTAAAGCTTTTGGCTCAATTTACGGTGATTAAATTATAACAATTTAAAGTGGAACGTGTAGCATATAGTAGATATGTAATAACCTATCTTTACCAATTTATACCTATGCAATTCTGGATTTATATTGGACATGTTTCGTCCTTTTGAGACGCCTTTTTTGTCAGACTACGGAGAAGCAAAAAGAAACGGTAATGTTTTTGGCAATCTATGTAAGTATTCATGTATTTTTGTATGTGCACCTTAGCACCTACACTTCTGGACCGATTTTAGTGATTTAGGTGTTAATCGATTCGCAATAACAACTCGGGTAATATAGGCTATATAAATTTTACTAGCTGTTGCCCACGGCTTCGCTCGCGCGTAAAGTAAAGAGTAGTATTAAAGGATAGATCTATCTGAAAACGACACGATTCAAATACAAACTTCCAAACTTCCCTATTTCACCCTCTTAAGGATATAGATTTTCAAAATTGCTGAAATATGTGTTTATTAATTTCTAACCAAAAACCCGTATACCAAATCTCATGTATCTCTCTTTGAAAATGACGAACTTCCTATAAAAATTTTCAACCCCTATTGAACCCCCTTAGAGGTTCGATTCCGAAAATCTCGGAAGTACAACTTATTATTTTTAACTAATAACCCTTGTATGAAATTTAATGTGTCTATCTTTGATAACGACACAATTTATATACCTACAAACTTGGAACCCCTATTTTACCCTCATAGGGGGATGATTTTTAAAATCGCTGAAATACGTCTTTATTTATATCTATCCAGAAACTTCTACACGAAATTTCATGTGTCTATCATTGAAAATACTGAACTTCCCATACAAACTTTCAACCCCTATTTCACGCCCTTAGGGGATAGAATTCCAAAAGAAAAGTAGCCTATAGCCTTCCTCAATAAGTGGGCTATCTAAGTGTTTTTTTTTTAATTGGACCATTAGTTCCTGAGATTAGCGCGTTCAAACAAACTCTTCAGCTTTATAATATTATAGTATAGATTAAAATCTTAAGATGAAAATAAAACAAGATTCTAACCTCGAAGAAAAAATGACTGATAATCACCCGTCTTTGATATCAAAAGAAAGGTCTTGGCGAGCACATTAAAAATATATATTACTGCGAATATTAGGAATAGGGGTTGTAATTACGAAGCGATTGACACTTCAATCACTAAAACCGGTTCAGTAGTTTAGGCTACGGTGGAACATGCCAAAAACATTACCTTTACTTTTGGTTTCGCCGTAGTGGGGTAAAGAGAGCTTAAGTACTTATGTAAAAGTTGTGCATTTGTTTTGAAAAGAAAACATTGAACTTAATTAAAATTACCTAGATCACAGGGTTACTTAAATAACTTTTAGGAGTTGTAGGTCGACCTATTTTTATTACAAGGTGTTAATTTAGGTTAAAACAAATATTAAGCAGTAAGTATACCCTGCCCAAAAGTTAGCAGTTTCATGATATTTGTCACTTGGTTATTCAACAAAAGATTACTCTGACGTAGTTTTGAAGCTGCCGTTATTTTTCTTTGACTTCTTGCCCATTTTTTGTGATTTCGATCTAGCCCCAGTTTTGTGTCCCTAGGGGACTAATCGAAAAAAAAAAAATGATCTGTCCTCTTAATAGCAATGAAGGGACAGTTTGAACTTTATTTACTCCTTAAAGTTTCATCTGCCCTCCTTCAAATATAGAGAATTAATCAAATCAAATAAAAAAAGTTAATATGGCCCGAAAGTAAACTACAAATATCTATGAAACTAAATATTTAAAATTACTTGTAAAAATAGGTAATAAATACTTACCTACTATCTACCAGACATTTTTATTTCGTGTCAGTTTTTTTGTAACATGCCTATATTTATGATGTGTCTGTTTTACTCAGTATTTGACTAATAAATGGTTCCCCGTATCTGTCCAAAATCATAAAATATATAATCTATACTTATAATAAATCTGTAGAAGTGAAAATTCTGTACATTGAAAATATCAAAAAAAATAAATGGCGGGGTGTGTTACTAGACCGACACCGAACCCAAAAATGTGATTAAAAAATTTTTTGTCTGTCTGTCTGTTTGTTCAGGCATCACGCAAAAACTACCGGTTCGATTTCGATGAAACTTGGTATAATTGTTCTTTAATATCCTGGGCACCACACTGGGTAGTTTTTATCCCGGAAAAGTATATACAAAAAAAAACAAACTTAATTTTGCGGTTCGATCCCTAGACCCGAATACTGTACCAACCGCAAATAATAAGTTTGTCGTAGGCTACGTCACCCGCAGTGGAGTTCAATAAGGGGCGCTGCACACGGCTAAGATACTATAATTATTTATCTATACTAATATTATATTTATATTTTATATTTTTTATATTTAATCTATACTAATTATAAAGCTGAAGAGTTTGTTTGTTTGTTTGAACGCGCTAATCTCAGGAAGTACTGGTCCGATTTGAAAAATTCTTTCACTGTTAGACAGCCCACTTATTGAGGAAGGCTATAGGCTACTTTGGAATATCTACCCCCTAAGGGGGTGCAATAGGGGTTGAAAGTTTGTATGGGAAGTTCAGTATTTTCAATGATAGACACATGAAATTTCGTATAAGGGTTTCTGGATAGAAATAAATAAAGACGTATTTCAGCGATTTTAAAAATCATCCCCCTAAGTGGGCGAAATAGGGGTTGGAAGTTTGATGGCATATGAATTGTGTCTTTTCAAAGATAGATACATAAAATTTCATACAAGGGTTATTAGTTAGAAATAAATAAGATGTATTTCCGTGAATTTAGAAATCTACCCTAGGGGGTGCAATAGGGGTTGAAAGTTTGTATGGGAAGTTCGGTATTTTCAATTATAGACACATGAAATTTTGTCTACGGTTTTCTGGATAGAAATAAATAAAGAAGTATTTTAGCGATTTTAAAAATCATCCCCCTAAGAGGGTGAAATAGGGGTTGGAAGTAGTTTGAAGACATATGAATTGTGTCGTTATCAAAGATAGACACATTAAATTTCTAAAATCAAGGGTTATTAGTTGGTAATAAATAAGATGTATTTCAGTGATTTTAGGAATCTACCCTATAAAGGGTGAAATAGGGGCAGAAATAGTTGGTATGTGAAGTTCGGTATTCTCAAAGATAGACAGATGAAAAGATAAGTAGATTTAAGATAGTGACCATCTAAGACATAATTATCTATAATGACGACCCCCGTGGTCGAGTGGCGTTCAATCTGGTTTTTAAGGTGTCGCCAGCTCTAAGTTCCCAGGTTCGATGCCCGGACGAGTCCATGTAGAAAATCACTTTACTACATTGTCTTGAGTCTGGGTGTTTATGGTACCTTCGTTGTCTCCGATTCCATAACACAAAATATGCTTTTGCTACTTGCCTTACTTTGATTATTATTTTAACGTCATCATATTTAATGAAAATTTTTATTCATACTTCTTACTTTACGCGCGAGCGAAGCCGCGGGCAACAGCTAGTATATAATAAATCATATATAATAAGGCTTGTAGGTATTCCTCCCAACAACTGGCAACAACCTTGTGTATTTAGGTGGAAAACTGAATTCGTGGACGAGTACGATGTAAAATAGACGCGGAATTTAAATTCTCGCATTGTTTATTTATTTAAAAAAAAATGTTTAATTTTATAAAAAGTAAAAAAGCTAAATTATTTTCATTTGCATTGTATAGCAATCCATACCTTTAATTCTCGTTTTTGATAAAAAATGAAGGAGTAAAATGGTTTTATCTCAACGGTTTGGAGGTGATTTGATGGTATTTTTTTTTAAATATGTGACAACGATAGAAAAATTATGGCTAGGTTTAATTGAGATGTTATTTCGATGTAAGTGCCGACGAAAAACTGCTTCATCTGCACACAGTGTATAGGCTGTTTTCGAGAAAGCAGCCGCGAAACGCGCGATAAAAACAGTCTACCGCGACGGCCGCTCTGTGCTGGCCGCCTTGGTGGTACTCGCTAGAACATTTGTTTCACTCGCAGTTCGCACACCGCGCAGCCCGTCGCCGCCGAAGGTCGCGTGACGTTCGCAATAACCCATTATTAGACTTACATTAAAGATCAGAACATGCTTAATCGGTAAAAATAAAAGTAAAGAAAACAAACATAACATAGGTATATGTTTGTTTTCTTTACTTTTACATACTATAAACTAGGTAGTTTATACTCCTCCGTATAAATTATATAACAATCAAATGAACAAAGTTGTGATAACTCCTAGCAATGATATAAAAACTCTTTTCTTTATATATCAGCCTCATAGATTTATATGTTTTTGAAGCTAGACTTCATTACCCCAAAGAATACAACTCTTCATCAGTCATGAATTCTTGGATAACTTTTGAAAAAACATGAAACACCAAACGTTCCTATAATAAATTATCCCTCAACTACTAAACGTTAAGGAGTACCTTCCATCATCAGCTGATCAACATAAAGTGAAGACCCTTAGATGCAAATACGTGAACAGCTTAAGAAAAAACATGAAACACGTAATACGTGCCTATAAATTTTGAGGGTTTCCCTCAATTTCCCTAGGATCCCATCATCAGATCCTGACATGGTGACAATGGAACCAAACAACAAGCACCAACTTTCAAATAAAAAAAGAATCGGCAAAATCGGTTCAACCAGTTCTGAGGTAACAAATAAACGTGTGTAAAATAAAAAAACGTGTGGCACTCGGGGACTGCCGCGATAAAGCTATCGCATTTTATAGATAAGATGATGATAGATACCTATATACTTTCTCACAAACAGCTGCATTCGTCCGATTTAGCAGCTCGTCTCGATCCGTGCGAGCTTCGTACAGTCGTACCATAAAGTTAAGCGCACGATCGGCCGAGCTACATGGTAGGCGGAGTGGGGCGTGTTAGGTTATTTCGTTACGGAATATCTTGATTCGGTCGCCGCGCTCGAAGCTCGCGATAAAAGCTATGCAATAGCTTAAAAACAGCCCCCCGAGAACCTCCTCCTTTTTATGAAGTCGGTTAATACCACAATACTAAGTAAAATGTTCTAGTCAGAACTTAAACCACTTTAAAATACATAATCAAATCGATCAAACTTGAATCGATATAACGTGAGAGAATCGAGTACCGAGTAGCTTGGTTTTATCACTAGTTACGACGGAATGACAAATGTCAAAACGGGCCCATTATTTTGCGACAATTTAAATTTCCCAGTCCGATGGATTGTTTAGGGTTCCAAAACAAACTAAAACCCGGGATGATTTATTAATATGCTATATTTCAATAGTATACAAATAACGATATTAACGAAAGGTTTCAAACTTCTATTAATTTACCAGAACAGCAGTTACAAGGGTAGAAATTTTTAAAGTCGATATTTTTCTTTTTGGGATCAATTAAAGAATTATTTTTAAGGTTGGATAGTAAGTTCATAACTTTTTCCATATCGTTGCGCTTCGATTCAGTTAGGAAATAAGATGATAATTCTTTGTCATCAGCAAATCTTGCTAGTATTCCAGTAAGTTCTTCCAACTCAGATTGCAGTTTTCCGCATTCTTGTTGGAATACTTTTAGCTGAGCACTTCTTTCTTCATCGCGCCGTTTTAATAGACTACGTTGTTGTTGATACAAAGCAACATATTCACAAATGGTTTCAGTTTCATTTTGAAGCTGCAAAATTATGTGTTCTAGTCTATGCTTTTCATCCGATAAATCGGCAACTTCACCCATTATTTTCAAAAATCGATCCTGAAGTTTTAACATGGCATCTTCTTTTTGGAGACATAAATTGTTTTTATCATCAATTTGTTCCGTTAGTGATTTATGGTTCGAATTCAAAAGATGTTCGGTTTCTACTTTTTCATTCCTCGTTTCTTCTTTTTCTATACAAACATGAAGTGCTTCTGGCACAGGTGTACTACCACATTTACTTAAATTTATTAAGAACTCGCATTGCTTTTCCATGTCTCTATAACTTGACTGTAATCGAATCATTTCTCCATCTTTGGCTTTTAATTTAATTTGCATTTCCTTCGCTTTTTCTTCTACTTCAGATAATTTAATTGTTAGTTCCCGGTTTAAATATTTTTCAGCCGCAATTTTTTCGGTTAACTCCAGTTTATCCTTACTCTGCAACATTTAAAATAATTTATTCTCAGTTTATTTTATTATTTTTATCATCAAAAAGTAAATGAGTGTAACGTGATTGATTTAATTAAAGATTATCCAAAACAAAGGCAAAAATCATATCCATTATAAAAGAATACTTTAATGCCTAAAATATTGAATTGAAGCGGCGGCAGCCCATTGGTTAAGGAATGATGTCCTAACCTCTGATCGGGCTCTCGTCCGATGCCCCAGTGACCATATCGTTGACGGTTGCACTGCTTTCGTGAACCAACTCCTGATACAAGCTATTTAACTTAGTACGAGGGGTTAACAAGATACTAGTAATGTGCGATCCACATTGCTAGTAAGCTTATATAACTTATTATATTTTTAATAGAACCTAATTAATGTAAAAGTACTGAGAAGTAACTAATATTTAAAAAGAAAAATTAGTTGTTTTGTCCCGAACACTGAAGAAAAAGTGCTCCACGCGTTTTTTCTCCGAAATCTTAAGGAACCTACCAACAGAAAAGATACTGCATTTTGGTACTAATTAAACATCTCAATATCTTTATTGGTCCAGCCAGGGGTTATTTGTTGAATTAAACGAGATAGCAATAGTCTATCTTAGAGCTCGTTCCTACTTGACGGGTGTTTAACTCCGTATATTAATCGTGAATGTCTCTTCGTGAATCACTGTTCACAGTAGCCTGTTGTCGGACCCGATCGAAGCGCTAGCCAGAGAAGAAAACACATAAAGGTAGCTGAGGAGACATTATCGGGCAAACCGTACGGCCTTACTCTTAGCCATGAGCTCCTCTTTTTTAAGGATGTCAATAACGACATTTAACTACTTATTTTGTTGACTCGAATATCAGTTAGCAAAAACAAAAGTTAATAGACTGTCTCCCGAAAAACATGATCAGCGCCATACTTACAATAGGCGAGCAAAACCCGACACAAGATTTTTCCGGGCGTAAAAGGCTGGAACAACACCCGACATCTCGTGTCGACGCCGACACAAAATCGGTGTTGGACAGTTGAGAATAGCTTCAAATAGAATGCCACTGCAACACCCGAATAAAATCCGGGCCCGGTACCCGTCGCATGGGAACGAGCTCTTATTCAAGGTTGCGCTTTTTTGCGACAACGAATGTTAAAATGTATAACCACATCATTTCTCTATACGAAATAACAATCATCATAGACTAGGTAGTTTAAGAACTGGACAAATGTAACATTCAATAATTTCCTTAAATCAGCCGATTATCTCGTACTCTTAAGAACTAGCAAACTTTTAAATAGAACGTAAATACCATTTTAACAAAATCATCTTCTAATCCTTGCAAATCTTGCTTAAGTTTTTTATTCTGTTCAGTCGCTCTTTGCGCAGCAACCTTATCACTTGTCATATCAGCATTTAACTTTGAAAGGCTTATGTTGTCATGATTACATTCTATTTCTTTCACTTCAGATAACTCCTTCAATTTAGCAATACTCTCAGAATATTGATTTTGTAGTTCTTCATGCTCACTTTTTAACTTGTGTAACTTTTCCTAAAATCAAAATCGAATGTTTTTATTTCTAGTAAACCTAAAATAGGCGCAATAGAAACATTAACTATAAAACTAAATGACGTGCGCTGTTGTCATTCCTATGGAGAAGAACTGGCAAGAAACTCCATACCTACCTTAAGCCTAAAAAGTATTTATTACAATTTTATATTAATTATATAGTTTTGAATGATGATTATTTTCGGGCTGAATACTTAATTAGTAGGGTGTATGTAAACACAGACGCACTTTCTTCCCTCCCTCTCAAAGTCAGTTGAGAAAGCAATCTGACACTACCAGAGAGAGATCACAAGCACAAAGACCAAAGGCTTTACTTGTGATGCAAGACTTTTGGATACAAATGGTCTAGCATCCACACCACCCACAAATGAAGCTTAGCTAGAATTATGGTAATAATCAATTAGAATTTTAACAATAATAAGCACAAGCCGTAATCCCAGTGATTTCTATAATATAACTATAAATCTCCAGGAGGAATCTATAATTAATGGGCAAAACAAAAAATTAAGATCATTGTGGAAATAATTTCCAAATTTTCATATTTTTTTACCAGGTAAATAGATTAAATTATATTACAATATAATATACAATATATTATATTTCATTTATTGTTGGAGATAATAAATAATATTGTTTTTATTAAGTATTGAAAAAACACATGTTTAAAAAGTAACATTCATGTACATACCTGAGAAACATTCAATTGATCTTGTAATTCTTTCAAAATAACTGTATCCTGATTTTCTTGGGTATTGTATTTATCATGTTTGTAATTCTGTAATCTGATCTCCATGTCACTTATTTGCTCTATTAGGCTATTTTCTCTATTAGATAAATTGTCAACTTCTCTAGTTAGGTCTTCATTCTTTTTCATAACCACTCGTAATTGCTCATTTAATTCAGCAACATAATGCTCATAATGCAAGTTCATCTGATCTCTTTCTTTTTGTAAAGAACTCAATTGCTGTTCCAAATTCGATATTTTATGCATCATGACTTCAGCATTCTCAGTGTGAGAAACTTTTTTATTAGGAGGACAATCTAGAGACCCATTTGTTAGTTGTTGGAGTTGTAAGAGTATAACATCATATTGGTTTTGTAGATTAAATAATTGATTGTGTAGTGAATCTATTTCCGCGTCTTTAGCACTTACTACAGTTTTAGTGAATTCTAGTTGCTCTACCAAATTACTGTTCTCTTCTGATAACAATGATTTAACAGAATTCAACTCGTTTATTTTTCCTTCTTTAATTAAAATTTCTTGGGTTGCATTTGAATATTTATTATATGTGTTCTTTAGTTCATTCTCTAATTCATTTATCTTCTTTTTACATGTTTTATATTCATTGGTTACAAAAGCATGATTCAATTCTAGTTGAGCCAACTTTGATTGCAAGTCATGTACTTGTAATTCCAGATTTCTTTTATTTGAAATCAATATTTCTGTAATGTTTAAATTGGCTGTGGGAGATGTAACTGATGATGATAGATCTGCTTTATTAAGTTTTGTTGTATTCAGAACTGCCAAACCACCTGCTTCAACTACCTCAGAAAAATCACTGTGTGTAATATCTAGGTTAATAACAAATTCTTCATCAGTCTTTGACACTGACTGCATGGTATTGTCAGTAACAATTGAATTATCAATTTCATCTTTTTGGATGACATATGATTTCTTTTCCTGATGATCTTTTAGCTAAAATAAAGTATTCAGTCCATTATATTGTTATGATTTGGATGAGACATATTGTAGAAAGTGTTTTACAATAATTAACTTCAGGGATTACAGTAATATACAAATAGTAACGATAGAATTTTATGAACAAACGAAGGAAAATCAAGAAACTTTGAAAGTAAATAATTTGTTGTTCATGGTTTTTATAATTTTCGTTTTCATGTTTTTTACTAATATGGGCAAAAACACTGGAATGTAACGATAGTAGACAAAGTAGGTATGCAAAATGATAAGTACGCGTAGCATACAATCCGTGAACTTATGATTTTGAATGACGTGTCAGCCAACATAAAATTATCTATATGTTGAAAATGCAATATCGTTGTAAGAGTACCGCTAAAAACATAATATACCTACATAAGATGGTTAACAATAATAAATTTTATAAATTATATAGATTTTCAAATGTATTGCAAGTTAAATCAAACTATGCACAAAATAAATAATTACTTTTTTCCTGGCCAATGCTAGCTTCGCTGCTCTATCTTCCATTTTTCGAAGATAATAGATATTTGCACTATTTACTTAAAACGGCCAAATTAGTATAAGTTATCAAATAAATAACGTCATTAGAATGAACATTATCATTAAAAGATTTACGTTCCTCACTTCCTCAGTCCTCTCTACTATAGTTCTAAATAAATTAAAATGTCAATTTCAGAATGCTGCCAATAAAAAAATCTCGAATCTCCCCCCGCATCAGTCTTGTCGATTCCCCGAAATTCCTTGCTTGTTCTTGATTTCTTCCCCACAACTTCTCCGACATTTTACTTTGGGATACAAACACAGCCCCATACCATATTTTTTTTAAACTTCAGGAATTTTGTAAAAAAAATATTTTTTGTTCATACAAATATTTACTCACATGAAGATACTGGTTACAATTTAATAGTAAATAAGTAAAAATAGCAGCTAATGCCGAAATACAAATCACTTGGTTTTAAATCGTAGCTGCACTTTTTTAACCACTTCTCTATTATTTTATTGAAAATTTGAACAGTTTCCACTAATTTAGGATAACGAAAACCAACAGTAGAAGTCGTTTTTTTAACTGAACATGGGATAACAATCATACTCAATAAATTAACTATCAACTATAGAAATGGATACTTCCAGACATCAAATCGCGGTCACGGCGGTATACTATATTACCCAGTGAAGATTGCAGTTGTGTCAGAAGGGTGAAGAAAAAGAAATTGCATTTAGTTTAGCCCATCGGTAAATTTGATCTTGATTCCCCGCAATTCCCCGATTTTTTTTCCCCGCGCTCTCCCCGCGCTAACCCTCAATTCCCCACAAATAAGGAATTACCTGCTAATTGGCAGCACAGAGTCTGCACTGCACTGCTTTTTTTTTTTTTTTAATAAATTAGTTCCTGACGGAACAGGCTAAGGTCTGAGACCATGCTGCCTAGTCATCAGTTAGCATTTTTCTTGAGTAGGGTAGATCCAGTTCAATTCATCAGTTTATTTTATATTTATCCTTTTATGTAATTCCAGTTGTCATTGGTATTTATCCATAAGTAATCAAATCCAGGTAAATTCATCAGTTTCTTGAAACGAACAAGGCGCCAAATCCCATCCAACCCAAATCAATTTGTTATACATTGCACTTCCCCCCACCGTTAACTGCACCATTCACAAATACATACAACCACTATTTCATAATTACAACCAATTTTGAGGCACTTCAACAATATATAACAAACTAATCCAAATTAAATAAGATTTGGCGCCCTGCTCGTTTCAAGGTTCCCGCGTTTTTTTCGCACTGCACTGCTTTCAGCAGCCATATTCAGCAGGCAGCAGCATCGGCAGAGGTAAGGACTAAGGAGTGTCATCTGTGGACATGAAAAGTGTCCGTCAAATTACATTAAACTAGGGTGGCGCCACGATAGTTTCAGGGAAATATTTCAGGTATATATATAAAAATCAATTGCTGTTCGTTAGTCTCGCTAAAACTCAAGAACGGCTGAACCGATTTAGCTGATTTTGATCTTGAAATGTTTGTGGAAGTCCAGGGAAGGTTTAAAAGCTGTAAAACATAATAATAAGTAAAAAACTGTTGCTAAATTCGGGAATAACCTTAATTAAATTACTTTTGACAGAACGAAGTCTGTCCGGGCAGCTAGTAGAATAAAATACCGACATTTTGTGTAAAAAAAAGTCCATTCAACTAAATAATATAGAAGTAAAAATAAAAAATCTGGCTCAATAGCAAAATCCATTTTTTACGTCATATGTCCAGTCTAAATGATTCTACATTCATACCAGTGTTGTTATGGATATCCATATCCGTAACCGAAACTATCGGATATCCGAAATAAAAAAATATCCGTAACCGTAACTGAATCCGTAATAAAAGTTTTGGATAGTTTCGGATAGGGCGGAGTCTAACTAAATACTGCACTCGTACGAATTAACTGTGCACTCCGCTGGAATGCGACACCTCTCCCGCTACCTAATAACGTCACAGCGCGAGGTGCACAGCTAATTCTTACGGGTTATACTTTATAAGTTTATAGTAAATATCATTGTTGTTATGGATATCCATATCCGTAACCGAAACTATCAGATAATCCGAAATAATTTAATATCCATAACCGTAACCGAAACCGATATTATTTTTTACCAATATCCATATCCGGATCCGAAATTATATATTCATAACATCCCTAATTCATACTCAGCATATAATTTTTGTACAGACTTCCAAATTGCAAAAACAAAAAAATATAGGATACTAGCGGTTTCCCGTAGCTCCGCCCGCGGTCTAATTTTTTTTTATATTATTGAGATGCAAGCTATCCTATTTTTTAAGATAAACCTCACGGAGCCCGAAAGCTTTCCAACGAATGCAAAACCGTGAAAATCGGTTCGTGCGTTCTGGAGTTATAGTGTCAGGAAGGAAAACCCGACTTATTTTTATATAGTAGATTTGCTTAATGCTGCGTACAGACCGGCCAAACGAACGCCAACCTTCGTTGCTGCAATCTGGACGGCTTAGCGAATGCCAACGATCGCTCGTTGGCGTGTGCCGGCGATCCGAAGCGTGGCGGTAACATCAAAGAAATCGAGCTATTTGAACGAACTCTAAATGTATTTGGATGTATTACGGTAACGAACTCCAACGAGCGTGAGGAAGCCAACGCTAGCGAACGATAAATATCCATCGTTGGGCGTTCGTTGGGCCGGTCTGTACGCAGCATAAGATAAACGCTATTGTAATCTCATTATAATCTATGTCATTTTGGAATTTGCGCTGGTCAATTTAGTCTCCAGGATTAAAAAACAGACTAAGTAAGAAAACTTTGAACGTTTTTATTTTATACCCGTGGCTATTGTCCCGTTATAATATCAGAAAAATCTCACTATATTATACTTACTTATGTTATTTTGTAGTAATATCTATAAGTGTAACCGCCTCTTTATGCCTTCAGCGAAGTGTAGGCATACACGTAGTAATTAAATAGCAGGTTTACCAAGTCCATCTAATTTATATGTATATAATTATTATAATAAGTAAGTAGTACAACGGAAATATTAGCTGTTAAAAGAATGAAGCGAATGAATGGGGACGGTAAATGGATAGATAGTGAAACCGTTCGTGTGTGCTTTAAAAGTTCTTCTATACCTTCATATATTTACGCCTAAAACTGCAGACTTAAAGTAGAGAAGTACGCATTCCCAGTCATGCAATGCTCTTCGTGCTGGAAATATGGCCACATTAGGAAATTTTGTCCCTATAATAAAGTCTTTTGCCCTAAATGTGGCAAAGGGCACGACAACTGTGAAACTGAGATATATAGGTAAATGTCTCAACTGTAAAGGCCCACATATGTCGTTGGACAAATCATGTCCTGTGTTCTTGAAAGAGAAAAAGATACGCATGATAATGACTGAAAAAGACAAGAAAGCCTTAGAGATACTGCTAAATAACAATAGACAACAAAGGTCTGATAATGGTATAGATATAAATATTCTCCATAACAATGAGGATGACTCATTCCCGCCTGTTAGTCAAAATAGATACGGCTGCTTACTTCAGGAGATGGAAATTTCGCAAGAAAATGCATCTGATAGCTCTGAAGAAGATGAGGAAGGGATTTCATACAGTAAGTCTGTCACAAGCTCCACCAGAAAAATAAAGCAGCAAAAAACAAAGACTAGACAAACGGAGTCTATAAACATAAACACGCCCTCTTATTGCCAAAAAATATCTAATTGAATTATACAATATAATATATCAGTCAGGTTGAATACCTAATCAATGGAGAACTATTTTAATTGTACCAATTCCGAAAACTGGTAATAATGCTAATCAAGAGCCCAAACTACGACCAATATCTCTTTTGTCTTGCTTATGTAAAATACTTCACAATATGCTGGTGAACAGACTCGAATGGTATATTGAAAAAAACATAATCTTATCCCCATATACGTCCGGTTTCAGAAAGTCTCACTCTTGTCTGGATTGTCTCACAAGATTTGTAACTTCTGTACAAAAAGGCTTCTCAAAAAACACGTGAGTGAAAATGAGTATTCTAAAATAAATCAACTTATTTAAAAAAAAATATAATAAGTAATTGTAAAGGCTTATTTGTTTATATTTTATTGTTCTAGGCAGCATTTCAGTTGAAGACTGTTTAATGTCAACCATGATGTCAACATGAAAATAGAAAAAGGGGTGGAAAAGGGTATTTTCGAAGTGGGAATACTCTTAAGGTGATACCTCCGATGTGGCCCGCGAAATTCAAATTTTCATGTGTTTTTTGCAATTTGCTTATCAGTGACAAGTTGTAACTTGATCAAAATTTGATTCGCGACAATAACAAGTATAATTTTAAATATAAAAATGATCATAACATGTGCTCCATTCATTCTCACAAAGATTAATCTAAAGTTAGTAAAATTTCCGAGATCTAACTCATTTAAAATTATTCTTTGTGCGAGCGAATGGAGCGAACGTTTTAATCATTCTTATATTTGAACTAATTTGAAGTTATATTAGTTATTGTCGCGAATCATATTTTGATCAAATTACAACTTGTCACTGATAAGCAAATTGCAAAAAACACATGAAAATTTGAATTTCGCGGGCCACATCGGAGGTATCACCTTAATAGTGACTTGTTAAAAAATATCATAAACCTACAAGATGAAAGAAGCAATAGTGATACATTCTCGGATACATCAGAAGATAGTCATCTGAATTTTAATAAAAGCTTACACTTTCGAATTTCGATTCTGAAAACAAAAGTAATATTGCTTGTTGCGTTGCTTGCGTGTTATGACAGTTCTGCATGTAATATTATGAATGTTCCTGTCCGAAGTTCATCATGAAGTCAAGATAAAAAATTTACGGGAGAATTTCGGAATAAAACCCTTTAGAACAATTTTTTTTTTCAAATTTATAAATGACGGAGTTTTATCCGAAAGTAAACACGGATTGTAAAATCGGATGTTATTATATTATCCGAATTATTCCAAGCAGAAAACCTCAATTTTGAAATCGGTTGCCAGCACGCTGAGCGACGTGTTGCCGCTCCGAATTAACGTAAGTCCTTTCGTAAGCCATTTATTTTGCTTTTTAAACCTAGACTAAATTGACAAGTAAAAATACCAAATGAGCCAAAATGTCGTGAGTTAGATTCCGTTTCAGAATTCAGATAAAACTTCAGTTTTGACATATTTAGCACTTTTTTGGCAACTTATGAAATTTCTGCCTGACATTTGCACTTGTCAATTTAGTCTCTAGGATAAAAAAAAGTGTAGGTAAGTAATTTATGGTAAGGTAATGAATTTTTGCAAGGGTGATCCCAATTTTAGAAGGTAGATTCTTTTTTATTACTTATATTGTTAAAAAAAAATATTTAGTTCACCTATCAAAATTAATACCTACGATTAGTAGGACGCTAGCCCTACCCGTGTTTAAATAATGTCACCATTTTAGTGCCATGTTGTATGTTAATTCCACCTCAATACCTAATCTTATCAGTATCGTTCCAGCCATTTGAGCGTAAAGAGGTTACAAACATACACACACACTCACAAACTTTCGAATTTATAATATCCGTGTGATTATTTCAGAAAAATTAAGAGGAAAACAGGAGATATCAGTTCTATGTTTATTTCATGATTTGTCACATAATTATTATATAATACATTCATTATAGAGCAGTGTAAACAATAAGAATACATGTAATAAATATTTTATCACATTCAGTGTTTGACTTAAATCTTACATTAAAAACTAAATTAAAAATGAGAAATAATAATAAAACCAGGAATAATTTCATCTTTTTTCACTCTTCCTCAATGATTTTTGTGTTTACTTGACAAAACTAACTTACGTTTAATACAAACAGTATGTAGTCAAAAAGAAACTGAACTACATCATTTGTAAGAGATCTCTAAAGTGTCAATAGTTTATCGTATAAACTACGTAATGAAATTCTAAGCCACATTTCTACATGCTGCTAATTAGTCTGAATGTAAATAATGCTATTTAAGTTTGTTCTAATTGAATAATATGTAATGTTTCCTAATACAATAAAGTACCGATGAAGAATCTTGAGTACAACTGTGGACCTGTGTATGTGGAGTATCCAGTCTTCTGTTATTATTATACAAGTTAAAGTTATGAATATTATTCTTGTAATTACTAAGCTAATTCCTATTCTAGAAAAGCCGGAAATCAGAAAAAAAATTAAATAGATTATTCTATTTTATAAGTTTGCTGAATTTTTGATAATAATCACTTAATAACCATAATTTCTTTAACCACTTTAGGAATAAAATTAACAGTGTATATTTTTAGATATCATTTAAATAGGATGAACTTAATGATTTGTGTTCATTGTATCCGTCGACTGGCGTCCTGAGCTTGATCTCAGTTCACGTCGCGGACATGTAGATGACATTTCTTCAGATGACTTACGACCTTTTTTTTTTATACATCTACGTCCGGCGTCATTAGCGGACATATCTCCGGCATTTGAACCATCTTCATTGGCACAGCTATCTTTCATTTCATTTTCAAATTTATCAGTGCAATCGTCATTTAAGTTGGCATCGTCATTACCTTGATTATTGGGATCATCGTGATAGGAACTTATTGGCTTGTTTTGCGATTTTTCATCTCTCTCATAACTGGTTGTAGAAGTTGTCATTTCCGTAGGTGTTAATTTAGGAACAGATGCATCAAAGTCAGCTTTCATTCCCGTTTTAATCACTGTGGATGGCGCGATTAAGTCTTCAAGGTCCATTTCCCCCGTATGTGTTGAGTGATCGGGTGGTTTATCAATCGTTTTTTTTTCTGAAGCCGGATTCTCTTTTAGCTTTTTAGCAGAATTTAACTCTGATGTTGTAAGAGCCAAATTTTCTGGTTCGTTGGTAATCTCGTCATGGGTTCTTTTATGTGCTAATGAAATTCCCGAAGGTCCATCTTCAGACGTCAATGTTCTAGATATGTAATCAGATGATTTCGGTAGTTTTTCAGCAATATCCTTATCGTCCTTAGGTTTTTTAGATTCTGCCGAACTCACAAGGCTGGCGCTTAAGGCTCCTGAAGCCATTTGCTCTAACAGCATTTTACTTATGTCAATATCCTTTTTATCACCTTTTAATAGCTTTTCCTGAACCGCAGCAAACTCGGGTGGGACTTGGGACCTTAATGCATCAAATGGCAGTTTCTTTTTATCTGTCTTAGATAAATCAGTAGCTGTGGTTTCATGGTTATCAATATCCCGAGATCTCTTGTCTGGTCTTAGGATAGATTCATAATTTAAAGATTGCTTGGATAGAGATTCTAATAGATAGGGATCTGGTGGCAAATGAATTTGTGGTAGTTGACTTGATTGTTGACGGTCTGATACTTTTTGCTGCCGAGATGTAGATGAATTTGTAACTATTGTTGATGATCGTGGTGTTGTAGTTTTCGCAGAGCTACGTGCTGTGCTATGGCTTGAACCCTGCAAAGTAGAGGCTCCCGAGCTAGCCACTATGTTATTACTTAATAAACCTAAAGCATCATAGGCTGATGACATCCCAGAATGCATACCAAATGGATTTAGACCACTTAATCCTAATTGAGGATATAACATGTTTGGATTTGGAAATACAAACGGAAATTGAGAGTTAGCAGATTTTGAACTTGAAGGATTTCCACTTTCTGTAGGTTTTCGAGATTTGGATTTATTATCACTTGGAACACTTGGTGCCCCAAGATTATTCATGTCTAAAGAAGAGAAACCAGGAAGCCCCAATCCAGCTAAATTGGCGAATATATTTCCGCCGGCAATATTACCTAACAAGTTAGGCATACTATTAAATGAGTTTAATAATGGATTATTTTTGGGATCGAAACTACTCAAGCTTGAAAGTAACTTTGGATCAAAGGTACTTAGCAATTTTGGATCAAATCCTGTTAAATTAGATAAGGTTGCAGCTAATGTTTTAGGATCAAACGCACTAAGACTCGACAGACTTGCTAAAATTGCAGGATTCAAACCAGCCAAACTTTGATTCATATGTGAATTAGAAGTCATAACATTTGCAGATGGAGAATCAAGAGTAGGAGGTCGCCCTTTCTTGCGTTCGCTCATGCTAGCACTAGTTGCTTGCATTGGTGAATGTCTCTGACTGCGTACATCTTGAGGTAACTTTATGTGCTCCTTTATACCTTCTGTCCACTTGGAATCTATATCATACATTGGATTCTCAGCAATCCATTGAGCTAAATGTTTTAGTTGTGGTGCTTTGGGTCCAACTATTCGTTTGCCAGTAACTCGATGAACCACAGGCACGTGTTCTTCAGGTGCTAATCGTGGTGCAACACCGCGTCGTCGTGTGTCAACTGTGGCCTGTTCAGCTAACCATTTGTTTACCTTCGCTTCGTGAGAATAAGATTTCATTGGAGGCACAGCCGAAGCTTTAGGCATCTTGGTTTGTTCAAGAGATTGTTGTAAAAACGAAGATAACTCCTTTGAAGTTGCCTGAGGTGACGGAACATTGGTCACCGTCACCGAAAAAGGTTTTTGTACAGAAGAACTGGCCGATGAAGAAGGAGGCGCAGCTGGTGTGACTGTCACGTCAGGAAGCACGCTGGCGCTACGGCCGCGCGGGCTATCTGACGCCGGTGCAGCCGGGCTTTTGCATTTAGCCGCCGATAGTCCTAATACTATTTCATCCAATTTCTTTCTTTTCTTTTCTTTGCCAACTATCTGCTCAGGAGCAGGCTGAAAGAGTAATATATTGTAATAGATTAAAATAAAGTATTATTACTATGCAGAAAAGAAGAGAAATTTGTAAACGATCTGTAACATTAAAATATTTGATTATTCTATTGCTGATAATATATCTATATTCTAATCTATAGATCAAGCATTTCGAGGATATGGATAGAAAATAATACTCGATCACACATACCACGTTTTTTCTTTTCATGAGCCTTGAGAGTGTGTCATCGAGTCGGCTGCGCGATGGCTGGGCGGGAGGCGCGTCGGGCAGAGGCGTGCGGCGGCCCACGGAGAAGTCGTGCACGTCGCTGAGGTCGAGCGGCGCCGACAGGTCGACGGCGGCGGCGGGCGCGCGCGGCTCGGCGGGCGGCGCGCGCTGGTGCGCCGGCGGCGGCGCGCCCGCCTCGCCCGCCGCCGCGCCCGCCGCGCCGCCCGAGTGCGCGGCCTGCGGCGACGACAGCAGCGCGTGCAGCTTAGCTCGGTCGGTCTCGACGTCGATGGCGATGTGTCGCTTGGGCCCCTGCTTACGCTCGTCGTGCGCCTCGGGCGCGGCGCGAGCCTCCGGCTTAGCGGCGGCGGGCCACTCCCGATTCTGAACAGCGTGAGCGATGTGATGAAGGCGCGTCTCCAGAGCGCGCTCTGAGAACCAACGCTCCGGCGGAAGAGTCTCTTCGATTCGGCCGAGCTTTGCGAGCGTCTCTAACTCAGAGAGAGCATCGGTATCGTCGTCGACAGCCCGGTCGCAAGCATTTGAGGTTCTTTTGCTTCGTCTAAGTGACATGCGTGTTTCACCTCCAGTCTCCTCAGATATAGCTGTGTCTTCCTCATCAGATGATATTTTCTGTGTTTCACTTCGTGTACTACTTTTATGACACGCGTACCATTTGCTAGCGCAATCGGCAAATGGCATTTTGGGATCACAAAACAGTTTGCTATAAGTATCACCCAAACCATGCCTGAAAAAGAAAAAAATAGGAAACCTATTATTAAAATATATTATAATCATTCATAATAATATATTTCAAAATGAACTAATTAAACGGGATTTATATATGAACAATTTTGACTCATGGATATAAAAAATACAGACTACAATTGCACGAAAGTAAAAATTAAGCAATTGTTTAGACATTTTTGGTAAACTTTTCCCAATTGTTTCGATTTTAAACCACACTACTGAATCGACTTTGATGTAATTTATCTGGGACCACAGTCTAATGGGGTAAGCAATCTTTTTAGCCTTCCCAAATAGGGTTATAAAAAAAGAAAGAGAGTGTTAGAGTGTTAGTAGATAAAAAATAGGTTTACCCTAGTATAAATTCCCAAGAACATATACCATTATAATATAATTGTGACAAGTGACAATCCCACATGTGCAGAAAAAGAAAAATTCAAGCTCAATGTCTATTTTGATAAGACTAATATCATATGTGGAGTTCTTGCAGTTTGTTAAAATAGTTATCTCGCATTATCTTGTTTATAATAATACACCTAATTACCAACAACGTGAGTTGGCTAGTAAAGATGCCTATTTAGAGTTATATGGACTTCAGGGAGGAATTGCTATCAATTCAAAGTTGTGGCCGTGACTTTCTTTATTTGTCGGCGATCATTTTCTTAATGCATGATAATTTCATGACTGATTATGTCAAAGCTCATGTAGCTGGCAGTGTTGTAAACTAAAATAACATTAACAAATCTGACAATAGACATCTCGGAGACTCATCAATTCTAAGTGTAGTAGTTTAATTAAATCAGCTGAAATTCTGAAAAAAAAAAAACATGACTTACTTGCATACGCCTAAAACCAAGAGCTTGTCGTGTCGAGCAGGCTGCCACCACGGCGGTGTTTCTGGAGACCGTTCGCATAAAGCTAATCGAGTATCAAGTGCCGGATGTGGAGCGACCTCTTCACGTAATACCCGCAAAAGGTCAATTCTGTGTAATCAAAATCATTCACTAATAAATAAAGAAATCACAGTATTTTTTTTCGTAGTTTTATAAAATTACTACTAGAAGACTTCATTTTTTATTTCCATTTCGGAAAAGCACACTTTAAAAATATAAAATTATAAGACTTCAACTACTTGAGTTTTACAGCCACATATTGAAATATATATTTTCTTATTACATATTTACTAAATACTACACCGTCCCAGTTATTACAATTTCAGTTAATCGACTTACTGGTGTTATGTTTATTTTTACTATTTAGAAGCATTCAACTATTTCTAGATAGAAGTCAATTTCCTCCCTACAAAAAAAGAGTTATTTGTCTAATGTTAAAGTATTGATATACGAAAGAAGGAGTTAGGCAATTAAAAAAACGTATCTAAACCAGTGTCTCAAGTGGGCGCCACCACGCGCATACTACTACACAAGCAGTAGATACGCAGTCTCGAATACACCCGCATTTTATAAAAGCAATCTAATAGTCTATTCATCCTTACATGGCAAATATAGTAAACAAACCGACGTTGATTACAAATCACATATCTCAAAAATCACACAATGTATGTTACCACAATAAGTTGTATATAATATACTAGTCCGAACACTAAAATATTGATTTCCACTTTTGAATTCAGTTTAAAAGTGACATTTAATCCTAATGATTAATGTATTCAATGCAGAATAGTACCATCGCTTTGATATTTGAAACGAAAATAACGTTGTAAGAGTAAGATGTGTATGTTAGGTGATTCCATGATTTATAAAGTTTGTTTTGGCTTCGGTTTTTTAAGAAAAAACTTTTCACGATGACGGTCGAAAGTATAGTACTTCGCGGTATCGGTAATTTTCGTCGAACGAGAGCGTTTCGCACATTAGGCTCGACACACAGACACGCCCCTTTCCCACTTCTCGTTATTTACATGCCAAAGTAAAAGCCGACGAATTCGCGAGCAACAGCTAGTAATATAACGAAGTTGTAAAAAAACAACTGTGGTTGTAAACAAAATTAAATACATAATAATATGTTGTTAATTAGATGGTTTACCTTTCGAGAGTGGCAATGGCTCGTTCTTCACCTATAGGCTCTGCTTTTAAATCTGCCCTGGTAGGTAATTCAGCTTCTCCCACAGATAGTCCACACTGACGTTTGCACATTGCCATAAATGCCTTAAGATAATCAGTTAAAGCATCGTCGCTTTTCGTGTCCAATCGGGCAAGTGTTCTAAATCGACCCCAACGAAGACTTTTAGTTGTTGGGTCGAACTCAACTCCATAAGATGCTACAGT
The DNA here is from genome assembly GCA_950381575.1 of Plusia festucae. Classification (NCBI taxonomy): domain Eukaryota; kingdom Metazoa; phylum Arthropoda; class Insecta; order Lepidoptera; family Noctuidae; genus Plusia; species Plusia festucae. Next base: position 8,740,051 of record OX494434.1, read on the forward strand.
TCGTCGGAACGCTTCTTCGTCAGCACGACTCCAACGCCACTGAGACACCTCATCTCTGGCTAACTGATCCATCCGCTCTCGTCGCTCCATCTTCTGGACGAAATTCTAACTTAATAATCTTTTACAAAATTTGGGCTATAACTATACACAAAAATAATAAACTACGTTTTCTAGCATCCTACAAGAGCATTAAATTTACAAAACCAGATATGGAAAAAATACACCTCACTTGGAATTGTGTCTATTTTGTATGGTTTTCTACTTTTAATACTGAAATTCGACTTGATTTAATCAATTCAGGTCATATGGCCCAATGCGGAAACGTCAAACAGTTTGAAGCCGCCGTTAAGTCACTTTAAGGTGAAAAGAAGCGACAGATAGACATTAAAGAACGTGTTAAATTTAATTTGCGTTTCAGTATTCGGAGGACAGAGTAGCACTCGATAAATACACACAGTTATTACGCACCTTAGCTCTTTGTTGCATTTTAAGCTCTTCACGTTTGTAGTTTCTTTGATAAGCAGTGATAAGTCTACGGAGTCTGGTGTTTAGATCTTGCATTGAGGGCCATAGGTGTCCACCACTACTACTTTGTGTACTGTCATCATCAGGCCGAGGAGAGGCTGCGGGAGACGTAGCTCCAGCACCACTAGATACATCGTCGGTACAATCTTCGTCGCCCACCACACTACCTCTCACTTTCCTTTCTTCACTTCTGTAACACAATTAATTGAATATTAGTTAAAAAGGAAGTGAATTAAAATGTGAAGTTAGACAAATATATATTGCTTACGAATATTGTATAGAATACTCACTTTATATCAGTACATTCAGCGTCATCAGGTGGGCCCAACTTATCTACAAAGCAAAGTTGAGGATCTGACCGCATAGCCAAATAATTCTCGTAACCATGAATATATGTCCCTGCTAGGAGCGACACATCACATTCACTATCCCACCACAGACGCGGAGGAGTGCTGTCCACACCACGTGGTACGCGCATGCCTAAAGAGCTGTAAAAAAATAGTTTTATAATACGCAGCAGAGCACTGTTTGCCACTTATATATTGGTATTAGGTACTTTAATAAAAGAGATTGTTATTATGGCCACCAAGGCGCTTTCTGACACATAAAACAAAGTGGTATTGATTATTTTGCAAATATAAATTGATAATGTTTTACTATCTCATACTTAACCAAATGCTTTAAACAATGTTAAAAACTTGTTTTAATTTATGATTAAAACACAAATTAATACATATCCAATTATACCTGGCATGAATTCCACCTTCTATTTGCGTCGCATAGTCACCGATGACTTCGTGTTTGATGTAATACATCATACGTACTCTTAGTAATACCCTTAAAAAAATAACTGATGTATTAAAACAGTACCAAATATAATATATGTTTAAATTGTTTATAAATATATAAAATCGCTGCTACACTGAGGCGCACTGTGACGCTACGCACGTGTGTCAGGCTTCGATTTATATGAAAATGGTAGTGTTTTCATCCACTGCTCCTACGGAGCGCTATGCTATTAACACGTTAACAAGCGGATACATGCAACTACGTGGGCGTAAAAATCGTGAAGTGGAGCAGGCATACAACATTTTACCAGGACTTTTTAAAAATTTACAAAAAAAACATTATACAATTATTTGATGATAAATGTAAAACTCACTTATTGGCATGTCTAAATAAATGTTTCTTGTAACTATTTTCCAAATACAATTCACAGTCGTATTTTTCTGTCGAACTCCAATGACTCGTATCTTCCCACTTTTGTAAATCATTGGATTTGGGCAAATCTTTTGGCCTATTTTTCTTTTTAGCATTTCTGCCACGAGGCACAGGATTATGTAATCCACTATGGTTTCTAGATATTGTAACTTCACCATTTTCACAAGGTTCAATGAGATCCCAAATGAAATTTCTAATTTTCTCATCGCCTTTATAATGGCGCAGACAATATAGAACCTGTAAAAATTATCTGTTAATAATATGTGATGATGTTTATTACCTTATTTTAAAAAATAACAAAGATCAGAAATTGCGTGTTAACTCAGTGAAAGTCTGAAACTTTCTCGGTATTAGCATGGCTAGTCATCATAATAGTAGCTTAAAAAGCAACCCAGCATCAGCATCGGTATCGAAATCACTTGAAAAGCTTTAACTTACGATTCCAGATCTTTGATAATTTACTCTTTAAATAAAAAAGCATATTTTTTTTTTATTTTTAATCACATAAGTTCAAACCTTAAGTTTAAAAGGTTTCACAACCGTTCTGCTACCACCGATTCGCCATTGGATTTGTCCTGTCGACGAACAATCCAATGGCGAATAAAAATAAGATTTTTGAACACATGACTGTCATCTACACACAAGTGCAACCGCATGAAAATATTTATAATAAGATGTTACTCAGGGTGAATTTAGTTTTCTAATGGTAAAAGAATTTTTGAAGTCAGCACTGTAGTTTTTGAGATTATTCTAGTTTAGATATATGTTATCAGCCAACATTATGTTTAAATTTATCAGATTTTTATCTTTTATTAAAGTGATATTATCTTCCGGTCAAGCATTAGTCACTAATAAAATTATAATATATGAGTCTCATAATAAAAAATTAAAAAAACTTACAATTATTCGTGCACAGTCTTCTATTACAGGAATTGTCCAACCTTTCCTAAACTGATTTTTTTCGACAATTTCTTCCCATCGCGCCCACCTGCATGACACGATAATGAAATAATTTCAAAAAATTGCATTTCACAGAAAATACAGTCGGAATTTGGATTATTTTAGTTCTTTTGTGAAAGTGAAAAATTTGCAAAAAATTCAAGCCTAAATATTTAACAATGTTACTGAATATTTTTTTTATTAGCTTTCTTGCAGTACCTAGACGGAAGGCAACACTCTTCCGAGGCATATTATGTGCTTGGGTTTGAATATAAGCTTTATTAGTTATTTTAATTTTGGGCAATAGAAATCTGTGGGTGGTATGTCTGGATGATCGAGAACTTCCAACCTTCCCCGATGTTGCTTGGAGACTGACAGTAATTGTGCAGTACATTCCGCTTTAAAGCAGATGGAACGATTGGACAAACTTGGTTGAAGATTCTCGTGAACTTCTCAATCTTCTTTCAGTTTTTTTTTCACAGTTCACAATTCACAGGAATTTGCTTATAATTTGTATTCACAGTTATTCACTTACCCAAATGTCAGTAGTCCCCTTTCTATCTTAAAACATTCAGATCTAGTCCAAGAGCCATACACAACTTCTTCATCTACTGGAACGCCTTCATGCCGAGGTATATAATCGTCACTAGCATATCTTCGGCCTTTTTTCCCAAGTTTATCTTTCTTTCTCTTGCTCCGCAAACTTATGCCTAAAATTCGAAAAAAAAAAAAAAAAATTGTAATGCGGAACAAGATAATTTAAATGAGCAAACTGTTTGGAAAACATCATGAGTTTGGGTAGAGATAGATTCAAATTTAAGAAACATAGCCCACCTTCTTCATCTTCGTCTGAGTCGGGTGTAACTTCCATGTCAGACATTTCCATGGGTCCATCGTCATGACCATATCTTTTAATAACAGTGCGTTTTCTGGGTTCTGTCACTATTAAATCGACATCTTCTTTTTTCTCGGTTGTATCAATTTCAGCCTTTTTGGCCCATTTATTCCAAAAGTCAGGATCTCTAATATCAATATCAGATCTTTGATCAGCAGCAGCAAAACTAGCCTTTGAAAACGTTGAACCTTTCTCAGATTCCATTTGAATAACTTGGGTTCGACGCGCTAGGATCATTTCAATATCTTCTTCACAAAACTTATCGCCTGCGTTGTCTTCATCCATTACAGCACCATATGCTCCTTTTTTAAGCAAGTCTTCAATTTCCTTTTTTGATAATTGCTTTATTCCTGTTTCTTTTCCTTGGGTAGTATTCATACTTTGTAAGATGGCTTTATCTAAGCCCAGTTTTAATGATGCTTTGTCAAACATCTCTCTTTCATATGTGTTGCGACAGATTAATCTGTATATTTTCACCATTTTTTGTTGACCAATGCGATGGCATCGAGCTTGAGCTTGTAAGTCATTCTGAGGATTCCAATCGCTATCATAAATTATAACCGTATCAGCGGCTGTCAGATTTATCCCTAACCCTCCTGCTTTAGTACATAACAGAAATACAAACCTATCGGAGTCAGGTTTTGAGAATCTGTCAATAGCTTCTTGTCTTAAATTGCCTCTTATTCGACCATCAATTCGTTCATAGGGATATTTTCTAAACACAAGGTAATCTTCTAATATATCTAGGCATCTAACCATTTGGCTAAATATTAAAACTCGATGACCACCAGCTTTTAACTTTGGTAACAGTTTATCAACGAGTACCATTTTACCAGATGAATCAATAAGGGCTTTGTAATAAGCTTCTTTATCTTCTCCATTAGCCTGTTTGTAATCAAATTGAATCTGATCCTCGGCCCCATTAAGCAGATATGGATGTATGCAACACTTTCTTAATTCCATCATAGTGTTCATCAAATTTGGAATATTTGCCGCAGACGCAATGCCTTTTTGTAAGAAACTGAAATTTCTCTCAAGTATGGCTCTATAATACTTCTTCTGAATATTTGTTAATTCAACTTCAATTATTGTTTCTTCCTTTGGAGCTAAAGTTTTTTCAACATCTTCCTTTAACCTTCTTAACATCATAGGTTTTAAAAGAGCTTGTAATTTAAGAACCTCAGATTCCGTCTTAAGTTGACCAAATTCATTTAAGAATGCGTCACTGCTAGAAAATTGTGAGGGTTCGAGGAAGTTAAGTAAGGAGAAAAGTTCGTTAACGTTGTTTTGTAGAGGTGTACCGGATAATAATACTCTATGTTCCAAGTGAAGCTGCCGTAATCCTTCCAATAGTTTACAATTACGATTTTTTAATCTATGTGCTTCGTCAATTACACATATACGCCAATTAAAAGATTTCAATTCTTGAAAATCAGTGACAATTATCTCAAATGTCGTTATTAGAACGTTGAATTTCGTTATTTCTTTTATAGGTTCACCTTGATCATTCTTATAATGGAATTCATATTCCTGTAACATACTCTTGCTTTGTTGGGAACCATGATAAACAATAACATTCATTTCGGTCCATCCTTCAAATTCTCTCTGCCAATTAGGTATAGTTGATAAAGGGGCAATAATAAGAAAAGGTCCTCTTATTCCATATTCCCACACAGAATTAACAAATGTTAAGCTCTGTATAGTTTTCCCTAAACCCATTTCATCCGCTAAAATACAGTTTCGATTATTATGCCAAGAGAATAATAACCAATTAAGTCCTTCGAGTTGATAAGGTCTTAATGTATTTCCTCCTTTATACAAAGGTGATTCTTTTAATTGTACCCATTGATCTGCAGAAGGTCTTTTCTTGAACTTCCATTTTTCTTTGGGTGGAATTTCACTAAATGTCTTATATTGTCTTATTTTATCTACATCAACATCCTCTTCTAATTCCCATGTACTATCTTCATACTGTAAACTTTTCCATTTTACTAAATAATGTTTGCTTACTGTATTAGTAGCAGGATCTTGATTTTCAGATATGTTATCTAGAATTCTCTCGACTTCAACGTAATCAGGATTAAAAGGTTCGTCATCTAACAATTCGAATATATTCATTTGTTGAGCTTGCTTCTGTTTAAAACGTTTGATTTTGGAAAATATTCTTTTATCACCTTTATATAGTTCTTCTTCTGTTTTCCATTCACAATGTAAGTATGAAAAACTTCTATATTTCACAAAATATTCTTCTACATCAACCATCACTGGTTTTTTATTTTTTAAATCAGAATTATCTTTTTCAGATTCTAAAGCGTTTTCTGCTTTAGGAGTTTCCAGTGACGTTTCTTGTTTTATTTCTGGACAAGGTATTTCTTCTTTAATTTCTTTGATGGTTTCGTTACTAACGTCGTCATTAGCATCTTTCCAAGAAACAGACGGTTGAGTTTCATTTTTGGCTATTTTTACGGAAGATGCGTCAAGTTCACCACTTTCAATGTTTGGAATAATTTCACTAGTTGATGGTTCAATCTTAAGTTCTCTCTTCCCCATGCGACAAGCTAATACAAGTTGAACTATCATAGCATCTTCCTCAGTGGTATTTACGTAAATATAGTTAAGTTTAGGCATGCCTTCAGATCTACTGTTATCTTTGGCTTCGACGTCTTCAGATTTACATTCTCTTTCTACTTTTGGAGTAGACATTGTAAATTCGTCATCTGATAAACGTAACATCACGTCATCCGTGTATTTTTTTCGTTGCGTGTTTCTAGCAGATCTTCTTTTAAGACTATCGTCTCCTTCGGGAGGAGGGGATGGCGGAGGCGTAGACATCATATCATCTGGTTCACCATCGGAATCGGGTACTATTCCTCCTCGTTTCTTTCTTCTACCACCACCTAGAGATTTTCTTATAGGTAGTTTTTTGCAACTTCCGCCAGCCGAAGCCCGTTTTTTAGTAGACTTTCTTTTCGAAAATATTGAATCCAAGTCGTCTTCTTTATCTCCTTGCTCTCGTTTTGCTTCTGCTTCTTCTAACAAATCTTTAATAGCTATTTTAGAAACAGGAATATCATCAAAATCAGTTACATTAGATTCATCTAATGATAGATCAGGCATAGCTTTTGCCACACTGGGACTCTCACTCATCGAAGTATTTTGACTCGACGCTAATTCATTCGATTTCATATCTTTAATATCACTTTCTAGCAAATCATAAGAAGTGGTAGTGTCGGCTTGTATCTCGACGGCATACTTTTTGGAATTTCTTTTCCTTTTAGGAGCGTTCGGATCTTTAGGTTCACGTTTTTTACGCTCTTTAGCTGGTTTATCACCCAATTCTTTAGTTTTAGGTTCTCTTGGAGTACGAGGTTTACGCTCTTTATTCTTACGAGGCCCTCTTTGTTTTCTTATTTTTCCAGTGTTTTCATCCATTGACATTGCACTACTATCCAAATTAGTAATATCTTCATTTAATTCTAAGTCTAGTTCTGAATTACTTTGTAGCCCAGTGCCAGCTGTAACACAATCTTCAGACACTGGTAGTTGATCTAAAGGTTGCACAGTTGACATGAATTTTTCTTTCTTCGCTCTAGGCTTCCTAGGCTTAGCTGGTCCTTTACCTCGTCCGCGCCCAGTTGTGCTTGTAACCTGGGGACTTTCTACCATCTTTGTTCCATAAACTGGATTTTGTATTGTACAATTTGGGCCCCCATTGCACTTATCGTTTGTTTCATGTTGTTGAATTAAAGCTAGTCTTTCTTGCAGACATCTAACTTTTTCTTGGTTCTCATTAGACGGTGGTAGACAGTATATATCTTGAATTTGTTGCTGTAATGACATCCTTTCTTGTTGATGAGATGCTGGATATATGTTAGGCATATTAGGATGAGGAATTGAATTAGGTCCCATCATTAGCATATTAGGGTTCATATTGTGGGGAATATTTGAAATAATGCTAGCTGGGTTTGGAGGGAGAGGCGTGTGCAAATTTGGAACATTCATAGGTAATCCCACTGGTACATTTGGAATTTGTGGTACATTCGGTTGCATATTACTTGGCACATTAGGCATACTTTGCTGCATATTTCCTTGTATTGGGGCCGAAATAGGTGGTAAATTATTTTGCTGATTATGAGCTGGGATACTTGAAGTAACAGTATTAGGCAAATTTGGATGTTGCATTGCATGGCTTGATGGTAAATTTGTGGGTATATTAGGAACTGCTTGGGTGACAGAAGTAGCGCTTGATTGAAATGTAGTAGATAAATTATTTGTAGCACTTGTATGAACTGATGAAGGAATACTAGTAGCTATATTTCCCTGCAACCCTTGTGGTATGCTAGACATATTTGATGTCACATTCTGAATGGGTCCTGTAGGATACCCTGGAGTTCTATTGACATTTATGCTTGATATATTGTCATACTGAGTTGTGTTAACATTATTTAAAGAAGATGGTATGTGCATTTGATGAGATGTACGAATCTGTGAATGATCACTAACTGAATTATTTGCAGTAGACATTGCAGAAGGTGGCTGTGCATCTTGAGTACTTGTATTATCCGGTGGATTTGAACTTTCTACTACTTTTTGTTGAGCCTCTATTTTCTGATCATTGGTAAAAGCTTTTTGCAAATTAGCAGTTTCATCTTCCTTTAGTGGTACATTTTCAACATCATGTTCTTCAGGCTGAACTGGTATCTTTTCCAAGGTTTCTGTATTTTCTACAGGTGCTGATAAATTAGGTCCTCCCGATTGTGTCAACGCATTATTACAATTGGGTGCAGATAAATTCTCTTTTGGAGTATTATTAACATTAGGCTGTGGTACAAAGCTACGAGCTGATATAATATTATCAGGAGGTCTGTCATTTTCTGTTTCAGATTTTGCCAAATGCTTTGGTTTTGATTCAGTATTCGAGATAGAATTAGTTACAATTTTAGCCAAATCAGATTTGATGCCTGGCACTGTTGCTGTTGATTCAGTAGACTTCACAGGAGGTTCACTGTTTTCAATTAGAGTTACATTACCTGTAGGGGCTAACTTATTTTGATTCCACTGTGATGGTGATGATACCACATGTGGCACTGCTGGCGATGCTGGGTTGCGTTGGTAAGGGTACTCCGTACCAGCTGGTAATACCATTTGTTCTAATGCTTGAAGTGTATTTTGTGAAGGAAACGATCCTGGAGCAGGAGGTGGCGGTCCCGTAGAAACTGGCGATTGAACCAAATTTCGAGAGCCATGTGGTGATGCACTAGGGCCTTTTACAGGCGACATTACTGGTCGTGGAGATAATTGAGATTGGGTTTGCTGTCGAGGTGATATTTGAGCTCTAGGCGACATTTGCGGTGAGAGCTGTGGAAACGGTGGACGATACTGGGGGCTCCCTGTTTCAATTCCTGTTGGTTTAACTGTACCATACTGGTTTGTCACATTCACATCTAAAGGATGTTGAATTTGATGAGATTGATAATTCATAGATACAGAATGATGAGGTGACGCGTAAGGCATCTGCGCTGGTACTGAATGCGAAGGCGCCACTGAAGATGGCGGAACTGGTGACTGACGAGGAACATGGTGTAGTGGTGGTGCACCTGGATGATGGAGATGCACATTTTGGTGACTTTGTATTCCTGAACTCATACCACCAGTATGACCAGTCATATTTTGATGAGATTGATGTTGTGGAATTGGTGCATGGGTTTGTTGACCATGGGGTATACCATACTGATGTGGATTAACATCCATTTGCTGATGGTAAGTGGGATGTTGACTTATTCTAGATGCAGTTGGTGGATGCATCTGTGTGTAATTAGGATAGTTCTGAAACAGAAATAAGTTTCATGTTATTCTAAACATTCCATTGCTATATGAAACCTAAGTGAACTTATAAGTAATACCTACAAGCTTATTTTTTAATTTACTTCATATCACAGAAGACATTGGTTTATAAACATAGCCACATAATCATACATCACATGTGAATTTGTAAATGTGCAGAATTATACGAGGGTGCGTTTTTAAGTTCGCGGAATGAGAGGGTTGGAGGGGGTGATTAGGCTCATTAGGATCGTAACGTGTTCAGTGACTCATAATTAGTATAAATACGAGATTTAATTGTTATAAGACTATTAGTCTTTGAGATATCGTCAACCAAGCAACATAATCAGGAGTGAAAAGTGAAATATGGAAAAAATCGAATATCGTACCGTTTTAAAGTTCCTTACCAAGCAAGGAAAATCAGTTGCGACCATAATGGATGAGATGTCATCGGTTTACGGTGACTCTTGTCCAGGAAAAACCATGGTGTACGAGTGGCACAGTTTGTTTAAAAAAGGAAGGGAATCCCTTGAAAACGACCCGAGGCCGGGCAGGAGCATCGAGGGCACCACGCCAGAACTTATCCAAAAAGTCGAAAAACTTGTACTCGACGATACTCGACTAAAGAAGAAACAACTCGCAGAAATGGTTGGAGTATCCGATACAACCATTTTTAAAATCCTGCACGATCATCTTGGCATGACTAGGTCAGCGCAAGATGGGTAACGAGAATGCTCACGCCGCCGCAAAATCAACAACGCGTAGTGTTTACATGCATTTTTGGACCTCCGCAATGAAGACAAGGATGGTGTATTGAGTCGAATTGTTACTGGAGACGTAACTTGGGTTCATCATAACCCAAGTCCTGAGTCGAAACAAGACTATGCAGTGGCATAAAAAGGGCACAGCACCCCCCAAGAAGTTTAAGGTGTCACAGTCAGCTGGGAAACTCATGGAAACGGTCTTTTGGGACTCGGAAGGAATATTATTGATCGATTATAAAGATAAAGGTGTTTCTATAACCGGAGAATACTACGCTTCAATATTAAACCGACTAAAAGAAGCCATTAAACAGAAAAGACGGGGAAAATTGACGAAAGGTGTGCTGCTTTTGCACGACGATGCGCCCGTCCACAAGAGTCGCGCTGCGTTGGCTGCCTTGCATAAAGTGGGCTTCGATATTTTGAACCACCCACCCTACAGCCCAGCCCAGACCTGGCCCCGAGTGATTATTACCTCTTTCCAAAAATGAAAAAAGAGCTGTGGGGTAAAAAGTTTAACACCGATGACGAAGTTAAGGAGGCAGTTTCAGCGTATTTTGAGGACAAAGACAAAACATTTTTTTATGAGGGTATAAATAAATTGAAAGATCTGAAAAATGTGTCCGTCTGGCAGGTGAATATATTGAAAAGGAAAAATAATTCGGTTTTTTTATTTCATCCCCTTACCCTCCATTCCGCGAACATAATAACGCTCCCTCGTATTTTGACAAGATTTACCTATACCTATTATTTTGATATTATCATTTTATATTATAATTTTAATATTATCTTGTTTATTTTTTGCGTTTGGCTTTACAAAAGTGATTCAAGAACTGAAACGCCACTTATTTTGTATTATATTTAAAACAACGCTTATAATTTTATGCACACACACATTCTCTAAGTCCAAAAAAAAATATAACATGGTATAACGCAGAATAAAGTTCAAAAATCCGTCAAATCATATTTATGGTATCTTATGGTATGGAAAGTGGAGTATGGATTTTTAATATATTATTCGGCTTAGAATTAAGCATAGGATAGGATAGGTATAGTACGCGCGTTACCAACTGAGTCGTCGGGTAATAAAAGTCAAAAGAGATAGGTATGTGCAGCGCGCCGGACCCTAGTTATCGATAAACGGCTACCTGCGCACGTGCTCGATGCACCTGGACGATGAGTAACTAATGATTTGTACGCCTCTGATTGGTCGGTTTCCAATGTAATTGTTTTTTTTTTTGCTATAAATGTGTTAACTGCAATTAAATAAAAACATTCATGTGTTACTCGGTGCACACTATGGATACTTTATTTTCTATGATTGATCTAAAGAAATTACATGGCGATATTAGCTCTCAAACTCGATCTGTGATTCACAACGTATATATTAATAAAGTGGCTTCTTTTGATTTCAGCAAACCACGTGAAATTGCCGCATTTGTTTGCGGTGTAAGAAGAGCGACAGTGGACAGAATCAAGACGGAAGTGTCACAATCAGGCAGTACCTGTTTACCAAGAAATTAAGAAACCACAAACCGTCACTAATATTGACGACTAGCTGTTGCCCGCGGCTTCGCTCGCGCGTAAAGTAAAGAGTAGTATTAAAGGTAGATGTATTCTGTGATTTTCAAAGTAAGGAGAATGTATAACATTTTTCATCTAATCTTATAGCGTTAAAATAATAATAAAAGTAAAGTAAGTAGCAAAAGCATTTGTGTCATGGAATCGGAGACAAAAAGGTACCATAAACACCCAGACTCCAGACTATGTATAAAAGTGATTTTCTACATGAACCCGTCCGGGGATCGAACCTGGAACCTTAGAGCTGGCGACACCTTAAAAACCGGAGTGAACGCCACTCGACCACGGGAGTCGTCATTATAGATATGTCTTAGATGGTCATTGGCCCCGATTCTGTTAAACACGTACTAAACTAATTTTAGTCCATCGGTATCCTTTTTACTTGAACATATTTAGAAAAGGACAGATGAAAATTAGAACTGTCAAATTAAGTTCCGACTAAAATTGTCATACAAATTTGCCGACAAGTAAAAACGTGTGCTCTAAATACACTGTGATGTTCAAGGCGAAAACTAGTTTGACATTTCTAAGTTTGTTGTTATCTGTTGCCGTCCTTTTCTAACGCTTTATGTTAGTAAAAGACAACAATGGTTTAAATTTAATTTAGGTTGCGTACAGAGGAATCAGCACCATTATCTTATCTATTTATCTTTTCATCTGTCTATCTTTGAAAATACTGAACTTCACATACCAACTATTTCAGCCCTTATTTCACCCCCTTAGAGAATAGATTTCTAAAATCTCGGAAATACATCTTATTTATTTCTAACTAATAACCCTTGTATGAAATTGAATGTGTCTATCTTTGAAAACGACACAATTCATATGCCTACAAACTTCCAACCCCTTTTTCACCCTCTTAGGGGGATGATTTTTAAAATCGCTGAAATCGTGTTTATTTATTTCTATCCAGAAACCCGTATACGAAATTTCATGTGTCTATCATTGAAAATACCGAACTTTCCATAAAAACTTTCAACCCCTATTTCACCCCCTTAGGGGGTAGATTTCTAAAATGTCGGAAATACATCTTATTTATTTCTAACTAATAACCCTTGTATGAAATTGAATGTGTCTATCTTTGAAAACGACACAATTCATATGCCTACAAACTTCCAACCCCTTTTTCGCCCTCTTAGGGGGATGATTTTTAAAATCGCTGAAATACATCTTTATTTATTTCTATTCAGAAACCCGTATACGATATTTCATGTGTCTATCATTGAAAATACCGAACTTCCCATACAAACTTTCAACCCCTATTTTACCCCTTAGGATAGATTTCCAAAAGAAAAGTAGCCTATAGCCTTCCTCAATAAGTGGACTATCTAACAGTGAAAGAATTTTTCAAATCGGACCCGTACTTCCTGAGTTTAGCGCGTTCAAACAAACAAACTCTTCAGCTTTATAATATCTACTATATAAAAATAAGTCGGGTTTTCCTTCCTGACGCTATAACTCCAGAACGCACGAACCGATTTCCACGGTTTTGCATTCGTTGGAAAGGTCTCGGGCTCCGTGAGGTTTATAGTAAAGAAAATCTCTATTACATAAAAAAAAAATTAGACCGCGGGCGGAGCTGCGGGAAACAGCTAGTATATATATATAATCTATACTTATAATAAATCTGTAGAAGTGAAAATTCTGTACATTGAAAATATCAAAAAAATTAATGGCGGGGTGTGTTACTAGACCGACACCGAACCCAAAAATGTGATTAAAAAAATTTTTGTCTGTCTGTCTGTCTGTTTGTTCAGGCATCACGCAAAAACTACCGGTTCGATTTCGATGAAACTTGGTATAATTGTTCTTTAATATCCTGGGCACCACACTGGGTAGTTTTTATCCCGGAAAAGTATATAAAAAAAAAACAAACTTAATTTTGCGGTTCGATCCCTAGACCCGAATACTGTACCAACCGCAAATAATAAGTTTGTCGTAGGTTACGTCACCCGCAGTGGAGTTCAATAAGGGGCGCTGCACACGGCCAAGTTACTATTTATTCATCTGTGACACGGCTAAGATACTATAATTATTTATCTATACTTTATATATATTATATATTATTATATTATTTATATTATATATTATAAAGCTGAAGAGTTTGTTTGTTTGAACGCGCTAAACTCAGGAAGTACGGGTCCGATTTGAAAAATTCTTTCACTGTTAGATAGTCCACTTATTGAGGAAGGCTATAGGCTACTTTTCTTTTGGAAATCTATCCCCTAAGGGGATGAAATAGGGGTTGAAAGTTTGTATGGGAAGTTCGGTATTTTCAATGATAGACACATGAAATATCGTATACGGGTTTCTGAATAGAAATAAATAAAGATGTATTTCAGCGATTTTAAAAATCATCCCCCTAAGAGGGCGAAAAAGGGGTTGGAAGTTTGTAGGCATATGAATTGTGTCGTTTTCAAAGATAGACACATTCAATTTCATACAAGGGTTATTAGTTAGAAATAAATAAGATGTATTTCCGAGATTTTAGAAATCTACCCTCTAAGGGGGTGAAATAAGGGCTGAAATAGTTGGTATGTGAAGTTCAGTATTCTCAAAGATAGACAGATAAAAAGATAAATAGATAAGATAATGACCATCTAAGACATATCTATAATGACGACTCCCGTGGTCGAGTGGCGTTCACTCCGGTTTTTAAGGTGTCGCCAGCTCTGAGGTTCCAGGTTCGATCCCCGGACGGGCCCATGTAGAAAATCACTTTTATACATAGTCTGGAGTCTGGGTGTTTATGGTACCTTTTTTGTCTCCGATTCCATAACACAAATGCTTTTGCTACTTACTTTACTTTTATTATTATTTTAACGCCATAATATTAGATGAAAAATTTTATACATTCTCCTTACTTTGAAAATCACAGAATACATCTACCTTTAATACTACTCTTTACTTTAAGCGCGAGTGAAGCCGCGGGCAACAGCTATCTATACTAATATTATAAAGCTGAAGAGTTTGTTTGTTTGTTTGTTTGTTTGAACGCGCTAATCTCAGGAAGTACTGGTCCGATTTGAAAAATTCTTTCACTGTTAGACAGCCCACTGGTTGAGGAAGGCTATAGGCTACTTTTCTTTTGGAAATCTACCCCCTAAGGGGGTGAAATAGGGGTTGGAAGTTTGAAGGCATATGAATTGTGTCGTTTTCAAAGATAGATACATAAAATTTCATACAAGGGTTATTAGTTAAAAATAAATAAGATGTATTTCCGTGAATTTTGAAATCTACCCTCTAAGGGGGTGCAATAGGGGTTGAAAGTTTGTATGGGAAGTTCGGTATTTTCAATTATAGACACATGAAATTTTGTATACGGGATCCTGGATAGAAATAAATAAAGAAGTATTTTAGCGATTTTAAAAATCATCCCCCTAAGAGGGTGAAATAGGGGTTGGAAGTAGTTTGAAGACATATGAATTGTGTCGTTTTCAAAGATAGACACATTAAATTTCTAAAATCAAGGGTTATTAGTTAGAAATAAATAAGATGTATTTCAGTGATTTTAGGAATCTACCCTATAAGGGGTGAAATAGGGGCAGAAATAGTTGGTATGTGAAGTTCGGTACTCTCAAAGATAGACAGATGAAAAGATAAGTAGATTTAAGATAGTGACCATCTAAGACATATCTATAATGACGACCCCCGTGGTCGAGTGGCGTTCAATCTGGTTTTTAAGGTGTCACCAGCTCTAAGTTCCCAGGTTCAATCCCCGGACGAGTCCATGTAGAAAATCACTTTACTACATTGTCTTGAGTCTGGGTGTTTATGGTACCTTCGTTGTCTCCGATTCCATAACACAAATGCTTTTGCTACTTGCCTTACTTTGATTATTATTTTAACGTCATCATATTTAATGAAAATTTTTATTCATACTCCTTACTTTACGCGCGAGCGAAGCCGCGGGCAACAGCTAGTATATAATATAATAATATATATAAAGTATAGATAAATAATTATAGTATCTTAGCCGTTTCACAGATTAATAAATAGTTACTTGGCCGTGTGCAGCGCCCCTTATTGAACTCCACTGCGGGTGACGTAACCTACGACAAACTTATTATTTGCGGTTGGTACAGTATTCGGGTCTAGGGATCGAACCGCAAAATTAAGTTTGTTTTTTTTTTGTATATACTTTTCCGGGATAAAAACTACCCAGTGTGGTGCCCAGGATATTAAAGAACAATTATACCAAGTTTCATCGAAATCGAACCGGTAGTTTTTGCGTGATGCCTGAACAAACAGACAGACAGACAGCCAGACAGACAGACAAAAATTTTTTTAATCACATTTTTGGGTTCGGTGTCGGTCTAGTAACACACCCCGCCATTAATTTTTTTGATATTTTCAATGTACAGAATTTTCACTTCTACAGATTTATTATAAGTATAGATTTTGATAAAAGTGTATTGAAGCGAACTGTAGCTTCTTTTTATGATAATGGAGAGTATCCATCCGTGGCGAAAATTTTAGAAAAATTCCGTGCACAATTACCCGATTTTAAATGCGGCAATACTTCATTGAGAATACTGCTGAAGCAGGTTGGGTTCCAGTATAAGAAAAATGGCGAAGGACGTAAATATTTAATGGAAAGGAGTGATATTGTTTGTGCTAGAATGGACTTTTTAAGGAAATTGGATTTACTTAGAAGAACTAACGAACAGCGACCACGTTTCTATCTAGACGAAACATGTATTAATCAAAATCATGCAAGAAAGAGGATGTGGCTTGGAAGCAACGATGAAGGAGGTTTCAAGAATCAACCTGTAGGCTAAGGCCAAAGATTGATAGTTTGCCATGCGGGTGCATGGTGCAGGTGCAGACTGGCTTAGTTCCAGAAGCGAAACTAATATTTAAAGCGGTGAAATCAAAGAATGCTGATTATCACACAGAGATGGATGGCGAAACATGTATGGCATGGTTTTCGGAATTTCTGAATGTACTTGAAGAGCCCTCAGTTATAATCGTCGATAACGCAAGCTAACATTCGATACAGTTGGAAAAGATACCCACTAAAAACACGAGGAAAGCTGACATTCAAGAATGGTTGACAAAAAGATTTCATAGGCAACGAAGTTATCAAAGAATTAATAAGAAAAGTAAAAGCCCGCAGAAGGTTTACGGTTTAGACCGACTGGCAAATGAACGAGCCTATGAAGTAATACGACTCCCTCCATATCACTGTCAAGAACTAATTTGGGCACAAGTAAAGCGAGAAGTTGCGACGAACAATAATACTTTCAAGATAGCAGATGTCGAAAATCACCTCCACCGAGCAATAGATAATGTCACACGAGAAGACTGGGCCAAATGTGTGAGGCATGCCGAAGAACTTCATAAAGACTTACAAAAAGCTCTAATTAGAGATCACGCGCCGCTTATAATAAATTTGGCAGAAGACGAAGACTCTGATGATGAAGACTCATGTGAAGATTAATTTTATCTAAGTACTTAATAATTATTTATTAAATGTTTTTTTGTAATATTAATCGCTCATTTAAGGGCCGCAATATGATCTATTTTGCTTGTTGTAATATAATTTTTGGATATAGATTAATATCAAATATTGTTAATTTTTAAAATTTTATTAACAAATGCTATTCATATACAAAATAATAAACGTAACTTATCGATAACATCTCTTTTATTGTTACACCCTTCACTAGACGGCTCCATAAGACCCATAAGTGCGAGCGAGATAGATATAGAGAAATGATTAATGGCCCCAAGACTCAGTTGTTAACGCGCGTACTATAGTTATATATGTAGGGTTGAGAAAATACTATACTTTTTAATAATATTATTTCAAAACGTAATACAAGTTGATTTCTGAACGGAGGAAGTTGGCGCAAACATATAAAACGGATGTTCTGTGTGTCTCTTTTCCCCTTCGTCCCACATATATACTATAGTTATATAGTTGTTAAATAGATATTTATATCAGAACAAAAGTTACAATTGCGCCAAGTTCAAAATATTAGTCCATTCATAGTATTCATACATGTGGAGTTATGCTTCATAAACATGGCAATATAGCCTAATAAATTTAATGGGCAGCAAATTTTTAAAAGTGTCCCGTGTCGTCTTAAAATGTAGTGTACGGATATTCAGCTTTTTTTCTTGATCAATTTGTTTATAGTCACGATGCCCTTAGTATGGCCACACCGTTCACGCTCATAAAATTGATTTATTGATATAGGTTAAAACAAAAGCATGGAAAAATAGGGTTTGATTTTGTTCGGCTCGATATCCATCAACGTTGAAGTTTTTTGTAAATCTCAATATGTATTTCAATATTGTAGAAAATTTTTTCTTGTTGTGCATGTTTCGCATGTGACGAATGAAATTTTATGACAAGTTTCTACCACCTCAGGTTATATATTTTTAAACTTTAGTTGGGATCCCTATTTATTTTTTCCTAAGAAATATAAGGCCTGTTACTCAGGGACAGTGTATCAAAAGTTAAATGAATTTTTGAAATCAGTCCAGTTGTATTTTAGTGTTATCGTACTAACATATAAATCATCCCTATTTATAATATTAGTATAAAAGTATAGATTTACCTGCTGTTGTCCATATAGTTGCTGTGAAGTTGGCTGTGAAAAATGAGGTTGTCTAGGTATATAAGCCCCATTTTGGGCTTGTAAACTGCCTATTCCGGATCCCTGTTCAACAAAAGAAGTATAATTATAAATTTCTTTTAAATATAACCAGTAATATAAAACCTTTTTACTAACGTAACCGAAACCTGATAAGCATTTTGAGATTATGATGCTTTTTACAATAAAATTTTACATTGGATAGGTAGCCAATGCAAATTAATCATGACCTAACAGTACAGTTCAGGTAAATAATAGGTCTTTACCTGTGTAATTGGCGAACTGCCGTATTCGCTATTTCAAGTTATTTTTTTTCCCTAAGAATTCTGTTATAATTTAAAATTACAAATATTTATTGAATTTTATTCATTAGTTTAAAAGGTTTCATCGCATTTGATTTTCGTCATCATGGATACGTTAAAAAATCGAGTGATTATGGAGTATGAGTATTGTCGTGGCAGCAAAGCTTCAGAAGCGGTACCCAACATCAAAAAGTCGTTGATATGGATGGATATGGAGCGAACACTTTCAACGATCACACCACCCGTTATTGGATTGCTAATTCAGCTGTAGATTGCCCGCTTCCGTTCTGGAAATTTCGACCTAAGAAATGAACTCCGTGGTCGGCCGATAACTAGTCAACAATGACGAATTAAAGGCGATTTTAGAAGCTCATGATTCTCAATCTACATCTGAATTAGTAGCAGTTTTCAATGTTCGCATCAAAACAATATTGGTCCATTTGCGTCGAATGTGCAAGGTAAAAAAGCTCGATAAATGGGTGTCCCACGAATTGATTGATCGCCAGAGCGAAGCACGCATCGTGTTAGAAGTTGCTCAACAGGCACACAAACGAAGGCATATTAAATCGCATGTTTACTTGCGACAAAAAATTGATTTTGTCCAGGTGGTTAGATTCTGGTTCGGCACTTAACAATGCCCCAAACGAAAACTGACCCCTAAAAAAATTATCGTCACTGATTGGTGGCCTGGCGCCGGTGTCATTCATCAGCTTCTTTGCAAACGGGATGAGCATTTCTGCAGATGTGTACTGTGAGGAACTGAACATAATGATGGGGAAGTTCGCACCATCTCCAACCAGCTTTGGTCAATCGTTTGACCCCACCGCTGCTTCTGTACAACAACGCGCGACCTCATACTCATACTGCACAGCAGACGTCTCAAAGTTACAATTGCTGGGGTTGGAAGTTATCCGTCATCCACTGTACTCACCAGACCTGGCCCCTATCTAACTCAATAACCGAGAGGCAGATCAAAATTTTGTTTATTTTTTCGATTTTGTTTATTCTCGTCCAGCAGACTTTCAAAAAAGGCATCTAGCTAGCAATACGTTGCAAAAAATGCATTGATTGCATGGGTAATTACTGTGATTACAAACAAATGAAAAATAAACGGCAATATCATAGGTAATAACTTAATATTTATAAAACTATTTTCGAGTACAAGACTTCACGGGTTTGAATTCCGGATTGGGGCTAAAAATACTGGGTTTTCTATTCAGGAATACTCAGTAGAGCTCAGTCAGAAAGTATGGCGGTGATTACTCCCCCGAGGAGAGGAGTATTGTAGGTTATAAATGCGGGGTACTGCATGTAATTGATTAGTGACTCAGCAGTATCGCGGAATATCTATTACTTTGGATACAGCTTGATCATGCCCGTAATAGGTGATTATGGTGAAGTCGTTGGTCTAGCGCCTGATGTCTCTCCGCTTGTGTTAGGAAAGTACAAAAGCAGAATCAATATCTTTATTCTTAGGGAATTTGAACACAGGTGCTCCCTGAATCATGTTAATGAATAAATTTTATATCCATAAAGATTTCATAATTAATGTGTCTTGTGAAATACATACCTGCTGTGGAGGATATTGGTGCATTTTTTGCTGATGTTCATAGCTGTGCCTATAGCTTGGTGTAATGGGGGAGTATCTGTTTGCACCTGGAGGTCCAGACCACACACCCATTTCTCCAATGCCTATAAAATATTTTACTGTACATAACAACTTTTACACAATTACAGAAGTCTTATTATATACTAGCTTTTGCCCGCGACTTCCTCTGCATAGAAGTCGAAAATGGTTCTAATAGGTTTTTCGGCTACCTACTCTGTGTGCTTACTCTGGAGCATGCCACATACAACTGGCCATGGGAGAAGTCTCAAGGAGGCTCAAGTCTAATCCCGCTACCTTAAGGGTTAGACTTAGAGCTTTGTTCATGGTTATGGCGAAGCTGACTTTGACAGGAAACTGCTCTCTCTTGAATTCAAAGGGGAATTTTGATATTGTTAGAGAAATCTTCGAGAACAACCTGTGAGTATAGCTGCCTCGATTAATTATCTAAAGGAGAGACTTTTAGATACATTCTCGGGCCCGGATATAAAAAAAGAAAGTGGTGTCTCTTTGTGAGAAATTTCTTCATATTTTTGTGTAATTTCAGATATATTATTCAATGAGTTACAATAACATATACATATAACTTTTTGATACAGATAAAAGAAGGATATACTCTTCACATTTCTTACTCTTCTACCATTGGGTACCTAGTGAACAAAATTAACTAAAAACAAATCTAACAATATGTCTATCTAAAGTCTCACATTATAAAGGACCTACTTGGCTGTTCTGGCATGGCATACATTGGATCGGGTCCAGGATGATATCCTGGATATGAATGTGAAGGATGCACATGATGTGACGGGTGTAGTGGAGCATGTGGCGGTTGAGGCAAGCGAGGGCGCGGCGGGTAATTCCCATAGTCATGGTATTCAGGAGCAGGGGGACCTGCTCCTGGATTTGGCCCAGGTTGAGCACTGCTATTGATCCCAGCAGTAGATCCTCCGAACGAAGCCAGTTTCTGAATTGATCCTTCCTGAGGTACACTACTTTGATTGTAAGGTTGTCTGTAACTAAAATAGATTATAGTTAAATTCTAGCCATTTTTTCCTTAGATTTTAATTATAATAAATCTTTGTTAGTCACCTATTATCTGGAGTATCCTTGTTATCTCCAGTTACTCCGGATGATGCACTACCAGCAAAGCTGTCTGATCCACCAAGATCAGTAAGTCCTTCCAACATACCGCTTCCATCATCAAATAAATTATAAGAGTCCATCACTCTATTACGAGTGAATTATGATTATTTTGCCATCAAGAAGTATCCAAATAAATTGTGGTACGTCCATTTTACTCTGCAACATATATATTATTGAGTGTACTTATTTTACTCTCAAATAATTATTTAGGTTTAAAGATTTCTTCATGAGCTGTTTTCAAATTTGTGAATATAAATAAATATTTTATTTACAAACCACAATATACAACATGTAACAAATCCCCTGTCAGATCCAATAAAAGCGTATTTGTGGTACAGGTCATGAACCGTGTTGCATATGCGACATCTTTGTTACATGTCATATATAATATATTGTTGTTTGTAAATAAAATTTTGAATATCACAAAAGTTATACTTTAACCAGAATTCTTAAGGTTTTAACAATATTTACATCATTGAAAATTACCATTTAAATAAACAATTTTTGCTTACATTACTAGCATTCACAATTATTTTTAACTAATAAACCTAAATTAATCTGTTATGAGCTTCGTGTTTCAGTTTTTCTACATCTGCTGGTGATGGTTTCTGCTTGCATAACCAAGGGGAAAAGCTATACGCTTATGACAGCACAATTAACATATAGCGGTACAACTTCTCCCGTTCAGTTACACAGCGTAGTCTTCATTTTTAAGTTTAGCTCTTGATTAAATTTATTACCCTAAAATTAAATCATTTCAAGTACTGCTATAGCATTTATGTTATTTACCACTAACAAAAACATAACAGAAACTATTAATGACCTGATCAGAACAATATCGATTGATATTATATATCTATTCTAATAATCGATATCAAAAGAATAGTTATTAACAAAGTTTGTTATTAATACAAAAAAATTGATATTCACGTAATAAGCAAAACTAATAATAAAACTATGGAAAAAAACTTATCTGTTCATAAATATGCTGAGAAATGACAAAAACATAAAATTTTGTCATTTATTTTTTCAAAGCCCGAACTGTGCCATTGCAGGGCAAAGGCCTCCCTTTCTTCCTTCCATTTTCCTCTGTCAAGGGCCCAATTGAGGCTACTCTTTGTTTAAACAGTTCAGTTATACATTATTCATATTAAACCTAACAATTTAATAATCCATAACATTTTATAGATAGCGGTGGCACTCCAGTGGTAAGCATTGTTTCAAAATATTTAGCTTATTTGGAAACCCTCAGACTGAATCTAATATAGTTAAAGCTATGTGAAAAGGTATATCTACCTACTGAATATCCACAAAACAATTATTTGTTATTCAATGGCTTCATATAATAAAGTATTATATGAGAACTTTCACATATAAAAAGAAAATAAAGTGGCAATGAAAAAATACTAATCAGAAGATGAAGATCTAGTAAAATTATGGTATCTGCTTGTTAATGTATGAACTTATGAATTTCTGTGAAATTAATCTCTAATCAGTTTTGCAGATATAGGTAACAAGTTTGACAGCATGCCTATCCATAATGTAAGTACTTACTAACAAATAGATTTACTTCACTATTACATGAAATATAATATAAATATAAAATAAATAATAGATTATATATGTACATAATTAAGATAATATAAATTGTGGGCAATACACACTTTTGATGAACTTCAATGATAAAACTGACAAAAAATATTAGAGAAACGCACAGTAAACCACAGGACTTAAAAATAATTAAATACAATCTATACAATAATTATAATGTACAAGGCGTAGAGTACCATTATTTAACCCAGTGGGACACTGCGTTTGCCACCTACCTATATACTATTATAAATGTATATAAAAACATGTAGGTACCAATAGCAGATAGCCGAACGGATAAGTAATGAACGCATATTTAAGTAATTATACATCACATTGTACACCTAATTTAAAACTGAACAGTAAATACGTTGCTCAACTAGCAAAAATTCACTATTATTAAAGTAGTACTCACTGTAAACGCCACACAACAAGTTGTTCACAAAATGGATACCATTCTCCAAAAATGTAGGTCCATAAATTGATCAATGAAAGACAGACACGGTTTAGACAATATTAAGGCGGTAGAGATAATTATCCTTTAGTGTCTACCGTATTACTGAGATTCAATGCCCAAATAAGCATAATATCTCACATCACTAACAAATACGACAAACACCATTTAAACACCGTCCATTTTGTTTCCAAAATGAGTTTTTTTATACATGTGCTAACGAACGAGTCTAAAGCTACCGACTAGCTAGCTAGTATGTTGCCATTACGTTAAGGTGTAGATACACAAGGTCGAAAGAAGCATGCTTATAAGCATGCTCGAAATAGCCTTTTCATAAAAAAAAACTATGGGTGGGACAACGGCCCTATCTTGATTATTTGTTTACCAATGCATTTCTGGACTTATTACTTCTATTTGATTTTGAGAAACCTCTTATAAGTAGTCGCGTTGTATTTATTAACTTTAAATTTTATATATTACTTTTCCGTATCCCGATCGGGCATTTAATAAACTAGTCGCACATTACCTACATCACCAAGTGAACGGAAAAAACAACTGTATAGTGTATTCTAAGAAAGAGATTTCTAACGTGACTGAAACGATTGGACCGCACGAAATGTACGACCACATTTTAAACATAATAATATATAAGAACTTAAAAAATATGACATATGTATAATTATATTTGTAATGTGCTTACCAAGGCTTTTTTTTATACCAAACTCGTAATGATTATCGCTGTTTATTTTTTTTTAGAGGTAAGAATCCTATGTTTATTCCGTGATATAAGATTTTGTTAAAATTTATATAGCCTACGTTACCCCGTTTGTTACAAGGAATCGCTTGACACCTCAATCACCAATATCAGTTCAGTAGTTTGGACATGGTTTGGACGCTACAGGTGCGTTATTAAGTATGCTATTTTCAGGCATGCCCATGAGCGTGCTAATTGATGTTTAAGTACCTAAGTGTTCTGTGGTTTAACTCACACCAATATTATTCTATAATCTGTGTCCAGCATGAAGTAAGTAAATCCATCATTGATCATTGATTGACATCCAATACATTTTGTATTGTAAGTTGAATTATTGTTTGTTAGGTATTTGAGAATATCGCATACTTTTTCAGGAGCCCAAAGTTTATAAATATCATAAATGATGAAACTGGTGGACCAAGTGGTACGAAGTTTTAAAGTAGCTAAGGTGTTTCGAGAAAACACAGACAAAATAAATAGTATTGACTTTTCTCCAAGTGGCGAGACATTAATATCCTGTAGTGAAGATGATCAAATTGTTATTTATGATTGTGAGAAAGGCACGCAGATGATTACAGTTAACAGCAAAAAGTATGGTGTCGATTTAATACATTTCACACATGCCAAGAACACTGCTATCCACAGTTCAACTAAAGTTGATGATACCATAAGATATTTGTCACTACATGATAATAAATACATTAGATATTTCCCTGGACACACCAAAAAAGTTGTGACCTTATGCTTGTCGCCGGTCGAAGACACGTTTCTGTCTGGATCATTAGATAAAACATTACGTCTATGGGACCTACGGTCACCAAACTGTCAAGGCTTAATGCACCTATCTGGAAGACCTGTTGCAGCTTATGATCCTGAAGGCCTTATTTTTGCAGCTGGTGTCAATTCAGAAAGCATTAAATTATATGACTTAAGATCATTTGATAAAGGCCCCTTTGTCACATTCAAATTAAATCAAGAAAAAGAATGTGACTGGACAGGATTGAAATTTTCACGAGATGGAAAAACAATGTTGATAAGTACAAATGGATCTATAATCAGATTAGTGGATGCATATCATGGCACTCCTTTGCAAACTTTTACTGGCCATCTGAATAACAAAGGCATTCCGATAGAGGCCTCATTTAGTCCAGACTCACAATATATCTTTAGTGGCTCAACAGATGGAAGAGTCCATGTCTGGAATGCTGATACTGGCTATAAAGTGTGTGTTTTAAATGGAGATCATCCTGCTCCAATACAATGTGTACAATTCAGCCCTAAGTTCATGATGTTGGCTTCTGCTTGCACCAATATGGCATTTTGGTTACCTACAATAGATGATGTTTAAATTTGGATAAGAAGATCATTGTTTCAAATTGAGTCATCAGTGATTAAGAATTTGTAAGTTTAAAACTTCAGGAACAGCAGTTTATTAATATCTTAAAACAATGTAAAATTATTTATATTGTAACTAGTATGTATTCATTTAGTTTCTATCTCTGTCTTGTTAAATATTATACATAATTCATGAATACTATTGATGTCCCTTCATGACTGTTGTATTTATCAACATTTTGATTTACAATATAATAGGCATAGTAACTGAATGAATATAGATTTTAGATAATCAATGTTCAATCACATATCTGTTCATGAGTATTATAGCAACAAGGTATAAATTTGTGTACTAGAACCCTAGATTATGCATTTAAACGAATAGTTTTCATTCCAATTAAACATTTACCTTTATTCCAAGGAGGTAAGATCTAAATTGACATAAATAATTATAAACCAAAACATACAGTACATTAAATGACTACACTTCAATTATAAGAACTAGAAATCTGTTTTATTTATGTAATTTTGGTATGAAGACATTCCTTATAGTTACTATAAAATGTTAAATAACTAAAGTAGTAAGAATACAAGTATCAGTAATCTTAGTTATTTTGTCAATTTAGGGCCGATTTTTTTATCGAGGAATGCAATTGACTTTTGACTAGTTTTGACAGTTTTTGTTTTTCTATGAATTATGAAACAACTGTCAGAATTCAAATTCATTTCTCTGGTACAGTAATCTGACGATGGAAAAATCAGCCCGTAAGTAAATATAATACGGCCGAATAATATTCCATGACTGTATTTTATCATAACAGCTAATAAATATGGATAAGATAAGTTGTACATGTTTCAGAGAAAAAGTAATTTTTGCTTTTGAATGGCAGAATGTATTTTAGTGAATGAGATTTTTTAATAAAATTATTCTGGATTTGAGGATATTTTTTGATAACCTAAGAAAAATTAACATTTCGAATTTCTACACAAACAAAATTAAGCAACGTTGTTCTCTACTTCAACTAAGGTAAGGTATTTCATAGAGAAGCGGGAGCTAGGAGGGTCTGGGCCTTAGTGCCTTACTACATACCTGCTATTTCGTAGCAGCTGTAAAAACCGTTAGCCAGTACCTAAGCCAGTTTTCTGAGAAGATTTACCATAGTAATGTATATTTTTTTTACGCCTTCGGAAAGTAGAGATTATTACGAACCGAAGCACCAACGTTTTGAAAAAAACATAATTATATTGACGGGTGAATTTTCGATTGAAATTTAGTGTGCTTTTTCAATATTTAAGGACGCGTTCTCCTTGATGATCGGTCAAATTGGCAAGAGGAGAGTTGCGTATAATGGCCACTAGGCAGCACTGAGCTTAAGTTATTTTGGCACGCTTCATTAAGACGTCAGCATGCATTATAGACCAAGACCCGAGGGACATACTTTTAGCAAATAATAATCTATCGAGCCATAAAATGCAGTTTTCACCAATGGATATAGTGATTGAACAGGAAGATTTTTTGAAGTGAAATCTTCTTTAGCTGCGATGTGCACTTTTTGGGTTGGGTAAAAAATTAAAACTCGCGTCGGGACACGTGACCCTTATCGAAAATTCCTAAGACGCGGCGCAGGGCGCTAGGGCGGTGTGAGATGTCATCAGTTACTATGTATGTCAATGGGTGTCGGTTTCATATTTTTTATTATATTTTATTATTCAGGTAAGGTTTCGATCGAGTCTATCGTACTCCTTGACGATTTACGCATTATAGATGTAATATTTGTAACATGTTTATACTTTTATAATATCACAATAAGCACACGTGCGGAGTAAGTTTTAAAATTGTTTATTTAAAATTTATAGAGGTGTATTTTACCACATAAATGATAGTACTTTTATACTGATAATTAAAGCAGGTCATGCGAAATTATTCCCTAAACATTTTAAAAAATATAAAAAATGTACAACGTTATGGAATCAGAGACAAAGAACGTACCACAAACACCCAGACCCGAGACAATATAGAAAAGTCCGTCAAAATAAAAATAATGGTATATACATACATTGTTTGTTTGTATGTGTCCTCGTGAGTAGGTATGTAATTTTGTAATATTACTACACCATTTAAAAGTACTTCAAATTACGGTTTTATTTTGTCTGACCCTAACAATAGCGAACACGAGCCAATTTTAATTAAATTTTATATGTAATGGCACCTTCCAAATGTAATAAAATCGATTAATCTCACTATACATTTAAATGAAAAAAAAAAATGTTTCTGCAAGTGGCATAATATGATCACTTTTACATGACATATATTATTATATGTATTATATTAATTTGTGAGCTCACTGGAGTCGACAATGAGTGGAGATTTAAGAATAGTTAGAAAATTCAAAAGTGCACGCCTCATAATCTCATTCATTACAATAAAATTAAGATTATTTGTAAATAATAATTAAACTACACTCGAGAGCAATGAATCCGGGTCACTTAAAGAATGTTAAAAATCTCGGAAACTAAAAATGATAGGTTAATGCAATAAATTGTATTTAATAGACAATGTAATACTCCTTAAATGAAAGTAAAAAAAATATGAGTCACCATACATTTTATTAACACAAAATTACATAAAGAAAAAAACTGCTGATCTCTCCTTTAAACAAAAATAGGAAACATGAAATTTATGAACGATTTTCTTGAATTTTAATACTTCGTATTGCCTCCTCGTGCTTCCATTACTGCGTTTACGCGGTTTGGCATGCTGTACACCAAGTTCCTTATACGATTTTGGGGAATATTCTCCCATTCCTCTGTGAGAGCAATTTTGAGCTCACGAAGCGTGATTGGGGGAGGATTTCGTTGTTTTACGCATCTGCCTAGCTCGTCCCAAGCATGCTCGATCGGGTTGATATCCGGGCTGCGCGCTGGCCACTCCATACGAGTAATGTTCATCTCTTGAAGGTAGTCATTCACAATCCTACCTGTATGAGGTCGGGCATTGTCATGCATAAATATAGCATCCTCACCTAAATTGACCATAAATGGACCAACGTGATCATTGAGGATTTCTTCCACATATCTTTCGCTAGTTAAAGAGCCGTTTTCTATGATCACCAGCTCTGTGCGACTTTCAGAAGAAATTCCGGCCCACACAAGTACAGACCCACCACCGTAGGCTACTTTTTCTTCGATGCATGCTTGCTTGAATCTTTCCCCTGGTCTTCGATACACTCTGTGTCTTCCATCGTGCTTGTAGAG
The DNA here is from genome assembly GCA_950381575.1 of Plusia festucae. Lineage (NCBI taxonomy): Eukaryota > Metazoa > Arthropoda > Insecta > Lepidoptera > Noctuidae > Plusia > Plusia festucae. The sequence goes on from OX494434.1 coordinate 8,768,840, forward strand.
CATAAATTTTGATTCGTCGGAGAACATAACTTTTGACCAATCTTCAATACTCCAATTTACGTGGCTCTGGGCATATCTTAGTCTTGAAATACGATGCCCAGGCTCCAGTTTAGGGCCGTTTGCAGGTCTAAGGGGTTTTAAGTTAGATTCAGCAAGCCGACGTCTTACTGTCCATGCACTTGGGTTACTTCCTCCGAGGAGTCGAAACTGATTTGTGAGTTCAGTTCCTGTGAGAAAGCGATTTCGAAGCATGGTGTTCACCAAGTATCGGTCTTCTCGTGCTGTGGTACACCTGGTTCTGCCCGTTCCTGGTCTGCGTAGGTTACAACCAGTTACTTCGTAACGTCGGAGAACTCTTTGTACTGTTGACAGCGACACACCGACAGTCCTGGCTGTATCGCGCTGACTCCGGCCGGTTTCCAGCATTGTAAGTATTCTGGTGCATTCTTCAGGCGTAAGCGACATAATTTCAGCTTGAATAATGAATATAGAGCACTATCAACATGGTTTATGTACCCACATAAATGACAGATTACAAACAAAAGCAAAACCAAATGCTGTAATTTCGTAGTTCCATCTTCGAAAGTGGCCCTTTTTCAAATTTGATTTTTTTATGATATAACTTTACAATAACTAAGAAGTTTTAATACCTTCATTTAAGGAGTATTACATTGTCTATTAAATACAATTTATTGCATTAACCTAGCATTTTTAGTTTCCGAGATTTTTAGGACTCTTTAAGTGACCCGGATTCATTGCTCTCGTGTGTACATCGAATTATACCGTGAAAAGTAATAGGCTTCTATTCCTCAAAATACTGAAGCCTATAAAAAAACCAACTCGATAAGTGAAGTATTTCGCTCGTTATCGTGACCACAAGATACGGGATCCGTACATAAAGACACACGGACGTCCAAGTCAGAACTTTTTCAAACAATTTTTTAATTAGTTTAAATAATAAAAAGAGATTTAAAAATATCATGAGTGTTAAAAATAGTGTTTTTTCTCAACATTTGTCTATTTATATTCACTTATAAAAGCAATAAAGAATAAAAAAAGTGATATTTTAAGTTCGAGAATCACTCGGTGTGCGTTAACTGACAGTAATACCCACCTCAACGCTTCGCTTTTGAGGCGTGCAAAAAAAAATAGAAATGACAGAAGTATTATATGTGTGCAAAAACGCAAAATATGTCAAGTTTGTATAATAGGTAGGCACTTATAAGGTGCAGTTAGTATTATGAGAATATCCGGAGAAACCGGAGTGATCGACATAGTTTGCAGAGTTAGTAAGCTGAAGTGGCAGTGGGCTGATCATGTCTGTCGAAGAACTGATGGCCGTTGGAGCTGAAAAGTCCTTGAGTGAAGACCGCGAATCGGCAAATGTAGTGTAGGACGCCCATCAGCTAGATGGACTAATAACCTGAAAAAGGTAGCCGGGTCCGACTAGATGCGGAAGGCAGAAGACCGGGTGTTATGGCGCAACTTGGGAGAGGCCTATGTCCAGCAGTGGACCGCGATAGGCTGAGTTGATTGATTGATTTAAGCAAGTACTCTAAATACTGGAGATAGCAAATTATGGTCAAAGGAATTATGCCTTTATTTAATTAAAAGCAATAATTCTACATTCATTATATTTTGAAATTATGCGTTGAATACAATGCGGAAAATGAGCACTTTTATGGTATTAATCATGAAGCCCAATTCTATCTTACAAAAAAGTAAATTAATTGAAAGAAAAACAGTCAAATATGAATTAGGATTATATTTTTTTCAAAATTTATGCGTTTCCGCAATACCAGGTGTCGTGTGTGCATTATCCTGGCTAAGACTTACGTAAAAAAAACGCGCAAATCGAAACGAAAAGTTTACAGTTGGATAGTCTGGTTCATGTTGGAAGCAGCGAACTCTTTAATGAATGATACCAATTTTTATTGCCTAGAGAGTTTTCAAGGTCCTGAGTAACTTGCCTTACGATATAATATGTACGAAAGTCAATGCCAGTAATATTTCTAATATATATGTGCACTTGCTATTTTGATATGTTTCTTTACCTAACTTTAACTCCACTATCTTCCTTTAAAAAAAAAATATAGTGTTCGGTAACTGGTCGGCCTATAAAGTTTTAATTTGAAAACAATATTAGTCACAATCTTTCCCCGGATCTCGAGCTACACATAAGACAAAAATTTTGAAATGAAAATAAATAAATTACGTCCTCGATTTACTTTTATCCAAATTATGGTCGAAGAAGCTATAAAGTAATAATGATTCACAGTTTAATTCATTTCTTTTGAAATTATTCACATAACTGCAGACGATAATGTACGAAAAAATTTGACATAAGCCCTACCTCGATGACGTCCCGCAGGACACTGACAACTCTGACAAATGGCTCGTTTATCGAAATTTCATAGAAAATCACATAAAATGCTCGATATTTTAATTACGGACGTTTAGAAATTGGAATCATCATTGAGAACCCTCCTAAAATGAATTATCTACTAGTTGGTACTAATTTTAAAAGAAATGGAGTATTGATACTCGTATAAAACGAGATTTAGCTTGCGAGTCGACTTTATTTTCGGATTTTTTTTTCATCGATAAAATTTTATTTAATCGTGTTTCCATCCAGTGAAAGCCTTCAGGAAAAGATGTATCTTTTACATTATATTTTTATCAAATCATGAAATCGGTTCTATAACATGCAAAAACGGCTTCCGCGGGTCCGTAATAGAAAAATGTGTGAAAAATTTAGTTTCAGTTTGTATTTTTTCTGCGACTATTTGTGACACTTTTACATAATTTGTTCTCCCAGATTTAGAACTAACTATATCTGCCTTCTAATAGTATTTTTAGAAATCTTAAAATATGTAATTTGTAGAACAAAATATGTACCGAAACACAACCTAGTATCGTAAAAAATTTTGAAAATGGCAACGGAAGATCGTTTTTACTATATAAAAAACTATAAATCTTCATAATGTTTTTCCCAGCGTTTGAAGATAAAAAACCAATCTATACGTGTGAGTTATTAGTTATATTTGATTTGATTTAGTTTAGTCACAATATGTACCGAAAAACAGCATAATTTTGACAGAATTGAGAACGCGTCCTTAAGTCAAAATAAGGTGAAAAAATGAATATTTTAAATCAAGTAAATTACAGTATATTTGGGACATCAAAGGGTAAGTTTTCATCAAATTCGTGAAAAATCTAATACTTATATAAAATTATCGTGTCACGCTTTTTTGTAGCTAAACTCCTCCGAAATGGCTCGACCGATTTTCGTGAAATTTTGTGTGCGTATCGGTTAGGTCTGGGAATCGGACAACATCTATTTTTCACACCCCTTAATGATAGGTGTGGCCCGCCCCAAATTATTTTTTTATTTTTAGACAATTTTTTTAATGATACTGCATCATACAAAAATACATACAACCTTAAATTTTTATCCCTCTACGATCAACCCCTGTTTTTTCGAATCGAATATACTAATTGTACTACGATAAATTATCTTTATTTCTTCAATTTAAATGAATCATCAACCTACCCCGTTCGAGAACTGATCAACTACCAATCGATCAGTTATCCTCGCCAGGTGTCTAACGTTGTCACCTCTCAACCAGCAAACCTCACGGAGTACGGATGAGATAGAAGCCGGCGTGCTTTGTTTCCGAGTTATGGAGCGCAGCGTGGTGTTTCTAACGCGGTCTGTTTAACACCTACTCTGCTGAGCTCCATCACTCGTTGGCAAATCTTGAGTTTCGACTTTTGTTGTTCAGTAAGAGACCAACTTTGTGCACCGTAGGTTAGGACGGGCAAGATGCACATGTCAATGGGTTTCCTTTTCAGTGTTATTGGCAAATTGCCTTTTAAATGTTCTTTTAGGGCCCAGAAACTCTTCCATGCATTCTGTTTTCTTCTTTCCACTTCTCTTTCTTGCCGGTTCGTAAAGGAAACAATCTGGCCCAGGTATATATACTCATCGACATATTGCAGATCTTGCCCGTCTACCACGACCCTACGTTTCGTGCTGTTGGTCATGAGTTGTCTTTGAACGGTTCATTGTAAGTCCAAACTCAAGACCCGCCATGCTCAGGGCTTGGAGCATATCTTCAAGTGCTGAATGTGATGCGGAGAATAACACGATGTCGTCAGCAAAGCTTGTAGCAGAGATTTGTTAGTTGGTAACCACTAACATTTATACCTCGTGACTGCCACTAGTCTGGCAGCTTATTGAAAACCTCCTGCAGTGCGCTGGTGAACAACTTCGGTGGGAGCGGATCGCCTTGTTCGCCCCTATCTATTTTGAATTTTGAACCTGAATGTGCAATTTGATATTAGCTGAACTGACTCGATATATTGTATCGATGAGATCAATATAGGTGTGTGGGCAGCGGCTGATCAAGAGTTCTGACCGCCTTAGGCTAATAATCAGGACGCGCCCCTACCATGTGTGTTACGGTCGGCAACAGTAGTATATTACTTACTTTTGTCATGGTTTGTAAAAAAGTTAACATGATTCGTAGTACTTCATACTACTTATAAAAGTTTTCAGATCGATCTGAAAACTTTTGAAACTGACGTTGTCTTTTAATCTGCGCGTCATTCAACAAACCCTTGGGTGGTAAACCATTTTATTAGCTGACTGTCCATAAAGTCAAAGCACTTCACGGATTATTTGACCAAAATCATGACACGTGACTGCAGGCTACCTTGTAGAAAACCAAATCCATGTCGTGTTTGGCCGCATGACTTGTATAAACTAAGCCAATTAGTTTATGTAGACAACTTAGTTGTTGCGTTGCGGCGATGCATGAGCGTGGTCATCTAGTATGTGAAGTTGCTTCGACTTTAAGTATTTTGTAAATATTTATACTTCTGTTGTTATATGTAAAAAAAGACGTGAGGCAGGCATCATACAAGTGAAAAATTCTTTGCAACTGATTAGTGATTCATTTGAAAATTATAGTAATTATTATAAGCTCATACAAGTCTTTTTTCGTGCTTTAGCGTTTGCAAATCTTTCTACAATTTTTTCAAATTTAATAGTTAGTAATAAATCACTTTCTATGTACATTAGCGAAAGCGCTGTAAGTTTTTGCTGACGGAGCGTGGAGCGCAAGTAATTTTTTACTCTTTTTAGTGCTGAAAATGACCTTTCGCCGCTGCAGTTGCTAACATTCATTGTCAAAAAAAATTTTAATATTATCTCCACATTCGGGAACATGCATGAAATATTAAAACTTTTATTAACTGCAACAAACCCTTAGGTGTTCTCGCAGAAGTAGAATGCTCGGCCTCGATGTCTGATTTTAAAAACTGCGCCAAATGAACGCATTCTTCGCAGATACAGCGCAAACAATTAAATTAATCAGAATTATTCAGTTATAGTTAATGATAAATATAATGTTAATTGTAAATACACATTAAACCTTTTAAACGCAAACAGTGTTTAAAGTGTTCAAACCTTTCAAGCAGAAACAGACCTTTATTTTTGTACTTTGTTTATATATTCGTATAATTCTTGTTATCCGACTCGCAGCATGGGTTTTAAATTTTAAACCTGTATAATAAACATACTGTGATGACCATCATTTGTTTTTTGAAGACCTAGATTTATAGTGCTTGCGAAGATACGATTTCATCGCGCCCCCCCGATCCTCGCGCCCTAGGCTGCAGCCTAATTAGCCTAAGGGTTAAACAGGCCCTGTGTGTGGGACATTTTGGGATTGTAAGGGTGCATACAAACTATGTAACATATTATATAACTTGTGTTTTATAACACGTCCACATTATGTAACCTTGTTATTCAACATTGCAACATGAAACAATACTGTACACATTAGAATAACAATGATAAATAACCATATTTTTCGTTTGTTGTTCTTCAGTGCTATCCACAATGTCTACACGACGAGAGATGTTATTGAACATGTTTTATAACATTCAGTGTCCACATTATCTGAAGCATGTTTTATAGCAATTTTGAATAACATGTTATGTTATATAGTCTGTACGAGCCTTAGGCATTTATAACTGACTGAGTTAAGGCTTATGCTGTCGAAAGCTTTGGTGTAGTCTACAAACGATAAGTAAAGCGGCTTGTTAAACTCATTGTATTTCTCTATTACTTGATTAATGGTTGTGTAGATGATCTGTTGTTGAGAAGTGAGGGTGAAATCCAGCTTGTTCGGGAGGTTGATGGAGATCAAGTGTTGGGGTAATAAGTATGGTTCTGTAATATTCTAATGAACAACTTATATACTTGCGAAATGAGGCTTCTGGGTCGGTTGTTTGAGATATTAGCTTTGTCTCCTTTCTTATGGAGTAAGATTGTGTAAGAGTGGCAGATTACAGAGGGAATTTCACTATTGTATGTAGTTCTAGTAATCATTATAATACTTAATTTAATTATCGACTATATCGTTGGTCTAGTCACATCACTACAGTGTTACGTGAGGAGCGGGGAGCGCGGAAGGTGCTGTGCCCACTCGCCTCTCACCCCCGAAATGGGTACATAATTTATTTTCATAAAAAAATCGATTTAACTATGAATAGTTTTACGTGTTTACTACTATCGTTTTTGAAAGATTAAACTACAGATTTGACCATTTTGATTGGTAATTATTTAATAATACCCGCGCAGAAGTAAGTAAAGGCATGTGAAAATATTTTAAAAACTAAACTTATAAAATATATTATGTAAGTACGCTTTGAGTATGTACATGTCGTTAGCACGATATGAATAATACCTACCTATACTTCATTTACCCGAATGTAACACAATACCAATACATAAATACCTATTATAATTTTTGATTTTCATTAAAAATTATACTTAAATTTTTTAAATTGTTATTTAGCCTCATTGTGTCTAAAACTAAATCTTAATGTAATAAATTTTTAAAGCATGTGCCAGAAGTAAATGAAATGAATTTTTATTATAAAATTACTTTCATTGTAAATTAACTGCTGTAAGTAAACTTTTTATAGGAAATCAATTCGATTATAGATCTTTGTTATAGGTCCATGATTATAGAATAATAATTATATTGCTTTATTCTGAGATTTGACCCGACCGAGATATACCTGAAATTGAAAGGTCCTTTTTAAAAGGACCGTCCATTTGAAATTGACTGTGACTGACTGTTCAGTGTTCAACAGACTTCAACTGACAGTGACAACTAACTTGCCAGTTGCCAGCAATGCCAGCTGTCAAATTTGTCAATTCGTATAATCCAACAATATATTATGATACCAGTTTTTGAATGTGTGAACTTTAATATTGTGTCTGTTTCATTAATATACAATAATTCAACCTTCGATACCGAACCGTAGAAGAACTGAACACTGCTATACAGTTGCCACGGGTGCATAGTAACTTTCACAAAGTACTTAGGTATCTACAGCATTAAAAGTTTAATTTTACTACTGCCTACTTGTACGATCGTCGAACCTATAGTCATCTAAACAGCTAAACAGATGTTGAGTAGTGTCAAAGTACAGGAGACTTTAATTCAAGACGCAAAGGTGTGTGCAATAATAATTAAAATTTTATTTTATAAAATAAATGTTTGTGTACCATATTTGTAATGTAGCAGCTGCTAAATTTAGTACGGAGTATAATTTATTTACGGATTATTATTTGCTTATCGTCATTTATGGCCTTAATTTAAACATTTTTACGATTTTAATAAAGATAAAATGGGTCTTATCTACTTATATTAACTCAATGATAAAACTCGCTAATATTTTGTATAACTCACTAAACATTTTCTTATTTCAGGAACATATTAAAATGTTACGAGGTGTGCCTAAACTGGTAAGTTAAGTAGTTATAGGTTCCTAGTTATAAATATAGCCAGCATATTACTGTAAAAGTAGTGTAAGCATAGAGCATACATTTTTTTTGTTTTAAATGCAGATATACAACAAATGTCCCTAAATGGGCCTAAACATTCATTTTTATGCTGTTTTTAAATTATAGATAATGGTATGGAACCCTTCTTACGGGAGACACTATTTACTGCTAGTTTCAATGCATCTCACTATAATGCTTACAGGAATATCCAATTCTGCAATTTTTTTAAATTCATTGAGCACTAAAAACTTTATTTTTCATATTATATATTTTAATTATGTGTATTTACGCATAATATAATGATAGTCAATATGAAACTAATACTTATAAATCAGTGCTCAAAATCTGTAATGTTATAAATACTTAATCTGTCTTGTTTACGTAAAATCCACACTTGGTTGGCAAATTGTTGCAAACTTTCAAAGCATTTGGTTAATTTAGTGCTAGGTCCTAAAAATCAGATTACAGTGCTAAACTCAGGAAAATAGTGCTAAATCTAGCACTGACAGTGCTCGCAATTACACCAGTCTGAATAACGCGTGTTTGCTCATTCGCACCCAAGACGTCGATGTGGGTGGTTGTCGCAGAAGATTGCCGTAGCAGTCACTGCAATCAGCTTGACTATGCCCATGCTAGGCGTGTGAGATTAATAGAAATAATTTTTTAGAAAACTAAAAATCTAAGCTAATGTAATAATTAAATTCACCTAAATGTTGAAGTGAAAGAAAGAAAGAAGTGAAAAAATATATATCTGATTGTAATAAAAAAGTTGCAAAGATTTTGAAGAAGATAAGATTCGAAATAATTCGGAGTATTGGAGTAACAAACTTGGAGAACCAAAATAATTGAACATTTAAAATAAACATAGCATTAGCTTACATCATTTCCAATTGTTCAATCACCGAGCTGTTTTCACGATAGCTGGTGTTCTAAAAAGTGATTCATACTTCAATCAGATCTGGATGTCATGGTTATTTGGTTGATTACATGTCACTAATGCCATTTTAAGTTTGCAGATGAATTTGTGATTTTGGGAATTTAAAGCTCAATTTTTTTATCACTTGGGTGTAATCAAACTGTCTTCACCTAATTCAACCTTTTACAGCATTTTTTTCGCAATAATAAGTAAACCTATGTTATTTCTCAGGGGCTGTACCCAATTTCATTTAAATCGGTTCTGTAGTTTAGGGAGCGTTCAAGTATTACGTTACGCAATTTTGGACTACCACTCCTGCCCTTGTAACGCACCGTAACGTTTTTCTGTATCCCTATTTCTGTAACACTCAAGTGACCATTTTTACCTTAAGGTCGCAAAAAGTTATAGTTTTTGTCTTCGATATACTTTTAATTGCCTTTGCGGTAATAATGCTACTAATATTATAAATGTGAAAGTGTGGATGTTTTGATGTTTGTTACTCAATCACGCAAAAATGGCTGTACGGATTTGTATGCAATTTTTCCATGTCAAAGGCTACATCCTTTGACATGGAAAAGAACATAGGCTACCTTTTATCCCAATTCCTTAAGAAGTTCCCGAAGGAAAATTGAAAATTGTTTACGAGCCAAACCGTGGGCAGACAGCTTTTGCCAGCAAGACAGCAATTTGGTATTTTTCTCTATTACATTACAGCGCAAGCTATAACACGACTGACAATTTTATTCCATTTTTTATTACTTTCACATTTTTTATATCCTTTTGGACCTGAAACAAGAGATTTTAAACGTAACGTAAATGAAAAGGGCTGCCAATTTGGGAGTTTTAATTGTTTATTAAAAAAAAAAACAATGTTAGGTAACGTGTTGGAAGAAAGATCCTACCCCCTCCCTCCCCTGTAACGCATCGTAACGTTTTTCAAAAAGCCGCGACCCCCACATTTTAGCGGGATTTATAACCTCATTACCGATGACCGTGGGTTGCATGCGATTTGCGGTGACCAGTGTGCGGAATCTCCGATCCAAGGCGTCTAGTTCAGTCTGAGACCACTTGGGTATACCAAAGGAGTACATCAACACTGGCATGACCCAACCATTAAAGGCACGCACCTTGTTGATGCCTGACAAAACACTGTTCAGTACTATGTTCAGGCGGCCAAAGAAACGTGTCTGTAATGATTGTTTCATGTCAGCAACGTTGATGCCTAACGCTTCTGAAATACCCAAGTATTTGTAGGTCTGTAATCCGAGAGCATGTATGCCCTGGGATTCCATAATCCCGCCACGTTTTAGATGCATGACCGCACATTTGTCAACACCAAATTCCATTCTGATGAAATTACTAAAGCTTTCAGTGATCTTCAATCAGTCTTCAGTAACTTTATCAGTTGCAATTTGTTGGAAGCAAATAATTTAAGTTCATTCATGTAGGTATAACAAGTGGGAGATCACCTGACTTCCTCTCCGCAGCGAATAGCCTAGCCTTAAATTCTAAAGCTAAGTGCTAAGAGGATTCAAGGCCAAACAGAAGCACAGGGGACTCGGACTGAGGCCTTGAAATATTCCCCGCTCTACCTTAATTGGTTCACCACTCTGTTGGATATCCCGACATCCTGGAAAGTGAACAACCGTGTTCCATCGCCGCATACATGCGAGCATGAAATTGTATTAATTTTATACAACTCCACACTCATGAGACATGTACGCGGCACTGAAACGTTGGCCTTCTAATCTATCCAACATTTCGACAGTTTTTTTTTAGAGCGGTGAACCTTATATGGGGTATAAGGAGTAGGTCCTTAGTACCACGGGATCCATTCCTACATCCATTATGAGAAGTAGACATGATAGAAAAGCTATCTATGTGTTCGTTTATTTTTGTTCTCAAAATGGATGTAAGAAGTTTATAGACCGTCACCAGACAAGTGATCTGTTTTATAAAATAAATAAAAATATAATAAAATAAAAATTGTTTATTGTTATCTTATACATTGATTAAGGTAGCCCCAGTAAGTTACAAAATAAAGTACTTGTGTTGGGGCTGTCTCGCTTCTTCCTTTGCTTAGATAGTGTTACAATGCAGACTCAGATTTTACATTTTCTAGGGTAGACCTTGTTTTTAGAAACTGTGGAAGCGACGCTAATTCTATAGCAGATTGGAATTTAGACGCTGAGCAACCATGTGATCTCCATAGCCGTAGTTCTGCAGTCCGTCCGGCCCTGGGGCTTTCCAATTTGCCATTGGACGGACTGCTTTGGCTGCGTCTTGGGGGCTGATGGTAATTGCCCCCATTTCTTGTATTGGTTCGCATAACAACTCAACCTTTCGCAGCATCCAATCGCCTTCAGAATGGCTGATAGGCACCGACCAGATGTTGCGCCAAAAAAATCGTGGCATCATCTGTATACCCATCTTTGGTCACTTTGGAACATGCGATTCAGGTTGAACCACTCCACCCGACACTTATAACGTCAAATACGGCTTGCCCATGCAAATACCTTCTGTTTAAAGAAGTCAATGCGCTCTGTAATGCGGGTGGTATATTCACTAGGGCTAATATTAGTCCCAGCAAACGCCCGCCTTAAAAGCGCATTAGGTACTCTAGGCCGGTAGTTGCCTTCTCTGAAGGCAATTTATTTATTACTAGCTGTTGCCCGCGGCTTCGCGCGCGCGTAAAGTAAAGAGTAGTATTGTAGGATAGATGGATGTATTCTGCGATTTTCAAAGTAAGGGGTATGAATAAATTTTTCATAAAATATTATGGCGTCAAAATAATAATTAACGTAAAGTAAGTAGCAAAAGCACTTGTGTTATGGAATTGGAGACAACGAAGGTACCATAAACACCCAGACTCAAGACAATGAAGAAAAGTGATCTTCTACATGGACCCGTAGAAAATTATGGGACTTTAGAGCTGGCGACACCTTAAAAACCGGAGTGAACGCCACTCGACCACGGGGGTCGTCATTATAGATATGTCTTAGATGGTCATTATCTAATCTACTTATGTTTTCATCTGTCTATCTTTGAGAATACCAAACTTCACATATCAACAATTTCAGCCCCTATTTCACCCTCTTAGAGGGTAGATTCCTATAATCACGGAAAATCATCTTATTTATTTCTAACTAGTTATTAGTTGTTGTATTGTATGAAATTTAATTTGTCTATCTTTGAAAACGACACACAAAACACAAAACTTCCAACCCCTATTTCACCCTCTTAGGGGGATGATTTTTAAAATCGGTGAAATACGTCTTTATTTATTTCTGTCCAGAAACCCGTATACGAAATTTCATGTGTCTATCATTGAAAATACCGAACTTCCCATACAAACTTTCAACCCCTATTGCACCCCCTTAGAGGGTAGATTTCTAAAATCTCGGAAATACATCTTATTTATTTCTAACTAATAACCCTTGTATGAAAATAAATGTGTATATCTTTAAAAACGACACAATTCATATGCCTACAAACTTCCAACCCCTTTTTAACCCTCTTAGGGGGATAATTTTTAAAATCGCTGAAATACATCTTTATTTACCTATTTCTATCCAGAAACCCGTATAAGTAATTTCATGTGTCTATCATTGAAAATACCGAACTTCCCATACAAACTGTCAACCCCTAACCCCCTTAAGGAATCGATTTCCAAAAGGGAAGTAGCCTATAGCCTTCCTCAATAAGTGGGCTATCTAACAGTGAAAGAATTTTTCAAATCGGACCAGTACTTCCTGAGATTAGCGCGTTCAAACAAACAAACTCTTCAGCTTTATAATATTAAGTATAGATTATTATTAAGTATCGATTAAGTAAGGGTTATTTATCAGAAAGTTTGTGAATAATATCTTTTATAATTTCAGGGTGGCTTCAAAGGATTCTTAGACCCCTATGTCACCTCTTTGCAATTAACGTGTAATTATGTGTCTGCACAACCAAAAAGTAATGTGCAAAATCTACCAAGATTACCAGTACCAAAACTTAGAGATACATTAGAAAAGTACCTACTTACTGTACGACCCCATTTAAATGATGAAGAATATGCAAATACAACATCGCTGATAAAAGACTTTGAGAAGGGGCCAGGGCAGAAATTGCAAGTAAGTATCATGTTGTACGTAATATTTATCTAATGTAACATAGGAATCGATTAAATAAAACAAATTTTAAAACAAATTCTATCGTGGTTTCCCGGCTGCGCCAGAAGGAGGGTTATGTTTTTCGAGTGTATGTATGTATATTTTTTGGCACCCTTAACGTCTTGATCAGCCTAAACGGCTTGATCGATTTCAGCTTTAGTTGTGCGTGCCAGTGACTAGGTACCTATCTAAATTGGAGAAAACTGGTTATTTTTGGCCATATTGTCTTCAAAAAAATATTTTTATCTCGAAACCTATCGAGTGGGTTGTCAAAACATAGGGTTTCATACATAGCTTGCAAAAATTTTGGTACGTGAGTTTTATATGAATTTTGGAATAAAAAATACTAAAATAATTAAAACTATGATAAGATACGCGACGTTACAACATAAATCATATTGACTTATGTGTGAAAAAATAGAGATTGCAATACTGTCTTACTAATAATAAATTCGAACGTTACTTTTGAAATGATATCTTTATTGATTACGAAAACTAAAAAAAAAATCAGTAATAATATTATTTAACAAAGAAAAAAAAAGCCTGCTGCGTAAAAGATACGCAGATTTTGGTTTCCAACCTTTCAACGTTTTGTCAAAAGTTTTATTAATAATTATAATTAAGTTCTGATTTATGCAATATGGGTCACTGTGTCTTGACTCTTGAGGTCGTGCAGCTCATGTTCTTTTACGCGGATCCCTATTTATTAAGCGCAGTATAGGATCTGCTCATAAATTTTAAGAGATGGTTGTAGTTCTGTACTGCGATCCTCAGGTCAGTCGCAAAAGCGACTGACTGGGAAAGAAAAATAACAGAAATAGTGCTTACACTAGGATAGCAATAGGAATCAATGATTGGTCTTAGCCAATCATTGATTCCTATTGCTTTATGAAGCATAATGTTTGACTGATCAGAGAGGTTGACAAAACAAAAAGCAACTGGGCGAGATGCGCACGTGATGTTTAATGAAGAGCGCGGCTGCATTCGGTTTCATAAAAAAGTCACGCATTATTCGGACCGAATTGAGTTTGCGAGGGGCGAGGGGGAGCATCACTCTTTCACTATTATGCGGATTTACCCAGGTCATTTTTTGTCATTATTTACTTCTTCTTCTAATTATGCGTCGTAAATACACAAAATTTTCAACGGTTTCATTGCACGACAGTAACATCCGCTATAAACGTTGGATAGTAACTGAATAAAATGAATTAAAAGCTTTCATTATATTGCTCTAAAAAACATTGCTTTTAAAATAAAAAAGTGTTTTCTTACTCTTTTTACTTATAGTAAAAGTTTTAAAAGTAATGTTTTTTTATATCCTTATTAGCGCAATATAATGAAAGTTAAATTGTTTATAAATAATATTTTATATACTCTTAATTTATTTTAAACATTTTAGTTTGGATTGTTTTCTCAGTTTATTTGTTCATATAAGTCAAAATTTATAAAAAATATGAAGTCAAATTTAACCAACCGATGCTAAAGACTCGAACAGTTTGACTTCAATTTGACTACAAAATATATATTAAAATACAAGCATCTTAGCTTAGCACGAGGGGTTAAGGAGATTACTAGTAATGTGCGACCCACATTGCTAGTACTCTTTAAAAAAAATGCAAGTCCTCCGAAAACCCTTGCACTCCAAAATTTCAGACGATTTGAAGCACAGTCTTACTCGTTTTCGACTCTTTACTTCGTCGTAGTCACGTTTGCGACAGTATTGGTTATCCTATTTATAATTTAAATTTTCGTTATACCGACTTTTCGCTAGACTTTCTACCGAGGTTACAGTTACCCGAAATAAGCTTTTTTCGAAGTATTATGATTCCGAACATTCATCATAATTATTTGCTACAAGCATGCAGTTTGCAAGCAGGCATGGGATGCAGCGTGCACACAAGCAGGCAACAACATGCAGCAAATATTGTTTCTGCTACTGCTCCGGCCGGCCCCTCAATATCCGCGCCTAACGCCCCGGGGCGGAATATAGTTCGGTAAAATAATACCGTTGACACATGATACATCAATGATCTAAAAATAGATCAACTAATAAATGTACTTACATTATAGCAAAAAAAATGTGTTTTTACCCACCTGCGCCAGAAGGCGGGTTATATTATATACCTATTATTATTTTAAATATTTTTTTTCTTTTCAGTTGTAGTTTTCGTAGTTAGTTAATAATTTAATCATTTCAATAGTAACGTTCGGCGCTCCTGAATAAGAAGACAGTTTATTTTTTAAAGCGCATTTTATGCCTAAAAAAAAAATTATGAATATTTTAAGAGGTAAAAAGTTATTTTTATGTTAATGAAAAATACACTTACGTGCAATAAAATCGACCCACACCGTACGATTTCGTTCAGTACACGATAAATGAAAATCAAAATTAATCAATGAATACTTTCAGACTGATTGTTAAATGTCATTCCAAGATTGCAATAGACCAGTTTTTACTGTTTGTGTTTTGATTTATTGATTTTACAGACTAAAAAACAGAAATAGAATAGCAATCTTATTTTCAATTTATAAAGTAAAAATAAAAAAGGCATAAAATTTCGAAAGAAAACTATTTTCAGTAGCTTGTATTCGATCCTGTTTTTCATAAACCTTATTAATGTTTTTATGAATTCTTGGGGTACCTTTCCACTCCTATTGAATGGCCACCTTTAGTTCCTGGAGGGTTTCTGGGGGCTATTTCTGGCCCTGACCCTTCTCTTCAGATCATCCCATAGATGTTTCATAGGATTAAGGTCAGGGCTCCTTGCTGCCCAATCCGTAACAGGAATTTCCACCTCACGTAGATACTGGAACTCTTACTGGCTGTATGTGGTCTGGAGGTGTCCCCCATTAGCGTGAAACCCTCTCCTATAAACCGGCTATGTATGGCATGAGATGTTGTTCTAGCACCTCCTGGATGTATTGCAGTATAGTCAGATTGCCCATACGAGGTCCGGATACAAACTGAAAATCAGATTTTCCTTCCAAAGAAATGCGATGCACGGGGGTTAATTTTGGACCATTAGCGGGTTTGTGAGGATACAATTCGCTTTCTGCAAGTCTCCGTCGTACAGTACATTCACTTACAGCTACACCGCGAACACTATGAAGTTGCTGTTGCACCTAAACACCAGTCAAATGCCGATTCCTTAAACTTGTAGACACCATAAATCGATCATCTCTTTCTGAAGTAGCTCGATTTCTTCTCGAACCTGGTCGTCTATTCTAGAGACTGGGAGCTTTCCCAATCTCTAAGAACCTTCTGTCAGTCGTCTTACTGCTGATCGACTTAGGTGAAGACGTCGGGCCACGACGCGCTGGCTCAATCCAGCCTGGATCAATGCTACAACTTGAGCACACGCAGACGGAGTAGTATCAGTTTTCACAGAGAGGTAAAACAATTTAACACAAGGTAAATGGTAACCAACCAACAACATCCCGTTTATTGGGTTTAGGGCATGGAAAAATAAAGTTTTTGAAATACCTACTTTATATTCAAATTAAATTATTATATTATCTTGTTTGTCTGACCTTAATTTTTATATACCGCGTTTTGAATAGAAACTAAGAAGGTGAGTCAATTTCTTTGCACGTACGTAAGTGTAGATTCGAAATCTATTAAATAAGTTTATGTTGTTAATCTATACATATAATAAATCTGTAGAAAAGACATTTTTGTACATTGAAGAAATTGAAAAAAAAAATAGACACCGTGTGAAAAGATAACTAACAGAACCCATTTCCATCATTTTTAAAATTTTTGTCTGTTTGTCTGTTTGTCTGTTTATATGTTTGTTTGTGCGCACATCACGTAAAATCTATGAATCCCATGTAGACAATGTTTATATACAAAAATTATACGTAACTTGAGGTATAACTTAGTTTTGGTTTCATCGAAATCGGTTCATAAACAAAAAAGTTATGTACATTTGAATCAATAGAAAGCGATATCGGCGACACAAAGTCCAATTTAGGATGAGCTCTCATCAATATGGTCGTCCATATTAAATAGAGACCAAACTCTAAATTTACACAATCTCCATTCATCTGTACACGTAATCTTTGACATATAAACAAAAAAGTAACCATGGCGAAAATAACGTTGCCATAGCGATCAGTTTATTGAAGTATGAATAACTATTTAAGATACTTACAGTAGTATTAAACAGCTCTGTGGTTATACGATAGGAAACGTGAAATATCTTGCTGCATGTTCAAATCCTGATGTTACTACATATTTTGTTTTTTATTTCTAGAACCGACTTTCTTACAGAAGTACGAATATATCGAGCTAACCCTTTTTGTGTTTTGTATTATTTTTTAGTTTGTAATTTTTTACATAGCTATTTTTTTAGATAGCTTGCTGCTCATGTAATTTTTGATGCCTGATCGAGACAAACAAAAATGCATAAAGTTTTTACAATCACACTTTACTCTTAAACAGGTGAAGTTCATAGTCAGTTAGAAGATAAGTCCATCATCTAAATCCCGCAATTTCTGCGACTTACATAAAAGAAAACAAATTGTCAAATACCCGTATCAGGCGACTTGAGCCATCTAAAGCGCATTCAGTGATTCAGTCAGTCAAAAATATTTTTCACATGCATACCTATTACGACTGATCAGCGCGAACAACGTCGCGGGTACAGCTAGGTCATCAAGGTTACTTTATTCATATTTTTGTCTTTATTAAACTGAACGGACGGTATTTGAATCTCGCATCCACTACTGATTAATGCCTGAGTGTGACGAGATCTGATGGCAAACTGCTAAGCTGGCATAAATAAATATACAGGATATAGCGCATGTTCCAGCTTTTGATCTGGTCATTATTATCTATACTAATATTATAAAGCTGAAGAGTTTGTTTGTTTTTTTGTTTGTTTAAACGCGCTAATCTCAGGAAGTACTGATCCGATCTGAAAAAATCTTTCACTGTTAAATAGTCCACTTATTGAAGACTATAGGCTATTTTTCTTTTGGAAATCTATCCCCTAAGGGGGTGAAATAGGGGTTGGAAGTTTGTAAGTGTATGAATTGTGTCGTTTTCAAAGATAGACATTTTCTATTTCATACAAGGGTTATTAGTTAGAAATAAATAAGACGTATTTCCGAGATTTTAGAAATCTACCCTCTAAGGGGGTGCAATAGGGTTTGAAAGTTTGTATGTGAAGTTCAATATTTTCATTGATGGACACATGAAATTATGTATACGGGTATCTGGATGGAAATAAAAAAGACGTATTTCAGAGATTTTAGAAATCATCCCCCTAAGAGGGTGAAATAGGGGTTGGAAGTTTGTAGGTATATGAATTGTGTCGTTTTCAAAGATAGACACGTTTAATTTCATACAAGGGTTATTAGTTAGAAATAAATAAGACGTATTTCCGAGATTTTAGAAATCTACCCTCTAAGGGGGTGCAATAGGGGTTGAAAGTTTGTGTGGGAAGTTCGGTATTTTCAATGATTGACACATGAAATTTTGTATACGGGTTTCAGGATAGAAATAAATAAAGATGTATTTCAGCGATTTTAAAAATCATCCCCCTAAGACAGTGAAATAGGGATGGAAGTTTGTAGGTACATGAATTGTGTCGTTTTCAAAGATAGACACATTCAATTTCATACAAGGGTTATTAGTTATAAATAAATAGGATGTATTTCCAAGATTTTAGAAATCTACCCTCTAAGGGGTTGCAATAGGGGTTGAAAGTTTGTATGGAAAGTTCAGTATTTTCAATGATAGACACATGAAATTTCGTATACGGGTTTCTGGATAGAAATAAATAAAGACGTATTTCAGCGATTTTGAAAATCATCTCCCTAAGAGGGTGAAATAGGGGTTGGAAGTTTGTACGTATATGAATTGTGTCGTTTTCAAAGATAGACACATTTAATTTCATACAAGGGTTATTAGTTAGAAATAAATAAGATGTATTTCCGTGATTTTAGCCTTTTAGGAATCTACCCTCTAAGGGGGTGAAATAGGGGCTGAAATAGTTGGTATGTGAAGTTCGGTATTCTCAAAGATAGACAGATGAAAAGATAAGTAGATAAGATAACGACGTTTTTAAGGTGTCGCCAGCTCTAAGGTCCCAGGTTCGATCCCCGGACAGGTCTATGTAGAATATAACTTTTATAAATTGTCTTGAGTCTGGGTGTTTATGGTATCTTCGTTGTCTCAGATTCCATAACACAAATGCTTTTGCTACTTACTTTACTTTAATTATTATTTTAACGCCATAATATTTTATGAAAAATTTTATTCATACTCCTTACTTTGAAAATCACAGAATACATCCATCTACCTTTAATACTACTCTTTACTTTACGCGCGAGCGAAGCCGCGGGCAACAGCTAGTACCTACATAATATTTATTATTAATATTTGTAATCTTTAATTAATTTAATACAGACTTTATTAGAGAAGAGATCACAGGAGCATTTGAATTGGCTTGAAGATTGGTGGTTGAATACAGCATATCTTGAATACCGTGATCCAGTAGTTGTATATTCCAGCCCTGGGCTAGTTTTCCCTTTCCGGAAATTCGAAACACAAAATGATCAATTGAAATACGCGGCCAAGACATTGCTAGCTGCACTGGATTATAAAAATTTAATTGACAAGTAAGTGTCCAATGTGTTTTTAGATAGTAAGTATAATAGCCTACATAGCTTCAATGCCACTGATCGAGTTATTTCGGACTTTATTTTATGAGTCGCGTGCAATTTTAGTTCGAACTGTTTTGCAGTAATAGGATGACCAAACTATGTTTTTATGGTAGTTATTATAACAGAAGGTTTGAACCTAGTCTACCTATATTTGTGCGTAAGTACACAATCAGGAACATATTGCTGTAATACATATTACTTAAAGGTAAAAGGTAACGTGCTTACTACATGCTTTGATTATTATCATTTTTTTGCTTTTAGTGACAAAATTCCTATCGAAATGATGGGTAAGAATCCATTAGATATGGCACAGTATAAGAAAATATTTGGAACATGCAGGATACCATGGGAAAAACGAGATAAGCTGTCTTTTAATGATAGTAAACACGTCACTGTCATTCATAACAATCATGTAAGACAACAATTTATGATGTATCTTATATTAGTTTGCCTAAACACTGAGAGAGTCATTCTCTAAATCCAAAAAAAAAAACATAACGTGGAATAACGCAGCTAGTTCAACTACCCCGGGTCGCTAAATCGTGTTTGTTTTCCACGAGTCACCGAGTACCGGGTATCGCGCGATATGAGAACTTCCTCGCGTGAGTATGCCTCTACGCTTCTGTGATAGGGTGCTTTGGGTGGTACACGAATTCTAAAAAGAAGACAGACACTTGCATATTAATTAAAAACATAGTTACAAAATCCATTAAAAAAAAGAAGAAGAAGAAAGACAATTACACAATAAAGTTATGACCCACAATCTCAAAAACAAAAAGAAACTGCAACTAATTAAACCACGTACCAATTACGGTAAGAAAACAATATTATTTGAAGGAGCACAGATGTACAATAAATTACCCGACGATTTAAAAAAATGAAATAAAACTAAACTAAAGGCACACGTGTGCTCATTGTTACCCATTAATAAATGAGTAGCAATGTGCACGCGTGTTCCAACAACGGGTTTCATGACTTAAGTATCACGTCTTATGTCTACAAATAAGCAAGTTCAGAGGAAAATTGTATTATATTCATGTAGTCACGTTGAATCTCATTTTAAGTGAACTGTAAAGTTTTTATGAGAAATAAAAGTTCTTTAAACCTAAGTCGAAATAGATTCTGATGAAAGATATCATTAATTTTTACTTTTTAGATATTTCACGTCGATCTTTGGGGCGACGACAATCGTTTACTAAACGAAGATCAAATTGCCGAACAATTAAAACAAGTAATTCAACTCTCGAGTACACTGAATAATGAAGGCATCGGAATACTTACATCCGAAAACCGCGACTCCTGGGCAAAAGCTTACCAATTACTAGCTAGTGGTAAGTATTTAAAAAAAAAACGGACAAGTGCGAATTGGAGTCGTCTACCAAAATTTCCGTATTTTTATGATAACAAATGTAAGGTCAGGTGGGGCAAGAGGGTCTACGGGGAAAGAGAAACAGTCGTTTGAAACTCAAAAACTTTAAACCCTAGCTCCATTGTAACTTGATCGATTAATAGTTTTCTAAATACATACATATCATAGATAAATAACACCCAGACAGAACAAATTATCGTGCTCATCACATAAAGATTTGTACGGGGTGGGAATCGAATCCACGACCTCCGGCTTAGCAGTCAGGTTCACTAACCATTAGGCACAGGCCCGTCAAACATTAATGCATAAATATAACAAATTTCGTTACTTTACAGACAAAACCAACAGAGAATCTTTAGCCGACGTTGAAACTAGTCTTGTTGTTCTCTGTCTGGATGGTCCTGTTAACCTATGGAAATTAAAAGATGCTAATGCCCGTAGAAATTTAGCCGCAGCGCAGACCATACATGGTGGTGGATCTACCAGCAATGGTGGTAACCGTTGGTTTGATAAAACAGTACAGGTACAATTACTTATAATATTTATTTATTCGAATAATTCAAAACCACACATTATTTTGGACACATCACTAAACCAAGAACAAAGTAAAGTTATAAATCACTACTGACCCGATATTATAAACTTTTTATAAAACAAAGAAGTTTTCACTTAAAACTTTTCGCTTATCACATTCGGCGAAAGAAAGAGAGTGAAAAGATACTACTCTGAAGTCTGAACTAAGAACTTAAAAATGTTTATGGGAAATGAAAAAAATAAAACACTTAGTTATAATTGTGAAATTCGTACCTTTATTATTAAAACTGCTAAAACTAATGTCCTTCATGATCATGCAGAAACGATACTAAATTACGGCTTGAATACAAAAACAAACGAAAGGTAGAAAACTACGTCAAAGTAATCATAAGGTAAAAAAAGCCTGAAATGTATTTTCGTTTGAAAACGAATAATTTTTGTTTTCTACTTCAAAATATTTATTGAACATAAACTAACCTACAATGTGTGTATAGATTTCAGTTATCTTCTTTTTTTTTAAGCAAGTTCATTATTTGAAATGTTAAAGTTTTTATAAATATGTATTATACACACTTCACGTCCACTTTGAAGTATTAAATTTCATTCACCTTAGCCGAATTCCGAGGAAACTTTCAGGAACTTGTCTAAATAGTATAATAATTAAAAGCAGCCTCACTGTTTAGTCTGCCCGTCCGAAAATCGGTGAACGATTTGTAAAAATAGGACGTACTGATTGCAATAGTACAACGCACATCACACGTCCTTCACAAAGTCGGCCAGAAATCGTATCAGAATCTGAATCGGCTGAATTTTCCCTCTGACCTACAAAAGTTTTACGTGAGCGGGCAAGCTAGGATAAAATGTTTCAGGCAGGTCTGTTTTAGAACCTTGCTCAATTTAGTATGGCCGATTACGAACAATTTTACTTGGTTTAGTTTATCTATTCAATCTTTACATAGCATATTTTTGAGTTAAGTAGCTATAAGGCGCTGTAATAATAACGTCCTTTATTTATTACAATTTAGATCATTTTATTCTTTCAGTTTATTGTTGGGGCTGATGGGATAACAGGACTAACTTACGAACATTCACCAGCAGAAGGGCAACCTATAGCTGTTTTGACGGACTTCCTCATAAAATACATGTACTTAATTATGATTTTGTATAATAATTTCTGTACTTTTTTTAATCTATGAAGATTTTTATTAGATTAAACAAAAATTACTAGCAATTTAATTTGATTGAGGTAACTCTGCATACTTATGTAGATTGTTCATAATATTAGGAAACATTAAACATAGATTTTTTTAATATTCATATCATTTAACAAAGTCTTACATTTTAGTGAACAAAGTAAAACCCCTGGAGCTCCATCGTCGAGTCCCAAGCAACCGACAATTTTGAAATTCAACGTATCGTCGGAGGTTGGTGCCATGATTAAATCTGCAAAAAATAACTTAGACAGGTTTGTTATTTCCTTATTTTTATTTTTCGTTTGTTTGAAATATAGCCTATTTATTAAAACAGAACAAAAACGTTTAAAGTCATTTACCTATTCAATTGAAATAAGTTTAGATAAGAGAGCAGGTGGGGTAAGACTCAAACAGAGTAAACCGGACAAATGCGAATCGGACTCGCGTACTGACGGTTCTGTTATGCACGGAACCGTCGGTTGGCGAGTCCTATCGAAAGGGTATATAGATAATTTAATTATACCCTTACGGTAACACCCTTTATATATGGAAGAAAAACATGAGAACTTGTGATATTGTTCAGTAAGTTAGTGTTAAAATATGAAAGCTTATAGATAAATGTTTAAATGAGATGTAGTAGCATTGCATTATAAAAAACCCTAGGTACATTCTCGAACAAAAGTCACAGCCAAAACTATCTTCATTACACCTATGTAGACGGTGACAGTTTAACGGGATATAAATATATTTAAGCGCGAGCGCATACTGTGTTATCTTAAAAAATATTATGCACGCTCGGACCGAACGAACTAAAATGAATCCTAGTGTTAATTGCGAAAGTACAGTCGATCAAACTACGGACACTTCCTTTATTATTTGTTGCCAATGCAATCTCTTTTACTTCTCCTGCACAACCCTAAGGGTCATTCCACATGACAGAGGCAGCTGGAATTACGACAGGTGCAACCGTGCAAAGGAAATCCTAAAAACGAAAAACCTGATCAGGCAGCGCGTCGCTTACCGTGGAAGCACTTCATATAATTATTATATTCCATCAAGAATCTACGTCGGGTGATGGATAGCATCAGAAATGAGATGAAGATCCAAGCTCCGAGAAATATGTTATCGGCTTCTGGCAACGCACAGCTAGGACCTAAGTATTTCCATTGTCGAAGTCATATTTTAATTTGAAACATGGCGTTGGTAAATTTAATTTAAAATAATATAGAAAGAAAACTACTTTTAAACGGATTCTATAGCTAAGTGGCAAGGTGTCTATCATCACAGATTCCGTGTGCTCTCTGAAACAAAGATACCCACGATAGCTAACTGTTTCGGTAATGGTGAGATTCACCGTTCAGGTTTCCGTTTGTATGGGTGTTTTTGCGATACACAGTGTGACTTATTGTTTGATCAGGATTACGGTGGACTAATACATCTAAGAACGCAAGAGATTATTTTCCATCCAAACTCCATTTTTTTTTTTTTTTTTTTGTTAGCCCGTGCTGTCCCACTGCTGGGCAAAGGCCAACTCCATAGTGAATTAAATTTTATTATTAATGGAGTTGAGATGATTTTAAAATGCAGTTACTTGGTTAGATGGTAAAATTATCATCTACGTTTATAAGTAGTTTTATTTCAATCAATCTAATATTTGCGTAAACCTCACAAAACAATTTA
The DNA here is from genome assembly GCA_950381575.1 of Plusia festucae. Lineage (NCBI taxonomy): Eukaryota > Metazoa > Arthropoda > Insecta > Lepidoptera > Noctuidae > Plusia > Plusia festucae. The sequence continues at coordinate 8,793,228 of OX494434.1, forward strand.
TAATAATATTTATTTCGTATTTTTCTTATGCGCCCACAGAATTTTCCAATAGTTAGGTATTAACAAAGCGAAGTAGGTACCTATACCGCAACTATATTTAATAAATGGAGTTTTATGTAAAGCTTGTAGACATTTTTTTTTCTCCATCGTCAATCAGTAGGCTTGTTAAACCCCTCGTGCTTAGAGATGTGATTAAAAGTTAAAAAAAAATAGTTGTTAAATAAAAATAACGTGTTAAGTTAAATGTTAAAAATATAACGGATAACGTTTATCAGTTTCGGTAACAAGGGTAACGTAATAACGTTTACGTTTATTTAGTTCTTTAGATTGTAATTTATATTGATGCCTGTTATTGGTTAAAAGTTAAGTTTTTTTTTACCAAGTTAAAATAAATATTGAGTAAAAAGTGAGTTAAATGTAAAATTAAAACTTATGCACTTATAGTTTAAATTACTTTAAATATCAAATTATAAAACCTATGTAACGAACACTGAAATCGCGCAAAAGTCAATTCAAGTTATCCGTTAAATGAAATTTATTGTTTAGTTTCACCGTTTGATAACAACTTAACATTATAGGCTGTTAACGCATGAAACATTAAAAGTTAAATTTATTTTTGCATCAAAAACAAAACGTATCATTAGCAACATAAGACTCAAAGTTCTTAAATTTTAACTCGCGACAAGATGTTAAATGTTATTTTTGTTATGCCAAGCGATTTGACTCTTATAATTTAGGCAATCAAGACGTAATAATGATCACTATTGCTTGCTGTTATTGACAACGCCATCTAACATATTTTAACGTCATAAACTCTTACTAAGTGTAAGTGGCGCCGATTAAATAAAACTCTCGACTTGTTTTGTTGTGCCTACGAAATGCGTTATAACTTTTAACGATTATGTCTAAATTATTTATTGATGTTAAAAGTTAAAAAAAAATAATGTGTTAAATTAAAAGTTTAAACGTTTAATCCTCACCTCTGCTCGTGCTGCTAAGCTATATTGTTACGAGTGAGCATTAACCAAGTTATTAGATATAGTGCTTGGTTTGATAAATAACCTAATATTACTCAGTAGGTATTCGTTTACTCGGTAAATCTCGTGAACGTAGCTGTACCTACCACTAGTATATGTAATCACTAGTATATTAGTCGAATGTGAAGTATTCAAAATCACAATTAGACTGCATCTTACCTATAACATTCTTTCCCACCTGACCCTATAATGTTTGGTAATGATTTTCCTAACAAAATCGGTCAAAACTATTTTGGAAAATAAACATCGACATAAATTATAAAATGACCTACTTCAAAAGTTTTGTTTCAGCTTAGTAAGTAATTTGGAGCTCAACTGTTTCCAGTATGATAGATATGGAAAAAACTTTATCAAATCGCAAAAGTTAAGCCCAGACAGCTATCTACAGATGGCTATGCAACTAGCTTTCTATAGGTAAGTAAGACTAAATAATTTACAGAATCTGAATGTGTATTCCTAGCTAGAACTGCCTTGATGTTGGTATATTCCGTTGAGAGTTTGCAAGCCTAAATCGTTTTTTTATTCCTTACTCTTTTCACACGACTTCCAATGAAGGGTTATGTTGTTTTTATTATTTTATTATCTTGAATCTGAATTGAACGACCTTTGGTTTGTTTGCTGACCTTTAGACTCTTCGACACTTTTTCGATGGAATGGGATCTCGAGAGTTCTCTCTCTCTGCTGCCTCCGAATACGCTCTGTTGTTATAAATGGTTGTAGGATAGGTTAGGTAACTAACTAGTAGTAGTTAGCTACCTAACCTATCCTACAACCAACCTAGAAAAACCATTGAACCATGAGACCAACATAACTTACCCTGGCAACTGAAAGGCCGGTGCGTAAATTTGTTGATTACGGCTGGAGGATTCTGGTCAACATATTTTTTTTCCATCATAATGATCCAACACAAAAATTAGTTAATCAGCTGCCAATCCTCAAGTGCTCTGTGACATGATGAGAACGGTCTTTCGGTTAACCAATAAAATCGTGATCAGTAGATTTGAGAACACATAAAACTGATCAGCCTTTCAGAAACCAGGGTCTTCTGCTTAATGATGATATTTACATATTTGAAGGTTGCATAAAGTTCCTGGTGCTCACTACGAGTCAGCGGCTACAAGAATGTACGTAGGAGGCCGCACGGAAACTATACGATCATGTTCAATTGAATCCATAGCATTTGCGAAGGCCATGTTAAACGCTCAGTGTAGTGCAAAAGAGAAAGTAGTTGCATTGAAGGGCGCTATTAATGCTCATAAAAACTACACAGTACAGGTAAAATAGTTTTTTTTTTTAAATGATTTATATTAACATAGTTAACTATCACATACCTACTTCTGTTACAGGCACTTCAGGGGTTGGGTGTTGATAGACATTTGCTAGGATTAAAATTAACCGCAATCGAAAATGGTATCGAAATACCAAAGATATATTCTGACAAAGCATTTAAGAAAAGCGCACATATGAGGATCTCCACTAGCCAGGTGAGACTCGAAAAATTTACACCTACAACATTTTAATGTCACAACGTGATTTATCAAACATATTACTTAGGTACTTATGTAAACTGACCATGCTTGATGATGTTTCAGGTTGCTTGCAAGTGTGACGGGTTTATGTGTTACGGGCCGCTAGTGCCTGATGGATACGCAACTTGTTACAATCCCAGAGACAATGATGTTAACTTTGCTACGTCTGCATTTGTAGCTCATCAGGACACTGATTGTAATAAATACAAAAGTGCATTGGAGCAATCCCTTCAAGACATGCATGATGTTCTGTTACAGAGCACTTCATCAAAACTATAAAGGCACTAACTTAAATGTTTAGTTTTTAATAATATGTTGACAATTATATTATTATGAGGTAATTATAACGTACGTTAATAAGAGTTTGTGATAGATCAATCAGAACAGTTATTTTATTGTAATTAATAAAAAGAGCTCTCATTTCTTTGTTTTCAAAAACAAATGAAGGCAGGCCATCAACTTAGTTAAACATTTTTTAAATAAGCTCTATTACTCGTACAAGTACCTATGTACCTATGTATGAATCTTGCCCAGCCGGGCCTCGTCCGGTGCACGGCCAGTAATTTATAGTATTATTTTGTAATTTAACAAGGAGTGGCCTCAATTGGCCCTTCAGAGAAAAATTTTCGAAGCACTGCCGGGCGCTGGGGGCACGACAATTGATATGCAGTCAGGCAGTTAAAGGGTTTAACTAGTTTCAGACTCAATAAGAATCCATAATCATGACATGTGAATCGTTGAATCTTTAAATAACTATGAATTCCTCTCACGGGCTCACACGGCCATGTAATGAATGCTCTGAATCAGTCCGGTGTATCACGGTGGATGCGACACGGTCGGGCCCCGGCATGCGGCACGGTGTAACGGCAATCGTCCTTTACTCAGCAAAACATATAATTTTGTCTTAATAATGTTATAAAAAAAAAAAATTACCTTATCAACCTTGATGGCGTTTGGATAGACCCTTGAAAGTTAACGAAATATCGCTATCGTTATCGCTATCCATGTCGAGACTACCGGCCCTGGCAACTTCACGAATGCCATGTGCTTTTTGCGTTAGCCTTTAGAATGGATGATTTTGATGTCAAATGCGTAGGGTTTAGATATTACTAACATAATTTGAATCCACGACATCTTGATTTCTACGCTTTCCATTTAAATGGTTTATGTCGGTAAACGTTCGGTTGCGGTCAGACTCTAAACTGTCTAAATTGAAAGAGCCCTCAAAGTTACTGTGACACCATTAAAATAATTTAGAATTGCGTTTGAGTATTCGGCCATAACCGACTGAGATATTTGTTTACAAATTTATTTTAAGAAATATGTGTAATCTGCCGCATTTAAAGGTAAAATAGATGTCGTATTCTACTCTGTACAAACTTTATTCAATGCACGCAATACAATTTTATACCTATTGTCTATGTTATTAACTTATTATAAACTACAAAATAATTAAAGTCTAAGGTTGTGGAATTTACATATTATCGTTAACAAAAATTTTTGTATCTAATACTCATTAAGTTTTATACTTGTAAGGTGATGGATCAAAATGTGGAAATGGAATAAAACTGTTATAGAATGACGTTGGTGATTTTTAATTAACACTATAATCGCGTGAATCCCAAATGTATTTCTGCTTTACAATATGTATGCCAAACAAAGTAAAATTGATATATACATTTATCTTATTATAATATATTGATATGAATAACACTATAATACTCAGCAGATAAAATTAAGTACCCGCACTGTACGGGCAATTCTCCTCTGCGTGAATAGCCGCATTGCACCGGATAGTTGTATTGCTTCAAACATGCATGGATGTAGCCTCGCATTCAACGCGTACGGCAACTGAATACGTCGCGCGCGTTTCCGCGCACATTATGAATTTTAAAAACAGCATAAATGCGGAATTAAAATAACCGACTTTTTTAACAAATTAAACAACTATGTAAAGATAATCCTACATCCGAATGCAAAATAATGTGAAGATTAGGGCTAATATTATCGTAATACATATCAACATTGATCAGTATTTATTCATTTTTTACATTCAGAAAGTATCATTATTACTTATTAGTTCTCAAACTTGAAGCTTATCAGATAATTACCTACTTATCTTATGGTTAAGCGGATATCTATATAAGCACTGTAATATAATTGCGACTTACAATCGCAGTTTATTATTTGAAAATGGCCGACTTTTGTTTATCCATTGCCCATATTAATAGGGTCCAAACCAGAAATTTTGTCTTTATTTATTTCTGACTCACCAAAGCGACTGTGAGTGTGAATTAGGCACCATTACACATTTTAGGCTCTTCGCCTCAAATATTTTTAGAGTTCCGTACCCTGAAGGAAAACAACTGAACCCTTGTAGGTTCAATTCTGAAAACTATACAATTGTAATTAAATCATAAAAAAATATAGTCTTTTGTATGGAACCCTTGATCTAGATCCGATCCGGACAAATCGTGTTGGATTCGCATGGTTTTTTTTATACCCGCAACCTGTTAATGCCGAAACGTTAACTATCTACACGCTTGACACATTTGTACTAAAATAGCAAACAGACATACGGGATACTCTACACGCGAACTACAACGCGGGGGCAATTTTTTGAATCTTAGGATATTGTTGCATAACCTAGTAATTAATACTATATTTAATATATTATTCATAAAAAAACTTTATTGCGCACCTTTTATATATACGCATTTCATATTATATTTACCTAACTTATAATGTGACGACCTCGTGGTTATTTATATAAAGGAAACAATGTTTTCCGTAACAAAGCGCAATACACACCAAAGTAGCCGACCTGCCGACACAACCCAGCAATTTTCGCCGCTGCGTTGTTTGCTGGCCTTGATGTGGGTGTGTATTGCGCCTCATACATGCATGCAGTAAGATATCTACAGAAAACGAAATTCTTCACAAAAACAGTATTGCTTAAAAAAAACTATTTGTTTTTATTTGGTAACATATATTTTTAATCAGGAAGCAAATTATGGTTTTCCGATTGTGTTCAAAATATTTTTTGTCTTGATAATATTTCATTTATTTCTCATCATTATACTGAGGAAGGAATGACAAAAATGCTAAAGCTTTGAAAATGCACACTGTATCTATAAGAAATGTGTAATTCTTTAAAAACATAATAACCATGTAGTGCTACGTTATCAACACGGCCAATGCAATGTATAAGTGCTTATAAACTAAAATACACATACTGCTCCCGCTAATAAATAAAATATGAAATAATTTAAACTGTAACTACATTATAATCAATAATTATTAACGTTTCCAGTACTGATTATAAAACTAATTCAAGTGTCCTTTTTGAAGTAACAAAAACTATTTATACCTATATAAGAATACAATCATTATGTAGAAAGATAAATAATACATTTACAACATGGTCGAAGCTTAATTCTCAAGAATATCTTTGCAGCAAAACATTGTCAAACAGATCTAGAAATAGGTCAATTTCTAATTAATTTTCGGATTAGCCCAGTTAAAATATATACATTCTCAAAACAAATAAAACGTGGAATGTACACTAATGTTAAACATGTCGAAACAAACAAAGTTGATGACAATTGTGTTTATTACTAAGATAATAATTTTGAACCATTAAGTATGATTTCCATGTGTGTGATATATCAGCGAGATCGGCTAGCAGGCGCAGTTGTCGCGCGCGGCGGGCGGCGCGGGCAGCGGCCGGCCCGGCGACGCCGGCTTGTGCTGCACGCCGGACTCCGCCGCGTTCAGGTCCAGCCGCCCGTCCTGGATGCTCTGATATATCTTCTTAGCTGTCTCAAGAAATGCTTCCTCCACATTTTGACCACTGTAAATTAAAAACAGATTTACCATTTTAGCTATTGGTATACAAAAAAAATCAAGATATACAATACACTCAGCGTCTCAAAACCGTCCCCGTTCCCGTTTTAAAGCGATTTTCCCGCCTCGCATGACCTTTTGTGGCACATCTGGCAGTTTGCGTTTGCCTTGCTGCTTGGAAAAACTCGCTAAATGCCTGGGAATATCGACTTACCTTGCCCTATAGGATTTCAAATGTTAAAAAGAATTTGGCAACTAACAAAGAGTTTCTGTATGGTTGATATTAAGTTGAAAAAAATACAAGTCATAAGGGAATCCTAATACATAAAGGTAAGTACTTAGGCAAGCTTAAATATAATATAAGGGATGGAGAGGTAGTTGGGATGTCTCTGCTAGTTCTTTAAGTAACAAGTTGCGAACTTAACTTTGAACTCATCACGGTTAGTGGTCGTCCTGTTATCGAAAGAGAGGACAATATTTTTGTTCTAATGTTATTGAATCTAAATTAGGGGAGGTAAATTTTGCGCAGTAGCCAAGATTATTTTCAGCAGCAACAAAGTGACTCCTAATTCTGAGAATATCTTGCAAGCCTGGAGAATAAGTACCCCACTCCTACAGAGGGCCTTTCTTTTTTTCGACTCCTCTGGTCAGCAGCCTCGAAATTTATAGCGATAACGATACTCGTAACTTTAAGCCTTATCGGCCTTTATGGCGTTAGGGTAAGCCCTTAAAAAGTTTGCGAATATCATTTTCGCTATTCATGGCGAGACAGCCGGCCCGGGGAAGCTGAGCCGATACTTGCTTTGATACTTTTGCGCCAAACCCATCTTCCTGGTTCATCGTGCTGTGTCAGAGCTGCTGCTGCAGGGCTGAGAACCTAATGCGGCGGAAATATCACAGCCTAGTAGGAAGTTACATATTCGAGCGGTTTGACGATGAAACACTAGGGCCGTTGGGTTCAAGTGCACAAATGAATTAAAAAGATCTGGCCAGACGCTTTGTTGACAAAGTTAATTAATAGCTTGTATTTTTAATGTGTAAATATACATAGTTAGTGTTATCAGTACGTTTATGTATGTTTTTAGTGCACATACCCATTCATAAAGCATCTTATTTCAAGATCAATATTGTTGACACATTCTGAATAACTCATATCTCATGTTACACTTATTGCTAGGCGGAGGCTTCCCATCACACACAGTGAAGGCGTAGCCATAGCTTGTGTAACACGCTATTGCTGTGATTGCTTCGCTTTTAGATTGAATAATCTCTAACTTGCTCCGCTACCGCCGACGACAACGCACGCGCGCTTATAAGCGCTCATAACGCGCCAACCTATACTACAACTAACTATGTATTTCCAAATAAAGTTCTAAGTACATTTCTAAGTTTATATATAATTCAATATTCTTAAATGAGTAAGTCTTGAAGCCCACGCGCTTACATAATATGGCATGTTATCTTTTTAATCATCTTACGACCGTTAGCGCCAGATTTTTTTATGAAATATTCTAAATGCGTTTAAACGAATATAAAACATATCCTAACCTTTTTTAATTAAGATAATTATAAGCGATACAACTTACGTCTTAGCACTAGCTTCAACAAACATGAGTCCATTTTCATCAGCAAATTGTTTTGCTTCTTCGTATGTCACATCTCTTTGGCCATCTAAATCTGATTTGTTACCAATTAAGAATATCACAGTACTGGGATTAGTCAGATTCCGTGTGTCAGTTAACCAGCTACTTAGATGATTGTAGGTAGATCTGCAAGAAAATACGACCATGAACCAATTCATAATTGAAATATTATTATAATTTTTTAACACAGGCAGACGATTAGGAAAATTTTAATTTGTATTAATATGGAGGAAGTACAACATACGTTGTAATTGTAATTGTTAATTATGCGGTAAAATCAAGTAACAATCAACATTAGTTACTGAAATATGACATTCACTGTCTACAGTTGACTGCACGGATAGCCGAGTGGTGACCACGCCACTGTGCGCGATGTGCTGCGGGTGTGCGCATAAAACAAGCATTTAATTATGTGAGATCCGCAAATGCTTGTTCCAAGTCTGGGTGTTCTTTGTGCATGTAATTTGAATGTTTGTGAAACTCCCGCGACACAAGGATTAAATTCCTTATTAAAAAAAACAAAGTTATACAAAAAATATAAATAAAGATAAAATTAGTTTTATTCATGAATATTTTTGTCTGCAACTAGGTCTTTGCCTATTTTATATCAATACTAGCTGACCTGACAGACGTTGTCATGTCAAATAACTAACAGATATGTCAAAGGTTAAATTAGAAAAGTTATTATTATCATCAACTTTTCTTTAATTTTTTTAAAATTTTCGCGCAACTTTTTTTTTTTTTTCTCTATAAGAACCTTCTCCTGATAATAAACAACACGACAAAAAAAGAATTAACGAAATTGGTCCAGCCGTTCACGCGTGATGCCATGACAACGGAAAACGGGTTTCATATTTATTATAGATTTGCAAAGTCAAAGATTCAATATTTAAAAAAAATGTCTTTCTAAACAAATAAAAAAAAATCCAATTGTCCAGCCCTAACCCGAACTAAAAAGTAAAAATTTATGTACCATTTGTTAAGAGTAACCAAGTTAAGGTAAAGAAGGGCACCAGGTTCGTGCTATTTATTTCGTAAGTATTGTTTCTGGTGCAAAAAAAAATGTAAATAGCATTCATTATTATTTATGTGAATGCTATTTCATGAATACAAAATCTCAAGCCAATTAAATTTTTCTGAATATTTCTTTAAATAATCACGAAAATATTAAAGAAACCTATTGTAACATTTCTAGTAACTTACAAAGTAATGAATTTATTACTAAACTATTTATCTAGAATACCACATTCCAAAATGTTGGCGATAGAAGTGATAGTAACACGACGCTTAAATAAAACTCTCCTCTCCTTTTCACTGTAAGGTTCTAGTAATTCTAAAACTAATGGAAAGGCAACATTAAGTTCATTTAAATAATACTTTCAATGGTGCTCTTCTATGATCCTTAACAATTGATTCGAAATATAAAACAGAATTATGCCTTAGAATTCCTTTAAAATAGCTTTAAATCGACCCACGCAATATTAGACATTTTATTTTTGGTGTCTCCTGGTTCGTGCCACTGTCGAATCAGGGATATTTTTGATATATAATTTTGGTTGTCAGGTTATTAGTATTTATCATACAAGTACTGTAAAGCTGGTATCATGTTATGAGCTTTTTTTTTATGAGGCATACCGCAGTTAGCCTGAGCGCAGGCTTTGACTGCTTCACCGGACTTTTTGGTGAAACCTTATGGGCCTTCAACCAGGGCAATAGAGAAACTAACTAAGTTAGAAACGTTCGCTATGGGCACCCCCTGCGAGGTTCAGACCTCGACTTAGTGCAGTGTTAAGAATAAGGTTTGTACCAAACCGGGCAGTGTTGTAACAACCTCGTCGAATATACGCACTCCTTTTAAATTAATCCTGTTTAAGTACCCAGTTTAACTCACACGACTTAGAAGCTAGTGACACCACTCAAGCTGAAATTGGTCAAATCGTTAAAGCTGCAGAGAGTGCCAAATAAATATACAAATTTATACTCGATAAGCATAACCCTCCTTCTCGGCACAGGTAAATCATAAGGAGGTAATAGATTAAGAAGTGTTGTAAAATGCAGTTAACTTATCAACAAATAATATAATAATATTTTACCTTCTCGTTATGTCATATACCATAAGTGCCCCAGCCGCACCTCTATAGTAAGAGCGGGTGACAGCTCTGAACCTTTCTTGACCTGCTGTATCCCATATTTGCAGCTTAATTTTTTGTCCTGCAACTTCAATAATGCGAGTCCCAAATTCTACACCTATTGTGTGAGGACAATCGGCCATAACTGAAAAATAAAATGTATAATTAATTCAAGTTCATCTCAAAGAGGCACGTTAAGATATTTGTAACAGTAATATTTTTCAGCATTTTTTTAGACTAGACTCATAATCTGTTCTTAACACGTGCCTACGAAGGTTTTATTTAAAAGTAAAAATAAGTATCATACTATGTTTTTAAAGCTGATTTATTTATACACAAAGGAATAACTTGAGATTAATCTAACGACACCTGTCAATCTAAAATCTATCTAGGTAGTAGGTACCCATTTTATTTAATGTCAATAATTCAGCCAACTCAGCCCATCGCATTCCAACGCTGGATATAGGCCAATCCCAATCCCAAATAGCGAGACAACGCACGATCCTCCGCCTTCCACACCAAGTCGGACCCAGACATCTTTTCAGGTCATCTGTCCATCTGGCTGTGGGACGTACACGTTTGCCCGATTCGCGGTCTCGGCTCAAGGACTCATCTGCTCCAATGGCCTGCAGTCCGCCTACAAACGCTGCAGAATAGGCGACGAGAGGCCACGACGTAGTTTACCAAACACTGTCCAGGCCAAACGGACCCTCTGGTTGGTTTCGTTCTCGAGGTTGTGTCTACCAAACTGGATGGTGTGTCCTAGGTAGACTTCTCCTGCACAATCTCGAGAGGAACCCCTTCTGCGAATATCATTCTCGGCATCTGTCTAAATTCATGGCAAGCCCGACATGTGCAGAAGCTCCGTTTAGGCTCAGTCCCAGCGACTTTACCATCACGACGATGTCATGCGCAAAGCGCAGATGCTGGCGGTAATTGGTGCACGCCGTTTATATTAATGCCTAATAATTATTATTCTTCGAAAACTGGACAGGACAGTGTCCTCCAATGCGTTGGTAAACAGTTTTTGGGTATATTATACCTCGTTGTCTTACGAGTGATAGGACAACAAGGTGTAATATTCCGCATGCGCAATGGAATTGGCGTTGTATTTTGGTCACGGATCTGGATAGTCATTGAAGCAGCGTTATAAAGACATCTCAGCATCGCTTCGCAGCGTTCGTCGAATTTCCATCGCTGTAGAGAATCTTGAACCGCCCAAATGTCAATGGAGTCGAAGGTTTCCCCAAACGCCAAACACAGCGGCTGATTGTACTCCTCGATCTTCTGTACAATCAGTACAGTATTTAAGTGGTCTACGGTGCTGTAGCCTTTTCGAAACCCAGCTTGCTCTGGTGGCTAGAATACATCGAGACTTCTAGCGAGACGATCCGAAACAACTTGCAAAAATGGCTCAGGAGTGAGATGGGTCTGTAATCTATCAAAAGATTTGTGTCGCTCTTTTAGGAAAATCAAGTGTCGTAAATTGTAGTATTTGTAGTGAATTGGTGAATGAATGAAATGAATAAGGGTACGGACTAGGTATGGCTAAAAATCTAATATTAAATACGTAAAAATTTTCTTTTTTTATAAACAATAAAATTTTACAAAGATAAGACACGTTAAAGTTCAGGAGTTAGGGCTTGTCATGTCATTAGTAGAATAGTATAGTATGCGAAATAGCCACAAGTAACGTAACGTAGACAAAAGTATCTCAATAGAAAATCGTAATTTCGATAAAACAAAAAATATATATATATGTAGAATATTTATTAATTTTCTACAAACCGGACTTTGCAAAAAAAATAGTCTGCATGACTATCAAACAGGCCCTCGAGCTCCTTTAGAACTGCTACCGCAAAGTTCTTTCTTAATCCCGTCTGGAGTAACTGGCAGGCGTTTGTCACATTTAGTGCCACCGTAATGGTGGCCATAGAGGCTGCTATGCTTGCTTCTATATGCGGTATGCCATATACTCAACAAATTTATGCTGCGCGCACGCACGTACCCCGCATACGGCTTATTTCCAACCACCGCGTCATCCGCCTTTTTCATTAAATTATGATCAGAAAATTAAGAAAAAAAACTCTTATTCCTTTTTTTTATTGCCTCATTAGTCAGAGACCAAAAGTGGGTTTTAGATGGCAGGGAATAGTTGGTAATATGGTATATCTATAACTTACGTTATTAGAGGACAAGTCCTTATTTATAGCTACTCGCATTACTTAATGCAGCTGCCAGTTTTGTTTTTTATAATATCCTTACTTTTTACACAAAATATTAATTGTTTTTTGTGTTAATTATTTTATAATATTAGTTGTCTTTTTAGTTATTTCACCAAGTAAATAAAAAGTCATTTTAAACACAGTCCTTTTTCTTTGTTACTGTGACATAAAAATAACATAAATGAAATCATCCATAATTTAGTTTTGACCTTATGCTGTGCTATCTTTGCATAGCTGTGGCTCTGGCTTTTAGAAATAAAGAGAATGCATTTATTCGCGCCACATGCAACGCTAATATAAAAAGAAAAAACTTAAATTAAAAATAATTTGTTTCACACAGATGTGGAATTATGCATCACATCTGTGCAAAACGGTCATCACTCAATGTGTGTTAGGGTCAGGAAAAATAAAATTGGATAATAAACAAAATATTACAAAGATGCTTACATTTCTTGTCCGTAAACTGGTGCAAAAGGCATGATTTGCCAACACCCATATCTCCAATTATAATATATTTAAATATGTAGGAGTAGTTGTACGGTCCTGATGTCATCTTGAGTCTAAAAATCAATAGTATATTTATCATAATAGCATGTAATTCTTGTGGATTATATTATTTATCAGCAACCATAATTTGATGAATTGTTTTTTTTCTTCTTAATTAAGTGCTGTAATTATATTTATTAAGTGTCATTAATATAAATTATTAACACTATTAATAATTATTTACTGTTTCCCACTATGAAATATTTTATCAAAACCATACTAGAAAGTTTATTCATAATCTAGTTTATCAAGTAGACTGATAAGAATTTGCACTAGGAGCTTTCAACGTCACTAGAAACGCTTTAATTTGGAGAGGCGCGTTACAAGGCGGTGTCCATTATTATTTGCGTAGAATTATTGTTCAGCGCACTTCAATCTTCGCAAATTTAGTGGATGGATTTTCTTTCTGCCATAGTTAACCATTCACATAAATGAGTCATCGCGCATTGATTTTATATTACATTATCATTTTAGTTTTAAGTTCAATCCAATAACTTTTCTAAATTTAATTATAAAGAGAAGCTTCTAGGAGTGCACCATTGTTTTTAATGGAAAATCTAGGGTGTCAACAGTAATTATTGTTACAATGGAAGATCATATTCCTTGAAATACGTACGTGGTTTAGAAGAATGCTAAGTGTAAAATAGTCACTATAATAACATTTAATACTAAAACGAGTGCACTACTTTATCTTACTTAATAAAAACCTCAAGGCAACGTAAACGCTTTCCCAATCTTTTTACGCTATGCAAAACAAAGACTTCCTTCTTCGTCAATTATGACGTATATACATTTTACTTGCCATTTTTTTTTTTTAAGGAGAGATTCCCATAAAACATAGAATGGTGTTATGATCTAGTAAAAAAATTTTTATTTATTTAAGCGAAACAATAATTTATAAATATTGGTTTAGTAATAAATTAACAAAAAATATGTTCAATGGCAAAGCTCATGGCGAAACAATGATAAAATACATAATCACACGCTCATTGGCATGCTCGAAACTAGCAGGCCTTTTTCATTGATAAAATTCAACCTAATAGGCATGCCAAGCAACATTTGATAAACACATGCTTCTAATTAGCAATTGCTCAGTATATAATAATAATAACATTTATTTCAGAAATTCATCCATAGTGGTTAGTTACAAAAAGGCTTAATAGCTATGTTAGTACATGAAGATTACTTAAATAATTAACTATCGGGCAATCAAACCCGCGATGACATTAAGGAGGCAGTTCGGGCGTTAGTAGAATACATTACAATGTCTTTGGCTCGCTTACGCCTAATCGCTGCAAACCCATCAACGTGGGCTTCGGCAAACATACCGGAGGCGCTACAGAGACGCGGCAACCCCAACAGCATCCTAAATGCGTTGTTGTATTGGACCCTAAGAGCGTTGATGGTTTTCTGCGTACAGCTGGTCCAGAGGCTGCATGCATGCTTTTTTGAAACAAGCTATTTTTACCTTGTATACGGTTTTAGAGATTAATGCTTACCTAACCCGACATTGTGATAACGTTAGTGGAATACATTACAATTAGCTAAAGAGCCAGTGGACGGCTACCTGTATGTATTTGACCAGACCTGGGATTTTGTACAGTGAGGCCCCTATACCTACCATATATGAGATGGGGGTTCACTAAGCCCTAACTGGTGGACGCGGCGCGCGCTCAAGTAAGACAGGTATCGATTTTTTGCGAATTTGAAATGCATTTGACCACGTCTGCCGTTTTGATATTTGAAAATATAGTATTCTTATTATCTAAAAATAACAATGGCAGACCATTATCGCGCGTTAAGCATAGTGGCAGACAGTTTAGAAAGTGTTGAAAAAATTAAATTTTGAAATTAATTGACCAGATCTGCCATTGATATATTTTATTTATAAGGGTCTTAAAAACTTATATTCATCACGGCAGATGGCTTCATGGCGTACACACTTCAGCAGACAATAAAATCTTAGCTATAACTAAAGGAGCTATAACTAACTATAACTGGAGACCCTCTCAGGTATAAAACCCGATTTATTTGAATGCTAGTAACTATAAAAGAAAATACTATAGGCTAGAATGAGTACAATAGTAATCCATAGAGGAAAAAAGAAAGATAGCTATGAACAGAATTTGCATACATCTGACCGGATAGTAGCTAAGATTTTGTTGTCTGCTGAAGTGTGTACGCAATGAAGTCGTCTGCCGTGATGAATATAAGTTTTTAAGGCCCTAATAAATAAAATATATCAATGGCAGATCTGGTCAATTAATTTCAAAATTTAATTTTTTCAATACTTTCTAAACTGTCTGCAACTATGCTTAACGCGCGATAATGGTCTGCCATTGTTATTTTTAGATAATAATAACAATATATTTTCAAATATCAAAACGGCAGACGTGGTCAAATGCATTTCAAATTCGCTAAAAATCGATACCTGTCTTACTTGAGCGCGCGCCGCGTCCACCAGTTAGGGCTTAGTGAACCCCCATCTCATATATGGTAGGTATAGGGGCCTCACTATATAAAACCCCAGGTCTGGTCAAACTGGATGGGATATAACTGAAGGCCCTCTCAGGTATAAAACCCGATTTATTTGAATGCTAGTAACTATATAAGAAAATACTATAGGCTAGAATGAGTACAATAGTAATCCATAGAGGAAAAAAGAAAGATAGCTATGAACAGTCTTTGCATACATCTGACCGGATAGTAGCTAAGATTTTGTTGTCTGCTGAAGTGTGTACGCAATGAAGTCGTCTGCCGTGATGAATATAAGTTTTTAAGACCCTAATAAATAAAATATATCAATGGCAGATCTGGTCAATTAATTACAAAATTTAATTTTTTTCGGCACTTTCTAAACTGTCTGCCACTATGCTAAACGCGCGATAATGGTCTGCCATTGTTATTTTCAGATAATAATAACAATATATTTTCAAATATCAAAACGGCAGACGTGGTCAAATGCATTTCAAATTCGCTAAAAATCGATACCTGTCTTACTTGAGCGCGCGCCGCGTCCACCATTTAGGGCTTAGTGAACCCCCATCTCATATATGGTAGGTATAGGGGCCTCACTGTACAAAATCCCAGGTCTGGTCAAATACATACAGGTAGTCGTCCACTGGCTCTTTAGCTAAATGTCTTTGGTGATAACTTAAATAATTATCGCAATGAGTTCAAAATCTAAGGTGTCAATGAACCATAGACATTATTACTGATAAACATGGTCAGCTGACTTTTGACAGTTTCCTGAAGTTAGTGACTGTACTGACTGTCATTCATATATTGATTGATTGAAAGATTTGACTCAAATAATCTGAATTACCCAATTTATTACTTGTTTTCAAGTTCAAGTAAGCATGGCTGGTCAAGATGAAGATAACAGTAACCAGAATGATATAGCAGAAAACTATGAGATTGAACCTACGGAACATGGTGATGATGAAATTGACATTGAAGATGTTGAAGGTAAACCTGCACATTTAAATGTTTACTCAGTTAATCTCTCTAATCACCGCTAATGAGACACAATTGATTTTCTATTGTAATGCGGCGACCGGTCGCCGGTCGGGGACGAATAGGACAAGACTTTTGTATATAAATATTGTGCAATTCCAACAAGAACAACTGAAAAATAATAAGATGGCATTTATACAGTAAAATACCTACTTCATTGTAAGAAATATTACATGATTAATTAACTTAATCGATTTTTTTATCTTTTTAATTTCAGAACTTAATATATTGGATTCAAAGTTGGAAGAACTGAATTCTGCTTTAGACTATTTGGAGCAAAAAAATGATGATATACAACAAAGCTTAAAGGAGCTATTACAATCCAACATTGAAATGAGGAAAGAAATGCAAAAACATAAGGAACAAAACAATCAATCACAGAGCAAACTCAACGAAAATACAGAATCATCTGGAAATAATTAAGATAGATCATGTTCTAGTAGAGCTCTAGATAATGTTTTAATTGTTGATAAACAGTAGGGAATGATTCAATAAATTATATTGGAAAATTTATGTAATGAATTAAATTATTAAATAAGTTAAAACATAATCAATGAAAAGGTAATGTGGATGAAGCTTAACAGCATAGTAGGAACTTACTCTGGGTTTAAATTTGCTGCATCATCACCCAATTGTGATGTAAGAAAGCAAAAATGGGATATATCCATTATTTTCATAAATAACAATATGGTTATGGCCAAGTGAAGAGATATTATAAGTGAGCATAAAATCTGATCAAACTTTTTTCTAAGCATTATTATATTATTATTATTTCAAAGTATATTTATGGTATAATTGACATATAATTATATTGCAAAAGCTCATCTCATATTGATGAGTTATCATTTTAAAAATCCTAGACAACTAGTTTCTGTAACAACAAGTTACATTTACTCACTTGTATAAACATACTATTCTTGTTAATAAATTTGAAACATTGGCCCTGATTCTGTTAAACACATTCTAAACTAATTTTAATCCATCGGTATCTTTTCCACTTGTACATATTTTTAAAAAGTCAGATGAATATTAGAACTATCAAATACATTTAGTTTGTCCAATATATGAATAAATTTTTTGTAGGAAATAAAAATTTCATACTAATTCGCCGAAAAATAAAAACATGTGAAAACTAGTTTGACATTTCTAAGTTAGTTCTTTCCATCCTCTTCTCATGCTGTGAGTAAGAGACAGCAATGGTTTAAATTCAGTTTAGTTTGTGTACAGAGGAATCAGCACCAACCATTGCTTGATTAAAGTCTAGAATATAAACTTGTTTTTTCATTTTGTATTTATTATAGCACTATACAGTTATTAACAAATAATAATTATAATTCATTTACTTTCAACAAAGAATTTAATAACAGTAACTACACAATATGTATAGAGTACAGACAAACTAATATTGTGTTATCATGATTGTATAAGCCTTTTTTTTTCTGTGTGCTCTCTTGTTTTGTCTTGACTAGTGACTGTCTTTTTTAACATAACGATTTCCACAATATCCACATGAATGATTGCCGGGTTTATCCTGTAAAGTAACAATACACTTAGTTTATATACACAACACACTATTATGTAAATCTAAGGCAAGCCATACACACAATATTATTGACAATAAACTATGTATTGTAAGTAATATTGTGTGTGCAGCTTGTTGTCTCTCTCCAGCCAGTGCTACATCGTTTTTTAATTGCATAGTGTGTGGGACCATATACACTGACAGACTAATAAACAGCATCAAAGTTCAGGATTACTTTGGAATAATTATTTTTGATAAGTATGCAAATTATTTAGATTAAATGAAAATGTCGAGACTATCCCATAATAATAAAAAAAAAACAAATTTATGAAGAGAACAGCAGTAAAAGATATAATATATATAAATATAGCCAGGAAAATAAAATTTATATGTAGTCTCAAATTCGTGTGATAGTTAAGTTACAAATTATTTTTTCTGTTCTTCTTTTTACCGTTTGTGATTGAAACTATTGCCACCAATGGTATTGATAATTAGTCTTTCATACTCAAAAAAGTCTTGAACATACACTAATGCAGTTTATCCGTCTAAGTGGCTTGACCTAAATGGAGTCCAACAAGAGTATATTATTATAATGGTAAGGTACTTTAATCATTAACTACAGGAAGAAATTAACAGGATATTACCAAATTAATGTAGACTCGAGGATGTCCTTCAGGACCACTGCCACCATCACACCATACAACTCTCTCAGTAACTTGTCTTGGGGGTACTTGAGCAATCAATTTAACAGCCCAATTTTTGTTGACTTGTTTGGGAGAATTTATGAAACGCACCAATCGGTAGTCATCTGATTGCCATTTCTGAAATATCCAAAACATTAGCCTTCCAGTTTAGAATATATGTATATATAAAAATATTTCAACACAACATGTGATCATTTTTATTAAATTTGACTATATTATAAAAGGTGAATGTTTTAAAGACCAACTATAATGACATAATATAATGTTAAGCTTATTAATGTTCAGTCAAAATATAATATAATATTTGAAATATAATAAGAGTACCTATTTGGATTCCCTATTCAAATATTGTTTTAGCACTAATATATTTTATGGCTTCTATACTCTCTTTCCATACCAAGTAAATTAACTTTTTTACTTATAACTGCAAAAGAAATCTCAAAGCCGTGTTTTTAATATGCTTTTTGCTTACTAAAACAAGTGTATAAATTACTTAAGTTTATATATATAAACAAGTGTTTATGTTTCAATCTATTTGGTGACATGATGATACAATTTTAATATAAACAACAGTATTTTATTATTTCAAAAAGTCTTGCATGACAAAAATAACTTGTTAAAAGATTTTGTATTAAGGGATTTTACTTTACCAATGTTCATAATATGTACGAAGTTTCTAACACGCACATACCCAATTATTGTCCTGTCAATTATGATTGAAACAATTTGTAATATAACAAAAAAAAACATTGATTATGTAAGAGAATCGATCTCAAGTTGTATCTTTACATAAAAAAACACTTACATGTTACAAATTAAGTAGTATTTGATAGAATTATAATTATTAAAGAATTACATAAAACAGAAATCGATGAAACTGCAAAATATTACTCACTTGGCCTGTGTGTGTGACTACATCTTCGATCTTCTTAGCCATACAACGGCGCGGAACATCTAATACTTTTCTCAATATAAATGAGTGTTTAATATTATTAAGTGCGAGAGAAGTATTCATTTTTCCTGGTATCGAATAGCTTTTCAAAGGCAATCTAATTAGTGCTTTTTTTCAGAATCTGAAAATTTGATGTGATTTTTGACAGTCCTGACTTCTGACATATTATATTATATTAGTCTATGCTTCTGACTTTCTTTCTCTCTCTTTGACAAATAGACATGACAGTAATGACAGTTTCTTTTTTTTTCTCTCTTTATTTAAGGACTTTTATAATAAAAGCCCATAGGAAAAAAAAAGAGAAAAAATATAATAAAAGTTTTATATAAAAATACATGTCAGTCCCATCATGGTCCCATCGTACCTATTTCTAGACTTTATTGCCCAGTGAGCTAAGCTTTATTGTACCATTCTTCTGTTTAGCAGTATTGTAATAATCAAATAATGATTCTGATATCATAAATAAAGAATCCATAGAATAGAATAGGTCTTTATTTGCTTATGCTGCTGCATAATTGATCACAGACCACTTCGACCACTTAGAGATGATATTGTTGAGATTGCAGCACTTCTGCCTTTGAACTGCTGAGTATTTATTAAGTATTTGGAAAATGTGTATGGCTATAGATCTTAGCAAGAATAGTAAGGCTAGCGAGCGGGCAACGGGGCAAGTATTCTGTTGTATTTTTTTCAAAATCTTATTTATTTCTATAATGTTTATGTTCTTTATTCTCATTACATTGGATTATATTTCTTTTGTACACAATTTTACTGATAATAGTAATTAACATTATTACTGTATAGATAAATTGATATTTATTATTTGTGATTTAGTTTTATCAATTTAACTTACTGTGATGTAAAATAACATTATATTTACAATTTACAGCTAAATAAAATAAAATAATGTTATTTATATAATAGTTTGACTGTAGGAGTAAACACGGAATAAATATTTTTTAACTTGTTTTATTTTAATATTTTTTTGGTTTATTCTCTCCAGAAAAAAACAAATAAGACTTTATTAAAGGCTGTATTGACACAATAAACATCTTCAAAATCTTCTTTATTTTTTTTTATTAATAATTTCGTCAAGGGTTACGGTAGACTCGATCGAAACCTTATATGAATAACAAAACATAAAAAAATATTGATTTCGAGTCGACAACATCTATCCGCAAAATTCAGATTATGGAGAATTTCGTTAAATTATATTGGCACTGACAAACAAACCGCAGTCGCCATCTTGGGTAGTTATGGCCGCGTTCCGTATAGTGCGTTTCATCAAATAGTTCCTTTGCCGTCATGTTGGCATTCCTGTCTGTGAATAACGTAAACACGGTAGACGACACGCTCTGCGAGTTTTCATAAGTTTTACTGTGATTTCGTGAGAAAATCATGCCGAAAACATCAAAGAGTGGTGAAAGAATGATGATGTTAAAAGTCAAAGAGAAATAGGGTTACCAGCGTCAGTTTAATTACCCTTATCGTTTATGTCATACCTAGTAAAATTTATTTACATTACATTTTATTACATCAAAACACATTTATCATTTCGTGCTGAATAGGGATTATTTTTAGCCGACTTCAAGAAAAGGAGTTATGTCAATTCAATTATGTTCACGGATAAATTCGTCGTTTATGAACCGCTTTTGATGATTTTTTTTGTTAAAACGAAGACATACCAGCGATATCACATATTATTATTAATAAATCATTTAATTTTGTTTTAGGTATATCTGAAAAAACAGTGTCGAAAATTACCAAGGAAGGTAAAGAGGCAGCTTCAACATCGAAAAAAGTAACAACACCGCGCAAAAGTGGTCTTGACGAAAAACTCATGAACTAGATGATTTCGAACGATGTGCTAATTTCCCTAATTTAACGTAGCACAGTTAGGGTAATGAGGCAACATCATAGATTATACACTTATACTGGTAATCCTCAGTGTTGGTGGCAGATTCAAATATTATTTTGTATATAACAATTTCCTCTCTCTTGAGTTGCAATATTAAGTATAGACTTCTGCTGGTTTAACTTCTCAGTATGAGGATATTCATAAGAAGGGAAATGGTGTAGAGGTCCTTTAAATAAATAAAACAATTATTACTATAAAATCTTAAGCAAACAGTACAAAAATAACATGTCACTTTTATAATTAATAAGTCTATTATAAACTTTTGTTAATTAATTTAACTTACCATCGATCTCACATTCAATATAACATTTTAAATGAGATGATTTCGGCATTTTTAAAATCCAAGTTATAAAATCGAAGTCCGAGAGATGAAGTGCCGAGTTGTCATAAATATTATATAAGCTATCAGTCCGGGGTCCAAGTAACAAGCCAGGTGATATCGTAAAACGTAGGTTGATCAGAAACCGTAAGCAAGTAGTTATAAAAATATCGAGACATAATAAAAAACAAGCGAACACTAAACAAAAAACCGAAACAAAACAAAACACAAGTGGGCGTATTTTTTTTTCTTTGTACCTTGCATTTTTTCACCTGTCACGTCACTTGTGCTATTAATTAGTTGATGAAAATTATTAATATTTATTATGCGTATAGAAAATAAAGATTAAGTGTTTATATTTGTATCGAAATATGATTTTTATTGTGAGCTTTTCCTTATATTATATTTTTTATGATATTCTGTAAGTAGACGAAAGTAGGAAAATGTTATGTAACTCATTGTATACAGTGGTTTAATCCTTAATTTTACGGCATTTTTTCCGCCAAAAACTTTAAATTTTTACTGAATCCAATGACAGTTGTATATTTGCTAACGTTCATAACGCTTAACACGGAAATATTAGCCGTAAATAATGCGAAATACGACTTTATTTCTTGTAACCCAAATTCGATTAGGTGGAAAATTCCTACTGAGTTACGCAATTTTTTACTATATTTAATGTATTTCTACCGGATTTAGGTATATTTTTCAATGCAGCAATACTAACTTCAAACGTCAAAACTATCAGTCATTTTTCATACCGTGACGAGAAGCCGAAAAGTGCGAAAGTAAGTTTGGTACAGTCGAAATCTTCCACTGATTAACGGTTTATATTCAAGGAAAATTCAAAGTAATACGATTTCTATAGAGAATTTGTTCAGTTTGTAAGGAAGATTAAAGTAAATACCTTTAATTTAAATCAAAATTTACGAAAAGGGATAATGAATAACCGATAAATTCATGCTTGTATTATTATCTCACATAGAAGCGTTACGTCCACTGAGAAACATTTCACTCATTGTGTTTGTTGTAAACAAAGCTTTACTCGGTCCATTTAGTTATTTTGTGATAAGAAAGTAAAGATATTTCCATATGTTCCTTATTTAACGTTTAATTAATACCAAATAAATAAATATGTATGTTTATTCTTTTAAATTTTCTTTGATTTTACTGGCTAATTTGTCCTAAAATACGTTTTTAAGCAAACAAAAATGTAGGTCTATGACCAAACTGTAACTCAAAGGAGAGTATTTATAGATTATTATAGATTAAGCGGTGTTTAAAGGTTAAAATTTTAATAGATAAGTGTAGTACTAACTGAATATATATGAAATAAATATTTTTTTATATCTAAGTGGCCCATTTAATTTATGAAAAATGTATTGATATTTCGTAACTCAATGGAGCAGTTTATCAGTTCTAGCACATTAAAAATCGTTTTATTTTAAAACATATTGTTTTTACCTAAAAAATATATTAATATTCAGATAATAGATATATATAAGATAATATAAAAAAAATCAAAACGTATTTTATTGAAGTTTCATATTAATGTAAAATATGGTACAAGAAAATAAAAATACGCCCAAGTGGAAAAGTTGGAAAATGAGAATTCAAATATGGCTGTCTGTAACGAAAACTTTTCGCCATAATGTTGCCGCGGTTTAAATTAAGTATATTTTCCACAAATTTAATTTTGTTACACTTTATATTTTTAAATTGAATTACATCCTGAAAAGACCAACACGTGTTAGAAAATAGAAAGATGTATATAAAATATTTTATTTGCAAATATTCTCCTTCAGCTTATGCCTAGTAGTAGCTGCTGCCCTCTATTGTCAGTTATGTCAATATCCGGATGATAACTGATGACCCTGAATACTAGATGGCGGTACTTTCTATGAAATTTTTTGAATCTCATTTTTGTAGGGGAGTTTCATACCCCTGGTTCTATCTGTCCATTGAATTGAATATGTCTGCGCAACCAAAATCTACGCTTTCTCTTCTTCTTCTTAATTCGAAGAGAATTTAACAGTAATATCTTTTTTTTTAATATTTGTAGTTAAATCATCATCAGAACTTTCGTCGATATATGACATATTCATCGTTCACAAACGTAAACACTACACTCATGCTACACTGCTATTCGAAAGACGAGCATCGACTAGTCTACTCGAAACGGGGAGGACGGACGAACGAACCGGGCGAGCGTCGAGCGGGCGCGCCAACGAGGTGAACTAGTAGCTTCGCTGGAATCGTCGGATATTTCGTTAGCTTAGCTCGTTAGGTTAATCGGTAGCTCTCGGTGTGAACCGAAGTATGTAAGGAGGTGAAACGATGTTCGCCCGCCTAGCCCGCCCACCCGCAAGCTGGCGGTGTGGCCTGCGCTTTAGTCCGATGTTTTTTGTACATTCATTATCTGCCTAGCCTTTTTGACATGCTATGTTGGGGTCGTCTGCCAGTCTTGCTGGATTTGGTTGAATACCGTATTTTATATGGAGCGACTATATATGTATATACAGCTCCACACCCTTTGCTGGGTAATACAGTATCCCCTATAGAATTGTTATGACTTAAAGCCTGTCAAAGATTACTGTATGGAAGTCGGGACCAACGGCAAGCTCAGTATGTTTACTGAGCTTGCCGTTGGTTACAAATGGTTGCACTCATCCACGGAGCGCGGCTTAACCTTTATCATCGGCCAAATCGTACAGCTTACACTTTCTTTCTTATACGTTCACTCAATTTCTTATACTTTCATGTTTGGTACATTTTAAATAGTGGACATATTTACTATCAGAAAAAAAAAACAAAATATGAGGTAGTATTCGGCCAAAAACGTACACCATCCCCGAGTCCCATTATAAGGTGACATACAAAAAAAAAAAGGAGTGTAGGTTATGTAATTGGTTTATAATACGAAAGTAATATAACAATGTAAATAAAACAATTTTAATAAAACAGGAATTAATAAATTATAGTTCAATAGGGTGTAGAGTATGAGCAATAATTGTTTAGCTCACTTAGCTTTTTGTTTGATAATATGCCGCCTGCGGCATAATCACAGAAACGGTTGTCAACAGATAATGTACAGTCAGCAACATAAGTTGATGAACACTATCAGATTTACACGATACCTTAACGGAATAGAATTTCATACATGAACTACTAATAACATCACAGCGTTAAATGATGTTCTTCAAATTTTTTATCATTATGCTGCATATCTCTTAAATATCCGATCCAAGAGGCAAAATTATATAGTACATACTGCTACATCTGACTAAATAAATATTTATATCTGTACAAACAAAATAAAAATTGCACAATATTATGACTCAAACTTAATACAAATAGGTTATCAGGACGTTTAATAGCAATTATAAGACATTACCAAGCACATCTTGTACGGCATTAGCTAAACAGTGTATGTCCTACACTCAAACAGCCAGTGACGAATAAGTTACAATGTTGTGTTTAATACTTAAGAATTTGGATTAGTGTAGGTACATTATTGACTAATAAAAATACTGTTTAAAATTATTTTTTCAAATAAAATCGCAAAAGCTTTATCCACAGTCGACCGCACATGATTGTTAACAGTTATTGACACAACTTTATTTCAACGCAGTAAGGTTGCTTTTCCTTATTTGTTGTTTTCATTAATGCGCGGACGACCGTACCTATGAATTAAGCAAACATATTAATATCTTTCGTCAAGGTATCACTCTCAGGGGACCTAGGTAACGAAGTTTCTGTAGCAGTAAATAAATCACCAGCTCGTTCGTCTAATGTGTTTCTGTAAAAACATTATAATAGGTTAAAAAATTCAAAACAAATTAAACCATATAGTTTGGTTTTCAGAATTGGAAATATAAATGTATATTTATTTGTTAAAACTTACCGGCTATTAACGCGATGCATACTGACATCTCCAGAAAAACTGTCGGAGTCTTCATTTAATGACGTTTGGGAATCTAAAATATTAAGAAATATAGGTTATTCACAAACTTCTGTTGGAAAAGTGTGGCGTTGTACTAATTATTTTTCATTTTTTTTATTTAACGCCATAGCTATTGGTCACTATGCAGTATTGGCCATTTCAAGCTTGAAGTTTAAAAAAACCAGCAACACCCTGGACAAATGGTAGATTTTAGACAACATCAATACTTCAATAGTAAGTTTTATTTTTTTAAACAAAATAATGTTCTTCTCTGACGTTACATTCTTTGCCTGAGAGTCTAAAATAAGTTACTTGATATTACTGTAATTTTTTTGATAATGTTATTCTTAAACTGCATTATAAAATTGCATGTTATGAGTATTACATATTAAATACTTAATACATATTTAATATCAATTAAAAGTCATATAGCACAACTTTTATCGATTTCTTACTTTGGTAGAACCAGTATTAACACAATTTGAAATGTAAATATCGGTGGTCCGATTGATAGGGCCACAGGTAAAAAATAATGCTCATGGATCGACTTGTAGAAATCCGCGATCGTACCACGGGCAACAAACGATTGGGTTTTCGCAAATAGACTCAGCGGCACGGGAACTAGCTCACTCATGATCTAAAAAAAAATCAAGCAGTCCTTTTTCAGGAACTGTTCCTGAAAAAGGACTGCTTGATTTTTTTTACATATTTTACGCATTAACACCTTTTGAATTTTGTAGCCGCTGTCTTATATCAATTGCAGTAAGATAGCGATTCCTTAAAATTTCAAGCCCTCAATTTAAGGAACATAATACGTAGAACACACTGTACAACCTGGGCTAATGTTTGTGGCATTTTTATTGTAACAAAGTAACGTCAGAGTGAACTCAAACATAATGAATTACCCTCTCAAAATAAGGGTAAACATTTTTATAAACAAATTCTTAAGAAACGTCGAATACACTGCTATCGCGAGTTTTAGTGAAATAAGCGCCTGATCCAGTTTCCCAACCGCTGAGTGTAGTTTAATTTCCTCTCTAACTTTATATTGAATCCAGAATAAATTACACTTGGTTCAAATATTCAACTTCAATTTATCATTTAAAACATAACAAGGCAATTAAAACCATTTACCTGAAGTAGTAAGACGATGAGTGGTCAGGTACTCTGCGGATAAATATGGTGGTAAGTCGTCAGTGGCATCGCCAGAACCACCTTCAGCTCCAAGCGTCTCCACAACCGTTAGCCACTGGCCGTTATGACACCGGAACCTCTCCAACTAAGACATATATATTTAATTAAAGAAATATGTAAACATGAAACAGTTTCCGTGGCTTTTTATCGACTTCAAAAAGAAGTGGCTCTTAATTTGACTGTGCTTTTCTATCTTTTTTTTGGATCTCTCTTATATCTCTGGCAATGGGGTGGAAAGAAAACCATATTTTTTTCAATGTAAAATAGATTATTACACTCGTAAATTACGTAACCAAAAACTCAAGACGGTTCAATGCTTTAGAAAGTCGTAAGCACGGAATAAAATACAAAAGAGTTAGTGTCCTTACACTGCTTTTGTATTAAAACCAAAACTAACACATTTGCAAATAAAATTGAAAAGTTGTTTTTATTTGCCACTAACTGCCCGAACAGATTTCGTTCTGTCAAAAGTTAATAGTAAAAAATAATAACTTAATTATATAATATTATTAATTAATAATATTCGGCTAATTCGAAACTAAATAATATTTTTTTTCGAGTTAGCCTAATTGGTCATCCAGCCATTCTTGAGTTATGCGCTTACCAACATTCATTTTTATTAATATATACATATATCTAGAATTCTAGATAGATGACACGATCAAATAAGGACATTTTGTACTCAAAATCTAATTTTGAAAATTTTACAGCTACTGCTCGCTAGAGGACGCTGGTAATCAATTTATTCTAATAAGAACGATAAGTTCTATAAAATAGATGTCATAATCGTATGCATGCACATGTAATCTCTTTCGCTACTTTTTTAGAGATGACAACAAATATGGATATTTCAATGTTGATGAATATTACAAAAAAAAACTAAATAATTTATCAATATTTATAATCGTCTTACATAGTAGATAACTATTCTACGATCGGGTCATTTAACAGTTAGAACTTTAGACGACTCGGGTACTCGTTGAGTCCCAGAAAATAAATAAGATAAATAAAAATAAAAATAAATTGATAGATATAATAATAATAATAATTGTGTTTTGTTTGAATTTAGTTAATTACCCTCAATGACTCGAGAACCTCTATATACAACGCTATTCTACCGCATTTGACGATGAATAAAAACGCCATACAAAATCGTTGTTCTCAATGAGCAACCCTAAGAGCTTTCATATAAAATATAATTCATCACTGAATTATATTAAAAAAAAGTGGGCCCGTAATGACGCATGGTCCTTTACCTTTATTCTGGCAGCCCATTCATTTTGCATCTGTGATATTATATCGAGGCAATTGTCGCACATCTTCCTTATCTCCGAATTCTTATCTTGCATCAAATCGATAAGGTATGCTGGAGCTTCTACAAAATGAAATAAAACGAAATTCATCACTCAATAAGCAAAAGATATTCAAAACTATAGATAAAAAATATTTAAAATGTGGTTTTATTAAGTGAATAACTGTCGTGGGCACTTGTCCACGGCCGCGCGACGAGAAAACAAATGTTGTATTCGTTTTTGGTGACAGTTTACACTTCTGGCTCGCTCTCTCTTGCTAGTTTATCCCGATTACTCGAGGATCTATTAAAAAAATATTCGCTTTTCGTTTATCGACGGCCGTGGGATAAGTGCCTCAGACATGCAAAGATATACTATGTAAATTTGTAGTGGTAGCAAAACTAATCAACTCTAATACGTAACGCCATACAATTATTTAACAGGTTACATTAAATAAAAATTAGGTAGTAATGTAGTAATGTGAGATATACAGTGTGGATTTTTTAATGCTAACTGAAAGGAAAGTACTCTAGATACTAGAGTGCATACAACATGGTAAATTAAATGAAAGGACCCATAAAATCTTAACTTTTAAAATACTCATGAATGTCCCTACCTACTATTGACTGATGTCATGAAAATATTTGGTGTTAAATTTTCAAATTTCATTTTGATTTTTCCGTTCAATCCCGGGTGTACAGAGCGTATTTCAAAAATCTATGAATGTATATTGAATTCATTAAACAAAATAAAGAAAAATTTCCTTTGAGCATAATAATAATTTGCTATCTATATCTCCTATTTAGAGCAGGTACTGTCCCTCCAGGTGGCATTATCAAATTCCAGTGAGTGTATAGTGTATAGTGTATCTCGTGTAGTGTATGGGGTACCGGTGCGCGACACGAGGTAGTCGGCGGCGCGCGGGTGCGCCAGCAGCTGGCGGAAGGCGAACACGGTGTGCAGCACGTGGTCGTCGTCGGCCTGGCGCAGGCGCAGCAGCGCCACCAGCGCGCGCGCCGCGCCCGCGCGCAGCAGCGCCGCCGCCGCGCGCTCCTCGCCGCTCAGCGCGCCCGCCGCCACCACGCCCTCCAGCACCAGCTCCGCCGAACTTGTGCTCTCTGACACAACATTCACGACATGTATTGCTACTTCACGTTAATGATACAGGTAGATTCCAGCAGCTGGCCAACCTTCATTTATTAGAGAGCAATTAGGAAGACTGCGACATCACCGCTTCTTCTTCTTCTTTTCGTGTCGATGGACAAATCAAATTTCTTATCAAATTTTATTTAGCAACCTCTACAGCTGTATCATTCAGATCTGTACAAATTTTGGTAAGTACAGGTTGTGCATGAAACAAGCCTCTCCGTCTACACAGCTAAAACGCGCGGACTCTGCCAAGTGCTAGCTAGCTGTGTAGGAACACAGCTAGCTAGCCTAGCTGATTAAACCTTTCACCACAATGACTCACACTCGACTTTACCGCTTCTTTAAGGTTCACAAAGCAAACTATCAGGCACATCAACAAATCTATCAGTGACATATTCATGAAATCGTAATACTTACTAATATTATAAATGCGAAAGTAACTCTGTCTGTCTGTGCGTTAGACAAACGCGTCTAAATTATTGAACCAATTTGAATGAAATTTGATACAGAGATGGTCTAGAGCCTGAGGAAGGACTAGGCTACTTTTTGCCGCGATAACCGACACACACGCGGGCGGCGGCGTCGCGGGCTAAGACTACTTTTAACTAAACGTAAGTGAACCCATACACTAAAGTAAAAACGAATTACTGCGGTAAAACACGCAAGTAAACGTAGAATACTTCCGTTGTTTAAATACATATTTGTTTGTTAGCGTGCCTTGCATAACTATCATTACGTAGGAGAACGCGTCAGCGTTTTAATATTCCGAAAGCTATTAAACTGATCTCTTTTGTATAACCGTTATTCTATGGATCAGCGGATCTAGTCGATTTTCTATTCGGATCAAATGCTCGCGGTTCTCCATTTATGTTAAAATGCACATATTTTATTGTGATACCATAAAGTCGACTTACACTAAAAGTGATACGTACGGCCGGCTCGCGTAGCTTCATGTTATTGCTAGTTGTTACCTTAACTCGACTTCGGTTAGAAATAAACACCGTTTTATAAACTACTTCACCAGTTTAGATCGTTTGTTTAAAAGTAAAGATTTACAAAAATATAGTATACCTGGATCCAGAATTTTCATAATGCACGGAATTAAATTGTATCGTTCAACGACGGCGTAAGTGTCGATGTTATTATTAGAATTCAATATATTGTTTAGAGTTCCTAGGCATTCGATAGTGAATTCTTCGCTAGCTTCGCCATTAGTTACAGCCCCAGCAATATCGCCCACGAACTCCTGCAATGAAATGTTAATAACACTAAAAACCACTGTTATCAGGATAACCATGCAAGATAGCCAGACTAGATTGAATGAATTCCATTTCGTAGCATTCTCAATCATCTCTTTCTTAAAAAACATCATTATGCATGTCTGGGCTTATAATTTCTATAGGAAGAGTTAAATGACATTTATACTTACAATAAACAGTGTTATGTTGTTGGAATGATGTGAGAGATTGCGAACAAGCTTCATGAGCATGTGGTTTCGGTGTCGGAAGGCGCGCGCGAGCAGCTCCCGCAGGCGGCCCTCGGCACTCATCTGTAGCGCGGCTCGCTCGCACCACGCCAGGTTGATGCACAAAGCCAGCAACACATCCGTCGCGCCGGCTGCGTTACCAGTGCTGTTGTTGCCGATACTTTCCCCGTTTACGTTGAGAAGCAGCATATCAGTTAGCTACAACAAACATACAAAAGTTTAAGTACTTATTAATTTCGTGTCGATAGTTTTAACTTAACATAATTATGACCAGCCCGCATATGTTCGCGATCGCGGACGCGGACGCGGAATCTTTTTTACATTCCTAGTTTTTCTAGCCTTTTCTTAAGCCATGTATGTTTGGGTCGGCTACCCGAGCAATTGCCTATCTGATCTCCACAACCCCAGGGTAGGTCAGTGTCCCATAGTAGGACTGGTTGTAAGAATTGTAATAATTTAATGACAGTTTTTTTTTACATTATCTTATAATACATAGTCTTATAACTGGTGATTACCAATTTAACACAGTCAGATTGTGTGAACATCACTTTGACTCTATCATCCATGCTCAAATGATACAGGATCTTCATTGCCAAATTAATATGCTTGTCGTCACCTGAAATCCCAAAGTATGCTATTTAAAAATGGCAAAAAAATATATATTTGTGTAATATATATTTTTTTGCCATTTTTAAACAAATAGTCATTACATACTTGTAAATTGGATGAACTTCGGCAACAATCCCAGTTTTATCATTTTATTACGTAATTTGGTATCAAATGTTAAATTAAACAACAATTTTAAAGTTACATTGACTAGATCGGCGTTCGAAGAATCCATTAACGGAGCTAGTTTTTCAACGATTCCCCTTGAAGCCATACTGTTTTTATTTTCTATAAAAATCGAAAGTTTTTGAAGAAACGAAACAATTAGGATCAGTAGGTCTATGTTGGAATGTCTCTCCATAGCACCAATGAGCAGGTTGACTATGTCTTTCTTATGCATTTTTTCTTCGACTTTAATATTGTCGGCAATATTGAGTAACATGTAAAAAGCCACTCTTAAGAGCTGTTCTTGTCTTTTCGATAGTGTCTTCAATTTGCGTTTCATTTGTTCTTCATCACTTTTTGAAAACTCGTCAGATGCACTACAAAGGTCTTCATGGTAGCTTGATACCAATGACCTAGATTTTTGCATATTAACATCTGCCACCGCCCATGTGCCTGATTTAGGACGTCGCTTTGGTTCTGGAATACGACTTTTTGGTGGTTCATTCTGAAAACATACCAACCATCACTTAACAAATAATCTAGAAGCATATTACTCAATTCAATTCAATTTTCAATCAACACAGCCTATCGCGGTCCTCTGCTGGAAAAAGACCTCTTCCAAGTTGCAATACAACACCCAATCTTCCGCCTTATAAATCTAGACTACGACTAACATTGTTATATAAAGTTAAGGTCAAGAAGGCTCAATTTCTTCTTAAATCAACTAACTCAAATTCTACATTTTTGGTACACTCCAATGTTATGATGAGAGACACAATGCCTACAGTAAGTTGGTAGGTTTTAATTTCAAAACCCCTTCCTGGTAGCATTCAACACCTTTGCCTTCTATCATACATTTCAAGCGAATTTTAGTGGCATTCACAACATTACTTATGCTAAATTTCATTTTAGTTATTTTACTTTATACTCTACAGAAGCAATAAAGTGCATTATCATTGACCCAGTACCCAATCCGTGACGACTATGATGAAGGCACTCTATTACTCTCTTTTGAGAATAGTATAATAGAATCACGGTTGAGCAAACACAACATGCTTCGCAAAAAAAAAAAAAACACATCTAGAAAATATCAATAAAATATTGTCAGATCTTAAAACTACTAAAAATTATGTATATTTTAAGATAAATTCCATGGAAGCAATTCCATTTATCAATATGAACTAACAAAGGTAGGACCAAATTAATATGGTTAAAGAAATAGTTAATAGAAAAGTTCTGTAACATAACAAGATCTACTTATTAACATTTACGGGTCTGTGTGTGCATCTCTTATTGTTATGGTAATAAATAATATCTTGAAGTACACATACTAATGATTTTAATTTAGTACTTGTGTAGTACCATTAACAAGACTTCATCACACAATCTCAATAACCTAACTAACTTTGAAACTTTGTATGAGAAGTTAATTTTCCATTTTAAGATTTCAACCTATGTTCCTTGGGGAAACGTTGTTCAGTTTTATGCACCTGACTACCTCATTGAATATACACACTCCTTTTAAATTAATCCTGTATTGAGATAAATAACATACTTTGAATCCTTACCTTATCAGGAGTGACCACCTGTTTCTTTCCTTCCACTTTTTCTTTCCATTGATCATACCTCTTTAATTCATAATCAATAACATCCATGCACAAAGATCCAATTTTGTACTGAATTATAACAGGGTGAAATTCATTGTAAGTAGAAAAGCAAAAAAATGTGTAGACTATATTTGTGCTTAGTTCAATACTTCTTTTCCATTCTTCTCGTAGGACCCTTGAAAGTGCACTCAATAATGCCTCTGAAATTAAAAATATAAGAAATGTTAACTAGTCTACCCTTCTTGATAAACTGCTGTCTATTGCAATAGTATTCTGTGTAAGCAAACATTAATGAAAACAAACTTGTTTTTATATCATTAGAAACAGAGTCATGAATATTTAAAACTTTAAAATATAAAGTCATATAACTTACCATTTCGTGCTAAGTCAATTAAGTTATCAGGATTTCTAGCAAGTTGTAGAATAAGTGCAGATCCTTTTATTTTTTCTGGTATATCATCATAAAGCAACTCTACATAATCATCAATGCAGTTCAACACTGCAACTGGCACACTTTCTACTGGGCTCATTTTATAAGGTTCAACCAATCTTTGAGTTTATTATCTGTAGACAAAAAATCTATAGTCATCAAATACAATATAGTTAACTGCTTAGGTCAGATTTAATTTCCATTCTTTTTCTTTCCAAACAAAATTTTGTTTTATTCCAAATATACTTCAATAAAATTATTTTTTCTATGACTGGGTAAGAGTTCAGCCTCTAATAAAATATTTACACAGAATCACACTTCAATGTTAATTTCAAGGCTAATATTGATGTAACAAAACATTGGTACCTAATCATCAAAAGTAAATTTTTCATTGCTTGCATGCTACTTTTATCAACTGTTTTATAGTACCTAAGTAAAGTCAAGTGATAGGCTGAGTCACTGGAGAGTATTTGTATTAGATTTCATGTACATATACCTGTACAAGGTAAAAATAAATATGGTTGACATATTAAATTCTCTTACTTTTTGACTCTGGCGCAAACGAAATATATGCCAGACTTACACGTTAATTTGTCCTCACACTAAAACCACTGTACTTTTATGTTTGGTAGATTTACGTCATGGTTAGAAAGTAAATTTTCAAGGTAAAATATTAACCCGCGTTGTAACGCGTTCAAATAGACAAAGCTCCTCATCAAATCTTTATTATTTTGCTTATCTAGTGATCTAAATAATATGTAATCGTAAAGGTTGCTACAATTAGTCCATCAAAACAGTTCAAATGGTATCAGGACTCACATCAATAAAACAATGTACTATTTATTTACATACTGTAAACAAAAGAAAGCAATATTATCGAATAAGATTTTCTTTTCCTACCTTTGCTAGGACAATTACGCAAAAATCACCTTGTAAATGTGAAAAGAGAAACTAGATTTCCGAAAAATTAAAATAATCAATACAAAACACTGAACTCTACTTTACACTTATTTTAAACGTCACTGTCACAATTACGAATCGCTTTTTTTTAGCACAAACACATTGTTAACATGGACCATACAACTCTATAGGTCTGGTATGGCATAAAATATCCTAACTACTACTATTTCTAGTTTTTAATCTGTGTATCCTTTATCTATAATTATTGTTTTAAAATATGTTAGAGGTACATAGACAGGCATCGATATCGATATTTAAACCACATGAATTTGATAACATATAAATCACATTATACAATGTAATTACAGTGAAATGTGTAGAACACGTACACATAACGGTTTAAAATGATATAGGAACAAAACACATACAGCTGCAGTGCCATGAATTTTAAAATGTTATTAAAAATTAATACACTTTATACAATCATATAACTTAAAGAAAAATCAAAATCTATACTTACTCTGTCTCTTTTTTAGTGAGATTCGTATAAATTCATCGAGTTAATATTTAAACATTACGTTACAAGTTCATCGGCAAACATTACACTCTTTGTAAGGCTCGGGGCAACGCGCAAGAAGGTTTTTTCTTGAAATAGTAATGTCTAACCTACTTTCGCTTGATTGAACAAAAAAACGTATGTGGGCCCAGAAAATCATAATCAAATTTTCAAAGGGGTTACTTATCCTAGTCCCAGTGCCATTGAAGCCAAACGAGCCCTTACCCATTACGCATTCAGAAAGAGAGAGGATTGGCCCACAGCCGATGTTTAGGTTGGTTCCTTTACTTTTACCTACAACTTCATGGTGCCAAAGTACTAATTGTGACTGTGTGAATACTGCTTGGAAGAGAATATACAAATAGCACATTACACATTGGTAAACAAAAGACAGACTAAAGATATCTCTTAGATATCTGTATAATCAAAGTATAATCGAGGTATAATCCTACTATTTACTTGTCTGTGGTATATTCAAGGTCCATGCAAAGACATTGTAATGTATTCTACTAGAGTACAATGTCTTTGGGTCCATGAGCGTGGATAAGGGCATCTCCTATGCTTTCTGTACACAAAGTTTGAATCGTAACTCTACCAAAATACAAATATAGTCGACTATTCAATATTGTTCCACATCGGATAAATTCGGTTATCTATCAGTTACGTTACGTACGTCACTTCACAACACTAGACAAGACACAACAGTGCAGTGACTAATTTCAGGAATTTAGTATTTAATCAATTTAAAATTTATTTTATCAATAGTTCTTCAAAGTTTTTGCGTTAAAAACATTTAAAGATTCCATACTGTTAACCTGTGATATTCGTGTGTATTAATTTGTAGACTTAAATGTCAGCGTAATGAATGTTCCGTGACGATACAACATTATTTGTGTATTTCCTTTCAGTGAGATAAGAACAACGACATGAGATAATTTGAAGGACTTCTGTCCTTTGGATTACTACATTTAATGGTATTTTTCATGTTATTTTTCCTACTACAGTGCTTATTAGTGATATTATTCACCTTCGTTTACTACGTACTTTCATTATTGTTTATTTTGCAATACTCGTAAATAACAACTCCAATATTTTCTCTTCAATTCAAGTTATCTACATAATGGCACTCAAATCAATTTCACAATCTCTTTTCGAGGAATAAAAAAGTTTTCGTAGTTTAGTATCACCAGAACATTGTGTGTAAAAATTTTCATGCTTTAGTAATTAATATTACAAACATTTTGAATCTATATTTTTCCTTTGTACATAATATCTTCAAATATTGTTTATCTTTATTTTAGGTAAAGAAATTTTAAACTAGAATGTGCTTTATTATTATCAAAATATGAACTGAGAAACTAATCACAATGACTGAAAGCATACCAGCTCTAGCAGCTCCAATCTCCTTGTCAACATATCATCAGCTGAGCCTAACAGGTATTATTAACATTCTGTTTTATGATCTGATCATTAACTGATAGAAAAGTAACAGTTGTTAGATTAATGGCATTATCATTATGGATTCTTTATTTAAATTGATTTTGTTGCCTGTTATGATTAAAATTGATTATAACTTTATCTTAATGAAATGGGAAAAAAGTTTGTTTTGTTTCAAATGTTATTAAAACAAATTGTATTTTGTTCAATAGTTGAATCAGCGAGCATAAAAAATTCTGGACTTTTTAAACCAAACCCATACTTGCAAGTGGTCATAGATGACAAAATTTCAAGACGCACAGAGGTCATAAAAAGTACTTTACACCCAAAATGGAAAGAGGACCTCACAGTGCTTGTTACACCACAGTCGCAGCTACTGTTCCGGCTTGCAGATTATCACAGTTTTAGGAAAGATAATATTATTGGAGAGAAAAGGATTAATTTGTTAAAAGTCCTATTATACTGCAATGGAAAATGTGATAATGTGGAGCTGACCATAGGTAATATTTTTTAACACATTTTGGAAAACATTATGTTACATGAAATATATTACAAACAACTATTGTCTCACGTCTTATGCATTTCAATTATTTTATTCATTAGAAGTTTTACCAGGTTATGTTTTTAAATTGGTATAAGTAGCCTAGGTTTTGGACCTCTACATGTGCATTAGAGAATATGAAATAATATATAATAATATATTTGTCAGATTTAATGAAGAATGTGTCTCAAGAAAACTCTGCTAGTGTAAGTGGGGAAGTTAAAGCAGCTGAATTAGTGATACTTCTGGATGGCTTAAGGGTTGAGCCTTCTATACTAAGTCAGTCTCATGAATTGCTTGGGGAAACCGCCAACCCTAATGGTCCTCTTAATGAGGGAGTTCGGGCCAGAATAAGGATCAGAAGCAATCCAGAGGCAATAAGGTCTATGGTTCGCCCACAAACATTGAGGGTGAGTTTTGGAGTTTATCAATTGTTTTTTGCTTTCTTTCATTCCAATTCAAGAAAAATATGGATAAATGAAACATGTTTACGCAGCCTCCGCCGGGTCCTCCGCCGCTCAGTAACGGCACGCTGCAGCACGGCGGGCCGAGCGGGCTGGCGGGCGCGGGGGGTGGCGCGAGCGGCGCGCCTGCCGCACCCGCTCCGCCCGACTCCGCCGCCGGCCCTTCGCACGCGGACGCCGAGCCCGCCGCGCAAGGCCTCACCGTGGTCTACGCCAACTCCGGCGAGGAGCCGCTGCCCGCCGGCTGGGAGATGCGCTATGATGTATATGGCCGAAGGTAAAGTCCACTTTTTGATATTCGCCAGAACGTAAGAATTGTGCATTGCGCACATTGAATATATTTGTTCAATCTAAATATTTGTCCTTCTTCTTCATATATACTTGAATAAGGCGAGCGAGCACTACGATAAAAATGTGAAAAATATCGATATTTAATATATTAGCCTAAGTTTTACTTCATGTTAATTGACAGGGGCCAAGATATCAGTATTAATTTTGGACTTAAAGATAAAAGATTGTGATTGTAAAAAAATATGTACAAACAACAATATAAAAACAAAACACAGAACAAACAGTAATGTAAGATGACATATTTATTATAATATAATAAAAATCATATTTTATAATACTTCTGGACCTGGTAAATGGCTGAATATGGCAAAACAACGCTTGCCATATTCTTGAGATAGCCTAGGGGTATTAAAAATAGTTAACATTATATTCTCAGACCTACTGAATATAGACGAAAAATTTCATAAACATTGGAAGCTGTTTCAAACATTGGGCAATTTTTAACGAAACAACTCGAAATTATTTTTTTAAGAAAGCTAAAATGGACCTATTTCTATCAGCTTATTAATTATTTTTTGTCAATAGCATTATCATTTTTTTTTACATATATCACTGGTGCAAGACATAAAGTATTGTGCATTAATGGGGTGGTAGATGCAACTATACATAGTTTGTCTCTGGTTCTTAAGTTGCGACTGATTAGATCAAGGACTCGAGTAAATAAATTTGGATTGGTTTTAGCAGAAACACCTGTTTCATAAATAAATAATGAAGGAGCATTGTATGCACAGGTATTACGTGGACCACAACACGCGGTCGACGTCGTGGGAGCGGCCGCAGCCGCTGCCGCCGGGCTGGGAGGTGCGGCGCGACCCGCGCGGGCGCGTGTACTACGTGGACCACAACACGCGCACCACGACGTGGCAGCGGCCCGACACGGAGCGCCTGGCGCGCTTCCAGCACTGGCGCGGCGAGCGCCGGCACGTCGTGGCGCAGGGCAACCAGCGCTTCCTCTACCCCAACCCGCAGCCGCCGCACCAGCCAGACTCCGAACATGATCTTAACGCCACCGGTATGTCTACCTTCTTCTTCCTACCCTTATCCCATTCATTTTCCCATTATTTCCTTCCATTTATCTCTATTACTCATCATCGCAGCATCCACTCCTTTCTTTCTCATATCGTCTTTCACACAATCCATCTTTCTCTTTTTCGGTGTCCCTCTGCTTGTATACCCATTCACAGTCATACTCAGAACTTTTATAGTTATGTGACTGTCATCCCTTCTCATAACATGTCCATACCACGACAAACGCTTACCTCTCACCTTTTCATTCATGGGCGCTACTCATACGCGCCAACGGTATGTCTACCATGACTATTAAATACCCCCTACGACCTGCGGGTGACTTGAAACATAGCTTGTCAAGGACTGTTCCAGTTATGGTAACCATTATTCACTAGTGGTCATCGTTCTCCCAACTTCCGTTCCCGCGTGGTGAACTACGTATCTACATCTGAATATACTAAATATTGAATCATAACACGTAGATGTCCAATAATAGGAGTAAGAGCTGTGTGTATGAGTATAAAGTTATGTTTCTAACCTAATGAGTAGCCTTGTGCGGTGATGTTGAATGCCTATGTATTTCATGAAATAATATAATTATGAGACTCATTATGAATGTAACGCGTAGCGTATGTCTCAACCAAGTCTTTGAAAGTGTTTTTGCGTGAGATTGGAAAATTGCGTTTATAAAGCAACAAAATTATTTCACGGTTCAAAAATGTCTACCTAATAGTTTCTCGAGTAGGTGCTAATTAGGGGTTTTTAAAAATCTTCAATTATATCTCTTTATACCATTATACATATTTTATATTATCATGCTTAGTACCTACCTGATACCTACGTAATAGACTCTTATCGTCTTAACAGCATATTATTATTATCTACATATAAAACTAATGATAAGTCATTAGTTCCAAAATAAATTATAATGACTCAAGTTCTTTCTTAAAAACATTATTATTATAGTCACACCTGTTATCTCAGAAAGGGTTATCAGCAGTGTTTGTATGAGGTTTATACCTCCAGAACATTGTATCATGTATAAAGCCCGGTACCATGTATAGGCCCACAACCGAGCCCTCGCCGCCGCGCCGGCGAGGGCTCGTTGCGTGTTATAAATTATAGTAATGTTAATTTTACCCCTCCTTCCACTCGGGAATCAAATTATAAGGATCAAACATGTCTACCAAACATTGTTAATTAATTTAAAGGAGAGCTTAACTTATGAAGTAAAATGGTTAAAACACTCCAAATCCACCCTGTATAGATGCTAGAAATGTAACCTACTTCAGACGGCGGACATTACTGTACGGCGAAAAAATTGTCCGTCGTCTGCCAGCGCATCCGTAGTTTTGAGCGATATTGTTATAGATAGGCAGATAATATATGTAAAGCAAAGTAAGATTACAAAAAAAAATCATGTGCAAAAGTATTTTCCTCAATTCAAATTAGACTACTTATTTTATCAGATAAGCTCCGGTTTGCTAAGGATACGTGACATAATTAATACACGGCTATTTTAAGTTTGATATATATTTTTTTTTTTGTAAACATTAATTTTATTGGGTGGTTTTTAACGCATCTGGAGGAAAATTAACATACTGGAGATAGCAAATTATGCTCAAAGGAAACATTAATTCACTTTTAAAATGAAACAAAACTGCAGAATTTATTTTTGAAAATATGCTTGGCCGTCTCGGGAGTCGAACAAGCTTAAATCCAAAAAATAATACCTTATGACATCAATCGAAGAGTCAATCATAAAGATCAATTCTCTTTTACTAACATGATTAATTAAATGAAAGGAGAACAATGAAATCTAAATGTCTAAATTAAATTGGTCACTTAGAGGAAAATCTAAAAGTTTTTATTTGTTATAAACCTCAAGAGGTGCTCAAGAAACGTTAATAAATTAATGTCATGTATCTAGGTGCGCGGTTCCAAAGTGTCATTCCCATGGAGAAGAACCGGCAAGAAACCCCATAGGTTACCATTTATTTATATTGATAATATTGCTACATTATTAGTTACAGATAATTATTCGTCACATAGTAGCCGGCGGTAATGGCAAAATATAAATATAACATCTTTGACAATGGAAGACATGCAATGCAATCGCTTGCATATTTGAAATAATCTACGCTGTTAACGCATTGTTTAGTGTAAATTGAGCTAAAAATCACAATTTTATTGTGAAACTCATTTGTTACTTGTTTACAATTGCATAGGAATTTTGCTAAGATAGAAATTTTATTTTAATAAACAAGGAAATTGCGTAAAAGCAACGATTACGTAAATTTAATGAGTTACTAACATTAGTAATACGATCAATCATTAAATAAAAAAGTGCTTCTTCTTGATCCATTCACATAAGTAGTAGGTTAAGATTTCACTTTCCCTTTAATTGACCTTGTTCGATAAACAGATTTGATCCTTGATTGTCTCAGGTATCGATTGATGCCATAAAAGTGCAGGATGTTTTTCACATTTTAGCCAGTTCGATTTCTGGGTGTACAAAGTTATTTTAATTAATGCAGTTATATTTCTATTTTAAAATAAAATAATATTTCATTTGAGCTATATTTGCTCTTTCCTGGATTTAGAGTACTTTCGGGTATTTACGGAAAAATGTGCAACTTTAAACTTCTAAAGAATAACATAATGGATAGTATTTAACTGTACCTCAATTTATTCAAGTTTTCTTCAACTAATTTTGCCTTTCATCTGCCAAATATACTAATTGTGCATGTGTTCATCAGAATATTTTATAATAAGCACCTATTTAATAACAGTTGCAATTTCTCAGATTATAAGGAGCTCACATTTAAAAAAAAAATACGGTGCTGCTATATTGCCACCCACCACGGAAGATTTCCGTGCCTATGAGACACGGATATCCGTGTCTTATAGTCAAGTCTCTAAAAATAGAAAACGCACATAAAGTAGTGAATCGCTTGAAAGGTTTTCCAGCACGGGGCGGTCGCTGCCGCGACTCCGCTCGCTCCGCTCGCCGCCCTCGTGCACGTAAGGGTCACCATATTAACCTAACCCAAACCTACAGGACTTTGGGCAAAAAGTTTTCAACACAAAGTCTAGGTTGAGTAATGCGGCGGCCAGCCCTACGGGCTTAGGCCGCCGAGTTTGGAAATTAATTAAGTTTAGGTTAAGTCTAAGCTTGAAAGACAGAGATGACTATACATCAACGATCGTTGCCCTATCTGTATTTCCAGTCGCTCACTTAGTAATGTAGTCGCTCGGATAAAATTTTAATATATGAAATGGATTAATCACAATCCACTTTTTGTAAGCTCGTTCTGGATTTTATTATTTATCAATATTCGTCGTTAGTTTAGTTAATTTTTCGCTTACTCAAATTCATACCGCTCAAGTTATTAATACAGTATGTCTTCATCAGTCGCAAAGCTTTTTTTTAATCGCTTGTTTTATAATTCCCCTTAGATATAATGTGTAACAATTAGGAATATTGTTGCACAATCAGTATTTTTTGTGAAAGAAAAATATAATTTCTGTTTTATGAGAATATTTACTTTTTAATCTGTTAAAAGTAATATTTTAGAGATGTATACATAGGTGTACATTTAGATTTTTGGTGAACAGTTAAAAATTATCCTAACATAATGTATTGAACAATAAAACATAATCCAAACAAAATCTACTCTGAAGATGTTCTCATGGTATATTCTTTAATATACATTTATTTCATTATTT
Source organism: Plusia festucae (assembly GCA_950381575.1). Classification (NCBI taxonomy): domain Eukaryota; kingdom Metazoa; phylum Arthropoda; class Insecta; order Lepidoptera; family Noctuidae; genus Plusia; species Plusia festucae. The sequence continues at coordinate 8,835,972 of OX494434.1, forward strand.
ATAATCAAACACAAATGGTTACATCACGATCGAACCGTGCCGTGCAAACGTTTATGTTCAGGTCCTTGTTTGAACTTCAGGTAGTGGCGCAGCGGCCGGCACGAGCGTGGCAGTAGCGCCGATCACAGGCGCGAGCGCGACGGCGGGCGTGATGCCGGCGACGGTGGGGGGCGCGGGCGGGGGCGCGGGCGCGGGCGGCGGCGTGGGCGCGCCGGGGCTGGCGGGCGCGGCCGGCAGCCAGCCCGCGCCCGACGACTCGCTGGGCGCGCTGCCCGCCGGCTGGGAGCGCCGCGTGCAGCCCGACGGCCGCGTCTACTACGTCAACCACAAGAACCGCACCACGCAGTGGGAGGACCCCAGGACACAGGTCTGTACTACCTATTGCGCATCAAATATATTAGTGCACATTATTTTTCTTTTAGCGGACTTCCAAAGGTTGAGATTTCAATTCGACTGTATTTTCGTTTGTTTCTTACGCGATATCTCCGGCAACTGGATAGATTTCTAAAGTTTTCTTCTGCAAATAAAAATCGATTCGGTAGTTTGGTTTTAAAATTAGAATTATTAGAAAATTTTACCAAGAATGTTTATCGTTTAGTAACGAAATAAAGTGCACTTTCGTGCACTCGGTGTCGGTTTTTTACATGTATGTGTAATCAATTATTTAAAAAAGCTTACTGGCAATGTGGGTCCCTGGGTCTCACATTACTAGTACCTATTCATGTTAACTGCTCGTGCTTAGCTAAATGCTTGTGTAACACATGAGTTCACGTCGATAATGCATTGGTTAGGTTTCGAACCAGCTTGCACATGAGCGCATGTCCGAAGCCCGAGCCATTAGGCAACCGCCGCGTTCCGCCCGGCGGTAATTAATTTAATATATTGATTCATTCGACGAAGAAATATACGGACATAATTATTACGTAATATGCACTACCTTGCTTGACTCAAGAGAATTGTAACCTATCCACTTATTTAGTGCCATATTTTCTGCCTTGTGCTAAAATTTGACGCATATCCCGTATGTTGCTAATCTGACGATACACCCAGCAAATAGAAACTTCATCATATAACAAAGAAGTCCTACTGAGTTTGTTTAATTCATCTTGTTAAGTACTCTGGTCCTAGATGGTGTCCAGGGCATTACAATAAAATCATTTTTCTACTTACTTACTTTATCTTGTTTTCAATCAGGGTCAAGAAGTGAGCGCTCTCGAGGAAGCTCTGCCACCTGGCTGGGAGATACGATTCACGGAGGAAGGTAACCGCTACTTCGTGGACCACAACACTCGCACGACCACGTTCCAGGACCCGCGGCCCGGCGCTCCTAAGGGGCCGCAGGGCGCGTACGGCGTGCCGCGAGCATACGAGCGCTCCTTCCGCTGGAAACTAAGCCAATTCCGGTATCTCTGTCAAAGCAACGCTTTGCCCAGTCACATTAAAATTACATTGTCACGGCAGTCGCTTTTCGAAGATTCTTATCATCAGGTAATTTTAAACACGATCATGATTTATATTATATTTAACAAACACCCCTTGTTTGCGCACCATAACACACGGCCTCCCAGGAAGTAGTGTAGAACGCGCCCCAGCTAGATAGTCCGATGACGTGAAAGAGGTAGCTGGGTGCGAAACGCAGAGGACTGGTTGTTATGGCACAACTTGGTAGAGGCCTTACCTAGCAGTGGACCGCAATATGAGTTGATGATTGAATGGTTTATATCACAAACTTTTTAATATAATTAAATTAAATGTGTAGCGTAAGGCAGTAATAGTGTGCTACTATGTGTTCCTGGTAATTAATACATATAAATAAAATTTATTACCTGAAATGAACAAACCCATAGGCTACTAAGAAAACACAAAAAAAAACATGATGAAGACCCAGCTAAATTAAAATGCCTTCTTCTTTCTTCTCAAAATCGTTCCTAGCTCTCGCACCACAAAGGAAAATGCAGACAAGTAACTAAAGCGCAACATCATTTCTCTCTCATCTTATTTTTTTATAAATATTTTTTCCAGATTATGCGGTTACCTGCTTACGAGTTACGCAGACGGCTATATATTATATTCCGGGGAGAAGAAGGATTAGATTATGGCGGTGTCAGTCGAGAGTGGTTCTTTTTACTGTCCCATGAAGTATTGAACCCCATGTACTGCTTATTCGAGTATGCTAATAAAAACAATTACAGCCTGCAAATCAACCCAGCCAGCTATGTCAATCCAGATCATCTACTTTACTTTAAGTTTATCGGAAGATTTATAGCAATGGCTTTGTACCATGGGCGATTTATTTACTCAGGATTTACAATGCCTTTTTACAAAAGGATGTTAAACAAGAAACTTACCATGAAAGACATAGAATCTATAGATCCTGAATTCTACAACTCTTTAGTATGGATTAAAGATAACAATATAGATGAGTGTGGCTTAGAGATGTGGTACAGTGTCGACTTTGAAGTCTTAGGACAAGTTATACACCATGAGTTGAAGCCTTCTGGAGATAAAGAACGCGTTACTGAGGTAATATATGTTGTAATTATGACTAACCAGTAACAGGATGTGCCGGTAAGACTGGAAGCCGACCCCAACATAACTTGTGGAAAAGGCTAGACAGATGAAGGTAACCATTATTGTCTCACTAAAGGACAAACACCGCTTTGAGCAACATCTTGCTCACTGAGTATGGATGGTATAAGTCCTATATAGGTTTAAAACGTGATCGGACTTACATATTTGGTCACCAGACCTGCAAGACCTTATATCAGAGTTGAAGTAATATTAAAAAAGAATTTTTTTTTTTAGGCAAATAAGGAGCATTATCTTCAATTAGTGACCCAGTGGCGAATGACACGTGGTATAGAAGAACAAACTTCGGCATTCCTAGATGGCTTTAATGAGGTTCGTTTATTATACTAAATTACAAATAAAGTATTTTCTATAACAGATCATTTTCTTGGATTCGTAGTGCAGAACAAATAACACATCGTCAGGCGAACAATATAAAAAATGCAAGACTCCGAGTACATAACACAACGTTGATAAAAATGTAATAACCCAGACGGTGGATAGATACTTATAAATATGAGCTTGAAGATAGAAAAAAAAAAACATTATTTTATAAAGGCTCTAAACTATTGACGTCATTTAGGAGTATATATCACTGATGAGTTTTCCGTTTTTTGTACTAAATTGAAATTGTCTTCAAACGTTCATTTTTCGATACTTTTATTTGTAGTTTTTTATTCTTATTAATTTTAGGTGGTGCCTCTTGAGTGGTTGAAATACTTTGATGAGCGCGAGTTGGAGTTAATGCTGTGCGGTATGCAGGAAGTAGATGTAGATGATTGGCAGAGGAACACTATTTACCGGCACTACACGCGCACAAGCAAGCAAGTCCTTTGGTTTTGGCAGGTCTCTATGTCTTACATTTTATTTGCCTTTTACTTTTATTAAACGAATCTAGAGATTTCTTGAGTATGTATATTATGTAAAATATAACTAACATTTTTTGGAATGTTCATTTCAGTTTGTTCGACAAATGGATAATGAGAAACGAGCAAGATTACTGCAGTTTGTGACTGGCACGTGTCGAGTACCTGTTGGCGGATTTGCTGAGCTCATGGGGTCGAATGGACCGCAGAGGTTCTGTATAGAAAAGGTAACGAACATTAATTTAATAGTATTATAAATCCCGTCATGACTCGTTACAGATATGTCGGATATAATATTACTTAGTGAGGTGGATTACATATTTTTTAATTGTTTTTACTTTGTAGGTCGGAAAGGATACTTGGTTACCCCGGTCACACACATGTTTTAATCGACTCGACTTACCACCATATAAAAGCTACGAGCAGTTATGCGAAAAACTGAACTTCGCCATTGAAGAAACTGAAGGCTTTGGCCAGGAATAATGTAATTGTTATATATTATTGTTAGAATCAATGAAATAGTTATTGTAAATTATTATAACATGAATGCACCACCTCAAAGTGAGGAATTCACCAATGGAATTGGTGCTGTCATTAAAAGACCAACCAAATAATTATATGAATATATTTGTAATAAATTAATTCTATATGATAAACATATGTAGATATTGTTAGTGTAATATGTCGGTTGTTTAAGAAGTATTTGTTTGAACTACATTTAAAACAAAGTTCTTCTAAAAGTTCATTAAATAATTTTTAAACAGATTGTTTTTATTATTTTCTGCCAAATTAATAGCTCTCGGTGGTGTAACATATCACGATGATGTTAGGCGATCCATCATAATTTTGATGCAGAGTTGTTTTAAAATATATTATGTTATCTTCCAGTATAGTAGTTTGGCAACGCTTTTTTTCGTTGCGGTTGCATGTAGGTCAAGGGCACTCAAGGGTACGAAGAACGGCATCGTTGCATAAAACCTACAAAACTATTAGTATTTATGTTGCCACACAACAATATAATATGTAATAAAATTGATTACATTAAAAAAAAAACAAACATTGTAGGTCATAGAGTCTGGCCACGCTAACTCTGCAGTGCAATAAACGAGCAACCCCAAAAAGTATGTATTATATATTTTAATACTTTACCAAGAAAATATCAGAATATAAACTAGTGATGCAACAGAACTCTGCTTCCGCTTCCGCAACTGCAGAAGTTCCGCATGTTTTTTCACTTCCGTTTCTGCTTCTGGTTCCGCAAACTTTATAACAGAACTCTGAACGGAAGCGGGTACTTTAAAAGATACAGTCACACCTTCGGGAGTACAAGAAAGAAAAAAGACTACCTCTTCATGAGGATCCCCTTATGTGGTGGAATGGAAATGCGCACTAATACCCCCATATTTTGCCAATAGTTCGCCAATACTTATCAGCTCCCCCCAGCAGTGTGGCCAGCGAGCAATTATTTAGCGGAGCTGGTTTAATATATGAAGAACATAGAAATAGGCTGAAAGGTGAAAAAGCGGCCAAGTTACTCTTTATTAAATATAACTTGCCGCTGTTTAATTTTGAGTACTAAAATACAAATTTAATAAAAAAAGTTTTAAATGTACAATTGTGCTTTTTTTTCATAGTGTTAACGCTTCCGTTTCCGTTTCCGCTTCCGTTAAGATTTACTTTTGACATCTGTTTCCGTTTCTGCTTCCGTTATGCCAGTTCCGTTGCATCACTAATATAAACAAAACAAAATAACTTGGCTAAAATAAAAAAAAAACAACTACTATCAAATTAGTTTTTCGTAGTATAGACGGTGTTACCATCCATAGATTTTCAAATTCAATAAATTTCTTACTTCTGCAGAGTTAGCGTGGCCAGACTCTATTTGTTATTTCAGTTTTATGTTTGTTGTTTTTTAACTGTTGGACAGGAAATTATTAACCAACTAGCTTCTGCCCGCGACCTCGTACGCGGATCCTGTTGTTTATGCCAGCGACAACAGGGTCGTCAAAATAAAAGATCTGAAACGTCTGATGTCAAATTCTAAGAGCCCGGGGACGGGAAAACAACGTGATGCGCGAGACGATTCGAGACCCTCCAGATCTTTCATTTTTGTAAGATAGCAGGAAATGCCCATCAGAACTTTTGCTCACGATCAGCTGTCAGTCGCGCATCATATTCTTCACTGGTCTCTAGAGACCTGGCTGTAGATGCGTAAATGCGATGAGAATGCAGGCGTGCTTCGCGATCCGAAGAGATTTCCACGGAGCGAGTTGCAGTCTGATCTTCCCGAACCGCATCAAGTCTCTCTCGACGCCCTTCGTTAGATTCTTGGGATCTTATGATCCTCAATCTTTTAGCTCCTTTGGAACAGAGGGAAAGATTTGACCTCTTTCATCATGGTTATAGTTTTATTGTGAAGATACCTGATCAATTAAAATCTAAGTGACTGCAAAGTAAATTAAACGCTCAAATAACATAAGCCCGAAGGCATATAATTATATTCGATAAAAAAAATGAAAAAAAATTGGGAGTTTTGGCCAGTTGAGTCGAATTATAAATGATATACCATCGTCATCGAAAATCAGTCCTAAAGGTTATGTTATTTTATAATTATAGGTACAGTGAAATTAATGATAGCTTTGATTTCCAAGTCAGATGTTTCAAATCTTCGATTTTTATAAGTCAACAGGGAATGCCCATCAGACCGAACCACTTTTGCTAAGACGTCATTCCTATATGTGTTATGGTGTAGCCGGGCTCGTGGAGTTCGACAACAGGTGTTCCAGATCTTCAATTTTTATACGTCAACAGAGAGTGCTCATCAGGCTGAACAACTCTTGCTAAGACGTCATTCCTATATGTGTTATGGTGTAGCCGGGCTCTTGGAGTTCCACAACAGGTGTTCCAGATATTCAATTTTTATACGTCAACAGAGAGTGCTCATCAGGCTGAACAACTCTTGCTAAACCGTCATTCCTATATGTGCTATGGTGTAGCCGGGCTCTTGGAGTTCCACAACAGGTGTTCCAGATCTTCAATTTTTATACGTCAACAGAGAGTGCTCATCAAGCTGAACAACTCTTGCTAAGACGTCATTCTTAAATGTGTTATGGTGTAGCCGGGCTCTTGGAGTTCCTCAACAGGTGTTCCAGATCTTCAATTTTTATACGTCAACAGAGAGTGCTCATCAGGCTGAACAACTTTTGCTAAGACGTCATTCCTATATGTGTTATGGTGTAGCCGGGCTCTTGGAGTTCCACAACAGGTGTTCCAGATCTTCAATTTTTATACGTCAACTGAGAGTGCTCATCAGGCTGAACAACTCTGCTGAGACGTCATTCCTATATGTGTTATGGTGTAGCTGGGCTCTTGGAGTTCCACATTAGGTGTTCCAGATATTCAAATTTATTCTCTCAGCAGAAAATGCTCATCACGTGGAACAATTTTTGCTATGATACCATTTTTGTATCTCTTATAGTTTAGCTGATCTGTTGCGGTTCTGCATCAGGTGTTCAAATTTCCAAGATAAATTATAGCCTATATGTTGCCCAGACTTAATACCTATACAACAAAAAAAAAATCATTCAAATCCGTCCAGTAGTTCCGAAGATTAGCGTGTACAAACAAACAGACAAACAGACAAACAGACAAACAGACAAACAGACATACAGACAAACAGACAAACAGACAGATATTTTTTTTTGGATTCGTGCTCCATAACTGTTTGTAAACCCCCCTCAATTATTATTTTTTTATTATATTCAATGTACAGACACAGTTTTTTTACTGTTTTATTATATGTATAGATTATTAAACTTAAGATATTAATTTATCAGAATTATATGATCGCCTGCACGCCATCTAGCGTGCTATAGTCTAAACAACGCTTTTAATTTACTTGTCAATATGTAGTTGTCAAAAGTCACGCACACTACTAAAGAACTGTCAAATTTTGCCGGGATTTTACTATTGTTTTTCTCAGTAAATAAAGTAAGTTATTGCTTATAAAGGTCAGTCGCGTACACATTTCAATATAAAGAAGTGATAAAATGATTAGTTTTAGAGAAAAAGTGTCTGTGTTTAGTGTATAACGCGTGACAAAAATGTATGGACGGTTGGTCGGCGCTTCCACCTTAATTGAAATCAAATGATGACACGAGCAATTTTGTTCGAAATTAGATACTTACTTGCGACTAACAACGTATTTATTTGGATATGGATTAATCGTTATTGTCTCCATCTCCCTGTCCGTTTCTGCTCCGTTTAAATGGGGACGGCGGCGCACTGCGTATTTTTCTTCCATTCATCTCTATTACTGGATAAGGATTAGTAGCAGGTTTAAAATATCTTCGCAAATAATGTTTTATTTTAGAACGAAGGGTACAAAAAAATAAAGTTAAAAACTATAACACGACTACGCAACAAAGGGCTCTCAAAAGTACGAAACAAGAAAATAATTCTAATAGAAATCCTGAAATTCATAGGTACAAAAATGGTCAAGGTAGAGCCGTGGTCGTACCCACTGCATACTTAACACACCATGTCTAACTGGGGAGTTCCCGGCGCCCACATAAACATATAGTAGTATACAATACATAGTAGGTATACAAAAGGTATAGGCTATGTATAAGCCCGACTATGTGTCGTCGCATTCTTAGAAAGGGAATTGTAACGATAACGATTTGTTTTTGGTATACAGGAACCGGGCGTAAAGGTTAATAATGTATGTAGTAGAATACTAAAAAAAATATTACTCTGGGTCGACAATATGACTTTCATCGACACTAGAGGAATATAAATCAAGGTAGAAAATTTACATTAATGATACATAATAAGGGAAATGCACGCTAAAGAGTAAAGGGTGAAGAAGGAAAGGAAGGAGGCGAAAAATATTATAATAAAAATGTGAGTTTGCTGAGAGCCCTCTTGCTGCTGTGTCCGATAGGGTCCATAAATAATGAAAAAATATTCAAGTTCTGTAATGTAGGTAAAGTGAAAGTGAATGCAATAAAAGTATTGACTAATGATAGCACATGAATTCAGTTAAATTTTATTTCATAAAGTAACACAATTATTAAATGCAAGTCCAGATGAATAAATAAACTAAACACGACGCGCTCGTAATATTAAAATAGGCCAATCTAAAACTTAGTGCAAATCTAAGTGTTTTTTTATAAGTACAACTGAAAAAATAGTTTTGCAAAATTAATACCAACTTTAAACAGTTACTACACGAAGCTTATGCCGTAAAATATTTAAACTGGGTATCGAAAGATTTTGATTAACTTGGATAGGTATAATTGTTTAAATACTCTTAACGACATAGATGAATTTCAAGCCAGTTTTAAATTTGCGAAGTCCTCGGCAATTTTAATAGCTTCATTGAGACTGGAAGGATTGTTTCCAGAAGCTTGGCCAGATTCAGCTTTGCCTCCGCCTTTTCCATTAATTACTGTAACAACAGACTGAATCCATTCGGATGCAAACAAACCTTTTTCAATTGCATTTTTTGGTACAGCAGCAAGACAAAATATTTTCTTAGTTTCGTCATCTACAGAAAAGAACATAGCAGCTGTTTTTGGACAAAGTTGCTTGACTTGCTTAAGCGCACCATCTAACGCTTTCGTATTACCGAAAGCTTTCAATTCCGAAACGATTACTTTGCTCTCTTTTTTCTCTTCGCAAATTTCTTTAGCTTTTTCGGTAACCTGAGTAACAGTTATAGCTTTCGCAGCTCTTTCTTTATCATCAAGTTGCTTCTTTAAATTCTTAAGCATAGTTCTTAATTCTTCTTTTTTCCAGTAAGATATCTGTGCTTGAGATATGTCGTTTGTTAGGTCGACAATTTTTTTAAGAATTTCTTTCTGGTTTACATTGTCATTTTGATCTTTAATGTAATTGGCAATATTATTGACTTCGTTTTCTAACGTACTCAATTTACTTATAGCTTTCATTGCTTCGGGTCCAGTGAGCGCTACAATTCTTCGTATCCCTTTTGCGATACCCTCTTCGCTAACAATGACATAGTCACCAATGTGACCTGTTTGATGTAAATGAGAGCCACCACAGAATTCGACAGATGTTTCAAAGCCATTGTCACCTTCGGGGTTCTTCTCTAATTCCTCTACTGGTACTCCTACGGATACAACACGGACGGGATCTGGATATTGTTCATCGAACATAGCTCTCAGACCCTTAATTTTTTTAGCAGCAGCTAAGCTAGTATGTTTGGCGTATACACTTTTGTTTTGATTAATGATTAACTTAATTTGATCTTCTGTATCTTTTATTTGCTTTGTAGACATTGGACCTTTATTGGTAAAATCAAATCTTAGGCGATCTGGCATGACAAGGGATCCACGTTGGTCAGAATCATTGCCTAGTACTTTTCTCAATACATTATTCAATACATGAGTACCAGTGTGGTTATTCATTACTAGCCTTCGCCTTTCGGTATCAATATGCAGAGATAATGTATCACCAACTTTAAGCGATCCTTCTACTTTTCCAGTATGCAATACATAACCACCCTTCACTTGTACATTTTTAACCATAAACTCGACGCTTTCGTCGTCGGTTTTAACCATATAGCCCTCGTCAAAAATTTGTCCTCCTTGTTCAGCATAAAAATTTGTTTTGTCTAGTATAATACCACACTCTTGACCAGAATAAATTTCATTCACAAACTGTTTGTCTCTTCGTAAGGCAACTATGGTTCCTGTGCAAGGCGTAAATTTGTAATCTGCGTCTTTATCGGTAGAAGATGGTACATAATTATATTTAGGTGAATCGTCTGTAGGAGGTATTCCAGTCTCTTGTAAATGACTTAAAGCATAAACGTCTAAAGCCAATAAATCCTCTTGACCAGCAACCTTTCCTTGTGAAATCAGTTGAGATTCTTTCTTAGCTTTTTCATAAGCTTCCATATCTATTGAAAGTCCTTTCTCTTCACACATTAACTGTGTGAGATCAATTGGAAAACCGTATGTGTCATAAAGACGCCAAGCAACATCCCCTGGTATCACTTTGTTGTTTAACTTTTCAATAGTTCTGTTAAGCAAATTCCTTCCTCGTGAAAGAGTTTTCAAAAACTGTACTTCTTCTTCATTAATAAGCTGTATCAGTGATAAAGGATCTTTAGTAATTTCTGGAAATACCTCTCCCAATAGTTCAACAACAGTGTGCACTAATGATCCAAAAAATCCAGGCTTGGCGTTTAACTTTTCAGATGCGTAACGTACAGCTCTCCTTAAAATTCTACGTAGGACATATCCTCTTCCAGTATTGTCAGGACATCCACCATCTGATAGAGCGATAGTTAATGTTCTAGCATGATCAGCCAGTACTCTATATGCCATGTCAATTCCATCAACATCATCAGATCCAACTTTTCCAGAGTATGGTCTTACTCCTGTGCCATTTTCAATGGCTTTAAATATAGGCATAAAGAAATCGGTATCATAATTGGCTCTTTTATTTTGAATAACTGACACTAACCTTTCAAGACCAAGTCCACAATCAATGTGTTTTTTTGGCAGTAATTTTAATGTCCCATCTGATTCTCTGTTAAACTGAATAAAAACCAAATTCCAAATTTCGAGCACGTCAGGGTCATCCATATTTACAAGATGTGCAGCATTTCGTCCTCCAATTCTATCATAGTGCAATTCAGAACATGGTCCGCAAGGACCTGTCTCGCCCATCTCCCAAAAGTTATCTTTCATACTACCAGGTAAAATATGAGTTTCTGGCACACCCAGTTTCAGCCAGATGTCCTTACACTCTAGATCAGGTTCAAGCCCAGAGGAAGCATCTCCTCCAAAGTAAGTAACATATAATCTATCACCAGATAATTTAAATACTTCAGTTAACAGTTCCCATGCCCAAGCACATATCTCTTTTTTAAAGTAATCACCAAAAGACCAGTTACCCATCATTTCAAAAAAAGTGTGATGGTACACATCTTTGCCAACATCATCTAAATCATTGTGTTTGCCTCCAGCTCTTATGCATTTTTGAGTATTAACCACTCTGACATACTGAGCCATATCAGAGTTTGGATCAACTGTTCCCAAAAATATTGGTTTAAATTGGTTCATCCCAGCATTGGCAAAAAGTAATGTTGGATCATCCAATGGTATAGTAGACGACGAATGAACATATTTATGTCCTTTACTGATGAAGAAATCTATAAAAGATTTCCTAATCTCATTTCCAGTCATTGAAGTATCCATGGTCAGGGAAATCTGAAAGAAAATTAAGTATTTTAGAATTTCTAATGCAAACACCTATGAAAGAATCAATAAAATTAATATTGGAAAGTTTACATTCTTGAAATTCACAGTATTTATAGTTCCAGCTTATATATGCTGCTCTAATATGATAATCCTAAAAACCTGTTAAAGCTCATAGGAAAACTATTAGTTTTGTTCCTGTAACCAAACTGCGGTTGGAAAATTTTAAAAATAATTTACTTGAAAGATTACCTAGTTTGCCTTATCACAGTAACCCCGATCAAGCTTATACTCTATTATTTAACTTGATTAATTCTCAGTATAAGAAGGTTTTCACCTCTAAGTCTGTTTCTGTGTGTGATCGGGCTATGTTTAGTGATTGGGCAACACCGGGTATTTTCAAAAGCAGAATAAAGTTATTTGAATTATATAATGAAAAAAGGCATAATCATAGTGATGTCTTTAAGGAATATGTTAAGCGTTACTCTCAGACATTTAAGAGAGCCTGCACCGCCGCAAAATCTTTATATGTTAAAAATAAAATAAAATTATCTGCAAATAAAATCAAAACTACTTGGAATATAATTAATTCGGAAGTAGGTAGAACCAAAGGTAAAAATCATGATTTTCATCTTGTAATCAATGATTTGGATTTTAGGTCGGATATGGAGGTGGCAACTGAGTTTGAAAATTTCTTCACCAATATTCCTTTGTTAACAACCAAGACTTTGTTGTCGTCTTCCAGCTCCGCGTACAATTTACTTAAAGAATGTGTTGCGGAATGTGGAACAAGTTTTGAATTTACACTTGTCAGTATTAAGGACATTCTGGATTCATTTAAGGATCTAGAAGTAAAAAAGTCTACCGATCTTTGGGGATTATCTGTACATATAGTATCTTCAATAATTGAAATTATCTCCCCTTTTCTAGCAATTGTGTTCAACTCTTGTGTCACATCTGGTGTGTTTCCTGACTTAATGAAGTTAAGCAAGGTGATTCCACTCTTCAAATCGGGTATTACAACCGATCCAACAAATTTTCGCCCTATCTCAATTTTGCCCACTTTGAGCAAAATTTTTGAGAAGTTAATTTTAAAGCAACTGTTAAGACATTTTAACGGGCAAAATTTGTTTCATTCGAAACAATTTGGATTTACCAAGGGTCGGTCTACTACGGATGCAGGAGTGGAGTTGCTGAAAAATATATACGAGGCTTGGGAGAATTCGCAGGACGCTTTAGGCATATTCTGCGACTTGTCCAAAGCCTTTGATTGTGTATGTCATAATACACTCATTAGGAAACTGAACCACTATGGTATTAGAAGTAAGGCTCTTAGTCTTTTAAGTTCTTATTTAGAAAATAGAATACAGAGAGTTGATGTGAATGGAAAAAGATCTAAAGGATCTGTGGTAACGATGGGTGTTCCGCAGGGTTCAATTCTAGGGCCCTTTTTGTTCCTTATTTATATAAATGATTTACCTTTTCATGTAAGGGAAAATCATAAGATTCTGCTGTTTGCAGATGATACTTCTTTGGTTTTTAAAATAAAACGCCGACTTGAAAATTTTGACGAAGTTAATAACGCGCTCTCTACGGTTGTCCATTGGTTTAATGTCAATAATTTACTTTTAAACTCATCAAAAACTAAATTGATTAAGTTTTCAACGCCTAATGTAAGGCAAATAAGTACCAATGTGCAACTGAATGGAGTAGAGTTGGACCCTGTCGAATCAACTGTTTTTCTTGGTATAACTGTTGATGCCAAACTACAGTGGGGCCCACACATTAACAAATTATCTGGAAGGCTCAGTTCAGCCGCTTATGCTGTAAAGAAAATCAGACAGATAACTGATGTGGATACAGCCAGAATAGTTTATTTTAGTTATTTTCAGTCTTATGACGTACGGCATTCTCCTATGGGGAAGCTGTGCTGATATTAATACTATTTTCATTTTACAAAAAAGGGCTGTCCGCGCTATTTATAATCTAGGCCCAAGAGTTTCTCTCCGAGAGAAATTCAAAGAGATAAACATTCTGACTGTAACTTCGCAATATATTTTTGAAAATTTAATGTATGTTCAAAAGAACGAATCGAATTTTGTAAAAATGTCTGATGTTCACTCTGTTAATACCAGGAACAAACAAAATTTATCTGTTCATGCTACTCGTCTTCATAGAGTTAGCAACTCGTTCATGGGTCAATGTATACGCTTTTACAATAAGCTCCCCGTTGATATTCGTAAATTACCCATTAGAAAATTCAAAACTCATATTAAATCAAAATTATGTAAAAAAGGATATTACAAGATATCCGATTATTTGAATGATAAAGCCGCCTGGGATTGAGCTGCTCGCTTATACATCTGTCGTTTGTTTTGTTTGCATGTTGTAAATATATTTATATACAAATTGTGGACATGATTTGCGCTTTTGCGTATACATTATTGTATTTAATATATATATATTTTTTTTTGACATGTTTTGTGCTTTTGCATATTATGTTTACAATTTTATTTAATTCACTTTATTAAATTCAATAATTATTTATTAAATTCATTATTATATTATAAGTTCATGGGTATTGTAAGTGTAAATAGTATGCAGGTCTATTATTAACTCTTTTAATTTGATTCACAATCGTTTAGTCTATGATATAGTTTTTGCAATCTGGCGATTTGAGTAAGTTGTTGCCCCACATATTTTTATGGTGTCACTGGTGGTATTGTTGTGTGTCGGGTTGTGCAGCTCCCTCGAAAATGGTTGAGCTGCATGAGCTATTCGAGGCATGCTTGCCATCTGTTGGCACAGGCTTGCTCAGGTCGATCTGGTTCTTTCTTAAAAAGGCCAGTCCAGGAAAGACTCTGCATTTATTTACTCAATATTATTTAAATTGTATATATATAACCATTTTTAAAAGAGTAACCTATGGAGTTTCTTGCCGGTTCTTCTCCATAGGAATGACACCTTGGAACCGAGCAACTAGCGTCATTAACGTTTTGAAAGTACCTGTAAAGGTCTACTCGAAATAAAAATATATTTCATTTCATTTCATTTCATTTCATTTCATTTCATTTCATTTCAATAAGATCAACCCCTAATGTAACAAGAAGATGACCTCATGTGTTTCTCTCACTTTTCCACCCTTGACTGGGTAGTAATTTAAAAAGGTAAATCTAAATTCATAATAACAAAAATAAGACATATCACAGCTAAATCTAGCAGTAGATAAAATATATAATTAATAATATATATATTGTTTTTACACACAGTCATCTGATCCCAAACTACTTAGGCAGAGCCTGTACTATGGCAACCAGACAACTGATAAACATACTTATATATATACTTCGAAATACATACATATTATAGATAAATAACACCCAGACAGAACAAAATAATGATTGTGCTCATCACACAAAGATTTGTCCTGGGTGGGAATCGAACCCACAACCTCTAGCTTTGCAGTCAGGATCACTAACCACTGGACCAACAGGCCAGCCTATTGTATGACATTAGCAAAATTACTGTGTGACAAGGTTATTGCATAGATGTTTAGCCATCAACAAAGACCTAACATAAGTTTAATAATTCTTATGACAGCTTACATTCTGCACAAGTATTAAAAAACTAGTGTCCGACCGAAATTTCGGTTTCGGTTTCGGTTTCGGCCAGTTTCGGCCAAAAAATCAAGTTTCGGCCCGAGTTTCGGTTTCGGCCAAAAACGGCCGAACCTTTCGGCCGCGCCGAAACTTACAACATCGTCCCTTCGGGTCGCGCTCGGCTAACGATTTGGTTATATGATTAACAATTTGATTATTTTGATTATCTAATTATATTTGAATTAGCCATTCGAGGCTAACTGATTGTGATATTTGTGAGTATATATACTTTTTTTTTAATTAAAACGACGCCCGCACTAAGGAATCGCGGGGGATTCACAAACATTCAAATCACATGCACAAAGAACACCCAGACTTGGAACAAGTATCTGTGGATCACACAAATGCTTGTCCCATGCGGGAATCGAACCCGCAGCACGTCGCGCACAGTGGTAATTAGCGTGGTGACCTTTACCACTCGGCTATCCGTGCAGTCAAAATGTACGTAACTGAAAATAAATAAACATAATAGGTAATATGAGCATCATATTTTAATAATAAATTTGTTTTATTTTATAAATAAATAAATAAATAAATGTATTTTTTTCACTGTATAGGGTAGTTAAATTTTCAAACAGAACCTCTGTAACTGTGCTGAAATTTCATTGTGATAAATCTTTGAAAGAAGAAACTTGTAATTATAGGTTGGCGAGATATTAATTTTAGAAAAAAACGGGCTTACTAACATTTTTTCGACATTTTAAGGACGTTTTTTTTTATAAAAGTTTCGGTTTCGGTTTCGGTTTCGGCCGAAACTACAATGAAACCGAACCTTCGGTTTCGGTTTCGGTTTCGGCAAAATAACATGTTTCGGTCGGTCACTATAAAAAACAAATAAGTTAAATGAAAATTTATAGATACTAAGTATTTAAAGAGAATGACCTACAATCGCATCATGTTGCATACGTATTATGTACCTACTTAGTGGGCAAGTAGATCAACTGTTAGAAAGGTCATAAGTACTACTTAACGACTTTCTACTTCACATAATCAAGAGTGATTTTAACAGAATAATTTATCTACTTAACGAATTTGTATAAAACTGTTTGTACCTAATTGTATAAAAGAGTATTTCTGGATCTATAACTAACCCGTAGTGGACCCAACCATATGGTAATGGAATACAACTCAGACAAAAGTACTTACTAGTTTTATAAAAATGCATTATCAGAAAACAAGTTTCTTTGAATACTTTGAAACGACAATAAAGAGAAACAAAAATACTGTCTACTGTATACATACCGGTTAATCCCAAGTGAAAAAGAAGCAATGTCCACTATCGCTGCGCCAGTAAGTTCTGCCAGCAATGATCTGTCACTCCACGGCACCACATGCACACAACGGAATGACAAATTAGTGACAAGAAGTCAAAAACAACAAGACAAGTCAAAACAGAACAAAATGACACACCACCATCTAGGTGTCACTGTCAGAACTACTATGGGTAGAGGTAAGGAGTGTCATCTGTGTACATGAAAAGTGTTTGTTAAAATGCATTAAATAAGGGTGGCGCCACATTAGCATCAGGCAAAGGCTGATAAAAAGTCAATAAACCTACTACTCACAGTTTACGGAATAAAATAACTCTAGCTACACGCTCTCTCATAATAATTCTTTAAGATTATTTTTACTAAATTATTTCGAACTACGCAAGTAGTTGAAATTTTCATTATGTAACTACTTTAGCCGACAATAATATTTTTTTAGCTTGACATTATTCAATTCGTTTGCAATTGCTACATTCGTATCTTAGGTGAACTCAATTCATACCATACCCTTTGTCTACACAAGCGCCATTCTGGCAGGTTTCCGACCTGTTATTTATAATTTCTGGAAAATTCTTTAAATTTTCTGTCATCTGAAGAGAAGCGGTATCTCTTCCGCTTCTCTTCTCTACCCTCCATCCATAGTCAGAACATACACCGACCTCACACCGTTTTTCCAACACAGTTATCTAAAAGTAGAGAGAAATAACACTTAACCATACAAAAATATATGTGTGTGTACCAGAGTACACAGGTAAGAAGTGAAACTTCTTTATTTTCTAATCGTTTTTTGTTTTATTTTTAAATTATTATTTAATTTATATTTTTTATTGTTTTTAGAATTAATAATGTTCACTAGATTTACAGTCATATTTATTAATACTTGCTAATTTTAACAGATTTAAATACATTCACTGATACTTACAATCAAAAAGTGAGGTTAACCTCAAATAAATATTAAAATCATGCTCATACGTGTTGAATTTATAAAACGAAATATATAATCACTCTCACTTTTCTTGTTAATTCACTTAAATTTGAACAAGTCTTTTTATTTTATCACTTTCAAATTAATATATTGTTATTCTTTTTTCAAACCAAACTTCAAAACTAATATATTGTTATTATTATCATATATTACATTATATTCTTTACGTCACTATACTAAACTTCGATAAAAAAAAGCAACATGGCGCATAACCGAAAAACATGACGATTTTCATCACGTGACTTTCTCCCATACGTCGATAAAGAAGTTTCACTTCAATAAATACTGAATTTAAAGCAAGGATTAATTATATTGATTTTTAAATTAATTTTACGTTGTAATTTATTAGTTAAATTATATCGAAATGAATATTAATTCCCAATACAAGCATATCGACAAACGGTTCAACTCTAGCACTGAATTTCGTTTTTTTTTTTTTCTTCACTCCCGCTTGAGATAGGGAGTATTTGGGCTCACACATGGGTGCACCTGCCATTTTCAAGTTTTATTTGATTCTTCACAGGATTCTTTAGCTTGTTGTAGGTGAGATATTTGTATTTACAAAGGTAGGGAAACGGAATGTTTTAAAGGTAATTTACAATCATTTAAAATTTGGAAATAGGATCAAGAGAGGTAAATCAAAAAAATAAAAAATATGATAAATATAATAAATAAATCTACGACTATAACAAGGAAAAATAAATAAATAAAGAAAATAAACCGAGAAAGAGCTAGAGGCTATGTCGCGAAAGATGAGATCGCGATGTTCCAAATCTACAAAAGTAAATATAATTGCACAGAACTAATGTAATAGCAACACTAAATCAGTATTGACAACTTGACGCTACCAACCGACGCCTCTCTTCAAATGGTCACTATAGCATATCCAGTCTGATTAATTTTGATAATGTATTGTGAAGTAAATTCAGTGCAAGAAGATCATAAGTAGATTCTTGTCACCCGTGATACGCGCCACCTGGAAAGCTAAGTATTATTTATCTGTTGTTCTAGTAACTAAATATGCGTAAGTACTTTTACCTATTCGTATAATTTGAGACACCTAAACTTAATTGTGTTGGTCGTGCTTTCGGCGTTGGGCTGAGAGCATAACAGCGACCGCACGCGAGCTACTTGTCCGGACATAGAAGCGCTTGGGGTTTATAGGAAGGGTCATGGGCAAACCTTCTCTTATAAATCCTCTTGGTTCCCCACCGCCTACGTAAATGTGCCGACGGGCGCATAACGTCGACGGACGTATATACTAAAGTTACACTATACCTTATGTATTTATGTAACGCACAAGGGGAGCATTCCAGACGAAGGGGCGATAAGCCGAAGTCGAACAGGAATGCGTGCTTCTGCAGACGTGGAAAGAATCCTAGTATCTGATTAGCACATAGGTGTCACAAACACTATTGATGAGAAATTGAAGTAAATTTTATCATAGATATTGCAATTGAATAACTGTTGTAAATAGCTTTATTAATCAGAACAGATAGGTAATACTTAACCCAAAGATTCATGGGTACTTAAACTTACAGATATCCTAGTTGCACCTGAGAAGTTGGATGGATTGATGGTCGGCATGATAATAACACTTCGGTGCCCTTGTGGACCGGAGATAAGAGACTGGATTGGGAGACACTTGCAAGTCGAAGGGGGATCCGTATCGGTGAGTGTCTCTGACATATCGTGGGGCGTTGGGGTTTTCTCTTCACATCAAAGCGAAGCAGTACAATCCTATATTATTACTATAAAACAAATCACATTGTAAACCTGGAGATAACCAGAATATAACAGGAGGAGGTGATCCCAGACGTCCTCGCGACATGGTGGAGGTGCTGGGATGGCAAAGACGCTAGCATTTGAAGCATTTCAAAAAAGCATCCCAAGGCATAAAACCAATCCAGACTCTTATTGTTAAATTGGAGATATTGTGTATAAATCAGGTTGTCAGCGACATCTATATAATACGATTGGAACTAACGTTCAATAAGTGAATGTACATAAAAATTCACCTATAGGCGCCAAAATTTGAACGTCAAGGTGATTATGAGTAAACGTTCATTTATCTAAGTATAATGAGATGAACGGCAGGCCGAGATGAAGGATTCTCGAAGTTACTGCAAATTGAATGGGTATGTAGCGGGTGTACGTATAATATGCAACGTTATAAGCCAAGTAAACATTCTAGTTTGAATTTGGCGCGGATTTGATAATATTAGTAAAACTTGTCACAAGTTTGGCAGAATGACTAATGCTCTCTTTTTGACCGGAAGCAGGAAGTAATATGCGTTGGACTCAAATAAACATACGATTATCCTACTTTTAACGAATTAGAACTTATGAATCTTATATACAGTCAAGTAAAATTCAAAAGTAATTCACTGAATAGTATATTAAGCATTTTAAACTAAACAATTGACAAAATTCCAATATTCACGAATTACGAAATTCGACTGTGAAAATTTTCCCGGCATTCAAATTGGCGATGGTAAACAAAACGGTGGCGTCTCGTGTGTCAGACTGAACACCGAAAAACCAAAACTTACTTAGTTCGTTATATTCTTTTACAGGAATAAAATTATTAGAAACCTGTTACGTATTGTGTGAATAATAAAAGTAATTTGTTCAACTGTGAAAAAGTGCTCCTATCATAACTAAGAAGCTCACGATTTGTTTGGGCGAAATAATTCCAAGAAAGTTATACCTACCTCTAAAAGGGAATGAAAGGAAGCTTAACATAACTTAGGAATAATTAAGAAGATTATCAGGTAAACTATTTTACGATTTACAAGCTATAACATACACCTAAAGAGGAAATTACCCAATGTATTCCTGGTTAAATCTACATAGGCACTCAAGTACACCCGTACCAAATTCGGCACGTGTGTCATTGTTTACTATTGTGTCCGCTAATTAAGTAGCTGAAGAGTAACTTTTGTAAGTTGTAATGGGAACACCTGGTGTGTTAAAATTTACCTAAAGACAGCATTGTTATATATGAGTTCGCATAAAACTGTTTATTTATACCTAATACTCTCCATACAGATGGGCAAATGAAGGTAGATTCTACACACCTAACATCTCATGTATAGATCACTGCTACTACAAAAAGAAAAGTACATCAACACTCATTGTAAGTTTATTTTGCCAGTTACTTTGAAGAACTAAGCATAAAATTGATATATTCTCATAAAACTGATAAAGTATGCTGGCGGAGGAAACTGGATTGTATATTATAACTTGTGCCTGAACTGCTGTCATGTTATACACGTCATCCCTGACTGACTGCATCGTTTCATGTTGGCTACTGAAGTGTACCAAGTAACTAGATACTAAGTTGATGTAGGTAAACTCTAATATCATTTATGGATGCATACATAAGTGATGTTGGTACCTAATATGTTTATGAATAAGTAATGAAACAACTTATAGAACATCAACCATATAAATGTTGATGGATGAAGAGTGAGAGGAAAACCAAAGAAACGATGAATGGATTGTGGAAGAAATGGTATGAAGGAAAAAGTGTAAATAATTGTGTGGTGGTTAATAGGGGAGAATGGAAGAAAAGGTCAGTAGGGGATGATTGGGTGACATAGAAATTTTAAATAAATTCTGGAAAATTTAAAACAATGAAACTAACCAGTTTTACCCGTCGAACAGCATGAATATATTCTGAGTTAATACTGAAACTTCATAGGTACAAGGGAATTTTCCTTGCACATATAATTCAGTGGCTGAGTTTATTATGGAAAATGTAGTATCCTATAGATAGTGAATTATTCCTTACTTTTAACTTGGAAAACTTTTCGATTTTATACAGGGTGTCAATTAAAACTTTTCTGTTATATATACAGGGCATTAATAAAATATCATTCCATTATATGGCAGGTGTTAGTAAGATTCTTTGTTCATAAGAAGTTAAGTTTTAGATAAACGTTTGGTTATACAGGGTGTTAACCAAATTTTAAATTTTTTTTTCATTTTTATTATATTGCAAACACCACGCAATTTGGAAATTTAACGATATACACGATGTAAATCCTTAACTTAGGATACAGGGTATAAAATTGTAAAATATTATTTCAGAATTTCAAAATGGAACAAATTCTTATAAGACGACTTGAGTCTATATCAAATGCCATCTCTAAATTAACTGAAGAAGCTCTCACCTATAAAGATAACGTTAATAAAGAAAATTCTGAAAATTTAGAAATAGTGCTAGGTAAGCTAGAGGTAACGGTGAAAAGGTTCGGAACTGAGTTAAACAGTAGTCTATCAATAAACGAAATGCAATCTTCTGTGGAAGAGGTCACTTCTTTTAGTGAAGTACAGCTAAACGGTGAGGAGGTTCTAGCGGAAATGAATATCAAACTGAAAAGGATAAAAGAAAACTCTGCACCAACCATATTACCGGGTAGGAATATTGCACTAATGGGGAAATTACCCAAGTTAAGTTTGCCAGAATTTTCCGGAGACGTTCTGGAATGGCATCAATTTTGGGACCAATTCTGCTCCAATGTAGGAAATAGAAACCTATCAGAGGTAGACAAACTTTTATACCTTAAAGGTTCTTTGAAAGGCGAAGCAAAGAAGGTCATCGACGGGATCGAGACCACTAATAAAAACTATGAAATAGCTGTTTCTACACTGAAAAATAGATACGGTAAAGAAAATCACGTCATAGACGCGCACTACGCTGCGTTATACAAAGTACCGAAAGCCTCAAAAGGCAACGTAACAGAGGCAAGAAACACATTTGGTCTAATAGAAAGACATTTAAGAATCCTAAAATCGCTGAATCAAAACGTCGATCACGATCATCTCAGATTCATGATCCTAGAAAAAATGCCCTCGGACATAGTGTATGAACTAAAAATAAAAGCAAAAACCGAGTCAATAGAAGAAATCCGTCAACATTTAGAAACCATAATAGCTGCTAGGGAAGACGCAAATAGGATCACTTCCGAAAATCTGGAAGAATATACCACTCAGACGTTACACACAAGTTCATACAACAGGAGGGGAAAATTCGTAAAACCTAACAGAAATTACAAGATTTCTGAAAACCACGATTCAAGTCAAACCCGCCCAGGAAATAAAAGGGAAGAAAAGTTTAGGGAGAAAAAACCATTCCATAAAAATATTAACTACAATAGTCAGTCCACAAGAAGAAGACCTCAAGAACAAGGAAGTAAAACAGACAGGCCCATGAAAAAGAAAAGGAAACTTCAATGTATTTTTTGCCAAGGATCGCACTTCAATGATCAATGCAAGGTTGTTGAAACTGTGGAAGATAGGAAAGAGAAAATAAAGGATCGCTGCTTTGCCTGCCTAAGCAAAGATCATCAAGTAAAAGATTGTAAAAGGCTAATTAAATGTGTACACTGTAACAAATCTGGCCATCATAACAGAGCACTTTGTTATAAGAATTGCATAAATAAAACCGAGGAGGTCAAGACGCTTCATGTCAACTCTATAAGCTCCACTATACTACAAACGGCGGAAGTTAAGGCTCAACGTAAAGGCGATAATTCAGGTGGAAAGACCTGTCGAGTACTGTTGGACTCGGGTAGTCAACGTACTTATATAACGCAAGAAGTAGCTGTAAAATTGAACCTTCCTATCGAAGAGGAAAGTACCTTATCAGTTTTCACGTTCGGATCGAAAACTCCCCAAGTAATAGAAAGCCCCGTAGTCAAGTTACAGATACAAACAAAAACAAATAATATTTTACAAATAGAAGCAAACGTTGTTCCTCATATTTCAAATGGAGTTCCTTTCCATGGTATCGACATAGGTAAACACAAAGACGATCTAATTTTGGCGGACGACGGCTCATTGTCACCCAAAATAGACATATTGATCGGCAATGACTTCTACATTTCATTCATCCTTGGAGACAAAATTCAACTGGAAAGTAATTTATTCTTGATTGACTCTAAATTCGGTTACATACTGACTGGAAAAACTAACACGAAATCCACGGACACGTTGTCAGTAATAACCTACTTTCAGGGAGTAGAAAACAAATTGACACCACCGGATCTTCCATTATACAATGGAAACCTCAAATGCTTGTGGGAACTAGAATCCATTGGAATATGCGATTCACCAAAATTGACTAGGGACGAAGAAGTAATCAACCAATTCAATGATACCATAGAACTAGTAAATGATAGGTACACTGTTAGTTGGCCGTGGATAGATTACCCACCTAATTTAGAGACTAATTTGGGCCTAGCCATAGGCAGACTAGTCAACCTACTTAAACGATTAGATTCCGATTCACTAACAGCGTACTGTTAGAGGGGGCCGTTTGGATTGTGTTTTAAAAAACAGTTTTTAATTAAACACATTTAATTACACTCTTCAATACACTTTATATTACAACACACTTTAATTAACATAAGAATAGAACACGGAAATAGTAGATGAGTACCCGAGACGAGAGTTAGGATGGGACTGGCTAGCTGAGGACGCCGCCGTGCTTAGGGACTGAAAGTGCTGATTAGGCACTTTCGAGATGCAGTATGAAGTTATGCTTATGAG
The DNA here is from genome assembly GCA_950381575.1 of Plusia festucae. Lineage (NCBI taxonomy): Eukaryota > Metazoa > Arthropoda > Insecta > Lepidoptera > Noctuidae > Plusia > Plusia festucae. Next base: position 8,860,110 of record OX494434.1, read on the forward strand.
GCAAGGTTTTTAGGTAATTAGGCATTTTTGGGAACATTAGGGATTCGTAACAGCCCCCCGATTAAGAGTAAACTTACACATTTAATGTGTAGTTTACGGGAATTTAGTAGACATTGGGCTTAGGAAATTCGAAGGGAAGGAGCTTGATTTATCGTAGACAATTCAACCTCATTTTCTAACTCGGGGACATTACTTTTACTGTTGTCTCGTCTTCTACATTTATTTCGCATCTTATAGATAATGAACAGTACAACATAACATAACATGAAAACCATAATTACAATAGTTAGGGTGCTATAAAAGCTGCTATACAACACAATGTGTGGTTTCTGAATGACCTTATCTAGATCCTTTAATAATTCAGAGTTGTCATAACTAATAGAGTCTAGGTTTACATTTTTCAGGGATACAGAAGGTAAATTGGGAACAACATTATTAAAAGCTAAATTATTACAACATGAATCATTAAGGATGTTTAAATTTAACTTAACAGGATTTAGGGATACATTAATAAAGCCTTTCGAAACAAAGCGTGTGTCCTTGCAGTACGCGACACATCCTTGGGGTAAGTACAATATACCACTACCACTTATATCTAATTCGTTATGTTGAGTTAAATTACATTCTATACTTAACCTAGATTTTTCAGATATCACAAATAGCCATCTATTATTCCGTAGAGGTTGCCAAATATGAACATGACCGTGGAAGAACTTAGTCTTACATATTTTAGGGATTGATGCAAGCGCCTTACTTAATATTTCAGTTTCGCAGGAAGGAGTTGCAGTTGTAGAATATGATATAGGGTCATCGCAGACGTAATGATAATCATTTATTATTTTACAGTTAATAAGGTCGTCCAATTTACAATACGTAGATTTATCTTTACTAATTCCCGTATACTTTGTAGATGGAATGATGGTTGAATAGGATACGGGATTTTTACGTCATGACTCGCCGGGCAAGGAAAATTTCGATACAAGATGAAATTGAGAGGCTTTACTAAAGGAATGTCAAGAACAATGACTATTTTATCTTTATTAAAATAACTAGAAATAGACGATATGTTTAAGATAGTATGTATGTTGCCTAGAGTTAAAGGGACAGGCAATTGATTAGAATTTGGGATAAATCTATAATTATCGACTAATTGACTATAAAGTTCGATAGGGGTGAGAATAGCGGGATATAGAACATTTGATTTAGTGAACATTACCGAGTTAACGATATCTCCGACCTTGAACGACAAAGCTAACAAGCTATTCTCTATCATAGATATTAACTCTAAAACTCGTGATCTTATTCTTAATTCTTCAGAAATATAAGTAAGATTTTTAACGTCCTTATATAACGCTTCAATAGCCATATTTAATTGGTCTTCATTGAATTTGACGACACTAATAGTTTCATTAAAAGATTCTAAGGTTGAAGTTGTAATCAGGATATTTTCTTTTAAAAGTGAGGCTATCTTTTTATTTCCGGATTCGACCTCCTGAATGGCTTTATCGTAGCGAATAGCGTCTTCTTCATCCATAGTACCGAAGAGTTTTTTAGACAGAGTACCGACAATGCCGAGAAAGGCTGATCTCTTTGTTTGTTGCGACATAAGATAAGAAATAGCTTCGTTATCGCGAACAATATCTTCGTGACGAGTTATAAGAGGTTGAAATAGATTATTACATTCTAAGTAATCGAAAGTCTTGCTGCTCTTACATAATACTTTAGACTTATTAAGAATATTATCTAGGTAATTAATATGTGGGTTTATAAATGATACATCTACTGGAATAACTATGTTTAAGTAACTATCGACTAAACTTAAAGATCCTATTGGGTCGAAGTAAATCCCAGAACTACCCGCTAGGGTTTCGATGAACTCTTGGCCCATTGTAGGATTACTGTGGGAAAAAAGAATATAATAATAAAGGATAATAAATCTTAGGCATTAGACCTAGGAGCTAACTTAACTTCATCATAATGATGAATAACATGACGTCTATTAATTAGAAGTGTCAGGGTATTTCTCCCATTAATTTTCACTACCTTGAAAGGCCCTTTCCATATGGGAGATAGGGCTTTCCGTAGCCGCACATGGTTTTTCAAGTAAACATAATCGCCTACCTTATATTGGACGGGACGCGAACGTGTATCATAATATTCTTTCGATTTTTCTTTAGCCTGTTGAACATTCTCTAGAGCTTTGTCTCTTGAAAGTTTAAGGCGGTGGTTTAGGAACTTAATGTATTCAGGGTATGTAAATTGAGATTCTAATTCATAGACTGAGTCCGGGATGTAAGCTTTGTGTCCAAAGAGAAGCTCATAGGGAGTAAAGTTAGTAGACGCATGGACTGAGGTGTTGTAGGCAAGCATCGCCGTATAAACATATCTATGCCAGTCGGTATGATTCTCGTTCACATACGATTTGAGATATTCTTTAAGCGTAGAATGACTACGTTCAAGTGTTCCTTGAGTTTGGGGATGATAAGGCGATGACCAAATTTGCTTGATTTTAAGAAATTCACATGTTTTCTTAAACATTTCTGCAGTGAAGTTTGTGCCTTGGTCTGTTAGGATCATTTTTGGGATTCCGAAAAGAGAAATGAAATGAACGAGGCATTCACATGTGTCTTCTGATGTAGCATTCGCTATTGGGTATGCAAAAGAAAACTTAGTAAAGTCATCCTGCATAGTTAGAATGAATTTTAGTTTTATTTGTCCTGCCTCTGGGAGCGGGCCCACAAGGTCCATGCTGAGGCGCTCAAAAGGTTTAGTGGATGTTGTGGTTATCTGCATGGGAGCCCGATTTGTTTGTCTTAAAGCTTTATTGCTCTGGCAATGTGAACAGTTTTTAACATAGGTTTCGATATCTGAGCGCATATTCTTCCAACTGTACCTTTCCTTTACGCGATTAAACATCCGAGATGTACCTAGGTGTCCAGCAATTGGGATATCATGATTCTCTCGAAGGATTTTAGGTATTTCGGATGGCAATGGATATATAAGAGAGTTATGATATACGTGAATAGCAATATTCGAGTCGTTAAAAATATAGCAAAACATGTTATATAGTTTTGACCAAATATGTTTATCAAATGGGTTACGGAAATCAGTGATGGCTAAGTTTAAAGGTTCATTAGTAATCATAGCAGTAATCGAATGTCTAAGGGCTGTAAGACACTTAAATATATCTTCATATGAACAGCTATCGAAATTGTAGACTTTTGTAAACAAGAAATAGACATTTTTGTTTTTATGATTAAAAGGTAAGCTTGTATACAAGGTCCTTTCTTTACTTAAGAGGTCTGAGGAATTTTCTAATTCACCTAAGATCTCTTCAATGTATGGATTTGACGTGTCAAGGTCAATAGAAGTGGGTATAATAATGTGGTCATGCTTACTTTTGAGAATGGTTTCATTATATTCGATTATGCTAGTATTACTGTTAAATTGTTTCTCGGACATTATTTTTAAAAATTTAGAATAATTTTCTCCTGAACTAGGAGGACTGGAAGGCGGTTCGGGCAAGTTAGCATTTTCGGGGTTTAGAATTTCTGATACGTCATCTTCATTTTCAAGTAAGTCTATTATTGGTAATCCGTCAGAGTTAGAGGGAGTCGAAGGTAGTTGGATATCGAGATCCTCTAGGGTGATAGGACTGAAATCTGGTGATTGGTTTTGATTCCCCTGATTTGAAGTAGAAGGCATAGAATCGTCAGTAGTGTTCTTAACAGGGTTTACAGGAAATCGAGATAATGCGTCGGCATTGCTATTAATCTTTCCCTTTTTGTACTCGACTATATAATCGAATTCCTCTAATTTGAGACGCCACCTGACTAAACGGGAGCCGGGATCTTTACAGTTAAACAGCCACTTTAGTGGCCTATGGTCCGTGACGATAGTGAATTTATGTCCATAAAGATATGGACGGAAAGTTTTTGTGCCGAAGACTATCGCTAAACATTCTTTTTCCGTGGTAGAGTAATTCGTCTCGGCTTTATTTAAGGTTCGTGATGCGTATGCGATTGGGCGGTCCTTGCCGATGTCTCCTTAGGAAAGGATAGCGGATATAGCATAATTCGATGCGTCACAGGTGAGTACAAAGGGTTCCGAAAAGTTTGGATATATGAGGACAGGGGCGGATATAAGTTTGTTTTTCAAATCTTCGAAAGCGAGTTGTTGTTCATTTGACCAGGAAAAGGCGATATCCTTTTTTAATAACGTAGTTAGCGGCTTTGCAATTTTGGAAAAATCTGGGATAAATCGACGATAATACGACACGAGACCTAGAAAGGATTTTATGTCTTTAGGACATTTGGGAACAGGGAAGTGAGTTACTGCTTTGATCTTTTCGGGGTTTGGACTTACCCCTTCATCACTTATTATGTGCCCTAAGTAACCAACCTCTTTACGAAGAAACTCACACTTATCGGGTTGGAGTTTGAGGTTATGTTTACGAAGACGTTCAAAGATTTTAACTATTTTATCGCAGTGCGATAGGAGGTCATGTGAATATATAACTATATCATCAAGATACACGTAGCAGTGAATACCCTGCAAACCTGCTAGAGCGGTGTTCATGAGGCGTTGGAATGTGGCGGGAGCATTTTTGAGTCCAAACGGCATGCGTTTGAACTCGAAATGACCCTGGGGAACTGTAAAAGCAGTTTTTGGAGTATCTTTGGGTGAAATGGAAATTTGGTGAAATCCGGAACAGAGGTCCAAGGTGGTGAAGTACTTGCTTTGTCCCAATTGGTCGAGTATCTCATGAATTTGTGGGATCGGGTAACTTTCGCCTATTGTGACGTCATTGAGTTTTCGATAATCAATGACTATACGCCACTTCTTTTTCCCTGAAGAGTCGACCTTTTTGGGCACGATCCATATTGGGAAAGACCAAGGTGAGGTTGAAGGTTGGATAATGTCTTGGGACAGCATTTTCGAAATCTGAGTCTCGACTTCCTTCTTATGGATTTCAGGGAATCTGTAAGATTTAACATTAATTGGTTCGGACGGGGACGTTTTTATTTCGTGAGTAAGAAGATCTGTCGTAGATAATTTATCATCAGGTAAATGAAATATGTCAGAGTACTGAGCACAAATATCGAATAGTTGAGTCTTTTCTTCGTCATTGAGATGATCAGTTCTAATCAATTTAAGGACTTCTTCTCTGCGTGTAGAAGAGGATTTAGAGAGACTAGGATTAGATTGAGTTTTGCAGCTGTTCACTTCAAAAGGTTGTATTTTCAACTTTACGTTTGAGTCTATTAATACTGGCTCTTCCGATATATTTACTACGGATACATTAATGCGATGGTTATCTTTGACTGCGACAATGCAGTTTGCTATTAGTAATGAATTTGAAATATGCTGGTCTAGAATAAGTCCCACGGAGATATTTGGGTTATCAACTGTACATTCAATAATTGTTTCGGAACGGGGTGCTAGTTTATATACGAGTTGACAATAATTGAGTTTAACTACAACATCCTTTATTTGTAAAGTGTCTCTGTTATAATCAATTATTCCTTCTAAATCATTCAAAAGGTCCGTTCCTATTATTCCGTCATATTCTAGATCAATTTCCTGAACAACGTGAAATCGGTACCGTACATCTGGATTTTCGAATAGTTGTAATAAGAAATGGCCTAAGGTGGGTACGGTTTCTTGGGAATTATTAATACCTTTCAGTTGGATAATTTGGTTTTGAAGAGTAGGCATTGGTTCTAAAGATTTTTTTTTTATAAGACTCACGCAAGAGCCTGTATCGATTAGGAAAGTGAGGTCACGAGTATTTAATTGAGTTTTCAGTTTTATATGAGGTAAGTATCTTTTAGAAGTATTTGAAGTGATCTCGTATATGGCATTTCTGTTCAATTCTGATCTCGGAAGAGAGATATTTACTTCGGCTTTAGGAACAATAGGTGATTTGAAATTAGTTTGTGATTCGGTGGGACGTAGGGGTTTATTGGAAGTAGACGACTTAGTAAGTGAACGAGATTCAGGGGGATGCAGAGGGTGATTGGAAACAGTGGACTTGGTAAGTGAACAAGATTCAGAGGGATGCAGAGGGTGATTGGAAGCAGTGGACTTGGTAAGTGAACGAGATTCAGAGGGATGCAGAGGGTGATTGGAAGCAGTGGACTTGGTAAGTGGACGAGATTCAGAGGGATGCAGAGGGTGATTGGAAGCAGTGGATTTGGTAAGTGCACGAGGTTCGGAGGGATGCAGAGGGTTACTGGAAACAGTGGACTTGGTAAGTTTATGAGGTCCGGAGGAATGCAGAGGTTTACTAGAAACAATGGAATTGGTAAGTGTACGAGACTCAGAGGGATACAGAGGGTTAGTGAAAGCAGTGGATTTGGTAAGTTTACGAGGTTCGGAGGGATGCAGAGGGTAATTGGAATTAGAAGATTTAGTAAGATTGCACACTACAGATGAATACAGAGGTTTATAAGATTCAGAGGATTTAGTAAAGTTGCGCGATTCAGAGGGATACAGAGGTTTATAAGATTCAGAGGATTTAGTAGATTTGCGCGATTCAGAGGGATACAGAGGTTTATTATTATAGGATTCAGAGGAATTAGTAGATTTGCGCGATTCAGAGGGATACAGAGGTTTATAAGATTCAGAGGAATTAGTAGATTTGCGCGATTCAGAGGGATACAGAGGTTTATAAGATTCAGTGATGGTGTCCTTTTTGCATGAAATTGAATTTGGAGGTGAGAAATTAGGTCTCGCGAGACACCGCCGTGAGCCCTTTACTCGTTTAAATGGTTGTCGTCGGTCGACTGACCTTGGGTATCTTCATCGTAATCTATATGATTGACGCGCCCTTGAATTGTTTGGTACTGGGGAGATCGGTTGGTATTTTGTAGTGACTGTTGGAACTTACTATTTCCGTTATTACGGAACCTGTTGTTATTGAATTCGCGTTTCTTGCAGTTCTCAATAGTGTGTCCTTGAAATTTGCAATAGCGACATACAGGGGCTGAGTTCTGAAATTGGCGTTTTTTGCAATTTTCGATTGTGTGTCCTTGAGATTTGCAATAGCGACACATTAACGTAGAAGTCTGCGGGTTATTTATATTATGGACATTTGACCTTGGATTTGACGATGTTTTAAAAGTTGCATTCGCTTTCCTCTTTGCTAATTGATTTTGGATCTTTTCTTCGGAAATAGCATGATTTATAGCGTCATTCAGATTTGCTGGGTTTTTCATTCGTATAAGGTTGCAGAGATTTGATGAAAGACCCATCAAGAATGAATGTAAGGCTACCTCCTCCATTGCCGATATTTTGCCTTGTAATTCGGTTTTCTTTTTATTTGATAAGGATATTTCGGTGAGTAATTTAGAAAGAATTGTTTCTACTTTTAATGAGTACTGACTAACAGTTTCGTCGGGTAGTTGTTGAACCTCTTGGAGCTCAGTTAATAAATGGGCATGATGTTTTCTTTCCCCGAACTGACATTTAAGGAAGGCGCTTAATTGGTCCCAGTTTTCAAAATCCTTAATGGAGGTTGCCGATTCGGCTTTTCCCTCGAGTCTGCTCAGAATAAAGTTAAATAGGATTGGTTTTTGTGTGATAGAGGCAAGGTTAATTGCGTTGTTGCAATTATTAACAAATGAATTTAATTTGTCGCGGGAACCGTCGAAAGTTTTTATGAATTTAAAAAGGGCATTTATGTCTATTTTTTCGGACATGCTCAAGCTGGCTCTTTCCTCGGTTTCTTTCCCCATTATAAAATACTAGTATATAACTTAACTTAGACACACACTTGAGTATAGTAAAATAAATTTAAACGTTTATAAAGTTCTTGGAACACGCCTCGGCTGCTACCGGTAGAGGCGATAAGCGCTTCAGAGATAAGCGATTGTTTTGTCTAAGGCTTCGCTGGGATTGTTTGTAGGTTGAACTTTAGGACACTTCACAACACGAGTAATATCTTTAAAAGTCACTTACAGGATACTTGCGCTGGCAATGAAGAATAGCAGGAACATTGTCACCTTGGTGATTACCGGGTGATGCACAGGAATGCGGCGTGCAGGACACAGCGTAGAATACCCAATGGCTTTCCACACACACTGCGTTATTTTGTGTAATATAGTTGTTTTTCACAGACACTGCGTAACTTTATTTATTAGTGTTATTTTTATTTTTTACACAGACACTGCGCGATTTTCGGAGTAGGAATTAGGAACTTCCACAATAAGTCACAAAACGGCCCTGAAGAATGTTTGGAGTAAACAGAATGATAGTTACTTTCACTGAGGCGTACCTCGGATTTTTAAGAATCCTTTATCGCTGCCACCAATGTTAGAGGGGGCCGTTTGGATTGTGTTTTAAAAAACAGTTTTTAATTAAACACATTTAATTACACTCTTCAATACACTTTATATTACAACACACTTTAATTAACATAAGAATAGAACACGGAAATAGTAGATGAGTACCCGAGACGAGAGTTAGGATGGGACTGGCTAGCTGAGGACGCCGCCGTGCTTAGGGACTGAAAGTGCTGATTAGGCACTTTCGAGATGCAGTATGAAGTTATGCTTATGAGGCAAGGTTTTTAGGTAATTAGGCATTTTTGGGAACATTAGGGATTCGTAACAGTACGATACTACATTCAAGGAACAATTAGCAAAAGAAATAATTGAAAGGGTACCAGACAATGAAAGGAGAGTCGAAGATGTAGATCATCCTATACACTACCTGCCGCATCACGGTGTTAGTCATCCAGGTAAGCCAACTCGCATAGTCTACGACGCTTCGGCAAAAACCAAGCATAGCAAAAGTTTAAATGAATGTTTACATTGCGGACCACTTATGCTAGAAGACTTGACCGGAATGTTGTTAAGGTTTAGGTCGCATCAAATAGGAATAACAGCAGACGTAGAAAAGGCTTTTCTACAGATAGCATTACACGAAAAGGACAAAGACGTAACTCGATTCTTATGGTTGAAAGACATAAAAAGGGCGGCCACGGAGGATAACATCCTACACTTACGATTCTGTCGCGTACCATTTGGAGTGATATCAAGTCCATTTCTTCTAAATGCTACTTTGAAACATCATCTACTGCGTTCCAATGAGGAAAGTCTAAAACGCATAGTGAATGACATCTACGTCGATAACCTTGTCACAGGAGTAGAATCTGTACAAGAAGCAACAGAGATGTATGAGTCGTGTAAGATCACATTTGAAGAGATTTCAATGAATCTTCGAGAATGGAGTTCAAATTCCAAACGATTCTCAGAAAGCATTTCTTCATCGGATGCCTGCAGAGACGTAGAAGTTAAGGTATTAGGATTGAATTGGAACACAGGAGAAGATACGATCAGATTGAGACCAAGAAAGACTACAGAAGCCACTACCAAGAGAGAAATACTAAAAAACATAGCGTCAGTTTACGATCCATGCGGATATGCTGCACCAGATTTGTTACCAGCAAAACTTTTACTACAAAATCTGTGGATACATAAATTCAAATGGGATACCCCATTACCAGAAGAATTGACCTATGAATGGCAAATTATTAGAGAACAACTAGAAGACACAAAAAATATTGTTTTACCAAGGAAATACTTCAAACAAGCGGGCAATGACAATATTCGACTGCACGTTTTCACGGATGCATCAACCAAAGCTTATGCTGCAGTTGTATATATTTCTAATGGAAAAGAATTGAGTTTTGTAATAGGAAAATCACGAGTGGTGCCCATCAAGGATCAGGACAATTTGAAAATCCCAAGACTTGAACTATTAGGTGTTCTAATAGGTAGCCGGTTGCTGAAGTACGTAACCAAGTTCCTGGACTTTGAATTTACAGAAAACACTATATGGACAGATAGTCAAATAGTGATTGATTGGTACTACGGCAACAAACTACTACCACCATTCGTTGCAAGGAGGATAGAAGAAATAAAGGGAAATACACCAGTAACAGTAAGATATGTTCCAACAGGATTGAATCCAGCAGACGTGGCTACTAGACCCACGAGTTCTATAGAAAATAAGCAGAAATGGCTATCCGGACCAAGTTTTCTACTGGAACACTACAGAACTTGGCCGAAAGGTTGTAGAGCCGAAATTTCTTTACTTAATGAAACGGAAGTCGTAGTAAATCCCACATGTTCTTCTGCGGAACATGACTTTTCGTTTCCTGTTGGGGAGGATCTCACGAGTGGAGAAAAGATCTCAAAAGAGCAGGAACGGAGAAATCAATTAGATGAGGAATCACGAAACAACGCCGCAGAACACTGTGAGGACGATACACTATCACATACACAAAAGATCAAAAGGATTCAAAAAGAACATTTCCCTGAGGAAGTAGAGGGTAAAGATACTAACTTACAACGAAACTTAGGAGTATTTACCGACATAGACGGTATCCTACGTTGCAAAGGAAGATTACAAAACGCTGATTGGTCTTACGATAAAAGATATCCAATATTAATTCCAAAGGATTGTGATTTCACTAACACAATGATCCTAGAAACACATAAGAAAAACTATCATGTAGGGGTCAACCACACCTTAAGTTTGATCAGACTATCGTACTGGATTCCCCAAGGAAGAAGCCAAGTAAAGAAAATATTAGGAAAATGCACTAATTGTGTCAAACATGGAGGAGGTCCATTCAAATTACCAACTACTCCAGCGCTTCCTAAGGAAAGAGTAAACTATAGTTCACCTTTTACATATACCGGAATAGATTATTTGGGTCCTCTTCAAGTAAAGACAAGTAATAAATCAGAAAAAAGATGGATATGTCTGTATACATGTCTAGCAGTACGTGCTATACACTTGGAAGTCGTTAAGGATCTTACGGCTGAGGAATGTCTATTAGCACTACGAAGATTTATATCTTGCAGAGGAATACCAACACGAATAGTTTCAGATAACGCACTACAATTTAAATTAACCGCAGAAATACTGTCAAGCAACTATTGCATCACTAATAACATAGAATGGAAATTCATTCCACAGTTAGCACCGTGGCATGGAGGATTCTATGAGAGACTTGTCGGAATAGTTAAACACTGTCTCAAGAGAACTCTGACGAAAAGTTTACTGTCAGATAATCAACTAAGTACAATCATAAAAGAGATAGAAGCAATATTAAACACACGCCCACTGACGTGTGTAGGTTCTGATCTAGAGGATATTCTCAAACCCTCAGATTTTCTAACCTTGAATAAATGCATCGTGACAACACCTTCAGATGCAGAATTTCCACAAGAAGGCACAGTAACAAAACAGAATCTAGTGGAAGGTTGGAAACGTGGACAGAACATGCTGAAAGAGTTTAAGAGAATGTTCGTCGACCAGTACCTGCCAAGTCTAAGGGAGAGATACCGACACTCTCTTAAAGAACCAAGGATAACAAAATTAGAAATTCCAAAACTAGGAGATATCGTCCAGATTAAAGGAGATACGAAGAACCGAGAGAACTGGAAGGTTGGAAAAATTATATCTTTGTTGAAAGGAACAGACGGTCAATGCAGAGTGGCACGAGTAAAAGTGAATGATACGGAATTCACTCGTTCCATCGCACATCTTTATCCGTTGGAAGTTGAAGAAGATATATCTGGAAAAGAAAGGGTTATGTTTGAGTTTGAAAGAGAAGATGTTACACCAACATTGGATGACTTACCTCTGCTAGAAGAACTCGACTCAACTATTCTTACCGAAGAAATATCCACAACTCCACAAACCACAGAACCCGTTGATAAACCTGAAACAGAAAAACACATAAATAGAGAAGAAATAGAAAAGAAAATAACTCAGAGAACACTTACCTCAGGAAATGATGAACCAACAATTCTTGAGGAAAACCACCATAATGATAGCATACCTAAAAGCACTGATCCAAATGAGATAACACAAACTCCTGAAGTGAGAGATGTGAGAGACGCGTCCTTGAAGGCTCGAGAGAAGATCCGAGAGTGGACGCGAGACTTAATGGAACACTTGTAACTTCTGTCGTCGTCGGGAGTGTCGCGAAAGATGAGATCGCGATGTTCCAAATCTACAAAAGTAAATATAATTGCACAGAACTAATGTAATAGCAACACTAAATCAGTATTGACAACTTGACGCTACCAACCGACGCCTCTCTTCAAATGGTCACTATAGCATATCCAGTCTGATTAATTTTGATAATGTATTGTGAAGTAAATTCAGTGCAAGAAGATCATAAGTAGATTCTTGTCACCCGTGATACGCGCCACCTGGAAAGCTAAGTATTATTTATCTGTTGTTCTAGTAACTAAATATGCGTAAGTACTTTTACCTATTCGTATAATTTGAGACACCTAAACTTAATTGTGTTGGTCGTGCTTTCGGCGTTGGGCTGAGAGCATAACAGCGACCGCACGCGAGCTACTTGTCCGGACATAGAAGCGCTTGGGGTTTATAGGAAGGGTCATGGGCAAACCTTCTCTTATAAATCCTCTTGGTTCCCCACCGCCTACGTAAATGTGCCGACGGGCGCATAACGTCGACGGACGTATATACTAAAGTTACACTATACCTTATGTATTTATGTAACGCACAAGGGGAGCATTCCAGACGAAGGGGCGATAAGCCGAAGTCGAACAGGAATGCGTGCTTCTGCAGACGTGGAAAGAATCCTAGTATCTGATTAGCACATAGGTGTCACAAACACTATTGATGAGAAATTGAAGTAAATTTTATCATAGATATTGCAATTGAATAACTGTTGTAAATAGCTTTATTAATCAGAACAGATAGGTAATACTTAACCCAAAGATTCATGGGTACTTAAACTTACAGATATCCTAGTTGCACCTGAGAAGTTGGATGGATTGATGGTCGGCATGATAATAACACTTCGGTGCCCTTGTGGACCGGAGATAAGAGACTGGATTGGGAGACACTTGCAAGTCGAAGGGGGATCCGTATCGGTGAGTGTCTCTGACATATCGTGGGGCGTTGGGGTTTTCTCTTCACATCAAAGCGAAGCAGTACAATCCTATATTATTACTATAAAACAAATCACATTGTAAACCTGGAGATAACCAGAATATAACAGGAGGAGGTGATCCCAGACGTCCTCGCGACATGTTTCAACCATAAGAATCGGTAATCCATAATAATCTATTCCGGTATATGTAAAAGGTGAACTATAGTTTACTCTTTCCTTAGGAAGCGCTGGAGTAGTTGGTAATTTGAATGGACCTCCTCCATGTTTGACACAATTAGTGCATTTTCCTAATATTTTCTTTACTTGGCTTCTTCCTTGGGGAATCCAGTACGATAGTCTGATCAAACTTAAGGTGTGGTTGACCCCTACATGATAGTTTTTCTTATGTGTTTCTAGGATCATTGTGTTAGTGAAATCACAATCCTTTGGAATTAATATTGGATATCTTTTATCGTAAGACCAATCAGCGTTTTGTAATCTTCCTTTGCAACGTAGGATACCGTCTATGTCGGTAAATACTCCTAAGTTTCGTTGTAAGTTAGTATCTTTACCCTCTACTTCCTCAGGGAAATGTTCTTTTTGAATCCTTTTGATCTTTTGTGTATGTGATAGTGTATCGTCCTCACAGTGTTCTGCGGCGTTGTTTCGTGATTCCTCATCTAATTGATTTCTCCGTTCCTGCTCTTTTGAGATCTTTTCTCCACTCGTGAGATCCTCCCCAACAGGAAACGAAAAGTCATGTTCCGCAGAAGAACATGTGGGATTTACTACGACTTCCGTTTCATTAAGTAAAGAAATTTCGGCTCTACAACCTTTCGGCCAAGTTCTGTAGTGTTCCAGTAGAAAACTTGGTCCGGATAGCCATTTCTGCTTATTTTCTATAGAACTCGTGGGTCTAGTAGCCACGTCTGCTGGATTCAATCCTGTTGGAACATATCTTACTGTTACTGGTGTATTTCCCTTTATTTCTTCTATCCTCCTTGCAACGAATGGTGGTAGTAGTTTGTTGCCGTAGTACCAATCAATCACTATTTGACTATCTGTCCATATAGTGTTTTCTGTAAATTCAAAGTCCAGGAACTTGGTTACGTACTTCAGCAACCGGCTACCTATTAGAACACCTAATAGTTCAAGTCTTGGGATTTTCAAATTGTCCTGATCCTTGATGGGCACCACTCGTGATTTTCCTATTACAAAACTCAATTCTTTTCCATTAGAAATATATACAACTGCAGCATAAGCTTTGGTTGATGCATCCGTGAAAACGTGCAGTCGAATATTGTCATTGCCCGCTTGTTTGAAGTATTTCCTTGGTAAAACAATATTTTTTGTGTCTTCTAGTTGTTCTCTAATAATTTGCCATTCATAGGTCAATTCTTCTGGTAATGGGGTATCCCATTTGAATTTATGTATCCACAGATTTTGTAGTAAAAGTTTTGCTGGTAACAAATCAGGTGCAGCATATCCGCATGGATCGTAAACTGACGCTATGTTTTTTAGTATTTCTCTCTTGGTAGTGGCTTCTGTAGTCTTTCTTGGTCTCAATCTGATCGTATCTTCTCCTGTGTTCCAATTCAATCCTAATACCTTAACTTCTACGTCTCTGCAGGCATCCGATGAAGAAATGCTTTCTGAGAATCGTTTGGAATTTGAACTCCATTCTCGAAGATTCATTGAAATCTCTTCAAATGTGATCTTACACGACTCATACATCTCTGTTGCTTCTTGTACAGATTCTACTCCTGTGACAAGGTTATCGACGTAGATGTCATTCACTATGCGTTTTAGACTTTCCTCATTGGAACGCAGTAGATGATGTTTCAAAGTAGCATTTAGAAGAAATGGACTTGATATCACTCCAAATGGTACGCGACAGAATCGTAAGTGTAGGATGTTATCCTCCGTGGCCGCCCTTTTTATGTCTTTCAACCATAAGAATCGAGTTACGTCTTTGTCCTTTTCGTGTAATGCTATCTGTAGAAAAGCCTTTTCTACGTCTGCTGTTATTCCTATTTGATGCGACCTAAACCTTAACAACATTCCGGTCAAGTCTTCTAGCATAAGTGGTCCGCAATGTAAACATTCATTTAAACTTTTGCTATGCTTGGTTTTTGCCGAAGCGTCGTAGACTATGCGAGTTGGCTTACCTGGATGACTAACACCGTGATGCGGCAGGTAGTGTATAGGATGATCTACATCTTCGACTCTCCTTTCATTGTCTGGTACCCTTTCAATTATTTCTTTTGCTAATTGTTCCTTGAATGTAGTATCGTACGCTGTTAGTGAATCGGAATCTAATCGTTTAAGTAGGTTGACTAGTCTGCCTATGGCTAGGCCCAAATTAGTCTCTAAATTAGGTGGGTAATCTATCCACGGCCAACTAACAGTGTACCTATCATTTACTAGTTCTATGGTATCATTGAATTGGTTGATTACTTCTTCGTCCCTAGTCAATTTTGGTGAATCGCATATTCCAATGGATTCTAGTTCCCACAAGCATTTGAGGTTTCCATTGTATAATGGAAGATCCGGTGGTGTCAATTTGTTTTCTACTCCCTGAAAGTAGGTTATTACTGACAACGTGTCCGTGGATTTCGTGTTAGTTTTTCCAGTCAGTATGTAACCGAATTTAGAGTCAATCAAGAATAAATTACTTTCCAGTTGAATTTTGTCTCCAAGGATGAATGAAATGTAGAAGTCATTGCCGATCAATATGTCTATTTTGGGTGACAATGAGCCGTCGTCCGCCAAAATTAGATCGTCTTTGTGTTTACCTATGTCGATACCATGGAAAGGAACTCCATTTGAAATATGAGGAACAACGTTTGCTTCTATTTGTAAAATATTATTTGTTTTTGTTTGTATCTGTAACTTGACTACGGGGCTTTCTATTACTTGGGGAGTTTTCGATCCGAACGTGAAAACTGATAAGGTACTTTCCTCTTCGATAGGAAGGTTCAATTTTACAGCTACTTCTTGCGTTATATAAGTACGTTGACTACCCGAGTCCAACAGTACTCGACAGGTCTTTCCACCTGAATTATCGCCTTTACGTTGAGCCTTAACTTCCGCCGTTTGTAGTATAGTGGAGCTTATAGAGTTGACATGAAGCGTCTTGACCTCCTCGGTTTTATTTATGCAATTCTTATAACAAAGTGCTCTGTTATGATGGCCAGATTTGTTACAGTGTACACATTTAATTAGCCTTTTACAATCTTTTACTTGATGATCTTTGCTTAGGCAGGCAAAGCAGCGATCCTTTATTTTCTCTTTCCTATCTTCCACAGTTTCAACAACCTTGCATTGATCATTGAAGTGCGATCCTTGGCAAAAAATACATTGAAGTTTCCTTTTCTTTTTCATGGGCCTGTCTGTTTTACTTCCTTGTTCTTGAGGTCTTCTTCTTGTGGACTGACTATTGTAGTTAATATTTTTATGGAATGGTTTTTTCTCCCTAAACTTTTCTTCCCTTTTATTTCCTGGGCGGGTTTGACTTGAATCGTGGTTTTCAGAAATCTTGTAATTTCTGTTAGGTTTTACGAATTTTCCCCTCCTGTTGTATGAACTTGTGTGTAACGTCTGAGTGGTATATTCTTCCAGATTTTCGGAAGTGATCCTATTTGCGTCTTCCCTAGCAGCTATTATGGTTTCTAAATGTTGACGGATTTCTTCTATTGACTCGGTTTTTGCTTTTATTTTTAGTTCATACACTATGTCCGAGGGCATTTTTTCTAGGATCATGAATCTGAGATGATCGTGATCGACGTTTTGATTCAGCGATTTTAGGATTCTTAAATGTCTTTCTATTAGACCAAATGTGTTTCTTGCCTCTGTTACGTTGCCTTTTGAGGCTTTCGGTACTTTGTATAACGCAGCGTAGTGCGCGTCTATGACGTGATTTTCTTTACCGTATCTATTTTTCAGTGTAGAAACAGCTATTTCATAGTTTTTATTAGTGGTCTCGATCCCGTCGATGACCTTCTTTGCTTCGCCTTTCAAAGAACCTTTAAGGTATAAAAGTTTGTCTACCTCTGATAGGTTTCTATTTCCTACATTGGAGCAGAATTGGTCCCAAAATTGATGCCATTCCAGAACGTCTCCGGAAAATTCTGGCAAACTTAACTTGGGTAATTTCCCCATTAGTGCAATATTCCTACCCGGTAATATGGTTGGTGCAGAGTTTTCTTTTATCCTTTTCAGTTTGATATTCATTTCCGCTAGAACCTCCTCACCGTTTAGCTGTACTTCACTAAAAGAAGTGACCTCTTCCACAGAAGATTGCATTTCGTTTATTGATAGACTACTGTTTAACTCAGTTCCGAACCTTTTCACCGTTACCTCTAGCTTACCTAGCACTATTTCTAAATTTTCAGAATTTTCTTTATTAACGTTATCTTTATAGGTGAGAGCTTCTTCAGTTAATTTAGAGATGGCATTTGATATAGACTCAAGTCGTCTTATAAGAATTTGTTCCATTTTGAAATTCTGAAATAATATTTTACAATTTTATACCCTGTATCCTAAGTTAAGGATTTACATCGTGTATATCGTTAAATTTCCAAATTGCGTGGTGTTCGCAATATAATAAAAATGAAAAAAAAATTTAAAATTTGGTTAACACCCTGTATAACCAAACGTTTATCTAAAACTTAACTTCTTATGAACAAAGAATCTTACTAACACCTGCCATATAATGGAATGATATTTTATTAATGCCCTGTATATATAACAGAAAAGTTTTAATTGACACCCTGTATAAAATCGAAAAGTTTTCCAAGTTAAAAGTAAGGAATAATTCACTATCTATAGGATACTACATTTTCCATAATAAACTCAGCCACTGAATTATATGTGCAAGGAAAATTCCCTTGTACCTATGAAGTTTCAGTATTAACTCAGAATATATTCATGCTGTTCGACGGGTAAAACTGGTTAGTTTCATTGTTTTAAATTTTCCAGAATTTATTTAAAATTTCTATGTCACCCAATCATCCCCTACTGACCTTTTCTTCCATTCTCCCCTATTAACCACCACACAATTATTTACACTTTTTCCTTCATACCATTTCTTCCACAATCCATTCATCGTTTCTTTGGTTTTCCTCTCACTCTTCATCCATCAACATTTATATGGTTGATGTTCTATAAGTTGTTTCATTACTTATTCATAAACATATTAGGTACCAACATCACTTATGTATGCATCCATAAATGATATTAGAGTTTACCTACATCAACTTAGTATCTAGTTACTTGGTACACTTCAGTAGCCAACATGAAACGATGCAGTCAGTCAGGGATGACGTGTATAACATGACAGCAGTTCAGGCACAAGTTATAATATACAATCCAGTTTCCTCCGCCAGCATACTTTATCAGTTTTATGAGAATATATCAATTTTATGCTTAGTTCTTCAAAGTAACTGGCAAAATAAACTTACAATGAGTGTTGATGTACTTTTCTTTTTGTAGTAGCAGTGATCTATACATGAGATGTTAGGTGTGTAGAATCTACCTTCATTTGCCCATCTGTATGGAGAGTATTAGGTATAAATAAACAGTTTTATGCGAACTCATATATAACAATGCTGTCTTTAGGTAAATTTTAACACACCAGGTGTTCCCATTACAACTTACAAAAGTTACTCTTCAGCTACTTAATTAGCGGACACAATAGTAAACAATGACACACGTGCCGAATTTGGTACGGGTGTACTTGAGTGCCTATGTAGATTTAACCAGGAATACATTGGGTAATTTCCTCTTTAGGTGTATGTTATAGCTTGTAAATCGTAAAATAGTTTACCTGATAATCTTCTTAATTATTCCTAAGTTATGTTAAGCTTCCTTTCATTCCCTTTTAGAGGTAGGTATAACTTTCTTGGAATTATTTCGCCCAAACAAATCGTGAGCTTCTTAGTTATGATAGGAGCACTTTTTCACAGTTGAACAAATTACTTTTATTATTCACACAATACGTAACAGGTTTCTAATAATTTTATTCCTGTAAAAGAATATAACGAACTAAGTAAGTTTTGGTTTTTCGGTGTTCAGTCTGACACACGAGACGCCACCGTTTTGTTTACCATCGCCAATTTGAATGCCGGGAAAATTTTCACAGTCGAATTTCGTAATTCGTGAATATTGGAATTTTGTCAATTGTTTAGTTTAAAATGCTTAATATACTATTCAGTGAATTACTTTTGAATTTTACTTGACTGTATATAAGATTCATAAGTTCTAATTCGTTAAAAGTAGGATAATCGTATGTTTATTTGAGTCCAACGCATATTACTTCCTGCTTCCGGTCAAAAAGAGAGCATTAGTCATTCTGCCAAACTTGTGACAAGTTTTACTAATATTATCAAATCCGCGCCAAATTCAAACTAGAATGTTTACTTGGCTTATAACGTTGCATATTATACGTACACCCGCTACATACCCATTCAATTTGCAGTAACTTCGAGAATCCTTCATCTCGGCCTGCCGTTCATCTCATTATACTTAGATAAATGAACGTTTACTCATAATCACCTTGACGTTCAAATTTTGGCGCCTATAGGTGAATTTTTATGTACATTCACTTATTGAACGTTAGTTCCAATCGTATTATATAGATGTCGCTGACAACCTGATTTATACACAATATCTCCAATTTAACAATAAGAGTCTGGATTGGTTTTATGCCTTGGGATGCTTTTTTGAAATGCTTCAAATGCTAGCGTCTTTGCCATCCCAGCATCTCCACCATGTCGCGAGGACGTCTGGGATCACCTCCTCCTGTTATATTCTGGTTATCTCCAGGTTTACAATGTGATTTGTTTTATAGTAATAATATAGGATTGTACTGCTTCGCTTTGATGTGAAGAGAAAACCCCAACGCCCCACGATATGTCAGAGACACTCACCGATACGGATCCCCCTTCGACTTGCAAGTGTCTCCCAATCCAGTCTCTTATCTCCGGTCCACAAGGGCACCGAAGTGTTATTATCATGCCGACCATCAATCCATCCAACTTCTCAGGTGCAACTAGGATATCTGTAAGTTTAAGTACCCATGAATCTTTGGGTTAAGTATTACCTATCTGTTCTGATTAATAAAGCTATTTACAACAGTTATTCAATTGCAATATCTATGATAAAATTTACTTCAATTTCTCATCAATAGTGTTTGTGACACCTATGTGCTAATCAGATACTAGGATTCTTTCCACGTCTGCAGAAGCACGCATTCCTGTTCGACTTCGGCTTATCGCCCCTTCGTCTGGAATGCTCCCCTTGTGCGTTACATAAATACATAAGGTATAGTGTAACTTTAGTATATACGTCCGTCGACGTTATGCGCCCGTCGGCACATTTACGTAGGCGGTGGGGAACCAAGAGGATTTATAAGAGAAGGTTTGCCCATGACCCTTCCTATAAACCCCAAGCGCTTCTATGTCCGGACAAGTAGCTCGCGTGCGGTCGCTGTTATGCTCTCAGCCCAACGCCGAAAGCACGACCAACACAATTAAGTTTAGGTGTCTCAAATTATACGAATAGGTAAAAGTACTTACGCATATTTAGTTACTAGAACAACAGATAAATAATACTTAGCTTTCCAGGTGGCGCGTATCACGGGTGACAAGAATCTACTTATGATCTTCTTGCACTGAATTTACTTCACAATACATTATCAAAATTAATCAGACTGGATATGCTATAGTGACCATTTGAAGAGAGGCGTCGGTTGGTAGCGTCAAGTTGTCAATACTGATTTAGTGTTGCTATTACATTAGTTCTGTGCAATTATATTTACTTTTGTAGATTTGGAACATCGCGATCTCATCTTTCGCGACAGGCTACGTACTAGATAATATAAACTAATAAAGATAATAATTTTACAACTTAATATTATTACATAGAATATATTTGGAAATAACGGAATACAATGTTGGGCTATTGGATACAAGTAAAGATTTTATAGATGTAGGGAAAGGAACACGGAGGGAAATTAAACTATTTATAAAGGAGGAACGGTCAAATCTATTACAGGCAAAGAAAATATGATCCAGGTCCCCCACTTCAAACCCACACTCACATTTTGGACTACTGATAATTTTAAAACGAGCCAAATGGGCTGGACATGTAGTATGCCCCAGTCGCATTCTAATTATTATACTTGAGGCAATTTTGCCCAATTTTAGTATGGAAAACCATGGCTTATTACTAAGTTGAGGTTGTATATCAAAGTAATATCTCCCCTTCGATCGACTACTGTCTCTCCAGACTCTATCCCAGGAATCCCTCAGATAGAGTCCGGGAAGCACAGCCAAGTCCTGTGGATAGTTTATGAAAGGAAATTTATCTCCAACCACCACAGCCTCATTCGCAAGTGTGTCAGCTTTTTCATTACCTTTTATGCCGCAATGGCTCGGTATCCAAACAAAAATTATAGAACTACCCTTAGAAGTGCATTCAAATAATTTACTCCTCATTTCTATTATAAGTGTATGTAAAGATTTTGAATTAAAGGGAAATCTCCGTAAAGCCTGTAGGACACTCATAGAGTCTGTAAATATTATTGTATTTTTTAGTTTAAAAAGTGAGATATACTCTATGGCTTTAATTACGCCAAAACATTCACCTGAAAATACAGTTGCTTCAGAAGGGCATTTAATTTTTTGGACAATATTATATTGTGTATGATCAGTATGATAAACTCCTACTCCTACAAAACCGTCAGATTTGTGCTTTGAAGCGTCAGTATAAACATGATGCCAATCAGGCCATTTATCCTGTACTATGGAATTAAAACATGCGTTAGCATTGTGTTTATCAATATTGAGAATGAATTTTACCGTGGGTTTGTTTGTTAGGGCTTTGTATTTACAATCAAATAAACCAAGTTTCAGGGATCGATGGGTTGGAGCATGAAACGACTTAAACCGAATGTAACTTTTAACTAAGCATGGAAGTGATTTGTTTTGCCAGTAGTTTGATGACTCTATAAGTTCAAAGAGAGCCTGAAGTTTATAAATTACTGGACTACCTGAAAGTTGCAAAACACGGAAAAAAAGACGATCAGCAAGAAACTGACGTCTCAGACTAAGAGGTGGTTCATTGCATTCAACCTGTAAAGCATTTATAGGACTAGATTTCATAGCCCCAGTAACTATCCTTAAGGCTCTTGATTGGATGGAATCCAGCTTCCCCAAACCAGCAACACCACAAGGCTCTAGCAAGAAGGTTCCGTAATCCAAAACACTCCTTACCAAAGCATTGTAAAGAAGTTTCAAGGTAGATGGATGCGCACCCCACCAAACACCCGAAAGACATCTCATTATATTAATAAGTTTTTCACATTTATTTACAAGATATTCACAATGAGACACACCTGTTAATTTTGAGTCTATTATTACTCCTAAAAATTTAAACTTATCTTTAACTGGTATTTTATGACTGTCAAAATAGATTGATATGTTGGGGTGAATACGTTGACGTGTAAAATATACTATTGAACTTTTTGGTGCTGATATACTAAGACCATTTGATTTCATCCAAGTGTTTAATTTTTTTAAAGATGTTGATACTTCATCACAAAGTGACCCCACTGACTTACCCACAGCATATAAAATTATGTCATCTGCATACTGTAGGATTGCGGTTGACTTCCGAAAGAGAGGCTCTAAATCATAAGTATATAAGTTAAATAATATAGGGCTTAGTACTGACCCCTGAGGAAGACCTTTCCAAAGAGTTCTACATTGATGTGATTTATCTAAAGTGATAGTTCTGCCTGAAAGTAAGTTTATGATAAAACAAGAAAGCATATCTGGAATTTTAAGTTTGTCTAATTTATCTTTCAAAATATTAAGGAGTACATTATCATATGCAGATTCTAAATCCAGAAAAACTGCAAGAAGGAGTCATTTTGAGTAAAAGCCAATCTTATATCGGTAACAAGGGTAGCCACACTATCCAGTGCACTCTTGCCTTTTCTGAATCCAAACTGTGTTTCTGGTAGTATGCCACGATTTTCTACAATCCATTCAAGTCGAATTTTAACTAAACTTTCAGCAATTTTTGCAATTACAGGTGACAAGGCTATTGGGCGATAAGAGGAGGGTTCATTTGATGGTTTGTTTGGTTTGAGAATGGGTATAACTATTTGTGATTTCCAAGAAAGAGGGATATCGCCTGATGTCATTACTTTGTTAATTAAATTTAAATAATACAAAAGTGATGATTGACTAAGGTTGGCCACAAATGAATATGGGATGCCGTCTTCACCTGGAGCAGTATCTTTAACTGAAGAGAGAACCCCTTCTAGTTCCTGTAATGTAAAGGGTGAGTCGAGAGAACATTGGTTTTTGGAGACGGAGGAAGGAATCATATCATGTAAAAGCATCTGTTCTGGGACAAAAGGTGGAGCTAGACGATTAAGAAATGCATCTGCTAAGTTTTGGGGTATGTTAGAAGTATGAGATTCAGTTACACCATTTCTAAATCTTCTTATATTTTGCCAGACAATTGATGGGGTAACTGAGGGGGAAAGTGAAAGGCAAAACTTTTTCCATCCTTGAGTTTTTTTGTCCTTAAGTATTTTTCGTGCCTTTGCTATAGTATCAGTTAAGATTGTAAAGTTTTCATCTGACATATTATTATTATATTGTTTTTCAGCTTTTTTTCTAGCTTTTACAATTTTAGTGCAATCTTTGTCCCACCAAGGTGGAGAAGGAATCACATTATTATTTAAGTTTTTTAGGGGAAAAGTCTCATCAGCTGCTTCTAAAAGGGCTTTAGTAAAAAAATTATTACATTCAGTAATGTCATCTGATATATCATCTTTAAACAATGAAATTTTAAGTTCTACTGCAGTTTTAAATTTATGCCATAAGTTATTTTCAGTAAGTTTGTATTTCAACCGAGGCTTACAAGTCCTATTACAAGTGACAGGAGATTTGTTATATGGATAAGAAATAAGAATTGGGAAGTGATCACTTCCATACGTAGATGGCAAAGTACACCATGTTAGTGATGAAGCCATATTAGGGGAACAAATTGAAAGGTCTATTGCACTGACATTTTCAGTTGGAGAGGTGCGCCGAGTGGGTGATCCAGTATTTAATATACAAATCTGATGTGAATCTAAAAGCTCTAATAGCATTTCCCCACAGTATGAAGAAATGGAAGAGCCCCAAGAAGTATGGTGGCAATTAAAATCTCCCAAGATTAAAAAAGGACGGGGAAGGATTGAAATAAGATTATTTAATTGTTGAAGGGCAAAAGTGGAAGGGGAAGGAATGTAGATAGAAGTGATACAGATATTATTTATTTTAACTGCTATCACTGAAAACTCACTATATACAGGAAGATGATACGGACAAAAAGGGATGTTATTTCTGATGAGTATAGCTGCACCACCATACCCATCAGACCTATCATCTCTCATGCAAGAAAATCCGTGGATTTTAAAAATGGAGTTTGGTTTTAACCAAGTCTCCGAAAGTGCAAATAAGCTAACATTGTGTTTGTTAATTAAATAAATAATTTCAGTTTTTTTAGAGACTGCACTTCTGCAGTTCCATTGAATTATCTTTTGTATTATTGCCATTATTAAAGGATGTTGGTGTATTAAACATATTAACTATTGGTGCGACGTGGGACGGTATTTTAATATTTGATTGATTTAGTGTGTTAATAAGAATCTGAATTATGTCTGATGTAGACATCATGGAAGGATTGGAATCAGGCCGATTAAGAGCGCAGCCATTTTGAGGGGCCGGTACATTAAAATCATTTACTATATTATTATGCTTTTCTTTATCATAACCTTTACTTTGCTTTGGAGGTGTGCGACGATTTATATATACTTACTGTTTTTTTGTATGAACTGTATGGTGATTGTGGATGATGTTTAGATTCTGATTTAGAGGGTGAAAGAGTGTGAAAAAGAGAAACAGGCTTAGTGTTCACTACGTCAGCATATGATTTAAATGTAGGAGGAAATAATTTGGATGCCTCTAAATAGGAAATACTTTTTTCTGCCATGGCTAATTTAATATTTTTTTGACGCATAAATTCAGGGCATATTTTACTGATAGCAAAATGACTACCAGAACAATGGCAACATGATACATTCTCCTCCTCTGTCTCACATGTATCAGCTGAATGTTCATGACCGCATTTATAGCATTTAGGTTTTGATCTACACTGAATCTTAGTATGTCCAAATCGACAACAATTGTAACATTGGATAGTAGGATACACATAAAGATCTACAGGTAAAGAATTATAACAGATGAATATTCTTGAAGGTAGGACCTTTCCGTCAAAGGTTACAACAATGCTTTGAGTCGGTTTCCACACGACCAAGCCCTCATTAATAGTTTTATAATTTATTCTCCTAACTTTCAAAATGCGACCGCAATCCATTGGTACCGATACATTATCCATTATTTCTTCAGGTGACCAATCGGGTGGTACCCCGCGGACAACACCCATCCTGGTAACTTGAAAAGATGGAATAAACGCTTTAAGATTTATTGTTGCGAGACTACTGTGGTTGATGAAAGCGTTGGCGTCAAGATGGTCAGAAAACTCCAACGACACCCTATTTCTACCTATTCTTTTGACTGAACCATTTACAACATTTTTAATAACATGCTTTTTCAAAAACTTGCCAAAAGTGACCGGGTGCAGAGAAACTCCATCCTCAGGGGACTTCATTTCTCTTTGGACGTGTACTACACCACAAAAGGAGAAATATCACTCTGGTTATATGTGTTCCTGGCTACAGAAGAAGATACTTGGGGAACGGAGTGGTTATCAAAATTGGCGGGAACTGGATTTATTGTTACAACAGAAGATGCTTCAATCGATTTAAAAGTGTCATTACTGGCAGTATCACTATTTTCACTGCTACAGCAACAGCCTGTTTTGCCATCAATAGCTTTAACATGCTTCCTCTTCTTTTTATTGCATGTTTTGCAAATTATCTTATTTAATCTATTTCTTTTGCGACCGGTACGCTGGGCCATCGAACCATCGGTTTCCATTCCCGACTCATTAGATAAGATAGAATGCGAGGAAGAGGAAATTGTAATAAAATTCGATGCCGGGGGAACCATTCCCCCCGACGCTATCGGGTCGGGCGGCTCGTTCATGATTCTAATAAAAAATCATAAAAAAAACTTACCTAGATTGTTTTTCTATATTTACACAACTACTAAATACACTAAATACTAATATTATTTACACCTTAACACTCTACTGATCCTAAAATCTTAAATATTTTCAAAAAATATTTCAACAAGAAAAAAGTGCACCGCTCCTTTCAAAGTTTCCCGCGCTTCCCCCCTGAATTTCGTTCGGTCTGACACTCTTCCGAATATTGACTATGGTTCCGACCGAACTTAGCTAGTCCGAACTTTCTTCGTAGTAGGGTACATAAGCAATGTTCGGTCGTGTTTCGGTCGGTCCCGAAGTATCGGATATCGAATTTCAGAGTAGGCCCCCAGGTGTTAAATAGGGGATGAAATTTTGTAAGGAAAATAGTCATTTTTGTAGTTTAAACTATGAAAATTACAGGTGTTTATCACTATGGGGAAAAATAAAAAATCACATGTTTCACTGCTTTTCCAAATTCGACCCCTAAAGGAATTAAATAGGGAATGAGAATTTGTATGGAAAATCGTCATTTTTGTAGTTAAAACAATGAGAATTGGTGTTTATCATTCAGGTCAAATCACATGTTTCAGAGTTTTTCGTAATTCAACCCATAAGGGTGTTAAAATAGGGGATGAAAGTTTGTATGGAAAAACTAAATTCATAGGATTTAAATTTCTGTTTTACAGTTGCCTTCAAATTTGGCATGCAAGTAGGGAATTTGCCGTTCCGTTATGTATTTCGTTACTATTGTTAGATTTTAGGATTTGTTATTCTCCAGCAATTATATATCAATACGCGCGCCGCACCTCGGATATACTATAATAAGCAGTGTGAGAAGACATTCTTTGCCTGAATAAACCCATAGGGTACTTTTAATCCCGGTAGTACGTTCCCGTGGGTTATTTTCCGACATCCACGCGGGCAAAGCTGCGAGCAAATACCAATTTTTCCCGACGTTTCGGCCAACTTGCAAAGTCCTTGGTCACAGATCTCTTGGTTATTCATCTAAGTCACAGATAGACGTAGACCGGTGAACGGTTCTCTTTGTCTCCTTGGGTCTCCAACTGCCTCAAATCTTTGATGCTTTGATTATAAATAAGTAATATGTGACATGTACGTATTATGTAAGTTTGTAAATATTTAGTCTCTTTTTTCTCATTTTAGAAATATTTGGAATACTTTTCTATTTCAAGTTTAACTAATTGTAACTTATCCACCCACACTTGAAAAAAAAATTGCTCATTAGACGAGCAGCTGTTGACCGGCAGGCGGCATTACGTAACTCATCTGAGTTGCGAATGGCAATGTCGATCCTTTATTCAGATGATAATATAATTATAACAATAACACGCGCACACACACATACTCAAATATTATTTAGACTGCATGTTTCATGGTAATGCCTGATTTGACATCCGTCTAACCACGCTCACGGCCCGTTCACGACCTTGCCGCTGTGAGCGGCAGCTAAGCGCGGGGCGGCGAGCGGTAAGATCAAAAGTATAAATATGTTTGAAGCACGCCACGAGACGCCGCTCATAGCGAAAACGCGCGCGGTTTTATCCGAGCGAATCGCTACAGCGGCGCGCGGTGCGGGGAGCGGCAGGAACAAAAGTACAAGCGAATGAGTGCGACGCCACGAAACAGAGCGGCGTGGACAGCGGTGTAGAAGTG
The DNA here is from genome assembly GCA_950381575.1 of Plusia festucae. Taxonomy (NCBI): domain Eukaryota; kingdom Metazoa; phylum Arthropoda; class Insecta; order Lepidoptera; family Noctuidae; genus Plusia; species Plusia festucae. The sequence continues at coordinate 8,887,888 of OX494434.1, forward strand.
ACGTACTCAGCGGCGTAATTAAAAACAAAAAAAAAAATGACGATTTTGTGGCGGTTATGGATACCGAGGCATTTATTACAGAAATTTTAAATCGACCGCCTATATCTCAAAGTGAGAAATATTTTTTCTGGATTGGTGACTACCCTTTTTGATCTGATTTGCTATTTTAAATGTGTGCTGCAGAATATAATCAAAAGTTTTCACACTCATTCTTGTGTACTCATAAAACTTATCAGGATGTTTTCTGTAATCTTCGTATACCAGTAGGTAGGTCACGAAATTCGCCATTTAAATACCGATCTTTATTTAGTTCGTGCACTCCTTCTCTCATATTAAGACTGTCTTGTTTTAAAAATGTACTGCTTTCTAAACATAGAAGAGATAATTTTGATAACGCCATGATTTTGAGCTCGATTTGACTACCTAAATACGTCCACCGCGGCCGCTGCAACTAACCGCTACTGAGGGTGAGGTACGTAGCGTGCAAAACGCACCGCTCACCGACGCCGCGCCACTCGCCGCGCCGCGCGCCGCTTAGACCGAAGTCGTGAACGGGCCGTCAGGGTCCCAGACGAAAACCAGCGTCAAACACTGGTATTAATTTACCATTGTTTGACAACACGCTGATCTGAGTGCCAAGTGCGAGTTTATTTTACGTTAAAGCGATCGACGCGTTTATGACGTTCGGCGCTCCGATTGGGCCCGCTCCAAGCTCATAACCAATCAGAGAGCCCAACGCGGTAAACGTCTCGATCGAGTTAAACGTAAAAAATCTCACACTAGACGCCTGGTTCAGCTGGAGACACATGGAGCAATCACAATAAATTATTGACATATACCTACTTTATTTTTATTTATTTTTTCAAGTCTAATATTATTATTATTTTTTTTCTTTCCATGTACCTGTTGTAAATTATTTTATAGTAATTTTTGTCGTTTTATTTTTTAAATATGTGATGTTGTTTATTGTATTTGTGTCTCTGTGCTGTGTCCAAAATTAATGTTTCTTTCTTTCTTTCTATATGCGAGTTCTTAATTTGAGTAACAGTTTAAGAAAAAAAAAAATCATTGATACATGATTGATACTGGATTGATACCAAAGACATTGTAATGTATTGATAGTAGAGTCAAAGACATTGTAATGTATTCTACTAACAGTACAATGTCTTTGAGTAGAGTACAATCATGAAGGTATAGATGAAAATGGAGGCCACTGTCGGAACAACGGTTTGAGTCAAATACCTTCGTTTCTCTATCTCACTCCTGTGGTCTGATCTCTCTTTTTAAATACATATGTCAAGTAAATCCTGTCATTAGGGCGGTTGTTTACTTTCGATTCAGAGCTTCGTTTGAAATTTTTGCCTGTAATTATTGTTATAATTAAAGAAATGGTGCAAACTTGTGTAGTGCGGGGTTGCGGTAGTACGTGGTGTCCAGGAGGTGATATACGATTTGACGCGTAAGTGTTTAAAACGTGATTTCTGACATTGAATGATTGTAAAGATATTTCTTTGTATTTTCAATTAATTACTTCATAAAAGGCTTAATCAATGTTTTCAACATACTGGTAAATGACTATACTAATAACCATGAAAAGATCCAATAGTTTTACATCGAATTTCATGGATTTTTTGCAATTTTATCTTTTACGTTCATAAGAAATCATTTTGAAGTAGTGTAACCATATTGCGGAAATATTTGGGACTTTCTGTAGGACCTTAACTAATTATGCATGTTTATTAGTCATTTTATACCCATAAGAGGGACGAATTTCTATTGTTGCATATTTAATTTATATTTCCAAATAGACAAAATGCAATATTTTGTAAATTATATTATAATTTTCAGATAGCAAGTTCATTACATGAACAGTCTATGGTGCAAATTGCTGAGAACCTCAAGCGGCGGAAGTACAACAACCTAGTTGGAAGTTATACTTTCGAGAAGTTTGGGGTTGAAACATTGGGACCGTGCGGTCCAAGTGCTCACATTCTTTTCAAAGATTTATCGAAGCGTCTTGTTGACACCTCATGTGACCCAAAGGCTGGTTTTTACCTTGGTCAGCGGTTAAGTTTATAAATAAATAAATAATTTGGAAAGTGTTTTTGTTTCTTTTTTGAAGTTTTTAATAATATACCGTTCCTATTATAGTCCCGAATGATATATGTATACAAGGTTAGTCAGAAAGGGGGTACTAATGCGAAAGGGTGTTAAAGTACACATTATAATGAATAACTTTTGTTCTACAACTTTTCCCAAAAGTGAATAGTTTAAGAGAAACAGTAGTTAAAAAATCTAAAAAAAAATCTCGAAAATCTATCCAAGTATAGGGATCACATGTGTTTACATTTTAGGTCATATTTGGGGTCATGAATTAGAAGCACCATTTTCTGAATTTGGAACTAAAGCAGGATAAAAGATAAAGATATTTATTTTCAAATATGGGTCTTAGAAATAAGCAGGTAGATATATTTATATTAACCACTAAATGGAAGCAACTACCAAACGTGATGTCCTGGGGATAATAAAATGAAGGTTACCCTACTTAGAAAGAGAGGGTGGGACCACGGTGAGCGAGATAGCGATACCATCATTTGAGCTTCAAGTAGGTATTCGAAGTGCGGTCTCCATTTTCATCTATACCTTCATGAGTACAATCATAGTACAATGTCTTTGATTGATACCACAGACTATGACAATGTCACGTTAATTAATACTATTTGTCACTTGGCAACCTTAAATATATGTCATTGCCTCTCGCCTCACTCACATTGTCATTGTCAAATGTCATCTGAACTCACTGAAGTTCACTGAACTTGAAGCCTGCTGAAATGAAGAAGCTTAGCTCAGATGTTTATTGAGAAGGATATTATTTTAACCATCCATTTTTTATCTTACTCTGATTTAGTTGAGTCCTTAGAATCAATTAAAACCAAATTGTTTACCGCTAAGAGAAAGAAAGACATGAATAATATTTAGATATCTGTTACATTTTATAAAAAAGAGAAACTGTGCTAATACATACATTGTGTGCAATAATGTGCATACATTGCGTATGCGTCAGTTTCAATTATGGCTTTAACATCAGCATTAATGTATTTTGGAAAGAAGCAAGTTTCTAAGATAATTTGTTTACACTATGCTAAGTGTAGTAATATGATTGCTCTAAGCGTTAAACAGAGCTTTAGCGAAAATGTTCTGGAGACGGCATCTGAAGATTTGTCGCATATTACCCCCTATTTTTCAAAAACCTTCAATCTAGCAGCATATGTAAATCATTCTGACACATTAAAAAAACTAGTTGATATTAATGTTGATTTAAGTAAAATAGAAAAAAAACCACATATTGTTCACAAAATTTTAAAGTTGGATTTTGAAGAACATATGAAACAACACATACTTTTTTTAAATGATTATGTTGGGATTGATGAAATTGGTAATTTTATAACAAAGAATCCAATGATTTTATGTGAGCCTTTGCAAGATCTTGAAGTCCGTGTTAATTATTTACAATCTAAAGGTTTTCATGATGATCAAATAAAAAGGATTATTGTGCGAAATCCATTCTGGTTAATGTTTAAGTAAGTACTATTTAAAAAAGAACTACATTTTGTGTGACTGTTAGTGATATATTTAATCTTTTATTTCTTTTTAGTACAATACGAATTGATAGGAGGTTTGGATTTTATCAGAAAAGTTTTGAATTGACCGGAAATGAAGTTAGAGACTTGGCTGCCAAGCAACCAAACTTAATAACATACAATTTGCATCATGTTAAATGCAACATGTTTGTTATAAAAGAGGAGATGGGTTTTGAGGACAAAGAAATTAAAGATATGGTATTAAATAAACCCAAGCTATTGATGATAAGTAAGTTATTTAATTTTAAATAATTTTTTTGTAGTAATGGTTGGTAACCTACTTAAATATTTAATTATTTGTTTCAGATCAGAGAAACCTCTTGGAGAGATTTAATTATTTGCATAATGTTATGGAGATATCACATAAAACTATAATGAAATACCCAGAGGTATTATTCTGCAGAAATTTCCGAATAAAACAAAGACATTTATTTTTATTGAAGTTGGGACGTGCACAATATAAGCCAACAAAAGAAAATTATATTCCAGTAAAATCTCTGGTTACAGAATCAGATACAGAATTTTGCAATAAATTTGCAAAATGCAGTGTTTATGACTTCAATATGTTTTTAAAGACATTGTAAATTTATCCAGCTTTACCTAATACAATTTTATTATTAAAAGCATTAATTGAATGATATAAAAGAGCATCAAGGATTCCTGCAACTGTAAAAACTCCTCCTATTATAGCACAGATGTTTGTAGCAAAATGACCCATTGACCTAGAAAGAAATAAAATTGCATTATATAATTTGTTTAGAAAAATATATTTAATTTCACCGAAATATTAATTTTTACCTTTCCTTTTCTGTGTATTTAACCATTAAGGGCGAGAGCTCATAACTGAAAAATGCTCCTGGCATACCCGATTCAGCGTTAATATTAGACACAGATTTTTTATGTCTTGTTACCGAAAATTGATTTGTATGTAAAACAGTTTTATCTAACTTAATATACATTGTGGGAACTATTTTCAAATAGTACTGGAACATTACAGCACCTGTAAAAAATGGGGTGTATTAACCGACAGATATGTTTATTATACGGGCGTATTTTTTTTTCTTTGTACCTTGCATTTTTTCACCTGTCACGTCACTTGTGCTATTAATTAGTTGATGAAAATTATTAATATTTATTATGCGTAGGTATAGAAAATAAAGATTAAGTGTTTATATTTGTATCGAAATATGATTTTTATTGTGAGCTTTTCCTTATATTATATTTTTTATGATATTCTGTAAGTAGACGAAAGTAGGAAAATGTTATGTAACTCATTGTATACAGTGGTTTAATCCTTAATTTTACGGCATTTTTTCCGCCAAAAACTTTAATTTTTTACTGAATCCAATGACAGTTGTATATTTGCTAACGTTCATAACGCTTAACACGGAAATATCAACCGTAAATAATGCGAAATACGACTTTATTTCTTGTAACCCAAATTCGATTAAGTGGAAAATTCCTACTGAGTTACGCAATTTTTTACTATATTCAATGTATTTCTACCGGATCTAGGTATATTTTTCAATGCAGAAATACTAACTTCAAACGTCAAAACTATCAGTCATTTTTCATACCTTGACGAGAAGCCGAAAAGTGCGAAAGTAAGTTTGGTACAGTCGAAATCTTCCACTGATTAACGGTTTATATTCAAGGAAAATTCAAAGTAATACGATTTCTATAGAGAATTTGTTCAGTTTGTAAGGAAGATTAAAGTAAATACCTTTAAATTAAATCAAAATTTACGAAAAGGGATAATGAATAACCGATAAATTCATGTTTGTATTATTATCTCACATAGAAGCGTTACGTCCACTGAGAAACATTTCACTCATTGTGTTTGTTGTAAACAAAGCTTTACTCGGTCCATTTAGTTATTTTGTGATAAGAAAGTAAAGATATTTCCATATGTTCCTTATTTAACGTTTAATTAATACCAAATAAATAAATATGTATGTTTATTCTTTTAAATTTTCTTTGATTTCACTGGCTAATTAGTCCTAAAATACGTTTTTAAGCAAACAAAAATGTAGGTCTATGACCAAACTGTAACTCAAAGGAGAGTATTTATAGATTATTATAGATTAAGCGGTGTTTAAAGGTTAAAATTTTAATAGATAAGTGTAGTACTAACTGAATATATATGAAATAAATATTTTTTTATATCTAAGTGGCCCATTTAATTTATGAAAAATGTATTGATATTTCGTAACTCAATGGAGCAGTTTATCAGTTCTAGCACATTAAAAATCGTTTTATTTTAAAACATATTGTTTTTACCTAAAAAATATATTCATATTCAGATAATAGATATATATAAGATAATATAAAAAAAATCAAAACGTATTTTATTGAAGTTTCATATTAATGTAAAATATGGTACAAGAAAATAAAAATACGCCCATACGTCGTCAAATTTGTAGAAAATCTAATAATAGGTAATCGAGGTTCGATTCGAAATCCAAAATTGGTAATCGAAGGATGCAATAGACACTATTTATGTAGATTTTGATTAATTGCGATTGCAAAGTCCCGAGTCTTAACTGTCAAGTTCTAAAAGTTATTGATTATACTCAAAACGACTGACTTCGCCTTATTCGGGTAAAATAGTAGGTAGTAATGCGCTTCGGGTGCAAAGTATCTTCGCACCCCCGCACCCCGCTCCAGGCACCTACATTTACGACAATTTTGAACTCCAACAACAACTCCAAATTATGATAAGGTTCCAGGCTGGAACCTTTACCGGTTTAACCGGTTAGTTATCCATCTCAAAAACTACTTCATGACAAACCGGTTTTTTCACATACATACTAAATCGATTTCGGTTTGGGGTTACGAAGACCATACGATAGTACGATACTAATTCGGGTTTGACATTCTAAACCATGTAGGTAGATAATTTTAGATGCAATAGTTTATTTTTTTTTGCAATCCTTTTTTAGGTTATTTAATGGCATTTGCTCATTGGCAACACTGTCTGCTATTATGTCAAATTGTCAATCAGTCAGTCAATCGAGCGAAGCAATAAAAAGCAAGAGGCAACTGTCAAGTCTACGCCGACCAGAAATCTAAAATACTTCTGAAAGGGTAAAATAAAGTTTACTAATATTGAGAAAAACTTATTAAACATGCCCGTACCAGGCGGAGTTTATCAAAGTCAAGGACCAACCTGTTTTGACAAAATAAAAATGGGTTTCATGATCGGATTTTGTGTCGGAATGGCGAGCGGCGGACTTTTTGGTGGTTTTACAGCTTTGAGGTTAGTTTTGTCAAATTATCTAAGTTGATTTGCAAGTATGTCATATAAATACTTAGATTAAATTTATTTATTTGTTGCAGATATGGAGCAAGAGGCAGAGAACTGGTCCATTCCGTAGGAAAAGTGATGCTTCAAGGTGGGGGTACATTCGGAACTTTTATGGCCATTGGTACTGGAATACGTTGTTAACGTATTGGTTGTTAAATTAACAATTTTGTATATACAGTTATTACTTATAGTGCCTAGCTTACAATATGTCTATTCATTTGTTTTATTAGCATAATGTTTTGTTTCTTTAACAAATTTGTTTATTAAATATTGTTATTGAAAACATACTTAATATTATTTCATCATAACGAAATCAACACATCTTAGTTTAGACTCAACTGTTATAGGTTGGTTCAAACTTAATGGCAGCTATGAAGTTAGTTACACACTGTGAGGTAGCTTGCCCTGCACCCTTGCTGGTGTATTTACTTGCTACTGTGCAGCTACTTGCCTCATATTCATAGCTGCCATTAAATCAACCTATATGTATTTTCCTACTTGAGTTGTGGATTGTAGTTGCTAACAGCCAGTGGCAAGACTGTATTTTCATTGAATGGTTAATCAATAAGAAGGTAACTTCTTGGCATTGAAAATGTTATTAAGTAGTGTATAGTGTCCATGTGTAATGGATACCCACTAGCTAGCCATTTAATGATAATTAAGAACAAAGTTGAAAGGTGGTAGATGTCATTGCTGAATCCAATGTATGAACATAAATTGTAAAATTAGCAATGTGGTACTGTTAGAGTGGAAAAAATATAAATATCATATTCTCACCTTCTTTGGCTACACCATTCACTCCATCTAGAGGTGCAGTGTTAGCACCTGCAATGTCCGTACCAAAAGACAAATGTTTAATGTAATGGGTTGTATTGAATACAGATGATGAGTATGGTTGCACATCATGGACATGTACATGATTAATTGTGAAACTTTTTCCTGGAGCTATATGGAAGCTACCTCCAACCTGCAATATCAAGTTTATTACTTAAAAAGTGTATTATTGAAAAGTAATCAAATAAAGATAAAAAACCAAACCTAAAGTCTAGATTTTGGTAAACATTGATATAAGAGTAAATTTTTTTTATGCCATATTAACCAAGCACCATAGGGAATAAAGTGTGAACAGAGGTCCTTTATTTTAACATTATTACAACAATGAGTTGCAAATCAGTACATTATTATTATAATAGTGATCCGCCTCGGCTACACAAGGGTTGAACAGTAATTAATACCTATCATTATTTATATATATTACAGAGAATATTTTAAGGTGAATCTAATAATGTTGGCACAGTTAGAAAAAATACTCACTCTGTTAACTTCCATGTACCCATATATTTGACAACCTTCTTTGAGCGCCAAATTTGTTTTCTCAATGGAATCATCATTTTTACATTGCTCTATTGTAGATAAATCAGGCAATGCCCACCTTCTTAATCTGTATGCTTCCTTTACTTCCTCACATGTGTTACAGCATCTAGTAAGAAAATTAAGCATTCATAATGTTCTATTATCACAAGCTGTTTCATTTGAGAGTACTCATTATGCGTTTAGAGTGCAATTAGTGTTTTAATCAATTCAAATTATAATTGCTTTCCATATTAAGATTTTTAAATTCACTCAGTTTCAGAATAGGTATCATGTAGAATTTTACAAGGAGTGCTCCATTGATTGTCATAAGGGTACATGATACCATATTACCATACTAGCTTACTGCATACTTACTGAGATTCATTAAATGCTGCACCATAGCAACTCCCACATGTTATTATTGCAACATCAGAAATGTTTTGCTTAATCTAAAAATTAAGAAAAGTTAAACAAGGTGCCATTCATAAATAAACATAACAAAAAACATACAAGTGTTCAAACCCCAGAAAATCACCTCGTAAATAATTTAGCTCTGGTAGAATATAATAATATTATACTGCTTTTGGCAAGGAAATGTTGACAACTTACAGGTGTAGACACTGCTATTTCTTCTTTTTTTGGTTCTTCTATAGGAATTCCATTTAAATCTAATCTTCTTTTGTGTATATTATGTTCCATTTGCAAATGTTGTTCCCCTGATGAGTCCATAGCATCAAGTACTAAATCTGTAAGTTATATAAAAATTTGGTTCATGCTTATCATATAATTTTAGAGAGAAAAGATTACTTCTTGTAATTGGAAATTTGGTATCTCATTTGTTTTTATGGTTTGTAAGAAAAAAAAAATGTGGTACTAAAGATGTGCGGCCCAAAGGAATTGAAGTAGGTTTGTATTTTAACTCAATGAAATAATAGTTAATATAAATGCAATTGAATAATAAAGTTAATAAACCACGTTAAATTTTGGATGTTCCTATTTGTTTTACCATTGGTAACCTTGGTAAATGGCAATATCTTATGCCTATTCTTTTTCCAAGGCATTTTTTATTGGTGGAATTTAGCCAGGTAACACGACGAGGAGGGATGAAATACAAAGAAGTAAGGAGTGTGATTAGGGAGGTAGGTTACATAAATAATAATATTGGTAAATATTTATGTAGTCTTATGTGTATGTGTGAATACATAAATGAAGAAAAAACAAGTGAGATTAGACAGTTAAAGTATTCCCAAATTATTGAAATCAGTTTGGCAAAAGTTAGTTCCAAATCTTCTTCTATTCTCCAAATAAATCAAAGTTAATGTAGGTAAGGTGATTTAAAATAGAAGCACTTACAATTACACGATATTGTTGGTACGATAATATCTATATTAATTCTTAGTTTATGTCCTCTTGACGTGTCAACAAACAATTCCTCCGAAATATTAGGTGACATGTAGGTATACAGTTCAGAAAGGAACAATAACATCATTATTAAGCCGCCGGTTACAGTAACTGCAATATAAGAAATATAAATCGGTAATTCGTATTTCAAATTTTCAATTGTGTAAGAAGTAAGCCAAAACTTAAAACATTACATACTTGCTGCGCCGGTGGCAGTTTTTATTCGGAAGTCTTCTAACGTTTTAGCATACGCATCTAACTGCTTAAACTTATCAATTAATTGAGATGACATTGTAGTTTACACTTTCCAATTTTAAATATGTTTAACACAGTTCCCTTGACTTTCTTTTATTATTTATTAATAACGTCTAACTTAACCCCTATTTACTTTTACTTGTCAACCACAGTTGTTATTATGTCAACGAAATTCAACGAATGACGGAATGACTCAAATGAAAGGATCAGCCACGGCGACCAATCAAAACGTTTTATGTACTCTGTTTAATGTTTATGTCAGAGCTCAGAACCAGATTACCAGACTAGAGCCAGAGCAATAAAGCACCATCGGTTGTGTTGTACTACAGTGTTACGTTTACGGTTTATTTTGATTGATTCTTCTCTAGCCAGCCAGGGCAAGAAACAGCTGGAGCCTTCCTAACGGCCCGTTCACGACCTTGCCGCTGTGAGCGGCAGCTAAGAGCGGGGCGGCGAGCGGTAAGATCAAAAGTATGAAAATGTTTGAAGCACGCCACGAGACGCCGCTCATAGCGAATTCGCGCGCGGTTTTATCCGAGCGAATCGCTACAGCGGCGCGCGGTGCGGTGAGCGGCAGGAACAAAAGTACAAGCGAATGAGTGCGACGCCACGAAACAGAGCGGCGTGGACAGCGGTGTAGAAGTGGACGTACTCAGAGGCGTAATTAAAAACAAAAAAATAGACAATTTTGTGTTGGTTATGGATACCGAGGCATTTATTACAGACATTTTTAATCGACTGCCTATATTGATGTCAAAACATCCCCAACAAAAATATAAAAATATCTTATAAGAAGGTTGTGGGAAGAGATTAAACAATGTTTTAATTTTTATATCTCTCATATTAATTATTATATCTCTATTTAATGTTTATATCTCTCATATCAAGAATGTCTTGTTTTAAAAATGTACTGCTTTCTAAACATAGAAGGGATAATTTTGATAACGCCATGATTTTGAGCACGATTTGACTACCTAAGGCTCCGCGCAAACGGGCCACCGACCACAGCCACTGGTGGCCAGCGACAGCCACATAACATACTTTTTCATATATTTTGTATAGACGCGCCGCACACGTGTAGCCGGTGGCGGCCACTCGCTACAGCAGTGTCCGCGACGCGCCACTAGTGGTCGCTACGGGCCACACAAAACGCTCACAGCCGCCACTGTCGCACTGCTCCACCCCCCGCGCAGTTAACCGTTAGACGTTCTACGTATCGCACGCGTCACCATGGAGCACGACGCCTCAATGGATGTTGATACATTTATTTCGGCAATCCATGCACGTCCCGCTATTTGGGATCTACATTCTGATCTGTACAGTAATAGAAATGAGAAAATAAAAGCCTGGGAAGAGATTTGTTATTTATTTATTAACAATTTCAAGGACAAAAATAGAAAAGAAAAAAGCACCGCAGGTTAGTTAACATTTGAAATATTTTGTATCGTATTTATTCACATTCTGTTTTCTTGCCATGGTATTGATCCTTCATTCATAAAGTAATCTTTTAATATGTCTCGTGTAGTACATGATCGTAAAGTTGGTATACCTGTATCTTCTACATTTTCGAATCCGACTACATTCAGCGTGTGTTTGAAATTGTAACCATCTCTTTTACGAACAAAGTTGTGCAAAATGCAACACGTTTTTACGATATCTTCCGAGAATTTAATAGATGTATTTAATGGGCGATGAAGTATTCTCCATTTGTTGGAAAGTAAACCAAATGCACATTCTATGCAGCGCCTAGCACGACTCAGCCTATAATTAAATATTTTTTTATCTGAAGACAAATGTCTTCCCGCATAAGGTCTCAACATGTGATCGGATAAACCAAATGCTTCATCACCAACAAATGAATAATTTAGTGCTGGACAGTTACCAACTGGTCTTTCTGGGGGTATATTAATAGATTTGTCTTCAATTCTTTTAAACAATTCACTCTCTTTAAATATAGTTGAATCCGATGCTTTGCCGTAGCAACCAATATCTACGAATGTGAAAAGGTAATTAGAGTCACAAACAGCCAAAAGTACCATCGAAAAATAATTCTTATAGTTGTAGTATAAGGATCCGCTGTCAAATGGATGAATAATTCTAATATGTTTTCCATCGATAGCACCTAAGCAATTGGGGAAATCAGTGTTTTGTAGAAACCCACTAGCTATTTCGTTCCACATATCTCTCGTTGGTTCTGGTATACATATAGCTTTCAACCTATTCCAAATTAGTTGGCATGTTTCTTTGACTATCATTCTCGCTGTAGATGCACCACGATAGTACGTCGTTTCAAAATCTCCAAATGAACATCCGGTGGCAAGGTACCTGAAACAAATAGCAAGTTCTATGTTAAATACAGTATTGTTGAATAATAATACGATTTTTTATAGCTGCCACATTACAACGAAAGTGGAAGAGTCTCCGCGATAGTTTCAACAGAGAAATTGGGAAGCAAAACAAAAGCGGATCTGGAGCATCAGGCAGAAAAGAATATATATATTTTAAACAATTGTCTTTTTTGAAACGTCTTAAAAATGTGAGATCTACTACAGATGAAGAGATTAATGAAAATGATTCAGAATTAAAACAACCACAAGAACTCAAGAATCAAGAAGAATCTTGTTCTATAAGCAGTTCTAGGAGACGGGCAATGAAAAGAAATATTGATAAAACAGAAAACGAAATCTTGCAACAACTATCGGACAATTTAAAAAAAAATATGAAAGACCTGAAGATGTAGATCCTGATAAAGATTTCTTGATGTCAGTCTTGCCGGATATTAGAAAAATTCATGATGATTTTAAAATTGATTTCAAGAGTGAAATGTTACAGTTGATTAAGAAGTACAAAATGTATGAACCTATTCATAATTACAGATCTTACTCATCACAGTCTTATGGATATTCTACACAAAACACAAATGCTTATACAAAAAATCAGGCTACTACATCAACTGCGATGTCTTCTCCATCGGCATTGTCAAATTATTCAAACCATAGTACGGATGATAGTTCTATAATAGAAAATTTGTTTGATACCGAATCTTGAAATTGATTAAAAGGCCGAATTGTTACAGTTAATTAAGAATTACAATATGTATAAGTTTTCCGAAATTACGAATCTTATTCATCATAATAAATATTAAAATATTAAATGTGTTTTACTTACTTACCTTAATGTGATTGCGAGTCTTTCTGCAGGGGCGATGCTTTCTCGCATACTGGTATTTTGCCGTATTAATCCATCTTGTAACACTAACAATAGTTCTTGAAATGTAGTCAAACTCATTCGATAATGTCTAAAAAACTTTTTTGGATATCTTAGTAGATTATCGAAGTGCAAGTTATGTTTTACTGTAGGACCAGTTAAAATTGGATGAACCCAATACAGGCGGCGACGGCGATGTCTACGTCGTCTGCGTATTAACAATAATAGCGCGAGCAAAGTTTCCGTGTCGGAGTCCATCATTAGACTGCGCAGCGAAAGCGGGCGGGTTATAAAATGTGGCGACTTCCAAACACCGGTGGCGGTCGCTCGCCTCTGATACTGTTACAAATGAGGCGGTAGCGCGCGACAGCCACCGGTGGCTGTGGTCGGTGGCCCGTTTGCGCGGAGCCTTAATACGTCCACCGCGGCCGCTACAACCTGTATAATCTATGGCTACCGCTACTGAGGTACGTGGCGTGCATTTCGCACCGCTCACCGACGCCGCACCGCCCGCCGCGCCGCGCGCCGCTTAGACCAAAGTCGTGAACGGGCCGTAAGTAGTGACTCTCTGGGGTATTCAGGTCCATTGTGTTGCTACTTACAAACAGCTTGCCATAATTATGCTGTCTTGCGGATTTATACAGATTTTTTTTTATTTTTAGCTCGTTTTGAAAAAGCAATTTAATCTGTCCACGTACGTACTTGTATGTAAGTAGTGAGTGTACTTGTGTGAAATTAGGATTTTCGCATTAAAATTGTTCGAGTTTTTAGGATCACTTGGATACCTTTGATTTTATATTTTTAATATGATTTACATGAACAGCATAGCGATTCCGAAAATACATTAGACAAAGTCACAGCGAATTCGTCGGTGAAATCTGGATTTCGTATTCCGAAATCAAGTGAAAACTAAAGTGGCGCCGCCTGTGTAAGTTGTGTCGACGAATAGAACTAAATAAATGTCAAATCTTTTCATGAGTACTGTCAGTGACATTTTATAAAACATGACATTTGAAAAGGGCAGTTGGTATTCCGAAAACTCACTTTTCACGTTCGAATTCACCTGTCAACACAAAAGTTACTTATTTCTCGGTGAAAACTTACGATAATAGAGCTAGAATCCTACTTAAGCGACAGGTATCAGGTTGTAGCAATAAATGATATTAGTTCTATTAATGCCATAGAAGAAAAATATCAATCTGAACCGAAAAAAGTACTACACGGTGTACCACAGGGAAGTGTACTAGGACCACCCCTTTTCCTGATCTACATCAATGATCTCCCTAATGTCACACAACATCCTATGATTCTTTTTGCTGATGATAGCATAGCCATTTTTAAAGGTGAAAATATGGACACCTTTGAAATCGATGTAAATAAAACTCTTGCTGAAATAATAAACTGGCTCACAAATAACAACTTGATCAACCTACATAAAACAAAATTATTGACATTTCCTAAAAATAATAAAATCAACTTTAATATTCATCACAATAATACAGAAATTGAACAGGTTAGCTGCGTAAAGTTTTTGGGACTCTGGATAGATAATGATTTGTCATGGCAAACACAAATATTGACACAGTATGTAAAAAACTCAACCAATATTCATATGCTCTTTATAAATTATCTAAGGTTGTCGACAAATCAGTAGTGCTAACCGCATATCATGCTTATGTATCATCGACTATTAAATACGCTATAATATTTTGGGGTAACGCCACACAGAAAGATTTAGTCTTTAAAGCACAGAAAAGGTGCGTGCGCGCAATTGCGGGTATATCTGTTCCTGATTCTTGTGAACCATACTTTAGGAATTTTAAAATTTTGACAGTTCCATCAACTTACATTTACGAAACCGCAGTATTTGTCAAAACAAATAGGAATCTATTTGGTGAACTTAAATCTAAAATAAACTCTTATAAAATTCCCACTATAGTGCATAAGACCGCCTTAATAGACAAAAGTTTCTTTGGTATGGCGTCTAAAATTTATAATAAGGTGCCCGTGGATATTTTAAATACTGAACAACTGCCACTATTTAAAAATAAGTTACGTAATTATCTGATAGACAAAGCATACTACACGGTCCAAGATTTTATAAATAACAAATTATCTATACTAATATAATAAAGAGGAAACCTTTGTATTTTTGTATGTTTGTATTGAATAGGCTCAAAAACTACTGGACCGATTTCAAAATTTCTTTTACCATTACTTAGAGGGATTCTTCCGAATCCGTATAGGCTATATTTTATTCCGGAAAATAGATAGGATTTTTCGTGGTAGTGAAAATTATGGAGTAAGTCGACGAAAAAACTGCCGTACGTTAACAATTCTCGCGAACGCTGCCTAAATGGTTAGAGATGTATGGTTGACTTCTATAGAAAAGTTGTAGAACTCAATAATGCCTACTATTAGCCATTATAACCACTTTTCCATAGAATAAAAGTAATTAAAATTATTAGCCTATGTTTATTGATCATATTATCGTCAAATACTAATCCTTATCCAAATAAACTATTTATTGAGCAAGATTGTTTCAATAGCTATAAATTACTTTTTATTTTATTCCAATCGGACAATTCATTCAAAAGATATTACGAATTTAAAATTGTAATTGGTATTAAAATGAATGATGGCCGTCGGCCGATATGTGTCGCACGACTCGCACGGCGAATCCGCAGGGGAGGGGGGTGCACATCTATGAAGAAATAAATGTCCCCGTGCGAAGCCGGGGCGGGTCGCTAGTATTGTATATATGTATTGTTATTGTATTTTTTTATTTTTTACTTCTTATTCACTTCGACATTTTTATTGTATTCTTGGATTATTTAATATTAGTAATAAATTGTTATTGTCTCATAAATTGTAATAATAATAATAATAACCCCCCCGGGGGATCACCTTGACGTGGTGGGGGGGCTTCCGGATATATGGTACTGGTCACATGGTCTAAACAACTAACCACAAAACATCACCTATATATGGTACAGGCTAAGTGGTCTTATCAACTTACCACTGAATATCACCTATCCTAACTAACGATCCCCAAACCCATTTGATGGAGAAAAGTAGTATGAAAAGTCAGATTAAGAGATATAGTTTGCGGCCGCTGCCCGGGGGCCGCCGGGGCGCATCTGGAGCCGACGCTGGATGCCACAGCATGCGAACCGTAGGCGACGGGGGACTGAGCAGGCGGGTTCCCCTCGAAGAAAATGCTACAGCCGACCGATCACCCTCACCCTCATCCTCCGAACATTCACTCTTCGGAAACATCCCATCTCCATCTTCAACCCATACTTTATTTAGATCACCTCTTTCATCACCATCATCTATATATTCATCTCGATCTACAAGGTCAACAGCTGTTGTGCAGGAGGCAGTAGCCACTAACTCTGCACCCACTGATGGCCCTTCTCGTGCGCGAAAGAAATGGTCCGAAGACATGAACCGCTTTATATGGCGCACATACTTATTAATAACTAAATGTGAGACTACACAGATGAATAATTATTTAGAATCTTTGCACCAAGAATTTGACAGTAAATATCCAGAAATGCAAGCCACTCGGCAACGAGTCGGTGATCAAAGAAGAGCGATTTTAAGAAGAAAATTACTACCTCAGATTGTATTAGATGAAATAAACAAGGAAGTCAAAGAACACATACAAACAACTGATTACTCATCTCTTTCACACAATCATAACCACACTCAACACACCACACAAACACAGACACACATAAATTCTACTGTAAACATCAGAATAAAGTGGTCTGATGACATGAATGAAGATATTATTCGATTTTATTTAGAAATAACTGAACTAGAAGTGCATAAAACCAGCTACCGGAAAAAACTGTATGAATTGTTTATAAAAAAACACCCTAACTTATCGCACATCACTGAGCAGAGAATTGCAGATCAAAGAAGATTAATATTTTGTAATAAATTAAATGCAGAGAAAATAGGAAGAATAAAAAGAGAAGTAGAATTAAAGTTGATAGAGAAAAATAATTATCTAACCCCAGACACAGAACCAGACAATACGGTAGAAAGTACACAACATGACGATACATTACACATTACACAAGCACCCACAGAATCAATTACAGCGGAGAGATTAGATATTGAAGTCGCTGTAGAACCTAATCCTACACAAAACGATGCAGTAGAAATAAGTAACATAGAAGTAGAGTTTAATAACGCTGTTGGAAAATTTTGTGATATGAACCCCGAGGAGAGGCCATATATCCCTAAACAAAGATCGTCTCGAAAATTTTCACAAATTGTCCAACACCTGAACAATGTTATTCTCCCAAAACATTTAAACCAGCAGATTAATTTTATTTCATTACACACATTAATTTATTCAGCAGCTTTTGCGGCAGCCATTTGTAACGGTACTAAATTTAGAATAGAAAATGCAACCTTAAGTAGAAGTATTAGGAAACCACCATGGCAAAGAAGAATTGAGAGTAGAATTGAAAAGTATAGATTTGAAATAGGTAGATTAACCCAATTCATTATAGGAAATAGAAATTCTAGAATATTAAAGACAGTCGAAGAAATAAAAATTAAATACAAAACACATTCCCAACATGAAGAACCGAATACGGAACCGCAAGACTTTCTCGATACTTTGAAACAAAAACTGAATGCGGCTTCTAATAGACTTAAGAGATATTTAGCATGCACACAAAGAAAGCAACAGAACTCCACATTTGTTAATAATGAAAAACTATTTTATAGAAAATTAAGTATTAATAATCAGCAAAATCTGAACTCAGAGGTGCCTTCCCCTCAGAATTTAAAACAATTCTGGGCTGAAATCTGGGAAAATCCAGTACAACATGAGACTGGTGGCGATTGGTTACAGGGTACAGCAGACACGGCGCTTATCTCAAATATGAATTTCGAGAATATCCCAATCGACACTTTTCTGCAAGTCATTAAGCGCACGCATAACTGGAAGGCACCGGGTACGGATCACATACACAATTATTGGTATAAAAAGTTTACTTGCACACACCCATTTATTCACAGTAACATAAGTAGATTCATACAGTCACCACACACTATGCCATCATTTATAACCCATGGAATCACATACATGCTGCCAAAAGGTTCCGATCCCAAAAATCCTGCAAATTACAGACCTATAACATGCTTACAAACTATATACAAAATTATTACCGGATGTATTAGTGATATAATCTATAAACACCTAGATCAACACAGAGTCCTTGCAGAACAACAAAAAGGATGTAAACGTAATAGTCAGGGATGTAAAGAGCAGTTGACAATAGATGCAATTGTTATGAAACAGGCTCAAATAAAAAACCGAAATGTTCACACTATGTACATAGATTACAAAAAAGCCTTTGATTCTGTCCCTCATAGTTGGTTAATTTATGTACTAGAACATTATAAAATTCATTCAAGTCTTATTTCATTTCTACGTGCAACCATGCTTCAGTGGCAGACAAAACTAAAATTGACTAACGACAGTGGCTTAACTACTGACCCTATAAGGATACAAAGAGGTATTTTTCAGGGAGACGCACTTAGCCCACTTTGGTTTTGTTTGGCACTTAACCCGTTATCTGAACAATTAAACAGCACCAACGTAGGTTTTAAATTAAAATACAATAACTCATCACATATTCTCTCTCACTTAATGTACATGGATGATATTAAAATCTATGCATCTAATCATACTGAACTCATAAAACTAGCTGACATTACACAATCATTTTCTAACAATATACATATGCAATTTGGAGTAGATAAATGTAAAATTCATTCAATAAGCCGTGGTAGAGTTCAAAATAACACCTATGTACTAGACACTGGTGAACATATAGATCCTATGGATGAACACAGTACTTACAAATATTTAGGTTTCCATCAGTCCAAACAAATTCATCAAAAACAAGCAAAAGTAGACTTAAGCCATAAATTTAAAGTTAGACTAAATCAAATTCTTAAAACACACTTAAATTCCCGTAATAGTATTAAAGCAATAAATACCTTCGCGATACCGGTACTCACCTACTCGTTTGGCATTATCAAATGGTCTAAAAGTGATTTAAGTAAACTACAACGCATAATCAACACGCGTATGACTAGCCATAGAAAACACCACCCTAGATCGTGCACACAACGTCTGACACTGCCACGCCAAGAAGGAGGAAGGGGCCTTATCGACGTCCAGAATTTACACAGTAGTATTGTAGATAAATTACGAAAATATTTCTATGTTAAAGCTGATGAATCCCTACTACACCAATACGTAACTGATATAGATAAGAATTTTACACCTTTAAACTTAAGCAACAAAAATCTTCAACTGAATTCAGTGAGTAAGCAGCAGAAACTGAATGCGTGGTCACAGAAGTCACTGCACGGGAGGCATCTCGCTGATCTCAGCCAAGAACACGTCGACAAGGATGCGTCGAACGACTGGCTGCGGCGGGGTGAGCTCTTCCCAGAAACAGAGGCTTTTGTGATCGCTATTCAGGATCAAGTCATAGACACACGTAATTATCAAAAGCACATTATCCGCGTCCCTAATTTAGTTACAGATTTATGTAGAAGATGTCACAGTAGTTCTGAAACGATCCAGCATATCACTGGTGCGTGTAAATCCATTGTACAAACTGATTACAAGCATAGACATGACCAAGTTGCTTCAATACTGCATCAAAACTTAGCCCACAGGAACTCGTTTATCCCACAAAAAATAGCTTACTACAAATATAAACCGAGCACAGTTTTAGAAAATGATATTATAAAAATTTATTGGGATAGGACAATCATTACAGATAAAACCGTACATTTTAATAGACCAGATATCACAATTTTAGATAAAGTTCAGAAGTCCGTATTTATGATTGATGTGGCAGTCTGTAACACACATAACCTTGTCACGACCTATACGGAAAAAATGTCAAAGTATGTTGACCTGGCAACTGAAATCAAAAGGCAGTGGCAAGTAGATTTTGTTAAAATAATACCCATCGTCATTTCGACAACTGGTGTAGTCCCAAAGAGCCTTCAGCCCAACCTTAACTTACTCCATATGCCCAAAACCACACTTACACTCATACAGAAAGCTACACTTTTGAACACATGCCGACTCACACGCAAATTTCTCACATCACCATTATCATCATAAAAAAAAAAAAAAAAAAAAAAAAAAAAAAAAAAAAAAAAAACTAACACACTTGGTCACGGCCCGTGTGCTAGTTTACTACCTCTTCTTTAAAGAAGGGAGACCAAAACACGGTACAACGAAATAATAATAATAATAATCGTTTATTTCAGGCAATATAAAACAATGCAAAACAAAGCTTACAGAGGCCCATATTATATATACCTTACAGACTAACATACATACAAAAATATAAACTTATAACTAAGTCACGTTTTCGCGACGTGTGACGCAAGTTCTGTGAGATCCGGAGGACGCCGGCGGCCGCGGAATTTCCTAAATACGACCCCTTTCGGCCACAGCTCCTCTTTCAGAATCGCCGATAGTCGATCGGTCGGGACGCGTACAACAAACGAGTTGAAGTTAACTGTGTTGCGCGATTCCAACTTCTCGACCACAAACCGGGTCTTCATTTTCTTCTCCAAGTACTCCATCACGTCGGAGGCCTTCGTGAGGAAGTGGAGACGCGACACATACACATGCACCACAGGAACAGCGGGGTGCAGGATATGTTCTGTCGGTGCGGTGCCACACAGGTTGCGGCGAAGAGGCCTTTTCTTCTTTCTCTCAACCTTAGTAAAGCCCTCCTCATCCGGCTGACGTGGTAGCGCCGCACTAGGAAGGCGTTCGTTGCGTGTGTTCCCGGTAGCCTTCCCGGTCCTCAATATATTGCTCGCTTTGGGTGGCTGGCGGGCAGCAGCAGCGGCGTAGTGACGTTGAGGCGTTGACGTCACGACGACAGGCGATACCTCCGCGGGGGGAGGCGCGGGGCGAGGCGCAGGCGCCGGCTGTGTCTCAGGTGTCGCACACATGAAACTTGCTGACACGACTTTGCATGCGCCGCGTCGCGTGTTGATGTTATTGACCTCCGGTGAACTACTTACGGCCAGCGATTTACGCAATGATGTAACTTCGGCACGTAGCTCACTGATGGTGTCTTGCGAAGCCTCCAACTTCAACACTACCTCCGCCAGGCTGGCTTTCAGGGTTGTGATGTCCTTGAGCAACCTGGTAACATCGACGTGGTCAAATGTCACTGGCGGCAACTTGTGTAAGTTTTTCGCCACAAACGACGGCACGTCATCAGGATCCGTTGTCTTCAGGAGATTGATGATGTCCTGAAGACTCTTCTCACCCTTGTCGTCCTTACGGCGGGATGGCATTCTGTCGATCTGTCCGACCGACTTATACAGCAGAGTTTTTGCGGATGTTATTTCCTCTGCATTAAAGTTGGACTTGCAGATCTGGATGATGCTGATCTCGTCCATGGTGTCGATGGCGTGTTGTAAGAACGCCAACACTTCATTAGCTATGAGTTGGTCGGAACTCAAGGCCATTGTAGCGTGCGTCGGCCTAAGCCGCGCAAATCGCGAATATAATGATTTTTTATTATTATATTCGTATGCAGTGGGCGCGTCCTATACCTAGCGCGCACCGCACCGCAATGTTTAGTTTAGAGTTCATATAGGTTCGTGAATGCGTGCCATATTATTAATTGGAAATTATTGTATGCCTAACAGGCAGGACATAACGGATCTGTAATTTTATATACCCTACCATCTGTTCATGTAACCTATGCCCACAATAAAATGATTTTGATTTTGATAAATATTTTCAATGAATAAAGTAACTGTAAAATTACATTGTTTCTCATAAAGTTTTTATTTTAGACCAAATTTAATGTAATACATAGTTCCATATCTAGGAAATTTATAAGAACACTGAAACTTTTCATGATCATATTTAATCAATATTCAATACCCAAGTAAACCTACTGGCGCATAGCGCCTTGGCTTTGTAACAAGAAACTGTCTCGATTTTCACAGTGCACTCGTAGTTAAACTTAGTTTTGTAGCAGGTATTCGTCGGAAATAAACTTGAGTCAACTGCATGAGTGTGGAATCCTTGAAAAGAAATATGCGCTGCTGTTAGAAAAAGTCCAAAAAGCTTATTTAAGGAATTAATAAAAACGTTATAATATTTTTAGTATCCCACGAATTTTGTAATATTTGGCATTTAGGATTTAATTTCCTGGAAGTAAGGCGTTCGTATGACCAAATGATTGATGATGATTGTTTGCGGATGAATGGAAGTTGTTGTCTGAATGCTTGAAATTATGCAAATGTATATAAATGTGTATCTCGTATTATATTATGTATTCATATATTGTATTAAATGGTGTAATTGACTTCGGTCGTTTTGTTTAATAATAAATAAATCGCAAGTGTTATGATACATCGCTTCAGGTTATGATTTTTGATGACGAAATTTTGTCAACCGACTTTTTGTCAACTTGATTTGTTCTGGTGCATGACGCATGACGATTGACGCCGGTTTTGCCATCGGCTTTCAGAAAGCCTTGCCGTCGATTTTGCTACCGGCTTTATCAATGGCCTGCAGTGCCTGTTGAAGATTAATGAATCTTCGCAGAAGTGTTTTAGTAATTCATTTTCTTGATGAATTTAGTGCCTTTTACTCTAGATTCCAGCAAACATATGACCCTTATAGCTAAAAAAACGTCAGTTTTGACATTTGCGCTTGTCAATTATTTTCATTTGTCAAACGCGTTCTAGCTTAGTTTGAAATCATTAGTTAGCTTAATAACCATTGGTTGGGTTAACTCGGCCCAAAAAATCTCGGCTCAACCAATCAAACTTCGGTAGAATGCGTTTATTCATGAAATTTTATTCTTACAAATGGTTAAATAATTAACTCTGCAATTCATTTGATCAATTGGTACCTAGTTCAATTGATGAAAAAACGCGTTTTGTAACCATTAGTTAGCCTATTTAACTATTGGTTTAGTTAACCCGGGATCAAAAAACTGGGCCTAACTCTCAGACTTATTTGACCTTTTGAATTTGATAGACAAACAAACGCTTTTTACGGAAATTTTAAACCATTAGTTATGAAATTTGACACCATTGATTAAAAATGGATAAAAAACTGGGTCTAAATTTACTAATTATTGATTATACTCTGTGAACTTAAGCTGATTAAATAAAAAACAAATACATAAGTTTTCATTTATCATATTTTCGGTTCGAACTGACAAGTCAATGGGATTGCAAGTTATAAAATTTAAGTTAGGCATTTCAGTGGTCTTGTGACTAAGCGCAAGTTTGTTAAGTAACCTCTCTTATCTATTATGCGTTAGTAAAGTAAAACTGCTAATTTTGTAAAATTAAAAAATTTATTGTCAGGGTAATAGGTAACATAGATTATAAAATTTCATTCTTTACCTATATTTACTAAAACCACAAGTAACGGCAGTTGGTAGAATGCGAACGCGTGGCACTTTCACATTTATTTATTTATTCAATGTACCTAATAACATTTATGTTCACTTTGTATGATGACGCCCTGCCACATTCATAATAATTACTGTAATTATTATTAACATTATTGAGTATTATTTACATGTGTACAGTCTTTTAAATTTATCTTAAAGAGATCACTTCTTAACATTGAAGCCTTCACCTGTAGGATCTAGAATCCATGGATAGTTGTTGGGGCATTCCATGCAAGTGAAAAGACGTAAGGTTTCTCCTGGTAACTCCCGAGTCGTCAATGGGCAGGCGTTTGGCAAGGAGCAGAAAGGTTGACCTTTGACGTCACATTTGTCTTGTTTCCATTCTTGGAAATCTCTGAGAGATGTCAGTTCTGTAGGATTTTGCATCCACTGAATGACTTGAATGAGAGAAGTGAAGTAAACGTCGTTCCTTTCCAACATCTCTTCGATAAACTTAATCAACTCATCTCTGAACTCTTTTTTGGATTTGAGCCATGAAGCGTGGAAGTGAAGACCAAGGGGCGCACGGTTGGTACTGTAGTGACGGTTGAAGTTGTGACGCAAAAGGCGAGCGAATTGTTCTCCGGTTTGAATGTTAGAACAAGAGTCCACTACGTGACAACCAGGAAGAGATTCGTCGAAAGTGGGGTCATCTCTTCTATCCAATTCGTTCATGACCATTTCCCATACCGGGTGGCTTCTTGATGGGCAGTTGTGGGCATTACCATTGCATTTGTGAGGCATACGGAAGTACAATGTGTACGGCCAGATGGGGACACGACCAAGAGGAGCTGTAATCGATGCATCGTAAACAAAGTATTGGTCAGCCATCATTTCAAATTGCTTGTTTCCACCAACACGGAGGTAAGGAGCTCGCACACCGATGATAGAGGAGTCGGTAATGTTAGCGAATCGTTCAACAATTAAACGAGCACCAGCCATTTCAGCTAGCCAATCGTCGTAACTTCCACTGGTCCAGTAGTTGGGATCGTCCTTGTGAGTAATAGAAAATACTGAGATTTCGTGTCCTTTGCGGTGCAATTCTTGAAGAGCAGCATAATTGGTATATTTGTGGGAGACAAAGAATGTACCACGAATTTGGCAACCGTTGGGATTGTGATGATTTCCGTTGAATATTTGCTCGTACAAGTCGATGTTGTCAACGTTCACGGCACCATTGAAAGTAATGGTAATCATTTGAGGCACTTGGTTAGCTTCGATGCCTCCTGGAATACGAGTTCCGTCGGCTGAACAGAAACAGTCTGGGAGTGCGCACTGGTTGGGGTCACAGTCTGGTGCTCTGTTAGGATCAACGTCGACAGCTGTAAAATAAAAAAATAATTAACTTGATACAACACACATTTTGATTTCACAGTAACACAACATTTATTTTTATTTTTATTAACTTACTGCAAGCGTTTTCGTCGGACTCATCTTTACAGTCAGGCTTTCCGTTACAGAACAATTCCTTTTCAATACAGTCGCCACTTCCGCAGGCTAATTTTCCTTCAGGGCAGATGGGCTCATCCGTTTTCAGGATAGGCAAAATTTTCCTCGGTTCTGGAATATAGTGTATTTCATAAGTACGATGAATTAATCTGTATTTTAAGACTGGTGATTTTTAGGATAATCGCTTTGATACGCAGGTGCCATTAATTTGCTTCGTTTGTGTTTTTATTGTAACAGTGTCTTAAAGGTCCATAAGAAAATAGAAGAGAATCAAGCATGAAATAATGATGAAGTTAAAAGAAGATAAAGTAGGGAAGAGGATAGCAGATACATGTAGGTATTTTTCAAATCAGCTTTATTATTATTTTACAGGTACATAATTATTAGAATGATTATACGGTAATATAAAGATATTGATATCATAAAATGAGTTCAAGGTGTTATGTTCTGATACAAAGTTAATTTTATTTTGATGGAAGAAATCATCAAATTTTGTGATAGAGTTACCATTCAACCAACATTTAGCTTAATAAATTACTGGATTCTAGAATAGAATGCAAATATATTTCAAGTGATTGCAACACACATTATTTATTAATTAATATCTTTGTGAAATAACTCAGTCAAGAAACCTACTTTCGTAAGTGATGAAAATAATCAATTGTAGAGTCCTCTTTATATATTATATTCGTATACTATTCCAGTTTTCAGATAGAAATGGTACATTTCGTGGTATATTACAAGAAAATTAATTAATACCTTACTCAAGTGCAGCTTATTTTTTATAAATTTGATTAAAGCAGATTTTGTGTATAATACATAAGTTTGTTAACTTTGTGATTACTGCCTACTAATAATGGTTAGTAAAATTAAACATCCCTTCACGCGAAAGTGTTATATTTTGTTGATTATAATTATTATCATTTAATGGTAATGAAGCTTAAGCCATATATTAGTAAGTATAGAGATGCGTAGTAGAAATGTTTAGTGTCAACAGTTTTTTTTTATAATGCGAAAAGAGGTGCTTATAGATTTGTTATGAACATTTATGAAAGTTTTATTTTCGATAGACTTTTAAGATATTGTGATGATTTGATGTAATTTTAGTGTTATGATCATTATAAATTTTATTGTGACCACAAGCGTAATCGATTGGAAATAAAAAGTGAAAAAGGGTAGATATAGTCTTGCTTGATGTAGTTGTAGAAGATAAGAAAGTATTGATTGTATTTATAAACAGAATTTTGTGCGTGTGCTGTGTTTTTTCATTAACTACAAATAAGATGTTATTGTGTGTGTACCTATGTGTTTATGTAGATTGCCTGTGAGTCTGGTGTAATATTTTTGTGGTTGAAATAATGTTAATGCGTAACAATCGGGTCGGTCCACGGCGGGCCGCTCCCTCTGTCCGGGGCCTCATGCAATACACCTTAACTACAGTGCGACGCGGCCCCTTCACCCAAGCCTTGTTGTTCGCTACGCGCCAATAGCTTCATTTCGGCACTTACTCTCAAGTTTGTCACAGTTGGTCACTTTACCCTTCCAGTCGCAGGTTTGTTTATCAAGATCGAAAGCCAGTCCAGACGGGCAAGTGATTTGTTTAAGACCTGACCTAGTGCACCTGCGTTGACAAGAAATGTGGTATTAAATAAAATGTATAGTATCAGGAAGTGGGCATTCGGAAGGCTAACAGGTAAACCGGCTTGCGACACTGAACCGGCTCCATAACGGAAGCTTAGCCCTCCGCACGACCACTTCCTCTTTTCGACGGAACTTACTTTCTATTTGATCGCAATTCTTAACATTTGTTTTCCAGTCACAAGTTTGACGGTCGATATCGAAGGCAAGACTGCCGGGGCAGCGCACTGAGGCGAGCCGAGTCACGCCGTTCTCACCGCCCTTGTCGCACCTGTACACAGCGATACTCTTAGCATAAACTCATTATACTACATACATCATTTATTTACAATCTCTTCTTAAATAATTAATGACCTAGAATCGATAAAATATCGGTATTAAATATCTTTGCAATCATTAGGTTTCGAAATGACACAATATGCAACAAAGGCATAGCGTATATCATTTAACATGACGTGTATTAAACAAGTGGGATGCTATTGTTGGTAACTAGAAGCAATAAACTATGATGTTAACTAGAAAACCATTAACCAAATATGGAAGAAGAGAGGAAGGTGGCTAATCAGCGTAGCTGGTCGATCGATAATAACGATAAGCCGGCAAGCTTCGGCAAGCTTTTGCCGAGATTGATTTATCGGTGTTCACGACGCTACAGTCGGGCCGGGTGGCCCTCCTTTAAGGTCAGAAATACAGTCGCTCCATATAAAAGGCTGTTATCCATCTGCATCCGGTGAGACTGGAACACGAGATCTATATATCTAGTTGGGACAAGGATAGATAAATGATAATACTAGAACACAAGGATACTAGTAATGTGCTCGCATTTTTTTTTTAAATAATGACTACTATTAGCTATACACTAGCTATAATATAGACGTCAATCAATTTATAAATAAGCGTTTGACTACAACACTTGTTGTTATCAAACTTATATTCTCAGCACATATAGAGACCGTTCCGTTCACAGACTGGAATATCAAGTCATTGCATTCGGCATACTAAGCAGTGTCCATAAATAAATCAACGACTCACAACGGTCTGTGGTCACGCTCACAGCGTTAATATACTATTATCGGCATATTATTATGTTCTCGAAACACATACCGGTACCACCTCAAAAGCTTCAGCGTTGACTTTCAGCGCCGCGCGCCGGTTCGGCGCTATTAATTATCAATACTAAATTGTGCTAAGTACGGTTTCTAACTATAAAGTCAACCTTGTAAGCTTTCATTACAACTGATTCGTGAAACTGGTTCGGCAACCAACCAGTTTTCTCTAGGCTCTGATAGAAACATGGCAAGCTTATGACGACAGAATAACTTGGCAATTTAGTAATATTTCAAAACTACCATATTACGACACTCATGACTAGGGTTATTTTGACGACAAATGACACATGCTAAAACGGTGTCGCGAGAAACGTACCTGACGACGTCGCGGCAGTCTCCTTCGATGGTGAGCCGGAAGTATTCGTCAGCCGGACGGCCGTCGCACAACTGTTCTGCGTTTACTTCATCTCCGCCATCCTCTTCTTGCCGCTTAACTCGTGACTCGCCATTAACTGCATTAATATTATTTGTATACAGTTTTGTTTCCAAATAAATTAAAAGTTACACACAATGTGTGCAATTACATTTTTCGTACGAAATAGAGCGCCGGCACGAGACTCTACATACTCATTAGGTAACCCAACTTAACGTAAGCCGCTATTACAACACAGCGGGTAAAGGAATGTACTGGTACATGCAGTTTCATTGCTGTGCCGTGCCTTTATGGGTACATATAGCTACATACTTGTCGTGTTCATTGCAATAACTACCTAGGCATTTAGTTTTAGGTTCACGTTTCTGATCAAAATAGGATTAGTGAAAGCTTTAAGTAATGAATACTAAGTAATAGTTAGCTAGGTTGGCTATTTTACGATAAGTTAGGTTTAAAAAGTAAATCTAAGTTTAACTTTGGAAACATCTGAGTCATTTGCAGCTCCACTCCATGTCGGCATTGAAAGTTGAAACGTTGAAAAGAAATCGAGGTCAAGCGAAGTAAACGAGCCACGTAGGTAGCCGGCGTTCTTTCTTTGTTGATCTATAGCGAACTTTAGCTTATGTAACCGCAGTTATCAAGCAAAACAAATAATAGAAAATTAAGATAATAAATTATCTCATTGTATAGAAACTTAAAATTATATTTTAGACATATTTTATGTCTCGTAACTTTTATTAAGAAAAATTATTATATTTAAATACGCATATCTATTTAAAATATGAACTCGTAGTATAAACGGTTATTTTAGACTCGCAAAAGTGTTCATGCTTCTAAAAAACTTTTAATAGAATATTATAAATGTATAATATAAAT
The DNA here is from genome assembly GCA_950381575.1 of Plusia festucae. NCBI lineage: Eukaryota > Metazoa > Arthropoda > Insecta > Lepidoptera > Noctuidae > Plusia > Plusia festucae. The sequence continues at coordinate 8,917,005 of OX494434.1, forward strand.
ATTAGAGGCCTTATAGTATATTTACAAAAAGTAATAAAAGCTACCGGCTTTTTATTTACACATTTTATTAAACAAGTTTAATAAAATTAAATTAAAATCTATACGTTAACTAAAACAAGGAGTGCAGTATTTATAATTATATTAGGTAACTATAAAGTTTATTTATAAAATGCATGTTACTAAAAATATTAAAAAACACCCGAATAGTGTATTTAATTTTAAGGTTTTGAAAGAATATGAATACTCACCGAGACAGCTGAGTAACAACACACCAAGACACAGACACGCGTGTCGAGCCATGATGCTCGGCGAGGACTGGTCGCTGCGACGTTCGCCGTCAAGAAAGTGCAAGAGGTCTCCGCTGCCCCTCTTCACCTATTTGTGTTTATATAACCTGGCAGCGCTAACTCGGCACCAGCGCGCTCAGACACATCAGTCGTCCTATAGGTAATACACCTCTGGACAATCTAAACTATTGTACTAGGATCACAGCTTTTAATAAGCCTGCGATGTCGTCTTTGAAACAACGTAACACATACATAATAAAGATGACTTCAGCATGCTCTTCACGATATCTCGATAAATCACATTCATAACTTTCTTTCGTAGAGTTTCACACACCACGCTATAATTAGGTTTTAAAAGGGTGTTAAATCTGGTAAAAGTATATTTTCATATATATACTTATAAACTCTTATTACTTTACACACATTTTATAGGTATTTGTACCTGCTTTCCTTGTTCATTGAAATCTTACGTGCGGAAGTTACAGCTTTTAATAATTCACTAAAAATATATTTAATAATTACAAAAGCTAAGCATTACGAAAAGCTTTACAAATTATTTTTCGTTCCATAAGTCAACACTAAACAGATAGATTAAATATTAATTATATTATTGTTTGATCGTAGACCTAGTAATTACCTTTATCTTATGACTTTTATAATTTCAAGGCTAAAGGCAATACTCGTATATAGTAGTTACGTGTTGTTTTCATGACCTGAGTAGGTAAGTTAGTAATTACTGAAGTATTTATCCTTGCGAGACAAGTCCTCGCAAATGCGGTGTATACAATTTTTTTTTTTTATACAATTTTGTTCAGCTAAACTTTCTACTGGCCGTTTTATTAATAAGTAACACTAGTTATTGGGTACACTATGTTCTTAAAATTTAGTGTACTAACGAAACACAAAGGAACGAACACCAAAATTTTGTCGATTTATTGACCTAAATTATTTATTTATAATCCAATCAGCTTTTTTTTAATACTGGTTATGATTTTTCGTAATATTAGCTTTCAATCGTCGACCCATAATAAATTCCCGTTCTTAGAGGTAGTAGACATATAATTTTTTTATGCTCTTTTTTTTTTGACTGATTTTTACTAATTTCACTTAGATTTTAAGTGAAATTAGTAAAAATCAGTCAACCTATCTACTTCTACCGACTGATATATGTATTACTTTAATCGTGTGATCACCATAGGCCACGTTGGGTATAACGGGGCCCCTAACGACATCACCGACTTGTTTGACGAGTCAAGATTCTAAATAAGTACTTACATTTGTAGATTGCGGATATATATAAAACCAATTACACAGCTCTTAAGAGAGATTGAGAGAGATGAGATTACAAAATTCGAACTTCCTAGAAGTTTAAATGTGTTACTCAATTTCAACAGTTTCAAAATTGGACTCTCTACTTAGTAACAATAAATATTTATTATTACCTAATCAAATGCTTCTCCATGAATAAAAGGAAATAAGATTTACTGTATCTTATTTACATAACATGGATGCGGACGTGCGATAAAAGGGTGACCTTGTAAAACTAACAACAATTGTTAATGAGATAATTGATTTTTAGGGACCTTCCCTGAATTCTTCATGCAATCATGTCTTATGGCTTTCATTCAATTTCTACACAGACGGATGATATCTATCAAAAACGTATCTCATAAATGCATTTAGGGTATCCATAATATATGTGTTAGGTACTAAATAGTAACTTGACGGTCTGTGAGCTGTATCAGAACATAATTTAATCAGTGCCTACATTCAACTACCTATCTTGACACTTGTAATAAGTGTTCAAATATGATACCTACTTAAGTTTTACTTCTAATCATAAAATTTTAAAATACAAAAAACGTGACCATCGAGCAGCCTAGCGGGCTATATTGGATAATCACGTTATGTTATTTTAATAAGTTAGACTAGACCTTCAGAGATGAATCGTTTTATAGAATTATAATAAATGTATATTATTAAATTCCTTTTTAGCATACTTGCTAAGTGAGAATCACTTTCGATCATGGATGGAACCTGTTTCATACAAATTTATGTCAATGCCAAATAAAGGTGGTAAGAAGATCCCGATATACCTATAAATTATGCAAATCAGTTCGAGATTTGTATACTATACGTAATTGTAGCTATATTTATAATTAACACGAGTAAAACATATCTATAGCGACATCATGAAAAATAGTATATTTTTAATTGTCGCCTGTTTTTTTATTCTACCTTATTTCAAAATGTCTACAATTCTACATATGTAAAAGTTTATCTGAAAATGTCAATATATTCAGAGGTCATGTCTATTTCAATATTACCTACTTCTAATGAAGTTATATCTGTCAAAAGTCAAGGGCATCGAATTAATTCGACACCATTTGGAAAACTGAATTTTAAGTATAGCATTTGCGTATGTTACTGATCCGTCCGACTCAGTAGCGCAAGAAATCATTTTTTTTTTCAATTTAAACTTTGGGCAACTTATTTAGGAATTTATCACATATAGGTGATGGTGACAAAAACATCACAATCTTTGGCTACATACAAGGAAACATTGTTTACGTATGCATAAATTTTTAAGCCGATAGTTTAAATAATTTCGGGTGACCTATCAACATTGATTAATCTTCGAGGTTCAGCATCATTGATTCAGTCAAATCTAAGATGGGCTACTTTCCTTTACAACACAACTTTCCCTGACAAACTTAATTTCGAATTTACTAGTAAATAAGTCCGAAGTCGAGTGGTTTCGATTTAACATGATTCGTATTAATAGCATTATTAGTCAATGTTTTGTTTTAGATGTAATATAAGTCTGTGTTTGAAACGAAGTTTGCTATTAATTATCCTTACTTGATGCACATTATTTTATCTTATCTTATAACTAAAAATAACAGTGACCTTTACAATACTGAATACTTATCATTGCATCATATTAAATTGTGCGATAAGTAATACCCGATATCTGAAGAGATGTTCTATTTGTGGTCAACCCATGAAGATGGTGTTATGGATATTTAAATGAAATAGGTAGATACCTACTAGATGCTTACAAAACTATTTATGTGTGTCATAATGAGTTGAATTGATTAATTTATGTTATAACTGAGAAATAAAATAGCTTTTTATTAAAATAACTTTTTATTATTATTAAAAAAAGAATACTTAATTATCTACAATTAAAATGCATGTGTGTGTACAAATTAAACAAAAAAATGGAGGAAGTAATTACATGGATTAATAAATTGATTTATGCAACAGGTTTCAAAAATTAATTCAGCACAGAAGTACTATAGCATTAGGATTTTTCCCAGATGGGTGAAAATTGTCTAGAAATGTGATAAGATTATGTGATGCACATTTTTAGGGCTCCGTACCCCAATAGGAAAAAACGGAAGCCTTATAAGATGACTTTGTTGTCCGTCTCTCTGTCAAGACCCTTTATCTCGGCAACGCGTGTAGGTATCGAGTTGAAATTAAAATTATACGATTAGATCTTCAGTCCCTTGATGCTGTGAAAAAATCATACATCTAAGTAGACGTAAAAAAAGCACGTTTATACCTACCGCAAAAAAGTATATTTCGGCATTCTCAAGAAATCAATATTAATAGGGTACGTCTTATTGACCTAGAACTTTGAAATTTTGTAAGTAATATTGTTATATAATTACTACAAGTACAGGAAAAAGTCTGAAAAATTTACATTTTCTAATAAAACAAAATATAGTGAAATTTAATAAATATAGTCTTTGTATGGAACCCTCAAGGGCGAGTCTGACTTATACTTGCCCGGTTTTTTGTTCTTAATGAGCCTTTTAAAACATTTAGAGATTTTTTCAGCTCAGCGCGAAGCGGTGTGTACCTAAGCTTAACTTTAATGGTTTTTTGACGAGAAGATGTCTAGAGTTGATTGTAGCTAAATATTACTTGATGTATGGATGGCCTTGCGGCAACATCCGGGTGTCTCCGTTATGTAATGTTATAGGAACGAGGCCCACAAGCCGAGCGGCGCGACAAGCATGCGGCGGGCAGCGGGGTCAGCGTGGCGAGCTCACCGCCGCCATCGAGTGACATGGTCGCGTGTGCTGCATTATTAGTGTACACTACGGTAACATCGCGACTCTATAGCCCGCACCGATTATGAATACAAGGGTCCAAGTTTAGGACATTTATTTCGAAACATAGACACTCTCCAAACAAAGATAGTTCATAGTGTGAACAATCAAGACTTTTGGTGTCCTACATACATGTCGCAATGAGTGTCGATGTGTACTCATAGCTTAGTGTGATGCTTCAGCGAATAGCATGCTAATTTACAAGATCCCTCGTGAACCTACTTCTACAGACTACTATAGATGCATGAAAATATAACAATTTAATTAATTGGGACGTTTCAGCAAATCAAGCGGTCTCTCGATTAGATACACGGAAGCAGACGACAAGGATTTGCATAATACATTTTGTATTTTCAATGAGTATGAATCTGCTTATTATTTATCTACATAAAGATGATTACGACCTTTTTCTTTATTATTGCATAAATAAAGTGGCATGATCTGTTTTGATGCCGAGTCTTTACGATAACTAACTTTTGACTGTAATAGAAGTAGCTTAGATAATCTGTGTCATATTAGTCACTAATCGATTTTCTTTGTAATAAGACGGTCCTTCGTCATTTTTAAAAAAATCCTGTACAGAACCGAAGTAAAGATCCATCGATAGTGTCGTCGTGCTCCAAGACAGTTATTTTTTAGCCAAGACTTAATTGAATGAAACTTGTTTACCTACATCAAATGTGACTCAAATTGTTTTATTTTTATATCAAGTTAGAACTGGAATTGTGTATCCTTTATACTTACATCTTTTTAGTCATATTTAGATGTTTAATTTTGGGACTGATATTAATTTAGTTTCATTTTTCTATACAAATACACTTTCGTGAGATATGCCTGTTTGTTGCATAAGATTATAAAGATTTAACATTTAAACTGCTAATTGCTTGCCGATACGCTGCTGTTACGTCGATATTTGACCTGGATGCTAAAGCTAGACTTACTTCTAATTCAAAATGCCTATGTATAGGTCGTAGAGCTTTTTACAAAACATTTACAACGAGATTGGCAACGTTATTTCTTAATTTTTATGTGTTTACAATTCTCCAGAATTTAGTGTTAATTGAGGTAATAAAGCGACTAAAAGTATACAATTTCCATATCCATGCATATGTATTAAGTAAATTATATTTATCTGTTGTCAAACACGGATTGACGAAGCATACTAGTTTTTTAATGTAGATTTTCTTGTGGTATCAATTCCAAGTATTAATCTGTCTCACTCGACTTTAACTATTTGCATATTAATGTGATTATAAAACAAATTTATGTAATTTTACAATATTGCGAAATAGTTTTGAAATAAGAACAATGTTAGGTATAAATAAGGAAATGGAATGACTTTATCACCTACATTTATTGTTAATAATTTATATCGATTGAAATTAATTTATTTATATTTGTGATTTTGTTTATAACAATAATTTAACAGGTTTGGTAAAAAGGGGCATGAACTTTCCTAAGATGCACCGAGGAGAGCTCGGCGTCATGCCCACAGCGCCGCAAGTAGGCGCACAAGAGTCAAGGATTCTACAAGATATTTCCTTTCACTTGCGACAATGCATAGATATTATACGTATGTACGACTATAGCGTGTTCGTGCCGACATCACAGCGTAGCTAGCTGGGTATTTATAGCCTATTAAATATATATGCACGTCATATTTATTATTGTGAAGGCTATATGCTCTACCCCACTTCTGGGTTATATACCTAGTTATTAAACAGCTGTCGATAAAAAAACTTCATCAAATTCAGTAAAATATCTTAAGGCTTAATATCAATACAAAGTAGCTACGTTTCATGTTATTAAATAGCTCTACAATCAGTGAATACATTAAAATTACCGTTATTTAATTTACTGAACGTAAATTAAGGTATCAAATCATTGTTATAATAGATATCGCAGAATATCTTACGAAAAAAACAAAAGTTGAATAACTAAATAATAAATGTTGTTATTTTTTAATCTGTTTTCCTTGTTGTTCAAAAGTTCATTCGTTGCCTGGCATTGGCGTGACTTGAACACAAAGCCGCACTAACGCAGTTTGTGTAAAGAAATATAACAATTGCCACAAAATTATCTGAACCGGTGGCCAAATCTAAAACTAATATTATTTTACTAATTTAATGTTGTATAGCTTACGTAAACAATATTAATTAAGATTTAATTTATTCATTGTAAAATTGGGCGAGGGCATTACATTATTTTTCCCTAAAACTCACGAAAATTCTATTGAGTTGAAATACTAAATTTAACAACAGCGACCCCATCACCGGGTCAGAGTTTTTCAGTCAGCAGAGTTTTGATGAAACAATCAGTATCTAGCTAAATACTGTTTTTTTTATCTGAAGTTTCCACAACAGGTTCCAAGAAGTACATACCATTTATGCCTACGTAAAAATTTATTGATGTTATAGGGCCAAGGTCTCCGCAAAATGAATCAGGATCATGTTTCATACGTATGTTATGCACCCACTTATAAGAGAATGGTTATGCAACTCTGTCTTCAGAATTTCTGTTTGGGCACATAATTTTGTTGAGACTGGTATTTAAATTGATTTAACTGGCATCTGGGCTTAACTGCTTAATACAGAACTTTGCTTAAACATTACTTTGTAGCATTGTGTCAAATACATACTAATTTGAATAGATTTTATGAACCACCTTACATTTTAATGACAAGGACACAAATTCTTCAATATTCAAAGAGTTTTCATTTTTAGAAACGTAGCGCTATGAATTGTGTTTTTAGGTAAAAGAAATGTAATTTCATAGTAAGTGTTAGTCAATAAATGCTGCGAGTGCGAGTACGCAGCGACAACCCGAGGAAGACTTTCACTGCTTTCACTGTCACAGCCTGCATTGAACTTCTCCGTGCGTCCATACCAAATATCAGCCGCTGAGCAGGCCCAACTCTCCATTTATTTAGATGCTGCTAACAATACAATTGTTTTTTATTGTCCTTATTCTTAACTTCGATAAACGCTGTGTATTGCAAAACAAAATGGAAAGTTGGTTATGGAGTAGAGGATAAGTACCTACATGGATGGAGGTGATGACGTGCAATGCAACCGCCCACCGATGTCAGGGAGATTAACGTGTTGGTGGCGCCGTCACCCATTGTTCAAGTCTCGGCATGTCACGCGTGCATACCACGCTGATGTGTCAAACTCATAGAAACCGATGCCATTCTGCCGCGCTGATGTGGTAACCCTATCACAATGTAGCCTGGCTGACACTTACAGGAATGTAACGACATACGACTTAGTATAATATATTTAGATTTTTTGCATCAGCTTTATCACAAAAAGACCAGCAAGGTCACTCAGAATACACGGTAAAACATTCACGAATGTTTATTTTAAATGGTTTCTTCGAACATCTCAAGAATATTAACCAAGTGATTGACAGACAGCTCATTGGATTTCATTAGCGTAAAGTTTAGTTTAAGCTTTTTATTTTGTTCTGAGATCGGATATCAGGTGGGTATTCGAGTACCTACATGTCTTGAACGATGCACCTTACGGGTGAACTCACGTGGTCAATACCCTTTCAATCATTTTGAATTTTTATGTGTATTTATATACCTATTATTATGTATGAAATGTTGGCGATGTATCGAGGTGTGTACAAAAACTTTCCACGAAAGGCTAACGACTTTGCACCCAGACAGGCAAACACTTGCTTTGCTTGATGAGACGTTCAACCTGATTGGGCGCTTATGACTGATTTACCATTTAACTTTGGGCTATAAGACTAGTGTAAATTTTTTATTCAAATTATATGTACGTACAAGATTAGACTAGATTCATACAAGTGGAAAATATGTATTCATATATCGAATAGCGGCTGGTATTGCTTTAGAATCTTGAATTTGGGAAGAGTTTCTGCATACAAGTTAGTTCATTATTCTTGCGTTTAACCAATAAACTGTTAATTTATCAACAACAAAGGTGCTCATATTCAAGCTGTCAGTTGTGACTACTGTTTTAAAAAGGCTCGGATATTGTTGTTTATGAAACAAATTTAATAATATAATGTTAAATGATTTTATTCAGAAATTCCACAATAGTATGTCCGACGCAATTGTAGTATTCGTTGTGCTCTGCTTATTAAATGTTGGTAATAACTTAAACAATGATTAACATATTAATTTATCGAGTCGTTCAATTAAGTCATTGTAATAATTAGCGTTCCTTAACTTTGAAGTTAATACGTTTTTACGTTTGTAGGGTTGGAATTCTTAAAGATAAACATAATTTGTATCTGTAAGATGTAATCTTGTTCTTGTCATAGCAGGTAAACACGGATGTTCATTCCGACGTGGTGTGTCAGTGACCGTCCGGTCCTATTTACTTCTTGTTTAAATATATTAAGCTGGTATATATGGGTTCGTGCACAAATCTATCATATAGGTCCTTTAGTTTAATCCTTTAATCTGATCTTGTTTATTTTAGTAATCTTACGTGACCAAATAGATCGCATGCTCGCAAGCGCTTTGTTGTGAACGTGAGAGATGTCTCATGATACCAATATGATGTGAATAAACTCGATTGAATAGAAGATTGCGTAGCTAACGCACTTATTGTGTTGACAGTAAGTAATTTGATTGCAGAGAGTGTTTCATATTCTATTAATTGGCGTAACTGGAAGGGACAAAAATAAGGGCACAGTAAATTTTTATAATTTTTAATTTTTTGTAATTTTAAAACAGACTTACATTAGAAAAAATCACATAAACTATTAAAAAGACTTATTAAATATTTATGTGAGTCTATATTACATACAGTAAGGTAGGTACTTAGGCTACGGACGGGATTATGACCCGGTACATTAGAGAATTACTGGAAAACATATTCGTAGTTTGATGGCAATGCGTCTACTAAACGAGTAAATCATGTTTTAATTTAGTTGTCAAAATAAAAGATCCAACTGCGCTTATGTTATCCATGCAAATCACTCCTCAGGTTTTATATCAACTAATTAGAGCACGAAAGACGTGAGATCATGGCTCTATTAATAACGGCCATCACCCGTAGGGTCGTTGAGCCAGGGGTAGTTGACTGGGCATCTCACGCAAGTTTGCAAGTTGATAGTTTCTCCGGGAACCTCCTTGGAAGTGAGTTTGCAAGAGTGGGGTACCCAACAAGCCTGGTTTCCTTCAACGGCGCACTTTTCCCTCCAGGGCTCGAAGTTCTTAGCTTCAGTAATAGTGCGGGGGTTCTGGATCCATTGGATGACTTGAGTCATGGTAACAAAGTAGACATCGTTGTGACTTTGGAGAATTTCATCGATCCAGTACAAGAAAGCCTCTAAAAATTCTGGGTTGTTCTTGAGCCACGCTGCGTGGAAGTAGAGACCCAATGGAGCGCGGTTTTGCTCGTAGTGGCGGTCGAAGTTGTGGTTAAGGAAGTTGTAGAACTGGTCTCCAGTGAGGATGTTGGAACAGGAGTCAACCATAGCGCACCCAGGCAGGTACTCATCGTTAGTAGGATCCTCACGACGGTCGAGTTCGTTCATTACCATTTCCCACACGGCGTGACTCCTAGTGGGACAGCTCTGTAAGTTTCCGTGGCAACGGTGGGGCATTCTAAAGTACATGGTGTATGGCCATAGGGGAGGGTTTGAAAGGGGCGCGGTAATGGTGCTGTCGTACAAGAAGGCCTGTTCTTCCATCATGGTGAACTGGTTGTTACCTCCGACACGCAAGTAGGGAGCACGAACACCTACCACACTGTTGTCTGTGATGTTAGCGAACTTTTCAACAATGACTCGCATACCAGCCATTTCCTTGCCCCAGTCATCGACGGTAGCATTGCTCCAGAAACGTTCGTCATCGTTGTGCCTGAACACAAAAATAAATATGGTCAATAACATTAAACAATATTTAAAAATTAATAAGAAGAGTGTTAGTGGAAGAAGATAAAGTAATAAGTTTTAATTAATTTCAACTCACGATGTTGCATGTAGAGCGATATTCTGTCCCTTTCTGTGGGAATATTTCGGAAGTATAATTTTTTATAATTATATGTTATACAACCTAAATTGCTAAACAGCTTTATAATAATAATCAAACCTAATATTTGCTCGTTTTGTTTTTATTTGGATATACTGTTTGACTTGTCATCGATGAAGAGAATGACAGCATGCATGTGGTATCGTAACTACCAAAGTGGTAAGTGCGATGACGAGCCGGAAAGGGTGTTTCTAATAATTTAACTAGTTAACTGTGTAATACTTAAAAGAGTTATGAACAGAAAGCATGTTCTAAATTAAAAAGTTTCTTAAGTAACACACATTATCATAATTTTGTTTAGTACGCTAATGATCATTTCAACTTACGTGATTGAATGTACAGCAATCTCGTGTCCTTTTCTGTGGGTTTCCGCAACAGCTGAGTAGTTGCTGTATTTGTGGGAAACGAAGTATGTCGCTCTAATATCGCAACCGTTAGGGTTTTTACGTTTTCCGTTAAAGATTTCTTTGTAGAGTTCGATGTTGTTGTTATTGATAGCGTCATCGAAAGTGATGGTGATCATCTGGGGGACGTCTCTGGCGGGCAGGTCACCGGGGATGACGGTGCCGTCTTCGGAGCAGAAGCAATCGGGCAGCACACACTGGGATGCGTCGCAAGGCGGGGCCCTGTTAGGATCATTGTCGATGTCTACGACAAACATAAAACCCAGTTCAAATACATGTGACGAAACATTATATTTTACAATTGAACATACCAAACAATAATTTTATAGCAGTTCAGTACTTTTAATTATAAACATCGTGAGAAAATCAGCATGAAACACACAATCGTTGCGGTTTAGCAATATAAGTTAACAGTTTGCAACTATTGATGTCAAAAGCTATTGTTTGTTTGTTTGATTATAGCTTAGTAACAAGTAGGTGTGTGATGAAGTTAATCATTCGAAATATGAACAGCAATCATGTGCAGCTGTAGAGGCGTATGAATCTTGGGCGGGGCGAGCGCCGGAACCAGTACGGGTACTTTCGCTCGGACAAATCACTCCACACAGCTGACACACGCTGGATTTCACTTTTGATTCAGTATTACTTTGTCGTACATAATACTCTTACATAATCATCTATAAATTGCCCATGAAGCTGCATATAATAAAAAAACTTATTATTAGATATTACTCTGAGAATCCTGATTATAGAAAAATCATACCCATTTGCAATAGAGTTGTTAGAGTGCAACTATGCAAGTAATTAGTATAATAAGTATTTAGTTTTTTATTTGCTTTAGTATACTGTTTCCCAGGTATACAATGTATCCGTATTTGAGTGTTGACATATGCATACATTTACTTAAAGACGTGAGCAAGAAGTTTTACTACGCACTTCCAGTCCAGGGTCTTCGCGACTGGTGAAGGGAATTTTGTATCCTTGTCATGTACGTAATTACAATTCAAGTGTTTTCGAGTCATATGGCGAGTCAGAGAATTGAATTGTATGAATCGTGTTTGAAGTGACTCGATGCATACTGACTAGCCGGTTTCGTGTGTGGCTGTCTATCTATTTATATACAAAGCTTTCTAACTTAATATAAAGTTCGATAAAAGTCAAATGTTTACATAACCAGTACAATAATCACCCCGTTAGTATCATACTACATAACATTGAGATGTTTTTTAGGCCGAGTGATTGGCATTTCAGCCAGGTCACTCGTCACGCCCCACGGGCCTGCTCTTATTTGTGTTCTTAGTTATTCAAGTTCAGTTGCTAATTTTAAATTTAGATTAGTTTCAACATACCGGCTCACTAACAAACTCTAAATTGTATAAGTTGAGGGTTATTTTGTAACTAAGTAAATATGTTTTGATTTTAAATGATAAGTTACTTCTCAAAGAATTCCAGGAGATTTTATGGTGACCTTGTGATGGGATGAACTTTATATTCTTAGTTTCCTAGTTAAGAGATAACGAGAAATATTTTGGGTTGTGTTTATCTGTTACTCTGTTAGCTTTCCATGGCAAGTTCCTGTAACATGAGATGGACCTACCGCAAGAGTTTTCGTCGGAGCCGTCGGCACAGTCTTTCTCGCCGTTACAGAAGAGGCCCCGCTCGATGCAGGTGGAGTCACCGCACGCCAGGAAGCCGTCCTGGCACAATGGCTCTTCCGTGTACAACAATGGCTTAACTTTGCGCTCCTTGTTCTTCAATTTGCAGTTCTTAACCGCGTCTTTCCAGTCACAGGTCTGTTTCTCGATGTCGAAATATAAACCAGCTGGACAACGGATAGCTTGGATGCCCTGTTAGATAAATATTACTATTTAGTCAATATACGCCTAAACCAACCAATTAAAGTGGTTTTTTTATAATCATATTTCTGATACCATTTTAGCAAATACATACTAATTTGTATAAACAAAAGATAATGAAAATATTTCGTAGCGTAGTGGAAATATTATAAAAAAAATTACATTATTCATATGTTTAATATTTACTAAATCGCAATGCCTAACGCAACCGTTTATACTTTCCCTATCAAAAAGTAAATAAAACTTAGTTATTACAATATTCAATTAGTTCTGATCAAAAAGCAGTATAAACTAATATGTTGCGCGTGATTTGATGCTGCTACTGTTTAATAGTTTGGCAGAGGCATCCTTAGAGGATAATGTAACAACTTGAACGATAATACCGATTGTCATGATTACGAGCGTGCGGTCAGGAGCCGGCCGGCGCGGCGTGTTCTTACATTACCTTGAATGTCGTAAGAACGCAACTGTAGAACCTACCCACAAATACGCAATGTTCAGCTATTTATATTGAGGACAAATTTCTAATGTATATTGCGCTTCGCATATATTTCATTATTCTACGTTATTATTACTCCTATACAATTGTGTACTAAATGAACATTGAATTTTGATAATGAAATGATAAAAGTTTGCAAAATTGTACGATTATTTTTTATAAATGTCTTGTATTTTCAATGTGAGTCAGTTTGTAGGTGTCATGCATTCCACATAGCTTTGGTAAGGACAAATTTACTAGGGAATGCGCGTGTAAAAGTGTAGTACCTATATATAGGTACTTACCGAGGCGGTGCACTGGATGACGTCGCGACAGTTGTCGCCCTCGCCGGCCACCAGGCGGAACCATTCGCCGGCGTCCTTGTCCTTGCATAGCTCTTGCTCCAAGCTGTCCTCTTTCTTCGGTGCGTCGCGGTCGTCAGCTTGTCGCCGCCATCGGTGCCCATCGACACCTGCTACACAAATAACATCCTAATTTAAAAGCGATCCTGTCATATATATAGTTCTTATACAGATGACAATTTAAAATTACGACGATAAGTTAGAATCGTGTTTGCTTGAAACTACCGTTTAACGTAATCGATTATACATTCATAGTTAATAGCTTTTTTTGAATTAGAAACAAAATGTCACTTGGAAGCGTACGAGAACGCGAGTGTTCAAATGTCAAAGGTGGGGTGAGCGCTCGTGACATTTGACTCGCTTCGAAATGTCAGCGCTTGGGCAAGCGACAAGGACGACTCTTTCTATGTCTTCTGTCTATACAAAATTGTGCATTATGCATGGCATTTGATTTGTGTGCCGATTAGGCTGACGAAATTATTATAATTCAGAAAGGTTACGGAATAGTAGATTTCCTTGAATCATCATCACGTTCCAGGAAACTTTACGATGCGACTATTAAGAAACTACAAATTGTGGTTTTAAAACTAGAATTAAGCATACCAATCAACAATGAATTGACGTATAGTGGCATAATCTATAATTATAACGGTGTTTTAACAGACTTGATTGTCTCTGAAAGGTTCCCATACAAGTATGCGCTGTGTCTACCTCGTATTTTTCATCAATTGTGTATTTTGCTCGGCTAATGTTGAAGCAATAAGAATATGTGTATTGCGCGTGGAGGTAGCTGCGTGAGCGGTGCGAGTCATGTGCGCTGTAAGCACGTCGCTCGTAACACTAGGAAACAGAGCTCTCGCTAGATTATCTAACTGTCTCGCTTGCACTAAACTGCAATCGCAACAGCCCCGAGAGCTGCGCAAAACTCTGTTATTTGAACCGCCTTTGTTTGTAATTGAATGTTTTCTCATAGAATTATAAATTGAAGAGAATGTAAGTGCATCGTTGACTGCGCCTCGTTTGAGCGTGTTGTAGATTGACTATTTCCCTTAATAGAAGAGTTCATAAAGACAGCTATGTGGGTTAGGCGTTGCAAGCTGCCTGTGCAATCAATAGCACTCGATTAATACACGACACGCTAGCGTGTATGCACATACATAATTATATTATTTTCATTGTTCGGTACAGTAACAGCTTTGCACAACACCAACGCGGTTAATGTAACAGAAAATATCTGACAGATAATAGCTTTAACTTAGTTGCTTATAATTCGTGATTGTTTAAATATTCAACTTGAAATTGTATTATGTAAATCCTTTAAAATTATGTCAAGATTTCGTAACGTTAGACGCGAGATTCTAGTATTCGATTATATAGTAGTAGTCGTCAATCCACAATATTAACTTAATAAATGGCGCCTGGATTATACCTACAGTCTAAATATTAGTTCGGAGATAAACTACTTAAACCAGTTTTATAATCTAATTTTAGTTTTATAAGTGATAAAAGTATGCAAATGTGTGATACCTACACAAAATATATTTAAATTGTTGCTGATCAAAGTTGTAATACTAACTAGTTTTCTTTGACCCGGATCTTTCACGTGTTTGATTACGATATACAGATAACTTGGCTCAACAAATTAAACTCTATTCGAGAGAAAAGTTCACTTCGATAACAATATTGAATACAATAGTGATCGAACTCGATGTCGAAATTAAGTTTTCTAAAACTAGTGTTTGCACCTTCGATTTGCAGTTACTGCGCGTTGATGTCTTTTGATCGGCAAAACGATGATTAGAAAAACATGTTATTTTTATTATATTATTTAAAGCAATTTAATTTGAGGAGTGATTGTCTAAGTACTGATATAAAAAGGGTTATTTATTATGACTTTTTAGTTAGTTTTAGTAGAAAATATTTCAAGTTACGTCTAAGTGAACTCATTATAAAATAATGAACATGTTTTTTATTGAATAAAAGTACTTTGACTCATAGTGTCATGGAAGATACCGTTTCCCTAGTACGTATTGTTAACTACAGCATATAGTATGAATAATAAAGCACGAATGTGGGAACAACTAGGTATGCGAGTTGCTCGGGCGTCGACCGGGCGCGTTGTTGGAATACCAACGGCCGACCTTATGAATATTTAGCACCACCGCTCGACTTTCCTTCTGCGGCACTCCCTTTAAGCGAAGTTAATTTCTGATAACGGGAAACTGGCGTTTCCGTACGCGGAAGTAAACAGCGCTCACCTTGTCTGCGTCATTCACATGCGACCACGACGACCTCTGGGGTTGTCACTATCAATATTCACGTTTCACTTGTCTCTTCTAAAGTCAACAAGAAACGTTACGCAAGATATCGTCTAACACGCGTCATCGACTTCCAACACTCTTCCTCTCCCTTAAGAAGTGTGAGTGTTAAGGTTTACCTGTTGCCTGCAGGCATGTACAACATACGTGTTAGTAACACATTAGTATGTGTAACATGTTCCACAAAATACATTTAAACTTGACCGAGGCCGTGATTGCTGGTATTGTGCATTTCTTCATAGATGTGATGAAATATATTTACAACATATGCCATTCGCTGTCGGACTGACAAAATGAATATATTAGAAACACACTCGATCGCTTTTAAAACATGGTTAAAATAATAAGTCCAACGAATGAAACTTACGTTAAGCGATAGGCAAATTAATTAAGCAACTCGAACATGGAACATTCACTTAAATATGTTTTATATAACTGTCTGCAGTGAATTGCAGATCATAAGTGGAAGTTATCAGACGGATGTGGCGACGACCACGTCATGGAGCCGAACCAGACAGCCGTCATGTTAAGATCGATGATGTTTACGATTAAAGTTTTTATGTTTATTTTTATACGCGCCTGAGATTCAAGAAATAAGGTACCTATATTTGCGTTATAATACTTATGTCTAACTATACCGCGCGCTAGTATAAATCAGCATGATCGGATAACATTTCAACACAATATCAGAGTTGTTCGAAACCCGCCTGTTTATCTTTCACGTGGTGGTTATGTCGCAACTGACGTGACCTAGAGACCTAAAGATCTGGAAACCAACCATAAGTAGGTAACTGATAAAAAAGTTTATAATGCCTTGCAAATCATTACATAATACACATGCAATGGCATTGTTTAACATATCTAGTAAAATAACATTGACATATCTGACGTTCAAAATAGAAAACTGGTGAATCTCTTTATTAGGTAAATGAAAACAAAAATATGGCAATAATTTATGACAGCTAAACTATGCTACTTTATTAATAAATTATTGTACAATAAGCCACCAAAGCGTGAAATATGAACTAAAGGCTATTGCAAAACTGTTCATAATTAATTTCCATCTATTTTATAATCTACAAATTGAAGTGACCTGGTTTTAGAAAAACTATTAATTATCAAAAAAATAAGTTATTGAAAACGTTTCGGATTTATCCCTTTGGCAATAATTCATTGTCTCGTTTTGACAAAATAACCATTAAAAAAATATATAATTGTATTGTCATTTGTTTGTTTGATTGCAAGATTGGAGTTTTTGTAATTTGTTCTACGAAACGTTTTTGTTTTCTAAATCTAATCCTTGGATGATAAACGAACTTTATAAAACAACATCGCAACATTAACGAATACCTACTAATGGTTAGAGAGTTCATAAATTGAATGTAGTTATTTTTATCTAGATTAACAATAAAATTTCAATGTTTGATTAAACAAAAAATTGTTAGAGTTTGGCATCAATATTAAGTCATACAGTTGTAAATCAAACCGAGTACTGCTTCCACATTAATTTGATGATCTATTATAATTATGTAAACGAAAATTATAACAATCACTGTTCAAGGTTAAAATACATAAATTGATTGTAATTCTATTGAAAGGAAGCTATTATTGATCACGCCCTTGAACACTTGACTTCTAGTTCACGTGACCTATGTGATACTATGACATTTATCACATAATTTATGCGACCTATTCGTCCACGTCAGTACACCTACTTGGAAACGATGATTAGCCAATTGGCTTTATCCGTGTATAAGACCATAAAATTATTTTTTCAAAAAAAAAGGAAATACAGCTTCCGTCTTCACGTAGTTTGTGGTAGCATGATTTTATTTCACTTACGATTTCTACAGCAAACGATACCAATTGCGATTTCATGAATAAGTTTATTAACCCCAAGTAAATTAGCGTTTCTTATGCATTAGTCCTTCTTAGAGAAATAGTATGTTTCGATATGTCCAATAAATTTATACGCACATGAAAAATGTCAATAATTTCAAACGAGTGTTGTCATTTGATCAAACAATACTTTTGTCTTCAATTAAATGTTTGGCATTTAAAACGTCTTAAAGTTTACTAAATTTATGTACCTACTATTACTGGGATTGAATCTGGATCTTTATTTGGATGATAATCGTTTATGTATTTTATGTTTTGTATTATAAGTTCCTAATTAGTTCACAGTAGATTTGTTTGCCAATTTTATATTATTAATATTAAACATAAGAAGAAGATCTCTTTGTTTGTTTAGATATTTTATACAAAGTTTTAAATACAGTTTTACATAAGAAATTATAGCTTATTTACAAAGAAAATAGAGATGTATATGATTCGAACGTGTTGTACTTATATGCTGCTGGCCTGAATGTAAATTTCGAGAAACCGATAGGGCACTCAAGCAACGTCGCCTGCGCCGTCCGCCGCCGCGCCGCCGCGTCGCGTCGTAGCAGTCTGGCTGCCCTCGACACTATGTAGAGTGTGACGTCACCGGCGCAGGCGTAGCGCAACACGGAACGAATGTGAAAGTTCTCCGCAACCACAGAGCTCAGCCACAGCAGGTGCTAACCAATAGTTCAACTAAACACGTCCTAATGACGACCTATTCAGATATAATTTAATCGAAGATAAGTACTTGTTTTTATCTTGTAATATCCGCATTGAAAGCTGCGCTACCGGTAGAGAGCCCGGTCGGACCCAGCTGCTGTTATCGAAAGTGAATAAACAAACGATTACATGTTTCACAATATCGAAACGCTTACTCCATACGTTACCGAAATTCTTTGTTAAAAATTCACAACACCGACGTAGAGGGAGAACCGATACTTGATACACGCTAGCGACATGCGATGAGTGACTATCCTTGAAGGGTTCGAGTCACTGTGCGTCGATGTCCTTTGGTTGTTCGATGCAAGGCGATCGCGGTCGGCTACATTCATTGGTAAACTCTGCGCAGACACAGTCTATCTCGCGGCGGCCGAGATCGGGCAACTTCACTCTTCACTAAGTGCGACACTCTGTATTGTAGCAATCACTAAGTTATCGGCAGATGTGCGGATGTGTTGTGACATCTTGTCACCCGTGACGTCGCGAGATGGACGGTGTCTGGATGCGTAAGATAAAGGTTAGGACTCACCGCAGGCGAACAAGAGACACGCGGCCAGAGTAGCGACACGGGCGTAGCGCGCCATGACGGGATCACAACAGGTCGTTGCGCGGCCGTCGTGCGGTTAAATAGTGGCCTCAATCTGCGCCCCGCCCGCCCCGCTCGCCCACAGCGTGCGCACCTCTGCCGACACCCTTCGCGCGCATCAGCTGTGCATCACCTGCATCTTGAGGGTGCGCGCCATCACCGGGACCAGCATCTACTAGCTGCGAAGGCACATCTATGACATACTTTCATAATAACTCATATTGGGTGTCCTTTATTGCACCATCAAAGCATATAAAACACGTATTATGTAAGTATTATACAATTTTATGAAGAAGATTATTGGAGGTATGCATCGCTGTTTATTACTGCATCATACATTTTAAGAACTCTATGATTCATTTTCTTATATCTATCTCGCTTATATTTTTGGGTCAAATTAAGTTATTCATTAATGGTTAACATGTACTTAAACACATTACTATTGTGTGACAACTAAATGTATTTAGTATCCATACAAAAAACCAGCAGGGTGGATTCTTGAATTAGTAAATCTACCTAACATGTACGTCAACCTTCATTCGTCTTCACTCAAAATAAAAACAAGCTTTTGCCTCCATCCCCATCATTTGTAATAATGTAAGTAAGTCATTTGAGTGACTCGCTATAAAATGCGTAAAGGTTATCAAATATTTATATATGTATATCAAACAGAGATTAATGAACGTTAACAAG
This sequence comes from Plusia festucae, assembly GCA_950381575.1. NCBI lineage: Eukaryota > Metazoa > Arthropoda > Insecta > Lepidoptera > Noctuidae > Plusia > Plusia festucae. Next base: position 8,936,733 of record OX494434.1, read on the forward strand.
CATTTAAACAAATATTGAGTGGTCTTCAGAACAAACAGCGCTTTGCCTAAGCTAAAAATCTACTTGACGACTACCAAAAATCGAAGTATAACAGTCGGGACCAACGGTTTAACGTGCTTTCCGAGGTAAGGAGGGGTCTCGGGATGTTTACAAAATGGTCACCCATCCACGGACCCACCGCGGCGAGCGCGGTTAATCTCTAATATCGGTCACACCGTGCGGTTTACTCTTAGCCTCGAGACCCTCTACATGTGCCTCTATGCCTGAACACTATATATTATGCTTTGTCGAAACATATTCCCCTTTATTCACTTCGGGGAATTAAGTGGATTCTATAGTGTTCTCGGAAACAATTCACCCATATGGAATATATCGATATTTTTGGGTATGATTTGTTTTTCTAGAAATAGATTATTACCTGCCCCCCTAGCCAAGTGACATTTCTGCAAGCGATAACGCTGATCGAATCGCTCAAATGTATGGAAGTGACAAGTCTGAGTCACGTGACTTATTGAAATCAAATGTAATTTCCATACATTTAATGTTATTTGAGCGATTTCTATCATAGTTAACGCTTGTAGAAATGTAACTTGGGTAGGGCGGCTAATCACTCAATGGTACAAATACGATACGAACATACAAAAACAAAAATAAGGACCATAGTTAATCAATTTCCAGGTGATATGATACAGGCCAGCAGGAATATACCATTGTTTACGAGTATGATCTCCCCAATACTGGTAGTTGTAAAATGTGGATTATTGAGATTAATGTACCCATAGGTAATCGTATTACGTAAATTGTTTGCGATGATGGTTACTAAATATATCTATACTTATAATAAATCTGTAGAAGTGAAAATTCTGTACATTGAAAATATCAAAAAAATTAATGGCGGGGTGTGTTACTAGACCGACACCGAACCCAAAAATGTGATTAAAAAAATTGTCTGTCTGTCTGTCTGTCTGTCTGTCTGTCTGTCTGTTTGTTCAGGCATCACGCAAAAACTACCGGTTCGATTTCGATGAAACTTGGTATAATTGTTCTTTAATATCCTGGGCACCACACTGGGTAGTTTTTATCCCGGAAAAGTATATACAAAAAAAAACAAACTTAATTTTGCGGTTCGATCCCTAGACCGGAATACTGTACCAACCGCAAATAATAAGTTTGTCGTAGGTTACGTCACCCGCAGTGGAGTTCAATAAGGGGCGCTGCACACGGCCAAGTAACTATTTATTAATCTGTGACACGGCTAAGATACTATAATTATTTATCTATACTTTATATATATTATATATTATTATATTATCTATATCTATACATATAATAAAATCGTAAACGACCAGTGTCTGGACATTGAATATTTTAGAAAAAAAACTACATACACACGTTCTATTCATGCTACTGAAGCCAAAAATATAGTTGTTAAATTCAGCTTTGGTCAAAATGTGCACGTCAAAATAACATTCTACCATTTCCCAAGCTGTTGAAGTAAACTTCCTTTTTCACCGGTTACAGCTGTAGATACCAATTTTACTGAATAATTCAGTACGTATATTTTGGTAAGAATGGTTATCTGGATTGTTATGACCAACAAAGATCATATAATTATGACCATCGGACAGTCGTGTGGATGTAAACCGGTCCAAACTGCCTGCTCATTGCGGTTTGGCGATTCAGATTTTAAAAATCATCCCCCTAAGAGGGTGAAAAGGGGTTGGAAGTTTGTAGGCATATGAATTGTGTCGTTTTCCAAGATAGACACATTCAATTTCATAAAGGGTTATTAGTTAGAAATAAATTAGATGTATTTCCGAGATTTTAGAAATCTACCCCCTAAGGGGGTGAAATAGGGGTTGAAAGTTTTTATGGGAAGTTCGGTATTTTCAATGATAGACACATGAAATTTCGTATACGGGTTTCTGGATAGAAATAAATAAACACGATTTCAGCGATTTTAAAAATCATCCCCCTAAGAGGGTGAAAAAGGGGTTGGAAGTTTATAGGCATATGAATTGTGTCGTTTTCAAAGATAGACACATTCAATTTCATACAAGGGTTATTAGTTAGAAATATATAAGATGTATTTCCGAGATTTTAGAAATCTACCCTCTAAGGGGGTGAAATAAGGGCTGAAATAGTTGGTATGTGAAGTTCAGTATTCTCAAAGATAGACAGATGAAAAGATAAATAGATAAGATAATGACCATCTAAGACATATCTATAATGACGACTCCCGTGGTCGAGTGGCGTTCACTCCGGTTTTTAAGGTGTCGCCAGCTCTAAGGTTCCAGGTTCGATCCCCGGACGGGTCCATGTAGAAAATCACTTTAATACATAGTCTGGAGTCTGGGTGTTTATGGTACCTTTTTTGTCTCCGATTCCATAACACAAATGCTTTTGCTACTTACTTTACTTTTATTATTATTTTAACGCCATAATATTAGATGAAACATTTTATACATTCTCCTTACTTTGAAAATCACAGAATACATCTACCTTTAATACTACTCTTTACTTTACGCGCGAGCGAAGCCGCGGGCAACAGCTAGTACTAAATATAACGAAACTTTACCGACATCTAACAATATGTTCGTGCCTGATGTCATACAACAAAGCTATCTATAATGATGATTAACACTTTTCTTTGATTGCAATACTTATAACATTCGCATAAACAACTGAATAGCTAATTGTGAAGTTTTTATTAAAATCGTGGACTTTTATCGAACTTTGAAGTTCTTATACTATGTAATGTGCTGCTTATAATGTGTTCATGTACCTGTTTTTCTAATTAAATGAAATAATATAGTGTATCAACGATTAAACTAAAATAAAAACAGTTGAGTTTACGTTGGCTTAATGACAGTTATATATTTTGCTATGATAGTCATACACGAAAAGAATTCTCTGAAACAAAGTAAAATGAATGAATGAAAATACTCAAGTATGAGCTCAGAATATGTTTAGGACAGTTTTAGATCTATTATTTTTAAAACGCAAGTACCGAATGTAAAAGTCTAGCACATGATGGTAGTCTATTGCCAATTTCTCTTGGTAAATAAAAGTTCAGGTTAAATGAAAAAACGCTTTTATTTCTTTGTTAACGAAATTGGGAGTGCGTTTTTATCATTAAATTATAATGGCCTATCAAATGAACTAACAGGAAAATAAAGACAAAAAATTACAAACCAGTTTTTTTTTATCCATACTTTTTATGGAGCGCATCCATTAATAATAAATAAACTTGTTCATAAACATGTCTCGGTGGAAAATGATTTTACCTTTAGGTACCTATGTCTAAAATTAGTCTGCTAAAATTGTATAAAATTTATTTAAGGTCAGGTGGGGTAAGAGAAACAGTCGTTTGAAACTCGAAAACTATTAACCCTAGCTCCATGGTAACTTGGTTGATTGATAGTACTTTTCATACAGTCACCAACGAAAACACCATTAGCGCCAGTATTCAATCTAAGTCAGAATGACATGAATAAAAAATATCGTTGATTGATTTTAAACTTGAGTTCGCGGCGGCTTCTTAAATTTGTTCTTACTCCTTGAAAAGTTTTTTTAGAAGATAGTTATTTTTTTACATTATAAATGTGCAAGTGTGGATGTTTAGATGTTTGTTACTCAATCACGCAAAAATTGCTGAACGGATTTGGATGAAATTTGGCATGCATGTAGCCTTTGACATGGAAAAGAATATAGGCTACCTTTTATTCCGATTCCTTGAGTAGTTCCTGAGGGAAAATTGAAAATTGTTTTCGAGCTAAGCCGAGGGCAGACAGCTTTGAAATTTGGTATTTTTCTTTATTACAGCGCAAGCAGAACACGGGTGAAAATTTTATTCCATTTTTCATTTCTTTTTGGACCCAATTCTGAAGTCCACGCAGACGAAGTCGCGGGCAGAAGCTAGTACATAATAAATATGTTTTAACACTTTTAACCTCTCAACTGTCAAGTGGGGTAAGAGAAACTAATATGTCCGGGAAAGAGAAACATGTTTCTCTTGCCCGATATAAGAGGTCACAAACAATTTTCCGCGCGATCTTTTCATAGTATCTATGTAATCCCAGCAAAATAAATGAAAATTAGAAGGAATGAAACACACATTGTGAAACACATATTTAAATGTTGGAGAACTATTGAAGAAATTATAAAATGGTTCTCTAAATACTATACTACGTTCTTCAATGTTTAAAGATGTGTTTCATCCATAACTACCTATTTTTCGATAACCAGCTGTTCCAATCCGAAAACCGAAATTTGTGCAGCCCCATAATTCGTCGACCAAAAGGTCCGTCGCCTTATCGTTTGTCGAGCAAACAATTAGTCACCTTAATATTTGTCGAGCTAATGTTCTGTCACACCACTTGGTGTCGATGTATAGTGCTGTCGCTCTAAAATATCTCGCGCTAATGTTCTGTCGCACAACTGATTGTAGATGTATTGTGCGATCGCTCTAAAATATCTCGCGCTAATGTTCTGTCGCACAACTGATTGTAGATGTATTGTGCGATCGCTCTAAAATATGTCGCGCTAATGTTCTGTCGCACAACTTACTGATTGTAGATGTATTGTGCGATCGCCCTAAAATATGTCGCGCTTGTGTTCTGTCACACCACTTGGTGTCGATGTATAGTGCTGTCGCTCTAAAATATGTCGCGCTAATGTTCTGTCGCACAACTGATTGTAGATGTATTGTGCGATCGCTCTAAAATATGTCGCGCTAATGTTCTGTCGCACAACTGATTGTAGATGTATTGTGCGATCGCCCTAAAATATGTCGCGCTTGTGTTCTGTCACACCACTTGGTGTCGATGTATAGTGCTGTCGCTCTAAAATATGTCGCGCTAATGTTCTGTCGCACAACTGATTGTAGATGTATTGTGCGATCGCTCTAAAATATGTCGCGCTAATGTTCTGTCGCACAACTGATTGTAGATGTATTGTGCGATCGCCCTAAAATATGTCGCGCTTGTGTTCTGTTGCACAACTGATTGTAGATGTATTGAGCAATTGCCCTAAAATTTGTCGCGCCAATGTTCTGTCGCACAGCTGATTGTCGATGTATTGTACTGTCGCTCTAACATTTGTCGCGCATTTGTTTATCGCAACTATGATGCAGAGCCTTAAAATAGAAGTTAGTCAGACTATAAAATATTTTTCGATAACTATAATTTTGGTAGAAAGCATTGTGCGAAAATAAACTTTCAGTCATCTGTAAATAATGAACTACTTACAAGAAAAAATACAAATGCAAGATAAAACAAACAACATATTAAGCAGTTTTCATGCGATAAGCTTTTCAGTAATGCATCGGTTTAAAGCAACTTTTATGCGTTGTTGTTACATAATGAGTAATATACATACATAATGCTAGCTATTACAAAAAGCTCGTCGCCTAGTCAATTTCAATTGATTTATACTGCACCCACAATTATAATGTCGTCAATAGTGCCTTGACATGAACGCCGCTAAATACTGTCACTGTGACCCGACCCAAATCGGTTTGGCAGCATTATTGTCAACACCATGTATGGAATTACGTTATTATTTTATTAAATTAAATAATTAAATTAACTGTGTAATTGTGTACCGCAAGATCTAGTACGTGGAGGTGCGTAATGGAGAAATGTAGTACTTCAGTAAGAGTCGACAGTGTTTTTTAGCATTAGGATAACAATTGTTAACTACGATCCTTTTATATGCGCAAAAAATTAAAATGTTTGTTAATTGCTAAAAATAACAGAATCCTGATGAAAATCAGTGCTGTACTGCCGCAATTAGTTAGGTACTAAGCTGGATCTCCTGCTATACTTACACGTTTTATTTTGTCTATAATACTTGTCTGTATGCTGCTTATTTTTATGTGAGACCAATATTATAAATAGCTTAAATGTTTTAAGCTTCGACCAGATAAAAAAAACATAGGTATTTCATCGATATTGGAACACCCGTCAATATGTCTACCAAGAGATACACTAATGATACCTTCTTGTGTTTTTAATGATCACTTTATATTTTAAAATATCAAAATTAAATAACAATCTTATGTTAATGAAAATAAGATTTAATTTTTTAGTTTAACTATAAATAGATACCACGAACTCGGAATAATATGCGGGTAAGTACTTATAGGAGTTTTGGCTCGTAACAACTAAATTCTAACTTGTGAGATACGTAGAATTACAATGAAAACTCTTATCTATACATTTCATCAATCGCTGTAGGTACTTGGGATGTCGCTGGTAGCAATGGACTGGGTTATGTCAGCAACAGATTTAAGTTGTAAGTACATGTACAGTAGATACTCGTACGATACCATAATACCTACGTAAGAATAGAAAACAAAAAGTTGAAAAAAATAAAAATTGTTTTTTTTTAAACGATGAAATTTTACTGAGGAATTTTTATAATAAAATTGAAATCAATTCTTGAAATAATTTTACGTTGTTGCGTAAATCATAAAAAAAAGTGTAGTCAAATAAGGAATCCTGTTTTACCTATCGCTTGATAAATCAAAGTAACACAAATACAAAACTAAATGAGATGTTAAACGGTCCGTGAAACGATTAACGTTGTAGTTTTATTGTCTTCTAGGCATCACAATATGCATATTATAAAATATAATAGTTAAACATCAGTACATTATTTAAGAATATGTTTCGTGATGGTATTATCTAACGCGGTCACCTAATATTAGTAATAAGTACAACCTGAGCTTTACTGATTTCAGTATCGCGTGATCAAGACGAGAGTAACTTAAAAAAACAATATATTCAATTGTTTATAACAATAAACAATTAAAAACGAAGTAAGGTTATTATCATATCTTAAATAATACACATTATTATTAAAAAAAAAACAATAAACTGTAGATATTGCTTTATTTAATAAAATTATAGCCAAGAGAAGTTCAACCTTCAGATTTTGTTTGAGCTAGAACATGTATAAAATTATTAATAGTCACAAATCACAGGAAGTAGGTAATATCACTAGAGTGAAAGAAAATAAATCATCTTTCTAACACCTACATACGAATTACAGTAATAATATCACCACTGAGATACCTACAATACAATGTATTTTAAATTATAATTATGTAAGGACCTTCTTCAAAGATGACAGCTATGTTTACAACCTAGATAGTTTATAGTCTAATACAAAAGTACACAATAAATACTTAGGCTAAGAAGATACTCTAGGCTAATTATGAAAGCACAGTTTAGTGACAATGAATTACAACTCTATTATGCTATTATTAGTGACCGACCGAAACATGTTATTTTGCCGAAACCGAAACCGAAACCGAAGGTTCGGTTTCATTGTAGTTTCGGCCGAAACCGAAACCGAAACCGAACCTTTTATAAAAAAAAAAGTCCTTAAAATGTCGAAAAAATGTTAGTAAGCCCGTTTTTTTCTAAATTTAATATCTCGCCAACCTATAATTACAAGTTTCTACTTTCAAAGATTTATCACAATGAAATTTCAGCACAGTTACAGAGGTTTTGTTTGAAAATTTAACTACCCTATAAAGTGAAAAAAATACATTATTATTTGTAACACAAAGTTAGCGATTTTTTAATGGTGGTATAAAATAAAACAAATTTATGATTAAAGATGCTCATATATTATGTTTATTTATTTTCGGTTACTTACATTTTGACTGCACGGATAGCCGAGTGGTAAAGGTCACCACGCTAATTACCACTGTGCGCGACGTGCTGCGGGTTCGATTCCCGCATGGGACAAGCATTTGTGTGATCAACAGATACTTTTTCCAAGTCTGGGTGTTCTTTGTGCATGTGATTTGAATGTTTGTGAATCCCCCGCGACACAAGGATTAAATTCCTTAGTGCGGGCGTCGTTTTTATTAAAAAAATATATATATATACTCACAAATATCACAATCAGTTAGCCTCGAATGGCTAATTCAAATATAATTAGATAATCAAAATAATCAAATTGTTAATAATATAACCAAATCGTTAGCCGAGCGCGACCCGAAGGGACGATGTTGTAAGTTTCGGCGCGGCCGAAAGGTTCGGCCGTTTTTGGCCGAAACCGAAACTCGGGCCGAAACTTGATTTTTTGGCCGAAACTGGCCGAAACCGAAACCGAAACCGAAATTTCGGTCGGACACTAGCTATTATGTATGTAGTACATACCATCTACTCCAATGCGGTTACACTCTGCCACGTGCGCATTTGTCTATATGATATTAAGCGACACAGATGCTAATATTCTAAATACCTAACAATCAATATCACAATATAGCTACTTATATAGTGAAGATTCAAAGATGAGGCAACACCAACTATATAAGATTTATCTGCCAAACTATTATGTAACTGTGAAACTCATATTGACCTGGCAAGGCATTGAATTTGTATTATTTTATTCGCAGTGTTATTTGAAAAATATACATGTATATTACAAAATATCTGTAAGGCTCAAAATAAGCGTAAGTTTTCAAAATGCTTGTTCTACTTACCAAAACAGTTTTATGCTTAGATAATTCTTGAAATTCATAATTCGGCAAAAAGTTTGCAATAGGTATGTCGCGACCGATGAGAAAGATTCAGAGATCAAACCACAATACTGCTGTTAGATGTTACAAAAAAATGTTATTAATTTTGACTCCGTACTTAAAGTACTACTTGTAAGTTATGGCTTGAAGTAGAGTATAATAAGCAGTGCTCACATCTATGTACTAACGGACTCCAACTGTTAATTCATTTATTGTAAAATTTAATACTTAGTCATGTCAATACGGATAAACATTGATTGCGTACTATAACCAAATTGATTGTTTTGAGTCAGAACGAATCATTGTGATAAATGGATAAAACGATTAGTCAAGTTTAAGCAATATTAATATATACCTTACGTAATAACTCTACACTCGCTTTCTCATTATCGACCAAAAGATAATAAGCACCTAGCAATTAATATGCCACGACAAAAACATTCATGCATGATACTCTCACAAAAAATATTCTCTTTACCTAATATTTCCTTCACTTAGAAATTAGCACGACATTCTATTGTGGAAGAAGTGTTTTAAAAATAGGCACTTGATTATTAAATTAAAGAATATTGCTTTCCATTGGCTAGAAAATTTTTATTATTTGATATTTAAAAAGCTCAGCACAAATATTTGTTTTATTACTTTTAATATTCAACTCATATGAATTAAGAAAACCAACTAAGTGTTTCAAAAGTTTTATTAAAATATTAGCGCACGTTGCTTTACTTGCGAGTACTGCTTACTCGGTATTCTACCAATCAAACTAGTTACCTGACTAAAGTTTGATCGGTGACAAGCATAATAAAATATTGATTAAAGCATAACTCATGAGCGCCCCTTAGAGGTAAGCAGGCAGGTACCTAATGTAACCTAAACTCGAAGATTTAATTACGTTATAATCGGTTTTATTTTGCTATAGGTTTTTTACTTTCATTAAAAAAAAGTAGTGAAGGCGCTGGTCTACTACGGCGCACGCGGTACACAATGACCACGCCACGCAACTCACGTAAGTTGCATGTGTCCACGTTCTGCGTTTGTTGAGTTCCATGCGTAGTTTATCTGTAGGTGCAGTAAATAGGATCACTTCTTGCACACACACACATATATTTGTAGGCTCTCAGTGGGCCGCAATAGAGCAGTGCCTTTGGAAGATCTGTTTGTTAGAATTTAAAAATCTAGGAAAATATTATCATGGCTAACTGTAATATTGTAAAGAGAGTTGATAACTATTGCTACGAATACACGTACATGCACATTTACGTATTTAAACTCGATAGATACGCTGATCTAACACGAAACTTTAAGTAGTTTCCTTCCAGTAGATTGACATCGATGCGATTTAACTATCTTTGTCGCAATGTTTTTAGGGTTCCGTAACCCAAAGGGTAAAACCGGACCCTATTACTAAAACTCCGCTGTCCGTCCGTCAGTCCGTCTGTCACCAGGCTGTATCTCATGACCCGTGATAGTAAGACAATTAAAATAGTCGCAAATGATGTTATTTCTGTTGCCGCTATAACTAAAAAACTGAATAAAATAAATAATTAAGGGGGCCATACAACAAACTTGTTTCTTGCTTGATATTGATAACGGCAACAGATAGACGCTTGATATATTCACAGAATATTAAGTTATAAATTCACTTAAAAAATAAATAATTAAATTAAAATAATACAAATATTCAAGGGGGCTCCCATACAACAAACGTGATTTTTTTGTTTTACTCGAACTCTTCTTACGAGTCCGACCCGCACTTGGCCGGAGTTATTACCTGAGAGCGGCTGTATAGCGTATTATAGCCTTAAAGACTAGGTATATCGCTTACACTGTACGGCAAGCCGGTTATTTTTTTTAAATTGCAAATGACTTCTTCTTTTCTAAGCATGATTACGGGATGCATCCAATATTCGGCTTTGTCATTATTGATGAATATAAAGTAAAAGATGTTGACGGTGAAAACTACGCTGATTTCGTCTATATTAATGTGATGGAATGTCGGGCGGTCTATGCTGGTAACAGCGGTCGATCCGGGCCGGGCTCTGCCAGGCGCAACGGCTCGCATTGTTCCGCAGCACCTCCGTTTGCCAGCAAAGCATCGCCGGCTCCTGCCTCTGGTGCTGCAGATTCCACCTACAATATACATAAACGAATACTTTCATTTCAGCACTTATTGCGTTTTCCATGTAGAATATTAAGGAAGATAAGGAAGCGGGAAGTCAGGGTATAGAAGCCAATCTTGACAGTGTTGTATTGATGGAGATGCAACCTTTTAAATTTGTGCAGGGTGCTAATTAATTTAATATCGATGGCGATATATAAACGTCACATGAAACCACACTAAGTGTAAATATTCTCAGCATCTATTTAAAGTTTTATAAAATAAGTTTATCCGTTCTGAGGATCCAATGGTGGGTGTCGCATGCGAGGCGGACGGCCTGCCTGTGCAGGGCGACGATACGCAGGACGGCCTGTGCGGGTAGACTGTCCGCCGCGCAGCTACTAGCGCGCACTTCTAGCGGTGGCGGCGTCTCCTCCAGCAAGCAGGCATCACTCATGTCAATGTGTCATAACATCGCTCAGTCACCTTCTAATAGGTAACTGTCATGAATTGAAATTCCAAGAATTTGACGGCATGATGCTAATTAATTTAGGTGCGACTAAAGGTCTTCCTCCGTATATTGCGATGACAATGCTAGGCAGTACTTGACTAATCCCAAAGAGATTTGTTAAGGTAGCATAGCTCATTATTTTTATATTCAGTCAAAATATGTATCATCGCTTGGCGACATTTTAGTTCAAGTGCGCCTTGTACATATTTACTAATGCAAGTGCGATTTTATCATAAGTACTTGGTAGGTTAGTAGTTAAAGTGTATGCGGTGTACACATTTGGTGTTACTGACAGTGTGTTTATCCGTGGGCCCGGTGGGTGTGTCGCGCTTGCCCTGCAGGTAGTAGGTCATGAGCTGGCCCTTGCCCTTGACCGCGACCAAGCCACGCTGCTCGAAGTAGTAGCCGAAAGTTTGCAGAATCTCGCAATTCTCCTCGGTAACCTGATGTAAATCATACAATATTTAAACAATATCGAGCTCAAAATATACTGCAAAACATATTTTAAGAAGTGTCTATATGACAAGGGGTTTTTTTTTATATTGGAATATGAAATCACCAAATATTATTTAGAGTTTCTTGGTAAATTAAATAAGTAAGTACCTATAAAGTTTTAACCAACAAGTTCCGTCAGGCCTTGAGTATAAGTAGGTAATGGAATTTAATAAAGGTATACAACATGTAACAAAAACCCTGTCAGAACCAAGAAAGGCGTATTCGTGGTACAGTTCATGAACCGTCTCGTATAGGCGGCTTCTTTGACACAAAGCTGTAGGTAGTAAGTACGTGAACTTTGAGGAACGGTCAGTGTTGCTGTTGCCATGGATTAGTTTTTATTTTGATTTAATTATTTTCAATTGCGAAAAAAAATATCTCCTATTCATTTAATAGCTACGTATATGTGTTCGCAGTACGATACCGAATAATACTCTCACGGATCGGACAGGGTTTTTGTTACACGCTGTATAAAAAAGAGTGCATCATGTACCTGAATACATCCAGCTTTTCCTGTGCTTTCCATCCTCGAGGCGACATTGACGGTGTTGCCCCATATATCGTAATGGGGCTTGCGGGCGCCGATGACGCCGGCGGTGATGGGGCCGTGGTTGACGCCCATGCGGAGCACGAAGTGGTTGAATGACTGCTCGTTGATGGCGGCCAGCACGCGCTGCAGCTCCAGCGCAAACTCCACCAAGCACGCCAGGTGAGCCCAGCGCACCAGGACACTGTCCGACGGCTAATATAAAACACACTCAAAAACTAGCTTTCGCCCGAGGATTCATCCACGTAGATATCGAATATCAATTCTACGTGTCACTAAATGTAACATTTTTGAGTGTTCAAGCTAACTACATACCTACTTACCATATTGAATTCTTCTGGTAATGATTTAGACAACTCCAAATATCTTGCTCTAAAGTTCATACCGAGAAGGTTAGCAATTGAGGCTCGTAAAACCTTGTTAGTGGCTGTTATTAGTGTGTTTATTATTTGTTGTTAATTCAATGACATAGAACGACTCATTTTTTATGACTTGTTATGAGATTAATTGGCAATAAATAAATAAATAAATAAAAATATTCTTTACGTATCTTCGAATATTTCAAACCTCCACATAAAACATACGATCGTACCTACATACCCATCTAGTTGATATAGCAAATGTGAAAGTTACAATGTTTGGGTGTATGAATGTTTATTTCTCAATCACGACTCATCGTGTTGACTTTGAATAACATTCATGTACCTACCAGATAGAGAATGTACACACGAATACATTCATCCCCGAAATTCTATAATAATAACTAACTATAAAAATGAATGCACAGTAGAAAATAATAATTGACGTTGAAAAAAACTATTTGAGTTTGACAAACACTGTAAGTTTCTATTAACAATATTAACATACAGAGACACTTACTATTTAATAATTGTTTTGAGTTCCTTGGTAGGTTATAAATATATTCTGGTCTTTTAACACCGGTACCAAAATGTATGTCGCTTTTTATGTCTAAAACATATATGTAGATGGAAACACCACTCCATTAAATTAGGTAATTTTATGAACAGGCTATTTATCGAGATAAATTTCTTAAATAGTTCCTCATTTTACACATGATCGCACCTGCATTTGTCGAGTAGGATTTAGGCCTGACGCAGCCATGTATGTAGAGCCGATGGTCTTTATCTTTATGATGTCCTTGCTGAACTTGGAGTCTTCTAGCAACTGGAAATAGAATATCAAACAACTAAATAAAATTCTTTGTAAAAAATTTAGCTCCTTATTATTTTCATAAATATAGTACCTACAATTCTGTAAAACTACTGCGTTGGGTAGGTAGGTAGGTACCTATATTTATTTTGTCAATAAGATAAAATTAACTAAAAAATGGCGTCGTGTAAATAAATAAGCTTTTCTGTTTCGGTAAAAAAGTAAGTTGAGATTAGTATTCCACTTTTTTCTACTTGGTCTCCTCTTTTCTCCTCGGAAACATGTCTCCTTAGTGATATTACTCAGATGAAATAAGTAGACTAAATGAACCTAATTGAATCACCTTGAGACTAAATCACCCAGGGGAACAAATGAGACTCTCTAATTGTTCAAGTGGTATCGCCTACTAACAAAATGCTACCAAGCCAAATTAAAATTAATATTTTTTTAATGCCGCATCGTGTTCGGTAGGCATTGGCACTTTTGCTGACAGTCTTGCAGTTTTCCACCTTGATTTTATATAATAAAATATCTTGGGGCATCTCACACACGGCCATCTATTACTTTGGTAACCAGACAACTGATAAGCATACTTATATTTTTCTAAATACATAGGTACTTTAGATTCCCATAAAAACAATATATTTGAAACTTGCCTTAACAGAACATGTAGGTTGAACTTTACTGATATAAATATACAGGCCTAAGCAGCAGGCTCAGTAGCAATGTAAAATGAAAAAAGAAGATGAAGCTTCCACGTAACAGTTATGTGTGAACGATAGGTTATTGTACCTAAAGCAACAATGATTACCTACCAAATCAAAGTCTGATATAACTTCGTTGAGAAACCGCAGACATTCTAGGCCTTGGTTGTTAACGGTTTCTTCTGAGTAGAACTCTGTAACAAATTATATTATCAATACAAATACACAATTAATTTATTTCTTCGTTTAATTATATCTTAAATGTCAAATACGCATCATTTTATCGTATAATCTCTAAGTGATTATACAATAATCAATATTAACGGAATCCGAAAAACATATTATTTTTCCAATAGGTATCTACCATTAAATATATTATCTCCAAAATAAATTAACTCAAGGTAAACGACTATTTCTATAGCTTCGTTAAAAATGCATGCATTATGTTATTCGAGAATGTATTATAACTGTATAGCCGACATTTTATAGTTTTAACATAATTGTAATAAATAAAAAAATTATGCAACGGGTCTTCTGCTAAAACAAAATACTCATTTATTTTTTGTTGCACCTTAAACGTGTATCTTCCGTGTGGTCATAAAAACTATAAGTATTTAAATTAGTTAGATTTGAACCTGAAAAGTTGGGCATGGAGGCAAAGAGCACGCCGACCTCGGCGTAGCTCTGGCTGTAGAGGTCGCGGTGGTGGTGCCTGGCGCCCATGAAGTGTCGCGCCACGTGTGGCGGCAGCACGTTGTGGATGAGCGCCTGGTTGCGGCGCCGCAGGTCCCCCGCCTGCTCCGCCTGCGCGCGCATGCGCTCGCCGCGCGAGTGCCGCGCGCGCTCCACTGACTCCACCTACACAGGTGGAGAGTTTGAAGAAGAATCTTTATTACCAACAGTACTGTTCTCTTGGTTGAGAAATTTACAATTTGGCATAAAAGTTATATCTACATTTGCGTGTAATGACCAAGCATGCAGAAATATTCAAACTGACATTATGTAAACATTACAGTAAAATCAAAACAGGATTCATAATTCATTTTTCAGGAAACATTTTTGCTAAGTAGCTATATTATACAGTTCATCAGTAAGAAGAAAACCTTTTCAGTGATTTCTGAATAATGCTAAATCTTTTCTTACGTTTCCCCAAGTGAATAAAAGATCCATACATTTTTTTTTCAAAATGTCTGAAATATCAGTTTTGTTCGAATTGTTTGACCTTCAAATACTTTATTAAGTGCCTATTTGAGGTGAAAATTTGAGGTTTTCCCTCAATCTCCCTGGGATCCCATGATCAGAACTTAACATGGTGAAAATGGGACCACATCGGGAGGGAGGCCTTTCAAGCAAAAAAAATATTATTTCGGTTGAGTTTGACGTTTCAACTGACCAAAGAATAATTTTGTAAATCGGTCCACAACTGACCGATACATCATGCATCTCGGTGGGTATAATTAAAAGTATCTTAAAAGAAGATAAATAGGTACAGTCGAAAGTAGAACCTCCTCTTTTTTGGAAGTCGTTTAAAAATATACTTACGTATCTGTTAAAAATAAGTAGCGCCGCCACAATGAAGAACAGCATTATTACATTACGTCCGCCATGAATGCGAGCCCTGCGGGTCCGAGATAAGTACCTAATCAGCATTTGTAACACGAAATCTTTGTATAATTGTAATCAAATTAAAGTGTTTACAACTAATACGTATCGACGTCAACTTCAAGGTTGTACAAACAAACTTGCTGACTCATAGACTGTTTTGAGGAAGTTCTTACAAGATAGCTAGTAGGTCTTCATCGTAGTCGGTGGTGGCATTGTATCGCAAGCGGAAGGGGTCGCGGTCGAGGCTGGGCCGGGACAGCAGCAGCGCCGGGTGCAGCAGCGCGGGCACGGCGTGGGCCAGAGCCAGCAGCGCCAGCAACACGCTGCGCGCGCACACGCCCAGCGGCGACACCCAGAGCGCGCCGCACGCCGCGCCCGCACCCACCTGCCCACGTACACATGTATTGATTGCACACTTATCCATTTCATTATAGCCCTACAAACAACTTCTTTTAAACTCATCATCACAATTTCCTGAACTACACGACTCTCAGTTATTAAATTACTCCTTAAAACTTTAGAGGAACATTTTATTGCGAGATGTCTTGCTTTTTACTTTTCAGTTTGGTATTGGACAGGGCACAGTTTTCTTTATCGATGTAAAATTTTGACATACCTATGAAGTATTCGAATATTCGGGTCTCTACCAGTTACTATTACCAGTATTATGTTTTAATAAACAACTTTCCTATTTACCGACGTTAGCGTGAATAGTTTCTTCCTTGCAAAAGAAAGTTAAAATATGTTTGCGTTATTATTTATTAGTAAATAGATTTATTTTTCATTAAAGGTAGGTTCTTTCTCATAACCTATTCCTAAAAAGTATAAACGTACCTAAGTGACCTAAGTATATTTAATAAATCTATATAAATAAAAAGACAAGGCCTGACTGACTGACTGACTGACTGACTCATCAACGCCCAGCCCAAACCCTTGAACCTAGAAAGCTGAAATTTTGCACAGAGGTTTCCTTTATAATGTAGACAAGGAATAAGGAAGGATTTTTTTAAATTCAACCCCTAAGGGTGTTAAATAGGGGATGAATGTTTGTATGGAAAATTGTCATTTTTGAAGTTTAAACCATGAAACTTGGTGGTTACCATTCTGGTAAAAAATTAAGAACCACATGTTTCAGTATTTTTCGAAATTCAACCCCTAAGGGAGTTAAATAGGGGGTGAAAGTTTGTAGGGGAAGTTCAGTATTTTTAAAGATAGACACATGAAATTTCGTATACGGGTTTCTCGATAGAAATAAATAAAGACGTATTTCAGCGATTTTGAAAATCTACCCCCTAAGAGGGTAAAATAGGGGATGGAAGTTTGTAGGTATATGAATTGTGTAGTTTTCATAGATAGGCACATTAAATTTCATAGGATTATGAGTTAGAAATAAATAAGACGTACCTATTTCCGAGATTTTAGAAATCGACCCTCTAAGGGGGTGCAATAGTGGTTGGAAGTTTTTTTAGGAAGTTCGTCATTTTCAAAGAGAGAGATGAGATTTGGTTTCATGAGATTTGGTATAAGGGTTTTTGGTTGGAAATAACAGAAAACATATTTTAGCGATTTTAGAAATCTACGCCTTAAGATGGTTAAATAGGGGTTGCAAGGTATTATATTGTGGACTTTATTTTTAAAGATAAGGCCATGCCTTTCATACACGGGTTTCTGGTTCGATACAAATAAATGACCATCTGAAACATATCTTTACGATGACATCCGTGTTCGAGTGGCGTTCACAACGGTTTTCAAGGTGTCGCCAGCTCTGAGGTCCCGGGTTCGATCCCCGGACGGGTCGATGTGGAAAATCACTTTTCTACATTATGTCGAGTCTGGGTGTTAGTGGTACCTTCGTTGTTTCTGATTCCATAACACAAGAGCTTACTTTCTTTGAATTCGGAGCATTGAATGTGATTCTTCTTCATCTTTTCGTGTCAATGATTTTCAAGTTTTGTTTGACCAAAAAGTTGCCACCATTTTAAAAGTTTATCCAAACTCAATGTATGTGATGTTTTCCCACATTATCTTATTATTATCTTAACGCCATAATATTTTATGAAAAATATAATTCATGCTCCTTACTTTGAAAATCACAGAATACATCCATCTATCCTTTTACTACTTACTACTCTTAACATTACGCGCGTGCGAAGCCGCGAGCAACAGCTAGTACTTTATATATCAGAAAAATATGAAAAATGTTAAACCTTTTAGCTCTTATGGAATGTAGTTCGTGCCAACATTACTACACACGATACCAAGAGCTTAACTTCCTCGTAAATACAGAACCATATTTGGCAAATGCTGAAGTTCATTGCTCTGTGATTAGAGATTTTAAAAAGAAATGGCTAATAATTATGTAAAATGACTCTAAAAGAAATTTTTGTCTGAAACAAGAGACTGTTGTAAAATAAGCTTGTCATTAACGAAATAAACAAAAGGCGATTAATTACTCGCTTGTCGCAAGAGGAAAGCTAAATCGAAGGTTTATTGATTATACTTACTTGAATATTTCTTTAGAGAAAATGTAAGTAGGACGATTTCGATTAAACAGTAGATTTGTTACACCAAACACCGAATGATCGAGACTGAGACACGTTGGCATCAGCTGTTTGTCTTCCCACGATGCGAGATTTAAAAGTCGAACGAGGGAAATAGGTTACTATGATGTTTGTTGCCGACGACGATGTTGAAACCTGTCACTAGTTTTAGGTACCTACATTATTTTAAATGTTAGAATAAGTTACTATTGTTTTATTTAAAATAGATTACTGTGTTTAAAGAGCCTTTTGAAACGGTAATATTTCTTTAGAATATCTTAGCTTTATAGCATACTTAATCAATTTAATTTATATAAACAGAAGTCACATTTTCAATGTCAAACCGATGATAAGCAAATAAATATTGAAACTCCAAAGTTTTAGTGTATTCCTTACACTGAAATACCAATCCGTATTTTACTAATTTCACGCTAGATCGCACATTTTTTTAAATATTTGTTTTTCGAATTTGTGTTATGTAGCGTTTCAAAAACGAATAAAATCCATAATAGTTGCAACAGAATATCAAATAAAATTATATAAGAATCTAGTCAATCTTAGTGCTCATTTTCGCATGTTTCTGTTAATTTTCAACAGCTGCATAACTTTAGGTGTCGTGACAGCATTTATTGTCTGTTAGTTTGCCATCGGCATTTAAATGTGAAAGTAGAAAAGACACTTTACATGATAGTAGTAAGAAGGATGTATGCACCGGCGCGCGCCGCTGTGCGCAGGCGCGTCATCTCGCAGCCCGTCCTCCTGGAGCATCGTCTCGAAATTGCCGCAAATAATCTGAATTGAAGTAGATATGATGACATTTATGCATATAGCTTATTAAAAAAATTATCAATTCTGAGACTGGTGCAAATGTTACGAATTAAAATATTTCTGTAACCTGTCCAAACGAACAATCGAAACATCGGAAAAAACAATTTAAATAATTAACCGGTATTGTTGTCAATTCATAAATAAAATTGATGATGATATGACAAAAGAACAGCAACTTTTCAAGTCTGCTACTTACGCTTTACGCATTCATGCTAGCATGATACCATGATAATGATAGTGATAGTTAACGAGTGAGATGTTCGACGCTATGGAAATGGTTATAACAAGTATGACGATAGTGAGAGTGGTAGCGATAGTAAAGATAGTTTACATGTAATACCGCGTGGCACTCACCAGTGGCGCAACGTTCGCGGCCACAAACATTGCGATGTTGAACGTTCCGCAAGTCAACTTCCAGTACGGACTGACAGTTTTTTTCTGAAACATTTAACCACGTGGTTAGTTAAAGCACATAACTACTTGAATAATATCAAGAATATTTAGCTAAGTGTGGTTTGTTTTAATGTACTTTTTTGCAAGTAGTAGCAACGAAAATTACCTGTTCGTTGTTATCAGACAACAAATAATAAAGCAGGATACCGTTGTAAAATGGATGTTTTAGTGAGAATAACAACTGACTAATGTGTTTTGTTATTTCAAAACACCTGCAACATGTAATTTATGTCTAATTTTAATGAGCACATCTTTTTTATATTCATTTCTAAAGATGTGATAATGAGAGCTTTTAAGAGCAGCCCACAGAAAATACCGTCAATTACATATAATCCTAGACAACATTAGACGGTAAAGCTTAACGCTAACCTTATACTGGGAATAGCGGTAGCAAGTGTAGTAAACCACATTGATTAGGCCGGTCTCCAGCACGAGCGCGAGGTAGACGGCGTGCAGTGACCAGGTGGGCGGGACGGCGAAGCTGGCCAGCGCGACAACAGCGGGCAGCAGCATCAGCGGGGGCGCGGCGATGGCCAGTGGGCACGGGTCGCTGCGCCGCGCGTACACCTCCTCCGCGCCCGAAGCTTTGAACGTTAGGCATAACGTCGTCCCGTCTGCTAGTTCCCTAGTGCCAAACTTCTTTGTTAAACATGGTCTTAACGTCGCAATTTTATCATTAATTTTGCGCTATTCAGTCATGTGTATATGTGTGTCACAGACACGTTTAAAGTGCAAGCTATGAATCTAACACTATGCTTTAAATATGTTTTTCCTTTGTTGGGAATAGTGCAAGAAGAAGAAAGTAAACCATTTTATCGCGTGATAGGATTCTCACAAACATACTTAGGCATTTTAAATTCTTCATAGGTACATATAGTTTTTTATTTACAAGTTATATTGTTAGTTTCACAATACAAATAAACAAGGTCTTGTATACCCACAGGAGCCCTACGTGTGAAGAAAACCGTACGTCTCTATAAACTAAAGAATGGAATGGTGAATGTGTTTATTGACACGGTTTCATTACGTGCGCCTAAAATAGCACATTGTTTTTGCAATAGATCCACTCTGGATCCGGATTGATCGATCTTCACTTATCTAACGCTATAACAATGCCTGATTACCATAAGAAGAATGTTTTTATAAGACAGCGTTATTGAACAGAGAGCTTTTATGAATAGGCGTAATGCTTTAGAAGTATGATTTTTATTTTTATTAGAGTTGTATTCCAATGATCACCAATATAGTTATATGGGCTACAAGTCCGGAAAGAAATTAGGTATTCTTAAAACAGTTCTTTATTTTAATCGTTTCAATATTTCAGCAGACCTTCGGGATGATTAGACATAGATCAATGGGTACTTATGGTCAAAAGCTATTTAATTTTTTGTTTTCGCAAATCACGAAGTATTATGGCAGTACATAAAATCAAACTTTTTACTACATATAAATCCTCATAATTATGACTATGTTTGTCCATTTTCGGTTTGAAAACCAGCCGAGGGTGTTGTTACACACAAACAATGATTGTGACATATATTAGGTGTTCTATATGTATGGTTCGATGAAGAAATGAGTACAAGAAAAATGGGCATGCTAATAGTCAAGCGATCCTCTCAAATTATACTCGAAATGGTTTTGCCCTTCACATTCCAGCATAAGAAATACAAATTTGAAAGCGCTGATACGATTAAACACATAAACTAGGCAACTGAATCCAAATAATATTTATAATGGTTACCAAATAAATTATAAAGTCAATAAGAAAGAATTCATTAGAAACTGGCTATTTAGGTAAAAAAAAAACTAATAAGTACAGGTACGCAGAGGGAAAAGTTGTCTTCTGGCTTTACTTTCCAAGATTTCATATAAAAATTGTGCAGATAATAAGCCCGCCTAGCGGGAAACGACTTAGTTAACTATATTGTCCTTTATTTGTCAGATTATTTTTTCATTATATTTTGACCACAATGTAATAAAATAAAAGCTTATACTTATTTTTTTACTTTATATTACTCATTTAAGTTCATATTTACAAATACATTGTGGGTATTTAATTATAAATAAATCGTTATTTATAATTATCAATATTTATTATTATCAATTGTGCTCTACAAATAAATTAGAATGATGAATGCAACTGTCTTTATTATAGAGTAATCATGAAACTGTTGACCGCAGTTGTTGCGCATCTTCATAGAATAGAGGTTTATTTAAAGCTAATTTTAATACGAAAAACTGAAATTGCAAAAACAATCTCATATACGACTATTATTAAAAATTATACATTTTTAAGTACGTGTACTTACATATTTATTTAAGTAGATATATTTTTTATGTATTTTTATTATTTTATCTCACACATTGCCTGCGTAATTATTCGCGAATTATTTTAGTTTGCTAATAAACAGCTTTTTACCCTGTGCGGGAAACGCTCATGCGCGTTCAATTAATATTTCGTATGGTGCTATGAACGCGTAGGCGCGGTCGAAGAAAGTCTACCCAGTGCGGCTGGCCGCATTAGTGCGGCGTTCAATACCTCGTCCAAGTGCGGCGGGACGCTTCTGTGCGTTTGAACGGCGTTCAATACTTTGTCCAAGTGCGGCACGACGCCTCTGTGCGTTTGAAAATTTTCGAGTTTTATGACAGTCATAAAGCAATAAAACAATTATCTATATTCATATTTCTTAATTACGCTCAAGTAAAGGTTGTTTCACATGACAGTGGTTTTTGTAACAATTTTTATGAAGCACTTTCGATGCCGAGGTCCCGGCTCCCAGGTAGAACGTAAAAAGAGTAAAATGTTATTTGTTACACACGCCATCTATTGAGATATAAGCGAACTAAGATTTATCTTACTACTAATTTTATGAAGATATTATGGTGATGATGATATTATACTCAATTTGTGGTAAGGTGATAGGATCTACATTATTTATTTATTTATTTACTCTTTTTTGTACAATTCACCAACATAGGATACATTCATACATTCTTCGTCGAAAATCTTTATTCCAATAAATTGTACTACAAAACGGGAGTCAAATTCACACTTGACCAGTTTTCATGTCTTTTTTTTAATAATTTTGTCACACACACTTATTGTTATAAATGAGTTCCAAGTAAAATATTAGGTTATCGGTATCGGGATTCGTAATAAGTTAATAATTTAATTATATTTATATAGGTTGAAAATAAAACAGGATATTAAAAGTGGTTTATTTTTACTGATTGTTGGTACTCACTGCTAACCTATCAAGTTCTGCCTGTCAAAAAGTTTTCAATTTAAATTACTTTGTACACGGTGAAGATCGCAACGTAAATTTAACATTGTTCATTTATTTAGAAATATTTTATTTCATTAGTGATATATATTTTGAATTTTGCTCATCGTTTGTTGGTTGTACGTAAACTAAAAGTATAGAGTGAATGAATGAATGAAAGTGAACATAAACTGAGTGTTGCCATTTAGTGGTATACGATTTTATATGTAGTAGTTTGGTAGTAGGTAAGTAGCAGAATAAAACGAATTAATATTTACAATCAAAACATTTATTAAAGAAATAAAAACACATATATTACACAGACAATCATTATTAAATGGCTACACATCAATAATTACACCGACAATAAAATTTAAACGGCTACACATTAGTAAAAACACAAATAACACATAGACATATGTGTACATGCAGGATTATTTTTTATGGAGTGCGTATATTCAACGAGGTAATCAGGTGCATAATACTGAATCACTTTCCCCAAGGAACATGGGTCGAAATCTTAAAATTGATAATGAAATTTTCATACAAAGTGACGGGTCTAGTGACTTAGGTTTGTATGAAAAGTTGATTTTCAATTCTAAGATTGCGACCTATGTTTAATGGGGAAAGTTGTTCAGTTTTATGCAACTGATTACCTCGTTGAATAAACGCACTCCATAAAAAATTATCCTAATTATTTAAGGATTCAACGGTTTACCCACGCGCATTCTCGGGATCGCCCGACTAGTTTCAGACTAAACAGGAGTCCTTAATCATGAGCTGACGCGGCGGCGGCGGTGTCGCGAGTCGAACTGATGTCGGTGGCACCACAGTACCTCATGATTAAGGACTCCTATTGAGTCTGAAACTAGCCGGGCGATCCCGAGAATGCGCGTGAGAAAACCGTGGATTTTTTATAATTAGGATTATATTTATCGAGTGCGTTTATTCAACGAGGTAATCAGATGCATAAAACTGAACAACTTTCCCCAAGAAACATAGGTCGCAATCTTAGAATTGAAAATCAACTTTTCGTACAAAAATATTTCATAAAAATTGATAATGAAATTTTCATACACAGTGACGGGTCTAGTGACTTATGTTTGTATGAAAAGTTGATTTTCAATTCTAAGCTTGCGACCTATGTTTCTTGGGGAAAGTTGTTCAGTTTTATGCAACTGATTACCTCGTTGAATAAACGCACTCCATAAAAAATAATCCTAATTATTTAAGGATTCAACGGTTTACCCACGCGCATTCGCGGGATCGCCCGACTAGTTTCAGACTAAATAGGAGTCCTTAATCATGAGCTGACGCGGCGGCGGCGGTGTCGCGAGTCGAACTGATGTCGATGGCACCACAGTACCTCATGATTAAGGACTCCTATTGAGTCTGAAACTAGTCGGGCGATCCCACGAATGCGCGTGGGTAAACCTTTAAATCCTTAAAAAAATATGAATTCGTCTCATGGAAGTTAATAACATTTAAACCCGCATTTCCTCGTGGTGTGGACCGTAGCACGGAAGACAGAGTCCGACATCACAATCTGGGCAAATGATTTTTGTGTCCTTCCTTTTTTTTGTTTTCACCCAGCACCTGACACATTTGCGCCTTTTAAGACACCCATTATCGTTTCTATCCAATTCTTTGGGCATGTGTCTTGCCTTTTGAGGCGCTAATGTGTCAGGTATAGGGGGAAGAAGTTCAAGCAGTACTTTTTCCCTATATGACTCTAAGGAAAGAGTACTGCTTGTACCTTTTTGAAACAAAAAAAAGGAATTTAAAAGCATCATTTGCAAGATGTGAATGCCGATTTTCTTATACCACCTCATTGATTTGTGCTCACTGGGATAATACGCTAACATTTGGTCGTGTCGATCAACACCCTTCATATATTTGTTATATTGAATTACAATATTGGGTTTGTTGACCACACGACCACGCCTATTTTCCACTGGCATCAATTGAGGCGAATGCTCAGTGGAAATAGTGAGCACATCTCTCTTGTCTTTCCATTTGCATACGCACACACCATTTCCATTAAATCGAAATATATTTCCACCTTTCAAAAGTTTTTTTATGACAACTGTTTTTGGATTATTTTTTCTATTGACGAGCAATGTTCCCGAGCAGTAAGTTTTTTTTTTTATTAGAGTTTCGGCCAACTGGACACTATTATAGAAGTTGTCCATATATATGGAATGGCCACTATTCATATAGTCTTTTAAAAGCGTCAAAACCACTTTTTCTACGTGGCCTTTACCACCAACTTCGTTGTCGGAGGAACCTTTGTACATGTGTATCCTGTGCACCAGTCCTTTAGGGTCGGCCAAAACGTATAATTTGATACCATACTTGTGTTTTTTATTTTTAATGTACTGACGGAACATCACTCGTCCTCTAAATCCAACCATGGATTCATCAATGCTTAATTCCCTTTCGGGATATATTAAATTTTTCATGATGTCATTAAAATATTTTAAAAGGTAGTCAATTTTCGAATACTTGGTACGAGATTCGTACACATTGTTAAAAAAAAGGCATCTTAAAATTAACAGAAATCTGTCCCGGGACATATATTTATTTATGCAAAATTTTACGTAACTACTTTTTTTCCAGTAATCAGCATATTTGCTTAACCTAGCGGTACCCATGAAGAACAGGATGCCTAAAAACGTCCATAACTCCGCTATATTTGTAGGTTTCCATTTGGTTAGGCGGCTATTAGGCTTAAGTGGCCTGGACATCAAAATTTGGGCATGCATGTTCGTCATTGCCGCTAAATTTGTCATAAAATTGACGGTAAAAACAGCTTTAAAATAATCTATCGGACCTTTCGATGCTGCTTCCGAGATCAGGATCTGGGGGGTCCCAGTAAACGAAAAGTTATGGAGAATGGCTGTCTCCTCAGTCCACTCTTCATCCGGAGACAGGACAACGGAAGAAACTCGTGAGCTATAAAGGAGGAAAAAATACCGTTCAATACTGGAGACTATAATAGTCTATTCATAATTATATATATATATAACAATAAGAATACGATTATATAATTAAATAATAATTTTTGAGATCTTTACCTGTCTGACGTCCCGGAGGTGACGCTTTCGCTGTCAGAACCGTCGGACTCGTCGGTAAAATCCTCTCCGAACATTTCAGACAGGTCACGTCTCACATCCTCATAACTACGTGCCATCTAAAAACAATGTTTCATCGTACATTTTGTGCCGCATAATCAATACGACAAGTAGCCTTTAATAAAAGAACAGCTTATCTATCTTCTTCAACTTCTTCTATTTACATAAGTATCTTTTTCTTGATCAGCTCGTATTGGCTACTTATTGTATTGATTATGCGGCACAAAATGAGAGTTGTCTGAGCCATAGACAAAGAAATACGAGCTGATCAAGAAAAAGATACTTATGTACATAGAAGAAGTTAAAGGAGATAGAGATTGCTCCCATTTTCGTGGGTGAATGATAAAATTCAATAGGTACATCGAATTGTGGATACCTATAGATATACTTGCTATGCACTCAGTCGACAATGTCGGAGTAGTACGACGAATTGGAATTGGAATCATCCATATAAAATATATTGGATAGAGGTACTATATTTTTGAACGATAGATCAAGTAAATGATAGCTCATAATAATAACTATTGGTACTTACCATGTACTGCCTCCAAGATCACGAAGATTCACCACACTTAACACAAAGTTCTCGTCAACCACGAAGTCCAGTACGATACACCAAATGTTCACACGGTATTCCAATGTCCAAAATCACAAGCCAAAGTAATCACGGGGTAAATCGGAGGTCCAGAAAGAAAGCAGTGGTCAAAATATAAGAAGCAATCGAAAGCGAAACGGAGAGCACGGAAGGTACGTCTGTTCACCACGAAAGCAAAACAGAAGTGACTTAATAACACTCAATTTTGGTTACAAAATTTGTCCAAAAAAGATAAAAGACATTTAAACAAAAGGGTTCCGGCTGTAATTGTTACAAAAGATTATTTAAAACCATCGGCATAGATTAGTAGTCCAATATATATAAAAGGAATTTTAAACAAAAGGGCTCCGGCTGTTATTGTTACAAAAGATTATTTAAAAGCATCGGCATAGATTAGTAGTCCAATAAATATAAAAGGAATTTGAAACAAAAGGGCTCCGGCTGTTATTGTTACAAAAGATTATTTAAAAGCATCGGCATAGATTAGTAGTCCAATAAATATAAAAGGAATTTAAAACAAAAGGGCTCCGGGTATTTTAGTAACAAAAGATTATGTAAAACAATTGGCATAGATTTATAGCCCAATAAATATAAAAGAGACAAAAGGGCTCCAGGTGTTTTGGTTACAAAAGATTAGTTAAAACAATCGGCATAGATAAATAGTTCAATATAAAAAACATTTTAAACAAAAGGATTCAATATTTAATTACTGAAACCAACCAATAATTGAATTAACATAAATAACATTTTATAAAGTAATTAGAAAGTATATTATTACGAAAATAAACGAATATAAACTTATTAAGAAAAAATATTGTATGGTAACATTATTTTGTTGTCATTCATTGATCATTCACTCGGTCAATTTTATTTTTGTGCTACTCAGGGTTGCCAACCGTACGAGGTTCCTCGTACAAATACGAGATTTGTGGTCTTCCGTACGAGGTACGAGGACGCTATCAACCTCGTACAATTATGTACGAGATTTTGATAACATTATTACCCGATCATTTTGGATCACCTTTATAAATTAATAAAAACTAGTGCCATCTATCAAAACTTGCAGGAACTTCTTACACCGTAAATTGCACTGCCGGAGATTTCCCGGTTGACGGTATAGCTACCATAGACAATCATCGTGTAAATGATGATTGTCAATGGTAGTTCAACCGGGAAATGGCGCGAAATCCCCGACTAATAAAACATTTCGTACCTACTTCGCATTAGTCGTTTGTACTACGTCGTGTAGCTAATTGTTTTTATTTTTGTAAAAAAGAAGATTTCTATTGTTAATACCAAGTTTCTATATAATATATATATATAATAAAACTGTAATTTTATTTGTTTCCATATATTTTTAATTTACGAGAATACACTAAATTATAAACTAAATAATCTATCTATAAAGTTTCGAACGATTATTTTCATTATTATGGCTGAAAACCCGTCAAACAAAATTGTCGGTAATTCTCAGGGGTATATTGGCCCATTAATATTAATGTACGAGGTTTGAAAGTCAATATACGAGATTTTCAGCTACACATGTACGAGGAATCTTTTTTTTTGGTTGGCAACCCTGGTGCTACTTCACTATCGCAGACGCTTCCCTTCAGACGCCATCGTGATCGCGCCATTCTTACCGTTTTAATTAAAGCAGTCTTGCCAGAAGGTTACTTTTGTAACCTTTTAGGTGATTTTCGAACTGCATTGGTTACTTTTAGGTTACACTAATGAAAAGGTTACTTTTAGGTGATTTTTCCGAATTAGTATTAACTTTTAATTTCTTACATAAAAGCAACGTGAAACAGAACGCGCGTTTTAGAATTTTTCATGTTGGTAAGCTTTGTTAGCAAGAACCAAAAAAGAGACCTGAGAAAGAAACTAGAGTGCGCGCAAGATAAGTTTGCGCGCGGCCAAAATTGGTACTAATCATACCTACATATAATATCACATCATACATACATATAATCATATAAAATACCTAAATAATAAACTTGAATAATAAATTAGAATAACAATAATTTATTATAGAAAATCCCAAAATTTACTTTAATTAAATAAAGGAACAAAAATATTAGTTTGGCTAGCACGCCACCAGTAGCGCGCAGACTTACCTGGCGCGCACTTTAATGAATAAATCAAGAAATGCGGGCAAGTGCTCAAATACTCATCGATGTTTCTGTAAGTCAATACAACTAATATTCATTAACTTTTAATACCTTTCCAGTAAAAAAAATATGAAAGGTTATTTTTTATACAAAAAGGTTACATTTTTTTATATTTCAGGTAACTTCTGACAAGACCCGACTGGCAACACTGAATTAAAGGCACTACAATTTGTTATAATGAGCTCCTGGGGCCAAGCTCTTCGGCGCTTCTTGTGTTGTGGGCCTGGTGATGATGAGTAAGTATTACATATTTATAATTATATTTTTCATGTAAGCAATATTGAATTTATTAGGTATGTTTACATTATGATTTTAATTGTTTTTTTTTTTTCATTTTAGACCCATCTACCAAAATATTGATGAGGTGCACCAGGCCCACGAAGCGGCGAGAGCGCTGCAGCAGTCGGTGGTGGAGACGGTGGACGAGGTATACCTATAGCGTTATTGGTTGTTTTGGTGCCACTCTTGTGAAATAATTCAATATTTTAAGGCTATCCACATTCACGAAACGCTACGCGCACGTACATATTACTACAGAAGATTTCATTATTTCTTCTACAGTTGCGCGAAGCTGTGGCGACAATCGCCGACATCCCCTACAGGATGTGGCGATTGGAGCTGCAGTTAAGCCTGCACCCGCTGCTGGTGAACGGCCAGGACAACATGTATATGGACATGCTGTGAGTACATACTTGATCAACTACTCTGTCTTCTTTTTGTATCTTAAAAAGTATTTTGTATGTTTGCTAAAACTTAGGACTTTTCAAAATTAGAAGCAATTTCCTAATATAAATACATGCAAGACATGCTATTGAGATACCCAAATTTAGATTAACTAAAACAAGCAAGTCATTTCTTAGAAACTGTATCCTTCATAAGTCTATCATTAGCTTTTATAATAAGTTGTCAAAGTCAGTTACAGAACTTTGCAATGGAAAGTTCAAAACCCACATCAATATCAAATAAGCATATTATAAGATTAATTAAAAGACTACATTGAAGACAAGGAAGCTTGGCAATAATTTTTATTATTATTAATAATAATAGGAATTATTAATAATAATTATTATTATGTATTATTAATAATTCCTAATGTACATGTGGCTTCCCTGACAAAATATTTTGATCTGATTATTTGACCTAGAACATTCAAGCATATTTGTTACATTTTTTATTCATTATGGAAGTTCCTTTTTAAATCTACAGATCATAATTTCCTTTTTTGTAGGAATAGGCCCTTGCCGTCACCAGCAGCACCACCTCCACCACCTCCACCACCGGTCTGCCTGCTAGAATGGCTCCAGGAGCGTGTTGATTATGGGGAGCCCTGGTGATCGTTCATGTCCAAGCGACTCATCAGGGCTCCCCCAATAAACTATGAACTTTTCCTCAAGTTTTTTTATTTTCCCTTTGTACCTAATTTCCATCACACATATTAACATGAAGTGAAGTCTTTCAACAGGTAAAGCTGATAATAGATGAGTATGAACTAGATAGGTACTACTACCTCATTTTACTATTACAAAGATGGATCCTAATTATGTTGAGGTGTGTACCTAGGCCTGTCCTTTTAATAATATAATATATTTTTGGCATGGCTACAGAGGTCTGTGCTAATTTTTTCGTACATTTTTTAAACAGATTTGGTTCGATTCATAACTATCACAGAATTGTTGGATCTTGACGTTTTACGCCTACAGTACAGGCGACGTATCTTGGCGATCCTGAAGCTGTTTGGCTGCGCAATGGATCTTTTAGGAACGAAATTGTCTACAGCGCAGCTAATCGGTTTACTTCAGGACCGCTATGATAAGTCGGCCGTTCTGCCGGCTGTTATTTTATTTTTATATTTTACATAGGATATTAATATTATTTTCAAATAAATCAATTCACGTAAAACAAGGCAGTACGTTCGATGACTATAGCCTAATATTGAATGGCCATAAACTAAAAAGAAAGTATGTTGTCGTTTTCAATTTATCCGTTGGCCAGAGAGAAGCGTTTATAAAAGTTGGTGCGTTGAATTTTATTCTCAATTATGGAATTTGAAGAATTTCTGTAAGTATTCATATTTTTATAACTACAAAGGTTTAGCTGTAATGATTAGTGTGTAGTTTGAACTTTGAAGTTATTAGTGTCATAGATAATTATCGAACCAATAGGTCCTATTGCATCATATAATTATATTTAGGTATAACTTTTTGTTAGGCAAGACGAGGATACAAATCCCAGTGACTGGGTCCCGTCGGAGACACTGCCTCTGACTGCCGCTGGCTGCGGCGGACCCGGAGGCAGCGGTACCGACAGGAGCGGCGGTCCCGGGGGTAGCGGCCCCGAGGGAAGCGGTGCCGGGAGCAGCGGCGGTGCCGTGGACGAGGACGGCCCTTCAAAAATGACGGCTTTGCTGCGGGCGGCAAAGAGAACCGTCATTTTTGAAGACCGGACCGCCAAACGGCCATGCCTCCGACCGGAGTTACCCACGCCGAAAGGGAAAGGCGTGGGTAAAAAAACAAAAAAATAATAATTATATTTTTAAATTAGTTTATTTTTTTATTGCACGCTCACAAATCAATGTCAATAATTAGCTACGTATAGACACGACTCGATACGCGAGTTGTGATAGGTAGGTACACCAAGAACGTATATAGGTATTATTCCACCTTGACACTCGCAACATATTACCTACTTGTAACCGAACATCGTATGTAACAATCGAAATAACTAGTGTGTAGAGACCTTTACCGACCCTTCTTTACGATTTTTTCGAAACAATAGAATACCCAATGAACGCACAGGCGCGGCGCGCCGCACTCGAGGAAAGGTATGTGAATTAACTAAAATTGTATGGACGCGCCTATGCGTCGCCAGCACATGGTAAAAGTCCGTAAAACGCGCAGGCGCGTCGGCCGCACTATATGCGTTAAACTATTGGCTAATTTAATTCGTCAGTTTTGCAGGTTATCAACTATAGTTAATACCTATCTGAACAAATCTGAAAAAAACGAGTAAGTTAGTAAATCTAGTACTGAAAATGGATTCAAAAGAGAGGTTCAGTACATATTTTTTACACCTAAATGTTATGATTACAAAGAAGAAGCTATTTTCTTAAAAAGTCTGTACCGTATACAGATTGCCGATAGCGTGCCTACGTTACACGTAACACGTTCACAAACATTGTCAAATTTACGGCTGTAAACGTCTGAATTAGTCGAGTGAATCGTTTTGTTTCGTTTAGCAATGACATTATAAAAGCTACTTCATACTTAGTATTTATTTTAGTTACATTCGATTTAATAATAATAACTTTATTTTCAGACCATAGTCCATACAAATAGTGCAGAGCATTGAGCAGCCTTTATTATAGATGACCCGTAATATCTCCCTGTAGGTCACTACAAATATTACCTATTATTATTTAGAAGTTATCTACAATTACAAACTTAATATATCTACAAAGAAAAATATGAAATGAAACATTAAAACAGCGTTAAGAACACAAGACAATACATAATTTGCAATTCCTGTGAACTTACTTGTCGTCGTCTCTATTCACCAGTTCTTCTTGTAACATGCTAAGTATTTTCTGTTCTTCGTTGTCCTTGCTCTCGTCTTGTGGCGACAGAACCTACGAATAATTTACGAAGCAAGTCTATGTAATTGACAAGCGAAAAATCAATATGAGAGCTCATGATTGGCGTACTTATAGCGTCAATACACAAAATATGCCCGAACTTAATGAACAATCGATTTCAGTGAGATTATTTTAACCTACGTCAGCTAAACTAGGAACTATCTAGCTCGGGCCGCCTAGTGCCCTAGTGTCCTATTTATTTGGGCTGATGGTCTCGGGGCAGAGAGGGGGTGGGGGAGTGTGAGGGAGAAGCGCAGTAGTGCACTCACCGAGTCCTCGTCATCGTCTCGGAGGTCGGAGAGCGTGTCGGTTGAGTCGCCACCCTCCGCCGCTTCGCCCTCCGGTGCACTCTTCTCGTCACCTCCTTGGAACTAGAGAAACAATAAACAAAGCTGTAACAGTAGATATTCAAATGAAGATAAGATCTTCATAAAATAACACTGATTCCGATGCTGACCTTAAGTGATACAAATAAACTTAGTGATTTGTCTTTCAAACAGAATATGTCATTTCTCCCTGTGTTTACGTTCACGTACACGACGTACATTAGCTTTGTTGGCCTAATTTATATCGCTATCTGTCCGCAATAGCGAATAAAGTAATTATGATATTTCATGATTCTTTTTCGTTCCAAATACTAAGAATCCGCGGTTTGTTAGCTAATTCTATTATTTTACCTACGTTTCAATATTTGCTAAGTAAAATGTAATCAATTTTTTATTGATTTCCCAAAGCTTTTGAAGTTAATCTACTATTACGGTTTTTATTAAATTCCGCGCTCATTTCAATAGATTATCTATCTATGCTATCCAACTCTAAGCGTTTAAGTGCAACCACTTAAATGTTTATGGTGGGATCAGAAACTTAAGTATAGGCCACAGTTATGTTTTCTAGGACTCTGAATATTTATTTTCATTAGAATAAATATGCGTGTTAATAGTCAAAGTTTGCTAAATACTAGTCGAGCGCTATCGATTAATTTAGACCCCGAAGCGGTCGCCAAAATACACAGCCTAGATTCCTAAACTAGGTATTGATTGGAATAAATTTCGAAGTAAACAACATTGAGTAGAAGTGGATCTGTCCAGTACTTTTTGAGACTATAGAGTATCAAATAATGGAATGTATGTATAGTACGCTTGTTATTTAGATTACGTGAACCTTACTACTTGTATGTATTCATGAGTCATTAAAAAGCTTCTTATTTGTCATGGGTATGACGCACGTTAGTACATTATATCTACGGATTATATCTAATAACGCATAATCTAATACAGAACTATGCAACTGTTTTAAATATAACTACGGGTGCTGAGTTGTTGCAGGTATTCTTTTTATAAAGACAATATATTATATGGTACCTATTTCCTCATGAAACTAGTGCGCACTAAAGATTAGTTTACATTGGTGCGTAAGCGGTAAAGAATGGTAGGTAGGTAAATACAAACAACTCGACTATTATAAACGGTATTGGTAAAGTTGAACGTTTATTTTGTTTTGTTGGAGTTGAGTACCGCGCTCCGGTCGGCCGACCGTTCCCGGCGCTGCTGTTATATTTGTAGTAACTGTAACTTCATTCCCTTTTTTATTTTATCAGAAAATATGTCAATTTATGCAAATAAATTACCCTGTTATAAACTTTTATGCCACGTATTATTCGATATTTTTAACATCTATAAATGTAGAGTTTGCAATCACAAGCTCTGTCACACATAAAAGCCTTTCGCAGACTAATGTTGTCTTATACCGTAATTATGGATAGATGCAGCATACATTACAAGTAAGTTACAAATAACTACATATACATAGTACCCACATATAATTAAAAGTTTACCTCTATGTTAAGAAACGAAATACAGATAGATTCAAATCTGGCACATAGACGGCTGACCAGAATATTTACATTATTGACTGAATGAGAAAAAGTAATAAAGATAATCATAACAGTTTATAAAACAATAAAATCCCACGCGTATACGAATATTAATGTTTAACCATTCATTGAATACGCTTTTACGAGATTTTATTACGTAAGAATCAGTACGGTACATATGTTTGATATAAAAAATGTGGAAGAGTATAATAAATAGTCCTATATGCAGTACCGATATTTCCAACTCATGATTTACGTAGTCAATCAGAATTATGCAAAAAAATGAACTGGACTTATAGTATAGTATTATTTTATTACAGTAACAAATATACCTAATGTACCAACCTCGACACAATATTATAACATAGTCACTACTGTATATTAATATA
This sequence comes from Plusia festucae, assembly GCA_950381575.1. NCBI lineage: Eukaryota > Metazoa > Arthropoda > Insecta > Lepidoptera > Noctuidae > Plusia > Plusia festucae. Next base: position 8,971,276 of record OX494434.1, read on the forward strand.
AGTTGTTGTTCTCAGGAGACAGCGAACAGAAACTCTGAACATTAGTTCATTTCTATCAATTAGAAATGAAATCCCAATACACTTACTAATTTAATTGTTATTTATTTATTTCCTATAAATATGATTTCCTGAATGTTAAGATGTTTTTACTTTAGCCGTCGTAAGACTGCCCTAAATATAAATATAAGCAAATTCATGTTATGCATTTATTATGTCACGTTATATCATTAGATTCAATTCTTATTGTACATCGGCGACGTATTTGCGATCATGTGGTTGCCGATTCGAATCCCAGCCATTTTCCTACCGACGTAAACCTACTCGTTACATAACATTACATACACAAGTGTTTAGCTAGAATATTATTAATGTGCAGCCCACGTTGGTACAAGGTTTTTACAAAAATCTATATAAAAACACCCAACATCGAGATTTTTGTAAAAAGCTTAACTACCGACGTGGGCTGCACATCGCTAGTATTCTGCAGCATTGTTTTTAATTATACTTAACTTCATATAAATTTAAATCAATAGTAGGTACTACTGTATTCGTCTTCCAAATAACGTAATGTATCTATGTTCGTATATTACACAAATAAACCGTTTATCGTGAGGATTGATGTCATTGCTATAGATTCGCAGAAACGTGCCTGTCAGTGTTGAGCCCAAGATGTTTACTTTTCAAGGCATAGCAAACTTCTGATAGAAATTGATTGAAAATACGCCGCACACTTAAACGTAAGAACCGTAACATATATCTTCATATATCATGCAAAATTAACATGCTACGATTTGAACGTAGATCACAGAGATGCTGTAATTACTTTGGGCAATGTTGTTTATATTATGTTACATGTTATTGATCTGGAAACAAGTACTTACAGGCTTCAGAACTCGTACAATGAAGTAAGTTTTGATGCCTGCTTGGCGTAACATTTCTTCGCGACGTTCGCCATGGGCGGGCTCTACCTCGAAATCGTTATTCAGAAAACTCAGAGTTACTTCAGAAACATGTACGCGTCTGTAAACAAATGTCTTATAAATAGAACGTTACGCATACACAAATAGAAACGGTTACTAAAGTCATTCAATAAATAAATCTTTTACAAGAATATACGAATAAACCATCTTTAAATTATTGTTTACGTTCTACGCGTCCATCGGCCTCTAAAATATATTAAGGTAAATATCTTTTTCCAGAATGGGCTCATTAGCCTTCAAATAAATATTTAATAGTTGTACATTGTATGAATATTGTGAAAATCTGGTGCTATCACTTACCCTGCCATACCACTGCTCTCCATTTTATTAGCGAGTTCGACATCCCTGGAATAAACATCAAACTGCCACTGCCTCTGGCCCAGTACTCCCGCTAGGACGGCTCCCGTGTGGATACCCACCCGCATGTCCACTGGCGAGTTTGTAGTTTGCTGGACGTATCTAAATGGTTTTAGAATGATTAACAATTGAAATAACTAGAGCTTATTAGAAGCAAGTATTTGAAGCGTTGTTGTTGTTAAGAAGATATCGAGAGCAATTAGTTAACAGGAAGTGTACACTCCTCAAATCGTTATTACAAACATCCTTGAAAACTAAAAAAAACGCTGTCTGCAAAATTAAAAAACAGAAACTATTTAATAAGTTCATTGTACCATTAGACACTTACTTTATGGCTTTTACCATAGATAATCCCATATGTACGCAAAGTACAGCATGATCAGGACGTTCAACAGGCGCGCCGCTGATGCAATAATAACAATCCCCCAGAATTTTAATACGCAGCTGTTGATATTTCTGTAAAATGAAATTACAATTACGGAAAACGAGAATTTCGTATTAACTTACGCCAGACGAGACTTGGAGACGAAATAATAAATTCAATTTTCTTTACCTCAGCAAGTCGATCAAAACGAGCAAATAGCTCATTCAATATAGCGACGAGATCTTGCGCTGAATAAGTCGACGAGATAGCCGTGAAGCCCACGATGTCCGCATACAGAATGCTAGCGATGAACAAATATCACCTTAATAAATCCAGACTGTTCTAGAATTCACTTATGACTTTAAATATTTATAGACATACCTAACATTTTCATGCCGAGACATATATATTTTCTTGAACTGTGTATCAATAAGCCCCAGGTCTTTCCGCATTTGAACAGCCACGTGTTCAGGTAGCACCGATAGTAGCAGTCTCTCCTAGAAATATTTAAACGTACAGTTTCATATTTCATATTCGTAAGTGCCATCCAAACTTTTCCCATCAAAAGCACACGAATAGTACAAACGGACGATTGAGAAGAGAGATTGTAATAAACATACATATTGTATTGTTCGAAGATGTTTCCTTAATGGCACTTGTTTGATGATCAAAAAGGAATATTTTTCTAAAAGAGGTTTCACCGTGCGGTTGGTTTGAATTATTATACGTTTTACAATTTTAACTTTTTCAGAGTTTCTTCTAATCAATCGGTAATAATGTGTAAAGAAAATGTCTATAAAAAATTAATCGACATCAAAATTATTTGTTATGTTTTGTTTTATTTTGTTTTTCTCGCATATAGATACCATTTTAGGAAGCATTAAAGTTAGTACGCTAAAAACCTAATAACACTAAAATATATTATAAAGGCGATAGTGATAGATACAACCTAATTCAAATAAGAACGAAAATGTACTATAGTTTGTATGAGTTATTAATAAAAGTTTAAGAAATATAATTTGGAAGGAAAGCGACCTTTTCCTCCTTTATACCTTTTGTGAGAAAAGTCGAGAATTTGATTTTCTTGAACAAACAATGGAAAGTAATACTTAAAGGAAATTACTGCTAACAATATCTGACGTCGAAGATACAATGCTCTTAACAACACAAAAGGTGAATAGTCGGGGGAGCGTAACAGACAATGGATAAATTAGAACGTTTCCTTCTCGAGTTTGATTTCATATAAAATTTAGGAATTACTTCTTAACGAGATCTCTCAATACCTTACGAAGAGTTTCCTGTCTTATACTTGTCTTTGTGATCGAAGACCTGTGGTATTTTATGCCAGATTGATTACTTCCTCATATTTGTCGTAATTTTAGCTTTCATAAGGAACATTAACTATTTCCAGTATGTAGGTATCTAAATTATTCACTAATAATTGTATAACAACCTGTTTTAAGCAATGCTGCCCAAAACGTTATGCTGAGTTAGCGATTGGTTATTGACCTCAATTATAATTCGTACTGCAATGTCTTTAAAATCAGATCATTAAGATAATGATGAAATTTACATTTTATGTTTTCCGACTACCACCGTGACACGCGAATCAGTAAGATATTAGTTACATTACACCTAATTACTACTTATATGTATGTAAAACTGACTACCAAAGTATTTTGTCACGTTTATATTTAAAAACTCGAGAAGTATCTGTTATAAAGAAAGTGACATTTCATTTACCCTACAGATCCATCAGACGATGTTTATAGAAGCTAAAAGCATTCATGAAAATATTATACAAACATGCCAAATCCCCAATACCTACCTAATGTATGAAATTCCTAAAATACGTTAGCTTTGTTCTACCATCTCATCACTGGTTTAATTTCAAGGCTCCAGGAGATTATTATACACGTATTATCTTCAATATACAATAGCTGCCATATAAAAGAGGTATCCTTAAAACCTAATACTTAACTAGAACATGAGATTAGGGAAAATCGATCCTCCATTGTTCCCGCGGATAGACTATTGTAGTGTAGGCAAGCCAGATAACTGGTAACAATTTTATAATACTTTGAGGAAACGAATAAAAAGTAATGCGTGTTAAATCATGATTGTTGAAAAATTTAAAATAATAATAGGAAGGTAGATATTATAATATTCTACATGTATGGATTTCGTGTCAATATTGAAGAATATCTGTCTTATTTTCTCCACCCAAAAATAAGACAGAATAGAACAAGTCTTTAATTATGATTATTCATTAAATTATTTTACTGAAATTCCTGAAATAGCTTTTGACAATGAAGTAAGTACATATTTTGATATTAAATAACTTAGAAATTTTGAACCAGGCTCTTGACGACAGAGATGGTACAAATTTTATATCAGCCTATAAAATTTTATAACCTATTAAAAAAGTCTTTAAGTGATGTTGGAAAATTTGTTTTTCGTTTTAACCGAGAAGAAACATGTCGATAGAGGTACCAAAAACACTTGGTTATTAACAAACGTCAGCTCATAAAGATGCTCTGACTAAAACACCGTTACCTAACATGCTGCCAATGCCGCTGTGCATTAATAAACGCGTCTCGCTTACCTTCGCATTATTCATTTTACTTGATTATTTTTTCGGAGCAGGCATTTAAGGTACCTACGTATAATGTTATTAGGTAAGTGTTCCTCCGCTTATTTTTAGGAGCTTTTCTTTCTTGGTATCCTTGTTTTTGTTTGTTCCAGCAGTTTGTGTTGGTATGTACCCAAATAATTATGTAGGTTATTATTGCTCATGTGTTCGAGTATCGGAATAAATAAAAATACCTACCTCTAAAAATACTAATTTTTGCGTTACCGAGGCTTTGTTTGAAAAATAAAGACCACAGGATATACAACCAAATGTAGAGCTTATAACTTGGTAAGTGTGTTTTGACATATTATTATGTATTAAATGTATTACGCCATGAGAATGTTTTCTACTAGTTGATATTTTAGTAAAGTTATGTACCTACCTATTTTATCAGATATCGTTACGTACTATTAGTTCGTATTCATTTTATTAAGTACATCTCTTCAAAATATCTCTACGATATGCAGAGTTTAGAAGCGGCAATATCCGTCGAGTTTAAGTACCAATTAGAATTTTGTGATCGATCAGGATTTCAGTATTTTGGTGAATCTTTAAACATTCATTCAAATAGGTAATGCATACTAAGTGCCAATGAGATTCTATTTTATCATTAAAAAAGCAAGGTAACCTATTCACAAAAGAAAACATTAGTTTAATAAACATAACTTTTCTTAAAAAGCTTATTCAAAAGTTTTATTACATATCGTAGCGCTTCGGCTCGTAAAATATGTTTTAGACAAAAGAAAACCTACTTACTACCTATGACCTAGACTAGTGTGGTTTTTTTTTCTTTATCCGAAAAGCATAAGTACATGTTATACCTACCTCAGGGTATAGGTAATGAACCTGCTAAGTCAATACATATTTTCATAATATTATTTCTCACCTCAGTACACCCAAAAATACAAACCTGTCGTCTTATGGATTAATGTTCCGTTCTTTAATAGTTTATACCCGACTAGTAGTAGGTAGGTATAATAAAAAATTCCAGGACTAAATGCCATTTCGTTTTGCATGAGATGAGTAATTTGGCCTTCTTCTTGGTAATCTACGTTTCAAGGCAATTTAAGAAATTAAAATTTCCCTGTTTACCAAAGTTATTAGGAAAGCACGGCCTTAATTTTATGTAGGTACTACTATACCGTATGATATTTTACAATGGCTAAATCTAACAACAGCTCCGACACCGACTATATCTTTTCAAATAAGCATGCAATAGAGCTTTCGAACATAAACACTCTGTGATACGTGCATATGAGACTCCAAGGCGAGTGACAAATGGTAATTGATTTCCGTATTACAATGTCGGAAATACTTTGGCTCCTAGAATTCATGAGAATAACAAATTGTTAATACTTCTGAACGCACTAAATTATTTCGTGTTAGTGTATAGGAAACTTTATTAAAAAAACTACCTGCAAGCACTGCAGGAAAATGGCTCTTCTTATTGAAAGTTAGTTACATTTAGTACCATGTATTTCATAAACATGTTAAAACTTGTAAACTATCTTGCTGTTACTAGTTTAAGTTCTGTTTTCGCACCATTTATACCTTCTTGATCAATAAACAATTATTATTATTATTTCTGAATCTCATAGCTACGGACTACAATGTAAGGTGACTAAGTAGTATCTAGGTCACTTAAATTTCGTACGAGTAGAACCAGCCTGTTGACATTCCCCGTAAACAGGATCTACTTTACATGACTCATATTTTGCTGGAATTAACTTCGATTCAGTATTTGACTAATTCTTATTCACGCTTACGTTACGTAGATAGTCCAAAACAGTTTACTTAACAACAATTGTTTTTTTTTAGTTATGGCGTGATATTACAAGATTTATCAAAGTATGAAAAAGATTTTCCTAAAACAATTGCAAATAAACGCAATTATGTATCAATTCCGAACTAGTTTTGACAATTGCGACTCTTTATTGGAGCTCCGTGTAAATGCTTCTGTTAGACTAATATGCCAATCAACTTCATACGTCAGACGGGTTCTGTATACAATAGAACATACACAGATATCAAGGCAGCATAGAGTAGGTGACAGTTGTAGATCTGAACCTACCTTAACGGAACAATAACAAACTGAGTAATATACATAAATAATATCTTAGGAAATTGCCAAAGTAAAAAATAGCCATCAACAGAAGTAGCGGAAGAGCAGAAAATACTTGGCTACGTTATGGGCTGGCCAGATCTAATGAAAATCATCGTCATGAAAAAAAAAATTGATACCAGCATACATTTCAATATCTAAGTTTGTTGTTTGCTAAATGCGTGGGTTCAAGTCTTATGCCTGATATTTTGATTAAAGTAATTAACCTCTACTTGACCACGAGCATACCATCTTTCTGCTGCATTAGTTATAATCTCCTCCGCGGTCCGTTTTCCACGAATCCAAACGTTAACATTTTACCGCAGACTGACATACTTACTTATTCTCAGACTTGATATGTAAGCTCTCGCATAATCAGATTGCCGTAGCAATAAGGTTTTGTATTTCAAACGGATGTAATGGAAACAATTGTTCATAATATGAGAATTTGTGCTTTTGTTTAAGTGAAATATCTAACTGGTAATTGAATATAATTGATACTTTAAGATTCTATATTGCTTAAAGTACTGAGAACGATATTATTACGAACAAAACCTTATTGCTCTAATTTTATTGGAAAATGCTTTGCCTAAAACATGATTATACTTCTAAAGAATTATAAATGTAAGACTCTAAGTACACTGTAGGTATTTCTAAAAATAAAAATAACGGCTTTATGAATTATTAATGTAAATTCACCTGTTCTTTACTTTGTTGTTCGATCGTCAGCTTGTCTCGCAAGCTTCTCTTTGTTTCTTGAAAAGAGCTACGTTGTTGTTTTTCGTTTATAGCATATGCAGTTCCGCCAAGCATCGTTGCGCCGAGGAGTAGAGCGCCATTGGCAATTTGCTGTTAATACGTGATTAAAATTCTTAATGTTTTGAACAAATTCCTTCCTTCCAAATAAATTAAGATATTAAATGTTAAAGACATTACCTGAAAGTAAAAGTCATCGGCTAGTCTGCTTTCAGATGTGGAAGCATTGTAGAGTTGCACGAGGAGATAGCCACAAAACGAAACCGTGCTATACATTATTAGGATGACGTGATGTAGAGGGAGGGTAGCCAGGGTAAAGTATTGAAGCACTACAGCCCATCCTAGTAACTCGTTGTATGAATCCCCCAGTCGCCGAGACGCGCTCACCAAAAGTTGAGTCCACAACACTAGCCAGGCAACATGGTTGAGAATGGTGCGCGCTGGTCGAACAAAAATGTACACAGCTGCCAAGATCACGTTTGCTACCAGCGCCACGGCGATGGAGGCATAGGCAAAGGAGAGGTCTCGTTCTCCGGGCACGACAGCTGCGAACGCCTGCAGCAAAGCTCCGATCGCGAGCAGGCGCGGCACAGCTCGTTGCCGCTGCCTCTGAGTGTACGCACAATATAACTTTTCTTCTTCCATGTCTGTAAATCCCCATGGTGGTACTAAACATATCCAACATGTTGATTTTCTCAACGTTCTAGCATGCATTGATTTCTCCATTGCTTTTAGTGTTCACTCACGCTTATATTTATCAGTATAAACCATTTAATGTTACACATCGACTCCATTATTTTAACGGCAGTTATAATTATCTACATTCGGGTACTAAAAACGTGGATTATTAATATATTGTACAACACACACAAGTGAAGTTAACCCACTCATAACAAGGTAGCTAGGTATTCAAAGGAAATTATAAATATTTCATTTTCATTGGGAAGGTTTATAATTATTTTTAAACAACTGTAGAAGTGCAATCTATTTTTAAGCAATCTATAAGTGTTAATTTTTCTAATCCTGTCTCCAGCCCTGTCCCAAAATAATTAGGTTCGCTATGTGTGATTTTCTTCTATTCATCCCTTTTACATCTGATCACATTTTTGTTATTCACTCCTATGTTTCACATATCATCTATCAAACCGTCCATCTATCTCTTTCTCTCGGTCTTCGTTTGCCTGTATCGTCTCTTTTCTTAACTAATCATTGACAAATTTCTGATTGTTAGTAGATTTTTATTCCTTTACCTACCTTTAACTACCTACCTTTCATTTATCTTTTAGAATTCCAGTAAAATGCAATGAATTACTAATTTAAAAAAAATATCTAAGTAACTCACTCTTCTAAATACGGAAATTTCAGCAAGTGTAAATCAATATGTTTGTATGTGTAAATTAATATGATTTCGTTTGTATTTAGTTGAAGCATTAGATATCTATTGTAGGTAAGTATGTATTTATAGAACTAATATATAATTATATAATACTTTACCTGGCCCATTTACCTGCCCTGATTTTATCTCATGTATCTAAGATATAAATTGAGCTGAATGAAAGCACGAGTAGACAGAAACTTTCCTAAAATATCATAGAAGCAAGTAGGTCTAATATGACAAAATATTCCTCAGCAAATGAATCCTGGCTACATCAGAGATCAGCAAATTAAACTTCTAATATTTTTAACTGCACTCTTTAACTTTAACAACACCTTTAACTGAACCTTCACTATTATTTAGAAAAATTAAAATAAAATTGAATGTAGATAAATAACTGCCTATATTAAATTTCCGTTGGTAACTAAAAGTACGTACCTATTCATAGGCATAGAATCGGTTGAATTAACATGTTATGTGAACCAGGTATCTACGTAAATAATTAAACTAAACTTAAAATAAAACTGTAGATATTTTTTAATGTATCTAAATATGTACGTATGTACGCTATTGGTATTAGGTACACATCTAAACGTCAGAGAGATCATCAGGCGGAGACTTTCCGTTAGCAAGACGGCTTGATCGAGGACGCCTGTGTAATGAATAAATTACACGCTGAAACATTGTTCCGATATCCATTCATTAACTGAGCCGTTTACAGACATACACTACGTACTCAGGTCTGTCCATACTAATTTCAATATTGACAATCGCTATGATGGATGTTACTGATGTGACCGTGAAAGATATTTGTTTCACTTATTTCGCTCATTGCCAACGTTTAAGAGCTAATTAGTCACGCGTTACTTTGATGCTGAATATTCAAAAAACTTAAATTATCTTAACCGCATCTTCAGCACGGGTTTCCAAACAATTGTTATAAACTTTTGCTAATGTAGCTATATTTATTTACTGGAAAATCAGTCATCTCTATTACTTAACTGAAACTAATATTACTTTCCTAGTAAGACAAACACTTTTACAAATAAATATTTCGTCTGGCCCTGACTTATTCCGTTATTTAGGTACCTGCATAAGTTCTTTCAGAAAAATAACATACTTATTCGATGAAAGCCTTCTATAAGTGTTATCTGCCTTATTATACGTGCCATCACATTATACTTAAAAGTTGGTACGTAGGTAGTATTTTTTATCCTACGTCGGTGTGTAAGTGACTAGCCCCCGAATACTGAAACGCTAATTAACTTTAAGACGTTCTTAAATGTATATCTGTCGCTACTTCACACCTTAAAGTGACAGAGACAGCATGAGACTTAACGGCGGCTTCAAACTGACTGACGTTTTATAGTATTCGGCGATAAGTGTACCATAATAATTATAGGTGTTTTTCGAACTTACATTGCGGTTGTTATGTTACAGTTTAAACTGAAGGAATTTACTTAGTTGGACTCTTCATTGTACTCCGACCATAATATAACATAACCCAACAAATTTACAATCCTTATCCCATTTTCGTATTAAAACACTAAATAACCATTTTATTGCTGGTCTCACCCAGGTCAATACTGATATATTATCCATGAAGATTTTAATCTCTATATGTAATGCCTTTACTACCAATATTAAAAGACGAACTAATTAGCGCTTTGGGAGAAACAGTAACTGCAAATAACATCCAAATATTTTATTTAAATGGTATGTTAATATTTTTTTCTCCCATTCTATGTTTAACATTCGCTTAAATGAGTAGGTATAATAACATGTAATATATTGAAAACGAAAGAATTCTTTTAAGGTTAAATCTGCGAAACATCCTAATCGTGTGTAATTTCCCGAGCAAGGGTTAATTTAAAGTAAGTGCGTTCTATAAATACATTATCATTAAGTTTGTTAGGGATTTAACTTCATCATAAATCATAGATAAAGTTTTAAATTTTAAATAAGGAAATAGGTACAAGTCTTCAAAAAATTGCCAAAAAAGAAGTTATTATTATAAAAGCCCGAAAATAACCCATATCTATTTTCCGAATACTTGGAAAAACCAATGGCAGATAACCTTGTTCCTAAATACAAATCACTTGGGAATACCCGTTGGTATTATTTACATACGTCTCCTGGGGTTAATTCAGAGGGATTATTCATATTTTTACCGGCATAATATTACTTAATGGTTTGAAAACTTGTAGGTAAATCTACCAGCCTTCTTTGTACACTTAAATTATTATTCTCGGTTTGTACAGCTCTGTTATACAAGAAGATACAGTCCATGGTACAGAATGTACAGGTTAGACTTTATTGAAAAATACGTGAACAAACATTACACTTGCAATATTAAAATATTTATTAAATTTGCAATATTTAAGAACCCCACATGGCTTTGAAAAGATATTCTAAAGAAAATTACATTGAACCCTTTATTGAAACTGACAGCCTCGTTTTGTAAGTCGGATAAAAAACACTTCGAATAAACTATTGCATCAAACAACCAATTTTTAGTAGCCAATAAATAATAAGACCAATATTTTATAATAATCATTGTGTAACAATTACTCCAATAGGAATTACTTACTCAAATTTTTATCTACACTAATATTATAAAGATGAAAAATTGGTATTTTTGTGTGTTTGTAAATTGACTCGATATACTTATACAATATATTAACCGTATAAAAGGTAATTTTCCTCATGAATGTCGATCAATGAGTTTTAGATACATGGGTAACTATTACAAATCTAAGTACCTCAACCATTATTTCAATAAACTTTAGGTACACTACACGTCAATATACTTATTAATTATGAATACAACCTAATATTTATTACAAACCATAAAAACATGGGAATATTCATAGATGGGAATTATTATATTCACAGACTTAAGGTCATACGGGTTAAAAACAAAAAAACCAATCAAGCATTCAATCTCCAAGCGTACACACGATCTAATAGCGACACTGGCCGTAACCGACATGATGACGTATTGTCAACAAAGGGTTAAGGGTAAAATATGATTTAATACTTGAATACCAACGTAACACCGTACTAATAAGTACTTTCAGTATGGGAACCGCCGACGAGCGTCTGGCGTTTAGTGTCTTTATAGGCCTAATTTATAAAATGTAATGTATGTAAGTTATAAACCACAGCTATGAAAAAAAAACATTTTACCATTTCCTTTGGTTTACGATATCTGCATTTTTTCTAACTTATACAATATTTGACTACATATTTTATTAATAAGATATATTTCCCGCCTAAACAATTTCACCGATGATGTAAGCAATCTCAGTAAAATTTTTACTATAGACAGACACATAAAATATTTAAATCGCGAGATAGCCCTTTTATAATAAGACCGCGTGTAATATAGTAACTGTACAAACAGAAAGCCGTACGTTTTACGTGGGGTATTACGGGAGGAATTGTGACCGTGTCGAAATATTGAGCGCGTCGGGTTCACAGGGCGCGGGTGGCGCGGCGGGCGCCGGGCGCCGGTGGCTCGGGCGGCGCGAGGGCGGTGCGCACGTGCTCGCGTGCGACTGCCGCGCGGCCGGCCGCCGCCCACCGCGCCCGCCGCACCGAGCCTCGCGCGCGAACACTCCGAGCACCCCAGCGCCGGCCGCCCCGGTCCCCACAACCCATCCGGCTCCAGCCGTTTCAGCTCATTCCACTACACACATTTCAATTGCAAAATTTTGTTAACACTCCACTTTTTCTTTATAAACTAATGATAATAAACCAGATACTATTAAGTTTATAAACTTCAGAACGATGAGATATGATGATCGCTTACAAACCTTATGTTAACCCATGACCTACTTCCTGAAGAGTACTTACGAGTAGTTTAGGGTCAGATTATGGAATAGGTATTTACGGACCTACCTAGCTTTAGTTTCAGAGTACCGTCCCAGTTAGTATTTAATCTTGTTCCGTGTAACCGTGGCTACGAATACCGAGACGTTTCACATCGTGGTCAAAAATTTTAAAATTTAATTTAATTGATTCAAATTTTCATTCGCAAATTGGCTAACCAGGCAAACGTTGATATGCCATATTAAAAAAAAATAGGGAGGTCCACCTTTATCACCTAGGCGTATAAAAAGCCTACGATCTATTCTCAGACCTACCAAATACATAGCACAAAACAAAAACATAAAAAGTCGGTGAAGCTGTTTCGGAAGAGTGCGATACCAAACACTGCATGGATACGAGATAATTCATTGTAGAGCTAAATTAAGTTTGCTGACTCATTTAAAATCGGCACGGGTAGAGGAACAATTATGTAATGCACTTCGGCTCGGTAAATGATGCTCAATATCTACCTGTGAAGAGCTGAGCTTTTGTTGATAGAACAGCCGTAAGTATGTCAAATTCACAATTCGTGAAATATTTAAACCGTAAATACCAAGAAAAACAACAGTGTGGTATTCACACATATACTTTGTGTTGGTGATTCTGCTTGAAATCCTCAATAGATAACGTGTTTGTTTGATCAAATCGCAACGCATCGCTGCTAAACAATACTGGCACAAACGCTTAAGCTGCTACAATGGATGCAATGTTCCAATTCTGTCGTGCCAGGACGGTTCAGGAAATAGGACTTTCTTTTATGTAACTAGAGCAATATACCCGTAGTCATAGATAATAACCATTACAAAATATTACATTTACTCGAGTTTTAATAATTGATAATGGAAAAACAACAATTGTTAAAGAAAGATTTGAACTGATTTTAATTAAACCAATTTAAAAGATGCAAAGTTGCATCTAAATGAGAAAATCATAAATACCTTAGCAAATAAGATACTGCGTCTAATTTTAACTAGCCTAGTGCCCTCTTCCTAATTGTAAAAAAGCAGTAAGTGTTCCAATTTGTTCATACTTATAACTACTTATAAGGCACTAAAGTATTGTAGATATATTATTTAGGAAGCTTCCTTTTAGGTTTCCGTACCTAAAGAGTAATAAGGACCCTATTACTAAAACTCCGCTGTCCACCGTCCGTCTGTCCGTCCGCGTCCGGCTGTATCTCATGAACCGTGATAATTATTCAGTTCAAATTTTCACAGATAATATATTACTGTTACCGATGTACCTAAAATAAATGGCTCCCATACAACAAACGTGTATTTTTGTACGTTTTTGCTCGATATTGATAACGGCAACAGGTAGACGTTCGAAGTATTCACAGAATATTTAGTTATTTAATGAAATGAAATGAAATGAAATATTTATTTTTTTCGAGTAGTCCTTTACAGGCACTTTCAAAACGTTAATGACGCTAGTTGCGCGGTTCCAAGGTGTCATTCCTATGGAGAAGAACCGGCAAGAAACTCCATAGGTTACTCTTTTAAAATTGGTTATGAGTATACAATTTAAATAATATTGAGTAAATAAATGCAGGGTCTTTCCTGGACTGGCCTTTTTAAGAAAGAACCAGGTCGATCTGAGCAAGCCTGTGCCAACAGATGGCAAGCATGCCTCGAATAGCTCATGCAGCTCAACCATTTTCGAGGGAGCTGCACAACCCGACACACAACAATACCACCAGTGACACCATAAAAATATGTGGGGCAACAACTTCCTCAAATCGCCAGATTGCAAAAACTATAGCAGACTAAAAGATGTACAATAATTTAGAATCAAATTAAAAGAGTTAATAATAGACCTGCATAATATTTACACTTACAATACCCATGAACTTATGTAATAATGAATTTAATAAATTGAATTAAATAAAATTGTAAACATAATATGCAAAAGCACAAAACATGTCAAAGAAAAAAAATGAAATACAATAATGTATACGCAAAAGCGCAAAACATGTCAGAAAAAATATATGGAATACAATAATGTATACGCAAAAGCGCAAAACATGTCCACAATTTGTATATAAATAAATATATTTACAACATGCAAACAAAACAAACGACAGATGTATAAGCGAGCAGCTCAATCCCAGGCGGCTTTATCATTCAAATAATCGGATATCTTGTAATATCCTTTTTTACATCATTTTGATTTAATATGAGTTTTGAATTTTCTAACAGGTAATTTACGAATATCAACGGGGAGCTTATTGTAAAAGCGTATACATTGACCCATGAACGAGTTGCTAACTCTATGAAGACGAGTAGCATGAACAGTTAAATTATGTTTGTTCCTGGTATTAACAGAGTGAACATCAGACATTTTTACAAAATTAGATTCATTCTTTTGAACATACATTAAATTTTCAAAAATATATTGCGAAGTTACAGTCAGAATGTTTATCTCTTTGAATTTCTCTCGGAGAGAAACTCTTGGGCCTAGATTATAAATAGCGCGGATAGCCCTTTTTTGTAAAATGAAAATAGTATTAATATCAGCACAGCTTCCCCATAGGAGAATGCCGTACGTCAAAAGACTGTGAAAATAACTAAAATAAACTATTCTGGCTGTATCCACATCAGTTATCTGTCTGATTTTCATTACATTACAGCATAAGCGGCTGAACTGAGCCTTCCAGATAATTTGGTAATGTGTGGGCCCCACTGTAGTTTGGCATCAACAGTTATACTTACGAAGTAACTATTGATTAATCTGTGGTTATACCAAGAAAAACAGCTGATTCAACAGGGTCCAACTCTACTCCATTCAGTTGTACATTGGTACTTATTTGCCTTACATTAGGCGTTGAAAACTTAATCAATTTGGTTTTTGATTAATCGCTTTAAAAATAAATAATCAAAATAAAACAAATATTTAAGGGTGGCTCATGTGTGTTTTTGCCGTTTTCTATGTATAATAGGTACGGACCCTTCGTGCGCCAGTCCTACTCGCACTTGGCCAACTTTTTTACATTTTAATAGTAAAATTGTACCTACCTAGTTACTTGCTCTTAAACGTTAGTACACAAAAAGCGGACAGGACCTTACACACGACATTTCATTAAGATAATTACGGGACTCAACATTACCTATTTGTGCGTAACATCGAATGACTCTATATAAGCTCTACCTAGGTGCTCCCAGTATTTATCATGCACGAATTGAATATAAAATGTTTATAAAGACATTATACTCATTTTAATAATTAACTTCAATAGGTTAGTATTATGCAATAACTTGTTGTAGTCACATAAACTTTGGGTTACGCTGTGATTGGTACGAATAGTTCCTAAACTAAACACTATTGTATGTAGTTATAAAACACGCGTCATATCGAAATGGTTCAATCTAAAAATCTGCACATACGTACCTACCTAACCACAAAACGGCTAATAGATTTACACTTGTGGGTCACGAAACCAACGTTTAATTTTGGATGACCTTACTACGCCCTGAAATATTAACGAAGCTTGACCGTTAGCGGTATTTAATACCGACTCAAAGGTTTATTGCAAAAAACGTTATACCTAGATACATATAGACTGATGGGTTGACATGAGATCCAAAGATTGAAAGGGTAAAATTATAAATCAGTTATAGGACCTGTAATGATGTATGATCCAGAAAGCACGGCGTGAATAAGAATGCTTCGATGGATGACTGGAGTAACGAGATACTATAGGAATGGGTAGGTATATTAGATGAAGCCTGAAAGAAGGCAACGTGAATAAAAAAAAGAGAAGTATGCGTTTGTCGCTGCATTCATGTGGTGGGCATGTTATGAGGAGGGATGATAACTAAACAAGATTTGAGTATGACTATGAGTGAATACTTAGGCAGAGAAAGACCTAAAAAAAGATTGATGTATTGTGTGAAAGATGATAATGAGGAAGAAGGAAGTGAATGATGCCATCACGAGTAATAGAGAAGAATTTTATTTATTTTATTTTACCTTCTAGGGACATAGAACAGTTACACAGTCAATTAAGGTAATACATAAAAAATATTTAAACTAAGTGAACGTGAACCCACTCAAATATCCGCGACATAATGATATCGAATAGGAATTATACCTATTACATAACATTAAACTATTGTATAGATTTAATACCCAAACAAATGTTTTGGATATATAGAACGAAGTACCTACAATTTTGAGTCCAGTGCAACCCCAAAATCTCGAATGTGCAGGCCACTCTTTGTTTGCTAACTAATACTGTGTAGCATATATACCTATATAGTCAAATAGTATAATGTTTTTGTTAATGTTATTGCATAAAATGTAGGTAACCTGAGCTGAAGTTAAACGTGTACCATATCGAGAGAGTCTGTTGAGGTCTTCTTGTAGTAGGAGTAGGCAATCATGTGTGCCTTTGCAAGAATTGTAAATGTTCATGTTATACATAAAATATGCGTCGCATTAATGCATCGCATTTGAAGTGAATAAAACACTTCCTAATGTCATTAATGAACAGCGTAAAGAGTAGGGGGCCAAAAGTTGAGCCCTGTGGCACCCTGGGTGACAATGATCGAGTTCGATTGGTTAACCTTTAGTAACAATATTTGTGACCTGTTGAATATATAAGCCATGAACCAACCTAATAAGTTTACGGCCTATCAATTTTATCTAAAAGCAGTTGCGGCCCACCTTGTCGAAAGCTTTCGAAAAAACTGTGTACACCGCATCAACTTAAACTTGTTCATTCATGTTTTTGAATAAAACTCAGTGAACAAACAGCATAAGATTGGTATTAAAATTTGCCAAACGACGTTTCACAAACCCATGCTGCTCACGAATAATCAGGTTATGAATATGGGTTTTACTTTACTGCGTACTGTGTACAAGACTCTGAAAAAGATTCGACAAGGTGGAAAACATAGAGATAAGGCGAAAATTTGGAATATCATACCTATCACCACTTTTGTATACTGGTGTGATATGTTCACGTTTTCAAATGTTGCAAAAAGTGCCTTCAGAGCATTTGTTAAATATGATATGGAGTGGAAGAACAATAATAGCTGCGGTTTTCTATTATAAATAAAGGTAGAAAGCCTCCTGGCCCAAGACCTTTATTTAAGTCTAATTACTTTATTGCGTTATAACATCTACTGGTAGATAAACTTCAGATATACCTACAAGGCGAATTATTTGCGTAAGTGCTAAGAGGCTGCTACATAACGGGGTCAAAGTTCGTAGGCATATTATCATCATACTCATAATAATGACAGAAGTGAAAAAGGAAGAGAACATATTACATATTTCAGTAAGATTATTTTGAGTTAACATTGTCAAGATACATATTTGCTGGAATTTCCACCCTGTCCTTCCGGTATGAGATATACGCCTAAAAATGTTTAATGCTAAGCGAAATACTAACATCAACCGATTTCATATATCTTTCGAAACATTTGTCACATTCAGAACGTTTAAAGTGAGTAGAAAAACTTTCAAAGTCCCATGCATTGCCGTATGATTTTTGTTTTAACCAAGCTTTTTCTTTAGTCCTGAAAATACAAATGAGAGAAGGAGAGAATCAGGACGGATTTAGCGTGACTTTTTGAGACGAGTTAGCAGAACAAGTTTTTTAATTATATAGACTATAATTATTATTATCCGATTGTTCAGCAGAAATAACGTATCGACTCCAGTCTAATATGCTCAATTCGATGAGAGTGTGAAATTTTAATGAAACACTAACATGATAAATGTTTAGTTACAATGTACCTATAAACTAAATGTCATACTAATACAATATCAGTATCCATTAGATAATAGTATAAAAAGTATCACAAGCTTCAAAGCTAAAGCTTTCTTAGACAGAATAGCTGCGTAATGCTTTTATTAAGCGACTACCCTGTACAAGATTAATGAGTTGATTGTGGAGATAGCAACACATACCTTTCAAGTATCTGTAGTACAATAAGCGTATCTTTAGTTATAAAATAGCAAGGAGCCAAATTATTTCTAATAGTTCTATTCAATGATATTATAAGGTTCTATTAATTTATTTGTATTACATTATTTCATAGTTTACTATAGGTATCTTTTAGGACACAGTTATAGGTATTGATCAAGTCATACAAATTTGGTTTTAGCCTTTTAGAAGTACAATACAATACGCTATGAATACAAGATAGAATACTAGAATAATTTGCCGCAGTGGATATCAGCGCTTTTTTTATAAGTACTTTGACATAATTGACAAATTTAGTCTTTAAGTGGTCTGTGGTCCAACTTCTGTTATCAAGTGACAAGTGTAATGCGGTATGGACGAAGGCGATGTAAACCACATATTTTTTGCTTGTCCAAATTATGATCGTTCCGAAATGGTTCAATCTTTAATAAAATTAAAAATCCCTTTTCCCACAAACATCTCTACACTATTGTGCCTAGCTAATAGAAATAATTATATTCTAAAATATTTGTCCTTATATATAGTTAAGAATAATATCAAATTATAATAAACTAATGTTTTATTATTTAGGTTCATATTCACTTACAGCTTCGTATATATTATGTATTTTATAATCATTTCAGTCTTCTTCCTTTATTATGTAGTTGCTATATATATATTTTTATTAACTGTAAAACCTGTCTTTTGATTTTTGTTACATTATATTAATCTTGTAATTTTCGCCCTTTTTTACTTGCCTTTATGTGTATTTCTCTAAACTCGACACTGGCAGTAATGTTGTAACAAGTTGCCAGAAAAAAAAAAAAAAAAAAAAAAAAAAAAAAAAGTGTGAAGTGTCAACTGTCACGCTGAGTGTCAACTTGTCAACTTGTCAAGCAGAATGGTCGAGTTTTGTTCTTCTTGAGGTTCTTCTTCTTCTATATTTTTTTGTTTTCCTTGTGTTTCGTTTTATATCACATGGAAAAGGAGATTTCAAATGCAATAACGAATAGCTGGTGACTTCAAGCAATGTCATATAGAAGATAAACAATAATAATAGTTTAGTTATCACTAACAGACATCGGTCGGCTAATATTTATGTGAGGCGGTTTTTAAGTAAACATGGATGCGACGGTTATGAAACCAGTGCAACCTAATGTATTTAAAGCAATCAAGGATTTGGACATTACCTCGCTCATGAAATGTTCACCGGATGAAATAAGACCTATAATTCCATGTCTTGTGCGCATGGCACTGATAGCTCCCCTTGATACCACCAGAGCTTGTTCAGAGGCCAAAAAAGATGTTCTTACTTTATTGTCAGGCATTGATTTGGTTAATTTTATAGTATCACTCTTGTCCATAGAGTTCAATACGTTAGAAACTGATGTTAAAAAAGAACAGCAGATGAGGTAAAACTTCCAATTTGTTTTCTCTATAAATGTTTATGTTAAAGAATTTAAGTCGTTGATGTTATCATATTTTTCTTTTTTAGATTAAAAAGTGGATCACAGTGTACTGACACCTTTCTTATTCAAACTATAGCAAATGGTATCACAAATGATTTTGAGCAGTCAGATTCTCCCCGGCGAGTGCGCCTTGTTCTATCAGAGCTCTTACAAATGCAAGCTCAGTTAGTAGAGTACAACCAAAACAAACATACAAACTCTGAGTTCACTATTAAGCCATCGGAACTCTTTGACAATGATGTTTATTTAGAAGAAGTTACTGATGTAATTGCTATAAGCCTTGCAGAGTTAACAAATTTACTGAACATTTGTGACATAGTAGAAATTTTGCTCCACGTAAACAAGGGTCCTATTATAACCTCATGGATAGTAGCTAATATGCCAGATACTCTTTATGAAGGTAAGATTTCAAATCTATAATAATATGATGTGTGAATAAAATCATTTCCTTGTAGAAAAAGTAACTTAGCTTAGTGAATTCATTATATTATATATTTGTTTCAGTGGCAGAATCCCTTGTGATGAATGCTGATAGAAGTGAAGAAGGTGGAATCAGGGCTAAAACACTGACCATATTATGTGCTGCATGTCCCCATATAGCAGCAGCAGTAAGGGCTAAAGCTGCATCTGCCTCTAGGCTACCATCATTGGTTATTAACCTTACATTGACACATCAAAGAGATGATTTAGTAAGCAACTTCAGTTATTAATTAGAACTTGACTTCAGTTGAAATTAGTGTTATATTATATTTCCTGACCTGATATGCAGTTGAATTGGTATAAGTGGACGCTGACCCCTGATACTTATATTTACAGGTTTCTTTTATGTCTGGACTACTTCTTGGATCAGACCAAACAACAAGGGCATGGTTTGCAACATTTTTGCGCAATTCTCATAAAAGAGGCAAAGGTGATGGTCATGCAGCCTTAACAAAATTACGACACGAACTACTCAACAGACTGAAAGATGCTATAGCTGGCGTTGAAGCCTCTGCATTATTGAGACTCTACTGTGCCCTAAGAGGCATAGCGGGCATTAAATTCCAGGATGATGAAGTTGCTGGTCTCCTAAGACTGGTAACACAGAAGCCGCCCCCAACTCCAGCAGGAGTCAGATTTGTTTCATTGAGTCTATGTATGATTCTCGCTTGCCCATCACTTATGGGTATGTATTTGTTTTGTAATGAGTAAAACTAATAAATATGAACCTGAAATAGATAAAATTAGGACCCTATATTCTCAAGGCATACTAACATCCAATGGATTTTAATAGCATATACTTTTCAGCTGCTCCTGATCATGAAAAGAAAGCTATTGAATGGGTGCAGTGGTTAGTCAAAGAAGAAGCATACTTTGAAAGGTAAATATCATCATTGGTTTTTTTTCCGTAGGTAAATAAACAATTTATGACATCAGGATTTTTTGCAAAGTATTATAATGAACATAATTCTCGAAAGGCCAAATTTAGTAAATTTATCGTTTCAGTAATTCTGGCGTCACAGCATCGTTTGGCGAGATGTTACTATTGATCGCCATACACTTCCATTCTGGCCAGTTGGCCGCTGTTGGAGAACTTGTTTGCGCCACCCTAGGCATGCGTGTGCCAGTGCGACCTAATGGACTTGCAAGAATAAAACAAGCCTTCACTCAAGAAATATTCACAGAGCAGGTATGTACATAACATACTTGTATGGTTTTTGTTTCAACAAATCAGCTTCTGGTAATATTTAATACTAAAATTATATTTGCTTATATTTTAGGTTGTGACTGCACATGCTGTGAAAGTACCAGTTACAGCGAATTTAAACAGCAATATACCCGGATATTTACCTGTTCACTGTATTCACCAACTATTGAAATCTCGAGCTTTTTCTAAGCATAAAGTTCCGATCAAAAATTGGATATACAGACAGATATGTAACTGCACAGCCCCCTTACATCCAGTAATGCCAGCTTTAGTAGAAGTGTATGTCAACTCAATTCTGATTGTCAACAACAAAGGTACCAATGAATATGTAAACAAGCCAATTATGGAAGAGGAAATCAGAAAAGTTTTTCGAAACTCTATTTTTGGTGCTAACTTTGATGTTCAAAGTAAACCATTTTCACCAATGGAAATCGATAACGCAGAATCCTCCTTCGACATAAACATAGAAAAACCAACTTTGGCATCACAGTTGCTCCTCATTTACTACCTTCTATTGTACGAAGATGTCAGATTGGCTAACACAGCTACTCTTATAGCTAACGGACGTAAAGTCAAAAGTTATTCAGCAGCTTTTTTATCTGAATTACCAATCAAATATTTACTACACCAGGCTCAAAAAGATCAAATGAGTTACGGTGGATTATTTAGTCCGCTGCTGAGACTTTTAGCCACACATTTCCCGCAATTATCGCTAGTTGATGACTGGATGGACGATCAAGTTTTCGGTGATTTCAATCGTCATCAAGTAGATATCCATCTTTCTGAAATAGCTATTAATGAGGCATTCAGGAAAATCGAAGAAAATCCTTATAAAACCGGCAAGATCTTAAAAGCTATGCTAAACAAAAATCCCACGGACATATGGCCTTTTGCAGAAACATTTGTAAAATATTTTAAAAGTGTTCTTGGCGATCAAGTACCGCGACATATACAAGAGCTATATCACGAAGTCTGGTTGCGTCTCAATACGGTGCTGCCTCGATGTCTATGGATTATGACGATTAATGCATTGTTAGATATCAATGGCGGTGTCAAAAATGTTACCATCACACAGGAGAATGTATTGGTAGACCCACTACAAGTTTTGCGCTGCGACATTCGAGTCTTTAGATGCGGGCCTATTTTAAAAATTATCCTTAGGATATTGGAAGCCAGTTTGGCCGCATCAAGAAGCCAACTCAGTCGCCATTTATTGGATAAACCTTTACTAGAAAAAAGCGGCCAGCTAACATCAGATGCCGAAAGAGAAGAATTAAAAAATGCTTTAGTAGCTGCACAAGAAAGTGCCGCCCTTCAAATATTATTAGAAGCGTGCCTTGAGACTTCAGACGACGAAGCGAAGCCCGAACTGATGTGGTCTCTTCGTGAAGTAAGGAGCATCATATGTTCTTTTCTACATCAAATATTCATTTCAGAACCATCATTGGCTAAACTTGTACACTTCCAAGGATACCCGAGAGAACTGCTGCCGGTCACAGTTCAGGGAATACCTTCAATGCACATATGTTTAGACTTTATACCAGAACTTCTAAGTCAAGCCTCTCTTGAAAAGCAAATATTTGCTGTAGATCTCGTTTCCCATTTATCTATACAATACGCTTTACCAAAAGCTATGTCAATAGCGAGATTATGCGTAAACACGCTGTCGACACTTCTCTCAGTGCTTCCCAGTGACTTGCGGTTGGAATTGTTTCAGCCAGTGCTTAAATCTTTAGTTAGGATTTGTACAGCATTTCCTTCACTTCTGGAAGACATAACGTCCCTTCTGTTACAACTGGGCAGGATATGTGAGTCTCAGGCCTCTCTCGGTCACTGCTGGAACGACACTAGTATATTAGGCGAAGGGGCCTATGTACCGTCTGAAGTTCAGCCCGAGACTAAAGTCTTAGTGGCTGAAGTTCTGTGCCGAGATATAAAAGTGACAATGTCTGAAATAGTGGAAAAGGCATTGTTAAATGATAAACTGTATTAAAATTATATTAATTCTAACAAATAAATGTTACTTAGTAAGTCAAAATACTATTTTATCAATAAACGTGGTAAGACATGAACAAAAAATACAGTAGTGTTTATTTACACCATCTTAATATAATTCCATAGTCTCGGGTCTCAAAATTAGTCAAAAGTGTATACAGGTGTAAGGGAAATGCTCCCGAAAAAGAAGACCGTGTTTTCTGATTTTCATGGTATCTTTGATGTTTGGACGAAAAAAAACATTCTTCACAAATTTTCATTAACTTTATTTACAATCGCATCTAAATACAGCTAATGAAAAAAAGAAATTTTCATACAAAATAAATAACTTTTCAATAAAAATTGCCTGCACTGCGCGGCAATTTTGGCCCGAATATTTGATTTATTTTTGTTTCATTAGAAACTGTTTTTTTTTTCTTTTAATTTTTTTTTATGTTTCATATGCTGTATTTGCATGATGGACCGTATATTAAACGTTTTTTTTTACAAAAAAAACGCTATTTTATTAACGTACACCACATAAAGCGTAAAAAACATATATCTGGGTACATGACTTGATGATGACTGAACATGACTACTTACATAATTATGTATTTTTTCGGGAGCTTTCCCCCTACACCCCATTACATTAATTAAACAACTCGTACTTGTGATTAATTTACTGTTTTAATACATAACAAGCAACATATTTGATGGTTCCACCGAATTTTGCAATTCTAATTGTCTATACATCCACGCACATTGATTCCTCGCGGCGTGATTACCGATATCGTGGTACAATTGAGCCTGAAAATTAAACTGTTTTCTATTAATTCTGTCACGATTTAATGAAAAACAAAAGAAATATAATTATATCAGTGTATGAGGAAAAATGTGAAATGGAGAAAAAAAAACGTAAAGTACATCTTCACAATCGATTTCAAGGTTATTTTTTTCTCCATTTCTCTAGTATGCAAACGTGTGTACGAAGTACAGTAAGATTCCATATTTGTATAAAATGCACCCCCCATAATATCATTTACACACGACTGACTGACCCTTAAACTTACATAAATGAACTTTTAAAATAATATCTAATGTTCAATATAATTATTGCTCTCCAACCGCGTCGCGTGCTCACTCACCATATTGGGATATATTGTACAGATAAATTAAGTTATTTCCATAAAGTAACCTTGTACCATGTAATGTTGTGTTTATCTACTATCTTTCATTTATTTAATAACCTAAGTACCGAAATATCACTGTATGAATACCGTACCGCGTACACAGTAAAAGTATATAAGTAACAAATAGCCTCACCTGTAAATACCAAGTTTGCAGTAGACGTAAATGTGCTCCAACTTTCGTGAAGTTCTTCTTGACAGATTCTAGCGCTTCACAACACGATTGAAGTACTTGTAGTCTCGCTTCTCCACAAGGTGCGGCTGTTGCTATTCGACACTTCGTATAAAGCAACATGGCTGTAAATAAAAAGGGTTTACGTAATATTAATACAGTCTATTGTTATCATAGATCACAATCTGTCTATTTATATAGGAATGTCCAACTTACCTCTGGCCATGTCGTATGCACTGCCATCGGCCATGATTGTAGGTAAAGCTTTTCTCACCAAAGATAGTGCGTTTTTGGCACAGCCCATACTTAACTGTACATTAGCCAGGTGCATTTCAACACTAGCAGCGAGGTAATGCAAATGGTAGCCCTTTGCTAGCCACAGAGCCTCATTGAGTAGCCTAATGTTGGTTGATTGAATATTACTAAATGAATGTTGCACTTGCGACATGAGTATCATAGCTTTGACTCTCAGAGATACAAAATGGAGGCTATCGTCTTCTGTCTTGCAGTAGTCTAGAATATCATAAAGGGACTCTAAGGCTTCGCTTGCATCTCCTTTCAGGTAATACATCTCAGCCTTTAGAAGCTGACTTTCCCATCTGTCAGAAGACGCCAACTGGCGTATACTTTGATCTGCCTCCTCCCATTTTCCTAGAATCGTGAAACACAAAATATCTTCAATATGGTAAATTTCCAAGGTAATTATTTTGGAATTGAATATGCCTACAATTTTTTTATGCTTGTAAGACAAAATAAAAATTAACATCTCAAAGGCGTGGTTGAAATAAATTGCACTACCACTTTACAGTAAAAGATGTTTATAATCGCAACCGACTCGCGTAGAAGCAATACAAATCTATATGACTCTAGGTAAGCGGTTCCGAAATATTCCTATAAAGAACTTACTCTCCTAAAATTTTCAATCAAATTAAATCAAAACGCCAGTGTGAACGCTATTGCGTCATAATTGAATAGTACTCGTTGTGATTTTAAAAGTATTTTATGTCGGGTCCGCTAGGCGCGTGCCGCGTGGTGCATACCTGCAAGCAGAGCGGAGGAGGCGTGGTAGCGCGTGGCGACGGCGTGCGCGCGCGGGCAGCGCAGGTGCGAGGCGAGCGCGTGCGCCAGCGACGCCGAGCCGCGCCACGCCGCGCACGCCGCCGCGCCCGCGCCGCCCGTCGCGCTCGCCTCCGTCGCGTGCCACACGCTGCCGCTACCCACGTTGCACTCTAACGAACAAAATAATGCTTTATTGGGTTTTGATGGTCGGATAGACCGTCCGTTCATGTAAATTACAGTCTTCAGCTGAATGCGGTACGATTAGAAGCCAATCTCCCCAGAGCTTGGGAAAAGACTAGGCTAAATTAGCATTGGCAGAATTTTATTGTACAAGGACTCATATTTAAATGTAACACCTTATTATTGTAACTACATTCATAGCAAATAAAGACATCTATTCCTATTCTATTCATACCTATGCAGAATATGATACAGTACACAACATTAAGGTCCAGTATTACAACATGCCGATTAATTGTTCCTCCTACTAGGAACAGAGACGAAGTCATTGAGTTTATTTATATAAATAAACAAATACGGACAACATCACATACATTGCTCTGAACCCACAGTAAGTAGCCAAAGCACTTGTATTATGGAATCAGAGACAACGAAGGTAACACAAACACCCAGACCCAAGACAATGTAGACCCATGTACATTAACCCATCCGGGGAATAAACCCGGGACCCGAGCTGGAAACACCTTCAAAACTGTGTGTACGCCACTCGACCACGGTACCTCCGTAGTTGAGTCAAAATATTATTTATATGGAGCCGAACTCCACAGTCTATCTGTTCTTAGTAGGAGAAATGATCTTCAGATATTATATTTACTGATAGGCGTTAACATACTGGTATTGAGGTCGAGCAGTAGTTGGCAAGCTATTGACGCCATTTCAGTCTTTCCGTACAAGGCCCATAACGCAGCGGTGTTCGCAAGTCCAGCCATTGTTAGATCAGTCATCGAATGCAGGTAGTTGATAGAGTCACCTCGCATAATTACCTGTGGAAAAAAAACTAGTGTTTAATTTAGTTCTACAGTTCTCCCTTAAAGCCAAAAATCAAACTTCTAAGTTAACGTTAAAATGAAACACGGCCGTTTATATACTGCTAAAAACGTATGTTTAAACACTATCGAGATAATCAAAATTTATAGGGCTCTTTCCATTGCTCTAGAACTATGAAATTTGGCATACTTATACTACAACTATTATACTACAAGCATTTGCCACATATCAGGGCAGAAGACTGTATCTTTCGACCTGGAATTTATTTTTATGCATCTATATTAATTACCTGAAAAATATAGGCCGGTTTAGCACCATTAGCGGCGGCGTGTTGCGCGAGTAGCTGCGCGGCGGCGGCGGTGTGTCGCGGGTGCGAGGGCGTGGCGGCGGGCGGCACGGCGGGCGCGGCGGGCGGCGGGCTGCTGCGCGGCGCTCGCGTCAGCAGCGCCGCACGACGCGCTCGCCCGCCCGCTAGAGCGCCCCACGTAGCCGCCCCCACTAAGCACGCGTAGTCCGCCGCTTCTTGAGCGCGCGCTAGTGCTTCACGAACCGCCTCCATTGCCACCGATCTAATAAATCATTATGCTGCGTACACACCGGCCCAAAGAAAACCAACGATTGGGTTCCGCTGGTCTTCTCTGTGCTGGACGGTTTGGCGAACACCCAAGAACGTTCGTCGGCGTGTAACGGCGATCCGAAGCGTCGCGGTTACATCAAAGGTATTGAGCCATTAGATCGAACTTAGTGTGTACGGTGGCCGATGGCCAACGTACAAACTCTCAGTTCAAGCGAGAAAGCGCAGAGTGCAATGTTACTAATTATGGAGAGAAGCAAGGTGGAGTGGAGTACCTAATGATTTGTCTTAAAGTAGAATATTAACGCATTTCGTTAATCAATTGGTACAAAAAAAAACCATGTCTTTGTCGTCCTAATTATTTCGTCGTTATAGTCTCTAGATAAGTTAACAATTTGACTGATGGTTTACTGACCTGTGACCGAAATGAGTATGCATAGCAGCCCTGTTCAAGGCTGCATAACGGAAATTCTTGTTTCTATCATTTCCAGAATTATTTCCCGAAGAATTGAATATTGTCCGATCGAAGTAATTATAAAGAGAATCCTGGGCCCCACTGAACTCTTTTGTACGAATACAGTTCAAGAAGCTAAGAAAATGCTGAAAAATAATAAAATATGACAGATGTAGCATCAAACAAATATGAAAAAATAAGGTATACATTATATTTAGTTTCTTCTATCTTACAATGTCAGGATATTCAGGTATATCATTCATAATTTGTAAAATAGTTTTCTGTAGCTGTCTTGGTGGTATAGCTTTCTTTTCATTTATTTGTAACAAATTTGCTTGTTGTGCTGTGAATAATTCTGCTTGCTTTCTTGACCACTGACATTCTTCAAAACTGCTGAAAACAAGGCACATACTTAAATCAATAGGTAAATCCAGGATGTCATAAACAATAACTCAAACACTTGTAATTTTTCACGAAACCTTTGGATTTATGGCACCTTACCTCTCAGAATATTTTGACCAGGTATAAAACATAGTCACTTGTGCTGTATGCTCATAATGCTAAACTAGGAAAAAGATTTTAATACAATATTCAGCTATAGATAGAGTGATTCAAGAGAAAGTAGTTTATGTATAAATATAGACATTTATTATTGTGCTACCTGTATTAAGCCGATGCAGGTTCGCTAGTTTATTAAATTATTAAGTCAAATTCATTCAAATCAATTACATAATATGTGCATTATACTAACTTGTCTCTATCTATGATGTTCATTTTCATTGACAACTCAAGTGGTTTAGATTCCTCTGGTATAACTGGTGATGTGGAGTTTCCAACCTGTTGTTCCATGTTATTTAATTTCTGTAGAAATAAATATTATATATTTATTTTAATATATAAACAATAATTTTATATATTAAAATAGAGGCATTATTTATTATATTTTTGTGATAAAGTATTACCTCCTTGCTCAATGATCTCATCATAAGTCCTGGCCTACCTCGTTGGTAATAGAGACAAAAGGACTTGTACAAAGACACAACTTGTACAAATGTTAACTTATCTAAATGAAGCAGTATTCGTCTTAAATATAGGCCTGAAATTTTAAGTAGTATTATTATAATAAAATTTAAATCTGATTGGTACTGTCAGTTACAATAAGTCTAATACAAAATTATATTACCTAATACACTGTACCTAGCCATAATACAAGGATTAGACTCAATCATCAGTTTGTCTATTGTAGAAGTCACACAATCTGTTAGAGCGCTAACTCCATTAACATAAATGTTTTGTAGGCGGACACAAAAATTTTGGAGTTGAACACTCAAAAGATTATAGCGGCCATCAGTGAGAAGAGCTTCCAGTTCCTTGAATTCCATATCTGGGCACTGGCAAAAAAAAAAGTTTTAGTAAAGAGAGGCACTCTTTACTAATTAATTAGAAAAAATATTATATTATATTAAAAACTTAAATAAAGGGTTAGGCAATTCTATAAAAACTTTTTTATTATTAAATGAGTACCTATATATTGAACATTATCAAAACATAAGATAGTCAGACATTTATTTTACCTGAATAAGTTTAAGAGCCAGCATACAGAAATCCTTTCTATATTTAGGAGCAACAGTGCAGTCTATCATCCTGTTTGCTGAGGTTAAAAAATATATAAAAGATTTAAAGCATTTTTTACTAAGAATGTAACAAAATAAATCATTAAAAGTATTTGTTTTTTTTTTAAACAACGCCTGCACTAAGAAATTTATTCCTTGTGTCGCAGGGGTTTCCGAACATTCAAATCACATGCACTAAGAACACCCAGACTTGGAACAAGCATTTGTGGATCACACAAATGCTTGTCCCATGCGGGGATCGAACCCGCAGCACGTCGCGCACAGTGGTAATTGGCGTGGTGACCTATACCACTCGGCTATCCGTGCAGTCAAAGTTTGGGATTGACTTTTAAATTGTTTATTTACTAGGTTCTGTTATCCAGCTTATTATTGTTTGAACAGACTCAAAGGCCCCTAGTAAACCATTGATAAATATAAATAATATGAACAAGTTTTATATTAATTAAATAAAATAAACAACGTGCAACTTGTCCATACAATTTAATTACGTTCTTAGTTTACAACGTACCTTCTATCTTTAGTAGACCATATTCTCGTATAAATGCAACAACTGCTATTTTATGAGGAGTTATATTTTCAATATTACCCTTTACGATCATTAGTTTCATAATATCCAAACCATCACTGCCTAAATCCATTGTAAATAATTTTTCACTGTGTAGTTTGTAATGGTATAACGATAAATGCTGATAAACAGTGCTGCCAATAAAAAAATCTCGAGTCCCCGCGTCAGTCTTGTCAATTCCCCGAAATTCCCCGCATGCTTATTTGGTTCCTTCCCCACAACTTCTCCGACATGTTACTTTAAGATACAAACACAGCTTCATACCATTTTTTTTTATTAAACTTCAGGATTTTGATAAAAAAATTTTTTTTTGTTTTTCAACGAAATATTTATTCACATGAAGATACTGGTTACAATTTAATCGTAAATAAGTAAAATTAGCAGGTAATGCTGAAATGCAAATTACTTGGTTGTAAACAAGAGCTGCACTTTTTTAACCACTTCTCTATTATTTTATTGAAAATTTGAACAATTCCCACCAATTTAGGATAACGAAAACCGTAGACGGTAGTAGTCGTTTTTTTCACCCGACATGGGGCTCGTGGCTAAGTGCAAGCTGTACGGTTTGACCGATAATAAAGGTTAAGCCGTGGTTGGTCCGTGGATGGGTGACCATTTGTAATAATATCGAGACCCATCTGTGCCTCGGAAAGCACGTTAAGCCGTTGGTCCCGACTGTCATACAATGATCTTTGATAGTCGTTTAGTCATTACAATTCTGTCAAGCAGTCTTATTATGGACTACTGTATTACCTAGCAATAGGTTGTGGAGGTCAGGCAGTCGCTCCATGTAAAATACGGTATACAGCTAAATCCGGTAAGACTGGAAGCCGACCCCAACAAAGCTTGGGAAAAGGCTAGGCAGAAGAAGATTGGGTAACAACCATACTCAATAAATTAACTATCAACTACAGAAATGGATACTTCCAGACATCAAAATCGCGGTCACGGCGGTATACTACATATAATACCCAGTGAAAATAGCAGTTGTGTCAGAAAAGTGAAAAAATTGCATTAAATTTAGCCCATCGATAAATTTGGTCTTGATTCCCCGCAAATCCCCGATTTTTGTCATTCCCCGCGCTCTCCCCGCGCTAACCCTCAATTCCCCGCAAAACGGGGAATTCCCCGCAAATTGGCAGCACTGCTGATAAATAGGCACAGCACGAAGATTACGAAGAAGATTCAAAAAGATGACAGTTATCTGACGTGATAAAAATGACAGCTGAGTGTTACCATAAAAATAAAATAAGCTTCTAACCATAGATACCATTTAAAATAATTACCATCAAACGTACAATACAGATTTTTCATATAATTCATACACAAACCTACTGTTTTGTAAGACATGTATTATAGGAGTTTGTAATAAAGATAACTACAAAACTTATTATTTAACCGCAACAAGCTTGAGAACAGATGCAGAATGAGTATGGTTATAATATGCATACACAAAAATATAACTATTTACCTCACTATTTACATTATCAACATGCAATACTCACAGGCTAAAATTCATATTATGTATATAAAATATGGGCTACCTGGCTAAACCAAAGACATTGTAATGTATTCTAATAACTCATCAATGCTTGTCCCTTTGTCACAGAATACTGCCCTTTGATAAGTCATATTTCAACTGGTAAAAGTGGGAACCATAGATGTGGGAACCCATGTCAAATATTTAGGTATTTATTTTATCTTTGGTTGGTTGGTCGCTCAGTCGCTCACCTCGACAATCGACATGTTCTGGACAATGCAAGTTGTTGTGAAAACAATTTCATTTCATGGTTTTTAAGTAATAGCGCTTTTTGCGAAAATGAAGAAACAAAGTTGTAATCTTTTATAATTTGTGATGGGATATATTTACAGTTTTCAGTTATTATTTTTGTTTGTTTAATTGTTTTACAAGCGGTAGCCATAATAATGGATAGAGCGGAGGTTGCGTTTGCTATTTTAGTGTTATATTTTGTTGTAACAATTGAAACTTCACGTGTTACTGTTTATCAAGGAGATACATTACCTCATCATGGTCGTTGTGAGCCGATTACCATTCAGTTTTGTCAACAAATCAGATACAATCAAACAATTTTTCCTAATTTACTGAATCACGCAAAACAAGAAGACGCTGGCCCTGAAGTTCACCAGTTTACTCCTTTGATCAAAGTAAACTGTTCACCGGATTTAAAATTCTTTTTGTGTTCAGTATACGCACCTGTATGCACAATATTAGATACAGCTATTCCTCCATGTCGTCATTTATGCGAGTCTGCTAGACAAAATTGTGACGAGCTAATGATTAATTTTGGATTTCGTTGGCCTGAACACTTGGAGTGTTCGAAGTTTCCTGTGGCAACTGATGAAAATGTGATATGTGTTGGTGATAATAATATAACTCATGAATCTCGAAAACATACTGAAACGAAACTTCCAAAAGTAGATTTCAAGACTACTAATGAAAGAGATCCAACAAAACTTCATGGAGCTAAAGATTACGGATTTGTTTGTCCTGTTCAATTTAAGGTTCCTAAGAACTTGGACTTGGAGTATTCACTTAAAGTTGGAGATAAAATTGAACATGATTGTGGTGCTCCTTGTAGTGGAATGTTTTTCAGTTTAGATGAAAAGAATTTTGCAAGACTATGGATTGGAATCTGGGCGACATTGTGCACTGTCAGTTGCCTGTTTACAGTATTAACTTTTCTCATAGACACAGACAGATTCAGATATCCAGAAAGACCAATCATATTTCTATCAGTGTGTTACCTTATGGTGGCTGCAGCATATGTTATGGGTTGGAGTGCTGGGGACAGTGTTAGCTGTCAAGGTCCATTCCCATCAACAATCAGTGGGGCAAGATTACCTAACATATCAGTTATTACACAAGGAACAAAGCATGAACCATGCACAATACTCTTTATGGTTGTGTATTTCTTCAGTATGGCTTCAAGTATCTGGTGGGTAATATTGACACTCACATGGTTTTTAGCAGCAGGGCTCAAGTGGGGTCATGAAGCCATTGAAGCAAATTCTCAGTATTTTCACTTAGCTGCCTGGGCGGTTCCTGCAATCAAAACAATATCAATACTGGCAATGGGAAAAGTTGATGGTAAGTTAGATAGAAATCATATACATATATGATGAAATACTTAAACTTCATTCTTATAATGAAAGAAATCTTCTGACAGTATCATAGCTCATGATGCTACATCATAATATTACCATAAGACTTTAAGCCATAAAGATAAACATAAGTAATTAATTTAAATTCTTGTGCCTATATTCTTACTACATGACAAGTAATTTTATCAAGCTTCATTCCTTCCCTAAGATATTATTTAAAATTTAACTATAATTGAATAAACACAATTAAATTATAGGAATCTCACAAAGCCGTAAGTCCCTCTGTCTACAAAAAGTTAAAGGGACTTTCTGAAATTTTGTAATTTGTCTCAATAGAAAAGGTTGTTTAAGTATTATTTACACCATTTAAAATTAAGATGTTTTTGTTTCCTTTCAGGTGATGTTCTCTCTGGTGTTTGTTATGTTGGACTGTGGGATGCAGAGGCACTTCGAGGATTTGTTCTAGCACCACTATGTGTTTACCTGGTTCTTGGAACCATATTCCTACTTGCAGGCTTTGTATCACTATTCCGTATAAGGACTGTTATGAAACATGACGGTACAAAAACAGACAAACTAGAAAAACTAATGATTCGAATTGGTGTGTTTGGAGTTTTATACACAGTGCCTGCTTTGATAGTGATTGCATGTCTCTTCTATGAACAGGCCAGTTTTGATGATTGGATGGTAACTTGGCATCGTGATATGTGTTCTACACCTATGTACTCAATTCCATGTCCTTTCACCCGTAGAGAAACGGATAGACCCAAATTTGAAATGTTTATGATAAAATACTTAATGACTATGATAGTTGGAATAACTTCTAGCTTTTGGATTTGGTCTGGAAAAACATTAGTATCCTGGCGACAATTTTTCGACAAGATAAAGGGGCGCAGGGTTGAAGCATATGTGTGAATTGCTTTAGATGTTGTGTCATTTGCAGCTTTTTAAATTGTGTCATTTCCCGCCGTTAATGAGATCTAATCCTTTAGGGCTACTTAACAGCAGCTACAAACTCTTATTGAGTTTACTCTTGACTTCAATATTAATGAAAATCAAAATAAGGCTGACATTGTACATATTTTTTCTCATTTATAATTATTATCGTATCTTAAGTGTAAGATTATTTTCTATTTTTTGTAATTATTTTTTAAAATTAGGATATTGATTAAATTAAAATCAATGTATTTATAATTTGTTTTATTCGAAGTAACATTTCAAAAAACAATAACACAACATTAAGGAATGAAAAGAAAGAATGTAGCATATATGAGAACTACTAATGTACAGTCAGCAACAAAAGTTGATAAACCCAATCAGTTTTACAAAACTGCCAAATCAAAATTTAAGTTCCATAAATTGACTTCTACTTGGGCTGGAAATAGCCTTATCACGAAGACTTACCGCAATGATATCCTTATTAGCCAATTTATGGAACGCGATTTTCGTATATCCTGATTATGTTCATCAACTTTTGTTGCGAACTGTACTACTGATATGAATTTATAAGGCATTCAAAGAGAGCAAGTTCGTTCCATTTACCACACGGGTAGTTTTCGGTCTGTACAAACGAGAAGTTGCTTTAATCCCATGGAATAACATACAAATTTACACAAAAATAAAATTCATTATCAAAAATATAGTAAGTCAAAAGAGATAAAGCCACTCTTAACTAGGGATGTTATGGAATATAATATTTGATCCGGATATGGATATATGTAGGTAAAAAATAATATCGGTTACGGTTATGGATATTAAATTATTTCGGATTATCCGATAGTTTCGGTTACGGATATGGATATCCATAACAACACTGATATTTACTATAAACTTATAAAG
The DNA here is from genome assembly GCA_950381575.1 of Plusia festucae. NCBI lineage: Eukaryota > Metazoa > Arthropoda > Insecta > Lepidoptera > Noctuidae > Plusia > Plusia festucae. The sequence continues at coordinate 9,006,370 of OX494434.1, forward strand.
TATAACCCGTACGACTTAGCTGTGCACCTCGCGCTGTGACGTTATTAGGTAGCGGGAGAGGTGTCGCATTCCAGCGGAGTGCACAGTTAATTCGTACGAGTGTAGTATTTAGTTAGACTCCGCCCTATCCGAAATTATCCAAAACTTTTATTACGGATTCAGTTACGGTTACGGATATTTTTTTATTTCGGATATCCGATAGTTACGGATATGGATATCCATAACAACACTGCTCTTAACCCCGTAACAGCCGCTTAGTGAATAAGGCCCCAGGAGATGGTAGTTATGATACAGAGAATGAGAGGATGGACACAAAATTTATATAGATGAAAATAACATTATATTTAACCAACGTTATATAAGCATTGATCAATTCAATTATTTGGAACAAAAAATTTAACAAATGATCTACATCTTGCGCCCGTGTCCGTTTCGACTGCTCGGCCACTATGTCGTAGAAAAAAAAAACTTATGTCAGCATTTCGAAGGAATTTGTAAAAGATGAACAGTGAAAACCGCAAATTCGAAGAGTCAATAATCAGAAAGTTATGTGGGTTTAACCGTGGCCGCGCAGTCCGCATGAATTCAACTGCGCGGCCACCAGTTCTCTTAAACGGAGCGTTGTAAAAGTCTAATTCCTTTTGCTAATCACTGACAGGATTTCGAAGAAAATGTAGATCATAAAAATAATGCCCTACTGTCTGTAGTTCACGACCTACATCACTCCAAAGTTTGGCCGCGCAGTCCGCACAAAGCGAACCGCGCGGCCACCAGTTCTCTTAAACGGAGCGTTGTAAAAGTCTAAGTTTTTTTGCTAATCACTGATAGGATTTCGAAGAAAAAATACATTGTAAAAATATAGCTCTAAAGTTTGGACTTCTCGTTCCACAACACTCACGTAATGGCGAACCGCGCGGCCACGTGTTTCTTAAAGTGGAGCTTAAACGGAGCTTGGTACAGGTGTCTTTCTTTTTGCTAATCACTGATACGATTTCGAAGAATTTGTAAACATCATGAATGAAGTTCTAATGTTTGAAAATCGCGAGTTACAGAACTTATACCCTGTAACTAGAGTTAAAAGAAGGGTGACCATGATTTACGATGCGCTGACGAGATATTCCCATATAAGACGTTTTCATTGTCACGTATATTTCTATACTTTTTATCGTAACATGCAAATAGTTTTAGTCTTTTGGTTTGAAATTGAGTAGAGAAGCTAATTAAAAGGATATAAAGAAAAAAATGTCATCGATTGATTTATATTTCTATTTCTTAAGTAATAGATAAAACATAATATTACTATAAACTATAAATCACATAATTTAAAAATCACAATTCGTTTTCATATTTATAATTACAATTTAAAAAATAATTGCTTATTTTCGTTGTTGTAACGATTAAGATCATAACTATATAAGCTAAAAAAAGTAGCTTATTTAAAAACTACACTAGATATACGAGAGCAACATCATGTACCTATATAACATAAAATTATAAGTTTGTAAGTAGATAAAGTTTTATTAAAGTATACTTTAAATCACCTAATTCAACAATCACAGTTCGTTTTCATATTGCAATCAGAATTTAAAAACAAAATCTGACTTACGATAACAACAACATTTCTAAAACTTAAAATTATACAACTTACACCTACCTACCAATCCGATTTTTCTGAAACTTTGCAGTAAAATAGCTTACATGTCAGAATAACACATGTGCTATAATTTATATAGATATAGTGTACATTTTTCAAAATATCACGATAAATAAAAAATTAAAATGTAAAGTATGAAAAATCTGTCTTTTGCGAGCTAGCTTTTATTTTACCCTATACTTTTTTTTGAGGCATCCTACTTCCTACTAATATTATAAACGTGAAAGTTTGTAATAATGTGTGTGTGTGTTTGCGCAACTACTACTGAACAGGTTTATAAAAACGTTTAAATACGCGCGGGCGAAGTACTTCGAACGTTGTACATCACGTTAGAAACATCAAAAATAACAGCCCCTATTTAATGGATTTTATTATTATACATATAAACCTTCCTCTTCTATCACTATCTATTAAAAAAACCGCATTAAAATCTATACATAGGGATATAGGGAGGGACAGAAAAAGCGACTTTGTATATTGTGTAGTGATGATATATTTATACTATGATATTGAAATGGAAAAAAGCCTGGATTCACACACTATAAATCTTGGTCACCCTATTTTTTCCTTCGATTATAGGTTTTAAGTTCTGTAGGTCTTGTAGTTCTTAATTATAGGATTTATTTATACTGTCTACATATTCTTCGAAATGGTGTCAGTAATTAGCAAAAAGAATGGGACTTCTACTAAGCTCCGTGTAAGGTCTATTAAAAAAAACTCGTGGCCGCGCGGTTCGCTTTGTGCGGACTGCGCGGCCAAACTTTGGAGTGATGTAGGTCGTGAACTACAGACAGTAGGGCATTATTTTTATGATCTACATTTTCTTCGAAATCCTGTCAGTGATTAGCAAAAGGAATTAGACTTTTACAACGCTCCGTTTAAGAGAACTGGTGGCCGCGCAGTTGAATTCATGCGGACTGCGCGGCCACGGTTAAACCCACATAACTTTCTGATTATTGACTCTTCGAATTTGCGGTTTTCACTGTTCATCTTTTACAAATTCCTTCGAAATGCTGACATAAGTTTTTTTTTTCTACGACATAGTGGCCGAGCAGTCGAAACGGACACCTTGCGCCCGAATTCGGTACGCGCGCGGTCATTGACCCGAGCATCAGCTAATTTCGCGTTTCATTGCTGGTTTTTTTTTCTTGTTGGATGTTATGAAGTTGAAGAGTTTGTTCGAACGCGCTAATCTCAGGAACTACGTGGCCGATTTGAAAAATTCTTTCACCGTTAGATAGTCCACTTATTGAGGAAGCCTATATGCAGATGAAAAGATAAATAGATAATTTAATGAGAATCCAAAACATATCTTTAACGTCATACAATTTTATGAAAAATAAATTAATCTTGCTCCGTACTTCCACTACTTTGAAAATCACTGAATAACGATCCTTTACTATTACTCTTTACATTACGCGCGAGCGAAGCCGCGGGCAACAGCTAGTCTATACTTATAATAAATCTGTAGAAGTGAAAATTCTGTACATTGAAAATATCAAAAAAATTTATGGCAGGGTGTGTTACTAGACCGACACCGACCCCAAAAATGTGATTAAAAAAATTTTTGTCTGTCTGTCTGTCTGTTTGTTCAGGCATCACGCAAAAACTACCGGTTCGATTTCGATGAAACTTGGTATAATTGTTCTTTAATATCCTGGGCACCACACTGGGTAGTTTTTATCCCGGAAAAGTATATACAAAAAAGAACAAACTTAATTTTGCGGTTCGATCCCTAGACCCGAATACTGTACCAACCGCAAATAATAAGTTTGTCGTAGGTTACGTCACCCGCAGTGAAGTTCAATAAGGGGCGCTGCACACGGCCAAGTAACTATTTATTAATCTGTGACACGGTTAAGATACTATAATTATTTATCTATACTTTATATATTTATATATATGTATATTATAAAGCTGAAGAGTTTGTTTGTTTGAACGCGCTAAACTCAGGAAGTACGGGTCCGATTTGAAAAATTCTTTCACTGTTAGATAGTCCACTTATTGAGGAAGGCTATAGGCTACTTTTCTATTGGAAATCTATCCCCTAAGGGGGTGAAATAGGGGTTGAAAGTTTGTATGGGAAGTTCGGTATTTTCAATGAGACACATGAAATTTCGTATACGGGTTTCTGAATAGAAATAAATAAAGATGTATTTCAGCGATTTTAAAAATCATCCCCCTAAGAGGGTGAAAAAGGGGTTGGAAGTTTGTAGGCATATGAATTGTGTCGTTTTAAAAGATAGACACATTCAATTTCATACAAGGGTTATTAGTTAGAAATAAATAAGATTTTCCGAGATTTTAGAAATCTACCCTCTAAGGGGGTAAAATAAGGGCTGAAATAGTTGGTATGTGAAGTTCAGTATTCTCAAAGATAGACAGATGAAAAGATAAATAGATAAGATAATGACCATCTACGACATATCTATAATGACGACTCCCGTGATCGAGTGGCGTTCACTCCGGTTTTTAAGGTATCGCCAGCTCTAAGGTTCCAGGTTCGATCCCCGGACGGGTCCATGTAGACAATCACTTTTATACATTGTCTGGAGTCTGGGTGTTTATGGTACCTTTTTTGTCTCCGATTCCATAACACAAATGCTTTTGCTACTTACTTTACTTTTATTATTATTTTAACGCCATAATATTAGATGAAAAATTTTATACATTCTCCTTACTTTGAAAATCACAGAATACATCTACCTTTAATACTACTCTTTACTTTACGCGCGAGCAAAGCCGCGGGCAACAGCTAGTCGTTAATAAAGTTACTTGCATAAAAAGAAGGGTTTGGTTGGACCTATACTATTATCACCAATTTAGCTAATACAGTCCAAAGCTTAAAACGCCTTTCGTAAATTACGAAATAACGCATGCGGAACGAATACAAGTTTTATAACAAACACAGGAGTTTATTAAACGCTCGTGCGTTAGACTAGTAATGTGGATTCGAGTCAGCTTCATTTAACTAGTGGTCGCGGGTTCGAGTTCTGCCGGAGGTTCAAATTGTTCCTCTTCATATGTATTTAATCCTAAGATTACAAGTATGCAGCAATTTATCAACGAGAATCGTCCCACTGCAGGCCAGGGGCGTCTCGGGCTATTGCTTTCCAAAAACGAGTCAAGTTTTTCCCGCCTGCTTCATGGCTGGCCATGTCTTACGATTTAAATAAACAATACAGCGAGAAATTCTTAGGTTCCTAAACAAGTATTTCAACTTGTTGAATGGCCTGTTGGTCTAGTGGTTAGTGATCCTGACTGTTAAGCTGGAGGTCTTGGGTTCGATTCCCACTCAGGATAAATCTTTGGGTGATGAGCACGATCATTTGTTCTGTGTCTGGGTGTCATTTACATCTGTGATATTATGTGTGTATCTATGATATGTATGTATTTAGAAATATAAGTATGTTGATCAGTTCTGGTTAATTTACTATAGTACAGGCTCAGCCTAGTTTGGGATCAGATGGCTGTGTGTCCCAATATATTATTATATTTCAATCGGGGGCTCGTAGCTTAGTGTAAGCCGAACGGTTTGACCAAAGGTTAAGCCGCAGTGGATTCGTGGATGGGTGACCATTTGTAACATACCGAGACCCCTCCGTGGAAAGCATGTTAAGCTGTTGGTTCTTACTATTATACAGAGGTCTTTGACAGTAGTTAAGTCATTATGCTTCTGACAACCAGTCTTAATATTCCATAATAAGACTGGTTGTCAGAAGCGTAATGATGGTTCAGATAGGCAGTTGCTCCATATAAAATAAGGTATTCAGCTAAATCCGGTATGATTGGAGCTGCCTAGCCTTTCCCCAACATAGCTTGGGGAAAGGCTAGGCAGATGACGATAGTAGTATTGCAATCAAAAACTGAAATAAAATGCCACTTTATAATGAATAGAACTTATTTTACTGCAGAATAAGATTAAATTACATAATTTATTAAAAACATATCTTAACACCCAACTCCATATCAATCACATAGTACTTTCACTCATAACAGACAAAATTAAATATGCATTCTGTTTACGCTCTAGTGTATTTGCCCCAGATGTGAAGCATGAACACAGACGCAATGAAGAGCAGAGACATGACTAACACTGGAACTGGACCCCTGGAATGAAAACAATAGTTATTAATAAATCAGATATTAAATCCTAAACCTATACATACAGGAAAATAATAAAATAGAATTGGGGTGTCCACTGAAAACCAGCAGTGGCTTGTGTCTCATGACACAACCAGCATGATGCTGAGTGGGAACCTCTTTGTCGCACACACACAATTTTCTATGTTTATAGGAGCTGAAATATATTTCTTTTTTTTTTGTCTTTAAGTGTGTAAAATGAGTAAGAATAAAAAACAAATTGGTCTACTCAGTAAATCAGTAGATGGTCAAGCCAATTCTTCTTTTGTTATTATTTTATTTATGAACATTGTTGAAAAAGTTGTTTATGTTGTGTAGACACAACAAAAAACAACCTGAAAAAATATTTTTTTATAACATATGTTATACACCATAATATAATACAAAATAAGGGAATACTTGAAGAGTAGATATGCTGTAGCAATAAGCACTTAACTAGAAAATCAGTAGTGTGTAATGAAATTATGTAGTTATATTGACTTACACTTTGACGCCTGGAGAATCATCAGTGTAGAATCGCCACATTCCACCTGATCCAGCGCCAGTACTGCGATTTCTGGCAGCAGTAGTAGTTGTTGTGGATTTGCGTTGACGAACTGTGCTACCGCTGGATGATCTTGGAGCAGTAGTCGCCTTGCTTGGTGAACGACCACCAGATCCTACATTTGTGGAGCTTGGAGAAGGAGGCTGAAATCAGAAAAAGCAAATTTAGCCAATGCAAAACAATTACAGTAATGAATGCTGGATTAAAATTTAAGAATCATTACACTTACCATATTTGAATAATGTTTTCTTTGATTAGCAACCTCTGACTAAAAGCAATGGTTAATAATTTAATAGCACAAACTATAAAGTGGACCAAGCCGAGCGAGCGAGATGTGAACCGTGTTCAGTGTTGGCAACTATCGTGCAACGCGTACAATCGCCTTGACACGTTGTCAAACGATGTTGCCACAATCTGTTTATTATCTCCTGGCAATGAAGACAAAAAATAGGTGGGGTCCTCAGAATATGAACGTATTCATCTAAGGAGACCCCCCACGAGCCCCCCTCTAATATTGCAGACGTTGCAGACTCAGACTGACAGGCTATGGATAGCTTGCTTAGAGGCATGCTTTTTTCAATGATAATTCAACACACACAGATGATTAAAGTATGTAAACGTTCTACGCCATGCCATTTTATAGCAATATTTGTAAAAACATGCTTCTAACTAGCACTTGCCTGCTTGCTTGTAATGATACAAGCTCAGATTAAGGACTCATTGATCTAAGCTTAAAGATTCATCTAAGATTACATGCATGCTTTCTTACTTATTTCGAGCATGCGTTTCTGTACAAAGGGTATAACGTCTGTATTTATTGATCTACGTCATTTGACTTGACTCATTGACTGTCATGATTGTTGACATTGACTTTAGTGATGTTTATGAATTTTAGGTTATATTTATAACCTCTACTTTTTCAGATGATTTCACTTCACCGTTATAAAATTATGTTTATACAGTGATGTTCTGTGTTATATTATGCAGTTATAATACAATTCGTTGATTTATTATGTTATCCCGGTTCTACCTTTGGACAAATCGTTTTTATTCCACCGTTATTTCAAAATCAAAATTCAACAACATGAACAAGTGCTATTTTAGATACATTCAACTGGAAGATAAGGTCGATATATCCTTTTTGTTAGACATTAAAGGGTCTGTTAGGCAATTTAACTTTAGCAGGAAGCCTACAGAAACATTGCAAGTATTACTAACTCGTATAAAGACCAACGTGCAAAAAGCTATGAGCAAAGGAAATAAAAAGAAGAAGGCAGCAAGTGAAGACAGTGAAGATATTCACATTGAATTGTGTGATTCTAATAATGGTATTATCAATGAAAATAGTACCTGTAATGAGTTATTTTCTATAAACGGGCCGGTCAAGTTAAAAATGTGTAACAATATCTATGAGGTTATTTTTAATTCACCATGGGTTGTAAGTATGAACTTACCACAAAGCATTTTAGCTGGCTTTCCAGTATATCCAGAAAATTTGGAGCTTCAATATGCTAATAATGAGAACTGTAAATTTAATTGGTATAAAGGATCAATACTAAATCATTTGGGGAAAGAAGTTAATGAAATACATGTTCAATGGAACCTGGCTGGCAACAAGTTTACGTATACGCCTCCTGCACAAGACATTGGCATGAAATTGAAATTAGAATGTATACCAGGCAAGTATTTACATTGATTTCATCCTCAGTTATGCGTAAGCAATAGTTTTATTTTCATATTGGTTGTAGATGGATAAATCAGTCATCAATTAATATAGTGATTGGCCTTTGACTAAAGCACATACTGCTAAATGGCTGAAAAAAAATATAAAGTAAAATTCCCATTTTAGAACAGGCAGGGTTGGAATTTAATACTCATGAAAGAGACGTTTGAATAAAAAAAAAAAATTGTCATAGAGTTAAATTATTACACACTATTTAAATATTAATTTATTTTCTTTATAGATTCTTTTGTCATATGGTGCTTTCGTCTAGAAAATACACTATTATACAAATTAAGATTTAATCATTCATACCTAACAATGTTTTAGGTAATGGTACAACTGTTGGCCCTGCAGTAGAAGCAATATCTAAGAATGTGATAGAAGCAGGACCTGGAAATTGTCCATTTGAAACAAGACATCAATTCACAAAAGAAAAATTAAAAGATAAGAGGTAATTTAAAGATATACATTAAAAGTATCACCTTAAAAAAAATGCAACTAGATAATATTTGTTGTGCAATAACTTTCGTGAGTCATATTAACAGACTAATGTTTTTGACTGCCTCATTGGTTTAGTGGTCGCAAGCGCGACTGCCGTGCACGAGGTCTCGGTTTCGATTCTCGGGTCACGTGAAAACTTGCTACTCTTTTACTTGTTATCATCTTAGTGTTGTTTTTGTTTGTTCACAGCTTTAGGTGTGTTTCATACAACATATTAGCGAATTTATACTGTGATTCAGACCACACCAGAACTGTGCTATATCCTTACTGTCCCCCATACGCTTTACACATTGATTATAGAAAACAACTCATATTAAAAGAATTATTAGGTAAGTTTGTACAACATAAGTCTAATAGAATAACAACATCAATAACTACTAAAAATAAGTTTATTGTTTTATTCATCTGGAAACAAGGTGTTATAATAATATTATCCAATGGTTGTTTGAATAGCTAATTTTCTGTGAATTGTTATAAAATAATTTTACAATAACATTTTTATTAACAAACATTATTTTTTAGGGTACAATAGTGACATTATTTGTCTCCAAGAAGTAGATTGCAAGTTATTTAATAACTTTTTGAATCCAATTATGGCGTCTGAAGGTATCGACAGTTCATTTTACAAGAAAGGAAAGGAAGTTGCCGAAGGTCTGGCTTGTTTTTATAGAAATGACAGATTTAAGTATGCACCAAACTATTATCTGTATTTGTTTAACTATTCCTTAAAGTTGCTTGTTTGACTACCCTACTAATTTATCTTTACTAATTATTTTTAGATGTACAGGGAAAGATAGGATGGTGCTTTCTGAAGCTGTACAAACTGAATCATGTCTTCAACCTATTTGGGATAAAATAAAAGACAATACACCCCTTACAACACGGTTGTTAGATAGATCAACTGTAGCTAGTGCAACATACCTACAGTCTATTGAAAATCCAAATGAGGTTTTAATAGTAGGCAACACACATTTATATTTTCATCCTGATGCAGACCATATAAGACTTATACAAGGCGGTATAGTGATCTATTGGTTGATGGATATTCGAAAAAAATTTGTCTCATTGGTGAGTATAGCTATAAATACACGCATTTCTCTGAGATCCCCGAGATCGATTTGGTGCAACGGTAATAATGGCTTGGGCGTCGATTCTTGCGATCATATAGTTCATGATTCATTGCAATCAATGTAAACCCACTCATAACACAAGCATTTTGCTAAGCACGAGAGTTAAAGAAAAAAGTGTGTGTAACGTGCTAGAAATGTGGAGACATGTATAAAATATACTTGATCTTTATTTTACCTACGTGTTAAAATCATTAATTTTGTACATTTTTATATTTCAGTATCCTGATAAAAGGATCAGCGTCATACTATGTGGTGACTTTAACAGTGTTCCATCTTGTGGTATTTATCAGCTATATACAACTGGTCAATCACCAAGTGATTTACCTGACTGGAAATCTAGTAAGTATTTCATTTGTGAGTTTGTATTATTTGTGAGTTTGTATTATATGGTGGATTTTTTTGAATGCAGCTTTTAACCACCAATCATTTAACTAACCATGTTTTTAATGACTGATTTTTATGATTGTCCCTATCGATTGATGCTATTATAAAATACATGGTGTTAGTTTTTCGTATTTTAGCCCGTTCGATTCCCGGGGTATAAAGCGTATAATTTCAAATGTCTATAAACGCAGTTTTATTTCTTTTTAAAAATAAAGAACTTCGGGGATCTTCAGTATTTAGAGGAATAATTCCTCTAAATACTGAAGATCCTCGAAGTTCTTTCAGAAATTATTAAAGATACCATTTTGTATAATATGTGTGCCTACTTTGTGAATAAAGGAAGAAATAAGAACTCGTACATGTTCATAATAAGTATGCAAGATTAATAGAAGTCGGGTCAGTTAATCAACAATGAAACAGTATAATTATCTTGGAAAAATCTGATGGCAAACCTTGTTTTGTTTCGGGTAAACAATTCAAATTCATTTCACGTCGAGGGAGTGGGGTTATGTCCAATTTGCCGGAGCAGCTATACTCCATTTATTATAGCATTAGAAAAAAGAGGCTCGCAGAAGCAGGAATTGAAAACATTTTATTTCAAAGAAATTGTTTTAAGTACTTAAATAAACAAAATAAAACTTATTTTTTTTAATAACGCTTTATTTATAACAATATCTTCATCCAAAACAATGAATGAGACAACCAATCATGTCATGATGACTTAGATTTAATTAAGATTAAAATAAAAGTAATTTTTAGAACAATATTTTAATTAAAATAACAACTTACAACACACTATAGTGAAACTTCTTCGTCTTCATCATAGGATTTAGTCATAATAAAATAATAAATATATAATAAATAAATAAATAATGGTAGGATAATAGTAAAACGAAAAACGTTCCAGTATTGTTTATCACTGCTTCTTTTAGCTTTTTAGCATTGACACTGTCATTTTAGATTGGAATGAAATAATATAAATAAATGAAAGCCACTTAATTTGTTATGAAAAATGGTTAACATGATTACAAATAAGTGTGACAGCTGGTATGTAAATAGATTTTAATTTATAGGCGTCAATCGTAACTGTAACAATGGTCTAAGATCCCTAATACAACGACCTTCACCGAGATGCTTATTTGATGAAACGTATTTTATATTTAATTTAATATGTCAATAAATATAATCCATATGGGTTGCCTAGCAAATTTCAGTCCAGATTATGTTTTTTTTTTTTTTTTTTTTTTTTTTACATTGGCAAGTCGCTATTTACGCAGTGCCACTAACAAAAAACGGGGAAACTTAGGGTAGAAATTAAAATGAATTTAGGAAAAGGAATTTTGGATATTGGCTAGGATTATGGAAAGATGTAAAAATAACAAAAAAATAAACTAAGACTATCATATATGTAAATTATTTAAAGTTATAAATAAAGACAAATACTTATATATTAAAATATCATTCGAAGCTAACAAAACAGGAATAGATGAAGGAAAAGGAATATTAATGGAAAGTAGTGAAGCAAGAAAGGAATCACGATTATAAATACAGCAAGAAAAGAAAATGTGGTTCAAATCTCCCACATCTTCGCCACATTCACAAAGATCACTATTTACAATTTGGAGTCGAGCAAGGTGCGCTGGGGTGGACGTATGTCCCAACCTCATTCGAATAAGGCAACTTGAAGCAACTTTTCCGACATTAAATTTGTAGTACCAGGGTTTTTTTGGAATATAAGTCTGAATTAATTTGTAGTATTTCCCTTTGTTACTGCTACTATCTGCCCATAAATCCTCCCAGGTCTCCCAAAGAAATTTCATAGGCAGATTCATAAGATCATGGCTAAAATTAACAAAAGGAAAAATGTCCCCACAGACAACAGCCTCATTAGCCAGTCGGTCGGCTATAACATTACCATGAATGTTCCTATGGCCAGGAATCCACGCAAAAGAAATTATTAATTTTAATTGAGAACACTCGTAGAGAAGATTCCTTATAAATAAAATGATAGGATAGATTGGCTTACATTTAAATGGATTTTTGTTAACCGCTTGTAATGCACTTAACGCGTCAGAAAAAATAACAGATTTTTTTGAATTTCATTGTAAATACATATTCTACAGCTTTAAATATCCCATAACATTCACCAGTAAATACTGATGACTCAGGAGGAAGTTTGACTTTCTGAACTATATTATACTGCGAATGATAAATTCCAACTCCAACAATACCTGAAGTGGAATGTTTAGATGCATCAGTATATATATGATGACAATCGCTCCAATTATTGTCCTTAATATAATTAAATGAAAAATTAGCAAAATTATCTGATTTATCTATACCTAAATTAAATACGATATCAGGAGAAAGTATCAATGACTCATAGCTACTGGTAAAGAGAGGGAATGAATTTAAGCAGTAGGTTGGTGCCTGTAAAGCAATAAACTTTTTGTAACTTTGAACAAGACAAGGAAGAGATTTGTGAGCCCAATAACTGGAAGAGTTGATATACTCTGTTAGGATTTGAAGATTAACACGTAATGGATGATTAAGGAATTGAAAAGAACGGAATAAGAACTTGTCAGAAAGATACTGGCGTCTAAGGGAGAGAGGTGGATCTACACATTCAACCTGTAAGGCGTTAATAGGACTTGATTTCATTGCTCCTGATATTATTCTTAATGCTTTTGATTGAATGACATCTAATTTCTTTAATGCAACTTTATTTCCTGGTTCTAACAGGAATGACCCATAATCTAGAACACTTCTTACTAAGGCATTATATAAGAGTTTTAAAGAGAAGGGATGGGCACCCCACCATACGCCTGACAAACATCTTAATATATTTAATCTTTTTTCGCATTTTGCAGCAATATACTCACAATGAGGTATTCCCGAAAGTTTACTATCTAAAACAACACCTAAGAATTTAACGCTGGAATTTACCGGGATTGGAATACCATCATAATATATAAAAATGGGGGGAGGGAGGCGCATTCTAGAAAATAAGACAATTGAGCTTTTAGAAGCAGATAATGCGAGGCCATTACAATTAAGCCATTTTTTAAGAAGACTAAGAGAGGAAGACAATGTAGTGCATGCTGAAGCAACAGAGCGGTGAGGGCAGTAAAGGAGCAGATCGTCGGCATATTGAAGCACTTTGATTTCATTACCTAAAAACGATTCAAGGTCATGAGTGTAGATGTTATATAACAAGGGACTGAGAACTGATCCTTGTGGGAGACCTTTCCATATGAGTCTAGATTCACATGAAGAGTTCACCAGTGAAAGATTAATGCTGCGCTCAGACAAAATGTTTAATATGAAGTTGGAAAGTAGAATGGGAACATCTAATTGTTGGAGTTTATTTTTTAAGGTGGATATAACAACATTGTCATAAGCCGAAGTTATATCCAGAAATGCTGATACGATATTAAGATTTTCTGAAAAAGCTAACCTAATGTCAGTGACAAATATGCTAAGACTATCTAAGGTACTTTTGCCTCGCCTAAAACCATATTGGCTCTCACTTAATAATTTCCGGTTCTCTAAATACCATTCTAGTCTATTTTTAACCAAATGCTCCGAAATTTTTAGTAAAACAGATGAAAGAGCAATTGGACGATATGATGTGCTACTTGATGGGTTTTTGTTTGGTTTTAAGATAGGAATGACTAATTGTGATTTCCAAGAAATAGGAACGTTCCCAGAAATCATAATAGAATTTACTAGTTTTAAAAAATAATTAAGAGACAGATCACTAAGATTAGAAATAAAAGAATATGGAATACCATCTGCACCCGGAGCGGAGTCTTTAGTATGAGATACTACACCTTTGAGTTCAGCAAAAGTAAATGGTTTATTGAGATCAGAAAGATGATTAACTATTGAAGGAGGGACGGAATATCTATTGAATTCTTCCGGAACATACGAAGGAGCTAAATTATCTAAAAACTGATTATTTAAGTGCGAAGGAAGGAACGTATTATTAGAATCGGTAAATACTGATCTAAATCTCCTAATATTACGCCAGACTATAGAGGGTTGAACATTAGGAGATATAGTCAAACAAAAAGATCTCCAACTTTCAAATTTCTTTTTTTTAAATAATTTCCGAGTTTCAGTAATAACCGTACTCAATGTGTTAAAATTTTCTACGGTAGAATTTAATAAATATTTTTTTTCTGTATCTTTTCTCCTCTTTATTGAATCTGTGCATTCTTTATCCCACCATGGTGGAGATGGAATTTTATGTTTTGCAGTATTTTTAATAGGAAAAATGTTATCAGCAGTTTGTATTATGGCTTTAGACAGAGCTTCGGCACAATATCTTTCATTACCAGTTCTAATTTCAGGTAGAAACGCGAGTGCATTGTCTAATTGTTCCCTAAACGTATGCCAGTTTGCATTTGTTAAATTATACTTCAACCGGGGAGCACACTTGGGTGAATGTTTATTAGGGAATGGAAATGTTATGACTATAGGGAAATGATCGCTGCCATAAGTGGAGGATAACACTTCCCAAAACAAAGAGGACGCTAATTTAGAGGAGCATATAGATAAATCAGGAGCACTAATGCCTTCATTTGGAGCAGTACGTCGAGTTGGAGAACCTGTGTTTAAAATACAAAGATCATAACTGTCTATAATATCCAATATGTCACCACCAAAACTATTGGATATTGAACTACCCCAGGATTGATGCTGAGAGTTAAAGTCACCTAAAACTATAAATGGTTTAGGAAGAATAGAAAAAATATTTACAATTTCTTTAAAGATTAAGTTTGATGGACGAGGTATATATACAGACACAAAACATATGTTATTTACAACTGCTGCAATGATGGAAAAATCATGATGATGCGATGGAATTGAAACTAATGAATATGAGTGAGGATGTCTGATAAGTAAGGCTACTCCACCATACCCATCAGACCGATCTTCTCTAAGACAGGCATACCCAGGAATCTTAAACAAAGATCCTGGTTTAAGCCAAGTCTCTTGAAGAGCAAAAATAAAAGGTTTAAATTTATTTACAAGATATAATATATCAGATTTTTTAGATATTGCACTTCGGCAATTCCATTGGAATACCTTGGCTAGACTGTCCATTATTATTATTTGAATATTTATAAACTGCATTGTATACAGGGCCTGCGATGGACGGTGAAATCAGATTAGATTGTGACAGAGAATTAATCAAAGCAATTATTAAATCATTAATAGATAAAGATGATAAAGAATCCTTAGGAGGGAGCGCACAGCCATCTTTTGGATCAGGAATTCTACTATCTCTTGCGAGACTTTGGTGGAACTGCTGGTCATAACCTTTAGAAGGGGAGGATGGAGAGCGAGGTTTAATATAAACGGTTTTTTTATATGATGTTTTATTTTGTTTAGATGTAGAATAATCCTGTGGAACAAAAGCACTAATATGGCTTGAAACTTTAGGAGAAGAAAGTAAGGCGTCAGCATATGAGATTCTAGAAATGGAAGGATGTAACTTGGAAGCTTCTGCATAGGAAATACAGGATTTAGCCATGGATTCTTTAATGTTTTTTTGTCTATCAAATTCTAGGCATTTCTTACTGGTGGCTTCATGAAAGCCATTGCAGAGACAGCATGACAAACCCTCCTCTGAGACTGTGCAGCTCTCTCCAGAGTGACCCTGACCACATTTAAAACATCTAGGCTTAGATCGACACATGTTTTTAACATGTCCGTATCTACAGCAGTTGTAACACTGGATTGTGGGGTATATATACAGATTCACAGACAAGGAAGTGTAGCACATAAATATACGTTTTGGCAAAACTTGGCCATCAAAAGTTAATATGACTGTTTCAGTATTTTTAAATTCAGTCTTTCCATCATTGAGAACTTTCCTTTTAATTCTTCTGATTTTTAAAATATCGCCACAACCAATTGGCACAGATATATTTTCTTTAATATCCTCGTCCGACCATTCTGAAGGAATGCCTCGGACGACACCCATACGAGTTACAGAAAAAGAAGGTATAAAAGCTTTATACTTTTCTGTCGATAGAACATTACTCGCTAAAAATGTATTGGCATCTTTATAATCAGAAAAAGACAAAACTATTCTATTTCGCCCTATTTTTTTTAAACTTCCATTAACAATATTATTGAAGGAATTTCTTTTTAAAAAACGGCCAAATGAAATTGGATTTAAATAAACATTATCACTGCTTGATATTTGTTCACGTTGAACATGTACATTATAAGGTGCCGCATCCGACACATTATACATTAACCTGGCTACCGAGACCGACTGACCAATTGGTACCGACTGGGGAGACACATTGCTTTGATCTATAACATTTTGGTTTGGTGACTGAGAAACGACTACTGATGTCTCCATATCATCAACACAGTTGCAATCAGATTGCCTTTTGCCGCCATTTTTGCGTCTTTTTTTGTTGCAATGTTTGCATATCGATGTACGAGTGGAAACACGTTTTCTCTTAGAGGAATTAAGGGTGACAGACCCATCAGTATCAACGCTAGTATCGTTGTTAGAAATCGTAACATAATGACCTACATCTATATGGGTCCCACCGGGGTCCTCCGGCGGGTCCATTATAAGAAAAAACGAATAAAAACTTACCAAATAATGAAGAAATCACTTAACTACTATAAATAAATAAAGACTAAGGCTAAATAATTACTATAGGATAATCCAGACCAATAAATAATAAAATTTTAAAAATTGCCACCAAAAATCACGACCGCCAAATTTGAGGTTTCCCGCGCTTTCCCTAAGTTCCAGATTATGTTTAATTAATAATTAAAAAAATATTTTTTTTTAAAAAATTGCAACGGTATGCTTATTAGATAAATTCTATACCAATCGAAAGTATGAAGCCCATAGAATATGCAAACGTTAGGTTGCCTATTCTTTTCCGGTCACAACTATCGGGTTGCCAGGTATAAACAGGTAAATTAGTACTAGCATTTTGCAACGGTCTGTTTATTGAATGAAATTGAAATGAAATTAAAGATTATTTTATTCTGAACACGGTGGTATAGGGTTGCCTGCGAAAAATCAGTCCAGAATTGCGGTTGTCGAATTTTAAAAAGTAAAATATTGCTCCCGAACTGCATACATTACCGTGTTAGTAGTTCGGGAGCAAACTTTCAGGGCTATCTTGTGTTAGTTTAGTTCTTTTTGTTTTAATAAATATAAAATAATTTTATTAAAATGGGTGCCAAGAAACCAAGATGGCGTCGACGACAATTTGCAATTTTTTCTTCATGGGTGTCATTTTCATGGTTCCCAAGGTCGCTAAAAACGGTTATGGGGTCGAAATTAGAACCAAAGATGGCGCCGAGGAAAAATTGCAAATTTTTCATCATGGGTGTCATTTTCGTGGTTCATGGGGTCGCTTAAAACGATTATGGGGTCGAAATTAGAATCCAAGATGGCGCCGAGAAAAATATGCATTTTTTGTGATTAGTGTTATTTTTAAGATTTACGAGGTCGCTCAAAATAAAAATGTGGTCTAGCTTTCGCGGAAATGTCTATCGCGCAAGTGTTCCTGATCCAAGATGAAGGACATTTCTCTAAATGAAATTACATGTGTTCGTCTCAATCTCAATCTAGAATTGTATATTTTTGCATGTGAGACCATAGACGAAGCACATTTGCATAATAGTTACTGTTTTACAAATTGTGTATCTCGCTATTGTTAATTATTGTAACAATATTTTTTTATTTATTTTAGATAAACATTATTATTAAATAATAACTATTAAGTTAATATTAAGTTAAAGTTAATGTTGATCAAAAAAAAAATCGATTTTTTTTATTATATATTTTTTTAAATTTATTTTTGATCAACGTTATTATTAAATAATAATTATTAAATAATGTTGATAAAAATAAATTTAAATAAATATTGTTATTTTGAGACAACCCTGGCTGTTGCGACAATTTCTACACACTGTCGGCATTTACAAGGAGATCAAAGGCGTCGTCCTACTGTATGTTTTTATACTGTGATGATGCATAGTATATACGAGTCTATCGCTATCCTTTTCTTTTCCAAGCCCAAATAGCATGCGCACTCTCTTTCTTTAAGTGCGCCCACTTAAAGAAAGAGAGTGCAATTCTGGACTGGTTTTTCGCAGACAACCCTATACCACCGTGTTCAGAATAAAATAATCTTTAATTTCATTTAAATTTCATTCAATAAATAAAATAAATAAATAAAAATATTTTATTTTCAAGCATCACACGGCTCATAGTGCGTTAGTACAATTGCTTAAGAACTATGTTAGTAATTACAAAATATAATAATTTACCTAAAAAAAATAAAAAAAATATATATAAAAAATAATATAAACAGACCGTTGCAAAATGCTAGTACAGATTTACCTGTTTATACCTGGCAGCCCGATAATTGTGACCGGAAAAGAATAGGCAACCTAACGTTTGCATATTCTATGGGCTTCATACTTTCGATTGGTATAGAATCTATCTAACAATCATACCGGTGAAATGTTTAAAAAAATATTTTTTTTATTTTCAGCGACCTCGCAAATCTTAAAAATAACACTAATCACAAAAAAAAACATATTGCTCTCGGCGCCATCTTTGGTTCTAATTTCGACCCCATAACCGTTTTTAGCGACCTTGGGAACCATGAAAATGACACCCATGAAGAAAAAATTGCAAATTGTCGTCGACGCCATCTTGGTTTCTTGGCACCCATTTTAATAAAATTATTTTATATTTATTAAAACAAAAAGAACTAAACTAACACAAGATAGCCCTGAAAGTTTGCTCCCGAACTACTAACACGGTAATGTATGCAGTTCGGGAGCAATATTTTACTTTTTAAAATTCGACAACCGCAATTCTGGACTGATTTTTCGCAGGCAACCCTATACCACCGTGTTCAGAATAAAATAATCTTTAATTTCATTTCAATTTCATTCAATAAACAGACCGTTGCAAAATGCTAGTACTAATTTACCTGTTTATACCTGGCAACCCGATAGTTGTGACCGGAAAAGAATAGGCAACCTAACGTTTGCATATTCTATGGGCTTCATACTTTCGATTGGTATAGAATTTATCTAATAAGCATACCGTTGCAATTTTTTAAAAAAAATATTTTTTTAATTATTAATTAAAAATAATCTGGACTGAAATTTGCTAGGCAACCCATATGGATTATATTTATTGACATATTAAATTAAATAATTATAAAATACGTTTCATCAAATAAGCATCTCGGTGAAGGTCGTTGTATTAGGGATCTTATACTACAAGTTTATTGTACTTTTACAACAAAGTGTGCATTATAAATAACCTTTTTTAACTTCTGTCTAATGCTATTTTAAATGGAGTATAGGTTCCTTACGTTTGCTCGGCGCGGCTCCGATAAGAAAAATTGAAAGCTTGTGCAACTTGATTTTGTCTTTTTCAGATGTAGAGGAAGCTGTCCTTGATTTGAGTTTGAAACAAAACATTGCTCTTGGCAGTGCATGTGGAACGCCGCCTTATACAAATTTCACTGCTGAATTTGCAGACTGTTTAGATTACATATATTATGACAAGTCAAACATAGAAGTTGAACAGGTAAAAATTAAAAATATCAGACTCAAGCTATGGGATTAAACCGATGGGATTGCGTCGATTCGTTACAAGGGTCTTATGGCCACCTTCTGGCCTCCACTATCTCTGGGAGCCAGGTGGCCCTAGGACTTAAATATTAATGAGATATCATGTTATGGCTCCAATTTAGCTTGCAAGATATGATGACCTTAAACACATGCATAAAGTTGTAAGAAATAAATGCTTACTGGTTATTTTTTAAACTACATTATTTATTACACTAAATCAGTAATGAGAATTTATCTCCTGAACTAAATAACATGCTATGTAAAGGGCAAAGTTTATCATCGTGAAATTATGATGAAGTAAATTTATTTTCATGCCTGAAAAGGTAAAGGCATGAGTTCGCGTTAATTCCCATGACGTAATTTATTTATGATCATAAATCATGTTAAAGATAGACAGACACACTACAAATAGCGGCACGAAACTTTAGCGCTGACCGTTACTGCAGAAGTAGAAAGTAAGGGTACTTGTACCTTTTTGAGGCATTTGTAGAAATGCATATTTTTATAAGTTGTGACTAAACATCTCTAATTTTGTATATCAGCACAGGCGGATAAACAGTTCGGGAGCGGTTTTTTTTTGCCTAACCAGTACCCACTTAACTAAAACCAATATTAAGGGCTTACCTACATATATAATAATATGCAGCCTTGTATTAAGTACCTAGCTTAAAATGTTCATCATTCACGGGCCATATTGTATACACACAGATTTTTGAAATAAAACAAATTACTCTTCCGTCTTATAATAAGAGGATATATTTTATTAGACGTTTTTTATTTATGTTCGTTTAAGTAGGTACCTAGTTTATCATAGTATTCTGTATTAATTACAGGTGGTCCCACTTCCAAGTGTCGAAGAATTAAAATTACACACAGCTTTGCCGAGCGTCGTCTTTCCTTCAGATCATGTGGCCTTAGTCTCAGATTTACGGTTTATGTAGATCTCGAAAACGACAGATTCTTTATAATATGTACCTTGAATAATAACTGTTAAAAACTGTCCAGTTACTAGAGCAGGCATTAAAATAGATATTTATAGATGTATAATTATATTATAATTTTGTTAAAATAAAATATTGTTGATATTATGAAAATTCTTTTTTTGTCGAATTCTCACCGTGGGCCTCGTAGCTAGGAAGCTGGCGACGATTTAAGTCACAGCTTAAAGACTAGTTATAATTTAAGTACCGTAAAATGCTGCAACTTTGCCTGAATTTTGAAGTTTTTTGTTCGTACAGCGAAACCTATTTATTATTATGACTTTTAATGAGTTTACGACGGAAAACAGACCTTATATCTTGTCAGGTAAGATCCAAATATTATAAAATAATTCTGTTTTTATGAATAACAAGCTCTCAAAGTCGCAGGCAAAGTTGTAGGAAAAAGACGCAACTTTGCCTAGAAGGATATCTCATTTTATAAAATGTTGATCATTTGCAGGATTTTTTTTCCGGGTACATATGACACCTTGATGGTCCAGGCAATAACAATATTGACTATCTTTATATATATAATTCTTCTGTGAGTGTGTATGTGACTGAACTCCTCCTAGACGGCTGGACCGATTATAATGAAATTTGCTGTGTGTCTTCAGGTGGATTCGAGGATGGTTTAGATTCACAATTTGGTCCAATTTGAAATGTTTTTTTGTTTAATTTTTATCAATTATTAACATCGCGATTATTGACATTAACAACGAATAAACAATGCGGTAACCATGGTAAAATTAGTAAGTAGGTAGTTGCCATGACGACCAAATTTTGTTATTTTAAGTACGATTTACTATTCTACGCTATAGAGGTTATTTAACAATTAAATAAACAAGGTTGTCAAAATTCCTTGCAATGATATTAAAACTGATTTCTTCTTTAAAATATCAGGCTCGCAGACTTTTATGTTTTTTTTTCTTTCGTTTGTCTATTTGGTAGGTCTGAGAGTAGGTCGTAGGTTATATTATGATAAACAGGATGGATTTTTTATTGCTACCAGAAAGAGAGAAAGTACTCTCAATACTGAAGAATAGCAAATTAGACTCAAAGAAAACATTCTTTTATTTTTTAAAAGAAATAAATCTGCATTAAATTGATGTTTGAAAATACGCTTTGCGGACCGGGAATCGAATGGGCTAAAATGCGAAAAACTAGCACCGTGTACTTTTTGGCATCAATCGATATTATATTATATAATTCCAGTGTCATGATGTTTGTCGGGGATGAACTCCGAAACTACTGAACCGATTTTATCAAATTTGCACACCGTGTGCAGTTTGATCCAACTTGAAATATAGGATAGCTTACATCACAAATATAAAAAAAATTGAGACCGCGGGCGGAGCAGCGGGAAACAGCTAGTAGGTAATATATATTTTTTCACAGCTAATAGGCAAAGTTGTAGCAGGTACCACAAACTTTCCATAGAAAAATATCGTGGACTGCAGGGTTGTCCTAAACAAAAACATTATTTTTTTAATACTTTTATTTAATTTCAAAAAGTAACGGTTTGCTACTTTTAAGAGTAAGTATAAATCACAAATTATTACCACAAATTATGTGGGTAACAATACTAATTAATATGTTTTTGCAGCTGGGTTTCTCTTTATATTCTGTGTTGCACTTTGTGTAAAACTGTGTCTTTGTATGAAAGCGCGGGCCCAGAGTTCACCTGGCATCTTTCCCTTAAAAAGATATTCTTTTCCAGTTTTTACTATACAGGATTAATTTGAAATTCAAGTTAGGTAATCAGGTGCATAAAACTGAACAACATTCCCCAAGAAACATAGGTCGAAATGTTAAAATTAAACATAACCTTTTCATACAAACATAAGTCACGTGACCTGTCACTTTGTATGAAAGTTAATTTTCAATTTTAAGATTTCGGCGTTACATGTTCCTTGGGGAATGTTGTTCAGTTGTATGCACCTGATTATCTCGTTGAATATACGCACTCTTTTTAAATTAATCCTGTATAGTTGTATACTACAATACGCAAATCTAAGAGAGTGAGAGGACAACCAAATTCTGCTGAAATTTGTACGTCTGCGATGTGGACTTCTTCCTCAGCTGACAATTCTGTAGGTCGATCAAATGAATTTTTTTTTGAATTTGTTGATATTGGGCCGGCGCGGCATCTCAAACTGCTTCTCTGCTTCTTTAGATGAAATAGCTTTAATTCTCACGAGATCTGTATTAATTTGTAACATTTCCTCTGAATAATCAGCATATTGCGAGCTCCTGGTTTTCTCCAGCTTCGCTTTTTTGTGCTTCCCATTGTTCATACAACTACAAAAAAATGCAGTTCAATGAAATCACATTAAAAATATATCATTAATGAAATCCGACAAGTGATAACCCTAGACCCAGGCAAAGTTGTGATAATCAAGTTTCCAAAACAGTGCATAACATTGCCTACTAAGTTATTTTGATGAAATGGTGTCCTTTTCATAAGAATATCAAACAATACGGGAAATATACAGTGTTTTCTTACCTTAGGACGTTATTTCTGCTCAGAAACACCTTTTCTCTACGTAAAACTGCAAAAGTTACAAGACACTAAAAAATTTAAACCACGCGCGCCGGTTTTTGTCGCACAATTGGCAGAGTAACAATGGAGGTGCTATTGCAAAAATATAAAAATATGTTGCCCTAATAATGTAAAATTACTATCAAATGGTAGAAAATAGGAAAAAACTAAGCCAACGCGAAATATCGTAATTGAAACGAAAAAGGCAAAGTTGGGCTTTCTTGGCAAAGTTGCAGCATTTTACGGTATCATTTTTTATTGAATAAAATTACTGTTGCCGTCTCAGGTTGCTATAATGTTCGTAATAAAAATATTAATTAGGTACCAATGTTGATGTACAATAAAGTATATTCTATTTTAATTACTATTCCCAAACGGACTGCTAATGTACCTGACTACTCAGGCCTACTTTAAAAGTGTTACTTCCAATCCAATTAACCGTTTAAAAAACGTATAAAATACATCACTAGTTCACTACTCATGTCCCCGGTGTAAGAAAAAGTAAGGTTCAGGTTCAGAAGGGTTTAGACCTTAGGTTCAGACTTGGCTTAGACCTCGGATTTTGTAATAAAAAACATACTCAAAAACCTGTTACTTGAAGAATGTTGCCAGTTCTAGTGATTTTCGTGAGTTGTCTGTGTCACTGTCACTGTCAACTGTGAAGTCCCAACTCCCAAGTGTCAATACTGTCAATACCTATACGTAGGTAGCTTCTTCGTTCGACAATCTTCGTTACGTGTAGTGGGGAGTAGAGTAGCGGAAAATTTCCATTTCTAGTTTAATGTGAGTTTAATATTCGGTATCATATCAATCGTACATGTTAAAATGTATAAAGTTTATACGAGATCTAACAGTTATGTCCAGAGTAAACAATATTTGTCAAATCCATTGTTTGGTAAGTTGATCATGACCTTGATACTTGTTTATTGTATACATTCGAACAAATACCGTCTTATTCATTGTTTTCAGGTGGTTTTATTAACAATGTCGGACAGGACATTAACCGCATACACGTCACAACGGGTCTCAAATTTCCACCGGCTGCAGCTTTAAAACTACCGACAAATGTAGTCGACATAAACGCCTCGGAGACGGGTAGATTTTCACCGTTGAGAGAGCGAGATATTTCTGGACCGGTTATCAGCTCGTGCTACAAAAGACAAAACAACTTCGGCAACATCGATATCACTGTTCAATCTGATCCTCATGTTAACAAATATGATTGCCGAGGCGCTGTCAGTTTGTCGTCATCTATGCAGAGCAACGTTCCCAGCCCATTCAGTGGGAACCATACCCATCTCAATATGCCTGGATCACAGTGGGGACAAGGTTATAAGTATCTGTCTGATCACCTTCATGGCGCTCATTATTTGACTCTTAGAAATGAGTATCGTGCAAGAGCTGCAAAGGACGGTATGTAAATAGAAATAAATAATAGTTAACTAACTTCTATATTCATGATAAAGCTATACAGCTTTAACTATATAAATATGGTTAAATTGAAAATTTCCTTTGTCTAGGCATTTATTGTAAAATAATTGGGTTTAACATGTATAAACACGTAAATAATAATTTGTTTTTGTGCTTTACTTAACTATAACATCTTTTTTATAAGGGGAAAAAACAAGTTATTTAACAAAGCCTGTAGAGTTTGGGTTTCCTGATTTCTTGCGTTCTACAATATAATAAGAATAGTAAAAAGCCATTAATGGCACTCATAAATATGCAAAATCCATTTCATAAAAAGACAAGACATAGGGAAACTTATTATAAATAATATACTTAAAATTAACTTACTTGACATAGATAAATTTTACTTATATATGCCTTCACTTGAATTTGTTTACATTTTCAGTTGTCTTTTTTTATTTTTCATCCACTAACAAATGCATTGCTTTAATTTCTTGAAAGACTAACTAGTAAGAATTTTTAAGGTGGAATGTTGTTAAACAGCTATGACTTTAATGTTTGAATTGTGTAAATCGAAAGAACTGATTAGTGGTAGCAGGTCGCTGCTTGGAGCAAGAAACATCAATCCCCTCAGAATTGATTTCTCATTGGTTAATAGTCACTCAAGTGTGACTCATGTCTTAATTTATATTTATGTATAATGTACCGACTCATGCAGCAACTTATATTTAATATTATCATACCAATTGCAAACAGAAACTTAGTAAACATAGCTGTTGATTAGATTACTGATGTTTGGAGTGACCTGTTAAAATAAAATACTGGTCTTAAAATGCTGTTGTATAAAGTTTATTGTAAACATTTACATTTAACTTTGGAATATCCCATGAGAAATCAAAATATCCATTTTTTTAATTTGAATTATTATAAAAAGAATGCAATTGACGAAATTCCACATTTGTAATGTTAATATTTTGTTTACCTTTTTTCAAAGCATAGCTGTTGGAACAAGACTTATGAGTACAGATACAAAACCTCAAATGAGTTCTAAAGAAAAATTCAAAAATGCTATCAAAGAATATGGTTCTACAGTGATTGTTTTTCATGTGGGCATTTCCCTAATATCATTGGGAACCTGCTATCTTCTTGTAACTAGGTATGTTATGTTCTGCTTTATATAACAATCTCATTATATCACAGATCACCAATTTCATTCTTAACAACGTTAATTATTAAGTATTTAAAAATAATGGTTCATAACATCATGCTTTGATAATGTGGATTTATTTTATTAATTTCAGCGGAATTGATTTAGTTGCAGTACTGAGATATTTCAACATAAGTGAAGGCACTATTTTGAAGGCAGCAGGATCAAATGCAGGAACTTTTGTAGTGGCATATGCAGTTCACAAATTTTTCGCCCCATTCAGGATAGCCATCACATTGACTGCTACACCATTCATTGTACGATATTTAAGAAGTGCTGGCTTTTTGAAGCGCACCGTGCCTTCTGGTGGAGGGAAACCGGTTTAATAAATTAAAGCCATAAATTTTGTTGTTTTATTATTTTCAAGTGGGCCTCTTTTGCACCCTAATTTTTTTGTTATTCTTAAAATGTCCATGCAGTGCTACTATACACATTAACCCTTAACGGCGTTTAAAACCTTAATTCGCATTAAAAGGCGATATGTTGGAGATACCTATAATGCGACAGTTACGAACTCTTATGTGATCAGATACGAAAACAAATGAAACAACAGCATAAATAACTGGTGTAGGTACAACAACACGCTGTAAGCTCGTGATCAACACAGCGTGTCATACACCCACTGAGTACTTTTATACACTCGGCGTCACAAAAATCGCACCTCTAAGAATTGCCTTCAGTCATTTTAACCCTATTAATCAATGGTAGACATAATTATGACTATAAGGTATCATTGGAAAGGCAATTTATTTAAATTTCAGAATAAATCAATGGATTTGATTTTTAGTTTACCAGGGAATAAAAAAAGCAAGCTTATGCAAATGATTAAAAAGTTAAATTTTATTTTATCAGCAAAAATTACAACAAAGTCCTTAAAAACAACTTGAAACCTAGTGTTACCCCCCCTAGCCCTGATGACTGCTTCCATACGTTCTCTCATGGACCTAATTAATGTGACAACAGTCTCTTGAGGAATGTTGTCCCATTCTGCAACGACGGCATAGATCTTGGAGGTCTTGGAGAGTGGTAGGGGCAGGATCACGAGCCCGTACTCGCCGTTTCAGTTCATCCCAAAGGTGCTCAATAGGGTTCAGGTCTGGACTTCGCGCCGGCCAGCGCATAAGGGCCGAGTCACACCGGAATGGCAGCGGCCGGCAGCGACGCGGCGAGCACTTTCAGTGTGAAATAATTTTAAACTTCAACTACATACTTTAAAAGACCAGTATCGCTTGAAAAGGTCGTGAGGCCGGCCACGGTGACGCGAGCGGCCGCTACCATTTCGGTGTGACTCGGGCCTAACAGGGATTCCAACTTCTTGCAGGTAGTCTCTTACAATTAAAGCGGTGTGACAGCGGGCGTTATCGTGCATTAACGTGACTGCCACTGCCAACAAAACCCGCATAAGGGACAACCTGCTCCTCTAAGATCTCTGTTATGTACCGAGCAGCAGTCAGCGACCCTTGCCCGCGAGCACTTCCAGTCCGAGAAACACACACAAGGTTCGTTTTACCGTCGATTGAAATGCCGCCCCAGAACATGCACGAGCCACCCCCGTATTCCACTGTCTCTTGAATACAGGCTTGTGCGAATCGTTCCCCTTGCCTCCTATACACTCTTCGACGCCTGTCGTTGCAGAAAAGACACACCCTCGTCTCATCCGAGAAGAGCACAGCCCTCCATTGGTATATTGTCCAACCACATGGTCACGGGCAAATTGCAACCGGTCTCTCCTATGCTGTGCAGTCAATTTTGGCCCTGTAGCAGCCCTATGAGCTGCAATTTTCTTCTCCCGCATTCTTCTAATCGTGGAGACGCTTACAGAAGTTCTACGAGCTGATCGCAGTAGTTGTTGCAGCTCAACAGCATTGGAGAACCGATTACGTAAAGACGTCGAAACAATGAAGCGATCGTCTCTTTCGGATGTGCACCGTTGTCTTCCAGATCCACGTCTTCGGATATAGCCACCAGTCTCTTGGAAGCGTTGGAACACTCGTCGAACGGCTAAACGACTCAAGTTCAGTTGCCGAGCAACATCACATTGCCGCATGTAGTACAGTAATTATGTAAAATGTACTCTGTGGTGTACGCCTACCGAGTACTTACTTTAGTTATTATTCTGTGCAGAGTACCGACAGACGACCGACAGTGACCGACCTCAGTGACCGACAGACCGACTGACGTGGACATACATAAGTAGAAATAGAAATAAAAAAATCTGCCAAGTGCGCTGTGCGAGTCGGCATGGAGTCGGCCTTGCGCATGACGGTTTCCGTCCATTATCTATAAAAATGGCAACAAAAAAAACCACATTTATTTATTTTTCTAAGTCAGAGAAATAACTAAATATTCTGTCAATATTTTTAGCGTCTACCTTGTCGTTATCAATATAGAGCTAAAAAATCAATTTCGTTATAAGGGAGCCCCATATATTTAATTTATTGTTTTTTTAGTATTTTAGGTATTTTATAGTGGCATCAGAAATACATCAGTGAAAATTTCAACTGTCTAACTATCACGATTCATGAGAAACACCTTGGTTATACCTATAAAAGACGAACATACAGACAGTTAGTAATAGGGTCCCGTTTACCCTATGGCCTATGGGTACGGCACCCTAAAAGAAGTCTTATTGTGAAAACAAGCTGACAGCTGCAATATTATGCGACTATTTTGAGTATACACCTCAGGTATCACGCAATTACACGTCATACTTATATATGTAAACATCATCCATTTCACGCCATTTTTTGGAACCAGCGCGTAGACCTTTGCTTTCTGCGTTAATTAACCCAAGGAGTTTATATTATCATACAACCTCCTTGAATTAACCTACCCACTCAGTACCTCACTTTCTTACTTCACAAGAACAAGATTTGTGTCTGTAAAATAATGTAAAAGTTGTTTTTTACCATTCTTCAATTTAACTGATGTAAAATCAAAACCAAGTGGTCAATCATTTTCTGAAGATAACAGTGTCAAATGTTCATAATAATAAAATAAATTATAAATTTATTTTGTTTATTCAAATGAATGTATGACAGATAATACATATCACCGAGTACTTAGTTAATTATGTATTTGATAGAGTGTCGTTGAAGATAGTGACTTGCCTAAATAAATTATTGTTAGTAAATTAAATTACATAAAATGTTTGATGTTAAAGTTTTTAGCGTAATAAACTTACTCATATGTTCTGTGATTATCTATGGTGTATGTGACAACAGGTTTGTAGCTTATTTTATTGACTTTAATAAAACTAACTTTTACTTTTAGTTTCTATGTACCTACTTAACCTACTACTTCTATTAATCACATACTTACTTACCGTTTATGAAATCTAGCTTGAGTTAGGTACATATCCTTTATCTTATAATACATGATAACGGAATAGGGAGATTTATAGATTTTCTCTATTAATATCCATTCTTTTCCATTTACCTACTTCAACTTAGGGAACAGTTAGTAACGATGTTTCATCGAAATCGATCCAGCAGCTTAAAAGCACGAGTTTTATTGCATTTTTTTCGTCGTTTTTTCCTAAGTAGATAAGCACTTGCTTCAGAAATGAGGTACCTACCATTTCCAAATGCGCTCCCACATGTTGTTGGTTTTTGGTAAAGCGAATAGAAGCATGCACGCCGGTGGTATCACTTTTCAGTCGGTAAAAATCTGGCGAAGCCACTTCTTGTCCAGGGTAAAGGAATTCCGGATGTCATTTTTTACAACACAAATGTGTCCCAAATAATATTCCCTATTTTCACTTTATGTTCTCGCCTATTATTTTTTCATGTTTCAAATAGGTACTTATAGGCAGGTGATTAACATAATAGCTTGTTAAAAATTTGACATCGATTGCCGAAATGTCCGATCGCCTTAGTCATTAGTTATTATTCTATGGCCTTAGTTTTTCTTTCTCTGTCTTCTTTCACTATAGCCTAGCGAACGATGCTCCAAATCTATTCTCTGTCTACGTTGGAAAGTTCTGTCGATGTTTTCATGTTTTCCGAATGAAGTGTCAACGTCAATGCAAGGTTAATTTCAATTTCGGACAGTTTTTAGTTCGATAATTAAAGTTGATGTAAAGTAAGTCGTGCAAGTGTTTTTATCTGCCACACCAGCCACACAGTTCATTGTCTGTTGCGTTTACGTACGTTTGTACCTAATAGGCACCACAATGAACTCTTTGCTGATAAAAACTTATCTACAGGTCAACATTTAAATATCTATTTATCAGTCGCGATACAGAATAAACCCTGCAATTTTATATGTTCTGCCTTGCTATTAACTACTTTACACATTTGAACTAACCTCTGACATCGTCAATATGGCTGATGACGAAAGTAACACGTGCGGGTTAAGTGAAATTGATCTTGGTGATGTCTTGGAAGACGAAAGTTAAGTAAATTATAATTATGTATAGGCATATTATCAAATATCATGTAACGGGTTTAACCGGTCTGTGCGTGTAGGTACATTATCTGGAGGTTCCTATCGTTCAAATATAATAATATTGTACCATTTGTACCTACTTACCTATGCCAAAGTTATAGTTATCGTACCTATGATTTAGAATATTAAATATTCTAAATAGTTACACACACACAAATTTTGTGTGTGTGTAACTGGCTCAACCATCTCCTGGTGGCCTAGCGGTTCACTGACCGGATTCATATGCATATGGTTGCAGGTTCGAACCCGGGCAAGTAACAGTGTCTTTTTAAAAGTGGTGTTTATATAACAAGTACACCTTTGAAAAATGGTGAAGAAAAACATGATGAGGAATCCTGGATTCCGAAAATTGGAATCTGGAATCTCCAAACTCGCATTTAGCAAGCTTGGTAAATATTGATGACGACGCACGTTGGTGCGCTCATTCGTATGTTTGTCTAGAACTTAGCATTACTTAGCGCGTGGATGGGAATGACTTGGGCGCAGCGACCGCCTCACGCGTCAGAAGCCGCTTGGACGGACGGAACGCAGGGCCGAACAACGACAATGGACGAAGACATGCTATGGCGAACATTGTCGCGCGACGACGTCGTCGCACTAGTTAGGCCCCATTAGTGCATTTTATGAGTTCAGGAGATGAGAAAATCTATATAGATATCCTGCCCACTCATGATAAGATCGTTACGCTCGTTTAGCTTCCTTTTCTAGCAGTAAAACGTCTAAGTTATACTTCGTCGGCGGGGAACACTGTTTGTCGTCGCAGCGGAGCTTCAACATTGAAATGCATCACGCTTCCTCCCGCTTCGCCTCTTGTCTGTCGAAATGTCGCGCACCACGACGCAACGGTGTAATCACGCAGCACATCGTAATAATGGAGCGCGCACTTAAAAAACATAACGCGTCGCGTCTTTGAACCAATTAAAGTTGAGACTTGAGCCCAACTTTATCAGCGCGCCGCAAATTTGTGATTTGTATCTTTTTCATAATAAATCAATATCTAAGTTTATGACTCAGCCGACAACAAAAGTCGACGAACAAAATCAGATTACAAACATCTTACCTTACATGCCTTAGGTCTATTTCGATTTAGATGGTACTCACAATAGTACAATTTCTATTTATTTAGACGGTAAACTATTAGTGGAAAAACCAGTAGCTGTATGTACGTGTGTTCTGTGAGTTGTTTGTAATGCATGATAAGTGTGTGTGTGAGGAAATGTAGTGAGGGGAGAGATGTGAGAATTTGTGTGTGGAGATGTGATTGACCATAATAATACGTGATTTGTTTATCAGTGTAAGTTCAGGCAGTGGAGTAGAGCGAGTTGATTAAATGTTGTGACACGATATTGCTTTGGTAATAAAATTAGGTACGATAATTTTATTATAGGATGGTAAAAAGTTTTTCAGTTTCTAGGTACCTAATCAATGGTTTTTAAACAATTTGTGACTGATTTTGCATAGTATTAAGGTAGGTAGGGTACTATTAAGTTTACTGTAAAGGTATGGTCGGAGAAAAGAGGAGTTGTGCGAGGAGGCAGTGTTAAAACGCTGAGTATCTTAAACTTTGCCCTTCCGTCGCTAAGCAAATTTGGGTCGCCGGGTTGTGCGGAGTGCTGTTTCATAATGGTGCTCAATTGTCTGACAGTGAGAACATCCCTTTTTGCAGTTCTACTGTTGGATGACGGAAGGGAAGATCTGCACTCATTTATAAGATCAGACAGTTT
Organism: Plusia festucae; assembly: GCA_950381575.1. NCBI lineage: Eukaryota > Metazoa > Arthropoda > Insecta > Lepidoptera > Noctuidae > Plusia > Plusia festucae. The sequence continues at coordinate 9,038,409 of OX494434.1, forward strand.
AGTTGTTTACGATTTGCACATGACGAGGGCTTCTGTTACCTCTAAGAAGAACCCAACCAAAAACCCTTCCTGAACATGGCTTCCAACCCAGACCTATGCATGTATCTAAACGGCAGTATTACAAGCACTATTAGTGTAGTTCGTGTTTCTCAAGAATATAAATGCTGCGTACACACCGACAGATCCAATGAATGGGTATCGGCATAAGTTAATAAATTATTCGTTATCGTGTAGGTATCGGCGATCCGCAGCACGGCGGTGACATAAGCAAGCAAGAAATCGACCAACCCTTTAACTTCCGTATAAATTGGATAAAATTACGATCATCAACAGGCGAAACTCATTTATTGGCTCTTCGCGTGTGTACGCTGCATAAGAGGCACGTAGACCTGCAGCGCGCGTTTTTAATTTACCTATGAGCAGTAAATTCGCTAAGGCCCTTCAAATCTTATAAATTTCCTTTGCACTTTTACCGCTTGCTTGCCAGGCTCGGATTGTGTGTCGAAGTTTGTTTTAATAAGAAGTTTTTTTTGCAGTACTGACCAACTTGAAGATGGGCAGTTCCTGTTCGACTTTACAAAAAATGATGATGTTGAAGCTTGGCAAGAGCAATCCGATACAGTACGCGATGTTGGCATGTCTAAAGCTGTACTTGTGATACACAAAAATATTGGATTCCGACGAGCCATATTTTTTGCTCTTTTGAATCCACAACTAAACGGTGCTGGGTTTGCTGGAATACGGGCTATACAGACATATAACCTCACGGGTCACACAAAACTTCAAATCAAGTGTAGAGGACAGGGACAGTTTAATGGATTTAAAGTCATTTTGAGACACAAAGGTTTAAATGATGAACCCAACTATTCATTTGAACAATATTTCCAGGTAATTCGCTAATTAATACTATACGGATTCTCACTTCACGAAAGTGAAAGAGAAACTTACAAATAATTAATATAATTATTAAGGTATCATCTAACTAATTAGTACTTGCTTACTATCATAGCAAAATGGATAACGGATGTTCGGAATTTAGTGCAGATTTACTAATGAGTCGATTCACTTATGGAGCTTTCACTTTGTCTTTTTTTTTCAGGCACCGAAGGATGATTTTGCCATTCGTAATCTTAAGTTTTCTGAGTTTAAGGCATATTACAGGGGTAAACGGGTGAACAACAATGAGACCTTAGACTTATCTCAGATAACCAGTCTAGGAATACAAATGTATGGTGGAGTTTATCAACCTATTAAACAAAAAGGACCTGCAACTTTAGAGATTGATTGGATAAAAGCTGTTTAAAGCAAACATTCATCAAGATACTCAAATAAATATGATTTTAGTGATGTGCACAGTTTTATTTACGTTTTCGACATGTTACTTCTTTCAACTACTTTTTTTAATAGTCTGTTTCGTTGTTAATTTAAGACATCACGTCAAATGCAAAAGATCGTTTGAACTTCTTTCTGGCACCGGCGCATGAAGATATTCCAAAACCCAGTATAGTGACACGTATCTTAATAAGTTTGCAACAGATGGTATTTGTATTTTAGTACTAAAAATTATCGCGATTTCACTTTCTTCCATATTCTTTGCATAGGAATTATCCTATGCTACATACTGTAAACGAAGTTTTTTTATTATGCTTAATTTCAATAAAATTCACTACGAAAAGTGTTTCATCGAATTAAAAAAAAGAATTTAAAAGTTTAGTATTTATGATTTTCCTTTTATTCGCCATGGTTGTTTAAGAGATTTTTTTCGCCGCCGCCGATGCCGTAGACGCCATGATAGCCAAGGCCAGTGAAGGATTTCGGCGTTTCGGAACGCAATTAGTTGGATTCGCGTGTGGCAAGCGTATTTTTTTTTACTAATTCATTTTGTTTCTTTTTATAAATAAAACTTCCCTCGTCTATAAGTTACAAATAGTTTCGCGTTGCGTAGCAAAATGAACGTATTTCAAGGATTGGCCCTGCCCATTTTAGGACAAATAATACCCAGTAATAATTTATGAAATTACTTTATTATCTAGAATTATTAGGTCACCACTAGATATCAGTATACAATCAAGACCAAAACTATTAAAAAGTAAATGCTTATTGCTTTAGTTTATCGTTGTCGGGACGGTAACAACAGAGTGAGCGCTGTCATAGCATCAGGAAACAGTGAATGGTAGTTTACAAGTGGTACGTAAGCCGCAGTTATAACGCGGCCAGCAAACCATCGCCCGTGCAACGTATTTACTGAAGCCACGGCCGTCGCTATCGTTGGACATTTACAGTAAACGTTACCTTGCGGAGATGCTTTGTCTACATAAACGTGTAACACTCCACCATGTTTATTACATTCACTTATTACATCGTCTCTTATTTCGATGTCCCAGCTTGGATTAGTTTCCCTGAAAATTAAATATGAACATTAGCTGCCAGTTGCTATGAGCAAATTGAGTGTTCCTCTGGTACAAAATTGAGTACTTACGAAGCTGGATCAAACATATTATTGAGCATGAAGCATTGTGTTGCTATAGGTGGTGCCACTTGCGGTTGTGGAGTTACTAGTGCTGAACCAGCCCCCATCAATACTGATGCTGCAGCAGGAGGAATCTGAAATCAGTCACATTGAATAAATTAGACACAATGAAAAGAATTTTGCATTAATTCTGCTAAGAAACACAATCTAATTTTATAACATTCATTATTATAATGTATTCCTAAAAAGATGACATAAAATGATTGTAGGCTTCTCAGTGATGGTTAAGCTGCAAATATAAATGGTGAAACATTGAACCGGTGCTAGCTTAGCAGTTACCTAAAACAACAAGAAAAATATTCCTTAAACCTTCATTTAATGATAATGGAGGGTTTAATCATTTCTGGGGTAAATTATTTTGGCAAAAGGGATAAAGAATAACAGACTTTTTGTTTTAATTGTTTAATTGGAGTTGGCCTACAAGACACTAAAGAAAAAAACTCCTTTCTTATTTAATTATAAAATAAGTAATAAAAATAAAATATCTATAATATTATATAATTATAGTGCCCCACCAGATAATTTTTTGTGTGCAATAGCTAGCGGCTCACTAGCTATATAGATTGTTTATAATAAAATTATGAGGAAGACTAAGAGCTTTTTAAAGTTAGTATATGATGAAATAGATTAGTTTTGTAACCCAACATAATAAGGCTTAGCATATGGACAAGGTTATTGTGTACATTACTCAGCAGTGCAGATACTAGTGTTAATAACTTCACACTGATGACGTGGCCTTTTTCATAAATCTGCATGCTGCTGTAAAACACAATTAATGTAATTTGCCATGATGTACAAAATGGTACACAATAGGAGTGGAAACCACACCTACTCAGACATTATTAGGATCATGCTGCTCAGACAAGCTTATAAATTTGGTTCTGTATGTAGTTTCTAAAGGGCAGACAGGTTAATACAATATAATTATATATTTTGACGTAATATAACATTACCTGTAATCCAGTGCCTTCAGCAAGCTTAAACATTAACTGTAGTCGTCCAGTCGCGCCTAGATCTATTCCAGCGCGATCGAGTTCATCAGCGTCAAATCGTGTGCTGGAACCGCCGTCTGTGCGTTCTGTCACATTGCCAACTTTCATTGGTCGGCCAGCTAACTCAAAACCATTTAATTGTTCCATAGCCTTCTTTGCATCTGCAGCATGATGGAACTAAAAAATAAAAGCTTTTAGTAAACTGCACTTAAATTCTAAAATACTGGTTATACGTAATTAAAATTATTGTAAAGATTAATTTTATTATACACTCACCGTTAAAAACCCATAACCTTTACTTTTTCCTGTCTCAGGGTCAGTCATAAGTTGAATATGATCAATTTTCCCGAAAGGTTCAAATATGCCGCGTAGCATGTCTTCTGTAATGTTAAAATGCAATGAACCAACATATAGTCTTGTCGGTCCGTTACTTGTTTTTGGTGCTAAGTTAGGCAAGGTATTGCCTACCCTGTTTTTTTCTGCTTGTGTATGTTGAACGATAATAGGAACTCCGAGTAATTTTTGTCCAGTCAAACCTAGAGCCTGTAAATAGTATTACACAAGTTAATATATTGCGGCAACTACATTCAACATCTTGCAAAGATATATTGGAGCAACTTCACGATATTGATGGATATTGTGAATATTGTTTGTTTATATTAATTCTCAGGATAATAAACACATAATTATATTTTAAATTAGTTTTTCCTGTATTGATGTAGTTAGTAGCCTTATCTACAGTTTACATTAGACTCGCATTGAGAAATTATTCAGATTAGCAATCGTGTTTGTTTATACGTTCATTGTATCTGTTAATCTGTTGCTATTAATTACAATATTCACCAGTGTCATAAAAAAGCCCCAATCAAAGTAGGATATTGTAGAACTAACTCTATTAAGAAGCTCTCTGGATTATCTTTTTAGGAGAAATTTTAGATACCAATTTAATTTTAATCTATACTTACCAATGGTACAGATTCAGCGTCTTTAAATTCGATATACGCTATTCCTTTAAATCTTCTAGTTTTATTACAAGTAATTAGTCTTACATCCCTAACTTTGCCAACTGATGAGAAAAATTCTTCGAGATCTTTGGCTCGAATTCGTTGAGATAACTGCATACAGAATACTGTGCGGAGATCTCTTTCTTCTGGAGGTAAATCATCTAATTTAGGTTCAAGGCCTCTAGATTTTGAGCGATATTCTTTTGCTGGGTCCCTTTCAATACTCTTTTCTTTTTTATTGTTAGATGTACGGTCACGACTACTACGATCGCGTTCTCGGCTACGTTCTTTGTCTCGACTACGGCGTTTATCTTTGTCGCGTTCGCGTTCTTTGTCCTTGTCACGATCTTTGTCTCTGTGAGAGCGATCCTTATCCCTAATATCCTTGTCACGATCGCGATCACGGTCAGCTCCTCGGTCGCGTTCTCGATCGCGATCACCCCGATCCCGATCCCGGTCGCGATCACCACGGTCACGATCTCGTTCCTTGCGGTCCTTATCCCTCTCACGATCTTTATCTTTTCGGTCTCCATCTCTATCCCGTGATCGTCGACCATCTCTATCTTTCGATCTTCTTCTATCTCTTGAACGGCTACGTCTGAAACAAACAAAATTCTAACTCAATATTGATCCCCTCAACTTTTTTTTTATATACTTTTTGTAAGATGCTCTCTTAAAAATTGTATGCAAATAATCTGTTGTTATAAAATGAAGATGGTTTATAATTAACAGAATAATAAACAAGTGAATCTTACCTTCTGCTCCCATCTCTTTCCTTTTCTTTGTGCTTATCAGAATACTTGTCCGAACGATGCTTTGAAGAGGAAGTGTTATCCTGTCACACAAAGCACAAGGTAGAAGCAGCGCCACAGCAACACACGCCGAGTGAATAAATAAAAATGCATTAGTTAATTTATAACAACAACATGGAGAACATTTGCAGCATTTCAACAATGGCATTCTGGTATGACACTGTTAAAACAACACAAATGTTGAAGGTTTTTACTTTGCCTAGGCTACTGTTGACAGCTGGTTTACAACCAACGAATGTTCATCCATGTCATGGCAGTCTCGATGACCTGTTCTACACTTACCGTTGTTAAAACCACTGACAAAGGATGCACACAGCGCTAACATCACACAGGGATACTTCTGCAAAAGATTTATGACCCATCAGCTCATGGTCTTTTTTCAAAATTACGCTCTATGAAAATCTCATTTTTGAACTTTGCATTTTCTTAATTGTTTCAATAACAATGTTTAGATGTGTTGAATTTTCAAATAAAAAAAAATTAGGTAAGTATAGTGGTGGATACCTCTCTGTCTGTTCAGGTCGGTGAAGTATGCTCGACTATTACCACAAAGTTCTATAAATACAAGAAATGATTCTCAAATATAATTTTGTTCCATATTTCTTACCAGTTGCTGTTCAGAGATGTAATTAACTACTTAAATTGATAGGATAATTATATTAATAAACTTAGTTTAAAACATCTTTAAACAGTTACAACCCTTAACATGATTTGGATAGAGATATTTAATTGCTGTATGACAATTTCAAATAGCTTATTGGAATTTATTTAGTTTAAACCAGTTTGTTACACTGAATGGTACACATTAGACCAGGTTTGGTATTATAAAATGAATAATATGTATGTCATAAACAAGTATTTGGAAATGATTTTTTGAACAATTTCACGACATTAATTATTTTTAGTTTACAACTACATAAATTGTACACTGAATTACTTACAATATAAATATCAAAGATTTGATGTACAAGATATAATATAATATTATGGCAGTTTTGTTGAATTTTATACAAATACATTGGATAGTACTAGAAATAACATAAGCTGTTCATAATAGTACACTGAAAATTTATTGTTCTACTTACCGATTTATTATATGGCGCTTCTAACATAGCTTCTACATCTAGATCTTCAGCCATTCTGTAGAAAATGAAACCGAATATGAAATAGATTGTACACTATTGTCAATAGCCACCACTTAAAAAGGAACACGTTTCTCTGCTTGCGTCGGACTCTTGATAGTGGCAGTGATACCTATGCCCGAAACTATAAGAGTGCACTACGGGCACTATAATTCACTATTTAGATCTACAAGATAAATAAATTCTATTTATGTAACCATAGCAATTAACATTTAAAAAATATATATGAGTAAACTGGACATCATGATCACAAAATGGCGTCTTACAATTATTTCGTGTTTGACGCGCCTACAGGCAGACTTTTGAAACAAAACAATTGATTACTATAATAAAGTTGTTAAACTTACGTTATTGATGGTATAGTAATTTGAGTACAAAAATAAATAAAGGCAGCACTTGTAAATTATTAAATTCCTCAATTTTGAGGCTATGCGCCACTTTGAGTGAACCAAATTCGGCTCGGCAATTTTATTGGGAACTTGGGAAAATGGGAACTGGCATTGACTTGACTGGCATTAATGACAATGTTGCCAGTTCAAAGACTAAGAAGATTCTACGGACTGGCACATAGATTATACACTTGACTGGCAGTTGGCCTCAGACAAAGACATTGTAATGACCATATTCTACTAACAGTACAATGTCTTTGGCCTCAGATGAATAACCAAAATCTGAGCAGTTGGCACATTCAGGCACATACAAGTGTATTGTCAACGGAGATAGCGTGGAGATAGTTGTGAAATTATGAGACAAGTGTAATATTAGGGCTGATTTTTCACTCGCCAGATAACTTCGAATTATTCGACGAATATTATGAAATTTTGACAGATTTTTCATACAAAAACCGTCAATTTTATTCTACGATTCCCCGAGTAAAATCTCTCAAAATATATATATAAAATCTCTCTATAATTTAACAAATGCAAACTGGCATACGTTTAGGGAACAATTAGACAATGCACTCGCGTTTCTACCTGAAATTAGAACTGGTAATGAAAGATATTGTGCCGAAGCTCTGTCTAAAGCCTACAAACTGCTGATAACATTTTTCCTATTAAAAATACTGCAAAACATAAAATTCCATCTCCACCATGGTGGGATAAAGAATGCACAGATTCAATAAAGAGGAGAAAAGATACAGAAAAAAAATATTTATTAAATTCTACCGTAGAAAATTTTAACACATTGAGTACGGTTATTACTGAAACTCGGAAATTATTTAAAAAAAAGAAATTTGAAAGTTGGAGATCTTTTTGTTTGACTATATCTCCTAATGTTCAACCCTCTATAGTCTGGCGTAATATTAGGAGATTTAGATCAGTATTTACCGATTCTAATAGTACGTTCCTTCCTTCGCACTTAAATAATCAGTTTTTAGATAATTTAGCTCCTTCGTATGTTCCGGAAGAATTCAATAGATATTCCGTCCCTCCTTCAATAGTAAATCATCTTTCTGATCTCAATAAACCATTTACTTTTGCTGAACTCAAAGGTGTAGTATCTCATACTAAAGACTCCGCTCCGGGTGCAGATGGTATTCCATATTCTTTTATTTCTAATCTTAGTGATCTGTCTCTTAATTATTTTTTAAAACTAGTAAATTCTATTATGATTTCTGGGAACGTTCCTATTTCTTGGAAATCACAATTAGTCATTCCTATCTTAAAACCAAACAAAAACCCATCAAGTAGCACGTCATACCGTCCAATTGCTCTTTCATCTGTTTTACTAAAAATTTCGGAGCATTTGGTTAAAAATAGACTAGAATGGTATTTAGAGAACCGGAAATTATTAAGTGAGAGCCAATATGGTTTTAGGCGAGGCAAAAGTACCTTAGATAGTCTTAGCATATTTGTCACTGACATTAGGTTAGCTTTTTCAGAAAATCTTAATATCGTATCAGCATTTCTGGATATAACTTCGGCTTATGACAATGTTGTTAGATCCACCTTAAAAAATAAACTCCAACAATTAGATGTTCCCATTCTACTTTCCAACTTCATATTAAACATTTTGTCTGAGCGCAGCATTAATCTTTCACTGGTGAACTCTTCATGTGAATCTAGACTCATATGGAAAGGTCTCCCACAAGGATCAGTTCTCAGTCCCTTGTTATATAACATCTACACTCATGACCTTGAATCGTTTTTAGGTAATGAAATCAAAGTGCTGCCGACGATCTGCTCCTTTACTGCCCTCACCGCTCTGTTGCTTCAGCATGCACTACATTGTCTTCTTCTCTTAGTCTTCTTAAAAAATGGCTTAATTGTAATGGCCTCGCATTATCTGCTTCTAAAAGCTCAATTGTCTTATTTTCTAGAATGCGCCTCCCTCCCCCCATTTTTATATATTATGATGGTATTCCAATCCCGGTAAATTCCAGCGTTAAATTCTTAGGTGTTGTTTTAGATAGTAAACTTTCGGGAATACCTCATTGTGAGTATATTGCTGCAAAATGCGAAAAAAGATTAAATATATTAAGATGTTTGTCAGGCGTATGGTGGGGTGCCCATCCCTTCTCTTTAAAACTCTTATATAATGCCTTAGTAAGAAGTGTTCTAGATTATGGGTCATTCCTGTTAGAACCAGGAAATAAAGTTGCATTAAAGAAATTAGATGTCATTCAATCAAAAGCATTAAGAATAATATCAGGAGCAATGAAATCAAGTCCTATTAACGCCTTACAGGTTGAATGTGTAGATCCACCTCTCTCCCTCAGACGCCAGTATCTTTCTGACAAATTCTTATTCCGTTCTTTTCAATTCCTTAATCATCCATTACGTGTTAATCTTCAAATCCTAACAGAGTATATCAACTCTTCCAGTTATTGGGCTCACAAATCTCCTCCTTGTCTTGTTCAAAGTTACAAAAAGTTTATTGCTTTACAGGCACCAACCTACTGCTTAAATTCATTCCCTCTCTTTACCAGTAGCTATGAGTCATTGATACTTTCTCCTGATATCGTATTTAATTTAGGTATAGATAAAACAGATCATTTTGCTAATTTTTCATTTAATTATAAGGACAATAATTGGAGCGATTGTCATCATATATATACTGATGCTTCTAAACATTCCACTTCAGGAATTGTTGGAGTTGGAATTTATCATTCGCAATATAATATAGTTCAGAAAGTCAAACTTCCTCCTGAGTCATCAGTATTTACTGGTGAATGTTATGGGATATTTAAAGCCGTAGAATATGTATTTACAATGAAATTGAAAAAATCTGTTATTTTTTCTGACGCGTTAAGTGCATTACAAGCGGTTAACAAAAATCCATTTAAATGTAAGCCAATCTATCCTATCATTTTATTTATAAGGAATCTTCTCTACGAGTGTTCTCAATTAAAATTAATAATTTCTTTTGCGTGGATTCCTGGCCATAGGAACATTCATGGTAATGTTATAGCCGACCGACTGGCTAATGAGGCTGTTGACTGTGGGGACATTTTTCCTTTTGTTAATTTTAGCCATGATCTTGTGAATCTGCCTATGAAATTTCTTTGGGAGACCTGGGAGGATTCATGGGCAGATAGTAGCAGTAACAAAGGGAAATACTACAAATTAATTCAGACTTATATTCCAAAAAAACCCTGGTACTACAAATTTAATGTCGGAAAAGTTGCTTCAAGTTGCCTTATTCGAATGAGGTTGGGACATACGTCCACCCCAGCGCACCTTGCTCGACTCCAAATTGTAAATAGTGATCTTTGTGAATGTGGCGAAGATGTGGGAGATTTGAACCACATTTTCTTTTCTTGCTGTATTTATAATCGTGATTCCTTTCTTGCTTCACTACTTTCCATTAATATTCCTTTTCCTTCATCTATTCCTGTTTTGTTAGCTTCGAATGATATTTTAATATATAAGTATTTGTCTTTCTTTATAACTTTAAATAATTTACATATATGATAGTCATAGTTTATTTTTTTTTGTTATTTTTACATCTTTCCATAATCCTAGCCAATATCCAAAAGTCGTTTTTGTTAGTGGCACTGCGTAAATAGCATGTAAATAGCGACTTGGACTTGCCAATGTATATATAAAAAAAAAAAAAAAAAAGGGCAACTGACATTATTCATTGTCAATAGTGACAATTCTTCTGACAAATTGCGATTAACAAGCAATAGTAGCAACCATAGTAGCAACACTAGCAACAGTACCTAATAGTGTTCTGTGAGTAGCAATCTATTTCGTTTATTATTTGTGCACGGGGTGATAAAACATTTCTTACGACATAATTAAAAGTTACTTTTTTACCCTTTGGTGAGCACTGAGTTTTTTCCGTGTTCTTGCTTTGCCAGATTGTAGCTTCGTGTTGATAAAAAAATAAGAAAAACGACGATTACTAAATGCAAGTCTACATCTAGATGATCTAGAGTTCAATGTCATATTTTACCTCTAAAATATGATTAAGATTGAACTCTAAGAACTCTAAGATGATTATTTAAAAATACTGAGACATGTTTATTTATACGCAATTTATTTTGTTGTTTTTTTAGTTTTTATGAGCTCTTCTTTTGTCAATGAGTTTTAGAGTAGTGAAAGTTTTGAGTAAGGTGTTCTGGTTGACACTATCAGCATTTTTTTAGGTTAGAAAGTACATAACAACATGACTACAGCAGCCAGGCCTACTTTTGATCCAGCTCGAGGTGGGACAGGGAGGGGAGAAAAAGATTTGAGTGCCATATCTCGCCAGTACTCCAGTAGAGATCTTCCAGGGCATACTAAATTAAAATACAGGTATATGTCCTTTGTACTGATAAATAATGACTCTGTGTATTTGTAGAAATGTGATTAATGACATTGTCTGCCGTATCCTTTCTGCTGTATTTCTGGTTTGTTTATTGTCTTTTATTGGCTAAACAGATACTTTGATTAGAAATGTTGATTGGAAATAATTTAATTTTTACCTTGATTGTAATTATAGTTTTATAACCTATTAAAGATGTTATACATACATACACTGTATGTTTTCAGAGAACAAGGGCAAGGTACAACAGATGAGTTACGTTCAAGGGACTTTCGAAAAGAGTTAGATGAAAGGGAGAAAGAAGTCAAAACTTCAGGCACCAGGCGGCAGAATGAGCTTACAGTTAAGAGGCCAAAGATAGACCAAGTACCTGCAGCCAGCTTGGATGCTGATGATCCCCTGGAAGGTGACTCTTCAGACTCTGATGACTCAGATGATGATACTGCGGCTCTCCTAGCAGAACTGAACAAAATTAAGAAAGAAAGAGCTATAGAACAAGCCAAAAAGGTAAACATAGTAATTATTGATTGTTAATGGGTTTTGTTATTCTTGAAATTTACTAATATTAATACTTGTTTGGTGTATGTTGTCTGCTGTCTTTTCCATTGTGTCTAGCTATTAAGTTGTAACTAAATATTGTGGCATTGCATTTGCTTGACTTCAAATAATAAATAAAAATGATAACAATATTTTTTTATTGTAAGGATGCTGAAAAGAAGCAAGAAGAGGAGAGGATTCGTATGGAAAATATTTTGTCAGGAAATCCACTATTGAATTACTCTTCAGCAGGACAGAAAAACGATATGAAGGTTAAAACACTTTTATTAATTGTTCCTTATGTATAAATATTGTTATGCTTGATTTGCATCAAAACTTTTTCGAATGTTCCGAGTTTTAGCAATGTATTGCCAGGAGTACATTGAAATAATTCTTATATTTTAAAAACCCCGATTTACTACACAATTTTGAAATGTAAATATAAGTATTTTGTTAATTGAACAACAGCAACTGAAGTAATTCATTTGTTATGTTATCAGTGTTAAGCATCACTGCTCTTTCTTTTCATCACCCAGAAACCTAATATACTAAGCCCATAGAAAAAGCTAAACAACACATGTAAGAATACATGTGACACATTTGATGAGCAAAGATGGTCTGACATAATTATGTAACTTACATAATAAATAAGTGACCCAAAGTGGCAGCCAACTGTATCAGTGACAATAACAATAACATTGTCCTTTTGTAAAATGAACTCATTGTTAGACTATTAACTTTTAACATTATATTTAAATTCCAGAGTTAAAAAAATATATTATTAATGCCCGAGGATACATTTTCGGCACCCAAGAAAAGATAAAAGTATTCCTATTTCTCAAAAATCTTTATGATTTGTACAAATCCTGCCATGATCCTTTTTGTAATGTAACAAACAGCCGAGCAATTATTATCACAAACTTTTTTTAGTCTGTTATACAGGCGGAAACAAAACTGCACGTAAAGGCGAACATGCATTTTTAAAATTATTAGGTATAATAGGTATATTGGCCTTTCTGTTAAATAATCTTAGTAAGCTTAATAAGCTTACTAGGGTTGACAAAATTTTTGGCTTTGATAATTAATTATGTTTTTACGGGTGATTTTGTAACACATTGTATATTTTTTTATATATTGCAGTTGTAAAAATTTCATGTAAAGAAGTCAGATGTGAAGTTGTTAGAAAAAAAATGAAAGAATTTGTGATACATATTTATTTTCAATCTGTTTTTAGGTAAAAAGGCGATGGGATGATGATGTCGTATTCAAAAACTGCGCTCGTTCAGAACCTGAGAAGAAAGCTAATACTTTTATTAATGACTCTTTAAGATCAGAATTTCATAAGAAATTTATGGAAAAATACGTCAAGTGAGAATTATTCTGATAAGATTTTGTATTCTATGTAATACTTTGTGACTAGAAATGAAATATCTGTACCTTTTTAATGTCAAATAAAACTGATAAATACACATAGAAAATAAGCGTTAAAAATATCTAGTTTTCAAATAATGTACTGATGTGCACATCATAGTTAAGGTTCATGGCCTAAGCGTATTCACGCTGCGCTGTGCGACACAGCAAATACAGTCTGTATGTATGTTGATTTTATATGTATGTAGTAAAACGTAATTGAGCTACGCGACGGGCTAGTGAGCGGTGGTGCGGTCGGTCAGATGCATACGTAGCAGATTCCTGCCATTTTTGTTTGCTGTTTAATTTCCATATTAGCAGGTTGACAAATTAGAAATCCAAATAAGTATATTTATTAAGTCACGCGTCGCGTCTCGCGCATCGCAATGTACAGTCAACAGCAAAAGTAGATGAACAAAATCAGAAGTTCATTACTAATGAACGGAGTCCGCGTCGGAACTGTGTGGCATCGAAGTGATTCAACGTATGTGATTGTAAATGATAAAAAAACATTTAAGTACTACTAGTACAGTTGCTATATATTCGTGATCATTTTTGACTCCAAAAGTTATAAACTCAATTCATCATCTACTTTTGCTGTTGACTGTACCTATGTTTGTTTACATTGATACTGAAGTTTTACAAGGAATAGCATAAAATTATAAACAAGCATTTTGTTAAAAAGTGTGAGATGTCTTGACATACAATATCACTGGTTTTGCAATACCATTTTGTGAATCGACGAGGGTTATTTCGGCTAAAGAACTCGATTTCTTGTTATGTGTCGATATGGAAGGATTTATCGATATGATTGTATAATAAATACTAAGTAAATACTAGCGAAGTTTTTTTTTATTTTATACCCGGGGATAACCAGATGGGTGCAATGAGTACTAAGGTCGTGGGTTGGATTCCCGCACACTTTAAAGATATAATAGAAGTATTTTATTGTCCATCTGGAATAGGATAATATGAAAGAACTTAATTTTGACACGATTTTTCTACCTAATACTCACGCAATCACCGTTGTGTCTTCAAAATTATAGATCTAGGATTGTACCTGGGTATACGTACACGGGTTCACTAAGCACTTATCACTGCTCAACATATTGTGGATTCGATTCCGCGTGACTTTTGAGTCTGGATTTTTGTAATTTTAATGACGAGATACCTATTTGTGAAACCTCCTCCACACGGACTATTTTCTCAAGGTAGGTTGGATTACAGTTATATGTATATGTTTTTGTAAAAAAAACCGACATTGATACATAATATATTTCTCGTCATGTAAGGCATTTGTCCCACCGCCGACGAGAAAGCAACTATCGACTATTTTTAACCGACTTTAAAAAGGAGGAGGTACCTCGGCGTCTCGTTCAAGCGACATACAACAAGATATAGATCTCGTGTCAATAAAAGAAATACATGTAAAATATATTTATACTATAGCTGTTCATCGCTGACTGCTCACACTGAGAGAACTGGCGAGAACTCTTTCCACTAGCTTGTCGCGGCGACAATAGCTATGATAACAAGTAAGTATTTTCTGAGCGATCCTCGCTTGTCGGTCAAAACACTCGCCGGGAGACCAAACAGCAGCGGTCATTCTGTTCTGCTCTGCAGAATTGCGGATGGCTCGCAGATTCGCTCATATTATTAATTATGTACCCTAACGGGCTCGTAGCCCAGCGGAACTTTCTCCGCCAACTCGTTACTAGTTCATAACTCTACTCGCAACGCGCTCATCGTCGGCGGTGGGACTTGTGCCTGAGAACGTCATGCATGGTTTGATATTCTTTCTGATAATGCTGTGAGATATATTTGTATAGATGTGATAATTAAACCAAGTTTAGGGTTTTTTTTTTCATCACTGCTTACCAGACTCCAAAATGTAGCGTAGGCGAGTACCCACTGAATGCAAATAATTAATCCCTGTGTGATTTGGTAATGGCCGTATTGAACACATGTATGAATGCGAACTTATATATGCAGTCAGGCTGGCTGGACGTGTCCGGCTGAGTGTTTAGTGTTTACGTTATTAAAACGGACGATACGTGTAAGGCGAAGGAGGGGAGGAATGTGGTAAGTGCGGCGCCGGCGGCGCGCGGCGGCCTACCTTGAGTGGGCAGGTTCACCGGCTGATCCCGCCGCGCGCCTCTGCGCTCAGTTCTCGCCAGTCGAGTGAGCGCTCCGACAGCGAATATGGCTGGCCAGAAGACGGTGTGCTTGTGCGCGGGTTTTATTTTGTTTACTGTTACGGCCGAGGCTGCCCTCTCTGGATTATATATCGATAATGGCGTTGATCAGACTGTTATACACCATTCGATGACTCGACATGAAAGGATGGTGGTGGAGCATGAAATTCTGGAGCTTTTGGGTCTCGGCGAGAGGCCTCGACGAGCTCGTGCGCCTCCAATGGATCGATCAGCTCCAAGCTTCTTGTTGGACGTATACAAGCAACTGGCCGAAGAGCATGAGCAAGCACGCCCCACACGGAGCTCGGAGATGGCACTTAGCGGTGATGAACAACATGCTATCGATGAGAGCGACCTCATTATGACATTTCAAAGCAAGAGTGAGTCCAATTAACATCTGTTATTATATTTTTTAAGTACAAGACAAGACAACTAGCCACTTAGCGCCAAGTTTTGTTCAACAGGATACCATGTTGTTAAATGATTATCCTGTTATATTTATTTAAAATATATAACTAGGTAGTTCATCATTAGATACGTCAAGGATATTTAATGAACTTAATATTATTTTCTAATACGGTAACAGTGGAGGTGAAACTGTCCCAAGTTTTTGGTTACAGATTTACTACATACTATTACTATAC
Source organism: Plusia festucae (assembly GCA_950381575.1). Taxonomy (NCBI): domain Eukaryota; kingdom Metazoa; phylum Arthropoda; class Insecta; order Lepidoptera; family Noctuidae; genus Plusia; species Plusia festucae. Next base: position 9,054,430 of record OX494434.1, read on the forward strand.
TAGTGATTTAAATATCATAACTCTGTTTCATCTGTTTGGAATGTTTTTACCTACTACGTTGAAATGTACATTCATGCTGTGAAGGTGGAACTTTTTTGTGTGTATTGTAGACCTTTTGTTTTAAAGAAGGTCCAGCTAAATTCCATTATTGCTACCTGGGAGGATCAGGTAAAGATTAAGTGGACGTAAAATGTTGAGTCACCATTTTTGGTAACATTTTATGGATTCGACAATATAATTAGGGAGCGACCGACAGGTGCCGACGGCAGTGTCGACACTACGGAGATTTAATTTTCTTACGCTAAATTCATTTAATTGGTTTGTCTTTTTGTCCCTATTATTATCATGATTTACGAAAACACTAAAAAAAAAGATACACACAGTCAAATATAGATCCTCCGCTTTTTTGGAAGTCACAACAAAGTTGGTAATATGTATGTTTAGGTCTCAGATCAATATACTTTTTATTGGTTTGATTGAGGTTTAGGCTGAGAATAATAAGTTATTATTCTAAGAGTATAGGTGTAATTTTATTATTTTATACTTAAGTACGTAGTTTTGGTCAGACATCTAGTGATACGATTGGTGGGGATAACTTCAAAATATTATGGTTAAGAATTGAATGAATGAATGTAAGTATTGTAACATAATATGCGTTTCTAGTGACTACCGGTTTATTCTGGAATGCAATGTAATGCAATCTATTCGAGGAAAATAATGAATGGGGCGTGTATAAACAATATATCTACTTAACTGTATCAACTAATGCTTTGTAAATCTCACATAAAATAATGACGCGAAAGTAATTATGCATCTTATTATCTACCTACAGCTATCTTAATTATTCTTCTACGACGTAGTGAATTAGGTAGGTAGGTACTGCAAGTATGTAACTTTATAAATTTTGGATACATGATTGAAAGCTCGTGTTGCTAAAGCCAGGTTAACTCGTGTACTAAGGCCCAGTTTTTTGATCCCGAGTTAACTCAACCAATGGTAAAATATGCTAACTAATGGTTTCAAATTTCGGTAAAACACTTTTTGTTGGTCTATCAAAGGGTCAAGTAAGATGAAGGGTGAATTATTTTGCCATTTGTAAGAATGAAAATTTATGAATAAACACATTCTACCGAAGTTTGAAACCATTAGTTAGGATATTTAACCATTGGTTGAGTTAACCCGGGATCAAAAAACTGGGCTTTATTGGAACTACAGCAAATATGTCATTGTATAATACATATTTTATAATAATATAATATCTTGGGACAGCTCACACACGGCCATCTGATCCCAAACTAGGCAGAGCCTGTACTATGGCAACCAGACAACTGATAAACATACTTATATATTTCTAAATACATACATATTATAGATAAATTACACCCAGACACAGAACAAATGATCGTGCTCATCACACAAAGATTTGTCATGGGTGGGAATCGAACCCACGACCTCCGGCTCAGCAGTCAGGGTCACTAACCACTAGACCAACAGGCCCGTCGAGATTGTAGGCTATACCTACCTGCAAACCAAAGAATGTAAAACCACAGTGCTTTAATTATCGGAGGACCGTGTGGTACAATTGCAATTATGTTACTAAAAGAAATCGGTCTATGGATGTGTAGTGACGTAGTGTTAGGTGGATTGGTAAATAAAAATGGGCAGACGGTGGCTCACCAGAGCCCAAGGTGGGCCCCTTATATAGCCGCTACGATAGGCAGCAGGGGGTAAAACCAGTGCGATCAGCTACGTGTTTCGAGCGGTACGGCCCCGATTTCACCATAGCGGGTCACAGGAGCCGACCGCGCTCCGAGCGAGTGGGCTTCCTCGCTATTACGCCATTAGACCCTTCCACCCCCGAGCATAGAGCTCTAGCGTCCTCTATCTAGCCAGACAGTTAAGCCAAGAAAAAGCTGGAAGCCCTAAGTAGTGACTCCCTGGAGCACTCGTGTCCGTTGTGTGGCTATTAACCGCTCGCCATAAGCTACCTTCCGATGTATGTATGCTTGTACATAGACCTTCAGATACATTTATTATGTTTATCTAAAGGTTTGAAAAATTACTCCAGTATTGGGTATTTGACAAATGTCGAAATGTTGATTGACATATTTTTGCAAAACTTTGATAAAAGTAAAAATATAAGTAGGTACCTACTTAATAATAAAAGAACAAAAAAGTTATAAGATTCGATGACATCAAAAATTTCACCCTATGTACCTTTTGATTATATTTTATAGGCTAGTGCCTCCTGCCGTGTAGGTTAAAAAGAGGTTATTGCAGATTATTACACTATGATATAATTACACTACTTCCTATGAATGAGTAGCTCGGGTAAGTTATTGAATAGTTCCCCTTTTTATTTCATTGTGTCTTTAAATCGTGCCTTGACGGATTTCGAATTATTTTCATATATCTGTCTAAAGTAATTTTAATTCTACAGCCGCGTTGCCGTGACACGTCATGTTTTTCATTGCCGAACATAACATTATATGTATAAAGAAGCAGTCTCATGAATAATCATAATTTTAATATCCATGCATTATTGATTTATTTATAGTTAATCCTCTTAATATATTTATTGTTTATTACAGACATACACCTGTTAGGAGTCAAATTTCAACCGGATTATTGAACACCTGTCTATGATATATTTATTTATACAATATGTTTTAATTTTTTGATACCAACTGTTCGACTTGGTGGTAATTATTTTTAAGGTATTTAAATAGTACCTACTGTAAAGTTCGTGAAATTTAAAATACTTAAACTAAATTGTTAAGGGAATTTGGACTTCCATCGAAAGCAGGGTTACAAAAAATCTACTTAGTTACTTTAAAAATACTGTGAATCAAATGCAATAAGAGAATTGTAATTTTGACTTTCCCTTTAAGTGATTTAGGTCTTCAATTCATATTACGTAAATGTACCAACGTATTTAAAGTTGGCGTTTGACCAATAGATCTTACTTAAGGTAATCTGGTCAAATATACAGTTAGATTACAGCCACAAACACTTTTTATTTAACACGCTTTTTTATGAGTCGATTTACTTGGTAATAAAATTAGCACTTGTCCAGGGAAGTCGTAAAATACTATTTACCTTTGGGGTTTTTTGTGCTAGTCCTTCGTTTTATTCACAAATTAAAACGCCTAAACTTCTGTATGACGGTAGTACCTACTATTCAATATAATATGTGTCCTTTTATATCTTTATTTAATATATGATTTCTTCATTCCAGGACATCACTTGGGTGCGTTACGTCACGGCCACGGTAGACATGTCTGGTTTGAAGTGACCGGTGCTCCAGGCGATGCGTCTGCGCTTCTCACGGCGGAGCTGCGTCTGCACCAGGCGCCCACGCACACTGAAGACCCCACCAGTCTCTACACAGTCGTAGCACATAGAGTAATCAGTGTGGATAACATGGGGTGGGATATTAATTGCTCCAATAGGACAATTAGGACTAGCCAGTAGCTAACTCACTAATTTAACAACATCCTCTTTTAGAGAAAGAATAATACTGTTAGATAGACTTGTTAAATTAGATTTATTAAACCGCAATGCAATTACTACTAGCAATTATTATCAAAGCAATAGCAATTATTTAAACAACACAATTGACAAATCCATCATTAAAGAATGACCTAAATGGTTAATTATTCTTCAATTTGTGACCATAAAAATGCATTGCTATAAAAATTTAGTCAGTGGATGCTTAAAAGCAAACTTTTGCAATAAAAATAATTTGGCAATGAAGATATTTACTTACTCGAATCATGTCTCTACACCAGACTTTACAAGTGCATTGTAAACTATGAACATAATATTAGCATAGGATAATAATAAATCCACCAGAAGTACTTATATTTATATAAATGGACGTCCTTATGTTCTAGGTGTGGTGCCCCGGTACTATGTATACATAGATATTTCTTAGTTGTAGCTTAGTGGCGCGTAAACAATAAATTGTTTATAAATACAAATTAATATCGATAGATATCTTGAAAGCACTCGTAAATAACCTTATTTTCTTGCTTTAGCCGTAAATTATCTTTTAATAGGTATACAATTGTTTAATCTTATAAAGATAACATTGTTTTTGTTCAATAAAAAATTTTACTTATATATTATATACCTAGTTTTATTTATTACATTTTTGATGTTTTTGTTTTAGGAGCTTACAGATGGAGAAGGTAGCAGCAGTGAATACTAGTGCGGGCTCTGAGGGATGGCTAGAGCTAAACGTAACCAGCGCCCTGTCATCTTGGCTCTCGTCGCCCGCAGACAACCGAGGCTTCTTCATCACTCTACACCCTCACTCGCAACCCGGTACGATTATTATATCTCTACCCTGTTCATGACTTTCACACTGACATAACTAGTGGTATCTACTGGTTTCATATACCTACTTAGTGGTTGAAGTATTTTTTTTAGTGAAATGTAATTTTTTTATCTTAACTCTTATAAATTTCAGAACGTCATGTGAAGCCCGAAGAGATTGGTTTGGAAGAACCTCGTGGTGTGGTTGTTGAGGGCAAGCAGCCGTTTTTAGTGGCCTTCTTCAAAAACGGACCAAAGCTCGGCAGTGCCGACGCTGGTGCCAGAAGGAAACGAGAAGCACGTCGATGGAGGTCACACGGATACTCTGAGAATTATCTCAGAAATCCACTAACAGGTTCGGCGTATTACGATAATTTTAAATACAAACGAATACTCTATAATAGGATAGGAACTCTTATTCATGAAAGCGATTTCAATGACAAGTGATTGCGATTCAATGTCATTCCTGCGATTTTCAGCTACGCGGACAAATATTTGTAAGCCTTCTTCTTCGTTTACAACATTTGAAAATTAGAAAAAAAAAGCTTGAATAAGTCTAAGTACATAAACTCCTTTTCCAAAACCATTAATATTGCCGATAATATATGCCAATTAAAGTTTTTTTTTTTATATTTCAGACACATCACATTGGACGACCAGAAGCTGTGAGATTCAGACACTATACGTTAGTTTCAAGGATTTAGAATGGCAGGTTAGTATTCAACATTTTAAACGTTGTAACGACTTTCTTCATACCTTCGAAAAAGGTGATGTTCAGTCAACGTAAGGCTAAATACATTATTTAATACAATCATGAAGATAAATCATTGTCTACATTGTCATTCAATGTCTACATTCAATGTCTACATTGAAATAGTTTTTTTTTTATGGATTCTATTACGTGTTTATCTGGATTGTAGTTACCGATCATGGATCACCTCAGCACTCCTTAGGACTAGTATTTGTTCTCAGTCTAACCATGAAAAATATTGACACTTGCAAAGGCAACGTCGGGAACTACAATCCAAATAAAGCCGCAATAGAATCTGTTTAAAAATAGTTTTGATTCAATCATTTCCATTTTCAAATTTCTGCAAAAGTAAGTCGTAACCTTTAAGTAAGCAGTCGTTTTTCACCATGAATGCTTACCGATCATTCATATAGGATTATTGACATTGTATGTTCGATAGGATTGGATCATAGCCCCGGATGGCTACGGTGCGTTTTACTGCAGTGGCGAGTGCAACTTCCCTCTCAACGCACACAAGAACGCTACAAACCACGCCATCGTGCAAACACTCGTGCATCTCCTAAACCCTACCAAGGTAAGTCCAATGAATCATTTAGATAGCGCAATCAATATTTGATAAATGTTTTGATAAGTTATTTTTAAAGACGCAATAGATGTGACGTGTTGAATTGTGATTGACATCTACAACATCTTTTTGTTAAATCTGATCTGAAACAAGATTCTGATAGCTTGCCTTATGTTCACATTTTGATTGTACTTATTTGATTTGATTGTAGGTGCCAAAGCCGTCGTGTGCACCCATTAAGCTGACGGCGATATCAGTGTTGTACTACACGGATGACTCTAACGTGATCCTGCGCAAGTACAAAAACATGGTGGTCAAGAGCTGCGGTTGCCATTGATTACAAACTATCGTATTTCACAAAAAACTAGTCTTTCAACAAAATTAATACGCTTCCACGTAAAATAAGATGAAGCATTAGTTTTTAATTGTAGCATTCAATAATTAGTAGCTGTACCTTTAGTTTCGTATTTTAATTTTCGACGCTGCTCGTTTTTTTTTTTACAATTTATATTCTTGGGTAATGCCGTTTTGGTGTAGATCTGATGTAAGTTTATATTTTAAAGTAAGAAACTAAGCTATTAAGTTACCAGTTGTAGAGTTCGAGTGCACTAATTTCATTAAAGAGAAAAAAATATATGACGCTGTATGAAACTATCTTCAATCCCCTCTACAGAGTAATAAAGTAAGGTAAAGAGATTGTGTTCCCAGTGTAGTAAAATAATGAATAGTAAAATAATTTACTTAATTATTTATTAAACCTAATCAATTGTACTCGACTCATACTCGACTATAGATATTGCGTATAATACTTTTTACAACCCCAATTTTTAGATGGGTTATATGATACGAAATCAGAAGTACTTTAGCAATTGTCAAAATCGGCAAAATCTTCCGTCCTAGTTTTAATGAAAAATCTCTATAGTATTTATTTACATGTTGATTTTAGTATCACGGCGTAGTCTTTTAAAACTACAGGAATAAGTCAAGATTCAATCGTAGGTAATACTCGGAACTCTATGGTACTGGACGTACTGGTAAATCGTATTACAGATAAGAAAATGGATTGTTATTTGCAGTAACTTGCAAGTCAAAGCTTCATTGATAACAGACTGTCCACGTGCACTGCGCTTGACACAAGATATTGCAAAATATGTAAACAATTAAAACACGTACTTACGTTAAACCGTTTACGAACTAAGTCATTTTAATTAATTACTTTTTTAGACTGAACATTTTAGTAAACGTTTTTACAGTAAGTAGTGTAATTACTCAATGTCATATTATTAAAAAAAATACTTATTTTAAACTGTTTCGGTTTACAAAGGATAATAAAATCGTATACGTAAACTGCTTAAATTGTTCTTCTCGCCGAATCTTTACGCAAATAGGATTGTTTACGTGAATAATTCAGTACGGCCGCTACCGGTCATTAGTTGCTTCTCTCGGTCACTGCTCCGTTTAAGTAGAGCCATGTTTCTACACTGTATATCAACTTAATTTACTTATTGCAGTATATGAGCGAAATACACTATCATTGAGTATTTTTGTAACGATATGATGATGGCCCGATTAGATAGGTTAATGGAAAACGAAGTTTTCATTCACCCTCAAACTATAAAATCCGTTTGGACATTGAAGTAAGTAAAATTCTGAACACGTTTATATTAGACACACGAACATTGTTTGTACACAGTCATATTCCATTTACATGTGTGTTACGTCTAAGTATCAGTGAATTAACTAAGTAATGTATGTGCCAATTGAATAAGTCATTTTTGTAACAATTATTTACATGCCTAGTTTATTATGTACAATTACTAATGAGAATTTAAGATACGTATGAGATGTAAAATTTATAAATAAATGATATTTTCATATATTATTTCCTTTTTTTTTGTACGTGCTGTCCTATAATCCATACTGACTGATCATATGGATCAGTATAGCCGATAATTGTGAAACAACAATGAATCACGTATTGTCTACAATGTGACTAATAACGTGGGATATTATACCACAGTTGTATTTTATACTAGTTTTGCTCGCGGCTTAACTCGCGATCCTTCATTTGTTCTGGTATGAAATACAGCCTTTTCCCTTTTTTTTTGTCGGGTTGAAACGCTAATGACTTCAACCCATGCTGAGGGCAGCGTAGGGATATGTCGGATTTGCACCGACTAAAACACTTACGCAAGACCGCATGGTGGTCTGATGACATAAGAAATATAGCCTACTAGCTGAAGCTCGCGACTGCGCCCGCGTGGGTGTTGGTCGTCGCGGCAGAGTAATCTATATCCTTTTTCGGGGTCTACACTATCTCTATACCAAATTTCATTTAAATTGGTTCAGTTGTTTGGGCGTGATTGCATAACACACAGACAAATAGTTACTTTCGCGTTTATAGTATTAGTAAGGAAATAATGATGTGTCTCAGGTAAGATAGGTATCATATGTATTATTATACATATGATATTACCTGAGTTGGTTAATTAAAATGGCATTTTAAGTTTTTTTAGAAGATTTCCCTAATGCACTTGGAGATTGGTGGTAATAGCAGTATATTGTCACTGGGCACTGAGTACTTAAAATTACGACTTAAGGCATTAATTAACAGCAGCCTGTTTTAACTACAAATGCAGTTAAAGTTTAGTCGTAATTTTCCATTATAATAGCACTGGACAAGAATACCAAACACACTACTCTAACGAAAGAAGGCGGTACATAGTGAGGCGTATTTTCTGAAATCAACATCCTTATATTATTCTTATAATGAGTGTAGGGCGCCATTCATTGACATTATCCATTACATCAACTAAAAATTGAAACACAAATAAATATCTACTTAGAAACAGTTAAATCTTGGACGAAATAAAAATTGTTTGCAGAATATGAAAAGATACATCTTTATCTATGAAATAAATATAAAACTACCGGAATACGATAAAATTTTTGAGGCCTAAAGTATCTAAGAAAATGGACATTGTCCTTTCATAGTTATGTGTTTTTCCTGAAGAGATAAGCAGATGTGTGCTGTATAACCCCGATTTATAATGTATGCTACGATTTTCTAAATAGTACCTAAGTAATAGTTAAAAATTCTACCTCGATTTATGTTTATGAGCTAGTTATTATCATAAACATAATTTATAAGTATTACCATGATGTTCCACAACTATCGTGTACTTTGCCGTCCTTATCTAAGTCCTAGTCATAGTATAGTGCACTTTATATGTTATTTAATTACCTATTTCTACTCCTCACTAGTCTGCTATGCATGTGTATTGAATTTTATATTCATTTAATTAAACGCTTTATGTAGGTAAATGTATTGGTAAATCGTCAGTCACACAGTTCGTCCTACATAGTACGTAATATTTTTTATTGATTTTTTTTTACCTCACTATTTGATGAATTGTGAAATCGTTTAGTGAATCAGGTGCATTTTAACATTTTAAAACACTGCTTGTTAATAGATATAAAATGTAAATTACATAGGTACACCTAAGTAATTTCAAAAAGAGCTATTTTTGAAAAAGTGATCGTTTATCGCTAAGGTATAGGAGCTATTCATTAAACAGATCTGAATGAATTGATCCTATAATCTCATCAGATTTAACAATAATTGCTTTTTTTACAATCTATTTTTGCAAATAACCTATTTGTTATCTATAATAATAATGCCTAGGGGCATTACTAATAGTATATTTATTTACTCCAAAAATTCTTAGTACACAATCAGTCGTTTCATGTTTTTATCGGTAGATATCTGATAAAATGTAAAGTCGAAGTCTTTGTGCAATATTGGCGCGTCGTTCGCAAGACTAAGTCTATTGAGTGTTACGTGACGCGTTGACTGCATAATAAATGATTTGTTATTAAGATTTGTTTTTATCTACGTGAATTTTATTAGAATTTGTTTTCATAGTGCATGTGGAGTTCATTTTATTTATTAAAATCCCCGAAGTGTTACAAAAGCTCGTAGACGTGTGAGTGACGGACACCTTCAAGGGCGCAGCAGCCTCCAACGCTGATCACAGACGAGCGAAGCTGGCTGGCGGCCGCATCATAGCGCCGCCGACGCTCTCCTACAACGCACGTTTCGCTAGTCCGTGAAAAATAATAAACAATGCCCACGACGCCGATCGACGCTCACCACCTGTTGTGAACATTTGTATATTGGTATCGACACCCTAGTTATGTATATTTTACAAACAATGCGTTTCCTTATTTTTGTGAGTGTTATTGTGATCGTCAGTGCCGAAATCATCCAGGAAGCTACCGTGTTTCACAAGTGCTGTTTAGAAAGACAAAGTTTAATTAAGGTTTCAGATAGTGAAAACTTTGAAGGGGGATCATACCAGTGTATAGATCGAGAAGGTGCCCTGAATAGTTATAATGTAACAATTACTCCCCTGATCGTTGGCAAGGACGTGCCGGTGCAGTACGGCATACCATCAGAATGTGAAGAAGTGCAAATGGTTCAGCTGGTATCATCTGAATTAGATAATCGGTTTACAACTATTAACACCTGCTACGACAGACTTGTATTAGAAGTTGTGAATGGAACATTGAAACCACACATACCTCAAGTTGTAGGCTTAAGCTGCGTTAAAAATGAGACTGAAAAGTCTACAAAACAAAAACTTACTGTGGATCATTTCCGGAAATGCTGTCCTCCTGAACAAAGTTACGATGCCAATTTTCACGTGTGTAGAAGTGACCCTAGTACTACGGAAGAAATTTTATTTGAGCGTTTCAAATTAAACGATAACAGTATTTATGAAATTGATAATGGACTAAATTGTAAAATAGATGAGTACAGTATAGAATTAAGACAAGAATTATACTCACTAGTAATAGATGGAAGCAATCTAAAAGCTTTGAGACGCGAAGGAGAAGGTGGTGGAGACATAGCTTCAGGGGAATGGTGTGTGGACCATCAGTACTCAAGTACTGGGCTGGTTGCGCGAGTGTGTTCTCGTGAATGTTCCAAATATGGTGCATATTGCTTGAGGAAGTGCTGCCCTATTGGCCACCATTACCAGCCTCGACGCTGTGGCAGTTTTATTAGCAAATGTGTGCCTAACCAGCCCGATGGCGCCGTTCTCTTTAACGTTACAGACTACATGGAGCCCTTACTACGAAAAAATGCTGAGATTGCCGGTAAGCTTATATGTTATTTACGATATAAGATTATAGAAAGTATATAATCATGAAAAAAATAAGAATGAATATTTAATTCATGTTAATTATTAAGATTTTAATCTATTTGCATTTGGATATTATATCTGATACATATACAATTACAAACAGTAAAGGATTGAAAACAATTCATTTTATTTTTTATTTATAGATGTCATCGGCATTCGCACTGATTTGCACTGCCCCGAGGGTCGTGTTGTGCTTAACAAGTCTGCAGAACTTGATCGTCATCACCTGGACTTTGAAGGGCGCCTCATCTCCCCCATTAGCGTCGGAGATGGCTATTGTTTTGAGGCATTTGACAACCGTAAATGTCCTGACAACAACATCGTACTTACCGCTGTCAACTGCTTCGTGAAGGCGCCTGCTAACGTGAAAAACTTCCAAATGTCTTTCATAGTAAGTACTATAGTTTATATACTCAGCCTATTTATTATTAGATGCTCTTAACCCGCATTTTAAAACCAACACTTCTGGACATGATAGATTGATCCTCCATCTCTGACTTTTAATTATTGCAAAGAAGATAAAAAAATAAATTGTTTTTATGATAAAACGTCTTCAAAAGCAAAATTGACGACTACATAAAGGATTGTTAGGATTACTTGTCGGAAACAGTTGAGATGCGATACTCTTAAAATTAGAAGCACATTAATGAAATCCACTATTTTCTGTTTAGATTAGACTGAGAGTCAATAGATCACATGGATGGATTGATTCGTGGTTGGTAAATAAACGGTCAGTGACTCAACTGTATGTATCTTTTTGGGGTATTTCTGGAAGTTATCTAACATTTTATTGTTAAGAGGGTGCTATAAAATTGTATAAAAATAAAAAAAATGGATTACAAAGGACATTGACATTCTTCAAGAACATTTACAGTTCTGCTTGAATAAATTGCCGTTACTCAGGTCCTCGTGATAGCTGTCAAAGTAAATGTCTAAAGTAACCTTCCTAGCTTCTGTAATTTGCGGGATTATGTTGAGGTTAATATCTGTTCAGTGTCGGCACTCGGCCGTATGGGAATCATCATACACAAACATAAGCAAAGTAGGTGAGATGAGGAGTGACGTCACCGGCAAACGGGTAATCATAACCCTCAGTTAATTTCTGGTCATTATGGCCATATTGTAATACGATAGGCTTGATAGATTTGGGAGCTGTTTGATTTCGAAAAGGGTGACACAATTTAATATTTTTGTTTTGTTTTAATATTAGTCGGTAGGTGTGTGGCATATTAACATTATGGCGCATTTTATTATGAAATTAAATACAAATACGCACCACCGGTTTGAGTCACAGGTTCGAGTCCTGCCAGTGGTTTAAGGTTTTCCTTCATTCTATTTGTATTTAATTTATAAGTTATTGTTACAAGAGTTTGTGGCCTGAGGCTATTAAGGCAGTGATAAAAAAGATCGGATGTTAGGAATTATTTAACAATTTACAATAATTCAAATATTTGGTATTTTCTTAGTAGGTTCAGTGACCTGAGTATATAATATTTATTTCAATAATTTCTTTTCATTAAATAACACTCTAATAACTTATTAAAATCGATGTTTATGATTCCGTAAACAGGATATCAAGACTTTGAAACAAAGATACAGAATTTATTTTAAACAAAAGACTGATGGCTGCATTGATAAAATGGAAAGCAGATAATATAATCGTTGTACCTAAATATCTTCAATTTCAATTTTTTCGTTTTCCTCCTTTCTTACATGTATGTATATTGAAGGCGGCAGACAGATTTATCAGTAAAGTCGTTGACAACGTGTCAATTTTTTGATAAAGAGGAGCAACCTTATCTGTTCTCTATGCAAATCTACTAATCACTTTCAAGAGGCCTAGAAGTAGGAAAACATAAAGATAGATCAGCTAAAAAAAAGATAATAGTTATTGAAGTTTGGGGAAAACAGGAAGGAACAAGGAAGTTGATACCGAATGCTGATCTGCGATACAACCAAAAAGTTTTTCATTTGGTTCAACATATTCTCTTCACGGTGTGGAACTACCTACTTAGTTGCCAGATTTGTACAAAATCAGTCGTTAAACTTTATAATTTAAGTTGGTGCAACTTTTAAGAATATCACACCATGGATAGTATGTATATCTCGGAAAAGGCTTTGACTGTTGCCGAGTTTAGGTTCCTGGCCAAGTGACATTTCTACAAGCGTTAACTATGATAGAAATCGCTTATATGACATTAAATGTATGAAAGTGACAAGTATAAGTGACGTGACTTATCGACAACAAATGTCATTTCCATACATTTCATGTCATTTAAGCGATTTCTAACATCGTTATCGCTTGTAGAAATGTCACTTGGCTAGGGGGGCTGATACAGTTTAGTGGGTACATTCAATTTTTGAACACCTCGAGATGCTTCAAAACTATTTTATGTACCTAATATCTTAAGTTAATTCTGTGGGTTAAAATCAAGCCTTCGGTGTAGCCATATGTGACAATGGCATTCAAAAGGTTAACACTATTGTTTCGACAACAGTTGATCTGCATATCCAGCGTATGCCTGGCGCTGACGCTGGTGGTGTACATGTCGCTGCCGGAGCTGCGTAACCTGCACGGCAGGACCCTCATTTGCCACGTCAGCATGATGCTGCTCGCCTTCAGCTGCCTGGCGCGCGTGCAGTACAACCACGTGCCCAACGCTACAATCTGCACGCTGCTCGGTAAGAGGTTTTCCATATAAATCATACATTTCAGAAATTATCAAGCTTTCTGTACATTATTATTTCTATAGAACCGCGGTTTCACCCGCTTACCATATCCCGGTCCCGTAAAACAAGTCCAATCATAGTCTTTCATGCACTGACTCACTTTTTATGTTATGAGTTTTTATTTTTAAATCCTTTCGTTTTTTTTTATGTTATCCAGATGAATTAACAAAATTGGTGTGTTTGGTAGATAATGCGCGTATTCACATTCATAGATGGCTTACGAAACATTTTTAATTTCCATCGAGTTCAAAGAAAAAGCGAAATTGAAGCGGTGCGGCGGTAGCCTTATGGCAAGGGCATCGGACTTGCGATCATGTGGTCACAGTTTCGAATCTCACCCATTGCAAAACCAACGTGAACCCACTCGTAGCACAAGTATATAAGTATTTAGCTTACCACGAGGGGTTAACAAGAATACTATTAATGGGCGACCCACATAGCTAGCAAGATTATTTAACAAAAAAAAAAACAAAAAAGTGATCGCAGCCTCATTCTCGTTCAAATCTCAGTCACTCATTACTCTACATTCTCGAATATAAGCACGCTATGTTAAAATACATGAATTTCGCTAATTCCTATTTTTTCTCTTTTTTTCACAATTGCATTGTGTCATAATATTATTCAAATTTACTTTAATCCCACTTAATATGAATAAAGTGCTTCAAAGCTCTTAATTTACTAAAAAAATAAGAACTAGACCAATTTAGGAATAGCCAATATTATTATTAATATAGATAAATCGATAAATGATAGATAAGACCACAATTATATGAACTGATTTCGGTTTAATCTACCGTAGTAAACTAATATAGAATTGTGAAGAGATCATTTGCTATCATTTAATAGAATGCACTCGTTGAATGTAGTTAATCAAGATGCGAAATTTTGCGTGTATTACGTAAATTGCTAAATTTACTCTCAACTAGTGTAACCAAATCTCAAGATTGGCACGTTTCTCAAATATTAGTCTGGACTCGCAAATTATAATAAAGGTATACTGCAGTAATTTAAATCATTGGTATATTATTTGCGAATTATTTAGTACATATTCCTATATTTCTATTCATGATTTGATGTAATTTACAATAATGATATACTTTAATGATAGGATATAATTTTAACTAACACAGCTGTCATTGGAACATTTAATATGATAGTTATCGAGTCAAGATGGTATTTAATGTCGTTTCAGAATTGTAAAACCTCATTTTATCATATTTTATGAAATCGTAAATTATTCCTATTTTCTGTGGCCGTGCGTCTTCAAAATCACTCTCAGTAAATAACACCATTAGCTTTGACTGTGTACCTACGCAATGAGAAAATACTCATATTATATCAAAGAAAATATGTAATTATTAATAAAAAACTGTTATCACATTTAAAGGAATGTGTTATTTGTTTATTTTTTTCAGCACTTAGACAGGACGTTAGAGATTTGATGTATAAATACCTCTCAATATCGAAGGGATCGCAGAACGTTGTGATTTGGAATGCTGTAACTTTATTTATAGACCTAATTGTTAACATACTTGTGTGTGTCCTAGAAATGTATCATACAAGTATAATTATGTATTTGTAGTTAAAGTCGATTCATTATTTATTGACGTCATGATGATTATGATTGATACTGTGATTTGTGAATCGCATAAATCTTTCTTCTTTTAAACTTTACTAACTTCCTGCTTGATTTTTAATATAAGACGCGTGTGTTTTACATCAATTCTTCTCTTCTCTTTATTATAACTTTTATTTTTGTACATAATTAATTATCCAGAAAATCTTTCCGTCCCTTCGGCCTTCCTGCCCACATGCATGCACCGTCATCCAAGGAATATATTACCTAAACAATATTCTGTACTTGATCTCAGTATGGACCTGATGAATCATCGCGATCTCCGTTTAGTATAAAAATATTACAATTTGTTTACTGTTGGTTTACGAATTGATAAAACTCTTTCATGTACGACTATTGTTCCGTTACTCAGGGCTGATTATTCCATCGCTAGATACTTTAATTCGTGGAATAAAATTGAAGTTGGACAGTTTTTGTATTAAACAACAGCTGTCAACATTTCTGTTATCTGATGATGGAAAAATCAGCCCTAACTGTAGTTTAGTTTCCGATAATGTGAGTTTGTGAGTACAACGTATCGCCTTGTTAAGTCATTTAATCGACTGTTATCAATAAATATATTTATTTATAATAGAGTAGGTACTCTACGTTGCGAAAGTGTTGCATGATATAATCGCTGTAATATATCACTGGGCCTTCTTGCAATGGATCATAAAAACAGTATTTTATACAGGGTCAATATTTCATGAAAAGACAACAATATTTCACAAAACCAGCACAAAAGCGATTCCCCGCATGTAGATTATGTGGTAAACATTTATTGATTTGTATCGTCGTGCCAGCGAATACAGTTGAATTACTGAAATCGCTATATTTGAATTATACTACTTTTACTGTCATACAAAATTAACTATTTTATATTACATTATAATATATTGATATTATGCTTTTTTCAATTTTGTATTTATGTCCATTGCCACAACTTTTGCATAATTATCCCAAATTCCCAAGGCAGAATGAACAGGTTACAATATTGTAACATATAGTGCTTTTACATATGCCTCAATTTCTAGTAGTTGCTTACAATGGCTCTACAACAGATTTTTCTTAAAGTTTCATGGAAGCTTGAAAATTCAAACCCATTTTAATTCTACAATTTCTGATATTGAGGTGTCCATAGTCCATGCTTTAATGTTAACAACAGATGAGCTTGCCCATTTTTCTCCTATCATGTAGATAGGAGTACGTGTACTCATAATAAACGTTAAAATAATGAATCATATTGTATAGTATCAAACATAATCATAAATCATCACTAATGTAGCTGCACATGGATAAACTGTGTACAGAAGTATTGTAATCTAGTCTGCGTGTGTGCGGTCAGGTTCATTAGGTATTGAACACCAAGTGTATGATGTCTCATTGTTTGCACAGGGTACGGGATCTACTTCGGCTTTGTTGCTGCGTTCGCTTGGCTCAACGTCATGTGCTTCGACATCTGGTGGACATTTGGGTAAGTTTAGTTAAGAATCATAACAATAAGACTGGCTAGCCTGGCTACGATACAAATGACGTGTGAATTGAAGATTCAGATTTAACGTGTAATCATGTCCCTAACCAAGACAGACATGTTCGTCCATGGCTAAACAATTTAGTTCTTACCCCTTTCCCGTCCATTTTAAGGTTGTTACGCATCACTACATTAATATAAAAAAAAGTCGCTTCCCGCTGTCATCTAAGATTTTTAGAACTACAAAACGGATTTCAATGCGGTTTTTTAATAGCTATAGAGATTCTAGAGGAAGGTTTATATGTATAATACACATGCGAAGCTGTGTTGGCTAGTTTATAGATAAAATTCGATTAAGAGATGCTTAGCAAAATGATAAATTATGTAATTAGTTTTGTACGATCGATTGATCGAATAGGATGCGATTGATTGAAGCCTCAAAAGCTTTTATTTCATAATAGTATCGAATTCAGTTCATGGCTGAAATTCCCAATAGAGAGAATTTGTTTATATCGTAACGGTACAGAAAATATTCAGGCGAGTAGAGTGCCAGACACAGCATGCAGTCTCGAATTATATACCAAAGAGTATTAAAATCAAGTTTACTCGTTAGATCGAACGTCAGACATCGAAAAAGCTCTGTTGATGTAAAAGTTCATATTATTTTGTACGATTGACACCATTTTTTCCGAAACGTTTGAAGTTCTATGAATGAAATTGTATTTATTAAACTGTTGCTGTTATAAATCGTAAAATAGTACGAGTTCCACAAAATCTGTTAAAGATGAAGCATTGGTTCATGACTATAAGTCGATCCATCAACATACACAACCGGATTTTACAGATGTGTAACGTTCTTACTCTGATACGTCCGCTTGGAAATTCAGGCGGCGCAGTGAGTAACGAAACGGGATACATTGCACTATATATGTTTATAAAAATAGGCGGGAATGGGCAGCTTATGCTGTTACAATCAAACAGTTCTCAGGTGCAATTAATAAGAATCGATTAACAAACACGTTTGGTTACGAAATTATTTGTTATACTTCACTGTCATCGTTGATTAAACAAATCTGTCGAGTATTGCTCGTAGTCCATTGTCGCAAAGTGGGTAAATATTAGTTTAGTCTTAGTTATCGATAAGTTTACATACCGGCTCTTTGATATTTGCACATGGCAAGAATCCCTGGGGCCGCGTTAAGACGTCTAACATAAATATACAAACATAACTAATTCTCCAATGATCTAATGGAAGTTAAACAATGGGTAATAATAGCTACTCATTGCTATATTTATGTATTAATCATAATATATGTTAGGTAGATTTTTTGTATAAATTGCAATGGATTTATTATCTACATATAAAGGATGTATAAAACTGATAGGCAGCATATTTATCACCATAACAAAGCCCTCGATTTGTTTTAGTTCATTTGATATTTTTGCTTTAATTTTGATTAAAAGTACAAATAAGATAATTATAAACATTTACCATAAAATACACTTAAATAAAAAAAATATCTTGACACAAATTTGAACTTAGATGTTGATGTTCCTAACGGTGTTTTAAAAAGTCCACTGTAAAAGCGGTTGTTTCGTTTCTTTTAGTTTAAAATTAAAAGGCATAAATTATTAAAATAAAATAAAATTGTCATTTATGTGTAAAGTTGGATTGATGCTTCCCATGAGAAATATGTTAAAGTGATGTCCACATGTCGGACTGAGCCCAGTTTGAGTGGGTGCGGTGTAGGACAATTAATGTTATATCAACCCCGCTTTCGCCCTTCATTCATCGGAGTCTAGGGTCGAGTGTGTTTGCTGAGCCAATTTCATTGTTACAAACACGTTTTTCGAGTAATAATAACATGATTTATCTTAGGACCTCACAGTACCTAAAGTCCCACACACTAGCGTAAGCTTACTGAAAAGTCTTGTTTTGAGAAATGATTTGTTTTTTACTTATCATTTTTTTTTATTATAGCTTTCAAACGACGTCCAAAGTACAAACAATATTTACAATTTAAATTGATTCTTTTGTATGGAACCAAAATATAACGTTTTGATTACGGTACGAATTTCTACTGAGTTATTCCCATATTTTAAATCTACATAAATTTTTCGTCTGATGTTTCTTATTGAGTGGTGATGGAGAGTTTAGCTTCCCGTTTGTAACAGCTACAGCCTTGAATGGCGTCAACTCAGTGAGATGGAACCGTTAACGCATTGTAATCCTCTTCGTAATCAGACTGTTGTCCACCATTCGCTTAAACATTTTTGAATCTACGTACAAAACTTCGTAAACAGTTTTCACAACGTATTTGTCAAATTTAAATAGAATTCAGACTAGGTGACGTATTTAGGAACGACAACTAATTATTAGTCCATGTTACACAATTAAGTAAAAGCTCCATTTAATGTTTTTCAATGTGAGATTGAAAAGGTCAAGCGTGACCGTTACAATTAGCTAGACGTTAATGAAAACCGACAGAATAGAAAAACGCACTTTATGTTCTGGGATCGTATGGGTAGGGCACTAATTAAACTACGTCATCACTATCTGAATACTGTGAAGAATTACAGTATTGAATATTTAAAGTACTTAAACAACGCGAATTATAAACGAACCGTGAAGGTCGTGTACTTTACAAATTTTTATTTAAAATATGGTTGAGTATTACGATAACATTCATAAACCATACGTATGGTAAATGTTAACACGCTTTTGTTTACAATTTCATAGTTCAGTTGAAGTATACATGATTACGCAATTAGTAGCAAGCATGTCCTATCTAAACGCGTAATGAACTTATTATGTCTAAAGCCTTCGTTATCTAGGGCTTAATTTTTATCTGGAGTCGGATGTTTGTTATCTTAGTGATTAGCAAGTCAATCCCCATGACCCGACCGACTTAATGGGGAGTAGTAAAAACCAATAAAGACCCCATAGGCACGTGCTAATAGTTCACGTCACGCCGTTACGACTTCTATGTTTGTGGGAAACGCCATAAAGTAAATGGGCAGCAGTGTTAATGTATGAAGACCATCCCCTGTACATTAAAATTTAATGATACTGTTTTATGATTATGTGGTTAATAAATCCGGTTTCACAATGAGCTTATCGAGAACCATTTTTCTAAAGTACTCGTTTTGCAAGTTTAATTAACAATTACATACACAATTAGAACATACATTGGAATCCACAGAAACCACAAACTTAGCCTGCGGGAATCGAACCTGCAGCTCGTCGTATAGTGGTAGGTTGAGTGATATCCTATACCACTCATATTTCCGTTCTCACAGCTGTTTGAACAATACAATTTTGTTTATATTAGGTAGCAGAAATTCCATTCACAAATTTCAGCGACGGAAAATAGTCTGCAAATCATATTATTATGATGTACTAACTGACCCGTCAGCCGTTTTTCTGACTTAATATGAATATTATCGAATTGGTTGCGCCAACTATTAAACAACGCCAGGATGATGAATCAGAAAAGTTAATATGGTAGTTAAGTTTTCTCAACTTTTCCATTTTTTTTTAATGTAAGAAAGACCCTTCTCCCAACAATAATAACCACAACAAAAAATAATTCGGGAAATTGGAGGAGCCGTTCAGGCTCCGCCGCTGTCTGTCCGTCCGTCTGTCACCAGGCTGTATCTCATGAACCATTATAGTTAGTTAGACAGTTGAAATTTTCACAGATTATGAATTTCGGATGCCGCTATAGCAACAAATAAACAAAATCAAATAAATATTTAAGGGTACCACACAACAAACGTGGTTTTTATGTTCGTACTATGTTCGTAACTTTAAATATTTACAATATATTTAGTTAAACTCTTTAATCACTCAAAGACCGCGGGGCTTGAGAACAATAACGGTGTCCTAACGGTGTCGCGGCTGGTACGATAGCGGTTCAAATAATAATGAAAGGACAGTAAAACCAATATTTAGGCCTGCAACCGATTTTAGATAGATAGTTCGGAGCCCTTCATGTGCGAGTCCGACTCGCACTTGGCCGGTTTATTTATTACAAAATATGGATTCATTGTTTGACTGAGTTTCTTTCGATATTTCTTCTCAGGTTAGCCAGTTAGGTAATGTTGACTCCAGCAAGCTCGAAAAAGTCACGTGTGAATGTGACTGTATAAATCCTAATTGCAAAATGAACGATTGGAATTTGAATTGATATCCATATTTATTTTACCAGGAGTGTACGCACGGTGCAGCCAATGCGGAAAGCTGACGCGGAACTGCGGCGGTTCCTGTGGTACTCGCTGTATGCCTGGAGCTCGTCCATCCTACTCACGCTCACCATGTATCTCTTCGACAAGTACCCCGTCTCTAACACTCTTGATGCCAACATGGGAGTCGGCGTCTGCTGGTTCGGTACACGTAAGTATAACTATAAATAATCTGTAGGTAACGTTAATATATTTAAGGTTCTATTGATTTATTTATATTGCAAATTATGTTAATCTAAACTTAGAAATCTCTAATAATAGTGTTAGTTAATGAACTACTCCGAAAAGGCCATTTTTTAGTGTATCCTCTTGTGTACTTGTTATATATAGGTCTCAGACTAGGTCATAGGCTATTACTTATACCCCTAAGTGATAAAGGTCTCTAGAATATGGCAAAACAATGTTTGTCGGATCAGCTAGTAGGTACGTACTCTATAATATCTATATATAATTATACTATTGGATATTATAAAAAACTGCTTGAATGTAATGCAAAAGAACATAACGTCTTAAAAGTTTGTTTATTATAGTGCTGATGGAAATTTATGTAAACCTAAATAATTATGCTTTTAGCTGTTTAAAAATGTTTTTATTGATTTATTCACATCATTTATCAAGTATAGAGAAGAGTCTCGTGATGCTTCTGGGACTGAATGACTCACATACACGATGAATATGTTATATGTACAAAATATTATGAACATATCTTTCATAAGAATGTTCCGTTGTTGATAGATGTGAAATTTCGGTAAACGCCCACGCGTTTAAAGTAAACTCTCGCTCGAGTTCTGCGTACAATTAAAATAATAAACAACTATTTCGTCATTGATTCCTACAACTACAGAATTTTCACGAATTACATTTTTTCATGCATTAGGTAGGTACTATCGTAATATCAGTATTTGAATCAGTTCCCATGTATTGTTCAGAGTACAACAACGGATGTATTATTTTTTGCTATCTTTGTTTGATTTGTCTTCTTGTGAACGGCCAACTCAACCAATTTCTGTGTTACCTCCTGCCGACCGATTACAGGTGGCCAAGGAGATTAGTTTACCCTGGCTCAATAGATATATAGTGTACAATGTTTATTGTGTCTATAATCTGTTGAAAAGGAAAAAAATGAGGAAAATAAGTATTACTCAATCAGGGCAATTCCAAAATGCAATGTTAATTAATTGCCATGTTTGTTTCGATAATGCAAACAATAAGGTTTGTCATATCGGCATTGCTTAACATTGTGATGAAATCTGTTAATATTGTTTAGGTAGTAGGTATGTGTTACAAATATTAGTTTGTTATAAATATAATTTGTCTAGACGACGCGTAGCATCTCTATAATTGGTACACATATCAGTCTAATTGAGTGTGTTTATATGAGTAGGTGGGGTATTTTCGGTTGAGTGTGTTGGCGATATATATGCCTATGTACCTTATAATAGGCATATATCGTATCGATATATGTATTCCTAATATTATAAATAGGTAGTTAAAATAAGGTCTGTGTAAATATACTTAATTCAAATACAGAAATTTATAGTTGTTACGATAGTTTACTGTTGAACTTATGACTTTTACAGTTCTTGAATCGAATTACTATTAAATACAAATTTGTAGAAGGAAAAACTTAAACCTCAGGCAGGACTCGAACCTGCGACCACTGGCTTGACGCGCCAGTCGCTTTACCAACTAAGCTACCGAGGTCACTGCCTGGAAGTTTAAATTTCTCCTTCTACTTAAGACGTCTTTATAGGGCGACGTATGCGACATCTAGTGAACCTACCTTACGGTTGGCCTCACTGACTCTGATTAACAATGTGTTAATTAGAAGTCCGAGAGATGGCGCTGGCCCAATACTTATTATTTTTAATTATTTATACACATTATCGCATGTGTTAGCGAATATTTGTAATTAAATACAAATTTGTAGAAGGAAAAACTTAAACAGTCCGGTTCGAGTCCTGCCTGAGGTTTAAGTTTTTCCTTCTACAAATTTGTATTTAATTACAAATATTCGCTAACACATGCGATAATGTGTATAAATAATTAAAAATAATCGAATTACTATCTTTATTTTTTAAAGGTTACTAACACCTTAACTAAATAGTGCTTAACGGACTTTTAAGAAGGCGACATAAAATACCAGTGACCGGCCAGTGCTTGGCATTAAAAAAGTCCCTGATCATTCCAATCATGTTACCTACTTCTGACGTCATTTTGATTCGTATAATGAACAAGCAAAGTCATCGCTGCATTGTCCATGGTATTTTTTATCAAACTTCAATTGGTAGATCCTATTATTGTTCACAATGTTTTATACCTCAACAGATGTTTATGCTATAATTTATTATTAATCGATATTGAATGAAAACATTTCACAAAACTTTTGTAATATTTTGTAATAGTAACTAATTTTTATAAAAGCCTTTTTTATTTTAAACTTCAAAATGTTCTTGTTACGAACATTGATTTACTTATCCAGAAAATCAATAGATATTATTTTGGTGTCTAACACAACTTCACCAGTCTTTTGACATCTTTTCAGTTTTTGACGTTCATGTGATGTTAATATTTTCAGTTCAAAACACCCGAATGGATTGGCCGCACTACATATACTTTGTGATACCGATGGGGCTTGTGACGTGCACGAACTTCGTGCTGTGGGTGCTGACGGCTCGACACTGTGCTCGCGTGAAGTCCGAGGTCCACAGACTGCAGGCTGGATCAGTAGGAGATCGCGCCAAGAGACGCTTTCGTGTCGACAGAGCAAAGTAAGCCTTACTCCTCTTTTTTGGGTATTATTTGTTATCGACGCTATAAAAGGAGATCCTTTTGCGCTCGAAATTAACTTTAAATTCTCCATCTCCACGAATTTACCATGTTTAGTCTCCACCGCAACGATACCTACCTTTATCGGGACTAAGTGTCGTGAAATCGTTATTCTATTTAATTACTTTATATTCCTGGTCTTCATAAACACTAATTTTAATTCGTTCATGCTGCCTTCCGCGATAAAACCTCCTAGCTTATTTCGTATCATATTAATTAATTAATCATTTCATATCAGGCGGCCGTCAATCGTGTCCAATATACAATTTCTACACAAATACATATACCTACGTATACTATTTCATGTCGTGAACGACATTTAATAATTTAAAATCAAAACATTTTGAAGTTTTATTTAATATTAAGAGGACTGTGAATATTTTCACTCGCCGCTGATCACTTGGTGAACAAGGAATTATTAACGAGTTTTATTTTTAGCTAAAACATGTAGCTACTATTAACCAAGATTCTTGTTTATTTTAGTATTTACTAGTAAGCCCGATGTTATAATTTACTGCCGATAACTTTATTGTAACGTGCATAAATACAGAACAATTGCATCCGTTGTATTTATATGTCTAACAAAATGACCTTGCTCATACTTTTCTTATGGAGGCATAAGACAAGTTACATTCCTACAATCGTTGACGATGATCGATTCACTAAAATCTATTTCTTTGGAGAGATTATAAAATCTATGGAAGTGACCACTTTAAGTCACGTGACATATCGAAAAGAAATGAAATCCCGACATTTCATCCCATTTCTATTATTTCTATCAGCTCCAAACGTAGATCAATTCTAAAGCTCATGTGTCACTGGCCTACACATTACGACGGGGATGGATCTTAATAAGGATGTTATGAATGAAGTGTGATTAATAAATGACTGCTACTTACCTCTTGAATGAAGTGGACGTCTGTCAGGAGAATAATTACTCGAGCATAATGAGTAATAACTTTGACGTAGTGTAACATTTTATATTTAAAATTAAATAAAGTTTGAATTAGGTAGGACATAACCCGTTGGAAATAAGACACTAGTTCGAGCTTAGAAAAAAAACTTTTTTATTGCACTTAAAAAAAAAACTTTTTTATTTCAATTCAATTCAATTTAATATTAACGCTCTTGGACTTTGGATATTTTTTTACTATAGGAGTATGAGGGCAATGTTTCAAATCAGAACTGCACTATCAAGATTTTTTAGGGACCTTTTGCACTTTATTTTAAATTACTTATTATTTCCGGCACAGAAATGTTTTCCGATTGTGAAAGTAGTAAGATATGCAATATAATAAACGAACCATATGGCTCTTATCTATCAAGTCGTCTACGATTACTAAAAATGTTTTGAAAAACAAATCGCACTGGGAGGTGTTTATGAGAACATTACAGATAAAGAATATGGGTAGGTATCTTTTATATAAATACAACAAAACATCCTGCTGTTTTGTTGTCATCTCCGCTTTTGTGCAAAAATATATTAAAACAGAAAACAATTCTTTTGAACCATGTTAGGTATTTCGGTCGAATATGAATCAATAGAAAGTGTAGCAATATTAGCCGACTATCTAATATATTAAAAGCTCTAGGGAACGCGTTTAATTATCGTCCATCTGTCATGTAACTAGTATCTATGATTAAAATAATTAGTAATATTTACCTACATAACATTTTGTAGTTCAAATATTGTGTATTGTATGCTGGATAAAGCACGTTTCGGTAGAAATTGTTTTGATAAGCGACTATTTAAATGTCAATGTGTCTAACAATTACTATTTCGCTTGGTCATTAATATTTTTCTGTTTAATTTGAATATTGTGTGGTCAGAATTTTGGACTAAGTATCAATTATGTATTAGAGCTTATGGTGTGATGTGTTTTCCAAGCGCTATTCTTTTTTTTTCTATTCGATATAATAATGGTTAACCATAATAATTTAACACTTTTTTGTCTCTAACTCAATGAAAATACTAGCAAGCGATATACGCATACAATTGACGCTATGACGTAATAAACGCGGATATTATTTGAAGTTTTTGTCGTAATTTACTCATTGAATGTGCATTGTTGTTAACTTAGTACGGATTCGTATGTAAAAATATAGGTAGATATACATACATGACATGGATTTTCTAAAATAACAGGTAAATAGTATAATAGTGCACCGGGAAAATGAATAGGTACGTAGGTACACAAATATATTATTATGAGGAAATGCATCTAACCATTTGCACTTTATGTGTAATGGTTCAAATCCGTGGTTTACTGTAGTTTCTTGTTGGTTTCTCAAAGTAATCATGAACGATTCATGAAATTAATATTTCAAAACTGAAAAGACAACTTATTCCTCGATTCTGAACTTTAATACCTACCTTTGAAACTAGTTCTAGATTCAATCTAATTGTAATCTGAATAGATCAGATGACAATTAGATAGTCCAGGACTAACCTGCTTCAGTAAACAGTTATTTATTCTGTATTTTTAATCCCTTAAGGCATATTAGTTTCACATCTTTAGCAACATTATCGCCTCAATCACGATCTTTGTTACATTACTGATACTCGGATGTCTCATAAAATATTTATTTTCTTCTTATTGAGATCATAAACAGGGTTTGTGGGTTTATAATCACTGCCGACTAACTGACTGACGTCATTACTCTGACCTAATTAGTAGGTAATTATCGCTTTATATTCAGTTCAGCAAGTTCAAGGCTACAGAAACGGAACACAAGTATTGTATTCCTACCTCGTAAAAAGCTATACAGGTAGGTTATAAATACGAAACCTTTTTTAGAGTATGATATCAGCCTGTGTATTATAAAGTCATCACGAATAAACATTGATAACATTGTTGTAAGCAAACTATTGAAAGTAATGTGGTCTCTACGTCGATTTATTGATAGCCACGTGGGAGTCTCTGAAGTATTTCTGAGAATCCGTAGCGCTACTGAAGGTATTTTATAATGTATCAAATTACCTATCTTTAGTTTTTGAGTAATTCGAGGTTAATATCATTCCTATCAGGTAAAAACAATGACCAAAGGTACACAAAAGTTGATCTTCCTTCAATAAATAAATAAAATATAAATATATTTGTTACTCTAAAAGTTAAATATAATATAATCAATAAGAAAATATCATCAAATAAAAAATACTTTGAATAAGTTTTTTCTAGCCATAATGATTAAAATAGAAATTCAAATTCTTAACATAATTAAAACCATAAGATAAAATATCACATCATAAAATATAACTTAAATAACAAAATAAATTTAATCTTAATCTTGAATTCATAAATAAAAATAATATTGAAAAATAATATTAATTGAACTATACTAAATATATTTTTTATAAAACAAAAATAAATTTGAAAAGATTGTGATAAAAATATATCATTTAAAATAACGTAATCTTTTTCACCTCCTCGTAATCTTTTTACGATGTATTAAATTGTCTTAAGAGTTTTTGAGTGATTCGACGTTAATAACATTCCCATCAGGTAAAAACCATGATAAAAGGTGCAAAAAATTTGACCACTAATTCAAGTGGGTTTAAGGAAATATTACAAATGAAGCTTAATAGAGAAGGAACCTACTAACGTTATTAAAAAAACATTACTAGGTTTATATGAACGTAAAAAATATAGTATATTTCCACAGATATGTGTTGACGGGTAAGCTGTGGGTGGTGATGGGTGCGGGCTGGATCTCCGAGCTGCTGTCAACGCTGGTGTCGCAGCCGTGGTGGCTGTGGACCATCATAGACCTTATCAATGAACTCCAGGGTGTCTTCATCTTCCTCATTCTAGTTATGAAACCTAAACTTTATTACCTCGTGCGGAAGCGGCTAGGTAAGACATTCGTTGGAAGTTATTCTAGCTTCTAACAATATAATATGCAGACTATTGTCTAGTATCTACCTAAACTGTATGTATCTAGGAGCGCTTGAAAAGGGCTACAAGAAAATACATTGTGTACTTTTTGAGCTGAGCCTAATTACTCATTCCATAGGTACTTAATTTTAGTAGTAGTACATATACATTAGAAAAAATACAAGAAATATAGCGAACAACAATAAGTACTTATAGAAATTGCTTTATTAGGCTATTTAACCAATTGGTAAATACACGACGTACGTTATTGTGGAGAAAATAGGTCATGAAGATAAATAATTTCATAAAGTTGTGTTTTTCCTTCATTAATAAAAGCGTGGACATAAATAAATAATTGTTTGTTTGTGCGTCGTGATTATTCATAAAATAGTATCTATATTATCGGAATATACAGTCTCAAGGAGCGGCTGGCTACAATAGGATAAAACGTTAAATGTATTTGATGATTGTTATAACTTTTCACAATACATAGTGAGAGATGATTTCATTGTTTTCAGGTTGTTCAAGGATACCGATCGATACAAGTATATATTAATGATATTTTTAAACGTTGTGCCTTGTGTTTAATTATCACAATTTATATTAACTAGTTACTAGAAAACAACGCCACCGCCGACGTGGCTTGGCTAGTTATTTTGACTGAAACTGCTTAATTAACACACGAAGCTAATATTCCAGCTAGATATGCCATCTTACGATTTTTCCGGTTTTTTTTCTCGTATGTTGAATGTTATTCTAGCTATGAGCACATTTCTTGCTGTTGTAATGGCGTCTGCTGTCCTGCACCAAACTCACACCGTACAAGGTGTTAATTATAAAAACGAAACTAAGTCAACAAAGCATTAAGCATTTTCTCCTCATTTTATTGATAAATTAATTCACATAGAATTTAAAATGAAGATGCTCTTGGGTGTTGATCATAAATTCGATTTTGCGCTATATTGTTAACACCACGTTAATTTAACTTTATTTTTAATAGAGTGGGTCTGGTCCCTTATTTATCGAGATATTAACGACATAATAAATATCTAAAAGTGTAACTAAGTTTAGTTACACTTTTAGATATTTATTATGTTTTTGTGAAATGTATTTCAGACGTATATTATCTACGTCTAAGATTTCTTAATTATTTTGTAACCATGTTGTAAAAAATGTACGTTTCAAAGACTATTTAAAGACAACGATATTAACGACGCCTCCTACAATGTATGTGAGTGTTGGTGACTAATATTGTACTAATACGACAGGGCTGGAGAAACCCGACGCTCAGAAGAATGGGGCTTCATCGTCTGCGCGCACTTCCTCCACATTCCTGTCGCGCGCGCTCAGCACGGACGAGAGGAACAACGCTCGCCTCTCCTTACAGAACAATATTAAGCAATCATAACTTCTTCCACATAATTCCAAACTTATTTTCATTCTTCAAGCAAGTTTGGAAAATCAGTCGTGATCAATTACACATTCTTTTTAATCACGTGCTTTTGTTCAGATACAATAACATTCAGTTTGTAGAGTCACCGGTCTGCAATAAAATCTTGCTAATTTGACGCATTTTTTGGTAGCAATTTATTATTGAAGTACGTGTTTATGAAAACTCTGCAAAACAACGACGCAACCCCATCAAATCTGGGCTTGATTGATTCGTCTTGAAAGGAATCTGGTCCTAGATGAAACAGCTTCAAAGGATTGTTTTGAATAAATGATATAATTGAAATCAGCTAAGGTTTTCATCCGGCTTTGTTCTCAACGCTAGAGCATGCTAATAGCATGTACATGTTTGCATCAACATAATTATTTGTTTCCATAGCAATTCGAAATTTAGTATTGGTCTAGTCATAGATTAAGAGAGGTATCATATGTTTTGAATGTATATTTATGGAATTTTCTGCGGCTTTTGTCTTTTTGCTCTTAGATTTATTTAAGTTATGTTAGAAAGAAAATGGAAGAACCTTCATAAATCTCAGTGCTGATTCTACAACTGCTTAATAATTATGATAAGGAGTGTTTTGGTCAAGGAAAGACTAAAGACCGCAGAATTTGTGAATGTTAAGTGTCTTGTAGCAGAATACTGCTAAAATGAGAATGTTAAGTGAGAATTTCGTTGATGAATGTGGTTTCTATTGCAAATAATTGTTCTACCGGACTTATTAAAAAAAAAAACATGTATTTTTGAACAGTAAGTGCGTAAAAGCGCTAAGACTTTTGCATCATTTTTTGTTTTTGAAATGGTTTAGTATTATTAATATGTAACGTAAAATAAGCATTTATAATTTAATTAAGTTACTTTAATAAGATCTAAGACTTTGAAATTGAATTATCTTTGTTCATTACTATTTAGCTTGTTAAGATAGCATAGTATATGAATCGCCTTATATTCTAAGCTATTAGTACTTTTAAAATATATAAATAAATAAATAAATAATAGTATATTTTAGCTCATTTGATAAAGTACCTGGCATATCTGTCCTTAATAGTTACACAAATTGTACCAAAACTGTTTTGTTACTATTTGGGTAACTATTAAGGATTTCAATTACAAATTACGATTATTCGTATGTGTTTTGGCAAAACACATAGAAATACAAAAAAAGTTGTATGTTTTTTCTTTGTGGTCGACTTAATGAATCTAAAAAAAACTTATCGTACATCGTGGTTGAAATATGTTGATTAAAAATATATAATATTTTGACAAAAACAGTCGAAGTATTATAATCAACTGGAATGTACAAATATTAAATAATAGTTGCACCTTTAAATAATTACTTACCTTTGCATAAATTTCTCCGAAGAATGAAATTAAACGGCACTTTCAAAGCTTTAATCACGCTGGATTTAAAACTATATTCACTTATGGCAATGAACACAGTTTAAATACTTATTTTTAAAATAGACGTAGTGTGTAACTTAATTTTATTTTATGTAAGATGTAAACTGTAGCCACATTGATTTATCAAAAACAAAACTTTGTTAGTAATTATATCGAAAATGGATTAGAAAAAAAACGAGAAAATAAATCGTTTTTCATTCCATTAAAGTTGTAATTTATTTAACATATTATCTTCCTAACGTAGACTACCCATAAACTGTTATTGTGGCGGATTTTGATTATCCTTTAAATTGTATTGTGGTACATGACAATAAAGGTTCATACAATCCTAATTAAGAAACGTCAACTAGGCTAGAGAAAACATGGCAACAATTAAGGCCATACAAATATTTACTTTCAATTTGGGGATCAACCGGCCTCGGGGTTTGATGTACTATTGTTAAGATAGAAGTCGTACTGTGACACATAATATAGCCGGTATGATATGTATTTGTATTGCACACTAGATAAAAAAATCAGTTGATTAGCAATAACAGATTAAAGAAAACATAACCACTTCAGAAATTAGTGTAGCAATATGTATTCATACGTAATAAATCTAACGAATAAATAAAATAATCCTTGAAATAAAAAAATATAACCGCACCATCTTTTCTGTTATTAAATTTTCATCCAAGTAGTTAGTAGTTGGAATGTAGGAAAAGTATATTTGAACCTGTTTTATAATATAATTATCTTGGGACATCTCACCGTACGGCCCTCTGATTCTAAACTAGACAAAGCCATTATCATGGCACGAGACAACTGATAAACATGCATAAATATTTACATATTATACATAAATTACACTTAGGCACATACTAAAATGATCGTGCTCATCAGCTCAGCTCAGATTTGTGCTGGTTGGGGATCGAACCCCGTCTAATGTTAAGTCTAGTGGTTATTGAACCTGACTGCTGTCAGGTTCAATAACCACTAGACTAACATGTGAATGAGTTTTTTAGACAGAATAAAAGTTAAAGGGTTAAATTGAAATAAACGTACAACAATCTTTATCTTTGTAAATATTTTATTGCTTTTATACTTTTTTGAATATTTTCATCAAATTTCGTTTAAATCTTTTCGAATATTTTTGAATTTTTAAAATTTCGTCATGATCATTCAAAATCAATTTTTCTTTATAAGTGACAATGTGTAAAAACAGACAATAATGATCTTATAATATTTAATACGCTTGTGATAGGCGATTTCTGTTATGTTTTAATTTATAATCTTTTTAAAATAAATTGGTCCCACAGATCACTCTACCTTAATTGAACTTTATCATGCACAAAAGTACTTACATAAAAATGTGATTTCGCGGTGTTATTTACAAATGGTACAATAAAAAACTAATCAGTACGTAGTGGTTTCCATACGTACACACAATGAAGAAATGTTTTTACATAATGTACAGACTACTTATATACCTAAAATACATATCGACAATGAGCAATGGATATGCTGCATCGAGCCTTATTTTAAATAATTGTTTGTACCGAATAATATTCACAAATATTCGTTTTGATACCTAAACTAAAGTTTTTCATAAATAATAGCAATACTGATGACCACTATGCAATAAATTTCTAGGAATATAGTAAACAAACAATACTTATTTGTTAAATATGTTCTTACAGTGGTAATATTCTCGTAATTATTGTTATAATTAATCTTCACTAGCGAGGTTTTTAAGATACCAAATAATTAAGTAAGTATACACCTTTATCACATCAAAGTAATAGAACTACAATTATCTTATCCTAAACCCTCTAAGTACCTAATAATATAATTTGAAACAAAGTTTCCAAAGTTTGCGGTATTGATAATTCATTTAAAAGTGTAAAAATAAATATTAAAACATTAAAAAATGAAGTGCAAATTAATTAATTTTTTTTTCACAGGATAAAGTTTTATGTACTGTATACAAATTGATTAACAAAAAATATAAGAACATAATATTACCTATCGATTCTTACAAGTAAACTCCTCTGTGATTCTTAAGCATCTACGGGCATTTCTAAAAATGAATAAGTTAAAAAGCGGTACCTGTAATTTTGCTAAATCAAAGGAAACAACAGGAATCAAGAGCTGTACCTAATATAAATTTACATCTCTGGGTACTCTTCGTACAAATGACTCGTATGTCAACGGCCTCGTATCGCGCATCAACGATTTAAACTAAGGGATAAAATTAACGGCGTAATGAAGAACAGGTCGATTCGGACAAAGTCGCATAGAATGGTGTTTCTGATTAAAGTAAGTTTGTCGTTGTTGCATTCAAGCGTGGTTACTGGGCTGAACTGTGATGGGTGCTGGAGTACTGTGAGCTGCAGCTGCTGAGGCCACGCGACCTTTTGGGCTGCTGGGTCGCGAGTCCTCGGCCTCAGCTTCTGCATCGCGTTCCGCCACTTCCTCCTCATCAATAATCGATATGTCACGAATAGACGGCCGGTGGGATCGACGCCAACCTGAACATAATTATCCTCATATAAATAATATTTTCTCAAGAACATGCTATTAAAAAAACGTAACAGGAAAATTGTTAAGCTAAGTGGCGTGTAGGTATATGGCCGACATACAAGGTTGAACAGTGAACGCTTGTATCTGTCACTCATATGAGAATAGTTAGATAAATAAGGTCGAAGTTTATCCGATAATTCTTTTCATATATTGAGCGTTAGTCAGTGTTTAATAGACTTTAAAATGTCGAGGACAGTGCACGGTGCTTATGTAACAATAATAGTGATTGTTTTATATTGTGGTTTATGTAGTTGTTTACAATTTAACCAAGAAAATGCAAATAAGAAGTTTGACAATGAACTTGATGCGGATTATTTTCATGTCGTGGAACCTTTAGAAACAAACAAAAATGACGTAGAAATTATACCTGAAGATGACGTGTTGTTAACAACTGTCAAGAAACAAGCTCACGAAAACGAAAAGGAAGATGCAGTGGAAGATCGAATGATCACACTACGGAAGAAACGTCAAGCGTATCAAGGTCATACACAGCTCTATCCACAATTACCATCGGAACAGCCGTATAATCCATATCAACCCCAACCAAACTATAATCCTCCGGGACAAAGTCCCTACACGCAAGGGCCACGGTCTTGGAGTTCAAGAAATCACACATCTTTTGGTCCAGGCAACCCTCCTCCACAGGGCTACAATCCTAACACAGGTTTTTATCAAAATCCAGGAACTCATAATTATTCTCAACCAGGATACCCTGGCAACTACAATAACCAGAATGGAGGAGTTAATACCACTCATCCATCTTACAACCCATTTACTAGTCAATTTGCCACTGCAAATTCAAGCTACACACACAATAATTATAATGGATCATCTACGTATTATCCCCACAATCCTTCAAATGGGAAATATCCATCCTATAATCAGACTTCAAACTATCCTCATAATGCTGGTAGCCATAGACCTCCAAATGCTTCGCATCCTAGTCACACCACCTCATGGCCGCCTAGCTCAATAAATTCATCATATTCCAAATATAATCCCTATCCAGGTGTAGGACCTTCGCCAACGTATTACGACCAAAAACCCCATAACCCAACAACACCGTTTAATACCAATACGACTTTACCGTCTAGGCCGAATCAGTGGCAACCAAATTACCCAGGATCAAATGGGCAAACAAACTTTAATTCAAACAATTCAAATCGGAATCCATCTTTTGGACAGTATCCTCAATACCCAAAAAATAATGTGACGTCAAATTCAGGGCAAGAGCAATCTAATTACCCGGGGTCAAACGGACAGTACCCAACTAATCCTAATTATCCTTCACCATATAATGCCCGAAATTCAAGTTTTGGGAACCAAAATTCATCATTTGGACAATATCCCCATTACCCAAACTCACCTTCTGCTAGTAATGTTACATCTCAATGGCAGCCTAACTATCCAGGCTCGAATGGACAATACCCAAATCATAATAACCTGAGACCGAGTTATCCTTCAGCAAATTCTGCTACAAATTCGAGCATCCCTAACTATCCCCAAAACAACTATTATCCTCAAGCAAATAACTCCGCATATGACCCCAGGAAAGTTCCACCACAAAGATTCTCTTATCATTGAAAATGTTTTGTATTAATATTTTTATCTTTTTCTAAATAGACCAAAGTTCGTATTTGAATATGACTTTGTGTGTCTTATACAATTATTGTATTCTATTCTAATACAATTTGATGTAAAACAAATAAATGACTTGTCTTAAAAATGGCGTAGAATTATTTCAGACTTCTTTAGTTTGTTAGTTGATAATAATTACATACATACATAATTTTGGGCTAACTTGGCGAGATTTGGGCTTACTTCGGACAGAATACCAGAATAACTGCTATATTATATTGGTTATCTGGTTAGTGCAATATTTTAACCATTGTTAAGTCGTTAATTACCAAAATGTAAGACTTAAAATTAAGAACAGGATACATGTGCTTACATTTATGTAATGAACCTTTTGATGTAGTTTTTTTTTCTATTCTATTTTTACCTCCTCCTACGGATAAATAATAAAACAGTAAGTTACCTTCCAATACTGGGGGCTTAGTGGTTCTGCTAAGGAGCTTGGGTCCTGTCAACGTGATCACAATGGCACCGATTGGGGCTGTGATGACGATGGACATGATGCACACAGTGACGACGGTCTCAGCATACCCCATCAATACGGGATCAGGTTCCGCGCCGGTCATCTTACGTACTTCATCCAAAGCAACTGGGCCTAGAGCAGCCTGGATCAAACAAAATTATTCATTAAGAATTAAATCTACGAGTTTGAATTGAGAAACTTGATATAACTGGCTGGTTTCTAGCTATGATTACTTTTTAGATTATCATAATATTTACCCACGTATATTTTTTAATTGGCCACAGTGCAACTGCATATGTATAGCGTATAAACCAGGTTACGCAAGATACGCCGTGGCCCGGAGGGTATAGAACCGGCTTAACGAGGACAAGGTTTAGCTCCTAGCAAATAACAATGTTTCATTTTCCTTGTCAATAGTACATTCTCATTTAATCAAAGACGAGAATCTTCGTACTTTAAATAATTATGGCTTTTAATCTGCAATAAATGCCATTTGAGTCAACTATCATATGGTGAAGACAGGTTATCTTTATGCTGAGGTTACTCAAACAGAATGGCAATAAAGTTTACATGGGAGGGACTATTTGTACAAGTTATATGCAGTTACGGAGGATTTTAACTAGGTAGGGGGCATACCGTTCAAATCTTTCAATTAACGAAAAACCAAAGGAGAGGAGGCTGTTGCTAAACGACCTGCTTGGTTATGATAGACTCACCTGCACTGTAGCTTTGGCCATCCAGGCGAGACCGACAAAGATCTTCTCCTTCATGTTGAGGTTGCTGCGCACAGCTGAGGCACTGGTAACGATCGCCCGCAATACTGCACACACCACGAGAATGCCGCCGCCGACCAGTACTAGGTGAGGAGCTAGATCTGCAATCTGAACACAACTTGGATATAGTTTCAATACATTATTTTGAGTAGGTAACCTATTACCAAAAGATTAAACTACACGTGGGTAAGACCTAATACTTATTTGACAAAAGATTCTTTTTTAATACCTACATTTATCTCCAATCATTTGATAATTTTAATTTATCATCGCACTTGTGGATGGAAACAACTTTCTGGCTTAAAGTTGCTGTTGGTGTTGATTTCATTCATGGTAAGCTATCTTTATCGTGACCAGAATTGTAGCTTTTATTTGTTTTGCCACACTAACTACTTCTCCCGTCCACGTACAGCTTGCATTAAAGCACGTGTGATGCTTGATGTAATTAACGTAGCTTTATTTAAAATTAAGAAGATCAACATAATTATCAATTTTACTAAATGTAATTTGAGGGTCTTAGAATACATACCACAACTTGAGCACCGGTAACTGCAAAGAGCATAGGTTCGAAGAACATCCAGAAGATTTCAAAGGCCGTAGCGACTGGATTGTCTTCAAGCTCCCAACCGAGATCGGTCCAATTCTTACAAGCTACGAACGCGAACGCAATTACAGCCAACGGTCCTGAAATAAAAATTTTATGTTTATTTAACAAATTTATAATAAAATTTTACAGTCTGAATCCCAGTCTCGAAGTAGGTTTTCTTATATCTGGCTGACTTAGTAAATAAGATCCAAAAACTTTAGTATTTTTATTACAATAATAATTAATTCTTCACTAAAACTGTAACGTTACTAAAACATTTGTCAATTAAGTATATGCAAAAATAACTGAAGTTACAGCGGGGACTATAAATATGATAAGTTCAGATCGGTACCCTTCGTAAACATGATAGTTATGTGCAAGGCACATCAAATATAACTTCTAAAATACATATTGTTAAAGGGTCCTCCATAAATCACATTCATCTTATGCCATCGATACAAATGTGAAGTCGACACCATCGAGACAGGAGCACGTGACAAAGACAAGTAAATATTTAAAAGTTAAAAATAAATCATGCGTATATGGATACCCTTTTCCAATTCACATTGTTTCCTTGACTTTTATCGGTTGTCAACACAGTCATTGACTTATAACAAGCCATTGTTCTGGTGAAAGGCAAGCATTACACCGCGGAAAACAATCATCCGTGGTTATTGACTACAGTTTTTACAATTACTCAGTTAATAAGACCAACGTGCTCGTCTTTACGTCAGTACCTACATGTGTTTGTAAATTCTGCGGAATAATGAGTTATGATTTATATGCGGCGGGCTGCAGCTCTGTTGCTGTTATTTCGGTGTTGTGGCTTTCAGAGATTGTGGGAAACGTTTATAGGGTTTGCCATTGAAAAAATGCTTGAGAATATTTTAAAGTAAAAAGTATGACAACAATAATATTATTAATCAGAGCATTTTGTCATTATATTATGTTTCGTTTATGAAAAATACAACAAATTTTAGAACCTTCTTTTTTTTGAAGTCGGCTAATTACAATTTGAACAAAAGTCGTATTGAACTGAATTGAAGCATCATGGGTTTAATAGTATTCCATAAATTAGTAGATGGAATAGTAATGTGTTATAGAAATTCATAAATGAATTAAAAATTCAACTCAATTCACATATCGGTAAAAATAAAAGCCCTTGTACTAACCAGCACCACCCCAGCCTATCTCCTCCGAGCCCAGCACCATGCCGAGGCCACCTGCAAGCAGCAGCAGCACTCGCAGAGGCACCAAGAACGCGTCGTTACGCTCCGGCACAAACTTCACGAGGTACCCGCACACCACGCCCAGTACTATGCCTCCTATTATACTCAACGGACCCTGGAATACATAGAAAATATTTACATAAGTATTCTTTTTGTCAGAGTGTAGAGGTTTACTTGCCTACCGTAGTTAGGGTTCCTACCCGTCACCGATAACGGTGATCGATTTTTGTAGGTAATAAATATGTAGAACGTACTGATTGCAAATGCGCAACACACACATCCTACAAAGGTCGGTCAGAAATTGTATTAGAATCTGAATCAGGCTCGATTATCGGACTTACAAAAAGACTGGCGTGGGCGGAGGCTAAGTCTGAGCATATGCTTTGACTGCTTCGCATTTAATTGTTAAGTAAGCGTTACATAATACTACATTACATTTAGGGTTCACATTTTAGATTTTAAAAATATGTTCAGATAAAAAAGAAACAATTTTTATAGGTAGTAAAAAATAACACCTAGTTTTTTGAATAAATTAAATTTACAAATCACCATTAGTATTATTTGATTGGTACTAATTGTAATACTTAATTCTTTCGTAACGTTAGGTACCTACTGGTAATGATTCTGTATGAATAAATATTACAGTTTTCTAGGACACACTTTAATTAGTAAAAAGCCGGATTAGCAAATATTCGAAAATGATATGTCATTTTTAAAGAATAATTTTCGATATAACTCGTAAAACTCGATTGAACTCGTTCAGTTGTCGATATAGAATGATCGATCGAAAGCGGTATTATGTAATCGTGGCATTTTAATTAATCGATTTTCACATACATATATAGATAGTTTAAAAAACTTTATATTTCAATATTAATGTCACTGTTACTAAGAATGCTTTAATAGCTTTACGTTTTTTAACTGCCTCTTCACCCTTTTCATTTCGGGAAAAAAGAGGATAGCTGTATGGTTGAGTTTCTATTTTAGATTGATGCCCAGTCAGCTTTAAGTCCCTTGTTATTGCGAATAAGGGTACCATGCAGCATTGCATGGAAATATTTAATACGTTTCCCAGTTTAAGTATACAAATAATGAGGTTGTATTATTTTCAAGACTGATACTTACTTGAATAACATTCATGGTTAGCGAAGCATTTGAGAACATAATTGATGAGACGATGCCGAAGATGGCGACACTGGCAGCATCGTCTACACCGGATACTGCGAGTACTAGGGTCGGGATGCCCTTCGATACTCCGTAACCCTTCTCCCGGAGGCGGAACAGGCACGGCACGATCACTGCTGGAGAGACGGCGGCGACGATGGACGATAGAAGGAAAGCTGGAATTTATAGAAATTGAAGTTAGTGGACAGTTTTGATCTTGGAGTCTGTTCAAAAAGAGTGTTTTAAAAGCTACCAAAAAGCATTTTTTTAAATGTTAACAGCTCTTTAAAGGGCCTTAAAATATCCTCATCTTATTTTATTGTGATATTAGGTTGTTTAATTTTTGCTATTGGCTTATCAATAAAACAATTTAGTTTTAAGTGAAAATAATGCTCAAAATATTGAATCGTATGGAGTAAAATATGTTTTAAGATAAAGAGAATAAATCGCAAAACGGGCATTCGAAAGCTAGTTTCCTAAAACAATTACTCATAGTTAATAGACTTCCGTTCTTGTTTATATAATACTAGGTTTTATTACACTTGCCAATAGTAAATGTTTAACGATATCATTAAATTTTATTGCTGACTGTTTGCGACTCTAGATGGTGTTCAATTTTCTATTTGCTTAAGAGACATCAAAAATAGAGACAAGATACGCACAAGTATAAATTATTTAGCCTTAAAGTTTTTAGGAGGGTGGAAATAAGGAAGAATGGTCATAACTTACCCCAATTCCAGGGCAATCCTAGGAAGAAGTATGCTAGGACGGCACAAAGCACGCACTCGAAGGTCCAGGGCACCAGAGCCAACTTGATCACCGTGAAGAAGTACTTCTTCATCGCAGTCGGGTCCAAGTCCAAACCAGCTCGCGTTAAGATAATTGTAAGTGCAATTTTTCTGGAAATTTATTAAAATCAATTTAGAAATATAATATAACGGCCTATAAATGTCCCACTGCTGGGCACAGGGTTCTTTCCATATAAAGAAAGCCACGCTTGCTCATTGCTGCATTGGCGATTGCCGATTAAAATTTTTGGGATCCAGGTTTTCTCACGATGTTTTCCTTCACCGTTTTTTTGTTATTAGTATTTTTTTTGTGTCTCATAAAACACGTTATTTTTTCCAGAATTTCCCATTTTTTAAATACATAAATTGCTCTCCATAATAAAAAGCAAGTATAGGCAAAATAATCAGCATGTATTACCTGATATAGGAGGCGACATGTTGATAAGTTGAGTCAAAGTTGACTAAACCGATGTTTTTCATAATGATTCCCACTATAAGCATTCCGATGAGGGCCGGTAACGTTGTGATCTTCAGCATCAGCCAGCCACCGAAGTACGCGACGATGGTAAGCACGGCGAAAGAGAACAGCTGGCCACCGGGCGCGGCTGTCTCGCCCATAATTATCCATACCGTCACCCACACCAAAATTCCTAAATAAATACAATATTATAGTTTTCGTTCCCGAGTTCGATAACGGTAACCCCATGACACTAGTTCCTAGTCTGTGCCTTAATAAGTGTCGCTGGACCTAATTTCGTTTTAAAAACTCGATCACAGCGAAAGCAGGTCTGCGCTGTTCCAAAATGTATGTTATGGATGGAGGCTATTATAGATGCGAATTCAATATGCATTTCGATCCCTATGACAATTGAACGATGCGTGTCTGCCAAGAATTCAACAATGAAGGCATAATTTAAGCTGTACATTTTTCTAAACATTTTTATATTCTACTTTCGTTTTCAAAATAAATGTTTGATTTATTTAAACATTAACCCAATTCAGTGCCCAAATTAATATTTAAGGTTTAGTTTTTTATTTCAAATGAATCCGATTAAAGTATAATTACTGGTCACAATGTCAACTAACGGTGCACATAGTTCTTTGAAGTCGGTATAAATAAAAGGCAATCGATAACTTACCAATAATTAATACAGCGATGTTCTGTGCGAACTGCCGGTATGAAGGGCATAGTGGATAAGGGCAGACCTTCTGCCAGTTCGGTGGTTCCCACGAGGGAATGCCGGAGTCCTCCGTATGACACTTTTGGCAACAGGCGTACCACCAAGATCTGCGTAAGCATGCGAAATTAATTAAGTTTACTATCCAGAAGGAAACATAATCTCTCTTTTTTAATTCTTTTTAGTAAGTAGGTAATGTTTGAAACGTATGTTTACAGAGTTCTAAAAAGTGCACAAAAGTTCAATAAAGTCTTTAAATGTCAATTCTTTACTTTTAAATAAAACCCTAGAATCGTAATACTTAGGCAAAGTAAGAAGTACTAACCTTTAGCTCAAATTATAATGAAATAAAAAGTCTACATTCACCTACATTTTGTTAAAAAAGCAAACAATACTGCAATTAAAATCATCGAATGCAAAGAAAAAAAAGTAGCTCATTTCCTTGGATAAAAGTTGAACTTGGTATAACTGAACCTGGCATCTTAAGATATCTTTATGTGCATACATTTAGGCTCATACCTGATCAGAATACGTAAAGAGAAGCTAACCGTATTTATCCTATACGCACTCATCACTGAAGAACTTTGTATTAAGATAGCACTTCACTTATGGTTTACCAATTGTCGTGTAAGTTATTGTCACTCTTTATTGACTGACTTAGGATTGACCTACATGTGGCGACCTAGTTTATCTTGTGTATTAACTTTTTGCAGTTTTTATTTTTTATTATTTTAAGTTAAGCGTGAAGTTGGTATGAAACTGGTCTGAATTAAAGTGAATTGATTAAATATGAATGGAATGCACAACTTTCTTTTATTTTTATAATTCAATAAAAAAATAATAATTTGGAAATGTGATATTTTACCTTTCAATGTATTCGCTTTGCTGTGATAGCGCCTTCTTTGAGTAGACGGAAGATGTCGTGGAATATTTCTTAAATCTGCCCTCGATGTGTGCCTGCCGATCTGCGTATCAAACGATAGTGTCAGAAGTCGAATGCGAGACAATATGGCGATCGATCATAACGTGGGAATCAGCAGCGAGTACAAGGCACCTGTCGTTTCTACTTCGTATTCCAATTATCAGTAAACTAAACTGACCTTGTAATTGCTTTCATTGTTGTTTATAGTAGAAAAGGCATTAAAGTACATGGAATTTGTAACAAGGTCTCTAAATATTCCACAAATCTGGGTTATATCGG
Organism: Plusia festucae; assembly: GCA_950381575.1. NCBI lineage: Eukaryota > Metazoa > Arthropoda > Insecta > Lepidoptera > Noctuidae > Plusia > Plusia festucae. The sequence continues at coordinate 9,096,468 of OX494434.1, forward strand.
TTCCAGTGGCTTGTTGTTCCCTTGGATTAATTTCCTAATAACTTTACGTTAAATAGATACTTGAATTGAAAGGTACTTATGTCGTTACTGTTGTCAATAAAATGCTAAAGAAAAGTTACCCCAAGAGGAGTCCATGTCTGCTGCCATGGCATTGTGGAGGTTGCTTTTGCGGCGCGAAGGCCCTTCCGCTTTTGCTGATATGCTTCCATTCCTGTTGATATTAATACATATTGATATTTACATGACTCAGCGTTAAAAATAGTAGGTATTTTATTTATTTTTAATGTAAACCGAGTATTTTTTTATGGGTGGCGACAGTTTTTGAATAGCCGGTTTGAAACACATGAACATAAAATAGTAGGGTAAAAAAACCAGTGTACTTTTGCGTGTGTATGTATGAATGTAATTTAAACTTGTTGCCAAGACGGTTTGGCCACTTTGTCGCCAGACGCAGTCAGTCACGATCCGTTATAAAGAACGGATTCTCAAAATTATATCATCGGTGCAAGGTAATGTTAACTTAAAAAAGAAGATATCTAGATTCTTAGGTAATCTAAAATCATTGTAAGAAAGAGTGCTGTATTTTAAAATTATCATTTATTTTTAGAGAGGTGAGCAGGAGATACATTCAAATCAAATCAAAAAGTTTTTATTTCTTATAAACCTCAAGAAGGTGCTCAAGAAACGTTATATACTAATCTAATGATTCTAGGTGCATTTAGTAATATTAGAAAATTACTTTTAAAACCTATGTTACTGTAAAGAACGTAAATAAGCGATAACCATTTATTTCATTTAGATGTCTGTATTTTGAAACAGGTAATAAATCAGAAAACCAAACATTTTCATTTTACGTAGGTAGTACTTTTTCAGGTACTTCCGAAATATTAAATGACTATAGTAGCGCTTAATAACGCCCTATCAATTGGGGATGTTTCAACCTTCGTAACGTTTCACCATCTTAACCACTACATTAATTAAGAGTTTAACTTTGTTCGTTTAGAGATAATAAAATTGAAGTCCATTGTGTTTCGTAACAGCGAAATGAAAAAGAAACGAATGTCTGCTTATCCTTGTCGCCACAGACGTTTTTCTTGGAAACGTTGTTGGGTAGAAACTTAAAATTTTCAAGAAATTTATACCTTGTGAGATTCATTTTTGAAATATATATATTCCAATCGAATGCTTATAGTAACCGTAAGATACATTTACCGATGGATTGAATAATATAACTTAATTTTTTCGTTTTATTTTGCTGTTGTAAATAAATCATTTGTTATTTATGTAACATGAGATCCATTAGGTATGTCTTCTTTGAATATTAATGAACGTTATGATTTTAAGTCCCACAAACCCTAAATCACGTGTTACGGGTCTGTTAGCAGCGTGTATTTGTATCTGTGTGTGTCACCTTGACAAATAATCTGTAATAATAGAGCGATTACTCATAGCACATAGGTACACAATTGACTTCAGTAAAGTTTTTATTCGGCTTCACGCTACCTTCATGCGATATTTAATATTCATCATTGGATCACGTGCGTCTATTCAATTTACAATACTTAAAAACAGTTCACATTTATTTACTTAGTAGGTACCTATACATAATTGTTGTTAACACTTGTATTCATCCACAGCTGGCTAATTTGACTTTGGAAACAAGCCGTTAATAAAACGGAAAGCACTAAACAATCTTCGATTTCTTGGCTATTTAATAAATGCTAATGAAAGTGATAAGTATTTATTTTAAACAATAAAATAACTCGCTTATGCAAAATCCATGCAATTTTTAATATACAATTTATGAAGTGCATACTTGCATGCATACATGCATACACATATATATATATACATACACATACATGCATACACGCAATTACAGATTTATTACCATTAAAGACTTAAGTCAAAGTACTAGGAATAATTATGTAGCGTATATAGCTATTGAAGAAGTGGTGCCAACAATTCTGTAGATAGCTACAGCGCTTTGACAAGCTATTTATCTTTGCTATATGAACTGCGGATTAAAATCTACGCACGCACCTTCATTTTCAAGTGCGGCACACATGTGCGTACGATACAAGTTCCATAACCTCTAACTTAAATGGCGTATGTTAACTATTTAACATGGTAGATATAAAATATATAGTAATTAGAAAAAACGGAATAACATAGAAATTTATCCATAATATTCCCTTTTTTTCTCTAGCGAGCATTTCATTTGTAATGATGGAAATTAGAATAATTTTAACGCAAATAGGGTAGTTCTATAGTTATTGCCTTCATTCTTATTAAGCACTTCTGCTTAAAAATAAATAAAAAAAAAAACTCGTATTGAGTCTTGCTACGTTACGTGCCGGCAAAAATACCAAAAATCATTTAAATTCCCTGTAATAGGTAACTATGTTTTCGACAATTTAGTATATTACATAAATACTGATGTGTAAAATTATAAAAGTAATTTCAATAAGGAAAAGGTGCTAAATCAAACAAGTGTTATAATAACAATCATGAATTGATATTCATAACCTGCGACAACTCGAGACGTTGCGTTACGTTTCTACTGAAACACACCTTGAAGTTAGCTTACAACTACATACATGTTACGTCCTGCGGAGCCAGTTCTCAATAACAAATGTCATACTCGTTAAGTAAAAATATAGAGGGCGTTACATTTATAATTGATTAAAGTGCACATACGATACGGGTGGTAAAGATTCTGCACGACGAGTACATGAAATGTGTTGCCAGAAGCCACGTGTAATAGTGACGTGTGATACAGAAATTATACAGTATAGTACTATATTGCAAACGTATTGTTTAATCAATCCATGGCGCAAGGTGAGTTCATGGTAAAGGCTTTGTAGGCGGCATATTACGCGCAGTGCAGTGGGTCAATGTTTAGTCATTTAATTGTAACACTCAATCGAGTAAAACTTTACACTTGAAATGAGCAATGGTAAGCCTTGATAAAACATTATGTAATACGTGATAAACGAATCGAAGAGAAGAATTAAATTGTAGAGGAAACCGTAATATATTAAACGATAACGTTTTATTAATGAAATATTTATAAAACACAAAAACCGTATTTGAGAATAACATTTGTTGCGTGTTGTACTTACTATCTACATATTTAATCGATGTACCGCGGCTAGGTTTACATCGATTAAAAATAGGTGCATTCGTTTCTTAAAGGGACCGATTGTCATTGAATGATTGGCCGTCACGAATGACATGATAGTTTTAATTAGCAGTTATTAGTCACTTTTAATTCAAAAAAACTAACTTATTGAACTACTTATTTTTTGCTTTCTTCAATTGTTTGTGACCATTTTATGTAAATCCAATTTTAATGCTAGATACAAATTGGAAACGGCTTTTTAAAATGTATCATGCTCTAAATTTACAATGCCACAGGTTTTAATAGATTGAATAAATAGGGACTGGGACCAAACATCCATTGTGTGGTTAAAAGATAATGGAGGTCTCATGATGACCGTCCTCTCTGGGGAGTAATTCCGATGTCCATATATGAATATAACACGTCGGTACTGCAGTCTGTCATGTTACCATGACGTGGTTGTCCGCCAAGATGTCATGCAATCTTTATACGATGGATTGTTGATAGTAAATGTGGGTCATATAACTAGAAATATAAGTCCACGACGACCTTAGCCATGGCTTCGATTTTAAATAGCGGGTGTAAAAGACAAATAATTATAGTTGTAGGTAGTTTCACTGCTGTCACCTTCATGTAAACAGCTTGGGTCAACATGATGTTAAGTTTTTCAGTGAAACTTTATTCAGGTGTTGGATGTACACAATACGATGAGAATGTTCCGTCAGTGTTGACGACGACGCTCACCACGGACTGTATTGCCGTAACGTGTGACTAACTTGATAAGCTGAAGTATATGCGCGATTTTCATGTAACAGTCAGGGGTGAAGTCAACCTACTCATTATCATTTACATCACTTTTTTTCGCTTTGCTTATGATAGTTTAATTAATTTTGATTAAAATTTGTTAAAATATACTCTAAAAAAAATCGAAAATTTAGATTACCACGTTATTTTTTGTTTTGAAGTTAAAACAGTAAATGGTAATTTACACATTATCAATTTAGCTATGTAAGGATAGGTAAATATTTAAACTTACCAGTGACGGTTGAGTGCGTCTGTTTCTAGTGATGAATCTGACGGTAGGTAGCTGTCGTAGTGACAACTCAAGCTGCTGTGAGACATCCTACATGGTACTCAGAGAGTCTTATTCACTATAACTAGATTAGCGGGCGAATTTGTAGACTGGTTTACGCGGGGGCATGCCGCTCGGCTCAGCACGCTCCACACCTATGCCGCGGCGAATGTGCATCTTATAAGAGAAGGTTCGGCTGCGAACGAGTCGGCCGCCGCGCCTCACCCCGGGCACGTGACTGCCTCGGTGTGTTCAGTTTCGCCGGCCGGCTGGCCGGTCATTGGCCGACGTGCAAAAATTTTCCTAAAGTACAACCGTAGGCCCACTGCCATAAAAATGCGTTGAGAACTATTGCACGGGGCGCAGACTCGGTGATGAGTGACTAAATGAGCCCGAGGCGTCGCGGCCGTGTTTATACTATTCATTTCAAACAACGCTCGTATAACAGCGGCGCCCGCGCCGCCCGCACAACCCGCCACCTCCGATTCTTCCGCACGCATCGATACAATGTGTGCAATCGCGATTAAAAACAGCCAAGTGATTTGTTCCATGTGGTTTTATATGTCGTCTGTTAACGATAACTACATACGTATGTGATGAATACTCAGAACTAACGTGGGTACATTAACTGCACGGCTGTCTAATTACCAACTAGGTACGTTCCGTATCTAAGGATGAAGGTTCATTCAACAAGCTGTTTAATTTTGATAATCAACTGTATGATTATAATACCTAACTATAATCCTTATGTATAATTTATAGAAGTGTCACTCGATTTAGTGTCCGAAAGAATAATATATTACACCTCTCGATGATGATTAATGAGTAAAATCAATGAGTTCTTAAAATATATATTTTATGAATTTAACTAAGAGCTTGTTTTGAACATTAGTTAGTGTGAGTTATTTCGTGCGTTTACTAATTGGAATAAATATCCTTCTGTAATATAAACCGTAACGAATTTTTGACTGAAACGAATCGCTCGAGTTTTACTTGAATCGGATCCTTTTGTTATACGCGTCTGGATCTCAATCAGAATATTGTAAGCATGACATCTTGTTATATTAAATGTATTCAATAACTTTAGCCGAACATTACGTTAGTTGTTTAAATTGTTGAAACATTGTGTATAGGAAACCGAGACTTTGGTACATATACGTATGAGTAATAGATATTATAAAAACGGACCTCACCAATTTCTAACACTAAATAACTCAGATAATGTCATAAAGAACAATTAACATCGATATTCAGACCATAAGGGCTTGTGTTGACCGCACATGTTATCTATAAACTACTTCCCTTTAAATTATCACAAATTACTCTCACCTATTAATTCACTTTCAAGTCAATAATTTGAAAACTGAAAAGGAACTATTCTTTTCAATAACTATTGTTTCCTTAAAGTCAATGATTTAATCAGAAGTTCAATGGTCTAAAATTACTGACTTTAATATACAAAAAGAAAATCCATCGCAAAAAAGGGTTAAGTACCTACATGATTATACTCATACAAACAGTTACTATGACGAAATTCGTATCCTGATACCCATAGAACAACAAAACTGGAGGAAACGCTTCCATAAAACCATAGAAACATACAAGCTGTTGTAATAAGAATTGTTTGACTGACCATTGCTTTTTGCCAATATTTATAAAAAAATTGTTAATAATATAAGAAATGTTGTATTAACGCAAGTGGGAAATATTAAAACATGTTTACAAAATACTTCTCGAATAAACTTAGGACTAAATTTGAGTCTAACATATTTTAAACAAGCTTGGAAACAGTAACACAGGCCTTTGTCCAGCAGTGGGGATGTACGGGCTCGAAATAAATAAATAAATAAAAAAGTAATGGAAACAGTAAATGGAAAACTAATAAAAGTCATTTCAACAATTTTCTTGCTTCTAATTGATTATTGAAACTTACATAACATTTAATTTTTTTCGTCTGTTTGTCCTTGTACTTTATTATATTATTGTTAACATTTAAACATGTTTAATAGCACATTACACAAACAAACATTATGTTTATAGCATGCACCGCAATAATTGTAGTTTGAAGCGGGATTACCGATAATATCTGATCATAAATGTGATGGTAGCTTGTGAAACCTTGATGAACTAAAAAATTATAATCGTTGAAAAAAATGTGATTTTTCTAAAACCCTTTCTTCTTTATGATAGAAAGAAGGGACCGAGGAAAGAATATAAAGGACAATAGGTTTTTAAATTTAAGCAGGTCTATAAGGTATTAAGAAGCTATGTTATATTTAAAAGGAGTTCAATTTAAAACCTTGAATATGTTAAATATATGTACAAGAAAGCATAATGTTGAAGATTGATTGTTGCAAGACACGATGAATTAAAACGCATCCGTCGAAATTCATCTTATTTTTAAAGAATATCAATTATTATTGTGTAAATAACTGAAATGCTTTGCATAATTATAGCGTGCAATGAACTTGTCACTCACATGTTTCTAATAAGTTAATGGACATTAGTGGGTATTATGTGTCCGTCAAAGCAATAAGCCGTAAGTAGCACGACTTCTACTACCATTTGGACTTGTCTTAAAGTAAAGTACAAATCACTAGTTATTAATATTGTTGATGAGGAAATAATAACTGTAAGTGTTTTGTATTCTGTGATGTTTAAACAGATTTATTCGTTTTCTAAATATAGAACTTTTGTTTCACGGTAGAATGTTTGTAACGTACCTATGTAGTATTTTTTTACGAAACAAATATTATTTGATTCAATTTTTTCGAGAGTCCATATCAATACTATATTACTTATTTGCAATTACGTTACTACTTTGAACTAAATGTTACGATCAGTTGAAAAGGTATTTATAGAGTGCAGAATACTAACTATAATGTATTCAAATTATTGTAATAATTACGGACGCGTTAATGAAAAGGTCCTATGGTAAATCTGTGGCTTCTTCTTCTGTCTGCTGTGTGTGCCTGCAATATGTAAATCTAGAAACTGACTTGATTGTTATTCGACTTGTTGCGCCGACGTCACGACCAGGCGTTCGTTCTTTGCAAAATGAAAACACATTTTCATTTCTCTTCGCTATTAATCGCGAACATGAAGTTCATGTAAGATATCATCATGTACCTATTTTTTAAGTTTAATTATCAGCATATTTCAATAAAACTATTTCAATCGCAATAAAAATATCGCATAATATTAATAAGTTGGCAAGAAATAAATAAGTCTGAGGGTCGATAAACAACTTATTGATAACTGTTACTTTTGTATTTAACGGTAATTAATATAATATAATAATATATTAAAATAATACGTTTTTACAGGATTATCTGGTAAATAGTCAATTTCAGTTACGTTACTTAAAAAAAACAAGCAAATTGAATGTTTCATACAGAATTATTTTTTTCTTCTTAAATAATTTATTCAACACGCTTGTCCACAAGTTCAAAAGCATTCAAAATTGGCAGCCAACAATTAATAATCTTAAAATAAACTCGATAACGGGACCACACAAAAATGTAATTGCTGTAACATTTAATTGAGAGTCAAAGCACGTGATGCTTGATACGCCTATCTATCATATTATTGCAATACAATATTGTTTGGACGCCAGTCATGTGATACCTACATACGTCTTGGAAGCGACCAATGGACATGACCTCTATTATCCCCTCCAGCGACTGTTACTGAGAGACAACAAAGGGATATGTTATGAGTCAGCAGGGTTCTCCAATAGCTGGGCACGATCTATGCCTTTCACAAACAACAGTCACGTGATGGGTAAGATGGAACCTACTACATATACAGATGTGAGTACTGAGGGGTACGAACACTTTAGTGAAAGGTGAACAGTTAGCCGTAAGAAGCACTTGGGACACGACACTTATGACGAGAGCTTAAGTAATTTAAATAAACCTTAATATTCTTACTTATAACTTACGTAGAACCTGCCAACTCTTCCTGAACGGGTGAAGTAAGACAATTAGATAAGCTGACGTCTATTTAGGAATAAAAAGGTTTTACGTATTTTTAAAGAACCTTCAATTAAATATTATATTGGTTTCGAATACAATTCTGTCTAACACAAAGGAAGTGTAATATTGTGTGATTAGAATAAGCACGTTCGTAATAATATTAGGTCAAGAGTAAAAGACTTCAACGATCGCGAATGTTAATGTTGCTTACGTACAATATTTGTTGTTATTTTTAGTAAATAGATAAATTGAAAAAAATATGTATAATTATTTGACTAAATGTGTTTTCTGCAATATAATTTTATCTACTTATTTTAATGCTAATTGCAATGCAATTCGGGGACAATTGATTGCAAACATTTTGTAGATTTGTTTTCAATACAATATTTACGTCAGTTCAGTAATTTTTCATTAATTAATAGATTTATTCTTAGTAAGATTCCCACATTATTTCTATTGGTAACAGAGATAGGGAAAATACTTTAATTTAATTGTTGGCTATTCGATTAGCTCCGTTGAAGTCAGGTTTCATGTTTCCAATGCATTTTAGTAATTTATTAGTAGAAAGGTAGTGGCTACAAGCTAACGCGGAACGATACCTACAATTAAACTCTTAACTGTTTATTTTTCTCAGATGATCATTTTTTAAGTCGTGAAGGTAACTTATCGAGTTTAAGGTTCTTAAATATTCAACCTTTACCCAAAGTTCGCTCATAACCCAGGAATTTATTTTACGATGGCTAATACCGTACAAGAAAGCTGTATTCAAAATGACGTGCACACCTTGATATTTTTCTAAAAATAACTTCTCTCTTAAACTCCTTGCTATAAAAACTAATTACTTTGCCGCATTTGCCGTGGGCTGGAATTCTGCGAAATCGATAAAGACCGATGTCATAAAACCACAATTTTTTAATATCACCAGCTTATAAACGTGTCCTGTAGGATAGATTATTGTTATATTTTCTTGATTGTGTCAATATCGTAGATAACATAAGTACGCCTTACACCTATCTTTTCTCACTTTTTGACATATAGATAGGCTTCTTACTTTGTGATAGATTTAGTTTTATATTTTTGACATTTTATAACCTTTTATTGCTGACGCATTTGTTTAATACTTATCGATGTACTTTGGATATTGCAATATTATTATATTTCGATTCATTTTTCTACATAGAAATTTTCGAAAATAATCTATATCTTATTTATTTAGAATATCCATATTAGCAAGAGACAGGGTATTAAAAAAAAACTAAACAAAATCTTTTCAGTTCTCGCCTGTAGCAAGCCCGCGAAAATATACTATAAAATAGTGTGGTAGTTTTAATACAAGTTTATCAACATAAAACTCTATTGTTTAATAAAAAAACTTTGAATGTTGACACATTCCTCGAATAAAAGTTATCTGACGATGGGAAAATCTGATCTTAAAACGTTAGTTTTGTAAGGGCGTTTTGTAGCTACATACAAGAAAAAAATCTTAATTAAGAATTATAACAATCACTTGGGTATTTAAATTATAGAACAGGGGGTGCTCTACACTGTAAAAATATACAGCATGTTACCAAAAGGATATATCTATTTAGAAAGGGTGATAAGTGAATTCTATGTAGAGTCTGTTTATAAAATGAAGTTTAAAATGAGTGAGTTAAATAAATTGATATACAATTTATCAAATCAATTATTCAACATCAAAAATCATAACCAGATAACTGAAGCGATTAAGCGAGTGCCGATTTAAGATATTGACCCTTGTAATGCGGTGACACGTTTGGTATTGGTATTTTATGTTAAATAATTGATGTAATAAACTCATTTTGAGCAGAAATTTTGTATACCATCTCTAAATACTGGATTTGCTATTTACCCCTTTTTTATGGATGTACCTTTTCGGTAACACTCTTCATATTAATTAAAATGTTCTATTCTTATATTTTAGTAAGGACAATGAGTTTTCAATGAGGTGCCGCACTAATGGACTTCCATCATTCCTATCAGCAATTGCTTTCAGTAGGCTATTGCGACTGCCCCGCAACCTACTCAACAATTATGCCATCTTCTTTCTAACTAGCTGTGAAGCTGCCTGTATTAGCTTGGGCAAAAGCATTAAAGCATAGCCCTATTTACACCATCAGGCATCTGATATACTTATAAATAAAACGAGAGTTTTAAATTCTATAACTCTTTCCTTAAGTTGTGACAACCAACGCCATCTATTTTATCATCAGTAAACTTGTCAGTTTATGCTTCACCCACTATTTGACTTAAAAATACCGCACTCAATGCTAAGTTGTAAATTATAGAGTAACGTTTAGTAGTAGTTCTGAAGTAAAAATACAGGTGGCGCTGTCTACCGTCATCTTAACTAAGTTTAATCGGTGGTAGAGTCATTTTCAGTCAATGAAATACAGCATTTTACAATTTATAATTTAAAGTTTTAAATAGATTTTTAGATGTGTTTATAGTAATTATTTTGTAATTTGAGTTTGATTTGAAATAAATAATTATAAAACCGGCCCGTAAATGCTCCACTACTGGGCACGGGGCTGTCCTAATAAAGAGAAGGAAGAGTGTCATGATGGTTAAGTAATATCCTGAATGTCAATTGCATCAGCTTTTGTATTCTTTTGATGTGAAAGACTTATTTAACGGTTTAGCATAAATTATGAACTGGAACTGAACGAGCATTTCCTAAATATTGCTTATGTTTGAGCAATCTGATGGGTCAATAATTGAGCTGGAAAAAAATGTGCAATTAAGGTATGAAATTCGGAGTTTAAACTAAACAACAAGATAAGTTACAACAGTTTATAATTTAAATTTCTTAATCTTTGGGCTTTATGAAATCAATGCTCGTTCCTATTCTCTATACCTAAGAGAAGTGGACATGTGTCATTTTTTTTCTTCAGTTCTGTTCTTTTATAAAAGCGACTCCCGCACTAAGGAATTTAAACCTTGTGTCGCGGTGATTTCACAAACATTCAAATCACATTTCACGGCACAAAGAACAAACCTTCGTGTATCGCAAATGCTTGTCCCATGCGGGGATCGAACCCGCAGCACATTGCGCAGAGTGGTAATTAGCATTGTGACCTATACCACTCGGCTACCCGTGCAGTAATTTAATATTATATGGGCCGATATCACGGGTACCTATAAACATGATCAGTTAATGCTGAATATGGAGCTCGTGTTTATTTAGGTTCAATGCTTCAATTTGCATTCCATTTTAACCAAACACAGCTTTCGGTACATTCGATATTTGGTTTTTTATGGAAGCAGGTCTTAATCTTTAAAGTGCCTGCTTTCTTCAGAACTATAAACTTCTCGACTATGAGAAAGATTCAATTTTTAAATAGCATTCCTGTTAACAGAAAAAAAATTGAAAAAGAAAATGAAAGAAAAAGAATTGAAGTAGAAAATGTAAATATCAAGTATAGGTACAACTATTTCTGTTTAGTGTTTCGTGCTTGTACAATGTTTATTTGTGAAGAAGTGAATTATTTTAAATTGTCTCTACTATACAAAATAAATTAGTGCTAACTTATTTTTTATAGCGTACACCTTAAGCCAACAAATGTTTAAAAAACTTCATAAACATCAAGCGGTAGGTCTCGGATTGTATCCCATGATGAATAAAACAATACTGTTTATTGTAAGAGACACAATATTGTCTTAAGAGACGAAAGTACTAGAAGCCACTATTTATCAATTTTCTTTCAACTTGCACACACACACATACACATTTCTTTGTTTTGTATCCAATATACCAATTTTAATTCTTTTCTTCATTTACTTCTTATATTTTACACGTCGAGTTAACAAAGCATGTACCGTTATCCTAATGTTATCTTATCCACTTATTCCAGTTAGATTATTACAGATATCTATAGTTTGTGTAAACAATAGAAACATACCTGTCTGATGGTAGATTTTCCCGGTCCTTGCTTGATTCGTCGGCCATGATGGATACTTTTCTCTTTCCGTCTAGGTTCGGTAGAGAGACGCGCGGGTTGATCGCAGGCGGGGCAGGCTGCGCTTGCGCGGGTCGACTGTCACCGCCGATACTCGGCTGGTTACTCAAATCGCTCAAGTCGAAGGGGTACTCCTTTATCGCAGTCATTCGGATGCTCGTTTTACGGACCTGAAAATAAAAAGGCAAGTTAAAAAGTTCTTTTTTTTTTCTTTTTAGGGCAATGCGTACACATTATCACAAAGCATATTTAATAAGAACATTGGTTTATTGGTAGCTAGCTTTTGCTCGCGGCTCCGCCCGCGTGGGCGGCGGTAAACGTGGCAAATTATAGCCTATAGCCTTCCTCAATAAGTGGGCTATCTACGGTGAAAGATTAAATCGGAACAGTTGTTCCTGACATTGGCGCGTTCAAACAAACAAACTCTTCAGCTTTATTATATTATTATAGATTTTAAGCATTATCCTGCCCTGTTCCCACTTATTTAGGGTCGACGCTAGAATAAAGCTTTTTTGATTTGATTCGTTGAGTTTTTATACTACTACTTTTGACAATTTAAACATTTCCCAATCCTGTGAGTCACAGATGAACACTTCCATTGCTTAACTATTCTGTCTCGGGGCTGTCTGCTGGCGGGACGGTTAAGATGTTAAACTTATTTTCTAGTGTATATAAGAATTCTTATAATACAGGTTGTACATTTAACTAAGATTTGATCACATATTGTTTATCACTTAATTATGATAACACTAATCTCTGTCGACCGATTACAATGGTAATTAATTCAAACGGAATAATGTACACACCCTAAAAGTGCCGCTTAATCCAATTCATGATAACAGTTACTGCCTAAGTGTTTATGTCCGATGGGGAACTTTAGAAAGCGCGCAAAATTCCAATGAAAAGCTGCGCCCGCGCCGGTCAGTGTCTGTCAGTGGACTGAACTATCGTGCAACTATCGTTTCAGCTTCAGGTTATCAGCAAATAAGCCTCCACCAACTTAGCACATCAGTTCTAAGTGATGACGGCCAATGTATTGTGAGGACATGAAACTGAACGATGTTAATAACTTGTTTTATCATACTTATGTGCTGTCGTTGTTGCTATTGTGTCAATATATTATGCTGATATGTTCCCCAATTAGCTGTAATTCGTCGAGACGATGCACACAGTGCGCTTGCACGCGACAAAACTGTATTACAAAATAAGGCTCAATAAACATGAAATTGTGTTGGGGAGGTTCAGTATATAGACGTTTGTTCGCTTAATAAGACATCACCGACTTCGAAAAGAGAAAAAATTATTAAACTGATATTCAATCAATTTCTTCAAAATCGATTCAGTGGTTTGGTTTAATAAATAGAATATTTTACCAAGAATGTGTGAACGAAATTACGTACTTTATACTTTCGTGCAATTGAAGTTGGGTTCTTTTACATTTACCTATATGTAATTAATTATTCAAAAAGAGAAGTTCAATATAGATCTCATTTAGTTAAGCCTGGCTGGCACAGGCGTGAGAAAGGTATTTGACTTCCTTTGTTTTAAATTTACTACGTAAACTCAACGGTGTGAATAAAATAGGATATCAATATGATACTTATGTTAATAATGAAAACAATAGATATATTTTCATTTCACAAGCTATTCCCACCATAAATTATGGAAGAAAATTACTCATGAGATAAAAAAAAGGAAACATGTATGTAGATACTTTGTTTATTTTATTTAAATCATATTATACGGCTTCTATGAGGTTTTTATGAACAAGTGTTATTTAAACTTACTGGTTAATCATAAATTTATTTAAAAAACATGTAAGTGCAACTATTTTTTTGTTGAATATGCGGATTTTTTTTTGTGTAACTACCTTCTTGTTTGTTTTTTGTAAGCACCTAAATTAAAGTTATAAAGATATGACTGTTTGTAAAAGTAGTATTTTTATTGGTGTTCGCCTGCGTGCGATTTATTGCGTAGTTAAAAATTAAGTGTGTTTCTCATTTAAGTTTATATTTTATTTATTCTTATGGGAAATAAAGAATCTTGAAACCGTAAAACTTATATTAAATGACCGGCAAATAATAATATGTATAAAGCTTGGTCTAGTTAGAGACCACCAAGGTTAAGCGATATGGCTTTGGAAAGAATTTTTTGAGCTCTTAACTCCTTTGGCGGCAAGTATAGAATAACTGTGAAAAGAATGCTTGCCAAAACACACTACAAATTCTTATTGTCATTTAAATAAGCTGTTAAGATATTTATTTTCTTAATTTTAATACTTATAAGGGTCTAGCGAATAGTGACTTAAGAACCGCTAATCACGAAACGTGCAGCGACGTTTTCTTTTAATAAGTACATATATCTATATCTTATAACATTAGTCCCCATTTATTATTTATGGCATTTGTGACATATCAGTCCCAATTTAGGATATAAGGAAAGATTTTAAATGTTGATCTGTGACCCAGACAAAAACAAAAATTTTAATACCGCATAGGAATGCTTGCAATTTCTTGCAACTTCAGTCAGAAGTTATGCCCATATTTGTTTTATTGTGGCATATACATGTCAAAATCAATTACAGTTTTATAAAAATCATTTAACTTATTTTACTTTTACCTTGAATTGTTTCCCACAGCTTTTCGACACTTGCAACCCTAGAAAAACTTGTAGAGCTCAAGAGTTAGGCAAATGTACCGGTCCTTCTTTATCCTTAATACAGTGATAACTACATAAGTAAATAAATAGTAGTATGAAGTTTTGTAATATTTGGTACATGACCTTCACGCTAGATTTCATAGACAAGATTAAGCCATGAGACGTATCTCTAAGATCATACACGTATCAATGACGGATTTATCAAATCTAAATTTTAACTACGAATCACAGCTGATCCAATCGATTCCAGTATCTTGGAATATTTTCTCTAGGTTTAAGATATGACTATAGATTTAAGTTAAATCGTAGATCTAGAGAAAAGATTAACAAGATAAGTATATTTTGAATCAATCAATCATTGTACGTTAATGTAGGGCTTTCAGATTTCATGAAAATTCAAGAGATAAAATAATGTTGACCTTCCTACTTTGATAAGGTTTTTTGTTGATAGCATTTTTGGATGCTTCATGATTTTTAAAGCAATAGAGATTCCCAGTTACAAAGGTTGCTGTATTATAACAACATAAAAAGCGTCTCTTACTTAGCTTACATACTCAATAGGTTTAATACTATTATTTCACCAATCTATAGCCTAACCGTTAGTCTTTAATAAATATATAAGCATAGGGATATTATAAAACTCATCATTAAATAGATGACATGTAGATGCTCGCGCCCTTCACCGCTTAGTGCATAATCGGGAAGACGTCATGAATAAAGTTCCCAGCTGCACGACATTATGATAATCATTCTCGCTAATCGTTAGTCTGAACCGCGGCAAGGTCTGGATGTGCAAAGAACGGTCACCGACGTGACAAACAATAACAGCGCCCAGCTTTACACAATAACATCTGTATTAATTTAATATCATCTCTATTTACTTAATGTCACATGGCCGATAGCATGACAATATTTCTAATGTGGTGTTATAACTTGTAAATTTAGAAATTTACTACCTAATTCATTGCACATTATTCATAATACTCGTACACATTATTCATACTAATCATATACAACATGTAACAAAACCCTGTCCGATCCCTGAGAGTATTAATCGATATCGTACTGCAAACACATATACGTAGCCATTAAATGGATTGGAGATTATTTTTTTTCCCAATTGAAAATATTTAAACCTGATCCAAGGCAACAGCAACACTGACCGCTCCTCAAAATTCACGTCTATGCGAGACGTCTCATGAACATACGCCTTTATTGGATCCGATAGGGGTTTTGTTACATGTTGTATGTAGCTGAAGTGTTTGTTTGGTTGAACGCGCTAACCTAAGGAAAATACAGTTTTATTTCAAAACGTCTTTTAGTGGTAGATAGCCTATTTATCGAGGAAGGCTACTTTTAGCTCCGATAACCGACGACCACGCGGGCGGAGCCGCAGGAAAAAGCTAGTCATATTTAAAATCATGTAAACTGTTATACAACAGTTATTAGACACTCACATTGTTAACTCGATTAAGTAATGTCATTTTATTTGAATCGAGACGCGCTTATTATTTGGGTGAGTGTATCTTAAGCTAATTCTCGATGGTAGGCAGCGGTCGTGGTGTCAGCAGCGGCGTTTATTTGCTTAAGTGGTCTCATCACAATCACATGATGTCTCACGACGAGGCGACCACGAGTTTCCAATCATGTTCATAAGAACGTATGCGACGACATGCGCTCGCGTAACGCTTATCGCTCCAAAACAATTAAACGGATTGCTCACCCAATCATCGACCTGACGTTTGAGATCTTAATTAAAAGGTAAAGGACATTGGCCTTAGTGGACTAGTCATGAGGCATGCTCGGCCCTTGTGACGCTGTAGGTCACCGAGGCCAAGTATTCAGTTTATTTTTTATGAATATAGTTTATGAGTTTCCTGTCTTGAATACAAATTGTAACAAGAAGCTGATATATTTTCCGTGTCATTGACGGATGTAGGTGACACAAAATTAATTTACTAGTGTCCAGTATTTTTTGTGAACACATTTTTTTATCAGCATCTCTGAATGTTCATGAGCTTAGCAGCTGTGGCCTAGTGGCATCACTACTCAAGGATCGTTCACGAGAAAACTTCGTGGCATAATCTTGTTTGGTTCTGTTTTTGTTTCATATCAATGTAGGGCAATACAAAGGATGTTATAGATATAATGATAATGTTTTGAGATCGGGCTCAAATAAGTATTTAAATATTATTCTCAAAAGTGGTCGGGTACCTACCCGCATTTCGCACTTCGACACGCAAGCAGACAAAGCAATGAGATGCTGAACAATATTAATATGAATAAAAACAAAGGCGCTTTTTTCGCTAATAGCTCATTAAAGGAGCAGTAAATTTATATTATTGTAGTCATTCTTTCAGACGAATCACCAGTCATTACTAATACACACGACGTAAGGAATGTTTAGACTTTGTTTAAATTAAAGTTAATTTGTGAACGCCGTACAAGTTTCATAATTTAGTTATTTTGTATGGTTTTAACGCCGTGTGACGCCGGACCATTTATCGTTTCTACGGTTTTTTAAGATATAATATTTTACGATTTGCGGTCAATAGTGCGTGCTGTATACACTAATATTTATATGGTTACGAAATCAATGTATATTATAACTCAATACTTTATTGGGAACTGCTTTCTGGAAGTCATCAGACATCATCTGCCGTTGCATACCCACATAAAATTTTCATTTAAATTATTACAAATTTTAAAATAATTACCCTTTCTTTTGGCTTCGATGTAGTTATATTAATATTATCTGTATAGTACTGGAAGGTGTGTTGCAGATTATTACCCTATCTATTTACTGATCGTCGGGCTGTTCACGAGAGTGATTTAATAAAGATGCGCCGTACTTTCTAGCAGAATATTATTGAATAGGTATTCTTAACGATTGTTCGATGTAAAGTAACCGTTTGTGTTGGTATTATGTCAATACGAACACTGAGGCTGTAATCTCTTTCATGTGACACAAGGACGTCAATAAAGGCTAGAGAACGAATGTGTTTACCTAACCATCAATATGTTTAGCACGGTGGCTTGAGGGCAGCGGCTAACTCCACCCTCACGACTCACACGCAGGTGATTATCAAACGACAAAGTAATATTCGTACGACAATTTATTATACTTGATAAATTTACAATAGGAATATACCGTTACTGTAAAGAATTCATTAAAATAGATTAACGTTAGAATGAAGAGACGATGGCCACCAGCTAATTTGTTACGAGAACTTTAATATTACTTGTTATGTTTGTAAAGTATATTAGTTTTAATCATATACACAAAAAAATAAATGTATGGTGCTAAACAAATCTATGATCACATAAATACCCGACTGCGCCAGAAGCAGGATTATGATTTTCAAGAGTATGATCTATCAATATATAATTTTTTGACACGCTCTCTAGCCTAAACGGCTTGATCGATGTCAGCTTGAGAGGTGTCGTTAGATTTGTCTTAACTGTGAGAGTCACACTGGGTATATAAAATTGGAGAAAATTAAAATGGCTGTTTTTTTACCGATAAAGTATTAAAATAAAATGTGTGCAGGTCACGTCACACGTGGGCTATCAAAATAAAGAACTCGACGAAACGATTTCAAAAATATAACCCACTAAAATGTAGGAAAAAAAATTGAAGTTTTTCAAAAAATCAACTAAATAGTTCCAAACAAATCACTTTTCAAGCAAGTGTTTTTACAGTTGGGTTTTTTGAAAAACTTCAATTTTTTAAGTATATTCGAATATTGCGTATAGGAATCGATACCACAAATTTTGTTGATTTTTTATCTTTATTATTAAACGATTTAATCAATCAGTGATAGAAGTCACGTTCAAAATGGATTTTAAAACATTTAAACCTATTTTGAATGTGGAAAGCGGAAAAGTTAAAGAGAAAATAATGACATTACGTATGCATTACGTAATGTAATTTCTTTAGCAATTTGAGTGTCACACCCCTCATGGGATTCATTCGCAATCGTAAGAATGATAATATAATAAAAGAATACATTGTTTTTAAATGATCATTGAATAACAGTCACATTAATGATGATTTATGTGAATCGAAAGTGAAAATCGAAATCACGGCTATAACGTTGTGGCAGAGGTGTCAGAGTGTCCAGAACAGTCGTCGTCATGGTAATACATTCTTGATCTCCAACAGTATGCTTTTATCACCATTGTTTTTAAATCGCTTATTTTTATGTTACCAACAGATTCAGTATTCAACTGACCTAGTAACTATCTATCAAAAAATAAATATCGAATAACACCGCTTATTGTAAGGTATTTTTGTTGCGCACACAATAGAAATTGTATATTATGCCCTTGATGGAACAAGCTATACAAACACAAGTATGTATTGCTTTGGGGAAAACAGAAAAGTAAGCAAAAGAAAAAATGCCGATCGTAACTTGATTAAATGTACGGGGTACTAAACTTTATCGAGTAATAACTGACCCGGAAAACGTTGTTCTACCATATTAAAAAAAATCTGGAGAGGTCACCCCTATCACATAGGGGTGTGAAAAATAGTTTACTGCTATTCTTTGACCTATCACACACAAAACTTCATAAGTGTCGACCTAGCCGTTTCGGAGAGTTTTGTTACAAACACTGTGATTAAATGAGATTTTATATATTAGAAGTACATAATATTAAGTACGAGTACTAGGTATGTTTGTATATATATTTGTGTAACAAACGCATGCAAAAAGACAAATGAACGCTACAATTGAGATATGAGTTAAAATATTTAAAATTTGAAACGTCAATAAGATTATTCAATATTTGACTAATGTATATCCATATATGTTCCGTATTCTATTACAAAACCAATTGCCTTTTTTTGGAATCTGTCCCTTTGAAGTGTTGGCGTAATAGATGGTACCTATTAATAAAATGTAGGAGTCACTTCAAAGCTAATGGAAAACGTTGTAATAATACAGAATGCTATTGGAAGTCACAATGGGGTCACTTCAGCAAGTCTGTTGTGTCAGGTTACAATTGGAATGTAATAAACGTCTTTCATCCTAGTTTTTATATTAACATCTTAAAATTTTGATCTCGTCTTGAGTTTAATTGTCATGCCATCAATTTTATAATCTTATATTTATAAACGGTACGTTACGTTAATTATAACTTTCGCTCTATAACGCACTCCTAAATATCCAAGCTACGTAACATTTATTCCACGGAATCCATTTCCGAAGATCAGAAAGTGTTCGTTCATATATCCAACAATTAGGGTAATAAAATTTCATTTGTATGAAACCGCTTACAATAAATATAGAGCATTTCTATACAAAAGACCTCGAGACGTTTTCTTATGACTCCTAACAATTGAAAAAATATTACGAATAAAGTAAACAGTGGGTTGTGATCGCTTGCTATTGTTTCCTCGTTAGTAAATTATTGTTTTCAACAACAAAAAATATTTGTATTTGACATACCGATACAATGATATCCCTACTCACTAATTTCAATGAACTCTTGTTAAACTTATTATTTACTCATTTTTGGATGTCGTCGTTTGCTATGATTCACAAAACAATATCACAAACAAATTAATTAAAATCATACACAGAGACACTATAAATAAAGCGATACTAACCATGTTGCTGTTGATGATAAATTTCACTGTCACAGGGCCAAACTACGCTTTAATAGCTCGAAATATTGATACTGTTTGATAAACAACAATTAATGGAGCATGGCTATTGTTATAAGGACAGTGGCTCGCGTCCTGTCGATTAGGTATGTCATGCCACTACTACGCAACGATACTCGCAACCAACCCGCTTGGTCGCTGCACCGCCTCGCCTGCTCCTATCCATGTCAATTGGATCACAATCACGATTAAATAACGTCAAACATGCCCAACAATACAAATCCACAAACAAGTGTCAACCACATATTTTGCAACACACAATATCTATATTTATTTACTATATTAACGTTTCGTAAAACTTATTATTATGTTTTTAACTATTAAGGAATGGGGTCGAGGTAACTCCTTCCTGCGACTACACAAATTCAAATACCAACAAAGATATATTGAAACTATGCGCTCGGCTTGCTGACTTGAATAATCAGGGAACATTGGGATCAATTAAGACACAATTACGCTGAGACATAGACTCAATTATACAATATAAACGTATAAGGCCAATGATGAAAAGACGAGCCAACGAATAGAAATGCGATCAGTTATACGCATAATTAAATTAACTCTTATGATTGTCTAACGATGATAAGACAAGTGATATTACAAGCTATGAAGTTCTAGTGAATTGTATAGTTCGAAACAATTATGAGAATCGGACACAACTTTGTACTTTTCCTTTGTAATTAATATTCTTATTCCGTTTAGAGATACGTTAACTTCACTTGCGTGACGGTCACCCTCGCAAGGTAATATCAATTAGAAATATGAATGTTTATCAGAAGGATTTTATGCACTACATTCCCAAGTAATTTTACTTAAGTTAGACTTTATGTTAGAATGGATAGTCAATGTATTTTTAATTATAATACTTATGAGATTGCGGACTAAATTAACACTCACATATTCGATGTTTCCGTGGCATAAAAGGCCGATAGAAATATTCAGTAAATTTCGAAGCGCGATCTAGTTCAGATTAGCGCTAACGTATGAGCACACCGACGGACGCACAGACCTAATCCTTGGGAACTTATTGACTATAGTGGGACTGTGGTATTGTAGGACACAATATACGTCACTAGACAGACGTTCAAGAAAGTATAAGAGCAAAATATATCTGCATTTGAAAATCTATACACTTTTCAAGGATGTTCAAGTGAAACTATAGGTAGATTTATTTCGATGAACTAATCAACAGTTAATTTATTATAAGTCGTGATGCGTGACTCTACTCAGAAATAGGTTGTAGCGGGCGCATCCGCTAGTCACAGCTGTGTCATTTGCATGTACTATGGAGAGGTGTTAGAAGTGTCACGGTCATGTCAATAAATAAAAGAAACAAATAATTTGTAAAACGTAAGAACTACGTAAGAAAAATTATCAACCTTAATAATACAAAAAATGCGAAATTACTTTTTCTATCAAAGGTAATTTCTTAGTGATCGTACGACACGGACTGATGGACTAAAAATAAAGAGTTTGTATCTGGATCAATTTTCTTAAAATATAATAATAAAGAAATGGAAAACCAGAACATTGATGAAGATCTGGAGAACCGAGGGCTTCATGAGTGAAATGTTGACCTATGATGCTGTTGCACTGCAGAAGATACTCCATCATCACACTTTCATCATCACCCTGACCTTTTTCCATTCATATGAAGTCATCGCATTGCGTATATTCTTCCCATTGATCTCTATAACAGCATTCACTCCTTCCTTTCTCACACCACCATTCACCTAATCCATCCATCTCTTATCCCGCCTTCCACTTGTATACCAATCCACAGGCATACTAATAACTTGTTAAGTTATGTGACTTTCATCCCTCCTCATAACATGTCTTTAGCACGACAATCTTACCTCTCACCTTTTCATTCATGCCACTTTCAAGCTGCCTATAGTATCTAACATTTCAAGTATATTATTTATCTTTACATTCGCATCATGTTTTTAATGTGAATTGCTCAAACGTCATTGTTAATCGTTATCAGATATTTTGATCATTGAAATATTATTATCTTTTTAATTAATGAGTGCCTATTTTAGATATACAGCGGGTATACCTACAATAAAACTAAATAAAATTCACTGATATTAATTTATATTTTGCACAGTGATTTTATTATTAACACACAATCATTAATCTACAAAGGATGTTCTATTTTTATAATTTATCAATTTATAAACGATTAAAACTGCAATCTTACGGATCTTCGCAAGCATTATGTTACTGATTTCATTTATTTTTTAACATGACTACGCCACATCATTTTTAACTGACGTTCAAAAAGGAGCTTCTGTTTTCTTATAACTCCATATATATTTTTTAAGGTACCTTACCGCAAAAGGAAAATGCAGAACCCTTAAGAATCATTTTGTTGTCCGTTTGTCTGTCCTTCTGTCCGTCCGTCTGTCCGTCTAGACCCTTTATCTCGGCAACGGCGTCTTAGTTAACGTAACAAATGTTAATATCGTTCATATCGCAAAAAACGTATGTTCGACACTCTTAAGGGAATAAAAATTAAAGGGGGACTTACCTTGGCCTAAAACTATGAAGTTTGGCAAGTAAGTAATATCGTGACCGATTCATACTATCAGTTTAGGAGAGTGTCTATAAACTATTCATTTGTAATTTAATCAAAAAAATAATCCAAGTTTCCAAATTCTTTTTTAATTCGAAAAGGTATGCTCCCGTGGTCGTCGCATTGTCACCATGTCAGGATCTGATGATGGAAACCTGGGGAAATTGAGGGCAACCCTCATATTTTATAGGCACGTATTATGTGTCATGTTAAAGCTATCCACGTATTCGCTGGGTGTCCTATGTTGATGAACTGGTAATTGAACAAACCCGGTGAAAAATCCGACAAGTGCGAGGTGGACTCACACTTGTCTAGGCTTTTTTAGCAGTTTGTTTTTTCTTGTAGTTTTTTTTTCGGTTATTTTGTCGCTTTAATTTCCTTTTCCCTGTACATACTTGCCAAATTTCAAAGTTCTAGGTCCACGGAAAGTGCCCCATAAATTATGATTCCCTTGAGAGTTTCGAAATATCCGTTTTTTTTTGCTGTATTATAAAAGCCTGTATCTTTATTTGTAAGGTAACCTTTTGATGTCTGTTGATTTTTTTCAAAGCCTCATGAGACTGGAGACTTAAATGTATGGCTTTAATTTTAACTCAATACCACCACGCGTTCCCTAGATAAAGGGTCTTGGCAGATTATTTATTAATATTAAAAAAACCTAGGACAAGTGGAGTGGAGAGTATTGGATATTCGATTTTTTGTATATTATTCTCTTGTGTATTATTTTATAAAAAATGTATAATTATAAAAAACGTCCTTACCATAAAATTTATGTGTCCCTGGCGGGCACAGCTGGCACAATAATTAACCAACGTAATATCTTTTTTAGACCTTCAAATTTTCTTTTAAAATATTTTTTATATCCCTACCTACGCAAGCAACGTTAAGGATATTGACATTTATTTAGGCATTCATTTGATTTTTGCCCCATCAAGATCATTGCAAAGGCAGTAGTAATTTGAGCGTAGGTTTATAGATACCTTCACACAAATAACTGCTGTCAGATTTACTCAGATGCAGTTCCATTATAAACAGACCGATTTTTTGTTAATGTCTGTTAAAGTGTGTTTTAGAAACATTTACTTTAGTATCACGTACGTTTTATCTGAATTGCATCTGCTGGTCAAGGGTAGGCGCGTTTTTATCTCAATGATGTGTGCAAAAAACTTGAAAGTAGTTCAATGGGTCTAGAAATACTGTTTTTTTGTAACACATTATATCTCAGATTTCATAATTTTAACTAGTAGATTAAGTAGTTGTAACATTCGCTTTCTTTTCAGTTGGAAACGGTACAGTGCACATTACTAAGGTCACAATAACACTCCATTTCAATAAAAGCTTAAAATGACAAACTGTTGACGCACTGATGTGTGGCAATCGTCACAAATTTTCTTAAGAAACGGATTTTAATTAAAAATATATTTTCAAACACAAGCTCTTAGATTTGAATCAGCTCGGCTTACAGTTTTAGTGAAGACAAATCCAACAACCCCAAACACAGAGGAATTGCGTTGTTTCATTACATAGTTCCTATGGCCACCTCTAGCTCTATCGTGAGAACAGCAGAGTGAGCTTTTTGTGGTTTTTATAAATAAATAAAAACAAACTAACGCGTCAGTTTTATGATATTAGTATAGTATAGATGCAAATATCATTTTCATTGGAAGTCGACAAGTGATGCTAATCTAGCAAGATTTGACCTAACCAAACATACATACCTACATACATTGCAAGCTATTGAAAATCTTGTCATAATAATGATTGCAGGTTAGTGTTGTGAGCTTTCAGGAATTTACTTTTCTTCAATGTACATTTACACGTAGTAAAGAGTGATTAGTAAAATTTTAACAAACAAAAGAAACATTGGTATGACATCACAATCAATCACATGGCATGAGAGGGGCGAAAATTACCTCTAAATGAAATCACTCGTAAGTCGTAACGGGACTTAAAAAGCAGTCGTTTAATTTTTTTAACTATACTGTTCATTTACATTATATAATAATGCAAATAACTAATCATCTTAATAAGTTCATAGGCAAATTGTTTGTTTTCGTTGTTTGAAAAGTTGTTTTTATTATTTTCGTAGTTAATTCAGATATTGACATGAACACTGTAGTGCAGTATTTACTAGTTATTAACATAAATGACATTATTTTTATTTTAGTTATGAAAATCATATAAATGCTTGCAGTATTCAATAATTGAGTTAAATAACACACGTTTAGTATAAGTTTATAAATGCACACAAAACGGTACCGTAATTTGGGGTGTATTGTAACTGAGAAGGTGAACATGTTTATAAATTAATTTAATGAAAGATTTACGATTTTCATTTAGAATTTTAAAAATGATTTCTGTAGGTTTAATTTTGACGTTCCTGCTTTTATTATACTAGCGTTTGGAAATGTTGCCAGTTTATCATCTCTTGAATTCCAAAACATGTTGTACACCTCATAAGTTCCAATACACCCCGAATGACCGGTATTAAACAAATAAAAGCATTTAACACCACACATAATTAAAATAGTACATAATAAACATACCGTCGCGTCTACGCTTGTATTCTAGTTAGGCACATGACCAACCACCGTTCTACTTCAACTCCAAAATAATAATGGTTCTAAATGTTTAGTTTATAATGTAAAATTGGAAATTACTTTACAGATACATGCAATAATGAATAGGCACAATACATGTTTGATCCGAACAAGTTGATAACCATGATATCACGCGACGTTGACAGGTAATCGCGGTCGCGATCCTCAAATCACGAGAGCATACCTTCAGCGATAAGGGTAAGTACGAGAGGAGAGTTCAGCGCGGATGTGGACGCAGGCTGACTGCCGCGCCGGCGACGATGGCGGCGGCAAAGCGGCGGCTCTCGCCACTCAGCTGACTACGTGCTCGCCCCGACTAAGGGCACTCGACAGCAATTCACCTCTATTTCTCACTCGATGCCCTTCGTTTCTAGGGATCTTGAATCGAGCAATACCCTCACACCTAACACGTCAACGACAGTTCACAAAAAATTACAATAATTAACGCCAACTTCATGAGTACATATGAAGGATTGTCTTTGTTTCACTTATTACCGCGATAGTGTTAATTCAATTGAGTCACAAGATTCTGACCACTTGGTACCCGGAAAAACAAGTTGAAAACGTAGAAGCTTGGGCGCAACTGCTGTATTTCCACGTCTTTCGACAGTTTTATACGGAATTCAAGTAAACAATACAGATGAAGCATTGAAATCTTTGCGCTAGCGTGTTATGGTAAATGATGATTATATTATTTACATAGTAGGACTATAATTTTCAAGTAGTCCGAGGGCTATGGATAATGGACCGTTTGAGCTATCGAATGATGATTGTTATAGCTCGGCAACAACTTGCTGTTACGTATGTGCATCATTTTTCTTGGCGGTATGAAGCTCAGACGTTGTATTACTTATTTGCATGTATTACATCGCTTGGTGTATCTACGAGCATGCATATTATATGTAAATATATTTGATACGTTTACCATAACCTCGTCTTGTGATATTGCGACGGTACATTAAGATGTCGAATAACGACCGTCGTCCTTGTCGTTTGAACATATGAAATTCTCTGAGCGAGAGCCAAATGAAATTACTAAGTATTCATGAAATATTAAACTCACACTCAAATATTAATGGGGACTAATAAACGACCTTTTAGTAGAATGTTTGAGATCAGATTATTAACAAAATGTAATATTTGTTCTTATTTGGGCAGGGCCCCCTTTGAATTATTTAATTTGAAAAGAATAAATACATATTTTATGAAGTTCGAGATAAATCAGACTTTCATGTTTGTATGTGTATATCTAATTTGCCGAAAGTAATCCATATTCTTTTTCTTGGCGCAAAGTCTACATGAAGAACTTTTAGCAATTGTAGAGTAGACTAATGGACTCTAGATATACGTAGCAGGTACATAGGTATGTTAGCCCACCTAGAACAAAACCTGAATAGTTAATCCCATGGTTATTACAAACGTTGTTTGGTTATGGGCAGTTTTCAAATCTGTTCTTGTCGTATCTTTTAGAAAATATTAAACTAACTTCTTAAAACTATTAGCAGTTGAAACTACTCTGTAATTATTTATGATACGTTACTGAACTACGTTAAAATATTATAGAATAAATATAACGTCCATTGTGAGACTTTCAAGAAACACTGTATTGCACTTATAAAACTTGATGGATATTTTGAAATTCCTTGGCGTGAACCGAGAACCCATCTTTACTAAAGAAGTAAAGAGATAAGATTGACTCGTAGGGTTGGTTTTTAACCGATTTCAAAAAGAGATTCTCAATTAGCATGTATGGTTTTTAAGTGTTTGTTACTCGATATCTCCGGCAATCGGGAACTAATTGATGAGAATATTACACTTATTAAAAGAACAACCATTTTACTGGATAGTTAGTCCTTTAACAGGAATCAGAAAATTAAACAAATAGTGAAAACTTCTGCAAAAATATACTGTACCTAAAAATACGATATTATTAATTATATCATGACTGTTATCTTTTAAATTTGGCACCCACTATTAGGCTTCATTATCAGTGAGAAGCTTTACCCCATATTTTTTGGCATGAGTTAGAATCGTTTTAGAAACACACCTGAAATAATTACTTAGTAGATGCATAGTTAAATGTGGTAAACAATTAATGTCGGGTTTTATAATCATCACATTATTTAGGATCGTATTCTAGTGGCTGTGTGTCGAGGCTATCCACTATTTTCATTTTATGGTTAGTTTCCTCTAACTCATAATCTTGCAACTTTATCTATGGTCTATGACGGGAGTTGAATATCAAAGTAACTACAGCGCATGTAGCATTGTGTAGGTCATGAAAAATATAAACCAACTCATAGAAACACCTTGCGACGGACAAGTGTCCCCCACTTATCTAAAGTAGGTTGGATAAATACAACACTCGAAGGAAGACCTTCAAAATACGTTTCTGAAGGTCAATATTACTAACGATGTCAAACAAAAAAAAGATAATAAATTATTTGCAGTTATTACTAGAAATAGGAAAATGAGGCAATTCATGCAACGAAAAGGAATTAGAAAGAAAATCCTTGGGTACACCATTATAATAAAGGGAAAGAGTTTTGATAGTTGTTTAACCGCTAAACTCAAAAATGTTAATCTCAAGATATAGTATAGTAGGGTTGTTAAGTGATTACACATTAATGTAGGAAAAGCAAACAACTTCAATTGCACGTTAGTACAAAATACTCAATTTTGTTTAGACATTAAAAACGACATTCGTTAGTTAGAAGGTAAAGTTTTCTAACTGCTTCGATTTATAAACCAAAGTACTGAATAAATTTGGATGTAATTTATATGTGACCATGTCTGAGCTACCCAATAACAAAATTTTTTTTTTTAATGAAACGGGTCCAACTTACGCTGGTGAAACCGCGGGCACAGCTAGTACAAACACAATCTAGTACAGATTCATCGACGGTGACTAATAATTTCCATTAAATATGCATATAAAGAAACTTCTATCGGTTGATTGAGGAGTAAGATCTGAAGCAAATAAGCAATGAAGTGATCATATGATGTCAACTAGTTTAATAATATGTATAGCGGTAGCAGGAAAATTAAGGAGACGTCACGTGCTAGTACTTCTTCTTCCTGCGCTTATCCCACGTGCTAGTCTCCTAGTGAAACAACTGGGTTTAGTTGTGCCTGTTACACTAATATATACGTTTAATATAAGTTTTTTATTGGACCAAGTTACGGAGTAAGCATCATACTTAAAAACAAATAAATAACAAGTAGGGATCCGTATGGAGCTTTTTGTTATGATGGTATCTCGGAAAACATCATGAGGAAACCTGGCTTCCAAAAATTTAAATCTGAAATTTCAAACCGGCAGTGAGTCAGCATGGTGATCAAGTGAGTGAAAAGGCTCGTGTCCAGCAGTGGGAAATGTATAGGTCGGTATTATTTAAGTACATAATATTATTGGACATAATACCGCAATCAATCAACATGATTGCTTATTGAATAGCTACTTAAGTGTTCGTAATTCCCAATTAAATCTATCTAGATTAGGCGTAATAGGTTTTGTAATTGCATAATGGATGGGCTACGATAACTCATAGGCTTTGAATTTGAATGGACCTGTGAGTGCACAATCTTGATTCTTTCTTAAAGATAAACGTTACGTTTCAAAACAAAAACTAATGGCCGAATAATGAAACGTCAATCATCTCGAAACCGCCGTTAAATCTCATGCTGTCTCCATCAGTTTAAGGTACAAAGTAGAGATAGACAGACATTTAAGAGCGTATTAAAGTTAACAAGCGTTTCATTTTTTTTGGTATTTTTTTTAAATTGCGACGCCTCACTACGTAATTTAATCCTTGTGTCGCGGGGGTTTTACAAAAATTCAAATCACATGCACAAAGAACACCCAGACTTGCAACAAGTATCCGTGGATCACACAAATGCTTGTCCCATGCGGGGATCGAACCCGCAGCACGTCGCGCAAAGTGGTAATTAGCCTGGTGACTTATACCACTCGGCTATCCGCGTTGTCAAATTTGGGGGTAAGAATAAGAGATCAGAAACATGACCTCCCACATATCTCGTTAATTCCTTATAACGTACCAAATATGTAGTAGTTTATGAATTCGTAGAATATAGCAATAAATACACCCATAAGATTTATACAATGCTTTAAAACTAATTGAATTGGAGAGTGAATGAGGACATGTTGCTAACTATATCAGCTTCTTCATTATTCCTTATTATTCATGAGTACTTTAGTAGACTTTCAAGTCCATTAAATAAAATAGTGATATAATGTATACGAAAATTGCAGTGTATATATTTAGATCAATTTTAGGAAACCATTCAACGTGTACTTGTTACAAAATGTTGTTTTGTTAGCTTAGTTTAAAACGTAATTACTTACTTACCTTTGTTTAAAATATTAGTGCAATCCAGAAGTGCCCCGCTAAGTACTTAATTATCGTATTAACACCGGCGGCAACGGTGCTAAGTTTTAGTAAATAATTAGTGACGAGATAATTACTAAAACTAATTCATAATTATTTGTTCACTTTAGTTTTTGTTTGCACGCCACATTTGCTGTTTTAATTTGTAAAATATATTTTAAAACAATGGTGACACTCGACTAACAGGTAAAGCAGGCAGTTAGGTAGTTTTAAACAAACAGATTTAAATGTCAGAATTAATCTGATATTTTTTAAACTAGGTGGACAGATTGAAGTGGCAGTCACATTGTGTCCTTATCACGTGAATGTGTTGAAGCCATATCTATGTTTGTTTATTTCAAATGACAAGCAATTTGTATTGATTTGACTGGTTCCGCACAATTGTATTTATTTTTATTATCTAGTCAGTTTATAGTGTTTAGGATTGTTCTTAGCTTTTGTCACTTATTATGAATTAACTCGATACTGACTTGTTGAAAATGTATGACAGGTGGAGTCTAAGTGGTGCACGAATATGATTTCTTCAAGTTTTGTGTCAATTCTTACTTTGGTATTACAAAAATGCTTAAAATTATATAATACTTGGTTCCAAATTATATTATAACGAATATTGGATGGATTTCAATAAGAAAATCCAAGAAAGCTTAATAAAAGTACATTAAAATAATCATAATTATTGTTTGTGGAAGGCTAGTGACCACCTAAACGATGAAATAGTAATTTTGACTACAAGGAAAACTAGAATATGCTGTAAAATAAATAAACAAAACATACACTGACAGCGACGATTCAGTATTGTATTAAATCAACTCTTTTTTTTGTCCTAGATACATAGGAAAACAATTAAAAACGCATTTTGTAAACAGCTATTTCAAATAAAACTAAGCGTAGTTATGCAATGGTAGGCAGTATGCGAGTTTTATGACCCGCACGGCAGATAAGCGGTTGAATTGCATTTCATATAACTTTATTTAGCTGGCTCCTATAATCCCATCAACACTGATATACAATGATCATGGACTATTACTGAAAAGCTTATTCCGTATTATAAATTTCAGGAGTTAATAGGTAATGCTTTAGGTAGAAACTGTTGTTTTTAACTTTTTGATATGGGACAGTTTTCGGTTCAGTAAAATTGAGCACCTTTCTGTAAAAGTAAGGTTTCCTGTAGTTTTGCAGTGACATTATACTTTTTATTTTTATGTTGGTGCTATGTTGCATTTTTTTGGGAGAGTTAAATTTTGCCAACTTTAAAAAAATCTAGTTCCGCTATGTGTAAGATTTCCGTCAATTTCCCTAACCCTAAAACGGGATGTCCAGTAACCAACTAGTTTATCTAAAGTGCTGCTGACGATAATCGCAGCCACACTCTTTGCTGACGAGTGTGACCACTCGTAATACATCTTTATCGCTTTATTTAATGTGATCACAAGACGTATTTATCTATTGAAATATTTTCACGAACGCTTTATCAGAATAGGTGGGAAAAATGGGATTACCGCCAGTTGAAAATCGTCTGTAAGTCGCATCTATTACAATCCTTTTTATTGAAAATCATTCGGAGGCGAAATTAATTAATTAATTTATTGTCATTCCTCCATGTAATACGTAATTTAATGAGTGGTAATCTACCGTGAACCGTCATGTTCATACAATAATAAATTTCGTGTACATATAGGTATACCTACTCGTATTAATCCATACAATTAATTCAACGCATGTTAATTGACTATAAATATCGTATTTTCCCACACACAGATCATTGTCATTTTCAAAATAAATACGTAATAGTTCTTGTTATTTCAAGACAGGAACATGCATTTTACTTCTATAAATTAATATGTCACTAAGGTAGGTACCTATGTCCTGTGTTTATAATTATACCTAAACCTTTTGTGATGTTACATAAAGATAATATTTCTTTTGTCATTTAAAAAACATTATACTTACTTGTTTAACAATAGCTACGTTTGTTTTGAAAGGAAAAAACAAAACTCAATACATATTCTTAAAACGTAAAGATCTATACTTATAATAAATCTGTAGAAGTGAAAATTCTGTACATTGAAAATATCAAAAAAATTAATGGCGGGGTGTGTTACTAGACCGACACCGAACCCAAAAATGTGATTAAAAATTTTTTTGTCTGTCTGTCTGTCTGTCTGTCTGTCTGTCTGTTTGTTCAGGCATCACGCAAAAACTACCAGTTCGATTTCGATGAAACTTGGTATAATTGTTCTTTATTATCCTGGGCACCACACTGGGTAGTTTTTATCCCGGAAAAGTATATACAAAAAAAAACAAACTTAATTTTGCGGTTCGATCCCTAGACCCGAATACTGTACCTACCAACCGCAAATAATAAGTTTGTCGTAGGTTACGTCACCCGCAGTGGAGTTCAATAAGGAGCGCTGCACACGGCCAAGTAACTATTTATTAATCTGTGACACGGCTAAGATACTATAATTATTTATCTATACTTTATATATTATATATTATTATTTATTAAATATTATAAAGCTGAAGAGTTTGTTTGTTTGAACGCGCTAAACTCAGGAAGTACGGGTCCGATTTGAAAAATTCTTTCACTGTTAGATAGTCCACTTATTGAGGAAGGCTATAGGCTTTTCTTTTGGAAATCTATCCCCTAAGGGGGTGAAATAGGGGTTGAAAGTTTGTATGGGAAGTTCGGTATTTTCAATGATAGACACATGAAATATCGTATACGGGTTTCTGAATAGAAATAAATAAAGATGTATTTCAGCGATTTTAAAAATCATCCCCCTAAGAGGGTGAAAAAGGGGTTGGAAGTTTGTAGGCATATGAATTGTGTCGTTTTCAAAGATAGACACATTCAATTTCATACAAGGGTTATTAGTTAGAAATAAATAAGATGTATTTCCGAGATTTTAGAAATCTACCCTCTAAGGGGTGAAATAAGGGCTGAAATAGTTGGCATGTGAAGTTCAGTATTCTCAAAGATAGACAGATGAAAAGATAAATAGATAAGATAATGACCATCTAAGACATATCTATAATGACGACTCCCGTGGTCGAGTGGCGTTCACTCCGGTTTTTAAGGTGTCGCCAGCTCTAAGGTTCCAGGTTCGATCCCCGGACGGGTCCATGTAGAAAATCACTTTTATACATAGTCTGGAGTCTGGGTGTTTATGGTACCTTTTTTGTCTCCGATTCCATAACACAAATGCTTTTGCTACTTACTTTACTTTTATTATTATTTTAACGCCATAATATTAGATGAAAAATTTTATACATTCTCCTTACTTTGAAAATCACAGAATACATCTACCTTTAATACTACTCTTTACTTTACGCGCGAGCGAAGCCGCGGGCAACAGCTAGTATCATAATAATAATAAATAGGTTTCTTGGCAGACCACACACCTCGGTCGCTGCGTGTGGGACCTGTGTCCCCAAGTCGTGAAAAATTTTATAGGACATTGTCTCTTCTATGTCTCATCTGAATTGGAGATCCTAGATCGTATACAAAGAAAATATAGGAACAACTACTGAATGTAAACTCGAGATCTTCACACGCGTGCGCTTCGCTTTAAGTAAAGAAATTTAGCAAAATAAATTTAGCCTTTGTTACTCTGGGATTAATTAATATTCTAATGGTGAAAGAACTTTTGTAATTGATCCAGTAGTAATGTTGGTAGTTATTAGGCATAAGCAAAATCTATTTGTTAATATGTAAAACTGTCATAGCCTACACTTACATAAGAATGAACATCAAGTCTGAGGTCAGCTGTTGACTAGCAACTATAAGATGGATGAAAACGCTCACAATTATTATAATTTGTTAGTAATAATCAAATAAATAATTCATCAGACATTATTGTAGGGGATTTTCCACATGGAATACTTGATTATATCATTGCTTACACGAGGCGACTAACTTTTATCAATTGTAGATACCTATCAATACAGGATGACAGTTAAAGAAAAAGATGTTTTATTTATTTATCACTAGCGGATCCGCCAAACTTCACACGTGTAATAAACATATAAACATTAATCTTGAATTACTCTATTTATTGAAAGAAACCGCATCAAAATCCATTAAGCAGTTTCAAAGATCTAAGCATACATAGGGACTGACAGCGGGAAACGACTTTGTTTCATACTATGTAGTTACATGGAAAACCAACAGCTATACAAAATGTGAAAAAACAATAAGAATAAAAACATAAAGCCAATTACAGGTTTTCACGAATAGCTACGGCAAAACATGAGTTAGACATAAGTAACAAAAATCTAATTAATAATTAATATGAAAACTACTTTGTAACTATATACAATTATTGGATATTAGCAGAATGATTTGTAATGGATTTATGTAGGAATGAGTATTATCGCATTACATGCTGTATATTGTTGACTAACGAATATCAATCAAAATTGTAGGTGTAAACGTCTTTTTGTCTAGAAACGACGACAAGTTTTTATAAACCTGAGATAGAAATGTATCTAGTATTAATCTTGGAAAAATGTATAGCAAACGCTGCCGGCACATAACGAGTTTCTGCCGCCTAGCATATTAGACAGGTAGCCGAGACAGGTTTCACTACTTTCTTTACCTTTTATGGTGTGATTAAAATGCACTATGATTACATGCTGATGTTAGGTTGCAGTATACGGAATTTCGTAAAGTAACACTAAAGCATTGGTATGGTATGGTATGGTCTTAATTAATCACATTTACAATTATCAAAAATATAAAAAATGCCATACTGGTGAATTATTTCTTAAATTCAGCCAAATAACTTATAACTCTCATAGTTTAGGTTTACATATTAATTACTACTTCCATTTCAAGTAGCTAACGCAGTACTAAGCGTGAATAAAAGTTTTGTTATACATTTTGAAGTTAACCATACAAAAAACTCGGCCTTAATGAATTAAAAGCTACGATAAGAGATTTATCACAACAGAGACTCGGCCTACAATTAACTAATTCAATCAATGACATTCTAACGTATTAGGGATGTGCTAGATTAAAAGGAAATCATCAACTAGTTCAGCATTTGAATTTAGTTATTATAAAAATCATTATTCGTTTATAAATTAAATACACATTTACCTAATTGGGTTGTAAAATCGAAAAAAAAAAAATGTTTTAAATGAATCACGTTATACAATTGATTGAGGAAAATAAATAATAAGGTCTACTAGTCATTCAAGCGTAAAGGTATTTTAAAATGGACCAGATTTTTTCAAGTTGCAAGAATAAGGAATGAATATGAATATGACCTAGTTGGTAAAGGATAAACAAATTAAAGTGACAATGCGTATATCCTGTGATTAAGCCGAAATCAAAGTAATTAATATCTTAATTATGACTCATACTCGCGTAATGTATGGGTATTTATTCTATATTCCGCAGACGTCCTTTTGTGCAATTTTATTACTATTATAAATCTCTGCTATTATACATCGGCAGTTAATGTAATGTATATCTCTATAACTCAGTAAATAAATAATAAGCGATTATTAGCAAACATAAGTATAACAGTAGTTACCAAAAATACCCGAATAAATACAAATAATCTACAGTTTTTTTTTCTTAATATAACCCTGTATTTGAATAACATAAGTTTAGCCTAGCTACTAGTCGACTGAGATTTGCTTAAGTTATTATTATTTTATGTCATTTCAGAGGTGATAACAACATAAGCCTCTGTATCGACCGGTAATCTTAGTTTGTCACGATCTCAGTAAATGTGATAAATGGATCACATGGTTTTTACGTCAAAGCCATTGTATTTTTTTATTATTATTCAATCACTAAAAAGTGTAAACAGCCCAATTCATAAGTATGTAATTCACCTTTCAAAAGTTAAATCAATATTTATCTTATAGCAACAATCTTCGCTTTTTCCGATCTTTTTATAAATTTTACGAAATCGTATGTTTAAGGGTACTGAGCCAGTGTAATAACGGTACTTAAGTTCTTCACAAAAGCATAGTTATCATCGATTGTAAATTACGCGTGTTTTGTTTGCACTGTTTAGTTTGTAGAATTAGCTTAAATTAGCTCTAATCCATGTAAGTTTTAAGCTACACTCAATGATCATGCCATTCACACATGTTCAATGTATTATAATTTGTGGTACATAGACGCGAGTGATTGTATTGTTAACAAGTGTATTACATGGAAGCGCTAATTCGATTGTTTTGTCTACGATTCGCGACCAAGGATACGTCAGAATCACGAGGACTGCTGCAAATTGCTTCGTTTGCTTGTATATAAACACGCAACTTCCTAATTGAAATATGGTAAAAGTTAAGAAATGTCTAACATGATTTGCACGCAGGTATGTTTGTTTAAAGTATGACCACTGTACTACAAACTATTTAATATATATTGTCACTTACCGATGTAGCAGATCGTGAAGTCCTCCCGGGGTCGCCGGTCACTTTTAGGTGCAGCTTCACAGCCTCCACACCAGACCTCTTCTTTCTCTCACGAGCCTCTGCAGCTGTTTCGGCTGTGTTTCCCTGTCGCTTTCCACTGCGTGATATCTCCTGCTTTCCTCCCTTCTTTTCCTGTTTCCCCCGGAAGTCCTGCTTCGCTCGTCGATCGCGAGTCTTCATCTTAAATATTTGTCAAAGTTCATCTTAACGTTTCACTCAAAGATTGGCCGATATGTTCACTAAAGTCGAGAAACAGTTGTATCGGAAGCTGAGCCGAGATAAGATATTGGCGTTGAAGGTGAAAGAGCTCAGATAAAAAACGAATACACAAATCAGGTGGTTGAGTACGTGACAGAGAAGGCCCTTTATGTTAGCACCTCGAGGTGGTCACGTAGAGTCCTTGAACCGGCGCGGGCGCGCAGTGGCGGTGCAGTGGTGGCAGCCGTTTGTTTCAGTGTTTACGTTCCGAGATGTAGTGGCGGAGCGTGGCGGTGGCGCGGTAGCGCGGTGGCGGTGTACGGGCGTGCGCCGGGGTCCGCTCGGACTGCGCCGCAGCTCGCAGGCGCACCGCGACCGCGCCGCCTTCCTGTGCCGCTTGTTTCATCTCTGCTTCTTAATTGAAGGGATCTCATATGACACTATTAAATGAGTTGCTATCTCGACATTAATAACGCTAATGTGCATTTCAATAATAATTATAAACGACTTACTAACACCTACATATAATATCGCATTAGGTTTGGGTGTTTGTCTATACTTTAACAAGTTCTACGAGAGCCCTAATTACTTACATACTTATTTGCCTCTTAAGTGCATATTTCTGTTAAAATTTCATTTAACCTACATATTTTTTTTTAAATAAGGGTGCTATATATTTAAATGTTATAAAACAGAAACCGGCAAATATTTAGGCAAAATGTAAATATTATTTAGCTATTTTTGCATGGAACTAAAACCATTTTAAATTAAGTCTTACAAAAACAGATAGGTAGGAAGGGACGTTTAAATTGTAATAGAATCATTATCTTCAAGTCGACAACGTCGCCATCTTGTTAGACTTGCGTACAAACTCTTTACTTGCAAGGCGAGTAAAATTTTTGACTGAACTAAACAGCGCATGGTAAAAGCCTCTAGTTAGTACAAGAAAATGACGCCAGGTGGCGGTACGAGAACCACGTTTAAAGAAATCTTGTTTTACTGCATTTCTTTAAGATTTAGTTACTCGAAGTGACACTAGATGACTTGATATTAAAGCCTTTTAGGTACTTCTTGTAGTTTGGCAATTTGACTGAACTTAACGCAGAGTAAATTAAAATTCTGCAATATAATTGTTTTACTGTTTTTAACTGTTCGTAACTTTGATTTGGCAATGAAAACATCCTGTGAAGTACCTACTCTCCATTTCACAACTTGGTAACTTTATATTTCACAAATCTAAATAAAAAATAATATTGTAAAATTATACATATCCCACGCAATTTTATTGGCTTCATCGGATACACACGTATTTAAAGTGAATAGATTATAAAAGTTTTAGTTAAGATCGGAGCTGTAAGAATCTGGGTCAGATCCCTTCTCTATCGGAGAGTGAGCACCCTTGCTTTGTAATGGCTTATGACCGAGTTACTTTAGGATTTCAGTGTCATCTCACACTGTGCAGCTATCTTGACACTTTCTTTTACATAAATCTCTCATATTATGCAATTCATATAATTGATAAAACGTATATTTACATGTCAGTAGTTATTGTTCTATATTGTGGAATTTTGGGTAGTAGGCTTACCTCAGATTTAATAAGTAAAAAGTAGAAAACAGGGTATTTATTAAATAATAATAGGGTATTGGGTAGTAGGTACTTATTAGTTAGGTTGTAGTTACTCTCATGCCCTTATCAGTGTAGGTCAGATGAATGATACATATTTTTTGATTTATCAACAGCTCGTTCTAAATAAGACGAGTTAGCTGCATATTTACTGTAGTAATGTGCATTAGGTAATGCAAATATGTAAAACTAAGACGGCTATGTTATATTCTCTATTTTAGTTGTAAATTAAAAACAGAAAGGAAAAATTTGATCCCCCGGTAGAACTTGAACCCGCAACTACAGGTTCAACGTATCAATTCTCTATTTCAGGTATAAAGTATTTTTCTTATACTCTTCTTCACAGCTAATTGATCAAACCACTCAACAACCTAAATGAAAAATAAAAAGTACAATGTAAAAATTTAAAAATATTTATTTACATGCTTACAGTAAATGATTCTTAATCTATAAATGTTTATATTTAAAACTATTAATGTCTTTTACATAATTATGACTTAATGGTTTCGAGAATGAAGAAGCAATATTTTTATAAAAACATGCACGTATTTATGTTCAAACTATATACATTATACACTTTATACTGTTTTACAGTTACACTGTAAATACAGTTTGAAAGTTAATCTGTCTAAATACTATGCAATATTTGATCATTCGCCAACAACAGTTATCATTTTTAAAATAATATTTGCGCAGTGTTTCTCAACATTTTACGCTAACCTTTGGTATGTATAGAACATTTGGTATTAGAATTTCAGAAAGTCCTGAATACGTTCTTATTTTACAGAGTGCTAACACAATCTTTCATGCATGATATGGCGAGATTCCAATTTTACGCGAAGCGACATTCTGATCTCCGCAATGCTGATTCAAATCAATATTTTTCAATATGATTTCTGAATACACATGGAAGTCACAGTTGTTGTCTCGCAGAATATCTTATTCTTCGACACGAACTGTCCAGATCACGGGACGAACAGATTCCAAGCCGCAGATCTCAAACCGAATCTGACATAGATTTTCATTTATCGTAATAAATAACCTATTTTAATAATGAGATCATTTGGTCCGTCTGTTATCAAGCTTCGGTTTCTGAAACAAAAATTGATAAAAATATGGTAAGTACATGTTTTATATAAAAAGGTCATAATTATGCTTCTTAAAATGTGTTATCAGTGGTTTATTGTGTCAACTACATAGTCTACATAGCTTATTTAAACCTTACTTTTACTTATTTCTTTAACTTATCAGCTAGAAAGATTTTAAGATATATATCCAAATGTATTTCGAAAATAAGATGAGTCATATAGCTCTACATCTTTAAATTATGGTAAAATTTCCATTTTCATCTTAACGCAATTTTTCAAACAAAGCTTTTCGATCAACAAATAGTTCAATAGACCAGTAACGAGTTCTTAATCCCGTCCCAAAGTTTATTTATTATATTTTTTCCTAAAGCATCCAAAACTTTTTGTCGTGAACTAAAACGCTGTAGCGTAATCGGTTTAAAGATTGCAATAATGCCGAAGTTTTCGTTGGTTCAGTGCCAACAAACATGCTAACAAGTCGTTTCCTTTCTTGACTTTTGCAATTTCTGCAGAATCATATAATTGGCTGATACAATAGGCTTCTCTTTACTGTTTCTCTTAAAACCGATACCGCAGTTTAAACTTCTTGTTTTCTTTATACCCACTTTTTAGCTTTTACTAACAAGGAAGTTTTCCTTGCAAATTTAACTTGAGGAAAATTATCTCTACCGACATCATAGGAAATCCTAACAACGCTGGGCAGGTATGCATTATAACTTATCATTATGGAGATATTGTTATACGATTTTATACAAGTTTTCATTATAATCAGCAAATGGTAGTGATTTCCAGAAACATTTCTGTATTAGACACCAACATTACGTTTTGGAGGTATCATTATTAGCTATTAATGATATAATATTAATTAATAGAAACAATATTGGAGAGCCACTGTGCCCATTATCCCGTGTAATTTATTTTCGAAAGATGAAACGAATTTATGTAAGAGAAATTTCCGTTTACCCACATTCGAAAGTTAATTGTTTTTCTTAAATTTAATTATTACATTAAAATTTCGGTACATTTGTTATTTTTGTAAATGAAATATAAGGTTCTCGATTATGCAGAGCTGAGGTCTTATTTTAAGATCAAATACCATAAAAGTTCAATTGTGCCAGAGGAAGACATCATCCTCTTTGACTATCAAATCTCATTTATAATAGGAACTCGAACAGATTGGTTTCGTATTGACATAATTTGAACCCTGAGCTCCCATATACTGGATATATTTGACAAGCTATGAACTAAATTGATTTTTTTTATTAAAATATGCTTTAATTGATGCCTGTCTTTTACCATGTTCAAAGAAATCTACTTTTATGTTATAAAGAGGAAAGATTTTTGGGTTTATGTTTTTAATTAATAAACTCAAAAACTATTGGGCCGATTTCATAATTTTTTACTAAAACAACCAAAGTAAGTAGCTAGAGCACTTGTGTAATGGAATCAGAGACAACGAAGGTCAGGCCAGACCAGAGACAATGTTGAAAAGTGTTTTTTTCTACATTTTCATTCTTATAAAATTTTTCTACATTAATTTGTTACATGTTCATTAGAATTGAACCCAGGACTTCAGAGCTGGCGACACCTTGAAAACCGGTGTGTACGCCACTCGAACACGAGGGTTCAGGTCAGGATCAGAAGGGTCAGAACAAGAGAAACTTAAAGATATAATCCGAAAGTTTTCGTATTACCACAGATTACGAAATAGTTACTGGTATTACTCTATAAATAATTACCTTTAACATCTTTACTTTTTTCCTTAAGCAAAATGGGACCTAATTGGCTAGTGAGTAGGTAGCCTATGGGAGTTGTGACTAGTATGGCTTGTATCGTCATCCTCATCAGGTGTTCCGCGTACTCCATATTTTGTTCGTCATAGTGACCTCTAGATAGTAACGTGTTGATCGCCACTGGGCATAACACAGCCTGGAAAATATAAACACATTCGTTAATACTGTTAATTATTCGGATCGGAGTTTTGAATGAAAAAAGTTATCTACCGCAAGGAGGCCAAAATTACGGCAGAGCCGAAGGATTGGTTGTCCTCAAGGTATTCTGCTTTATGTGAAGGTTACAATTATTGACGTCCTTACATAAATAGAGTTGTTTAGTCATCAAACAAGTATGTCGATTTATTGTTTAATCAGTATCAATTGAAACTTGTGCGAGTGCGCTTGTTCTACGTTGCGGACCCTTGTCATCATATCACTTCGCTTGGACACGTGGAGGCTATTACTAAACATTACTACCTACTACAAAGGAAGAACAATTATTTTACTAATTTAGCCCTTATTTAACTATCACTCATGGTAAGTTTGGAAAGTAGCGAACGTCGAACTCTTTCTAGGAACGCTTTTAATTTAAAATATGTTCGTCTTTTTCATGAAAAAAGGATTTTTCAAGTATTAAGGATGGAAATAAGTACATACCTCGACGATAGACTTTGGCATCCAAGCGCAGCAAACAAACAGTCTTTCCCTTAGTTGTAGGTTTGAGCAGACCAGAAACGAGACGGTCAGTCGCACTACAAGGCATATAAGGAGTATCCCGAAGCCTAAATACATAACCTTCGATATCGACGATTTCATCTGCAATAAAACACGTAACATAATTAAAGTGCGATTTACAGGGGGCATGATAACCTTAAACTGTTATAACCGTTTTAAAATTAAATTCGCTCATAAGTTCGTAGAATATACCTAGACATGCGGTGTTTAAGAAATTTAAATTAAAAAACTAATCAATTTAAAACGTTAAGTAAATTATTTAATGGAATAATAAGATCATTTTCATGACAATCTTCAACAAATGATTTTATTAAGATACTAATATTGCCAGAGGAGGTACGCGGCTATAAACTGTTCTTAAACTCATTTCATATTAACAGAGTTCGTATTTACTAGAGCCATTACAAATAATCATCCATCAATATACTCGTACATACCACGAAAAAGGTCCCAGTGTACGCGAACAGGGCAGGTTCGACCGCCGACCACATGACGCGATACGCGGTCGACGCCGGGTTGTTGTTTAGTTTCCACCCGTGCTGCGCCCAGTGCTTCGCCGCTGTGGCATTGCACGCCAACACCGCTATACCGCCTGCAAATTTAATTAGATGCTACATTTTTGGTTAGATTTTAGTTTAATATTCAATACCGTAAAACGAAGGTAGAAATCACAATATTCTTGGTTTAGATTAAAGCTTGATTGGTTTTTATTATAATTTATATTTCATGAAATAATGTTTGGGAAGTTTTTTTTTAAGAAAATTCTCGGTCTTTTCCTTTGAATGGGATGAACAAATTGTCAAATTCTCAGTACAACTGGATTACAAATTATGCCCATTAACAAGGGGCTGTCCTCCAATTATTTTGGACTTATACTGTCATTGGAATTGAAAAGTGGGTGTAGGGTAGTTTTATACTGAAGTCTTCGGGATTATTGGTGAGATTTAAGTATTTTCTTTGTTCATGCTTTAAATGCGATGGGTGTGTATATTTATCGATTTTATTTCTTATTTCAATTATTTCATAGAAACATTATTGCTTCTAGGTATTTTGAAATTAGCGGCCAATGTTGTATGTAGGGTGTATGACCTCTTAAGATCAATTTCATTATTTCATTAATGTTTTAAGTTAATTTAGTAACTAACCAAGGTTAAAAAAATACTAAAAGTTTTTATCTCCAATCAAATATACGTCAAAAAGTAGTTAATCCGTATTAAATTCAAACTTTCAAATCCAAGTAAAAGGCTTATGACGGTAAATTACAAGTTAAAGATCGAGAATCATAAAAGAGTATTCAAGCGAAAGCTTCTATTTCATCCGAAATGTCTTCAAATGAAATAGAACGGATGCTGGGGAAGCATCCATCTTTAACTGTCTCCCCGGATAACTAAAGCCAAGGTCTTTTAATTTATTTTAAAGTAATTTTGTGCAGCTGCAATTAGTACTTATTTCGTCGAGAAAGAAAGATAGAATCGTTTGAAATTAACTATTGATTAGTTCGAAAATTTTATAATTAAGACTAATTGTACCCGCGACTACTGTTCGCGTTGATCAGTCTATTTATTGAAGTAAATGTAATGTCGAATGCCGAATTCGTATGCACAGATTCAAACCCGGGAAAGTACCAATGTGACTTTTTCAAAGTTGTTCGTACTTTCTTAACTATTCACCTTAAAACACCATTGACAAGCGGTGAAGGAAAACATTATGAGATAACCTGGTTTCCAAAAATAAATCGCCAACCCGCAATGAGCACACGTGGTGATCAATGTTCGTTCCTTCTCTATATGGGTAGAGATCTCTGCCCATCAGTGCGACATTTATAGCGGGTATAGCGCCATAGTAGAGCGGCGTCGTGACGCTATAATTGAGTGGTGTCGCGACGCTAATGTTGAGCGGCGTCGCGGCGCTGTAAAATTTCGGCGTCGCAACGCCATAGTAGAGCCACAGATTAATAAATAGTTACTTCGGTAGAGCGGCGTCGTGACACTATAGTTGAGCGGCGGCGGCATCGCGGCACCATATAAGAGCGGGGTATTTTTTGCTCGATACTTTGGATAGCCGGCAAATAAATCTTGTAATTTACTATTTTACTATAGTAA
Source organism: Plusia festucae (assembly GCA_950381575.1). NCBI lineage: Eukaryota > Metazoa > Arthropoda > Insecta > Lepidoptera > Noctuidae > Plusia > Plusia festucae. The sequence continues at coordinate 9,140,494 of OX494434.1, forward strand.
ACATAGATATTAGACCAGGGTTTAGTTCGAGTGTTGTATCAATAATATACTGTGTTACTATATTAATGTATGATCCTAATTGAGACTAAGTTTGTATTATGGAAACCAGACAACTAATAAACAAAAAATATTTATTCAAAGGTTCTAAAAATACTTTATTGGTGTACATTCCAGTCTAGTAGTCAGGGTTACTAGACCTACCTAGACAGTCTAGTCAAAATAAAAGGAAAGCATCTAAACGTAAATCATTTATCATTTGCTCACGTATTTTGTATTCAAAATAACGCTTCATCAGGTGATGAAAGATTTTGTAACTGTTTACTTCAATTATCTTTCAGTAAACGGCGCACATTTAAACATAATATTATAGATATGCATGTAGCATTACTGTGTAAATATCGAGGAGCTGCCGTATTTTCTAAAATATGTCTTCATATGATATTAAATCACTGGAATGAAATATGTATTTTACAAATATCGGGCTGTATGGGAAAAGCCAGCTGTTCGCCGCACAGGAAATGATGCAGTAACTGAACTCAAACATTCTTTGTAAAACTTTTTGAGTTTGTAACACACTCATGTAAAATATGAGTTTTCTACATTATAAAAATAAAATGAAATGTGTGGAAGCTATTAACTTTAGTTACCAAGTTTATTTTTAAAAAAAAAAAAATATACTTTTGGTTGCTGTATACTTGTTTTGTTGAGGTTAAAGCTCATACTTTTCAAAGAAGTTAGGAGATACTTTATACATGTGTAAAGGTATGATAGATGAGTCCTTCTTAATTTCCTTAAGATGTCAGGAAGAGATTAATGGAAATACTGTCTTACCAACATCTGGAAAATGCGATCATTACAGGTTAATCACTTGTCATGTACCCAGTTCTCAAAACATTAAGCTAAATGACCATATTCTCAGCCCGATCTGGTCATGTCGTTGATTGATTAATTATCGTCCTTAAATGCAGACAGATAAAATACTGTTTCGATCGCCAATATTTGGTATATTAGGTGTCGGACTTGCGATCATGGGGTTCGAATCCCACCCATTACACTACCGACGTGAACCCACTCGTAACACAAGCATCTTAGCTTAGCACGAGGGGTTAACGAAATTACTAGTAATGTGCGACCCACATTGCTAAAAATCATTAAAAAAAAATATATATATAAATAAATGCAAGATATGTTGTACATTTTAAATTTCCTACTGAAAATGTCTACACTGTGGTCTCGTTTTAAGGTGCAAAATGTCTTTCTTTATTGATGCATGTGAACATACACAATAAGTGTACGAGGAATATCGAGTGCACTAGAGGTAGTTGTTAATGCATCATTGCTCGTAATGGAGGGTGAACGGGCATGAAATTTCGTATACAACGGCTCGCAAATTGCCTAATACTGCGATAATAAATTCACATAATGTACTTTCCTGTGAGTTGTGTGTTAGAACAATTAATTAAAAAAATATATATGTAATTTTGACTTAATGAAATTCATAGCTTAGATTTGTTGGGTTTTCAAGCAATTGTGTGTTAACTGTGCGTGTCATGATTTTACACGTTACATTAGAGTCTACATGACTCTAATGTAACTAGCAGCTACCAGATGAACATTTGAAAATATTACTTAATTAGGAATTACATATAAACAAGACTATTAATTTGATATTCCGAAATCCAATGAATAGTGCTGTGCCGAGTGTGCTATCCGTCGTTAAAGTGATTACGATGCAACGGAATCGGTATTTCGTACAAGTGAGCTCGACCGAGTACCTCTTACTGTCGCGGCGAGGTATACAATGACGCACGTAATTCACGACATCCGAAGCTTTTAGAGCCTCGTTCGAACTGAACGTGTTAATGTAGTTTCGATCGTGAAAAATACAACGTTGTTTAGTATCTATATAGTGCTGCGAATACCCGATAATGTTCATAGCAAAGATTGCAGGATATTGTTTTTATTATGTTGTAACTATGTGTTTGTTATAGAGGGTTGCCTCCGCGGTTGAGGGTTAATAAAAGGATTTTATGCAGTTATAAATGTTTTCCTTGACTTTTCAAACAATGCCAAATATCATTATTCACATTTATGAATATACTCTTGACAGTTATATAACAGTAAATAATTACAGGGCGTACCTATATAGTTTTAAAAATAAAAACACTGCAACGGGAGTAATTTCAGACACTGATTGTGACATGCCACATTTCATATGCATGTATTTGCATACCTTAATTGCTATTGTTAAAATCTCTTTAAACGCTTATAAATCTTTAAAAACCGTGCTCAAAAACTCACCAGTGCCGCCCCATCCGTAGTTGGAAGTAAGGAAGTTAGCGAACAGACCCCCTACCACCACGTAGAGCACCCGCAACTCCGTAACGTAGGGGTCTCGCGCGCGCGGCAGGAACTTGGCCAGGCTGCCCCAGCTGACGCCCACAACTACACCCAACAAGAGCGCGCACGCCGCCTGCAAACTCACAACACTAAGATACGATGCTCAACTTATTTCGTGTATTCTGTATGGTAAGACGGATCTTCGAGTGCCGAAATAGATACTGCTGTGCACTGCTTTACATAAAGTGGAAATGCAATTTTGACTTTACTTGTAAGTGTCCGTAAGTACCTAGAACATTTCTGTCGTTAGTTTCTTTAATAACAATTGATCAAACGGTATGGTAACGTATTAAAACTTGGATTTCTTAGTACAGTAATAGCAGCCCATAACTGTTCCATAGGAGGGCCAATATCTTCTCATAAAAAAACTTTTTGTTCGAGGAGAGGATTTTGGTTTTTATTGGATACAGGGACGCATCACGCTCGGAATTCTTAAAGTTCTTTCAAACAAATCGTAAAACAACGGCTAGAGTTAATATCAAACTAGAAGAGTATAAGTATGTAGACAAGAGAATATTAAGTGATATTAGCATAGAACTTGTTCGAGTTCTGCTGAAGCTATGTTGAGTTAACGTACTTATATTATGCATCAGCGTTGTCTAACGAAGTTGTTCGACGCTATCTAAGCTTTTATAACTTAGAATGTATGACTAGTAAAATATATGTTTGATTTGGATAGTATAATGAAAACATTTACTTTAAACCACTGATCAAAATTTGCATTAACGTGACTATTAAAATGTTTTATACTTTCGTGAGCATAAATTTCTTTTGAATATTGTATTACTGTGACCAGTGCTGTTACAATGGTTTTAAATGAAATGAGGAGAACGTAAAAATGTCAAAGCGACAATAAGTAAAAATATTAAATTTATAGGAATAGATCAAATAGCAGGCGGATGAAAAAGGAAGGCTATGTTTAAAAGATGGTTACATAAAAAACCCCTCTCTCCATAAACGATTAATTTTTTGCTCTTGTGATTAATTCGTAAAGGCATCCGTCTGATCCGTCTCTTTAGGAACGCTAAAACCTACCGTCCTTAAGTTCGTATAATAAACTACAATGATAATTAGCTATATATATATAAAATATTTGATGATTACATTAATTAATTTTCAGGATCAATTTTAGTGCATCTACCACACCTTTCTGCATCACTCTAAGGTCGACTGGCAAAGAATACCTTCTGGCATTAAGTCCACCTATGCACACTGTGCATTAAGTATATAAATAAATAAATAATTATAATCCTTGACATGATGATCAACACTTACCTTGATGTACCGGTACGCGTCGTCACCGTCGTACATTATGAAGCTATGAAGGACCCCGAACACTCCCACACTCAACGCTGTGTCGGTGCCTCCTGCAGTACATATCAACTGCGGCCAGTTTTGAGCCAGGTTCTTGCCGGCAGTCAGCTGCACCACCGTCGGCATTAAAATCGGGCATGATACTGACGCGTATATCGATCCTAGCAGGAAACCTGGAGACAAAAATATATACATTTAAACTTCGTAGCTGTTTACTTTAGTACCGAATATTCAACGCCACTCATATAGTGCGCGATATGCTCCGTTCTCCGGAGAAGCTAAAATACTACGAGTATAATATTTAGCTAGTTATTGGTATGTGCAGTTGTAATATTTTCGGTTAAGTATAGAGGTTTTCATTTTTGTCTAGGTTTTTTGCGCCAAAGTTCTGTTTAAATAAAATTTAAATATAATTACTACTCCATGCAGGGTTGGAAAGTCCAATAGACAGGAATGTGAAACTTCGTAAGTAGTCTGTGTGTGCAGCACCGATTTAAAGATAACGGAATTTTAAATTGTATTATATTTCATAAAGAATATAATATATAATCCTATTTCATATCTACTACTTACTTAACTTTTCTTACATGTAAATTATACCTTCAGCTTAATTGTTTTATTGTGCCAGTAGCTGTTGGTATTTTATCATAATTCTTTTAAATAATAATGTAATCCTACAATATTTTTGTTTTTATTATGAGTCATATCATGCGTACTACAATATTGTCGATAATTTCATTTCTTTTTCGTATCTATAATTATTTTTAACTAAGTTAAAGGCGCGAACAAAAATATTCGTAATAAAAAGTTTCTTCTGTTGATAAAAGCGGATATATGTTGTGGTATTGAAAAAAAGATTTATACTTTTGTTTAAGTAAGTAAATATAGTTAAAGGGTAAGTATCAATATGCTACCATTGAACTAAGCCTTGACACATTTTTTCTGCATTGATAAATAATTGCATCCAAGCGTTACGTTTACAACGTCAAGCTCCAACGGACACAGTTAACAATTATAATTCACAAATATAATTTACTTATGCAAATACAAATGTTTAACAATTTAAATTGTACGCAGTGCGGTAAATCTTTGTTCACACAATAAAAATCTGTCATACCTAATGAAATAATTTAACGATTAACGAATTCATGTTAAATGTTGATGTAACATGAAATACAAAATGTAAAATGTGGGTAGAGTAAATAGGAGCGTGAAAATAAAACAAAAAGTCGTCGCTAGAAAGTTTTCGCTTTGATGCTTTGTCAGGAAATCGGGCCGCGTAATTACAGGTGTGCGCACGCAGTGGCAGGCGGGCTGGCGGCTGCGGAAAGGCTCGGCAGCGGCGCGTCTCAATGGCAGCTCCACTCGTGTTCCATGCCACGTCATGCGGCGAAAATGCATTCAAATCTTTTGCAATACGAGTTCCACACCAGAATTTATTGACTTGGCTTTGTACCGCACACACGCCGCGCTCTATTGTGTTCAGCGTTCGTGACAAAATTTATTTTATTACACGGTTTGAGGTGTTTCGCGTTTTATCGAAAGTTAGACGGTGGTTCCGTCGGTGCACGTTGATTTTTCATTTATTTGCCGCGCACCACTACTGCTGGCTAACAGGCTGGACGTTTTAATAACGGCCGAGGAGAGCGTTGATTTATCTGAATTAATGTGTGACGCGTTTTTCTAATAATAGAACAGTTTAAATGGCATTATTATCAGAGAGACGCACTGTTTGATTTTGTTGCTGCACTTATTTCTTTTGTAGGTTTTTTATCCGGTAGCTTTTATAATATCATAAAAAAAATGTAATCCACAAAAATACCACTAGCTGAATTATGCTTTGCAAAAAAAAATTAAAATGCGTGAAATTAAAGTAGAGTACCTATTTTACATCAACATAACTTAAGCGCTAGTTTAAAATTAAAGCACATGAAGCGAGTTCTACTCAATCGCTGTCACGCTGTAAGAACAAGACTAAGGGTACGTAGTTTATAGTTTCCGTTACTTACGGCTGAATTATACAATCAACTTGCTTGCTATCACGCAACTATGTACTTTAAACCCCTCACCACGTATCCTGTATATAGGACGAAGATACGATGGATAATCGTTGATAAATTTCACTCAGACTTCGATTATTGCATTGTGTTCCATTTCCCACAATTTAATACAATTACACCTTAGCTATGACATCGTAATTACCTTTTTTGCAGTAAAAAACACGTGTTCTATGTTTTCGCACGTGGATTTTGTTCTATTTATTTATTTATTTGGGACAAACAAACAGTTTCACATTACATCTGAGTAAGTGATATATCTAAAACTAAAGGTATACAAATATGAAACTCACACCGTTATCCACAGCATATACAATTCATATTATTACTCTAGTGAACATTTCATGCGAGTAAATATACATAACAATACAAAATATCTATCAATCGGTATCTTTAAGTTTCTTTAACAAGGCAGAACGAAATCTATTTGCTGACATTGAAAATAAATCTAATTCTGTAGTTTCTGAACAGAAATTATTATAGTCCTTGCACAGACGACGCAGAGGCGCTCGCAAACCAGCGAATCTAGCGCGGTATATATCAAAACTTTCAGCAATATTCGATTATTCTACAATACAAACACGTTTTTAATGTCGAGATTTCCGCGACTTTCAGTGGAACCAAATTGCAAATATACAAATAGATTTTATTATAGTACACAGTGTTGCAAATAGATTAATTATATTATTATGTTTGACAAATATTAACAGTGTTAATTTACATAATCAAGAATAGAATTGTTTGCCAACCTTGGTTGCTAATGTAATAATTGGGTGCTGGCGAAACGGATTGGTAATATTGAATGAAGAATAATCACTAAATTTTATTGAAATTAGTATTTTGTAACTGCAATAAATTTTCTTATACATAACTGTGTGTGTGTGTGAAGGTAAATAGTTCAGTGTTAAAATATACGTAAAGTTACGAAGCTATAGTGAGGCTACGGTGTCAACTGCCACCGTGCAACGTACCTACTGCTGATTAAGTATATTCCTAACTGTGAGAGCAAACTCTTTTGTGAAAAACTATATTATTTATGCAAAAAAAACTACTGAAAACATTCGATAGCTATCGATTATTATTTGACACCGTTCCCCGATAGCCGAAAATAGAAGTCAGTTGAAAATAAGGTTACATTACCCCATAGCCAAGGATAGCCAAGCAACAGGTTCATGCAGACGGCCATAGTGACCACTTCCGCGGTCCAGGGTAGCACGCCGAGGGAAGCCACCTGACGCCAGTTCTTCTTCATATAGCTTAAGTTCCACCCAAGAGAACCTTTACCCAGAATGATTACTGGGTATATTTTTCTGCAAAAAACATGGCGTCAATATTTTTAGTAATCACGAAAAAGTGTCACGTTCCGCCTGAGCCCAGCGAGAAAGCGAGAGCGCGGAACAAGCCATAGGCATGATCGGCCTAAGCGTTCGACTTGTGACGCATCGATCTCTCTTTCACTCCATCGGCTCATGGGTCCGAGTAGAAGAGAGACAGAATGCAATTATGTCCATGTATTCTTATGACGTTATCACGTAAAATTATCGTCCGTAAACCGACTTAACAGAAAAACATTTTTTTTGCCTTAATGTGTCTCATTATCATCATCATCATCATGGGTCAGATTACAACTACAAGATATCGTTAGGCGGCCAAAAGATGGCATCAGTAAAGTAATGTGTATTTAACAACTTTATTTCGGGCCATAAGTAAATATCAGGAAGTTTATCAAACCCATTACTTGTATCTTAAACGTCCTTCTCTAAGTACTTTTTGGCTTCGCAAAAGATAAAAATAACAAGTCATAAGTTAAAAAAATAAGGGTATTATTTTACGAAAACCCGTATTACATAGGATATTTACCTCATAAACGAATCTATCTCAGTGTACTGTCGCATGTCCAGGTACCCGATATTACGAGCTGTGATTCCGGTCAGGAGAGCTGCTAGTAACGGTGGGAGCGAGGTGATCATCTGCAGCACCTCACCGGCGGCCCAGGCCACAGCGACCACGACTGCCGGCCTGAACCAGCGCCCGTTCCAACTCCATTCCTCGCCAAACGCACTCCAAAGCAGACCCCATGAAGCTAAACCTTTTAAAGTTAAGAACCTCTTTAATTTTCGAATCGACAATAACATATTGCCTTAGCCTTTGCGAACGAATAGTTTAATGTGTATTTTTTGTGATTTAAATTGTATGTTAACCTTTTGTTTTGTTCATTAATATTTTATTCCACAATGTTATTAAGTTTTCATGTTTTTTTTTGTCTATTGTATTTCTATCTTATATCATGTTTTTTTCCTTTTTATTCTATGTTAATGTAATTGGTTTGTAAACCGTTTTAGCATAAAAAATAAATATTATTCCGTAATCGTATAGTGCTACAAACGTATCTATTCCTGTGACGTTGCCGTTGATTTTGAATTTAGTGATTAAACTAAAACTGAACTGGTTTTAAAAAACCATGAGCGTTCAGCCTCGCCCAAGTGTACAGGATTATTATATATTTAAGGTATACAAAATGAAATCATTAAAATAATATTAGTTCCAGATTTACTACCAGGCACTGTATCTATTTTCAATTAATTCTCCTAATTTGCTTTCTTTCTTCAAATCAAGATAAGCAAAAGTTAATAAAGCAGATGACGTTTAGGCCTTGTGTTCATATGATATTTAGAAAAATAAATATAAAATATTTAAATACGGATTTTTTGTCTTTTATGTTATGCATAATATATGATTAAGATACTCATGTATCTACTTATAACATCGTTAGAATAAATTTGTTTAGTAAATGACTAATATTAATTCCACATAAACTCATGTGAGAAGGTGAGAAGTTAACAAATTAAGTACTTATGAATCTAAAGCACGGCCGTTCAAGTTCAAGTTTAATGTACAATTAGATTTCAATAACAATGGAATTATATATTAAGTACTTATTGTTTCAATAGGGATAGCGAAAATAAGTTACGAAATTAAATAACTACAAATTTTGGAGTCGAACACGAATGTCACTACTTTGGTTTATAATGAAATGATTCGCAACTTTTTATAAAACTGCCTTGGCCACCTAATTGTTTGATGCTGTGTTTACTGATTCTAATAAAACAATTAAATTTATAACTTACCCAATAATATTAATAATAAATAGTGAATCAAAGTATCCGTTGCTGCAATACAAGCAGGATTTTCCTTCTTAACGTCATTTTCAATTGTCTTCTTCTCTGAATTATAATTGAACGTTATTTCGGGTGTTCTGAAATAAAACGGTACACAACGTTTAATTAGACGCGAACACAAATTAAAGCTTCAATTAATACGGCACTCACATAGATTCTATCATAACTATACTTTGTCGTCTCAGTATCTTTACTAATAATGTGGCGTCCTCGTTCATACTGTTAATATAAATAGGATAGCACAATGTAATGAGACGTACTCAAAATAAAAATACTCACTTACGTTTTAAAGTCATCGTTGTGTACAATATAGACGCCCTTATCTAAGGCTTTTGTTGTGTTTTTATCTGAAAATAAGACATCTTATGTATTCATTGGATCAAAATTATTATATATTTATTAATGCCACTTGTATTGTGAAGTTTTTCACGGTACGTTGTGATCACTGGTTACATTTTCAATTAATAATTATAATCAAAATCAAATCATAATCAAAAACATTTATTCAAGCTAAGCTACTAAGTAGCACTTTTTGAACGTCATACATTTCATATTGACAGTACCCTGCCCCCTAGACAAGGCACACCCCCACAAGCGCCACGCCGACAGAAATCGCCCAAATTACATTAAATGTATGGAAATGACATTCCCCTTCAATAAGTCACGCGACTTACCGAAGGGAAACGCCACGCGACCTACTTGCCACCTCCATACATCCGAGCGACTCCATCAGCGACAACGTTTGCAGGAATGTACCCGGTCCAAGGGGGCTGATTCACCCACCCTTCACCGAATACGAGCTGTTTTGAAGTATGTGCAATACATTTTTACTATCTATTAAACTAACACAACACATCACTGACTGTCAAATATGTTTATGAAATACCTTAATACGCGTATACGCATATTTTATTGTACCGGTTTGTATCAGGTATAATAATGAGACACACAGTCCCACAGCGGACTTAATTTAAGACTACGATATTTTATTGAATAACGAACAAATATATGTTCAGTTCTTGTATTGGTCGATCAATATATTCAATGTGCTACTGTGATTGTCGATACTTTGCGCATCAATCAACAGAGAACAACGGCTGCCTTGTTTGTAGGTAATCAAAATAATCTTCCCATGTTATGTTTTAATGAATATTGTAGTCATTGACTTCGTTATCTTACAATTACTAAAAATAAGATGTTTGATTGGAAAAATCTCGGCACGTGAAGAATGGTTTCTTTATTTATAAATTGAATGGAAATGAATGACGTCAAATTTCTGGTAAATTAACTTAGTTTGTAAGGAATGTTTAACAAGTGTTGCCAAATACTGAAAAAGAAAAATGAATTTAGCAAATTCTTTTTACAAATATTTACGAGGACGATATCATTGTTTCAATATGTAATCAGCACCATCCTGGTGGATTTTGTTAATCGCTTCAAACAATACATAATGGCTATTAAGCCGCGATATCCGATTACACTTAATAATTATCATCTAAATCGTTGTCACTATTTTTTTAAATATTTTACAAGGATAGTCAAAAATCGTTGACCTTTGTAATTGTGATACCAAAAAACTGCTGCATAGAGATATAACTCTTTAAAAAAATAGTGATTGATTTATGACAATAAACAGGTATTTTGATTATTGCGCTGGTATGTTTCAATAAATCTTTGAAAATTGTGTTATAAAATAATTATGAGATCCAAATCACACCTAACATACATTATATTCATTTACAAGACAGCATAAAAAGAAAAATCTGAATAGTTTCATACACGATGTGTTTGACAGTTTGAAGAGTCGGGGAAATGGTCACCGACCCTTCACCCTTCCATACATCTCCTTACTATCTCCTACTCCTTATTTTAAAATCTTCTTAAGACTTTAGTCATTTATGCTATCATATTTAATAACAAGCACGTGAAAGGCTTAATATGTATTGATTCAACATCTTTATCGTCTAATTACCTACCTATGTGTAAATAGGTTCTAAGCGATGTAAATATTTGTATATTAACATATCAGATCGTCATACCAGAAGTAGTTATATACTGCAACTACAACTTCATGACATGATATAATGTTAGTTAATTGATAATTAGTGAACAGGGCAAAAAGTATTTAAGTGATTTCAGAAAGAACTGAGTAAACCAGTGGTGAAGATATTTATCGAAAGAGGAATTTTTCATTCCGACTTATAAAAAAAAAGTGTGTCGTTTCAACACTACTTGACACAACATTGTTCGCGAAATAAACTTCAATGAACTTTGAGTCAATTACTTCAATTAATCCTACTCATTCGTTTTATGAACGTTTCGTTTCTTTTCTCAAAATCGTTATAAACTCGCCCGCAAGCTACTTTGAGTAAAAACACACACATTTAAAACATAAATTGCCTTTCAGTAAAAAACTAATTAGTTTTTAAACAATTCAAGTATCTTACTTGAAGTGCTTGCACTTTTTATAAAGTTGATTACGGGCTAGATTCAGATACATAAATAATCCTTAAGTTACAGAAATCTGTAATTAAAATCGAACGTTAATTCCCTTGAAGATCAGTGAGTATTTTTAAGACTGTAATTAAATGCTGCCTCTTGAATTACAGCGATCTCTACAGACAACACAGCACAATGGCTCCCGTCGATTCGACAGTTAAGTAGTACAACCAAACTGTCTTGGAACCAACAACAAATTTAATTTGAATAATACAACAGAAGTACCAACCAACCACTTTGCTTCCTGCCAAAGTGTCGGTGGTTAAGTTCGGGATTGTTGTAGAAATGACTTTAGTGATGTCAGTCAATATACAAAGTGAGCTCGAGATATTCAAAGTGGTACGATAGCTGTCAGTGACCGCAGGTTTACAACGCCTGCCCTTAAACTTTATCAAGTTCATCGTACAGGCTTAATTAGCGATTGTAAATTTATCCGCAGCCGTATCAAAGTAACTGTCGAATAATATGGAAATGGGTTGGCTTTATCCGAAAATGATTTCAGATATGGAATTTAAATTCATAGGTCATCTATTTAACGCAACTCTCTATATACGGCTTTATTAACAATTGTAATTAAATTTATATAACAAGAAAAAAAAACAATATCATGTACAAGTTAGGTCTCTTTTTAAAAGAAGGAAAATGATTGCCCAGTGATAGATGACAATTTTAGATTTACGATATATTACGTCATGTAACATAGTGCGTATTTAATTTTTTTAATTAGTTAATTATAGACATTCAAAGGTATTTATAAAGTGAAGACGCACTTTGTTTTTATAGATGAAAACACGATTTCTGTTTCTGATATAATTTGATCATAAGTTAGGTATATACTAACCTGATATAATTATGTAAATCCATAGGATTATATAAATATGATAAGCATTGCTATGAAACATTATAAAGAGGCACTGATAGGCATATTGTGATGAATTAGTTTTATAATTATTTATAGACAAAAACAAAATCAATTAGTTCATGATAGAAGCGATTGGAGCTTGATATTTTGAGCTATATATATATTCATGATGACTTGATATAAGTGGCATATTAGATAATTATGACAAACATTGTGATTACGTAATAAGATTTGGTAAACATTTCATCACATAAGAGCTTCTTAACTTCTACTTAGTAATTAACCTAGATCTCATATTGCTAATATCTAAATATAGATAAGCATGCCTTGATTGTCATAAATATAAAGAATTAACGTAATTCAACGCATATAAAATGTTTTTATTAAAAAAAATGCGATTTAAATAGAGTATACATGCGATCTTTACTAAAACTGATAGAAGGCGTACGCAAATAATTACCCCACTACAGGGTTTCTGACGGGTCATGGCAAGTTAGAGTCCTGAGAACTCAACATTACACGATATAGTGACAACAATGACATCGAGACACATTGCTCTCCAGTTTGATGACAATTTATGTATTCTAATGCTTCTTTATTTAGTAGCTACTTTATTAATTATTAATGATTCAACAAATTAAAAATTTACAAGCGTGGACGATAAATGCGCGAAATTATTAAGTTGCTTTGTTCATTTTATGATTCGTAATGACTTACGACATTATGTCTTAAGACGACATTAAGTAATGATAATATTGAAGTAATTTAGAAAATATTTTCTTATCAAGTGAATATATAATTTCTTTTATAAATTTTATTTAGACTGTCACTATGTCACGAACTCCGGACTAACGGTAAAAATGCTTAAGGTTTCTTAATTAGACGAACTGATGCCGACGGGTTTAATTATGATGCAAGGACAAAAAACTAAGCCAAGAGAACTAAGCTACAGATTATTACATTAAGAATGTATCTATAATATAAAATTTCCACATAATTATCAGTGATCTTCCTTCGGAGAAAGTGATTAATGCTTATGTTTGTACATAAAATTGGAAAGTATAATTAAGGCTTTTTCTGTGTTGTTCCTTAATTAATATAAAATACTAGAATAAACTGCGCATGAGTCATAGATTTAATAAAAGACAATTAATCAAAGAAGTGGTTACTTAAATACCCAGTACCTAAGTAATTCAAAATGCGCGAAGATAATTGTAAAAAAATAAACTTTACTATTTAAGACGTTATATTGTTTTGAAAGTGTAATTGCATTGCTTGAGATGTATCAGTATTACATACAATGATAGGCATCGCGCATTGTAAGTAAATAATATTCAATAATAATTACAAAAAAGAAAAAAAAAAACTTACTTTCTGTCATTTTAAAAATGAAATCTTCACTTATTTTATCCAAGAAATAAATACACTAATCTAGTTTAGTACACACGAACAATAGAGGACAGGAACATAGTTCATGAGGTATCAGCTGAATGAAGTCCGACGACCGGAGGCGAGCGGGCGAGGCTGCCGGCTGAGACCACGTCACACGCCGAACCAATAAATAGGCATTATTATCATTTAACTACGTATCTACGTAATTTTCACTTCATAAAGATTGCGACTGATATTTTAAAACTGTCCGAGTAAGTGTAGACAGTAGAACGCATTGAGAGTGAACGACGCACTGTCGTTAAGTTTGCTCACAAGTATTTTATGAGGAAGCTGAATGTAATATTAATAAGACGCAAGGCTTTTAGGTGACATGTAGGCAGAAGAGTCATTCCAGGGTCTTGTTGAATTAAGATAAATTTCCCAATATCTTTACGGAAGCACCTTAAAGTCACTAAAAATAACGGCTTCCCCTGTTTATTTCTTTTCTAATATTATAATAATATCGGGCTGTAATTGTCCCACTGAGCTAATAATTCCGACTGATATTCAATTTTGAATTTATGATTATAATGCGTAAGAAACGGTGTCATGAGACCGTCCTCGCCCGATTTTGAATCAATTATGTGTCAAAATAATACATCACATTAATATTTGAAGATATAGTCTTCATTAGGTACTTGGAGGAATGGAATGCTGAGGCGTTTATTAAGATTTAACTAGAACTCTCAAACAAATAGAAGGTCAAAATATGAATGGATAAAATTGATTCATATAATGGCAAAGAACGCGACCACGTGCATGCACTTGCTTGAATTACTTTACGACGTTTCGACCAGTCTACCTGGCTATTACCTAGGTTTGTCATATTGTTTGCGATATTTATATGAACAAAACAAAAAAAAACAATGATTATAATACATTATAATCATATGTTTTTTTATTAAACTAACTTAAAACATCCCTTCGTATAAAGGGTGTGTGTCGTTAGTGTAGTAACTGATAGCTATCTGATCCACAAACGCCAAAATATGATATTTGTGCATGCAAGATTTATGTCTGATGGACATACCTGCGGCAGATGACAGATTCAGAGCGGAACATCGCGGGTCGCAGCGTCTCAGAAACGATCCGTGGTGTTATTTTATCATTTCTTTGTAAAAATCTTTCTCGTATTATAAAACTGTATCTATTTGAAAATGATGAAGTGTGTGATCTAACGGAGGTTCTAAGCTATAAAAATGTTGTAAAAGTAAATAAGAGAATCTAATGAGTTCTTTATCTAAGTTTTTTCAAGCATATTATTATAATAGGAGTATGATAATTTAGGGAAATAAGTAATGAGTGTCGTTGGTTGTTTTAGATCTCTTAACAGTAGCTACTAGTGTTCCTTACTTTGCGGAGTAAATATTGATAAAATATAATTATTACAGGTAAAGATAAAGAAAGTAATATATTTTACTGTATTATTTCTATAAAATGGCCTTTCGTATGCAGGAAATAAGGAACTACTCGAAACACAATAAATCTATTATTTTTAATGGGAGTTATCGCGAGAGTTACGATCTACTTTTTTCAATGTGACGAAATACAACTATTCACGGCGTTGAACAAAATATTATCATTATTATTTCTCGACATCTAACTGTTATATTACCTTCAGAGAGTCCCCACGTAAATCAATGGAGTGGTTTTATTTAAATGTATTTTATAAAAATAATTGTAGAATAAAATGAACTATCAGTTAGATTAAATTATTGGTTGCCATAGTACAGGGTCTGCCTAGTTTGGGATCAGATGACTGTGTGAGCTGTCCCAAGATATTATTCTACTAGTAGACTTTAAGAATTAATTACTTACAAAAATCATCTCTCTTCTTACTGATTCTCTTTTATTTCTTTCAAGATAGAAAGTTAGGTTTCCCTAATGTCTAATATTAATTTCTTATCATTGTGTGACGAAAGCATATTTTACCTGTCTTCCTATAAACAATGGTGACATCATTACATTTAATATACGTTTTATAATACTAAGTTAAGTCTATTGTAGACAATAATGATTACTTAGGATAGGCTTAATCTAATTTATTTAGTACCTTGTTTTCCGATAGCATAATAGGAACACACGACACATGTGATTATGAAATCGTGTGCTTATAATAAGTCATGTTAATATCCGTGTTGTTGTTGATATCTGCCGTTTGTGCCTTACTTCAGGGAATTTACCTCTCTGCTTATGCATAAGTCACAAGTCACTACTAATTCGATTTATTTGCCCAGTTTCACCCCGATTTAGTTTATAAATATAAACTACGTGAGCTAAATAGCTCACAACACTCTTGTGAGCTAAATATAAAACATATTGTTTTCTGAGGTTTACGCGAAAGTTCGACATTGAAATAAAACTGCTTTCAAACAGATTCTATTGCGGTTTATTCTGATTTTCGGCTCAGTCAGCCCGTGACCATGACACCTGCAAAGGCGTCGAAACGTCGGGAACTAAAATCACAAGTGTTAAGTTTTATTTTTCACTAGCTGATGCCTGCAGCTCCGCCCATGGTCCCTTTATTTTTCCTAGTAAGAAAACTAGTGTATATTACCAGGGATGATGTAGCATTATAGTGATGATAGAAAAAAATAAATTTTTGACGTAGGTCCAGTAGTTTGTTGTTCATTAGTTACAAACATACATAAATACAAATCTTTCCTCTTTATACTATTAGTATAGGTGTCTAATGGATCTTTCCTCTAGTTTACCTAGAGATCTAAAAATATACATAACCATCGTTAAACTTGTACCATCACCTTTGCTCTTACTGCAACTCGGGACTTACAAGAACGTTATAGATCATCTTTGACAAAAGCAGATTAAGGACCAAGTAGGTACAAGGTGAAGTTCATGAAAGCAGATCAGTCTCCTTAGATTGCGAATACATTTTCACCTTCTTTAAGGAAAGGTGAAGCACTCAAAACTAAGAAAACACAGATTTTGCCGGCTAAAGTACATACTCCTCAATCTGCACCAGGCGGCAGAAATCCATGAGAATTTTGCTGGTAAAGGAAAAGGCAATACGAAATAATAATTTTTGATTTAAAAAATCATTATTATATTTATTGGATATCTATATACTGAAGATTGTTTGGAGTATTGTTTCTTCGGACTGGGTTCGATGACTGTGGTGGAGATAGCGTTTGTCTTCGATAAAAATCTGGAATAAAGAAGTTTGAAATTAGTACACTTAAATAAGTATTTATTTTTAAACTATAATTAATTGACTGAATTGAATTGTTGAAATGCTGACAAAGAAATATATATTATGGACCCATTATTTTAAGGAATTAAAAAATTACGTATATTTAACATGCATTATATGATCATAATGGTTTGATTGTAACTGAAAGTAAGACCGAGATTAGAAATAGTTGTATTATTTATAGTATTTTGAACTTAAATTAATATCTTCGGTTTTTTCAAGATTGTGAAACAAATGTAGTAGGTAGGTTTTGATAGCATAACGGGAATAGATTTTTACAGGTGAGGTCACGGTCACTACTGAGTAGTTCAGATGATAGAACTGCACAAATCGCTTAAAAATTTAGTGATAGAGCCTTTGTATCTAATTATACACATTATCAACACACTCAGATATTATAAATTAAGTCATTGATTGTGTTGATATTATCATCAAGTGTACCTATCGTAATATGTTATCGCAATAAAAGTGACGTCACAATCTATTAAAAACCTCATAAAATATTTTTAGATATTAAATTTACTTTTACATACTATCTCAACTTTCGTGGTCTGTGAAGTTTTATTTAGCCATAATTTGGCTTAAAGTAAAGTCTTAACGTAATCTGTAAGAAATTAATGTTTCCACGAACTCATTGATTCATAAAAAATTAGTTTTTGTAGGTACCTACAGTGTTGGCAGTTGGATAAATAGCGGATTAGGTTTTATTGGTCGATGATTAAAGTAACATCAAATCCGTATACAACGTATGATAAAATAATATAAAAATAATTATTGTTCTATATAAAAGAAACTTCACCACAATTAAATAAATGCTACAAAATACGGAACATAAAACATTGTACGGGGTCTGGCACCGGCTCCAATGAAACTAATTAGTTTTTAAGTACATTTTTAGTTTCAGAAGATTTATTTTTGAATTAACTTCTGTTTTGACAAACCGAAACTTATTACATGGTGGTAAAGAGTGAAAAAACTAAATGAGTTAAACATAGGATTTGAATAAAGAATAAAATAAAGTTAAGTAGACACAAAACAACTGTAATTCGGCAAATAAAGAAATAAAGTGTGTTCGATGACAATGTGAGAATGAAACTTCTAGGTCAGTACCGAAGAGAAAACGGAAATAAATAACAATAATATGAACAGAAATTAAATTTACAGCCCATAATAAAAACCCATACATATAAAAATGTATGGGTTTTTTAACTTAAAAATAATATTTTTTTTTTTATAAATAAATAAATAAATATAAACTTTTAAGATTTAATAACTACATTCGTGAAAAACAGAAGGAACAACAAATTATACTCAAACATACTCAGCTATACGTAAATAGGTACAGTTCAGTCTTGGTCATTACATATAGCAGGTTCTAAAGAGGTATTAGCATATCAAACCTATTATAATTTAGCGCGGGGAGCGGGTAATATGTGTTTGTGCAGTGGCCGCAAATACGGCTGTGATCGTGCGACCATTGAAAATCATGTGTATGGTTATTCTCGGAATTGGGAAGACTTGTCTATACATTTAACTGGAAGCAACACTTACAATTGATTTACAAAGGAAAGTTATTTAATCATGTATTTAAGAGACATGAGTACTATGGTATTTTTACCCTACCAAATGCACCTAATTAAATATATTATGGGTCTAGAATTGTTGGTTGTTAAGTTTGGTTAAGACTCGATTTTTATCCAAAAATATTTAGAAAAGTGTGAAATGTGAATGTATATATACATTTATATATAGCTAACTTCAGCACAAGTGTGTGTGTTATTGACATGATATCTTAGGGTCGTCTTATTTGATTTCAATAAGGCTGATGCATATTTTGCTCACTGCGAATATGCTTAGAGTTGCTTAGTTCGATTGTAAGTGCATGTTTTAGGTAAAAGCCTTGGCTCACATTGAACTCTACGACCGATAAAAAACAGTAAGGTTATTGCCGTGAGCGTGCACGAAAATGCAAATACTTTACGTACGAGCAATACTTTGTGCCTGTTTATATGTTACCCTAATTTTAATTGTCCTTCTTTATTTTATGTGCATGTTTTTTATTTATTTATGTATTTCCCCCGATACTCTACATTTATATATATTTTAAAATTTTTGAAATTACTTTGAAATTTTTACTTTAATTAACTAGTATTAGCTTTTTTCTTGTAAGTGCTGTGTACTTCTATAAGTGACAAATCCACCATAATCTGAAATTCATGTTATTAATTATATTGTATGTGTATTAGTGGATAAGTCGTTGGAGTACCTTTAATAAATAAATAAATAAATAAATATTTATGTATAAATTACGTTATATTTAAATTACGATATAAAAGTTATTTATCTTAGACGAAATACCTTCTGGAGCGACTCTTGAGTCATGTGATAGCAGGACAGGGCCGAGTACCGTCGTCAGCACGGAGCCTAATGTAGACGTTATCAGGACCGCGATAACAATGATATTCGCGTGCTGTGTTGCTATCCGCCTGTCTGTTGGGCTGGCATCCTCCCACAGAGAGTCCATTGCCACCCTCACCAAGACAGTCTGTAAGAAAAATAAATATATCATTAGCGTAATTTGACACCGATCAGGTCAAATACTACAGTAATTAACTTTTTGATCACATGTAATCCATAGATGTAAACATTTGAATTGAGTCATTAATTTCCCACCAAATCAATCAATAAACCTCCGACGAGGTTACACTCAAGCAATTACAAACTACATTCCATTACAACGCTGGCATATGTTCCGGTTAATTTAGTCGGGCCAGCCTATCGGTCCATTAAACCTTAAAGGACAATTAAGTGTGGAGTTCGACCACAGAATATGCTTTGTCAGAAGACGCTTCTAGTCTTCGTGCAGCGTGTAGTTTACTCCGATTCGGTTAAATCAATTAGCCACCTATCAAGTTATCGACTCGGTTCGGGCACGTCAAAGCTAACGACTGGAGTCGAATGTCATCTTCGCATATTACTCGAGCAGCTCGTATTTCAAGGTATACGACACTGTACCTAGTCTGAATTAATATCTGTTGAAGTATCATAAAGTTTGTTCACATGAAACAGATTTTTACGGAAACGATAGGCATGTTCACTACCTATTGTGTGAAGCTGCGCAAAAAATTAAACAATCAACAATATAGTACACAAACCGTACGCTCTAAACACAACGCGTAAGGTTTTTATTATATTAAGGTTATTGTGCTAATATTGGTTTTGTTGCTATAGAAATCATTTCGCATTAATAGGAAAAGATTTTTCCTCGTAATCCACAAAGAATTACCCATATAGAGTAATCCGCTTAATTTATTTACTTGAATTTTCCTATTTATATTAAGTGCTACGATTGAACTCAATACGTTCCAAGTAGAAATTTCAGTTCCTTTTTAAAACCGTTGTAATTATTAAATAGGCATTTACAAATGCCTCAATCGAGTAAGCTACAAGTTATAGACCACGAAAGAATCAAGAGCAGAATATAATAAAAACATTTATAATGGAAAGGGATTCGATTACTACGCGGTTATCGTTTCATCCAATTTATATCGTCAATTTTATATAACGGACATCCGTAAAAATGACATTAACGATATCAAATTTGACATACCATAGTCATGACGTAAAAAGATATTCAGACGAAAATAAAAAGTAGATCTACGAACAAAGGCAGCGTTGTTCTTTTTTATTTGCCAAATACTTTTTGACAACTATTCTATTTTTTATATGAAATTAAATTTAATCATTTTTTATTACTGAGGTTTGAGGTTTTCCGAAGACACCAAAAAAAATTTTTTTCTTCACCTGACTGGACGGATTTGTTGGATGCACATATCAAAATAATATGCCTTTGCTCTACAGTGGGACAGCAATAGTTCAACAAAAAAAAAAGTTATAGCATATTTATCATTAAACTACCTTATCTCAGGCAATACATTATCTTTTATTAACCATTAGTTAATCCTTTGCACTATAGACTAGTCCTAATTGTTTGCCTTTTCAGGTGCTTACGTACTAACTACAGAATATTATCGTAATCGGTACCATTGTCTAGGGATAGTAAACAAACGTGAACGTACCAATCTACTACGCGTACGATTGCTTTAAATCAAGTTTGTATCTACATCACGCGTTTGTAAATGGCGCATAATACTCTCAAGTTCAAAGGTTTAAGGTTAGTGAGATAAGGTTATAAGTCAGTTAGTTGGTTAGTGGCTTTCACCTACAGCCATTTGTTGCCCCGTGGTTAGGCCCTTAAGGTACCTACATAAATATATCAGTTACATACTAAATGTACTTTATAGCTATGTATGTAAGGCTGCATAATATAATAATCGTATATCAAAGGACTGCTTTTGTCCGGCCTAATGTTGAGAAATTGTTCGACGGATTTAAGAAAATGTGTTTTTGTAACATCCACTTTTCACCCGATTGCGCCAGAATAAGTTATGCTATGCGACTGTATACATCTGTGGGTATATTTGGCAAGCTATATAGCCTAAACGGCTTAATATAATATTTAACTTAATTATTATATTTTGTATACTATAATAATTTTAGCCAGAAACAAGGTGGTATCAAAATAAAGGGTAAAATAAATACAACTTGCATGTTTAAATGACATTTTGATATGAACATGTAGAAATGAAAGTTTGCCGTGGGGTTTTTTAATCTTTTGCAAGAACAATCTTTAATCGTTTGCTATTTAGGAATGTACTTGAATTGTCTTTCACAGATTTCTTAAACTATTCTGTATTGTGAAGGAGATTGCTTTTGTGTTATTAAGCCGAAAATATAATAGGTACCTCAGCGTTTATACACCGATTAATCAGTTTGGATCTTCAGTCTTTTCTTGGGAAGCTTCTTGCCGATGGGAGGAGTGGGAGGCATAATCGTATTGTTTGGTCAATTAATATTTAATTAAACTGCCAATTACGGTTACTAAATTATCCAAAGAAAAAAGTACTTATATAATATGATATGTATACAGTCTCAATAAGCCTCGCTGCCTAATTATATGGCCATTTTTTCTTAAAAGTACAGTAATACAATTTTAGTTCAATTATACAATGTAAATAATACTATCTAGTACTTCTGCTGTGTAGGTAATGCTTGGTACCTACTTGGTAATAGGTTTTTTTTTTTAAATTTTTGAAATCTTGTATATATATATATAATCAGGTAGGATAATACTCTCCATTGGTGTATGCAGCTCGTAATACCATTCGTATTTTTTTTTATTACTCAAATACACTTTGTCTATAAAAACTACTAAAATTAAACGACCATTCTTTTCTAGTTTGTTTCTTCGTCTTTTATTTTTCCTAAACACAACTGTGTCTGAATATTCACTTGAAACGGAATAAATATAAGGGACTGTTCACGAGACAAGTGGTCACTTGTCGCAGTTTTCAAGCACAGTTCCCGATAACATTCCCATGAGACGCTTCTTCCATCTTAAGGAAGATATACAGTCGAGCAGTTCTTTGTGTGTCGGTACGCCAGTCGATACCCTCTAAAACAAAAGACGGATACCTAAATTTATATTTTATAACTAACTGAGCTTTCACCGGGCATCAACGTTATCTGAACAGCCTAAACATTTTTTCTTAGAACAATAAAAGTCATTTTTGGCAGTTGACAACTTTATCTTTCTATAGAGTTTGACGTTTTACATTTATTTTTTGACAGTCATTGAAAAGCGGAAATAGGATTTTGCTAAAATATTTTTTTAAAATAATAGCGTTGGTTTTTATTTAAAACGTGGGCGTTGCGGTCGAAAATTTTCGCATAAAAACGATTTTAAATTATTGAGTTGGTGCGAATTATTATAATACTTTCTCAGACCCGTTTGGAAGACTACATAATATGAGTTTAAGATACACTTAGTTTATTTGCCACATATTTTATGGTACTTTCTTTATTTATTTTGACTTTATCAATTTAATGAGCAGAGCGCGTAGAAAATAAAGTAATGCTCGATGTAAGCAATGATATATGTAAGCAAATGCGAGATACGAAACTTCAGAGGGCGTGGCGAAGTTAAAGATACCCAGAAAATCCATAATAAAATTAAACCGATAAAGACCAACTGACTATTTGATGTCTTTTCTATATCTTTCGATAAAATATGGGCTGGTTTTTAAATCAGGCATTTCTGACTTTATTACACTTGATGGTGAGATTTTATCATCTTCAAAATATGTGATAATTGCAACACAAATCTTTAGATAATGATTGCGCGGCTTGTGTAAGCATGACTGGTACCTGGATCAGATTCTTATAAGGTTTTATATTATTAGATTCTGAAACTGTGGGGTTTCTAACTAGTGGGAATTCTATTCGATAACATTTAAACGCAAGGAGTTAACATCAAAGATAAGTATTTCTTTTATTTGCATAAATTCTCAGCTATCAACACATAAGAGCTTCGGTGAGGTAAGTTCCGGTGAATTTTAATTATTCTTTACTTTACAAAGAGTTCTATGTCTATATTCGCGAGAGCTTTGATGTAAACAAGCTCGAAATTACTAAAACTGGTGGTGGGAAGACTCAAAGTGAATTAAACTGGGGCCTGTCGGTCGACTGTCGGTCTAGTTCGCTCGTTAATGAAAAGATCA
The DNA here is from genome assembly GCA_950381575.1 of Plusia festucae. Taxonomy (NCBI): domain Eukaryota; kingdom Metazoa; phylum Arthropoda; class Insecta; order Lepidoptera; family Noctuidae; genus Plusia; species Plusia festucae. The sequence continues at coordinate 9,164,067 of OX494434.1, forward strand.
CTTAAAAGTTATGTTGCTAGCGATATCGGGACTGTGGAACGGTTCTGAGCACTAGCGACTAGTTCACAATGAATATTACAACACATTCCTGCTTTTATGATTAATAAGGCAATTAAATGATCGGTAGTTTTATGAATGGCGTTTGCGGTTATTGCTTATACTCGTACGTCTCGTATGGTCAATTTTATACCTATATTTAAGCAGAAACTCTCTGGATATGTATAAACATAAACCACCGTAACAATGAGCTATCATTTGGGAAAAAAGGAGAAAATAGTAAAGTTTGTTATTATAAAACATGAAATGTGGTATAAAATTCGTTTCAGTTAACTGCTACTTGTTGGCTTTTATTTTTCAAGCTGTTTGTTTTATTTTTTCGTTTATTTACTTAATATACCTATATATTTTTACTTACCTATTAAGTACCTATTACTTAGTATGTATTATTTTTCTTAAGATATGTACTTTTTAATCAATTTTTTTTATTTCACGTTTCTCGTTATTTTTATTCATGAATATTTACTAACAAAGTACGTAATTTGTAGAAACGTGTCTAATGGTCACATGTATCCAGTAATATGTAACAGATCATATGACGAAGGAAAACAGGAAGTTTGCAAAACGATCCCAAGGTCTCAATGTTCAAGTGATGATGGATTGTGACCGAGTAGGCTCATTAATAACAGTCTATCTATAATTAAATCCTTTTCGTCAATGCGAATATTGTGCAATTAATTTGTTGAACAAATACATAGGTATATCGAAAATTATAATTATTATAATATTAACTCGTCGTGAACAATACCGTTGTTGTACATAGTTGATTGGCTTCATCTAATTTCGCAGAGCATCGTTCTAAAATCAATTGCCGTTTAGTTGAATTGAATTCATAATTGTGTTTGTCGTTCCACAAATAATGTAATAAAATTCAAACTGTTAGCTTTGCTTAAATTTTATTCACATTCACTAAAGTTTTTACTGGAAATTTTAAACTTTATACTCATTCATTTTATATATGCTTTTATACACGATGAGAGTATTGCAGTGGGAATGATCGTCGTTTTAGAAATGAATTAATCGATTGAGCGCTCTATAAATAAAATTACTATAAACACCGTTAATTAAACTAACAGCACGTAATCAAATTATAAATCGATTTCACCGTAAGTATTCAAATGAACTAAAGTTTATTTTTGTCACTTTTCAGTGGAGTATCTACCTAAGGATTTCCTTAGGTAGATACTCCACTGAAAAGTGACTCCACTGAAAAGTGACTACGGGTATTTACCCGTAGTTAAAAAAACTTGCTTAACTGAAAAAATATTTCGTCTTCGTGTCATATCAATGCCCATACTGACAAATAGGTATTGTACAAAATATATTATAAGAAAGAAATAAACCTTACACAGTATCATTAAAAATAGACTTAAACGGTCTTGGCCTACTGGCGTGAGTTACTTACCAGCCTCGTAAACCTTTACCTTATTATTATTACTACACTTGTTTACGCATCGTTTCCGAACAAAGGTTATTAAGGATATGTTTTTAATTTTAATTGACAAACTATATTAACCATTAAAACAAAAAGGCCAGAAATAAAAAGAAAAACGGAACAAACGACCAATGATTTGAAAATCTAAAAGAAATTAATAAAAATAAAACGCGATTGAAAGTTTTTATTTCGCCACTCGTGTTTTGTCTTTTTTAGAGATCGATACTCAGCCTAAAGATTGTTTCTGACTTTAGTTACAAACATTAAAACTCTTTATTAAGTAAAAGTTCCTCACCTCGACAATAGCTTTAGGTAGCCAAGTGACGGCAACAAAAAGACTCTCCTTGATCGACAGCTCGTTAGCGAGTGCGACTAGGAACGCTGTCAGGAGCCGCAACACTAGCGCCGAGGAAATGCAGCCCAGGATCAAGTACAGCTCCTTCAAACTTATTTGTGATATCTAGGAAATTGTGGGATTTCAGTAAATTGTTAAAATTTATAATACTTTTTATGGAAATGGAAACGAAAATATGATAATAAATCAATAAAAAAGAAATGATATAAATGGATTCTATGTTTTTGTTACTTTCATTACTTGAAATTTTAAAATTATAATGGATTAGGTATTCTTTAATTCCAAGTTGTAAGCAACTGTTATTCGAAATTATACTTCGGTGACTTAAAATAAAACAACCCGAGGCCTTATGCTATGAACATCAAAGTCTGTCCATTAAAATACATCAAAGCGAAACTCTTTATTTAATAATAAAAGCAAACTTCCAGCCAGGCATTAGTCCGCGACTTTTGTTTTATTTAGCGCACCGATGAACCAGTTTTAGCATCCGTCGAACAAAATAAAACAAGTCAAGTTATTCCCGGCATTATTATAAGGTACTGCCAATCAAGCCTGCCAGTGAGTTAGACGGTAAATCCTTTCACATCTACGAACGAGCACTCATTTTATTTTATGTTCATAACGATTTCAATTAAAATCGTTTAAACTAGGAATAAACGTGTTAAAATTTGTTAAATCTTACAAGATTGAATGCTTATAAAATTGCGAAAAAAAAGTAATGCTTCCTTCTCACACAATTTTTTTTTCGTAAACTTTACATTAATTTTCTAATTTCCTGATTTGAACTGGGAATTGTTAAAGATTTAGTTTATGACTTATGGAGTATAATCTTTTGCACAAAATATGACGTAAAGGCGATATGTACATCTAGGAAATACCCGCTGAGGGTGAATAGCATGGGCTCGAATATCCTCCATAGCAGCTTGTAAACCTCCCAGACGGGATTGTTGGTGATGGGCCAGTCGCGGCGCGCCCACCGCGTGGCCGCCGTGCCCGCGCACACCATGATAGCCACGCCGGCTGAAACAAAACATTCATTAACATTTATTTATATTTTTATATATGTGATGAATCGAAGTACCTATCCATAATGCGGCCAAGGTGCCTTACCACCCCATCGGTATTCACATTAATAATAATACCTACTGTGTTAACACATATATTATTAACTAGCTTCTGCCCGCAACTTCGTACGCGGATCCTGTTGCTTATGCCAGCGACAACAGGGTCGTCAAAATGAAAGATCTGAAACGTCTGATGTCAAATTCTAAGAGCCCGGGGACGGGAAAACAACGTGATGCGCGAGACGATTCGAGACCCTCCAGATCTTTCATTTTTGTAAGATAGCAGGAAATGCCCATCAGAACTTTTGCTCACGATCAGCGGTCAGTCGCGCATCATATTCTTCACTGGTCTCTAGAGACCTGAATGTAGATGCGTAAATACGATGACAATGCAGGCGTGCTTCGCGATCCAAAGAGGTTTCCACGGAGCGAGTTGCAGCCTGATCTTCTCGAACAGTATCAAGTCTCTCCTGACGCTCTTCGGTAGATTCTTGGGATCTTATGATCCTCAATCTTTTAGCTCCGTTGGAACATTGGGAAAGATTTGACCTCTTTCATCATGGTTATAGTTTTATTGTGAAGATACCTGATCAATTAAAATCTAAGTGACTGCAAAGTAAATTAAAAGCTCAAATAACATAAGCCCGAAGTCATATATATATTCGATACAAAAAATTATAAAAAAAATGGGAGTTTTGGCCAGTAGAGTCGAATTATAAATGATCTACCATCGTCATCGAAAATCAGTTCGGTTATGTTATTTTATAATTATACAGTGAAATTAGTGATAGCTTTGATTTCCAAGTCAGATGTTTCAAATCTTCGATTTTTATAAGTCAACAGGGAATGCCCATCAGACCAAACAACTTTTGCTAAGACGTCATTCCTATATGTGTTATGGTGTAGCCGGACTCTTGGAGGTCGACAGCAGGTGTTCCAGATCTTCAATTTTTATACGTCAACAGAGAGTGCTCATCAGGCTGAACACCTCTTGCTAAGACGTCATTCCTATATGTGTTATGGTGTAGCCGGGCTCTTGGAGTTTCACAACAGGTGTTCCAGATGTTCAATTTTCATACGTCAACAGAGAGTGCTCATCAGGCTGAACAACTCTTGCTGAGACGTCATTTCTCTATGTGTTATGGTGTAGCCGGGCTCTTGGAGTTCGACAACAGGTGTTCCAGATCTTCAATTTGTATACGTCAACAGAGAGTGCTCATCACGCTAAACAACTCTTGCTAAGACGTCATTTCTATATGTGTTATGGTGTAGCCGGGCTCTTGGAGTTCCACAACAGGTGTTCCAGATCTTCAATTTTTATGCGTCAACAGAAAGTGCTCATCAGGCTGAACAACTCTTGCTAAGACGCCATTCCTATATGTGTTATACTGTAGCTGGGCTCTTGGAGTTCCACATCAGGTGTTCCAGATCTTCAAATTTATTCTTTCAGCAGAAAATGCTCATCACGTGGAACAATTTTTGCTATGGTACCATTTTTGTATCTCTTATAGTTTAGCTGGTCTGTTGCGGTTCTGCATCAGGTGTTCCAATTCCCAAGATAAATTATAGCCTATATGTTGCCCAGACTTAATACCTATACAACAAAAAAAAAACATTCAAATCCGTCCAGTAGTTCCGAAGATTAGCGTGTACAAACAAACAGACAAACAGACAGAATTTTTTTTTTGGATTCGTGCTCTATAACTGTTTGTAAACCCCCCTCAATTATTTTTTTTTTAATATATTCAATGTACAGACACAGTTTTTTTACTGTTTTATTATATGTATATAGATTTTGTAATAATATAGTATTCAAATTTTTGTCTACATTATTGGCTTATTGTATTGATTACGACTATAGACCGGGATAGTAAAAAATATGTGACTTAGGCCGTTTTTTTATCCCAAGTTAACTCAACCAATGTTTAAATATGCTAACTAATGGTTACAAATTTCGGTAATACTAGTTTTGTTTGTCTATCAAAGGGTCAAATAAGTCGGAGAGTTCATTATTTAACCAATTTTTAGAATAAAAATATGAATAATCATGTTGTACCGAAGTGTGAAACCACTAGTTAGGATATTAAACCATTGGTAGAGTTAACTAGGGATTAAAAAACTTGGCCATATAAAACGGTAACAAATAAAAGACAAACATGATAGAAAGACTTTTTTGGGCTTAATGTGCGTGTTGCTAACATTAAATAAATTCCTTGATTGCGGTTGAAGGAATCTCTAAAATTAAATCGCATCATGAGAAACTCGTGCAAAATTATTGTGTTTGATTGAGGTTAAACGAAACGAAGGTTAACATAAGACGCGAGAATTAATTAATGTGAAGATGGCGTCTTCAGTATGTGCTCATGACGCTCATGTGCTTTGAACTGCATTGCATTGTGAGTACGCGGTTATGGGATTGCATTGTTTTCTGTTATAAATTTCATTTAAATTCTAGTAAATACATTTAAGTGATAGGTTAAGGTGTGATGAAAGTTTTTAAAATTTTGTTTTACTTAGCTGTTTTAGGAATCTTTGACTAAGTAGGATTTATGCACAGGAATAGGTACAGTGTGTTACATAAATAAATTAGACTAGTAAGTTTATTCAAAAATAGTAAAATGATGGGTCATACGATGTTACGGACGCTTTATTACATTGAGTTTATTTTTGAAAGTCATTATAATTCATCACATTTAAAGTATTTTTTAGCTCATGCACCGATTGACATACATTTTGACGACCCCTATCAACCTAATTTCAGTTAGTGTTTAGTAATTGAAACTTTAATTTATCTGGTTTTTAAATTTGAGCTTGACTCGTATGAAAAACGATGGACGACAATAGTCCAAGACCGTGACGTTTGGAAAAAAGAATGGGAGGCCTTTGTCCTGCAGTGGGACGATCATGGCTGAAAATTAAATGAAATGAATGAAATTTCTCACTACTCAGGGAAAGAAAGAGTTTAATGTCTGTTGACATTTACAGACTGACTTTAAGTATCATAAAAGTAAATGTGAAAGTGTGGATGTTTGTTACTCAATGAAGCAAAAACGGCTGAACGGATTTGGATGAAATTTGGATGCATGTAGCCTTTGACATGGAAAAGAACATAGGCATTTTATCCCGATTCCTTAAGTAGTTACCGAGGAAAAATTGAAAATTGTCGACGAGCTAAGCCGCGGGCAGACAGCTTTGAAATTTGGTATTTATCTCTATTACAGCGCAAGCGATAACACGGGTGAAAATTTTATTCCATTTTTTTCAATTTCACTTGGCCCCAATTCTGAAATCCACGTAGACGAAGTCGCGGGCAGAAGCTAGTTTAGTTATAAATTAGAAAGAAAAAAGGTAAGCCAGACTAAAGGGTTACCTACTGGCTGTATTGTATCTGTTAGCTTAAACTCGCAAAAGCCAATTAAAGACGTCGGATGCGGCAGAGGTGTTGTTATTCAAAAACAAGCACTCTCTTTCGGTTGATGCACTCCTGGTAACGAGCTGAGATGTAGTTCTTGCAACGAACGTTTCTTTATCTCAACAGAATTAAATAATGTTTTACATTTTGATCTAAATTGTAATTTTTGTTTTACTTTGGGGTTCAAAGACTCTTTAACGGATACTTTGATCTAAGATAATTAGATTATAATATTTTTTAATTTTAAAACCCTCGGACTATTTGCATATATAGAGCAGATATTCGCGTGGATATGTTCGGCAATATTTCACGGTGGAATTCTTAAAGGCACTTCTTAAAGTCAATGTTCACAGCGCACACGAACGATGAGTGAAATTCCTTTTTTATACGCGTTTAGTTGAGTCGGGCTCATAACCCAGGCGACGGCAAATCCTCGCGTCGCTTCATAACTGCTGAACCCAAAAATAATTTGGGAAAGGGTGTGTGACAAAGATTCACTTTGTGTTTCGGAGAGATCGCAGGTTATATACAGACCCTTTGTGCTGAGGTCACCTTGAATTTTGGGTACAGCTAGTGTTAGAGCTCTGAGATAAATGTCCAAATATACAATATTTAAGTCGTTCAATAAGGCCGACATATAGTGTTGGATTTTATTCGGTGACGACAGCAAAAACTCAATTAATATTTACACATAAGTAGTAATTTAAATGGTATGTTACTGAAACCCGTATTACTTTGTAATTATTGAAGCTGATTAAAATATTAAATGAAACTCGATCTTATAATTACCTATTTTTTAAGCTGCAACTTTATTTAAATTTAGTTCATGAATATTTCTCATATTGTAACCAGACGCATATATTCAAATGATTTATTGCAAGCTATGCATTGAGCTCGAATTTGAAATTTAGAACAAGTTTTCTATACTAATTTTTGGTACAATTATTCTCAAGACAAGTTATATATAATATAATATATATAAACAAACTTTTAAACAAAAAACATCGTCTATATAAATGAACAGATTCTTAAATTACCTTTTAAAATCAATAGTTAAGTTACAAACTGATCTGTTTGAAGTCGGTGCCCTTGCCAATTGAAGTCTGTATCGAATAGGTACCTTTTTTTGTTTGGCACCGACTGTGGAAGATCAAATGTTTATTAGAAATTGGATCTAAACGGGTGAAACTGCGGACAACAGATAGTAGAGAATAAAGGCGCAATATTTCAGTCAGTCGATCGTCCATTAATTATATTAAATTGTTGCTACGAAAGTTGAGCAGTATCTCCAATTAAAAAGTTTCTTTGATTACAATTAGTTAGGTATTTGCTCTAGTTAGCGGAACAATGTTAGTATTGACTAAGTTTTAATGCTTTGTACACTTATGCGCATTATTTTACTTCGCCCGTCAGTTAAACCATTGTTTTAAATATGTATGTTGAAATATATTAGGAAATCACAGTGACTGCTTATGTTTGTGGTAGTAGTTGGGATGAATGGAAGAAAGTACGTTAAGAAAAGGGAAGGAAGAATAAGTTCGGCAAAAAAGGAACAGTCAATAAGAATATTTTATATCTTTTCAGGGTGCAACCGAAAAGGGTATATATTATATACAAAATGGGTAAAGAGTACATAAGGTATTGAGTCGGTTTGCAAAACTTACAACCTCAAAATGAGTTAGGTAATTAATTCATATACAATCTTTTCGCATCCAATATTAGGTACCAAATATACATAAGAAATGTGTCACTGCATTACAAGGGTTAATCCGCCGTTTCAGCGGTCTACTTTAAGCTATTGAGGTGGAATATTAAATGCGAAAAAATTTGATATCATTATTGAATTAACTCATTTTGACCTGTATTTTTTTAAACTGACTATACTAGATGGAAAAGGAAGGAAGAGTGGGAGCCTTTGCCCTGCAGTGGGACAGTTCGGGTTCAAAATAAAATATATAATAATAAACCAGGTGTACTCTTTTGTATAAGTAATACAAGTTTAATTAAAATTTCGAACATTAACTTTATGAAATATTTAAAACATGCCTATGGAAAAACCGGTCAAAGCGAATTCAGAAACAAACCAGACTGGACAGAAAATGTACCACAAATTTTAAAGATGACAGCTTTTTTAGTGAATATATAATAATTATTTGTTACTTTGATATTGTATCAATACAACCCCTACATCAAATGAAATACGTTAAAATAAAAAAAATAAAAATAGGCCACCTTCTTAAAATTATTCAAAGAAAATATGGAACCCGAAGAATCTTTACAAAGAAGAAAAAAAACGGTTATACTGTTCTTATTATAAATGATCAACGAATTTCATAACGAGTAATTAATATATTAAATTGAATTTGTTCTTTATAGAAATACTGAGATTCGGTCTGCTAAATGTTTTTTTAGATTAAAAGTCTTTGAACTTCCACAATATAATTAAAGTTTCAATATTAATGTTTATGTTACAAAATAATTAAATCTGTTGCTGGCAGTTGGACTCGTTTTGAATATTGTTTATTGTGTAAGTACGCTATATCTTTATTTTTATAATGGCGTATCTTTTAACATCGATTGCAAAATACTTTTATTTAACGTTTCCATCAACACGATTTGTAATTTTTTATACCTTACCAGATTTGGCATAGTTTAATTACTTCACACGGATGAACGTTTTTTTTTAAAACAACGTGGCATCGTTTCCACATTTAATTATGTTTTCGGAATACGTTTGTACCCATAAATTTCATATGCACATACGCACAGATTCCAAATAAATATCAGATTACCTCTCTGTGAGACCTTAATTATTAATTAATAATTTTATATTTCTATGTAGATGTAGTTTTATCTATTTATATAAAAATAATGTTTGTCTGTATGTCCTTTATAGAATCGTAAAGGTTTCTGAGTTGGTACGACAAATTTTCGACAGATGGCGCCACTATCATTCCAATGATTATGACTGATAAACGCGAACAATGTCGAGGGTATAGCTAGTTTAGAAATATCTAGCTATACCCTCTATCTGCCAGACTATATAGTTTAAGGCGGCAGTGCCTTATATGCTAAGTTGTATTCGATTTTGAGATTTATTTTTTATTAATAATTTAAGTTGAGATTTAACCAAAGTTATATTTTTGATATGCCTATCATTACACGCATACTCGCTTTATTTACGTGTATTTTATGTATAATAATAACCGGAAACTCTAAAGCCTACGTAACTTTGTTTTTAAGTGGGTGAAGTTCCGTTTTTCCATTGATGTTTCCTACATCTTTACCATACTAAAAGAAAATAACGTTCCATAACTCGCAATGAACTCTAAAATAACAGGGCCCACACGCTCGTGTTGGCTCTCCCGTTTTACAGAAAACGTTTTAGTTTCGAAAACGGAACGTATATATTACACGTTATATAATATGTTTTCAAGTGAAGTTTCGTAATTGGTATTGGCTAGATATATAGTATCTATCTAGTGTACATTCAAGTTATCTGGAGATCTGTGAAGGTAAGTTATGAGGCTGTCCACCGTTCCATGTTAATGCATAATAATAATTGTATATGATGCATTCGTTTACATTTATATAATACAAATGAATGTTTCATGTTAATTAATGTAATTGGTGTTACAGTTTTAATAAACTAAATAAATAAATAACAAGTTCAGTCAGTGTTTTCTGAAATCTTCGTCTACAGTTAAGGCATTACATGGTATGACGTCCATGTTAAATCATTATTGTATGGAAAACCGACGCTTTAATGGATGATTTCGCGTTAAAGCTGCACTGTACAATCTCAAAGCGTATGTCGATGAAACCTTCTGAGAAATCCTCTCAATTGCACCCTTTAAGGAGTCTTGTTATATACTTCATTGTAAGACGTTATATTGCGAACATGTATCTAACAATATACTATATAGGTGCAATGATTTATTGATGAAAATAAATATTAATTTAATAAAAAATAATGAGCGTTGGATTTGTGACATAGTGGTCCCCCTTGAAGCCCGAATTTTGATTATGAAACTGATGGGAATAATTCATACGCACCTTTGTTTCACGTTATTACGTTCTTATCTCCTATATTTATTTAAGTAAGCTATACTGCAGCTATATCAAATAATGACAAATGTTTTGCATTACAAATACAATTATCTTTATGAAAATAAACATTGTAATTTTGTCTGGAATTTTTAATTTTCAGTTTTTTCGTTCGGCAGATTCGTTAGTGCATTAACATTTAAAATAAAAATAGTTGTAACATTAAGTAAATAAAAATTAAACTATAAAAGAGATAACAACTTTTGTATCGTCAACGAGGTGTCAATAATGTAGGATTATTCTACAATAGTTTTCAAAGCAAACATTGACAAGAAAATGGATAAACATATTAATACATACAAGTGCCGCCCCATCCGAGATATCCACCAGCGTACGTCAACAATAGACCACCAGCAAAAATAAGCAAGCTCCGTATAGTGGGCGCGTATATGTCACTGTGATCGGGCAGACTGTCTGATAACACACCCCAGAATATTCCAAGGGCGATCCCGACGAATATAGCCAGCAAACCCTGCCAAAATTACGAACAAAAAGGTTAAGAACCCAATATCCAAATTGAACCTTAAGAGAAAGTGGTTCGATTTTAAAGAAAATGTAGTTTGAGTGTTAGGTTGGAACCGATCTTGAGAATGGATATGTGCGGCTTTTACATATTCGAATTTATTGTTGAAGATAAAAATAAATTTGATGAAATCGTTTGAGATAGATGTGATATAAAAAAAAACTCTGTTTTCATATAATAAGCTTCTATAAAATAATGATTTTAGGATATTTCGCGGAAAGTAAATTGCAAATTGCCGATTCACATAAATAGCCCAAGTTGTAAAATAAACGATAAAATTTGCGTTGTAAAATTAATGTTTGTCAGTTGTATCGGTGATAAAACCGATTTTTATATTTATATTGTACCTTTATTATCCTATATACAAGTGGTGCAGGGTAAAATATGGCACTGTTAATGACTCCGCACATCCCCTCTGTAAACGTGGTATCTAGTCCACCGGCATTCGCTACTAGTAATGCTATTTGGTTTTTTGTTCCTAAGCCTCTTGCGTCGAAACCTGTCACTGTCGGGACCACGACAGCTGGTGACACAGAAGCAAGAATGGAGCCCAGGTGTAGACCTGTGAACACAGAATCTGCATTATTTTCTAACACTTGAACGCAGTACACAGTTGGTGATTTTTTGTAATATTCAGCTTTATGTTATTCGATATTCCCAACATTTAACTCACAGCGTTCAATTTTCGTCAGATGAATGGGAGTTTGCGAGAATGAACTCGTTGAGCCGTTTCCAAGCAATAACCGGTGGTACTGGTTTTTCATGTAAGGCTTTTCCATTCGTGAGTGAAGCAAACAGGATCATGCAAAGTTGACTTTTAGGTACTCGTGAAATTTGTTAGCAGTAAACATTGCTTCGTGTAGTTTGGGTGAATAAAGTTGGATTATGAGTGTATTATAATGGGCAGAAAGTTTTTGATGTACTTACCCCAATACCAGGGAAAGTCGAGTAGTATGTGAGTGAAGAAGGCTGTCGACAAACACTCGACGATCCACGGTAGTGTTGCCAAGGAGAAGACTTTTACTGAATTATGTTTGATATATTCCCAGTTCCAACTTAATGGGCCCTTCGTCAAAATAATTACGGGGTAAACTCTCCTACAATAAAAACAAATCAATTATTAGGTACCTACTCAACAACTTAGTCGTGCATGGCGCATAAAACAGTCTGTATATTTTACTGTACCACATATACATATAGTAGTAGAAGACAACAATGTACCTATAGTATATTATATATTATTTTCAAGATTCATTAAAATCCATTCCATTTGCTATTCTCATATCTATGGTAAAATACTTTTATAAATACGAGATACTAAATACATTTACTATTCACGACGTTTTATGGGAAGCTAAAGCTTAATTAACTATAAAGGTAGTTTGCTAACTGAAATGTTTGTCCGAATTTTTTACCTCCACGTGGATAATAACGTCAGGAGAGGAAATAAGTACGTCGACGTTCAGTAATTAATTTAATGGCTTCCACCCCCTATAGTACCGTGTAGTACCCACTTCTATTAGCAAAATTAATGTAAGTCCGTACTTAGTTATCTGGCATTCTGTTATACGATAACCCAATATAAATATAAGCACAAATACTAAAGTTAAAGTTAAAATGTGGCAAGATCCGAATCAATTAAGCAGACTCATTTATTACGTCATCAAGAAAGCTGAACACCCTACAATTTATTTAATTAATTAACAAACTTCTGTTCAGGTGCTGTTTGTGTCATTGTGGTACAGTTTATAAATGGCGTTTGGCTTTTTATTAAAACTTTAAGTTTGAGTAAATTTAAAAGCTATGAAATGAAAGTTGCAAATTGTTTATTAGTAAGTCTAAAAAAAGGAACTCATACAGCGCTTAATTTATTTGTCAATTATTTTTCTTAGTTTTAAAATTTTATTCAGTGTAAAAGTGGCTAAAATATTATTTTTCTCTAAAACCTACTGTTGCTTATAACTGTGTATGTCTGAAATAAATCGTTAGGTTTTTAAAGTAGTCAGGAATCATAAAAAAACGTTCTAAATATAATTATTTATCACTTTAAATTATTTTATGAGATCTTAACATTATAACCTTGTAATTATTTACCTAACAGGTAGTTATAAAGAAAAAAATATATCAAACCTTAAATGATAATCAATGACGTCGGCGACTGGGTGCTGCAAAAAGTTAGGTGGCCCAAAGTTTCTGTATAATGCTCCTGTTAATGTCATACCAACTACAGGGTTGATTGTTGTGAATCGTTCTAGCGTGTGACCAAATATATACCCTGCTATTACCACGCCGCACATGTTGAAAAGATACCCGTCTGGAACTACGGCGTCCTTGAATATGAACCATGATGAACCCCATAGTGTTAAACCTGAAAATAAATAAGACATTAGTACGTAATCAAAAACAGACTTGCGGATCCCGATATCAATAATATTACCGGTAGTTAAATACCCCACTGCTAAACACAAGCCTATTCTCATATGGTGAAGGAACGCGAATTTATTATGATCTCCTTGAATCATCCATAAATACGCCATGGGAAATTATAAAATCCTAAAATAATTTTAAAAGTAGGGAAGGAGAAATTTGAACGTTTGGGTAGTAACCGTTGTAGCTTAGTTGGCAAAGCTACTGGTGCGTTGAAACAGTAGTCGCAGATTCGAGTCCCACCGGAGGTTCGAATTATTTTAAGATTTATGTTCACACGAGATGTAGTAGGGACAGCATTAGCTACTTAGTGCTTATTTCAAACAGCTTTTGTCTTTGAAGTTAAGTTAATGCTCTTTGAATTAATACGCTGTAAGTAGTTGCATTACCTACCACAGTTTGTACTGGTACGAACACAAGTGTTAATATTAATTAAGAAAGTATATTTCTGGAAGGTTCATCTTTACGGGTGTTAATTTTGCCGTGATTAAAATACGGTAAGTCGTATTTTAGTTAATAAGAGTACCTTGGGATACAAGTATGTCGAGGAAACCACAGCCAGGTATATTGCTTTGTAGAATATGATTAAAGTCGCTGTTCTCAGAAATCTTATTATTTGTATTGTACAAGTTAGTGAAGTTAGTTTTGTTTTATATATCTAAATCAGATTATTAGTTAGAATCCTGATTCTGTGAACACAGCGTAGCTATTTGTGTATTTTCCACGCGGCTATTATAATCAACTTTGTTCTCGTTTAATTTACAATTTCATGAAACAATATTAATATATTTTTTAATGTTCAATGAGTTATTGTTATTTATGTTTGAGCTTTACTATTTCACAACTAACTTTTGAAAACATGTAAATTGAATATTGATATTTCAATTAATTGCTCTAAACGGAAATAAATAATATAACAAAAATAAAATCAGGAACACGTAGTAGGAGCACAATCAGGAGATACTTTTCTTAAAAGATGCATGTTTATAGTTTTTAATGTGTTAAAGTTAGCAAGCTGTCGCTGAAAATCAGTTCTAAGGCGCTGCTTCGTTTCGATACGCTGAACGATGACCGCTTTGCACGAGCGTGTCGCGTTTATTTCTTATTCTTTTAATTTGCGTGTAGATGCGTCACATTTTGTCCAAATAAACGCCTTTTCTTTCTTTTTTCTTACATCACCATCCTTGTATGAACAATTTCAAGTCTGGCCTTTTGTATTATTTCAAAAATAATACTACTACCAATTTATTTTACAAGTTATTCACTTGAGGCACGTAAGAGGTTTTTAGTTGAAAGCTATATACTTGGATATTTAAGTTAATTGCCAAGCACCTAAATGACCTAATCAACAGACTATAAATCATCAGCAGAATGTATCTTTAATCCATCTATTATCCGTTTTCCAATATGTTGCTCTTTCGACTGTTTTCATTTTCATTTCTTTTACTAACAATGGGGCAGTTACCTTTCAAATAACAGCCTATTTTATTTTTTCTATTTTGAGCCTAAACTATCCCACTGCAGGTCAAAGGCTCCCTTTTTCCTTCCATTTTTCTCTCTTAAAACAATTTTTGACTTACTGGCTACCTACAAATCTGTTGTTTCACGTATTTTTTTTATAGAGATGCAATACCAGCTGTCTTTTGTTTCGTCTTCAGAATTTGACTAAAATATTAGTAACTTCATCTCCTCCGTGTTTCAGAATTACTTAGGTTTCGTAATATCAAGATTTAGCGGCGTCGTAATAACCAGCTGTTGTCTGATGCCATTTCTGGACTCCAAAATTTATTGTCGGCAGACTTAATTAATGTGACGTGAACACAACCGAGGAATGTTATTAATTTCTTTCATTAAGTATGCTTACAACATGATATTTCAGTAAGAATTTTGGAATTAGACTTAAAAATCTGTTTTTATAGGTACACCACACAAATTTAGCTTGTGGATTTTTTTTTTCAGATTTGTTATTTTACATAAAATCTAACCCTGTCACAGGCATGCTAGTGTATGTTGATACTATACGAATATTTCATAAGGATAGTCGTGACAGTTTATTAAGGGAAATGTAAGCATTCAGTACAAGTCATGAATATTCATTAACTATAACGTATCCCGGGTTCAGTGATTTAATCTCTCCATCTTATAAACCATAATGAACCTTCATTAGTATAATCGTTATAAATTTAAGCTGTAAATCTCTGTAATTATATATTTATACCAAATTATAACACATTCCAAGGTCTTTGATTGGCTTACACGGGGATACGATTTAAAAGTTTATAATTCATAACAAAATAGGGCACTAACCGTGCTCCGTCGACTCTATTTGCTTGTTTTATCGTAATAATTGACCATTGAAAAGAGTTACGAGTTGTCCCAAGTGGGTGTTGAACAAACTATTGTTTGTCTGGGAAAGCTTTCTATCATGTTTATTGCAACGGTTGTGATGTTAAACGGACTGAAAATAAACTATACGGAAATTTCAGTCAATATTAAATTGCTCTGTTTTTTATTATTATCAAATGTAAATATTATATAAAAAAATAAGATAATGATGAGAATTTGTCGGTTGCAGTGCATATTATTCAATGAGTAACCCAGTATGGGATATTCCGCAATTAGGCATTTTCGCCTCCTTCATCTCTGGGGAACGTTATAATTATTCCAAAAGAAGCCCATTCAAGATTGATATTACGTTCCATTTTTTATGTTAAAAGGCAGTCATATTACCTACAGCTGTATAATAAAATCACGTTTCTGTTTTATATCTTTGGTGATAACCCGCCTATGTCTCAGCTGAAAGGATATTTCAGCGATAGGACAGTTACATAAAATAGGGACGAAAAATAATAAAAGTAATGTATGTAATGTCTGGTGCTCAGGATTTTCCATTACTTTGCAAACAGGACTTTAGGCGTCATGGCCGTGTTTTACAACTTATTTATTTATTTATTTACTTAGGAATAACAAACAGCAGTGTAATATTATGTAAACATTACAGAAAAAAACTTAGTTAGAGGTGACAAATACACTACTCACAACGTTATCCACATATTAATATACAGATATACTAATTGTTAGAAAGAACGAATACAAATGTAAAAAAAATAAAAAACAATTAAACAATTATGTACTTAATTATTAGGGTTCCGATTACTTAAAATATTTAGAATTTCTTTTTTAAAAACAGCCTTGCTTTGAAACAAAATATCGGTTGAGCCAAACTGTCTATTGTAGGTGTCAACCAATCGACGCAGCGGTAAGCGCACGCCTGAGTTGGTTCTACAAAGAGTAGTTGCAAACAAGTGTCTTGAGCGAACTTCTCGACCATGTACAGTACGAGGGATCAGGTAGCTCAAACTGTTCACTAAATCTGTACAATCGACTTTATTACGACATATACTAAATAGGGTCATCATCTCAAGTAGGGTCCGTCTGGACTTTAGAGTAATAAGGTCGTATTTTTTTAGCAATAAATCGTACGAAATTTTCCTTTTAAAGCATCTATAGTGCATTGCACGTAAGAATTTACGTTGGACCAATTCTATAATTTCAATATACTTTTTATAGAAAGGGTTCCAGATGGGTACAGCGTATTCCAATTGCGGTCTTATTATTGACTTATATAGATATAAGTAGGTGGTGGGGCGGTGGAATTCTCTTGAAGCTCTCATTACAAAACCCAACATTTTAAATGTCTTATTGACTACATTGTCTATATGAGCATCAAGGTGAAGCTTGGAATCCAACTGCACGCCTAGATCACGAAGAGAATGAACTTTATTAAGTGTAGTGTTTCCGAAAGAATAATCAAACTTCGTCACGTTTTTCTTCTTTGTAAAAGTAATGAAATGACATTTAGCTATACTTAGGTAGAGTTTGTTAAGAGAACAGTAGTGTAGAAATCGGTCAAGGTCACTCTGAAATTCTAAACAATCAGATTGATGACTGATATTTTTATAAATTTTCAAATCGTCTGCGTACAGGAGGAACTTAGAATTTTTAAAACAGTCTTTTACGTCGTTAATGAATAAAATGAACAAGAGGGGGCCCAAAATTGAGCCTTGGGGAACTCCGGAAGTGACCCTAACTATGCGAGACTCATGACCATTGATTACGACTTTTTGGGTTCTATTGGTGACATAGGATACAAACCAACGCAACAGATTTCCTCTTATACCATTAAATGCAATTTTGTCGAGAAGTAGTCTATGATCGACTTTATCAAAAGCTTTTTGGAAATCAGTATAGACCACATCAATTTGCTGTCTACTGTCAATGCCTTCAAATAGATGCTTTGTAAAAACAAGCAGGTTACTTACACAGGACCTGCCCTTAACGAACCCATGTTGCTCTTTTATTAAGATGCTGTGAAGAATAGGGTAGACCTCATTGTGCACTAGTCTTTCAAAAAGTTTGGATAGTCCGGACAACAAAGAAATTGGGCGATAAGTGGAAACGTCGCTCTTAGAGCCACATTTATGAACTGGAACTATGTTTGCCTGTTTCCATACATTAGGGAAAACACCATTAGAAAGACATTTATTAAATAGTATGAAGATAGGGGAGCTCAATGTGTCACTTGTGTTTTTTAAAAAGATTGAAGGTATGCCATCTGGCCCGGATCCCTTGGCAACATCCACTGACTGTAGTTCTTTCCGTATTTTTTGTAATGAAAAGTACAGATTACAAATATTTATATCACTATCAGAATTAGCGCTTGGCGGGACCCATGAAGTATGATCAAAAGAAGATGGTTCATATACTGATTGGAAAAAATTAGAGAATAGATTGCAGGTGGAAATAGGGTCATTAGAGAACTGTTGGAGGTAGTGCACTGAAGCTGGAATACTATTACTGGAGTTACGACCAGAAACATATGACCAGAAAGCCTTAACATTTTTACTCACACTGTCCTCCACACTATTCATATATTTTTTAAAACATTTGTCTGCCTCCCTTTTGAATTTAGTTCTACAAATAGAAAAAAGTTCGTAATCTTTAATGTTTCCATATTTCTTCCACTTAACCCATGCGCGAGATTTATTTTTGAATATGTGCAAAAGAGATTTAGTGAACCAGCAAGGGAATTTCAGACTTCTAGACTTTTGGGTGGGGGTATATAATTTAATGATTTCATAAATTTTCTCATAAAATGTTGCAACTGCTTGATCGGGGGGTAAATCTTCAAGTAAATTGTTCCAATCTACAGTTTCAATGTCAGTATTGATCTTAGAATAATCCGATTTGTAATAATTTAGTTTGTTAAGATGTTTATGTTTAGGTATCTGTGTAGGTTTTCTAAATGGTACCTGCACGTAAAAGGGAGGATGTTGAGTATCAACTGGCAAAAGTGACATACTAGGATTATAAGCAGCAGCAAATTTATTACAGAAAAAGAGATCTAAAATCCGCCCATTACAATTAGTGAGAATGTTAAATTGATTTAAATCTAATTGTGAGCAAAAGTTTAATAGATGTCGACTTTTATCTGAATATTTGGTATCAGAGGCACATGTCATGTACGAATTTGTATTAATCCAATTCATCTCAGGAAGGTTAAAATCGCCGGTAAAAATAATGTTTTCTATGCAGGGATCGTCTACCAAAATCGACAACGAATTGATAAAGTTTACATATATATTATCCGTAGAACTAGGAGGTATGTAAGCAGCACAGACAAGTAGGCATTTTGAACTATAAGTGGGAATTTTTACTATTTTGTGTTCTGGCAAAATTAATGGGAGTGACAGAGTGAGACTAGTTGGCTTTAGTTCTTTGAAGACCGCTATTAGCACGCCTCCGCCATCTTTTTTATTAGAGACAACTCTATCACGATCGTGTCTGAAGACTATATAACGGGAATCAATGAATTCGCTATCGGAGATCTCTGGTATCAACCAGGTTTCTGTTAAAATTATGATGTCGTACGCATGCGATAATATGTTCATGAATAATGTGTTCAGTTTAGTCCTGATCCCTCGACAATTTTGATAGTAAATTGATAAATTATCATCTAACATTGCAATATTTAGCAAAATTAGTAGTATTAATTTTGAATGATATTATTATAGCCGAGAGTCTATTACATATATGAATTTTAAAATTAAGTTTGACTGTTCCTAAAAAGTTTACATGATCAAAACTGTTAAGATTGTGAATAAAGAGATTATACAGTTGGTAAGTTAAATTGATAAAAAGAATACACCATGGACTACAAAGTACTACAAGGAGACTTAAAGTTAAACAAAATTTTAACTTGTAGACCCTATTCATCATAACTACCACCAGTGTTTACACTTCAAATTCCTATAATATAGAGCAAGCAGAATACTAGAATAAGCTTACGATAAAGAGGCCGTAAGTATTTGCATTAGCAATTGTTAAATTACGTAATATGTTCATTGTAAAGATCCTTCTTTTCATTCTAATGTCGCCACAGTTGTATATTACACCCACAACTTAGTTTTCAAAAAAGGTTAACCTCATTCAAATGCGAGGTGCTTTGTGGTTCTCAATCCCCTTGTACCCGTTAACACTGTTAAATCTTTTTACTGGAAACGGTCCTCTGTAAGCAGTACAAGGTTTTTAAACAATAAATAAACCTGCGATACTTGTAGAAATGATACAAGTAAATAGTAAGTGGTATGTATTTTAATGACTCTTTTGTTTTATATTATGTATCCAGTTTCATAAATCTTACTTGATTCAGCTGAATACCGTATTTTACATGTAGCGACTGCATATCCGACTTCTACGACCCATTTTACTGGGTAATAAATACAGTATTCCATGGTAATACTGGTTGTCAAAATTGTAATGAATTAACGACTGTCAAAAATCATGACAGATTTATGAATTATCCATCCACGAGTCAACAGCAGCGAGCGCGGCTTTACGCGCGTTTTTCCGTATAGCTTACACTTAGCCACGAGCCCCTCTGTTACTATGGTAACAAATAAAATATATATAAATAAAACAAATTATGTCGCTATCAAATATAAATATCTGTCAGCATGACAAGATATACCTATTATTCTTTAGATGTTAATTTTCCGTTTGCCAGGCAGAAGTCACTCTTCCACTCTACAGTCTATTGTCAAAATATTTTACTGTGTTGCTGTCAATTCATCTCGCCATTTCATCGTTTTGACTGCTAAGATTAATGTTGTTTAATATCTGTAAGCAGACTGTAATATAAATGAGATAACATCAGTTGTTGTGGTATAAAATTTACATGTTGTATTTAGAGCCACAAGTATCAACAATGTGATGTTATGGCTTCTAGCTGTTATGATTACAGAGCGGTCGCACGTTGTCTTTACGATTTGAGCTGCCAGACTACATAATCGACGTAATACGTCTTCCGTAGTATGTTACGCTACGCAATATCAATACACGTAATGTGTTCAGTCTGATGTTGGCAATGAAATCGGTGCGGCATTCATTCAGATCGATTTGCGGCAATCAAATGTATTATTGTTGATACAAAGTTGAATGCGACACACAAAGGAATTCTTGTGTCGATATATTGGAGGTAATTACAGATACATCAGCTTATTGGATTATGCTTTGTTTGATTAAAGAGCTTGTTTGCGTTATTTTCTGAAATATTGTCTAATAATATATAATAATTAAGAAATATCGCATAAAAATAAACTTTTGCCAACCAAATTTCACGGCTGGATGTGTAGTACCACTCTGTGAAGTAAAGTTCACTCTCGTACCTCAAGTGCATATGCCGATAACTTGGAAAGGTAGGAAAGATTCAATTTTTCAAAGAATTTTGAATCTGCACCAGTATTACAAAGCAGTGTATAGCAGAGCATGTAGAATTTGTTTTTTGTGTTGAATGTGTCAATCTCAGGAACAGCTGGTCAGTTTTGGAAAATTATTTCCTGGTATATATAGCTCATTTATCGAGGTAAGTTATAGTCTACGTTTTTGTCGCGATAACGGAAGCCTACGCGGGTAGAGTCGCACGCAAAAGCTAGTTAAATTATATAAGTACTTAAAGTTCTACTAGGAGAAGAAGCTATAAGCTTTTATAGTGATTGGATACCCAGCATTATTTTCGAATGTTTTTTTTAATTTTTTTAATTATGTATTTCGTGTAGTCACTATTTGTAGATTAGAAAGCTAGCAACAAACTGTGGTTAGTTTTAACAACGAAAATGTACGTCTAGTTTTGAGCGTGTAATGAGTTTCTAGTTTAGACAATAATTTAAATTTTCAAACTGTTCTTCTAGTTTAATTAATATTTTAACAATCCATATAAGGATTAAAACACCTTTTAGTAAGGTTCATCATAGTATTCGTGTTTTGAGAAAACAATATTTTTTTTTCAAGGAGTCTTGTAAAATTAATCAAATTCATCAAAATCTTCCTACTAGGTACAGCTAACTCAATATAGTATTGGCTAATTGACTTATTAGGTTAAATCCGCGTATTTTAATTACACACATGAATATTACCAAATTACTTTGAACTTAATCGTAAAGCCAACTTTTAGATTTAAAACCTGAAGACTTTGCTAACCATAAATGATTTGGTACAAATGTAGTGAGCGTAACAGCGTTTGCTTCAGACTTGTCCGGTAGATCGTACATTACCGAAATTGAATGAACGCGATTTACTGCTATCGAGGTTGAGCTTTGAAACTAAAGAAGCTATGAGAAATCACTGGGAAATCCAGGTAAATAGAGAATGGAACGGGATTAACTATTGTGGATTTGACCCGTCTGATCTGTAAAACTGGGGAAATGCATTAAAAAGGCTAGAAGTAAAATTGGAAACAGAAAAAAACCTAATTAAGGATTTCAAACTCTTGGTTAGATAAGGTTGTAGGAAATTACAATTACACATAATGCAATAAAAATGTTCACTACCTTTTTATAACATTCTATTACTAAGTACGCGACGTATTGAATTTTGTATATGAATTTCTCTATACACCCGCATTGGCAATAAGTATAGAGTAGATAAATGAGCTAATAATGGAAATGGAATATTTTTTCAAATCGGATCAGTAAGTCCCGGGATTAGCGCGTTCAACCAAACAACTATTCAGCTGTATAATATTAGTACAGATTCCATTAGTAATTTAAAATAATGTATATGTAAATAGTTTAAATTAAATGCATTCGCATGTCTAGTAGGTATATTTGATATTATAGTATTCTTAGAATACAATGTTCTTTTTCATCTCGTGTCGATAGTAAGCTGCGTTTAATTTATATACAATTATTGTCTAGCTCAAAACGTTTCCAAATCGTATATAACGGTAGCTATTTATTCATTACTAGATGATTATTTTTGACTTTTCACAATAAGCAATTGTATGTTGGATATTAATAATATGAATATAAAATATGTAGTTGACAACCCTGAGGAAAGTAAGAACAAATACTGAATACCGAGGGTCGAAACACGAAAGTTTAAGATATTTTGATACATCGCAGACCTATCATGGACCAGTGTTAGGTACTTAACAGCATTCTACATTTATCACTTCGCTTTATACCTAAATTGACCATTATGTGTAACGTCCTCGCCTGACCAGACAAAGGAGAAACCAAAATTCTGTTGTGTGGAAAATTGGACGATGTGAAGTAAATCTCACAGGAACAATAACCCGATCTAAGCTGTGTTTTACACTTACAACTTAGTTTTTTTATAAATGTACGCAATATCTTAAAAAATGTATTTATGTCTTAAAAAATGTACACGTAAATCTATAAATTTCCTTTTTGATTAGCTGTGTCCGACAGGTTTACGGTATGCGTAATTTTACCTGTTCGCGTAAACGTACATTTTTCAAGTTTTCCAGTGTTTTTAAAATATCCAGTAATTTAAATTATTCTTTTGACAATGCATTTTATTAAGGATTAAATTATCTATAGTGAATGTAAAATTCGCGTAGAACTGAAATACTTCCTGAAATTTTTATAATGTTGTGCCGTTCCCGCTCATGAACTTTAAAACGCCTCAACTGTGTCTTGGTTTATTGTCTCGATAAACCAAAAATCATGTTAAATATTTATACGACAGAATAATCCCATTAAAATATCCATATTGTACACCAGCACATCAACTTTGTATTTAGGGATGTAGCTACTTCTACCTCGGGTTTTCACCGAGTAGCCGTGAGCTCAATTTATCGTAAGCGGGTTCATACTAATTAAATATTTCATAATATTTTTGCATAACAATATTAATGAAAATTCAGGATACCTTATAAAACGCTTCGATAAAGTAATTGGCATTTAGTGGAAGCGTTCCCAAATTGCTCAAAAAATATTGTAGCTTTAAATTTTTTACTGCATGTAAAAGTGCATATTTTACAGAATAAACTTCAGCTATCAAATCGAGCTGTCGGTACAGTAAACGCTTACGTATCACGTGTGTCTGCGATAAAAGCTACAGCGACCATAAAGTTTGTCAATCAAAACTTTTACAAAGGTATTTTTCGATATTTCAAAACTACACACTTATTTCATATTACGTCGATTTTATGTTGATAAAATGAAACACATTTTGTAATAACTTTCAAGGAGAACATTTAAAATTCAACTTCATCAGAGGTGTCTTGTATCTCACGTTTTTACTGTCAGATACATATATACTTAGGTACCTATATCTCTTCAGGAGATCACATAAGGTTTTGATGAATACCCACTTTACGCAGACTACAAAATCCTGAAAGTATAACCTGTCTACAAAGCATATCAGTAACCTTAACCTTTCTGAAATTGGCTTGTGAAGGTAAGATGGTCGTCGCATTATGCAAAAAGCTGGTATTTAAAGGCAGGTTCGTTACGTAGTTGAGAAAAGGCAAATATGTAAAATAGGATTAACCCTTATGAGCATTTAAATAATTATTACATTATTGAATTGAAATATTTATTTGGACCCTTCAAAAGGACTTTTTGAAAGGAGACTGTGGGACGACTCTAAAATTAGCACGTAATGGAGTGCGTAAAGATTACGACTGAAATAATGTAAATTTTTAATATTATTGATTTTGCAATCTTCGTCGTGGTGGCCTAGAGGATCAATGACTGGATTAGTATGCTCAGGGTTGCAGGTTCGAGCCCAGGCAAGTACCAATGTGAGTTTTTAAAGTTATATGTACTTTCTTAATTATTCTAAGACACCATTGACAAATGGTGAAGATAAATATCTTGAGGAAACCTGGATTTCAATAATTGGAATCTGAAATAGCCAACCCGCAATAATGAGCCTGCGTGGTGATAAATGCTCATTCCTCCTCTGTAAGGACAGAGGTCTATGACAAGCAGTGGGACATTTATAGGCCGGTATTATAAAAAAATTTAGTGGCTTTTCATTATTAGATGAGCTTAGCCAAAATAAATAATTTCTGAAACTTTTTAAACTGAATTTAAATATTCAAAGTAGCCAGTCAAACCGTAAATACTTTTTTAAATATTTTAGAAGGCGAATGATTAATTCCTTAGTCTTCCTAAATAATATAACGCTTTACAATTGTTTAGATCTATAAAACAATTTTAAAGCCTTGTTGCTATCACGCTATGTGCTGTTACTGCGTGTGGAAGGCATAACTTAGTTTTGTGAGGAATACTCTTTGCATTATGTAATAGGATTATTGTAAGGTTATTTTATTTTCGTACCCTTTTTCTTTATTTTAATAAAGGAAAATTATAAAAATTGCTAATGTATTATTAATTTGCGCATGTAACATACCTATCTATATATATAAAATCAATAATAATTGCTGTTCGTGAGTCTCGCTAAAACTCGAGAACGGCTGAACCGATTTAGCTGATTTTGATCTTGAAATGTTCGTGGAGGTCCAGGGAAGGTTTAAAAGGTGAAAAACATAAAAAACATGTAAAAAAAAAGCTGTTTCTAAACTCGGGAATTACCTTAATTAATTTACTTTTGACAGAACGAAGTCTGTCCGGGCAGCTAGTTTGAAATAAAAATAATTTTAACTTATTCTTGTAGATTAGTTGCATGGTGTCATATTTTTTGGCCAAATTTCGGAACCATTAAGCCTTGTACACTTCACTCACGGCCTATTTACGTTAATTACAATACATTCGTCATGGGTAGGATGAAGTTAACAGCCTTTCTTTGTTTCTGTAATTTTAGGTCGTTTAAAGTCATGTTGCTTCATAATTTGTTGTATTTAGTACTACGAGTATAAATGATTTCTTATACATGTCTCAAGGATATACACATTTACACAACTAAAGAACTGTCAAATGATGGTATATTTAAAAGAATAAAGCTGACCAGAACTTAAAAAGACAGAGTAAGTTTACAAGGTGGCACCAGCTTTGTGGTCCCTGGTTCGATCCCGAGCGGGTCAATGTAGAAAAACAAAACACTTTTCTTGACTCGGGTCTAGGTGTTTATGGTACCATCATTTGAGCTTCGTGCTTTAGCTACTTAATTTGGATTCGGAGCCATATATATAATGTTGTCCACATTTATTATTTTGTTTAAATAAAATAGTATGTTTTCAGATTAGAACTGTCCAAAAAACTCGCTTCATCAAAATAAATTGTCATATTCAATACTACTTATGTCTCGGTAGTATTCATTTTGCTAATAATATAAGATAGAGGTAGATTCCAGCAGCTGGTAGCCGACATTTTTATTAAATGGAGTGGCACTATAGAAGAAGAATATTTTTTATATTTTTTAAGTCTGTCCAAATAATAAATAGGCAACTTGATACCTCAAGCATTCTGTACCAGTCCACCAACTGTGGTGTGAAAATATACGAGACATAATATAAAAATCTCACAGTCGAACATAGAACTCCTTTTGCAAGTATACCTACTGAGAGAGATTTTTATAGAAATAAGCAGTTCCTTCATGCACTCGTACTCAAGTATTGTATCAATAACTGGTGTACTTACAAAAAGCTTTAATTATAATATTATACAGTAGAAGAGTTATTTTGTTTGGCTAAGCGAGCTGATCTCAGGAACTACTAGGCCGATTTGAAAAAATATTTCAAATCGGACGGAATGTTAGCCCACTTATCGAGAAAGGCTTTTGGCCACATTAACCGACAAACCACGCAGCACGTAGCAAAGGCTATTATTCAATAAAATAATTCAATAGAAACTCCGAAATTCACTCAATAATCCATATCTTCAGATATGAATATGCGTGGTGGGGTCATTACTACTGAGAATCGTTTGTAGCAAACTAGTTCGAGTTAGAGAGGTATAATTTGGGCCGAATATGCATATGTTTCCAACATTTACAGTAGGTAATGTGATGTGGTTGCTCTGTAACGTTGCATAATGAGGTTGTTGCATGTGCTACCCTGTGCTACCCTGCCATTACGATAGTTAACCTGACGTTAGTGTACGGACGTGGGCGTCGGCTAACTTTGCCCGAATTGAGTTTATCTTGCTTGAGGGACTTGGTGACAACACTTTGCTTTGGTTATTGGATGACAAGCTCACTTGCGCTAGTTATGCTTTGTTAGTACGATATGTATTTTGATGTGTAAAGTGGTCTTATAGTTTGATATTTTTTTATTTGGGAAATTATAATTCATTCAGTTTGTATGTAGGTATATTTTATACAACGATATTCTATAATTATATCGAAATTAGGCTACATATTCTAAGAATATGGGATGCAGCGATATTCTCTTAAAATAGGTACCTATGTATATATCATTTTACGGTGACTACAGACTTTTATCTTTTTTTAAATTATATAATCTATTTTTTTTTTATTCTTTTATCTAAATCTTTATGTTTTTTATTCCAGGCGCTTCACTTTTAAGTGAACCTCTACACCAAAATCTGCAATATAATCATTGTTATGGATGCATCGAGGTTGTATTCTCGAAATACCTAACAAAGCGTCATCAGTGGCCAGAGAGGCTGGTGACCGCAGCCTAACGTCATTAGGTCACAGATGAGTGCCGCTGCCCACTCAGCCGCTGTAATCTGGAGTCACCTTTACCGAGAGCACTATTTCTCATAGTAAACTACGGCACAAGTCAAAGATCTTTGTCAGGGATCAAGAACGTTGGGAATTAAATTGACTACCTATCCCTGTAAATCTTATACGCAGAGACTATCATTTAGTTTTGAACACAGAACAAGTTTTGCTTTATTGTTGTAGAATTAAATACATTAAAAAAATATGAAAATATACTGTTGGCTTTTAAGAAACTTCTAATTGACTTGAGCGTTGCCGTTTTAGGTGTAGATAATAAAAAAAAATACAAAAATAGTAAGTTATAATCAAAAGTAATTCATCAACGGACACATTTAAATTCAGATACTAGAATAATGTAGGACTATAATAGTTCATTGATAAACTTCAGATCTAAATAATCTTATCAAATTCCATTTTTGTTTGCAAAAATATACAATATTGTTGCTAATGAATTGTTTACAAACCAAAACATTGAGTAAAAACTTCATTCAACTCTGTGGGAATCCTATTGTTTTCGCATTAGATATTCTATTGTTCGGTCGATACTATCAGCATTGTTGGTACTTACCACAAAGAAAAACGCCGACGTATTGTTTTAATTCAGAAACATTGGGTAGCGTCAGCAACAACTTTCTAAGGAATAATTTCTTTTCATTTTTCTCAGGGTGGGTACTGTAACAAACGACACAAATATATGCCCAAAATATTGTAACGATAATAATGGTTAAGAAGGTGAGTAAACGGAAAATTATATACAAATACAAGTACTTACTCACGTTTTGGCGGAACGGAGGTCTAGCGCGGTCACATTTGTGGTTCTGATGTTTTCATTTTTGTCTGAAAAATTAAAATTATCCTATTAAAAACTATATTTGACAAATAAAAGTGACTGATATGGAGCTAGCTTTATTTTTGTGACTCAACATATGCAGTTGAAGGTGTAATACTTATTATGTATTTTACTCGGTATATGAATTCAAAAGGGATGAAGCGTACATCTGGTATCGATTTACGAAAATTCAGCTTAATAGGTACGTAGTAACACCTAGATAGATAATCTTCATACAAGCGCGTAGCTAATAGTGAAGTCGAAAAATATTGATGCTTTATTGATTAAAAACATCAAGCATTATGTCTCTACTTTCGTCACCGTCTAAATATATATAGTATTGTGACACTTTACTTAAAATTATGGAGATATATTTGCATTAGCGTTTGATCTTGACGACTGACGCTACGTTCGGACATACCAACTGTGTTGATATGACACAGTGTTAACGGCTTTACAATTCGTGCGCGTACTCGCTTTCTAGGTGTTATAGTTATATGACAAAAAAAATAAGTAATTTTTCGAAACATCTAGTAACTCGGACGTTCAACTGAATACACTGCAGACGATAACGGCCGTTGTCGGTGGAACTTATGAAGTCTGAACTGTGCAACTTCAGAGTAAAACTGACAAAAAATCCAAACACGTTCGGACTCGTCAGTTGATCGTCCGTTTTCGGGCGTCTTCGGACGACGCCGGTAGTAGCAGTGTATGCGCTCTCTTCGTTAGATTTGATCGGCCGAGTTCGGCCGATGACGCCCGAGCATACTTCGGCCGATGACGGATTCGGTGAATACACTAAAACCGATTTTGTCGGCCGATGGCGGACAGAACTACTCGGACGAGTAACTCGGACGTTCAACTGAATACACTGCAGACGATAACGGCCGTTGTCGGTGGAACTTATGAAGTCTGAACTGTGCAACTTCAGAGTAAAACTGACAAAAAATCCAAACACGTTCGGACTCGTCAGTTGATCGTCCGTTTTCGGGCGTCATCGGACGACGCCGGTAGTAGCAGTGTATGCGCTCTCTTCGTTTGATTTGATCGGCCGAGTTCGGCCGATGACGCCCGAGCATACTTCGGCCGATGACGGATTCAGTGTATTCGTACCTTAAGTGTACCATCCAGAAGTCGGTACATTCAAGGGAATTAAATACATTTTGTATCAGTAGGTATTATAGATATTAACATAACATTTGTCATTAATGGTCATCCATTGTTCGTGCATCTCGTTAGCTGTAGTAGTTTTAGAAGTACCTACCTAGTATTATTAAATTATACTTCGTCGCTGCATCCTCGAGATTTTGATATTCACTAAGTAGTACTCTCCAATGTACTAGGCATCGAACACAATTTAGAGCAAAAATAAATTAGTGACTACCCTCTTATTCACCCCTCCACAGTAGTTAGTGGGGGCGCGCGCGCTCGCCGGCCTCAGCTGCTAAAGTCGTCACCTGAGACTATTAGCATTATGGTCACTCGTATTGTTCACTCGGCAATTAAAAGGTTTTGGGACTTCAGTCAACATAAAAGCGTTGATGATTGCTATTGCTGTACTAGATATTTCTATACTTTCTTCGTTCTATACTTTCACTTTAGTATGAGGTATGCGTATTAGTCCAGATGCTAATGTTACTAGGTTGCTTATAGGTGTATTTAAGTATCAAGAAACGTTGGATACTGTTGTCTCAGACTTCATTGACCAGAGGTATCCGAATACAGACATTTCATTGGCTAACATTTTTAAGAACAATAACTAAGTTGTCGTTGTCTAAGATATCCTACATCAAGATAATACAACTAACATTGATATAGCTATAGAAAATAAGATTGTTTATCAAAACCTCAACCCCAGGGCGTCTGTAGCCTCGTCTAAGAATTCTTTTTATAATAATAAACTAGAAATAAACCCCTTTAGGGTATGGTATAACTTTGATAGCTTATATAGCCATGACAAGAAAATATATAGGCGGACAGATAAAACTAAAAGACTGATTCTAGCGGTTAGAAAACCGATACGTAACGCATCCGCGGCTACGATCGGCTGCACGCTGGATCAAGATAGTTAAAAAGTAGTATTCATAAAACGTTTTTTTCCGCACGCGGAGCTTGACACGTATCAACATCCGCGGTCAGTCGTAGGGGCGTTTCTATAATAGTAATTGAGAAAGCCGCGGGAGGTTCAGACTTATCACTTGTTTGGGAAAAAAATTAATAGACCTCTTCTACCTAAGGACCAATGCCTTTACCGATGCCATTTTGGCTGATTATGATGGCACCTCAATAAGAGTTGGATAATTATCTCGGTTTTTGTTACTGAATATTGATTTTCCTAAAACTCTGAACATCTACTTAGTGAATATCAAAATCTCGAGGATGCAGCGACGAAGTATAATTGAAGGTTAAACAAACTTACCTGAAGTGAAGTTTGACCGTAATTATACTAGTCGCTGCATCCGAAGAGATTTTCGTTCCCCCCCTCCCCTCGAGGTTTTTATTTAAAAAACCTACCCGTGGAACTAAGTTCCCTTTTAACTTTAGGAAAATCATTCTCTGAAAGGAATGACGACTTTAGCAGCTGAGGCCGGCGAGCGCGCGCGCCCCCACTAACTACTGTGGAGGGGTGAATAAGAGGGTAGTCACTAATTTATTTTTGCTCTAAATTGTGTTCGATGCCTAGTACATTGGAGAGTACTACTTAGTGAATATCAAAATCTCTTCGGATGCAGCGACTAGTATAATTACGGTCAAACTTCACTTCAGGTAAGTTTGTTTAACCTTCAATTATTCTGTGCAATTACTAAATAGATAAACATTACACCTACGTTACAGGCACATTAGATATTTATCTTAATTTTATTTCGCTTTAAATAACCTTGTGTTGCATGGATACATAAACATTTTATTGTTAACTGAGTACAATGTTTAAGTAGGTAGGTACCATAAAGAATATATTTGATTGTCTTCTAAGTACGGAATTCTGCCATATTTAATTTAAAGTACGAAAATTAGTAATCTAATAACCAGTATGGTGTCAATATATTATTTTAAATTTCATCCTAAAATTGAATGACAGTAACGATACATAAATAATGGCGATTGCGTGCAAGACATTGAATATATTTTGCAATGTATAAATAATTAAATAAAAGGTAAAGAATAAAGTATTAAAGTTTTGCTTTTATATTGGTTCTTCAGAAATATTTGGAACTAGCTGTTGCCCGCGGCTTCGCTCGCGCGTAAAGTAAAGAGTAGTATTAAAGGTAGATGTATTCTGAGATTTTCAAAGTAAGGAGAATGTATAAAATTTTTCATCTAATATTATGGCGTTAAAATAATAATAAAAGTAAAGTAAGTAGCAAAAGCATTTGTGTTATGGAATCGGAGACAAAAAAGGTACCATAAACACCCAGACTCCAGAGAGACTATGTATAAAAGTGATTTTCTACATGGACCCGTCCGGGGATCGAACCTGGAACCTTAGAGCTGGCGACACCTTAAAAACCGGAGTGAACGCCACTCGACCACGGGAGTCGTCATTATAGATATGTCTTAGATGGTCATTATCTTATCTATTTATCTTTTCATCTGTCTATCTTTGAGAATACTGAACTTCACATACCAACTATTTCAGCCCTTATTTCACCCCCTTAGAGGGTAGATTTCTAAAATCTCGGAAATACATCTTATTTATTTCTAACTAATAACTCTTGTATGAAATTGAATGTGTCTATCTTTGAAAACGACACAATTCATATGCCTACAAACTTCCAACCCCTTTTTCACCCTCTTAGGGGGATGATTTTTAAAATCGCTGAAATCGTGTTTATTTATTTCTATCCAGAAACCCGTATACGAAATTTCATGTGTCTATCATTGAAAATACCGAACTTCCCATAAAAACTTTCAACCCCTATTTCACCCCCTTAGGGGGTAGATTTCTAAAATCTCGGAAATACATCTTATTTATTTCTAACTAATAACCCTTGTATGAAATTGAATGTGTCTATCTTTGAAAACGACACAATTCATATGCCTACAAACTTCCAACTCCTATTTCACCCCCTTAGGGGATAGATTTCCAAAAGAAAAGTAGCCTATAGCCTTCCTCAATAAGTGGACTATCTAACAGTGAAAGAATTTTTCAAATCGGACCCGTACTTCCTGAGTTTAGCGCGTTCAAACAAACAAATTCTTCAGCTTTATAATATATTATATAATTATATAAAGTATAGATAAATAATAATTATAGTATCTTAGCCGTGTCACAGATTAATAAATAGTTACTTGGCCGTGTGCAGCGCCCCTTATTGAACTCCACTGCGGATGACGTAACCTACGACAAACTTATTATTTGCGGTTGGTACAGTATTCGGGTCTAGGGATCGAACCGCAAAATTAAGTTTGTTTTTTATTGTATATACTTTTCCGGGATAAAAACTACCCAGTGTGGTGCCCAGGATATTAAAGAACAATTATACCAAGTTTCATCGAAATCGAACCGGTAGTTTTTGCGTGATACCTGAACAAACAGACAGACAGACAGACAGACAAAAATTTTTTAATCACATTTTTGGGTTCGGTGTCGGTCTAGTAACACACCCCGCCATTAATTTTTTGATATTTTCAATGTACAGAATTTTCACTTCTACAGATTTATTATAAGTATAGATAATGCTAGATATCTTTTAAATACTTTTTATCTATTCCATGTGAATGTAAACCTACTCACACTTCTTTTTGCAACCAGAAACTCCTCAAATCTTGTACTTACTGGAATGTTAACTGATACGAATCACCATAATGAACCACGCATTTTGAAATTTTCAAACCGTTTCTTGGATTCAAAACCAGAGTGTGACGTGTTTGCGAGGGAATCGAGTGCTAGACGATTGTTTATGTTGGAATGTTTGAAGTTTTGTGAGATGAATAATGGATGAAATAATTAATTAGACTCCTGTGTCTTTTTTATAAATTCTTGTTTGGATAGTAAGTTTTAAAATGTAACTTTTTAAGCAAAAGTGTAAGTGGCTACTATGAGCCGTTCTTTCTGTGAAATAAATAAATAAATAAATAAATAAATAATGCAAACGTAATGAAATCATTTGATAGTTTTTATGTGAGAGTAACAAAACACAAACACATCCTACTAGGGTACAATATTTAGAGCATTGTTCCCCATAATAATGCAATAAACGGATATTTTTCCAATCCTTCATAAAGAACATAAATAAAACCATAGGCGAATCAAAACAGATCATTAACGCATTGTCATAATTTTAATAGTCATAGGCCAATTAAAATAAATATTTAAGTATATTTTAAAATAACATCCTTGAATCGCTTATACAGGTAGTGAAAAAAAAATTAATTGATTTTAAGATATGGAATAACATAAATAAAAAAATAATATACATTTTCGTAATTAAATACAAATTGTAGAAGGAAAAACTTAAACCTCAGGCAGGACTCGAACCTGCGACCACTGGCTTGACGCGCCAGTCGCTTTACCAATGTTAATTACAAATATTCGCTAACACATGCGATAATGTGTATAAATAATTAAAAATAATAAATAAACATTTTCTTTTATAATTATTATAAAATGCTAATTAATGCCTTAAATAAAATAAAAATCATTCAAATTATTTTATATCATTATCCAACTAGCTTCAATCACTTAGATCTTTCGATCTTAATATTTCATAATACATAGTTAAATCATACTTAGAAAAATATTTTCATTTTTAGTAATATTGAACGCACGCCAACGCAGCAGTTCTATTTTCGATCGTAATTATTTCATCGAAAGATCTCAATAATATTGCGTGAGTTCTTTGAAACGATTATCAATGATCTGCCAAATTACTTTTTTAATTCTCTCTTCAGATCTTTTGAAACCGCAACACAAATGCTTTTAAAGTATTTTAATATTGTAATCTAGATTCTGACCAATGCTCAACAAAAGTTTTTAAAATGATAAAAAAAATATATATTTCGTGCGATATTATTCTTGTACCCTAACTTACTACTGCCATGATAAACGATAAAATGTTTCAAAAACCTGTTTGAATTGATGTTTCTCTAGCAGAACAAAAAAAGTACTTTAACTTTTTTTTAAAACAATACACATTAGCAATGTAAAAAACTTGTAAGATATCCATTTAGAACTAGGTTATCTGTCTTATGTTTAATACATTACAAACCACCTTTGTACCTCAGTTATTTAGTAAAACAATCATTTTTATTGCTCCATACATTACTACAAATATATTCTTCCCGGTTATGGAATTGGTTTAACTAGACACTTTATTATTTCCTACGGAGCACATTATTTTGTAGAGGCAACGATGTTCGCAGAACAAAACTATCATATTTCATACACTACAAAGGTATAGGTAACAACAGCAATTGACAAAAGATAAAACAGTTTATAGGTAAATAATTTTTGAATGTTATGTAGGTGTTAGTGTACACGAGTGGTACAGGAATATGCGTAATAAAGATTGGTTTTATCTCTCATTAGTTTCGGGTTTTTTTTTTAAATTGATCCGAAATTATTAAAAAAATCCGCCTTATCCCACTACAAGGCCTCCTCCTCCCTATTCTATTCATTTCTATCCTGGGCTAAGAGGAACCACTTCTTTTGGTAGGATTCAAGTTAGTCTCTGCTCCTTCTTCGAAATCATAATGAACTTATTTCGAAAGTTAGTTCTATATATACACAAATTTTCAATAGATTTGTATATATAGAATTAACTTTCGAAATTAGTTATATATATACAATGCACTATATGGAACTAATAGTGGTAACTAATAGCTAGAACCCACTAGAAATTATTTAATAGCAAAATACAAAAGATTTATGAAGAATATCTGATTTATATATGATTGACAAATTATAAGCATAAATAAATGACATTACAGAATGAATTTTGTTTCCTTGCATCCAAAAACTCGTAGAACAAAAGTCGTTATACGGGACTAATGTTATGACCAGTTAAAAGCATTGTAAATTATATTAATAACTTTGTCGAGGTGCCGACGAGAAAAGTTTGAAATTAATGTTAAGGTCGCATAACAAAGATATGTATCGGAATTTATCATTATTTAACTGTTACGTAAATTACACTGGAAATAGAATTAGGTTTATGATACGACTAATATTTATAAGGATATGCTGGCATAAAACAAAATGGCTGGTGATAAAATCATTGTGACAATAAAACTATTAGACTGATGAACTAGTATTGTTAAGATACTCGTGCTAAAGTTTTTCAAAGTGTTTCTCTCTGTTCTTGTCTGTTGTAATAAATTAGGATTTTTAAGAAAAGATATATTAAATGATAATTACTGATAAATCTAAAAATACATAAAATATTTCAAGTACTTTACCTACTTATTACTAAAAACAATACCATGATAAAATAAACATAGTAACAAGCACAGAGCATTATCGCTAAACGTAATCGTACGTTCAATTCTCGGAAATTGTTATTAGATTTTTACATAATGTTAGTTTTATAGGTAGCACTTGATAAGCTCATTTACTGAACGTACAATACCTACGACAAAAAAGCCATTAATTGCTTTTACTTTGCCCTACTTTGGGACAAGACGAGAATCATAAAATGTGATTAGATTCTAAAATATATTTCTATAAATAATCTAGTGACCTTAGTTTAGAATTTATATTCTTACCACAAATAAAAAACCCTTATCTTTACATAATATCCTATTATATTATGAAAAACATTGGCTCATTATTCCTCAATCGCTAGATTTTTAACTCGATAATTTACAAATTTTTCATATTTACGTCAATTGTTGTATGTAAGCTATGGTTAAGAGATCAATATGCTCATTATTTTATAATCTAGTATAATAATAATAATAATGTTGACAACATCACATACATTGCTCCGAATCCAAAGTAAGTAGCTAAAGCACTTGTGTTATGGAATCAGAGACAGCGAAGGTACCACAAACACTCAGACCCGAGGCAATGTAGAAAAGTGTTTTTCTACATTGACCCGTCCGGGGATCGAACCCGGGACCTCAGAGCTGACGACACCTTGGAAACCGGTGCGTACGCCACTCGACCACGGAGGTCGTCAAAAAGCTAAAGTATAAAGGTGTTCTCGAATGCTTGTGGATGAAGCAAAAGATTATATTTCAATCAAAACGTTTTATGTTGTACCCATTTGTACAGTGTGACAAAGTATTTCAACAAAAGTCACAGTGTGAACAGAATTCTTCACAGGAACAGTACAAAGTTGGCACAGTACCAGTCTCGGAGGCGCTAGGCGGGACAAAACACAACCAACAGAATGATCATATCTTTTTGATCTAACAATAACTTTATACTTGCCATAAATTGAAAGACATATTTGAACTGAAAGATGTATTGAATGTTAAAAAGATAAAGTCTTCAGTTTTTGAGATAAGACATATTTTCAGGCATTTTCAGGTACGTGAGATCAAGAATGTGGAAACTAAGGTACGACATGCTTATCAACTCGTTACACATAACTGTACGACTGGGAAAGGGTTACTGCTTTAAAGATAAGACGGCAATACGTCATTTCATGGCACATAATCAAATTTTATTGTTAACGTAACGAAATTTAACTACATACTATTTCGACATCTATAATGGTCACCTTTTTTGTATTTTCTTAAAAGTGACTCGTGAATATTTTCTTTTATCAAGTTAATAAATGATATTTAATATTAATATCATAATAAGGATAAAACCTCGTTGGAAAACTAGACCCACTTTAATTGGAAGGAATTCATGTTAAATGAATGAAGAGCTATTTATTATTATCTATTAAAACGTAACTGTCTCAAGTGGTCTGAATTAGACATATAATTATAATTGCGTGTCAGTATTAATTTATAAGACATTTATTTTAATTATATTTTAACTGAAACTATTTAATTAAAGATGAATACAAAAAATATATATTGATATTTATTTTGAAACAATTGTATTTGAAAAAATTACGGTTTAAATTACTTAACGTGTGCATAATAAATTTCAAAAATATACCAAATAAATAACATACCAACATCACAGTTATTGGCGGTCATCTTTCCTTGACCCTGCACACAATTCAAGAACGCTAAACATTCACGTAATGTTCATTAATTTAAAAGCACATGTAGCGGACGAAGGCATTTAGCGCGGAGCACACATAGTTTGTATTGAAAGCACAGCGGACACTTAACTAGGTGAGTCTGAAACCAACCGACGAACCCGTGTGATCTCGTTTAGCGTCCTTCTAATAATACTATTCGTCGCATGCGCACTGCGTACAATTGCCATAACAGAAAATACATTAATCACTGGACGTCGAAATATGTCGATGCTACAAGTATGTGGGCTCACAATCGATGCAGTTTGAAAATAAGCTAGTAAGAATTATTAAACACGGAACGTGTGCGCCGGACGTACGTCCGACGTTTCACCCGCGTCATCTTCTATTATGTTTTTATATCTTAACAATAAATATATTTTATTCAGATCCTACTCGGTTGGTAGATTCCTAACTATGTTTATTAATAAAATGAAGGCGTGTTTCATTGTGTCCGATACTAACTTTCCTTAAAATATTATACTTCGTCATTCTTAGTTTACGTTCAAATCTTTAGTTTTGTAAACATTTAGAATATTTGCACATTCCTATAATAAAGCTTTATATACATATGTCGTAGGTCGTGTTTTTTGCAAATCCAATCTTTTCCCAGTAGGATTGGAAAATATTTTCACCATTGTCTGTGTAATTGTCCGGGTCATCGTGAGATATCCTTAGGTTTTCGCGAAATATCTTATTGTTAACATAATTATTGTATAGAATTGACACTTTTAAACAATTGAGGGTGTAGAATGGCAATCGATATATATCAAGGGATGGCTTAATTAGCCAACTATGTCAATAAAAATAATTAAATAATTAAAATATGCGTCGTAGTTTGTGTGTGCTTTCCCAACAAATACTCAACAACTATAATGTTTGTACACATTGCAGCGTTATAATATGTTATAAATTAAGCAGTACTATTCCATCGAATGAAGTGCACGTTTTAAATTAAATTTTAAATCGATTTAAATGTTGCCTTTTGAATACGATTTTTGTAATTATTTCAAATTAAAAATTAATTAGATATTTGTTTAAACAATTAACTATGTGAAATAAAAATAATTTATTGTTTCGTACCTAGTGTTACTAGCCCTACAGTGAGTTAGAATGCGGCTTTATTACACGGTGTGACTGAAATGCTACGGCGCTACATAATGAATGAGTTCGTGACCATTTATCATGCTGTGACCCTGTGCTTGATATGCTCATAACCATTTGAATGTATAGACATGCCTAAGGTATAATTATTGATACCCGTTCCACAAATTTACATTAACTAACTATGGATAAAGAACAATTTAAAACAATTTTAACTACCGTCATAATTTATGTATTTAAAAATGGTTATCTATATCTACTTGGCATTGGCACAAATTCAATAGTAAATATTATTTTTAGACTTTTTTCCGCGTGTGGCGAGTATGCTAAAGATTAGTTTGTTCAGTAAGAATTTAACTGAATTGGATATCTATGTTCGTGGAGATGACTAGATTTTCATAATACCTACAAAAAAAAGAGTTTACATTGACAAAACGTGACGTATTCAAAGCCGGAAGCTATTTGGCCTCACAAAACGGACTATTAACGTCGAGAGCTCCGCATTGATGGCTATATTTTGTTCGTGTCACGCAAAAAAGGGATATGTTTGTGCAGCTGCAACAACTTGCAAGCTCTGTGTTCGTTAGGTGCGCCAGCAAAAGGAAGTCATTCCGTTGGTAAACAATAACGCACGGTCGGAAACGTCTTTCACGATAGACCTGCTCCCGTCGAGCTGGCAACCGGGGAGCCTTTAAAGAGCGGGCAATTTGCGCAGTAACACCCGCCGGATACTGGCTGCTCATTAACTATGAACGCCGTCATCAACGACTCTTCTTCAGCAGAAAAAACGGCGTTTAACAGTAGCACTCTCCACGAATAAACGCTGCGGTGAAGTGCTTTTGAACGGCCACCGCTACAAAGTGCATATAAATTGCGCTCTAAAATTGAAGCGGAGATATGAAAGGAGCAGTAAACTGTTGAAAGACATGCCGAGGGCAGCTCGCTTTGAAATCCACAGGTCTTTCTAAGATGTAAAGGCGCGGTTTACCAACGAATAGGGGGATATGCATATTCAAGTACGTATCTGTGTATCTGTTGCTAAATGAAGAAAATATAAAGGCTAGTTTTATTGTGTACATGTTACCTTAAGGAGCACACACACATCACTTTTTATTCTAATGTTAGATTATTGATATTGCAATATCTACTCTGAGTACATGTTATGTAAGAATGCCTAACACGCAGCAAGGAGTGTCGAGCTACGATAAAAGTAAATTGCATCTGAGTTTCTGCGATATTAAGTCCAAGAAAATTTTCTACGATATTGCTTATTCCACGGTTAAAATGTATGTTTCATATTTTTCTAATATAATATTTTTACACACATTTTTAGTAGATATGCAAATTGCCAATAGCCACTTATAGAATACTAGCTTTTGCCCGCGACTTCGTCTGCGTGGACTTCAGAATTGGGTCCAAAAGGAAATAAAAAATGTGAAAGTTATGAAAAATGGAATAAAATTTTCACCCGTGTAATAGAGAAAAATACCAAATTTCTAAGCTGTCAGCCCACGGCTTAAGCTCGTACACAATTTTCAATTTTCCCTCGGGAACTACTTAAGGAATCGGGATAAAAGGTAGCTTATGTTCCTTTCCATGTCAAAGGCTACATGCATGCCAAATTTCATCCAAATCCGTTCAGCCGTTTTTGCGTGTTTGAGCAACAAACATCCAAACATCCAAACATCTAAACTTCCAAACATCCACACTTTCACATTTATAATATTAGTAGGATGCAACTTATAAAATTAAGGATCAAAATGATAGATCAAGATTTAATATTATAAATGTAAATTCAAAAGTAAATAAATAATTAACTTTGAACTTTAATGAAATCGTTTTTGTACTATACGCAAAAGAAGTCCCTTCTACTAAAAAGGTACCTGTTATATTCGCTGTAGAAGAATATAACAATTAACGCATTAGAGTTCAAGTGGCGCTCCTCCAATTATCTTAATGTAGAGTGGTACTATATTGGACAACTAATTGGTTCGCGAGGGAGGGTCCCACGTTCAAATTAACTTTTATTTCATTAGGTGAACATGATAGAAAATATCTATATGCTTGAAAGTAATTGTATTTCAAGCAATAAATAAAAGACATATGCATAGGTAGTGAGGTACATAACTTATGAATATGCCACACAGAAAAGCAAGCATTACCCATAGATATAGTATAGATAATGCATGCTTCTTTTGCAAAGGATAAATAACAGTTTGTATTATTGCCATGAACTCTACAAAGGTTTATATGCGCATTCAGACGCTTAAATCTTTCTTTTCCTTTAGGATATATAAAGAAAAAGGATATCGTTTATCTTTGCGATAGAAGGTCTCTTTAGCATATTTAACATGCATGAACTCCTTGGTTAAAAATGCTTTCCACGTTACCGGACGGAGCTCGCGACTAATCTGATCCACAAATTGAGACGTTATGTGGGCTGCACTTGACTGTGGTATATCTCTATACTGTTTAATAATTGCTAGAACCACAGTCAGATTTCTACGATGACTGACACACAGAGATACAGATTTTTATATAGTAAATACCGTATAAACTATTTACTGGCACTAAAAACCTTAAAAAGTTCCTTGTACACAAGCATTGTAAAATAAAGCGACTTCATCGAAAGTATATTATTAATGAAATAATTAAAACTGTTTTTCCCATTCATAATAACAAAGGCAATTCCAGACGGCCGTTTATTTATACAAAAATGTTATTTCGACACTCTCAATGGTATAACCATTACCCATCAAGGAAGTGTAATTTTAAAGCATGGTTTTAATTTGAACTCGTTACTCCGCGCGTCTCGAGATAAAGGGTCTTTACAGACAGACGGATGTACAACAAAATGATTTTTCCATTTGAGGTACGGGACCCAATAATACCAGTTAAAATGCTGACAAAGAATATACATTCGTCGTAGTCACCCATAACTTTTGTCAGTGATATAAAAATTACAAGCAAAGCGCGTTTTAGAGAAATTGCTACACTATTCGACTAGCTCCCCTACACTTCGTCATCAAACGATACCGTATTTGAGTGGGTATGCCCTTTGATTCTCGCTCGCTTTAAGCCCCAGTGAAAAGCAACTTGTTTACATTTTTTAACTCATCTAGCTGAATGGCCCCTAGTCAAAGATTTCCAAGCTCTGCAATCAACTTCCACAAGAAATCTTTGTCATGCTAGAATAGTGGTATTCACTAGTTTTAGATAATGTTCTTTTATGTAGCCAAATGCCTACTTTTGCCTTGTAGGTAGGTACTTTAATCTTGGTACATTATGTAACTGTAATACTTACAAAGATGAAATTCCAAATTGTACCTATTTATTGGCTTACTGCAACAGGGATTATCTGTGTTTATGGTATTTTGTGCAATTTAATAATAAAACTTTGATGGTAATAAGTTGGGTTTTTTTATTAGTTATTAAGTATGATTATGGGACTTTTAGTCATGAGTAAATTTTTGGATGTAGATACCTTCTAACTAAAGGTATAAAAATAAAAATTATAGGATAATAAATTTCTAAAAGGCATTGTTTCAAAAAAACAACAGATGCTTATTAATCGTCATAAAAGATATTTTCTATACGAGATAATCCCCCGATTTTAAAAATTAAGCTGCACGTTTGACATTCTTTTACAAGGGTAGTGTAATATAACCCCGGTCGTCTATTTGTTCCCAGGGATTTTCCTGCGGTACGTAAAGACATCGCGACGTCGGCTTGAAGAATATTCTTATTTATCAAAGAGTTCAGCTCACGAATAATGTTTGTATAGGCAAGGAGCACGGCGCATGAATAGTTATTGATTTTGAAAATAGTTCCTTCGCTTTGATTTTCAAATATGTTGTAGATTTTAACATTGTGCTGATTTACTGTGAGCATATATTATGATATTAATACATAGAATTGACGAAAAAATATAATTTTGATCCTGTTGAGTTGTGCCTATTCGATCTGGTTTAAGAGAAGTGTTAAGAACAATTAGCAAACAAAAAGTTGATGACCAAAATTAGACAAAACGCCTAAAACTCTAAAGCATAATTTAAAGTCTGTATTATATGTTGCGACTAGGAAATAATATAAGTTTTAAGTAGGTTAAGACTATGATATCCTTAGTATTTATTTATTTAGTAGTTAACTGGTGGAATTTTATTGTATTTAGGTGTTTGGTAAATCAGAATGTATCCACAACAAAAAATAAATTCAAACAACTCCTACTAATTGATTCTAAGTTTATATCCTTTAATTTCTAAACATATGCATTAGTATTATTTTCCTGTCGCAAAATTGTCAGTACTAATATCATAACTAACCATTTGCCGAGTTTTTAGGTATAGCTTTCCCAAAAGCTTCTTACTGAGATTGTTCTGGACCAAACTTCACACACTTTCCACCGTTTAGTCGTTTCGTAAAACTTCTACCTCCAGCAGTCCAGCTGTTATCGGTTCTACAAGCAATGTGGCCAAACTAATTCTTTAAGCTATGACGGTAACTTTTGTTTTATCTCGAATTTCGCCCTTTACTATTTTATTACTCAGCGAAACTTTGGACATTGCCCTCTATAGCCTGTTGAGTAACTCGGTTTATTCAGGCCAGACATTTACAGGACGGACTGCCCCTATGAATATAAATTCGGGTAATAGTGGTAAGATTTACTTAGAACTTGATGTTTAAGTTATAAGGTTGATTTTTGCTTGCTGATCTATTACGATACGATAAACTTTAGTCTCGACAATGGGACTGATTGTAAATAGTGTAACGACGGATGTGTGTAACAAAGGTTTTAGATAGCTTAGGTGATGTTGATGAAATTTTGGCTATGATGATAAATAAAATACATGCAAATTTTTCAATAAGTATTTACTTATCTTGGTAGAATAATTAATTATTGGAAATAAAACCTAGCCATTAGCAGCGAATCTCTAGATGTAGCAAAAATAGACACATCCTTGCTGCATCTACAAAATAGTTAAAACAGACCAAGTTGTACTGTGTCTTACAAAACACTTCTGAGTTAAAAAACTTGTTGTTTAAATCTCTGCAGCATTTAAAACCTAACTAACTATTGAGTTGTAAAATTACATTGACTTGAAACTTTATAAAGTTGGTAGCTATTTGCCGATAAGTCAAAGGATGGTGGGTGCGGACGGGGTAAAGCGGAAATGGAAGCTGCCAATTACAGGCGCATCCACAGGTTAAATTTTTGATCTTTTATTTGGCTTAACATCGCCCGCAGTTAGAGCAGAGAACACAAGCAAAACATAGCTTCAACAAATCTACTCACAACCGGAAGTTAATGAACTTAAACTTTATATAAAATAGGATTAAAGGTTATATCTACTTATACTTATATTATAAGTTTTTTTGTTTGTATGATTGTTTGTTTGTTTGAACGTGCTAATC
The DNA here is from genome assembly GCA_950381575.1 of Plusia festucae. Classification (NCBI taxonomy): domain Eukaryota; kingdom Metazoa; phylum Arthropoda; class Insecta; order Lepidoptera; family Noctuidae; genus Plusia; species Plusia festucae. Next base: position 9,207,894 of record OX494434.1, read on the forward strand.
ACAGAAGCTTCAGGTTCGATTTGAAAAAATCTTTCACTGTTAAGTAGCCCACTTATTGAAGAAGGCTATAATTTGTCACGATAAACGACGCGCACGCGGGCGGATCCGCGAGCAAAACCTAGTATTATAATAAAACAATTTACCTACTTTGTGGTTTGTAATGTAAACACGATATTAATCTCAATTATGTCAATTTTTAGGGTTCCGTACCTCAAAAGGTAAAAACGGAACCCTTATAGGATCACTTTGTTGTCCGTCTGTCTGTCTGTCTGTCAAGACCTTTTTTCTCAGGAACGCGTGGAGGTATCAAGCTGAAATTCATATCAAATACTCAAGTCTATGGTCTCTTGGAGCTGTGAAAAAATCAAACTTCTAAGTCAACGCGATCAAAAGATACTCCCGTTTATGCCGCAAATTTTCGACACTCGCAAGGGAATCAAAACCTACAGGGTACTTCCCGTGAACTCAGAATCTTGAAATTTGGTATGAAGCAACGTCTTATAGCAGAGATATAGGAAAAATTGCGAAAAGTATACATTTTTAGTTATATCATATAATAAAAATATTTTTAATAATTTTAAACTTAGTACCCCTTTCCTCATGAACGCGTAGTGGTAATATATTGAAATTCATATCAAATACTCAAATCTATAATACCTTTAAGCTGTAACAAAATCAAACTTCTATGTCAACGCAATCAAAAGAAACAGGAATTAAAACCGCATATTTTGAAACTCGCCACTACTCGCAAGGGAATCAAAACCTACAGGGTACTTCCCGTGAACTCAGAATCTTGAAATTTGGTATGAAGCAACGTCTTATAGCAGAGATATAGGAAAAATTGCGAAAAGTATACATTTTTAGTTATATCATATAATAAAAATATTTTTAATAATTTTAAACTTAGTACCCCTTTCCTCATGAACGCGTAGTGGTAATATATTGAAATTCATATCAAATACTCAAATCTATAATACCTTTAAGCTGTAACAAAATCAAACTTCTACGTCAACGCAATCAAAAGATACAGCAATTAAAGCCGCATATTTTGAAACTCGCAACTACTCGCAAGGGAATCAAAACCTAAAGGATACTTCCAGACGACCTGGAATCTTGAAATTTGGCATGAAGCAACGTTATAAAGTACACATATAGGAAAAATTCCGAAAATCTTAAATTTTTAGTTACATCACATAGTATATTTTTTTTAATAATCATAAACTTACTAGCTGACCCAGCAAACGTTGTTCAGCGATTAAAAAAAAAAACAGATGTTGGCCGATTCTCAGACCTACCCGATATGCACACAAAATTTCATGCAAATCGGTTCAGCCGCGATTAACAAAAAAAAAATAAAAAAACTGGCCAAGTGCGAGTCAGACTCGCGCACCGATAAAAATACCATAACTTTTACTTATATACCTACAGGTTTGTACGGAACCCTCGGTGCGCGAGTCTGACTCGCACTTGGCCGGTTTTTCTTATGTTTTACAGTCATCGTGTATTTCGACTACTTTATTTCAACAACTTATTACTTTACAAGAAACTATATTTAACTAACTTGTAACAGAAATAAAACTATCGAATAATACTAGTAGTGTAGAATTGGGGTTCCTGGATCAAAAAAATCCAGGAACCCCAATTCCACACTTGAAATGTATCTACTAGACTATCAATCAGTTGGGGCTATTCGTAAACCTATGATTCAATTTGTAATGAACTGGTCTTCAATCAGCTGGTCTTCAATCAGTCTGCCTAATTGTAAGTAGGTATAATCTTCGATTGACATATGAAATGAACTGGATAATACAGCTCCTATAATTTGAATATGCGCATAATGAATACGTAATAATAAACCTTAAAACAAAAGAATGCAGCCGTCTTCCATATTAGGAATACAAGCGTGATAAGCGCCGCACACGATGATAACTATAATATTAATTATTCATAGTTTCCTATGATATCGAAATGAGAGATCCTATTCTTCACTCTACTGTTATTGATAGTTATTGTTTATTTATACATTTTTATACGTATGAAATTATGAATGCATATACTTCTGAACTGATTTCAATGAAGAACTTTATATACCCCTTCGAAATATATTGATGATATGACAGCTTAGTAATAATTTATCATTATTTCCACTGTTTAAGTATTTATTCAATAAGTGTATTCTATATTCCACCGCATCGTCTATTCGGCACATAGCAGCCCTGAAATTATAATGCGCTCAGATGAATTCCATAGTCGCCTTATATAGACTGTCTACATACTTACAGCACTTTATGCGAATTGATTTATTATCAACCTTTTTACTGGCTCATTTCAGCTAAAAAAAAGAGTAATTAAAAAACAAAACCCTAGAGGCTATCGCTCACTCATATGATTTTTCGAACATGTGAATGCAGTCAGTCGTGCGTTCCGGGTTCAAACTCTACACTTCCTATCGGTATTTACGAATCAATACTACTGGATGTTAAATAAAATGTATCGTAAGAGGTTGTAAAAATCGTCATTTCACTAGAAGGTTATTAAAAAAAAAAAAACTCTTCAAATAATAATTGATTGAACTTTATTTATGGCATTATATCTGACACTTTTAAAGCAATTTCTTTAACAGATTTATAAATATCGTCCATAAAAACATTTTTAACCACATGCTGCACACATAACTCAGCATCACAATTGCATAGTGAACTTATATGATCAGGGAAGTTTTCGGTATCATAAATCTCGATCCTTATAATTTTAGCACCTCGTGTAAGTTTTTTTACAGAGGTAAATGCAGCCGTTGAAGATTTTTTCATTTGCTTGCTGCTAGGACCTTCCAGGTTCAACTGTTTATCGTTTTTTTGTTCCACTACCCTGTTCACGGGAATGAAGTTGAACAAGTCGTTTTCATAGTCCTAAAAATAATAATAATAATAACAATCAATATTAATTTTGTCATTTATAGGTATACTTATATTATTTATAAATTCAAATGATCGTTATTAGAAGCGTGTAATATTGAATATAAATGTGTAACAATTTTTAAGTTGCATTCAATCAATAAGGCATTTAAGTTAACATTAAAAATATATATATTATATATATTTAAAGAAAATAACTCACCGACATATTTTATTTTAGGATAGTGTCTGAGCTCGCTGATGGAATTAAACTAAATTATTTTTATTTTTTCGCATGATTATATCCTTTATATAGAATTTTTTTAATGTATTTTAAAGGGACATAAAGTTCAAATTTGCATCGAAATTATCGATACTTTAAAACGTGTAAATGTAATTCTACACTCTAGACAATACGGCACCACACCGCTTCGGATTGCAATTCAACGTAATGTAATATATATATCGAAATCGGTTTTTGTGTAAGTTTGTTCATCCATACTAATAAATTAGCTCGCCCTGCCACTTCACTCGTTTATTTAATAGTTAATAAATTATGTATTCTCTAATGAAAAAAAATATTACCTCCTTTTTTTTAAGTTGGTTAAAAGTAAAATACCAATCTTTCGAGCTTTATGAGGTAAAATGGTGATAGATTAGTATACATACTATTACATTTGCTTACCAACATAAAAGAGGAGACAAACCCGGGTGAAATAAGTATGTATTATTTAATCTGAATGAGATCTACATTTCAGTGTTATTAAATTTTATTATATTATATCTTAGATGAAGTAGATAAAGTTGATATTGCATGATTTCGGTATGTTGCTAAGTTATTTTTCTGCAACATAAACAATTGCGTATTGGGTGGTCGATCTGACAAAGCATTTTAGCAAACCCGTGCCCTATTCCCTATTTGGTATACCGTCACGCGGTTTTAGTGCTATTTAAGAGATCATCTGCAGGGAGTGGATCACAACAATTCTTCAGCTAGAAGCAGTCACATCCAAATTAGGAAGTACCTAAAAAAAAAACTTCAATCTTCTAAAATGTAAGTATTACCTGTTATACTTCATTTAGTGTTTTCATTTCTTATTTTTCAATCATTAAAGCGAAGTTTCCTTCATTTCTTCAATCACTCCATTCATAATTTATGTAAATGTTATCCAATATTTGCTATGTCCAAACACTGTTTATTTGTTTTATTTAGAATTCTGTCAATCATGTAGGTACATACTTAGATAATATTATATTCACTCATGTTCCTCATGTTTCATTTTCTTATTATTCAATCATTCAAATTACTTTCATTCATTTCTTCGATCACTCAATTCACAATTTATGTGAATGTTATCTAATATTTTTTATCTTTATTTTCTAGGTCCAAACACACTGCTGACCATATTTTCCCTTCGGAGGACGAATCGTTGGACGAGGCGCAGATGAAGACCAAACAGAAGGAAAACAAGAAACGTAAGTCGACGCCAACGCGCAGCCCCCAGCCGTCTACCAGTAAGAAAAGCAAGACAGTTATTCGTCCCATCCCTCCTGTTACCAAGTCTACGGCTCGCGAACTATTTGGGAGTGATAGCGACGACGACGCGGTAGACGTACCCTTGGCGAAGAAGCCTTCGGTGATTTACTCCTATATTACAAGGAGACTGGCCAATGGTTTTTCTCGACAGATAGATGAGAATAAAAAAGGTGCGTTCTACATAGAACTTAAAGTTTACAAGTGTGACGAGATAGAGCGGATTCAACCCGTGAATAGGTGGCGTCACTCAGTGATTACAATAAAAAATAAAACGGACGAAGATTCTGAATCCTGGCGGCACTTGAATGACTACATAATAAGTACTAGGCGGGAGTTCAAACGCTGTACTCCAACGTTTATAAATTCATACCAATAATGAAGTACCTAAGTATGTATTACACTTAATTATTGGTATGAGATATTATTATAATCAGTTAATTTTATAACATAGGTAAGGTAAAGTCGGTATAATCATAAAATTAATCATAGGTACTCTTACATATTACATTATATACAGTGAATAATTAGTTTTTAAGTTTTTTTGTAACCCACTTACTCATTTATAATTAAAGTATTTAGTACGATAAAAATGAGTTATATTTATTTTGTTTCCAGTTACACAAGCCAGTAATGCGACACCAGCAAGTTCAGATACTTATAATGATTTATGCGAAACTAAGATCCCCGAACATGAATATGAAATGAATACTTATGAGACTAATTGTTTATTAAAAAGATATTGCGAGAAATGTAAAATTGAGATCCCTGAACATAAATACAGATACCATAAGAGAACGAATACCCATAAATCAAATTGTTTAATAAAGTCAAATTTTGAAAATGTTGATATTATAGCAACTGCATTTAAAAACAGGATTCAGACTTATCGCTTAAATCCGTCTATAGAAAATGAGTACCTCACACCAGAGGCGTTCTTAGATGAAAAGCGAAAAGATATTTTTAATATAATTAAAATGTTATTAATGAGACATAACTGCATTAAAGTTAATTTCGAGCTCTTTGCTTACTTTTTACTGCCAACGTTAGGTGAGCAACAGCTTAAGTCATTTAATACTAAATATGAGATTATATATAATAATACTGATTTTGATGACATATATTTTAATGTAATAGAAACATTTAAAAGAAAATTTACCGAATTTGAACATTGTCAATCCGGATGGTCATTTATTTCAATAAATCATTTAGAAATAAATATAAATAAATATTGCCCTATGCGGGGTGGTACTTATTCAGAGCTACCAGATGTTATTAAAAATACAAAAAGCTGTTTGAATATACATAATAATGATGAATACTGTTTTTTGTGGAGCATAGTTGCAGCATTATATCCAGCTAAAAATAATGTTTGCAGGGTCAATTCCTATCCACATTTTAGTACAGTACTTAATACACGAGGAATGTCATTTCCACCTTCACATAAGGATATAAAATTATTTGAAAAAAATAATTTTGACTTGAGTATTAATATTTATGGATTTGATAAACATTATACTATAACTGGCCCTATTTATGCGACGAATTGCAGGAAAGATAAACATATAAATTTACTGTACTTTGAAAAACATAATAAAGGTCATTACTGTTTGATAAAAAATCTGTTACGTTTAGTACGACGACAAGTTTCATGCCATAAGGGACGAATGTATTTATGTGAGACATGTTTACAATTTTTTACTTCTGAAATAAAGTATAATTCTCATAGTTGCTCTAAAATTTTAACCGTGCTACCTGATAAAAACAGTACTTTAAAATTCAAAAATTATGAGCGAAAGCAAAAAATTAATTTTGTAATATACGCTGACTTTGAAAGTATATTGTTAAACTGTAAAATGGAACAGAATGACAATAAAAATACAATAAAGAATAAACTTCATCAATCGTCCTGTTTTGCATTCTATGTGTGTTGTTCTCATGATAGCAGTTTAAATAAATTTGTATCATATAGAGGACCTGACTGTGTGGAAGTATTTATTAAAAGATTGATTGAAGAAGTGAAATTAATTCATAAAATTTTATTAACAGAGAAACCTATGAGACCAATGACAAGAAATCAGACTGATAATTATAATAATGCAACTACATGTCATATTTGTAATGATTTATTATTTGGTGATAAAGTTTGTGATCATGATCATATAACATCTGAGTACAGAGGTGCGGCACACTCGCAGTGCAATTTAAATTATAGAGTTTGTCCATTTATACCCGTTATATTTCACAATTTAGTTGGTTACGATTCTCATATATTTATAACTGAATTATCGAAATATGAAGGTGAGATAAGAATTATAGCAGAAACTAAAGAAAAATATTTAACCATAACCAAAGTAATAAATACCGGTAAAGGATGCAAACCAGTACAAATTAAATTTATAGACTCGTTTAAATTTCTTAGTTCAAGTCTTGATAACCTGAGTAAAAGTCTAACGGAGAATGATTTTATTCATTTATTCACACATTTTTCGGACAAAAATCAATTTAATTTAATGCGAAAGAAAGGTATTTACCCATATGAATATATTTGTACATGGGATAAATACAATGAAACACAACTCCCTGATAAGGATAAATTTTATAACTCGTTACAAATGAAACACATCACTGATGATGAATATAAACATGCTCAAATTGTGTGGAATCTTTTTAATATTACTTCTCTTGGTGAATATACTGACTTGTATTTAAAATGTGATGTACTATTATTATGTGATATATTTGAAAATTTCAGAAACATTTGTCTCCAGCATTATAAACTTGATCCTGCATATTATGTAAGTTCACCTGGATTGAGTTGGGACGCTATGCTCCTTTACACAGGTGTTCAGTTAGAAATGATTCATGACTTAGAAATTTACGAAATGTTGGAAAAAGGAATACGAGGAGGGTTAGCTCAATGTTCTCACCGATATGCCAAAGCTAATAATGTTTATTTACCTCATTTCGATAATTCAAAGCCATCAACATATTTAATTTACTTAGATTGTAATAATCTTTACGGATATGCTATGACGAAAAAATTACCCATTTCAGATTTTAAGTTTATGACCGGTAATGATATGAAATATTTTAATGTGCTTAATATTCCTGATAATTCAGAGTTCGGTTACATTTTAGAAGTAGATATAACTTATCCAGATCATTTACATAATTCACATAGTGACTTGCCTTTTGCTCCAGAGAAATTCACTCCTATTGGAGGGAAAACGCAAAAATTAATCGCAAATTTGTATGATAAATATAATTACATTATTCATTATATTCATTTAAAAGAATGTCTCAAAAATGGTTTGCTTTTGAAAAAAATTCATAGAATCCTTTGTTTTAGACAAGAAAGTTTTTTAAAAAAATACATAGATTTGAATACGAGACTACGGCAAGCAGCTTTAACTTCATTTGAAAGAGATTTTTTTAAACTATTTAATAATGCAATTTTTGGGAAAACAATAGAAAATAAACGAAAGCATGTCGAGGTGAAACTAATAAGTAAATGGAGTGATTATTCAAACAAAACGAATAAAATAATTGGTGCTGAGAAATTAATCGCAAAACCTAATTTAAAAAGTATTTCTGTATTTAATGAAAACTTTTTAGCTATACAACTCAGTCCAGAAAAACTTGTATTAGATAGACCAATATATGTTGGATTTGCGGTATTAGAATACTCTAAACAACATTTGTACAATTTTCATTATAATTTTATTAAGAATAAATATGGTGATAAAGCTAAATTGTGTTACACTGATACAGACAGTTTGTTGTATTTAATTAATACTAGCGACATATATAAAGATATACGAGAAAATTTAGCAGAATTTGACACAAGTAATTTTGTATCTAACAATAATTACTGTATTCCAAAGGTCAATGAAAAAATACCTGGTTTATTTAAAGATGAATTAGGAGGTGACCCAATTATTGAATTTATAGGCTTAAGAGCGAAACTGTACTGTATAAAATCACTAAAAACGCAAATTAATAAAGCTAAAGGTGTATCAAAACCTATAACTGAGAGTTTAAAATCACGTAACTATAAGCACGTTTTATTTAGAAATTTAACTTTAAAGCGTAAAATGAATACGATCAGATCAATGAAACATGTGCTATTCTCAGAAGTAGTAAATAAAGTTGTCTTGAACAGAATAGATGATAAAAGGCAAATTTTAATAAATCAAATTGACACTGTACCTTGGGGTCATTGTAATCATGTATGCTAATGCTGTTAATGTATAATTAACAATTTATTAATTAATCCAAGTAATTTTAATCATAAAAATAATTGTGCTTAGTACTAAAATATATATGGAAATAAATTATTGTGATATAAATTATAATGGTGTTTTATTTAATTACCTAATGAGGATTTGATATTTATGATATATTATTAGATACTTGATTTAAGAATGTATATGCGATGCATAAAAATAGGCTCCTCGAGTAATGTTAAGTACATTCGGCGTATCCTGGGTGGTTTATTTCGATACTATCTTGATTGACTGGCTAATATTTTCCATCAGTTGATTTTATTCTTATATGAAATAAAGTCTAAGTTGTAATGAAAGATAAAGAATATCCTGATCTCTTGTAAGTATATAAATACCAGAACAAATATTATTTATGTCAGACACAAAAAATGAAGTGGATTAAACACCCGGTAACCTTAGCAGTTAAAAATATTGATGTGAAGGAGAATACGCTGCACCCGAAACATAGCGTACTTCTCCCGAATAACATCCGCAGTATAATATGTGGTCCTTCGAATTGTGGAAAGACTAACGTCATGTTAAGCTTATTAATTCATGAAAATGGGCTAAAATTTCAAAACGTATATTTGTATTCCAAAACAAGCTCACAATCAAAATATCGCTTTCTCAAACAAATTCTGGATAGAGTTCCAAGTGTGAAACTATTTACTTTCAAATTTGATGAAGATGTGATTCATCCTAATGATGCATTACCTAATTCTGTAATAATATTTGATGATGTGGTTGGCGAAAAACAAATAAACATACGTAATTATTTTACGATGGGAAGGCACAGAGCAATAGATTGTTTTTACTTATCTCAGACTTATTCAAAAGTACCAAAGCAGTTGTTACGCGACAATGTTAACTTTCTGATTATCTTCAAACAAGATGATATAAACTTAAAACATATTTATGATGAACATGTCAGTTCGGATATGGAATGGTCCAAATTCAAAAATCTCTGTTCAAAAGTATGGCTGGGTCCATACGATTTTTTGACTATCAATAAAGACTGTGATTTGAAGCATGGTAGATATAGAAAATCATTTGATAATTTCATCAACTTTGAATAATAAATAAATTTATCTTTATCTGCCATGTACTTAATGATTGCTTGCTTGCTACTCGTTAACAAAGAATATTCATTGAGTCATGGAAGGTACAGAAATAATTTTGATATATTTTTGAAACTTAATGAATGTGGGTGGTGGAAACTGATATAATATATATGAATACCTTATAAATGAAAACTAGTATTATTTCTTCTATGAGTGAATGCAGTCGTTTAACGTAAGATGGAGAAAAATATTAGAATAGAGTTAATGAAGTCAGTAGACTCCATAAAGAATAAAATAAAACAAATGAAGACCCAGGAATATGCCATGAATTTGTCACTCGATAAAATGCTGAAACCTATTGCAGATCCTCTTAAAACCCTAGTTGATTCGAATCTATCTATAGTAAAAAATAGGAATGTAGAAAATACAACATTCAGTAATAATGAAAGCATTGAATCTGATGACAATAATGCTAGCTCATTTGCAAAGTTTGAAGACTGTTACGATCCTAAACAAGATTCTGAACAATTAGTTGAAAAGTCACCTAAAATGGAGGCACCAGATAATCTAGAAATTTCATTAGAAGGACATGATATCTATGGTATTTATGATGGTGTAAATATACCTTTTGGAATAAGAAGTGAAAATAAAAAATTATGGATGGGCAATTCATTAGTATCCTTTTCTAAAATAGAAAACTTGAATAACGATAATGTAATTATGGTTAAAATCGATGACAGAGCCTATAATTTAACCCCTGGTCTAAAAGAACTTTTACTTCGAAGAAAACCTGATTTAAAATTAATATCTGACAGAGATAAGCTTGTCTATAAGGATATGTTGCATTTTACAAATGCGTATAAAAGAGATTTTAATCCTAATGGTCAAATAAGAGGTGATAAAGGAATGAAATACCGTGCAATCATCAAACCAATGCTTTCCGAAATATCAAATGATAAAACTCCCACTAAACTTGGAGGAAACTTGCCAAAGCTCAAGGAATACAAAAAAAACACTGATTTAGTTTATTGGGATGACCCAAATGAACTGGTTGAGAGATTGCAATTATTAGTTGCATCAAGAGATGCTGGCAACACAAACCATGATAATGAAATTTTTTCAATAATTGAAGAATTAAAAGAAGCTGACATTATTAAAGAATAAATAGTAAGAATAATGTGTCTTTTATTCAGTATCACAAAGAACTTGTTAAGGGACATATTAAACTGGGGTAAAAAGAAACATGAGTAAAGCCGATGTGGTCAACGAAATTCATAAAAATGCTAGAGTGAACTTTTCACGAAGACACGTTATCATGAAAGATATAGATGATCTATGGCAAGCGGATTTAATAGATATGCAATCAATTTCTAAGGAAAATAAAAAATTTAGATTTATTCTCGCCGTTATTGATACATTTTCGAAATATGCATGGGCCTTTCCTTTGAAATGTAAGACCAAAGATGTTGTTAGTAACACTTTCAAGACGTTATTAAACAAAGGACGTGTGCCTAAAAATCTGCAAACTGATAATGGAACTGAGTTTTATAATAATACATTTAAAGCACTTATGAAATCTTATCAAATTAATCATTATTCAACATTTTCAACAAAAAAAGCTTCAATCGTTGAGAGATTTATCCGAACACTAAAATCTAAACTGTATAAAGAATTTAGTTTAAAAGGAAACTATAAATGGGTAGATAGCACTCTTGATAATGTTGTTTATAAATATAATCACACTCATCATCGCACAATTGATGAAATTCCCGCAAATGTAGATAGTAAAAATAAAAAACGTGTACTGGAGAGATATATAAGTTTGGTAAAAAACGTGAATACAAAAAGTAAGTTTAAAGTAGACGATTATGTGCGTATAAGTAAATATAAGGGAACTTTTGAAAAAGGATATACACCCAACTGGTCAACAGAAATATTTAAAATTAAAAAAATACAAAATACAACTCCTGTTACGTATTTAATTGAAGATACAATTAGAGGTCGACCTATTTTAGGTGCATTTTATGCACAAGAGCTTCAAAAAACGAAACATTCCAATGTATATCTAGTAGAGAAAGTTCTAAGAAGTAAAGGAAATAAAGTTTTAGTGAAATGGTTAGGTTTGCCTTCATCTGAGAATAGCTGGATTGAAAAGTCGAATAAATTGTAACAAATTAATTCACTTAACAATACTATTTATTAAGTGTTCAATTTATAACTTATCAGTCTTATGATGTGTATTGGAGAGAGCAGTCTTCTCAATTGGTTAATAAATAATTTACCGTTTGAGTTACACTTACCAGGCTACAAATATTGCGGGCCTGGCACAAACTTAATTAAAAGGCTTAGACGTGGAGATAAAGGTATTAATAAATTAGACGAGTATTGCAAGGAGCACGACATCGCTTATCACAAGTCATCAAACTTAGAGGATCGTCACAAGGCAGATTTAACTTTGTTGAATATGGCGAAAGAACGAGCAGCCGCCTCGGACGCAAGTCCAGGTGAAAAATTTGCGGCACGTTTAGTACGCAACGCTATGTCAATGAAAATTAAAACTGGTTCTGGTCTAAAGAAATGTAGCAAAAAGTGTTCTCAAAAAGATACAACTGGAAAAGGATTAAAAAATAAATTTAAAAGCGTTATTACCAAAACGAAAAAACAAATAAAAAAATTAAAACCAAAATGCAAAAAAGCAGCGATAGAATTAGCTATGGCTGCTGCCAGAGAATTAGCTGATAATTCATCCATTAAACTTCCTCGAGTCATTCCTATACCACGAACTGGTGGAGTGCTACCTTTAATTCCTATTTTTGCGGGATTATCTGCTGCTGGAGCTCTAGCAGGTGGTGCAGCTGGCATTGCTAAAACCATAAATGAATTCAAGATGGCTAAAAAACTGTTAGCTGAGTCAAAGAGACATAATGAAAAAATGGAGGCTCTTTGCATAGGAAAAGGGCTACACCTTAAGCCACATAAAGATGGGCTTGGAATATTCATATCAAAAGAAAAAAACTAAGATATCGGCTACCCAATCGAGCTTTAACTAACTTGGACATTTTAAAGTATGGAAATAGCATCCCATATTTTAGAGGCGTCTTTATGAGAGATGAGCTCCCTAAATACCCCTTTGAAAAAGAATGTGGTGTTATTAATTTAGATAGCTCTAAAAACTCTGGCTCTCATTGGGTAGCCTATGTAAAATACGACGATTATATTGAGTATTTTGATAGTTACGGAAATCTTAAGCCGCCAAAGGAATTCATAAAATATGTGGGTTCTAAAGTGAACTACAATTATGCAAATATACAACGTGACCACCCCTTTAATTGTGGGCATCTTTGTTTGCACTTCTTAAACAATTTTTGGTCAAAGAAGCAATAAAATAAACGGGGTCTTTCATAACAGTCCAGTATATAAGCATGTCTACTACGGTTACCATCTCTGGAAATAAATCAGAACTGGTCTCGTATTTTCAACCACCTCTTCATTTATCTGATCAATACGAGTGCGGTTTATTATACTTTTCAGTATTAAAAACAAGAACTAATGTGCCCGTTTATAACAGCAGTTTAACATCTGTAATCAGAATCGAATGTGATCTTGTGCACGGTTCATATTACAACGGATTACCGACTCATTTTATTCACGAATTCATATCTGATACTGCTTCAAATCACGGCTACACAGAAATACCCCAGAACGTTATTTACTTCCCAGTGAACAAAAATATAATTTCATCCATATCTGTCAGGATTGTAGATCAGTTTGGTTACTGTGTTGACTTTGGTGAAGAACATATTCAATTACGTCTTCATTTAAGAAAAGCAAAATGATAGTATATGATAAAAACCCTCCAGTGAAAATAAAACGTCCTATTCCGTCAACAACCGTTAAGGTGCACAGACGTAAGAAATACGTGAAGAAATTGACAAAATCAAATAAAAAAATTCTTAAAGCTTTAGGGTTTAAAGTATGAGTATTCTACAGATTACTGATTTACCACACTTTGATAGTTCAATCGAAAGTTATGAAGTCCATTCATACAATCCCTACAATAACAGCTTTAGAGAAAACGATGAAATCAGAATCCCCATACATCAGCAAGACATATACGTGCTACCATCAGCCAGTTCAATTTACATCGAAGGACAGGCAAGGCTGTTCGGTAAAGATGGGAATCCGATCAAGAAAACTGTTACGTTCACTAATAACCCTGTTATGTCTTTGTTTCAAGACATCAGATACGAAATGAATGGTATCGAAATAGACCGTATTAAAAATTCGGGAATTACGTCAACAATAAAATCATACATTTCATTAAATGAAGCAGAAAATAAAGTTGCGGCCTTATGGGGCTGGAACTTAGCGGGATTCCAAAATGACGGACATTTTAGTGCTGTGATACCATTGAATAAGGTTTTAGGGTTTGCAGAAGATTACAATAAAATTTTGATAAATTGTAAACACGAACTTATTTTGAGTAGAAGCAACTCTAACTTAAATAGTGTTATTCTCACTGATGATGTTGTTAATTTTCAAATAGATATACAAAGAATTCAATGGAGGGTACCACATATAAAAGTGTCAGATCGAGAACGACTAACACTTTTAAAACATTTAGAAAGAGATAGACCTATTCAGATGGCTTTTAGAAATTGGGATTTATATGAGTATCCCTTGCTACCTAAAACTACAAAGCATTCTTGGTCAGTTAAAACAGCTTCACAATTGGAAAAACCTAGATATGTTATATTTTGCTTGCAAACTAATAGGAGAAATAATAGGACTAAAGACAGTTCACTATTCGATCATTGTGAAGTGACCAACGTAACACTCTTTTTGAATTCGCAATATTATCCCTACGAACCTTTGAGTTTAAAGTTTTCTGAGAACAAGTACAGTATATTATATGAAATGTATGTGAAATTTCGTCAGTCGTATTACAACAGTCCTGTAGACCCGTTGCTAGATCTAACAGATTTTAAAGAAAAGGCCCCCCTTTTTATCTTAGATTGCTCAAGACAAAACGATAGTTTGAAAACCGGTCCAGTGGACGTGCGGTTAGAAGTTGAATGTTCCACACCAATACCAGATAAGACAACTGCGTATTGTTTGATTATAAACGATCGACTTGTGGAATACAAACCTCTCAGCAACATTGTGCGCAGGTTATCATGATTGCTGTTGTTGATATTCAAGGATTTAGAACAGAAGCAAATGAATTTATATTAAAAGAAATCGCTATATTGTGTAACAAAAAACTACAAGTGTTTTTAGTTAAGCCACCATTTCCATTTCAAAATTTAACGGAATCTGAAAAGAAAGGAGTTCTTTGGATTCAACGTAACAAAAAGATATACTGGAGTGACGGATTTGTACCTTATTCCAATTACCAGACTTTGGTTTCCGATATATTAAGAGATAAATGTGTTTATGTCAAAGGTTCAGAAAAAGTTTTATGGTTAAAGCATATTTTAGAAAATAGTAATAGTAATATATTTAATTTAGAAGATAAAGGTTGTTCTAGTTTAGTACATTTATATGATCAATATAAACATTCTGAAGATTTGTATAATTGTATTTATCATAACTCTGTATGTGCTTTAAAAAATATATTGTGTTTAAATAAATGGTGCCATGATAATAAAATTTTTATGAAATAAAAAAAACTTGTTTAATTTTTTTTAATATATTTACTATCTTTCCCAATCCTGTTCAATCTTGTTTATAAATTGCTTGCAGCATTAAAGCAATGTCATTCCACGTTTATAATTATTAGCATCAAGAACTTGTAACTAAAAATAAATAAAATATGTATCAAACTGAATATAAACCTCGATATGATATGTATAATACATACAAACTACGTGAATTATCCTTTAATTATTACTGGGGGGCGAATAATTCAAAAAGGTTGGTGATGGAAATGGCTGATGCTGGATTCTTTTATTACGGAAATAATCCATATGATAAAGCAGCATGTTTTTCATGTGGAGGTGTTATAGAAGATTGGGAAATTTATGATGATCCTTGGATGCAACATGCTATTCATTTTCCACAGTGTTTTTATTTGAACGCTGTGAAAGGGGGGGAATATGTCAATAAGTGGCAAAACATTGTTAAGAATTGTGTTAGTGAGAAATCTTTCATGTTGCAATGAAATCCATATATGGAAACGCATCTGTCGAAATGTCAATCGAAGATTATACCTACTTACAATTAGGCAGACTGATTGAAGACCAGCTGATTGAAGACCAGTTCATTACAAATTGAATCATAGGTTTACGAATAGCCCCAACTGATTGATAGTCTAGTAGATACATTTCAAGTGTGGAATTGGGGTTCCTGGATTTTTTTGATCCAGGAACCCCAATTCTACACTACTAATACTATACAGGATTATTATTATTATGAGGTAGTTATAATCACACACATTTCTTACCTAGACTTCCCGCGAGCTGTGTCATGGTCGGCTTCCAGTATGAAGTAATAAATAGACATAAATTGTAGGCGATCAACTCATACCTAAGTCCTTATAATACAATTATCTTTACAAGTCTTCCGTCCAACGGAAAAATCCCAATCTGTGTTGATAAGTGTATGATAAAGTATAAATAAATAAATGCTACATACCTTATTCAATATATTGAATTATGCAGATGAAAACCCATCAAAGGGTGTTGCAACTCAATTGAATATATTATGAAGTTAGATTGAGAGATTAGTCCGAATTCAAAGGCACATTTGAATGTGGATAATAATGTTACTTAAATTAAACTAGATATATCTGCTCAAATCAATTACGCCCATTAGCTAGAAATTAAATAAGGTGCTCAATTAATTAATTATTAACAGTCATTGACAACATAGTGCGAATTAATTACCTGTATAAATAGATCTGTGATATTATAAATTGACATGTAAACTTAATGTTAGTGTAAATTATATTAATTTTATAACGAAACTAAAATAATAATTAATAATTAATTTCTTTATATAGCTGAAGTACCTATGATGAATTCTACGTAAATATGTTGAATTTTATCTTTAAGTAAATCTCAAAGTTAATAAGCAGGTTTGAAATATTAAAATTCACGTAGCCAACACAATCGTTTGTTTTGTACAGGTATCAACAAGCAACCTCAGCTTAGAAAACCAATCTGGATCAATCCTAGAGATAATCAGGCGTTAGGTAAGCCAGGATCTACTTTGCATAACTATTGTCCCAGTACTAAGAGCGAGTAAATATTGTTTGTAGGTATCAATCCTATTTTCAAAAATGTTGCAAATTGTATTGTATTATATTAAAATTTGATATTATAAAACAAAGCTAGAAAGATTTAAACATTTCGATCTTTAATCATCCGATTGTTTATGTTAATTATTTATTTATTGATCTGTCAAACAAAATGTAATGTGTAATCAATGGTTCTTATAATTGTGAACTTCTCACATAAAAGAATTCATACCAATATAGCAAAACAATTGCAAGTCAAACATATGCATGTGTGCCTTAAAAATAATTTCAACAATTAGATCGTGTAAGTGAAAATGTTAAGTGCTTAACTTAAAATTGAGTAAAATAGTAATAAGGTTATCGTTTAGATTTTCTAAATCATTGGAAGAAAAAGTTATATAAAATGTAAGTAGTAAATAAAACGAACTCTATAAGTTTATATATAAGAGTAAAACGATCGTCAAAAATACTAAACCTAACGTGTTAATTATTATGTCACATCGTTCTTAATTGTAATCTTTGTTTCGTTTACAGTTCGTAAAATATTGCCATTTGAATTTTCTATCTAGTTTGCATTTATATATCTATAGACGACGTCTATATAAGTTACTGTGTTTCTATATCAGATAACATGTCAAAATAATATCAAAGGATGCATAAATATAGACACACCAAAGAGGAAACTGTAAGGGTTGTAACTAGATCCTTCATTCACTTTACAACAGACTTTGTTACTAACTATACAAACGAAACCTTAGTCTGAAGTGAATATACTGTGTCGTATATAAACAAAGGCAAACGTGTTCTGTGACAAAAAGGATACCTAAAACCATTGTTATAAATTACACCCTAGTCGAGACTCTTCTTCTTCTTCCTGCCCTTATCCCATTCATATGGGGTCGGCGCAATGCGTATTTTCCTTCTATTCCTCTCTATTACTCGTCATCGCGGCATCCAGTCCTTTCTTTCTCATATCATCTTTCACACAATCCATCCATCTCTTTTTCGGTCTCCCTCTGCTTATATACCCATCCACAGTCATACTTATAACTTGTTTAGTTATGTGACTTTCATCCCTCCTCATAACATGTCCATACCACGACAAACGCTTACCTCTTATCTTTTCATTCACATTCACCCTAGTCGAGACTCTACCAGTCCTTAAAATATACCAAAAATAGAACGTATTGTACGGAATCCTCCATCTTTTATATGCAAATATTAGAAATTACCTATTGCTTTATGCACATATTTTCACTTTTATTTACATACAATACAATAGTATTCAATACGATCCAGGGGATATCATTAAAAGTTTGGTATAGCGATTATACTATAAATCTATATATTAATACGTGATGCCAAAACTTTGGACCCCTTTTTACGAAAATTGCGCAGACGCAGGAGCATAAAATTTGGCACACTTATAGTTTATGTGTAGGAGAAGTGGAGAACGCTAATATTTTTCAATAATAATGCTTATAAAGTACATTAAATCAATAAATAAAACATTACCCACACTACCATGCATTTCACACACACATGTTTGTTTTGTTTTTCATTGACTGCTTACTGACATTGACATAAATAAGTGGTTTCAGTTTTTATATATCCGAATATAACGGCCAAGGACATTTAGCAAACGATAAAAGAGGTTTTACAAAAAACATTGTTTGCAGAGAAGTTTGCAATATGCGATAAAATATGCTCTAAATGGATAGTATTTTCCTCTTATAGCATGTTTTCTTTTAATAAACATTTTTTAAATAGATATTCTTTATTTTACTTCCTTTTAATTTCATATAATTTGTTCAAAAAATAAATTGGCAAATAACAGTCTTGGTCAAATGTGTGGTTATAGTAGTTTAGTTTTCGACAGTAGAACCTTAATAATGTTTGAATTAAGGTCGAATTTCGACCATTGGGCGACCACTAGTATACTGAATTATCTAAAACTTTACAAAAAAAATGCGACATTCAAAATTGAATTTTAAATTACCTTTATTTTAAATTGATTTAAATGAAATGAGTGTGTTTGGTGTTCCATTTTAAACAATAAACTGAGACATCCGATTGATTTTGATGACTCAAATGGTCAGATGGAACCACTAAGTGGTTGGCTTACTGCCCTAATGGTTGCGGGCTTATACAACTATTAACTCAGTGCTGAAATCATCATGCATCGAGCTTGTATAATCAAAATGCATATTATAATATAAATTAATAGGCCATATTAATATCTGGCAAATGCTATCGATGATCTCTCGATTTGTACCTACCTACATTACTTTAAAATATAAATAAAAATGGCGTAATTAAATAAAAATTGTAGTGAAGACTCATTGAAACTCAGGCAGACTCACTCCAGAGAATAGCTGAGTTATTGAAAAGCCGAGATTAAAGCTGAATATTATTTAAAAGAGGGCTTTTGTTAATAACTTAGTGCTTGTACGTCAATTAATTATAATTATGTAATATCATATTTCCTATGCTATATTTGTCTAAATGTTGGTGTACTATAAAGTATATTCTATTCTATTCTATGCTATTTTATAATATATTTTTGCTGCACAATGTTTCAACATTTTTTTTTCTTATTCATTTGCCAATATGGTTTGCGTGCCTTCGCTTTAAGATTGATTTGAAAAACCAATCATCGATGTAAGTGATTTTCGCGAACCGATCCATCAATGCAATGAATTCTTTGGGAAACAACCTTTGGAAAATGTTAATGATAATGCTCTCTCGTGGCAAAAGTTTTTTGAGTGATATGTGCTTACTTAAGAACATTATAATTTAATTTATTATGAAAAGTTAAAAATAGAAGGAGGAAGGAAAAATCATGTATTTATTTGTAATTTTTTTTTTGATAATAACTGAAAATACTTTACAATTTTAGGTAATAAATAATTTTCTATGTTATAATAACTAATAAACCTACCTAATTGCTATAAGACGATTATGAGAAAGCATATTACAATACGAGCAGGACATCATTGTTTTCCTGTAGTATGAAACATTGTTATATCGTGGAGATAACGTTTTCAAAAGACCTCGAAGGTATGTTCACATTATACCACTATAAACCTATTTAACGAATAAGTTGTCATATATTAAGTATTTGCGATTTACTCGTGGCTAAGTATAAGCCGTACGGTTTGACCGATAATAAAGGTTAAGCCGCGCTCGCCGCGGTTGGTCCGTGGAGTGGTGACCATTTGTAAACATACCGAGACCCCTCCGTGCCTCGGAAAGCACTTTAAGCCATTGGTCCCGACTGTCATACGGTAATCTTTGACAGTCGTTAAGTCATTACAATTCTGACAACCATGGTCTTACTATGGGATACTGTATTACCCAGTAAAATGGGTTGTGAAGGTCAAATAGGCAGTCTCTCCATGTAAAATATAGTATTCAGTTAAATCCGGTAAGACTAGAAGCCGACCCCAACATAGCTTGGGAAAAGGCTAGGCAGAAGAAGATATTAAGTATTTGCGAAAGCTATGTTTTAATATTGTGAATTTTAGGGTTTTTATAGGCTAGAGAGATTAGATTTTACTTTCATTATAAGTTGAACGGTTAGAGAATTCGGTTCGTAACCTACCCATTGTACTACCGCCGCGATACCACTCTTAACACAAGTATTTAGCTAAGCACGAGGGGATGGCAAAAATCCTGCGACTCAAATTGCTATAAAGCATTTTTTTTAATATACCTATATACAAGCGAAAGTTTGGGTCGATGTGTGTTACCCGATTACGCCACAACGTGAATGTAAACGGATCCAAATCCGTATTAGACGAATACTTAGTACCTACCTGGAATAGTACATAGAATACTTTTTACGAAGAAAAAATATACCGTGCCTGTGGGATTTTCTAAATCTAGTTGAATCCGTCAAATTAATATTGCGAAACGTAAAAAGAGTAACCATGGCGACGGATTTGATGATAGAAGGAACACAACCTATATTTGAAACGAGTTGTCATAAAAATTTAATACAGCTTGATTTTACGTGGGCTCACCCCTACTTTCTGAAGCTTTAAATCAACTGTCAATCCCCATGTTAATCGCCGTCATTGGTTGTTAATTTTTTGGTTAACACACAACACAAAGTAGCAGTGACATGGATTGGAAAAGTCAAGAACGTGCTAGAAAGAATTCATAGATCAGCCGGTACGTGCTCATTTATCTACACCTCGTCATTACAATAATGTTTTAAGAATATGTTTTAATAAGCAAGCAATACACTACAGTATCATGTTATTGATTAGCAAGAAACCATGTTTAGAGTTTAGAGCTCATCTGCTGTCTGTCTCACTGAAATTAAATGTAAAACATACTTTGCCTTTTATTCCGCTGATTTTAACGAATTAAAACTGTTGAGAGCGAATAATCAGGCATATTTACTTTTTTAGGCTCACCGGACGCTATCTAAGCACAACCAGTGCGGACTGTATACCTATCATGTAAAAGTAAATATTTTAATAATTCGCAAAGCAATAATATAATTTTTACACAACGGGGAATTCTAAAAGAATAAAATGAAGGTTTTTATATGAAAGACAGCTGTTTTATTGTGATGAAAGAGTTCACCGAAATGCGTATAGAAAAGTTAAATTAAATCGAGCCTCGTTTCAGGATGCGAGAATAAAATGGTTCCGTCTCCTCGGATGCTCTATGATGCTATGAAACAGTAAGTATTCATATGACGTCACTCGTGTCAGGCATGAGTATTTCGGTTGGATATTACTCGATGTTAATGGGTTTTTAATGTAGCTTTCTTTAATATTCTTGGAATTATTAAGGTCGTCTCCAGTGTTTTCAGGTTGGGCTTGTATTTCATCGTGTTGTACCTACTAACTTGTGTGTGTCTACGCGCGATTGGTGGTGATACCATGTTTCCCAGTAAGTATTTTGTTTGCCTAAAAAACCAAGTATGGAAAGCTTAGGTTACGGTGGTCTACAGTAACCTAAGCTATCCATACTACATCTTATTTATATAACGAATGCGCTTAAATTAACGCGTTCATAATTTAATATTATTTGGTTAAGTATATACCAAGGGAAGAAACATTAGGTACTTGTATTTTTAAACATCACTCTACCTTAATAACGCGCATTGTTATTCACGTCTAAATATAAATAATCTTCTAGACTAAATGAACATTCCACGTCCATAAATTTAAGCTGAGTTTATACCAAAGATTTCCAAACAAAACTTTTGTACAAAGCTAGAGAAAATTATCTCTAGGATTATAAAATGGAACGAGACAAATGTAATTCAATTGACCTCTAGACAATGCCTTCGAACTTGCGAAAGCAAATCGTTAAAGGCATCAGAACTTATTGTTTAAATGATAAAATTGAGGGAAAACCGGGATTTCTTCAGAATCTCGTTTACAAATAGATTTATTATCGCAGCGCATACTGTTGTGCTGCAGTGAGCTGCGTTAAGGAATAGGCCCTCGGGGAAAAGGCATGCCTAACGAACCGTAAGCAACTTACTCGATGCAAGTATTGCGTTGCTAACGATCTTGCATTTTCAGAAGCACAAACATATATTCGCCCACCCTAATTATCCGTAGGTAACTTATTCAGCTGTCAGAATAATGTGTTCAAGTGAATTTCGAGGCTAAAACTATTAATTTTCAAACGGTTTTAATGTTCACAGCATTACTAGGCAGAAACGATATATTAGAACATTTAGAACACCTTCGCTTGAAGTCGTAGTTGTAAATACATTGCATAAATAATGGAGAAAGGTATCAAGTGTAACTTGATTGAGTGTAGGTAGTTTGTAGTGACTGAAACAGTAACCAAAATTTAATACCTGCTAACTTACCTAAACTCACGTTTTATGAAACTATTAGGTACATAGGTACTTTTAGTTACACACAATTCTTATCGTCCAAGAAATATATTATTCTAAATTAAGTAGAAAAGACTCATACAATTACAATTCCTAAGTCTTGTAAAGCTTTATTCTTTGTTTCGCTGGCGTTCGTTTAGACATGCCGTCATGAGTCCTTTCAAGAGCTTTAAATCAAAGATTGTTTTTGAGAATCACTAATAAAAGACAGAAAAGAAAAGATAGATGGCACATAACGAGTAGGTACTTCTGTGAATTGCTCGTTATATTTGGCCTTTTTAAGTTTTTCTTCTTACGACATAAATTGGTTGCGTAAGATGGGGACAATTTACAAGTAAATGTTCAAATTACTGTCCTTGTCCGTAGACTGAAATTTTATGCGACATACGTTCAGCGAAATGTAAAAATAATTCTAAAATACTAGCAACTATTACATCTCCCCTAGGTGCTCTGCTGGACTCGTTGCAAGACGAATCGGCGAACTACAAACAGCTTAAGAGATTTATATCTTCTACTAGAAATCCGACCCACGGAATCTTTTCATCTGCTATGATTTTGAATTTAACCATTTTTAAGTCCACGAACTTTGAATAAATTGAAATGTGTAGATTTTTTTTTAGAATAGTAAACGTTTTTGCAATAAATCCTTCGAAACCTATTTGTTTTTATTTAATATAATATTGTTCATGTAAGAATTGTTCTCGAATATGTGTGACTATGGTGCTTTGAGAAAAAATGGTATATTAGCGATTTGAATTATATAACTACTAATAAGTGCTTCCAAAGCAATAATTAAATATTTGGTTAAAAATAACTCTTTGATATTCTTACTTTCTCATTAAAATGGGGTTATAAATTTTATCTTATATACCTATGTCCTCCAATAGGCAATTCTAAAAACAAAAAGTTATTTGTACTTTTTAAAAACAAATTTATGTAATTTTTAAAAAAGGTAAATTACAGAATAAAACGAAAGAACTGGATAGGTAACTATCATTTAAAATTAATTAAAAAGGCGTAATAGAAAAAAGGATCGGCATCACAGTCCGTCTTGTAAAAAAACTCCAAACTTAAGATCAACCTATGTACTGTTGTTTATGCAGTACACACTAACTATAATAATTTCAATCCAGCTACCAAACGTGCGAGTTTGTTTAGTATACGCTGCAAAACAAACGTGTTTCCAATGTTACTAGTGAGAACTATCTAAAGTGTGGCACTCAAAACATACACGAGCTGCGAATCATCAGTTGAGCCCTACTTAATGACTCAATGCACAGGAACTTACACTTGTTTACATTCGAGTTATAGAACCATAATCTTGTTAAACGATCAGATCCTTATATACCTACATGATAAAGGTACTGCACTGCGGCATTTTCTAGTGGCTTTCGAGTTTCCTCGGCAATTTGAGGCCTCCTAGCTAAGTACCTAGAAACAACCCTTAGTAAGACTGAGTTTTCTTAGTGAAACAAAGCACTTGCGTGAATTCAGCCACTAGCCTAACTCCGCTAACTATCATAGAAATTCAAGTAACTGTTAGAATGCCGGTCGATATCGTTTATCGGTTCTCTATTTTGAGGTGAGATAGGTAGGTAGCTAGTGTAATACCGAAGCAATTACCTACCAAATTAATTAGAGACTAAAACCAACGTTACCTAATTTATATTGTGCTATTATAGCCCTGAGTAAATTTCTGATAGACAGCTGTGTAATATAGATAGGAAAAATATGGTAGTAAAATAATAATGCGTAAACGTGAAATATATGTATCATTTACACACAAAACATGCGATACTCACTTAGGACTATTTTGTAATAATATTCAAATTTAATCCTCCAATTAAATAAATACAAAAGACAATTAGTGCCCGGGGACAGAATTAATTGAATAAATCTGGCTCGGTAGACAATTCAAATACGGGATAACCCGAGATATTCGTTATATTTCATTAATTTAACTGTTTTCATTACCTATTCTTACTCTATAATAGAAAGTTATGAGAGTAATTTTGGAACTGCTTAACCAAAGTGAGTTCAAAAACTGTGAGCGGATAAAATCGTATAACGCGCTGGAAAGAGTTGCCCTATTACCGCAAACTTTCACGCAGATCTGGCCAACAGAGTTTACTCAAACGTTTTACCTTGTGAGTGCCTACAATGCCGAAGTAGATATCAAAATATTTTAGTACGCCATACCACATTTTATTGTGACTTCGAAACTTATAAAGCTGTTTTCAAGGGGCCACATTCATTTGTTTGGTAAACTTTGTCAAATGAAAGACAAGAGGTCGATCCTCTCTTTTAAAAATGTGTTTATAAGCAATTTTCTTGTTTGTTAGTCACCAAATTTTTCTTCTCCAGACAATGTGTTCGATTGTATTTTTTTACCTGAGAACAATAAGTGTAGAATCTATTGTTTGATCGCATTCGTAAGATATACATTAGACGTAGTGAATAATGAAGGAGTGCAGCGAAACGCAAACACAGATACACAATTATTCACACGACACGGCACCTCCGTCGTTCCGTAACCAGAGAAATTTACGGGCGGCCTGATCTGCCGCGGCATTTGTGTCGTAAACTCAGCGCACTTGACGTTCTAACTCACGTTTCTAGAGATGTACGAAAACGTGACGTAGTAGAATGCTGTATTTTTAAATTAAGAGCTGCGACGTCATTTCTTGTTAGTATGCCCTCGTTGGCGGAGACAACCTTGAAATTTCTCAGTAAATGTGGGTACCATTTGACTTTGTTCTATGGTCTTAATAATCCAGTAGTACGAATATCTTGTCATCTACTTTGTATTAGACCTAGGACTCGGTACAACCATATATTTATCGAGGCACGACGTTACGAAAACTGTATTTCAAGATTTTTTTCGTGACAATTCTAAATTTGGTGTTAGTTTTTACATCAATATTTTTTCTAGATAGCTAGGTTCTTACCAGATATAAGTCTCGGTGTAAGGAAAATTTAATTAAGAGGACTTGACTATAACCATTTCTGATTCTCAGAAGCTAAATATTAATACCTCGAAAGAAATATATCCAAAAGGCAACGTAACATGAAACGTACATAAAAGCCTTTTCATTTATAAACTGTTTAAGTAGTTATTATTTCTGTATGGTATACTTATCATGGGCTATAAATACCACTGTAACCGAATGTCGACGCGTGGGCGGAATTCGGACGGCGGTTTCCTCGGTCCCTTTATATTACGAATTTGTCATAAAATGAAATATGCGATGCATTAATTTTTATCAAATGTCTACCGACCTTGTTGTGGCTACGGCCTAGTTTGTATGTGGGTGTTAGGATATTAAGTTACATTTTGTTTTTAATAAAGTTATTAAAAGGAAAAAAGGACATAGGAGCCGTTTCGTCGATCATCCCGTTATAGATTACAATAAAATGAAACTTATTTACGGCGATAGTTTTACTTATAGCGAGAGTAATTCGTAATTTTGATTCTGCCACACTAGCAACTTTCCCGACCAAACATTTTCTTTCAATTCCAAACTTTGATTAATAATCACAAGAACTGCCTGACGCAATAAACACTCTATGTTACGGAAGACCAAAACAAGTTACACCTAATATTTCTCGCAGTATATTTGATTTATTGTAATAACTCTACGTACAAGTTTCCTACCAAAACAAAAACTAAGAAAACAAAGCGTGCTCCCATGAGCTTCGCTGTAGTCCAATAAAAATAAATACATCTCAAGGAAGAATCAATTATGGAGAAAAGATTCGAGAAGCCATGTCTGCATTTATGTGTCGCATTTCTGCGATAAAAAAGCTTTTTAACATTACAATAAGAGCCATTTTATATTTCCTGATGTAATAAATCAAATCTCCTTCGCGTAGTGACGTCCCCCTCGGATCTCGAAGCCAATACTGAATGGATTTAATTCCGTGTTTCATAGATGGGAAAAAGAACGTTGATCACACCTAATTTCTAAAGTATTAGATTTGATCCCGTCGCAGGTCATGTGATTGAAAGTGAGACTTCCAATTCGAAGGGTTGTCGTTCAAGGTTGGGAAAATTGTACCTACTAAGTGTAACCAATACATAAGGTATCTACTTAAATTAATTAACGTTAAAATTTGTCAAACAAAAAAAAAGTCACTAGTAATGTGGTTCGCACATAACTAGTATTCTTGTTTAACTCTCATAATAAGCCAAATGCTTGGGTTACGAGTGGGTTCACGTCGGTAGTTTTATGGGTGGGTGGGATTCAAACCGGCTACCACATGATCGCAAGTCCGACTCCCTAGCCATTAAGCTACCACCGCTTATATACAGTGTTTAGAGGTAAGTTACGATCCTCATTATTTTGAATTCAGTGACTACCGAAATTCTATTAACTAAAAACATTCCAAAGAGCCCTAGATTTAATGACTTTAAATCGCTTAAACGCTGTGACCATAAGAGATTAACAGTTCCCCTCGAAATTTTGTTATTTCTAACATTTACAGTTGGAATGGATTGGTAATAACATTGTAAGTTGTATTAGGTCCATCTTAATCGAACAATTTGCGGCAAATGCACATCTGAATGGAATACCAGCTGCAAATTCAATACAGTTTAAGTGATTGAAAGTAACCCTCATAACAATCAATCAATTCTTGCTGAATCTATTTACGGATTAAAAGCTTATGTTTGTTTAGCACATTGCAAATGGTAGTATTACTAAAACAAATCAGCATTGTTTTAAATAAGTAAAACTTACAATTATTTTGTCCTTATAATCCTTTGTTAAATATTTTCAGATACCTAAGTTTTCAAGAAAAATCAAATTCATATATTAATTTCAAATTATCCCAGAGTAATTCTAAATGAAGACGATAAGAATTATTTAAAAGAAAATTAATAAAAAGAAGATGAAATGTATGCAGATGAATTTTCAAAAGTTTTTTGAATTTAAGTAACTAACTACAACTCTTTAGCTTATCATTTTCCAGTTCACAGAATATGGTCAGCTTTGTTATTCTATCTTCGGACACTTGAATGGTCTCTCGTGCTTGTGCAGCAAACTTTGTATCGGATATATTTATTCAAAATATCAACGCTTCGTAAAATATATGTAGTAGGAAAAGTGTAAAAGACAGCATCATGGATTCGCTTGTTCCCGTTTGAGATAATTTAGTGTTAGAGATGTATATATAATTACTTGGAGTGTTAACAGCTACATTTATAAAATTTTTATTTCACTATGGTATAATTTTATTTAATTAAGCTAGGTTGTAGCATAACTGCATTAGGTCATTAAGCATATAGCCAGCACGAAGATCAAAGCTTGCTTTTGTGTATAACGACTGAGCAGAGCAGTTTTGACATGGTTGGCGATAATGATAGCGGTAATCGATAACTTTTTAAGGACTTGCCATAGGCCGATGAAGTCATAAGCTTGCAATCAAGTTCTTTAAAATAATAATAACAATCAAAAGTTTTGATTCATTAGCAAATATTAGGTAGATAGCAGCGGTATTTCCATGAACTATCGTTTGAAAATCTAATGAATAGTTGATTGAATAACTGATTGCTTTCATTCATCGCTAAGTGAAAGACAGTTCTATAAATCCTTGATAATTGTTTTTTTTTTGTATATTGTGTTTATCAAAAAAGTATAGTAAGTGCTCCCTGCTTCACATTTTAGGTATGTGATGTAGAACAATATAATAAATTGTGAGTTATGATTTATGAAACTTATTTTCCCTAGACCCTACACGTATATTATTAATTACTATTTTCACAAGAATGTATTCAGTAACGGGCAGATGTAACGAGTTCTAAACTATGAACTGGATAAAGAGAATCACTGGGTTGAAGATTAAATATAATTAGTTTATATAAAATAGAATTGTCATTGTATTCGGCATTTTCCATGGAATATTAGTTGTAGGTCAACATTAGGATATATATATTCAGACTGTTTTAAACTAAGTAAGTATTTTTTACCTGTCCTTTTACAATGATTACCTTTGTTATACCGGGACAGAGAATTTAATGTTTATATATTTTATCTTTGCGCTTAACCTAAATAAATTTAGGTATTCCTGTGTCTGCGAAAGTTTGGGACAAAATTAAGTCAAACTACTTCGCGTGAAAACGACTCTTCAAATATTTACTCCTTAAACTAGATCGTAGTGTTGTTAAAGTTTCAGTCCTTAACCCGACAAAAAGCAAAAAGTCAAGACCAGATTTAAATACTGATTTCTCTCTTTTTAACGTCCTCAAAAGGGAGCAGATTCTATATTTATTTTATCAGTGCGCACACCAAGTTTTAAATTATCCTGTCTGAACTCAAAATGTGAAGGCAAAGAAGCAAGTTATACGTAGCTGTCACCTCTGCATAAATCCTGAGTTGATCTATGAAAGCCACAAAACAGCTTCCAGACACAGCTTTACTGTGTCACCGGTGAACGTGTGGCTCAACACGCACGTATTGCGTTTAAAATGAGCCAAACCATGCAGGCAATGGGTGTACTACGCCATATCGAATGCCAAATAATCGAAGACTGTTTGATCGAACACTATGAATCGAATGTCCAAATAATGGAACGATCTTATTATCAAATGCTATAATGAGCATTGCGTTGATTATTCAATTCATCGAGTGTTCAAAATATCGAATCTTTGTTTGATCGTAGGTCTAACGTACCGGATATTTAATATATTGAAACTTCTGTGTGATGAACGGTTATTTATTATTATAGTTGATTATAATTCGATATTTTGAACACTTGATAAATCGTTTGTTCGAAGTAATGAGTATTCCATTTATTAAAAAAACAATATTATGAACGTTTGATTATTTGTTATTCGATTTATAGTGCTAGACATAATGGTTGATTATTATATGGCGTAGTATACCCACAGTAAAACAGTAGGTACTACACTATTATACAGGAAGTGAAAAATTCACCCTGTAAATTTGGTTATCAAGACGTTTTGTGATTGGTGTAGAGTGGCTTATACTACTAATTATACAGAGTGTAACAAAAACCCTGTCCGATCCCTGAGGGTATTATTCGCTATCGTACTGCGAACACATATACGTAGCCATTTAATGGATTGGAGAATAACATTTTTCCCCAATCAAAATATTTAAATTCAAATAAAAACTGATCCAAGGCAACAGCTGAACAACTGACCGCTCCTCAAAGGTCACGTACTTACTACCTACAGTTTGGTGTCAAAGAAGCCGCCAATGCGAGACGGTTCATGAACTACCACGAATACGCCTTTATTGAGTCTGACAGGGGTTTTGTTACATGTTGTATAATGTAGTTTTGACGTCCGTGTGTTTGTATTTCTGCTACCTCTTCACGCGAAAAGGATTTTGATTTTCATGAAAAGCGGCACATTGGTAGTTGTAGTATTGTTTGTTACATAAACATATTTAAAAACTTGTATCACAGCTGTATGATCCTGTGGGATAATTCAGTGGTCAGCGAGGACAAACTTGATGGCAAAAGTTAGTATGACTACACACAAGTGTCTCTTGACGATGTGGTGTGTACCATTAAATTAGCAACACAATATGGACCACATTAGGGCTCGAGTTATTGTCGCTTTGTTTATGTGGATAGCGCAAGTGTGAGCTGGGACTAAGCAGCTTATTATGGCTAGGCTATGAAGATTTTAGGTATTTAAGCAATGTTTCTCCTCATTAATTTAGCACTCCTTATGTAACGTATAAATTATCTATCGTTAGTGGCGACACTTAGTTTTTTTTTTGTTTTTATGCTGGTTACCCCAATACAAAAATATCTCCATTTATGGATTTATATAGTCCATTTTAAATATATATATGTACATAAATATATTATAATATATATTATTTAGCTACGATAAAATTAATATAATATCGTTGTTGCGCATTTAATGAAAAATTTAAAAAAGCTTGATGAGTCGTAAAATATATGACTCAATTATAAACAAAATTACGTTGTCCATCATTTAATCATAACATTCAAATAAGTACGATTATTTAAATGGTACCGTGAACAGAATTATCCCCAGAGTCAATCCTTACAGCAATGGACAATAATATTATAATTTAATTTATTATGCAGGTCAATCCATGTTTTTGCTGTTTATTTATCTGGTTCACCTACAATAATTATAGGCATGTTGACTGGGTAAAGAAAACGTAATTATATTTAGTCCGTCAGATAAGTAACTTAATAAAAAAATATTACACCCATATTTTTTGTTTTATCAAATTAGCAAATGACTTGGTTAAAACGCATTAAAGTTGGGGAGTGGGGGCTAACTACGTCATGGCTCGGTATCAATTTTACCAAGGCGTGACGTCATGTGACATTTCAACTCAATATATCACCGTAATTTTTTGAACACGATAAAATGAAAAATTACTTGTCAAATACTTTTCAATAATCTACCTGATAGACGAAAAAAAAACTTAATTTACACGCCTATTCTAACACACGATTCACAAAAAATATAATAAACTAAAACAATACAAAAAAAAAACCAGCCTTTACAATTCGGTCAAGTAAACCCCGCATTCGATTATAATGACTATTTTATAACAGAACTAATTTTTACAAGAGAAAATTTATTTTACATTTTAAATTTTAACCAAACAGCATATGAAAATTAAATAAGTACTTTTCTGTTCTACATTATGGTACTATGTTATTATAATTAGTTTAAATATATTTTTAAATAAATTACTACTGTTAACAAAATAATGTCGATTCAATGTGTTTTCTTTAAAAAGCAGTACAAATAACTGCATTCATAGCGTTTGCGTTGCATGTTCTACGTTTGCATTATAAATCCGAACTGGATTAGGATGAATGAAATGAATAATAGTGTTTACGTGTTTAGTGGCAAAACACTGAATAGTTGCGAAAGTTACTTGGTAATATGTGGCGCATGGCTTTGTGCGTCTTAGGTCTAACTTGGTAAGGCATACCCGTAATGTTTTATACTCAATTGCATTAGTTGCTAAGTTTAATAAGTTCTAAACTGTTTTAAACTATTGGCGACGCAATACAGTATGCGATCATGTACGTAAATTATTATTCTTTGTAGACGTAATTAAGCATAAGTAGTCGAATAATTTCCAATACTTTCTTACCAATCTATAAAAAAATGAATGTTCGGTTGACGTGCTACTTGCAATTTTCGCTTAAAACTTATAGTTTACAAAGTTCTTAACGGAAAACTTGTAGGAAGGTTTTTTCTGTTGTGATAGAAGACGGAGGCGGGCAGTGCATCACGTGTCGGCGGCATTAAGCCTGCAGGCGCGCTACGAAAGCCATTAATTTTGTTCAGCGCCTTACAACTTACAGCGGACGCTAAGCCGCCGCCCCACTTTGACTGCATTACAAAAAGAATATTAAGAAGTGTCTGCACAACGAAGCCGGATTACAATGAGTCGCCTTGAGCCGCTGCTCATATTGCTCACTTTGCTGAAGATTTTAGTCTTTTAAGTTCTTTGTATACTTATTTTGCAGTTGGTCGAGATAATAGATTACCCTGTTAGCTTATTAACTGTTCGTCTTGAAGCGCTGGAGGGCTATGATATGAAAATATATTTTCTGTATTTTGGGAATTATTATTTTGTCTGTTACTCTTAGTGTTTATATATTAATGCTGTACCTATACATCAAGACCTATTTCCTACCAGCAGTTCATAAGTTCAAAGCAAAAGCTAAGCTAAAACTTGTTTAAATATTTAGACTTTCTAACATGTTACAGTAGCTTCCATGTTTATAGAATGTGAACGGTTGGCCACGTCTGTGCATTACGTTATCTGTGACGCGCGGCCCGACAGCAACGTGAGTGCACGTAGGGCCCGCTGGTACTCTGTAGGAATTTAATTTTTCCTCTCGGAATCCTGACAAACCTACCTCGCGAAGTCACGACGCATTCAATTTACTGCCAGCTAACACATGAATACAGATTTCTTGACCAACAATATATGGATGTACAATTGTCTATGTACCTACATTGAAATGTAGATTTTTTTCCTTTTTGTTTTACTGTTGTGGATAGGATTGATTGTCATTTGAAGTTCACGTTTTCATCTTACTGCTAGCTATACCGGGGTTGCCGGTGTTTTACAAATAACCCTGTATACATTGTATACTTATATACCTTTTTTTGTAAATACTAGCTGTTACCCGCGACAACACCCGCGGTACATAATTTTTTTAGTAATAATTTAGCGTATGTTACTCAGGGTGAATGTAGCTTTCTAATGGTGAAAGAATTTTTGAAATCGGCTCATTAGTTTTTGAGTTTATTCATTACACGCATACCTACAAAAATACAAATCTTTCCTCATTATAAGTCTGGTCGGTGATGATGGACCTGAGATCCAGAGCAGATTGGAGGCTTGGCAGCAGAGACTGGAGAATGTTGGCTTGAAAATTAGCAGAACCAAGACCGAATACATGTTCTGCGATTTCGGCGGTCTCTCCAGTCCTGAAGCCATAGCGCTTGATAGCGCGCCCCTTCCAGTCTGCTCCGACTTTCGGTATCTCGGCTCACTCATCCAAGGCGAGGGCGATATTGATCGGACAGTCAAGCACTGAATTAACGTAGGATGGTTGAAATGGCGGCAGGTTACGGGAACAACTTGTGATCCCCGCATTCCCCTTAAACTTAAGGGGAAGATCTACAAGACTATGGTCAGACCTGCTGTCCTGTATGGATCAGAGTGCTGGCCCACAAAAGAGATAAATGAAAGACAATTGCATGCCGCAGAGATGAGAATGTTGAGAGGAATGTGTGGTGTTACGAGAATGGATAGAGTGAAGAATGATTATATAAGAGGAAGTTTGAAAGTGGCACCGGTAACCGAAAAACTATGTGGAAACCGGCTGTCGTGGTATGGGCATGTGATGCGGAGGAATGAGGATCATGTTGTAAGGAAGGTTTTGAGCATGAATGTGGATGGGTATAGGGGAAGGGGACGACCAAAGAAACGATGGATGGATTGTGTGAAAGTCGATATAGCAAGGAAGAATGTTACTTGTGAGATGACGGCAGATAGAAGAGTATGGAAGTAGAAAACATGCTGCGCCGACCCCAAATAAAATTAGGATAAGGGCAGGAGGATGATGAAGTCTAGATTACATACCTAACTATTTATTTTGCAAACTTATTTATTTTTAAGTCAAAACTATACAACCTAACTAGTGCATAAATTTTATCTCACGCCCGCTTGACACTTTTAGGTTAAGCGACTAAAATTCCCACTAAGTACTGCGTAATAGTAATTATGCGACATACCTATATACTGCATGGAACCTGCATAGCGCTTTCAAATCGGCTCCGTTCCTGGTACAGCGATTTATGCAACTGCATCACAGTTGACACATGAATTGGAAAAAGGATTGATATCAGTGTGATTCAGACAGTCCGTTATTTGAACCTAGCTGTTGAATTCAAAATGTGGTGATAACTACCATTGATAGCTGCGGCTTAAAAATGAAAAAAAAAACGCAAAATTCTAGAACCCTCCTAACAATACGTAATTATCGGAAGCTAATACATAATAATTTACATTGTTAGATACTTATATTCATTCTTATAATATTCAGTTAGGAAATATTCAAGTGAATTTTTAGAACAAAAAGGTCATTGTTCTGGTCCTTTAAGGATGCAAACGGCAAAGCGAAAGACAATGTAGTTGATAGAAAGACGAGATCAAATTGATAGCTCTTCGAAACTGGAGGACAGTTACATTGAACGGGGTGCAATGGAAACAACTTGACGACATTGAGATAAGAGACTGTTCTATCAAATTCAATATAAATTTTCGTTCACAGATACTCATTGTTTATTTTGTGGAAATTTACACAAAATTATGGAAGGACCCGTAAAAAAAACAACTTTCAAAGGCAAACTGTTAAATATTTTATTAATTGTCCAATAGCAATGACGTATTTATTATTAAAAACATTAATTTATATTATATAAATTCATTCATTTTTGTTTATTTTGATCATGGGGTATAAATGATGTTCAATAAGTACTTCGGATATTAACTGAGGTAGAAACTTTTTAGATGTACCTATGTCGATTTCATTATGCTGTTAATTATTATAAGCCTATGCCGTCTCGCTGTATCGATAATACCTTCTCTCCTCCTTAGGGAGCTAATTAATACCCCATTATCGCATCGAGTTTATAACCTCTAGATCCTTGAATCTAAATAAATAAATAGTTACAAACGTTTAAATAAATTGTATTTTTTGGCGGTAATATTATTTTAAAGATATTACCGCCAAAAAAATACAATTTAAGAAAACTAATGTAAGAAATTGGGACCACGCGATATTTCTATCGCGTGGTCCCAATTTCTTACATTAGTTGCTCAAATATACAACACGAGGCGTTTGAATAAACTATAGTACGAATGAATAAATGAAACATTTATTGAGAAATTGAGCTGTGAAGTGATGACGTCATCGTTGGCGCATGTTCGGGAAGTACCGACTGTCGATGATACTTCAATATCATTGTTAGGTAGATTTTATACACATTCGTACATTCAATTGTTGACACTTCAGTCATAGAAGTTCATACAATGGCTAGAACGTTGCTCTTAAATGTTCAATAGTAGCACGTGATACTGAATTTCGGTTTGAAACGCAATTGATAGCTTCATTACTGAATGGAATCATTGCGCGTAATCCGAGTTGCGTTCGACCGCAATGTGCCAAATTATGACTATTGAAACTCGCCATATTGCCATATGCTATTCTAAATGTCTATTATTTATTATTTTGTCGGAACTGGTCGTACTTACCTCAAACGCTAGGTATTTATGTACGTAATACCTATTACGAGTTTGCTTCCAATTTTATCAAGGAGAAAATAAATTCAGTAAATTTTAAAATCTAACACTACAGAATAGTTCAAACTTCTGAAGTAAAGTACTGAATAAGGAAGGTTTAGCACTTAACTAACTCAACGGGAAGCTGAAATGTTAACTTCAATTTGAACTTAATCTGCTGCTGCATACTTTAACTAAGAATAGGAATCTTGGAACAAAATTACTGAAGTAGCGATTTCGTACATGCTGCAAATTACCTTCGAACAGTCTGACTGAAGTGCAAACATGAAACTAAATCTAAAACTGAAAATTGAACTAAATTCTTTGAAGACCTGCACCTACTTCTTATAATATTACATCTAAAACCTTCACACCTTAAAAGCTGCAATTTAATAAAAGTAAAAGGATTCTTCCAGGCTTTTACCAGGATTGAACAAAAGGTAGAATTCCCATTACCCACTTAAGAATTGGGTATAACCCATAGGCTATTTGACTATCATCGAAATATTGATTTATTACAGTACATATTTTCAAAAAAAAGTTGTTAAGTTAGGCAAAGCTGCGAAAAAACTTTGAAAATATAAACACATTAATAAACATATAACCATTCAAAGTTATTTGCTGTTACATGTTTTATTTGTTTTTCGCAAATCAACGACTTATACTGGGAAGCAGGCTGCACATTAGTATCGAGAAATAAAGATTGACTTCGCAACACTGTATATCTCTGTGTATACTTGTCAATAAATTGAATGCTTGTCACTAACTCATTTTATAAGTAATTAATGTGCCGTTTATTTTTCAGTGCATTTTGTTATATAAAATAAAAAAAAGTGTTTATAAATACCCAATCCATAATAGGAAGGGCACTTTTAAATATGTGTACCTTATTTATTATACAAAAGTGTCATGTTATGTCCGTACCTCATTCAACTTTAGTATCTAATATAATGCAAAGACAGGCCTGTATCTAAGCGTTGTGTAATTAGAAGGCCTTACAATTATAACTTGTTATGCTTATAATTATTTTAATTTATTCCGAGTCTGAAAACATTTTAAGACATTGATTCATTCTGAAGCGACAATGTAAGCCATGCATAAAAGATGTGAGATACCTTCAGGAAGTCATAATAACAATGAGTTTGTGTGATTCTAAAATTTTGTTTACAATCGACTTTAAATCTTTTGTCGTTGTTTTAAATTTAAGGACATACTGGATACATAACTGGATCATTATAATATTATAATGATCCTGATACTCTCTTCCTCCAGTTAATCAAGTGTCAGATGATACTTGGTATTGTAACATTTCAGTATGTCTGTAAATATAAAACAACGACAAAAGGATTAAAGTCGATTGTGAGAATAGCAAAATGTATATATTATAGACATTTTGCTATTTTCTTGAAAATAATGCATGCTTATAATCCCAGACAAAAATGATTGACAAGACATTGAATGATGAACGACAAAAATGTCGTGTGTGGCCTAGCGGTTCAATGGTTGTAGGTTCGAAAACAGGCAAGTACCAATGTGACTTTTTCAAATTTATATGTACTTTATTAATCATTGACAAACGGTGAAGGAAAACATCGTGAGGAAACCTGGATTCCAAAATATTGAAATCTGAAATCACCAACCCGCAATGAACAAGCGTGGTGATCAATGCTCATCCCTTCTCTATAGAGGAAGCGGTCTGTGCCCACCAGTGGGACGTTTATAGGCCGGTATTATAATCCCGGACAAAAAATATTTGTAGTTTGACGAACAATGGTATTCAATCACTCAGCTTATTTATTTGCGTATTGGTTTACTGGTATAATTATTGTACCACTATCGTTGAGCACGTGTTACGAATTATCTCTATTGATAACATGACATAATATAATATTAAACAAGACTGTTCTCGATTTTCACATATTTATGAAGTTTGAACAGTTTTATTTTTCTTAGAGCTTCACTGTTACAAAGGATAACTTAATTTAAAGTAAGCGGAACATCAACAGTGTTATATATATTATGTTATATTGTTTTAGAAACTTTAGAAGTTTGAGTAAAATATGGTAATCTTATCTTTGTAATAACTTGAGTTTGTAGTGATTACATTTTTAGATCTTCTATACTTTTTATTGAACATGTGATGCTGTTCGATCAAAGAGGATTTTATAGTTGCCAAAAATAGTATTAACAATTAGTGACCCGCGGTTTCATCCCCGTAAGTTTTACTTTTCATACTATTAAGAGATTAAAAAAATGCTTTTTTATTTCCTGTTATACAAGCCTTTTAAAGAAACCTCCAGGTATACGAAGTATCCGATTTGATACAGTCGTTTGAAAGTTATGCGCGTACATACATTACGGCAATTCGTTTTTATTTTATATTATTTAATAATAATAATGTTTTATAATTATTTAGATAAATAAAACAAAATGTATTATATGATAAAGCTTTGTTTTTTTTGTAACTCTATACCATACTCGTAAGACCGCTGAGATAAATTCAAAAACATAAAAAGATTCTTAACTTTTTGCTTTATTTGAGACGAAGCAAACTGACCATAACAACACTATCAGTGGTCTGCATCAGTCTGTATAAAATGAAACTGTCCGGTCAGACACGAAAACAAAAAAAGAAGAGAGATTTGTGGTTACGATGAGCGTTCCGAATTCAAACTAATTTGAATAATAATGTTATTTATGCCAGTGTTCTGCTTTAAATCAATTACTGTCACAATTTGATTGCCTCAGGCAAGTATACTGTCCAGAGTAATTTAGAAAAAAAAGGTTAATATAAAACTGTTTTTTAAACTCATCATCATATAAAAATATAATAGAAACCTTCCTCTTAGAATAGAACCTTCCTTATTTCACGAACAATTTACTACTAGAATTAAATGCTATCCTTTAGACGATGATTTGATCGTTGCCACAGCCATTACTATTTAAGATAATTGTCCAGAAGACCATTCTGATTGTAATATAGGCGTAGGTACGTTAATGACCAAATATATTCTTGTCAGTGTACGGTCTTATCGGAATCGATGTCCCATCCATTATGATCGGAGTGCGGGCTCTGAGATCTGTCAGCAATTTGACGCAGCCACGAGAAATTAGGTTATGCAAATTGGATGGTTATTGAGCCACCCCGCTTTGTCATTCAAGAAATGCCAAAGATAACACTCATATATAAATAGACAATTGTCTATGAAAAGGAAGCTGATGCGTGCTGCGAGCTATAGGGTTGGATATTTCAGGAAGTGAAAACATAATGTGACATGCGAGTACCTATTACCCCGGTGCCGTTGTCATAAATGTCTACTTAGCTAGAGTGCTTGAAGGTTAAAGTAGATAATGCTGTTAGCATCGATATAAAGTGGCTTATTATAAAGTGCTGTGTTTTCAGGTATTTAATATAATATATTTAAAATAATTTATATGTTTTGCTTTACCTGATTCATTTAGCTGTACTGTTTGATTTATTTTTGTTTTATTTTACCATTTGAAGATGATTAATAAAATTTGTACACCTAATAAGGTACAACATGTTTAATACAAATAACTTATTTTGATTTTAATTTGAATTTGATTTCATTATGAATAGATTTGCAGAGTTTCTAAAATAAAATGATCCTGATACACACTTCCGACCGCTAGATAATAAAAAACATGACACCTATTTTGACTTTAACAAACATAAAAAAATTAAGATAAAAGCATATTGAGACTTAACCACGTTAAGAAATGTTCCATTAATCGTAATTATTTGTTTAAGAGTATACGTGTACGTATACGTGTCTAATATTTTCTCACTACCTATCTAAAAACCGAATGAAATAAAAAGTAATATTCTGAAAAAAAAAACTTAGAACATGCCCAAAAACGGCACGACGGTCGACTTTTAGCTTGCTACCTGCAGCGCGGGTAGAAGGGGCGTACATTGACCGAATATAGACAGGTTGATAAGGAATAAGAAAAAAATTAAACGTAAAATAGGCAACAAGAGATTCTTGAGAGAGATTTTATGAATGTCTGGAAATAAAACAGCGCTTCACCAAGCGTTTGTTTTAGGTACGTTGAAGTTAGCGCCTTGTTTTAAGCAAAGAGTTAACAGTTACAAGCCCATTATTTCTAAAAAAAAGGCGTTTTCTTTTCTTGTGGCAGGCGTGCTGCTCGAAGCTAAACTAAGATTATTTGCAAGCGCCGCGCCACTGTACTAACAACACTAATTAAATCTGCTTTCACTGGTGAGAACTTCACTGTTCTGAGAAGGGTTCGGGAAACGTAAGTAAAGAAACAGCAACGAGCGAGTAAATATACCAACGTGTAAGTATGTTACCAATTACACAAAACGTACTTAAGAAATCTAATTAACAATAAACAGGTTTTTGTTGGCTTAAAATAAACTCTGAACTCAGGGCAAAACAAATCGTTCAATTATAATGTTTTTCTTAGCCATTTTGCTTAAACAACTTAAAAGTAAAAATGTTTTGAAACTAATTTATAACGTTCTTTTAAAATTAAATATTCTCAGTCTAAGATTTCATAAATTAATATCTACTAATTCACAAAGACCAAAGGAACTTATTTGAAATCTACTTACCTATTTAATTTGGTTTTCCTTGTTGTTTTTTTTTATTTGGTGTATCGTGAAGCCTAATATTGGGTTTTCCTTTTATTCACCTGAATGGATCAATTTATAAACCAGAAGTTAACGAAAAATTAAATATTTGTAATCAAGTAGGTACCTACATGGGACAAATGTCAAAAAATTAATTTGAAAACACTCTTTACAAACATTTTTTTAATAGATAAAGTCAGGAAATAAAATATTTATTGATTGTTTTCTTGCCCAAAGTAATGTAAGTAAGTAGAAATAAAACGACGCGCGACGGTGATCGATAGAGTATGAATGTAAGAGGTAAACCGTGAGTGTATATTTACTACACTTTCATACAACAATATACAATGTAAAGCGGTTTCGGAGATAGAATGTATACGTATGTATTGTTGGAAATTTTGTATATAAATGAAATGGGCTTAAATCAGTTCATAAATGTGAACCTCAAAAACCGCTATAGTGATTTGAATAATACTTTGAGTAGTGTTCCAATTATCAATGCATTCGATTATGAAAAGTTATTTGTTAAACAAGTTTTTATAATTATAGTAAAATATCAAAACTATGATCTATGATACTTGTAATAAGCCTAAGCCTACTTATAATTTTTTTAATAAGCCTCGCTGTTACATTGGGTGAAAACCTGTGAGAGAGGTGATAAAATATGTTTTTACTAGTAATGTGGGTCTCACGTTGCTAGTATTCCTGTTATGAGTGGGTTCACGTCGGAAGAATTATGGATAGGAGCCCGCAACTACTTGTTCGCAAGTCCGACGCTCTAGCCATTAGGCTACCGCCGCTTAAATGAAAATAAAAGGTAAATGAATTAATCAACTTGATTTTGCTCTACAGAGAACAGACCCAAAAGTTTTTGTACCGCTTCACTATTCGAAATAAATGCTTTTGTACTTCTTTCTGGGATACTTTTGTCATCGAGTTTCTTCTTTTTTTAAATAAAAAATAGATTGCGGTTAAAAATATAACAATTGAACTACGCAACCGGTTTAAACGTAAGCTTTCGTTCAATTTACTTTACAGGAGCTGTAATACCTCAAATGGTTCAAATGGAAAAGCTTTTTGTTCTTTTTTGTATCCCTAACCTATTTTTTTCTCAATCATTTGTGACTCTTTAAAAAAAGTAAAGACAAATTAAAAGAAACTGCTAAGTATGTGTCAGCTTTTCCTGTTTGGTTAATAGCGAAGTTGAAAAAATATATTTGTGGGTGTGTTTGTTGATTGCAGATATTTATACGAACACTTACTGGTATTTACTGCGTCCAAGAGTCATGTATCACTTTGGGGAAACGTCGTCGTAAAGCCATGTCATGGATACTTAAACTCTGAAGATCTGTTAACAACATAACATCCTTGTAAAATATAAGATAGAAATGTTATAAATCCGTCGCCTTTTTGTGTATACGTAAGCTCTTTTTTGTTGGAC
The DNA here is from genome assembly GCA_950381575.1 of Plusia festucae. NCBI lineage: Eukaryota > Metazoa > Arthropoda > Insecta > Lepidoptera > Noctuidae > Plusia > Plusia festucae. The sequence continues at coordinate 9,249,655 of OX494434.1, forward strand.
CAGAGAGCAAAGTCACTGATATCTGGTACGTCATAAGTCTTTCTTTGTAACAACATACTCCCTTACATATAAATATCGCGACATTGCATTACAATGCAAGGTCGTTTTTTTTAGCTATCGCTTCCAAGATTTTTAACATTGAAATTATAAATATCAATATTTAAATACCCATTTTTTATGTTCCTTTAAAAAGTTTAGTGTTGGTTGACTATGGAGATATTGGAAATTAGCAATATTACTATTTAAGGTACACGTTAATTGCTATGCTTAGGTTTAGATCAATTGTACTAATCTATATATATAAAACTCTTCTGTTACTGATTGACTGACAGACAACACACAGCCGCAACTACTGATCGTAAAGAGCTGAAATTTGACATGTGTGTTTGTTGGGAGGAGTAGGCTACCACTAAGAGAGGATTTTTGGAAATTCCCCCCCAAAGGGGAGAAAAGGGTGGTAAATTGAAAATGTTTATTCCACGCGGACGAAGTCGCGAGCTAAAGCTAGTTGGAATATATGACTTGTATCTTAAGATGTCTTATATTCGCGTAAACCTCAGAAAACAATGCAACACGTTTATTTGCACAAAACATTGTTTAATTAAGTCAGTTGGTGCAAACCAATTGAACTTTCATTCACAGTCGCATCGAAATTGGAATGAAACATTATTTTTCCGTTAAACGTATTTATTCTCCCGGATCCGTTACAGTGGTCACGGATAGACCGACCGTGACTACAGACGAGCAAAAAGTCCGAAATATTGCACGCAATATACACATTGGGATGAACAATTAAATCTCAGGGACAATGTTTTCAATTAAAAAAGTTGTGTCATTAATTTCATTGGTCCGCACGATGCTTAATTAATTTCAATACTTCATATCCCATTGTTTATTGCGCTCCAGAATGCTAGTATGCATTGTCATATGAATTAATTAGAAATTTCTGCAGTAATAAAATACGAATAAGCTAATATCCTTTCATGAGGCTTTAGTGACTGCTTTGTTTTACACTTATTTTATTTGTATGCGTTTACTCCACCTTACAATTAACTTTATGAAATATAAGAGAATATTATAATTCTGCAATACTGAAAGAGTTTTGTTTTCAAACAAAACATCTTCTCATTAAGAAGATCTCATTATCATAAAATCTAAAGTTAAAACATAACATTATCTTAATCGATATAATCATTTATATTAAACAACTTTTACCGACGAGTTTATACCGGCAATAAAACCTTAATGGTAAGTAAGTAACAGCTATCGTTTAGCACTGGCTGAACATTTTTTGTACAAATTATCGCCCGAAAGGAGGTGGTATCGGGCATTAACTACTTTTGAATCCTCGCTCGCTCAATCGGCGTTGGTGAACATTAAAGCAATTTTAGATAGCATTAAGTGGTTCAAGACAAGTACTCTGAACATCGCCAAATAATGCTCTGTGTAAATTGTGGGCGGAGGGCTCTTCTCACTGGGAGCATCCACTCGAGCTGTACATAATATCATCCTTCATAGACAGATGCTCATAATTACGGTTGTCGTATCATTGTTATTGTATAATGAGCAATGACAACGGTACTTGTGCTTGATCCACTATTATGATACGTTACGTCTATGCAGAGCATGTTTAGTTTGGTTCTATGCAGCTTATAACTAAAATAGTTATTAGTACATAACTGAACTATATTTAGAACATCTTGGCTAGCTAGCAGTTAATTCTGGAATCACTGATTCACACATTTGAAATCAAATCTATAATCAACGCTGGTTTGTCAACCCATTGCCTGTTTTTCTTCTGGGTCATATTTTGATTCTCACGGTGTTTGGAGCTCCCACCTGTTAACCGGTTTGAAGCGATTCTAGTTATGCAATGTAAAGATATATAGGTACGTACCGACACAAAAACTGGATTAATTCAAACATGAAACCCGGTTTGATGAATTAAAATTCACGCAAGCCGCGGATCCCAGCAACAAGCTTCAAAGTATTAAAAAATCTATATTTTTATGTATAAATCATAACTGCCTGTGTTGGCTGTTATATCAGCTATCCCTGTCAGAATACCGGTACCCCGCGTTGCAATGTTGGAGCGTAATACTGAGATAGCGGCCTTTTCTGGCCTCGCAGTTTTGTTATAATTCCGTAAATACGTAATTTCATGTTTGAGCAAGTTCTGAATATATTAAAATTTTTATTTGTTTGTTCACTATATTTTATAAGTGCCTTAATGTATTGAGTATCACCAGAGTTTAGAAGAGATGGGCATTGGCGCTCTAATTTAAATATTAAAGTCCTGATCAAATTAACTTTAAGTAAAGATAAGAATATAGTTTATATAGTTTCTCGTTTACTATTAAAACTTTAAAGTTCATAATTAGTGCCTATTCTATTTTTATATATCTATAATAATAATAAACTTTATTCATTCATAAATACATATACATGTTACCAGTTCAGTAGACAGGCACAAAATTTTATACAGTCTAGCTCTGGCCCCCACACTAGGATTCCCTGTGTCGTGGGGTCCAATCCCTTCCGTTAATTTAAGATTACAAAAATAATGTATTTATTGTGTATACTATCATTATTACCTTAGTGACAATCTTGATAGAAAAAAAACTATTTGTGCTTAGCTTCTTAACTAACATAGTACTACTTGAAACAACCAAAATACTATTGTTTTCACACTTTCCTGAAGCAATACCTCCATACAATACATTATCGATATGTTGGAGGACTTTTATAAAATTTAATATTTGTCGCGTACCTAGTCTGCTTGGTCTCATATTAGGAAAAGATTTCTATTATTCTGTATACTTATTTTTGGCACGACATACCTCCGAATCCTGAAACGCAAATTAACTTTATAACGTTTTAAATGTATTGCTGTCTCTACTTTACATGTAAATGTTTCTTTTCTATTTTTTTAGCAGGGTGAAACGTTTTTGCCTTCAACCCACGCTGAGGGCACAGCGTGGGGATATGTCGGACTTACACCGACTAAAAACACCCCGGTCCTGTCCTTGTCTTTGCTGGAGCCGCGGAATCACTTACGCAAGCTCTGCGAAACTCCAGCACTCCAGGACAGCATGAGACCTAACAGAGGCTTCAAACTGATTGACGTTTCAGTATTCGGCCAGAAGTATTTTAGTTTCCAAGAAGCACTACTTAGCTTTCATCGTTTCAGCTCATTATATAATACCCGTCTCAGAATAATAATGTTACTACTGACATAAATATATTTTTAGAAATGTTGTTTATTTCAGTCACTTTTCTTGTAGCGAATACCTACTTAAGCTCGAAGTCAGTCAAAGAGGAGAAAATTACGTCTTTGTTTTTGTAAGAATATTAACTGATTAACTCGCAGACTAAGTTGTAAGTCGAACGCCTAATTGCGCTTGTTTAGAACTAAGACAAATAACGGGGTCTATTATAAGTGTGCTTAAAGTCTTACTCAGTGTTTCAGAGGAATGTACATTTCAACAATAATACAAAAGTAAGCGGGTGGGTTCACTTAAAAGAGTAAAATAAGTTTATAGAGCGCCTCGTACGACAATAATTTCATACTTTGCGGTTCGCGTAAAGCTCTGAGGTGTTCCATATATCGTATTCTCTTGTATCACTGAGTGGAAAAATAAGAACTAACACAGCATTAAATAAAGTGCCAACTTCAAAGGACAGCGGAAAAAAATAAACGTAGAGAAAAAAATGCTCGGCTTTATTTGCGCTGCTCGTATGTTACAGTGAAATATTTGTCAATAAAGTACCCGGCCGGGCCGGTTGAATGCTAAGTGCTTCGCAAACCGGTGGCTACGCTTATGCAGAGATTGAAAATATAATTCATAACAATGAAATACTGTTTTAAATGGAAAAATAATACTTAATGCGAATTAAAATTTACCTGTGGCGTTTTCATGCTGATTGGTTAATTAATGCACAACTCGAACTCTAGAATATGTAAATCGGATGTTGTGCTTTAGCTGAAGAATTAACCACCAAAAAGATTTTAACTTATCCGTGATTTTAAGAAAATCATAAATTTATTTAATGTAAGCTATGATGAGGTTGTGACAGACAGGGTCAAACAATGAGCAATGCACGCCGCATATGAATTTCTAAATATTTCACACGCATATGACGTCACAGATTAAATATGTTGTAGTACTCTAGTTAAATATTTGAGGATTTGTACAAGAAGACTGCTCGCGCGATAATGGTGGCATTACCTGGCTCAACGCTAAACTTGTTGGCAAAATATTCTTAGTTTTAAGCAGCTTACGGCAAATCTCCAAAAACATTATGTATAGATAAATGGTTATTTAAACATGTTTTTTTCCTTCATTCATTTATTTTTGTTTGAACCATCTATCAACCCTAAAAGAACTCTAATCATATAGGTACCTAAATAGTGCTTGTTCCTAATAGTTTAAAAAGTCGAATCTGTCTGTAGTTAAAAAATACGTCCTAACTTTTTTTTGGCCACAGCACGCTTCCGACAGGGAAGGATGGAAGAGTATGGGGGAGGCCTTTGCCCAGCAGTGGGACAGCACGGGCTAACAAAAAAAAATGTTTTTCTGTGTAACAAGCAATATTTATAAATACAATTACAAGTAAATTTTGAGATTCTTCAGTTAACCTAACCCACAAAATATGCTGGGACACCATAAAATTATATACACGTTATGCCATTTCGATAAAATTTTCGTTACTCCATGTATGTGGGTGGATACCTTCAAACAACTTGCAGTTATGTATAACAAGAACTTGCATTCAGCTATAACTTGGTGAAAACTTAGTTGTAAAGGCGACAAGTTAAATCCGAAGCTTACCATTCCAAACTGGTCTTAATGCATGTAGTAATGGTTACTGCAAATCGATGGCCAACATGTGTTCGTGGTTGCAACGTTTTAGCTTAATTATACTATAGTAAATCATATAAAATAAAAACTATTCTCATAAATGCAGCTAAACCTTAATTTTTTCCAAAATAATTTGGTATAGTAAATATAGTAAATTATTTTCTCTTGTATTCAATTTTGTAATGTCGACTCATGTACTGTAGCTATCCGTGGAAACCTGTAACTGGCGTTTTTTTCTCGTTTTTCATAGCTGTTGATAAGGAACTAAAAAAAAGGCTTGTAATAAGGAACTTTAAGAGTACCTAGTCAGCTTTAAGAATCGTATTTTGTCACAATTGCTATGTAGAGTTTTTCGGTATTTGAAGTACTCTAATAAGCCTGCAATAGTTCGATATAAATTGAAAACTAATTAAAATAATTTATTGAGTAAGTAGGTAAGTGTGTACGAATCCTAATAAATCATCACTTTTATATCTCTGCTTTTAGCTCGATGGAGTCGACATTACTTTTAGTATGTCAAACGGCTTAATTATATCGTTCGGTTTTATAAATCCTGAAGTTCTGTTAGGAGTATTGATTGCAATAATTCACCTTATTTAAATTAGATTCCATTTTATTTACAACGAGGAATTTCCTAAAAAAATACCACGAGTTAAGAAAACTTCATGACTGAAAGAAAGAGATAGAGTTTGCCAATAAGAATAAGAGTGTTCTGAAACAAATATTTATTACACACTATCCAGCGTTTACAAAGAGCCCGTAATTAATTTACCTCAGTTGACTCATACAAATTGCTGAACTAATATGTAATTACTATTATCCCTCATTCCGTTTCATAATAAACATTCGTAGCTCGTAGATGTATTCTTACATTCGTAGCTCGTAGATGTCTAGACATTCGTAGCTCGTAGATGTTGGGCATTCGTAGCGCGTAGATGTTCGATACAGTATACTTTGTTTAATTTTAATTATTTATGAGTAAAAGCCTGACATTACATTTTGATTGTATAAAATGCCTCAAAGTTTAATACCTTACCTTTCTGTTTATTAGAGAATATAATTTACTAAACTACTGTAATTGGCTCTATTCCTTTGTAATTTAAAAATAAATATAAATAAATAATTTTTATCTCCTATTAATGTTCATATTTTTCTCAAATCAACTCTAGATTTGTATACGTTATCTAGGTAACACGTTTTATTGGATTATCGTGAGTCATCTATCCAGTTTATTTTATTCCAGTCAAGTCGTCAACATAGTACTAAAATATAGTATATAATACATTTTTGTATGGACCACACGCTCTGCATTGTTCTCACATAATTATGTTCCGGGAGAAATGTTTGAATTTTAAAAGAGACGGGCCCTTGTTTTTGTTTTGGCTTTTGATCTCAGAGGTATATGTATTTTTGTAGGTATATAGTATTACACAAGCATATTAATGTCAAAAAGATGTAAGACATAGTAGGATACATGTAACATTATGTTTTGTTAAAAAAACTGAAAAAAATAAATCCATTTTAATACTAAAAAATATCAAAGATACTCGTGTGAAGCTATCTTTACATTATTTACTAAAACGAATTAAATCAACAAAAAAATATCGTTAAAGCCATGTTAAATTGCCGAAAACAAATAGATTGCAGTAGGATTGCAGTAATAAACAAAATTTCAGATATAATGATATGAAATAATCGTGAATTTAATTTATAATGTTTCCATAAACAATTTTGCGCACCACTTGCTATTAAATATGCGGCGGCTAAACTTCGCCGTTGTTCAACAATTCTGCGCGTGGTTTCGTGAAATATGTATTTATTTTCATAAATTATATCACGTATGTCATCATCCCGGAGTACTTCGTAGTTTTCGAATACTATTCTTGCTTATAAAACTGTATTTTTTTCAAATAAAATGACGTAGCCTATTATGCAAAGTTAGGTAAGCTTACGATGGGCAATTTGTCCACCAGTTGAAATGACTGCGCTTGAATAATTCCTATTGATTGCCGTAGCCTATTGCCGTGAGAACTGCCTATGTATGGCAATTCATGTTCCCTGACAAATCCACTGTCTACTCCCGTTATAAGTGAGCACGGTAATTAATAAAAAAATTAAAAATAATTGAACTTACGTAACTAGGTAAAAAATATAGAAAGTCATGCTATCCTTACATCGCAGAACTCAGTTCTCTTTTTGTTACTAATATTGTTTAAGTAATAGCTGCCACTTTCACGTTTCCCACTATTTTCAACTGTTTTACCTGATCGTAAATAATTACAACCGCCCGGATGTGCCGCAGGTATTTATTTCACTACAACAAAGGCATAGTCTATCTATTGTGTGAAACACCCCTTGATTCCCAGAACAACCGAGTGAAACGAGGAGTACTGCAACGACCAACAACACTTTATATTAAACTTCATGAAGAAAACCTCTTGGCCCGTTTAATACTCTGATGCGATGAGCAAGCATCACGTTTTTAAATATTTTTTTTTAAATAATGCACTGTGACCGTTCATGATATAGAGATGTAATTTAAAAACATAGGTAAATATTACGAAATTACCATTAAATAAAATCACAATCATAACACGAATTAAATACAATCCTCGTACAAATCTTCCCAATTGCTTTCAGAGTTATGAAATTTAGCAAACACCAACAATACCAACTAGGGATCGAATTCCGAATCTCGTGTGTAAATCTATCGCACTATTATTTCAAACAATTCCCTTGGTCCAATGTACCATTTTTCCAGTGTCATGGGTACGGTTTACTGACAAAGTCCCTCATGCAAAAACAACCCAAAGCTATGTAGGTCGTACAAACATTCCTTTCGTATGGCGATGACACTCGCAATCTGTTATCACAGGAAACACTCAAATTTAAATTAATGTTCATGTTTATATAAGGATGTTTAAAATTATCACAAAGTTAGGAATATAAGTATGTAATTTAGTTACATTTGTTTTCTTATTCTTAGTGATGATAAGTGAATTATGGCGTAAGCGTGTCTTGTTGAAGCATGGAAAGGCTTCCACCGTAGGACTCACGTTTTGTGCTTTATTCCGTAAACTTTCTTATGCTGACTGTAAAAATAAAAAACGTTTCACAAAAGCTTATAATAAATTTATCTGTATGATAGCTTCCTCTGCCTAGCCTTTTCCCATGCTTTGTTGGGGTCGGTTGCCAGACTTTCCGGACTTAGCTGAATACCCTATTTTACATGGAGCGACTGCGTCTCTGATCTCCAAAGCACAACACTAATGCAACTATATTATTTAATATTACGCTACAAACCATATTTGCTTGCATTCACAGCTTAGACATAACACATACGTTGTTAGAAGATTAGTCGTAAAAATACAATTTCACCGCTTATTTTAAAACACCCATAAGATAATTAGTGTTTTAGCCGGTATCAAACGAGACATTCGCTGTAGCAGAAATAAAACTGAAAGAGTATCAACAATAATTGCTTTGGCACCGTCTAAAGTAACGCTTAACGCAAAATATACGAACAACAACGAAGGTATATTATCTTATCTTATCTTATATCTTTAAACGAGCAATTCTTGTATATATATATATAATCTGAATCTCGGAAACGGCTCCAACGATTTTCATGAAATTTTGTATGCAGGGAGTTTCGGGGGCGTTAATTCGATCTAGCTAGGATTAATTTCCAGAAAATGTCGTTTATCCGTGTTTTCAGTAATCTTATAACGAACAATTCTTGTTTATACTTAGTCTGGCCATAAATACTTTGACAAATTAAAATAAACAAAACATTTGAATTTGGAATCTGTCATTTATATGTTTGTTCATTGTGATTTCTCATTTTGGCGCCAATACATGTTTCCCAATTATTTGACAAAGTGCAACGTGGGCATTATCCAACTTTAGTGATGGTTTGGTGGGCTCTTAGCTATGAAGGAGTGACTGAGCCATACTTTTGTGAAAAAGGTATCAAAACATCGGCACAATTGGGTATCAAGATACCATTCTTGAGAAGGTAGTGAAGCCCCTTAACAACACCATGTTCAATAACCAAGAATGATCCTTCCAGCAAGACTCGGCGCCGGGTCATAAAGCTCGGTCTACGCAGTCTTCTTCATCAGAGCTGAAGACTGGCCGTCGTCTAGCCTCGATCTTAATCCGCTGGATTATGATTTATTGTCAAAATTAGAGAGTACGGCTTGCTCTAAACGCCATGATAATTTAGAGTCCCTAAAACAATTTTTTAATTCTAATGTTATTTGTGATTTATTGATAAGCTGTAAAAAAATAAGTATTTTTGTTTATAATATTTAACTAATTACTTGTGATTTTTTATTTAAATAACCAGTTCATATTTTTTATTACTGTAAGATCGAAAAATATTATTTATACTTCCTCATTTCATCAGTATGTAATTCGTACTTAAATATAATTTCTAAAAAACACACTACCTAAAAAAAACGAGCAAAGCTCGGTGATCCAGGTACTGTATGTTAAAAAGAGCAACAGTTTACTCATTCCTCGAGTAGTTTGAGTATCGTTGTTGTTAAAGGAGACAGTTTTAATAACTTGCCAGTTGTTACGTCTGTAATTAAACGAAATTGTTGCTGTTTGACATCGGAGTCTGGCAATCATGGCTGTGAAATTAACTAAGTGAGAATTATTCATAGTCTGACTGTACAATATGTCGGGATATAGAGTGACGCAAACGTTTTAACATTCTCTTTGGATTGTGAAATCGTACATTTGCGTTTCCCTACATGAAATATCATACTGTAATTAAGTTTGTTTGTAACAGTTTGCAGATTTTGAACAAATCTCTTAATTGAAACCACTTAGCTTGCCATTTACGCAATGATACTCGCGACACGTCATGTATTTCAAGTCGGATTATGACTTGATTCTTTGATTTGCTTAGTGTAATTGACGCCAAATTTAATCTAGGATATAGTTGAAAAAAGTTGCTATCCGAAACATTAATGGCTGGCAAAATGATAATCCGAATTTAGCAGCAACCTACAAGGTAGGTACATAATCATTAGGGGACATATTTCCCCGGACTCAAAAATCATAACATAAACGTAAAATGAAACGTTAACTAAGTAAAAGAAGACCGAGATTCAAGCAATATAGTAATTTCCAGAAGCCGCGAACATTTTTATAAAAGCTTACCAAAACTGTTACGGACCTCACCCAGAATAAGTTCAAAGTCCACATAAGCTTTTAAATTACGTTCTACAAAGTCTATAACAATTTAAGGCGGCTAGTGCTTATTAAGGCTTACTAGGAAATTAACTGTTGTTATATTGAAGGGTGAAGATTGGCGGTTATTTCTTTACCGTTTCGTTTGAATTATGATATTTGTAATATTTTTATTTGAAAGTGTTTGATATTAAGGATGATTTGAACAATTGCCTTTAAATATTGATCTGAATACTGTCCTACATATAGCTAATATGAACAAAACATGCACCTTGTTATACCGGATTTAGCTGAATACCGTATTTTACATGAAGTGACTGCGTTTCTGACCCCCTCAACCCATACACCATACCCATTTTACCGGATAAAATGGGTATGGTGTACTTATGGGTAAAATACAATTACAACCAACAATACAATTCTCACAAGACTGGTTGTCAGTATTGAAATTACTTAACGACTGTCAAAGTTCACTGCATGACTGTCGAGACCAATTACGGCTTTACGACTTTTCCGAGGCACGAGGGTTCTCGGTATGTTAACAAATAACCACCCATCCAAGGACTGAACGCGGCAAGGGCAGCTTAACCTTTAAAATCTGTCAGACTGTATGGCTTACACTTATACACATCACGTAATAACAACTATAAGAATATTTTATGATAAGTACTCATATGTAATCACGTGGATAAGTGACGTTAAAGATAGAAGGACTACAACTGAGGTCTACAATAATTTTGTCTTATCGCAAACAGCTAGCTAGCAGTTCTATTTAATTACATAAGTTTTTACTGTCTGCATTATTGTCTGTGGCGTTGATTTATTACCTCGATTACAGAAATGGTTTCAAACTAGTTTGATGTAATGTATCAAACTAGAACGTAAATTGTACGAGTCCTTATCATTAATTGTTTTGTACAACGGAAATAACTGTTCTGATTATGTCCTTTTGACTACTTTTAATTCTTGTATTTTCCAGCTACTTTCAAATATTCATCACTCAACTTGTCTGGTCTCTATAACTAGGCACGCAATGTTTCGGCTCAACACCCTTATCAAGTAACAGAAAATCGAGTATGACAGAAAAAACGAGTGATCTTATTACGGTTCCGCTTTCCTTTTTAGATTGCGGAATTCTAAAAAAACAGAGCGGAATTATAAAGATGAGTTTTTGCCATTTCCTCAATGTGACGTCATGGTGCAATTTATTAAAGGGATATTGTATTGGTACTTATTTGTAAGATAGCAATTATATAACAAATGTTTTTCTACAAATAATTTGTCTTTCCTAATTGGCCGTTCTGTGTCAAAGTCTAGAGTCAAATCTAGTGATCACGACTGTGATTGGTTAAACAAAGACTAACAGCTAATTACGACACCTGACATGAGATCTGACAGGTGGTTAAGTAACTAGTTTTAATGTTAATCAGTTTTTCAGAAACCGGGGTTAATGTTGTAAGTATAATGAATGTTGAACCCTGGATGTTTGTGAACTTAAACTTCTTTAGGCGCGTTATGAAAAAAATATGAGCGTGAAATTTTAAGATGCGCGCGCATCACTGTAAATTATAATTTCTCACACGTGTAAATAAGTACACGTACAATTTGATTTCTTAGTAGTAATCAAAATTGTTCTCAAACAGTGCTATATTTCAAAAGGTTTTTTTTATAATGAATGATATCAATCTTTATCCAAATACATGATGATAAAAGTTACAAGTTTAAAAAAAAATCCATGACTTTATATTTTATTTTAATGTTATGTTAGAATATATTACGGTTTTAAAATAACTCCACAAAATAATGGAAATAGCACGCGCGCATTTATGATATGCAAAGCGGGAGGTTATAATATTTATAGTACGAAGGGGAAACCCACTAAAATCTAAAACACGCGAACGAAGTCGCGGGTACAGCTAGTACTTTATAAGCTGCTTAATTATTTTCAAAAGAACTATTTCTTAGAACAAAAATTCATTTAGATGAGCAAGTTTCATAGTTGGAGAAGGTTGTGGTAAGAAAAATAAACACGACGAACAATGTCAAAAGCTCGGTATTACAACTTAATGCCTTCTTCGGCGTAATATACGAATACAATAGTCGACCGCATTCCCTTTTCTTAATTTTTAGAGAAATACAAGCTCGTTATATTTTAATAAACTTTACTCTGGTACAAACAGACGGGTTTCAAAGAAATTAACCATTTTTCCAATTGAATCAGCAAATACTTTTAAAATTACACTTTATGTATGTTGAATTATTCAAAATTATATATTTAGACTAGCTGTTTCCGGCGCGGTTCTCTCAGCGGAATAACTTTGCATTCTAATGGTAATTTTTTTTTAAATCGGTCTACTGGTTTTGGAAATTATTCGTTGCAAACCTATTAAAAAACAAATATTTCCTCTTTATAATATTCGTGTAGATTATAACTACCAAGAAACTTATAATCGGGATACATTAGTGCCACTTTTCATATGTAAAAAAACTAAACATTTGTATTCGCTGTCCAATTAATTAACAAAAGCTAAAATAAAGAGCTGAAAATGAATTCAAATAATACTAATGAACACGTAATGAGACTAAGTTTTTTAAAACCTCGTGCATATTAAAAATATTAGCATATTTAATTTTAGCGAATAAGTGTTTCTAAGCATATAACTGACAAAATAGAAAGCATTTTCATTCAGTTTGTTTTTGTAAAAATAATTTTCCAGCAACCTTTTAAAACCTCATTATAAATGGAAAACAAAATAATTTTAAAAGTACATCAATGTTTGGTGAGCTTGTATTTAATGAGAAAATTCGCTTTGATCAAATTGTTATAGGTACCTACAGTGCTTTCATATTTTGTTCCATTATAATTACATTCTTAACTCCTGAGCATAACATGTCTTACCCATTTAAATATCTTAAACAACATTTTTTTATTGATATCCATTATTTTTATTAATTCTAGGTTTTATTGTTTCATTCCAGGGTTATACAAGTTCTGGTCAAACAAATACTAGTTCTAAACTTTCGATGAACTGCGTACATTCGCCCAAATACAACTTTTAATCGTGAGTAACAATCGTGCCTCCAATACTTGTTATACGACTACCATAACGTAATAAATAACATGTCTTCCATCGCACACGACATTAGTTGGAATTTGTAACTGTATTTCATAAGCTCGGAGTTGTTTCGAGAGTACCGCCGGCAAATGTACGAGAACTTGGCAAATCATTCAAAGGAAGTGTAAGTCGCAGACGGGAAAATTTGCTACCTCCGTGCGTTCCTCGGAGACACACACAATTTACATTAGTTGAAACTACAAACGGCAATCTTAAGTTTAACTTGATTGCAAACTGTATTCACAGTAAATACTTTAGTAGTTATGTAGTTTTAATGAGTAAGGAGGTAATATTATTACGCTAATTTGAGTTAATTGAGTTTAACTTGAAGGAAACTTCGTCGAAGTTGTGTTTTTCAAGGAACGTGATAATTAAGTTTGAGATAAATATCCTGAATTTGTTGAACTAATCTTTAAGTACCCCATTTTCCATCAAATAATATATCACATCAAATATTATTTCAAATTTGATGTCAAATATATTATAAGGTAATCCTTTTCAATTTTCGACCGTTTCAGAAGCCAAAATATTGGCGTTTACGGCCACTAGACTAAGCTGACGGTTTAAACCTATATTTTACAGTAAAAATACATAATACTCTTTGCAAGCCTCTGCAGAGGCGGTACAGAAAAAAATGATGCATGCAAAGCGCGTTGCGTCGGATATTTTCACAAATTTGAGTGAAAACCCGGTCGGTGATCTATAGCTCTTTATTTGCTGTTACTATATTAAATCCTGCGCCTTTAATTTACCGCTTTACCGATACAGAAATACCCCGTAGATAAGTGGCAGTTTTAAACGTAAATGATGATGATTAATCGCTCTAATGATATAAATCAATTAGTGACTTTAACTGGTCACTTTCAAATTTAAGCGAATCGATAAGCATTGTTGCATGTCACTTATTTAGTAGAGAGAGTTAGTTATGGATTAAAAGAATATCCAATTCCTTACTAATGTACCATTACCGACTCAATCAACGTTGTACGAGCAATGAAGAAAGGCTCAAGTATTTTTATATGACGTAGCCTGAATAAAATAAGGTTGCAGGTCAGCTGACCTGCAACCTTATTTTATTCAGGCCAGCACAGCCAGGGCTGTGCTGGCACAATAGGACAAGACAGAAATATAAAATAGAGTAAATATAAATACCACGACGATACGATATAAAACCATTATAATTAAGTGATAAGAAACTAAATTCAGACATTTATAATTATTACGTTGTATTACGTAGTTTTTAAAATAATTACACTTATAAGTGATTACCTGATATCAAATAAATTTCGATTTCCCGACAATATCAATTGTTTAAGCTACGGAACCACAGTGCATGCATGCAAGCACCGCACATAAATCAACGTCGAAAAAATAAATTCTGCGCGTTTACAATGAATATTAATGAAATTTTATGAGCTAGCGTAAATGATATGCTGCAAATGTTTAAAGACAAGAACTCTAGAATAACTTGAAGGAAATATTAATATTCTAGAAAAGTACCAAACTAATAATTTTAGTTTTATTTAATCTCGGAACATTTAACTTTTAAGTTTTTGTGCTTATATTTATGATCATAATTAATCTACCCTTTTAGATAAAAACAATATTTTTTATCTACAAAACGAAGTTGTTTATGAAAAGTTATAGAAATAGTAGTTCATGCTACGCAGAGCTAAAATAATCAGATTAATAACTTTAACATCGTAACTCGGCCTCTTAGGAATCCAACGCAATAAACTCATATTTTTACTGGCGCATAATTTTATTGCTGTTCCAACTTACTTCCGCAGACCTTTCGTTAACAACTAAATATTAAGTGGATATATACTTACCTGCTGTATAATACCTTGTATAAAGTTTTCAACTTTAATATACTCGTGTGTAAGTTATTTCCCTATCGACATTGTTACACCGTTTAAACACAAATTAGACTTAACTACTTTAGGGTAATCGCTAGTCCTAAAGTTATAATTACCGACTATTTGTACGTGCGAGGCGATAGCAGTAGGGTCCGTTTACCAGGACCTACTAACATATTGATAATATTCAAGTTTAATTTAGTGTTGTGCTGTAGTTATGCTCAAGAAAACAAATCGATTATAGAACTTTTACCTCGTTTGTATTCAGTCGTATACAGAGTTACTGTTAATCTCGTAAATGGTAAATGAGCTGAGTCGTAGAATAGAAAGAATAGCCAAATATGACTTATAGGGTGATTAAAAGACAGACTTAGAGAGACATGGTATAACTCAGTTACAACAATACTATTTACATTGTTCAGCAGTTCTGTTAACAAGGTCTTAACATAAATATCTCATAAAAAAATCTTTAGTTAAAAAAACCAAAGAGGATGGAGAAACCGTCGTAGGTTCACACTGACCTTATTGGCGAAGTGCTTCAGAAGGTCAGGTGCGTATTACACGCAACCACTGGAACTTTTTATCCCTCTTTCCTCTTTATAACTGACTTAGAAAAAGGAGGAGGTTTTTCGTTCGACTGTATGTCATGTTTTTGATAGTCCCGAGGTGGTCCCATTGACGCATGTCAGGATCTGATGAAGGTATCCCAGGGACATCCTCAGTTTTATTGGCACGTATTACGTGTTTCATGTTTTTTCTTCAGCTATTCACGTATTCGCTTGTTCTATCTACATAGAGATCTATTGCATCCCGACTTTTTACGGTTTGGCGTCGCGACGCTGGTCAGCTATGAGGCTGCAACGCTGGTCAGCTATGACGTCGCAGCGCTGGTCACCTATGGCGTCGCGGAGTCGCTCAGCTATGACAATTGAAGTTATTATCGAATGACTATTTTGGTTTGCCACCGACTTCAAATAGATCAGTTGGTAACTTAACAAAGGAATATATTGTTACGTATTCGTAGTTTTGATTATATATTTTGAAAGTCACGTAAAATGGTTTTGTACTGAATTTAAATAGAAAAGAAAAAAAATGTTCATTTATTTATTTACTTTAAAAAAAAAAACTATTGAATCTAGAAATAAATTGACAAACATTTTACACTTTACTCGATAATGCAATCTGGATCTCTTTTTCAAGTTTGGAGTCTTATATTCGAGAAGCCCTATTGGCGGGCGTTACAACGAGAACTATTCCGTCCCTCGGCGATACGACACGAAATTTGTAAGGATCTCGCCTTCAGGATCCTTTCTCAATAGAGGCGAGAAGTAAACCATTTTGCTTAGGAAGATGGCCACCCAGATGGTACTATACATAACCCTTTTCATGTGTCAAGAGACCTATATTTTAATAAACTTTTATTAGCCATCCGCTTTACAATCTGCAGTATCTTTTAATTATCCTTATGCAAAATTCAATTAGGTTTGGCGCACGAACCTGTTTTTTAATGCTATTAAACCTCTTGGCGACATAACATCGCGATTTGGCAGCCATTTGAGCTGCACTTTATCCAATTCATTTATGCCACTTTCTATGTTATTTGATGACTCCACACTCGTAAAGCGACCGTACTTAAACAAACGTGTATTCAAATCTATAAAACATCGACACCCTAGGAACAAGATTGGAATTGGAACCCGAATATACTTTTCCTCTAAGTAACTTGTTGATTGGTAAACTTATAAAACTATCGACGTGTGTGTGACGACCTCCGTGGTCGAGTGGCGTACACATCGGTTTTCAAGGTGTCGCCAGCTCTGAGATCCCAAGTTCGATCCCCGTACGGGTAAAGGTAGAAAAACACTTTTCTACATTGTCTCGGGTCTGAGTGTTTGTGGTACCTTCGTTGTCTCTGATTCCATAACACAAGTGCTTTAGCTACTTACTTTGGATTCAGAGCAACGTATGTGATGTTGTCCACATTTATTATTTATTATAACTTAATTTAAAGGATTGTTATAATATTTTATAGCTTCCATTCATTTCCAAAACGTGTTTTATGCTTGATTCTAAATTACTTATTGAGAGGCATGGAACATGTGTCCTGAAATTCAAATAACAAAAAATACCGAAGACTTTATATTCTCAATATTTATCTATCTTATTTCTAATATAAAAACAAGAAAGGAAAAGGTTACACACAGTCTCTTGACCGTTTAATGCAAAGTAGGGACGCATACTTATTGTATAAAAAGCAAAATAGAAAGGAAGCATACCCACTTCCGAGATTGAATAAAAAAAAAGAACTACTTGTATTTTATTAAAAATATTTTACTTATAATTTTCTGTTGTTCCGTGATTGTTATAAGTTATTGCAAATTTAGCCGGGATCGGCCGATTCTTACAGTTTATTAAAGTAAGATTTAAGTACCATAAATATTATATTATGAGATAATAGCGACGAAAATATTAAAGGTGACAGTTTGCTACGAATAGTAATAAATGCTCTCTCCTTTAATTTAGAGACGACTGTTTATTTTGGATCAAAACATTAAGTCCGGACAGAAAAATCCCTAATTTAGACAACAATTTACTGAACAGTGTTCTTAGTCAGCTCCAAGCTATTTATATTTCTCTCAAAAAGTCACTTTAATTTATTTCAGTCAGAAACTCAGCTTTTAAACAAAGAGAAACTGTGCCAAAGTAGTTATTATTTCAACGCAATTATCATCTCATATAAGCTTTGTTCAAATATTCCTTTCTTAAAAAAAATCCATGTGTACCTATATAGTGCGATCATTTTAAAATATCGTACTTAAAAAAACCTTATGAATTCAATTGTAATGAAAATTGTTTAGTGGAAACGATTCAGTAAACGAAATTTTAGTCTTTAGACTTGTATTATTACTGTGAACTAGATGTTTTCGATCTGCAGACTCACTAAGGTAGTTTAAAACGGCGTCCTGAAGCCAAAGTCATTTTGCTTATGAAACTTTACCAATTACTCCTTAATCGTTCAAGTAAAATAATGTTATATTCATGAGTAAATGTAGTTGAGTAAATAATGTCGGAGTTTCCATAAAATTTTAAAGTAATTAGGCGACTTCTTTGTGATGTTACTCAGAGAATCAGCTAAAAGCAGCTTGTTGCTAATGTAAATTAGATTTTATAAGAGAACTAGAAAATGTGGTTGGTTCGTGTTTAGATAGAACGTGCACTGGACCAGTCATTAGACAAGAATAATTTAATAAATAAACGGAATTTACTTTGCTCCCATTCCAATCTGCAAATAATTTGAGAGTTCATAATTAAAGTCACTGTTTTTTGTTACAATAATTCATATAGATAGAAACCAACTTACATTATATATAATATATTTTTATCGGAAAATTTGGAATATAGTTCTAATTTAGAACTCCTATATCATCCACCGTGAGGAGACTCGTCTAAATTCAGCAATAAGAGTTAAACAAAAGAAGAGGTGAACAAAAGAAGTGTACAATAAGTGTATGACTTATTGTACACTTCTTTTGTTCACCTTACATGATTTATAGGCACCAACTATTGCAGATCTTAGAGCATGCTTGTGTTAATAAAATAAGTATACTCGTAATACGTCTGCAACTATTCCAGTGTCGAGAAAGAACAAACATTAATCACAACGCTTGCTCCCTGTGTTGGCGATTACAGACCATTACGTTCAGGTTTCCTCATTGTGTTTTCCTTCACTGCAAGTCAGTACTTACTGTATTAGATGACCAAAACAAACTTATATTAAAAACTAACACATACTTTAGAAATTGATTTAACTTGCTGGAAAAATTATATATGTAAAAGATGTTGTGTGTATACTATATATAAATATACGTACCTTTGTGTTTCAAATTTGACTTATTTTTCTTCCATTTTAACCAAATACATCCCTATCATTTTTTAAAATAGCAAATATTGCAAGCACACTAGCCCCAACTTGGTTCTGTGACTGAAACTTAGCCCTCAGTCTGCAGGCTAGCACAAAATAGTAATACGACATCGATCCTGAATTATACCAAAGCAAGAATTGAAAATCTTAACAATGCATGTAGCAAACTGGTGATTAGAACATAAAAAACATTTCCATGCCAAGCCACGTCATTGGGAATAATTAGTCACTTACAAATAGAGGTGGTTTCTATGTGTTAACATTGAAAATGTTGAAATGTCGACAACAGCGCACCATAAAATTTTATGAACCGAACACTTCATGAAAAATAAAATTGTTCAACATGAAAAGTAATGTCCACTATTTTCGAATGTCGAATCGCGTCGTTCGGAACGGTCTGTCAAAAATCTAACTGAATATTTTATGGCAGGCAGATATTTTTGGGCTGCAATAGAATTCAATTAATCTCACTGTTTTATCTCGTCTATTTTGGACCTGTCCACCCGTGATTGACGTCAGTAGCGGTAAAATATTTCACGACCCACATTTTTTTATGACTGAAAAACTATCCGTACATATCTGAATGTTTAATTAGTAGCTACCCGCGAATGAAGTATTTGGGAACGATAACATTTTCATACATTTTTTATTTTAACCTTTGAGTCGAGCTTAACCAGGATTATAAGCGCTCAAACAAGTTCCAAAGAACTTTTTATAACAAAAAAATGAGTTAGTACAGGTGGTTTCTCTGCTATTCAAATGTAATATAATAGGTAAGTAAATCATAATTCGCCAGTTTATAAAAATGTTTCTTGGAACTCTTTATGTAGTACCTAATGTTAACCTTTGAACTTTTAAAACCATCGAGGTTAACTTGAAGTTGAACTTCCATTCTTACTACCTTAATATTAATATAAAATCAAAGTATAATATTCAAGTGCAAAACAACCTTACACGTGCCGCTCGCAGTCAAATATATCGAAATTGAACAATATATTTTCATTCTTTACGTACTCCATAGTTACAAATGAATAAATACGCTTCAGAAAACGAGTTGGAGAAATGGTTCTAGTGTATTACAGTAGGTATAACATGTTAAATTATGTAAGATCTCTGTAAAATGTCACCTTAACGGTACAAATGCAAAGCCATGACCATCGTAAATGTGTTCACGTCAATACCGGTGCCAAACAAAAGGTGTTGGATATATTTTAAGCAAAATATTTCTATACATTAATTAGGTCGTTGTATGCTGCCCTCTTTTATCGGTATAAGGCTACATCAAGGTTTTGATAACTTTATTGATGTAGCACCAATAGTGGAACCAAAACCTTTTGAAAACGCTCGTTGTTATTCTTGTGAAATCAGGTAAAGTTCCAACAGATCTGTTAGCAGAGCCCACATTCCTAAATCTCGCTAGACCTAAATAATTCAAAAGTGCTTTTAGCGGTTTGATTGAATGAAAACATTTTCATTTTCAGATAAAAAACGTTAGCACCTTACCTAATATTATTTTATTTTTTTAAGTTAGTGCTTTATTAAGTTTATGTATACTTACTACCTATTTAAAAGTAAAGATTTTAAACCCTATTGTTACGAAATATGAATAAGTAGTTATTGTATTATATTGTTTATTGCGTTTCCAATTTTGGTATAGTTTATAGGATTATCAGTCGTAATAAAAGTTATATTTATTTTTTCATAAAAAAAAATTGAAAAAAGAAACGAGATGTGGCAGTTCTTTTTAACTGTTTATTTTACTTGATAAAGTTAGGTAACTTTCGTAAGGATTTCGTAAGGACCATACATGACTATTTTCTATTATAATATGAAACATTTTCTCACGCTCATTTTAAAGTATCTACGCCTACAGTTCCAGAGTCAATCAGAGTCAAGTAATCTATAAATGCACAAGTTAAACTAAATAGTTTCTGCCTTTCTGCGTCATAATTTCCTCAATAAGTTCAATTTTGTTGCAATCCAACGAAACGAAGTTGCTTTTCAATACATTTTACGCCTGTAACACCAGTCGACGCAAATCAAATCCAACGTATAGCTCTACAATCAAAACAATTGTTTTCGTTGAATACGTTACCAATTCAATAATTTGAACCGAATACTGTAATTGGAGTTGGTAAACAGTTATTACTCTCTCAGGGGTTAATTAGTCTAATTTACTACTAACGAGGGTTTGGGACAAATGAATCGTAATTTTAAATGTAACTCACCCCGTAAACTGCCAGATATTTGCGTTTGATTTGACGCAAATAAAATCTTTGGATTTGTTTTGACACGAAGTATTCCATCCATGAATAATGAATAAATTGCGAGATTTGAGTGAGTCAAAGTAATTTGTTCGTTTATGTTATAGCTGACTCAACTACTAGCATAAGCATGAACGAACATTTTTATGCTCATGTTAATGTTCATGCTCATATGTGTATGTGTTTGAAGCGGAGGTAGCCTTATGGCTAGGGCGTCGGACTTACGATCATGTGGTTGCGGGTTCGAATACAAACCCACTTGTAACACAAGCATCTTAGCTTAGCACGAGGGGTTAACGAGATTACTCGTAATGAGCGAAAACATTGCTAGTAATCTTAAATAAATAAATAACATGTTCATGCCTATGTTCATCTTTATGCTGACGTTTAGATTATAGGATCACATGGTTCTTTATCCGTCTGTTGATCTGCCCGTCCATCGAGTTGAAATTAAATCCATTTATTTGGGTCTACACTCTAAGGTTGACTTTTAGAAAAACTCAATCTCTTAAGGTAACATAAAATTACGATACTGCCAACGATTTGGACTCTCTCAAGGGAATAAAATTTTCGTTGGCTTAGAACTATGAATTTTGGCAAGTAAAAAGGAAAAGCTATCGATTTGTAATAAAATAAAATAGGTATATTTTTAGTATAGGCGAGTCTGACTCGCACTTGTCCGGTTTTTTCTCATTTTGAAAAACGTAGGTTTTTCAAAATGTGTGCAACATTGTACAACATTATGTGTTTATAATTTTTTTTATAGTCGGATATTACAAACGGATTAAATGGATTCTGGTTTTTCATAACCACTCATCTATCGAAAATTTGTAAATTAATTGATATTATAGAAAAAATAGTGAAGTAAATATTTCAAGCTTATATTTAACCATGTACCTTTGACCCACTAAGACTAGAATTAATTACCACAAGAAAATTGCAATTAGGAACAAAACCTAAACCTATGTCCCCGACTGCAGACGCAAGTTTTAGCCACGGTACCAAGGGGGTTGTCAAAACTTTAATATTTCTCTTACAATGCGAAGTGGAATGAGAATGTTTTTATTAGAAGAGATTTATGAGATTTATGCGCGCCGAAAGCGGTTCAGATGGTGCACTTGAATGCTGGCGACAAGTATGGAATTTAATTTTGTCGTGAGAGCTTTTCTATTTACTTACTGCTCGAGGAATTACCGCCAGTGAT
The DNA here is from genome assembly GCA_950381575.1 of Plusia festucae. Taxonomy (NCBI): domain Eukaryota; kingdom Metazoa; phylum Arthropoda; class Insecta; order Lepidoptera; family Noctuidae; genus Plusia; species Plusia festucae. The sequence continues at coordinate 9,272,087 of OX494434.1, forward strand.
GTACTGGAGCATGGAAAAGATTCTATCTCGCTTACTTTTTCAATCAGCAAAGTATTTTTGTCATTCAAAATTTAAAATGGGAACGAATTTAAACCTAAAATGTGCGATTAATAATAAAAATGAAGTACATTTATATACCTATTTCATTTACAACCAGATTTATATAACCACCAGCCGAGCGATTCCGAAAATGACCAAACTCACCTCACCTCTCACACTCACTTCACTGCTTACATTACTTGTACTTTTCACCGTATTCTGAAACTGCACTCAAGTTCAAGTGATGTCGAAATCTCAGGTGAAAAGTTTAGAGGTGGGCTTAGACGGGTCTAGCTTTAGTAACATCAAATAAACCTTAATTTCGGAATACGAAATCTAGTTTTCACCGACGAATTCGCCGTGACTTTGTCTAATGTATTTTCGGAATCGACGGGCAGATTAATCACAGTTTTATTTATCAACTTCATAGTTATAGAATAGATTCTGGACAAAACTTTTCCGAGTGTGCATTAAAACTCACCTCCTTTGAAACTTCAAATATTCAGGAATAAATGTATGAGCACAGCTTGACGTAAACAGGAAAATACATTCGCGAATTCATTTTGTTTGTTGACACGTTGCAACATTATTCAGCTTTCACTTAATATTCGAAGACGGATTTGAACTAAAGTCAATGCTATAAAGTTTCATTATCAGTAAGCTGGCTCTGGACCGTTGCCAAATTAATTTGTAGATACGCAGCATTACTTTATCATAACATCGTATTAACAGTTCTGTGAGTTGCAAGGGTGGTACGATATCCGTCTATTTATTAAATTGCTTCTAAATGTATCAGAATTTCTCTTCCATATTTGAAACTTCTACGTAAAAACTATTTTTGTAACCTCTTTTTTCGCCAATACGATTGCTTTGATATTACTTACAATATATTGAAAGCGCTAGTTTATTTCGCGTTTGTATTATGAGATTTGTATCAATAATACAGATTTTTTATTACTTTTATTATGATAATGGAATATGGGTTTAAAAATCGTTATTATCGATAGTGATTATAGATGTTTATAACTTAAATAACGATATACTCATTACTTTTTTATAAACAAAGTTGCCATGAGGCATTACAATTTAATTCGAATTACTGACGAATGTGGCTGTCGGCACATCAACTTTTAAGCTCATTCAATAAGTAATTCCAAAAACAAAAGAAAAGTTATCGTCAGCCGTAGAAGTAAGTGCCTAAAAGCGAACAATAAACTATTATTTTAGACTTAAGTATGTGTAAACGTTTGCAGACATCTTCAGATCGATAAAAACGTCTAGGTACTTTCAGAGTAGAAAAAAAACATTAAATTTAGCCTCTATCTCGTTTGTTTTAATTGGTTGAGTTAATTGGGTTTCGAAATAAAATTTTATGTATATATGTATTATTATTTAACTTACGTATGTTCAAATTCATTTGTGAATCTAACTGTACTCAATTAGTTTAGTATACCAGTATACCTACTATATTACTATTTACGTCCAGATATTGTGTTATTTTATGTAATTAGTATAAATTCATTGTGTGGCGTAGTTTTAAATATCAGATCCTTTGTATAATATATGATGTTACTATAAATGACGTAATTATGTATCTCCATAAATCATAACTACAAGTACAATAAACATCATAACAACTTAAGATAGTCAGGAGACCGGACGGCATGTCGCTATTTCCATGGAAGATGGGTAAGCCTTTAGTGTGGGACGCTACCTGTGTCGATACTCTTGCGCCATCCCATCTTCTAAGTTCATCGTGCTGTGCTGGTGCTGCTGCTGCGGCTGCTGAAAACCTCAAATGGCGGAAATATAACAACCTAATGGGCAGTTATATATTCGAGCCGTTTGGGGTTGAAACACTTGGACCGTGGGGCCCGAGTGCACATATGGTTTTCAAAGATCTAGCCAAACGCCTTGTTGACACTTCACGTGACCCAAGGGCTGGCTTTTACCTTGGACAAAGAATAAGCATTGCCATACAACGTGGCAATGCAGCCAGCCTAGTGGGCACACTTCCGGTCGACAGCGATGCGGATGAATACTTTGACGCCATTTTTTAAATTTTAATTAATTAATTTTAGTTTTTTTTTTTTTTTTTCGTGTGTATATATATCATTTATTATTTTAGTTATGTTAAGATTGTATATATTTAAAGTTATTGTAAATAATAATGTTGAATAAGATAGTCAGGTACAAAATGAGGTCCAATTTGTAGTCGGTACAACAGGATAAACTGTTGATCTAAAAACATACATAAACACGGCCCGCTTTCAACGAGCGCAACTATAACTTGATTTCCTGATAAGCACCGACAATGTTTCTGCCTCCACTTCCTTTGGAAATGTAAAAATAAAACAAGTTATCTAACCTGCAGAAATGCGCGGCTTTCTGTAAAGACTTATATAAATCAGATTGTTAGTTTACCGCTTAGGCCCCATTCATACAGATGTTTGGTACAGTATCTAAGTGTTCCTAAAATATTTTTTAATAATAATATCTTGGAACAACTCACACACGGCCATTTGATCCCAAACTAGGCAGAGCCTGTACTATGATAATCAGACAACTGATAAACATACTTATATATTTCTAAATAAATACATATTATAGATAAATAACACCCAGACAAAGAACAAATGATCGTGCTTATCGCACAAAATTTGTCCTGAGTGGGAATCGAACCTTCGGCTTAGCAGTCAGGGGACCACTAGGCTAACAGGTCAGTTAAAAATTTGTTGTACACCATTCGAATAATATCTGCCATCAATGCATCAATCGTCATCAATTGGGCGATTCCCTTCTTGTCGATAACAGCTTTATTCTGCGCACAATTTTAAGGCTAGTAGGTATGACATAAAACACTTACGTAGATTTTTCATTATTTACATATTTTATTAAGTATTTAAAAAATAACTTGTTTCTCGACTATTCAAACTGTAAGCCTAAGTGCTGACATCAAGTACCTGTAGTACTAAACATTTAAATCAAAGGACTTTAGGATACTAAAGTGCCCCGCGGTTTCACCCGCTTAAATCGTCGTTCCCGTAAACATATATTTCTTTACAATATTTATTCTGCAATTCCGAATGCAGACGAATCCAACACATCAAGGATCATGTATATTGGTCCATCCGTTCTCGCGTTATTAGTGTTTTTACATTAACTTATGTCAAATACTATGACAATTTCACCTTGTCAGTTTTATGCACCTGAATGACTGAGAACCCCAATAACGGAACAATAAGTAATTTTCCGCTCAGAGTAACCCGCGATGGTATTGATTGCTGTAATCTATCCCAAGGGCTGCCTTCCAGTCAGTTCGAAGGGATATTACTCAAAGCAGTACAATCAAGTGCCTTTGTCCTAACTATAAAGGAATTTGTATTTTTTCCTCATCCTTGGACAACATAAAATATACATTGTAAAAAGCACTTCTCGCTGTAATCAAAGGGAAGAAAGTGCTACTTTACCCTCATTCATGAGTGATTCCACTGCGTATAAATCGTAGATGGTCAAAATTATCTTCAGAAGAATGACCACCGGATCAAATAGTGTTAACTTTTAAATATTAAAATTAATATATTATCATTGAGGTGTATTTGTTAGGAATTATTAAAAATGACTGAGAAAAATATTTGAATTCTTGATTTTGAATTCACAGTGAACGTAATAACTTAGTCAATAAATCGTATTTTTTTTGCTTTTACAAACAGTCACAATTCACAATTATTGCCAAACCGTAGATAATTATCTAAAACATCTAAAACATAATTTAAGATAAAGCAAAAATCAACGAGTTTAATGTAATAACGACCTTAATTTAAAACTATGAGTATTCAGGTCAGCACCAGATATGTTAGTTTGTACTTTATGTGAATGTTAACTGTAAAGTAACGTCCAGAGTTCCACTTATATTATCTAGCTTTCTAAACTTGGCTAGGAAATAAGTCGCAGTGGGTCTGCACTCAGCTTGACAATTTGCTCTAGGCGGCGACTTTTGAATTAATGTCGTTGCAATGCAGCCTCGCCCGGAAAGTAACCTTTTTATGCCATTTTTTAATTTAATCTCTTGCCCCACTGAAGGTTTCCACTTTGAAAAAAATTAAGAAGATAAATTTAATGTTCCACTATAAAAAGAGCTGAGTAGTTTTTAATTGTCAGAAGCGGAAAAATAGTCTGAGGTTTATATCCTTAAATAAACAACTCTTTAGCGATAATGTAACTAGAATTAATGAAGCTTTGCGTAAGTAGGAACGTGCTGGGAAGTACAGAAACGTTAATCCAATTAGTAACGAGACAAATCTACTTAATTTTCGCAGGAACACAACGGCCCGATCCGCTTTCCTAAACTCAATTTCGGAAAGATCAAAACGGAAAAGAGTTAGCGTTACGGAGAGACGACATGAATACTTTCCAAGGACCATTTCAGCAGATAATACAATTTGTTACAACTCGTTCGCTCGTTTGCTTTTATTATTAGTGGCTATTAAGAAGACTGTTGGAGGCAGTTGCATGAGAAGCGAACAGATGCAAGTAGTCAGTGAATGTTGACTGACCTGTTGGTCTAGTGGTTAGTGACCCTGGTCACTAACCACTAGAGGTCATCGAACGCACGACCTCCGGCTTAGCAGTCAGGACTGCTAAGCTGAAGGTCGTGTGTTCGATTCCCACCTGTTCTGTGTCTGGGTGTTATTTATCTATAATTTGTATGTTAGAAATATATACGTATGTTTATCGTGTGTGAGCTGTCAAAAAAATGTAGCGTGCTACATAGTATTGCTGCATAGTGGCTTAAATACAGACTAAGTAGAAGTCCACACAGAATGAGATATAAAATATGCGTTATATTTTAAAAACGACTTGGAACTTGTTTTGAACGAGTTGTACAAATTCGATTCTTTTGCTTCCACCCTGACTGAGACTATAACAGTCCGTCGACCATTGGTTATTTAAATTGCGTATTTAACTTGATTACCATCATTACGCCGTTACTATTGGAAGGTGCCACAAAATTGATTGTAAGCACTTTAATTTTATGTTGAAAATAAAGGTAAAAAATCGAAGTAACTTTGTTTACATTATGTTGTTAATTAATTAAAGCTGGTAGCTTGTTTTTATTTCTCATTCGGGCAATATTAACGGTCCGTTTAACTGTAATACTGGTTTTAAGTATTAATTGCAAGCACACTTGTATAAAGTTGACACAAGTAATATTGCTTATTTTGTGAAGCCAAGTTCAGAGTAACATAATTATTGACTCAGAACATTTCGTGGGTTCCTAAGCATTTTAAAATACTTTCATAATTTTTAATATTTATCTGTGGAGGTATCGAGCTGAAATTAAAACCATAATTATATGTTCTACAGTCCCTTGAAGCTGAGAAAAAATGAAACTTCTGAGTTAACCTTAAAAAGATACGGCAGTTTAGGTACACCGCAAAAAACTTAAATTTCGACACTCTCCCGTTGACTTTGAAGTTTGGCACGTACCTAATACTGTATTATAGTACAGACAAAAAGATTGTTAATTATTATGATGGAAACGTTGTTAATTATATCATAAAATATATATGTAGTATTTATACGGAACCCTCGGTGTGCGAGTTTGTCCGGCTTTCTTTTCATTTAGATAACTGCTGATAAACCATAATAAGATTAAAAAGAAAATGAAATAGTGTGTCAAAAGCAATGCAATAATTTTTTTTTATAAAAATAATTAAATTAAACTTTCTCTACAATCCAAAATGGATTTCTCATTGTGTAAAATTTTAAATCAACTTTAGAATAGCTTTAGCGATTTGGGCATTACAGATTTGTTGATTAAGCGTTCGAAAATCAAACATTTTACTTGTGATTAAGTAAAAGTGAAGAGTATTGTCAACAGTAGGTACAAATGAGTGTTTACGAAAGCGTCGGCACCAAAAAAGGCCGCGCAATTTCGGATTGGAGTGGCCATTACCCGAGCCGACTGCGGAAAGAACGTTCGCAATTGCATTGAAAATGTCGCTTTTAATTTTTCAAAATGCATAGCGTAAATTCGCATTTGTGGTTGGCACGATAACTACCCGCCTAAAAGCTCCAGCGATGCAAGTCCCGGTGTGGCTTTGTTGCTAATACAAAGCGCTCGCTCACATACAGATGATTCTACAAAAACTTTGTCTCATCCTAGTTCCTCTCACATGTTAATAACTCAGCTGTGTGTACAGAATTATTACAATCGACGTTTGTAAAAACAAAAACCGTGGCATGAGCTCCTCGAAAAACATGTAAAATACAAATATAAGTATGTCTCTCTAGCATTCCGTGCCGCCAGGGCTCAGAGGCACTGGTACGTAGCAACATTCATCTCAATTGTCCGAACGGTGGGCACACGATAGCAGAGCATTCCACTCACGAGAATTCTACGATGAGGTGGAAACTCCAGCAACAGTCTGACGTTCGCGGGCTGTTCCTTTATGCCTCTTGATATATTACGAGCCGCCACATACTGACTTGGTAATATAGCTATGATTTATCCCCACGTCGGAGACAATCCTAAAGCAGAAGATGTGATGTCAACGCGCGACGCTGCCACCGTCCTAAGATTAATATTGCAGTGCTAATATGAAACGTATAGTTTTTGTAATACTATTTGTTTTGTATTCGTCTATCAGTGTCGCCAGTGAAATGGAAACTAATAAATGGTGTAAAAATATGTCTGGAAATTATTATAAAATAAAGATTTGAGTACTCGTTGATTAAAAGCGGAACAAATACCGAGCAAGATGTATCTTAGTATTGTGCTTTTATTCGACGTCTCCAGATTAAAAAGTGGGACGGGCACAATGAGCGGCAAGACGGCGGCGAGATTTCACGGGGGGCGGCGGATGACGTCACAATGCGAATATGATGCTCGGATAATGTCTCATAGAGCTTCTGCATGAGTTTTCATCGGCAAGGCAAATGTTGATGAAACTTGATGATAGATGATATATGCATGTATTATATCAAACGCATATATTAATATTCTACGAGCAAAGACTCGTAATAAGATAAACCATAATGTTATGAATGCATTGCAAGATTTTAATTAAGAGAGAATGCAAAATGCGCTCGGCAAAAGATAATGCAGTGAAGGTACCGTTGTGAGGATTCTGATTGTACCCGCAGATTCATTTCCGTAATTTCTTTTTCTAATTAAGCATTTTGAATTTTTAAAACAACTTTATTAAAAATGATAGAATGATAGAATTAACGCTGATAATATAACCTAAGCAAAGAAATATATTGTAATCATTTACTTTGGTGTAAAAAGGTAAATTAAGGAATTTCTTAAAAAACCATAACTCGTTGCAACTCAATGTTAAGTCCTGAATGGTTGACATTAATTTGTCTTTGACGATATTTTTTGTTTAATTAATATGGTGTACTTACGTATGTTTGTAAATATTTATACTTAATATTATGAATTCCAAAACTAATTTGAACATTAAATTTACAAAGAGTCGATGAAAGCACCGATTTCTTATAATTAAGAAACATCATTTAAACCAAGTAATAATGAGCTCTACCATCAGTCTAGTGTTAAGAAGCTGTAAAATTTAAATGAAAATTACTGCCTGCTGGGATTTTGTTTCTTTATACCTCCAAAATATATATTTGGCAAATGGAACAAGATTATATTGCGCCTCTTCCTTACAATATGAGTCGAAAAGACAATCGTAACGCATGAAATGTGGTAATTTTAACTTTATTTGAAAACATTACGACAGTTGCACACGGTAAAATTGCGGTTATATGACGATAACAGCCTCTAAATCCTAACCGAATGGACTACAATAAAAGTCCTTCAAGTCGGCGCTATTATTATTGTGTTAAAGAAGTGGGACATGTTTGTATGAAAAAGATTAACTTGCAATAGAATGAACATCACCATGCTGTTTTGTATGTTCTGTTCATATGACACAAGTAGGATGAATGGGAAATGTAAGCATTTTTAAGAACTGTAAATAAATCTTTCAATAGAACTTTAAAAAAGTTTAAGAACTTTAAATATTGCAAGCGAGTTAAGACAGAATTTTTATAAGTTCAAGATTCAATATTTTATAAATACGTTTGGCTTTCAAAATATGAGTTTTGGAAAATAAATTCAAATCCTAGCTATCATCTTGGACGCAATTGTCTTTATAATCATAATATTATTGATTGTACACCATAAGAGTGATCAATATACAGGTTATAAGTGCACCTTGAACAGTTTGGGTATCCGTACTTTACCTAAAATAGCGCTTTCTCAGTAACTCAGGTATTCTGACTTCACGCTGCCATAAATACATAAAGTCATCAAATAGAGAGCCAAGTTGCATATACAAACGAAAATCCGCGTCAAAAAACACCATAACACAAATAATAAAGCCCAAGGAAACTACGTTCCACGTTGCACTATAGTTTAAATTAGATAAATCAAAGTGATATACATCGTATTCCACAAGGATAGCCGACCACAAGTAAACCGAGCGAATAGGTCCTCGAGGCATTCCGTGCGGACCGCGGCACACTAGTCATGCCTGTGTCTGAAATGACAAACAAGTTAGTTAGCAGCACACAATAATATTGTAGGCGAGTTAGCGTCGCGCACTCGCCCAAGTCGGTCCGTCCTATTTACAGAGCGGGCGCACTTGACTCGCGTTTGGCCTCCGCAACGTTCAAGTTTTACATTTCGTTCTCAAGTTAGCGCAATTTGTGTTGCGCACGTCTGCATATTTCATGGTGCTCGCTTTTCTTTGTTAACTTATTTTTAATTTTTCACTTACTATTGTTTAATCTTGTGGAACTGATTTAGGTTTTTATTCATTTGTATCAAACAAACATAATCATGATAATTAATATATTCCTACCTAGCCATATTTATGTATATATTATGTAATAAATAAAAACTGCTTGAGATTCCTGATTTAAACAAGTCACAATTACAATTAACAATTTCGAAATTTCGGTAGACTCGTCGTTAATTATACATACATTTTTGGAAATTCGTTTTCAATATACGTACATACTCATTTAAATAAAAAAAAAACAGTACTAGTGTACTAGCTAACAAATTAATGCCAGGCTTTGAAAATGTATCCGCATTAAAAGTTCGAAAGAAGTTTACACTTTGTATTTGCTAAGTATACAAAATATTGTAGCAGCAGTTCCTGTGTAGCTACAAATAGTTGGTTAACAACGGCGCAGGTAGGATGTTGGACACGGCGCTGGCGGCTCGCCCGCGGCCGCGGCAAGCTCGCCTCATCGCCGCACGCCGCGCCGCCCCGCCCCGCGCCGCGCCGCGCCGCGTCGTGTATTGCCGACGCGCGCCCGGATGCACACCACCTGATTTATAAGCCGATATCCGGCTACACCATCTCTAGAAACTGTTGGCTATCGAAATAAACGATATCCTAGTTTAAACCGTTGAGCTCGGAATGGATATCATTCAGAACCTTCTCGAGTGATAGAGGTGGCAAACTTTTTTTTAAGTTTTTTCAAATGTACAATTTTGAATGGTGGTCGTTTAGACTTTATTTGTTTAATGTCTTCTACGATAGAAGTGCCTAAGCAAGAAGGGAAGCTGTTCAGTAAAAAAACATTGAAATTGATTTCGGCTTGATTGCGTTTCGCTAATCGAAATTTGTCTTCAGAAGGGGAGACACTTTTTTGAAAAAGTAGAAAAATTTAAGTAGAAAAGTTGTGGGTAACGTATAATTTAATCAAAAGTTGATATCTTAATGAACGGATCATGGTTAGTTTCTTTGAAGGGGCAGTCCAATATTATGTGGTGGAGATTCCAATTACTTCAGTGTGCAATTAAGAGGATTCACTTTGCGGACTAGCGCGCTCCAGACAGATAAGTGCTTCCACACGGACTGTGGTCATTTATTAGTTTAATTAAATCTACACTCGTCTCAGTCGCTACATAGTTCTAGAAGTTTATTAACTAGGCGACGTAAGTTTACAGATAGAACTTAATTTAAATGAGTGGAATCGGTATCGATTTGCTGGCAACTATATGCTTATATAAGGATCTATATATTTTTTTATGTGGTTTATGAAGTAACAAGGTATAGACTAGTTATTTGCCGTCAATAAAAACAGTGGAAGCAGTGGTACACTAAAACAAAGACAGACCTACCTACGTGTAAGAGTGAAGTAATAAATTGTATTGTCAAAAATCCAAATAATATTTTTTTCATGTTCACCAAAGTTATCTGACCGCTATAAAGATGATTTACGTTCACGACATAAAACTAGTCAAATGAAAATTTAATATCGCAGAATTGTCGTAGTTTAGCGGAGTACTTACTTGTATAAAGTGATTGTTATCATGTATGAAATGTGGTGATACCCAAAAAATTCCGATTACATTCTCGTCGTCACAAGAAAAGACTTGAAAGGAGTGAAGGCAACGCTTTGACACTAACGGCCCTCTAAATTCTCGCTGAATAGATTAAAAAAACCTTTTAATATAAGAAGTTTAGCGGCTATGAGCATTTTCCCGACGACGGATAACATTTTTCCGCTGGAATTACATATTTGCTGGGACGTTAAACTTTTTATGTAAGTACCTACACGGTCGACATTTGTATTTATTCGAATGCTTTTGAGTAATTGCTTTAAAAGTTACCAACTTATTTTTTCTTTTTTGTATAAGGTGGAAAAAACTACTTATATTGTTCAACTAGAAGAAATAAGCTTGTTTAATGATTTTATATTGTATTGAACAATAGCATTAATCTGTGAAATCTGTGAAAATTCTCAACCAAAATGAATGAATAATATTATTGTTAATCCCTTATGTTGTAATAAATAATATTCGTATTAACATGTAGCAGGTAACGTTACAAACGGCACAGGAAGACAAGAATTTTGTGATTTCGAGGAAATCATACTCTACATTCCCAGTTTATTAATGGCTAGTTTACATTTTAGTCGGCTAATTAATTTTACCTACCCTAATTAGCCATATAATTATTGCGCCTATTGCGGTCCACTGCTGGACCTAGGCCTCTCTCATGCTCTTCAACACCCTGTCCTCAATTTGGGGGCTGTGTTGTGGCTCATTATAGTGATTGCCCTAGTCACCACACTGGGCAAGCGGGTTGGTTACCAAAGTCTACTCTCAGTTCTTTAGGAGGACCTGTTGCCCATTCTCCTTGTTTATATATTCCTTAGTCGCCTATTACGACACTCACGGGAAGAGAGAGGGAGGATCTTTTCTGTGCCGAAATCCTACGACGAGGCTGGTCAATATGTAGTTTATAAAATTTAACATTCAATAACCAACGATAAAAAAAAAACTCTTTTATGTTGTCGTTTTTGTAGCAAACCAAAATTGGCTCTACTTTAAAAAACGACATTGAATGAATGAATGGGACCAATCAGAAAATAAATTACTGTTAGTTATTCAAAAGTGTATGAAAGATAACTTTATTATTCCGAACGAATAGTGGATAAAGTAGAACTAATGAGGCTTATTTGTAGCAAATAACATTCGCCAAATGTTATTTGATTTTCCTGTTCATCTTTTTTAATAAATATTACAGTTTCTTGTAATAGTTTTCAGTATGATTCACTAGATTAGTTTTTTTTCTATAATTTTCTAAATATTTCTTTGTATCCTGGTTAAGCACGACCGATATCTGAAATATCGTATTTTAAAGTCTATTCAAATATTTCATGATATACCAACGTATAGCCTACTTTAGATACGTCATAGCTAGCCTCTGTCGGAGGCTGTCCAGTTTAGATTCATTGAATACCTACGATAGACGCTACATGTTTGTGTATAAAGTTAATTGTTATTATTTCATTTGAGTTAGTACCCTAAACGTAGGTAAGCCTTAAGAACTCCTACACAGTGTTCAAAGTTCTCAAAAAGACAAAATAAAATATGACAGAAATAAAATCTGATAATTAATTAACAATGCTGTTTTTATTTTAATAAGCTCGGTAATTACACTGTCTAAAACTGCTGCAGGCTCGGCGAAATTGTTTTGATTGACTTTATAAAGTAATTAACAACGAGAAAGACCCGGTCAAGAACTGACTGCAAACCAGTCAAGTTCGAAGATCGAGTACAAAACTTAATAACAAAGTGTTTTATACCAAGTTCTACACTTAGTCACGTACGACTGTGAGGTCATGTGAATGGGCGAAACTACAAAAGCATTGAGCGATGTTATCAGAGATATTATCGATTGTTGGTCGTTGAGTTTCCGGATGAGAACAGACGACAATATTATTAGACTCAATACATTTTTTATCGTGGCTACGTGGGCTATATGAATCGTTCAAATATTTCTACTTCACCGACAGGTAGTAGAATATTTGTCCGAAACAGGTGCTTAAAACTTTTAGAAATTTATCACGTTTCGCCTACACAAATTTAGTGAAAATTTTCTCAATTAATTTTAATCAGTGAAAGTTAACTAACAGACAAAGTTGGGACAAGCCGACCGTCATTATTAATCTAAGTACTTTAATGAGATTCACCTTCGGCTTATAATTATGAAAAACAACAATGTCTATTTACATTACAACAAATTTAACCCCTTGGAAACTTCCGGGTATGACAAACTAGGTTGTCCCGGTAGACGCTGACTACTTTCTTTACTTACGTTTAACGTTTAAAAAAAAATAACTAAGAACGAAATTTTACAAAATTGAAGGAATATTTTAATTAGCGTGATAAATCTTTTAAATATTTTTTATAAGATAAGTCATAGTCCTTTCCATGTAATATAAATACAAAATATTACCACTTCCGTGTCTCTATATTCAGGAAATCTGTATATTTGTGTATAAAAATCCACTCATCTTTAAAAAAAATATAGCTTTCACTAATAGAAACAGTAGATTCCCAAATAAATTGTTAATTCCCAAACAACGTACTGGGATGTACAGCAAAAATGCATATTGTATGGCTATTCGAATTTATGATAAGTTGCCAGAAAGCCTCAAATGTCTTATCTATCTATATATATAAAAATCAATTGCTGTTCGTGAGTCTCGCTAAAACTCGAGAACGGCTGAACCGATTTAGCTGATTTTGATCTTGAAATGTTTGTGGAAGTCCAGGGAAGGTTTAAAAGGGGTAAAACATAAATAATAAGTAAAAAAAACTGTTCCTAAACTCGGGAATTACCTAAATTAATTTACTTTTGACACAACGAGGTCTGTCCGGGCAGCTAGTCTTTAATAAATTTAAGAGTAATTTGTTTAAACTATTGATACGTAAATGTTATTATTCCACTATCGAATTTCTCAATGACAAAAATAAGTAGGTAAAATAAATGTTAAATAGTATTAAGCCTTAAGATTGTTTACCAGAAACTAAAAAAATTGTACACCAGAAATGGTAGAATATAAGGAACGTAATTTAATCTATTGTACTATATTCTGTCAAATAAATCTATCTTTTATGTATTAGTAGAAAACTTATTATAAACAATTAAACGTACAGTAAGAACGGATTTATTATTCAAAGGCCAACAATCTTTGAAATAATTTATTGTTTCACTGAACGGTATCTGAAAGGAAATTGCTTTTATTTTCATCAAAAAATCGCTGAAAAATAATAATAAAATACCAATCAAATCCAACCTAAGCATTTATATCTCGGCATGATTAGAATTTACATTTACAGTTTTCTTTTAATCTTCCAATTGTCATTATGAGTCAATAGTATTATTCTTTGTTGTTTTCACATTATTTTATCAAATAATCCAAAGTTAAAATGAGTTTGTCAGTGCATTTGGTGTCGTTAATTCGCGTCGGGTCATACAAGTAGCGAGCACTTTGCCAACTCTGGTCACTAAACCTGTTTCTTTCGCAGAATTTCCGTCAATTGGGACAGCACAAACCAGGTCACATTCGCACCAGCTCTCCTATGCCAGCTTTCTTTGGAAGCCTTTATTTTGACACAACACTTAAAATGAGAACGAATATCGTTTTAAATATGTGACCTACTTGCTAGTTGCACGAATTGCCGGAATATAAAGCTTTTATGGATCTACTAGTTGTATTCCACGAGTCCACCCGCGTGGGTATTGGTTATTGCGGCAAAAAGTAGCCTGTCTTCTCTCAGGATCTAAAATATCTTTGCACCAAATTTCATTTAAGTCAGTTCAGTAGTTTAAGCGTGATTACGTAACACACAGACAAACTGAGTTACTTTCGATAGTTTTATAACAAAATGGTCATTGCTGTACCTAAATATCGAGCACGAGGTTTTAATACGGTCTCAAAGTAACATTACAAAGTAAAGCTTTACATTTTGAACACTGCAAGCAACTGTTTCCTTTCATTTCATTCAATTTTTCAGTACAACTGAAGGATTGATACATGATCACATTCCTAAAAAGTTTAACTCCCATAATTGAAAAAAAAACCCATAAGGAAACGGCCCATAATATGTGTGTCAAGTATATTGATTGGCAGCTTAATAACAAGAAGATAAATGGATCTTGAGAAGGCTGCATTAAACTCGACGAAAATTTATCACAACTGTCGACATCCCTACATTTTTCTTCAGAGAAGTAATTTTCATTTGTTTTTGTTAGAAAAGACAAAAAAATATTTTCAAATACAATCAAAATAAGTAAAAGACTGCCACTTAATCGTAAGAAAAACGTTCAATTAATATGGAACGTACTATTCACACAAATGAGATAACTTTTCCAATTTTGAAAACTCAACTTGAACAAACCGCAGACAATTTCACCGTATTATGCAAAGCTCATGTGCCTGGGCCCACATTTGGTGCTTGATGAAACAAAAACACTTCTTATGAGCTACTTTCCTTATTACACCACTGTGGCACGCGCTATATTTTTAAGTAAATGAAACACGGCGGTTTGTAAATATTTACACAGGTCTGGTGTCTGCGAACTGGACTGAGGATTTGTAGATTTACCTCAAGTAAACTATATTTATTCAATTTAATAAAATAAAAAAATATTATTTATTTAAATTATAATTCTTTTCTATATAGGTATGTTGGTATATTTCATGTTATACCTACATTTTATATTTGATGTTGAAATACGAAAAGCATCATCGTGCTACAAATCACTCGTAATTATGAAATAACATCGATTAATTTAATTATAAGTTGTAAAGCTCATGTTCATTGACAAGGGGTAACCAAGCGTGATGAGCGATCACAAAGTTTCTGATTGTAAGTACTCAAAATACTCTGCAACAAGTCGTGATATGCTAAACAAACTCTTTTAGGGATCTAAGTACTTATATTATGTTGTCCCGGCTGCTGGTCTTATGATCGCAAGTATGGCTGTTGTGCGCGAGGTATCGGTTTCGAATCCTTGGTCAGACCAAAATTAAAATACTCAATACACAAAACCTATCGTCGTTGGAAAGCACGTAAAGCCGATTGGTCTTGCGCCTAATCTCTCTCCAATGGTATCAGATTGCCGTCCCATCATACTATGAGGGAGAAGGAATAGAGTGAGTTTTTGGGCACACACTGGTACACTAAAATATGTCCCGCGAAGATGGCCAATCTCTTTTGAAGGAAGCTGCCGTGTCCGAATTCGGTCAAGAAGATACTATTATTATATTAAGTAGTACATAATTCTATTGTGTGTAAACAGAACAATACGTAATATAAATACACATTCCTCAGACGTTACAAATATAATATCATAATATTTGTAACTGTAGTAATCTGTTTTGACGAGTCAATCGCGTTTATGATACGGCAATTGTCCTCATATCTAATTTGTTAGTATCTTATTAAAACAACACATACTTTCTTAATGCGTGAAAGAAGAAGACACTAGATACGATATATTATAATGGAAATGGGTACAAAGCAGCCTTAATTACTGTAATAATCAGATTACGCAAACAACACTAATTTTATTAATAGGTACCATATGTGGAGTCTGCGCTGGATCACACTGCCGTTATAATATCTTATTAGCGCCATAAAGGCCTGAAGTATGAGAAGGTTTTCTTTATTTTATGCCTCTCATAAACGTGACCATTTCCCACCATAACGATGCCGGCCCTTGCTGGGTAATACGTCGTTAACGCCTCGAATGTTACCAAAAATGGGTGCATTTTTATTATAATGTCGCATTTACATATTTAACAATCGCGTAATTTACATACGCCGATTATCGCCTTTATCCAAAACTTTTAGACTATGCATGTTAGTTCACCCGAGTTTACAGACGTCTGTGGTAATGACGCAATTTAGTTAAATCTGCCCGATTATCATATTAATATCACAAGGATCTTCAAAGACCGTATGTACGTTTTAATTAAAAAAAAAAACAGATTAAAGTTATGAATTGATGTCATTGTCAAAAATAAAACGAACCATAACTATGACAAAATATTGGAGATGAAGAAAATAGATCCCAATCCAAATATGAAATTCAGGTGCCTATCGTATCGCATACAATACATTAATGTAACTTTATGGTAATCGGGAGCCCGGACCGTAATAATTCTAGCGTTTGTTTGTACCTCTTACGTAATATCTCAAACTGCCAACCTACCGGTAAATTCGATTATTGCATATTCTTATCCGTAAATCAGAAATACGTAGATATGGTAAAAGATCTGGTAAATTAATCGATGGGAAACATTTTGAAAATTCTTTCAGAATTCATTTAGATACTTTTAAATGCGCGCTTTGTTATATGTTACGTTTAATTTATAAGGTGGTTTCTAAACATGGGTCTCCCCTTTTCTTAAAGTACTTATCCATCACTGCAGGAGTACGGGTCACGGGTCATTAATATTACGCACGCGGAAGATTCATTGATGTCGTGTTTCTTCAGCGGGTTTGCAGGTAACACGACAAAAGTCATGACTATTCTACTAAGGTCTATGATTGTTGGTGCAATTACAGAAAAACAACTATAAATAAATTGTAATAGAGATCACAATCAATCTTTTTGTCGTAAAATGGAAACCTAAGCGGCGTCGTCATTGTTTTATTTGGTGTCTTTGTGGGCGCAAAGCGTGAATAACTCAGTTTAATTCTTTTGACTCCTCGTCATGTTTGCTACCCCTGGAGACTTCTACAGTGCCTTATTTAACATTTATCCTTTAAATATAAATACAAAGCAAAAACAAAACGACCCTGGTTATAGAACAAAGGCTAAGTATTATGATGTAACAAACAGGTAACACCACTTTATTATTCTGTGTAGGTTTACTTACGGTATCGTTGGCGCTACTGTGTTCTCTTTAACTTCATGGCTACTTAAGCCGGTAAGGCCAACTCCAATATATCTTCAAGTAATCAATTGATCTTCTATTTTCCATTTCGATATTTTTTTAATTAATCGTGACTTCTAAGTAATAGTCATATAACTCCAACTCTTCTAAACTATAATGTTACGAACTTAACATAATTGAAGGCGTCCCTAAACCATAGATTATGTAGCCGCACCATCTCTCAACCTTCCTTACGTCAGTGTTTTTTAATATCGTCACGACTAACGTGAAAACGGTTTTTAGCTTCGTGGGCGGATTTTATGCTTACGTCAATGCTATTTACTTGTTACTCACACGAAAATAAGTATACAATTTCTATCACATGACAAACAGCCCCCTTAGACAAGGTACATTTCTACAAGCGTTAACGATGATAGAAATCGCATAAATGCCATTAAATGGAAATGACATTCGGTAAGTCACGTGACTTAGACTTGTCATTTTCATACATTTGAGCGATTCGATCAGCGATATCGATTGTAGAAATGTACCTAGTCTAAGGGGACAGATGATTGTTGTAATCATATGATTGTAGGTCAGTTTTTTTAGTTACTTACATTGAGTTTAAATAAATCATGGTTTTGGATGGCGACTAGCTGGTTCTCTCCATAAGAATTACAATTCGGAACCACGCACGACGCGCAATTTATATTAAAGTTTCTTGTGAGCATTCTTGTGATTTATCGGAAACAAGCTGTTGACCGCCGACTCCTCCCATGGTCCCTATTTTTCGATATTACCAATTTCAATAATTCAACATTGGAATACTACATTCCAATGTAGAATTATTGAAATTTTATTGGTCTTGTAGTTTTTGAGTTTACTCGTTACAAACATACAGGTGTAAAAATCTTCATTAAATTAGTATCTAATAGATAAAAACTTTTTTTGATTTCGTTATAGTTGTATAACCCATCAAAATTTTTAAAAGGCACATTAAAAGTCGATTAAAAGCAACTGAAGATTAAATGTGTATCGGGTAGCAAGAGCTGCCGCCCGCCGTGGCTAGTCACTAGAATGCCACGGTATCAAACCGGTCAATGCGCTGACTGACTGCAAAATCCTTTGCTATCACATTCCGGTCTGCGTTGGCCTTTAGACTCCAGATAGACTTCACAAAGTCTAATCGTCATATAGGTCGTCAAAAAAGACGTTAAAATAGATAACGTCGATTACATATTTTCACAATTTACTCAATGTAAAACACATATTAACAACAATTTCAATGGTACTATTTGACCAATGAAATTTTGATAAAAGCGAATCATAGGCGTCGTGTTTGTACGTGATTATTGTAATAATTGGAACGGCGAGAGTGCTCTTGATTATTCTCTTTCAGTAGGCAATTTAATGAAAACGATAATTACGAAACGTCCGATTAATTTTTAATTTTAACGTTATTGTTATGTATAATATTGCTCTGACACGCGTTGCGACGAAAATAAAGCAATGAGCTCAATTTACAAAGAAAATTTCATCAGTAAAATGCCAGAAAAATAAACATTTCATATCAAGAATAGGGTTACGTTTCTGCCCTTCGTTATTTTGTAACAGAAGGATAGACAGGCACTTTGCATTTATATCAGATGAATGTGTACTAAAATAGGAGAGAAGTATACAAAGTGGTCTTTTCACAAAAAGCTATTTATACGGACAAAGGTTCATGCACTAAGTTTCAGTTTTATGTATATTTTATAGTCCACATATGGATCTAAGTGCGAACATACTAAAGAGTTTTAAAATGTACAATACCAAAAGTTAAATCCATTATATTTTTACATTGGTAGGTACCTAATATTAAGTTTTAATCGGGTTTAAATGGAAAAGGACTACCATGTAGAAGAGTGAGTAGGTATTTATTTACAAACTGTACCCGTAGTTTCATCCGCTTAAATGTTCTTAGTTTTAGTGCCGTTACACCCCATGCTAATCCCGGATTAATTTCAGCTTTGTACCAAATTTGGTTGGAATCCCTCAAACGGGGTGATTGATCAAAAAACATATAGTATCACAACTTTTGCATGCATAATGTAATGTAAGGGAGATGAGAATAGTCGACAATCGTGAGTGATGGCACTTTGGGTTACTTAAGTTGTCATATCTCTGTAATGGTGACTATAAGTACCTACAAAATGCGTAGAGAGAATGAAGCAATGAGGGTACCTTAACAACTAAATTCTTCGGTTATTATTTTATGTATAAGTAAAGTGTAGTGAAATCAATTTAGGGTTTTTCTTTGTAATATAAGGTATAAGTATATAAATATACTAGCTGTTTCCCGCAGCTCCGCCCGCGGTCTAAATTTTTTTTTATGTAATCGAGTTTTTTTTTCTTTACTATAAACCTCACGCAGCCCGAGACCTTTCCAACGAATGCAAAACCGTGGAAATCGGTTCGTGCGTTCTGGAGTTATAGCGTCAGGAAGGAAAACCCGACTTATTTTTATATAGTAGATTCGTGAAAAAATTAACAAAAATCTGTATTGGTAACATGAATATTACGATAACACGTAGTTTTAACATAAACCAATTCGATAGAAAGCTCATAAAATGTATGAGATAACAATGGATTTTATTATAAGTAAAAAACCTTAGAAATCTATCTGAACATGAAGAAAAAGTTAATAAGATGTGTCAATATATACGTACGCGGTATAGGGATTTTTCCGACACAAGTTGGGTTGTGTCACATCATTAACTCTCGGGTATGGCAGCCATTTTCCATAACATCTATTGTATAAAGTATGCTTAAAATAACTGTTAAAAATATCTGTCGAATGTTATTACCTACATATTATATATTATTTCATAAACAGAACAATGAAAAACTTCAAATGAGTAGTAAATAATTACGTTTAATATTTTACGATACTGCATCAGCAATATCGCTGACGTTTGCAGACTCGCAAGCTGGCGTTAAGTGTTCAAAGTCAAAATATCAAATGTTTATATATCTCATTATTGTTAAAATTGTTCTTCACTCTCTAATTAACAAATTCACAGTTAAAAAGGCAAAAGAAAATGTTATGGTAGATTAAAAAACACTCTTCAAACTTTCAAGGTTCTGTAAAGTGACTATATCTTCTTTTTCTGTCATTTATTCGCAAAAAACTATTCAATCTCAAGCCGCTCCAGGACGTTTTCCCATAACGGCATAGTAAGTCAAAATGAGTGCAAGTTTAGAGGCTATTTTCTAAATAAAAACATAATAGGTATAATACTTACATTAACAGCAGCTAAGTTAAAGAACAGTTTAAATGTATCAACGACACTATTCTCCAGAAAGTGCAATTTAGTTCGGATAGCTTTCAGAAGCGGCACCGCTACAGAAGCAGGCCCCAGAGACATGTGCCAGAGAGCCTCCAACACAAAACTGGACTCTTTATTTTCCAAGATAAAACTTTTTAACTACCTTAACTACGCTAAGATTGCGATTTAATTTTAAAATATGACTTTATTATCCTTATTTAGTGTTACGCATTACAAGGAAAAATATATTTCATAATTTTTTTCCACGCCTGTGCATACTTTATTAAAAATAATTAATTTGGAAATCAAACAACGTTTTTTCCTTGTAACTTGTGGACGTTGTTTTATTAAAAATATAAACAATGTTTTAAAGAAGATCAGATTATTTTCATAATAATTATGTGCTTTGTATTGAACCATTAATTTATGTATACGTACTTGGAATTCTGTAGGACAGGTTAGGAGACAAGTAGCGTTTATTTCATAACGACTAATTGGTAAACTAAATCTTAATGGGTTTCAAGGTTTACACTCACTTATGATTCATATATTCAAGTTATTTATTTTGCAATTAGGATTTACAATCACTTTTATACGTCACTTTTTGAGCTCGCTGGAGTCGACTTTTCCTATCTGGCTAGTCTAAAAAGAGATGTCGAAACAAACTCAAAGCCCCTTAAGTAATTGTATAAAATTTAGTAAAAAAGTTAATAGTGCCTAATATAATATTTACTTTAGTAAGGCATATCCGATACAGTAGACCAATCCTATTGATACAAATTGAATATTAATACAGAATTGAATTTAAGATCAAAACTCACAAATTAGAAAATATATATTAATTAATGTTTGTGTTGTGAAATTATTTTGTTGAAGAAACTCAAAGACAGGTTACAACTTTTCAAAGACAAAACAAAATTCACAAACGACAAATACCGACTTCAAAAGTTAATGAAAATACAACAAATTACAATTTAACTTGCGAGGTGCCTATCATTCATTGAAGTTACAAACACGAATTCTAATTTATGGTTTTCAAGTCGAGAGTTATCGTCATTCGTTTACAACTCGACAAACAATTTGAGACATTTATTTCTGTATAATTTAGATACATAAGTACACACATAAATCTTCCCATTTACATATGATATAAATTTATTGTTCATTGGCCTACTTGGTTATAAAGGGACAACTTCTACAGTAAATATGTTTCTAAGAACTAAGTATTTAAACAGATTTATACGAGTTTTAAATGATTAATTTTCAAATCCAAAATATCAAATGCTATTAGATTGGTGATACATTGTTATCAAGTGTAAATTTACTGCATCGAATTACTCAAGGCTGCAAGAGACATAAATTACGTTATTCGCGTCAATTTTTTTTTTAACAATGAAATTTAAATTCGAGATGGAACTCAAATGAACGTGTGAATTGAGATTAGCTTCAACAGCTCACTATCATACGCACCCGTGAAATCCGTCCTAAATAAGTTGCAGGATAATAGGATAAGAACATGGTCGCGTTCATGAGAGAAACTCGTTGAACAAATAAAGCGGGGCTGTGGCGGCCACTCTGCTGTCACCGTAAATTGGATTGACTCCGAGATAGAAATATACGTCTGCTTTTCAGTGCTTTTCGGTCGCGACAAAAACATATGTTATCCGCTTTACCAAGAAAACTCATTAGCGCCGCAAGAATGTTACTTAACTGCGCTGATAACTCATACTTTAGGTCCAGATGTGTAAGTAAAATGTTGGTTTTGCAATAAATAACGCCCACTTTCTACTTATAATTTGTTATTGTTGATAGAGAAACAATATGATTCTTACCAATAAAAGGTGATAATATTTTTAAAAATTGAAGCACTTTTCGACTTTACACCGGAAAAGAAAAACAGATTGAATATTTCTAATCTCCTTTAATAAGTATTTTTAGGGTTCCGTACCTCAAAAGGATAAAACGGAACCCTTTGTTGTCCGTCCGTCCGTCCGTCTGTCAAGACCGTTTAGGAACGCGTGGAGGTATCATACTTAAATTTATATCCAATACTCAGGCCTACTGTCCCTTGGAGCTGTGAAAAATCAAACTCTTAAGCCAAAGCAATCAAAAGATACAGCCGTTTATGCCGCAAATTTTCGAAACTCGCACGGGAATCAAATCTACAGGGTACTTCCAGTCGATCTAGAATCTTGAAATTTGGTATTAAGCAATGTTTAGCAGCACATATTGAACTTTTACTTATATATACCTACAGGTTTGTATGGAACCCTCGGTACGCGAGTCCGACTCGCACTTGGCCGGTTTTTTTTAGTTTATTTACCAAATAGAAAACATTCCACTATGTAATTATTAAATCAACGAATACATACCAGACTTGAGGTGAGATACACCTAAGTAGAAACTAAAACCTTTTTCTTATTTTTCACCCGGCCTAACCTTCACGGTGTCCAGGATTGTTGAACAATCAAATACCGACTATGTTGGCTCATTAGGATAGCTTCGTAAGGTAAGCTATGTATGTGTTTATAAGCTGGTAGTGTTACTAATAGCTTTTAATAGCATTAAAATAATGTTTTTATAGTATTATTTTTATTTCGAACAGTTGAAAAATTCAAATCTATTGCATCATAATAATGCACCCACATCTACCTGTAACATCAGAAGTTGCCATCAAATTCTTTATGACAAATTATAGGTCCAAAACACGGCGTTCTTTTGTTTTACCAGTCATTCTCCTGGAACACTAAAACTGCTGCCTAATGAGAAACTTGCTTTACTAGGCACTGTAATACCAACTGAATATAAAAATCTAATAAAATATTTTATTACAGCAATGCTGCACCGAATGTTCGTGTTAGATAGTTTTGCGTTGTTCTATGTCGGGTCTTATTTACGATGCCCAGAAAGCGGGAGTTCAAACAAATTGTTGTGCAGATCCCTCCGGCTAAACCTCAGTAAATTGTCGACATAAAACGTTATGAGAAAACGCCTTAAACTGCAAAGGCTGCCTCCAATCTCTTGTTGCCGTATTTTGCATCTGGAGTATACACTTCTAAACCGAGTTCGGGGTCCCAAGACACGGTATTGTCTGCACTGAATGACCATTCAACTTACTTACTCTGAATATTTTCTAAACTCGGAGCGGTAACTTACTTTGGACACATAAAATATACATACAACGACGCTGTCAAGTACGAGCGCGCTCTCCTTCAGTTGCGTTAGTTTGCGAAAACCTTGTTTACCTACTAACAATTTATTTTGGTTTTTATTTATGAGTGTCGCCGTTTAGTTAAATGCCTGGTACTTAGTTGTAAAATATAAAGTAGCCAATGCAGTACGCTTTGTCATACAGAATGTGATCTTTATGATTTCGAAAAGGATATTTAAATTTGGTAGAATGCCAAGTGGAGTCCTTGCCAAAGTTCTCTAGAAAGGATTTATGATTTCTTACTGACAGGCAACTAAATACTGAGGCTATAGAATAAGGTGACGGCAAAGTACGAGTACATTGATCGACTAGAGAATAAATCGCAAAGTATGCCAGCTTTCCCGCATCGATGAATCCGCAAACATTCCTTCATGTTACGAGTTCAAGTGTTAATTCGTTATTGAATTTTGTTGATGTTTAACCTACAAAAAACCTCAATGCAAGAAAATATTATTAACAACTACACGAGAGCAATTTACTTTATCTCTACATAAATATAATTAACACAACGTTTATTTAA
The DNA here is from genome assembly GCA_950381575.1 of Plusia festucae. Classification (NCBI taxonomy): domain Eukaryota; kingdom Metazoa; phylum Arthropoda; class Insecta; order Lepidoptera; family Noctuidae; genus Plusia; species Plusia festucae. Next base: position 9,296,376 of record OX494434.1, read on the forward strand.
GTACGGAACACAAGCCAAACCAGCATTACGTCCATTGTATCCTCACAAAAACCAGCAGATGGCCAGCGCAGTTTGGCTCAAGCATTACATGTTACTCTTATCACGGTGCAAGCGAACAATTTGCATACCATTACGCGGTGAGTTACGTTGTGCGGGACTATTGTACGCGAGTGCACACTGAGTTACGTCGATCACTTCATTCACCACGAGTCGCATCAAACTAGTTCATCTATGAACGTTACAAATGTACAAACAAGGACCATTGTTTTACAGAACGTTATAAGGGCTGTTACATATCACAAGCACACTTAAATGATGATATCTTTACTTACTGTGTTCTTAAAAGTTACTAAACATTATCATCACAGTAAACTGAATAATATTTTAGAAGAAGCAAGTATTTGTTCGGTTTAAGAGGACCCAAAAGTTTAACAGTACGTAACAGATGAAGATGGTAGCTTTCAGATTAGCATTGAAATTAAACATACACCCTAACACAAAAGACGCTAATAAATCGGAATAAAAAGTGGTCGGACTCGATGTATTGGCAATTCCAAAATACAATTAAACAGCAACGCCATCTGTTCCGATCTCGATCACTAAGGCTGGAGATTAATGATTAATCCGACTCGGTAATACTGTTACAGGGTATTATTTATGACTACAAGGGCAATGATGCGAAGCAAAGTATCCATTTTCGACGAGGATTTATGTATGTTTAGACCCAGAAGGTGTAGTAAACCAGGGCACTGTAGGCAGAACAGTGGGATTTGTCGACGCACCACCCGACTGAATATTCATCACTATCAATCAAGTGCGTAAATAACATAGCAATGAGACAGAGCTCTCGTTATCGCTGAGGAGTTACGGTCTACCCTAGAATAATAAAACTATATCTTATATATTTATTAACTCCTTCGGTTTATCGTCGACACTAAATTGTCTCAAGGTATTGAGAACAATCAACTTAATTCACAATTAAAATTAACCTTTATCTAAATTAAATTAGACAGATAAATAAAATAGGTATCTTACTTTGTGTCTTCGGTCATTCTACTGACTCAGTATGTAACTTCTTGTCGTGGAATAAGTCACCCTTTTTCGTCTCAATCCCACGAGAGTCGTAAAAGGAGATTGCAGCAGAATGTGCCTGTGTGCTAAATCAACAAACTGTGATCACCTATCCGTTTGCCAACGTTGATGGTTAATAAACAGGAGCACTGATATTCGTGTTTTCAATATATTTTTATTCCTGCCTGTCCCAGTAGAGGTGACCTGTGATCCTCAATCTGTCAATTTATTGCGAACGATTTCAGTGTTCCCGTTCCCCGGTGACCGCTTATTTTAAATGTCTATGAAAAATTCCATGGCTGTTCGTTCCAGTTGCAAAATAGAATGAACACTTGAATTATTTGGAAGTAAATAATGTTGACTTAGTCTAACACTAAGTCAACTTTATTTCTATCATGCGACAGTATATATTTACTCAAATGGATGTAATATATCTGATGTCGAAAATAATGTTCGCAAAATTCTCAACCGGGCTTCAAAATTGAGAAACCCATTTTTTTAAGTAATATCAATTTACTTTTTTCAATTAAACGGAAGGCTGAAGATTTTGTGTTACACTTTATATCATTCATGTATTAGCTATACTTAAGTCATGCTAAAGATAGCTAAGAACAAAGAGCGTGCCACATGCATCCACGTTGAAAAATCTTTGATGTAAACTGTAGAGTTCCTAAATAGCATCGAAGTGTAACAAATTCGTTGTATATTCTTTTATTGCGCACCATTAACCAAAATATTTTTACATTTCATGTCGGACTGGCGTGCAATTGACGCAGCATTAATCCATATTGTGTATGCCCAGTTTATTTTACGAACGTAATTTTACACAATAACAGTTCAACACAACAATATAATTAAGTGTTTTATACCTACCATAAATTTAACCTTTAATATCAATACTACAATAACCATTTGCCAATTTTATCAGAAAAGCATTTATTACTACACAGATTGGGAATAGGATGTATTTTTCCGTTTATTAGTAGTCAAGATTTTTTTTTACTTTAACGTTCCATCAAAGAAAGACGTTAATACCAATCATTTTATCAAACAATTACTTACTAGGTAAACAATGGACTTATAAGAATTTTGTACGAATTTCAATTGTTTTAGTCTATGTAATTCGTCGTGCGACATATCGTATAAATAGAGTCGCCTCGCTTCGAATAATATGCTAATTAAATAGCGGAGGTAATAGTTTAGAATAACCTACATGCGTAGATATTATTCCCACAAGCAACATTATTTGCACGACTAAATTTGTTGCTTGTCTCTGTAGGCTTAATTATTATGTAATATTTAACGTCACCATAATATAATCTTGGATAAATACTATTGTTATAAATAGTCTCCCTGCGGTAGACCTCGGAAACAAGTCCTTTTTGCCTAATCGAGACCTACATTACTTAAACATAACTCACCTAAAAATGTATTTATGTATATAATAATACTGACCTATAAATGTCATGTGCTACAGCTGGAACACAAGACTTGGTCAATTCGGGGTTGCCGATGTCAGATTCAAATTTTCGGAATCCAGAATTCCTCGTGATGTTTTCCTTCGCTGATTGTCCATGATATTTAAAAATATTCGAATAACTATATAAAATTGAAGTTAAATTGCTGGACCTGTCGGTAATGGGTTCGATGCTTTAACTTAATGCAAAAAAATCCGTGCGTTAAGCCCCTAGGCCACATTTATGTAATTATATAGGAAATAAATGTCCACAATAATAATTAATAATGTAAATATATGTAAACTACGTTAAGAACCAGCAAAAATTATGTTAATGATAAACATTTATAGCTGAAGGTATTGGGAGGGCTATTACTTTCCCTAAATAGTTTTAATCACGCAAAACTTAAGCCCTTGCTTTGGAATCTCATCTATTTTCATAGTAGTTTGTTAACATTTCGGGATAAAACCACACACTGTTTATCTTATTAACGAGAGGTTGGGTTCGATACAGGTGTAGCTCATATATTTTTGTATGTTTGAGTTGGGTTCTAGGTCTCAGAGAGGCTTTGAATTAAATTAATTAAGATACACGAGTAGACCATAAAATACGGCTTTATTGCGGACGATAGGACTACGGTTAATGGATGGTTCTCTGGTGATTAACATTTATACACGTATACCTTCTTCACTTAAGAAAAATATCAAGATTATTTAATATTTTACTTATACCTTCCACTTTAAGAGGTAAATTCTATCTCATATGACGCAATCTAAAAATTTAACCAGATGGTTGAATTTTGTAAGCTTCAATCAGAATGCTATAATACAGGTTTCAATCAATTTCCACCTTACAGTATGAAGCAAAAAAATGTTTTGTCAAATTTTGTGACGTCACAAAATCACACACGTAATATGGAAGTCTTTGTTTTTAGGTTTAAATACCAGTATTTAACTTTAATACCTACCGTCATACGGTAAGAGGTCATGCAGCCGAAGGTAGTTAAATACACTTGCTACTTTGTGACCGAATTAAAGGAAAGACTAAGGCCCAATGGTCAAATATGCTAACTAGTGGTTTAAAATATTGGTAAAACTTTTTTGGTTGTCTATCAAAGGGTTAAATAAGTCGAAAAGAAAATTAATTAAAATTATTGAACCATTTTTTACGATAAAAATTGATGAATAAACGCATTTTATCGAAGTTTGACACCATTAGTTAGGATATCTAACCATCAGTTGAGTTGGTTGAGGGATAAAAATCTGGGCCTAAGTTACGTAGATTATTGTTCTTTGTTCATATTTCTATTTTGCAGGTATGTTTTTTCGCCATATGACATGTAACAGATACTTTTATCTGTTGTCTTCTGCATTAGTGAAGCACTTTCTAGCGCTACTAAAATTATGTTTTTGAAAATGTTTGCAGTGTCCAGATAAAAAGCACAGCGTAAACGATAAACGAAAAAGATAAACTATAGACACGGTTTAAAAGCTTTATGCCAAACTATAAAAATAAAATAACATAACATTTTGGACAATTTTTAAGTTATAAGAGCTGTTTTAAGATTATTTGTACATTTGGTACAAATAATCTCTCTACTCTCCCAAAATAGACGGACTCAATTATAACTTAGTTTTGAATATTGTAGTATGTAGGTAATAATATATTGGAAACCCATTTAGATACTAAGATACTACAGACGGAATATACACACTTCGAACAACTCTATTTTTGCTTCAGGGATTAGAATGAATTACCAAAATAAATTGGGGCATCAAAATATTCCACATTTTGCTATTAGTTTAAACGACTGGTTGGGTTGGTAAGCTTAACATATTATTAAACCGAAGCTAGTACAGTTTATCTTTGCAAATAGCGTCATAATAATATTATATGATATATCGCTTTGCTTATCTGCAGCGGATGAAAATTGCACAGCGTTTGAGTTACCGGGTGCAGGATTCTGCGAGAGGATGTGACGCAAATCTTAATTTCGTTGTAATAAAATGCAAACATATTTGAGGTTGGTCGCTCGCCGGATACTGATGAAGGATTATAGCAAATTGAAATGCTAGGTTACTTGTACGAATTCTAACATATTTATCGAATATAATTATATTTATTTACAAAGTTTTATTTATTTTTATGTAGAGCAGGCAATATACATTTAAATTACGGGAAAAGAGGAAGCAGTACCCCACAGTCGATGTTTACAGGTTAAAATTGTGATGTTAATTAAGTTAACATATTTTTTTATATCTATAGTATGAGTAAAATGAGAAGGTAAAGAGGTTTTTTGTTTGAGCACTTATTTAAAACTAACCGTTGGATTTGAATAAAAATAATAGCAAAATTTTAGCAAGGAGGGTAATAATCTATTGAACATTAGGCTAGCTTGCCTTGAAAGCAAATAAGTGGATCATAACTAGCTTTTATTAAAAAAAGGTACAAAAAAGGCCAGCATCACACAAAAAAACCTTACGTACAAAATATACAGTACAGTAGTCTTACAATAATTAAGATGTGCTTCAGACCCATAGAGAACAAGCAATTTTGTTTCCTAAGTCTCCACTAAATGTATTTCTACTTGATTGGATGTTGGGCGCTACGCTCCCTGCGTCTTTTCTGCGCTCTGTGTAATTCATGGCCTACACGACAAGTAACTTACTATCGAGGTCAACAACGTAATTAGTTCCTCTTTTAATCATTTGTTTATTGAAAAGTTGGGACAGTAATTCTATCTCTTACAAGGATTCGTGGAATAACAATATAGTAAGAAGAAAAAATAGATATTACAATTGATAAGTAATATCCACTGTTTTTAGAAATAGGTTATACTTCTTTTTATTAAGATTCAGAATTGTAAAAAAAAAACTGTATTTCTTTTTCAAAGAATGATACGAGTACTATAATAATAGGTATAATAATTATTTTTTTTGTTACTAGTTTAAAATATAAGTATCAACCGTATCTTTGATGTCGAACTTCTAGGTTTTTCAATAGATTATTGAAGCAATGATCATTTAATTATAAAATAGAAAATTAAGCATTACATATACCACCCACCTTATAGAATAAAAAGGTTACTATAGTATCCGCCATATTGCTTTTAGTATACCACTATTGAGTCTATCACTCGGAGTAACACAAACCTAACGACATCACATTTGCCCAATTCGTCGGAGGCGTTCAAGTTAGGTGGTGTACACACAGCCCGCGGAGTTGGGTCACGAACGTTTTCAAGCGGAAAACATCGTTGTAATAGGGAAAATAATATTTTACGAAATTTATAAAAAGTCTGGTAAAAGACTTTTATACAGTTGAAGTCACTTTATAGTTCTATAGTGATTTTTAAATAAATCTTAAATCTTTAGAGATTGTACCTAATAATGAAATTATTTTAAATGTATTAATATAATAAAGTATTATTTTATTACCACTTATAAAAATATTACTACTTTACCGTGTAAAATAGTAAAGTATGTAAAGATTAGATGCTTAATTTCCTTTTGAATACGATATTTCCTTAGAAACACACTTTATGATCTTCAATCACATTAGTTTCTGTTTCACTGACCTGTTTGTATTCTCGAATCTAACCTCAACACGTCAGCCTTAATAGAACAAATTAAAGCAGAAACTTCACTATTACCTACAAACTAACATTTCACTCTCTCAGCTCTTACCAAAATCAACGCTGACTGGACTCTAGGCTGTGTACAGAGTGAAGTCGGCATTTTATGGACTAAATTACCTACATAATTATGTATAACATTCCTACACAAAGATGTCTCAATATAACTTGAGCATAAAAATATTGTACTCAGTAACTGTTACAAAACGGTAGCGTAGAGTATCTAAGGAAACATTTATAAATAAAATTTATCTTATTTAACTCTGCTAAAAAAATAATTTTTGAGCTCAATTGTAATCAAATTAATGAAAATATATTTGAAAATTTCTCAGTTCCCGCCCATGTGCACATGCTCTAACTATACAAACTCACGATTTAAATTCGATCACAATCAAAAACCGAAGCACTTAACCGTATTCGGTTCCTACGAGAAGACCAAATCAATAAAATACACGTGTCACCAAAGTTGGGACGTAAATTGGAGAGCGAGCGATTTGTGTGAGACCAGTTGAGACGCGCCAACACTGCCACTTAGACCTACCTAGTTAATGTCCTCCGCACTTTGCGATGAGAAACGAGCACGTTAATGGTTTGTTGTTTGACTGCTCGAACAGTACTCTGTTTACATTCCTAACAAAGTTGAAAACGTGAAATTAATATGATATCTTACGTTGTTAAACGTTATGGAGCGACTCGCCAACTTCTCGACACATTTTCTCTGTTCCATGTCGGCGCAGAGTTTTGTTTCATTTTCAAACTTACCAATATACGTATAGAATTTTTAAGTTGTTCCAGACGGACGGTATGAACACAGCACGGTGTAATAAGAACGAATGGTTGCCACGTAAAAGGGTAGGTACTTACAGTGAGTACATAGATGCTTGAGTAAAGAATAGCTTCACCTGTTGTGTTGAGAGCTACAATAACGTTCCCAACAACTCACAAGTTCTATATTTATTGTCTTTGTATTGCAAGCGCGCAAATGTATGAATATTGCATTTTAGCTCCAACTTTGGCAACTTTCATACTAGCACCTTATTTATCCATATCGGAAGCTATCATTCATATATGATGCTGTATAGCTTAGATCCGTGAAATGAAAATTCAGTGAAATGTTAACTTATGTAAATTGTAGTCAGGCAATTGATATGAGTAACGTTAAGACGTTACAACATTGCCTCACTATCTCGGTAATCATGAAAAACGGCTAGTACTTACACCTCTCATCAAAACTCGACGTTGGATTCATAACTTACACAAAATTCAGGCGCAAAACTCCGTCCTGTTTTCTCGTCCTACGTCAAATATTAAATTCCCTCGCCTTTCACATAAATATTCAAACACTTTTTCTCGCGTTCGATGATAAAATTCTTACCTTGAAAGTCATTTGAGGTGATTGCACAAAGCCCTCAATTGTTGAAACCCCTTGAATCAGACATTTCTCTTTTAATTCTAATCGAGACCAGGAACTATTCGCTTAATTAAAAATTGCTTTGTATTTTATATTTTTCTCGGAGTCTTTGCTCATATAATTCTTTTATTCTAACGCACTTTGTTTATACCTACATCCTCCACACAGTGTACATCCTACAACGTATTCTAAGTACACAGTACGTGTAAAACGTATTTAGCTGTACAGTTGCATAGATGTTCTGCTTAATTAGCCTTGTAGATGTCAAATAGCTCATTCGTCATGAGCTTAATAAGGACTATCTATTTCAGACCGATTAAATTATGTTCTAACTGAATAATATATGTTTTTCATAAGTTGGTATAATAGCTACGAAGACTTTACATTCATAAAAACAAGGCAAGCACCTTGCAAATCTCTGTGAGAAACGGACATAATCCAACTCCTTCTATATTTTTGCATCAAAAAGCGTAACCATCCTTACACCATAAATCGTGGGGACAATGAAACTCGATTTCGTTCAGTCATCGCATATTTTATATTTTCATAGAAATGAATGCTATATTCGTTCAGGTACGAAAAAGATCGTAAAGATACAACGGAATCTGGAGTTACTTTAGAACAGTTGCAAATCAAACGCTCTACAAAGCTGAGTCAATAAATGACAGACTGAAATAAGTGTCCAGCGTACATCGGAAACAGCGTGGAGTGTTGTGAATAGCGGTGACATATAAGTTCAGTCTGCTTAAACGTTTTGATTTCACAAAAATATACAATGTAACAATTCTAATGCAGTACATAAAAAAAAAACATGTTGTCTGATCACGTACAACATAACCCTATTATTATTACTAGTCGTACTGAATCATGATTATTAATTCAAAATAATATAACAAATTGTAACTGAATAAGTTTTCAGCGACTCGCCGCTGACGATTTACTGAATCTTCTGATTATCTGTCCGAACGGTAGTTAATAATCAATATATTGTTTTCATTCCATGACAACATGATCTTACGAATCATCTCCTGCAAAACAAACTTCATAACCCGACTATACAAAAGGTATACAAAAGTTCTAGAAAAATAAGAAAGTCTGGGAAAATGTACATTTTATATTAGCAGCTCGTCAACACAAATAAGGGCTCAATCCTTCATCCGCATTTGATTGTGTATTTATCATTCATCACCCGGATGCCGCTCTTGACTTGCGTAAGGTCTGAACTCAGTTGGTGCAGAAATATTTTATTACTGGAATAATACATTTCTCTGCGTATAAACGTGACGGTTTAGAGAAAACTACATAATCATGTCTATAACACAACATTATCTTGAACTTATTTATCCGCAATTCAGAAAGTAGTTTTTGATTTAGTGACGAAGTTTGAATACAAAAACAGCACGATTCGACACCATTTATTTCTCACTTCGGCGTTAGTCTTTTTGTCATCGATAAAAGGGCACTGAAAAAGTTGAACTCGTGCATTAGTGTTTTCGAACGTGACCAGGAACAAAATTCGTAAAAAAAATGATTCCATCGGCACTTAACGAATATAATTTTTGCGGTCATATTTATGTGGAAATATCGCATTGCGTCACTAGTTTAAATGTGCTGTTCAGGCATCGTGAAAAGTTTTCTAATGCTTAAAAGCTTCGTGTATAAACACGAAAAATGTGTTTTTCGACGAAATATGGGTCGTATTCTGTAACCGTATTTAGCACGGCTCTTACACATCTCCGGAATGAGATTAGTGCAGCTGTCTGCGCGGTCACGTAGACACCGTGTCGAGTGTCGGGGAGGTGGTAGTGATGTGTGAGGCGTGGGCTGCGCCGCAGGCTTATGCTGATGCACGCGCGCCTCGCCCGATGCCACTGACGCTTGCCGGCTTGCAGTTTCTTCACGACTCTATACCAGCCAAAAATTTACTTCCCTATAATTTGCCACACCTTCGAAACAGATATTAAGGCTATTTAAATAATCAGTTTTTCGAACATAGTTCATAACCTCAGCTATTTACAAGCTAGCAAATAGGATTTTTGAAACCTTGTACAATCTTAATAAAAAGGTCTTGTAACTCACAAAACAGAGGCCTGTGAAAGCTATAATCCATTAAATCCTATTAACATGAACTATTATTATTATCTATTCATCCTTTCATTGCATAAGCAAATTTAAGCCAACCAGTATCAACAGAGTGCATTCAGCTCATTATATGAGTACGACGTATGCATTTGAATCTCTCATTAGCCTAACAAAAGGTAATCAGCTACGTCCATACAACAACCAAAATGCATTATCTGATAACAATCTAAACAGTGTTGTGTACAGTTTGGTGATTTAAAGAGCAGTATAACATACATAAGATAGGTACTTAAAAACATTTATTAAATTTCCGAAATAAAAAATGAAACGATTATCCACAATACAAATTGAACATTCATTTTAAAAATATGTTCGTGACACATAATATTCACTGCAGCTACGATTGCATTGAATATCCTGGAAATGACGTCATAGTCAATCGCTGCCGAGACCTGCTATAAGATTCATGTAGGTACCATTTTGCGATGAAATATCACCATATAACCTCTTTCATACAAGGATGAGACGGTAAATAGTGTCATTAGTACGAAATTCATGTACTAGTACAAATTCAAGTAATAATACTACCATTAAAATTTAACAGTGTTGAAAATTGGCGCAATCCATTATGGTAAATGACCGTCCGTGATCAAATTGTCGCAAAATGAACATCGGTAGTACATTCCATCTCCATTTTATTGGCGATTCAGTGAAGGGTAGTATTTTTTCTTATTATTTTATACATAAATAAACAAAGCAAAAAAGTTTTTCACTTTTATGTATATCTTTAGCGTGATAAATGTTAGGTATTGTAACGTACTCCCAACTCCATTAACAGATTACAGGTTCTAGACATCAAATCAAGCATTTTTGTGAAAAAAACACATTCTAACTTTTGACATATTAGGTAAAGACCTATTCCAAATAAAACTCATAAAGAAAAGTATCAATGGAAACACTTTTACGTTGAACGTACTCTTCAAGTGGCTTTTTCAACAAAGTAAATTTTTAATATGAAGCCTCCAGGTAGATGGATAAAGTTCTCTTCATCGAAAGATGCGAGTTCTTTGTGTATAGTTGTATACCTACTGTCTGTCACGAACGGAAAAAGAGGAAAAGTTGACGTCCAATCTGCTGCTTACTTTCAGAAATGAAAACGTCGGCCTAAAGACGCACGTAAAACTTCCCGGCTTCGTACGTATTTGTTGTGTACTTTTCTTTGTCGCTGAAACGAATTTTAAATACCTACTCATCTGAAATTCAGATCAGCGGCGCTCATGTTATTAACTCAAAGTTCAAGTTGAGTAACTCAGAGAGGGATTTGACCCCCAAACATTCACTTAGGCGACGTATAGTGCGCGTCTTTCCAAGTTTACGAGCGCAGTTTCAGCTGTGCTATAAAATCGTCTTTACGTGTTAGTTCATAGTGTCACAACGATCACCGGCAATTCACACTTTTTATGTCACTTTTGGTGCCTCAATATAGATCATATTGGATTTAACTAAAGAACAATGGCGAAAGCTTAGCTCAATTTAATTTGTGCGTCTAAAAGTGACTTATATACGAAGGCAGTTCTATTATTTTTCTACGTTTTTTCAAAGTATCACATTACCTAGAAAACTCCGGATAAAAAAAATATTTTAAATGAAAAGTTATTTGATTTTTTCATTGACAATTAGGGATGCCATTTTGTATTTATTCTGCCAAGTGACAGTATTATTGTAATAAATCCAGTTTTAGTTTGTTAATGTAACAAAAAGGAGTAAATGAATTAACAATAATGTTTTATATGTGGAAGTGTTCTTTTTAGGGAGGTAAAAATATTGTAGTGTAAAAATAAATGAATTACTTTCAATTAACGACTGGCAAAAAGACTATTATCCCAAGTCGAAAAAAAATATAACTTGGTTTGACAACTGTTGATTGTTCATGCATGTCACAGACGCTTGTGCATTGTGCCTATTGTGCCTTGTGTTGCTCTCGATTGTTTTCCGTTTTCTTTAATTTTCACTTGACCTGGACTGCTTATGGACTGTGATATTCCCTTGTGTGACCCTATGCGTGTTTAAGGACTCCGAGATTTTTCCTGTGTGACCTTTTCTTTACTGGACACCGATCTTGCCTTATTATTTGGATTATTTATTAGTAGACTAGTTGTTTGCTAACTACCGCTAAGATGCTAATAGAGGATATCGAAGAATAAATATTAATGTAAAAAAAACTTGTTTTATTGGTTCTTACCTACTTACTCAACATATCCCACACACGCTCTAGGATTTTTAGGTACTTATTTATCTGAAAGTTAGCAAATATTTGTAAAATCCCAGAATACTATTATAATCCTATTACTTCAATATCTAAAACAATGCTGACGGTGACTGCAGCCTCAGACAGACCTGTTGTACAAACCAATTATATACCTAAGGTAAGGCCTACCAAAGAGCTATTTATAACCACTGGGATTACCTACCTTTTACAAGACATTGCATTCTGAAATAACTGGGTAAGGAAGATACTAATGCAATATTGCCCTTTTACTTCCTTAAACATAACCTACAAAAGTTCATGACTGAATTTCTATTGTTCTCGGACTTCTAGAACAAAAATTCTTGCACAAATTAATTCAGAAGTTGACGCCGAGTTAAACAAGATATTTTTCATTTAAAGACGCAAGAATTTAATCTCAGCTAAATTAATGTATGGGTGGCTGCCATTGTTCTTTAATGTATTTCATCGTAATATAGAACGCTGTTTAAAGTGTAATAACGAGATTCAGTACAAAGTAAATTTAATTAAATTATACAAAAGATGCCTTATGAATCTCTTATTAATATTAGGTACATCAATCAACAAATCATAAACTCGTAAGAATGTGCGTTGTATTGTTCATTGCTCGGTTTGTCTGGAAACTTTGAAGAGGAGAAAGACATCCCAACAAATTTAGGATTATTTGACTGTACGACAATGGGTATTGTCTATCTTTAAATGGGTTGGGCTCGAGTCTGGGACAATGGGCTCATTTATTCCTTCCCTTAGGCGTAGACACCAACTACGGCTATAGGATTAACGGGTTGAACACAACGTAATAATTACTTTTCGCGAACTGTTACAATAAGTAGGCATTTATTTTGCTGCAATGAAGCATTGACTACTGTGGCAAGATGAGTGCTATATTTGTTTACATTCATAAACGAACAGAGAAATCTAAAACGAAGAACTTATATCTAACAATATCTTATAACTATGTAAATGAAAAAAACTTTAAAGGAATTAAACTAAGGATGTTGTAAAGAAATTAATCTGCTTCGCTTTTGACCGGAAATGAGCCCAGTAGCAAATTATATTTCCTGACCAAAGTATAACCACTCTTAGATCACGCTAAAAATATAATGTTCAAATATCACAAATTAATGTACTGAGAATCTACGAATAAACACAAACTGTATTTACATTATACATAAGTAATATCTCTTACAAACTAAACGAGCATGGAATTCTAGCTCGAATCTTGTACGAGAAAAATATCTATTATAATCACACGGTCCCGGGCTCATTTCAGAAACAAAGATAACAGATGCTGTAGTAAGCCAGCGACTGATACATATTGCTAATAAGAACTCATATAAACCAGCTCTTCACCAAACCCTCGGAATTTCTTCCATCATTTTAGTAAACCCTTGTCACTTCCATTACGTTTCCCGATGTGGATCGTTCTGATCCGTCCGTCCTTCATTTACTAGAGTTATGGCCTTCTCATATTCTCTAAGTGGCGTGTGCTTTACTCTTGACGAATTTTCAGTCTCAACTTAATCGTCCATCATTCTTTGGTCTCCGACACCAACCAACGGCAAGCGAGTAAGGCAGGCTACATGAATTAATCAAAATAAAAACACAAACTACTGCCATTCGCTCTTATGAGCCTAAGGTGGTAAATATTAGATCGCGTTACAGCCTGGCCACGGGAAATTCGCCTTAGCGATAAATCGCGCGGTGCGACCGGCGGGGCGTGTAGCGACTGAAACAAACACATAGAAATGTACCGATGAGGCCACGGGGAGCGGCGACCGGCGGCGCGACCGGCGATATGTACCGCGCGAATCGCACCGGCGACTGGCGGGGCGACCGGCGAGTGAAACAAATACATGACTCAGTACGGCGCAGGCCACGGAGTCGGGCGGCAGTCGCGGCGACTAGGGAAGTGAATAAAAATTTTTAGTCGTGGTCGCCGCGATTCCGCGAATATAATATGAACACCGAGTTATTTATATCGGAAGTTTTAGCACGGCCACCTATTTGGAAGTTGTATACTTAGATAGATACATACCTTAATGTCAAAAATAATTTTTCAGCGGCGCTTAAAATTCTATCTGCATTGACTTTTTTCTCCAATTCTGGTTGAATATTAACAAGAATGTAATCGAAGGTTTCGACACTCATTCTAGTATACTCGAAAATTTTTTCTGGATACATTCTGTATTTTTGGTACTTCTTGTGGAATTCTCCATCTATACCTCGATGCCTATTCAAGTAGTGAACTCCACAATCTCTTCCAAATATTAAGTCTTGTACCAAAAAACGATTACTTTCTAAGCAATATCGCGATAACTTTGATAAAGACATTTCGGACTTCCTTACTGGTCGCGGCGGCGAACGCGTCTGCCCGTGGCCTGCAAACGCCGCCGCAATCGCCGCCGCCGTCGCCGCCGCCGCCGCCCCCGCCGCCGCCGATCCCCGTGGCCAGGCCGTTAAATTCCTCAAGTTAACTGTTTGTAACTAGCGACCCACTTCTGCCTTTGTTCGCAAAATAAAGATAGATTTTTACGGCTTTTCTACTCATCCTTTATTGACTTTTAACTTACGCTCCCGTTATGTGGCTACTTCGGATAAAATGGCGGCGCTCTATAGGTATACAAGCTTTATAAAAAATTACGAGATTATGATTTTTAATAAGGCCATTCATAATGGTGAACGAAAACGGGCTTGCCTTATTACATAAAATATTTAACAATGTTGTTTTTCTTTTTTCCAGGGTCGTGTGCATATTTTTTGACTAACGAATCTGATATTTTTAGGAAAGAATACAATTATTTAAAAAAAACAATAAATTTGATAAAAAACTTAGCCTCTGTCGTAAACATAGTTATATTCTTTGCAGTCGAGTGCATATGCAATGAAGCCATAATTTAAAAAATACTTAAGATAAAACTGTTTTTTAACGTAATTGGTAGTTTTGGCTCTACATGAGGAAATTATAGTATACTAGAATCTCAACATAAATAGACTAGAGATATATAAATCAGCCTCGTGATCCAATCAATAAATTTTATTTAATTTGATACTCGATAATGATATCTAAAACTGAATACAAAGGTTTTATATTCAAATGGTATAATATATACGATTAGAGGCACAAAGAGGTATTCGAAGTTATTAGGTTATGTTTTTAAGTGTTTATTATATGAGTATAGTTAGTTTCTATTTTAAAGCTATATAATACACACTTAAAAATATAACTGGAGATCATTACATTAGCGGAGAGCACTATCAGATACGTTATTAGGTACTTGAGCTTTAAAAGCATTACAAAGGGTGAAAGTCGTAAGTTTATCCGCTTCATACGAGAGAACACAAAGACAATAATTTATAGTGAGTCGCGGCGAGTACAGGCACTGAGCCGCCAGATTAAGTGACTCGAGCCAAACCGCATGCGAATTTAAACATAAATACCTCTTTATGCCTCAAATCATGTTTATCATAACAGCTTAATTTAAAAGTTACATTTACAATTTAAAGATAGTAACAGATTCATTAAGATCCAACTTCCACTTCCGTAGAAATACTAGCAATTTAACTTGAAGTACAACTTACATATTTTTTATATTTAATTAGTTAATTAAAAACGTACTTAATAATATATTTATAATAAGTAATCGACTTATATGTTTAGGAAATACCGCCATTGGAATCACTATGAATATAATTATGTTCACCCATAAAGTATAAAATAAAATACAATTGTTCAAAATAAAGCAACGCACTCCTACATAGATCACAAGCTACGGCGTAGCTGATTTATCCCCATTGCCTTCGTAGCCGATAGCCGATCCGCTACGCGTCGATTCATTATTCTCAGACCTTGTTGTGTATCGCGCGTGTATTTGTCTATACTGTAGAGTGTAGATCATTAATTTGAATATCGGGTTGTTTACCCTTTAAAGGGTGTTATTTTGTAAACACTGCAATCTAATTCCATGCATTCGAACAGCTCGTATATTCAACCGTAAACAACATTTTATATTCGATACATTTCTTCATTGCTTGGAAAGGAAAATTTCTAAGCAAATTGTAAGATGTAGGAAAACAAAAGAAAGTCGAGTTATGTTCGTATTGATTTTGAGTTTACAAACATGAGCTTGGATGGATTTACGTGAGAATCACTCGTTATACCCTTCATCGTCATAAATCCGGAACAATAATGCAATTGGCATACCGGGTAATACAAATTACGAAATCAATTCCATTTAGGCAGGTAATCGTCAGGGCAACAATGTTGCATGATGTATCGATATGAGGTAGTTCGATTCGTACTGGAACGGTAGGAAATTAAACTTACGAGTAGATACAGTTTATTATGCGCTGACGAGGGTAGACAATTACTGTGTAAAACAATTTGCTGGTTGTGTTCAATTAGAACACAAATTGTAAGAGAATCTCATGTACAGAAATACCATTAACAAATTAAACTATTATTGTATTATGTATGATAAACAGATTTACGTATAATATTTTAGAAATGACATTTATTTATGCAGGTATATACCTAGATACAACACATTGACAATATGATACTATTGTACAGTAAAGTATCACAAGTTGGTCATATGACTGGCCTGTTGGTCTAGCGGTTAGTGATCATGACTGCTAAGCCGGAGGTCGTGGGTTCGATTCCCACCCAAGACAAATGTTTGTGTGATGAGCACGATCATTTGTTCTGTGTCTGGGTGTTATTTATCCATAATATGTATGTATTTCGAAATATATAAGTATGTTTATCAGTTGTCTGATTGCCATAGTACAGGCTCTGCCTAGTTTGAGATCAGATGATTATAAGTGTATATGCACCTTCCTTTTCTACCTGGCCTTTACCTCATATTTTAATTTTGGACGAAGTCAGAATTTTTCAAGTGCCTTATATTTCTATCGTTTTCCATTATTCTGAGACGGAAATTCATACAAGAATTTATCTCAATGATTTCTCCAACCCATTAAAATTTATAGCTTCAGAGAGATTTAACAGTGGGTAATCGTGGTGCAAGATGGGCGCCGATTTCGATTCCATTTTTGTATAAACAGTGCTACTAATTATTAGATTTCAGCTTTTTATAAAAAAAAATGTCGTTTTATTTGCGTATATTTTATTTATTTTTATTGTATAGTGGTTTTGTAATGCTGTGCTTTCATTTCATTGTTATAATATTTAATTAAACACTTGTCAAAAATAACACAAAATAATTATATATATGTTACAAAATAATTAAACATAGATTTTTATTTAAAACTAGCTTTACACGTAAGTAGTTCCCGTTCTCTTGAAATCTATTTTTTTTCTCTTAATATGTTCTTTGTTTTAATTGCCACTCTGCTATTTAGGTCCATCCGTTCTTGGGCTAGAGGCAAATAGCTAACCCGACTTTGATTTAATTATAAACCTTATTTTATTTTTATATTATACTAGCTGACCCGGCGAACTTCGTACCGCCTAACAGTCAATGAATGTCGTGTTACCTTTAAGCTGAACTAATTTAGGCTTTGATGAACGTAATACAATGAAACAAAATATTTTATTATGATAAATAATACATACAAAAAGAGAAGTAAAAAAAATAATTAAGTACTTCAAACACGTGTCAGCAAAAAATGACTTAATTGCTTAGAGAAATCATCAGCAGATAGATCGTTCAACAATGCAAAGTAACTATGCAACTCTCATATTTACTGCAGTACGGCTTCGCTGGCAAAGATTAGATCTTCTAGGACGTGGCATTGTTACTAATACTAATACTGAATATATACTCGCACAAAACCACACAAAACAAACAAATATAACAGTAGCAGAACTTTCGTGACATAGACATTGATTGACTATAGTTTAGATCATAGACTACTACTTTGGATACTGCCCTTTTTATTCAAATCTGCTTAATACACCTTTCAACCTTTTTAATTGATTAAAAAAAATACAGACAAAAGTTTATTCACCCTTTTTAAATAATTACACAATATACATTTCTGAACGCATGCATTAATGTCAATCACAGTACTTATTTGACAGGATGACAGGAGGAAAACAAATGTTGGACAGGTACGAACATAATTAAATGGAAAATGATTCATTTTCATAAATATGTATTCGTCAAGTTTTTATTGTTTTTAAAATGTATTCTGCTATTCAGGGCGGAGACAAATCCAACGAAACAAAAACCATGAAAATTGATCCAGCCGATCTCGAGTTATAAGTGTTGTAACAAACCCGTCTTTGTTTTATATATATAGATTTTTAATTTTCCGTTATTTTTATTATTTATTCTGCTATTTGGGTCGGACACGTACCCAACCAATCAAAGATCTTGAAAATCATTTCATCCGTTTTCGTTACACGTATCTTTAGAAATATCTTTATTTGCGTAATAACCAACAACTTACCAACAATCATTCCAAAAAAACAAATATAGTTCACTATCATTAGTTAAGTCTAAGGTTGTTAGCTTACACAGAACTTATTCACCTTGTTTCCCGTACTAGTATAAACTGTATTACGGTGAAACGAAAGTGTTTCATTAAAACCGAGATTTATTTTAAGATAAGGATAGATGTAACGTTTAGACATTATCAACTTACATCATCAACACATTGACACCAGTTAGACCTTAGCAACACAATCATTGCCGCTAAC
The DNA here is from genome assembly GCA_950381575.1 of Plusia festucae. NCBI lineage: Eukaryota > Metazoa > Arthropoda > Insecta > Lepidoptera > Noctuidae > Plusia > Plusia festucae. The sequence goes on from OX494434.1 coordinate 9,314,985, forward strand.
ATGGTCCAGTATAGAAAACCAGATTACTCATGAATATCAAATCAACAATTTTATTTGCGTTCTGTGCTTCTTTGAACGCGAAAAGAAACGTTTTTTCAGAAACTAAATAAACAGTAAATAGGCAAATAAATTGAATTTCCGTAACGATGTTTAAGTAAATAACGTACATCAACATAATTCTAGTACTTTAATTTGATATATGTCTGTCAAATTAAATGTCTTTTCATACATACAAATTGTGAATAAATTGGTATTCAAGTTAACTAAAAGTATATAACTAAAAGTATATGTACGAATTCAATTGTTTTATATACACAGTTGTGAAAATTTGAGTAAAATGTTAATCGATTAGTTTGGAATACACAACGCACAGTAATAATTCATTACATCTAACACCTCTGTTTCGAGCTATTCAAATTGAAAGGCTCTTTTGGCTCAGGATTTACGCATACTCCATATACAATTGGTTGATGTTCACATACAGTGCTGACACAGTTTGTCTCACACGGCTAGACGTCTGAATCCGAGTGTTCAGAACAACTTACTACGAAGGACTTAAGACTATTGGAATTCGCATGAAACAGTAAATCTAATGCAAGTACAGCGTACACGTTACTGCCATGAGAGGCTATCACTTTGAAATAAGATTAAACTGACCATTCCTCTTGGAAACTGCCTTTACAGCAAATAATCAGCAAATCAGCATTGCAAATCCTCTTTTCGTACAAACATAAGTAACGTGACCTGTCACTTTGTATGAAAATATCATTTTCCATTTTAAGATTTCAACCTGTGTTCCTTGGGGAAAGTTGATCAGATTTATGCACCTGATTACCTCGTTAAATATCCGCACTCCTTTTAAATTATTCCTGTATTTAAAAAAACTATACAACATTCTCTAACTATAAGTGAATTTAAGTGTAAAAAGAAAATTATTCACAAACAATACGCAGTTTCAGAGATATACAAAACGTAAACATAATAGGTATCTACTCGTAGAATTTTGTTAAAAAAAATATTTGCGATTCCAGGTATGTATGTAACATACCTGGAATAAACTAAATATACTCTATTTCTATATGTATGAGTCTATTTATTCTATAAAATAAATAGACTCATACACACGTATGAGTCTATTTTGTGGAAAAAAACCAAATAAATATTTTTGGAATTCTTTTGAGTATTAGCTTTTATAGCCCATATAACTCTGTGGTCTTGGTTCGAACACAATGGACTAGTTATAATTCGCGTCATAGAAGTTAGTGGACTGCGAAACAGACCCACATTATTACGTTATCAGTCTCGAGTGATGCCCGCACTGTCATGCGGGTCAGTCATACAATAGACGCCAGTAATAGTGACAGCACAATTATCTGAAATATCCTTACATAAAAATAATTGACTGTCAGCAAAACAAAATATTTTGTTCGTGTTCCTTTTAGGTATGTTTAGCTCCCCTGAAAGTATAGCTTTCAAACTCTGTACGTGCGGTTTTACACTTCGAAAATTTCTGATTAGGTACGTAAAGTTTTGAATAATATAAATTAAATTGCGAGATGTAGTTATACCACAAATAATATAAATCACCAATCTCTTTTCAGTTTAACCTCACGTGCGAAGTTCAACGGTTTATGAGACTCATATGCCAATAACAGTCACTGTGTTGGTTTTTACGGAAAATCACGAACATTATTGACGGGAAATGTGTGAAGTACGTATGATACGATAAACTGTTTACTTTTATATTATGGAGATTACGTTATATAATCGTAAATTGTATTACATAATTCTTACCTCAATGATATAAGTTTGTTCAACTATTGTACATACTATAAAACCTTACTTACTATCATACAATATATATAATCCTTACTAATATAATAAATGCGATTGTAACTCTGCCTGTCAGTATGTTACGCAGTCACGCCTAAACTACTAAATCAATTTTAGTGACAATTGGTACAGAGATGGTTTAAAGACTGAGAAAGAATATAGTCTACTTTTTCCACGATTAACACCACCCACGTGGGCGGAACGGACTACAGCTAAAAAAAGATAAGCTCATTGTAAAATTGCGTCACACCATCTCGGTCAACTAAACGAAGAACACGACATATGTTTAAAGGTTGTTCTGTTACATGACTATACAAGGATGTTAGACGACTGCACGTATAAAATGAAATAGCAACCATTTTTTCACTGTAACCATAGAATAATAACTAATTTAGTTATTATTCTGAGACCGTAACTATCAAAGACGAAAATTGAATAATTTAAATTAAGAACCTAGATTTCTAACTAAAAAGTTAAACATATAAAAAGTTTGTAAGCTGTGCATTATTCAAAACATTTTAAAACCATTGAACGTCATTTGGTAACGTGAGCTTATTGAGAATGAATTCAAATAATCTTTGTCAACTACAATAGGACCTATTTAAAAGTGTTAAATCCCAAGTTAGGGGTGGATTCGACCCATATCACAAAGGTTGGCCTTACAAGGGACACCAATACGCTTCCGTTCACCCCTGCGAAGAATAGGCGTGATAGTCGTGCATAAAACACATTCGATCTACATTAAATGAAACTTAGTAAATCTGATAATTCGACTTCAGTGTGAATTTGCTTGGTTGTTTATAAGCCAGCTTAAATGATTTATAACTTGCGATAAGCCTACCTTCTTTTAGTTCTCAATTTATTTTCCTTCGATCAAAATTTTCAGTTTCGTTTGAAGTATGCTCGGTACCTGAAGTATAAAAGGCATTTAGTCATATCGTAAGATTATGAAAGAAAGAAAGAAAAAACTTTACTGTCACACCTAATAGGGCATAAAAAAATTAACTAAACATAAAAAGAAAAGTCAAAAGAAAAAACAACAAATTAAATTAAAGCATCTAATATTAATATTGCACGCCAGTGAGTGCTATCCATTAACACATTTACATTCCATTAATTCTCTAATATCATAATCAGCTATAGCAATCAACATACCAATTGATTCCGAGATGCCTGAGAAATAACGCAGTAATGCAATAGGTATGCATTAACATAACTGGCTTTAATTATAATATATGTATTGTCCACGGAGAATCTTAAGCAAGAAAAAGACGTTCAGAACCAGCTTACATATTTTTTATACTGGATTCGTATTAAATAACGTAATATGTAATGTACTGGATTGTAGATTGTTGAGATCCGACGTATAATCCAACTTAAATGAATATTTAAGTTGCATTATACGTCGATATCTGAATAGATATCATCCCAAAAGTATATTTTTTACACATTCTCCTTAAAAAACATATGTAATAATTTAATTAACGTGACTTGTTATAATATCACACACGCACAGACTTAAGTATTAAAACTTTGGTTTCAGTACATTTAGTGTCGGAAGATGAGCTCTCAGGGTCAACCGTATTGCGGTTAATGTTGACCATAAAACATTCCCGCTATAACGTTGTGTGCACCCTCCCTTGTGATCCCCGCTGATGTATTTACGTACCACGAATTATATGGAAGCTTGTTTACATTTTAATGAAAGGCGTGGGCTTGTAAATTCTCTGTTTACGCTCGCACTCGCGCCGGAACCCACAATTCTCCACGCTGCGACTTGCGTTCCGTACTAAGTTACGTCATGTGAATGTCGCTGTAATTAAATACTGTACACACATACACAATATTTATTGACTGGTACAAGCGAGGTGTTCCAATAATGTTATTATCGGAACGCTTCCGTATAAACAAATTACTTGAGCGAAACAGGGAGAAGCGACGCTAATACTTATTGTATTATGTCAACGAAAATGAATATATCTATGAAATGTCAAACGTTGCCGCCGTCATTCATGTCGCATTTTACTTTGTAAACCTCCCAAGACCATTATCAAAATATAACATTATTGGTACCTACAGACTTTACATTACTGTTTTACTATATTCCCTGCTCCATATATGTTAACATAAAATATACTTGCCAAGTTATTCTATTATAACACTTTCTATAATTTACAAACTTACCATTAGAGAACTTTGTAAGAATACGATTTAAATGGAAGTCTGCGAATAAAGGGTGTTCTTAAGATTCATCACTAAGATTAATTTTCTGCGCACATAATTTATATCAGCAAACCAGGACGGGGGTCGACGAGACCATGAGGCAATTTACAAACTCGAAAATCGCGGAAGTTCGTTAATTATTCGGCGGGAGGAGGCTCGGGCGAGCCGGGACTCACGGTTATTGACAATTAAGACAAGGCCCGACCGCTTCACGCGCCTTATTGCTCTGCTCGTGGTCGCCCACTGCTCCCCAGCTGGATCTCAGATATTCACTATTCAATAAAGTGCACCGATAAAGTATAACGATTGAGGGCGGACCCAACATTATTACCCGGTTTACAAGCATTCCAAATATAAACGATCATTATTACTCGGAACTCAGTAATTTCAATCTTGTTAAAATTCAAAAATATTACAGTAGAGGCCTGCCGGCAACGATGAAAAGAATACTAATAAAAAGAGCCTGTAAAAAGAACATTTTTGTTACCTTGTAGCTACGACAAATCCCAATTATCCGTCCACTTAGAGTAATACTCCTGTGAAGAAGTTCAGCTTCATAATTTAACAAAGTATTATTCCAAACGGAAAGATAATTGGAATAAGCTGTCATAGTTTATGATTTATGGTTTATAAAAAAATCATTTGTTGTTGTTCAATTAAGTTTAGGTAATAAGTATTTTTTATTCGTTAGACATGACTTACCACGTGCCAGTAAAATAAATTGTTGCAAATAAAACAAAGGAGATTTTAGACGTAATTAATCTTCGTTTTTAAACACTGCTGTTAGCCTCAAGGGTTTTAACTGGTTCTTAGGACTTAAATTTACACAATAGCTTAGCATTTTTCTGCTCTGCCTTCAGTTACAACTTAGATCCCCGGGGCAGGATTATACTTAGAACACCTACTACCTTTTACTTGGCATCTAAAACAATAATCCGGGGGAAGTATGGTAAAGCAAGAAAAGTTTAATAGATGATAACTAAGCTACGCTTGTATTGCAATGAAAAGAAATAGTGGGTCAGCCTTAACTTAATGACCCATATAGCAAAACTGTATCCACATAGTAAGCAGGGAAACAGGAAAGGGGTATGCGGTAAACCAAATTTAGATTCAATATTGTAGCGCTACACAAGCGCTCAGAAATATCGACAAACCTTATGTTGAAATGTCCTGGTACACTGCGCTCCAATCTAGTGAACATATTATAAAGTAGCGTTCATGTAGCATAATAAAAATGTTGAGCGAATATTTAACAGATTCCGGTTCCAACGTGTCGATTGGAGCTCTATGAAAATACAGAAATGTACCGATCCGCTACAAACGTAGAAGACACGTAACTTCAATGTAAACAACTAACACGACTCCGAGAATCCCTCTTAAAGTAGGCCATGTATCGTATTATGGGTGGCTCCACTCTGTATTCATAGCGAATCTGGGACAGCGCGCAAGCCAAAATGGCGAATATAAAAATGAGTTAAGTGATAGTAAACGACGCTCTGCCCCGGGATCCGATATTATAACTTCGGTGTCTAATAGATTCTAAAAAGTAAGTTAAGATGACCATATTTAGTCGTTCCATAAAAGTTCACCAACTTCCGTTACTGTTAGTTGAGAAGTTTTTCCAAATGTTATCAATCTTGTTTATTAGATACATTCGTATGAGAGTAAATTAATGGAGAACGTTCTGCCGTCGCTATGTTACAAAGTAAACAAGATATTTCTTTCACTGCGGCATTCCCATTTGAAATGGAAATTGTACCAGAGTGGATTTAAAGAACATGTTGCTATTTAAAATCATAAAACTCTTCTTAGAATTCTTAACATTGATATACTTATATAATTATTATTCATAAGCATACATTACGTTGGAAACAAGACGTTTCAAAAGACTACTTAAAGTATGAAGCAATAAAACAAAATAAGGAGACAATTTCGTTTGGAGTGAGCTTAAATCAAATACGAAAGGAAGGCACGAGACTGAAGTTTATTACACAATTGACAAGTGAAATCGACGCCCATAAAATGTTACAACGCAATAACAAAGATGTATTCTAACTTAACCCAAATGCCAGTTATTTGAGTGCATAAACTCATAAAAGAATCCATTTAATAATGCGTATTGGTACATTGCATTTAAAAATATTATCTGCAAACGTCAGCTTTACAATACAGAAGCCCTTTCTTTCTTATATCTATGTATTATACAGTTTTCAGGATTTACTATCACAAACAATTTATAATGGTAACTCATTCGATTTAATTACTATAATGCAAACATGGTAGCGCATAGTATAAAAATGTGGTAAATATGTAATGGTAACGCTATCTCCATACCAAATTTTATCAAAATTGGTCTGGCCGTTTCAGCGTGTAGAGGTAAAAAACCTACGTAGGTATCTACCATAATGTAATCTCATAAATTTCACAACTACATACTACCAGACAGGTAACAAGCCCACATTGTACAACAACTAACTCAAAAGAGACTTTGTATAATCTCGTGTTTACCGGTTCACGATGACAGTTTATAGCTGACAGATTACCCCAAAACCTTGATGTTATTGATTGATCATAGTTTGTTGTAAACTCCGAGATGTTTAAATATACGGTTTACTCAGGCGCATTTCTCGAGTTTGCTAAAGCAGTGTCATACTCAAATAGAGTCGTCACCTAAACGTAAGCTGATGCAGCTGAGTTGCAAATAGACCTCAATCTTAATGAATAAATAATTTCCTTTCACACATAAAACACGAACGTGGCTGTTTTAGAAATTTCTCTAACAAAAAAGTGAGCGAAATTCTCATTTAATAGAATAAATACTACCTCTTCTCCCAACCCACGCACGAATTACATTTAAATGATGACATTTCAATAGACATTCGCAGTACGTTTATAAATACAATACGTTTAATAAGATTTCTTAATAATAACCTGTTTCGAAATTGGATATGATGGTAGAAATGACGTGACTCGTGTACGGCCTTCGGCAAAATGAAAGCGAGTATAGTTCCTTTACCTACACTTTCAACGATAATAAAAGTAATAACATAATTTAATGGATAATAACGTAAAAATTCTAAACCCACACACGGCTCTCCTTATCTTTGTGTCTCAAAAGCGATATAAAAGGTTACTTTGACATGAAAACTCTGGAATGGAGCATACGTTTAATAAAAACCATAATATCGCAAATAACAATGTCTATATGTCAGCTTTGACATTTGATCCTTAAAGCACAAAGTATTGCTTTAAAGGTTCTAAACTTACGTAACAAACAGCCTCTAGATGTACCTATTCGTTGTACCTACTATGTTTTTAATGTAAACATAATTTAGCTCTATCAAAGTATACTTATTGTTCTTGTTAATATTAATAGATAAATAAAATAATATCCGCAATATTTTCAAAATAATACTTGCAGATGTGATGAAATTCCGGAATTCTGTAAGATCGAGTAATGTGGTAGCATGTTATGCGTGAAACCATTCATTCAAAATGACCAGAAGCCACTTGGCCCTTGATCTATTTCAGTTCATGCACATTTACATAAAACGCCTCAGGCTGTTTGTATTGCCACATAACTCCATGATAGTGAACACACGCACCCACATGTGTAAAAACCTTGATCAACCGAAATAGCTGAGTCAGAGGCTCAATTTATAGACAGGATTAGGTACTATTGCTTACGTACATAATTATGTGTCTTGCTTAAGAATATACAGGGTTTTTTAGCGTAGACTGGATTATTTTGTTTTTAAGGGTTTAGTGTCCGTACATAAATACATATAATTTGTAAATAGAAGTTAGTTTTATTACCAAAATATGGTGTCACTACATAATACAAAATTTCACATAATAAAGTACGAAGAGTACTGTATGTTTGTACAAAAAAAACATGTTCCATACGGTAGAGCGATTGCATAGTAAAGTGCCTATATTACATTTAGCATGTAGGTTACAGGTGGCTTAATTGTGTGAATGCTTCGATAATTTGAGTTTTATAGGAAAATAACTTTCCTCTCTCTAGATAATGTTATTCAGTAGTTAGTTAAAATATTCGTAATTGGATGTTACACTAGAAATATTTAATCCGTAAATTGGATAAGAAAGTTTCTAACTTTAGAACAATTTGTTCCCTGATCTTGCCATCATTAATACTTACATCTTAATTGAAGAAACGTACATTTCGACACGACAAAGAGAGGGATTTCATTAAAAATAAATAAAAAAGGTATAAAACTTTTCCTTTTTATCTTATTGGACAGGAATTTCTGGAATTAAATTGAATGGTGTCGTGTTCATCATTAATCACAGGGGTCCTGGCTTGTTCGCGAGCCGCTCTTATGAACTTTTTCTTTTTTTCATAAAAAATAATATTCTTGTTTATCAGTTTTTGTGATAAAATTATAACTGTCCTAGTTTTTCGGAGCGAATCGAATTTATAGCCTTAGGCACGTTACAATTTTAGTAATACAAAGACTAACAGATTTATGAAAAACAGAACTTAATTATGTAGAAACTTTTTTCCATTGAGATCCAATTAACACTGTTCAAACAATTGAGACTACAAGTTAGATGAAAACACTAGATACGTATGCATATACGTATGAAAACCCTCAGTCGTCCTGATGTAACCCAGGTAAACTATCGCAAATGCGAAGTTTGGTTCGGACAAAAGTTGTTCAAAACCCTGATTACTCTTTAGAAATGAAAGGTTGTTTTAGATTCCCAACAAAACTGTTTGAAACACAAAGTTGTCACACTAACGTTGTTTAGAATACTGATTAATGTCAGAAATCCTGCAAAACTGAACAGTGGAGCGAAGCGCGAATGGTTTATTTAGATACGCTTTTATAAAACATATTCGTTGCCAGAGCTGAACTTTTAATGAATTCTGCGCTATTCAAATTGACAAAATATAAATTTAAACTAAACTAAGCTTCTAGGCACGCACTAAAAAGAATATATACGCATCGCTTACATATCTAAATGGGATTCAATAACGATGAGAGTTAAAGGTTTGCTTGCGGGGTTAAATACTATTTCGAATGAATTTTCTATTTGTATAGAACTAAATATGACGCAATATTCTACATGCAATAAAGTTATCGAAATTGACAATATTTGGCTCCTGTTCATTCACTGTATCAAAATGGTAGATTAATTTTTAAAACTGCAAAAGCGAACCCAGCTCAACTACTTACATTTGAAACAGGCAAATAAAATTGGCGTTTTACACCGACATAATGACATAGACAAGATCTTTTTTTTTATCAAGGTACATAACTTAGTATTCAACGATAGAGCGCCAATAAATAAACAATCTTGAATTAAAAAATATATGACTCAATGATACAATGGAATTATTTCAAATTAGTACCTGCAAATAGCCCTACTATTTGCAGGTAGGTACTAACTTAGAAATTTTATATAAGATTAAAAAATATTTTCAAACCAATTTTGATAGCACTGGACAATTTTGTACTTCTTTAAACTAGTCTGTCTATCTGAACTCCACAACCCATATTATTGGGTAATACAGTATCACAAGATAAAATTGGTTGTCAGAATTATGTCTTATCGACTGCCAAAGATCAACGTATGACTGGCGGGACAAAAGGATTAACGCGTTTTCAGAGGCATGGACGGGTCTCAGTATGTTTTACAAATGATCATCCACCCATCCGCGGACCAACCGCGGCGACCGTGGCTTAACCACTATATTGGTCAACACTACGTCTAGTACTACGTGGTACGGTTTTTCATGATAAACAGATGTTGAAACAAAACTATTGTCAAATATCAAAAAGGAAGTCGAGCTTATTTTTTATCTTAAGTCAACACAATCCAAGTAGCGGACAGGTGCAAACTGGAGATAACACGAAAACGTTTATACGTGGACAGCGTGGAAACGAAATAACTTAAATGACGTTATATTATGTGCGACTGTCCATTGTACTACTCAAGCAACACTAAAAATGTAATACCAACAATAAAAAAACCTAAGTGAAGTGATAATTATAAAGTAAATTTATCGTCTCGTTTTTATACTATATCACTCGATTGTATCCGTTTATTACTATATCACTTGATTGTATCCGTTTACTATCTATTTTACTTAATAATTCATGAAAACTTAAATATGTATGACACAAAATCACACTAAAAACAATAATAAAACAAATGTTGAAAAATAATATACTTACTCGTATCATAAAATTATCAATTATATACGTTTTCGTTTAGCAAAAGAGAAAGGGGCTGTGGAGCAAGAATTCCACGTCAAAATAAGTACTATCTATATTAATAATTTCGTTCAGGGCTACGGTAGACTCGATCGAAACCTTATATGAATAACAAAACATAAAAAAATATTGATTTCGAGTCGACAACATATATCCGCAAAATTCGGATTATGGAGAATTTCGTTAAATTCTAATGGCACTGACAAACAAAAAAACCGCAGTCGCCATCTTGGGTAATTAATAAGGCCGCGTTCCGTAACAGATAATTCTGCTTCGAAGTGATTCAAGGAGTTTATTATCATACAACCTCCTTGAAGTGATTACAGTGCTGACAGGGCGTATGACAGTTGCATGATAGTTGGGACCAGAATCGTTTCGGAACGCGTTTGAAATAATAGTTCAAGAATATTTATTTCGCTTTTTTCTTTCTATATTCCGTTGCATACTAGCTCTTATATACGCCTCGCCAATCAACACGTCGCGTGCGTCGCGCCGAAGAAGTATCCATCACAAAGAACTGCGACTCATTTGACTGTGTAAAACGAAACGTCTTGCCGGAAACATTGAGTGAATCTTAACAAAACTTAAAACTTTTCTTCTTTCGTTGTCGTTTCGCGAAAATATTAATATTATTTGTGTGTAAAAAATAAAAATTATTTGTGTTAAAACTATTACAGTTTTTATTTACAATGAACGAAGCTATACGAATCTATGGCTTGCTTACCTTAATATTCACCTACATTGTGTATCATGAGTCACATTTCAACCGAGCGGAGCCGGGTTTTCCTCTAGTTATTCTATAAATCCTTAAAAGTTTCACTAACAAGCAAATAAAAAAGCAACAAAGGGTGTGCTCTAATGCTTTATGACAAGAACTAAACAGATTAAAGGACTGTCTAACTAAACGCCGGGATCACTTCAAACAAGATGATATAAAAACGAAATTATCCATTCCAGCTTCCAACATTGATAAAGAAACTCTAAACTAAATTTACAAAGGTTTCTTTAGTTCTTTCATGTTTGATTTTTTTATTAATAATCTTATTATGTAACAAAGAAAAATAGCTTTAGAAGTAAGTTATAAAACATACTTATAAATTTAATATTCCTAGTGCTTTTCATTTCAATTATATATTTTTTATTGAAATGGAGAAATCTTCTAAAACCCCCAGTGTCGAATACCTGATAAGCAAGCAAGTGGTTCATGTAGTGATTAATGAAAATCACCGCCACATGAACATCTTTGAGAATGAAGTTCTGAAGGTTTTAAGAGACGGAGAACTGAAACGAACGGTATATTCACGCATAGGACCCCTATGGGATCAAAAAGCCTTCGAAACGAGCTAAGGTCTTCGGCTACTCACAAATTCGAACGAGGCGCAGCGGCAGAGCAGCCAAAGTGGCTGGCACTCGGTATTGAGAGAGTGGTACTCTTCGGGAGTGCCAACACGTTCGGCAGCATCTTAACTGGGTATACAAGTCCCCACAAGAGTAACACTTTTAGTTGTAAATTGAAGTCATCGTTACAAACAAAATAACAGCGTTTGTTATGAGAAAAGTCACGATTGGCACTTTAAAAAATTTTTTATTTAAAATATTAGTTATTGTATTTTTTTCACATTATTGGTCAGAAATTGAAGCACTTTCGAGAATAAAAGGATGGTGGAAGTGGATTTCTAATCACATGGCCAAAGAATAATGCCAGAGAGAATAAAATTCTAATCTACATAGTTTTTATTAGTTGGGGATGTTATTCCCTCCCTATAGACTTACAACTTATGAATAAATCACAGAAATGAATAATGCCGAGTATTGATGCAAAGTCTGTCCCAAAAGAGTGCCAATTACTGGGATTTGGATCGCTAGGTCAAAATGTAATTTAATAGTAGTCATAGAAAATCTGGTAAAGTTTGAATTAAAAATGTTAATCCTACAGTAATATTATAAATGTGAAAGTGTGGATGTTTGGATGTTTATTACTCAATCACGCAAAAACGGCTGAGCGGATTTGGATGAAAGGAGAATGCCAAGGTTTCCTACAAGAGTCGGCCCGAACCGACAAAGATGAACCATATATCGTTAAAAAGGAAAATAATTATAGAATTTGATAGTATAATTAGTTTTTTAGTAGAACTTGACCAAAAAAAGTTACAGTTCTTTAAAGTTGACCACTTAATACTTCCGATTTGAACTATGTAACATGAAATAAACAAATAAATTATTAATTAAATTAGTTATTCTGGCAATTTATCTTCGTTTATAGTTATATATGTTTTTATAGTAAAAATATACTTAAGTTTATCTACATTTTATTTGATATTATCATTTGTATTTTGTATCAAATATTATTGATAATTTTATTATTTATTTCTACCCTAAGATTTTGAAGAATAGTTTATTTAAGAGAATAATTGTTTGGGTATTTTTTAAGTTTTCCTTTGAGAAGACTAGACATTTAATTAGTGTAGTCATCAAACTACATTGTTTAATATCAGTAACTAAAATGTTAACAGCGCCATCTAGAGAGCGTAAGCGACATTGAGACATGCAGCTTTTTGAAATTTAGCAAACAAGATAAGTTTACATCAAGTGTTGTCAGCACAATAACATTTATTGAAATAAATTATTCTTAACGGTATCGTCATAATTAAAAACAATTTAATTTGATGCTAAAAAATATAACTTAAGCTTTTTGTTACAACGTATGTCAGTAATAAATTCACTGAGGTAGCTATATAATAAATAATATTATTGTAATCGATTTGCAACTACAATTTCGTATCCTTTATTTTATTTTAGTACTGGCAATATTTCAGGTGAAATAAGAAATGTTATTAATAACTATTTAAAATGACTTTTCAACGGTGTACTTCTACAGACTTTAATTATATTGTATAATTTTTACAGTTTTTTATTATCCTCTATCATTATTATAGAAAGTCTGTCGGACGCTTCACGACTCGGGCCGAATCTTGGCATTCTCCTTTGGCATGCTTGTAGCCTTTGACATGGAAAAGAACATCGGGTCCTTTTGTCCCGTTTCCTCAGGTAGTCCCATGGGAAGATTAAAAATTGTTACCGAGCCAAGGTTTGGACCCAATAAATTCTGAAGTCCACGTAGACGAAGTCGCGGGCAGAAGCTAGTATTTAATAATTTGTTTGAACAAAAAGCCAATATGATTTTTAATATAGTTCTTCAATAGTATAATAAAAGCAATATTCTTCAGTATCGTAAAAATTATCAAGTCATTTGCTATTTGAAAACTCCTGCCTTCATTTTAATTTAGTGATAATAAACCCATCCACATGAATATTCAAACCAATCTAAATATTAAAACCAGCGTATGTGTTGACTCTATCTAAAATACACATGCATTTGACTGCTAGATGTAGTTGAACTCGCTCATATTTTTTCATTTATCAAACGCTGTGTAGCACTAACGCGAGGTTCACCGATGCTTCTATCGTAGTTCGCAAATATATCAATATTTACCAAATATCCAACGTTTGCACGCAGGGGTAAACTCACAACTTATCAAACTTTGTTTACCTTCCGCATACGAATGTCATTAAGCTTTAACCTTTTCTTTGGTAGATTCTTATAACTTGCGCTACGCATTTCCTAATCCCTTGAACACACTTCATATTTTTCTTCCATTGTAGGCAGTTACTTATATTAACGCTGAACGAAACCATATTATAGTCATATTTGATTCGTACACTTAATTAATTCACTATCTCATTAGTAACGTTTAGATCAATTTATCTCAGTAAATTAACAGACGGAGACGACTTGGTAAACAATATTTTTTTAATATTTACTGAAACATACCTGAGAAAATTCCTTATGTGTTCTTAAGTATATCGCGGATTAATTCGAAGTTATGTAATAGTATGTGTCCTAGCTTTGTATCGATCAAAGATTAAGAAATAATCTATTTAGGTAATCATAATACCATTTACCGTAAACCTAATAGAGAGATTTTGTTCTAGCTAGGTGCTTCGGTCCACAGCTCTCTTTTGTTCTCCGATGATCGTTAAGATTTTTCGTGAGACGATAATGCGGTCATTTGGCTCCTTATAGTCCTTGAAAGCGCATCACGTAGAAGCGTATGCCGCGATCAGTTTTCAGCGCACCTGCAGTCACCGCTCGCATACTAATCCGCGGAAATATTCATTTTACGTGATAATATTATCATACTTTCAAACTATCTGAAAAATCTTAATTTTTTGGTACTCTTTGTGACAAAGTATCACCTAGTATTAAAAATACCGAAGACTTGTTTTGCCATGATCGACCTCTATTTCATGATAATCTTGAGTTGCAAAAGATTATTCTGATTTCAATAACAAATGTAACTACTTGCGCTTATAATAATTGCAAATATTAATGTTATTCACTGGTCTGCTTTGGCTGAGACTTGTATTCTGCATTTAAGGTAATTAATCAAAGAAAAGATGTTATTAATAATTCATTTCTTTCACAGAACAGCTCTCCTTTACCTGCGTACAACGCTACACGACTTTTTAAAGAAACCTTTTATAGAACTTCGCCTAAATGTTGCCTACTTAACCGTTTATTTATTCAATTTAAAGGAAACCTTTGTAACAATGGTACTTGGACCGTTTTTGTAATTATTATCGCCAAAGAAAAACAAACAAGGTACGGAACTTCGAAGTTGTTCAAAATATTATTATAAATGGGAGCGTTGTACAGCGGGGTCAGGGAAAACAACTAATGCAATAAAGGTATCGTTTTGTAAATAGATATCCTCGCAAATTTGTTTGCACATCAAAAGCGCTGCGCGTAAGCTGTAAAATAAAAGTGAGTGTTTGAAGAGGCGTGAATTATGTAATGCGGGCACACAACCGCCTCGCTTTCTTACCTGCACAGAGCCTCATTTGCTCGTATGCTGGGAAATGGCTCATAATGCCTGCCTTTGTCGGGCTTTCTTTATGGTAATATTACACAAATTAACTGGATCAACACGACCAACGGGAAACGTAACGTAGGTATATACTTTCTGTAACGCGCAAGTATAAGTTAATCATAAATGAACGAGAACGTATATATTAAATTCGAGAATAACTCAAAAAGATTAGTAAATATTAAATCTCGCTAATTACAAGCAATTTTTATAAATGTCACGTAAAATTATTGATGTCACGTTAAACCGTCAAATTGTGAAATGGCATGCGTTAAATGATCAACTTTCCACAATTGTATTTACAATTTTACGGTGGTATATACATCTACTAAGTACATTTGTCCTGCATAATTTCTTACATATTTCGAAAGAGGAACAGTACTGGTGCTAGGAAGCAAACGTCTTTAAACACTTCGAAAAGTATCTAAAGCTTTTTTGAATTTCCAATATGTCAGCTATTCTTGAGAAGTTTATTTCGAGTCGTTGGTGGTATCAAGAGCAGTTGAAAAACACTTTTAATACTATTTCGTATTGTGGTTGTAGCAGTTTTGTGAAATATTATTTTCTGTTTACACACTACACACAGCAATTTGCTTCAATTTGTCTCTATACTTATTTGGCGATTTATTGACAGCGTACATAAATCGTCATCATCATAGGTATCTGTATCCGGTACAAATAGAACATCAACTTTTATAATGCTCATTATGTTCTATACTTTATTATAAACAATAGGCATTTTTAAATTATTTAATACACAATTCTACTGACCTGTAACCAATATGCATTAACCGTGTCACAGCTATACAGAAGAAGTTGCACTTGATACGCTTTGCTGCTACTATTCAATCACTTATGTTATAATAAAAAAATACCTGCTTTACAATCTGTTGTCACATATTCGATGAACCAATAAAATTGATACCTATGAGGCTAATCAAATAAGTTACGTTTGATATTCCGTTGAATTCATAAAATTATTTGTAAGAAAATTTTCCAAAAACAGCCTAGTATATTAAATTTTCACATCACTGGCTCTCTTATAATAACATAAGTATATTTTTCCGCAAGAAGGTATTGGATAAAGTATATTGAAAATCAAATCAATTTCTGGTAAATGTTAAGCCAATAAACGTCTTTGATCTCTGGGAAAACGTGAATTAATATATATATGTTTATATATATATATATGTACTTTCTTTTCAATGTGTTTAAAATCTAGCGCCGCAATAACTTAAGTTTAACGATATCTTAGACTTGCTGTTGACGGACGTAAAGCTTTGCTACATAAAAATATAATTTCTTTATGTATAAATAGTATGAAGTATTATAGACCAGGGCCGAAGCCTTCAAAATTTGTAAAAAGTGAAAAAAAATTACAGTAGGATGAAACCAATTAGAAAAGGAAGGGAATATGATAAAAATATTGAAAAAATAAATTACGGTCGATCCGAGTTCGGGAAGGGGGGGAGGGGGGGGTTTTAAGGGTAAAAAATTGTTTATCTTGATTTCCAGCAAAACTACAAGTCCTATGGAAAAAAGTGAAATGGCAAAGTTGTAGGTAATAAAAATATCTACAACTTTTGTATTTACACTTTTTTCACATAACCTCAAAATGTACGTGAAAAATCCAAAAAACCAAGTTTTTGGTTTTTTATTTTTATCTTTTTCAAAAATATTTTTTTTTTCACGAAATTTGGTGAAAACTTACCTTTTTATGTCCCAAATACGCTGTAATATATTTGATTAAAAATATTTATTTTTTCACCTTATTTTGAATTAATATAAAAAAAAACACCCTAATTTTCAATCGAAAATTCACCCGTCAAAATATCAGCTTTTTTCAAAAAGTATGGGGGTTTTTTGTTCGTTGAAATCTCTACTTTCTGATGGTGTAAAAAAAATATACATTACTATAGTAAATGTTCTCAGAAAATGCATAATCACTATGTACAATTTCATCAAAAAAAATGGTTTGGTTTTAACAATTATCGGCCCTGGTCTATTAATCGTTTTAGCATTTTATAATGCACAGCTGTCATAATGATGTACCTCCATGATAGATGACATTGATCTATACAACATGTAACAAAACCCCTGTCAGATCCAATTAAATAAAGGCGTATTCGTGGTAGTTCATGAACCGTATCGCATAGGCGGCTTCTTTGACACCAAACTGTAGGTAGTAAGTACGTGACCTTTGAGGAGCGGTCAGCTGTTCAGCTGTTGCCTTGGATCAGTTTTTATTTGTATTTAAATATTTTGACTGGGGAAAAAAATATTCTCCAATCCATTAAATGGCTACGTACATGTGTTTGCAGTACGATACCGAATAATACTCTCAGGGATCGAACAGGGTTTTTGTTACACGCTGTATAACAATTTGGACACTTTTCAATTGTTAATGAAAAACATAATGTTCTTAGATTGATTTGATATAATTATGCTTTTAATTAAGCTCATTTTTGTAAATAGTTAATATCTAGAAAATTGTACAATTCTCAGGTGGGTTGTCTAAGTAAACATTCCGAATCCCTTTTATTTTGATGTTCCGGTTAATTTAATATAGTAATTGACTGTTATCAAAATATATAATTTTAACGAATATTTCCATGACTGAAGTATCTATTTGAGAATATTGGCACAAGAATAAATTGTTTTGATAATGATTGAAGTTTTAGGACATATTAATCCCGGACTATAAATGTTCCACTGCTGGGCCCAGGCCTCTTCTCCTATAGAGAAGGAACAAGTATTGATCACCACGCTGGCTCACTGCGGGTTGGCGACTTCAGATTAGAATTTTTGGAATCCAGGTTTCCTCACGTTGTTTTCCTTCATCGATAAGATAATACTGTTAACGCTACAAAGTTACAGTTTAGTTTAAGGACATGAACATATTCAATTACATAATTGAAGCTCAAACTAAATACCTACCTGATAATTTAATAGGAGCAGCTAGTTGGAGAAACACAAACATGGATTAGCAACCCACTATCAAATTAATAAGAAAAAGGGAGAACAGTTTTAATTAAAAGTATGTTAGGATCAATAAATACTAATGACATAGAAAACCGTTCTGGTTACGATTCTCATTCCTATTTAATGCGCCGGCACCCAACTGCGTAGAGAATTTGAGAATTGGAGATAACTGATATTGGATCGAAATACCAAGAGAGCGTGAAATAGTTCCACGAAATATAAAATACCAACCTTACCTCACTGACCTATTTAGTCGAGCAGATGAAAGAATTTAACACAACGAGGATTAGGCTAATCGTTTGATCACTGAGGCAATTAAAGGACAGTCCACAAATTACCGACAACACTCATGGTATTTTTGGTCAAGCGAACAACTTTTTTTTTATTATAATACCAAATGCCACTGCATGCGACATACTGACATGAATATAACTTGTATATGTATAATATATGTTTTAAATGAGCTCCAAAATGTTAAATAGTTATACTAGTTTATAATATCATTGGTTATACTTCAAAGAATACCGCAACATGTAGATGGATATAATTCACCAAAATCCCTTTCGGGGTCACAGTGTGGCGGGCAAAAATCGCTTTACGAGTGTGGGAACTCGCGGGAGGCCGGACGGGTCGCAGCACTAGGCGGCACGGTGCGGCAGCTGGCGCGCGACGATTCCTCGTTGATATAACCCGGTACCGGCGGCACCACCGCGCAAACAAATTGGATGCTTAAAATTCAATTTGAAGGTTTCGCGGTCCGCTTCATTCGCTCTCCCCGTTCGTTACAAGCTGGACTCGCTCACATATCCGAATGGAAACGCAATTATTTTGTCGTAACTTGGTATATTTAAATGTTTATCGCCGCCGCGCACACTGCTTGTTTATATAATGGAAGTAGGATTTTGCGCTTAAATCAACCGAGTTTAGAATTGCCGTCATCAATTGATTTTGTTCAAAATTCTATGGTTTAGTATTGTAACTATAAGTTTTTGAATCTGAGATGTCATTTTTTCAATTTAGACATAAAATGATTAAATGTAAATATGAAGTTACATAAATTACTGAAATAGAAATTACACCGTCGTTTTACAAGCTGCTTGAAATCGTTGTGTTGTTGTAGAAACTTGAACAACAAAACAAGACGAGCTCTTTAAAATAAAGCGGAATTGTGGTGGGTACTATCCCGAGAAGAATTCGAAGTTGAAATAACTACTAGCCGAAGTTTCCCTTCTTCAGGCTCACGAAACTTTTCGGAATAAATTCAAGTTTCCTCAAGCTGAAAATTAATGAGTACTTCTATGAATTTAAATATTTCGAGTATAAATGGATTATCATAATGGTTCAAATCCAATCTGCACAACGGCATCCATTCGTGACATCACTGCACGCTATAGACTAATGTTTTACAAACATGGAACAGTAAGCAAACATTGACAAAACTCAGGAAGGATGTAGTTCGGCTTTAGATAAACAGTAATAAGTTTATGTCTCGTCTTTGCAGTACCGTCTAGAACTTTTCTAATCCTGTATTCTTTGGTAAACTTTTCCAATATTGCGAACATAACAAGCTTAGGTACATGTGCCCCTAATTCGAAAATATCCAAGAAGCGAGTGAATGCAACAACTTTATATGAGATACACTAATTTATTCATGCGTATTTATCTGTAGCAGGTGTATTTTTAATGCGACTTATGCAACAAGTGATGCGTTTAAAGTAGACGACCTGCTTCATACATTTCCGGGTATGCTGGAAATGAATTTAGTTGGTTTACCGAGAATTAATCACTGCCCGTATAGTGTCGGGGAAATTAGAGCGCTGCAATTCGAAACACACCACGTCGCTTTGTCGCAAAGTAACCGAATGAACTAAATGAATTATCACGTGGCGCCAGCTCGGGAATCAGCACTTTCATTAACTTTCTACCTTGTAGTTCTCCCAGCATTTTCATTTATTCCAGTTCAATTTATTATTAATCTTCGTAAATTACCTTCGTGAAAACAAGCCGCAAGGGTTGAGCTACGTTGAGCTTCTCTAAAATACTTAAAACTGTGTAGCAACTGGAGTGCAGGAGGTGCTTATTTATTTTTAACAGGATAATAATGTGCGGTTTCGGTCCTAGAATATTTGTATACAAACTCCGAAAATATCATTGGTTTAATATTTTTAAATATAGAACATCACATTTACGTCAAGTCTATTTTCGGATGCTTTCTTTACTTTAAAAATTAAATGGGCGTGTTGTTTTTATGTACCCAAAAGCTCTCAGAAGATAAAAGTAAACAACTGAATAAATTTCAATTCTTTATTCGACACCATATTTTATGCATTCCATTAAACACCAAATTGTAACAAAATGTTTTATGTTGATGTTGCAACAGTTTGAAATAATTATTTTACATTTAGACCTATATTAACAAATCAATAAAACTATATCTCAACAATACTAAACATTATAAATAGTAACACAATTCCTCTAAGGATGAAAATTATATTTAGTATTTACTAAACTTCGTTTCAAAAACACAATAATTGAAATATTATTTCATCAATGTGTACAACACAATGATGAGTATTTTTCTAAATTTACTAACTAACGAGTATTATATGGGTACTCGTTGAGGAAATCACAATAAACTAAAAATATACACTATTAAATCGATCTACGTTTTATGGGAAAGCTTGAAAGAACTCGAAAATTATTTTTATACTTCGCTCACTTTATCCCAGTTTTAAATAATAAACTTTACTAAACAATAACTTTCGCATAATTTTTAATACGCCATTTATAGTCTATAAAGACGTCATATATATTGTATATTATCCTTACGAAATTGTTTGATGTATTAATAAAAATAATCGATTTATTAAATAAGTTTGGCATATACTTGAAATTATTGCCTCATAAGTTTATTCACCCCTGCTTGGCGTTCATTATTATAAAGGCTTTTCTACTAAAAGACAAAATAACTTTAATGATATATAGTATCTTTGGCACGATATTATTTGGCATATAATCAGTAATAAATATCTTTATAATCGTAATATTTTGAATAAGTTACGTTGAACATAAAATTTTCATATTATAATAACAATAGTCAATTCCAGTTTCCAAATACATACACAAAGTTAATAAATTAAATTTAAATACATTTCACATTTTGTCACAATACGGAAAATGGTAAATATTAAGTAATAATCACTCACCATCAGGTAATCTTTATCAATTCCTGTGAAGATAAAAATATGGACGAGTACGAGAGGGAACGACCTTCTATGATTTAAGATGGATATTAACAACACTCTAGTGGGTAAATACCCAAACGCTACTCAATTCTAAGTGGAATTTAAATCTCGTGCTATCTCTCTTGATTGAATGTGTTAAGAAGCAGGAGACGACATATATATAAAGACTAGCTTTTGCTCGCCGCTTCGGTCATCGCGGCAAAGAATAGCCTTCTTCGATAAATGGGCTACCTAACACAGTTTTCTTTAATCTTTCAGTAGTTCCTGTGATTGGCGCGTTCAACCAAACAAACAAATTGTAGCTTCATAACATTAGTCTAGAAAATATGAAATCCCCGAATACTAGGACGTCATTTAACTTTATCATGTCTTTTTCTCGCTATTTCATATCTAAAAGGGACAGAGACTGCGTAAGACTCAACGGTGATGTAAAACTGATAGACGTTTCAGTATTTTCCATTAAAGTTAAGTTCCGTTTGAGTATTTTAGGTAAAGCGCACATTCATATAATTTACTTGTAATTCTTTACCAACTTGATTTAAAAATATACAAGGTCAGAGCTTGATAGCTGGTAACAGAGTAATGTAAAAGAGACGTATTTTACGCACAATGAAGAGTACTAATAGTTTGTTGAAAAGAGATCGTTCGCTTTGATATATTTTTAGACCAATGTGTAAGATACACTTACAAACTTCGGATTCTTTGAATAGACTTTATTTTTGGGGGATCGAAGCGTAGGCAACGTCATCTATTACCCTGATTACCTTTTGAGTCTTTTTTGGGAACAAGCGTGGTATAAAGTCAGACAGTTCTATGTACTCGTCCATTAAGTAATAAGTTTTCAATATTTACTTATCAAAAACTACACAAAATCAATACACCTCACTTAAAAATAACTTTACAAAAAATTACAACATATGCGATGTTTTTTAAACAATATAGTTATTATTAGTTTATATTACCCTACATACCTGAAACACTTCATTTGATATAAGTATGTACAGCTAATGTCGGTTTGTTGTAAGTCTTTTGTCACTAATTTATTGTTATATTCACATTTATTTTATACGTAGTTATATATTCACAAGAGCCTACAATTCCTTCGTTCTATCGGACAATAGAAATAATCATAACTGGCATATTTTGACCATAAAGTGTAACTTGCCTGCATAATATATCTGTCTAGTTATACATGTAAACACGTCACGACAGTTATCCAGAACCAAGTGTACCCTTCATAGTAAATGACGAGATTCCTTTCACACTATTTCACATATCTCCAATTATTAAGTAACTAGGCCATAAAATTGAATATTAAGGATATCGTGGGCTATAAAATTACAATATTTTTAGCCAAATGTCCTTTGCGATAGTCACATTGAGCTAAAATATATTGATTTATTTAACACCTGACGCTATCTTTTCATGGCAAATGTGAAAAAGGTCCACTATTATAAATCTCGCAAGATCACACACATTCGTATGTAATTATCGTATTAAACCATTCGCCGGCAAATGCAGGCGATAAATCAAAACATGGTCGCACGTACTACATTACACCCAAAGTATCGCTATGTAAGGCGGAGAAGTCACAAGAACCGCGGTTTTAATTTACACGCACTGACAAATCATTTGTTTCGATACCACTATATTTACACGTACACGAGATAAGTACACACACTGTTCTATGTACAACGTTATTATACATCAAAAATCACAACTTAGTCCGTTTGTTGACCACGACCTCGGCGGCGGCGTCAAGGAACCCTCATACAGATATTTCTTGAATCTGTACACGCTTCTTCATAATGCCGGGAGGTGCAGGTGCGGCGGGCGCTGGTGGTGCGCGCTGTCCAGTCTCGCCCTCCACGCCCGCCTCGCCTACACCCTCCGTGTCTGGTCCAAACTTTACTTGCGTTGAACTATCCACTACACGCGGTTCAAACGTGCTTGTGCGACCCACTGCGTCGCTTGGACGTCCGTCTACCTTCTGGATGTCAGGCTTCTGTTGTGTGTCAATACACACGACGCTGCCCGCCTCAATGGCACTGCCAACACTGACGTCTGGCATTGAACTGCGTGCCGCACGATGTTTCTCATCATAGCAACTATATTCGCCAAATGTCGGCTCACCACAATCTGACAAAGTCCGTAGATCGAATTTGGTGCTGACAACGCGTGGCACATGTGCTGATTTACATTCGAAACCGAAGCCTTTACCGTCAAAGGCTCTAACCTCATAATCAAGCTTTCCGTCATAGTTGTCTGACGAAGAGGAGCTGCCAGCCTCTGCGAGGTCATCTTTAGAGCGGCGCGGGCGCGATCCTCGCTGGTGATAAATACCGGCAAAGATGAGCACGTTTAGAAGTAGGAGAAAGCATCCAACAGCAATAGTTACAGTCAGCGCCGCCGTATAGGACTGATAGTGACTAGAGGCAAGGCGGCGCAGCAACGCGTCGTCAGGATGCTGCGTTGGGGCAGTTGCATTGGGTGGGCACTCGGTGGAGGGCGGCGCAGCGGGCACGGGACGAGGTGGAGCAGCGCGCGGCGGCACCGTGCTGCGTGCCCCGGCCCGCGCGCCGCCCTCGAGCTCGACAACATGCGGCACGTGTGCCCGCGACATCGACTGCGGTCTCAGTGCACCTGATTTAAGACAATTTGAGATTCAGGAAGTTTTTTGTGAACAT
The DNA here is from genome assembly GCA_950381575.1 of Plusia festucae. Lineage (NCBI taxonomy): Eukaryota > Metazoa > Arthropoda > Insecta > Lepidoptera > Noctuidae > Plusia > Plusia festucae. The sequence continues at coordinate 9,339,128 of OX494434.1, forward strand.
CGTGCAACGTCACGTGTATATAGTTATAATAGTTTCTTACCTTCGTAATAGTTAGCGTTATCATCCTGAAAGTGATGGTGCCGCATAGCTGCATCAGGCAGGTCGGAGCCCGGACGGTGCAGTTGTGGTATAAGTGATAGCCACAACGACATCTTGTGACCTCGGTAGTGACTGCGCATCTCCGGCTTGCTACCTGCCACCCCAATTCACGAGAGAATTGAAATAAATGAGCCCAAACTGTAACCACAATGGTCAGGCCGGTTGCGGGCAATTCAACTGACCCAAAAGTTTAAAATACCAACTCTACAATTCTAGGGACAGTACTTTAATCTTTACTAATTGTATTTATGTTGTTGTTTCGGCCCATTCTTACTTTTTATCTTCTCAGGAAATGAAACTTGTCCGTCTTCTTTTCATAAACTTAGATAAATAATATATTTCTACGGTATAGAATAGTTGAGCTATCAGAAAATCCGAAGAGTCCATAAACTAGGCGGATCTTACTCGAGGAACTAATTAGAAAGTTTTGCGTTGAGACCTAAACAACAGTTACTAACTGATCTCCATGTAGAGCTGGTTGATGGTGTCGTACGTGTCCCAGTATGGCGTCTGGTCGGGGCCCAGGCGAGGAGTCTCGCCCAGCATTGGACTCGGGGGAGGCGTTGCGGATGGGTCGTTAGGATTCCTAAAAATTGAAAGCCTATCAAATAACTCTGTCCAACCCACTGAGCAAGTTTATTTTAATAAAATTGACTATTGTCATGTTATATAAAAAAAGCTATTCTGAAACCATTAAGATTTTTTTTTAAGGTAGTTAAAATAGCTTCCTTGTAAATTCAATTGGACATTACTTCTTAAGGCCTGAACAAATTCTTACCGAACTTAAATCCGACTTAAATAGTTGTGTATTATTTTGTACTATTTACCTTTACGTCAAAATGCTTACATTGGTTCATAAATAACTGATGTGTACAAATTACAGGTCTTAACATGTAAGAACCCATCATATAATAAGGGTTCATACACGAAAATACCAATTGAAGTTTTAGTAAATGTAATAAACAAAGATTCAATTGATTGTTTTATTGTTTTAATTTTTATTACATACAATTTAAATGTGAACACCAAAACATATTACAGTAAATGGATGTGGAATTCGAATTGAGTTGACCGTGTCCATTTAAAGCATCGTGATAAATGACAACTACTTCATCCCGCGAAACTTAAAAATCACGCAATAGCGATAAACGGTAGTAAATAATAAATACTCGTCTGGGAAAGTGTCATGACAAGCAAAGAACCTGCAATATTATAGAGAAAAGATGACAGTTTGAGGCTCCCAGTAGTTAATATTAATGGTATCTGTACTGAGCAGCAAATATTTTTTATCATTAGTTATGACCTAGAGATTATTTGAAAATAAACCTTGTGTGGAAAAACTTTCTTCTTCTTTTAAAAATGATGGTACGAGAGTATTGCATCGTTTGGTTCATTTTTCGTAAATTTTTTATCTAATTTTTCTTTTGTTTATCTAGAAGTACCTTCAAAGTGTGTCTACGATATATCCTTGACAGTACATAACAAGTTCGCCAATGTAAGTAAAACGCGACTTCTTACGCAAACATAATATACATTTATAATACAAATGTGGCTTCACTTCTCTCGCAGACTTTGTAGAGCGACCCTGTATCTAGACATATGAATAATTAAAGACTCCTTTCTTTAACACATTATATGTCTGAGCGCACTGGCAGTTGTTCGTGATAAAAAGAAATTCGCGTTTGTTTCATTTTCAACCCGTAATAATTCTTAGAGATAACTTTTTACATTTTTTATCTCTTTAATTGATCATGGTACTAGGTATGCGCCAATTTATAATAATATATAGGTAATAAACAATTTAACTGCTGTTAACCAAATTAGAATTTCTGTAACTAACAACATAGTCCTTTGTAGTAAACTTACCCGTTCCGGACAAAGTTTGCGATGTAATGGATGCACAGTTTGGACACGCGTTGCTCCTGCTGCGTAAAGTTTTGCTGATGTTGTGTCAGCGAGATTGGCACCCCTAAGTAGTACGGAAGCTCCTCGCCGTGAACCGAACCTGGTCTCTACACAACACACCGTTTTATCAAAAAGTTGAACTCGGGTAAAATTCAATAAAAGTGCAAATATTTGAAAAGGAAGTTTAATGCCGGTTTATGTAATACTTTGTTTTATCTACTTGGTAACCCAAATATTTGATCATCCATCTCTGTTTTAGCAATACACGAAATACAAGGAAATAACATGACCTAAATAAATACGCAATCTTTTACATTCCGTCTATATCCATCCCTCATCGGCACCTAAAGCCCGCATAACCCCTATAATAACTCCATTCGGATGCTAGCACTAGGGTTGTCGAGATAACAAACAGGTGTCTACCGGGCCATCGTCCAATTCGCCCCGCGACCACACGTGCGACGTTTCGACAAACCGCAAACCTATCAATACGAACTTGCTACATGCTTTAAGCATACGAACTACTTTTTTCACAACATACCATCCAATTATAGAACAGGAAGGAAAAAATAACAGAATTAATAAAAGAGTGGCTTGTTTATCCATTGAGTGCACTAAATCTTTTCCAAGTTTATTTATGGTGACATGAACAGAAACTAAGTTTGCTGAAGAAATTCGCTGGGACACCATTCTATGTTGATAAGATGTTGCCAAAAATGTTACGTCAAGCGTGCACGTTGCTGATTACGGAGCGAACACAAACTGAATGTAAAGCTTACTTGTGGATAATCCTTGTCTTGCGAGAGGTGGTGGAAGTGTGTGAAGTACGTCGTACCGCCCCTCAACGCGTGGAGGTAGCCTAACCTTATAAGCGGCGCCGCAGTCCGCCCGTCGCTTAGCACCTATGGGAAATTCAGATTATCACGTCTTTCCCTCAATGCGATTAGCACAGATTACACATTAGTTAATACTTTTAACTTGAAATGTCTACTAGCACACCCTTCAGAATATAGTATTGTTGCTTGTCGCTTTTAACTCTCAATACATTATTATGGTGTTTAACAAAATGCTGAAATAATATCGGTGTTTTTTAATTGGACACGAAGAAACTTATTAGGAAAAGCTTTTTGTTAACAACGGTAAGCTGACATCATCGTTCAATAAAAAACAAGGTAATAACGTTATGTCTTCATATAGGTACTTTAAATAAAGCTTTTCATCGCGCCGATCGTGTATTCACCGTGAGCGGGGATCATTAACTGCCTTTGTATGATGTAAGAACGTTCGTTAAGTAGCAAAAACTACTTGAGGCTTAAATTGAGATCGTCTCGTCGTCGTCGGTCGCGAGGGAGCTCCGGCGAGCCGCGGCGCCTCCTCCAGGCTCCGTCGCGCCGCTCCACAAACGTCTAATCAACTTTAAGCAGTTCCAATATCGAAGATGCTAATCATGTTTTGTTCTCCATTGTACCGAAATAATAGCCTTTGCTATTTAAATTCAGAGGGCCTCATCCTGTTAATCTTAAATTCAAGCATACTTCTGTAATAATACCTACAGATTAAATTACGTTGTGCCTATTTGAATTTACAGTATGTTTTTATATGCAAATATTCGACAAGGCAATCGAAGTTATTTTCGGAGTTAAAATATTCGAGAAGTCAATCCGTAATTAGAACCTTTGCTCCAATTACTGATTGACTTCTCGAATATTTTAACTCCGAAAATCACTTCGATTGTCTTGCCGATTTTCGATGGACTTATCGAATATTTTAACGCCGAAAGTGAACGGCATCTTGTTCTTAGATAAAGCCTTTAAGAACATATACATACATTAGTCATTTCTTATAAATTAAAAGATAATATTATTATTACACATGACTAATGCTTCATCTGAAAAGCAGCTTTTAAATACTCAAAACAGCTTGCATTTCTAGGTAAAGTACAATAGTACACAAATAATTAATTGCCCTGTCAGCGTGAATACATTGCGTTAAACATTAATCTGTAGTGTCACTCACCTCGAGCGTTGCGTCGCGTACACTCAGCGGGTTTTGCACCGGCTTGTCCCAGTCCGTGTACTCGTTCTTCAAAGTCGAATAGATCTCGTTCAAATGGTAATAGTAGGCGTTGCGGACAAATGTACGAAGAATGCGATCCCGCCGGCTCTCGTTGAAGCCAAACTCCAAGTCTTGCGCATTAAAATCCAGGTAAGATTCTGCAAGAAACGGCATGCCTCTCATTTGCATATATTTATCATTCGCCGCTTCAAAGCCCTCATTGAATTTTGTTTTAAAGTATGTTAACGTTATGGAAAATACAACTTCTATACTCAGCCATAAAACATGTGTATATCCAGCGTCGCTTTTAGTACCGATTACGTCATAGTCTTATTAATTAATCTAAATGGAGAAGTAATTACGGTAGATATTACCTAATACGGTAATGTACTACAGTACTGAAGAATATTATTTGACTGCGAAGAAATTCCTTCTATACTTCAAACCACAAGAGTAGGTAAATAGTCTAATTCTATTCAGTTCACTTGTCATGATTATTTTAATTATTCAAGGATTATTTTCCATATAAACGTAATACGAACTTGGAGGGATACGTTACTAAAGAAACAGTGAAACTATTTCAATTTAAACGGAAAATTGCTTTTGTTTTAATTAAGTTCCAGTGATCTTAATATTAAGAAAAACAGTAATACACAACGTTGTGTAGTCGCAGCATAATATAAACTAATTAAGGCACTGAAGTAATTGACTACCAAGATAAAGCTTTGAACTTTTTTATGATGCGTCGTAAAATAAATCTTAGTAGGTTAAGCGCTGCTACTTCTTATCTTAAGTACATTCCGACTCGCCACAAAAGGTTAGACGTAAATGATTTCTAAAGTTAACTTGAAAATTAGGAACTTAAACCAATTTCATTAACCTGGACGCTCTATACTTACAACAAATTTTCCATTAAGTTTCTCATTGTGCAACTAAACTAAATTAGCAATTTGAATCATACAGCTGAATGTGACAAGTCCGCAACATGACAAATAGATATAACTGTTCAAATATATTATTTTGAACTAAATAAAATGTCAGGTTCATATATTACCTGTGGTAGTAAGTCCAAAAAGCAGTTCTCGGTGTGAGAAATCAGCGAGTTCGTGACCGGCAGCGTTGGCCACTGCGGCCGCGCCCGCGCCCAGTCGCGAGCTGTCCGTCGGCGGTGGCGCCTGACAAAACAAATGACGATCCAAAACTTTGCTCTCACAAATCTTTCTGGTTGTTATTTCAGATACATACTCTATTTGTCTAGCTGTTGTGATATCACATTCAAGACGATAAATTATAATACGTAGTCATACTTGTAAATGCTTCTCAAAGATTATTTATGTTTAGTAAATGTAGGTATTTGAAAAAGGTTGCATTGCCGACTTTTAGTAAAGCATGCAAAGACCAACAATTTTGTTAACTCAACGAGCGAGAGTTTCAAGAAACCAAAGAAAATACATGAAAGCTTAACATTATAATAATATCTACACACACCATGGCCTAAATGCAATATCGTAATAGTTGAAGCATAGACAAACATTTTATTAGATTTGTACGTTTAATTGAAACAATGTTCAACATAAAATTTCATATTCTTTAATAAGAAAAGGAAATAAAAGCGTTTTCCTTATAAAATGAAAACTCTAAACGATACTAATATAAAACGGAAAGAAATTGTACTAGCATATTAGATTGTAATACGGCAAGAGTAGTCGCGGAGAAAATTTATTCCATATTTTAGACAGCTCCTTTACGGATGAATCATATTAAACTATAAACCCTCATCACGTTTAACAATGAAATTTGTCTTCATGTATCTAACGTTTCATAATTATAAGCGGCGGTAGCCTAATGGCTAGGGCGTCGGATTTGCGATCATGTATCTGCCGGTTCGAATCCCACCCATTACACTACCGACGTCACCCACTCGTAACCCAAGCATTTAGCTTATTACGAAGGTTTACCCACACTGTATTTTTTTTTAATACTTTAATACACCTACACGATTAATTTAAAAGGAGTGCGTATATTCAACGAGGTAATCAGGTGCATAAAACTGAACAACTTTCCTCGAAGAACATAGGTCGACACCTTAAAATGGAAAATGATCTTTCCATACAAAGTGACAGGTCACGTGACTTATTTTTGTATGAAAAGATGATTTAAATTAATCCTGTATAGTAGGTATCGCCGATACCTAATTTATGTCGTAGCTATTCGATACAGTATCGGATAGGTACGTCAAAACTACATAACAAGGTTTGCATTTAGGAGCCTTGGAAACGGTAGCAATCATAAGAAACTCTAGATAGAGAATATTCGAACTAGTTCTCTACATCAAGTCAGCCAGAATATATACCAAGAATTGTGACCGTTGCAGAATTCCGAAACAATATAGAAACCAGATACCTTTGTTTGATATAATTGGTTTACTTCCTATAGGTATGCTCCCACGATATCGCTTCAAATTCTAACTAACACCAATTGATATTGTAAGAGATATATAAAATGACTACAATATCTAGTAATAAAATATTCTAACTGTCTTAAAAACTTGAACACGTAGAATCGGGAAAATTCTATAATTCGTCCCCCAAAGGGTCTCGACCTTTACATGGAGGAAATATTGGTCAGGTCTATTAACTTAAAACTTTGTTAATGTTCAGGAAAAGGAATCGAGTTGCTTATACTTAATGCCTTCCAACCTCGGCAAAAGTTAAATGATGCAAGGAAGCAATAAAAATTAAAGGCTAAAGTTAGTACATTACAGAATAATCTATCTCTGTAAAATATTGAATTAACAGCGACCACAAACAAATCAGTGAAACCACCCTATTCAGCGAAATACGTAATAGATTAGCACCAATGTAGAATATCAATCAGGATTATGTATTTTAATGAACTATATTTATCACTAACTTTTGTAAGTGATAAATAAATGCACCCATTTTCCACAAAATAGTAGTTATTAACAAAGAAGCAGGTGTGATGTCAATTTGGTAACGAAAAAATTATCGGATAAAAAAAGTATTTTTAAAGGCACATCTCGGTAGATGGGTACCTATTCATTAGCAATGAAAAGCTGGACGTAAGAGGAAAACGTACAAAATCCAACATCGCAAATTGTTCAACTTTACCATTTTACGAGTGAGTGGCGAAGCTCTCAAGTCTAAGCCGACGAGGCGGCTTAGCTTTCATTCCGACCAATCGCTTATCTCGGTCAAATACAGATTGCTTGCATGATTCATTGTACGACTAGTTGTGTGTGCATTTGTGGGGATCAACGAGAGCGATACATGGGATGCACATATCAGAGATAGTAAACGTACAAATGTATGTACCTAGTTGTGAATGCTTGACTGAAAAGTACCTACAATCAGTCAATAAATATTATATTGGTCTTACAGAAGGATTGACAATCACGGTGCCGTCGACGAACGGAGCGAAGCCAGGAAGAAAACGCGGCGGGTCCAGCCGCACCGCTAACAACGTCGCCAGCGGTTTATTTCGGAGGCACGGCGCTAAATCATCCTCCAATAAATCCCCGTGACATCCTGTCTGTTCCGCCACCTGATAACACGAAACAAATTATAAAGCTCTTAACTAAAGTGAAAATATAAAGAGATTTCAAACTTTCTCGCCCTAAAATTAGATAAGTCAATCCCAAACAAAGTACCTTGGCCCCAATTTAGCGTCCTTTCCATTTTTATAAATATTTTTTTCGCGTCTTTTAAGTGAATCTCACACTAGATAATATTAAACGTAATAATGTACCTTTCTTTTTATCGTGAGCGGTTCCCTCTGCAACGCCCATGAACTCAGCCCCGACCCACTTAACAAGATGACGCGCTTCAGTAGTTCTGAAACAGATAACCTAATTTAATTTTGTCATTTTGAACAAGGATCACCCAGATAATGAAATCTCTAAAGAAAAACATTTTTATTTCGTTCTCCCTTTCTCGGCTTCTTTAATAAAATAGAACTTTGTAGAATAGTCTCAAGTGTGATGTTGACCTTATTTTTAAATTACGCTGAGGAAGCCTCTCTCTTGTGCATGTCTGATGTGACCCTTTTAATCGCATTAAGTGACGGAGGATCTAAACGGGATGGTGACACGAAATAATGAAATCTGCCCCGGAGCGGTATAATTAGGAACAATGGAAGCCCCACGCGCGTACCACGCACGTGAGCGACCCGCGCCGCCCGCGACACCACCCGCTTTAACGTTCCTGTTTGGGTTTCCAGTTAATTAAAAAAAAGATAATTCGTTTAATTGTATGAAGGATGAAGGTCTAACAAATTGATATAAAAATGCCTTGTAATTTATTTCTCTTAAATTGTTACACAATAACAATATGAAATAGTAATAATGTAAGTATCAAATTTAGGGATTTGTCACATTTTTTAAATTAGGGATATATTTTTATTTTTGTACTTGAATGATTCTTACCTCTCGCGACAGGTGAAACCGCGAGGAAGTTAGCAAGCGCGGCTCCGGTGCCGTGGCCCATGAGGGTCACGCGCTCCGGGTCGCCCCCGAAAGCTGGCAGGTTCTCCCGCAGCCAGTGCAGTCCCGCTACCAGGTCCATCAGACCGAAGTTACCCTGCGCCGACCCCTTAGCACCAGTCTTTAAGAAACCTAGCAACCAAAAAATACATTAAGAGCAATCATCCCGAGCGGTCTTGTAACGACGCATTTACAAGGCATTTCGTTATTATTATAATAAATATAATCAAAATATGTTTATTGAATCGGAATAAAGCAAATAGAAAATAATTCTCAATTTTTATGAGTACGTAGTGAGCGAAATAACTGTAAAGACTAGCATACATACTTATAAATACCAACGATCTAGAGCTTGACTGAACTAAAATGTTCTTTGATTATAATTATTAAAATAATTATTAAAAAGGTCTATAAATGCGGCGTTGCCATACTGCGCGCGATGACAACACGGCGCTCTAAACACGTGACAAATTAACAACCTTAATCGCACGCGCTTTATAAAATATGCTAAAGTATAAAATGTTCACATAAATACAGGTTACACTATGCCCTGCTGCTGAGAAATAGTGCCTCATAAAGCAAGATATTTCACTGTCGCACAACGGAACAAGAGCCGGAAACAGTAAGGAACGTCTTCAATAAATTATGATATAATGTATTTTTTGAGACACCGCTCACACCTCTATGGCTCAGATACACTTCAGTCGATAGCAACACTTATGGAAATACGAAAACTTACATATTTCATACAATCTCCCAGATGTGTCATCGTTATTCAAAGTATCCTCTCAGAAAAATTGTTCTCAAGTGAATCAATATTTTCTATCACCTACAATATCGAATAGTGACTTGGATGACAAACGTTTGGCACAGTGGTATTTGGCATGTACAGTCAGCTGCAAAAGCATAATATATGTAGGTATACTTAGCAACTTTAATATATTTTTTCTTTAATGCTAGATTGCTATTTAAACATATTTAATGAACAAACTATTTTAAACAGATCTCAAATGATGTATCTATCTACATTCTACACATATACATATTTGAGTTTTAACAAAGACTTCTCGCTAAAATTTGATTTACAATTTCAGTTTAAGTATACATATTTATGCTCGTGACTAAATACATATTCATGTTTTAAATTCCAAACCTCTGCTTTGCTGAGATAATTACAAGTCAGTTCATATTTCACAAGTTACGTTATGATTTTTTTTTTCACAAAAAATCTTATAGCTCTGCTGGCACAGTTGCAAATCTACTTTATTTGAGAATAATCTCCCCCTTTGATATCATATCTTTCATCTTTCAGGTACTCTGGCGGCCTTTAGAATTTCATAATTGTATTGTTCTTTGATTTTAGTAACGAAAATTAAAGAAAACAAAAAAGAAAAGCGATACAAACAGGTCTAATTTTCAATTTCTAAATCTTTTGTGTAAAATATGTACAATTTTCTACAGAATAACCAGAAAAGCTTCAGTAAAAGAGATGATTACATTGAGGAAAAATTATATTCGTCACCGTGAAAAGCGGAATAAATTTTGTTTTATTATTTTCCAAATAGTCTTTTTACAGCTGCATCAAACGGCGCTCACAACTGTAAAATATAAATTACGAGTAGCCTCCTATAATACGTTCATAAGATTTTGAGAGTTCTTTTCGTTTTACGCCAGCATAAACTTTGTACGTATAATATAAAATATAACTCAAGTTTCAAAAAGATTGATAGCATATGAAGCTCGCCGTTCGGGTACCTTTATGATGTTATGATTAATGTCATTTTCCTAGATCTTGAACCATCCGTGTTGATGAATGAACTATCTACTTTCTTTTCGAATAAACATAAATAATTCTGAATATCACATTGTAATCGAGATGCAAACACTGACTAATTCGGTTTATCTTGATACAGTATAAGTAGAATTTAACATATCTACTAACCATTACCACCACAAAAAAAGGCCATTCGTTTATGTGAATAATATTCCTAATGATATCTACAATTCTAACAGTCCCATTTAAAGACAAAGGCCTTTAGTCTTAAAATTGATACTTACTTTAAATAAAAGACTTATTTTAAACGTTAACGACGACTTAGCCCGTAATAGGTTACTTTCAAGCGTTTGTCAGTGTTCTGTAATTACAAGGACTGCCACTTAAACACCGTCTGCTTTCGTGGTTAACCTAAGGATATTATTAACGAAATTAAACTGGTCTTGACAAAAGGTGTTATAAATACCTGTAAAAGGTCATTGTATTAAAGTCTGAACGATACTTAAATATCTCGGGGTCACTTTTACAGGCCGGCCGCCGTATATTATTTCAAAACAATGTAGATCTAAGTCGGACTTTTTAGAATGTTTTTTATAAGCTTCTTGAAGCATTGTACACGTAAGATAGACCCGTCAATTTTATAAAAATAGCAAACATTTGTAAACTGACTGTTACATTAGTTCGTTAAAACTCTTTCTGGATGTTTTCTTTTTCTGATTTACGTTTTAATACAAAAACAATGCAACCAAATTGAAATCTTCCTCTTTCATGTGAAGTTTGTTAAAAATGATCAATACCTAATAATATTATTATCTTAATATTATTAAAATCTTTTTAAAAAAATTAATTTGTCTCTTTATTTGTAACAATATATTTTCTGGTATGGCACTGCTAAATTGCATACAGTTTTGCTTGTTAAAATGCAGGTACAACCATATTAAACTTAGTTAATAATAGGAACTTACCCAATACTCCTAACCTAAAGTTGATAGTGACAACGACGATATTCCCATTTGCCGCCAGCGTGGTACCGTCGTACGCGTTACCCGAGCTCCATTCGTAAGACTCGCCGTGTACGAACACCAAGCATGGCAACCCCCCGCCCTCCCCTTCCTCGCCCCCTGCACAACCAAACATCCGCCGTGAAAACACCAACAAAATACCAAATATGGCGTGGAAGAGCCATTTCCTCTCCTCATAAATTATACTGTGATACCGAAGCCTTACAATCTTTAATTAACGATTTTAGATGGTGCTTCCTTAATAATATTAAGTTAAGTGATTGGATTCATATCACGGGCTGAAATAATAATTACTTCAGTTTTAACAAAATTTCAAACTGTCAGGCTCCAATTACCTTGAGATATTTTTTTTGAAGAAAGTTTATTTGACAAGAAAAAGCTCCGATAGTAATATTTTTAGTATCAAAACTTATACAATTTCAAAACACAAGATTGTTTCATTCAATCTCAAATATCATAGTAATAGTTTATGTATAAATAGTTTATTATCTCTAGTATATAGTGTGTAATGTATGTGTAATATGTGTATGTGGTAATCTGAAAGCAAAATTAATTCATAATATACCTACTGCAAACATTCTATGGCACAAAATACAATATAAGTTAGGTACATAATAATAATATATTGGCATAGTATTTTATAAATAACGACTAGACAATTTCTAATATGATGTAGCTCGTAGCAATAACAGTTAATACGTTTGGTTAACTCTATTATACTCACGTTATTGATGACAAAACTTGAGCGTCGGTTCTTGAATAGTAGATATGGGGTGTCTCAGCCTCACTTCCGCACTGCTTGCAGGGGGCAGGATGCACTGCAATGCACTACGGAATTGAGGCCTCGACACCCTCCGCAGTTATTCGAATAACTCCCCGCTGCCTCTTCACCGTAGCTTCTTCTGTCATCTTATGCGTCTTCAGTAAGTGCTTGCTTTCATATCTGACACACTACATGTAATCGCTGCCTTGCGTATTTACTTACTACTTTTGTAGCGTTAAATGCTTCAGCTGAATCAACCGTGCATGAAAAATGGCTGCATCATGTTTAGACGTTTGCATTATTTCAGCTAACCCCAAAAACATGGGTTTTCAGGGTAAAATATTGACGGTGCATCAGTGATTAAGGGTTTTCACAAATAGCTTCGAATTTTTACAACATTCACAACTCGAAATTCGTATTCCCAAATAGCAGAATAAACATTAAAACAAAATGAATGTTCTTACTTAAACAATTTATAAAGTATACTTATAGCCAAAGCAATATTCGAATATTACAATATCTCGTAAAACAATATACCTAACAATAGGTTTAAAAACTACAATCATCTACGACTTTTTAAACAATAAATAAATAGATAATAATAAAAGCATGGATCTTAAATATTTATAAATATCATAAAGTAAGGAGGCATAGCAAGTAAAATATTTAACTTCAACACATTAAAAGATTTTGATAAATGAAAACGATAAACGTCCTTAATCCATTATGAAAACCAGCACTACTTTAGAGTTTTTTAAAAGCCGTTTTTCAATATCCCAACAAGCCTTACAAAAGGACTTTTAGTTAATTGGATAGCTGATTTGATATTCCAATAGTGCTTCAGCTGCACTTAACAGGTGCACCGTAGAACCATTCCCTGTAAACATTACAAACAGGGCAGACTAACGGGTATTTGCTATGGATACCAATCTGAACTTGCCGATCGGAACATGGCCTTACAAATGGCTTCCAGTCAACAGATTAAAAGGAAACTTCTATGCTATGTAATTGAATAACTTAAAGCTTTTCTTCCACTTTTATTTTATCGAATTAAGTATAGGGAACGCATTCTAAGTGCCTTTTTTCTTATCAGCTCTCGAAAAACGTAAATGTAATGTAAAGTAAAAAAAAAGTAATGTTAATTTTAGGATGGTGACCTCTTTTAGCTTCATTCATATTTTCATGTATTTCTACAAGCAGTCAACTTTTACAATTTTAATAACTTAAATCAATTTTCTATTACTAAATCGAACGACCCACAGAGAACTTTGATAAACTTTAGGTACCTAAGCTACTTACTATAACGTACATGAATTACATATAAGTTTTCTACATGTTTAATACATTTTTGAAGCGACATGTTAACGAACTGTGAATTAACTGCCAAATGAAGTGAATAAATTATATGAATAAACCCCTGGCAAGGATTAATGAGCAGCGCGAGCCCTCGACCGTGGCGGCTCTATTATGTTGATACCATTGTGCTCTATTAGACATACTACTCAAGAAAAAAGATGAAACAAAGGCGGTATACATACAATGCCATATACGCGTAATCCCCGATAGATTAGCCAGACATGTCTAACACACCCACAGTTTACTGATCAAAGTATTCTCTTCTATGTCATTAGTGAGTTTGTCACCGTAAACAAAGGAAAGCCGGGTCTGTAAATGAGGTCATTTCAGCAAACAAATCCATACATCGCTCGACATATATCAAAGAACTTTAAGATTAAAGCCATGCTCGCAAATACAACGACATCAATGATATTATTATGTTTGTGTAGTTTAATGTGTATTTTAGCGTACCATTGACAGGCACATAGAGATTGACGTAGAGGCAGTCCTCGCTCTGGTTAGCGAGCACGGGCAGCAGCCGCTCGAGCTGGCGGATACGCGCGCGCGGGTGCAACAGCAGCGCGTCGTCGCGCGGCACCGCGGCGGGCGGCACCTGCGGGCACGCGGGGCCTGACGCGTCCGCCAGCCGCGTCGTCCGCCACTGCGACGGTGTCACAGGCGGCATGTATCTACATACATTACGAATATTGGAAAAATTGCTTATCCGCAAGATGGCTCTCGTTATTCAAATCATCGAGCGTTCAAGCATTTTCTCAGATTTATTACATTAAACAGCGTATTATGTATTAGTAAGAAAAAGATAAATGATATTACCTTAGGCTACCTAATGGAGGTGTAGCATACGGCACGCCAAGGTAGGCTTCGACTTGTGGATGCGAGTGAACAACGATCCCCCGCAGCGGTCCGTACTTGGTCCTGACCACCCTCGTGCTGTATTTGTGCGAGGAGAGCGCGGCCGCGCAGCAGACGAGCCACGCGAGCAGCGCGGCGCGGTCCGCGCGCATCACGCGGCGGCGGGGGCGGGCGCGGGCGCGGAGCACGCGCCGCCGGCTACGCGCATCACGCACTCGCGCTCGCGCACCGCCCCACGCACCTCCAGCTCATCACACTCCTTTCTCACGCGCCCTCGCACACTGATATTACATATTGTTACACATTTTCTAAATAGTGCTCCCACTGACACACCCCTGCGCTACAGATAAACTTAAAACACTCACCCGGATCATGGTTTTGTTGTACTGTCAATACATTTGTAAAGGTTAACCATTTGTTCAACCTGTAACAAAATTAAATCTCGTTAATGACTTGTCTTTCGTAAATCCACAAAGTCTTCAAAGTAATATATTTACATAAATACCTAAATAATGCACACGAGCAATAAAACTTCATGAAATACGCTGCTCATATTTGTTATAAACCGATTATAACAAATATGAGCAGCGTATTTGAGGACACGGTGTATGAAGTGCCTAGGTAACTCAAATTATTTACCTAACAGTCGTAACCGCCGTTTGTAATTTAATGTAACCCAAACACGACAATAACGTCGTATTTCTTAACAAAATGCAGTTTCCGTAGCAGGCCCCAACAAAACACCATTAACGGTACTCGAGCAGACGTTCACTTCCGCTCCATTTGTATAACCAAAGACAAATTTTCATTGCAATTAAATGTGAACACCATTCAATGAGGTTTTGCGCTTACTTATTGCAACAATTATTCAGGGCTTATAACGTTACAGCACGAGTAAATTATTCTAATTAAGCCAATAATTAAAATCAAAAGGAACATTGTTTTAATACATTGCATTACTGTAACTGGTACATTATGAATGTCTCGAAAGCGAACTTATATTTAGTTCGAGTTATTTCCCTTCGCATAAATTTATTATAATTATTCAACGCAATAGTTTAAAAGTTATCTCTAAAGGTTTGTTTTACCTTTTTATGACTACCTAAATTTTCGTATAAAATATTTCGTTTACAACCTTCAACATGTTAACCCATGTTATATTAAAACAAGGGATATTTTTCGTGTACGATGCCACGCTCCTGGCAGTTGTCGTTAACAAGTGTGCAAGGCCATTAGCGAACCCGATTCGTATGTATTGTTCAGTGCGTACAGTGACGTTCACTTCAATTTTATTTTAGAACATGCAAATAATACCTATAAGAACCACACTCATATGTTTATGGACAAAAAAATACTGTTGTTTTATATAACGATAAAGTTAAGAGGTGACAATTTTTTTGTTAATTTAATTTTTGGTGGTGGTGATAAATATTAATAATAGGTATATTTTTTATTGACAAATATTTATTAAAGTTATAGGATAGGATATGATTTATATTTTATTTTATGTACTCATAGAACACAAGCACAGGTATGACGTCCATTATTGATAAAGCAGTTTATAGGCGACACAGACGCATTTGGTAAGGGACGTGGTCCACAAAGAGCAGCAACTAAGCGGTATACACACTAAACGCCATCAATCACTGGCGTGACATGCAGAAGCTTTGTGGTCGCTCCGCATTTTGCTGCAAGCCATTGATACCACGTCAGCGCTGACCTTTCAATGCGCAATACTTTCATAAATATAAGCATCATAAATAAGAGAGAAAGAGAAGAATTTGTGGTGGCCTATGAATTGGTGGTCGCCAGATTAGTTGG
The DNA here is from genome assembly GCA_950381575.1 of Plusia festucae. Lineage (NCBI taxonomy): Eukaryota > Metazoa > Arthropoda > Insecta > Lepidoptera > Noctuidae > Plusia > Plusia festucae. Next base: position 9,355,279 of record OX494434.1, read on the forward strand.
ATTGGGTAAGATTTATTTGACGGACCTGTTGGTCTAGTGGACAGTGATCCTGACTGCTGACCTGGACTGAAGCTGCTGGTCGTGGGTTCGATTTCCACCCAGGACAAATCTTTGTATGATGAACATGATCATTTGTTCCGTGTCTGGGTGTTATTTATCTATAATATGTATGTATTTAGAAATATATTTAAGTATGTTTATTAGTTTTCTGGTTGCCATAGTACAGGCTCTGCCTAGTTTGGAATCAGATGGCCGTGTGTGAGCTGTACCAATATATTATGTTATTATTATTTATAAGTTTTAATATTGTCATTTAATGTGGCTGTTAACGCATAATTAATGTTACTTACTAGTTTTTGTTCCAATAAATGAATACTCATCTCCGGACTCGCATCCTAAATATTTTTGTAACAATGATTTTAATAATTCTTTTCGCTTTCATGGTTTTATGACTGGATAAAAACGTGCGCAGTAATCAAATTTAATTTCATGAAATCTGAAATCAATGCGTTATCGTAAGTGTCGCACTAAACTTTATAAGCAGAAAGTCTTTCGTGTCAGTTTCATATTAGGGACAGTAACAATCTGTTTATATTATTAAAAGTGTAAAGTTAGTATCATTAACGCTGTAATTGGATTGTAAAAGTCAACCCTGGCTTGCGCGTTAATAATTCAAACCAGCCAGAAACACGGACATTAGCAAACCGATTATGAATCTTTTAAATGTTACCAACATTTACAAAACTCAGGGATCATTTTATTTATAAACGGAGCGTGTGAATTGTAATGTAAATGTGAAAAAGGCTCGATACAAATCTTATAAGACTTTTCTACGAAATATCAAGATTTGTGCGAAGGAAATCTAAGTAATTGAAATGGGTTCTTGGAATTCGAACTAAGCAAACATTCAAACAGCTCCCCGCAAATAGTAATCATTGGCACTTGTTAGTCCCTATTCTGCTTCATTTAGAAAGTAAATAAAACTGTTTTGCATCAATGAAACGAAACGCGAACAACTGGAAATACATCTGTGGAACGACCATGAAATACTTGTTACACGTTTCAGTAAAAATTCTTTAGTTTACATAATTCCATTTGTCAGGTCAATATAGAACCTATGTAAAAACTTAGGAAACTTATAATCATCAAATACTGGTCTTAACTGACACAAATTTCACTAAAAGGATTTTATAACGTATCGAACGGAGATTGACGTCCTTACAGTAATAGCCAATTTTAAAGAGTGAAAGAGCTCTCGCATTTATTAGAAAACTGATATACTGTTATTAATTGCAAATTGTGGAGCTTTAAAATCTGAACGTTCTATTTTCCAAAATGTCGGCATCAATCTGCGGGTAATATGTTAATCTTTTTAAGCGTGATCGAGCTCTGGTGTCACACTGCGCTCAAGATAACAAGCCGATTACCTAGCTCTCGCTCCCGGCGTCACTCTTGATCGATCGATTGCCTGCTCAGCCGATACACAAAGGCTATAACCGCTCTTATTTATAAAACTGCTAAATGAAATTCACAAGTTTCACGTTTTAAAATGAATTCTCCCATTTTTTACGAACGTAAAAATATTTTTGGGTTTATTGGCTAATGAAGCGAGTGCTCGTAAAAATATTGTTTTCGTCGGACCGAGGTCGTAACTACTTATGGATACATTTTGGTTTCTTGTTCGTTGAACAATTAATTCTGCCACATTTCAAGTCAACCCTTATTAATGAAGCCAATACTTTTATTTAAGAAATAATAAATTAGTTCGTGACGTCACCCATATTTGGATTGGAATTATTGGAAAACTTATGACTAGCACCATTTACATTCTAATATAAAGATAAATCTCTTTTAAAAATCTTTTAATTTTTTTGAATAAAAAATCGTTTTATCACTCTTAAATTCCGATAAATATTGGTTTATAACTCGTATTACATTTCGAATTGAATTGAGATCACAGCACTTTAGCATTAGCACCTACTATGGTTTCTGTTACACCGAATAAATTGCTACAATTTACCTACACTAAAATACTTTTGCATGAGCCTATAGAAACAATGGGCAAAATAGTACCCATGCATAAATTAATTAAAATACATATATGTATTATACTTTCCTACGGAGCCAGGATAAATGGTACAATTTTGAAGATATACAGGGAGTACGTGAAGCGATCTCTTGACACGCATTTGTAATTGGTGGCCCAATTAATTTCCCAAGTTTCCGATGTGCAAAGTTGGATTATCTAACTCGTCGCGCAGGTGCTCACAAAGTGCTAACTAATTTATTTTCGGGGAACATTATTTTCCTTTAATACCATTGATTATGTGGAAGGCATTGTCTATGAAAAATAAACTACTGGATTTGTAATACGTGTGATTAAAAACTTAGAGTGTTGTAAATATACAAAATATATCCTCTTTTGTTATTGCAGAGTATGAAAACAACGCTTTCGATTGCGATCGAAGGACTTAGTAATATAGACGTATGAAAAACACCAACACGAAGCTTAAATTTAAACTGTTAAATTGAGTGACCATATAATAAAATGTCCAATTAGACGAAATCGAGTGTGGCGAGTATAACGTCGGTGAAGCGGGTGTAGCGAGGCATCGGGCTGGGCAGGACAAGTGGCGAATGACGTCATCAATCACGAGCCTGCCGTCCGCCGCAGGCTTTAATGGGCACACGCTCGTCTTCTAGCCGGCCGACGTCACGCGCCGCTGATCAACTCACGTCGATTACTTACACGTTGCAGTCACAACGTTTAGTTTTGCCGTCGAGGTAACATGCCTCATATAGCTAGGAGGTACTGAATATCGTGGGAACGCGCACCTAGAGTAATTTAGTTTAAAGTTAATATTTCTAAAGTGCTATTTTATGGTTACTAGAAATAAAAACATTTTAGTTTTGATTTTGGAACAACGATTGCTTAAGCTGATTTAAGACATGCATAGCATAACATACGTGCAAGCAAACATATTACACATTGCAAAAAAAACCGTACTAATTTAAAAAACTGTTGGTAATAATTATGTCAATCTATAAATTGAACAATGAAAAATGATTAGACACGATTGGTAACAATATAAAATTTTGATTTTTGGCCAAAGATCCATAAATCAGTAATATAAATAATTTTCTGAATCTTTAATTTTATAACTTCACAAAACAGTAAAAAATGCGGATCTTATATTATAATAACTCCTGATAAGTCTGACCATAGAGAAGATATGCATAACTCTACTTTAAACAATTAAAAATGTTCTTAATCTATTATAAATAAACCCCAATTCAATCAACAATTTAATATTTCCACAGAAAAATCTAAGCGGATTTACAATTTCACTTTGAACACAAACCACAATTCTTTTAATCTTCAAATAGTCCAGCTTCAAACATAAAATAAATCTGAACTCCACTCACAATTCATGCTTATTGATAATCTTTCAATTCCCCGAACATAATAAAGTTATGAAAAGAAATAAAACATTTTCAAAAACCCCCACAATTTCTACCCGCATTTGCATTGTAAATTCAGATGAAAATTCAAAGCGTCTCTCAGTTAAAGTTTGACTGTCGACGGGATCTTAATGGACGCCACAGCGCTAAACCCCGCAGCTTTAAGCTTTCCGCAACAACCGAAGCGATACTTCTCAGTGTTAACATATATCAGCGGTTGGATGTAAATGCTACACATTATTGAGGCTTTGCATGCAATTAAACTAGTGTTATAAATGCAAAAGAATGTTTGTCCGTCTGTTAGTTCTACTTTCAAACCGATGTAGCGATTCCAGTTTAATTACGTACTGAAAGAGCTTGAGTCCAGGTAAAGATAAAAGATCTTTTTTAGTAAAGTTTATATTTATCACCGTCCGTAAAACAAACTAGGCGAGGCTCCCAAATAAAACTCAAAATAATCAAAAATTTACTTTGTCTACCATCTAAAATCACGGTAAGTAATTTTTAACAGCGTAATTCATAAATATTGACACTACGACACTAGTGAGCTAGCAGACCCGTCCCGACACGAGTCGCAAAGTTTTTAATGCCCCTAATTATACCTTCACAAAAACTTCCCACTCTTTTAATACTGAAAATTGTATTAAAAACCGTTGCGTAGTTTCCAAGATCTAAGCATAGAGACAGCGATAGCAACTTAGTTTTATATTATGTAAAGTTCTTTCAGTTTTAAATTCTATCGTTAGTTGGTTAGTTGTGAAACGCTCGAACATAAACAAGAAAGTTTCGCAATTTTCCTATTTAATAATAAACGACTAGTCATCGGCGACTCATAAATCATTGCTTTTTGCACAACTTTTACTATTTGTATAACAAAATAAGCTTTTCATTATTTTGAGTGGATCGTTACATTGCAGCGTCCTATGATTGTCCAGTTAAAAAAAAACCGACGAGTTGATAAATTTTATCTGAGCACATAATCAATGTAAATTGGCATAATATCTTTATTGTGCCAGGAAATTATTAAATTGCATAGGTAATTTAAGCTCCATTAGATCAAATGATGACATAATAATCTATATTAATAATTTCGTTCAGGGCTACGGTAGACTCGATCGAAACCTTATATGAATAACAAAACATAAAAAAATATTGATTTCGAGTCGACAACATATATCCGCAAAATTCGGATTACGGAGAATTTCGTTTAATTCTAATGGCACTGACAAACAAAAAAACCGCAGTCGCCATCTTGGGTAATTAATAAGGCCGCGTTCCGTAACAGATAATTCTGCTTCGAAGTGATTCAAGGAGTTTATTATCATACAACCTCCTTGAAGTGATTACAGTGCTGACAGGGCGTATGACAGTTGCATGATAGTTGGGACCAGAATCGTTTCGGAACGCGATATTTATTTCGCTTTTTTCACGTTCCGTTGCATAATATACGCGTCGCCAATTAACACATCGCGTGCGTCGCGCCAAAGAAGTAGCCATCACAAAGAACTGTGACTCATTTGACTGTGTAAAACGAAACGTTTATATTAATAACACAAAATGTACTTACAAAATATATGTGTAGTCTGTAAGGTATATATCTATGGGCCTAAGTAGCCTGAAAATGCCGGCAACATTGAGTTAATCATAACAAAACTTAATACTTTTCTTCAGTCGTTGACGTTTCGCGAAAATATTGTTTTTGAAACTTTTTTTATGATAAACTCCTTTTTTATGATAAACTCTTTGTTATGTGTTCTTTCTTTAAACCTGAGATTGGCCAATTGCGATAACAACCATAGAAAAAGAATACTAACCATAACAAAAATCAATGCTGTCAATCAGCGGTAATTTTATTTCTTAATTACTATTACTATCTCTATTATAAAAGCCCACGTCACTCACTGACTCACTGATTCTGGAACGCTCGCACACTATGATAATTTTTAAAGAAAGAACACATAACAAAGAGTTTATCATAAAAAAGTTTCAAAAACAATATTTTCGCGAAACGTCAATGACTGAAGAAAAGTATTAAGTTTTGTTATGATTCAATCAATGTATAATACTTTACGCGCGAGCGAAGCCGCGGGCAACAGCTAGTATCAACATATTTCTGAACTTTACAGAAATATAATGAGAAGCTCACATGACTCTGTGCATGTGTGTAGTCTAAGTTAGCCGCGTGAAATAACAGAATGGAAATGAATAATACAGAAATTAGACTACAGATTGTATTAAACCGTGCCTCCAGTTCATTTAATAGGAACAATTTATTCTCAAAATTTCAGCTCTTACCAGTTTCTATATCATTAGAATTCCGCGAAATAGCTGTTCTAAATGAAGTACCATTAATCAAATCTCAAAACCAACGGCCGTTTACATAATTCCATCCAACCGCTGGGCGCTTACGACCATTTCTATTGTAGACGTTAATCCTTGACGCTTTATGAACAGACATGTTCTCCTTATGATAATCGATAAAGCGGTGAATGATGGAGTATTATTAAATAAACAAAAAAAATATTAAATAAATATAAATATATTTTTAGTGTAAATAGGATCTTTATTTAATTAATAATTCAGATCTTATTAATGTACTGATCAATAATGTATTCGTGTAACGTGGCGTATTTAAAATCAGCATTGCAAAGATAAAAACACCATTTACATACTTAAAGTCGTACAATTTGGAATAATTGGGAACGTAATAGCGCGGTAATGTGTGTCGGTAATGCGGTTCACGAACAGGGTGACACAGGTTTCCCGGAGCTTGTCTCATAAAGGTTGTCGGTCGATATCGACTGTCGGCTCGAGTGGTCTGTGGGAAGAAATGTGAGGCTATTTGTGCTAGGCCTGCTCTTCGCGTCGAGCACCCTCCGGCCGCGACCCGATGCTGCCTCCGCTCCGCCGCGCAAACTAGATTAACTAGGCGACCTCGTCTTATAGACCCTATGTCCGGAATTACTGTATTATACCGAGTATCTCATAAAATTTAATGGCAGATTGCTTTTGTGACTTACACAGATTACGGATTACATTACAGTTTTATTAAAGTGTATTTTTAGCATATCGATTTCAGGTTTCGATATGCCAATCTTGAGTTAAGCTTAGATAACCTATGTAAAGATAACGTAGAAATAAAAATAAGTCATGTTTTCTATAGAGTGTTAAAAGTATTAAACATTTAACGTTTTAAGTTTTTATTATGTATATAATAATGATTATTCAGTAGATTATAACGGCAACTGTAAAATAAACGACTGGACTTACTTAGTTAACTCGCTTTTTAGTCCGTTTTATACATACGTGCCAAAATACTTAAGTGCTATCGCGAATACGAGTAATTGTGATGTATTAATCAAACTATCTTCGTTCCCATGTAAGTATCAGCCTCCTTCGTTAAGAACTTAACCATTTATTATTACAGTTACTTTGTTAGAAGCTTATTTTGAACATAATAATTTATATTCCTTCAAAATAATTGTTTTGTGACCGTGCAGAACAACCAAAAAACTTCACCACGCTTTTAATTAAATTTTAAGATTGACGAGTACAAGTTAATTATTTTCTTCATTCTTAAGCACGAAACCACTCTTTTGTATCATGTAACTAAGAGCAGACAAATTGTCTCAGTCAAATTAAAGTACAATTTACACGACATAATATTATTTCGGATGACTTGTTTCGGAGATTGGTACCGTACCCCTCTGGGAATAAGTAATTTCTTAAATGAAACGTGATAGATAGCACGCTTATTTTTACAATACACATAATAAAGCTGAAAAATTAGTCAACTTGTCGCGAAGTTTTATGTAACATATCAAACTAAAGTGACTAAGCATATTATATCCTCAGCCTAGGTCAACTAATTACGCCGATTTATATTCAAAAAGGTTACGTACCTTCACCAAAAGTTTATTTTTAAACCTGCTATTAATACAACTTTTCCTCGCAATCATGTAACCTCCCTTTGATGTAAACATTCATTATAAAAGTAACGTTTAAATTTTCAAACTTATGCGATAAAGGTCAAAGCAAGCTGTTGCTCAAACTTTTAGATAAAAATATCGACGAAAGTCGTGTGAATGTGACATTTACTTTTTTGATCATTAAGACCGAAAATCTCTTTTTCTTTCTTTATTCTTGTTATTGGAAGGATTATCTGCAAGTACAACAATGTTTCGACAGGTTATAGATACTATGCACTATTTATATATCAGACTTCAACTTCAACACATTTCAACTGCCCACATGCTGTTTCATAATTGTGAACAAGTAGTTTAATATTTTTGGTAAATAGGTATTCTGTGTTTTTTTTATATGTAACTATGTGAAGAATTTGTGAAGAAATCTACAACATAAATAGCATCTTAGATACCAGTAGAACTATACCCGCGGGTTCTAAGGTTCCAAGGATAGAATAAGGCCCAATTTTTTGATCCCTATCTCAACCAATGGTTAATTTATGCTAACTATTGGTTTCAAAACGCGTTTTTTCATAAATTGTTAGGCTATCAATTGATCAAATTAGTTGTAGAGTTAATTATTTAACCATTTGTTAGAATGAAAATTGATAAATAAACGCGTTCTACCGAAGTTTGTAACCATTAGTTAGCATATTTAACCATTAGTTGAGTTAACTCGGGATCAAAAAACTGGACCTTAACAACTATACTCACATTTTTGTGTGATGCAGTTATTGTTATGTCTAATATGACTTCATTTGTATTATGTTTAGTTAGAATACGGTAATTAAGGCGAGACCGTAACTACTAGTACATATATACACGCATTTTATGTAAAAACGTAGAGTAGTTTAAATAAATCGGTAATACAAATGATTGTTTAGTAAATCCCAAGTAGTTGTTACCATCCGGACACAGCCAGCAAGAGCGAGCGAACCTCCAAAGTCCGCAATACACGTAAAATCAATTTAACAAAGCCAGTTTGAGCCGCACTGACCCTTACACGCTTATTCACAAATACGACTGTCTATCTAGTTCGAAGGAGAATCTATCTTGATTAAACCGGATATATTGAAGGCGTTTTTAGGTGATGGTAATTTTAATTTCACGTGGAAGTAATTTACGACTAAACTTATTTAGGCGTAATTTTTTTTTTTTAAAGATTACTAGCAATGGGGTTAACAAGTTTACTAGTAATGTGTGACCCACGTCACACATTACTAGTAAACTTGTTAACGCCTCGTGCTAAGCTAAGATGCTTGTGTTACGAGTGGGTTCACGTCGGTAGTGTAATGGGTGGGATTCGAACCCGCAACCATATGATCGCAAGTCCGACGCCCTAGCCATTAGGCTACCGCCGCTTCAATTTGATTTCTGTCAATGAATCTCGTTTTCTGATTCAATACAGCTGCAACTTTAGGTACCAGTCTGAAGTTAGTTTTAGTTCTTATAAAACTGCATCTCAAAAAGATTATATACTATAAAAATGCAACGTTCATCCTAAGCTGTCATCGAAACTGAACACTAGAAAAAGCAAATACTTTACTACCTCAGCTCAGGAATAAAAAACAAGGAAATATCCGAAAAACTGTGTGCGATGTAACGGGCAAATACACAGAGCAAGTTGATTCAGCAAATATTTCGTTTTCCTATTGTGTTACTTCAAATAAAACCTAAAACATTTTACTGGAAAATACAGTTTGCATTTCTTTTATATCGGAGTAACGACATAGCCCAATGAACACCGTTCATACCCTTCTGAAGTTTACGAGAAGCCGATGGCTAAGCCTTCAATTGGTGAAACAATTACGGAACCAAAACACCCATTTAACTGCGGAGCAGCCGGATAAAAAGCAAACTTTATTTAACTTGATGAGAAAAACAATTAAAAGCTGTAATTACTATTAACCCTTTAAATGCCAGCGAGGACTTAAGTAGTCTAAGTAATCGTGCCCAAGATGCCAATGACGACTTGAGGAGTCGTAACTTATATTTGAATTATTAAGAACAAGTTGTACCGTGATTCCGGCTTTACTTAACGACGCTACGTAAATTTATGGTAACAAGCCTATTCGTTTTATGTATATAGTATCAGACATCAATATACGCGCTTTTTAGACATATTTGAAAAGTGATACAATTTTTTTTTCGGGGCCGTTCAATATCTCGACTCGCAACCCTGCCGTCAGCCAACATCAACTCATAATAAACGGTTCCGGTTTGGTCAAAAAATAGCTGGGCGATTCTATAAACGCGTGAAAAACCCGTTAATGCATAATTCTCTACCATAGATGTTTTTCTACCCTGTATATTAATATATATGTACTTGGGGCGAGGAAAGTGATGTTTGAAATAATTTTACTCCAAAAATATTGATATTAAACACAAGAAAACAATTGAGTAAATGGACTGAATGACAGTATTCCGTACCAGTACACATCTAGTTGGGCGTGAACGAACCACGTAGCGTAAAAACAGGACGCACTATTCACTCCACCGAACCACTAGCTGCAGTAGAGATTAGTTTGAAACAAAATAGAAAAAAAAATACTCGTATGTATATATTTTACTAAAAAAAACAGCAAGTAAACCATTTATCAGTTATAATGTCTTTATTGGTAAATCTATTAGACTTCCGGATTCAAGAAGAAAAACTACCCACGCAGTCAGTACTTTGTCAATTTATTGTAAGTTATGGTACTTATCTATAAAAGTTCGCTAATTACCAGTTATATTGTAATACTAGTTTGTCCTCGCGGCCTACACCGCATGGTGGTCGGTTATTTTTCTTATCAGACGCGTACTTCCTGATTAGCACGTTCAACCCAACAACCAAACCCTTCAGCTTAACAATAATATAATTTATTTTATTTATTCCTTTAATTCAGGCAACAAGGCCCATAGAAAATATATTACATAAATACAAAACAATGTTTATAAACTAATACATAAAATTATATAAATAAATAACTAAAAACTAATGCACACGAAGTGTCGGCGTCGTGTTACGCTGCGTGGTGTCGCGTATCCTTCCTCGGAACCTTCGATAGACGACACCCTTCGGCCAAAACTCTTCCTTGAGGAAGGTCTCGACGTGGTGAGTTGGAACTCGCACCATGAACGACTTGAAGTTCGTGTTATGGCGCGCCTCCAACTTCTCCACCCTCAAGGTCCAGTTGGTCTTGGACCGGACATACTCCACAACCTGCTCCTCCGTCGTGGTGTGATGTAGACGGGACACGTACAGCTGCGTCGTTGGTACTGCAGGACGCAGCAGGATGTTGGGTCCAGTAGGTGCGGTACCGCACTGGTTCCTACAAGGAGGTTTCTTTTTCTTCCTCTCTACTTTTATGAAGCCATCCTTGTCGCACGTGTCCTTCTTTGGATTAGTCGGTGGCTGTGGTTTGCCACGAGGTTGTTTACCCCCTTTCGCTTTGGCCCGCTTTGTTTGCGTCACAGCGGGCTTGTTGGTGGCTGCAACTGCTGCGTAGGCGCGTTTGGGGGTCGATGTACCTACACGCGTCGTTGCCTCGGCCGCAGGTGACAACACAGCGGCGGCGGCGGGACCTTTAGCTCCGTCAGCATTATCGGCGGCCAGTGACGCACTCGAGTTCGCCGACTCAAAACTGATGACGGACGCATTTTGCGCCCCGCGACGAGTGTTTACGTTGGAAACGTCCGGTGTCCTACTTACTGAAACAGCATTGCGCAACAACGCTACTTCGGCTTGTAAAACACTGATGGTCGAATTTGATGTCTCCAACTTGGACTGCATCACAGCCAGGTTAGCTTTAAGTGACGTTATGTCCTTCAGCAACCTGGTGACGTCGACGTGGTCGAATGTGACGGGAGGCAGCTTGTGCAAGTCCTTCGCCACAAAATCAGGCACGTCGTCTGGATCGGTCCTTTTCAGCAGGGAGATGATGTCCTGCAGGCTCTTCTCACCACCATCCCTTCGGCGGGCTGGCATCTGCTCGACTTGACCGAGCGACTGGAACAGGAGCAACTTGGCGCTGCAAACCTCCTCCTCTTTGTAGGCTGATTTGCAGATCTGCAAGATGCTCACCTCGTCCATATAATCGATGGCATGGTTGATAAATGCCAAAACCTCGTTGGCTATGAGTTTTTTACAACTCATCGCGACTAAAACGGGCAGCGGCTATTTGCCGCGCAAATCGCGAATTAAACAATTCGTGGTGTGCAGCGCACACGCGTCCGTTCTTGACCGCGCAACGCACTGCACTACAACAATAATATAATGATTTTAAAAGTAGATAATATGCATACATACGTTCAATTTAATAGACGGGTTATTGGTGGTTCTTTTGAATGATAACAGACGCGAAATAACAAACTGTACCTTATTTCATTGTTCTAAATGTACGTAGCCTTCACTTTAAGTCTGACTCGAATCAAATATTTGCGGATCGCATAACCCGACTTAGCCTCTACGCCAATCGTCGGAACTGCACAGAACGGAGAAATACTCATCAATAAACAAACGTCCATACAAGTAACTTAGTTAAAACATACGTAGCTCTAAACACTCAACATCCATTTTACTCGAAACCCAAGTTCATATAAAAGTCTCCAACTTGCATTTAAACTTTGGTAACGACTTTTTGAGATCTACGTTGTAAAGGAAGATACCTCTAAACTGGTATATTTTAAGGTAAATTAAGTTGTTGTTTAAGAAATTCTTGTATTTTGGAAACGGACAATATCTAATGCAGTCTCTGTTTTAATTTTCATCAGACCAGGTGCCATACCATGAGCTTATTAAGCAAGGTTGTTGCCGCTGTGGAAGCGAGACGCTGCTACGTGCATTGTATAGCGCTGTCTCGCTTCCACAGCGGCAACAACCTTGCTTAATATGCTCATGGTATGGGCACAGCTTTGTTACCAACATTATTTAATGGGATGCGAGTGGAGGTTTGTGTTCAATAAGTTAAATACTGATAGTGCGGAGAGCTAACTTGGTGTAATTTATTTCCTAATTACAATGTCAGTAATTGAAATTAATTGATCAGTAGCTATAGTCTGGGTTATTATGGATGCAATATAACTAAATTTACTTGTAATTAAAACCACATGTTACCTCACTTCACACACAATATTATTTAATTTAACCTTATTTTCAATGAATAATAATTATTAAGCATCTATGATTATACAAATTACGACGCTTTCTGTTGACGAAACCAAGAAAACCGCAAAAACTTTTAGGCATAAGATTTGAATGACAATCCAAGTTTATTAGAATTTCCATAAAGTTCTACAACAATGCAAATGACTGTTGAATATTGTGAAACTACGAGGGGAAACGAAAAAGCGGTCAGGTGCCTCCATCTTGTGGTTTTACGTACCCTACAAATGTATGGATCTGGGTAGTTCTTCAGAGACAAAATTTTCGATGTCTGTTGGTATATTTCTGTAACCAACTAACAAAACGGCATGTAATATTTTTTTTTATACAGTTTAGCTTTACCTCTATCTAGGACAAATTATATTTTTTTAATAATTGCTGTCTAAATATAAAATAAAAATTTTTGAAGTCTGTTCTCCTGATTCATATAGGGCGTCCGTTTGCCATTTTCCGGAACAAAATGGTCGATGACACATTTTCCCTTTGATTCTTCAATATAAATTAAAAATTATATCGAAAGGAAATGAATTGACCTCTTACAAAAAAAATATGTATTAGTTATAACTACGTTAGTGTGTTTATAATTAATTAAATAAGAAGTGTCCGGCGTATAATACTGATTCATGTGGAGTAAGCTGCGCTTGACCGTACTTGATCGAGTAATAATAATAAGGGTCTGGAATCTCGCGCGGGGGGGAGCCAGACGTGCAACCTATAAGCTAGAAGGCGGACTTGTGGCTAGTTGGATTAGATCCCGGTGAAACGAAGGTAAACATCTGATTCATCTGTGCTTGGTTCAGGTAGCCTCCTGATTACAATGCCTACTTTATAAAATTTATTTTGTTATTTTGAAACCTCAATCTGAGTTTCGTGTGATGCTTTTGGGTTATAGATTCGTGTAGAAAAATCACAATATTGAAGTCTGTATGTATGATGAGTTATGCATGATTTTAGGCAAAATCATGATTCATCTGTGCCTGATTCATATGTTCAAAACCCGATATGAATCAGAAAATAAATTCGTTTTTCCCTTTTCCAGCAAGAAAGGAGCACTTTTATTGCGTAATTTTTCTTGTCCAAGTAAGTAGAGTGCAGGAAATAATTGACAAATGTGATTCAGCAGACGATACCGAAAAAAATGATCATTACCATCATCTCCAGGAATTTCAATCATACCAAGATCTCCGGAAATTCCCAGCTCATCACAGGTTTCAACTCAGACTTCACCGTTATCGGCACGTATAACAAGATCCACAATAAGACAACAGAAGACACTGGGAATCGATTTGAACCTAACTGAAAATGAAACCGATGTCTCATCCAACGCTGACGTCCCATCGAGAATAATAAAATCACCTTCACCCAATACTTTGATATCAGATTCACCGAGGACTCCCAGCCCACAAAGTAGCATTTCATTGTCAGCCCAAAAGTTTTAAAAATCTGCACGGGAAACACCTGCTAAAAAGAAATCGCATGAAACATATTTTACGCAAGTTTTAATTGACCAATTTTTTTCCGCGATATGATCACTTATTAATTGTTTTTATAAAAACTGATTATTGTTGTTATAATATTATGATTATTTTCATAAGACTGAGCCCATTTACATTCAAACCTTTTCATTTTTATTTCTGTTTCTGATTAATCTGTAACAAATTCTGATTCATCTGGGCACAAAATATTTAAATGTCGATATCTCGAAAACTACTTTGTAAAAACAAGTCCCTCATTCAAATATACGTTATTTGGCATACCTATTTTCATATGAAGATGCGTTACTAAGCTGAAAGTGGAATTAAATTTTGGCCATATGAATCAGTCAAAGAATGAAATTTCGAAGAAATACCCATCTACTTTATTCATCGCATAATCTTGCCTGTATTCCCAGCAGTATTACGCTGTACAAATATTTTACTACAAGGCCAATATTAAGATAGAAGCAAGAGAATGTGCGGTTATACGTTAACTACGAACGATAATAAACTATTATTAAGGCTAGCACATTAGGTACGTTACCTCAACATTTTAAACTGTGATTGAGAAAGTGTACCTAAATTAACAATCTGAGGACCTTCTTATGGATTACGAACTCATTTCATGTATATATCGTTCCTTGGATTAGTCCTTAACAATAAATAAGCATTACCTGATAATAAATGTGAGGATATTAACATTTATTCTCGTTTCTCCCGTAACATAAACATTTCCGTAACTGTATAAAGCTTTGCAAATACCCAATGCCAGAGGGACACTGTTTCGGCTTAACCACAAAAAATACAGAAAATAATGAAACACGCAACAGATTTTTATTATTCGCAAGATATTACGCATTTTGAACAAGAACAAAGAGGACAATAGCGGCGAGTTAAACTCGATTAAGTAAATCTGTCCTACGTCAATATTAAACAACAGCAGCGCCATGCCACGCTGTCGGCTGTAATAACTCCGTGATTTCATTTCATATGTTTCATGACAACGGAAACAACTAAAGCTGCTTTTGCAGCTTTTACAAAAACAGAATAAGAAACGTCTCCTTAATACAAGTTTTATCTATCCAATGAGACCTCAAGTGGTGAGCCATCAAGTAAAAAAAACATACCTTATTTATCTTATTCTTGTGAATAACAGATGCTGTACGTTCTTACTTACCCATTTATCATTGTCGCTTCTGTCTAATCATTCCCACGCATTTGTCACGACATTTTTTGTTTAGTACCTACGTAACATTCCGAGTATGTTACCTACTACATAAATATGTTACAAATAGTTATGTTTTAATTTTCATAGCATGAATATCTACACTTTTATTATAATAAAGCTGAAGAGTTAGTTTGTATGAACGCGCTAATCCCAGGAACACCTTAGTCGGTTTGAAAAAATATTTCACTGTTAGATAGCCCATTTATTGAGGAAGTCTATAGGCATAAATTGCCGGAATAGCCGACGTCCAGGAAAACGCGCGAGCAAAAGCTAGTTAAATATATAACTGCAGCTATATTTTTAGAAGGTGCCTAATATTTGAAAAAAAAAACACCTAGCTACGGATTTCTTGGAAAATTAATTTAAATCCGACTCTAACGCTGCTTACAGATTTATCATGCTTACGCATCTACAATTTATCTCAAAAATTTCATTTTAGTTCACAAGCAAATAAATCTTTATAGGCTCCAAGCTTTATGTAATATTTTTTGAAACATTTTGTGTTTCATTGATCTTTGTTAATTCTTTTGTTGTATGTGACGTGACAATGGATTTTAAAGAAAATAATGTTTTTTTTTTAAACTGTACTGCACATGTTTCACTGAATACAATTACACCCACATGATAAAGGATTCTTCACAATATTTATAAAATTTCAGACAACGTTATTAATTTGATAGAAAAAGTGTTTTAAAAATATTTTGCTTATTTAAAACCTGTCAGATATGAAAATAATTCTAGCTGCAAAGCTATAACAAGCGAGTCACCGACCATTTCAACTACTTAGAGCTCGCTGCGGTCGAAAATGGAATTTTATTTTTAAAATCCCAAAGGTTTTTAGATATAACACGACCCGGGTAAGAGTATCATCTTAAAATATGTTTTGTTCTTAAAATATTTTCTATTTTATCGGTGAAGAAATATGAAATGTTGGTAATATTCAGCGGAATGGTTAAAAGGTACTTTGGGTGTGAACGTAGCGAGCACGCATGCAGGACATGTGCGCATATGTTCGCTTTTTTTGAAAACTTTGCTAAAACTACCATAGCGATGTGACTTTTAAAATAGTGTAGTTTGTAAGATACTTGTTAATACAATTGCACAAAGAGAAAATATTCACTAAGTTCTCGTACCAAAATATTTTTTGGAAAAATTATTTATTTAAAACAAACAGACATTATTTTCTTGGCATTGATCATTCAGCATCAAACACGGTATAATGAGAAACATAAAATCTTCCGTGAATTTTGGAGGAATGGACAAAGCCCACGTATTTCCACTTGTTATATCTTGACCTACCCGCTTCATCCATTTTAACCACGTTCTTTATTCATACTTATCGGTTTGAAAAAGGACCCTTGATATGTTTTTTTTTTTTTTTGTAAAAAATGTTCGTTGGAGGATTTAAAATGGGAATTTTAAGTTTTATTCTAGTTCTTGATTCCAATTGCTAGTAAGGAAGTAAGTTGGATAAACTGGGATAAATAATGTAATAGGCACAAAAAACAACAACTTTCCACAAATCCTTATGACTGAAACTAAGCACCTGCCTGCTCGATGTAATCCAGTTTCTTTGTCGTCGGATAAACGGCAAAAATAAAACTTCTAAATCCCAGTGAATCCTTACGATATAACTTGAACTAAATGTTCAAAATCTAGATAAAGTCAAGTAAAACTCGCCCAACTTTTATGAACTTCTTAAAATTGTACACAGAATAATTATTGATATTAGTGAACATCAAAAAATCTACAATACATTGCCGACGCCGCACAGCATCTTATGAAATTATCTCTACTAGGCGTTAAATACTAAATAGCAAGTTACATATTTGAAAATTGATTATACAGCCTGAAGAATTCCTAAACAAGCCAGTTCCATAACTCTTAATTCTACAATTACACTTAGATATATTATGAGGTCACTTTTGCAAACAGCACATTAAAATTGTTTTTTTTTAATATCACCGTAATATCAGTTTACTAGGTAATAATATATTAAAGTAATATTTATTGATACACACTTCGTCATCCTATTGCTAATAACTCGGTAGCAATTCTAAACGATCTTGATATAAGCATCAATTTACAATTGTACCTACATTGTTGTTCGCATGAATTTCGGTTGCTACGTCGTAGCTACCGCAATAATATATCCGCTACGCCGGCTACAAATATTAAAGCTTGGCTATCGTCGAGTATTATTCTTTATTACTCTTGTACATATTACCAGCATTATCCCTTAGCTGATTAATTTTTGACGACGGAAATGTCTTTAATTAAAAATCAATCCGTTATCCAAACAGCGTGTAAAGGCAATCGACGCACATTTACGCAAAAAGGGTATCGCATAACATCATCCACTAGACATAAACCTAAAAACTCTGGCAGATATATCAAAAACCCACAGAGCATACCCAAATTTATAACCCGCGTTGGGGATTTAAAAAGAAAAGGACTGAATAAATGTAATGTAACTTCAAGCGCACATACAAAACTTTTGTTCGCTCATATATACGTTATAACTTCTACAGAACAGTAAATGCTTAAAAAGGTCTTGTGCCTGATTTAATTTCGATTGTATGCCATTAACGAGGCTTTTAAAGTAAAAAAGGATTTCTTTGGTTGATGGTATACAATCAGTGTTTATTCAGGCTGGAAATCATCTAAAGGGACAACAACTTAAGCAATAAGTAAATAAGAAACTTGATATCTTTTATCGTGTCTCTAGGGAAGATTTCGTGAAACCAATTAGCAACACAAGCAGGTCCCAAAACAGTATCGCGCCAAATTAGTACGGTGGAGTTTAGGACAGTTGTCTAAATTAGGTGGCGTCAGGGAAGACACTGTGTGCGACGTGCCTCGAGAACAGAGCGCCAATAACACTACTGGAACTAAAACAACTTCATTCCGCGTCGTTTTCTGCATACATTGTCTTTATTTTCACGTGTATGTTGTACTGTACGTAATTAGAGTACCGACAATAGGGAAACAAATGACAAAATAATGCTTAAGGCCGTAACCATACTTGTTTATATGTATGCTTTCAAAGCAAAATGGTCAAATATTTCACAAGAAACCAGTACTGAGTTCAATATTAATGCAACTATCAGCATAACATTAGACCATCAATTCGCTCTACATGTTCAGCGTCCAACAAACTTGTATGACAACTCAGCGAATCCTATCATTGTATTTGCAGCTGAATATTGTTACGCATACAAGAGGAGGCCGTACAATGGCAATAAATATCACAATACAAGCACAACGCCCACACACTTCCTGTGGCTTGTTGCTGCGATTTTCAAACATATATTTAACTTCACGCAAAATTGGACCCCATTGGCAAGCATAAACAATAAGTTTTGTTCGACAGAGTTGTTCCTAAATTGAATTTTCCGACATTTCAATTATATTATGCAGCACACACACGTAAGTTTCTGTAAACAATTTACAAACATAAAGTTTATTTAAATAAACTCAATAAATAAGCTTATGTTGGGTAAATATAATATGCATGTCTTTTATTTGTAATATTTAAATATTAGTTGTATGCAGTAAGAACAAATTACTGAAAATAAAAATAAAATCAGACAAAGTCATTTAAAATTCCCAGAAAAAATATCGTTGAATTCATAACTGCTGTGCATTTCTCGTTCATTCATCACAGCTGTAACAACTCGTGATGCAATAGAAAAAACATAAAACGTGAGGTCTGATGCTGGCGGAGACGCGCCAACAAAAGCCGATGACAGCTATATTGATCTTTTTGTGTGAACTTTTATCACGTTGCAATCTCCTGTCATATTTTAGCCTACTTCATCGCTGTAAATGGATTAAATTTTGCTTAACATTTTAGCTTTGCATTGCGACGGAACATTTCACAACAAATGTTACCGCAGCACACTGTGGAGATAGATATACGGCAAATTGCAATACGAGTACGAGTACTCAGAACTTGTACCGCCCGACACTTTGGTAATTGTTAAATTATATTTATTTCGTTTTACAAACTTGTTTGCCTGTTATTGTTTTACAATAAACACACAATGTGTAGTCGCTGTAGTAAAATTTACTCACACTGCTTGCACAAACACTCTAACCCCGGACAAACATAATTATGTTGTTCATAAAATATTTATTCAGTACAGGTACGGGACATTTTTAGCGCAATGCGAAAACCTGCCTTAATTAAATAGATGAGGTACATGTAACAAAACAAAGCCATACTGTAATTAAGAAGAAGATTAACCGCTTTTATAAATACAAGTAACCAACAAAATTATCTCTTATGAAGAACACACGTTGATACAGCGGTTCGTTTTAAGATCGATACCTAAATAATAAATGAGAAGTGAACAATGAGCAATTAATTACTATCACTCGAAATTATTCACACTCGAATTCTTGTCGCGTCGCTCCCGCCATTAATTGGTGTCTTACACAAATTATTGTTTACTGCTCCAATTATTTTACTTTTGTCAATTAAGAACCTCGTCTTCTGTATTTCTTGAATCGTAACCATTCACTTTTAATAATTAAGATGATAATAAGTTTAAAAATGAGATGATAAAATTACTCTCATACATCATAATACTTACGCAGCGGTTAGCTAGTTAGCTTTTTGTACCAATTTATCACTTCATATGATACGGTGTATGAGTTATGGGTATAGTTTCCTCAGGGAGTAAAGACTACCTGCACTTACAAAAATTGCCAACATATTATGTGTATTTTAGTCTGGTTCTCAGTACTGGCCGGGCAAAAACTTGCTTTTGTTGGAGTATTCCAACTGAAAATGTTTTGTCCTCCACGTCCTGATAGACATTACGTAAATTTTCTACGACATGATGTATAGCGCTTTAGAACAGGACAGAATAATAAAGGTTGGCATAACGTACGATGGTTTTATCAGTAGGTACACTGTTACCTTGCGCATTATGTAACTTAAAATAATAATGAGAATTGAAGAAAAGAAAAGGGCGTTAATAATCTCTTCATTCAAATTAATCGAGTAGGTATGGCCATTGTTCCCCGTGGACACTGTTGGTGTTATCTGTGGAAATAAAATCCGGGTGGGTAATTACCGGCCGTTATCCGCATCGATACAGGCGCGGCTGCGCGACCTACGCGACATCCGATGCTACTGTTTATTCGGGCGCACGACTGAACAACATAATGAGTTGGTATCTAGCAATAACCACCAAAAACGTGTGATTGTTTTGACGGCGATTCCACTGCCTAATGTGCCGGTTCACGTAGATAACTTCCATTGACATAAATCCACGCAATTCTAGGAACTTACATTGTTATGGTTGTATTGCGAAAACGATCGTTCTCTGCTGTATATGTTAAAGTCAGAAATAATATCGACCACGCATGTAAGTGTAACCCAAAAATATAAAAACACTCGGAATGGAGCCGTCGCGGCATAGTTTATTGTCATTGTTGTGGAAAGCGTAATGGGAAAAACAGTTCAGTTTTTCGGTATCACGGCTATATGTAGGTCGGAGGTTTCTTTATTTATTTTTACAAATACTTTTTATATTGTGGGTCGTATTGATATCGAATTACAGGGACTACTTAATATATCTCTGTACCCAGTAGAATTACGCAATGATTAGTAAGATATAAGTATGTGCCCAGTAACAGGCACTTAACCCCACGAGACACTGTTAGGCGCAGAGTTCTTCGTCATTTCGATCCGCTGTTACAATTAGCTCGGGCCGGCGAAAAGCAGAATCGATTACTAAGCTTTTAGTATCTAATCAGTGACATTCATTTATCTCTAGTGACTGGATTCAAGTGCCATTTACTGAGTAGCCACTTTATATGTTGATTGGGTAACTTAACCGAAGCTTGGCTGGCTTGAAACGATTTGGTGCCTCGATTTAACTTTTTCGTAATATCGTCCTATCTCTATAGTCAGTTTAATATCGATAATATTGCATATCGAAGAATGTTTATGTAACGATTGGCAGTGTGGTAATCTAAAGAGCTGAGCTGCCTCAGAACTATCTTCGTATACCTACCTAAGACTATGTATTAACTGTGTAAAATGTATCCTAATGAATGAAAAACAATACCTACACAATATTCAGGTGGATAAGATAGAAGAAAAGGAATTGCAATGAAATACGCGGATTTAAGGCCGAGAAGAAACATAACTAATTAGCAAAGAAAAGCGGTAACCTACTAAATATGTACGTAGATGTAAAAGTTATCTTTATCTTGACACAGACAATAAAACTCGTTAATAAAGAGCATCATAAAACTTCCATAAAAGATCGAAGCCGTTATTTCACGTGAAAAAAGAGTTAGAGGAAGAATTACGTGCATTCCACTTAATACGGATGATGAAGCGCGGCCAATTGCTTTGAGTACGGTACGACAAATACTCATCGCAACCAAAAAACATCTGTCAAAAAGGAATGTAAGCCAGGCAATGTCGGGATTACCAGCTAGTCACACAAAGGGTAAGCTAGCTTATAGATAGTTCACTTTGAAACCACCGGACAGTAAAGGACCTTAGAATAAGCGCGGGTCAAAGGTAAAAAGGGTCGCAGACATCAAAGATAATTGAGGACTTAATAAAAGATTTACCCAAGTTGTTCCGAACAATTGTCGAAAGCTAAATTGATCTTTAATCGGGATCTATATATATAAAAATGAATCACTAAATGTTTTGCTAATCTCATAACTTCTGAACGTCTGCTCCAATTTGGACATATCATTTTTATGGGTTTATTATTTTCAGAGTATGATAAATGAGTGTTGTTGAATGTTTTACGGGAACGGTGCCTACTTACTCAGGTGAAACCGCGGTTACTATATAACGAGCATATTGCGTCCTTGGTTTATCACATCATTTTTTTTTTTTTCTTGTTTATGGCTCTTCATTGTTTATGATAGCCAATGACAGTAGGTAAAAGGTAGGGAAACGGATTTTTTGGAACGAAACATTTTAACAAAAAGGAAAAGGATCAGTAGTTATATAAGCTAAATATATGAAATTATGAAACTATTATTTACATAATTATATACTTACAATTTTATTTTATTAAATGAAATGAATGAAACTAAACATTTATACACATTTATGCTATTGGTATGAAGTAAAGAAATAATGGAAGTAGGAAGAGGAATATCGAGGGATACAAGATTACTTATAAACGAACTACGATCATAAAGAGGACAGGAAAACATGATATGGTTGAGATCGCCAACATCCGCGCCACACTCACAAGCGGGGTCTTTAACTATTTTAATTTTGGCAAGGTGGGCTAGGGAACAAACATGTCCCAGTCTCATCCTTACCAAAACCGATGTCTCCATCTTGCTGAACTTTGCTCTCAAAAGCCAAGGTTTAGCGGGAATTTCTGGTTGAATGGTTGCATAGGTACGGCCTTTAGATTTACTACTAAAAATCCACTCCTCCTTCCAAGCGTTTTGGAGGAAAGACCTTGGTAAAGATATAAGGTCTCGACAAAAGTTCTTATATGGAAACAAGTCACCACATTGCACTGCATCATTTGCCAGTTTGTCAGCAACCTCATTGCCATGTATTCCAATGTGAGCAGGTATCCATGCAAATTGTAAATCAAAACCCTCTGAGTAAAGACTGTATGCTAATTCCTTTATATCAAATATAACTTGTAACTGCATTTTTTGTTTAAATGCAAATTTCTGAATTGCTTGAAGAGCACTTAAAGCATCTGTAAAAATTATAGCTTTTTTGAGTTTAAAAATCCGAACATATTCTACAGCTTTGAGAATCCCTAAACATTCACCAGTAAAAACCGAAGTTTCCGGAGGAAGCTTGATTTTCTGAACAATATCGTATTGTGAGTGATATACTCCTATGCCAACACAGTCAGTAGGGGAAGGTTTAGAGGCATCTGAGTAAATGTGATGAAAATCGTTAAAATGTTCAGAAACTAAATTATAAAATTTTGATTTGGCATTGGTATCAGATTTTCTAATGAAATTTTCTTTTATTATAGGAGAAAAGTGTAAACTGTCATAACTGACGCTAAATAAAGGGAGTTTATTTGAGCGATGTGTAGGGGAATTAAGGGAAAGGAATTTCTGATAACTAACAACTAGACAGGGAGTAGTTTTACTAGACCAATAACTACATGATTCTATTTGAGACTTTAACAGTTCCAGTTTAGCAATAAGAGGATGAGCAGAGAACTGAAGAATTCTGAAAACATATTTATCAGAGAGAAACTGTCTCCTAAGGCGTAACGGGGCTTCCCCACACTCCACTTGTAATGCATTCACAGGACTGGACTTCATAGCACCAGAAATTATACGTAGTGCTTTGGATTGAATTTTATCTAACTTCTTGAATGCCATAACACTTCCAGGTTCAAGAATATATAATCCATAATCTAAAATGCTTCTAATGATGGCGTTATAAACCAACTTTAAAGAAAAAGGGTGTGCACCCCACCAAACACCGGAAAGGCATCTTAGCATGTTTAAGTGTTTTTCACATTTACTAATAATGTAATCGCAATGTGGAATACTGCTTAGCTTAGAATCTAAAATAACACCCAAATATTTAAATTTGTCTTTGATAGGAATAGGAATTCCATTGAAATAAAGGTTAAATTGAGGAATGATTCTCTTGCGTGTAAAAAGAACTACTGCGCTTTTAGATGTGGATAATTCCAGGCCATTAAAATGTAACCAGGAGGATAGTGAAGACAAAGCAGAAGTAATAGCAGAGCTAGCTTGTTCTATAGAATGACTTGAACAATAAAATAGTAAATCATCGGCGTATTGAAGTACTTTAACATCATTGTTTATAGATGAATCTAAGTCGACAGTGTAAATATTATATAAGAGAGGACTAAGCACGGATCCCTGTGGAAGGCCTCTCCATACCTTACGACATAAAATATGATCAGTGAGTGGCATATTTATAGACCGATCTGTTAGAATATTAAGTATAAAATTAGAAAGATTCTGTGGCACTTGTAAAGCATTTAATTTGTTTTTTAGTACCGATAAAATAACATTATCATAAGCCGCATTTATATCTAGAAAAACTGCTATGGTAGATTGGTTATTAGAAAAAGAAGAACGGATATCGGTTGTTAGAATACTTAAACAGTCAGCAGTACTTTTACCTTTTCTAAAACCGTATTGGGAAGTGGCTAGTAAGCCTTTGCTTTCAATATACCATTCCAGGCGGTTTTTAACTAGGTGTTCAGCTAATTTAATTAATATTGAGGATAAAACTATGGGACGGTACGAAGAAACATCACAAGGCTTTTTGTTTGGTTTTAAAATTGGCAACACCATTTGACGTTTCCATTCAATTGGAATGTTTCCTGTATTCACCATACAATTAATCAATTTTAAATAATAAATAAGAATGTTATCGTTTAAATTAGAAAAAAATGAGTATGGAATTCCATCAAGACCCGGAGCGGAATCCACAGTATTTTGTACTACGCCCTTCAACTCGTTTAAAGTGAACGGGAGATGTAAAGTAGTAGACCCGCCTATAGATTTACCATTACTGTTGATAGCCTGAGGAACCCACGATGGAGCTAATTTATCTAAAAAGTCATAAGCTATGGAATTGGGAATAGGAGGAGAAGGTTGTGTAAAAACGGACCTAAATCTACGTATATTTTGCCAGACTATAGTGGGATGAGTGTTTGGGGTTAATGATGAACAGAAACTCTGCCAACCTGCATATTTCTTTTTCTTCAATAGTTTTTTAGTTTCTTTGTTAATAGTAATTAGAACGTCAAAGTTAGTATTGGACATATCCATTTTGTAATTGAGTTCAGCTTGTTTACGTTTTTTAATAGCATTTGTGCAATCTGCATCCCACCATGGAGGTTTAGGAATTACAGTACAATTATTATTTTTGGTAGGGAAAATTTCATCTGCTGCTGTAATCAATAAGTTAGTTAAAGCTAATGCACATATATTTTCATTACCATCTTTTATAAGTGGGAGAGAAGAAAATTTCATATCTGTGCTGTTTTTATACTTTTCCCAATCAGTGTTATTTCTATCAGGAACTTTATGTTTAAGATTGGATCTTTTAATTGAAATTGTTGGTTTAGAGAAAGGAGTGGTTATAACTATTGGGAAATGGTCACTACCGTATGTTGAAAATAGGGTATTCCATGTTAGTGTAGATGCAAGGTTAGGGGAACAGATGGAAAGGTCAATAGCACTTTTACTCTGATTAGGAGCAGAACGACGGGTGGGTGCACCTGTGTTCAGGATACATAAGTTATGTTGATCTATTATATCAAGTAATTCATCCCCATAGTTATTCGAGATTGAACAACCCCATGATTGATGATGGCAATTCAAATCCCCCAATATTAGTAAAGGCCTTGGAAGAAGGGAGAAAATATTATTAATCTCAAGAAGTAAAGTAGAAGATGGGTGAGGAATATAAATAGAAACAAGACACATATTATATATTTTTATAGCTACAATTGAAATGTCCTCACTATGAGGAGGTAAGGAAATAATAGAGAAAGGAATAGAATTTTTAATAAGTATAGCCACTCCGCCATACCCATCAAATCTATCATCTCTAATGGTGAAATAATTATTTATTTTAAAAACATGGTTTGGCTTGAGCCAAGTCTCTGCTAATGCAAAAGCTGATGGTTCATATTTGTTAAGTAAATAAATCAGATCACTTTTTTTGCTTATCAGGCTGCGACAATTCCACTGCATTACTTTGTTTAGACTGTCCATTGTTAATGGGAAGAGAAAGAAGATCTACATAAGAAGCAACGTTGGACGGTGAAATATTAAACTGAGAAAGAAGTTGTAATAATGCTGAAATAAAATCATTAATTGACAAATTCTGTGTGGTTTCATTGTTTTCTTTTTTTTGTAGAGCACATCCATTTGATGGCTGTGGTAGATTAAATTCTCTAATAATATTATTATGAGCATCTTTATCATATCCTAGGGTGGATTTAGGTGGAGAGCGTGGTTGCATAAAAACTGTTTTTTTGTAACTAGTAGTATTAGGTGTTCTGCTGGTTATAGAGGAAACAGCTGGTTTATTTGAAAAATTTCTGGAAGGTGAAGAAAGAAGCGTTTCAGCATAAGATCTGGTAACTGGGGGATGAACTTTCATGGCTTCAGCATAAGATACTGAATTCTGTGCCATGTATGTCTTAATTTGCTTTTGTCTAGAGAATTCAGGGCAAGATTTGTTAGTAGCAAAATGAAATCCTGAGCATATGCAACAGGAAGCAGATTCCTCATCTTTATCACAACTATCACCTGTGTGGTTATTGCCACATTTAAAACATCTGGGTTTTGATCTGCATTGAAGTTTGGTGTGACCATATCGACAGCAATTAAAGCACTGGATAGTTGGAAAAATATATAAATCAACAGGTAGGGCATTATAACAAATGAAAATGCGTTTAGGTAAAACCTGGCCATCAAAAGTAATTACTATTGACTGGGTCGGTTTCCAAACTACCGACCCGTCAACGAAAGTTTTAAAATTAATGCGTCTGACCTTAAGGATTGGTCCACAGCCAATGGGCACAGAAATATTTTCAATAATCTCTTCCGGAGACCACTCTGCAGGAACCCCTCTTACTAACCCCATCCTAGTCACATTAAATGTAGGAATAAATGCTTTAAAGTTTTGTGTCTCAAGGCTATTATTAGTTATAAAGGCATTGGCATCAGTATGCGAGGAAAATGCTAGTGAGATTTTATTGCGCCCTATACGTTTAACACTGCCATTGATTATATTTGTTATAGAATTTTGTTTAAGAAATTTTCCAAAAGTTATCGGGTGCAGTGTGGTGCCGTCATTAAGCGAGGAAGTAATTTTCTGCACATGTACAACATATGGCGCACTATCCGATTTTTCATAGGTCTTTCTTCCAACAGGGGTTGGAGAAGCCTGGGAGGAAGTGGACGTATTTAAAGTAGTAGAATTAGTAGTATTAATTTGATTTAAATTTTGTGGTATTGGTTGACCGTCTTGGCATCCGCAACCACTTGTGTCGGAGCCGTGATGCTTCCTGCGACGCTTGTTGCAATGTTTGCACACATGCAGACGACTTCTTTTTAATGATCGGGTGGAAGTAGACCCATCTGTTTCCATTCCAGACTCGTTGGACTGGATGGTCACAAAATTACCTGCCGGGGGGACAAAGCCCCCCGGATCAGGCGGGTCGTTCATTTTGTTACCTACCAATTAATAATACTGAAGACTTACCAAGAGAAGAAAGTAGTAACACGAAAACTAAACTGCTATTAAGAAAATAATTATAAACTACACTACAACTACTGATCTTAAATTACAATATAAAATATTAGAAATAGAGAAAACCAAAAAGACACGTCCGTCAAGTTTCAAGTTTCCCGCGCTTTTTTCTATCACATCATTTAGTTCATGCCAAAAGCATTGCGTAATATGGATAAAGTTTTCTGTATAACCAGCTACATATGTTCAATTCAGTAAAGAGAACCAAACAAAACAATAGCGAATATCTTTCGAACCCATTTAACGCCTGACATAAGGGAAGATATTTCTTAGGAAAAATCGCCCGGGGCCTTACGAAAGTGTAACTGTTTTACCGACAATAGCGTCCAAGTTTGTTTGGTCACAGAAATGGGGATGCTTCGCTTGTGAGTTACACATTTTCTATTATCTTTGCTTATGATCCTTCATTGTCAAATATTTTCACTGTCATTTTTACAAACAGTATTTTTTTATCTGACTATCTTTGGTCTTAGGGTTCCATACTTCAAATGGATCACTTTGTGGTCCGTCCGTCTGTCCGTCGATCAGTTTGTCAATATCTAGTCTGTCGAAAACACGACAGTCTCTTAAAGATGTGAAAAAATCAAGCATCTACACTAACGTAAAAAAGATACGGTCGTTTATACCGCAAAAAAAAACTTATATTTCGACACTCTCAAGGGAATCAAGATTAATAGGATACTTCCCATGGACTTTGAAATTTGGTAAGTTATATCATCATATTCTACAAATACTGGAAATCTAAAAACTATACATTTGTATAGTGGGCGAGTCCGAATCGCACTTGCCAGGTTAAATTAACTTAACCAATTTTTGTTTGCCGTCTTTTAAAAACACTCTCCGTCACATAACCTCGAACATCGAATTATATGAATAAACATTAAGTAGATTCCATGTAGTCATATCTAATACATTTTAATTCTGTTTCATTTTCCTTTGCTTCGCTATTTAGTTTGAAAGCTCTAGAATCGAGTGCTAAGAATTCCTATGCATTGCACAATATTCATTGACAAGTCGTTTGCTGAACTGGTCGACTGTGAAATGCATTACCACTTAACGTTGGACGTGCACAACCGCCGTTAGATGGTAAAAAGCTAGTTAAGTAACATTTCTTGAAAACGTATTTATTCACTGTTAATGTTATCTACCTGTATTCAAACGGTCTTTGTAATTTAATAGAAACTATTTTATAATTAAATCAAAATAAAATGTAGTCCATAAAGACACTCTTGTTTACCTTAAGTCGCCTTAAAGGCTCCATGAAACATTTATTAAATACTTTACCTAATGAAAATCCCACAAATGGCTAACCAATCCTATCTAAGATAATGCTGATAAGATTGGAGTATCCGGGCTTATCCAATATTGATACCGCACCGACCATGTCGACAAAGCTCATTAAGCTAAATGTTCGCTAGTAAATATATAGATTGGTATCTTTGAGACGGTTCCTAGCTTAAGAGGTACATGGTAGCTGGCATGTTCCCGGGAGGCGGCGGCGCCGTGACTGATGGCTTTCATTAAAACCCTCCAGAATAAACCAGATTATCCCTCCGAGCTCGCACCTGATCTATTCCAGTGTGGGTTTAAACAATAAAAAGATAACTGTTTTAATCAAATAAGCTTCTACAAGTTTTCTGTGCAGATAAACAGCAATTACGGAAAATGTAAGTTTTGAAATTAATTTAAGTTATCTGATAAATTAACATAAAAAATGTAGATATATTTTTCCGTTGAGATTGTTTTCTGATATAAGTACGAGCAAGGTTACAAAGCTTAGGAAACCTCGGGGCAATTAAACTGTTAGCTCAGTAAGACTTTACCCAGCTTAAAACAATGGAAGCCACGCGAATTTACTGTGACACTATCAACTGGTTTTCGGCTTCTCTAGTTCTAATGTTGTTTCTGATATATTTTGTTCAAAGCTTTATAATGCTTACGGCTAATCTTAGATTATGAATAAACAACAATCATACATACCGGTAGCAGATTAATTTATAGGTTACAAAAACTCAACAGTGAACAACTAATGTTGTGCGAGTATATTGTGTTGTTATAAGTAGCTATTGCTAAAAAGGTAATACTATTATATAGTATTAAACTATGTAATATTATTTTAACGTGGAAATTAAGAGGCAAAAAGCTTATTTAAGAACATATTTTCCCCTACATTGTGTAGGTATCAGAAGTATAGTTAAGTGCTTTTAATTTTAGACGTAACTTCTACTACGGAATAACTCAGAAATATGAAACATTTCCGCGCACTCGTTACCGGGATTCCTTCAAGATATCCCATCACTTTCCTGTCTTAATAAGATTTAATTTTACTAATGAAACAGAAAATGAATATTTCTACAGCTGAAACGGGATATCCTAAATATATTTGTGCCATTCATCTTGCTAATAAAAGTTGACAGAGGAAAAACCTCGCAAAATTACCTGGACTGAGATCTGGAATAGTAACAAGTAGGTATCACATACCTACTACACAAGGAATAAGTTAATTGATAAAAGACACTTACTAAGTTTCAGATTTTTTAAATTCAGTGAATTTGTTTTTCTTTGTATTTCTTAATAATATCAGGAAATATCGAATTACTGTTGATGTCACTTAAAAATATTAACATCTTTTCACAATTTATTATACGACGTTGACAGAGATTTTATATTTCATAACACAATATATCAAAAATATTACTTTTCCTATACATTCGCTTATTTGCTTGGAGTCATAAACATTTATGAACGTACCAAGATTAATGCTCATAAAATATTACAAACGCTAAAAAAAGTAAGTATCAAAATGAGTTAGTAGGGGAGGCTTAGCAAATACTTGAGCATCGAAAATAGACAACATTTCAGAATGTGCTAACATATATTTTTAGGCGTGTTGTATATACAACAACAATTATTCAGCCGTAATTTTTATCTAAAAGCATAATTATAAACGAAGTTATCTATTTGACTTGTAAAAGCTCTATTAAAAACACAGGCTTGCTAAAAATTAATATGTATACCGCATCGCGTTGCGAAATTAAATGTTGCCAACGTACCAGCATTTGAAACAAATGTAAATGTTCTCCCTTAGGAATTGTGACTTACAGCTGAAACGAAACGACCGCTGAAAAGGGTTTTCGACTCTCAAGAGATGGAACGCGACTCCTGTTCCTGGCTTCGGATTCGGGTTTTGCGTAAAAGATCATACCTACCCGATGTAATCGCGAGCCGTAAAGTCTAGGTCGCATCCACAAGGGACATTAAGAAGTCTACCCATCAAAAGATTCTCAAAAAGTTCTCAACACTTTTATAGCCTCTAATCCGTTCAAAAGCAAAGATATAAAGTGTCTGTTTCCTAAACTCAGACTTTTAATGTATGTAGCAAGAATTGTTTTGAAAACACGTATAAAATATAAATTAAACTTGCACCTACATGTTTCCCCTTGCTATTGTTCACTTTCTTAAGCAAACCGTTTATCTTGTGTCAATAAATCACAGAGAAGCAAACGTAGAGTGAGCTGGTGAAACCGTTATTAGGTAGCTGTAGATTAAATATACAGTATCGGACTTGCTCTTAAAGGTGGGTTCGTAGCACAACTGAGTATCGACTTTTTGTCTTAACTATATCCGAGATAATTATGTTACCCTGCTATAGAATTCAAATATCAAAAATAATAAAAGTTACATTTAAAAATGTTACAAGTACAAACAGTTCATGTATTGAACTGCTGTTAAAACCTGTTAAGAATATTTTTGATATTGTATTACGTGTAATTCCACCAACATTCCAAAATATTTAACTAATAACCTCTTTCTTATATTCAGTTATGAACAGTCTTAAAAATCAGTAAAATGCTCATTAATAGCCCTTCAAACTCGTTCACTAAACACTAACGGCTATCTCAGTACACTCGCATTCGGACTGCGCTCTCGCGCCCCCACCGCTCTCCTGAATTTTAATAGGTCTCTAACTTCTTAATTGAAATTCTAAACGGAATTGTTCTTCGTGTCTATCAACATTCAGTTACGGATTTTGGGAGATCCTTATTAATTTTGTTTGTTTAAAGTAATAAACTGTGGGTTTGTTGTACGTGTCTCCGCGCCAAATAATTTTATTGTGAACCAAATTGTAATATGGTAATGTAACTGCTGTTGTTTTATATTTGTTTTAAGATATGAATGTTGTGAGGCAGGAGTACATTCATATTGTCTTGTTAACATAATGTCTTGTGTTTTATTGTGTTTCTTCAAATATAATTCAATTTAGTATTTGTAACATTACAAACTTAAAACCTGGGCTAGACTGTACATGTGAACGTCAAACCATAATAGTCCAATAATGCGCTGAAAATGGATTCGAGACTAAACTTAAACTTTATTGATCGGACGAAGGGTCAGTGAAGAACATCGACGGCGACGCTTCTATTGAGGGATTTTGACGCTGTTTATAAAAACTGTTTATATAAACAAATCTCATCTTGTTCTTAAGATGTAAAAAGTTTAGAACAGTAATATTTCCTTCCAATCAGAATTCCTGAAAATCAATAAATGCAAGAAGTATCTCATAAATGCAAAAAAAATATGACGGAAGCTAAAAAAACTCGCCGTGAGTACGCTTTGTGGATCTAGGAAGCAGATTAAGTTTATTGTAATTTATTATAGCACCTGGCAGTTTCAACTATACTCGGTGAGACTTGCCGCCTGCCAACCCTTGCCAATATTGACGGAATTACGCCTAACCGCTACGTTTCCACTACGATTCAGATACCTTATTAGCAGAATTGAGTGGCTGTTTGTATTCAGTGCGGATCAGAAAATATTTAACTTTGGGTTAAAGTGAATTGGGGTCAGACAGCCGGAGCGAAGAATCGAATGATTGCGAAATAGCTCTGTATAAGTATTTTTGTCAGAAAGTTGGTGCCCATTGTGAATGGCACAAGAGATATGTGAAGCCATCTATTCGTCTTCCTCAGCGTGAAACCTGTCTAAGTATTGAGTTAGTTTGGCAACTATTTTTCTCGGCTGATGTATCCGCTTTTAAATTTCACGAAACTCCTCTTCTTCTTAACAATATAATACGTGACAGTTGCCTACACAAATAAAATGTTTTAGACAAAATTGCGTTAAGAGATCTATAGTATATCCCAAAGTAAGACAAACTGCATCTTATTCCAGAAATGATCATGAAAGTTTCAAAATGGTATCAAGGGTTTTCCACTGTAAAAATTTCATATAAAGAGTGAATCGCACTACACTTTTGACATTTTGTCAGTTAAAAACCATCCGCGGTGTGGGAGTATTGTGTGTGACGTCATTTAATCACGGTGACAAATGTACCGTCGCCGCGTCGCCGGCCGCTACTGTCAGCCACGTATCCACACAAATTGATAATGCTCGATTGCAGGCTCTACAATATGACTTATCGTTATTCAACGTGTAATTGGCAGCCGGATCATGGAACCAAAGAGTTATGTGCAATTTGTTAAACAATATGCAATGGCTAACAAAATTTTACTTTTGGCAGTAATACCACTAAATACAGAATTCTCATATTTATTTCTCAACAGCGGCATGATACTGTGTATTTTTAACAAAAATCCAATAATACTGCCCGATCCGTTAAATCTCCAATGGGACTTACCCAAACAACCGCGCTTTCGTAATTTTAAATTTTTACTTTTATCAATCCTTTTAACGTTAATAGCTTTCTTATCTCTAATATTTATGTCAGTGTCCGACCCCTGATAACGGCCAATTTTGTTCTTATTTTCCGTGACTGTTTTAACAAAAGCGAAATATTTTTAGATATTTTTGTCGTGACTTTTGCCCGACAAGGTATTTTCCACCTCTACAAAATTACGTAAACATATTATAAGCTAATTGTTCACAGTGCACATATCAGGTGCTGTAACTGCCATGGTCGTTATTGTTGCGCACATATATCTTAAATTGAATAGGTCGTACGTCGATAATATCGGGAAACATGCATCATGCAATGTAACTCATAAAATAATTGTAACTTGTTTAAAACGGTATTACTTTATTATAAATGAGATTTAACTTATACATCTTTAGCAATAGCGACGTAATATCCCAAATCATCCAAAGTTATAAACGTTATTGAAATTTGATTGTTTATTAATATTAATTAATTCGTTATAATCTATATTTATAATGACTCTCAGGAGCGAGTAGCTATCGAGTGGATTCACTCAAACAAGAATGTTCCTATCTACTTATTATGCTAGAGTGGGCATGCCCTGTCCCTTCCTAACTGGACAACTAATGCAAACTAAACTTAAGAATACGGCAGGCCCTCTTATAGTTTCCCTTGGTACCCACTTAGGAAACTAGTGGCAGCGGCTATTCTAATAACGTTTGTTTTGGAACTATATAGTTATTAATATTACTTTGTATGTTCTCACAAAAACAGATCCATTTGTGGTCTTTAACTTTTACTACTTTGGGAGTATAGCACTATGAGGAGTAAAAAGTAAGTTCCTAAGACGTTCTTTGTTATAAGTGTTATAACTTACTGGCACTATTCCATAACAAGGTACATACATAACATAAGTCTCATGGATAAATCACCTATTTTTAAACAAATCACAAAGAATAAGCATCCGTTGCACGTATAAAAATACCTTGAAAAAAACATTTTGTTACTACACAAAGAAAATTAAAACGTATTTAAAAATAAAATATTCTTTTTTTAATTAACAAGATAAAACAAACAGTAACTAGAAATTAAGGATGTGCTATTGCTTATAATTAAACTTGAAAAATATGCTACTCATTACATTTTCCACAGATTACTACGCAGACAGTAGCAGACAGCTGTGAATGATGTTAAAATAATAAAAAAAGGAAGAGAAAAACAACGATAACGATAATGATTGGCTAAACTTACAAAACATACAAAAATGAAAAACTATTGCACAATAAAATATATCACATAAGTGAGTGCCTATTTGATTACAATATAATTTGAAAATTTAAATACTAAATATTCGTACATTCTTAAATATAAATCGAAACTCAACTTAAAGCTGAAAATATGGACTGTTCATTAGCATCATTTGCATGAAATGCAGTCGTTATTAAGTATTTTCCAATAAAAACCCCATTAATTATCTTTATCGCAGTCACCATTCCCCGTAAGGAACGATGGTTACTTTTTGTCTCTTTACATTAAAAACCTATAAAACTTGAACAACTTAACACATTTCATATTTAAAGCTGTAGCAGTAATTACTTTGTGGTAAAAA
The DNA here is from genome assembly GCA_950381575.1 of Plusia festucae. Taxonomy (NCBI): domain Eukaryota; kingdom Metazoa; phylum Arthropoda; class Insecta; order Lepidoptera; family Noctuidae; genus Plusia; species Plusia festucae. The sequence continues at coordinate 9,390,109 of OX494434.1, forward strand.
ATTAAGGTTAATAAAGTATTCAACGAAATGGTGAAGTAATTAGTGCAGGATTCTTAAGCTTATAATATTTTTTTATCTTATCTTTTACGTATATAAGCCACGCACACATTTGTCCTAATCATATAATAAATCTTACTTTTTATCAAAATTTGAATCTATTATCTTTGAGCAAGGTTATTCGTATATATGTTTAATCGAACCGATCTTTCCGAGTGAATACACATTTACATTTTATTGATTTACGTACCAACTTACGCATAATGAGATTAAAACCTTATTCAAAAGCCTTTTGTTCATCGATAACAAAAGGTTAAGATTGAATGAGAGCTACTGTTGATCGATTAAAGCTGATTATCGGAAGGCTTCGATTGGGGCGGAGGAGAGAAAACTCGGGGTCTTTTTGACCCGCAATGTACGCCGTATGGGGTTGCCGCTGGCGCACCACCGAGCCAATTAGATCCACCTTCAGTTTCTCTAGCTCTATCTATTCGTACGTGACACGCTTGCTTATATTCCCGACAAAAATTAGCTTCAGCTGAACAATCCTGCGAATAACGTTTCGGATTAAGCTGTCCACCAGCGCAAGCAGGTTAATTGGAATGAAATGTTATTCACACATTCTTAATTTACTTTTACAGTCTTTGATAATACAATTCTATCTTTATTCTAGAACAGGCATCTATGGATGCTGTTTAGATACGAGTGTGCGGCCCACTATTTCCCATGGGCTATCACAACAATGTGTCTGCATTAGGAGAAACACGTTGCAAGCATTCTGGTTTAGCTTTATCATTAAGGCTAGAGTGCGGAGATTTTAGATGCCGGCAGCCCACATATATATTCATTCGTGTTGAAACTACTTCATTAATATTTAGATCGTAATAAGCAAGGAACATTTAGGTACAGTTTACTGATATAAGATATGTATATGTATATGCTTATCCACTACACTGATTTACAGTTGGTAAAATAGTCGTATTTAATATTTTATCGTTTTGAAAAGAAAGCTAGTGTAACACACACTCATAAACCTTAGGAAAATAAAAGTTTACGACGTTCTTAAAGATTTTTTATTTATTTTATTGCTCTCGTAAAATTACTACATTTCATAGTTCGTACTTTTTGTTTATTCATCTTTAACTTGCGCCAAGTGCCACTGGGGCCAAGTTGTTCCAAGATATATTTATGTAGTTGCCGTTTGAAGACCATTAATTACTTTTTCTGTGACCTGAAAGGCCTTTAACCTTTGACGTGACAACAATATTCACTATTCGGCACTATCGCCGTCCTGTTGACTCGTCGGTTCAATTATTGTTTCACCTCATCAATCCAGAAATAGCTATACATTACCATCAAGAAGTTCCAAGGCTTGTTTTTTTTTTAAACCGATATGAAAGACACATAATTATCAACAAACTCAAGACTAATTGTATTTATATTTCTATGGTTACGGTTTATTGATTGAAAAACTCCATAGTAAGAATAACGTTCACAGCCTACTTTGAAGTTTTAGCTACACTTACACCATTTTCCGTCATCGTTTTTGTACTCGGCACTGATGATAATAACACAAAAGTGAAAATCTTTGGTTTAAAGTATTTTAATTGTGATAAGTATTATCATACTAGTTGCTACCTGCGACTTTGACTGCGTGGTATTATATTTTGAAAACAATTTCACAAGTTTCTTTTTGCACGGAACTCTAATCCTTTTTGTAAGAGGAATATGAAATATACTATTTGTTGCATGTTTGTGTGAAAATCAATAATATCAATCCTCGTGTTACTTCTAATAATAATCAACAATCACTATGTCTAAAATTCTTCGAATCAGACGTGTATTCAATGAACAATTGTAATGAATTGACATAATAAACAAATACATTTATCCTAACGAAGTTTACTTTAGGTCTATTCGGTGCCTGCCTATCTGTTCATGAAAAAGGCACGAAATTACATTACGATACTTAATAATATACATATTAGTGTACATAAGATATAAGTGTAATAATAGAATATAATATACCTTTATATAAAAAGGCTCCTAATCGAGTGTAGATTACTCTGTCGAGTATAGATAATGTTAAATATTACGCCAGATTTACTGTCATTGAGCAATAGTTTCATGTATATTGTATAGCAATGAATAAGTCAAATACCATTTATCACGGCTATGTTTGTTGAAATCGTGTTTCTAGCTTGACTCTCATATATCTATAGTATACCTACCATTTGACGCAAGCTCTGACACAATAAGCAGTACCTAGTCGCCACCTCTAAGATGGCACGTGGACTATTATGTATGTATGAACGAAACTTAACAATGATTTATATTTTTATATAACCATATTATAAAAATGCGGTTGTTGAAATAAAACTACTTTTAAACGGATTCTATCGCGGTTTATTTTGATTTTAGTTCCCGACGTTTCAACACCTTTGCAGGTGTCATGGTCACGGGCAGACTGAGATGGTATTCGTCGTGAAAAGATATGTTGCTCGTTCTATCTTCATATTTTTGTAATTTTATTTTATTTTAATCGTTCGGTCGGTGGTTTCAAACTATTAAAATAAAATAAAATAATCGAATCCGTTTACAAGTTTAGTTAGTTAGTTTAGTGTAGTTTTATTTCAATGTCTAATATTCGCGTAAACCACAGAAAACAAAATGCGGTTAACTCTAGATACAATTATATAAGGCACAGAGATATATTAAAATAAAATTAATATTAGTCCTCGTTTTCCTTTCATGACGCAAAATAAATTACAACCAAAAAATAGAAATGTTCTTCTTATAATAGAAATAAAATATTTACCAAAACCCAAGATTGAAAAATGTTTTTATTCGGACCAAAATGCGAATTAACAATTTGTAACTCTAGCCCTTACGCCTTAAACCTTTGCCGATATAATTTAATTTTCAAACAGTTTGACAAACTTAAAAATTAATTATTAAAACTTTGGGTTACTTTGCTTGTTTTTGTTGAACTGGTTAAAATTTCTTACTTATTTTAATTAAATTATGTTCAAAGTACAAGAAAGTTAAAATGCGTAGGTATACATGCCTATAACAGTTTAGCCGTGCCATTAGGAAGTTGTGCTTCGTTGAAATATTAATGAAAACAGAAATAATGTTTCACTTCAATTAGCTGTTATTTTAAACGTATTATCCCCCGGTGTAATATGTTATAAGCTCATACCTATTTGTAACCAACTGTAGGAGTTAATCTGGCCTGTTGGCGATGGCTAAATAATTTGCGCGCAACACATACCTCGGGGCTGTTTGCTCGCCACGCCACGGCCACCGACACGCTGCACGCGCTAACATAATTGCGACACCACTCGCCATTGAGCCGACGACTCACTGAACCGATTCTCATAACTATAGCCTACCAATGACCAATACCGCATAATATTATCATCTCGCTGCTGTACAAACAATCAGAATTAATGTTGTGTTGGTCATGCCCCGATATCAGTCCGCCCGTTCGTACCGACGCGAGCTATTTGAATATCTACCACGTATTTAGAACTCACTACACTATTAACAGAAACGTTAATACATCATAAAGTTACATGAACTCTGACTCTCGATAAATCTCACGTTGCCATTGTATTCGCTATAATATATACCTACACAGCTAATATCCACTTTCAAATTCTGTTTGTTGTACGAGTCTGACGAGGTTAAGTTCCTTTGATGTTTAGTAAACAGAATATAAACGTTGTAACTTTGTACATAACAATTTATTAATAGATGGGAATATTTGATCGAAAACAAGAAGTATCACGCAACTTTGTAAAAATATGTCACCGAAGTGATTTGTTACAGGAGTCATTACTGGGTTTACGACATCATTTGCTAATAATCCTTATAACAGTGACGTAACAGTAATTTTGAGGTCCCTGTTCGTCTGGCATCATCCAAACATTATTATGGATTAAATATTAGATTGGTATCTATCTTCTTTATACATAAACACAGGAAGTTGATCCAAATAAGTAGTTAATAACTATTTTTTTTTATAAAATGTTACTAGCTATATGGGTCGCAATTTACTAGTAATCTCGTTAACCCCTCGAGCTAAGCTAAGATGCTTGTGTTACGAGTGGGTGTAATGGGTGGGATTCGAACCCGCAACCATATGATCGCAAGTCCGACGCCCTAGCCATTAGGCTACCGCCGCTTCATATATCAAGTTTAATAGTAAATTAAATAATAAACTCTTAATAAAATAGACAAACCAATAAGACGTTGATTGTAACAATTATACGTGCGAGTTGAATTTGCAGATGTAAGCAAACCGCAGCCATGTCACATGCCGAGTTCATGCGGTTTATTCAGTAATTTATTGTTGACATTTACTACATCAGCTTTATTCTGCGAGTAGTAGAATACGAGTAATATGTATTGATTATTACAGTTCAAGGGCTTTACAAGGAAAAGCTTGATGTAGGTATAATAGACGTAAGAGATATATTTTCTCAACAGAAAATAAAATCTTTGTGTAATATGTAATAATTATGTTCAACAATATTTTTCTTTATCCCTTTTAATTGAACATAGTCTTGGAGGATCTTTAATACTAAGCCAGTTTCTACATGGAAAAGAGTGTATATGATAGGAAAGAGTCTTGTATAAAAGAAGTCGTTAATTATTAAAAGGTTAACACAATAATACAATGCATTTCGTATATAATAATAATATATACGAAAGAGACTAACGTAGTTCCTATTCTTGCGGCAAACTTCATAAATTCATAATACTATTGTATTTAGGAATCATAAAATAGTAAGTACGTACTCTCATACCAATGTTAATCAAGCCAATAGTAAAATATGATTTATTTGCTTATGTGTTTATAGCTAACTACATACATAAATGTTAACGTTTCTATGTTAATGAGTAAGCACTTGACTAATGACCAAGTGGTGGGCCGCTGACGGTCAGTTCATTAATTACATTCAAGTTAAATGACTAAAGTACAGGACACGCCGAGCCTCCTCGACTAGTTCGAAGATTGTTTGGAAATATGACGTAGTTACCATCTATTAGATACTCGTCTGGCTAACTTCGTGAATAAATATACAGCTATAGTCCTCGATATATATATATACGATTTACTTAAATAAGAGCTTATGAGGATATTTCAGGCTCTCAGGTCCTTAAATCCATCCATAAATTTTATTTTCTAAATTTAAAAGTTTAAAATACAAAACATTTAACTCAATGCTTCAATAATACTGAAAATCTTGGAATACTATCGACTGTAGCTAAAAGACATTACAACAAACGAGTCACGGAACAGGACTCTATTTGCCACTAAGCTTAAGAACCACTTCAATAGCAAACACGAGTAAATATCACCGCGACACAGCTTTACGACAAAAGAAAAATTGTGAGCATCGTTCACATTGCATACATGATCGCTATATCGATTGAATTCTAATATGAAGACATTTTGATTCGGTACTGTGTATTGACAGAAGTGTATGGAACTCATCACTTAACATGACGTGGACGTGTGGCTGCAAAAGTAAACCACATTATAGCACGCTACGCCGCTCGTTGGCCGACCCCCCTCTTCCCTTGCCCCTCACTCCCCTCGCTCGTATGTTACCAATAACGTTTATGTGCTTGCTCTACAACGCCGTATGAGTCCTGGCATACGTATTGACTCATACGACACGCTAGAACACCACTTCTGGAATATTTAGAGAGATTAAGTCGATATTTAGTAGCAGGACTACTGCCAACGCTTTGTTTGAGTCTACAGTGGAAGAATCAATGGGAATAAACAAAGGAAATATTCAGTGTTCTGTGAAATAACCTAATTTTCCTACGTAAGATGTTTTTTTCCTTTGTTACCTCTAAGCAAGTGCGTAATCGATATCTTCCATACAAGTTTTCAAAACACCCGCACTAAGGAATTTAATTCTTGTGTCACGAGGGCTTTACAAACTTTCAACTTAACATGGGAAAAAATACCCAGACTTGGAACAGGCATTTGTGGATCACCCAAATCCTTCTCCCATGTGGTAATTGACGTGGTGACCTTTACCACTCAGCTACGCGAACAGTGAAATGTTATAATGAAAGTAACGAAAACTTAAAACAAATAGAAAAAATCTTTCTTGCTACGCTTACTCTGCATGGCTAGTTAAAAACAAACAAAGTAATTCTTTGATAGTGTTCCTGTACTTCAAAATAATCGTTATTTTTTCATAGTCGACAAACAATAATAAATTAGATAAAAGATTGTCGTCAGGTGACGTGGCCCTTTGTGCTTCTATTTTTTTTTATTACACAGTACTTATGCTTAAAAGGTTGACAAAGAACTTCCCAAACTCAAACCCAATATTAAAACCACTTTAGTCAAACTTAAATATGGCAAACACTTAACGCTTATGTTAAACACTCAACATTAATATCAGACCACACTAATTATTCCTATAAAACGGTGATGACATTAATAATAGCAGGTGAAAGAGATGTGCTCTATCAGTCACAAAAACCCATAAACTATACGAACGAAGCTGGAATGAAACGTTTCTTTATAGCTCATAAAACCAAGCAATCGTTTAGTGCCAGACCCCAAACATATATGTGTGTATTTGTAATATTTTGTACTGTAACACACACTCATTTCTGTCCCTTTACTCAAAAAAATGCTTTTCACTGTAGTAAAACACAAATAAACCGAGCAAACATTAAATTGTACTGTTCTTTAAATTCCAGCCTTGTTTGATAGAAGCTTTTTTACACAACTTTTTGACATTTTTATGCTTAATATCTGTATGTTTCTACATTCATACAAAGTTTCTAAATTTAGAATTAAAAAAAACTTTAATCCAGTTTAATTTTATTCTTGTAAAAACGTTCTCATTAGCATTGGCGTTAGGTGCACCCTACTAATATCAACATTTAATGATTTTCTTACTCAAAGTTTGTAACGAACAAGTTTTCATCTTGCATGCCCATCTCCCCACACAGTTCCTGCGTCACTTCGAATTTTATACAATTATACGACCTCGTTAAACAAGCGACCTGTAAACACAACAACGCTTCCAAATTGACAAGTTACATGTGACGGTAAAAGACGGGCAAAGGTAAAACATGTACATCCTCGACAGTAATTACTCGGAGCCCGCACATAGGCTTCCAAAACAAAGTTCCCTCGAATTTTGTTCTAACAAGATTTCCGCTCCTAATGACTCTCATAACAAATAAAACTTAATTATCAATTGGCCTACTTACGTAGAATTCTTAACGAACTTTGGCAAACTATGACGACGGCAACAGACCCCGGGTAACAAATTAAATTGCTCACTTTGCACACTAATTCATTAATAACTATTCAAATGGCATAAGTATCTATTATGTCTAAATAAGGGCGGAATATGGCTAAGTTAGTATGTAGCTGTATAGTTTTGATGTCGCGAACAATTTATAGTTAATCTACAATTCTGAGTGTTAATTTTCTATGTACCTATAGACTTTATGTGTGTATTTTAAAACTAAATAGTATACTTATACTAATTTAATACTCTTAGGCAGCAAAATAATAATTTACTTAGATGAAACAAAAGAAAAAAGGAGCTTAGTAAAAGTTAACTACTATTGCCGTAAAAGAGAATCTTATCTATTTACATTATATAAATAGTATGTAATATATGTCGTGGTGGCCTAGCGGTTCAATGAACGGATAAGTATACACATGATTGCATGTACGTACGCATTACAGACAAGTATGAAAATGACTTATTCAAACATTTTATGACATCATCAATGACAATCGTGAGGAAACCTAGATTACAATCATTTAAACCAAATCGCCAACCTACTCGTACAATGCGAAATAGCGGTGATCAATAGCCGTTCCTTCTCTACTTCTCTATATGAGAAGAAACCTGTGCCAAGCAAAGGGAGATTTTTAGGCCATTTTTATAAATAGTATACAATATATCCTTACGCTTCAAGGCATTATTACAAAAGAGACCACAATAAATATTAGCTACAACAAAAACCTTTTCTAGGAAAACCGTTATTAATTTACCTGCTGTGACGGCTTACCCTAAAATAATAATGAAAAACATTACAATACATATGTAAGCTATACATACAGTGAATGTTTGAAGATACAATAAGTGTATTGGTTTTCCTAATAACCTCTGGTATCTGGTACAATATGTAAACACAGCTGCTAACAAGCTGGCTACTACGATTGTTTGGGTGTTGAACATGCTGTATGCATCTAATTCCATTACACAATAGGTAAACAGAATAAATATCTAAGTGCATTACTTTGTGATGTGCTAAATGTCTTTAAAAAGGTCACATACTTTTCTTCGTCATTGCTTTTAATAAAAACAGAAAAATTTTAATTCTCGTATTCATTTCTGAATTTATGATGGGATATAATATGCTAAAAATATAAAAATCGTAATCTTGTTCTTTGTTTTTATATAAGCCGTTATTTTAATTAATTAATAAAGCCGGCAAAAAACGAATAAAAATAATTTGACATAAAAATCTTAATAAAACCCACCCGCTACGGATCGTTAAATAAAGATATATATTTTTGGCAAAACGATCAAGCTGTGACAAAATTATGGAAAAACAACAGGAAAACCGAGGAGTAAATAGAAATTACTAAGTTTGCAGAAAACGAAATTGTTTCCGCTCCATGTGAAAGTGTTCGTCACAAAAACAAGGGTTCAAAACCAGCGCCGTTCCCTCTCATGGGATAATGTGTACGCGCGCTATAATAATAACACTTCAACTGACTCAGTTTTCCCATAGATTTAATATACTGGTTTAAATAATCTCTCATGTAGGGAGGTTAAAGTAGAACTCTCGTCAAGTTATTTTTAGTCTTTCCAAATTTGTACAAAATTTGTGAAGTGTAATTTAAGGTATGAATAATACAAGAACTTTTGGGTAAAATTAAGTACTTGATCATGACTACGGTGACTTTATCAAAAATATTGAAAAGGTTACTTTGATTCGGACATTGTCAAACACAAATTAATAAAGATTAAAAAAGCATGTAGTTCTTGTAATTTTATTTGGTTGGGGCACAGTTTTATTACTAAAATGCCCCTAAACTCATTGGAAAAAGACGGCGAAGTAAGATTTATCTCGTGCTCTTGTGCCTTCAAATGCCTACCCAAGGTTAAATGTTAATGTGACTTTATAAATCACAGATTGTCGCGTTACTTAACCTTGGCAGAGCGTCTTATTCCAATTGTTTTAACAAAATTTATTAAAGTGCTTCCATTTACTAAAGAGCAGATTATCAAAGAGCAGAGGGTAAAAATAGACTGAGGCTATGGCTTTTATGGTGGAATATAATTTATTAATAGTTTTAATTCATATGCTGTAAGGCACGGGGAAAATTTCATTATTCCATACACTTAATATAACGGGGCTACATTTAAAAATCAATTAGCGAGCGACGTTGACAACGTAACATGCCTTTCATAATTCATAAGGCTGTTCTAAATAGATCTCTGTATATATATATATCTGTAGTGTGTATATTTGATGTCATAACATGCATGCGAGCTCTAAAATTTAAATGTCAAGCCGTGTTTGATATATGAACGCGTCAACCCGTGAGCTGCACACGTTTTTTTTATGAATTTAATTTACGACCTTTATATAACAGACCCATAATTAAATTCAAAGCAACAAAGCCCACTTGGTTAGCTCCATTCGAGTTACCGATGAACAGCCTCACATACACACAGGCGTATATTATTCAAAGCAATTAGAACCCGTCCCTTTTTAGTGGTCCTTAATAATGCCGCAATTCACGAAAATTTTCATAATTGTATTGTTTACCAAAAATGTCTATAAAATTACTTGAGCATATGAATTTAATTATGTATGTATGAACTTATATAAAAGACTTGAAACTTATTGTTATAAAAATAACTAATTAAGAAATAATTCTATCCCCTTTCATTCAAATTTACCCTATTTACCTGACCCTTAAATTGGTTCAGAATTACCTCTCGGTTGTAATTAAAAAGTAAATTACATCTAGGAAACTTGAAAAATATTGGAATAACCCAGACAATACATAAACAAATTATTCCATTCATAAATGATTCATTCATCAGCCTGCTACGCAATTGCTACGAAGCGTAGCACTGTTCAGTACGTAGCATAATTTAATAGCTCTTCTTCCACTTCACGAACAATTTATAACGCTTCCTTTTAAAATGAGGACATCGGATATCATATTTTTCGGAAAAACCAACAAAATTCTTACGAAGTCATGAAATGTGATCATAAATTTTTAGAGAACCTCGAGCCTAACGCAACGAAGTCGCAAAAATTCTTATCTTTATGGACACAATTTTAAGGTATTCGGATCTAAACCGAGGTTGTATTATGATCAAGAAAACATCGGATACGACTGATACTAACTTATTACAAAACCTTGGACAACTTTCGTAGCTTTTATTAAAAAACTGATTTACAACTTTATTTGATAAAGTCTACATACGGCCTGAAAGAGATAAAAATAACATAAAACTCTCTGAAAAAGTCGAATAACTATCTGAGAAATGATATAAAAAAAAACGATTTAAAGTAAATAGGTTATTGAAGCATCATGTCTAACACGAGTCGGGTGACTTGGAAAAGTTACCCCATTATTTACGGACGCCAATGCGAATGTGAATAAACAGCAGAGGCACGCGTGACTCGAATGAATACCGACATAATATTCACAAGGACGAGATACTGTGAAAGTTTACGTTAAAAAAATATTTATATTTTATTCAATACCATGTCAGAGTATTGTGTTTGACCTAAAAACAGGGAACTTCTGCCACGGATCATTATGAGAAAACTTTACAGACGTAAGTATCGAACATGTACCATGCTATTTTTATTCTACAACTATCATTTTAATTTGGATTTTTTTTTTAAGAATTTAAATATATATTTGTATTTATACTATTGAAAGGAGTATTGTATATCCTACTAATCCTACTAATATTATAAATGTGAAAGTGTGAATGTTTGGATGTTTGTTACTCAATCACGCAAAAACGGCTTAACGGATTTGGATGAAATTGGGCATGCATGTAGCCTTTAACATGGGAAAAAACATAGGCTACCTTTTATCCCGATTCCTTAAGTAGTTCCCGAGGGAAAATTGAAAATTGTTTACGATCTAAGCCGTGGACAGAGAGCTTATAAAAATTTGGTATTTTTCTCTATTACAGCGCAAGCACACGGGTACACGGGTACACGGGTGAAAATTTTATTCCATTTTTCATTATTTTCACATTTTTCATGCCTTTTTGGACCCAATCCTGAAGTTCACGCAGACAAAGTCGTGGGCAGAAGCTAGTATTACATATAACAATCTACATATTTTTTTACCCCTTTTATTATAACTGGGTAAATAACTTTATAACAAGTCGACTTTACAAATTCAACTAATTTGTCTAAAAATAATAGTCAATACATAACCAAGATCAAAGATGACATTTATACCTTAACATATATGGAAGACTACCTAAGTGTACCGTATCAGCAGCTCCGTTTAGAACAATATATACAAGTGGTAAAACGCAGCATTCATAATAGAAACTGTAAATAAATGACACACAAGGCTGGCATAATACGGCGCCCACAATTTCACTCCCAGCCATGTTTTGTCACCTGTTTACACAACCAACTCATTCTATTACAGTTTAATGACTTAATACGTCGGAGTTAATAGAGTTGAACTTGCATGCAACGTTTAAAAAAGTGGTAACGAGGTCCTACACTCGGTTGTTCTGTAATTAAAAGTTTCATTATGGCACGCTCCTTAGATTTACCACAAACCATTTCCTTTTAAATGGAATTCATGTGAGCAGTCTTACTGGGCGCAAGTGATGACGATTTACATAATGATGAGCGGAATTACTAGAATATTGGAAATTGCTTTTACTTAAACCTCTAAAGGATACATTTACTTACAATTTACCATAATTTGCTGTATCTTCGATAACACCGATTTGTTTCTGATTTACGTATATTAACATAATCCCGTATGAAATAAACCAGTTTATACCTTATTTATGTGCTAATACTGGCTTAACTTAAATTGTTTGAAGATGATACAATTAAGTCAGTATTGTGGTGGTAAATTTATCTATTCGAGAGGAGCATGTGTCGTAGGGTGGACGGGCCACGGTGAGTATTATCGGCCCTGACGCATTCATTATTCAGCCGCGAATGGCGATCGGAACGAACGTTCCAACCTGTTCGCATATTCCATTCATTCGTTCCTTTTGCCAATTCACTCTTTAACACCTTCTTACGGTTCGCTTCACGACCTGAATAAAATAACGCACTGAAACCTCATGAGAGAAGATTGAATGATCAATGAAGTGGGCTCGTAATACTGATCGTATTTTTAAGCGGAAATAGATTTTACCCGAAGTCAGCGTAAATCATATAGTCTAGATATTCTTGACCCTGACCTTTGACTTGTATGGGATATACTCTAAGCCAAAATAATAAAGGTACTTTATACTCTTACAATATGTAGTTCAGAGGCAACTGTCAATTATAATATATTTGGACAATTTCTTTCTCTAGACAGGGTACGGTTTACATGATTGAGAATTCGTGGACGGGCAGATAGGAGACCGCAGTACGATGTCAAGTAATCGCCAGGTAAAGCTCCTGCTAATCTAACTCATGTTTACTCTAAGTCACCTGTCACGACACCCAGGGGACACATCGGGTGATTTGTGTTTAACCAGAGAGCACACGACGTTTAGGATTATTATTAATGAAAATCAAGCAGTTAGTAGTTAAACATACCGTGTGTAATAGTTGTATCTATTTAACGTTACCGTGCATTGTTTTGTTTATAATTTGCTTAGGTAACATTTTCGTCATTTAATTAAGTGCATCAGAAGTAAAACTCCTAATTTGTTTCACTACAGACCGTTGGGTCATAGCGCTTTGATAAAAGGGTCAACTCCGCAGCATACGAACTTCTCGGAAGGTCGGGAAACGAATTTTTAAAGTACCTTGTGGTCGTGAGCGACGTGACGCGAATCAAGGCAAGCCCTTGTCCCTCTATCTATTTGTTCGGCGAAATTTTCTGAAGACACAGAGCTAAACTCGTAATTTTCACACAAAATTGAACCGCGGGCGTCATTGCACGATTTATTTTGTAGACATGCCTGGGTTTCGTCTGAATATAAGAATGTCTTCGCTGATACTGTACGCGACTGATGAAAACTCGTCGCTCCCAGGGGCGACCTCTCTTTTATTTCTCTAAGTTATAAAAAGTAATGAGGTATTTTATGTTGATGGCTGCTGCGTTCTATTGTTCGAAGTTTCCCAACCGAAACGGGATTCTTAAATAGATTTTTGTCCAATGTCTTATTAGGTTTATTAGAAATATCGTCGGTCGAGTTGATCTGGGAATCCCATTTAATTTTAGGGTATTTGCTCTATCAAAACTATTTTACCTTATATAAAACATTATGGTAAATGGTCCACATATGTATTTGGAAAACGATTCAATTTATTCAAAAAAGAGGAAACTGCATATTAACTTATTGTTTTCTGATGTTTACGCGAATATTAGACATTGAAATATTGTCTTATTTCGCATATTAACTTTTTACGCATGAGCTGGTTGTATTTTTTGGTATCCAAAAAGTTTTTTTTTTTAATGACTATTTATGTTAACATTGGAAAATTTATGTATACAAGCTAAGTTCCGTCAATTTATCAGTAATCATTCTATCCAGCAAAGTTTATTTGTAACAAAAACAATGAGCATGTGCATGTCAACAATTCTTAATAACATAACAACATAGAAATTTAGCTTAATTGGTATACAATGCTTCACAGACATCACTGACTTCCTAGAAACTAAGATTAATTTGGGAAACACAACATAACGTGATTAATTTAAATGACAAGAACAAAGATGTAGCATGTAAAAAGGTCGGTTGGAACTTGGTCCTGCGACACGGCGGAGGTCGTGTAATCCGACGAACACAGGTCGCAGGTCCCTCTGCCACACTCACACCACCAACTTAGACATTCCGCTACTCTACGACACACACATCAATTTTCACTGAAATTTGAACCCATTTGACTGATCTCACCGACGAGTATTTTTAGCCTAACGAGTGTGTTATGGAAACCAGTCCCTTTACCGACAAAGTATTCAATACATACGTATACAGCCTAGAGGTCATTTTCCTTTCCTGTGTGACAAAGCTAAATGGACCAAAAATATTGTAGCTATACGTACAAAGTAAATGTGTTGCGAAATACTTAACATGTGACAAATAGGTTGTACTTAGAATGTGTGTGTGTACGTACATTAAATATGTAATTTACTGAGATGATGAATAGCTTCTCTTAATATAATGCCCGAGACAACACCCAACGGTGATACATTAGTCGGTATAGTGACAGTTTTAATTAGCTTTTTATAACGTAGTAAGCTTATGTGTAGAGGTTTTATATTAAGTGGAAGAAGAAGATGAAATATGTTTTAGTAACTGGTAAGTACTTTCAATAAAATTGGTAAGTTATTTCATTGAATACTTCGCTAAATATAAATTTTGAAAGTGGACACAGTTATTAGAGGTACCTCTTATTAAATTTCCTTTAGAATTAAAGACATGCTTAAGGAATAAACGTCGTGATTTACAATAACCTTATGAACAGAATGATAAACTATAAAAATCCAATTATTACTAAGGGCGAGCTATAAAAACCAAATAATCAAATAGATCTAGCTCACAGGTAAGTTGTGAGATGGGTCAGTTATCAGCGGACAGTAACGACGGCAATATGTAATTGTAGTGTGATAAGAATAAGGAATGGCGACACCGGCTCGTGGCGCGCGGCAATGTGTAATTACCCCGAGCGCTGCGTTCAACACGCTGATGTACGTGAGCCGCCACCCGCACAGATAACGCACCCAACCCTTATCTCTACAGTCTACACGCTCCTTACCGTTTGTCATAAATTTTATCACTCCGATGAGCGGACGTAAGCGAGACCTCTTTTTTCAGATTCTCTCTTCTACTGAATTAACGACCCGTGAACTTGTGAGCAACGATCCCAGCCTCTGCTTTTTTTTTTCAGTCACAAACACGATCACTTTAGTAGATTATCATGCACATAATTTTTACTTTACACCACACCACCAACTTATAAATTAATTCCGTTTTTTTTTTGTTTTACAGTTTCAGTTACAATTTGCAATATTTACTAAAGTGTGTAAATAAATAAAGTTCATCACTTTTTAAAACTACAAAGTCAGGGTATTCATCAACGTCTTCGTAGCAATAAGTTTCCAATAGTTTCGAAGTGATAACACTAGAGCAATTCCTGTGAGATAGGCGATTTGAGGTTGTAAGTGTTGTCGCGCGTTGAATGTCAAACGTTGCGGGCGAAGGTTCGCGGGCGCGACTCGCGGCGGTGTCGTCGGCAGTCGCTTGGCTGGCGGCCGGCTGCGGACTGCGCGGCAGTGCGCGGGTGGCGCTCGGCGGGCCGCTCGCTCGCCGCCCGCGCCCGCTCGGCGCACGCGCCCCGCGGAGATCGATACACCCCGCCCAAACCACCGCTGCGCCCGCCGGGGCCGCCCGCACACATACACTTACGTGCGCCCGCAATGCCTAAGCACGCACACCACTGACAACATCTCCCGCGTGCCTTGATTTTTTGAATTCACCTCCACAGTCACCTCTTAGTCAAGTGTAAACCAAAACTTTGAGATAATATATACAGCAGCCGCACAAAAAGTTTACGATCCAGTTAAATGTGCATAAATTGTTCTTTTCTGTTTTGTTACTATATAAAATGTTTTGGAGATCAAACATCGACTGCTTTAAATAGCACCTCTGAAATATTTATAGATGCAGTTATATTATCAGAGATACAGTTATATTTGCACCCACAAGACCTTATTAATAAGGTCTTGTATTTATATACTTATCAATAATATTATTATTAGTTTAAACTAATAATAATATTATTGATAAGTATATAAATACCTTCTTTCTCCTATTCCACCATATCTTTTGTACAAAAAAAAAAAAAAAAAATCCTGCCCAGAAGCCTTGTAATAAATATTTCCAGACTTCCCGCTTAAGAACATCAAACAATCTTAAATATTACATAGAACACCTGCATTTAAGCTCACAAGTGTTCCAATACGCGAGGCTCGTCCGCCTCCCTACTTAAAGCAGCAGACTGTTCAACTTGTCGACTGAACGATATTATATCCTCTAGTTTATCTATGTCATAAATATATTGGTTTAGTGTGTACCAAATAACGCATTGAGTACAGCGATATGTGCTCTGAATAATATCCTCGAATAGGTGGGAGTTTGATTTACTTTTAAATAGTAAGAGAACGACATGTGAATGCTAACGTGAGTGTTGGTTAATGAAACTGTGGGAAAGTAGGAGGAAAACAGTACTCGCAACTAACTACAACCGGTGGTAGTCATGTTATTTGTGTGTGTGCTGTGTACGTAATTCTCGCCCAACTTCGGTTAATTCCGTCACATACACCTTTCTGTTCATTATCATTTTCTTTTATGTGCTCATGTAGGTACGTAAGTGCGACATGCGCCAGTTGGAGAAAGTGACTACATGAAATGAAACGATTGCTTTAAGTTCCTTGTTTATTCACTTCGTTAAATATATTCAACGTCTAACGAAAGAGGTTCGACTTAACTCAAACATCGTGAAAAGATGTTTTGTCGGGACGTTTTCCATTTACATCCAACTTTAGTAATTGCAGTGAGTAGAAGATTAAATCTTATTAGATGAATTACATTTCAAGTAATGTGGCTTACATGAGATACATTATAAATATTAACAAAATGGTTTTTATTTTCAAATCGCTCATATTTTATGTGGGTATAATTATGAAGATAAACTATTTCTATCAACTAAATAAAGATTCAAATCAAAGCGACTTTAATTATATTTGTCGATGAGGATTATTAATAATTTATAATTACAAAATTTACATGGTAATATGACGTACCTATTAATATATCAGTTTATTTACATATTCCCTATATTATAAGACTTAAAGTAAAAGTAAATATAGCAACAGTTATTTATGTATAATCGTGATACGAGAGTCATAGGATTGCTCTACACGTAGGAAAGCAATCCAAATTTATTACGCGTTCAATCAGCTCGCGATAACCGCTCCCTCCAGTCGATACAGTTTCCAAATCAGTCTCGCGAAAGCTCCACACTCCAAAGATTTCACTTACCGATCAAATTCTAACGTAAATCTTGTGATACTATTCAAGTTAATACAAATTCGAAGGCTAGGTAAACAATATTCGAATAACGAAGGTAATCGGATAAACACAGATAGTTATAATGATGTAGATTATATTTCGTTATTACATGTAATTGATTTTTGACTACATTAGTCCTTTCTGTGGGCTGTACGACAGCGGTAACAATGACTTGTAAAAATTAAGCTTATTTCGTCTACAAAATATGTCCATTGATTTGCGACAGCCCGCATGTCCCGCATCTTAGGTATATTTCCAGGAAGAACACAATGTATTTAAACGAAAACAACCGTCTAACGTTACCAATTTGTATTCATTAATCCTACACTTAATTTTAATTATCACTCCCAATCAAGGTAAAACAATTGAGCAAATTTTGTAGTCTATCACAGGCTGACAATTAATTTAGGTCTCTCCAGAAAGGATAACAGAGCTGAACCCAAAATTTTCGGCCTATCATCTTAATTTACCTTTATTAAAGAAATTGATCGTGTGACGTCATTGACCTCGTCTATGTTACTGTGTTCATGACTTTTAACTAAATTGTCGGCAACAAAAATATATTTTTTAGTTTTATTAAGTTTTTCAAAATGACTCTGAATCTGAGACTAAAAATATAACGGCAGAATGAAAACTCTTGAATCAAAACAAATGTGAAAAGACTAAAAAACGGTAAGAACGCATTGAATTTTGCAGTAAATACTTACAAATACAGACACAAGTATACATATTATAAAATAACAATCTTTTGCCAGTTGTCAGACTTTATGTAAAAGATGGCGTCCAAAAAATACTTAATTTAAAATGAAATAAACCAATACATTAAGTAGTTCACAACAGAATCAAGAAATGAATAGCGGATATATCGTCCCTAAGGAGTTAAGTAGCAATATGTTAGCAAAACATCCCAATCGTTGGAAACATTCCTAATCAAGAAGTTTGATCAAATAAATATCCCCAACCAGCTGTCCCGTAAAAATCACAAAATATTCATCGGGGCTGGGAGCAGGCAGGGGGGGAGCCGCGTCCCTCCGCATTACTCCGACAAAAACCTCTACTAAACCAGAAAAAACTTCCATTCAACTGCCTAAGGAGTATATAAAACGTGATGAAAGGACACCCTAGAGCCTCAGTAATATGAACACTGTTTTTCTTCCGTTCGATAATCTTTTATCCAGAATCTCACTGACCGGACAGAGCATTCCGATGCTCGTTTTTAATTGAGAAGCTCTCAAATTCATGTTCAAGATTTACTTCACAGTTCGAGAATATGGTTTAGCTTTGCTACATTCATGATTTTATTAATGTCAAGAAGATGAAAGGTTGATATTGAATTATTGACTTTAGTAACAATACTGATGTAACCGGAAGTAACCACTAATATCGTTCGTTCATCAAAGAATTTAGTTAAGTAATAAATTACATCAAGTATGTTTAAAACTGCGTGACCTTATGCCCTTTAGATTAATGTGTTTGAAGATATAATTGGTGTACGCAAATATGTAAAGCACACGGGTATTAATTATTAAAGGCGCTCGTATTTCACGACGCTAAAATAAAAAATGAATTAGAGATATATCATGGAACTCATTTCTCATCCGACTAAACAGGACACCTGTTACCTGGCTGCTCTCAAACAAGGCACAATTATCATTTAATTTAGGCACGTCGCTCGCCGGATGTTGACTCATTAAATAGCTATTTTAACCTTTGACATAAGTGGATATGGTTACATTTCATCAAATCGTAAGGGGATATTTATGTTTTCGCGACTAATGTATGACTGAATACTGTAACGTTTCGTAAATTGACACGATATTCCTTCACTTCATTTTTATGAGAACGAAGAATTTATTATATTAATCAAAATAGACAGTCCATTCCACTTTCACTTTTAGTTTACACTTTCCAGCGAATAAATCGTATACGACATATGAATTATTAATGTACATTTTCATATGATTAATATCATAATCAAGCTTTGTTAGAACTACAGTTGAAGAAAAATATTTACGTCAATAAATTACATTATATAAGTATTACTTCGTTTATATCTAAACGAAAGGATGACGAGGAAGACTTCAATAATCCTACCTATAGCCACTCGGGATATCTATTATTGTTATATATTAAAACTTTCTCCAGAATGTAACGAACACTTTTCTGAAAACCGCATCAAAATCCGTTCAGCCAAACGCGAGATTGCGCCTTTAACATTATGTATCCTGTACGTAATATGTTCGTTGTTGGAAAAAAAACAAAGTGAGACAGTGCCATATTAATTTACAAAAAGCAGAAGATAGCTAGTCATGCCTCATTAAAAAAAACAGCGACATCGGCATGTCGGCGCCATACACTTTATTACTTGCATAATTCTCCTTGCTATATTGACATCAATGTTGCCGTCTTTTGTTCAGATGTGCGAATTCATTTCTTTGTTAATTAATTAAAATAATCGCATAATATAGAGAAAAGAGTCTTAGGAAGCTGAATTTACAGTCATCTCATTTGTCGTGAAGATCCACCTAAGTTAACGTTACCTATAATATTTTTAAGAAACAAAAAGCGACGGAGATTAGAGCGTCAGTTGTGATCATGTGATTGGTGGTTCAAATCCCACCAATTTCACTATCGACGTTAACTTTTTTAGCTTAGCACGAAGGGTTAACAAGAATACTAGTAATTTGCAATCGACATTGCTATTAACTATTGACAAAACCAATCTGATTAATTTTAATACCTAGATATGTAACAATCACTTTTACATAATCAGCATTTAATCTTAGATAAAAAAGAAAACATTATTTATATCGCTGCAACTTATCCAAAATTTTCTCAACTCCATATAGTTAACACCGCATTTATCAATCTAATTTTAGTAAAACAAAAAGAGCAATACAAAAACGAAAGCTTTTAAATGGAGTACCGAACACCCACCTCAAATATGTTCCTCATTCAAAATATCGTTTTGCATGAGTTGGAATAACGTTAAACTCATGCAAAACGATATTTTGAATGAGGAAAGTTAATGAAGTATTATTTCGTTATTCGTTAATTAATTGAGGTCATTATATTTCATTTTCAGTGTATTTTTATGTTATTTCATCAACTAGAAATAACTTAAAACTCATTACGTGACAGGTGTTTCGGCAGACGACAGCCAATAAAACAACTTTTATTGGTTTTTCTTTTACATACTGTTCTCTTATTTCATTCTTAAATATATTTCGTTTCAATATTCGATAATGTACATTCAATGATTCTGAGGGGCATTTTACACAATATACTAAGTGATTTCTTTTCGGGACAACGTTTTTCTTGACGGCATAATAAAAAGCAACAACCTAAATTCCACCGGAAAAAACAATGTTCGTCTAAATTTTGCACCTGTAGCTTCAGAGAACAGGAAGACCAACTAGATGAGAGAGTAATTAATTTACCAGTCTATTTTAAAAATGACGTTACTTTCGTCGGTAAAGTCGTAAAAGAAAATAACCGTGAAAACCTTTACGACAGAAATTGCCTTCCATTTTCATTTACGGGTGGAGAGATCGTCTCAAATATAATTTATGACAACGAACAAATGAAAAATGAGCTCTTATATTGTGTTATATATATATCAATATACAATTGTTAAGTTCACTGTTCGAAAGCTATCAGTGAATGTAAATAAAAGCTTCAGCACCTCACCTATATATTTGCTATGCGCATTTTATATCAATCTATAAAACTAATCTAAGTAATGGGCTTCACGTGTCGCGCTTCTCGCGGGGAAACAATTACGAACGTGTGCAGACGCAATAAAACTCTTCATACGATGTTTCGTAAGCACAGCATTACCGCATAAACAAATATATTTTTATAGCTAATTAAAATTTTGAGAGCACCAAATATAAATAAAATTATATGGAATCATTTACGATGTAGTTTCAATAGATTTACGGCTAAGTGGATGACAAAAGCCACATTAGCCAACTCCAGATCAATAAACAGTATTGGATATTAGGTAGTAGCGCGCGAGCGAGGCACGTTTGATTCACAGACACGCATCGCTGCATTTGTTTCAATACCCGGGAACATGCATAATTTTCAACCACAATTATGAATTCTTGTGATTGTTGTTGCTAGAGACGATTATTCTTGTTGTTATAAAATTTGAACAGAAATTAGAAATGCAATCATATTTATAATCGGTACACCGTCGTTGTATGTTTAGGTTTATGCTAAATAAGTGAATACCGCCGTTATCTTTATGTTCGAACAGTAAAAGGCAATGAGCAGTATTAATTTAACATGTCGTAAAGGTGACTTTACGGCGATAATATTTGCGTTGTCGCTGTTATAACTGTAACGTTGATATCGCGTCGCGGAGTGCTCCTCGAGATATTTGCCGCGTGCTCGAGCGGCGCGGGCGCGCTGTTTGAGCGGCAAACACTCGCGAGCCGGCTCCCCGGCTCCCGGCCTCCCTGCGCTAACCACCAGGCGATCACCTGTCGCTCTACTTAACGACAAAGAATTTTCCCCAATCATATTATGTACATAGGTATTTTTAACAGAAAAGTAATTGACTGATTTTACCTTGACAAACAGGTAGTCTCCTTCTTGTGTCAGAGATCTGTCTCGAGTCACTAAACCAGATGTTTTTTTGTATTTTTCTATGTGAAAAACATTCTTTCAGATTTCATTTTGAGTAACGAATGAATAAAATAAATTCAAAATAAACGTGTTAACACGGGAGAGCCGTGGCGCACAAAAGCTGTTAATTTGTAATGTCGTTCGTTCCCTTTGTTAATGTTTTCTAACATATACGGAAGTGTTTATTTGTATGCTTCAGGTTATCTCAAAAAGCTCTGAATAGATTTAACTCAAATGATTTTAAATCTTGTTGTTTAATAAAAAAAAATCAGTTTTGCTTTTACAAGCTATTTGTATTTTGTATTATAAATAAAAAACACTTTTTGTAGTTTATTTCAAGTTGGCTTCAAAATATGTTCTCTGAAACATATTTGCACTGAATTCGTGACCGCATAAGTGAAGAAGTAACAAAATATTTGTGAGCTTTTGGCACAACCTCTCCGTGTCGGCGCGCACTCGTGTTGTAGCATTTTTCAAAATGGTTTTACATGTTCGTTCGTACTTCGTTTCAATCTAGAATAACAAACACACGTCTATGTAAGTCTATGTAAACGAAATGTGAAAAATATATCGTAAAGTGTTTACATAACAAACAATGTAGTAAGTAATTAGTATTCAATTCAATTGAATTACAATTACTGTTCACGGCCGAATTCACGCTTTGCCACGTGTGAGTATGTAGGTACTCTGCTCAATTAATAAGGAAAAAGCAGCAATACGCTCTAATTAAACTGATGGACACGTACATTATGTCTTTAAATTACAACAATAATGTCTTCATAGTAATTTAATACCTCACCAGAAAATGCAAAGCGCACTTGAATAAAGCAAGAAAGTATTGTAACAATTTAATTATTTCGTCAATACACGTCAGATGTCAGTTGTGAGCGCTTGTTATTAAAACCTTGTTTGTCATTCCTATCTCCGATAGACAATGTGATACTTTGGAAATAATAAGGCGCGTCTCAAATGGTGGAATGTTTACGCTCCAGCATAATGTTTGTAAGCAATATGTAGAAAAAATGTAAACGAATCGAAACAAGTACACGGAATGCGTCGCGTGCCGCCAAACGCTTTATCTCACGCATTTATTTTGCAAACACAACACTTTGTAACAACAATTGTTTCGATTTGCTTCACGCCAACCGAAAAACACCACTTGACACCACCAATATTCGAGCTCACCAAAGAATAGCGATGTTCATTTGTCATTTTTTCATGGAATATTTTTTATAATTGGATTTATGTTGACTCATCACCCCACTTATATGTTTTAGAGACTTTCAAAAGTGTCATCGTATTTGTATCGGGTAATCGATTTTGTTTTTCGCTAACAATAACAAACGCGGGCCTGAAAATAAAAGGCAATCAAGTATTGTGATTTAGCAAAAAACTGTTATATTCTACTTTGATGAAATTTTGTTCAGACCACCAATTAATCTACTTTGACAATTTGGCCGTTATTTTCCGATACAGTACTTTGTCATTTTAGTTTTAAATAATGTACGACGATAGCAGCACGGAGTTTTGCGATAAGCAGGTAAACGTGTATACATAATTAATCCTTCAAAGTTTTGGTCTCCGGTAAACAGTTAACTAACTTAAAATGTTGGTATTGTTGGTGCTTTTAACGTGCAGCTAACTGCTTTCCTAACACTGCGTTTAGTATAAGTGTATGCTTATGTAGAACTAAATCCACATGTGCTCATAACAGTTAACATTTAACTTTTTAGTACTATACTAATTATATACTATAAATATATTACGTATAGTAAAAGTGAACTTCAATCTCACTAAAGACCAAAAAAAATGTTAATGCTTTAGCTCGCGAAGCGAAGTGACGTCGATCATCTATATTTTTTTAACTTATGTTTCTATATGTGACATTTTGCCTTCCTTCTTTTGTCAATGAACGTCGTTTCTGTACACTCTTTACCTATCATTCTAGTCTGTAAGTCTAACATCAATATTTAGCTAACCTATCAGGTTATCCAACCAGGTTACTGAGCAGAAGTACAACCGACTTTTGCTCAGTTTCTCGGCTAAAGCATGTCCATTTGCTTACCCTCAAAAACCCTATCAATGATAGATGCGAAAAATCAACAACTACTTAATGAAATATCAGTTAGCATCAGGGAAGTAATTATAACATTCCAGATTGTATGTAGATTGCTCAACAGCCATGCTTACAATAAAAATGTAAATGCCTAGACGTTTATTTTACTTTCTATACCCCAATTCATTTGATCGTAGAGTAAAGACAAGAAGTAATTTCAATATTAATGAACTTAGGTTCTCATCATTCCGTTCAGGCATTTATTATGTATAGATTCAATAGTCGTTATTAAACTAAAAATATCAATACTACCTTAATTTGAGTATAAAGCGAAAAATTTTTTAATTCAAATACAAATATTTAATCATAAAACAATGGTTTTCTTCTATTATTATTTTATACAATAACAATCCAGTAGCATACACGGTATATAAATACAATGAAAATATAAAATACATTGAAACAAGCACAGCGGTATGAGTTAGCTGCCCGCGTAGCCGCGGATCGTAGAACGCTAAATGTTTGCTACGTCAACACGAGCGTAGCAGTGGCTACGCTAGCAACGATACTGCTACGAGAGACCTAACAAAATATTTTTATACACATAAACTAGTTGCAATAAACTAATGTTTAGGAATGACATTTCAGTAAAAAGTTTTACTATATATTAGCATATATAGCTACATTAGTAAGCTTTTCTCATAAAGTTTCTCAAACATTGAGGAATAAAGGATGTATGGGTATATCAAAGCTAAAACCGTTTGAGTCAGCGGCACATTTGATGGAATAATAAAGTAAGTTTTATAGTCTTTCTTCGCCTCTATAAATCTTTAGGATTGGCCGACACAGATGCGTGCGGCGATAGTACTGCCCGAACAGTTTGTTGACAGCATTACACCGATAACATCGCATTTTACCTCCGACATATCTTTATGGTCCTACAAATAATAAATGTGATTTCTTTCAAAAATTAGATTAAGAGTTTCTCTATTTAATATCAAACCTTTTTGGGATTACGTACCTACGGAGAAACATGACTTTCATTTTGTTGTACCTAACCTTTAACAAAATTTAATAAACTGCTCGGGTATATCATGTTTTATTGACACGGATAAGAAATAAGTTACTTTTAAAATTATTAGTTAATATTTTGAGCAGTGTTAAAACATACATATAATATCATTAATATTTGCCCTTGGACATTTAGGTGAATAGTAAAACTATAGGTAATTGAGTTGCTCTGGAAAGAGAATAATTTATTACATAACCATTTATAACAATTTTACAAAACATTTCATAACATAAATTAAACATAAAACCCACCTGGAAAGAGAAACAACATTTACAGCTATTGCTTCACCAGTTCTTAATAAAATAAAATAATCAAATTATAATCATAGTCTTTTAAAGCGCTGTCATTTAGTAAATCTGACAGACGATCTATGGGAGATTAAAAAGAGGTTTTACACTTTATAAATAGGTACATAATAATAAAATTATAAATTAAATGAGGTGTCACGCACCTCGTTTACATCTCCCCCCCTCCCTCCTTTTAAAGTACAAAGTTTTATTTTTCTATTCTTCTACTGGTATGAGTTTTGTTATATGAAAGAGGTTCGATTCTGACTTTCTGTGACCCGTGTTTATTTTATAAATTGAATTGGATATTTTATCTAAAATTTGATGCCCTATTTTCAATTCATCCAGTTTTTTTCGGTTCAACCGATTTCCATTTTCAACATATACCGAATCTCCGACTTTTAGTTCATAATGTTTTCTGTTTTTATCAAATCTTTTTTTGTTATTATTGTGTGATTTTATACTATTTTCTAAGGCAATTTTTCGGTCCCGTAATAAATGATGTTGTGTTAAATTTTCTTTCAATTCATCTGGTAGAATGTTAACATTTTTTCCCTCCAATAAATATTTTGGGGCGAACCCTGTTACGCTATGTTCAGTCTCATTATATTTTTCCGTACATTCGTGAGCTATAGTTGTCCAAGCGATTTTATCCTTCTTTTCATTAATCTTACAACGAATTTTATTAACCAACGTTTGATTCAACCTTTCGTTTAGTCCATTCGAAAATGGCGCATTTACTGCAGTGAAAACTATAGATATATGTTTTGATTCTAAAAAATTTTTGAATTCTTTTGAATTTATTCCTGGATATTGGTCTGATAGAATTAAGTCAATTTTATAATCCTGTGTTATTTTTTGGACAAGTTTTATAAAATCATTCGCATTCTGGGTTTTGGATGTTAAAATATACGCGTAACGAGTGAAGTGATCTACTAGAAGATGTAAATATGTTTTGGTTGAACGAGCACCACCAAACCCCCCTATGGTATCAATAGACACTATTTCAAACGGATAGGTAGCGGGACCCAAGTGAGACATTAGTCCAAATTTGTATTTTCCTCTGGATTTATTTTTTATACAGATTTCACAGTTGTCGCAATATTTTTTTATATTATCTAATAAATTTTTGGCGTGATAAAAGGGTTTAATCTTGTTTTCCATTTGTTGTCTGCCTAAGTGACAGTAGTAATTATGTACATGTTTTATAATATTCTTACTTAACTCTTCACTAAGTACAACCTTTTCATTTTTCCCTGTCTTTTTATAATATATATCATGTTTGAAAATAAATTTATTTATATTTTGTTTTATATCTTCATTTTTATCTTGATCATTTCTTATGTCCACTAATTTAACAAAATTTACTACTTTTAAACTACTATCTTGATTTTCATACGATTCTAAAACAGGGTTTCTACTTAAAGTATCTGCCTCTATATTATATTTACCCGGTGAATATATTATTTTAAAATTGAATTGTGACAAATAATACGTTAAATCACCCAGTTCTTCGTCAGTTCTGGCTTTAATATTCATTTTTTCTAAAGGTTTGTGATCTGAAAAAACCGTGAATGTTTTTCCTATAAGCCAGTGTTGCCAGTATTTTACCGCCTCTTTTATTGCCAAACACTCCAAATATATAGCTTTTTTCTTTTTTTGGGAGTCTTTCAATTTTTTTGAAAAATAAGCGCAAGGTTTTTCGTCACCGTTGGTTTGAATTTGTTTTAAAATCGCACCTATACCTTGTAAGCTAGCATCTGTATAAATATGTATTGGCAAGTCTGGATTAAAGATAGCTAGAATAGGTTTTGAGCAAAGCAGTTTTTTTATAGTATCAAAGGATTCTTGACATTTACTGGACCAAACGAATTTTTCTCCTTTTCTCAATAAATTATGTAAGGGATCCAGTATAATTGAAATATTTGGCACATATTTTCCATAAAAATTAATTTTTCCTAAAAATTGTCGGACGTTTTTTTGTGTTTTTGGATTTGGAAATTCTTTTATGGCAATCAAATTATCTTTCAGTGGAGTAACAGTATTGTTTTTAATTATGTGCCCTAGATATTTTACAGAGTCCTGAGCAAAGTTGCATTTCGTGAATTTTAATTTAAAACCTTCTCTTAATATTGCTTCCAATAACAAAGATAGATGCTCAATATGTTTTTCGAATGTTTCAGAAAATACTAAAATATCATCTATGTAATTAACAGTAAAATCTGAAAGTTTATGCTTTCTTATAATGCTACTTAATATTCTCTGAAAAATAGCAGGCGAAGTTTTTAAACCAAAAGGTAAACAAGTCCATTGAAAGTGTGCCTCCTGAGTTACAAATGCTGTTTTTTGTCTATCCTCAATTTTAAGGGGTATGGACCAGAACGCTGAGTTTACATCGAGTGTTGAAAAAAATTTACAATTCCTTGTTTTAACCATTAAATCCTCTATTAACGGGAATGGTTGCGATTGAGGGACTACGATTTTATTTAATTCGCGAAAATCTATACAAAGTCTCGATCTTCTTCCTTCTTCTTTTTTAAATGCTAGTGTTACCGGAGCGGCAAAAGGGCTATACGACTCCTCGATTAAATTATTTTCTAGTAATTTCGATATTTGATGTTCAATTTCTTTCATATCCTCAATAGAGCACCTATACGGTCTTTTACTACAGTATTTATCTATTAACAAATCAATATGGGCTTCATAACCTTTTACAGTACCTATATCAAATTTGTCTTTAGCGAAAATCGAATTATATTTGTTTATCAATTGATCAATAGCGGATTTTTCCTGATGATCTAAATTGTTTACTGATATATCAAAATTATCGACTATTATATTATTTTCATTAAAGTTTATTTTATATTCATTTATGATAATCTCTTTTTTATTTTTGTTTGTAATATCCCTTTTTTTTTCATAATATATACCTTCTTTATACTCACTACCTGAACTGCCAGGAATTTCTTTAGTGGTTATTTGTTGCTTTTCTTTATTTTGTATTTCATCTTCAGTATTATTACTGAGAATATTTTGGGTGATATTTAAATCCTCATTTTGAGTTAAATTAAATGTCTGTATACAGTCTAACCCAACTAGGAAATCGTAGTCGAAATTGTCTTTATCTATAACAAAAATATTTACATGTTTTTCAATTTCGAAAATTTTTATTTTTAAAGTTACCATTCCTATTGATTTTTTTACGCCATTAATTGTTTTAAAACCTGCATTTTTATTATAACCAGGTGTTTTTTTAAATGATAATAACCTAGAATTTATTAAGGAAACATTAGATCCTGAATCATAGATTCCTGATGTTTCTAAAGTATCATTTATTAGTAATTTAATTTTAATTAATGGCGGCACTATTAGTTTTTTGGGTCAATTTCATTTAATTCCGTTTCTAATTCAAAATTGTTAACACTCCTTATTTGATCTTTAGTTGGTCTATCATTAACTTTAATTTTGAACCAACATTGGGATTCAGGGTGGTAACGTATACCTTTATTCTCCTTTTCACAAATTTTACATGGACTATACAAAGGCTTCCCCTTTTTCTCTTTAATCCTACTTTCAGAAACTCCTATCTTCTTATCAAATGGTTTTTTGTTTACCATATGTTCTAAACTTCTTATATTATTAAATAAGTCTTTTGTTTCCTTTAAACTATTCCTATCAATCTTATCCGCAATAAAATTCGGTAATCCGGTGGCAATCAGGTCAATTAGAGTTAGTTTATCTATGGACTTATTAATTTCTAATAGTAATCTCTCTTTTTTTAACGCATACTCGAGTAATGAGCCTTGTCTGTATTTATATAACATTGCATACCTGATCGGTGACCAACCTTTATCCGCATATGTCTCGCAAAAGATTTCTTTCCACATTGCCCATTCTGAATTTATTGTATGCTTTATAAGCATGGAACTATACCAGTCTAAACAAGAATCTTCAATAAATAACCTAAAAATTTCAATTTTTTTGTCGTCTTCTATTCCTATACGTGCACACTCCGCTTCAAAGATAGTCATCCATTGGGACACATTAGTAATCTTGTTGTTGAATTTTTCAATTACAAATTTTTCTGCCATCTTTCCCTTATTAAAAGGTTTTGATGAGTCTTTCTTCATATCAGCGAAGCTTTCCATGATTCTTGCTAGAGATTCTTCAGAAATTCCTGTTGTAGAAGTAGAAGCTTGAGGTTCAGTTTGTTCCTCCAATAGGTATCCCTTAAACTGCATATTTCCATCTTTATCACAATAAACCGCCTTCATCTCCGGGCTCATGGATATCCACACCTGTCGTTTCTCATGCCGTTTTTGTAATGAAATCTTTACCTTTTGAAAGATTTCGGTCTGCAATATTTCGACGTGTAGTTTTGCAGATTGTAACTTGTCTGGGATCGCAAAGATCCGACCATCTGAATCCGTAATCTTTGTTACACAAATTATATTCGTTTTCACATCTTCACTGGCCTTGACCATGAATTCAAATTTTACTTTTTCCATTTTTCTTGGAACCGACTGCAGAAATGTTGTTTTATAATATCATTAATATTTGCCCTTGGACATTTAGGTGAATAGTAAAACTATAGGTAATTGAGTTGCTCTGGAAAGAGAATAATTTATTACATAACCATTTATAACAATTTTACAAAACATTTCATAACATAAATTAAACATAAAACCCACCTGGAAAGAGAAACAACATTTACAGCTATTGCTTCACCAGTTCTTAATAAAATAAAATAATCAAATTATAATCAGTCTTTTAAAGCGCTGTCATTTAGTAAATCTGACAGACGATCTATGGGAGATTAAAAAGAGGTTTTACACTTTATAAATAGGTACATAATAATAAAATTATAAATTAAATGAGGTGTCACGCACCTCGTTTACATACATTTTACTATTTCTTACGGGGTCATCAATCAATTGCATTAACAAAGTATTTAATATAGATTGCTTATTATACAATGCCTTTCTAAAATAAATTACTACTAAGTAAGGAAAAAAGAAGAAATTAATTAGAATTTCATATCTCGAATATATGTATATGTACAGTCAGCAAAAAAAAGTTAAAATACACTTAGATTTACAAAACGCCTAAACACAATAATATACTACAAGTATGTTAGTTATGATATTTTTCAATCACAATAACCATTTATTATTGAGCTTTGGTGTTTTATAAATCTGATTGTGTTCATTAAATTTTGTAGCTGGCTGTACGTCTTATGTATGTTATAGATATAAAGTTAGTAGTAGTTATTTGTGTCAGAACTAACAATCAGTGCTGAGTTCACACGATACCCTTAAGAAAAGGGATCAAACAATACTTGTGTAACAATCGGGTTCAAAGGTTCAACCGACTGAATTTTCCTTACCTGACTAACAATGAGTATCAAACCTGAAAAAGTATACAATTATATTAAAACTAGCTTTTGCTCGCGGCTCCGCCCGCGTGCGCGTCGGTTATCGTGACAAATTATAGCCTATAAAATAGCCTTCCTTAATAAGTGGGCTATCGAACAGTAAAAGATTTTTTCAAATTGGACCAGTAGTTCCTGAGATTAGCGCGTTCAAACAAACAACTCTTCAGCTTTATAATTATAATAATATAAGTATAGATTACAACATAAATGGGGTACGGTACACGGTAGTGTAGGTAGGGGTATATATAATATTTAAATAAATTACATCTCATTCTACACCTGAGACTAATATCATCGTAAAGTAAAAAGCGCCATTTTAAAAGACCAATTATGATGGGCAAATTTGGAGTTAAAAAAAACCCATAAATTCATTTTCCCAGAGGCTTCATAACTCAGATAAAACTTTATTTATTGCTCTGATTTATTTGTGCATGTACCTGACATTATGCGTAATTATTTGATAGGTATAATACATTATTTTGCAGACATAATTGAAAAACTTTTACAAATTCGAGATAAACTCGTAGTTTTTAATTATTTTTTGTAGTTATGCTGTCTGAATATCTGCTACATGTTTTCTACTGAATGTTATATTCTACACTGAACTAACTATATATATACTGAGCTATCAGATAGTAGTTCATATTCAATATGTAGCGTGTTATTTAGTAACATAGCATCGATTCGCTAATCTTGCATAGCGAAGGAAATTACTGCAAGGTCTTTGCACGGCGTCTCTTTTGGCGGAGCTTATTCCAAGCCACTATTCATTCGAGCACGAACACGCCAGGCGGAGGCGTCGCAGACGGCAACTCGACAAAGATCAAAGGAGAGTACTTTTCGATTAAACGCCGCCGCTCCTCATAATTTCTTGAATTTCAAACGGGCACGCTCTGCTACCTTGACAATTTTCAGCATTAACTCTGACAATTGAATTATCTTCAAATAATGACTGACACCCGCTCTCGGATAGATAATACGTTTTATCATATTAACTTTTAAGTGAACCGTTCCCAGATTTATTATTGAATTTGTTTCGGTAATAATTTAAAGCCCCTTATATTAATTAAACTGTAATCAAAACTGTGTCGGAAAATATGAACATTATTAAATGAACATTTATTTTTAAGTTATCGTTAAATCTTCGCGCGTAACGTCCAATTAATGCAAAACAAGCAGACGACTCCGATTACGACATAAATTTTGTCTGTACTTCGCTTAATGGAATCGCGAGAAGCTATGAGAAATAAACAAGTGACAACTAAATCCATTGATTAATTAATCTGCCAACAAATGATTAACTTTAAGTATTTACGAACGTGAACGTTTTAAACAAAACCTTTGGGAATTCTATCGACAACCTAAAGTCCATTCTCCAACCTCTTTGTCTTAAAAAGTACGAACAGCTGATAATTATATGTTTTGCTTTCACACACTCACAACTACTCTATACCCGTTTTAAAATGAAATTAGCAAGGCAAATTATGTCTCCTAGTTCCAAACGTCTATGGAACAATACTAAAATACGTATTTAGGTCGCGGTCGCGTTTAGTTACCTTTGCATTTGTAGATACCTTTTAGCACCTGTTGCCAATTCAGTGAAGAAATATATTATTTTGCAATATTATTCAATGCACGCCGACGTCTTTCACAATGATTTGGGACCTGAGCTGAAACCTTGCCAACAACATATTATGACTCTTTTATAAATGTTTAATTTATATTCTTTCCTATAGATTTACAATTCATATTCAATATTCTAACACACCTTCAGAGAAACTTATTTGTATAAACCGTCTAGACTGTAGCTATAACCTCACAGTTTTTAATATCATGTCTCATTCTCATTACATCTCGACGGCGAGAATTGTCGAAATAGCACAAAGGGTTATACTTTCACTATAATATACTCCATCTGCGCCGTCATTTATGTTGTAATATACATCGTGATAAATACTTTGTAGTTTCGTTGATTACATCCAAACATTGAATGAAAACATAGCTACAGAAGAAACCGCATGCAAATTGCCAATTCCCCGATAGCAACTAAATTAAATAGTCTACAAACTTGCTGGAACGCAAGCGCAATGAATAGATTGAACATCTGCAAGGAAACGTGGCGACGTTGTAATTTTGAAGTACGGTCGATTTTTGTGGAAAGAAAGCTTGTAGAAAAGATGCCATACTTAGTTTTTGGATTTTTTATCATATGAAGTATTTTATAAAGCGCTAATAACATTATAAAGCTTTAGTTAACAAGAACTAAATAAACCCAGACTTTCTATTCAGCTCTATGTACCTAAAACATACAATGAATCGTGACACTACAAATTCTTTGGGCAACGTGTTGAACGTTGGCAATTTAAGTACTGCAAATATTATTTCGAAATCAATTATCAATCACAATAATAAACAATAACATTATCATGTCCAAATAATAATTACGTTCGTTCGATGCCACTTGATCTTTTTGCAAACGCGGTCCTCGCCGGCGGCTGTTTCTGTGCCCCTGTTTCACTATATACGCATAAAACTTAAACTCGGAAACTTGTTGCCAAACTTACTCTTGAGCGGAAAGATTGACTTTGTATTCCAAGAGTTCCTCCTATACTGGTTAATGTACATACTTATATTATATACTAAACTTAAATATATATGTTTTCCTTTTTTTCTTTAAACTAATTATTTTTCACGATTTTTTGTAATGTTTCTTCCTTAGAAATTGTCAAAGTTATTTTATTTGTATTTATTCAATTCGTAATTTAATTGCGTGCTTGACGACATTACATCGAGAAAATCCCACAGATAGTCCCCTTTCCCCGATCATTAAATTTCATTATAGACTTACCTTCTTCAAACTCTGTGGATTGTTTGAATAACCATGAAATTCTTTAATGAGATCTTAATTGCGCCCTGAGTTAAAGATGATGATAATACATTGCTGCGAAATATTCACCAGCTGTAACGACACTGAATTGGCGTGCCATAAGTGGTAGGCATTCGCATTTGTTATCCCTGAAATATCTTCGGTAGAGGCTTTCGGCAACGCACATAATAAATAAAAAATATAATTCCGATAAATTCAGCGATAAAATCGTATCCACACATAACAAAAAACAGGAACAAGGACTTCCTTGTGGCAATGAAACAGCGTGACAAACGGAACGCGCGCAACCCGGAATCAATCCATTCCCATTTTTTCCATTTATTCTTGTCGATGTGGTTACCAATAAATAGAAATACGAGAAAAATATTGGATACATATTTGTTGTGGTTTACCTAAAACAAAACGTTGATATGTAATTAATAATCAATTATCTGGAACTGATTGATTGTTAACATAATTACGTATAAGCGTTCGTGTATTTCAGAAGGTACATTTAGAATTAGAAACACTGTTAAGCAAATTCATGAAATGATTGTAGTCTGTATTAGTCTGGTGTATACTTAATGTTTGATTTCGAATATTTGGATATAATATTGGGAAAACGATTGAGCTTCAGCGTCGAGAGGCAACGTCGATCATTACTAGCAAATGAAGTCAGTGCCACGCAAATGATTCGAAGCCTGATTATACCCGGGTGTGGAGAGCACTGCGTTCCACGCACTCGGCATCCGACCGGTTATGACCGTTATCGCTCATATTCGGAAACGTATATTGGTCTGCTTTAATGATCTAATTTAAGTCAAACCGTACATATTGATTCATCTCGTACACTCTGATGCTTCTCCTCGTACATAACTACTTAATGGACAAAATGAAATCTGTTTACAGAACCGCGAATAACATTTATGCTCACGTATAAATTATAAGCCTGCGCACTTGAGATAGGTTTATATTTGAAGCGGCGGTAGCCTAATGGCTAGGGCGTCGGACTTGCGATCATGTTGTTGTGGATTCGAATCCCACCCACACTACCGACGTGGACCCACTCACAACCCTTGCATCTAATCAAATCCTAGCTTAGCACGAGGGGTTAACAAGAATACTAGAACTGTGTGACCCACATTGCAAGTAATCTTTAAAAAGGTTCCCTACTACTTCTCCGACTGTTTAATCTGAAAACAAAACACTTGAATAAAATGTTTAATAATGTCTGTTTATATATAGTAATATCATGAGTTGAACGATTTTAGTGTTTTTATAAAAGCGGGATAAAAGACCTTTTAGAGTGATTTGATTTTTGTGATAAATTCCCAGTCATTTTCACACATCAAAGCGAGTGTATCGCGGAGATTAGCATGTAGATACATAATATCCCATTTTGTTTTGCACTCCCCAACGCAGCCTCGGGCGCTCCTATATCTTATCAATATCGCGTTGTCGTCGACACAACATATCTTAAAAGAACATAACTATACTTATCAAGAATATAATAAATATTTTAATCCTATATTTTATTTTATTCATAATAATACAAGTTTTAAGAAAAACTCACCCTTATTAATAAAGAAACAATTTATAAGCAGTATGCTTTCTCCAAACTTCTGGTTAAAAGAAACAGTAGATAAGTAGTATTTAGTTTTGGATATACAGATAAACTCAATCACGGACTAACGAGGTAACAGATTTTGTTCGTAAGTAAAATATATCCGGGACCGCGGGCCTTTTACGGTAACAGTTCCTTTGTTTTAATGTCAGTAAACAATGGTCGAACTACCTACGTATAAAGAACACTGCTAGCTACCGTTCTTAGTATGATAATTTATTAAGTCAAGGTGTTAACAATATCCCTGAACATATTATATTAATATAAGAAATCACAGTTTGTTACTTGTTTATATTTCATATTTACAATGTTAACCTAGATAGTTGCAGCTTTTTTTCCCAGCTTGATTTCACATTGCTAGAAAGTAAAAAAGCAGGACGAGGGTTTCGTACCAAGTGTATATTTTTATGACTTAGTGTTTATGTTTTCAGATTTTTTCATGTTGGTATTTGGACCAAAAGACGACATTACTTCCAAATGCCACATTTCAAAGGTGTAGGTCAACAAAAACCTAGCCTATAAATTATGATAGTGAAAGTGTCGAAATACGTTTATTGCTGTATTAACGGCCGTGTCTTTTTTAAGCTCACTTAGATGTTTGTTTTTTTTTCACAGTAACAAGATACTGTAGACTTAAATTTATGTTTTAATTACAACTCAAGACCTCCACGCGTTTCCGGGATCGTGGCTGACAGAAGGACGGTCGGATGAACGCACAACAAAGTGACCTTTTGAGGTACGGAACCCTAAAAAAAAAACAAAAATTAACACACATAATCTACATAAGTTTAGGATTTAATGTGATATATCTGTTGTGGCTGATTAACCCTTCGTCCGGCTTGTATCCGCCCCGGATCGCCGCGTCGCCACCCTCTATTGCTCACCGATTGCCGAAGCTCAGATTATTTATTCTTGTCTTTTGAGAAATACACGTAAAATTTTATTTTAGTTTCTGTCTGTTCTATAAGTTTCTGTTATACCTTTACAATAGGGATTTATGATTTTCAAAAAGATATCTTCATTTTTGTCTCCCAGACGAACATAAGTACCTAACTGATTTTTTGGACAGGAAGAATGACAAGAAAGACATCTGTGACCAGAATAATAAAAACTTAATTCTGGCGTTGAAATCACAAGTACAACTATTAAGAAATGGGCATAAATCACAAAGTTATACATACCTTTATATTCAGCAGTACCTACAATAAGAACGAGTCCAAGATGTCTCTGACAGGAAGCCATTTTCTCAACACCGGCCGCTTTATGAAATCATAGACAGAAGTACGCTTGATAAATATGTTTCGTCTGCACTCTTATAGCATTTGCACTCCCCTAACTTTGTTAGCTTTCAGTTACAACAAAAAATACCACAACTATGAAAATATTTTTTTTAATCCTGTGCATTCGATGTAAATTACCTTCCGACCAAACGCACTTGATAAATACGGAATATTTTTTTAGTACACAAAAATACTATTATGCTACATTAAACAGGTGAGATATCAACTATTTATTCATCGTGACTGTGAGCAATATGTATGGCTCTCTTAAATTCGTCAACCGTTTTAGTTCCTATCTAGACTCTTTTAAATCCTGTTCAGACGCGGTGATCTGTCGAGTTAAAACTAGCTATAGCCAAGTACGGCAAGTAATAAACTCGTTGGCTGTCAGACCAAAACTAATGACCAACTCGGTCTTGATTGGATAAATTCCCAGAAATAGAAACAGCAATGTTTCATCGACGTGTAGGCGAACTTCTTCATTTGCGGTTGGTTGGCGATGTCTCATATAATCTCTACGTGATAGGAATAGTACGGTTCGACTTTATATCATTGTCTGCCACTGACAATTATTGAACTTAGCCGGACGCCAATGCAGCACGTGGGAACTGTTGAAAATATAATGTAGGTACTGGTATTAAATCCCATTGTTTTAATTGTAAAAAAATATAATAAAAGTGAATAGTATTTTGTGTTTAATAAATATGCGAGGTTTGCGCTGTACTTACCTAAATTGTACCCAAAAGTTACTCACGATGTCGCCGGTCCGTCGGCCGGTCGGTCGGTGAATGAAAATACATTTATACCTGTTCAATTTATACCTGTATTACAAATAAGGCCATTACGAGATAACGATACACAATACATTTATCTAATTACTTGTATACCTACCCATTTATTTAGTATATCTTAGCAGTATAACGACAAATACTTTATAATTATTAAATTATCATTGCATACGAGTATTACCATTCCCTTTAATTAATTTAGAATGCCAGTAACGTTGCCTCTTCTATTTTATTAATAAGTATGACAACAGCCGGCGCAGCTGGCGAAACGCCTAAAAACAAAAGACATTGTAAATTTTCAGTATTACGAATCAACTTACCTTCTTAACGATACCAATCCCGAACATAAATAAGACGCGCAGCCAGGCGACGGACCTCCATGTTTTGTTAAACGTTTTAATGACGTAGAAATATTTACGCAATCTCAGCAATATATTACAACGCTACGTGCCCCAAGATGATTTGCGTGTTTTCTGTAAGTTGGCCCGGAATAAAGGGTCTGAAGGAAAATCTTGAGTGACGCAGGTCGGACAGCGGGGGATACATTTTTGTCATTCCGCGCCTTTGCATTAGTCGTCCTGCCAGTGCCATGTCCAATGGTCATTGAAAGAAATGCTACGGATAAGCTATTGCCGAACGGGACCACAAAGGCTAGTGTTAGAGGAATCTGTTCGAAATAGTTTCATGAATATTGTGTCTCGAAGGATCAATTCTCGACGTGACGGTCACTGGCCAAGAAATTCACTTATATTCAGTAAGTTTTTATTGTTTTGTGAATCGATTAGTTAATACTTAATGATAGAGTAAGTTTCTTAAACGTCAGCTAATGCTAAAGTTTAAGGAACAGAGAGTGCACCTGTGTTTGCGCACACACTTGTGCACTATAATATCTCCTGTGTACATGGCTGATCTCACTTGAGATAGGCCAAAATTCGGCCTGGTGATTATTATTATTATTTTATATAACAGATTTGCACATTATATAGCTACTTTTAAACATAAACGTTAAAATTTAGAATCCTAATTTCCCTATATTCTCCTCTGTTTAGGAGCTGCCACGCAACATTTAAACATTTCGAATGTTGGGTAAAGGTTCATTGGGAGTTTTGTGAAATAGCTAATAATACGACCCTAAATAAACAAAAGCATTATTCTAATATACCAGTTAGCTTATCGTAAATATTACGCTCGGTAATCTGCGCTGCTTCAGCGCAGTTTTATACCAACATTGGGTCCAGAAAATATTATTACTTTGTTTACGCAGACTTTAGTTTATCTACGGCGTGTCCTTGTAAAAAAAACACTTTTCGTTAATTTTATACTCTTTTCTGGTTGACTCTTTCAAATAAATTCGTAATCAGGAAGGTATCGTCAACCAACAGAAATAAGACGTTATTGTGTGATTTCTAAAATTCCACTAATGCAAAAAAACCGTATCTGAAGATGTCTTTAGTACACAACAAAATTAATAGCAAAATAGGTCCTGAAATGATCAGAAATTATGTTAAATCTAACGTATCTCGAGTACAGCTCCTTTGAGTATATAAACTCGTGATTGAGTACAGAAACACCCCCGTTGCAGCTGTAAAAGGCTTTGCTATTCGTCTTTATAGAGTTTCTTCCGCAAAGAAAAACATATGTATATTGGAAACTTCTTCATGAATGTGTGCAGCAATACATAGGTATGTATCTGTTTATAAAATGTGGTCTTTAACATAATTTTTGGCTTGAGTACACTTAAAAACATATAGATGAGTATTCATAATCTTTGTAACAATAAATTGTAAAAGAACACTACTATATATGTTTAGTCTTAAATATATAATCTCATTTTACTTGTGAAACTATTTCGTTGTCGCATTAAGCAAGCGGTTATCTTAACGCAGAAATTCGTACAGATAAACACTTGAACTGGCACCAACAATGTCCACGAGGCTAATATCCCTAGATCTCTACTCATATTATAACCTTGATGTCTTGCATAACAAAGCATCTACATCTTAGTGAATTATTTGTATGAGAAACGTGTCATGAATTCTCTAAAAGAAATTGTTGATGACAAGGTTTTCAATATAGGTATTTTTGACAGGATTTAATAGCACGTAAAATTAATAAAAGTCAAGGTACGTGCTCCGCCATACATAATTTATCTGTACATGCCATAAATTATTTCTTGTTCTTGTTACTTGGTAGATTAGATTAAATAAACTCGAATGTTATAATTATATTTTTTTAAGATAAACTCGTATTTAACTTTTCATAATCCGCCATACTTTTCGTGGACCATATACGTCCTCCTAACTCTTCTTCTTCATCTTTTTGGGTGTGGCAAATGAGGAAGTACTGGCCCTCCTCATTCTCCGCGTATTAGTGCTGTTGAGCTGTAGACTGGCATGTTGGGTGCGGGTTTGATTCGCAAAGCACAATAATGTAAATTATATAACTAACAGATAGGTAGATCCAACTCGTAAGACGTCGATAACCTCGAAATATCAAAAATTCTTGGACTCTTACTTTTGATAATACCTAGTTGACAGCTGAAAAGTTGTATACCTGTAAACCTGTTTACTAGCTGTCGTTGCGTCCATTATAATTAAAAAATAACTGTCTAGTTCAAGTTATGTTTTCACTGCAAATCTTCGCCTATACTATTACCTTTCTGAATCTTAGCTACTCAGAATTCGAAATTCTTTCAGATTAATTTTACCTAATAATTAGAAGCAAAGTATAGTCACGTATCATTGATATAGAAAAAACGCAAGATACACGGTCAGTATCTCAAATCGCTCCTTAAAAGAGACCACAATAATGCAGTAATTTCAGAAAAACTGCATTTTTGTGGTAGTATAAAAACGTTTTACTATGATTTTTTTTCGAGACTGTGTACTTATTTTGGGATTTTCCTGCAACAATGTCACGAATATAAATATATTTACGAATACTGATATATGCCAAAGAATTTTCTTATTTATATTAATCGATCAGAAGATACAAAAAGTATTAAGATTTATTATAAATACGAGCAGACGAAGGCGATGATGAGAGCAAGGTCGGCGCGGCAAGTGCAGCCGCTCCGCACCTCCACTAACAAAGTTACGGCAGCCGGGGACTCTTCCGCTCGTTTCGTTGCCCAGATTTATGTTGACTCGTTTAATTACACAAGGGCCAATGATCTCGGAACTTTAAAAATTCAGAATAATCTGACCCAGAAAAACATCCAATCACTTTCACTGGGCGGCCAATTACAATATTTCATTCTCGAGGAACAAATCAAGTTGAACTAATTAAAAATAAAGATGACCGTTTCGCGGACTCAATTTATTAAACAAATGGATAAGATCTAATAGTGGAATTGAGTGTGTAAATTTAACACATAATAAAGTGGATGTAAGAACCTATAAAGTTTTATGTGGGCCGTAAAAGTAGGCAGGCGGGCAGAGAGGTCGGCAAGAAGACATTGTGCTGCGCGTCAATAACCCACTGAATTGCTTTTACTTCGATACTAATATTAACCTATCACTTTAACTTTATGTTTTATAAAATATATGTTGAATGCTTACAATTTATACTTCATTCCGATGGTTTTCCACTTGTTTCAATCTTAGGTACTCAATAAAAATAGAAGAAACTCCCGTACTGTCAGTCTGTCTCTGAAACTTATAAACATAATATTTCAGTCCTAAAAAAATTTTGTTTGTTTCCATTAAAACTAGATTTTACAGTTGACTAGCAAGAGCTAACTTTAATCTACTCAAGATCTACAGACGATTTGGCGTAAGCTCTATATCAGTCTTATTGACTAAGAACTTCGTGGTAAATGTATGACCTATTTTATATGTTTAGGGTGGAACATTAATGCAAATCGTATACTTTCATGTCACTCCTTCATATAAATCAAAGGATCATATCAAACGCGAGCTTCCCACAATAGTATCTTTAAATACCATTACTTCCTATATCTTTCCGCAACATGAACGAGTATAGTGAACATGGTAAATCTTTACGTCACCATTTATTACGACTAACGCCCTTATATATCTGCGCAGACAGGAATAAACTGGGAAGCACTGGAAAGCTCTGCCTAGCCTCTCCTCCCACCTTCCTTTATGCACGACACAACAAAAACGACTCCTTTCATGTAATAAAATATGATATTTGTTACATTTGATTCCGTGACAGCTCTTCTGGTTCATTGAACATAACATGAAGGCACTGACAGGTTTCAGTCGACATGAATACGAAGATATTTATTGCCTTGATATGTTGTAATTATCTTCCCAATCAGAAGGCGTTAGAACGGTACATATTTATTTAGTATAATGTCTGTTTAATTATGAACTCGACTGATTTTATGTGGTGTGTGTGAAACATAAGGATTTATCTCTGATAACTATGGAGTCGTATAACGAATTAAAATATGTTTTCTTGATTGAAATTCGTGATCCGAAGATCACTTCATAATTTTTGTCATACAATTGATGTTAGCCTACTCCCCCTACGTTGAATGACAACAATAAAACCGACTTCGTGACCTTCCACTATCTTTTTCCCGGGAAAATTGGTTCCAATACCCTTCAGAGGTCAGTATGTTTCTGATTTCCATTTCATTTTATTATTACATACCCCAGTATAAATGTTATTGGAAAACTGTATTAGGTTGCCGGGTTTGCGGTAAATACGTCTAGGTTTGTATCAAAATTTAAAACTGTCATAACTGGACTGCGCCGCGTTCAGATCATGTTGCACTTTCATTTAATGATACTGCAGCGAGTGCGGGTGTATCAGATTGAATTGCATTTCCCGGTTACGACAGACTAAAGGTTATTGCGAAATGGTTTGATTCCACGAACCACAACCACTAAAGTTGGTTAATGACATAAGGATATGTGCACATGAACACGTTTACATACGGGTCTCAGCACGGATACGGGGTAGGTTCATTTCAAACGAGCGGATTGTGTTACTATTGAAAGACCCTTTTGCTTTTAGTTTTGTTCCTAGATTTGACAATAGTGTCATTTGCAATATGCACTGTAGTCGCTACAAAAACACATAGTTGTATTAGGGTCTAAAAGTTGTATGCAAGTAGATCAATTAAAACGTTCCCATAGTGAGGATACTCGATGAAGTTGCCTCCCTTCTCAGCTACAAGACTATAATGTGATCCCAAGCCCCACCTTCCAATTATTACTACCTTGAAGGGCTATTAATACAAAACGTGTTAATTGTCCTATAACGTACCGCCAAAGAATATTGATATACCCATTTTATAAGTTCTTACAAAGTAAAATTACTTCAGAGTCTAATGGAGCATTACGTCACAACTTTGAACATTTAATATCTTAGAGAAATATATGTGTATATAATGTATATGGACAAATTTTTTGATACAGTTATTGTGGACTATGTTTGTCTTTAATCAAGGAAACTAGCTGATTCATTCAAAACTATGAAATTTAAAAATATAGTCCAGTTCTCCTTACTTCGTATTCGTGCATTCTTTCTATTTCGTATTCATTTTCATATTGAATTTTATTTCAGTAGCATGCCAGATTTCGAAGAAGAATCGAAGAAATATAGCCATCAGATACGTTATCATGAACGGTTATCGCTTTCACACTCGAGAATACCGACTCTCGTTATCACACTGTTTTGAGTATATAATTTAAATGAAAAAAGTTTGAGCAGATTCAGTATTAAATATTTACAACATAAAACAAATAGCTACAGGCCTAAAGGGAAATAAAAATAATATATAAACTAAAATTGAAACAAATGCAAGCTTTGTCCACACCGCAGGCTATCCGTTGAACAAAGTTTTAAAGCTGTATAAAATAAAGTCTCTCGTCATCTCGCTCTGTTTCAGACACAACCAGTCAAACATATCCCAGTCGAGGGTGCAATAAATTGTACAAACAAGTTGTCTGTTACGAGTGCTACGCTGCTGTTGTAGCATCTTGTACTACGGCGTAGCCAGATATCACAAGATGGGCTAGTTAGGCTAGTACATACCGACGAGTTCACTGTCTACATTATTTATTTTTGGTGGAAACTGAAATCA
The DNA here is from genome assembly GCA_950381575.1 of Plusia festucae. Taxonomy (NCBI): domain Eukaryota; kingdom Metazoa; phylum Arthropoda; class Insecta; order Lepidoptera; family Noctuidae; genus Plusia; species Plusia festucae. Next base: position 9,433,536 of record OX494434.1, read on the forward strand.
TTAATAAATGCAAAAAAAAATACTTTTAGTTATCACACTAAAATCGATCTATCTCTCATATTTTATGGTCGAAGTACAAGCTATGTTCTCACGCATCCTATGATTCGTGGCTGAAGTGAACATTCCTCGATACATAACGAGCTCAAGAGACATTTTAGTTGTTATATTGTTAAAAGCAATAAAAAGCCCCAGTCTGTAGGATGGCCTCCAGCCAACTGGCGGCTTCACCGAGCGACGCTCTTAACTCAATACAAACGACGCTATGACCTACACTAATACCACTAAAAAATTCGACATCAAAAGTTAGATTTTTAAGAACTTGTTTACGTTTGTGTTACAAAATATCGAAACCGGCTGTCGCAAAGAGCACTACAGTCATGAGCTGGTCGAGCTAGGACATTAATAAGGACACGTGTTCCTACTTCATAACTCAAGACGTCTATTACATAGAAGCACCGGTTGCAGCCATTATAGCAATATGTACTGTGCTTAAAAGATTGCAATAGTGCACAAGTGTTGACTATTTGTTATTCCTTCGCCTACCAGCACCAATAAAAGCCGTTTTCCTCCGTTGCTTCATGCTATTTGCCCGAGGGAAAACAACGTTTCAGTACATTTGTTTATTTTTATACCCACAACAATGCTACAAAAGAATACTAATGTCAATTACTTTGTGCACGTGTTTTTTTATTACTTTTATTGATGGTGTTCGTAGAATGGAAATTAAGCCATAATAATATTATCATCTAATTTGTACGCATGAAATACCTCTTGCACTTTCTAATTCAACAGTGTGTAAACCTTTCTTAATTCTACCGATTAGCTACAGGCTGCTATTCAAACTATTGCCTTCTAGTTCTGTTCTATTTATATTGTGACCAGTGTAGGTACTAATGTGGTGCTAAATTCTACCACGGTCTATTGACGAAACACAATTGGTTAAGTCGTGTAACAAGTCATGCGCGTGCGATACTCAGTGTCTCCAATGATATTTTCAAGTGCGAGATATTCGAGCTTGTAATACAAGCAGGCTTATATTTTCTGCTATTGTTCTAGGAACAATTTCCTGATATGAAACCCTTTGTTTTAGTGTGATGCAAGCAGCTGGCTCGCTGCCAGCCCCCATACATGTTTCATATTTCACTGGATCAGCGCGGCTTACAATAGGTGATGTAACGTTTCTTTAATTTTTATTACACCATGCTAATACAAACCAATCTCCTATTGATAATTAAACTACTATCCGTAATTAAAGCTACACGTTGTCTTTCCCGATACAATGCCTTTCTTAGATCGTTGGTATAATAAGGATTCCAATACCCTCGACCCACGCATCTATTGATACTACAAAAAGTGGGCCAGAAACAAACCATTATAAATAGTACCCGATGCTAATGCACTCTTTCTTGCGAATAGGGACCGAGAGGAGGAATCCTCGAGTCAAGTGGATTCATTACAGCGAATACTTCACATTCGATTGAAAGGTAATGGTATTGCTAAACAGAAGGCGGTGTAGTAACTTGCATAGAACCGTTCACAAAGGCGGACCAGCCTTCGACAAACTCGATGTCCGCTTTAGATCTTCACATCGGCTTCTTTATTGTATGTAAGTGCTCTTTTATATAGGGCTATTGGAGTCTCGGTGCTTTTCTGGACTCAAATTATAGCAACAAGGTGGTACGTCGGTTCACACTAAATATCACTTTCATTTGAATAAAATGTAAATCGTTACATAAGTTGTTTTTTTTTTATACTAAAAGTATATTCTAAAAACTAAAATGTTCAGAATATGCTCAGAATTTTCGGGTAATTTTTTTAGACACATTTTAGTATTCTTGTGAACCCCTTGTGGTGAGCTAGATGCTTGTATTACGAATGGGTTTACGTCGGTAGTGCAATGAGTGGGATTCGAACCCGCGATCACATGATCGAAAGTCCATTAGGCAACCGCCGCTTCCAAATATCATATAAAAAAATTGGTTTCTTGAATTAGAGCACTCTAACTTAAAATAAGCATTACTATAGTACAAGTAAGTATTCCGAGTACAAGGGTGGTAGCAAATTAAATTCGTTTACTGAAAATTTGCAAAGAGAGCTTTTCGTAGAAATCAATTTTAAAGCAGCACTAACCCCAACACTACATTGGACTGGAAATCGAGTGATAAAGTAAATCCTAGTATATTAAACTATGCACGCTAAAGTTTTAACTAGGCAATTTCAGATATACAGGGTATCGGTACAAATCGGTATAAACAAAATTCGTATTTTTTATCGTAACAAACTCAACGTAACGTCATCGCAGTACTACATACTTATAAGTATACAGAATCTGTTCAACGATGTGTGTAAAAAATGCGAGTGAACCATACCAGCGAGTGCTCAACCGCCCAAATATAAATCCATTAGCATGATACTTATCGAGCTCACGATAACATTCCATGTAATTGCATATTTACAACCAAGCGTCAAAAAATACAAACGAAAAAAAAGTTACGAAGCCAAATGACTCTATGGGTGTTTCAAATCGTACATTCGATAAAATACACAATGAAACGTTATTGAGACTTAGAGTTATATAATGACCGAATATACCTCTGTATAAGCTTCAAATAATAACGTTAATACGATTATAGTGCTATCTCGGGGATGATCCTTTTATTGTATTTCTATAGTGTAGCCATAGAGATTACCAGTTTATATTATAGTTTATATTTCATTTAAGATTACAGAGAAAACTATAAATATTTACATTTTAGAACTATGATATAAATAAAAATATATAGTAAAGGTAAATTATTGTCAGGTAATTTAAAAATCCTATGCATCAATATTAGATTTCACGTCACATAACAAAAGAAAGGCTAGTGAATAAATTAAATGCTTATTTTATGGGCCACACTGACGATATTAACATAAATTCAAATTTCGTTGTCTGAACTCGTATTTGCATCGAGAAAAACTCAAACATTTGTTTTAACATGTTTCATGTTTTATTTAGGATATGACTTGTTAAAAATATGGTTATAGCGAATAAGGCACATAAGGTGTACATTTTATGGTAAAATGTTGTAGGATTTATAAATAAAACACACATTTATTAAGTTTAGTAACACATTATACAAAAAAACAATGGTAAAAAAAACAACATAAATATAAATAAAATCAGTTTGGACTAAGATTGAGGAAGGATTTTATTACAACGTATGTATATGTAAATAATAGGTAGGTATTGTGTAAGGAAGGGTTGCAAATCACACATCGAGACCGTTATCTTAATGCGTCGTGTTGGTCCGAGTCTTCGAGATACAAGAACCCGCACTGGGATTTGTAATGATGGTAGAGTTCTAATGAGCGCTCGTCCCTAACAACGTATGTTCATAAATCGAATAGATTTTATTAGCAGGAAACTCCTCCATTACTCATCCGTGTTTAAAATGAGAATAATTTTATAATGTTCATACTTGTTATGCTTTTGTTTTCCTTTGGGGTTACCATAATAACACGTCAAATGGACTAAATCGTGGCTGTCAATTTAGTTTACAAAACATGTTTGATTTTATACGCAGTAATTAATTAAGAGTAAACTAAACGATTACCATTTTCAGTACAAAAATGTTAAAGACCTGTTACCCAACAATAGTAACGATCAATTTTACTCTAAGTACTTACTGGTTTTTTTCGTTGAATAGGTTTTTCTTTATTATTTCTACTGAATTGCACACAAATAGCACGGTGTTATAGCACGCAAAGAAGGTATAAATACCCAAAATTTAAAAGATAACATTTCATTCATCTCGAGAAATCTGATCAATGTGGATTATAGCAATAGGATCGGAGGCGAACGAATATTGAAATAGGTATCTATTATTGAAATTCAATGGCTTTCCTCTACTTGGAGCTCAATACCTACTTACATATTATTTGAAATGGCATTCAAATTATATTTCCATCTACTTGTGACGACCTTAAAAAGGACTAGTTTTATACATTAAAGTAGCTTCAGAGTACATTTCCTTTACATAAGCCACCGCGCGACTGTTCACATTTTCAACCGTAATGCGATATATGTTTGGACTTTCTGGAAGTGGTTTTATATTTTATTACGATTTAAAACTCACTGTTTATAATTCTGTCTTGTAAGGTAATTCAGAAGTCCATACCTATCTAATTTAGTGTCGTTGTAGGTGTCCGAATATCGTTAGGCAGATATATTTTAGGACAGTATTTAAAGCATTAATTTATATATTTCAACAAAAAACAAACCTTATAACAAGAAGGTACAATCAGCAAAGAGAATGTGCAAAAAAAATTGTGTTTTCTTTATTTTTTGTATCTAATGAACTTACAATACCGTGAACCATTAAGTACGTCCCTTTTACTTCTAGTTTATTATTGGAGCTTCTCAGATTTTATATCTTCTAATGCAAAGACAGTCTCGAAGGAACATGGTCGTAAACAGACTATCAGCGGGGAGGAAATAGGGCCATAGCCGCGGACGCACGCACGGAAATGAAGCAGCCCGCAGACGCTTCCTGCGCCTGCACGCAGCCGTTTGTTAAACCGGTCCGACGGAATCACTGCGACCACTGCCGCTTCCCAAACATTCTCCCGCCAACGTAAATAATGACTGACCAAACTGATAACTCTTTGACTCGCAAATTGTTTTATAAATTCCTACTTTTCTGTTGTTTCAGGTTTTTGCTTTTATTTAGCCTAACAATCTGAAGTTAGCGCTTACGTTGCACATTACGATTTCTGTAAACACAAAAGTACCATATTATGAAGCAGTGTCAGCGCGCTGTCAGGCCGAGCGAGGCTACTGAGTCACCCCACTCTCATTACACCCGTACTCAGCTTCCGCCTGTCCGCTTTTACCATAATAACACAGGTAGTCATTAATTTTCTATATGATAATTGTGATGAGTCGTAAAGATTCTCCCATACTTTATTAGCCACATTACATTTAAAATCAGTCGGATCTTAGAAAATGTATTTCTGAGGCTTTCTTTATTTCATGATCAGAGCCGGCTTACTCGGGAGTGGTTCAGTTTATATTCGATGGCAGTATCCGTACGGCACATTTGCTTCCAATTCAATTCTCTGCTCGGCTCGTTGCAGCAGTGAATGAGCCATTGCCGAGATTGTCTTCTCGCCCGCCCCGCAGGCGCCTACCGCACCGCTGCCGCGCCGCGGTGCCGCCCCGACCCACGCGTCGAATACCTTCACCTGCGAGTAAATCCGTTTATGCCATTATATAACGGTAATGTACGCGTAAATTACCTACTTGTTCCTTGGGAACGATAATTCAATAGAAGTGCCGCAATTTGAGGGTAAAAATACTTTTCTATGTATTTTTATTAAAGCCGAAACATTCATCAGAATTTACGAGACGTAAATATAATTTTAGGCCGACTGTCGCTATTGACGGCCGCACTCTCGGCACTCTCAATGTACACACGAATGTTTGTTCGGCTCATGTACTGGAATAATAATAAATAATAAACATAAAACAACGTTAACTTTTAACTATAGGTACAAACTACAGTTAGGTACTCTAAAGTTTTTCTAGTTGTACTACTAGTAAAGAAAAATAAAGACTATTAAGAAGTAGGGTTTCGCGCAATCATGAAAAACCTATGAAACTGAAACACACGGACGAAGATGCGGGGACGGCGAATGCTCTATGCCCAGTAATCAGTTTCATTGGTGCGAGAACGTACCTACAGGAACCATCGTGAAATAGCTTTTGTTAGCCAAGGACCACCAGAAATACGTTTTGTTTAATAAGTGGAATAAATCTAGATCGACAGAGATATAAAGCCATTGTCTACTAAGATAGATAGGTTACGCCTCTTTGCGGTAACTACCTTAAGATAACGGTCTCTATGATTTTGAGAATTACTTCTAATAAAACAGGTTCTTTTACTTTGATTTATTGAGCTTTCCCCTTAAGGATAAAGATATACAACAACTTGGTACGATAATATAAAAATCGATATCCAAAAATAACTGCTGCCTCGAATAACATTACTCGGAGTTTTATATAAGTAGTATTCCTTAGGTTCGAGTATTTGTTGCTTTATCGTGTTAAAACAGAAAACAAGGGTTTCAAAGAATTGACTCTGAAATAGCAATACTTAGAAATTTGTTGAACTTTTCAAATGATATTGGATAGATAACTGTTAACATGTTCGTACCGCTTACATGTGTGCTGTCGATCTTATTATGTTGACGTAATGTTAAGCGTATATATTATATATATATTACATATTATAATTATGTATTATACTAACTTCTCTTGTCAGGCCTTTAGAAAGTTGTGTCGATCTGTTATCGGTTTGAATAGGCATAAAAAAATGTCTCAGAAATATATATATCTCTGTTATAGACGCAAATGCCATTGATGATAGGTACTAATATTATAAAGCTGAAGACTTTGTTCGTTTGTTTGGTTGAACGCGCTAATCTGAGGAATTACAAACCCGATTTGAAAGAATCTTAAAAGCGTCCATTGCTCTTTTAGTGTATGTGGCAGTTAGTATCATGTCGCGGTGCAACCTTAGTGAATCCATTGCCTGTTATCAATGGAGCATTGACAGTGACCGCCTGTACCGTGTACTCAGAGGAAATTCCTCTGATTTACTGACGGGGACGTCGCACTGTCTTCGTCACGATGTAGATAGGTAAGTACCTAAGTACGATGACGCCTGATTCTTTTAATTGAAATTTAATTACGATTTAGAATTTCTTTTTTTACGATATTTGGGTCTTAGGGGTATCTTAGGAAGGACGTGTTATAAGGGAAGAACCAAAACATTAGAAAATTATATTCAATAATTAATAATAATTATAATAAAATACAATATTTTATATTCCAAAAAAATTTGGTTATATAAAATAAATGGGTCTCTGCAATTCATTATAATGTACAATTACATTAACTCACAATTAAATTAACAATTTAGCTCGCGTTACTTTCAACAGTTCATTTTTCCTTATTCTCTCATCTTGATGCAAATTAGCAATTCGACGCGATCCTTACCTAAGCTTCGCCATTTATCGCATCATTGCTTTAAGATCTTAAATATCTACAAGTATAAATGTGTCAGGACTTGATTACTTTCTACCGTAGCGCACCCGCGGGGACTATCTAAGAACAAATCGTAATGATATTTTATAAATAATAGGAATTCAGAAAAGAAAAGTAATTATTACCCATAACGAATAAGATAATAAATAAAATAATCAAAAGTCTTTCGGAGTAAACATAAAGATAGTCTTAAGATCAATTTTTCCAACCTTCGACAAAACAGAGACGAGAGAGGGAAATGGATAATTAAAACAATAAAATTATTTGCACAATACATAGTTAAAAAGTGCGTATATTCAACGAGGTAATTAGGTGCATAAAACTGAACAAGTTTCCCCAAGGAAAATAAGTCGAAATCTTAAAATTGAAAATGAACTTTGTATACAAACTGACAGGTCACGTGACTTATGTTTGTATGGAAAGATTATTTTCAATTTTAAGATCTTTTGTGCACCTGATTAAATAGACGCAAATTACCTCGTTAAATAGCCCTTTTAAATTAATTTGTATAAATTTTATTTCGGTCTTTATTTTATTTTTTTCAGTAAAATGCTTAATTATATTAATTTATACGTATAGTGAGTATCTACGAAGGTACCTTTAGGTAAGTGGAATATGTCAACGACATATTGTGTGAGTTCGCAACACACATAACTTTAGTCCAACAGCATCTTACGAACCAAATTGAAAGCTTTTAACTTGTAAACGAATTCGATCCTGCTCGGTACAAGCGTGCCGAGTTGTGACGCACATCCCACGACTAGATTTGAAAAGTGTGTCTCAGATAACATTTTGTCGACACTTATATGTGTACATACGTTTACAATTCCATTGCAAATTGTTTCGTTATTTCCCTGGGGGAAGCGTCTGTATCCCGCGATAGCGACATTTTATAGTCTTCCACTAAATTCAGGTAATAAATAAGTATCTATCGTGCTATATTCCAAACTGCCGATTACACAATATGCATTACATGCAGGTATGTACAACTATACAAATCGGTTATGGAAATCCGTACAAATACAAAATATAGACCACACAAATGATGCCATATTGCTCGCGTATTGTGAAACGTAACTTGTCCGGAAGAAGGTAATTTATTGCGGGTGAATTTTAATTAAACTCGAATTAAAGCTGCTGTTGATGGTACCACAGCGAAAACATACCCTATTATTTACTTACATCTGCATTTTAATAGGTATACGAACTGTTCGTTAATCTGCATTATGTTTAACCCTTAACCACCTAGCGTCGGTCACAGTGACTCCATTCGATATATTTTTTCAAATATTTCCGTTACTACGCGTGCCACAAGCCTGTGACTCTGTGTACTTTTTCCCCTCCCTCTCCTGTTTGCGCTTCGCGCCCGACCAAGCAACACGTCCGCGCAGTGAAAAGATTCAGGTAAATATATTTCGTTTGCGGTCATGGTGACCGACGCTAGGTTGTTACGTTACTTTTAGTGTTAACATTTTCTTGTTGTTTTTTAAGATTTATTACGTCTCAACGTGATCAAAATATAAGTAGATGGTTAGAACATTGTGACTCGGATTCCGAGGATCAAAGGGACGTGCCGGAAATAGGTACCAAATGAAGATTGCAGTGACGTTGAAGATGTACCTGTAGACCACGTCATTGATGGTGAGTGTCAATCAGACTCTGATATTGATGTTGACGAGTTAAATGAAGACGTCGATAATCTGCCAGTTGATGATGATGATCTGCCAGTTGATGATGGTGCATCTTCCGATGATGATGTTCATTGGCAAGGTACCGGAACTACTTTGGAAAAAATCGGTTCCGTTGGTCGTCTCAAGCTCCAGTTTCGCGATCAAGGACTTTGCAACACAACATCGTTTGCCAACCGCCAGGATTGAAAAGGAACTTTAGAGATGTTTTGAACAGAAACACAGTACCAATTGATACATGGCAGTTATTTTTCACTGATATATGTTAGAAGTAATTGTTAAACTGCCGCGAAAAATTGTAAATGTTAGGGAGTTGTAATTTTGACATTATTGTGATTATATTGTGCCAATGATAGTTTTATATAAGAGGTAATATGTTATAGTTACTAAAAAAAATAAAAATTAAGAAGTCTCATTGATTGTAATTGCTTAGATCTCAGCTTAATTAAAAAACTTAAAATTTGTTAAAATATTTGTAAGTCAACTTTTAATAACGATAGTAAAAAGTAAAAGTGTTAATTTGAAGAGTTTACTAAAACAATTTGAATAAAAACAAAATATAAATATAATGTAGTTTGATTTACAGCAGTTTTTGAACTTTTTACCTTCCTATTAGTACTTATAGGCAAGCGGTCACCATGACCGACGTTAGGCGGATGTGTTACTAGAATACACGTTAGGTGGCTAAGGGTTAATTAACTTATAGACGTAGGTAAATGAACAATTTACACAATTTTATCCAAGTGAGTAATTTTTATAGATTTGTGAAACATACTAGGTTATTTAGATATTATTTTTAATAAATGGATCATTTAACCACATTTTCTTATGTAGGGTGTTATTTCAAAAGTAGTGTAGGTACTAGGTACCTATCAGGACGAAACCTAATTTAATAAAAATAAAAACTAATTTTCATTTCATTATCATTCCCAAATCATGAAACACTGGCTCAGTTTCCACATTCCCAACTATGGGAATCATGTTTATTGAATTAATACTTTAATGTTCGGTATAATGTCACGATTTTATTAAAAACCTCGATAGCGTCCAACAACAAAGTGATGGGTATATATTATAATTATGTTACGAGTAACAAGATCCTCAAGGAGTACAGGTCGGTCCGAACTCGGCCCCTCGAGACACCGGACCCTTCCGAGAGGTAACTGATGTAGAAATATCTATAGGTACCTACTTCATTTACTTTCAAGAGCTTTTATACAATTTCAGCGTAAGTACTTAGGTACTCTGAAAAATACGCAACTTATAACCCGTGATCATCTGCATCAACCAAACAGCGTGACCAAGCAGCTACGATACATCAGATTAACTACTACATTCATTAATTTGGGATAAAAACACACATTATCATTTTTATTCCTAGGTAAAACAACGACCCACGGCGGCCCGCGATAATTGATGACGTATCAAAAGCAAGTAATTTATTAGCAAGAAACTTGGGCAATTAGCGCTAAAAACACAAAAACCAGACACGAGGGAGAACGTTATCGACGACGTCATCCATTCCTAACTCCCATTAGCCACAGCGGGCATGGGATCGCACCGTTTGCACCTACAAACGAAACTTTAAATCTTACTATGCGTATATAAAATAATAGGCGTAATAAAGTTCAAAATACGCGGCACTTTGGAATAAAATAGATAAGGCAGGAATCTAGGTAAGAGCAATTTATACAGTAACGTTCAAGTATAAGAAAGTTTGCGTTTACTAAAATAAAAAAAAACCCACAAATGAAACAACATTGTAGGTACCCACATATAGCACCTGTAGTAGTACTTAATCACGCTTACAGCATATTTTACGTTTGATCCATGAAAAAAGCATGAATATTAGCACTATAATTTGCACTGCAACTTTTTGGAGAAATATAGACACTTCCTGACACTTTCACTTTGTATATAGGTATGTAGCTACCTACTTCATAAATTTTAATGAATTATTTCTTGAAATTTGCATAATTATCGAATTAACATTGTTCCGCTTCCAGCTGGAATCATTTTAATGAGGGAAATGTCCTCAGTTCTCTCTTGGATCCTTTTTTTACGACTACCATTGCTGCTTATTACAGAATAAATTTTAAAGAAGTGAGAGAGAAAATTAAATTTGGTGCTATTTTAATTAGAAGCTGAAATGGAAACTTTTTATATAGCAGTCAAGAATATGAAACGCCAACCATAAAAGTAATCTCCTTTACGATCTCGTTTCAATCTGATTGCAACGGGAACGCTCCGATCTGTTACTATGTAAATCAGGATCTACAAAATAAAATAGCAAAGTTGTGGTGTAGTAGATAGGTATATTGTCCTGTGATTGTCTACTTTGTACATACTTACCTTGTTTCTTTTAAGCTGCTAACTATTAGTATCATAAAGTTCCCGAACAAGAAAGAAAAGTATGACATATTGGCTTACAGGATCATGATTAAATCTGTTGTTCTAAATAATTACATTAACTAGTAGACTACTACATAACATAAGTAACCATGCCATTACCTACGCGAAGTATTGAGGGCTTGAGGGTTCGATTTGATGCCCGCATGATACAAATATTTGTGTACCTACATAAACTATAAACGTTTGTTTGGTTGTTTAAGTGTGAATTCTTCATTTGGAAAAAGAACATTAATAACCGTTGTAGGAGTCAATAATAAAAACAAATAATAAAGAAAAAAAGCTTTGCTTAAATGGCTTGACTACGATAGCTCTGAAAAAATATTTATTCCTTTATACCAACTTAAAACGTGCTCACGCACGTATACAAACATACACAGACACACGCATGCACGCACTATCACACACATAATCACCGCATACATCCCAACATATTTACATTTGTAATTTGTTCTCACTAATCTTATGATGGACCCGATTTATGTCTTAGCTGGTTTCATCATCATCTGCCTAGCCTTTTCCCAACCTATGTTGGGGTCGGTTTCCAGTCTTACCAGATCTAGATGAATACCACTAGCGACTACGAGCGACTACCTATCTGACCTCCTCAACCCATTGCTGATACAGTATTCCATAGTAACACTGGTTGTCAGAATTGTAATGAATTAACGACAGTCAAAGATCACTGTATGGCAGTCGAATATGTCATAGAGAGTCAGTAGATAGTGTATATCGTGTATATAGTATATTATTTAAAAGGTATAATAATAATACCTATTTTACCGTGCATAGGGTTGTAGATGTTCGATAGTTTTTCAATTCCGAGTAAAATGCAGGAGCCTTATTCACCAAGTCCAAGCCTTTAACGTGCTGTTACATGAAGGGTTAAGAGAGGCGTTATCTCTTTCAACTTACTATACTTTTAAGTAAAAATCTTTTAGATGGTCTAAAACGTGTTATGTAAACACTACCCAGTGACTCTCAGACCACAAAAAAGATTTGGCGACCCAGGGTAGTTGAACTATAGTATGCGTTATGCCACATTATGTTTTCTTTAGACTTGGAGAACAACCCCCCTGGAGTTCTAGTGATCCCGCTAGACTGAAAAGCAACCTTCTTCTTTCGCCAATAAGCTCAGTAGAAATTTAAACACATAGTTTTAATAAAAACTTTATTTATCATGTTACATATATTTACAATATTAAAATAGTTATCTCTAGGTTCACCCTATCATAATTTAGCACCAGGTCGTAATCTAGGAAGTCGGTTAAAATTATAGCAATAAAGAAAATACATAAAAACTTAAATATAGTCCTGGTTTGATTGTACTATTTTGCTTATACACACTGTTTACGAACACAAATTATATTACTTACATTAGTTACGAAATAACAAGGTGGACGCACTTGCCTCAGTAGTTTCCATAAACAAACAACACGCATAAAGTTCATATTACAACAATATTTCTTATCACTTATTCAACAGCGGCACAGTATTTTAACAACTTTAAAAACTCTAATGCCAAATAAATGCTTGCATCATCTGTAAACAATGTGCAGGAAATGCGCATTGTACGTTAAGTATATGGCATGTAGCTTCAACTAGCGTCAAGTTAAGCGCAATTAACATTACGGAAAAACATATTCACGAGTTAAGTGGTAAAAAAGCGTTTTTTTATATTTGCTTTAACAAATTAAATCATTGCAAGCAAATGCTTAAGTTATCACACAGATCGTAAGGTTAAAAAGTAAAAATATTCACGTAAAAACCTAGTCCATGCATCGCGCAGGGCTTTAATGCCCTAATCAACCGTAATCCGCGCCAGACTGTGCTGTGCTCAGTTTAAGTGAAGTGAGTGCGAGCTTGGCAGCGGCATGGGCGGCGCTCGCGGCGACGTCACCGGTTGGCGCGGCAGCGGCGCGCGTAGTCGGGCGCCGCTTGCTGCAGCCAGTGCGGCTGGATGGCGGACGCCGTGAGCATGTAGGCGCGGCCCGTGTGCAGCAGCTCGGAGTACAGCAGCGCCGCCGGCGCCCGCTGCGCCGCCAGCGCGCTCGCCGGGTGCAGCGCCGCCGCCGCGCCCGCCGCCGTCACGTAGCGCCGCGCCGCGCCCCCGCCGCCCCCGCCACCCCCTCCGCCCCGCAGCCACGCGCAGTTCGTGAATAGACCGCATAGCAGACATTTAATAAGCTGAAACGTGAAAAACATTCATTTATTAATTACTAGCTGTACTCGCGACGTTGTTCGCGTTGATCAGTGTATTTATTGACAGCAATTACTAAACGCGGTATTACGTAGAGGGCTCAAGTCGAAAGTTCTTCTTATTTTCTCTCTATCTCTCAAAATTGTGGACATAGCGGATTGGTGAATCGTGCAACCGGGAGTAAACTAACTGACATTCGAATCATCAACATCATCAGGACGCTATCATTGAGTAGATAAAGTCCCCTCCCACTCGAAAATAAATACCGGGAATTTCAAAACGAAATCTCTATTACAAGGACTTTTTTTTGCTATCTGTCTGTCCGTCCGTCTGTCTCTCACCAGGCTGTATCTCAAGAACCGCGATCTAGCACACTTGCAATTTTCTTTTCCGATAACTATGAAACCTTTATGAGAATTGGATTAATACTCTCTCAATTCTTTACAGCTTATATTATAGCTTATATATTTAGCTGGATAATTTAACGTAAATTTTGATTTGAGCCGGAAAAATTAATGTCAATTGTTCGTTGTCAATATATTCCATACAAACTTTCATCACAGATTTTACAGCCTTGCTTTTTTCGCAATAAATAGTAGCCTAGTTATTTCTCAAGTTGTAGACTCTCTCTATCTCTGTACCCAATTTTATTTTAATCGGTTCAGTAGTTTCGCCGTGAAAGAGTAACACACATGCTTTCTGAGTTTTACGCGAATGTTAAAATTTCAATAGAAAAGCTTTACGTCGGCAACTAAGAACCAAATAAAATCGGGATCCGTTATCCGTTAATTTTTTTTTATCTCAGTGGTTGATGTGAAACCACCATAGTAAACCAAGCAACTACAAGTAAAAATCTTATTGCAATAAAACACGTATTCATTTAACATTATTCACTACTACATTCAATTAAAACACTTGAAGAAAAATAAAACCTTACAAAACCCACAATCACAATTAAAAGAAGTATATTTTTTAAAGTGCCACTTGCTTGTTGCACACAAATCAATGTAAAGAATATAATTATCTCATTACCTGATCATATGCTTGTCCACAACTAGAGACAGTCAAGTTTAACTTCTGGCAGATTGCTAACAGCTGTTGACGGACTTCACACGCGTAAGTAAGATTTTTGTGATTTAAAAAGTTTTCTTTGCACCATTGCTGTAACACAATAAATAAATAAATGTGGACACGTGTTATACCTTTTTTTTAGTTTGGTATTAATTTAGAATCCATGGAAATTATTAATTAACGAATAGAATAAGAATAAAACTAGAGTTTAGTTATAACTGACCTTTTTCAAAGGAGCTTTGCAAAAAGCTTTAAAAACATTGAGTAAAGTTATGTGGTCGCCGAGAGGCGACAAAAACTTCTGTTTTACTTTGATTGCTTCCTCCCGTTTATGCATTGGGGTGTGGAACACATTTTCACTCGACAGCACTGATACTAAACTTAATGCCTGAAATAAGGTATGCATAATTTTGAATATCTGGTAAATAATTGTACATGTATAATTATTTTTATTTAGTGTATAATATAATTATGTATTTACCTCTTCTAAACAGTTATATTCTGGAGCACTCAACAGAACTTTAGAATACTTCGGGTCTATTGGAAACATAGACATTTTTTTTCCAAGTACTGTTAGTTTTGGGTTTGTTTCACAGTCTATGGCCCCTAAAAAGAACACTTATTAGATTTTCAATAAAACAAATATATAAATCAGAAATCTGAATTTGTAGCCTAGAAAATCTCGCTTGAAATATATTTACCATACAATATTAAGAGTATATCTTTACTAGTAATGATACAAACCGTTGCTTGTAAAGCTATTACTTTTAATAAAATTTAAGGTAAAAAGGTCTGGACCCTGACTTTCATTAGATGAAATAAATTAATTTGTATTATTTACCAAATTCCTTGAGCAGTAGTAAAGAGGCTTTAACAGAATCGAGCGGCGGAGGGTCGATCAATGGGAAGGTGCTAGGATCAGTACCCGCGGCTAGTAGCAGCAGCAAACTGGACGCAAGTGGACATCTGTAACAATGATTATTACGTATTATCGATATGGACATTGCAATGAGAATTCAATCACTGGCGCGAAGCGAACCATATCGACCCATGCCACGAATGGCTATCTTATGTCTAACGCAATAAGGTTATAATTGCGATCACTAAGAATACCGCCACCTATCTTCGAGGATATACTCGTCAATTACAAAACATCGTAAATACGTTCTACTGCTAAAGCGACATCAAATCTTATCTATAGCCAATGAAGGTTTTTTCCAGATGTAGGATTAAAAGTCAAAACAATTACCATAGTACCACGATAATTATTATTTTTAGAATTAAGTGATGGTTATGATTCTGCATGTCCATGTTTATGTGCCTATGTATTTGTGTGTGTACGTTTCTGTTAGCCTATTTGACAAGTTAATTTAATTTAGTAAGTGGTGTTGTTGTTATTAGAACAGGCGTGCGGTACCTGACGATCTCGGGCGTGTGGTGGTGCGGGCGCGCGGCGAAGTCCCCGGCGGGGAAGAGGCGGTAGGCGGCGCCGGCGGCGGTGCGGCCGGCGCGGCCGGCGCGCTGCCAGCCCGCCGCCTGCGAGCACGCGCGCACCGCCAGCCGCTCCGCGCCCGTGCTGCCGCACCACGTCCTGCACACCGACATCATCAATCCAAGTGTGAGCAGAAACAGGCACACTCTGTGTTCCTTCACTCGCATATAGCGACGGGACGGCAAACCGAAACGCCCCGAGAGAGATTAGGCGCGAGACCACCAGGTGCTGTCCGAGGCAAGGAGTGTAGACACTGCCACACTTCCTGACTCCGAACCCTACTGAATGCTTAAACAGAAAAACCAATTTTTGGCACCGTAACTTGCACCGCAGTCGCACATACACTAAACCTAAGAGGTAGTCTCGGTCATGTAACGTGATACCGAAACATTCACTGTTAAATGAACACCGAGATACATTACTAATAAAGTTATGATTATGTGCTTGTTTTAATTATAACAACCATTTGTTTATTCATTTTTCAGGTATAATTTACAGACCCAAATTGGCATGTCATGGGAGAAAATAATTATGGTGATAGTACCACGTCGCTAAGTCGCGCGAAGTAATTAAAATACTAAGTTAGTTAGGCAAGCTAGTTACCTACTCACCATTTCAGAACAATTCAGTAACGCACCTTTCTTTAACAACACCGGTGTCAATAACACATTTGATGTTGGGTATGGTGACTGAAGCCTCGGCAATGTTTGTAGATAATATCACCTTCCTTGTACCCGGAGGCGCCTCCCGCCACACTTGCAGCTGTTTTGCCGGCGGGAGACCAGCATACAGTGGACATACCCTTATCGGAGGGCCAGTCGCCTCCTGGAATTTTCGATCTAGCATAAAAGCGAATATCGTGAATTATACAACCAAGTTAATTAAAAAAAATGTTTTTTTAAGACTTACTTTAGCAATCTGCTTGATATTGTACATTACTGTTTCAATTTCTTCTTGCCCAGTCAAAAAGACTAGAAAATCATGACTGAAACAAATACACGAATAAAAATTAAACCATGACATAAACAAAAATTTTTGTATTAATATTAGTGTAATAATAAAATATTTGCATCTCACTTTGCAGGAGTAGTTGCATGCAGTTGAAATATTGTGCAAACAGCAGCATACTGATAGTCATCTTGTTTCATTTTGGTGTGATAGATAGTGACTGGAAAAGTTCTCCCTTCTAAATAAATTACTGGGCAGTTGTGAAAATATTTCCTAAAGGAATCCACATCCATAGTTGCAGACATGATGATTAGCTGGAAACAACAAAAACCCATATTACAAAGATGTAGAAAATTTTAATTCATTTTTTTCTTAATTAAATTAACAAACCTATTGGTAAATGTTTAAATGACAAAAACTATAAGGTAGTAAACAAAAAAAAAGTTTAATAGACACAAAGTAGAAAGATGTATCTTAAACAAAGCATGCAAATCTCATTTGATCATCACACATACAGCAGATAGATAAGTGCACAAAGCAAGATGAATGGTAAAAATATTAATTACCTTGAGTGGGTTTTGTTTCTGTTCATTTCTTTCTTTCTGAGCAAGTTTAACAATTCCAAATAGAACATCTGTACTAATAGTACGCTCATGGGCTTCATCTAACACTATTATAGAGTACTTTTTGAGTAAACGATCCACAATAGCTTCTCGGAGCAACATTCCATCAGTTAAGTATTTCACTTTAGTTCTGGGACTTGTTACATCTTCAAATCTCACTGAATATCTGTTTAAAAAAATGGCACATATTATTTTATAATAATATTCACCTTTAATAAAAAAAAATAGAGTTTCCAAGTTATTTTTATGATTAAAAAGCGGCAATCACAATAGATTGATCACGGTTGCAGTGATACTGGGGCTGTATAGTACCAGAATAGACGCTTGGCAACAAAAAAAATATTATTATTATATTATAAATTTACTGTATTGCTTTTGAAATAAGCAGCAGTAGCCTTATGGTAAGCGCAACATACTTGTGTTATTATGCTTGCATTTGAATCCCACTACCAATGACAACCACTCAAGCAATTTTGCTAAGTATGAGGGCTGCCAAGGGTAAACAAGAATACTAGTAATGTGTGATCCACATTGCTAGTTAGCATTTGTGAAAAAATAAGGAAAAAAGAGAGGTCTTGATTTCAATACTACGATATACACAAGTACATCATCATTATTATTTATATTATAAATTTAAAAAAGAAAAGAAAAAATATAGTGTTACTATATGTATAGGCAATATAATCAATTTTACATACCCAACAATAGACCCTATTTCCGTGTTCATTTCAGCAGCTACTCTTAGTGCTATAGTGATTGCGGCAACCCTGCGTGGCTGTGTCACAGCTATCGCCCCAGCACCCTCAAGACGCTGTTCATGTATCAACTGTGGTATCTGTGTTGTTTTACCACAGCCCGTCTCACCAATCAATATCATTGTATCATTCTTTTTTATTTCATCCAGAAGCCTGAAATAATCATACAAATATATATATTTTTTATATTTTAGAGGTTCTCTGGAAAGTATAAATATGTATTACTAGCTTTTGCTCGCGACTTCGTCCGCGTGGAATAGTATTTTCAATTTACCACCCTTTTCTCCCCTTTGGGGGGGAATTTCCAAAATTCCTCTCTTAGTGGTAGCCTACTCCTCCCAACAAACACACGTGAAAAATTTCAGCTCTTTACGATCAGTAGTTTCGGCTGTGCATTGTCTGTCAGTCAGTCAGTAACGGAAGAGTTTTATATATATAGATTATGTTAGTTATGTTATACCAGGTACACAAAACAATGGTTAAATTCTTATGTGATTAATTATGTGTAAAAGTGTTATTACTCTAATTTTAACTGCTAATACAAATAATCATAAAACTATAAAATAGAGTCCTACAACTTTAGAATCACAGAACTAACCTGTTTTTTACCATAAATACAGGCAACCGCCTCCTTGCCACTTGTAAGTCCTGTACAGATTCATGTGCAATCTTGTCCTCTGCACCATTATTATGTCCGTTTGATACAACTTTGTTACTATTTGATACACTGATGTTGTTTGATACACTGATGTTGTTTGATACACTAACTGCATCACTTGATAACTTTATCTTTTTTGCTTTTATGTTTTCAATGGACTGTTTTCTTTTCAGGCCACATGCTTTTAGGTTGTTCTGTATACCAACGGATGCGTATTTTGAGTCCATGGTTGCTTACCTATATAGGATTTCTATAAAAATAAAATAAGCAGTTTAAGGAAATACAACATTACCTATGAAGAACCGGAAAACAATTAAAAAAGCTAGTCAATTAATACCGTTAAATGTGCCCCCCCTAAGAATGAATTCAACATATCCAATATTTTCAAGTAAATCACCAGGATTTACTCATTTCTATTCCGTGCTACAAAATACATTCAATCGTTTTCTTCTTAGCAGTTGATTCCAACTTTTTTTTTATCACTTTTTCGTATTCCACGAATTATACTGATGAAGTGATGACCACACTTCGATAAGAACATATACAGAATTTTCTTAAATTTAAACACCACCCATCACAGAGTACTTCTTTACCGTCCTCCTCAGATCAAAAACTTATTTAACTTATTGATAGATTAAGCCAGAAGAGTACATACATTACATTGGAATATTGAACTCATCGGAGGAACTCATCATCTCGATACAAAAATCAACACATTAATAACTAAGTACATATTATTATAATAAACACACACATTTCCATAATATAAAGTACTTTGTGGTTACACTTACATTGGTTACACTTACACACCACATTACACACTCAGATCAACTCATACATAGATGGAGCATTGAAGTTTACAACTTTGCACATGTCACACATGTGCACAATAATAACACTCAGAATAATATTCAGATCAAGAACTCATAGATGGAGCACTAAAGTTTTCAACTTTACACATGTGCACAATAATAATTGCACTTAGATAACACTAGTTTTTTTTTTAGATATAATTATTTTGACAAGTCCATAGATATCTAATAAATGTAGATTTGTTATATCTAAAAGATTTATTATATTTATTTATATCTATGGGCAAGTCGCTATTTGCGCAATGCCACTAACAAAAACTTGGAAACTTATGGTAGTAATTAATTAAAAATTGGCGAGCTTAAAAAGCGACACTGTCGTCTGTTTGTTTCACCCACCGTTAATGTGTAGGTACTTGCATCTCACACAAACTATCTTGTATCTCTTTTCAGGTTAGCCAAGATTCGTCGGCCGTATTCTATTCTCACTGTATTGTACGGCCTACCTATACAATTATCATTTAACATTTTTGTCCAAAGACATTGTATTTGTTTTTGTCACTTGTGTGTGTTGAAATGTGTTGTCACTTCACCAAGAGTGATTACCTTCTCTGTGGTATAAGCAAAGACATTGTAATGTATTCTACTAACAGAGTACAATGTCTTTGGGTATAAGGTATTATACTGTTTCCATTCGTTTATTTTATTTTTGACAGCTCGAGTTCTGAGTCAAATAGTGATGGCCTGATGCGTTATCGAATCGATTTTTTTTAACAAACGATTTTATTTGTGAACAAGTTTTAATCGATTTAATACATATTTTATTTGTATTTTATTTTGTTTATTACAAGTAGGTACCAAACGTTTATTTTCGTTGTAATAATTGCAATTATTTTAAATTAAAGTCTTATTTAAAAGTCACTACAATACGTATACCTTTACTCATATTCATTAATTTGCAGCAAATACATTCGATCCTAATAATAGGTACTATATAACGACTGTTTTTGTTAGCATTTAAATGTATTTTTATTTCAAAAATGATTCCGATTAAAAATATCATCACGATTATTACATAAAATTAATTCGATTCAAAACCGTTTTTGTTATCTGTGGCCATTCGTTACGAATGGCACAACTCTAAGTGGGCGTTACCCGTCAAGAAATTATCTATTTTTATTTCAAAATATTGTTCTACAGTAATGTCGTACTTTATAGGCGTGAACTGTCAAAAATAAAATAAACGAATGGAAACAGTATAGTGTTCTGTCTGTGCCAAGGAGGTTGGTTTGTGCACTTCAATGTCTAACTAAGTGCGGTTGACCAAAGACATTGTAATGTATGGTTGACTGACTTGCAAAGACACTGTAATGTATTGTTAGTAGAGTACAATGTCTTTGCTGACTTGACAGTTGACCCACAGATTGACTACCGTTAGGTTTTACATACTCTTTGAGATTGACCGCCAGCTATTATAAGGTACTCTGTGTTGACCGCACAGAAGTTCACCGGTTGGTTATTCAATATTATTCATAGAAGACCGGTTGTTATTGTATTGTTATTTTGATTTAATTTAGTACTTCATCTAAATGTCATAAATGGTCTATAGGTCCTGTGTATTATGAAATCCAAAATGTTGATTTCTAAATCAATTCATCAAAGTATATTCCGAAGCATCGTAGTTAGCGGACTCCGCTATCATGCCGTAAAAAATGATAACCCATATAAAAAAACGTTGAACATTCTATCAAATGACGTGACCGAAATTATGGGTGGAAAAGAGAAAATTGTTTACCCTGAGCATGCTGATATAGTTGTAATTGGTGCAGGATTCATAGGGTCAGCAGTTACATATTGGTTAAAAAAACGAGCTGGTGAGGGCCTTTCAATTGCAGTATTTGACAAAGATTTTTCAGTAAGTAATTTAACAAAGATTTTACAAAAGTTACTGTTTTTGTTTAATTAATGGGTCCATTAATGATTTAATTTTTCTGTTCTAGTTTCATAAATCAACGAGGAATGTATCGTTAGGCATGTTAAACCATCATTTCTCCTTACCAGAAAACATGAGCCTCTCTCAATACACTGTTGAGTTTTTAAGAGACATAAAAAATAACTTAGGCCAAGATGTTGACATTCAGTTTACACCAACTAGTTCCCTTGTGCTAGCAAGTGATAAATATGCTGACAAACTAGAAGAAAATGTCACTTTACTGAATGAACTTGGTGTTAAACATCAACTGTTGACTAGAGAGAATATTAAAAACCTGTACCCGTGGATAAATACAGAGGATGTAAAGCTAGGTATGATAAATACTGTACTATATACTTTTTCAAAATAAGCAAGCATACTATTGACATCGTGAGAGTTGCAGGCAACTGGTGTCTAAGGGGGAGGCCTATGTTCAGCAGTGGACCTCTTGAGGCTGATGATGATGATGATGAAGCATACTATTAATGTTTAAATCTACACTAATATTATAAAAGGAAAGATTTGATTGTTTTTTTGTTTGTTTGCATTGAATAGGCTCTGAAACTACTTGACAGATTTGAAAAATCTTTCACTGTTGGGAAGCTACACTATCTCCAGTAAACATAGGCTATATTAAATTTTCAAAAAAGTTAGGGATCCATACTAAAACTCCAATAATGTAACCCAAGGGGTGAAAAAATTACCAAAAAAACATTCTTTCATTGCGTGCGCTGCGAAAACGATTGATTATAGAACAAAATAATGTACTACGTATTTGCAGAACATATAATTATCTATACAAAATATTGCGACAGCATTTGTCCAATTATTATAGTTATATCACAATAACTTTTTTTATACTTTGGAATTAATGCTTACCAAAATAAATGACTATATTTAAGTCTGCTTTAATACCATTATATGACTTTTTGAATTGTTCAATTTGGACATTCCATTCGAAAGATATCACAAGTTTAAAATACCATTATATGACTTTTTGAATTGTTCAATTTGGACATTCCATTCGAAAGATATCACAAGTTAAAAATACCATTATATGACTTTTTGAATTGTTCAATTTGGACATTCCATTTGAAAGATATCACAAGTTTAAAATACCATTAGGTATATGACTTTTTGAATTGTTCAATTTGAACATTCCATTTGAAAGACAAGACAGAGATCACAAGTTTAATTAAAAATGTAAGTTTTTTGATAAATGGCGAATGGTCGCCGCCCTACGATTATGGAATAAAGCAATACCTGAGCCCTCAGGGCATATTAACTTGCATTTTGCTACCTTAAGATATAAATAAAAAATGTATCTGAAGGTCTATGTAAGAGCATACGTCCGCAGGGCAGCTATAAGTGTCGAGCTGTTTGTGAGTAGCGACACAACAGACCTGAGTGCTCCAGGGAGTTACTCTTTAGGGAGGGCTCCCAGCTCTTTCTTGCCTTAATGAGGCTATGAAAGCTAGTCTACTTTTTACCACAATAACTGACAATACATATGGAGCTGCAAGCAAAATGTAGATGATTGTTACTCAGTTATTAATAACATACATAACCTTAGATGCAGAAGTGGTATCACTCCCCATATCTCAATATAACAATGGAACACCTGTTATCTTGTCCTTCGTGCCCTAACACCTGCACGCTGGACGATTTAATGAAGGCAGTTCTCGTATCAAAATTCTGGGCTGACACAATATGATTGCCATCGACACGATAAGAAGAAGAACAACATAGATGATATTTAAGCTTCTTTTTTTTCTAGGTTGTATGGCAATGGAATCCGAAGGTACCTTTAATTCATGGGAGCTTCATAGAGGATTGTTAAATAAATGTACTGAGCTTGGTGCCACATTATTAAATGCCGAAGTAACTGGTTTTGAAATAGAAAAGCAACAAGATTTGCTTATGGAGGGTGTGGCTCCAGGAACATTTGAAAGGATCAACAAAGTTATTTACAAAACTAAAGATAATGAAGAGCATTCAATTAAGTTTGCTATTTGTGTCTTAGCAGCAGGTGACAATTCTGGACAGATAGCAAGACTTGCTAAAGTAGGTACAGGGGATGGTCTTTTAAACTTGCCACTGCCTATAGAGCGAAGGTAAGTTACAGAAATATATGCTTTTATGATATCAATAATAAATAATGCTTATGGGCTTGTTTATTATTCATTAATTCTGAAAGACTGTGTCCTTCATACCACACTAAAAAAGACTAAACATAGATTAAAATAACACTAGGTCTCGGCATTCTGTAAAACAAATAAATTAAATTTGTTAATAATGTTTAAATTGTCATCTTCTCTGTGTATGAGAATAAGACAGTGATCATTATGTTTTCTTTATCTCATGTATGTATTTAAAATGTTTACCTCTGCCTTTAAGGTGAGTTTCTGAGCTGCCATACAGCTATTTAGATAAGGATGGATAAATTTCATGAAAAAAAATAACCGCCCAAATGCGAGTCGGACTCGCGCACCGAGGGTTCCGTACTAATCTCAATCACAATCAAGTTTAAAATTATTAAAAATATTATTTTTTTATTAAATGTTGTAATAAAAAATATACTAAGCAATTTTCCTTTATTTGTGCTATAACACGTTGCTTCGTACCAAATTTCAAGATTCTAAGTTCACGGGAAGTAGGTTTTGTTATGTAGGTTTTGAATCCCTTGCGAGTGTCGATAATTTGCGGCATAAACGGCTGTATCTATTGATTGCGTTGGCTTTGAGGTTTAAGAGATAGTAGAACTGAGTATTTGATATAAATTTCAGCTTGAAACCTCCACGCGTTCCTGAGAAAAAGGGCCTTGACGGACGGACGGACAACAAAGTGATCCTATAAGGGTTCCGTTTCTTTCTTTTGAGGTACGGAACCCTAAAGACAAAAAAGAAATACTAAATCAAATGTGTACCGTTTACATTTGAGGGGTCTCATTAGATAGTTGTAATTTTATACTAAGGGCTGATTTTTCCATCGCCAGGTAACCTTTATTCGAGGAATAAAATTTACGTTTGACAGTTTTTGTATGAACCAACTGTCAAAATTTAAAATTTATTCCACGAATAATAGACCAGGGCCGAAGCCTTCAAAATTTGTAAAAAGTGAAAAAAAATTACAGTAGGATGAAACCAATTAGAAAAGGAAGGGAATATGATAAAAATTAAAGAAAAAATAAATTACGGTCGATCCGAGTTCGGGAAGGGGGGGAGGGGGGGTTTTAAGGGTAAAAAATGGTTTATCTTGATTTCCAGCAAAACTACAAGTCCTATGGAAAAAAGTCAAATGGCAAAGTTGTAGGTAATAAAAAGATCTACAACTTTTGTATTTACACTTTTTTCACATAACCTCAAAATGTATGTGAAAAATCCAAAAAACCAAGTTTTTGGTTTTTTATTTTTAGCTTTTTCAAAGATATTTTTTTTTTCACGAAATTTGGTGAAAACTTACCTTTTTATGTCCCAAATACGCTGTAATTTATTTGATTAAAAATATTTATTTTTTCACCTTATTTTGAATTAATATAAAAAAAAACACCCTAATTTTCAATCGAAAATTCACCCGTCAAAATATCAGCTTTTTTCAAAAAGTATGGGGGTTTTTTGTTCGTTGAAATCTCTACTTTCTGATGGTGTAAAAAAAATATACATTACTATAGTAAATGTTCTCAGAAAATGCATAATCACTATGTACAATTTCATCAAAAAAATGTCTTTGCTTCAATTTTTTCCAGTCTTCATTGGTTCTTCATCCAGAATTTCATCTGAAGCATTTTGTGAGATTTTCTATGACATGAATGTAATTCGAATTTAATAAATAAACTTTAAACTGAAAAAAAAAATAAGCAATGTCATTTTTTTGATGAAATTGTACATAGTGATTATGCATTTCTGAGAACATTTACTATAGCCATGTATATTTTCTTTACACCATCAGAAAGTAGAGATTTCAACAAACAAAAAACCCCCATACTTTTTGAAAAAAGCTGATATTTTGACGGGTGAATTTTCGATTGAAAATTAGGGTGTTTTTTTTTATATTAATTCAAAATAAGGTGAAAAAATAAATATTTTTAATCAAATAAATTACAGCGTATTTGGGACATAAAAAGGTAAGTTTTCACCAAATTTCGTGAAAAAAAAAATATTTTTGAAAAAGATAAAAATAAAAAACCAAAAACTTGGTTTTTTGGATTTTTCACATACATTTTGAGGTTATGTGAAAAAAGTGTAAATACAAAAGTTGTAGATCTTTTTATTACCTACAACTTTGCCATTTGACTTTTTTCCATAGGACTTGTAGTTTTGCTGGAAATCAAGATAAACCATTTTTTACCCTTAAAACCCCCCCCTCCCCCCCTTCCCGAACTCGGATCGACCGTAATTTATTTTTTCTTTAATTTTTATCATATTCCCTTCCTTTTCTAATTAGTTTCATCCTACTATTATTTTTTTTGGTTTTAACAATTATCGGCCCTGGTCTATAAAGTAATCTAACGATGGAAAAATCAGCCCTAAGTGTTCTAAAATAATTATCTAATATATTCACTTTTTCCAGGGAATTTCAAGTATATTCAGTTTTAGATAAAGGAACAGAGACAGGCTTGGCCACACCTCTAGTCATGGATACTACAGGACTATGGTTCATGAGAAATGGTTTAGAAAATAATCTATTTTGTGGGAGTATTCCTCTAATGAACAATGATACCAAAGATATGACTGAAAATGATTACTTCGAGAACATTATTAAACCATCACTATTAAATAGAGTACCAAGCTGCATTAATGCTACGGTAAAGATTATTTTAGGATGACCTTTATTTAATAATTTTATCTATAGACGAGTTGCTATTCCTGTCCCCGCATTTTTAATAGTTTAAACAAGATTGAAAACATATCAATTAAATTTTGTATTTACAGATAAACAAATTTTCTACTGAAATGTATGACTGCAATACTTTTGACAATACTGGTGTAATTGGACCACATCCATATCACAATAACCTTTACATAGCAGCAGGTTTTGGAAAGCTAGGTATTTAGAGTCCGATTCAACTTCATGGTGGTTCTGAAAATGAGGCGAGTCGCTGCGCAGTAACAAATTTACGGACTAGCGCGGTACGAAGCGAGGCAGTGCGCAGTCAACTTCACAATCGCCATTAAGTTTGAATCGACATCAACTTACTTTTTTTCTTATTCTATCTAGTCATTATCCGAACTTAGCTTATGGGACAGTCTCACTGTCTGGCACTATATAAATAGCATTAGATGAAACATGTTGCCTTCATGACCTCCAAAAAACATTTATTCTATTTGTTATTTAATGATATCCAATAAAATGATAAATACAAAAGTCTCATTCATTGAGAACCACAAACTTATATCTTAGAAGATTAGAATAGTCTAATTATATTATTTATCTTTTCAGGATGTCAACATACGCCAGGTATTGGAAGAGCGATAGCGGAACTTGTTATTGACAGTCATTATACGACAGTTGATTTAAGACGACTTCACTTTGATAGATTTTTACTGAATGAAAAATTGGTAGAATTTAATGTGTATTAAGTGATTTGGTATGTGCCATAAGTTGTTAGTTGAATAAAATATTACAAAATTTTTTCGTGCTCCATATCTACCCGGTTTATCCCCAAAACATACGCAGAATTATATACTTTCCATATGTTTGACATGGCTCTTGCATTCTAAGACGAAGATATATAATGATATTCCAAATCAACTGTTATTAGTTGATTTTTAAATAAATTAGAAAATGAAACTAAATTAAACCTTGCATTGTATACTACAATGTTCATTTTAGATTAAACTTCAAAGCTGTTGCTACTTAAAATAAATTAGTTATACCTATAGTTGCGGTTATGTGAAGAAAACAAGAAATCAATAAATTAATGCTGATTTATTCTATTACTTTTCACTCAATAATCAAAAATATTTTGTGACAAACATAATTATTACTTGAACTGAGCAGGTGGTGTGGCAAACAGAGCTCCACCTTGTTTCGATGCAGCACGGGATGGCGCGAATCCCAACAGTTTCTGGATGTTTTGCCTGAAAAGATTTTTTTTTTATAGTTAAACATAAGGCATACAATATTTACTTAATTTACGATGAATTACTGATGTAAACTCCGTAATTTCTACACTCAATGGTTGTTTACTCAAACCAGAATGGTTAGCACTGCTGTCAAAATTTATAAGTACATTAGCTTTTTCTCGTCGCTCCGCCCGCGTGGGCCTGTTACCGCAGCAAATTATAGCCTCTAGCCTTCCTTAATAAGTGGACTATCTAATAGTGGAAAAAAAAAAAAAAAATCGGCCAAGTAGTTCCTGAGATTAGCGCAATCAAACTCTTCAGCTTTATAATGCAGTACAGATTTTTTCCTTTCATTACTAATGTCGTTTATTAAGTAATTAAGAACTGAGAATTTAAGGTAGAATCTGGCAGCCTATTATGTGAAAGCATATACATTGATCAACCTATCACAGGTCTAAATACTGTGTGAGACATCAATTATCAAGCTGAAATTATTCAGAAACCAGCCGATAGTTAAATAATAGTGAGTATTTGAAACAACATACCTTATACTCATAGTACATAATATGTACAAGAAAATGAAAGAGCAGTCAGTGTAATCATCACCAGGTAGGTTCCTGTGGCTCAATCCCTGAATCCATGAGATAGGGTAGAATGGAAGTTTAGCTACAACTCTACCATCAAATCTGCAAAACACATTGATTGATCAGCAAGTAAACTTGAACCATTCTTATTATAATTTAAATATTATTAGTATAATCACCATTATGTACATTATACCATATATTATCTATTTAATAATTTATTCTTATTATTTAATTAGAATTCTTTAGAATATTATAAATGAATTTCCAGATCATGAAAAAACTTACATGCTATTGAACATGCTCAGTAGGGCTGTAAATGCAAAACCAATTGCAAACATTGATTTCATCTTAACCAATGAAAGGTCTCTATTGTTGTTTTTGAGCCTTTCTTCCTCTCTCTCAATCTTCTTTTTATGCTGCTTGTCCAATGAGTCTCCATGTGCTTCTTTCCGTTTCTCCACTGAAACACAGAGGCTCCTTAGGTAATTTTTATGGTTATATTTACAAAATCCTGGAAGCTATGACCAGTTAAATGTTAACCATAAGTAAATACACTCTGGGTATAAGTTAAAGAGGTCTTATTTAAACTGCATACTATATTCTGTTAATGTCTGCATCACATTGCAAAAATAACAATAGCTTTATTTCACATTGTTGAAACAAGAAATCATACTTTATTTTATAATCAATTTAAGCCCATAACAGGCTATTGCAAAGCCTGAGATAAATATGTTTTTTTGTAGAATTTTTGAATAAATAAATAGCTAGTAAGTTGTTAAAAATAACTACAAACATAAGACCAATTTATTACTAGCAGTTATATTAAAAAAAAACTACAACTGGCCAACCTTATAATCTAGGCCCTAGATTCTCAGACATTCCAAATACCTATGTATTCACAGAAAATGTCATAAAGATAGGTAAAGGTGAATTACCGTCGTAATGCCTAAATAGATGAGATGTGATTGTAACTTCAATATTAAAATTCTGGTCACTTTGGAATCTACTTACTTAGGTACCTATTTTACCATAGTACCACCATAGATGTTTAAACCTTGCTAACACCAATGATTGCATTTCTTTATCTATGTACTTCTTAATGCATATTTTTTGGGATGCAATAAAGTCGATAGCGTGTAACTTAGAATTAAATTCAAAATTTGAGACCCAGCCGTTCTCATAGATAATTCAACCTAGTAAGAATGTTGACGTTTGTAAACCTTTCTACAAACAATGCCAATGCTTCTAACTAGCCCATTACAAGCTTGCTTTCATGCTAACTACCTAGATGGATGCAGATCTAGATTTATAGATGGATGGATTAAACTTACATTTTTTACTTTGACGTTCCACCTCGACCTTAAGCTTTTGATATTTTTCTGTTCTATAAACTAGTATCCAAGTTAAACCTGAAAACCGAAGAAAAATATTATAATAAAACCAAAAATATTGATGTCAATAGTTATAGACCAAATCTATGATCCCACCTTCTCCTAAAAACGCGGTACATATTGAAATAAACACAATAAGCAACGAATCACTCCACATTGTAATAGTAAACCAGTGCACAGTGTTAATTATAAAATACTGAGTGAGAACTTTAGTAACTCAGGATATTGGTAAGATTACACATCTGCCTAAACTTGACAAATGAGTACAACAAGACAAGAGTTCACAAGAGTGAAGAGGTGGTTACGTTACGACGTTACGAGAGTAATGACAAGTGACAAGTAACAACTCAACTTGAAAGACAATTGACAAATCAGTCACATTGACATTTCAATTCAAACTTTTCAGTCACAGGGACTGGAACTACCAAAGACATTGTAATGTATTCTTGGGAACTACCAACTAATATCATGCTTAGGTCAATATTTATTTAATTCCATATTTACATAGGAATATTTAATTAAAAAACACTCTTAATACTAAACTATATTAATTAGACAAAACTAAAACTAAAAAATAGCTAATGCCAACTAATATGAAGTGCATAACTACATGGCGCATAACATGGCTGCAATAGGGTAGTGCGCAAAATATTAACTTGAATATCGGTGAACGAACATCCGACATCGTGTGGCTACTATGCAGAACGATACCTGACATGTCTTACTAGTCACCATGTTTGGATTACACGTTTGGTTTATCACGTACAAAAGTTCGTTGAAACAAAAAATAATTGTATTTTATTTATTTCTCTCAACAGCCTATCAGTAGAGGAGGTACACTGGTACCAGCAGTGGATGCAGGCCTACAGTTGGATGTAGCAAACTTCGACTTCAGTAAGGCGTTTGATACAGTCGATAATGATATCTTGCTCTCGAAGTTGGCTGGCAAAGGTTTCGCGCCACAAACGTTGAATTTTTTTTCCATTTACGGGACCGACGTTGGTTTGTCGACTGGCGACGGCTTTCACAGGTAAGCGTAACCCTTCTTATCATTTGTATGAAATAGAGGGTGAGTTGTTAAAAAGGGTTGTAGAAGTGAGAGACCTTGGAATTTGTTTTTCTGCAGAACTTAATTTTAAAAATCTCATAATTAGTACTTGTAATAAGGCCTACTGAAGTTTAGGATTTCTGTTGAGGCAAGCAAATGAGTTTACTAATATTAGGGCTCTGAAGGCTTTGTATGATGCGCTTGTTAGAAGTCACCTGGAGTTTAACTCTGTCATATGGGGACCCAGCGAAGACAAATATAAGTTTATGGTTGAGCAAAACAAATTTGATAGATTTATTTACTTTAACCTTTTATTCCTTAATTATTTTATATGGCATTTTTTTTGTAGGAAAATGTCACCCCGTCCCCATGATTGAGTTAATAGTGCTAGCATTAAATCCCTATCAAAATATTTTAATTGTTGTTATTGTTGTAAATTCCGAGTTAGGTACAAAGTGTCCTATCACTAATTTTATTGACATTTCTTACATACGCCATATTTGTTTACATGTTTGGCTAAGTAAGGATGAATCATGGATGAATATGGTATACTATAAAATATTATTTTTTGCTTGGGGTAACTGTCATATAAGACAAAATAAAGCTGTCCGTACAGGAAGTTAACCGCGGTAAACAGTTAACCTCATACATCCACATTATTACTAGTCTCTAATCTGTGATCCACATTGGGCTCTGCATTACGAGTCTTATTTCTGGCCGGGCGAATAATACAGTTGACACAAAATGCTTATTTTAATCTTGATCAAATTAGAGATAAATAATGTGGGTTTTAAAGGGTGAAATTTTTTATAGTAAATTTATTGACTTGATTGAATCTGCTTTTTAATTCAGGATGGCAGCCCTGAGCACTTTTTTGATCGTTCATGAATGGCAGAGCCGTGTCTATGCCAGTCTATGCCATTAAATCGGTGCTGCCATTGTTGGGGATTTTTCCTATATTAAGGGTTCGCCCATTATAAATATAGGATAGCAGTGCTAAAACGGTTAAATTGTGGAAGTGTTAAGCTGTTATTCTTACGAGGTTTGATGGGGGGTTTTCATAGGATTTAAAAAACCTGCAATTTTAATAAAAAGAACAGTGGGTATAGAACCTAAAAAATCGATCTTATGTTTATCTGCTTCGTTCTCGTTCGTTCCATCCGTTCTGTTGTGATGACCTTGAAATTGACGTGCATGTTTTTCTTTTATAATTTGGAGACCTCAATCTGTTTTTGTACCTTTTCAATTTATTAATTTGATTTAGTGTTGAATGACTCCAATTGGTCACTTTATACAAAACATGTGATTTTAAGGAAAAAATAGTGAGGTTGGCAGCACTGCAGAGTGCAGACACTAAACACTTCCTTTTCCGTTTGCACCATTCATTATTCATTCGTTCAATTTCCATTCCGTCCGTCCGTCTGTTCTACATTCATTGGTTGTTATTCTTCAAGCGATTTCTCCGCCTGCCAGCCGTTTACTCGTATCGAACGTCTTGGCTGGCCTTGGCTTGGAATACTGCCAACTCATAGAAATAGAAGTGTCGTATTACCAAAAAATTCAACTAAAATAAAGATATTCAGGATAAAGAATCCTTAGACTTATGTAGAGAAATAAAAATAAATTCAAAGGTTTATAATTTACATACCTACACAATTACTTATAATTTCACTTATATGTGACAATTTATAGACTTATGTAATAATTGTTCGAAATAGTGTAATCTAATATCAATGAACTGAACTGACTAGAAAATAAGTGCTACACCGTGCAAGAGTAAGATTGTAACAATGGTCAGGCGCCATGTTGTATCATCGAAATCGTAGGGCGTGGCATGGCAAATCATTGTGCAGTCGGGTGTCGTGTTATTATTTGAAGTAGAGAGAATATATTTAAAAATGGTAAGTTTTGCCTTAATATCTACACTTTAATATTTTACTCATATTAAAGTCATTCGACATCAAAAACAATATACCATTTAGGTATATTTAAAACGTAGTTAAGAAAGCGTACTTTCACTTTATTGCACATTTCTATAATTAAAACAAAATGCTATTTTGGTAAGTACCTACATAATTATAACTACATGAGAAAGTAAAAAACCTTCGAGAACATCACGTGTCGAGGTCTTTTTGCCTTGAATGACGCAAGCAAGCGGTCACGGTGACCGGTGACGACCATTTTGAATTTGCACTATGTACATGTACTATGTTTTTTTCCTTCAACGCATGTCTGCTCTGCGACTTAAAAGGAGTTCAATAATTTATGAATAACGTAGCCATCTAAACAATTTGATCATGAATATTCCACGATATTGCTGGGGTATTTTTATTTAGTGTTATTATTTAGCAATGAAACAATTATTACGAAACAAAGAAAATGGTATTGACGCAGTCCTCCCTAGGATGCAGACCAGTGCGTAAGCACTCCATTTTATATATGTATTAGGTTTCTGAATTACTATTTTCCAGACGGGTGTGTTAGCCTGAATTATAAACGCGAAACATTTCACAATATCTCTAGTGAATTGCGCATCATATTTTAATACATTACCCTAAAAAAGAGATTAGGTATTTTTATCGATAATAAAAGCAAGTATTTCTAGATTTTTTTAAAACTGCATTGCAGAAGGATTCGTGCTTAAATGATGCAACGTAATACCATCGTTAAATTGTTTACTGTACAGCCGTACACTTTCACCGAGAAATTTTAAAGCACGGAAGCAGGGCTAGCGCGAAAGAGCCTGTCTCGGCGTTCCTCGCTATCTCTCCGTCCCGAGTCGGTTTTTCAGCCGAGTCAAAAGGTTCGCGCTGCCACGAACGAACTTCGATCTCTCTAGGAAGGAGAAAGTCTACATGGCAACTCGTCTCGACCGAACCTTCTCTAGCGAGATAACGCATTTATTTATTAATTTCCATACAGCCGCCATAATAATTTTCTAGTTTCGTAATAATGCCGCATTATGTTTATGTAGATTTGATATCACAGGAAAATAGTAATTCTTGATTAACCCCAGGCTTACCAATTAAACCTGTTTACCCATATCGTTTTTATTATTTCAATGCTGGGTCTACGGTGCTGAGCAGATAACTTAGTATTTTTCCACCGGACATCATCATTTCGACGAGATCAAAGTGATCACGGCAGCTTTATTGGATGGTGCGCCTAGCTTGACCACGCGATTCAATAGTAACAGACCAAGCCTTTGGTTGATAATCAATAGATTTTCGATCGCTCGGCTTTCAAATTGATAAAATAGTATCGAAAATAAAACTGTTTGCGTTATAATCAATCGAAATTGTCGTAAATAAAGGCAGAGGACAGAAAAAAAACCATTTTTTACATCCAAGTAATTGCGATAAATACTGCGTTGTTAAAATTTTTTTTAGAACTCTTCGAAAACATATTGCGGAAGGAGTCAATAAAATCGTTAAGCGAATTTTTATGCCAAAAAAAATGATAATTATAAGTTGCATAGTAAAATGTGCTTAAATTATATGAAAGTTAACTATAATTGGTTTCTTCTGTTTATTACAGCCGCGAATTGATCCAATTCAGTTATTAAACTGCCTCAGCGTACTGCTGTCCCCCAATGGTGGGATTAAAAGCAGGGACGAAGTTCAGAGACTTGCTAGGTAAGTGAATTCTATGCCTAAGTGGTTTTATTAAGAGACAGACATGTATTTCTTTTTATTAGGCGATTTATACCAATTGATTTAGAAATTTTAGTTATATTATGTGATGTATTCTATTTAAATTAAAACTAAACTACTTGTTTCGGTATGTATTACGAGAAATTAAAAGAAATTTATACAATACATGGAAGTAATAAAATCTATATATTTTTTAAATAATAAGTATATCTATTAGAAAAAAATATATATGTATGCTTTTGTAATGACGTGTAACGTAATTAACCTTCGCGTTGATCACAGCAATTTCTTTTTATTTTCAGAAGTTGAGTAACAATAATGTTAGAATTATTTGTAAAACATTGACTTCTCTCTTTCAGCCTCATGACCAAGTTCTCGAAGAAATTGGTATCTAAATGTATTTACATACAAATACTTAAATGTACGGAAACTGAGTTACTTGGTTTATTTATGGGTTCTGGGGGATGGCTACTAGTACACATGTGGTTATCTGAAAGCAAAGAGGCTAAAAACTGGCCTTTAGTCAAAGAATTATTGGAACTACTCTTATTATGTCCTGTTGACATAGAACGGCTGAAAACCAATAACTGCCCGAAACTTGTTAAGGAGCTGTCAAAAGATGACAATCACTTTGGTAAGATTTGGTTTTTAATAACGATTTATGTAATAATTAAAATCATCAAGATTTAGTTCCTGTTCTTTAAATAACTTAATGATAAGGTAGATAGCGATATTTTTTAAATCTATGAGATAATTTTTGCAAAAAATTTTAGACACGCATTTTTTCTTATTGTAATCAAAATCTCGTCGGATACATTGATATAAATGTTGCATTAGGTCACAAATTTGAGCACACGCTTGACATAACTAACTTTTACGTTAGTTTGCATAATTTGAGTAACTAACTATTAAAATACGTGTTTAAAGCCTGAACACGCAATAAACTCCAACAACGTTTGGACGGTCCGCGCGCACACTGCGCGACACTGTTGTAGACGGCAGTCTTCAACGCGCTTACAATCGGCGCCAACGCGCAATTTGCTAATCATGGTCAAATATCGGACTAGATATGATTTTAACTTTTCGTACTGACCTCATCAGTCTGTCATCTACCCTAATGTAATTCGAGTAAATTCTCTTTGTAAAAGGAAATAAAAGTATATATTTATTTTATTACAGCTATCAGAGCCCTAGCATCGAAATTAGTTGAACAATGGTTAAAAACCGTGAAAGGCGAACAAGTTGTTCCTATCCAGCTTTCCAACATACCTCAAATAATATCGGAAGCGCAATCTGAATCAGAACTGTTCATACGATCAGACTGTGATACAGAACAGAAAAACAACGAATGCATTGAAAATGATATAATAGGCGAAGCCCGTGTTAAATTGGATAAATCAAACAGTACTTATTCAAACTCAGATAAAGTTACTGATGGTAAAACAAAAGAAACTGATCTCGAACCTGAAGCATTACCCGTTTTAAAGATTAGTTTAAAAGATGGGAAACAAGTGATATCGCAGGTTGACGATGATAGCGAAAGTAAAACTTCGGATGTATTATCGGATTCTGAAAAACCTAAAGAGAAGAAAAGTAGAAGTAAAGATAAATCGGAAGAAAAAAGTAGTAATTCGAAGTCTAGCAGTTCTTCAAAACATTCAAGTCGCTCTCACTCCTCTAGCGACAAACATAGAAGTAGTCATAAAAGTAGTTCTAGTCGACATAGTAGTAGTAAAGACAGGTCAAAAGATAAGGATAGACATTCTTCTAGTTCTAAGTCCAAAAGTGATAGTAGCAGAAAATCGAGCGATAAGTCATCGTCTTCCTCAAGTAGCAAATCAAAAGAGGATCGCAGCTCACGGTCTACTTCCGATAAAGAGAAGAGTAAAGACAAAGTAAGGGATGATAAAATAGAAAAAAATAAAGATAGCTCATCAAATAAATCTGCATCTGATAAATCCGAAGATAAAGTCCCATCAGTTCATAAATTAGGTAAAATACCTAAACTAAGCGATGCCAAGAAAGAAAAGCTTTCAATATCAATAGAAGTAAGAAAACCTGATGAACCAAAACCCAAAACAGTCAAAACGTTTAATTCTAAATTTAGGAAACATGGGCTAGAAGAAGAAGTTAAACCACCACCGTCTCGTGCTGCGGTTTTAACGAAAAAATCTACTCCCATACTGCCGCCTACGGTATCAATACCAAAAAGATCGTCACCTGCCCATAATGACTCGCCCCCAGAGAAGAAACCGAAAATAGTAGAGCCTGTAGAAAAACCGGGTTCAATCAAATTAATTCCTCCTAAACACAAACGTAAGTATTCTACTATTTATTTTCTATTGGATATTTTATTAATAGTTTCCTCTTTTCCAGATTTTCATTGGTCGTGGCAACTTCTTCAGTTACTTTCGCCAAGTATTTTCAATTATTTAGGTTGCTTTTTCGTCAGTGGTAAGTCTAAAATGTATAACTTAACGGGTTCTAAAGTGTTTTTACTACCTGTAAAGTATTTTTTTCAAATAAATATTGAATTCAATATGAATCTTTCCGTTTTAAAAATATTGACCCGACTCTGTTTAAAGAAATAAGGGTGAGGTGGAAATACCGGCGCACCTTTAACGGAGAAAATAATCGTGCCTCGTGTGGACTACCCGAAGAGATAAGGAACTCAGCATTCACCAGACTGAAGTAATATATGTAAAGAAGTCAGAGAAAAACCTACTGAAGTGACGATTAGAATGTCCATTTACATGAATAATTTACAAATTCAAATATTTTAGCAAGTATTTCAGCTAATTTATTTCTGAAATGTTGCAAAAACAAACTTAAGATGCATGAATGAATTAAGATCCGCTATAAGGGTACTACTACATAAGTGCGTTGGTTAAACAGACCAGATTTTCTTGAATTATATTTAGATAGGTTGTTCAACATCATAAGAAAACAGCTCTACTAAACAAGCAGGTAGGAATATTAAAAAATAAGGGAATTCGATTATATAATCGGGAGGAATCTAAAGATTTTTTTTCTAGGACGTTGCAGCTGAAGTCTACACAGGCTTCGATTGTACAACAACGTCATTTCCTACAATGTTTTATTTATTTACTTCCATTCTCTCTATAAAAGGATGAACAGAAAAGTAATAATATATTAGAATCTTAGAACCAAACCCAATATGGATCAATCCTCATAGGTAGTCCGATAGCTGTATAATTTAAGTCCGATCGAAGTTTACCTAATCTTATCTAATAAATGCTGCTGAAAGACAGCTTGAAGGTAATTTGCCTTTAGATTTACGGTATTTTTCAAACTTTCATTAATATGAGACCGCTGATGCGGTATGAATCGGGTACATATCTAAATTATTATAATTATTTGATGGTAAGGTTTAGTCAAGTCCAGTGTATGGTCCTTTTTTGTGGGCCCTAGAACCATTAGACAACCTACCACTAGACAGCGCAGTAAAGCGCTTCATGTTTCGATCGTGTAAATCGTTATATGGTACTAATTAGCGGCAACAGATCGCCGCGCGGGGCGAGAAACATTAGTAGTACCTAGGTAGGTATTGTACCATTACAGTATAGACCTACCTAACTAGCCATAATTCTAAATTGCTCCGTAAACTCTTCAGGCTTTCTTTACGAATTTAATGAAACTACGTATCATGAGCCGGACTGCTTAGTAGTAAATAGGTACAACCGCTCCTCAATAATATCGTTTAGAAGAACAAGTAATATAATATGTACTGAATTGAACATTATTTACTCCCTCAGTAGGATAACCCCTGGCCATTTAATCAGTTCGAAAACTAAACTACTAACTCCCATTGTTATAGACATCCGCAATGGTTTTTCCTATGTAGAATAATATTGTAATAGGCGCCATAGATGCTATTTCTATCTCTTGAGAAGAGAACTCAAATAACTCGTTATTTATAACAGACTTTATTAAATTTGATGTACCTACCTACACTATTGAGTATCGCAGTCTTAAAATTTTCCGTAGTAGTAGTGAACAGTGGGCTCCAAGATACAAATAACCGCAAGTAGTTTTTTTTTCGGCATGAAATAGGTAGGTATAATTTATTTACTTTATACGGACTAAGTACCTGATATATAGATATAAATCTAGTTAGAGCGAATAGAGTATGCACAAATTGATTTAGTTGAGAGATGAATGACTCGTCCTCTGAGAAAGTTGACAAGCTATCGTTTAGGTCCAACTTGTAGTTAGTTTACCTTTATCACTACAATATCTCATAAAGTCTTCATACATAACACATGTACAATAAAACAGGGTGAATAGACCAACAGTGTTAATAAAACATGAAACGGCTCATATAATTCATGCCTCGTGTAACCGTTAAGATTTTATGAACGTAAGTCGATTACTATTCACTCAGTTTTGCAGTACTTGTGAAGTAAATGAAAATGGTGACTAAGAAAACAATTACCTGGTTACCTACCAATAACCAAAAATATTTTTTCCATAAAACTCATAGTAGATGTAGGTACTTCTGATTAAATAAAATCTGGTTTGCTTGACTAATGTTACATAATAACTATATTTTCTATACCTATTTGCTTTTATAAATAATATTAAAGAAAAAAAACAGATTGACGGAGTTGCGCGTATGACTAACCTAAACGACGTAAACTCTAAAAAAAATACGTACATGACTCTACTTATCTATAATTCGTCCAGTTTTTAAACCAATTATCTAAGAAATAATAATGTAGGTACTGCAATTAATATAATTGCAGTACCTACATAAATAGTTAAATTCAGGTTTAAAAACTAGTACCTAAGTATGTAACCTAAGTAAGTTTATTATAACGATCGAAGATGAGTAGAGTTATTAAATGTATAGCGCATGACTAGATATTAAAATAAACTAGTATTTCAAATTTAATTTTTAATCTAGAATCCTGTCTAAGGAAACTTGTAATACCCAGGCACCAGCATCACATCTGAAAAAGGTAGATTGAGCGTAGGTTCTCAAAAAAAGTCCTAATTAAATAGAATTTTTATCATGGTTTATTTTATAAAGATTTTTTTTTTGCCAATTTTTCGAATTTCGCGCGAAAACTGCGGGGCTCCGTCATCTTGTCTTAGATTTGGTTGTCCGAGTCGTCCGTGCCTAAATCTTTTGTCTTTTTTCTGATATTGTTCGAATAAAGATATACTTCTTTTGATTCAAGCATTAGACGATCCCATAAAACCCACTATCGCAGTAAAACTTCAAAGGCTATAGTTATGGGTTATTTGTAAAGTACCTGCAACCTCGCAGGAGAAGTTAGTAAGTATCTAACATCTTATGCAACAACATTTTTGTTCTACGACTTGATAATTCGTTAGTTTTTTTTTCATACTTCATTCAAAAAATTAGTTTTCATTTTAGCGCTCTAACGTTTGAATATGAAAAATATACTACTAACAAATAATCAACAAGTCATGGAACTAATGGTTGCATAGAACTAATTGTTGCATAAGATGTTAAATATATCCTGCGAGGATGCAGGGGTTTAATAAATAACCATGCATAGATATATCTAATAGACACTTATTCTTAATCAGGATAATTATTATCTCAGTTTCTAACAATTACCTAACAACAAAATTGATACTTCGGCTCCAAGTGATTCTTATTATGTCAACATAATTCTGCTCTACACTTATTACACGACTATACCGATATTGTAAGCCGTAATGAGTAGGTAGTGTGTAACCAAAATAGATGGTTCCCTACTATTACCGCTGAGCACTATGAGCGATATCTATAGGTGCTATTTACATATAAATAGTTGTTGTTTATATGTAATGATAGCCTACCTTGGAAAAATAATTAAAATTTGATAATCTGCCTAATTATTGAAGCTTACCAATAACGCAAATTTACATTTTCTGTGTTGAACCACTGAACATACTTACGCGACGCTAGATGGTTCGAAATGATATTTCACCGCGCAGCCAACTTTTCAAAGTTTAATGACTTTGCTAGGAATTAGTTGCAATTTGTTACTATACATGCCTATTTTCCTGAATTTGTTGCAATAAAACAATCGCTATGACCAAAAATAGTTGGCCGCTAGAATCGCCACTTGTCGTAGGCATCGTCTATCAAAACTAGTGCTTAGGATTCCAAATACGAGGCTCATAATAAAGCAAATAAACTTATCTGACCTGGTGACCCAATCTGGAACTAATTTCTTATTAATAATATTAAATAGTCGGAAAATAAGATTTTACTCTTTGTATACTTGGCGAGGGCATAATATTTTCCCACCATCACGAAAATTCTAAGTTGAAACAATTCAATAACAGCTTTCACTGGGTCAGGTAAGGTATTGTACTATAAATATCTTGCTACTCACTATTGTCCATCTCAATATAATACTGCGAGCGCTTCCTTCACAAACGTAAATATCAACAGTAGGTACAGGTAGTTCATGCGCCAGCAAAGTACCTATATAAACACTGAATTTTTATAGCTTCGCAGAGCTTTTTAATATTAAACATGTCACGCTTAAGTTCCTCGACTAGCTAATATTTTTGTATGGCCGAGTGCGATATAAGCTACGAAGCTATGAAAGGCCAAACGGGAAATAGATAAAATTATTTTTAATTCAGATATGTACCTACATAATTACTAATTAGTATACTTACCTCGGTAGTTTTAGTCTTAGTTAAAATCCTTATTTTCATATCGTAGTAGGTACCTAGATCAGCAGAGCACAAAAAGAAAAAAAAAGGAATTTATACTTACACGTATTTTTTGGATCTAGTATTTTAGCCGTAGTTTAAAACAAACACTTTTTATTATTTATTGCTCAGTAGGTAGACTTGATGTCTATAAAGACACTAAATTGATCAATCATATTATTAGTCATGATCTTCCAGCAGATTCTACGGTACTTATAAATGTAGGCTGTTGATAATTATTACGGTTTTAGCTCTCAAGGGCTCAGCAGAACATATTAGTACGCTGTCCTAGAAATACCGGCCAAGTGCAAGTCTGACTCTGACTCGAAAGCTTTCGCGCTATCGTGTAGGTACCTAATAATAATTAGCCGTACTGCCCGTCGATTCCGAAAATACATTAGACAAAGTCACGGCGAATTCGTCGGTGAAAACTAGATTTCGTATTCCGAAATTAAGGTTATTTGATGTTACTAAAGCTAGACCCGTCTAAGCCCACCTCTAAACTTTTCACCTGAGATTTCGACATCACTTGAACTTGAGTGCAGTTTCAGAATACGGTGAAAAGTACAAGTTATGTAAGCAGTGAAGTGAGTGTGAGAGGTGAGGTGAGTTTGGTCATTTTCGGAATCGCTCGGCTGATCTTTCTTAATTGACCCTTTATTTTTTTAGGTCGTAGTCGTTATCTATAGCCGCAATAAAAACACCTTGAAAACTATGTGTTTTAAATTAAAGCCTGCGATACTTAGATGGACAGACAACGGTGACTTGTTTAGCAATAAGTATTGGTTGTTTGGTATCCTTCGCGTACGGAACCCTATCAATCATCATTTATTCATAAAGGTCCAGTAGCTCCATTTAATGTAAAAATGTAATCGCTTGGTGATAAAAACAACTATGTAGTTAAGTTTACGTAGGTACCTAATAGTTGCTAGGTTAATCGCTGCTTTAAGACCATACCGCTTCTGATTTTCCGCTTTTGATTTTCTACGTATACAGGGACAGCAGAGGATTCAGGTAGGCTATTGATGTTTTATCAACAAAAAACTTCAGAACCGACTGAAATCAGAGTGCGTACCTACCTAAAAATATATGTAACTTATTTATTTTACTCGATGTATCTTATTTGATTAGGTAGGTAGGTAAATTTTATGCAATATAAATAACCGTTGTTACACACTGCTACATAACATTCGATCAATATAATATAAAGGATTTGTTGACAGATTCTGACCGCGGGTGTGCCCGTTGTATAACAGTAGATGCGTCGAGGCAAGCTAACCTTCACTGTCATTGACCTTGCATTGGTTAATTTTGTTCTTAAAAATATTGCTAGGAATGTGGGTCGCACTCGCACATCACCAGTGCTCGTTTACCATTGTACTAAGTAACTTCTTGCGCTACAGATAGGTTCATGTTTGTAGTGCAATGGGTGGGATTCCAACCGGCAACCACATGATCGCATGTCCGACACCCTAGCCATTAAACTACCGCCGCTTAGAATAGAAATTGACTTATGAGTCGTTTAGTACCCAATTCATAGTAATTTAGAGGTTGAAACGAAAAAAAAATAGAAATAATATAATATTATAAAATAACGTACAGGTGACGGTGAAGGTGAAGTTTGTACCTAATAAAATTGAGATTGAGGCTTCCATTAAGTGGGATTCTAATCCGTTATCTGAATGCACTTATTCTTTACAATTTATAGCCATCGGGTTATTATTTCAATTCTGGTTATAACCAAGTGACCCTAAGTTACAAATTTCCTAGTTTGTAGAAATCTTTGATTTGCCATAGTACTTGACAATATTCTTTGAGCATGCATAGTAATACTACCGAGACCTTTGCTGTAAAATCTATACATAATTTACCTACTCTTAGCCTAACTGGTTAAAACGTCGCGGTGGCCTAGCGGTTCAATATTGGGGATTTTTTATGCACAAAGTTGTAACTTCAAGCCGTCACAGGCAAGTACTACTGTGACTTTTTCAAAGTTTTACAAATGGTGAAGGAAAACATCGTAAGAAAACCCAGAATGCAAAAACAGAAAATCGCCTTGCAACAGAGCGAGTGGTGCGGGCGTCACGGTCCTGCAGAGAAAGAACAAGCATTGTTGAAGCATTGATAAGTTTCTCCTCTGGAGGCCTGTGGCCAGCAGTGGGACATTATAGGCCGGTTCGAATATTATAAAACTCTTGAATTGTGTTAAAAGGATGTCAAACTACGTAGTTACTTCAGTCATATCGACATGCAGTTTAGGTAGGTACTCCTGTAAGTACCTAGTTTCAATATAGGTACAGCGACATACCTAACGTGTACCAACATGTTGATCATAGTCGTGTCGTCATACTTAGGGGCGAGTTTTTAGTTAAACTTTCCGTCTGTTTGTTTGATAAACACAAAACGGACATTATATAAATATTTACCTACTAACGCGGCACAAGTTTAGTTAACGTAGTCCTTATGAGCACTTGCGTATTATGACTTTTTTTACGCCGATTGCGGAAGATTAAAACAAATTATCTACCTAGGTACTATAAATTTGAAAAATCGGTTCT
This sequence comes from Plusia festucae, assembly GCA_950381575.1. Taxonomy (NCBI): domain Eukaryota; kingdom Metazoa; phylum Arthropoda; class Insecta; order Lepidoptera; family Noctuidae; genus Plusia; species Plusia festucae. The sequence continues at coordinate 9,477,258 of OX494434.1, forward strand.
TTGATCACAGACCCGTTTAATAAATTATGTTTTTAAATTAGGTACATGTATAAAAACTTGGAGACTATACTTACACCTGATTGAACCCGTTGTTATACATTTAGACTACCTACTACTACTTATTGTGATTATCTACCTATTTTAGGTTGTGTATATGAAACCGAACTGTATAAATTGTGTATTGTTTATTAAATTTAAGCTTGAAAAATATAATTGCATTAAAACTAACAGTAACGTTTTTTTGTTTCAGCGATGCTGTTGTTAGAAAGTGACATGTTTATGGACGCTTTAAATGCTTCAGCCACAAACAAAAAAGACCCAAAGAAAAGAAAACGAAGAACGAGCGGAAGTAAAGATGGAAATTCAGGAAACGACTCCTCACCGCCTCACACTCCCACCAACATGAGTAGTCCGAATAGTGATAGTAAGTCAGTGCCACCAAGATTTTATCAAGACACGCTTGAAACAGACGATAAAGATAAGGTCTCAGAGAAAAATACTGATTCAAATGAAGATGTTGATACGAACGTTGATAAGACCGAGAATGAGGAAAAAATGGAGGTGTCAGAACCTCACACTTTAACAATTAATGGACTCAAAGGTGTTCTCTGCTATCACAAACGAAAAGGACCCAAAAAAAGTATTAAATGGAAACCAGACTCGGAGCTCGAAGAAGTTCAATACTTCGAACTTGATGAGACGGAAAGAGTTAATGTAACAAAAACCTTTACTGACATGAAATATTTAGAAAGAATACACGAAAGAGACGCGTTCCAAAAAGGAAGAAATCTTAGTAACGATGACGTTATGGAGGAGAAGACCAACTGGAGGCCTCTAATACCTGTTGATGCAGATGGGCAAGTGCAAGTAGAGCATGGCAAAAATAGCAAGGAAAAAGAGTTACAGGCAATAAGACAGAAAGGGACGCTACAGCCACTTTATTTCTCTAAATCTATGATACCTGACTCAGCATTTGAACCAGACCCTGAGACGCATCCTTATGCTGAACCCACAATTATACCTTTAGATGATGTGACTGGCAACCAAGATAATATAAGTGATTTTAGAAATATGCCATGGCCTGAACCTAAAGGCAATGCACCACCAGCATCAGCTAATATGAATGTACCAAACATGTTCCCACCGAACATGAATCAGTTTCCAAGCAATTTTCCTACCCAACAATTCCCTGGTGTTCCTGGGTTTCAAGGGGGTAACATGGTCCCTGAGTGGCCAAACGGAGTGCCGCCACATATTATGGCTAACGGTATGCCAGGACCCATGGCGCCTGGAGCTATTCCTCCTGGTAATATGCCGCCAGGCATGATGATGCCTCCAGAAAGTATGATGATGAGTCCTGATATGTTTGGAGGACCAAATCCAATGTATCCCGTTCCACCCGAGGGTTTTAATATGCAGCAAAATATGTTCCCAATGGATTTCAATATGTCAGGACCTCAAGGGCCTCCTCCTGTACCAGACGGTTTTCCAGGTATGGGGAACTTCCGAGGCGCAATGCGAGGCAGAGGTGCCGGCGGACATTGGAGAGGAAAAAATGCTGGAAATTGGGATAACACTCAGAGAGGGAGGGGCGGTGCTCGCGGTGGCCGCAAAGCGGTTTGCATATACTTCCAGAGAAAAGGGTCATGTCGACAAGGTGACAATTGTACATTTTTACATCCAGGAGTTAATTGTCCATTTTAAACGTTAAGTACATTTAAAATTGTTGTAACAAATCTGTAAAGTCATTAAGATAAGTTTCTGTTTTAGAGTTAGACACTCGAAAAGACTGCTACATGTAAAATAGTATCTAATTAGGGATTGTGTATGTTATGGACCAAATTATTTAATACTTACTAATAAGTTCTAGAAATAAGCTAGGCGAACATACGTTAAGATAGGCTAGAATAAAATTGTGATTACGAAGTAACGGTAGCCGTGCGGGCAAAGCTTGCATATAGGAGCAATAAGTGTACATTTACTTACTGGCCTGATATTACGTTGATGGTAAAAAAAGCAATAAATAGAAAGGTAATTTTATCCATAACATATATTTAAATGTGTAAATATGTAAAGGAAAATATGTTAAGCGTTTATACGAAATACAAACAAAATATTTAAACTAAATGAAATGTGTTTAATGATTACTTATTCCTCTAAAAGGTGAAATCTCTTAGGGTTTACAAAATATTTAACAATACTTCTGACCACAAGGATGATAGTCTCATGGGGACATATTCCACGGGGCGTGCTGCGAGTTCGATTCTCGAATGGATGGTTGAATGTTAATTATTACTCGACTGCGCTGGTTCGAGGGTTATGTTTTTTAAGAGTATGGCGGATTATTGGCGCCATAGGTACAGCCATAACCAGTTTCCAATCCTCAATATTTTTTAAAACCTATCGAGTGTGGTATTAGCAAAATAAAAATGGTTTCATACATACATAGCATAAAAAATACAACGCCTATTATTTAGTTGTTTACATGGGAATTCTAATAATAAGATTCCAAAATTTTCGACGTAAATATAAAATTATCATGGTTATGTACGAAAACAATTGATAATCATAATAGTGTCCATTGTTTACACAATATTGTAGGACTTTAATGATGACTTCAAAAGTTTGTTAATGTCAAATGTCAAATAATGATAATAAATAAGTACATATTAGAGATATAAATAAAAATGTATCTGAAGGTCTATGTAGGAGCATACATCCGTAGGGCAGCTTATGGCGAGATGTTTGTGAGTAGCAACACAACGGACACAACAGCTCAAGAGTCACTCTATAGGGAGGGCTCCCAGCTCCTTCTTGCCTTAACTGGCTGGTTAGAGAGGGGTCGCCAGAGGTATTTGCTCGGGGGTGGAAGTGTCTATTGGGGTAATAGCAAGGAAACCCGCTCCGGGACCGCTACTGTGACCTGCGATTTAAACGCTAATGCTTTTAACCCACGCTGAGGGCACAGCGTGGGGATATGTCGGACTTGCACCGACTAAAAACACACCAGTCCCGTCCTTGCCTTTGCTGGAGCCGCGGGATTACTTACGCAAGCTCTGCGCAACTCCAGCAGAGCGAGTCACCACCTGCCTATTTATTTACATTTTCATGTGTAGAGAGGCAGGTGACATAGTTTCCGATTATATTATAGTAGGTAACCAATCCACGTAACACATACACATCAAATGACATCAATAGCCCAATTTATTTAGTATAGATATTATTCCAGAATAGTTCTTTAGCTACCTTGGGCCGTTTATTTATTTTCTTCCATAGAGCAAGGGTGAATGGCCCCTGGTAGGTGCCCCATCCCATATTAGAGTAAAGTTCTCAACAAGGCCACTGCGTGTTGAACCTGTGTCCCACGTAAGCCTTTCAAAGGACCGGGTCTCTTTTTCTAAAGTTATCCCGTGATAAAAGAGATAGGTAGGTACTTAATAATATTTCGGGACACCTCACATAATATGGTCATCTGATCCCAAACTAGGCAGAACCTGTACTATGGTGACCATACTTATATAATACTAGCTGTTGCTCGCGGCTTCGCACGCGCGTAAAGTTAAGAGTAGTAAGTAGTAAAGGATAGATAGATGTATTCTGTGATTTTCAAAGTAAGGAGCAATTATATTTTTCATAAAAGATTATGGCGTTAAGATAATAATAAGATAATGTGGAAAACATCACATACATTGAGTTTGGATAAACTTTTAAAATGGTGGCAGCTTTTTGGTCAGACGAAACTTGAAAATCATTGACACGAAAAGATGAAGAAGAATCACATACATTGCTCCGAATTCAAAGAAAGTAGCTAAATCTCTTGTGTTATGGAATCAGAAACAACGAAAGTACCACTAACACCCAGACTCGACATAATGTAGAAAAGTGATTTTCTACATCGACCCGTCCGGGGATCGAACCCGGGACCTCAGAGCTGGCGACACCTTGAAAACCGTTGTGGACGCCACTCGAACACGGATGTCATCGTAAAGATATGTTTTAGATGGTCATTTATTTGTATCGATCCAGAAACCCGTATATGAAAGGCATGGACTTATCTTTAAAAATAAAGTCCACAATATAATACCTTGCAACCCCTATTTAACCATCTTAAGGCGTAGATTTCTAAAATCGCTAAAATATGTTTTCATTTATTTCTAACCAAAAACCCGTATACCAAATCTCATGAAACCAAATCTTATTTCTCTCTTTGAAAATGACGAACTTCCTAAAAAAACTTCCAACCACTATTGCACCCCCTTTGAGGGTAGATATCTAAAATCTCGGGAATACGTCTTATTTATTTCTAACTCATAATCCTATGAAATTAATGTGCCTATCTATGAAAACTACACAATTCATATACCTACAAACTTCCATCCCCTATTTTACCCTCTTAGGGGGTAGATTTTCAAAATCGCTGAAATACGTCTTTATTTATTTCTATCGAGAAACCCGTTTACGAAATTTCATGTGTCTATCTTTGAAAATACCAAACTTCCCATACAAACTTTCAACCCCTTTTAACTCCTTTAGGGGTTGAATTTCGAAAAATACTGAAACACATGGTTTTTAATTTTTTACCAGAATGGTAACCACAAATTTTTATGGTTTAACCTACAAAAATGACGATTTTCCATACAAACTTTCATCCTCTATTTAAGTCCCTTAGGAGTCGATTTTCGAAAAATAATGAAATACGTCGTTTTTAATTTTTTACTAAATTGTTATCTACCAATTTTTATGGTTTAAACTACAAAAATGACGATTTTCCATACAAACTTTCATCCCCTATTTAAGTCCCTTAGGGATTGATTTTCAAAAAATACTGAAACACGTCGATTTTAATTTTTTACCAGAATGGTAACCATCAAGTTTCATGGTTTAAAATTCAAAAATGACGATTTTCCATACAAACTTTCATCCCCTATTTAACACCCTTAGGGGTTGAATTTCAAAAAATCCTTCCTTATTCCTTGTCTACATTATAAAGGAAACCTCTGTGCAAAATTTCAGCTTTCTAGGTTCAAGGGTTTGGGCTGGGCGTTGATGAGTCAGTCAGTCAGTCAGTCAGTCAGTCAGGCCTTGTCTTTTTATTTATATAGACTAGCTGCCCGGGCAGACTTCGTTCTGTCAAAAGTAAATTAATTAAGGTAATTCCCGAGTTTAGGAACAGTTTTTTTTTTTACTTATTATTTATGTTTTACACCTTTTAAACCTTCCCTGGACTTCCACAAACATTTCAAGATCAAAATCAGCCAAATCGGTCAAGCCGTTTTCATGCTATGTCGTGACAACGGAAAACGGGTTTCATTTTTATATACCTATATAGATTTCTAAATACATTCCTACCTACATAATATAGATAAATTGCATCTCGGTAATTCGAATTCAAGAAATAATTATTAATTTCAACTCGTTTCTTCTTTTACTTCTTTCATCTTAAAGGCTACATAGAAATAAAAATAAACAACATTTTATAAGAAAACAATAGGTGCAAAAAAAATTAGGATCTTCCTTATTATTTTTAATCTGCTGATGTTTTTTGATTTATATAACATAAAAAAAGTATGCTTTATACCATGAAGGTATAGATGAAAATAAAATTAATTTTTAATTTTCATCTATACCTTCATGCTATAAACACGACTGAAGTAAAACCGTTTCGTATGACACAGTGCAGGCTTATGAGCTAAAGCAGTTTTACTTCAGTTGTGTGGTCTCTAAACTCCGCTAAACTCTACTAAAAGCAAACTTGTTTCAGTTGTTTCCAAAGACATTGTAATGTATAGTAGAGTACAATGTCTTTGGTTGTTTCATGAACACAGAACACAACACTAATTATATAATACTCTTGTTCATGAATCATAGAGGTGTAACTAATATATTCATAATAGGTACAAGTATTATAATACAAGCCACGTATATTAATATTAGGATACGCGAATGTAAAGTAATAGGTTACCAGGTATTAGTCAATATTAGGGATGCGTAATAGCGAGGCTATAATCTGTGCGACTCACCTCGCTCGCTAGTAGTATTACGTACTACCTATTTGACGATTTTGATTAACTTTTTAAATACGCCAACATAATCACTGTTGACAGTACTAAGCCTATTAAAGTATGAAGGAAAATTTAATCACAGTTTTACTTCTGTAATAGGCAATTATTTATTATTATAAGTTACTAGCTGTTTCCCGCAGCTCCGCCCGCGGTCTAAATTTTTTTTTATATAATTGAGAATTTTCTTTGCTATAAACCTCACGGAGCCCGAGACCTTTCCAACGAATGCAAAACCGTGGAAATCAGTTCGTGCGATCTGGAGTTATAGCGTCAGGAAGGAAAACCCGACTTATTTTTATATAGTAGGTAGATAATATCATTGGTAATAGGCATATTTCATATTCAGAGAATAAAAGCAGGTATCAATATTAGATTGAGTAGCTAATAATGAATCTGTTCACTAATATTTATCTAATACCCAGTAATAGGTATGGTATCATAATATGCATTAACTAATTTATTCAATATTATGATCTCTAATGAATCATGACATCCTGTCTTGAGAAAAAATTTACAAGTTGACAACTTGACCACTCAGGTTTTCTTTGTCTACGGCTCAACTATAGAGAACTATGAATCATGACATCCTGTCTTGAGAAAAAAATTACAAGTTGACAACTTGACCACTCAGGTTTTCTTTGTCTACGGCTCAACTATAGAGAACTATAGTTGAGCCGTAGACAATACCATAGACGTATTGCGAGGATTTGTTTGTTTTATGAAGAAATATTAGACCCGTGTAAACCCAGAGAATAACCCGTCCGCAGTCCGTACGTGTCGTAAATCATGTCAATCATATTATTATTTTGTGAAGTGTGAACGTCAAATCGTGTAAGTAGAAGTAGTAAGTACCACTATACCTTCATGGTACCAATGGTACCAAAGACATTGTAACTGTGCATTGTAATTATTGTAATGTACTCGGTAAGTACAGATCGTTTCGATTCAATCAAAGACATTGTAATGTATTCTACATTCAATACTTTTTTGGCAAATTGGCATTCGATCTCGACAATCTATACTTTTTTAATATTTATAAACAGCCTTTTTAATTTTCTTGTGTCAAGAAAACTTGGAAATGTACAGTTTTTGTAAGTGTTTTTTCTTCATCCGAGAACATTAGCTTTATGTTGAGTTTAGGACTCTTTTCCATTTCCTTTTTTTTTAAATTCTTGTAACAAATCGTAACAAAATGCAACGTTGGTTTTTTTTAGAAGACAAAAAAGCACCAAAATATCGTGTGCCAAAAAAAATGTCCAAGAATCAGGTTGAATCGGAAGCTCAAGTAATGTCGCAACAATGGATATTTACGGTAACTGCGCCAAATATCGAACCAAAAGAAAAAATATTCATCACGGGAAATATTCCTGAACTTGGGGAGTGGGATCCCAGCAAGATAGTTATTCTCGATCAAGTAGAGAATTCAGATTTATGGTCTAAAACTATTACAATACCTAACACTTGTGATATACTGTATCGTTACGGGAAGTGTATTATATTTAGTGATGTAAACGTAAATAGCACCATAATCAAGCAATGGGAAACTCATATTCAACCTAGGCTCATCAAAGAAACTGTTCTTCATCCCTTTATGGATACTTATGGTGAATATGAAGGTAAACAAGTTGTTTCTACTGGTTGGCTTACAACACAGACATTGTTACAGTTTAAGTTTATGAATAATCCATTGAAGTTAAAGAGTCGTTTATCAGCAAAGGTTTTGAATATTAAAGTGACACCAGTGAAGTTAACCTTTGGAACAGAGCCAAATGTAGAAGAGTCATCCCTGAGTACTGACACAACAGAGGTTGAAATGCCTACTGGAGTGCTTGTAGATGTCTCTACACTGGACAATGATCCATCTGTTTGTGTGCTAAAGCCACAAGAACAGTTTGGAAGACCATTCAAACCTAATGATATGCTGATAATTAATATTACAGCTCCAGATATAAAAGCTCTTGCATATCTAGTTGATTTTTATGCATACAGCAGTCGTGCTGGATCTGAAGATCCTCCATGTCATGTGGGTTACACATATATACTGCCCAATATGTTCAAACCCTCAGAGGGCTCTTTACAATTGCCAGTAACATGCAATGTAAAACATCGCCCTTTAGGAATAGCAAACATAGAGTATTTAATTGTAAAACCTATGCCTGAGTCATTATGTAACTTCCAAGTATCACATGCTAAATATTGGGATCCATCCTGGACTGGGCTTGAAGTTGGACATCGTGGTTTAGGTGCTAGTTTCAAAACCAAAGAGTGAGTTGTTTTATTTTTAATTGTTATTTTTAATATTGTTACGATTTTACCTTTACATAATGTGATCCTTTTCAGAGGAAATCCTATTCGTGAAAATACTATAGCGTCCCTTAAAAAAGCAGCTGCAAGTGGTGCAGACTTGCTAGAATTTGATGTTCAGCTAAGCAAAGATATGATACCAGTTATTTATCATGATTATTATGTATGTATATCAATGAAAAGAAAGAAGGAAGTTGAGTTTACAGAAATGTTAGAGTTACCTGTGAAGGATTTGACTTTGGAACACCTACAGAAACTTAAGGTACTAATAAAACAAGCTTTCAATATTTTGAAAGTGTTTGGTTTTCTGTCATTCACATGGTAACCAGAAATTATGTAATTAAAAGTTTCGCTTGATCATGAGAAAGAAGAAGAAAAGATTAGGTATATACCCTTGTTTATAATGACTATTCAAGTTATATATGTTTTTAATTATTATCACAACTTTTATTTGAGTCATCTTACCACAATACAATAACTGGTACCTATATGAAACTTGTTTCAATACAAGTCTTGAGTTTAAATCATTATCTGTTAAGTTTAATTAATGTAAAACATTGCAATTAAAGATTAAATTGCACTTTACAGGTGTACCACCTAGTTGAAGGTCGTAATCAGGAAATATTATTTTATGATGAAGAATTAGAGGAACATCAACCTTTTCCTACACTTGCAGATGTTTTGAAAAGTATTGATGTACGTGTTGGCTTCAATGTCGAACTGAAGTGGACTATGGAAATGCTAGATGGGACATTTGAACTCAATCACCCCTTTGATATGAATACTTATGTTGACAAGGTTAGTGACTAATACCCAAAATAAAAATAACACTAGAATAAATGAAAAAACAGTTATTTGAAACTAGCTTTTTATCATCTACAATCATAGTTCTAGCACAGGTACTAGTGAAATCAATCACGATTGCAATCTTTCCAACCAGCCACCACTTCGAAATTACCATATTAATGCATTATTAGTTATGCTTTAAGTAAGGTAGTAAATCCTAAGGTTTTTCTTTTCAGATCTTGGAAATCATTTTGCAGCATGCAGGTGAACGTCGAATAGTGTTTTCGTGTTTCAACCCTGACATATGTACTATGGTCAGATACAAACAAAATAAATATCCGGTCATGTTTTTAACTGTAGTATGTATATTCTCTTATATTATAATTCTACTGATTGATCGATTATACTTTTAGATTGAACTAAAAATAGTATTTTTTTCATTTTTAGGGAATAACAAAGAAATATGAACCCTATCGCGATCCTAGATGTGCTACCATACCCGCTGCTGTGCAAAACGCTATTAGTACCGACATATTGGGGATTGTTGTACACACTGAAGACTTACTTAGAGATCCTACTCAGGTAACTTGAAAATATTTACATCTTAAGTAGTCCATTTAACTGTGTTGTGGTCGCGGCCGTGAATTTAGGTTATCGTGGCCAAAACACAGGTTTAAATTGATAATTATACAGTACCGATTATGATTAATCGGATCAGGCAGTGTCGTAAGTCATGACCGTCCTTTTTTTTTAGAATTACATACTTAATAGAATCGATCGACACGTAAATGCAATATCGATGTTATCTGTTACTAAATCTTTATCTACATATCTAAAAACACGTGAGTTAATCGATCTTATTGATGGCGTTATCGGTCTTGTCATAGGCGCTATTTCATCCTATTATCAGTGCTATTTCATCCTGCTATCATTGATTGATTTGTAATAAAAGTATTTTATGTGTACCATATTATCAGTAGGTAGATAGATGTCATCGTCAATATCTATTAATTGGGTATCAACGTTGAGCAGTTAAAGCAATGGAAGAAGAACATTACCTCAGTCTCCCCACATCCGCTTTTTAAAACGATGTTGCCTTGGCCTATTTTTTTTATTAGGAATGGAGATTTGTTTTTTTTTGTAGTGAATATCTCAATAGATATATTAAGATCAGCAAATCAATAGGCACTCCTCCCTTTAATTTGTCAACAAGATACACTGTACAATTTTATCTGTTTTAATTACGCTTCATGAAATACAACTCGCAGATAGACATACCTACGGACGGATGGACAGCGGATGCTTAGCAATTACTGGGTACGAAACCCTAAAAAGCGACCTTGAATGGCATTTTGGCAAGTTTATGTCCGACCTGCACTTACATCTGTATCTAGGAGCCCTTGTATTTTTATAACTAATTGGCCACACATAACAAATTATATTTTAAATAATTCTGAATAACTCATGATAATATTGTATTGTTGGTACACTTGATACCTACACACAAATTCCAGTTATTCTCATGGCAACTTAATGATCGATTGATTTGAACGATGTCGATTCTGTCTTCAGGTGAAGCTGGCAAAGGACGCTGGCCTCGTTATATTTTGCTGGGGCGATGACAACAATGATAAGAATACCATCAAGAAGCTTAAAGAGATGGGTCTGCATGCTGTCATCTACGATAAACTCGACCAATACATCACTAAAGAAGTGAAGGTAGGTTGATAACTAAGTCATTGAGTTGATAGTAAATGGAGTGACTGTGATGTCGCTCTATTAATTTCTGCTTAGTGATTTTCCTTAGATTTCGGTGGTTTCTGTTGTAATAAACAGAGGTGGAAAACAAGATGTGACAGGCAACTGTATATTTGTATTAATTTATGGTTATTTTTATTTCTATGGAGACTCATTGGAACTATCAGTATCTATTTAGTTACGAGATTGTGATTTCCTTGTTATTTACGTTAGTATTGTTTTTGTTTTCACTGTCTTTGATATTTTTTTAATATATTAGAGTTCCGTGGCTGTTACATGCTATTGCCTTTTAAGGAAAACTAAGATCCACTTCAAAGTTACTAATTGCATTCTATGTGGACAAAATAGATCAGAAATATAGGAATGTCGAGAATTTGATATTAATTATTTCGTTTAATACATTATATTTTTTTTCTCAAGAATTTATTATTATTAGTCTTTGCCCTCAGTCAAAATTGTTCTAAAAGCTTTTTGATAAGTAACAAGTTCACAAACGGCACATCATAAATGCATTACTTAAAGACTAAAGAAAGTCATTATTTTTATGTGACTTTCGTTTCTTCACATTTGTCAAGCTTGCTTCTGATTATCTTCGATCGCTTTTTCGTTGTATTATTTGCAAACGGGAACTGATATGTAAATCTGGCAAAAAACAGGAGAGCATATTCCTGATGGAGGCGCGCGAGTCGCAACGTGAAATCATGCAGCTGGCTGCGCTCGACGACTTCGCTTCCCCTGACTCCGGCTCTCAGATGCCCGTTGCGGTCGAATCGGGAAGTCGGCCTTACCTTGACCTCTCTGTCCGCGAGATCATAAAAGAACGATCTACTGTTACATCGTTGGAGTCATTGGCTTCGTCCATTGACCTTAGGGATGAACCTCTCGATAAAATGCTTAAGCGTAACAGAGACAGCTCTGAAACTCAAGCAAACACATTCAAAGTATATTGTCCTAACTTTGACAATTCCAAGAATAAGAAAAAAAATCGACGAGATTAATGTTTATTTAAGCACTAGCTGTTGCCCGCGGCTTCGCTCGCGCGTAAAGTATTATAGAAACGTCTTGCCGGAAACATTGATTGAATCATAACAAAACTTAATACTTTTCTTCAGTCATTGACGTTTCGCGAAAATATTGTTTTTGAAACTTTTTTATGATAAACTCTTTGTTATGTGTTCTTTCTTTAAAAATTATCATAGTGTGCGAGCGTTCCAGAATCAGTGAGTCAGTGAGTCAGTGAGTGACGTGGGCTTTTATATTATTGATAATTCTTTCTAAACATAAATTACAATGGACAAATTACAATAAACCGCAATCATTTTACATATTATTTTATCTCATACCAAATCTGGCCTCAATAATAGGGTCGGTCTGTGTCTCAGGTATTTTAAACAGTTCAACATTAATTTAAAAAAAAAAATCCTGCTATAGTCTAATTTATTGCTATTTGCAGGTTAATATCAACTACATTTTGTTAGGCTTTAGATTAATCAAAGAAAATCAAACTTTTAAAGGTTAATAAAATAGAAAAACAAAAAAAACGGGTCATTTATTCTAGTTTTTAGTTTACATGCCTAAAGTATTCAAAGCTCACTATGGAATGAAAACATTAGAATATATTGCAAATGAAAATAATTGTAGGTGTAAGAAGTTGTTTTAAGTCAAAATTTACGCACCAGCTCCAGCTGGTCAATAGCATATTGTTATTCTGTTCCCCAAATTTAAAATAACATCATTTAATATTAAGTGCCTATTCAACCGAATTATGTTACGATTTTATTTTTTTGCTGTGATATAATTATTGTAGTAACAATAAAAAATCAATATGTAACAAGTATGGTCCAGCCATGTAAAATATTTTTTTATGTAATATACATATACCTATTATAATAAAATGTGATAGTCACCATATTTTTATAATGTTTAATATTATTTTAAAATAAATTGTTTCTGTGATCCATTCTGTGTTTTGCTCTTCGTTTTATTAACTTATAATTTATTTTTTTATATATTTGTTGTTTCTGTATCATGTCTGTGCATCAAGGACCAAGCGTGATCATCTGAGAAAGGTATTGACCACATTCGCCTTTGAGCAAAGGGTACTGCGTGACTGCTACGCACGCAGATGCTACGCACGTGTCACGCTTCGTTTTGTATAAAAATGGTAGTGACATCATCACACTCATCCGCGGCACCCACAGACACGCTACGCATAACACGTCAAACTCTAACAAGCTGGGTTCACTAAGTCCAAGCAGTTTACATTTAGTTTTACGTTTAGGTTTGAATAAGAGAGTATTTATTTCTTTCGACTTACTTCACTTTGTTAAATGGTCTAAGACAAGACGTATACTAAGTATACGTCTTAGGCCATTTAACAAAGTGAAGAACTACTCGGTGACTTTTAGAACACAAAAAGATTTAGCGACCAGGGGTTTTTGAACTATAATCTGCTTTATGCCATGTTATGGTATATTTTGTTTTGCTTGGACATAGAGAATTACCACTCTAAGAGATGCAGCTACGTGACCTTGGAATTCGAGCAACGATGTGGAGCAGCGGCTTAAATACATCTTTTATTATATATTCATAATTTATTTAAGTTTTGGTTACGTTAAGTAATTCCTAGTCACCATCTTATTTTTAATATAATATAAGTACATCATCATCTTATCATTGCCCTTACGACTGCCAGTTGCCGGCAACCGCAACCTTTGCAAATTTGCCGTGTAAGCACGAAAAATTACGATACGCCTGACGCAGTAAACAAGAACGCAAGCGGGAATGTTGTAGCACCCGCGCCAAGACAACGAGCGAGCGTGTATGTTACCATGCTTAGGTACTGCGATATGCATCCAGTAATCCAGCGGCTGATTGGAGCTAACATCTGGTGTTTTTTTAAATCAACATACCGAGTGCTTTCTATTTATTTTAAAAAGTAGCAGCATTGCATCTCTTGGAAATAAATATGAATAATAACTAAGCATAAATTATAAAAAAAAAATGGTTACTTGCAGAATACAGTGGTCTTAGTTACTATTGTTGTTATGTATTGTAGTTAGATTTTAAATAAGTAGATATAAAGTTTTAGTCGTTTTATAAATTCATTACTTCATTCACAAGATTTTTTCTTTGTTTTGTTCTTGGTAGATAGATACAATTTCTTGTACAGCGAAACAGAAAACTATAAGTTTCATTATAATTATACTCATCTCAATTGGCGGTTACATTTTTAACAAGGTAATTTTAATATAAATTGTACAGTAAATAACTCATGTATCCTTGATTATGCTTTTTTTATTCACTGATTATGCTTTTTTGTTACCCATGTGTTATAACTTTTAGGATAATCAACTGCTGACATTCCTGCAGGTATGAGACCTGTGCAGTCGCTTCTCTATCAAACATCTTTATTTTCAACACAAACGACATGATATAAAGTAAAACCGAACAAGTGCGAGTCGTAATCGTGCACGAAGGGCTTGCCATTGGCACAGTCCATCATCAACAGAAACGGAAAAAAATCACGTAAAGCCTTTTTTTATGGGAGCCCATACAAAAAGGAAATTTTTGCCTATTTTTGTTCGTTATCCGTAGTTTGTCGAACTAAAAAAGGTCACAATAATATGAAATGTGTGTACCTACTACATACTACTTACTTTTGTTTACCTAGTCAATGGTACGGAACCCTTTGTGCGCGAGTTCGAATCGCATAATTTACATTCGCGGCAACAGAAATACATCTGAGAAAATTTCAACTGGCGATCACGGCTCATGAAATTCAGCTTAGTGACAGACGGACGGACAGCGAAGACGGTAAAAAGGTCGTGTTACCCTTTTTTTTTTTGGGAATCTTAAAAATAGACGAAACCATTGCAAAATCGAGAATGTATCCGGAACAAAGGTGTGAAAGTTCAGATTTAATGGATATCACGTCTAAAATACCTACGACCCGACTGCTGTCTATTTTGTTCTGTCTATTACCTATCTGTTAAATCAAAAACACTATGTTAATGTTAGGTAGGTACGTAGACAAATAAAACAACCGTTTAAAAATATATGATTTATTTACATAACACAGTTACGTTAAAATTAAGTAAGTAATATGTAAGTAATATATCTATAATAAAATTGTTTTTTTAAGGTATATAAGTACTTCATCATTTAGGACGGAATGTGTTTATATTAATCACAACATTATGAATACTTAGGTACATAATTCTAGTCTATAAAGTATATAATTAATAAATGGTGTTACTATTACCACTTCCAGTAATGAAATTGTCAGCCTTTCAACCTTTCTTTTTTCTAAAAGCAGATACCTATTTCATTCGACTACGTACATAATTATGTACTTAGTTATAAAACAATAAAAGGGAATGTGATCTTACACAGTACAAATAACGCTGTTACAACTGTATAATGCTTTAGGTAACATTATCTTTTACTTAATATAATTATTTTTATTACTTTAGATACATAAATCTAATTCATAAGACTAATTTAGGCTAAATTATTTTTGAATCAATTATAATTCGATAAAATCACTTCGCAAAATCTGACACAATTTTAACATTTTGAGCTTTGGTTTTTATTATTAAATAATTTTAACACACTAATATTAGTGCGCTGTTTCGCTACTGTAGATGACTAGTCTATTCAAAATTGTGATACTTTATTGCCTCCAGATCTGTTAATAAAATCATTTTTTTTTATATTGTGTTTTATAACCACCCAATTGCTACTCTTATAATATAAAATATAAGAAATAAATACAGATACAATTACAATTAGGTATCGTACCAACATATAGGTACAATATAATGTTTCCGAATGGCAATAGTAATCGTTTTTTCCGTGATATGAATGCTAAACACTAGTGATATCAAAAATACAAATAATTTACCATAATTTAGGGGCTTAAAAGGCCACCTTGAGTTATTCCGCTAATATAATTCCGTTTCTTAATTTTTATTAGAACTATTGTACCAATTTTTATTCATACTACCAAACAAAGCGAATCGAAAGTTTCGATCTAAAAGTTAATAAAGCAAATTTCCGCATAATGATAACCATAAATAAATAAGACGCGCGAATCCTATAAAATTTTATCGTTTTGTCGCTCCAAAAAAATATGGGCATTAACGTTGTTGTGTTCCACTCTGTTGGTTATTGAATATTGACCCTTATGGTCTTGTATTTTGACATAATTTATTAGTCCATTTTATTCGCAAAATCATGTCAAAATGTGAGAATTTTACTTCATTTATAATAAATATACAATTTTAGCAGATTAAATAGATCAAAATAGCATTTCAGGAGTGATTTTACGTACATAAGCCTACTAAAAATAATAAGATTTCTTGCAATATAAAATTACCTATCTGTACAACAGTAAAGGATTAAATGTATGGCCACTCGCTATAAAAATACTATAAAACTTAAATACTGGATACTTGAGATTCTAGCTGAAAATAATGTCGTAAAGTCTGTTAAGTACCAAAAGTTAAATTTTTAGTTAAACTTCTGGTATAACTGCCGGCACGGATCTTGAGCGCTCGGCGGAAGAGTGGGGATCGCTTTGCGCATCGTACGTGCAAGCTATGCCGAGCAACCAATCCCGAGCGCATCCCGAGTGACAGCTATGACTGCAAGCGTAGCAAAGAACGAATCCCGAGTGACAGCTATAACGCGATGCGCTGCGGGCCAATCACCGCACTTTAGCCCGCCCCGCGCCTCACTTCATACCCCAAAAGGGACCCAATAAATCACTTCTGCGCAGGTGAAGGTCAGCGCTCAAGATCCGTGCCGATGATTATACAAAGGTGGACTTTGTATACAGCGGTTTTAATGTTCATCATTGTTTGTGGTATAATAAATTTCATTTATTCACGAAGGTAGCTACTGTCAGGTATAGTACCTATGAAAAAAATGTAGTTAATACCGTTAATTCTGAACTAGTACAAAGCTTTTTGATCGGTTATTTTACAAATACATATTATTACTTAATAAAAAGTAAAATATTGTTGAATATATTAAGTATTTATCCATATAATTACTTATTTTCCTCGCGGAACGATATGTTAATACAAATAAATAAAATCTTAAATACTTCTTTATATATTCACTTATGTATCTACATTTTAAATATTTATCATAGATATAAAATAATTTATATGACCACTACGAATTTAAGTACGTTTTTAGTGGAAAATTGGTACTTACTTACTACTATACGTTAAGACAAAACATGGACGGAAAGATTACACATTATCTACCTACCTATTAAAATAATACGCACAAATTCCCATTTTTCTAAGTTAGTAAAGTTGGATATTATTTTGATTAGGAAGTGTGAAATACTTAGCAATGCCCGCGGGGGGTTTTACCTTAAGGTGCTCTTCTATAAACTGACAAGGACAAACATATTTCTCACCATGGCGCCCCGGTACTATACTGCTTAAGTCGAGTCTTTTTTTAACAGCATAGGCTCCCCAGCGCCCCGCATACCGCAAAAATAGAAGAGCTCCTCGTTCCTGCAATAGAAAAAATCAGAATATGTTTTCAATGGTTAAAAATGAGCCAAGGTTTTGAATAAGTACAATAACAAATCTAAAGACTTGCCAAAGATGAAGAGACGTGATCAATCTAGACCGCGACGTCTGAGCCAATCGTTGCAAAGCGGACAACAAGCGCGTGTATCTCTGGGCTCTTTGTTCCGCAATACCTCCTCAACATATTGACAAGGGCAGAGCGCCTGTGTTAAATGACGCGGTGAAGCGGGATTTCCGCCTTCCTCATCAAGAGTCCAGTCGAGCCGGCGGCGCAGAAAGTCTTTCCCCCACCGCTGCAGGTACCGGAGGTACACTTGCTCTGCCATACCCTGCACATTCGTATGCCTTGCTTACCCACCAAAAACTACCAAATCTCCACTAATATAGGACTATGAAATTAATAAATACAAGGAATTAAATAAATAAGTTTGAGAAGTGAAGGATCCATAATTCTTGTATAGCAAATGTGGGCACAGAAAAATATTCGATTCATTAGACTTTCACACTGCATCTATAATGTATAACAGGTAACTGGAATGCAATTATTGCATTATTCATAGCAAGAGAACACTTATCTGAATCTTGGCGACGTTTGGAATTATAATAGAAAAACCATTGCAGTTTATATAGCCACCATTAAAACTCAAAAATTTATTAGTTTTTACTTGGTTTTATTTTAACTTTTATACTACTACTTCTTGTACATATTACTAGCAAAATTGTTATTTAAAAGAATTATATTAAGAAATTATAGATTATTCATGAGGAATATTTGCATATTATGTATGGATAGCTGACCCGCCGACACGTAGTTCTTCCATATTAAAAAAAATCTGGAGAGGGCCACCCTCATCACTTAGGGCCTTCGTTTCGGAGGAGTTTGGGAACAAACACCGCGACACGAGAATTTTATGTATTAGATTATAAAATTTTATAAGTTGACTAAATCAAATAGATTCAGTAGGTACTTTTACAATATCCCTACTTCAAGGCTGTGTGTTATTAAACTGAATCTTATAATATTTGCATAGGTTTTAAATTTGAATTCTTCACTTTTCAAATAAATAAAGTACTGTGAGCTAAGCAAGGACTTAATGTAAGTTGTAAATGATAAATATATACATAAATAAATGTGGTGTAATTTATTCACATATTATGTTGTGCTATATTATGTGGTATGCATGCTAAAGCTTAACTTAAAAATATTTTATGTAATGTTTAAAATAAAGAAACAGTTAATTCCTTTTATTATAAATTTCTGAGTAATATCATATGTAAGGGAATATATTACTGTCTTATTGCTTTGTGAGTATGTTAATATATTCTAATGCAATGACAATAATTGTAATAAATCTCTATTATTAGAATAATAATTTTAAATAGTTTAGTTCTTTTGACACTCTTTAGATATGTGGCTGTCTACAACACAAGGTTTACTTACACCTTGTGTTTATTTTTTGTTAACTTTTCCATTATTAACTTCAGATTGAATTAACAACTACTTCCATTAACTATGTTTCCATAACCATAATAAAGATTAACAATAAAGAGAAAAACTTAAATTAAAGAGGCAGATAGTTTTTTTTTATAAGTACCTATAGCCCAATGAAAATTATTATTTAGAATTATAAAGCCAGTAACAAAAATCCAGGAACCGGTTCTAACAATAGAAATATATCATGAGTAGATTTTATGGTCAATCATTCAGAGTTTTGTTGTGGATGTAATGTAACTGGCTTTAAATAAACAGCTTCATTATAACTGAAACAGTTTGAAAAGCAAAGAAAATTGTCTGTGTGATTACAAAATCAGGATAGTCTAAGCATTTGAAACTGTTTGAAAGCTATCCAACACCATAAGATGCCCCATGCTACACCCAGTTTCTGAAAAATGTTTTTTTTTCACTTTATATCATTATTAATACTGTTTCATTGAGGCACACAGCTAATATTAATTATTATACATGCTTATTTAAAAACTTCAGATATTGGGTGTATATTTTTAGCATCAGAATGCTTAGGTATGGCATACTAACTAATCTCAAACTAATATGAGATACCTGCTTTGATATAACTATTGTCAACCTTTTTGTGTACCACCAATATCTTTAGCATTTGCGAATATCATCTTAATAACTGCAAGCTGAACTATTAGTTCAGAAATAGAAGTTCATCTAGCTGAAAATCTAGTATAACCTTAAAGCATACAGACCTGTTTCCTGGATAATCTAGTAGACTGTGATCCTTGGATAACAATATCATTTGTGGGGACATCAAGCCTCTGTTCCCAACCCTGCATGATTGTTTTACCTTCTTCACTTTCAATGAACTGTTGTATGTGTGCAATACAAGGTCCAGCATCAAAGTATATAAAGCAAAGATTTACTTTATGACAAGAAATTTTTCCTCTGTCATCTAAAGCAAGAATCAATTTATGTTTACTAAGCAGTTTATTAACTCTTGCTAAACATTGTTCCAATCCTTTTGATAATCTCAATTTTATCCACATGCACAAAAATATCGCAGCAGCATTAAATATCAGCCATAAAACACCAAGAGAAAACAACATAAGGCCAGTCAGGCCTGAAAACAACAGTGCCAAAAGCACAAGGAATGCAAGTGTTATCCAACAAACAAGCACTCTCTTATAGCATATGTTGTACAATGTAAAACGAGCATCATTAATCAATAATTCCATTGCATGAACATACTCCTCAACGGTCAGCTGAAAACAAACATTAATTTTGTTACACATCAAATACTAACCTGTTTTTTATAATCAATGTAGCTGTACACAACAACCCTTGAATAACTACTTACAGTTAATCCTTGCGCCATCAACTCCTCAGGTACCAGTTCTGGCCGAAAGCGAGCTGCCGTGACCCATGGCCATTTAGTATTTACAGGCAGCAGAGTAACAATAATATCACCATTTGCTGTAATACGAATATCTATTATGTGTCGAGAAGAGTGCAAAATTTAATTTATTTCTATTGATAACAATACTCACAGAATCCTTGACGAACATTGATAAATTCAACGTTTTTAGATAATGTCCCTAAGGTGATAGGTTCTACAGTTTTGTCTCCTCTTTCCAAATTAATATGTACAGTTTCGGTTTTAAGAACAGCGGCAGATTCAGCCGATGAGGTACTCGCTCCTACTGGGAGTGGACCACTTGACACTTTATCATTTTCTGTTACAGGTATGTTTGTTTTTGGAGATTCATCTTCAAATTTTACCCATCCTTTGCGCACTTTATCTTGATTAATAACGCCATTAATTTCGTTTACTTCAGGCAACTCACTTCTATTTTCCGAATTACTCATAATTTAACTGTTGTAACTACTTATAATAAATATCGTATCGTATCTCCTAAAGAACTTAGTTTATGGTATCTTACTTTTAATATTAAGTTATGCGTTTTAGGTTTCAGTGTCGGTTTAATTTTAGGTGGGAGTATAATAATTAAAAACGTTGATGATTTCTTAGAATTTTGTTAGAATTGAAGTGGAATACAACTGATTACAACATTTGTAGACAGATCACAGATGATATGTATGATACGTCACGTCATGTGTCATGAAATGACATATCATTCATTCATTCATTAGTTCTTTTTTGAGATTTGAGGTAGCTATTTTAGTTAGTATTGTCTATGGTTGTAGTGATCTGATCTTTGCAAACAAATAGTTTAAACTAACATGCAAGTTTATCATGGGGATGAAGATCAGAAATCCATTTATCAATGAATTTGTTTTTCATGTCGAAAGATCGTATTTATTTAAATCGTCATGCACATGCTGTACTGAATCGATCCAGTGATTCGATATATCACCCTTGATTTTTTTGTTTTGGTAGCCTTATAAACATATTTTATTGAGATGCGGACTTTTTTTACATGTTTCATAAAATAATAGTCTGCATATTAAGCTGCGTACACACCGGCTCAACGAATGTCAAAGATTGTTGCTAGCTTTCAGCCAAAGGAATTGCGCCATTAGATCGAACTCAGTGTGGACGGTGGAAGTGGTGGTGGTGGTGAAGGCCATTGAACGAACGCCTAGTTGAAGCGAGATACCGTGGCGTGCAGAGTTACTTATTCTGGAGAACAGCAAAGTGGAGCCACGGCGTGGCGGCGGAATAATGATGAAATGTTTTTGTTGATCGATCTATAAAAAGAATGACCGTGTTTTTGTCGTCATAATTATTTCGTCGTCCCACATGGCGCTCTGCTGATCAAATAACGGACCCGAGCCGAAATCACGTGCCAACAATCATTTGATCAGCGTTTGTCACTTGTGCTATAACTCTAGAAAACCAACAAGCCTGCGGAAGCCAACGCAGAATATACATCGTTGGCGATCGTTGGGCCGGTGTGTACGCAGCATTACACGAAAATAGTCCATGGAGTTTACCTACCTAATAAAAAACAAAAAGAACGGGATACGAGAAAACACAGAGAAGGTAATCACTTGCGAGAAAAGCTGACCGCATAACGAGGTGGCGGTGTGTTGGACTTAAGTAGTAGCTAATATTTTCTTAGGGAAATATGATCAATCAACTCAGCCTGTCGCGGTCTACCTATATACTTTTTTACCATAGGTACGTATATTGCAATATATACTGATTCAGTACGGTTTTTATGAATAACTAGCTGCATCCCGCGGTACTACCCGAGATTGATTAGATTTCTTAATTGTTTGGGATAAACAACAAACTAAAAAGAAAACTCTGACTTCACAAAACTATCAAACAAAAAAAGTCCTATAACACTTGAACTGGAAAATAAGGAAAATTAGTAAGAATTCAGTTTATTTATTTAATTATTCTACACACCATACTTATTAGTTAAACAATACAAAAGAACAATAGTACTAAGGCTCTGCTTATTTCATAAGAAACAAACAAGCAGAGCCTTAGTACCTACCTACTGCGTGAAACAAAATTGGTACCTACCTATACAAATAGGTATAAATGTTGGATTTTTTATTGCTGCCTGGAGGGAACTTGTACCTTCTTAAGAACTTCTGCTGTCTCCAAAAACTAAAGGTAAATTATTGAAATTCCGCCCTTTGTTGTTAAAAATACATTTATTTAATTTCTATTTTTTTATTATTTAATTACAAATGTACGCTTTTTTCCGTACCTACATGTAGTAAGTATATGACGGTATTACTAGCCAAATTCCTAAGTTCTCTAAGTAAACATCGAATATTTCGATTTTTCTCAGCTTCCAGGCTGTAGATTTAAATTTATTGTTTAAACTGTTTAAATAACAATGCTCAATGTACACTCGGTTCCAAAAATTACGGGTCAGTCACAAAAATTTAAATACCTCCAGAACTGTAAAAGCTAGATCAATGAAATAAAAAACAGAATAAAGACTTTTTAGTTGCGCTTCTAATAGCATATTATTTAAACTGGTTGATGAAAAAAACTTCATTAGAAAAACAAAATTTAAAAAAATTACTATTTTTAAAAACAAAATTTTTGTTTCATGTCATTATGGATGCTTTCCATTTCTATTCTGTCACAAAAAAAATTATCGTGAACGTCTTCCACGTGCATAATTATTATTCTGTGAGGTGAAGCATGGCAGTCACGCTAGAGGAATGTACCAGAATCCTAACTTTTTTGGAACTTGGGCGGAGCCAGCGTGAAACAGCCAGAAACATTGGTGTATCTTTGTCGACTGTTCAGCGGGTAGTCCAGCGGTACCAAGAGACCGGATCACACCTTAGAAGACCAGGAAATGGCAGACCAAGATGCACAACGGCCAGGGAAGACAGACTACTGGTGGCTACAATGCTCCGAAATCGTTTTCAAACTGCTGTTGGTCTAAAAACTCACTTTATTCGCTTTGGAGGTGGCAATTTAAGCGCTCAAACAGTAAGAAGACGTCTTGCTGAAGCAAATTTGAAACCATTGAGGCCCGCAAATGGCCCCAAACTGGAACGGGGACATCGAATTGCAAGACAGAGATACGTGCGCGAACACCTAAACTGGACACTAGACGATTGGTCTAGGGTAATGTTCACGGACGAGTCTAAATTCATGCTTTATAAGCATGATGGTAGGCAGTTGGTGTACAGAAGACCAGGGGAGCGCTTCCATCAAGCGTGTGTGGAGGAAAAAGTGGCGTACGGTGGAGGCTCCGTACAAGTTTGGGCTGGGATTTCTGCTGAGGCCCGCACCGAGCTGGTGCTCATTCAAAATGGAACTCTAAATGCAGAGAGGTACGTGGAAGAGATCCTCAATGAACATGTAGGTCCTTTCATGGCCAGGATGGACCGGCATGGCATATTAATGCATGATAATGCGCGTCCCCATACCGCCAGAATTGTACATGACTACCTTGAAGAGGTCGGTATCGAACTCATGCAGTGGCCAGCGCGAAGCCCGGACTTAAACCCCATCGAGCACGCCTGGGACGAGCTTCAGAGATGCGTGAAAGGTCGAAACCCCCCACCAATCACGCTTCCCGAGCTCATACAAGCACTGGTGGAGGAATGGGAAGGTATTCCTCAGCACCGGCTCCGAAATTTGGTGTACAGCATGCCTAATCGCCTGGAAGCTGTCAGAAGAGCTCGTGGAGGCAATACAAAGTATTAAATGAAGAAAGTGATGAAAAACAGCAAAAAAACAATCATAAAAAAAATGTAATCTTAAGAAAAATATGACTACTTTAGTTTTTTTTTAATTTAAGATTAATATTGTGGGTGTAACTAAGTTTTATTTTATTTTTTATCTGTATAATTAAATTCTCAATTGAACAGTCTTCGTTTCATTAGGATGGCATACGTAGTTCGGGAGATATTCGGGTTTATGTGACTGACCCGTTATTTTTGGAACCGAGTGTAAGTGAACTGTATTTGTTCTTTTTGAGTAAATAAATGTCTTTAAACCGAATCTTATCATAATAATTCCACTTGTTTCCGAGATAAAGTGTCCTGACAGGCAGGCGGACTGACAACGGTTATTAACTTTGTTCTTAGTCCGTTTTCCTAACTA
The DNA here is from genome assembly GCA_950381575.1 of Plusia festucae. Taxonomy (NCBI): domain Eukaryota; kingdom Metazoa; phylum Arthropoda; class Insecta; order Lepidoptera; family Noctuidae; genus Plusia; species Plusia festucae. Next base: position 9,501,735 of record OX494434.1, read on the forward strand.
CAGACAATTGACTATAATAGATTGGTATAATAATATTTGGCAGCCTCTCCAAAAGCCCTTTCTTACGGTAGGTACCTACCTCACGTAAATGACGGAGTTAAGCCCGAATATACACACTATAATACCACTATAATAAACATACATTCGATAACCTATATATAACAGTTATCGAATGTATGTACTTGTTGAAGTTAAAAATTGTATGTATGTTAATTCAGGGTGTCAGCTACCTCCACACCAAATTTTATCAAAATTGTTCCAGCCGTTTGACCGTGACGAGGTAACAAGCATACACAAACAAACTTTCGTGTTTATAATATAATATTTGTGTGATTAATTAAAGGTTTTTAGCATTTATTACTGTGCTACCCGCCAAAAGCCAGAGCGGGTCCGCTAGTTAGTGTAAGTATAAAAAAATACATACAGACGAACAAAGAACCTCCTCCTTTTGGAAGTCGGTTATTAATAAGCAATGAAGTAGGCTGTATCTATACATATGCACCTACCTTATGTATATCCTACGCCTGCTTAGGTACCTGCCTGGCCGATGCCGAAGAGCCCGAAATGTAGTTTGACCGGTTCTCCTGCTCGCACTCGTAGGCTATTATCTCTCGCAAATTCCCTCCCGACGGCCGATTGGTTCGCCCACCATACACGTACCGTTTGACAAACGGTCAGATTTTTGTCCTCATATGACCACACGACAAACGTTGGTGTTTCGTGCGCTACTTAGTGTGATCAATGCCTAGTTGAAGCTTCTGCTTCGTACAAGTTGTGATGTAAACGGTAAAAATGTTCATAATAGCTCTGCAATAGTTCTAACTAGTCATGGTGACGTTAATTTATAAATGTTAAAGTGATGTTTAAAGCACCGGAATCTAGAGTGATTATGTGAAAATTATATTTAAACTCTGTGAAAACATTTCAATAAAGTTTATCAATGCACCACTGGTGTAACGTCATCTATAAATATGTAAGATTAATTACGTAAACTAATGTTTGATACGAAGTAATATAATGAATTGCGCTCCCCTGAGAAACATGGAATCTTTACCAAAACAATTTGTTTCGGCGATGAGAACTTTGTTCGATATTATGGATGACAAACACACTGGCTATGTCAAACTAACGGATATCGAAAACCGCTGGCGAGATGATCGGACCAGAGGTTTGCCCCGTGGTGTGATAGAAAGCCTGCAGAAGGTCGCTTCTCACGATGGCTTGCTAACATTCGAAAGGTTTTGCACAGGGCTAAAAATTTGCTTATTACGCAATCAAGTTGAAAGCTCATCAGGCAAAGATGATAGATTTAACGACGATGTGGACAATATAGTATTACGTGCTCAAATAGGCTCTCAATCCCATAGACCACCTTCTGCACCATTATTAGATGTAAGCGAATCACCAAATATAGACCGTAATTGGATGGTTTTAAAAAACAGTGAAAGCTCTTCCCAGCACAGAACCTTAAGTATGCCTCAATTAATTGGGCGCAAAGATGGATTAATCCAAGAGCCCCGTCAACAAGTAACAGTATCTATATCAAAACATGATGCTACTCGAAGAGTTTATGGCCCTCCAAAACCGCCTAGATTAGAAAAACAAACTACCGAGAGAAATGAATCAACCAAATCTAGCTACAAATCCGAGGAGGAAACTGTTTTTGACAACGAAAAAATTATAGTTGACAAAATAGATTTTGAAGAAATATCTAGAGCTGTTGAAGAGCAAAGCAGAGGTCTTGGTGATGGGAGATCAGCCAACGAAACGCAGTCGCAAATACGTCGCATCTCAAGACGCCGGGAACCGCGTCGCCACACTTTACACAATGGTGTAGACTACAATCTTTTAAAAAGGATGAAACAGATTGAACAAGAAAAGGATGTGTTGCTGAACGGCTTGTCCGCTGTGGAGGAAGCTCGGGAATGGTATTTAAAGCAATTAGCGGAAGTTCAAGAAAAAATGCGTTACGCAGGACGAATGGGTGCTTATGTGGTAAGCAAATACTGTTATTATTAGTCGTATAGGTACTCTTTCCAAGTGCTCTCGGGTCCGAAATTTGTAATTCTTAATCGGAGTGAAAAGCTTTATGACTACTTTTAATCTGGGGAAATTACCCTGAACTTTCAATAAGTAATCTGTATTCATACAGGTGATGAAACCCATGCTGATGTTATGCTGTGCGCTGTGGAGATTTGTCGATTTATGAAATAACATGTAATAGGGATATAAGTACTTATGGTAAAATTATATTACAAACACTGCCACTTTTTTATTTTGCTGAATTCGATACTAAAACACGCCATGATCTTTTCCTTGCCTTTACCGGAGTTTCTGTGGTATCTTTTACGCATGCTTCGAGCAGCTACGGCCTCCGGCAGGACATAAGTACCTTGCCAACCTGGGGAGACGGGAGGGGTACCGGACTCATTCCGGCTACAATTTAAGTGGCGCTTCTCCTTTTCCTGTATCGTAGAATTATTACATTTCTTACCTGCTCAAAATTAGGGATAGGATATGGGTCAAAAATTGCATACTTACATTGTAACTCCTTATACTTACTCCATTTTTGTGGAGTGATCAAGGATTTTTTTCCTTTTTACAATAAACTATTACAATTGCATGTAATAAACAATGAAGGCGCAATAAAAAGCAGTTTAGTTAAGTAGTAGCTACCTACTAGTAATCTTCTGGATATCATAGTGGATCTTTTACTTTATCAACTTTTAATTGTTAGGATGAAATACTAATATTATAAAGCTGAAGACTTTGTTTGTTTGTTTAGTTGGTTGAACTCGTTAATCTCAGGAGCTAATATAAGCTATATAAAATAAAGATACGGGAAATGAATATTTTGAGAGTTTCCGTTGCGTGTGCTGCGTAAACGGTCAAACTCAAATAGGTATTATGTAAGTTTGACGGAATTGTTCTCCTTTAAGAGCTCTACATAAAAGTCCACGAGACCATAGGTTTACTTTTTAAAGCATTTAGTGGTAATCAAATTTGTTCCAAAATATTGCAAATTTAACTAAGTATAACTAAAATAGCAAGTTAAATAACTATTTAACTTGCTATTTTGCAAAGGTATTTTATTTTTGACGGGCTTGTTGGTCTAGTGGTTAGTGACCCTGACTGCTAAGCCGGAGGTCGTGGGTTCGATTCCCACCCAGCACAAATGTTTGTGTGATGAGCACGATCATTTGTTCTGTGTCTGGGTGTTATTTATCTATAATATGTATGTATTTAGAATATATATAAGTATGTTTATCAGTTATCTGGTTGCCATAGTACAGGCTCTGCCTAGTTTGGGATCAGATGGCCGTGTGTGAGATTGTCCCAAGATATTATATTATTATTATATAAATATGATATCAATGCTTATCCAAATAAGTGTTATTCATCGCAAGTATTTAATTTTAAACACGATTGCCTTTGAATTCATTAGATTTTAATGAAGATCTTATCAGATATCACAGTTTTAGACGGTGGTCGGGTATAGGGTGTTTTCTACACAATCTGCTACAAAATAATGGAACACGCGCGTCGCGCGCATTTATAATATGCACGGTGAAGGGAAATGAAAGGGAAATCTAAAGGAATGAATATAAGGCGAATAATATACATTGATAGTATGAAGGGATGACCCACAATAATCCTAACACTCGGACAAAGCCGCGGGGGATAGGTAAAGTAAGTATGTACATACTTAGAATTAAAAAATATATTAAATTCCATTCAGAGTATTGTTATTTTTTTAAATCAAATATTATATCGTATGAAGATACCATACCAATAGTATGCTTGAAAGTTACTAGTAACTCAATCAACTAAATATTTAAAAAAGTTTTTTTTTGCAATGCCAATCGAAATAATTATGTCGAAAACTATTGAATAAGAAAATGGTGATACGTATCCGCGGATTTTGACACCAAATATCCGTATTCGGATCCGTTTTCGCCGATAACCATTTTTAACGTTGCGGACATCACTATTATTACAATATTAAAATTAGTCTAAAGGGTAAATACGCCAATTGTTGGCCCCCCAATATTCAGCCGTCTGCACATTCAGCTTGCTTCCATTCAAAAGGAAATGTCGGTCGCGGATTTCCCAAATGTCCAACGATTTATGACAGCTAAAAATATTACTTGTAGGACTAAATACGCTAAATGTCGACCCCTAATGGCTTTTTTATTTACACGCTTTATATTAGCTTCACCTGTATGTTTGTTTGTAACCGACTTCTTTGGGCGCGATTTTGACCCACTTTAAACGGCCAGATTTCGTTCAAACTTTGTAGATTTATCGAGGACCGATGACAATACACTATTTTAATAAAAGATTTTTTTTAGTTTAAAAAAAACTAAAAAATCACGCTTTTATAAATAAACTAAACTAAAAAGTAGAAAATCAATAATAGTTTAAAAAAACTAAAAACACGCTTTTTATTGAAAACCAAACTAAAAAATAGAAAATAAAAAAATATTTTATTTAAAAAAAAGCGTGGGGTGCTTTTTAAGATATTTACAACTATTGACACCATGCACCCCACACTTTTTTTTAAATAAAATATTTTTTTTTAACCTTGGTTTGCTCTGTTACGTTTCCGTAAACATGAAAAATATATAAATATATATATCAATCTGTCCAAAACCGCATCTCAAGCTATCTTTCGTTGCAAAATAATGGCGACAGAGCAAAGCAAAATAAGAAAATCCGTTAGGGGGTCAAAATTTACTTGTATATCGGGTAGGTCTGAAAATCGGCCAAAACCAGATTTTTTTAATATGGCAGACAACGTTTGCCGGGTCAGCTAGTTGTATTTACCTATTTATACTATAATTAAGTGCATCGATTATAACATAGAGTTAGGTAACGTTAAAAAAATAAGTTCATTAATGGTAGAACTCCTACACAATTAAGTCGGTTCAATACCTACCTACGTATGGCACAAGTTTTTGTTTCATGGTCAAACTACTTTTTTGCGTTAGATAAAAAAATCTCAAGATATCGTAGAAATAACGTTATGAATATCGAGATTAGATCTCGACCTATGTTCTTTAAATAACGAAATTTGTAAAATAATATTAGTTTCAGATTTGGCCACCGGGTCAGATAAATGTTTGGCACTGTGACACTAAAGCTTAAATTATTCCTAATAAATCAGGCTAGCATTTACATATACCTACTTACTTATACTTTTACTTTGTTTCTATGAACGCGCTAATCTCAGCAACTACTGGTCCGAATTGAAAAAAAAGTGTTGTATTGCATAGTTTGTTTATCGAGGAAGGCTATAGGCACAGAATACCCTAGACGGGCTATATAGGCCATCTAACACTAAGCTACGACCAATAGAATAGTTAAAAACTAACAGCCTTACCACAAAAGATTAAGACTAGGTTTTAAAAACTGTTTAACAAGTGTCTAATACACTTGCCAGTTGGCCGAGGGTATTATTTTTATCCTAAAAACCAAACAAAATCTATTGGGTTGAAACAACTTACTATCTGACCTTACCTTACTAGTATTTGATTAGTCGAAATTGAGGAAATCGTTTATCTGTATAGGTAGGTCCCTTCTTATTTAAGTACCGCCATTGTTAATGGCATTACAAAAAATATGTGGTGAAGTTACATTCATGACATACATTATGTTCCAGGAACCATGGAGCGAGGCACATCAGGAAAGACTAGAACTGCTGAAAGCTCGAGTGTTGGAGCTTAACCGTCAATTGGGGGCGCTAGCAGCCGGCTGGCGTCATGGACAGCTGTCGCTTCATATGAACTTGGCTCTCCCTGCGGCATCACTGTCTGCAACAACAGCCACACCAAACAATGCCGCTGTACTTAAGTCACAAAACCGCATGCTTGCCGAGGTCCGTATTATCTAACAAACATGTTCATTGACAGTACAATCAAGGCCCTATGTGCATCTAAACTTTCGTAATCGCTGTCGAAGTAGGTACTCATGGCAGATATATTTTGTCAATTTAAACACATACAATATCGATATTATTAGTTTTCGGCATATACGTACCTAATAATAAAAGTGCTTTTGCCATTGACACAAAGTATAGTTACTAACTCAATGGCCTTTGCATAGGTATACCTAAAATAAATAACATCTGTAATACGAAATTTCAGGTGTCTATCTTTGAAAATACCGAACTTCCCATACAAACTTTCAACCCCTATTTCACCCCTTAGGGGAGAGATTTCCAAAAGAAAAGTAGTCTATAGCCTTCCTAAATAATTAGGCTATCTAACAGTGAAATAATTTTTCAAATCGGACCCGTAGTTCCTGAGATTAGCGCGTTCAAACAAACAAACTCTTCAGCTTTATAATATTAGTATAGATATAGATTGAGTCATGAGTGCAACAGCAAAAAAATGACACAAATACAGGATTATACAGAATTAATTTAAAAGGTGTGCGTATATTCTACGAGGTAATCAGGCGTATCAAACTGAACAACTTTTCCCACAAAGCATAGGGCGAAATCTTAAAATTGAAAATCAACTTTTCATACAAACATGAGTCACGTGACCGTCACTATGTATGAAAAGATAATTTTAAATTTTATGATTTCACCCTATTTGTGTCATTTTTTTTTGCTGTTGCACTCAATACTCAAATTATATAAATTGACATAATTTGTGTTTTTGACCCCTGAGTTTGTTTCGACATTAATTTCTTCTCAAGAGTAGCTAATCAGGAGTACCTAGTGAATAGGAAATGTCGACCTCATCGGGCTTATATAGACATGTAATGATATATTATCCTATTTGCAGTTGGTATACATGATTTCAATTTCAATTTGCCCGTGGAAAGCTTTTCAGCAATTACAAAAATTTACTGCAATGCTTACAATAGGTATATCACTGATCCTGATCATTGCTTATTAGCAGCTCATGTCAGCTCGGTCGATCAAGTAACGCCGAAGTCAATTTGTTAAATGTAAAACATCGAGTTATGGATCTAAAGTCGATGTATTACATTTAAACTAAACCCCTGAAAAGGAATTTTGTGGTTTTGCTACTGATAAATTCCATAATTATGTCAATCTAATTTAGATACTTTAAATAGTTAAGAGTTTAATTTGTATTTTTATTGCTTTAGGAAGTCAACAGAAAAAATGAAAGAATAACAGCATTGGAGCGAGAAAAATCTGCGCTTATAAGGGAACTGGTACTTCAAAGAAACAGATCAAAATTAATTGATACTTTCACGTGATGGTTGCCACAATAAATGTATCAGGAAAAATTTATGAAGATGTAATTATAATATATGTCATAATAATAAATAACCTCAATAATTGCCAGCAACATAAGACATAACCTGTATATTTTTTGTTGTATTTTTTTTTTTTAATATATAAGCAACCATGTCCTAACAACTTAGTAGATTTAAATGTGCTTAATGTTGAATATATTTGTTTTTGCTTCTCAGATGTAAGATCTCTCATGTATACATCAAAATATGCATTTAGGTGGCCATAAAAATTGTGTAAGCAATACAAATTATATAAAAAACAACTTTAGTGCCATAATAAAAAGATTCCTGGGCTTCCTAATTAGATAATTATTGTGCAATGAAAGAGCTATATTTACTTTGTGCATCTATATTTAAGAGACTAAAGCTAAAATATTACATTGAATTTATACAGAACTGGTGTTTTTATTATATAATGAGTAATCATATTCCCTGAATGGTACATCATAGGTGAGATAGCCATGATCCCAAGCTCTTTCTATGGCTACAAGCAGTTGCTTTTGTTGTTTCTGGCACAGGCCAGTTTTGAAGGCATCCAATATCTGAAAGAATAAATTGTTTTTTCTTGTGAATTACATTTTTATAAGAAACCCTAATACATTTGAAAGTCATTTAATTTACAGCTATATAAGTTTAGTATGTTGTATGATAAAAAAATAATACAAGTACATGACAAACAAAAAGAACTTGCACAAAACCACGCCATGTCTAAATTGTGATGAAATTAATGATAATATTTAATTTATTTGGGTATAAGAATTTCCATACCTGTCCAGTGTACTCTGATATAAACTGTTCCAGTAATTTGGTGTTCCTGTGATCCAAAACTAAATATTCATCCCGACAAATGGGACAAGGATTCCCAGTAGATATGATACCATTTCGAACACAAGACTTCCTAGTTTTTCGAGGGGCGAAACCTCCTTTATGGTTGCGTCGATAAAGAGCCCAAATGGTATTTTCACCGTAAGTATGTTGATACGCTTTGCTTTGCATATATCTGATGCTAGTTTCAACAGGAATTATTTTAGTCCTGTCCTTTGCAGGATCAATGGGTTTTTGTTCTTCACCTGATTCTTCCGCTTGGTCAGAATAGAAACGAAGGCATGTTCTAAAATCAGACATAACCGCTCTTCTTACTAAGGAGAAGATGTTATGGGTAAGTGCCATATCGATCTTTAATTTTTATTAACGTTACGCTTCAATAAATTAGGTTTTCGGAAATATATAACATTCGATCTAATTAATTTAAAATTGAACTAACCTCAAATCAAACTTGACAGTTGACACTTGACAGTGACTGACACTACTTGTATTTGACACTTGCTTGACAGACGACAAGTACTGTCAACTTGTCATCGACAGCGATGTGTAACGGCCCGTTCACGACCTTGCCGCTGTGAGCGGCAGCTAAGCGCGGGGCGGCGAGCGGTAAGATCAAAAGTATGAAAATGTTTGAAGCACGCCACGAGACGCCGCTCATAGCGAAAACGCGCGCGGTTTTATCCGAGCGAATCGCTACGGCGCGCGGCGGCGCGCGGTGCGGTGAGCGGCAGGAACAAAAGTACAAGCGAATAAGTGCGACGCCACGAAACAGAGCGGCGCGCGGCGTGGACAGCGGTGTAGAAGAGACGTACTCAGAGGCGTAATTAAAAACAAAAAAATAGACAATATTGTGGTCTAAATACGTCCACCGCGGCCGCTACAACCGGTAGTCAAATCGTGCTCAAAATCATGGCGTTTTCAAAATTATCCCTTCTATGTTTAGAAAGCAGTACATTTTTAAAACAAGACATTCTTAATATGAGAGATATAAACATTAAATAGAGATATAATAATTAATATGAGAGATATAAAAATTAAAACATTGTTTAATTTCTTCCCACAACCTTCTTATAAGATATTTTTATATTTTTGTTGGGGATGTTTTGACATACATATAGGCAGTCGATTAAAAATGTCTGTAATAAATGCCTCGGTATCCATAACCGCCACAAAATTGTCTATTTTTTTGTTTTTAATTACGCCTCTGAGTACGTCTCTTCTACACCGCTGTCCACGCCGCGCGCCGCTCTGTTTCGTGGCGTCGCACTTATTCGCTTGTACTTTTGTTCCTGCCGCTCACCGCACCGCGCGCCGCCGTAGCGATTCGCTCGGATAAAACCGCGCGCGTTTTCGCTATGAGCGGCGTCTCGTGGCGTGCTTCAAACATTTTCATACTTTTGATCTTACCGCTCGCCGCCCCGCGCTTAGCTGCCGCTCACAGCGGCAAGGTCGTGAACGGGCCGTAAGAGTTTTTTTATGCTATTGTTTGTTTTTTTTTAAATGTCGGAGAATTTGTAGGGAAAGAACCAAATACTAATCTTTAATCTATTCTAGAATACATTACAATGTCTTTGTTCTATGCTACTGCGCCTACTGCCTACGATGCGCACCTGAGATGCACACTATAGCGATTTGTGTTTTGTTCTAAGGTTTTGTGCATTTAAACGCGCTCTTTATACCTTTACTATAAACTACTGCAATTATTATTGAGAGTGAGACTACAATAATTATAACTGTAACGGCCCGTTCACGACTTTGGTCTAAGCGGCGCGCGGCGCGGCGGGCGGTGCGGCGTCGGTGAGCGGTGCGAAATGCACGCCACGTACCTCAGTAGCGGTAGCCATAGATTATACAGGTTGTAGCGGCCGCGGTGGACGTATTTAGGTAGTCAAATCGTGCTCAAAATCATGGCGTTATCAAAATTATCCCTTCTATGTTTAGAAAGCAGTACATTTTTAAAACAAGACATTCTTGATATGAGAGATATAAACATTAAATAGAGATATAATAATTAATATGAGAGATATAAAAATTAAAACATTGTTTAATTTCTTCCCACAACCTTCTTATAAGATATTTTTATATTTTTGTTGGGGATGTTTTGACATCAATATAGGCAGTCGATTAAAAATGTCTGTAATAAATGCCTCGGTATCCATAACCAACACAAAATTGTCTATTTTTTTGTTTTTAATTACGCCTCTGAGTACGTCCACTTCTACACCGCTGTCCACGCCGCTCTGTTTCGTGGCGTCGCACTCATTCGCTTGTACTTTTGTTTCTGCCGCTCACCGCACCGCGCGCCGCTGTAGCGATTCGCTCGGATAAAACCGCGCGCGAATTCGCTATGAGCGGCGTCTCGTGGCGTGCTTCAAACATTTTCATACTTTTGATCTTACCGCTCGCCGCCCCGCGCTTAGCTGCCGCTCACAGCGGCAAGGTCGTGAACGGGCCGTAAGGTTCAAACAGCCTTTTTGTATAGAAAGGAAATGTGTTTTTTTATCTGAGAACCCATAATATCATAGACAAAGAATGAGCCAACCTCGAGCCAACGAACGACCGTTTTCAAACGATAAACGTTTAGCTAGACAGACTCGAGTTTGAAAAATGAGAAGGAAAGAACTGGTGGGAAGTAAAATCAGTGAATTGTTGTGTTCTTCGTTTATTGCGTTCTGATCTTTTGTCGACAAGTATAATTACGTAATTACACCCATTGACGTCATTCAATTTTACTCTCGGGTACGTGTTTTCGTACATGATTAAGGTAGGTGCCTACATAAGCTGGCTTAACAGTCAACACACTCAAGAAAATATAAAACTCATCAATTCCAATGTAAACTGTAACGTTTGTTTCAGTTTACCATATAAATAGCGAGATGGCTGAATTACCCGCCGATGTTGTAATGTAAGTGCTCTATTCAATAAAACACCCACTGATTGCGAGATGTAGTACCTACCTAATTATTAATTTTCTACCCAAAATATTTTCAGAATGTCCTTAAACTTGACATTGTTATCGTGTCTTTTTACGTATAGTACGTCCTTTGACAATAATATCGGTTTAATAACTTATTGAAATGTGTTATTCCATTTCAAATATTTGGTTTAGAACAATAGAACATTAATAAATTATATTTGGCGACGAAGAAAATAATCTTTACTAAACCTTTTACATAAAACTAAAATACTTCTTAATGACTTTACTAACATTTGATTGAATAGCAAAGCAATAATTCCTAATTAAATAATTAATAAATTAAAATAATTTCTCACTCACTCTAATTAAAAACATAATGTACCTATTTCAAGATGTTTGCAATTTGCATTGAACTGCAAATGTATGTAATTGGTGACCACAGAGTACCTTTTTTATTATGATGACACTTGGTTATAAGTCATACAAACTCAATTACCCTTATTATTGTTTTGAGTTGACTATCTGCCTCTGTTTCCTCAATAAAGGGGTTTGCTTCATATACATAATGTTATTATTTTAGTTGCTTATGTACTGGCCGTCACACCGGTATGACACCGCTATTGTTCTCAATCCTGTGGGCTTGTGATTGATTAAGTATTAAATATTACAAAGAAAGAGTTTGATCATATATATAAAAAGAGAGAGACCATATTACTTTACAATATTCATATTTTGGCTGACTCTTAGGGAGTTTTATTAGGATTTACACCTAATCAAATGGATAACATTATTTCTGATTAGAAGAGCATCTGTGATAATTAAAATTTCTCGATTATTTACTTTAAAGTTAACTCTTGAAATTATTTTTTTGAATTCAGTTTTAATTATTTATTTATTTTATTTTGAGCTTGAACTGTCCCTCTCCAGGGCAAAGGCCTCATTTCAGTATTCAGTATACCATCCTTAAATTTTATTTCTTTTAATCAGATTTATAAAGACAATTTAATCACTCATACCTTTATCAAACCTAATTCTCTCTTTTATTAGAAATGCGAATGTAATTCTGTCTGTCACACTTTCACATCATGACTTATTTTTATGTAACAATTTTGTATGGAGTAAGCTGAGATCCATACAATGCAGGCAGAGCAGCAGGAAGAAGCTAGTGTAAAGTATAAATGCTGTCGGTATGCTTTGGCATCAGACAGTGATGTGCCTTGACATAAGATAAGACAGATGATTAACAAATTTTAATTTTGACTAGCCTCTGAAGTAAGAGGTTAATGAAGCAGTAGATACCCAAAATTTTGCATGTTTTATGAGTTTCATATCACGTGTGATAACCGTAGTTACAAAACAATAGTTTTCACAATAATAGATTAAACAAAGATGTAAAAAAAACGAATTTATTAAGGTTTGACAATCGCATTACTAAAATCTATTTTAATAAAATTAATATGGACCACTTTTGAGGGTATCAACAATATTTTTTTTAAATTAATTTGCTTTTTTTACTAATAGTCTAGGTCTAATATGTCTGGTATAAAAAGCAGATTGATCACCAACCAAATACTTATTATACAGACCTACAAATAAAGTTGCAAATGTTAGCTCAATAGAATAGTTTTGGTTTTCCATTAATGACTTAAAAACAATTAATTACATGATAATAATTATAATTTATTACATGCCTGGAAATTATAAAAATTTCACTTGATGGGTTGCTCGAGGTAGGACAACGATAATATTATATTAGTGACATATTTGTAAGTAAAATTGAAGGGACAGTCGTAATCCAGAAAGTACAAAAAGTGGTATTTAAAAAGCAAAAGCATTCCATGAATACCATTATTTAAACAACATCATGATGTGGTGGCCTAGCGGTTCAATGACCCGATTCGCATGCACATGGCTGCAGGTTCGAACCCAGGCAAGTACCAATGTGACTTTTTCAAAGTTATATGTACTTTCTTTATCATTCTAAGACATCATTAACAAACGGTGAAGGGAAACATCGTGAGGAAACCTGGATTCCAAAATGTTGGAATCTGAAATCGCCAACCCGCAATGAGCAAGCGTGGTGATCAATGCTCATACCTTCTCTATAGGGGAAGAGGCCTGTGCCCAGCAGTGGGACGGTTATAGGCCGGTATCAAGGATAGTGAATATCTTCTTGCAACTAGCTTAGCCGCGCGGCTTTTCTTACGTAGTTCTTGTTTCCGTGGATTTATTGTGATAAAAAGATGAACTATATGTGCGGCAAATTTTACCCAATAGGGCCCGAGTTAAGACGGACAAGTGCACAAGCCAATCATCCGCTTTTTTCATGCCACTTCGGACCGTAAAAAATCGGACTGCCGGACAGTAAAATTCCTTGTAGTGCACAATCGCCCATACAGTTCAGTCGTTTTTGTTTTAAAGACTTGCAATAATCCGTCCTTCCTCCCCTCACAAACCTTAATTATTATTTTTATACTAGCAATGTGGGTCGTACATTACTAGTAATCTCGTTAACCCCTCGTGTTAAGCTAAGATGCTTGTGTTACGAGTGGGTTCACGTCGGTAGTGTAATGGGTGGGATTCGAACCCCACCAACCACATGATCACAAGTCCGACGCCGGAATAAATGGGCTCGACTCGATTTTTGGATCCATGCAGGTAACCATCTAGCTTCAGACTGCAATGGGCATTTTATTGGTCCTTTTGTATTCTAGACAAAAGAACAGTTGTTACTTACTGAGAGTTCCTCTTCTTGTTTGGAGATTAAAATTTGTATTCAATCATATATCTTCCAACTTTTGGATATGGACATCCCTGCTGCTGTAATCAATTTGAATTTTTTTCTAGCTATTTGCTGTTTGCGAAATATAGTGCGTTATACAATTTTCTAAATATATCAGAAAAATAGTATTTTATGCGATACTATTTATACAAGTATTACAATTTACAATACTTATGCAAAATTAATAAACTTAAAAAGAGATGGCAGTATTATGTTTATGATATTGGCGTCGATTTTGCTCTCATTATAAATATGATGTATTGATCTCTCCGTGGTGCACAGTTGGAGAATTGAGTGTTCTAAATCATAATAAAATAATAATTATAAATTGACCACATTTAACGTGCGTTTCACAATTTTTTTAACTTTACCATAAAATTTTCACAATTTATTACAAAATATTTCCTTAATTTCGTTACAATATAAATTACTTTTAAAAGGGGCACTCAATACACGCATCAATTCAAGATTGTCGTTTATTGTTAGTTACCACGTATTCAGGAAGTAAGGCATAAATCGAAAATTTGGAACAGACTCGGCGCATACTTAATGGCGCCCCGCGCCGCCACTTCTATTTCTGTATGTTGTGCAGTTCGCAGTATCCGCCTTTGCCTCCCGTTGTCTTTGTCTAACAGCGCAGCATCCCTGTAATTTTGATCTCTATCCCGCCTTCAATATGTATCAAAATGCCGGTTATCTGCGTAGGACCCACCACTGCTCACGATGTTTTGCGATCGTTCCCGAATCCCCAACGAAGTCTCATATCCCGTCCTATATTCAGTAACCTATCGTGAACCGCGTCAAATCTTATGCAGTAATTTACTAATTACACCATTGTTTATTTACAAGTTTGTTATGAGTATTATTTTGCTTACTAGTGTCTTTAATGTGAAATAATGCGTTATCCGTTTAGTTAAATACATTCTTATCTAACACTTTAATTACATTCGTCGGAAATAAGCTATATTTGTTTGTCGTTTCGTGGAGTTCATAGTACGTCGTCGTGTTTTGCTAATAATATAAATTGTTGTTTTATCATGTGCCTTTTAACATTTTAGTGTAGTTATACGTGTAGTTATTAAAAATCCGGTAAACAATGGCAACATTACCGAGGATGAATAATACTAAACAGGGATCGGGAATATCATCTCCTTTCAGGTAATTATAACTTATTTACGTTTACGCTGAAATGACAGTAGATAGGTACTATGTGTATTTATGGAATGGTATATTTGTATCTAATACTGAATAATGAGTTCACTGATAATAATACGGAATGTTACCAGTGCAGTGAAGTAGTTTATTTCTAAAGAGAGTAGGTAATTAGGTATACATATTATATATAATTTATGTTAGTTTGCTGTACCCGATTTGAAAGAATTTACTCTTAAAACGAGCAAGATCACTTGAGAAATAAAAATTACGAAATTAATTTTGAAAATTGTTACTGCCTAAAATAAGCCTAGTCGAACAGTAGGTATCATTGAAGTTCAAGAGCTTAATTTACCTACGTACCTTAATTTACGAAGTAACTATTTACTATTTAGTAATCTGTGCCTTAATTTTGAATTTTCTATTTGTATGATGTGTTACATGCTAGTATATTTACCAACATAAGTAGGTATATCTTTCAAAACAATAAAATAAGAATTGTTTCCTATTGTGTCGTAGGATTCCGCATCTCAATAATAATTGCGACATACAAATGCGTGACGAACGACAGAACTTTTGACTGACAAAGTTTACACGCCACGACCGCTCAACTTTAACATACTTACACACACAACTTTTATGCTCCGGACCATGTTCGATGTGTGTTCAGCGGTCCGCCGCATATTATTGACGGAGCAATCTGTTTGACGGTTTTCCAATGGTTTTGGTTCAATTCGCACCAAGTTCGCTTGTGTGACCGAACCACCGCTAAAGCGCTTTAGTAGGTAGTAGGTATAATACCTGTGAGCGAGACATACCCTACGATTTAGTGTCGTCCGATCATGAAGCCAAGTAAATATTACGTAAAAAAAAAACTAGGAGTTTCCATGTTTGTGGGATACGTCTGACAATTTATATGTAACTATAATAGCTGTTTCTGGCAGCTCGGCCCGCGGTCTTAACTTTTTTCTTTTTTTTAATCTAAATTCTAAGTAATATTGCCTATGTCACCCGGGGATAGTGTAGCTTCCCAACATGAAATATTTTTTTAAATCGTTTACGTAGATTCTTTGTTTGTTTGATCCTCTTTAGGGTTCCGTACCCAAAGGATGAAAATGGGACCCTATTACTAAGACTTCGCTGTCTGTCCGTCCGGTTGTCTGTCACCAGGCTGTATCTCAAGAACCGCGATTCTCATCCGTACTCCGTGATATTGGCTGGTTGAGAGGTGACAACGGTAGACACGTGGCGGGGATAACTGGTCCATTGGTAGTTGATCAGTTCTTGATCGGCGAGGGTTGAAGATTAATTAAGTAAAATTGAAGATTTGAAAATAATTTATCGTAGTACAATTATTATATTGCGGATCTGTGGAAGGAACAGAATAATATAAAAGGATTGTATGTATATTTGTATGCTGTATCATAAAAAAAAACAAAAAATTTTGTCTAAAAAGTAAAAATAAAAATTAGGGGCGGGACACCCTATCATTTAGGGGTGTGAAAAATAGATGTTGTCCGATTCCCCCGAGACCTAACCGATTTGCACACAAAATTTCACGTAAATCGGTCGAGCCATTTCGGAGGAGTTTAAAAAGCATGACACGAGAATTTTATATATTAGATTAGATTTACAGAGTTGTTGCTCACGAGTAAGAATCCCATATCTTTATTGCCTTTATTAGCTGGATAGCCAAGAAAACGTAGGGCTATACGCTTATAGGTAAAATTGCCTCATGTCGAGGAATTCCTTGTTTTGGGTTCCATAACTATGACCCTTGATGGTAGAATCCAGAGCGCTCCGCTTGACGCCTCTAAATTGGCCGCCCCTAAATTAATCGTGCGTCGATTCCTAAATTTTGCTGCCTACTCTATGTATATGTGTTGAAATAGCCCGTCTGCCGAATAATTGGTTCCACTGATATTTTGGACTGATTAGCATATTTTGCAATATGCTTTCAATATGCTTCGGTTGCTTCTTCCATTGAGAATTCCATACTTGAGGGCGGAGATGTAAGTGAATACTAGTAAAAGCTAGTTACGAATAATATTAAAGGTTTTTCTTTCTTAACTTTCCAGTACCAGTCCCAGAAAACTGCAAGAAATGGCATTACCCACACCGGAAGGGCACGGTGCGTACATATTTCGTGATAAGTGGTTGTTTATGTCTACGTTATCAATATTATTGACGTTTACTAAATAAAACCGGAAACTACGCAGACTACCTACGCAATTACGAAGTCAGTGAGAGATCAACTTGAGCTACTACAGAATTCTGAGCGCCTTATTCCGAAGCCAAAGTTTTGGGCGCCATCGAGAGGTTTTATAGGCAATTTATGTTTACTTTAGGACTTTACCGGTGTTCCAAAAGTATGTTATTCCGTCTTCACCTGGCGCCTTGTTGTTCTTTGACTGTTTTTGGGCCATTCTCATGTCGAACAAGCTGATGTCCATCTGCAGGTCTTGGATCTACGGCTGAGCTTAGAGGTTTAGTGACCGATGCGTACAACTGCCAGCATAAAACCTCTCGATCTCTCCCAAAACTTTGGTCTTTGTCGTCGTTACTGACGTGTGACGTGCTTAATAGAAATATTGAATTTACTGATAAGTACGTGTTTTACAGATGTCACTAACGCGAGTGGTATAAGTATGAAACAATACGAAGAACAACTCAATGGACTGAGAAAAGAAAATTTTCATCTTAAACTGAGGATATATTTTCTTGAAGAAAAGTTAGGCAGCGGTTCACCACCGGCTGTTCAGGTAATTGTCTGCAACATTTACTATTTTTTAGTACTACTGATACATAATCAACATACCTAGTAAAGTTTTTTATGATACAAAGTAAAAGTTATGTATTTGTGAAAATGTCATACCATTTTAGGGTCTATTGGAACACAATGTGAGACTTCAAGTAGAAGTAGAGGAACTCAGAAGACAATTGACTGATAAACAAGAACTACTTGCTGCAGCGGCTGAAGCCATTGATGTACTAGAACAACAGGTTAGCACACATTTTCCGAAATCTTCATAAAGCTTTTTTAAAAGGGTACCTTGGTACTATTATACTATGGAGATGCTGGTTCTTCATCATAGTAAGGTCATTTCGAAACTACTTAACTAGGAGTAACTAGAATTATTTTAACCTTTTCGAAAATACCTGAAAAGGTCTACATACTTGAAATTAAAATATTTAGATTTTTCTTGATGGACTCTTGATTACCTCTACTTTTCTTCCTCTGGTAACCTGGAGGAAACAATCGCAATCTCTTGCGCTCCCTAACTAAATTAAGTATCCAATCATGGGTTAAATGAAGGCGTTCATGAAATATTGATGTCACGGTGAAAATCCGTATTTTTATTTTTTGCGTTTTTTCCCACAGGGCTCTATATCAGCTGATAGTGTAGAAATATCTATAAACAATAGTAATACAGTGAAAAAGGACATCACAACCCATGATCAGGTAGTAGAATAATATTTGACCATAAATGCTTTATACAAAGTTGGAAACAACTTTTAAAATCTAAAAATGTTTTAGGAACCCGAGAAAAAAGAATTGACTGTTGATGACACGTGTGCAGAATCTGAATCTGCTGGGTAAGACAGTTGTCATTTATGTATGAAATTATTATGTTGTTTATCATATCAATTCATCATTATTCAATCTATTTTAATTTTTCCAGAGATTATTTGGCTGTAACAGTAAATAATGACGATTTGGTAAGTTAGTAAAAATAAAATGATAGTTGTGTATTACAAAAGTATAGGAAAGACGTTTTTTTGCGTTTATTGTTTATAGGATGAATTGATGAAGCTTCGCAGAGAAAACAAAAAGGCTTTACAAATGATAAAAGGATGTATGAAGAAAATTCAACAGCAAGATAAGGAAATCAAGAAAATTAAATTGGTGAGATTTGTTTGTGGGAGAAGCCCAAAAATTTAATTTATTTTTCTTATTGCATAATCAAATATAAAATATATTTATTTTCTCAGGACAAAGAATTGGTATATGCGCATGTAAGTGACTCACAATTAGAAAAATACGAAGAAATATTGAAATGTAAAGATGAGCACATTAAGGATCTAGAAAACAAAGTCAGAGATTTGCAGAAACATTTTGAGAAAGTTCAAAATATTGATGCAGGGTAAATTTGTGTTTTTTTTTTGTATAATATGTTATTAGTGTCTAACCACAATAAATTAAATGTATAAATATGTAAATTTTAGGAATCTGCAACAACTACTTACCCGACGACTACAAGGATTAGCCTACTTTCTAGATAAGTTGCTATCGCACAAGTGAGTATTTTAGCTGTTAAATTTCATTCAAAACAAATTCTTATTATTTTGAGTTACAAGGTTTTATGCATGGTATATCCTATATAAAAAAGATACTTATTAGTGTATTTTCTCACAAGTCGCCTGTACGGTTACAGGTGTGTTCTTGGAGAGGATAAAAAAAAACTGGCTGAGAGTATCCTAGAGCAAAGCCTAGCCCTTCCTGTCGGTTTGGAGCTGGATGAATCTATGGCACCAGAAGAATTCACAATGGACGAAAGTAATCTTGATATATCTCAGTCATTAAGAATTGAAGATTTAACTATGATGTTTGGGCACCATGTTATTTGCAGTGATGACAACAGATACTCATTACATAAGAAATCTCTTATGAAACATATTCCGCAAGCGGATGTTATATCAGAGTCTGAATGCTGGTCTGAACCAGATAGGAACGTGTCCCTGGCTCGTGTTGGCTTGTGCGACACTGGTGTAGGCTTACACGAATCTAGTTCAGACAACAATAAACTGCGCTCAAGGCGTGCTCGAGTTTCCTATGGTTCGCGCTCAGAAGATAACAAGCTTTCAAACGAAGCCTTAATTGAAGAACTCAACCATATTTCGAAACGAAGTGAACACTTGGAACTGGAAAATAATGACTTAAATAGTAAACTCGAGTACTCGAAGGAACAAATAAATGAGCTGGTAACTGAAAATAACGAATTAAAAGCAACATTACTGTCTGCACAGTTAAATTTGACCGATACCAATAAAACCATAGAGACACTAAGAAGTACATTAGTTACACTCGAAAATCGATTCAAAGATGTTGAACAACAGCTTTTAGAATCCACTCAAACTGCTGAAAGATTGCGATCAGAAAGGCAAGAGTTAGAAGCTACATTCATGGAGACAGAGCGTTCTTTAAGACGCGCTGCAGATGAAGCAACCGTTCAAGCTTCGCAAGCTGCATTAGAGCGTGCTCGCGCTCAACATGACAGACTACGTATTGAACGAGAACTAGAAGAGACACGAGAAAAGCTATCGAATGCTCTCGACGCCAATTCCCAACTCGAAATAGAAGTCACACGCAAAATGGCTTTGGATGCCCATAACAAAGTAGCTATTGTGCATGATGGTCTTCATTCCGAAGAAGATCGGCCTACCTCGCCTGATCAAGGTATCGATAGTGATCGATTATCAAGTTTAGAACAAAATGATGCTGTTGCATTGTCTCCACGTAAGTTTAGTTACATTTTATCACTTCATTATGATTATTTAATAAATATTAGCTTTAATAGTAAAAGAAGCTCTGAGGTTTTATAATGTAAAGCATCTGTATGATGATCGCTAATTTCTCAATTTCATTCAATAAAAAAAAAAAACTTTAATTGTAGTTAATCCAACTCTAGAGCTAACTTCGCTTTCACCACCATTTTATTTTGTTCAGGTTCATTATATGAAGAGAATGTTACACTAAAGCAGAAGCTCGCGAGGACCAAGGCGACACTTGCAGAAACTTTAATGCAATTAAACGCGGCTAACATGCGCAAGAGAAGCGTTCAACGTGCCATTTGCAGAGAGATTCATAAGACTCAAGGAGTATTGCGCAAAGCTCGTGACCAGTTTGAAAATCCAAATTAATAGCTGAATACGCATGAATGTTGTGTTTATTAATGACATGAAAGTGTGTTGTTTTTGAATCTAAAGAGGCAACTTACGCAATGAAAGAAGCAGATTGCGAAAATTGGATATACATTTCATGAATATTCCTTCAAATTTATGTAACAAAACTCAGTCCTCTGATAACATTCAGTATCCATTAGGTGTTAACTGTGTGAGGTTACGACTAATCGTAATACTTGTAATATACATTTATAGTTAGCGGACCCGCCTCGGTTATGCACGGGAAGCAACAATTTATACCAGCAATAATTAATTATATGTACACAAAAACCTTAATTTTAAATCACTATCTTTTGATGAAAACCATATGAAAATCTGTTCGAAACTCCCCATACAAACTTCCAACTCTTATTTCACCCTCTTAAGAGGAACGTTTTTACTTTTCAATAAAATAAATTGTTAATTTATCTAACCAGCAGCTTGTACCTATATTAAATTTCACACTCGTTACTTTGAAAACAACAAACTTCCCGTACCAACTTCCAACCTCTATTTTACCCTTTAAGGCGGTGGATTTCCAATATCGCTAAATACATGATTATTCATATCTAACCAATAACCCCTTTAATAAATTTCATGCTCCTGACATAAGAAATGACGGATTTCCATACAACCGTCTATCCTCTTCACCCTAACACACCCTCAAGGGTGGATTTTCGTGAATATGCTTACCTAATAAAATGAAGCCAATGTCATAATATAAGTTTCTAACCCCTGTAGTTTACGCTCGCGCGTTGATGAGTCAGCCAGGACAAGTAATTTTAGACATATACAGAATTAATTTTTTTAGAGTACTTCCCCTCCGGGTGGCATTAAAAAATTACATCCTGTAGGTTATTTATACTTATTTGTATTCTAATAATTTATCTGTAGTCATTCCTAAATAACGCTATCAATTTTATTATTTCCCTGTGATTAATATCGTTTTGGTCAAATAAGCTGAAATGTATATTATGTATTTTGTTATATTTTAATTGTGTAAAATATATACATACTATTATGTCTTATAATAATATTAATTTGAATAAAAATGTAATTTGACTATAATTTTATTCGTAAAATTCTTATTTCATTGTCTAGATTTCATTACACACACATTTCACATACAGTCACTCCAAATTTAACATTTATATTTTTTTCATCTAACCACTTAACCTCCTAAGACCCAGAAGCAAAATAGGAACGAGGGACTCTCGACCTTGTTTGCTCCCGAGTTTACAAAATTACATATAAGAGGTTACGATGTCCCGTTCGTGGAACATCCCGGCCTACAGATGGTAGACCTTGTATAGTTCATCAAAATATTTTTAGCGGCGTTAGCGTCACGATCAAACTCGCTGCGGCAGTTTGGGCAAACCCCCCAACGTAGTCGGTGGTTCATGATGATTTTATGAAACGCTCCCGTTTTCTCGTTGCACGCAGAACACGCTTGCGACGTGTACTGTTCGTCTACAATCTCGACAGAAACGTTTCGTTTACTCCTCAGTCGTTTTATCAGAGATTCGTGTTTAAACTTTCTACCGCTAAACGTCGCCGTGTTCATGAATTTACTTCCTGCTCCATAGAGAATTAATTTTTTTTCTACACCCCCTCCATCGAACACCTCTTTGACGATTCTCTCCTCACATTTGGCGGTCCTAATATATTTATCCAAGCGAAGTCGTGTTAGCTTCGAATGTCGCTCGTAGGGTTCTTGACGTACATCGAACCAAGTCATACGAAAAACGGTGTATTCTATAACATGAGAGGTGTTTTTCGAAGACACGGGAATAGTGAATTGTTCCCTAGCTCGTTGTTCGGCCCGTTCGCTCGTACTGCATGTTTTAGTGCGTACTCTCTCCCTCTTCCATTCGAGCGTGTGAGAACGAACATATTTCCTAGTTATTCTCCGAAAATGACCCAATGTAGATTCTACCAAAGCCACGGGGAGACGAGAACCCGGATCCACTGCTATTATTCGGTCGTATGAGAAGGAGGGTTTCTTTCGTTTTTCTAGCGGGAAATGTGTTGTTTTATTTTTAATCATCAATCTATTCATCGACAGGCTCACGCTCACGCCGTCCGTAGGGAACAACCAAACCGTTTCGTGTCCACCTCCAACCAGGGCGACCACAGTTCTCGCATATGATTCTCGATCCTAGGCCAAGTGCTCGTAATAGAGCTGGGATCGACACGACGTATCAGTTCGTGCCACCCCCTAGAAGTGTAGGTAATATGTTTTAACCCATGAGAGGGTTGAGGGAACAGTCGAAAATCTTGCAGCCGCTCTTGAATACGTAACCATTCGGGTATAGTTGTCCACAATTTTGATTTTAATGTATCTACATTGATTAGGGAACAAATGCGTTTCATTTCGTCATGATTTTCGGGAAGTTTTTTCTTGTAGAAAGCGTTAAACAATTCGGGACTACTATGGAGTTTAACAACACCAAAATATCGTGCTAGTCGAGAGTAGGCGTGAGTTTCGATATCAGTGTGTAGAGTGGTCTCGTATTGTTTTGCCATCTCTTGAACAACAAACGACCGTAATTTGTCGTCATATTTTCTATCACCGAACATGGCTCGATAACTCTCCGAGTAGGGGCCTTTTCCTTTCATGGCATACAAAAAAGTTAATATATCCGGCTTCGATGGTATGCTGATAGGAGGAGAAGTTTTCATGTTGTAATTCATCCATACACCCAATTCTATATAGACTCGCGACAAATCTCGTACTTCTCGACGTATCTCCGACAAGAGTTTCAGACGTTTTTCCTGTTCCAGAAGAGGACATATCAGTGACGACAGACCCCGTTTCACCGTATAAACTTCAAGCTCCACTCCGGGGTCAAAGGTTCGTTTTCGTATCGGCGGCAAATACTCTTTAATTTTTTTGAACTCGGGTATGATCTAGACCACCACACGTCTTACAGGAGGTAGACATCAGGCTGGCGCAACTCTGAACAAAATATTTTTGTATGGACTTTACGATTACGTGGCAAATAAAGGCGCTTTTTTTTAAGTTTAAAAAAAATCGGGCAATTCATTCAAGTAAAGAAAAAAGGATTTATGGCGAGATTTCCTTTAAATGAAGCCCATGTATGAATGATACTTTGCAGCCATACGTAGCCATGTAAATAGAGCAGGCTAGGAACAAATAAAATTACTTAGTTACAAAAGATATCAAATTTTAATTTTGTGCTAGTGATGTAATATCCATCAACAACAGCTCGTAAGCTCTATGCAAGGCCTGGCCATTATGTGTTTGTGTCAAATACTATACCGATAAAATTTAATATATTTTTTAATAAAACAAACAAAAGGTTTAAAATTAGTTATTTATTATGTCCTCCTAAATTTTGAACACTGGGTCTTAGGAGGTTAAAATCTTTTTTAATAATAAAAATAAAAGGTACTTAAATAGGTTTGAACTTAGAATATTCTTAGCGAAAAAAGAAAGAACCAATTGGATTTAAAATATCCCAGGTCGGCAGAACGGCAATTTTATGAGTAAAATAAAAACCGATGTTTGCGGCAAATACAAAAATCTCAGAGAGAGTTGCGAAATTTAACGAAATTGAAAGTATCCTTTTTTACGAAAGGAAGTATGTTTGTTGGCCTTAGTCAAACAAAAAAGCTAAATAGGCATTTGGCCGTTGGCGCGCTTTCAAGATTCATGGGACTCTCATTCTCATGATCTCCTATCTCATTCCAATTTCCAAATATTAGTGTTCTATGTTCTCAATTCTTTACTACTTTGTTTTAATAATAACAAGCTGCAATAAATATGCAAATACTCATTGAAAATCCCGATGCTAACAAATTGGGATATGTAATAGCAATAGCCAATATAAACGACAAGCATGATAGATCCGCCCCTTCACATTATCATTGGAAAATTCTTAAATGCAGGTATGATATGTATACTTATTATAAGTCTTAAAGATTATTTTCATTCATCTTAAAAATTAATGAAAAAATGAAATGACCTAACGATGTACCTTCTAACATATAATTACAGAATGATAATATTTTCTAATTCATCAATTTTGGCTTGCCCAGAAAAGAACAACCTTAAACAAGTTCATATAATTTTTAATAAGAATGGTGATGACTACGACAAATTAAACTCATTATTTTTGAAGTTTTCTTTAGTTCAAGTAAGTCGAACTACAAACTTTTTTACTTATAGATGGCTCAATACCTATTCTGTTAAGCACCTACAATACGCCAAAGTTTTATTAACCTTTTGGACGCCCATCTATATAATACGCGATGTGTCCTCCAGCGCCACGCTACAAATGTATAACGTATCTATAGTAAAACGTAGGGATGGGATTAATGTCCTATCGATAAATAATATTATAAGTTGAAATTAACGTTTATTCACCAATTTACGAAGCTAAATAAAAACTGATACCGTATTTTCATATTTTGATTCATTTCATAAAGAAATAAATATGAAAACCTGGATATATTTACCATAATAAAAGAAAAGAATTGTAAATTTATTAGACGTGAGTTCTAGAAGGCACATCCCTATTTGTCTCCAAATGTAATCCTTCTACTTCATACGACTTCATATCAAGTCGTTGGCGCTCGAGACATGTCAAAATCCTTTCTGATGTAAGGATGTCTAGATGTCGATCCTTTTTTCTATTCACTGTGGTCGAGTTACACGTGCATAACCTCAACCGATTCATGCATAATTTATTTCGTTTAATTACAACAACTAAAATCAATAGAAGCTAGATACGTGGTTTTCCACGTGTTTTTTTTTTAAATTAAAATGGAGGGTAATTTACTGTTTTACGCAGATGTTACAGATCTTTTTTTTTAATGGTAGGAATAAGTGTCGCAAAAAACTAGCAATGATTTTTCTTGTTTTTAGAAACTAATAGATAACGGAAGTACATTCCTGAAACGGAAGTTGACGACTTAACGGAATGTCGACGACGAACTATTTCAAAATTCTGATTATTCACAAACTTTTTCTTATGATGAATCTACTCAAAAAGAAACTCGATAATGTCTCGCAACAATTCGTCATATTCACCGTCACTCATTTTTTATAACAACACGTGTGCCAACGCCAGATGTAAACATTGCACTATACTAAAATGCACAAAGTCACTATGACCTTGAAACCCGTCCGCTTATGACGTCACAGATTTACTTCTATACAAGTTCGTGGCGTTGTGCGCACTGACAACTAGTCTCTTTGTAAGGATGGGTCTTTCAATCGGTGTTTCACTATCGACAATGAAATGAAACCTATTTTTTCTTGAATAAGGTGAATAAAACGTAGTTTATACTTTATATTATTTATTCACGTCATTTTCTTGCAATAATAGTATATTATGATCGTTTCGACGAGATGCAATATAGCGAGGTCTTCATCGTGTCCCATCACTGGCTTACTTTATATCAAGTACTTGGCGTTGGGGGCATTAAAATATTTTCTGGCGTTTTACTTTCTATTGAATATAAAACAAACAAGAACTTATTATGTGTAAAAAAGTTTAAAATATGGCTTATAACAGAGCAATTTTCCATAAAAACAAAATAAAAGGTCTTGTAAAAGTCGTAAATTTATTTTAACTATTATTACTTCTAATTAAGTAGTGGCGCTGAGGGCACGAAAATCTCGAACTTGATTTTTTGTGATTGGCGTTCAAAAGGTTAAATTCAAATAATTTGTGAGGAAACAATAAACTTACAAAAACAAAAGCTATTATTTTTTTGTTTTTGTTAAATATAGATATTGTTATTTTATACTTGTATTATTGGTGTTTAGTCATAGAACTAAACAAATCTAAGTTATAGTACCTATAACTTATACTTGCTTTCATTTAATTTTTCTAATTCTATTTTTAACAATGATAATAAATTGTCACCTAAATGGAAGAAGTCACTGGCACGGTAATACTATCTACTTGGCTAGTGGCTACTGAAATAGAGGTACTTACTCTAACCTAGCTCTGGAGCCAGGGTCTCAAATTTTTCTGTACCCTGTTTTTATGAAATTAAAGAATTATTATTATTAGTAAGTGTTCAAAATACTCTATAATAGGTTGGTATTTACTATCAGCGTTGATTCTAAAACGGAATACACTAAAGCAATATAAAACACAGCGTATACTTACACAAAATGATGACAGGATAAAAAAAGGGATATACTTGTCACTCGTTACCACGAATTAGGAAGCTGAAGGGCGAATTGAGGTTGTGTCTTATAAATATTCTTTTAATTAAACTGATATTTGACCTTAATTTATTTAATTTTAGGATGGTGGCATTCAGATGGTTACACCGGAGATATTTCGTTTGTGTTTTCATTATACTATGACGGCTAGAATGGCACCTATATGGAGTGCGTTAGGAGATAACTATCTCATAAATAATAGAGATTTTTTGATAAAGAAAGGTCCTCAAGAAGGTGTTCAGTTTGATATTTTAGTTAATGGTAAGTTTCTGCCATGCTGATATTACAAAACGTTATGTAATTTAGTGAGGCACTTATCTAGATTTGTTATTCTCTGAAATCATAATTATTATACAGACCTGCCCTTTCAGAAAGTAACACTCTCATAAAAATAAAACCTCTGAAAATTAACCTCATGGTATCCCAAACTGAGTTTTGTCCTGGAGAATGGGTACGAGTCTTGCCAAGGTAAGAACTTTCAAAAATCGCTGTTTGGTGGACCTACCTACATAAAAGTAGGTACCTACCCAAATAATATTTTCTGTTCCATGTTGTAGCCTAAACAAAGCCATTATTGATGAAAATCACGAAACTTTGCCTGAGGTAGCAAAATTTAAATCCTATAAGGATTTACGTCGCCATTGGAAGAATATTGTAAGAGATAATACATTATTTTTGTAGATAAATATTCTGGAAAGGTTAAATTTATTTATTCTTAAAATACACTCTGCATTTTAGGTACTTAGACAAAGCATATTTTAAGTAAGCTAGCGTCTGTTAGTAGAACCTAGAAGAATCACAAGATTAGGTTCTGCACATAATATAATAATCTAAAGCAAAAAACACGTCTTGTATTTCAAAGCTATAATTACCTACCTATAGAGGTTATTTATCAGATATTATGGCAGTGCCTACATAAAATTAAATTTATTATTTTCGCGCCTAAAGAAGTATAAAGGTCATAGCCCACTTACACGACAGCTCTGCTACCACCCGACTAGTAAAATATCATTCAATTAGGTGGCCTTGCGATATAGTTAATATTGACAACATAAATTAGCCGACAGCTCAGTGTCAGCAAACTTCCCGCCATCAGACTGCTCGGTAGTTGACGCTTAAGACAAGTTGTAGACGAACGGTCGGTAGGCGCGCCCGACGCGCGACGTCCGCGCGCTGACTGTTCGCGCCAGCGCCGCTCAGTCGGCAGAAGAGCGATCCTCTCGATCTCGGCGTCTGTCTGCTAGGTATCTATGCGTGGATCGCCAGCAGTCGGAGCAGTCGTTTCAGTTCAGTCAGTCAGGGCGGTGTTGGAGCCGAGTCGTGTAAGTAGGCCTTTACTTTACTTAAGCTACCTATCGTAAGTTTAGGCAAACCAGATAGCTATCATGTGATCATTATCTTTCAAGGAGTTGGTAGTAGCTTAACGCTATAGATTATTACGAAAAATTATTTAACATAATTATGACCTACCTTTGTAATTTGCATTTGATCAAATGAAAATAAGTATAGGGAATAACAGTATAATATTGTTCAAAGCATGGATACCGGCTACCCGAAGACGAAAGTTCGTATTACTCCGTTCAGTTCTGGCGTGGAGAACCTCTACTTTATCCAAAACTATGTGTGATTAGAAATTTCCCAATTGTAACGCCCGTACCTAAATCTTTAGAGGTAGGTATTTATATATTTTTTTATTATCTCAAATCTGAAATGTTCATTTCGTTTAAATATTTTGTTATAAACCCCTTAGATTAGAGAGGATAAGGAATGAGTGTATTAGAGGAAGCTTGAAAGTAGCGCCAGTGAATGAAAAGATGAGGTAAGCGTTTGTCGTGGTATGGACATGTTATGAGGAGGGATGAAAGTCACATAACAAAACAAGTTATAAGTATGACTGTGGATGGGTATTTATGCAGAGGGAGACCGAAAAAGAGATGGATGGATTGTGTGAAAGATGATATGAGAAAGAAAGGAGTGGATGCCGAGTAATAGAGAGGAATGGAAGGAAAATACGCATTGCGCCGACCCCATATGAATGGGATAAGGGCAGGAAGAAGGAAGAAGATTTTGTTTTAAACCTCCTAAAATAACAGTACTTAGATCATTTTTATTTTTGAACTTCAGAAAATTATACATACCAGATTCCTAAGTTGTTTGAATACCAAGATGTCCAGCTTTCTTGGCACGCCACTAATAGTTAAAATACAAACGGATTATGAAAATTATGCCACGGTGAGTAAAATTATAATTTTCGTTTTTACGACCGGTTAGTACGTACGAATTTTACCCACTACAATGGTAAATACTACAATGGTACTCACATAATATTTAATCTTGCAGAGAAAACACTAATGGTAAGCTATGCGGCAAATCAATGAGCTATGTTCACTAATTATTTTAGGACCAAATAATGGGTCCAAAAAGCTCCTTAACTAGTATGAAACACCTTCATGCCCCGTGGTGCAAAACCTTATGTAGCAGACACTGTATTTTTTAATTTATTTCCCATAGGTGCCCGATGAGAGATTCCCTGAGACTCAAGATGTAAGTCTTTGCACACCAACACAACATAGCAGACGCTCTTAGGGCTGTTAACTATAAAATTAATATTGCGATTAAAAATAAAACATGATTACTTCATTGTATTGGATTTTTATTTAGTTTTGTGACTGAATGAAAACAATAAATAATAATCATTTATGTAGTTAAGAAAACAGTTCAAAAATTAAAGTCACAAGGGTAAGTACATACGTCAATGAGGAGTCACTAATATTTAATTAATTCTAATATTCTATAAATAGTATTAGTCAGTAAGTATCAGTTTACAGGTTCAATTGTTTCAATAGAACTTCAGTATTAAAGAAGTTTTATACGGAAAAGTTAGGCACATTATAGACGTACTTTATTTTATTTAGTTCGTAACGCAATATAATCGACTACCACACACGCAACTAAATTCGAAAAAATAAAATGTTGCCCGTTGTGAAAAAAATAAAAGAGGATTAGGAGAGAGCTAATTATTATTATTAAGAGTTCCATCAATAAAATCATATTTATTGATAACACTGCAATGTCTGGACTAAAAACAGTGATTCATACCACGCAAATGAACTAGTTTGGCATTTCTAGGCAAGCTCTTATATCTATCGCAGTCCTTTTCGTACGATATACCTATATTATTAAAAGATATCAACCATAGAACACAGAAAGAATTATTATTATTATTTATGTGATATCAATAGTTTTTTTCTTTTTTAATTAATTTAGTTTCTGAACAACAGAAACAGCGCCATTTTAACCTACTGATGAATCAATAATTAGCGTTAGATGTAGGTGAAGATGAAACTATACCTTGCCTTGTAGGAGATAAAGATGATTGGCTTGATGTTTGATGAAAAAATCTTGCGACAGACGGTGACAAGTTCCTTTGCGGATGATACGGCGATAATAAAGCAGTGGTATTCTGCAATATGTACAAGAATATAATTATTCAATAAAAAAAGTGTATATGAAAGGGAGTAGCTCCCCGGTAGTATGAGTCGATTCCTATCGACTAACTTTTCCATCTTCCACAGGGGCGAGGAAGTAAATAAACCAAAAAAAACAGAAAAGGTACCTACCTATACGATTCGATTTCGCTTAATTGGGATAGTGTGATCAAAACATATCAAAATACAGTGAAACTTGGTTAAGTGGGACCTGGATAAGTGAGAAACCTCCATAACTGGAACTCATGCTTAGGTCCCAACACTTTGGCACTGAATTACCTCTGTTAGTGGGACGAGGTAAGCCTCTATATCTGGGATTTGTTCTTTCGATTTATCATCATAGTTACCTCTATAACTGAGACAGCGAGTAAATTTTATATGCATAAACCTCTGTAACTGAGATAAAATTGTTTGTTTACTCATTCTTATTCTACCCACAAATTCCACACGTAATTCCAAGTACGAAACCCTCTGTAAATGAGACAGATATTTATTTATACCTGTATATCTGAGACACTGGGTAAGTGGAATACCTCTATAAGTGAAACGTCATTGCAGGTCCCTTGATGTCTCACTTAACCAGGTTTCACTGTATATAGGTTCTTAGAAATGGAAAAACAAAAAAAATATTACCGTTCGCGTTTGCCTTGACATTCTTGGTGAAATTGATGTTGCATGTTCATGATAATTTTGAATAATCGGAGAATTAATCAAATGAGTTAATTTATATCCTTTTGCCAAAATTTCTACAGTTTTGCCTGAAATATTAAAAAACGTTATAATTACATATATTACTTTTTAATGAAAATAAACATGTAGGGCACGTAAAAGCGTACTCACTACAGCTAGAGGAAAGGTTATACTATCTTTATAAAAAAAAAAAAAAAAATTATTTCATTTATTAATTTTGGTAAAGGTTGTCATCATCATCATCATTTACACCCTTTTACATGGGCCTTATTCATTTGGGTCCAAGCAGTTTACCTGCTGTTACGTGTAGGGTTAAGTCTAGGTACCGGACATAGCCTAGCCACAGCATCCCGCACGCCACCACTACTATAGCATCCCGCCCGCCACCACTACTTGTCTGCGCTCGTCGGTCTTGTCAAACATAAACATAAAGGCCAATAAAAAATGTGTCGTTCTGTACGATCATCAAATTCAGACTTCTTTTTATATGAAAGCCTAATTAGTTCTAATAGCTAGTATAATTTTATGGATTCTCATTTCTTTAATATATAATACCTAATACAAAATTCGTCGATTTATAACTACTTTTAAACGGAATCTATCGCGGTTTATTTTTATTATAGTTCCCGACGTTTCGATCAGCAAACCGCGATAGAATCCGTTCTGTTAAAAGTTGATTTATTTCAAAGTCTAACATTCGCGTAAACCTCAGAAAACAAAATTATTATTATAGATTATAATATGTGAATTCACAGACCTGTTAAAGTTGTAGGAATATTTGTATTACATCTGCCTGTTGCTAAGATATTCCTCAATGCCGCAACGTTGTTAAATATAATAGCCACAGCAGCACCGTCAGCTAATTGTGATGAATCGCAACAAGACAGTAAAGGAGTCCATTTGTCGGTGTTCCAATATTCACCAGAAAATACAGCTAGTTGTAAAGTTGAAGCACCTAAAGTTGTATTTAGATAAATAGCTGAATTCTTAACTATCCATAACCAACAACAAAATATTTTAAAGACTTCTACTTTACTCACCCGAATTACTTAACAAATGTGGATTTGCACCAAATTGCAATAGTTTTTCAACAAAAGTTGTACAACCGAGTCTAGCTGCTAATCTTATTGGCCAGCCTCCTTCGAAATTTGGATCCAAACCAGATTGTAAAAGGTCAAGAAAATCATCCTCCTTTTTACTACTTATTAAATGTTTTATTTTTTGTGAAGTAATTTCCATGATAACGAATGATTTCCTAAATTATGTTCCCGTTATGGTACCCTCAACCCTGCTGTAGTAGTACTAGGTACTACCCTCATTAATAAAATTATTATTCCTATAGTGATGTATCTTGAAACCTATTTAAAATATTACTATTGAAGTTAACCTGAATCAAAGGAAAACAAAATAATTTTACCCAACAGTACAATTTTAAATATTTGTAGATAATTATGTTTGTTAAAGTTATTTTTTTGGTATGGCAGCTACAAAAGTGCCTTTGAAAAAGTACAAACAAATTCAATTAATTTTCAAATGTCAATGTCAATGTCATCAAATAAATTTGACACGTTAGGTTAGTTTGACTGACACGATCATTTCTACTAATTTCTAGCCAAACATTTTGTTTTTCGTGTTTTTCTAGTTTAACAAAATTGAATTGAACGGTTGAACCAATGTACACGAATAAAACACAATTTTATTTATAAACTTGAAAATAAATTAGAAAAGCGCAACCAGTTTTTGTTTAAATTATTTAAACTTTTTAATGAACAACGTTAAGCTTCATATTTTGTTGTTTGTCTTACACTTTATCTGGACCATATAAGTATTGGTTTCATAAGTTGTCTTCATGATTATTATTAAATACAAAGAAAAAATGGGAAGGTAAGAAAATAAATGGGTTTTAATTATGTTTATCTTTATTATTGAATGTCAAAATAGAACATAATTTATGTAAGTTGTAATATGTTCATGAATAAAATGTTAGGCCATTATGATTGGCAGCACGCGTATGTTGGACAGAGTGACGATGGCTTCTCTACCTCCAATCTTTTACAACAGCATCGTCATTCCTTTAAGCCCTTGCATGGTTGTCTTTATATTTAGGTTATCTATCTGTAACTCTTAGTTGTCAAAACCACATATCCTAATATCAGGTTAAGAGTAACTGGCTCTTTGTGTTCTTTATATCGGCTTCGAAAATTTCTACCGGTTAAAATCTGGAACACTGGAAGTTCTGAGTTCCACGGCTAGAGCACTTAGGAAGCAGTTAATGTGTGGGTGTTGCAGGGTGCTGTCTAGTTTGTCGCCATTCAAAAAGTGCTACTTAGTAGCCTAATATGATTAAAAGAAATTTCGATTTTGCTTCCAGGCACAAGGAATGGAGAAAAATTGCAAAAAAAGAAAGAAGAAGGCGAATTCGAATGCATCAAGCTAAAGAAAAAGGTAGCATAAAATAAATTAAATTTCGTATTTATTAATTAAATCAATTATTTGTTATCAGACAAATAGGCTTACTATTTGTCTGATAACTAATAATTGATTTTAGACAAAATGCTGTGCACAGAAAGTTACATACAGGAACAAGATTTGGTGGAAACATTACTAATTGAACAGATTACTAAACAGAATGAAGAAGAAAATAAAAAATGGGTAGAGGCTGAATTAGTTGCAACTACACAGTGGCTGAAGCTTCAGCAGCAACAAGCTAGACTTCAGCAAGAGAAACTTGAACAAGAATCAAGATTAAAATTGGTAAGTAAATTATTCTTGCCATTGTTTTATGAAGTGTTTTTAACTGAATGCTTCAGGGATCTTAGTATTGGCTAGAATTAGGTCCTTAAAATCAAATTATAAATATCACAATTTGATATATTAACAATTGATGAAAAAACGTGTTTTGAAACCATTAGTTAGCATATTTAACCATTGGTTGAGTTAACTCAGGAAAAAAATGTGGGCCTAAGACTGCTCTCCGTCTGTCTGTCACCAGGCTGTATAATGAAACATGATTTTGTTGATGTTGTGAGTTTGTGGATTGTTGATGAATTTTGCGACGGGCCTTGGTAATACTACTCTGTGAAGAAAGTAACGGGAAAAGATCAATCATTCACAAAATGTTTGTTATTCATCCAAATTTATTTTATCACCTCTAAAGTATGCTCCTTCAGAAACAATACACTTACGCCATTGTGAGTTTCCAATCATCCAAACATTTTTTAAATGCTGTTTACGGAATTGAGTTCAGTATTCAGTTCTCGCCGCGAATTCTCCTCTATGTCTTCTACTGATTGAAAACGGGTGCCACGAAGTTGTAATTTGAGTTAAAGAAAAGAGAGTTGGCTGGAGCCATATCTGGTTAATATGGTGGTTGCTCGATGGTATTTGTTGAGTGTTTGGTCAAAAATACGTTCACAATTATGGCCTTGTGCGAAGGCGCATTATTGTGGCGTAAAATCCAAGAATTTTCTCTACGAAATCTGGCCATTCTCGTCGAATTTGCTCTCTTAAATGCCGTTACGCTCAAATAATTTTCTTTATTTTTCGTTTGACCTTCCGGCTAGGTTTCCGAGTGCACAACACCGCGGTAGTCAAAGAAAAGTCAACATGACTTTGACTTTTGATCGACTTTGGCGTGGCTCATGCGATTGAGTTTTTGGAGAAAATTCAGGTCTTTTGGGACTAGCCAAGCGGCAACATGCTTCAAACCCAAATGATTAGTTCAAATGGTACGGATCAACTCGTGAGATAAAGAAAGTTCGGCGGCTATCTATCTCAGCACTTTCAGTCACTATTTCCTTTACTTTTGCGATGTTAACTTCAGTTGCAGACGTTGCGAGGCAAATCTTCCATCATATCTCGACCGCTTTTGAACACTTTGTACCACTCATGAGCGCACGTGCTTTTGATGAAGTCGAATCACCGTAAGCCTTCTGTACCTTTTCCAGTGACTCTGAACACAAAATTCCATTGGTGATACAAAATTTAAGACAAACTCTCTGTTACATGTTTTTGTACATATTGAACTTCGCTATTTAAACTAGATAGGATATAACACGCGGCTCCACCCGCGTGTTATATCTACTTCCCTACTCGTCGAAGGTTCCTCATCTGAAGAACTTTCTAACTCTCTAGAAACAATTTACAAAGAAGTAACAATATGAAACTATTCTGAACGCGACTGTCTATCTGCGTACTGTCTGAGTTCAGCGAGTATGTGATTCGTGTACGAACTACGAACTTAGCACTCACACTAACGCGCGGGAGGTGAGGTCGCTTGCGGGTGGAAGACCTTATTTTGTGTTATGCGCAACGTAATGCGACTAGATTTGGAGCGGCCATAAAGTTTGGCGAGAGCTATACCTATGGCAGTGTCGAAAAATTTGATCGCGGAAATTTGCTTGTTGATTTTTGCCTGCTTGATGCAGCTTAAGTCACAGTGCAACTACAAGTTAGGTACGTAACCCGGAGCGCCCGTGGCTCTACTAATAAAAGTTAGGTAACAAAAAAAAACAACAAACAAACACTAACTAAACATCCGATTTGATTATTGAACCTCTTCCATAAAAAGAAGCCTTAACGTTAATTAATCCATAGTGTTAGCCTACCTCCGTACCAAATTTTATGAAAATTGGTCCAGACGTTTGATCGCGAATCGGTGACAAACATACACACACGCGCTCACAAACTTTCGCATTTAAAATAATAATTAGTGCGAAAGTGTAAATGTGAATAAGTGTGATGAAGTCATGAAGTGTGATTAATTTTATTTTTTATTTATTCCTTTAATTCAGGCAACAAGGCCCATAGAAAATATATTACATAAATACAAAACAATGTTTATAAACTAATACATAAAATTATATAAATAAACAACTAAAAACTAATGCACACGAAGTGTCGGCGTCGTGTTACGCTGCGTGGTGTCGCGTATCCTTCCTCGGAACTTTCGATAGACGACACCCTTCGGCCAAAACTCTTCCTTGAGGAAGGTCTCGACGTGGTGAGTTGGAACTCGCACCATGAACGACTTGAAGTTCGTGTTATGGCGCGCCTCCAACTTCTCCACCCTCAAGGTCCAGTTGGTCTTGAACCTGACATACTCCACAACCTGCTCCTCCGTCGTGGTGTGATGTAGACGGGACACGTACAGCTGCGTCGTTGGTACTGCAGGACGCAGCAGGATGTTGGGTCCAGTAGGTGCGGTACCGCACTGGTTCCTACAAGGAGGCTTCTTTTTCTTCCTCTCTACTTTTATGAAGCCATCCTTGTCGCACGTGTCCTTCTTTGGATTAGTCGGTGGCTGTGGTTTGCCACGAGGTTGTTGACCCCCTTTCGCTTTGGCCCGCTTTGTTTGCGTCACAGCGGGCTTGTTGGTGGCTGTAACTGCTGCGTAGGCGCGTTTAGGGGTCGATGTCCCTACGCAAGCTTCAGCCGCAGGTGTTGACACAGCGCCGGCGGCGGGACGGGGTGCATCGTCAGCGATATCGGCGACCGGTGACGCACTCGAATTCGCCGACTCAAAACTGATGACGGACGCATTTTGCGCCCCGCGACGAGTATTTACGTTCGTTTTGTCCGATGACCCACTTACAGAAATAACGTTGCGCAACAACGCCACTTCTCCACGCAGGTCATTGATGGTCACCTGTGATGCTTCCATCTTGGACTTCATATCTTCCAGGCTTGCCTTTAGACACGTTATGTCTTTCAGCAGCCTGGTGACATCGACGTGATCGAACGTGACAGGAGGCAGCTTGTGCAAGTCCCTCGCCACGAATTCAGGCACGTCATCAGGATCAGTCCTCTTCAGCAGGGAGATGATATCCTGCAGGCTCTTGTCACCACCGTCCCTCCGGCGGGATTGCATCTGCTCGAGTTGTCCGAGCGACTGGAAGAGCATCAGCTTGGCACTGCAAACCTCCTCCTCTTTGTAGGCGGATCTGCAGATCTGCACGATGCTGACCTCGTCCATGTAGTCGATGGCATGGATAATGAATGCCAACACTTCGTTGGCGATGAGCGGTTTAGAACTCATCGCGACTAAGACAGGCAGCGGCTATTGCCGCGCAAAACGCGAATATAATATTCGTAGTGTGCAGCGAAAACGCGACCGTTCTCGAGCGCGCATCGCACTTCACTTTATGCATGCTTAGATCTTGAAAACTACGATTAATGACTTGTTTGTTCACGTAAAGAACTGAAGAAGCCAGTCTTTTACAAAACTGTAGATATATAAAATTAACCATTTGCAGGAATGGGAATTGGAGCAGCAGAAAAAGAAATTACAAGAAGAGAGGTTAAAAGCGGCACATGAAGAACTAATAAAAAAACAAGAGATATTTATGGAAAACTTGGACAAGTTTTTATCTGGAGATTCTGTTGATCCACCATCAGAGTTGAAAGTCATTCATGAGACAAGACCAGAAGCTGCTCTTTGTCCATTTTTTGCAAAAACAGCGTGTTGTAGATTTGGTGATCAATGTTCACGGAATCATCAATACCCAGGCATCAGCAAAGTATATCCTTTTTACATAACATGTTATCCGCAAACAAACACAAACAGGATAGTCGTTGGTCTTATTATATCGTTGGCTGCTCCAAGCCCTCCAGTCAATTAATGAAAATTACTTTTTATTTTAGGTGTTGTTAGCTACAAATTTTTATACCCATTTTGGACTTAGTAATGCTAATGTTAATGAGTATGATACAGACATTATGCTAGAATATGAAGATAGTGAAACTTACAAGGAATTTAAAGATTTTTTTTATGATGTTTTATCAGAATTTGAAAAGTTTGGTAAAATTGTTCAATTTAAGGTGAGTTTTAGGCTAGCTTTAATTTATCTATGCTAGTACACTGCATGGTTTTTGAACTTTGATTTAAACTCCAAACAAGTGTCTTCTATAAAAATTAAACTATGTAGCACTGGAAATAATTTACTTACTCATTATAACTTCAGATTGGAAAATCAATTATCGTTTGATGAAGGTACACATTCAGACAAGGTTTGTATTTTTATTTCAATTTTATATACCTACCAAGTGTAGAAGAATGTGGATCTGGCCCTATTAAAATAACATATAAAAATAACAAAAGAGAATTATCTTACTTATTTCCAGTAAATGATAGTGATGTTATATATATTATGTTACGGCCTTTAACTTTATTAATCTTACTAATTACTAGTGTCGGACTGAAATAGGGTTTTCTACCGAAACCGAATCTTTGGCATGGGACGCAGAAATTTTAGAAATCTATTGAGTAATTCAAATTCAAATTCAAATTTTCAATTCAATTTTTTTCACACATTCTTTCGTTCTAGGTATGCAATAATTATGAAAAACATCTTCGAGGGAACACCTACATAGAGTTTGCCGAGTTAAGATGTGCTGTTACAGCCTATCGATCGTTACACACTCGTTGGTATGGCGGCAGACAGCTATCCTTGGAGTTTTGTCGCGTCATTTCATGGAAAAACGCTATTTGTGGTATGTTGACTGAAATCTTTATGAATATTTGTTCTTCGTATAATTATTTATGCTGCTTATTATTTTTAGGTCTTGAGCTGCGAAATCGATGTCCGAAAGGGCGAGCCTGTAACTTCCTTCACGTCTTCAAAAATCCTCATAACTTGTTTGACAGATATTATTACGAAGATTTTGGAGACAACTTAAAAGAAAGGTGTGTATAGATTCTGATTAGATGTGCAAATCTATAAATTCACATTCTATACCTATGCACTATCGATTTTATTGTGTTTTATATTTATATCATTACATTTATTTTAATAAGCTGATAAACAAGGAAACGTTTATTTTAATGTTTCAATACTTAAGCGTTTATTTTTTATGCGATACCAGCGTTAGGGATTATATTACTTTGGTATACCTACATACAAATATATAAAATTGCTTCTTTTTATTTAAGGACACCCCGTTCATCAGCTCGTTCATGGAGGTGGTCCGAATCACCAGAAAGGGAAGTTGAGAAAAGCCCTCGACGATCAGAAAATAATGATCGACGTAGAGGCAGTAGACGTGATGAAGACAGATATAGACACCATCACCGCACATCACCCAGGCGAAGCGGGAAACATTAACACGTTGCTATAATTTAGAACTTATTTCGCAATAAATAACGCAAAAAAAAAATACATAAGTGTTGCAATATTTTACTGTAAGTAGGTACCTTATCTTCTTCACCGCGTGTTCCGACTTACGAAATATGAGCTCACTGTTTCTTGAGGTCTTGCAGCGCTGCTCTTGGGTTTTTATTTATTAAGAGTCAGTTGGGGCAAGAGAATTAAACTTAATTTTAGAAATAATGCTTATGGTTCTTGCTATTAAATGCGAAGTCTTATTGTGATTTTGTAAAATAAACTATATATCTTTAACTACGTAATTTCCATATTTCTCTTACAAACCAAATTTATTTGCATATTAATAGACAAAAAAAACAACTTGTTATGTAAGTGCTGGTGTTTCTCTTTTCCGGGTTTTTGGGGTAAGAGAAACTGCCGGCATAATAATTCTTTAAATGAGTTATCTAACTGGACCAATTTGTTTATTTCAATATATTTAATCCAATTGAACCTCAATAAATACCATTTAACTATAGTCTAGAACAAAATATAAAACCCGAATGTGAAGA
Source organism: Plusia festucae (assembly GCA_950381575.1). Lineage (NCBI taxonomy): Eukaryota > Metazoa > Arthropoda > Insecta > Lepidoptera > Noctuidae > Plusia > Plusia festucae. The sequence continues at coordinate 9,541,665 of OX494434.1, forward strand.
GAAACACATAAGCCAGAGACAGGGGCTGTCAGCCTAAAAACCAAATAGATTAGTTTTTCAAGGTGTGAAAATTGTCGTAATTTTTTTTCGGAAAGAATACAAACGAAAAAATATTGTAATTAAAAAAAATAAGTTAAAATTACTAATTAATCCTTGTATGCAGCCCAACTATTAAATAATAAAATAGTGAAATTTGTTTTATAGCTTCTTATTGAAATTTTGATTTCATTCCCTACGTTTCAACGCCTTTGTAGGTGTCATTGTAGCGAGTTCACAGAGGTGTGTTAAAATTAGTATTTGTTTTGTTAGGATAACAAATATTAAATACTAGCATCAGCCCATCCCGGCTTCGCAAGGGCATAATAATATACTAAAAGAACTCTTCAACGCATAGCTAGCCGAGCGGAGTTTTTTTATTCTATTCAGTACATAGCCTATGTCACTCGGGAATAGTGTAGCTCGCCAACGGTGAAAGATTTTTTTAACCTTTTGGCCGCCCATCTATATAATACGCGATGTGTCCTCCAGCGCCACGCTACAAATGTATAACGTATCTATAGTTAAACGTAGGGATGGGATTAATGTCCTATCGATAAATAATATTATAAGTTGAAATTAACGTTTATTCACCAATTTACGAAGCTAAATAAAAACTGATACCGTATTTTCATATTTTGTTTCATTTCATAAAAAAATAAATATGAAAACCTGGATATATTTACCATAATAAAAGAAAAGAATTGTAAATTTATTAGACGTGAGTTCTAGAAGGCACATCCCTATTTGTGTCCAAATGTAATCCTTCTACTTCATATTAAGTCGTTGGCGCTCGAGGCACGTCAAAATCCTTTCTGATATAAGGATGTCTAGATGTCGATCCTTTTTTCTATTCACTGTGGTAGTTACACGTGTATAACCTCAACCGATTCATGCATAATTTATTTCGTTTACTTACAACGAATAAAATCAATAGAAGCTAGATACGTGGTTCTCCACGTGTTTTTTTTTTAAATTAAAATGGAGGGTAAGTGACTGTTTTACGCAGATGTTACAGATCTTTTTTTAATGGTAGGTATAAGTGTCGCAAAATACTAGCAATGATTTTTCTTGTTTTTAGAAACTAATAGAAAATGGAAGTACATTCCTGAAACGGAAGTTGTCAACTTAACGGAATGTCAAGACGACGAACTATTTCAAAATTCTGATTATTCACAAACTTTTTCTTATGATGAATCTACTCAAAAAGAAACAAAATAAAACTCGCAATAATTCGTTATATTCACCGTCACTCATTTTTAGGGTTCCGTACCTCAAAAGGTAAAAACGGAACCCTTATAGGATCACTTTGTTGTCCGTCTGTCTGTCTGTCTGTCAAGACCTTTTTTCTCAGGAACGCGTGGAGGTATCAAGCTGAAATTCATATCAAATACTCAAGTCTATGGTCTCTTGGAGCTGTGAAAAAATCAAACTTCTAAGTCAACGCGATCAAAAGATACTCCCGTTTATGCCGCAAATTTTCGACACTCGCAAGGGAATCAAAACCTACAGGGTACTTCCCGTGAACTCAGAATCTTGAAATTTGGTATGAAGCAACGTCTTATAGCAGAGATATAGGAAAAATTGCGAAAAGTATACATTTTTAGTTATATCATATAATAAAAATATTTTTAATAATTTTAAACTTACTACCCCTTTCCTCATGAACGCGTAGTGGTACTAGTGGTATTATATTGAAATTCATATCAAATACTCAAATCTATAATACCTTTAAGCTGTAACAAAATCAAACTTCTATGTCAACGCAATCTAAAGAAACAGGAATTAAAACCGCATATTTTGAAACTCGCCACTACTCGCTAGGGAATCAAAACCTACAGGGTACTTCCCGTGAACTCAGAATCTTGAAATTTGGTACGAAGCAACGTCTTATAACACAGATAAAGGAAAAATTGCGAAAAGCATAAACAGGTTTGTACGGAACCCTCGGTGCGCGAGTCTGACTCGCACTTGGCCGGTTTTTTTTATAACAACACCGTGCGCCAACGCCAGATGTAAACATTGCACTACACTAAAATGCACAAAGTCACTATGACCTTGAAACCCGTCCGCTTATGACGTCACAGATTTACTTCTATACAAGTTCGTGGCGTTGTGCGCACTGACAACTAGCCTCTTTGTAAGGATGGGTCTTTCAAACGGTGTTTCACTATCGACAATGATTAGAAAACCTATTTTTTCTTGAATAAGGTGAATAAAACGTAGTTTATACTTTACAATATTTATAAAATATTATTTATTCAAGTCATTTACTTGCAATAATAGTATATTATGATCGTTTCGACGAGATGAAATATAGCGAGGTTTTCATCGTGTCCCATCACTGGCTTACTTTATATCAAGTACTTGGCGTTGGGGGCATTAAAATATTTTCTGGCGTTTTACTTTCTATTGAATATAAAACAAACAAGAACTTATTAAGTGTGAAAAAGTTAAAAATATGGCTTATAACAGGGCAATTTTCCATAAAAACAAAATAGAAGGTCTTGTAAAAGTCGTAAATTTATTTTATACTATTATTACTTCTAATCAAGTAGTGGCGCTGAGGGCACGAAAATCTCGAACTTGTATAGAAGTGATTGGCGTTCAAAAGGTTAAATCGGTCCAGTAGTTTCGGAGCCTATTCATTTCAAACAAACAAAAAATCAAATCTTTCCTCTTTATAATATTAGTATAGAAGATAGTGATGTGTCCTGAAAAATTGTAATACATCATTTTGTTCTATCATTAATAGTTTTCGCAGCGCACGCGATTGAAGGAAGTTTTTTGTTTATTTTTTTACAACTTGGGTTAGATTATTCAAGTTTTAGTAGGCATCCCTAATTTTTTGAAAATAAAACATAGCCTATGACACTCGGGAATAGTGTAGCTCGCCTACGGTTAAAGAATTTTTTAAATCGGTTCAGTAGTTTCGGAGCCTATTCATTTCAAACAAACAAACAAAAAATCAAATCTTTCCTCTTTATAATCTTTATATATATAACTAGCTTCTGCCCGCGACTTCGTACGCGGATCCTGTTGCTTATGCCAGCGACAACAGGGTCTTAAAAATAAAAGATCTGAAACGTCTGATGTCAAATTCTAAGAGCCCGAGGGCGGGAAAACAACATGATGCGCGAGACAATTTGGGACCCTCCAGATCTTTCATTTTTGTAAGATAGCAGGAAATGCCCATCAGAACTTTTCCTCACGATCAGCGGTCAGTCGCGCATCATCTTCACTGGTTTCTAGAGACGTGGATGTAAATATGCGTAAATACGATGAGAATGCAGGCGTGCTTCGCGATCCGAAGCTGACGCTCTTCGGTAGATTCTTGGGATCTTATGATCCTCAATCTTTTAGCTCCTTTGGAACATTGGGAAAGATTTGACCTCATTCATCATGGTTATAGTTTTATTGTGAAGATACCTGATCAATTAAAATCTAAGTGACTGCAAAGTAAATTAAACGCTCAAATAACATAAGCATACATATTCGATAAAAAAAAAATTAAAAAAAATTTGGAGTTTTGGCCAGTACAGTCGAATTATAAATGATATAGGTACCATCGTCATCGAAAATCAGTCCTAAAGGTTATGTTATTTTATAATTATACAGTGAAATTAGTGATAGCTTTGATTTCCAAGTCAGATGTTTCAAATCTTCGATTTTTATAAGTCAACAGGGAATGCCCATCAGACCGTACAACTTTTGCTAAGACGTCATTCCTATATATGTGTTATGGTGTAACCGGGCTCTTGGAGTTCGACAATAGGTGTTCCAGATCTTCAATTTTTATACGTCAACAGAGAGTGCTCATCAGGCTGAACAACTCTTGCTAAGACGCCATTCCTATATGTGTTATACTGTAGCTGGGCTCTTGGAGTTCCACATCAGGTATTCCAGATCTTCAAATTTATTCTCTCAGCAGAAAATGTTCATCACGTGGAACAATTATTGCTATGGTACCATTTTTGTATCTCTTATAGTTTAGCTGGTCTGTTGCGATTCTGCATGAGGTGTTCAAATTTCCAAGATAAATTATAGCCCATATGTTACCCAGACTTAATACCTATACAACAAAAAAAATCATTCAAATCAGTCCAGTAGTCCCGAAGATTAGCGTGTACAAACAAACAGACAAACAGAAATACAGACAAACAGACAGATTTTTTTTTGGATTCGTGCTCTATAACTGTTTGAAAACCCCTCTCAAGTTTTTTTTTTATATTTCAATGTATAGACACAGTTTTTTTACTGTTTTATTGTATAGATTAGTTGATGCCAAAAAGTACACAGTGCTATTTTTTCGAATTTTAGCCCATTGGATTCCCGGTCCGCAAAGCGTATTTTAAACATCTATTTCTTTTCAAAAATAAATTGAGTCTAATTTGCTATGTATTTAGAGTACTTTCTCTTTCTTTCTGGTGGCAATAAAAAATCCATCCTGTTTATCATAATAATTATAACCTACGACCGACTCTCAGACTTACCAAATAGACAAACAAAAAAAAACATAAAGTCTGCGAGCCTGGTATTTAAAAAAGAAAACAGTTTTAATATCATTGCAAGGAGTTATGACAACCTTGTTTATTTAATTGATAACCTCTATGGAGGAGGATCTGGAGGATAGTAAATCGTACTAAAATAACGAAATTTGGTCGTCATGGCAACTACCTACTAACCAATTTTACCGAGGTTACCAAGGTTACCGCATGGTTTATTCGTTTTTAATGTCAATAATCGCGATATTTTCCTTTCCTGCTTTTCTCGTTTAATTTATTGAATTTACTGAATTTTCTTTACTATAAACCTCACGGAGCCCGAGACCTTTCCAACGAATGCAAAACCGTGGAAATCGGTTCGTGCGTTCTGGAGTTATAGCGTCAGGAAGGAAAACCCGACTTATTTTTATACCTATAGTAGATTCTTCTGTGAGTGTGTATGTCACTGAACTCCTCCTAGACGGCTGGACCGATTATAATGAAATTTGCTGTGTCTTCAGGTGGATTCGAGGATGGCTTAGATTCACAATTTGGTCCAATTTGAAATGATTTTTTTGTTTAATTTTTATCATATTAACATCGCGATAAAATTGGTAAGTAGGTAGTTGCCATGACGACCAAATTTCGTTGTTTTAGTACGATTTACTATCCTCCAGATCCTCCTCCATAGAGGTTATTTAACAATTAAATAAACAAGGTTGTCAAAACTCCTTGCAATGATAGATATTAAAACTGTTTTCTTCTTTAAATATCAGGCTTGCAGACTTTTATGTCTTTTTTTCGTTTGTCTATTTGGTAGGTCTGAGACATGAAGGTATAGATGAAAATTTTTCATCTATACCTTCATGGTCTGAGAGTAGGTCGTAGGTTATATTATGATAAACAGGATGGATTTTTTATTGCCACCAGAAAGAAAGAGAGAAAGTACTCTCAATACTGAAGAATAGCAAATTAGACTCAAAGAAAACATTCTTTTATTTTTTAAAAGAAATAAATCTGCATTAAATTGATGTTTGAAAATACGCTTTGCGGACCGGGAATCGAATGGGCTAAAATGCGAAAAACTAGCACCGTGTACTTTTTGGCATCAATCGATATTATATATAATTCCAGTGTCATGATGTTTGTCGGGGATGAACTCCGAAACTACTGAACCGATTTTAATCAAATTTGCACACCGTGTGCAGTTTGATCCAACTTGAAATATAGGAAAGCTTACATCACAAATATAAAAAAAAATTGAGACCGCGGGCGGAGCAGCGGGAAACAGCTAGTATTAGTATAGAAGTATAGATATAGATGAGAACATCGTTCGAAAAATGTGTGTTACCTCTGACTTCGAGAAACATGTTTCTCTTTACCGGCCTTAGCAGTTTCTCTTACCATTAACTATGCTTTCAATAAGTATATTTAAAGCATAGTTTATTCAATTAAAATACTCTATTATATTTAGGTGATACCTCCGATGCGGCCCGCGAAATTCAAATTTTCATGTGTTTTTTGCAATTTGCTTATCAGTGACAAGTTGTAACTTGATCAAAATTCGATTCGCGACAATAACAAGTATAATTTTAAATATAAAATGATCATAACATGTGCTCCATTCGCTCGCACAAAGAATAATTGAAAATGAGTTAGATTTCGGAAATTTACTAACCCTACGGCAGCCATGATATGCGACAGAGCGTAGGTATGCATCTCTTATTATAAAGTAGTTATAGTCCATAGTATAGACTAGCTAGACCAATGCAAAGAGTATAATATGGATGAATGCCTTCGGGCCTTGGTCATGGTCACACCCATGGTCACACCTACGTAATGTAATGTCACTTGTCACCTGTCAGTGTCAAAGAGACAAAAAAAAGTACCTAACAAATCTAACAATTTGAATTAATATTATTAACACCAGCTACAGTCTACAGTACATTTTTTTACTATTATTACGAGCCAAAGCCGCGGTTTCGAGCTAACTACATATACTTATAAATTTAATATTGCAGTTGCAGCCTTTGCAGATGAGAAATATTATGTTTAATAGCTATTGGATTCCATACCTTCTATTCCTTTTTCTATTGAAAACGATCAATTAATGAAATGAATTATATATAACTTTTTTCTAGTTTTTTTTTAATAATTTGTACTTTTAAATGTAGTATTTTTGAGATATAACAATGGCTCTAAGATCAGTGATATCTATGTTATTAATACGACCTTTCAATACCTCTTTAACAATTTATAATTGTTTATCTCTAAAACAAAGTTGCGGAGGTTTTACTCATCACACTGTTGGCTTATCTACAGTTTCGTATCGTAATAGAACAAAGGATTCTGTGAAAAGTGGTGTGTGTACTTAATACAATGAATTTCATTCTTGTAATGAGGTAAAAAACAATGAACCCATCTAGGATGACAATGATTCTGTTTCAGGTTTTGATGAATCAAAAGCAAAAATAGTACTGGCCCTTAATTTCCAGTCTGCTGAAGATGCTTTACCTTTTTATAAATTACCTAGTCGAACTTTGATTCATATATACAAAACTACTAGAGATGATGAGAGCAAAGGATATTGTAAAAATAGATTATATTATATTTCTTCCCTTATAAAGGTGATCACTACACTAATATACATACCTATTAGAAAGTAATATAAATAAGTTGTAAGAATAACACTAGGAAAATGTTATAGGTTCCTTCTTCTGTGTTAAGTGAAAAACTTGCAAAAAGGACTTTTGTATACAGCTTGTCATTTGATTGGCTAGAGAAATCACTAAATGTACTCTTAGGTAAGAAATAAGAAATATATATTGTTTGGTAAAATGAAATTTCAATTAATAGTTATTACCAATTTCAGACATGGGAGTGACTGGTGATCGTATATTACGTGATCTGTGGGTACTAAAATATCACCATGAAACAATTCATGAAAGGCTTCTTAGGGTAAAAAATATGGGTATTAGTAATATGTATCCATGGATGGTTAGATGTTCTGAAGACATACTTAACAGGTAATTATTGAAAAAAATAATTACTTGTTTAGTCTGCAGGGACAGTAATAAAACTTTTTATTCTAGGTTCATTTGTATTTCTCAAGAAACAAAAACCATTTTGGGTGAAAGTAAATCTACACAAACTTATCTTGCTAATCGTTTAAATACTTCTATTGATAATGTGGAAGAAATGTGCTTGAAAATACCTGCACTGAAAACCATTCGTGTAACTAAGGTTGGTCCTTCAATAGAATTAGAATATTGTATAAAATAGTTTTACCACCAATTGACATAATTGCAATTTTAGGTGAAACATTTTTTAGATTTCCTTATAATGGAAGGATTTCATGTGGAAGACATAGCTAGTAAACCTAGAGTATTATCAGCTTCTCAGAAAACAGTGAAACAGCGCTTGGATAAATTACGTGCACTAGGATTGAATGAAATCAATCTGAATGTGCTTTGCAGAAGTAAGAAAGACTTCCAGAAGTACTGTGAATCAATTGAAACAATTTCCAAAGAAAGTGAGTATGCTCAGCTTATTTGGAATATATATAAAATAAACCAGTTTAGTCAGCCAAGTTTCCAAGTGGAAAAGTAACTGCAGCTGTTTTCATAAATTTTCAGCCACACCAGTTTTTTTAAATTTTTTCTTTCTACATACAAAAGGTGCCTTTGTATTTTACTGATTGTGTTCTTATGACTACATAAATCAGTTTACTAGGCCCTTGCTAAAAATAGTTTGTTTTACCAACCAATGCACATAAAAGTCGACTTCGGTTCACGTGCCCAGAACTCACCTTTGCATGAAAATAATGTTATTTGAAACAATTTTATAATTTATATTAAAATTTTGTTTTTCAGATTCTAACTCAAGCTAGAACTATAACTCAACTACAAGAAAACATATTAGATTTTTATATGCTGTAGTATGTATCAAAATGAATGTTTAAACTTGATATTAGTTAAATAAATGAAACAAAACATGTTTGTAAATAAAAACTTTTACAAAACTTTCACAAGTATTGCATAGCTTTATTTTGCTAAAAGCAAACATTTTCAGAATATACAGAAGTCAATAACTCTCCCCCACCACAAGTACTAATTCATTTCTGAAAATAAAAATTATAACTATCTAAAAATATTTTGCTGTGTTTAGCGACATGATTTTGTAATTATCCAAGTGTATACTATGGATATGGATCAGTAAAGCATTTGCAACAGTTTACTAAAGTATGCTAATAAGTTAATAGTTAAAATAGAAAGTTAAAGTGCAAATAATTTGAAATAAATAATTAAAATATTTTCATGGTATTACTAATTTTTATTTTTCATATAATACATATATTTTATGGAATCCAATAACCCATCAGTGGATTATACTATACTAGTGCCAAATTCAAGTTACTGGCACAGTTTAGAGATAAATATTACTCAAACTGTGCCTAGAACTGAAACATACTTAGCTCTTATTGAAAAATTATAAACAACACAATTTGAACACCACCTCGAAATGATACAGTAATTAGACCTATGAGGTATCACAGGTAGATTATTACTCAAAACGGAACTTCATTAATTATCCTACATTGCTTTTAAATTGGTATCTTAAGAGCCCTACAGTAAATTTTACATAACTGCACTATACTATAATGTTGGTTAGGATCCACAATCATTATCAACCTTGGTGACAGCTTATAACTTGCTTAATTTTGCAACAAATTTAGTTAAGGCATAGGAAATATTTACTCCCAAATAAGTCAATACACTGCACACAAAAATAGTCAAATAATTCTAGCATTCTGTGAACTAAGTATAACAGTATAGTGTATACCTACTTAGTTTAATTTACATAATATAACCTATGATAAAATTATATAGTGTGAGGTTTGAGTAGAAATCCATAAATGTGGACAATTGAACTACTGGTGTGCACACTGCACACCGGGCCCTGAATGCATGTGTTCATCATCATCACTGGCATAGACTTCTTCTCGTCCCCTACCACGTTCAGTGGCAGTGTACTCCATCAGATTCACTTCTTCAACATCTTCACCAGTTGGCATCACAAAAGCTGGGCGGGGTGGCAATGCAGTTTCTATTTGTTTCAGCTGCTCTTCAGTAGCAAAGTTGTTGTCAGGGAATGCAACATCAAACTTAATATAGAGATTACCTTTCTCAAATGGGTTTTTGTATTGAGGCATTCCCTCACCTTGTATACCTTTGAGGTCTCCAGGTTTGATTACTTCACCTGGTGCATGTCTCACAAGTAAGTCTCGGCCATCTAAATGTTTAATAACAAACTCAAAACCACACAGTGCCTCAGTCAGTGTGATTTTGTGTCTTATCACAAGATCATCACCAGTTCTCTGGAATATATCATGAGGCTTCTGTTGCAGCACAATAATCACATCTCCTGGTTGAGTGTCAGGCTGCTGATCACCTTCTCCCCTAAAGTAAATTTTTTGATTGTCTCGCATTCCTTTCTCAACATGCACTTCCAGAATTTTAGTTTCATTTAAGACTTTCTTGCCTTTGCATTTAGGGCATTTATCTTTCTCATTGATAGTTTCTCCCTGACCTTGGCAGGTAGGACAGCGGGATTGGAATTGCCGAGTCATATGTGGTGCAATCTGCTGATAGGAAACTTTAAGCCCCCGCCCATGGCAGTCCTTACAAGTCACAACGGATCCAGGCTTACCACCAATACCTTTACAAGGGCCACAAATCACATTTTTACTGAGTTGTAACTTAGTAGTCTTCCCCATGTACATATCCTCGAGAGTTACTTTAAGAGGATGCATCGTATCCTCACTCCTTGGTACTCTACCTCTGCTGCCGCCTCCCATACCGAAGATGTCACCGAAAAATTGACCAAAAAGATCGTCCGGAGGAAATCCACCACCTTGGCCACCCTCTTGTAAACCTTTCAACCCATATTTGTCGTAAACTTGCCTTTTCTTCGTATCCGACAAAACTTCATATGCATAGCTAATTTCTTTAAATTTATCGCCCGCAGCAGGATTTTTATCAGGATGGAATTCTTTAGCTAATTTATGATAGCTCTGAAAGTAAAAAATAAGGTTATTTTACTAAAATGACCACGAAGAGGACAATGGACAGAAATCATGCAACGAATAGATGACAATACATGTGCGATCTTATCAATGTACTATCGTGAAATATAATACTTACTCGTTTTATTTCAGAATCACTTGCACTTCTAGTAACTCCCAAAACCTCGTATAATTTATTATCAGCCATTTTTCCCAAGTTAAAAAGGAGAGAAAGAATGAGGAGCTAAGCTGTGATTACTGTACACTAGAAAAGGATTTTAATTTTTCAAGCACAAAGGTCGTACTACATTCATCCTATAACTACTGAAATCGATTTAGTCTATGGTAAAGCCACCTTCCACTACACGAACACTACAAGTAATCGACTACAAAAAAAAAAAGGAAACAATACAGATTGAAATGATTTATCACTTAGTTCAGGGTACTTGACACTCTTTAATTAGCTTATTTCGCTAAGTTTTAAAATTTGCTTTTTAAAAGACAAGTTACCTGTTAACAAAAACACTGTACTCTAATTATTATTGATAATAACAGTAACGTCAAAATATATATAATGACTAGCTGTTTCCCGCAGCTCCGCCCGCGGTCTCAATTTTTTTTTATATAATTGAGATTTAAACTATCCTATCTCTCAAGTTGGATCGAACTGCACATGGTGTGCGAATTTTATTATAATCGGTTAAGTGGTTTAGGAGTCCATTGAGGACAAACATTGTGACACGAGATTTATATATATTAAGATTAGACGTTAGTACGTTACTCTCAGAGCACCAGCAGAGCACGGACAATGCACGTTTTATTAGGCTGGGCGCAAACGTTCGGATGCCGGATTGGTGACGCATGACGCCTGATTCGGAACCGGGCGACCTTCTACAAAATGTTCAAAAAGGCGTACATTACCTGGTAATGTATGCCATATTGAACATTTTGTACATAAGCAGGGCATTCATTTTTCCGAATCTGATTCCCGGAAACCTTATCCGGAATCCGAACGTTTGCGCCCAGCCTTAAATAAACATCAATCAAGTAAAATATCCTCCTTGATACAATCCACACACCAAAGTGCGTCTCATAAAGTAGTTCCTATGCCGTTATGTTGGCAGCATTGTTTCAATCTAGTTTGCTTTTTTTTTTATTCTTTATGGCTCTTCACTGCAAAGTTTGCTATAATCTGAGCCATTCTGAGTCTCTCTCAACAAGACATTGTAATGTATACTACAATGTCTTTGCTCTCAAAGACATTGTACTACATTACAATGTCTTTGGCATAACCTTTTGTTTGTTTTAAAAATATAATAAATTTTATCGGTATAGTTTTTGACACAAACACATAATGGCCAGGCCTTGCATAACCTCTCGGGTGGCTTACGAGCTGTTGTTGATGGATATTACATCACTAGCACAAAATTTAAATTTGATATCTTTTGTAACTTATTTTATTTGTTCCTAGCCTGCTCTATTTACATGGCTACGTATGGCTGCAAAGTATCATTCATACATGGGCTTCATCTAAAGGAAATCTCGCCATAAATCCTTTTTTCTTTACTTGAATGAATTGCCCGATTTTTTTTAAACTTAAAAAAAAAACGCCTTTATTTGCCGCCTAATCGTAAAGTCCATACAAAAATATTTTGTTCCGAGCTGCGCCAGCCTGATGTCTACCTCCTGTAAGACGTGTGGTGGTCTAGATCATACCCGAAAAAGTTCAAAAAAATGGAAAGAGTATTTGCCGCCGACACGAAAACGAACCTTTGACCCCGGAGTGTCGTCACTGATAAATGTCCTCTTCTGGAACAGGAAACGTCTGAAACTCTTGTCGGAGATACGTCGAGATGTACGAGATTTGTCGCGAGTCTATATAGAATTGGGTGTATAGATGAATTACTACATGAAAACTTCTCCTCCTATCAGCCGTTTAGGCGCGATTGGTCCAATGTTCAAAAAAAGGTCCAATTCGCAGTTGGTCCAATTCGCGGTTGGTCCAATTCGCGATTGGTCCAATTTGCAGTTGCCCAATTCGCGATTGGTCCAATTCGCAATTGGTCCAATTCGCGATTGGTCCAATTCGCAATTGGTCCAATTCGCAGTTGGTCCAAAATGGCAATGTCCAATGTTCCCGAAATTATACAATATATGTATATACTAGCTTTTACCCACGGCTCCGCCCGTATGACAGACATACAGACAGGAGACAGACAAAGACAGAGAGACAGACACACACGAGACACAGACAAAACAGACAGACAGACACACAGGCAGATAGACAGAGTTTATTATAATTATCGTGTATCGATACGTTTTTTAACATTCTATCAATAATTAATCTATGCTAATATAATAAAGCTGAATAGATTATTTGTATTAGTACAAAATATCAATATGATAAAATGTATAAAAATAATTTATTTTAATGTAAATCTAATTTCTAATATTTCATTAATACATGATTACTGCATTATCGGTTGCAAAAACAAAACTCACAGGAATATCGCCGGAATTGAGGGTAGGTAGTAAAATAATTGGTGTGTGTCACAACAAATCTGTCATATTGTATTACCTAAGTGGTTTTGAGATTAGTCGTTGCATTTGAGCTCTGTACTTGAATAATTTATAATTCTGTTTAAAATGGATAGTTCTTTTTGGTTAGATGAGTTAGAAAGATGGTTTTTCTCTTGCTTATCTCAATAACTCCCTTATTGAGATAAGCAAGAGAAAAACCATCTTTTTATCATATATATTCTGATAAAATAATAATCACGAAGGTACGATTATAGTACTTTTTTTTTTTCATTTTGTTGATTTGTTACAAATGTCCAAAACTACTAATTGGTAGGAGCTTGAAACACGAGATATGACTTAAAATATGATTATGAATAAATATAGTACAATATTTGTGCATAAAAATGTCGTTTTGTTTAATTTTGGAAATACCTTTATATTGGACCAATCGCGAATTGGACCAATCGCGAATTGGATCAACCGGGAATTGGACCAATCGCGAATTGGACTAATCGCGAACTGGACCAATCGCGAATTGGACCAACTGCGAATTGGACCAATCGCGAATATGGTGGATTGGTCCAATCGCGAATTGGACCAATTGCGCCTAAACGATAGTAGTCCCGAATTGTTTAACGCTTTTTACAAGAAAAAACTTCCCGAAAATCAGGACGAAATGAAACGCATTTGTTCCCTAATCAATGTAGATACATTAAAATCAAAATGGTGGACAACTATACCCGAATGGTTACGTATTCAAGAGCGGCTGCAAGATTTTCGACTGTTCCCTCAACCCTCTCATGGGTTAAAACATATTACCTACACTTCTAGGGGGTGGCACGAACTGATACGTCGTGTCGATCCCAGCTCTATTACGAGCACTTGGCCCAGGATCGAGAATCATATGCGAGAACTGTGGTCGCCTTGGTTGGAGGTGGACACGAAACGGTTTGGTTGTTCCCTACAAACGGACGGCGTGAGCGTGAGCCTGTCGATGAATAGATTGATGATTAAAAATAAAACAACACATTTCCCGCTAGAAAAACGAAAGAAACCCTCCTTCTCATACGACCGAATAATAGCAGTGGATCCGGGTTCTCGTCTCCCCGTGGCTTTGGTAGAATCTACATTGGGTCATTTTCGGAGAATAACTAGGAAATATGTTCGTTCTCACACGCTCGAATGGAAGAGAGTACGCACTAAAACATGCAGTACGAGCGAACGGGCCGAACAACGAGCTAGGGAACAATTCACTATTCCCGTGTCTTCGAAAAACACCTCTCATGTTATTGAATACACCGTTTTTCGTATGACTTGGTTCGATGTACGTCAAGAACCCTACGAGCGACATTCGAAGCTAACACGACTTCGCTTGGATAAATATATTAGGACCGCCAAATGTGAGGAGAGAATCGTCAAAGAGGTGTTCGATGGAGAGGGTGTAGAAAAAAATTAATTCTCTATGGAGCAGGAAGTAAATTCATGAACACGGCGACGTTTAGCGGTAGAAAGTTCAAACACGAATCTCTGATAAAACGACTGAGGAGTAAACGAAACATTTCTGTCGAGATTGTAGACGAACAGTACACGTCGCAAGCGTGTTCTGCGTGCAACGAGAAAACGGGAGCGTTTCATAAAATCATCATGAACCACCGACTACGTTGGGGGGTTTGCCCAAACTGCCGCAGCGAGTTTGATCGTGACGCTAACGCCGCTAAAAATATTTTGATGAACTATACAAGGTCTACCATCTGTAGGCCGGGATGTTCCACGAACGGGACATCGTAACCTCCTATATGTAATTTTGTAAACTCGGGAGCAAACAAGGTCGAGAGTCCCTCGTTCCTATTTTGCTTCTGGGTCTTAGGAGGATAAATGGAAACTATAAGGTCAGGTGGGGTAAGAGGGTCTACGGGGAAAGACACAGTCGTTTGAAACTCAAAAACTATAAACCCTAGCTCCATTGTAACTTGGTCGATTAAGGCTGAGGCCAAACGAGCGTAATTTAATGAGTCGCGAGTGAGCCGCAGAATTTCGGTCGCAGAAAATCTGCTACATTCGGTTTCATACAAAAGTCCTATTTGATTCACACGGCAACGCAAAATAAGTTGTCTGCCGACTCACACGCATAAGGAATTCTGGAAGACAGAATTTCTACAACCGAAATTCTGCGACTCACAACTCACAAAATTACGCTCGTTTGGCCTCAGCCTAATAGTATTTTACATACAATCACCAACGAAAAACAGCAATAGCGTTAGTAATCATATAAATATTACAGGTATTGTATAAAGAGCAAATTAAAAGTAAATTTAATGGTTCTTAATAAATATGTTTTAACACTTTCCTAAGTATTAGAAAATATTTTCAGAGAGAAAGAGCACATAAGAAGTTGCCGCTGACTTAAGAGTTTTAAAAATATAGGTATTTTTCGTTTGTGAACTCTTTTAAGTTTAACATGTTAGTGCTTTGTATAAGTTTAACATGTTAGTGCTTTGGTTTGTTTAAACTGTAAGCTTATTGTGTTTTAATAAATAAATGAAGACAATTAGGCTGCTTGGGCTATTGCGGTGGGGAAAAATGAAGTAGTTAATTTTAACCAAAAGGATTACCTACACTCAACTCCGCTCTGCTAGGAGTCTGTGACCCTCGCTATTTTGAAAGCCCTGTTGGTTGTGGTGATAAAGATGTTTAGTACGTAATTGCAATGAACACAGCAGGACTAATTCGCGTTAAAAAACAAGAATAACGTAGGTGGACAAAGGAAAGATAAGCCATGCTTCTCTAAAATGCGAACCAGACACTTTGGACGGGACATTTCAAATTAAGTATAAGTATGTGTAAAAGGTACCTACATAAAAGAGTTGAGGCGAATGCATTTTTTTCCCTCTTACATTTTTTTATAAGAAGGCTCAGCGCTTTGCAGCGCCTGGGGAACAAAGCATACATATATTCTCAGGTTCGCTACGTGCTACATCATTGTTGTTATGCATATGCGAGTTGATCTTCTTAGCGGATGTCACCTTAACCTCTATTAAATTTATCACAGTTTGCAACGACTTCGCATTTTCATCACGTCACCATCCAGTCTGTTTTGCGTATACTTCGTTGCCTTTTCTGATTTTCTACACGGTCTCTTTCTTACACGCAACCAATATCCATTTCATTTATCTCAAATACATTGAGATATATAATCCAATATAACCTATCATCTTGAATAAAAAGTATTGAGACAAACCCCAATTTAGGGGAAGAGAAACACATAATTAATTATGCCTGACGCAGGGGTTGTTAGCCAAAAAACCAATACCTAATAGTAATAAACCAATAGTTAATAACTTTTTTCTAGAGAGAATACAATCTAATTAAATATTATAATTAAAAGAAAACCCCATATCAATAATTTAATCCGTATCAATAATTTAATTTACAGAGAAACTATTAAATAATGAAAATAGTGAAATGTTTGAACTAGGTAGTTAGGTACCAAATATATTTTTTATTTTGTTAGGATTACATAAATATAAGTATTATTACAAAAACGTCGTGCGAAAAAATTTATGTTACCGCTAACATCGGAAAAGACACATTTGTTTCTCTTTCCCGGCCATAACAGTTGCTCTTACCCCTCTTTACAGTTGATAGGTTTATTGTTAAAACATACCTATTTAATATGGTACCTATGTTTAATACAATCAACAATCAACCTGCAGTTTTCTGGGAGTAAAAGCGCATGCTAACTCGTCAATCTTTTTCATTTCAAATCACAAACGAAAAACACTGATAGCGCTAGTACGCGCTATCAGTGTTTTTCGTTTGTGATTTTATGTAATATACTATTAATCGACCAAGTTACCAATAACTAGGCTTAATACCCTAGCTGCATGGTATGATGGTAACATGAGTTTAAGAGAGAGATTCAAACTCCCCCTCTTGCCCCACCTCACCTTATTAGGGCTGTATGTACACTGTGTATCTTGTGTTCTTTAACGATATTATAGTTTCGTTAAAAAAATAAGCCTCCCAGGAAGCAAGTAGGTTGGTAAATATTTTTTTGTGGCGGGTTTTATGTAAGCAAGCTTGCATTTTATACTTAAATAGTAATAAGAACTGTCTAGCAAACATTTGGTATCTTCTTCAGGATCTATCTTGTTTGTTTCAGGTGGAAAAGGCCTACATATAGCATCCGCACCGCCGCGCCCCCGGGCGGATTTACGCACAATCGTTTTAACAGGGGCGCGCCCTTGTTAAAACTTCTTATGTAACAGCTAGTAGTCGTACACTGGGATAGAACATGTTTTCGGTTATTGTACCTACGTTCCTAAACTTTTGACTGACCTGTTGGTCTAGTGGTTAGTGACTCTGACTGCTAGGCCGGAGGTCATTCCCAGGAGGGTTCGATTCCCACCCAGGACACACACACATTTTTTTTTGTCAGGCCACCATAGTACATGCTCTGTTTAGTTTGACACTAGGACACTAGATTAAATAATCAGCACTAGTCAGTAGCACACGCCAGCAATGAACATTTGAAATCTTCGCGTAAATGTGCAGAACATGTACCTTTAGAAAATTGATGCGCCACATGCGCTTGTATCATGTGCTTAGAATACAAGGCCTACAACATTCACTCACATCGGTACAGTCCTATTATTTCATTGAAAGGTAAGTATATAAGTGTGGATCGAGTCCGTCTCTACAAGGGCATCGAATTATCTTGTTGTCAAAGCTCACATAAAACGCCAATAAATCTAAACCGCTTCAGCGCAACATTGAGCTTAGAGGCTCTTAGAAAACAATATGCATAATTGCTTTTACAGTTGAGTACGTACTACGTATCTTATTATATTTTATAATCGACAGAACTAATTCTGCCAGATCAGGAGATATTGTAGTGCACAACTGCTCATAATTATTGTACACGCTAACACAGGTGCACTCTCTGTTCCTTCATCTCATCTCAAGGTCCTTCCAGCAAATCCGATGGAACGGCAGACCAACACGACCGGAGAGATAAGGCGCAGGAACAAGGGTTTCACGTGCTTTCCGAGTCTCGGGGGTGTAACCACCACTACCCTTCCTGAAATCCTGACTCCAAGCTCTATTACTTATCTAAAGAACCCAGTAATTTTTTTCTTGACTTCGAGATCTCTGGCACGGCAGCCACTCTTGCGACCAATAGACCAACGAGGCAATAGTAACAATATTATTAATTTAACATAATCGAACCTCATAAGAAATCCAGCTTTTGAGTATGGAATATAATATATTATTGTACTAGCTGTGCCAGCGACTCCGTTCTCGTGGAGTTCCAGGCATGGCAACATTTTTATTATTTTCTCACACGAACGAAGTAACATAGAATACGAACGCAGTGACATAACCCTTATTATTCCAATGACCGTAACTTTTTTGTTTGTTAACCGATTTTAATGAAACAACTACTAGATGTTATGAGAAGCTTACCACATTATGTCAGTGAAAAGCGCGTTCAAATCGCTGTATTCATTTGATGAATATTTTACCTCACGTCCGTTGACATCGCGCCTTCCCCTGCCTCGAACTCAGTGCGAATCGTGTCATAGTGGGCTGACGTGGCAGGTCATTCTCTAGGTCCAAACAAAACAAGTAGGCATAACGCGCATAGTTCAAGAACCCCGGGTCGCCAAACCTTATTTATGTTTTGAGACTAATTGATACCCACTTATTTATGTATTGAAGCTGAACTGTTCCAGAATATATATCTTACAGTGTGAACGGCAATCGCGATATAAGGAAGACATATTGTTGAAGATCATTTAAAGTGTGTTACGTAAAGTTGTGTTTAATGAAGTGTTAGTACGTTATATGTAACATTACTTTAAATATTTACTTTTTCTTAGACAACACAAACGGGTACTCTACTGACGTCATGAAGTGAATATTTATGACATTATCTGTGAAAGTTCGCCCCAAGCGCCGTACAATGTACATCTGGCAGTACGCGTTCGTTTGAATATTCGAACGAGAAGGGACACCTTACATGTTCTCAATCTTAAACCTTTTAAAACGGAATATTTTGATGTCCCTTGAACCTGACATTACCTCGCCCAATAGTTTGCACAACTTTGACATGTTTACTTACTTCGAAAGTCTTAAGAAAGTGTTTGTGTTATGAGTAAATCAAATATGTTGTTTCCATTCTTGCCTCACGTAGATATAACCTGATGTTAGATAACTTCTAAAATTAATATTGATCCCTTTTTAGGACTGTAATGCGATTGAACTGCGTGCTCCACTCATACAAATTGGTCTTCACACCTTATATTTATGGCTCTTTGAGACTATTATGATATGACACAACCGTAGGTATACGAATTTAAAAAGTCGGTCGGTATGCACTAGTCCTCAGAGGATCACGATTCTAGCGTAGTCTAGCCGCTATTACAAAATGGAATGGCGCCTAGCTAAAATATCCGAAGAGTCTAACAATATTTTGAAAACGTACCGATTACTTACATAGTTACATTAGCACATGGACATTGAAATATGGTTTTAAGTGATACACAAAAATTTTTTTTTTAGAATTTTATGTGTATGGTTTAAATAATTTACATGTCCGATGAAAACAAGAATACACACTGTATTATATTTGGGTTGTAATACATTAGGGAGTCTGACTTATCTATTTACTTAACGATCGACTGATCAAAGTGACGCAGTCAGTACTTTATACAAATAGAGGCACTCTTCTTTTTATATCTATGGAACCTCTAGTTGGCTACTCCCGGTTTGCACTGAATTATATTACAATACTAAATTATGTAAGGAGAAATGTCCTCTGCGAGTAATCCTAAGTTTTGTTTTTACTGATAAGCAGTAGATAAGTCAAGTGTCAGCAACATAGACACATCCGAGGAAGTCCAACATAGTTCTGGAAGCTCCTGAAACTTCACTTTTTTTTGCGCTAGAAACGTATCTCTGAATCGTCTCATGTAGATGTTCATGAGCTCGGTTTCCGTACTTAAACTACCTACCATCGGATGAATCGCGTGCTGTTGTTGTGTTTGAATGTTTTACAACAATAGGAACCTACCTACAATAAAAAATAACATCGATATCAGAATCAGAAATTATGAGCCTTCTGTAATATGAGATTTGACGTGATGATTTTGCGTGCTTACTGAGGTTTCGATTATGTGACTGTTTCTTGAATGCTTAGACACATTTTTGCATGTTATTCCTTTTATATTGTATTAATTTGTAAGCCCTTTCTCTACCATTAATTTTGCGTGCCCGACCGGCCATAATGACGTCATAATTTTAAGTTACCACTAAGGCTGAAGCCAAACGAGCGTAATTTTGTGAGTCGTGAGTCGCAGAATTTCGGTCGCAGAAAATCTGCTACATTCGGTTTCATACAAAAGTCGTATTTGATTCACACGGCAACGCAAAATGAGTTGTCTGCCGACTCACACGCATAAGGAATTCTGGAAGGCAGAATTTCTACAACCGAAATTCTGCGACTCACGCCTCACAAAATTACGCTCGTTTGGCCTCAGCCTAAAGAACAACATTGTGGAATGCAAATAAATATTTTGAATTGACGTTGGACGGGACGGAGCGGCGGCGTTTTGTTCGCTACTGAATAAGACAGCGGGCCCTATGAAGCAGTTCGATGGCAGTTTTCTCAATGTATAGGTTACAACTTAACTACCTCACTTCGCGACGCTAAAGAGGGTACCTAATTTTTTTACTTATCAGCTTAATTCCAAATTCGGCTTCCTCTTGCCGGAAAAAGTTCAATCACAAGTAAACCAAATACTGAAACGCAAATTAAACGTAAGATGTTATTAAATGTATATCTGTCGCTACTTTGACACCGGCACTTTATCGGCATCGGCACGGCTGAGGATTTTAGGTGATAAAAAGTATTATACATTAACTTAATGGCAATAAAGTAGAAATTTCCATGAAATAAATTTGACGACCTCCGTGGTCGAGTGGCGTACACACCGGTTTTCAAGGTGTCGTCAGCTCTGAGGTCTCGGGTTCGATCCCCGGACGGCTTAATGTAGAAAAGCACTTTTCTACATTGCCTCGGGTCTGGGTGTTTGTGGTACCTTCGTTGTCTCTGGATTCCATAACACAAGTGCTTTAGGTACTTACTTTGGATTCGGAGCAATGTATGTGATGTTGTCCACATTATTTATATTATTATTTATTATTTATATGATCGTAGGAACAAAAATACCTATTAATATAATAATCACGGAAAATTCTACTTTATTGCCATGAAGTTAATGTATAATGCTTTTTATCACCTGAAATCCTCAGCTGTGCCGATGCCGATAGTGGGCGCCGGGCCTTAGGTGACAGAGATAGCATGGGACTTAACGGCGACTTCAACTGAATGATGTTTTAGTATTCGGCCATTGGGTAGATAGTTATTATTTTAAGCAAGTTAGTATGAATTGTCTTTTTCGTAAAAATACTTGCTTTTAAGTGCAAAATAATAAGTAAGTACATACCTAGTACCTAGGTACTAATCTATCGCAAAACCGCGACTTGCGTTTCTATATAATATACAAACTACCACAAACAACTACAGAAGGTAGGCTCAAGTTGGTTGCGTTACAACCAACTTGAGCCTACCTTCTGTAGTGTGTGAATATACTGAATATATATATTTTTTTAATCTATGTATTTTACTTTACTGTCTTACAGAGAACACATAGTATAATATTACTACATAATAATGTACTTAGCTCTCGTTTAAACCTCTACCTACATTCCATAAGAAAAAATAATATTTTTTCTTACTTAATTATAACTTGTCTGTCATAGACATAGGTTTAAATTACTAGCGTAATAAATATATATAGTTCTAGCGTTCCTTTTGAAATCATTGCTCGCATCATAGATAACTCCTTTTAATTACTAAATACCTAGGGTACTTGTCTGGTTAGGTTATAGGTATAACGAAGCAATATTGGAAGCTTAGGAAGTTATGAAAAGGCGAATCAAAGCATGTTTTACTACATAATAATATATTGTACTAGCTGTTTCCCGCTGCTCCGCCCGCGGTCTCAATTTTTTTTTATATTTGTGATGTAAGCTATCCTATTTTTCAAGTTGGATCAAACTGCACACGGTGTGCAAATTTGATTAAAATCGGTTCAGTAGTTTCGGAATAATATCGATTGATGCCAAAAAGTGCTAGATTTTCGCATTTTAGCCCATTCCATTCCCGGTCCGCAAAGCGTATTTTTAAACATCAATTTAATGCAGATTTATTTCTTTTAAAAAATAAAAGAATGTTTTCTTTGAGTCTAATTTGCTATTCTTCAGTATTGAGAGTACTTTCTCTCTTTCTTTCTGGTGGCAATAAAAAATCCATCCTGCTTATCATAATATAACCTACGACCTACTCTCAGACCTACCAAATAGACAAACAAAAAAAAACATAAAAGTCTGCGAGCCTGATATTTAAAGAAGAAAACAGTTTTAATATCATTGCAAGGAGTTTTGACAACCTTGTTTATTTAATTGTTAATAACCTCTATGGAGGCGGATCTGGAGGATAGTAAATTGGAGTCCCGTACTGGACATCGAAATTCAACTGGTCGAATAACTGTCGACCGAAAGAACTATTTCTCTTTTAATAACTGGCCGAAGAAACGATAGACCGAACGAACGATTGGTCGAATTAACCATTTATCTGTTTATTACAGATCGAATGAAACATTTAGCGAAAGTCGGTTGATTGTTTTATTGTTTTATTGATTCCTGGTATTGATACCGGTCTCTTATGTAGATAGGTATATGGATACTATAGTATATACCTTTATACTCTGTACGCACATTACGAATCATTTTATACAAGACATCTATAGATATTCTAATCATACAAATGTTTGTCTTGTAGGAAACCATACCCAGTTTTGTAGATAGTCTTATACATTGTTAACCATACAAAATGTACAGGAATTGTGAGAAATGTATGTTTGTCTTGTAGGAAATCCTGTCACTTCCTGTACATCAATACCAGGAATCAATAAAACAATCAACCGACTTTCGCTAAATGTTTCATTCGATCTGTAATAAACAGATAAATGGTTAATTCGACCAATCGTTCGTTCGGTCTATCGTTTCTTCGGCCAGTTATTAAAAGAGAAATAGTTCTTTCGGTCGACAGTTATTCGACCAGTTGAATTTCGATGTCCAGTACGGGACTCAGTAAATTGTACTAAAACAACAAAATTTGGTCGTCATGGCAACTACCTACCTACTTACGTTTTTAATGTCAATAATCGCGATGTTAATAATTATGATAAAAATTAAACAAAAAAACATTTCAAATTGGACCAAATTGTGAATCTAAACCATCCTCGAATCCACCTGAAGACACACAGCAAATTTCATTATAATCGGTCCAACCGTGTAGGAGGAGTTCAGTCACATACACACTCACAGAAGAATTATATATATAAAGATATACTGGGCCTTAGTATCTTTCTACATAATCTCAGAATGAATATCCTTAGATACCGACTTGACAAACATTAAATAACCAGGTATTAATTATTAACATTTATCGCAATCATACCCTCATACCGTGTAGGTACATTATTAGGTATGTAGGTTCTTACACTACTATGATCTATTTACTTACATGATAATTTAATAGATGAACTCACACTCAAAATACAAGGCTAAGAAAATGCAAAAAAGTATAAATCCTTAAAATCCGGTTAATGGAATACGTTATATCTATTATGTACCTACATATTTTAATATTTCACATCCTAATATTGCATAAGTTTTTATTAATGATATAATTATCCATACAGCTATTACCTAGATACCAAGCCGTATTCAGAAAGTAGCAAATACGGAATTTGCTAAATTTTGAATCTAGTCTCTCAGACATAGTAAAAGGTGGTATGCAACGATTGCACGGGGCAGGGGGCACCAATAACCTCACGCTGGTCATGCGCTCGGCTGACAGCGGCGCGCGCCGGTCGTCGCACGGCACGGCATCGTTACGCAACTGTGGCACTCGCCGTTCATCTCCTAAGCCTTTCGATATTAACCTCGCAGGTAATTATCTAAGTCGAGGATATAGGTAGCTGCTGCGGTTCGAGAACATTACAAGACAGCTTCCAATGCAAGATTGAACAGATAACAACGACAAGGCATAGACGTAAACTCTGTAGGCTATACGTTGGGTACCTACTAGGCAGGATGTAGGTTTATGATTTCCATTGTTAGGCGTTATTGCTTTGCCGATGGCCGACCTGCATCGAACCTCAAAGTTAAGTACCTGTTTATAGATGGGTAACAACCTACAGAATAAAACAATTTAGGCCATAGTTTTATACAACCTTTGCTTCACCCATTTAAAATAAGTATTAATAGAACTTTATGTAGGTAGGTAGATACTTATTGTAGATTTTACGAAAATACAACTTAATACAAGGCAAAAGTCCCCCAGCTCTTAAGTCTCTTAAGGTTTAACTTCTAAGATTATTTAATTATAAATGATAACCGAGAAAGTATTTGTTGGATAGTATTTGGGTACCCTGACCAACAAAATCGACCTTCATCCATCCATGTCCCAAAGGACTTCATAGGTCGATACGAGAAAAAATCCTTAGCATCCAAATACTAAGGCCTTTTTTTCTCTTCCCATGGCTCTTACTCTGTCCAGCAATATAAGGAGACTCTGTTGAAAAAATAATCGCAAATGTCTCTGATACCAGTAATGCATTTATTAAATAACAATACCATATTATAGTGCAGGCGCCAAAGAGATTTGAGTGTGTAATAAATGAGGAACGCAGTCTATGAAGCTTGCAGTTTATGAATTAGAAATCCCCATTAGAAATCAAGTAAATTAAATATATTTTTCTCATTTACTTGATATCTAAGATGATACGCTGTAAAAAAATGAAGCAAGGAACCTCCTGGTAGCATCCAGAATCATAATCTGCAAGCTCTTCTGAGTACGAACAGAATGCGGTCGGTCCTAATAATTTGCACACTGAAATCCATGCGCCTGCACTATAATGCCTTGGAGCTTTCTTAAAGTAACTAGAATTAACTAGATACTACCTACAAAACAAATGAGCATCTTGAGAACTTTTATAGGGATTACAGATTTAAACCATTCTCAAATACACGAAATCCATCAATAAACCGATTTACTGATTAAAATAGGCATTAGTGTCTTAGAATTCTGTGAGGCGGAACTTTCTCGCAACGATAAAAGTTGTAATACCGCGGTTACATAAACAACGATATCGAATACATCTCCTTTAGACAAGTGGTCTTGAACTTCACTTGGTAGGCACACTGATTCAAAGGCAAAATTGTAGAGACTGAATACAACAGTCTCAACAGCTTTATATAAGTAAAACCCTTAATTGTATTATTATATACGTACCTATTCGTTTGTTTTATTTGACTTTCACTCGCCGAACAACACAGTTGTATCTATCAAAACACTCAGTTACACGACCTCGCATCCGATGCTGTTGCATTTGATTATTGCACAAAATGGATGTTGCATACATAGGTATAAACACAAATCACATGTTTACGTTAAATCGGTTGTTGCAAAATATATTGTACGTACTTAGTATTTATGAACGTGAATACAAAAGCTATAAACAAAAACTTCCTTTTTTTTCTCACACATGAATGATGTCTTAAAGGTCATCAATCTCATGCAACGATTAAAAAAGTAATTTTACGTGTGGTTTCTTTTTGGCTGGCGTTCACAAGAAAGCTTATATAACGGAATATATGCAGCCACATTACTATTAACCACCAATAGTGTAGTAACAACAGGAAATGAAATAAAGCTTCACGTAATTTTCGACATTTTATTTAATACATATAAACAATATAACGTCGCGCGTGTTGTGTATTGCCTGTATTGTAATATGTAAGTATAATGTTTATGCAGATAAATACACATCTTTAGGAGTGTGCATATGGTTAAGGGGTTTCAGTTAAACTAAATCAGATCAAAACATAGTTGTCATGGAAGCTCAAATGATTGACTATCAATCCTGAAAATAAGAGATTTTGGACTCCGGATCTGTAACTAATACCTTCGAAATTCTAGGGCGAAGGATATAAGGCTTTACAACGTGGTAACCACATTTGGCTACAACTGTAACTTAAAAAAAAACATTAAGTATAAACCATCATCTTGTAACTAGGCTCTGCTGATATCTTTTAAAACAGGCGAGAAGATAACTTACTCATTCGAAGATTTTCCAAAAAATATATTTAAAGGTCGTACTTAACTAAAACGATACTCAAATATTTACACCTACCTACACAGTCGTAAGCTGATCGTGACCTAGCTAATAACAACCCTAACCTTCGCAACAATTTATTGATTTAATATTCACGAATATTGTTTAATAAGTTCTAAGGTCATTAAAGTAAAACCGTGAGAATACCTATCTACGTAAAGGTATTTTGATTAAGCTTCACTGATGTCGTCTCTTCCTTTTTATCTTATCTGCTACAGTTTTAACCCAACTAATTACACTAACGATTCGGACTTCCCCACGCAAAGTTAAATTTATGGCAAACAATGTTATGGTTAAGTGGTTGATATGTATCTCGAGAAGTCTTTGATATGTTATTAATTGATTGCGGGAGATTCCGAGTGTTGGAGAACCCAGTCCAAGAAATCCCAGTAAAGTGCAACGATCCTATCATTGCGTCAACGTTTCTCGTTCACGAATTGTAAACAATCGCAAAAGCTGAAAGTTGTTGTTACACTGTTACTGTGGTTTTTTTTTCTACTTCAATTAGCTTGAACCCGTGGCTTGAACTTATGAATTATTCGAGTATTGTCAGCTAGCTCTGTCAATATTAAACTTTAAACAAAAAATTTTTAAAAGACAGAAAGTTTCAAATTTTTTTTTATTATGTCTCGTAAGTAGGTACCAATATTAATAATAAAATCATTAATTGTCAAAAGCCTTCTGTAAGTACGAGAAATTGGAAAGGCAACATTTCTATATGGCACCATACTCTTAGGTATTTAAGCATGTAGGTTGGTATATAAATTTGCTTAATAACGAACAAACTGCCAAATTCATTCATTTGCTTGGAATTTTTTATCATTGGTAATAAACTCATTTTGTAACTTTTGCTGAATCTAGACTCTCACGTGATTACAATCTTGTCTTATTTATTCGTTTTTCATTTTCGAAATAAACCAGTTTATAAATAAAGTTTCTTGTCGTGTTTGAGGTTCAAAAGAATAACAAGAAATTTTGATATTGGAACTATGAACAATTAATCCTGCAGTTGGAAAATTAGTGACCAGACATTTCCAAGAGAAGCAGTCGAGGAACCACCGTGCTAGCTCTAAGGTAAACGTAAAACTACTACTTAGATTAAATAGCTCTGAGGATGAAGGGGAATTCTGATAACCCCAGCCCTCACAATTATCTTGTAACAGGAGATGTAAACATAATTAACGCATGCGCCTGAACTCTGTTATATCAATACTATCCACTACGTAAGTAAAC
The DNA here is from genome assembly GCA_950381575.1 of Plusia festucae. Lineage (NCBI taxonomy): Eukaryota > Metazoa > Arthropoda > Insecta > Lepidoptera > Noctuidae > Plusia > Plusia festucae. The sequence continues at coordinate 9,569,312 of OX494434.1, forward strand.
CAGCAGACATCGATTGCTAACTGACTGTCATATTATAATAATGAATGCATTAGAATTGGGATCCAACATAAATCAAACGAGTATTTTGAAATTGCTATACAGAATTAATAGAGATAATATTATCATTTAATTTATAATTAATTCTACATATTTCGTCATTTTAAAATATTTACTCAAAGGAAACATAAGTTAAAGTAGGTAAAGCTTAGGTACCTATCGCGGTGGTTTGCAAGGCGTACCCGCATGTTCCCAGTATAAGGGAAAGGAGAAGTACTCCGGCGGTTTTAGCCAGTAAGAGTCCGGCATACCCCTTCGCCTTCCCCAGGGCGGAGGAAGTTCATGAGAATTTCCCCCGGGTTAAAAAAAAAGGTAAAGCTTCGCCTCTATCGAACTTAGATAGGTCGTTCACTCCTAAAATGTGTGATTAGTTCATAATTACTAATTACTAGTGTCCGACCGAAATTTCGGTTTCGGTTTCGGTTTCGGCCAGTTTCGGCCAAAAAATCAAGTTTCGGCTCGAGTTTCGGTTTCGGCCAAAAACGGCCGAACCCTTCGGCCGCGCCGAAACTTACAACATCGTCCCTTCGGGTCGCGCTCGGCTAACGATTTGGTTATATGATTTACAATTTGATTGTTTTGATTATCTAATTATATTTGAATTAGCCATTCGAGGCTAACTGATTGTGATAATTGTGAGTACCTATATATTATATATATATATATTTTTTTTTTTTTAATAAAAACGACGCCCGCACTAAGGAATTTAATCCTTGTGTCGCGGGGGATTCACAAACATTCAAATCACATGCACAAAGAACACAGACTTGGGACAAGTATCTGTGAATCACACAAATGCTTGTCCCATGCGGGAATCGAACCCGCAGCACGTCGCGCACAGTGGTAATTAGCGTAGTGACCTTTACCACTCGGCTAACCGTGCAGTCAAAATGTAAGTAACTGAAAATAAATAAACATAATATATGAGCATCATATTTTAATAATAGATTCGTTTTATTTTATACCACCATTAAAAAATCGCTAACTTTGTGTTACAAATAATGTATTTTTTTCAATTAAATACGTTATATAAGTTTTTCCTTCTACAATTTGTATTTAATTCTAAAAAAAAAATATGTGTGTGTACCAGAGTACACAGGTAAGAAGTGAAACTTCTTTATTTTCTAATCGTTTTTTGTTTTATTTTTAAATTATTATTTAATTTATATTTTTTATTGTTTTTAGAATTAATAATGTTCACTAGATTTACAGTCATATTTATTAATACTTGCTAATTTTAACAGATTTATATACATTCACTGATACTTACAATAAAAAAGTGAGGTTAACCTCAAATAAATATTAAAATCATGCTCATACGTGTTGAATTTATAAAACGAAATATATAATCACTCTCACTTTTCTTGTTAATTCACTTAAATTTGAACAAGTCTTTTTATTTTATCACTTTCAAATTAATATATTGTTATTCTTTTTTCAAACCAAACTTCAAAACTAATATATTGTTGTTATTATTATCATATATTACATTATATTCTTTACGTCACTATACTAAACTTCGATAAAAAAAGCAACATGGCGCGTAACCGAAAAACGTGACGATTTTCATCACGTGACTTTCTCCCATACGTCGATAAAGAAGTTTCACTTCAATAAACAAATATTCGCTAACACATGCGATAATGTGTAAACATAATTAAACAATAGTATTTTTTTTCACTTTATAGGGTAGTTAAATTTTCAAACAGAACCTCTGTAACTGTGCTGAAATTTCATTGTGATAAATCTTTGAAAGTAGAAACTTGTAATTATAAGTTACGGGCTTACTAACATTTTTTCGACATTTTAAGGACTTTTTTTTTTATAAAAGGTTCGGTTTCGGTTTCGGTTTCGGCCGAAACTACAATGAAACCGAACCTTCGGTTTCGGTTTCGGTTTCGGCAAAATAACACGTTTCGGTCGGTCACTACTAATTACACAGATAACTGATACCTACCTAAATAGAGTTTCCGAGATGACCCCGAAACACTACCTAAGTGTTAGCCGTATGACAAAATAATGATAATAGATACGTAATAAAAGATACATATCTAAATGTAAATACGACACTGATATGTTGATTTTATATTTCATTGTATCACACATAATATACATCATCTTTGTATTCTTCTCGATGACCCGAAGCACCTTTCTGCTAACAGGACGGGTCGTAAAGTAGACATTACATCGCATGGTGCTTTATAAACGCAAACATTTCAACTTGCAACATTTTAATTAACAAGGTCGTTTCTGAATTACCTCCTAACTTAGCCAAAACGTTAGCATTCACTATTAATTACCCGCACAACAATCATTAACTCATTATTACCATCTATTAATTACACGGTTGAAAACATAAAGGACTCTATCTTTTCAATAACAAACAAAGCTTTTTTGCAATCAGGTCACGGGTTTACTCAAAGCTGTCCAATTTATTTAATTTACGTACGGTACTAGTATTTGTTATGTAAACTGAGTGTCGTATCCGGCTTCGACCTCCAGAAGGTCTTTGGGTTCTGCATGGTACAGAGGTGCGGCGAAGCGGGTGGGTCTTCTCTGATATTGGAAGTGAAAGTGAATGAATGTCGGAGGCTTAATTAGAGAGGAGAGCTGCGGCTGCGTCAGTCCCTCCGACACCGTCGCACTGTACACCTGTGCACCGCGTACCGACACTGCCGCACGCGCACCGCTAGTCCGCACGCAAGCGCATCCTCCGACTCCGTTCGACATTATCTCAGAGGTACGCGCCGCCTTTATCGCTGCAATAATTATTTCAAGTGAAAATAACATTTTGGTCAATGTGTGTGGTTATTATTCCCATTACTTCGTTACCGTCTACATTTACCGACTAAGAATTAATACGACCAAAATTTCTAACCCGTCATAGTGAAATCGTGTTTTTCGCGCTTGGTGGAAAACATTTTTTTTATAGAGCCGTTTATTTTTATGACGAATATTTACCTTAAAAAGGTTAAGCTGTAAATCATTTTAGTGTTACTTTACAAAAACTTAATCTAACTGAATCAGAACCTATTTTCACTATACCACAAATATCCGCAAAATTATCTTCAATTGCAATACCAAATAATTTAAAATAACAGCACATAGAAAAGCTTTTTACTTCTTGTCAACTAGTCGCGACACTTGCATTGTTACATCTTACAGCAGGTGTTTAGACAAAGTGATTCATGTTTGTCAAACTAAAGATTACATAACAAGAGTTTTCAGTTTTTACGTCTATATAAGCTTCGTAACTTTAAACGTACGACGCTTTCCGTTACCATAAAATGCGTCCCAAATCGACGATTTCTCGCACTGAGTAGCTTTTCACGCAAACATTTAAACTGCAGCAAGGAGGTCAGCGAGGCGGGTTTTGCTTTCACAAATACAACAAAATAAATTCATCTCACGTATCGATTGTCCTCGAGCATTCGTGCTCTGCATAACTAAAAGAAAGCGAACTTGCAATACGGGCTCACCCGTGACCACTTTCGTCAAAACGAGCGGCCGGCAACGATGTCAGCACCACCAGCTGAGTGGCGGCCTGTCGAGGCCCGGCCGAGAAACGTTTGCGGCCACACCTACCCGATGGACCGCATCACCGGCCGTAAAAACGAAATACTCGACTTTCTTGTAGTCTAAAGTAGTCAGAATCCTGACGCTATATTTTTCGATGATACTTATACTATATGATTGTTTTTTTTTGCTGTACAGATGAGCCGGCACGTGTGCCTCGCGGCCGTCGCCTTTTTGGCCGTACTCTGCGTCGCTGATGCCCAGAGACGCTTAGCTCTACCAGACCCTAGGAGTTGCGCTAACCGTAAGTAAACACATTCATAATAATGATAGAACTCATTTATTTCTCTTCACAAAATGTTTCTTTATTTCTATTTATATACCTACTAATTCCAGCCATAATAACAATGCAAAACTAATTTGTAAGAGCCTGGTGTCTGTCGTAGGTTAATAAAAACCTGTGTGGTTACCAGTGCGCCCACACTTTTAAGGGAAACCTGTGCTAAAATCCTTGAAAATAACGCCAAAACAAAAGGCCCACTAGACACTAGCTAGGGTATAAATTGGTAATGACAGCTACGAATCGACATATTTAGGCCATGCATTTTACTCTCCCACGTATACCGTTTTCAAGGTACCTATTCGTATGACAAAATAAAACTGTCATATTATCCATAGATTAAACCTTTTGATTTTTTATAAACTAATAGTCGGTTTCACTGTACCCAGGAAATATTTATGTACACTGATATCGGATTTAATTTTCAAGAAGTGTGAAGAGAGCTCAATACACATATCCATGACCGTACTCGTTTAAAGTGATCATAAGTAGGCTATAACATATTGCATCTCACGCATCTTAGTAACGCATTCTTGGTTTAGAGCTAATTACAATGCAATGCAGTAGTGCTGTCACCGACGACGACTAAGTATTTATTTATCTTTTAAAAAGCAACGAACTGGTATTTTACCGCGGAAACAGTTTTTTTTACTAGATACTAAAATACTTGATTATCCGTTTAAGACCTCACTCCCTAGAAAGTTAGGTAATTACTCTTCTCAAATGCAATACGCGCTTGTATTCTTTCATCCGTAACATAATATCCAAAAGAACTTTTATTTTTATTTTATAAATATCTTAGGACAACTCACACATGTGTCTGATCCTAAACTAGGCAGAGCCTGTACTATGAAAGAACGGCTAACTTAATATTTTATTTAGTTAAACTTTATCATCTCTAGTTGTCAGCCTTATTCGGAGGAGGGCACAAAATAACTCTCAGAGAATATATCTACAAACAGTTCTAGACATCGATAATGTAACAACTTGACCGTGCCAGTATTCTCTTTAGAAACAGGTTACTAAGGCAATGAACTAGCTAAGTGTATATTATTATAAAGATTACCTCGATACCACGTCATTTTCCATTCGAAGGCATTGCTTTCTTCTTGGCCAGACAAACACGTCGACCAAAACATTGTATAAAATGTTTTTCGTAATCGCGACAGATGTAGGTGTTTAAATATACATATAAAGATTTTGTGTTGAATTAAGGGACATTCTCTGTATGTCAAAATGCCTACAATGATCATTTTACAACATGCATGCCTCATACCTTAGTTGTTTGCCTTCAATGTAATGAGACTCCTTAAACGTAGTGATTTCTTAGGTCAGTAGGTGTCAGTTGATTCTAGGTCTCTTAATACGTCCATCTTCACTCACATATCCATAAAAGTACATACAGGAGATCCATTACGATACCAATACGGCTATTCCTTGGAAATATTACAGAAAATACAATTTTACGGGTTTTGCTTGATTGGTTGGAAAGAGTACACAAACAGGCGGTCCTTATGGGAAATCAGTGTTTATTTCGCAATACACAGCCCGCATCGAAGGCGCGGCGCGTCCCATGCGATGTCATTTGGGAGCGCACTGTAGAACACAATCGAACCATGTATTCATGGCATACTCTCTCACAAAGCGAACAAAGATTCTTTGTGTTAGTTTTATGCGGCTACGTAATATATAACACACACACTCGAAAATTTCAGAGATAACAAACATAGGTGTCTACTGCCAAATATTTAGCTTATTTACCTCGCCTGTATTGAAAGTGGTGGGTGTACTTAGACAATGCAGTACTTGCTATTCATAAATCTGTACTTAAACTGCAGGTCTATGTTCTGAAGAGATAAAAGACGTGGCTATTTCAAAAATAATTAGCATATTAGTCAGTTAGAGTAGCGTAGTAGAGTTAGTGAGACATCAGTCTCAAGAAAGTATATACTTCTGAGAAAGTTACATAGGTGCATGCTAGAATTTGAGTCTACAGATTTGTTCATATTAATCTTTTTAGTAAGCAAATGGCTCGAAATGTAGGTAGATATGTAATAAATAATCATAGGAAATTAGCATGATCATAATAAGCTTTTGAATAATTTAGCAATAAAATAAAATGAGAAGTTAAAACTTAGGTTTCTTTTACGACTTTCTCTAAAGAAATGTTAAACAATAATTAGATAGATTTATGTGTATAGCGTATGTATATAGATAACCACGGACGTATTGTTGAGTTGACTAGGTAAAGATTTCCAGTAACTTTTGCAAGTTTCTTAGAGCACAACAAACACGAATTACATCATTGCACGTGCTTCCTCTCGAAGTAAAACCTAAGAAGCGTTTATCAATAAGCATATCTATTAATTTATCTATTCACGCTCAGCCATTCACTGTTACGTAAGTACCTACATTCCTAAAATTACTTACGTTCTTTTACGGAAGATACGTAAATAGTTCCGGTATACCAACATTACTTGTTGAATGATTTTATGTCAATATGACCAACGCGAATTTTATTTGGTAGGTAATTAAGCATGTGAAAATAAATACGGACTTTCTAGTTACGAAATAATTGCTTGATTTAACGATGTGACGATGGGTTTGTTTTGATTGCACACTTTGTGAACGGGCGTTAATGTCTCGTATTAAAGCGAGAGTTAGGTACTGGTGCACTACTTCGATAATGTTTTATTAGCATATTGTACATACGTTATTCTAATAAAACCGCTCGTTTTTACATAGTAAATTGTCTGAGACTGAGAGTCAATTAACAAAAGGTCGATTAAATAGTTGATAAATCGTTGAACTAATGTAGTACGAGAAAAATTTTAGGTTCAATTTTATAACAAACGCTATGTACATTTTTCTACTTTAATTATAATAAGGTTCATGGTGGGGAACCATTAAAGAAATGTTTAGACCAATTAATTATTTACTTAGTTTTCTTTCACTCTTTCATTCATTTAATATCAAGCACATTTCTAATTAAATACAAATAGGAAAATATAAACTTCAGGCGGGACTCGAACACGCGGCTACTGGTTAGACGCTTTACCAACTAAGCTACAGTGGTCACTTTTGTCGATGATCGAGATTTAATTTTTGATTTCTACAATATTTTATTAATTTTTAATATTTAAAAAACTAATGTAATAAGTAAAGAAGATCCCATCAAGAACATTTTACTCAGCATATTTATATCCAGGATATAGTAGTAGACATCTAATATAATGTTTAATTTTTTTTTGTTCAATTAAAACAAGCGAGTTTCACGAAACTTATTTGATCATGGTGCCTCCGCTAACTGCAGACTAATATAGATTTACCGCAACGGTTGTGTGAATCAGGACAACGTGCGGTGTTGTGCAAACGGCAAACTTGTGAACGACAAGACGTTTCAGATGAACAGAACCAGCATTTCGAAATGCTAAGTAACCACCTAGATCTGTCGTCATCGGGTTTTCAATAGTTGACATGCTTTTGTACGAAGTACATAGTGGTTTTGTGACTTACATCCACACACGATACATGCCTAGTGTTACACAATTACAACTTTTACTCACGCAAGTTTGTTCTCATACAAAGCTTTAGCTAAAACATGTATTGTCTTTTACAACTGCAAATAAGGCAAGTCATATTCAAAAGTTTTCTTTTATGCAGGAGTTCGTCATTCAACTTACCGCGACGGTCGAGGAGTCCTTCACTCCTACTTCTTCAGTTGGGAACATGCCCCAACTCGTAACCTGGAGGTAGACTGGCTAGACGCTAGAAACATCTGCCGTCGCCACTGCATGGACGCTGTCTCATTAGAAACACCGCAGGTATGACCTTAACAACAATAACAATACGTTAGCAAACTCGATGTACATTCAATCTTTGAGCTGAAATATATGACCGGGGCAAAGTGTAGATCTATTGCATTATATCTCAGCGAATGTAGGTGAACCTTGAGATAATCATCTTTAATACACCTACCTACTTACATGCGGTCATTTAACACGTATAAGTGGGTCAGTCGTGATGATACGTCTTCTTAGCTGCCATGATCCACCTGCAAATTATATCGCCAAAGCATTCGTTAGCATCAAGGAGCAATTTTGTCTTGAATAGCAATTTGTATTTCGTAAGGATTAAGTGATGTGCCACTATGAAAACGTGTTGCTCAATGATGAATCTTGAGAACCCAGCTCTACTCCTAATATACGATGTAGCATGTTGCATGAAGCTGAATGGGTTTATCGTGGAAACACTTGATTTTATCATTACGGTTTACAAAAAAAAAATAAGTAAGTACTTAGCCCAATTTAAGTAATAGCAGGTTAGTAATATTTTTAAAACCCTCGATAATTTTTAAACAACGGACCACCTTTATTAGCGAACCAATAGATAGGTCCTAATCCAAACATACATTGTTTTAATAGCTGCCTATTGTTAACACTCATCCGGGTAACTCATCAATGGAAAATACGCAAGTTTTCTCTAAACATTTCCTGTAGGTCGTAAGATGGCAACGAACGCTGCTGTCTATTGTTATGAAAGCAAGTCTTTTCCATAATTTTCTTTAGCTTTTTTTCCGATTGTCTATAGAATTCTGCAAATACACTAACTTCCTGTAGTCATCTGAGTCATTATACCGCGCTCATCAATAAACATTAGGATATATTGATTCGATTTGTAGAGCGTTGAAGACGTCGCGTGAAAGGGGTGCAACGGCCGAATGCGTCACGTCGGCTCTGCGGAGGTGCTCGGTCCGGCAAGTAGCACGTGGCACAAATTCCTCCCGCAGCCGTGTTGCCCACTTCGTGCCGGACGTACGCGACGAACGTGGACTTCCCGCTGACACTATGCCTTACTATCTAAACCCTCGTACATACCTTGGAACACCATTGTTTATGGAATCAATGTCACCCGTGCACGCATATAGTCACAAATGTATTCTGCCGCGAAACAGAAACCCTAGTTGCAAGTGTCATTGACCGCGGCCGTGACACTTTAGTAATATGTGTGTTAATTGATGAAATGCGGATGTAGGTGTTTGTTTATTTGTAACCATATATCCTTAAAATGAAGTTTCTAGGTTACGAATTTTGATTGATATAAGGTTATTAAAAATTGGCACTTGTTTTAGCTAATTAAATCACTTATTTCTGGGATTTTTCAACGATTTAAAACATTACAAGCTCTATTAAATTCTTATTATTATAATTTACTCACGATAAAACTTTACCCTTTTAGGAGAACGAATTCGTGAAACAAAGGATTGCCCGCGGTAATGTCCGCTACATCTGGACTTCTGGTCGCAAATGCAACTTCGCCGGCTGCGACCGCACTGACCTGCAGCCCCCCAATGTGAACGGCTGGTTCTGGTCGGGCTCCGGCGCCAAGATTGGACCCACCACGCAGCGCAACACCGGGGACTGGTCCTACACTGGTGGATACGGACAAGCTCAACCTGACAATCGCGAGGCCGCTCAGGTCAGTTCATAGAACCTATAAAGATTGTTTTACTCCCGTAATATATCAGAACCTAAACCTACTTGTGCCAAAATTTATTTTCGACTTAGAAATAATTGGTATGTGTGTTGCACAGGGTAACGACGAGTCGTGCTTGGCGATCCTCAACAACTTCTACAACGACGGCGTCAAGTGGCACGACGTGGCCTGCCACCACGTGAAGCCCTTCGTCTGCGAGGACAGCGATGAGCTCCTCAACTTTGTGCGCTCGCGCAACCCCGGTCTCCGCCTATGAAACCTCTAACACATCGCACTTTCGCCCTCTAGTATTTTAGATGGCTGACATTGTACAAAACCAAGTGTCTAATTATTAAGTTATTTATTAAATTAACAAATTGTTCACAATTTGGATATTTTAATCAATATTAGCATCGTCGAATAAACTACGAAAAATGTAATATCATCTACTGTCGAACTTTATTAAAATAAAACCTTGAAATGAAAAGAGAAGGAGGACAGTCTAATAAAAGTCAGACCACGTTCGTCAGTCATCATCTAAACTACATGCTATCATTATATTCTAGTAATTTATAAATTGTAAAAAGTATTTTGCACAAATAGGATTAACATTTAAGTGTTAGATTAAATAAAAACAATATTTGTTTACACAATATTTTTTATTCAATTATACAACCATATAAATAATAAGTCCACACATAAAATTGGTATCAATATTATACCAAATTTAGTAAAACATTAAATGATAAAAGCAGTGAAAGTAAACGAACATAAGAAAGTATCGAAACTTAAAAAAAAAACAAACTTGTTAAGAGAAACTTGAACAGTTGCGAGATTATAATTTAAAACCTTATATAATTTTTCAAAAATACCAACCATGATTGAGTACATGACGTAATATGTATGCAAAACGTGTGCTTAACATTTCTATTCAAACTCAATGACTACCACATTGGATACTTAATATTGTACTATAACAATCAAGTCGTTGCAAATTCGACCTAATTACAACAGGCTAATGTTGTAATTAGGTCGATTTTGCAAGGAAAATGGTGAAAAAATATAGGTGCACCTAAGTAAGTCTACAACAGGGATAGACTAGATCATGTAAGAACGAATGATCGTATGTTATTTATAGCAACCATAGATATTGTACATTTCACATCATTCTTAACTCAATAGAATAAAAAATAGATACACAATCTATATAGGTTACAAGTCAATCAAAACAACTATCACTAGAATTTGGTACCTTTTTAAATTCAATATGTTCATTGTAGTAAAATACAACTAAAACACCTGAGAATCATTACTTTTTAAACTCAACACAATAAAAAATAATTAAGAATCTGTATGTTCTATACAATGGTTATGGATTTTATCAGTTGAAGAATAGTGTAAGATTATTTAGTCTACACAGTACATATTTCGTCTTTGCATCGTGGTGCAATAGGTCATCAACATTGCTCATTTTTAAGTATTTGCGATTTGCAGGTACTTGGAAGAAGGTCCTAGCTGCCTCAATGGTATCTATATCATTTTAAGATATATTTTACTTAAGGTTAATTAGGGTAAATAAGGACGCCGGAGTAAACGAACACAAAAATTTCAGGAATCACTACATAGCATAGCGTCGCTTCCCGCTGTATGTCTGTCCCTTTATACATAGCTAAGATCTTTAAACTATGCAAAGGATTTTGATGCGTTTTTTTTAATAAATACTGTGATTAAGAGGAAGGTTTATATGTTGTATAATACTCGTGTAAAGCCGTGACGGGCCGTTAGTTACGAATAAACAATAAAGTTATTGATTACGACTCGCAACTGTCACAGAAATAACTAGAAAGAGTGTTTGAATGAGCCTTCTCCTCAGCGTTCCTATTTTCCCCAGCATCCCTAATCACTCAATAGTTAGGTAAGCATTATCTCTTTATTTGGCGGGATTCGCATCTTCTCATGAAGTATGTCATACGATCAATTTAATACAGTGAAAACATATAGTTATATATCCTTATAACCTTGAAGCTAGCTTTAAACATAAAGATGATTTCAATGTCAATTGTATTTTGTAGACTAAGTCACCGACGATAATGTTTAAGGTGAACCTCATAATCAAACCTTGAATAAATACTAACGTTTAAAAACTAGCATGCAGTGTGCAGATGTGATGATTATGTAATCTCTCTCTCTTTTTATTTAAATCCTTGCAGTCGGTAAACATTCATGTTTGAGATTTAAACCAACACTTAAAAAGTGTGGTTTCCGAAATAAATATGTTGTATACAATTATGCAACATAAATTGTCTTTAAAGGTCAAGATTTAATAAGTAACAATTAAGTGAGTTGTACATTTTATACAGAATCAGAATGTACTTTCAAATTATAATAACTTACTTTATATAAATATATATATTGTTCATTTGCACGCAGCAGTTTTTTGACATTTTAGTATGTCAGTTTTCTTATTATAATTTACACACACAGCCTCGCTAGTATTTAGTTAATAACCACATACTTTCAATCAGTCTATAAGGCAAACTACCATACACCTTATATTTCATAACAGTAACACTTATATCTAAACTAACAATGTGTTTCAAAGAGATAGGAATAATCCCGTCAGAAAATGTCTAACCTTGCATTAACATTCAGAATTTGCAAGTCATTACAATCTATCATTATAAAATGAATTCATCTTCACAAAAAATAAATCTAATGTGTTAAGCGCTGAGGAGATCATGGACAATTTGTACGCCCTACACAAATATATCCCCACTTGTTTTTTTTTTCTGACCGTTAGGCTACCGCGTCTTTTATTACAGCTTAAATGATTACAAGTATGTTGTAAGTTCGGTCAATTTTGTCCGTCAAGCAAATAGTCCACATCTGCTCAACGCCTAAAGATATCCAGGAGTACTGGACGAGTCAAAACTACAAATTTAAGTTGCAAATTCCTTACTGGTATTTGTGTTGAAGAACGTGTGGTGGTGCTAGGAAGGCAAGCAGTTGACGTCGTCGAGTATGGCGGCGAGCAGGGGCTTGTCTCGCAGCGCGCGCGCGAGCTCGGCGTGGTCCCAGTGCAGGCGCAGGCGCAGCGCCCGCGAGCCGCGCGCGCCGCCGCCGCACACGCGCAGCGCGCCGCGCGCCTCCAGCAGCGCGCACGCCGCGCTCATCTCGCACATGTCCAGAGGCAGGATGTTGCGCGCTGCTGCCACCCTACACACAAAATTATATGTATCAATACAACCTATAAAATCAATGGCCCAATCAAGAGGCTAAGTGCGGAAACAGCCCCGGAAAACCAACCAACCAACAACCTATACAATCATCGAATAGGCATGTTACAAAAAATTAATGTCCTGCGTGTAGATTAATTATTAAAATGGTAGGTACGCGTCTATTGGTCAAAGCTGGACCGCAACGGATTAACCGGATTTGCCGATGGCATGCGTCCATTGTATCCGGATTTTTGTTTGGTTTCGAGTGTTTTCTTGTACTGTATTGACTTATGTACTTGTACTTGTACCTTCATGGATATTGACGAAGATATTTTTATAACTAGTTGCTTGTTGGAAGATGAAGAAAAACGTAAAAACCAACCAATATTTGGAGAGTATCGTTCATTATTTGTTCCAGATTTACTTCATGATAAAAAAAATTCATTGCATCATCCACAATTTTTTGTCATCAGGTCAGGTAAAGCAAAACAACACGTGCGGCAATGGGCGATGCCAGACTAATTTGTGTGACGTCACCGGCACGCAACGCATTTTTTGTTCACAAATGCCGTACGATGCGGGCAGCGTGGCTAGTGGACGCAGCGCTATGTAAAATCATACAAAGACTAAAATCTGTTGAGTGCCATGCGTGCGGTGCGTCCGGCGCGGGCCAATGGACGCGTACCTTTAGAAACGTTATTTGTAACATGAAAATGATCAAGTAACAGTGAATAGGAATTAGGCATGGCATCGCTCTATGTTACAATTATTGTCACGGCACGGCGTGTCGCCACTAGCCCTCACTTCCGAACTTCACATCTTTGTCGTTTTTTATTACCTAACTGACGGTTAACTTTATTTTTACTTTTTATACACTATTAAGTACTTACTTTTTATAAACGTCGTGCAATTTCCCCATAACGATTTCTTTAACTTTTCCTTTAGTCAACATTAACATCAAACTGCACAATATCAGCTTCTGTTGCAGTGGGAATCCGTCTTCGACTTCCGATTCAATCTTCTTTGAACCGCCGTACACTTCGTTTAATACTTCGAGTACTTGTTTCAGCTCCACAGTCACTGTAGAATCTTGCATCATGTTGTCAATAGACTGATTTTCAGAAAATTTCGTCCTCCTCGCGAGTTCCATAACTCTTCGTCCTATATCTAAAGCTCTTCTCATATCCCCGGATATAGCGGCGATTTTAGCTGCAATGACAACAAAATTGTCTCAATCATAGTTATATTAGTGAAATCTAAGTAGTTTAATATTATATGATATGTATACTTGTATAGGGTAGTATAGTAAGATATAGATAGGGGGTAGAGGGGTTAATTACCTGCCAGCATTTGCAAGGCTACAGGAGAAAACACGTTGCTTTTGTCCTCAGTAGCCAATACTGTAGTGAATATATTAATAATCTGTTCTTTGGTGTAGGGTGGGAAGTGCAGTGTGACGGGGCGGAGCGAGCATCGCGCCTGCAGTCGCGGCAGAGTTCTCTCAGTAAGGTCGAGAGCATTGGCAATGCCGATCAGCACTATACGCGAGTTCGCCATAGCCGGCCACTCGAATATAGTGTACAGAACTGATTGGCGCTTGCTATCTAACTGATCTATTTCATCTAGAACTAATAGACTGAAAAAAAAAATACATTAATTAGGCATGACTCAAATAGGTTCAGTTTCCTAGTTATCAAAACGTTACGGAATAAACTGAATAATCTAATAAACGAAAAATAGACAGAAAGTAAAAATACTTATACAACCTCTTTAAAACTGAATTTTTAAATGAATTTGTTATACAATACTTAGGATAATCAGTCAAATTTGAAAATTAAACTACTTCTTAAATCTTCGAAGTTACTTACATCATTTTATGTTTCTTATTCAAGTATTTTTCTATTGCGGTACAACAAGCTTTTTCAGTGGATCCGGAAGTCGGCACTTGAAGTTCTTTGCATATTCTGTTGTAAATACTCGCTGCTGATTTCATCATTGTGCAGTTTACAAAAACTTGTTTAAATCCATCTTGAAACTGAAAACATAATACAACATTATTATTTTCTTTTGGATTATTTTCAATTTAGTTTCTTTATTGTGTATGACCTTACGCTGAAAAGTAGAGCACTACTTTTTAACACCATGGGCAAATATAATATGTCAACAACATAAGTTTGCTAATTTACAATTGTGTGTGATTATGTTGCCATCAATAACAATTTAAAAAGTATTTTAAAAATCGGTAAGTCGGAGTCGGCACAAAGTGTTCCGTACCCATAATCTATAAAAATTACAAAATTCCGTTTGTATGGGAGCCTCCTTAAGTATTTGTTTGATTTAAATTAATTTATTTATTTTGAATATATAAACCAAATATTTTGTGAATATTTCAAGCGTATATTTGGCCGTTATCATTATAAAAAAAAAAAGTTTGTTATAGCGGCAACAGAAATACAGTCATGATCTGTGAAAATTTCAACTAACTATCACGGTTCATGAGACAGTACAGTATGACAGAAGGCCTTAGTTCGTCACTCACCTTAGGTAATTGTAAAATATACGATAAGCTTGCAGTTTTCCCTGTGCCTGGCTGGCCAGACACATACAGTGACCCAGATTGCTCCTTTTCTAGATGTTCAGTCAACAAATTATCTAGAAATTCGATCTCTTTCTCACGGCTCGTAAGAGGTTTTAAACATACCTCTTCACTGTAATGACAAAATAATTTAATTAATCCTCGTTCCATTATATTACATGTAAATTATACAACATGTAACAAAATCCCAAGGGGTTATACAACCCCTTGGATAGTTGAAGTGAAACTTCAAATGCGACTTCCAACAACTTTGTGTTAAATGTTTAACGCTACCATAGAGGGGTATGAAAGCACTGTTGCGTTAAACGTTCAACGCTCCTGGGGAGAGGGAATAGAAAGAATCAGAGCGAGAGTGAGTGCGTGGCACTCGAAAGCCTGCGCGTAGTATACCTGTTACAGGCCAGCGCGAGCGTTAGCAACGAGTAGCGTCCAATATTCCAACTCAAGAGGGAGAGAGAAAGAAAGATACACAAAGGTAGAAAGTAGGAGAGAGAAAGAGAGTTCTACCCCTTCCTATTGTCATTTCCACATTACGAAGTTTCGCTTCTTCCACGCGGAGGGACTCCACGCATAATTTTTTATTTATTTATAAATAAGGTTGCGTTAAACGTTTAACGCTACCATGGAGGGGGTATGGAAGCACTGCTGCGTTAAACGTTTTTTCATATGTAGCTGTGTTATATTTCAATTACGGTAATCTAATTTTTAATAGTCTTGTAAGAATTTTAGAATTTTATCAAGTACACTTTATCACTTTTTTGTACTTAACAAAGGCTTCTAAAACTTGTTGGGGCTGCAGATCACTTGGTTTAGCTTAAGTTGTTACTTAATTAGGGCTTCGGGACATTATTTTGACTTATAAATCTATCGAATAAAGAGTGTAAATTACCTGCTCTTCTTAGTTAGAAGTTTATCTTTTCTTGATACTTTCACAGGGGTAAAATCTAAAACAACGGAACCAAATTAAGGGCTTACAACCAGAAGTATTTTTTTAACCTTAAAAAATACATTTTTGATTAAAGAAAAGAGTTGCTTATACTAAATCTCTACTTGTCTTATATTATAAAGCTGAAGAGTTTGTTTGTTTGAGCGCGCTAATCTCAGGGTTGATTTAAAAAATTCTTACACTGTTAGATAGCCCAGTTATTGAGGAAGGCTATAGGCTATAAATTGCCGCGGTAACCGACGCCCACGCGGGCTGAGGTGCGAGCAAAAGCTAGTAAATTATATATTCTTCAACTCTTACCATTGTCAATGCTTTTCTTCAGGTCATCTTCCACATGTCTTTTCAATGTTCTACTAGATTTTCTAATGTTTAAAATGTTTTTATTTTCGTTTGAAGCGTCGTCTTCATCATCCACGTAAACTTTCTTACGGGGCTTAAATGGGATAGTGACCTGAACACCGGCCATCTGCAAAAATAAAAATAAAATAAGGAAAAATATTCCACCATCTTCTTAAATAATATATTATGGGTGTATTGTATATAGGTACCTTTTTGCCATGTGTATAAAGACAAAAAAACTGTTGTATAATTTTTAAATAATAAAATACTTTATTGTATTCTTATATTTATTTCAAAAATGACAACACTTCAACATTCAGCTTAAACATACTGCATTAAAATTAATATCAACTAAGAATAAAAAATATAAATTGATATCAATCCATAACATTTTGTTTATTGTGTACATCAAATAAATTCAGTTCATTTGTCAGAATTACAGGCAATGCTTGCATTTGCATTTATTTTTAAGTGGACGAGTATTTCTAAAACATTCACAGAATTTTTCACTAGAAATACTGTGTCCTTTGAGATTAAATATTACAACTTAATTACTCACTGTAACATTAGTTTAAAAATGTCAGTCATGTATACATATAACAAGCAAGAATTATTTTTGTAATAAAAATATTGGTGTTACTCCAATGTCCAGTGAGTTTAAATTGATTTAGTTTATAAAATATACAAATGTTTTTACTTAACCAACATTGCACAAGCAAATACCATACACTTGACTTGCTGTAATAATAGTTTTGTCTAATATTATAAATAATGTATGTGATAACTTTAAATGTTATAATCACTTACACGCCAATTCGTCAATAAGCTTAAAAATCATGACAATAGTAAGTACCTACTTAGAAAGACCCAACCTGTTTCTGAAAGACAGATATATAGACAATACATGGAATTCCTGGAAAGCGTCATGAGAAGCATTAAAATTAGTTGTTATACTTTTAGTTGACCAATCACGGACATGATCAGTAGATCAAATAGGGGTGCAGACTAGTATGAACAGTAAAAATCGATTTACATATTACAAAAGTTAGATACTAAAAAAATATTAGATACGTATTTTTTAAAGATGTTTTATGCGATGGTGTAAAGAAGGCGCGTTTAAGTTCAGGAGTGAAGGGCCTGTGACGTCATAAGTACTTAAGCGAAAATAGAATCAACAACCGACGTGGCGAGCCCTCACTCCATAACTTAAATTCGCTTTATTTAAACAGATCTATTCGTTATTTCCAAAATGCAAGACATACGTACCTATTTCCTTTTCATTATCTAAAACTGGACATTGAAAAAATAAATAGTCTGCATGCCTAAGTTCGGTCTCCCAGAAACTGGGGGCTAGTTTACACTGTTTCGGTTTTATTATTAGAAAACCAGTCATCAAGTCCAATTCTGCTAATTGTAAGTAATTCCTATACAGAATGACATAATTTTATTATGTAGTCACAATGTAACAAAATAAACAAACAGAATATACACAAACAACTCCATAATTTTTTATACCCAAACCACAATGCTTTAACATTAGAAATAAAATAATTATAAAATTATGCTTTGTTTTGGTTCAAAAATAAAAATGTAAACAAAAATATAAAAACACAGAAGTTGCCTGCTTTTGAGAAAATAAGTTCAATTAATTTATTTCCCAATTCCTGATACATATTTGCCCACTGTTTTACTTTTACATGTTCCATTTGTTACTTGATAAAAAGTTATATGAGATTATACAATCCATAATAAGTAAAATAATGTTTAAAATAAATTAAAAACTTTGATTAATATATTTAAAAAGTATTGAGAATCACCATGCATGACCAGCATTCAACCTTGGCATTAATCACATACAAAATATTATTGTATTTTCACAATACTGCCTATAATCAATTAATCACACAAACATACGAAATTATATATTTAATAAGTATTCCTTAAATACCTAAAAACTTATTATTTCATGTACTCTGTCTTTAAGAAAAATACACTTTGTTTTTAAAATTAATGTATGAGTCACAATCAAACATTCGGATTTCTGTCCCAAAAAATAATTTTGCACCATTTTAATTGGTTTCAAACGACACTACTGTTTGTCCTTATTGTTAAAGTCGTTTTGATTCTGATGTGCCATATTTGTTGACATACTCTTAATTAAGTCGAGTTGTCGTTGCGCTTTCAACCAAGCATTCATTTCCATCTGATGCCTTAGGAGCACATGATGATGTGGAACAAGTTGTGGACGTGTTTGTGACATGAGGTACTCCGCGGAAGCATTCATGGAAGGATTGGATTTCATAGATGGGGTTAGAGGTTGTCTAAGTCCTGTCAATTTTCCTGCAGTGGGAATAGGTTTTAAACCCGACTTAGAAGGCCCTGGTGACGATTTAGATGGATCATTGTTTGGAGAACTTATGTTGGGGATTTGTGTACTTGTAATTTGATTTGACTGGTTTATATTTTGTTCTAAGCCAGATCCACCAGCTTGTTTCTCCTCAGCTATAACTAACTTGGGAGAGGAACTTGGTGAACGCGTTTGTGATCTAGGCGAGGGCAATGTCGCACTGGGAGAAGCATGAGGAGTCATTTGATAACCAGGGGATGATACAGAGGGATTTCCACTGTTTGAAGGTTTCATTAGATTAGATTTGTTTGTTTGACCAGGAATTTCCTGTCTATTAGGCATCTGAGATCCACTTGAGCTACCTTTATCCATCTTCAACTGATTTATATTAGCTGCAGATGGAATTCTTAATGGACTTACACCAGAAGTTAAGGGTCTGTTTGACATACCACTAGGAAAGGAATTATTTTGGGCCATTGTAAGAGGCATACTTTTTGCTGGTAGATTTTGTTTCTTTGCTAGGTTGTCTATTGATTGCATAGTTTCAAAAGCTTTATGAAAGGTTGGTTGTTGTGCCAGATGGGTTTGTATGTTATGAGGGGTAGAAAGATCAAGTGCTGCACTTGGTTTGTTTTCTAATACAGGCATGTTATTGGCAATGGGCTTGTTGGCAGCATTGCCAGGCTTGTTCGCCGCATTTAATGACTTTGGAGTGGCAGGCATAAGTTTGGGAACTTGTGCTTTATTTTTGGGTAGTTTTGACTTTTTATCAGTTTGCAGGCTTTGCAATTGTTGTTCAAATGTTTGCTGAAAAGTTATTGGTGCTGAGAAGTTACCACTTTGTTTACCTAATTTTGTATCAGAAATAGGTTTCAAGTTAGGAACAGGACCTTTTGCAGAGCTCTCTGAAGACTTACTTGGAGGTTTTGACTGTACCGAAGTACCCTCAGCTTTACCTGGTTGATTACCTGGCTTGTTATCATTATTAGAATCAGATTTTTGTTTTTTAGGGTCCGTATCTGGAAGCTTTAAGATTTCTATATAATTATGGACTGGAGGACTTGGGACTTTATGGGTGAAGTTACTAGCTCCAGTCAGGTTCTTATTTACCATATTCTTTTTGGGATCTGGATGGTTCTGGGTTGTTGTTTCGCCAGAATTGCGCGCATCTAACTTTTGGTCAGTTAATGTAATAGATAATGATGATGGTATATTAATTTTACATGAGTCAAATAAAGATTTTAAAGGATCACCAGATGGAGTTGTAGCTGTGCTTGGTGCACCAAGTGAGGATTTCACTTGAGATAATATTTTACTTCTATCTATCGTCGGGTCACTGTTATTTGCTAAGAGATCCATTCTGACCTTGTTAACTGGTTGCCCCTTGTTCTGAGATGATTGGGACATAGGCACACTAGGTTTTAAATCAGGCATCTTTTTCAGAGGAGGCTTCTGTACCTCAGGAGCCTTAGATCCTTCAATTTTAGGCAATTGTAGTTTTAGAGGTGATATTGTTTTCTGTGCTGCTGGAGGTATTGGCATTTGTGCAGGAATTTCATTCGGAGGTTTACGTTTAGGAGATGAAATATTTTGTGGAGCAGTAACTGTCCTCTTCACTCCTGGAGCTTCTTGTTGCTTCGAGGTAACTACTTGCTGTCTAATATCTTTAGTAGGAATTGTCACATTGGATGGTAAATTATGTACAGCTGGCGTCACTTGAGAACTCTTAGAAGTTACCTCACTCTCTTTTCCTTTTGGCACACTCTCTCCTAACTTATTTGAATTAGATGATGGTGAATTAGAAACTCCAGGGGCACCAGTTAAATTTGTAATTTTACTCTTTTCTGATTCCATTTTCAATTTTTTTAAATCAGGAGCATGTGGTGATGATTGGTGTTTTCTTTTAGATGGTTCATTTGCTTTGTCTTCAATTTTAATTGTACTAGACTGACCTTTGGATGGAGACTCATTGGAGGCAACATGTTCATCTGATTTTACAGGTGAAGACTTAAGTGGCAACATACTCTTTGCTGTGAGCTCAAAAGAATTCAAAAACTGAGACTTTTCATCTTCATCATCATTCTTTTTAGGAGACGTACATGACTTTTTATTTATATTTATTTTATCAACCATTTCTTTGCTATGTTGTCCCACATTATCAACTTTTTTTGATATATCAGCTGCTTGTTTACTAACATCTTCTGGCATAGGACTGTCAGTTCCAGAGGAGGCTTCAGATTGATCATTTAAATGGGGAGCAGGACTCCCAGCATTGGTATCCTCAGTGGAACCTGGACTTGACTTTCTATCTCCAAAATGACATGATGCAGATCCTTTTCTGTTATTCTCGAACAATCTGTTGCGAATAGCTACATAATCTGTTATTTGGTAGAAAAATCGCATTGGTTCATTTCTTTTCCAATTGTATATGTAAGCTATATCCATTAAAGTATAATAATCTGGTAGAGGAACTCTTTTGTACAAGATGTCAATAGCAAATTGACTACTATCAATATCAAACTTCATACTCAAAAATTTCTTGAGATGATTAATGTTTACAACAGCAGGACATTGCAAGAACCTTCTAGATGTAGCTGATAAAGGCTGAGGCTCATTGCTGTCAGATGATTTGCTAGATATACTATCAGTGTCAGTAGCATCAGAATATTCCAATGAGAAGGAAATCACATCTTCCGGGCTAAATATGATCCTCTCTGTATCTTCACCCCTCTGTTCAGGAGTTGCTGAAGCAGCAGGTCCAGGCCTTGAGGAATAAAATTGTTGACGTCTTTCCATTTCTTTTTGGAATAGTCCTGGTACAAGTTTGTATACTATGTCTTGAAGTGCTTTATCCAGTTTTATATTCGGCTTGGCAGCATTGATCATCATTTCACATACAGGGCAGTAACTTTTCGCTTTCAAATGTTTTATTATACAACTTCGACAAAAGGAGTGTAAACATTCTACAATCGTAGTTGCATCTATGTAATATCCCCGACATAAAGGGCATGTTATGTGTTCGTTGACTTCCCCTATTAAAGTTCTCTGAGGCACCACTGCAACACTATTTTGCTCGGTCATTTTTACCACTTTTTTATCGGGTTGTTTATTAGAAGTAACCATTTTTATGATAAAGCGTTACTATAATAATAATGTATGAGCACACGTAGCTGTTAGCGCAACAGCTAATGAACAAACCATAATTTCACACATCTGTTGATGTTTCACTATAAAATCCTAAACACAATGCTATTAACTATTAAAAAACATAGTTATAAGTTAATACAATCAATAAAACTAGGAAGAGTCAGAATAAAAGAAAACGACTCCACTTCACTTCGTCAATCGGTAAATCGCCATGAAAACTGATAATGTTGGCAGCACTGCTTTATTTACTTTTGTAATAAATGAAAAACCCAATTCCGACGAAATCTACTGCATTATTTATCGATAATATGGATCATTATTGACTTACCCTGTAAGTGTGGTGCAATAGAAAATATTTAGAAGTATTAGACGAATAAATCTTGAATTACCACTTTTGGCGCGAATACTGAAGGAATATTGAGTGTCTGCCATGAAGTGTCAAAATAATCAAATGATTTTTTTTTTTGTCTAGATGATGTCGTTATGTTGGCCATAGTTCGACCCCAGAATTGCCAGGAATTTCAGAACATCAGAATTATTCAGAATCAAAATGGAGCATTTTTACATTCAATGTTTATTTTTACAACTATATTTTAGTTTAACCAAGCTTTTTTCTTTTTATTTACCCAATCTATAAAATGTGCTACAATTTATTGTCATTCAACTCAACGAATGAGATTATTTATGAGATAATCACAAATTGTTTGGCTACATTAGGTTCTCCAGGTAGTGGTGTATCTGTGCAGAAAAAGTACCAGTTGATTTTTCATTCAATTCAACTAGCTTTACGGCCCGTTCACGACCTTGCCGCTGTGAGCGGCAGCTAAGCGCGGGGCGGCGAGCGGTAAGATCAAAAGTATGAAAATGTTTGAAGCACGCCACGAGACGCCGCTCATAGCGAATTCGCGCGCGGTTTTATCCGAGCGAATCGCTACAGCGGCGCGCGGTGCGGTGAGCGGCAGGAACAAAAGTACAAGCGAATGAGTGCGACGCCACGAAACAGAGCGGCGTGGACAGCGGTGTAGAAGTGACGTACTCAGAGGCGTAATTAAAAACAAAAAAATAGACAATTATGTGGCGGTTATGGATACCGAGGCATTTATTACAGACATTTTTAATCGACTGTCAAAACATCCCCAACAAAAATTAAAAATATCTTATAAGAAGGTTGTGGGAAGAAATTAAACAATGTTTTAATTTTTATATCTCTCATATTAATTATTATATCTCTATTTAATGTTTATATCTCTCATATTAAGAATGTCTTGTTTTAAAAATGTACTGCTTTCTAAACATAGAAGGGATAATTTTGATAACGCCATGATTTTGAGCACGATTTGACTACCTAAATACGTCCACCGCGGCCGCTACAACCTGTATAATCTATGGCTACAACTAACCGCTATTGAGGTACGTGGCGTGCATTTCGCACCGCTCACCGACGCCGCACCGCCCGCCGCGCCGCGCGCCGCTTAGACCGAAGTCGTGAACGGGCCGTTACGCGTCCAGTCCGACCCATCCTACCTTTTTCAGGTCATCATCGGTCCCTTTGGCTGGGCCTACAGCTACACTGCGTTTGCCGATTCGCAGTCTCCACTCAAGAACTCGTCTGATCCACTTGATTGGTATGCTCTAATGCCAAATTGCCAACAAATTCCCATTATTTAACTTTAATACCACGAATTTAAGCTTATCTCTAAGCAAATATTCAAGGTACGACCGAAGGATAAAGTCTTCTAGAGTAACCGAGTTAAACGATTTTATTTGCCCCGAAAACTAAAAACTTTTATAACGGTGTTTTAGTAAGATTACATTTATTTAGTAAGATATTTAGAACGGTACAAACATAAAATTAACAATGGCAACATATGTTTCGATTGTCAAGTGACGAGTTGACGACCTAGCACGTAAAATTCTTTCTTTTCATTCAACGGAGTCTCGAGCACAGACCGAAATCTTCATCGTGGAAATTTATATCAATCACGAACTCCTTTTCTAGGAGGAAAGTTTAACTCTTTCCTACTTTAACATGAGAGCCAAGGTACATTATTATTTGTGATTATACGATAGTTTTATTAAGAGTTTGAAGAAAATTTTGTTCGCCTTTACCGCGTTTTGAGTTGTGGTGTATTCAAAGTGTATTTATTAATTGTTTCAGTGGCGTAAGAAGCGCATGCGAAGGCTAAAGCGCAAAAGGAGGAAGATGCGTGCGAGGTCCAAATAAAACGGTAAGTCTTATCACCATCGTGTTATTAAAACCGAGGGAGGTTTACCATTTCATGACTTACACCGGTAATGGCAGTCCGAGCTATCTTGCTAGTAATGCTAGTGTAGTTTATCGTATTCATCATCATGATTTGCTGCTTAACAGGATTAAATTAGTATTTATCTAAGGTCATAGGTAGATTTGTCCAGTAACATGAATTTTTAACTAACCTCTAAACACTCGTGGCGCATCTGTCCTATCTATTGTTTATATTTATATGTAAGACAAGAGACTTAATGGAATTATTAAGACTGTCGCATATGTATGTCGTAACTTGCGCTAGGTACTACTTTTGTTGAATTTGTACTAAAATACTGAGTGACTGCTAGTACCTATTAGTTCCCACTTAAACGGCTTCACCAATTTTGATAAGATTTGGTAGTCGTGGAGGTATTTGACACCCTCGATTAACACAGGCTACTTTTTATCCTTTTAAATTAAGTTTTCTGATAATCCGCAGGTAACAATGAGGGGTGCATCTAGATAAATATGATACAATTGATGTTGAACAGTTACGAGATTAGGCACATGGTTTTTATTTTGACATGTGGTTAGACATGCAATTAAATATAACTACAAAGCTAGTTGTAACCTTTACATTATTGACATGAACTTACAAGCGTACATTCAGAATGTTGAACTAATGCATTTCTTAGTGAATTCTCTAGGTATTTTAGTAAACTTAAAGAAGTAACAGTTCTTATTTGTGATTGTGACTTTTTCTTATAATTAAAACTGTATCTTAGCTGAACTAGCTGCTTAATAATTAGTGAAATTAGTCCACAATTGTATATAGATATGTATAGGATCCCTCCGAGGCAGTTGTTATCTTATAATAAGACTAACATAAAGAATCAGAGGGCAGATTATGTTCGCTTACTCCACCCTTGTGATATTATATTGTATCACAGGGACTAATAAAAAGCATACATATTAATCCATGTGCTTCAATCTATCCTGAATCTTGGTGTTTTAATAAGTCGAATAACTAACTTTATTGTTTTGTTGCAGGTACACATGTGGATTTAGTATAAGCTAATGCTACTAGTGTATCAATAAAACACAAAAAAATCATTTCTTGTTTTTTTGAGCATCTTATACCTTTTTTCCTTTCCTTATATTTAGTAAAAATGGCAACAAAATAACATGTGCTGGTGGAATGAGTGCTTCTTTAAGTTAAATTTTAATAAAATCAAGGAAGCATTTATTAAAAAATTGTTATATCTTCATGCTATAGTTAATAAATAATTATGAAACCAGTGGTTAGAAAGTTTTGGTCAATTAAATGGAACACTCAATCTGCTTATCCTGAGAAGTGGCTGTAACTCGATCTTAAAATACGTATATTCACTTATAATAATAAAGTTTGTACTTGCCTTCGAAATTGCAACCATGTGCATATGTATCCGGTCATTGAACCACTAGGCCACCACGACGAAAATTCAATGTGTCAAAGAGCAATGTCCTATTTTCAAAGTACGTAGGTAGGTACCTATTAAAATGGCTAAAGTACGATACCTATAAGAGATAACATTATGCCACCTTTTTTTTTTGGCGGGCTAAAACGCTATTGCATATTCAACCCACGCTGAGGGCACCACAGAGTACATTTGGAGGGCACAGCGTGGGGATATGTCGGACTTGCACCGACTAAAAGCACCCCGGCCCCGTCCTTGCCTTTTAGTCCAAGATCCCAGTGCCGTAAGACACAACTTATTTTCTAAAGCATATAACCTTCGGTTCTCAGTAGTCTCTTGTGTACTTTTAAATACCTGACTGTTTCTAAAGCTTGCCCGGTGACACGTGCGCAGGTACCAGGTGAGAAAGGTTACTAAAAATCAGGGTTACTTAACTTATTTTTATACAAGGAGTTTATATAGTATAGGGAGTGAGCGCTTTCTGTAAAAAAGTGTTCCCAATTTTTCTTAGAAAGAGAGGCACCCAAGTTGGTATTTCGTACTCTTCTGTCATTTCCCATGTGTTGACCATGCATAAAAAAAAAGTCCCACTTTAATGAAATAATATTTAATGCTAATTTATATTTTGCAACCGAATAAACCTAATGAAAAATAAATATTAAATAAATGCTCAACCATTACCAAAATATATTTTAAATATAGTTATAATAAGTCACTCTTATTTTTTTTACGAAAACTCAAAATATTTTTTCCCCAAAAACAAGGAGGTGTAAACAATCATTTAAATGGCAACACTATTTTAAATGTCATATTGTGAAAATGGCGTCGTTGTGACAGTTCTCAGTTTTTTTTGTTAACACTATTTTATTTTGGGTAGGGTGACCAAACTGTTCGTAAAATTTAGAGATGTCTTCATACTAGAATTAAAATAAATAAATTATTAAATCTATGGCAAAACTAAGTTCCGGTAAACGCAACAATATCAAGCTTATCATACAACCTTCTTGGACGGTCCTAAGCCCGTAAAAGTATGAAGGAAAATCTGGATTAATTTAATTTGTTTAGGTTCGTGAACATCAGCTGAGCGAGTCAATAACCTTTGTTGATCAGGCGGAGTGTAGTTAGGTACGCACCGACGCGACGCTCGTAAGCGAAGGTAACTAACTGGCTATTATATTATCACTTACTATTTTATTTATTTTAAGAGATTGTGAATAGTATTTTGTAAGATATACCACCGGTCCGAGGGATTAATAAAACGATCCAAATTAGTG
Organism: Plusia festucae; assembly: GCA_950381575.1. Classification (NCBI taxonomy): domain Eukaryota; kingdom Metazoa; phylum Arthropoda; class Insecta; order Lepidoptera; family Noctuidae; genus Plusia; species Plusia festucae. The sequence continues at coordinate 9,596,251 of OX494434.1, forward strand.
TATAAAGATTTGAAACTCCAAAATACTTATCAAGTTTCAGAAAGTTAATTTTTTACATTTTAGAATATATATTTGAGGATATTTATTTATAGAGAGATATTATCTTAATCCATAAGGTTACTATAATAATATGACTAAATGCCAGAGCTATCTGTCTTCTCAGAATATTCCTTCAAACGGAGTTCATTGTTTTATAGTATCACGTTACCATATCGAGCATTTTCTCGAAAAACATTATTTCATGGATACCTTATTAGAATGAGACGAAATACCACACTGGGTGCCTTTCATTCATTTCAAGGTCACAGAAATCGGACCGTTTTACTTGTACGAAGCGCTCACTCCCTTAGTATACAACCTCCTTGTTTTTATATGACTGATTTTTAAATATGTTTTGTAGAATATTACTCTGAAGTCATATAAGAAAAATCAGACACTTTCCATGGGCCAAAACTTTTATCAGACACTTTAAAGCTCTAAGAAAAATAAATGAACTTAATTTATTTTTAAATGTCTGATATTTTGATATGTCATTAAGATAACTATTAAAATGTTATATTTAATCAGTCAGACAAATTGCAATGACCAAACATGCCCTAATCACAAAAAAAACTGAACCATAAGTATGAGCGCGAGAGAACAATGCTTATACAACAGTCAGATCCAATAAAAGTGTATTCGTGGGTTCATGAACCGTCTCGCATATGCGGCATCTTTGACACAAAGCTGTAGGTAGTGACGTGAACTTTGAGGAGCGGTCAGTGTTGCTGTTGCCTTGGATCAGTTTTTATTTTGATTTAATTATTTTCACTAGGGAAAATAATCATCTCCAATCCATTTAATGACTACGTATGTGTTCGAAGTACGATACCGAATAATACTCTCAGGGATCGGACAGGGTTTTTGTTACATGTTGTATAGGAAAAATATTTTTTTACGGAGCAGTTGTGTTTTAAAGAAATTAATATTTATTTTATTTTAAATATATTTTTTTTATTGTTTTTTAATCATCTTCATCATCATCATGGTAATCAATCCTCACCATCATCATGTTGCTAGCAACATGTTCTGTAAAAACAAAAAGATAAACGATTACCGGAACGACCGATATACTAAATTGTAAACCAGAAATCTAAGTACGGTACCTGGTTCTTGAAGTGATTCACTAAGGAATCCGGGTAATTGGTCACCATCAAACCAATAAAAAAGATACTAGTTATGTTCTAACGTCCATTCATTGTTTTCAGGAGTTAAAGTAGTTAGTCGTTTTTCATTTGCATTATTCCAAATGCTGGTAATATAATTAGCTCGGAGATATTGTTGAAATAATTCAGTTTTGCATGGTGGTAAATTGCGTGCATCGTTATTTTTTAGATTTTTTGAATTGAATACTTCATTAATATCAGACACAGTATCTTTATTTAAAAATAGCTGAAGCCGGGCAGCATCAACGTCGCACACATTAGAAACATTATAAATATCGCAAACATCGCAAGCGGCGGTACCCTAATGTCTAGGGCATCGTCCTTGCGATCATGTGGTTGCGGGTTCGAATCCCATCCATTACACTACCGACGTGAACCCACTCGTAACACAAGCATCTTAGCTTAGCACGAGGGGTTAACGAGATTACTAATAATGTGCGACCCACATCCTATGTAGTAATCTTTTATAAACAAAAAAAAATTGTACTTGATTGCAAATATCTTGTAGTATGTTTTCATCGGTAAAAGACTCTAGATCTGCGAATCGCATAAAAGCTCGCTGATATTCATGTTTCTTCCTCATTATATTAAATGGTCTTAGTTTACCTCTTTTAAAAAAGGCGGGATTAAAATCACATCCAGTCAATGCGTGAAATCCTGGCACCTGTCAATTCGTCTTGACTAGTGGATGTACAATAAATAACATTAATAATATTTAGTTACATTATTAACGCATGTATAGTGCTCTCGCGCTCATACTTATGGTTGAGTAATTTTTGTGATTAGGGCATGTTTGGTCATTGCAATTTGTCTGACTGATTAAATATAACATTTTAATAGTTATCTTAATGACATATCAAAATATCAGACATTTAAAAATAAATTAAGTTCATTTATTTTTCTTAGAGCTTTAAAGTGTCTGATAAAAGTTTTGGCCCATGGAAAGTGTCTGATTTTTCTTATATGACTTCAGAGTAATATTCTACAAAACATATATAAAAATCAGTCATATAAAAATAAGTTAAGTAACCCTGATTTTTAGTAACCTTTCTCACCTGGTACCTGCGCACGTGTCACCGGGCAAGCTTTAGAAACAGTCAGGTATTTAAAAGTACACAAGAGACTACTAAGAACCGAAGGTTATATGCTTTAGAAAATAAGTTGTGTCTTACGGCACTGGGATCTTACTCTATTTGCTTGAGCCGCGGGGTCGCTTATGCAAGCTTGCGCAACTCCAGCAGGAACATTATGCCATCCTGACTTTTCAAGCAATTTTATATGTATACAATTCAACCATACATAATTTTGTTAGATCTCAAAGGGTTTATGCAGCGTTTTTGTTGAAAGCTCCCAGATGGCTTATTTTTTCAGCATCTCCAACAACTATGATGATGCAAATTTATACAAAAACTTGACAAATTATATAGGTACTCAAACCTTCCTCCAGAACCACTCTAAACATTGGTGAAACAGCATGAAAATTGGTGCAGTACCTAGTTTTTGAGTTTATCCCGAACAAATAGACAGATGTGGCGGAGGATTTCTAACAGACTTCCAAAAAGGAGGTGGTCTTGTATGACTGTATTCGTATTTGTATATCGCGGTAGTACCTATTGCCTTCCCGTGTGTTCATGGCATAAAGTAATGGAGAGCCACTAGAGATTTTAGGCAGTAGGTATGTGTCCGGCACGTCTTCCCCAGGGCGAAGGTAACTTAGTCCATGAGGATTGGGAATTTGCGACCGGGTAAAAAAAAGGTACTTCTAGGTTTAAGCTAAAAGGTTATGTAAGACGATGCTAAGAATATGAAAAATTTATGTTTCTACTTCATGACTTCATTGAATGAGTTCCAAAATTGCAAGAATTGTTCATTTGGACATTCTATTTTCAAAGTGATGTCAATTTTCAACGACATGACCCCCCCATAATATTATTGTCACTGATTGACACATTTTGAAGTTAAAATTTATATGATTTATAATTCATTTACACATGGATACGTAAATTAAATCGCAATGGGTCGAATGAGCGGTATAAAATGGGAAAAGGCCACACAATGTCGACCGGTGCATAACATAATTTCATCAGATTTTCCCAAATACAATCCACAACCATGGAAATTTATGGTAAGTAACTAAGCACTCATATAACTATAACGCTTATTAACCGAGTATGGGCACGAATAGTGAAGCACTTCAAACTGTGTCTTATCAACACAGTTGGTTCGTCCAAAAAGCGCCGTCAGTCGTCAAGGTCAAGCGCTAGTGCAAATATCTCCCTAATTTTAAGTTTAATAGCGGTTTGTAGTAAATGAGTCTCACAATGCAATAAATAGGTAGATACACTACTAGTGCTTTATTTTATGGGGAACCGCGTTTAATATACTTAATATTAATTTTAAAAGTGAATATGTATGTATCCAAATAATCTGTAAATATTCAAGCGTACCTCTTGCCGTTACAATTATCGATCAAAAACGACCAATTATTCAGATTTTTAGTATTTGTTGTTATAGCGGCAACAGAAATACATCATCACGGTTCATGAGCTACAGCCTGGTGACAGACGGAAGGACGGACAGCGGAATCTTAGTAAAAGGGTCCCGTTTTACTCTTTGGGAACAGAACCCTAAAAAACACGTCGGCTAAATTGGGTCTAGTTTAGATTTAAGTATTGTTATTTAAATTGAGTTTGCATCGAGATTGATGTGGTTGCACTTGCTAGCTACTTTAGCGGCGTCACCGTGAATTTGTTCAGTGCACCTGATTATCTCGTTGAATATACGCACTCCTTCTAAATTAATCCTGTATAGGAATACCTACTAATGTCGTTTTTTTTAACAGGAAGGTAGAGCTCGCGTAGAATGGTTATTGTCTTATGAATACCAAAGAATGTGGTTGGAAGAAAGGGAAGCTTGGAAGAAAAGAATGTATCCTGAAAATACGACGGTCAATGTCGACGTTGTAAAACGTTATGTCTTGACTTTCAAAACTAATCACCAACCTCCGAAGCCAGAGAAAAAGAAGCCATTTAGAATGAAAAAGTGTGTACCTAACCTACTTAGCTTTTATGTCTTTATTTATGTTATAAAATTGAACAGGGAATAAAGGAGAGCTATTATTTTTTTATAGTAACAGGCCTGATACTGGAGTTCATAGCATGTGAGGTTCACGGTGTTGCTTAACTAAACGATCACCATTTCACTGAGCCTTTACTATGTTGTAATTTGGTATACTTAGGTACCTACCCGTTGGATGCATTAATTATCTATCCTTAGTTCAAGATGTACTCGATTTATTTTTATATACTTAAGTCATCCAATCTATTTCAGATTCGAAGGTATAAAAGGCAAAACTGAAAGTAAACGTTCTCCGCGAGCAGCAAAAACAACTGAAAATGAAAACAATAGAGAAGAAACCAATTAAAATGTTTGATTCGGCTTGTAGGACGCATATAATTATGCACCTAGATAAATAAATGTATCCTATTTGTTTAAAAAAAAACTTGCAATGCCAAGTGCTTGCAATGCTATATATAAGTAATTAATTAATCCGTAACCCATATTTTTAAACCGTATACAAATAAAATATTGACAAATATACATATTTGTATGTTTTTAATTTATTTTTTTGTATGATGAGACTGAACTCCACTTTTGAGAATCATTTCAACCGCTTGTCTCCTTTCACGTAGCTTCAATTTAATATCACATCACTATTAAACCAGCTGTGTACCTACAGCCAATAGAGGGAGCGAGAGCCATGTTCATGTATGGTACGTACAGAGAGGGGCGTCTACATACCAACAAGGTTAGCGTCAGAATGGCTCATGGAATGGCTGGTGCCTGGTTGTCAACGGCAAGCGCCTCTGAAAGTATATTCAAGTATTGCTACCCAATTGCTTATATTTGCTACACTATACCACTTCCAATATTATACTGATGCTCGATTATTCTAAAGTTCGACCTAAAAACATGTCTACCAGTCTTAGCGGATCATAATTGATTATTGAGTGCTCTTACTGGGGACAGTTACGATAACCGATTGTTATATCGTAACTCTTAAATAAATACCAACAATATCAGGGCAGGTAATGGTAAAATGAAATTTAGGATTCAGTTATCGAGGATTTTTATTTCCATGCAACAATTATTGAGTTTCACACATTATTCAGGCAAGTACTGACTGGGAAACGCCGCTAGACAAAACTAGCTATGACCGGGTATGGACGGTAGTGATCAACATTAATATAGAATATTAGTAGGTATACAATGTATACCACTGTGCTCATAAGATCTATCAAGTCTCCTTCGGTCATCTTGGAAATGTCCATTTTACTGTTCATGTCGGCGCATTTGCCCGTTTTGAGGGATAATAGCTTGCCGTACAAGATACCATGCCACTCAAAAAAACTATCGAGTTTACCGTAGGTGCTAATACAGCCGGTCAGTTCACAACTTCAGAATTAAAACTACTGTTAATGACCTTGATTTTAACCTATATTGAATCAATGTATATATACACATATAATTATATGATTTTAGTAGTAAGTTATAACTATTTATTCTACTTTATGATTGAACACAGAATACCCAACTTTTAAGCAAACAATTTAAAACAAAAATATTTTTAATAGAAAGCTTCCCATTTTCTATTTGTAATATTATACACAGTAATGAGTAAATATTGAGTTCTTAATTCAAAATAGATACCTATGTATAAATTAACGACATGCTTTCAATTTTAATATCAGATACAACTTGGAAACTTGGTGGATTAACGTTTCAATTGCATTCCAAGATAATTTGGTTACAATCAATTATTTGCAGCTCTGAAATAGAATACATAGGTTCTTGTTAAACTATTAGTTATTGTTTGGCAGATTAAGGGTTCTTAGGATTAACATGGTAATTAAATATTATGGTCGTTTTCGTATGTATTATTAAAACTTCCTTTACCACCGGGAAGGCTTATTTATTAAATTCCTGCGGTAGCAAAAGTTATTTTATAATTTTATTCATTATTAAATTACATAAAGCTTGTTCACATATATAAGCATGTGGGGCTAACAATCAAAAAAATACTTAACCAAATCAGTCATTATTATAATAATTAGGTACTAGAGTTTCAGAACGCAACACCAATTAATTAGAACAGTTAAAGTTCAACGTGGTCAACAACACACTTGGTCATACTTCGTTGTGGTATTATGTGGCGTATGAATATTAACTTTTTAGGGAACACCTCTATTTCTGACTGTTTTAGGTGCAAAATAAAACAATTATTTTTGTCTAAGATTTTTGCCAATTTTCAATCACTCTTTCAAAAACATTACATATTAATTGTGGAATGATGTATACACGCCACTTGACGCAATCATGTTAGTGGTCTAACAAACGGAACATGCTGCAGTTATATAAGCAATTAATCAAAATATGTAGCACTATGATTATAAAATATAATTAAAATAACAGTCTACGAGTTCACTGATCGAAAGATCGTAGTTCCACCGTTTTTCTTGCCAGCCTAACAAAGAAACCAAATGGACGATAAGCGGACATGGTTTGTGTATCCCAAAGATATCCTGGTATCGGTTTACATACTAACTATATATTTCACACAGCCGCAAAAATTCAATCTTTGAAACATTATGCCTGGATCGTTAGCAGTTTCCGTGCATGGGCAACTGTTGCAAATCACGATTGAAATTATAGTAGGGGAGCCCAAGAGGGGATTTCGGGATTTACTAAAGCGCGGCAGATTAATATACAGGGCGATACCTTGTATCCGGTTAAGTACCTCCACCAAATATGAGCCCCATATATAAGGCCGCCAGTGAAGGATTAAGGATCAGATTAGTAAAAAAAAATTGATCATTAGAAATTCTCGAGCGCGTCAGATTAAGGAAGGGTGAGATAATTACATGATAAAAAGTGTATATTCCACTAATCTGACAATTTGAGAGTGACGTAAAGAAAGGGGAGGGCAGCAAAGTTGTAAAAAAAAAACGTCATCTCGACATTCTCGAGCGTAGCCAAATTTTTTTTTATTTTGAAGGAAATAATTTAAGGATAACGAAAAATATATAATCTGACGATTTCCGCAAGCCGAAATAATAAAAAATCGTCGATAAAGTTTAATGCGTGCAGCTGGGTGATGCCTATATTATTATTTCCCTTTCCGCGTTTTTACTCCTCTCTCACTTTTTCTCAATCTATTACTCTCTCACTCCGTCCCCACTCTGGATTTTACTGCCACGACATCATCACAGCTGATCACAGAGACTCGTTCGTGGCGTATTATTTATCAACGTGTTTCCAACGTTTCGACTTATTTTCTTAATTTAATATAGTAATGTGACTTAAAGTTTATAAACATTTAATATGAGCCAGATGAATTCGAGCCAGAAGAGGAAGATAATTCTACTGATGAAGATGATGATTAATTTATTTATTAATTATAAAAAAATATTTTTTTTTGGCATTTTTTTTTAATTGTTTTCATATAAATACAAGTATTCTACTTAAATAACATACACTTATTTATTTGCATGCTATTTCCTGAGCTTTTCAATTAATTAAGTTCAATGGTTTAAAAAATTGAAAGAAAAAATATATTTTTTCGTCAGATTAGGCGAATCCCTTTAGATAATCGTCAGATTATGAGACAGCACGTCTAGAACATAAAGATGAACCATATATATTTTAATCTGACGCGCTTGAGTATTTCAAAATGGCGAATTTTTTTTGCACATTATAATGATTGCCGCGAGTTTGCGTCAGATCGAAATCGTCAGATTATTGAATGAGAGCTTTTTTTTTGGTGCACTTAACACCCCCTTAGAAAATCTGACGCGCTCGATTAAATTTTTTTTTTTTTCATTTTTAACCCTTGCGTACAGCCACCCGCATCATGCAAATGATCAGATTAACATACGTACATTATTTAAAATACGTAGGACATTGATGGTATCAACATCTGACGCGCTCGAGTATGTCCACGTAACAATTTTTTTTTACATATTTAAAAATCTATAGCCGCTTCCCCCACCGATGAAAAGGTATTATTATATAACATTTTTTTCTTTTTATCATCTAAGCTTTGCAACCTAATAAGTCTCTATGACGCTCGAGTAAATCCCCATTTAGCATCGTGGGCTCCCCTACTATTATGAACTTATTATTCACGTTAATGAGTTAAGGTCAACAACCAAAGTCGCAACACTGAAACTTATGGATTTTTTTATATGATTGATCTTAGAATGATGTTACAATAATTTAAATCGTAGTGTAGTAAATAGATATAATATCCTAATAATATTCACTGAGGAGTGATGGATGTAGCTGAGCTTGTGTGCATTTGATATTTTACTAGACTTACGAGACCTTAAGTTTATGTGTAGTTTAGCCAGCGAATTGCTGGATCTTATAAATAAAAACGCCGCGCAAAACACATATTTTCCATTGCAAACAGTTAGTCATCGTTTAGAGAAAGTACGCCTCGTTTGTCAGGCCACTGAAAAGTCAGCGTGTACATGTTCGCTATGTTCAACTAGAACTATATTTTTTTTTAATTCTATAAAGTACAATACGAATTAATTTATGCATAACATTGGTTGATTGTCAAAAGTATGGTTTTATTAAACGGAAATGAAGAAATTAGCCGAACTGAAAGCTGAAAGCGGTTCCTGGGAATCCACCACCGGAGTGGAAATCGAAATGTTGTCCACCGCGATTGAAGAAGGTCTGGAATACTACATTCGGGTCGATGTCTGAAAAAAAAAACAAGACATCTAATAAGTTACATTATTCATACTCTCCTATCGTGATATTTTAATCTGGTAATGTTGCTAAAAAAGGAACTTGAAGTGTATTTTTTGCCTCTGATAAATTATTCATCATTGTGGTATACGTGAAAGTTACACTTCAAAAGATTTTTTCCAAATTAAACAGCAACTATCTTTTTAAAGAGAAAATATTTGAGGAGATTTCAACAACCGTCCTTCCAAAACAACAAGTGCCCTTGGGACACAAGCAGCAATGGCCCATTCGAACATTTGTCAACAGATTGCGGATCCAAGTGCGTCACTACGAAGCAAACCAGAGCAAATGGGGGGAACCCTCACATATCCAATGTGAATGTGGTGCCCCATCGCAAGACATGTCTTTCCAGTCCTGCACTACTTTTAGCACTCTCCAGCAAATGACGGGTCCATCCAGGTGGCAACTCTTTGGTTAGATAAGAGTTTCAAGGTATAAAAACACGAAAACCGTTAATTTGATATACCGACCTGCCATGCCGGAGCCGTCGTCGTCGAGGTCCTGGCCGTGGTCGTACCGCGCGCGCTTCTTGGGATCGCTGAGCACGCCGTAGGCCTCGCCCACTTCCTTGAAGCGCCGCTCCTGTTCACGGCGCTCCGTGTCCGGCGCGCCGGCGTGGCGGTCCGGGTGGTGGACTAGGGCGCGCTTCCTGCAATATTACATTACACACTGCTATATTAAAAATACTTATACCAGAATCAATATTATCTTAAAAGTTGACATACTCTAAATTTAAAGAATTATGTAACCTAAATTCAATTTGGTGTACGAATATACCTGTAAGCTTTTTTAATTTCGTCTTCAGAAGCAGTTTTTTCTATTCCAAGTATTTTGTAGTAGTCTTTGCGCTTAGATTTTTTTAGAGCTATTTTAGCTTCATGTAAAAGTTGCTTGTTTTCCTTGCTCTTGTCGATCTTGTACAGTTTTTCGTAATCCTTGACGGCCTCTTCGTAATCACCAAGTTCGGTGTAACACTTGGCACGTCGAAGAAGTGCCTTTAAGTAGTTTTCGTCTAATTCGAGGGCAGCTGTACATGCTTCGGCGGCTTCTTTGATTTGGTTCAATTTGGCGCATACTGTAGCCTTGTTAAAGTACAGTTTAGCATTTACAATCTTATTATTTTTGTCAATCGTTAACGCTTCATTATAAAGACTTAGGGCTTGTTGCCACCTTCCCATTTTGAATGCTTCATTCCCTGAAATCAGACGACACAACATTGAATATTTACTTGATCAAATAAACCGTGATAGAATCTGTTCAAAAACTTGTTTTATTTCAATGTTTAAATAGTAATGTAATTACTGCCATCCTCTTAAACTATTTTTTTTTAAAAAATTACTAGAAATGTGGGTCTCAAATTACTAGTATTCTTGTTAACTCCTTGTGCTCAGCTAAAATAGCTTGTGTTACGAGTGGGTTCACGTCGGTTGTGTAATGGGTGGGATTCGAACCCGCAACCACATGATCTTAAGCGCGACGCCCTAGCCATTAGGCTATCGCCGCTTTAATTAAAAAACTCATTGAGAATAGTAGATTATGTTTAATATTCTTCTATTATTAATATTATTCTACTATTCTCAATGAGCTTTGAAAACTTTGTGATGTTTTCAAAAAGAGCAAACAAAAGCATTTTTATAGATTTTATAAGATAATATTATAAGATTTATAATATGTATGAATGTGTGTACTTATAATTATCTCTATTGTTAATTCTAATTCACTCTACTATAGTGAAAAAGAGATTTACCTTCCTCTTTCTTTTGTTTAAGTAGCTTCGCTTTTTTGTAAGTTTCAATAGCTTTTTTATGGTCTGGGGCAAGACGTAAAACTTGTTGGAAGTGCTTGAAAGCTTGTTCATCTTTATCCTTAAATTTAAAAGATCATATTAAATCAATAAGTTAACAAAGCATACGTAAAAACATATTTTTTTTATCATCTTACCTCAAAATACAGGCAGAGACCACGCACATAAATAGCCTCAGTATCAAAACTGTCAAATCTTAATGAGTCATTGGCAATTTCCTGTGCTTCTTGACAGCGCCCAAGCATAGCTAAGCATTCTGCTTTTGTGAGCTTTGCCCTAAAAATATCAGAATGACATCAATAAATTCCAAAACAATGAAGAGAAAATTTTTAGATACTTTTAACTTATAGGAAAAGTACTATATACTACCTTACCTATTCTTTTTCCTACTTTACAATATTTATTTATTACATTTATTTAAAGCTATTGGCCTACGCCGAGGCGGGAATTTTGGATGTTGGTGAGTGACCAAGTTTGCCAAGGAGCCATGAAGCGCAGTATCCTTGGAGTACGATTGACGGATCGGATAAAGAACTCAATACTGCGCTCTAAGACTCAAATTACGGATGTTGCTGTAAAGGCTGCCAAATTAAAGTGGGACTATGCCAGACGTGTGTGCCGAATGCTAGTGGAAATGTGGGAAAAGTCACAACAGTATGTGTATGATGTATTAACATATACTAACTTAGAGCAAGAAGGGCTGTAATCAAGGCAGCGGTCCATACAGAAGACAACGCGGCGATAATCCTGGGTTTCCATGGCACGTTGAGCATCTTCATGCAACTTGCGCAGGGTTTCGAGTGCGCGGCGCTCGCCTGCAGCGCAGTCTACACCGCCAAGCTCACTAGCGCGTCTTACAGCCTGATCGCCGCCCAACAGATCACCTTTAGACAAGATAATACCATGCATGAGAATCATATATTATATGAATGACTGATGATCTTCGGAGCATCAAAGAATAAATAGGTTCAGTCCATGATTGAGTAACACAGTTATCTTTTTTAACAATTATCATGTATCACACTAGTAGTTAGTATCGAAAAAATATTATGTTATTAGGTATAAATAACAAAGAAATTATTATTAAAATAATTCATGATCACGTAAAGTTACGTATTTTGTAGTGAGTGTAGAAATTGAAGCAAGTGTTGCTTTCAACCAGTCATTTGTTAGGATTATTTAATAAACAAATTCAACTACTATTATAACAGCTGCTCAAAATTATTATCATTTTAGCAAATATTACTAAATAGGTATTATTAAAAGTACAGATGTACCAAGGCTACATCCACCACAAGTTGTTTACTAGATTTAATAAGTTATTTATCTATATTTTGTGGTATATGCAATCATTGATAGCTGATAAGAAATATACTTGAATGTTGTATCGACTTCAATGTGCGGAAATAGCTATTATCATTAAATTACTAGTGTGTAGCTTACAAAAACATGCATACATTTAAAAAAATTATCAGTCAACTAATAAATAAATGAATGATAATATTTGTGTAATAGGGATGCAACTTGTTAAAGCATATTGTTTAGGATGAGACAGTGTGATGCTGGGGACTTTTTTATGTTTCTTCACCCCAGCTAGAGCACTTGGGATGTGCTGCTGCACGGTGGGCTAATCAGGACGCTAAATTGTATAGTAGTAAAATTTTTAATAAATGATTTTTTATTTCTGATGAAATATTAATATTAATCATAAATAAATTAATATTAACCTATTGCAATGCAGCATTTGGCCATACGGATGTAGCCCTTTGTGAATGTAGAATCCAAAGCGACAGCTTTTTGAGCATCTTCCAAAGCTTTCTTGTACATGCCCAGCATCATGTAGCATGCAGATCTGTTTCCATAGTAAGCTGCGTTATCTGGGCAAAGCTGTATAGCTTCATCATACATAGCCAGGGCACCCTTGTAATTTTTGAATTTATACAAATGATTACCACTTTCTTTCTTTTCTTCGGCCACCCTAAAATAAAATTGAATCGTATGATCAGATTATCTTAATACAAAATAATGTTAACAGGTCCTGTAGACGACAAAGACGTAATGTGAGTAAACCTTGCGTAAAATTAAGTACAGTTCATTCGTAGTGAAAATTAATTTAATAATTTTGTACAAAAGTCACTAGTTCTAATTTTTTGTGTAAAAGGTTTGCGTCATTAGCTGTTCAAAATATATAGACCTGATGAATGCAAATCCATGTAGGTACTCCCACACATTATGAATAGGCTATTGAACGAAATGTAGGTCATAAGTCAAGGTACCCAGACTGCTAGAACACCACAGCGACTTCACCTAACTAATTAACAACGGCATTAACTATTCAAATCGGATTATAATAGAAGTAATTCGATCTTTACAATTTCCAAAAAACATGAAGGACATTCGCATATTTAATTATTGAAATATTTATCTTACTGTCTGATATCTATTAATATTTACCTTTCAGGACTCTTTGGAACTAAATTATCGATTGTTAAATCCAAGTCCGCTACATCTGAGTCTGCCATTTTTGTAATTTTTCAAGTAAATTCCAATATTTCAAGAATTTTTGCCCTCTTTATTTTGACGACGAATTCACAAAAGAATCGTGCAGGGTTACCACACCAATAAAATTCGGATTCTGAAGCTAAATAATAAACTGAGAATAAATTAAAGATTAACATGAATAAAAAGAGAAATATTCATTTTGAACCCGCAGTAGCTGTTGCCAATATTGTACATATGCTCGAAATAAGCACGAAAGCATGCTTAACGAGCAAGTGCTAGTTAGAAACATTTAATACAAATGTTTGCTTTAAAATGGCATGCAGCCTATTAGGTTGAATTCACAGACCACTTAGAGATGCTACGCATGTTGAATTATTAATAAAAGATGCTTGTTTCGAGCATGTTAAATAAATGCTTATTTTGAGCACGAGTATCCATGAAGGTATAGATGAACGTGCCAATGCTTACGCGACTGATGAAAAAATCTTGTCTATTTCTAACCAAGTTTTTTTATTCTTTGCAACACTATTTCTTTATGTCATCAGTTCCCTTCAAGTTTGATTGATTGTTCAAAATGTCAAAATCTTGTTTCGTGTACCGACGGCCGTGTTGTGAGTAAGAGAGTCTGATTCGTAGCTAATAATATTAGCTGAAAATAAATACAGGGTTATTGCCAACCTGTTATACATTGCTTCTTCTTAGCAAATGAAGCGAAAATGGAGGATGAGGCGCTATCCGTAAGTGATGTTTTGCATAATAACGGTGATATTGAATGGCAACCACTGGCTCTCACTTTAGTTGAATATCCGAAAGGTAAGTTAAACTCTGACTAGGTGTGTTCAGTTATATTAAGCAAAGCAAATCTAACTTATACTTCTGTGTTTTCAGGAGATTGGTTAGGAAAGTTCTTCGCTCTTATTAGCTTATCGCCATTCGGTATCGGTGCTGGGTTTGTGTCCCTTATTTTGTTTCGACGGGATCTTCACACCGTAAGTCATGAATTTCGTTTTTAACGCAAAATATTTAGGCATTTAAATACCTAAATAGAACTGTATAATTTCTTCATTTACCATGCTTATTTTATTTGGTCCCAACATTTTTGCTTTTAAAATATTTAATGTATGTATAAAAATAATCACCTTGTCAGCTTAATATTATAATGCTGAATTATGTTTCATTTGAAAAAGACAAATTTAATTTTCTTATACTACACTTATGTTTTCAAAACCTAGAATTGAACAAAACTTAATCCCTAGAATATCTTTTTACAATAAAGTTAATATCTGTTTTTTCTAGATAACCTTTTTCATTGGCACATTGGTGAATGAAGGAATAAACATAATATTAAAACATTTAATATGTGAGGCCAGGCCACTGTCAAGAGGTCATCTGTATAATGAATATGGAATGCCATCATCACATGCTCAATTTGTTTGGTTCTTTAGTACCTATGTTCTTTATTTTGTATTAATCAGGTGAGTAACTTTATTAATACTAGTAATTTCTTATTGTAACTTTATTATTTGCTATGGCAGATTGGAGTATCATGTTATGTCTTGGAATCAAAAAGTATTCTAAATAAATTTTGTTATTAGACATGCATGATTTCTCAAAGCCTAGTATATATATATTATTACCCAAGTTATACTGCTGTATTTTCAGATTGCACCACATAAATAACAACAGTATAATATCTGCACTGTGGAGGGTTATTATTGTTGGTGGCTGCATCTTCCTGTCCTTGCTAGTAAGCGTTGCAAGAGTATATTTACACTATCACACAACATCTCAAGTTGTTGTAGGAGGAATAGTTGGATTTATTTTTGCGACACTGTGGTTTGCAATAGTCCACAGAGTTTTTACTCCACTATTTCCACAGCTAGTTTCATTGTAAGTATTGTTCTTGACTTATTTTATTACTTCTTACCCTGTGACAATATTCTTAAATAGGGAAGAATCTCCCTGCAGCATGCCTGAAAGCAGCTAGATTCAGTAATGCAGGGTCTAGTCTGACTAATCTCTTTCACCACAATGATCCTAACTCAATTACAATCAAAACAACACTTGTCAGGGCCAACTCAATATTGGCAGTTACTGGTTCAGCACTTACTGGTTTTGAAAGCTATATAAAAAAGCTATTTATAAGAGGTTTTACAAAAATATTTTTTTTGATTTTTGTAAAGCCTCTTATATTGATATAAGATGTTTTACAAAAATCAAAAGTTAAAGATATAGTAAATTTATAAAGAATATGTATTGTTTATGACACTTGTTTCATTGTTTGTCTGTAATTAATGGCTTTATTTTTGTTATTCCAGGAAATTATGCGAGATGTTGATGATAAGAGATACTACATTGATACCAAATGTATTATGGTTTGAGTACACGACGTCGCGACAGGAGGCGCGAGCGCGCGGGCGCAAGATGGCAGCGCTGAAGCCGACACAATGACGGTGCGCCTGCACGCGCGTGTCCAGCTCGGCGAGCCGGCCGCGTGCGTGACGGCTGGCGGCCGCCGCGGCGCTCGCGCTCCTCGGTGGCGTGCTCCTCACTAAATCTGAACCTGCTCGGTCTCTCCTACCTTACTAAACTTCAGTGTCCTAACCAGGGGTTGTCACATATGTTGATCATGGTGAATTTTAGCTTACATAATATTCTAAATAATGACGTTGTAATCTTAACGATGCAATAATAATTCATTTAAACGTAATTGTAATTAATGTCTAGTGTTAAACTTTTTTGGGGTTTATTTGATGGGTTATTGTTCTAATGAGAATTTTTATAAACTGGTAGAATTAGTTAATGGGGTATAATGTATAATAGCTCGCAAGACGTTGTTATAATCAAAGGCTTTCATTTTATCAAGATTTAAAAGATATTATATTAAGAGTATTATGATACAAAACAAGAACCTTATGGTTTCCATGGTTGTGTTATTGTGTAGTTATATTTGTGTGTGTTTGTTAATCAAGGGTCTAGTTACACTGGTGATTTCTGGGCATGTTTTGAATAAGATGAACATGGAACTGTTTATTACGCACACGAGACACAGGCGCCTTACGTGAACCGATTGCCCAGTGTGAGTTTATTTACCACGGTTAGCTCTCTGATTGGTTATGAGCTTGGAGCGGGCCAATCGGAGCTCCGAACGTCATTAACGTAAGACAATCTCACTCTTTACATACTGTTCATAAATCGCCAGGGTAAAACCTTTTAACTATTAATGAAGTAAGCATTCAAAATGTTTAAAAATTGTAATTACAAGAATCGGAAATAGGTTTATGCATGTGACGTAATTTAGAAAGCATTAATAAGATTTTACAGCTACACTAAGCTTTAAACGGCACAGTCCTTCAATGTGAGTAGGGGTGTTATTGGTATATGGTGTAATAGTACAGTACTTGACAATATTTTGTTTTTAAAATCAAACAAAATGGAGCCAATGCAGTTTGACCTCTATTATTCTGTTAACATAATTTTGAATTTGATAAAAAATATTTAAAATTTTTATTTATGAGAATTGTAGAGGTTGCTCTTTACCTAGATAATTGGGTGGGTATGTATAAGAGAAAATTATGTCGTCAGAAAGTGTCATAATAAACACGAATATTTTTTAACTCTCAGCTCCTGTAAGTGAATAGCATGTTTAGAAGAATTGTAATGAAGGAGCACTTCCTTTACCTATTTTAAAATATGTGTGTTTGACGTGTTCGTGGCTTTTAGGATACTACAATTTATGCATTAATTATAATGATAAGTAGTATATCTGTACACTTGTATGCAAAAATATTTATTTAATAATATTTAACTTAAACTGACGTAATACAAAGTCTTTAAATTTACAATACTATTATAATGGTTAGTGTAGATTGGTATGTTGTAACTAATATATATAAATATACAAAGTGCTGCATAAATGTACGGTCATATATATTACTGATAATATAAAGCTAAAAAGTTTGTTTTGTTTGGTTGAACGCGCTAATATCTCGAACAAATGGTCCGATTTGAAAAAAATATAACCGACACTCACGCGGGCGTAGCTGCAAGAAAAGCTAGTTTAAAATAATGCCCGTAAAAATATTGATCTATGAAAGTAGTTTCTCTACTCGGAAATAAAATGGAGCTCCCGTAATAATTTTGATCTGATGATAAAGATAGATTAGAGATTAAGATCATTTAATTTATTTTGTATAAACATGAGTATACACAAGCTGATGAAAATAATTTTGTGTGGTAAGCTGATGAAGATAATATTTTACCCCCATGTACTTACACATATTATTCCAGTCTGACTAAGGGATACTGTATTACCTAGTAAAGTGGGTTGTGGAAGTCAGATAGGCAGTCGCTTTCATGTAAAATACGGTATTCAGCTAAATCCGCTAAGACTGGAAGCCGATCCCAACATCGATTGGGAAAGGCTAGGCACATGATGCACTTAATCATATTATTACTCATGTTTACGAAATAAATATCTTTATCTTATGGTCAATTAGTGTTTCGAGTTACTAGTCATTAAAAAAAGTTATTCCCTTCTATGAGCTGAAGCAGTATTTTAAATATGACTGCGCCCTTTATGAGCACTCTGTATATGTATGTATATCTTTTCGTTTTGGGTATTAAGTACTATAAACTCTTTAAGCTAAACTATTGCCGTCGTCTAAGCGAAACTTCTACGTGCCGTGTAGTGCGCTGTCTCGCTTCCTCATCGGCAACAGTTCTGCTTAAAGAGTTTGGTAAAATGGTACAGGCACTGAACACCTTTTTTGTTGTGCTGCTGTTTTTGTCGGACCAACCAAAGAAATAAGTGAATTAAAAAGCTCTTCCATAATATTGCCTAAAGCAGAATTGATTACTAGCATAAAGTACATATAGGTAGATGTTACGGAAACAGTTTATTTTGCAATAAGTTTTTGTATGTTAATAATTATTAGCATAGCAAGACCGCCAAAATGCAATAAAACTTTCTAAGTATCTCTAAAATATAATTGTGTATTTTATATGTAAGTTTTATATTGTTGGTACTTACAGTATGTGAAGCAGTCCTCCATACTTAGGCGCGCGTACTTGGTTTAGAGTTATTAACAAGTAATTGATCAATAATTTCCATTTATTCCATAAAACTGTATAATGTAAATGAATGACTAGAATAATATAGTTACGCTTAACTCGACATAGGTGCATACATTATTTACAATAACTATTTGTGAAAGAAACCTTGAAGAACCATCTTAGAACCGCAAAATTTCAATATAATAATGCATAAAATTGATGTAAAACCGCCTGCTTCCAATATTCTTAAACTGCCAGAATCTTAATCAGATATGTTGGATAATCTCATTATAGATTCTAAGATATAGAAGTTAAGTCGTTATTGAGACCATGTACTTAGCTAGCTTCGATTACAAAGAAACTTGTGGTTTATGGATGGTATTTTAAGTGTCTTTTACCGTAAAAAGATATAGACATAATATTGTATTTTTGTAATACGGTAGTGATTTATTAAGAACGGCTAGATAATTGGAAATAGAATTTAGTATCGATAGCACAAATAAATAGACACAGCAGATGCTGCGGAACAATAACAGCATTTATTGCGTGTACGCTAAAGTAACATATTCTAAAATATACAGCAATATATTTTCTAGGTAGATACAATTTATTTACATCATCAAATTACACTTTCGTTTACGTTTTTAAACAAAATTAAATGATCAGCTTTGTTTTTTATTAATTTTGGAATACATAAACTGGTGACTAGGAATTAACGTAAGTCGTATCATATGAAAACTATTGATTTTGGTGAAATTCTATCACTTTTTTTCGTCCAAAAGTATGATTATAAAAATAATTTCATTTTATCACTTAAGTTTTATAGTATCAATATATTCTCCATAATTCAAGTTTTTTGCTCATGTGTTCATAGTAATTAAGAATTACTTTTGTTAATCTTTATCGTGGTAATGTTTATTACTTAATTTGTATCCTATTATTACTATGCAGCTATAAATGTTATGTGTAACAAGATTGAATTAACATTTCTACTTATGTTCACGGTAGTATTGTTCTTCTTTAAAAATCAATACACCAACTAATATTATTGTTCATCATGGCTACTGTGTAAATGTTTATGTAGCTATTCACAATTACAATATTCCAATAAGTACATTATTATTGTAACGTAACGAAGTTTACAAGCAATATAGTGACTACTTAAATGCGAACAGTGTACGTAGGCGTAGGTTTTTAAGCTTAAGCTTAAACAAATGGTAGTAAACAACAATTCAAATAGAACGCCTAATAAAGTATTTGCGACAAAAGTTGCCAATTTATACCACTTGTCAGTACTTGCAATGTGTCAGCTAGATTCAAACGATATAGAACATGTACGCTGAACGAGGTTTCTATGCCTGGCAAATTCGATCGTGACACTCATGGTCCGCGCGGATGGGTGGGACGTTACTACTAATGACGCTTCCGTCAGTTGACCCTGTCCCGCGCGCATATTTTACCACTCCTGCTGCCTTCGCTACGGTGGACATCACCCGTCGCCCGCGGCCTAGTTTCATAGAGTGTCACGTATGAATTAGCCAAGTGTAGTTGCTTATTACGTTCTGACCTGTAAATGGCAGGTAGCTACCACGTCAAGAGAACCAACTTCAACGAAACCTTCAGAACTTATTCAAAGCAGCAAGTTGCCCAGTTATGAACTTATCATAAATTATTTATCTTGTTTAAAATTTTATCTGATCGTATGTGTAGGTCAAATTTAATATTATATTGTAATTGCTTTACAATATAAGTATTTGTTACAATGTACAATATCAAATAAAGTTGTTTTTGTATGTAGGTACATATAATACCAAGATATAATACTAATAGATAAGGATAGCCTTAATTTAGGGCGAAAACATACTTGTCAGCATCAATTCATTCTTAGTTAAAATAAAGCAGCTGTTTTTACAGAAACTTGTACACTCTCAAAGCGCGACAAACTGAATCGCCGCTGTAACGGAACGTGGCCTTAATAATACTGTGATGCACATAAATATGTAACATAAATATCTGCAAGCTGACTAATGATGAAGTGTGTTTTCGTACTAACCCAGAATAAATATTTGATATATTTCAATATTGTTTTAACTAATAATAAGAAACATGTTTTATTAATAAATTTGTTTAATATAAGATTAAAAAAGTCGTTGGTATTGTTTTGTAAATTCGTATCTTGTTAAATTGTTTTTAAAATTGTTTCTAACTTAATCAATTCGTGTTCAATTTTCTGAAATTAAAATACCGACACTGATTTATATTGACAGCGAAATTTGCAATCTGAGTTATTATTTTTATGTCCCGTACCTATGCAGGACATACAAAATAATAAATGTTAACATTATAAAATAATTTACCTTTCGTTGAAAAAAAGTTCATGTGAACTCAATTGCAGTGGGGTTGGCTGATTAGTGCTTCCAAAGTGTTTCTTCTTCCTCCTTATTTTATTTTCATTCCATTCAACGTCAGCTACTTCGTTATCTGCCTCATAATCACTTGACAAACCTTTTCAAATAGTTATGTTATAACCTTTATAAATATTGTTAGAAAGATGAAGAAATTGTTTAGTGAATATTTTTCATTGTTTGTTGATAATTATTACAAGAGAACTTTTAAATTACTTACAGTTGCTTAGTAGCTCAGATCTTATAGAACAATATGAATTGCTGTTTTCAGTCAAACTTTCCATCCATTGCTGTAAACAACAATATATTATAGAAAAAAAAACTGTTGTTTTATTTGAATGTAATATTTTTTGACCACACTCATTACATGTTTACATAATTAAAGTTTATACAGGGTGGACTTTTTTAATGCCACCTAGAGGGAAAGTACTTGAAATAGAAATAAAGGATACATTCCTTATTTTTTAAAAGAAGTAAAACTGCATCTTCCTTTTTGGAAATATGCTTTGTACACCTGGGAATCGAACGGGCTAAAATGCGAAAAATTAACATTGTATACTCTTATGGCATCCGGCGATAGGGAAATCATACGGATCAATTTTTTCAAAGAAAAAAGGTTAAATGAAAGGAAAACCGCATTTTTTTACTCAACGATTGATCTTATTAATTCATTCATTAAAATTACCTTATTGTATTTTTTAACTAAATTTCATAGGTCATTATAACAACTTTAAGGTTTTTTTCAATAAGTATTGTTTTTATAAAAAATCGATGATTGATTGACATAATCATAAAACTACTGAATATATTTTTGTAACAAACACGTATAGATATAATAATAATAACTTTACGGGTTTTTACGAGTAGGAATGTTACTACAGTTTACGTAGTAACTACCTATCTACTGTTATCAAATCTGTGCTACGGTGGGTACAAAACTGAAACGGGAATGCGAGAGGAAAGATAAACATCGCTCGACGGTTGCTATCTGGTTTTCAATCAATGGTCTGTCTTTCTCTTTCCTCATAAAACGGCTGAATTTGTATATATATATCAGTAAAAGGTCACAAGAAGACTCTGAATTAGCCATGGGTGGCAGGAATAAAAAAAGAAATTGGTACCGGTAGCGTGTTGTGGGTTCGATTCCCGTATACAACAATTTAATTCAAATGCATGAGAAAGCCTTGGAACGCAGGCATAATAGCACGAAACGAAGAAAATACGAAACAAACCTTTTCAGGAGGAATTAAGCGATCGGCTTTTTTCATAAAGGTGAAATTTGCTTTTTGACCAAGGTCTACTAAATGTCGCGTTACTTCAGTTGTCGACATGGCCTTAGTCAGCATGCCTTGTAATGTCTGTGGATCTTTGTCCAGTAATCCCGGAAACATAATAGCTAAAGGTTTCATTTGAGGGCCATCTTCACATTCTACCTAAAAAATAAACCCGCGTTTTCATACAATTAGGCATGACTTTAATAAAATCATTCAAAGTATTTTTAAATTAAATCAATTTACGAGTTGTAATACTTCTTCTTCGTCAGACACATTAGTTGAAGATTTTGTTGTGTCTGACAATGATGACTGCAAAATATCGACCCATTCGGAGTCTTTAGCTAATAGAGGACATAATGGTTCTGACGGCTTCTTCACAGCCTCGTGACTACTAGTTCTTGATGACTGTAATATGAAATGGAATATTATGGTTTAGTTTTCGTCATAATCAACATAAATCAATAATATGGACTCTTTCCATCGTAGGATTTTTAGTTAACTCTGTGAACAAACAGTTCATTATAATAATGTAGACCGATTTTTTATTAATTTAACTACCATCATGCAAGTAAATGTATGCTTTCTGCCTTTCTATGTGCATGAACCAATATCAAACAGCTACCTACTGATGTTCCTGGCTTTGTAGTAGCTAAGGTATTTTGTTTCGGCCTTTTGTATTTCTTATTGTAATCACTGCTCATTTTGTAGAAACCATACTGTTTATATAATAAATTGCTGTTTATAAACAATCTACATAATTTGATTTGACATAACCATAACAGTGCATGATTGACAAGTACAGACGCCACAGACAATGCCAATGGTCCTAGTTTTAACTCTTTCTGTTTTTAATTCAAATAAATTTAATAAAAAGTTTGAATACTTATTCAAATGTTTTTAATTAGTAGTGTAGCATACAAATAAAGATTAACACTCCATGATATGAGTTATTACACAAGAATACATATTTCATTGACTTTTTCAAAGGTATTGTTATGACAGGATGATGAATAACATGTAGTTCTTGTTTTATGAGTAATCATCATCTTCTTCGTCGTCAATTCTGGGACCAGGAGGTGGGGGTATATAAGGTTGGGGAGCACCCTCAGCTCCTACTAGTCCTTGTTGCTGTAACAATAGCCATTGCTGTTGTTCTTGTTTAGCTTGTTCTTCACGGGCCTGAAATTAAGATGAGGTCTATTTTGAATATCCATATTGTATAATTGTGTACATTCCTAAAGATTTGAATAAGTAATGTAAAGGAACTTAAAAATGTAATTTGAGTTTTTCAAAATGACAAAACAGTCTTGTTTATTTATTTATTTTGTGACACATTAATGTTTACTTACCTTTGCAAAAAGCTCTTGTTGTTGTCTTAACAACTCCTCTTCAGGTATACCCAGATTCTCAAGTCTTGTGCTTTGTCTCCTTCGTTTAGCAGCAACAGCCTTACAATCTTTCAGCACAGCCTCAGCTTCTAAGGTATAGTCACTAAAACCTAATCTATCAAGTGCTGGAAATTAAACCAAATTGCTTTCATTATTAATCTAAAATATCTAGAATGAGTAGTTAATATTACTGGGTTACTAGTACATTCACAACTGTGTGTTGTGTTAAGGTACATGGTTTAAACGATAGCAGTTTGACAGTTCACCTGTGAGGACATGCTCAGCATTGATCGTTTTTTTGTTACTCTGGTTGCATACTTCGTTGGCTTCTGAACTTAATAAATGTATAAATTCTGTACAGCAGTTTAGAATTAACTCTCTCGACTCAAATGCTACCCGAACGGACGGTACCAATTCTTTTATCATTTTGTTGATACTCGCTCTAGGTAGAGTTAATTCATCTTCCTCTGAAGGCGGTGGGCACAATTCTCTTTCAGGGCTTCCCATTTTAGCAATTGTAATTGCAACGAATTTATCCAATGAAATGTTGATAAAACGCAATTGATCGAAGTCTAAAATCATGAACAGATGAAACTATGAAACTGATGAACACCTGACGTCTGACGGTGACGGACACTTTTGTTTGTTAGTATAATAATTGACTTGACATTGACAATACGACAATCGACATTTCTTTGACGTTTTAGCGTATCTAATGCTGCGTACAGACCGGCCCAACGAACGCCCAACGATGGATATTTATCGTTCGCTAGCGTTGGCTTCCGCACGCTCGTTGGAGTTCGTTAATACGTCCAAATACATTTAGAGTTCGTTCAAATAGCTCGATTTCTTTGATGTTACCGCCACGCTTCGGATCGCCGGCACACGCCAACGAGCGATCGTTGGCATTCGCTAAGCCGTCCAGATTGCAGCAACGAAGGTCAACGAAACCCGTTCGTTGGCGTTCGTTTGGCCGGTCTGTACGCAGCAGAACACAATCGAACATGCCATGCACAGAGAATACAAGTAACCAGAGATAATTTTTCTTTTTTATAAGGTAACCAGCAATGGCTGGGGTACTAACATGGTACTAACCGGCTAGATTCGTATAGAATTTACCTAAAAATTACTTCACCACCGACGTATAGTACAGGAGGCGAGGCCCGTCGCGTATCCTGACAGACTATTATTTATGAACCTTTTGGTATAATATCTTTTACGAGATCGTCATATATATATTAGTATTAGGTACAGACACACATGCTACAAATATTATTAGCATTCTCGAAACAAACATGTCTTCTTTCATTGATAATTCAACCTAATAATAAGCATGCCATTTTCCAACCTTTTTTCTGTTTCGTGTTGCATACAGCTCTCGCCAATTTTTATGGCCGCTCTGAATGTAGCCGTCGGTGCGAACTTGCGCATGGTACAGTCGGGTGGACATTTCATAACCATTTTTTTTTTGTAATTATTGAAAATTAAATAAAAAAAAAATCGGTTACGTTATTCTATGTCCCTTCAACTAACTGAATTTACATTAATTGAATTTGATTGAATAAATATTTAAACAATATAATATAGCTGTTAATTTAACATAAACTTTGGCGAGAGCTGTACCCTGTACCATATAGTCCGTTGTCTACACTAGCGCCTTCCTAGAAGATTTTGGAACTGTTATTTTTAGACTGTATCTGGTTTCTGGACACTATTTAAAATTTTCTGCCATAGGTGATTGTGCGGCCGCCACACTGTGCTCCTCGCGCTGCTCATCGCCATGCTCCTCGCGCTGCCGCGATGTTGCCCACACAATGCTCTACTCGCGCAATTAATCGCGAAGCTCCTCACTTGGCATTTGCCTTTGTTGGACGATGGACGATGAAACTGCGGCAGCGTGCGCGCTATGCATTTTTAGTTTATCTAATTAAATTAATGTCATACAATCAAATACATAATCGTCGTCAATACATCGTCGTCGTCGTCCTCGCCAATGGAGATGGAGACATCACATCTATTCATCGCTATGTTTGTGTCTAGTATCCCAAATATTTGGCTCCCCAGACAACAGATCAATAAAGAGGAGAGAACCGATGATGATGATGAACTAGATGCAGAAGAGGAGACTCGTGACCTACCTATAAATAATAATATTTTTTCATTCATCCATTCTACGGCGCTTGGCAACGACATGATTTTCAATTTACCTATGCGCTGTCGTAAAAAAATTCAAAAATGTGCGGGCGTGCGTTATGCGTGACCGCTTGATGCAGACTGCGACCGCGCGATTATGTGGCCAGCCACTCGCGCTCATATTGCCGGTCCTTTGACTCGCGCTCAACAAACCGACAAAATAGGGAGCAGTGGGCAAGGCGAGGAGCATGACGAATAACGTTGCCACACTACGTCTCTGCCTTTTTTTTTTTCGGGGTGAAATGCTTATGCTTTCAACCCACGCCGAGGGCGCGACGTGGGGATATGTCGGACTTTCACTGACCAAAAACACCCCGGTCCCGTCTCTGCCTAGGCCGGAGTCGTGGGATCACTCGGACATTCTCTGCTCGACTCCGGCTGGAACTACGTCTCTGCCTGCTTTCCTCGCTACTTCCCATGCCACTCGTCGAGTGTATGGCAGGCCCATAGAGAGGGAGGGTAGAGAGATGATGCTCTTTCTCACTACCCTTCATAGTAAACCTCAGAATAGTGATTGAAATAAGTGATAACCGATACTAACATTACCCTCAAAAATATTACGAACAATAAATAGAAAAAGAAAATAATGAGTGATTAATTAAGGTATAATTCCTATTGTTAATTAATCAAGATTGCAGGTTTTTCAGCTACTAAAGGTAGCCCCACAAATTGTCTGCCCCTGAAAACACCTTTTAACACTTATTCCCCCTAAATTTAGGGAGATATCTCAATGCTGGCAAGTCAACAGAAGTGTCCGCTCACCGCTGAATTTGTCAATCTTGACATTTCTTTCTTGATGTGATGTCATTCCTCTGTCATTCACAATAATTGTCAAATTGTAGTAACTTTTCAGAAACAACGTGAATTTATATTTTTTTATTTCAGGTGGACTACAGCGAGTTCTATTACCATGGTATTTTATTTTACAAGTAACGTTGTATCTCCACCTGTTACTTTATTCATGGGTGCTGATAAACATGAAAGTACGTACCTAGATTATACGATTTTTGTGTCATAAAGTTTGATCAGACCAGTGCTTGTACTAATTCGGTATTTTTAAACACTGCAGTTTATCTTTTACTTCTTCACTTTCCAGATGAAGACCTAATAAAGTGGGGATGGCTAGAAGATGTCTGGTTTCACGTAGACAAAGTATCGTCGGCCCACGTATATCTTCGTTTAGCACCGGTAGGATGATAACTTCAATGACTCCTGAATACTTAACTTGAAGAAGTGGTCTTGAAACAGTGTGTTGTTTTTTCTCCATAAAGTGACTTTTTGACCTATTTGGTCATAACTCATAACATATAGCAGGAGTTTTACCACATTTAGTATAATTTAATCCAATTTTCTTTGCAGAACCAAACAATTGACGACATACCAAACTCTGTGTTAGATGATGCATGTCAGTTAGTCAAAGCTAATTCTATAATGGGGAACAAAATGAATGATATTGATATTGTCTATACAATGTGGTCTAATCTCAAGAAAACTGCTGGAATGGAGGTATGTATAATAATAATAAAGTAATCTTTACATAGTCTATAACAAATTTAAAGTCATGTTGTTTGTGTGCTCAAATCTTTAAAACTACACAAAATATTTAACTTACTTTCCAGATATAAATTAGCAATTTATGATGAAGTTTTTTATGGCATTAATTACTCTGCTTCCCATGTAAAGCCAGAGTGGGTACGCTAGTTGTAAACAAAATAGCAACACAAAATATAATTCATTAAAGGCTGCATAATGTTAGACACCATGTGTAAAAACTCTAGATAGCCATTGTTCTAATGAATAAATTTAATTATATTAATTACTATATATAATTAAAATAATAATAAGAATAAGATTACTTTTTTTTACTCTGTTTTTTAACACTTATTAATTAGCAGTGTGGGACCCACATTACTACTACTCTTGTCAACCCCTTTTGGTAAGCTAACGCTTGTGTTACGAGTGGGTTCACGTCGGTAGTGCAATGGGTGGCATTTGAACCCGCAACCACATGATCGCAAGTCCGATGCCCTACGCATTAGGCTACAGCTGCTTCAATCAAACACTATGACCATGATAATTATTCTTTTTATGCTATTTTTGATCATTTTAAAATATTAATTAATTACTATTGCAGGCTGGCCAAGTAGGATTCCATAAAGACAAAGATGTGAGAAAAGTAAGGGTAGCAAAGAGATGCAATGATATTGTAAATAGGTTAAACAAAACCAAGAAAGAAGCATTTCCAGATTTAAGACTAGAGAGAGAAAATAGAGACAGGTTAGAAAGAGAAGACAAGAAGAAGCTTTTAAGAGAAAAGAAAGAGAAAGAAAAAGAGGATGAGAAAAAGAAGAAGGAAGAAGCAGAATTAAGAAGTTATTCCACTTTAATGAAACCAGAAAATATGTCCACTAATTATGATGGAAATGATTCTGATGACTTCATGTAATGCAAATGTATATTAATATAGCAACCTTTAATATATTTATTGTTTTTACTATTACTAAATATATAGGTTCTCTTTTATTTGAATGACACTTGCAGTCTTGTACCAATGTTACAAATAATGTATTTGGAGTCAAGTCATGACTATGATCTCTTGATGCCTCTTATCTTATCTATACATATATAAAAAATGCATCCCTATTTTCCTTAGTCAGGGATCACACTGATCACAGGTGAACGGTAGGACCAATTTCGCTAAGGGTCAGGTCACATCGAGACGCGACGCGAAGATACTTGAATAGGCCAGTGACACACATTTCGTTGTGAGAATTCAGAATACGTTGCGCCATGCAGCGCTGCGTCGTGCACCGTGAAAAGCAACGTCGCGAGACGCATCCTAAAATCATAGGCAACACGACGCCTCGCTGCGCAGCGAGACGCCGCGCCGCGCAGTGCAGTGCCACGGAATGCCACGTCTTCCCGCCCCGCCCCGCAGTCTACCTACCATTTGCAAGCCTTTTGGGGTGGCCTCGGCTTCGCCGCGCGGCGTCGTGAGGTGCAGCGCCGCTCATGCACGCCGCGCGTACCGACTGCGCAGCGCTACATGGCACAACGTATTCTGAATTCTCACAACGAAATATGAATCTTTTCGTGTAGAACATAAAGTTATATTTTGAATCGCTCGTTAAAGGTCGCGTCGCGCGTCGCGTTGCTTCTCGGTGAGAGCTTCAGAACCTATTTTTTTTTAACTTGTATAGCGTTTGACTTATATGTTAGTTGTTTGACACGAGGGGACACGACAATGTCTGTCAGGTCAATAATATAATACCGGCCTATAAACGTCCCACTACTGGGCGCAGGCCTCATCCCATATAGAGAAGGATATATATAATAATAATTGAATAAATTACCTTTTAGATTCTTAAAGACGACTATAATCAAACAAAGCATTAGTTTTTAACTACATTTATTCCAACTGTATTTAAAGAATTTACAACCCATGATGGATAATTGCCATCAGGATAGTACTCTTTAACAAAGTTTTGAACATACTCTGGAAATGTCCCGTTTTCAATATGGTTTCTCATTGATTTCATAAGACCCATCTGTAAAAATAATAAGGTATTGGTAAGGTATTGCTTGATAATTTAATTGTTTTTGTTGTTTTGCAGAAAGTAATTACATGTCCTAGTAATAAATAATCCTATAAAATGCTATTTGATATGGTACCTGATAGGCTATATTGTGCACTGAAAGTAAATGGCATGCTACAGTCTCAACTGTTACAATGCCATGCAAATAAGCTCTGGTGTAGTTTTTGCATGTGGAACACAAACAGTCCTTGTCAATTGGATTCAAATCAGCTTCATATTGTTTTTGTTTCAAATTTAATTGACCCTTTGGGACAAGAGCACAGCCAAATCTCTGTAAAAAAACAGGATATCAAATAGTCTCCCAAATTTTATCCAAACCCATTTAGCACTTTCAGTAGTTTTAAGTGACAAATATACATACATCCATGCCTAAAAACATTCATATTATAATATTTATAACTTACTGCAGTGCGTGTTGGGAACACACAGTCGAACATATCAACTCCAAGGGCCACACATACAACAAGGTCAATGGCCACACCTACTCCCATAAGATATCTAGGCTTATCTTTGTCCAGTATTCCAGTGCTTAGACTCACCATTGGCCAGAAATCATCTTTTGATTCACCACCACTAAAATAAAGAAGGTATAAATTTTAAATACAAAGCATATACCTATCTGTCGTTTTAATATAATATTGACTGCATTGTTGTTACAAGAAATAGAATTAATCTCTGCTTTTATATTCTTATACCTTAAACCTCCAATTGCAAATCCATTTACATCTTTACTCATATGGTCTTTTGCACTTTGGGATCTCAGTTCTTTATTTAACAACCCCTGAACAATGGGAAATATGTTTTGCTCAGTTGGTCGCTTATGAGCTTTCAAGCACCTGTCCAACCAGCGGCTAGTTCTTTCAGTTGCTTCTTTAATGCGATCATAATCTTGGAATGTTGTTTGAACAACATCATCAAGCTGCATAATAATGTCAGCTCCTGAAATTACATACAGATAGAGTGAGTTATAATAATACAGAATAAATAACATTTTGTACAGTTTAATGTAATACCTATACAATTTTGAATTTCAATTGACTTTTCAGGAGTTAGCATTATCTCAGAATTATCGTATGGTGATCTAAATTTGACACCCTCTTCAGTAATCTCTGCCAATTTAAGCAGTGATACCATTTGGAATCCCCCTGAGTCAGTAAGAAGAGCTCGGTTCCATCCCATAAATTTGTGAAGACCTCCAGCTTTTGTTAAAACATCTGTGCCTGGCCGGTTTCCCAAGTGATAAGTGTTTCCTAAAATTATTTCGCAATCTAGACTTTCAAGTTGATCAGGTAATAGCCCTTTCATGGTCCCCTGAAAATAAATAATTGTATGTTTTCTTATACTAATAGGAACTACAAGACCTTATCTAATTAACAAAGAAGACTCCTGACCTGTGTTCCAACTGGCATAAAGACAGGAGTCTTCACTTCGTAATGCGGTAATTTCATTAACCCAACACGGGCTTTCGATATATTACACTCAGCTTTTACATGAAAAGACAAAGCAGACTTCGAGGCCATTTCAGTAATAAAATATTTAACCAGTACAATTTATTGTCCTTAACTATTTAACAGCTTTTAATAAATAAATAAATAACTATCAGTTTAATTCGGAACACAGAACACAAATACTCTAGGAGTCTAGGCGTGATTTGGATTATTCATTCCGTAGATTCATTCTGATTCGGAAACAAATTGTTCAGTCACAGACAGTCGGCAGATTTGACAAAATGCACCACAGAAATGCACTCTGTAGTCTGTAATAGTCTGTATGGATTTGATAAAATTTGATTTGACTTGACACTTGACTGACTGACGGGCTGACGGACTTGACCTTCTTTTTTCCTTAGTCTGTGACTTGACCACAGAAGAGACAGAGCATGCGACATCAATCAACTAACTTTTATGGAGGGTATAAGTAAGGAGGGTAATCTGCGTACATGAAAAGTGTCCGTCAAATTCTATAAATTAGCGGCGCCACTTTATAATAGATAATGCAAGTTTCGAGCACGCCAATAAGCATGCTAGTTTCGAGCATGTGTACCTGTATATAATTTGTCTGTGCTGTCAGCGTTAGACTGTACTATGGAGGGTAGAGGTAAGGAGGGCAATCTTATGTGGGAGAAAAGTTGAAAAAGTGTCCGGTTGTATGCGCTAAATAACAGTTCCAAAATCCTCCAGAATGGCGCTGGTGTGTCCAAAGGGTATGGTATGAATGTAGCAATTTGTAAACGAAGTGAAGTATGTCGAGTTAAACAATTGAATATTATTATCGACCAAAGTAGTTACTTATTGAAATTTCAACTACTTGCGTAGTTCAAAATAATGTAGTAAATATAACCTTGAAGAATTTTGATGAGAAAACTTGTAGCTGGAGTGATTATATTTCGTAAACTGTGAATAGTACGTTGATTGACTTTTTATTAGCTTCCTTTAAAATTTACCCTGATGCAAATGTGGCGCCATCCTAATTTAATACATTTTGACGGACAATTTTCATGTACTGACCATGAAGGTATACCTTCATGGACTGTACCTGACTGTACAGTGTACTCTACTGCCATCTATGAGTAAATATAGGTAAACAGCCTCCTCGGTACGAATAACTTTATGCAGAGTAAATTTCGATTTTGTTTTAAAATTGAACCTTATGCAGACCGCCTTAGCCGATTATTTGTACAGTGTACAGCAAAATGTAACTTTGTCCATACTTCCATAGTCTATCTACTTCAGTCGAGTGATCATAACCTCCCAACTAAATAATTTTCATGTGAATTACTTGTATACCTTAGTTTCTGCTGCAATAAGTGATTAAAATTGAGTAAAGTTTAGTGCTAAGTTGTTAGGATAGTTTTAGCGTGGTAATTAAGTGTCTCTTTATGATATTGACTTCTTTTATTGTCGGGTTAAAACAATCTCTGATATGTAGCCTGTAAGCGTAAGGGAGTGTCTAAGATTTGTAAGTTACATGTAAAATGTGGAATATTTTTTACTTACCACGGTTATTTGAAATCATATATTTTTTTTCTAACTTTTGGTACAATTAAGAAAAGGCAACACAAATTACAACAGTGTGCAAAGCGGTTCCTTTAGCTCAGATACGAACACGTGTGATCATCGATTTTGGTGACTTCGGTTCGGTTCTGGCAATAAAACTCGTTTTTGTGATCTTTTTCATTTGTATTTTTCTAATTAAAATTAGTTAAATAATGTTTTACATTATTTTAGTAAATTTAAATTCTTTTATTTCCGTTTTTATATTTTTTTTTTACTATTTCATAAAAAAGTTAATTTAAAAAATAATGTAGGTACCTATTCAAAATTTCAAGTAATGTAATAAGTAAGTATGATAAATGGTTTTAATTTCAGGGTACAATATGGTATTGAAGATACTAGAATAAACAAAAACAAAAAAAAATGAACACAAAAAGTGCAAAGCAGTGTAAACATCCAAAAAAGATGAAATCCAGTAAAACTAGTGCAAAACCTGAGGTGTTTGTACTACCTCCAGATATATTGAAGCAACTTGGCATTAGTATAGGCCTAGGCAATGTGAACCAAGATACCATCCCTGCACCACCGAAGATTATTCCAAGTAAGTAGTTTTACCTAGTTTTCACTGCAGTCATTATGCAGATATTTAAAAGAATTATTTTGATAAGATTGTTTTAATTTCTAAATATGTATAGGTAAGTATAATATTTATTACTTTGAATATCAAACACATTATGTATCCATTTTTTTATTTACTACAGAATAAAAAACTTATTAATTTATTAATTATGTACCTATTAACTTATTAATTATGTACCCATTTTTATTTATTTACTCCAAAAATAAAACTTGTTTTTATTGAAATGTTAGAAATACTTCTTTTTAAACCTAGTCATGGTTTTAGCACTGAATTGCAGATACTACATTATAATTTTTTTCCAGATACTGCTGTTTCCAATTATGACAACAGCAGTAATATTGCTACATCAGGCAGTAGTGGGAATACATCTGACTCTTCTTTTTTGGAAACAGCCAACTTGATGAAAAAGTCTGTTTTCTTGAGTCCAACTTTTGTTCCTACGGTTGCTAATGTGATTCCCGGAGAAATACAGCTGCTATGTCACAAAAATACAGATAGTTCAGTGGGGTCTGAAACAGAATTAGTAGATGGTCTTAATAGTGTTTTTGAACCTGTTGATAGCATTAAAGTTCCCGGTGTACTCGCAGGGGCCAATAATATAGGAAAAGACAGTTTTATTAATGATGAAACTAAAATAAGTGGGGAAATGACTGTAAATGGACTATATACTCCAGTTCCAAATGTTGAGCTAGATGAAGATGCATATGAAGATACTAGATCTTTCGATGATAATGAAATGCAAATTGATAGTACCATTTCCTCTAAAAATTTAATTGTTCAAGAAAGCAAATTTGATGATTTATTTGCAGAAAACAGTAATAACAATTTAATAACTTCCAAAAATACTAATGCCTTGGTGCATATTTTTGATAAAAAAGCTAGTTCTGATATAATTCAGAGGAATAATACTAAAATAAATATAATATCAGAAGAAACAATTCCAATATCTAAACTTAAGGAATTACAATTACATTCTTCCCTTACTCCAGTGCCCGTTAATACTGTTATAGCACCTAAAAAAGTGAATGAGAAACGTATAATAGTACCAGTTGATACCTGTGAAAAAAATCCTGTAGTGATTATGAGTAATACCGAAGTGCAATTTAAGGAAACCAATGAAATACATAGTGAATCACACCATAGTAACAATAATATACATATGGATAAAGACCATAATTTGGAACCTTTGGACACAACATCACACCTTCAACATAAACATTCCATAAGAGAAGTAGAAGTTAATCTTGAAACATGTCATTCAGCCAATATAATTGATGAAAATTTGAATGGTGTTAATGTTTTGACAGTAAATGATGGTAAATTAGAAACAAGTGAGCAAAAAGATTACATAAAAAAATCAACGAATGTGGTAACAAGTGATTCTGATCAATCAAAATCTGATTTAAATGAACAAAAAACAACGAATAATACAGAATTAACTATTCATGATCAAATTAGTGATGAAAATCAATGCAGTTCCGAGAAAGACATTATTGAAAATGGTGAGGCTGAAGGGGAATGTGCTCTAGACACACAAAACATTTGCAAACAAAATCCCGAAAATCTTAAAAGGAAACAAGTAAAACATAATTTTGTTAAATCTAAAACTACTGGTAACCACAAACAAGATAAGAATAAATCTAGTTTAGATGCTCATAATAATCTACCTATAATTATAGATGAAAAAGGAAAACCATTACTTAATGAAGAGTTGGTCAAAAGTTTTAATGTATCTGATGAAAATTCTTCCAATATTAGTAAATCCGATAAAGTTAAGGAGATAGCAGCATACTTAAAAAAGCTTTCTCATATTTACACTGACAAAAAGAAAATGAAAGCTTGTTTAGCCAATGATAGCAATGAAAAGGAGACTATACAATCGAATACTAATATGATTAAATCGAAATTATGTATTCAAGGCGTTGAAAAACCGGGTGGTGTACTATCGGAACACCACGGAGAGAGTAAAGTAATTAAGACATATGCTAAGTGTAACAAACAAAAACCATCTAAAAAATCCACTTATCCATTGAATAGTGATGATACATTTGTTGCTGTTGAAGTATCTGATCTCGAACTGAATACTGTAGAAATTTCACAAATTTGCCTAAAGCAAGAATTTTGCATGTGCAATGATTTTGGCCGCATAGCATACTACGATTATGATGATTTGTGTGAGCATATACATTTTGCAAATAATACTACAAATTCTGAATTAGATTTAATATTTTCTATATACAGTGATGAGGTACTTGTAAATAATAATAGTGAAATTGAAATAGTGGAAGCACATAAGACTGAAGAAATTGTAGAAACTCTGAATTTTTGTTGGAATGTCATGGATGGTGAACTTTTAGACATAGAGCAGATACAAGATAAAATTACAATAAATAGCGAGGACAGTTCTTGTTTCGATAAATCTACTAGAGTATCTGGGTATATCGATGATACCCGAGATAAAAACAATAGTACTGTAACTGAAATACATGATCAAGTTGATGCAGCGATGAATGTCGAAGATACTGATGGTGTTTTAGAAACTGTAGATCATGCGGCTGAAAATACCAATTGTGATAGCATATCAATTGATAATGATAAATGTTTAAAGGCTAATGTCAGCTTTTTAGCTGTAAGTACGGATAAGAAAGAAAAAAACGACCGAAAAGATCGTACCACAGAATCTGAATTAATAGTAAGTACAAGGAATATTCTATTAAAAGACTCAGTACCCTGCAGTAATCTCATTATGGTGAGAGGTTTGTAATTCTTATGAAAATGGTGGTGAGGTGACATATTTATGATGTTTTATTGTAATTTCAGCCCACATCTGCTTCGGAAATTAAGCCATCAGAGTCAGGTGACGACAGTAAAAAGGTTCGTAATCATTACTTGTTACTTTAGTCAACATTTTAAATGTTGTTTGGTACAGCAAAGTTAATGTAAAGTAATTTTAAACAGTTATGTTTGTATGGTTCCAGATTACCAACATTACCAGGGATGATGATAATGATACTTCTAAAATTAGGGAACCTAAAGATAAATCAGCAAAAACGCCAAAGAAGAAAGATGAACGAATAAATGAAGATGCACCCAAATCAAAAGAAAATATGGCTAAGGTATTTTTAGTAATTTGAATAGATTTTACAAATCTTTCAGGTTTTGTCGATTCGAATTCGATTAACATTTAAATTGTAAAACATAAAAGTGTAAAAAATTACATGATCTTTTTCCATATTCCTTTGAAACCCTTTATCGTTCTTCGGTTAAAAAGGAACCTGTATAGGCTAGTAAAGTTCTCATAAAAACTTTCAGAAACGGCGCTTGTCAGATATGTCGTTAACAGCAACGTCTCAGAAGAAAGACGAGCCTTCACCTAAGAAGAATATTAAGTGCGCGTTATGTAATAACTTGTTTAGCGAAGAAGAATGGGAGCACCATGTTGATAACCAGCACCAGCATATCGCTTGGAAAGAGGATCAATCTATTGTGGGTTTATATTATTTTATAACTAGCTGTCATAACAAAGAGTCCAAGTTTGGATATTATTGCTTGTGCTCAAAATGATAAGAAACGACAAGTAGTTTTTTCCAGAAATTAAAATATTAGTAACATTTAAATATTTATAAGCCTAAATACCCACCAAACATTTTTGTGAACACAAGATACGTTTTTTTGGCTGTTTATTATTGTAGAACACAGTATTAACTATTACGTCAGCGCACGCGGAGAAAGCAGTACGGGAGCACTGTTCACGACTCGCTTAGCTCAAACCAATATTTAGAGGTAGTTGAGATTTTTGAGTTCCTCATAAATTAGGCTATCATATAACGACTTTTTTCAATCCGTGTGGTAGTTTCTGAGATTAGAGTGTATGAACAAACCACAAATTAAAAAACCTTCCCGCTTATTATATTATTAGATATATGTAGATAATGAAAGCTTACAGATTATTTAAAAAAAAATACTATCGTGTGCACAATAAAGAATAAATATAATTTAATTGTATCTTGGTGAATGTTACAGGATTTGGAAAACCCAGAATTAATAGCCAAATTGAATAAAAAACTTAAAAAGGGTGGCGTTTTGGAGTGCCCTTTTTGCGACACAGAAAAAAAGAAGTTGAAAAATTATGTTGTACATGTCAGAAAGTGTATTAAAGAAAAAGTAATTAAATTATATCTTTAATATTTATTATTACAATTGAAACACTTATAAAAGTGTTTTACTAATCGACAGGCACCTTTTTATAACTTTTTATGTTATTTTATTTCAGGTTACATCCTCTACCTCAAAGGATAAAAGTACTCGCAGACATAGAACAGAAGTAGTTGAACATATCACTTGTGGAGTTTGTCAGAAAAGCGTAGAAGAATCAAATTGGATTGAACATATAGGAAAGGAACATAATTACTTGTCGTGGAAAGAAGGACAAGAGGACGCCTGGGTGAGTTAAAAAAAATTAATATTTTTATTGATCATTTAAAACTGGCATTAGAGATGGTCTGCGAGCGAAGGAAGAGTTTCGGCTTATTCGGGCGCCGTTAGTGTAGTAATGTCTGCCGCCACCCGCACGTATCATGCGAGTGTCACGAACGAATTTGCCACATTATAGCAAATGAAAGATCCATTGGGTCTTTGACCTAAAAATAAATAGATAAAGTAAATAAATAGTTTATTATAAAAATATCATTAATTTTAATAATTTTTCCAGAATTTTGAAGATGAGACGTTAGTAGCTCAGCACTTATTGAATATCAAAAGAGGACATGGCAATTTGATTTGTTACAAATGCGGGTTGAAACGCAAACGTGTCAAGCTGTATTTAGCACACATAAAAACATGTGATGGTAGTGGGGTAAGTTTATATTCTCTTATTACATTAGTAAATCTTTTTAGATGAAATACTTTTTTTTTTAAATTTCTGAGCGTCGTCATATTAAAGAACATTGTTCCGACTTAGGATGTTTTCTAATTCAAAGAATGCGTTATTTGCCTTGGTTGTGCATGCAATAAATATAGAAAGCGCCTAAAAGTATAAAAAATACGATTTTTAATTGCAATGACATTTTGTATTAACTACAAAAACTTTTTATTTTTGCCTAGGTAAACTTGGACGATTCTATGAACGTCGATGTTAACACAAGTAATCTAGAAATCGAGCCGGTAGAATCTAAGACTGTGAAATGTGGAGTCTGCCAGGAGGATATGCCAACCATGAAATGGATGGACCATATAGCCAAGGAACATAATTATTTGGCTTGGCAAGAAGGTGAACCAGCCGTGGTATGTATAATTCAAATAATATCAATATATAATTTCTTAGCCTTTGAAGACTTGATCATGTATAAGCAACACTTGCGAAATGTCCTTATTGGGTGTACTAAAAAACGAAGTTTGACAATAACCTGATCAATATAATGATATAGTTCAAAGAAAAAAATATGATTAAATTTTTCTATGCTTATTTAATTTTGTAGTATTTGAAGAACTATTTCAGTCTTAGATTCCAGTAAAATAAAAACAATCAAACTTCAAAATATGTGCATGAAAAGGTAAATATTAAAGAGCAGCTGCTTTGTTTCAGGATTTGGAGGATGAGGAAGCTGTGTGGAAACATTTGCTCCAAATTATCAGAGATTATGGTTGCTTAATATGTCATAAATGTGGCTTGAATCGCAGGCGCGTCAAAATGTTTTTGTCTCACATAAAGTCGTGTGATGGTACTGGGGTGAGTTTGTTTTGTTGTGATTCTAGTATTCAGTTAAACTTATCAATATTTATTACCCTACGTGAAGATAGCACCAAACTGCAACTAAGTATCACCATTCTCGAAAAAATTTTAAAATAAAATAAGTCTAGAGGAGAGTCTATTAAATTTTCTATTTCAAATCTATTTATTTACATCACTGTTTTCAAACTTTAGAGTATATATATATTTATCCATTAATCGCTAAATATTCTCTTTTTCTAGGTTTCTTTTGAGGATTCATATTTGAGTGACTTCAACTCCAGCAATGTGGAAGCTTTGGAGTCAAACGTAGATGAAGATGTGGAATGTGGTGTGTGTAATCAGACGATGCTGGCCTCGGACTGGGTCGACCATATATGCAAGACACATAATTATATGGCGTGGAAAGTTGAGGAGACTCCTTTGGTAAGGATTTTGTGCATATACTTAATTATAATATAGAACTAGCTGATGCTGAGCCTTCCTCGAGAACTAACCTATTTTTGAACCTACCCGTTTTTGAGTTTATCACGAACAGACAGAGAGACATACAAACAAACAGGACGGAGGATTTTTTTATAATATATAGTGATACGTAAATTACGCAATCTTCCACACGTTAGTAGTAAAGTCCACTTTATAAAACCCCTTAAAAATATTAAATTTAAGCTATATTTTATATTTTAGGATCTAAACAGTGAGGAGGCAATTTGGAATCATCTCCAACAGTACATAAGAACTAGTGATGGATTAATTTGTTACAAATGTGGCTTACAGCGCAAACGAGTTAAATTATATCTGTCGCATATTAAAACTTGTGATGGCAATTTGGTATGTTTTCTGTTACAAAATTTATACGATTTTTTTTACAAAAGAATGTATATTCAAATGCCGATTTAAGTTCTGCCATTTCTGTAACAGATCTTTATGTTTTCAGAGTCAAGGTGATAATTCAGTCGTAAGTTTAGATAACACTAACACGTGGTTCGAAGTGCCAATTGAAACACAGGAGTCGAAGTTAGTCAAATGTGGTGTATGCAACGAGACAGTCTCAATCCCGCAATGGATGGAGCATATTGCTCAGCAGCACAATTATTTGGCTTGGCCTGCAGAATCACCTCCTTTGGTAAGTTTTTTAGCCCTAGTAATTTATTATTATTTATTATTATTATATATATTAGTATAGTGCAGTAGACTACGTTTTAGAAAACTGTGGTTCTGAATTAATGTGTGTTTGATTTGCCTGTACGTATGCCTTTGTTTTATTGTGTATCTATATCTATACTAATCTATACTTCTATACTAATATTATAAAGAGGAAAGATTTGATTTTTTGTTTGTTTGTTTGTTTGAAATGAATAGGCTCCGAAACTACTGGACCGATTTGAAAAATTCACTATTAGATAGCCCACTCATTGAAGAAGGTTATAGGCTACTTTTCTTTTGGAAATCTATCCCCTAAGAGGGTGAAATAGGGGTTGAAAGTTTGTGTGGGTGGTTCGGTATTTTCAATGATAGACACATGAAATTTTGTATACGGGTTTCTGGATAGAAATAAATAAAGACGTATTTCAGCGATTTTAAAAATCATCCCCCTAAGAGGGTAAAATAGGGGTTAGAAGTTTGTAGGTACATGAATTGTGACGTTTTCAAAGATAGACACATTAAATTTAACACAAGGGTTATTAGTTAGAAATAAATAAGATGTTTTTCCGTGATTTTAGGAATCTACCCTCTAAGGGGTGAAATAGGGGCTGAAATAGTTGATATGTGAAGTTCGGTATTCTCAAAGATAGACAGATGAAAAGATAAGATAATGACCATCTAAGACATCTATAATGACGACTCCCGTGGTCGAGTGGCGTTCACTCCGGTTTTTAAGGTGTCGCCAGCTCTAAAGTCCCTGGTTAGATCCCCGGACGGGTCCATGTAGAAAATCACTTTTCTACATTGTCTTGAGTCTAGGTGTTTATGGTATCTTCGTTGTCTCCGATTCCAGAACACAAATGCTTTTGCTACTTACTTTACTTCAATTATTATTTTAACGCCACTTTGAAAATCACAAAATACATCCATCCATCACCTTTAATACTACTCTTTACTTTACGCGCGAGCGAAGCCGCGGGCAACAGCTAGTGTATTAATAAATAAGATTCTGACTAATAAATCTAAATGTTTCAGGACCTAGAAGATGAATCGGCGCTGCGAGTACACTTGCTAAACATTTCTAAACAAATTGGAGGTCTAATTTGTAATATTTGCGGAAAAAATATAAAATACTCTAAAACATATCTAGTGCATGTGAAGGAATGCACTGGAGTTCCGGTAAATTATTTTAATATCTACTATATAAAAATAAGTCGGGTTTTCCTTCCTGACGCTATAACTCCAGAACGCACGAACCGATTTCCACGGTTTTGCATTCGTTGGAAAGGTCTCGGGCTCCGTGAGGTTTATAGAATTATATTAAAAAAAAAGACCGCGGGCGGAGCTGCGGGAAACAAGCTAGTTATTGTATATAACTGTTATTGGGCAATCTGTTACGTAAGAATGATAAATAGCATTTATTTACTCTGCTCCTGGGGTTAGAGCTTAAATACTGTTCTGCCCCAGGTAGGATAAACAACAAAATAAAATAAAAACAAGTTAATCAAATTTCAATCTTATGCCAAGGGCACAAGGGTTTTTTATTGATTTCCCAGTCTTATGAGTATAAAAAGTGTAGTAATCAGGGATTTTACTCTTTTTATCTCCAGGTGGTCCCGGAAGACAATTCTTCAAACAATCCTACAAGCAGTATAAACAGTATAGTAAACAAGAAAACAATAAAAACTGAGCCACTTGTGTGCGGAGTGTGCGAGAATAAAGTGGACGCCTCTGATTGGTTGAATCACATACATAAAGCTCATCAGTACATAGCCTGGGTAGAGGGCCAACAGCCTATTGTGAGTATTCTTGCTACTCTTATTATAAAAAATATATTATATATTTCATTGTAACAGATTTCTATTATGGAAAGTGTTCCTGAATAGTAGATATCCTTATAACTTTTTTAAGCCTGTTTTCGTGTAGTTTTAATGTTCTTACGAAGTTTTCTGTTTCGGACTCAACTCTTCCTACGAACAAAAAAAATCTGCAATTTCATCCGTTAAAAAAATAATGAGAATGGTGACGTTTTTAGGATATAAATGATCATGCTATGGTGCAGCGTCATTTGAATGAAGTTTCCAAATTGGTGGGAGGTCTGCAGTGTCTAAAGTGCGGCGTCAGACGGAAGTATGTTAAGACGTATCTGCAACATGTGGAGACTTGCGACGGGACTATGTGCACTACTGAACTGTCTACTGCTATGATGAATAAAGGTAGGACTAGTTTCTTTTAGAATCAATGATATTTTTTTATGATTATTTTTGTGGCGCTGTTGCATTTCCGAAAAAGTAATATCTAATTAGCAAATACACGAAATTCAAAACAAAGTTTAATAAAATTAATGTAAATATTTTGTTACCATGTTGTGTTTTAGATGAGTTGGAATGTGCTGTATGTTCTGTAAAAGTTGTACCCAAAGACTGGCGGGATCACGCCATGAAAGAACATTATAATATCGCCTGGGTTGTGGGTGACCTTCCTATTGTAAGTATAAATCGACAAGTTGTATTTAACCCGTATTGTAAAAGTACACTAGTGGACCCGCCCCAGCTTCCTTCTTTTACAGTACTTAAAGATTAGATCAAAATTAAATAATGTGTGTTTTCCGCAGGATCTGAATAGTCCATACTTGGTCGAGGGGTACATAAAGGAGTACCTTCGTAGATTCCACAAATTAGTTTGTAAAGTCTGTGGCGCCAGCAGAGTGTCGTGTGTTGGATTTTATGCACACATATTAACATGTGGCAAAACTGAAGAGGTAAATCTAATATTATACGTATTAAAATTTTATATTGAAAAATCATCCTATTCGAGTAAACTTTGTCTGTTTTTAATGATTGAAAATATATTGACTCAACAACACCTTTGTTTTATAATTATGTTTTTTTAATTTCATATTCAATAGGAAACTGAACAGTTCAAAGACACATGTAAAATATGCAATAATAAATATTTACGTATATACAAAAGTCAGCATATGACAGCTCATAGAGAAGCGGAATATGCCGCGGAACGGAAGTTACTCATGGCTGAAGAGATAAAAGTGAAGAAAGAAGACCCTGATGATTTTATTGTATCCGGTCGCAGGAAGGCTGCTGAAAAGTAAGTCTAAAATATAATACATCCATTATCAATATTGTAAATGTCTTGTCACGCTTTCACGCCTAAACGCACAACTGATTAACATATTTTTATATGGGGATTTTTGAACACCAGTTAAAAATACAAAGCAATTTTTTTGTAACTGTAACCGACATTATAAAGTGGTATAAGATAGTATGTATAGTAGCTTCGTATTGATGAAAATACTTAATGTTTTATTATATTTTAGGGCGAAGACAGTTATAGAAAAATATAATAATACCATGCACGAGGTAAGTAAAAACCAATTTATGAATGTCGTTCTAAAATATGAATCATATAATTACTTAATTGTCATTATTCATTATCGGTAGAACGCTCATCACTGTCCGAAATGTGGATTTAGTACTGAAATCGAAAGCGAACTGCCTAAGCATGTGTGCTTTGACGACCAATGGGATGAAGTCAACGATTCTGATGAGTCTGTGAAGATGGAGCACAGTTCTGATGAGGAGGATACTGACGACAGCGACATAGACTCTAATATATCTGAGGAAGAACGGGAGGCGTGCGAACAAGAGAATAATAAAAAGAAACGATATTCGGATACCGTTCGTAAGTGTTTTTCTAACTAATTATCTCAGGCTTTGTTTTATGAAATAAATATATACAGATGCGCACGCTCCTGACTACGAAGACAGGCTAATGTGACTACTATCGCCTGTCTTAAAAACAGTTTATAAATATTATGCGAGAAAATTACAAAGGTAGTGTGGTATAGGTACTTTGTTCAAAAGAGACCTTGGCTCCACTGAGCCATTATGATAATAATGACTTATCCATTTTACGTAATGGCTCAAAATCATTATTTATATTTACTACCTAAAAGGACTTGGTGCAATTAGCTTATCATTTAATTATATTTGTTTTTCAGACTCAAAAGTTGTTCGCTTGCCATATCAAGTGAAGAACACTAATGCTTACATGAAGCGAAGCGCTGAGGAATTGTAAGTGACATAACATCTCTATGGTATTTAAAATAGTCTAATATTATTATGTAACACTTTCGTGATTTTGTCTTTTTCCAGTATTGAAAATTATTTAACAGATGAAGATCTGTTCCCGGAGTGGCATAGTTGTGAATATGAAGAAGTGCCCGAAAGTGAATTGGTTAAATATATGCCGCCAATTGAAGAGTCTTGTAATTTGAAGATCAGTGATGCTCAAGTTTGGAAGACGTTGAAACGATTTGAATCTGAAAAAAATAAAGGTAACAAAACCCTACTTTACCCCACTGTATTTTAAAATTATAAAGTTAAGACATTTAAATATAAAAATTTTGATTAGAAATATAGTTACAAATTTTTAAGTATTTATTTACACCATATAGTACAATTTAGTTATTAAAGTGAAACTTTTATTTCATCATTTCGAATTTTTTGGTGTGTGTGTCGCATGTCGCGTGACGGACGGCTGCGGAGTAGGGATAAAGTGAAAGGCGCTCGTCAGAGCAGCCGAGGCCAATATGGCGGCGTCTTAGTTCCATCAACTGACCGTGTAGTGTATAGACTATTTACTCTACTTTTGTACCCTTATTTTTTTATTTTATTGTTTTAATGGAATATTATTCCGATTTTTTTTTTGTTAAATATTATATTGTGAAAAAAAGTTCCACTTTTACCGTGGTTTCATAAAACCACACAATTTTTTTAAAATCTCCAGCTCGGGCTGGCTTTAGGACAACTTACATCCCGGGCAAAAATACACAACAATTACACACCGTGGCGTCTATTTAGATATTTAAAATCAAGGGTTAATTATTGTCAGAATTAATGTGCATATTTATTAAAAAATTTCTTTCCTTCACGTTAAACATCCTATTAATCATAA
This sequence comes from Plusia festucae, assembly GCA_950381575.1. Lineage (NCBI taxonomy): Eukaryota > Metazoa > Arthropoda > Insecta > Lepidoptera > Noctuidae > Plusia > Plusia festucae. The sequence continues at coordinate 9,640,972 of OX494434.1, forward strand.
TAAAAACAAAAGCATAAAGTTCAGTATTTTTGAGGGGATACAGTACGGTAGTAGAGATCGAAGAGAGAAGCTAGATCTTTGCTGGAGCAGAGCTGAAAGTGCACAAGTGATTCCGCTTCTCCGGCAAGGCAATGCAGGGTGTTTTAAATCGGTGTAAGTCCGACATATCCCCATGCCGTGCCCTCGGTGGGTCAAACCACGAAGGACACCAGATCACGAAGCTTTCCTAATTTTGGCGCCCCTGTCGACCTCCCCTCCTAATGCGGGCACTGTAGCAGCTCCTTGTCATTGTGCAGGGTCGCTAACAATGTTCGTGGGCGCGAGTATCCAGTGCGCGTCGTGGGTGGCGGGCGCGGGGCCGGCGCAGTTCCTGTCGCTGGTGAGCCACGGCGACGCCGACGTGCCGCGCTACGCCTGGGACTCCAGCCACAGCTCGCCGGGGCTCGTGCAGATATGGGACTGCGGGAATTTTGTACAGTACGCATTGTTATTTACATTACAATAGATACTGCGCTTTTTGACCTTGTTGTTATGGAAGCCTGTATTGTAATTGGTATAAATAATCAAATTTGAATAATTATGTAGATTTGTAGCTATCAATTTTTTGTCCTTTTCCGTGTCTGTCATGACGTGTCTTTGCCCACTTTCCTTATCTAAGCTTTATAATATCTTTTCAGGGAGCCAAAAAGGATTTCCAGATAAACATTGTGATCATCTTTGATTTCGTACTTAATTTCACTTAAATATGCCTTTTTTTGTATCTAATGTCAAAAATATTTTATTTCAGATATACACCTAAATTCGCGCTTGGACTAGCACACGATTACGGCACTTTTTGGGCAATGGATTGGTGCCCGTCTGGAGCTAGAGATTTATTCGACTTCGTGCCGAAGGATAACCAAATGCATAGACTGGGGTTATTTGCTGCCGCCTGCTCTAACGGCAGCGCGTATATATTCTCGGTGCCATATCCTTCATCAATAACTGAAAAGTGAGCATTGCTGCTTTACTTTTTTTTTTTTAAAAAGAACACATTTAGATTACATACAGTGACAAATGAGTTCTTGGACACGATGATTCTCAATGTAAAATGAGATAGTTTTAACATTTGTTTTTAATTTCAGTGAAAAACTTTTTTATAAAATAAAGCCGGTTGCGGAACTAAGATTAACTATGAGTAGAGATCGAAAAAATTATCAGGCTACATCTATTAAATGGTCTGCTGTAAGTATATGACCAACACTATTGTTTTATTTAAAATTAATTGTCAATTTAATAAACTGAATACTATGAACGTTATATGTATATTAATTTTACAATTTATTTCACAGCAAAAAGGTCATTCTCAAGTGGTAGTCGGCTATTCGGACGGTTGCCTAGGGTTTTACGATCTAAACGGAGACTCCCCGTTATTAAGGAGCACAGAAAACAACATCACGGTGTTCTACCCGTACCACGACGAACGCGTGCAAAACTTCTGTATTGAGGGTAAGTGTTATTTGGCAACAATCAACTCCCGGTGCAAAATTAGTTTTATGTCAACGAATTTTACGCTTAAAGTAATAGCTGCATTACGAGAATTATTAGGGCAGCTTATGCACGGTGACGTGATCAAGGTTTATCGTTTCTTGTGTAAATGGATTATTGTGTGAATTTAGAATAGATTAATTTTTTGTCCCTTGAGCCTTCCGTAATCAGAATTTTATATTGCTGAGAAAAATGGTCGCGTCGTTTCTATTTTAAGGGGTGTAAAGTTGTCTCTCTGCTGTTGTAATCCAAACGTATACATGTTTATAATGTGCTGTATCAGTCCGTTGTATTTGGACAATATAAATTGAGCCTTCAGAAGTGAATGTCTCCTGCCCTGCCTCACATCATGAGATACTTAGTTACTTAATGTTAGATATAGAGAGGTCAAGTTTATATTCTATAGGCATTTTCGAAACGCAAAATGACTAGTTGCGCGTTTCAAAAAAATCACTCCCATGAAGAAGAACCGGCAAGGAACTTCCGTTCCGTTCCTATTAAAGCGATAGTTGCCTATTATAAATTACGTTTAGGATATATATATACCCTGCCGGATAAAAGGACAGATATCTCACACGGCTAACTCAGTGGTAATTGTAGAGTCGTCTGATAAATGGACTAATTACAATCGAGGCAACTATACCCCTAGCGCAACTATCCTGGTCTTACCTTAGCACTCTTTTAAAGTAATAAATTGTAGACAGCTCCCTGATTCGCCCACCCTTCACCGAATGTGTGTGACCTTTGGATTCGGAGCAATGTATATGATGTTGTCCAAATTAATTTATTTAATATATCGTAATGTATATATGTGTTGCGCAGACGTGGACGTGTACCCTCGCGGCGGGGCTGCGGGGGGGGCGGCGACGGGCGTGGTGTGCGCGGGGGGCGCGGGCGGCGCGGGCGCGGGCGCGCTGCAGTCGCACGTGGCGTGCGCGCGCGTGCTGTTCCCGCCGCACTGGCCCGCCGCGCTGCTGGCCGGCGACGACTGCCTCGGTAACTCTACACACCATGCCACTTGGAACTACCGCTATATACAGGATTCATTTTTATGGAGTGCGTGTAATCTACTTCAATTTTATGATTTCAGGACAGTGGTTCATGAAACCTTTGGTTTGGACATGAAAAGTGGTTCAGTTTTATGGACCTGATTACCTCATTGAATATACGCACTCCATAAAAAATAATCCTGCATAATACATTTTATTAATTACGACAGTGGGACTGTTTTAACCTTGGTATTTAACTATTATACAAAACAAATAAAAAAACACTGATGAATGTCAAATGGTTTCCATTTGACATTCACCGTATTGCTCCTAGCGACATCTGAAAAAAGCTTTGCATTAACATTCGCATCGCGTTCTGAAAGACATCTATAAGCTGTCTTTCAGGACGCGAATGGTATTCATATTTTGGGTGGTAACATACAATGTAACGTTCCGTGCAGTAAACCAGTCCATCAACGAGCTGGAGTGGTACGGCAGCGGGCGGCGGCTGGGCGGCGTGCGCATGGCGGCGGGCTGCGCGTGGTGCGGGCGCGTGGCCGCCGCCGCGCTGCCGCTGCTGCGCCTGCTGCGCCTGCACCCCGCCTACACCGACGTGCACAAGCAGGTCACACACTGATACTACCTACATTTACTAAACTATAAACTATCACCTGATACACTAGGCCAAACACATCCTAAGTTCAAAGCTTACATCGCCCCCAAAAGATCCTGCACTACTATGGGTGCAGAGCTCGGAGGCGAACTGTAAGGAAAACAGTGGCGATCACAATAGGTCGATACGGTCGCAATGATATTGTGACTTTATAGAACCAGAATAGCCGATAATAACATGAATAACAAAAAAAAATGCAATAATAAAATTAAGTAACGACGTAAGTACATAGCTCAATACTTGTGTTACGAGTGGGTTCACGTAGATAGTGCAATGAGTAGGATTCGAACCGGCAATCACATAATCGCAAGACCGACGCCCTAGCCACTAATGGCTAGGGCGTCGGTCTTCAAATTTTATTAATGTATACAAAAATATTTTCCTTTAAATTGCAAAAAAAAAATTGTGTGTACATAAATAAATTATAGAAGTCCCAAAATCATGTTTTAGTCTGTACAGAGTCAAATTTACAATATATTTTTTGCTCACTAGGTGATTGGTACAATTCGGATGGTTACGCTTGGCACTAAGAGGAAGCGGCAGAACGATGAACTGGGCATGATAGTGGAGCCCATCACCTACAATGACGTCATCAAGAAATACGGAATCGAGTTCAATCCGATGGTTTCCAAGGATAGGGTAAGTCAATACTCTTTCTATTTATTAAAACACTAGCTTATTCGGACTGTGAATATTACGCGATAAAATAATAATAAAAAAAACTTAAGTGTGATTTAGAAGGTATGCCCCAAATGTCTAATTTATTTTATTTATTTGGGAAAAACAAACAACTAAACACTATGAAAGAACTTAAAATAAACATGCATTTATAATACGGGTGTGTCTAATATCTGTTTATAACAATGGAAAAGCATCTTAACAAAGAACACAATTTGTTTAGAAATACCAAGATAATGGGAATGTCACGAGATTCATTAGATTTAAATGCCCAGAATTTGATGAATGTTAAAACGTTTTCGATAGGCACTTATACGAACAGAAAGTTGTTATTAAATATTCCATTTGGGTTATAGCCAAACAATGTACTTGACGTAAATGAGTGTATAAAAAAATGGTAAACAACTTCAAAACTGAATTTGATCTAAATGATACTTCATGCAGTGATGTGTACCTAATGCATCAATGTTCGTTTGAATGCGCAAATAAGCTCGAAAAAAAAGTGCAACTCGAACTTACTTGCAGAACCATTACTCTTATAACATAGAATACTAATATTTTTGTATTGTATACCAGGCGACACAGCAAAGGATAACAGCGATGCCACGAGACGCGTACCCCGAGAGATTCCCGCTCTCTGACGTCACGTCCATGAAGTTCTGCCCAACAGCCCAGCACCACGACAGGCTGGCTGTGGCACTGCATGCCGGCTTCATATTCATCATAAGCGTATGATAACTACTTACAAATATCACAATATAGAGATGTAGACTTACTTAGATAAGCATATGTAAAGCGTATTTTAAATATATTTACTAAAAGAACGTTTAACGGTTGTATATGGGAAGCGAAAGGACGCCGGGTGGTTTTTAAATAAAGGCTGGTTTTAAATAAGAAGCTTGAAGCTTCTCGGCACATATTATGTTCTTTTTTATATTGAGTATGTTTATTATATTGAGTATACATATAAGCCGGCTTGTTGTTGTTGGCAATAATAATATGATATTATTATGCATGAAGCAGTGTTTATTTAACACCTAAGTAAGTCCGCCCTAGTAAGGATGATTAATCATTAAATTTTCAAAAGTTGCAATACCAAAGAATAATTACTATAATTGACTAATTTATAGTCTGTCGATTAAATGATATCGTACAATTCTCACTATCTTTGCATTTTTTATCACTTTTTCAACACCCTTTTTTATGTTAATAAAATAGCAACACCAGCGTTTTCTGCTTCGATAAATTATATTTTTAAAACCTTACCTGTTCTGCGATAAATTATCTTTATAAAACATTTAGTCGACAGAATATAAAATATTTTACCCCACAATGCAGTTATATTATGTAGGTCTCCACAATTTTAGAGTTTCAATTTGTGCAAGTTATTTAAACATATTTAGTAACCCCAAATAAAATGTGGGTAGAGTCTTGCTAAACAATAAATGTTTTAATAAAATAAATCGGATATGTATAACCCATGTCAATTTTGTAATGAAATCTACGTGTGCTGAATATAAAATAAATAAAAATATTAATGAAAGTGCATGCAAATGAAAGAAATAACGTATTTGATCATTTAATCATTGCCATTTCTCATGGTTTATATTTTGAAGTATTGTTATTTTTATATATACTGAGATACTAAGCATAATACAACTCTGAATAGAAACTATCACGGATTAGGACAAAACTGCTGCACTGTTATTTCATAATCCTCATAATATTGAGGTGTTTCGGATTATGTAACTCAAGATTGTGACGAACTTTGATTGACGTCAACATTATGAAAGCGATTGTCTTATTTGACAATAATTCAAGAAGGGAGACATACACTTTATGTAAATATAGTCTTTGTTTCACCTTCATAAGCGAACTGATATACAATTGTATAAGAAAAACAACTTTATTAGATAAATACGTAACTGTCACGAATTCATGATTGTTTCGGATAGTTAAAGAAGTTTTAAATAAGTACTCGGAATTTTCAAACATGTACAGAATTAATGTTGTTTGGGAAGGTACGAATGATGTGAGTGATTAAATACTGAGCTAATTTCGAATACTATAGAATGACTTTAGAATTTTAGTGTTTTATAAGTCCTGGAGTGATATTACCCCCTCCACCGTAAGCCTATTGAAGACTTGTTAAATGGCTATAAGTTCAGGGTAAAACATGAGAGTAAAAATCCCAATAAAGGAGCTTTTTCCCGCCTACCGGGTCTCTGAAGGTTAAGGTGTTTTATGTATGTATGATTGAATGGAAATTTGTACAATTTTATTTGTTGACTGCATTGTATAGGGTTATGTACATTTTAATTAAGAATTATCGGAATACATTTTAACTGGTTATTCTTTGTTACTTTTATGTATCTTTTCAGATACAGTCCAATTTACGTTATTTTAAATTTTGTCTGATTTTTCGTTTTGTAGCACTTAAATGTCGCAATTGGTAGGTATCTAGGTATGTATTATATTAATTATATGTTTTGTAAATGTTAGCTTATAATTATTTATATAAGGATCTATGTGCTATGTGGAATACACATAAATATGTATATTTTTGGTATGATTATTGATATGTCTGGAACTTTAAAAGTAGGGGAACTATTTTAGAAATTGTTGATTGTTGTGTTTAAAACATTCACAAGTCACAACAATGTTTGGATACCACCGTAGCTTGTGCCAGGACATGTCGGAGTTGTAACAGGCCTTAACTTATGATGCACACCTGTCTTTTTTATGTATAGAGATAAAAGCAACAAGTAACCAAAAATTTACGCAATAGGTATGATGCATTTCCAACTAAAAATATCCACTCAATACAATGTGTAAATATTTATATGATATGCTGCTTGGATTAGTCGTGTGTCGATTGTCGTACTTTTTACGTCAAACATGTTATTTTGTATATTTTTCAGTTAAATGTGTCAGTAATAATTACATATTATTTGTCAACTGATTTGGCGTCAAAAGTTAGGCGCGGAGAATAAATCTTCTAGTTGGTATTATACTAACAACTTCCATATAATTTTAATCTAAATAACATGGAGTCGTGCGCTTATTTAAATAATATCACGTAAAAGGATGTTTTCCCATACTATTTGTTTCAGACATGATTCTGATGTAACTATAACTTATTGTTCTGTTATAGTACAGATTGCCATAAATATAATGTATAAGTTTAATATGACGTTGTATTACGTCTATACAAACATTGTAATAAAGTAGCTGTAGTTTATTTATTATTAGGTAATATCAGAAACTTATATTTCGACTCTACAGTGATATTATTATTTAACTTCTTGTATATCTTGTTTGATTGTGATACGCTTGTTGCAAATAAAACATTTTAAAAATAAATTTGTTTATAATTAACCTTCATTTCTGCTGTCTACTTACATATTTACATAATTTCGTACGTACAGTATATAATCTACTTGCACCGATATTTAAAATATATATCCATAGAAGTAAGTAGGTACGTATATAAATCAGTTCCAAGGTGAACTCAATGCATTTATGATATTTTTCTTTTTTCTTTCACAAACGTTAAGCGAACACTTGTCATATTAGATATATTAAATTATTGACACATTTACAATTAGAAAATAAAGGAATAAAACTCCTTAAAAAAATCTCTAAGGAAAGCCAACACTTATTAATTGACCTTGGACCTGGAAATCGTGGTAATCGGATCCGAGACCTCACGCAGATATCTGAACGTTGGCGACCTCCAAATTAAATGGACGGGTTTTTAATTCAATGTGTGCAATAAGAACAGTAATGTAATGCCTAATTAGATGTCGTTACAAATTGACTTCATATCACAATTTCGACAGTACAAGGCTGCAAGAATTTGTCTCGCAACTGTTAATTTCTCTTAAAAAATGTGCAAATTCAGCGTTCTTATTGTGTGTTTATAACTATGTAGCAATAATCAGCTGTAGGTGCACTTATGATTTCACCAATTATTCACATTTTCGCAACGAGTAAGTGGATATACGCGTACCTTTTATCTTTATTGGTAAGAAAATAATTATCGATCATCTTCGATCTGTAAAGGGGAACACAGAGTACATTTTACTTAAAGGTCTTAAATATTCTTGACCATCGTGTCCCCACAAAAAGCCTAGCTCAGGCGATTAATATACTAATATTAGCCTTAATAAATAAATAAAAAAAAATACGCTGCGTAATTTTCTTGTGATGAAAGTGAGAATGGACGCATTCTCATATTCAAATATTTGCCTTTAAGAATTTTTAAGTCTTTCTAACTAGCCTTTTCTCAAGCTATATTGGGTTTCGGCTTCCAGTATTACCGCATTTAGCTGAATACAGTATTTTACATGGAGCGACTGCCTATCTGACATCCACAAACCATTTTACTGGGTAACACAAATTTCCCCATAATAAGATTAATTGTCAGAATTTTAATGACTTGGCGACTGTCAAAGATCTTCTGGTCTTGGTCGGCAAATGGGCACCCATCTACGAACCTATGACGCGGGTTAACCGCACGGCTTACTTAGCCACGAGCTCCTCAAGCCCCCCTTTATATGGAACAAATAAAATAAAAATTAAGTCTTAATTTTTATTTAAACTGGGAATCATTTGTCTCGGAAACTCCATATCAAATAACATCAGATAACAACTAAGGCGTACCTTAGCTATATTTACCGCTATCTAGAAACCTAGTAAGATACCAAACCTACGAAGTAGATACTTGCTGTAGGCATTGAATAGTAACGTTGGCTTTATAAAATCTAATAAAACCACCGTAATATTCTTATAATTCACCAAAAGAACAAACGTTGATTTTTAGTTCGTTTACCAAAACGAAATAAAAAAAATAATTATCCAGTTCCTGGTTATTTAAAAATATTGAGTTCAAGTTAAATGTTCTCGATGTTGAATAAATATTGTATTCTTTATAGCTTCAGCTTTCGTAGCAGTGCATGAAGGAGTAATGTTTCAAGAAAAATATGATTTATAAATAAAAAAAGTCACATATCTATCAATTTAAGAGATCACATAGATGACGTAGTAAAATACGAAAAATCTTATTGTTGACAAGTGTTGTGGACTTTGCCGGCAACATTGCAGACACAAGAGTTTGTCAGCGTTTATTTTATCGCGGCTGCCTCGAATCGCGTCTCAGCCGGTTCGGCAGTGAAGCGAGGTCGGCCTGTCGGCCAGTGAGACACAATCCTCTGCGCGTACGGAACGCCTTGCCGACAGCGAGCAACTATCGCGCGTATTTTCACGAGAACACAAATTAAATAAATAAAATTCTATATAACCTAAAATACTAAATCCTCAATTAAATACATAAAGGAACAAATCAACAACCTTGTTATAAAATAAAACAATTAATTGCAATGTTTATGTTTTTCGGAAAACAAAAATATGAACTGAGGAGCTTATAGACTTCTTGTTTTGCGTATCGATTGTGAGAAACTTTTAAAATGATGATGGCTAGTGCGAAATTGGTGAGGGATTGCAGCTCGGAACTCAGCTCGGATGTGCGGTCCCTGTCCGTGGCCTCCTCCACGGAAGAACAGGAGTCCACAACCACGGAGTCTGAATACACCGAAGAGGAGAAAGAGTACGAACTCGACGATCTACAAATATTAAAAACTATTGGTAAGTCTTTACTTTATTAACAAATAGCTATAAAAACCAGCATGAAATAATTTTTATAATTTACACAAAAAAAATATAGAGTCCTTATCCAATTTATAAATTTTATTCAGAACTGTAGAAGTAAATGAACAGTCCAACACTTCCATGACTCCAGTAGGAATCTATTATTAGCAAGGATTCACATTTAGATTTACAAGATAGTCATCGTCATTTAAAACCTACCGATATAGTAAAAGTGATATGAATCATTGCCTGTCTCTGCCCACATGAGTTAAATAAATATGAATATGTCGTTTCTCTGGAAAATGTATTTTTATTTTCGGTGTAAATTATGGGAGTTTGTGATCAGTAAGTCTACTTATTATTGTACATTTATAATCGTCATAGTTCTTGACGTGATAGTAACAAGCTTGATTAATTGAGTGTAGTTACCTGTCGGCGAGAGTTCTCTGACATTTGTAATGATATGAAGAGAAATGCGGATACAAGCAGAGATGGTGTGAATGTTTTGATAATAATTTATCGCCGCCTTAACTATTATTCAACATTTTATTACTGTGTTTGTCAGTTGTAAAATAAGCCGTGTAATAAGTAATTTAACTGGTAATTATAGATTAACACATTTATTAAGATATAATTGGAACTTTTTATTGAAAGTTTTTGTTACTGATTTAATAAATGCAATTTCTATAAACACATGTCGGGTACAGCAAAGTGGTTGATTTATAGTACTTTATAGGTAATGAAAACATCTTATTTTGTAAGTATGTAATCAGCTTACTACGAGAGTTTGTGTTTACACAAACTACTTTCAGCGCGTTCCCGTTACTATCTAGGTATCTGGTTTGGTTCCACCGCTTACTTCCTTTGTAAAATGCTCGAGTGCCTGAAACATTAGTTAGTGGTAAAGGCAGCTGTGAATCACGACCGGAGATAACATTATTTGTTAAACATAAATACGTTTAATATGGTTACACATCCAATTATTTTTTACGGTTATTCAAGATGTTTGTTTTTATTTCAAATTAGATCCGAGTGCAAAGCTCGCATAAGATACATAATACATGTAGATGGCTTGTGAAGGTCTAGACTAGTAAAGCTTTAAATAAAATACTCAAATAATTTAAACACGTGTAGGTATCTGTTCTATCATGTGTATTTAAATGAAGATGCAGAGCGATGTAGAGTTACATAACATGATAAAGAAAACGTTAATATTTAGTCTTTAATTTTCATGTTTACACTTGATTAGAATCTTTCATTTTTGTTAAACAATACAAATAAATAAACAACATGCAAGTTATAATGCTCACGATGTAGATCACTCGTGCACTAAGACTGCAATCTATCTAACACTGTTTTATTGTCTGTGCGTGTAGTTGTATTTCAAAAGATGCCATAAGACTATTTTCCTGTCCACTATAAAAATGTTCGTTGTAATTTACGATTGGCAATATAGAAGAAAACGAGTTCTTTACGAGTTTCGTTTTCAAGAATAACGAAAGCTCTTTGCGCAGTTGTCAGCATGTGATCGATTGTGTGGAAGTCAAAACAAAAAAGTACAAAAATCTATAAAAAAAAGTATTTAAGTTTCATTTACTGTTTTTTAATGCTAGTTTATTTTCCGTTTAGTTCTTTTTTTCAATAAAAACGTCTGTACACAAAAGTATTTTTTATAAAGTTTTATAAATTCATGTCACTTATTATGTGCGAAAAATAAATAGATCAAGGACAATGTGGCTAAACATTATTGATATCATTATCGATGAAGAGTGTAATTTGAATGCAGGTGGTTATACCTCGACCTAATTCTAGGTTCGCGAAATATGGGCCAAGGGTACCTAATGGAGCCACTCGTGACCCAATAGGATAACGGACGGGTATTGACTTTCCTCGTTATTATAACAACTGGCTCCAACACTTTGTATTTCTGAAGTTGTGAAAGTTAACTGTAAATGTTTCTTCTTCAAGACTTCAAAGTGATTCAAGTTTACATTTTACAGCTTATCTACAACTAGCGACCCGCCCCGGCTTCGCACGGGTGGATATTTATTTCTTCATAGATGTGCACCCCCTCCCCTGCGGTTTCGCCGTTATAATAAAATAAAAAGTAATTTATAGCTATTGAAACAATCTTGCTCAATAAATAGTTTATTTGGATAAGGATTAGTACCTATTTGACAATAATATGATCAATAAACATAGGCTAATAATTTTAATTACTTTTATTCTATGGAAAAGTGGATAAAATGGCTAAAATATAAATGTTTGGTTTATACTATCGCGGACTTTTTTGTAGGCATTATTGAGTTTTACAACTTTTCTATAGAAGTCAACCATACATCTCTAACCATTTAGGCAGCGTTCGCGAGAATCGTTAACGTACAACAGTTTTTTCGTCGACTTACTCCACAATTTTCACTTCCACGAAAAATCCTATCTATTTTCCGGGATAAAATATAGCCTATACGGATTCGGAAGAATCCCTCTAAGTAATGGTAAAAGAAATATTGAAATCGGTTCAGTAGTTTTTGAGCCTATTCAATACAAACATACAAAAATACAAAAATACAAAGGTTTCCTCTTTATAATATTAGTATAGATTATTTATGCATAATTTTAAATGCATTTTCTACAAAATGTATCTTACTAAATGTAAGATAATTTATTATTCTAGATTAGTAAAATAAAACCGATAAGTATTTATATTATGCTATTAAAGAAATGTATGTTTTTTATTTGGATAAAATGTTAATTTGGAACTACCTTGTAGGTATTTATGTAAAAGTTATAAAAGCTTTCAGAAATGGTTTTAGAATAAAATAAATCTTTTTGACTACTATTGTAGTTATTGGTTAACAACGTTCAAGTTGATAAGGTGCAAGCAATAGGTACGTATAAATATCAATGTGGATTGTAGCGCAATGCCATTGATTAGAGTTTAAAAAGAAACAAAAGAGGTTTGCAAGTATGAATGGAACTCGATAAGTAACTTTATTTATGTTCGAAATCAATTTCGATTAGGTAACATATGTTTTATAACTTCAAATTGTTACGGGATTATTCAATACAGTTGCAAGTACGTAAACTAGAAAATAATTATATTATGTAGAAGAGTAAAAGCTGGTACAGGAAATCACAATAACACAAGTTAAAGTAAGAATATTATATCTGGAATATGAATTACAACGGTAACACAGCCAACTTGTTACCCCAGTTACATATTAATAACCTAATATTGGACACTGTAATTAATGTTATCGTAATAACTTAACCTTTTTATGAGCGCGAAACGCATAACTAAATGTGATGTTTAAGAGGTTAATATCCCGACGTTTTTGCGACAAAAACACCTTTCTTTATTTTTATGAGGAGATAGCTACTCTCCGAAACTGGTATTCTGTTAGTCACAATAAGAAATGGAAGGTATACAACATATCAGGGAAAGTTAGAAGACTCAGAGCGCATCTTAACTTCGGTTCTAAGCTGCTTACTGTATGCTGTATGGCTACTTAAGATTTGTTTTGCACTCATATCGGTCAACGAGTCTGCTACTATCCATTAAAAGTTGATAAAATGCTAATGCTGGCGACTGAATAAATTAGCAACTGTAACTCTACCGTAAATATGCATATTATTGTTATTTTATACAATTTAGATCATCAAAAATTAATTTTATATGTTTGTTTTGTAGAAGAAATTTAATAAGGAGAACATGCATTTTCGGATCTCCCAACTAGTTAAATAAGGCCTGATTTTTCCATCGTCAAACTTTTTTCAAGGAATAATTTTTATATTTTGACAGTTGTTTCATACAGAAACTGCCAAACGTCAAGTTTATTCCTTTATTAAAAGTTATCTGGCTATCGAAAAAGCGACCATAAGTTAAGTAAATAAAATTAACTTTTGTAGTTAATAGAGTTTACATTTTACATTGTATGACAGCTGTGCGACTGTATATCATTGTAGCCAAACGAATCGGCAGAATTCCATTTTTGATCATTTTAGTAAATAAACAAGAGCGTTAATAAATCTATTTAAGTACATCCAGTGTTACACGTAATTGCGCTGTACGTTAAGGGCGGGCAGAAATCCAAGAGTACCTAATCATTACGAGGTGCGAATAATATGTCTGGTCCAAAGATCTTAATTATTGAATTGTTTGCATTATTGTTTCGTTTATCACGTGGGTGGCGAAGATAATTAATACACGCTATCATGTTTAGCTATTTAATGATAGCACATTTCATACTTTGCAAATTATTAAAGGTGTTAAAATAGTTTTGAATTACAAAGAAAGGAATGTATACCATGGATGGAAGCGATGCATAGAACTATCAATAGTAGTACCTATATAATATGGAATAGAGAAAATAACAGTACACAGGGATAAGTAACGACGTTTCAAATTGTCATAATTACATCGAGTGTCGGCTCTCAAGTCACACCGTAAAATAATATATCTGTAAGTGCGCTGAGTTAATTGTAGAGGGGAAACAGAGCACAAAAGTGTCTCAGGTACAGGTAGACATCTAGTTTGTGCATTATCCTCGGCATTCGGTGCTCTAGTTACTGCGCTAACGATTGAATCACGAGCCGTGGGTCAGGCTCGTGTGTCGTGACAGTCGTTGTTCAACCCTAGCCATTGCAATACACACATTAAATAAAAAGAACAAAAATTATGACAGATTTTGACATAAATAGAGACAATATTAACAACGATGATGTTTGATAGTCTTGATGTTTATCCAAAGGTTCTCCTGAAAATTAGGTTTATTTTTACAGTTAGACCGCAGTTGTATCATTTTTCAACAATATTGTCTGGCTAGATGCTGTTACACGCGTGTATATTAGATGTAGAGCCCTAAAGAATAATGATACAACATTAGCAAGGATATAGGATTCAGTAAATTATTGAAGAACGTAGCATCCTGCTAAGGATATCCTATAAGTATTGTATATATAAACAATCTGCACATAAACAAAAACTGAAAGCAATACTATTGTAGAAAACGCAATTACTATTCAAAAACATATCTAACGGACGAACAAACAGGATGCGACAATACAATATTATTTACAATAATATAAATGCAGTGTACCGAGACGGTAATTTCAAACGAATAGCCAAGACAAAAGTATTCATTACTGGTTGAGTTTACGCACGCGAATGATTGTGTGTGTCACGCGTGATTAACAACAGATATGTGGGTTAGTATGTCGCGTGCCCGACTACTATAATGTTAACCAGATAATAAATATGTACTACAATTAACTCACTTTATGTCATATATAGGTATCATAATCGCTAAAGTTATTATTCTACAATGCAGTACAAATATTATAAATCTTCAATAGGTTCTCTCCAAATACGAATGCTTTATTAAAAAATACAAGACGCATTAAAACGAAACATCGCTTACGATGTTAATCAAGTACATGTTATAGCCGTGAAATCTGCGAAATGCGACGCTCGCATAGTTCACTCGAGCACAATTGAAAGTACGTACTTGTGCGAGTTAAATTAAGAAAAGAAAGTTGTTTAAGAACAATGAGGAGATGGAACGGTGGGTTCTGTGGACATCCAGGCGGAAGTTGCCGGTCACACCGGTGCACCTTAATCTTCCCACAGATTGTTGAACAAACATTCAGTGCGTTGGCGACGAGACAAGCTTATAAGCTTACTTGAAACCACATGTGTGCAACTGTTATAAATCGAAGTGCCTACGTCATGCTCCGCAATGTTCCGAAATGTATAACATTTTTTGAACCCCAGAAGATAAAATTAATTTGTCAAGCTGCAGTGTAGATTCTTCAAAATAATTTATTCTAATATAGAGTCTAACAGACAAACAGAATTCTTGCTTAAATTAAAAACCAATAATATTCAGTGTCACCAAAGACATTAAAAGTCTGGACCAAAAATGCAGTCTATAAATTATGGGTGTTTACACTGTTTACCGTTCTCAAACATTAAATATAGAATCAATATCCATATTCATATTGGATACTGTTATAAAATGTGATTCATTATATTAAATTGTGATGTTTAAGAGAAATACATGTTTTGCGGACTGTCTGTATCCATATTCGTGAATTAAGTATCTATTTCTCAGCTATACATTTCTGCGTCCCAACAACTTTCTAAGATATCAAGCTTCGTGAAAACACAGATAAGATTTAAAATTAGAATTTCTTTTGCCATAAACCTCTCTGAATAATGCATGGACCGAGTATCAGGCGAGTGGCGCTGTTCGGTATCATGGCACATGGTTGCATTACCCTTGACCGTTTTCCATAGTGTCGTTATTAATCCGTTGTTTTTATTAATATTCATGTAAACTGGGATGCGGGCGAGGTCAGCTGAAAGACCGTGTCGGTGTCGCGTCTTCACCGCTATGTTTTAAAATTAATTAAATTGTTAAAATAAAGAAATATGAAATATAATTCTGAAGAAGTAACACATATGAGAGAATACTATTTTGTTATTTATTTGTTTACACGCTAGGCCAATGGTACTGAACTTCTTACTTCTTACGTGTTAAACTCTTCCAAGCCAATTAGTAGCGGGCATTACGTACGAGCCCACGCCTACGGCCAAGTATTTTCAAATTTTACACATTATCTAATGTACATAAATCAGTATCGGCAATGAGATTTAAAGAAATAAATAAGTAATATCCACATTCGTATTTAGATTCTATAATTAGAGACCTAAAAATACTTGTTAGATCAGTGCTATCGTTTCCACCGTAGTTCTAAATACAGAATCTTGTAAAAAGATTTGTTGGTCATCAAAGTATCAGATTAGACGTTTATGGGCGATTAAATGTTCTTTTTTGCACATATTGTTCGTGAAGTGCGTAGGTAGTGTAATTGCAGCGTGAAAATTGTACGGTAGCGGAACATTGCTCAACAGTTGTTATTGGCGCTGTCGTCGCGCCGGCTGCTGCTGCAGCGCTGGAGCACACCACATGTACTTTCTCCTACACGAGCCGCTGTAGAGCAACCGTGACATTGCGTGCTTATCGGCTACACAGCAAACCCGTAAAACTCGCTACAAATAACTAATACAATACCCATTTGGAATTACAAACAATGGAGTGCGCAGCCGCTGTTTGATAGCTCTCGCTTCATTCATATGAGCTTTACGACTAAAATTTTTCTTCAAAATTAGTTTCATTTTATAATATCTTTGTCAGAGTAGAATATCGAAAATTGTGCATTTTCACAAATCAAAGAGATGGTTGATGTTATATGTAGTCTCATTTTTGTCGTTCAGTTCAGACATGGGTCATGTACTAAAGATAAATTCAGAATTACATCAATGTCTACATTTCGAAATAGAAAATATTGTGTTAAGTAGTTCTAATCAAAATAAGGCTCAACTACGTTAAACATACATTATCGATCGTAGACAGGTATGTTTACGCAACACTACGTAATCGAATAAGATTTCGGCACACCAAAGAACACGTTGAGAGATACGAAAAAAGTGAAATGTTCTGTAGAGTCAACAAACTCGAAAGTGGAGAAGCGCAAGCAATTTAAGGCGAAGTAAGTATTTGTTAGCGGGAACTTGATTGCCGACAGATTTCACAACTGCCTATTCCTGTGTCTTACAAGACAAGTTACAATGTGACTGGCGACCGCCATGCTCCGTCGATTTCAACTTATTATTCTCGCCTCGTAACAATAAAGCGAATAACTATTTGTTTGCTAATTCAGGTCGTTGATGGAACAAGATAAGTTAATAGTTTTTTTCCATACTTTTTGATTATCTTCGTGTATCCAATAGATGACCTAATAATCTGATTCTAATAACTATAACCGATACTGGTGCGAAGCATATTCCTTTTTCTGGTGTCGGCGACCTACATTACAGTACCACATCGGATCACTCCCACGCTTCTGGGAAGCGCTCGTTTAGTATTTTGACAATTTAATAAAACGTCAAAAGCGACGTGAGAATGGAAAAGATTGTTTTTAACATTTAATAAAATATAATAATATGCTATGTTGTGCGATCACACGGTTATAATTAAGTTCTTTAATATTCTTAGACAGCGAGTCGCAAATTAAACACTTGAATAATTAAAAAGTAAGTTAAGTTATTAATTACATTCTCGCTTTTAAAAGTAAATGATAAGTGACACGCTCGACTTCCTATTGTTTGTTTTGTCATCACTGAAACCGAACCGTCACAATCTAATGATCTATTGCTCACTGCTCTACGACATACCTTTATTTTAGGAACCATCCGAATATCGATTAAAAATTGTTAGTGTGAATAAAATCAGATTGTAATAGACCCTATCTACAATAGGAAATCTCGGTACAAGCTATGATTTAGGTTAGATATTTAGCCAAAATTGTTGTAAAATAATTTACGATATCTGTCTATAGTAAATGTTTGATAAATTAATTCGAATTGAGGTCATTGACATTGTGAATCATAAATATAAAGCGTAGGCAATGAAGGATACAACTTGACAGTCGCCCATGTCCAACGGCATAGGCAATAGCTGTTGTCTTGAAATTTCGAAAGGACTATAACAGCTAATGTGGGTGCTAGGAAACACTCTCAACGTATACTGTTTCTTTTTATGTAAACAAATTAAAATAAAACGCAATTTTGCTAGCAACATTTAACGACTATGTTATGGGCAATCAAAATATAGTTTTCAAATAGTGTTATGCGTAATTTAATTATTTATTTACCCTTTGCGTAATTATTGTATAGTTTACGGACTAATTTTCTTTGATGTTCCCTGATCACCGTAAAACAATGTCGTAAAATATGATTCTATGATATTTACTTGCCACGTGTTCCATCAAACTTGCTGTAGTGTAATGCTGTTTTTCTTGGAACGTTTATGGTATGAGTGGATTTGTGTTATGGCATTTCATATCGGTCATAATGTACGTCGTACGTCATTGGGAGCCAATAATAGATGTTCTATGGATAAAAAGTTAATAATACTGACGCATAATAATCCGACCTAAGCACGGAATATGTAGCAAAGTATATAATAATATTCCATGCAAAAAATCTCTTCTACTGAGATTATCCAGTTTGAGATTATGGAAATAAGTTATTAGCCGAACGAACTGCACATACTTATAATCGGAATTTTGCTGTCTATTTGTAGAATGAATATTGAATATTGTGTTCATGACAATTGGTCAATCAATGTAGCTATTACAGAGCAAAGTTCTTGAGGTGTCAAACTGTCAATAAGTTAACGTTCCAATTAGGAAACTAAATGTGACTGACAGAACATCAGTGTTTCCGCACTGATGTTCCAGTAATTTAAAAACATATAATTATTTATATTACATTTATTTTAAGTTATTATTGTGTGGTCTCATAGGTATATATAACATACAGTTATTAGAGGCTTATGCTTGTATTCACAAATACACATTAAGTGCATGTGTTTTTATGATGGCATTTTCTTTTACTTAAATCAAATCCACTATCAAAGTTACATACACTGTTGCCCATCCCAAGCTTATTATTTTTATATATGCAGACTGCTTTCTTCGGCTTGATGCCCGATGACGTCTGCGACTTGAAAGGTTTACCGACAAGAGTAATTGATGTGCGTCAATGGTCAAATCATTTGAGCCCATAGATACAGATAACTTTTCCGATATTAACACTATAGCATATTTCTATTGAAATTGTATATTTAACTTTGGTTTGAATGATTATTGTGTTGGTAGCTGCCAAAACGTGCCGTCCGTTAGGAAGTGATGGTGAAACATGTCTATGGTAAGGGGTTTTTACTGACGTCAGATAAACCGTGATTTATGCAGATATTCAATATTGAAACAATGTTAGTTTCAGGTTTAAAGTTTATAATAGAAAAAATCAGGAAAACCTAATATATTGAAAATTTGGTAATTTACAGCTGTTTTTCTCGATAATAACGGATGAACTTGTGACACAGTTAACTACACTTAAGTATATCGATATTCGAAGTCAAAAGGTTTTGAGACGTAGACGAAAAATTTCTTGAAGTAAGTCCACAGCGCATACCCAGACCGAAATTATTATGTAAATAATCTCTGTGAAGAGCAAAATCACGTCCTTTTTTTATAAAATATTTCATACTTATTTATTTTTGTCGCTCTCAGTGCATTTATGATAATAATTTATTGTATTTTATGTAGGTTTGTTTAGTTGGAAAGTAGGCTAATTGTATAATCATGAAGCAAGGATATTCTTAAACAAACAATAAAGAATATTTATTATCACAGACATGTATTTTGTTTTTTTCTGTAAACTTGTTTCGGTGTACAATAAAGAGTTATTATTATTATTATTATTATCGGCACAGTGACAATGAAATAGTTTTAATCAGACTCAGTTTGTCATTTTATCTATTTTACTTGCTTGCTTATATTTAAATAAACAAATATAAATTGGTGATAAGAGTGGTGGTAGTGTAAATAGGTACTAGGATAGTTGAACTGATTTAATGTACCTACATAATGTATATTCTTATATCAATACAATTCATGTTAAGTAAAAAGATAGCGTAGAAAACAGAAAGCAACTACCGATACCGGAAGAGTGCCTCTACGCAGCTCATAGTTCAGAAGCGACAAAAAAATCGCGAGTAAGTAGCGATGAGCGCTAGAGCCATCATCACCGATTACGTGCATCGCGATCAAAGACCAATGAACCATTTGAACTTGCTCCCCATGAATATAAAATACTTTTTATGTCCGACTCATTAAATATTCATTGCTCACCTGCAAGAAATTAGCATACCAATTGGCGCCACGATTAAAAAATCCTATTTTCTTATACGCAGATTGTGTTAAACTCTTTGATATTGCTATATATTAATGTCACCTATCGCTTCCATAATTCAAGTTACGTCTCGAATAAAACACTGAATTTATTCAAAACAGTTAGACACAGTTGTTCCTCATATTGTAGAAGTAAAAATATCTATGAATGTTTTCGCAAAACGTAGTTGAAGCCTCTAAGATGTCTGTTTCATTGCCAACATAATTTCTTTATGCAAACAACAATAAATTTTGCGTAGTTCAGTATTTAAAAATGTGTTGTAAGTGTATAACGTATGTAGTGGTGATTAATATTTGTCGTGATTCCGGCTTGCACGCGATTCAGGGAACACGCTTCGAATTTATGGCTGAACCTTTACCTGTGTCACGAACTGGCTTTGTTTTCGTACAAAAAATATGTAAAATTGTTAATAGGTTTTATCGTTTGGTAATGGACGCTCGTAGGTTTAGTAATCACTTTTTTTATTGTTATGATTCACCATTATTTTATAGAGCTTAAATCAGGCTATGATGTAATGCAAAAAAAAGTTAAAGAAGTATTATATTACATTACATAAAATTTCGGTAACTCTGTTGCATGTAAACCATATGTGATTTATTTGACGGATATTTAACACTAGGAAATGTAAATTTGAAATGAAAACAAATAAGAGGTAACTTTATCTGTACGGTCCGCGTGTTACGCTCAGCATTTCGCCTTCGCAAGTAGAATATCGTCAGGTTCCGGTGTCCGTACCAATCACAATGGTTTGGTAATGCTAAACTGTGACTTCAATTGTTTTATTCAAGGATCTGCGACGTTACAAAAACGAGGAAATTACGAGACTATAACGTTGAATCGATACATTAAACAAAACGATCAAAGTGTAGCAAAGCCGTGTACATTCTTTATTTATATAAAGACTTAGTATTGAATACTGAAAAAAACTTTCTATGGTAATTTCAGGGATATTTAATTCTTCTAAAATTAAAAAATACCTTTATCTTTACTAGCGAACTGATCTTTTATTTTATAGCCTTCTTTGTAACTGTTAACTCTGTAATTAAGACATCGTAATATACTTTAGCAATACTATGTCGAAGCAAAATTACCGAGCTCATGCCCGAAGGCGACCTCTACAAACTAGTTTATGAAATGATTATTGCTCTTATGTCATCGAACGTAATTCGTAACTCGTGAATGCATATTGTTTATTAAACTACAAATAAACAGTTACAGCATAGCGATAGGTGACTTAACACCGGTGTAAGATATTCATAACATGGATGTTTATAGCTAGTACTTACCTAAATAGAGCACTCTATCTATATGTTGGCAGCTAGACACGAGATACTCTAACCTACTTATGTGTAGAATATTGTTTTAAATTCATTTCTGGAAGTAATTAGCCTAATTCTTTAAGCACGACTTTTTAACGCATCATTGCGATCCGAATGCATAGAGAAAAAAGTTCGTAAAAAAAAGCCGGAAAGTCAGCTAGACTATATCGAAGCACTTTAAAAATAATTAGATTTAATCTAAATAGATCAGAATAGGATCACCAGGTAGTGTAGAATAAATAAGAACCAATTATCGAGTGAAATGCAGATTTATGTTAACGATGAAGATTATTGCGAAAAATCGCAAAATCTTCAACAGAATAATTTGGCTAGTTATATGTCTGAGTATTCACGACTTTAATTAGAATTAAGCGATTGGAACGCGAACGTAGGCTCGCGGTATAACCTTCGTTTTTGAAATTTTATCTATTCTTAGGCAATTAAATTGTCTGTGTTGTTCTAATAATTGTCTCGATGACTTATATAGATAAATCTTAACCACTGTCTTTGAGCAGTGTTTGGTTGAAGATTGACTCGAATATGTAACTAATAACACATCATTTACAGTCAACGACCTTTATTATGATTGGCACATAATTATAATGTATCAATCAACCTGAAAGTTAAAATAAATTATATTTGATAAATAATATTGGGACCACCTACGCTCGTATGTTTGTTGTAGGGCGACGTGACACTCAGTTTCCGTCGTAATATTTGAGACACACTGTATCCACACGCCTATTTCACGTAAAGAGACTTGTGCGTGACATAAAGAAAATCTTTGCTCTTCGCAGAGTAACGTTTAGTGGGTTCATTCATAAATTAAAGTAATGGAACTGCGACAGTTTGGATTCCGTCCAAAAATCACAACTTTGACTTTCATCCTTGACACGCGGTAGACCGACTCTAATAAATGTAACCGACATATAGCTTCGGTTATGGTGTAGTTAAATGAGAGCGGTTTAATATTATAGTCAGTACTTAGAACAACCTGCCTGTGACTAATGACAGCGGTTTCTGAGAACGTGTGATTTGGTCGCCCCAACCACTTAACAAGAAGAATAAATTATTTTATATTCAAGTATACCCGTTTGTTGTTTTCCAGGACGTTGATTTTATAATGTCAAATTCAAATTCAAATTCAAATTCAAATGTATTTATTTGTGGAACATAGGTGTATAAAGAAAGATGTTACAATATTTTTTCGAACGCTATGTCCTGCCAATCATGACGTACAAATAACTTAAAAAACTAATAAAACTAAAACATCACAAATTTTTATAACTATATTTATCAATATGTAAACAATTTTTAAGATAGGGACTTGTCGGTCAGGTATTCATTTACCGAATAATATGTTTTATTATGTAACAGTTTTAGGAAGGCTTTTTTAAAATCACTTATTTTATCTAATTCTCTTATTGTTCTAGGGATCTTGTTGTAAATTCTGGGTGCCATTCCTAAAAAGTTTTTGGTATAGAGTGCAGTGTTATGAGACTCAGTACAAATTTCATTATGTCGCCGTTTAGACTTTAAGTTTTTGAACAAATTTGCATTAGACTTAATAAATAGTGCTGTTTCGAAGATGTACATACATGGTAGCGTTAGAATACTAAATTTTTTAAATAATGGAATACAGCTATCTCTAGGTTTAAGTCTAATGTCATAATGCTATATTAAACATTTCTTGTAAAACTGAAGTGTTGTCCCAATTTGATGTAAGAAAGCGCTTTATGGAGCAATATAAAATAAGTGGCACGAATTGTCCGAACTCGTTCTGATGCAGTCATTCGAAAATACAATTCTCCGACAACTTTGGAATAAGCATTTGTTGAATAGATACCGTAGGAACTTATTAGACAACTAAAATAACATCCATTGTTGTATATAACGAGTTGTTTGTTGACCATTAGCGAAATAGATGCGTTCGCAGTCAGCAACGCGAAACACTTCGATCGTTGACTGTGTCTCATTGTTTGTCACCATAGCTTTGTTACGAGTTGATTTTATTTTACCTGTCACTGCACATAACACAGGTTGTAGAGGCTTGACCTTTACTGGCAATAGAGGTATATGTTCAATTGGATATCATTAAACTACGAGATTGGCACCGAATTTTACTAATTAATTTTATTCTTTATTATTTAAATGGTAAGGTATTTTATTGAATGTTGGCGTAGTAAAACTCAAAGCGGTTGCCAATTCAATACACAGGAAGGATAAGATTACAAGTTCACTCAAATTGTTATTGGATTTCTGTTAGGAAATACCGTTTAGTTTCCTAGGATTTGGAAGAGTGCCCGGTATTATGTTAGGATCATCCTTTTGCGCGGCATTTAGTAAAAGCGATGAGAATACAACAAATAAACTAAATATTGTCATTAGATAGAAAGACATACCTAAAATTTTGCCTAATTGGAACATGTTTGTCCACTTTTATAATCATATGATAAAAACTATACATAAGAACATCCGAAACAGTAACAATGTAGAAACCATGCAGAAATATTCTTCCGTAACAAAGGATGCAAGTTGCAGCTATAAGTAAACGCCATTGATTTCAGTTTAAAATAACGCATAGCGTAGCGAATCAATTTCATCGTGGCTTTGCAAACTATACTGAACTTGGTTTTTATGTAGATGTTTTTTCGTTACCTTCGCGCGAAGGTCTCCGTGGGTAGCTGGCAGGACGTCATCGCTTCACCCACCAGCGGCTCGTTACCGACGCGAAGATTAATGCTGATAAAAGTGTTTTAGAATATAAATAATAGTGTGTGTGTCAAGTTCTGGTCGCGACGGGAGGGACAGCTGCGCTCTGACGTCACACGTGTGGCAACACCTCTCTCGTGTCCAGATTTATTCAACAGGTTGGGTAATTTTTCTTACAGGCTTTAAACTGTCCAGGGATTTGATAGAATTTTAAACAAATATTAAGCATGATAAAATACAACGATTATTTAAACTATCACAACGCGTGATACGTTAATTTATGTTAATAATTTTATACGCGCAAACATTGTAACTTATTTGATTAATTGCAACTACCACGCAGATGATTTCATGATTTATATTCGTGTCTCATAGTCGTTGTCGAATCATAGTAGAAACACTATTAATCGAATCAAAAGGAGATGGGGGCAACAAACTAATAAAGAACTAACATGTTCAAGAAATGTTTAAACTTCAAACGCCTTACCTCTGTTCTTAGATCAGGTTGGCAGCGAACATAAGTCCTGATTCAATTTGTTGGGACATGTGCGTCAGAGGAGGCTAAACGATGCTGACCATGACGACGACTAGGAAAGTTAGAAGAAAGAAATACGAGTAGATACGTGTTTTCCCCAGAGGCTTGTCAACTGTGTGTGACAGAGTTAATTGCTAGAGTTTGGCGTGTCACAGCATTTTATATTAGTTTTTTTATTTATTGCTATCTCTTTAAAAATAGTGCAGAAAGTTTTTAGGTACAACCTTGGATTAAATACTAAGCATATTTATAATCTTGTTCGAATATGAGCAGACTTACTTTTGAATATTTATTGGTATTGATTGTATGAATTATGGAATCCTGATATTGTGGAGCTAAATGCCAAAATATATTATTCATCAGGTTTTTTGTAGGACAATCACCAGTTTTGATTCTAATACAATATAAAAAACTTTTTTTGATTATCATCTACAAGTTATTTAACGTTATTGTTATCTGCCTAATAACTCGTCATGATCACATTAACAATTTTTTTAAAGTAAAATGTAGGTAAGAAAAGCACTTATCTTTAACTGGGACAAGGTTTATTCCCAAATAAATGTTATTATTGGAACCACTATATTTTGAGTGATCGACTCAATATTAACGTAGGTATAATATTTTAATATCCAGGTTTACGGTAGTACTTAAACTGCGAAGCTTCAATGAAAGTTTAATGAGCTGTAAAGCTGCTTTTCGATGATAAATATCGTTGGCTTGTGTATGACCGATGACTTATGATTAAATATATAATTTTATTGTGCTTTCCTTGAGTAAAAACTTAATAGAAGGTGTTAATGCCTAATTCAATAGTAAATAATTATCTTTAATTAAGTGTTTAACATATCAGTTATTTTGTACTATTATCGGTTTTTTTATAGTATATTTTAACACAAATTAGTAACTAAATCCAAAGTTTGTCTAGAAGATTCCAGCTATAAAATTATATCTCCTAGTTCCTAAAAGTAAAAGATTCCTTTATTTGTTACTTGGATGGAGATAAAATATTATATAGGTAGGTGCCTATCGTTATAAAATAAATGGTTATTGGCAGAAGTACGAAAATATTGAAGAGTATTTCCTAATCACGGATTGATTTATGTAAAATACGTTACATACATTGATTTTGCATGAACAACCAATCAGACTAGCTATTCTAACACAAATCTAGTTAATAATGTTTCGTAATAAAGTGTTCGCGCAGGCTCGATTTATGAGCGTTTTGCTTATTATAATGTAATCTTTGAATGGAATTCAATAACCATTCATTGTAAGGAATGGACCGGATTACATAACAATAAATTCTTGTTGAAAATTCAGATCATTTGTCTTCATGAAATGCATGCAAAGTTTATAATTTACTTATAACAACCAATCAATAGAGATATTAACTAATTATTTAATTACTTATTTCGAATTACTTCTAACATATAAATTGTTTATATTTTTGGGGTAAGTGATTAACATAAATTACATATAATACAGAATTTCTTGTTATTTTTACATCTAATGTCATTTTTTAATTGCGCAATTAAAGACCGGTTTAGGAAAGAATTACTTTCCAATTTGTATACTGCCAAGTATGAAGTAATCAATAAATATTACATAGGTCGTTACATGTACAATTTCTTTGTTCCTGAAATCGAACATTTTTGTCCTTGACCTTTGGCAGTGCGATTAAGTTCATTATATTGTAAGGCTTCTGTTCGTAATGTTCCAGTAATTTCTCTAATCAACTCACTTGACTCAATCGGAATTCTTAGTCACTGTAGTACAAGTGTTTCTATTTTCTATTGTGCTTACTATTATTATGTAATCTTGATATATAAATTAGATTACTTACAATCTTATAAGATATAGGTTCTATTTTTATACGGATTTCAATGTGTGTACTCCGATTTCATGGCTAAACGGCTGAATAGATCTTTCCGATGCGAAAAAAATAGAATTTTCTCATAGAAATTTGTAGCGTTTGCAGGCAGAACCACAGTCGACAGGAGGTCAATTTATAATCAAGTAATCTCCTAAGCAATGCAGAAACTGGTGAATGGCGTTATATATGAGTCACGTACCCATGATAAAGATAAAACTGTTGGAATTTGTTCTTGCGCAATCAATGTTACCTGTTTTCTCTATTATGATAAATCAATAAATTTGGGTGTCGACTGCGGTGAAAACTATTATAAGCAATCTCATTTACATATGAGAAAGTAGGGGAGAAGTAGGTAATGGGAGTCAGTGGGCAGTCGTGGTCACTACAATAACTCGAGAAACGAAATCCGCTCAGTCGCAAACGCCGCGCATTCATGGTCATTTCACCTCATACAGGCCCCGTACCAACGCGTGTTTACTTCGCCCCGAGCGCTCAAAAGATACGGCCGTTTTAGTGTTTTGCGCCATTTTCTTATAATTTTACGTGTGCATAAAATAAACGGTAAGTCAATTTCTGTTATACATTTCGACTATTTATTCATTTCATACTGTATTTAGGTCATTTCAGACTGGTTTTGTGATACATACGAATTGATAATTTTTTAAACTATTGTTTTATAACCTATTTTTTTCAAGTTGTCAGATTAGGGTAATGAGAGTCGCGGTTACTCCGATTTCCCGCAGTGATTCTCATTACTCGTATGTGGCGTTCACATGATTCGATTTAATATAGTTTATTTATAGTATATTATTTATTTATTTATTTATCTTTAAATCACAATGGTAGGTATCTTATAAGCTAAGCCCCACAAAACCGTTGCAATGGTTATTGTCTGTTACAGTTTTGCAGATGCCCAAATCACGTCCCAGGAGTACCTACGAATAAAGCCCAGTGGTCTTCAGACACACTATCCAAAGCGGAAGATCTCATAAATGGAGGTTTATCTATAAAGTTGTCAAATGTATGGATATACCATTCTCCAGCCTTCAGAAGCGCTTAAAAAAAAATCCTCGGAACCACGTCTTGGGCGTAAAACCGTATTTAGCAAACAAGTGGAAGAGGACCTGGTAAACCGAGATAAATTAATGGCAAAAGCTTTTTACGGATGCACTGCTACTCAAGTCAGAAAGATTGCCTTCCTGGCTTGGTACTAGTGCCTGCCTTATTTGTACCGAATTCGGGCGCAACAAAGAGATCTGGTACAGATGCACGGTGTGTGGGCTATGGGACACACGCAGACTGCACCGGATAGGATTCAGCAGAAGGATATGTCTGCGACAACTGTTAGGATCTGTTGACTCCCATTACCCAATACGTGACCACAATTACCCGCACGTGTGGGCAATAGTGGTCAAAGTGATTTTTTTCTTTAAGTCTTATAATTAAGAAAGTTCGTCCCCAAAGTCAATGAAACTCGTCAGACTGATAGTTAATTAAGTAAACTATGTTAAAAACTTATATTAATAAATATTTTTACAAAGACTTGTGTTTTGGATACATTATTGCTTAAGTGACTCCCATTACCCACTTCTCCCCTATAAGGGTCAGTCGCAGGTTCGAGTAGGACTGAGATTAAATAACACAACAATAAATTTAATGAAGAATTGAATTAATTCAAAATTTATAATTTATTCCGTTACTGTCACACACAAAACGTTATTGGTTATTTAAGGCGCTTGTCTGCGTGAAAGTGTTGATAGGTGTAAGAAATAGATGATGCGCCTACGCACACACGGTGTACTCACGACTGCATACGACGGATTACGGAAATGTTATTTCTCGGTGTCATCAAAGTACACGAGTGATATATCCAAATTACTGCGTTTTCTATTTACAGTTCGTCGTAAGGGATCATTGCCAAAACGGTGCCGTGTACCCGTTTAGACGTAACATTTATCATTATTTAGCTTAGGGCAGTGTGCTACTGGTACTTTGTCTAATTTATTTGTCCAAGTTTGACTCGAATTTCTGTGTCATTTTGATAGCTAGCGTTATTCAAAATGTCTTAAAAGTCTAATATTTCAGGAGGTGTAAGTACCAAAGAATTTTCAGCGGGATAAGATACTATGAGTGAGAAACCAATTTCATACATAAAGTATAGCACCTACATTGCGTTATCTCCACTAATTTGACTTTGAAAAATCATGGATGTATCATTTTAATGTCACTTGTCAATTTTTTAAACCAATGTCTTAATTAGATTAATTTTAACACGAAGACATCACTTCTATATTTAAACTTCTCTGTAGCCAGTATTCGAGCCAAGTTCCTTTATTTTTTGCAAACATATGTCAGTGAATTTATTTTGCGAAATCAACGCTCCAGTCAACTGATCGTATGGACGATTGATGTATGAGCCGAGCCGTGGGGGCGTGGAAACTTTCAATTTTAAATGAAAAGTATGATGATCTTATTGGCACAGTATAGACAATCTATTTCCGTTTTTTGTACTTACCTACTTTTTTTGCGATTTTAATTAACATGTGTTTGACACCGTCTTGAGTTTATGTTCTTATGAGATGTGCTGATGAAGTCGCACATTTAAATTTACCATTTTCGAACGTTGGATAAAACATAGATTTTTTTACACAATAATCCAGTAATTTTACTGAAATTCATTTCTAGGCTCCGAATAACTCAAATCTGAATCTGCTACTGGAAATTATTTTTTAGTATCTTAATCGATAAATCGATATAAGCTCCGCATCTATGCCTACAAACCTACTAAACAATAAAACAAAATATCAGAATAATAAATTCGTTAATTAGAATATAGGTACCAATTCAAGATAGTGACGTAAAGCCTGTCACTCTGCGACGTGCGTTATGCGCATGCGCAGTGAAAGTGGTCGAACGAGTGCGCCCGCGACGATCAACTTTGAACGCATAAATTTGTCGACGAACCCTTCACTGATACACAAATCTATTACGTCAAACTGTCAAAGATACAATATAAATCTTTATATTACGTAAGGTAACAAAATCGTCACTGCTTGTATTGATACTCTTAGATTCCTGACTAAATATTTTTAACACTGTATATCCAGCAAGTTGGCTGTAAAATACTGTAGTCTAATATATTCTTTGCGAGTTAGTACTAAAATAAAGCAAATTTAACAATCGTTTTCACTTTGTTTAGTTTATTCAGCGTCCGTGACTTGGCAGTTGTGGAGTACCAACTCAGGTTACATTAGTTACACCTAAGTATGCATAAACGTATATGCGAGTACTTGTTTTAATGAAGTGTTGTTACGCCCAAAAAGTGTTAGAAATGTCGTATTTTTTTTAATAATGTTGACCTTTCAACATAGAACCTTGACAATACAATAAAAATGTTCAAGTGTGATCCAAAGGGCATTCGCAGGAGAGGTCAAAACAAAAATAAATTTTTATGTTTCAGAGACATTCCCGAACATTCGAGAGATTGTGTAGCTTCGGGCCGTTGAACATTATTGTATGCAAAACAATGGCTCCCGCTCGTACGTTTATGACATATTGTAAAATATTTTACCATAATTTCTTACTTTATAAACATAGGATAGTGAATCTGTAAGCTAGGTTCAGCTTAGTGCTTTGTTTACAAAAGCCTTCATAATACAAAATAGCTTGAATGCTTACTACACGAAAGGCGTTATATCGAGTCAACCTAATTTATTATTTATAATTAATTACAATCCAAATATTGTAGCGAAAGTTGCTTCCGCTGCTAGAACAGTTAAGTAGTTTTCCAAATTAATTGAACCGCAAATGCCCAAACATGTTTTCTGCTATCTCGTTTTATAAATTTCGTATTATTAAAGTGTCTATAAGACTTCATTAGAATGTCGAACTAATAGTTTAAAAAGAATAACTAAAATCTCATTTCACTGAATCGGTATTCTAGGTTTTTTATCCGCAGTGATTTCTATTAATTCTAGAACTATGGTCCGTTTTTTAATCCTAGAGACTAAATTGACTAGTGCAAACCTTTGTGCAAATGTTAAAACTGACATAAAACCTATTGTAATCGATGTCATTTTGACATTTGTACCTGTCAATTTAGTCTCCAGGATTAAAAAACAGACTTTAAAGACATTAAATATATTGACAGATAACAATATTCATTTATTTGGATATTAATTAATATATTCTTTTGTAATAATGGTTTTGCACATTATCGTAATATTATACTGAATGTCAAAACTTCATAAGATTTTTGCACAATATTGATAAAAGTGACTAAAGCTATCTATCGCTACAAGAGTTTTGGTGAGATTATTAATGCCAAATCTAATCCCTGTTTCTCATAGATAAGATTTCATATGAGACAAGTAACATATTTATTTGCGAAACGTATGATTTTATTTTCGTAACTGAATCATCCCTTTCAGAAAAGTAATTTCTACAGTGCGATAACCCCGTCCATACAATAATGATTCTTATACACATATAAATATGTTAGTGTTTATCCTGAATGTATTAATCATATTCTTTAAAACAACGCGATTGTTAGAGTAAGATAATAAATATTCAAGTTGACAAAAACATAAATGAAAGATAAACAAAATTGATGAAATCTAATCTCTGACTTGATGATTTTATTATGACGTTTCTCTTCACAAAAAATATATTTTTTTCAATATAATACGAATATTTTTTTAATATCTTCTGTTGTCAAATAACCATGCATATTATTTACAAGAAACCCGCGTTTCCTTTACGCCGACGATCACTTTATAGTTGTTCCTATTTCCCGAGAGGTTGGCTCAGAAGCTTGCGCAAGAGACAGCAGAAAATAAAATGAGTGGAAACCGAAACACACGTCACGCCACACTAACTAGTGTTACGCAAATTATAGTCCCAATTTAAGATAGCGACCTTCTAACACAAATAGGATGCTTTGGTTCGACAAGTACTTGAAACCCAGCGTCTCGTTTTTTGGGGCATCGTGTTTCTATCACGGGTAACGATCTGAAGCTGGTTTAAGTACCCTTTAGCTCTCGGATCCTGGATATAACGGAAAGTTCCTGTGAGGTATAAAAGTAACCGACGTCGCAATTTTGTGTGGTAATAAACTGTTTTTTTTATCCTCAAGAGTGTGAGAAGGATATAGGTGGTTTTATTTCATTCTACAATACGTCTATTAGTAACTAGTTTCCCGGACAGACTTCGTTCTATCAAAAGAATAAATGTAACGTTTTTTCGAGTGATCCCGTAAATTTTTTGACCGAATTGGTCCAGCCATTCTTGAGTTATGCGCTTACCAACATTCATTTTTATTTATATAGAAGAAGAAGATTACAAGAACCTCATAAATCGAGTATTACATTAATTGAATATGTGATATATATTTTATGTGATAACACAAAATGAAAATATAAATCAAAACACAAATATCGTCCAGATGCCTTCAACATTTCCAAAATAGATGGTGTGAAAATTAACGCAAGCAGATTACATGAAATTTTCATTTTTACGTTCGTAATGATCTAAAGATCTAAACTTGATTTTATTTTGCAAGTGAAGTTTCATGGTGCGTGTATTTTGAAGATTTACAAACAATAATAAAAACCAGTTAATGATCGCGTAGGTTCAACATACTGTTGTTTTGAACTTTAGAGATCAAGCCTAGAAAAAATACATCTAACAGATTTGACGTCGGGAGTTTTCCTGCTTATATTATGTATTTTTATCTAAATATTAAGTAAAAATTCTTTGCACTTGACGGTGGCAACAATGAGTCTTGACGTCGATAGGTTAACTACACCTTAGTAGTAGTAGCGAAAACTAAACATTAAATGACAAATTCAATTATAATTTTGTGTAAATATTATTCTGTAATAAAGTCTCAATGGTTGTTATGTATCGTTACGTTATCGTTTGTACATAAATATGTTTGTTATTTATTCTGTTTTCTCTAACTGAAGGTAATATACGTCATTGTCATAGAAAAGTTACAATAACAATATATTGCGTCAAATAAGATACTGACGTCAGTCGTCATTACTATCACCAAGACAAAGTTGTCGCACAAATTATTGTGGGATTGTTTTCAGTAAAATATTTTATTTAAATATATAAAATGATATCCACACTCGAGAATTATCCTCGTGTGACGAGAGCTAAACAATGATTTGACGCAATTAACAATACCTATAGTAGAGAATCAGATCATTGAATATATTTGGGAACTAGCTGCCCGGACAGACTTCGTTCCGTTAAAAGTAAAGTAATTAAGGTAATTCCCGAACAGTGGAAACAGTTTTTTTTACTTATTATTTATGTTTTGTCGTGGTGGCCTAGCGGTTCAATAACCGGATTCGCATGCACATGGTTGCAGGTTCGAACCCAGGCAAGTACAATGTGACTTTTTCAAAGTTATATGTACTTTCTTAATCATTGTAAGATATCATTGACAAACGGTGAAGGAAAACATCGTGAGGAAACCTGGATTCCAAAATATTGGAATCTGAAATCGCCAACCCGCAATGAGCAAGCGTGGTGATTAATGCTCATCCCTTCTCTACATGAGAAGAGGCCTGTGCCCAGTAGTGGGACGCTTATAGGCCGGTGTTATTATTATATTTATGTTTTACACCTTTTAAACCTTCCCTGGACTTCCACAAACATTTCAAGATCAAAATCAGCTAAATCGGTTTAGCCGTTCTTGAGTTTTAGCGAGACTAACGAACAGCAATTGATTTTTATAAATATAGATATCCCACATTTTTGGCGGTAATCTTTTAAAACTTATGAAATTACGGTTGTAGTTATTGTGGCGGAAAAAAGTAATCTTAATACATAAAACATAACAAATCATTTTGTTAAAAAAATATATAGGTATAAGAAAAGTAGGTAATTTTCTAAGAATCGATTAGAAGCCATATATTTGTTGTAGCTGTAAGGTAAGCCGGTTAGGCTGTACCCTAGATGTAAACATGAAACAATACTCAGGAAAATGGGTCAGCATTGTAAATTACTGGGATTACTTCAGTAGGAAATCTAGCCATCGTTAAGAATATAAATAACGATAATGATGTTGCGTAGGCATAATACGATAAAGACGTAAACTATGTTTAATATAACAACAATCAAAGCGCGAAACGTAAGCAATAATTTTTTATGGACGCAAGACTAATGTAATAATATAAATTTAGTATTTGGATAATTTGAATGCCTTAAAGCTTAGTAACGCATTTGATAATAAGAATTTCACTTTATGTAAATTCTTAAGTGATCGGTGAGTCATAAAATCTCAACACCTCGGATGTTGTGAATCAATTTAATTTATGTGTTTTTATTTGGAGTGTTTGAAGTAACAATTTTAATAATTCAATACTTCGACAGATATTATGAACATACCATACTGTATTAACCACAAATGTCAGGCTTTCAGGACTACATTATTTTACATACGATTATTAAATGGAATGATTTTGCCCCACGATGTATGTATCCACAAATTAGTCGCAATATTTATGCAGGGCACTTCTGTCTAGACTCTAGTTGCTATAATAAACATTATAGGGTCAATTAATTATTAGATTACTTGCTCCGGGAACGTGATACGTTGTTATAACTACCACTACCTACACTTAACTAAACGAAATCATGATAAATACAATCAGAAATGTGAGAAAAATGGGTTTTAAAAATACCACATTTTTTTTAGAAAATCTGTATGAAACTAAAGAGAAAAAAGGATAAAATAATTATTCCATGAAATTTAACTTACAACAACACACAACACAGTCTCTCGTTGCGTCTGTCTATCTATCTGAACGCGATGAACGGTTTTTCATATACATGTACTCAATACTCAAACTTTATTGTCTTTCCATAATGTACAGAGCTGAGGTGGTGGTATGCTTAAAGCAAACGTTAGGAACAATGATGGACCCTGTTGGGCACAACAATATATTTAAAATTATAAGATAAAGGGTACTTATACTTCATATATATTAGCCTATGGGTAAATTGATTCAAGAGGAGGGATTTTTTGTATAATATCCGTGCGAAGCCGGGTCCGCTAGTTTCAATAAAAAACATTAATATATCAGTTAAAATATGTATTTAGAACTACGTGTATTATGTATCTATACACTTTATAATATTATTATGCTGAGGAGTTTGTTTGTGTGACTAAACGCGCTAATCTCGGGAACCACAGGTCCGATTTGAAAAATTATTTCAGTATTACATAGCCAATTTATCGAGGAACGGTATAGGCATATTTTTGCGATAACCGAGGACAACGCGGGCAGAGCTGCAAGCAAAAGCTAGTTGTTCAATATGTTTACGCACTACAAACGTTTGAATATCATTTACATCATGTTTGCACTTATCTTCAGGCGGGGAATCTCCAGTAGTGATTCATATTTACGAGTATTCTTCAAGGAATTGTTTTCGTCAATAACCTACTCATAAGAACCAATGGATGTAATAGGCTTATTCAATTTGTTTTATAAAACAAACAAAAACATTATTGCTATTTTGTTTTTCATAATATAAGTATTAGGCAACAGCAAAAATAAATAACAGATAAATTGAGCATGGAAAAGGTGGTTTATTTCTGAAATTCTGTGTTATACATAGCGAAACGAAATCCCAGCAGTGGTATAAACTTTCCTTTGTTTGTTTCAGGTACCGGCACGTTCGGTCGCGTGTGCCTGTGTCGTGACAAAGCTGCTGATGAGTATCTGGCGATGAAGATACTGTCCATGGCCGACGTAATACGTCTCAAACAAGTAGACCACGTCATGAACGAGAAGAACATCCTCGCAGAGATCAATCATCCCTTCATAGTGAACTTGTGAGTA
This sequence comes from Plusia festucae, assembly GCA_950381575.1. Lineage (NCBI taxonomy): Eukaryota > Metazoa > Arthropoda > Insecta > Lepidoptera > Noctuidae > Plusia > Plusia festucae. Next base: position 9,676,607 of record OX494434.1, read on the forward strand.
CCTATATCATTGGTCTTCCAAAGTGGTATTTTCATGTCTCCGTCAATCACGCCATGTCGTGAACATTTTGGTGTTTATCCAATATGTCTAGACTGATGCGACACGTCTAGAGGGTATCATTATCTTGGAGACATAACAACGGTGTTTACCGTTGAAACATTTGGACGTTTAATTAAACGTGCATGGGTGCATGTGACGCACGTCAATTATGGGAGCGCCAAACGTCGGCATTGAGCCAATGTCATTTATTTCTTCTGTTTTCATTAGAAATGTTCCGTGTTCCGTCGAATTGCCGCAAGGATCACCAAGTTATTTAGTTCATTTCACTGTTTTTAAGTAGTTCATTAATTATACTTGGTATTTCGCTAGTCGTTAGCTACAGCTAGCAGTCATAAATTTAATCCCCAAAGTTCGAATTGTTTGACCTAAATAACTTTTTAATTTAGTAGTGACTTATTATGTTACACTTATTTGACCGAAAAACCTGCATTGAGCCAGTTATTACATCGAGTCAACTATTCGTATTATTTGTTTTGTATTTTTTAATTTTAAGCGCCATATTAGCGCCAAGCACGTTACTCTCGTGCCGATAAATATCAGCGCCCCATTGATGACGTTCTGGCAACGATCAGCATGTCACAAATCATCAGCATACACATGATTAATTGATTAAATCATTTCAATATCAACCTTATTTCATGTATCTTTTTTTTAATAATGTAATGATAATTATGCTCTTTTTTTTAACAAAAAGAATTTAATTCTAGTATTTAATTAACCACTTTTGTTAAGCGATTTTATGTAATATGATAACTATTATTGTGCATGTTGTGGTCTCCTGTAATTGAAGGAGTACACTAACCTTAAAATGTATAACAAGTATTATGTGATTTATTGTGTACTTTCTTTGTTGGAGATCCAAATAAATAAATAAATAAATAAATTAACGTAAACTGTTTATTTATATTCCAATACTATTTATATGGTCCCTTATCTCAACAGTTCTACAAATTAACGAAAAAATTGTGTTTAGTACCTATATTTTAAAGCAACGCGAGACTGAATCTAGTACTAGCTACTAGTTAACACTGATTCTATTCTAGTTTACTCACTCTATCCCGTAGTGAAGCTTGTATCTGGCACGTATCTCGTGTAACTGCAATTAGCTCGGCGAATACTAATTAAAGATGTTATAAACGTGGACTTACAGATACCTTGAACTTAGCCTTGGTGTGTCGCATGTTGATGACGTATGACCTATGACAAATGACGATCTGTTGCAGGCGGTGGTGGACGCACGACGACTCCTGCATCTACATGCTGTTTGACTACGTCTGCGGGGGCGAGCTCTTCTCCTACTTAAGAAATGCTGGCAGATTTAGCAATAGTATTGGTAAATATATATTTTAATAAAAAAATACAGCAGATAGCACGACATAATCATCCTAAACAACATCGACAAACATGTCTACGATATTTTCAGATGGCACAACTTGTCTGTGTTGACTAGATTTACAATGAAAATCGGTAACAATTTTACTTATTAATCGTTGTAAATAAATAAACTGGAGCGGAATAAATAAATAACAGTTGGAAGCACGCCAGTTCAACGCAGGCAGTCGTACCATGCCGTACGATTTGTGCGCACGATGCTCTACAATCACCCACGATGTCCACTTTTCACGAAATTTTATCACATCACTACAACATAAATTTTGAATTTAACTCTTATTTAGTTAGTGCTAAAGTTCTAATTCAAACATTAAGCAAATTCTCTTAGTTCATTTATACAAATCATTTGACAACAGTTACTGAAACGCTACTATCTTTTTACATGAACTTGTGCGATAAATGAAAAGGCGACAGCTGATTTTTTACATGATAAGAAAAAAGCTATATAAACTTGCATAGCATTTTGCAAAAAATTCTACTAATTACATTTACATATCTTCACAAAAAAGTAATAATATAGGTACGTTACATATCTATAAAAACTGTAATCTAAAGAGTGTCATATTTAAAAAATATACGCCACTCTTTTACTTTTGTAAGGATAAAATATTGCAATAAATATAGGAAAATCCCAAAATAATATATTTAATTAACGGTCTAAACCCAATTTCAGTGTGATGATCTCAACATGCCACTAAATATTTGAATTTAAAAAACAAAACTTTCGAGTTCTATAATTTTACGATAAAAGCATACCTACAAAGCGAATCAAAAATGATATTAGTATTTTTCTAATAAATTATAATGCAGATTAGTGAGCTAAAAATTAATAAAATATCTAAAATTAATTATATTCCGATCTCTATTTCTGAGTCACTGTCACATAAAATTTTATGAATTATTATTTATTTCTATTTTATTAAATATAGGTATGTATAGAATGATAATATAAATTAGATACGAGACATTTAATGTTCCACTAAAATATGTATGCAGTTCTCGTTTCTCCGGTAAAATCATTTTCAGCATGCATCTTCGCTCAAAATACTAGTCAATCTGCCTTAATTATTCTTCAACTCACGTAAAGTCTTATTTGACTCAAATTTTTGATTTTTTCGTTAGAACAAGGTTAATTTTATAAAAAAAAAAACTGACGTCAATTGAGGTAAGGTTAATCGCACAAACTAAACAAAACCAGGATAGAATTGTGTAATTTGCATTGCAGAGCTGTGTCCTATATGCAGAGCGCAAAATAAAGACTGTCCTTAATTACTTTGTTTTTTAGAACTCACGTAATGAGTCGTGAACACTGTTAGAATAAATATATTATGTACATTTCGTGTAATAGAATTGTAAAAACACAAAATAAAAAAACACGGCAAACGACCGCCTCGTATTTCTGGAGAAAAGACAAGACAGAAATAGGGGCTCATGTGGGTTCAGTGACGCGAGGAGCGAGGTACTGTCGGGCTTCGGGCTTCGCTCGTAGATTAAATAATAATACTATTTTTCGATGGTTTGAAGGTGTTTAAGCACGTTTTTCACGGGTGTCCGTTTAGAGCGGTGACGTCGGGATAAAGTCGGCTGATAATAAAAACGTCTGCGCCATTTGGCGACTGCGGAGAGCGGCTCGGACGCCAGACAACATGACGCCCGCGGCACGCGCCCGCTCTAGTGCACTCTGCTAATGCACATATAATATACATATATAGACACCGTCTAAAATAATTTACTTTATTTAAAGTTTATTTATACCGTTACCCAAAAACCAGGAATCTAGTTCGAGAGAATACCAATTTTGTCGGTGATTCAAAGATTCAAAGATTCAAAGATTTATTTGCTTAAAATATGGGATACACTATACAGAGGATGTTACATGTTAATATAAAGTTCAGCATATTTTATCATTGTTAAATGACATGCAAATATTTACTTACATCTAAATTCAAATTACATTACAAATTACATTACATAGTTTTAATTAAAATTTTATAATTATTATTTCTATTTCTATTATTTTTATATTATTAATTACAAATAATTGAAATAATGACCTATTTTTGTTGAAAATATTCTTTTAGCGAGTAAAAACATTTGTCTATAAGCCATTTTCGCAGTACCCTCTTAAATTTGGTGACAGGTAAGTCTTTAAGGTGGGAAGGTAATTTATTAAATATCCTAATGCACATTGGGTAACAGTTTCTACGGTACAATTCAGTGTTCATATTAGGAATTCGTAACTTATTTGGATATCTACATTCAAACGCACAGTCATCGCCTCGTTTAGAAAACATATGTTGATTGATTTTTGTAAATTTACAAACTTCTTCTATATACACACATGTTACAGTCAATAACTTAAGTTTTTGAAATAGAGGTCTACACGAGGTTAAAGCATCAACATTACAAATAGCACGTACGCAACGTTTTTGTGATATAAACACTCTTTCAATATGCACCGAATTACCCCAAACTAATATGCCATATCTTAATACTGATGCGACGTATGCATGATAGGCTTGCATTGTTGCCTGTTTAGAAGATATATTAGCTAACCGCCATAAAGCGTACGCAAATTTATCTATTTTCCCACACACTTTATCCACATGATGTTTCCAAGAGCATCTTTCATCGAGATCAATTCCTAAAAATGTTACTTTATCTGTAGCTTTAATTTGTTTATCTTTTAATGTAATATCTAATATAGGCTTAGTTCCCATTTTATTGTAAAATTGCATTAATTGTGTTTTTTCTATGTTAGGTTTTAAATTATTATTTTCCATCCAGTTTATTATGTTATTTATTGTATTATTTATTTCATTGTTATAGTTTAGGTTAGTTTTTGGTATAGTAACAGTTACATCATCTGCGAATAGTGTGCAACTGTAGTGCGTCATGTTTGGGAGATCGTTTATATAAATAAGGAAAAGTAGGGGGCCTAATACGCTGCCCTGCGGTACACCTGAATTATTTTGAATTAAACTAGACTGGTGTTTATAACCTGTTGTATTATATTTACTGGGTTCTAATTCAACAAACTGGGTCCTTTTTGATAGATAACTCTTAAGCCATGCATTTGCGTTACCTCGTAATTTCAGTGATTATTTTTGGAAAGCGGTTTTAGATAAAATGTTATTTCTATATTGCACAAATATTTAATTCCAAGGATTATAAATATTCATTAAGAAGACGGTTCGAAAAAGAGATCTCTCATAAAAACGATTTCAAAAATCGCTGACATTTCTGATATTGAAAAATAATAATATTATACCGGAGTAGAATGAAAATCATTTATTTAGAGATTTAGAAAATATTTACTTTTGTTTTTATACCCTGAGGCGGCCTACCTAAATGAAGGATGCCCCGATTTATTCAAAGTTTATGATATGCATATACTTATATAAACATATTCAAGAAAATAATGTTTGTTAAAATTTGGTGAAGTTTAGTCACAGTGTGATGTCACACACCGCTCGTGGTGTACAACGGTGTGTGATCATTGTGATTTATATATTTCCGCGTGGTCCAAAAGTGTCTACCGTGTAGGAGTTTTGTAAATTGGATATCTTTAAAAAACTAATCAACTGAACTGTAAAAAACGTCTAACTCGCGGAGAACAATAAATATAGCCAAATTTATCGGATTACGAATAATCCTAAGCAGTGAGCTGGAACCACGTGGTATGTCTTCAGTTACGTTTGAAATGCACATATAAAATCAAATTTACGGCTCTTATAATACGCCTTGATTCATTATTGCAGTAAGTTTAATGATTTATACAACTAACTAGGTTTTCCTGCACGCGAGGTCTCTTGTATTATAATCTCCTTCCAATATAACATTAATACTTATTGTGGAACCATTTTAGAATCGCTGTTCTGATTTTTATTCTGACGTTTTAGTTCAAACAATATAATTATCATCTGATCAGAAAGCAACAACATTGATTGCTTCTGGTTAAGTAATTGGGCAGAACAGATTGGGCATTTAGCCAGGTCCCAGTGGAGCAAGCAAGCCAGGGGCGCGTTACAAGAGCATGTTATTTTAGCTTCATTTAGTACTTTTCAAAAGACCGATGAAGTGAAATTGGTAGTCATAAATAAATAGATTTTGTTGATACCGTTACATAAAAACCGTAAACGAATGCTCTCACTCATTATGACATGTTTTCTGACAAAAGTAACATCGTAGCGTATTCAATCGTAATACAAAACTATTTTGTTTTATGATCATGTTTATAAGAAGTTGTTTCAAAAGTGAGGGATACAATTTTTCATATAATTTTTGAGCATTTAAGATGTTTAGAAAATTATCAAGAATGTTTGAAAACCCCCATAATCTGTCTAACTTATGAGCTAGATCAGGCAGAGACAGTCTGCATATTTATTTGAACTGCTCACATCTCTAAGCACGTGTGCCAGATTAAAATAATTTTCAGTATTTTCACAGGTCTGATGACATGTTAATTTTTTGTCACTGGCAGCCAACATTATTTTATCTTTCCGGGCGACTAGCGTTGTTATTGTTTTAATTTGAATAAAATGTCACAAATATTTACGTTAAATGTTTCTTATTCTATCAAACGATGGTTCAGGTATAATTCACGCAGACATTGTATGACAAATTTCTTAATTTATAACCCTCGTACATCCGGAGAATCATTAAGAAAAGTATCACGAATATAATAAAGCTTGTTCTACGAGATGCCGTTTTGAAATTTTAAAGTATTTTATTGTTATTTAATATATGGTACAACTTAAACTCGGTTCGCTCATCGAAATTTATCACCATTATTTGGTACAGCAGATTATTCTTATGAATTTGAAATGAAATTCATATAAAGCAAACATGTGATATGGGGCGCATAATTTTTGTTTAAAACGACTTGATTTATTTATATATATAATTTAATCGGTAACGGTGTCTGCTAAATTTATAATGTATTTTAAATGCATCATGCTAATACACCTAAGCTGAAACGCTAAATTGTAAATAAAAATTAATAGGTTAACGCTAAAAAATGTATGAGAAAACTCATAAATATCATCGAGCAGATAAGTATTGTTAAAGCTATAAAATGTTGAATATATTATAATAATGAGCAGAAAAAAACTTAATCTTGGATCGGTGAAAGTTTGGTTGATACTGAACTGAAGTGGTATTTATCTAAATAGCTATGTAAACATATAAATCTAGGGTTATGAGTGAGTGATCTTCTAATTGGCCGTCATTACTTTTACTTTAAGCTTTATGGATGTGGCAACTTTCTTAGTATTCATTAATTTATTCTTGCAATTTGGCTCTTTGAATTTCTATGCACAAACAAGGTGGATAAAAAGGATGCTGACTTTTATTCTACTAGTTATACTTTTTTTAAATTTCCTCGGAACAGCTTTTACTGGATTTGAAAGGTCTAACAATATATGTATATTATGTAAAGTTGACTTCACGATATGGAAGCTTGACATTAACAGAGTTTTTATTAAACTAAAAGTAGTAGGAAACTTGATTTTCTTAATCCAAGGTTGACCATTGACGTCAGGATGACTATACATGGAAAGGTGTCTTCCTAAAAAAGTCGTCTAAATAACTGTCTAGATATACTCGTCTTTTATTTTTTCTTTCATAATTTATCAAATTCAAATGATAAGATTTTGTCACTCAAATCATAGGCCTTTCTCAAATAGCGTTTTCTTCGGTCTAGTGACTATTTAAATTAGATTGCAATTGCAACAAACAAAAAGTCTTTCTAAAGGATAAAGTTATTAGAGACGTTAGTCTCAATGTTAGTTAATATCAAATCAACTTTCCTAAATCCTGGTCAAAGTATAAATAAATAATATAAATTCTCGATATTTAACATGTACTAACATGTCTTCATTTTCTTCGACAGGAAACTTCTACGCATCAGAAATAGTATCGGCGTTAGAATACCTTCATGCCCGCAACATCGTTTACCGAGACTTAAAGCCAGAAAACTTACTTCTTGCCAAAGATGGACATCTTAAAATAACGGACTTTGGATTCGCTAAGAAGCTGACGGATAGAACATGGACCCTGTGTGGGACGCCGGAGTACCTCGCGCCAGAGATTATACAAAGCAAAGGACATAACAAGGCTGTTGATTGGTGGGCTTTGGGTGAGTACTAATAAAAAATTTTCTTTCTTAATTATTTACTTCAATTTCCTTATTTCTTTCCATTGGCTAACGGCAAAATATAAAAATAATACAATTATTTATTGCCAAGTGAACAATTACAAGATAGATCTCTAGTAAAAACTATGTTGTAGGTGTTAGTGGCTTCCCCATAATAATGTGACAGTTAATATTTGGATTTTTGGTTTAATTCAAAATTGTTATCATCGTATATAAATTAAAACATATTCGTGCTAACTAAATTGCTTTACTGAAAACAAACAGTATATTATCTTTAAAAATGTCATTGGGGTAACATGATGCAAAAACGAGCTATAGTCACGCCATCGAGCTCTTTGTGATACTTACAGGAAAATGTTAATATTATTATTGTACGCATTAAACTGATTTTGAGGTTAATACTCAAAGGTCAAAACTCATTGAACTATATAGTAAATACTCGCGGTCTCAGCTTTACATATTTTATTATTATGGATACCAAAGACGCAAAACAATGGAACCGTGTTTATCAAAACAGGCTAAAATAGGGTGAAATTTTCCAACCTTTTACGAGAAATATTATAGAGTGTAAGGAGATTAAAATAGCTTTTTACTCACTCTACTACAAAGGATCCTACTTTATTTTCGTCAAGTGCGTAATTTCTAATAAAGTCTATTGTTATTTTGGTCATGTTTGTCCACCCTTTGTATATTTAGTATCTGCGCTACAAAATTTTGTGATGATGACCATATGCGAGGAATTAATTTTTGCACTAATTAGTTCATTAATAAAGCTCGCGTACTGTTTTTAATTGACATTGATGAAACTTGTACAATTTGTTACACATTCACGCACTACTTATCTATTTCATATTGTTAGTTCACCACAACCTCTGTACATTACTGATAGACAATAAAGTATATAGTTTTGCAAATGCATTTATAAAATGGATTGCATAAAACCTCTTTGGAGTATTGTTATTGTCCAATCCTTTATTTATAAACACAACATCTGTGGCTTTACAATGAATTGTTTACATTACAGTTATTTAGTATTCTGTTGATTTACGGGTGGCTATGCCATTTGGATATAGTGTGTGCCAATTTATACTTGCATTATTTATAATGTCACACGATGCTTTTATCTCGCATCGTTCCCGTGCTTGGCATCATTCTCTATTACATTATAATAATATACAACATGCTTGCCAATCTTCTCTTAGTTGTTTAATATCAAGTTACTACCTGTAGTACTACTTTGGGGTAAATATTAAATTACTCTAACGAGAAGGCAACTGTAAATCTTAGTGAAGTTGAAATGTTTGCAACGAATTTGATGGATTTTAAGTGTCCGACAAGTACATTCGCTCTTCCATGGCAAAGGTCCATGGGAGAAGCATGATATCCACAATTTAAGCGGCGGTAGTCTTATGGCTATGTCGGTCTTTGATCATGTGATTTGCTGGTTCGAATCCCACCCGTTGCACGATGTGAACCCACTCGTAACACAAGCATTTAGCTTAGTAGGTAAGAAGTAACGGCAAGCTTTTTAAAAAAAATAATATTTGTACCATAGATAAACATATACAAAATATGCACTGGACAGTCGACCTGGTATTTTATTTTAAGAATTTTCAGAATTATTTCCTTGCTTTACAGATTGATTTACATTATTCCTTGATTTACACGTGTTAACAATCACACTTTTATAATTACTATACACATGTACTTTACATTACTATACATACAATTATCAATGCTATTCTTGCGCCTAATTACCTTTTATTGGATGTACTATGTAAAACTTTGGCACAGTTATTAGTTAATTAAATACCTCGTTTATAAATGCTGACGCTAATGATCTCATGAAAATTGATTTTATGGCTGTCGCAAATGATTGCTATTAAATATTTATAACTTTTAATATCGTCTCTTCGACTATAATATCTACAGTATTGATTTTGATTAATTTGGTAGTCAGATTTTCTGCTACCTAATAAAGTAATGAAATTCACAAAATAATTTAGATTTATTTGTCAGTCTAGCTTAAGAAAATTATTAAATGTCTCATAGATAGCTTTGCTTTTCTGACCAGAAAAGATGCCTTGCCTTTTAATCTATAGGTACTTGCTTAGAATTTTTTCTTCTTTTTTTTATAATAAATTAATGTTTTGTTTCCAGGAGTGCTCATATACGAAATGCTGGTTGGTTACCCTCCGTTCTACGATGACAACCCGTTCGGTATTTACGAGAAGATATTGAATGGTCGCGTGGAGTGGCCTAGACACCTGGACCCTGTCGCCAAGGATATCATCAAGAAACTCCTTGTTCAGGACCGAACCAAAAGGCTGGGCAATATGAAGGTATATTGAACTTGTCTTTATATTTACCGTTTTGTATTTTCTCTAGAATAGTATATTGTCTAATATTTTACTTAGTAAGTATAAAGTTTTGTAATAGGTTTTGCATATTTTGTTTGCGAAAAATGTATGTTTGTTTTAGTATTATTATTATGCCGTAGTTTAGGCTTTAGAAAACCTGTTCAGAGATTGCTAATGTCGAGGACACAGCTCTTTGCCCTGCTCAGGGGCCAGGAAAGGGGACATATTAACAGGGCTATTGTATTAAGAGATGCGCTTATCTGGGTTAAATATATATAAATATAACAAAGGTTATAAAAATATTCTGTTTAAGTGTTTTCAAGTTTGGCATACGAAAAACTGTTGAAACAAAACACTACTCAGGAAAGCGATTGGAGCACAATGGCTCTCAACAAGTTCTATTTCCACTTTTCATTGAAAACAATTTTTATAGCTACATTTCGTGTTCGTCACGTGTGTATGCACGAGGTATTACACAAACTAATTACATACTCACTACTTGTTTACTTGCCAAAGTGAAATAATTTTTTCTAGTGCTATATAAATTACACTCTGAAGGATTTATTTCTAAAGAAATTTAGTACGTCATTGTAGTTTTAATAGCAGCGACATTGAATTCTGACATTTTACGTTTTACGTCTAGTGAGGAAACGATGTTTCAAATTATATAAAAACAGGAATAATATCTTCATTTTTATATTGATGTTGTAATAGCTGTTAAATTTAATAACCGTAGTATTGTAACGTGTATAGTTATTCTAGTTTGATAGACTCCTGTCTTACAATTATCATCTTGCCCGGTTTTTCTGAGAATCTTTACAAGATTACGTGTTTGTAATATAAAAAGGATCCAATTGACCTATTGACTTTGCGCGTGACTTTTTAACTGAACAATTACGATTGAATATTACGGCTGCACAAACCATAAAACAGTATTGTAGCAGCTTATAAGATAAAGATTATGATCTCTTGCGACTCTAGGTGAATACATGTTCAAATTCAACGTGCGTAGACTACAAAAATACTAAGAAGTCCTTGTATTGCGCTGTTATTTATTGCATCCAAATAAACGTTGACACTGTGGAACCTCGCTTTATGCTGGTTGCGACACTCTCTTGGCAGGTCTTTGATTACTTTCAGCGTTATATTATTTAAAGACAGTGTACTTTGTATTATAATAAACTTCGGGTTTTGTTGTTGCGAATCGGCTGTCTGATGCTAACGTAACCGAAAATACAGTAGCCTTGCGCTTGACCCGGTTAAGAGATTGTTTTGGATTTTACACGCAGTGTTGATTGTATGAGCGTTATTAGCACATGTCAAATTTACCGCCGCCGCGTGCGCAACGTTTAATTACTTCAGCACAAAATTAAAATGACAATCGTAGCCATGTTGGAGCCAGCTATTCGCAATCGGATTTTCTTTACACTTGCGAAGTCTTAAAGTAAATTTTTACACCTTTGATCTGAATACGTCGTTGTTACGGTAGATGTATGAACTTTCTTAATTCTTCCTTTTCGTGTACTTAATTTAAGTGGATTGTGTCCAAAAACACATTTATTTATCTTTCGAAGTTGGCTTTTTTCCAGCAGTAACAACTGTAACACTTGCTGCTTCAGATGTAGAATTTTTTATGTATTTAGAAGTAACCTAACTAAATTCCACATTCATTTATAATAGGTCGTTGGTACACTAGAAGAAACCAAAAGGATTCTAGACAAGTAGCAGATTTCTGAAGCTAACAGCATTTAGTCAATTGAATTAATGTTTATTACATAATTTCGTTTTAGTGTGACGTAAAAAAAATTGGAATCGCCTCAAAAGTCATTTGAAAAACATTGAAAAATAAACGTAGATTTGCAACCAGAAATACATTCGTAATGAAATTGAGATAGACACCAGACGTTTCATTGTATAATTTTATGGTTCATTTATGTCAGTCTGTCATTAATATCGCACGTGATAGATTTGACGCAAACAGCAGTTAGATACCGATGAGAAAATAAATGTTCTGTTTTATTACTCGGAATGATCCGTTCTAGTTTGAATGCATTATACGTAAAAAGATGGAGCTACATGGAAAATAAAGCAGTTAAATGGAAGTAGGATAGAAAGTCTGTCATATTCTTTGTACGCTATGCTATAAATATCGGTCCTCAGCCGTGTCTATGTGGTCATGGCTAAAGCGAGAAATCGGGATGCGGCGTTCCCAATAAAGTGTCGCGAGCTATCACGCCGAGAATGTATTTTTAAACGGTTGCAGTTAGTGGTTGGTTGTTTTCACCGAGCTTTTTGCCGCGATGTCGCCGAGATGTTTAGAAAGCCATCAGTCAGGTGTCCGAGACATCAAACGCCGCTGGCCGCCGCTGACTTATGTCGCGACGCAAATACGACACATTAACGCGCACCGCGATAGAAAACTGGGTGCCTTAGCCTTGTTATTCGCGGTGACTTGCACAAATACAAACAATAATATCAACAATCGTAGAATAATATATATGATCATTGGATAAATATGTATTGTGTCCTACTAAATCTATCTCTACGTTAATAGAAACTTCTAGTAGAGTCTAATAGTGCCAGACTTCTAAAAGTCCTGCAAAAAGCTAAATTACCTGGTCTTTTAAATCTTCAATTAAATATTTTATTGAGTCATAAGAATGACGATGATTTGGTTATAGGGCCATGTGGCAAGTCAAGAATAGGTCGCCCCATTTAGTCGGTGCTTAAGAGGCGAAGTTTATATCAGTCCGTTTCAGTTAATGGGGTGCAGCCGCAGACGATATAACTCGTTATGCTGTAAGTTCTTACTCACGACCCATATAGGTTCCGTTGACCAAGGAACAGAAAACAGCTGTTTAAAGCTTGATTTAGCTCCAGCTCTAGCCTTTTGTTTGGTTTAAGTCATTAAAAAAGTTAAATAGAGATCTGATCTAATCTTTGATCGCCGATTATCGAGTCTCCTGTCCTGTAATTTTGTTGTTCACCAGCGGGTAAATCCCCGACACAGCGGCTGCAGTAATGACAGTAATTACGGAATCTGCGCCATATGAAAGTCGTGGAAAGTTACAATATTAGAATGCAATCACTTAAGGCGGTCTCCTCATTCAATAAACGTCGTAACATAAATTACAACGATGTCGTTCAGGTTTTGAGGGTTATGAGCCCATTCCCGGTGGACACCAATGATACAACGCGAGCGGGCCGCTTGGCATCGCTATGCAATAATAAATTAAGCTGCGATATGCTCCGCTAACTCTAAATCTGAGAATTTACGATGTCTAACCGTTGAAGAACGTCGCGAACGCCAATAATAACAAAGTTGCTCTAATTTCGGCTGCCTACAAATGTGCATTATATACATAGTCAATATCGCTGTTATGATTGATTGATATTTCTCTGATATCCATCTTAGTAATTCAGTTGAGTTGTACGATGATCGTTGTGCTCGTTCTCTTTGTATATTTATTCTTCATAATGTTTGTTTCAGTGCGGTACTGAAGACGTCAAAAGGCACAGATGGTTCAAGCACATAGACTGGGCTGACGTCTTCATGAAGAAACTTCAGGTATTATACAAAGTCATCTTTCAGATATTTAGAACAGCTATAAAATTGCAATGTCTGTAAACCAAGCATTTACGATACTGTTTAATTTATTTCGGTTTACTAAGCGTAAATGATAGTAAAAATAAGTTTAAAGTCGGACTTAAATATTAATTTGCGAACGACTCTTTAAAAGCAGTCAGCATTAGCGTTAGCATAGAAATTGGGGTTTCTAATAATGTGTAGGTGTGTGTTTAGCCTATTTTATTGTCTGCAGCACAATTGATTCTGAAATTGTGAGTTTTATTATATTGCGGCTGAAAAGACCAGCTGGAGAAATTGGTTGTTTACGTTACCTCATTTCGATATTGCAATGTTATGTTATGGTTTAATTTTAATAAATATATTTTGGCTTCTTTTATGATAAATATGATCAGGTACTTATTTTAACAGTTTGCTTGAACTATACGTGTTTTTTGTCCACAGCCACCAATTATGCCAGCAGTGTCATACGAAGGAGATACGTCCAACTTTGACGAGTACCCAGAAACGGACTGGAAGTCAGTGCGCTCACTGGATTCTGATGAACTCAAGTTATTCGCCAATTTTTGATGGCCCAGTCAACAACCCATGGTTTAAATAAGTTAATAGATAAATATCCAAAGGAAAGGCTTAGAACAGGTCGCCTAATTATGAAATTACTTACAGAAAGTATTTTTTCATGTTATATTTAACACCTAATCTTAAGTCTATATTTGTTAGTGATGAGGCCAAGCAGGGCAACGTTTGCAGTCGATAGGAAACCGTCCGTATTAGAGTAGAGTGAATTGTATTTAATGAATAACCTATTTGATTGTCTGATTGTGTAAAGACTGGCTGGAGCCCTTAATTAAAAGATTCATAGGTGTATCCAAGGGATAAAAAAATAAAATTCGATCATTCAATTGATTCACGTAGTAATAAAGAATGATAATTGATAACATCAAATAGGTACGATTCAAGGCTAGGTTAATTTGAAGACACTAATTTTCGTAATTTTTTAACTTTAGTAAGTATTTTATAAATCTTCAATTTTTAATTGAGACTGTAATAGGTAGAAGTAACATTGAATATCCATACAATGCCCTTGTATTTCACCTATGCCAATTTAATGTTATGCTTGAATATGTGTTGTGTAATATGTCTACGGATTCACGAGTTGTACCGGTGTTGTTTAGTTTGGCTTCGGTCAGTCTGCCAGAGCGGTATCGTTGAGTATTTCCTGTGTGTGCATTTATAAAGAAAAGCTGGCGTTAAAATCTTAGTAAACAATAAGAGAAATCATTTTAATTATTAACATTTCATTTTAATTTGATTAAAATATTGTACATTTGTCGTACATGCCTCAGTCTGTCCGTCGAGAGGCTTAAAAAAGTGTAAATATTATTAAACAAGATTATGCATTACATTTCCAATGCTTTCTAGTTCAAATGTTAGTGTGTAAGTTAGAATAGTTTGTCACCAATGACAAATATTTTGATTTGTGATTTTGAAGTATGTTATAATATTTTCCTTTAACTTAATCATATAGAATAATACATATTAATTATATTTTTGTTTCCCATATACAATGTTTGATTGTGGAGCTCGCAGCGCCATCTAGTAAGTGTCGTTAAAAACTAAAATATTTTATTGATTACTGTTTAAGTAGATTCATTGCACATCCTGTATAAGTATCCTGTTTATAAATTAAATAAGAATTTTAATATAAAAGAGTTGTTTATACATTAAAGGAGATGTTAAAACGGTTTACACAGTTTACAATAATATTGACACTTAAAAAAGATAAAATGATTTTATGTCTTGTTTGGGATGTTCAAATATTTGTAATAGATCTAGATTTTACAGTAGTCATATGCAATGATTAGTTTTATTTCATTAAATAATCACCAAAAGATCTCACAATGTTTACAAAATGCTGTTAATAACAAACATAAATGTCACTATTGTATTATTTCAATATTGTAACGTTACTGTAACATCTGGCCATACAGTATTTTCTGTGATCTTTTTAGTCTTGACAATGGTAACTTATTGACGTTGTTTAATGTTAAAACAATTGTGTCATAAAACAATGCAGCCAGTAGTAAATTGTTAATTATGTGTGTTACGGACCAAACCGATTATGTACTTTTCTATTTCTTTCTAAGATACTGTTTAATTGAAATAAAAAGATAATAATATCACTATCATTAGCATTAAACCCGAGAAAATATTTTGAGGTTATGTAGCCTATGAACCACAGCTTACCATGTTACAGTAAATGAACTAAGTGGGTGGCATAGATTCTATAAGAACACACTCATAAACAAACCACAGATATTGTTGTTCAAATCTAGAACATTCAGAATGGCGTCTTCTAGCAACTTGCTGAGGCCAAGCCATGCTTTTTGAAGTTAGTACGTACACGGGTAATCTAATGTGGATGGTTACATATTTGATGGGTTCAGGTTGTGTAAAAAGATGGCTATTCACACAAAAGACCCCTCCAAAAATTCTGATAAGTACTCTATACACACTACTTGAATAATGTGAAGTTACTTACTTAGAATACTATGGATTTCTTCAAAACGGTTTTGGCCAGTAACACAGAATATTAGCATTAATCCAACAGGGTTGTAGATAAAATCTAAAATATATAATTGTAAATACACAAGAATAAACGTGTTGTTTAAAACATTTTGCTGTTTTATTTGCTTTGCATTTGTTTGCATTCCAGATTAATAAAAAAAATATGAGACATGAATATGACGATGACCGGTATTGATAATTTTAGATGTGTATTGATTTGCTAATTATAGAACAACCCATCTGTAGCTTAAAGTGCTGGCAATTGATTTTAGTATTACGAAAAAAAAAAGTTTATTTTCGCGTTAGATCTTTTTATAAATAAAAGTTTGAACAAACGGTTTAAAAACTGTTTCGTGTGGAAACAGAAATATTGAAATTTAATTCTCGAACAATTAAATACGTTTGAAACAATCTTGGCAATGTATGAGCTAGTGTAAACAGTCAGTCGAAGCTAACGTTAAAAAATGATAACATGTAAACATTTATACTGGGTTATTGTTGCTTATTACTTTTATAGTGCGTCAATAAACATACATATGGAAATAGAAGCTATTTATACAATTAAGGTGAACGTATTATTTATAATATGGGTTTAAAAATAGATAATTTAAAATAGCCACCAAGAGCGATGTAACTAAGTAGTCGAAAAAACATGGCATAATTTAAGACATTTTTCCAACGACAATTATATTCTTTTTACCCATTTTACTCAGCAAGGACAATAATATCTCATGCAGATATCAATTACATCATAATATGCTGCTAGAATGTAAAAGTGACAGAATTTTGGGTATCTTTTTATTCATTCATATTTATCAAACAATCATCCGGGTTTTACCAATCTGTCGAATGAAACGAAAAAAATTGACAAAAAATACTTATACGTTTTAACAATGGAGTTTGTACCTGGTTTTTTAAGATATAGGTACACTGATTTCCCACGTGATATTGTGGAACAGGTCAAGAGGAAAAATCGTTTTTAGAATGAGACATCTTCATATTAGCTGAGAGGCTGAGGCTGAGGTTTACAAACAGTAAAGTAAACATTAATGATAGCATTATGAGTTCTGGAACCTGCTACTATAGGTATGCATATAAGAAGTTCAGAAAACCACTGAG
The DNA here is from genome assembly GCA_950381575.1 of Plusia festucae. Classification (NCBI taxonomy): domain Eukaryota; kingdom Metazoa; phylum Arthropoda; class Insecta; order Lepidoptera; family Noctuidae; genus Plusia; species Plusia festucae. The sequence goes on from OX494434.1 coordinate 9,693,849, forward strand.
CTGTTTGGTTCTAATTACATATGTACAATTATATCCGTGATCACTGATCAGTTAGCATCACTTTTGATGTCGTAATTCATTCAAATATACGGCTAGCTACCGAACTAACAACATTATAGTCTTAGCGATTCTGGCGAGTGGAATATTAATCTTTCAGCAGGTAATAAAATAATGTCTCATACGCGGTGTGCCTGCCAGTTGTATTATTATTTATGAATCGATCGAGGACACCGCTATTTGTGCTATCGCCGATTCAATTTTATCTTATGGTAAGCTTATCACAACGTTAATGCGTGATACGATAGTTGATAATTTTGATACATTAAGACGCGAATGTAATTGGTTTCAGGTTCATCACATATGCGACTAATTAGTTATGTCATAATTAATAATGGTATAAGTGAATTAATCTTATTACCTACATTATAAGTACTCAATTTAAATTAATTCTTTTTTTGAGATGTTAGATGCACCAAATAATTAGTTAATATAGTATGTTTCAAAAATCTACAAATAAATGAGCTAATTTAGCAGGTTGGATTTAAGACACAAAGAAGCACCCACATATGTTTCTGATTATAAAAAAAATATATTTTATTATCAGTGATAATACGCTGCACCCGGTAATCCAAGGCAGCGTTAACCTTGACTCAACAAGGAAACAATGATGGTTACTGGGTTTTTATCGATAATGTTGATAAAAAATATTTCGTGTTAGTTTATTTGGTGTCCGATTTGTTGTAGCAACGTAAAATAAATCGATCCATTTAATAGATACAAAATTAATATATATAATAGTGTTGCAAAAACTTAAGAGCCTGATAAAAGCGCATATCTAGCGATATTGCCAGCCGCGGATTAAATGTAAGATAACTAATCAAATAACATTTTCAATTATCGACGTGTCGATATCGTTGTAGAGTCGTATGACCTTTTTGCGTGACAAGACGTTTTACCTGAGATGGTGTCTGTGAGGCCGTTGCCGCCCGTGCTGGCGGAGAAGGCTCGCCTGGAGCTGAACGAGGACCCCAACAGGCTGAAGAATGACCTGCAGAGCATCAAGGACTGGCTGGCTAAGCAGCCTCACCTGAGGGCTAGAACAGGTTGGTACTAGGTACTTAAATTATGAGTGCTTAAGGAGCAGGATTGTTAAAGGTGCAAAGACTGTTGCTTTAAAAAAACATTTATTATATGTATTTAAAAAGTTAACAATTTATAACTTATCAGCTGCGATCCGCGTTTTTACCCGCGGTTTGTTAGATTACTTGTTTTTTGGGTATTAAAAATAACTGTGTACTAATGATCGGTCTCACGTTATTCCATACTAAATTTTATCGAAATTGGCCCCATCGTTTGAATGTGAAAAGGTAACAAATATATAAATACACACCTTTATAATATTTGTGTTATTAATTAAGTTTTTGTTCTCCATTTTGAAATAATGTCGATTAATTACGTTTCAATATAATATACTTTATCATGTTAATTATGTTCATTTAGGTTGTTATACATCTTCTAAGTACCATAGTTAAGTACGTCAGTTGACAATCGTCCTCGAAGTTCAGTAATCTCACGTTATTGATATCTAAAACAATATCAGATTTCCTGGTTACATTATGGATTTTGACATTATCTGTATTCTAATTACTTTAACAATTAGGTTGGCCCGTGAATATTGTCTTAATTAAAAACAGGGTGAGATACTCTACCTAATCCTGTAAAACGTCGCAATGACCGGGTTGTACACAGGAAAAAAAATAAAAGCCGATTTAGCGAAACATTAATTTACTATGAATGCTTCTCCTCTGCAAACCCGCCACAACCTCTCGATCCCGATCTGAACCAGGAATAATCTTGCTGTGTTAAATAATCGTCCTGGCGACGGTCGCGGTGATCGGCCTTTGTCAGTTGATCCACATTACAATGGTTTTTGAAAATCCCTAGAGCTTCAGTTGCTATTTAATACTGTCAATATCTATTATAATACTGTATCGTTACCCAGTGATTAATTTGTGAAGGCTACGAATTCTAAAAAGAGCCCAAATCACACATTGCACTTGAAGATTTTACCATCACAAGAATAGTTATAAGTATTATTCATAATACTGTCCTTGACCAGGGTATATCAACTTCTTACTTTTTTAAGGTAATTTAAAAACAGTTTCTTTCGATTCTTGTTTACAGATGACCAATGGCTGGTGGCATTCCTTCGAGGTTGCAAATTCAGTTTGGAGAGAACCAAAGAGAAGTTGGATTTATATTATTCACTGAGGTCAACGGTACCTGAGCTCCACAAGATCCAGCACAACGATCCTATGTTTGAAGAGATGCTTAGTTTAGGGTATGTTAATGTTAAAAATAATTTGAGGTTCACTTACATAAAAATAATAATAAAAATAATACCGGCCTATAAACGTCCCAAAGCTGGGCACAGGCCTCTTCCCATATAGAGAACTCACTTACATAAGAAACTTAAAATTAAGCTCAAAATATTGGTTAGTTAGTGATCTTAAAAGATAGTGTTCTTTTCCGGGCTAGTGTACTTCTATTATTATTATTAATTTTATGTTGTGCCCGAAATTTCTCACTGCAGCACAAAGGCCTCTCCCCTTTCTTCCTTATTTTCCTCTCTCAAGGGCCAATTGAGGCCACTCGCTATTAAAGGCGTCCATCTTCGCCTGGGTCTTTCAATATTATTATTTATGTAGGAGATAAAATCATGGTTTTTTTAAATAAGTTTAAGGAATCAATGTCCTGGTAACTTATGGTGTATGTGTATGCTTGTGCCCCTTCATACACTATGTTTCCTTTACCGTAGTCAGTTCTTGGGATGGGCAGGTTGAGTTTGTATTTATTCCTAGTTAGATATTTATAATTCTTCTAAAAATATATATATTTTTTTTATAAATGTGGACCACATCACATGCATTGCTCCGAATCCAAAGTAAGTAGCTAAAGCACTTGTGTTATGGAATCCAGAGACAACGAAGGTACCACAAACACCCAGACCCGAGACAATGTAGAAAAGTGATTTTCTATATTGACCCGTCCGGGGATCGAACCCGGGACCTCAGAGCTGGCGACACCTTGGAAACCAGTGTATTCGCCACTCGACCACGGAGGTCGTCAGATTAATATTTGATTGAATTTAATGTATTTTTTAGTATGTAATTTAAATTAGTATTTCTAACTAAATTCATTGCAATTAGTTTTATCACAACCAAAAACTGAATGTTAAAGTCATAACCATGATCACTAATATCAGAAATTATCGACTTATCTTTAATATTTTGTACATTATGTAGTTTAATAAATTGATAAACCGAAATGACTTGTAACTTATGATGTGTCTTATCTAATAATTTTAATGCACGTATTTCTGGCAAACCCGAGACAAATGAACGATTTCCATGATCCGTTTAGAGAAGCTTAAAAAAGAAACCTCTCATTATGTATTCGTTTCTGTTTACAGGGTCATTACAATCTTACCTAAAGCACCAGGTTCTGATGCGCCGCAAGTGTCTCTAATCAGACCAGGGAAGTACGACCCAAACAAGTACACTATTATGGAGATCTTTGGAGTCTCCAACGCTCTTATGAAGGTAAACGAACCGAATTTAACCCAACCTAGCTCCGAAGTTACTTGTTTCTCGTTTTACCGAATAGAGCCGAAAATTGCTTCTTAAATGATAATAACAGTTGTTTTTCTAGATTGTTCTTGTAGAGGATGATAACGCAATAGTAGCAGGTAGTCAGACCATTCTGGATCTCGAAGGAGTTACGATGGCACACTTCCTCCAAATGACTTCGGTAACCATGAAGAAAATGGTTGTCTTGGGACAGGTAAAGATCATGCTTTCTTTAAGGATTACTTACCAGTATGTTTTACTTACTTCATTTTAAAATCAATAAGTGCAGAAGTCGCTCAATTCAATACGTCACAAGAAATGAAGCTCATTTGAAATCGCGTCCCATTTTGATAATTATAATTATGCTTTCTTACTTTATCCGAAACCGAATCCAAGTTCGGGATGTCGGTATCACATTAATGTTGCTGTAATGCTGCTGGGTAGGGCATTTGGCTTGACTAAGTGATGGAGTGCTCGTCAAGGAAAGGCAAAAGAAGCGTCGATCGTCCGGGAGCTAGATGGGAAATAAATAGACCCGAAACTTTGACATTGTCAAAGTTTCGGGTCGCATCTGAGAAAGACTGGACCGGAGACAATAGCACGTATAAAGAGAGGCCTATGCCCAGCAGTGGGATGAAAAAGGCTGTGGATGGTGATGATGATACTCATTATTATAAACACAAAAATCGTAAGAATTAATAAGTGTTTGTTACCTACCCTTTCACGCAAAAACACAGGTAACGCGGGGCACGTAATAAAGTTTCAAATTACCTTTTTTTTCAGGACGCGTCGCCATTACGTATGAAAGGCACCCACTACTTGAACACACCTCCAGGTTTTGAAACAATTTTCAATGCAATGAAAGCGATGCTGAATGAGAAAAACAAAAGCAGAGTCAGTAAAACATCGTTATAAATTAACTTTCGATTCAAATTCAAATTCAATTTTTTTATTTTTTAACAAAACATATTATGTGACTTGATGGAATTACTATACAAGTTTTTGATCCTGTATCTCTTAATACACAGTTAATTAGTAAGACTGATATTTTAAACCTAATTATGATTATTATTTAAAGACAACAGATATTATAAATAAAAGCAGAACAAAAACTTAGTTTTTGCGTATTCCATCTTTAATCGACTGCTTACAGAAACTACTTTAATACTTCCTCATCAATGAATAAATATAATCTAGTACTAACAGATTTTCTTTAATGCAGCTTTTCGTCCACAACAAAAATTATGAGGAATTGTACAAGTACATCCCTAGAGAATATTTGCCAGCTGAATATGGTGGCAACGCAGGCACTATTGACGACATCACAGGTCAGTTATAAATATAAGGTCCAAGGAACATACAATAAATCCTTATGAAGAACTGAGCAATAATATCGACAAGTCTGTAATATAAAAAAGTAAATAATTGTCATACAATATTATGTTGTTATGTAGAATCAGAGAAAAGAATTAGGCACACCATTAAAGGAATATTTTTCCATAACTGGTTTTAATTATAGTTATTTTGGTAAAAACTTGTGGCGAGATGTGTTTCTCCCAACCTGTAAGCACAAAAAACTATTGGCGTAGCCGTGACGGACTCGAGTTTCGTTTTACCGGATAAGTCTCAAAACTATGTGTGTAATCTTAATTAACTGTTTTATTTTATTTTAATTGCAGAGTATTGGAAGAATAAGGTAAAGGAATTCAACTCTTGGTTGGAAGAGGATATGAAGTATGGCACAGATGAGACAAAGCGACCTGGCAAGCCCAGGACAGCTGAGGATATGTTTGGGGTAGAGGGATCCTTCAGGCAACTTGAATTTGATTAAATTAACTGAAACTTTTGTATTTTATATCCAATAAACTTCTTTTTATTAAACATTGCGTCCTTATTAGTAAGTTTGAGGTAAATAAATGATAAAATATGGTATGAGTGGCAAGAATAACAATGAGAAAGGGTTCGTTTAGCCCTAGCCCGCATTCTTGATATAAGTAATATAGGTAAGTATCTAAATAAAAATCTATACATCTATACAAATGATAAAATTGAAGAATACCATGGCTTCAGTTTGTTTGTCTGTGCGTTTGTGCACGCTAATCTCAGATAATAATACAATGATTTGAATGCGCTTTTCACTGACATAATGTGGCAAGCTCCTAATTACATTTAGAAGTTGTTTAATTAAAATCGGTTAATAAAAAAAAAGTAACGGTCATTGGAATAATACGGGCTCTATGTCACTTCGTTCGTTGAGCAAATAATAAAAAAAATTGCCATTCCCGGATAAAGTCAAGAATTATTTAATTTTGAATTCAGGTTTTGTATACTTACACCGTAAAATCTCTATCGAAATAAAAAGTATTTATAAATCAAGGCGAGTCATAATTATTGCGTTACTTGTGAACTCAACACGGTTGTGGTGGTCGTTAGTCTCGATCAATATTATTCTTTATTTAAATTACGCAACAAGAAAATGTAATTTATTATACGCTGATAGTTTTTTTTTTTGTTTTCATAGTGTTTTGTTTATACTTCTTTTTTATATTTTTTAATTATGGCGGTAAGAACTTTGACCCCTGAGTTAGCGGCTAAAGCTGTTATAGAATTATATGAGTCTCCTAAGAAACTAGAAGATGGCGTACAGTATCTGAAAGAATGGATTAATAAACAACCTCATTTAAGGGCTAGAACAGGTAATTCCATATTTTTTCTTTTAAGTACATAATTATCTACGTATGTACTTCATATCAATGTTGCTTACAATTTTTGATTTAATGTATTCTTCTTCTCTTATTCTTTAATAAAAGCAATATGTATTTTACTTTTATACAAAACCTTATTTTGAAACCTATAGTCGTTACCTATGTAGTTTTTTGTATTAAGTCCATACAGTTCTGACAACAAGTCAGAGCAATGGGTTACTGTATTGCCCAAGAAATGGGTGGGGACTGTTGGGAGGTTAAATAGGCAGCCACTCCATGTAAAATACCGTATTCAGTACCTATGCTTAGATCTTTTTAACCACGCAACGTTGATGCAATTTACAGCAATAGATAGAATGATTCAAGAGGAAGGTTTACTTTCATATACGCATTTATGACTGAGCTACCCGTGCGAATATATAAAACTTTGTAAAAGTACCATAGACCAGTGAGTTGAATAACACACATGATCAATTGCATAGTAATCGTTGGCTATTTGAAAGTATTATCCAAACACGTTAAAATCAGCGGCTAAAATATGTTTTAATAAAAAAAAAACAAATAAGAATCCGTAAATAGATGATTAAATATTTTGTACAAGTATAAATTTTTATTTTTAAAATGCTTAATCAAGCATAAATTAAATACGATTGACTGACCGAAACTGACGTAAATTAATAGTGTGAGTAGAATTTAAATGATAAATGCTATTTATTATTAGTTATTTTATTGACAAAACAGTTATACATACCAGATACCTATATGATGCAAGATTAACTAAACTTTTTTTAGCAGTTGCGGACAATATTTTTTACAAAAGATATTGGGTGACATTGAAATATTTGCAGAAGTAAATATATTACGTTTACATTTCTTTTTTTGAGCTTGATGAGGTCGTCATTGCCTATTTGATTATCCTGAGAAGGAATGTTGAAACGAAATCCGGGGCCACCGTCTCTATTATATTATTGTTTTCTCACCAAAACTCATAACAAATCAACTTTTTTTTATTTCAATCAGCTTGATTTGACCAAAACAAAGTAATAAATCATAAGTTCTAAGCTTCTTAACCTTGTAGTGACGTCAATTGCATTTAATATTGTGCTTACATAATGTTATATTTTAACTGTGTCTAGATATATAGACATAGCTTTAGCATTTAGCATGATATCCTGTAATGACGGTATTCTTTTTGTAGACTCTAAGGTTTATGATTTATACTTATAAAACGACGTCATACAATATAACGCCAATTTAAACAAAGACCATTTTTATAGTATGACCTACCACATAGGTATCTAATTTGGGAGGTGGAAATTAAACTGGTAAATTGATTAGGTACGAGTTAGAGAATGACGGAAAAACAGGTTTTTAAAACTTTTTATCAAACAATATTTTTAACCTAACCACTTATAAGCGAAAATTAAACTGAATTCTTAACTTACCTTATATGTAGGTGCCCGTGGCAATTGAAGTCGGTACCGAATACTTTTTATGGTTTAGCACCGACTTCAAATAGATCATAGGTATGGGTTTTTGAAGTCGGTGTTTAGTTTGTAAAAAGGTCAGTTTATTTTTCAATTCTTAGTTTAAAATAATAAAAGGCATGTCTATCAAATTTGAGAGTTTCCCTGGATATTCCTGGGATCCCATCATCAGATCCTGACATGGGAAGCATCAGGTTTCAAGGAATTATCATCCAGTCGAAAGTTTTTTGGTTACAAACATAAAAAAATGAGAAATTTCGGCATCGGATAAAAAAACATGTTTTTATGTTTAACCAAAAAAAAAAGGACGTCCTTTTTTTATTTGGTTAAACATAAAAACATGTTTTTTTTATCCGATGCCGAAAGTAGACTTTTTAGTTTTAAGTATAGGTGTTTGAATTTTGTACTATTTATTATTACTCTTTATATCAGTTAGATACCTACTCTGTTATTCTATGCTCACATGCCAGGAGTCAGGACGGACTCATTCCAAAGCTCTTGTAAAAGCCTATGACCAGAGCTACTCTAAGCGGATCATTGGACTGAGTAAGACAAGAATCCGCATCCTAGTTTGAGCCCTTACTAGACACTGCTGCCTAAACAAGCACTTTTCCAGTATGGGACTGTCCAAAATTAGAACGTGCAGAATGTCACTATAGGTCACGTATAATTTTACGATCACAATAGATCGATGACGGTCGTAGTGATACTGGGGCAGCATAGTCACAGAATAGCCACTCAACACAAATAAAAAAAATAATAATATAATATATATTTTGTGCTGAAACTTAGTTGAAATATCGACCTTCAGTACTAAACAGTACAAAACAATACAAAAACTTCGTATACCATGTGGTTTTTGTATTGTTCTGTAAACCTAACTAGTGTTCTAAAAAAAAGGTATTCTTAAAGTTAGTATTAATAACAAGAAAAAGATTTGAGTACGATGATGTCAGGTTTTAGAATAAACTTCATCAGTACTCCGCGGTTACCATGCACTCTGTTGTTTTACGCTACGCATAGTGTAGGTACTCGCTTTTACGATTTAAACAAAATAGCGATACTGGAAATAAATTAGGAAAACACATAGCGAATTCGTAGGTGAAAACTGGATGTCGTATTCTGAAAATGAGTGAAAACTAAAGTAGCGTCGCCTGTCTGAGTTGTGTCGGCAAATATAACCAAATAAATGTGAAATATTTTCACGAGTTATACTGTAAGTGTCATTAACTATCGAAAACATGTCATTTCAAAATTTCATTAATTTGTTAATTAATTATTAAAAAAATTGTATCAGCCACAAATATTTCTACCACATCGCCATGTTCCGTGAATTATTAATTAATAAATAGACTTTAGTGCAGCAGATATAAATACAGCAAAATATTAATGAAAAATATTTACATTCAACATATAGCAATGAACCGAAATCTGTAAAAAAACAATTAAACATTGCAGATGACCAATGGCTGGCTGCATTCTTAAGGGGTTGTAAGCATAGTTTGGAGCGAGCAAAAGAGAAAATAGATTTATATTATTCCTTAAGATCCATTTCACCAGACCTGTTTAGTCTTAGACCTCATACCAAAAAGTTCCAAGATTTACTACGAACTGGGTAAGTGATTATTTCTTGTTAACTAAGTAAACAATTTGTTCTACGACTATTTCAATTATTTATTTTTGTCGTTAATAATGAGGTTAGAGTAGATAAAATATCTAGGTATTGAAGCCTCTCGGAGATTCATTGTTATGGTTGAATCCATAAGTAGGACTTCAGGGAAATGGGGCCATATCTCAGACCTCTACCAAGCTGCGCCTCGACGCTCGTTCTTCCACCATCCACATCCATTCCGAGCATTTATCCATTGAAGAGTAATTAAATACTATGACGATGTTATCACGATGCTATCATGGTGTTACAGATCAGCATTGATGTTACCGAAACTACCTGATCCTCTTGCACCTAGGGTCATTATTGCCAAACCCAGTCTTTATGACCCCAACAAGATTGGTGTTGCTGAATTCTTTTCGTTTGCACATTGTTTTCAACAGGTATATATTTTTAAGGATATTTATTATTCTATACTAAGAGAGAGGACTGATAATAATTTAACTTTTGCAAACGACTCCTTCAATGATCATTGTGGGAAAAATTGTAATGATCTTTCAGAATTCATATCACCGAAACTAGTTCATGAAGAGATATCAAAGAACCACCTCAAATTTTCAACACTAAAAACAACTGACAGCTGTTGACATGTTTCAGGTGATGTATTTAGAGGACGACCCATTCTTAGTGATCGGGTGTACCTGTGTGTTAGATTTGGAAGGACTGACAATGGGCCACCTGATGCCAGTGACGCCGACTTTGTTGAAGAAACTAGTCGTGGCAGGCCAGGTACCTTACAACCCATTATTTTCTGAAGTACATCTATAAGTTAAATAAAAGGCGAACAAATACAGCTATCGTTTCGTATCGCATTTGTTAAGATTAATTAGGGCAATGGCCTGATAACACGATTCGTAATCGTCACCTTTACGTCGAATTGTGTTTGACTTTGGATAGATCTAATGCAGTCGTAAGCAAATTACTGAAATTCTTTTATCTAACTATAAATGGCAAATATCAACACAAAAAGCTCAATTTTTTTTGTTTTTTTAATCGTTTGTTGTCATTTGCGTTTTCTTTCAGGATGCTTCGCCCCTGAGACTAAAAAGTTTACATATCATAAATACCATATCGGCTTTCGAGACGGTTTTTAATATCGGAGTAAGATTTCTTAATGAAAAGCACAGAAAAAAAGTAAATATATACAAGATATTTTATTGAATATATATCGTATTGAATTTGAAGGATTATCTGTAATAAATTGCTATATAAGATAAAACAATAAAATAATTTTGATTTGTGATATCTCAGAAGTAGTTATGTAGGTCTTTTACGCTATTATTCCTATCTACTTCAAGGAATTTTAGCTCATAATTTCCTCCATTTTGCTTCTCAAACTCAACCTCATCATTTACCCAATAAAAAAAACATTTTCTTACTTTGTAGCTTCATGTGCACAGTAAAGACATAAGTGTACTTCGCGATCAAATTCCACTGGAAATATTGCCTAAAGAATATGGAGGATACGCAGGTACCGCGCAAGAAATCATAGGTAAATTATTCGTTTCTATTCGGAGAGTTTTCTATTTATTTAGTAAAGAGAAAAGTCCCATCACGAACAACATGACGAAAGGAAAATTATTAAGCTTTTTAAATTCTTTTGTTTGTGTTTAGATGACTGGCTGAAGAAATTCGAAGAATATGAAGGATGGTTTGATGACGATTTAAAGTTATATGGAACAGATGAAACCAAGCGACCAGGGCAGGCTAAAACGGCAGAAACAATGTTTGGAGTACAGGGATCTTTCAGACAACTTGACTTTGATTAAGATCGATACCTATTTCATAAGAAAATAAATTTGCCATCAATTAGTTACACACAACGTATAAGTTATAAGTTCTTGTTCCTTTGCCCTTATTTTTTTTCTTTTATCCTTCCTCTATTATATAAACAAAAGATTGTTAATATTACATCATGTATTTTTTTGCTTTATGTTTGTTATATCTCACAGTACCAAAAGAAGGAATATAACATAATATATCTTCCACACTCTGGCTCCCAAAATACAAGCTTAAGCTTAGTTTGGGGACCACTGTTAACAATAATGACTGTAAACTTTAATCATTGTGAACTAAAACCAGTGATTACTCTGTTAATTTAGTCCTAAAAAACTATGTACCTAAAGACAAAAAAAAATCTTATTCTAATCAATAGCAAATGTGTTTGTGTGTAAATAATATATCTTATTGTGTTGTTGAGTTCTAGGCGCGGTAATAATTGACATTTAGAAGCATATATTAATAGCATTATAGCAAAAAAGGGCATTTCTTAGTGTCAAAAAATGTTTAATTTGTTTGTCATTGTTTACTTAAAATCATCGTCTAATTAATGTGATGAACTATAGACAAAGTCAGCCATTATTATAAAGACCATACTTCTTGTCTGTTTGTTATCTGTTTATCTAAAGGTTAGATTATTATAACCGATATAACACAATGTCGACACAAATCATAAAACAATTACCTAGTACTTATTAGTGACGACGAAAAAGAATAAAGTCGGAAAACATAACAATTTCGTATTTAACTCGAAAAAAAGTCTGTTATGTTAGTTTCAAGGCAGCCATTAGGTAGCAATCCATTTTCAAGGCTACAAATTAAATTAAAACGAAACATTTTGAACTAAAAATTGATAGCAGAAAGATTTAAATTTATCAATAGATTAAAAGTAAATGATGACTTGAGTGGGGTATTCAGAAAGGCATTTTCAGGTTCTTTAGAGTTTATAAGTCATTGCGATTAAGATGGAGATAACTTTTATAGATGCCATAACACAATTCACGCACCATATACATAATTTTAATATAGTTAGAATAGTTAAATGTGATTCCCTTATAAAAGCTCCAAATGGGATAAGGGAGAGGTCTTCCATTAAAAGAGGTTTCTGCCACTAAATATAAAAATATACTTTTTTATTTCCACGACAACTACAAAACAATTTCATTCATAACGAATGACGTTAAATGCTCGCTAATTAGCGTAGCCATTAAGACAACATTAATCTTGGTACGTCACAAAGTGTTATAAATGTACTTTGTATGGATATACATCGATGCTAGACGGAACATTTAGTTCTTGTTACACGATTGGATAGAGTTGGCGAGTCGTTTCTGTTGTGACACAAATGATAAGAGTCGTACTTTATCAGTTGGTCGATACACCGGCGGCGCGCACCGACGAAAGGTAGGTTGCCGTTTTCCTTATATAAACATATATTCCAATTTTCGAGTGTCAGGCGATTATTATAAGTTTTTTGTTACGTTTAGTTGTGTAACATATTATCGACATGTGAAGTGGGCAACTTGCTCTAGATTCAGGTTTCATTTTTTATTGCATGGAAGTATTCTAAGTATTGATTGAACCCACTTTGTTTAAACCTATTTGTATAAATCTAAAATAAATTTTACATTTCTTAATTATGTATTGTTTTGCTTTGATAGATAATAATAACAGCTGTTGTATATTGTATAGGCACTAATAAATAACGCTGTTCGTTTTAATGAATAAATATGTAACGTTTGAAACATCTGTTTTTTCAGGATATAGAAGACCTAAAAATGATTCGTCCTCTGACCCCGGAGTTGGCGAAAATAGCTAAAGATGAGTTGAATGAGAACCCGAATCAAATAGCAAATGATCTACAACACCTAAAGGATTGGATCTCAAAACAGCCTCACTTGAAAGCGAGAACAGGTACTTAGAAACTGTTATATATTGATACTTAGCTGTTATAATTTGTACAACATTAGTGTATTTCTTTACTAGATGAAGGCAAACTGTCATTGATTTATGTTGAAGTGTATGTGAGTGATTAAAACAACAACAAAGTGAATCTTTGCATCCTGTTTTTAAACTTATCATGCCAGGAAATCGGGATTATGACGCTTTTGAAAAGAAATATTAAAATTGATAACTTGTAGTAAGACCGCGAATCAGTAACATGAAAAACGAAAAAAAGCCTTAAGTTTATGAAATAAAAACCATGTCTATTACACAATTTGGTTTGACTGTCTTACCAGTACAAATGTACTATATCACAACACCGATTATGTGTAAACAATAAATGTATAGATCGTATTTTATTGTTCGTAATTTGAAAGGATTGTTTTAATTATCAAAAATATATTTCATTTTGGTTATCATATTACCTCAGCAACCGATTTTTATCAGTCGGTTGGCGCCAAAACAACCCAAATCTGGAACTAATAATTTTCGCTAATTTTAATTAAAATTAACGGAAATGTTCTCCTTGTACACTTGGGCGAGAGCATCATATTTTCCCTATAGCCACAAAAACAATTGAGTTGAAACACAAAAAATCAACAACAGCTACGCTGTCACTGGTCTGATAAGTTTCTAGCACTATATCTTTGGGATCAATATTGTTTTTTTCAGTCAGTCAGATTTAAATAAGTTCCTTGAATTTTATTTATCTTTACTATTAATGTGGGAATTTTGGTGTTTCAATTAAGTATTTCAATCTATCTTATATCTTTAAACGAGCAATTCTTGTATATATATATATAATCTGAATCTCGGAAACGGCTCCAACGATTTTCATAAAATTTTGTATGCAGGGAGTTTCGGGGGCGTTAAATCGATCTAGCTAGATTTCATTTTCAGAAAATGTCGTGATATCCGTGTTTTCAGTAATCTTAAATCTTTAAACGAGCAATTCTTGTATATACGGCCATCAATACTGTTACAAATCAAAATAAACAAAATATTACATTTGAATTTGGAATCTGTCATTTTTATATGATTGTTCATTGTGTTTCTCATTTTAGCGCCAATACATTGTACAATATTTTGCGATATTAAAATGGAGTGGGGTGATAAAGAGAACCGAATCGCTGTGATTGCATTATACAAAGTAGGTATAGAGCCAAATGCAATTTTTTAAATCTCCATACGCTTGGTATTAGTAAAATGTTTGTCGGGCTATTAATAGGTACAATGAAACCTCCTCTGTTAGTGACAGAAAAAAATCAGACCGTCCACTTAGTATTCGTACGAAGACGGTGGTCAAAGCAGTAAGGGAAAGAATTCGAAGAAATCCTGTCCGAAAGCAAAAGATTTTATCTCGGGAGATGAAGATAGCAGAACAATGACGCGTATTTTAAAAGATGACTTAGGACTTGCAGCCTATAAGAGATGTACTGGTCATTTCTTAACAGATAATTTAAAAAAGAATAGGGTGGTAAAATCGAAACAACTACTGAAGCGGTACGCAAAAGGAGGTCACAGAAACATTTTGTTTATGGATGAGATATTTTTTTCAATTGAGCAACTTTTTAACAAACAAAATGACCGTATTTATGCTCACATCTCTAAGAAAGTTTCCCAATTAGCCGACAAAGTGCGCACCATCCAACTTTAGTGATGGTTTGGTGGGCTATGCTATGAAAGAGTGACTGAGCCATACTTTTGTGAAAAAGGTATTTTAACATCGGCACAAGGGTATCAAGATACCATTCTTGCGAAGGAAGTGAAGTCCTTTAACAATCTAAAATAACCAAGAATGGTCCTTCCAGCAAGAATCGGCACCGGGTCATAAAGCTCGTTCTACGAAGTCTTGGTTGGAAACGTACGTTTCGGACTTCATCAGAGCTGAAGACTGGCCGTCGTCTAGCCCCGATCTTAATCCGTTGGATTATGATTTATTTTGTCAGATTAAGAGAGTACAGCTTGATCTAAACGCCATGATAATTTAGTCACTAAAACAATTTTTTTATTTTAATGTTATTTTTTATTTATTGATAAGCTGTTAAAAAAATAAGTATTTGTTTCTTATAAAATATTAAACTAATTGCACTCGTGATTTTGATAACCAGTTCACATTTTTTTATTATTATGTCGGTAAGATCGAAAAATTATTATTCATACTTCCTCATTTCATCAGTATGTAGGTAATACGTATTTAAATATAATTTCTAAAAAACACACTACCATAAAAAAACGAGCAAGGCTCGGTGATCCAGGTACTATAAATAAAAAGAGAAGGCCTGACTGACTGACTGACTGACTCATCAACGCCTAGCCCAAACCCTTGGACCTAGAAAGCTGAAATTTTGCACAGAGGTTTCCTTTATAATGTAGGCAAGGAATAAGGAAGGATTTTCCGAAATTCCACCCCTAAAGGTGTTAAATAGGGGATGAAAGTTTGTATGGAAAAACGTTATTTTTGTAGTTTAAACCATAAAAATTCGTGGTTACCATTCTGGTAAAAAATTAAAAACCAAATGTTTCAGTATTTTTCGAAATTCAACCCCTAAGGGAGTTAAATAGGGGGTGAAAGTTTGTAGGGGAAGTTCAGTATTTTTATAGATAGACACATGAAATTTCGTATACGGGTTTCTCGATAGAAATAAATAAAGACGTATTTCAGCGATTTTGAAAATCTACCCCCTAAGAGGGTAAAATAGGGGATGGAAGTTTGTAGGTATATGAATTGTGTAGTTTTCATAGATAGGCACATTAAATTTCATAGGATTATGAGTTAGAAATAAATAAGACGTACCTATTTCCGAGATTTTAGAAATCTACCCTCTAAGGGGGTGCAATAGTGGTTGGAAGTTTTTTTAGGAAGTTCGTCATTTTCAAAGAGAGAGATGAGATTTGGTTTCATGAGATTTGGTATAAGGGTTTTTGGTTAGAAATAACAGAAAACATATTTTAGCGATTTTAGAAATCTACGCCTTAAGATGGATAAATAGGGGTTGCAAGGTATTATATTGTGGACTTTATTTTTAAAGATAAGGCCATGCCTTTCATACACGGGTTTCTGGTTCGATACAAATAAATGACCATCTGAAACATATCTTTACGATGACATCCGTGTTCGAGTGGCGTACACAACGGTTTTCAAGGTGTCGCCAGCTCTGAGGTCCCGGGTTCGATCCCCGGACGGGTCGATGTGGAAAATCACTTTTCTACATTATGTCGAGTCTGGGTGTTAGTGGTACCTTCGTTGTTTCTGATTCCATAACACAAGAGCTTACTTTCTTTGAATTCGGAGCATTGAATGTGATTCTTCTTCATCTTTTCGTGTCAATGATTTTCAAGTGTTGTTTGACCAAAAAGTTGCCACCATTTTAAAAGTTTATCCAAACTCAATGTATGTGATGTTTTCCCACATTATCTTATTATTATCTTAACGCCATAATATTTTATGAAAAATATAATTCATGCTCCTTACTTTGAAAATCACAGAATCCATCTATCCTTTACTACTTACTACTCTTAACTTTACGCGCGTGCGAAGCCGCGAGCAACAGCTAGTTACACAATAAAGTTATGACCCACAATCTCAGAAACAAAAACAAACTGCGACTAATTAAACCACGTAGGTACTAATTACGGTAAGAAAACAATATTATTTGAAGGAGCACAGATGTACAATAAATTACCCGACGATTTGAAAAAATGCAATAATATAAATTCATTTAAAACTAAACTAAAGGCACACGGGTGCTCATTGTTATTCATTAATAAATGTGCACGCGTGTTCCTACAACTGGTTTCATAACTTAAGTATCACGTCTTATGTCTACAAATAAGCAAGTTCAGATTCAAATTGTATTATATTCATGTAGTCACGTTGTATCTCATTTTAAGTGAACTGTAAAGTTTTTATGAGAAATAAAGTTCTTTAAACCTAAGTATAGGAGATTCTCTGAGGTTCACACGAATGTAAGACATTTAAAGATACTATCGCATTTTTTTTTAAGTATTTTCATCCTCGGCCTTTGGAGGAGGCATAGTCTGTCAGAGTCAGACTATGTTGAGTCTACCCGTGACCATGGAAAAGCCTTGAAAAGTTGGGAATAAAATACAAATAGAACCTTTATAGTAATATCTTCTTTTTTCTTTTAGTTAAGTTTAATGAAATTGGTTTATTTAATTAGAAAAGGTTACCATAATACGTTAATTTTATGTGATTATTCTTTATATGTCTGTAAAATTTTGATATTGTGATTGCCCTTTTGCCTTATAAGCTATTAGTTATCGATATCATTTTATTTAGATTATTATCAGGGCACCGCTGCTACTAAATTAATAGATAAACATTATAACAACATTTATTATTTTACCCTGTTATTTTTAAAGGCTAAACCACTATTCTAATGATATTTCCAATTATATTTTATTGGAGTACAGTAGTTTCGAAAACGAAATACTCAACTGGGTATACAGTGTGTAACAAAAACCCTGTCCGATCCCTGAGAGTATTATTCGGTATTGTACTGCTAACACATATACGTAGCCATTAAATGGATTGGAGATTATTATTTTTCCCCAGTGAAAATAATCAAATAAAAATAAAAACTGATCCAAGGCAACAGCAACACTGACCGCTCCTCAAAGTTCACGTACCTACTACCTACAGTTTTAGGTCAAAGAAGCCGCCTGTGCGAGACGGTGCATGAACTTGCTTTGTCGCATGCCGCCAAACAAACTTACCTATAACGAAATAAACCTAGGCTACCGTATACCTTTACCTACGCGTACGGCGGCGTAGGTATCAGCTGATATTGGTTTGTGTATATTAGGCGTAGTGATCCGGATTTTATAATTGACTCTCTTTATAAAGAAACAAATAATTGAATTAATTGTAGCCCTGAAAAGGGCTTTTTTATAAAAGCGATTTGCTTTTGGCAATTTACCTACCAACTGACTGCAGATATTATTATTCATCAAAACATTCACTTATTGTTGCTGCACATTTCGGCGATCGTGTTCCACATGTCCACCATAACACTAATGCACATTCGTCACCTTTTTACTAAATTTGCACGTACTTTTAACAGCGCACTTGTGTCCGATTTAAGACTTCGATTTCCGAATCACACACCTTTTTTTTAATACGACTCCTACGGAACTGTCACACCTGGCGCACCTCATAATTTCTTATTATGATCTTATATCACAATATTAAAATATTCGTGATTGGAATACGATATTGTTTGCGAAACACGTCCGATCGAAAGCTATCTCCACGAAAGACTAAGTGCTAGTTCAGACACGGCGGGAACCGCGCGATTTCAGAATCGCATGGAAATCGCGCGATTCTTATTTGTATGAGTTATTAAGTAATCGTTCAGACATAACCGCGCGGTTAGTCAAGCCGCGCGGTTACAGCAACCCAACCGCCAGAAAATAGAATCGCGCTGCTCCCGCGCGTTTCTATTACTATGGAGTCTTTACTTCGCGTTCAGTTGCGTTGCGGATACCGCGCGGTTAGTACGTCACAGCTCGTGAGTTGTGGCCTCATATGCGTTTCAGAGCTTGAAATATCTTGTCTGATCAGTTCAATTAGTTCATCAAATGATTTTATTGACATTCTCAAATAGTCAAAAAATTTTTTATCATACATTCTTAAATTGGGATATAACGTTACGAACTGACCATGTACTTACTGGTCGGTCACATAATATTGAATGCACCCAATACCGCCTTTTTCTTTTCTTTTTTTTTATGGAGCAACCACAGTACAAACACACTTCTTCGTCGACCTCCATTTTCAAACTGACGTTATCCCCGCACAAAATCGCATAATAACCGCCGGTGTCTGAATAGCATCATAATTTTGCGGTTTCAAACCGCGCGATTCGTAAACGCGCGGTTCCCGCATGTCTGAACTAGCACTAATAGTCGGTAGGTAACCTGGCGGCGGCGGGCCGGCGCGGCGGCGGTATCATCAAAGAGTCGGCGGCTAGTTGAAAGAGTGCCTACAACTCGGCGGTGCCTTTTGTCGGCTTTTGTAATAAAAATAAAACGCATTTTGCCATTGGGTGGTGTTGTCAGCTTACGAAAATTTCCCATATTCAGTGTTAAATCTCGCAATGATTATAAAAATAAAAAAAACAATAACTTTTGGATTTAACGAGTTACAATTTTATAACATTTTTTTTTTATACGTATGTTGTACCACGGATACGCCTTTATTGGATCGGACAGGGTTTTTGTTACATACTGTATATTTTGTTCAGGATTATTTTAAAGGCATATTTTGATATTAATGAAACAATTGCAGAATACATAATATTTACGGACATTTCGTGATTCTCAATATTTCTTATTTTTAATTTATATCTCATCAGGACGTTGGAAAAAAGTGCTGATACTTAGTTTGAATCCAAATAATTTATTTTGTTTTACATTCTTTCTGCAGTCAACCATAATGTGTAACTATAAGGGGTTACAAAATAATGAATAACGAAAATGAACTTTACGACATTGGAATAAAGGAGTAGTCAAAATCAGGGGTACTAGTGCTGCAGACTCCACTGTTAAATTTGGGTAAAATCACTAAGGGAATTTAAGTTTAGTGCAAATCATTCATCAAACAGAAAACCTTTTCACACATGCAGATAGCTTAACTCTGGTACTTAATCCTTTTGATAAAACTAATTGTTGTTTGCATAGGTCTTTATTAAGCCGAGGTTGTAATGTTCTCTGTGAATGATGCGTCTTCATAATATGTTGTTACAGATGATCAGTGGCTCATAGCATTGTTGAGAGGCAGCAAATTTAGTCTGGAAAAGGTTAAGAAGAAGTTAGATTTGTATTACACTCTTAGAACGACAGCGCCAGATCTAACGTTGAGGATCAAACCTACGGATCCAAAGTTTTTAGAATTCTTCAGACTGGGGTAAGATAAATGATTGATTCCCTTTATGTCGATTCCCGTTATGTCGAGCCTGGTAGTCTATTGTTCTCCAAAGTTTTGATATTTTACGCTTTCTATTACCTTTATGTCGAGTTTGGTGAACAAGTACAGTCAGGGAGTAAATTAAAAGCCAATGGCATAAAAATATTGTTTTATTATTTGTTCCATTACTTATTTTCATATATATAGGTATATATAATTTTTCTTAATCTAAACATATAAATTACAGTATAATCATCACGTATATAAATAATTCTTCTAAAAAAATAAAATACTTAATCTAAATAAATCACAGTATAATCATCACTATTGTTGCAAATGTTATATAGTATTACAGTAAAAAATAACTCTTTTTATAAAAATAACTTTCTTAATCTAAATAAATCACAGTATAATCATCACTATTGTTGCAAATGTTAAACAGCATATATAGTATTACTTACAGTAAAAAATAATTCTTCTTATAAAACTAACTTTCTTCATCTAAATCCAGTATAATCACCACTTCTAGTGAAAATGTAAAAAATGTAAAAGATATAGCTTTATAGTAAGTAAATATGTAATTATTTTAAATTAGCGTTATTGATTTACGTTTTATCGACAACCTAGGCAACATGTATATTTTAAATAATTAAAAGATAATCACTTATCAAATCTTACAGTTGATAGGCGTTTAAGACAAGTCAATAAATCAATTTTTTTAGTTGTAAAATCTTCAACTATTTTATTTATACGTAGGATATCAATAGCCAAGCATTTTTTTTTTCTTAGGTTCTGATTGTCGTCGTTGTAGACATTTACCTGCTCTATCTTAAACCTAGTTTCTTTAGCCTCATCTCTAAGTGTGCTAATGAGAGTATATAGCGGAGGTCTTTTATTAAGTTTTTTATTTAGCCTGTTATGCCATCCCTCTACTGGGTTTGTGGTCCTGTGGCGTTCGTTGTCAAACCACGACGCTGCTCCCGCGGCCGTCCAGTTTGCAGCCTAAGCCTTACATTAGTTGTTTTTTAATTCTTTTTTGTGTAAAAATTGATTCTAAATTATGAGCATGTATGTAGGTATACATTATTGGGCGTGACTGTACTCCTAAAATATGATATAGTTAAACTCGACGTAAAGGTAATAAAAGCGTGGTAAACGAACTCGACATAAAGGGAATAGAGGCGGGACAGAAAACTAAGCTCGACATAGCGGTAACAGAAGCGAGACAAGGTTTTCGGCTCGACATAACGGGACTCGACATAAAGGGAATAAATCAGATAAATTATGACGTTTATTAAATTTCTTTAAATATCAACCCATTAAAAGAAAGTAGGATTAAAAAAAAACATCATGTTTATGACAGTTTGATTCATAAATGATAGAGTTAGGTAGAAAATACCTTTTTTTATTTAAACAAAGAATTTGGGTTTCGCGATAAACTAACAGTCAATTGTGATCGAGATTACTGTAATTGTATTTGAAGTAGACAGGAACTTCTTATAAAGAGTGTATCTGTGTTAGTTGGATCAACTATCTCAACTAATAAAAATACCAAATTTCAATTGGAACACGACTATTGTTCATAAACGTTCCAGTACCCTAAGAAAAAATCCTGCATTCATAAATCTAAAGGTGTTAGTATTAATAGAAATGTTTTTTTTTTATTTCAGGACATGTTTAATCCTTCCTAAGCCGAAGGACAAGTTGATTCCCCGCGTGATCCTGATCAGAGCCGGCCGCTATGACGCCTCAGTCTACAACGTCGCTGATGTCATGTGCATGTTCTACTACTTAGTACAGGTAATTAATTGATAATGACTTAATTAATTTAGTACATCGTTAATTTCTTGCTCATCAAACTCGTTAGTGACGATACGCTTGGTATTATTCAGACCTATTTGGGTAATACCGAAAATACCTACCTACTCTAGCACAGGCAGGAGGGAAAGACAAAGAGGGCATTCGTTGCAGTCTTAATACTTTAACTAATCTACTGCGCAAGGCTTGGCAGATTAGTTTATAAAAAACAGTAATGAGAAGTAAATAGAAATAACAAAAATAGGAAACAAGCAAAAAAGTATTTGCAAAGTGTACGTAATTCAGAATGTAATAATCAACTGACTATTCTGCAATTTGGCAGAAGATATCAGGATACATAAAAAACAGAAGACGGTTTTCTACATTTAATTTATTACTTAAATATTTGTAGATATTAGTAATGGAAGATGACGTAGCTTGCGTGCTGGGCACCAAGATAGTGACGGACTATGAAGAGGTGTCCATGGCACATTTCATGCAGGGAACTCCCTCCATGCTGAAGAAGATGGTCGCGGTATGTCAGGTAAAGATTTTTTGTAATTATATTACACTGGCGGAACCGCCCCGGCATCAGAGCGATCTTCTTTAATACTATTTAAAGATTATATAGTGAACTGTTCCGCCTTGCAAAAGATAGAGATAGATTCCAGCAGCTGGTAGCCGACCTTCATTAATTGGAGTGGCACTTAAAGAAGAAGAAAGATTATATACACCCACAGACATACTTTTTATATAACTGTTTTTATCGAGATAATGACGTGGATAAATTGAAGAACTGGGGTCCAAAGAATGAGGGTACATTTGATCCCAGTTTTTCTATTGTTGGGGTTAAGTTGAAGCTTTAATAAAGTTTTTAAATATTATTTATTGGTATACAGCCTTCCTCTTGAGTATATTTTCACACTATATTTTCTTATGGATTGACCATTGGTAAAAACCATTAGAAAATATTTTAGACGCGCCGGGAGATTTCGTTTTATGCTATGTATAGCATCCAGAAGTTGTCATTTTATATGACTACCTATGAATACCCACTAACACCAGTTTCTAGCTTTTCTTGTTAAGCTTCTTCTGATATCTCGCTATATTATCACTTCTGATCTAGAATAAGCACAAAGCCTTCTGAACCAAATATTCTGATGTGTTCAAGAGATGGCTTCCCTGTACATATAATGTAAGTATAACTGGTTTACCTACACGTATAATCATGTTTTCCTACCCTCGATTTTTAAATAAAGCTTTCTGTACTAAATTAAATAATGTTCTATAATTTCAGGATTCTATGCCGCTCAGATTGAAAGGCAGTCATCACATCAACTTACCTTCTGGAGTTGAAAAAGTATTCGTACTCGTTCAAGGATTTTTAAATGAAAAGGCTAAAAGACGGGTACGTTGAAAATAATTATTACCGTATATCGTATAATTTTTTATCTAGCCTGTGCTGTCCCACTTCTGGGCAAAGGCCTCCCCCAAGTCCTTCCATTTAACCTTATCCCGTTCCAACTCGAAAATATTTTAAATATAATATTTTAAGTATAATAAAATACTTAAAATAAATATTTTTAGTAACACACACAGTATTGTTAGTGTTAGATAGTCGGAATTATTATAACTATGTATAATCTTACTTTGTTTATTTATCTATATTTGGCCCAAAATTAACAATGTTCTGTTTTACTTGCAGTTAAAAATCCACAAGAACCCAGAAGAGCTGTTGGAACACATACCAAAAGAAATAGTACCAGTAGAGTATGGCGGCACTGGCGGTACCATACCGGAACTTATAGGTTTGTATATGCTTTTTAATGTATCTTCTTTACATTTTATAGAACAAAGTCTCACGCCGCGTCTGTCTGACTGTGAGAAGCAATATACTCAACAACAAACGATCGGATTATCATATGATTTCACTAATTAATAGAGTGATTAAGGTAGAAGCTTTAAAAATATTACAGTAGAAGTTAAATACTATGTAGTTTTTCTTGGAATTATGTTATTCAGTAAATGTCTGCTTAAAAATTAAAGATATTATATGTTTATCTATATTTTTGATTTTAGGTTAAATTTTATGATACACTTCGCAAAATAAGTCGAAATTACTGTCGAAATAATCGAGTGGCTAGAAAGTAGCCCCTCTTTACTTGACTTGATTATAATTGCTTTGGCCACCGGACAGATGGATGAATACAATGATTTATATTAAATACGCCTTCCGAATTACGCAGTAATAAGGGTTCTAGCGAACAAACGAATTGCTTACTAATAGCTTGGCTTGTTTATCTAATAAAATTTTCACCAATCACGAGCCAGTAGCTTATCTATCATTGGTGGAAATTGACGAACCTTATGAGGGATAAGCGAACATAATCGATTTTTTCATCTCGAAAACTCTTTTTTCTCGTAACTCTACAATTTATACGATCGATCGAAGTATTAATTATTTATTTCCTATTTTTTACAGAGTATTGGGTAGCCAAATTTAAAGAATACCATGACTGGATGAAGTTTGAGGAGCAGTTGGGTACTGACGAGTCAAAACGACTAGGACCTCCTATCGCAGCAGACCTTATGGCCGATGGGTCTTTCAGGAAACTTGATATAGACTGATTATTTTCCTAATTTATATTTTTGTTAAACCTTCTGTTTTTATTGTAAGTAGCTGAATCAACAATTAATAGCTAATAATTTGACTATTGCTCATGTTTTGGTTTCCTCGATGCGAAAGTAAAATAGGTATATATGTATATTGTTAATGACAAATATTTTTCATAATAAATATGTATATTAAAATAATAATACTTTTTTTTCGTATTCCTGGTTCCCATATTTCCCGTGCTCCGTCCTCAAAATTTTTATTTCAACCTTTTTTCTGTAAAAACATCTATTTTTTTTGTTTTGAACTCTTAACTATGCGCCTAGAAAAGGTGTTTTGGTGTTTTACACTAAAATATTATGACTGTTAAGATCTTGCTCAATGTGTTACTAATCTTTGATTTTGGTCTGAAGAAAACTGAAACTTAATATTTTCTTCATGAAAATGTGCATAACTTAAAGTAATTTTAACGAACCATGTCGACAACATCCTTTATCTGTGAGACAGTGACATGAATAAATTAACTCCAACAACCAGTTTTGAATTACAATGCCATGAACAAAACTTACGGTATGTTAGTGTGTAACATGAAAGACGTTAAGAGCTATATTTCTCTGGCTCTGTAGTTATAGGTATAGCACTAGTGTGGAAGAATCTGTATATTAGCTGTAGATTATGATTGAGACGAGGCGTACGTTATCACTTAATAAACGATGATTCATACAAGATAAAACATAGTAGGAGATTCGATATTATCAGCTGTTGTGTCTGAAATGAGCAAATGTTTACTATACCTACTCTAATATTATCAGAAATAACGCGGATTATGCTTAAACAGTTTTAGAAAAGTTTTTATAAAAATATTTTTTTAATTACATATTTGAGAAGGGGAATGAAAATTTTCTCGAAATTGATTTTACATTAGGAGTATTTTTATAACGAATATTGTTAAATGCCCTTCGTAAATGACAAAGTTACTTATGAATTGCATTGTATTTTTTATGCAGACGTATGTTATACCAAATGTTTGACTAAATAGACAATAATCATTTTCATACTACTCATAAAAATAGCGCAAAATAATATACTTACCCATTATCAATTTCAAACCTCATTTATTCGAAACAAGCTGCCCGGACAGACTGCGTTCTGTCAAAAGTTAAAAGTAAAATTAACGTTTTTCAAGTGATCACGTAATTTTTTTTTATTATATTAAAACCTTATTAAAACCTTCCGTGAATCTTAGGGAACATAAAAAAAAGGTTACCCGAATCGGTCCAGCCATTCTTGAGCTATGCGCTTACCAACATTCATTTTTATTTAGATAGAAAAATAAGATTTTAGATAAGATAGGCTACGGACACTTTTTAAACGTCAACAAAACAATGGAAAGCGCCCTGATTCACTCATCCTTCACCGCTTCCTAAGTGTTCTGGCTGTGTAGATGAATCGGTGAAACAAACTCTCTAACAGCACGCTGTCTGTCCGATTACATAAATTAATAAAAGATACCAAGTTTGTGTATATAGTAGTATTTGCCTAAAACCCAGACATAGATAATTAAAATGTTGTGTCTGTAACTCAGTGTTAGAGGTACAACACACATCTATCCATAAACCGTGTGTTTGTGCGGTATAGACACATTCAGATCCAGGGTCAACGATCCCATTGACCTTGCACCAATTTCGTGGTATATCGGTGGATAAAGTTGTCTAAAATAACACGTAGATAAATCTATGTCCGTACATAAATAGCTTGTTTAATGGAACTTTTATGTTGTTATGTGATACACAGATCATTTGGTGTTGAACACGAGCCTATGCTAAACTATTTGTTGATTTATAGTGACGAGTTAAATAAGCAACATGCGTTTAACTTACTACTTTTTTTTAATATTTTGGGACACACGGTCATCATCTGATCCCAAACTAGGCAGAACCTGTACTATGTTGACTAGACCACTGATAAAAATACTTATTATTCCTAAATACATACATAATATGGATAAATTACACCCAGAAACAGAACAAAATAAATGATCATGCTCATCACACAAAGATTTGTCCTGGGTGGGAGTCGAAGCCACGACTTCTGGTTTTGCGGTCAGGGTCACTAACCGCTAGTCTAACAGGCGAGTAACTTTGATTTTTACCAACAAGATGTATCTATAGATGTGGTAGATAAAATAAGTAATTATTTAGGATAAATTGAGTGCCCCTGCGCTGGGCATAATGGAAATCGATGGTCCCTACATTTTTGCGCAAAAAAAAACAAAAGTTGTAGTCATCGGAAGAAAACGATTCGAAGAATTGTCATACTAATTTATCTCTTTTATAATAAGCCATACCAGATTATTAAAATACATAATTTTTATTTTTTTAAGTTATTTATATATGTTGGCGAGTTTGTAAAATAAAATTTATTTATCTTGAAGTTGTCATTTTTCTTTTTGTGGCTGTGCATCTTTGTCTTACAATGAAATAAATAAATTTAGCTGATTAAACGTCATTAATATTGAATTTTCATATTTAGGTACCTATAATTAATTTCTTTAACTTGTTTTTACATTTAATTTGAATATTAAAATCACTTAGGAAATTATAGGCCATTTTCTATGTAATAAATAAAGAACTTACGAAGATTTTTACAAGAGTTTCAGGTAATAGTTACAACTGTATCAAGAGGCATGACTACTGAGCTAGAAGACAATTTCGGCAAACAATTTCGGCAAAAAAAACAAAACACCAATAATCTCACACTGTTAATATTATAAGAATAATGTACAATATCTTATCAATTAATCAGAGATATAAACTTATTTAATATTAGTATCACACACCTGTGTTTTAAATTAAAGTTTAGTTTAGTTCCGTTTGACTCCACGACCTGTATAAAACGTAAGTACCAAAAATGTAATTAATTATTTATTTTTAATGTGATGTCTTGCTTGGTAAACGAGTTGTGTGTATTTAAACATTATTAGAAATTACATAATATTTTTTTAATTTTGTGGTCTTCATAATATACTAATTTGGAAAGGCAGACTTTAAAAAGCTTGAAAACCTCGAGGGTAGCGAATGTCCATATAAACATACAATACATATTATACTTGATCATCTCTCACCTATTAAAAACAAATGAAATGAACTGCCAGGATAAAAATATTAATGATACGAGGATATTAGTAACGACAGGCTAGGTTAATATAGTAATCCACTAGCTTCTGCCCGCGACTTCGTCTGCGTGGACTTCAGAATCGGGTCCAAAAAGAAAAGAAAAATGTGAAAGTAATGAAATAAAATTTGTAGGATTAACTTGCCTTTTAGTTTTACATATCCCACATTTGGTTTTTATTTAGTCCTCTGTTTAGTTCTGTCTTTCTGTCAATAATTTAATCTTTCGCCAATGGCATTCATGCTGATGTGAAATCTCCCTGTCATTTTGAAATTGTTTTTTCGATCAAAGTCAGAATTAATTACACAAATACCTATCAAAATTTCTCTGAAAAAGTTCAGCATGGTTGATATAAGTTCGAATTGAAAGAAAGAACATTTAATTTGGACACAGCACAGAGACAAAATTACAATAATTAAAAAACATAAACACAAAAACGAAATTGCGAAATAACTTCTAAATATTTCGCAATACTACACGACTCTCGTATGTCGATTTAATATTTAGAAATATTTACTTACTGTACTACTATAGTGTAGCTAAGCCGATAACTTCAATGCCAATCAATTTAAGTGACGGTAGCCTAATGGTTAGGGCATTGGACTTGTGTGTTAAATAATAAATAAATAAACCATTCACATTTTATTTAAAGCTTTATAGCTACATGTTTTGCGCATTACTAGTAGTCTGGCTAACCCATCGTACTAAACTAAGACGCTTGTGTTTCGAGTTAGTTTACCCCGCTAGTGTAATGGTAGGGAATCGAGCCCGCAACCATATGATCGCAAGTCCGAAGCTCTAACTATAAGGCAACCGTCGCTTAGTCTCTTCATTCATTTTAGCTATTCCTCCGTCTGTTGTGTGTTCCTTTTCTAAAACCTGGTGTCTGACAAGCTCAATTCAGTCTGCTGTCTGTCTATCAGCTGATCTCGTCATTGATTGGTTGACTAAAAGAACAACGACCAATTGCAGCGTTTATCATTTGGTTCACAGTTGATAGACCAGTATTTTTTTTCAAATTCTATGCTAAAACACTGATTTTTTTCTTCTTCTCTTAACTTAGCCTAGGTCTAGTACAGAAAATACTAATACAATAAATACCAATAACTTCGTCGCATCCTTAATTACAATCCAGATTTTTCCATTTTTGTGCCACAATACATTAAAATCGGTTGAATTTAAATGTTTATTATTGCACAAAACAAAAGTCTCCTTAGCTACATATTATGAAACCGAAGTAATGATAATGTAATTAAGTGATAAACACCTGGCCATCCAACATAATAAGCATTGATTAGCGTCAATGACTCATCCGTTTGTTCTGTAATCCCCGTGGGCTCTAATCACAAAGTTAATTAAGCTACGCAAAATAGAACGGCTTTTTAAATGTTAATTACTCCTTTAAGCTTTTAATTTGTAAGTAGCTATTTAAAATTCAAGGTAGAAGTTACTTTTGATTAAAATTAAATGAGTCTATGTGCTGTTTTTTTCTTAAAATAGGAAAATATGCAAACAAAATACAATTTTGAGTAAATAACACTATTTCCGCCACCATTTTATTATAAAAAGCACCTGTGTGTGTGTCTTTTAGTTGTGTGGGAAGAAAACATCTCAACGATTTTCCTTACAATATATAGATTAACATTAGCATCGGCATTATTATTAGATACTATTATCAATCAGTTATGTCCTAAATTACTGGTAGTTTCTGTTCAGGACAAATGAAAACAATAATGAACTACACCAATTTAAGAAACTACCACCAATTCTAGTTACATTTACTTTAGAGTTTGATTTTTGTTTTTGCATTCTGTTTTATTAACCCAGTTCTGCAGTATATGGTTTTTCCTAGGAATAAATTGGACCATTGTCTCTACGTACATGCGTTAAATATTTATTTATTTATTTAAGGTTCACCCACAGCACATAATGAACATAGATAGGTACATTGAGTCTTATGGTAATATTCTAATATATATGCCAATTACGGGCAAACACAACATTGACAAAAAAAAACACGCCAGATTAATTACACACTACTACAAACAGACACAATATAAAAAAGAGACAATAACATCCTATAAGGTCTGTTCATCTATACTTGTCACAAATAGTAAACAAACCGACGTCAATTACAAATCACGATTTTTCTCAAAAATCACACAATGTATGTTACCACAATTAGTTTACAATTCTGAATAGATCACACAAAGTTTCCCATCACTAATTTTATTGACATTTCTTACATACGCCATATTTGTTTACATGTTTGGACAAGTATAGATGAACAGACTATACATACAATTATTCGGAAAACATAACAGTAGTAGACCAGGGAATACAGAAATAACAAAGTTAAGTTTTTAGACAACTGACTTGATCCGGAGACTTGATGGCACGTAGGGAAGCCAGAATATATTTCCTGCTATATCCCCTTAATTATAAATATCTTGATATCAGTTTTAAGTTCACTGTATGTCAAGAAATATAGGTCGGAGATGACGGGCTTGTGTAAATGTAATTGTAAGTATACCGTTTATTGTGAGAAATACCGTGTGCAAGTGTGCATGTGAACGTGTGAAAGTGTTACGTTTTTTCGGGAAATTTTACCGTTCTTCTTTGCGAGTTTAACCAAAAAGGTTCTTTAAAAGGGGATCTAGCTGTTTAGGTTTAGGTTAGGTCTACAGGTTTTTTGTTACAAGGGTTAACAAAAATCCAAATATATTTATTTAAATTTGAATTATAAATTTCATGTTGTTTTCTATTTAATTTTATTTACAGATAGCTAGATGAAAATGACAGTAAGGCCGTTGTCAGCTCCTCTTGCCAAAAAGGCCAAGAAAGAAATTAATGAGGTTCCTTCACGAGTTCCTTCAGATTTAAGTGCTTTAAAAGATTGGTTGAACAAACAGCCACACTTGGAATCAGTGAAACCAAGTAAGTTTCATACACCGTTACACATTTCTGATTCTAGATAGAGCACATTTCTGCCAACAGTTTTGAGGGCTATTGCTGTGAATAAAAATGTCTAATGCTATTACTCCCTTGTAGCGACATCTGCACTAATGTCGAAGTACAAAATCTTGCTCAAAACAAGTGAACAACGTTGCTTGTGTGTAAAAGTCTCCTTTTGTAATAGTTCCACCAGCTGTGTGTAGATGTCGCTGGGGGTAGCGTTAGTAATCTTAAAAAATAGTTTTAATTTTAGCTGTAATTAAAAAGATGTGCATTTATTATTTATAGGTGAATATTTTGGTTAATCTAATAAAAAAAAATTATCACTATCTAATATTTAATTATTATTTATGTATTTCAGCGGACCAATGGCTGCTAGCATTTTTACGCGGTGGAAAATTCAGTCTTGAAAAAAGTAAACAAAAGTTAGATATGTATTATAGTTTAAAATCAATAGTGCCTGAATTCTTTGCAAACAGAGATCCTTTCGGAGCTAGGATTCAAGAAATACTCAAACTCGGGTAAGAAAATATTTTCACTCGACGTCTAATCAATGCGGCTCCTAAATGAGGAAAGTAGAACAGTGGCTACTTTCTGCTAAAATGTGGTTTTGGAAAGGTTTAGCAAGCGTATTACCTCCATTTTACGTATTTTTGTGCCAATTCATTTGTATTTTAACAAAAAAGGGGTTATTGTAAGTCCTTATTTATTTTTTTCAGAGTTTTTCTACCTTTAACGAATAGTACGAAGAAACAAGATTCTCCCAGAACTTGTGTAGTAAGACTGGGCGTTTTTGATCCTTCCAAATATCATCTGTCAGACTTAATCAAAGTTTCGTTCATGGTGACTGAAATACTAATGCTTGAAGATGACAACTTCACCGTCGCTGGTGAGGTAAGAATTTTACATATGTTTTAATCAGGAAGGGATTAGGAAGAAACTTTAGTCTATTGTTATATATATAAGGGACATTGAAGAGTATATTTTGCTATTGACTATTACTTGTTTTATTAGCCCACAAGGTCGAAAGCGTGTCTCTAATGACATATAATGACATATATACTGCATGTAAAACGGTTGATGAAATAAATATCCATTATTCATTTTTAGGAAGTGGTAGTCGATATGAAAGATGTAAAATTCGCCGTCATAAGTCAGTGGACGCCAGCGCTGGCTAAGAAAGTGATGTCAAGTTTCGAAAAGGCTCTGCCAGTGAGGGTAAAGGGAACACATATACTCAACACACCGGCTGGATTTGAAACAGCATTCACAATCTTCAAACAGTTTTTAACAGAAAAATTAAAGAAGAGGGTAAGTTGTGTATCTTTAGTCAATGAATAAAGCCTTCAAGGTCCAATACTTGATATTAGGATCCCGCCAGTCTGACCCAGCTGCTATACTAGCTAAAAGACAGCTGCTATGCGATGATTACACGTGTGTGTCAAAGTGTAGGTTACCAAAACAGTACCTAAGTATAAGCAGTTATTATGATTATTGAAGTTCCGTAGTCTAGGTCCAATTGTCCACCAGTTAGGAAAACACTTCACATTATACTTGCAATATAAAGTAATTCTTGGAATATTGCTTACTTCATCAATTACAAGTACTACTAAACGTACGCGAAGCATAACAAACTACCAATTCAATGAAGCAGACTTAACAAAAGCAGACAGGTTCCTAATATAAATATCATTGTATTGTTTATAGATTCGCGTACATAATCAAAACTATGCGGCCATGCATGCAGTCATTCCGAAGTCTACCTTTCCGATAGAGTACGGTGGCGATGATGGCAGCGTGCAAGAATTAATCGGTAAACATAATTACTACGATGACGTCTAAACTCATTACTAAATTGTATGCTGATGCGAAAAAACTGACAAACCTGAACTTCTTCTGCCTAGCTTATTCCCAAGCTATGTTAGGAACCGCTTCCAGTGTTACCGGATTCAGCTAAATACCAAATTTCTAGACAGATTATCTACCTGAGTTCCAGGTTCTCCCATTTTATTGGGTAGCTCAGGATCCCACACACAGTCATAAAACTGGCTACCTAAATTGTAATGGCTTAAATAACGACTGTCAAAGATCACTGGATGACGGTCGGGACCAAAAGCTTAATGTTCTAACCGAGGCTCGGAGACAAGCCATTGCTATCTTGTCCCTTATATTGTTTATGTTAAGCTGAAAGGCTTTCAAAATAGTAATACTATACAAATGTTTTGGATACTAAATTTAGTATTCAATTTATTTATAAACAGTTATTCCTTATCCCAATGAATATTTCTGTTTGTCTACTGGTTATTTACATGATTTATTGTTGTTAAAAGGACAACTAATGGGCAAAATAATGTGCTACATATAGTACTAGCGACGACGCGTGTAGTACTTCAACGCGTAGAAACTAAGACATGTAATGTAATTTTCGCAGAGTACTGGAAAGCCAAGGTAGAGAGCTACCGCGACTGGTTCTTACAACAAGATGGTATCCATTCGGATGAGTCCAAGAGACTCGGCACTCCCAAGACATCGACACTATTGTTCGGAGTAGAAGGTTCGTTCCGAAAATTGGATGTTGATTAAATAATAAATAGTAATGAATTAGTAAACATAATTTTTGTTTTCTTCATCCTGTTTTGTTTACCTATTTCTGTATGAGGTATTGTAACGAGAAAGTGAATTGTACACAACTATAGATGCTGCTTTTGATTGCATAATTATCTGTTTATGTTTGTGTTTTTTTAAACAAATCTTCATCCTGTTTTGTTTGTTTAAATAGTATTGTATTAAAAAGGAAATTGTACACAATTAAACATGCTATTGATTAAATCTACACCTAAAAAACAATCCTAGACATAACATTGTTTACATAAACATGATGTAAATTCGTCAATTTAACATGGTGGAAATTGTTTTAACATGGTCTCACGATTTTTCGGCAAATTTTGGTATATTCAGCACGCTAAAATAATCGCGATATAGGTAAACGTTAAGTTTTCCGCAAATTGACGTCTTTTCTTGCGCCTGTTTTGCGTTTATCATAATATATAATGTTAAAATGCTTTCGTTTTTGGAAACAGATAGCACCGTTGAGCACGCGATGTGGATGAGTATAAGCCAAGGATATGCTAGTGCATTTAATAATAATATTTTTTTATTTTATTTTGTTTTTATTTTATTTGGGAAACAAACAGATACACACAGATACACAAAGATACAAACATATATACATAGCATATAATACAAACATAGTAAACTATACATAATCCAAAACAGTTTCCACATTAAAAATATATATAATAAAAGGCTTTGTAGAATGGAAAGATCTCTTTGCCTAGCAGTATGTCAGCACAGGCTGAAATAAAAATACATAATCCTAACATTTGTTGTAAGGTACCAAAAAAATAATAACTCAAGTTTAAGTTAAAAACACTTCTTCCTTTTGTGTCTATGGACTCGAAATCTACTCAAATTCTATTCGACCAGTATTGAGCAAGCTGTAGAACTCAATCATTGGCCTCGTTTAAGTCAGTACAGGTGGTAGGTAATATAAAACATTTAAATGTCAACTTTAAATCAATCTAATAAACACAACATTGCTGTATCCGTCTTAATTACAACCTCAAGCAAAATGTGGGTGTTAAGTTATTTCAAAAGTAGGCTGTAGTTCTAGTAAGAAGTTTTACATTGATAGCCTATATGATGGATAAAATGAGATATATACACTTAGCTACGATTATATACACACTTAAGTCTAAACTATAATAATTAAACCATAAAAACTAAACATGGCGTCAAAAATTCTGTCTGATTTCTAAACAAAAAAATTGTAAACTAAGTATTCATAACAAAACAAGGCACAAAAAAATAACAAGGTTCTTGACTAAATATATCGGTCAATCGTAAATATATTTTTTAATTAATTTACTTGTATTTACTTTTTAATTCAATATGTATAGAGATAATTTTGAAAAATATCTTAGTTTTGTTATTTTTATTCACGGTAACTTTCTAGATTCTAAAACAAAATACCTTGACGTAATTATTTACACTTTGAGACCGATGCCGTTATTGAAACGCGGTATCATCTTTTTCTTTACGATAACATAATTACGTTCTGAATTTAGTAACAGTTAAGCGGTTTTAATGCATAGGGCTAAGAACAAAAGAACTAAACAAATATTATTTTCTACTATACAATCAATAATATCCAGTGTAAGTTGAGCTGCGCGTTCCGTTTCCAGTGGCAGTGTGTGCCATATGCTACAGTGGTTTATGAAAGCGGCAAGCGGTGAGGCGCGCGCGCCGCTGTCAGTCGTGTTTGGATATCAGAGGCACGCGCGTGTCGCAGTTGCGCTCAGCGGCGATTTGATATGAGCTCGCTCACCCGCGTCCGCGGCCGTTTGTGTAACCTTGTGTTTGCCAAAATCACGCCATGACACAAGAAGAGATTTGCACTCGACTCGACTACGAGCTCCAATCTTCATCCGGAAATGCTTCCGACGAAGACAGTGTTATCATCAGAAAGGAACGATCGAGCGTTAGAGACATGATTCTACGCTTTGAAAGGACTAATATTATTAACCTCGGTGATTCTAGAGAGTCGCTGGAAAAGTGCAAAGAACCTTTGGGAAGTTTGACAAGTGTAGTTAACCCTATTCAATCGCATTTTCAGCATTTGTGCCCAGTGAATAAGTCTCAAGACAGAAATTCGAATATATCAGTGAATTCAATTTTATCTAATGCTTCAGAACATAGTTATGAATCTAGTTCATCAGGTTTTATCTCTGATAGGAAATCTGCTGTAGATGTGCTCGTGCCACACAGACCTGCTCCACCACCACCGGACCAGTTCAAGGATAGCAATTCACCAAAAAGTAAATCACCTGTGCCAGAGGAGGTTACATTTAGGGAAAGACGGTTTTCCTTTACTACACCATGCGCTTCACCTATTGTGACCCGACGATCACGACAACCACCTGTGATCAGGAGAAAATCCACTGCTGGTCAAGGACACCCTGGAGAAAGGCATTGGTCTTATGGGGTTAAGCAAAGTGATTTAGAAAGACTACTAAGACTTAAACGTTCAGATCCATCTGATAACGAGGAAGAATTACCTAGACAAGATACCATCGCAGGGTCATCAGATAATGACAGCAGTGACGACTCAAGCGATTCAAGTGATAATTTGAGCACTGGGAAGGAATATATAGTAAATATAGACGACGGTGCAGTGGATGCGTTGTCGACCGATCACTCAACGGACACGTTGATCCACGAAGAAAATAGTGATGAGCAAAGTGAACGAGGAGACGATGGATCAGTCTCCTCTGGTGAAAGTGGTGATCGTGTTAATTATGACAATGTTAGTATTAAATCAATATCGTCATTCGATATGGTTCCATACCAAAAATATGATAGTATTACGGTTTCTTCGGATGAGTTCGGCTCTGAGGTGTGCCACGCACCGGACACAGAATTTCTTACTGTGAGTGCAGTGAACGAATGGTGTATTTCCAAGTCTACGGAACCGGTATTGATGCCGGTGGAATCGAAAAAAGAGAAATATCGCAGGTGAGGTCACTTGAGTTTTCAAGATATGAAAAGTATTTGCGATATCGCTGCCTGGCTTTGTAACAAACTGATAAGATATCGTTTACCTTCTCAATGCGTGTACCTACGATTGGTTAGTGCGTCTTTGTTTTAGTATTACAAAGCTTAGTGAATTATATTACGTACGCTAAATAGAATTCAAGTTTTTAGTTAAGATCATGGCAGTACCTAATTATGGTTAAAATTAACTAGAATACTTAGTGCATATAAACGTGTTCAAGTACATACCTATGTCTTGTCGCCGTGTATGAGGTTTCACCTTGATGTTTATTCATATGGTGCGAGGCAAGTGGGCAGGTGGCTAATACGTAGATAGGTACCTATTACAATCCTATACTGAGTTATGAATGATACGTAATAAATACATCTTTATTGTACAACAAACATGACATAGACTAGACATACATCTAACTATTTACTGCGTTTTTTTAACTATTAATATAATTTCACTTTGAAGGGGGGGAGTGTTTTGGTTATGTTCAGAGGGACCTCAGTGAACGAAATGAATAAAATACTAAAAAAAAATAAGATATTCTACTATCAATATCAAAACTAGTTATTATTTAAATGAATTCCAAATTTAAATTGGCTGGCTGAATAGTTCTAGGCCAATAAGTCAAATAAAAAAAAAGTAAAATGGCGGGAGTAAACTTGCTTGGATTGGAAAACATTTTTTTGTTTCATGAAGAAGTTCATTGATTTACGTTTTGTGACACTAAACATTTTAATAATTGATCTATTTTTGTTCATGATTCATAAATATTCTTGTATCGTGAGAAGCATGCTAATAGTCGTCAACGTAGGTGGCAAGGTCAGTGGATGTTGTTCCTGATGTATCATAATCATAAATATCAATCCAATAATTATTATCAAACAATAAAATAAAGCGGTTTTTAATGGAAGTATTGTATTTTGAAACAAATTTAATGGGATGTAGCTCAGTTAGGTGTAATAATCATTTAAATTAAGTATATTTTTGTATATGGCATTAAATAATACTTCATATTGTCTGCCTGGGCTACAAAATTCGGAATTTTATTTTTGTTACTACCCACTGCTATTTGTGAATAAGATTACGCATATGTTACCAGTTAGGATAAGTACTATATCTTTATTTGTTACAATAATTATAACCGTAGTTTTTCTTTACTCATCAAGTCAGCTGAAAAATATCTCAATATTCGTAAAGTCATGCCTAGGTACATGTGTTTTTGTTATTATTAGGTACCTAATGTATGTTATATATATCTGCTTACATGAATAATGCCCTCAAACCACATTGTAGTTATCACTCGTCAGCGTCACGCGTATTTTGTCGTTATCTTAACCATTTTCGGATATCCCCAACAAAGTAAATATCATAAATATTACATAATTATTAACATGATTATTTACCTAATTAGTCTTATTTGGCCTCTGGTGGGTCGGGTTTTCTAGCTCTTTGACGTCGGTTGGTTGAGTTTGGCGCAAGACCGTGTTGCATGACTCATAAGGATTCGTTCACACAAACCGGGATGGAGAGGAGAGTACTGAGTATCACGAGTAAAAAGAGGTTTGGGTCAATGAACTAATAGATTTTTATTTTCCTTCATTGACTCTGTTCTGAAATCTGTTTTAAACGCGTTCACAATTGACTCTCCAAGCCGGTCTCTGTGAACAAACGGTTCGTTTCAGAGTTCTTTGCTTAACTACGGCATGACAGGTGTTGTTGCAAATGATAACCACTGTTTGTCATTAAAAAC
This sequence comes from Plusia festucae, assembly GCA_950381575.1. Taxonomy (NCBI): domain Eukaryota; kingdom Metazoa; phylum Arthropoda; class Insecta; order Lepidoptera; family Noctuidae; genus Plusia; species Plusia festucae. The sequence continues at coordinate 9,731,888 of OX494434.1, forward strand.
CCAAATTCAATTATTTGTAGAGTGGTATTTTATAAATATACTAGATGAAAACCCGGCTCCGCTCGGTTTAAATGTGACTCATGATACACAATGTAGGTAAATATTCTGTAGTCATCGGTTCTATAATAACGGTTCAATTGGCCAATCTCAGGTTTAATTAAAGAAAGAACACATAACAAAGAGTTAATCATAAAAAAGTTTAAAAACAATATTTTCGCGAAACGTCAATGACTGAAGAAAAGTATTATGGCGGCTCCACATTAGCGCCGTGAATTCACGCGCGAATTCTCGCCGTGAATTCTCGGCACAAGTCGTACCCTCCATATTCACGGGATGCTCTCAGTCGTTCGTGAAACCTGCCGCGAAATGGACGTAGAAGCTGCTGCTGCCATAACTTTGTTTGCTGTGACAAATTATACTCTCTCATCTTCCTTATTCCAGTTATTCCGTATTTTTGTATACGGATCTTGTTATTATTTAAATATTGTCTTTACATAATTATTATCTCTACATTTTTATTGTGTCTTGAAATATCTTTATCTGAAATATATTTTTAGAATTCGCTGTTTTGTAAATTGTATTGTAATAAAACTACTTTTCCGAATGGTAATGCTCTAAAAAGAGCATTTCCGTATCATTATTCCAAAATTTCGCGCGCGACTCCATTTTAGCGCGCGCGAAACGACTTTTTTTTTTTTTTTATTTGTTTATTTATCAAAAAAAAGTTACAGCGGTTTATTCATATTACACCTGCCAAACTGCAGAGCAGTTTGTCGGCAGTGGGTTCTCGTGGATTTATCACGAATCTTTACACAAATAAACACTAAAATTCTCTAAGTTACTAATTCTAGGCTACTAAGGCCATGGTTCTGTGGGCAAAGACTCGCATATTAATACGGAGTGTTTGCCCACACAACCACGGATTCCAGAACTAACAAAATGTGTCATGTGACTATCCCATCGTACTTAAACGGTACGGTAGTAAGGTGAGCAAACTAAACCTATGACACACACATCGTCAGTCGACTGAGGCCGCTGATAGACCGCAGCTACTAAGGACACATCGACAGGTAATGCTTCATGAGGACACTTTTTAGGTGATTTTTACCTCTGCTACGATCGATTATTCCCTCCGGTAATTCATTAATAAATGAAGGAACAATCCACCGTCTCGTACGCCTACCATAATAGTTGTTTACTTTAGGCACATGTAATCTCTTTTTCTTCGCAAGTCGGGTTGGGTAGTTATGTACTTTTTCTTGTTTGTGTTTGTTGATATTATGTTGCTCAATAATTATTGTCATTTTTACTTTCATGTCAACTGGTAATATATTACATTTCTTAAATAATTTTTCATACTCCTTGTTCAAGCTTTGTTTAGTTTTTTTGCTCACTAACATTTTTAGAAGTCGTATTTGTAGTGATTTAATTTTGTCTAGGTATGTTTTAAAAGTAAGTCCATAACCACACAACCCATAACTGATAATCGAATCGGCAAGTGCATAGTAAAGTGCATACAATAGTCCTTTCTTGACTACAGGCTTCAGGGTATACAGTTTACCCAGAACTGACCGAATTTTATTGCAAACCGTGTCTATGTGTACGTTCCATGCGAATTTAGTATCAATGGTCAGTCCTAAGTACCTGTATGTTTTTACCTGCTCTAAATTATTACATTGACAGCTTGATTGTCCACTATGTAAACATTCATAACTGTGACCTTTTATATTCAAGTCAGTGCTTTTGATTGGTGAATATGGAGAATGTATTGGCATACATTTAGTTTTGCTTACATTAATAATTATGCCATTGTCATGTGCCCATTTGACTACATTATCCAGATCGTCTTGTATCACTTTTTGTATGGTGGTTTGGTCCTTACCACTGAATAGGAGACATGTATCGTCGGCATACATATAAGCTTTACATTTTTTGATGACATTACACATACTATTAACATGCAAAATATAACCAACAGGCCCGTATACAGATCCGGTTGGAACACCATATTTAACATCGCCTTCGATACTTTCAACATTAGCAACCCGGACTTTAATAGTTCTCATCTCTAAGTACTGACCAAACCATCTGTTGATTGGTCCCCTTATCCCACACTCATCCATAGCCTGCAATAAGCCGTCGTGATCCAGGGTATCGAAGGCTTTTTTAAAATCTATAAAAACTGCTACTACTAATTTTTTATCATTTAGGCAATTATTTACGTCATCTGTGAATCTTGTAAGTGCCGTTGCCGTACTTCTGTTTGGTCTAAAACCATGTTGAATGTCGGTAATAATATCATTTTTGTCTAAGAATGTTGTGATTTGTTTAACTATAAATTTTTCCATAATCTTGTTAGTCGTATTTAGGATAGCTATTGGTCGGTAATTCGTATAATCCAGATGCGATCCTTGTTTGTAAATTGGCCTAATAACTGACTCTTTCAACCTATGCGGGTATTTTCCTTCTTTAACACATAGGTTTATAAAATGTGCTATAACAAGGCTAATAAAGTTCTTGATTCCCTTTAAATCTTTTACCCTAATGCCATCTGATCCCGGCGACTTATTGCAGTCCAGTGAGTCTATTATCCTGGCAATATCTGTGGGCGTTGCCTTGTTGAACCTAAGACTAACATTACATGGTTTAACGTAATCGTGTCTATTTAAGAACTTTTTCTTACATTTATGCTTAATACTATCAATTTCCGTTGTGAATGTGTTACAGAAGTTATTACAAATGGTTTCCAAAGATTCGTTTCTATGTAAATATTTCCGTATGACACTATCTACTGTTACTTTGTTTCTACCCAGCCAGTTATTAACATTACCCCATATCTTACGCATGTCTCCTTTACATTTTGTTATTTCTGCACGCCTATGTCGATCTTTAGCCACATTTATAAGCTTATGCGTTTTATTTCTATATTTGGTATACTGTAATCTAAGATTATTATTGTTTGGATCCATTTTCCAGCGCCTAAACAAATCATCTTTGTGTACAATCATGTTTTGTAATGTATTATTAACCCAAGCTTGGCTATCACGTTTTCGATCTGATAGGGTAAATTCGTTAGAGATGGCCATACGGGAGAGATGGCCAATCGAATTATTTTTGACATGCATAGCTAGATGGCGCAACTGTGTAGCTAGTACGCTGCGAGCAACGCTCGGGAACACAATACGACAAAGTTACTGCGCAAAACTATGTTAAAAAGTAAGTAAATAAGCTTTAGTTTTACAAAGTATTGCTAAAATTTTATAGTGTGGTCATATGTTATCGTGAAATACTATTTTTAATTGTAAATTTTTAGTGTTTAATAAGTTTATTGTGTTTTGCAAATGATAACGTATATTCTAACCTCAAAATGGCGCCCGATATATTTAACTGATCTTTATGAATTGATGTGGCCATCTCACCCGTACAAAAAGGAGAGATGGCCACATAAATTCAGGTAGAGATGGCCATATTCTTTATTGTTATTTTAAGTGTTATTAATGTGCTTTATGTTTTATTACAGATGCCAAATAAGTATCAGAGAAAAGCTATAGCCACTCGTGGTAATTGGAGTGAAGACTCATTAAAAGCTGCTATAAATTCCATAAAAAATGGAGAATTGTCTGTGTATAAAGCGGCAATTGTCTACAACATACCTCGTAAAACACTAGAAAGAAGGTACAAGACTAACAATGACAAAAAAGGACCAATGGGACCTACGTCAATGCTTGGGGACCAAAATGAAAAAAAACTTGCTGATCATATTAAAACGATGCAAGAAAAAGGATTTCCGCTAACAATCAGTGATGTAAGAATGATTACCTTCCAGTTTGCTGAACAATTAAACATAAAACATAAATTAGCAGTACTGATCTCAGTGAACCAATACTATGTGATACATCGTACGAAGAAGATAAAGAAAACGAGGCAGACAACTGCGCTGGATGCGGAGAAAATTATTATAAGACTCGTCTTGTTGAAGATTGGCTCCAGTGCCTTATTTGTGACAGATGGGTACATGAAAATTGTACCGCGTTTGATGATATGTGCTCCACATGTGGACAACAGAAAAAAAGAGAAGCTAAACAACCTGTATTTCAAGGCAAGGGAAAGGGAAAAGGGAAGTCAAGCACTGGCCATCTATCCCGTACAACTACGGCCAACTCACCCTGATGTGTCGGGAGAGATGGCCAACTCTATATTTTTTTTAAATTGATTTATCATATGTTTCTTAATTATTAAACTTTATTTTTCGTTGATTTTTTATAAGACTAATTACTGTTAATTATGATAAGAATAAAAGACTGATTGTAACAACCCTATTTAATTTTTTATTGCACCTTAAAAAAACTATGGCCATCTCTAACGAATTTACCCTAATGGTTGTTTGGAAGACTCATAAATGTCGCTAAAAATCTTGTACATATTATCGTATAACTCAATAGGATCATTAACGTGTAATAATTGTTGCCAATCAACATTACAAAGTTTATTACTTACAAGTTTATTTTGTATGGTCATTCTATTCGATTGAGTACATTCTTTTATGTTCACATCAGCTGATAATCCCGTTAGATAGTGATCCGCGATCTTAGTCGTTACCGTGTATGCTTCCAGAACGCAAGCCTTCTCAGTCCGTACAAACACATGATCGAGGCAGGACTGCAGTCACACGTCCGTTCGCCTTTGTAGTCCGGAGTAAACTGGCACGGGGCCGTGAATGTGGATGTGTACGCGTGAACGCCGTGAGAAAGGGGCGCGAACCCTTTGTCGCGGGACAAAATACCGACACTGATCGGGGAACAGGCGTGAACGCGCGTGAACCCCGCGAAAACCGTCCACATTCACGTTCACGCCTGTTCACGGAGCTTCACGGCACTAATGTGGAGCCGCCATTAAGTTTTGTTATGATTCAATCAATGTTTCCGGCAAGACGTTTCTAAAATAAAATTACCGCTGACTGACAGCATTGATTTTTGTTATGGTTAGTATTCTTTTTTCTATGGTTGTTATCGCAATTGGCCAATCTCAGGTTTAAAGAAAGAACACATAACAAAGAGTTTATCATAAAAAAAGTTTCAAAAACAATATTTTCGCGAAACGTCAACGACTGAAGAAAAGTAGGTATTAAGTTTTGTTATGATTAACTCAATGTTGCCGGCATTTTCAGGCTACTTAGGCCCATAGATATATACCTTACAGACTACACATATATTTTATAAGTACATTTTGTGTTATTAACGTGAAAAAAGCGAAATAAATATCGCGTTCCGAAACGATTCTGGGCCCAACTATCATGCAACTGTCATACGCCCTGTCAGCACTGTAATCACTTCAAGGAGGTTGTATGATAATAAACTCCTTGAATCACTTTGAAGCAGAATTATCTGTTACGGAACGCGGCCTTATTAATTACCCAAGATGGCGACTGCGGTTTTTTAGTTTGTCAGTGCCATTAGAATTTAACAAAATTCTCCATAATCCGAATTTTGCGGATATATGTTGTCGACTCGAAATCAATATTTTTTTATGTTTTGTTATTCATATAAGGTTTCGATCGAGTCTACCGTAGCCCTGAACGAAATTATTAATATAGAAAATTGTCGTGTCACAGTGTTTGTAATCAAAACTTCTCCTAAACGGGTTGACCGATTTTATGTTTTTTTTTTCGTGTAGGTATATTTGGTAGTTCTGAGAATAGGTTGTAACTTTTTTTATACGATAAATGATAAGTGTGGCTTTCTGCAGTTTTTTTTTATATGACATAACAACGTTTGCCGGGTCAGCGAGTGTATCTATTAAAAGTAAAAGAAACTATAATCATCATTTTCATATCCATTCTTTGAACGGAAGGCCGTAATATAACAGAATAAATATTATAAATTTCAGTTCATTGTTTACTTTCACAGTTTCACTCATATTTTACCGGATATGCACTGCAACTTAATATTTTATTATCATTTTACTAATAGGTAAGTTCTTAGTTAGTTTTCATCCCACATACGTTTTTGTCGAGGGACTTTCTTTAGCATTTTTATCTCTTCTGTACAATTAATCTGCTTCTTCTGATTCTCTCACAGGGTTTATGCAATACTGTTTATACTTCCTAGTATATACAAGTCCCTACTCTTAAAATAGCATCAGTTCTTTTAAAGCATACATGTATTTAATTAATCGGTTACCTACTTAGATTCCATATATAGCTTTGTAGCTTTTGATTATCTACCTGGTAATTCTTTAGTCAATGTATTCTATCACTATTTTAATATGAGTTGTGTCAGACGAATTGTTTACGATTACCTGAAGTTACATCATCGATTATTTTTGTCTTGTTAGGAACATTGAGTCGTTGTTGTAGAGCTTGTGTGTTTAGCAGAAATATGGTTACGGCTATAAGTACGATTGTTTGTAAATATCTTTTTGTAAATCAATGTTTTGAGTGCACCCAATTTAAAAACGTATGTATTATATTTACGTATTGTTTTCTTCCTTTGAATGAGAAACGTTATTGTTGCATTTACATAACACGTGTTTGTGTAATCTGTTATTAAATAAGTACTTATTTAATTTCACATGCTTATTTATTACTTGCAAGTTTTCTACATAATTAATTTAAAATAGTCATGAAACGATAGAAGCTATGTAGGTACTTTATTGTCGGTCGTTTTTTTAGTTAAAATGTTTACATGTACAATAATTATAGTAGATAATATGTAAAATGCATTCACATTTTCCTTACGTGGTTCCTTGCTTATAATAGCTAGATTATATTATTAGCTTCTTGTTCTATGTAAACCTGTTTTTCCCAAGGGTCTAACCAGAATCTCGTTACATCATAGATGTCGGAACTGGTCGTGCATTTAATAATGTAGTTAGACTAGTCCTTGAATTAAAACTGACTTTGGCCGCAAGCCAGACAAACACTAGGATAATGAAAGATCAAAGCACTTTAGACTTTTAAGCGATTTTATGTTTACCATTTAAAAATAAAATAATGTAAAGCGCTAATTATGCTAACTTTAATGACAACAACGGAAGAAGGTACTCATGTGTTGTAAAATTAATGTTGAAATTGAATCACCATATTTCCAATTGTCGAACACTTTTATCTCGCGATTAAATTCCCGCGAAATTTCTGAAGAAGGATGCACTGGACTTATTCGTAAAACCTCCTTGGTCTGGCAGAAGCATACTAAATGAAAGGGTACGTCATCGATAGCGGCTATAGGATCTACAACAATAGGTACACATTCACACGAAGGGAATACAAAACGACATAATTATACTAAGTATCTAGATATATTATTGTATTGTAGTCATATGAGTCACAAACGCTAATTCAATTTAGACCATATTTTTTATTCTTCGTGATTGGTTTGTATGTAGTTTGTACAGTGCACTATAACAATCTTCATCGATAAGGTTTACTTATTTTGATATTTCAAATAAGGTATAAACACGGTAACTGGAAACAGAAAACAAATTTCTAGTAGAAAAAAGTTTTATCGATAATCTGGTGAAGGAAAACATCGTGAGGAAACCTGAATTCCAAAAAATATTGAATCTGAAATCGCCAACCCGCAATGAGCAAGCGTGGTGATCAATGCTCATTCCTTCTCTATAATATGGGAATCGGCCTATGCCCAGTAGTGAGAAGATTATAGGCCGGTATTATTGATAACATTTGATACTATTTTTGAATATGAAGGTAGGATTAAGAATTCCTCATTTAATTTGGCGGATTGTTGTGACGTCACACCGTATATAAATTTATTTATGTTGATGCGCAAGCGGCGTCGATGCCAAGGTTGCTCTTTTATTTACGTTTTGTTTGTACTATTTACGTACAAAGAATACAAATATATTTCTAGTATCTTTTAAAGATCATGCCTCGGTTCTATTTTTTTTTACTTTAAATTGTAAATGTGAACGTCAAGGTTGTTAAAATTTTAGATTCGGATGCATTTTATTTAACAATGTTTTAATTTTTGCATAATTTATTCATATTGTTGTCTAATGCAACATTTAATGGTTCTTCCATCTAATTAGTAGCGGCTTAATAAGTACTTTAAGTTATTGGTGATTTAGAATGATCTCTTTTATAGAAACCTGCTTCCTCTTCTGGTAGGAGTCCACTGATCGGAAGTAGACGTACTAGTTTTATAATGACAGTTGTGAAATCGATAATTCCAAAAAGTCATTTAGGGGAAATGACGATGACGTTACGCTTACGGCGACAGTTGCGTCATGACGGTCATGAGTAAAAGTAGATTCCCCACTCATACTCTCTTTATTGCACATGTCGTTGAGTAATGGCCGAAATAACCTGATATTAATATGAACTGTTACAGTTCCCATTACTTACGATTTATGTTATACTTTCATGTTATTTTTATACCTTTTATTTTAGATACCAAAACAAAAAAAATGCGTTCTGTTTTTCTTAATTATCGTTTTATAATTATAAAATACGTTAAACGTCAAATTAGGCTTGAGTTTAAATTTTGTAATGGCTGTAAGAATGTAAATCGGTGTAAAACTAAATTCTAACACGCTTTTTTATATTCAAGCGAGTTTTTAAAGTATATTTTATCAAAGATGATTAAACAGAATAGATACAAAATACAAAGCTTAGGTAATTATTAAATTAAAAACTAACAATCAATGCGTTCTTCTTTGATGGTCAAATTACTCTTGATTAATGTCGCAAGGTTGATTGGAATCAACACAATAAGGCAATTATGTAAAGCATTTCTAATAAAATGTCAGTAATTAGACTATCCTGATAAAAATGTGATTTGTTATCTGGTACCATGTTGGCGTCTATACGTTATCAGATTTAGTACCAACTGAAGACGAAAGTAATATAATATGTAATTGTCGCGCCATTATCAACTTAATCGACGTCAATAGAGGCTAGTTTAGAATCGAATGTAACATTCGTTACGCCATTTTCCTGGGAGTTCAACGAGTATTGAATAAGATAGAAAATAATTTGAATTGTAAAGATTGATATCACCGTCTTTATTGCTACTATAGAAAAACGTTGTGTTTGTAACACTTCTCAGGCTATCACATCGAAACTGTTTGTTTGCTTTTCAACACAACGTTGCTATTTGTTTGTTCCATTAAAGAATGTGTGCAGATATGTGAGGTATTTCTGTAAGCCAGGTCAGGGCAAAGAGCATGTCCAAAGGTCACATGAATTCTATAAAGTACCTACCTCCAGGTCATTTAGTTTTGGTATAGCTTGAAGCATTTTAAATGAATTCTACTAATTTATAATTTATTAGCATTAAAAATAAATTAGAAAAAAAAAATGGATCAAAATATTAGTGCCTTCATTAATATAACGTCAGATAATTATTTAATGTATTAATTAACAGTATTCTTTTTAACCATCGTTAACTATCTGTAGCTATAATCCAATTAAAAATTGACATAATAAGTCGTATTTGATAGGATACTTAAAATGGACAAATGGTCGTAAAAATCATATCTAATTCTTGCTTGCTTTATTGTATTTTCGAAAGCTAAGTAGTTCTATATTTTCATTCTTCAAAAAAATCACCTATATGTATACTTACACTACATATATTAATAAGTTACTACTAGTTATGTAACACGTGCTTACCTACACGTAATTAGTTTCTAAAAGATTGTTACAATTTTATGACAACTAACTTGATTAGTTGATGAAAAAATTGCAACATACCACTTGACACTGGATATTGAATTGTTGAATGAATAAATAACTAATTTTCACATCGATCAGTGACCAAAACTGGGGATTGTTATTCAACATCACCGGTCCATGCCACTCTAACCAACATCATCAACGCCATGTAAAGAAGGTCAGTATCAGTAGTTGCACTAGTACGCAATATCTAATTGATGTGTTTTACATATGATTCCAATAAAGGTAAAAACCCTGATTATACCTATTATCTGATTATATAGTTGATAATACATGTCTCTGCACTCTTTTTATACATGATAATTTACCAGTTTTCAGAATTACACATGTTTTTCCTTATTGCTCGTAGATTATAAATAGGTAATATAAAGCAAATAAATTCCCGATTTTAGGTTAATATATAGTTAATCTTTTAATTTTTTTTATCTAGATTTTAATAGTTGAAATCTTTGATTTTGACGCTACATACTATGTTTGTCATAATCAAAAGACATAGTATAAAATAAAACTGTTGTCAAGTGTTCGTTGCAAATAAGCTTTCTGAAAAGGACAATGCAGTTTATGTTAATCCGGTTTTCCATATTGTTAGTAGCAATGTTTTAATAATGCGAACATATAAGGCTGTAGGCAACAATGTCTTGTATTTTAATATATTGTTTTTAAACTTCTGGCTTCCTTTCTCATTGTATATATTAGCACTTTAGAATTGGCGCTCGCTTGTGAAAGTAAAATAAACACAATTCAATAAGTTTTGCATTCCTAACCGTTCTAGTTTGTTGGCAAATATCCTACTACATTATAGGACATGAATAGTAAACTTTGTATTACATTACCGATCAAAAAATTGTTAGCCCACCTGTCTTTAATCTAGTCTGCAATAGTTTTACTTAATTTATACAGCCTAAAAGTGCATTATAGTCGAATGTGAATCAAGCAATAATTCGGTTTAGTCTGTACAGTCAACAGCAAAAGTAGATGATCAAAATCAGAAATTCAATTCTAATGAACCGAGTTCGCGTCAGAACTGTTTGGAGTCGAAGTGATTCAAAAGTATGTGACTGTAAATTATACCAAACGTTTACTACTAGTACAATTGCCATATATTCGAGATCAACTCCAAAAGTTATAAAACTCATCATCTAATTTTGCTGTTGACTGTACAGGAGCATTGCTATGTAAATATACTGCTCCTAAGTTGCATCAGCTCTCGGTTCTTACACAAGTAATTAACGAAATATGGTCAAACCTTCGAAGCATTTTTTAGTAATTGATTATGTGATTTTTTTACAAATTATTAAAGTGAAAGGCTTAGCCTCATTACCTTAAAACAGACTAGCTAAAGTACGTCAGACGTAACGGGAAACACTACACTGTGTGTCACTCAGAAAGGCTTCCACCAACACCCCATAAATCAACAAAGTAATACGCCTCATGCCACATTCTGATGAAAGATTTGCATTTATATGAAAAGGAACTTCCAAAAAGACGTCGCCCATTATCATTAGGTACTTTAACATATATTGACACTTAGCATCAGGATAGAGAGAGTGACCTCCAGTTTACGTCATCATTGAAAATTTGACATCTTAAGCCTAACATTTCAGGAAACAACTATCTTTTATCTTTTGAAGGTAATCGTTATAATGCTTATTTATATTTATGCCTATATTTGTGATTATTCTCCGAAAACCTTTTTAAATACGCTGAATGGGGTAATATTTTCCTTTGAGACAGAAAGCAAGTAGATGACGCATTATAAATATTTATAATATCTAAGCTGTATCTTTATCTTTTAGTCCATATCCAATCAATTGAAGAATAGAATAGTCACAATTTTGCGTTAATATAGAGACTGGTGTCGGCTATAGGTAAAACCTGTGCTGCAGGTCACCAGGCTTGCCCTCCGTCAGAGTCTTCACAAAAATGACACTAACTATATATAGGTATATATATAGGTAGTATAAATCAATTATCATTACATGTAAAGTAACTTAAAAAATAAAACATTAAAAAAAATCAAGACTAACATCCAAACAATATAATGGTTAACAATTTGTCAGTTGCTAGTTAATCAGAGTTGATTTGTAAAAGTGTGTGTGTGTGTGTGTTGATTTCAAGCTATCTATAAATAAGGAATAATAATAAAATTCATGGTTATATTGCTATATTTAACCATGAATCGTCTTTGATGCCTACATTATATTCATCAAGACACAAATAGAACACACTTCACGTCAGAAAGGTACAACATTAATATCTACATAAACAGGTTTATTGATAAAAAACGCTTGGAATTACCCAGCAACTGTCAATACTATTGTATGAAAATTAAAGTTAGCAAAATGATTTGTTTATACATTATTTGTGTCTTTAGTTTGTTGTGCAAATGTTTCCTCTTATTTTAAAGATATCGTTTGCTATCGCTAAAAGAACTGCAACAAAAAGGGGATAGAAAAATCTTATTTTTGATGATTAAAACTTATCTTAATTATACATAGTGTATATAATTATGTATAGTGGCTATGTTGTAAGTAACGTACCGGGCGTGTCTCTGTTTTGAGATGAAAAGTAAATGCTAATCCATAACACATTCTCCACTACTTGTGCAGAATGTTATTTAAATTTGACGCTTTATGGCGTGATTGAGGAGACTCACGCAAGCTGAAGCATCAATATTTTTTATGATTATTATAACATAAATATCTTATATGTATATGAATTTCATCGCGCAGATTATGCTTTTACCTTGTTTATGCATTTATTTAAACTGAATTATTATTCTCAAATTGTTGTAGCCGTGCCTTTTATTTATTCTTGTGCTGATTTAAAAATTTCGACCAAATCTAATTCTTCACAAACCTCTAAAGAATAGTTGTTGAGATCCATCGTGTTGTTTGTAAACAGATGATGGTAATTATAAGTATTTTTAGAAATTGCAGTATAATTATTTGAAATTTAATACCCGAATAGGAATAACGATTTATTACAAACGTAATTAGGAAGTTATACCACAATATTATGAACAGTACTACGTAGTTATATTAGTACCTGCTTTATCATATATTTTATCACTTGCACTTAATATCCTTAGGTCCTTATTGGCGGCGGAACAATCTTGACCTGTTTGATAAAGTAATATGATAATATTTATTTTTAGACTTTGATGGTTCGTACGTGATGTCTGTCTATTCGCTATTAACTAACAATGTTGTTTTAGGGTATTAACTGTTAAAATAAGTGCTTAAAGAAATGTAAATACTTTAAGATTACGAAGACTAACTAATAATATATAACATACTAAGAAAGAGTCGGCTAATACAAATAAAAGATAAAGATTCCTTGTGTTCTTTTCGACTCATGACTTATTTTTAAGATATTATAATTCAGACCTTTAAGACATGCCTTATACATTAAATCAAATTAGCGTTGGATACTGTTTAGTAGAAAATAAAGCAATTAGAAATCCTTAGCATGGGTTGGCTAGTGTTTTCATTGAGTTTATTAATGTTTAATTGATAGCAAGTAATCAAAGCACAGAAATGAGTTTAAAGCGAACTTTCTAGAAACAATTAAACGACCCTGTGTTCTAGGCTTTACCCATAGCTCAATAAAAAAGACTAATAAATATTTTTCACTTACAGACGACTCACAGAACGAGTGAACGAGTTGATACATACTGAGAACGTGTATGTGGAGCGATTAAGGCATGTCGTCGAAGACTACATCCCGAACATGAGCCGAAGTGATCTGTCGCCCAACTTCAGGGCGTTGAAGCCTGACATCTTTGGAAACATCGAAAAAATATTCAGGTTTCATTCCGAAGAGTTTCTGCCAGCCTTGAGAGACTGCGAAAATGATCTCAGAAAGTTGGGCCAGTGTTTTAGGAGATTTGTAAGTATTTTAACTAAATTAATTCATCAGCGGTAATTAACCTAGACTGATCTTAGTAATTCTTGTTCAATTAGCAACAAGGTGAGGCGTTGTTTTCCTTAGATAACGTGCTCTGGTTGAATGAAATTAAAATTGTTGACTCAGGGCACTTAAATGTACATAAGCCATGATTTTGTATCTGGTTTTTGTACGTCAATTTTATTCTTTAAACAAAACTGTTATTTTCAATGCTCGCTTTTATTATGTCCACCTAAAAATAACTAAGGATAGGATACACGATAATAACTAGAGTAAATAGTCAGCGTAATGACCGATTAAGAGCAGATCGTTATAAAAACATTGGTGTCACGGACTGATGGAGCGCGTGATTCTATGCTCACCACTTCACCGCCATAATAAGATCGTCCGCCTTCACACTTTTGATGTAAAAAAAGCCCAGAATACGGCAATTTTGAACAACCAGAGGCCCTATTTGAATGGACGTTGATATCTTCAAACGTGTCGCACGATTCTTCACACTTCAGCTTATCGCCACATTGCCCCCTGATCGTAGATAGTTGTACAAAATGCGACAGTAATCGGAGAAAGTGTAGGCATTTCGCTCAATATCAAATGTATATGATACTGAAAATAATGATCGTGGTAAATTGTACGTGCCTTTTGATTGTCACAGAACAAATTTAATATAAACAATATGAGAAAAGATTTACGCTACAATCACGTTGTTTTTTTTTTTGCAGGAAAAAAGGTTCAATATGTACGTTATGTACTCTAGGAATAATAAGAGAGCGACGAGACTGGTTTTCGAACACAAACATTTTTTCCAGGTAAGCCTAGTTTATTACTATAATTTATTACAACAAAATTTTAAGAATAAGGTGAAAGTCACCTTGACAACAGACAGACCATTACGGTATTCAAAGATATTTTAATTAATATGACATTAACATTTATAAAAATAATTTCGCTATCGCAATGTTAGGGATATTTTTGTAATATTAGGCATCCGTTTATTTATTTGATAATCATGGGTATTCCCAGTTATACATAATTATATAAAAATTCCTGTTTCACCCACACGTTTAGGAACAAAAAAAAAACATTTTACGCAGCGTTTAACTTATCACACGACGTATACATGTAGTGTACGAATGGATATATCATTATATTTTTATTAATACTAACATTAGCTTGACTCGTCTTGTAAATGGAGTGCTTAAGTTACCGTAAAAAATAGATTGATTGGCGCATTATCGGTTGGCCGCATATACGCATCACGACGTTCGTTGATCGTCCGGCGATATTTCCTCATTTCTGTAAGTTTACGGTGTGCTGAATGGCGAATGATGTTAAGCAACTGCCTAACTGTTGGCGCTACCGTTACATTTGCACATTCATAGGCATTGCTCGACCACTGCTTTAAAAATAACATTCCGTTACGTATAAACAGTCATTAATTATGTAAATTAATGTAATAATCTGTGTGCAATTAATGCTATTGTACTATAGCATTGTGTCTCTCTTTAATATTTTTCAAATCAGAATTTTATATCTTAGCATTACTACCTAAACCTACCTAAAAATCTAAAAGTTGCGACATAATCGTCTAAGTAAAGTGAAAGTTTGTATTTTATTATTATAATTGTCGCGCGCCATTTCCCTTCTGCGAACCTTCTCAGTCTACTTGTTCGTATAAAATTATGCTCCAGTTATCCCACACCTCTATCGCGATCACATATCATTTGACCCAAATTACACATGAAAGCCGGTGAAAGGCTATAAAATGATCTGTATTGACTAAATGTAATTTAACCGCAAACGTTTTAGGCATCGATTAATTGATTTGCAAATGATTAATGACAAAATTTTACTTTCCAGGAAATCCAATTAGAATTAGGTGATCGATTAGATCTATCAAGTTACCTTCTCGAGCCAGTGCAGAGGATACCGAGATACAAACTGTTTTTAGCAGACCTGGTAAAAACTTATTCTAGTTACGAAAACGAGAGGTGTGAGTCTGATTCGAGGATATCAAAACTAAGTGTGGACAGCGATGAGACTGGCGGCAGCAACGGAGAGTCCTCGGATAACGACGAGACTCCATTGGAAAGTTTGAAGTTGGCCAAAACTATGATTGAGTGTGTATTAACAGCGGTCGACGAAATAATGGCACTGGAGAATATCAGCGACTGTCCGGTGAGTGAAATTAATACGTTTGTTTGGAAAACATTGGGACTTGAAATTGTTATAGATCGTATTGAGACTCTGGCAACTACTGCACCTGTCGACATATAATATACAAGCAAATTGTACTGAATTATTACAAACGCTTATCGTTTTCGTCCATTTTTATCTTATCAGCTGGTGAATGACAATGAAAAACACTTGTATGACAAATTTTACGACACAAACGGAACAAGATGCTGCTTTAGTCATACAGGAGATATAAATATTAGGGTTTAACACTTTTTACTTTATGGTCAAATGGTACTGAAACAGTAGTGTAGATTTGTAAACAATTGGACTGTTGGTGGTGAAATTCAGTCTTCATTGAAAATTCACCTAACTTACGCAAGGTTTAAGAAACTTGTTTCAGTATTTAGTTATAATTTTCCTCATTCCTTCACTCCAAAATCTCTATCCACATTAAAATTCACTGAGCCTTTTATTTATTAAATGTGTGGTAACTTGAATCATTGAATCCACATAATAATATAGTCAAGGCAGGTAAATATTAAATAAATTAATTTCTCCCAGCAACGTTAGCCGTTACACGTGGACAGGTTTCATCGAAAATCTATTTTTGTGCACGGCATAGGCTTTAATTTTATTCGCGACACTATTGATCGTGACTGTTTCCAGCTATATTTGAACCTGCTGAACCAAGGCCGGCTGTTACGCCAAAACGAGTTCTATGCGATGGACACGGCGCGCCGCCGCAGACAGCTAATGAGGATATTCCTCTTCGACAAGCTCGTGCTCATCACTATTGTGTACAGAAAGGTCAGTATACTACACTTGTTTTCATTACGAATGAGTATTATTTCCATTAAAATAATACCAAGTCTCACGTCATACCTTCTTGTCATTGTTTACAACTATTAGAGGAGAGTTCATTTACTTAACTGCTTCCTTATTTACATCAGTATATTTATCCAATATTTTCAATTTCATTGATTTTCGTTTAAGTTTAAACAACAATGAGAAACCAATTAGTAATCTGTATTTTAATAGGTTAGTGATTTGTACAAGAATGCTGATTAATTTGAACTAATAACTCCAAACAATTAATTAACGTCTTCAAATGAAGCTTATCAAGATGCATTGTTTCTTAGTCAATTAAGAGTAAATAACAAATTAATGCAATCGAAAACAAACCCAGTCACAAATATTCAAACGATAGACGTATTGTTACTCAAAGTAATTAAAAAGCAAATCTTGGGAGATTATGTAAATATGACCACATTAAAATTGGTCTAAAAGGCATCAATTATTACAAGTTAACCAATGGGCTGGTGGTGAGTTAAGTAATTAAGTTGCTAATTGTTTATACAATGTTGGTTTCCATCGTCCGTCTTGACTAGAAGAGGCGCCAGACGAAATTGATTGTAAACCTGAAACAAACTTTTCACAAGTATTGTAAATTTGAAAACAGTAAACATAAGACCACAGTGACATATGATTTAAATCAACACAATATTTTTGTTAATAGAGGAAGTAAGGTATTCGATAATATTGTTAGTATATACGCTTCTTGTTAGTTGATTCCTTGTGTAATATTTATCATGAAAAAATATGAAAATTGTTTAACTATTTGTACTTTTTACGATAACAAAGTAAGTATTTTGATATATTGCTATTTGTATGTATACACAATGTATGACACTACAGTCATAATTTCCTGTTGTACCAACAAAATAATTCATTCAATCATTAAAATAAATTAACAGAGTCAATTAGGTACTGTACAAAGTACATAGAGAGTTTGTTGTAACACGAGAACTACATTTTTTATGCTTGGATTTCGATTCGAACAATCGCCTGCCTCACCTCGATTGTCGCAGAACTTAGTTTCAAAACAACAGTTTCAAAATGAAATAGATAATGATTGGTTTTTATCCCATCAGTGGAAAAGTTTGCGATTGAAATTGCATTTCTCCCACTACTATTTACGTATATGTTCGATTGAGATACAATTTATGAAGGTTGATGTGGCAACCATCGAATATTTTTAATAGAACTTGTTTTCATATAGTTTTTATATAACTTGCTTGTTTTATCGGATATTTAGTGTTACTGACCTAATCGTACTTGACCTATTTTAAAATACTAATCAGTTAAACAAAGTGTTTTATTTGCAAGACAATATTCATTTCAATTACGTCTTAAATAATCGATAAATCAAACTATTTTGATTGAAGTTAAATGTATCATTTTCTCAGTATTCAAATTCAAATAATTGTATATTATACAAGGTCGTGAGTAATGAATAGTCTATCTTAAACTACTTTTGCCATAATTATTGACCTCTTTGAGAAACAATAATATTGATATTTTGATTAACTACCTATTGTATTTGATATAAAAGATGTGATGAGTTAGATCAGATTATCAAAATTGACCTGTTTTAGTCTCGTTCTTTGTCTCAAATAATGCACCTACTATCGTCTGCGCAGTATAAGATAGATTTATCTTGGATAGACATGTATAATGATATCTGATGTAGATATTTGTTAAAAAAAATGTAACATAGTATAAACTTACACTTACTCATACAGGTACTGCATCAAGATAGGCCTACTTATTGATTACATAGTTCTTGCAAATGCCTATTGAACTTTGGACTTGCGAATTAACATATTCTTGGATTATCACCATTTTTGTGATAGCCCGATGTACGTAGGTATAAACAACATTCCCATGACTCATCTTTAATGATTCACGATTTATCAATGTAACAATAAAATTATTATAATTACACCAGTCTGTACCTACTGTATCCGATACGATAAGGGTAGCTATTTCATGACAAAGTTAATGGTAATTTTGTATCAGTTGGGACATTTTATTGCTTTACAGTGCTCTGATTTTAGGGGAATATCCCTGTCGTTTAAGACGGAGTAATGCTGATATATGGATGTGACAAAATTGCAATACACGAAAACAATTTCCAATCATTATCTTTTGATAAAGGCGTTTATATCGGATTCGTAAGTCGGTTTATTGTAATTCAAATACATTAGGCAAAATTGATAGTAATGACAGGAATAGGTAGTGCTAATGTACGTAACCGCATATCGATGTGTCAGACATTGTTGCCATGGGCGATTAATAATTAGCTAACTTTTGCCTTAAGCTTAATGCGCAATGACATATATTTTATACATGACTGTAATTAACAGCTAGTGACAAAAGTGTTATCTGTCAGAGAAATAAAAAATCTTATGACTAATTTCCAGTATTATCTATAAACATACTACGTACGATGCTTATGTCTCTACAATATTAACCTACATGAAAATAAAGGTTTATAAATATAACTAGTCCTCCATTTATTCAAGAGCCTTTAGGTTTACTAATACAACTATAAAACTATATTTAAGTATACATTTAGTACCTATATATAATTAAAATATTTACTAGTCGATGGCTTGCTATGCTAATAATAATTTTCTATCGAAATATAAATTTCTTTATTCAATAATTTAACTTCGTCTCAGATGCCTTTGAGCCTGTTTCGAAATCAGTCAAGGGTTGACGTTTGAAAGGAAGATGACTCGCAGTTTTGACTACTTTCATTTAGGAACTAAAGAGGTTTACACTCACAATCCCTCATTCATTTCGTAAATTAATTATAGCATTATTTGTATGTTTAATTTGATATCATTCGCTGGTATTAACTTGCATCATAATGAGATATTGTGCGTCGGACGTTACGAAGTGTTTATTACGTTGACGCGACGTACTGGCGTCGTCGTCGGTATCATCTGTATTCCATCATTCTCATTTCAGTGCAGCTTCATAGTTTTACTACAAACTTGTATTGAGTTGTTCAGTTTACACGACAAGCATTTTAAGAATATTAACACTTCGTAAGTCTTGGCTTGGTGAAAATTAAGATGATAAATTATCCCGAAATCAATACTTTAAGCTTCTTGAAAATAGTGCCCAATAGATCTTTAGTGAAGGCGTAAAATTAATTGTAAAGATATTTTCGTAATCATGATGTTGATTGTACACAATGGCAGCTGTAGTGGCGAGAGTTAAATGACCTTGCCAATGCTACGGAACGACTAATTATCCACGCATCGTCGATTTCAGCTGTTTGACGGCACAGGAAATACGTAATGCTGTGGGAGATCCATTGTATACAAGCTATATGTATCGCCATAAATGTCTCTATACAATCCGATAATGCTTAATCACAATCCGTTGTCAAATGCGACATTTTGGTCAATTACTTAATGAATTTCTAATCGACAAAAACTGAGCGGATAAACTGTGGAACTCGTTATTGTCCGCCAATTAGTGTTATGATAAATTAAATTAATTTCGTATTTAAATTTCTGTTTTGTTAAATCTAAATACTTTGAAAATAGATGGCCTCCGTTTTTGTACAAAATATTGCAGTTAATGTTTCCTAAAATTTGTAGTGTGTATTTTATTGAAATTTTAAATTTATTCTGCGCTTGATTCTAATATTTTTGCCCATAATAGCAATAACTGTGAAACAATGGAAATATACATAATTATGTGACTCACAAGATAGTAAAACATTTTACAACAATTCATTGAAGTAGTAGTACCATCAAGTAAATTTCAATGAACATTATACCAATGAAATCGTATTTCTCATTCCAGCAACCAAGGATAGAATGTTTCGTGTACAAGGACCACATATCAGTCGACGATTTGGGGATAACAGCGAAGGAGCACGACCAACACAAGTTCACGATATGGTACAAGAAAAGAAACCTGAAATCCTACAAGTTGGAGACGAGTGAGCCCACGGTCAGGCACGCCTGGGTCGAGGACATCACCTCGCTGCTCTGGGAACAGGCGATGCAAAAGAAAGGTACATCAATTTTACTTGGTAAACATTGAGCTTGCGTAATAGACTTTTGTTTCTAGTTAGGAAGCATTGATATAATATATTTTTGATGACTGAACGGATAGCCGAGTGGTATAGGTCACTACGCTAATTACCACTATGCGCGACGTGCTGCGGGTTCGATCCCCGCATGGGACAAGCATTTGTGTGATCCACAGATACTTGTTCTAAGTCTGGGTGTTCTTTGTGCAAGTGATTTGAAAGTTTGTGAAACCCCCGCGACACAAGGATTAAATTCCTTAGGACTGGCGTCGTTTTTTATAAAAATAAAAAAAAACCAAAATTATTGTGTTCTTGTAAAGCCCACGGACAGGCTATGCACGCAAAAATTTTAGTGATAACATCTACTGCACCCACGGATACGCTGAACATGAATAACAAATTCACAAAAGCGGACACATGCAGGTCCCGCGAGCGCAGACACCGTGCACCGCGTGCTCTGTAGTGGAGCAGCGGCTAAAATAAGGGTTTTATATAGTCGGAGAAAAATCTGGCGACCCGTGGCACAAGACTGTCGTTGTTGGGTGATCCTACGGCAATAGATTACTTATTATTAATGACTCGTTCAAGAAGGCTTCGAGCCATTGTGTACTATTTATTATCTATTTCAACACTTAGATATTAGACGAGCATATTGATGGGTAAAATATTATTTTACCAATCTAGATAACGTGGCATTGTTTTGGTAATTTATCAGCCCTGGTTAAAATGTAGATGTTGTTTAACGATTAGCTGCGATACGCGAACATCAATATCGGACTACGTTGATAAGGGCACAGCGTTGAAACAATGCAGTGACTAATGATGCAATTTTAAGCGCATAGTATTGTGTGACGAGCAATAACATTCAAATTATTTGTTCTCTCATTACAATATATTGTATGGTTTGAAACTCTACTTCTGATGTATTTTAGTACGGTTTTCTCATGATGTGTTTACGACCACTCGTAAATATTCGTACTTGTCTCCATACTTCACCGTTGTAAATTATAGACGTTGGTCGCGAAAACAAAACAAGTTCGATAGTAAACAATTGCAAAGATGAGTGTAGTGTCTACATTATGCAACGCAGCAGGGTGTGACAAAGCGTAGCCGACACAGGTCGATTGAATTATGTCATCCTTCAAACCTTGCGTATGTAAGTGTAACATTATAATGTGTACATTGGAACACTCCCTTGGGGCTCGGTAGTATCTATTTGTATCTATAAAATTTACGAGTCATAAAACAAACGTTAACTGAAGCTCGATGAAACTTAACTTTTATTAGTTCGGTAACCCAGCTCATTTATAAACATAGCCTTCTTGCTGCGTGATTTCTAATCAATATTACTAATGTAATGTCAATTCAATCTTGAAAGGATCGGTTATACGTTTCGTGTCACGATTCATTGGTAGCATTTAGATAAGTAAGAAAACATTAACTCGAGGCCCATTTCTCACAAAGATATTCATTGAGTCCATGTGGCACGCACGCTGGGCCAAACTAATTCCCGCATAGTTAATGCGAACTAACTTTTTAATTGATCGTCATCTGCTCCCTGTATAATACGTGACGGAAGGAGCGGGGCTCAGTATCACGGGTGACGCACGCGGGGTCGACGACACAGTTTTTTATTGGACACTCGCAGGCAAGTTGCATGTGCAGTGCGCCTCTCGTCTGTGGGAACGCCAGGAACTCAACTTTTTTCTTTGACGCCACTGTTGTTTTGTAAATGCAAACGAATATGCAACGATCGCTCTGTTTGGTGGTTTGCGCAAAACAAATTTAAGTGTAGGATCGTCAGTTAACAGCACGTTTCACACGTTGCTACGATTCTTATCTTCGTATTCTTTATTCCTCTTTGAGGTACGACTGAATTATCTAAGTTAAACAACCTTTCCTTACGGATAATTAGATAGGAGTATCACAAGGGAATGCTGCTACGAAAGTGCGATCGTTTTGAACTCTCGCTGTTACAATGCCACATTTCTCGCGGAGATTACGCCGATAAGCGTGAAATGGTGTTTAAATCTTTCTAGTAACACGTTTCTTTGTTACTCGAAGCTATTTAGCGACAAAGAAATTTTCTTAAATTTACAATAGTCCTTTGTCTATTACAAAAGACCAATGAATATTTATGCGACTCATGCGTGTCGCCTGACCAAGACAGTGGCATTTCATTGTCGATTTGTAGAAGTTCATTTTGCGTCATTATGTGGACATTATCTAAGGTAGCGACAAAGATGACGGACGCTCGATCAAGTTCTATTATTGTTGAACAGTCGAGTTTATTGTATGATAGCGTAGTTTGAGCTGCCGCTACCGGCCGATGCCCGCCATTATTGAATTTTGGTTTAACAACAATATCGTCGGGACCAACAGTTTGTATCGGATACCTAGAGCAGAAGTTTTGTGGCCGCTCACAGATTGCGGGTATGCCTATATTATACAATGTTTATTCGTTTATTCATAAATACTGTAGATTATTTAACGGTGGATAAATATTGATGTAGGCAACAAAATTAAAGTTTTCAAGATAAATTACGTGGTTTTATACTTATTTCTGATATCGGTAACGGAAAAAATATCAAACATTACAATGATAGCTAATCTATATAAACTTCTTTAAGATTGATTCGTTGTAGGAGATGATAAATGTCTCTATTGCGTCACTCTAAACTAAACTATTATTTAGGCTAACACTTTGAACGTAAGATGTATGTATGAAATGTTGTGGCATTGTCAATTGTTGTACAACACAGATCGTTATAGTAAATGAGTTATGAACGAATTCGCGGAATGTGTTATCTGACTTGTTATCGGCATCGCTAACACAGCAAGTGTGGCTTGCGATATAGACCGCAGCACTTCTCAAACATAATTATAGTATTGATACTTCATTGGTTCATTAATCAAAAATGGTTAGTAATTATTGAATTGTTACACAGAAATTACAAATGATGTATGTTGTTACTTTCATTTACAAATCTTATCTTCGGGATAGATTTTTCAGTGCCAAACATGGACATATAGTTGCATTGAAGTTTTCATAAATTTCGCTTTTATTTTTTTAACAGTAACATAAGCGCCTTTTTTGCAATTGTTAAAAATCTACACCGTTGCGTCGTGGTGATATCAAGTTATGACTATTGTGTGAAAATTATTTTCAACATAAGCCTCGCATAGTGCCAGGTCGACTTCGGCTCACTATGTTAGTCCCAGTGACCGCACAGACAAGTGAATACCAGTTCGTCTGACATTCAGTGAGCGGGTTTAGTCAGTTCCTGCAGATTTAGATTAGAGCATTTCCATAGTTTCATACTAAATGTGTACCATTATTTTAGTTAATATACGAATAGTACAGGTGGAACACGATACGAGACTACAATATAGCAAAAAAAATTACCTATATACCTATGAAAGTAATTTGTACTTTATTAACACGCTTTTTTATATAAATTATCATCCATCTTTATGACATTTATCGTGCATTTATAGTAATATGCGCCTTAACTTCGCTCAACTCAATAGTTTTAAGTACAAAATACTTTGGCAATGACTAAATTATTAATCATACAAGATTGGAGATAGAGTAAGTCGTTACAGTGATAAATTGTAGGAACATACAATTTAGAAATTCATGACATATCAACCAATAAATTATCTCAGATATGCCATCGACGTGTAATCTACAATGCTTGCGGTCAGGAGATATACCTGCTTATAATACGTAGTACATATTATATTAGGTACCTATTATTGCTTCAGTTTTGTACCGACCTTCATTCGACGTTATCAATATTTATTTTTACCTGATTGCTGCCAACCAAGGTCTTGAAGAGGAAAAGTTATAAATAAGTTCTTGAAACTCTTAAGTAATTATTTAAACGTCGACAAGCGATTCAGTTACGTTTTGACAGACGCGATGTCATTAATGTCCCGTTGAAGGAAGTCGGGAGATCACAACCTTTTGTAAATGATGTTACGAACTCAAATGTTTCATCCGATTGTGACAAATAAAGCGGTACTTGATTCATTTGTTTTATTCGATCAACATTTGTAATGATGAACGAAATTACTTTTTTTTTAGTTCCATTTTGTATTGGGTTTCTCAAGTAGGTATTATTATAAAGGTACCTACCTACATACTTTAAGAGAGATGTACCAATTATATTGTTACAATCGTAAATCAATTTATATAGTAATTAATTTTGCATATTTGTCATTTTAATTATTACTTAAGATTTATTGACTTCATGTGATGGATTATAAGTATTTTTACGAAGGAATGAAATGAGGTTATTTTTTAATATTAAAATACAATTGTGATTTAAGGATATTGTTTATGTCAGATATGTAATAACTTACAATTCTGTACTATTTAATTACATGGATGTTTGTATATTTTTTCAGAACTTCTACAACAACAGCGAAACAAACGGATATCGATGGTGTCAATGAACAGCGAAGAATCGACGGAATCTGAAAGAAATGATGACAAATGTAAGGAAATATTTCTTGATATCACATAATAAACATACTACTACTATTAAATAGATGATCAACACAAAGGGGCTCGTACAAAGCGACATAAGGCACACTGGATCAACATTTAGAGGAAGGGGGGACAGAGAGACTTTTGAAAATTAGGTATTTGAAGTAACTATCTCTGTCTCGCTGTACACGTTAGTATGTGATAAGGACAACTGAACACCCAACTAAATATCCCACGTAAAAACGACGATTGGCTCTCGACTATTTACTCCTCCAATTTTAGACCAAATAAAGATATATCATTACGTCTCTGAAAATTATTATTAAAATAAGCATTTTTGTAAGGTTCTAGTTCTTTTAAATATGATTTTCAACATAAAGGAAAAATGAAGGGGCATACAATTAATTTCCAACTATTACTGCAAAAATCTTAGCTCTAAGCTCATAAACCAGGAAGAAAACAGTTGAGCGTTCGGATAGAAAAAAGTGGGTGTACTTTTTTCCATTCGAACTCTCTGTTTTCTCCATTGCACGATATAAGTCAAGTTAAAATACGTAGCAATCAAATGCATGAGCCACAGGTTATTCAAAACATGAATTCGTTTACAAAACTAGTGATAAATGCAAGAGCTATTTCCCATAACAAATAAAACGTTTAAAATCAAGGCTGTCATTAGAAGTCTTTAGGTTATTATTTTAAAAGTCATGTCTTTGTTACGATATGAGTTTCGCACATCGGACTCGTTACAAGTCGATGAGTGTACCTAATGCTGATAACTGGTTTGTACGCAGTGTGTGTCATGTCTCATACACATTACTACAACACATACAAAGTTATAAGTAATACTCCCTACACGATCAGCATTGGTATATGTGTTCTTCACACATGTACAGTAACAGTATTTTCGTTTATTTAAACACGTTCTGTGTTCCACGTGTTGCAAATCAGACAGTAAATTATAAAGAAACTTCTTTGTTGGAATCTTTCGTCTTTGAATTAGGTGAGCAGCAAAGATATACGGCAAAACAACTAAATGACGTAGAAGATAAAGCGCGTTCTTGGTGGTTTATTCTTGAATTAATATATATTTCAATACAATGCAAAATTAATTTAGCAGACGTAGTGGTTCAGAAAACTTGAAAAAAAATACCGTTAATGTTTAGATTTCAGTTATTTTCTTCCAATAGACAATCGCTATGTCAATCATTCGAAATTAAATTCTAGAGTATCCCCACCGAAGTTCATACAAACTCTGATCTTTGTGTAAGACGAATCTCTATTTAAGACATTTGGTTGCAATATATATGAAACTGTTCACTATTAATAAAAGATTTGTCCAAAATAAATTAACGGCTTACAATTAAATGCGACCTTCCAACAGATGAAATGAAGGGTCGTAAGGTAATGAGAGCATAATCACTAGCTTAGCAAACGGATCGGCGATCGTATGTTGTTATTAGTGCAGGCGAGGGTACGTCTTAACATGATCCCTTCGTGACCCTTTACGACACCTACGGGAAGAGGGGAACATCGTATATCTAATATTTATTTATCAATCTTCGAAAAACATTTCCGTTGATTGCTGGCGTCTGCATCTACGTACATATATATACATTCTTCACGTCTGTTCCATGAAAAAATGAGGATTAGTTAGTAGACTATGTCAATAAATTCTACTGGGGGTATCTTGATTCTGATTGGAGGTTTATTAGAGGCATGAAGCTGTACAAACATACACCACCAACTTTTGTAACATCCGAACATAACCGCTTTTACGAGCCCTTGTTAAAAAATGACATTTAATTGGGATTGTGACTTGGCGAGCATTCTGTAAGCTTGACAGCGTTTTCTGCAGCTCAATACTTGAATGCCCTGCACATAATTGCTCCTAGTTTGAGTGTTGCATGTGAAGTATCTGTATAAAACTGCACCAACCACAAAGAAGAAATATCAGCTAAATTATATTGTTTTCTGCGAAAAATAATAATTTACTTTCCAGAGTGCTTGGTGTGGATTCGTTTTTGTTTACGCAATCGACAAGTATGGCATACTGATTGGTTAAAAGGTTGGAGCCTGCCAATCAGACCGCCGAATGTCATTAACGTATCGGTCGCGTAAACAAAACAATCTCGCATTACGCACACAGAGGTTTTGTTGTAAATAACGCTTGTGAACAGTGTTCTTACAATTCACACAGTAACATCTCTGCTCCAGGTCCGTTAGATGGTTTCGTTGTCGTGAAGTTGCACCAATGAATTGCTTTGTAGGTCAGTACATTTTAGGCACGCTTCCAAACATCACACCTTGTCTCTGTTCAGCTTTCGGTTTCTATGCCTTCGCTTATGTGGATTGATCGGGAAATCTGGAAAGTTACGTTCATTACATGATTATTTACATTTACTCTAGGTTTCAGCAAAACTAATCAATATAATCTGTCGTCGAATCAATTGTCACGATTGTCATTGGTTGACCAAAAGACCTCCGTGGTCGAGTAGCGTACACACTGGTTTTCATGGTGTCACCAGTTCTGAAGTTTCGGGTTCAATCCCCGGACGTGCCAGTGTAGAAAATGCACTTTCCTACTATGTCTCGGGTCTGGGTGTTTGTGGTACCTTCGTTGTCTCTGATTCCATAACACAAGTGCTTTACCTATGTTCTTTGGATTCGGAGTAATGCAGGTGAAGTTGTCTACATTTATTTTAAAAACAACACACAAAAAACAGCGATTAACATGAGTTTTGACAGAAAATGTATTCCTTTTAAAATGAAGAGGTTGTGCTTATCTTAATTTTATCTTGCTTAGGGTAAAAAGATAGAAACACATTTAAGTATGTAATAAAGTAGAACTTACTAATTTCAATTCAAGTTAATTCCATTGGAAACTGGACTTGGAAATATAAGGCTTTTGTTCTAACACATGCAATTTATTATAAACTCATGGTCAATACTTCTAAAAAATTCAACTAAGTAAGTGTGTCCCAATTTTTTTGGGAACTGAGCTACGGAAGATTCCAAAAGTATATAACATCAGCATTACCCATTCACCAGCATGATTACTCCACAACTTGACGTGGAAGTTACAGAAAGAGTTTGTTGAGAAAGATAAAAGCTAAAAACTTCTTGATCTCTCACAGTTGAAATCACTGTCAATATAAATTTATGATTCCATCCCTCAAAGTTACTTGTAATCTCAAACCAACGTCGTACTAAGGTAATACCGATTCTAACTCCATTTCTTTGAAACTATCGCCGAAACATCCCGAAGTCATGAAATATTAGACGGGCTAAGCTATCGATTCCAATTAATTATAGGCCTCAGAAAACTCAAGTAAAGAGCTTACTTAGTCTTAGGGTTCCTGCTGAAATAAAACTGACACATTACTTCACTTAGCTTTCCTGTAATATACAGTGTGTACTAAAACCCTTGTTAGGTACTTATTGGTGCGTGTAATATACCTATAGGCTTGCGATTATTGTAGTTATATTAAGAAAAAGTATTGTTCCCTGTCCAATCATTGGCCATAAACAAATAAATTTTAAATTCGATATAATTAATACGAAATGTTTTCACATTAAGCCTAGTTGCCCAAGGTGGGCACAGGGCAATGTTGACCAACATCTCCGTGATCATTATATGGATGTTGTCATAAATTAAATATAAAACTTATTTTTTTTATTATATTAAAAAAAATAAGGTGTTGTTTATAAATGACTTTAAGTAGTAATTACCGTCGGATATCAATTCTGAAAAGGCAGTTCTGGTAATAACAAGGTTTTAGTACACCCTGTATACTTTGTTCGTTATGGAATGTTATTAGTTGATTATTTCGGATATGGTTCACTTATCTTTTGGTGGTTGGTGCTTTGACTTACCTATTTCAGTTTGTTACAATTAAAAACTTAAAAAATCTAATTTTTAAAATTAATTTTGTTGCTTCCAGATAATTCTTTGCGAGGTGTACCAGGGGAAGTCAAGAGGGGAGGATTCGGAGATAAGAAGGTACGTCGGACCACTTGGTACTGCGAATGAGGACCAGATAGCTTTACTTAATACTGGTACTAACTCCGACACGGAACTATCATCCGTGTGTGTTTAATATGGCAGCATTGCTCAATAATATGAACAAATATTTATGTAGTTACTATACAATTATATCAGAATTTTAGTGAGAATTTATATGAATGTTCTGATTGACTGATGCGTATACCATTGAATTCTTGTACTCGGAATAACGAATTAAATAAACCAACAAATTTATTCACTTAATTATTGTTACTTATTTACTAAAATTATAAAAAAGTTTTGTTACTTCGATTAATGTGAATACGTTAACTAAAAGTTACTAAAGAATGAATTGAATTGTAAGAGTACAGGAATAAAATTTTATATTATAGCATAGGAGACATCCAAAGAAATATGTTACGGCTAGATAAACACAAGCTCTAAAATTGTTACTTAAGATTTATTGAAAACAGCAGCGAGCAGAACTCTTCCAGGATATAAGATATATATAAAACATCGCAATAGAAATTTTACGATATGTACGAGAAATGTGATAAAACGTTATTCGAAAATGTATTATACTTTATGTTATTATGGTAATTTCAGTCATTATTTTATGGGACGTATATTGTTACAGTGTTATTTAGTGTTATCCGTTTTGTAAATAAGTATTATTGTATCAATAAATAAAGTATATCGTCCGATGTTAAGTGAATAATGTAAATGTTAAATTAATTACAAATATAAAATAAATGTATTATTTTCATTATGTGTAAATTTTATTTTGAAATAAAACAGATTCAATAACAAGCCGCTACTTTTTTTTACAGTTCACTGTCGTTCTTGTTTCAATAGTTTACTCTCTTTTCGCACTCTATTTTATTGTTTAATAAATGTATTTTCTACAAAAATAACATGTTCGAAAGAAAAACTGTAAATTCTTCTTACTTCAAACAGCAGCAAACATTCGTACCAAAACATAAAGTTATGGTAAACTCAAATTAATTAGAACTGCAATTTCAGAATAGCCGTTTGCAGTGGCTTTAAAACTGTCTGGAACTGACATTAAATATCTTTCGGTGGCTGATAACGTCAACCGACACACTTTTGCGGGTAGACGTTAATGGTTATCCTTTATATTACGATCTTTGAGGCACCACTGACTTAGAGCAGGATTTAAAATGACTTCACACTTCCAAATGTTAAATTTAGGTATAAATTTGTACAAACTCCCGACATTACCGACGCAATAAAGTTTTTTTTTTTAAATCTAGGTTACACGCGTCGAATTACGATTATTGGTCCCAGTAATTTAAACATCGAATTGACTTTTATGTAATCTCCTGACTTTTTATCAAATACTTTCGATATTTCCCGTATTATGTATAAAAAAGAATCTATCCACGGTTTTACGCTGCGGTTATTTTGTCACAAAAGCAAATAAAATAAAAGCTACGGCTAATAAAAAAAACAGACTGCGATGGGAAAACATATTAAAAAAATGGGCAATATATTTTTCGTTTAGATAAGCATAGGCATCGCGTTATCGATAGTATGTATTCTTCACGAGAAATAAAGTTATTCTAACCTTAAATATATAGCGAATGAGTGGAGTCGGATTTCGATGATGTACCTAACAAAACTCAGCTTAAAATATAATACAAGGCATATATTTTAAGAAGAGAAACAAATTAATTCGTATTTATCAAATTAATTTGTTTCTGTCGTTTCGTATTTTTTTCCGCTAGCACTTGATACTTACGTAATTGTATACATGTACTGAATAATATACGTGTGGTTTTTTTTATTGCAACCTGTAAGGGAAAGTAGGTACCTACTCTTAATACTGGATGGACATGGCAAATTAAGCTTAAAGGAAACTTCCCTTATGTTCAAAGGAAACATTACTCTTGTCTTAAAATTTCAAATTAAATGGGTCACATAAAGCACTCTTCTTCTGTGAAAGCTTTAGCTGAAAATAATAATGTTATTGTGAAACTCAGTTCGTAACTCTATTAGAGTTAAATATGATTTCTTCAGATAGAATAAAAAAATATATGTTTTATTTCCTCTTATTCAAATCCTGGGTGTACAAAGCGCATTTTCAAAAATCTATGAAGGAGCTATAAATATATTTTACGTAAACGTAGCCTCTGAGCATCATTTGCTATCTCCATTATTTAAAGTCGCTCCAGGTGGCATAAAAATTCCAGCCTGTTTATATTGGGTTCTAAACTAATTCGTGAAAACATAGGTATTGCTGCATGTTTATGCTTAAACTATCCACGGCTATGAAAACGTAGAGCAGTTCATTGCTAATCGTATTTCAACAGGGTAATAGTGTTTTTAATAGCTTTATAGTACCTGCAACATGCCAGCAGCTTTGCATGCACATAATAAATATCTGCATTAAAACTTAAGTTATTATCGAATTTAACGTTCCCTGAAGACAACCCTACTGTACTTGGATATTGGTCCGAGGTAATATTATAGTTTCATGCTGAAAACACCTAGTTTTATTTTTAGACGATCTGTTCACACAGGATTTCACTACAATGTTAAAAGTTAAACATTTTAAGAAAAATCGACATACATCAATTTTTTTATGTATTAAAAAACTAACAGAGTCAATTAAAAAAGGAAGCTGAAAAAATCATTAAACAATGTACAAAAAAGTCAAAAGTCAAGAACAAATTGTTCGAACTGTCATTATTATTTTATTTACTTAGTTCTACAGAAAACAAATCTTAAAATTAACCTCATTAGTCGTAAAAAGTAAAATGAAGTAATGAAATACATTTACCTGAAATCCGCAATGCGAAAAATTATGGCTACGGCTGCGAAGTGGGGCGGAATATTCTACCTGAAGGCTAAATTTTATTGCCTCGCGCTGTTTTCGAACAATTGCATTAATAGTGTATCAACGGAGCGCCTCGCCGGCTTCTTTACGGCTATGGAGTCGGGCGCCGGAATACAATTAAAGTTTTAATATTTTAACACCGTGAAATCACAATTTGAACTGGAGCCGTGAACAAAACTGGCATAATTAAATACCTACATAAAATAAACTAATTTTTGCGCTCACTCGTCGTTTGTTTTGTTGCATTCTTTACTGGTTAGCTAGTGTAACTTTGTTTGCTGTTGCTGTCATAATTACACCTATTAATTGTGTCCGTCAGAATTTATTTAGAATTAATAAATATATGTCTATTATTATAATAGAAACTGTTGGCTTCTACAGGAACTTACTTCCAATGCACTTCTAAAGTTAACGAGTTAAAGCTTTTACCCCTAAAAATACACAGAAAGTTGTAATTTTTCTGTACCTAGGTACTAATTACTAGCTACTATTAAAGGAATCCAGGTGGATTCCTTTAATTTTATTGTCAGAAGATGGTTTGATTCTAGCGACAACTGCTCGGCTAATAACACCGATTGTTGTTGAAAATTGGCTCGTTGGTACAAATATACAATTCTTATTATTTTTTTGTGTTCCAAACAGCAGTTTCGTACAAAGAGCAAAATGACGTCTCAGCGGATGGGGTGGTTTACGGCGCCATTTCTCTGAGCCCGACTTGTTTCGACAGGAGTTCTTTGGCGGCGTCTTTAACACTCCCTCGAGGGTTCATTTATATATTCGCAACACGGAGGCGGCAATAAAACTGCGTTATCCTGGTCATTATTTAGTCATCGCCCGGCCTTCTCGTCTACTCCGGGAAAATAAAATGCATTCGAATGACTCTTGTGTGAACGGTGCAATTTCATGCACCATCAAAAGTACTATGAGTCGTAACTTTATTTATGATGTTTATATTGAAAAAGTTTTATGCAAACTTATGTTTATTAGAAAGCTAAAAGATATATAATTTTTATATTTGTGGTATTTTACTAGCATTGTTTAATAATCTCGGGGTTATTTTCAAGAATATACTGACTATTCGCTTTTAGTTACTTGCAGTGCACTAAAAGCAAACTAATTGTAGCATTATCGAGAATAGTTAGTTAGGGGACCGGTCACGGCCGGTTACAAGCCAGCCATTTTATGAGGCGGCTCCGGGCGTCGCCGCTAAATCTCCTTATTTATCCGGGAAAACATAAACCGAGGTCTCAGCAAAAATTAATTGGCCAACACACTGCTACTTGGCACATTAACTATTTGAGGGTTTATTGTTTTACGTGTTGTTTTGTAGTCCATATTGGTTTCCTGTGGGAGTACGTTATTTAGTACGGATATATACAGCACTCCATATTTCTATTTCATTTTTCTGCAGCATCGTAACTTGAATTATTCAAGACCTGGCACTGTGTGTTGTATAGATAATCTTCAGAGCTTGTGTTATCCAGACTACTTTACTTTTTATTTTTATGACGGGACCAAATTTGGCGTGTTGCTGAAACGACGGATCATAACCGTTGGACACAGCAACTGTTTGCAATCCTATCCGTAAACCAGGCATTGTTTTGTTCACAGTTAGCACGGAGTAAATTTGGACTTTAGAGCTTTGTGTTAAAGGATATATTTGTGTTTGTGTTGTCATTGTTGTGGTTGCATCCATTGGGTAGGACCTCTCCTTACTCACGCGTGGCGATTTTATTTTAGTTGCTATAAAAAGAGCTTGCTTTCACCTGGCACTTCTTAAAGCGCAGCTTGTGGTACGAACGGACACACTTCATTATGGCCGCGGTATTTGTAGCCTTATAAAACTTTGTAGTTTTTTATTGGAGTTGTTTTCGCCAGACAGAAAAACGACTGTTTTAGAGCGTTTCGGAATGACCTTCGATCCCAAAAGGAAAAATAAAAGGAATGTTTTAAAATAAAACAAGAAAATATTAGTGTACCCATCCTTTAGATTTGTGCTTACACGACACGTTTTATATAGAAAAGAACGGAACAATGAGCATGGAGTAAAGATCACACATGCGGCCTCTCGGTGCATTGCCAAGAAGAAAAGATGAGATTGGAGAAACTCCAGAACTATACACCTGACTACTAACGTCTTATGTAACTCTAATTTTAAAGTATCAATGTAAGCAGAAATATTTCGATGATATTTTTCTGTGTTCTTACGTAAAGAGTCCTTTACTATCGGCGCTGCGAAGGTATGAAGGTACGGATTTTATTTGTTTAGAACAAAAAAAGAGTTTTCTCTAGCCAAATTTCGTCGAGCCGAGGTTAAGGTACATTTTTATGTATTTCGTCATAAACTTGGAGTATAGTTTTATGGATATGTTTTTCAAAGTGTGACGAGTTTTAAGAAGGATTTCTTTTTCAGTAACAATATGTCGGCCATATTATAAAGCCGTTTGGTATTTACATTTTCTCAAGTCATAACGTTAACTGGTGTAGGCTTGGCTTACTCAGGTGTGGTTGTTTAGACTCCATATCACAGGCTGCAGTGATCCATTGCGATGGCCGCGTAATCCTGGCTAGAGGCTTTGTCTCACGTCCAGCTTACTTTTATTACCGTGCCTGCATCGCGAAATAAAACAAAATTGGCGGGAATTTATGGGCCACAGCCCCAACATGGCTAGTGGGGTGGAAAGTTTTCAATTTGAAACGAATAACTTGTTTGTCTCGTGTAATAAGGAGGGTTTTGTAGCGGGTAATATGGGCCTGCAATGGCTGTCGCGGGCTTCCTTAAAACTACTTTCTTGGTTTTATTACCTAAGTGCTGTGGGCGGGCGTAACTCTCTTCAAGGTGTGTTTATATAGTAGTTACCTACAATGTACGCCATAAATGTGTACCGACCACCAATAAGTTGATCGGAATTTGGGTGGAGTAGCTTTCACCTCTATTTACCTGAAATGTTGTAGGGTTAGGCGCCTTTATATTTAGGGACGTCTACGAATTTGTAATTTAGTATGCGTTGTAAAAAGAAAAGACTTGGAATACTTACTCTCATTACGTGTTTTCGTTATTTTGAGACGCAATTTACAGTACATTGCAACCAATTCTGAGAATAAACTATTCCCCAGCTCCATCTCACTAACAACTACGCTTCGTTATCAACAAACGAGCGTGTTCGTACAATGTCATTGTGGTGGCATCGCCTCACTCGCGACGTTTACACCGCCCATAACGTTTCTTCTGCTAGCAAATTGAATGTTAAAGCACGTTACCTGCCCCTAACTGAATAAGTTATGAGGTTGGAGCTATTGGTAATGAAACTTGAATGACCTCGGGCGTGTAAACCGTCTGCGGGATGGAATTTCCGTGTTTACACTTCTCCGCCAACAGTTTATTCTGTTGCGTTAAGTGCCACTTCCGAATATACAGCTTTAAACGAGTCGGGGATATTGTTTCGGCTTCAAAATGGAACATTTCAAATATTGTATTGACGGGCGAGTGCTTACTGCTTGGTATTTGACTTTATATTTAATCTTTCTTGTTTTGTTTTTTGAGGATTTTACAATTTTTCTTGTATAAAGATTTACCGGACCTACCCAACCGAACCTAAACTGTATTATCGCACTTATTTTTTAAAATATCTTGAGAAGCTTGTTCTTGTAAATTAGGTTTTTATTTATCGTTTGTTTTATATAAAAACGAACTCAATACTCGTCAAATAATTAGTAGATTATATGTAAAACCTACAATTACCTACAATATAATAATCGGTCACAGAGAATACTTCGAAATCCTGGGGTTCGCCAAAAAGAACTTAATTACTTCTTCAGTCTAGTGACAATCACCAGCCTTGTTATTATTGTTTTAGTCTGTACAGGATATGTCCAAGATAGTAGGTAGGTACATTTCTGTGCAGCTGACTAAGTATTTTATTTAAATCCGCAAGTTTAGAATCTGAACTTCTACAGATAAACTGACAATGAGTTGTATGAATAAATTTTTCTACGACATTTAACAGGGAGAGAAAATCCAAGGCAGGGTTCAGAATGAAGGTTTTTCTAGGAACAATAGGATTGAGTAAACAAACCAAACTGAATAAATTTCTCGAAGAAGCAACTCTCACCTAAAGTTTGTGAAGAATGCCAGTTACTCAGTTAGTCCCGATCCCAGTCCGCCAGTGGAACTTTCTATTTTTCGATTGCTCGTGTTACTGAGTTGGCAAATGTAGTTTTAGCTAGTAGTTTACACTGTCGCCGCTTCACAACTCAACTTCATAGCTAACTTATTTTGCATTGTGTGGACGTAAGTACTAGACGGTGGTCACAAATTCACAATTCTGTGCATTATTTTATGCAGACATTCCATTGGGACTGCAAATAAAATGTATTGAAAATTTGCTTTTACAACTGTGAGAAATGTTAAAAGATAATAATTATTATAAAGCTATAAGCATATCTATTTTATTATGGTAGTTTTGGGTAAAAATTTCATAAAAAAAAATATTTTTTATGAGAGTCAATGTCGAAATATCAATACGTGACCTTGCGATTACGAAGCTTTGAATTTCATAATCTCTTGTATGACTAATAAAAATATTTGGTGTTAAAATATATTAGATCGAATTATATTAGATCGAAAAATTATGTTAAAGGCGAGATGCTAAGAATACTACCTACGTTATTGAAATGGCCTGAATTACTTAGAGGTCATACAACATAAATAAAGTGGAATTTATAGCTGTATTGCAATAAAGCGCCTACAGTTAACCGAAAAACCATTTTATTTAGAACAGTGGACAGGGACACGGCTCAGATTAACTGGCACCGTAAAATCTAATAAAAGCTAATTTATTTAGAAACTTGATGCCTAAGTAAGCTTTGTTTAAAATAACTGAGTGGAATGTTCCAATAATGTGTGTTGTAGTAGGCGGCTGTTCTTGCGGGGGCTGTCGAGACAATGTTCTTGCGTCATTAGTAACGTCTCAGGCGGCGATTATCAAAGCAATCAGCCGTTCTGCAAACTGTTACCATCCGACTGGCGATAGGGCTAGCGGGTGTGTCGATGTTTCTTTTGCTCACTTTTTGACATCGATATCGAGTTGTGTTGTGAAAAATTTATATCATTGAAATGCTGAAAACAGCGTGACATAATTTTTGGAAAATTTCAATTATCAATCGCACCTTTTGCGTGCATATAATGTGTCCTTAATTATGTCTTTAATCTAATATAAAAAGTCACTTATTTTAACTGGTCTAATTTTACATATCGTTTTCTCAAAGGTTAGTGTAAAAGTTTTTTTTATATACGTACTTAAACATTTATATCGATAGTTTTGTGCTTCCCTTATAAACATCACTAAGGCAATTGACGAGTGTTTGCTCGAGTTTGAGCGGCTGTGGGCGGCGCGGCGTTGGGCGGCGGAAGTGGTCGAGGGCTGTTCCTAGTTTAACTGTTGCGTCACTTGATTGTTGCCGGCGACCGTCGCCAAGTACTCTCACTGTATTCAACCCCACGCTGCAGATCCCAGATCCCCTTTATATTTATTATTTTAATACAGACGTTACATTCAAACGACGAATAAAACGCTGAACAATTTCAAATAAATATTAAGTCGTCGGAGACAATTCACTTGAAGATAGAAGATATCAACTTTTCTTTGTATTTTTTCCTGACGAACCCAAAGCCGATCTGTCTGTTGATTTAAAAGACCCGACCTCTTGTAATTTAATACCGATATCGAATTACAAGCAATCGACTTAACGTCTCGAATTTACATACTAAATAAAAGAAGGTAGATATTAGAAGATTAGGGAGTTAAGTGGTGAAATCGGGACAGTAAAAGTGATTTACATTTAACTGAGAGCGAGGAATATATACTTGGAATTACTAAAGCAATTCGGTGCTTAATTCGTAGGCCAGCCAAGAAAGATGGGCGGCCAACGCTCCCGGCGCGCCCGGCACCCGACTTTAATTACAACGCAGGTTTATTCACTCTAATTTCGGGAATTTTGCATTCCCCGCGCGAACCGCGGAAGGGTCAGAGTAAAAGAAAATGACATTCGTTATTCTATTACGTTAGGCAAAGGAGCAAAGAAGAGCTCTGTAGGCACTGGTAATTACTTTTGTGTTGGTATTATATGAACAGGATCTGTTTTCGTAATAGTCATCTGCGAACGAGAGTACCTCGAGCTATTGTTACCACGTGGATAGCCCCGGCGCCGTCATGCGTGACGAGAAGATTGCTCCTTTTTGTTGTTACTCATGCCTCTCTGCAATCAGATAAAGGATTCCACGATTTACGTTGTACGTAGTTTTGTGACTTTCGGTGAGGTATTGTCATGTTTTTGTTTGATGTTTTCGGAGCAAGTTGAAGAAACAATGATTTTATACAGCGCTGTATACCGTGAATTAGCTTAGCTACGAGTACTGAAACGGTTAATCCATTGCTACGTTTGAAATTGTATAAACAAAGAATTGTTAGACGAAAATCTGTTTTGTACCACACAAATAACTGTAGCAAGTTTGGTTCATTAAAAGCTGCCCCTTGAAGTCCTTATCTCGTATGTAGGTCAAGTGTCGTATGTATGGTAGGCGCGTGCGCCGGCGGCGGGCGCGGGGCGTGACGTCACGGCGGCGGCGGCTCGGCCATCCAGCTCAAACGGCCGAAGTTTTCTCTTCTCAGTCGTTACGAGGCGCGAATTGCCCGCGTTACAATTACTGCGCGGCCCGCCATATTTATGCCAGCGGTAACCAAATTGCCCGGTATTATTCCATCCCATTGAGTGCGAAAAGCGCAAATTAAACCGATTTTATATTGGACGATTTTCCTCGAGAGCGGGGGCGAGATATGTTCGTTGTTAGATAAGAAGCCGAGAAGATTGCCTTATGAAATAAGAAAGGAATTGCACGTTATAAAGAGTTGCTTTCGGATAAATATGCGAAGTGAACCCACCGCCCGTGGTACTTGGCTGCGTTTTTGATTGCGATTAATTTTGTTAACGACTGGGGTTTGTTAATAAGCAATCCTAAAAGTTGTTGATTAAATACTTTAACTCCTTGTGTCGATTCCCAAATTAAGAGTTATCTGCTTATAAAACTTAATTTTGTTTTAGTAGTATGTTTGAAGAATTGCTCTGGTTGAGCCATTCTTATTTTATAGAATTAATAAAACAACAGTAAACTGTGAAGCTTTTCAAATTTTATAGATAGATACCGCACACTTATTTGGAAATACTTCTATATAATCACTACAGCGGAGTTTTACTATGTTATAAAAAAACATCATTATTCTTTTAAAGTTTAACAACCCTTGTTTTCGGTGTGCACTTGTGGAGTTACGATAGACATTTGATTATGTTTAAAATAAAAGTATTCTCGACGTGTACGAGCCGGTTGGCCGGGCGGCGAATAAACCGCGAAACACTACTAAAATTTTACAACTGAGTTGCTACCCGTTTCTCGCATAAGCGAACTGTTAGAAGAAAATGGAAAAGCAACCAAAAGATATATCTCTGAGGGGCTCAGATATTTGGGAAACTATATAGCCTAATGAAAGCGAACGAGGGCGGCCGGGCGCTAACAACTAATTGGCTATTCCGAAAACTCATTTGAACACAAAATGGATTCTGTATTTAAATTTCAGCATTCCGTAAAACAACGGCGAAAGTTAAATGCATAAGGCATTTTGGTTTCCATGGATTTACTTGCCATTTATCCTGTTGGATTACATTGCCTTTACCTGCACCCATAGGCCATACCAATATCAAGATGTTTTTTTAAAGTATACGTGTATCTACGTACTTTACCATAAAACAGGTAAAAAAGCAAATAAAAATACAATTTATGGATTCCGAATAATTCTGAACAATAACCCTCTAATACCAAAAAATTGCGTTTAACGTGAACTCTGAATTGAGTTTATTCGACGTCATCATTATTCAGCAGGACTGGGGTGGGTACATTCGTGCTGCTTCTGGGAAATCCAACGTCTGGCTCGGCTAATGACGGCTGCGCTCTGAATACTGAGCGGCCAGCCTCCTACATGAACCGACTAACTCTATAACCATCCATCTAGCTCCGAGGTGCGCTGTGTACCAACTTATGACAAATACTTCCAATAACGCTGCTGCGAAGCGAAAGCACAACTTAAACTTATTATAAATGAAATAGTTCACTTTCTCTGTCGGGTTAAATTGTGTTTTGTTTAAGTCGTTCGTTCCGCGTGCGTTTGCTCGGGTGGCTCGCGACATATTGTCTGAGAACTCCGCCGACGCCTCTCCAATAAATAAGCAGGTCACATATTGAAGGGGGCAGAGGGGGAATACAATTGTAACTTTCCTGCTCCAGCTTACGGGAAGGCAAAAGTTTAAAAAATACAAGTTTTCTTGCCCCTAGCTCGCGGGCTCGCATGACAAAGTTCGCACGTACGCACGACGAGCCGCCAGGACGAGTCTCGTGCATCTGTTATAATGTACTTACTTGCCTATCGGTAACTCAACATGAACTAATTGCTCCTTCGGAAACGAGATCCTTAATATTTTATCATTTGTATGCGGTTACCATCCCTGATGGCCATTCTCCGTAACGTTAGTCGGAATAAGAATGAGAACCCATTAAAATATCTAAAGATTTAGTGCATGACAAGCAGCTACTTTTTCAGAAGTATTTTTCGACGGGAAAATGAGCTTATATTTCGATGATCCTTTCAATAATTTAACGGGCTATATGAACAAAAGCGTTTGAATCGGAGCTTATAAAAGGCCGATGTTAAGTGATCGATCAGGGGTAAAAGTTGTTAATCTTGTCCCGCGCTGCCGAAGTTCCGGTCGGTAAGTTCTGAATATTACTTAAAGAGCGGCGACACAACAAGCAATTAGTATGCAGCAGGGTCGCGTAACATTTTTTCACATTATGCTAAGTCCCAAAGAAAAACTGTAGGAAGTCCGAGGGGTGGAAGGGGGCACTCCAGCGATTCCCAATAATTCATTAGAGAGACCGTCGTCACGGGGTACGAATTAAAATTAATGATTCGCGAGGACAGCAGCCGCCTTCGAAGGATCCCGTTGTATTATCTAGTCACTTTTTATCTGCAGAGATAATTTAAACTTGCCTTCTAACAGGTGTCGCAACGACTTTTCTGTATTAGCGATTTTAAGAGGCTAATAAATTCTGAATCGGGGAGTTATTAGCATTTTTATGTAGCTACTTCGAAAGCGTATCCTTAAGTATAACTAGGGAATTTATTAGTTAAGTGGATGTAAAGGCCCTGAATAATGTTTGAGGTATTCTTTGAGAATGCTGATGTCAAAGAATATTATTTAGATGCCATAAATATATCATAAATTCATGTCTAATTTCAAATTGTACGAGCTTTTAGATAACGGATTCTCTACGCGTCTCAAATGTACACGTACTGCGACAAACATATGCAATTAGGTATCATCACTGCTTCGGTTCAATTTAGCTCTAATATCTTTTGATCCCGTGTTGGGATTTGCAACGACATTGTCGCGGGATGATTTGATGAGAATTCGGGCGACAAGACGCGACGCGACATACAAGTCGAGTTTCCAGTTTCACGTCACGCGCGCTTGGCTCAAATAAGGCTTACTACCCCCTGCTGCCGCCTCGCCTGACGCCCTAGTATAAAGTAGACTGTAGAATACCTAATGCATCTACGTGTTAAAACTATTCAGCTTTTTATTTTTACATGTTTCTAAGTAAACTTCAGCAGCGAAATGGCTAATAAAACAAACACTTAATTTCAATTGTGTAGGCACGTATTAAATTTTAGCCAATTAAAGTGTGTTTTTCTGATATTTTCCACGATAAAATAGTAAATGTATAAAGTCTCAATTGGATTTTATCTCTGAAGCGAGTGGAGTGTTTAATGGAGCTCGTAGGCGAGGGGTTAGCGATCTGTCACTAATTGCTCGCTATTATAGACTTCGAACAAAATATATTATTGTAGACGCTAACTGGAAATAAAGTAGATAATTCATACGGTATCTGTTTCATTGGAAAATGGAATGTAATATCTTTGGATGTTTTTCAATTAAACCGCAAGCTCAATCTATTGTGTGGGCACATATCATAACATTGTGAACGAGCGGCGTGACGTCAAAGCGTCGTCCGTATTTGTTCCGACACAATGTTGTGAACAAAATATATTTACTTGAAAGAAAAAGGCATGATAACGTGACTTGCGGCTAATCGGCTGACATCTCAACTTTGTTTAGTTATTGGTGGTGTGTTCATAAGCCGGGGCGGCTAGGGTCGAGCGTCGGCCGAATCCTAAGCAGCGCCGAGTAGCGCGGCCCAAACAAATTGACGACAATATCTGTTGGCAGTTCCCTGTCACCCGACGCCGGTTATTAGTGTTGCCACACGATGGAACGCCGCTTCGGCTTCGGCCTGGGCTTATGTACGTGTATTATGATTTATGTGCTCGGTATTACCTACCTTATTTGAATCCACTGTAGTGTATTTAAGATTTATCTTCATTTTACCTTGTTTATTTCAACTAGGTGCAGCTTGCAGTCTCGTACGCTTGTCGAAGAATCAAATATCTAAAATGACACAGCTCAAAACGAAGGCATTATTAGGGCTAGGCTTATTTACACATGTATCAAGCTATGATCTATTTAGTAGCCAGTAGGTGTATACTATATAACTAGATAATGCCTGGCACACACATGACAATAATTAATCCATACAATTATGGCAGAAATTCCAGCTGTCCATACTGCATTTGCGTCATTTCATACATACGTGTTGGGGCGGCGATGTCTGTTTTAATTGTCCGTGCGTCGTTGGTCGCCCACTCACGAGCACGTACAACCAGTCCATATATCACGTTGATTACTCAAAGTGGATATATCATATTTTTATTTACTCTGAGTAGATTAAGGTTGGGCTGAATTACCTACCTGTTAGATCGCAATGCATCACGTTAATTAAGAGCTTTATTGTCTGGCGATAAGATTTATATTTTAACAGCATTCTTGACTAAAAGTCATCATTCTTGTTATATTTTATTAAGAACGATATAGAATGTCGAATCTTATTCTGCTCATAATGCGCGTGCTGCTTAAATCGCATAAAGTTTTCTCTTTACGACCTCGCTTTAATATCTTAATAATAACTCCGAAATAAATGAACACATGGCTTGATAAACAAACACTTTTTATGGATTTGTAGACGTGTCACTGGTGTCTTTTACTCAGGAAATGGTGATTGGTGCTTGTCGAAAATGCTGACTGTTCTTAACCATTATTACTGCAGTATACTTTTATTTACCAGCATCATTTAGTCTTGTATTAGCTTTCATTGAATCAGCTGTTTGCAAACTTATGTTCACTCTATAAAACTGAGGTGTTTTAAAACGTAAAAATAAAGAGCACAACATAAAGAGAGGATAGACGATAAAAACAGAAATTGGGAGCCTCTGATCCTCTCTTGCCCTTTGCCCTTTACGACAGTTCAACATTATAATAAACGGAAACCAAACTTATACCCCAAAGTTACGGGAGCCGAGCTTGCGTGACAACGCCCCAGATACCAGCTACTTCCCTTTTTAAAAGATCTTTAATAGATCTCTCATACTATATTAATAGGAACGTAACATCAGTATAATAAATGGCAATAGAATTTAAGGCTCTGAAAAAATATATGTGCGTGACTCGGCAGGCGCCGCGAGGTCGCCCCGCCATACAATTGTGTAGTCCTAGAAAAGGTTACCAGATAAGCTTGAGCTCAGAATATACATCGATTAGCCCCTATTTACCGTTTCGACTAAGAACCGGTGGGGGGAGAAGCGGGTCTGTTTTAGCTGGTGGGTGTATAAAGTGGCTAATATGAGCAGAGCACGCGTATGGAAATTACAGTAGAATCAATCACGAACCACCCAAACATCTATAGATAGCACAAACAATGCCTTTCCTACCTAATGGTTTTCATAAAGATTTCTATCTTTTATTCTTCTCGATATATACTGGAATGCGTAATTTCCTCCGTAAATTTATACTCCAAGTTTAATACGAGTACTAATAAAATTGGTGTCATGCGAATTAATTTCAGTATGGAAAAGTTTCTATGACGA
The DNA here is from genome assembly GCA_950381575.1 of Plusia festucae. Classification (NCBI taxonomy): domain Eukaryota; kingdom Metazoa; phylum Arthropoda; class Insecta; order Lepidoptera; family Noctuidae; genus Plusia; species Plusia festucae. The sequence continues at coordinate 9,776,013 of OX494434.1, forward strand.
ATATGAAAAAACCTTTATTATTCACATACTTTATTGCTTCACAATAGTCAAAATTACTAATCCTGTTACTAAGCAAATTTTAATACAGTATTTTTTCGTGTGAGAAGTCAAACGTATAATTACATAATTAGTTTATTTATATTTTATAACATAAAATATGTCTAATCTTCTGGTTTACTACCTATTCAAACAAGAGAAGTGTGAAATAATGGTATGTTATTTATTAGTTAATTAATAATTCCGGCCTATAAATGTCCTACTGCTGGGCTCAGGCCTGTTTCCACTTAGAGAAGGAATGACCACTGATCGCCACGATTGCGCTTGCGGACTGACGATTTCAGATGCCGTTTTTCGAAGCCAGGTTTCCTTTCGATATTTTCTTTCACTCTTTGTATACATAACTTTAAAAAAGTCACATTGGTAGGTACTTGCCTGGTTTCGAACCTGCAACATTTGCATACAAATCCGGTCATTGAACCGCTAGGCCATCACGACACATATTAGTTCATTAAATATATTTATAAGTTTAGATCTGAACTAGGCTTCTTTCTGCACAAAGAGTTTTAGTATCGGTCATGTCACTAGTGCAGACGCTAAGTGATTGGTTTTCTCTGCTAAGGTTCTGATCTGATAACACACGAGATACGATGCATACCTATGTTACTCTGGTTCGTAAAATAGTTTGTGAAGAAACTACTAACTCGAGGGATTTTTCATGGCAAAATCTTTTATATAAAAGAATACAAAAATATAGAATATAATAATACCGGCCTATAAACGTCCCACTGCTGGGCACAGGCCTCTTCCCATGAGAAATATTTTTTGGAATCCAGGTTTCCTCACGATGTTTTCCTTCACCGTTTGTCAAAGACGTCTTAGAATGTTTGAGAAAGTACATATAACTTTGAAAAAGTCACATCGGTACTTGCCTGGGTTCGAACCTGCAACCATGTGCATGCGAATCCGGTCATTGACACACAAAAAAACGTAAAATTATAAGACACTTATTTTATTTCAAAGCTTATTATAATGTTTTTATCTTAAGAAAAAAGAACAATCGAAAACGAACGACCCGCCTATCAAATAAGGAAATAATTTACTAATTTAAAATCTAGGAGGAGCATGCGTGTTACGCAATATGTTCTGAATAAGTAAAAATGAAAACAAGAGTCTGTTTCCGTAGGTGTATGTAACCCATTTACATACAGAACGCCTTAAGATACGTGACCGTAATGTTTTTCCTATGGTAATATGTAGTCATATTGAGCACACATAAAATCAGATAATAAAATACACATCAGAAAATTCAAAATCACTTACGTTTACGGACGGAGCCGGCAGGCGGTGTCCTAGCATGCCAATAAAAATGTAAATGCTACCAATAAAATTTTGCTTTTGAAGTAGTCGAGAGATGTCCGCGACTTTGATGTGTATGTTATAATCAGGATTGTTTGTCAGCCATCCTCCGACGGCCGAATCATAATAAACAGAATTTCCCAGAGGAGAAAGCGATATCTGCTAGGAATCATTGAATTATTTCTGAGAGCCAGTACGCTCGCGCCACTGTATTATATTTTGTTGTTTATCAATTCGCACGTAGCACTTATCTAATAAGATTTCTTCTGCGTACTTTATTGGAGTTCTTACTAATTGTGAGTTATTTTATCCTTTTTTTGTTTGTATATCTGCTGGCGGATCATACGGAGGATATTGTTTTCTTCATTTGTTATACCTATTGGACATATAGTTTTATTAAGCGTTATCACCCAAATAAAAAAAAAACAAATACTAACAGTATTGTACAATTTTATCGGTAATGCAGGCATTTCGCACATCTGCGTACAATAAACTTATTCATAGAATAATATACTGTAGATGTTCAAGGGTGGAAGAATTTCAATATGTATAACATTATGCAGGTTGATTCTTTGAGCCCGGGTCGGACAAGGAGCATTTGAATAAACCGATATCGCGGGAGTCGAGCAAAATATTGTCCGCCAGAGGTCGCTGTGTTTAGCCGAACCCCGGAAAATATGTATGTTTTGCCTCCGAGAGGAGCCCCGTTATTAGATTCGAGATATACGAAGATCTTGCTACGTAAAATATTGTAAAACATATACGCTAAACAATTCCAAATAATATTCATAAATTATATGAAACCGATACTGAATACAATCTTGTAAATCACCAATACTACTTAATTATGAGAGCACCGGTACTTAAGCTTATTGTTAATAAAACATCAAAATGTTCTCATATTTATATGCCTATCTCAGATAATATTGTTTTATGAGATAACATTCGACTTACCCGCCGCATTTCGTCCCAAAAATAAGTTATCATTATATTTATTGAAACGTTTTATTCGATTAGTCTTCAGGAACCGGGAAAATTCATAGCGGCTGATGCCTTCAGTATTATTGAACCTTTTGAATAAATAAACATGAGAGGAATGAATATTATATAACTACAGACCTAGATGTATTTCGTTATCTCGGTCGTAGTAATAAGCGGAGAAAATAAACATTTCAAGTGTTATCGGCAATAGTGATCGTGTGTCGATGGGTAGATGGCCATGTGCGTAATCAGTGATCAGGGCTCAGTCAGCAGATGTACCGGGATGCGTAGAGCCCTGCCATTACACGCTGTACTCGCACTTACATTAACGCTCTGCCAGATGAAAGATAAACATTTGACGTGAGGATGGGGCGAATCCGTATTCTCGTCACACGGACCGGGTTAATTCAATAGCTGATTGGATTTGGGGCACGCTGATCTAAGGCCCCCTTTACAGCTCACGACGCTTCCGACTCTTTGAATATTTATGTACGATCTTTCTTTGTGGACTTTTATTTTTGTGCCGAAATTTATTTTTGAAAGGAGAGCTTTAATTACCTTTTAAATTGTAGAGTTTTAATGATGACGCAAGAACCTAAAATAAACCAAGGTAAAGGTATTTGTTTACGTTTTAGCGTGGCTTTAAGTAATCAATGTTTAGGTACTTAGCATATAATATTTAATTACATATATTTAGAGTTGGATGGGCTATTCATGATTATATATAAGACCAGAGCTTGGCTTGAGGTCCAAATAATATATTACTAATATTTATATAGATTATACCTTGCTGAAAAATGTTATAATCTACATTTGTTTTTGTTTCCTTCTGCACGCATTCAAGCAATCAATCGTCTCAGCATATCGTGGTCCACGGACATAGGCCCTTCCGAAGTTGCGCCGCAACACCCGGTCCTCCGCCTTCCTCATCCAGTCCGACCCAGCTACCTTTTTCGGGTCATCAGTCCATATGGCTGGGGTGTCCTACAATACGTTTGCCTATACGTCTCCTTTCAATGACTCGTCTGCTCCAACGGCCATCAGTCCGTATATACATCCATAATAAACGAATAAGTATGCCTATTAATTCAATTTTAAATCAATATCAGTAAAACTATCAAGAAATATTTGCAAAACCAATGTTAGTTGTAAATCGTGTAGTGTAAATGTACCACAAGTATGGGCCATCTCTTCGCGCGCTTTTATATTCCATCTTGTGTTGACACTGCATTGTTCTGCGGATACCCTATTTATCTGCTGATTTGTTTGCACCACGGCACTCTAGCTCTCGCCGACGTACGACCGACGCAAGGGTAACTGTAATTGAGATGAGAAATGCGTGACTCTTGGATTGTGTTCATTTACAAATAAATTTGTTCCAGAACGTGTTTGTGATTCAGCTCCGTTACCTACACCTATATTGATGATAGAGAGGTACTAGGTTTATATGATTGTGGTTTGCTTATTTGAATAAGTACCTATACTTTAAGTGATGTGTAATTTAATTTTCAGTTGTCTGTTTTTATCGATTTCACATGAAATATGATAAAATAATTCAACCATGCATTTTTAATTCAACCATGCATTTTTAATTCAACCATGCATTTTTTCTTAGTGTATCAAACCTTATCTCATTATTCTGAATCTTTTTTAGCTTTTAAATTATTGGCTCAAATCGATAAAATCGTATGGACTGATTTTCCGTTGAGGTACTGTGCAGTTTGTGGCGCACTTCACCACGCTAATCGCTGTAATACGTATGGCAGTCTTAAAAATGTTAATCATATACGTTTACTTAGGTACTCAACAAAAATATAGAAAACTCTGGTTCTGTTAAAGGTTCTGTTACTTTGGTCCGAAATTAATCATTTATAATTACTAGTTTCTGTTACTACGCGAAGCGACGTTTGTAATGTTTGATCCTGGATCAAGAACCCTTTGGGAAATCAGGTGTTCGCAGTACGGCAGATGCCGACCCCTTAATAAAATCCCTTAGTTGCCTCTTATGATCGCCACGAGACAAATAACAATGGTAAACATATTACTTCTGTTTTTATTCACATGTCAGTCGACTTGAGGATCAATAATATTGATCCCGGTAATATGAAAAGCCGGGAAGAATATCTACTAAAGCTACCTATGTGAGAAATATAAACCAGTTGATTTCAAATCACAAAATTTAATCTAAAAAGAACAGTTCTCCACTATTCATGATAAGTATATTAAAACATGGGTACTTACGAACAGCTTTTGGTTATATAATAATAATCTGAAGGATGTGATGGTAGCCTAGTGGTTTATTGAACGGATTTTCGTTGACTAAGGCAATGATGTATATAATACGAATAAGACTTTTTCGAAGTTATATGTATGTACTTTCTTAATTATTCTACTTTAAGACATCTTGAAACTCGAGACAAATTGTTGAAGGAAAACATCGTGACAAACATGGATTCGAAAAATTTTAATCTGTATTCGCCAACCCGCAGTGAGCCAGCGTGGTGATCAGTGCTCGTTCCGGGTCTACAGGAGAAGAGGCCTGTGTCCAGCAGTGGGAAATTTATAGGCCAGTATTATAATAATCTAATAGGCATTTTTAACATTGAAATACAAATACACATTGATAATAGGATTTTTTGCTATAAGTTTAATTTCCTTGTTTTGATAAATCAGAATTCTTAAAAATTGGCAGCTTTTTGTCTCAAGAGGCTTCACCTCTCATCAAAACATTCAGTGTCTAACCGTATATGTTAACATAGATAAGAAGTGCTCGGTATCACGTCTTGTTATTTTTTATAGATATATTTAGGAGCTGTCTGTGTATAGCCAATTAGTTTTTTCGTTATTTTCTTACAAACTTCGGGGCAGATATTGATAAATGATGTGTCATTTGATTCTTTCTTATTGCGGTTTAGTAAAGGCAATATATCACGTAACTTAATAATGATTTAGGTACTTTATTAGGTATTTCGTGACAATGGCTTCGTCGCGTTTAAGAGTCGATTTTCTTGCGAAAAATTTTTGTCACAATTTTTTGCTGTTACTTGTATGGCACAACACATTTTTTTATCAATCTTTTACTAAGTTTTTTACATTGGCTCATGTGGAACCTTTTGACATAAGCTGATAAAAAGTTACGGACAAGAATATGACATGTAATATCAAAATAAGTTAAGTAAAACATAAAGTTACGTTTAGGACTTCAAGGGGATATTGGCTTATATTTAGAAATGGCAAAGGTGAAACACCCAGAATAAATTGTGACCTAAGAAAATACGTAAGGAAAGAAGTCCATGTATTTTTCAATTCCAACAGATACGTATATTCGTGAGTGACCTTGTGTTTGTACCAATGCGGGGTGGTTTTACGACCGCCTTTCTCGTTTGTGCCGAGAAAGGTAAATTTTGGGAGAATCTATTGGACGTTTTGACTTATTGCACAATTGAAGAGCATTTCGTATATATTTTAAGGTGATGAGGAAGGAATACTAATATTTGTTTTAGCTCCTTTTTTATATATGTATAAGAATAATACTTATATTTGTCTTAGCTTTCTGGATTCATCTGTCTAATAGAAAAATTATCGTAAAAGAATGGTTTTGTGTTTGGTATTCTAAATTCATAGAGATAGCTGGAAGTGCCTAATTCCTTGCAGAAAATTTGGTAGGGCTATAATCTGTGACCAATTAAGCCTACCTGGATTAAAGTTGGGTCTGTCTGATAATAGCAAGCGCAAACAACTGTACCGATTACCTAATTTTAGTGTTTGTTCAACAGGGACAGTCGTTATTGAATCGTTCCTAATTAAATTTGTACTTACCATAACAACTCTATAAGCAAATTAGGTATCTTACTTTATAAAACTGATCTGTTAGTTAAATTCCACAAAGGATTTTATCCCTTGAATGTGATATCCTTAAATCCGGCCCTATTATTTGAAGACGTGCTATAAAATACGCATATAGACGTACTATGACACATCACAGCGGGTGTGGGTGGCGCAGAAAGCTGTGCGGTGTAAAAAAATCCCCTAATCTAGTAAACAGGGGTTAAATGACTCACTTCACGGCGGGCGCCATGTATTCGGGGAATACAGGGGACTTAATCTTTACAAGTAAAAGGAGACATGACCCAGGTGCGACACCGCGCAATATTGCGGGACCCTTTGTCTTTTTGTAACAGTACCTGCGAGGACCCACGTGTTAATTATGAAATTGGGACCCGTTTTGATAATCATTTCATTAATTCAGTTTTTAATTTAATTACAGCTGATACGCTTTTGTTTGATGGTATTGTTGTTTATAGACGGTGGGGTTATTACGGACGTAGTAGGTGATATCGGGAGCAAAAAATAATAAATTCATAAAACATATTTAAGTCGGAGGGTATTCATACTTAAATAAATATTTTGCGAAATATTCTTTCAAAAGTTACGAGTGTACTCCTGCAAAGGTATTAAATTATTATGTTTCTAAAACTCAGCTATAAAACAAAAGTCAAGTTTTGATTACCACTACTAGACACCTTCAGTTTTAGCATCTCAGCTGTAGCTGGAGCGACGCCGGCCGTAAACATTTGAACCACTAAGACAAGAAGCCGTTAAATACAAAGGAGGATAAATCTCGAAAGTTAACATTTACAGCATTACCGGAACGGTTTTTCATGTTTAAAACACAGCATTAGGTGCGGGGCCGGTCAGTCCAGTGTTCTGCTACGTGCGGGGTAATCGCCGCGCACGGACCTCTCTGAAACACGGAAAACCGTTCAGACAACCCCACTCTCCTCCCTACCCCACCCATCCCACACCCACCACTTTTACGATGAATCTTCGTTTCTCCGCATCAAGAAGTAATTTTAGTGTTCCTTTGCCGATTCAATGATACCACTCGGCCTGATTGGTTAAGCCCCTCTTTGATTTAATTTCGGGTTAAGTTGCTCTGTGGTTGAACCCTGTGGGATTTGGATACGTTTAGTGCGAATACGGATATTTGTATCGGCCCCATTATGATGCTGTTAGGGCTTTACGACTCAGTTCAGAGTTGGCCTTTCCGTTCATCAAATCAGGTGAAGTTTGATTAACAGTTTCATATCAACATCTTCAAAACTGGAATCAAAAACGTTAATTAATTAATTACTACAAATATAAGCACTTCGTTTTTCAGCAACAGTCCTTAAAATTAATTTAACGAAGTAAAGATCTTCTGACTTCTTCCTGAAAAACACGTTCTCCTTAGAGTGCTGTTGTAATATAGAGATCCTTGCGCAATCGTCCTCTTTACTACTTTCCCAGTGCAACTTCACCGATGTAAGTCCTCGACTGTAAATAATACAGGTTGGATGCAGGAAAAGGTCATAGCTACGTAACATCTGCGAAAAGACGGCAACTGCGACCATTGCGCTGGTATTTTTAGCCCCGAGACTAAGATAATTATGCAAAGCTGCTAACGTAAATAGATATAAATATCCTCTCTAGTCTCTGTTAAGAAGAGGCTATTTATAACTCAGCACTTAATAATAATACTAGTAAATAGCAGTAACCATTTTGTATTCGTTTACACGTGCGCGTGGGCTTCACATTCATAAACTTTTGTTTTCAGAACACACTGGCTGGTATATTTATGTAATGTCAAATGTCGTTTGGTTGTTTAAAAATAGAACTCTAAAGGCCATAGTGTTTTTTTTTTGTTTTATTATGTATCATTAACGTTCGAAAATATCAATGAGTAATTTATTTTATTGTACCTAAAGTTTGAATTGATTGAAGGAGATATTTCTTTTTTAGTAAAAATTTTATATCAAGGTGTACAGATCTTTAATGGTTGCTTAAGGAATATAATACTACTTTGTATTACAGCAAATAATTCAGGTCAAACACAATTATTTGCTTAATAATTATCCTAAGACTCAATTGTTGGTCAAAGCTTTGTGTAGCTAGTTCGGGCAATACACGTTACGTCAAATATTTGTTTAGCCTATATCTTCGAAATTAACTTGAATGTCACTAACACCCACAAAGGAAAATACCAATAATAAAGTACGAGAGATCAATTTCACGAACGTTGAGCTTCGTTATTTACGAAACGTTTTTGGAGCATAACTTGGAAAAATATTGTTTAAGTAATTACTTACTGGAGAAGAAATCCTCAAAGAAAGATCGAACTAAGATACCCTTTTGATAGCTTAATATCAGCAATTTTCCTTTTGTAGCCGTTGAATGTTTTGTATTTTTTTAATAAAATTCATTATAAATTTAACTTATTAAACACTAAGACAGTAGTGACAAAATTTATCGTTTGCAAAAGTCTTAGCAAAATACGGTTACACAAAAGCTCATTATTATAGTTCTAAAGGAGAACATAATATTAGGTAATGCTAGGTCCGCAACTAAGCTTCGTTTTAACATTGTTACAAGACAAAATTACGATTGTACGGCTAGCTCAATTTTAAGCTAATTCCGTAATATATTGTACCAGTTCATGTGAACTACACGGCTTGCTGCACGCGCTCGAGAAGCCAACCGTAAATGAGTTAGGAACTTAGGTTCTAACCTCTTTATATACTGATTTTTTTATGTGATTTAAGTTTAAATTACAGAAGAAAATACTATGCTCTGTATTCCGAGAACTACAAAGTTTTTACGAGATAAGCTAGGCTGGTAAAAAAAATACTATAAATTAAAAAACTTTCTCCATTTCGCGAAAAAACTAAGTCATAGTAATAGTTCATGTTGTGATATCGTCATTATAGTATTGGTTTGATACTAAAAAGCAAATTATTAAATTGATATACCGTATGTAGCTAAATTCATCATCACTACTGTCAGAACCGAAACTCGATCACAAAAAAAATGGGACTTAGTATAATGTCATATTTAAGTCTTGATTTTTTTGAGAAACTAGGCTTCTTACTCAAGTGAAACTTTAGTCTGACGTCACTGTCTTAAAAACTAATTAATTTATATTATATTTATAACTACGCAGTGCAAAAGACTCTGTAACTTTTTCTAAATATTTTTTACTTTATTGCTCGCTCTGAATCATTTTATGCCGCAACTAATTAGTTCTACGAACTTCGCAATATGTTTCCACAATATTTCAACATTACTTGACTTCAGAAAGTCCTACTTTGAGACCATTCATCACGCGAACATAGAGCACTACGGCCTTTAAGAGCTCTTGGATATGTATACAAAAAAAAATATTCAATGACACCAACTCGCTCTCGCACTCACACAATTCAACCCTTAACTTACAATAGAAAAAAAATCTAATAATTTTTTCGTCATTCTCGGTGAAAAAATTCATTAACATTAAATTCATAACACGGCATAGTTGAAACCTTTATGCTTAGTAACAACTTATTTGATAATAAATGAATTTAGCGAACATTATTTCAACGCATTTTAATAATATTTGTCCATTATATATTTCTTCAGGCGAGTATCATATTTCAGTCACGTTTGTGAGTTCAATTAGTTCATAAAAATACTCAGCTGTGATAAATGGATAGACGGAAGGTTGGGAGACAAAAGAAGATTAATATTCCTGGTGGTCGCTGTACCCTGTTCGTGTATAAACGTCCAGCGTATTTGTCGCTACAACGTGCATATAGACATAAGTTATTCAACAAATATTCATCCATATAAGTTGAAACAAGTTTAGTCTGCATTAAAATTGTAGGTTGGATGGTGTGGCCTGGGTTGTGAGACGGTGAGGTACAAGGGAGGTTGGTAGATAGGTACTAGACACACGTGTGGGCGCGTGACAGTCGGCACGGCGAGGCGCGGCGGCGGCGCAGCATCGCGTCCACGGGGCCAGTCGTCATGAATACGTAATACAAGGGCAGGACGCGAATTCTTTCGTTTATTATTCAATCATTCGTTCGGCGCGAGTCGGCTTTAATTTCATGGCGGGTGGGCACGGGCCCCGAGCGACGGCCCGGCCTCTTAGTGTGGAAGCGATCCCGATACTATTGTTGGAATTATGCTATTAATTAGAACAACGTGGCAGATTGTTGGAATTTATAGGGCTGCCTCAAAACCTTCGGGAAACTTGTCTTTTAACTCGTGCCACGCTTAATTTTGGCTTAAGTTAGGTATACGAGTTTTAGAATTAACAGTTGTGTTTAAGGCCTAAATTTTAAAGAAACTTTATTTATAAGAAACTTTAATCTGTCTCTTAAAATGTTATCTTTCTAAATGTACTCAGTAGCTATATATAACTATAGAGATTCATCAAAACGAAAACAAAATATTCAGTATTCTTAAAAGTACGAAAGCAGTTTCCTTACTTGTTTGTCCGTCACCGCTTAGTACCTACCGTGAAAAAGACAATTCTTATTCTAAAAGGCGAAGCTGGTGAGGATGTGGAGGAGTGCGTGCCCGTTTTGATTGAAACCACCGCAGCCGCCCCCGACGCCATCGCGACCGACGCCGAATTGAAAACGCAAATTTAGTGACACATCTATTAACGAAAATGTGAAGAAGGCACCACCAGAAAATAGGATCCGCGAGGAAGGGAATTCCATACAATCGTAACAGTATTTCATGCTGGCAACAATCTTATTTTAATAAACAGGACGGTGTCATCATTATAGGCGTGTACAAATTTTCTTCTTAAGTAACTTTCATTAGGGGTATTTTGGCTACAGGTAAGTTTATTTTGTGAGGTAAAGATTCTTGCGCAGCCATTGTATTCTCAAAATATTCACTTTTACACAAATGCATACGTGGGTTAAGTACATTGGACGAATGGGGGATGGCAGCAATCTTGAGAAATCATTTTTATTACTATCAAAGGGAGAATAACATTAAAATTCAGGGGACGGTCACGCGACCTTGTACTGTCATGTTCCTTCATGCGTCGTGTAAGGGTCGCTAGAGAAATGCGTTCTTCTTTAAATAAAACATGTCTGAAAATTGCACACATTTGGTAATGTTATTTTTAAAAATCAGCTTTACTTTTCTGTATTCGTAGATATTTTTATAAACGAAAACATTTCAATTCATTAACTATATTATCAACGGAAGGAATAACATTAATAATACTTACCCAAAACGCATGAAGAATCATGAAACATTTGCTATAACTACGATTTATGAGGTAACAGTTCCCATTCATATTTATACGGAAAAACAGAGTTAACATAAGCGTATTTTATTTCTCATTTCAAATAGCGTCGAATTCTTCCACGAACTCGTTATATTCAACACCTGCTTCTGAAAATATTTCCTATAATTTATTGAGAGCTGCCACCCTGTCTCGAGGTCGTCTTGTACCTAAGTAATGTGTCGCAACAACGCGTCTGGGCGCTCGGACGGTCGCATTCGCACACGATTCAAATAAAAAAGTCCGCCATCACTCAAGTATGCGTCGCCATTCACTCGCTTGCCTAGAAATTTGCTCCCTCGACCCATTAGAATAATATGGACACGCTAGATGAAAAATACTATAGTTATCCAGTGTATATCCAGTCTAGACAGCTCCAATACTCGTATTGGATGGGGTGATACGGAGGCCGAGCTGATAAAATCTTAAGTGAATTACGTCTTACATATGCTTGTTGTCGTATCCATACAATGTTGAACATGTCAGTGGCGTTAGGTTAGCGGCGGGATGTGAGCCCGGCATCTACACGGTCCTTGCAAATGGACAGGAAAAAGACGCGAGAGGAATGCGTGGGTGCTTTTAATTTAATATCGACTGACACCGAATTGGAATCGAAAGTTTGCCAAGGACGTGCTCTGCCGTTTAATCCGTACTGCCTATTTGCCGCTTTAATATTTATTGCCTACACCCTGCCCTCGGCATACTTATTTACAAATACATATAGCTATTAATTTTTCTGAGAAAAACATACATAGGTAAAACTGCGAATAAAAAAATGATATGTTTTGTAATTAAATAGATATTCGGTGACAAAAAATTCAGACTTTTCCTTCTTAAGTAAAAATAAAATAAAACATCGTCTGTTAACAGCAACGCACGATTTAAGGAGTAAAAAAAGATACGTTAGTTTCTCGTTTCCCGTAATTGAACCACGTACAGCAACATAACTTCGTACAAAATTTCTCGTTCCAGACACTCGGTTCTGCTGCGAAAAATAACGTACGCATTTAAAACAATAAAAACATTCGCGTCTGACGGAGGCGCCTTGAGTGAATTTTCGCGGAGGCAGGCTCTACGCGGGCGTTGGGAAAACGCGTATTTACCGCGACCAACTTTGCCAACAACATACGAATGTAACTCGATTGGATACGCTATATTTTAATTCTTAAATATGTATAAGTTTACCCAAAAATACATAACGCGCGAACGTGTAGACTTTCACTAACTAATTACTTAACTAAACTGAACTTAAAAACTTTGTATTTTATTTAATCATCTAGCACAGTAATAAATTCCTATAATTATACAAATAAACCTTCCCCTTAAAAAACTCTATATTTTGCTAAAAAACTGCATTATAATCCGATGAGTAGTTAAAAAAACTAAGCGTACAGACAACGAAAGTGACATTGTTCCAATCTAAAGATTAGGAACTGTCAATAATTCCATTATTATGTTCAATTTTAAGTCTTAAGAGTTCGCTCAAAGATTTCTGCTATGTTATGTAAGTAAGCTAGTTCAGAAAACCTAACTAAACATAAGAAACGTTTCAAATTACAGGACATTCATTATAATATCTGGTAACGTGGTTCATAATATTGGTCAGCCAGACAGTTACGACTGAAATAGAGGATAGTTTTAGGTTCCAAGTTCTGGTTGAAACCATAAAGCACACCTGTCGGACACTAATATTCTTATCTCCCTACTGGCCGGTGTCAGTGGGGCAAATTTCATTTGGGCGAGTCCGAGGCGGCCAGCCCCGCCGTGAACTTCGCCCCAACTTGCAAACACGTGTTAACATGAGTCGTCTTTGAAAAACTGGATAAGGACCTTATTTATATGGGGCCAGCGTACGACGCGACACAAAAGAACATGATGATATTACTGTTAGCTGGGACACGCTAATGTCATGTACATAATGTTATTTACCAGTCACGAATTACTTTGCCTTTTTATGCCTAAAAATGTGGGTGGAATGTGATAAAAATTACGAGCCCTTAGATGTGGGGGAAGTAAAGATATACGCCTGTAACGTGTTATTACCGAAATACAAGTATAGCACAACAGCATCAGAGCGCACTCCGCAACCTGCTCTGTAAATAGCAAACCGAATTATGATAATACTTCATACGCTCATGCTCTTATATTGGAGAACTACTATGATTTTCCACCAACCTAAGTGTTCTTACGCCACGTCAAAAGCAAATTGTTGGTTTACGATTATATAACTTATCGTGTCGATAGTTTTATTCGAAACTTCGAAGGAATTTTCCTGCCTGGCATATTCGACATATAGCTTGTACGGTTGTTTGTAGAGAAACAGCCGAGAACGTTGCTCGGCAGATATTAATCTTTTCCATCGCAGCCGACGGACTCGCAACTATTTAAGTTTCGATACAGCATTTTGTTTTTGGATGGCAAAACAAATGCCGTATGATATTTTCTGTTCATAAAAGTAAAATAGTGCTATGGGAATTATTTGAGTTAAGGAACAGACTGTTACTTATATATTTGATTTATTTTATTTACCCAGCGAGTTGGTTTTCTCCTCGCACGTACTAAACGATATTTGGCGATCCCTAAGACGAGCCGTTTGTCACGTACGTGACGCCGCGGACAAAATGGAAACTCCACTGTGTTGCCGAAACGGACAAATAAATACCTAACGGTGTTGTGAAAAACTGTTATTGCCCTTTATGTTTTACTCTTGCTATTTGAAAGTAATATGTTGACTTCTATATGTTGTCTGACCCAATCTTTCGTTCACGAAGATAAATTAATCTGAGATACGGAACCTTATAACTGTGGAAAGTGTAAAGTTCCATGTTTGGCAAAATATGATTGAGTTTCATTATGTATTTAGGATAATATAATTCTTGCTAGCTTTTCCTAGTTCTTTCAAGAACAATTTAGTAACAGTTTTTTCCAAAAGATGTTTAACTGTGTATAGGTACATAAACATGTATACGCGGTAAAATACCAAAGAACTTTATATGTACTGTACATAGTTTGAAGTTTGGTTATTTTCCATTCGATTTCCGACTTGGACGCAGGTCAATGGCGCAGTATAGGTTTATCTGGCGCTGCCAACCAAGCGATACAAAGTCTTATATTCGCTAAACACAAAAAATAGAGACGTGGATTCAAAACTAAAAGACTCATTTCCAGAAGAGTGTCGAAATGTCCTTAAAATATATTTAAAATTATTGCGCTAAAGTTTTCTTAGAAGAAAAGTTGTTTAAATAAATTTGTAAAAAACTTTTAAAACTCCTCGAATAGCTTTGTAGTTTTTAATTTTCTTGAGTCACGTTATACACGTTACAGGTAAAATTCTTGACGGGCGACCTTTGTGCTTGCCTTGAGATTTTACTTACGTAAGGGTGAAAATATTTTGGTGTGCGTTTTAATAAGCATTAGGAGTGCACCGTTCGATACGGAGCGACGGCGGCCCCAGAATGTTTGCACGGAGATTAATGATGCGATACTAAGCACACTATGGGGCGGAGGCACTCGACAAAAGAGCCTCTTACTTACTCTTTGGTGCCTATGAAAAGTCCCGCGAAAAAAACATCCAGTCTCAACGTCTCATGTTTTTTTAGTTATAGGTAGATTTAATTGATTTTTAAATCAAGTGAGGACAATTGAATGATCCAAGAAAATAAACAAGAAAATAAACCAAGACTTTTTCTCGTTTCTATATGAAACGGAGCTTGCATATAAGTAATTCATGGCATAATCTTTAATTCGATCTTAGTAGGTACATGATTTAAAAATACCAAGAGAAAAACGGAGTTAAGTTATCGATCTAGTTGGATAAAAATCTTGAATAGCTTATTCGTAAGTCATAAATAAAAGGTTTTATTATTTATCTAGAGGAAAAAACAAGAATCTAGCCTACATCAGAAGCATTAGAATCGACTACAATAATTCAATGACAGTCATAGCATCTCAATGAAGGAGGAAAATGAAAAAGTCTATTGAAGTATAAATCATAAGTAAATGAGATATTGTGTTTCTGCGACGCCCCTACTCCTACCCAACCGTAATAGATATCACAAATGATGACGAAGCGTGACATAACATTGAAACAAT
The DNA here is from genome assembly GCA_950381575.1 of Plusia festucae. Classification (NCBI taxonomy): domain Eukaryota; kingdom Metazoa; phylum Arthropoda; class Insecta; order Lepidoptera; family Noctuidae; genus Plusia; species Plusia festucae. The sequence goes on from OX494434.1 coordinate 9,791,548, forward strand.
GTAACTCATACCTATTACCCGTAACGCGTCAGTTTGTTGGTACGAGTACCTACGTCTTAAGACAATTTTTGTTTTGTTTTTATTAATACATTAGCGGACCCTGCTCGATTTTGCCTGGATATTATTTACAAAAACCTTTCTCTTGAATCACTTGTATTGGTGAAAACCGTATGACAATCCGTCTGGTAGATTTTGAGTTTTTGCGTTCATACCGACAGACTCATTGGGAGACTTGGAATGAGTATATATTTGTAACTTGATTTTTAGGCTTAACAGCGTTTTAGCAATCAATCCAGGAAAAAGGAGGTAAAATTAGTATTTGATCAGTACAATTAATTTAATCACCGCTAAGCATTTTTTGTTTTTCTCCCAGTCCCTATTACAATATAAGTACTATAGTCTGTTCATCTATACTTGTCCAAACATGTAAACAAATATGGCGTATGTAAGAAATGTCAATAAAATTAGTGATGGGAAACTTTGTGTGATCTATTCAGAATTGTAAACTAATTGTGGTAACATACATTGTGTGATTTTTGAGAAAAATCGTGATTTGTAATTGACGTCGGTTTGTTTAATATTTGTGACAAGTATAGATGAACAGACCTTACCTGATGTTTTGTTATTTTTGGTCCAATAGTTTGAGGGTTGCATCGATATTGAAATCTAACCCTAAAATTCTTAATTTAAAACATATTTGGGATTGCGATAATGTGTTATTTTTGTATTTATGAGATTCTACCCTCGTCGCATTTACAAATTAAAACAATTAGAAAAAAACCCTCAAAAACAATGTCGGTTATATAAAAGTTTCCTTTTATATGAATCAGGGAAAATGTGTAAAATAAAATAGCATCAATTATTTTATTCTTTTTTTCTTAGTAATATAATATCTTTGTATGTACCTATGTAAGTGCGACACAAGTATTGTGAATTTTAAATATAAATTAAATGAGTCTTTTGACCTACGATATTCGTTTTTTTTCCTTTTTTTTTTGTCTTTTTTTTTAAAACATTATTTTATTAGCAATGTGAATAGCACATTACTAGTCATCTTGTTAACTTATTACAATAAGTAAAAAAGAAATTGATTTTTGTGCGACTAATTGAACATTAACTCGTAAATCTCTAACAAAATTCTCATCTGATGTATCCACATACGTTGGCTTCCCTGCCAAGGGTGTCTGAATAATGAAACAGATCATATATCACTACCTTATTTCCAGAAATGAGTATGACAGAAAAACATACATAAAGTAGGAATTTTGCGAAGTTTCGCGAGGACTATTTGTAACTTGAGAGACATCATTATTTGTATCGCCTTGACTCCATTTATAGTGTATCCAGTGGTTTCATGAGTGCTCTAGATTTTCAATATTCGCCTGTTGGTCGCATCATAAATCTTGGAGCGCAGACGCTTGCTACGACAACGTGCATTCCCGTTCCGCCCCGCCTTAATATTTAATGAAAATTGTTGGTTTAGCTTAATTTACTCCGGTATATGTATAACGCATTCAGCGCGAATAATACATTATTTAAATAATAGAAGGCTACAGCATTTATTATTTGCTGTACAATTTTGTAATACTTACAATAATTACACTGTTTTAGCAAAAGGTGTGATAGAAACACGTGACGTAGATGAAAATGCAATAATAATTGAGCAAGCAACGTCAATGTTTAATCCGGCGGGAGCGCAACGGGCCGTTTATCAATCGGCCCAAAAAACAACATATTTCAATATCCGCTGATTAATATCCGCTGCCAGTTCGCCGGCCGAGGCAAACATGAAATTTATGTACTGCGACCGAGCGGTTTATTTCATTTTGCTTTTTAAATTACGAATGTTTGGCGCGACAATTGGCCGGCGCGTCGGCCCCATCTGTTGCGGCCGACAATTAACATTTGCATTAGAATTTCATTTCGCTACCTAAATCTGTATTACGCGATAATTTCCATAGAAAGATATCCCGCCCTTTTATAAATAAACGTCTGCGTGGTGCGGTTATGAAATGAATAGTTATGTTTAACAGTAATGAGTTTTGCAACTCCGTACGTGGCCAACAAAATGCGAAATTAATTTCTAGAGGCGTAAGTCTCACCACCATATTAGCATAAAGACGTAATTGATGGGTAAACTAATTTAATGTAACACAGCAATTATGCTAAGGCGCTCATGGTTTACAACGCCATAAAATGTACTTCCGGTCCCCGAAACTGCAACGGAAGTAATAAGCAGTGCAATACTCCGGGCCATAAATTAGAATAAGCAGTTTTAAGTGAAGAGGGAGCCGCGCAGCCTCTGACGCGCAAATCATACACTTAATATTTGTACTCATTCGATGTAGTCAGCGAGTACATTTAGGTGAATAACTTAGGGCCGTATATTTAAAAACATAAACAATCCCACAACAGCGATGGCGGGAGTCGTAAAAATGGAACTCGAGAGAAACTTAACAGGAAACTTTTATTAAAATAACAACATTAAGCCGTTAATTTGTTTGTAAAACTGCGCAGACGGTAAAAATTACTTATTCAGAGTGTTGAGACCGCGAAGGCGAGGCGCGTTGGCTTCTTGGCAAATGTCGCGCCGCTTTTCTATAATTCAAGACGGCGGAGTCGCTCGCAGCGGTCTCGTCGCCACAGCCGCCAAGCTCCGTTCAGCTCGTACCTCGCACTGGGCTAGATCTATTCATGATATTCAAGAGGTTAACCTACAGTAACCTACACTTTATGACGGTTAACATGTCACTGAACATCCGTAACTCAGAATAGTTTACAGGGATCGAAAATTCATGCATACTTCAAGAACGGAACCCCAGAGCAATATTGCTATCCAATACAAAATAAAGCTCCGAACAAAGTTTTATAAACGTTAAAACTATCTATAACCGGATACTGAGAGGCGAGGATTAAACTTATAAAATACAATAACTTAATTGAGATTCTCCGGACACTAATAGGTTTTCCTATGTTATAGAAAATCCACTTTCTCGCAAAGTGGGGAAGAACGGTCGTGTTCCGGCGTCGATGAGCTAACAAATGAAATTAATGCATTTCTCCAGAGAAATAAAATGTCATTAGTTTCGCCCGATGAGCTCGCCTCCTCTGCGAACCATCTTATGAGGGCAAAGTTTATTGTCTCCGATAGTTTTCACTACATCTATAATTGTATTCTTACTGCGAACTATCCTTTTGTTGCCTATTGAACAATTTATATCAATTTGTATTCTTTGGATCGTTCTTCAATTGAATGTCGTTTTAAGAAACGAAACTTAGGAAGTTAGGAATCTGGTACATTTTCCGATCAATTAATTTAAGTAATGATAGTATTTAATGAGAACTGTATTATTATTTTGTTGAAGCAGTTTCATAAAAAGGATCTTGTCAATAAAAGACAATCGATACTTAAGTCCTTCGATATTAAAAAGGAAATGATACAAAAATCCCAAGAAATTATTATTGGACCTTAGATAATGCTGGGTTCCGCCATCTTTTTTAAAAAAATATTATATAATCCTATGATGTTTTAAGCAGGGTGCTGTATAAAATTTCCGGTCATATTTAAAATTCTGCTACAGTTCATATAAATGAAACACTTTTTCAAAGAAATTATTATGAAGATCATGTCAAAAAATTTAATATTCAAATTTTGACCAGCTGGTGATAATTTTGTATGGTAATACAATTTTTTTAATTTACTATTGTTCCTTGTGAAAAGTTGTTGTGTCATTTTTGTAGCACCTACTAATCTGGACAATCTCCTATGTATATTATAAACACTACTTAACTGAACACTGGCAGTATTTTAGTCGGTTAATATACAATGGTCATTATAATCACGTTTAATGGCCTTACATTAATTATTCACAGTGTTGAACCTGAACATATTTGATGAATGTTGACCAAAACTTCGTACATTTATAATTATTTTCGTAGTTATATAAATCATTATTTAAAGAAGAATCCTGACAAAAACTGTTGCTTATGAGGATGCCGTCCATTATGTTTATAATCCCTTAGTCTCGTTTTACGACACCCATGGGGAGCGGGTACAAAATTTGTACTCAACAAACACACGCCTGCGTTGCCATGGAACCCTAAAACGTAATAATCTGGCATTTTTCCATTACAAAATGGCTGTATATAAAATAATGAGGGTCAGATTATTGGTCAATATCGAGGTTTCCGAAACACATTGGATGTAATATGAAAGATAATATCGTATTTTAAGTGCCATGTAAATTACGGGTTCGAAACAACACGAGTATGTATTATTGTGAAGACCAGTTATGTCTTATTTTATCTAAATCCTATTTTGTGTCCCACGCATAAATTGAGCGCTAAGGCGTCCACAGTGGGTGAACATTTTCTTATTTTCCCGCAGACGTGCCAAGAACTGTAAGTAAGGATGTTCCCGTCCTTGTTACTTATATATAACAATGTTTACAATATATTGGAGCCAGCACTGAAATTATAAATGTTTTCGTTCAGCTTTCAGCTGGTACTACTTGACCTCCTTTCAGTTTTGACGTTAAGTTCTAAAAGCGTTTGTAAAATTTAAGAAAGCTATTGATTGAACGTCAGTTTCGAGTTCGCCAACAGCTTAAAGTTTTCTACTTCCTTGATTTCATAGAATTTCATAGAATAATAAAAGTGGAGCTAAGACTTTTAGATACAAAACGCCGCAGTAGATCGGCAGTCAAAGTATTGGAAAATACATTACGTCGGTAGTGCATGGCCTAACCAGCGCGTATGTCTAGACATTAAATGTCTTCGCCGAATTAACTGAGTAAACAGAATAAGAGATAAAAGCTGAGTACTCCTTCTAGAAACAAGGTAGTGCTTTTTGAAAAACGTGTTTCGCTTGTAGAACACGGGGGTAGATTGTGAAATTGGACCACTGCCATTGCAGTAAAAGTGGAAATAAATCGACTGGGACGCATTTGCCAACGAATGACCCAGATCAAAATGCAACTTAAACAGACCGACTGAAACATATATTGATTTTGTTTTATTTCCTGCCAAAATATTCTGTGAAATAACAATCTAAATATACCTAGCTTTAATTTTTTTCATAGAGCGCTTCCAGCCATTTTTATGTCGACGAAAGGCGTATTTATCACCGAGCAATAGTGCACCGTTTAACAAACGACAATACTGTTAATTGATCCTTTTATTTTATTGTCGTTACTACTTGCTTGAAAATATCAACATCCAATCTTTTATTTCTTTCATTTATTATAATTAAAAGCAATTCATAAATGAAAGCAAATATTCCGGACTATCTTTATGGAACCAGTTTATTATATTCTTTGATCTAGTTTTTTTAGGAATCAAGGTCTTAATCTCAGATACAAAAAGTAGGAATCCTTACCAATTGTCTACACAGAATTATGTCTCAACATAAGACCAACATATTCATATAATATATTACATGGTAGACAACAATACAGATTACAGTCTTTATTGTTTCTCTAGGCTCTACCAATGTTTAAGGCGGGCTTTACGATTGGAGGCAATTCTTCTAATCCATTAGGCTGTCTGATGTTCAACTTTTATGCGGGTCCTACCACTGAATGTCTCGCGAAAAACGAGTAACATCGCTCAAATTATTTTCAGTGGGGTTTTTACGATAGTCGTATCTTTTTACACGCACATCATGTGTAGATATGCGCACATAATGTTTAGGTGTGCTACGGCGTACGAGCTAAGTGTCCATAAATCGAATTCGTGCGCCGAATTGCATCTCACTTGACGAGCGCTCAAGTGTTTTAACGGTTCTAAAAATCTCGTTTCTGTATTGTAATGTTTCTTTAATATCACTTATAATATAGTTGAGTTCAGTACGATCGAGAACATTGGGTAACTTCGACAAATTATAGCGTAATGTCGGCGGGTCGTGTCGTCGACAAGCGCCACCGTGTCTGGCCTGCGAGACCATTGACTTCCCTTCTTGAAAATGAGCTTGGTTTATTCAGTTTTTTTTTTCTACACGACAAATATTAATTGTAATATAATCATAGTATTTAAAGTGTATATTAGAACAGCTCAAGTTTATAACAATTAGAAATGTTTCACAAACGTTATATTGTCATGTTGACACTTCACATATTTTGAGAAACAAAAAAAAACATAAAATTGCTTGTAGTTTTGCTATCAAAAATAAAAAAAAACCGTTTGTCCAAAGTTTATTTGACAGTGGAATGTAAAGTCAGTTAATTTGACTAGTACACAGGGTTGCGAAACTAAAAAATATATATACATACAACTACAATGTTATTGCAGAACGTTTAGTATAATTTTATTATGCAGATTTAAATTTGATAAATGTGCAAATGAAAACATTTTTGTCACATGCATTAAATTTAAATTTATCGGCACATTAGTTTATGTGATCACATTTATAACCACAGTTGTGGAATAAAGCGATGGAATGTTTTTAAAGTTTCAGCATTTCCTAGCATTTCTGTATTTCGTACATTGTAAACCTTATTCTTCTTTATCTTCGCCCTACATCTTTACTTAGACATTGTTTGCGTAGAATTCGCAAGTACCCACTTGTCATTTAAAATTTTGAAACTAGACAAGCATTATTCTTTTGGGTTTTAAAATAAAATGGGTCAGTTTTTAAAAGGGGTAATAAAACTGTATGGTTTGATATGATACAGTGTGTTGTGCTCGTGTTTTTGGCAGCTGTCCGTAATTACATTGGTGACGTGTGGTATCTGTGACGCGCGGTGACGTCACCGGGACAGTGCCATCGATTTCCATGAGTCGTCTGATAACAATAGTTGTGCGTCATCCAATCTCCTGCGTTCCGCGGCCGTATCGCTCTGGTAATTGTCTAAGTTAATACAGTTAACACAATCTATTCAAGACAATTTAGTTGCTGTCATTTGTTGTGATCGCATTGTTACGTGATGTAATTAGCTGTAGTACTCACGATTCTATTGTCGTAATCATGATACATATTAATAGTAAATAATACGACTAACATTACCTTCTGTTTGTTGTTCATCAATATTTACATCGTACAAATAAATAATCATAAAGGTATCATTTCAGAAAAATCTTGGAGTTGTAAGTGGTAAACTAGCACTATTGCAATCAAAACGGTAAGTTTCTCATTCTACCCCAATATTTGATTTTCTCCGTTTGACCGACGTAAAGCAGACAAACTAGATATTCAGTGATAGCTCTAAACTAAGTGATTTAGTTGCTTGCTGCCGGCCGAGATAAAGCGGTCTTAAGCCTCGAACTACTCAACTCAGAATAACAGTTTATCGCAAATAAGTTGGTACATCAAGATGGTAATAAATCATAACACTTCTAAGTATTCCTTTGGCCTGAGAAAACATAGAAAAGTTTAACAAAAGTGTAATATGTAAAGAAAAGATATTTAACGTTGGAATATATTGATCAAATATTAAGAATACAAGTGAATAAGGAGGCATTCATCCCCGATTGATCGAAGGCGGGCTTCAGGAGCCTTTGTTCCCTAATGACGTGTCTGTTTCATGTGGGTAATTTAAGTACGGTTCATTACTTTGCGTTACTTATGCATAGCTAGTTGTTAGCCACAACGACGTCGCCGCTGGGGCCGCTTTTATAATACGTTGTTGATGACTACCTCATTGTTTAGACCCCTAAAACATAGATAGTTACGGTTGTTTTGTTGCACAGATAAAGGGAAGTTGAGTTTTAAAGTAAACAACAGATAGCTAACGATTTGAGTAAACACGATAAAATCTCAAATTTAATAGGCATCTGCGTCGTTAGGATAAATTTTGAGTTGGAGGAGAATGCATATTGCGTAAGTGCACATAAAAATATTTTGGTAGGAGACGCGTCGTGGGCAGCTTCCGGAGAGCCAGGGCTCCACAATATACTTCCTCTTACTCCGCTTGGCTGACGCCATGTTCCATATTTTACACACTTAAAGCTGTTTGTCGTGTCATACCATTATACGCCATGTAAGGCCCGGACTTATTGCCAGCAGAAAGGAATAACTCAGTTTAAATTGTTTTCGGAATAAGAACTAAGAATTGCTTTATTGCATTACATTGGAAGGCTTTTTCATCACAACCCTATAAAATTACACTTGTATTAAGACTAATGGGTCTGGTTGATAAATTATCAAAGATGCTCTATTTATTTTTGTCTTAATGGAAGCTATTTAATCTGTTCAAATATTTTTGCCATTAAATACGAGACATTAGTTTGACCTTTACTGTTCTGTTGTTTACTACTAATGTCGTATGAAAGTCATAGACTCCTACCTAGTTTAATGCTGTTATATGGCTATTAGGGCTTCTGTAAGAATTTATTTAATAGGTTATTGCCTTTTGAACTTTATGGTTGATCAGGTTTATCCCATGTGTCATTTACTTATAAAGGGAAATGACCACAGCTGTCTAATTTTTTTGGAACGATTTTAGCCATATATAAAATATAAAAAATCATATAATATAAAAAATATTTTGATTTTATTTGATATTATGTGTCGCACTTTACTAGTATTCTTGTTAACCCGTCGGGGTAAGCTAAATGCTTGTGTCACGTTTGGGTTCACGACGATAGTGCAATGGGTGGGATTTGAACCCGCGACCACATGATCGCAAGTAGGCATTAAGCTGCCCTTTCAAAATCCTCGCACTTCTTTTGATCCTATTTATTTCAAATACGTTAAAATTTTCGTTAGCTACCTTTTATGTTGGGTAGATGTTCAAATCTTTGTAATATCTTTAAAATTACAAGACGTTATAATTGAATTCTTACTTGTTCACAAATTGGCTCACTTGATACCGTAATATTGTAACTGAATATTATACGAAAACGACTTAATTAGGCTATTGTTTATAATAACCATTTTCACAGTAAACGATGTATTGTGTTACAATTTGAGGGATCATTACCAAGCTTTGTTTTACTATGTATACGGCAAATAAGAATTTAGAAGAGGAAAGTTTCGCACACTTCATACTTACTATTGCGTATTTAATATGGAAGGTTTTAACGTCACCTGGTTGAATTTGTTTTGACCAATACCAATTTGTTAGATAGATTTAGATTATAGCCTGTTCGATTCGTAGGACTTAGCGAAAGTTCAAAAATATATAGTTTCCTTTTAATAATAAAAGAATATTTCCTATGAATATAATTTGCTATCTCTCCTGTTTATAATATAGTACTTTCACAGATTGTCACTTCAGATGGTTTTGAAAATCCGGCCAGTATAGGGAGTTTCATTGTATTTGCTTGGATAGCAACATGGCAGCACTGACACTCACTGAAAGAACTTCCTCTGTACATGGTTTGATATATACTAACACTTCTTAAATAATTTACGGGTAAGTAACTAAAGTCAGTATTAAGTAACACTTTTACAGCTAAACTAAGACAGAATAGATGCTTTTGTATGAATATACCCTGAAGAACAAGGATTAGTTCTACTTTTTATTATAAAAAACATAAAGCAACTTCAAATTAAAAGAACAAGCTAGTGTAGATAATCTAATAAAAATAATCAAGATACAATTGTAGGTAATAGTGTCTGATGAAGGGATCCAATAACTCTTAAGTTCGATACACTAATTATTAAATCAAATACATCAAGACAACTTAAACGAGTCTACTTGTTAGTTGATTGGTATTTAATAATGTATTAAGTAATTAAACAACGGTGTAAATGTTTTGAATGTTGACTAAGTAATTAATTACAAGTACAACTTTGTTTGTTTGGGAAACTGTTATTTGTAGTATTTAGATTTTATTTGCCGGAGGCTCTACCGTTGTTCGTTTACTTAGAAATATTGGATAACATCAAAGTGTTTTAGGCACTAAAAGTAAAACTTATGAAATTTTAACGAAGCTATAAGAGGACTCAATTTGTAAACAGTTCATCGATGAAAAATCTTCTAATTGAGCGGTGTGTAAGGATCTTAGAAACATAATCGCTTAATCTTTATCAATTTTGATTATGTTAAAGTTACATACCGATGTGAATTGTATTTAACTAGCTGCACCCTGCGCTGTGTTAAAGAAATCTATGTGTTAATCCAGGATGTCAGCTCCCACCATACCAAATTTTATTTTACTCGGTCCAGCCGTTTCAGCGTTAAAAGGTAACATACATACTCACACAAACTATTGCATTTAGTATTAGTTTCATGACGAAAACTAGATCAATTTTAATTTATAAGGGACGGTTTACTCTTACACTATTAAACTTCATCTCATACAAATATTTTATGAAGCTCGTCCATTTCCACACCGTCAGTGGTGGAAAACATTAAATTCTTCTGTGATTATTAAAATACTTTATATTTTTCCCATCACGTTCTCCAGTAATTGAATACGTGAGTCGCAATTGTCAGCTATTTATGACCACTACACTACGTACACTTAATGTGCTCGTTTTGCATTTTATTAATGTCTACTGCAGTCAATTTTGTGATGCTAATAATTTTGCAGTGTTGTACAATTTAATACAAAAATGATATTATTATGCGGGGTAGTATTTTTAGTTGCCTTTAATATAAATAGATAGATGACTAAGTACTAAGTACACTATAGATGTGATGACTAAGAATAAATTAATATTTTGTTAATCCTATTGTATGTTTAACTTTTAATAATGATATCTCCATAAAAGTAACCTATGGAATGCAAAATGTGTAAAGTTATTCGCACTGATTTATAAAGCAATCATGCGGAAAAATTACTTGCAAATTAAATATTTAATAAGAAGGAAAAATTTTGACATCTGGCAGGACTCGAACCCGCGACTACTGGTTCAACGCACCAGTTGCTTTGCTATCAATATCATGCCAAATAACTATTTTTTCCTTCTCATATTTTCATTTAATTTACAAGTATAAAGGTATCAGAAATACTATGCAGCTGTATGTACAAAATATCAAAATGACGTAGAAAGGTTGTAACAAAACATTTGGGTTGATCTCAGATTTTGTCAAAATGCAAAATGAATCTCTAAACTAAATATAAGCGTATAAAGAGCGGGCGGGTCCGGACGAGAGCCACTTGTCTCGATAACGTCACGTTTGTCTACCTCACTCTTTTCTATTCAGCTTCTTTAAAATCCGTCATTCTGAAGTCCTTAGCTTGAGAATTCGTGATATCTCTAGATGTATATCCAATAAGTACATTTTTAGTGATTTAAGAAGCTAAGAGACTATTGAGAGTAGAAATCTATTACAATAATTTATCACTTTTTTAATATAGCTGTAATGTTAAGCTCGTAACCGGGGTAGGCCAAAAAGACGCTGACGAGATGACATCATTCGCTTTTTGCCAGATTGGTGGGAAGCGGCTCAAGACCGAGGGGCCTGGAGCAGGTTGGGAGAGACCTTTGCCCAGCAGTGGGACACCTAAAAGGTTATAAAAAAAATTGTTTTCGATGTGTTAGTATTTAGGTATATTATTTTAGACTTTAGTAGATGAACTTAAGTGACTGAAAGAGAGTACTCCCTTTCAGTCACTTACCTAAGTTTCCTACAAGTTCCAAGGTTCCTTGCAGGATAGTATATAAAGTAGCCACAACCAACAATTAGTTTGGAATCAAATGAGGAAATAATGTTTTACTTAATGTAATGTTATTAAGCCGTTTCAAAGTTAAGATTTTATCTCACCGTGAAATTAAAGCAAGAGAGCTCAAATTTGCTCACATGCTTAATGTCTCCTACATAAAAAGCTTGCAGAAAATTAAACTGCATATAAAGAGATATGTGTAGAGACTTGTAATTAGCAATTTGAACATCTATCATAGATTATTATATTCATTGTTACAAGTCTGTATGTCTCTCAAAGACCAAATAAATAAATAAAATAAGCGAATTTTTTTCTAGTTCAAGTAATATGACTGAAACTGGCGCATGATTGAGCACATAACTTCAAATCTGTGCCTGAAATATCCAGGTCTTGGAAGGTTTAAATTATCTTTAGTTGGGATTAAATATGATATCAAGTTGTAATTTATGAGGGTGAGAGGAAAAATATAATAAAAAAAAAGTTTGTATTTTATTTCCTTTGAAATATTGATTTTCGGTGAAAATGTATTGAATATATCGTTTTTTACGTCGTTATTAGAGTATATTGGTGTAACTTAAATATATTATGTATTTAAATTACAATGTGACAACATACCTTAGAAATTGCCCGTCCATTAAGTAAATGTTGGAGGACCAGGTGTTGTGGAGATACTTAAGTCCAGAATTGGATTGTGATAGGCTGAGTTGATTGATAAGCCAAAGTCACACTTATTTAAGATCTCATACAATTTTATCTTTAAACATGATTTAATTACTTAAGGCTAATTTATATATTTTTTTAAACATGTACTGGCAAACAAATTAATGTTTTATTTTTAAATCTTACGGTAACCTGGCACAAAATAAAACAAACAAGGATAAAGCCCGGCCAGTAACTAGTCTTGTACATAAGTTTATGTTGCAAACTTTAGTAAACATGCTTTAGTTAACTAATTAGAGGTACACGACGAGACAAAATCGTAAACCACCCTGGATCTAGTTACATTGTACCTGCACCTCAGCCCCAACATATAGTCACAACAAATTATAAAAATCAACCTTATCGCGTTTACATAAAGACGCTTTTTGTATCGAATTGTGTATTATCTTGTGTGGTGTAGTGTACCTGATGTGTTTACGTATAGTACTTATATTTCAAAGTCTGGAAGGAAGAAAAACTTATCCAGTATAAGTTGAGTATGACGAAGTTTCTTGAAGCTTGCCTCATATATGAGATTGCATGTAAGCAAACTCGTTCATATCAGTTGATATTAACGATTTTTCACTACTTTAATATAATAAAATTAAAATATACATTTTTTCTATTATAAAACAAAAACGAGGGAAATTAAATAAAATTTCGCCATTTATTAGGCTTGAGGTTCTGCATCTTCAGCGAATGTTTAGTTTTAATTTTTTGAACGATAGATTTAAGTTATCAAATTAAGACGTCTTAATTATGTTTGTAAAAAAATTACAACCAAAATTATACTCCTGATCACGCTGGGAACACACAAGTGACAATTAATAAAGTACAATTATTATCAATTTGGTTAAAATATAACTAAAATTTGTTCATATAGTTATTTAACAAACCACAGGCAACGTTAATTCAGTTATTCAGCTTTGTAATAAGAGTAGTGTAGTCCAAGGGTCCGCAACAGCCTTGTTTTCCGGTTTGGCACAATTTGCGGGCCTCGACACGAAGCCTTCGAATACCAGCTCTAGGCCCTTCGTACACGAGGCCACACAAGTCTCCAATTTCCGACGAATTTATTATCCAAGCGACAACCACCATATACACTCATAGTGCTTCGTACATTGCCGCACGTGACGGTGACGAAAGTCGTCAGGTATCAGAGATTTGTGCCGCCTCGTGTATAAATGGCCTTAGTGGCATTTATACTCGTACTAACTAAATTAATAGCTAGTTTTGCTATCGACGGACTTAATGGCATACTGTATGCAGTTTTTGAGGTCAGATGGTTGTAGGTTGGCGACGTTCTGGCAGCGGGTTTGTGCACTGCAGTTGTTTGATTTAAGTTTCTGTTTTTTTTCACCAGACTACGTAAAAGAGGGTATTAGAATAGAATAGAATAGAATATACTTTATTGTACACCAACATTTAGACAAATTGATTACACAAAGAAATGAAAAAATCTCATTAAAGGGTACAACGGCGGTCTTATCGCTAATAGCGATCTCTACCAGACAACCTTAGGATGGACAAAAAGACAATACTTTTTAAGGGGGGGTAGTCCGTGGCGTACAGCGTTATGAAAAATATATTTATCTTTCGTCCATATGTACCTACATTTAGACGAAAGACGAATCAATAAAATACACTTAATGTTAAAATAGTACAAACTTACATAAAAATATATACTTACTTACATATAAATAATAATAATAATAACAATAACCCAAACATATAATATAAGTATATACATAAATATAAATACATACAAATAAATATAGCGACTGAGAAAACTAGGTAGACTGACAAAGACGTATAAACATCAAAAGGAACTACAAACACTGAGAAAGGAGATGATCTTTTACAAGTTGCTTAAAGGAGACCAGTGACTGGGCTTGCCGTACTGGCACCGGCAATGCATTCCACAAACGAATAGCCTGTACGGTGAAAGATTTATCGTAAAATTTCGTAGAATGCGATGGCATCTGAAGTCTCAAGTTCTCCGAGGACCGAAGATGTCTAATATGTGTGTCATGGAGGAACCTAAAACGTTCTTTAAGATAAGAGGGGGTGGCAGGATTAAACAGAACACTGTAAAGTAGTGATAGAAAGTGAGCATTTCGGCGAAGGCGGATAGGCAACCACCTGAGCTTGGAACGAAACTCTGAAACATGATCATATTTGCGTAATCCAAATATAAATCTAATACAGAAGTTTTGAAGACGCTCAAGTTTATCTAATTGGACTTCGGTAAGATCTGGATAACTAGCATCCGCATAATCAAGAATAGGGAGAAGTAGAGATTGGGCGAGTGCAGTTTTAGTGGTAGTAGGCAGAAAATTGCGTAATCTTCGTAAAGACCCCGCTGATGCAAACAATTTGCGACTTACTTCTTGCAGCTGAGGACCCCAAGAAAGTTCCTTATCGATATAAATTCCCAGGTTTTTTACGGAATCGCTGTAAGGAATTGTACAGCCATCGAACACAATGTTGGGGAGCTGCGACCAATCTATTTTTGAGCGTAATCTAGGACTGCCAACAATAATGACTTGAGTCTTAGCAGGGTTAACCTTCAACCCGTAAGCAACACTCCAGTCAGAAATTCGTGCTAAATCTTTGTTTGCAATTTTGACAGCCTCAGTGAGCTCACCTGGGGGTGCTTGTGAATAGATTTGCAGATCATCAGCATAAAGATGGTAGGATGAGAGGAGTTCATTTGTAATGGAATTAATAAATATCGCGAAAAGGAGAGGAGAGAGAACGCCCCCTTGCGGCACACCAGCTGTAGTATTGTAGGTTGGCGACGTTCTGGCAGCGGGTTTGTGCACTGCAGTTGTTTGATTTAAGTTTTTGTTTTTTTTCACCAGACTACGTAAAAGAGGGTATTGTGTTTATCAACTTTTAGATAATATTTATGTAGCATGCTTTTAGACTACACTTGGTAGACGCAATTTGTTTTTGTAGAAGGATTAATTTTGAATTAGCTGCTTACTTTTATTTAAAAATAATCAACGGAAGCTTATATGATTCTGCAACGATTAGCTTAAAGCATAGTTCCATAACTTTATTATAAAACCTTATTTTGTATGAAAATAAACCCCAAAATCGAAATATAATATTCGAGAAATTGTGGTCAAACAGATCATCGAAATTCAAATATCAAAGACAAAAAACGAATTCTAAAAATAAACAACAAAGCAATGTCTAAAAATAAAACGATCGAATACATAAAATCATATTTGGAACCGAGCCGATAAAAAACGGCGATCGAATTTTAAATGTAAAACCGTTACAAATCCTATAGACTCACAAAGCGATGCCGAGCGACGAAACATATTTTCCGACCGAATCCATTTTGAAAGAACCGGGAGCTTAACATCAAATAATAACATTATGAAGGTATAATTCGATATTTTGCTTCCATTTTTTACCGCAAATAAACAGCATAGTGTTGCCCGCTGTCAAATCAAGTCGCAGAGATGAGGTAATTTTAAAGGTTGTTATCGATAAAATTATTTTTCATCTTAGCTTCGGGCTTGCATCTTACCTTTACTTTATGAGTTTCTGGTTTTATCTTTTACCATAATTGTCGTCAGTTTTATAAACAATACTTATTTTCTTTTTATCCTTTGTTTCAAACATTAAATTTTTTATCGCTTTTCTTTTTTTTTCTACTATTCAAATTAATTAAATAATGATATTTTATTTCCGCTCTGTCTTTAATCTTTTAAAATAATATATTGCAGACGTACTTTACTTATTTTATTTCTACCGTAACGATTTGGCATTCTTCGCAAATTCAAGAAAAATCCAGAGCGCAGTGCTTGTTACTTACTAACAACTACTCATTATGGTACAGAAATAGGTTAGTGCTACTCGAGACTCTTGTGCTATTAACATACTAAAGTATATCAGATTATATGTTACTGGAAAATTTATTGTTCGTTCTTTAGGAGAAAATATAGCTTTGAAACTGTATTATAGATATACATAAATGGCTGCTGGCTCTCCGCATTCATAAATGCCATTGCCCAACAGTGGGACATCTTTAGGCCATATTATGTTATTAAGACAGTAATATTTAAGTGAGACGGATATTTTTTGGAGTTTGAGATTCAATTACAAAAAACCCTCGATTATGGTGCCAAGCCGAATGTATAATTCTCGGCGAAATCAAAGGTACACATTTTTTTTTCATTCCTTTTAGCAAAACACTCTCATACGACTGACTAATAGGTGTGTATTAAATGCATTTAATTTTAACGTGCGTATTTTATAGTGAAAATGCAGGTGTTAATATTGTAAGGTTAATTTATAACTTTTGCTTCACTGATCAATAATAAAATGTTCAATGATGTGCTACGTACGTAGCACTCGTAGGCGGCAGCTACATCGATTTGTCTGCGTAGCTATTTTTAAACCTACAGTGGAAACGTAGATTCTATAAATAGCTACTCAGATAACTTTGTTGCGTGGGTTGCGTTTAAATTGTCTATTATAATTGAAAAAACTTTAAAATCTGTTTTGTGCTAAAGTCCCACCCCTACGCAGCTTTATGTAAATATTACATGTAAGCGTTTTCTTCACACTTTTATTCGGTGGCATGTTGTTACATCAACTTTTACACCTCCAGCTTTACATGCATTTCACGGCCAATATACGTAAACATATGTTTAAGAAGTATTACTTGAGATAAGAATCTATTCTTTAGCGATTGTGAATTTTAAGACTGAATGAAAACACTTAGATTCTGATATTTTACTCAAAGATATTGTTGTGTTTAAATTGTTTGTTGTCATTACAATTGGCTCTGGCTTTAGTTGTCGTGTAGGGATAGACTTTTTATGCTATGAAGAGTTTTGTATTGTTTTTACTTACCATTGAACTTATTTATTTTTTTAGGATTTTCAAGGTAAAATTTTCGACGAATTGTCTTAAAAGCGTATAATTTTTCTTCCGCTACATAGGTAGCCTTCTCATCGGCCATCACAATAAATGGGTTTGGATAAACACGACAATAATCACCACACTCGGGCTACAGATTTGTTGTTATTAGCTCTAAGTTGCCTGACCTACTTCCTTTGACAATCATCACGAAAGGAAAGGTTGACCTTTTCCTTGTAGGAAACAATACATATCCTGCCAGTAATCCCGGGGTCACCCCTCGTGAGAACTATACAATAACAGTAAGAATTTAGAATGAAAAATCTTTAACATGACTAAAAAATAAAATACTAACTCTTATAAATATATTTTTCAAGCACTGAAATCCCGAATAAATTCCTGAAACTAAGGCAAAGTAGAATTTCGAGACTTTTTCTTTTATTACGTTTTTTGGAAACATTTTGACACGCGGCGAAGTTTAATAAATATACATATAGGAACATTTGTTGCTAGTTAAGCAACATTTACGAGTGAAGCCGGTCCTCGTTGAAGAGCAACTTTACTACAGCCCGCTTTTATGTTATGAACACACAAACGTGTTGGGGTGTCTTATTTACGAATAATAAAAACAAGGAAAAGCAATGAATCTCTGGCCACTTCATCTCGTCGCTTTAATATTTTACGTGACCCCTAAAATTTGGGTAACATCTCGTCTGACGGCCGGGCGCACTTTTCATTAAGTTCTGATTACCCCCGGAGAGTTCCCGAGACGTCATGTTGGGAAGATCTGCGAGGTTTTTGGCGAAGTGCAAAAGTTTTATGATATTATGATTACTTGCATGAGGCGAGGTCGGGCGCGAACGTGACGCCGGCTGCCGCTCTAACGTGATCACCGGCACAGAGACGCGATACTACTTTGTTTTAGCTACTTTCAACTTGCAGCTTTGTGTCACAAAGTACTTGGAGGAACTGTGCTCTGTAAATATAACACTCGTTATAAAAGACGAGGAAACATGCACTTTTGCGGTATCATTTTTATTTTAAAGATACTCGACAGAAATATTCATAAATAAATATAGCTTTTGAATTATTAATACATTGTTTTAATTTAACATTTCCTGAAACATCAGTTGGATTGATTGCCATGAATATTTCATATGTTCCGCCAAAAGTGAATATTATACGGAAGCCGTGATGAGGCCATATCTGTTCTTCTTTACTCTTTGACAAGAATACGACTAGACGGACCGCTCAGTGAGTGCGATACTCTTTCCTTATTACACTGGCTACGTGTTAATTACTGAGTACTAGAATTTTATGAGCGCTGCTCACTATATCGTAGTTCACTGTTTCTACATGTTTAAGCTATTTTCCACGAAAGCAAAATAAAGACGAGATGATTTGTGGTGCTTATCAAATAACTTTAGAGCTTCGGGTAGAAATAGTTTACTTTAATTTCATGTTTTCAGTTATTTACTTTGTATTCTATATTTAAAAAAATAAAATGATTTTACAAAAAGATGAAGTGAAGTTCTTCTCTTGTCTTCTTCATTGCTATTCTATGGTTCAGATATTCAAACAATGAAGAAGTTTTTCAGTTTTAGTATCATACAATGGAAGATATAAATAAACCTAACATTACTCCTGGCTTAAATATTGAACATAATAGACATGCTCAGCACGTACATGTTTCTCTGGAAATAAATAAAAATTATGTCTGCGTTAGTAAATAAATAATACCGAATAACTTGGGATTTGAAACTCAAACCCATCTTATTTATATTAAGTCAGTAAAACGAGACACAATGTCTTTGATTCTGCGTTATTGTTCAACTTATATCCAACTACGAAACCTGAAAATATGGTCCGTCGAAGACAATACAAATGCAATATTAATATTTACCTTTGCATCGTCCAAACAAAGACTGCATTCATATTCACCCCACGAAAACAAGTAGATAAAAATGCAAACACGCGCAATTGTGTCTCAAACGAACAGAGGCGGCCGTAGCCGTGGCGTTTCGGGGCGAAAGTATTCCGGACAAAAATGTTTTCCCGGTCATATGAATTTAGATCGGTCGCCATATTAGAGGGAAGTAAAACCATCGGGAGACAGGTAAATCGAACTATTGGAATAAAGGGTAAAGGTGAGGTCGGAGGTCGAGAGGAAAGCGATGGCGCGGAATGCGGAGCGCGGCGCCATGCGCTACACTCATGTGAATTTAAGAGGTACACTCCAATGAATGTACAGAACAAATGTAAACGTCTTTATATACAGAATTATTCGTCTGCGTGTTGAAGTATGTTCGAGTATAAATTTTCTCAGCGGGCGGTCGGCGAGTGGCCGCAAAGGCGTCTTGATGCGATTTCCGGCCCACTTTTAACGGAGCTTCCTGCACGATATAAATCCAAGTTAGAGCGCTCCCTGGGACCTGCTGGCGTTCCATCCGGATGCGGCGTCCTCGTTTTACAGATTGGACCATATTGCCTATTACACTCTTTAAAGATAAATATAGATAAAAAATCGATAATTGTCACTTTACAGAGTCCATATAATAAAATATGATGTACTGAAATAGTCCTCACTTTTATGACATTTCCGATTTCTTTTAACGATGTCTATAAATAACAGCATTTATCCTTTGAATTACACATTAATGTGTTTGATCCGTTATTACCAATAAAATAAAACGTTAAGTTACGTAAGTTTTGCCACGAATTCCTCAGACAGCCAAATCCGATCAGAAACAAATTCTAATATTAGAAAGAAATGAAAGTTTTATTTAACTTTGATAGCTGCCGCACCAACTTTAAAGAATGCCCACAAAGTTAATCACATCCGAGCGGTTCTTTTGAAATAAAAATGTTTATTTAAAATAATTTCTTAAAATTCACAACAAAACGTCGCCTAAGCGAATTAGACCTACATTTTGGGGAACACAGAGCTTATAAAATGGAATTTTCTTAACATAAAGTGGCTGAGACGATGTAACGACGGTGGAGTGGAGCAAACTGCGCGGGCTTGCAAGCCCCTCATGTTTCTAAATAAATTATGAATATTTACCGTCACGTAACGCTTTACTGAGACATAATTATTTTAATCTGACTCTGAGACGGCAATTTTGGGGAATTGATGTCAAAAGAGAGGTCGTTTTAGTTTATTAAGACAGCTTGCTTCCTAAGAGATAGCACTTTGTCCTTGTTGTTATAATGTATTCATGTAGTTAATTAAAAGAAATCCTGATTGGTGACTATAAGATTAAATTAACTTAAAATTAATTCAATGTGAGATTAACATATTAAAATCCCTCCAACGAGGTTGTATTTATTTTTGTTAAGAGCGCACTCATTAGCAGAGCATGCAGCGAGAGTTGAGAACAGCCTCTCAAACGCCTCTGAATATCAGGATTAAAACTGACTTCTCAAGCACGTCCTATTGTTAGTTTTTAGCTCTGCTTCTATTTACACAATGTTGTGGATTTATTCCTTGAAATTACGAAACATTTGCTTCGAAATTTTTATAGTAGGTATAGATCGAGCTGTTGTAAAGAATGTGGATTTTTGTTGTTATAATTGTTATAGAAATCCGATCTAAAAGATGAGTCATACGTGAGTGACGTCATACGTCCTTTGTTTGTTGCATGGATATTTTTTATCATCTCGTCTGAGGTACTGTATATAGTAGAGTATCTACGTAATTTAGCGCTCCCCAGGTGCGGCGCCGGCTTGTGGCTTACGTAAGTATAAGTACATGGAGATTTTAATTAAGAAGGTCTATCATAATCCACACGAGACACTGCCAGGAAAAATAGCAGAATCCCTTTATTCGTAATATTTTACTGTTCAGATTAACATTTCATACTTTTTATTGTTCTTGAATTAAAATGCGACATAATTCAAATATTAAAATTACTCATGTTACGACGACGTACGTTGACTTAGATTATATATTATTAAGAAAATATTTTTAAAGAACATAGCTTCTTACAAGTAGTAAGATTGCAAGTCAAAAACTCATATAATTCCACAGTTGTTCATAATTAAGTGTGCTTACCTAAAGGCGCGCGGCGAAAGATTGAGTCACATCAAATATGTAGCGGGGTCTACCATGAAATCCTTTTTACGTCCGCCGCGGACAGTTTTACGCAGGTCCGGTCTGGCTGCGGCATTACGGTCTTATAAATTAGTGAAACTCTATTAGCGAGATGTTCGGCCAAACGAATTTGCGTTATCGCCTCTGTCGGGCGTGACGTGCGTCGCATACTAATGACGTCACCGCAAGATCGTCCAAACTTCGTGTTCATGTAATTACTTCTTTAAACGAAGCTTCTGTAAGGGGAGGATACGATCACTTTTGTCCGAGGGTATACCGTTCAGATAATCGAGTTACCCGCCGTTCCTAGCTACGTCGTATTTTTGCACAATTAAGTTTCCTCGAAATTTATTTAGTAAATAATGTTTTCTGTTTGAGAGTTGTGATGAATTATTTAGTACTTTTATTTAATAATTCAACGATTTTAAGTGATGATAATTAAGAGTAATGAGGAAAAATATTTTCTCATTATTACAAGCTTTTAAAATTGAAAAAGTGGTTACGGTAATTAATAAAATTGCGGAACGGTAATAACTTTTAAAGTAAAACGTTAAGAATTATTTAATAACATTTACCAGAAAAGGTTCATTGTTTTATATTGCTGATTTTTATATCAGACATAAATTTCGTATACCTAATACGCGTTTTATAATGTCCCAAAAAAAAAAACGCAATACCAATGGGGTTTTTTCCGAGACTATAAAAGCAAACATGTTGTTTAACCATTAAGAAAGTACGAAGCTAGAGCGGCGTCAGCATTCCTAGTAACCCTGACGTCACCGCGCTATAAAGATACTGGAAGCGACAGTTTGTATGAATACTAAGATTGAAAAATAATAAATGATTAGTCTTATGTTCAAGAATTTTTCCGTATGATAAAACTTGCAATATTGTGTTTAAATTGTGCTTGACAATCTTAAAATTGAAAATATTTTTTTCATACAAACATAAGTCACTTGACCTGTCACTGTGTATGAATATTTCATTTTTAATTTTAAGATTTCGACCTATGGTCCTTGGGGAAAGCTGTTCAGTTTTATGCACCTGATTACCTCGTAGAATATATAATGAACTTCATAAAAATTAATTAATCCTGTATACTAGATACTTATTTAAGTATATTCTGAACTCAGTCGACCTAGTAACTGTCAAATTAGTCAGTTGACTGGGTCTTACGCCAACTCCTTAAACTAAGTTTTATGACCTGAATCGTCCATAACTCAAAGTTACACGTACTTTCCAATGACACGAATTTCACTATACAAACTGCAAAACAAAGATCCACTAGGAATGGCGTCTTGCATTAAAAATACTTTAATCTAGGCGAAGAATTTGTTGAGAAAGTGCAACCCAGGCGTGCTCAATCAAAAATTCTTTTAAATATTTCAAAGAGTTGCCTCAGACAAACCTAAGAAAGTATTCGGAGAATGAAAATACAGATTTTTGTCAGACTCAAGCACCGACAGATATGATGAAGGAAAATGTAATAAATGCTGTGAATTTTAGTGTTAAATACGAAATACCATAATTATATAACTAATGATGGATTCAAACCAATAAACCTGATCTTGAACATACACATAAAATGTTAAATTACCTTAAGGTTCAATTATAATCTTCAAACTTTAAAAAACGATGTTATTATTTTGCGTATATTCCACACAGAATAGTGTGTATTATGTATATGTAATAGTGTAGGTATATAATGTATGTATGTATGTAATAGTGTGTATATAAATGTATATATCTATATCACTTGTATCATAAAAGCGAAAGTTTATGAGCGTATGTCTTTGTGTATGTTTGGTACATGTTGATGCTCAAACGGCTGAACCAATTTTGACATAAATTTTATAATATTGTATTTGGAGGAAGCACCCTGGATTATTATTAACACATTGGCTATCATATGGCGGGGCGCAGCTAGTATATTTTATTCGTAGGAAAAAAGCTTGACATTTTTTTTGCATCACTCTTACAGTTATTAATCTCATCTTGTGTCTTTTTATATCCGTGTGAGCAGCAGTCGTCGTCGTCGTAAAGCCAAGATACGCGGTGCTCGTAAACTTAAACATGGCTTACTGCATTTGTGGCCTGCTGCCATACGGGTGACCCTGTCGAGCCAATGGATTACAGTAAACGACGATATTGCCCTCACCTACGCACTACTACGCACTGATCAACAATTTACGGACGCACGTGGACCAATTGAAATATCTATACATATAATAAATCTGTAGAAAAGACATTTTTGTACATTGAAGAAATTGAAAAAAAAAATAGCCAGCGTGTGAAAAGATAACTAACAGAACCCATTTCCATTACTTTTGAAATTTTTGTCTGTTTGTCTGTTTGTCTGTTTGTCTGTTTATATGTTTGTTTGTGCGCACATCACGTAAAATCTATGAATCCCATGCAGACAATGTTTATATACAAAAATTATACGTAACTTGAGGTATTACTTAGTTTTGGTTTCATCGAAATCGGTTCATAAACAAAAAAGTTATGTACATTTGAATCAATAGAAAGCGATATCGGCGACACAAAGTCCAATTTAGGATGAGCTCTCATCAATATGGTCGTCCATATTAAATAGGGATCAAACTCTAAATTTACATAATCTCCATTCATCTGTACACGTAATCTTTGACATATAAACAAAAAAGTAACCATGGCGAAAATAACGTTGCCATAGCGATCAGTTTATTGAAGTATGAATAACTATTTAAGATGCTTACAGCAGTATTAAACAGCTCTGTGGTTATACGATAGGAAATGTGAAATATATTGCTGCATGTTCAAATCCTGATGTTATTACATATTTTGTTTTTTATTTCTAGAACCGACTTTCTTACAGAAGTACGAATATATCGAGCTAACCCTTTTTGTGTTTTGTATTATTTTTTAGTTTGTAATTTTTTACATGGCTAATTTTTTAGATAGCTTGCTGCTCATGTAATTTTTGATGCCTGATCGAGACAAACAAAAATGCATAAAGTTTTTACAATCACTCTTTACTGTTAAACAGGTGAAGTTCATAGTCAGTCAGTTGATAAGTCCATCATCTAAATCCCGCAATTTCTGCGACTTACATAAAAGAAACCAAATTGTCAAATACCCGTATCAGGCGACTTGAGCCATCTAAAGCGCATTCAGTGATTCAGTCAGTCAAAAATATTTTTCACATGCATACCTATTACGACTGATCAGCGCGAACAACGTCGCGGGTACAGCTAGGTCATCAAGGTTACTTTATTCATATTTTTGTCTTTATTAAACTGAACGGACGGTATTTGAATCTCGCATCCACTACTGATTAATGCCTGTGTGTGACGAGATCTGATGGCAAACTTTAGCAGTTTGCTTTAGCAGCTGGCATAAATAAATATACTTACAGGATATAGCGCATGTTCCAGCTTTTGATCTGGTCATTATTATCTATACCTACTAATATTATAAAGCTGAAGAGTTTGTTTGTTTTTTTGTTTGTTTGAACGCGCTAATCTCAGGAAGTACTGATCCGATCTGAAAAATTCTTTCACTGTTAGATAGTCCACTTATTGAGGACTATAGGCTATTTTTCTTTTGGAAATCTATCCCCTAAGGGGGTGAAATAGGGGTTGAAAGTTTGTATGGGAAGTTCGGTATTTTCAATGATAGACACATGAAATTTGGTATACGGGTTTCGGGTTAGAGATAAATGAAGATGTATTTCAGCAATTATGAATCATTCCCTTAAGAGGGTGAAATAGGGGTTGGAAGTTTGTAGGTATATGAATTGTGTCGTTTTCAAAGATAGACACGTTTAATTTCATACAAGGGTTATTAGTTAGAAATAAATAAGACGTATTTCCGAGATTTTAGAAATCTACCCTCTAAGGGGGTGCAATAGGGGTTGAAAGTTTGTATGGGAAGTTCGGTATTTTCAATGATTGACACATGAAATTTTGTATACGGGTTTCAGGATAGAAATAAATAAAGATGTATTTCAGCGATTTTAAAAATCATACCCCTAAGACAGTGAAATAGGGGTTGGAAGTTTGTAGGTACATGAATTGTGTCGTTTTCAAAGATAGACGCATTTAATTTCATACAAGGGTTATTAGTTAGAAATAAATAAGATACAGTATTTCCGTGATTTTAGCCTTTTAGGAATCTACCCTCTAAGGGGGTGAAATAGGGGCTGAAATAGTTGGTATGTGAAGTTCGGTATTCTCAAAGATAGACAGATGAAAAGATAAGTAGATAAGATAATGCCCATCTAAGATATATCTATAATGACGACCCCCGTGGTCGAGTGGCTTTCACTCCGGTTTTTAAGGTGTCGCCAGCTCTAAGGTCCCAGGTTCGATCCCCGGACAGGTCCATGTAGAAAATAACTTCTATAAATTGTCTTGAGTCTGGGTGTTTATGGTATCTTCATTGTCTCAGATTCCATAACACAAATGCTTTTGCTACTTACTTAACGTTAATAATTATTATTTTAACGCCATAATATTTTATGAAAAATTTTATTCATACTCCTTACTTTGAAAATCACAGAATACATCCATCTACCTTTAATACTACTCTTTATTTTACGCGCGAGCGAAGCCGCGGGCAACAGCTAGTTATGAAATAAAATCTTTGTTGTATTACAGACTTTTTAAACATACGCTGAGCATTGAAACAAAAACTATTACAAACATTTGGTAATTAGTTATACAAAAGTCCTTATGTAAAACATATTTATCACAGGCTTACGCACTAGCCAGTAATTGCACGAAAACATAAAATCTTATCAATACTCTATTATCTTTTTAATTACAGCAATTCAATAAAGTCTAAAACTGTTTTAGTATAGAAGTTTGAACATAATTAGACAGTAAATATTTATTGCTGAACGCCCACAAAAGCTGCCATTGTTGTAAAGAAAATATTGTAATAATAGCTAGGTTTGGCAAGGGAATTGGTTGCCTATATTAAGCTCGTTCCAGCAAATGGTGCACACATTTTTCCAGATATAGCTCATTGTCGACAAACAGCATTGAAAGACCGTTTACCTATGAAATTGTAATTTTATAAAATATAATTATTTTATTATGTCGACATGATAGTTAACGTCAGAAGGGTTGTTTATTGAGACACTGGATCTTGTTCACCCTCATTTACTCACAAATGTTATTATTACATAAGACAGCGCTCAAGATCGCCCGCCTGTCGCCGCTTGCTAGTGGCAGGCCAGAGAACAACCGGCGGATCAAACTCTCCAGCGGCACTCTGTCGATGACGCTTGACTTAGTTATTTTTTTGGTTGAAAAGCTAATTTTTCAACCCACACCAAGAGCACGACATGGGGTTTTGTCGGACTTTCACCGACCAAAAACACCATTGACCCTTCTCTGCCTTGACCGGAGCCGTGGGATTACTCGCGCATTCTTTGCTCGACGCCGCGGCGGTACCGATAAACCCTAAGAAACTTTTACGTGGAAATCGTAATCGTGTTATTTTAACGATAATCATTTTTATAATTTCTCTTCAGATGAGAGCATTAGACGCGAATCATATGATGAATGGCTCGAACCCAAGATGGCCGCCCATCAAGTATTTGACATTACGTCAGAGTGACAGCTCTGCTACCTTCAAAAATTAAGAAATAGGTAAGAATCAAACAAACGTCTGATTTTTCACGAGCCGATTTTCTGCTGTGCCAATACTTATATATTTTATTTTATAATTATTATTATTTGAAATTAATGATAACATGGAGATTACCTGCTGCTTTCAGAGACGTTTATGATTACTTAAATAAATACCAATCGGTAAGTGCTTCTTTAGCATCGATTTAAGTGAGCTAACTCTCAAAAAATGTATAGTTGGTTTACTTGACTTAGCTTAAAAAATTACTTCTCTGTGTATTTGTAGTGTGTCAGTTGGTCTCATTTTAATGAGTCATGTACATCACGTACAGTCACGAGCATAAATATGTATACTCATAGCCAAATTGTAAAACAATAATTTAGTAGGTCACCATCAATTCAACTTTTAATCATTTAACAACATTAAATTATAACAACTCCCAAATCAAGTATATATTTTTGAGTTTCAACAAAAACTTCTCGCTAAATAAGTTTTACAATTTCGCTATGTGTATACATATTATATTTATGTCTTCTGGCTTAGTTGAAAGTCAAAAGGCAATTAGTACAGAAAGAGTGTAAACGAAGGGCAGTACAGAGGTTAGATTTTATTAAGTTCATTTATCCCAAGTTAAGTTAAGCCTAAGTTTTATAACCATCTTAACATTTTTTTAAAAGCTGTCGTTATGTTTTGGACGACTTAACTTGATTCACTTTTGAATATGTGTGCATGTTTTATATTTCTTTAGGTAGGTATGTAAAGTTCTAACATTATTGAGAACGATCTTAATATCCTTTGAACATTTAGGTATATGTACCTATTTGTAATTATTTACCTCTCATTACCTATTATAATGTTTTCTAATTAATATCTTTTTTTTAATGCTCTGAAATCTGTTAATCTTTTCCATAGTTGTTGGGGTCGGTTTCGAGGATTAGATGAATATTAATAATAATAACCTTTATTCAGGGAATGTACAACCATAGCGAGTAAAACATAGAACAAACAAATAATGTACTAAACTATGTGAATTGGTATCGTATTTAATTTTAACATTAGCATATAATGTGTATTCAGTAATAGAACAATATCCGTTTTGATAATGGTCGAGTGCTCAAACTGTTCTTCGAAATATAGGTACAATAATGCCAAAAAATATGCCAGTTATTCAACAACCCATTATTAAATTGTACGTGAATTCAGTATCAAATGAAAATAATTTGCAGCAACACTGCAATCTCAATTACGTAGGTAATGCCGCTCGGTTCGTTTAATATGAATGTTGTGTAGATACCCCTACATTGTTCGATAAACATATTGTTTCAATAAAATTGAGTGCATTAGCAGTTATTTGAGTAACAGCATTAGACAATATCTCGTACTCAAGTCTCCTGCGGTGATCCGAACGACCTCCCGCGGTCGCTAGTAATCGCACTTTCCTTTTATTACCCTTAATGTCATCATCAAAGTGTGGAGGTATATCGCAGTAACCGCATTATGGCTCGTAGTTTTTCTAATTCACTCAACTAAGTTAGTGTTTCGACTCATAATAAATTGCGCAGTGAACTTTTGTAAAAGTGAAAGTGGAGTGTTGTTTCACCTGGCGATAACAGATGGCGTTGGGTGTAGCTTTGCGTTTCGTGGAACAAAAAC
Organism: Plusia festucae; assembly: GCA_950381575.1. Classification (NCBI taxonomy): domain Eukaryota; kingdom Metazoa; phylum Arthropoda; class Insecta; order Lepidoptera; family Noctuidae; genus Plusia; species Plusia festucae. The sequence continues at coordinate 9,820,046 of OX494434.1, forward strand.
AACTGCGTAGTGTGTAAAATTACATTGTTTTGTTAAGATTTCTTTTCCAGTTTATTGTCAGCTATTCGTATACTTTGTCTATAGAAAAATGGATTTTCAACAAGTTTAGCAATATCGTTTAACTTAAGATAAAATTCTGCAAACAGTATCGCCTGCTATCGATTTGATCTGAAATCCAGTGAATATTATCACAATGTTATTAGCTAATAGAACATAAAATTTATTTCAAACATTTAAATAATACTTGGTAAATCATTTTCATGTTTAGGATAAATTTTCCGCAATATCTAATTGCGTTCACTTACAAAAAGTTTCCCTTTGGGTGTGTGCTAACGGAAAATAAGTAGATATATTTATAAGCATACATGATTTCGTAATTCGAGAAAGTAAGTTAGCGACGTAGTCTTTTGTAGGAGGTATAGACAGTAAAACTCGTTGAATACATTTCTGTCACTGTAAAGAGAAAATATTTTGTTTTCAAGGAAAGTGCGCCACATCATCATTATGCCGCGTAATTTTTTTGTATGTGCCATTCCCGTGCCTGTACTTTTATGCCTTCCCTCCATAAAGACAAAAGGGACTTTGAAGTAAAATCACGTACATTTTTTGCAACTTACTTAGGAGAGATTCAGCCCCTTTCCTTCCATGTTAATATTTTCTGGGAAAACATTGCGGGGACAACTCATGGAAATTACATTTAGATATTTGCTCACAACGCGTACATCTGAGTGTGGGTAGGGATATTATATTTTACGTGCAAGGAATGTAATAAAATGTTTAGGACATACCGCGTGGCGCGCCGCCGCCGTGGCGGAGCCCTAGCCGGCGCGGGCGTATAGGTAATGCCGATTGAAATGTAAATGAAGGGCTCGATACCGAACTCGCGTCTGCGAGCCCAAATCTCGTTTACTTTAATATAAACCTTCTTTCATATTGCCGCGAAGGTATTCTGTTAATTAATTGCAGGTAAATAACAGTTATAACTTTTAATTAAAATCGTTTGCAGTGCGTTGTAAATAAATTGTGTATCGACTATTCACATTGCAAAACATAGGTATGCAATTTTCTGTTAAACTGTGTGTGCCATATTCTCTCATATTATTTAAGCAGCTATTTTAACATTTAAAATTTGTTTCATATAATTTATAAGTACAGGGATTTTAGTTGAAAGGTGCATTAAATGTAAAGCTTTATTTGCTGTCTGTACATCGGAGATCTGTCTGTTTCTCTCCCCTTTTAAATAGTGGGCTTTTCGTGTCATATATTTTAAAAGTTTATTGGGCATTACTCGGCGAGATAGGGAGGGTGGGAGGTTTCTGCGAATTTTCCTTTGGGACCATTTTAAATTAGTTTTATAATGTAAGTGGTTTAACATAAATCATAAATACTTATTAAACTAAAGCTCAGTGAGGCTGGCTATTTAAACTGCTGTCAAATAACGCTTATTTACGTTTTAGGGTTTCATTATTGTCAATAGTTTTTTTTTGTATGCAGGTGGTTTTTAAGGAGTATAGTTTAGAAATTTTTGAGAATATGTCGGACAAGAAACAATTAGTGCCTAGGTATTCTATTGTATTCCTACTGATGAAGACACAAGTTTATAGATATATTTTTTAATTATACAAACGGTATTGTCTGTATAAATAAACATGAATGTTAGTCAGCGCATAGCTCAAGAATGGCTGGACCAATTCAGCTAATTTATTTGTTCGTATGTCCTAAGGTCCAAGGAAGGCTTTAATAATATAATAAGTACCTAGTGATGTGCACGACCATTTGTTCTGTGTCTGGGTGTTATTTATCTATAATATGTAAGTACGTATTTAGAAATATATAAGTATGTTTCTCAGTTGTCTGGTTGCCGTGGCACCGTGGCCGTGTGTGAGATTGTCCCAAGATATTATTATATTTTAAATAAAGGATTATTACCAATTACAATCGTTTAACTAATACACCGCTGCTACATTTAGTATAATTCGGACAATATCCAGTTTAAATGGCTACGAGTTTGGCAATTTACGCACAGTGTATTTTGGCTTTAATTTTCTGTGATTAAATCCATGATTGTACCAGTTTAGATTATAAGGACCATTTCTGAATGGCCACTGATGCTAATGTATTAATTTGTATGTATATTTGACGTCAATCACGCATTACATGAATCTGTTAATCAAATTACATTTAAATAATAAATGGTCCAGTAATTAATTATTTTGGTGATAACATGAATTAATTTTATAGTTTTGTATTTAAATATGTCTTGACTACATGAAAACATTAATATTTTGTTTATAGAAAATAAAACTCATTGAATTTGTTTAGAAAATTTTTGTATTAGCTTTCTTATTATTAAAAAAAAATTCAAGACCTGATTTAGGATTTTGTAATTTTCGGAAAAAAATAAAGATTAATACCAAAATGTAAGACGTTTTTTGCATGACTTTAAAAATAAATACTTTTAGTTAGAGGTAATTTATTTAGATTGATATAAAGGCTAAGAAGTTAGTTGCATTGGTTAAAAATAATACCGTCTCATAGCCTCCGTTTACAGAAACTCATAAACGTCTAACACATACCTATTTTAAGTAAACCTTAATGTTTCTCTTCATTGCTAATTACTCTGGTTCCAATACATGTTCTATTGGTCCTTTACAGCCTTGTTGTGTGAATGGCCAGTAACAGGTAACATAGTAATCTATCCATAGATCGGGTCGAGAGATAGTTTAGTTTTTAAGATATTTTGCTTACTAGATTTGGTATTGAAAGCTTAAGCTCAAATAATATAGTAAAACCGAAAGAAATGTCTTTATATAGATTTTTATCTCATTATTTAAGACTAGGGTTCTTTGAGTATTAATGAAATGGATAGTGCTTTAACAATGTTATAAAACTTACTAATATTAATAATACTATATATTTTTCATAATTGCGAAGGATTTTTTGTTTCAGTTAATTAAATAAATATTTTCTTTTTTTGTTATTTCAGATTTCTTACCTATATTTTTTGTAATTTTTTTTTAATTTAATGACCTAAAGACAAGGGATAGTTTTCAAAATATTGGAGAAATATAATGTTTTTTATTACTATTAAAAAAAAAGTTAGTTAGCTACATTCCTTTGAGCTTATTGTTAGTGTTTGCAAACATCATCTCCTATTATAGAAAATATAATTTGATTAGGAATACCTACTTACAATATACTAATTTTTATTAATACTCAGAATCGAATACCCAATATTATGTGTACCCCTAGTTAGATTTAGTTCATTTTTCTTTGTTCTATAAAAAATAAAATATAGATAAATAGCTATAGTTGCGTGCACGACTGTCGCGCCATTGTTTTAAACAATATAACCCTTATCAAGTAAAGCGGAATGCATATCGTAGTCGGGCACATACCATTTTCCCGGTAAGATAAAATTTTCCCAGCACAATTTATTGGGCGGAACGTCTTATTTATCTTCCAAAGCATCGACCAAAGAGGACGGAGAAATCTCTTAATGGTCATGAACTTTGAAAGTATGAGTCGGGGACCACCCTAGAGAGCTATGACTCAGGCCAGCCCATCATTACGTCAGATAATCTGACTCTGGTTATAAGACCACGTCTATATTTAGATTAAGTGAAACTTGGGCACCGCCGACCTCCTGTAAATATCTAACAGTTTTTACGGCGCCGATAGGAAAAGTTATGACGTAAATGAAATGCGTCATCATGGGACTAAGAGAAAAACTCTAATACTTTTAGATAAAGTATCAAGACAATGTTTCATTTGCCTACTTTATGTAGCTGTAATTCTTTATAACCCAAGCAATGGCTGCTACACTTACTTTTGCTTAATTATAATTAATTTAAGTACGTTCTCGCTTTAAACATATTACTACGGAGAAAGTTTTGGCAGTGTTTCCGTATATGATTAAAGTTCTCGGGAACAATTTATGCTTAATAAGGTGAAATGATAATAATAATAATACCTATTACTTACTTTGAGTTTGAATGCCTGTACCAGGACCTATTAAGGAATAAAATTAAAATCAAAGCTAATTGTGTTTTACCTTTATACATTAAGTCTAGGTACATTTAACGATATCCATGGGTTTTCATGAAAACACTTGATCGAAGTGCGACGCAATATGAAACCTCCTCAACCACTATTTCAGTTATTGACACTCGTCTGGTCAATTGACGCTAAAACGCAATATCCTGCCCTGAGTGTTTGGTTTCTTTTTTTATTTATATTCTTATAATAATGATGACACTGTGTTCCCGCTTTTAACAGTTTAAATTATGATTTGTGACTAAATCATTAAAAGAGCAGAGCTAATTGTTTAAAGTGATTTCCGAAAACAAATCGAAATACCTGCAAGGATATTAAATTAAATATTTAATTAATGAAGGCTAAATAAATGATAATTTAATTATATAATAATAAGACCTTCTGCTTAATCAGTGGGATCTTTTAATAGCTGTTATTAATTTTTTGCCACTTTTTGACTATACCAACAATTAAAAATCACCTCAAAGTAACCACAAATAGTGGTTTAAAATTTATTTTGTAATTAACGAATTCTATTTCATATTCAAATTGTATTCATAACATTTATCCGACGATAAATAATGGGTCATTCATTATTACTAACTATGACAATATCAAAATATGGCGCTATGATTAATATTTTTAACGAAAACAACAAAAGGTATCTGAATTAAATATAAAATAACATATTCAATGTTATTCTGTTTAAAATGCAACCATGCAACCTATTAAATTATTGTGAAGATAAATACGAGTATTGCAGCTGTTTCAAAGTGAAACAATATCAAATAGATGCGATATTATTTTGAAAATAGAAAAGAAGAATCAGTAATATTTTTAATTAAAATTGCCATTAAAAAAATAGACAGACTTTTAATATAAATATACAAAATATTGAACATTGTGTAAGCTGTCAAATAATTTAAAATTATTGTAGTAGCAACTATTAAAACGATCAGTCTGATTGTACATAAAAATGATTTGATGGCATTAATTTGCGATTATTCATATCGTCCACCATTATAAATATCACTTAGTCAATTAGATACTCCGACCGCATAAATTAAGCGTTTACGTCCAAACCAAGTGCTTAGAATTGCTAAAGAGTCACTAATGTCCGTTAACAGTATGATGAGAACACATAAAATGATATTGCAGTTTGATAGGCCTTCAGAAGTACGAATGTGTTTGTGGATTGCCTCTTAAATGCATTATTACTTATATAGTGGCTGCGGCCATCTATTACGATAAAATTAGTACATTTCCTTTCCCAGTAAGTGGCTATAAAGTTACAGTGACTGATGTCCAGTACCGATTTAATATTGATTACAAATTCGATTGGGTGCAAGTCATGTTTTACCGTTTCAAATTAAATGCTTTAGTAATAATTATTTTACACGATTTTATGTACTGGATCTAAGTGTTTTATACTACCTACTAGCTTTTGATAGCGGCTCCGCCCGCGTGGCCGTCGTTGATCGCGACAAACCTGTAACCTGTAGCCTTCCTCAATAAATTGGCTATCTAATGTTAAAATATTTTTTCATATCGGCCTAGCAGTTCCTGAGATTAGCGCGTTAAACCAAACAAACAAACTCGTCAGCTTTATAATATTAGTTTAGATTTAAATAATGTTTTATTTTAAGAGATATAAGGTAGCTCAATTGGTTACAACGTACTCTTAATTTTGTTGTCATTATTCTAGTTAAATATCTGCCCGGCAATGTTAACCTTTCGTTTTTTTCGGCATATACGGATAATGCGACAGAAATACAATAACAATAAAAACTTCTACAACTGTATCCTGCGAAAAATTACAACCCTAGTCTGTAACAATGTACCAACTTTACAGACATAAAGAATTCTAGACTCGTAACATATAACTGACCAGAGATAAAAATAATTTCGGCCAAGAATACAGTTTAGCTATTTAGAAAGTTTCGCCAGTAATATCGATATCTTAATCCGTACTAATATCTATGAATTCGACAGTACCTGACTGTTTGTTTGTTCGGATTGCTTTCTCGGCAAAACCACTGAAATAATTTCGATGAAGCTTAGAGGAAATTAATCATATAGGTACCCTAAAAAAGCACATAGGCTACTGTTCCTCATGATAACCAATAAGTATGACGGAGCCACGAAAGTTTAGTTTTGTTCACAATATATTAATAACATTGTATAAGAACCAATAATATTAAAACCCTTGTGGTTATTTGGAAGTATATTATTGTCCTGAAACTTTAATTAATTATACTTTCAAGGATAAACGACAAAACAGTTTTTAATTATATTTGGCGTGTAGATTCTTTTAAGGAATAACCAGCAAAGTCGGTAACAAAAGCCTGTATCACATCAACCGAGGAAAACACATGTAATATTCTTTCAATAAGTCGATGCGGGTAACATTGCCAGTTCTAAAAGACATTTCGTTTTATGGGGTGTTCAATCCCGGGGTAATAATGTTGACAACTTTGCGGCTGGACTCAAGTACTGAGACATATTAACGAAAGCAGGAAATGTTTAAGAGTTTAGTTTAATTAAATTACGGTTAAGTATTTATGAGGGTATTAAAATACCTCTCGTAATTGCAAGGTGTTGTTTAAGATGGTTCAATTTAAAGTTTAGATAATTTAATTATCTCGGTTTTAATTTGTCTATTTTTTAAAGCCAACCTTGGCGAACTTTGCTTTGCTTGTATTTTGATGGAAAGTCTATACTTAAATTGCAACAACAATACTAACTAACACATGCTCAAAAAGTTTCTGACAAAAAATGTGGGACAAGTTTTACATAGGAATTTTATTTAAAGGCAAGAATATAATACAGATTAACTGAAATGCCTTCATACAATTACATAAATACTGTATGGTATTAAATTTGTGCTTAGATTATAATAGGATATTAGATATTTATGTTTGCCATTGACTCGCACACAAATAATTAAAAATATACAGTGATTGGAAAATACGTGTGACGTCACGGTGTCGCACACTTTTTGGTATCACGTTGCAGGCAGGGTTTATAACGTCACAATGTTACTAAAGGCTACATCGTTGTCAATCAATAATATAAAAGCCCACGTCACTCACTGACTCACTGACTCACTGACTCACTGATTCTGGAACGCTCGCACACTATGATAATTTTTAAAGAAAGAACACATAACAAAGAGTTTATCATAAAAAAGTTTCAAAAACAATATTTTCGCGAAACGTCAATGACTGAAGAAAAGTATTAAGTTTTGTTATGATTCAATCAATGTTTCCGGCAAGACGTTTCTATAATACTTTACGCGCGAGCGAAGCCGCGGGCAACAGCTAGTTTATAATATTTTAATAAAAGTAAAAATAAGTGTCCATTTTTTTATCATCTTTCTATGCAGGATTAATTAAAAAGGAGTGCGTATATTCAACGAGGTAATGGGGTGCATAAAAATGAACAGCTTTTCCCAAAAAATATAGCTCTAAATCTTAAAAATGAAAATTATCTTTTCATACAAACATAAGTCTCGTGACCGTCACGTTGTATGAAAAGTTCGTTGTCTCCTGTACATATAAATTAATAAATCATACTATCTAGACTAAATAGATTTTCACTCTCCTGTCTCCTGAACTTATCAAATAGTTGATCACCTTACTTTATAGTAATGTGGTTTCCATAGCATCACCATAAATACTCCTTGATACCATACCATAAGGGTCGGCCCTCATGGTATTCTTCAGTCCCTAAAGATGGTACGTAACTGTGACATAAAGTTCTGGCTTAAACCAGCTACAGAGCCTCATTACAAAGTTATTGCTCTTTTCATTACTCCCAGCAGAATAAGTTCATACCTATTTAATTATTTTCGGAAAAATATCTGTATACTCGTTTAATCCGATTACTTTTTATCAATATATCGCACCCTCAGTGGAAAAACGCCATAAGCCAGAAATGTTAATTTTTCAGTACGGCCAAAAAACTGGTTTTATGGAAATATTTACTTTGTCTTAGGTCGTAGAGGAAAGATTCTTATATCAAATAAAAGGGAAAAAAATATAACACTGCGTGGAGTGTTTAAATTAGTGGTAAGGTTTCCAGTTTATTAGTAATCATAGAAATAAAAGATTATGCTATTTTTCGTTATTTAAAAAAATATGGTATTTTAAGTATCAATACTTAAGCCAAACTTTCCCGTGAAATTAAATATATTTTAAAAAGTATGTACACTTAAAGGACTTATGAACTTGTAACACTGTCAATTATTGCTAGTATAAGTAGGATTACTGCGTTTTATCTTTTATTAAATTTGTTGTTTATTTAAGTATCCAACACTTACCCCTATTTTCAATTTAAAGGCTCGTTGAGAGACCTTAAGTAAACAAGAATAATGATTTATTCCATTACCTGTTATAAAATTTTTACATGCATATTGCCAGATATTACCCAAGGCTAAATATTTACGACTAAAGGAAAAATGAAGAAATGAGAAAGAAAAGAAAGAAAGAAAGAAAAAGCATTTATTGCCCGCATACGAGACGCACAAAAACTTAATTTTACAAAAACAACATAATAACGAAAACTTACTAAAAAAAACAAACAACAAAATCATATTCATATTCACCGAGAAACGTTGTTAGTTTTTTTTTAAACAATTGTTGCTTGTTATCCACACTTTTAACGTTGCATTGAAATTCTATGAAGTCATCAGAAGGTTCCTAGGTATACTTAGATTGTAGTAGGTAATTGTCACAAATTAAATAATAGGTTTGAAGGAAACAAGTGACCTGATTCGCGACGTTTTTCTGCGAAAGAACGTGGTTCTAATAATTAATTTATTTTATTTACCAGAAATTACAATTCAAATTAAACCGCCTTGACCGGAGCCGTGGGATTACTCGCGCATTCTTTGCTCGACGCCGCGGCGGTACCGATAAACCCTAAGAAACTTTTACGTGGAAATCGTAATCGTGTTATTTTAACGATAATCATTTTTATAATTTCTCTTCAGATGAGAGCATTAGACGCGAATCATATGATGAATGGCTCGAACCCAAGATGGCCGCCCATCAAGTATTTGACATTACGTCAGAGTGACAGCTCTGCTACCTTCAAAAATTAAGAAATAGGTAAGAATCAAACAAACGTCTGATTTTTCACGAGCCGATTTTCTGCTGTGCCAATACTTATATATTTTATTTTATAATTATTATTATTTGAAATTAATGATAACATGGAGATTACCTGCTGCTTTCAGAGACGTTTATGATTACTTAAATAAATACCAATCGGTAAGTGCTTCTTTAGCATCGATTTAAGTGAGCTAACTCTCAAAAAATGTATAGTTGGTTTACTTGACTTAGCTTAAAAAATTACTTCTCTGTGTATTTGTAGTGTGTCAGTTGGTCTCATTTTAATGAGTCATGTACATCACGTACAGTCACGAGCATAAATATGTATACTCATAGCCAAATTGTAAAACAATAATTTAGTAGGTCACCATCAATTCAACTTTTAATCATTTAACAACATTAAATTATAACAACTCCCAAATCAAGTATATATTTTTGAGTTTCAACAAAAACTTCTCGCTAAATAAGTTTTACAATTTCGCTATGTGTATACATATTATATTTATGTCTTCTGGCTTAGTTGAAAGTCAAAAGGCAATTAGTACAGAAAGAGTGTAAACGAAGGGCAGTACAGAGGTTAGATTTTATTAAGTTCATTTATCCCAAGTTAAGTTAAGCCTAAGTTTTATAACCATCTTAACATTTTTTTAAAAGCTGTCGTTATGTTTTGGACGACTTAACTTGATTCACTTTTGAATATGTGTGCATGTTTTATATTTCTTTAGGTAGGTATGTAAAGTTCTAACATTATTGAGAACGATCTTAATATCCTTTGAACATTTAGGTATATGTACCTATTTGTAATTATTTACCTCTCATTACCTATTATAATGTTTTCTAATTAATATCTTTTTTTTAATGCTCTGAAATCTGTTAATCTTTTCCATAGTTGTTGGGGTCGGTTTCGAGGATTAGATGAATATTAATAATAATAACCTTTATTCAGGGAATGTACAACCATAGCGAGTAAAACATAGAACAAACAAATAATGTACTAAACTATGTGAATTGGTATCGTATTTAATTTTAACATTAGCATATAATGTGTATTCAGTAATAGAACAATATCCGTTTTGATAATGGTCGAGTGCTCAAACTGTTCTTCGAAATATAGGTACAATAATGCCAAAAAATATGCCAGTTATTCAACAACCCATTATTAAATTGTACGTGAATTCAGTATCAAATGAAAATAATTTGCAGCAACACTGCAATCTCAATTACGTAGGTAATGCCGCTCGGTTCGTTTAATATGAATGTTGTGTAGATACCCCTACATTGTTCGATAAACATATTGTTTCAATAAAATTGAGTGCATTAGCAGTTATTTGAGTAACAGCATTAGACAATATCTCGTACTCAAGTCTCCTGCGGTGATCCGAACGACCTCCCGCGGTCGCTAGTAATCGCACTTTCCTTTTATTACCCTTAATGTCATCATCAAAGTGTGGAGGTATATCGCAGTAACCGCATTATGGCTCGTAGTTTTTCTAATTCACTCAACTAAGTTAGTGTTTCGACTCATAATAAATTGCGCAGTGAACTTTTGTAAAAGTGAAAGTGGAGTGTTGTTTCACCTGGCGATAACAGATGGCGTTGGGTGTAGCTTTGCGTTTCGTGGAACAAAAACAACTGCGTAGTGTGTAAAATTACATTGTTTTGTTAAGATTTCTTTTCCAGTTTATTGTCAGCTATTCGTATACTTTGTCTATAGAAAAATGGATTTTCAACAAGTTTAGCAATATCGTTTAACTTAAGATAAAATTCTGCAAACAGTATCGCCTGCTATCGATTTGATCTGAAATCCAGTGAATATTATCACAATGTTATTAGCTAATAGAACATAAAATTTATTTCAAACATTTAAATAATACTTGGTAAATCATTTTCATGTTTAGGATAAATTTTCCGCAATATCTAATTGCGTTCACTTACAAAAAGTTTCCCTTTGGGTGTGTGCTAACGGAAAATAAGTAGATATATTTATAAGCATACATGATTTCGTAATTCGAGAAAGTAAGTTAGCGACGTAGTCTTTTGTAGGAGGTATAGACAGTAAAACTCGTTGAATACATTTCTGTCACTGTAAAGAGAAAATATTTTGTTTTCAAGGAAAGTGCGCCACATCATCATTATGCCGCGTAATTTTTTTGTATGTGCCATTCCCGTGCCTGTACTTTTATGCCTTCCCTCCATAAAGACAAAAGGGACTTTGAAGTAAAATCACGTACATTTTTTGCAACTTACTTAGGAGAGATTCAGCCCCTTTCCTTCCATGTTAATATTTTCTGGGAAAACATTGCGGGGACAACTCATGGAAATTACATTTAGATATTTGCTCACAACGCGTACATCTGAGTGTGGGTAGGGATATTATATTTTACGTGCAAGGAATGTAATAAAATGTTTAGGACATACCGCGTGGCGCGCCGCCGCCGTGGCGGAGCCCTAGCCGGCGCGGGCGTATAGGTAATGCCGATTGAAATGTAAATGAAGGGCTCGATACCGAACTCGCGTCTGCGAGCCCAAATCTCGTTTACTTTAATATAAACCTTCTTTCATATTGCCGCGAAGGTATTCTGTTAATTAATTGCAGGTAAATAACAGTTATAACTTTTAATTAAAATCGTTTGCAGTGCGTTGTAAATAAATTGTGTATCGACTATTCACATTGCAAAACATAGGTATGCAATTTTCTGTTAAACTGTGTGTGCCATATTCTCTCATATTATTTAAGCAGCTATTTTAACATTTAAAATTTGTTTCATATAATTTATAAGTACAGGGATTTTAGTTGAAAGGTGCATTAAATGTAAAGCTTTATTTGCTGTCTGTACATCGGAGATCTGTCTGTTTCTCTCCCCTTTTAAATAGTGGGCTTTTCGTGTCATATATTTTAAAAGTTTATTGGGCATTACTCGGCGAGATAGGGAGGGTGGGAGGTTTCTGCGAATTTTCCTTTGGGACCATTTTAAATTAGTTTTATAATGTAAGTGGTTTAACATAAATCATAAATACTTATTAAACTAAAGCTCAGTGAGGCTGGCTATTTAAACTGCTGTCAAATAACGCTTATTTACGTTTTAGGGTTTCATTATTGTCAATAGTTTTTTTTTGTATGCAGGTGGTTTTTAAGGAGTATAGTTTAGAAATTTTTGAGAATATGTCGGACAAGAAACAATTAGTGCCTAGGTATTCTATTGTATTCCTACTGATGAAGACACAAGTTTATAGATATATTTTTTAATTATACAAACGGTATTGTCTGTATAAATAAACATGAATGTTAGTCAGCGCATAGCTCAAGAATGGCTGGACCAATTCAGCTAATTTATTTGTTCGTATGTCCTAAGGTCCAAGGAAGGCTTTAATAATATAATAAGTACCTAGTGATGTGCACGACCATTTGTTCTGTGTCTGGGTGTTATTTATCTATAATATGTAAGTACGTATTTAGAAATATATAAGTATGTTTCTCAGTTGTCTGGTTGCCGTGGCACCGTGGCCGTGTGTGAGATTGTCCCAAGATATTATTATATTTTAAATAAAGGATTATTACCAATTACAATCGTTTAACTAATACACCGCTGCTACATTTAGTATAATTCGGACAATATCCAGTTTAAATGGCTACGAGTTTGGCAATTTACGCACAGTGTATTTTGGCTTTAATTTTCTGTGATTAAATCCATGATTGTACCAGTTTAGATTATAAGGACCATTTCTGAATGGCCACTGATGCTAATGTATTAATTTGTATGTATATTTGACGTCAATCACGCATTACATGAATCTGTTAATCAAATTACATTTAAATAATAAATGGTCCAGTAATTAATTATTTTGGTGATAACATGAATTAATTTTATAGTTTTGTATTTAAATATGTCTTGACTACATGAAAACATTAATATTTTGTTTATAGAAAATAAAACTCATTGAATTTGTTTAGAAAATTTTTGTATTAGCTTTCTTATTATTAAAAAAAAATTCAAGACCTGATTTAGGATTTTGTAATTTTCGGAAAAAAATAAAGATTAATACCAAAATGTAAGACGTTTTTTGCATGACTTTAAAAATAAATACTTTTAGTTAGAGGTAATTTATTTAGATTGATATAAAGGCTAAGAAGTTAGTTGCATTGGTTAAAAATAATACCGTCTCATAGCCTCCGTTTACAGAAACTCATAAACGTCTAACACATACCTATTTTAAGTAAACCTTAATGTTTCTCTTCATTGCTAATTACTCTGGTTCCAATACATGTTCTATTGGTCCTTTACAGCCTTGTTGTGTGAATGGCCAGTAACAGGTAACATAGTAATCTATCCATAGATCGGGTCGAGAGATAGTTTAGTTTTTAAGATATTTTGCTTACTAGATTTGGTATTGAAAGCTTAAGCTCAAATAATATAGTAAAACCGAAAGAAATGTCTTTATATAGATTTTTATCTCATTATTTAAGACTAGGGTTCTTTGAGTATTAATGAAATGGATAGTGCTTTAACAATGTTATAAAACTTACTAATATTAATAATACTATATATTTTTCATAATTGCGAAGGATTTTTTGTTTCAGTTAATTAAATAAATATTTTCTTTTTTTGTTATTTCAGATTTCTTACCTATATTTTTTGTAATTTTTTTTTAATTTAATGACCTAAAGACAAGGGATAGTTTTCAAAATATTGGAGAAATATAATGTTTTTTATTACTATTAAAAAAAAAGTTAGTTAGCTACATTCCTTTGAGCTTATTGTTAGTGTTTGCAAACATCATCTCCTATTATAGAAAATATAATTTGATTAGGAATACCTACTTACAATATACTAATTTTTATTAATACTCAGAATCGAATACCCAATATTATGTGTACCCCTAGTTAGATTTAGTTCATTTTTCTTTGTTCTATAAAAAATAAAATATAGATAAATAGCTATAGTTGCGTGCACGACTGTCGCGCCATTGTTTTAAACAATATAACCCTTATCAAGTAAAGCGGAATGCATATCGTAGTCGGGCACATACCATTTTCCCGGTAAGATAAAATTTTCCCAGCACAATTTATTGGGCGGAACGTCTTATTTATCTTCCAAAGCATCGACCAAAGAGGACGGAGAAATCTCTTAATGGTCATGAACTTTGAAAGTATGAGTCGGGGACCACCCTAGAGAGCTATGACTCAGGCCAGCCCATCATTACGTCAGATAATCTGACTCTGGTTATAAGACCACGTCTATATTTAGATTAAGTGAAACTTGGGCACCGCCGACCTCCTGTAAATATCTAACAGTTTTTACGGCGCCGATAGGAAAAGTTATGACGTAAATGAAATGCGTCATCATGGGACTAAGAGAAAAACTCTAATACTTTTAGATAAAGTATCAAGACAATGTTTCATTTGCCTACTTTATGTAGCTGTAATTCTTTATAACCCAAGCAATGGCTGCTACACTTACTTTTGCTTAATTATAATTAATTTAAGTACGTTCTCGCTTTAAACATATTACTACGGAGAAAGTTTTGGCAGTGTTTCCGTATATGATTAAAGTTCTCGGGAACAATTTATGCTTAATAAGGTGAAATGATAATAATAATAATACCTATTACTTACTTTGAGTTTGAATGCCTGTACCAGGACCTATTAAGGAATAAAATTAAAATCAAAGCTAATTGTGTTTTACCTTTATACATTAAGTCTAGGTACATTTAACGATATCCATGGGTTTTCATGAAAACACTTGATCGAAGTGCGACGCAATATGAAACCTCCTCAACCACTATTTCAGTTATTGACACTCGTCTGGTCAATTGACGCTAAAACGCAATATCCTGCCCTGAGTGTTTGGTTTCTTTTTTTATTTATATTCTTATAATAATGATGACACTGTGTTCCCGCTTTTAACAGTTTAAATTATGATTTGTGACTAAATCATTAAAAGAGCAGAGCTAATTGTTTAAAGTGATTTCCGAAAACAAATCGAAATACCTGCAAGGATATTAAATTAAATATTTAATTAATGAAGGCTAAATAAATGATAATTTAATTATATAATAATAAGACCTTCTGCTTAATCAGTGGGATCTTTTAATAGCTGTTATTAATTTTTTGCCACTTTTTGACTATACCAACAATTAAAAATCACCTCAAAGTAACCACAAATAGTGGTTTAAAATTTATTTTGTAATTAACGAATTCTATTTCATATTCAAATTGTATTCATAACATTTATCCGACGATAAATAATGGGTCATTCATTATTACTAACTATGACAATATCAAAATATGGCGCTATGATTAATATTTTTAACGAAAACAACAAAAGGTATCTGAATTAAATATAAAATAACATATTCAATGTTATTCTGTTTAAAATGCAACCATGCAACCTATTAAATTATTGTGAAGATAAATACGAGTATTGCAGCTGTTTCAAAGTGAAACAATATCAAATAGATGCGATATTATTTTGAAAATAGAAAAGAAGAATCAGTAATATTTTTAATTAAAATTGCCATTAAAAAAATAGACAGACTTTTAATATAAATATACAAAATATTGAACATTGTGTAAGCTGTCAAATAATTTAAAATTATTGTAGTAGCAACTATTAAAACGATCAGTCTGATTGTACATAAAAATGATTTGATGGCATTAATTTGCGATTATTCATATCGTCCACCATTATAAATATCACTTAGTCAATTAGATACTCCGACCGCATAAATTAAGCGTTTACGTCCAAACCAAGTGCTTAGAATTGCTAAAGAGTCACTAATGTCCGTTAACAGTATGATGAGAACACATAAAATGATATTGCAGTTTGATAGGCCTTCAGAAGTACGAATGTGTTTGTGGATTGCCTCTTAAATGCATTATTACTTATATAGTGGCTGCGGCCATCTATTACGATAAAATTAGTACATTTCCTTTCCCAGTAAGTGGCTATAAAGTTACAGTGACTGATGTCCAGTACCGATTTAATATTGATTACAAATTCGATTGGGTGCAAGTCATGTTTTACCGTTTCAAATTAAATGCTTTAGTAATAATTATTTTACACGATTTTATGTACTGGATCTAAGTGTTTTATACTACCTACTAGCTTTTGATAGCGGCTCCGCCCGCGTGGCCGTCGTTGATCGCGACAAACCTGTAACCTGTAGCCTTCCTCAATAAATTGGCTATCTAATGTTAAAATATTTTTTCATATCGGCCTAGCAGTTCCTGAGATTAGCGCGTTAAACCAAACAAACAAACTCGTCAGCTTTATAATATTAGTTTAGATTTAAATAATGTTTTATTTTAAGAGATATAAGGTAGCTCAATTGGTTACAACGTACTCTTAATTTTGTTGTCATTATTCTAGTTAAATATCTGCCCGGCAATGTTAACCTTTCGTTTTTTTCGGCATATACGGATAATGCGACAGAAATACAATAACAATAAAAACTTCTACAACTGTATCCTGCGAAAAATTACAACCCTAGTCTGTAACAATGTACCAACTTTACAGACATAAAGAATTCTAGACTCGTAACATATAACTGACCAGAGATAAAAATAATTTCGGCCAAGAATACAGTTTAGCTATTTAGAAAGTTTCGCCAGTAATATCGATATCTTAATCCGTACTAATATCTATGAATTCGACAGTACCTGACTGTTTGTTTGTTCGGATTGCTTTCTCGGCAAAACCACTGAAATAATTTCGATGAAGCTTAGAGGAAATTAATCATATAGGTACCCTAAAAAAGCACATAGGCTACTGTTCCTCATGATAACCAATAAGTATGACGGAGCCACGAAAGTTTAGTTTTGTTCACAATATATTAATAACATTGTATAAGAACCAATAATATTAAAACCCTTGTGGTTATTTGGAAGTATATTATTGTCCTGAAACTTTAATTAATTATACTTTCAAGGATAAACGACAAAACAGTTTTTAATTATATTTGGCGTGTAGATTCTTTTAAGGAATAACCAGCAAAGTCGGTAACAAAAGCCTGTATCACATCAACCGAGGAAAACACATGTAATATTCTTTCAATAAGTCGATGCGGGTAACATTGCCAGTTCTAAAAGACATTTCGTTTTATGGGGTGTTCAATCCCGGGGTAATAATGTTGACAACTTTGCGGCTGGACTCAAGTACTGAGACATATTAACGAAAGCAGGAAATGTTTAAGAGTTTAGTTTAATTAAATTACGGTTAAGTATTTATGAGGGTATTAAAATACCTCTCGTAATTGCAAGGTGTTGTTTAAGATGGTTCAATTTAAAGTTTAGATAATTTAATTATCTCGGTTTTAATTTGTCTATTTTTTAAAGCCAACCTTGGCGAACTTTGCTTTGCTTGTATTTTGATGGAAAGTCTATACTTAAATTGCAACAACAATACTAACTAACACATGCTCAAAAAGTTTCTGACAAAAAATGTGGGACAAGTTTTACATAGGAATTTTATTTAAAGGCAAGAATATAATACAGATTAACTGAAATGCCTTCATACAATTACATAAATACTGTATGGTATTAAATTTGTGCTTAGATTATAATAGGATATTAGATATTTATGTTTGCCATTGACTCGCACACAAATAATTAAAAATATACAGTGATTGGAAAATACGTGTGACGTCACGGTGTCGCACACTTTTTGGTATCACGTTGCAGGCAGGGTTTATAACGTCACAATGTTACTAAAGGCTACATCGTTGTCAATCAATAATATAAAAGCCCACGTCACTCACTGACTCACTGACTCACTGACTCACTGATTCTGGAACGCTCGCACACTATGATAATTTTTAAAGAAAGAACACATAACAAAGAGTTTATCATAAAAAAGTTTCAAAAACAATATTTTCGCGAAACGTCAATGACTGAAGAAAAGTATTAAGTTTTGTTATGATTCAATCAATGTTTCCGGCAAGACGTTTCTATAATACTTTACGCGCGAGCGAAGCCGCGGGCAACAGCTAGTTTATAATATTTTAATAAAAGTAAAAATAAGTGTCCATTTTTTTATCATCTTTCTATGCAGGATTAATTAAAAAGGAGTGCGTATATTCAACGAGGTAATGGGGTGCATAAAAATGAACAGCTTTTCCCAAAAAATATAGCTCTAAATCTTAAAAATGAAAATTATCTTTTCATACAAACATAAGTCTCGTGACCGTCACGTTGTATGAAAAGTTCGTTGTCTCCTGTACATATAAATTAATAAATCATACTATCTAGACTAAATAGATTTTCACTCTCCTGTCTCCTGAACTTATCAAATAGTTGATCACCTTACTTTATAGTAATGTGGTTTCCATAGCATCACCATAAATACTCCTTGATACCATACCATAAGGGTCGGCCCTCATGGTATTCTTCAGTCCCTAAAGATGGTACGTAACTGTGACATAAAGTTCTGGCTTAAACCAGCTACAGAGCCTCATTACAAAGTTATTGCTCTTTTCATTACTCCCAGCAGAATAAGTTCATACCTATTTAATTATTTTCGGAAAAATATCTGTATACTCGTTTAATCCGATTACTTTTTATCAATATATCGCACCCTCAGTGGAAAAACGCCATAAGCCAGAAATGTTAATTTTTCAGTACGGCCAAAAAACTGGTTTTATGGAAATATTTACTTTGTCTTAGGTCGTAGAGGAAAGATTCTTATATCAAATAAAAGGGAAAAAAATATAACACTGCGTGGAGTGTTTAAATTAGTGGTAAGGTTTCCAGTTTATTAGTAATCATAGAAATAAAAGATTATGCTATTTTTCGTTATTTAAAAAAATATGGTATTTTAAGTATCAATACTTAAGCCAAACTTTCCCGTGAAATTAAATATATTTTAAAAAGTATGTACACTTAAAGGACTTATGAACTTGTAACACTGTCAATTATTGCTAGTATAAGTAGGATTACTGCGTTTTATCTTTTATTAAATTTGTTGTTTATTTAAGTATCCAACACTTACCCCTATTTTCAATTTAAAGGCTCGTTGAGAGACCTTAAGTAAACAAGAATAATGATTTATTCCATTACCTGTTATAAAATTTTTACATGCATATTGCCAGATATTACCCAAGGCTAAATATTTACGACTAAAGGAAAAATGAAGAAATGAGAAAGAAAAGAAAGAAAGAAAGAAAAAGCATTTATTGCCCGCATACGAGACGCACAAAAACTTAATTTTACAAAAACAACATAATAACGAAAACTTACTAAAAAAAACAAACAACAAAATCATATTCATATTCACCGAGAAACGTTGTTAGTTTTTTTTTAAACAATTGTTGCTTGTTATCCACACTTTTAACGTTGCATTGAAATTCTATGAAGTCATCAGAAGGTTCCTAGGTATACTTAGATTGTAGTAGGTAATTGTCACAAATTAAATAATAGGTTTGAAGGAAACAAGTGACCTGATTCGCGACGTTTTTCTGCGAAAGAACGTGGTTCTAATAATTAATTTATTTTATTTACCAGAAATTACAATTCAAATTAAAGCTTATAATTTATATTAGTTTTAAACAGGACTCTTTGGTTTGAATGATTAATCACATATTCATTTGATAGCGATGAGAATCTATCTTACAGGCTCCATCTTATTTTAATACATATAAGCTAAAGATTTATTATCTAGCCGATATTTTTTCGAAGTAAATGACAAGGCCTTATATGTGATGAATATAAATGGTGTCAATCATGAAACACGAGACACGCTGAATCCTAAAAAATATACATGTATATTCCTTTGGAACAGAAAAATTACTAAAATTAACTAATACTTTAACGTGTCTTCACCCTTCCACATATTTTGCTATAAACTTATAGTATTTTATTACTATAACACTTAACCGAATAACAATTAAGTACGGTGCTACTACAAATATATCATTTTGTTTTTGTAAAAGAATGAGAAAGCAATTTTTAGGGTCCCGTATCTTAAAAGAAAGAACGGAACTCTTATAAAATCACTTTTATGTCCATCTGTCTGTCCGTCTGTTCGTTCGTCTGTCTGTCAAGACCCTGTATGTCGGAAAAGCGTATAATTTAGTGTTTGAGGTTGTGAAAAAAGACAACCTGCTAAGTTAATTGAAAAAAGATACATTTCATCACTGTCAAGGATATCCAAACTAATAGGGTACTTTTCGTTGACCTAGAACTTTGAAATTTGGCAAGTAATACCATCTTATATTATCGGTACAGCAAAAATTCTGTTATATATTCATAAAGCATAAAGACTTTGGTCGTTATACAGAACCCTCAGTGGGCGAGTCTCACTTTCACCTGTACAGTTTTTTAAACTTCGCTTCACACCAATTTTTATATCGTCAGATAACTTTTATTCGAGGAATAAAATTGACGTTTGACGGTTTTTGTATAAAACAACTGTCAAAATTTCAAAAATATTCCTCAGGTAAAGTTATCTGACGATGGAAAAATCAGCCCTAAATCAGATAATTCGTTTTAAGGCAAGTAGTCAAGCTATATCTGTCCATTGTTAAATACCCACGAGTCATGAATCAAACTGGGTTAATTAACTATAGGTGACAAATGGAGACAGTAATTTCATTGCTAGCGTTATTTCAACCCTAAAATATCGCTTTGTATTTTCATTATGAAGAGCTTGACACTTGCCTAAAAGGTATTTATTTTTATTGTATAAAATAAATCTCGTTCGGACTGTATGAACATTAAAATTATCCAGTATTTGTTTACAAAGTTGAGCATCTTTTCCCATGCCTTTTACCAAGCTAGGGGTCGGCTTCCATGGAGTTTTACCGGATTCGTATTTTACATCGAGCTACTGCCTAGAGCCTATCTGACCTCTACAACCCCTTTTACTAGGTAATACTGCATCCCATAGTAAGACTGGTTGTTCGAATTGTAATTACTTACTTAATGACTGTCAAAGATCACCGGATGACAGCCAGGGCCAACGGCTTTACGTGGTTTCCGAGGAATGGTGGGGTTCACCCAAGTGAATAAAAAATGAGCGAACGCGGCTTAACCTTTACTAACTGTCAAACCGTACAGCTTACACTTAGCCACGAGCCCCTCTATGTACAGAGAAGAGCACAAAATATATTTTTTGTAGTTTTGTTAAACTCGAGCAAGTTTTGAAGTTAGTGACATGCATTAGAGACTAATTCTAAGGGAGACACAGAAAGTAAAATTTATTATTCTATTCGAGTACGTCGCGAGGTGACGTTTTTAGGAGAATATTTTAGTGTTTGAGGAAGTTAGGAAGTTTGTAATTAGTTTGGTGTACCGGCAGGTGGCTCCACTGTCTTTGCAGTATCATCACGTCTCATAACTTTTTCATTTGACGCGTACACGAGCAACTTTTCCATTTCTTTTTATTAACATCATAACGAAAATGAGAGTAGGCTTTATGAGAAACAGATACCTGATGGTTTTGCTAAGTACCCTCGCTGCCTGTCATTTAGTTAGGTTATTATAACTTGGGGTCTGGCGAAAACAAGATGTCGCCGCCAGATAACTAATGTATATCGACGTCGGTTTCTATATTACCATACTTAGTTCAAAATGATGTTAATTTATTCAGTTCATTAAGAAAAAAAGTTGTCAGACTTGCGAAAAATATAAATTTGGAAATAATCAACTCGAAAACTAAACTAAATAATTAACCTACAAAAAAGAGAACTTTGCCTCAAACCCACAGGCGATTTCTCAATAAAATTTTGGTATAACCATAATACAATTTATTACATAAAGATTTATACATTTCTCAAGGCTTTTACCCGTAATAAAAACAGATGTTTATTAGTTTAGACGATTGCTCGAACCCGAAGCAAATGTTCTAAACAACGGTACGCGTTATGAAAAGAATTGTTTTCCCTGTTTGAATTCTCATTTCGGGAACAAAATAAAAAAAATCTTTCAAATCACGTACTTGAGCGAAGTTACTTAGCTTAGGAGCAAGTCTTTGTATCTTTTTTGTACATTAATAATTTGTTTGGGTCGTACACGGCCCTGCGAGTTACATATAACTTAGGTATGTTATTTTCTCATACAAAGCTGTCAAGATTGTGACAGAAGGTTTTATTTTTTACGTGCAAAGAATGTAATGAATAAGGACATAACATGCGCCATTATAATATAATGCGTTGGCAGTGAGCGACGTCGCTTCTTTGAGGATGTATAAATTGATAAACATAAGTCAACCGCTCGCGGGAATTTCTTATTCAGGATTTTATGGCCTAACACAAATATATTATCCTGATATTCTGATATACACAATCGGATGTCTTTTCGCATTAGGCGGATTTATTTACAACTTATTACATTGGCACTTACAAGCTTCACAAACAGTAAACGTAACGTACACATTAACAGAAAACCACGACGTAAATAATCCAATTTTGTTTAAAATGAGCGAGTAATAAATCCTGGCGAATTCTAGTTTCATAACTCAAAGTCACAAACAATATATTTATAAGAACATTATACAGAATAAAGAATCTTTTAGGAGGTTCCTTTTACTGAAAGCTTTTTACAAAATTCTTGGGATTTGCTTTGCAAAATGCGCACTGCACAGCTTTGTACGCATACGCTGAAATATTAAACGACACTTATAACGGCTGTGGGAAGCGGAACACATGACTTACAAAGGGTTTTCTTTGATTTGTTACTGTGTATGGATCGAGCAGGGCTGGCTAGTTCCGTTCACGGCAACAATTGAAGATCCACTCTCACATCCTAAGCTAACAAACGATTAGGATTCATTCCTACACCTACCGTTTCTTCTGCTTTGATAAACAAACACTTAACGAAATGTTTATACCGTTACGTACTCCAAAACAATCCCTATTGCAAAAAGGTATCATGGCTTATTAACAAAAACCGATATATGTGTTTAAGGTTGTTTTTACGTCTACCAGTCGAACGTAAAATAAGTTTGTTTTCGCATACATGTTTTAGTATCGGAACAACAATTTTTTGTTTAAAAAAAACCACAATTCACCCATCCTAACCGAATTGGAAAGCCGGACAAAGTTGCGAAATGTAGGCGCCGAGTTTTTCAGTTGGAACTTGGCAACATCCGTAGTGGCGTGACTAAAAAACTAGTTAAACCAGTATCGAAGTAAAAGACTAACCGAATAATTACACGATGCATACGTCTTAATAAAGAAGAACAAGGAAGGCAGTGAATTGAGTGGTGTGCCGCAGTGCGTCCTGCAGTGGCGTTGACACTGGCGCCGCGAGGCCGGCACGCGACCAATTTACTTAAGGCTGTGTACACAGGTCAGCTCGGCTAAATCACCGCTAAACGAGTATTAAATCACCGTTTTTGCACTCATGCGACACAATATCGTTTCAGAATCATATTGCAAATCAAAATAAAGATCTATACAACTGGCAAAAAGTATTATTAAGTGTAATTAGATAGAGGGATACTAAAATTATAAGGTGCCGAACCCCCTCGGGAATATAGGGTTTATAGTGCAGCTGCGGTTCGTGGAAGAACTGGGTCCTCGATAGGGTAAACCTAACCCCATTAGGCTAGTACTGAGAATTTTGAAGCGAAAAAACCCATTTACTTACCACCATGCTGGCTGGCGCCTGGTATTATTAAACCGACAAATTGTTTGGAAAATACGTGTCATTTGCTAGAAATACCACAATTTCGTTCCATCTAGATGTTACATATTGGCGAATAGACAATGTACTGTAGAAAAACCTACGTTAGGCTATTTATTACAGCTTTATATATCACATTTGTTCTTATTTATTGGCTAGACGATATTATTCTGCTTCGAAGGGAATGACTAGGCCTTTTATACGATGAATATAAACGATGTTAATCATAAAACACGAGATACGCTATATCCTAAAAGTCATGTAGATCAAATTTCTTTAAGAATACAATAAAAGGATTAATGATATTGTGCAATATTCGAATGTGTCTACGCCCTAAATACTTAATGACTATTTCACATATTTTGCTATAAACCACTTGCCGATGTTGAATAAACAATCTTAGTCATTTATAAGCTATCTATATCTGAAAATAAATTCTAACAAACTTTATTGGAAAATCTATCGACTTTTACATTTGAATCGATGAATGAAATATGAAATACTGGCCTCTGGTGTCAGCTTGAGAAAAAAATACAAATAGGTAAAATATTAAAGCTATTTTTTTTTTATAAATGTTAATGTTTGATAAGGATAAACGATGAATTGAAAAAGAGGTTACGTGCGAGTCGGACTTGCACACGAACAGTTCCGAATATACAACGTGTAAAAAATATAATTATTTATCAAAGCCAAAAATTTTGTCAACCCTAGTAAGCTGTCATTTCCGGGAATCAGATTATTTAACATTAAGGCCTACCTACCTATTTTACCTAATAATTGTCTACTTTAATAGTTTTCTATTTGTCATTCTAAAATGAATGAAAGCTTTGTAACATCCTAGAACTATGTCGATGCACGTAGGTGCATCTACATAGTATATTACATAGTTTTACTATCAAAAGTATTTAAGAAGTAGTTCTTAAATACTTTTGATAGTAAAACTGGAGTGGCGCTAGTAACGTTGTAAGTATCATGCTAATAATGTATCATGCTAATGATAGACTTGATATATTTTCATGTTCGTTGAGCGAGTTCACAAGGCTTACATATTGGGTGAATTGTAATATTTAATTAATAGCTATATTTAAGTTTATATTATGCTGATTTTAGAATAACTACATCTATTGAATTAGGTTTTACCTGTAATGATAGATGTAAGGTGTATAATAAATAAATAAATAAAATAAATAAATAAATAAAATAATATGTCACGTTTCTGTACCATCCGGTTTTCAAATATTTTTCATTTTGTCAATAGATAGTTTAGAAACAAATCAATCAAAAATGTTTGTAAAAAGAAAATTATTAGTAAAAAATATTAAATCGAATTATTATTCGATTTAATATTTTTTACTAATAATAAAAATAATAAATAATTTAATAATAATAAAAATTATACAATAGAATTAATTATTTTATATGTAAGACGATACCACAGTTGCTCAAAGGATGAAACTATATCGCCAGCGTCAAAAAAAACAAGCTGTCAAATAAGTGATTCTTTATTGAATGAAAATGTCTGAATCTCAAGAACATTTTACACCGTCATCTGTGAACGTTACACGCACTCTTTTTTTAATGGAGTGCGCATATTCAACGAGGTAATCAGGTGCATAAAACTGATCAACTTTTCCCAAGGAACATAAGTCGAAATCTTAAAATTGAAAATGAAATATTCATACAAAGTGACAGGTCACGTGACTTATTTTTGTATGAATAGATGTTTTTTTATGAAAACCTGATTACTTCGTTGAATATTCGCACTCCATAAGATATAATCCTGTATATAACTATTATGGACCACACATTTTGAAATACGTTATATTATTTTTATATTATTTGTTGTTAATGCGGCTACAGAAAAACTTTGACAATACAAATTTTATGCTGGCTGACACAGACTGACGGACAAGGGGATTAATAATGTGGTCCTGTTAGCACCTCATGGATAAGGAACCCTAAAAATTGGACGAGTTTTTTGTCTACGAGACACAAAAGTGTACCGTTATTTTTCAGTCTGCAACATTTGTTAAGCAATTATTGTTTGAATAATGGTGTCGAGTTACACAGAATATTAAAATTTCTATTTTCTTAAGTAAAGCAACTTTATGACAGCAGTGAAGTACCTAATGAGGACACTTTTCTTTACGCTTACTTTTTGATTGTACACTTATGACTTACAAAAGTTGATGTATCGTCAAATATCTAAGTACCTCAAGTCTGTACCTAAGTAGTTCTATATATAGAGTGTTATTGAAAAGTAATATTCAGCCATGAGGAATTAAGGGTACATCTAATATACGTATAGGGAGCTTACAAACATCATAGTGTGTCAATTAAATATTCATAATATGAATATTTTTTTCATAATAATATTTATCTCATAATATAATATGAATATATTCATGATATGAATATTTAATTCCTAATAATATTTTTTCCATCAAAATTCATAACCGCTGCGTTGTAATTATGTACCATAACGTAAATTATTTCATTTTTAACTCTCGTTTTATAAACTGACTCAATAACAGATGTATTTTT
This sequence comes from Plusia festucae, assembly GCA_950381575.1. Classification (NCBI taxonomy): domain Eukaryota; kingdom Metazoa; phylum Arthropoda; class Insecta; order Lepidoptera; family Noctuidae; genus Plusia; species Plusia festucae. The sequence goes on from OX494434.1 coordinate 9,846,359, forward strand.
CATCCCTTGTGGATACATATAATTTTGGTAACGCTGTATTCCTCCAGTATAAGCTAACTTGTTAAAAAAATCTTTGATGGGGAATGGGATAAAATCATAGTCTGTTTGGAGGTAAATGATTCATTTAATTTACTAAGATAACTTTATTCGAGGTATTATTTTAATATTTGGACAATTGTTTCATACAAAAACTGTCAAACGTAAATTTTATTCCTCGAATAAAAGTTATCTGGTGATGGAAAAGTCGACCCTTACCTACTTATTACCAAGTTTAAATCCATAATTCCTTTAATAATTTTAACTGGTTATTGTAGCGCGTGACGTGAAGAAGATAACTATTGCTTAAAGTTCACATTCATGTCGCGCTCACCGACCTCAAGTACCATACCAATCCACTTCTCTCAATTGATTCTTACTGTTCGTGCTAAAGTTTCCCTATACTTCCATGATTCGATTACAATATGTTTTCTCTAACATTGAAAGCACAAAAAGAAAATCCAATGAGGAAATACTTTTACATGAATAATTTATTTGTAATATATTATCTCTTATCTCTTCTGCCGCCTTCTCAACACTACGTCACGGACGAAGCATGCTTTAACTAAAGGTAACTAAGAAATACGGTTAAAAAGTATCGAAAAAAGATTACATTTAAATAATATCACCCAAGCGATCAGTTTCGCCTCCGCGTGAATGGCAATTGGCTTCATGAAATCTGGCCTCCTGGGCTCTTAGTAATCAACCCAAGGAATGTTCGATTCCGACAAAGATTCCTTTTTGCAAGGACTAAAAAGATTCTTATCATGAAATAAATTGCTGTTATAAGGGTAAGAGAAAATTACAATTTGCGATGGGGCCCGAGCATAGAATTAGTCGTGGCCTAGATTCGACCTTTTATTTGTAAGTAGGATATTTTTTTTATTATTTAAACTCGCCGCTTCGCTACGTCTGCATACTAAACTAGAAGATCGGGGTACTGGCTTACCCATTTTATGTTTCGGGGCCGAAACACATTACCTATGCATTAACATAAAATAATAATAGTCGATATAGAATATTCTGTATTACAGTTTAACCCTTTTAGAAGTGTCTAAGAAAAATGACCAGTACTCAATGGACTGGACTTCAGTAACTCTAGGTCTGTAATGCTGTTGTGTGATATTATGACGATGTTGGCTTCCTCGGAGGGACATGCAGGTGTACTTTTGTTTATCTATATTTAACTGATGAATATGTATATAAGTAGCTATGCTATGTTTAATATGCCAAATTATACTTACCATAAGATATTTAATATATTTCCAATCCGCGCCGAACAATGAAGTGCGAAAATCAATCTTTACTTTAACGTAAAGGTGCTACAATGTCTTAGCTTTTGTTTTGCGTACTTAATAAATATATTCTATTCTTCTTACAGTAAAGGCTGGCGATAACTCAGGGAATGCTCCGGTTATCAAATATTGCTAGTTGTACCCAGGAGGCTTGATAAAAACAGGCCTCAATTCTCTAAGTATATACCTTAAAGAAGCTGCGAAAACTGAAAAACAAAAACAAGCAAATAAAACCTCCAACTCACTCTATTATAAAAAAAAAGACTTCGATGTACTTTTAAAAAACGTTCTGAAATAAAAAAGATAGAATAAAAAAGTTAGTATTCATAAAATTGACTTATATATCTACTCTCTTCCAACCCTAATAGAGTACCAACTACCAAAACTGAATCCACTAAAATATGAATAACACATAAATCAAATATGCAAACAGTATTCTGCAAGTAACTAAACAATTGAAACGGTCCAGTTACAATTCAGCGTGGTCGAATTAAATCAGGCTAGTTAAGTGTGACCGTACGAAGCAAATCTCAGCAAGTGCTCGGCTTCATAATTTCATAATCTTAATGGCTACCTCGCTTCGTAAAGTGGAGGAATTTAGTGAGGTACCCTCCCCGGAGGCTAAACACTTTGCTGACCATATCTTACATCTTGGTAATAACCGGGGATAATGGACTGCCCGGTTTTTGAGTGCGTCTTATACGTTTTTCTGTGTGAGTTCATCTCCTTATTATTTCGATTAGGCTTAATTGAATGTGCGATAATGTGTGTAATACTTTGTTATTAGATTAAGTAAAAGGTTATTGGGTAAAAGGACTACTGTTATCGGGATTTAGGTAGGTATAAAATTTACGCATGGTTAGACGAAGAGCGATCGAGCTCACGTGGCGTGCCGTAGGAAAGGCCTATGTCCAGAAGTGGACGAATATAAGCTGATAATGATGTCGTTAGATAGATGGGTATTAAATCTGGAAAGAAGAGTATTTTTACTTCAAACGTTACCTGGTTTTGCAATCATAAGCGTCGTAATTCTTACTTCTTTTAAGTAAACAGTTGAATAAAAAGAAAATTACTCTTTAATTACTTAGACAAAAATTTCCGTAGAGCAACTTGAATGCTTAACAAAGTACCTATTGTCAAACCTATAAAACGTGTGAACCCACAAAACCGAAGATCAATAATAGATCTTCATTTAGCATAAATAAATACGCGAATTTCAGCCGTGCCGTTTTCCCACAGCGATTCATAAAGAGGGTTTCAAGTGCACCGTCATTAATTCAATTTACATACAATGCCGACCGTGATGTGCTCCGCGAGACAGATAATCGAACAAATGACTTTTCGAACTCAGCGCTGGATGGTGTTATTCTCGATGGAGTCACGTAACTGGATTATTTCTGATGTGTTAATAATATTTTGCAGCGCTTTTTCATATTAAAAATCACAGCTTTAAGCAAAGCCTTTAAATGAAGCTAAGCTTCTTGTAAAAACTACGCATTAACTTCTGCCCCCTTAGAAAAGTTACACTAAACTTCTACAAGCGTTCAATGATATGTCGTAGATCGTTCCTACGTCAATCGCATAAATGACATTAAATGTATGGAAATGACATTCTCTTCGATAAGTCACGTGACTTAGACTTGTCACTTTCATACATTTGAGCGATTCGATCAGCGTTAACGATTGTAGTAATGTACCTTGTCTAAGGGGGCTGTTGTTTTGTCTATATAGCCAGTATAAAATAAAACAATAAAATAATATTTTGTTACGCTTTCAATAATTTATAGTTGTTTTTCTGGTGAGATAATAGGCTGTTATAAAAATGTTGATGTATTAATGGCAGCCATTTGTTGTGTAAGCGGTCTGGGTTAGTCTGGACTTTCATAACAAGAACGTTCCTATTTTACCTTATCGAATATTTATATAAAGACCCATAAATAAATTGTATTATGATTCCAGGATTTATTTTTATAAACGGACTAAATAGACTTTTATGAAACGCCAGCTGTAAATTTTTAATAATCAAATAGTTTAATAGAATACGTATATTTTTTTATTAAATCTCAATACCATTATATCTGTCTGAATACAATTAATTGCAATTCAAAAGTTCCAATTCCAATTCATAACGTTTCAAAAATCACTAAATTAAAACGCAACCCGCCCGTTCTTTTTTCAACTGTCACATTTGAAATATCGTAATACAGTTTGCATATGACCGTTCGTCGGTCGGCAAACGAGAGAGGGGGAGCATAGAAACTGTAAATGGAATGAAAACATTCGAGTTTCGTTTTCATTCATTTAATTAGCCGGAGTTTTAAACGCGGCGCCGCCGTGTCGCTCCGTGCCGTAATCGACCATCCATTCGGATGTTTCACTATTTCCTTTGTTAACTGTTGTTTTATTTTTTATTTCTTTTCTGGAATCCGATCTGGTAACGTGTTTTTAATAATAGCAAATAATGGATTAAGGATTTAGATTGGTTTTGTTATTAAAAGTTTTTACTGCGAATTGTGGTAACTGGTTTTTGGGTTACTTTTAAAAAGCATTGCATAAAAGCATATTGAAAATTTAATGGTAAAATATTTTCTATTAAGTACAAAAAATAAAATTCCAAAAGCAATCAGAGAATGGTGAAACAGAAATGCTCTTTTATTTTTGCAATAGCTGCAGATGCAAACGGGAAGTGCATTGGGCGACTTTTGTTTTCAACTTTTTCCGAATTTATGACTTAGATCCCACATGAGTTCAGCCGTGGACAAGTTTTCACCTAGTTATAGCATTTTTCCCAGGTAACAAGTTCGTATGGTGTTGTTTTTAAATTAAATTTTGAATCTTAAAACAAAGTGAAATATGTGAGGGCGCTGTTGGGATAGAATTCCCTGGTGTCGTCTAGAGAGCCAATTAATTACCAATTCAAATCTAGTAATAATGTAAGTGATGCTACGCGAAAAAGGCCAATAACTTTGGGTAAAGCAATTCGCCTTCAATTAGTGCAGGCGTCGGTTCTCTTTATTTATTCAGACGGACCGGATAAAATAAAAAGGTAGAAAAAATATCTCTGAGATAAACATTCATATGAGATGGGAGGCAAAGGTTCGGTATTAGAATACGTTCAAGGTACACTGGCAAAATATTTTGATTTACTACTCAGTTTGGGGGTGAGACTGATTGAAACTTGCACTCAGAAGTCAATATCAGCGATTCAATTTCGTTGTATTGAACACTATAAAATGTATTTACTTTGTGAGGTAAGTTCTTTATATGTAGGTACGGGCGTCTAATAACTTTCTGTAATAATAAACTTGGGTGGTGTTCCTTCGAGAAGTTGTATTGGTTTAAAGTGTCTAATGATCTGTCTTTGTATCTTATTGAACGTTGTCTGAAACTACGTCTGACGTTGATTTCTTAGTGTTGTCTGGCGTCACCCGTGGGTGAATAATAGATATTGAATGTTTTTGAAATAGGTGCTGAAATTTTTGCTGATAACTGGAATTTTCTTCAACTCTTTTATGTTAATGTATTTTACAAATAAAGTTAGACTCGAGTTTGTTTTTAAAAACATTCCGTGAACACTGCCAAAAATAATTCAACAGAAATGCACACCTGAAACCGTAGCAAAAGCAAAATAACCATGGAGCACAGAACGATTAAAATTTGGTTTATTGCGGGCTAAATATGATCGGTGTTAATGTGTTCCGGTCCCTTTAAAAAGTTGGCAACCGGTAGAGGTGGCGTTCGCTACGCGTTTACGACCATCATTGACCATTTATTTAAGTACGAAAACCCAGCATTTGACTTCATTTTGATACGGAACTGTTTACAGGTACAATATGGATTTATTTTAAAGCTAGCTGTGCCTCGCGTTTGCACCCGCGTGAGTAGTTCCCGTTGCCGTAAACATAATTTTTCATTGTTTTTTTATATCTGTTCTGCTATTCAGGACGAAGACGAGTCCAACGAATCAAGGATCATGAACATCAGTCCACCCGTTCTCGAGATATAAGTGTTGTGACAAACCCGACTTATCTTTATATTTAAATATCTTTGAAGCAATTTTTGTTGTAAGATTTTTACTTCATATCTTAACGTGTTAAATATTCTATAAAGCATGAAATTTCCATAAAATGTACATAAGTAATGTGTTACTGGAACAAGGAAATGATAAAACTTTAATGTTATTTTCATATATTATTATCGCACTAGAAAATCCGTTACAGATCCCTCTTAAAAGTGCGTGGATATGTTGGACCTTTTTTTGCGTAAAGGTGCTTCCGTTCCCGGATTAACATAATAGGATATTCTTTATCCCTGTAAGTTGTAGGGCTCCCGTGGGAGACCTAAAGTTCCTTCGAAATCCGTGGGGTGAAGGACTGGTGTATTATAAAAATCCATTGGTTTATGTCATCACCCTTGAAAGTTGAATTTTTATAGCTTAGCATCGGAAAACTCCTTTTTTTCCTTGAATAAAATATTTAAAGTCAGTTTCGATGTTGTGGATCTCACATTATTTAGTAAATAAAGTTCAAGTTTCAGTATTATTTACACATAGCTTCTTCTTGTGCTAGGAACGAACTGGCAACTTCAAATATTCAAAAGATTTTACAAATGGAATACCTGAGTAAACAGACGTAATTTTCTCTACTTGCTTTTGTTTTTCATGTTTCGATACGGCAGTGCGTTTTTCTTTTGTTTTACTAAAACAATTGACTGTATGCAATTTGAATATCTTAGTTGCCCAAATGCATACACTACAAGAGTCCTCAAGCTTACAGAAGAGTATCTTCAAGCCGATAAATATAATACAAAAGACAAATTAAGCCCATACCAATAAGTAAGACATGAAAACGATATGCCATAAAAGTATATATATACAGTAATTTTCATAAAGTAAAATACCAATAAACGAAAATACAACCCTGTCTCGTATCAAATTTCCAGTTAAACATGGTGTACAATATTTTTAAATTGTAATCATAGTAAAAGTACGTAGGGTGGCGCGGGACTGAGCTCGTAAACCATCGTTCGGTCTGCACTAAATGTCAATGTACAAGGGCACAAACGACAACTCTACCTGAGGCACGTACCCTATCACTTGTGTACTATTTGTATCGAAGTCGTAGTAATGGTAAATTGTTTAGTATTAAAATTTTAGTAGTATAAAAAATTATTTAATATCAGGGTCCTTTTGAAAATTTGAAATGTCTTACCTATTTTGACTGGAGATGCCAGTGATGCGGGAGCAAAGAGAGACTATTTGAAGTTTTCTAATGAATGACTGTAAAAGATGATAAAAATGACGTTTTTGTGATGTATAAGAAATAATTAACTATGCGACAGAGTAGACTAACTAAATCCTAAATCTACACCTTATTCCTAGTTAAAAAATATCTTAATCTAAATAACTTATTTGCGATTGCTGTTCCTAAGATATTTACAGAACTAATTTGAAATAGCTTATAAATATGAATACTTATTATCAGATTTAAATACATGTTTTTTTTATTTAACAACAATTCAAATAAAATTATGATATTGAAAGTTGTGTGTTCACTCAAATAGATTATTTTTTGTCTGATTTCTGTCACCTAACATGACAAAACTCCAGAACTCTTCTGCCACAATTCATGTAGCCTACCAATATATATAAAAAAATCCTTATTATAAGGTCCACGACAATTGCAGTAGTAGGTCAGAATCGGCGTTAGTTACCTCAAGCATGTCTGAGCGAAATTACGTAAACGGTGACTAAGCCGTAGGTATGATGGAAACAATAGACGGAGAGGATATTAGAATATAAGGCCTAAAGATAAGATACTACCTGCCTACATATTATTACACAATACAAATCACAAAATTTTGCCATCCGAACTATTGTGCAGATAACAATAACATAATATCAATGTTATTTATGAAAAACAAAAAAAGGTAATTTTGTGATAGCGCTTCGATACTTTGTGGCTTTTAAGTGGTTTTCATAAATGAATTGTAATTGTTACAATTTATATGACTACTAGCTGTTTCCCGCAGCTCCGCCCGCGGTCTCAATTTTCTATATAATTGAGATTTAAACTATCCTATCTCTCAAGTTGGATCGAACTGCACATGGTGTGCGAATTTTATTATAATCGGTTAAGTGGTTTAGGAGTCCATTGGGGACAAACATTGTGACACGAGATTTATATATATTAAGATTATAACCACTAAATATCTAATAAAATTTAAAACTATACTAAACTAAAACCTTATAATAAAAATAAAACTATCTTTCTAAATAAAAAACTGAAAACTTAACCATGATTAAGTAAAATTGATTACATAATAATGGATAACAAGCATCAAAAAATATTAATAATATTTTATTTATTTTGAAAATTATGAATGGTTGATTTAGTCATGGGTTACATGTGTAAGAATTAAGTGGTTAAGTACATAAAAATCTATTTGTCGTTATAAGTTTATTTAATCCACTCCTTGAACTTTACCTAAGTTTAATTAATTTAATTCTAGGTAAAATAATACCGAAGTTAAACTAAATGAACAAAGGTTATTTTAAGATCGTAAATCAGGCATTATAGAACTGGGACAATGAAATGAATGTGCTTATGTGATTAATATTCATGCTATGCATGTAAGTTGGGAGACTTATTGACAGCATTACGACGCTAAGAGGCATTAGGAGTGAGAGAACACATATTGAGCATATTGATCGTGTGATAGGATGCTTATAATTCTGAGTAGCTGCAAGCTTTTATATGATGATGAATTTATTTTAGGCATTTTGAGGAAGATGATGTAAAGTCACTCATTAGATTACAGTGCTCTGTAGATGACAAGTAAGGTTAGAACATAATCATTGAATAATGTATTATTAAAATAAAAAACATAGTCGCGGTTGTAAAGCGGTTCTATGAACGAAATTTTACTATAGGCCAATTCCATTCTCACTGTAACAATGTAATATGTACTTTCATGATATCCTAATACATCAATGACAATCGGTGAAAAACACCGTGAGGAAATCTGGATTCTAAAATTAGATTCTAAAATCGCCAACAAGCAAGGAGCAAGCGTGGTGACCAATGCTCATTACATCTCTGCGTCATTTATAGGCCGGTATTCTTTACATTATCTTTATATAAATGTCTTCTAAGTGATCTTTTTATTCAAAATGGAAAACAAAAACGATTGCACTATAATTAAAAATTCCAGGGAGTCATCAAAGTGTTTTGAGTTTTATTTTACCATGTCCACAGGGTTTTTTTTGACAAGGTGTTCTTATTTCATATCTACATTCGAGCGATTTGATCAGTGTTATTGCGTGAGGAAATATCATTTGTGTATGGGGTTGGAATGAAAATGTTATCCGTAAGTATTTTGAAAAGTAGACTGCTTATTGCAAAATTTTTGAAAACGCAAATAAAACCTTTTTATTGGATAGCAAGTTTGTGATATATTGAGAGTTACTTTACGACATTGACAGTTCCTAAGTATACTTTAATAACTCCAACGCACTACGAGTTTCGCGTCACAAAGTTACGAACTTTTTCACGAAGAATCAGGAAATAGCTTATGTCGAGAAGTTCAAACAATCTAACATTTACCTAACATACAACAAAGTGTTTGTAAGTAGGTCATAGTGTAACAAAAATACTTTCTTTTTTTTCTTTGGTTCGGGGGGTCTGTCTGTAGCATCAAAACTCCGAAACATATAGAGCGATTTTGATGCGGTTTTTCTCTTTGAAAGGTGATGTGATTGAAATGGGTCAAGCTATAATTTCTAAATATCTGTACAGTGGTTTGAAAATAATAAGTTATTAGCCAAAATTTGACAAAAAATTTGATACGGGTAATATTTTGAATTTTAATTTATAGTTATGTAAATTCGCTACATGCTAAATTTATGTGTCGTGCCGTCGGCTGCGACGTGCCTTGGCGCAGAACAATTGATGTACAGTGAAGCCAAGCTCTGCTCCGGCCCCTAACAACATAAAATTTTATTTATTTTATTTATTTTTATTTATTATTATTTAATAAGACATCACAGATCCATTGTGTTAGTAACAAAAGTCTTAAAATCTATGTTAGTAATTAATAACCAATAACGACCTGGTTCTGTCGACCAGCGTTCGTATAAGCGGGCTATCTACCCGTGCGGCAATCGAATGCAGAATACTGTTACGACTGCCACGCAATCTCCGCATCAACGACGCAGATTTTTTTCGCCATATTGCATCAAAGTTATCTGTGCGAGCGTCGGCAAACATGCCCGATGCGCTACAGAAGCGTGGCAGTCTCAACAGTACCCTGAACGCATTATTGAATTGAATACGCAGAGCGTTGTAAGCCCCTTGGGTATATCTGAACCACAGGGCCCCCGTGTACAGCGTTGTGCAATAAGCTTTAAAGAGGGCTAATTTTATTTCTACTGTACATCGAGAAAACCTGCGAGCCAGCATGTTCGCCCGGACTGACAACGCCCTGCGCTCCCTCTCTATATCAAGATCGTCCTTCAGGTCATCTGTTACCATATGGCCAAGATATTTAAATTTGAAAACCCTTTTTATTGGGAGTCCTTTCAGTAACAGTGGCGGAACCGTAGATGGACATTTGGCACCAGACCTGAAGACGATATACTCTGTCTTCTTAGGGTTGTACATTAACCCATGAGACTCCGCGTAAGCCTCACACACAGCTAATAGCTTTCGGAGCGCACTGATAGAGGGCGCCAGCAGCACCATATCATCCGCGTAGCTGAGATTATTTAAACACACTCCATCAACATAGCAACCGATGCGCATACTGCTGAGTCGCTCGATCAGTGCATTCACATACAACCCAAAAAGCACGGGTGAAGACAGTCCCCCCTGTCTCACTCCACACTCCGGCATGCATGGCTCCGACAGTTCTCCTGCCCATCTCACACGCGTCTCCTGATGTAGGTACCAGTATTTGAGGAGAGATGCGAGTTCTGGTGGCAGCGTTGTAGTACCCAGCTTCTGCCATAGTAGATCATAAGAGACCAGGTCAAAGGCCTTCGATAAGTCCAGGAACACCGCATAAACGGGAGTTTGTCTGTCCGTATAATACCTGACAGCATGCTTCAGACTCATAATAGCGGTCTCCGTTGATAACCCAGCTCGGAAGCCAAACTGAGCATCATGAATCTCGACGTGCCTATTTAAATGCGAGTTGATCACGCTGTCAAGTATCTTGGCCATAACAGTGGCTAGTGAGATTGGCCTGTAGTTTGACCCGTCTGATATGTCCCCAGTCTTATTTTTGACTACCGGTACCACCAGAGTCCGCATCATGTCCGGGGGCAGGTATGAGTGAGACAGACACAAATTAAATAGCAGTGCCAAAACTCTTGGCAAATGCGTACCTGCATGCTTTAGGTGCTCGATGCTAAGCCCATCGTGCCCAGGAGATTTCCCTCTAACCATTTTACCAATTATGGATCTCACTTCTTTTGCCCGCACTAACGTTGGCACCTCTTTATTATTGGGAACAGCATCGAGCTCCCCGCATGGCGGTCCCAAGGGCGACTGCGTGGTAAACTGGTTCTTAAATAACTCTGCTATCTGTTTTGGGTTGGCAACCCCGTCGATGCTAACAGGAATGCCAGGCCTAGGATTTAGCTTATTTGTACCTTTCCAGAAACTTTTGAAGTCTGAGTTCGCGTAGTGTTTAGCCAGCGCATCCATTTTTAGTTGTTCCTGGTGCTTTTGACACCATTTGATCTTACCTTTAAAAACTTTACGCGATGTCACCATAGCATCGTAAAAAGGACCAGACAAAGGCTTCCCATAATCACACCAAGCTATGAAATCCCGCCTCGCATTCCTATGAGCCTCGCTCACATACCTATTCCACCCAGCTAAAGGTTTTCTGCGTGTATAAACTTTTTGCTCATGAGTCTCAGCAGCGGCCGTACATAGAATATTAACAATTTCTTTATACATACTATTTATGACCTCCTTATGAGAAACATTATCACAATATCTACCACAACATTTTTGTAAATCAACATTTAAATCAATGTGTCTAAGTTTTGAGGTACACAATCTTTCATAAGCCAAACATTGACTTGCAGTTCTATCTAACCATTTGACCTTATTACAAACAGGTTTTTGTTTTACCGACCTTTTTCTAATAATATCTAGATCACACTTAATGACTAAAGGGATATGATCCGACCAATAGACATCGTATTCAACATGTACATGCGCAATACAACCCAAGGCTCCGCTCGTTACCAAACAATGATCAAGCCATCGTTTGCAGCCATGAGCTTCGCTCACAAATGTAAACGTTTCAGATGTTTCCTGTAACCTACTAGTGTCTGCACATGTCCAGTCTTGTTCCAGAGAGAAAGATAATAGTTCACGATAAAAACGCTCACCTGGATGTGCGTTGAAGTCCCCTAGTATAAACACTGCCTCTATACCACTATCATCAATTATAGCACTAACCGTACTCAGACAGTCTGTGAACTCCGGCACATTTTCCACGCAGTCAGTGGGCATGTAGACACTTAACACTAGCACTGGCCGATTACTTGTAGTTGCGCGTATCGCAACCATACGCGGATTTGCACACGGGATCACGGAAACACACGGAAATAGCGCCTTACGCCACAGCAGAGCCACGCCACCAAAAGGCCGGCCTCTGAGAATGCCGGCGGTCGCATCAACAGCCGAAGTTCCCGTACTCCCGAAGTCACTATGCACGTCAGCCAGATATGACAACTCATCCGGCAGCAACCATGTCTCCTGCAACGCGATTATATCTGCGAAGCTACACAGGCGCCTGATATCATCCACCGAACGCTTAATATTCTTACAGTTGTAAGTAACTAAAGTCGCACTCATCCTTGACTCGGAATTACTCTTTTTATTTCTTTATTGACAGCCTTAATGTTTTTGTACGGTCTAAAACGCCTACAAGTTACACCAGCTGGCCACAACTCGTCACTCAAGAACTTATCAATATTTTCATTATAAACCATTAATTTATATGCATTATATTCTTTTTGAGTCTTCATTTTTATTTTATGGAGAACAACTTTTTCTTTGGTCTTGGCCAACACATACTCCACGATATCATCCTCCGACGTGTCTTTGTGTACATTGGATAGAAATAAAGGTATTTTTAAAGTAGCGGGCTTAAACTTATCCTGGGGCAGGAAAGCAGCTTTTCCACACACAACAGAGTCTGAGTATCTGTTTCTGTATCTTTTCCTCTGCACTGTAATCCACTTTTCGTTCGGACTTTCTAATTTCCATACACCATTTCGCGTTATTTCCGCTAATGATTTCTCACTGTTTATATTATTATGATTCATAATAACACAACTGTCCAGTCCATCGGCGCTAGCGTTATCACACGTCTCGGCCACTTGCATTCTTATAGAAAACCGGTTCACAGGCGACGACAAGTTATGCGTCACTGTATTCACAGTAAGTGCGTCCCTTTCTCCGCTACCTCCCGTCATTTGTCGCTGCTGTGTGACGTTATCGGATTTACTTGCGTTCACCGTTGTAATATCAGCTGTGCTTGGGCACCATGCGAGTGAGACGGCGCTATTGCAACTGCTCGCAGCTTGATGATTTTGCGGAATTGTGGGTGATCGCCACTTATGTACCTTTTCGATTGCATAACCCGTGTTTTTCGGTGTACTTACTGCGTCGTCGTATGTGTTAGAGAGATTCATGATGCCAATCGGACCACTATCACGACCTTCTTCCACTAAGTATCCACCGCGTTTATTGTTAACACATATTGGCCGTTCACCATCTAACAGCGACGCAAACTTCATATGGTCTATATCTGCTTTCAGACCATTTATCTGATCTATTGTAACACTCGACCGCTTTAAATTTAACACATCTTGTTTCAAAACAAGAATGTCTTTTAACAAAGCTGACACATCGACGTGATCGAAAGATATCGGCGGTAGTTTCTCCAACAATCTGGCCACAAAAATTGGGGTTTTATCAGGATCTGTTGTTTTCAAAACGGCTATTATATCTTCTAAATCTTTCTGTTCCTTGTTTTTTCTCCTCGATATCTTGCGGGTACTTGTGGAGATCGACTCAAACAGCAAACTTTTTGCAGTGTTTATTTCGGTTTTATTATAGGTGCTTGTACACAACCGAATCAAACTCTCCTCATCCATAATATCTATTTTATTTTGCACAAAACATAATAACTCGTTAATCACTATGTTACATGATACACACTTAACTATCTCGGAGGACATTTTTCTACACCCGAACTTAACTTATGACCGCGAATATTTATTATTTATAGTTTTGTAGAGCTGCCTACCATCGATTTCCTAGTCATGCTTCATGTTGTAGCACGTCAGAACTTGTCTTTATTTATCAATTGAATAAGTAACTTGTTTTTAGTTAAGAAGGACGAATAATTTGTTCTTACAAGTAACTTTAAGTGATAATAATCTTATCATTATTAAATATTACGCATTGATATAGGTTTAATGTTTATAAGATTTACTTACTCCAATCATACGGATTTTAAATTGTAACATTTTTTAATATATAAAAAGAATTCTTGAAATACAAGTAACCATCAGGGGTAATTCTCTTAGTCCAAACAAAACCTAACGTGGCATTACGCAGATTGGGTTTTTTATTATTATTTACCTCTTTACAAACTTAACATTTGACAAATCACCATTTGACCACCCCGGGTGGCCAAATATTTTTTGTATTCTGAGAGCCACCGTTTGATGTAGTTATGTAGTATAATAGGTACCTACGTTTTAGGTCGTTTAAGTCGAAAGAGATAACACTTCTCTTAAACGTAAAGGTAAACTGGTTAGATTTAGTGAATAAAGTCCCAGCTTCAAGACAAATGATTGCTATTAGATATTACAAAATATGAGCAATCGTTCTATAAATGGTGTAAACGACGCCTCCCACTCACTGATTTATTCGTTCATGTGTATCTTACTTTAATTAAATGTGATTTTAATTAAAGATTACGGCTCGGATGCTACATCGCAGCCGAGTGACCTAGCAAAATCTAGCCGCAACTATCTTTAATTAAATACCAATTTAAAATGAGTTACATATCCTAACAAATTCTTGTTCTAGAGGGTTCAAGTAAAACTGAATATGTTATTTATAATTAATTAGCTTTTCCAACGACTTCGCGTCGTCTAGTGAGTTAAATGAAGGTTTAAAATTTCCCTATGTGCTAATCTGGAATCTATTCTGCGCAATTATTATACAACTCGCTTGAGTGTAATAAATGTTAGCGAATTACCTACACATAAAGGCAGAAGAACAAATAAAAAACGTATAATTCAATCTAACCTGTTACTAAACTGAGTTCTAAAATAAATAAATCTAAAATTTCGAATATATCAATAATTTAAAATCTATTTTGGTCGCATATGTCTGTCTGCAACGTGTTGCAAATGGAAAGTAGACGACTTCTAAATCTTAAATCAAAATATCTACCCTGACCTAAACCAATTTCACATTAGCTTTCAGAAGCAACATTTATGGCACCTGCAATACAAATCAATAAAGCATTTTCCAGTATGATTTTTAAGTCTTTAAACTAGAAAATATTTTTACATATCTGCAAAATGTTGACATTTGATCCATAGAGTTTTGGTCTCTAAACTATCGACTGAATTGAATAGAGATTCGTACATATTATTTGTAAAGAAAAAACGTCAAAGCCGCAAAATCGCAGTATCGGAGCTATAATTGAAAACATGAAAATGATAGTCGGCAAAGGGTTTAACCGTCAGTAAAAATGGTGTTTTAATCCGTCCATCGATACCTGCCGGCGACAGCCGGATTACCGTCCTGCCTCACTGTCGACCAACTTGCTATTTTATTTTTAATACTTACGCTGTATTCTATAGCAACGTTTGAGTTTTCCACAACTACCGTAGGTGTCTACAAAAGGGGCTCATTAAACATTTTGCTGTGACATGGAGTTTAATGTAGAACATCTAGGTGTTCAGGTAAGGACTGGAAGGCTGCCAACTACCTGTAGATGTTGTGCTCTTTAGAAAATTTACAGCCACGTAAGGTGCCGCTTTTTATTGCGCTTTATGAGTTATTGATAACGATAAATGCAAACAAATATTTATTCGACCACCAAACGTAGGTACTGAACTCACCGAGTGATGTTTTTTACTCAGTGGATGGTGCATCTGTCACGCTTTTCCTTCCCTTTTATTAAATTTATTAGAGTTGTATTCGGTAAATAAGTGGAGCGATAGGTAACGTATTCCCACGTTTAAGGCGGCGCGTCACCGGGAATCCCGCGCCCTCCCCGGGGCGGCCGGGCGCAATGTTAAGCGGATTCACGTTATTGTTGGAGCCATTTTGTGAACTTGTACGGGGAAGCCGAATGTTTCGATATAAATTCACGACAAAGAGATAGCACTTTGAGAAATGCACGAGTTTTTTACGTTTCCATTTCACAATCTCGACGATTTCATTTGGTTATTCATAAAGTAAGTTCTTACCCCTATCAAACGAATCGATCGCTAAATAAGTACCTAGTACCTACTGATGAACATCACAAATAGTTCGATAATATTATCGATGCCACGAAGAGGTTTGCATTCAACTTTACGACCTTGTTCGTATTTATTAAATATGTCGGTCTTTTCCGACCCCAAATTTTACGACTGTACAATAAAACATGTCTCGACATCCAAA
This sequence comes from Plusia festucae, assembly GCA_950381575.1. Classification (NCBI taxonomy): domain Eukaryota; kingdom Metazoa; phylum Arthropoda; class Insecta; order Lepidoptera; family Noctuidae; genus Plusia; species Plusia festucae. The sequence goes on from OX494434.1 coordinate 9,862,407, forward strand.
TTTATATGCGTACATAAAGTTTTATATCCGCGCAACTTGCACCGGCGGAGGTTTTCCTAATTGTTACCGGTCATGGACGGAATGAAAACAGGCCACGAGGGGTTCATGAACATTCAAAATAGTGACGGATAAGTCTCATATAATCTGATATCGCGAATTCTATTGTAGGCAGACGATCGATTGCGTGAACGACAGTTTTATATAGAAAACACCGGCAGGGTAATTGATTGGCGGTACACAAGGTCGGCGGCAATATATAACGAGAACAACACAGCATCGGCCGCTGAACTTATAGAGGCCGGCTATTGTACAAAGTCGCGCTTTCTAATGATGTAATTTGTTCCGTATAATTTCCACGTTACCGCTCCGTGTTGACACGGACCGGGCTTTGCGATCTTGTTTGTTTTAGTGTGTCTGCCGGCTTACGTTCTAAATGTTCAATTTGTGTGATTTTTCCGTATGGTTAAACAATATCCCATTCAAAATAACGTGCTCATGAATCGGTCAGCGGCGATTGCCATCGATTCAGTGAGTCATGTTTATTAAGCTTTTGTAGGTGTAATTAGTCATCGCGACTGTGAGTCGCCGGCGTCGCATATAAAACAGGTGGGAATTTCATTTCGCTAATAGTGTTACCCTAATTGCGTATGCAGCAATTATCTGGCGGACGTGTTCAAGCGTGCAGTTATCGGTCGTAAGGAGAGGCTGAGCTCGGAATTAGCGTGCAGTCTCAGGTGCCCCTGCCTCCTAACACTGCATAGATAATAACGCTGTAACTACTCCAGCTTATGCAAACTTACTGATGCAGTTATACAGACGGATACTCTGCACATATTGCGTGTATTATTGAATTGATCATTGAAATAAAACTACTTTCAAACGGATTCTATTGCGGTTTATTTTGATTTTAGTTCCCAACGTTTCAACACCTTTGCAGCATTGATACTTTAAATTCATTTTAGAACCGGTTTCTAACTTTTGTAATTAACTATTAAAGTTATCGTAACGCACGATATTTATATTAAATTATCAGCATTTAGTTAAAAAATTCATACGTAGTTCACATTATACAGTTATCTGTGTAAAATGTTGTTTAGGGTTGTTGGTGTCCAATAAAGTATATTCTATTCTATACAAGTCATGGAGATTATTAAACATTATTTGACGTAGTAGCATAACTAAGTGAACGTAGCCGTAGTCCGTAGCAGCTTCGTAGCACGGCTATTATAATAAGCTTCAATAATAAATAAATTGTAAGAATTGTATTACAATAAAATCAAGATTTGAACTCAATTAAGTACTAAGATATTTTATTATTGTTATTTTTTTTAAGGTAAATTATATATTTTTTTTTATTCTTACGAAAGTAACCTGTTGACAATTTGTAGACAAAATATTACGCTTAATCGGACTTTTATCGCATACAAACATTTCTACGTATTTTATATGTACCTAAAGCGAAAAATCGTTCGAAGTAAGGAGTCATTGTACAATAATTGTGTGTTATTTCCAACAGCCCTCGGCTAAAAGCGTTTTCCAAGAATTTTGTCTGCATGGAGTCACTGCTCAATGGCCTAGACGCGTATATACAAACGATACTTTAACAGTTTAACACACGAATAAGATGATGTTTATTTTTATTTATCTTATAGGATATTAAATATTTGAATTTAATAAAGAAAAATGACACCTGTGTTCTTTTCCATAAAATTTAAATAAGTCATTCTAAACGTAAAAGTCATAATCTATTAAAAAAATACAATTCAACTTTATCTACTTGCTGAATGTTCGTTGGCATAAAATAATGAATTATCAGCTTCATAAATAAGGCAGATATTTATTTAATTTGATGCTTAAAATTACTGCGAAAGCCCATACTGACACTGACTGAATGGACCTTTTGTAATTACAACGCATTTATTTTAAACAATAATTTACAAAAATATTGCCGTGAATAAAAAAACACCTTTGCTTAAATTAGGTATAGTTTCGAAATACGCGACCGCGGCGCCAGACATTGACTCATATAATGCTTTAAGCAATTTAACTCTACGTTGAACTTTGATATTTTATAGATCACACAACTAAATTCACTCACCTCTAGTTACATACTAAAATAGCATACATATACGTGCAGCCACTCCCACCTTAATAGCGAAGTTAAATTTAATTTGGTGGCGTGACTAATTTGAAAATCCTTTTAGGGTGGCTCATTTTCAATCTCATAAATATTGTTCGCCTGTTTGTAAATAGATTTTACTGAAAAAGAGAAAAAAAAGGCGAGCAGCCTTCCTTTGTGTAACAAAAAGCTATCAGATTTGGAATTTCTGTAGGCGTACTGTACCTACAATATTTAGGTTCCACACCAAAAAATACCTTCCCAAACAAAAACGTTTTTTTTTTCGTAATTTACCAAAAAGCAGTCTCGAGGGGAAACGGAGTGAACTAAACTATTGTTCCTATTTTGACAGGAATCAAATAAAATTGTGTAAAAGGCGGGAAAATCTTTTTTATTCCCCTATTTCTTATCTGAACGCTTCGCGAAGATTTTTCGTGGATGTCATTTAGTGCTAATGCCTGTTGTGGGACGAGTCGCCTACGAATGGCCACATTTACTCGCACTGTCGGCCTCTCGAACCAACGTTAAATCCTGTGTTTGGAATGAGCCAATGCATCTTAAGCAAGGGAGCGCGGCTTTAAATTGTTCGCTGACAAAACTGGAAACTTTGTTCTTGTACTTAATAGGATTTTCCGTGTACTAGCAAATTTTGGAGCTTACTCGCGAACCCCTTGGTTGTACAACAAACAAATACTCTCGTACCGATAAAATCACTAATTGAGGTTGGTACATACAGGGGCATGCGGAAAAATACTGTTTCATTAAGTATGAGTCACCACCGCTCAGATATGACATAATAATACACAGTGTACACAGACGCCGGTAATGTTTAACCGAAGGCTTTCCCTGTCTGAGTAAAGTTATTTGTTAAATTAATAGACAACAGTACTCGCCGTAATCCAGTGGTTAGGAATACCAAATATAATAACACAATAGTGGTCAGTTAAATCCTAGATTACATTTGTAGTGCTCAATTGAATGAACATAAATTTAATAAGTATTTAAATTTATTACAAATCCAAATAGTTTGAACAAAACAGGTGCAGACAACAGGCCTCTGTTTTAATTAAGGCCAGTTTTTTCATCCCAAGTTAACTAAACCAATGGTTAAATATAACCAATATGAATGGTTTCAGAACGCGTTTTTTCAACAATTGTTAGTATACCAAATGGTTTAAATAAGATGGAGGGATCATTATTCCACTATTTTTTAGATTAAAAATTATGAATAAACGCGTTCTACCGAAGTTTGAAACCATTGGTTGAGTTAACTCGGGATCAAAAACCTCGGCCTTAGTAGTGTTCTAAATAAATAAAACAGCCAGGTTGTACGGGTAAAAAAAAAATTTCGTATTAAAATCTTTTTATGGTAAATGATGGTTTTGCATGCATGTCGAATCATGTGCAATCACAAATTAAATCTTGTTCTAGGAACTAACGTGCTAGGCTGATAAAAATGTAGTTCAGTAATTTTACGTTTGTGAATGTAACATAGCGCTAGAAGGATTTTTAATGGTGGTAACAATATCAAATATTATTTTTTACTTGGTATTTAACTAATTACAAGAATAATATTTACGATAAAATTTTACCCAGAAAAAGACTAATGGTATTAAATGTTCTAGATATTTTTTGTGACAGATTTGCTCCCATTTTCTGAAAGACTGATCAACACAAAAACCACAACAAGTGTGAATCGGACTCGCCCACCGAGGGTTCCAAATATTTTTATGTCATGTTTAAATTACAAACATATAGTTTTCACACTTTTCTCCGTAGGTACTTGTATAACGATTACTTGTCAAATTACAAAGTTCTAGGTCAATGGGAAGTAACTGATAAATTTTGATTCTCTTGAGTGTCGAAATATACTTTTTTTGCTGTGTAAAACGCTATATATTTTTGTAAGTTAACTTAGAAGTTTTTCTTTTTCACAGCATCAAGGGAAAGTAGCCCTAAACGTATGCTTTGAATTTCAACCTGATACCTCTACGCGTTTTTGAGATAAAAGTTCTAGGCAGACAGACAAATAGACAGGCGGACGGGCGGATAGACAGACGGACGACAAATTAACCCATAAGGGTTCCGCTTTTTTTCTTTTGAGGTAGGAAACCCTAATCTTCAAACCAGGGGTTACTTGCAGCAAAACTTTTATAAATTAAACGAGAGAGAGAACTTTAAACTTTAGGTAAATAGTAATAACTACACTAAAAACATGACAGTTAATTCAATAATTACTCCCTTGCGTTACACATATCACCACCAGACACTATTACTGTATTAGATTAACTTTATAGTACATTTCAAACCGTTTACTCATGTACTTAAGTTCAACTATTTCAAAGAATACCATGTATCTTCGCTGTAATGGTAATTTTATGCGACAGTAAAGTTTCGGTCATTGCTTATAGCTTAACAACTGAAGTTTTACATTATTTTGTCCTTATAATAGTTTAGTATTGTACTTTTATATTGTAATAAAATTATAGATATACATTGTTATAAATTATTCATGTATTTTTTAAGGGTAGAGATGTTGACACGATCATTGCTCTTTGAAATTAATATGCAAAAGGGTGACGTCTTTTTTAATGTAACATAAAGAAGACAATTTTAAAGACGAAAGTCTTCAATCATTGCATTCTGCCTGTCATGACCTACGGCACCGAAACGTGGACACTGACAATAAGGCTAGTCCAGAAACTCAAAGTCGCTCAGCGAGCTATGGAGCGGAGTATGCTCGGAGTCTCCTTGAAGAGTAACATCAGGAATGAGATTATCCGGAGTGACCGACATAGTTGTAGAGTTAGTAAGCTGAAGTGGCAGTGGGCTGGTCATGTCTGTCGAGGCCCAACTGCCATCGTTTGGAGCAGACGAGTCTTTGAGTGGAGACCGCGAATCGACGTAGTGTTGGACGCCCCCCAACCAGGTAGAACGATGACCTGGAAAAGGTAGCTGGGTCGGACTGTATGCGGAAGGCTGTTGTGGTGCAACTTGGGAGAGGCCTATCTCCAGCAGTAGACCGCTATAGGCTGAGTTTGATTGATTGAACCATAAAGATGCTTATTTTTTATTTTTCCGCAAGATCCTGAAACATAATTACTTGTAAGTAGTTCTACATCATCCTAACTGCGTGTCAAAGCTTTGAAATAAATTTATAGAGAGCCACAAAGTGAGTGCAGTGAATTTTACGATCGACAGTTTAAAGCCATGCATGCGAATTTTATTCGTTTATATATAGGCTTTTAATGGGTCGTACGTATCAGAGACATTGCTTGTAAATGTTGCAATGTAACTTTTAGAGAAATGTGTCCGTGTAATTGGACAATAAATTGATTGATAAATGTTACTGCACGAGCATTACCGATGGGATTACGCAACGTACGTGTTTTAAGTTTTAACTGTTATTTAGTTACTAGTTTAATGTACATATTATCCAATTTAAACCAGAATAATTTCATAGCAAACTAAACTCTATCGTACATTGTCTTTATTTTTTTTTTTTTTTTTAAACGACGCCCGCACTAAGGAATTTAATCCTTGTGTCGCGGGGGTTTCACAAACATTCAAATCACATGCACAAAGAACACCCATTGAAATGCAATTAGAATTCTGTCAGTTATTATATTTAAACAAAGCAACTACGATTGATAGAGACATTAAACCATTATCGTGCCATATGAACACAATTGTTTAACTTTAGAAACGCCCTGAACGTTGCGCGGATCTATCTATAACAAATTTGTGTCGTGTAAAACGAGCCTTTTAACAAACAATACCTACTATTTGTCCATTGTCGGTAATATGGTATTCGGTGGGCGAGTGTATAGGCAGCGGGTAGGTCCGACGGCGCCAACTAAAGTCTAACGGCCCCTAATTGCAGTGTAGACGGCATGTTACAACGGACAAATTCGGAGCGCACTATTATTACATACGATAAACGTTTACCTGGCGACCAATTCAATTCTACAAACTTACCCCATACGAGTCGTGTGTTGACACAATTGGATTTCCCCAATTCCATATGACAATATGGCTCACGTATCTGAAATAAATTTTGGTCGCTATCACACTACGCCATAATGTTTGCAGGCTTATACAAAAGTTGAATATCAACAAACGACCGTATGCGTGGCAAGCGTTGGGGAAATTGCATAGGCTGTTAACGCGAGTCTACGTATTGTAATCAGGTTTGGATATTACAGTAAATCCAGCCTGATTTGGTAGTAAGGGAAACAATGTTTATCTCGTGTTTATTTTTCCACGTAATAGCGAACGGGGGAAGCCAATCACGTTGCTCACATTTACATCGTAAGTACTGTTCTATTAACACATACTATTATATCATGTTTTTATTCATAGTGTATGACGTTCGTTTTTTTTTATTAACGGTACCCTCCGTATTGAGTCCGACTAAATCAGTGAGTAAATTTTTTTTTTTTATAAAACTTGATTCATGTTGTCATCACAGTTGGAAAGAGTTTCACTACAGCTTTTAGTTCAGGACTATTCCTAGCCTATAAAAAGAGCTTCAAGAGAGCTCTTTAGCCGGATTAACAACCTGCATAGTGCATATTCAATACTCCAAGTCGACATGTTCTTGTGCGGACGGGTTGGGGCCACTTGGGGCGTCTCCAGTGCCCTATTGGCGTGAAGCTTGAATGAGACATGCATGAAATTGTGTGGAATTACCCCATTCAGGTGTTGAAAGTGGGAAATATACGATATGCATTAGTTTTTATACGCTTAATCAATTAAAATAAAAAAGTCATAGTTCAGAAATTGCAATGGGTTTCCTCTCATATGAGAATTAAGGGAACGAGGAGGCCAATCGCTTAGCATTATTAAATTGGGTATTGTTCGGGGATAAGAAAAAAACATTTGAATTATTGTCTAAATATAAGAATGTCTAAATATTTGGATAGAATACTTCAACAAAAGGTGTAAGGATAATGGAATGAGGTATGTATAGGTCCATAGTATCCTAACCTACTCATGTACCATGGTTTTGTTATACTAAGTTAATCATAAAACTAGTAGTTATAGCTCACAGACTGAGATCTGCCTCCTTAGACAATGTACATTTATACAATCGTAAACGCTGATCGAATCGCTCAAATGTATGGGATGTGACAAGTCTTAGTCAAGTGACATGTCGAAGAGAAATGTCATTTCCGTACATTCAATATCTCATATGCGATTTCTATCATCGTCAACGCTTGTCGAAACGTACCTTGTCTAAGGGAGCTGGACATAGCCGCTCAATAAGTTTGGACTTTTTATGAATAAGAAAAATTCACCTAACTGCGAGGTGTGTTGAAGACTGGAAGATGTGGTGCGTCTTTTGAGAGAATGTATAAGATTTCAGTCTGCCAGACAGGATTTACTAATGGAACTACGGATAAACACATATTTGTTAAGAGCATCTTCCACCATATATTGTCAGCACCAAACTCTGAAGCTGCTTCTGGTTTAATTAAGTATACATTGTAACGTTTTAGTTAATTATTGTTTGTTATAAGGTATGATGGGAGTGGCATGTACATCTGAATAAAAGTGATGAATAAAAAGAAAAAAAAAGCAAATATTTACTGAACATTTTACTGAAAAACTTTTACTTCTCATGATTTTTATTTTAATAAGGATGTTTTGTGAATATCGTATCAACAAAAATTTTATTTACAGTCTTAAAAATATGCTTTAATTTGAAGAGAGTGGAAGAGAATATGTATTCAAATTTAATCACAACTTAGTTTCGCATCTGATTTAATATTTATAACGATGTTTAACTTATGAGGATAAGCATTTATAACACAAGCATTAACGGGGGAAAAACGACGAATGTAGTTATCAATTATGATGGTATACCTACATCAAGGAACAATTTACTTTCATCAGTTAAAATGGTACCATTTTTGTTAAACAAACTCTCGTCTGTAAATACAAATGTTGATCTTTAAAATAATATTTTTCAACGTCCAAGTTTGCTCTATGTACTCTACGAAGTTATGCGACGCTCGTTTATTTTTGTGTTCAGAATGATTAAAGCATTTTTTAATTCAATAATTCCTAGTGATGCTAAACGGGATGCGAATAATCGTAAACAACGATAAAGTGCTACATTAGAAAGTAATAAGGTTTCCGAGGAACAGTGAGCATTAGGTAAAGACAAATGTCTGTGAGATAGCATTAACATAATCCGAGAGTGGTACGAAACAAAGGAAGTGACGTGACGGCGGGAGCCGACTTCCGGCCGATGCATGAGCACCTACCACAGACATTCCAAATAAATTGATGTAGTCCATCAACCAGACGAATTTCATTACCTTTGATAAAAAGCCCCCTTCATTTTTTTCTTCCACTCATAATATAACATAAAGATATTTTCTTCAAACATATCTAAGTACTTACGAAGATATTGTATTATAAAATTTAAATTTACGTACACCTTTTGATTATATAACTGCATTTTGTATTCTTGAGACGGTGGACTTAAACAAATTTTAAATAAAAACTACGTCTTAGGTAAAAATAGACATGTTTATAGTCTGAATACTTAAAACGGCCATTTCGAATCTTTTATAAGTTGTGAAGAAAGTTAAAAGTTTACTGCATATGATAGTACGAAAGTTTCCGACTGCCTATCTGAATGTTCTAGCCAATTACGAAAACTATCGGCTGAATATTGGAACGGTTTTGACAATAACTCAATAACTACGGAACAAACGGTCGATGCTAGTTTGTTTTATATTTAAATGCAAAGCTTTGTACTAAATATGAGATCGAGATAAGCGAAATGGAAAGAGCGATCAAATAATATCACGAATTCACGATAACTTATTGCTTTTTATTTGATTTAGTTAGAAGCATTGTTTTAAAACTTCATGTATTAGAAATAGTTACAATTTGTATGTTAAGGTAAACATATACATTCGAAATAAAATTGATCGATAGTAGTGAAGTTATTGAGTACCTACTTTTATATATTGAAAAGTAGATATCTTTTGCTTGAAACTTCGCCCGCGTGGGAGTCGGTTATCGCAGCAAAAAGTAGCAAATCAAAATCAAAATCAAAAAGTTTTTATTTCTTATAAACCTCAAGAAGGCGCTCAAGAAACGTTATATGCTACTCTACTGATTCTAGGTGCTCGGTTCCAAAGTGTCCTTCCCATGGAGAAGAACCGGCAAGAAACTCCATAGGTTACTCTTTTTACTCAAAAATATATTTTTACAATATTAGACACTGATATGCGTCAAAGGCGCAAGGTAGCCTGCGGTCATGGAAAACATAAAAATGACATCTTCGGCGTTGGAAGACATGCTAAGCATTCAATGGCTAATTTTGAAAATCTACGCTGTTGACGCATTTACAAAAACAAAGCATAGTTATCACAATGTATAAAAAGGAAATAAGAATAATAGTATAAACAAAATTACCACTATAAATTTTACATACAATACCATATTATGTAGTCGCAAAAAAAAAAAAAAAAAAAACAAAAAAAAAAAACAAAAGGAAAAAATTGAAACCCTAACAGGAATGTCAAGGCATGTCAAGTGCCTTCTAGAAATACAGGCGGCAAAGGAATCGCAATTGTACAATACAAATAAAAGCAAGTTTCGCGAACCGCCAGGGAGGCCACATGTGCAGATGTTAAGCAACCCACGCCTTTTTGTCTTCCACGTAGTCTCTAACTTTATAATATGCTTTCTTCAAAAGGATTGATTGAGGTAGCCTTTCCGATGGGCTATCTAACACTAAAATAATGAATCAAATCGGACTCGTAGTTCCTGAGGTTAACGCATTCAAACAAACAAACTCTTCAGCTTTATAATGCTACTGTAGATATATAGATTTATTATTAAGTTAAAGTACGTTCTATCGAATGTAACGTGTCCAACCTTTTTAGAGTAAGATCCCAGTGCCGTAAGACACAACTTATTTTCTAAAGCATATAACCTTCGGTTCTCAGTAGTCTCTTGTGTACTTTTTAATACCTGACTGTTTGTAAAGCTTGCCCGGTGACACGTGCGCAGGTACCAGGTGAGAAAGGTTACTAAAAATCAGGGTTACTTAACTTATTTTTATATGACTGATTTTTATATATGTTTTGTAGAATATTAATCTGAAGTCATATAAGAAAAATCAGACACTTTCCATGGGCCAAAACTTTTATCAGACACTTTAAAGCTCTAAGAAAAATAAATGAACTTAATTTATTTTTAAATGTCTGATATTTTGATATGTCATTAAGATAACAATTAAAATGTTATATTTAATCAGTCAGACAAATTGCAATGACCAAACATGCCCTAATCACAAACATTACTCAACCAAAGTATGAGCGCGAGAGCACTATACATGCGTTAATAATGTAACTAAATACTATTAATGTTATTTATTGTACATCCACTAGTCATGACGAATTGACAGGTGCCAGGATTTCACGCATTGACTGGATGTGATTTTAATCCCACCTTTTTTAAAAGAGGTAAACTAAGACCATTTAATATAATGAGGAAGAAACATGAATATCAGCGAGCTTTTATGCGATTCGCAGATCTAGAGTCTTTTACCGATGAAAACATACTACAAGATATTTTCAATCAAGTACAATTTTTTTTTTGTTTAAAAAAGATTACTACATAGGATGTGGGTCGCACATTACTAGTAATCTCGTTAACCCCTCGTGCTAAGCTAAGATGCTTGTGTTACGAGTGGGTTCACGTCGGTAGTGTAATGGATGGGATTCGAACCCGCAACCACATGATCGCAAGGATGACGCCCTAGACATTAGGGTACCGCCGCTTGCGATATTTATAATGTTTCTAATGTGTGCGACGTCGACTCTGCCCGGCTTCAGCTATTTTTAAATAAAGATACTGTGTCTGATATCAATAAAATATTCAATTGAAAAAATCTAAAAAATTACGATGCACGCAATTTACCACCATGCAAAACTGAATTATTTCAACAATATCTCCGAGCTAATTACCAGCATTTGGTATAATGCAAATGAAAAACGACCAACTACTTTAACTCCTGAAAACAATGGATGGACGTTAGAAGATAACTAGTATCTTTTTTATTGGTTTGATGGTGCCCAATTACCCGGATTCCTTAGTGAATCACTTATTATCACTTCAAGAACCAGATACCGTACTTAGATTTCTGGTTTACAATTTAGTATATCGGTCGTTCCGTTAATCGTTAGTTTTTACAGAACATGTTGCTAGCAACATGATGATGGTGAGGATGGATTACTATGATGATGATGAAGATGATTAAAAAACAATAAAAAAAATATATTTAAAATATAATAAATATTAATTTCTTTAAAACACAACTGCTCCGTAAAAAAATATTTTTCCTATACAACATGTAACAAAAACCCTGTCCGATCCCTGAGAGTATTATTCGGTATCGTACTTCGAACACATACGTAGTCATTAAATGGATTGGAGATGATTATTTTCCCCAGTGAAAATAATTAAATCAAAATAAAAACTGATCCAAGGCAACAGCAACACTGACCGCTCCTCAAAGTTCACGTCACTACCTACAGCTTTGTGTCAAAGATGCCGCATATGCGAGACGGTTCATGAACCCACGAATATACTTTTATTGGATCTGACAGGGGTTTTGTTACATGTTGTATATGCATTGTTCTCTCGCGCTCATACTTATGGTTCAGTATTTTATGTGAATAGGGGATGTTTGGTCATTGCAATTTGTCTGACTGATTAAATATAACATTTTAATAGTTATCTTAATGACATATCAAAATATCAGACATTTAAAAATAAATTAAGTTCATTTATTTTTCTTAGAGCTTTAAAGTGTCTGATAAAAGTTTTGGCCCATGGAAAGTGTCTGATTTTTCTTATATGACTTCAGAGTAATATTCTACAAAACATATATAAAAATCAGTCATATAAAAATAAGTTAAGTAACCCTGATTTTTAGTAACCTTTCTCACCTGGTACCTGCGCACGTGTCACAGGGCAAGCTTTACAAACAGTCAGGTATTAAAAAGTACACAAGAGACTACTGAGAACCGAAGGTTATATGCTTTAGAAAATAAGTTGTGTCTTACGGCACTGGGATCTTGGACTATTTTGTATAAAACAAGGACTTAGTTTTTGAAACAAAACGTACTCAGTCCACGTAGTTTATCTGTCCCAACATGAGACAGTATCTCACAAATGCATCAATCTTGTTCAGGAGTCGCTGGGGACCGGCCGGTCCATCCATTGCTGCATCGGTACGTGAGCGGACGGTACCCACCGATGGAATTCCAATGCTAATACTGTAATGGACAGATACACTGTGTATATTCGAACCGTATTCTGAATACTGAATTGTTCTGCGTATTGTCGGGAATTCATTAGAAATAAAGCATAACCAGAATTGTTTATGGAAATTGACTTAGCTTTAGAGTTTCGGATCGATTCGAAGATCAACATTTTTGTGTGACCTCCAAATATTTTTTCTGAGTTTGGTGTTTGTGCATACGAAATTATGACCGGACGCTGTTCCCTCAAAACAGGAAAATACTCTTTTTCACCGTAAAAGGCATACGAAATTCATGTTTTAGCACGTCGCTATTTTTTCACTGAAATATAGGTAGGTAGTTACTGGAATTTTAAGCAGATAAAATTAAATCGTATTGAGATTAATAGCATCTGGTTTATAAATGAATGATAAATTCCAAAATAAATTTAATCATGATTAACATCGAATATGAGTGATTTTATTATTCATTGCGGAAAAATCATTTAATTAACTCGCATAATCTATTCAAAAGCATCCACATTCAACAAGTAGGTTGGTTTCAAAAATCCTCGGCACTTTTATGTGGGGTATCGCGCAAAGTAATGAAGTAGGGTTTTCTGGAAAAAGAGATTACTTTTGCATCGGGCGTCAAAGAGTGGCGATCCACTCGAAGATTTTCTTTCCGCCAATGGTCTCTGAATACTGCACCACAATGCTTGGGGTTCAAAAGAGCTTGATGAATTCCCGGTTCTTTGTTTCCGCTCGCTCTGTCTCGACAAGGCATTGCTTTTTAATTTAGACCATTTCGCCTCCTACTTTTTTATTTCAGTAATAAATCTGGATAAGCATTCTGTTACAATTTGTTTGGTTGTGTGTTTTCATAACGAGATAGTTGGTTCATGTTGGCGCGGCTATTTATTTTAGTTTCGATGTTGTTCCGCTTGTATAGACGCCTGATTAAAATTTACAACTGCGGTTAATTGCTTATCTGGGAATTTAAATTACAAGAGTTCATTTGCTTCCTCCTCTAAGATTCTAACATACATTAATTACTGATCACCTTTTTTTTCTAAAACCAAATGATTTGAAAATAGCACAATCATTGTTACCGAGTTAAAAACCAGTTCAACACCCGTAGCTGTGCATTTACTAGATCACTGAGGTGAACATCAACAAAAACTAATTTTAAAATCGATTCAACGGATTGTAGACTTAAACAAAAACAGAACAGTATCGAAGCTCCGAGGAAAACATATACACATCGGATCGCCGTCGCTATAGCACGAGGTAGATTTGAAATGGTTTCTATAAATAGAACTGCAAGAGAATAATGTAATTCCCCGGGTGAGAGAAGTGGAATAATAAGTTTTTTTCGAATACGAGAGCAAATAAAAGCGCTAATGCGGCTGCATCGAGATTTTCCAACTGGGAAAAATTGCTCTTTTATGTAAGGGCGCTGTAAAGAAGGCTTTAATGAAAATTCTACTCTGTCCCGGATAGACAAAAGTTTCGCCTTACAACAAAGTGAGGCAGCCCTTGTTTTAAAATATGTGCAACTTGTTAACATGTTTTGTTGCCGACCCACGTCTTTATAATGTGTAATATGATGTATGATAATTTCTGTTCTATGTAAATATAAGGTTGCAGAACGCGATGCGTACAAAAACAAGTTTTAGTTTACTAAAGGGTTGGGATATGCAATTGTGCTGACTTTGTCCAAGCTAAGAACTTTAAAATACTTCGTCATGATATTTATTATTAGAAATGGGACTGTGAATTTAGTTTTTTTCTCGTTTATCAGGTGGATTATTATGAAGTATTGAACACGTAATTTTTCATTTTTTCTCGTGTTCAAAAAATTACGGAGATATTGAATTGAAATGTCACATGACGTCACGCCTTGGTAAAATGTATACCGAGCCATGACGTAGTGAGCCCCCACTCCCCAACTTTAATGCGTTTTAACAAAGTTATTATTTGTTAATTTAATAAAACAAAAAATATGGGTGTAATTACCTAACTGACGGACTAAATAGAATTACGTTTTCTTTACCAGTCAACATGCCTATTCTAGTACACTTTTACATTGTACAGTTTTATCCACAGCATACCTTACATAGTTTATTTCCATTTCAAATGTTACGAATAAAAAAAAATATTGCATTACATCTACAACATTTACGCCGATAAGTTAATAATCATCGCCAAAAATACAGGCACCTTAACTTCCCATTATTAAATTTTCATTCGAAGGCCAAGTATAATGACGTCATTACCGGGTCATACCGAAAGGTCCCTGATATGGAGCTCTCCATAATAAAGGGACATCGATGTGACGTCACAGATTGATAACGGTACCAAGTTTGGTAAGTTGACTTTGTAAGTAGCTTATGTATCTATTATTATAATAGTTTGCATGAATTGAGCTGTTCGCTTGGTTGACAGTTTAGTTAATTGTTAAGGATCAAGATCTAATGTAAATGTGAGGGAATTAGTTGATTGACTTAACAAACATAGAAATTAATGGTGTTGTTGCTAAAATAGGAATCAATTTGTAGGTAGAATATAATTAAATACCTAATAGCTAGTGGCTCGTGGCTAAGTGTAAGCCGTACGGTTTGACCGATAATAAAGGTTAAGCCGCGCTCGCCGCGGTTGGTCAGTGGATGGGTGACCATTTGTAAACATAGTTATCAAGATACCTCGGTACCTTGGAAAGCACGTTAAGCCGTTGGTCCCGATTTTCATACAGTGATCTTTGACTGACAGTCGTTAAGTCATTACAAATCTGACAAATTGAAAACTATGGAATAATGTATTTCCTAGAAATGGGTTGTGGAGTCAGATAGGCAGTCGTTCAATGTAAAATTAAATACGGCTTTCAAGCTAATATCTGGAACTACTAGTCGGGTTTGAAAAAATATTTTTGTATTTGATTGCCCAATATTCTGGGAAGGATATAGGTTATTTATTATTAGCATACTTGCCTTTGGAGATAGGCAAAGTGAAACCGTTGGGCACAGCTATTAAAAAGGAAAACTCTACGGGAAGATTACTTACGATTTATTTTCTTTATTTTTATTTATTACTTACAAATTATTTTTCGCTCATAAAAAAATAGATAAATCCATAAATAGCATAATAACTAGTTTAATATAGAGTAACTGTTTTCAAAGCAAACACGCTCACGCAACTTATAAATAAACTCGAAGGAAAATAAATAAATCCTAGTATTTTATTTACTAAAAAAACCTACGGCGTTTAATGAAATCATCGGAAGTTGCGGGGTTGAATATCACATAATGCTGCAGTTCATATGAAATTTCGAGATAATTCTCAATGACGTTGACACGGGTTGACTCGTGCCCGCCAGCCCATAAAAATATCACACTGCAGGTTTTTTATTTATTTTTATTATAACATGGAAAGTGTGAAATATTTAGTTTTGTTGAAATTCAGAGTTTTTTATTGTGCATACAATTTTGTTTGTATTGGTTAATTGATAAATACACGATGTTGATTACAAACATAATGTATTTGTATTTTAGAGTTGAAATCTGAATTTTTGACGCTTTTTTTTCAGAAGTTTTAATTTTTCAATCTTATTGATTTAAACCGCATTCATTCCTCCTAGTTCAACGTACCAGTTGCCTTCCCAACTAAGCTACAGAAGATGTTGTTGAGGAGTTAGGAATGCGACTGGTGGGAGTCGCAGGTTCGAGTCCTGCCGGAAGTTCGAATTTAACTTCTTTCTATATGTATTTAACTTACAGAAGTTATCACTGTAAGTAAGTATAGTTATTTATGTGACTAAAATAGAGAAAATATTTCAAGCGCAAATGTTTAAATACTTAATTATGATTACATATATAAAATGAATTTCTTTCAGAAAAGTCCAAACTTATCTTCTCTTAGTAGTACGCTAATCTCAACATGCACGTAGGGAAAACTTGACTTAAAATGTATGTCAGCAAACAGTATCTTAAAGTGAACCTTCGTAAACTAAGCCAAGTTAAGTGTAAGTTAAGTTAACAACAAGTTCGTACCTGTTGTCTGTACCGCATTGTCTTAGGACCGTCATAATAAGTTTACAGGTCGACCGTTGTTTGTCACCCCTGGCTAAATGGCGACCACAGAACTTGAATGATGATTGGCTCTGATAGAGTGTGATTTTAGCAATCAGATTTATTTTCCGTTTAGTTTTCATCGAAGTGAATTGATCGGATTCACAAGCAAACAAGATAACAGTTATCTAACTGGATTTCTTTTTGTTTTGTTCAAATATGATAAAATGTTTAATTATATTATGTACGTACTAAGAATAAGCTCCCGGTGATTAAATTGTGCATGAAGATAAAGGAGCATTCAATATTTTTATTTCGTATTTATATTTATTACATTTTGTGTATGGATGGGTGATCATTTTTAACAAGCCGAGACCCCTCCGTGCTTCAAAAAGCACGTATAGCCGTTAGTCCCAACATGTAAAATGTACTCTGTGGTCCCAACTGTCATACAGGATGTTTGACAGTCGTTAAGTCATTACGATTCTGACAACCAGTCTTACTATGGGATATTGTATTACCCAGCAATAGGTTGTGGAGGTCAGGTGGACAGTCGTTCCATGTTACAAACGGTATACAGCTAAATCCGATAAGAGTGGTAGCTGACCCCAACATATCTTGGGAAAAAAGACGGTTCGAACTAGTCGTATTGTTATTTGGTGTGATTTTCACTAGTTTGATAATGATGTTTTTAATATATGGGTGCACATTTGCATAATGTTCCTGCTGTTGATTGTTGCTGCTAATTAGTAATTTATAACGATTTACACGATCAATAATTAACCTCTTTCCAACCCGTTGGGATACTTTCTGGTATATTTTTTCCAACAAAGTTTCTGACTAATCCCGTGAGGAATTTAGGAGGATAAGTTTTGTGGTATGAAGACAAATAACCAGAGTTAGTTGACATTGTAACTTATGACTGGGTTTACCAAGTTGTTTCTTAATGTTGAAGAATTTTTGAGTTCTGATAATACTTGGTGAATATAAAAATACCAGCAATTAGATTTTGGATAAGAGACAAAAAATAGATTACCACATATTTTAATTAAGTGTTTATTAATTACTAACGCAGTGCTTATCAGACATCTTTATTTTTTTAAATGCCAGTGTTAATCCAGAATGTAAGCAACCTCCATACCTAATGTTAGTAAAGTTGGTCCAGCCTTTTGCTCGTGAAGAGTTTTCAAACATACACAAAAACACTCACAAACCTTCGTTTCTAAAGTATTAGTGCGATTTCCATATAAAGCAATTATCCTTATTTTTTGTCTCTAATACTACTTTACCCTATAAAACATATTGTTGACGGAGTAAAGCTAAAAGTATTCTCGTGTCGGAAACAAAGACATTCTCACGAAGTAAATAAGTAATTACATATTTATTTCACATAGTCATTCAACTGCTATAATGTCCTTTGAAGAATACCGTATATACAAAAACACTACTCAGTACTCATGTACCTACTTCACAAATTCATAGAACCCACAAATCGTTTGGGTCTTTCAGAGAGCACGATTAAACAATCACACGTGTAAGTTGAAAGCATGTGTAATCGCAGCTTTTACCTGTAGCACGTGTCAAACACGATCCAAGACGGTATTCCTGCATATTGGCTGCGTGAGGAACTCCGTACCCTTGTCAACGTCACGCCTCATTGACCCCATCCTACTATCAACTGCGAAGCAATTTATGTTATATGAATCTTCGACCTCTTTTGATGCTGTCAAGAAGTGACCTTTTATTGGCATAGGTATGCACGCATTAGCGTGTCATGGCGATGATAAGGTTTTTTAGGATACGGCATTTATTTCGTATGCTTTGTGATTTTAGAGTATAACAATTAATTATCTTCATACATTTAAGGAAAGGGGAATTTCAATTGCTCATCCGCTTCAAATACAACCTCCATGCTGACTACGATCCGCAGACACGAGGGAACGTCCAATGAGAGAGAATAAAGAAATTTTCAGTCAGCTAATAAAAAATATTTTATTTTAACAATAATTATGTAATAATAAAGCGAGTATTATGAAATAAAAAGTAAAAAAGTTAGTAACAATATACTTATCTACTATGTTAATAGGACACGTACAATGACAATATCTGAAACATGTGACATCATTGCTGCGAGGTGATAGGCCCAGTTGAAACCTGGCAGCAGTGTTTCAAATTAAGACTATTTGATATCATAGACAGGATGCTGTTGGCGCTGCCCCGCAACCGGCGGACCAAGGATGCGCACCGCTTCCACATCATCGTGTAGAAACAAATCACGTGAGATTCAGCTAACATCCCTGATGCGATTCAGTATCGAGGCAGCCCCATCTTTAACAAAGCTGAAACAAAACCTGCTTTTCAACGCTGAATAAACGCATAAAAACTGTATTTACAGTTTTAAGGACGAAATGGGGTCGTTAATAGTCCTTTAACCTGTAATAATTTTACGTATGCAGTCGTTAATATAGACGAAAATGCAGTTTATTTAACTTTTATTACCGTGTCACGTAATAAAATCATTGCTATAGCCTTTATCGTCGCCCAACGGAAGATTGTTTTACTTGGAAGTATGCCATAACGATGTAAGGAAGTACAAAGTATAAATACATTTTGCATGCCACTTAACAGTCTGCGTTATATATCATAGAACGAGACAGTCGCGAGTTATGCCCTGTATGGCATTAGTTTTGTAGAAGAATAAGGGATAACTTTATTTAAAAATTTAATAAAATTTTTTTTTATAAGTTTTTTGACGCGAGCCTTACAATATATACTCGTATATTATTTCTAACTTATAACTTCATATTAGGACATTCACTAATTATATTTTAGCTTCTTTGAAATAAAAATGGAAGTGAAAAGTTTTTAAAGATATTTTTGTTATATTTTTTTACTAGACTAATTTTATTTCTCAGAGTAAAGTTACACAGTTAACTAGTGTTTAAATCACGAATTTATTAGTATACACTTAATTCACTGGTTAATTAGACAATAATCGTTTCTTGTAGGTACCTACAGGAAACTACGCTCCGTTCCCCTGTCTTGGGAATATAAGAAGTCAATGTTCACTGCTAGAAAAAATCTGTTCAGGGAAAACAATAACACTATGATAAACAAAAACAAAACAAAAGTTATGTTAACATGGACATGGTCTTAAATGTTAACAATGGTTTATTATAATTATAATTTATATACATATCGTTATACTTATTATTTATTTACACATTTATTAGCGTTTGTAATATTTATTTACACATTCACCGTTGGGTTACGGATTAGAATGAAATTCCCCGTCTCTACTCGTGGGTGTCGTAAGAGGCGACAAGGAGATATAGAAACAAGGAGAATGGACAGCAGCGATCTCCTAAAGAACGAACGTAAAACTGCAGTCACCAACCTGCTTGCCCAGCTTGTTGACTAGTCCTTAATCATGAGCTGACGCGGCGGCGCGTCGAAATCGAGAATGCGCGTGAGTATACCGTTGAATCCTTAAATAATTGTACACTTTATACTACCGACGTGAACCCACTCGTAACACAAGCATCTTAGCTTACCACGACGGGTTAACAAGAATACTAGTAATGTGCGACCAACAATGCTAGAAAACCTTACAAAAAAAAATCTCCGTGCATGCGGTCAGATTGTTTACCTCACTGCCGCCTAACATACACAACTTACCATCCATCTCCTTGTTTAAGAGATGAGTTATTTCGCATTACCAGTCTTCATAATTTAAACGCACTGTATTAAATTATTTATAAAAACAAAGTTACATTGTTTAAAGTAAGAAGCTTATTGTAACAAGCTGAAAACAAAACCAACTTAACTCGCTCACTTTCTCAGATGCAGCCAATCACCGGGTATATTTCCCTTAATGAATTGGCGATCGAGACTACGCTTCTGACGTCACAACTTAAAGGTGGGACGTAAACGCTATGGAAAAAAGCTAAGACTGCTTGTGGGACGTAATTAATACCTAGAACATTATAAATGAAGAAGATGAACATTATACATACTAAGAAAAAGACTTTTAATATTTTTGAATCAAACGGTAATAAGAAATTTCAGATTTTAATTTAAACTTCGAAAAGGAAGCTGAATGCTAATGAAAAACGCCCTAAATCTATCGGAAAATTACAGTCTGTACCCTATTATTGAACTCCGTTGGTAGTCAGAGACATAACCTCAAAAAAACAGTAATTGTTTAATATACTCTGAAAAAATAGTCAATATACTTTGCCTACTTAAAAGCAATATCTTTTGAGTAGGCAGAGTATGTATGAGTATGACTTTTATTCACGAAGGTCGTTGAATCTAGTCCAGGAGACGGGGTCTGAACGAAACTGTTATATAATGCATAGATTAAAGTTTAATAAAATGATGTAAAAAGTGCAGAAAAGTACTGGTTGCATAGTACGTCTAGTTTAACACGCAGCACGACGTCGTTTACAGACCGATCCATAATGTTGCCTCTTGATAATGGCACGGCCATTATACTGTGTCGTGGCTTTCTAGCGTGACTGAGCTCATCCTTACAAGCGGGTTAAAATATACTTTAATCATTGCTTGAAACAAGTTTGTTTTTATTCCTGTTCATAATTTTACTAGGTCTATGAGTTATCGAAAAAAGGCAAATGTAAATCTCAAACAATGTAAAAGAAGAAGTTTTATATTTGGAATGTTGATAAATCCTTAAAAAATGTACCTACTCAATATTTTCGTATCTGGTAAGTATTACATTGACACATCTAAAACATAAAAATTAAATCTTTGACGACATCCGTGGTCGAGTGGTGTACACACCGGTTTTCAAGGAGTCGCTAGCTCTGAGGTCCCGGGTTCGATCCCCAGACGGGTCAATGTAGTACTTAAAAACACTTTTCTACATTGTCCCGGGTCTGGGTTTTTGTGGTACCTTCCTCGTCTCTTATTCCATAACACAAGTGCTTTAGCTACTTACTTTGGATTCGGAGCAATGTATGTGATGTTATCCACATTTATTACAATTATTTAAACAAAAAATCTTATCTTTTATTGATCAGATTTATTTATTGGTGTTAACGAATTAATAAACCTGCCACACTGCCTTGGTTGACTGGCAGAAAATGCATCAAGGCATCAAGTCCATCTTTGTACCAATTTTGTGCGAGAATTTAAAATAAATAAATAGACCTACAAATTAAATGTGTAAAAAATTGCTGTCTAAATTGAACTGTAATAGACACATATCTGGTGTAGTTCAAAGGTTGTAAGACGATATCACTATATATTATTTAGAATGTAGGTGTATTTTGGTACACGAGATGCATTGTTAAATCTTGAGAGAAACAGCATTCCCTTACATAGTAAGTTCCGTTATAATGTTCCATTGGATTGGTCTCAAATTCATGAATTTCTATACGTGAGTAATTCAATACTATGCCTTTGAGCAACTTGCTAAGTTTGGTGTAGCTCCTTTATGTACCTACAGGAATATGTTCGGCATAGCCAATTGCTTTTAACCGTATATAATACTAGTTTTCACCCGTGGCTTTGTCATTGTCCGTATCGGTTACAGTGGCACAAAGTAGCCTATATACCATCTTGGAGTTCAAACTAACTTCTTACTAAATTTCATTACAATTGGTCACGTGTTGACAAAGCCTCGACGAATTTAGCCTTGACGGTTTAATAAACAGACAAACAGGAAGAAATAGATAGACGGAAAGAAATACAGAGTTTCTTAAGAATTCATAATGTTAGCATGAATTGTATTAAAAACGAGATATGCCGAAAGAAATTCTAAATGTTCTAGTTTAGAATAAATTAGAAGTGGAAAATTAACCCCGAGCTGAAAATAAGCAAGCTACATAATTAAGGTTACGTTATAATTGGGGTAAAAATAATGGTGGAATAAGACGGCTCTTTCTTTCCGTTTTTTAAGTTAACTCGGCCATACTGCCAGCGCCGGGTTGAGTACAATTTTGGTAGGTATCTTAGGTAAGAACTTTTTTGTTAATACCCTATTCATTTGGAAGGAAACTTTTATTAAGAAAGATTGTGTAACTTTGTACTATTTTAGATGGTATTTGTATTTATTAAGACACCTCAGTTGGCTATTTATCTGGATAGAAGTAAATTACAGCTGTATATAAAATTAGCTACCTATTTGTCAGGTTTTTCAATAAGGATTCTGTTTGAATAACATTAACTTCTCACCTTTTTAGAAGTCAGTGAGAGGTTTAAGTAAATTATCTAATCATTATGTTGAAAGTAATTCTTTTTTTGAGAAAAGAAAAGTCCTGGCTGCTTAGCGGTTCAATGACCGAATTCGTATGCAGGTGGCTGCAGGTTCGAAACCAGGCACGTACTAATGTCTCTTTTTCAAAGTTATAACTACTTTCTTAATTATTGTATGCGACCAATGACAAACGGTGAAGGAAAAAATTGTGGGGAATCCTGGATTCTATAAATTGAAATCTGTAACAGTCAACCCAGCGTTGTGATTAATGCTCGTTCATTCCCTATAATATGGGAAGAGGCCCGTGCCCATAATTGGGATATCTATAGGGCGGTATTATGATGTTTTTTTTTAAGAAAGTGATATGGATAAAATATTTTCGAGTAATAAAATAAAAGAAGAAAAGGCAAAACCGTAATAGATAAGTTTATTAAAGTGATTAATTTTTTAAAGTTTTTATTTACTGAAGGTTATATTTTTTTTAATAATATTCAAAAATGCTTCAACGGTTTAATCGACCTGTGGAACTAAAAAAGTATTTCTTAAAAATGGTACATAAGCATGTTACAGTTATACAAATTACATCGATTTGGGCGCACTGCGGGTACATCACAATGACCTGAACTCACAGACTCCAGCGAACTCCCCCGGTAATATACAAATAAAAAGAGTAGGCCAACAGAAAATAACTTCCATTGAAGTATTTATAATACTGGTTTTTGTATACAGAAGCTGGTAAAATTGTACTAGACTGTGGCAGTCACAGTGTAGGCCAAAGTGGGATTATATGAGAGGAATCCTATCATAGTTATTATCACAGTATAAAAGAAAACAATTCTCAAGACAAAAACAAACAAAGTATTTAGGATAAGGCTACTTCGAATAGGTTTTAAATACAAACAATCGATAAATAATCGAATGATTATGTTTTAATGATTTATTATTTAAATTAAGTTTATAGTTTTTTATTTAGCTAGCTCGGTCATGTCAGTGACACTTGCTATGATAACAATATTGCATGCCTAATAGAACATAGCGAACTATTTGTATGATTACCATAAATATTGTATTACCTACCTATTTTCAGCACACAAAGATTTAATATTATAAAAAAAAATCTTTTGTCGTTCCATTGGCCTTGTACCTACTATAAGAAAAAAGTATATTTCTAGAAACGTTAATTTTAAAACTAAATGACTCTAAGGTGTTATAAATATCTAAGGAGAAGAACCGGCCAGAAACTCCATCCAAGTTTCCTTATTAAATTTATTTTATGTGTAAATTGTAAAAATTATAAATATAAAGATTTATTACCTATAGCTATCATATAAGCTAGTCAGCTTTGTATTTTCAAAAGAAGTATATTTTGGACCAATAGCGTTCCACTGATAGATCTTCTTGATTACAGATCGTCGAGAAATCCACTCACATTGGAAGCACTGAAATAGGTGTAGTGATTGGAAAAACACCGAATTTTATTGTTCTGTTTACCATCCAGTGACAGACGGCTTTAATTCAGTTGGAGAAACGACTTAAACTTTTTTTTTCTTTTTTCCAATAGGCAATCTTTTTTATTGAGGAATTACATCAGCACATTCAAAATAATAAAAATAAATTGTGAAGTGTTCTTAAGTTAAACATGTGATTAACGTCATCAATGGATTAAACTTTTCATAAGGACCATTTTCACGAGAGAGAACAGTTACAAAAACATTGGTCCTTTAAGTCAACACTTCAACAAAAAGCACATTAAAAAAGGCTTCATTATGTGTGTAATTATAACGATTACTTTATTAGTATCGTATATATTAAATGTGTTTAAAATGTTAAATAAGTCAGTCACATTACCCAATCAACAAACATATTAGCAATACCGGTGAAGTGTGCGCCAAATGTTTGCAATTTATTTTTTGAATAGATGTAATGACGGAAATTACCTTTCGACTTGTCGGCCTTTGTTTCGGCCCCTTGTGCCCCTTTTGTTTTCCTCATGGTTTTGGAACAATACCACAGAACAATATGTAACCGTTTTTATGATTCAGGTATGTAAATATTAGAAAACATTGTAAAATAAAATGATGTTTTTCTAATTACTTTTAATGTTTACCGTTTAGTTGTGACAGATATTATGTACACTGACTTGGTATTATCTTTAACATTAGGCAGGTACCTACTACTTGTTGCTGTACATATTATACTTGGTATTTCTTTTATAAGTATTGATATAAGTTTTACAGGTACGAAATATGGCTTCCATATAGTTTAATACGTAATTGACAAAAAAAAACAAACAAAAAAACTATTTTTTTAAATTAGGTAGTTCTTTGTTTAAACTCACACGAGGCGAAAAAAAGTAGCACGGTGAATGAGTTAACTATTAAAA
Organism: Plusia festucae; assembly: GCA_950381575.1. NCBI lineage: Eukaryota > Metazoa > Arthropoda > Insecta > Lepidoptera > Noctuidae > Plusia > Plusia festucae. Next base: position 9,887,469 of record OX494434.1, read on the forward strand.
TACTTTTTTGTTATTTTAAAGATCTTACTTAGTTCAAAGAAACTTTAAAAAAAAGGCTACCCACCGAATACTTAAATGCTAAATAACTTTGACACGTTCTTATATGTCTATCTATCGCTTCTTCACACCTTTAAGTGACAGAGACAGCATGAGACTTAACAGCGGCTTCAAACTAATTGATGTTTATGTATTCGGCATAGACTTATTACTATTAATTTGCACATTTTATTTTCCTGTTACTTTAAAATTAACCTACTTTTTCTGTACATGAACGCAATATTTTCTAATTAATTCCTTTAAAGACTCATCGTTTGCGATTAAATCTTAAAATAGATGCAAAAGACCTTAGACTTCTGCCCACGCCCTGTAATGCGCTCCGATGTACGTACCTAAGTGCACGTGAGCTGCATACTTACAACCTCCGCTCGTTTGAATTTCTTCAACGTTTCAACCCCTATTAATAGCTCTTTGTCGAATACAGAAAGATGTACTTATAGTCTTATAACCAGATTAAATTTGTATTCAGTGTCGAAGAGCTGCCTTGGCGTGGCGTGTGTGAAACTTATAATTGGGTTAATTAATTTATATAAAACACGCGAAAACTACGTGACTGCCGGTGCTGGTACGGTTTTACTTATAGTAATGACTGCCTAAGCTGAAGGTATTATTACAAACCTTTAAAACTGTTTATGGTATAAATTATAACATTTCAGAAAAATTATAGATTTTATGTGAAAAAAAATTATACTTTTCAAATCAACATTAATAGATTTAAGTAACTTAATGATATTATTTTAACATAAATTCGCAAATCAAATGTGAGTTGATAGTTTTTAAGTTAATAGCGTAGTGTCAAAGCACATATTGGTTGCCATGGGAACGATCGACAACCAACAATTTAAATTCCTGTAAAAGTAAAAATACAACTTTTCAGTTTCTTAAATACAATTGACTCAGTTGTACTTAAATAAAAATATAAAAAAATGTAAATAAATAATTGTAAATTTAAATTTTAAATTTTTTCTTCTTATTATTTTATTATATTGACTCAATACATAATTATAAACTTAAGGCAATTGACCGGTATTGGTCTATGCTTGACCCATGCTGCGAATGTGGGCAAGTATATGACTTCAAAATGCTTCATTTTGATTGTGAAAATACCTTTTAAAAATATCGTGGTTGTCTCCATAGTTATGGTTCACACAATAACATAAATTGCGAGTAATTCAATACAAATAATTGTACATTGCGTTACACATTGTTTTGTCCTAGTTCCAAAATAGTTGTATCTGAGGTAAACTCATTATACACCGCGAATTTGAAACGATAATTACTTGGCAAATTTCCATTATAAACATACATTAGATACTGTTACTAATTATACATAGGATAGCATGAAAGTAAGCTATTTTTATGGTACATAATAAGCGGTTTTTTTTTTTTAAATTGTCCTGGCTATATCAATTGACTTCTGTAAAAATAAGATTCATGACTATTATAAATCGAAATAAAAACAGAAACGTTAATAAAAAAAAAGGAACAAGCATTGATCGACACGTAATTGCTGGTTGGCGAATTCAGATACAAACTTTAGGAATTAAAAAAATAATTGCATCAATGTAAAATGCATAATTCTTGTGACAAAAAAAAAGATAATTGAAGGGCAAGGTATTTGTTTATAATAAGGAGAAATACCACTATAATAATAAACAACCACAGTTGCAGCCTGCGCATATCTTTATGAAATAAAAAAAAAATACAAAATAAAAATATCTTCTTTATTGTATTTAGGATGTGCAATCACTTATACATATAAACATGTGAATAAAACGGTTGTAGTACTAACATGTAATTTATTAATGATTTGAAATTGATTTTATACCTTTCTTAAATAGTAACAATATAGAAAGAATAGGATAGGATTACGTTGTTGTTTGGCTTTTATCTATATGTTTATAAAATTTACTTAATCTGTATTATAAAGTTAGTTTATATTAAAACCAATACAAATTAATGGTGTTTAAGAACTTGGGAATGGCTAAGCAAATGATGATGGTGATGGATAACAGTTCAGTTCCAAGTATTTCTTACTTTATTGCATACCATTTGTATCTGACAATCAATAAACTTTCATTCCAGCATGATAAAAATAAACAGATAAAACTCACTTCCACAACAGATTGCAAAGAAAAATTACAGTGATTGAAACACTGCCTTTTAAAATATATCTGACATAATAATCTCTAAGTAGTCTGTGATATTAATTGGCAACTAGAAGAGTATCTAAATATCGAATTATTGCGGGTATTGGTAAATAAATTAGATATTCGCATGTCGGGTAGGTACAAATTAATCCGTAACAGTTAATCATTTGACGCGTGACCGCCACCAGCGCGACTTACTTAAAACGTAAACAAACTTATTTAATTATGACGATTATGGTGAGCGGGAATTAAATTGATTAATTAACAAGTTGAACGTCCAGTTCGTTAGTGTTGTGTTGTTGTTAGTGTGTGGATAAACTGTTTGTGTGGTAACTTTGTACTGATGATGCTGCTGCTAAGGTGAGCAGCGGTTGAACTCCTAATCCAGGTATGTATTATTGGTTTTTCTTTATAATATAGTTTGTTTCAATTGTCCTTATTATTTGTATTGTTAATTGGAAACAGTGATAGTTCTGAAGTGTAAATCTTGAGTTGAAAAGTTGGTAGTGTAAGTGAAGAGAGTTGAAGTGGTGTGGAGTGTATGGTCTAGGTGTAGGCGACGCGGCGGCGGCGGCGGCGGCACCGGCGTCGTCGGAGGCGTGCCCCGGCGGGCCAATGGCGCGGCCCCTCCGCCCGCCGCCCCCGGCCGCAGCGCCGATACACCCAGCTCGCCAGTAGGTTTGTGTCCTTTTGGCTGACCGCATGACTCCGTATCTCGCTTCGTCGCTGAACTCGTTGTAACCCGTGTACGTGCAGCACGCGCTTCACCTTCTCCCCACGGCTGACAACGCTAGCTTCCGCCAGAACGCTTCGTACTCGGTTCCTGTACTCGCCCAAGTTTGTGAACTAACATAGTTGAAAAACTTTGAAAAGTAAAAGTGGGGAAGCAGTGAAGAGTCGGAGTGCAGCGTGCAGCGCGGCGCTCGAGCCAGGTACTGTGTCTGCTGCCCGCGCCCGCGCCCCGCGCCCCCGCGCCCCCCGGCGTCCTCGCCACAACACGCGCCACTGTTTGTCAATGACTTATCTAGTATGATTATGTAGCCGCCAATTTGTACACAACACTGTCAACTGAGTTATTTACACTCCATATAAAAAGGTATATTAAATTCCACCATGTTACCATGTTTACGTCCGTTTTACGTCCAAATCTAATGAATCTATGTGTAAACTGTCGATTAAGTTTACAATATAATTTGTTCTAAGTAGCTAAGGTAAAATAAAGGCTAGATCGACATCATTAAACCCACAAAAACAATACTTAAGCAAAAAGTTTCATACACTTATTAAGTTTTTTAATTGTATTACAGACTACGTACGTATCGACATTAAAATCATTACAATAACTAAAAGTTACTGTAGTGATTTTCACGACACCAAACTCAAATTTATATAAACATTCTGTAAACAGACTACTAGAATAACTATTAAAGAGCTCTAAAAAAAGTTCCACGTATCGCTATTTGCCGATAAAAGTATAATCAGAACTCGAAGGTATGAAAAAGTAAGTAATATTTGTTTTATTAAATAGGTCTCGTCAGTATTCCGTAGAGCCGGCATCGAAAGGGAAGGTTGCCGTGAAGTCAGTTTCATCTATACATATTCAATGTGATCTCAGCTACGGAGCTACGGCGCTGCTACGAAAACCCAATCGCATTAAAACGGCTGAAAAAATAAAAGGGTAGCTAGAAACAGAAGATTCCCCAAATAAACATAACAATATCAGTTTCATCGCCTCCGAGCCGGCGAACGAATTAAAGAATATTTTTGTGTACGAGCTCCTCGCAGCTCTGTCGGCTCCATAAAACTTAACTACACGCCGTAACCGCCACTAATTATTAGGGTGGGTTTACATAGCGTATTTATGAGCATGAGATTTAACAGGACCGCGCCGGTCTCGGGTGGTCTGTTATCGCCCCATTAAAAAGTTGTCCTCTGCGGACGCGTAAATAACATAATATGACGCCTCGCTCCACGTCCGCCCCGCCGTGCCCGCCGGCTGTCGCCGTGTTGCCGCCGTCCTGCCGACACACGGCTTTGTCTTCCACAATCAACTTATTAAACACTTTTGTACAGCAAATGAAAAGCCACACCGTTGGTGTTGGATTTTCATTTTCATCGTATAAAATGATCCTACTTTGCTGTCAACAATAAGTTTTTACGTACAAGAATGTACGGTTGTTAACCGTAATTAATGTACACCAATATCCACCGTATTAACTTGTTATTGTAACCTTTGCTTGCAAAGATATAAAGTTTAATATTCATTAATCAAGCGGCGACTGCAGTGCAGCGTGACCGCTGCAGTTAATAAGGACGCCTAACGCTACAGTTCGTCGCACCACATTTATATACGGTGTAAACTACACTTTAGATTTAATCGTATATATTTAGGTAGGTAATGAGAAAATGCTCAAGAAGGTTGAGGCGAGGATATCGAACATATTATAATTTAAGCAAGGTAGAATAAAACTTGTAGGGAACTAATAGCAGGAGTTGATGCGATAAGCTAATATAGCGTAAGTTCCACGTTCGTGGAGATTGGCCGCCGCCGCCGCCGCCGACGTCGGGACGACGCCGCGCCGACGCGCCGACGCCACTTTCAAAGTTTTCATGTTTACACACCGCTCTGACGATGATACTCACGCTAATTTCTGTATTTACGACAGCTCCCTTGGTACTTAATAAGAAAAACTTGCTTATCTCTTTGATAAACTCCAAAGTTTGAATTAGTCTACAGATACTTATAAAGTATTTATATTTTATGGACTAGACGTTAATTGGTGCGAGATTTTAGGAAACTTTTTGATAAAGATGACACAGTTGGCCACACACATTCCGTTTCCACAGCCCATTACATCCGTGAAGTTGTTCGGGACGGGGACATTAGATACCGCACGGATAAAATGTGAGGCAATTCGAATTGGTATGTATATTTTATAAAACGTACTTTACAGGACATTTATCTACGTAAAACCTTATTTAAAATACCGCAAGCAAGGATAGATTTTGTATTTTTTTAACGAAGTACGTTCCAACTTTTGCTACGACTTCGTAGCACATTCGTAGCATTGAATACCGCGAGTCAATGTATGACGTATAGGCGTAGGTGTGGGTAGGCCTTTAGCGCGCTGTAGCTGCCGTCACGCGAATTGACAAGGTAATTTGACAAGTATGTAGATATTAACAGGTACGGATGGTTCCAGGCCAAATCCTCGGTAATCCACGCGGGGCCGACGCCAGCCTGTCTGCCTCATATACATAACTGACAAAATAAGTTAATTTCACTGAAATATCGCCGTCGTATAATTTTATATACGCTCATACATTATCGTTTTGATTAGTTTTTGTTTGTTTGATTTTCCACAAATAATATTGCTTATTCTACCTTCATTTCATATTTATCGATTAAGGTTCGAAAAATTTGTTCTGTTAATTTTGATAACCGCAAATACTCACTATTCTTTCTAATTAGAATGGAAGGAAAAGTTAAAAAATCAATTCGTCGTAATTAGACAGCTTTGATGTGTCAATTACTCAGCACAATCTATCCTAAACAAACAATGAGGATAGGCAGTCAGCTAGAACAAGGCAGCGTAATATTTCACCGGCCGACGCGTGTCGTAATAAGGCTTACTTTGTTTTCTTAAAGTTTAAGGTGAAATATTTCAAGGGCTTGCCTACAGCTAAATAAGGCGATTCGTAAAACTTCTGTCGTAAATCGCATAGATTTTGTTGTTTGAATTTGAGCATCGGAATCGGAAAAGTTCGGTTTACTTCTTTTTTTTTTCATTTTGTTCCTTTATTAACAGTACTGAAGCTTTCGATTCCAGGAATTCTGAGGGTTCCTATTTTACTATTATGGAGTCTGTTATTTGATATTCCAGTCGCTGTTTTATGACAATATTCCGCTGTATTTCATATGAAGGTATTCAAATCCGATCATTCATTCGTATTTTGTTGTTTAAATAAAATGGGCATTATTATGTAATCTTGACAGTGCTTATCAACTGTTTAGTAGATTCTCAGTTATTTATTTCTATAAAGTATTTGGATTAAGACCCTGCTAAATAGTTGCTAAACAACAGAGGTTTTATAAATAAGGGTGATGAATTTTATAAAGAGATTCTTTATCGGCATTCTCATCTGGGTATTAAGAAAATTTAATATTTTGAGATCGCATAGAGTCTCACCATTAATTGCTCAGGCTTTCAACAATGTGAGACCAACTTAAAAAGTTTTTATTAATACATGAATATATATATTATCTTGTGTACTTAATACATTTATGTATTCATCTTACATACAAAGTTAATTAAAAATATGTATGGTGTAAACGATAGCTAAAAATTTCATTTTGAATATATACCTAATACGTATTTTTACAAAATATATATTTAAGTATTGCAATGTTTGAACACCGTATTTATATATTCACCTCCTTCCCAAGGGAACTGAAGTGTAAAATAAAGTATGATAAAAATTTATCTTCTATTATCTCAGTTTGACACAAGATTTGGGAGGCCATTCTAGAAAGGGATGGAAACCATTTCTAAGTATGTCAGCCATTTGAATTCCGACAAAATTACTAAACGACTGAATCTCATTTTTGATAAAACTCACTTTCAACTCACGTACCTACTGTTGTTGCTATGAGGAACAGTTTTTACACTTTTTTTTTTACTGAATTTATCCTTCTTAAACTATTTTTTTATTGCATACATAACTTACAGGAGTTTTAATAGAACCAACATACAGGATTAATTTAAAAAGACTGCGTATATTCAACGAGGTAAACTTTCCTCAAGGAAAATTGAAAATCATATTTTCATACAAACATAAGTTACGTGATCTGTCACTTTGTATGAAAAGTTAATTTTCCATTTTAAGATTTTGACCTATTTTGTTTTTGTGGGAAAAGTTGTCCAGTTTTATGCAACCGTTTACCTCGTTGAATATACGCACTCCGTTTCAATTAATTCTGTAATTATTTCTTTCATTATAATACATGGCCCCAGATGTCTTGTATAAGGCAACGCAATTTCCATAAACTACGTAAGCACAGCAATATTAAGTTCTCGTCAATAACACGAACAATAGGAACGCGTTCAATATAATATGTATTCATCCGGACTAACCAACTCCCATACATTATCACAGACGTATTGCGGTGCTGTCCTACATAACAAGCTCCACTAACTAAATCGTCTACGTACGTAACTCAACGCCTACATTCTCGAGGTATGAGTCTACGATCACAATAACGAAAGGGCAGTTTACCCTTGTGACGTCATTTAATCGACGAATGGTGCTCTACAGAGCAGTTTATCGCGATGCTAATAAATCTGAAGCTAAGCGTGGAGCAGACTATGTTCTTACATCCGAGAATTTCACGTCATGGAGTCCAATTGAGCGAGCTTATGTCGCCACTAAATTATATGATATCGCACTCAAGTAACAGCTACCAGCCTAGAAAGGTGGAAATTAACAAAATTTCTTATAAAAAAGTACCTACAAAAACTTAGCCAATACTTATGCTCTTAATTGAGTTGTTACGATTAACAAGCAGTATGGATGAAATGATACTAAATCGTAATCTTTGAATAAAATACAATAGCATTGTTAAAAAGCACTCGCGCGCAACTTTTTTCAATGCCGTTAATAAAGTTTTCAATTGCTGCAGTTGTGAAGGTACACAGCCAATCAAATCACCAATTTGATTGTATTATTTTGTATCCGTGTTATAAAAAATATATTCAAATGTATTTTGAAAGTAAAAAATAAAACTAAATAAAAAGCACCAAGCAGTAGTTAAGTGCGTGCAAGTAGGATGTTATACAATAAATATATCCTTTAATAAATAAATTAATAAAATCACACTTAGTGCAACGTTGTCTAGTTCAATATTCGAATAATAACGATAAAAATAACTTAACAACAAATATAATGAAAGGGGGACCTCAATATAATTAACTCATAAGTCTACCTACATAAACATTTTTAATAATTAATCGATAACATCCTACAATATTAATTTAAAATAACCACACAGAAAAAAAACATTGAAAACTAACGATGGCCTTCATGATTGTCCCCGAGAAAGGTGACGAAATAAAAAAAATGAAAATTTTAAAACTAATTTTATAGACTTATCTGCAGCGCATACTAAACGAAGCGACCGTTGCAATATAAAAGTATATCTTCCTAACAAGAGAAAGCCCATCTCATCGCAGTTCCTTACTCACTGAGCCAGTCCAATCACATAATCAATTTATCAGTGCTGTATAAAATTAGGATACGTCGTGTTCTCTTCCAATCGTTCCGCTTTAATAGAATTTTAATTTCAATTTCACACATAGGAGCGCACGTGGATTACGACAGTGGTACAGTCGGGTCGAGTCGAGTGAATTTTTCCGATCGGCCCGGCAAGTCTACCGTAGAAATTTTGATGGGCCATTATTACACAGTCCGTTTCAAACGTATTGTGTGCGAATGTACGCTACAAAAATAGCAATATTTTGTATTGTGCGGATAACGTTGCTGTTTGCGTTGTTGCGTTTTACGGCACGCCCAGCGCTTTGATGAAGTCCGTTTTATCTTTTAAATAAAAAAATTGAGCATAATGCACAAGTGCTATAAAATTGAAAAATATTTAACACATACAATGCGTATTTCAAATGCGGCTCGGATGAGAAGGAAATTGTTCGCGAAGTTGATACACATGAATAGAATCGTTTAAGAGGCGCCAATGGAATTGAAACCACGCGGTGTTTTATTTCAAAGTTTTCTTCTGTTACATTACACAGCATATACCTAAATAGTACTAAAAGCGATTAAAATAATACATTAAATAAATCACCAAAAAGGCAAATGCAAACAAATAGAGTAGTCTAGGTCCAAGTAATGTTACTAGAATGATAAAGGTACCGAATATATAAAATATCGTTATCGCCTAATTTTTATGTCTCTATGACAAAACATAGCGTACCTAATTTATTAAGACCATCATGGTTACAACAACAACCTACGTTTAACAAATAAAATTTGATTTGAATAAATGCATAAGTCGTACGGTAGGTAAGAGGTTTATATGCTCGTGATAATTGAATGTTCATATCATATTATTCATTTAGAGCTTTTGCCAATTAATCTGGAACACGTGTTGAGCTGAGAAGCTTATTGTTATGGCTGTTTTATTTTTCCTTGCATACGATTTAATTGTTAAATGAATGGATCTCTATCGCATTTAATACCACAATTTTCTTTTTACTTTAGTACGTAATCTAAATGATATGTTATCTTAACTTGTGTTATTCATATAATGTTTTCTATGAGGTTTACGTAGGTAAATGTATGACAAAAAAAAATAATCTTTTTATGATTCTATCGCGGTATATTTGGGTTTTCTAATCAAGAAACTATACTTGTTTACTTAAATTATCATAAGCATCAGTTTTGTAAAGAAACTACCTTAAAAATCCATAATGTATGAACATTGTAGTGTTGATAGTTATAACATAAGCACATTGTCTTTTCCGTGATAGACGACTCAACATTTTCGACTCATCAAGAGTCACTTCAGCGAAATTCCCGCAATTCCCGGGACTTTAAGCACGCGGCAACGGCACGATAACGAGACGCGACACGTGACATCTGCAGCTAAGATAATGGGCTTGCAGTCACCTGAAAACGCGTTCAGCCTGTTTTATTATTTCATAGTGGAGGCCTGCTATGGCCAGCGCATCCAATTAACTCCCGTTGTCGGCCGCACCGTTTGTAATGCACGGTGAAATATCGAGGGCTTGATGAGTGCCGGTCTTTATAACCCACATGCTTATTCTGTCCACTGAAATGAGCTAGTTATGTGAGCGCCGACGTTATGACAAGTCGCGGTGCTAATGAATATTGTAGAATCATTCGGTCCTGTTGGCAATTCGTTATGTATAGCTTTGTGATTCTAAACACCTATTTTTTATGGAGATTATTTTCAGTACATACACAGAAGTATTTGTAATAAAATTGAATAGGAACTCGGAATTTTAAATTAGTTTCAGTAGTTTCAGTACATATGAAGAAGTATTTCAAATTAAATTGAATAGGAATTTAGGATTTCATCTGTTTCGTTCAACAATGTAAAAAAAATACGTAATATTTTTCTGCAAGAGTCTATGAAACAAATGCTTGTACAAATAATGCAGCGTAATTGAAAATAATATGAACACAATCTAAAACAAACCTCCTCATATAAAACGAGAAAAACGATGAACAATCTCATTTCAACCGTAACTATCGTGTGTCGGGAGCATAAACTAAGGGTTTTTTTCCTCTTTATTTTATGGTCGTCACAACCGAACGCTAAACAAAAGTGAATGGTGTGCATGGTACTTTGTAGGCACGATTTGACCGTAAAATTTGATTTGAAACTTTGAAAATATACCGTTATTTTCATTCGATATATTCATAACACATACGCGGGATATGACGATACAACTGTATATTTCGATGTAATAAAGCAGACATCTTCAATATTCTTTTGTGAGCGTCGAACGGAATGGTTCGGTGATTTGTAGCTTAGAGTATATATCGCGTTGCATTGCCATCAATCCGTAAGTGAATCTAGGAGCGAGCACGTCGCAGCTGCAACTGATATCACCTGACGATGTCGTTTGTACCCGTCCGACTGGGATTAGGCACGGACTACACGCGCGCAAAACGACACTTTGAATTACGCTTACGGATTTACGCTATTGAACACCGGACTTTAAAATATTCACAACACAAAGGCATTTCATCCGCATTGAATACGTTTGAAGAGTTTGGTTCGATGTGTTCTATTGCGAGCGTGTAGCGACATTGTCACAATTATGTCAGTCTCGTCTTTACAGTTCATTAACCTAGATATCAAAAGGCTTTCCGTCAATTTATCGAATCAAGTCTGATGTACCGATTTAATCGAAGTTTCCCTTTGTCTCTGGCTCGAAAGCGGATTGGAATCGTATGGCTCTCAATCCGACGTGTAGTGCTTTATTGCTTATGGTGTCCCGGGTCTAAATCCTCTCCTTTCGAAGCGGATTATGATTGATACCGGTCTTGAATTATTTCGAAAATATTTGTGTCAATATTATTGCTTCGTTAACTTTTGCTATTATATATATAACGTTTAAACGACTTGTTTAAAATATAGTTATATTATTTCATACATTATTATTTTATTGTTTTTTATGTACTATAAAACAAAATTAAATAATTTAGTTAACATTTTCCTTTATATCAAAATCGGTTTGATCGTCTTATTTAATCTAAATTATTTTTACTCGTTCCTAATGTTCAACAAAATATGCTAATGTTTATACATCCTAAAGCCTATACGTACAGTTAATCTAACACACATATATGGCTATCGCAGCCAATTTAATAACTCAGCACGAAACTAATAGTGAAGTTAACGAGGTAGCATATCAAAGGGCCAATATATTTTGTTTGCATAAAGGCGCATGCACGGCGCATGGGCGCGGACCGGCGGAGTTTCCCCAAGTATCCACTGGGAAACCGCGTTACGAGAACATTTTTCATAAAGCCTCTACATACATGATACGTAATTTATGGAGACACCGCCTTATAGCGCCGCTACTTGAATGTTGATTAGAAAATGTTCGAAGCTGCCATAAATCGAAGCTTGAGATACTTTTTACGTGAAGAACTCGCTGTTGGCAGGAAGGAAAGCCGCATTTGCATACAGTTTATTATCGTAAAGCAGGAGTTTAAGTACCTTAAGCTAAGTAAACTCGTGAATATTGCAATACATACCTTTAATTTTTAATTAAAGTTTCTATTCAAAAAGTATTTTAAATTTATTTAGATATTCGAAACACGTACACAAGAGTCAGAAAATATTTCTAATTTAAATGTATTATTCAGTTGATTATTATTCGACAGACTTGTTAATTATAAACTTTGTCAGTTTGTCCTCTGCCATTTTAAACTAAAGAACAAGGGATGAAAACAAATGAAGTGTACAAGAATGTTCAACTCTTGTACACTTCATTTGTTTTCTAATTATTAAAAAATAAAACATTTCGAATTTCAGTGAAACGTATTTCACGATATTATAACAAAAAATAACTCTATTATGTATTGCGTCGTCAATAACGACAAGATAATGAAGTCAGTGCTAATAACTAGGGCTTTATAATTAATCTTATTAAAATAAAGTCGGATAGTTTGTTATAAAAAAATAGCAAACCAAATAGCGCGCAGAAAGACGATGAGATGGTTAAAGTTATATAGAATCAGTTGGGGCAAGAGAAACATACTTTATTTTAGAAATAATGTTTTAGATTCTTGCTATTGAATGCGTAGTCCTTTTTTATTTTGTAACATACCCTATATACCCTAACCTATTTACTTTCAATATCTCAAGCCCTAACCAAGTTGATTGGCTTAGGTACTCATAGATAAAAAAAAATACAAATTGCTAGGTAATTGCTGGTGTTTCTCTTTCCCTGGTTTTGACTCGATTAATTTTGTACCAATTCATTTATTTCAATGTATTAAATCCAATCTGTTTCCCTTTCCCCGCAGACCCTCTAACCCCACCTGACCTTAGTTCAACATTTATTAAATTTTGGTATTTTATAATAATAATATTGACAACGTTTAGTGTACGCTATAAACACAATTTATCCTATTTTATTCAGTAAATTTAAATTCTCTACTATAAAAAAAAAGTTGGGAACATTAATTGTCATGTAATAATATGTATAAAATACAAGCGTATAAATGTCCCACTGTGGGACGCGGCTCTCTTTCTCAATAGCAAAGAACATTTTCATTATATTTATTAACGAGGTTTACATGTAAATATTTCACGCTCAGCGACAGATTACGTCATATGACATGATTCGTCCAGCGTCCGCACGTATATATTTTACTAGCTGTTGCCCGCGGCTTCGCTCGCGCGTAAAGTATTATACATTGATTGAATCATAACAAAACTTAATACTTTTCTTCAGTCATTGACGTTTCGCGAAAATATTGTTTTTGAAACTTTTTTATGATAAACTCTTTGTTATGTGTTCTTTCTTTAAAAATTATCATAGTGTGCGAGCGTTCCAGAATCAGTGAGTCAGTGAGTCAGTGAGTGACGTGGGCTTTTATAATAGAGATTAGGATCAGATTTCCACGCCATTTGAAACTTGTGATATCCCACTCGTATCCAAAAATAAAATATATATTTCAAATCTAAATTTAGGCGTCGGCGAAAAAATGTGTGTTTCCGATTTAGATTGCAACAACTATGGAATAGTATTGATTTGAAATTTATAGCTTCCATATACAATAACGGAGAGCTGTGAAAATGCTTTAAAACACAAAAGCGGTTACTGAATGAGAGATCGAATAACTAGTGTTCTCGTAAAAAAATAATATGATAGATAGAAAATACTCAAACAAATAAAATTTTACATTTACTACTGAAGAACTAGTAACACATTGTCATATTTTACAGGGAAAATAAACAATATTAAATCAAACGAAAAACAATTGACATACGTAGGTTCAGAAAATAAGTCCGAAAGTTACATTATATTATTATGCCCATATTATATAACTATGAGGATACAGAGCTTCAATGCACAAAAACGTTTTTTTCGTTCTTTTATATTTTCATAAAAACTACTACACATTTGATGCCCACATGACCACAAAGTAAATTTCTACATTTCAAGCTACAATATCAGTGGCACAGGTGTGTATGAAACGCGAAAACGCCACTACGTCAAATGTAACCGGATAAAAGGCGTCTGCCTCAGTCGCATAAGTTAATTTCCAGAAGCAGGGACCCGGGTATCGCTCGTTGTTTGTTTGTTTATCCGGGTTTGATTACAACCGGGCCAGTAGCGCCGGGTAGCGCCGTTCATAAGCCATGTAATCAGCCAACAGTAGATGGTAAACATTGTTCATGTGATATCCATTAGTCGTTAAGCATTTTGGAATTGCCCCGTTATTGATTGTATGACATTGTTTATATAGCCTTCACGAAATAAAGCTTTCTAACTTTTGTTTGATGTGTACAGGTTTTGAATAAGGTAACGAACATAATGAATGATCTATTTACAAACAAAAACAATTTTTAATAACTGTAGAAATATACCTATTTACCTGCGACAAGTGTAAATACGAAGTGTTGGACGGCGCGGCGCCCAGCCATAAGAGGTGGCTGGCTTGAACTGGGAACTGGGACTGTGTGCTGCGGCGCCACTTGGGAGAGCCCTACGTCCAGCACTGGACCGCGATAAACTGAGTTGATTGATTGGAGTGTAAATAAATAAATTCCCTTTTTAATGAGAAGCATTAATTGTTAGGATAATTACATAACATTATTTAAGCTTTATTTAATACTAGCTTCTGCTCGCTCGTTAACCATTTTTAATCTTCCCACGGGAACTATTTGAGAGATCGGTATAGAAAGCACATGTCCTTTTCCATAGCATAGGTGACATGCATACCAAATTTCAAAGCTGTCTGCCCGCGGCTTAGCTCGTAAACAATTTTAAATTTTTCCCTCGGGAACTACGTAAGGAATCGGGATAAAAGGTAGCCTATGTTCTTTTCCATGTCAAAAGCTACAAGCATGCCAAATTTCATCCAAATCCGTTCAGCCGTTTATGCGTGATTGAGTAACAAACATCCAAACATCTAAACATCCACACTTTCACATTTATAATATTAGTAGGATTAGTAGGATTAGCCATTCACAGATAAAATCCTTGATAAGTCTGTAATAATTATTTCATCGGCGCAAAATCGAATTATAGTACCTTAATCTTAATAATTAAGTATCATAATTATTTTACCTACCTAATTATTCTAAACTTATCACATTTAATCTTTTATCCAAATATTTTTACTAACAAAGCGTAATTGAATCTGTATTTAAATGTTTTAAAAACACCCTTTAATAAGCACTTTTACTGATTATGTACCTACATAATCAATTGTACCTATAACGTGTGAAAACTTTACTTAAAGTTTTCACACGTTATATATGTATAATTTAGCTCTCAGTGTTTTCCTTGTTTTCTCTGTAATGTAATTTGTTCCGACGTATATATTGTAAGGCCTATATGCCATTGTGGTCGACCTCGTCGGAAAAGGTTTGAAAACTTGATAAACCCTTCGCCTTCCCGGATTTGAAGGGATTCGATGTCTGACATTCGATACGCAGTTAGTTTAATCTTACGCTAAGAGATGGCGCTACTTGTAATCGAAGGAAAAAGGACAAAGAAAGTCAATTTCCTTCTTGTAGGTACTTGATACTCTCAGTTAATTATCTCTCTGAATAGTAATCGAATTAAAGATCCGAATAATTTATGCTAGGTGCGCTCGACGGCAGAAAGAATAACAAAAAGTTTATTTTTCCTCGTTTCTAGTTCGACTCGGATGAAAACAGCATCTTAAAAAGGATTTCTATTCTCAAAATAGATAAACTAGACGTCTAAAATCGTACGATCAGTTTAAATTTTTGCGTAGAGACTTTCTACTCTGACGAATCCACGTATAAGCTGATCTAAGCATCATACAACTCCTAATATTGTTGCTGTAGCAATAGGTACCTTGACGCCACAGGCATAGGAGCATTTATTGCTAAACAAAACCATCTCGCAGCTATTACCATACGTAACAGGGTTAAAACGTACATACACGTCTAAGTGAAATAAAAAACGCGGTAAAAATCCCACACGGGAGTAGTTAGAGGCACTCCAAATGTCAACCACTCTTAGCTAAGTAATCAGGTTTAAAATTCATGGGGTCAGAGTTTGTGACTACCCTCGGGTGTGTTATTGAGAGAAAGTTATGTATTTTTTACTTAATCGTTTTCTGGAATATTTTTGTGGTTATGTAGAGTATGTTTTACATAAGAGGTACTGAATTTTAATTGAAAGACCAGGCTGAGAAATTTCCACACACCTATCCAAGGCCATGGTTTTGGCGACCTGATAAGTCCTCTGGCCAAATCTCTCTCCATTTTTTTCTACCATGTATTTTTGTAACTTATTTTTGGTCTCCACTGCGGACCAAAAATTTCCTCCTACTGTCAGATATTTCTGACAGTTGGAAGTTGTTCAAATAATACGTGTAGGTACGTATTATAATCGAAATATTCACAATAATCTTGGTAAACCATACCAATTATGAGTATAAATTATTTATTTCGGAACTAAGGGCATTCCACAATATATATGTTACCGGCCAAACCCGATTTCAGGACAAACTAGTTTTGCCTAGGCTAAACTAGTTCTTCCTATACGCGATAGGATTAACTAGTATAGCCTAGTCCAAACTAATTTGTCCTAAGCCCGATAGGATAAACCAATTTAGCCTAGGCTAAACTAGTTGAACCTGATATAAATACGCACACTCTAGGAGAAACTAGTACGGCCTAGTCTAAACAGTATATCTGTTGTGGACCAGGTGATTAAAGCGGGCATTATTTATAATGCACGAGCATTATGAATAATGTCTAGCTTTATCGGGCTAAGTGATTATTTACTATCTTAACTTCATTATTTATCACATTTCACGGTCATTATTATGTTGCTACATGATTGTTGGGCAATTTGATAATAAAGCTATATTTAACACACATAAAGTCGTGAATCGCTTGAAAGGTTTTCCAGCACGGGGCGGTCGCTGCCGCGACTCCGCTCGCTCCGCTCGCCGCCCTCGTGCACGTAAGGGTCACCATATTAACCTAACCTAAACCTACCGGACGTTGGGCAAAAAGTTTTCAACACAAAGTCGTGGGCGTATTTATATTAGGATCAACTAGTTTGGCCTAGCTAGGTGAAACTGGTTTATCCTATCGGGCTTAGGACAAATTAGTTTGGACTAGGCTATACTAGTTAATCCTATCGCGTATAGGAAGAACTAGTTTAGCCTAGGCAAAACTAGTTTGTCCTGAAATCGGGTTTGGCCGGTAACATATACATATATTTACCACAAAGCAATTAACACCATCAATATTTTTTTTAATATGAATTTTAAGCTCATTTTCTGTTAAAAGATTTTTGAAATATGCAATGCATGATTCATTAAACAAAAAATATATTTTTAAGTTGAATACATTGAAGCTAAATTAGAACTTCTTGATTCTGTGATCTGATTGAGATGCAATTTTGCATGGTAAATTCGGTGGCGATGCAAAGATAGAGTTTTATAGTTGAGCTGGTCTGATAATAGTAGCCATAGGCACGTGATATCTTTACAGAGTACCTATAGTAATATTATACTCTGTAAAGATATCACGTATTCATATTGTGATTTTTCCTTGTTTGATTCGTCGTCGCTAGTACTGGCAGCCTAGCTTATTTTATGTTTTAAAAAAATATTTTTATTAAAAACTTATTATTATATCCAATGTTCAAAAATGGAAACCTCATTGTTTGATGGTAATGAAGCGAAATCTTTTAGAAAAAGTATGACAATAAATAAAAAAATGAAACAAACGGAGGTAGGATATAATCAAAGCCCTCATTATTGTGATCACCGAGAAGAGTCGCTAATAAGAAATTTGTCGTAATTCACCCTCATTGACTTTATTCACCGAATGTCGTCCCAAGTAATGTTAATTAGATAATTTAATTTCTACGTTTCTGATGAAATGTTTAAGGGGAATTTTCTTTCATCTTATCATTTGCACGAGTACTTGCTTATCTCGATTGTAATAAGGTTTATAGGTAAGGTAAAAGCACCTATTTCCGTTAGTGTACTAGTACCCGTTAACAAGTCAGTTTTTTTGTTATTGCATTTTTCTACCAATAATAAAGTAAAGTTTGCGAATGGGAATACCTTCTCGGTAATATTATGTACAATTATAATGACAATACTGTCCAAAAAGTTTAACGGCGTTAAAACTATTCGATGACAAAAGTTGGTTTTGTGAAAATATTATGTAAGTTCAAAGTTCTGTCAGTGAACTACGAAACCACCACGTCGCATTGATGAGCTAGCCATACTGCGACCGATAACGTTAAGGTAAAAGTGTTAATTTTCTAAAATATTTGAATATATTACGATGCGATTTAACCTATAAATTGAGGTGAATCTAATTGAGAAATAATTATTTTTGCCGTTCACATCTATTGGTACAAACAAACCCCTACTTGTCCTAGTACCCGTTAAAATTGTATGTTTTTTACCGGATATTGGTACATGATGAGCCGTTGTACCGAAACTCGTTATTATGTACTTATTGCCTTGAAATAGGTCTCATTTTCCTTTAAAACTGTAGAATTCATTGCTGGATGTTAGGACTTGTGATTTACAGTTGCATTTTACCCGACATCGTCCTTATTGCCTTGTGTTAAGTTCTCTTTTCCTTCGAATCAACAGATTGTAGTTTCTATGTAGCTTGTTTGTGTTGTAATCCCATGGATTCGATTGCCTCTTTAGTTTATAATGTGTAACATCTTTACTATCGCATCTGGGAGTGATTGATAGATTGGTGAGTGGTGGGTGATTGGTCAAATTGAATTGGATTTGGACAAATGTGCCTAGAGGTGAAGTCGAAACCGAAGTCAAAGCGAGGTGAAGATTTCAGATGTCTCACTCGTTTTTTATGGATTTCCCAATTTTTGCACATTTCGACTTACTGCTGTACTGTAGTTCTAAAAGCAACTTTTTCGATGCGCATCATGTGGCGCTCTGATGTTTTAGTATGGATATTGATAACCAAGCAGTAATTTGAAGCAAGCTTCAGACCGGAAAATTTACACAACTCGATCTGTTAACTATTTCTACAAAATGAGCTTGTTCTTTTTATAAAGCTGGCCTGTCCGTTTTCCTATCATGTAAGCTCTTGAGTTAGTAATTTATCATGTTTACGACAATTGAGGCCTGAAGATTTTTAATTATACTACCCTGAGAGAAAGAAATCCATACCATACGCTACGTTTTTTTTTCATAATTTGAATTACCTTTAGGTTTCAGTTTATTTTTAAGTCATTGAATTACTACCATGTTTTAATGTTCGGTCGTTAAAATATTTTTAAAGTATCTATTTAAAAAGTATCTATTGATATGAATTCCGAAATTTACAAGAACAGTGTTTTTTTTCTGATAGCCATGACCGATAGGCAAGATGTGGTCAAAAAGGAGCCTCAATTTCAGCTGCCTCCAAGCAGTTCGGTATCCCACGGTCGACGTTGGATGACAAATTACCCGGCCGCTATTCTGTCGAATACTCCAAAGGACCAAGTACAGTTTTGCTGAAAGAAGAACTAGAAAATTTAAGCAGGTGGATTATTTTTATGGCAAGTAGTGGGTTGCACGACCTCAGACCACCTTGAGGTCGGGCCTGCGGGTGACGAGGAGGGCAACTCGTCATCCGATCAGCTGAGAGGCCACGGAGGAGACGAACGGGAAGTCCTACCCGTTCGCCCTCGGATGTAGTGAGGGGTGGACATTTTACATCCATCCCTCTGGATGGAGTCTTTCAAGGACCAAGGCCTGCCAGAGCTGCGTTGGGAATACGCAAGTGATCCCGCGGCTAAGGCAATGATGGGACCGGGGTGTTTTTAGTCGGTTAAAGTCCGACATATCCCCATGCCGTGCCCTCGGCGTGGGGAAGTCATAAGCATATCACCCCGCAAAAAAAAAAAAAGAAGTAGTGGGTTGCCCCTAAATAAGGCGCAGTTATTGGATAGCGTGAGTTTATTGGTGAAAAAGATGAAGCGAGATAAAACATTTCGAAATGGCAGACCAGGTCATCACTGGTTTGAAGCTTTTATAAAGCGACACCCTGAAGTATGCCAGCGAGTGGCCCAAAATTTTACGCAAACCCGTGCTTTAGTCAAAGATAGCGATATAAGACCATGGTTTAAAGAAGATTTTATAAAGACGCATCTCGAAGAAGCAACTCGAGATTCACGTAAGATTGTTAATTGTAATGAAAGCGCTTTCTTTTTGTCACCGTCTGATAACAGAGTTCTGGCAAAACGAGGCGCAAAAAAAGTTTACAAAGTTATTCCCAGCGGGGAAAAAGAGTGTGACCGTCTTGGTAACGGCTAACGCAGCAGGTGAATTGGCGCCTCCGACGGTTTTGTTTAAACTGAAATCAATGTATTTGTTGTGCTTTAAGTATTTCATAGGTTTTTTTTGCAGATTTTAGCGTTTTCTTTCTGATTTGTTGTAGGTTAGTGACATTTTTGTGACCAGATATTAAAGGTTACATCTAAACGTGAAACCAAAATATTCTTCAAATAGTTTGTAAGCTAAGTTTAATTAATAATGTGATTATGATACTGTATCAATATCCGATTTAAAAACTTAAGTTTATACAAATTCCTGATGTTAACTATTACCTATAATTTGTATATATACATTTGAATTTATTTTATTACTAGAATGTATTTTCTTTGGATAAGCTCTTCTTTATATTTATGATACACAGAAACGCAAAAATAGTTTTTCTGTGAACCTTAACGTAAATCAATACAGTTCAAATTCGAATTGAAAATTACCGGATTCTGGGACAATTTAACGTTTACTAGTACAAATCTACCGGGTACTGGTACAATTAGCCCTTTATTTTATATTTTTCCATTATTGTAAAAGAAAATTTAAAATAATAATAAAAAATAATATTACAATAAAACTAGTTTAAATTATCTATCTATTCATGTAATTAGTTTTTTTGCAAGTCTTATAGTTTTAGCATAGCATACCTGCAAAGTCAGTGAAGTTCAAAACTTAACGGTTACTGGGCCGTTTACCTTAATATATTATTGTGTTCGCTCGTTTCTCTATTAATCTAAATTTCAATTGTTTATTTCTACGCAATTTTTTTTTCGTGACGTGTTTCTATTACCGGATTCGCATGCACATCATGGTTGCAGGTTCAAACTCAGGCAAGTACCAATGTGACATTTTCAAAGATATATATTATATAACCTACTTTCTTAATAATTGTAAGACATCATTGACGAACAGTGAAGGAAAATATCGTGAGGAAACCTGGATTCCAAATTGGAAATGATTGGAATCTGAAATCGCCAACCCGCAATGAGCAATCGTGGTGATCAATGCTCATTCCTTCTCTATATGGGAAGAGGCCTGTGCCCAGCAGTGGGACGTTTATAAGGCGGTGTTATATTTTTTTTAAATCATAAATGCTAAAAAATCTGAACATGTATCTAGTTGAAATTTGGTATTAATACCTTACTTGTATAATACACAATTTCATGTGAAAGTCAACAATTTACAGTCGAGTAATTATAAATTAGTTTGATATTAAATAACGTTTTGTTGTATCACAAATATTGACGGCAAATTTCTATTTCACTGCCGACTGTAAATTAAATACTAGCCAGAATTATTTATACACAAACATATTGTTTAAACAGATTTAATTGAGCCATTAATAAAATGAGTGTCGATCCATGCGAGTAACAGTAGTAGGGATCAATTAATAACCGAAACTAAGTAGTAAAGCCCGGTCGTTGCTATCCGGTGGCAGTCATTAGGTCATATACGAGGACCATATATCACTAATAAGGCTGGATATTGGGTTACAAAATAGCAACGATTTTTATGAATAAGTATAACATTTACGAACTGCTTTTGTCACTATGAAAACTGTATTAAAATGAGAATGATGTAGGTACCTAATGTGAAAAACGGATGAATTTTGAACTCCGATTTTAGTACCTACTGGTGTATCGTATTTTATTCATGGCCGTCGTTTTGTACATCGGGATCGTAGCATGGATGTAAATAAAGCCCACAAGCAAGTACATACAAAACAAAGGACTTGAAGATTATGAATTATAATATAATAAATGCTAAAGTAAAGCAAAAGAGTTCGTTTATTTCTTTAATGCGCTAATCTCGAAACCGATTTGATTTTTTCACTGTTTGATAGCTTATTTTTGGAGGAAGACTATGGGGCTTTAATTTGCCGCGATAACCGAGGCCCACGCGGATGGAGCCACGAGCAAAAGCTAGTGAATTATATTGCGTTCGTCATTTTATACGTAATAATATTATTCATAATACTTTGGACCACACGCCGGTAACACATCTTTAACATTGAAAGCAACTTTAATACAGAACCAGACGGTCGATTTTCCTAATTAAGTAGTTGTTGCTACCTGCCATACCGTCGATTGTATAATGATAATCGAGCATTTCGTAGTAATTTCTAAGCAAAACAATTCTTGGAATCTGTTGAGAATCAATACTAGAGAAATCTATAAACATCTTGTAACGATATTAATTCTTAGGTATTATTAGCAGCCTTGATACTTTACCTGGAAGAGCAAAGCCAATTATACTGTTATTTTTTATAAAAAACATGCTTCTAAAGAGGATTAAAAAATACCTTGGAGGAAAATAACTCCCTCCCTCCATCTTATCTATAATAATCCATGATAACTATTTTTTTTTTCTATTGTAAACTTCTGATAGAATAATAAACATTTATACTTTTTTTTTTCTCATAAACAATACATTTCGGAGATGTAGTTAGTAGAAATGTTGCGTGACGTCTAAGCACAATTTTTACTTTGTAAATTTTTATTGATTTGATCAAATAAAAATTCTTGAAATTATTTTTTTGCTAAGTGACGAAAAAAAAATATTTTTCGTTTTCATAACCACTGCTATGCCTATTCACGTCATAGAAGTTGCAATGGAAATATTATTACAGTTTTTTTGACCTTGTGTAGTTTGATGTTACAAATTTTATGATGCTAATATGAAAAATTAAAAAGGAACTTTCAAATATTATAAAAAAATACCATATCCTGATCTTATTATATTTTTTATACTACTTAGAGATGCTCATATTATTATCAAGAATGAAAAAACATATTTTTATAAGACATCTTATAAAAAAATCATGTCTATATTCGTGAATAGTTTCGCTTCTTCTTTATTGAGATCTAAGTGAGGTAATAAAAAAAAATGATGAATATAGATAATATGAATATAGAATATATTCAAATGTTAGGCAACAACAGAAAATGTTAGAGTAATCGTTTCATCGATGCACACACAACACTCAAAAACGATGGGAAGATTTTAACGGGATTTTCACTGTTACAATTCTCCTGGCCATGGTTTCGGCAAACGTTTTTACTCACTCCCAGTCCCCAATTCAAAGTTAGGGAGCAAAATCTAGTGGAAAATATAGCAAATATTCCATCGAAAATGTATCACCAATGCACCAAATTCAGTTCCGCCAAATAAAATGTTGCAGGCAAAGACGAATTGCTGCATCATAAATAAATAATTTCCAATATCGAATTCTACTCGTTGTTATATATAATAAAAAAAATATTAATATTTTGGGTCAATAAATCTATAAGTACCTACGTTCGAAATTATACCTAGTTTTTTTTTCTTGGAATTTATTTTGAATACACAATTATAATAATATTCTCGAATGGAGACTAATTAAAATGTGCTTATAATGCACTTTTTTCGTCTCGAATCTAAATCCATTTTATGTAAAAAAAAACAATAATCTCTTCATAATTATTAAATAAACTTGATTTATTACTGCTTGAGTATTTAATTCGTGTCAAATTGTCTGATTGAGGTGAAGCTGTCCGTCCAAACCTTTTGTTTAATTAAATGAAAACGCCATTATTTTAAAGTATTTTATACCAATATTATGATGTTTTTACTGACACTTCATCAAAAATTTTTTAAGAAAATTGATTTATTTTTTATTATTTTTCAGTTGCTCTGTTTTAAGTCGCTTTAAATATTGGTGGACCTTGGAATTTCTAAAAGATTTTTCTTAGTAGATGCTTTCATAATAAAATGCATCCTCTGTAAATATTTTTCTAACCCTTGTTGTATAGGCTCTGCGTTGATGAGTTAGTCAGCGGATCTTTTAAAACTAGGTATAATTTAACGTTCTACACACGTTTCGTTTCAGTATTTTTGGACAGCGAAACATTGCAATTTGGTAGATACATTAAGTACTTCCTAATTTTCTATACACTATATAAGATTACATTTAAGTTGCTCGTCGATTATTACATTTATTTTATAACTATATTAAAGTAAAAAAGATTTACTTTTCAAATACGTAAACAGTTACGTTTTTGAAAAGTAACCATAAACGCAGAAGGTAAATTATAAAGTTACATAACTTATACAAAAGCTGAATAAAAACTGTCGCAGGTCGCAACCAAGCACTTCCAACGAAATACCTCTGCATTAATTGCTTAAGCAAACCAAACACATTTGAAAATACGTTCCGTATGCCATTTGTAGTTAGTATTTCGGCTAAATTCTCATCGCCGGTACGTACACAAGTTGGCGGTTAGTGTTCTGTAATAAACATAGTTTCCGTGCAGGTAACTCCGGGACTCACAGCTAGTAAAGACATACAGTAAATCTGGTATACCTAGTAACTTCCACGAAACTTTTGCGATTAAGCTGAGACTGGATTTCTTTGAATCTTTTTAGTTTGTATTTCAAGTTAATATTTTTTACTTAATTTATACGGAATACATAAACGTTAATAGTGTAGTTATTATACGTAATCAACGCAAAGGTCAAATTAAAGTAGTCAAAACTCATATATTTTTTGCGTTATATTAAAGGAAAGCATTTAATATATACAAAATAATATTTATCATTAATATTACAACTATTTAAAACAGAATATAAAATACTGAATAAAAAATTGAGTTGGTTGGCATTTAAATTTATGTTTGTTTTTTTTATTGCTTTATTTTAAATAATTTACTTTTATTTTATATTCAAAGTTATTAGGTCCACAAATTTTGTTAAATAAATTTGCAGTAAAAATACTGAACCGTTATAATTAAGTAACATCAACAATAGCATCTAATCTGGCTTGTCTGGATATTGGCGAGGGTAACTTTTTGCAAGGGCCCCTCTAATCACCCGTTCTTATTTCATCGATTCTCATGCAAATTTCATGCGATTATTTAGCTCCATCCCGATGAATAGATGATACGATTTCGTTCTCAACTCGCTTTCGATAATAGCTAAATGCTAATGTGTTCTTTGCAAACGTTTTACTACATATTAAAGTACTTGAATATTTCATTAGTATTAAAATATGTTTACGGTAAAAAAATATGTGAAATAGAAAAACGTTATTCTAACGTAAACATAGCATAAACATTTTTGGGCGACGAGCTGTCAACTCTTTTTATGTGTATTGAATTGGTACAAATTGTGATTATCTCTCACCGTAATAAGTAAATATAATTATAGTCTTAATCTCTCTTTACATCATTCGATGAAAAATATACGCTTTATCAAAATTCTATAAAGATACCACAGCCTTCAACGCTGAGAGATTTTTGTAAATCGTAATAACTTCCTAATAAATCAAATTATCAGCTTTATAATATTAGTATAGATTATAATTATATTGATCCATATTGTCCTCCATATTGTTGTGTTTATTAAGCGTCTGTGTGTATCGTAGGTTATGTCCCAGCTTCTGTAACAGGAATCTCATAGATATCTCGCTGTAGATTCCATACACCAGCGCGTCCAGTTATTCACAACAGTCGCTTATGTAGAAAACTTTTACAATCTATTTAAAAAAAGTACTTGAAATCTTTTATAAGCACTCCGTTTTCTTTATATTTGGAAGAAAAATACCTTTAAAACCTGCCACATACATTGTAAAAAGAGTCCGTAATATAATATCTACTCTTAATATTTTTATTCTATAGAATGTGCCAGGCTCTCTTTTATCAAAAGATTAAAAAAAATGTCTCACAAATATCTGTTTGAAAAATATGAAGAAAGTTCTTAGTGTCACGAAAATAATCTCCAATATACCTACATTTATACTTACATGTCGTATAATATGAGTACAATGTAAACAAACAATTACATTTCACACTACAATAGCAAAAAAAACTCATAAAACAAATCTCTTACAAGGAAACGAGACGAGTATTTGAAAAAGTCAGAATGTACCCTTTTAAGATACTTTCCTGAAGAAATCATAAAAATCCCCCGATCCTCTCTGTTGGCCCGAATAAAGCTTCAATTGACATTGAGGTAAATAAACAACTTTTACATTTTCTCTGAAGTATTGTGTTAAAAAGGAACGATTTACGAACTGAAGTAACAAATGATTACAAGTATTGTGTTATTTCTAAGGATTTGACACGTCTTTATTAACTTAATTCTTTTTGAATTAGAGCTTTAAAAATGGTAAACAAATTATAACTTTATCTGTAGCTGTGGGTACTTACTTAGTCTTTGTCAGGTGTGAAATACTAAGAATAAAAGGATATACTCACTTATTTTATTATTCATAAATATTTTATTAATTTCCTAGCTTGTTCCAACTTTTTTAGCTATTATTGATAAGGAAAACATAACTATATGTTACCTATTCACATCTAACGAAACTTTTTTAACAAAAATATAACCATTCTTCTGGCGCAGTCGGGCAAAAATGGCAAGCCTAAAACAAAAACCTCGATCTTTAAATTATTTTCATGCAATTAATGTCATCTAAATAGATGAAATTGTAATTTTAAAGTTATTTAAATTTCGAATGTTTTTTTTTTCTCAGTCAATTAAATCTAGCCATTATCATTACCTACATAATAAGATTAAGTAGGTATACAAACTCTATGTTTAGAAGTTACCGATAGCTACCCTTTACCGTAGGGAACCATGTAACACTTGTCTAATGATACGGCCATACTTGATTTACGCCGGCTAGTGCGACGCTAATTAACTGGCAAACTAATTATTGCTGCAACAAGGAATCCATGATAATCCTGCTTAATTTTCTGTTGTATGCTACTGTTAATCTGATAAGCTGTGGGATCACTTACTCGAAATATTATTTAATGTACTTTGTATTGTTTGTGTGTCATGATATGAATATTGCGGTATTTTGTAAAATGATTTTGTTTGTATTTAATTACGATACTGGGCAATTTTATAATATAGAATATTATATAGGATACAATCTATAATTGTGAATAAGAACTTCGGGCAAGTTTTTAAATACTGAAATGGGGAGATTCAGACATAACAATAACATATTTAAATACGTTTTGATGACTAATGATTTTAGATAAGTCATCTTTATTTATGTGCTTAATTCGAAAAAAAAATATATATTATTTATTTAATAATTTGCAAAGTGAGCCAAATTAACAGTGCAATAAAGCAGCAAACCCATTATTCTAATTATTACTCAAACAGATTAAGCTTAATACACTCAAACACAATTGTATGACGTCATCTCTGAATTTAGATGAAGTATCGAGTTAAGCACCAATCGTATAGCTTAATTATCTCCGTTCATACAGCAATTCACTCAAGCCGTGGATTATTATCGGCGGGTGTTTATCAGCTGAAGCGATTGGTTTTCGCATCATTCGCCGCCAACGTTCATATAATAGACCCGTCACCGATCACCTGGAAATATTCCAATATAATTATTTTGTGGAGAACGTAAATATTTTCATCCGTACACCGCGGTCGATGCATCCAATTATTGCAGGCGCCAGTATCGTCGATTGTAAAAATCGCCTCTACACGCAACTCGAATAAAAGTCAGCAGGCCTGTTAGGCCAGTGCCGGTCGCCCCAGGCCCGCGTCCCGCCATAATTATGTCATAAAACCTGATAGCGTTACGTTCACAAAAGATAGTATTTGCCATAATCATTATGAATAGAGGTCGTATAGGTACGCGTAAGTGCGTACACGTGTGAGCTTAACGCAACTTATATAACATTGTGTACAGTTATTATAAAGCTTATTTTTTATATTTAGCTAGAAACAATTTCAATTTGTATTTTTATCTCGTTTTGTATTTCCAATAAGTCAGGTTAAAAATTAAATCCTTATTGTTAGAAGGGTTTAGCATAATTCCCGAATAATTTATTCGATTGTCAGAATCATGAAGATCTGGTGGAACAATATTAGCTGATGGTTGGGCCCGCGGCTGAATGACGCGTGTTTGTCTAGGCCGGCCATATTTGCAGTCGGTGTCGCCATCGTCGGCCCCCACATAACCACTAATCATATTTTATGGTATTCGCTTAACTCAAATATTCGATTTGGATTAAATGACGCACGGAAAAAATGTGACGTAACTTTCTTTGTTTATGAGTGATAATATTTTGAAGAGGTAGGTAAATTATTTCAATCGATACAGCACATTCACTTACCGTGTTCAAATTACCTTAATTTATGTATGTTATTTTGTAAACTATACATGCCACTTTAGTAATTACTTCGTCGTATGCATGCACTAACAAATAATATACAATGAGATCGAAATAGAATTGCGTTTAACACGTACACTAAAGTAGGTAGTTACGTTTGTAACCAACATGTTTTTCAGTAATGCTGTGTAAACAGTTCATTGAATCAATAACAAAACAGTTCGCCGATGCTATATATACGTTGCAGTACGATCCTTTAACCCATGAAAATGTGTAATTGTCACGACACTATCCCACAATTTACGTTTGATATGCGAATGTTCCGCGTGACGACACGCGCGTAGCTTGTCATGCGTCACGTGACTGATAGCTTTAATATAGTCCCGTTGATTATCCAGCCGAGCGGAAACGCCAAACGGTAATCTAGATTTAATACCACGGCTCATCGCGGCTCGGCCTGCCTCCGCATTGTCCTTGTACCTACGTGTGAGTACACGGCGCGTGTTAATTGAACTTCGTCGTATGAAACACTTCTTATGTGTGAGTTTGTTGCCTATTGATATCTGTCAATGTGTTGGAATTCCATAATCTAGATAAACGAACACATATTTTAAAACAGATGATTCAAAAGGGTTTTTTTTTAATTAATTTCAAATGATAATAGCTTTTCTCAAAAGAATTAAAGAAACAAAATGTTTTAAAAGCCGATAAAATTCAAACTTCGAAACTAGCGAACATGAATTCGAATTTTAAAATGTCTTTTAAATAAAGTTAAAGCGGATAGTGCTACTTGAAAGACTCGAATAAAAATAGCAGCCAGTGTTTGAGTTGTCTTTTAAATTGCTTGCTTAGACAGAAATAGGGCCCCGCTATAACATCGGGGCATTTATTATTATAATTAGCTCAGGTGACTAACTCAATTTCATTCTTTCCCCATTTTCTTCATTTATATTTTATAAAGAACTTTCTTTTCCGGTGAGTATTTTGCTTTTACGCTGCATTTAACATGCATTATAATAAAATCAATTTACGAGATTTGTGTTTACAAACAAAAAAGTTGGATAAAAGGCTTTTAATATAAATAAATTAATATACATGACATGTACAAAAATAATGGCAGTAGTCCACTCCATAATTTTTCATATGAATCGCCCTCAAAGAGTAATTTAAAACCATTTTCAAATGCCGACGAAAACATTGTGTCAGATGTAATAAAGCTGGGAATAGCATTCTAATGAATGATATTGGTCCTCCTGTGGGATTACAAGTTAATCCTCTTGAAACGGAACCAGTGGTGGGGGGAAAATGGTCTGCGGGACGCTACGGTTGGTAATAAAATTCTTACGTCATCACCAGACCGACGGACTGCGAGCTCAAGGTATTACCGCCTCATCTGCTTTGTTTTTTTCTATTCACAGATCATTTGGCCAGTATTAACTTAGATAAATTTTGATTTCATTTTGCCAATTACTTCTAATTAGGAATCCCTAATTACTGAATTGCAAATCCCTATTCATTGGCATTTTATTCAAATACAAATACATTTAAGATACGTTTAAACATCAAATGGATCTGTAAATAATATTTCTGTACCGTTTTGCGCAGAGCTTTAACTATTCAAACATATACCGGGTTTCAATAAAACCTTCACTGTAACTGAAATAAAATTATTATAAACCCTGGCGCCCGCCGAGGTGCAGGATCGTGACATTTCCCGCTCACGATATTCTGTCGTTAGGCGAGATTTTCTTCTCGAAACCTTTGAGCAAACTCTTATTTATACGAAGTATTCCGCCAATGTCAGTCTCCTTTGTTCCTCAGTCTATACAATGGCATTACTTCAAACCGTAAAACAAGCGTAATAGTTGACACTAGGAAAGGCTTTCGAGGTCGTGGGGAATAAAAAGAAAACAATATTGGTGTTGTGGTTCGGGTGGCACATTAATATACATTTGGCTACGGAGCGGCGGCGGCCGGCAAGCGGGGGCGGGCCGCGATATCATCACAAATTGAACAATAAAATAAAATTAGCTAGACTTATTTATTTTAGTTACTCGGTCACCTATTTCAGGTAAATAGCCACCGCGATGGCGTAACCTCGCTGTTTCCTCCAAATTAAACTAATCAACAACTCTGTCCAGATCCAATTTTATCCAGATGAAAGCATTACGTTCTTAATAAAAGGGTTGTAGTGGAAGATTAATGTTTACGTTATTTTCTGTATCACATCACAATACTCAGTTAATTAGTTTAAATAACAGTGTTTCGCCAGACGCGCAAACAGAGACCCTTAATGAAGGCAACCAATTCTCGGGGCTGAACCGAAACGGTCTTTCATTTTAGCCTTAAAGGCGAGGGCGTCGCAATACGCTAGCGAGTTTGCCAAAAACAAGCCCAATAACGGTCTGGCAAACAGTACAAATGATGCGTTAGTGACAAAACGACGTACCGTCGTCCCTCTCGTGAGCCGCCAAGGAACAGAGACAGACGCGTGACGAGCGCGCCGGGAAACAAGACAGGTTATTATCTCCCAACGAGCCAAAACACGTCACAAAACCTCAAATATTTTCCACACGTCCTCGGGTATTCACTGGAGACTGGAAACGAAAATTAGTTACTGAAGATTTCTTGTTTTTGTCTGAATGCGTTGCGTGATTTTCATTGTTAAGAAATAACGAACGCCACCTTTGAAATTGAACTACGCGCACTGAATATCAAAGAGGCTCACACACGACGCGCTCTGAGACACTCGTGTTAGGAGCCGGTAACTCTGCTGCCAGGGTCCGAGACCCCGCTACTTTTAAATTAAATTATTTCTTTCACATCTTTTGTGCTAAAAGCTGTTCCACTACTGGAGAGGGAAAAGTTAAAGCGTGATAAAGTCAGGTTAGCAGTACGTGGGTCGCGTGTGTATAAGCAGAGGCCGCAGAATGTAATGATATCCTCTGTCGCATATTTCGGAGCAGACCGTTGTTCCCTTGCCGCCGCTTTGTATTCTTTTGCTTAATTTTTTCCCGGATTAATTTGTCTGCGTATTCAAATTGCAAATTGTGAGATAAAAGGATGACCTTTTTACATTTGTTTTCGGAAAAGCAAAAGATCGCAGATTTTTTGAAAAACATATAGGAATGAAAATGGAACTGGAAAGAAAATAATGCGGTGTTAATTTTTGCGAAAAATGCGAATGTTGTTTAGGAAGCCTTTAAGTTAACAGATTTTGTTGGTTACAATATCAAAACACGGCTCGACACAAAGCAACACGTCGAGGTTGATAGAGGGTGACATTTTCTTAAGTTACGGCATTCTCTTACAGATTCAATATCCTTTTTCTATTTTGTTGGAGTGAAGCATATCGTGCGATCCTTTACTTCATATCCACGTCTGCATTTCTACGATACATGAACAAAAACTACGAATGTCAAAGTATGATAAAGAGAATATTTTTGATAAGAATTTAACTCAATATACTTAATGTCGGTGTAGTGGTTTATTTTATACAAACCATTGTGGTGTAGTACATTGTGTAAACAAATATAGTATAAAAATCTCGTTATTCTCATAATCTAAATTCCACTTGATGTTAAACGCTCGGCCTGAGGCTCCTTTGAATATCGATACCGACCTTTGGATTTTACGCCATTAGTCTTCGAAATTGCCCATCTTTCAAACCTAAATATGTACTATAACCCGAAGTAAATCATTAGAATACGTAAAAGGGACGCATACAAAGATTAATTCTGTTACCCTTGCAAGCATATGTATTTAGGTTAATACATTCTTAGACATTATTCGAAAAGTTATGATCCCCGAAAAACAATTGGCAGAATAAACAAAATAAAGAAGCGTCATCCTCTTTGACGATTTACTTCAAATTGAGTATATGAAAACAGACGCAATATTGTATTGTAACAATCGCTAAATTCTTACGAGAAGCAGATATTTTCAATTGGGCGCCACCGCTCGAGCGGTTCGGGGCGGCGGGTTTCCCTCCCTGTATTTTCGTGTATATTTTTTCCCCTCTCTATGAAGAAGTCATAAATCACGTGGATGTAAATCTGTAGCATCCAGTTGCGGATGAGTGACGCGCCATTATCGCTCGTCGTCGGGCGCGGGCCTGCCACAGGCCTAAAACTTGACGCCCAAACAAAACTTTTAACTCCCACAATCCATTTTATCCGCTGTAGCTTACTATCATAACTTAAGTACTTCGTTTAATATTTAGGCCCGATTCAAGTGACTCTTACTTTGTGTAAAGGAAGCGTTTGTACAATCTCTGCTTAAATAAATCATGAGAGTATCGGGTTATACCTACTCATATGTCACATAAATATGTGATTTCATCACAAGTAAATCTATGAAAGTAATACTTATTTTAATAAAAAGACAACAGTGAATCGTTCTTCAGCAATAAAATACAGCCTAATTTAAAAACCTAAAAGTACTTACTACTTTCTTTTTTAAAGGTTATTGTCAATGTTTTTCGCTCATTACTAGTATTCTTGTTATCCCCTCGTCGTGTATTGTAAGTAGATCTATTTATAAAATTTTGCAAACCGCCATAGCGTAAAATTGTTTTGACTGTCGTAATACAAAACATATATAAATAATGGTAGGTACCTCAGACACGGCTATTTTGTTTGGAAGAGCGTTATTGTTGATAATAAGCCAGCACGTCTCGCGGTCTGTGGCCCCGCATCCATCATACTCTTGGAATCATAGCTACGTCATCCGTCACCCTTTCGTATCATACGCACTCTCACTGTAAGATTACTTGTCACTTAAATCATATTCTAAAAGAAATCGAGATGTGGCTCTAAGAACAGAAAAAGTGCGAGAATTTGCAAAAAAAAAAAATTTTCATTCGAGATTGTAATGTCAGTTGTTTTTACCGCCTTTTACCAAGCTATGTTGGGGTCGGCTTCCAGTCCTATCGGATTCTGCTGAATCATGGAATTTAAGTTGTATTCATAAAGATTGTTATTTAAGTTGTATTTGATATGAAAATAATTAAAAGCTTGCTACCTAATACTCAAAGATTCATAGATAAAGAATTTATGGTTTTTCACACACTAGGTACTAAAGTAGTACATATCAATGTACTCTATAAGTTTACATTTCCTTAAATTATTTTTTTCTCAGTTTTTATGGCATTTTCCACCAATTTGTGCTCGGTACAGAATAAGACACTACTACACACTACTCACATTATTGTAAATACTTATTGTATTTTATTCTTTTGTTTCTTGGTGCCTTTAATATGTTTTCGTTTTCTGAGTACAATATACCTAACACCAAAACAATCTCTAAGATTTGGAAAAAAATATCCAAGATATTTTGTTTGTTTTTCTTTAGTAATACAATACCAAGAAAAATAAAGTGAGTTTACTACAAACGTTTCCTTTAACTTTTTCTTATAACTGGATGATGAGGACAATATTTTCTTTTACAACTAAAATGTTACTAAAACTCATATTTTTACTTTATAAATCTTATCACGTATACAAAGTTCTAACATTTTCTTTTTCTTTTACAGGTAAGGCGACAAATAAATCTACTTATCTGTATAATCGGGGTGAGTTGGTTATTATGATTTAGCTCCAGTTTCTAATTGTATAAATGTTATGTCCTAGAATGTAATAGTGGTGAAGAATCGTCTTCAGTTGCGACATGTCTTAATTGCCCATTTCAATGGACAAGCAAAGGCATATTGCCTCTTTATTCATCATGCTGTACTCGTGACCTAATTCATTTATTTAAATTAATTGTCTATAAAATTATTTCCAAAAATTAGTGAAACATGGAAAAACGATTAACTTTTCGGATTAGGTGTATGTTGAAGAATGAAATGATTATGTATGTATTTATAATTCTCTTATATCACAATCTAACAAATAGTGAAATACTCTAAAAGGTAAACAGTGAAGTATATAACGAAGTCTATTCAATAAATTAAGTTAGGACTCTATGGAAAGCTTAATGAACAGAATACCACGTACATAATTAATTAAAATTTCTTAAGTGACGGCAGACATCTTGACAGCAGTGTAAATTAAATTTCCTTACACTTTTTAAACGTTAAGTTTACAATTGTTCTTTACAAGCACCACTCAAAGTTGCCAGAATTTAACTTAATCAAATTGGCCGCGGTCGCTGTTAAACCTATTTTGTGAACAGACTTCACCTCAGCCAAGCGAGTTACTTTAAACATCACTTAAGCCAAGAAATGTTAACTTTTATTTGCATTTATTATTTCCAACTGTTAGTACGAGCGTCTCGAGTTAAAAGAACAACTTTTTGAGACCTTCAGACATGAACTGTCCTGGCAAAAAATGTAGGTAGGTACCTACTGCAACGCTCGAAACAAAACACCATCGAAATGCAAAATTAGTAATTTAAATTAAGAACTGTTTTATGGCCAGTTTAAAAATCTTAAAGCCGTACTAGATTTTGTTCCGCAAAGTTTTTATTATAAAAAGGTTTGTTTAGTCAAACAACATGACGAAATGCGTCACAGAGTTTCTATATTTATACCCTGAAACCTACCTTCAAAGCAATTGCGTACAGCATGTACAAGAAGTTTCAAACCATAATCAGGTCAACCGTATTATTTACAAATTAATTTTAAGTTTACCTAACGACGTTTTGTATTGGCATGACCAAGCAACCCTTTAGAACAGAAAGTCAAGCAATTAGAGACTTAAAAATACTTTCTATTCTTACTTTTTACGTAGAAGTTTAGAAACAACCTCCCGTATTCATTGGAAATTAGTTCTTATTCTTAACCAAATATAGAATATTTTTTTTGATAACATTAAGTATTGATTAACATCACTACGATACGCCAATTATGGGAATTTCATGAGCATTTTCATGACCCAAAGCGGTAATACTATATCGCTATTGAATTAAGTAGAACAATCATATCGAGCGCACAACCTACCCAATAATTTTGTGCAAATTACGTTACGATAACGGTGATAATAAAATGCAGTTATTTCTATCGCATGTTTACACAGCCCTAATTATAATCGAGTAGGTTTTATGCTGCGTTTATACCTTATAAAACAAATTAATAAATAAAATAAATAAATATCTTGGGACAGCTCACACACTGCCATCTGATCCCAAACTAGGCAGAGCCTGTACTATGGTAACCAGACAACTGATAAACATACTTATATATTTCTAAATACATACATATTATAATAGATAAATAACACCCAGACACAGAACAAATGATCGTGCCCATCACACAAAGATTTGTCCTGGGTGGGAATCGAACCCACAACCTCCGGCTTAGCAGTCAGGGTCACTAACCACGAGACCAACAGGCCCGTCATATACAGTACGTGTATCGGCCGAATACTGAAACATCACTTCACATCAGGCTGTTTAACATCCTTTATGTATCTTGCATCTCTGTCATTTTAAGGTGTCATGTAGCGACAGGCACTTAGAAAAGGTTTCGTTTCAATAGGGACAAGTATTTTAATTTTACTTAAATAACGTTCTTAAGTGTCCATCTGTCATTACTTTATATATTATGATTTTAAGAATTGAAAGCTTTATAGAAATAAAAAAATCAAATCGAAATCCCGACTGTAATTTTTCGAGCAAAAAATTAAGAACTAATGACAGTGCATAAAAAAGGTTTGAGAAGTGATTGTCAAATTTTATGAGTTGATCAAGAAACCGGCGTATGTATAGGTTCCTACTTAGGTTACTATGTGAATGTGAGTGTCTGTGTGTAGAACATACCCCCGACACTGAAACGTAAATTTAAAAACTTGAAATTTAAAAATTTTACGTTCATAAATATACAGGATTATTTTAAAAGGAGTGCGTATATTCTAGGAGGTAATCAGGTGCATAAAACTGAACCACTTTCCCCAAGGAACATGGTCGAAATCATAATGTAGAAAATGACATTTTCATACAAAGTGACAGGTCACGTGACTTATGTTTTTAAGAAAAGTTGATTTTTAATTTTAAGATTTAGACATAGGTTCCTTACGAAAAGTGGTTCAGTTTTATGCACATGATATATATACCTTGTAGGATATTCGCACTCCTTTTAAAATAATCCTGTATATCTGTTACTAATTTACGCCTTAAAGTGACAGAGACAACATGATAATCAACAGTGGCTTTAAACCTTTTGACGTTCCATTATTCGGCAGAAAAACTAACAACTTAATTATAAAAAAAGTATAAGTTTAAATATTCTAGTTTGTGTCGCCCTGTATTCGGAGCTTTAGTTTTACGTAGGCCTATGGTGCATTGCATGTCATGGTATGCAGTGGCGTGCATTAGCAGCCCAATGAATTCGCCTGAACGCCACAACTAGCGTGGGGGACTTAAGCTTCGTTATATTATTACATGTAACATTTTTGACTTAATGAGTAATAAAAGAGCTATATTTTTGGTTACTAAGGAACTGCCATTAAATTTGTTACGAAATGCAAAAATTAATATTGTTTATGGAAGAGTTTTTTTTAATCAATAGCTATTTTTCATAAAGAAAAAAGACAGTTTTGTTGTTGTCCGTAGTGTGCTTATTTGGGTGGAAAGTGTAAGAACACAACATGACATCGTGACTGTTGCAAGTTGCACTAAGGAACATATATTATTCTCAGACACAGTATAGGTATACAATTAACAAACTCTAAAATTTTCATGAAAATTCGAAATATCAAGTACCAAAAACAAATTTCGGAACAACTCTTCGTACTCAGCAACAACTGTTTACAAACCTCACACCGCGTTTAATAATATAATTTAATACAAACAATAACAAATCTAAAGCTGTTAATTATAATATACCACAAAGTGAAGGCTGTAAACTTGAATAAAGTCGGCGATATCATACACAAGGAGTTACAGGCTCAAACATCGGGATTATAGTACTTAGTCAAATTAGACCGTGCATTCATTATGACTGGCTCGGAAATAAAAGTAGAGAAATGAACTTTAAAAAACTGGACTAGATTTAAAAGATCGGCTCTATTTGAACTAACCTCGCTTTGTGACTTTTTAAGCTATTTTACTCAGTAAGCCACCTTATTAATTTCTTCATTAATAATCAACTATTTATATTAACTTTCAGGAGGAATACAGGATTAATTTAAAAAGAGTGCGTACGACGACGACGTACCTGATGACGTAGCGACGACGTCATCAGGTGCATAAAACTAAATGTACGCACTCCATTTAAATTAATCCTTTATATCTCTCATTGTTTTGTGCGATTACAGAGATTTAAAAGGCATTATTTAAATACTTGTACATTAAATTATTCTTCAGCATTTAACTTATAATGTAGTTGGCTAATACTGTCTTGATTTTCTTAGAAGCTTCTAACAAACGTCAAAAGGATTATGTAACAACATTCACCTGAAAATCGATAACCTCATATAAAAAACTCCAACTTTCAGGGTTATAAAGGAAAATAGCTTGGTACTACTGAAAAAAAACTCATTAAAAATCAGATAGATGATGGTGAAAAATACCTTAATCTCCACGATCTCCTAAATCTCCACTCTAACTCTAAACACGCATTGGAAAATATAGAAGAGGATCAAACTTAGCAGCTTCTTACCATTTTTCTGTCATAAAAATCTTAATTTTGGAATGACTTAAAAAGAAAAGAAGGTATAAGTATGCGCGAAGTATTAAACAGTGCTTACGTAAGCACGATCCTCTCGGAATGGACGAAGATTTGCATGTTAACTCAGTTTTCATAAGTAATAGTTTAGTTTAGTTGAAATAACCCCCACCAACTTTCGAAACGAGCCAACTTGACGATTAGTCAGAAATATTTTGAATTTGTTACGAATAGTTGGAAAAGTTATATTAGATTTTGGGCAGATGTTACTATTGTAATTTAAAGTAATAATGTAGATAACAAAATTAAACCAAATATATTTATGAAGCACCGTAAATAGTTGCCGACAAAGTGAAGCAAGTAACGAAATTTACGAAACAATTTATGGTTAAATAAATTATGTAATACCTGAGGAAAACAAAAGTTTGTCTAAAGCTGTTAAATTTTAAAGGGTTAATGATATTTCTTGGCAGCAATAAATAACTTACAAATTGTTAAAGGTGTCCCGGGGGCACAGACTGCGCCCCGCGCTGTGGATTCGCGGAGGAATAAGTTTTTCCACTCAAACTTTATTCGCACCTCAAGTTGCGCCATCTGTCTGCTACTCGCAACTTATATTCTTGCTTCAAATGATTTAGTTTGGGAGTACTCTTTCAGAAAATATTTTCTTTTGTTGTTCGTCAGACGTATGAATGTACAATGGGTGGCTCGACGTCGGTACGTTTTCTATACTGACAATAAGTTCACAGGAGCCGTTTTCAGATTTACACAATCACATTTGACTATAACCAACTGGGGGAATATATTGTTGCACGAATGTCACTGAATACTGAGATACATCAAATAAATCATTATAAATTTAATGTACTATTATGATACAACACTATAACAACAAATACCTCAGTAAACAATAACAATTGAGTAGGTACCTAGTTATATTATTTACGTGCGCTTTTAATGTGTTTCCGTGCGTGGAATGAGTACTTCTCAAAAATAACTTCCTTATTTCCTCGTAAGTGAAAACAACAAAATGATTCCCCTAAACTTGATACAGACACCAATAAATCTAGCGTCGAGATAAGACTCAATAAAGTTGCCGGTGGCTCGGGCCTGTCATAATTTTAAGAGCGTTCATAAATCCATCAATATTTAAGCTCTCAGACCACAATATTTTTCTTCGCGCCGAACAAGCGGGAGGTGCGTCACATACTGCCACATAAATTCCGATAATCCCTACCCTGTGCACATCGTGCTGCTACTTTACTGTATTCATGGCTATTATTCATGTGTTTGCTTTGCGGGCGGACGGACGCCCAGCGCCCGCCAAGACTTAATAATTCGAGAGTAATATCGATGTACTCAACGCTTTACCCCAACTACGCAAACATTATTTCCAAAACGCTTTCTAAATTAAATCCGCACGGAAAACACACGTCAAAATCCAAAATTGATGTTCTTTATTTAAATTTATCACATTGACTTGGCAATGTATTCTAAATTTAAAAATATGTTGTTTATGGATGAATTACTGGCGCGTTATCAAGACTGTATGAGTTTTCGATTTGCGTCAGGCTTCACGTCAGCATTTTATGTTCTTTTCTTACTTCCCCGATCTCGAATTTCACAAAACTTACAAAGCCTTAAATTTATGACTCGATATGCCGCAGTATGGAAAGCTATACGACGTTTTTTGCAGACAAATTTCTAAAAGAATTTGACTCCCCTGCCTGACTTATGTGATATAATCGTCAGATTTTATTTATATTAATATTATGTTTTAGAAGATTTTTTTTCATCGTGAACCATTTCAACTTTGTCAAACAACAACATTCCCATTTTGTACCAGAGTAAAATAAAAATAAATTATTGCCTATTAAATGTTGTTAGGATAACGCCATGTCTTTTACATAAATTACATGAGGCATAAATATTTTCTATTTCGTCCATGTCCCAGCAACAAATTGCAAATAATCGTCGTATGTTATGAAGTGTCGCGAGTATGTTTGCATTCCGCGGGCGCCGCGCGTCTCCGAACAAATTGTATTAGACGATGCCAATACGTGACCCTAAGAGAAATTCACGCAACAACATGTGTACAACGACGCCATTTTGGTTTTTTCGATATGAAAATTAGGAGCCCTCCTGCGTGTTTGTCAGTTTTAGCACGAAGCCTTGCGAGGGGGTCTCCTTTTTTTGCGTATGTAGTATATTAGGTATGTACTTACATTAGTATATCTCCCTCAAATGATTTTATGATGAGTATATTATTTTGTTTTGACATTGCATGCTGTTTTCCACGTATCTTCAAAGTGACTTGAACTCGAGAATAAAATGTAATAGGTACTCGTACTTAATAATAAGTGTTTTTAAATTAAATAAAACACTCAAGCTTCACGTCTTGTTCAAGAATAAAAAACTGAAGTGATCAAATTAACTCACGGAGTACAAAAGAAACTTAGAGGATTTAATGCGTAACAAAAACATTGTTTGTTGTAATTGTATTATTCCAAGAAAAACAAATATCTTAAGCGAGCTAGTAAAGCTGACTAGGATAGCATAAATATGTTGAGCGTGGCGGTGGTAGATAGGGGAATATTTATCGCTCACAGTGCCCGCCGTTATTGGACTTGTCTTTTCGTCGTTTAAGGCGAACGGTGATGTGTTTATTCAATTTGCTGCCGTGGGAAATATTGTTACCTGCCTTCCTGCCACCGTTTACTGCTGTCGACTACACTCGTCTCACTATAGTTTACTTACATCGAAGCTGAGCATTCCGTCGTGGATCCTCTATCTTGGGTATACCAAGAAATAAGCAGTACCTTTGTACCTATCTGATATGTTGTTTGTAATTTTTGTCTGTTGTGTGTACATAAATAAATAAATGGGTACACTATGTCTGAGAAATGCTTGCTGGGATATTTCTTCTTCCGAAGTCCACCAGCTATAGTTTTATATTACTAATTAATCTTTATTATTGTTTTACGTGTTAAAAATATATTAACGTCGCTTTAAAATGAATAATTAAGTATTTTAAAAATCTATCAAACTTTTGCGACAACAATGGATCACAATGAAACTGCACTCCTGTTACATAAATACTTAAGCTTTCCCTCTCTTAAGAGATACTAGTAATATATCATAATATTATTTAAGACAACATATTTCAGTCACCGCGACAATGTAGCTCACAAAAACATTGAACATTCAAATCAAACATTTCCAGCTAGTTTACAAAACGAGAACCATTTACGTCGTGATGAAATATTGAAAAGTATCGATACATCAGTTGGGTGGTATCAACCAAACATTTTCGTTATGGATGCGGTGCATTTGTAAACAATATTCATCGAGTTTTGAGCGCGGACGTACGGACGGATGGATCGACGGACCCGCGACCGCGCTGTCGCCCTCGGCTGTCTTTAATTTTATATAGACTGTTGTTTGCACACCCGAAATGTTCATTTCCAACGTTCCGATTGAATAAATTGGTACATATTCGATGACAAACATTATCTGACTTCGTTAAAACATGGAACGTCACTACGCATCATCTGGTTTGTTGACCCGTTCAGTATTGCCAATTATGATAAACAAATGACAGGTGCCAATTTCATTTTCCACATATACTTACACTAGCTGTTGCCCGCGGCTTCGCTCGCGCGTAAAGTATTATACATTGATTGAATCATAACAAAACTTAATACTTTTCTTCAGTCATTGACGTTTCGCGAAAATATTGTTTTTGAAACTTTTTTATGATAAACTCTTTGTTATGTGTTCTTTCTTTAAAAATTATCATAGTGTGCGAGCGTTCCAGAATCAGTGAGTCAGTGAGTGACGTGGGCTTTTATAATAGAGATAATTCCGATTTATGGAATTCAATATCAAAGACATATGAATACTTGTATCTTTATTGTCTAGTAGTAGCATGGTACATACAAAAGCTGCCATAATAAAATAAAGGTCTTGACACATATCGCCTTCTGCAGACATACGCAAACTTATTAGATTAAAAGTATGGCACATAACTGAATTTACCAACTTGTAAATGAAAACAGTTCATTTTTCTCAAATATAGATACAATTATCAATAATCGAAGTCTTTAACCATATTTGCGTTACTATTTTATGTGTCTTGTCGCATTTGTATCATTCTATTCATATTTCGAACTTTTCATCAGACAAAACCGATCAAGTTTTCAAGTGATGATAAATTCTGGAAAAACTTACGTGATAAAATGTTAGATTAGAGGGACGGGACCTAAATATAATCTAAACTTTTACCACTAAAGCAAAATTTGTATCGTCAATTCTGGTTTCAACGCGAAACTCTGAAATACAATTGGAAAACTCCTCACATAATGGGGCTTTTAACGAGACCTTTTTCGTAAAGTAACTAAAAACATCCCCCACAATGATCCATTATCTTCTCACGAGGACAAGTTAGCGATCTCCTTCCGTCTATTTTCACAAGTAATAACTAAATTTATCGTCAGACTTTCGGTCGTCGTCGTTGAGTCTTCCAATATCAGTGGTAGTTGAGCAGTCGGGTCACGCGCGACGCGGGCCGCGGAGGGCGGGCCGCTGGCGCGGGTGACGCTCTGGTCGGCGACGCGTCATTAAAATTAAGCATCATTACTCTTGTAAAGCGAGTCGCGGTGTACCGGAAGGCGGCGGCTTATTGGGAAGTTTGTCGCCTCCTGACGGCTGCTAATCCTCCGCTTTATTGCTGTTCTAACAAATGATTCCCCGCTGGCGAGGCGACGTGACGCCTCCGAGATGTGTCGCACGTCGCTTCACACCCGCATGCTAATATACAGCTCAGTTAACAAATTAACTTGCTCCTTATCACCTAACACTTCCATGTTAAAAGTATCAAGATCATTACATACGTAGTCAAGTAATAAAAATAATATATCTGTAACAAAGCATTACGAAACACGTTTCAGTTCTGTTTTGGAACACCAAGAAAAGTCAAAGAAAAATTCTGCCATAAAAAGTATACCCGTAAAAACTTGAGCCGGTGCGTCGTTGGCTTTGAGGTGAATAAAGTGAAGAGAGAAAGTATAAATATTCATTCAGAGAAAGAAGCCACGCACAGTAAATATAAACTTTTATTTGAGTTCACCATTAGTGAAGCAGCGGAGAGACGCATTGAAAATTCGACTCGCGACTTCTAATTAGAGAGGACACGCCGTCCTTTCTTCCCGAGTTCCTTTATTAATGGAAAAGTCCGTTCCAATTGATTTCATATTTAACATCCTTTTCTGTCTAAGCTCCTTAAATGTACAATGGAAAGTTGAAAATTGGTTATTGTACATCTACTAGACTGAAATTCTCAATGTTCCGTTGTTTAATGAAGTTTCTTGCAAGCAAAAAGCATCAGTGGACGCGGAGAGTTGAATTACATTTGGAATGTGTCGCGGGGCCTTACATGAATTACGCATGAAAGCAGCCAATGAGCGAAGTGTACTGTAATGTTAACACAGTTCGCGCAATAACACAAAACATTTTACAAGCTTGTAGACAAGGGTTTTGAAAACGACAGCTATTCGAGTTTTGGGCCATAAACGTTGGATAGGTGCACAATAGGGTTGAGGTATTGTTCCAATTTCACAGCGCGAATCGATACTCGGTTTTTCC
Organism: Plusia festucae; assembly: GCA_950381575.1. Lineage (NCBI taxonomy): Eukaryota > Metazoa > Arthropoda > Insecta > Lepidoptera > Noctuidae > Plusia > Plusia festucae. Next base: position 9,931,121 of record OX494434.1, read on the forward strand.
TCATGAAAGTATAACGTATTAATTGGAATTTCTCACACAAAAGGGCAGGTCGAGACAAAGGGCCCTCCTGCAGCGCCGCTGTGCCCATCATGTGGGCAGTGACGTGCGGTATCATCGCCGTCGGTACGTCCGGATGAATTTCATTCTGTGTACAGTACACGATTTTCTGTGAAACCGTAATGACGTCAAGAGTGTTACCTATGTGTAACTATTGTACGCGAAATATTGAGTTTATTAATTAATACATTACATTACATTACATTTCATTTTCATTAATAAGATGTATTATAAAAAAAAATGTGTATAAATTATTGAATCGTTGCCGCCTTCAATGTTGATTCCTTTTAAAGAATCTCCAAAGTTTTCATGTACCGGCCCAATAATTTTAAGAGAACCACATAAGACCCGAGTTTGGAGAGGGCGGACGTTCGGAATTTCGAAAATATTTCCTTGTATAAAAGTAACAATATCGGTTATGAAGGTCAACTGTCTGGCATAAAGCAAATTTATTCTGTTCGGTGTATTGGCTCATATAACTGGTGATCTCCGCGGCGACAGCGGTGGAATGATAACGGTCTAATTTCGGAGGTTGCCGCCTCTATTCCTTATACGACCTAAATTACATTGCGGCCTCGCATCCGCCCTGAAAGGTTTTATTCATAAATCTACTGAAACGTTTTCATAAAGTCGCGGAAAAATGTGAGCTTTTGATGGTTATTTTAAATAAACTTTTCACCTTTCGTGTTCGCTATTAAAGTTCACGTATAATTCAGTGAACTTATTTCTCTTTCAAAGAATCGAGTCTATCTAACACAGAAGTTTGTTTAGCAAATATTCCGTGTAAATGTTGAGAGCCCTTAAGTCGCTATTTATTCGTAATGGGACTCAGATACCTCCAGATTACAAGTTAAATACCCACAAAGCTCATCAAAGATCTAAAACGGCTTACAATATAATATAATTTGTCTGCTTGATTTTAATTAAATTTCTTGATAGAATTGAAGTTAAAAGTCAATCAACGTGCAAAAGATAATTATTATTGAAAGATGGTTTATCGCGGAGCTATCAGAGTGACGAGGAGGCCGGGTGGGATCGCCAAACATTTGCTGTGCTAATAGGATGAGCTAACGCCATCCGATTTGCCTAATGAGGAGCGATTTCACTCGCCGACGAACTCCGCACAAGAACATTATGCAAACTTGTGTTTAACTTCTATATCAGCTTCCCGACTTGATCACAATACAACAATTGCTTAAAGATATGCCGACTAACACGTACTGAGTATTATGAAGATTGCTTGCTAAGGAAACTTAGGCACTATTACATTAGATAACTTTGAAGTGCTGATGCAGTCATTATGATTAGTCGGTCTATTAACATTTAGTTTGGATGTAGGTCATATCTTATCTTTGTAATGTTATCTGTTTAGAACTAAGTCAGAGCTCTGCAGTAGAAAGATATAAGTAGCTGCTTATTATGATGAGTGAGATGAGTATTGCATGAAGATATCATATTAAAGTTACTTCTAAGAACTTTGGTCTCGTAATCTAGATGCTACATCCTAATTAGGCTGTTTTGAAGTTCTGAATTAGCAAATAAAGCTCATTATTTTTAAGGTCGGGCAACATTTGGCTTAGTAATCATCAAGTCTGTAAGTTAGCGTGTACCGGTACAAGTGGCGCTGAGTTAGGTCAAATCAATAACACTGGTGCGTCTTTCTTTTAGAAGCACGCGAGGCACAACATACAAACATATTTAGGTAATGACTAGTTGGTAAATGGCCTGGCGTATAAATTTCCTTAAAAATAGTTGTTATGATAAATTTGTTCACTTGATTTCAATGCAAAACTTTCTATTTACGTAATGTCTAGCATTGCACTAGCTCCTTGTTTTAAAAAACATAAAGATAAATTGTAGCGCCCGTGCACAATAGCAACAGTGCAAAAGTCTTGTACAGATTCTTCATAACAGCTATATTAGACGCATACAATAGCGTTTAAAACTTCCTAGAAAATCATACGCCAGCAAAAAACTTTCTTGTTTTATTGTGTACTTACGTTGTATGTTTCCTTTTTCGTAAATAAATATGTTTCTTTAAGTTAAAGTTTCGATACTTTGTTGGCATAACTGAGGGAACGCTCGCGAAGAGTTACGGGTTAAAGGAAAAATTATTAAAAGCAATATTGTCGTCATCGAAGGCCCCCAGCGACCCGGCCACGTCCACGACCGTGGGCACATATTGGAGCCAGACTTTCCTCGGTACTTTCCAAGCTAATGAATTCCAAAGGCGCTTCGGTTCGTTAAAAATAATACAAAACTCTGTTCCCACTTAGTTCCAAAGTTTCACCAGAGTAGTTCCAGTCACCGAACATTAATCTAGTTATAATTCCGAAAGCTCGCTTTTTACTTCAGAAACTTCCAAAAAGTGTACCTCTTAACTGTCACTTTTTTAACTTTTCTTATTTATTGTACGTTTCTTTTTAAAGTTCCGGTGTTAAGTTACCGTTACATTATTGCTTTGAACATTAACTTTGGTTACAAATTCAGAGTTGAAACTTCTTGGATCATAAAATTAGTGTCAGATACCCGTGTGCTACTTATTTAAGGAAGCTCACGTGTAACGACAACTTTGTTAATAAATTGTTATTTGATAGCTATACGCTCTTTTTCTCTGGGGAGGAACTTAACTCAAGGCGATACTTATCGAATTATTTACGTGTGGGTTTAATGGTGCCTTCAAGCTACATTTAGCTCAACGCTGGTCTGTAATAAAGTTAGAAAAACTAGCGATAGATTAGATTACATTCTAGCTCGCTACATAAATAAAAAAACTGTTTGTTTACTTAATGTTTTTTATTCCTTCACTCAAACAAATAAAACAAAGGCAACGTACACTTTTAATTTGGGAGTTCTCAGTGCAATGTGCTCCCAAACAAACATGATGTTACCAAATTCATATTTTTAGATATGCATCATAATGCAAGCATACAATATCTTGGATCTGACATTCAATTTACTGCACTGTTTGAAACAACGCTGCATCGAAAATCGGTTGCGAATCGATCTCGCTATTTCTAGAGTAAATGATGTTAAACTGGGACATTGTAGTAAGTCAACCGAGGGTTATGAGGGCTTGAGGCAGTACAATGCTTACACGGTTTGTAAGTGTAAAGTATAAAGGTCCACATGGTTGGTCCGCCGGCGGGACCCGCAGTCACGTTTCGTCTTATCGTAGCTTCCGAAAACACTCACTCACGGCGCTGAATCAATATGACAAGCGCTCACTTGGATCGGATTGCAAGCCTGGATGGAGGGCGTTCAAGATTTGGGAGGATTGCTATAAATATGTTTGTGGATTTTGAGTAGGCATAATTAAATTCGTTAAGCCGGATCGCGGACTGGACTCAAGTAATTAATTTAATATTGCGAATTATATGCCTGCTAATCTTTTTCTTTGAATTAACGTAAATTAAATATGTTGAAACGTGCCCTGAAAATCGTGAATGTTTGAAAGTGAAAACTTCCAAATGAAACTGTCTGAATAGGTGATCGAAATATACACCAGGGGAAACGTCCTGTTTAACAGAGGAGCTTGCTATCTTCTTTACCTAAATCGAATGAACACAAAATTAGCATTTTATCTGAAGTTATTAGTATCCACGTTAAATGGCATCGGTACCCCCTGCCGCGTCCCCCGTCACCCCCTGTCCCCTGTCCAGAGTTCTCGGGATCGCTGATTGAATCGCGCCGATTATGACGTTAATCTGTTCAATGCAAATTGGACGAGCTAGTCATTTACATCCCTTTACCGGAATTCGGCGTTAAAATATTCAAATATTTATTGTTTTGCTAGACAGCTGTACGATATCATCGGCTTTGTCGCGCAATTGTCGAATCTGGGTCGATAACTTGGAATAAGATAACGCGTACTTATTTTTTCGATAAACAAATGAACAATTTTAGCATTTCGCATTTTATTCGACGTAAATTAATTCAAGATTCTTGTAGTGTTTCTTAACGCGTTTCCTCGAGTCTGAAATACATTAAGGTTATTAAAACGAACTAAATAGTATTCAGCGTGAAATACTGGCAGCCCGTCTGTTAGCTAGACTAATTCCGAGATGCTCAGTACCATTATCACAGCAAGGAAAACATAAAATACACGCGGTCCACACACAAATGTACCAAAACTATTCTTGAATGTACCGTTACATATTTCCTAAGTATACTCATATTCGACATAATAAAATGAAGGCAATCTAATATTGTAACGTTATTTAATAATAAAGGTTGTGAGTTATTTATTTTCATATTCTCAAGATAAGCCTAAAACAAAATCATTTCCATGTTAATTAATTACGCCGTTTTATCATTGTACTGTGTAGCTTCAGCAAATCAGCATATGCTGTAGGTATAGGTACCGGTATTTGTAGCTATTCTAGTGACTAACAATTTTGTTTCTTTTCTGTCTTTCTAATCCTAATTTTTTTTTTGTAAATATCTGACTCATGTAGAAAGATACTTTACAACTAGATATACGAAGTAAATTTCCTTTAACTAATAAAAGGGATTACAGGATTCCTAATTATGCTATGATCTCGATGAGTTACTTAAACGCCCGTCAGAACAACTAATAATTGTTTCATGAAGATACAGTTTTATATCATTGTATAAAAATAGCTCTATTCTATATTTAAAATATATTTCCGCGAACTGTTATCACCAGTCAGCTAGATAAATGATTTATTTTCTGCAGTAGGTTTTTACAAACTCTTTCGCACCTCGTTTTGTAAATGAAGCGTTAGAATTTATCGAAAACGCAAAAATAAGGCCCCAAAAAAAGAATTGTGATAAATTTAAAAGTATTTTTTTTACAGAATCTTAAATCAAAATTTACCTTAATACGACTGGGTAAAGTATACAATAATAAATATGTGGCCTAACCAATCTAGACCGCTAACATGAAACCTTTTTAATAATTTATTTCAACATTAACTTAAATATATCTGATATCGTAACGTCGTCTCGGTCTGCTGGTGGACCGCAGTACGTTAATGTCGGCATTATAATGTAATTAAAGCTGATAATATGTTACTTATATTGTTGCGTAAAAGTGCAATCGGTTATTTAACGGCAATTTGTAAAATTGTAGGGCTGCCTCTTTGCCTCTCATAACAAAATTATTTTGTAATGAGCATTGCTTTTTTATATAAATATGCATTATTCTGGTATGTAGTCGTACGTGAAGTCTAAATAGAGTAAGTAGCGACACTGACCACAAAATAAAGGCACATGTGTTAAAAAATAAAAAAGTTTTTTTTTTCTCGTGAGCATAAAATAGGTGCTATAAAGACGTTATCTTTAAAACTGAGCGGTTCGATAGTGTCTCTCCTGTGGAGAAAAACCGGCAAGAAACTCCATATTTGTTTTTGTTAACATAATCAACAAAATATATATACCTACACTCGAGCGAGGCAGCAAACAAAAGACAAATCATCAACGTCGTCAAAACATTATGTAAAGTAATAGGTACCTCATCAACATCCGCACCCGCGGATTTAAGTAGGTACCTTTATTAAGTAAGACTCCGACTTAATAAAAGCTAAATAAATAGGTGGTGTGTTCACAAATCTGGGCGTTCTCTCATTCTATCGGCACATTTAAAGTAACAAATCGTTGATGTCGGAAGTGGGTACACAAGTTAATGATCGGATATTTGAGAACGTCTGAAAAGATTAAATGGGCGCCGTTATTCAAGCAGGCACGCCGAGTGATTGCAACCTCCCAACGTATTAGATCGCTGACTACGATATTTGAATAACTATGAATCCCCCTTCAGATGTCTATTAACTCCTTAATTACGGTTATAACGGAACCAGTCGGGATCGATCGTGCAATTATGGATATTAGGACCTAACAAACCATCTTCTTTCATTTTTCTAGCCAAGTTAAAGAACAATTTTCAGACATTATTATTAGAAACTGACGCATTAAGACTTATTACTGTTTTGTGGTTATAAAAAATACATTTCAAAAGATAAGTAGTCTGAATTCCACATTTTACTGTTTTAATTTATATCGTTACGATTCTGTTTGTGTGTGTTGTGTCTTTAAAATTAATTAATGAGATTTTTATGTTCTTGAAAAGATGGTGAGTAATACCGCTCAACACATCGTTGTTATTTATAAGGCTGCGTATTAATAATTTTCCACGTTTTGTAGATTTTGTATTGAGATAAGAATGTTTTTTTAACAAATTAGGTGCTATTTTAGTCTGAACTAAATATCAAGGCGAGACCTGCGTGTTGTTCATGTAGTCTAGCTAAGACCACCTTAAAACTAATTACTTCCTACTGCATTTTATTCCCAAAAGCAATTTAAAACCGCCTTTGCAATTACGGTACCATTCATAGTTAATACGTGATAAGTACTGAATAAACAATCCTAAATACACGCAAACTACACTGGATGAATGTTCTCAAGTAACCATCGAACAAAGGTTAGCACATGAACCCAATTACGGAATCGAGAACTATTCAATAACTCACTAAGTCGATTCATAGCCGACGGCTTTAAATTATTTAAAGAAATTTCAGAATTTAAAACTTCCTCTTCGTTTCTAGTGGAGTGATTTGCAGCGCAGGGAGTTAGTCTAAGTGAGTAAAAGAGTAAAAGTCTAAAGTCAATGTTTGCTGTCGTGATTTCTGCTCCCCTCGGCCGGCGGTGACGCGCTCTTTCGTCTCCCACACTACGCTTTGCGAAAATGTGCATCACTATTTTTAGTGACGTTAAATAAAGTCCGATTCGATTTCGGAACAACTGTCCGTCGATCAGTCACCGCTCAAAGTGCATAGTGATGCTACTATTTCAGAGTATTGACTGCCAGTTTTACATTTTATTACTGGCTGTCGCTTTGCACTAAATTGCCCTTTTTCTGCGCGAGTTCATTCGTTATTTTGAAATATATTTAAATGTATTTATTTTTTGTAAAGTTATTAGTTTTGAAGTGATAATTAGAATAGCTTCTAATATTTATCTATGAAATAATTGTTATCAATTAATTTCAGAACATCTTGCAAAACAAAACAATAACATTTTTTGCTGTAGTCTTATCCTTAATCTATTTTCTTTACAATTTAATTGTACCTAAATACATTGAAAAAAACATGCGTGCGTACAAAGTACACATGTCAGAAGTGAAACTTCTTTGGCGAACTAATTTATAAATCTTGTTTATATTTATACAAATCTAAAACTTTAAATTTCCAAGATTAAGAGGAAGGGAAAAGGGAAGATAGGTTAGGAATTTAATTGTCATTAAAATAAAAAAAGTGTTGAAAATTAATGTAAATTATAAATTTAATTTTTTCAATTTATTTCTTCAATATTTACATTGTTTGACATAACGTTTATCTAAAATAAATAAAAATAAGTATTGTTACAATAATTAACAATAGCGAGATACACAATTTGTAAAACAGTAACTATTATGCAAATGCGCTTCGTCTATGGTCTCACATGCAAAAATTCTAGATTGAGATTGAGACGAATACATGTAATTTCATATAGAGAAATGTCCTCCATCTTGGATCAGGAACTTTTGCGCGATAGACATTTCCGCGAAAGCTTGACCTCATTTTTATTTTTAGTGACCTCGCAAATCTTAAAAATGACTTATCACAAAAAAATGCATATTTTTCTCGGTGCCATCTTGGATTCTAATTTCGACCCCATAATCGTTTTTAGCGACCTCGGGTACCATGAAAATGACACCCATGATGAAAAAAATGCATATTTTTCTCGGCGCCATCTTGGATTCTAATTTCGACCCCATAATCGTTTTTAGCGACCTCGGGTACCATGAAAATGACACCCATGATGAAAAAAATGCATATTTTTCTCGGCGCCATCTTGGATTCTAATTTCGACCCCATAATCGTTTTTAGCGACCTCGGGTACCATGAAAATGACACCCATGATGAAAAAAATGCATATTTTTCTCGGCGCCATCTTGGATTCTAATTTCGATCCCATAATCGTTTTTAGCGACTTCGGGTACCATGAAAATGACACACATGATGAAAAATTTACAAATTGTCGTCGGCGCCATCTTGGGTTTTAATTTCGACCCCATAATCGTTTAAGCGACCTCGGGAATCATGAAAATGACACCCATGACGAAAAATTTGCAAATTGTCGTCGACGCCATCTTGGTTTCTTGGCACCCATTTTAATAAAATTATTATATTTATTAAAACTAATAGAACTAAACTAACACCAGATAGCCCTGAAAGTTAGCTCCCGAGCTACTAACATGGTAATGTATGCAGCTCGGGAGCGCCCTTCCCCCGTCTCGCCCCTCGCACCCCGCACGATTGCCCTGTCTAGACGTCTTCGTCGAACGACTGTATGATGTTAAGACTGTGATAGCACTATGCGTGATACGACGTTCGCTCTGTCTCACTTTTTCTCTCAATCCTTCTCACTCGCTTGCTATACTCTCACTCCACGGCTAGTTGCGCATGCTACGTTCGCCCTGTCTTACTCTCTCTCAATCGGTCTCGATCATGAAGGTATAGATGAAAACCTTCATGGTCTCGATCACTCTCTCTCTCTTTTCTGACACTTCCGTTCAAAGACATTGTAATGTATTCTACTACTTCCGTTGCATACCGGCGTGACGTTTCATCTGTAAAAATTTTACCCTCATGCGCCAAAAGAAGTTTCACTTCAAAAAGTTAAAGGCAAATAACAAAATGCCGCCTTCTTTCTTCTTAATTGTTAATACATGTCCGTCATTTTATATAATGAATGAACACCGAATATCAAAATTACAAACAAATGAAGTACTGCCAATAAACCTCAAACTAATTCAAAAATTAAAAGCTCAAGTAACTTAAATGGGGCCACTTCATAACTCGAGCAGTTTCTTTGAAAATTTCGCATGCAATTGCATCTGAGAGTAGTACAGAGTGGCTTGGAATAAAGGAGCGCATGTCATTTTCCGCCGGCCTCGGGGGCGAAATCGCATGTGCAAATGTTGACTTCGTCCTCTCCTCGGATCAGGCTTGCAAGTAGACGCACTATTCAGCCTTATACTCCCACTGAATGGAGATTGAAAGTAGCATAAGTAGGTAGGTTGCTCTTGTTTATAAGGAGTTTGCGTAATATGAAAAGGTTACAATTTTATTTGAGTCAGCTTGGCTTTACATTATAACTAGCTTGGTTTACCAATGTATACAAAAACTTAACAAATCATCCAATACCAGCGAGTAAGATCTAAAGTAATGAATAGCTCTAAACACAAAAAAAGTCATCGAAAATTATCCTATATTTACGTCTTAATTCTTAAATACGTATGTAAAAATGAGTACTTGCAGTATTTGTATGTAAGTATAGTGTTTCTTTTATTAGTTTTTGGGTACAGGAATTTTCAATGTATGTGGCAGTTTTTAGCAATCCAATAAACGAAAAATGCCTACAATTTGTTATAACATTCCATACATAATTCCTTAGAAGATACTTAACATCGCTTATTACGTAGTTTCATGCGTAGCCGTAGGTATATTTTAAAATGTTTTAACGCGTATTACGTAGAAAATTTTCTTGCTCACATAGCAAAGAACTCAATGAATCCTTAAATTCTATCCACACATAAAAATATTATTAATATAGAACTGTGATTAAATAAACTTCAAACCGATTATGGCGGTATTGTACTATGGCCTCAAGATATTATTTATTTTTAAGCTATTTGCATTTCAAGTTAAAAGACTACAAGCACTCAAGCTCCCGCCATCTTTTATGATGTGGATAAATAAGCAACAAAGGAGAAATTGATCTTTTCTAAATATTTTTATTTGTTCGGTAGCTTATTGGAGACCCTTTGTTACGATAACGCTTTTGTAAAAAAATACGTTTTGTTTTATTTGTACCGCTTAGATAGGAGTGAAATCGTTTAATCCGAAAATGTTGGGAATTAAACAAAAGTATTTTGTTTACCATCTTCGCATTATAATAGGTACGTATTGCGTAAGCTTTTGTCAAATAAATAAAGCCCAAATTCGAACCTCGTTGTACAATAATTTGAGATTGAACACAAATTGGCGTTAGCACTAATTACGTACCAATATTGCGGCCAACTGAATTACGAAAGATTACATTACTGGTAAAATTACGCTAAAAATAATAAGAGCCGTAATTCGCGTGGGTTTAATTTTAAATTAAAACACACTACATAATATTCCGTGAAGAGAATATTTTGATCGCGGCAATTTTATGAATGCGGTGATCTGAACGATCAATTTGCATCGTAATTAGGAGCTTGCTCTGTTTTAACACAAATTAGCTTTAACCGAATAGCTGGTTATATCCTGAAAGCAAACACGTACGCCACTTTATAGTCCATTGTAATATTGGATTATGAGTTAAACAAATACATTACGTGGAAGCAGCGCTGTTTTTATTTGTGTTGCCTTTGTCATTGTCTTATAATAATTGGAAACACGAATGTATTATTTTTATTTACGTATTTTTTGTTATTGTATCTTTGTTCTCATAAACAATAATATTTTTATTTAGATCTCGTAATTGATTTATTTTATTTTTTGTTTATTGTCGTGAGTTATTAGATTAAGGACTGATTTTTTCATCGTCAGATAACTCTAGTCGTGGAATAAATATGAAATAATGTCAGTTGTTTCATACTAAAATTGTCAAACCTCACTTTTATTCCTCACTTCGAATAAAAGTTACCCGGCAACGCAAAAAATAGCCCTTATATGATTATATAGAACGAACGTTTTTTTTTAATAAAAAAAAATAATATGTATAGTTCAACATTGAACAATAATAACAAAACAGGAACTTTAATATCTGCACAGAAAAACGTTTAATTATTAATTCTACTCAGAACTTAACTTTATCGATTTCCCGCCGAATATTTAGTAAGTCTTCAGCTAAAATAATATGGCGGATTTCTGTTCTGACCAAAGTGTCTACAAGTTGCTTAAATAATAATTGACGCAACCGAAGTCTAGACTTGATTAGAGTACAGAGCGAAGTATGAGAGGGTCACGCAAATTACTTTTTGATACTATAAGGTTAAAAAAGTTAAAGTACCAATTTTTTTAAAGGATTTTAAAAATATAATGATTTTAAGAAAATGACAGACATTTATTTTATTGTAATTATTATTAAATTTGGTTTAGAAATTAATACTAATACAATATTAAATTCCATTTATAATCCCTTCTAACCGAAATCATCTTCAATATTGGTAAACTTCATAGAGAAGACGTTGACTGCTTGTATTTGAAAACCCACACAATTGATCAATCTATTCTTAGTCAAGGACCTCTTACAACATAATATCCCGCGAAATACCTAAAATTAAAGAACAAAAGTTAACATTAAAAGATCCTATCAATATTAAGAAAATTCTTACTAAACTGTGTGTTCTTTCTGTGTTTATGTGTGTTTGTTACTCTTTCCCCCGAAAACTCTTAAGCAGATGTGGACAAAATTTGGCTCATTTATAGCTTATTCTGCATGCAAGTCTATATAAAAAAAGCTACGCGTATAAAACTCCAGGACATTTCTTGTATGAACGTAAAACTAGAATCTAGTAACAGTATTCATATTCATGCCTTATACTTGCCTCGAAAACAGTGCAAAGTGGCAGAAGGAATAAATTCAAGTGCACATAGTGGGTTAAAGCAGCTTACTTGTTAGTAACGCAAATGTAGGAAACATAGTGGAGTGGAGTGGAACACCACAAAATTCTGTCTGCGTCATCATTACAAATTCATGGGCCATGCGGACGGGCTGCATCGCCAATCAAATAACGTCTGCAAGGTTGCTTTTTCTTGGCTTTTTGAATGTACTATTTTGTATTAAGTTTGCGTTTAAGAGTAAGAAGAAGCTATAATAATAATATCTTGGGACAGCTCATACACCGCCATCTGATGATCTAAACCCAAACTAGGCTTAGCTTGTACTATAGCAGCCAGACAACTGATAAACAAACTTATAGATTTCTAAATACAAAAATTTGACGGGCCTTTTGTTTATCTATAATATGTATGTATTTAGAAATATATAAGTATGTTTATCAGTTGTCTGGTTGCCATAGTACAGGCTTTGCCTAGTTTGGGATCAGATGGCCGTGTGTGAATTGTTACAAGATATTATTATAGATAAATCACACCCAGACACAGAACAAATGATCGTGCTCATCACACTAAGGTTTGTTCTGGATGGGAATCGAACCCACGACCTTCGGTATAGCAGTCAGGGACACCAAGTTGTAAGAAGAACGGGAAACTTCCCACAGCTTATGCGTACAAATTTCTTTAGTTAAAATCTTACGATGTTACTCTTAGGTATCAAAGCTTACGCAGTAGACAATAAAACTGTATTTACACAAAAAATATATGAAGTACAATTAACAAAGAAGAAACATTATAAAAAAAAAACGTTTTTTCTTTAAAAATAAAACTCCAATTTCATCTCTATTTTAATTCATTTACAGCCTCATAATTATAATGTTAAGTAAAAGGTAACATAATTATATCATTGCACGTCTTTCCATACGCGTTACTTGAATAAGGTTATAATACAAAATACCAGCATAATTCATGCCTGCATACTACATCTCTATAAAGTAAAAATAACCATCAATACACATAAAATATGTATGAATAAAGAACAATGACATCAATATTGCGACGTTTAATGTCGACGATGCTCGAACAGTCGACAAATCGATACAAAATGTTTACGCTCAATACCAACCACTTTTGCCGTCACAAAAATCCTACAACATTTTCTGAGAAACAAAAATAATTCCACACGTACACCAAGGGACAGGGAACACGACAATATACGAGGGTTTCGAATACCAGTAAAAAATAAAACATTCATTTCAAACGAAACTCTACTTCAGCAAAGGTAATTCAACAAGTACCTAAGTATTACGAGTGTAAACGTGTACTGGTGGCACGCGATTTGCAAATAAAGCTACGAAGATATCAAACAACAACGTTTACCGCAACATGCGATAAAAACCTGTGCCGTTTCAAATGGAAATAACAAATGGATGTCTGATATATTTTTTCCACTGCGTTACTATCCGATGTGGCTTAAACCGACTTTAATAATTCATTAACTACGCTGAGCCGCTAATGAGATTTCTTTCCATAAAGTTACCAATATACACACTCCGAGTCTCCGACCCGTGTTCGATACACTCAAGCTAATTGTTTCAAGCGAGACTTCACAACACTCTCGGGACTTTCACAATTAAAACTCAAAGAATTTCTCAAAATGTCTATTTTCACTCCAATTACGAATTCAATTTAACCCTTATCTGCGACATCGAGAAACACCTATTTGACCTCTACACGCAAGTTAATACACCCTCTCTACAATAATATACTTTATCCCCACACCGTAAAAAAGAACAACCTTCAGCTCCTAAACCTTACGGATACATTAGGCGCGGCCATAACCGAAAATTCACTTCCAATGTCTCACATTTGATAACAAAGGAAAAACACCCGACGACCGACAAGATGTTCTAAAAATACTTTCGCAATCTAGCTACCTGTTCACCTGGGCTGGCCATTCCGGCCTTCCCATAAAGAAGAGTAGACGGGAAGCGCCGGGAAGGGTTTATCGTTCCTGAGGGAGCGGCCGCGTGCCCGACACTATATCATTGCCGCCTCTATCTCTATGTACACTGCGAGTTCTTTGTACTCGGCGAAGCATAAAACTTTGTGAAAACACTCTTAATATGTAACGTACTCTGAGGTGTTACAATCGAACTCGGTGCGGTTCATTTAAGTTAGACAAAAGCTCTTGTTTTCCTTTGCATGTGTGTGTGTAATGTCTGCTACGTTTACGTACACACACGCCGAGCCAACGACGCCCTAGGCAGCCGAACTACCTGCATCAGCTGCCTTGATAAATCCGATCGATTTCATGTAATAAAAACACCGTTACCGTAACTGATGTCGAAAATAATTTAATTAGCAGAATTAAAATCAGCACTCGCAGTAAATAACTTTGTAATTTGTTAAATAACGGCGTGTTTTTGTGCATTATTGTGATATATTAATCGTTAATGCGTCGCTTGTCAATGTATTCGTAATGAAATGCCTGTACACAGTGCGGTCGGGGTTGCGACACCGACAAACAAAATATGAAATAATGTTCGCGTTATTTGCATAATGTTCACCATAAACGGTAGGGTATATAGAGAGCCATCATATTATCGTGACGTCATAAAGGCCTGTGCTAGAAGCGGCGGATAAACGCAGTTGACGTGCATAAAGCTTTGTCCGGGATGACACTATGCCGCAAGAATACCTATTGGTATCATAATGTGTGGGATGAGAGGGTGTCCGAGATAACAAATATTTTGACTTTGTATACACTTATATTTTCGCTGCCTATATTTTCATACACACGAGTGATTTATTACCTACTTTCATAAAAATGTATAAGTTTTAAGAACTGTCAAGCTTTTCTTTATACATACGCTCGAGCACTTCTAGCTATTTATAATTTATAGAGTGATTCTGTATTCATTATTTATAGATGCCTTATATTGACGAAAAACGCGTAATCGATTTATGGTATTTGAATTTCAAAACGATTTGACACAGGCACATAAGAATTCATAGAATAATAAACATTCTGATTTTAAATGTTTTTTTTTTGTAAATAAAAATAATTGTTCTTTTGTTTGGAAGTCGAATTTCGAAACATTTCTCAATAAAAATAACAATTTATTAATTTTTTGTTCTATTTATGTGTGAGTTTTTTCTGCATCTACTCGAAAAACGATAACTCGATTAAACATTCTTTAACCAACAATACCTTATTTAATTATTTATGTTGGGTCAATTCATTTTGTATTCTGCGGTATAGACGGTATAAGGTCCCCTAAGAAGTCACAGTACACAATAAACTACAGCGGGAGATACTGCTCCTGTTACTATGTGCGGAACCGCAAGGACCGGGAGACTTTACTGTACCCTAGGGATAGCCGGAACACCTGAACGGTACACATTGATTTTACATGAACCTCGCAACACGACATCGTTGTTCGCACTTATGTACAAGTAGGTACGGTGTAGTGTGTACCTAGGTAGGTACCTGCCGCGAGTAAGTAACAACAAATAACAAAATCCAACCATAAAACTTTTTTTTTTTTGTTCGTATGATAATATTTTTGTGATGAATTATAATCACTATTCGTGTGGCATTGCTAGTACTTTGCACTCTACTGTACATTAACTAAGAGTGTGTAAGAGATAAATAAACAAATAATAAAAAAAATACTTTAAAATAAACTGGATGTCAATGTCAATTTGTTACCTCAAATCTTTTTCAACTGTAATTTATCTTGAAAATGCTTTCTCTGTAATACAATGCGGCGGCACTGCTTTGCTTCGGTGTTACTCCAATGAATAAAATTAATACATTTTAATTAAAAAAAGCAAGTCGGCTGACTGGCTTTTGGGCAATAAATATTATCTAAAGTTTTTTGGGAAAAAAATAAGTAACATCTGTTTATATACAATGAACTTTGCATGTGCTTTTTAGATTTGTTTGGCATTACAATGCCTCAAAATACAGCTATCTATTTTTGTCTGTAATTTTCAATCAACTATACACGTTCAATAGATAACGATGTGATTGATTTACAGGCCGACGTCGTGACGTTCAACTTCCCTCCAATTCATGTCATAGTTCACTTGTTTCACTCACACTTTTGTGTTCACGAAACAAAAGGCTACACAATTTTGAAGTCACGATTCGAATAAACGTATCGTCACAATAATGTGTAGCTAATAAGATAACATTCTCAAATCGTATTCACCCCAGCAAATTACCAACATAATGTGAATACGACGCCCTGCTAAATAATTATAGCATTTTCCAGTTACGTATGAGTTTCGGGCGGTTTCTTCGGAGGGACCGCGGAGGGCGCAGGGCGGAGTTCTGAGAAAACTTTTGGGTCTTTATTTATTGTTATTGCCTCATTAAGGTACCTACGTAGCAGGCGATATCCTACAAATTGCAAATAAATAAGCCACCACTTCAGACACGTGTGGAATATACAAGCCTCTCTACTTATCTAATTACCTAGGTGTTTTGGTTGAGCTGAATTATTGACTAGAATACAAGATTTTTATATGTACATACATTGGTTTATGCAGTCTGCTTAATATCTCTTATATGAACAGAACAAGAAAAAATATATTATAAAGCTTTCAGATCAAAGGTAAAAGGAAACCTAAATTTCAATTAAAATTAAGGTAAATTTTGTTTCCTCGGTAATGATTAAGTAATTTGTTGCTGTACTTATTACACGGACAATTTCCCCTAATAATTTTAATACGGTTAAATTTTAATTAAAGCCTTATTCAGTAACTTAAAGGTACTCTTGACTAAGTAAATATTGATATCTCGAAACACGTGAAAGACGCTTTGATTGAGCGAAAGCGAACTCAATAATTTATCAATTTAATTTTGAGATTGAACCGCAGATCGTCAAGGGGAGTGAATTAATTCAATGTGGAGCATTCAACCTGAATACACCTTCAATAAATTAGCGAACAATAATTGTGTATTCTCGTAAACCAACAGTCGTCAATCGTCATTCAGATATAACAAAGAATAACTCGTACACGATTGTTTGCAGTGAACTGTTTCAAATAAACAAACCAAACAAAATGGGTCGCATTAACTGAGCTTACAATAATGCTCTAACGAGCAACGTTCGCAGCCGCATTTCGTCGGATTCGAATGACTCATGATTAAAATATTATCGATAAATAAACTCAAAACGAACGGTTTAAGCTAAAATTGCAACAACGCAAATAGCGCGTTAACTCGAAGGAGTTCAGGTATTTTGGACTTATTGAGCGCAAATTTTGAAGACCGCAACCCTTTGAATAGTCAATGTCGCGTACCCTTATCTCGCCACAGAAAGGCGACACCACATTACCGGTATTACGGCAGTACTCCGCTCCGTGAGCCGCGCGACCTGAAACATGCTTTCGCTTACGGTATTAAAGTATCGAATTGTATGCACAGTTTGAAGTACAGGGCATTTTCAAAGTGCAATTTATATTGTATTGGAAGTTAGAGCGGCGCGTTTACCCGGCTCCACAATATTTTGTGTCGAGCCAATGTGCCGCGCGGCTGAGCCTTGCTTGGTGTCGTTGTCGCTCTCAAACCGGTTTTACATTTTCTTGTCTAAGGAGAAAATTTAATAAGCATAAGTGAAGTTCCCGCGCTCTATTGTAACAGACGATTAGAAAACTTTATTCGAATTATATTGCCTTAAGGAAACGGTTCGAGTTTCTAGTTCCATTACTACCTTTCGGCAAATAAATCACAATTTCATAGGCTTTATGAGATAATTGATATGTATTCGATTGTATGTACTTTAGTAAATTGAAGATGAGACTCATATTTACATGAATCGTGATATAGTCTAGCGTAAGAAATACTCTTCCATAGTATATTGAGTAGTGTCCGCTGAGGTCTACCCAAAACCGAGTACACTTCGGAATAATGTCGCGGCTGTTGTGTGACACAGGTGTAACCACGCACTCGCCACTGGTATCCCAATCCGCAGAGCGAGCAGCGAGCAGTCAGTTTACTGCGCCCGTGGGATCCACTCCTATATCATGACAGAGACACATCTCCTCTATACCCCTTCATATGTACTGCTAAACTATTATTATCATTTTGATAGTTTTTAATTTCGTTACAGATTTGAATAGTTATCTGAAATTTGGTTGCTTGCTAAATATTATGAGACCAAATAGTGCATAATGGTACCAAAAATTTTAATGTTCATGTGAATACCTATTGTGCTAAATTAAGTAGTAAAATCGAACTTGAATAAACGCCAATTAAAGTCCAAAACACCTTTTACGTGACCACATAATGGACTCACCAATAAAGCGATTAAATCAACTCAAACAAACTCCAATTACCACAATTTGAAACAGCAATCCTAAACCGAAATTGACGTCAAAAAAGAGCACGTAAGATCAATCGGTCCAACAAATGTGGTGAAGGCCCGACGGGGATCAGATCAGGTTGGGGCTGTATTTATTTACATGTAATTAGGTCGGTGTCAGTGATCGACGGCGGCAGCGGACGTCCGCGCCGAGGTAAACAATCCATTACAAGGCTGTCAGGGTGCCCGCCAGCCCGCCAGCCGCCAGCCCGTGCATACACCGCCCAATATCGCCGACAAACACGCGAATTTAGACCAGTTCACTGTCGCACAACATCAATATTGACCACTATTGACTTTTCGATATAAATACTTAGCGAACAAACACCTCGGCGCGCGCTAAAGAGCTCCCCTTTATAATGAACTGTCGACGCTTGTGTCAATGTTTTGATTTGGTTTTTGTGTATTGTTATGATATAGTTTTGTTTCTTTTTTATGTTTTGGCTTTGACCTATATTTCCAACAAATGATAATGGCACACGAAAGTCCGTATTTCATAAATCCAAAAAATAAATCAACTAAGCTAGCTGTCAGCGTAGAAAATAGCTCTTTTCATGCTTATAAAAATATTTACTTCGTGATTCATGAACTATTCACATTTCTTGTACAATAAGTTTCTGTGCGCACCTACAATGTACATTCTTAAAGCATTCACAAAAATAAGACCATCACATATTATCACTTTGGTCTGGAACACAAGAGCACATAAGTAAGTAGGTGGCCACGGCCGACTATGATTTATGGGGTGCACTTACCATGAAGCGGGCCGTATGCCAGCTTGGCAATGTTAACTTAAAAATAAACATTATCTACACGGAGCATCGCCGAAACAGCCGCACGTTCATACGTATCATTGCTATTTTTCTTTCGAAATAATAACATTATCTGCGTCCCTTGAAGCGCACAAAGCAGACCCCCGATGCAGTAATCCATTCAATGTATCACTATGCAACTCGTACTCTTATCTTACTACGTATAGCCACGCCAATCCGTTACCGATATTTAGGCAAAATACAAATTCTTTTTGGCGCCACGCGATTCTCTACTCTACTAGTCCAGTGTTAGGTCAGAAATCACAGACGCAGCGATAAATTTTACAACGTTTTACAGCGAATAATCCGGCTGATATTGGAAGGCTCGTCGATGCATTCACTGGGATGCACGAAATTTTCTATAAGGATAAAAGCAAACAAGATAGCCATCGGAGCAATGTTACGAGTTGCGGCCGCTGTAGGTACGCAAGTAATGCGCCTAACTGCTGCGGTTTGGCTGCGAAGCGACGGACAAATGGAAGTTTGAAAGCAATAAAACATTTTTATTTGCTCACGTCAAGTACTGGACGATGAAGCCGAAATTTTACAACCATTGAGGTTTTCATCGCAAATATTTGTTAGAAACGTTTCATTCGATTAAATTATTTTTGTGTTGACTGTGGCGGGCTTTATTTTACGGATATAATAACGGCCCAACTTTTTTGGCGTGTAATAGGAACAACAGTGACAATACGGCGGCGCGGCGTCGGCGAACGTTAAAATGTTTCCGTTTTTGGCGTACTCTCAAGTTAGTTAATGTTTCCAAAACAACGCTGCGAACACTGGGATACCTATTTGCGGCGTGAAGTTTGGACGTGACTTGCTCTATGCGCTTCTGCCACACACAAACTGCTAATAATAACGTTCTAATCTACTGCATTAGACACTGGTCCTTTGTGATCCAACTGTACTAATTAGCAATCCGCGCTAAAAGCCACCGAAATGGACGCTTGAATTGGAGAAGTTTTATAAAGATGTCGTGTAAGATATTAATTTGAGCCCATCGTAATATTTGGAGGCTGTCCATTGAGAGCGCCCCTTGACAGGTTAATATTCATTCATCTAAATACACTGTTCAAACTTTTGTCATTTGGAAACGGACAGATTGGGTCTTGTTACTACAGATATTGTGGCATCTTATTAAATCTGGTTATTACAACAATGTCTTAAACACTATTCACTAAGAATTTAATGGAGGTTTACATTATGATTCCTCGGTCCTGAATCAACATTGAGTTAGAGTAACTTTTATAAGAGGATTGATAAGGAGTCAGTGATGTAAGCTTGTTACCATTTTGATAAGATTTAGTGCAGAATAAATAGAACAAGGAAAAATCTTGAGTTGGAAATTAAGTTGAATAACTAATTACTTTTAACTCAAAATTGTATCTCTACCTTTTGTTATTCTATTTTTGGATATTTATAGAGAAAACTAGTTACTAAGTTTGAAGTCATAATTTTTTTTTTAATAAATACCACTCAATGATTGATTTATCATAATGCCACCAAAACTTTTTTTTAACACTACGTAAAATTTACATTATCATTCTGAATATTAAAAATACCTCGGAATGAATGTAATAAAACATAAATAGATCAAATAATTACTATTAAACACAAACAATTACAAAATTTAATTTTAATATATTCGATAAAATAACCTACAATACAGCCCGGCTTTCACAAATTAAAACAATTAGTTTCACGCCGGACACCACCTCTTTAAGCACGTGACAATTTTGCTCCAACCTTGTGATATATCACCGGCTAAATAAAAACTGATTCGTGTTAACTCCTACTTTTAGTACAAAGTGCACTACATTCTGTAGGGAAATTCATTTTTTTTGTTACTACTTTGGCGCTGTGCCTGTTTCAAGCGGTTTATGGTTTTAAATCCAAAAAGCTGACGCCGACTTCCGAACAAATGTAGCTTGCTACATTACTATCGGGGTTAATTGCTTATTGGCTGTAAATTATTAATGCTTATAAATTTATTTTTTATTTATGTCTTTTTATGTTAGCAAAATTCTAGGTTTACGTTAAAAATGTGATACCGTGTGTAATAAGAAT
Organism: Plusia festucae; assembly: GCA_950381575.1. Lineage (NCBI taxonomy): Eukaryota > Metazoa > Arthropoda > Insecta > Lepidoptera > Noctuidae > Plusia > Plusia festucae. The sequence continues at coordinate 9,952,049 of OX494434.1, forward strand.
CTATTTAATTTTTACTCTTATCTCGGCAGTTGCATTCTTTATTGTGCAGTGAATTGTACGATGAGAATATTAGATATAATTTCGTTTTGACAAAAAGTTAGTCGAAGGAGACCGGCTTCAGAAGTACTCCATTATACAGAATATCATTCTCGTTTTCCCTTTTGTATTCATATTAATTTTCCTGTAAAAGCTTTTTGAGTTTTTCTAACTAAGGTCTTTCCTTATGGTCGTCATAATTTATATAGTATTGCGTCAAGCCTGGCAAGGTGTACGGGGTGAGGCGCCACGCTGCCGCCCGCGTCGCCTCGTCAGCGACAATTAACGCGAGCCGCGGCCCATAATTCACTCCCACCGACACTCGCTATCGCACCACTCGCATCCACAACCCAACACTGAAAATTCTACTTTTAACCACCACCTACGGTCGCATTACCGCACCAACCGTCCCCAGCACTGTCGCATTGGTGTTTGTAATTTAAATTTTGAATTTACATAGTTTATTGCGGTTTAAGAGCGCAATTTGTTAATACGCAAGTAGACACGCTTGGATTTATGTCTCGTTGGTATTCAGCATGCAACTTGTGTTGTGCATAACTTTACAGCGAGTGCTACGGAACCGTATTACGCTCGCGACCATAATTAAATATTGGTTTACGGAATTAAAGCGATCCATTATCTCGAAATAAACAATTTGAGTCTCTTTCGTGACGTGACGGGAGGAAAACTTTTTTTTCTATCTACCGATCTGAATATTTTTGGGTGGACGCGGCGCGCGGCGGTACGGTCGCATTAAGCGAAAAAGTTTATAATTAACGAGCTCTAGCCCGTAATTGTACATAAGTAAACAGGACGTTTTGTCGTGTAATCAATCATTGAACATACCGTGTGTACATATCTATTGATCCTGCGTCCGAATGGAACTAATTTGGGACGTTATAATATGAAACCATGATCCGGTCGTGTAGGCTATTAATATAAAACTGAATATCCCAGAATGATCAACATTATTCATAGTCACACTCACACTGCCACTGGTTTTGCTATTTTGTTGAGCAACGGCCTCTTTATTTAGTCTCTTCTCACCTGAATAGTTTCACGAAAGGGAGCAATTAATTCTCTCAGTCTAGTCACGAAAATTTTTCATTTTAATTAAAGCTCCGACCGGAGGATCGTCGGCTAATTAACCCATTAAAACACAGACTCTCCTTTCATTTTGTCTTTTTTCCTTGAGCGTTCACTTTCTTGTGATTTTCGAAATGAAAATGAAAATATGAATACGGAGCGGACTACAGCCGTCATAGCCGACGCGGGGAATGTTTGCAAACACAAGTGCTCTAGACTTCTGTCTGTAAATATTGGTAAAATAAATCATGCGCCGATAAACGAGACTACATGTTTCGGATTTTAATACCATTACAATGATTTCATTATAACTGTCCAAAATCTGTCCAAAATATAAGTAATAGTCGTATAACTCGGGTTGACGCAATAGAGCCTGCCTGTCTGTCACAGAGTTTGGCTTAGTTTTTATTTTGAGTGACGTGGAAGTAAATGTTTTCCTTCCGAAAAGAGTTTTAAATATCAATCATTTTTGTTTTAAGCGCTCTTATATTCTCTAAGTAGAAGCAACTTTGACGTAAAGTGAATCATTTTTTTATCTAAAATGACGTTAATAATTACAATACGAAAATGTTAGCACATTGATTGCGTATAATAAAAGTAGTCACGTAAGTATTTAGAAAGCCCTCACTAATTATAAAAGAGTTGTAAACCCAAATTATAATAAAATGTAATTTCTTCGAGGCAAGCTAACATAATTTGAACTATTTGAAAGTCTAATTGAATAAATGAAAATTCTTAACGAACAAAATAGGTGTAGAACTCATCAAATAAAAATTCGGCTCAACGTTCTCAGTTAATTAATCCATTAAAATTTTTCATCACTTTAAATTACTTGTTTGAGCAAAGTACGTGATGAAAACTTTTCAGAATGTTTCTCGTAAACACATCACGTACACCAGAATAAATAATAAACCTCGTTGATTTTGTAACCGTACACGAAGCCATTAATATGGTAAATTAACGCGTGGATACAAAAACTCTAATTTCTGCGGTAAATGATGAAAATCCACAATTATCATTAAAGGGTAGTTTACAATGCATGCTGAAACTTGTTGCCATCATAAAAGCGAGCGTCGAAACTCGGCGAGACAATGGCACATGTCAGCCGACGTAAGGCCGCGTGCACAAAGCGAGTGCCTACAAGTACAGTCAACAAGACAAGCCGGTAAAGCTGCGATCATCTGAATGACGAAGCAATTACGCGCATTCAGCTCGGGGCGCAGTCAGTCGAGGCAAGTGGTGAGATTGGTTTCAATAAAAGCGCAATCCCTCCCCCATGTTTTTCTTTCATCACTCAACTTTGAATGGTGTTATTCAGTACTGCAATTAATCCTGCACTTTGTCACCTTGCACGAAAATGAATGATTTATTGTTGTTGTTTCAGGTAAATTTCTACATTTCAACATCGTATATCTCAACAGGGTGAGAACAGGTATTACAGTGAAAACAACTAATACTCATAATTAATTTTATCTCGCAATAGACACAATTGAATCATGTATGTCTGTAAAAAAACTGGATCTAGAAAATTATCATTGATTACATGTTCAATATCGTCTTGATATCATGTAACACGGTCTATAATAGAATCACAAACAGTAAAAGCAACCCAACATTCGTTCGCATCACTTAACATTGCCGCTGAAAATTCATTGAAGCTGTAAATTATCGTAAAAAAACAAGTAGCATAAACCCATCCGCGGCACGTGCCGTGCTTAGGAAGAGTACAAACGTCCGACAAACGGATCATTAAAGAGCCGCTTCAAATGTGCCCGCGGCTGCTCTGATTAATCATCGCTCACTGATTAATTAGTGGTGAAAAACGCAATGAAGAGCCGATCCAACAGTCAGCACTCGCCCTTACACGCGATTAAAAATAAACATTTAAGTAGAGATAGTATCTGTTATGATACTGCCCTTTCACTCCCTTTTAGATTAGCATGATAATCCGTAGGTGTACCACAATCGCATTGTTTGTTGTAAGAAGATAAACAGACTGGATGGTGGCATTTTCTTTCAATCTTATTAATTAATTTTAAGTTGTGTCTGTTTCTTACAATTTTATCTGTTAACTATACGCTACGCTGCTGAATAATCAAATACTTTGTTAGGTTAAAACAGATGTATGCATCGAATAATGTTTCCTCGGTTGTTTGCCATACTAAGTTGGCTTTCAGAAAACAAACAAGCATCCTAAGCATGACTCTAATCTGAAAATAGTGTAGTTGTCACTCGGTCCGCAAGCTAGTGTGCATGCGTTTGTAAACACTGTAACAGGGTCGTTAAGTAGAGAACATACTCTAAGTGATTGCCTCGCTCATTGGAGTCGTTTGACGAACGACCGCTCTACGATTTACACCCAAATAAGTCGTTACTCATATTACAGAGGGAGATTTAAATGTCGCTTTTTTAAGATGAATATTTTACAGTTTGTATGCCAGCCCGCCCGTTATTCATTGTCAGCGAATTTAATACGTTAAGTGCACCCATTTATGTGCAAAGTTTTAAATGCGTACGAGATTGATCGTGTGGATTGGATGACTAATATATTTGTGTTGCTACCCACACTGGTGTCATTGCCCGATGTAAAAAATTGGTTAGCTATCGATCAGTCGACATTTCAATATTTGTTTGGAGTATTGTGATCAAAGTCTTAGATTTGAAGAATTTATTCACAGTAAAACTTGTAACTTATTCGAAAGAAGAGTTCACATATTTTGAAAGCATATTTGATCAAAACTTTTATATAAAGCAAAAATATTACATATTCGTTAAATTCAATATTCTGTGACATCATCAAATGCTCTATTTGCTGACTCTGTATCTAATCGATGCTTGACCTGCTCCGCCAGGACTTCTACTCTTCAATCTTTCTTGTTATCAAGGACTGCCGTGGTCTTCGTACTCAAAACTTTCTCTATAGATTCTCGAATAATCGATTATGTAGATGGGTATATCTCATACAAATACACTGCAATTATACTGCTATCAACAATCTCTTCTTTCGCAGTAATTAAAATCTTCTTCGGCGTCAAGGAACTGCTCGTATTTTATTCCTAATCTTGGCCGTTCGTTCTTGTAATATGCAACATTCTTTCTTGTAAAGAGGAAAAACAAAAACTTTAAAGTAGGTTCCAACAGTAAAGAGTTGCCCTCAGCCCGGACATTAACCTACAATATTACACACTGTGCATTCCCTCGAGATATTTTTGACACAATTAAGTTTGCCACTAGCTACTCGTTGCTAGGCTAGCAAATGCAGTCTATTAAATTAAATAAAAAACATACTGAATATTGCATCGAATAAATTATTTGAAATATTTATTTATTTAATAATTTATGTACCTGCACACATAATAGTTAAACAATACATAAGACAGCAAATGTACAAAGGCTCTACTTATTTCGAAATCTCTGTCAGCAGGCCCACGATTTTGTGTTAGCATTGGTAACTAATTTGATGTGATAAAATAGGTCTTTTAAACTTGTGTAATTGTATAAGTTGAATAATTTATAATTACACATACGTGCGTGGGAGTAAGTTAAACTTAAAACACATTACGGTATGAGTTATGCGGCGCATAGCGAACGTAATAAATTGATTTATTTATAATAATGTCGGCAACTCGGTGCGATTAAGTAGGAAATATGACGTTGTGTAGACGGTGGATGCTTCTCGGTCGGCTCGTAATTACAATAATTGCAAAACTTTCTCACTACAGTCTTAACCACGATGCTTTAGGGCCATTCATTTGTATTTATGCATGCCGCGTAAACAACTCTTAATGGCGTTTCGTTTTATATTTTCTTTGTGAGAGCTTCTGATCCGTCGGCGAACAGTCGCCGAGAAAATGTATACCTTAAACACGACGGGAAAAATTCTAGTTCAAGTTTACGAGTGCTTCATAATCATTGTGTCGAAACACGTAAAATTTCCTCGAGTTTTATGCAGACGTAGCATCGTTTGGTCGGATGGGTCGTCCGGCCGGCGTTGTAAAAATATTCCCGGGAATCGCGTGGAAACAAAACAAGTGCTACGTAAAAGTAACAGATTACAGACCACTCCGCGTTTACAGCGGACGCGCTACGGGACCTCTTTGTTCATATGTGGACCCGCGGGAGGTGAGCTATTTTTCGCCTATACCTATTTTGTATTTTCATGAAAACATGCATTGTTCGTAGGTTTTTAAAATTTTCATGCTCTTAAATTGTGTTGGTACACGCCGGATTATTTTAGATTTGCTGTGTGAGAAATATAAATGACTTTTAAAATGGGATTTAGAGTTGGCTGTTTTCGCTAGTACTTGCATTTTCCACCGGCTTGCTCATTTACAAATCTTAAACGTTTGCGAATATTTATTAAAGTATTAACTGTCGACATAAATAAAGATAGTGAGGTAATTTATTCTATTCTTTACATCTAGTTGTAAGGTATGGGTAGGTAATTACCCAGTACACAGATTTTACTGTAGTACAATAGTTACCAAGATAGAAGGATCTCTTTCTAATGGCGATCAGCCTTTTAAATGTAGGACTTAAATGTCTATGATAACACGAAATCATGTAGGTACGTGCACTTGTAGTCGCCTAAGCTTTTTCTGTATATTTGTGGGTATGATATATAATATGAGGAGTGATCCCCAAACCAACACGCTTGTATCTTGGAGTATAAGTTCCAACTTTCAAATAAAAACGACTTCTGTTAAATTATTGTATACTAGCTTCTGCCCGCAACTTCGTCTGCGTGGACCTCAGAATTGGGTCAATTTTCCCTCGGGAACTACTTAAGGAATCGGGATAATAGGTAGCCTATGTTCTTTTCCATGTCAAAGTTCGTTAGAGAAATATTATATTTACAGTTTATGACTATTACACGATACCGGCTCACATAAAAACACCTAAGTAATCTTACAGTTACGACTACCGTTTATAAGTAAATTTCTGATATATAACCTCTTTAACTAATAAGTAGGAACAAAATTATGTAAGTGTTGCAAGTTACTTTCAAACGAACTTTTACCTTAATGCGGCAAAAAGTCATGAAGTTTCGCAATGATGAAAAACTTACGTAACTTTTTAAGTTTATTTATTTTACAACAATGTAAGTTAGAAAGTAGTGGGTTGGTTATATACCTTTTCGTTTACTGCCGATTTATCTTATACTAGCTTTTGCTCGCGACTCTGCTCGCGTGGACGTCGTTACTAGCCACAAAAAGTCTAAGTTACTCCGTATTACATCAGCTACCTGCCAGTGAAAGTCCCGTCAAAAAAGGTCGAGCCATTTCAGAAATTAGGGTGAACAAACAGATAGTTAGACAGACTGATCGACAGACGGACAGACAGACGGAATAAAAAATTGTATATGTACCGTATATAATGACATGTATTCATGTACCTACATGAAGCAAAAAGTGGTTACTTTAATAATACAAACAGACACTACCATTTTATTTATATGTATAGACTAGCTGTCCCCCGTGACTTTTCCCGCGTGGTTTTTTTATGACTTTACATGATTTTCACAGCCGTGTGTGGGTTGTCCCAAGGTATAATTATTTTTATATAAAAAAAAGCTGAAGATCGGCATGCAGCTAGATACAGTAAGACTGGAAGCCGACCCCAGCATAGCTTATTAAAACGCTAAGCAGAAAAAGGCATTTTAAATACAGTTGACTACGTAGTACATGTGTTGACATAAGTTGGTCTGTCCCGTTTATCTTGCTCCGAATCAGAGTTTCCATTTAAGTTTGTTGGCATGTGAGTAACACCGGAGATCGGCATTACGAAGTCGCTCTCAGCCATAATAATACATGTTCACGCCGAGCTTAAGTTAGACACATATCTGATGTCTTTAGCCTCGATAGAAAACGCTAAAATTTTGGAAAATGACGTAAAGTCACATCTTGTTAACGTATAGTTCTGTAAACTACAGTATCTAATCGTGATAACAGCTGCAACAAACGTAAGATAGCTAGATAGATTAGATAGAATATACTTTATTGTACACCAACATTGAGATATGTGACAATATGATTATTAGGACCCAAAAAATTGTGTATGTTTTGGTATCTTTGCTGTCAATGATTCTGATATATACAAGGTAAAATACCTACTGTAAAGTATCATCATAATTTGCTACCTATTTTTTGAGTAGTGTACCGAAGATACGCACATATTTTCAAAATTTGTAAAAAGGATAGAAAGACACAGATATTAGACACGAGCCAAATTTTTAAATTGGAACTGTTCACTTTTGAAACAAATCGAGCATCCCAGATTACACTCTTCAAGAAAAGTCGCTAAGTGTTTTAATATATTTCGCTAATTCAGCATTTTATATCAACATTAACGGTTGCGGAAATGTCTTGTCTAGAGGCTCAGATCCAGCAAATTAACTAGAAAATATAATGTGGTTGAGTACCCTTGCTTCTTAGCTACAAAATGTACATAATTAGAAAAGTTTTTACGAGCGGTGCCTTGCCAAGTCGCGGCTTGTCACCGCCTGACACGACCCCCCATGTCCTGACGCGGATTATAATTTTACTGAACAAATTATTTACAAATTGTAATTCATGTTTCGGTTTTTTGCTCTTGTTTTGTTCTTCGCCCCCTCAAAGATCACCGCAAATTTTAACCAAGTCGAAGTTGAGAAAATTGTTTTTCTAACGAGATTATATCCAAAAATACTCGGTTTCATTTGACTATTTTATTCTGTAATGAGTAACAAACGGATTCTTTGAATTTGTGACCCCATAATAATTTCTTACTTTGTTAAATTTGTGAGATTTTTTTGTGAAAGAAAATGATGGCCAAATTTTCACTGCAGCAAACCTAATCTTTAAAAGTGTTATAAATATGCCTAGTAATTATTCAACGACTGCACTTAAAAATATAATAGAAATAATTTATGGCTACTAATATTCCAACGCGAAAAGAAGACAAACAAATTGTCTGCGACATCTTAACTTTGCCAAAAGGGTTATCTCAATCGCGGACCATAAATTTCGTCTTAAAATATCTACAAAGCGCCAGACCGTGGAATATTTAAAACCACACATTAGAGTACAAAGCTGACGATACATCCTATCTGAAAACATGCAATATATGTGTCAACAGTCACGAAAGAATCACAGAACTTGGCTTGTGCGGTGTTATAAAAATAATTGCCGTTTTTGGCACGACACCGCGTCAACGGCGGGTTCCTTGCCCTAAATGAGTGTAATTACAAAAGTTTTTATTACTAACTGCGCGCCAAAACCTCCTTCCACGATCGTATTATAACGTCGGTGACGCGAAGGCTCACTACATCCGGCTTTGTTTCAAATTACATAAAATTTTACACATTTAAAATGGCACGTTGTAAAATACTTTGTGAGCCCACGGGTCCCTATTACTTGGCGAGGTTATGTCACGTTAAGTTAAATATGCACGCTTTCTAAGGTTGTAAATGTGCACCTTTCGTTAAAAGAAGCCAAAAGTCTTTAAAAATTCCAAGGAAATCTTATTTTCTTTTACTAACAAGTAAGGCCATAATTATTATTATACCTATATATCTGCTATGGTTGACTCGTGGTCTCATGGTTGACACCTCTGGCATTAAGTCCGCCATCATACATTTTGTATATAAAGCATTAAATAAATGAATAACTATGTATAATCTACATTTAATTATCATTGAAAAATAGTTGAAATTGACTGTAGTTATATATTTGACGATGTTATGACACAACTATTATAAACAGATCAGGTGAACAATATGTTATTACAGACATGAAATTACCCAAAAACTAATAATAGGTACTTATGTAAGTAATTGACACTTATGTACTAATTAAAATGATTATTCTCATCTCATCAGTCGATCATACGAGTCGCTTTTAAGACTAATTAAGTATATCTGAGATAAATTTAACTGTTAATACGGCATCAACATAATGGCATCAGAATTATTTACGAATCAACGTCTGTAATTGGAGTGCATTCTTGCATCTACTTCCCTACCGGATAGTTCCACAGTCATAGCTGAAACTTCCTATTAAATCCACCCTAATTTTCTGATTCAGGGCCACGATTAATGAGTCATATTTTCGGTTTAAAAATACCATTTAATACAATTGCGTAGACTTGGGGAAATTCAACTCATTAAATTAACAAAAGCAATTAACGAAAGGGATTTATAGCGCGGATGTAAGTGGAAATGCCGGAACGGAGGAGGGGACTGGAAAGGACTTACACTGACCTCCTCGTCCTCCTGTCCTTCAATAAGGTCAAGCTTGAACATCTAATTGACTTTTATCAACCTACACATCAGCATTTTACACTAAGGTTTCCATGAACATCATAAATATCTGCAAAACCTAAAATGTCAAAACATCTGCTCAGACTCATGTAAACGTAACTGTTTTTAAATTCAAATATTTTGGTAACATAAGCTTGTAATTCGATTATTTATAGCAAACCTTTTTATACATCCAACTAAGAAACATGATTTGCACTTTGTATACAACTTCACTAACAGATATTTAACTGAAAATGTTCTGAGCTAATTGAAGACATTAGCTAATTGAACATTGTACGGATCACGTAGCAGCACTTTTTATCGCACGGAAAGCACAATTTCACCACCTGTGCAGTGCCAGGCTGCAGGCACATCCACCACTATCTCACTACGCCAGCGAAATAAATGCTGGAATTAGAAATTAAATTTTCATTTAGGTATATGTCGATAGATATCGGTGCAGATCGACCGGGTCGGAGTGCAGCTCCTGCACAATGAGCCGATTAGTTCCTTAACGAAGCCGGCTGATTCGGACCGAGGGGAGCAGCGTACAGCGTGCAGGAAATAAACGGAAAAGCACGTGAAGTTAGAAAATCCCAAGATACGGAACTCGCATTCGTTTAGCATGACTTTTCACATTTCGGAATGTAAATGGCCCTGAACTAGGAATCCTAAGTTAAACGTTCGACAGACGAATGAGTTTTCAAAGAGCTTGGTATTTACCGCACACATCTTTGTTTTTCGTAGCAACGGAGAAAACATTTCTTAGCTTGCCAAGAAAAGTCTGTGACTGAGTGCAGTAAACGAATTATTCTGATCCGGCGTGATGAGCTGGCGCGAATTTTATTATATTAATTTGTCTACTCGTGAACTCATTTATAGATAGACAGGTACTTGAGCAATTACTGGATGCACTAGTGAGTGCTAACATTATGCGACGTCGGAGCGGGTTCGATAGTGTAGTACACTTAGGGATCTTATTATTTATTAACAGCGATACAGGGAGTCAGGGCGCGCGCCTGTCAGATGTGTCGTGTGGCGGCGGCGGCGGGCGGCGTGCATATGCAGCGTCGCGATATGCCACGTCCTGCGTGATGTATGCGACACTCACGAGGTCTCCTTCTTGCTTAACATCGTGAACACTCGCACGGCATAAATTTAAGCTTAAACCTACAACTTGAGTCCAGAAATGTGTGGAATTTCCCAGAATGAAGTTTTTACAACTTCACCGACGTTTTCAACGACTAACTCTGTAAATTATTACGTCTCGGTACACCTACGCTTAACGTCTTAACAAAGATTTATGAATTACACGAACTTTAGATTCCTTTAAAATCATACGCTTCAGTGCAAATGTAGACAAATACTAGAATGGATGGCTTTTGTTGTTGGCTTTGTTCTAGATTTTGATGCTGAATAAGTTGAAATTTGTGTTGGTAGTAGTGGTACAATCGAGCACGATTTTTAATAAATTCTCAGGGGAGCGATTAAAAGTGAAGATAGTCGAGGTGAGGAAGTGTGGCGAGGTGTAAGGTGGTAGCTGGGCGATGCGGGGGAAGGGAGGGTAGTGCCACGGAGGCGCAATATCGCGTTCGGTGGAACGTGGCCGGCGTCGCGACATTTGCATCTTTCTAAATGAAACCATATTACCGATGTTGTGGCGCACTTATTGAACGAGTTATTGTGATGATGGAGCCGCTCCGATAAGTCCCTTCTGCCGGCAGCAAATGTGTTTTTTTTTTCAGTATTTAAATACGGCCAGGACCTAAAATGGTTGCGGGCAAAAGTTATTTAACTTAAATGTGGGCAAAGATTTATGATTTTCAATTTACATATTTCTAAAGCTTTTTATAACGATATAACGTTATTTTTAATGGTCATTGTTTCGGCTTAAGGTTGAATGTGTACTAGGCCAACAGTTCGCTCTTTTTTTAATAGGCAATTATGACGTTCCAATTTAATTGAGGATTTTTATTCAATGGTGTATTTTGAATTACTTATTACATATCACACTTGTAGTTCTTAGACAGAAAACTGTGATTTTATAACATAAACCTAATTTTATGGAGGCTTTTCCCCAGCAGTGGGAAAACATAGGCAAAAAAAATATATCTTAAATGCAATTGCAAAATTTTGCGCACCGAATTTATTTTTATACTTTGCTCTGTGCCCGATATCGTATTATTTACATAATTATTTTTTCTTAATTAACCATAATTACAAGGCTTGTTTATATTCGCGTAATTATTTCACATATTGAAGTAATTCCTCCCAGTGGCTTGCCGTTATTGTTTTATACAATTCCCAGTTATTTTATTTTCAATTATAGGTTGGCTTAATCAACGAAAAATACAATTTACTGAACGTTGCCAGGAATAACAAAAACATGTTCCCCAGTGAATGCAACGCGAAAGTTTCAGACGATAAAATCAATTGACCTACATATGTTTAAAATGAGTATTGCTATCAGTAGAGTTGAATGACACCATCAGGTACACATAGAATTCCCCACACGTATTCGATTCCTGATTCCCTACTGAAAGAAAGACGCCTTTACTGCGAGATTCGGTGCCCGTTCCCAACCGCAATATGTATGATAAATAAATTGCTATCCAATATCAAATGAAAGCAATACCGGTGAAATGTACAAAGCGTTTACTCATATTACATGTATGCGTACGAATGACTCTTTCGTATTGGCTGTGGGGAGTCGCTCGGGCCGCCGGACTCCAGATGGTCACTCATCATTGTATTTAACTAATGAGTTTTTTAATACTTTGTTTCCACCTGCGTCTAAAAGGTTTTTATAACTTATTGTCTTCTGTCAAACAAGGGTTACCTTCAAACAACCTAATATGGCGCTAGGTTATTTCAAATTCACCTTTGTTTATGCTCTTAGATTATAATCTTTAGATTTAATTACAGCTAAATTAATGAACGAGTTCATTCGCATAAAACGTAGTGTTTGCGATGGCAGACTCTTAACTGAGTCTAATCAAGATAAGCTAAAGGAGGTACTGGTCTAGACGTAAAAATTCCCGTCAGGCACCGATATTTGCTGGGTAAACGAGTCTATTTAGTAAAAGTAAGCCTTTTTTATCTAGGCCGCATTTAACTTTGCCAATTGTCGGTAAATTGGGCCGCAACGAAGGTAAGACGGCTCGTAGTCGCATTTGTGTAAATTATTAGACTGCGTACTGAGATAGAATTGGCTTTTCCACATATCATGTAAGATTGGAGCGTTATATTCTACAGCTATGACTGAAACGTAAGTAAAAAATCCCAATCTAAGAAATCGGAACAAAAAACACTCAGATACAAGACTTGATGTCATCCTGACTCGAGGACAAATGAGACAAAGGAAATAAGAAATATTAAACGTGACTCGAATGTCAAGAAGCTTTCCATACAATGATACGGGTTTGTGCCATCACACGCTGGTACATGTGAACCATGCAGCTTTTATGGAAATAGCGTTATTATAACAAAGAAACGACACGACATTACCGCCGAGATTTGTTAGAAAAACGTTGAGATTGCTTTGCTTTTTTTACAATACGTCGCGAGGACACGCTTAATTGATATTAAAAGTTCTACAGGCGAATAATTAATAAATATATCTAGAACATGTAAACTCAGTACAATAGATACTGCGGCGTTTAGACAAGAGACAACTGAGAAGCAGAAGCAGAATTATGTCATTAAATGCAACACGTCATATTAAAGTTTGCCCACACTTTCATGTGGTTGTTTCAACTGTAAATTAAATACGTTAGGTAAGCCAATTAGTAATTGACTTTTTTAACAGAGGCGTCGGACTTGATCATGTGGACGACGTTACGAATCCCACCTATTGCACTGCCGACGTGAACGCACTTGTAACACAAGCAATTAGTTTAGCAAGAGGCGTTAACAAAAATACTAGTAATATGCGCCCCAAATTGCTAGCAAGCTTAAAAAAAATGTAAGGATATTATGAAATATATGGAGAGTTTTCCAATAGGTATATGTGTCGATATATGATACTGGTTCTATGTAGAACAAGTCTGGAAGAGCGCTCGTTGGAAGCAGATAATGCGAGTAATGAAATAATGAGCTAAACTTAAACGAGCTGTAAAATTTATGTTTCGTGTAGCTTAAAAACAGCTCCCCGGAGATTTCCAGCTACGGAACCGAGTTAACGTTTTGCTTTCAGTTTTAGCTGTTTTTTTCCTACAACTTGAATTTAGCTTGTGGCCGTCTGTGTTTTTCCGAGTTAAAAGTTTATGTTCAGCTCTTTCATACCAACATTTTAGAGAGAATTAGGATATAAAGAGTTTTTATTATTACTTTAAAATTAACTTTTTATACGAGTACTAATTCGGGATAAGTATTTAAACCTTCACCGCAATATTCCTCCGCCAAAATATAAGCCAACATTATTTCACCTCTAGGAAATAAAGGGAAACGGGAGAACGTTTCATATTTCTTCTAAATAAAATCCTCCCCGAGGAACCGTTTTTAAAAATAGTTTTGAAGCAAATCTAATAATAACCACGGACACTTGAAGTAGGATTGTGCTCACGTTGACCTCGCCTTCACTGAAATAAAAGTGTTGCTTTATCTAGACAGACGTATTATCTAGATATCTGAGGAGGAAGCTGATTAACGTCAGCCGGGGTGTGGAACAACCACGCAACCGACGGGGAGGGCCACAAACAACAGGATTTATTGTTAATGGCCCATACCCACACATTGAACGCGATGAATTCCTAACGCAAACATACACGCTGTATTACTAATACAAATAGGATTATACACATGAACACGATGACGCCGACTTAATTTACCCATCGAGAATGTTGTTGCCTGATATAGATCGCAAAACGATTATTATATACAATCAATTAGCGTGTTTACAAAGCTTAGCGCAAATCTTTTGCTCGCACCAGATACACCGTGATTTAGAGATTAAGCCGTAGCAACACAGTGAGATTCCACGTGCTAACAAGACTTAGCAACTCGTTCCAGTGTGTCGTCCCAACTTTCTAGACAAGGAGTAAACACACTACTTTGATCTCAGCACAAGTACGTACCTACTTAAACAAAAATGGTATGCAAGCGCAGCAAACCAGAATATCGATACAGAGGTGAATGTATTTTTAAAACATTAAGGTCGAGTTTCTGTCTGTCCCTCTCGTAGTTTATGGCCCGTAAAATAGTCGGTAGAGAGGACTCACTTTGTTCCAAACGGCACAGGATGTAGTTTCGGAAGTGAAACTTTGTGAAAATATTGTGTTGGATATTAATTGTTCGTTCAGCTCGCGCTTTCATTGTTTTGCACACATTATGTGCTACCAGCATTATGAGAACAAGATACCGTAACATTATATTAGAAAATATTTTATTCAAAAGGCTCTCACAATAAAAACCGCTCAATTTGAGCTTACTGCATATAAAAACGCTATTTCTGTAATATTTACATTAACAACTGTGAGGATATGATAAGGGTTTCGTTTTATCCTTTCAGCAGCGGAAAGATCCCGTAACAAAACGAATAATCTCGTTCGAACGTTAAAAATGTAAAAGTGGCATCTCTTTCCCCTTCAATCCCGTTCTCCGAAGATTAGAAAACACGTTTGAGAGAGCTCTCGAACAATTTTCCGTTTACGTAGCGGTAATTGTCTTAGAACAGGCACGAATAGCTATCTCTCGGTGGGTCGGCGCGGCGGCGGTGCGGTGGCGGCGCGGCGGCGGGAGCGCACTGCGGTAGCCGCCGCCGCAGCCCAGCTTCCTCCACCGAAACCTCCGATACGCTACGTGCACCGAATCCTAATACCACCTGTACTGATTTTATTTTTGCCTCCCTTATTCTTGATTCAACTATCTAATAGTTATCTGCAGACTTCCGATGATTCGCTCCACTCCGAGCCAAAGAAAACGTTTTAACTTTTAAACTCAATTTCTGCATTGTCACGTATTAACGTGCGCGGCAGTTTATTGCTGTTTTTTATGTTTTGTTTCAAACATTGCTTTCCGTGTAAATTATGCAGAAATCAATTCTGCCCAATAAGCTGGGCGGAGGTAAATAATTCAGTGCTGATTGTAACGAGGGTCCAAGTCCGCTCTAAATGTTCTCTGGGAACCTTGCGGTCCACAAATACGCCTTGTTTTCCTTATCTTTGTTTAAGAATGTTCTCTTACGAAGCATTTCAACCTCGTCTTATGTACTCCCAATATCTAACATATTGATTTTCGACTAATTCAATTGGAGGTGGCGATGGGACTAGATTTAAAGCGTAAGAAACTATTTCAGTTTTATAAACTCCATTAAGGCCAATGTATTTGTAAAGCCAAAATGAAATCACTAAGCAGCCCCCGCAACCTGCTCTAGATTCCGCAAGCGTCCACTGTCCACCGCACTCCAGCTGATTCAATTATTTCATTAAAATAATCTTCTCTAAAGACTACGAGGTCTGCACTCTACACTATATTGAATAATATCATCACGAGTGCTGAGCAAGTTATGTGATTAAGTTCGTAAATTTACATAATTGCGGTTAATTATCTAAGCTAAATCGGTGAGAGATTTTGTTACCAAATATAATAGGTAAAATAAATTAAACGAAACATTTCGTCCTCGGCAGCGCTAAGAACACAGTACAAATAGCTTTAAAATTTAATCGCTTTCTGCAAAGATTTTTCCATGAAAAGTTTTCCACTTCAAACTTTGCCACTTCGCCGAAGCCAAGTCGCGTTTAACAAAGCTTTTTCATACTTACATTTTTATATCAGGAATGGAACGTCACGCTCGGTTTCATCGGCACTCGTCCGCCCGACCGCGAAAAGAACGCATAGACCGGTAATAGGTGACGCCTTATACAATATTTCGGTCACGTTTAGAATTCCTTATATTTCATCTTTTTCTACGGCCCCGAAAAATGTCATCGAATACACATTTTCTCGTAATCCTCATAAGTCTCATGGCCTCGACAACGCTCAGGACGCCGCAGCTCCCCGTCACGTGACACTACCCTGCTCCCCCCCCATCCACCGTCGCCCCCGCACCCCCGCGACAACAAGTTCACGCCGTGTCGTGACTCGCATTTGCAATAACACTTTGGCTGAGGTGCCGCGACGAGCCAGCCTTCAATTAGGTAATGGTCTTGCATATAAGTTGTCCTCAAGACATTGAATAAAACAACGTCTCCACTCGTGACATCCTCACTAATTCAGCTCGTAATGAATGCTACATATGGACGCTGACATCCCTCATAGCTTTAAAGATACTTGCTCTTCATCGTGTAGAGAAAGTTTTAATTGAGAAGAGTGTGGGTATTTTGCTCACCTAGACAGATTGGGGCGCGTGTTAGGATTTAGAGTCGGAATCCTTCTCCTTATCGGGAACAGCTTGGAACATGCACCTTGCACCGTCGTCGGAAGTTTCCGACAACAGTCCAACTAGTTTGGAAGCTTGGAAACTCCATCAGATACGTGAGCTGGAGCGATTACCTGAAGCCAGCTACAAAGTGGAGGCGGAGACATGCATTGCCAATATGTTGTATATTAACATCGTGTTTTAGTACCTACTTTTACAGACAACAACTTTAGATTATGATTCACTTTACTAACACTGATCAAAATTATTTTGAGAAGTCTCCTTCTTCAGATACTAGAAGCTAATTCAAAAAGTATTCTGGGGCAAAGTTCTGAATGTTTGGTACAACCTGCTATTCACATTTTTTTGCGTTTGTCGAAAGTGGTTGACTTTACAAAGTATTCTGTCGAATGTGTTTGTTTTTATTTAATATCAATAAGTGACAAAGCGCTTCCTACTTACTTACAAAGTACGAACAGCTTACGTCCGCGAAGACTTCAAGTTGTCTACCTGTTTTCTATTATTTAATATAGTTCCAAGTTCTTCTTGAATTTCTTACAACTTTTGCTATCGCCGGATGTGTGATAAAATTTATTTGTTTGATATTATGGACTTTGAAAACTCGTAAACAACTAGTTGTTTGTTTTCACTATTAGGTTTTTGTACGAACTCCGTCAAAGAAAAGCCATCAAATAAGAAGAAACTGTCCTAAAATTACGATTGTTTTTCTCATTTCTTCAAGTGTATCTGTTTGCGTAAATGGTAAAATACTTCTATGAGAATTCCTATGTGGTAATTTGTTGTTTGAGAAAAAGATAAATATATCTGGTTTTCTTAAATAGTTATATATATGAATGCCCATAAATATTTATTAGTTTTAGACCCCAAAATATAATATGATAAGTAGCAGTGACGTAATCGATATCGATGAAGTACGTCCTTACTTAGAGTTAACAATGGCAATATTTCAACACGTAGTGTAGTGCGGGCACTAACTAGTGAACACAGCTGGGGTTGCGGTGCAGTGACAATGTTTGGACGCCGCATCCTTGGGCCGTCCGGGCCGTGCGTCGCATCCGCAATGAGGCCCGCCGGACGACGCCCGCCCGCCGCACTAATTTATAGCTACGGTTAATTACCTACAAGAATCTGACTCAGCCCGGTCCGACAACAAAGCCGGCCACACTGGAGCCGCGTGTTTGTTGTGCGCACACCGCTAATCAATCTGATGCTATTACAACCGGACGGTGCCCGGACCAAGCAACGTGACTTCTTTTAAGACTTCCATTGAACTAACTGCGACACTAAGCTACATTTATCTAATTGCACTTTCGTTACACGGAATTTTAAAGTTAGTCTCGGGTTAGTTAATAATTTATTAAGAACGTTTAAGGTAATTGTTGTGGCATATTCAATGTTTGCCGCAAGGTAAAACCGAAACCGTTAGTTAGGCATGTATCGAGTACAAAATTAATTATGTAAAGCCTTAATGATTTAATTAACCGCGTTATTTAGTGAGTGTTTCAAAGTAAAAATATACCAAGAATTATTTATTCTCATTTATTTGATTATTCTTGTCCCTTACGGGCGCAGCTAATTATTATGCATAATGTATATCGAGCAGAATACTAGGAAAAGTTATGCTATTTGCGAAACTTTGATTAAGACTTTATATTCATAAAGCACATTTAATTATTATGTTAACGAAACCTTCTTTTGAATAAAATATTAGACATGGTCTGTCAAAGAGAATTAAGCATTCTTTATTTCACGTGGTAAAAAAATAATAATAAAATGCTCGTCTAATGAAAGCAGTGCGGTTCTGAAAACTTGTAGCGAGGCCCCATCAACGCGCCTTCATTTCGTAAGGAGGCGTATATGAACATAATAAAAAATGCATTTATTCCGAGGCAAGTAGTAAAATACAAACGAATGTTTTGTTTTTAGTGCTACAGAGAGGTCTCACGGAGGTGTTTCCGCTGTTAAATTATGCAGAAATCAATTCCTTTTTCCGGAGTGAGCCTCGCTTTGCCGTCTGATAAATAATACATCTGTAATTGTGAGCTGGTCTCGGACGCCGGCCGTCTGCCGCTGTGGCGACCATCACGTCGTGTGGGGCTGCCTCACTCGCTTCTAAGATCATATCTCCGATTATATCTTCCTCCTGCGAGTGTTACTCTGGCACAGCGCCAGTGGTATTCTCAAACTTCCACTCGTCTTTAACAAACTTCTGACGCCCTCATTAGTGAGAGTAAGGTCAGTTGCCCTCTTCGTGTTAAAGTACATTTAGGGAATTGAAATATAGGTCTGAGTGGACTTAGGTTTCTATATAAATATAAAATAATATTCGAAGTAGCTTCTATAAGTTCTATTTATAACATTTAGTTAGAAATGTTAAAATTAGATTATGTCTGTTACACAATTCTGCTAAAGATTTGGATAGATATTTCCAGAAGTATCTGAAGTATCCCTTATTTTATAACCCCTTCGTAGTAACGCCACATTTGAACCTAAATAATCCCTAAAGTACATTTAGGTCGTAATTATTAAAGTTTGTACTGAATAACTTAACGTTATATGGTACGCAATACCTACTTGTGAATTTTACTTCTGTGTAGATACCATGATTAAGTACAATCAATCACCTCAGCTTATCTCAATCCAATCCTGATCATAGGCCTCTCCCAATTTGCGCCACAACACCTGGTTCTTCGCCTTCCGCATCCAGTGCGACCAGACCTTTGGCAAATTCCTCGGATTCGAAGCAAAAAAGCTTTTCAAAGTTATGACCCTCAAAAAATAACGTTCAGACTTTTCAATCAAATATAATATTCAATCTTTCCAAGGATATTTTCCTAAAATTCTTAACAGTAACATAAAAGATTCAGACGGCTTAAACACGAGAAAAGTAACATTTACGTTGGCTATCTAAACGTGTATCTCTTAACAAGTAGCCAGCGAACCAGCTGATACAAATACCTGGTGAATATCTAGTAACAAGCTGTTCAATATATTAGTATACGTTAAGCTGGTAATGTCCCCTGCACTTAGTACGGTCCGGTATTGATAGCTTGCCATGACACTATTTCACAAGACTGCAGCATCGATTATTAATCCAATATGTTTGGTTGTACAGTTTAGAAATGCAAGCCGACTCTTGTCTTTTTAATAATTTAGTGATTAGTTAGTATGTAAATACTATAATGGGCTGATATTTAATTTCTGCTAACTTTATTCATTGAATAACTTTGAAATTTTGACAGTTATATCAATATAAATTTGTCAAACGTCAATTTTATTCTTCGAATAAAAGTATTCTGGTGTTGGAAATATTAGCCAAGACTGAAATATTAATTCATCACAACGATAAGCTTTTGGTTGTGATATGTTAATATAAGGAATGCGCACCTTCTCTCTAAACGTCATGTAATGTTTTTACAATATCTACTATAAAAAATGTAAGGTTGAAAATTAGAATATAAGTTTGTCATAACATCAGTTCTTCACAGCAGAATTTAAGATAGTAAATCAAACAAAAACTAAAGTCAGCAACAATTATGATCCAGTCAAAACATCTCTTTGGCTTAATGTTTTGTTTAAAGGGAACTCTCTCAAAGTTTGACTGACGTCATTAATTAGTCAATTATAGTCGGCACTTCGCTTAAGCTGCTTGCCGACCACAAAATAGAGCTAGACTTTCGATCTGACCGAGATTCTCAACCAGTCTAAGGCTTAATTTAGCACTTTAGAACTGCTTTTAAGTTTAGTTTCTTCTTTACTTTATGGAGTACGTTAAAAGTTTTTGTAATTTAATTTAATTAACCTAAAATACTCAACATACTTCCGAATTAATGACGATCCTATCGGAAAAATATAAATTAAAAATAGGCCTAAAATAAATTTCAAAATAGGTCAGAAGAAGAATATTCTTAAAAACGAAAAAAAGCTGTCTTTTCTAATTGTTCCAGCCAGCTAAAAACCCAACAAAATAATCTTTGAAGTTTCGTTTTTCAAAACGTTTTATTTGACTGTTGCACCTGGACAGGTCGCGGATTGACGCCAATATCGAAATCCAATCAACTCGCTGTGATTGACAGCTGGTCAGGAGCGGCGAATGTGCCGTATCGCATGACACGACCGCATGAAATGTAGGGAAATAATCCTCCACGTCTTGGTTTCAAAACAAGTATTATCATCGGAATCAGGATAAAGAAATATACTTAACCAAAGCTTTCAAAAGTGCCTGAATAGGTTTCCTTAAGGAAAACATTTCAATTTTGATTTTAACGTGTTTTGTTGAAAAATATGTTCCAGTCTAACATAGGACTAACTCTTCGGAATCATATCAGTTAGAACTGTATTTTTTTTAATGCTCATGTATTTCTTATGTTCATTGATAAATTTCAACACGTATTTAAAAAATATCTTTTGCTCTTTTAAATGAAATCTATTCAAAATTCATTTTTTTTTTTTCTAAATAAGATAATGAAAAATGAGTAACTAACTAGTCTGTTTTTAATTCTGGAGACTAAATTGACACATTTAAAATGTCAAAATTACATAGATTCCAATAGTTTTTACGACAGTTTTGACATTGGCACTTGTCAATTAAGTCTTCACTTTAAAAAAAAGAGTAAGGATAATTAAACAATATAAACCAAAGGTAAGAAATTAGTTGAGGAATATCGACGAGCAATTACCTATACAATTGTTATTCTGGTGCAAGCCGCGGACAGAAGCGGGATGCATCCACAATCTGTTTTGTACAATCAACATAACAGAGGAACTCGCTTTGTGCATTAGTCCACCCCGACCACTTTAAGGCTTTATATTCAAGTGTTGAATCCCGTTGATGAGTTTCGGCTCAAGACCGGTCCCAATCTGAATATAATAATCGAATCATCAGTTTGTCAATCAGAGGATTCATAACAATATCTTTGGATAACTAAGTAACTGAGGTGGGGTGAAATTTTAATGAGTTGACTTTTAGAAAATGATTAAGACAATATTGACGGAATGAGGAAAATATATACCACGCCAACTACTAATAAAATAGTAGTGGAATAGTTACTCTAATAAATAATACATCAACATGTTTTTTTAGGCCATAGGTACTAGACCTCACTTTGTGTACAACACAAAATATTTTAATACTGAAACAAAGCAACGAAATACGCAGCAGAGATAAAAGAAAATTTACTGTTATTTAGTTATTTTAGTTTATCTAATAACACGAGCAAAATGGACCTTGTATACAAGAGGCTATTGTATTGTATCCATAAACCAGCCTATAAAACGCGAGTTATAATAGTACGCATACCAAACGAGCCTCCAGCGCCGGCTGACAAATCCAAATAAAATTTACTCGACATACGTGAACTACATTCGAGCCGACTATATCCCTGTTCAGCTTATAACTAAATAACCTCGTCACGGGAAGATAACGAACTATCAATTAAACTCGCGTATGTGTGCCGAATATGAAAGTAATGTCAATTTTTCCATCAGCTCTATCCGAGCCGCGCGGGAATACAGCTTTGTTAATTAAAATGCCTCGCCTAACACGACCCTCCACAAATACGCATGACAATACCCAAATTATCATAAAGGCGAATAGAAGCAAACATAATTATTTATACTCCACATATTATTGTGAAATCTTAGAACTTTTTGTAAGTATAAATAGAACCAACTCATAAAGTGGAACATGGCATCATTCCAAAATATAACAAGTGAAATATCCTAATACTAGTACCTACAACGATGGCAACATTATGAGAAAACGAAAACCCTTTTTCCAATAAGTATGATCGAACGACGGAGTTTCTCGTCGGAGCTGGAAATTCTTGGGCAGTTGAAAACAAGTTGGGGCAGCCCTGGCCGCGGCGGCAATATCGGCAAGTTGGGCGGCCGCAGCTGGCATGCGCCGCAATGTCTCAATAATCCTCAAGGTACCCTCCTAATCGACTCTTCCTTAGTTCGACGCAAGTGTGACTAACTGATTAATTCTGCGACTGACTGTACGTGCCGGTCTGTCTTCGCCCATTATTGTTTGCCCTACACTTCGTCCGCTCGTGTCCCATTATTGAACGATATTTGGACTATTATTGGCGGAGTCGTATATTTATATATTATCGAAGGGTGACCATTACACACTACGGCATATAGTTTCGGATTGTAATTGCTGCTATTTTGTTAGATTGAATCCGATTTCGTTCGCTTAGTTTTAATGTTTCGTTCTTGTTTTGGAATTGCGAGATGTTAGGCGCATTACCGGTCCGCACTGACTCGCTTGAGCGACGGTTTTGGCTGGCGTATTAATTAACTAGAGCGTTTAAAATCGTAATTCCTTGCATTCGCTTGAATTCTTGTTGCACCAAGATTAATATTTTCCATCTAGTAGTAGTACCACTTTACAAACAAATCGTAGCGTATTGCAATTTATAACAAATTACTAGATTGGTGATATAGCGTGTATCAAGTTTGCTAATGTCAATGTTTGGGAATAGAGTCAATTACTGCTGCACTTTGCCGCAGCCTACGAACTAATGTTTACCGAATCAACAGTCAACTATGTCACCTTTATTAATAATTTAATGCTCTACTAATTTAGCCACCAATACATACATAATTGCGCTGGCAAAGAGCTCAGGCGGTGGACATCATTATAGTAACATACGACGATATAAATTAAAACATCAGAGTTAGTAAATTTAATAGCAACTGTGATTAGGGATGGGCCGAAATTCGTTTTACATTCGGTTTAACCGAACTTCGGCAGCTTGAACCGAACTTCGTCATTCGGCCGAATTTCGGTTAAAATGCCGAACATTCTGCACTAAATATACTTGCACTATCGTAATAGAAATTAATGAAAAAACATATCTGTAGTAACAGTGAAAAAAAATAAGTTTGATATACTCATAGTCATTTATTTGAATGATTAAAAGTCATACGTGATAAACAAAAAACTTAAATTGGTCTTTTAAACTACCAGTCTCAAAAATCTTTGGTTACTTAATCAAACAAAACACAAAATTAAACCGCTCTTCTTACTAACCAAACCAGCCTTAGAAATCTTTCTTTCTTAATCAAAAACAAAATTTTACTGCTCTTCTCAACAAGTCTTAGAAATTTCTCTTACTTAATAAAAAAAAACCGGCCAAGTGCGAGTCAGACTCGCGCACCGAGGGTTCCGTACAAACCTGTAGGTATAAGTAAAAGTTATGGTATTTTTATTGCTAAATGAAATCCATAACATAACAATGTGGAAAGCTGACGGTACCTTGTCAATACATATATGAAAACATTATGTATGTTCGGAAAAATCGTCCAAAATCTATTTTTTTATTTTTTTTTGTTAATCGCGGCTGAACCGATTTGCATGAAATTTTGTGTGCATATCGGGTAGGTCTGAGAATCGGCCAACATCTGTTTTTTTTTTAATCGCTGAACAACGTTTGCTGGGTCAGCTAGTAAGTTTATGATTATTAATAAAAAAAATATACTATGTGATGTAACTAAAAATTTAAGATTTTCGGAATTTTTCCTATATGTGTACTTTATAACGTTGCTTCATGCCAAATTTCAAGATTCCAGGTCGTCTGGAAGTATCCTTTAGGTTTTGATTGCTGTATCTTTTGATTGCGTTGACGTAGAAGTTTGATTTTGTTACAGCTTAAAGATATTATAGACTTGAGTATTTGTTAAGAATTTCAATATAATACCACTACGCGTTCATGAGTAAAGGGGTAATAAGTTTAAAATTATTAAAAATATTTTTATTATATGATGTAACTAAAAATTTATGCTTTTCGCAATTTTTCCTTTATCTGTGTTATAAGACGTTGCTTCGTACCAAATTTCAAGATTCTGAGTTCACGGGAAGTACCCTGTAGGTTTTGATTCCCTTGCGAGTAGTGGCGAGTTTCAAAATATGCGGTTTTAATTCCTGTTTCTTTTGATTGCGTTGACATAGAAGTTTGATTTTGTTACAGCTTAAAGGTATTATAGATTTGAGTATTTGATATGAATTTCAATATAATACCACTACGCGTTCATGAGGAAAAGGGTAGTAAGTTTAAAATTATTAAAAATATTTTTATTATATGATATAACTAAAAATGTATACTTTTCGCAATTTTTCCTATATCTCTGCTATAAGACGTTGCTTCATACCAAATTTCAAGATTCTGAGTTCACGGGAAGTACCCTGTAGGTTTTGATTCCCTTGCGAGTGTCGAAAATTTGCGGCATAAACGGGAGTATCTTTTGATCGCGTTGACTTAGAAGTTTGATTTTTTCACAGCTCCAAGAGACCATAGACTTGAGTATTTGATATGAATTTCAGCTTGATACCTCCACGCGTTCCTGAGAAAAAAGGTCTTGACAGACAGACAGACAGACAGACAGACAGACAGACGGACAACAAAGTGATCCTATAAGGGTTCCGTTTTTACCTTTTGAGGTACGGAACCCTAAAAACAAAAATTAAACTACTTTTCTAAACAATAATAACCAACCGTTAGAAAACTCTCTTACCTAGTCAGAACACACAATGAAACTGGAAGATCTTAATAATGAGTTTTAGAAATCTTTGCATAGGTAGGTACTTAACTTAATAAATATACTAAATTATATTGGTCTCCTTAATAGTTGGTCTAAAAAAAATCTTTATCCAGACAATAGCACGTGACAAGCTGGTGACGTCTTTACAAATTACTAGTTGACTAACGGCCCCGCGGGGAAGCGCGGAGTGCGGGCGGGGCACATCTAGCAATATTTGCAGCAAGTGCGTAAACAAGTCACAACACGAAAAAGCGCGGCGAAATTGAACCGAAGTTCGGCCGAACTTCGGCCGAATTTTTCATTTTTACCGAATGTTCGGCCGAAGTTCGTATTCGGTATAAACCACATTCGGCCCATCCCTAACTGTGATGTACCGGCCACATTAACGGGACTGGAAAGTTATTATTTTAACGAGACGTTAACGTCATCGTAAAGCTATAATCATTTTGTAATTAGTTGTTGCATTAACGACTACATACTTGTAATTAGATGATTTATTGAGTGTGATTTCACATCTTCTCACAAAATTGTGGCGTTCGATATTCCCAAGTAGGATCATAGTTGAGTAATGATTTGCACTTGTGTCACTTGGACGTAGTTGCCAGGTGGTGTGAGACCACGTCATTGTATATGAATCATATCACATGCACACATTTGGCAACATATACACTCAACACATGCAAAAATACATCTTCAATATTAATAACATCCTAACACCTGGAAAACTTATTCAAAGTGGCCTTTGTATTCTTTCAGTTTAATTTTATTTTATTTCGATTTATTGAATGAAGTATATTGGTCTTTAAGCGTGTTAATCCGATCCTGAAATTAAAATACCGTAGTCTTTTAATCGATGCTTCAGTATCAGTAATACACAGCCTGAAAATAAGTAAAGGCTAAAGGCAAATCCGTTCTCGGCAGCCATTATTGAGAGCTACCTCGAGCTATTAAACGTCTGTTGTTGTTAACTCTTTGCCTCTCTTAATTGCTATATTCTTGATTCGCTGAGCTTTTTCCGATAAAACGTAGATTGCTCCACTTGTTGGGCCGGAGGGGGCACACTCGTGAGGCGGGGGGAAGGGGGCGTTAGATAAAACGAGGGTATATCGCCAATAACTCGCTCCATTGTTTGTTGGCGGCCGACTTAATAAGTTCGCCGAATTTATTATGATTTGTAGGCTCGTCGTTCGTCGTCTTATTACGAAGCTTTTAACATACTCTTGTACCTACTATAGTATCTTACTGCGCACAATATGAAACCACCAATTTGTTCTTTTACAACCGTCTTAAAAAGGGACGCCCCTATTCCTGTTTTAGCCCTCGCGGTTACGCACAAACTAAAAGAATGGAATGTTTTATGTGCTTCTAGAATGAAGAGTATCAGGAACTTTATGTTTCAGAGCCAGAACGAGAGCCATGAATTTATGATCATAAACCTTTCTCAGGAGTTTTATATTTAATATTGTCGCAGTAAATTCGCTAAATTGTATAAATAAAGGAGCAATATGACAATGTAATCGAGTAGACACAGACTAAATCAAAAGTTGATTTAATTATCTTACGAAACAAGCTTCAGTGATCTGCGTTAATTAAAACTAGTTTATTTCTTGACACACGAACACTATTGGGATTTGCTGCAAAAAGTATTATATATATATTATATTATCTATACTTATATTAGAAAGCTGAAGAGTTTGTTTGTTTATTTGTACGCGCAAATCTCAGGAGCTACAAGGCCGATTTAAAAATTCTTTTCACTGTCAGATAGCCCGCTTATTGAGGAAGGCCGCAATAATCGACGCCCACACGGGCTGAGCCGCGAGCAAAAGCTAGTACCTATATTAAATAATATTATAAAGCTGAAGAGTTTGTTTGTTTGGTTGAATGCGCTAATCTCAGTAACTACTGGTCCTATATGAAAAATTATTTCTGTTTTACATAGCTCTTCTATTGAGGAAGGATATAGGCTTTTTAAGTAATATGCGTGGTACAGTTCATGAACCGTCTCGCATAGGCGGCTTCTTTGACACACAACTGTAGGTAGGTAGTTAGTACGTGAACTTTGAGGAGCGCTCAGTGTTCCTATTGCCTTGGATCAGTTTTTATTTGTATTTATTTTCACTTTGGAAAAATAATAATCTCCTATCCATTTATTGGCTACGTATATGTGCTCGCAGTACGATACCGAATAGGTCCGAATAGTCTCAGGGATCGGACAGGGTTTTTGTTACACGCTGTATAAGTAGGTATCAAGACCGTGATTTATCCTTGATTGATTTACAACATAAACTTGCGGCATACTTGACATCCATCATCAAAATTAATGGAAGTAGATCGGACGGATCCGTAGACATTTGAAAAATTGATGTTGTTAATAAATTACTGTGAATAATGCGTCGCTAAGTGTTCTACTGATTTATAATTTTTGTGGGGGACGTTTGTTGAGACGGCTAATAACGTCTCATCGTTCCTTTGTCTTCTTAACAAATAGAAATTATTAATTCTTAACAATTAGAATTCTAATCTTGATAGGTATTAATCTAATATTTAATGCTTTTTTTTCTGTACGTTATTACGTTTTTTTTTACTTAAAATTTACTGTATGATAATATAGCATTTTAATGATGGCAAAAGAAGTTAAATCGATCCACTCGAATATAAATCTCTTTTTTTTTTTTGTTTTTTATAAGCTTACTAGGAATGTGAGTCATACATTACTAGGTAATCCCTCGCGGTATGCTATTTATATGCCGACGTGAACGTGCGTCAGTCGTGCAATGGGTGGGATTCGAACCCGCGACAATATGATCGCAAGTTTGATGCCCTAGCCATTAGGTTAACACCGTTTCAAATACTTATAATATTAGAGTAGAAGATTCAATTTTTACTTTTCTTGGATAAACTCAGTGACGTCATTAATCTCATATTTGGCATTTTCTTTTGAACTGTACCTATGTCTGTTTGCCAATTGGCAATGGTCTTCTCCATTCCTGTCCCTCCCAACTCACTCTGCTCCAAACTGTTCCAATAACCTGTCATAAGTCCTCTCTTTTCTGAGATCTATCTCTCTATTCTCTATTTATTTTAATAGCTACCGCGATTCATTTATGAACATTGTATCTTTGAAGACAATAATTATTAGATGACTGATTTTAATCTGAAATAATTAAAAAAGAAATTACTCGGAAGTAGCGATGTGAACAAAAGCAATTAGATACTTTTGAAATCAATGCTTTAACCATAAAAATACTGTTTCTCATTAATTAATTTAGTGAATATAACTGTCGATCGCTGACTCGTATAAAATCTCATTTTATAAGTGGAGGTTACACTGCAATATTACGGATTATGAACATAACGACTTGTCGATAAAGGACCTACCACACTACACGAAGCTTAGTTAAAGCTTATAATGCTAATGTCAAATACTTTCCAAGCTATTTGCTTAAAACTAATTCAGTATCTAAATAAATGCAATTTTCTTCGTAAATATACTTTTTTTTTTCAAAAAAAAAATTGTTTATTGGCCGAAACGTCAAAAAGTTTGAAGTCGTTAAGTCTCATGCTGTCTCTGTCACTTCAAAGTGTAAAGTAGTGACAGATTGTAAATGGGTCATAATCAAATTCGGGCTTCAAAAATGAAAAAAAAAAAAAGTCATATTTGTTTGGTTTCAATCAGCATTTATTTTGTAGAAATATAAAATAATCATAATAAAAATATTATCAGAGATCAAAACTTTGATTTGTATGAATTATTCATTATTTTAATTTATAACTGTCCACAGCAAAGACTATAAAATGAACAGAAAAGACAAAAGTTGTACTTTGTCTTAACAATGATAAAGTAAAAAAACTATTTTTCTTAAAATTACAACAATATGGCTGTGTTATTCATCTTCATATGAAAAATTTTATAAAAACAAACAATCTTCTCGTTTTAAAAAATATTGAATTTATGTCCACAGAAGGGATTTATTTTCGGTTGACTTTAATCAAATATAATTTGTCAAGCAAACTAAACTTAAAATAATGGAAATTGAAAATATTAAGATAGTAAAAACAGAGGGTTACAACTTATATTGTAAGACCTCACATGCGTCATTTGTAACACGCGAGAATAATAATTATATTTTTTTATTCGTCATCGTTGCTATCAGTGTAGGGATCCACAAAAGGTTTTTTAGACTGCTGAGGTCGTACAGTTAGGTCGCCTTCACCACTGCTTGTTGTGGGTAATGGATAACGATGGCGTGGAGTGAAAATTTCAAAAGAATCATCAGAGGCTGATAGATACTTGGATCTCTTATCGTGTGGAGATAAAGTCACATCGGAATCATCAGAACTTGATGGAAACCTGGGTCTTTTATTGAGACGTAATGGGAAATTGCGAGTAAAAGTTACATCAGAATCATCAGAGTCTGAGAGGAAATGGAACCTTTTACGGGGACGTAATGGGAGAGTATAAGAAGTACCTTCTTCAGGTGTAATCTCATTTGACCTATATGTTATTGTAGAAGCATTGTCTGTGTCTTCACTTCTTGGAGAAAAGTTCCTTGCGTCAGCTATACTCAAAGGACTATGCAATTGTACATTATCGAGCGGAACCATTATCTGGCCAATTTCAAAATGTGGACAAACAGCGTTTGTTGCACAAGATAGACAACTAAGCCTTCTTACATGCAAAATATTTGGTTCATTTCGATTCCAAGAAAGTTGATGTATTTTAAATGTCCCTTTAAAAGCTTTCAACGTATTCTTGTCGGCGATTTCTTGAATGTCTTGAACCATTGGATCTCCTATTCCATAAATCTCTATACCTTTACAATTTTCTTTTAAACATAACATAAGAGAGTCATAATCAGAGACATCTCTTCCCATTGCAACTGAACTGTCACACAGCCTTTTGATACAGCCACCTACTCCGTCTGGAGCACCTTTGCCATGCCCTTTTTCACTGTAGTGCCAAACAATATCAGTCACATCATTTAATTCTCGACTAATGAATGTAACAATTAAAAAAAACATAGTTTTGTTTCGGTATTGGGTTGTTGGGCCGTCACTCAAAATATGTAGTTCTGTTAAATTTGGATTAATTGCTTTAATTCGCTGTAGGATTGGTTTAAGGTGGGCACAGATAAATACAGGATCATGACGCAAATTTTTTGAAATAGAGCACATGGATGTAGTTTGAAAACCATTATTCGGAAATTCAGCCACGCTATAATAAACGCAAGTATGAAGAGACAACTGAGGCTTAGAGCCACCAAAATGAGCCGATTGAACCTCAGCACTGTATTTACAATTATAATTTTCGGAAAAATCTATATGCAACAGGCCTTTAGAAGACGTTAATTGTTGTTTAAATGTTTGTATCGATCTCATTTGATGGATCATATTAGCTACATGTTGCATGAATAATGGTAAATTTAAATGTAATAACTTTACTAGAGCACCCATCGTAGTTTTAACAGTTTCTTTCAAACATTTCTTGCATTTTTTCTGTACACCTTTGATAATTACATCTACTTCTTTTGTAACCCATCTATCATAAGTTACATAATCGTTTTCATTAAAATGATTAAAAACAAGTTTCTTATTAAGACAGCTCTGACACTCTCTCTCTAAACATTTAGGAGTCAGTGTATTATTACAACACAATACCTTAATAGCATCGGAAGCAGATCCGTATGAAATAACTTTAGATTTTTGAAGTGATCGAATTATTTGGTCATTATTTTCGTGTAACGTACACAGACACGTATTTCTTGATATTGCTTTTGGAAACAGAACCCAATAAGGACGATATCTTCTAAAGGTCTGATAAGAAATATTAAATCCTGTTTTGCGTTTAAATATTAAGTGTAAATTTAAAAGTGTGTCATTTAGTAAACGAATTTGCCGTTTGATTTTTTTCCTAGTTATTGTTTCATTTTTACCTGCAGTTAATCTACTATATTCATCATCTATTAAAAAATCATGCACAGCTTTCCGGACATCCGTTTTCAAGACTTTATTTTTAGAACTAGCCACCTTCGACGCTTGCTGTTTTCTTTCTTCTAGTCTTCGTATTCTCATTCTATATTTTTTAATTACTTTTCCCATCTGTAATACCTTTTTCTTTAATGTCTCATTTTCAGCTATTCTTGCTCTTTTGTTTCGGGCAGCTACTGCACGTCCGGATTCAACTCGCGAGAATGATGAAGATGGACTTGGTGGTGGAGTATCTTCTTGTACGAGAGCCTCAGTAGCTTTGCGCATCTTCAATAATTCTCGCCGTTTCTTCGATTTTTCGCGCCATATTTTTCTTATTTGACGCTGTTGTCGCGGTGTATACTGATCAATAGTTTTGATATCCCCTCTGTCCTTTTTCTTATGGTACCTTTCTCTATCTTTTTTGCGTATCTCTTCAACAGCAGCTTTAGTTAACTTAGCCCGCGCTCGACGCATACTTATTTTTTTTTGTTCACGCCTTCTTTTCTTTTTTTCTTCATCAGTCATATTCCTCAGTCTATTTTTTCTAGGCATTTTAGTTTACTGAAACAATGACATTGAACCATGTACACACCAAGCTAAGCATAAAAAAAACATAATACGTTAATGCAACACAATATTGGTAAAAAAAAATCCCATAACAAACATAGCAATATATAGGTATAACATACAAAGCAAAGATAAGTAACAAGAACAAGTGCTCTAGCTGTTTAACACAGGATTTGTTTGCAAAAAGTAAGTTTTAGTTTTAATAGATGTCACTTCAGTGGACACAGTCTTTTCTGTGGCAGTGTCCACAGAAAAGACTAAGTCCACAAAAGTGACTGTCTACGGAAAAGTTTGTCCACGGAAGGGAAAACCAATCAAATCAAACGGAGAAACACGTGATATTTATAGGTTAGATTTCAAAATGCAATGTTTTTAAAAATAGCGACCCATAACCATTGTTGTTAATAGATTTACATAATAATTGATTAAACACTTACCGTGATATCGAAGTCACAGAAAAGTCGCAACGATCTTTTATTTTATAGTGAATTAATCTTTGATTTAAGCGATTTTTGATTTTTAATTGACGGAGCGCACGCACACCAAATCCAAGTTATACTTTAACTGACAGCAATTGAAATGTTGCCAGTTGAAATAAATAATTTAGGCTGCGTTCCATATATTGACAATCCAAACATTGAATATATTTAGACCACGGAAGGAGTCGCGGTACTGATAACAAATTGTTCATGTATTATAATTCTAAGAAATTTTGATAAAATATTGTGTAATGGTGAAAATATGTTTTTTGATTGTATGAGTAACGCATAAAAGAGGTGATGCATTAATATTTATAAGTTATTATATTTTAATTTTGATCATGAAGTTTGAAACCCCGTTTGGAAACGGTCCACGGAGGGGTACTAAGAGGATGTTTATATTTAAATATTTTTAAAACGAATAATTAAAATATAAAAATTACCGAGTACGTCAATCACAGACACTCATAATAAATAATTGTTGGTATAAATATGGTCGATTTACATTGTTTTAGTTAATTTTGAGACAACGCACACATTATTTTAATGTTCTGTTTATGACCCAAATAAGAAAATCTTAAAGTTAATTTTCATTTCAGAATTCGGCGGTAAGATTCCTATTCTGTGATGATAAAATGGCACTTAATTTGAAATTTGTTATGAGATAATTTATTGTCGAACATAATAGCAATAAACAAGCCACTATTGAGAGTATTTGTTTTACCATTATCCTCGTTCTATCTAAATAATTCTGGTAAGAGGTAAATAATAACTGAAACCAAATATAATCAATATAGAACTTAATTAGAACTTTGTAACTCCTAGCAAATCAAAACACTAGACAGCTAATTAAATAAGGTTGTTGACATCGTAATACATCTCGAGGTTTAATATTACACTATAATTAATTGCCTCGAAAATAAAATTATGAAGCATATATTGTATTACAAATATAAAAAAAAAGAAAAATGATGTCTTATTCATATTGAAAATGCTTGGTATAATCGAGAACACAAATGTGTGAACTCTTTGACATTTAAACAGTAGGTACCACTTTTTAAACAATGAAATTGATTTTACTTATTTATAGTTTTCAATATAACTCAAAATTAAACATAAAGGGTATATTATCACCGGCCTATAAACGTGCCACTGCTGGGCACAATATTTTTAATGAAGAGTATGAACGAGCTTTGATCACCACTCTAACTCATTGCGAATCCAGGTTTCTTCATGATGTTTTTCTTCACCTATTGTTAATAATATCTTATAATAATTAAGAAAGTACACATAACTTTGAAAAACAACATCGGATCTCGCCTGTGTTGGCTTTGAACATGCAACCATGGGCACACATATTCGGTAATTGAACCGTTAGGCCACCTTGACATACACTGTAAAACATAGCTTGTTAATGTACAATAAGTGTTTCTGTATCGCACCTACTGTATGTCTGACTTTAAATGACTTTCAAGAAAGCCAATAAATAAAATTGAGTGCACTTCGTCGGTCGGCGTCATTAACGAGTGTCTGTCGAAACCTAGCGAGGACAAGCTCGTAAATCATTACTAATAATACCACTGCCATAGATTTACTAAGTCACGGACACGACTGTCCGCACTAAACTTAAGGATTTGAGTGACGTATTTAATATGAAGAGAAGTAAGTTTTATTTAAAAAACAATTAGTCTTGTTACACACCTCAAGCATTCCTCTCGTTTGTTTTTAAATGAAGACGGATTATATTTTCTTTTGAAACCTATTTTTGCAACGCCTTATCCAGATTTTTTATGTATATCGCAGCCAAGTTAAAATTAACTTAAAAAACACAAATGAATTTATATTTCCTATAGAGAGCTATGGAAATGGAGTTTCATTAGGAAAAAAGGGATGGGAAAAGAAAGAAGTGTATAGGTTAAAGTTACTGATGAGAACATTAACAGATGGGATGCCCCAAGGCTCGCCTAGCTGAGTAAGCCCTTAGGCGCAGAAAATTAAAGGTCCAAAAACTCAATGACAACGTACAAATGACGTAACCGCTCGGAATGCTATTTTGCCGGGAAAGCTCGGCAGCGTGACGCTACATACAAATTAACTCAGAAATACTCATTACAAATTACAAATTTGTCATCAGTCACCCTGAACCACTAATCGACCTCGTCACGATTTCACGGCGAGATTCGCACGGCGACCTATTTGTTATAATTACGTTAAATAAACAAAATATAACGAGTCATTTAACACTGTCATTTTATATTAACGATGCAGACCATCTAAACTACGTACATTCATGTTTTTCTATGAAACAGCAGATTTATATTACACCTGGTTTCTTAAATCAACTCAGACGCTGGCATTGGGATACAAAAATATAGCTCAAGATGCTGTAATTTTGTAGCAAAAATAAATTGTTTACGTCAAATCATTTCTCTTTGAAATGATTATTTAGTTCAGTGTGATCAGAGAATAGCGATATAGTATGCATGAATCTTACAGAATTACAGCTACAGTACGGTTTTAATCAGCTAAATGAATATTTAAACTTTTACGGTACAGTAAGAACGTTGTGTGAATCATTTTCTACCGTATTTGGTACGGTTAGTCGCTTACTTATTAAATCTAGTTTTATTTTAGGATTTTTGATCGGGTTTTTAAATTGTTCGACTATTTAAGACTTTCCAATTTGAGTAGGTATTTATTCTCTTATGAGATTTTCAGATGTGAGATCGCGACTAGAGAGTTGGGGATTGTAAAAGTGAAATATGCAGATACATATTCTCGGAAATTATTACGTTAAACTATAATTCCTGAAGCTCTAGAAAAAAAACTAGATTCTTAAGAAATGCCTTAAAGATGTAACCGCAATTCTTCATTGCGACTTTAAAAATCTAAATCAATTTAGTGAAAAAAAGGAGATTGTATTTAAAAAATTACGTGTTTAGTTGTTTAAAATAATTAGCAGTTACTTTGTTGTCCTGAGGCGCGTAATTAAGATAATTCACTACAGTGTGACGCAGTGGGCGGCCCAGCGTACAGCGCTCTAATTGAATCCAACAACATCGGAGAATAACTCCGACTGCAGCAAAACTCTTCCGCTGAATCAAAATGATAATAAAACTTCGCTTAATCCAGTTTCATTTGATAGGGATACGTGAAGTTACATATTTGAGCAGAATTTTAATAGTGTATCCCCCTAATTAATTATCACAGATGATTTGGCAAAAGACGAGAAACCTTTAAATATAAACCTATTATTCATTACCAAACTACTGTAGCTCTGTAACGAAACACGTTCTCAAACCTACCCAGACTCCATAAATTATAAATAATGAGCTCCGTAATTGCCTGACTTCATTGTCGACTCACTCGCAATGGAGAAAGCCAACTCTTAGTCAAAAGTCTTCAGGAGTTGTGTATCTAGACATAATCAAAGTTCCAGAAGTGTACCGGCCAATAAAGCTGGTCGAAGGCAATCGGTCGCCTCTATTCGGCACAATACTCTGTGCCACTCCATTCCCACTGTTCTCTCCGTTCACCGAGGAACGAGTGCAATTTCCCGCGTTCCGTATCGCGGGCGACGTACAAAAATTGCTTTTCTGAACGTGAAAATATAGAGAAAAAAAAGCTGGTGCCATGCAAATTTTTGTAAAGTCATTCGGAGGCGTGCGTTTGTATTTCTCGGGTGAGGGTAAAGAAGGCGAACGATTGTCGCGGGGAATTCCTTTATTTTGTAAGAGGGATATTGCGCGTCGCATGCAGGCGAGCCGAGCTAGCAGCTGCCGCCCGAATGAGCGTTGTTTACCGGCGGCGACCGGCAATACGCCCGCATCCAACTCCCGATGCACCGTCGCTCCGGCAAACCGCTCTTATTTAACACGACTATCCGTGATTACACGCTAGATGCACTCGTCCGTTCGCTCATCATCGACTTTTGCAAGTTAATATTAGGCAATAAATCACTTCAGCCACCCGACAAAAGAATTCAGCTGTAGTGTGTTTATCCGACAAAAGTTGTTTTCCTGGGTGGGGATAGGTCTCGGGGCGGCGCGCGGCGGGTCAAGGCTCGATTTGCTCGTAAATACAAATAAATAGGATACCGTCTGAATCTCATTGCCTGATGCTTATCATATTTTATGGTTTCGTAAACTAGCGTACAAATGTTGCAATAAGAACGTATTGTTTCATTTGTTTTCTAGTAAAATTGGGCTCGTTAATCTTAGGTAACGTAAACTTTAGTTGTTTGAACAGATAGCCACAGGGATTTAACTGCCATCCTGACTACCTTTTCAGTCATTGTTTAATTAAAGGAGACGTTTCATTTTTGTATGGAGTTTTGGCTAGTACTTGTGGCATTCTAGAAAATTTGTGAAATGTAACTATAAACATGTAGAGCTGGTACCTACATGCTAAAATAAGATTGCAAACATTTGTTGTGAACAAATGGCGACGTCATGCTTGGTGGCAAGTTCATTTAAACTTAAAACGGGATTATACAAATTAGGGTATAATAATTCATTAAAAATAGGTGTCATCAAATTAATTAATAAGTGTGTCCCATAACGACAAAGAGAACAATATTCGTGAAACTTTAATTTTTATTTAAGTAACAATCAAATCACGGATTAATATTTTTTTCCAAAATTTGTTTACTATAACCACCCAAAAATAAAACATTTTCTTTGTAAGAGTGGTAATTTTCGTAAACTGAGCATTTTATACTCCGTACACAGTTTATAATTATTGTGATAACCATACTTTGAGGAGGGGATTCCAACTCAATTTAAAATTTCCATTCACAGTGGATTCCCAAATATGTCAATTTCCATTTCACTGTTCCATTTACATTCCTGTGGGGAATACCAAAAATACCAAACTATTTCATGAATGACCCCTGCTTTAGATAAGGTTCAAGATTTGTTTTTTTTTTTGCGATAAACATAACAAAATGGTATTACAATACGGGGCTAAATAAAATATTACGAATTTAACTAACTGACCCGCCAAACGTTGTTTTGTATGGTAGTTGTGGGTATATAATTAGTCTAAGACCTTTTCTCACACCCACACAAAAAATAATTAAATAAATGTTAAGCCGAATCGAAGGAGTTCGATAGCAAACATTTAACATTAGATTTTCATATTATATCTTTCATTTCATTTAAAATTATAAACGTATTTAGTTTTTTATAAGCCTAAATAAAATCTCTCGCAATCTTCAATAACAAAAATTTCACGTTCGCCACTTCATCTTTCCCCAATTACTACATAAAAATATATTTTTATGAAAGTGTTTTTCCATTCCGATATTATATCGATGATAATGATATTCAACGACATTGTCTCCAATTCTCAGATAAAAGATATTCTCCGTCCTACTAAAACTAAATAAGCTGTCTATGTAATTTTGT
Organism: Plusia festucae; assembly: GCA_950381575.1. Taxonomy (NCBI): domain Eukaryota; kingdom Metazoa; phylum Arthropoda; class Insecta; order Lepidoptera; family Noctuidae; genus Plusia; species Plusia festucae. Next base: position 9,989,801 of record OX494434.1, read on the forward strand.
TTTCAGGTTACGTTGCCGCATTGTAGCCAGGAGATAATTTGCGAAAAGGTAAGTCCTCATAAGCATCTATTTGTATTCACGAGCATGGGAACTATTCCTCGGCGAAACCGTTGCCTCGAAGCTTTTGATCCTTTTTAACGGCGAATATCAAATGAGAGTGTAACAGAAAATATTGTACCCTTCGAACGTAGCTACATAATAAGCAATCAAAAAGAAAAACGCTGACAATCGGTATGAGGCGAATTCAAAGATACGTTTTTCAAGTCGTCTTCGAGCCCTGCTCCTAATGCGATTCTAATGCTTTGTTCGAGGAAACAATAAAATTTAAGTGTTATGTTCTCGATTCATTTGAATTTACAAAAACGCTTGTAGGTACTCTTGTTTGGGTAGAGTCAGTTGTCAGTGGCTTCGGAAATAAAAATACAGTAGACAGATTTCCAATTGACAAAAAATCTATTTTGAAAATGCGCAAGCAACATCTCGGTTCAGTTTACGAGTTTCATCGAGCTCGCTTTCGTCTTCCTATTTCGTGGTGGAATAGCCCTAATAACATGCCACAACTCATTCTGATTTATACCGTCTCGTTATAATTGTGCGCTTCGCTGGCGCGCCGCTATTGCCTGCTGTTGCAATTTTCATGCAACCGATTCGCGAGAATGGATTTATTCTTTCTGGCAATTTGCTCGTAACTCCCTAGCCTGCTATTGCTCGAGATAATTTAATTTTAAAACAGCTAGGCGGCTAATAGAGCCTTTGCGCTTAATTTACCTATTCCCCGACTTTATCACTAACTGGCTTCTTCTCAATTCTTTTGTTACGGTTTGGTGAGACACGCCAGTCTAGAGATAGTGACTCATTTATGAAATTCATTCTTGAAAAAAGTATATTATGTAAATGGAGCGGATTCTGGGTTAATATCAGCACGGGTAATTTCCAGTCATGTTAACAGCCGCTCTGAAATCGTGCGAAGGACGTCTTAAAATAGTATACCTATTTATTACAACATGAATCAGTGTGCTCCTAAGAAACTGTTATGCGGTGTGTACATATAAATAAAACGTAATGGCCAGACATTTACAGCTCAACACGGACATATAAAAATATTAATCACCAGTCGTAACTTAAATATCAGAGTTGGGGAGTTTACTTCGGTTCAGTCGCATTGATAGCCGAGCCGTAAACTAAACTAACTCTTGGTTTAACGCATCAAAACTTCCCCTGTTCCTTTTGATTACGAGCTCTCTAACAATACAATCAATCGTCAACTTTTATTTGACTTATCTTGGAAATAAAAAACAAGTAAACAAACGTTGAGTTTCGGATTTCGTGGATCCCGGTACAAAGTTTGAAGGTGGGCCGACGACCGTCTCCCTAATAGAGAAGAAAAATACGTTAATGTACCCTCAGATCCCGAAGACAAATAAACCGAGGCGGACAGGGACCAAATAAAAGCGGGGAGGCTCCGAGATAAATAACAATGATCTTGTGGAACGAGTCAGCGTAGCGACTAGCGAGGCTGTGCGGCGCGGCGCGGCGCGGCGTGGGCGCTGTCACACTACTTACACTTATCCCTTTTTATTAGACTAGCTTACAAATCATTTAATACCCTCTAATAAAAATAAATCACTTTCTTGCGTCATTTCTCCAAGCAATATTACTTCTACCACCTCCCACCTACATAACGTATATCAGAAATTATTTCTGATCAAACAACGTCTATATTAAACGCGTAAACAAGAAAACAAATTTATTACATGGAAAATAAGTCAAGTATTTGAAGAAAATGGTGGGTAGGAAACTTAACCCTACAATGAAATGGATAGATCCAATGCTCTGCTGTACGAAACAATACCCACCGCTTGTCAGTTGCGGAAGTGTCGGATGTTACAGGGTTGACAGTTTGTGTCTTTAATTTTAGTCTCGTAAAGCACAAATACATTACGACGAACATTGTTTTTCGTTTTAATGTGTAATGATGATAAATTGCTTTCATTTATTCCATTTAACGTAGCGGTACAGTGGCGTTTACAAAAGTATAATTATATACAATGTACCTCCTCACTTCTTATTCGAAGTAAAAACTTTGTTATATTAAGCTTAATAAAAAAAATATTAGCGGTTTTAATATAAACATTCACATAATCTCTCCTGACGACATAGGTTTAATGACTATGTCAGTTCGTATTATGCAAAAGTACGTTTTATTTGACGGTCCTGAAATATATTAAAGGCACATAAATTATTTTGATCATGAATCACAACTGCCAACGATCAAAGTTAAACAGAACAGTATAAATATTAATGGCATCGATTACGTTTGTTGTCAGTAACAATATTCTATTCATAGCCGAAAACCAGCATCTTTAAGATTTATTTGTTGGAACAATACGTTTTCTTCTAATTCTCTTGCAACTTTGCGACAATTTAGCATCGTTTAAAAATTTTAAATCATCCTTCTAAACTTGAATAATTTTGACCCTTTACCCAACCCTGCGCCGAGCGAAGCGGATTTCACGAAATCTTTTTGTCTGCGTCAAGCTGGCGGCTTGTCATAATCTTCTTCCTCAAAACAATGTCAGTTTTAATTAAAATACTTTAAAATAATAAAACTTTGGATAAAAGAGAACAAAATCGGGGCAATTGTACGCAGCTTTTATCGCCGAAACCGGGAAATATACATTTGCGGAATCCGTTTTTCGGAACTGACATTTATGAATATGAAAATGTAATCTTTTGTTGTTATTCCAAGTCCTCAAAATGTTAAATATGAATTCAATGAAAAGTATATACCTATATAGTCCACATTCATTTTATTGCGAAAACAATAAATAGTCAAATACGTCTGAAACTATTAAATAGGAACCTACGCAAATTGGCTCTTAATTAACAAACCTATTTTTAGTCCATCGAAAATAACACAGAACGGTGTATATGTTGTTTTGAACAAAACTATCAGATCAGAGCACTGAGTTCGAATGACGATTAGGCCCCTAAGTCAGACTGTCAATAGGCATGCGACCAACGACTTGTTTATCAGTAATTAGCTTCCTGCCCGCATGCTCGATAACTCTGTAACCGCGAGCGGAGCAGTGATTTCTAACTGGCCAGTGAAATTACTTAGTTATCTAATTAACTTGCTGTTGTTATGACACTTATTTGATAACAGCGGATTTATGCGTAGTTAGAACTTGCCCCTTACGCGATAGGCTGATAATATTTGTACTGTATTGTTTTATTTACAATTCAGATTCTATGTTGCGATGGTCACGTTCCTAATCTGTGATGATTCATACTGAGGATTTCTTGTATCGTCTAGAGTGGTGTATTCACCGATATAAGATATATATGTTATCTTTTATTTTGAAATATGTAAATGGTACACAAAAGCAAAATGTTATTTAAAATATTACATTTTCTTTGATGCTGCTTACGGATAAATAAGATTTCTTAATACAAAGTTAGTAAAATCCACGTATCATGCCGATACGAATACCAATAAGATCTTAGGAATTTTCCTAAAACATCTGCATGTTTACCTATTTAATGTTACTTACTTAGGGTGGTTGTACTTAGATAATTAAAGGCTTAAGTAGTGTATACAATAGACAAATAATTACAGTGATGGACCTTGCTGTGGTCTCTCGGAGCGTATGCCCCCGCGCACTGCAACCCGACCCACTTGGCATTAGTTCTGAGGAATAGAGAAAGACATGCAGTATACACTATCTAATAAATATTTTTGAAATAAATATAAATTATTAAATTGACTTGAAGTGTACTAATTTAATGATTTTCATTAATTTTAATTACACTTATATATAAGACTGTTTTGCTTTTCATTCTGAATTCGTATTTTGACAAGTTGAGTCGTTAAGCCGCTAAGATTAGGTATGATATTTTATTATAAATAATAAAAATTGTTTGAATGTATTTTTTTTATCGTGTTCCTTTTCGTTTTTGACATAAGTACTTGTTTTATTAGTGTCTAATCTGTTTGATAAAGATTATAGAAAATTCGCATTTAAACCATAAACACCTATTCTTTTAAAAGAAAACTGTGTTAAATAAACATTCTCTCGAGCGCGCTAATACGGAGATAATCAATGAGCGAGCAACACTTTAAAACGAAATTCTTTCGTAAGCCCGAAATACTTCTATCCGACGAAATATTTATTCTATTATAAAAATGTGGGATCGTTGCGATAACACCTCTGGATATTTATAAATCTAACGCAACATACAGTTCGAAGCCAAAACAACAGTCGAAAACCGGAAAAAATATATAAACCAAGCTCTGAAAATGAAACCAAAACGTCTGATTCAAATAGGATGCTGATAGTATTTTACTTACTTTTTTCTATTTCGGTTTTTGATAATTGTTTTTAATTCTAATTCCCAGTGGATCACGTAATTCTAGCGTTTGTTTCCGTAAACACCAAAATATATTATTCTGGTCTGTGACCGCTAAATTCATTTTATTTTATCTTGTTTCTTTGTAGACGTCATTCATAAATAAATATGAATTGCAGTGTCGCAGCCGCAGTTATTAGGGTTACAAAGCACATTATTTCAAAAGACCAAGATTTCATGTTGTTCTTGTATTACTGATCCGAGAGAGCTTACTTCTACTGTTCGTGTATGTCTTCTACGAAGATATATAACTGTTGCTGCAATGATACGGGAACATATTAGGCTTCTTTTGAGGTTATTTTGTTCTGCATGGTTTAGAATAAACTCTTTGTTGAAAGAAGGAAAGCTTTGTGTCAGTGTCTTGTAATACTCTTCTTGTTAATGTCTATTTTTTGTTTTATTACATTAAATAAATTTATTTCTATGTAACACAGTTGGAGTTTAGTATGTGAGATGTACTGTGTTAACCAGTGTAATAGGCTGTGAGTTCAGAAAGGCAGTTACTACATATAAATCGGTATTCAGAAAAAATCCGGTGCGACTGGGAGTCGACTCTAACATAGCTTGAATATATGCTAGGTAGCAGACTGTTAGAATTTGGTAAAAGTATATAATTTTCCAAATCTACTTTCAGTACAATATTGTAGGTTCTATAAATAAAATTGTAGCACGTGGTTTCTACATTACTTACATGCCACTAGTGTATTTAAGTGTCAGGAATAATAAATAACAAACCTATTTTTCCATCAGTTCATCTGAATTCTCAAACAGTTTGTGACAGGTGATAAAGTCAAAACACCCACCTGTTTACAAGTCGTAAAAGCTCAATCATACAAGTGGAAACTGACGTCACGAATAAAACCCTTTTTGATGGATTGAAATGCCAGTACATTTAATCTGGGTTAATTATAATTGAATATATTTTTAAATATTAACAAATTGTGTTTCTAATACCCACGCAATTATGTGAGCGAGTAAGCGACTCCACGGCTGTATCACGCGGACTAGAAACCGCAATATCACTACTCTACTGATATTACATTCCCGTCGCCCCCCCTTCACTCGACGCCATGAAGTCCCGTCAACCCCCTCCCCACTCCACTCCAAACCCCATAGGGTAATGAATTCGACCACAGCCATTCTATCGATATGACCTATAAAAATTTAGGACGCAATTATTGCTTAATCACTTCATGTACGAATTCCGTGAATACCTCGTCAATTGTTATTCAATGTAAGCAAATCTCGTGTTTTGTGTACGTTCGTAATGGTAGCCCGGAATCGATATTTGATTGTTTTCCGATGTAAACTTAAGCCTATTACACTCGGTTGTTAAGTAAAGGAACATCCTAAACGATCAAATGGAGAAGTTAGTTATCAATTCATTAGTAGTTTACCGTTCACTAGTAGGCCTTCATAAACCATTTGCTACAGAGTGGCTGAGTGTCTAGATCACTCTCAGACATTTGGATAAGGTTCTGTTATGATGCCGCCATGATAAATGACTCAGACCCCTAAGCACGTATTCATTTTGTTAATTACTTCAACTAAGTATCATTGCAATATGTCCCGTGTTGCGAATATAACGTAAAATATGAACAGCGTAAAGTTTTACAACTTCAAATAATTTCAGTTATTATCATTAACAAGTCTCTGTCGTATGTGATTCTCAAGAAACGTTATTAATTTCATTGTCTTTACTCTCGCAAATAATTAATATGTTTGGTACGTATTGAAGATAAATGATATGGAACATTTTAGTAACCGTAATTTTTCGTTTCAATAAATCAATTAGCTCTGAAGAGCAGTAGGTACAATAAACAATTTTAACTACCTTATTTTCTTTTGCCAATATTGTAATGAAGTGTTGTGGTATGGTTAAGGATACAATAGAAAAACGCGAGCTTGTACACCTACTAGCATAACGATAGAACAACAGCAGTATAAGTCTCTACACCACTCTAGCATGATCTCTGGTACCCTCCTTTACTTCATCAGAGATCTGCAAAAACAGTGTATGATATGACAGCTCCACGCAAATTGGATACGTTATAATAGCGAAAGCATGTCCCATATAGAACGTTGTATGTTATGTGCATCTGGCTTGTTTCATTACGCGACGCAAACCTGTGTTTCAATATTTTAAATAGGGTATTAAATACAGAATATGTTTTCTCGTAGGGGAAGACAGGAAATAATCTAAATAATATCAATTTCTATAGACATTTAGAATCTGACATTTTTTTTGTTTTTTTTTTATTCAAAAAAAAAGAAACTAAAATGAATAGACTAAAAGTAGCATACCTCCGTATTTTTTATTAAGTTTAGATATTGTATAACTCAAAAGTTTTAAGATAAGTTGAACTACAGAATACTGTTCAAGAGTTTCATATTAGAATAGTATGGAACAGTAAATTTACTCTTTTCATCCTTGCTCCGTGGGGTAGAAACGCAAGATTTTTCGCTTAGGACCAAGGGATAAGTTTTCATATAGAGAATATTTTGCAGAGTGCTTTTGGGATTTAGTCCTGGGCTTAGTTGTTCTGGTGCGCTCAAGCTGTTCTATAATATGCAACAACAACAGTAATTAAAATGCTGTAGGTACATCTAGGTTTTAACATGCGTTTATACTACTTTACATACTTAATTAATTATTATTTTTGGATGTAGGTATACGTTTATGGATTATACACAACTCGCAATTTTTAGGGTTCCGTAGCCAAAGGGCAAAAAACGGAACAAGTAAGTAGATGCATTCTGTGAACGTCATTAAGATTTTCACACAAAAATAGAAAATAAAACAATACATTTTTGAGGTTCCCCATACTTAGAAAGTAAACTGAAAAATGTAAGAAAGTAAACAATTACTAATATCATTTTTTTCTAAACTGAAAGTTTGCACGAGAGACACTTCCCAAGTGGTAAAAAAAAAATATATGATGTACATTGTCATGTAAACTTCCACCGATTATTAACCGAGATCTAGTAAGTAGTTTTTTTTTATAATTCATAAATCTTATACCACAACTATTATTACTTGCTGGAACCCTTCATGGGAGAGTCCGACTCGCACTTGGCCGCTTCTTTTCAATATTACACTAAGTAAACTAGATACAACGTTTTTACAGCAACACGACTTGTAAAATGTAAAACAGAACCAAAATATTTTGCACTCCGTCTCATGAGTGACAGTCAATATTCGCGCGAGCACAGTAAAACTCTTACGTCGCAGCGATCTTACAATCCATTTGTCAGCTGGAACACAAACATGTTGTCAAATGAAAACAATTGCAGCTTTTATCGTCGATCTACGGGCACTTGGGCACCAGAAAATTGTGTCCGATACATCACAACCGCTTTTATAGCCTCGTGTTTTCTATATTTAGTGCCAAAGAGGAATGGAGGAAACATGGTATTCGCTTGAGTTATTAACAGAATTGAATTGATTATTATTGAGAAGGATTGTATTATAAGTAAGTACCTAAGAAAATGTTTGTGTTTTTTAACGTAAATAGTCGTATCATATATTTGATCTTGCTTTCCCAAAACTTGCGGAAACATCTTAATTTCCACCAATTGTAGAAATTTAAAAACTTCAATCTACACAAGCATAACCCGCGTTCTCTTTCACAGGGCTACTCTAGTAAGCGGATTGTAAACATGATTATCGCTGTTACATCGCAAATCATTCGTTATGGTTTCAATGTGGCGATAGTTGATTTTGTATTCCACCGCTAGTGAACTATGCAATAGCTGGGGCGGAATCAGACGGAAACAAATTCAATGCTAGTACGTACCGGATTGCTTCATAGTCGTAAACTTTGGCCCGACTTTCCACGTCCGTTGTTCCGGGCGTTCATTTTTAAACAAGTGATTTAGATACTATAAAGTTTCACTGTTTTGCTTTAGAGCGAGTCAAATGCACTTGCCGCTTTTTGACTTAACGTACACGACACTGCTTAAAATATGTACAGACTTTCTTCTCCGAATGAACTTTTACATTCTGAAGACGTTGGAAATCCGCATGTACTATCAGCCAGGTTAAAGCTATGGTCGCACCGTTAGTAAGATTAATATGACGGTAATAAAGAAAACGTCTACGTATATTTCTCCGAAACTACACGTAATAGGTACATATTTCTTCGTCTTCGATTTGGTTTATGTACTTGTTCTGCAGTATTTCTTGTTTATGGAAAGGGTTATGTTAGTAACAAAGTTTGGAAGTACGATGTTGACAGAGTACACTAGGCATCGGTGGCGACTAATCTTTTAGCACGTCACCGGCGTACGCACATAAATTGTAGGTGAGTTACGAGCTGCCCCGAACGAAACCGATGGTACTCGATGCTACCTTCTCCCCGCTGTAAATTTCAACTTCACTAGGAGAATTGTTCAGAACAAATAATCGGATTGCATGCGTCATCCAATTGAATATTCCAGTTTATTACTTTTATTACGCACTGAAAATGATTACGTCCATAGTAGTCTGCTGACACTTGCAATTTGCATCAGTTATGCGCAAGATGATTGCGTTACATTCGCGCTTTTATTTTACCTTCCGATAAATATTTTAATGTACAATACACAACGTGAAACTTTGCGCAGAATCCATTTGTTACAGTACTAAATCACATATTACTTTCATGTCTGCTTCCAGGAAGAGAGGAAATGAATTAATTTCGCAAAAGTGTCGTGTAGTCTAGCGAGGCAGTCGCTGCTAACCGAAGTTAGTTCTTCATTATTACATTTCTGTTTCCGGTCTTCGGATTTTGATTTATGACTTTAATTTGGCAAGGTTGGCGACGACAGGCCGAGACATGTCGGAGTGTTTTCAAGGAGCCATCGTGCAATTGTTTAATTAATCTTAAGCTACGGAAGCGCTGCGGGTGCACTACACTTGGGCCAACTTTAAACTCGTTAAAAGTTCCTTTGAAACATTTGGCGTCAGATAAGCCGCAGTCAGACTTCGGTTCCGAGATTGTTAACTTATCTAGTGTTATAATTAAACATGGTTCCATGTTTCATTTCTCGCCACTTTCTTTCGTTTGCTTATTCCGAGTGCAATAATGAGTTATTTCACGCTCAATGTACGGGACTACTTGCACCGTGCTTGTTTCAAACTGCATGTATAATTCATTCATTTGTTACCCAGGGAATTTCAGTATCGTAGAATAACGAATGCTATTTTAACACGAGTTCAACTGAATTTCTTATGGGTGGGTACTGAATCTATTTGTCACCTTTTTATAAGCGTTTATTCAAACACGTTCTTCCAATTTCGAACTTCATCTGTTCTTCAAAACAACTTTAAATATCTATAGTTGCTCATCGTATAACCGTTCTAAATAACGACCTATGTATGGGGACCAGGCACTGCCTTTTTATTTCCAACTTAGTCTCTCTCAGTCCTAGCTCACTCGAGGGAGTTGCGATAGATTTTGGTGGATCCTAAAATAGTGTCCATGGCTGTTCTTGAGTGCGTGTATACTCAGGACTTAAATGTGTCTATCTTTATTTTGTTTCAAGTTATATTATTTCAGTTAAATTTAAACTCCTTAGAAATGAGTTGGCAGTAAGCAATAAGTTACTGAGCTACATGAACTTGGTTTTGAAATACTTAAACCGCACGATCATTCTCTAACGATATAGTATGACATTACAGAGGTACTTAAACGAGGTAATAATATTCATTACAAAGAACTTCCTACTAAAGATTGAATTTGTAGTTATATGTATAGTGTACAAAACACTAGATACACTAAGTAAAAATCCCTATACCAGTATGAAAATAAATAGAAATGTAGGTATGCTCATAGGGAAGTTGTATTTTTATTTCGACTCTTTATACTGTATTCATATTCTTATACCCCTAACAATCCCCAACCGACTTATCCTATCATACAAAACTCAAATGCATATCCCGGAAATTCTTGTTAGAATAATGTGAAGTCCGTCTTCTCTTAAGTAGAAAAGTAGACACATTTAAGTGCATAGCCTCATGAATTACTAGAATTGAGGACATTATAGTGTTTGCATTGTCATTGAAGACACTCCAGGGCACTGTCGCCGTGATCGCCAGAACCATGTACCTAACAGCGAGCATTCAGGGAACAAGCCTCATTCCACGCGTACAAGATGGCCGACAATGGCCCTTAGCGAATAATTACTCAAATAGATTGCCCATTGGGGCATTGTCTCTGTGTGCTATACTCACATTATATTAGGAATGTTTCTGACTGGCATATCAATACCAGTAATATGACTAATTTATGTAAACAGAAGAATTGTCTCACATCAAATAACATACACGAAAAGTATGTATAACAAATGTTAATCGCCTATTATAAATAAAATAAATGTACCTATATATTAGTATAAATATACAGCATAACAATGTTAAATAAAAGCGAAATCGATTTTTTCAATCAAAATCAATGCCGATTCATATAATCTGTATAATTGTCAGTCATATTTTAATACATGATTGAATATGTAATAGATATTCGTATAAAAGATAATGTTTTCGCGACTTCATTTCCACGAGGGCGACGGCCCGGCAAAATTTTTCCCGGTCTCGCATCACGGGCATTTAATCAGGGGTTTTGATCAACACGTCCTCGCTTGGTAATATAATTACAGTTAACAGCAGTGCGGCGACGTTATCGCGCGTATAAATTAGAGCGATTTACATTTACGGTCGAGACATAGGCCCGCCATTATCGTGAATGATGCGGGGTTAGGTGCGGGCTCGAGATCATCGCACCACGCTGGTGAGCTATTGCTGCTTAACTGAGCTCTCCTACCTCATCCCAACACTACATCAAACACTTTTATTCAAAACCGTTTTTAATATTAACCAATGCCGACTTTGGTGAGGAGTGAATAACTGAATAAATTACATCAACGGTATTTGTCTACTCTAAATGTTAACGAGGAACATGAAATAAATCGATCACCTAAAACTGATTTGTGTCAACAATGTAGAAAGATTACGAAAATCATGTCAACATAACAACCATTTTTGTCTTGCAACCTTTTTTTATTTATCATCGTGGAACAGTTCACACACAGCCATCTGATTCCAAACTAGACAGCGCCTGTACTATAGCAATCAGACAACTGATAAACATACTTATATATTTATAAATACATACATATAACAGATAAATTACACCCAGACATAGAACAATTGATCGTGCTCATCACACAAAGATTTGTCCTGGGTGGGAATCGAACCCACAACCTCCGGCTTAGCAGTCAGGGTCACTAACCGTCATATTCAAGAATGAGTAGCTAGATAAGCTGAGGTAACGTAATCGGCCTTAGGTAACACCAACAACAATCGACGAATTCTTATTCGTATTAAATCTCTTCAAAGTCGTTGATTACTCGTTCACTCAAATTACATTCGTCATACTAATTGTAAATTAAATTTCCATATTTCTCGCAAAACCTGTGCAAATTGGTCTTAATTTAGTTGAAACGTATAGCCTTAATGGTAAGCGTATAAGCAATATCACTTTAATACAGTGTGCCGGGGGAGGGAACGCGACACACCGCCAGTAAGGGTTGCTTCCACATAATTCTCCGATATAATATTATTTATTATAGCCTTGGAGACAATCCCCTCTGATACCTACGACGTAACATAACTATGTATCCCGGTCTTAGTGGAGATACCGGGAATGATTCCATGGACGATGCCAGTACGTACGTGATTTATTGAAAAGTATTTTCAATTTTTACTTTAATATTGTTAAATCAAAATCGACATGGGCGTGTTATCAATCGATTCGAAATTTTGTATTTAATTTGGTTTACGATTTTTTACTATCAAACAAACATCTGTAGGTACGTGGAACACCACTCAAAAATATTACCCTTTACATTAAATTAATGTTACCTCGCATAAATAGAAGGATTTAGGGTAATTTGGGTTAACCGCTGTTCATGTTACTCAATCAATAAGAGCCTTTAAAAGCCAATTCGCGGGGCTCAGTAAATGTGTAAGGCCAATTTGATTCACAGCCGCGATATAAGACGGATCATTAGCGCGGCCGTTAATTGTTCTACGTCATCACAGGACAATACTACTATGTGTGCTCTACAATGTGCCAATTATACAGATAAATACGTGTTGTTAACTAAAATCTACATTATAATATGTGTTCGCTATATAATTGCTTTATTGTTAATGAGAGACGAGTCACATAAATCAGCACCATTCAAAACAATTGAATACGTAAATGTATAAACAAAATGTGAGCCGTCATTACACCAGCACCACGCGTTTGAAATGATTTCAGAGTGAGAAAATTTTAAACTCGTCTCTTCTGAAATTCGATTCCATTCGACGCGGACGTCTAACGTTGCACGTGCACTGACTTGCTAAAGAATTCCACTGAATGTTTTCAGTTCCAATATAGAGCTTCAGTCAACTAAACTTTTATATTTACATAGCTAATCCGGCATGGAGCTAAGCGCATTATTTATACTTTGTATGTCTCGCGCGTAGAAAAAGCAGTGAGGACAGCCCCTCCTAGACATCTTGATAACAACTTTGAGACGAATTCTTGGATCGGACCCAACTTCTCTAACAAATTAATATATTTTATCACAAATTTATAACAATATTCTCTTATATAAGCTATAGGGACATTTAGTAAATGGCAAGCAATCATAAATTGTGGCCGTTTGAAGCGACCGATATTGGAGAAGCAATCTCATTTTTTCGTCGCAACACAGTCATGGCGTCTTCAAGCTTACTACATATTACATTCATTATTGAGCGATATCGATGAAAATCTCCAGCATCCAATCTCGCGGGATCGCTGGCGGCACGCGTATTCTTGTAATTTCTGAGGCATAATTTTATTTATTAGAGTGTGCCCCCGCCGGAGCGGCGAGAGCACCCCATTTACCGCTTCATTGACTTACAACGGCACTCTATAACACTTCGCACATATTTCTGTAGCGCCTCTCCCGCAGATGTCGGATCCCTCGCACCTCATTATATTGCGGATGACATTTAATAAAACATTATGGGTATCTCTCAAACGGTTTTCGATAACCGTGTACACTACACACATCATATGGTTATCGGGAAAAAAAGGCTGCATATGAAGACATTTTTTGTAAAACCATTTAAGCTTGAAATTAGTAATAAATATTCAGATGTTTGGGAAAGGACGATATGAAAATTTTTCTTTACCTACTTACTTCTTTTTATTTTATTTGTGCTTCTTCCAACTACTAAAAGAATGTATTGTTACCAGTTATGTATCAAACACGGTCTAAAAATTCTGACAATATCTAACTCCAATGACAAAGAACTAAATTCCGTCCAATTATCAACATTTCAATGCCCTTAAAACTCTGTTCAACCAGACTACAAGAATGTTGAAAAGAAAATTCATAAAATATCCAACAAATAACATTCAATCATTGCATGCACGCACATGTAAGCCCAAATAGCAGTATCATTTTGATTAACCGCACAATTAGTTTGACCATGTTACTATATTACCGCATTCGTGTCCAACTAATGTATAATTTCATTCAGTTCAGATGCGATGTTAACTATTGAGGTGTGAAACTGATGATGCTGATTACTTATGTAAATTATTACCAACTACTGTAGTTTACGAGTATATTTGGACTCGCATTAGTGGGTACCTTAATTTAAAATCTCTTCTAAACATGCTTGTAATACTAAAAATTACAGATACTATATAATCTGGAGGGTAATTGATAACATCTTTTGCTACAATTGGCGTACAGAGTAAATTCCATGTTAAATAGAGATAATACGTAAAACAACAAATATATTTAAAGCACACAGCATTAACTATATACACACCTTTAACTTAACTATAATTATAATTAAAATAAAACTATACTAAACCAAAACCTTATAATATAAATTAAACTATACTAAACTACCTATAATAAATAAAGCTAAATAAAAAATAGAAAACTTATTAACAAGCATCAAAAAATTCATCATCATCGTTGCCAATGTCGGGAAACGTGCCCAGAAGGCTGGCAGCATTGCCACGTTGAATGGCAATACTAATTCTTTGTGCCAAGAAAATGCCAGCCTTCTGGTCACGTGTGGAGTCGACCAAACGTTTGGAAAGTTCCTTAAAAAGAGCTCGTGCACATGGTCCCCATGTCCCGAGTCATCTGGAGGGTTATTCTTTGTACACGGTATTTCTTCTTTTATTTTCTGTATTCGTACTTCTCCATACAATATAACATTTGCATGTATTATCATATATCCCATCTCAATATAAACCACGTCTGAACTAGTTCAAGAATATGCACATTTCCTTGTATCACGGAAACTTTCATCTAACTTTTCATTCCAATGCGGGCCGAATTTCACAAAACAAGCTTCTATATTCGCCTCATACGTATACAACGAAGTACGCTAACATATCTGAACAGGAGATATGTATAGGCACTAGTTCACAAAGCTTATTCAGTACACTGCAATCGTGATAACTCTCACTCACAACTCACATACACAGAACAGTACTGTCGTAAAGTTCAATTTTATGAACAGGCTAATGTTCAGTACAAATGAAATATTCATTGTTATTCATTACTGTTGTTACAGAATAATTTGAGCATTATCTTCCCCGGCAGGTTTCTGAAAGAAATGATTAAATCGCACCAATTTTTTGTCTCTTCTTTAATAAGAAAGCTGAAAATAAAGCACCAGGAAAACTGGGCATGCATTTAAAATAATTTCAAGTTAACTTTTTTCGTTTAACAATGAAACTTGTAAAATATGATGAAAGGGGAGAGTTATTATACACATTTGCATATTGTAAAACTGATGGGAGCCTACCTGATAAATATAAAAACAAAAACGCAAGATTGTTGTGTTCATTCTAAAGATCAATTATTATAAAACTCAAGAGAAACATCGTGTTAGTGTAGCACAATGTATAACTTGCTCCTTAAAGTCTGCCCATAGAGAATACTTGTACTGCGCAAATATACACATCATATATTTTTAAACAAACCCGTTATTGCTGCTTGCGACGAGCTCTCAACCACCCCCGTCGGTACTGTTTGAAACTCAGCTTAGCTCTAGCATGTTTCAATTTTTACATATTATGTAGTACATGTATTCTGAAGCAAGGCTGCAAAGACTAAAAATAAACAAGGAAATATTGAATTTGTTACAAGGATAAAACTTTAAACAAGTTTTGCAAATGCCTTAGTTCGTTTTACAGCATTTGTGCGCGCGGCCGGCTGACGGATTTTGATTTATCATTTTAATTTGGCGAGCGGTGACGACGGGCCGAGGTGTGCCCCCGGGATCCCGCGGGATTCGCCGGGCCCTCGGTTTAAATTCAAATCCGTTGTATTAAATAATTATTTTGTGGGTACATAAAATAAAATTAACAAATAAATTTTCATTACAATTACCATGATATTTTTTTGGTACAATTTAAACTTAATCTCTTTGGAATTTAAATGTAGGTAATTACTTTAAAAACAAGCAATTCACAATGAACCAGTGAAGCGGCAACTTATGTAAATGAAGTGAATGTAAAGTCACACATGACCGTTAGTGTTTGGCTGGCATGGGGTGGTGGCATACACTTGTACAGCGGCGGCAGCGGCAGTTAGCAGCTTAGAGCGTGGTGACGTCACGCATCCCCTACCCCTGCCCTTCACAGACGCCGCCGCCCGCCTTCATTTGTTTTCGGTGTCACTTCTTATCTCGTCTCGCAATTATTACAATTTGTCCGCCCCTCCCCTTATCTTAGCAAGTTTGCTACTTCAGCATAAAAGCAACCGACTTCAGCAGATTCGCAAGATCATATTGAGGCGAATCGCTTTTTTTCTAATTTTCGCAGCTGAATTATTTTGAAAACTTTGAATAATGACAGTGCCGTAAATTGCAGAGGTGGCCACGAAATGCCGCAGACAGGCGAGTTCGTTGTTTGTTGTTTTGCTAACTTCACTTTTTCATCGCTCGGCCGACGGCTCTTGTTTTGATAGGGCCATTTCACTCAACGGAGATTTTTATAATCTTTCCGTCCCCGGATTCCATTCAAGCTAAAGGAGCAACTTCCTTCAATCAGCTATAAATAAAGATCATACTACTTATATATTTTTCGAGGTTTACATTTTTATCAATACTTGGTGTATTACTGATGTAGTTTATATTGAAAAGCCATATTTACATAAATCATTGCCTTAAAATGAGTTTGCTTCAGGCTTTCAGGGCTGACCTTTAGCATTGCACGTTGAAGATCATGACAGGATACGAGTCCTTCGTAACATTGCCTGCAGAGAGCTTCAGGCTGGCGCAGCCTTGCAGCTAATTCCGTACAGGTGTACATGAATTAACCACTCGCGTCGACGGTCGTTAGTGCTGCCGATTGCCACTCAAATGCGTCGACTCTGTATTTTTATCGCTCCTTCGGCGGAGGGGAGAGTCGCGTGCGCTCGTTGTCGCAACAAAATGTTCAATTTTAGATACAAATAAAAAAGGTCGGACGCGTCGCACAGAATATTAACGGCGCACAATATGAACGTAGGCATCCGGAATCCGCGTCAAAAGTGCCAAAACGATGTTATTCTTTTCCGCGCGGAGGTAATAAGCGAGGCGGTCCCAGCCGTGCCGCGGATATGAAATCCAGAAATGTTTATGGCACGCGATAATGGGACGGCTTCGTATCCGATCCGGGTTTACGGATGAAAGGATCCACTCGTAATTAGAATCCTTAAGGCCTTTTGTAATAGCGTAATTGTTTCCCGTTGTCGCCTCGGAGCACGCCGTTATCTCTATGAATGGAATGACTCGAATACAAAGAAGAGACTGCAAGCATAACGCGGGACGCTCTAGTTTTGTTTGCGAATTTTTATTATGTGTTATATTGGGCACAGATAAAGTAGAGTTTCGTGTAGCGTCGGTGGGCGGGTGACACACGCGTCACGTCGCTGAGTGATTGAGAGCCGCCAGTTGCAGCGGCCGGCGCGCGCGTGCCTGCGCCGATCTATGCCACGGATTGCACGCCAAACATCCTCACCTCTAATTACATGCGTAACTCAACAATCTATCACTATGCGTTACACGACCGACGGAAAAATAGACCAGAGCAACGCCTACACTGGCCACCCGCTAATCGAAACGATAAATTACAAATACATATATTGCAATAATTGGCTCGCTATTGAATAGCTAAACGGTCAGCCAGTACGCTAATTGATCCTTTCAAGTAGTTTAATCATGCAGTCATTATGTGAGGATAATACATAGTTAGTGAGATTGGCGTCAGTAGTATGTTAGCGCCACGGGTGTAGGTACTCGCGTACAGAATAGGTGTGCTACATAGACACATGGATCGGTACACCGCAATAACCCCGGAGCCATGTTAACACGCTTAGAGCAGATTTGCCTATGAATTGTTCCACTCTGCAATTCGATTGAGTTATTGCTCGACGGACCATCAGCGGTAATTGTATTTCCTAATTGGCTCAGTTGGGTTATTAGGCTTGTGTGTTACTCTCGATATCTCGCGCCCAATTCCGGCGCGTTCTTTAGGGAATGATACACTCAACATTCCGGAAAATTCCTACTTAATGTGAGAGGGTTTCGGACAAGCTCTCTTATTACAGTCCCAGTAGCCGTGTACCGCGTACCTACTTCGGCTCAATACGTGAGTTCGGTGTGGTCCTTCAATAGACTCCCTGTAATAATATTTACATACAAAGACGATCCCGCCAGTGCTTTGCGCTTTGTACGCAAATTTGTAATTTTCTACGAACTGCTACAACATAGATGCTGCCTATTTGTAACAATGAATTGACTTATAAAGTGATGTTGCTATGCAAAACATCGACAATATTTAGTATTTTTTAAGTGTAGAAAGTGCGCATCTAAGTCGAGTTGCCTAGTTTAAATGAGTCATGTTGGAAATCAAACAATAGTTAGCGAGGGCATCCCGCGTAAGAGATTAATTGCATCAACTTTCGCTGGCCGAAACGTGCAGGCCGGTGGAAGTAGTGTGAGGGAGAAAGCAGCACTTCACGGGAGCGGAACAGAACGGATTAAATTGCAAGTACGCTGATGTATTTATAGCTGGGCCGGAGACAAACGAGCGAGCGCGTGATGGACCTGCCTCGTTATGGGAATTAATCGAAGTTGCAGCTAACGGCACACCTGCACCGTCTAACTGAAATATGCTATGCGCTGCAACACTGTTACACCTGGAAATCCTGCTAAAGTCGCTAAGCATCAACGTTGAATTAACATCGGATTACAATGGTTATTCATAATACGGGCTGGCGCTAACAATGGCTGTTATTGCAAGATGATCATGTAACGTGTCTGTTAAAGGCCAAACTCGTGCTTTATGTAAGACAATAATGCTGGCATTTTAAAAAGTAATTGCCTCTTATTAAACTTGTTAGACATTAAGTGTTGTAGTACACACCTATGCTTTCAATTACCTTCTTTAAAACTAGTTACTTAAAGAACAAGTAAATTTTATATTTGTATTTTAACCGCACTAAAATAATGGCAACTAAACATATTAAATGTCCTATAACAGTATTTGTAATTAAAAAAATATCTTCATAAAAAGGAATCTAATAATAATAAGCATTTTACAGTTTAATTTTTATGCCATTACTGTTGTCAATCAATTGTAAATAAATAGAGAAAAGAAAAAAAAAAGGAAAAGTTTCGACAAGTTCTTTAAAAGTCGACGTCAATAGCTAACCTATTCAAATTAAATAAGACCTCATTCGACTAACAAAGATTTGTCTTGTCTTTATTTGAAAGTTAGACAATAATTTCCAATTCCAAAGTAAAACCAATTTAAAAAGACGAATACATAAGCCGAGATTTGCATTACAATTTGGCCCTTCCTTTAATTTTTTATTTCACTCCAATACCAGATCTATTTAAGAATAGATGAAAGGAAATTCTTAGAGAGGTCCCTCGACTAATAATACAAACAATATATTTGAGGTTTAATTGTTAATGCGACTTGTTGGTTCAGTCTGTGCACATTGAATTGTTCAATTTGATCATTATAGTTGGAACCTGCACCTGCGCTCCACGCAGGCTACATGAGCTAAAATAACCGCGAAATCGAACTACGAGTATTGGCCATTCGTAGCCATTATATACAAATACGCAGTTCTAGTGTAATTTCGCTTCAATAGATAGATACCTAGATTCTGCATTATTAATCAGTTTTGATTCCTTTACTATATTAGTCAATAAATCTTAAAAAGAGCCTTAATTTTGAAGTTTAAAAGTCCCGAGCCATTTTAACGACGGAACTTCGTGATCAAACAGAATCAAATCGAAAAGCATTTTGTTGGGATTTGTGGTAGTTTTTCATCGTTTCCCCCCGATAAAGCAAAGCGAACAACGAGAAAATTCGAGTCAACTGTTAAGCAACAAAGGCGGCTTTGATTCGCGAACAATGCAGCGAGCAGTCGACGGCTGGTATTGTATCGCGTTCGTTACATAGAATATTTATGGCGTCTACAAACAAAACTTGAAGAAGCTAAGTGGTCTAAGTTCGCGCTAATTTAAGAGTTGGGCGCGCTAGCAAGCCGAGCGTGCAGGCGGCGCGGCGCGGCGCGGCGGTGGCGGGCTCGCGCGGCGCCTGCGAGACTGCCACAGTTTGTCATAACTTAGTCGGTTACGACACCGAGCCTGCCTCACAGACACATACTGCTTCATTTAACGCAGCTTTTGTTCTTACTCACGGAAGCTAATCAAAATGTACGTGCATATGGGGTCTTTTCCACCGTAATGAAAGTGTCGCCACTTGGCAATATTGTTTTCGAGCAATAAGTGTTCTGCACCCAAGTGTTACTTTAGATTAAGTTGTAACAAATTGTCGTAGTTAGTTAATTTGTTTCTGTTGAGGAAGGGCGACTACGTAATCACATACTGTCTTGTGGTGATTTTCACCTCTAATTGCTGCCAAGCAACTACACATTTATCTTTGGCTTAATTTAACTCTTATTAGGACTCTTGACATTTGATTGTATTATATATATATAACACGTCATAAAAAAACATAAAAAATAAATTCATAACATGACTTGTTCAGTTCTTATTGGCATAAAACAGACAGTGTGAAATTAAAAAGATGTAAGCCTTAATAAATATTATTATATGCATATAAAATTTGGTATAAGCGTCGGTTAAAATACCGCGTCTAAATTAACATAATTTAAAATTCAAAACCGTATGAAATACTTCATTGCGGAGAGCACGCCACTGAAAGGGGCATATTTAATTCTTTCAGCAGCACTTTGCGAGGAATGAGTGGCGTAAAAATCCTTCAAGAATATCAAGCACGTTTCGACTTGACTTTAGAAAAAGAAAAATACGGGTAAAAATAATAAATAGCGGTATAATGGCGATCTTCACGCGAAAGATTAGCCACAAAAGCCAGGGGCTTAGCAGTATTTATAAGGAGTGTTAGCGGCACGCCACAGGGCGGATCTTGAAATGTTTCTCCTACCTCGTGACTTCACAAAAAGTGTTTTTTTCCTATATTAGATAATGTACAGGGAAAATTCGGTCATTGAATTCTGCCAAATGTCTGCGTTACATCATTTATCCGAATTGTTCTTGGAAATGTTTTGTGTATTTTACTAGAAATACTAGAATATTAAAAAAATATTTATGTCCAATTTAAAAGAACATAACAGAAATATCTCTAGTTTAAAAAGTATAAAATTAGCTAGATAAACTTGTCTAAAAACTGCACATAAATTCTGATAAAGCTACGGCAGCTAGCCTTAGTGATAAACTAGCAACAGTTGCAGTTATCAATCAAGTGGCAACGGGCAAGCTACACGCACTTGATTTCACGTCTCTAGTTAATACTACTTAACTCCAGTTAGTGTTAGGCATATGAACATTCGGACCTAGTTCCCGGACGGTCCCACTGCGGAGCCGCGAACCCGCAACTTCGCCATAACTCGTTTACTCTCGACCACCTAATTTGCTTGCCGACTACGTACACCAGCTTGTCAGTATAATTTATAGCATCTTTACACAGAGTTCAACATTGTATTATTAAACTTTTGTTACCTATTTATCTCTAGACGTTTACATTTTCGTGCTTGATATTTACTGTAATAACATCAGATAACTTACATTTCAAACATTTAGATAGATCTTGTTTACAAAAACTATTCAATGTAATAAATACGTCCATATTTTATGTCAAAGAAAATCCAAGTTGATATAAAATTGTTTTATGAGTTTAAGTAATGTGCCTTTAATTTCAAGAATGTATGACTTAAGATTAATGCGGATTATGCAAGTGCGCGACTCGTGCCTCGAATATATTAAATTAATGTTTGAATTGTGGCAAATGAGTGCAGTGATTGTTGGAAGCATTAAATCTTGCAGCGAGGTGGTACTAAGGTGGGTAATGAATACAAACTGCGGGCCGCGTGGTTAGCACCGCAGTAAATTAAGGCGGGAGTGGTGTGGCCCGCGAATTGGAAACCACTACCGTGAAGCCGGCGAGGAGGCACCGGGAACTCCCCAGCGGATCGTTCGCCGTTCCTTGGATCGTACCTTCGATTACCTGAAATCTAGAGCATTGGGAAAATATAAAAGAACTTACTGCTAATTGAAAATCAAAGCCAGACACAAAACACTTAGAAGTACAATACCTATATACTTTTACAGAAATAAATTACTCGTAGCTTGTTCTCTCCACTTACCATAATGACAAACAAATGAAATACCTTTTATCACTATGCTGTAATACAATAAAATTACTTACCAATTCAAAGAGCCACAGCAATGAAAACGATTAGAACGATCAAAGAACTATCCATAATTTGCATTTTCGCTGTAGGCGCTCTAGTCCATACACGGCGACTTAACTATTACATTCATAGAGGTACAAAACTTACCGAGAAATGATTGTGAATATTAAAAGAGCTCGATTGAAGAGGTGCATTTCCACAATTTGCAATTACGTGAGTTCGTTGGAATCGTCGAATCGATAGGGGTCATCGGCACCATAGGAATCATCTATGAGGTTGAACCCTTAGGAGGGTGTTTGCCACACATTATAACCCTCCGCCCTCGCGAACATAGAATTCCAGGAAAACATTGCAGCACCTTCCATTCTTTATTAACGTTACCAGAAAGTACGTAACTACACATTTAGAGACCGTATTCAAATCAATCTCGTAATGTAAATTGAAATTTTCATCGCCGAATATCTTCAAAATAATGGCAATGGTATTCACGGACTGGAAGTGGGAATTGGTATTGGGTTACCGTATAGTTGTATTTTCTAAATTATCCCATTATTATTCAGGTCGAAACCAAACAACATTTGAAGGTAAATAAACATTGGCTATCGATTTGATCTCTGTCTCGATACGCCGCCGTATTCCTTTGCTTGCACACGCATTGTTCTCTTGTCTGTTGTCTATTTATGTGAAATCGCATTGATACTATCCTGAAATGTTTCTATTGAACCTGATCCTAAGAATAGAAACGCGAAAACTTCTTTTCCAATTTTCTCTCAATGTCCATTAGGATGAGAAATGTAAAGTAGATTCCCGGATGAAGTCGAGATATGTGTTTGAGAAGAATGAAATTTCGAACTAAACTGGCATCGCACCGGCGCGGCGGGCGATAGGATTCTCCCAGCCGACGAAACGACATCATGATACGAACTATTTTAAAAATGTTTGCATGTGTCACAGAACCCTTGTGATAAGATATGCACATGTATACTATTGTAACATACAGCAACAACACTACTTAACCAAAAACGAAATAATTTTCCCCAAGTTCGTTTCAGGAGAGTTGAAAGCTTTGCCAATATGATTAAGGACATCCTGTTGTTACGAAGGCAGTGATACAAGTTGTGTCCACAACAAACAGGCCTCTCAAATCGTGACTTAACGCAGTGTCAACAGGTTACTTGAGTCGAGTTGACAATCTATAATTTAGCGTCGGCGGACCAACTTGCGAACGGGACCCCTCGCTTATTTGCGAGCCCACAAGAAACTTTAAACTGTTCAGACTAATATATAACGTGCTTTAGAGTTCTAAGCTCATGACCCGTTTCGTCGATTCACCTGGATCCTTGAAACAGGAGGTTGTATTTTCGGTCGAGCTGTTAAACTTCCTATTATTACGCGTGGTAAAACGTGATTAACCCATCCGTGAGGATTCCGGAATTTGAATTAGAACTTTAATTTAGGTGCTTCATTTTAAGATGACCTTATGAATAGGAAAATAACCTTAATCCTGGACAACAAACTAAAGAAAAAAGACGATAATAAAGCCAGCCACGATTTAAATATAAATTTAGTAAAAACAACACATACAGTAATAATGTCGTTTCCAGACAGTCTTTTGTTTAATTAGGTTGAAAGTATATGAAACTTCTGGATAAAAAGGAATGGTTTATCACTTAACATCAATATTACTGAAACTTCACGAAATAAAAAATCTTCGTCTTGCAATAAGTAAATAGAATTACTTTATTAAAGCTGAACTGACTAATGCAAATTAAATGGACGATTCTTTGTAGTGAGCCATATTTTCATATTAAGAATGCGAGCCCCTGCTGGCAAACACAATTTCTTCTTACAATGGAGGTTAGGGGTGAGAGCTAAGGGTGGGGGAGGACTAACATCGTTGCACTTTTAAACCCACCGGTCACCGTGTCTCTCTCAAACATGTTATTGACGACCAGACCTTAATTGGGTGGGCGATAATATGACAATATTACAAAAGAAAAACAGGTGCCATACCATGAGCTTGTTAAGCAAGGTTGTTGCCGCTGTGGAAGCGAGACGCTGCTACGTGCATTGTATAGCGCTGTCTCGCTTCCACAGCGGCAACAACCTCGCTTAATAAGCTCATGGTATAGGCACAGCTCGTTGGATTCTAGTACGAAATTAATATATTTAGTTTAATGTGTCACCTCAAATAGAAAACGTAGATAACTGGTGTAGGATAATATTTGAGCTTGATACAATACACTGAGTTACGCTTTACATAACCTCGTACTTAATATATCTCCCTTGATTTGACTAAACACAATAACGTTGGCATACTACTGGTTTTCAAGCGTGTAAATGAACATTGTGTAACTTGTCAGCTCGTATTTTTTGTGCGCATAGTCCAGTACTGTGGCTGGTGGGTGAATTTTTATGTAACCATTCCACGTTTCTAATAGAGCGAGCTCATTTTAAAGTAAAAGTTTGAAAATTTAAATTTACACGGTAACTCACTGGGCGACTTATAATTTGTTCTGCACGTCTGGGAAAAAGAGCCCGGCCGCTGCACGTTTAGGGTTAATATAGAAACAATGAATTAAACAGGCCACAGTATCTTATGACTGTATTACATAAAACATGAAATAATGTTATGGTTAGGTGAGAATTACATTTTGTTCGTTGGATAACATTTAGGTTAACCTATATACGCTTTATTTTAATGGTCTTATCTACACTTGTATTATGAAGCTGAAGAGTTTGTATGTTTGTTTGGTTGAACGCACTAATCTCAGGAACTACTGATCCGATTTTAATAATTCTTTCACTCTTGGATAGCCCACTTATTAAGGAAGCTATAGGTTATAGTTTGCCGACGCCCACGCAGGCGGAGCCGCGAGCAGGTCTTATAAAGTCGCCTGGAAAGATCTTCTGGCTATTTTTTGCAGCGATTTGACGATGTGTCACATCACAGATAAATTGATACACTTGGGGAAAAAATAAGCTTACTCCAAATAGCAGTTCGTTTTCAGCTTGGTTTGATCATGGAACGTAATTAATTTGTCACGACTTTCAAACACACTTTCTATGGCATTACTTACGTCACACATTATGTAAAATCCATAGAAAAGAACAGACGCCTACTGAGATACAATAGCAAAAATAAAACACTACCAACATATCAATAACTGTGGTCGCATATCCGTAACAAAATAAAATTGTAAGAAAAATAGCAAAGGGCAAAAAAAAAACATATCGTATCTTCGTTTTACTCTTTGATCGGAGGTCGCGAGCTAGCGAGTTTTCACCGTTATTTCTTTAGCTGAGAAATCCCCTCGCACAAGTTTAGTTAGGAATTCCGTACACCTATCTTCGTATCGCACCACATATTTTGTGTAGACGGGAGGCAGGGGAAGTTTCCGTTTCCTTGTGAAAATCTTCCCTTTCGCGTAAGTATATTTTGGAAGGGCAGCTTTGATAAACCATTATTATTAATTTTGATTCTGCACGTACAGGATCTGTATATGTGGGTAATTATATGTACGTGTATTTAGATGTATGTTCTTTTATCTTCACCGCACCTCGGGATCATCTTTTTATTACTTCGGGATTTTTGTATGAGCAGATGAATTTTGTACGTACAAAAAATATTTAAAATACCAGATCAATCGGCAAGACATCGTTTTGGAATATATTGGACAATTCCAACTTGTGACCGTAGTTTCAAATATTTACTCCCTCGGATAAACATTTACTGGACTCCGTTCGAAAACATAATTTCGGAAGGCAGATGAACAATGAATAGATCTTAATGTCCAGATCCTTCCAAAATTATATCTGATTTGTAAATTCAAAGTATTTTCTACTGTAGTTGAAAAGGTTAAGCCGGCACTGCAACAGTTACTTGTCATTAACGTTGAACCTAATTTGAAAAGTAAGCATCTGCTTCTGAATGGCAAAAAATGAGACTCGTCATTGTTGAAGTCATAATTATATCTATTACAATATCACTTAAATATTAAATTAATTTTGTACAAAGTAATAGCTTTCATAATAAAATGTAATTAAGAGAGCAATAACGTGAACCTTTTTATAATCGAATTTTGGTTCACTAAATTATGTTACCATAGCGTTGAGACATGTTCGTGTAAAATGTAAACATACTTGGTGGGGCCTGTAGGTAGTGAATGTGGCGTGTTTTCGTCTCGTCGCGAATACCTCTCCTGTGTAATATTGGGAAAAACTTGCGCGGCGACGGATAGTTGCGGGGGTCAAGTTAATGATATCGCCGCCATTTGCGGACGCGTCCCCGCTCTGAATTGCGCCCGGGCACGTTAATGGGCTCAGCTACAGCACTCTGAATATTTTAAAGGACATTCACCGAAATTACTACAAAAATAATGTCGCTTTGCTTGTACCGAATTACCCGAAAAACGGTTTAGAGACCGGTAATAAGTATGCGCGGAATCCTCTTCCTATTGCCTCTTTGGAGATTGCTTTTCGGATTAAACATTTCCAGTCAGGTTTAAGCTAAGCTTCATAGTTTCGAATTGTTATAGAAAAGCTCCCCATATCGTAGCAGCATGTCTAGTATCGATTTGTCATAAAGTGAACGCTCCGAGAAGTCAGGTTCACTTGCGACTGCTTCGATACACCGATGTTGTAAATTATAAATGAGCCTCAGTGATAGAAGAGAAGGAGCGCGTGGGCGGCGCGGCTGTCGAACGAATATTGTGCCTGCACCGCGCCGCGCCCGCTCAGCTCCCGCCACGTGCAGACAGTGGGCTACGTGCGCTGCATAATGCACCGTCCCGTGCAAAATTCACAACTACGTACCCTCCGGCAAAATAAATTTACTACCTCTATCTTATTTGCTCTAATTCACGAAAACTGCAACTCGAAACTCTGGTCTCGCTGTAATGATCGTACGACACCGTTTGCAGAATTAGTGATGAGTTGTGAATGTTTTGTTTGGATTAATAATTTTTAAATAGAAAGCGCCTGCATAAATCCATGTCTGCGGTGCCACAGTAAATGTTATGAAGTTCTTTTGCATTTTGCAAAGTGCAAAAGTTTTGTACGCGCGCCGGTGTATCGGGGCACGCGATGCATGCGAACGTGAAGACTTCCCCTAACTTTTTCACTCCGGATTTCTTCATTTAAATAATGTTTCCTCAACTAAACGCATTTTGCGAAAGCTAGCTGATAATCTCGTTTATGTTGTAAGTAGTATTTAACAAAAACTTGGTGTGTAAAGAAAATAAATTTTACTTAAGTACTTATTGAACCAAGTGGTCGGCTGATGCGTATTTAAACTTTGCAGTATTTACTTAGTTTTACTAAAAAGTGAATAAAGCCGCATAAAATCAATTATTCAAAGACTGTTAGCGAGGCATAAAGCAATTCCTTGAATAGTTGTGAACTTCTTTCAATTGATTCTCCGCAATAAAGTTCCTCTGCAGCCTATTTATTAAAAAAGTTGGTGCCTTAACCGTGGGATGCGGCAAGCACATGCCCCTGTTCTTTTAAAATTATTTTCGCCGGCGATTTGTAAAACAAAGCATGTTATGTCTTAAAGAAATGGATGGCCTGCAAGTTACCGCCTCGCACAGTTCCCCTTCACCCCTTTTTGAAAACATGGCTTTGGTTATTAGATTTGAATAAAGTCAAAACCCTTTGTTGTAGGTCCCCATAACGAACGTCATGCATAATGTTAACGTCATGGATAATTTAATGAAGTTTAAAAATCCTGGTCTGCGGCAGGGTTGACACGTACAAAAATATTGGTACCATTTTATTTAAATGTGAAAATGTAGACTAGCTAAAACATTAGCATTTGGTTTGGGGTTTTTTATCTCGGTGATTTAATTTACGCGTTCACACATACTTACTTATTGTCATGATGGAAAACTTTTACTCATGCACGTAGGCTAGACGTTATAGCGGGAAACATTACGTTATCATAACCTGATGTCTACAAGAATAAATAAAACAAGTGTCAATAAAAAAATATATATTTTCATAATTATTAACCCTGTTACATCTATCTTAAATATAAGTTAATATTATGAACTAATATTGTTTATATTATTAACTAATATTTAAGATAGAAACGGCTTTCCCTTCTCACGTTTTGTTTTTGTGGAAACCTAAGTAGTTTTGAACCTGATCGGGGCCCATAATCATATTAAGCTCAATATGCATTTCTGTTTCTGCATCTGAATAATTACCTAGAAAACTTACGAATTTTATGATGTGCATGCACATATCGTAGTTTTTTGTAGAAGGTATAAGATGTCTTACAACCTCTTTGGCAAATTAATTTATCACTTTTTTAAACCATGCCTCTAACAAATATCCAAATACAAATAGATTTACCTCAAGGCAAACCCTTTTATTTTATTTTTCCAGTAATCATTAAGATACTGTTTACCTTCAGTATTTAAATCGCTTCGGCGGCTTCCCATTAGTTTTTTTTTTTGTAATTTTCTTAAAAGATCGCCATGTGCATTTTGCCCAGTTAATAAACAGCCTTATTACGACATTAAATACTAAAACAAATATTTAATAAAAATAATAATATAGGTAGTTAAATTATTATACCTAAATTATATTTTTCCAGAGAAATGATGTTTTGTATAATTAATAAAAAAAAACAATTGAATAATCTTCTGATTTTACCAAGCTTGTAGCAAGATAATATTAGATACACATAAATAAAATATATAATTTATGATGCCAACTAAAATAAAGGTTTCTTTCAAAATCTATCCCATAACACTACCTACCTACTCAGCAGATACTTCCTAAGTTCCTAGTTATACACTTACCCTCTTACGAAGTTACGTTGTTCCTAACTTTAACTTAGTCACATAAAAACCATATTTCAGTGGCACGAATCGATTTAAACTTACCTACATAATAACTGTAATACACAGCTTCCTTATGGTAACTCGCAGTAGGCTTTGTCTGGCACCTTGGTCTTATTAACGTGCATAAATATCTGTTCCCCGCCGCCTCGCCCCAATTTAGCGCCAGTACGCGGCGCTCCTAACAAATCAACCTGTTCTAGGTAATTTCAACATTTATCCATTTTTGGGTAGTTGCTCAGTGCTTTATTTTTCGGGTTTGGATCAGTCTCGTAATTTTTAGATTTTTTTACCTTTTCGATTTCATAATACCTATACTTTTGTCTCGATTGTCGTTTCTGTCAAACAGGAATAAAAAAACAGTTCAATAAATTATATTTCTGTAGCATAGCAGCTGTAAGCCTTGATCAAAGCAGTCAGCAGACCTCTACTTTACCAAAACCATGACCGCTGTATAGTACTAATACATTTTTAATAATACCTTTCAATAAATTAATTAAACATACTTACTAATAATATTTTTATAGTTCGATATTAACCGAAATTAATATTTTATTTGTGTACGGAACTTTAATTTTGTTTACAGCATCGAAACTAACTGCCTATGGTCCGCCGGGATGCATGCATATTTTATTTGTTTGAAACATCAGTTCGAGAGTAAAACAAAGTTTGAATAGTATTTTACTAGATTTTATTATCTGAAACGGGTAATTTCCCCTGTACAAACACTCGCCTCTGTTCATTCGAGAGCCCCAGCGCGCGCTAAATTTGAATTCATGTTACGAACGGGCTACATAAACCAATTACTGAGCAGAGCCAATGGCGGGTGGCGGCACGCGGGGAATCGATAATTCACAATATGCCCGCTAGAGGGCAACGCAGCCGACGCGGTGCGCGCCCACACCACTCCTCCACGTTGCGCATCCGTCTGATGAACCTTGTAACGGCGTGCAATCAAAACAAGCATGTTATATTAGAAAATTATTCAAGTTATCATCAAAGTTGTACTGTAAACATATAGAATTAAAACAATTAGAATTTATGGATACATTTTTCTGTTAACTTAAGACAAATTTACATTTAAGTAGAGCGGAATTTTAAATAAATAAAAAAATATATATATTAAATTAAAGTATGAAATTTCGTATGAACATAAAAATTTAAAAGTAATTTATCAATATAAAGATATGTAGCCCCAGCATAAAATATCAACATTTTATTCACGCCGGTGCAAAGTCACGTCGGGCTGTCGCTCGTAGTCAGCTGCTGCTTAGCTTGCCGTTTCGTGTCGCGCTTCTTGTCCGCTTTCAATGTTTTCCGTTTTATTTTGTTATTTCTGTGATGCAAACCGATTTTTTAACTAATATTTATATTATTACGTTAATGTGAATGAAACTGTGCAATAAATACAGTGGTATCAGCCCCCGGACAACAGAAAGAAAGAGGTAAACGCCTTAATATTTTTGTTTGTCGCGAACATAACCTCTCTGACATCACGTACGATGCTCAATTTCAGTCGTTTAGCTTTTTATGTGAATTGTAGAGCTGGATAAGAGTCTTTATAAAAGAATCGAATGTCGGTATAATGTTTCCATTCAGTGTAATCGTTGAATTTTATGTTTATGTTCCATATTGATGATTCCGATAATACGAGGTGTTCCTTCATTATGGAGCTAATGTTGTTTTCAGAAATACCTTTATCCTTGTATTTTAGAGTGTTATTAACCATAAAATAGGATTATACATGTGGAATTGAGTTACAATTTGCATGCTTTTAATTCCATTTAGTGCGGTCAAATGTTGACTCTAAAGTGAATCACCATGACAATGCTTGCTTGATAAAACAATGACATCGTGTTCCCACAGGGGGCGTTACTTGTCGGAAAATACAAAATAGCGAACTAAATAAAACTGAATGTTGTTTTCCATTGCATGAAATAAACATTCAGCATTTTCTTCATATTTATAAATATCATAGGTTAAGGTTCTGGGTAGGTAGGTACTTGAATCGTTTCATAGTCATGGTTCTTTTGCGTTATACTGATTACCGTAAATACTTACGTACTGTGTTGTTCTATGTCATAATATTTTATTGTTTAGATACTCGACTAGGTACCTACTTATGACCACGTGCTGTGACGTGCTTAGCATCATATGTAGTGCATTAAAGAAAGTAAAAATGGTGAATAGTGCGAAAGAGACAACTAGTGAAGGTTAGCGACCGCATCAATACAATATTTTTAAGAGAGACAAACAAAGTTTGTGTAGGTACTCAACTACTCACTGAAGGCGTAAATTCTTATAAGCAGACAAAGGAGAGCGAGACACTGCCATGTAGGAGGCATTTTTTACAGGGCATTCACACTAAACCTGCCTAACTAAGCTGCTATCGCTAGACTATTGAACTTAGGTACTAAAATAAATTAGAAAATGTCTAGAAGATCATTAAATTTTATATACCTACATATTATAAACGTGAATTGCAAACAGGCACGTAGGTACCTACCTACTGCTTTGTTGTTAAGTTAGGCAATTAGGCACACCTAGGGAATTTTTGAATTTATTGATGTATAGGTAGGTACTAAAGCTTTAGAGTTTGTTTGTTTGTTTGGTTGAACGCGCTATTCTCAGAAACTGAAATCACCAACCCTCAATGAGCAAGCGCGGTGATCAAAGCTCGAGGTAGGTAGGTAGTAGGTACCTACCTACATGGGAAGAGGCCTGTGCCCAGCTTCTTCTTCTTCCTGCCCTTATTCCATTCATATGGGGTCGGCGCAATGCGTAGGTATTTTCCTTCCATTCCTCTCTATTACTCGTCATCGCGGCATCCACTCCTTTCTTTCTCATATCATCTTTCACACAATCCATCCATCTCTTTTTCGGTCTCCCTCTGCTTATATACCCATCCACAGTCATACTTATAACTGGCATGTGCCCAGCTGTGGGACATTTATAGAGTAGGTAGGTATTATTATTATTAAATAGGTAATATTTATAAGAATTCCTTTATTTTATTAATATTCGTAATTTTTATAAATTAAATAAGTACCTATTTATATTTCTTAAATTGTTCTACCTATGTTGATAAGAATTACTCGTGAGAAGTAGTTTTTGTCCTACATGATAGGTAGGTAGGTACCTAAATCATAAATATTTAACAATAATCTTGAATGTTTGTTTTAAGAAAAACATGAACCAAATCCGTCGATGTTTTTGATTACTGTTATAACTAACTACGTTCATGCTATTAGCTATATATTCAGAGTTGTAAGCGTTCCGTACTGAAATTACAAAAACTGTGTGAGACTCAGACATTTCCTGAAACACTTATATCAAGGAAATTAATTATTTTCAGTTAATTTTATACTCTCTCCCTTTCTTATTATACTTTCAAAAGAAGGATAAATAAAAGTCTGAAAATTCTAATAGAAAATTGTCACCATCTGTGTCGAGTTTGTTTCGTAACGTAACCAAGGGTTTTGAGTATTGCAACACTGATAGACACGCAGTCGCAATGTAGTACGGAACCCGTACATCAATTTTAACTTGCCCTTGACAGACATCTATTATTGTAGTCGTATAACAGCCGGTAACTGTTAGTAAACACATCATGTGTAGTCGTTCAAATAGTACCTATTCAAAGATTCAGACGGTACAATGATGTCAATAATTTTGTTCGACTCATGCGCATAAATACATACGAATGTTCGTACGGTCGCTACTCTGATGTTTTATTGGCGTCAGACTTGTATCTGTTGAGAATCTTAAATCATCTTCAGCCTATATTTGTCCACTGCTGGACAGAGGCCTCTCCTATGACACGCCACTGAGCTCGATCTTCAGCACTTCGTCTCCAACCACTGCCAGCCACAGTGCGGATGTCATCTCTCCATCTAGCCCCTGGTTGTCCTACAATACGTTTGCCGAGACGGGGTCTCCACTCAAGAACACGTTTTCTCCAACGGTTGTCGGTTCAGCGGCATATAGGTATGACCAGCCCACTGCCACTTCAGCTTACTTATCCTCTGGGCTACGTCACCGGTAACTCTGGGTCTCTGCCGGATCACCTCATTTCTGATCCGATCCTTTATAGACACCGAATTATAGGAATATTAAATATTAGACGTGATACCTGTGTAACTTATTAACTAACTGCCAAACATATACATACATGATACCTAGGTATGCGGACTAGGTATAAAAAAAATTATAATCTAACTTAACTAAAAAAAATACTTAAGTTAGATATTAAAACTAAAAACATATTACATACTTTTTTCACCTTTTTTTTCAAAACAATAAAATTTGATAAAGATAAGGCGCATCAATGCGCCTTATCTTTACATACTTTTTTCACCTTTTTTTTCAAAACAATAAAATTTGATAAAGATAAGGCGCATCAATGCGCAAAACTTGAACACGCCTGAACTTCAATTGAAGTTCAGGCGTGACGTCACAAGTTGGCAAAAATTGTAGCCACAAGTGACGTGGCAAAACAGTGGTTTCTTGCCACATCACATCGCCTTAACAATTAGATATTCGTTATTTCGAGAGAGCAAAAAATACGTATCTAATATACTTTTATCATCTAACGTAAGGACTAGATAGATCATTCATTGTCTACAAACCGGACATTGAGAATAAAAAACAGTACGTCCTTATTATTACAAAATGTATTTACTGTTAGATGACCAAGCTTAACTTTCTAGGTTAACTAGATGTTACCGCCCACTACTAGGCTTAATACGGTTAGGTTAGAATACAAAGGCCGAGATAGATAATCTAGCTTAGCTTTAGCAAAATAATTACTATAGTTAGAAATGACAACTGAAAAATGGAGAGAGTATCACCCCCTACTACAGTAAGGAGGGTTGTTTTTTAGAAAGAGCTAAAAGATATTGCATTCTTTGTCTCAAACACTTTTCATTTTGTAAATGAATCACGCTCAAACTCATTGGTTTTAGTTTTAATTGATTTGTCCAAATCTCAATTTAAATATCTTTAACAAAATATTTGGTATCGGTCTGCTGGGTGTTGTGGTTCCAATGGCTTGTATGATATTACTAAATGATGCCGTATATGGTTCTTTAAAATGTCAACATAAGTTGTGTTAAAGGCTCTTTGACATTTTCAAGTATGACAACATGTTTTATCAATCTATATTTAATTTACATACACTTAAATATTCTGACGTTATTTGTAAGTAAAATTGAAACCTATTTTAAAAGACAACCAGGCAAGTTTGATACTTTCATATTGTTTTATATTCAGCATGTATGTGCAAATCTGAATTCTTATAAGTAAGCTAATTAGTAACGTATTCTAAAATTCTGTTAAATACAGATGACTAGCTGAATAACGTTTGCAAATGTCGACTTTTGTCGAAAATGTCCGTCTCGTCGGCCATATTCCGTTTTATGTCGCAATATTGTGAGCGTCGGCGGGCGGCCGCGGCCGGTCGCATGCATTTACATACATTAATGCGGACGGTGCACATGCATGCACCTCGCTCTGAATGTGTGTGCGCTGCGAATTAACTGTAATTGAGCCATTCGGACAGCGGCGAGCCGCGCTCTACTGCCTCTGTAGTTTGGCCGCTCAGCCACCACTTTACGTGTGTCGTTGTATCTATTACAAACAATATCAACATTATCTACTTCCCACTATTTCCGGGGTTGCTCAGATTTCCTTTTATCCAATAAGATTCTCATAGCTTTTCTTCTTACATTCCAAATTATGTTACTACTACCTTTTCACCGTCTACGATTTCCTATCCTGTTTCGGTCATATGAATCGGTCTTAGTCTCGTGAGCAACTTACCAATGCTAACGTTGAGAATATTCATCTTCACCCCTTTCTAGAGAAACAAACAGGGGCGCCGGAATTTCGTTATTAAGGCTACTGAGGGGGTTTGTGCTCTACCGTCGCACACCTGACTGATTGATAGCACTTCTTTCCACCTCGGGTCGAGCTTGTAATCGAGCCATTAATAAAGTTTACTGCCTCCAAGTTTATCCTGTGGACTCGTTATTTGCTTAATGGGCCGGCAAACAGCTCGGGCACAAGACACCTGTGCTGGTCCACTCATTGTGAACTGAACACTAATTGACATATTGAGAATTCGAACAGATTGACTCTCCTTCGCATCATTAGATATCGTGGATATAAGGGGTTGGTACAGTGTTAGTCACCATGGGGCCATCGTCATCTTGAGGAAATGAAAAGTTTATTGAATCTATATGTTACCGGCCAAACCCGATTTCAGGACAAACTAGTTTTGCCTAGGCTAAACTAGTTCTTCCTATACGCGATAGGATTAACTAGTATAGCCTAGTCCAAACTAATTTGTCCTAAGCCCGATAGGATAAACCAGTTTAGCCTAGGCTAAACTAGTTGAACCTGATATAAATAAGTGATTATTTACTATCTTAACTTCATTATTTATCACATTGCACGGTCATTATTATGTTGCTACATGATAGTTGGGCAATTTGATAATAAAGCTATATTTAACACACATAAAGTCGTGAATCGCTTGAAAGGTTTTCAAGCACGGGGCGGTCGCTGCCGCGACTCCGCTCGCTCCGCTCGCCGCCCTCGTGCACGTAAGGGTCACCATATTAACCTAACCTAAACCTACCGGACGTTGGGCAAAAAGTTTTCAACACAAAGTCGTGGGCGTATTTATATTAGGATCAACTAGTTTGGCCTAGCTAGGTGAAACTGGTTTATCCTATCGGGCTTAGGACAAATTAGTTTGGACTAGGCTATACTAGTTAATCCTATCGCGTATAGGAAGAACTAGTTTAGCCTAGGCAAAACTAGTTTGTCCTGAAATCGGGTTTGGCCGGTAACATATATAATTAGTAACTTAACCATAAAATGAATCCTGTCTTATGAAAAGGCTATAAAATAATAATAAAGTATTTTTTTCTAATCAAAACCCCTATTTCATCAATGTTTGATGGAAATTAATAGAGGCATGAATTATTTTATTTGGTTTCTAAATTATCTGGCAGTGGGTCGAGCTAATGTCATTCGTCGCTTGACAAAGCGACTGTTGGCACGGAGAGGCTTTGCTCGTAGCTATGTAAACAAAGAGGGCAAAAAGGTTGAAGCAAAAAGTAATAAACTTTTTATTTATATTGCAGTTAAATACTGTTTTGTGAAAAAATAACAACTTTAAAAAGAATAAACGGTTATTTTTCAGATGTAAATACCTAATTAGTCATGTTAAAATTTAGACATGTCTATGAACTCTTTCTTTGTTATGGCGCTTAACGTTTCTGAAAATTGCAGCAAGCTTACGAATGTGAAAAAACCAACAGGCTGTATTTAGGTGTGTGATTGACTTCCGTCAATTGCGGTGTAGTGCTGTTGTCAGTATTCTGACAGTGAGCACTCGACAGCGAGAGGCTTAACTTGACGGAATGTAAACGGTGTGGAGACAAGGGAGGTGCGGTGTCGTCATAAAAAAGGGCAAAGCAATAATTGTGGTGGAGTGCGGGGCGGCATCGGCGCACGAGCTCGGCCTCTTCCTTCCGCCCGCCGTGATTGAAAGTTGACATTGAACGGCGCGGGGTGGCACCAGGTACGGCCCTCGCTATTTTTGACCCCGCGACCTATCGCGCCGGCGATCGGCCTCGACAGAAACTTGCCGTTTTAATCGCGTGAATGTGCCGCACAGTTTGCAAATGCGCACAATACTAACATTTCGTGTACCACCGTAAAACGGGGTCGCTATGAGCTCCTTTGGTGCAATTAAGTCAAAACAGTCCTAATTTACAACTTTGATGTAATTAATTTCATATGCATACGTAGGTATAAGTAACCAGGTCAAACATTTAAGTTGAATATGACGCCCACAACTTATAAACTCACTTTTGCCGGTTGTGAAATAAAATTAGGAATTCTTATCAATCAACCAATCAGTTTAATTTTGATCCAAATGGTTTGAATGAAGATGTTAACACCGCAGCCGTGGCAGAGTACCACTCGAATTGGGTCAACGCCTACCGACAAAAGGTGCGGCGTCAGATAAGCGACATTTCCCGGCGTCCAGCTGCCGCTAGGCCCTACTAAAACAAAGAACAATGAAATATATCTCATTTATTTACGTTTCTTTTTTTTTCATTGTACATACAACCAATGTATAGATAATCATTAAGCGTCGTTTACTCGGCGCCCTTTAATGTGTTTGCATGCTCGACAATTTGATACCACGCCTGTTTGCATTGTTGCCATTTTGCCTTCCCGATTAGGGTCGCATTCGAGCTCCATATTTATTAGAGCGTAGGACTCGCGACACGACTTTCATTTTATACGGATACACCATGTCTATAATAGCTATATTACGCTTTCCTTTTCGAGGGATAAGTATTTAAATGATAAAAGTATTCGTAGAAACACAACATCGCGACGTTTCCCGAGCGACCAGGGAAAAACAACCTAACACGTGCTACGATCGACTTACGTAGCAATGCTTTACGTAGCTGTACATGTCGTTATGATTGCAGGTGTGCCTATTTTCAAACCGAAGAGTCACTTAGGTACACCTTAAATATTGTTAGTTCATTGCCTGATTGGTCCTTTATACATTCTTCTAACTTTTTGTTATATTTAGTTGTTTCGGGATTGAGCACGATTTTAAAAACTGTTTGACAGACTAAAGCACAAACATGGCGTAACTAGATAGTAGCTACGTATAGAAAGCTCTGTGGCGGAAGGACGTGTCACTCACGGCGCGCTGACGTCTGCCTGCTTTCAGTAGAGCGCCAGGCGAGTTTCCGACCTGCCCTCCGACACCGACACTATTCAACGTCACATAGTTCACAATTGCAATGCCGCTCACAATCGAAATACTCTCACATTAATGTTACTCAGACACTTTAATTCCATTTTACATCTGGCATTTCAATTACGTAAATAAGAAGAATATTAACAGAATCTGTTAAATTTAAAGTAAAACAAATAATTACACGAGAGGCAACGCGCGTGTAAAAGCCTGAACCGCGTACAAATTACAATAAATTGTGAAATGAGACAACAATGGCACTGTCTCTGAAGGGACTCGGGTCCTGGTAATCATTACGTAAAATGTTGTGACACGGGATAAACAGCCAGACGTTCGAACCGAGGACGCCGTTAGATAGAGACCACAAATTATATGGAAACCCTTTTGATATACCAATAAGCGTAGTCGCAATATAAGACATACCAAATATTGCAAACCATGTCTTTTTCAGAAACTAATTTATTCCTAAGACTAATGTTATTAGTGTATAAAACAACCTTATATGGCAAAAATGGAAACGCCCTTTAAAATTATTAAATATCATAGGTAACAAAATATACATATAACAATAGCGTTAAATGCGAGAGCACGACGTAAAAAGTAAAAAGCGCAAGTTATGTGGGAGCAAACACTTGACCAGCTCGGGTCGCGGCCGTAATCGTATATTAAATGAATTAACACATCAAACGACATATTTATAGCCCGAAAAACGTAACACTTTTTTGTTGTTAAGGTCCCTGAAACAAAAAAGCTTTTATGTTTTGCGACCCACATTGTTATGTATATTTAAATAAAATGTAGTCTACTTTGAAACTTAAAATAAACAAAATATTTACGTATACAAAATTATATGCAAAGGTTATATTATACACAAACGTCATTTTAGTTAATTAAATTACTACCTAAATGTCTTTCAACAGAAATAAACTTTCAACTTATTTACATATTGTCTCCTATATTTTACATAATTTATAGTAACATGTACTATCCCCTCAAATTCAAAGCCGCGATAGTACAAAAAATGATACTCGGACTTGGGAGTGACAGTTTAATACCAGGTTTAAATAGCTCTATAGAGTTTGAAATCTGTAGCCGCAGCGAAGTTGATTGGCGTGCCAGAGATCCAACTATTGAATGTGTTATTTATTTATTTATTTAATGTGTGTTGACACAGTGCCTGTAAGTGGAAAACGCTGGGTAATGTGAGGCAGTTTATCACGTGCGAACCAGGGCGGCCGACGGAGTTCGCCGTGTCGTGCCCGCTGCCATAATGCGCTCAATCACGCGACATTACACGCTATTGGTGAAATTTATATGTAACTAAAAGTTTGTTTACAGCATCTACTTGACGCCCCCACCTCCCACTCACACTATGTGCTTAAACTTAGTTTATTAGACCTTATATTTTACTAGCGAAAACTATAAATAATATTTAATACATTAATCTACATTTATTCAAAACATTTCAGCTGGTTAAATTCGAATTGTGCTACCCACTTGTACTTTTCTTGCTGAGGAAATAAATTGAGATAAGTTCA
The DNA here is from genome assembly GCA_950381575.1 of Plusia festucae. Taxonomy (NCBI): domain Eukaryota; kingdom Metazoa; phylum Arthropoda; class Insecta; order Lepidoptera; family Noctuidae; genus Plusia; species Plusia festucae. Next base: position 10,029,178 of record OX494434.1, read on the forward strand.
CTGTTTAAACCGCTTTTTCCATAGACACAAAATAAACGTCATTGCTATTCAACACGAGTATTGTAATTATATTGTTGCGCAATACACGATGGATTATGCTGACGCACATTTGAATAAGACTGTACGTTACATATCCACCAACTATTGTCTGGTTTTTATCTATAAAATTATGTAAGTAAAAAGTTCCATAATTGTAACTAACATGATTGTATCTTAACACCTGGTTTCAGAAAGGATATATATATACTATTCTTAAACTAATTTAATACGTTTATGTTTACTTTGATAAACCAGACAATTTTGTTTGTAAATAAAGTACATGTCCGACAATTTCAATATATTATCTACTAGAAAAAGTGTTTATGTAAATAATATAATCAAGCTTATCGGCTTTATGAGTCCAGCTAGTACAAGTAATCATATTTTGTAACTGTATATGACAACAGATAAGTTTCATACTGGTATAGTAATACACGTTGATATTCAATTCCATCCCTTTGTATTCTACTCTGATAAAGTTCCGAACGTAGTAATACTAACTTATTGCCAATGTAACAATGGTTAGAGTAATCTTTGAATAGCTACATTATATCCGTAACTGAGTACCTAATAACACAGTAGTCGTATTGTGACGTGATTGAAATTTCATACGACCGACGACAACGGGGTAGTTACAAAAGTTGTTTAGTATTTTATGAGGCAGCAGTCCTCATTGTAGTTGCTGTAATGTCCGTGTGTTCTATAAAAGTCCCTAATGCTTTAATGATGCAATAAATCACAAACTTAGTCCTAACCACGAAGTAACAACTTCGATATTACATATTACAGTTCCTAGATACATGGTAGATGTCATGTTTAATACATCCTAGATTCAATATTTTAACAAACAGTGGATACCAAAACCTTGTCGGTTAAAAGTCCACAATTTATACTTCCACTGATTTCGTATGTTTCCAAAATCGGCAATCGGAGAAAGGAATTGATAAATAATTTATGATTTAATCTCGAATCTCCGGACAATGAACGCTCTGTACAAGCGATAATTTAATTTATTCCGTCAACATGAGCAATAGGTACCAGTCCGTTTACGTTTTCAAACTTTTTGTGCACGGTATATTCGGGCAAGTAGTTTTATGTCGACCATTTTGACTTTTATTTTATTTTTCGTTTATTTTCCCTTGCGCGGCCGTAAAACGTACCTGGGCTCGCTCGCGGGGATAACGGAGCGGGCTCACGAAAAATTTATTATTGAGACCTTTTCGCCCGAGCTCCATCGACAGACATTGCGAAGGCGAAAGTTATGAATGACACATGTTTTGAAATATTACCTGCAGTGAACTGCTCCCGAGAAGAAAATTTCATAGGATGAGAAGTTTATTTGTCGTGAAATATGTGGGAGTTTTACGAGAGCGGGGCGACTTTTACAATGCTACGGATCAAGCAATTTTCTTACTTTTCGGTCTATATTGCAGAGTAATAAGGCTGAAAGGTACATTCCGGAGAATAAAAGTATGAGGTGCGACAAATTGGATGAGAAAAGTTTGTTATTCAGTCCTTGAGCGCCTATTTGCTTCGTTACCAACAAGGAGTTTTTGAATCAAAGGAAGAATGAAAGCATTTCTCTGCAGCTTTATTAAAAATGAAAACTAATTGCTTAATCAGTAAGTTGCTGTAGATGGTATTATCTTCAAAATATTTTATTTTAAAGTAAAAGTAGGTACCGTGTAGACTTAAAACGGCTAAAAATAGATTTAAAAAAAATTGTCACTTGTTACTTAATCAATTAATTTATAGATGTATGTATGAATGTGTGATTGGATTTAACTGGAGCCAAATTGGCGCACTTAGAACGCCTCAATGGTCTCATAGTCATCCTGACTTCGACATCTGCCTGGCACATGTGCTCTTTACACTCGTGGCATCTGTGCGCTTGACCTAACATTCACCCATATAATATGCCAATGTGGTGTATTAAACGATACAATGATTATTTTTAACATTGCATGAAAACATAATAGAACACACTTTAGTAAACCCTTAGTAAACGCGCAAACCACTCTCATATAAGCATAGTATAATATACAACTGTGTCATCGCTCGAATGGCGATTCGTTGTCGGGCGAAATTAGCGCCAACTCGCCCGTCCGGAGCCTCTGTTTTATTCAGGCCCTTGGGAACTCTGACACAATGAAAAAATTGTTGTATGGTATGCTGATGTTTCTTTTTTTTTGCCAATTATGGAAATGTGTGGGTATCGCGCGCCACCTGGCGTGGACGTGCGCCACTAGCTATTCTCCCGAGGCCGGACACCACTGACGCTAGTTTGTTCCTGTTTCGAGCTAGAGAAAGTTCTAATTTCACTTTTACTATGACAGTCATATAACTCTAAATTTGTGTGTACAGTATCACAAATAGTCTGTATTATTTTGATCACGTGTCTAGACAGTTTCTCGAGTTTTCAGTTGAGACAGAGAATAGACATTTATGAAGACAAGGGTTCGCCTCGTTGCTTCAAATCTTCAATTATTCTGTAATTAATTCTTCCCAGGGTTCACTTAGTTTAAATTATATCTTTAAATTTTTTAACACTTTTGCATTAATTCTAGTTTGCTTTTACTCCTCTAACAAGTCAATGAAGTGCTTAAATCTGGTTAAAAAAAAACGAAATCTTGCTTGAAAATTCGCAACAACCTTCCTTTTGTGTGTCTCATAATGCAATCACTTTATTGGACCAATGATTTTATCCGCACGAACATAATAAGTAATTTTGCCTGGTCGGTCGATATTGTGCAAGTAATGTAATCGTGCTGTATCGAAAGTGGTTATCGAGTGGGCGATCGGTATTTTCCCGTCACCATCGCGGCCTGAGTCACCGCCGCCGCCGCGCCGCACAGCGCACGATTCGCGGAACTCACTTCAACCCTTCGCAGAGGGTGCGTTCGCTAATGACTACCGGACAACGACCGCCCTCCGAATGGCAAACCAGACATCGTGCGAATGTACACCCTCGAAACCACAACAGTAAACTCCAATTCGGCAGATTCCGCTATCAGTCTGCAATTCAGTGCGTGTTTATATGCAGCTTTTCAATCGGCAACATTATTTTGATAAATATGCATGAAGTGGCGAAACCAGCGGCGTGGGTAACACAACACGCCATCGTGAAAATTTAATGACATTTCCTGGTAGTCACATAATGAGTCATATCCGTCGAAGGGTTAATTTTAACGCGATATCGCAACGTAAAATCATCAATTTCCTATCAAGGGGTTGCCATGGTAAAGCACTTTACCTAATACTGCCAATGTTGATACATAGCAGAATAAGTTAGGAACATGGGTAGGTATAGTCAATGTCCAACTGGCCCTGAAATTTAATGTTATTGTTTAATTGAAATAGTAACTATTAAGTATTAACAGATAAATGAAACGAATGACATAAAACTACAATGATTTCAATATTTAAGGTCAAAAGTAATAATTTAACTCAACTTCTGATTGGGTATTGATTATATTGTTAACTTACTTTTGTAACGATGTTAACTTTTAAAAACGTATTAACTTTGTGTACCTAGGTATATTATTTATTTACTCTCCTAGTTCTCCTTTAATTGTGTGTTAAAGTGTAAAGAGTTCTTATTTCTGTCCCTTGAATCCTTCTCTATAATAGAACTCAAATGACTATAATTACTGTAACCGTCGAGCTCAATTACAAGTAAAAAGTAAATATTTGCCTGACTCATTGTATCCTTTCATGAAGTTTGTTAAATTAAGCAGTGTTTGTGTACACTTTTGTGTATCTTGATTGCTCCAGTTCCGATTGTGGGTTGCTTTGTGCTTAACTTGATGGCGTATGTCTTTACGTCACTTTATTCGAGCAGAGTGCGCTCGCTTTGCTCGTGAATCTGAGGCTTGGCTTATCTAGATTTACTTGAAACAGTACCTATGTACACAAGTAATGAGATTTTCTAGCTACCGTTACACGAGACTGTTCAAAGAGCTTTAATAGGCATCTGCATTCATCAAGAGTCCTACGTTACCCGCCATACATTTTCATGGATACTTGCTTCTAATTTCGGGTTTAACGATAACTTATTCTCATTAAAAGCGATTCTAGCGAAATTATTCTAATATTCGTTGTATTGAATGACAACATCTTGATATCAAGTATCCGTTTCAAAACTCATCCTTAATGTATTGTTTTGCGTTGCTCCACATCTCACGCCTCAATATAAAGCGGTAAAACAGATAAACACACATTTGAATTATTACAAACAATACTGTAAATTTGAAAGTGTCCGTTGCTCCCCTCCCGGTTGGCAGCCCTCCCCTGCAGCGACACATTCGATAAGTGTAGATAACAATCGCCATTTTACATTCACTTCACCAGCCACCTTGACCCACGCAAGGTGATTCAGTGATATTATAACGCTGTATCCGCCAATGACCACTTCGAAAGTATCTATCTAGACGTTATTAAGACAAGCTCGCATAGTTTGATCTTGATACAGTCTTGAGATTTTTAATCTTGCATATAGTGATCATTTTACTGCCATTTCAAATCAAAGTTTTTAAACTTGATTTCACGGTTGTTGTTTTAAATTGGAACATAGATACCACACAAGTAAATTTCACGATTATTTATACACAAGTCTTGCAATAGAAAATATTATTTTAAAGTTATCTCAAATTGCAAATAAATACGTAAGCCAAGTTGATTCGTGTATGGATGTACTATTCAGAAAGTTGATACTTGCCAGGACAATAAAGAAGTACTTTTTATCTACTATAGGAAGATATTTATTATTTGGATATGTATCCAAAGTAATGAGAATGAAATAAAGCTTTATGCTTTCGCGTTTACTTTTAATTTCGCATAACGCGATGAAAATGTTTTTTGTTTCTATTACTTTACCGGATTATAACTGGTAAAACATCTCTGTGACAGTATGAGCTCATTTCCTGCAACATAAAACACCGGCATCATAACAAATAGAGCAATAAGACTTGCTGCGCCACATCGCATGCACAAAACTGGTTGCGTTGTGAAATAATGCCATGAGCCTGCCACTTTTTAGTCGGCAATGTTATTAAATTTATACACAAGTTTATTTGAAGTAATGGTGTATTAAAATGTTTCATAGAAAATTGTAATTGCAGTTTTAGGCTTAGAATAAGTTCTTGTTCCTTTTATATGTTCGTTTTGGAAATCTTTATTATATTGTTTATATTAAATGGGAATACTTTGTCATTAGTCTTGTATAATTTCTTCTCTTGTCTTGAAATTAATTGGTAACTGGTAGATCTAAAAATAATTGTTTCTAAAAACGTCATTGAACTCACTCGTACCTACTAGACGTAATTTAAATAACAAATTACTCAAGGAGCAAAGAACTGCATAATGTATATATAAAAGCTATACCTACTGCATTAAAACTTATGAAATCGTGATTTTAATGCAGTGTATAAGCAGATGACCCGACTAATGCACCGGCCGGCGACCGACTTCGACAGAAGGGCTCTTTCGCAAACTGGTTTGTGAGCGCCGGTTTCGCCGCCCCCGCCGCATGGCCACAATCGCCCGCCAACTCCGCACAGTTCGCCTGTTTAATCCACGATGTAATAAAACTGTTATATAACATTCTATATTCTGATGTTAGTTAATCATTAAATGAAATTCCCTGTTCATTCTATCCGTATTGAACGTTTTTCCTTTTCAATGTTGACACGCTAGTTTAAGATTCTTGTTTCTTTAACATCATAATTATCCTTGGTAATCAGGTAATTGTGACACTGGAGACATAATATTATCAGGTAAAGGTCAGGCAGTTATAAACTTAATGTTCTCAACTGTCACAGACAAGTGCGTTTTCATATTGGTTCAGCTTAATATAGCATTCACGTTTATTTGCTTTGGTTAAATATCGATTTGTTAAAACTTGCACTGTACGTTCTTATTTACACTGGTTACGTAACAAGGTATGTAGTCAGAGTGTTACTTCATTTGCGTGCATGTACAGTGCACACTGACAACATTTAGGTAGGAGTGACACGGTAACAAGTCAGGCAGTTTTGCAACCGTGTTAACTTCTCCGCTTTTGATTGCCTGTCAGTTAACTCAAAACATACAATACAGTCTCGTTCTACATATTTTATTTTTTGTTTTTTCATCTTTTGCTGTCAAACCTAACTGTCTCTGGTATTCATTTAGCGCCATTTGTCCGTCGCTCTCGGCATGACTAATTTAGAATTTTCGTCATGTTCTACTGATTAGATAATATGACAGATAGTTTAAAAGAATAAAGAGCAGTCAGATGGTCGCACATTGTTGTGTTTATTAGTATATGTACAATGAGATTTGCACGGCTTATGCGCAGACGCAGACTTTCTGGCAAGAGAAAGTGCAATGCTGCTCTACTTTCCACTTAAAACTAATACACAGTATGTATAAAACAAGTATACAATTGCTATATTTGGCGATAAGTAAACCACAAGCCATATGTGTTTAAATTTATCTGCCTGTAGCCGAAGTAATAAGAATAAATAAAAGTAAAGTAATAAGTAAAAGTACTTTTTCAAAACGAATAATTTGCTTGCGCTCAGTTAATTGATGATAGTTAAGATATAATATTTTTTTCTTTTTACGTACTTTTGCGAATTAAAATGTGCCGAAATTACTCTTTTATGACTTAACAAATAATGTTTTATATACGAATAATGTGTTGCAAGCACAGTAATTATTTTGCTTTGCACTAAAAAGATTTATGTTTGGAAACTTGATATTTCAGCCCGTCTCGTATTGCAAGGTGAAGTTGAATTCCTTGGTTATGGTCTAATAAACGTGGTATAACAGACCTGTCAAGGTAGTTATATCGATTGTAAGATAATAAAGATTACACGTGCACAACATGCAATGTTCAGTACGTAGAACAATTTAATGAAACATGCATACCAACGCGTTTCCTGTGAATAATAGTAATTTACATTAAGAGATTAGTACATCCGTAACAGCCAAAGTTGTATGACTACGTACATAACTGTGTCGAGTAATGTGGCGCCTACAGTCTGCGGCATGGGCGAGACGACGACTGAATTCGTAGCTTTTATTGCTTTATTAAATGCAATTTCTTTATGCCCCAAGTCATAAATTCTTAGTATTCTAGCAATATCAAATTCCATAACAACACAGACATTTGGAATGTAATATATCACGCGAAATAAATTATTTTCCTGCTAATACATTTGAAATATGCACATATGCATAGTATGCCTAGTTTATTTCAGTGAGTAAGGAAATTCCCTTGCATGTTGTTGGCAACAAATAACGCCAGCCTGATAAACTGTGGGATGCAGAAATTAATTCTATATTTGGACATTTGTCGCGTTGAATCAGAAATTCTATTAAGACCTAAATTGGACCGTTTGAGTAATTGTAAATTCAGTCAGTCAGAAGTTAACCAGTCTGAGTATGAGACCTTAAAACATATTTAACCTATTCGTCCCCGATCGGCGACCGGTCGCCGCATTACAATAGAAAATCAATTGTGTCTCATTAGCGGTGATTAGAGAGATTAATAATATTTGCTGCGCGCTCTTGTATAACCTCTTTATAGTTATTCATGCGGATATTCATAATACAGACTAAGGAGTAAAACGCAGGGTTTGCAGGCAGGTCGCAGCCGGGCGGCTGTCGGGCGACCGGGGGTCGCGAGGTGTTTCGATTTTAATCTTTCTTGGTGCCGCAGCCACGCTACTTCGCTCCAATGGAGCCATTTGCATGCGACTCGTGGGCGAGGTCCGTCTACCCACGGTTACACGGGTCGTAAATTTTGTCCTTTTACTTCCAAGGAGGGATTTTTACCAGAGGAGCAGATGTCCATTTTTGCGTAAAGGGCTAATTTATTACATATTGCGGCAAAATTCATAAAAGGATCTTTGAATTAAAATCAGTATCGGAAATACTGATCGGTGATCGTTGACCTCTCTTATTTTGGCAAATTTGAAACATCATACCGGATTTACTTTTGTTTTGCCTTTAAAGTCAATTGCGTAATGATTTCTATTCGTGTAATTTTGGTGCAATTAGTGTGGGTATCGACGTAAGCACGTGATGTAATATGTCTTTACTTAATGTGAAATGGTCTTATTGTGATTGAGAGAATAATGTACGGAGTAACGAACCCGAGATCGATACGATCGGAAAGACCATTCTCGGTACCAGCTCGATTCACTTTCTAGTTAGCGGACGCCATTGTTAGCTGCCTCTAATTTATCTAATGTAAAAGTCATTCCCCGTTCAAAACACTTGCATATCTCCATTATTGTTAGGTGAAAGTTCTCCATGGCCATGTTTACAATTGCATACGTTTAAAACACACACCAGTAGACGTAACTCAGTCGTTTTCCTCATAGAAAAAGAAAATCTAAAAATAGTCGACAATTTAGTTTAAAAACACGAGTGTTCTTAGGAGGCTAGTGTCCGACTATAGCGTAGTTGCAACATTCATAATGAGTCATACTTTTGGCTATTACAGCGACCAAGGCCAAGTAACGCGCTGTGCAATATTCGTCAACTCAAACATTTCGATTGCAATAACTCTGCTCCATTAAACAATCCGGCCGTTTCTTTTAATTTATTTTTATATGCTGAAAGGTACATATATTATTTTTAGCGTTGATTCAATTCAAAGCCACACACGCACAATAAATCCAACTTAACATATAATGGAGCATTGCTCATGCGGCGTAATCAGTACTGTCCGCCGTACGAATGCACATTGCATTGAGACAAATACAAATTACAGAGGTACTTAAATAGAGAGTCAGTCATTCGAACGCAAACAAAAAATAGCACCCATAAAACGAAATCATCAAGCGAGACGAACAGCAGACTCACCCGATTACTCAGCGTGTAATTTTGTCGTTGCGTTCGGTAGTAAATATGGGGCTTAGTAACTTGAGAAATAAATCTATCGATAAATATTTACAGATACATTGTCAGCCGATACGCAACATCGCACACAATACCATTTTAAAATTTCGCAGACGGGATTCATTGGCATAACAATTGCGCATATATCTTCATAAAACCTCCTTGAACTTAACCTTCAAAGCTATAAGTACAGCTTGACAGATCATACTATTTACTTACACGTGTAGGTATATATTTGGTCTACCCAACTAATAAGGAATTGATAGCAATCTGGGCATTGTTTTTAAATCTTGAAACTTTCTTGACAATTTTTTTTTTTACAAATCAAGCTCGTACGATTACTCAGGATTACATTTATGTTCCTAAATCATAAACATCGCATGCAACAGAGTCACTCAGACAAGCACAGTCTAAACAAGTTATTATTATAGTTTTTGCTAATTAATTATTTATACACTTAATATTATTATATTTAATAACATGACTGAAAAATTGGGACGTGACAAATGTTGCATCACTTAAAAATTATTTAAAATACGTGCTCTTTCTAATTGTGCATTTGATACTCTTGTGTTATTTCCTTTGTGACTCAATAAAAGATTTATCGGTAAGCCCGGCTGAATGACGCTATAAAATAAAACAAATTCAATCGTTTGTGATTCAACACTAGTTATACTAGCCTCTTGTTACTCGAGACTGTAGGCAATATTTACGTTATTTTAACGAACTGTTGTTAGTATTTTACTTTAAAGCGCTTGCTAAATATTTAGCGAGACTAAACGAAGTGATGCTCAATGCTCATTTTACTAAAGGTTACACAGTCTTGTTAAAACAAGTATAGCTGTAGAATATGTATTTTTAATAACAATTATATAAATTTAACACTGAAAATCTTTCGCTTGAATGTAATAAATAAAGATCTTTCTCTTTAACTAGTTTTACAAAATAACTATTACAGTAATGTTTCTATCTAAACTTAAAGCAGCTAAAATTCAACAACATGCCTGGACATGTTGTTGAATTTAGCCGCCGCTTTTACCCGCCCAGCCCATCCAACCGTACAAACTTTATCATCGAAACAAAAATGCAACGGTTTCGTAAATTGATTTTATTTTTTATATTTTCCTAAATACTTGCCAAATTCTCAATAGATAGACGTTGCGAATTAGCATAGCAGAACGAAATCAATTTATTTTATGAAATACGTATTTATTACACTTTCATATTTTAATGTCCTAAACAAGTTAGTTTTGGTTCTTTATAAATGAAACGTATGGTTATTTTTATATTTATCTATGTATTAAATTGATATCACGTCATATCAATTTAATACATAGATGTGCCTTATAAAATTGAAAGGTATACATTGGTGACATTTAAAATCATGTACTTACGTGTGTTAAGAAGCAAAACCCTTGAACTCTACTCGAAGAAATCACCAAGAACCTCGTTGAACCTTTACTCGAGTAGGGCACGTATTGTACTTGTACAAGTACCCCTTACTTTTCCCCGTATTCAAGAAGTTGCCATATTATTGTATATGTTATCGGTGATAATTTCGAGTTATTTATTGAGTCGTCTCCTATATTTGAGCTTTGTGGTTTCGTACCACTCCATCTTCCTATACTAGTGGATTTTTCAATATTATTAAATTCACATTATTTTTTAAATCTTTGGTATGATGTCGTTTTCATGAAAAATCTTGTACGACTATGTATGTGACTTTTAACAATAACATTTCAATGTACATAAAATATATTCGGTGATAATCTTAACGAAATCCCTATTCCCATTTTATACGCTGATGATGTCATAGGTGCAATGTCCGGGCCGTGAAGATTGCAGATGCGCGGGCGCAATGCGCTTAAAAATGACGTTATTGAGCGCATCAAATAATAATGGTATTTCTGAACTTTTTATTTTATATGCCGTTTATTTTGACAGCTATTGGCACGCAAATATCTTTTTACCCAAGGGTTTTTATTTGTATTTTTTATGCGGGAACACTTAACACGTATATTTCTTGAGTAATGTTTCTTAAATAGTCAGTCAAAATCCGAAGTGGAATAAGTAATTCGATGCGTTTGAAACACAAACAGATTAGTTGGTGTGCAATTAGAGTGCGGAGGTTGCGGCGCGCGTTAAGTGCCGCCCTACGGATTATGCCTTCGTGTTCACCGCGCAGTGTTTACTCACCGGCGAAGTGGACGTTTAGCGATCGCCTCACTAATGCGCTTTGTTCAATTATCGATCGATGAATCATTGATTTGGTTTCACGGAAAGCTGGAATATAGACTGGCGTTGCTTTCTATATTAAATAGGAGTCTTTTGTGGATTCCTGAAATGTTAGGTCTAGCTAGATGGTTTACCCTGAACTCGATTAAACAATTTTATGAATATCTTTGAAAGATAATTTCCTATTTTGACATCGTTTTTATTGTCTCATTAACTAACCTAGTTTAGATGCATGAAACCACAATAGAGTTGCTACATATTATTATGTTTACAATATGATACCACCAAAAAATAATACCTACTAGAGGCGACGACAAAAAAAATACTAATATTTTTTTAGATTTATTTAAAGTTACGTATAATATTATTATTAAGGTTTTTAGAAACGTGATCTGAAATAGGGAGTAGGTATTAAAATTAATTACAAATAAACTAGTATTATTGTACAGAATGCGTTACACAGAGCAAACGTTAAAAGATACTTCATAACTAAGTATGCAAATTATTTAAATATTTATGGTTTGATGACAAGACTAATTTATGGGTATCTTGATTAGAGATAAGTCAATGGCCGACATAGCATCATATAGACTAGTAATTACTCACCATACATGTCGTCATGAATGTTGTATGGTAGAGTCAGTCACCTTGGCGCACGGGGGCGAGCACGTGGGCCCTCGCCACTGAACTTGACACCAGAGCCACCGCTCTGCATGCTAATCCTGTCATTGGCTTTGCTTGTTGCAACCTAGCCGACTTTGTTGTGCCGCTACATAACACAAGGAATTTCATTAAAACTGCAATTACCTCTGCATTTTCAGATTACGCTATTTTCATTAGCCAACCTTTTTTGTAGGTAACAGTTAACTTCCTACACATTGAACTACATTGTGGAAGCGTCATAACTGTTAACTAAATAATCGACCATTAAAAACTTTGTAGACAAATAGATGTCTGAACTTTGGTATATTTGTTTCTTTTTTATTGAGGCGTTCAAACTTAACACAGTAACAAACTTATCCGTCGCGTCGTCGCGTTCAAACCGGCATGCGGCAGTGTTCAAGATTTTTAACTCGTTTAGTTACGGGTTTTATGAATGCTTTAGGCGGTAAAACAAACTGACAGAACTTAGTTGTGATCGTGTGAAAAGTGTATCAAGCTATGCCCATTACACCTATCAAAATTCAAGGCTACGCTAAGGCTAATAAGCAGAAAATTTACACCATATCCCTACGCATCAATTTTCACCCGCACGCACATTTTATGGCTGATACGGACACGCACTCATATACATACTATAAATGTGAAATTATTAAAATTAGGGCTCCTTTTGAATGTTGACTTCGGCGAGAATATGAAAATTGGAAAAGTTTTAAACTCACGTGCCACAAACCTACATAGTAGATAGTATAACTTAGATGAACTTCCCCTCTAGTGAAAGGGACATGTTCAATTTTGTCATTCATTTAAAATTAAGAGAAAATACCATATTTAACAAGCATGTAACTCATGATCATAGCACGGTTTTAAAATATATTCATGGTTGTATTTTTTAATGTTTGGGAATTTATGCAGTACAGCTTAAGTGACCTTGTTGGTATTGTCTGACTTTTTCAATTGATTCAACAGCTTTATGGATTCATGCCCAAATTAGCCAGCAAGTTAACAGCTTAGCGTGGGTGCGGCGATTCAACGTTTGGGTTCTTCATCCATTCCGTCTTGTTTATCGATTAGTCAAGAATCCGCGCCCATGGGCCAACTTATGTCATTTGGCCGGGAGTCAAGGACGACGCCGCGCGGCTCGCCGGTGCCTCGCCGGCCTTATTTGACGATTGGTGGGCGCCAGTTTTACGACTTTGCCTTTTTTCCTACGCCCTGTTTCCATGTTGACTACACTTTAGATAATACATATGCGTATGTGTGCTGCAAACACACATACGAATCATTGACCTCTGACGGTTTTTTTTCATCTTCATGTTGTCTCAAGGACGACTATTCAGTCTGTAGTCTTATCACGTCGTCATCTACAAGATTGCTTGTTTTGTTAAGTAACGCTGGATAACTTTGGATACCGTACCTACTTTCCAACTTATTTCTTGTTAAAAGATTAAAGGATAAATTAAATAATTAGGCGTCTCCATATGTTCTGTTTTATTTGCATGCATATCCATTTATTATTGCGTAAGGAATGCATGCAATCGGAAGCATTAGCTGTGCGGGTCGGTGACGGGCTCTGTTGGCTGGAAAAATGGAACGTGACATTTTAAATTTGGCGCAAAGCTCGCGACATTAATCTGGCGCGTCGCCGCCCTCGCCCATGCCGTGCGTGGCCTAATCCGCCCGCTCCCCGAACGACCCGGGAAGATGGAAAAATCTCGAAAGACTCACATCAAATTACCAGCTTTAAAGCGTAGTGAATTCCCTTGGGCTCGAGACGACACACCTTGCCTTTCAGAAACGCCCCTAAATAACGTCGCGGTGTCCTTCGGGAAGTTTGGAAGGTTCGGGTGCGCACGTGCTTTTGTCATAGTCATACTTTCGTGGAGTTTTACGTACGACGTGCCGCGCACTTCGATTGAGTTTTGAAAACGCGTTATCCAACTTTATAAATAAAATTCTTACTTTAAAGTACTTTTTCTTTTACTAAAAGTATAAAAAGAAACTACTCAAACTGTCATCAAACATGTTTTCTGCATATTTGTAGAATAGGTTTTATCTCCAAACCAACCAATACATTTTATAACTTAATTAATTATCCTTCATTAAATTAAGTACGTAAACAAACCAAATAGCTAACTTTCTACTATTTTTTAATCTATAAAATATCTTGTCAAGCTTACAAAACATGAAAACACTTACAAATAACGTCGACATTTAGTGATAATACCTTAATTTAAGCTAACATTAACTTATACACTTCACGAAGTAAACAAGAAACTAGTTAGACACTTCTTCAACTAGAGCACGGTTCACCAATTAGATCGTAAATTAACATGGTCCATTACGGAATTCGAGTCGGATCATATTGATGCTAGTTTACTTTAACGGTAATTGTTCTTTATAAATAGTTAACAACTTTGAAACACCACTTCCTCATTAGAACCATAAATGCTAACCGTAGCAAAAGCCAATTCCTCATGTTCAGTGTGTTGTGTAAAGTTTCTCTATTGTTGTCTGGCGACGCTGGCTCAGCAGTGATCCCCCTATCTCAAGCCATAGGTCACAAGAGATAATAACAACAAGCTCTAACTATAATTTAGAACTACAGCAAGCGACAAATCTGCTGTTATCTTCTGCAGTTAGTAAAAATGCAACCAGTTCAAGTTCATCGTCTTTAAACGAATATATCATCCGTAGTAATTGAAATTATAAATAAAATATAAGATTTGGGATAAAAACCTTCATATTCTAAGAAAGCCCCTCGTGTGAATCTTAAGGCCATTGTCTCCAAACTGGCAAGCCGCGCGAAAGTAGCTCAAGCTTTTGAAATACCGTCTTGCTCGCTATTTCAGACGTTCTGTAAAAAGGCGCGTTACACGTTACCGCCGCAAGCGTGAAACTTGCACACTTGCGGTCGCCTCGACACTCAACAAGCTGGCTTTAACGCGCCCTACTGCCTCTTATTAGCCGTATCTTCAGACCTAATTCACTTAACGTATTTAACAGTGCGATATAACGTCGTATTTTACCTTACATTTATGATCTCCTTATTAAATCCTGTAAGTATGTAAATTAAATAAATTAAACTATTAGCCTAAAACTCAGCCACCGTTTCATTGCGTTAATTAGTTAATAAATGTGAATGTGAAGCTTTTCCTCTTACGGTACCTTACCGTCGCGGTCGTAGAGTTCGCTTCGCTAGCTAACTATTACAACGAACAATAAGATAGCAATCGCACACTGTAGAAAGGTAATGTACCTTGTAAAGATATTTGCACGAAATCCAATCTTGTACATGTCGCCGTTTCCGTAATGAATTCAACAATAATTAGAGTTGCCGCGAGAGCGCTCGCTAAGCTTACCGGCGGATGTCACAAATCCTAGCCAAGGGCCGGGGCGTGTAATGCAAATAACAGTGTTTACCTGGCCCCGCCCGCGTCGCCAACCGCGCCACCATCGCCGCGCGATTCATAATAACAGCTTTTATTTCCGTAACTAGCTACGACGCTCTCATTTTGTCGGTTAACGCGTATTGTGTCATAGCGAAATGAATGCTGCCCAGTAATGGAGTTTTTAAGCGCAGCTTTTTCGTTCTGCGCTGCAATAACGAATTATGTAACTAGTATATTGACTTGATTGCACAGCAAACGCTGCTAGGGTCCCGTAGATAACTTTTAATTCTACCTTGAGAATTAAAAATGCAAATGATAACTAAAAGTAAGAAATGTAATCCTCATCATTTTATATGTATAGGTATATATTATGATGAACCACAGCTAAAACATTGATGTTCGTACCTTTAGGAACCCAAACACGCAGTCATTAATCCAACAAATTCAATTCGTGCTGAGTCAAAACGAGACGGTCGAAAGAAAATAAAGTATGACTGCAAAGTCACGCACCACAAAACACAGTTGACTTAAAATGCTTTTACTGCACACATATTATAGCTCTGTCTTGTGAGCTTGTGTGCGTTTAAATCAGGCCGAGTGCGTCGCTCCAAACTTCAATTTGAAGACGAGTCCACATAGCCGAGTAGAGAGACTATTGCGAGTTTTACATAGGTATCATTTGCCGGGCATATTGGAAAACTTGTAATTGGTTTAGTTTTAAATTCATGTGCGATTCAGTCTTAAAACTCATTTTAACCATGAATAATTCCAAGAACGACACACTGCAACAGAACTTCGCTGTATCTAGATATCTGAAACATAACTTTAGGATTATTTATTATCAAATTTTAATTCCTTATCCTAATAACAATTTTCTTTTCTTTTCAGATTTTGCCCGGAGTCATATATCATTGTTAAGGTGCTCTCTTCAAAGTAAGTCTATTTACATAAGCTAACAGAAATTATAGTTAAGTCTAAGTTTAGAAAACTATAACCGCAATGACAAATCATTTCTCTGTCAATCATCTTATTCTGAATAAATCTACCAATTATTGTGTAATTAGATATCTATTTGAAAATTTATTTCGTATTTTAGTATCACTGTTTCTCTGTCAAATTTTTCATGATTACCTTCTCTTGGCAAAATACCAAGATCTTACTCGCTTATCTGTTGTAACTTTGCTCAGCAAAATGGTCTAAGTTTTCTGAATAATTTCCATTTTTTTTTAATTTTAAAACTGCGTGTCGATCAGTTTTAATCAGGTCTTAACTTTATGTGACAGACTGTTGATAAAATAGACTTTTGCTTTATGGTTCCTAAAATTTGGACGTTGTTTTCTTTTACTAATTAAGAACTATCCATAACTATCGACTTTTATTAACAGAGCACGTCTAACTAATATGTAAAGCTAGATATCAATGTACAAAAAATGTACTCATACATGACGTCAGAATTACTTATGGAGGCCGACATTTGTCGGAGGATTGTGAATGCGCAACGAAGGCCAAGTCTACAACACCGGAGAAACATGAGCGGCATTGTCTAAAACTACCGACCGATCCACATTAATAACTGCTAGATTGCCTCTCCGAAACCGACGGCTGCAGCGAAGGGGTTGGACCAGCCAACACACCTCTTAGTCCTCATAAAATAACCAAATAGAGATCGGATCGCAAATATAATATCTATGAAATACTATCACACATTGTAAGCTACTAGTATTTTATAGCAAAATAATTTACCTAAAAACACATATTTTTTCAATTCGTTAGTGTAAATTATAAATTTAACAATAAACGAAATTATCTCAATTATGATGGCAAATCAATATTGTATTTGTTTGATTTAATATCTTAAAATAACTTCGTGATTTACAAAAGAATAGATGTCAAAAATAACTGCTGGTTTCTTGACTACTTTTATTCAATGTTTATAATATTGACTGTTAAACCTTAAAGATAGAAATTTAAGTGATTGAAGATAATCGTCAAATATTCTAGTGGTTGGTTTGATAAAAATTTTAATTAACACATTAAAGACAGGAAACGATTAGAGTAAAAAACACTCGGTTCGTTGGGTTTAAAAGGGCTGTTAAAAAATTACATTTCCCAAATAACAATTTGGTATACTTACTTACTCCATAGATTTTGTTTTTTTTTGCTACAGTGTATAGTGTCCATAAAAGTGTCCCATCTATATCTTAAATGCCTTCATTATTCTCACACAAGTTTGTACGTATCCCTTTAATACCTTCACCCGAACTTAGCACTTCCAAACTTGTAAGAACAATTAGTCATAAATAATTGAACATGGCCGATATTCCTTTGTAAGAAGACAAAGAGATGTCATACTCACAACTTTGTCAATTTAGTTTGAAACCGTAAAGCCCCTTACTAGCTCATGTCCTTACTTGGTAGAAAAGTGGAGGTAACATCAAGAGAACTTTCCACTCGGGGTACAGTCGTACTTACCTTGTCTAGAAAGGGATCAAACTGCGGTGCATTCTCCGCAATGTATTATGCAGTCCCGGGGCGGGTGCCAGTGTAAGCGGCTCGGAATCACTCCCACTCCCCGTCGAAGAACACACAGATATTCCTTGAAATTTTCTATTCCAAAAGTTGAGGAAACCATTTCGTTTCAAATATCTATCTTTTGTGAATTACTTGTGACGGATCTAATGATCGTAACTTATAGCTGTGTTAACTCTTTCATTTCTCAAGCGAATATCATTTAACAATAACTTTTATCGTAAGATTTATTGATATGGTTTTTAGGATTTTAGTACATCGAATCAATCTTAATAAAAACCATTCAAAATGTCTATCGTTGCAAAGTAATAATACTTCGTCAGCAGTTTTTCAAATCTGAGTCAGGTAGCAGTAACGTTCTCAAACCAAAAAGAGACTGTTAGCAATCTCATTTTAATCGGATCATTTATCAAATGTCAAGAGAGCACAATGGCAACTTACTGCAGTTGAATCTGTAAGTGAAACGGTACGATTAGGGTGATAGCTACTGCCTTATAAAGATAAAATGTATCTAGCAACACGTTTATTGCAAAGTACGGTCTACCTGTGCTGATAAACAGACAATATTTCCTTACGGGTTTGTTGTCACAGCTATTTTAAATTTATGTGAATGTCGTGCCGATGTACAGAGCAAATGTTCGCCGGCTGGGTAAGCTAATCGCATCTCATTTCCTACGTGTCGCTCGTTGTAGTGGGAAGCACAAATGAGATTGTGGGCTGACGTGTCGTTCCGGAGACCCAGTCGCGTTCGACATCGCACCCGAAACCGCATCGCTACGCTACGCGCTGTTTACAAAACACGCTTCTATCATCACACTACGTCCATATAGTTCGTACATACGTTCATAGAGAGCTGTCAATGTCATGTAATTAGTTGATTATTTAATAGGCATCGAATAAATAAGTATAATTTTGAGATAAATAATGTAAAATTGCCACTTTTGACTGATTTGATTGAATGTTCAATTATTTTACTGCGAATATTCGTATTATTTGGTAAAAGTTCAGTAAATTCATAAAAAATAAAAGCGCTATGTTAAAATTTTCATTCTCATATCATTTAATTTTGAAATATGCGTTTACCCTTATATTTTAGAATTAGCTACTCCTATACAAAAGCAGCCACATAAAATAGCTACTTATCGTAAAAAATACAGTCGTATAAGTTTGGAAACTGCGGCATTTTATATTCTTCACAATGTACCTAAACTATTGGTTAACGCGATTGTTTATTGTTGGGTAAATAATAAGAAGAGCCTATCGGTATTTTTTTTAACTAATTACTTATAAATTTCCATGGCCAAGTCAAACCTTGCTCAATTCGCGTTGACGAAACCTTCACCCAAGAGGCATCGGGAAATTCTTTTTTTATTATTTGAAAAGTGTGGTTCAATTTAGGAAAAATTATTATATACTCTCACACTTTTTTACTATGCTGGTGTAATTTTAAAACGTTCGTCTGGTTGTTTCTTAAGATTCTGAAACCCTTATTTAACTTACTAACTCTTAGACCATACCGATAAACTATCGTTATCTTGATAACCAATCTTGCACCCAAAAAGCTCGATACTTTCAGATCGTCTCCTTTAATGACGCTACCGAATTAGTCGTGTTCTCACTTAAACAGGTTCATATGTATTTAACGAAAAGCAATTTGCTTAAATCGCAATGAACGGCTTTTCGAACGAATAGAGGTCCTTTATCGCGTTTCACGCAACTTTCCTCGGCCGACTCTCTACTTACACGATTAATTTGAGTCGATAAATCCGCATTAAAAGCGGAGCAGGGGGCAGCCAACCGCGCCGTTCGGTGTAAGTAGCCCCCATTCCGACCTTTTTGTTCTCACTACAATCACTTGTTCATAGTAAACTCTTTAATCTGTTATCGCTCTACCTTCCTGAGTGTAACATAGCGTGACATGTCATAAGTGAAACGTTTTCGTAGCCGGCTATCGATCGGAAATTGGTAAGGTCTAAATGTCGGTTTCATACGGTCTGGCGGCGGGCGCACGTCACTGGCCGTCGAGACAGACAGGCAGCGTGCGCGGCGCCTGCGAGCCCATTAGACGTCTGCCCGATGTGGAACGCTCGATAAACTTGTAAAAACGCCTTCTACCCATTTAATTTTATACCTTCGCTTAAGCTTTGCTATTGGCAGATTTCTTCCTCCTTTTTTATGGGCCCGTCATTAACTGTATCGTGCGTCTATTATTTCTCGCTTGTTTAATCTGCTCGTTAATCCAACAGAGTCGTTTGAAAAACAGGCATTTGCAATTATTTCATAACGGTAGGACATTTTATAGTTTTAAAAGTATTTACTTATCAATTTAGTATTGTTTTCTAGGTCTATTTTTGACGATAACATTCATGAGCTTTAGCCTATTTACAGCAGCTGGAAAAAAAAGTACTCCGAAAAAAATTTAAGCATTTTGATACATGTAAAGTTTAAACTTATCATTTAGAATTGAACACCAGCCACACCTCAAACGGGGGAAATGATATTGGTACAAAATATTTATGACTTTATGTGATAAAGTTTATGTTGCGGTAAGAGTTTTATTTCTCTCGTGAAACGACTATAACTTTTTTCGAATAACGTAATATAAAATAAGGGAATATTGGCCAATCAAATAAAATGTTTTCTGCATTATGTATAAATGTACCATGTATAATCGTTATTAAATTATACTTTTTAAGCATATTAAAAGTAGAAAATGTGACGAAAGCAAAAGTTAAATTCTAGATGATTTATTTTATGCTTCCAAAACAATATTACCTTTGTTAAAGTATTGTCAGGCGTCTGGCATGTTAAAGCATCTACTGAATGTTCTTGTAATGTAGGTACGTGAATAACAAATATTATCTCCTTTCATACTCCTACGTGGCGATGGAATTTCGTAGGCTTTATTATTGATATCAGTAAATCAAGGCGTGATAACTTATTGCATATTGAAAGAACTAAAGTCTTAGAGACACAGTCGATATGTTTATCGACTTCTATGCGCAATGGATTCTCGAAGGCGACATATTCAACGATCAAATGCGTCTAAACTCCTAATTAGAATGTAAAGAGAACTTCAATAATACTTTGCCGGTTGTCGGGGCACGTACGCGAACTTTTATTCAGCGAATTTGGTTACGTAATTCGTTGGAAATATTCAAGTTTTCCCTTCGGCGAGACGTTATCGCGGGTGGGCTCTCAACGCGGGCGTGGGCGGGCAGCCGCTCCCCGCGGGGACTTAATTTGTTGCTCTCCTGGCGCCTCGCATCTCACTTTCAAACGGCGTAACGCGACCTTACCACTTCCCCTTCTCCGACGCTGTGTAGACATCATGTTCACCATCGCCCCGGTTTGAGCTAGATCGAACATCACCGTATCTCAGACACCTTGCGCTATCACATTTATTATTCCGATATTGAAACGAATACGCTTATCTTAGCCTTAGCGCTATATACCTTTATGGCTGTATTTTTGGAAGTGCGCAGGTTTATAATATCAATTCGCTTCTTAAGGGATCCTGATTCACAACGATACTGTTTCTAGTCTTTTAATTTATCTGAAATTAGAACATAAAAGACAATATGGATAAGAATCTTATTTATATGCTTGAAGGATAAGATATTGTATGATCCAATACGTGTATTATGTAGGTACCTATGTCTTATTGAAATATAAACCCAAATCAAAAAGTGGAACCGGTAATAATTTGTTAAGAGAACAAAGCAATACCGCAAAGTCTTATTATATAGCAGCCGTATTTTTGGCGAATTCCATTACATGCCCGAAATACTTGACACGCGTTCACTTTATTCCAAATTCGATATACCATAGATTCGCGTGGCACAAGCAGCGCGACAATCTAATCACAATACCATAAAGGAGTGCACCGTAAAATATTTATGGGTGCGGGAGCAGGCACGCTCCGGTACCCGTCTCCACCACGGGCCATGTACCTCCATCAACCTCGACGATAGTTCTCTGTACGATACTACACCCCGTAATTTTGTTGTTCAATCTAAATTAAGGTACAGTAAGGTCAAAACACGAATCGAAAGTTTTGTTTTTCTTATACTTCAGTAATTGCGCGTTCCACCCAGTAAATGTGTCGATACCGTCATTTTGAATAGCATAATTATCAGAACAGCATTATAGTTTAGTATAAAGAAATTGAGTGTGCAGAAAGCTCAATTAAGCAAGTCCTGGGACCGCGGTGGGCGCAGTGCTCGTTACACACCCGCTCAAATTGGCGCCGACCACTGAACTGTAACGATAATGACGCCGCGTGAGTTGTGCCCCATTCGTCCACTAACGTAAGCTAACTCCTCTCATGGGAAACCCTAAAAGCCACTTCATACGAAGTATGTACTTCCACATTTGGCAGTCTCGCAAAACTTTGTGGTTTTTGTGGCACATAAACAACTAGCACACGTGTGCGTCCGACCGCGTATCGATTGATTTGACTTAAAATGCATAGTTTTGAGCCGCGATGTCGATCGGTTTCCGCCAAATTTTCCGCTGCGGGCGCTTGGCAACCGCACTTTGTGGTACGCCACAGTTATCCATACAAATTGAGAGGTTAACGCGGTAGACGTAACGTCAACTTATACAACAGCAATTTTCAATGTTTCACAATTATTCATGTTCGCCATAACTCCAATCGCAGAATGTATATTGGCAACACTCATAATCATAGCGAGCGCGATCGACCACTGAAAGCTTTTTGAAAGCTCGTAGTGACGCGCGATGAAAGGTTCATGCGGTGATTTCAAGCGACTCGTTGTGGCCCAACCAGCGAAAGTGACAGCTTTCGTGTATGCTTTCTAATGTAAATTAATAACCGCAACATCTGTTGAGTGTCTTATTTTTTATTTTCAGTAATTGCATTATATTGTCTTCGTTTTAAAACGTATGTTTTTTTAATATTTTCAAGCATTCAGGTTGGTTTTCGGATATGTGATAAATAGCTTAATAATGCGCCCTCTGTCGCTGCTCTAACCCCACCCCTAATGTCTTCTTAATGCTGCATGGAGTTGTCACATTGCACATTTTGAACTGGCGTTAGTCCTTTTCGTTTTGCCGGGGATATTCACTCGTTAGCCGCCTCAAATCTTTTCCATATTGTAGGTAGCTAACTATGACACACATTGAAATAATTATAATTTTAGTTCAAGTTTCCAGGAACAACATTCGTGCATGATTTCAAAATGTTTGTTCCTTTCACACATGTTTAAAAATTTTAACCATCGAGGTGAAACCAAGCATACATATTTCTTTCCATTATTATTATTCATTTCTAATATTAGTTATTCAGCAATTATTTATTTGCATTAAATAATTGCAATTAAACTCTGCTATGTTTTTCTAAAGTAGAGACAAAAAAGCTAAATCTGCTCTGCCATTTAAAAAAAAAGTTCTTTGGCGCCCACTCAAAAGACACAGTATACTAAATTTAACTAATTAAACAATATAATAGAGTGTGAATGTGAGACATATTCGCTTGTCACAACACCGAGCGGCGCCGCATCGGTTGTAGGCGATACACGCTGGAGTAGTTATCTCAGTATCGCCTGACTACGCCCGTTGTGGCCGCCATGTTTATTTTTAGTCTCGCGTGTACATTCACTATTGCGATGAAATTTACAGCGATCGCCGCGGCTCGCCGCTTGCCGGACTCCGATACCAACGCTTCAAATGACAAGCTACCGCTATTTCAAAAATGTCTGCTATTTTACGCGAGAATTCCCGCTCTTTCGATGAGCAATAATTCTTTTGTTCAACGGGTGAAAGGTCCATGAGATTACTTTTATTACGCGGTATTAGAAAACCCTTGACATCAGGACACAATATACAATCGAATAAAGTCCGTATTTTATCGAATTGAGAGAACACATTGCAAACTGGTATGTATTGGAAATTATGAATATCGGGTAAGCCAATATCCGTATTCGTCCAAATAGCATTACGCATCGTTCCAAGGTTTCGCTGTCAGGCTGAGATTTGGCGTAACTTAGTGACTGATTAGCAATTGGTGTGAGCTGGCGGGCGCGACAGGTGGTCGGGGTGTTGGGGCCTGACCCGCGGCCTCTCCTCTGATTGATGGCCACGTCCCGTTCACGCTCTGGTTTGCCATCTTACATTTGATTTCTTTCGCCTTAACACAAATGGTGGAAATATTTTAGTGCCTGATTCTGTATCTGATTTCCATAAAATCAAGTAAGTTCTGTTTCAACTAACGTCTGTTATATTTTGAGGAAAGTAACAAAGATTCAATATGTAAAAACTATATATTTACTTTTTAAATGTAAAGTATGAATATTAAAATACTTTGCAAAATCTCAAAATGAACTTAGGGAAGTGAGTCGAGTGTCACGCGAATGTTAAATGTCGATTGTTGTGCCTGAGCGGTCCCACGCTCCGAGAGCGCGATCTAATAACCCGAGGTCAAATCTTGGCTCATGCATATTCACAGTCGACGGTGAAGCCGCCGGTGGCTCATCTGTAACGGTCCTGCGACCGGTTGTATGAGCTCATTGTTGCGTGTGCCCACATGGACACGGCCGCGGTCGTCCTGCGCCGGCGCCGCGTTACTTGCAACCTAATTGTGGCTTAGGTAGCATCCGAAATACTCTCAGCGTCTCTAATCTAGTACCGCATGTTTTTAACAAGTTTATCGGCTGTTTAAGAATAAAAATACACAAATAAAACATTAAAATGTATAGATGTAACGTGTTTGCGTGTAGGACGTTAGTAATTAGTGTTTACTAAAACTTTAGTAATGGCTAAAACTGTATAAAAACGTTATCTTATGCAAAATCACATAAGCTGCTTTCATCGCGGAGCGTCGGGTTATTAAGATTACAAATACGGGGTCAGTTGATAAAAGCCGTTGTTGATTTGTATTCTAAATAGATGCCAGCTACAACGGCCCAGGGGTGCATGTGTAATTTGAAATACGTTTCTTTTTACCTGTTTTAATATGACATAAACAGAGACGGATGAGTGTAGGCGAAGACATATATTACAAAACTCGTTCGAAAACTTTTGTATTGCATATTTTACTCTGAATAGTTTTAAATAGGTACACACATAAGGTTCAACAGTTTATGGACTCCTCTTGTTTCACGCGTTATTACATATACGATACTAAATCTCTTTAATGATTTTCGGTATCCAACATTATTCAACATTTTGTTATACCAGAATTACTTACTGTTCGTGTGTTGTTATATTTAAAAGCAATTTATTTTTTATTTAAAATGTCATTTAGCTATAACATTTAGATTGATCAGTTTTTACTAGCTGTATTGGCCTGTGTCCGCGTGTCGAATTTGCTCAATGTCGATTCTGAACCGGAACAAAACAACGCATTGCGTCAGATAAAGTCAAATGCGTCTTTTTTGTAACTGATTACTATGCCCCATACCAGATCGTGGTGAACATTTTAATTTCAGTCTATTTCGAGTTTTGTGCGCGACACGTAATCTTCATTTTATTTGTATAAGTAGTACAAATAAATTGGTAGAGTAGACACCTACGACATTTTTATACACTATGTTGTTTAACAAAGTAAAAATGTTCAGTTTCAAAGCAAAGTTTGTTACAAAGAATAATAACACAAAGATGGTGCAGCAATGCAATTCACATTTTGAAGGATCATTAAATTGCGCATTACAAGGCCCCCGCGCGTCGAGGGCCAATTAAAAAGAACTGCTAAGATGAAACTCGTAAAAATGAACTCGTGTTCTCAACTGATTAAAAAGTCCGCTCTAATCTTGCACAAGTAAAATTTTTAATCAAATTCATTTATCGCAAACGACCCTTACGCCTTCTTATCTTTGACCCAGAATGACAGCTAACAAAAGATACTTAACATGTAGGTTCGAAAATATTATGCAGGTGATTAACGTAAAATAGAAAACGACTTTATGTCATGTCTGTTCCCATAAAGGATCAAAGTTTCATAGATAATTTCG
This sequence comes from Plusia festucae, assembly GCA_950381575.1. NCBI lineage: Eukaryota > Metazoa > Arthropoda > Insecta > Lepidoptera > Noctuidae > Plusia > Plusia festucae. Next base: position 10,054,898 of record OX494434.1, read on the forward strand.
CTTTCAGGATTCACTGCCGAGATCTATCAATTAACACGCAAACTCCATCGGCTTTCAGGTGAATGTCAATTAATGTCAAAGTCTGAGGAGCGTCGTCCGCAGAGAGAGTATCTGTAAACTGATAAATTGTCGAAATGGTTAGCAACAAGTATCTTTAGCGATAAACTTTACTAAAATGTACATTAATATTATCTGTAGGAGGTTTGAGTTAAATCGACAGCTTGAACACTGGTAAATATATTAACGAATAATTTATGTTGAAGCATGACGGCTTGAAGGTCAAACACGACATAAAACTCGGATGTACAAGATTATCTTTCTATTGTTCTTACGCACTGAAATAGATGTCCGACAATATTACTCTCGAAGGTACAACATCTGTTACTTTAATGAGCTTAATGGTTTTTTTATCCATTCAATGATTTATATGTTTGATAAGCTGTCATAAGCTACTATAAAAGTATTTATATTAATTTTTATAGTGTTACGTTTGTCATTTTAAAATAATTTCTATGCTTTTAAAAACATTGCAAAACCTGTATTATCGCACATACATAATGATGGATATTGCACATCTAGACATTTACATCGGACCGACTACTTGATTGATTGATGGTGAGTGACTCTTACCGCTGTTATCGTAGAGAATAAATCAACTGAGAGTTCATTTTATTTATAGAGCTATTTATTGAATACCATTATTATTACTTGTAAAAATCACAAGACACGAAATAATTATTCGCGAAATCGGTACGTTGATTCTGCAATGTAAGATGCAATGTATACTTTGTTTGAAAAATGTACGGGTATTGTATAGTGCAAGAAAATCGGGTCTAACAAAAAGAATAGTGATAATTGAATGCACTAAATATTTGAGTTCTACAACACAGCCATTGTGTGAAAGTTACAACATGATCGCTACGAAATCAATTAATTATCGCCGTTCCCATGTCGACGAATGACCTTACGAATTTTGTTTCTTATGAATATAATTCAACAATTAATTAGTTTTACAAATCATATTCATATTATTTTATTATATAATTTTTTTTATTAACCTATTACATTGTGTAATGAAGAATTCATTGAATATAACGAATGCTGTGTAATAACTTAAAACGCTCATTAAGCTATATCAATCTTCCGAAATCCCTTAGTGGTTGCCATAGCAACCTTAGGTTGCCTGCACTTAGCGTGTCGCTTAGGTTCACACACCAAAGTTGATATCAGAGTTTCGAAATATCGTCTGCGGTTACAATAATATCGCTTTGTACATATTTAGAAACCTGTACAGGTCGGTGCAGTGTTATTCAATCTGCGACCTAATTGTGGTCAATCGCTCTACCAGACGGTCTCAACTGCCCCGTAGTGTTAAGTTATACCAAACTATGTATTTGCACTTGTATGCCACTTCATTATAAAGCTTTCATTGCTTATCTCTGTCTGAAAGGTATAGAATACGCTAATAGCGGAGGTTCTAACTCGCTTAACTTAATTAAAAATAATGATAAGCGATCATTACTTACTTTAATCGCCTCTCTCGTCACGGTTATCGATTTAATATTTACATAGTTCATATTGTACCATATTCAGTTAAAAGCATGATAGTATAATACAATTATATTTTCGTAATCATAAGCTATTTATAGAAGTCGTTACCGTGGCTTACTTTGTAGTAAATATCTAGAAGAATGGATTTATCTCATAACATACTTACTATATTATCTATAGAAATCTGAATTATACGAACGGAAATAAATATTAAATCACTTCTTCATTTCCGAGCTTCCGGCTAACGAGGACTCGCACGACGAGACTAATAAGTGGGTCAAGTAACCCTTTGGCGTGTAGAGGAGTGAGAGCAATCACACGCGCCGCCCGCCTAATTGAAGTCCAATGTCGCGCGGCCCGCCCACGGTGATTGATACCGCCCAGACCAGGCCGGCTTCTAATTCGATTGTGATATTGTTTGGACGCGCATCGACGTCACTCCCACGAGCTACATCTAATATGTACGCACGCGGATGATGTCATCCTTAGACAGCGATCGCTCGATTCATTTCGAGTGGTCGAACGAGATACGCTTCGAGGGAGATTGATGAGCGTCCGTTAAAGCGTGTTGTATCGCTCGTTGTCACCGTGAAAAAAAAGCGCTTAAGCAGGCATGGAAGAAAGGTGGTGGGGGTTAATTAGTCGCGCCATAGCCATCAATATCCATTAGCGGCGCCGCACGCGACGCTCGGCGGCGAGTCGCGCCAAGTCGCGCCTCCCCGCCGCCGTGCCGCGCCGCGCCGCCGCCCTTGGCGACTGCTGATCTGATACCACCCGTGTGTCGATTTGCGATAAGGGTTTGCACTTCCGTGACTGACCGCCGCGCGCCGTCGCGACGTACCGCGTTAAAACGAACAAAAATAGAGCAGACTCGACGGCACCTTACGTCAAACATTATTAGAAAAGTGAGCTCAACATAATAATTCAACACATTGATTGCACCTTAAGTAAACTTTACTTTTCACAATAACCAGTGCGTTGCTCCCATCCTTCATAAACGACAAAGAAACGAGGGGCTTTTATTAAATATTGTTTGAGTTGTTGAGCATGCATCGAACTCACTTGAATGATCCGATTTAATTTTAAACTTCACCTTACCGCACCGGCGATACTAGTAAAGGGTTGCCCTCTGCCCTAATCTTTGAACTATGACTTGACCGTTAGTACGCATTTATAATTTGCTCTTCGATTATTTAGTACGGTGGAATGGTACGGCGAGATACGAATAAATTAGTTTCGTGTTTGGGAACAAAGCCGGTTCAAAGTTTTGAGTAACGGTCGCAGGATCGTTTTAAGAGTTAGTTCAATTTATTCCTCCGTTTGTTCGTTAACCGTACTTTATTGGTATCATCTTGTTTTATAAGCAATGATCTGTCGCATAACTAATAGATGTTCGACTTGCTAATGTAAGAAACTTCGGTTACATATAGATTACTGAATTTGCTGACGAGCTTGTTTTAAACAAAATTTGCTACCTTTGTAAATTAATTTGATATATTATATAATAACTGAAACTAGTTACATTTTCATCTTACCTTTTCTAATGTTTAAAATCAAATCAAAATTACATTTTATCACAATAATCATCAGAAGATTAATATTACAAATATCTTAATGTTACAAATATCTACTCCAGTAATAGTAATAAACAATTACAAGCTCTAACACATAATAAGACCGTTGCAAGGGATTTAATGTAATTCACTTGTTTAACGGGTTAATAAAAGAAGTTGACAGATAGGTCCCCTATGATTGAACTATGACCGGGTCGTTCAGCCGATAGCTGCCCCAGACACATCGGGCGCGACCCGCAGGTGTAAACTCGCCCTTACTTAGTTGCAGCTTCCACATACCTCATTTACATAGCCAAGGTATCTTATGCACTGTGCATGCACTCGCTTCTCACTTTATAATTCAAATGATCCACACGAGCGCCGGCTGAATTCGAGGAAATGTGAGAATTTGTAACGGAATTATAGCAGCAATTTACAGTGAGAGTTCTTTGTTTATATCCTTTTTACCTAACTCGATAACTTATGCCGTTAACAACTAACCAGATATACAGTAGTAGGTTATTTTAGTAATTTATATTTTCATTAAACGCTTTACGACTTTATACTTTGCCTTATCAATGAATTTATTAACCTTAACGATTGTGTCGAATTTGGAGCCGTGTCTAACTTTGGCTCTACGTCGCACAACTCAAAACAACACTCTGTGACTCGATTTTGAAAGCCATTCTTTGTTAAAATTTCAAGTTCTAAACACCTTTAAAGTGCAGTTTAATTGATCGTGTTATGGCGCAAAAAGATTCATTATAATTATAGGTTAGGGAGAGAAAAACTTCGTTGTATCGTTGTTGCGCACTCTCATGCTTACTGCTAATCATAGTGGCCTTGCCCTGATGTAATGAAATTAGATGACTGACGTCATCGACTTCAACACCATTATGCTAATTTACACGAGCGGTGATCTAACATCGATTGAAGACGGATAGATGCCTCCGAAATCACCTACACTGCTGATGGATGTAAATAAATATAAAGTGTTATGTTTTAGAAGTGAACAGTGGGATCACATTGGTGAAGACGAACACTTGAAATATATAAACATAACGATAGTATTTTATAAACATCCTTCATATGCTATTGAGAAAAATTGTATAATTTAAGAGACCAGAATTATTAAGTTAATCTTCAACCTCCATTGCGAAGATCTAACCAGTTTAAGTAATAATGATACCGGATCAAAGCAATATTTTTGAAACATTATTACGGTACTGTCGACCTGGCGCGACGCGCGTAGGTTGATTCCAGCCAAGTGGTAACTTCCTTCATTACGTCAGTTTTGTGATTCACAATTTGTTCCATAAGATACCAACAATTTTTGAAACTATTTTACATCGACCGCGATGATGTTTGATGTTTAACCTCGGCTCGTGACCTTGCTTAATCCAAATCTGACAATAACAAAACTCGGTCGCGATTTCGTAACTAATAAAAACAGGTATTTTTAAATTGGTATAGACATGTATCGTCTGCAAATTCGTCACGTTGAAGTTTCTAACTGGTTTGTCTGCTTCTGAATAACCGCTCTACTATTTAATGGAAATAGTCAAGTTCCACAACCATTACACAAAGCTGATTGCAGAGAAACATGAACACAAACCCAAGCTCAGAACAATATTACGATTACGTCATTCATAAAGTAAGTGCATTTATGTAGGGAGCGAGGGAGCCATCTTTGTGCGACTCCGCTGCGGGCCGCTGCTTGTGATATGAAAAGCAGTTTTCTGTTGAGTAAATAATAGAGTGACAGTGAGAAGGCCTCCTGCATCCGTGACAAGTAACGTGGCCCCGTGTGACGGTCCCGTATCCCTTTCAACATTCAAGTTAAATAAATAGTAGCCTTTGTTTATAATTATATACATTTAAGGAATTGTGAAGTGCAATTTTAAAAAAGATAATGATTTTCAATTACTTTTAAGTTTATCTTCAATATCCATTAATTCTTGTTATTCATAACTCAGATAAATGAGCTATTTTCCTGAAACTCCTTCGCTAGTAGGAGAAAATTCCGAACACAATTCAAGCAACATGATACCATAAGTAAGTATTCCCAGACGGCTAATGAAACTTCGCAAAGCCAACACGAGACCGCGCTTATTTAGAGACGACGATGTCGAGCAGATGACGCCCAAACAAATCTCAATATCTGGCATATGGTATGAATATTTAGAGCAAGAGAACGCATCGAACGTTTCTCTGCACGGCTATAAGACATCGAAAATAGATTGTGCGAATGGGGTTAGACGCACCTGTTATTTAGCTTTCGGGCGGGTGCGGTGTCGGGAGCGCGGGGTGGCAGATTCATTAATAATGGCCCACAATGAGACGCCATTATTTACGAGTTGCGGCAACCGAGTTGAACCACATCGCACACAGCGCAGTGCCTTCAACCTCTATCCGGAAACAACTAAGTAACCGAAATCTCCGTAGAAATTATATTTGACGGCTAAAACGTAATACGCACTCCTTGCACTAACAGGAATCATAATAATCCCTCCGATAGGCTCTCCGTTTGTTGTACTGACTTAATTTAGTCGATGTTATAGAAGCTTAAATTTTAACAATGTAACATCTAATTCATTGTACTTTATTTGCGTCTTTAAGCCATACATATACGGCAAACCGAAATACTATTTTGGTAAGACGACCCATATCAGAAAGCATCTCATTTAAACATGACTAACAGATTGCGTATTATGGCACCTTGTTATGGCCACGATTTTTTTTTAATAATCAAAGTTTTTTGCTTATCTATTCTATTCATACATAAAAATAAATAAATCATCCCTCTCACGTGACTCATGCCTTAGTACCCATGTATTATTTTTCGGTCCAACCAACAAAAATAATCTTCGTTGAAGTTGAACCAAAATTCTTGATGATCCTGTTGAGTTATATGTGTCTTCAAGTGTTCGTTTTCATTTTGATATTTTGTTACTTACTTGTCCATAACCCTTTAAAGTCTTATTACAAGTTTACAACATTATCTTTTGTAAATTTTATTATTTACAAATGTCAATTCATTTTCTAGCTAAGAGACGAGATGATTGGCATTTTGCAACACAAAGAATCTTTTGTGTGCTTATATATTTTTAATGTTATGACTCAACATTTTTTGCACATAAAACTCAAGGTTTACTTAGTACTGGTTGTTTTGTTCGCTATTATGCAAAACAATATAAGCTATAAAATATTTATCATAACCAGACAGCAATTCTAATTCTTTTACAGCAATGATGTTTCGAACACCCGAGCGAGACATTATAAGTGATCAAATAAACAAAGAGCTATCGGACTAAATTCGTGCATGAACAGTCAGATAGCCTTAGTAGAGGCGGTGAGATGAGGTAAGCGACCTTAAAAGCCACTCAGCACTGTGCGCTTTCCGCGCCGGCGCCGCTCGCTGCGTTTCTTATTACTTAGCGAATAATTCGGATAATAACTAGCTACTTAGAAACGGCTCTTGTACTCTGCCTGCTCTTATAGTATACATAGGTAAATACCAAACCTGCTGTGAAACATTAGCGCCATCCACGTGCCACTGTAACACTAATACAGTATCCAAATCATAGTTGTTTAGAGATAATAAGCATTGTGGTTAACGAATCTAATTATTTCAATTGTCCATGGTACATAAAATACGTAAATTTAATTAACCAATTATAAAAGTCAGTGGTAGCTAATTTGAATTCTGTTTAGAAGTCAGTAGATTTTATTATTTTTCGTTTGTGCAATTCATTCTTGAAACAGTTGTTACTAAATCATTGTTCTAAAAGCAAACGAAACCTTTAAAGCTGGTGAATAGCAACAAAGCACCAGGTATATTTTCACGTTCGTGCCGATCACTATAAGAGAATCTAATATCAGCAAATAGAAGTTTTTCATTTCCGCACCTACGTCACTGATCCGGAACCTGTTTCAGCGCGAATCATCTAAAGATGGGTAAACGTTCATCGAAATACGAACACACGGAAATCAACACCTTTGACTCCAAAGTATACAGGATCAGCTGTATTGAAACTTTTTCAACTGGGACGTTCGAATTTGTGTAAACTGTGTTATTTGTGAATAGATGTGCAGTAGAATTTTGTAAGCAGATCAGTGTAGGCAGGCAACGGAGTACAAATGTTGAGTCGAATGGAGCGAGTTAATTAACGTTTATGCGGAGTCATCAAACAGGCGTAAGCGCGAAACCTTCGGGACAGGCTCAGAAGCGCGACTCCGCCTCACCGCTTTTAATTAAACGTTGGAACCGCGGTGCTAAGAAGTCATCTACAACCCACTTACCAACACCACCCTCTATACATTTAATCAAAAACATGTCAATTGTAGAAATATAATGCGAAAATAATTTGGCCATAAAGTTAATTTATTTGATCAAGTAGGTTACACACTACGCACCGTTGTTCTCATTTATCATTCAGGTTTATTTCGATCTGCAGTATATCTGTGTTATCAGATAATTATAGCTCATCTTTTTAACAATAGGTTAATTCCCAAAAGGATTATCAATTTCTTTCAATAAATGTGCAGCTGCGAGACAATTTATTGTAATTGGCTATGAAATTACTTCCCAATTAGCTCACTATAGACTTCTAAAAAAGCGAGTAGACAATAATTCCTATTGAAGTGTAATTGTTCATCTTGTTGCAAGTGTCTAAAGAACGAAACAATCAATAAATCACAAGTGATGCGTCCGTGCTCCTAGCGGGGGTTAGCCAATTACTACGTCGCGCTTCAAGGAAGCTAACCAGTTTCTAAATTCTTCGTATATTTAATTTAGCTTAATTGGTGTGGATACACGGCGGCAGTCGACCGAGAATTGGAGCCTCTATGTTGGCGAAATCGCGTTTAAAACGGTACCCTCGCGAATCACACTTCGTGCGCACTCTCTTCTCTTATCGCTTAAGTGGTATTATTGTTCTAGTATTTAGACGTATTTCCGAGATTAAATTTATAGAAAACTCGAAAATCGTTTTTGGAACGATCATCCTCGCCGTCCCTGTCAACTGTAGAGAGTCGTCGGCAAACTTTTCATAAATTTGGTGTGACTTAAAATGATCATGAGATTTGAGTATGTACAGACTCATTAATTATACATCTCTCCTGAAAATGGTTTTTATAGCTATTTATATAATATCCGCCATAACACAACCGATTCAATATTTCTGTATGAATGGATAATTCTAAAGATGATGTCAACCGTATCTTTAAATATGATAAATATTGTCTTTATGAAGTCACAAAAGGAAAGGACAATCGTGTTTGTGGGTGCTCAAATGGTGATGATGTGAATGGTACAGGAAACTCGGCGCGTGCACGGTAAACTGATGTGGAGATGAGCAACGTGGGCGCACCCCCACTAATTTATTTATTATTGTCGAACAATTGACCTCTCTACGTTTGCGCGATATTCAACAAAACTCATATTTTGAAGAACAACCATAATATAGCATTATAGGATCTATAGTCAATTCATCATTATCACCAATTTTATAATTGTTTGGTTTGACAAATTAATAAATTTATTATTTTTTAATCAAAAACCATGTTGTTGCAATGGTTCTCACAGGTTGGCTTGTTTAGACATCTTAACTTTTGCACTTGTCGTGTTCAAAGAAGGTATCCGCCATGATCGCTAACATCATGCTAGCAATAAACATTGTTCTCGAAATGTTCTCCAGTATCCGAACAAGGAGAGAGGTGCGGTGTTCGATTACACGTGCGGTGATTGGTAACTGTGTTGCTGGTATGTGTTTCATGTAGGCACGATGTACTTATATTTTTATGTGTGTGAGAACTGCGTCGTGGGACGGGGCAGTGCATTTTTTGCGAACACGAGATGAACGGCAGGTCATTGAACTGCGCCGCTTGTCTCGGTGCCGAATTTTGCCAACGGAGCGCATCTTCCAGCCTTTTTACTTAGCTGCATTTTTGTAGCTACATAAATGTATGAAGTACAAGTTTACAACGTAATCATATTAACATTATCTATATTAAATACGTACGAATTTTTATTTAAATCGATCGATATACAACAATGCTAATAATGTTTAAAAATAACTCGGATAAGCACAGTGGTAACACTTCGGTCGCGTGTTAACATTGGACGACGCGACGGTTCGCCGGCACGCATTGTGAGCAGGCGAGCGGCACAACGAACAGCTGTCGGTATCATTGCTCACTCATTAGACGATGAAAAAATTGTTCAAAAACAGCTAATTAGCACCGCTGCCGTGCTTATTTCCCGTCTTTTATCCGAGAAGAATGTATGGCCGACGCGTGCTTTCTTACTTTATGAAGCGCAATAAGCTTGCGCCCCGACTAGGTGAAGTATGAAGAAAACAGCCGCCACCAACCAAGATAATGCGCAATAAAAATTCAGAACGGAGCTCTTCCACGAACGCGATATAGGCTACTGATATAGTTTTAATGCTATTATGTACCACCAACTAATTGCATGATAAAATGAAACTGTCTTACATTCACTTTAATATTTAAATTATTTCATGTAAGTAAGTTCTTTCGTTGAAGTATTATTTACTTTTCTGCTTATACTTAATAACTTAAACACGTGAATTTTAATGGTGCTTAAGGTTTATCTAAAAGCAAAACAAATACCATGAACTCAACCAAATTAGAATCAAACTTAGCACTTAGCTTATTTAGAATTTATTGCAAAATACAGCAGATTAAAAGTTATATTGAAGGAAACAATAAGCTGGCCTTGTATCGGGCATTGACCACGATTTTACAACAAATCATTTGCAGCTCTGCATTATTAAGATGATAGCCAGCCGAATAAAAAATGGCTGGATATTTCGAGTCAAACGACTATAAGAAGCGTATAAACGAGCGTACAGACGTCACGCTTGGTGGCGTGCGCGCCACAAAAACTAGCACACGTCGCATTCGTGACTGCCGCCGCCTGCGCCCGCTCGCTGCACGCCCAGCCGACCAAACTGTTCAGACAATGCTAAGCTTATCTGTGACTAAACGCGGCGTTCGACCACATGGAACTATAAAACTTACAAGGAAGAGGTGCAAAATAATCACCCTAATCCCGACATTCCAAAAGAAACGTGTTAAGTAAAAATAGTAGCTGATAAATAAGTACCTTCTTTCGTACTACACAGAGACATTTGCTTTAAGAAAGTCAATATAATAATCAGTTTGGTCACTACTCTGCGTTATGTATTGTAATTCTTAAGTTTTCAGTTTATTGGGCAGAGCCGTTTGAAATAGAAGTGGTTATTATAACATCGTAGTCTTAAGTTAACAATTAGGTTAACTGCATTAATATGCGATAAGTTGCATTAGAGTGCATATCAGATTCCGAGGGCGAGGGGAAGCTCGTGTCCTCCGGCAGGTCACGCGCCACGCAAACTCGTTCTGCGGCGCACTTTCGCCGCTCTTCGCCTGCGCTGGAGTTTGTTGCTAGCTCGCTTGCACACACTGCACCCTTCCCCCTCAATACACCCGACATGGACAACTTACCAGACATGTTGCAACCTTGCAATCAAGTCCTTTGTTCTCTCTTTTGTATGTTGTCAACTCGGCAAATCGAAGCTTTCGGTGAAAGCTTTCTAGACTTGATGTTTAAAACTTCCAACTACCCGATCGTGCTAGACAGTCTAAGAACAGAATGTAGTAAGGCCTTTTCCCGTTTTTATTCATTTTAAATTTCACAAAACTGAAAGGAAAACGTAAATGTTTGCTCTTGTACATGAATGTCGTTAAAAAGAATGTCTCGTGCTCAAGGAGTGGAAATAATCGGTGCAACACATTGACCGGCTAAAACTCTATACAATCGACGGGGCGGGCGGAAGTGTGGCAGTGGCGAAAAGCTCGCAACTGCATGAGGAGAAAGGAAGCGGCGCGCCGCGCGGTGTGATAAGGCGGCCGGCTGGCGTCGGTCGCGGGGCGCGCGGGGCACGCGGGGCCGGAGCGCGGGGTGCGCGCGCAACGGCAGCCCCCGCGCCGCGCCACTCGCCTCCCGTCAGTCGCCCGCCGACTCCGCTTGTGCTTGTGTGACTCGCGCTGCTCCGTGCACCGCACTCGTGCCCCGAACACGACGCGTGGCGCCCCACTGTGGCCGCGAACGCGACCTCTACGCTACCGGCGAAACGTTTCTCCTAACTTACGTGCAACTTGCTATGTTTTAACTTACGGACATTTTACACTCCCTTACCCGGCTTGTTTATCCCTCATCATGTAAGTGTTACGCTCATTCTATTAAATGCGATGTCTCGTCGAAATTCGGAACTTGCGACAAAGTGAATATCGTGAAAGTTTGTGAATAAAGGCTAGTGAGTTGTTGGCAATCGTGATTCGTACCATCATCGGTCTTGTTAGTGTTTGTCTTTGTTTGTGGACGGAGTTAAATCGACGATTTCCGAAATTCGACGGAAAGTTTCCAACAGTAGGAGCGGGCGGTATGTTTCTAGTGCCGGGCAATGCTGCTGATTCGGTCCGCTCGCTCCGCCGCATGAGAGCTTTTGCCTTGGTTTAACCTGCCAATGCAGAGGGGCCTGTGCTACTCGCACGACAAACTCAAGTTAAAGCTTTCATCGACATTGCCTATAATGTAAAAGTTACGCTAAGTAGACTTTCCTAATCCCGGCCGAAACTTTTTCCCTTCATCGTTCAACTTCAATTTCTTCCACTTGTGGGTTTGGCTATTTCTTTCGTAGATTTATGTGATGTGTTCTTTCATATTTCTTCAAACAAAGCTCCCAGTATATATTTTTGTAAAAGAATACTCAATGCTGAAATAGGTACTGTGTAAATCCAGGACTTGCAATATTTATACCGTAAAAGGTTCACTCTTGCAACCTATAAAATGTTAGATAACAATTTAAACAAACTTAGATAGGTAAATGGTTGAAATTACGTTTTGGTTCTGTTTTTATAACCTAAACTTTTTTGATCCGTCTAAGTTAGATTAATCAGGTCTCCTTGAGAATTAATTCTACTTATAAAATTATTATATTTGAAACCAAAACTTGCATGCTTGTCTTATCACGTCTACAGTGAGAAAATTACGTAGTTTTTAATCTTATCGTGTAAAACACAACATTGCGCTGAGTGAAGATAAAAATAGTTTATAAAATGTGCCATACATTTACCGGAGATAATTGTATAAAGATTTTTCATACTAATCAGAGGTCATGGCGAAGATCCTATCTGAAATAATTTTCTTGAACTGTTGTCATGTTTCTTGTTCAAAGACAAATTTTTGCTTATTTTGTCACAGTTCATATTTTAAAAGTAAAACCGCAGTAAACCAGAGCCAAGCGTGTTAATTTTAAAAATGGCAGGGCTTATCCGTTTGAACGCACAATGGTTTGTTTGCAACGATCCTACGAGGGTACAGCTGGTCTGCTACCTGCTCGACAATAAAAACGTGTGTCAATAGAGGGCTCGCCGTGCATTATTATTATTGGCCCCTTCCAACTCTTAATACAGATATCAATTTTGAAAATAAAATTATCAAGCCAACAATCCGTTAGAAAGAAAATTAGAACATTCTAAGGTCGAGTGCAAAAAATCTACGAAATTAAGTTACATGTGACGCAAAATCGTTCTAAACCAAATTCTAAACATTAACAACTCAAACCGTACAGAATGAAGTTAAGCGCATTAAAAACCCATGAAGATGATGTGCAAGAAAATTCCAAGTAAAGAATATTTTTTTTTTCGCCTAATTTAAAACCGGTAAGGTCAAGCATTTTTTCTTATAAATTCATGTGAACCACACAGATGCGAAACTCATTTTAAAGCCGAAATCATTTTCGATATACGCTAATACCGACTTTTTTACCTATCTTAAAACTTCACCTAACAATGACTAACGCTATAAGGATAGACCAAAGCCTCAACCGACAACGATAACCGTTATCACCACTATCTTATCTAAGAATAACAATTAAAGTGGTCTAACTGAATTACATGACCAAATATATCATTGATTATATCGCCCTTAGTTACTCGACAAGTAAAATTCTTACTTTTTAAAACACCGTTTTTTACGTCCTAAAAATTACCATTTCTCTCATTTCTATTTATTTAGCAAACTAAAATTTGGTTTTGATGATAGTACCAATCTCGTTTTGATATATAATTCGGTTTAAATTGTAGTTGAATTTTGCAAGTCATGAGCTATAACTAAACTACAAGTCCAAATAATATGTACATCTCAACAATCCTTGCTTTCACCACATCTTTGAATAAAATTAAACAATCTCTGTCTGTATTGTTAACTCAAGTTGCATTTGTAAATTTTACCTAGTACTCGAGATTTCCGCGTCTCTTTTGATTTAATATTTGTTTTAATTCAACTTCTTATTATAGTATTTTGTCAAACAATCTGAATTTTTCGCTTCAAAGTAAAATCTTATCTTTATACTTTATCTCTCTTATTACTCTGTGTCGTCGGTTACCTTATCCAACTTCTGAAAGCCTTTGAAATTTCCTTCTTTATAGACAAAATTTGTTGTGTTCGTGTTTATTCCGAGGAGTAAATAATATAGTGTCGTGATTAGTATAGGTTGTGTGCCTGATAGGATCAGCGCCAGCGGCAGCAGGTCGTCAGCCCTCGCTCCTCGTTCGATAAGGCGTGCACATTAACGGGCGTGCAGCAGCGATAGCGCCAGAATCGCGTAATTTGCTCCTCGTAAATTTAAGCCGTCGCAAATTTTTCGCCTCTCTCGCTAATTACCAGTCCGCCGACGTCCCCTGAGACTGCTAAATGTGCCTCGTGCACGTCCCGAATGCGAAAGTAGCGCTAGTTGCGATCTGTTTTGCCTCGTACACGGTAAACAATAGGCTTTGTTTTGGCTACCATGGTTCACCTACGTGTTTAACTAACCATTTAGTTAAAGCTGCATAAAATTGTTATTACAATGACAATGTTAATTTCCGTGACATTTCCATGTAAATTAATACCGAAAAGTTTTTACGTTGAGTGTATAATCTGCAAAAGGATAATGAAATAAATTGAACTAGTAAGTTATTTATTAAAACATATGTGTACATGACCATTTCTGATATTATTTTTAACAGCTAGCATGCAACATCGTACGACACGACACAATTAAACATATAATGTAGAGTTTGCATTTCAGTCACAAAATTAACTTCAGTAAACATCCTTCTAAGTAATTGATAACACTTTTTTCCTTGACGATGTGAGTCAACAATGCGCGCTCTGACCAACGAATATGGAACCATGCGTGGAATAACAAACGGTGACATCACTTCGGATGCCGCCGAACACATGCGAAACCTCGACAAAACGTTCAATTTTCAACCATCGCCGCTAGGTTTATGATTTAAATTGCATTACAGAAGGCACAGAAAATATGCCCTTGAACGTTATTACAAACCGCAATCGCATTTTGGATTGATGGAAATGTCGCATATTATGAAAAATTAAGACTGCTCTGTTAATGTCTTTCATTTCAACATCTGGTCCAGAACGATCCAAGTACATAATTAATTGGACTGTGCCTTGATACCTTATTTTAAACATAATGCGCTCAAAACGGGAAATAACCATCGATACCTTAAAAAGATACTTGTAAGATATGAACTACCTGGCCAGTTAGATTTGACAATTATAACATCCAAAACACCAGACATCCGACAGCCCAATCAAACGTAGACAGTCTCCAGACTTGTTTTAGACCTGCTCCTAAGAAAAAGGTTTTTTGGACTTTCGCAGAAACTAATGGGGTAAAGATTCGGCGTTTTCTTTTAACTTTGGAAAATGTTAAACCTTAATAAGTGAATCTAGATTCAGATAACGATAAAGTAGAGAGTGCACTGAGCGCGTCATTGTTTCAATCAAGCATGTCGAAGGTGAACACGGTGGTGGTTTTTTCGACTTGTCTGCGGCGAACCGCGACTCTAACCAAGGTCGCGCGACCATACCTGCCCTGCTTTCCGCCTGTCTACCATTGTCCGACGGCCTTGCTGTCTAGGCAACTTTTTATCGTTCAACTGAACGCTCCAGTTGATTACTGGCATCTCCGACAGCGATAAGTCTAGTTGGTGATAAGAAAAGAGGACACCACCACCGCTTGTAAATCAGTACAATCTAAATGCGCGACTGTTTAAGACTTCCGCTTTTAAAATATTGGCTGTGAATAAATGTATCCTACAAAAACTCGCTAGTACAAACCCAAAATCACTTAAACTCCATACATATAAAATCCTTGAATGAAGGAATAAAAAACCAGAATAGGTTAAGTTATGAAAACTATATTTTGATAACTTTCTAATTCTGTTCCATAAATAGTCGCTCCTTCACACTCAGATTTCCATTACATCCCCACCGTTACAGACAAAAATCTTCACAACTACGAAAAGGACTGACTGAATTATTTTTTCAAATTATCGAGCAAATTAAAATATGACTATTACCAACTTCTTTCATCTGTGTTACGTATTTTATGCAAACAGAGAAAAAAAAAACAATTACCGGTAAATTATCTGTGAAGGTAACGAATTGAATTATTAAACGATACCTTTCAAACAGCTGCACAACGCGCACGCTCGACCTTACCCCGATTTCTGACAAACCCAATTCTACCGCGAATTATAGAGCCTTCGAAAATGACTGTTGCAAGCGTTCACTTTTCGATTACAATGACTTCGATATTGCTGTTCTGAAACTTTTAGAGATAACTGAACACCAAGGTCATATAGTAATAATAATATAATTCAACCCATCTATAAACAATGTGAAAAGCAAGCCTTTGTTTTCAAAATCGCTATAATGATTATTTATACTTCTTACATTATTTTTGAAGAAAGTTCCGGTAGTGTTTTCGTAAAAGGTTTCCAGACGAGCTGTTTGCATTCTAATTGTCTTGATAGCTTAGTGGTTAGAGCGCCCTCCTAAGAGGTGGGAGATCCAGGTTCGACTCCCGGTCAAGACCGTGGATGCGGACAAGTAGTCTGGTTGCCCTTTGTGTAGAAATGCGGAATTAATTTAAACACTTGGCGTTTTTCTGATAACTATTTAATCTCCATGATATTCTCGATGGTAACTTGATCGAATCGGCGATCTCACAAAGGCCCGCTCGACTGTTTTTCCCCCTCCTGCGCCCACCCCTGTCTCCGACCGCTCTCACGAGATTCTTATTTAGATTCGCTTCCGTCTGATTGCTCTTGGTAATCTTTTCACTGGGTTATTGAATGTCTTCCCCGTGCGTGTCGAACACCGAAGGAATCTCCAAGCTATCCGCGCCGACGTGAAAAGAATCGGCCCTCGATATCATTTGCAACCATACTCCATTTCTGGTTTAAATGAAGATAGTAAATTTATTTTCATGACTTTGATTTGTGCCCGTTTTAAAAGATTCGCCTAGATACATTTAAATATCTTTCGGCCAAAACTGGAATCTAAATTACATGACAATATGAATTCTGTTTATTTGAAATGAGTTTTTCGTATTCAAAATCTTTATTTATGTTGGAAATGTATAGAAATACATATTTTTACCAACGCAGACGATAAGATACAATACAATAGTTTATAATATGATTAATGCTAACTAAGACGGATAACAAAGGGTTATTATTGCCGTGGGCCTTGACGTAACTAGATTTGGTTAACCACAGAATTGTGTAATCATTATTACCTGTTTCCTTGTTACACGGTAAAATCTAATTTCACGCCAGCTACTTTAAAAAGTAACCGGTGCTATTTCAACAATTTGCCACAATAAAACCATAATTTAGAGCAATTCATTCACCCTGTTACTCGATAAAACAACGTCGTAGCACAATAAAAAACATAACAAAGCCGAGCCGTTCAGGAAAATGTGTCGGACTGAGCCGAGCGCATCCACGCCGCGTGAAACGGTCCCGATGCATCTATGTTGAAAATAAAATTTGAAGATTTATGCACGGTGAAGAGCGCGACGTTGCGTTGCCGCACACCGAGCTATTTTCAACCAGGTTATGCTTTAAATAGCGCATTACGATAGGATTTGGTTTCACGAGTTTTTCCCTGTTCCCGGCCTCAACGTTACGTTTCTAGTGGCAGCGCCCACACAAAGAATTTTTCTGTGCGATGATTCCCCTGACACTTATTGGCGTTGCCGCTGTGAAAACACTTTTACATCTTTTCATAGTTTTATTCATGAGATTGACGCCAGATAATCCGGCCAGGTTGATCAAAAGCTTATGATTTAAATCTATAATATGAACGATCTAGTTCTTTGTTGTTAAATTCGTCTCTTCGTTGTGGTTTTGTATAGCTTACATGGTGACTACTGTCTAAAGTGTCGTCGTTATAAAATCATACATATTCAGTATGTCATGCCTTTTTTTCAGCTCTCGTTATTATTTTAAGTGTGTACTCTATAGGCTCTTTTTATTTTGTTGTTAATCGTGATAGCTACTTTCAAATTAATATCTGTTGTGTAATGTTTTGTTATAAAAATATTTGTAATGATTGTCATTGCGGCGTTAGTATAACAAGTTAAATATAACCCATCGATGTGCCATGACCTCATTATCTACCTACTCGGTTATCATTTACATTTTAATACACATATTCCTAAATCATTGTCATATCATACTTCAATTTTCATGACATAAATGTTATCACCAAGTAGGATGATGATTATGGTAGCAGGTCGGAGGCGATGATCTTCAATACAGTATAAAGGTACCTTTCTGCCTACATTATAGCCAGCATCCAAATTAAAATTATGATACTTAACTGCTAATTCCTCTTGCGCACCTTTTATAGTTCACAATGCATTTGTTGCTGGCTAATAACATTGCGACAGAACGAGACCTGACAATAATGTTTGCATATAATGTGCTGCGGGTGGCGACGTCGCGTCCTGCCCATGAGGCGAGCGCGTCGTCAGCACCTGGCGCGGGCCTAAGAGCGGCCGCCGCGTGTGCTTGCTAACCCGGTAGCCGCTTGTGCTTGGCTCCGGGGCTGAAGGCCCGGAGAGTAACCAGTGTGTTTTGTTGTTCGCAGAGTTGAGCCCCGCACCGCACCGGCTTGCTCGCTGACCGCCGAGCCGCTAATCTAGCTTTTTACGCGCCCCACCGTCGCTCGCCCAGACCCGCACCGGCCGCCGCCGCCATGCTCGCGCACCAAGCACCGCTCGCCCTCTACTAAAAACTCAACCGTCAACATCGATAAGAACGCGTGTGATAATAATAATTTAATACTCGCCTAAATAAGCTTGCAACGTCGGTGTCTTTAATTCTAACTTAATTGTAAGATTAATCAACTAGTAAGTAGGTACCTAGCGTGGTAGTCGCGCGTGAATAGCCGCGGAGCCGCGATCCGTGCGTGTGTGTAGTAGTGCAGTGAGGGTGCGCGATCGCAACGTCAGTGGCCGCCGCAGCAGAAGCTCTCTCTAGCCGTGTGACCAGCGCATGCTGAGAGCGCGCGGGCGCGCTCGCCCCCCGCCGCCTATGCGCCGCACTCGCTCTGCGTAACTGTGCGCGCATCTACCGCCCCTGAAATTTATGGCAACAATGGCCACCATGGTGAACATGAATAACCTCTTAAACGGCAAGGACTCACGTTGGCTGCAACTCGAAGTGTGCCGCGAATTCCAACGGAATAAGTGCTCGCGACCCGACACCGAATGCAAGTTTGCGCATCCCCCGGCTACTGTCGAGGTGCAGAATGGAAGAGTTACCGCCTGCTACGACAGTATCAAGGTGAGTGAAATTCATTCATTTATTTTATCACATGAAGGAAATACCAACACTTAGGAATACTTTCAAAACCTTATGCAGCTGCGATTTTCCGGTTGAACAAGAAACAACCCCTCAAGGCGACATTTCGCCGCCGCTATTCCGCTCGCCGACCTCAATCCCAAGGCTAGCTTGAAGTGACGTCACCCTGCCGCCGCCCGCCGCCGTCGTTGGTCTACTATTGTATGGGAATTGGCATAGCGCTAACATAATGAGCAGGACGATTACAGCACGACTCGTAGCATTAACTTGTTCTCTTTCTATATATAGGTCCACTTATAATTAATATTACAATTACGTAATACCCGCTATAACTTGTTCTGCGTAATAGGTAGAAACTATGGTTTAGAACTAAACTCAGTTTAATTTAACGAAATTTAATAGCATAGGAAACATTAATATTTTACATCGATTTGCACAAATAAAACGGTTTATCGGCAAGTTTGCTCGGCTATTACGTGCTATAGCGTTATCAACACGGTAGAATGACGTGATAACGGGTAGGTATTTCGGGCGAATGGAGGGCGATAAAAATTAAAACTGACATGTAAACACGCACCTCCGCCGCTGCATCGCCTCGGGCAAGAGGGCCTTATCGCGATTATGTCCACTCGTTCGACTTCCAAATAACAAAGGCCGTTTATTTTACTAAAATACATACAGAGAGCATTCATTATGCCAACCTGTATTATTTCTTACATAAAATTATGATTTTTTGTTCGATACACTAATCGTAATCACTTAGGTACAAAGCAAATGTGTGGTGAATATCTCAATAAGATGCTGACGACTTCTTTCTTTGGCCCTCATTATATGAGGCATCTTTGTAAACATCCTAGGTATATATATGCATTTATCGTCCAGTGCAGACAAACCACTATCTTACATTAGAGTTTTAGAGCAACATAACTCCAGAAAAACGTAAGCACCTGCCTAAGATCTGGCATATTTGGTAACTATGACAACATTTTATAATATCTTTATACACTGAAAAGCTTATGTTAGAAAGGTTAGCGTTCAATTTGTACATTAGTAACTCCCCACGCAATTTTGTAATTTACGCTAATGTCAGAATTTATTGGATAGTCAAGTCGTGTAAATAAATAACTAGATTTAGATCATGTTCTGGTAGAGTCAGTTATTATCGGGGTTATAGAGAAATCTTCTCTCGTGCCATGGAGCCCGCATACAACATAAATCTTCAAGAGATTGCGTTAGTAGCGTGTAGAACAACTTACACGTGTGTGGATGCAGTTGGTAATTCGCTTAAAGCCGGCGTGATGTTTAGTCCGAGACTAAACAATGATACGGACATTGTGCGGGAGAGCAGGCTTTGTTCCTCCCGGTGGTATCGCGCGATTGCGTCCGTACTGTGAGCCACGCCGTGCTTCACAATACCGTCGCGACTCCGAGCGCAATCACCATAACAAATCAGTTCTGGAAAACAGCATCCATAAGAAATGGATTTTCTCATTAACAGAAAATTTTACCTGGACCATAGATTAAAATTCCAGGAATAGGTATATCACGTCTTAGGGCCTATTTCACCATCGTCAGATAACTTTTATTCGACGAATAAAATTGACGATTGACAGTTTCTGTATGAAACAAATGTCAAAATTTCAAAATTATTATTCGAATAAAGTTATCTGACGATGGTGAAATAGGCCCTTAATTGATGAACATTTTCCAATTTACTTTTCATTCAATCAACACAACGGACTACAAGAACTTTTATATTATGTTACTCGCACTAGGCCGTTTTTTTTTATATTTCATTACATTAAAATTCAGCACGTTATGCTTATCTTATGTTTTCCAAACATTTCCGATAAAATTATACAAGCATAGAGGTGCGTTTAGTTTGTTATTAAATAATGTTTGATAGATTATATTTTGAAGCATCTGAAGTAACGGGTTTTAACACCAAGGACTTGAAACCGTGCCTTGTAGTTTTTTTCCATTATAGAAATCGAACATTACCCAATATATAAATTGCTTAGATATTAAATGCGTGAGACCAACTTAACACTACCCAGTTGATAACTTTAACAAGCTAATAAATATAAATTTCATTACATTTCGCTAACACATAGGACTGCCTGATAAACCTTACTGAAACTGCTTGATAGCTCAAAAGACTAAATAGCCCTAGAGAACGCAAATTTTGCATAGCACGAAGCTTCAACGCTAATCTGCACAATAAAAAGCATCTCGTTGGAGACCGTCGCTTATACTGTTGACCGGCGATGGACCGTCCAGATATTTAACTGACGAAAAAGTAAACAACGGCTTTGTGAGGCACACTAGTGCTCTAGCTCTTTGAAGCAGCCTGCCATAGCTCCGCCGAGCACCGAGCCGCTGAGCTGCCTATTGAATCGGCCAAAGCGAAAACTTGTCTTTCATCACACAAACCTATAATTTGATTTTTCAATAGTATTACCGGTTTTTTATATTCTTTTAATAAAGTAGTTACAAATTTTATATCAATGCAGTATTCTTCTATACTAAGCGTTCTTACATAGTTGTTTTTTATTTAGATTGTTGTCTCATGTTCAAGTGTTAATATGTAACTTAAATTCTGTCCCCTTTAATCACCTTACGAACAGACGTTAACATTAAACAAATCAAATGTTATCCCACAAAAGTTGTCACTGGCTCACTGGTATCTACGTAGGTAATCGCAGGCTGATCAAACAAACCCGCGGCTCATACCGCGCCCGCGTCGTGTCGCCGCCGCTCCGTCGCGAACGTCTCTCGTGATTAAGCCTTCAATTACGCGATATGACGAGGGGGTCATATTTGATTAGGCTATGTGTTGTGTTGATTAAACCGAGCTTATTGCCTTATTCAGTTAACCTCGCCCACGTTTCTCATATGTACCTGCAAACGATGCCTCGTATTGTCACAAACCAGATTTAAAAACGTTCCAACGCGTCACCTTCGAGACTCTTAATTTGCTGACATTAAAACGGCCATGAAACATTGACCGCACGTCTTGACGAAGGCGTCAACGAGTCAACAGTCATATAAGTTTAAATATTAACATTAGACAGGAAAATGTTACGTGGCTGCATCAATTTAGCTATAAGAACTCTGGCACCGGTTGTGTCATGCATCGATACGTACCTACACGTCATCGCCTTGCGAAATCTACCAGACAGTGACTTCATCTTAGTCAACAACTATGTTACGGTTGATTAAATACCTTTTAACAGTTTTTGCGAACTATTTCATTAGACCAGACTTGTAAAAAATAGCGTGCTATCCAGGTTTGCGTGTTGTAATAAAGAATTATTTAAGCAATTATATTCGCATTTTATTTTTAGGATAACATAATCGAAATGTCAGCGCAACTATAACACGTTATCGGATTAGGGACAACATTTCTACAAGTGCAAGATAGATAATGCTAAGTTGAGGCAGTTACTGAGAAATGTTTATTTAACGCGGCCTAAACATTTGTATCTATACGTGTAAAGTTATCATCCACCATATTAAGTATGCACCCACACATTGCGTGAAATATTGTGTGCAAGCCTAATAAAGTACGAAGTAAAGGGCAGCAGTGAAAGTGTGCGTGGGTTCAGGTGAACTGTGTACTCAAAGCTTGCAGTATTGCCTTACGTGGGCAGTGATAGATGCACTGACAGTCGCCGGTACCACGCCGCCGGCTCACGCTTCATACTCGAAATAGAAGTACACAACCAACTCGTCCTCCCACGCTCGCTTTCGTCACAGAGCTGATTTGTGTGCAAATTCACTTTTTAAACCGAACGCACTTCTTTGAACACTACATTGAAATCATTTAACATTGTTGTGATATCAATTATTATGTCACATATCTATTGATTTTATTGCTTTACCAAAGATTCCAGTTTAATTTACAATGAATAGATGTATCTACAGTGAAAATTTAGTAGAATAAAGTGCTGTAATCCTAGCCGCTATTTCTAGATTCTAGAAACTGAAGTTCTGGGTAACTTCAGTTTTCAGAATCTTAAATTCGCTTCCAATTATCATAAAATGGTATACCTATTTAATGTATTTTACTTTGTTTGTGTAAAAATATTTACGTACTTTAAGGCTTTGTAAAATGCCAAAACGAAAAAATATTTTAAAATGTTAATGACAGAATCCTTTGATAAACTCCAATCACCTCAACTCGGTCGTTTCACAAATAAGCAAAACTACTGCTAACAAATCTAGAGCAAAGGCTATTGCTTTGGGTACTCCTCTTGAGGGGGTTTTAAAACTCGTCCGCCAAGTGTTCCACAGCTGAACATTCGGAGCATTCGGGCTATTTAAAAGCTGCCAGTAATCTCAACTACCGAGTTTTGTTTGCTGCGATGTAGTTGATTCATAAAATGTTGGATAACGTCATCATCCACTGAATTATCTTTTCAAATACTACAAATGTTATTAAGCTTCAATTGTATATAATACTGTAATACAATCATCTAGGCAAAGGCATCATTACAATTCTTCTGCTAAAGAATCTGCAAATAAACCACAAAAATGAATGTAATTATATCGCGAAATAATATCATCTTATAATTAACCTACAACTCTATTTTATTCAGTAAGGTACAAACAAGGTCACCAATCTAGGACTGGAGATTGTACGTGAACCTCTACGCATTGTAGATAGATAAGTAGACGTGGCCGAGACGGCGGGCTCTGTTAGAATAGCAGGCACCGTTACGTGATTCATTATAGGTATACGTCTGTCTACTCAGTCCGTCCTGCCTCTGAGACCGCAATGACGAGAAATTAACCGTGGAATGTTTACTGCCTACGTGGTTCACTTAGAATCTGTAATTAGAAAAGGATATGCAGGATAGATTAAACTGGTCTTAATAAAGTCATCATTCGATCAGAACTATAGTTTAACGCATAATTGACTGTACACGCGTGAAGTACGATTACAAACAATGTTTATTCATAGGAGTTGGAGTAAGTGATGTTCGTAACTAGTTAAGCATGAAAATTTAAATAACTTAACACAAGCAATCCCTACAGAGTGAACTAAATAAAGATAATGAAGTCTAATGAAGACATTTAATTGCGGGTTTATTGTACTCAATTTAGATTCGTTCACTAAATCTGGAAGGGTTGCATTTTGCGAAAGCGAACGTTCATTAGTTTGAGCTGCAGCCAGCGTTGTGGGCGCACTCGTCGCGTGCTATCGTTTGCATTAGTTTTTAAAAATCACTTAATCTGACCTGGATTGAACGGCAGTATGCTTCAAGTAATTGCTGAATAAATTGTCGTTCTGGTTTTAATTGTACCCGCTTTTTGGTCGCGTAACTGGTTTGACGTTTATATTATAGTGTACATAATATGAACGTAGCTACCTATCATTTTATACCAAGCATTTCAATTATCACATAATTATAATAAAAAACATACCAATAAAAAAGAAAACATCAGTCGATAAACTAAATTCGTGAGTCACGTCGACTGATATTCTGCGAAATCATTGAGGTCCGTTGGTATCTATAGTCGAAACGCATTTATAAATAACAGATTTTAATAAGATGTCCAACTTTCACGTTGCGTGATAAGTGGGGTGTCACGTTTCGTTCGCTCTCGGATTTCGCCACTCGCCGTTCAAATTGCACTTCGGTTGGCGTTCGTGCGAACTCCATGCACTTATTACAACATTAATTGAAAAGCAGACTGTATTAACTTAATTATTTTCTTACAAAACAAATTAAAAAGTCTATTTTAATTTAACTTAATTATTTATAATGCTAACTGATTTCAAGTGTTGAAACATTTAATGTGCTTTCTAAAAACGTCTGACTATATTTAATCTTTCGGACGAGCGCAGAGCACGGGCGAAAAATAATGTCGTGCCTTGTCCATTAGGTAAAGTATATTTTTAGATGGTGCTCTCGACAGCAAAAACTTTCATTCCACTTTCAGTTAATATAGCGTCTCTTAATGCTCTTAAAATGTTTATATATAATAGCGTTGCGTCGTGGTGATTGTTAAGCTTGGTCATTTCCGCCCATGACGGCCATTCATTCTACTCGTAGATGAAGATAGAATGGACTATTCCCACTATAGCATTTCCAGAGTCGTCAATAAAAAATACCACGAATCGTTCGCGAATGAGGAGGGGCGGCGCGCGGCGCATTCCTACATGCCGCGCATTTCCATCCGATATTGCGCCGCCATTATGCCCTGCTCCTCGGCTCCCGCCCCGTGGGCCTCACCCCGCCGCCCTTTAATTAAACGGTGAGGCCCGAGAGACACGTCCCCACCACCAACGTGGAAAATCACGTAAATAGTCCCAAAGTTATTTTCTTCAGTTAATTCCATCCTATCGAGGAACTTGGTTGATTGTCATACTTCGCTTTCCGCCCGGTTACATACCCTCTTCCTCACCACAGTTACAAAAATATAACACCACAACAGAAGCGCAAAAGCTAAAATATGGGAACATGGCTCTGTAGTAATTTTTCGCCCGGGTGTAATGGTAAGCAAAATAGGCTCGCAACATTCGTCGTTTCCATGGCAATGGCTAGGTGAAACAATGCGTGTAATTCGACGACATTAACCTCCTTTCTCGACACATCCGCGTAATAAAATAAAGGCGGCTCCGTCAGGGCTCGTAATGACGCCTGAGGCCCCGGCGTCGGGTGTAGGGTGTAATGAGCGCGACTTATCTCCGCTCATTTGCATTCCGAGTATCAGCCTCGACCTTGGCACCTTGCTTGCATCAGGATTCACGTATACAACGTGCCGAATTCTTCTCCGCACTACGCCGGATTGCCGGACGCAAACATTACGTCACCCGTTGCCGCCGATAAGAGACTATTACGCGATAGCGAAAGTCTTGTCTAGCCCTATACGGCTATATTGAACAACTGGTCTCCGCTGCCGGTCAGTTAGTCGGATCACAAGTATGTACAAGGACACCTAATTCATTCTCGTATGGCAACAAATATCATGTTCGATAAATGTTAGGTATACTTTTGTATGATATGTGGCTGTTCTATTTTATTCAATCGTAATAGTGACCTTATTCGCACTGTTGGCTGTTGAATCTTGTTATACTAATATTGCCACTAACGATTGTTCGATTTTCGGCTCTCAAAACACTACGAATGTTTTATTTTTTAGTTCTACTGACATTTAGCCTTTTATTTCATTTCTCGTCCATATATAATAAAGAATTATATATAGTTAATGTTCAAGATGCATAACTTATGAAATTATTTCTCTGCAAGGCTTAGCGATGTTATTTGTTACATAATTGTAATGTCAGACAGAAGCGACGATTTGTTACGAAAGGGCTTCAGACGAAGAGGATTGTTATCCATACTTAGATCGGTACACACCGTATCGCTGAATTACTTAAATCGACAGGCAATCGCTTCGCAAAAGTGCATTTTCAGCCGGAGGCGAAGCGCGAGCTCGATGTGATACGCTTTAGCCCCGACGACGCTTTACATGACAATTGCGATGTCCCGGGGGCGAGCGTCGTCGTCGCGACTCAGACGTTCCAGCAGCGTCGCTATCTCGCAGTTTCTCAACCTTCTGCGAATGTTTATTAAAAATTTAACCTTTTATTCGTCATGTAAACTTTACCTATTAATGTAAACGTAGAATTAAGAGAAAGTGATTTGCCCATGAGCCAGTGAAAGGTGAACGATGAAAACCAAAACGTTACTTGTTAGACAAATGGTACGTCACAGGAGGCATCAAAGTCAAAGTGCATTCGAAAGTCCGTTTCCAACGGTCAACAAATGACAAGTAGACGGAGAGTTTGGGTTGTTCTTTCATGACTATGTTTGCATAATTGAATACATTCACTAGTCGCGTCACGCGCGCCTCCATCCAACTCAGCATCCTTAATTGGCCTACGTATTATTTGCCAATTAAAGTGAATTCTCATCGCGGACGTGACACGAAACCTGTATGGATTTCACAGGAAAATGGATTGTCGGGTTTAGAACCCTCTAAATTATTGTACGCAAACAAATCTGCCAGTTTTAGGTATAGACTTGTTTACAATTGCAAATTTTTGTCTCGCCATAGTGTACCTATCTATACCTACTGCTGCCGACGTAGTCCCCGTAAATAAATTCACACGTAGCGATAAAAACATAATCTACACTGATGCCACTGACTATAAAAAAGTTAAATCTAAATGATTCACAAACCCACTAAGTAAAAATACATTTACTTACATAAATATAAAGTAATGAAATGATATAAGTTTCTGCTAAAAGTGCACTGACATTATTGGTTGAAAGTTGCAAAACCGGCTTCTCAAGACTGAGCTGTAACACGAGATTGTACTGCTCTGTTACAAAATAGCAAAGAATTAAGTTATTTTTATTGCAAAATACTCTTTATATTTGCCGTTTTTAACCTGAAACCATTGGAAATGTATATTCAATGAAGAAGCAAATATAATAAACAGTCGAAATCAAATGAGACGGAGAGATTAGATTTTGGAAACAATATCAATTGGTATTTCAAAGTAAGTTAATAAATGCAAAAGTTATCATATTATAAAGAATAGCCTTGGGCGGTTGATATTTCCGGTTGGTTTACGAATGCCGTGAGTCCAGGAAAGGAAAAATCTTAATAACCGAAAATGTTGTGAAAAGCACATCTCTGCGAATGACGCAGATCCTAATAGTTGCACATTTCTTGGCACACACGTTATACAAGTTGAAAACATTTTTGCCAGCCACTACGAAGAGTTGGGATTCAAGGCCAGGCGCGTCGCGTAGGAATCGAGTTCCTGATCCGTCCGGGATGCCTCTCGCTCGCTCCCGCCTGGCCGGCTGGAATGCGTGCAAAATAAACAAGTATAACCGGTTTCGTTTCGCATCGCGCGCTTTGCCCACTCGAAGCCAGACGCAGCCTTTTCTCTAATCCCATACTTAACAGCTTGTGTATTCAGAAAGAAGTTTATATATTGTATCCGCAAATCGATGCAATGCAGTCGTGTGAAATAAGTAGGATTATCGCCGGCACTTACGATGCACTTCAGCATTTTTTACTAGCGCATAAAGCAGTTCTATTTTATCCCTCTCCTAGAACACGTTATTCATTTATTTGCATCGTTTTTATCAGTTTTTGCGTGGCCAGTATCAGATCTTACCTAAGATTTGTTTCCAATTACTAAATACGAGATCAGTGTAACATTTTTTTCTTTCTTCCTTTTCTGCGTAGTGTTTGTTCCCTATGTTACATAGTAAAATGGTCTTAAATTTGATAACGAATTAAGCCTTGGTGATAAAATAATCCGAATATGGTTTATGTGAATCGCTGTGTCATTATTTATGTTGCATTTTGCACGTCGTGGAGCATCGGACAATATGTTACCGTTCACGGCGACCGATAGACGACATCGGCCATATATCTCCCGGCGGCAGGCGTGATGTATTGCTGCCGATCACACCTCACTACAAACTATCAACAACCCATTATATAATACCAACCATTATCTCTAACGTCCGTCTATATATAACAAATGTCGCGTAGGCTGCAAAGACTTTAAAAACATAGTATTTTGAACTATAAATATTTATGCTATTAAACTATAATCGTCTTGCTGATTTTAATGGTATTGTATGATGTCTTCCGTTCCTGAGATGGCAACTAAGCGTTGGATGCTTGAAATAACGAAGATTTCTTAATACAAACATATTAAATTAAAATATTCGTAAAGGTAACAGTTTTTTCGCATTCAGATCATGAGCTATCTCTGTCTAGTAATTGAAAAAATTAAAGTAATATTAAAAATCGTTTAATTAAATAGTAGTCGGAAATACCTTGATGAAGCACCCAAAATAATGTGACATTTTCGTTTTTACGATGATGTTTACATTCCGTGATGAGCGTGGCGTTGTCGGCTGTCGCGTTACATCGCGAGATTCGCCACTCAATGGGCGCGAGGCGAGGATGAGTGCCGACAGACAGTCGCGGCCCGCTCCACGATTCTTGTTAAGTGGTGAGCATTCATTATTTAACAACACTTCCACTACAGTTATCTTTGCCTTTTTACACTTTTTCAAACTGAAGTTCTGTGTTCCAAATGCCGATTGAAGCGGGAAAGCTCTTGAAGTGTCATAAAGAATTTTCTTAATTTTACCCGTATTCTAATTCACGCGGTACCTACAAGTCATTCTATATGCTTGAAAACAGTTTGGTAGTCAGTCATTAAATCTTGATAAAAAACTGTAGTAATGTTGATTTTAATATTTAATAAAACTTATTCGATCTGGTATCTTCGAGGTAATCCTTACTACGAAAGTTTACCACACATTTTTATTACATCAATTCTCTTACATTAAACCAGGGGTTGTATTTTCCAAACATCGTAATTAAAAATAATTTCACAGGTCGGAGTAATTTATCAATTATTCAGCGCCCCAAGTTTGCACACAATTAACTCGATGAGATTTTTAAGTACAAAGCGAGTGTTCACCGGCGGAATGATCGCGGCGCAGTACAGTGTTGTAAAGTAGAGCAGAGTAGAGTTTTTGTCGGCAGGTTCGTTAGTCGCAGCGAGGTGACGCCGCTACAGTACGTACTCGTGCTCGAGAGCGCTCCTCCAACTCTTTAACTGCCTACATGAAGGACACTTCACGGTGCACTCTCCTATTATAAACTGCGCTTTTAATGGTTTGCGCCGATTTTAATTATTTTCGCTATTTTTGGTTCACTTCATTTCTATCTGGAAGTACTAAAAATATCCTACACAAATGTACAGATTTTAAATGGAAACTGGTTTATATTTTTGAAAAGTAGGTACTCAAGTAAACATACTAGCATAGCGTTTGCTTTCTTATGGCCAAGTGAAAATATATGTTTATTATAATTGTTTTATACAACATAATGAGATTGACTATTGAATAGAAAACGTTACTAACGAAGACGTTCAAACGTTACGTGGGCGTAACAATAAACAGTTCAATTTACACGGCTGAAACATTAGATAGATCGTTACAGCCGTACTCACACATGCAAGATACTCATTCCGTTATCGCATTAAACTCATATTCAGGCGATAATCCCGTTAGTTTGCAATAGGCTGACCGCGTCGGATGCTGCACCAACAAAATCTATTAAGTGCGCCAGCTCGCTCCATCACGGCGCGCGATAATGCAAGCTTTGTTGCGTATACCGCGACTCGCGACTAAACGTTCGGGTGTGTTCCACGACCGCGGATTACCACACGCACAATATCCACCAAATTGGATAATACACTTAAAATACAATCGCGCTATGAACGCGCTGTAATCTAGTGACGCAGCTGCCGATGAGCATATTAATTTGTCGCGGGAATAGGATTAGCGGGTGCCGGCGGGGGAGGAGGCGCGCGGGGCGTGATGCGATCACAGGCTTACTGTGTGGATCCAAAGCACCGACGCTCTTAAAATTATAACTGCCTCTTGTATTTTGATAGGTAATTGTCTGGCTGCAACTAGGTAGAGATAACTTATGTGTAGAGAGGGCGGAAGGCATTATTTGCGAGACTGAATTCGATTTACTTGCAGTGTTACAATTTTAAATCAATAAATAACTTGGTTGAATATCTGCACACAATAAACGAAAACATTTCTACTACGGACAACGATATTCGTTGGTATACAGTCATACAGCTTGGCTATCATCGGCTTGGGTAGTTTAAACGCTTTTTGAGAGTTGGATGGACAAAACTGTGGCAGTTACTTTCCGAACGGCAATATTTCTTAGTTTGACAGCGGGATCGTGGTGAGGTGTTGTGCGGCTCCGACTCCGCGCCGCGCCGCCGGCTTCTTCTTCCAACTTTCAAAGCGTCGCGCCGGAGTATTTCGCCTCGCGAAAAGTTTTAAACTGTACACTTTATGTACTTTATTGTCTTCGCGGGGCTCGTCTATCTGCGTAAAATTTAAACATCTACTTTTCTCAACAAATCGCAGTGTGTAAACTTCATCGCTTTGAAGTTTCCACATAATAAACGCTCAACGAACATTAAGGACTTTACGAATGGTTTCCCGATGGCACGTAACGAACAAACATCTGCTGGTAATCTCCTAGCAACAACAGAACGACCGTTAAGTCTCTTATGTGTTGTGGACACGCTACTGGTTTTTCAGAAAGCTCCGCCCTTCGTCTATCCTATCTCCACGCTCCTCCCTTCGTGTCTCTTGATGCCCTACTTGTTGAACAAATACGTTAAATGTTTATAAATTTACGACTCTTATGATTCGCTGCTCACCTTTATACTTATTAAATAGCAACAAAGGTCTGTAAGGCGTCATTATAACACGCTGTTTTGTAAAGGATTTAGGGAGGGAGCCGCAAGAGGAGGTCATTTTTGTTGAGTGAATAACTTAAAAAAATTCGTAGGTAAGCCAACAAGGTCCAGGCACGTTCGGTCTGTACCTGTACCCGTCAGTAACGCCAGTTCACTTGTAAGATGTAACTCACTTTTGATATATGGTTGTTTTTGTAGAGTTGGAATACTTGTGAATATCAAAACAGCAAAGTTTTGGGTCGCCTACCTTCCTTTCAGACATGTTGGTGAGATTTAAAACAACTTTATTAAATATTCTTTAAAAGTTTCGGTTAACCAAACTTTGAAAAAAGGCTTTATCCAATATTGACTAATACATCATCCTTAGATAATTTAGGCAGCACGTTCAGATTACATTTGGTCAGTAGAACTTAATAAATGGGCGGCAGATTGTAGAGCGGCCTCATTGTGCAGTATTACACCAGCGGGGACCGATAATAAAACAATGCTCGAACCCGACGGTTTTACGAGCCGATCTCGAGCAGAGATATTGGCAACAGGGAATAAACAGCGCGTAAAGTCATCTGTATTTAAACTTCCAAACGTTTGCTACGTCTATGCGAATGTAACTTACCACTCTGGTGTGACCTCATTACATTAGCTCGCGCCGTCACATCTACATTACAATCGGATATCGTAGCCATTGAAAAAGACACGTGCGTATGTAAGAATCAGTGCAAAATAAGTTCTATACTTACACACGTGCAACATTAGAGAGGATGTGTAGGAAATAAGTTACAACTGGAAGCTCCATATTTAGATAAGACTCGTAATTAAAATTATGGGTTTGGAAATGAAATGTAATTTGTAGGTGACGCAAAACATGGTGAAAAGCAATTTATATTAAAAGGATTCGTTTCAAATACTAACAATAAACAAAGCATTATAGCAATAGTCGAATAAGTGTGCCCACCAGTCGGCTTCTACGGTTTTATGTAAATGGCCGTCGATAAACCGACCTCCACTCGCGTGGCGACGCTCATTTGCATTCATAGGCTCGTAACCCTTCCTCGTTCTTCCACAGCTTATGCAGTCTCATCCGTAGCGCTCCAGCGTAAAACTTGCTGCTTTGCCTTTTGCACGATAATTTACGACTCCCTATGTAATACGTCCAGACGATATGAGTTCGGCGTGTATCTACGGACAGTGAGGTCGCGGTGTTGCCGTTCGATTTACATATTATATTAAACTCTCCGTCGCCCGAGCCCCTATTCCTCTTCGCCACCGGCCGTTACGCTCCAACTTTTCTCAATTTTTCCGCCCATAAAGCGCCCGAAAGGAAAGTTTCTCCGCCCGCCGCGTGAGGTCGAGTGTAAATACACTTTTTATAATGTACTTAGTCACTCTGTCGCCCCTTCAAAAAAGACTTCGTTTAATAAGGACTTTTACAGTGACTTCAATATTATATTAGTAAATTAACATTATTAAATCTTTAGATTAAAAAATCCTTATATTCCTTTTCATAAAGTTGGTTTGTTATACAGAATGTCTTGCGGCTTGTGTAAATAGTAACTTATGCGTAAACATTAGGTAGCGAGGAGTGCAACCGTGCAGCAATTTCTCAGGTCGATGCGACGTTCGCATGTCTGACACGCACGTACACACGTCTGGCGTAGTCGCCTCGCACCTGTGTAAGCAACGAAAGTTACTGACCTTGACTACAGACAATTTTATGCCACGTGCTTTGTTTCACTTACATAACTCATTATAGACAGTTTTTTTTAGACTTAGCTGGAGTAATTTAATTCTTAGAACATTTCAATCTTAACTTTTATTTATTTAGTTTTAGTGTCGAATTATATTCGTAGATACTAATTAAAACAAATTCTCAAATTACAAGCTTGAAATATGGACCGTATATGTAAAGGATAACATTGTCTGGCTGATGACATCAATTTAAAATAAACTGATTAAAGCTCGCGTGTCACGCAACCGCCCCCTCAGCGAGCCCCTCATTGTTAAAACTTTCCTTTCCATATGACGTACACTTGCAACCCTTTGTGTCATTTTTCCTCCGTTCCATCACATTTAGACGTCAACTATCTTCGACAGTATCACTTATTTTTTCAAAGTATCAGTTTTTATATCCAAGCGATTTCTCACCACGAAGTTTCTTTAGGAGCCTGTTCCTATGATTTGGTCGTATTAGCGGGTGGATCAAAGAACCGCTAGGGCGCACGGGACGCCGGTTGACTCTCTGGCCCGATAGCGTCAATCTAACGCTCAATTAGCCGAATGCGATTATCCGATTTGGATCCAGAATCGCGAGCGTCTCCGGCGCGCGCCTCCCCAAGACAAGCTCGCCAACTTTATTAATTAAGCCGTGTCTTATCTCTTGTTAGCACTCATTCTATTATTTGTCTTTTCACCGCTCATTTCCATAATTTCATCGGCGAGTAATTACTTACCACTAACGCGGAGCATTTCTCATTCTGTTTGCATATTTTGTTATCGTTTGCAGTTTGTAAACATTCCACAAATAAAGATAATTCAAATGATAAAACGGATTTTAGAAACTTACTTACTATTTTTTAAATATATCAACAATATTTTCTTAGATCAAAATTTTGATTCTGATTGTGATAGATTTGCTGATTCTTTAGGGTTAGTATTTCCTAAATTACCGACTATACTGTCTTATCCAGCTCGCATTGTCGCTCGACTTCATCTTCGTTACGAAATGCCATTTGTGTTCATAAACGGTGCGTCAGTAAGGATGTAGTGGGTGGGCACGGGTAGCGGGCGAGCATTTCTCTCCCCCGCTGTGTGTTTAATTAGCTTAATTGACATCGCGAGGCGCGGTGTCCAAGCGTTTGTTTGCGATATCGCGTTACCGCACCCGCCGTCGCCACAGCCGCGCACCGCCCCAATGGCGACGTCGCCACTGATGCCGAACTTATTAGAACATTAGATGATTTGAATCAATGCAAGACAATATGTATCTTATATTGATCAAAACCTTTTTGAACCTAAAATATATCAATAATCTACATGTGTCGACATTGAGGAAGCGTACGTGAAACCACCCCAATTCCAATCCAGCATGGCGTCATACGGCGCTTAGAATACATTCTGATTTTGCTTTTACTCATCCCTTTTCATGTGTATATAAAGGTAAAATTGCCACGATTTTTTCCTTAAATTGCTTGGAAAATAAATTGTAGTCCGTACGTGAACTGAATTTAATGATCCTTTATAGTGCGCAGTTCCACAATTTTTGGGTAGTTGCTCTTATTCGGAAATCCCATAAAGCGCATAATCGCGTATTTTGCGTATTTTATCTTATTTTTACTATACAGAGCCACTATGTAGTTCAATAACACTAAATTATAATAAAAATGTTGATTAGATGTTCACTAGCAATTCTAATTAATATCTCCAGTCATTTCCATCATACAGAGTGCGTGTGATTAATCTCGCCGAACAAAGAAGTCTGTTTCCGCGAGCCCTCCACACTATCGATCATTCACCTCCTCGAATAAAAATAATAATAAATAATAGGCCGGCGCCATTGTCCAAACGAGGCGTGCGTGTCAGCGATAGTTTTAGCTATTTGATGAAATTTCGACTTATTATTATATTAACCAACCACACCAGTTACCCATTTCTTCGTTTATAATCGTGGGAGCCAAGGTCGCGAAAGGCTTACAATACAAGTATAATTCACATGCTCTTTATAGATTATCATGTGCAACACATGAAATACTGATAGTTTTTCCTAGTAGTCTAAACTGTTGAGCTATTTTTTCGCTGCAACGTCGTATCTTGCAATAGAACATGTTTGTTTCACCACTGCATAATAAGCTCTATTATATTAGTTTACTATACAAGACAAGTTTGATGGATGATCACACAACTCCGCGTCGCCCTACCTTCCTTCCATGTAACACACCTCTAACACTCACAAACACTTTGCCACATATAGGTACAACGGTACTGTTTGCTTTAAGATAGGTACATCAATTAACTTAATTATTAAAAACTAAATGGGAATACCCTTTAGGTTTTAGTATATAAGAATGTAGCGTCTTGGAAACAAGGAATTGATACAAAGAATATTTCTTTCGAAAACGTCTTTCGGTGTCTGTTTGCAAAATGTATTGTATAAGAAAATCGTTGTGCTGCATCCACACTCGCCGGCATCGTGGACCGAACTATGTAGGTACGTGCCGATGCCGATATCGTAATACCGTAACAAATGTCCTTCTTGGTCGCCTTTTTCTTTTTGATACGTATGAGTTATGTGGCACAGGCGCGCTTTATTCGAGTAGTTGTAGGTAACTCCACCCTAAAAATACGTTGACTAAGATTTTCATTTTCTTTTTATTATTATTTATGATTATAAGATTCTCAAGACATTTATCTTATTTTTTTCCATGCATTTTATATTTGGTCTGTATGATAAGGAAATCGCTAATGCCATACAAAGTATTTGCGTGTAAATTTGTGTAGTCTAAAACATAACTAAGTTCATTTTGCAATATTTCATATTAGTGCAAAATTAATATAGTAACAAAAAGTAACAAGTAATATTAGTAACATCTTCATTGATTAAGAAAATGTGAACAATCTATGAATTCAATTAAGATCAGTGTCTAGCGTGCAAGGGCCCATTAGGGGCTCAAATCGATCCGTTATCTCTGTTCACGAACAAAGAGAGATGAAATTTTAATCGGTCGTGCTGGCTGCCATCGCAGAGGTTGTCTGCCGAGTCTGCGCCAGGCGGCGTCGTACTCGTATTGTAATGAGTGGGCCCGCGAGCTGCGGCCGCTTCTCTCGCCACTTGAATAATACATGTATCGGAGTGCCATTGCAGCCCACCTCCGCTGCGTACTGCCCCATGCCTGACAACTACCACCAGACGAATCGATCACTATCGCCACTCACTGATGCTTTATTTACATTTCATTGGTAATTTATGCGACTCGTATGACGCGAATCAACCGTACTGAGAGACGATCTGATAACAAACAATACTAAAAGTTCGACAGTTCATTTACTCACATACTGTCCCACATTGTGCACAATCTTTAAACCAATCATCTGATAATACCAGTTCGATGTTGATTATAAACGAGGGGACTTCCTTTTACCCGGACGTGACTTGCCTGATTTAGGACAATTATGAAGAAAAGATAAAGTTACGTAATCTTATACCTCAAAGCGCTCAGTACTTTTGTTACTTCCCAGAATTTTTACTGTTTAAGTTTATTTTGCGTATAAAAAAAATATCGCAGTATTGTGCTCTTAATCAGGAAATAAAAAATAATTGTAGCAGTGCATTACATATAACGTTGGTTAGGTTGATAAGTTTAGAAAAGTTTCGACGTAAAACCAAAATAAGTAAGTACAGCATGGCTGGAGACATTTTTACCTGCAATATATACATATTTAATGTGAGAAGTTTAAAATTCTTCTTAGAGTAAGAAACGGAAAGTATTCCCGGATTTTAATATCAATTCGGAGAGATCTTCTTTAATAAGTTGTAAACTTGTGTTGGAGGGTTCTTGCCGCAAATTCGATGCTACAGGCACCAGCGACTACCGGCAATCTCGTTAAAATCTACGACGAAACTCCGCAATGGCGTTTCACGACCATTTATGAAATCACATGCTACGGCTAATAGTATGTAAGTAGTTGCTTATACTTGTACCATCAGCTGTAACTAACTCCAGGAACTTGCGATAATACCGGAACAATGTCTTGTTTTGAAGTTGCTATTGTTGTGATATACATGCTAAGGTTTGAATGGAGGCTCTTTCGCATGGACTAAGTTTGAAATATACTGTAGCACAAATTTTATTTGAAGTCTGTTCAAGTTATCTTGTATGCTCTTTAATTATATTTTTATTCTATTTTGAGCGTATAACAGAAAAATGAGAAAAATTAAATAATGCTTATATTAACTCGTAAATTCTGATGATGAAACTTCAATTAACTAGGGGCTTTTAGCATAAAATTTGACCCAATTTTCCGTAACATTTACTTAAATTCTTTTTCTAATAGCAATCTCAAGGGTGGAAGGTACATTGCTGTCCACTTCCACCGCAGGCGGTGTCGTTAAGAGTGTAGTGGCGGTCTCTCCTTATCGCGCGCCACTACGCGAGTAATGACGCCTTCGATCGTTGGCTAATGGCCTCCGCGGGCCCACTTAGATACGCAAATGAGCATCGACAAGTACCGCCAGCCAGCCATCGCGATTACGCGTACACATTACACCGACTGATGCTGTGAACTGTGCGAGCCGTACCTTACAAGTGCGTTCGGGATGTTCACATACCTAATCGGTTATAATAAAAAAGATTTAGTTAGGTAAGTGCAATATTTGCGGTATTACAGCGCGACTGTTAACTATATAGAATAACATATTTGCCTTCACTAACTACTCGTAAAAGGATAATTATTAATCCCATAAGTCATCCCTTAGTGTCATGTTGATGGACGTCTTGACTATTATAGAACAAAAACATACAAAAGGTTTGGACGGACGGAATATCCAGATTTTCCTAAATCGTGTTATTAACCCGAACTGTATTCTCGGCAGCTCTCTGGCATAAAAACGTCCCCTGTACAGAGTACTCGGCTGACACATGTCCTCTAGTGGCTTTATACAAACCCCCGTCTAGTGGCTACCGAATCCATGATACATTAAATTCTTATCTACGAGCTGAATACATTGACTGTATGTATGTATGTACACATATTTATTTCGCTACCACACACGATACTCCCTCGAATGGCGAGTAAACACGTTTATTTTAATGAACAAAGAGTTCTTGACATTTATTGCTAGTAACTGCAAGGAGCAATGGTTATTGCTTGTGATATTAGTTTGAGAAAGTAATGTATTTAATTATTTAGTAGCTCTATATTTTTATTTACTCTCAACAAAACGATTTCGTACATAAAAATAAGAATAGCTACCAAAACTGTAATTCGAAAGAGGGTATTCGTGTCGTTCACGTCGTTTGTCACGTATAATGCCCTATATAAAATTTTATTTCAGTCTAGAACAAGTACAAACCGACGTGCCTCGCTGTCCACTCTTCGCTTCAGGACGTTTTGTATTTTTATTAAAAGTAGCTTCTCTTATTGCCTCCATAATCTGACATGAGCTTATCAACGTGTCGCAAACGCAACGTGTTCAAGAATTATTTAAGAACGTCAGAAAGCGTGTTATAATTCTAAAGCAACACACATAATATGATTACAAAATATAATAGTTTACTTAAAGATTCCTACGTGTTCTTGGCTACATTCAGAGTATATTTTAACAGCGCATTAGATTAGGATTATTCACGATTTATAAGCAAGCAGACCCGCTTCGTGGGGTGGTTTATTAAACCTAAAAAGATGTTTGCGGCGCGACCAACAATGCAGGGGCGCCGCGACGGCGCCCGCCCAGCTGTAAATGGAGTGCGCATTAATACTCAACTATGTAATAAATGTTATTGTTTGTCATAAAGTTTGTTTTATGAAGGTCGCTCGCCCCGGCTCTTGACGCTGCCGGACCTTAATAAAGTTTAGCGTTTGCTTATAACCTTCATACTGATTTAAGCACGATCATGTGGATTGTTATTATAGTTTTATTTATTTCCAACATGAAAACAGCGCGCAACTCCAGTCGCTTACCGTTCAAGTCAGATAAACGATAACCTCTTTGCTGCTCGATAAGAGCAGACACAAAATAAAATAATCTTATTTTGATATTTCGAGTAGATACACCCGATGCCTTGCGACGGCGATGTCGCGAGATCGCTGAGTCATTGAAAAAGTTGCGCTTAGCTTTGCAAGCAATATTTTCTGCTTCGACCTTTCCGTACTCGGGTCGAAAGCTTTCTAGATACCATTTGCGGTGTAGACAAATGATTGTTTCATGTTTTTTAAAAAACTTTTAATAAAAAACTTTTAATAGAACTTGTTCTTAGGAGTTTGATTTCAAATTATTATTATCATAAAGTTTTCTTATTCTCATTTTACTTATAGAGTATTTAAGTATACAAAAGCATATTGATAGGTGCTTAAAACTTCTGATGGCTTATTGTTGTGGTAGTAATACTGACAGCATTTTCGGGAATATATTTAACTTTTAACAATTAATATATAAAATAGATTTTTTTGGAGCAGTGACACTAACCGCTTACTTATTTTATATGTAACACGGCGGCCCCACGCTGCTGCAGAGGGCGGCTCGAAGACGATCAGCGCAATTTTTAAACTCTTCGGTTTCGTGTTCGGAAAGCCGATGGCCCTCGCCGCAGTGCACCACCCCGCTGCCCCGCTTCTGGCGCGTGCCACACCTGCTCCAGCGCTGAACTGCTGCAACTTTAATCCCCCAATCCGCCACCGCACGACCGCACACCGGCGCGATGCTATATTTCAATTAGTTCGACCATCCATTTCCGACGTGAAACTACGCGCCGCTAAACCTACCTCATAACGTCCGCCAGGACGTCGATCCCAGTTGATACGTCAAGGGCCGAGACTGCGCGGGGTCATAATGCTCTACTAATCGCTTGTAAATTAGAGAGTATTATACGCAATTTTCGCAGACAGTCTCACTCATCAACGATAAGCTCTGACACATTTTTCACGATAAATCTTGATTCACAAGAACACTTTTCGCCTCTAGTGACGATTTAACATTTAAAGCCCAATTAATTGCAAGTTTTGTTTTGCATATTAATGGGTCGTTCCCGTGGAGCCGCGTCGCCGGCCGGCATTAAGTTTCGTCGGGTGCACATAGAGCGGAATAATCGCCACTGCCTCGACTTCATTTATCGCTACCATGTTGTTCAATGTTCACATTGCCGTGATTGTCTACTCCTGCACAAATTAAAACAGACAGCTACAATAAGGAATCACAAAGTCATGATTTCTTATTTGTTTCTGATGAAATATAGTATATACTTACAATCTTTAAAAATGTAACGGTAAAAGATTTATGGGTAGAATAAAGGATACATCTTATTCCAAGCCAAGTCAGAATTTGGGTAGCCGCACGTGTTGGTCATACCGCTGAATCAACTGAACTCAACTCCCTACCGCAACTGAATGTACTTCATTTGATTTCGATTGTATTAAACCCCACTTCGACTCCAATTAATGACCTAAAAGGGCCCTTAATAATAACGGCGCTTTATGAACCTTTATATCACATTTGGCAATTAAATTGAATGATTTGAAAGATTAAAGTTTGTGATAACCATAGTATTCATTTAATCTTTACACTTTTACTTCAAGTTTAAAAATGAAAGACCAATATAATATATCAATCTTATACCTACAAATAAAAATTAATGTAGATGATCGATGACGATGATCGTGAAAACAACCTAATTTAAATTGAACTTACAGTTAATAAAAATCTAGAAAACCTATAAGTGAAAAACTTAACATGAATACATAATAATGTTCAATGACAACTGTTTAAAACTTTTAACTTTAGCTTCTTGTAACAACTTGTAAGTAAGAACCTCATGTAGAGCAATGAGCGTGAGACTTTTTGTAAACAATCACTTTCAATTGTAAGTAAAAGATATCGATAGACTTTGTTAAATTCTTGACGTAATAGTGTCCGTATCGAACGGGACCTCACAAAGTTCACATTGGGATACGTAGATACGTTTGACAAAAACCACAAACAACTTTACATTGATGTTACATTGTGGAGACAACAGGCGGCGTACAGGCACAAAGTAATTTGATAGCTGTTGTATTGTTCGCTTGTTCAGCGCTTTTCCAATGAACGGTCCTCGTTCGGTCTCTTGTTTAATTGCGAGCCACACCGTAACGGACAGCGGCCCGTTTTTGTCCTGGATGAGATGAACCGCGCATCCTTTAATGAGTCGCTTCTCCCGGCCCGAGTGCTCGGACCCTTCGGACATCTACATTTCAAGCTCTCTTGAACATTTGACTTTGAATTTGCTAGTATGATTTTAATCCAAGGATCTGAGTAGTGATTTATATAAATATCTTCTACCCTATATGTAATTGGTTGGGCATGGGATTAGTACCTATGTACAATCTGCTCTGAATGTATAAAAGCAGTGAAAGTAGTTCCCATTTAATTATAATGTACGCTACTTTGTTGTTCTTGTGATTTTTTTAATGTATCGAAGACACTAAAATTATTCAGTTCAATAGCAGCAATGTAGTTTCAGGTTTCAACATATTTTGAAGGCATAAAGTTATCCGTTTAATTATTGAGCAACATTACTCTTTGGTTAAATTAAATCGAATCAACTTATTGTGGGTAAACTAAAAGTTGGTCGTCTCCGATTTATCTGCGGGCCGAAGCGGCACCGCTCTCTCCCGCATTCGGCGCCGCGTAAATAATTCACACGCCCGAAAACGAGTTGGCCTACTCGGATACCGCATGTAATTCCACCTTTTCACGCCGAAAGGTTTTCGGGCACGCATTAAAGTTTTTGTCCAACCCCCGTGCCTATTCACAATTAATTTTCCAAATTCTATTCCCTAACTTATTTATTGAGAGGGCGTTTCGTAAATACTTTGCTTAATTGACACCCGAAGCTCCGAACTCTGTGTTAACCCTATAAATTATTCATTTACAGTAGTGTAGATGACAATAACTGTATTTCGTCTGGGCATAATATAATGATCTTGTTACGCTCTGCGGGGATATCGGATCTTGTTAACATACGTTAGAGACGACTAGAATATCTGAGCGCGATGCTTTAATTAATTATTGCGTGTCATTAATAACGACAGGGAAGGCGGTGTGGTGTGTAGATGGGGTGTGCGTAGTGTAAGGCGATACCAGGGTACCTGATCCGTGGCCGGAACAAGCCTTGGCAGCGTCTACGTGTGTGTTAGCTGCCGCTCGGCCTTCAAGCCACATCACGCACTTGTCATTTGTCACACGTGTCTACCACACGGAGTAACTTCTGCGTTAGTTGTTATATCTTGTCGCTGCATTATAACTTGTATATAGTATAAGTATCGCCAATAGAAATATCTCAAACTTAGCCACTAACGAGTTAAAAAGATTCGCCAATTTATTTTAGACACAAATTAGAAGTCTCTTCATTTAATAATAAAAGATGACGTCACTGTTACTTTATATTAAACTGTCGTACACGTAACTATCATCGATCGTTGCACTTGTAAGCTCTCCATTAGGTGTCAAACAGTTAACTTCAGTCTGTTCTTGTTTGTCATCGGCGCCTGTCGCGCGCTCGCGTACCGTACTTTCTTTACACAATATAAATGGTGTTACAGTGAAAAATCGCCTCGTCGGCGACGTTGAGAGGCATCAGCCGAACACTTTCTAGGTAAACCGTTGGTAGGCTCGCAACAAAGAGGCGTAGTTCCGAAACAATCAAATTAATTTTCTCCGTTGTTGTTTAATTAGCGCCGACTCTTGGATAGCGCGGCGGGCGGCCGATGTTTATCATCGGATACAATCGCAAGCCGCCTCACCCCTCTCACCCGGCTCTCCAACGAAACCCATTATTATCAAAGTCAAGACTGTACACCCAAGTAACTT
Source organism: Plusia festucae (assembly GCA_950381575.1). Taxonomy (NCBI): domain Eukaryota; kingdom Metazoa; phylum Arthropoda; class Insecta; order Lepidoptera; family Noctuidae; genus Plusia; species Plusia festucae. The sequence goes on from OX494434.1 coordinate 10,097,583, forward strand.
TGGTTCGTCACTCCTGCCTTCATTGTTATTATTAGCGACATTGTTTAGGCTAATTGACTTTGGCGTAAACAAATCGAGTGATCCGACTAATTGTGTAATCTTTTTGTTTCAGGTAATCTTATTTGAATGCTGTGATATTATTTGATGGTAGAAAAAATCAGTATGCGGCAAACGTATGTATATATATTTAAGTGACGTATTAAATTAACGAAGTCTATTAAGCGCACACTGTCTCCGACTGTACTGTACATTGCTATTGAGGGGTGGGAAATATGAAACAGAATAGTTTGTATGAAGCCTTACCGAGTTAATCTGAAGCCATATTTAATTAAATTGTAAGGGTACGTGGACGTTGCCGCTGACCATTCGGTAGTCTACGGTCTTTCAGTGCGGACGACTTGTATACTTACGCCTACTTACCAACGTTTCTACAAAATTGATCTACTTTCGGTGAGCATATATTTTAAATATTTATTCGCGAGGAATCATTTTACCTAGTTACCGGTTGTTATCTGAATTAACCAGGTATTTCTAACAGCGATCATATCTATTTTGAAGGTGATACATATTATTTTTAATCTTATTGATGCAAATCGTTATAATATTTCGTAAACACTTAAATTGAGAGTTAAATGTTGAAAAGCGATTTAGCGATTAAACCTTTATAATTTTCCCTATTCAGCGAATTAAATTCTTAAGACAAGTGTTGTGTCTATAAATTTAATTAAACGATAAAATTGTTGTCTAATTGGGCACTCTCAATATAAATTCCAACGTTAACGTGTACGGACTTAATAAGAAAAACTCGTGTCGGTTTTCACATCGCCGTCGACTCCGCTCCGCAGCGGCATCTAATCTAATTATCCGCTACGTTCTTCAAAAAAACTTACAAGGAACAAGTGCAAGCAGTTGCTCTATTCTTTCGTGTTCATTTCAGAACCCCACAGACACACCACTAAGTTTATAATTATTTCTGTCTATTCAATTATTAGATTCCACGTACATCGATACGTCCTTGTAGTGAACGAATTATACTTTATTCGCCCCAACGGCAAGGGATTATTTTCAGCGGCTGACCCGCGTCGACCTGACCCCATCCTCTGACCTCGACGCGATGATCTGCACCCTTCATTCGGCTAACCTGTTTTATGAGATTAGCGCGATAAACACTTTACCTAGTGGAATATTAAACGAACTTCCCCTGAAGTATACAAAGTTATTTTGTGAAATTATTACAGTAGCACCCTCGTAACAAAGTAAAAGGTACAACCGCGCGAGAACACGTATTACCGACGTAGTAAGACAGTTTCCTCATTTAGAAATTAACTCGTAAGTATTGCGTATCCAACTGTGTTTATGTAAGAGGGAGGATAATTAAAGCATGCGTTTATATTACGATACTTTTTGTAGAACAGTGGTTAATAATAATATCACTACTATTCTTAAAATGAAATCCTATTAAAATTGTCCGTAATATGGTACTCCCTTTCTTCTCCTAAAATTATTTGCCCGAAAATCATTATCCATAACACTTTAGCTATAAACCTCAGTAACCATAATGTTCAAAATCCCGAAATTTTGTCATAATATCGAGTACTATGAATACCATAATATACATAGAAAATTAGAAACTAATAACGACCGTAAACTTGTATCTTAAAGCTATCATAAAAACAAACGCCTATCCGAAGCGCCGTAATTGGAAAAAGGATTTAATCAAATTGGAAAATACGGCGCAGCGCTACTTAATATTAGCATGAAGTCGTGAGCGTATAAAGTAACATACGGCTAGTGTATTTCGTCGACGGACTAAACGGCTCAGCTCCGAGGCTCGTATTTGTAACACGGCGCGTTATTAATAGCCGCAATAGCGAGGTGGCCCGCGGCGGACCACGATATTTGGGAAATCCGGATTTGCATAGGATAATGGGGAGCGCGCCGTTGCACCTCGCAATGTGGACGCGATGCCTTGCACTCTACCTGCTCGGCGCCGTGCCGTCGCTTGACTTGCTGCATACGTAACGAGACGTCAGCTCGATGTAGATTTTAACTTAACTCTTGTAAGGAATGACTTTCAAATATATTGTGCAACCTATACGCAATCTCGGTTTATATCAATCTACATGATTAAAAACTGTAGATGAGGTAGTTCATACATATATTTTTATATTGAGGCAAGCTTAACAGTCTTCTAAAAAAAATGTTGACTGAAAGTGTATGGGTACCTACAGAAGAGACTAAGTACCCAAAGTCTCACTCCTTAAACTAAGATATTTTGCCATGATTTTGATGCATTTGGTAATTGCAAAGCTTTGCCACCAATCAGGGTGTTTCTGTGAAAACAACCATTAATGCAGCAAAAAAAGGAACAAAACTATGATAATTGGCGAGGGGTCTAGCGGCGGTGTGGGGAGCGGGGGCACGGCGCGGTGGTGGCGTGCCTGATGTATGCGCCGCCGCCGCGACGCCAGACCCGCCGGCGCCGCGACGCCGCCCCACAATGCAGATATCGTGCATTCGACTCCATTCCATACCCTCGGCCGGCATCACGCCTTTGCCGTTTATAACCGTTTACGACCACGCGAAATTCACCTGACGCACGGCAGCGATGCCCTCACAACACCCACGTTAACGTTAGTCTCTATAGCTGCTATCGGAAGTCGACCGCCACACCAATTGATCCACTCCATACAGTTACTAAATGTATACGTTGCAGGTCCACACTTGATTGATGACCTGCGTAATGACCCAGAAAACTATTTCCTTCGTATTTCCTCTACTCAATAAAGCATCAAATATGCTTATTTATGTGTCGGTATCTGTTTATTTGGAGTTTGTCAATGCGGCCTATAGTGCCGACTTTGCTCGGAAGACCGTCATTTGTCAAGATTATGGCTGTTTGGGGATAGAGATATGAATAGGTTATTGTTTTGAATATCTTATTTTACATCTTATCTATCCGTTTCATTGGTTCGTACCCTATGATGGTCGTCAAAGAAATGGATTAGTTATTCGTAAATTAATGAACACGCTAACTTTTGTGGCACAAGAGTTAATTTAACATAAGTACATTTTGACCTTTCAGTGGTGGTCATGCGACCTTATAGATGAGATGGCACAATTAGCACGTACAAAACTCGTCAGTCACGGCTTGGCGCCGAGTGGCAATTACGGTATTTCATCCTCAATAAAAGTGCACTCAGGCGCCGCTAACGTTGGAGAAAGCTCCCCGTCGCCTATAACGCTAATGTGGACGTATAGAGATTTAAATGACGGGTCTGTACGCAGACGCAAGGGAGACACGCCGTCTGTGGTCACTTCGTCGTAATTCACTGAAATAGGAACGTCGTAAGACGACGATATTACTATAATGTGGAATGTGTATTTACACTTAGGAAAAAACAACAAATCCACACACACATGTATACTCACCTGAATACTTCACGCGCACAAATCCACTAGTTCTCGACATCAACGACCTTCGATGTTTTCAGTAAACAACCTTTTTATACTCTGTATTTTGTGCCTTCTCTTCACAAAACTAGTGAACCTTTTCCAAATAGAAACATATATTGCAAAAACTTTAACAAATAAACTTAGGAAATACTCTTATCCGACACTTTGAGAGCCATCATGACTCTACGTTAGTGTCAGTAAAGGAAAAGAAAAACATTTTCCAATATTTATCTCAATATGTAGAGGTATAGACTAAATAACGGCAATCGTATAGCGTGTGAGCAAACATTTTGGCGATTAATCTGAAAATACAGTGCTATATCGGGGCGCTGGAGGCGGCACATTTATTTTATGTGCCGGCAATGTTACATACGCCATAAAAGTCGTTAGGACGGGCGTAACGTCTCGCCGTCGTCTTGCCCGCTTTAATTATACCTAGATAATGCGGCGCCGACTGCGCCCTACGCCCCGCGTCGCCCGACACCAACCTTCGCGACATTAACGTAACACGATGCAATAACACAGTGCCACTCTACCTAATGTACCCGGCCATACACAATAATTCTCTACATTACCAAAATTCACAACATAAAAGGGCAATGCAGAGCGAACAAAGTTTCGTTTTACATCGTAAATCATCGCGGTTAATAATTTCACTCCGTTTAGAAAATTGATTTATGCTTACATATTTACTGGCTTTGAAGGCTTACTAAATGAAATATGCACGGTCTCCTCGGTATTTTGTTTACAAATGAGATACTCGGGAACACGCATTGTGGACCACACGGAAAACTCGCATCTTATCTTGAAAGCAGTTCTAATTTATATGACACACAGTATAAACAGTAATTAAAAAGACTATCATTCTGTATTCCAATTCATTTTCTCGGGAATTAAAGCCATTTATTTAAAAGCTAGTAGTAGTGGGATAATAGTTTTCGTCGTTATTTCAATAAACTTTTAAGTATTTTTTTTCATAGTTTTGAAACGTTATTTTACTAATTAAATAATGTAATCCTCCGGTAATGTTTCTCTTTATCTATCAATATTCAATCAAGGTAATTACAGTATTGTAAAGCGTATCATATAAACGGGATTCCTACTTTCGCAAAGCAAATTATGAGATTACAAGACGTTAACAACATTTAGTCACTTGAAAAATTTAACTGTCATAAATAAAAAAATATTATTTAGAAGGTACTTTCTTTAAATCTTTTTTTACTGTAAAAGGACATCTGAAAATACGAATATGCATATTTTGTACCAGAAAGTATGTGTTTTATTATTCATAGCTTGGTTGGTTTCCAAAAGGCGACGGTCTCTAGACGGGTATGTGTCGAGTCGAGGCGTTACGTTGAAGGTAGGGGTCGGGCACGGGCACAGATGGAGATTTATCACGCCCGCCGGAGCTGAGACTACAAGTTCGCGCATTAAACGAGTCCGGGACATTAGCCGCCTGCAAGATGCCGCCCGAGATCATAATTAAGTGCCGCCCAATTTATCGGTGCGACCCGAGCCCGAAAACTCCTCTTAAAGTTCCCTTATCGTACGTAGCAAAGGCTCTTTATTTTGTAGTTAGTTTGCTACGCGTTTATCGCCTTTTATCTGCTTCGGTTCTGATGTTGTTTACTGCGACAAAACTTCCGATGCGGTTATTGAAAAAATCATAATATATTGGTGACTGCAAAGCGACATCTTGCTATTTACCTATCTGCGTTGTTTCATCCGGATAATCGTGATGTGGCCTTGAATCCCGACAAATCTAGCACCATGTATAAATTTTGATAAGACACAATAGGTATACATATTAAATAAATAACCTCTGAGTCTGCGGTCGTTTCCACAACCGTAAAATCTGGTCTAGTTCGACCAAATGATATATGCTAAATGTTTTTGTTAAACCAGCTAACGTCATATTTCTATTCTTTAACTTCAATGGTTGTGTTAGCTGTTTCAATCAAACAATTAGAATTGTTATGCTTAACATTTTGTACCGGATGAAGCATATGTTACAACAAATTATGTAAACACTGCCGCGAGTGGTTTACATTGCGTACACAGTATACGAATCTTCAGTCACAGACACTTATGTAAACGTCAGATTAGCATTGGTTGCTTCGGCAGCTCATATTATACAAGGTTCACATAATTTTGACCTTAACAAAGAGAATTCGTCACGCATATTCTTACTTGTATTAGTTTTAACATAAATTTAATCAAAGTTTACTTATACCTAACTATATTCTACAAGATAAACACTCGCTTGTTTATTTATACCTATTAGTTGATATTCGCAAAACATTTGCAAAATCAATGTCAGATTCGAAACCAAAACTACATACACATGAATATAGAGATCGGAAGTTGTTTTAACAAAATAAGCTGCGTAGTGGCAGATACAAGATAGAAACTAACTATCCTATTCGCCGACGCCAAGGTTTTGTGAAAAGAACCCGATATCTTTCAACGTTTTCTATTAACTCCAGTACAAAAGCAGAGAAAATACCGTTACGGAAACGTCCTAGAAACCTTTGTTGTGATACAACTATTGTTGTCTGCAACTATAACAGATAACCGATGTTGAAAGTCAAAAATCTTCTGTGTTTAACCATTTCTATTGTGTCTTTCACAATTTGTAATTAGTCTAACACGATCTCCGGAGCTGTATAGCAATGGCTCTAGGAGCCAGTCGGAGCAACGGATGACCTAATTATCATTGAGTGGTTAGGTGGGTTTGGACTAGCCTAAACTTGCTTTTAGGAGAAGGTGGCTTAATTTTGCTGTGGTGAGCGAATCGGGCCGGTGAAATCCGAGCACGAGTTAACCCCTTAAATAAGCAAGAAAGTCAAAGAGAGTATGGCACTTGCGAGTGATGTGCTCCGTCTAGCTGCTTAGACTAATTACTGCAGCAGCAGGGTTAAACTGGTTAATCGGAGCGGGCGCGACAGGCTAGGCTCCATGTCATGCCACGTCGTACACTAACGCTCCAGCTGCCACGATTATTTCTCTAGACTGCACGTTACACGTGCAAGCGGACTCGATGTGATTCATTCGTAACATGATCACAACATCGATGATACGAAGCTGATAGCTACCTACTCAGTATTGATATAGGATATTAGTTTCGTTCACATTAAGCAATAATCGATTAACACTTGTGAACCTAAAATAATAAATTATGAGCAAATCACCTACAGGGATGTACACTTTTTTTTTTCAATATGTTTACATGTCGTACTAGTAATTCGCAGTAATATACGTAAATAGTCATGCGTCATCTATCTTTCATGAAATTAAATGATTGTATAAAAATAACATGATACAATTATTTATAGGTTTATCGCTTTGCTCTTTAATGTTACGACTGTTTCCTATTCAGATATGAATTTTCATCGGATTATAACAGCCCTGAAAATAGAAAGTCATTTTACAACACAAAAACCTCTCAGCGAGCGCTAAAGGCATTCCTCACGAAAGTGTTCGCTGACCTAATGTTTTTTCACCCCTCGCCACGTTAGTAAAACAGGCAATTTACGCGAGCCTATAAGTAACAAGATTCATTAAGGCTGTTACAAAGTGGCGCGGGCGTTCTTAAAGCGAATGGCCCTCGAGCTTGCAGCGTTCATAATGGGCGTACGAGCCGGCCGAGGTGCCGCGCAATTTAATGAAACACCTGGAGAGGTCGCGCCTGCTTCCGCTGCATTAATCTCACCCCGACGTCCCCGCGGCCGACGCCGATTTCCACCTACGACATTACATTGTTTACTCTACATTTGTTTACTAATTGTTAAAAATTGCATACGTTATTTTCACGACAGTTTAAAGCCCTAAGCTTCGACATTAACGTTTAAAAGTGGGCAACTAATATTAAAGCCGGGATAAACAACGAGTGACCGCGCGGCGGGCGCTCGCCGGCGGCAACGGCAAAAGTGGCCGAGATAACTCCGTGCACGAATGCATATTTTAACGTTAAGCTACGGCACCGCGATGCAAACTTGTTGGGAACTTCACCGGACTGAATAATTCTTACTTTAAGGCTGCTACATTTATTTTTTGTATTGGTAGGGCTATTCGTCGTTTATGAAATGTATGCCTTTTAATTGGTGAATAAATAAGTAATGACTACGCGTGTTGTAATAAAGTTTTCATAATTCATAACTTTATACACTTGTATAGAGAGCTTGAAAACAATTTCCATGAGGCATACCTTGATTAAATATATCGGTGGTATTCGGTTCAGTAATTATTTGTTTAACCACGTAGGTGGTGGTTTTGTATCTAGTGATACATCATTCGATTGACCAGTAGCAGTTGACGGCTTGTCGCCTCGTTCGTACGTCATAACTTCAGTTCTTAAACAGCATTAAATGATTAGCTCCATTTTTCATTTGTAAAGAATGAAATCACGTCCATTAAACTGACAACCCCTGCAGTCAGTGTCAACGTTTACGTCAACATCAATATTCTGTGACGCCTGGCACTTAATGTAACTTTCAAAATGTACCAACTGGACGGCCAGTGCTACAAGAATGTAGGTAATTTATTTTCTAATCATCATTAATGTTTAGCAATTTGAAGTCAATTAGACAGTGGCTAATTATTTTGTCTGGTAGGCGTGTTCGATGTTACGTCAGCAATACGAGCGACGGGCGGCGCCGCCCAGAGGCCGCTATAAAAAAATATGCGCTGAGGAGCGCCAAGCGTAAACACGCGCCCCTCTCGCATGACGCCTCATTAGCCACTCCCCAGTACCTCTATAAATCATTTTAAATTCAAATTCTACTTACTCTCAGAATTGACTTTGCTTACCTAATTCCCTTCCCGACCACAAAATTTTGCAAATTAGATTTCACCTTTCCCTCGTTCTGGCTTCTCGAAAAAATTATTTGCGCCATCCGGCTTCTGATTTCGGCCACTCCGTGATCTCTATGCCTCTTATAACTAAATTTATAAATACTTAATTGAATACCTTCTATTCTTTTACTTACAGTAAACCAGCAGTTATTTTAAGATCCTTTCAAAAAAAACTAGATTGCAATAAAATGAAAATGTATACGTGAAAATTTTAAATGCCACGTTTAGATGTTTAACCTGTGCAATATGTGTGGGCCACGTGTCGCGGGCGCTTACTGCCTACTCGTTGCAGGAGTTGGCACGTCTCATCGGCCGCTTCTATTTCCGTCTGTGTCTAAATATTTCTGGCACCCGCTTTCGTGCGTACAAGTGGAGTCCAAACCGTTTCGCTACAAGAGCGTGTCATTCATCGGCTCGTTACCTCATTGTTTTCCTCGTGTGTCGATTTATCCCGACGCGTGTCCGCTCGTCTCGTAGTAAAATAGACGAGTAGAGATCGGCTTGTGCGTACGGCTGACCACGCATCGCTGAGCGTCGTCGACGTGTCACCGATACATCAATCGTGATCGAACGTTCTAATCGATTAACGACCACACGCCTCGTCTGGCGCGTGAATCTTTGTTCTATTTGCTGGATTGGTATTTTGATTAAGACATTTGCATGGCACTGCACTTGCACTTGAACTAATTTTAAGATCAATAAAGTACTAAAATTGCAAAAAAAAATATGCCAGTTACTTTAACACAACAAATAAAAGTTTTTATAAATAAAATATCCCAAATCCTAAAAACAGCTCCCGACGCTTCTATAGTTAATAGTCATCAGTTGGCAACAGCAATGATACACCAAGCCAACGAGGTCATTCATAACTTCCTTACGAGTTAGTTGGCTAAAGTCACATTATCAAGTAATAACGCCGTAGCCTCTTGATGCCGTTTTTGCGTAACAAAACGGAAGAGGTTCTATTTGGCAGCATGATGCAATGGTGGTGTAACAAGGTCTGCGGCGCGTGCCGTCTAGCGCGCGGCGGACGCTGTTACTTTCGAGGGTTGTTCGTTATATACGTCATAGTTCCGGAGAGCACTCGGCCGCCTTACTGCTCTTACCTTAACGAGACACAAGCGTCTCGTTTCATTGATGTCGTTTTCGCTTTAATCGGACTCTGGTGCCAAGTCACAATGAGGTATATTCATCTCGAAATTCGTGTCGTTTGGCTCAGACATATAGGGTTCCCCTCGAACGTTATATGTTTTTCCTTATCTCTAGGAAGGAAAGCAGTGATGAAACTGACTCTCAGCTAACCCCTTATTGTATTGCAAGTGCGCATTGTTGTGTTATAAAGGACATAGCGAGGGTAGCGCGCTCGGTTTGCTCCTCCACTATCACACAAAAATGTTATTAGTTTTGGGCGGTTATTGCCCACCCTGCGCTCGTTCGACCCTCCCGTTGCCCTTCCCGAACAAATAGGCCATATTGAAAGTTTTTGTTTAATTTTCGGGTTTCATAGTAACAACTTCTACTTTCTCGCATTTTTGTGTCTGTGTTTAACAGAAATGGTTAAGATGTACTTCATGCTTAATTGTATCTAGTAACATCCAATTTGGTCAAAAATAGTCATAGTAAACGTTTGTGTTTATCCTGTGACTAACTTTCAACTTCAAACGCGAAATAAAAGGACTATTGCAACAAGCACTCGCTGTAAAATAAAACAAATGTAGAGGCTTAGTGATCGAAGAGCAATTAATGTGTCGTAATGCGTTTGGCGGGGCGAGCGCGCGGTCATCCGTCTGAGGCGACCGGCCATTTGTATCCGCGCGGGCATCCGTCACGCTAATCGCTGCTGCGATACACCTGCAGCGGCCTGCACTCGCCGATACTAGCCTATATTATATGTATGTATATTCCCCACGTATACACGTCTAGTTATTCGTATGCATTAAGTCAAGCTTCATGTAACTAAATAATCCCAGTTCTGTAGATATTCGCTGAACCCGAAAATTACTAAAAGCCAATACCAAAACTAATAATTTACCTTAGCAATAACTGATGGTTTTAACTTTAAAACTTATCTTGTGTATTGTCCCAAACTATGGCAGCTAATAGATAGAACTTTGATAAACCTAACTGAGTTATTATAGTACCTAATGATGAAACGTGATCACCCATTCAAGTTTCACAAACGGGTTGGTTCGAATCGAAACTCGGCTAAAGTAGACGGCACGGAGTAACAGGAAATAATAACTTTATCCCGAGCTTAAACTGTGAGAGGACCGTCCAACTAACATTATGCCTGCCAGTAACAAGTTAATCTAAATGCAGCCGACTGCTTCCGCTAGCTAGTTGTAGCACGCATCGCTAAAGTTTAATAACTGAGAAAATTCGGAACATGTCTGGAGTCTGCATCTGATTCGGTTCGCACTCAAAGACGCTTCACGATGTTTACTGATAGGCCGACAAACGTATAGCTATGTCCATAGAGTACTGTAGTGATATCATCGGGCATGCTTTACAAAAGTTACTCACTAAATCACTCCAGAGCTGTTTCGCGGACATTATCAACGAGGGACTCCCCAAGTAGAGTACTGAATATTCAGATGGCGTTTGTTTGTATACGTATTTTCTTTGAAACTGCGATAAGCGCTTTTCCGTTTTTTCACTGAATAAAATATGGCCGAGGAGGCTCTGCGTGCGACGATAAAACCTCCGTGGAGCTCTTCCCGTCACGTAGTGCGACAGTTAATTACACGGATGTAAATAAATCATCATAGACGGGTGCGGCGGAGGGCTTCGATTCCGAAAGGCAATTATCTCGCGCCTCATTGACGTCGAAAATGAGCGCTACGAGGAGCGCGCCCGCCCCCGACATGCCTCAGAAATATTTGACACCGCCTAAGACGCGGTTATAAGGAAAAATCGAGTAGAGGATTCTGGTGGCTACGTGCCCGGCTCACGGCAATTGTGATGCATGGAGGGATTTCCGCACATTTGGCCGATATTGAGCCGAAACCGCGCCCGCTACACATATTGCTTATCGGAATGATATCGAATGAGGTCCGCCATTTTCGTCTATTCTCAAGGCCCACAAATGTCGGTTACCTGGGGTATAAAGCTCTCATATCTATTGCATTTTCCACAAAATATGTGCCATTACAGCGGGGTCTTGTTGTGTGCTTTACCAGATATTACAGTGTTTATCCTTAATATACCTCACCTACTTTATTACGTAGGCTCATGTGATATCGATTTTAAATATGTTTTTATTTAATTTCAGGGTCGGTGTAACCGCGAGAAGCCACCTTGCAAGTACTTCCATCCACCTCAGCATCTGAAAGATCAGTTGCTTATCAACGGCCGAAATCACCTAGCACTCAAGAACGCACTCATGCAACAGATGGGCCTGACGCCGGGCCAGGTGCTGCCTGGCCAAGTCCCAGCTGTGGTGAGTCACCCACGCTACGCTCCTTCTGTTCACTACCGAAGCTTCGAGCGATCGGACCTCGACACCCATGTAGGTATTCTATGCACGCAATATGCAGCTTTCGGTGTTACTTGCTATTCTGTAATTTTATAAGCGTTCTTATTTATTGACACGTAGAATTTAAGATGTATCGTGTTTAAGTTGTGCCTCGTTTAAATGTCCATGATTTGTTAGACGAATACCAAATATTAATTTTGTCTTAGGTTTTTTTTTTATCTTACCAATTTTCATCTAATAAGTCATAAGTAAGTTAAAGTCGTATCTTTAAAGTTTTCTTGAAAACTTGAACATGTGCATGTTAAAAGTTAATGGTAATTTACTTTCCTTAAGTCGGTGCAGCCGCTCTTGCGGCTAGCACCGCGCTATAATGTAAAGTTTAGTTTTGAGTGCGTTAAGCCTCTTATCAAACTAAAAAGTATAACTTTACTTATTTGTTTTACAATAGATAGTCATCTAATAGTCAGGCACAACTTAAACTTTGCCGCTCTGAGGCCGATCGCTCTTCACTGCTTGAGCATGTTTGTACGAATCGTTCCTTAAGAGGCATGACTACTCTCCAAACTTACTCACATGTGTATGATCTGGGTATTAGCGGTAATGCAAACTTAATCACCGGACATCGTCCCCTTCACTGTTCACACTGTCGCTAACAACGCGGCCCGACACTCCTCGGTATTTCTCTTCGCACCGCCTTGGTGCTGCTAGCTTATGCAATTGCAATTAGTGGTCAGACAAGCAGGCACAACGCTACAGTAGTGAGACGGCGATAGCGCTTATGAGCGTCGTGTCGAGCCAGTACAAGGCAGCCACAAGTCGTTGCGAAGAGCGATGTCGAGGTGGTGAGCGCGGTGGCGCGGGCGCGGGCCTTGCCTCGCACGATGAGTAGCGTGTTTGTGTGGTTTTGTCTTGAGGTGGGTGGCGTGAGCGGTGCGGGCGCAGCTGCGAGCCACCTCGCCGCACTGGACCCGATCAGTCTGGCCCTGCTCGCCCCGCAGGTAATTGCCGCCGCCGCCATGTGCGACGCACCACCACCGGCTTCCCTGGCTCCTCACACCTCTTCCTTCACAAACACGATAGGCACACCTCTAGCACCGTTATGCACTGCTAGATTTTGATACCGAACGACCTTTTCCTTGACCGTCCTTTCCTTTTCTCTTATGGTGGCCGGTGGATAGCTTGTCAGGATGAAACGTATGCTTTTTTAATATTTCAATCTGTATTTATAATTGCATGTGCTTGTTTGGCTAACAAATTTCTGGATAATGACTATTTCTTAAGTAAATTTTCAAGTTTATTTCGGTGGTTTTATGTCGGTGTTGGCTTACTGTTTTTGTTGTTTTAAAAGCGAGCTTTTATAAGAGGGCTTTCCAAAATGCAATGTGTTGTGTGTTTTACGCAACATAATTTGCTGCAAAAATGATGACACTGATAGTAATGCTTGATTAAATGTACAAGTATACTGAGTGTTAGTGTTGGTGTGGTGTGCAGGCGACGTCGCCGTACCTGTCGGGCGTGCCGGGCGTGGGCTCGACATACGCGCAGTACTACGCGCCGCAGCTGGTGCCGGCCGTGCTGGGGCACGACCCCGCCGCCGCCGCCGCTTCGCCGCTCGGCGTCATGCAGCAGCCCGTGCTGCAGCAGAAACTGCCGCGCACCGACCGCTTAGAGGTAAGCATTATGTACATGGCAAACCTTCTCTAACTTGCCGTTTACACTCGAGTAGCGCTTCCCCATGTTGCCACATATGCCGGGGACCGACCGATCAATTCTATAAAGGCAAAACATATAATCTGTTGTCCAATTTTTTCTAATCAGATCCTATAGGTCAATGCGCAGATATTAAATACATCAGGTTCTGAAACCCGTATTAATAAACCGCTCCCATTTACAAGTTTAATTTAAAGCTAATTTAATAAGTGTCAATGTCGAAAGAAAGTAAGTTTTGCAATCTCACATTTTGACTGTGTGCTCTGTTTATGGCAGTGCTTGCAATACTGAGAGCGATTTATGAATATCGGTAAGTATGTCGGTCCCCGTAGCAAACTTGGGCCTTTGTGCCGTATGTCCGTCCCCGTGTGTCTGTGGCGCGCGGCCGCACTGGCCCGGTGCGTCTGCGTGTGCGCTTCGCGAGCAGCACTCGCTTTCTCCCTCTGGTGAAGATCCTACACTGTCAGCACAATCTCGGCTTAAATGCGCACGCTCGTATTTACCAAATAGGTGACTTTGGCGAGCTATCGCCAATCACTTTATTCAGTTGCGCCGAGTTGCGCTTACAGTGTAGACGTGCCGAACGCTTCACAGTCGTCTATCGAACTTAAAAAGCAAGAAGTAGAGATTTCTATAACAAAAACCTTCTTGGTCAATAAATGAAATTAATGTTGCGACGGATGCGTAAATCGTTAGTTTTGAAAACACATTAGTCCTGATTCGAACTCTTATCTACACATCACAAAGCGGCGTCCGGTCGAGGTCAATACAAGAATAAAAAATTGTATTATGTGACTGAACTAAATCAATAAAATGCGTCACAAATGACCTCTAACTCGCTATGTAAAACAAATAGTAAGTCGAGATCGCGGTGTTGTATGAGAGTATCGTACGCGAGAGCACTAGTATCGCGTAGTGTCGGGCAGCACGCGTGTATACGCTAGCTAGTCAGGCAGAGGGTAGATGAGCGCGGGGCGCGAGCGGCGGACATGGCTGGTGTGTGGTGGTGCAGGTGTGCCGGGAGTTCCAGCGCGGCGCGTGCAAGCGCGCCGAGTCCGAGTGTCGCTTCGCGCACCCGCCGCCGCCCGTGGCCGCGCACGACGACGGCTGTGTCACGGTGTGCATGGACGCCGTCAAGGGCCGCTGCGTCCGCGACCCCTGCCGCTATTTCCACCCTCCCCTGCACCTGCAGGCGCACCTTAAGGCGCAGGCGCGCGGCGCGGTACGCCACCAGGCTGCACGCTCTCGCCTCGCTCGCTCGCGCTCGCTTATGTTCTTCCGCTTGGTCTCGCTCGCCGCGACGCCGCTTACGTTCGCAGAGCTTTGTTCTGTTCAGTTCGCGCCGGCTCGCGCCACGCTTCCGTCGCACTCACGCTTAACTTTTATTTTATTTTTATCTATCGCATAATATCACCTTACGCCGAGCTTTAGGTGTATTCTGTGCATCTACTACATCGTTATTGTTTCTGTCCCGTCCTGCGACGCTTCGCTTCACGTAGACGGCCGCCGCAGCCCAGCAGCCGGCAGCGAGCGCGACTTCGGAGCCGGGAAAGAAACGGCCGGCGCCCACCGAGCTCGAGCCGCCACCGGTACAACGCCAGCTTTGCACGCTTCTCCTCCGCTCCCGCTCCCGCCCGCACGATCCCTCCGCGCGCCTCTCCCTCCTGCGGCGGGCGAGCGCGGCGCGGCGCGAGGGCCCACCCCCGCCCCTCGCGCCCCGCCGCCGTCGCCCGCACCAAGCCCACCGCCCGGAGCCCCCGTTCAACCGTTTGTTTCTCGTTTCAGATGGACATGAAAAGCGTCGGATCCTTCTACTACGATAACTTCGTAAGTATTATATACGACGGCGATGATCAAGTTGCGTCCGCAACAGAACAAATTTGCTAACAAATATTTTTAATATCCGCAGGCCTTTCCTGGCGTGGTGCCGTACAAGCGACCCGCCGCCGACAAAGCGGGCGTGCCCGTGTACCAGCCGGCGACAACCTACCAGCAGCTGATGCAGCTCCAGCAGCCGTTCGTGCCCGTGTCATGTGAGTACCCCGCGCCCGCCACGTCCGCCCCGCCGACCGCGAGCGCGCCGGCGAGCGTGTCGGCGCCGCCGCCGTCCGCGTCCGCGCCCGCGGTGTCGTCCGCGCCGCAGCCGCCCGCCCCCGCGCCCGCTCCTCCCGCGCCGTCGCCGCCCGTGGGCGCCGCCCCCGACTCCGGCGCGTCCGACGCCGCCGCCATGGCCAAGGAGGTGGCGCAGAAGAACTACGTGGCCGCGCTCGCCTTCGCCGCGCAGCACTCCGCCATGGCGCAGGCCGCGGCCGCCTACACGCAGCAGGCGCTGAAGGCGCGCGCCGGCATGCAGCACGCGGGGCTCATGCGCGCGCCGCACCACATGATGATGCGGCCCGGCTGGCCCGCGCCGCCCATGCCCATGCCCTACTACCAGCAGCCGTTCATGTACGCGATGCCGCCGCCCACGCCGCCCACGGCGGCCGCGGCGGCGGCGGCTGCGGCGGCGGCGGCCGTCAACCCGTACAAAAAGATGAAGACGACATAGACGCAGGCGCGGTCGGCGGGGCGCGGGACGCGGGGTCTCCGCGTAGAGACTCGTACGTGTGCGGCCGAGTGTCCCGCCCCGGCCTGTCGGGGCGGTTAGCGCTAGGCGTGTTGTCACATTTGTATTGTATTATTGTAAGGACGAAGCGAGCGGCGTCGCCCTCGCGGATGTCTCGGTAGTTTTACGCTATATATATATACTACTGTATCTCTACTCACTTACCGTTATTACCCTATGCGTGTATATTTCTCGTATCTACGATCCCGGTAATAATAACGCTTGAGATGCATGACTGTACGTTTTTTTATTACCTCTTGTCGATCGTCGTTTATCGTGAGTACCTATCGTCGTACTGAGAGTTGAGCGCTTGGTCCGTCGATCCCGCTACGTACACGCTTGTTCTCGGAGGAGCTCCGCACGGGTGCGCTTTGGCCGATGTGTCGATCCCGTACCTACCTAGTGGTTACCGGCTTGCAACAGCAGGCCCGCACCTAACACAGCTGCCTTCTAATTTTCGCATGGAATAGAATCCAACACCCTATACGTTTGGCTCATCAGGTATTTTTCTCATTATTCTAGTGGCTCCCGTGTGCGCTAAGTGTGCCGACGTGTTCATCAGTAGTGGCGCGGGGGTGACGAGCGTCGCCCCCGCAGTTTTATTTCGGTCGCACCTCCTTCTATTTATTTAAATCGCTTTCTGTTTCATGCCTTCCGAATGACGCTTCGGCTGTCGTCTGCATTGCAATCTTTTGTCGCTTTTTGTGTCGGGACGGACAGGCTGTGCGCCCCCGAACGCGCCGTACGTGGTGTACACCGACGACCGCGGACAGGTAACGTGTTCCGCGTGCTCACCTCCCCGCACCTCTCCGCTGCTGCAGCTACTGGCTGGAGACGCCAACTACACTCAACCAAATGAAATGTCGAACACAAACTTTCGACTATAACTTCAACTTCCAAATTGTCCATTATATTTCACGCTAGAAGGCGAATTCTAAAATTATATTCGATCAATAATATGTTGACCAATTCACATTTTGAATGGATATAAAACGTAGATTACGATTTTTAACATTTGACTGTACTGTGGCGTCTCCGTTAGTAGTTAAAAAAGCACAACAAGTGGCGTGCGAAGTGAGATTTGTGTTAACGCAGTAATCGTCAGTATTTAGTTCGCTCCACGGCACAACCCTTGCGCTATCCCCGGCTGTCAGCGGCTCCCGCCATCCCGCGCCAGCCCGGCTCACGACAACCTCGCCTCGCTCTAACCAGTACGCTATCGAACGCATATCACCCCTACACCTCTACGACTGCCGCTTATTATGTTCTGTTCACAAAGCTCGAAGTCAAGACTTATAATTTTAATAATTGACAAAAAAAAATACTTGATATCAAAGTTGTTGTAACTATGTGTTTAAGCTAAATGTATGGGCCTAACTTATACTAGTAAGATATAAGAGAATATACATCTTTCACACATATATGATTTTTTCTATGTCAAAATCTTGTAAAAAAAAAAGCCTTTTTAGCATAGTAATTTTCGATTTGATAAAAAAAAGTAAGGATGTAAATCCAATTTTGGACCTCACATAGAACTTCAGAGCTTGCTTCTTCACTCGGCTTCTGTAGAAGTATTTAGTATTAGTTTGTGACGCTTGAGGCGAGCTTAGTAGGTTGAACAAATGCTTGTTAACAATGAGCAATGAACAGACAAACACGATCACAACTGTAGCGGGCCTTTCACAACAGCGGGACAAGGTGCGCTTGGTGAAATGAGCTTTTTTAATCAACCTGACAACACGCATCGAAGGAAGACTTTGGAATATCTGTTATAATATCTACATAATACTATGCACTTATCTGAGAATATCTTCCTTGATTGCTGATACAGGCGCCAGGCTGGACACGTATTATTTGTGTATCTGATTGGCCGGCACACAGTGGAGGTACGAGGACTCAGCGACCGCTCTGTGACGGTCGCCGGCTGATGGCATCGCTTGTCAGCCGTCTCATGTTTCTATGTCACCATCACATCATCTAGTCATTGTGCTGTATCTGTATCAATATATATTGTAATGAACAGTTGATGCTACAACTTACTTGTTGATGATTTTTAGTTTTGTATAGTGAGACATACTTGCTTTCAAATGTGGAAGAAGTCACTCTACAGTATTGCCTTGCTTACACCCGGTAAGATACAATCAGCTTACTATAATATCCTCAGTATAAGTGATTTCCTGTTTGGAGCCTATACTGAAACACGCCGCTTGACACTTGCATGGAATTGCAACATTAACTTTGAACGCTACCTTTTCTAAATATTATGCTTTGAATAATTATCTAATGAACTCGGCAGTTTCAGTACAGGTCATTTTAATTATTGAATTTTAACGAAGCCATTTTATTAAACTAAACAGTTGACCGTTTTATTATTATATAACTTAAACTTGCCTAATATTGTTATGATGTGTGTAAATATAATTATTAGTAATAATGTACTTATATGCTAGGTCAACTGTTTAGTTACAGTGAAATTCACCTTTTGGCCAATATCAACTATCAACTGCTAATAAGGGGGTTTATTTACACTCATTTCAATGCTTTTTTGTAAACAATTATTTTTATGCGTAGTTGGTAGTTGAAGTGACGATGGTGAAAGAAGAAAATTCGAAGTATTATCGGTTTAAAACTAAAAGAAGTAAAAAACACCTCAACGAGTTTGTAATTACCTATTTGCGTTGGACACGTACACTTCGAATTTCCATTCTTATGCTTAAAATGCTTCGCCGTTGCGGCTTCAATTCCTCGCTTCCGACTTGTTGAGGCCTCTCTGACGCTTATTTAAAGTGTTCACGTAGATGTAATAATATACTTGGTTTTCTTTTGTTTGTCGTACAGTAACCGCACTCTCTAATGGTCATTATGTTGCAGTTTGTACTACCACTAACATGTCACGTCCAGAACTGTCATGTAAGCTAAAGGTATAAATTTAATTTGTCTATTTACATTATAACCATGACAACGTACCGATAAGCATGACGTCCTCTGTTCCTCTACTGAGAACATCGGAAGATCTAAAATCATCACAGCCGACGCAGACACATGTCGTAACTCTCCCCACACAGCCTCTTTTAGCTTTATTATAGCAACAGTTGGTATTTATGGGTACACTTTGGACGCTACAAAACCTCTAGTACGCCCTTGCCCTGGTAAAAGTTGTCTAGCATCATGCTTAAGCTTTTTTGTAAAATATAGTCACGCTTAAATAAGATTGGCTGCGCAATAATGATTATACTTCAAGCGTTCTGCATGCCATTTAGATATTATATATTCATACCTACTATGTGCATAGTGCAGCGTACTTACACTCTCTGACGGTTGTGGAAGCTCGTTCACGAGAATAACTCCAACTGTGGGCTCTTAATTTACTATTCTTTTTAATATTGCATACTATTATCCCAACAGTAGTACAATATAAAGGTGACACACATGATTGATATCAGCGCGCACGTAATAAAAAGAATGCTTGGAAGCTCCAATCATATTGTGCAACGAATCTTGTAAAGTTCTTGTAATATTGAAGCAGCAACAAGATTTGATTTCGAGCAATTTTCGCCTTCCGTGTGTCCCGTTTTGTGTTAATGTTATGTAGCGACTGAGAAACTACACACGCATACCTACTCTCTTAATATCTATATCTATAGATCACTTCGGTAGGCTAACACGAGTAGGGAACCTTAATTCAATACAATGTGCTAGGTTAACTGTAGTGAACTATTTATAATACTTTGCTCTTTGATATTACAAAAACTATTTCAGCGTTATTTTTCAGACGGCTGTGCAATGAGGATAATGTTCAATGTCAGATGTATGAATGTCCAATCAGTGATGAACTAGATTTTAGAATTAACACTATTAACATAAATAATTCATAAACCGTCGTTACTTTTTAATTTACAAATATACTCTTACATATTTACACTAGTAATTATTAATAAGAGTAGTTTATATATTGCTATCTTTAATATTAAATTAATAATATTATCGACTGTTTATGAAGTAGAGTTATAGTTATAAGCGGCATACGAACAGTTGTTCCACAATGCGAATAAAGTTTACACACCTGGTTATAAAAAAATACTTTTATATAATTGCACTAGTTAAATAATAGACGAATCCAAATGTAAAACCAGATGGAATAAACGAAATAGTGCTACTATTTCCCTTATTGAAATATGAATCAAAATGACAACGAAAACATCCAACGAATATATTATATGAAAATTTATCACTATGTGCAATATTTTAAAAGCCAATGAATATATAATAACGTTGTGTCAAACACCGTGAGCATTGTGGGACCATCGGTTTGTGTGGACATGAAATTGAGTAATGACAATAAATACTAATTGACATGTTGTTATATTTGCAGTTACTGGACACCCTCCCGGTGTGCCAAGATTTTAATCGACAAGGATGTACAAGACCTACCTGCAGATTTGTTCATATTCGTGAAGGTAAGGACAATACAATACACTTCTTAAAATACTCACTATCTTCTACTTCTAGTCATGAACTATACATGGATCATAGATTAAATTTTAAACGTGTTACTAATCAATTGACAGAAATACGTCAAACTTTCAGATCATGGATAGAAATGTCCCCTTTCCTTTTCCCTTGTATATCTGCATGATCACCACATTTTGTATTTTCATCAATAGCGTAGTTTTAATATCTTTCAGTAGAAATACTATCTGTAGACTGAACTAAAACATATATAACCAGTTTAGTTTAGATATTTCAGTTTTTGTATTCGACAACTATTTTATGTAACACTTTCAGTACTAGTTCAAATGGTGTAGTTTACACTAGTCTTAGTATTCGCTTAACATTTCATATACTATGTAGACATTGTATGATGTGGACCCCGTGTTATGCACTGATTATCATGTAGATCATGACCATGAATTAGTTATCAATGTGAGAAAATTAGAGCCATTGTAGCGGTGCATAATACATGGATCTCATTCCCTTTTCTTATGTATCTTGAACTGACTGTCTCCGAGTATGATCTGATCTGATGTGATGAAGTTCCCGGTGGAGTGCGGAGCTGACGTGTGGTGCGCGTGTTGCAGGGTGCGGGCTGCAGGTGGTGGGGTGCCGCGTGGTGGTGTGCCGCGACGCCGCCGCCGGCACGTGCCGCCGCGCCGCCTGCCGCTACTACCACATCCCCGTACAGCTGCCGCCCGCGCTGCGCCCCCCCTAACCCGCCCCGCCACCTGGCCACCGCCGCACCCTCACCCCATCCCTCGCCCCTCCCCCCTCGACATGAGCACCCAAACCCTCCCGGACACCCAAGTCCCTCATCGCCCGCGCCCCGCGTTATCCATATCGATCGCGCCTCTGGCACACTCGGGAAAGGCAGGTTCGGCAAGTATCCTACTGTCGCTCCCGCGGCTGAGGTGGCGATATCCTAGTGAATATCGGTTAGTGTAGAGCGGCCGGGCCGAGCCGTGTGCGCGCGCGCTCGCGGCTCGTCCCCGCCTGGAGTGCGTTAGTCCTCGGGAAAGAGTGTGTACATAAGTAGCGGGATATGATTCTCAGGCACGGTCATGCGATTGTGATATGAATAGATTTCGAGACGCCGGAGCCGTTTGAGTAATTTTATCGAGATCGTACCGAGATCGTCGAATAGTAGTTAGTGAGGTTTCAAATGTTTTATTACTTGTATATTTTTTTTAAGATACGATATGAGTTCCTGTAAAGATCGGTGCGGTCGCCAGCGGGCGCCGCACGAAAACTTTGTTGTATATAAGCAAACGATGTAATGTTTACGGGTGGTGCGGAAGCACCGTCGCCGTCGGCCGGCCGCGCCGGGCCCGTCTCGGCTCGTGCCGGATCGTGTCCGGTCGCTGACGACTGACGGTGACGCCGGTGTCAAAAGTTGCATCACCCTACTCCTAACGTGAGCATTTTTGTGAGAATTATGTTACTTTTTTACGTACGTTATAAAATTATTTTTTTCTAGATGACAAGTTTTACACTAGATTAGATTAAGTGAGTCAGTAATGAAACACCAATAGAGTAGCCGCTTCTCTCCCTCGGCACTGAAACTTTTGACGCCGGAGCACAATTCGCGTGTGTCGAGCGGCGCGCGCTGTTCGCAGGTATCGGGCGCGCGCTCGCTCGTAGCGACTAGTCGGTACGTCGTTCTTCCCTTAAGGAGCCATCCAGTTCGCACCACATCCCACTTCCCACGACGCCGATGCGTCCCCGGTTCACACATTAGCATACGATCACGACACTCGTAGAGTGATAGAGGACAGATATTCATAATACAATGAAAGTTATCGGACAATATTAAAACGAAGAAGGCATACTTCCAAGCTACTTACCTAAATTCTAGGATAGAACGTCGGCTTTTATTCCAGATAGATTTGCTAGATAATCATTCTTTTCCGGTCGATTCCCGTCTATCGATGCACAAAATATTACCGACGATCGAGTCCGATTACCTCTCGGTGAGTACAGCATAAAGAAATAGCTACCTATATTGTTTTCAACACAAACAGTATTAACGTTTTGATCAAATTTATATCGTCGTATGTATGTAGAGGTGATATGCGGATAGAGAGAGAGGCGGGATCGCGCGCGCCGAGTCGCGCCGAGCAGCGAGCAACCGCGCGTGTGCTCGCGTCGCGCTCGTAAGGCACGCGGCCGGCGCGCGCGACCCGAAGGCATGGAAGCCTAATGCCTAATATTATTCCTAGTCCATATCCTTTTTGTTGATCAGTCATGCGATTAATGTTAGAATAAATATTAATAATTTGATTTATTCCTCCCATTTAGTGGATATTTTGATAATGATATATTAATAATGAAATATTTAAGATACATAATACATATTTGATTCTAAATCCTGATAAAGTGACACTACGTTAGTAATTTAGTCGGAGGGATACTTGTGCCGTGATTATATTTTTAGGTATATATTATGAAATAATTCCTAGCGTCGGAATTAAAGAAGTGATTAATGTGTAAGCGTGTTATATTTATTGTCGTAACGTAAGTGGAATGCCATATCGATAAAAGGTGAATATCGGATGCGGAGTCAAACTCATTAGTAACTCGTTGCGTTTGTGTTTATGTTGATTGTTATTATCGGTCCCGTGCTAGTGGCTAAGGTGAACACTTCACTTTTATCAATACGGCACTATGAGTCTTAAATATATAAGTTGTCATTTATTTTTTGTTAAAATTTATCGTTTCATGAATTATTTGTTGCCTATAATTTTTATAATCAAAATTTTATGATCTGACGCATTTATTGTAAGACAATCGATTACTTTTATAATTAATTAGTGTGATAATAATAATTATGGTATCAAATTGCCGTTATGAAATATAGAACATCGAAAGTATCCTTCCTGTTTAGAAGGGACTCTTCTGGCCCAAGGTTTCTAGTGGATTTTATATTTTTCTTTTGTTGTATTTTTAATGTTGCGTGTGTCTTACACATAATATATTTCATTTTTGTGATATTTTTAACTATAAAGTACTGTTATTATAAATCCAAATGGAATAATGATGACCTAATTAAATATTCAAGAATTTATTTGTAAATCACAAAAAAAAATGTAAAACTGTAAATATATTGACAAAAAAATGAACTGCAACACAATAATTGATTATTATATCTCTCATCAAATACACTGTAAGTTGTTTGAATACCTAAGTAATGGTATCTTATTATGTAGTATGTACCTACAATCTACTTAAAGGTAAACCGGTCCAGTGAACAAAGTATTGATAATATTGTGAACATTTTTTTATTCACGAACAATCACAGAAAGTACATGACATTGTAATATTATTTATGAAATTACTATGTGATGTGATCTTCGGATCAATTTTGAGTACAGTATAGATAATAAACAACTGAATATGTGATCTAAGTGTTTTATTTTACTGACATAATAACCCAAACCTACAAGAATATAGAGATAGATAAGATAAATATATAATAAGTAATCAATGCCGACAAAGGAGAGGAATCCAGTAATATTGGTTTGTATAAACAATCAAATCACACACGTTAACCAACTTAACAAACTGACATAATTATTAAAGTAATAAAGGAATTTCTGCACAGTATTTCACGAACGAATTCACTATCAAGTGTCTTGTAAGTTGTAACTAAGACCACGGCTTTACACGAAGTCTCATTAGTACCTTCTTAATTGCTTGGAACGGTTTGGACCTACCCAATGACTGCGTCCGTAAAACTGGACGATTATTCTATATTGCCTACACATTCATGCTAATCTATACAGCTAATCTAAACTAATATTATAAAGCTTAAGAGTTTGTTTGAACGCGCTAATCTCAGGAATTGGTCCGATTTGACAAATTATTTCACTGATAGATAGGCCACTTATTGAGGAAGGCTAAGGCTATACTTTGTCACGATAAGAGACGCGAGCAAAGGCTAGTTTCAAATAATCATCTACTTGAACGTACTGTAGACTACAGCCATCTAAGTTATATTCAGAGAAGCAGTAAGTATTTATTACTAAGAGAACAGAAACAAAATAAGACAAACTAACTCAAGCAACACACTGGTGCTTGAATTGGTCTTTATTATTATTAGAGCGTAAGGCATCCTTCAACGCTGAGCTTCAACGTAACCTTGGCCCTTATCCTCGTGTCAATTCTGTGACCTAAATAGCAATGAGGTCACGCTTCTTGAACGAGGGACCCGTGACGAGATGAATGAGAGAAACATGTACCTTTTTATTCTGCGTAGTTCCGGATTTTCTAGTTTAAAATACTTTAACCGTTGATTAATTTGGGTAGTTTGATAAAATGCAACGTAGAAGAATATTTTTACCTTACAAACAAAATGACTTACAAATACAGAAGTTACCTGTACCTAGCACGCATGGTAGATAAATGAATGGGGGCAATATTCATAGATTTTAACTTACAAAAAAAGAAGGTTCCAATTTTTACGGAGAAAACAATAAATAAATTTAATGGTCATACTGGGTCAGAACCCTGAAAGCATTTTTAAATAAAGTGATAATAAGTAAGGAGTAATAATTCCGTACCGTATCCGAAGACCTCGACTTTTTCTCCAAGATTAATTTCAGAACTGTAGCAACTGCCTAAAAAGATCCAACGTTGGCGTTTCTAATTTTTAATAGTGAAGCACTTCTAACTGTGTCATATCAACACAGTTGGTATGACACACGTACGTCCGAACATGCAGTCAGTCATGAGTCGTCAAGGTCATTTATTATTTAATATCGAGTCTCAGTTCTATTAAACGTAGAAACGTATTAAAATTCAACTTTGTCATACGAGTACCTATAACTTTTTATATAGCACGGTAGATATCTAATTTCTAAGTTTTGACCGTATTTGTTTTACCTTCCATCATCACCACAACTGAAAAACTCAAAGGAATACATCTATTTATGCGAACCCATAATATTTTTTTAAAGTATGATCCTCCAACTCCTAGCCGTTAAGGAGTTGTACCTTCCATCACCTGTTCTTCGACACCTGGTGATGATCTCAAACGCAAATACTTGGATAGCTTTAGAAAATACAGGAAATACGTACTTATAACGTTTCTACATAAACTCAATTTTTGTGATGCCTCCTATTCTAGATCATGACTTGGTAACAATGGGACTTCAGGAGCATACCCTAAAAAAACATAAAACAACCAACTATAAAAAAATTAGTGCTTTTTAGACCACATGACTGAAATAATACTTCTTTAGCTCATAGGCCTGCACTGCGTCCAACTGCGGACAAGATATACGAAACGTAACTGGTTATGAGAGAAAGAGAAAAAGAAAATGTGTGCACGCACGTCTCTCTCTTGCCACACATACTACAATAATTATTTACGAAATGTAACTCTTTCTTTACACCTTCACTAACTTATACCTCCCAAGTAGTCCCAAGTAACTACCTTAAAAACTCAGTCTTATTTCAAACGAAACCTCACACAGCCTCACACTAATTTATTTCATTTTTATAAGTATAACGGATGGCTATAAACACACTCCTCCGGGACTCTTTTGTGTTAGTGGTCAGTCACCGACTACTTCTGGAGGTTCTGCTGTGGAGCTCTGATCCGTAGCTCCGAAATTCATCATCCAGTCAAGACAAAATCTCTTCCTTTCTCTTTACTTTTTTCATTAACTTTGCCTTTTCTTTCCGTCTCTTTTTCTTTCCCTTTATCTGTCTCTATCTTTTTCTCTTACGCTTTACCTTTCTCTTATCCTTCTCTTCCTTTTCACTTACATTTACCTTACCCTTTCTATTCATATTCTATCTCTTTCTTTATCTGTCTCTATCTTTATCTATTTTCTCATTCGAAAATAGTTTAGAACACGAACACATGATTCATAGTACAAAAATAGGACTAACCTCAGATCCTAGGGATTACGTTTTTACACGTTTTTATTATAAAAATAAATAGTAGGACACTGCATGAAGGTGTAGATGAAAATGGAGGCCACTGTCGGAACAACGGTTTGAGTCAAATACCTTCGTTTCTCTATCTCACTCCTGTGGTCTGATCTCTCTTTTTAAATACATATGTCAGTAAATCCTGTCAATTCCTGTCATTAGGGCGGTTGTTTACTTTCGATTCAGAGCTTCGTTTGAAATTTTTGCCTGTAATTATTGTTATAATTAAAGAAATGGTGCAAACTTGTGTAGTGCGGGGTTGCGGTAGTACGTGGTGTCCAGGAGGTGATATACGATTTGACGCGTAAGTGTTTAAAACGTGATTTCTGACATTGAATGATTGTAAAGATATTTCTTTGTATTTTCAATTAATTACTTCATAAAAGGCTTAATCAATGTTTTCAACATACTGGTAAATGACTATACTAATAACCATGAAAAGATCCAATAGTTTTACATCGAATTTCATGGATTTTTTGCAATTTTATCTTTTACGTTCATAAGAAATCATTTTGAAGTAGTGTAACCATATTGCGGAAATATTTGGGACTTTCTGTAGGACCTTAACTAATTATGCATGTTTATTAGTCATTTTATACCCATAAGAGGGACGAATTTCTATTGTTACATATTTAATTTATATTTCCAAATAGACGAAATGCAATATTTTGTAAATTATATTATAATTTTCAGATAGCAAGTTTATTACATGAACAGTCTATGGAGCAAACTGTTGAGAACCTCAAGCGGCGGAAGTACAACAACCTAGTTGGAAGTTATACTTTCGAGAAGTTTGGGGTTGAAACATTGGGACCGTGGGGTCCAAGTGCTCACATTCTTTTCAAAGATTTATCGAAGCGTCTTGTTGACACCTCATGTGACCCAAAGGCTGGTTTTTACCTTGGTCAGCGGTTAAGTTCATAAATAAATAAATAATTTGGAAAGTGTTTTTGTTTCTTTTTTGAAGTTTTTAATAATATACCGTTCCTATTATAGTCCCGAATGATATATGTATACAAGGTTAGTCAGAAAGGGGGTACTAATGCGAAAGGGTGTTAAAGTACACATTATAATGAATAACTTTTGTTCTACAACTTTTCCCAAAAGTGAATAGTTTAAGAGAAACGGTAGTTAAAAAATCTAAAAAAAAATCTCTAAAATCTATCCAAGTATAGGGATCACATGTGTTTACATTTTAGGTCATATTTGGGGTCATGAATTAGAAGCACCATTTTCTGAATTTGGAACTAAAGCAGGATAAAAGATAAAGATATTTATTTTCAAATATGGGTCTTAGAAATAAGCAGGTAGAAATATTTATATTAACCACTAAATGGAAGCAACTACCAAACGTGATGTCCTGGGGATAATAAAATTAAGGTTACCCTACTTAGAAAGAGAGGGTGGGACCATAGTGAGCGAGATAGCGATACCATCATTTGAGCTTCAAGTAGGTACTCGAAGTGCGGTCTCCATTTTCATCTATACCTTCATGGGACACTGCACCTCTATTGGCTCTCATTGCAGTAGAATACATTACAATGTCTTTGCATTGCAATAAGTCTTGTAGTTTTACTTGAAAATCTTTCTTTTATTTTTAGTCGATTTTGAAACAATTTCGATTTAGTCAATTTAGCTGAACTGCTAAATCAGAATTATCTATCTCTGTCTATCTTATGATTTTTTTTCGTCATATAATACGTTTTCCTGTATAATAATACTGTATCATTTCATTGTTGATGAGATCGGCCTTATATTTACTAAAGTAACTTAAGTGGTACGTTACAATAATAATTACTAACTCAATCAATCGACTAAAACTTTCTTTCATGAGGCGGTCACCAGCGGTCAGTTGGTCTCCCCTCTACATAAATCACAGATTTTGGATGTCAATATTGTCAATGTCAGAAATTACATGTCACAGTTTTTCAGTGACATCTGAGTAATGATCTTTTTTGTGCGAATAATTTCCATTAAACTTCTAATTAATTGGCGTTGTAATTTGAGCAAATATGTTTTCTTCAAACTTCAGGTGTTTCCATGATACAGATATATATTTTTGACCAAATAAATGTAACTTGTACTTAACGGGACTAGTATTGCATTAATTTAACTCGAAACTGGTAAGTTATCGAACGTTATCATGGTCATTTGCATTGAAAACTAGTTGACTAGTTAATGATGATAGTTTGTTTGATTATTTTTAGTAACGTCACTTACAAGTTACAATGTTCGCGAGTTTGAAAAGTAAGATAAAGGAAGAAACTGGTAGTGACATAAGTAAAATAACCAGTAGTTGGAGGAGCGGTGCCTTTCTGGGCAGAATTACTTTAAGGGATGACTCGGTAAGCCGCAAACGTGTTATATCGATTATTAGTAAACTAATTAACCTGTGACAGGTGTTGATTCTATTCAGTACATATGTAATTCTGTACATACACTTATTCATTCTAAGTACCTTAATTGTTGTGTATCGTAAATCATATCTGTAAAGAAACTGTTATACTGACACTTTTATCTATATTTAATCCTCAGTCAACGTCTAGTCCTTCCAGTTCCGGTGGCCATGGCGATTCAACTTCAGACGTAAGTAATATTAAAAAAAATCAAGACTTCTATTTTGTTAAGTGGTTCAGGGCCAAGTCAATTTACAATATATTTTCACCTCTGTATTGTTATGTTTTAGTCAATATCACCACAACTGGAGTCCTACCTATCGGAACGTACGGGTGGTAAGGTTGACCAGGCTGGACTACAACAGCAATACTCAGCACAGTTGGAAGCTAAGTTGCGGGAGCGAGACACCTACTGGGAACAAAAGATTGAAGAATTAAAACTTTCACTTGCATCGGTGCAAGGTCAGTGAGCAATAAACACAGACAGTTTTTTAATAAATAATGAATGCTCAACTTTGTGTTGGTATGTTTTAGGTTGGTTAACACAAATATAGAATTAATATTATAAGCAACTTCACATCATATGTCGAAATTGATCTTGTTTTATATTTTTATTAAGTTTATTGTTTTTTATTTAGATGAAAAACATATGTTATTTAAGTAAAGTATCAGCATGTAAAATATCTGCCATATAGGCTCCATAATAACATCTGTATGTATTAGACGTGGAAGACATTTGACAGTATGTTTATATAGAAAACTGTCATATGTTTTTGGATGAGGTGTACCGCAGTTAGCCTGAGCACACACATTGACTGCTTCACCAAACTTCTCATAACTGTCAAGCATATGAAATGTCAATCTGTCCTATAAATTTCTGTGCGTCTTTTTTTTGTGAAGATGTGTAATTTTTAACTGACTTCAAGAAACGTGGTTTTCAAGTTGCTTGTATTTATTTTGTGTTGGTTAGTAAAGCGATAATGTCTAGCAAAAAAATTGTGGATCGATTTCTTTTTTAATGGTTAGTGTATAAATACATGAATATACTTCTTCAAAAGCTATGCAGAATGTTACCAAGAATGTCTTTACGAAATTGCGTACCTTGCTTTTGTGCAATTAGAGGTGTAAATGTTTAGTAAATTATCATTAATAATAATATCCACCAAATGAAATGAATCTATTTTAACTGAAAATAATTAACTCGAAACAGATGTTTTGTATTAAACAAATGTTATTGCTTTATTTGTTTAGGGGAAGAGGCAGCTGCTGCTCAGGCGGTAGCCCGTACGGCCCAAGCGGAGGCAGTAAGGGCAACTTCAGAGCGAGACACAGCCAAGAGACTAGTCACAGAATTGAAGACTCAGCTGGCGTCCGCAGAACGTGCGCAAGACAGACTTGACGCACTCAATGTAAGCACACAATGAGTACAGCATTATTTAGCATATTGTTTGAACAGTAAAAATATGGAGACAGAGAGATAAGGCAATGTAAATATAGAACTGCTACTGTAGTATATAGAGATACTAGATGCTTGATATGTGTATGTGAATTATATTATTGTTTTTTATATTCCTTAACACACAACAAGGCGAAAGTTTGTGTATGTGTGTAATTTTATTTGTACAAACATTTGCAGTTTAAAATTTATCTAAGTTGTCTTATGGAGTTCCTCAACTATCATGATTCTATGATGTAAATTTCTAATTTGTGATATTGAGATTTGAGTCAGTAATAGCCAATTACAGCTGTGCGAAATGTACTGCAAGTTCGATCCCGCATGGGACAAAGATTTTTAGCATCTACAAATGCTAGTTCAAGGTCCGGGAGTTTTTTTTGTTCAGATGATTGAATTTTTGGCCAACCCCTGCACAACAACAGGATTAAATTCCTTTATTTATGAGAGACGTGATGTATAAGATAATCTGAAATTTATTTTCTTGACGACCTCCGAGGTCGAGTGGCATACACACCGGTTTTGCCACCGGTATCGCCAGCTCCAAGGTCCCGGGTTCGATACCCGGACGGGTCAATGTAAAAAAAACCGCTTTGCTACATTGTCTCGGCTCTGGGTGTTTGTGGTCCCTTCGACTGATTTGATAACACAAGAGCTTCAGCTACTTACTTTAGAATCGAAGCAATGTGTGATGTTGTCCACATTTATTAATTTCTGTTGTTATTGTTAGGAGGAGCTAGAGCAGAGCCGTCGCGAGTGGGCGCGGGAGCGAGCGGAGCTGAGCGGCGCGCTGAGTGAGGCCGAGGCCCGCGCCGCGGACCTTGCCTCTCGCCTGGCGCTTGTAGCTGCCGCCTTGCCGCCCGACAACCCGCACCATCACATGCACGACGACGGTGACTATATTACCATTGATTTATCATTTCCATGCCTTGTTCTCATTTGTGGTTGGTGCGATGCGTATTCTGTTACTATTAATCTCTACTGCTCGTCATCTCAGCTTAAAGCTTATTATAGCTTGGAAAATTTGTACATAACATTCCCATGGTCTGCATGTGAGCCGGTCGAAAGCCAGCAGGGTATTATGTGCCTGACGGGGGTCAACCAACGGAGATTTATTCGACTCGATTCGAACGCCGTCATTGGGTAGTAACATCCCTCGACACCCGCACTGACTATGAGAGTATGCCGAACGATTTTGCCAGGCTATAATTATACTATTGATTCAAAACCATCTTAATACTTTTTTTATATAAAAAGCTTACTAGTAATGTGCAATGTGCGACTCGCACATTACTATTATGCTTGTTAACCCCCTAAATTGCTTGTGGTACGTGGGTTCACGTCTGTAGTGCAATGGGTGGGATTCGAACCGACGACCACATGATCGCAAGTCCAATTCCCTAGCCATTAGGCTAACTTAAATTTGCTATCATCTCTGCCCAGTGCCCAATTATTTAAGGGTTGGTGATATTCTGTTTCCATTCATCAATACTCACTATCATCTCAGCGTTCACTTCAAACTAAAAGCTCTACTAAATACTAATTTATTATGTATTTCTATACAGACAAACGCGAAGTAACTCCAACAGGGTGCGCGGACTACGACCGCGTTTGCCGGGAGCGCGCCGTGCTTACACGGCAGCTGCAGGAAGCTAAGATGGCGCTGGCTGACGTCAAAACCTCCTGGAGCGGGCAGATAGCCTCGTTGGAGACACAGGTACAATTACACTTAATTTAGTATGGCAACAATCAACGTTCTTTACTACATTTAGACAACGTTCTTTGCGCAACTAGAGTCATTAAACGTTTTGAAACTACCTGAAAATATTCGAAGTAAAAATATTTTGATTTTTGTACAATTTTAGGGGCTCTTTGTAACAACTAGTGTGTGATACTAGTCTTCTAATATATAACATTCTCGTGTCTCATCCCAAACTCCTCCAAAGCAGCTGGAACAATTTGTATGAAATGTTGTGTGTGTATCGGGTAGGTCTGGGAATTTATTTTTCACACCTAAGCGATAGGGGTGGCCCTCTCTAGACTTTTTTTAATATGTCTGAACAACATTTTCCGGGTCGGCTAGTTTCTATATATGAATCTCAAAAGGCTACTTAAAATAATGTTACTCACCCGTTAGATGATACATGATTGCGATTACGAATCAACTGTACCTGTTACGGAGTTTTCGGTACATAAGACACTGGTACAGAACAATTGATAAAATATTTTTTGTTTTTTTTTTTACTTCGTGACTGTCACACACATTACATTTAGTAAAATTGCATGCTAGGGTTGTCACAAACTGACAGTTGCTGTAGCGTTGATGCACGAACCGTCAATCAACGTATTTTATGTGTCATGTGCATGAGAAAGGCGTGAGCATGAAGCATGAAACATTACTCGCACACCAACTAATTAAAATGTACATACAACCGCTCTTAAACTATTAACACATTAACTGCTGGTGTACATAACATTTAATTATGCGTTATAGCGCATAAGTATAGATATTCCGTTATTTGGTTATGATTTAGTAACCAACCCAATAAAACTTTCTCGGCTTTTTGTAATTTCCAAGTAAATTTAAAGACTACTTTCTATAGGTTAAAGAGCCGAAGCATAAAAATCTAGACCATATTTAAAAAAAAAAACCTGAAATATATGATAAAAGGCATTGCAAATCCTTGCTTCCTTACTTAATATTATAAATGCAAAAGTAACTCTGTCTGTCTGTGTGTCCGTCTGTGTGTCCGTCTGCACTGAAAAATAATGACGAAACTATTGCGAATTTATGCATGGCATTATAAAAAAACGTCAAGTAATTGTAAATATTATAAGATATTATTGTCATTTTCATGCATTATGTGTAAATAGAAAAGGAAATATTATATTCTTGTTGTCTTCTTTTAAGTTTTAAGAACCGTTATTGCATTAGGTGTATGTATATTTTTATTGTACCTTATATGTAAATTAAGCCGCACAACATTCACAAATTAAGGTAGGTAGAATATTTATTTATAAAACACAACATAAATATTAAAATACATTTTCTATCAACATACATCAAGCAATTTTATATCTATCATGAAGAGTTGTCACGTAGGTGGCGCGACTGTCGAGGCAAGCGGGGGAGGAGGGCTCTGAAAGGAGACGGGTAGAGATTGAAAAGAAAGAGATGCAAGATAAACTGAACAGTGCTGCCGCGGACCTAGAGAAAACTAAACAGAACTTGGCGAACAGTGAAGCTAAGGTATATTGTTTTTTTATTATAGTGTATACACATACAACCTGTACACTTAAATAATGGGATTGAGAAAGGTGTCGCTTCTTTCACCTCTCACTCGAACACTGTCGCTATCTCGACATGTGCGAGTGAGAGGTGAAGAGAAGCGACGCCATTTTCAATCCCATTCTTTAGGTGTAAGGGTTGTATAGCCTATAATAGATACTTGTTAATATGTATGTAGTTGTGTATTGTTGGTGGTGCTAGAATTCATACTCTTTCTACTAATATTCTATAGCCTTTCTTCTTGTGGAAAATCTTTGGTCGATATTGGTTGTAATTTCGCATAATATTAGGTCTTTGTAGATTTTTCTTAGTAGTTTACGGTCTACATTATCTATGTAAAAATGAAAACTGTGCTTGGTGCTACAAAGTATCTACTTCCAAATACGAGTGGCTAAATTTTAGAAACTTCATGGGACTGTGTTGACATAATTTACTATACAACTCTTGTTTATTCAGTAGCAAGTATTAGTTTATTATTAGAACACGCTAGAAAATATTGTATTTCTTACTTGTAGAGAGCGTGCGTTAATTTTCGATGGCTGCACAATACCACAAGTGCCGATATTCACGCACTTGAAGGCAAAAAGCCCAATACCCCAATTGCGTAAGGGGGACGGGCGTGGGGTTTAACGGCCCTATAATTTTAAAGTTTGGTATGACAGTTAATAGTGGTCAGCGCACACTGTCTCTATTATATAAATATATATTTTATTATAGTATGTATGTAAGGCACTTTCGTGTATGTGGTCATGGTATGCCGTGGTAAGCAAGCTAGTGTCTACGCAGGTGGCGCGCCTGAACGGCGAGGTGCACACGCTGGCGCTGGAGCTGAAGTCCGCGCGAGCCGCCGCCTCGCACGCGGCCGTGAGTCCCAGCCTCTACACCATATAGTACACTAGTGTTGCCGCATTTGCCTACACACGTCTTTTGACGCTTTATTAGTGCTGGCAACATTGACGCTTAACACCTTTGATTTGGCGCCTTCTTTGTAGTTAATTCAATTTTGTGGCTGTATTATTAAGTACTAGAGCCGTTGTGAGATAGAGCTTAGGAACCAAGTACTTAAGACACCTTTCTGTATCTAGATTGTATTTTTTTTTTCAAAATGGCATTGATGCCTTGTTTATAACGGTATTAAAACATTTAGTCGATGTTATTTGTGATCTTTATTACGGTCTTGGTACATTTCAAAGGTTAAGCTTATGTTTTCAGTAACTGAGTATTGCGTCATTAAACGTACCTACAATGAGAATCTAGCCGTATGTTAATTGTTATAAATGTTTGCATTTAGATATTTTAAATATTAGATTTATACGTTTCGTCCTATTTTTATATTTTACGTGTAAAGTTGTGTGTTCATTGTTATTATATTGTGAAATAACAGTGAAGATATGGCCTTACACGATTTATTATATCATTGCACTCTTGGCCTAGCTTTACTAGCTTCGTGTGTAATATAAAGGTAGATATATCGGTCGTTTCACTGTTTTTTAAATAGCAACATACAATCTAAATAAATAACAGCTGTTTTTCCCATGGCTCGTGGCTCAACGTAAGCCGCGCGTTTAAAATAATAGCTTGACCTATAATTAAGGTTAAGCCGCGCTCGCCGCGGTTGGTCCGTGGATGGGTGACCATTTAGAAACGTGCCAAAACCCCTCCTACCTCGAAGAGCATGTTGAGCCGTTGGTCCCGACTGTCATTCGAATGATCTTTGGCAGTAATAAAGTCGATACGATTCTGACAACCACTCTTACTATGGGATACTGTGTAACCCAAAAATGGGTTTTGGAGGTGAATCCGGTAAAATTGGAAGCCAAAATAGATTGGGAAAAGGCTAGGTTGATGTATTCGACATAACGGGGGCTTCCAGTAGTCAAAAATCCGTTAGGATCGCTTCAGATGTATCTGTCATTCTCCACCAATGAGAGACAGGCTTCTAGCCTATGATTGGTAGTTTACAGTTATCTTGGAGCGGATTTTTTACTAGCGGTAGCCCTAATTTTGGAGCAGTTACCTGTAGTTATGTATGGATAATGCAGGCCGCTTGTTTATCTGTTCCATAATAACAGCATTTTAAAAAGCAGTGAATTAATAACGTTAGTAGATGTTTTATGCACACGCAACATCGGCAATGATACTTATTTTTTATAAAAAAAAAAACAAGCTTTAAATTTTGGAGATTTATTATATTATTTCAAAACGAGGTTTCGTGTGCAAAGAGATTTATTCTTATGATTAGATACCGTTGTCCAGGTGTTCATTGTTAAATTGACTTAGGGTTGATTTTACCAAACTTTTATTCCTTTTTATGGCTTATCTTTCGAATATATATTTAATTTTGGATATATTTTTTAAAACAAAACCTGGCAATCGCCATTGTTATTCTACGAATAAAAGTTATCTTTGGTTATAACAGGTTTGGTTTGGACAACGCCTATGGAAAGATAAACGATCTCATAAGATAACGTTACTTTTTTTTTCAAATATTTCAATTCAAAGTATGAGATGAGATCTGGGCGTGCAGTCTTGACATGGATAGCGACAATGATATTCATTAAACTTTACTTACTACTAACTTACCCTAACGCCGTAAAGGCCGATAAAGGTCATAATTTTGCGATTCATTTCTATGAGATACTAATAACAATCTTGACTGCTCTGTTGGTCTAGTGGTCAGTGTCCCTGACTGCTAAGCCGGAGGTTGTGGGTTCCATTCCCACCCAGGACAAATCTTTGTGTGATGAGGATGATCATTTGTTCTGTGTCTGGATGTTATTTATCTTTAATATGTATGTATTCAGAAATATATAAGTTTGTTTATCAGTTGTCTGGTTGCCATAGTACAGGCTCTGCATAGTTTGGGATCAGATGGCCGTGTGTGAGCTGTCCCAAGATATTATTACATATATTATTATTAATCATTAGTTTTAACATTTGACCATAAAGGCCTTATATACAGCCTTAGGGTAAGCTCTTAAAATTAACAAATGTAGTTATCGATATCCGTGTCGAAAACGCCTAGTGCTTGAAACGCCAATTACATTCACAATTTCACACTACCGACCGAACTGAAAAGTTCAGTCAATTACGAGTTGTTGACAAAAATAACCTGTGTGAATAAAAGTGTAGAAAATAAATTGCTATCACAATTTATTATCAAAGCGTGACTCCTCTCTGTCTATTACAAAAATAATGTATATTTATATCAACGAAGTTATGTCACCTCTATAGATTACTGTAAATATTAAATGCGTAGGTAAGTGTAACGCAAAGAAAGAAATGTGTATAATATTGCTGATATTTTAGGCTTTGAACGACGTGGTGGTCACCGGTGAACAACAAACAATACATTTATGTCGGTCTCGGCATTCAATATGAGGACTTCAGGTAGTCAAAAATCCGATAGGTTTCGCGCATCACGTGTATCTTGTCAATTTCCACCAATCACAGCCCAGCAGCTTGTCTCCCATTGGAGGAGAATGACAGAAATACTATAATAATGTGATATTAACGATCCTAGTGAAATTTTTACTAGCGGTAGCCTCAATTGAATTTGTTGCGCCCTCGACACAAAAAAGTGACACAAGCTATGTTTTATTAAACAATAATTGTTTTAACTTGTTGTTAGTGTTATATAGTCACGAATCTATTGTCTGATGTAGGTCTACATTCCATCATTCAAAACGATAGCGCCTTAGGAATTTTCTTTATCCAACTCCAATATATATAGAAGTTGGTTATTGTTGAGACACAAGCGGACACCTAGATAACGGTAGCTACTTATGTTCCTCCAAATTTTATGAAATTAGTAATTAGTTTTTTTTAATATCCATAGTAATATTTACAAATCCTTATTGTGATTGAAATTAGTTATATTGTCAATGTATCTCATTGGTAGCTATAAGCAAAAACAATACAAAATTGTAAATGGTAGCTTTGGGATTACTCTGTGATCGAGTGGTGAGTTTGCTCACTGTTTAAGCAGCTGATTATCAAATGTGACCGAAGCCGTATCATAAGATACGAGATTGTTTTAGCACTATTGTTTATGTATGTAGAATTGTCGGTCGCAATTGACCATCTCGATTTGCACATCGCTTGCTTCAAAGGCGGCTTAGTGTAGTCTCTCTTTGTTTGTTATCGAGACTCGCGTTGATAAATTGATTATGTACACGACACGTGATCTTTTGTCACGACCAAATGTAAGTGTTAGTCATTCACTTGACACAGGTGACTGAGCACCTATTGTTCCATTCATATTGGTCCTTCGAAACTAAATAATACAATTTAAAGTGGTACCTACATTCCAAGTAAGTAGTATAACAATTATGAATTTATTTTTATAGATAACGAAATTTATTAAATTATATTTACACATTGTTATTTTGTTTTGATGTGATGCACGGATTTGTATAAATAAATTATTTCAGTAAATATTTCTTTTTGATTTTCCCTTAGTTTTGCATGAGGGTGTTGCTTGCCTAACAGCTTCTTAGTGTGCATGTCTGTACTAACTTCTAAACCTGGTCTGGGAAATCTAAAACTAGCTTTTAAAGATACAGTTGCAATAGAAACATATTGACAAATGCATTATCAAAAAGGTTTTAGTCAACCTTTTTGTATAAACAACACAGTATACATTTGAAAATATAATAGACTTGAAATTGTTAGTTTAGTTTTCTGATATGTTTTTTAAATGAAAATCAGTAACATGACGCTGTATTCGATATTAGCATTTGTTTTTGTAGTTAATAGCTGATATTACGATAGTCAGTAGGGACCCGGTTGGTAAGCGGAGTTAAAATACAGTATTGCAACAAAACCGGTATGATTGCGAATGTTTACTCACAACTTCTTTAGTGCCAATCTCTATCTCGCGTGCGACGCACGTTTGTTGAAAGTTAAGCAGTTATTAAGATAATTAGTGCAGCAAGTTATTTTAAATATAGTGGAAATTGTGATTTAGATAATTATATTTAGTGCTTCTGAAAGAAAAAGAACAGTGTGAAAATATCTAGTAATTTCTGCAGGGTGTTTAAATCTCTGGGTTCGTTCTTTGGCTTACATATTCATTTTTACTGTGACTCATACAACAGAACTTTCCAAACTTCAAAACCAAAGTGTATATATTTAGAACAGAAAACCTGAAAAAGTATTATCTGTTGTTAATATAACGAGTGTTAGTTATCAGTAGATTTATCAGTCACCAAGCGATACGGATAGACTGCACGCACATAGCAAGGAAGAAAACATCATCACAACAACAAAATGATCTCCTAAACTATGCTTAGATAATTAATAATGGCAGACATCAATATAAAATAATTTAGTTTAAAAAAATTATTAAGATAATTCGAATTTATTTTGTTAGGTCGGTATGAAAATTACCAGGTTAAAATATCTTGAATACTTCCAAGTCTTACTCTATGGACGTATTACAGGAAAAAACGATGGATTTTGAAAGTCGCATCCAGAGTCTGACGGAAGAGAACAAAGAATTGACGGAGGCTCTCGAGAATGAGCGGACGCTGGTGAAGATCTTGCGTGAGAAGGTGGACAAGTCCAACTTGATGTGCGATGAGTCGAAGGCAGAGCTCAACCACCTTAATTCCATGGTGACTGAAATGCAACACGACTTCTTGGATATACAGAGGAAGTTTGACAAGTAAGTGTGTATTTTATATTGTAGGATTTTCCCGTCTAAATATGTTCAATTTAAAGTTTAGAGTGTTCATGTAAAGTTTGGTAGTTCAATGACCGGATTTTCGTGAACAAGGTTGCAGTTACGAACCCGCTACAGGCAAGTACCAATGTTTTTAAAAGTTACATGAACTTTCTTGATTTTTCTGAGGAAACCTGGATTCCAAAAAATGAAATCTGGAATCGCCAAGCCAACCAGTGAGCCAGCGCGGTGATCAATGCTCGTTCCTTCTCTTTAAGAGAATGGTATTATTAGATAGTGGTATTATTATATAAAGTTTATGGGTAGGCACATAAAATGGAATAATTAAGAATTTAAGCTATATGACGGCTAGACTTCACGGTTAAAATATGTTGAAATTGCTACTGTCACGCAAACAAGAAGTACGTAAGTAACCTTCATATTGAGACACTTTCCCCAGCGCATAAATAGCGTACCTACCTATTAAACGTATGTAGTGTAAAAAAGGTTATTTCTTGATACTGCTATAGTTACTTAGTTTTTAATAAAATTATTGGATACTAGTTCTGCCCGCGACTTCTTCTGCGTGGACTTCAGAATTGGGTCCAAAAAGAAATGGAAAAATGTGAAAGTAATGAAAAAGGAAAAAAAAAAACACCCGAGTTATAGCTTGCACTGTAATAGAGAAAAATACTAAATTTCAAAGCTGTCTGCCCACTGCTTAGCTCGTAAACAATTTTCAATTTTACCCTCGGGAACTACTTAAGGAATCGGGATAAAAGGTAGCCTATGTTCTTTTCCATGTCAAAGGCTACATGCATGCCAAATTTCATCCAAATCCGTTCAGCAGTGTTTGCGTGATTGAGTAACAAACATCCAAACATCCACACTTTCACATTTATAATATTAGTAGGATCTATACTTAAATGGCATGGATTGTGTGAAAGATAATATAAGAAAGAAAATAATTCATTCTAGAAATGACGAGTGCTAGATGATGCCAAATACGCATAGCTCTGAAAGCACGGGAGATCGAAACACAAATATGTATTTATCGATTGTTTTTATAATGACTCAATCTATCTTACTTCGTGAACCGAGAAGACTTTTTCTGGGATCTTAAGTTACAAAAAGTCAAGATTGGAATACGTCTCAATTGTTGCTTAGCGGATGTCGAGTAACAATAGCTTTGTGTTAATGTTTCGATATCAGTGTTAAAACATCTAAAGTGTCGAGTTGGGTTTTGTATTGTCAGATACAGATCTAGATAAATTGACAAATATACAAGGAAGCTACAGTTTAATGTTCATTATTGTATTCCTACATTTCTGATCGGTTTTATGTTTTTTGACGACAACGAATAAATGCTAAATTTCCGGGAGTTTTAATTAATGGTATAAAAATATAACTACTTACATCTGTTGGTTTATATGTTTCCAAGCTCCTGCACTAGATAGAAGAAGATAATGCGGGTTTTACTTATTTACTTTAAAAAGATCAAAAATAAAAAGTAGCTATAAGAAAAACTATCAGGCCCCGCGGTTTTTTAGTTACTTTTTTGAGTTTTTTTCGTATTTAAGTACCTATTAATAGTTATTCTGCCGCTCGGGAAGTCGGGACAGAGAAATCCAACAAAACAAATCATATAAATCGGAGCATCTGTTCTTGAGTTACAACTGTCGTAATTAATCCGGATTGTTAAAAATAATATAATTTGTTAAATAAAACATAGTTCCTATTCAAATCTCTGTCACAGTTTAAAATGTTTGGATAAGGTAGTGCTAGATTAAGGCCATTAAAATGATACATGGTCAGGTAAGCGTGTACCTACCGGAGAATTCTGAATAAATATTATGTGTTTAAATATACCATTTTGTTCTAGATATGATATCTTGGAACATTATTTGACTATATTAGTATAGTTTAATTAATTAGAGGATGAGGTAAATAGCGCGTTTAGTTATATTTTTAATAACTGGATGAATGAGTAAACAGTGCACTCCTGTGTCTTAACTTTCACGTATGGTTTTAGATAATTTTATTCTCCTATCTCAGTTTTTAGCCCCAATTCTCATTGTAAAAAACGAAGTCGCTCCCGCTGTCCGTACGTTTAGATCTTTTAAAAAACGCAACAGACTTTAATGCAGTTTACAACATAAAATAGAGAGATTTAAAAGAAAGGTTTTTTATTACAATTTTATGCTAATATAACTGTGCTGACCGTCCGAATTCGGGGTGGGTAAAATAGAATTTATTATAGCTTGTAACACTTGTAGTAGGGGAGCCCAAGAGGGGATTTCGGGATTTACTAAAGCGCGGCAGATTAATATACAGGGCGATACCTTGTATCCGCTTAAGTACCTCCACCAAATATGAGCCCCATATATAAGGCCGCCCGTGAAGGATAAAGGATCAGATTAGTAAAAAAAAAATTGATCATTAGAAATTGTCGAGCGCGTCAGATTAAGGTAGGGTGAGTTAATTACATGATAAAAAAGTGTATATTCCACTAATCTGACAATTTGAGAGTGACGTAAAGAAAGGGGAGGGCAGCAAAGTTGTAAAAAAAAAACGTCATCTCGACATTCTCGAGCGTAGCCAAATTTTTTTTTATTTTGAAGAATATAATTTAAGGATAACGAAAAATATATAATCTGACGATTTCCGCAAGCCGAAATAATAAAAAATCGTCGATAAAGTTTAATGCGTGCAGCTGGGTGATGCCTATATTTCCCTCCGTGTTTCTACTCCTCTCTCACTTTTTCTCTATCTATTACTCTCTCACTCCGTCCCCACTCTGGATTTTATTGCCACGACGCCATTACAGATCACACACATAAAAAATTTATTTTTTTTGGGCATTTTTTTTTTAATTATTTTCTTATAAATACAAGTATTCTACTTAAAAAAACATACACTTATTTATTTGCATGCTATTTCCTGAGCTTTTCAATTAATTAGTTCAATAATTTAAAAAATAGTCAAACAAAAATTTCTTTTTGTCAGATTAGGCGAATCCCTTTAGATAATCGTCAGATTATGAAACAGCACGTCTAGAACATAAAGATGAACCATATATTTCTTAATCTGACGCGCTTGAGTATTTCAAAATGGCGAATTTTTTTTGCACATTAAAATAATGGCCGCGAGTTTGCGTCAGATCAAAATCGTCAGATTATTGAATGAGAGCTTTTTTTTTGGTGCACTTAACACCCCCTTAGAAAACCTGACGCGCTCGATTAATTTTTTTTTTTTTCATTTTTGACCCTTACGTACAACCACCCGCATCATGCAAATGATCAGATTAACATACGTACATTATTAAAAATACGTAGGACATTGATGCTATCAATATCTGACGCGCTCGAGTATGTCCATGCAACAGTATTTTTTTACATATTTAAAAATCTATAGCCGCTTCCCCCACCGATGAAAAGGTATTATTATATAACATTTTTTTCTTCTTATCATCTAAGCTTTGCAACCTAGTAAGTCTCTATGACGCTCGAGTAAATCCCCATTTAGCATCGTGGCCTCCCCTACCATTGTATTAATGTCATCTACAAATACTTTTTTTTTGACGTGTTACCGTATTATAAGTCAATGAACGCCGGCTGCATGCACGAAAAAGTGTCACGTTCCGCCTAAGCCGAGAGTGCGAGTGAGAGCGCGGAACAAGCTACAGAGAGGCACGATCGACTTAAGCATTCGGCTTGTGACGCATCTATCCCTCTTCCACTCTATCGATGTATCCGATACGTCGGAGTAGAAGAGAGACATTGGTGCTGATTCCTCTGTACGCAAACTAAACTAAAATTAAACCATTGTTGTCTTTTACTAACATTAAGCGTGAGAAAAGGACGGCAACAGATAACAACTAACTTAGAAAAGTCAAACTAGTCTTCGCCTTGAACATCACAGTGTTTTTAGAGCACTCGTTTTTACTTGTCGGCAAATTTGTATGAGAATTTTAGTCGGAACTTAATTTGACGGTTCTAATTTTCGTCTGTCCTTTTCTAAATGCAAGAGAAAAAGATAGCGATTGACTAAAATTAGTTTAGTACGTGTTTAATAGAATCAGGGAAAGTGTGCAATTTTTCATCAATGTTTTCTTATGACTTTATTTATCACGTAAAATTGTTGTTAAACCGACATTACAGACAGCTAATTGTTTTTTATTGAAAATTTTTAGGATACTTCGTATAAGTTAATCTAATGTCGGTTTAACAAATACAACAACCAATCTTATCGCAAAATGCAAATTCAACTTTAACATCAATACTTAATATTGCAGAGAGAAACGTGAAAAAGACGAGGCGTTACTCCGGAACGCGCACATGTCGCAGACCATAGAGATGAGCCAGTGTAACGTGCGCTACCAGGAGACTGAAATAACCGAGCTGAAGGCCAAGATCACGGAGTTGGATGGACTTATCGCACAACATAAAGAGGTATTTTTTCATTTTATTAAAATCCTTCTTTCTTTATTATTATTAAACGATTCATACAATAGTTAGTAACACTTATACAACTATGTTAGTAAAATTCCACCTTA
The DNA here is from genome assembly GCA_950381575.1 of Plusia festucae. Lineage (NCBI taxonomy): Eukaryota > Metazoa > Arthropoda > Insecta > Lepidoptera > Noctuidae > Plusia > Plusia festucae. The sequence goes on from OX494434.1 coordinate 10,141,472, forward strand.
AACTAAGTAAACAAAGACTAGGACTAATTCATAAACCTATAATTACCCCCTCCCGTTGCACCAGACCTATAGCTGTGCATACTGTTCCAATGCCCCAGGAAAGGGCAATCAGGCTTATTCACTATCACCCTCAAGATGCATTCATACTCTATTTTGATTATCTATGTAATGCGGGGATCTTTACTAGACGGAGAAAACAACTTTTTAAGAAAGTGCATATTTTATTGATTTTGGGTATATCGCGGGCTTCTGGTATGGTTCCTATCCTCGTCTAGGCTATGATTGCTATATGTCCTGTGGCCATATGGTTACTGTGTTAGTCTTATGTGAAATAATGTCACATTCTAAAACAGTTTTCAACACTAAAAATGAAGCATAAGCAGCACATAATATGTTGCACATATTGTGCCCTAGTCTTCCTTTGGAGTACCCTATTTCCAGATGTGGCTTTGACTAGTTGATGACAAGGTTCCAAAAAAATTTGTGTAATTCTCTATGATATTATAACCAAGTTATTCTAACTTTAACCTTAATTCTCATATGTTGCAGAATCAAGCAGCTTGCATGTTAATAAAAGAAAACGAGGAAGCACGAAAAAAAGAAATCGAGGATCTGAAAAAAAGAATTGACGAATTAATAGAAAACGAGACTGCACTCAAGAAGACTATACAAGACTTGGAAACTGAAATCTGTGATAAAAATAAGGTTTGTACACATTTTAAAGTAAAGATAATTAATTAACCGTAATTATAGTACCGACACGCCGAAACGTGGACTCTACAAGTAGGGCTACTCCACAAACTTAAAGTCGCTCAGCGAGCTCATCAATGAGATTATCGATCGATATAGCTTGAAGAGTTAATAAGCTGAAGTGTCAGTGCGCGTGTCATGTCTGTCGAAGGACTGATAGCCGTTGGAGCACACGAGTCCTTGAGTGGAGACCGCGAATCGGTAAACGTAGTGTAGGACGCCCCCCAGCCAGGATGGACCGATGTCCTGCATAAGGTAGCTGGGTCGGACTGGATGAGGAGGACCAGGTATTGTGGCGCACCTTGGAAGAGGCCTATGTCCAGCTGTGGGCCATGATAGGCTGAATTGATTGATTGATTGAATGTTAATTCTTAATTCAGTCGGAAGTTCTCGTTAAAAGTTTTTTAAACAAGGCCTTTTAAAAAAGGCCTTGTATGTTTACCTCTGATTTGTAATGCGCTTATCATATTTTTTTCCAGAAAATTAAAACGTTAGATAACAGAATATCAGACATGAAGAAGACGTTACAACGTGAGCTGCAGAGCAGTAAGTCTGATCTCACGTCGGCGGAAGAACAAGATATTAGTAGAAGGTAAGAAATTATAATAATATATAATATGTTAAGTCTAAAGGATGGCGAACTCGTACGTGACACTTCCATGGTTTGCGGGCGAAGGGGCAGCGGGGGAGGTAAAATGTGCGCGCGTGACGGGGTTATTCAGGCGCCGTGATTGGGTAGAAACGTTCCCTGCCATCTGCGTGGACCATAGCAGTGTCACCAACGAATAGGCCATTGTACTAGCATTTTAGGACTTTCTGAGTGTCTTAATTTTGTTTAGGAATATTTTTGCTAAGATTTTATTCCTTTTCTAGTGACGATTTGCCATTGACTATTGTTATGTTTTTCTTTATTATTTTTGTTTGAATTGTGTGGTTACTTGTTACAGGTACTTAAAGCACGTAGTCCTGCGGTTCTTAACGGCGCGGGAGTTGGAAGCTCGGCAGCTGACGCGGGCGCTGGCGGCGCTGCTGCGGCTGTCGGCGCACGAGGAGGCGCTGCTGCGCGCTGCGCTCCCGCCGCGCTCCGGCATCGCCGCCTGGTTCCCCTCGCTCAACACCTGAGCACCTGCCTCGCACCTACCCACACTGCTACGCCGGCATCGTAGCAAGATAAATCCAGATTTACGTGCTGTAGCGCGCTTAAGATCGACTATATGTAACAATAGATTCACAAAATAACTAAACGCAATCGGATGCCACGCGGGGGATATGATGGAGCTTACACGGGCGTCTGGTTTCCGTCGCTCAACTCCTGAACCGCACAGCCAAAACACGTGGGTACACATCGAAATACTTGGGATAATAGGATCGCGATTACTAAAAACAAAAGGTCTTATTTCACGCGGAGAACAAGATTCAGCGTACACACAGCTACGCTGCATCGTAGCGACACACGGCTAGAACACCGCCGCTGCACACATAAATGTCAACTAAAAATCGAACTTTAAGTGACATGCGAACAAAAAAATAACAAATGACGATCGTGTTCCACGTGGGGAAAAGAGAGAGCTATTTTGTGGACGCTCCTGATTGGTCAATTTTGAATCGTAACCGCAATCAAAGACGTAAGTGTGATTATTGTATCACACCTAAATGTGACATAATTGTTGTAAAAATGCGTATAGCTATGTAACATATAATTAAAGACTATATAATATATTACGTTGATGCTGATTGTAAATACCTGTAGAGACCTCGTGTGCTCGAAGCTTTAATTACAATGAGTGTATAAGTTCTGTTGTAGTTTGTTTACAAGATCGCCGCGCAATAGAATAGATCTCTTCGATTAGGCGTTTTTTTGTAAACAGCTTTCGAATATTAGAACAAAATAATGTAAATCAAATTGAAGTTTGTACATATATTGAGAATCTCTAGTAAAAGACAACACAATACATTCCATTATAGAATTTAAATGAACGAATAGTAATTTTATTATATTTTTGCTGTATACGTGTACCTTAATCATAATTATAATCATAATGATTTTATTTTTTATTACGTTTATGGTGGACCATTCGTCATTGGTACAATGAGTTGCGAAAACCAACCTTACTGCTTCGAGATTAAATTTATTATTAACTTAATGTTAACATTTATGTTCTTTCCACTACTTCTATATCTTATATCTCCCTTTCCTGATTTAAAAACGCAGTTCTTACCTTTTAGGTGTCGATCAACGAATTTAACTGTGTATCCTAGGTTTTATTTAAGGTATGATATAATTTTAATAGTTTCATATATTTGCAACCTGTAGGTTACGATAATTCGCTGCCAAAGTAAGATTCAAACTTAATGGCGGCTGCGAAACAAACCTACTTTTAAACGGATTCTATTGTGGTTTATTTTGATTTTAGTCCCCGATGTTAATGGTGGCTGTGAAGTTAGTTACACACTGTGCAGTACTTTGCCGTGCACTCCCAAGTCCCACTGGTGCATTTATTGGTTACTGCGCAGCGACTGGCGTCATGTTCACAGCCGCCATTAAGTTTGAGTGCGATTCAAACTACCTTAATATTTAGCAGCTAAACCGCAGCAGCTAGATCTTCTGAACGATATTAAACTCTGCTAATATAATATATGGTCCAAATTCAACATAGGTCACTTATAACATAGCAGCCAATTAATTTTACATTATTAAAAAGATCTTATCATAACTATAATATTTTATTTATCTTTAAAGCTGATAGATTTGTTAAGTCGACCGCAAATTGTAATTTCCTTGATCATTCAAATACATTATACAGGATTATTTTAAAAGGAGTGCGTATATTCTACGAGGTAATCAGGTGCATAAAACAGTGCATACAACATTTCCCAAGGAACAAGGTCGAAATCTTAAAATTGAAAATGAAATTTTCATACAAAGTGACACGTCACGTGACTTATGTTTGTATGAAAAGCAATCTTTTTAAAATGATCCTGTATTAGTATTTGATATTTATTATATCCTATTTCGGTTGTTTAATTAACCTATTTTAGTTGAACAACGAAAAATCACATAAAGCGCTTGTCTTCCCATAAATGCAAATAATAGGCTCGACACAAATAGATAACAATTTTAGAATAATAATTAAATACACGTTGGTTAGCTACAGAAATAAGCGAATATGTATTACTATGTAAGTATTGTAATTTTATTGTATTTTGAACAACATTATTGTAATATAAATTGAGAAATGTTTATTAAAGTTGCCTTAATAGTTGCTAGTCATAATTTATAAATAATTATTTTATATTTGAAAGGTTTAAATGTTTATTTTTTATTTAATAAGGCCGTATTATTATTTCTTAATGCTATGATTTTTCTGATGTGATAAAATCATGCTATTCCTATCGATCTGTATAGTTAAATCCATTATGTTTCTAAAACGCCTTTGGATCCCAAGGATCCCTATATTACCACCGTATTATGTCAATTGAGAGAAAGAACTGACGATATAAGATTAAAAAAGGTGTGAGGAGGCCCCAGAAAAAAAACACGCGATAATAATAGTCATGGTACCTATAATGATGGGACAGAAAAAAAATATAAAGAAAAGCAGATAAAAAACATGGTTTTAATAAATGTTATAATACGGCCTCTATTGTCATGCAGTTGTTTATTATTTTCGCATTATTGACAGTGTATGATGCTGAAGAAGTTAAGTTGTAGATATTATAGTTGTGGTCTCAGTAATATAATGTAACACAAAGACAAAACTTAAGGGATAAAGTAATGAAACACACTGCCCTTTGTATATAAAAAATAGCCTTCATTAATAGTTGACGCTTAAAAATACAAAATAAAAATATGCCATGTTCATATTTTTTTTCTCCTAAGATTGCGCTGCTGAAGAGCATCTGCTAAGATATTTCTGGTAATATGGAAGTGATTGGGTATGAAAAATAATAATTTATGATTTAAGTCCAACGTTAAATGATAAAAAAAATATTGGGCAAGTATTTTTCGCTTCTACGAAATAACAAAAACCGACTACGATAAAGCGAATTGAAGTTGAGTAGCTCGCTACGTCACAAACCGTCATGTTTTGTATCGGTTAGTGACGTCAATAAAACATTTTAAATCAAAGTATGGTCGTAACTTTTGAAACTGTTCTAAAAGAAACAATATGTGTCCAATATTTTTTATTAATTTACAAGACGGATATTAAAACCATGTAAGTCAACATCCCATCATCATTGTCGAAGCTTCACGACTGCATACGTTAGGTACATGCGATACCAATTTTTCACTTTTATAAGAATTTGTATAAACGAGCGCATTCGGCAGAGAAATGTAAAGCAATTTATGTTGCGAATTGTATAAATAATATATAAATTATTCAGAAGTGTAAGACAAGTTCACTGTTTGTAACATATTACTATTTAATTAGCAAGCAGTATTAGTGTCACGGGCACTCGTAATGTTTGTAGATATTGTTCAGGATCTGTCGGAGTACGGTGTACATTGAGTCTATTGTAGCCTGTTAAAAATATAGATAAAGTTAATTATTTTTATCGTTACAGAGAACTAAATATTTTGCTTATTTCCACAGTATTAATTTTATAAGATGTGTATAACGTAATTAATATAGTAGCTCCTCACAAAGCGTGATGAGTGGAAGATCATATTTTTTATTTGTTGTTTTTTGTTTAACTTTATCATTGAGTTGTTATTTTGTAAATTATGAATAAAGTTAAATAAGTATTATATTGTAGTTTTTCTTAGACAGTTAAGTCTTATTACTGTGTACTAAAAGCATTGTTCTTGTAAGACTAATATACACACTACTCAATACAAAGTAAGGACTTAATATATTTCTTTTCGTTTTTCTATTAAATTATTAATGTAGACTTAGTTAAACAATGTGGTAAGACTTTCATTGTAATGTGTCTTCAAGTGGTTGTAAACAATTTTGTCACATTCATTTACGTGATTTTTGAGCTTTTTCGTTACCGGTTGTTTCGAAAGAAATCCTAAAATTTGAGTCAACTTAAAATCTCATTTAACCATTGCAATCTGAATAATAATTAGCCAAAATTATTTTAGATCCTTTTCCCCACCTTTTCGCTAGATTACGTAACTTCCGTCATGTGATTTTAGCGCCACCCGTTGCTAAAGGTGGAACTAACTTAACAGTAGTACAACTATAATAAGCCGCTGGCGATATTTCGATGATATTTTTGTTTTTAAACCTACCTACATTCTTGAAAAAATGATATTTGTTGGGTTATAACTTTCGAGACCACTAGAAAATTACGAATTATTATATTATATTTACGTTAGGTACGTGAAATCGTGATAATGGCGTACGAAATGAACTATAGTGATAAAGTAGTTGAACCAGCGTGCAGCGCCGAAAAATAGACGTGTATCTTCAAGCTCGAGTGAAGAGGAGGAGCACTGAGCAAAAAAGATGGCTTGGAAGTTCTACACGAGACTTACGAAACAGATCGGAGGTTCGAGGATTGTCCCAACATTTGGTGAGTCGTACATAATATATTTGCCGCAAATTATGCTGTTATGCATGCGACCGCTTCTTCGGTGGTACAGTCAGCGTCAAATAGTGACACTCAGGATATTCAAATAAATAGACGCAACCAAAAAGTGAATAATATCGGTACAAACAAAGTTTCCTTATTGGGTATGTCCGTTTCTACTGCGCGGCCACCTCTTCAAATTTTAATCAAACTTTGTCAGGAATTAGTTGCAATTTGTTATTATACACACCTTTCTTCCTGAATTTGTTGCAATAAAAACTCAGCTGCTATGACCAAAAATAGTTGGCCGCTAGAACCGCCACTTGCCTTAGTCATAATTTTTGATTACTCAGAAACCAAATAATACGCATTGGTAAATGATGTATCGAAAGAAAGGTATTGATTTGTTTGTTATAATTGTTGCAAAAATAATAATCGTAAAAACGTAAATAAATGAAAAGTTATGCAATATTTAGTTTCCAGGTTATATAGAATAGGAGCTACGTTTATGGTCAATTAGTTGCTAATTAGCTACAGCAAATAAACAAGAAAAATACTACAAAATAGTTTTTATAAATTTATTATAGTCGCTTTTAGTTGGCGACTCGGACAGCAATATGCCTAAAATACAATGGCGTATATTTCGTTATTAAACGCAAGTTCAAGCTTAGTCATGGTACTTATCGAAAGGTAACATACCCATTTAGGATAAATGTTGCGAAAATAACGGTGAAATTAATATATTAGTAGATATTTACTAAAATATAGTAGAAGAATCAGTATGTGAGTAGTAATTATAGAATAGTAATTCAAGCAAGAGAGGTTTTTATGAAGTATGCAGACAAATTAAAGGATATTAAATTTAGAGACCCTATATTTAATTAATAAATTTGATGTGTGTGTACCTATATGCCAGATGATAACCGATTCACATGACACTGCTTCTGTCTCTGCGTGGTTATTACAGTGGTTGAAAAATGTACATTGTCATCCTGACGAAGTTATAACAGACTATTCCTCTGCGTTAGTAGCAGCAAATGTTAAACCATTCACTAATTTTATGTGTGAAAGACTATTTACTTCATTGTTTTTCTGTTTTAAATGGAAATAATTCGTAAATAATAATGGAAATAGTTCATAATTTTAAAAACTACCAAAAACATTTATTATATTATACCAGTCATTTCATAGACTGTATAATTTTACTTGTTTTGAAAATATAGACACAAATTAAAATGTATTACATTAATTGTATCCGCTACATTAAGGAATGTCAAGACTTTGCACTAGTTAAGAAAATTATTACAAAAATCATAAAACTTTGCTTGCATCAAAATGATTTCGAAAACGATCATTCTGGTTTAAGGGAGAGTAAGCAAAACCTAGACAATCTGTTAAACAGTTATAAGAGCTCTGATTTTAAAAACGTTGATCAAAATAAAAAATTCGCATGTGATCCAATTGTGTCTTTTACTTTTATAAATCATACTACATGATGCCTGTGTATTTAAATGCACTCACTTAGCACTTTGCCTAAAAATTTAAGATCATGACTTTCGAACAATCCATTAACCACGGTACAATCTACTTCCATGAAAATTCATGGTCTCCCTACTCTCATACAGTTACTTCTACTATATTTTAGTAAATATCACCTAAAATATTAATTTCATCGTTATTTTCGCAACGTTTATCCTAACTGGGATATGTTACCTTTCGTTAAGTACCATGACTAAGCTTGAACTTGCGTTTAATAACGAAATATAAGCCATTGTATTTTAGGCATATTGCTGTCCGAGCGGCAAACTAAAAGCGACTATAATAAATTTATAAAAACTATTTTGTAGTATTTTTCTTGCTTATTAGCTGTAACTAATTAGCAACTAATTGACCATAAACGTTGCTCCTATTAATTTGATATTTATCGTGAGATACAGACCTACACATAACCTGGAAACTAAATATTGCAACTTTTTATTTATTTACGTTTTGACGTGACAACGTCTTAAATTAGGTTGCGGCTGGGAGTCACTTATGAAAAAGTGTAACGCTCGGTAACGTTACGATGAGTCACCGAACGAGAGAGAGGCCCGCCGAATGTTTGTATATAAATACGTATGTATGTGTATAGGTAAAAATAAAATTTTGTTAATATGAAATTCAGTGCGAGATTCTTTGTATAAATTAATGTTTTAAATTGTTACTATTATTTCATCCTTCTTCCTACTATACGAATGAATATTTACATTAAAATTATTTTACCACTCAAAGTCGTTGTCACGTAAAACTTTCGCCCGTATACCGACTTTACAGGCAACCAATTTTTTATTATTATTATTTTTGCAACAATTATAACAAATTAATACCTTTCTTTCGATACATCATTTACCAATGCGTATTATTTAGTTTCTGTGTAATCAAAGATTATTACTACGCCAAGTGGCGGTTCTAGCGGCCAACTATTTTTGGTCATAGTTTTTATTGTAACAAATTCATGAAGAGAGGTGTGTATAGTAACAAATTGCAACTAATTCCTGGCAAAGTTTCATCAAAATTTGAAGAGGGCCACCTCTTCAAATTTTGATGGAACTTTCATAGCGCGGTTGAAACGGGCATAGTTCAAATGTCCACATTTGAGTCCTTAAATTTCAAATGTGGCCATCTCCAGTTTCTTTCGATTTTGGTTTTTGACGTTAAAAGAAAAGTTCAAAGTACATTATACCCTTTTTAGAAATCATTTAGGTTTAATGTTATTAAAATATTTCAGGGTCGCTTTTGATTTTAGAAACAATAAAAATGTCAAATCATTATGCGCCATTTCCATTTCGACAAATGACAACGCAGTTTACATGTTTTAGGCGCCATTTTGAACGTCATTTTTTTAAGCGTTGCGGTTTGTTGTAAAGCGCCCTGTTAACGGTCAAATTTGAGACATTTTTCATCAAAATTTGTGATAGGTGATGAGCTCATGAAGTACATATTAGTTTTGGAATTAGTAGTAGTTGGGCTGGGTAAAAAACAAATAAAACCAAGTGACATTTTAATCATTTATTATAATTATTTACAACTTACGTAATAATTTTGTTTAGGAGTAAACTGCAAAGTCTTCCTAGTCTACACTACTGTGCAGCGATTTTCGTTACAAGGCACAAAAATCTAAATACAAGTCCGTATCGCGATTCCTTGCCCAGTATTTTATTAAATTATTTGGTATCTGCTTCGCTAATATTAGGACATAAGTGCCCAAAACAATACTTAGGAACTCAAATACATGTTAAGATAAACGAATAGAACACCTTATGTGACTAGATGGTGGAATGTCATCTAATACGCTACATACATACAATCATATTTTTAACAAGTTTTCTTATTTTCTGTAAAAATCTGTAGTATAATAATTAATGCTAAATTGATTTCGTGTTTAATTAATGATTTTATAAAGAAATAAGCTGAAGGATAGGATTTGATTTATAAGCAAGAGTCGTACAGCTATTACCTCGGTGTGAACTTGACCGACAGCCAGTGTCCTCTACGCCTAAACAATATTACCGGTTAGGGCGGGAACACACCGCACACACAGACCGCCCTCACGCTCACAAACGCCACACTTGTTTACAACAAGGCTGGACTGATTACAATTAAAAAAATAAGCCTATTGGTATTATCATATTCCTTTCAAGGTTACCCATTATAATTTACCTAAGGTAGTGTGTTCACACTCCTCCCACCGATGCCTTAACTAGTAATGGTTCTGAACAACAATTTACGAAGTCTATACATTAATGTAATTTACACTAACCGGCTATAATAATAGCTAATAATTAGCACAATTAAACGAAATAGCATAAATAGTGCATAATTCTGTGGTTTGGTCTATCTACCTAGGCTGCCGTGTAGGCATTCTCTCGGTCCCTTGGAGGGAGGTTCATAAATTCATACTGAGTACGGAAATTTCGAGAATGTCTCACATTGGATCAATGATATCGACTTGAGCGTAACCTCATGGTTGTGGGATACTCTCACAAATTAATTTACATTTATTGACGCGTAGTACAGGCAAAGGCGGCAGTTATCGAGTCAGTACATGTAACTGCCGTCGTTGCCTGTACCGAGGGCCTGGTGGTGGCGCTTAGAGCTTGACTTTGCCGCTGCAGATGTTGGTGTAGAGCTCGGTGGTGACGGGCACGAAGTCGGCGCCGGAGCGGAAGTACAGCGGTTCCTTGATCACCTCCGGGTCGAAGCCCTCCTTCTGGTACTGCAGCTTCTTCAGCTTGAACGTGCCTGCATTGTAAGTGATGTCAATTATTATTTAATGCGGTAGTGAATTTTCCATGACGCAAATTGGGGGCGATTACTTTAACCTTAGCCTAAAATCGTTAATTGACGAGTAGTAAAACGAATCTATTTGCTCCATATCGGTCTATTTGCAAAATATCAAATTTCTATCGTTGTCAAGACCTTTAAAAAATACAACACAAAATGTTCTTTCCACATAATAGGTATTCTATTCCTGGTTTTTATATCAGGAAATACAGATTTTAAGCTTAATTGCGTACGTAAAATGTACGAGTATGTAGGTTACATACATATGTTTATCAATCTTTCGTCAGCACGGTTTGCTCTAGTTATGGCGATTAGATAACAACTGCGGGGGTCAGGTCAACGCCTTACCTCTGCTACTTGTGCCATTAAATATGGCACGCGGAACAAGTGTAGGTCATGTTTGTAAATAATACCACATTACATTAGTCTTGAAATTAATTAGGTTTATACAAGATGGATAGTAGATTGGTATACTTATGTTAATGCAACTAATGATGTAATAACAGTAATCTACACTACGCGACTACAGTTACGGGATTGTATCTCCGCTTACTCGGTTTTTCTAAGAATTCTGTAACCCCGCTCCCGCACTAGGGTCTCTAATATGTGTCGCACGACATATATTAGAGTCCTAGTGTGGGAGCTTAAAATATATAGAAGCTTTATGTCGCGTGACTTTATTGAATAGGTATTATTTACATATGTATTGTTTTCGGTTAAGGAAAAGTCACTGATCCATGGAGTCCAAAGCTGCTCATACAACAAACGCTAACAAGCGGACATCGTGCACTATGTGCGCCGCAGTGGACCATTCTTAGATTTCGAGTATACCTTTTCAGGTACTTTCAAAACGTTAAATGAATCTAGTTGCCCGGTTCCAAGGTGTCATTCCTATGGGTCACATGCCGCTCGATCCTACCATAACTTGAGTCTAAGTATTGTATTATTATGCAAAGGTGGTGGTACTGACTGGTGATCTCGATGTCGTTCATGATCCGCAGGAAGAGCGGGCGGGCGTAGGAGGGCAGCGAGTCGTCCAGGTCGCAGGCGAAGCGGCGCAGCTGCAGCGAGCGCGCCGGGTCCGCGATGGCCGCCATGCCCGCGCGACCCTCCATCTGCGGGATCTGACGCGCGGACGGTTAAATATAAAAGGTACTCCAAAAACAGAAAATCAATTACATGTACAGGATTTATTTAGGAGGAGTGGGTTTATTCAAAGAGGTAATCGGGTGCAGAAAACTGAACAACTTTTCCCAAGAAACATGGGTCGAAATGAAAAAATTCAAATTGAAAATCATCTTGTCATACAAACATCAATCACGTGATCTGTCACTTTGTACGAAAAGTTCATTTTCCATTTCAAAGAATTTTCCTTGGGGAAAGTTGTTTCGTATTTTGTTTATACGAGGCCCGCACTAAGGAATTTAATCCTTGTGTCGCGGGGGTTTCACAAACATTCAGATCACATGCACAAAAACACCCAGACTTGCAACAAGCATTAACATTTAATTAAGAACATACTCTTAACCAATGAAAAAAAGTTCGAATACTTTCATTTTGTTTTCTTTTGCTTGCGCACGCGCACTTATTACAGAGCATCAGTTCCTTTTAATCGAGAAATGAATCCTAGCTCACCGAAACTCCATATACGACACACGGCCTCTGTTCGAGGCTGGTAGAGATTGCGTCCTCAACCTCAGCAGAGGCGACATTCTCGCCCTTCCACTTGTAGGTGTCGCCGGTGCGGTCGCGGAAGTACAGGTAGCCGAGCTCGTCGGCCACCAGGATGTCTCCTGACACGAAGGCCGCGTCACCCTTGCAGAACACGTCGCGAATCAGCTTCTTGTTGCTGTCGTCCTGAATAGAAAAATCAACGGTAAGCAAATTAAATACTTTTAAAATACTTTTAAGAGAGGTTTTTGTCCTGCAAAATATATTGGTGGAACTTAAAGCCCATTGAGGTCATCACAATTTAATGTAATTGTAAACGGGTATTTAAATGATATAAGTATTAGCATACAAGACAAATATAGTTAGTATAATTCGCTATACCAAACTAAAACTATGTGAGAAGCACATAGTTTTAGTTTGGTATAGCGAATTATACAACATGTAACAAAACCCCTGTCAGATGCTATAACGCCTTTATATTCGTGGTACAGTTCATGAACCGTCTCGCATAGGCGGCTTCTTTGACACAAAGCTGTAGGTAGTAAGTACGTGAACTTTGAGGAGCAGTCAGTGTTGCTGTTGCTTTGGATCAGTTTTTATTTTGATTTAATTATTTTCACTGGGTAAAAAAATAATCTTCAATCCATTTTATTGGTTCGCAGTACGATACCGAATAGTCTTAGGGATCGGACAGGGGTTTTGTTACATATTGTGTAAGGGATCGGACAGGGATTTTGTTACATATTGTTTATATTCAGATTCTGCTTTACTGAATTAACTGTTAATTTGGAATGCAATCTCAATGGCCAATGGCAAATGTCAGTGATATGGACCGATTTTCCATGGTTATATGTTACTAACGTAATAATATTTTACCTTATCGACGTATCCGTAGTACTCCCTAGAGGCGTTACCCTGAGCAATCAGCCCGATGAACATTCCCGGCTCATCTGAAACGTTTATTCAGGTGGTCAAGTTTCCATCCAAAACAAATTTCTTAATGAAGCATTTTCAAGTAGGAAGTAGGAAGGTATACTGACTAGGCTTGCAGCGCATGCAGTAGCCGTCGGGCCCGCGTAGCAGCGTGCCGTGCTCGTCGGCGCGCACGAGCGCGATGGGCTGCAGCCGCTGCGGGACCAGCTTCGGCAGGAACCCCACCGCGCCCACCGTGTTGTCCACGTTTACTGCGGGGACACACACAGGTACTATACTCTGGCTGAATCAGGGATATCAGGGAATCCCAAAAGGGGCGGTATGGACCCCAAGGATTCCAAGGAGTCCATATCGGTTTCCTAGGGGTCGATTTAAACGAGAACTAATTTTGAGGGTCAAGTAGGTCTAAAAATCTACCCCTTGTTAATTAATACAATGTTGGCAATTATCCATCTAAATTTATATTCAATTCAATGGATACTTGTCCCATAAGAGGGACAATGAATTAAATACCTTTAAACATTTTTATCTTTAAAAAAGAAGAACGCGCGCATACAAATGCGTTTACAGAAGATATAGCTTTCTGACAGTTTGCAAGGAATAAAAACGAATACACAATATATAAACAAAACCTTGAATATATCAGAAGGTCACGACATTATTATTATTTTGAATGACCCCGATGTCCTGTCGAACTTGTTTCGCCATGGCCAAAACGAAAATTATTACTTTATACATGTTTATGACGTAAATATGTGTCTGTGTGACTCGAATGTATTATCTACCGTTTAATAATTAACATATGACTTACATAAATTTGTCTAGTTGCGAATATTAATTAATGCTTCTAGATAAATAACAATGTTAATACCAATTTTACGCCTAACTAAAATTGGTGTATATATTTTTTTTTATAAAACGACGTCTTTTTGTTTCAGGTGTCGATACAAAATGTAGTCAAATTGTTAGTCAGGATGAATTATGTATATCTAGTTTTTACTCACTTATGTTGGCGTTGCCCTCCGTGGCTCCATAGATCTCGTTTATCTGTGGCACTTTGAACCTAAATAGAATAATAATTAGTTAGTATACACATTGTAAATGCAATAGAGCTATTAAGAATCACATTAAGTCTATATTTTCAGATAACGTTAACACGGATAACTATTTAATTAGGAAACAAACTAATTTGTAAATCATATGTTTACACTTAAGTTAAGGTCATGGAATAGAACAGAAATGCATTCAAGTTTATTAATAAAGTTTTTTGAACGAGTGGTAAGAAAGATTTTACTTTACCTACTAGTTCAGTTAATCAAACAACAGATTATTAATCTTTGAGCCTTAGTGTTCGTAGGAACAGCAGAGTAGTGTACCTGTCGACGATCTGCTGCCAGATGGCGAAGCGCATGCCGTTGCCGACCATGATGCGCACGCGGTGCTGCGCGTCCGTGGCGCGCGCCGGCTGCGCCAGCAGGTAGCGGCACATCTCGCCGATGTACTGCGCCACCTGCGGGGGGACTGCCGGCTCAGCACGCGCTACTTACGCTGACATTATGACATCTGAAGTCATGATTGATAACTAGATCTTATAATAATAATGCGGCTTAGGGCTGATCTTTCAATGGTGTCGGCTGTTCTACGCGCCTACGCTATAATCATTATCAGCTGTTTTAACCAGGGGCGCATTTGGTAAGTGACTGCCCTAGGCCTACTAAAGATTGCCTACCCCCTCCCCGTCTGCTGTAAAGCATGAAAAATTAAATAAATTATAGAATATACGTAAATTTTTTATGCACATTTTTGAGTTTTTAAACGTAGGCGCGTAGGCAACTACTTAAAAAAAAATACCAAATTTTGCCGCCTCCTCTAAATATTATTTCACTCAGTTAAAGACCATTTGTAAAAAAGTCCTTTCCAAACAACAATACGTAAATTATTTTATCTATTTCAATATAAACAAGCCAAATTATTATCATATTTAATGCATCCGGTTTTTGCGCTTGAGCGGACTATAACTTTTCGACACAAACTACAAAAAAATCATTCATAAACCACGGAGAAAATAGTCGAGAGCGTTTGTATGGAAAAGTACACCCGCATTTCCTCTTAAGACCTCATAGCACCGGCACTGAACCTAAACGGTAGTTAACCTATGCATTCTCTCACCGTGCAGTCGTACTTGATGCAGTCGGTCCAGTAGTTGGAGGCGGAGAACTTGGCGCGCAGCACGGAGGGGATGCCGTCGACGAGCGCGGCGCCCGTGCCCACCAGCCCGCCCGCCAGGTGGTACAGCGGCAGCGGGTTGTACATGCGGTCGTGGCGGCTCAGGCCCAGCATGTGCACCGTCGCCACCACCACCAGCAAGTACCTGCAGGACCACGATAGTTCTCTTGTCAAATTTGCAAGTCAAATCTTAAATTGACTGATTTTAATTGACTGCACGGATAGCCGAGTGGTATAGGTCACCACGCTAATGACCACTGTGTGCGACGTGCTGCGGGTTCGATCCCCGCATGGGGCAAGCATTTGTGTGACCCACAAATGCTTCTTCCAAGTCTGGGTGTTCTTTGTGCATGTGATTTGAATGTTTGTGAAACCCCCGCGACACAAGGATTAAATTCCTTAGTGCGGGCGTCGTTTTTGTTAGGAATAAAAAAAAAATGGAATCCCTATCGTACCTGCATGGAATAATACAGTGTTCCGTTGCAAGGTCTTAAATAAATAAACTTCTGGTCAACTAGATTTCTGACTATTTCGAGATCTAAGTAGGTATACTGGTCATGATCACGAAAAAACATGACCTGAAAGCAGTTTGAGACGTTGACAAGTTGGAATTCACAAATCAGAGACCGGTCAATAGTTAAGTTTTTCAAACACAGTTGTAGAAATGGTTGTGGCTAGAAATCACGACAACGTCGAGTTTTGAAAAAAATATTTTAACTTTAGTCTCGCCACACACTAAATACCCTGGTAATTTAATATAGGCTTTTCACGACGATCTATGCTCATCCCTGTATAGGAACACTCTGTGCTCGGAAGTGGGGCATTTATAGGCCGATATTATTTAATATTATTTTTACGACGAAGTATATTGAGATATTTGGAAGAACAATAACTTTTCTTACTTAGAGTTTGGCAGTACAGCGGCCTTCGGCATGCCGGTGGTGCCGGACGTGTAGATGTAGAGCAGCGTGTCCTTGTAGCGAGGCTTGTCCACGACGTGCGGGTAGTCGGCCGGCTGGCGCTCCATCTCGGCGCGCAGGTCCAGCACGCCGGCCGCGCACACACCGTACAGCTGGATCAGCTTCATGTCCTCAGGCAGTTGTTCACGGATTTCCGATATTGCTGCGGAAAAACGATTAGAAGATGTTTAAATTTAAGTGATTCGATTGATCTGTTGCTCTAGTGGTTGGTAACCCTGACAGCTAAAACAGAGGTCGCAGGATCGATTCCCAACCATGACAATTCTTTGTGCTTTAATTATGCTCATTTTGTTCTGTGTCTGCTTAAAAATTAATTTTAAATATGTATGTAGAAATATGAATGTTTATCAGTTGTCTGGTTGCCATAATACAGGCAGCCTAGTCTGGGATCAAATGGCCGTGTGTGAGTAAACTCAAGTTATTTAATAAAAAGGGGAATTTATGAACATGATTTGGTGTTTAATATATTAATGCCTGAATGAGTATGTAGCTTAATATTGAATAAAGAAAAGCAAAAACGATTGTGTGTTTAAATCGATATTGTTAGTAAGTAGGTCCGTTATCTTACCCTCCACACCTGTCCCTTAATTTAATAAAGCGTTACCCGTAGGCATACTACATTTTAGAAAAAATCCAATACATCATTTACCACAAGACTAAAAATTTACATTTAGAGGAGTCGACAACATTACGGTCATGCATGAGACTACCTGTCTTCGTACAAAGAATACAAACACGATCATTGGTCCATTATCTATTATTATGTTACGAAATTGTAGCACACCCCGCTCGAAACTTCTTTACTTACTCAGAAAAAATCCCTAGAGAGTTCTATATGTGTAGATAGGTCGACCTACCAATATTGGGAGTAAGAAAACTTTTACGCTGTAGTATTTGTGTAGTTTTCCCCAAAGTCCGCGTTTTTATATAGTATTTTTCATTTAATCCCATTGATAAATAGTTTTATCTGAATAGAGGGTAAGAATGAGAGCGCTTACACGTCGTTGCTTTATACTTGAATGCAAATTGAAAAGTCAATGTATAAAAAGGTAAATTATTTCGTGACTTCTTATGATTATAGGGGCCTTTTCACTCAATCTAAATCTGTTATAATTACTTAAAACCCTACTCGGTTAACGTGCTGCTACGTATAAGCCATAATCACTTTCGAATTTTAAGTAAAAAATCTGTTAAATGGCCCAGAATGTAAAAGCCGGTGACTCATGGAACAAAAAAAAATTGCGTCTCGGGATTCTTGAATCTACGGTATGCCACGTTAGGGTCGGCTCACACCGAAACGCAACGCTGCGTTTATAAGAACAGAACACACACATAACAGAACCTTATTTTTTACACAATAAGATACACATTTCGTTGTGAGAATCCAGAATACTTTGCGCCATGCAGCGCTGCGCAGCTCTGAGTCTCTGACCCTTATATTTTTTGGATCAAGAGTATAACCCGCCTGTTTTTTTATCAATATACACTTAATTTCACGCTGTGCAGGTATATGCAGTAGTTAAGTTGAAGTTGATGCAGCAAAGTCAATAATTTGCACTTCAATTAGAACTATGTAGTACAATGCGTTTTATAATAGTCTTCATAACATTAAAATTTAGTCGGGAGGAAGTCTACCCTCTTCGTCCTTGCCTCAACAAAACATCCTTTTTTGAGGCATTTATTCAAAGAAAATTATTTAGGTATTACAATAAGGGCGTTTACACGGGGCTTCGCAGCTGTTATTTTTTTTTAGTACCGTTAAGACGAAGGCCAATTCAAATGCTTACTGAATAAGTTATAAGCTATGTTTAACCTTGTTCTACTTATTCTGCAGTATTTTTCATTTGATTTTGAACTGGCCGTATTACGCGGTAGTTTATTAAATACATCCAATCAATGATCTTTGAACAGTCGGGATAACTATAGTACTACCGTCAGAAGAGATTCTTCAATGCGTGCAGAGAACAGGCTTATCTATATTAATAATTTCGTTCAGGGCTACGGTAGACTCGATCGAAACTTTATATGAATAACAAAACATAAAAAAATATTGATTTCGAGTCGACAACATATATCCGCAAAATTCGGATTATGGAGAATTTCGTTAAATTCTAATGGCACTGACAAACAAAAAAACCGCAGTCGCCATCTTGGGTAATTAATAAGGCCGCGTTCCGTAACAGATAATTCTGCTTCGAAGTGATTCAAGGAGTTTAATATCATACAACCTCCTTGATGTGATTACAGTGCTGACAGGGCGTATGACAGTTGCATGATAGTTGGGACCAGAATCGTTTCGGAACGCGATATTTATTTCGCTTTTTTCACGTTCCGTTGCATAATATACGCCTCGCCAATTAACACATCGCGTACGTCGCGCCAAAGAAGTAGCCATCACAAAGAACTGTATCTCATTTGACTGTGTAAAACGAAACGTTTATATTAATAACACAAAATGTACTTATAAAATGTATGTGTAGTCTGTAAGGTATATATCTATGGGCCTAAGTAGCCTGAAAATGCCGGCAACATTGAGTCAATCATAACAAAACTTAATACTTTTCTTCAGTCGTTGACGTTTCGCGAAAATATTGTTTTTGAAACTTTTTTTATGATAAACTCCTTTTTTATGATAAACTCTTTGTTATGTGTTCTTTCTTTAAACCTGAGATTGGCCAATTGCGATAACAACCATAGAAAAAAGAATACTAACCATAACAAAAATCAATGCTGTCAGTAAGCGGTAATTTTATTTCATTACATATTATAATTATTATAGAAACGTCTTGCCGGAAACATTGATTGAATCATAACAAAACTTAATACTTTTCTTCAGTCATTGACGTTTCGCGAAAATATTGTTTTTGAAACTTTTTTATGATAAACTCTTTGTTATGTGTTCTTTCTTTAAACCTGAGATTGGCCAATTGAACCGATATTATAGAACCTATGACTACAGAATATTTACCTACATTGTGTATCATGAGTCACATTTAAACCGAGCGGAGCCGGGTTTTCATCTAGTGTGATTATAATTACGAAAACTTGCATTTGCGTACGAGTTACGAGTAGACTAAGCGTTTTAAAAGCGAGTTTTCTAAACTGGCCAGACCCAGTGCAGGCAAAAGATGCCCTTTTCTTAAGCTTATACAACAGACTGTCCAATTTCAAAAGCAAAAGACTGAAGGTACTCCTTACAAACGTAATAGAGGTCTACTTATAATTTAGATACCGCTAAAGAACTATTATAGTGATGCTTCCACTCACCGTCAGCGAGCTGTTCAGAGAAGACGATAGCTTTAGCCTTGGCGACTTGTATGCAGTGCAGCAGCGGCTTGTGACGCAGGTTGCTGTTGATGAGGGCGGACACGGCGCCCAGCTTGGCCATGCCGAGCCACGTCCACACGTACTCCGCGCAGTTGGGCATGAACACGCACACTACGTCCCCGCGCTTCAAACCCAGGTGCTCTTGCATCACGCGAGCCACTTTGTTAGAATTTGCGGCCATCTGATAAAAAATAAATGTCTATTGATTTACCTTGACTAATTTATTTACTTTTATACCTAATAAATTAGGTACACTAAAAAACAATGTTTCTAATGTTTTGAAATGGCAATATTATGAGCCTTGTAATAATGGAAAAGAACGTCAAAATAATATATAAATATTAATTATTTAACAAATTGTATAATGATTAATAATTGAATAAAATATTCGCGACAAGGTGGGCTGTGCGAAGTACTTTAAACCTTTTGATCTTTGAACTTACGATTATAAAAATGTCATAATAGTTTAAGGTGAGGACCGCGTAGTAAGTTTCAGAAAGCAAGCAGATTCGGTAGGGCTATATATATAGGGATACTGACCTCTCCAAAGCTCCAGGTGCGGTCACCCACCACAATGAAGCAGGGCGCGTCTGGGTTCTTGAGGGCGCGCTCCGTGAACAGCTGGGCCACGGTTTTGTCCTGCCGGCCCCAGCGCTTCGACCGGATCATGCCGTTTGCGTAACGCCATAGGAACCTGGAAAAATACAAATCAATATAGGATAACAAATAATAACAAGTATTTTAAGAACTTGGTCAATGGGTTCTGTTATCAAATGGTCAGTCCGCTAGTCAAAAATCAATCAACAATCCGCTAGTTGTAACTGAAATTCTCTTCCAATGGGAGACAAGCTTCTGGCTTGTTATTGGTGGAAATTAAAAGATACATTGGAAGCTAGACCATGCGAGAGCAGTGACTAGGTCTCATTAAACATAATGCAGTTCTCGAAGCAAATTTCTGGCTAGACACAATATTATGATTGCCATAGACACGATAAGTAGGAGAAACATACTGTGCAGCAGCCATATCAAGGGAAGATGAGAAGCAGGGCGTTAGTTTTCGTTGGTGATTTTACGGTCCAGCATCCTTGCCATGCAAAAAAAAACTTTTCGTGGTCTTTTCGGTGTATAAGTAGGTATTTGATAAATTATTTAATCAAGTTAATAATCTTTACACAATAGATAAATGAAAAAAGCATGGTTACATTGATTTCGTTACTAATATTTATTAATTTAAACATAAGAAAGAAAATCGTTGATTTTTATTTGCATACAATATTTACTAGTAACATAAATCTGTCACGATTCCATAATAATACTACACCTATCTATAGGTACGTAAAACTACTGCGTTCTGGCTTCTTTCTATATAAAATTTAAATTAGGTTAGATTAAAGTTAGTTAAAATCGATCTGGTAATAGATTTAAAATCGATTTCACCCTACAAATCAAGGACTCATTGAAGTTCACGTTATTCTCATGGCTTTGAAATATAGTGCGACTTTAACAGCGGCAGATGGTCCGTTTCGTACATGTTATATGTGATATTGATTCTTTTTCAGCTTTTTCCATTGCCATTCTAAAACACGTGGACAAGTTTCCCGTATTAAATATTCAGTACATTGTCTTGCTCGGAAGCAGTGGTCCCTTTATATTTTAGGGACAGTTTTAGCATAACACAAAAATCGAAAATAAAAACGTAAAACGTAAGTATTTTTTAATTAGGGGACCGTTGTATGGCTTAGATTAAATCCAACATCGACATACAATAAGCGTATCGACTTTTGTTTAGGTACAACAAGTTCAATTTTAGGAAAATGAATAATCAAAAACAAGATGGTAGTGGAATAGTCTTGTATAAATAATGGTCATGGCTAGTAGCGGAACGGAGAATTTCGTTCTGCAGACTCGAGTGCATTGCTGGGGGCTGGGATGACGAAAATATTGTGCATGCTAGCGTACAATCCACGGTACGACGAACTACAACGTTAAACCAAAGACTAAAAATTAAATATGTACGAGTACGTTATACAGAGGAAGCCGTACAGCATTGCGGCGGTGCCGCTAGCCGCCAGTCACGCGACTACAGCTTGACGTGTTCGTAATCCTATAATTAAATGACTACAAATACGACCTTCGCAACAAATAGGTAACCTTAGAATCTTCGTAAATAAAATAAAAACATCACGTTTGACATTTTAGAGCTCATTTATTTATAGCGGCTCTCATAGCTCTATCTTTAAGACGGTTATTAATAATTATAATTTTACTGTTTCAAAATTATTAATACATACAGGCTTAATTTAAAAGGAGTGCGTATATTCTAAGGTAATCAGGTGCATAAAACTTAATAACTTTCCCCAAAGAACATAGGTCAAAATCTTAAAATAGAAAATGAACTTTTCACACTTACTAAGTGACAGGTCACGTGACTTAGGTTTGTATGAAAAGATGATATTTCGACATACATTTCTTGGGAAATTGACCCTTTATAAAAATCTTAAGCGACCTTTTTTGTAATTGAACACTAAAATAAATTGTAACGACCAGATATCACGGATATTCATGTTGAGTATGGTATTGATATTTTATGTAAATAAGAGCTAGCACATACGTGTTCATTCACCTTGTCTCATAGTGACGCAGGCACGTGTACAGACTATGCCTCATTATTTTCTTAATATACCGAAAAGGCTGGTCACGCTCTTCCCCCTTAAAAGCGTAACCATAAATTATGTACTTGAATAGCGCATATATCACAAGGTTTGTGGAATATAAAGTCGGACGCAAGTTTTTATAGCTAAGCATTAATCAGCATTATACTATATTAGCTTAGCTGGCGGTTTTTTGCGTGTCCGGCGGATTTTATGAGGTGCAACCTGAAAGCATGTTTCAAATACCATCAAAATGTTTTTACGGATTTAGCTGATAAACGTAACAGACCACCTTTGCATATCCAATGATAGAATAAATGGATTTCAAATGCTCCTGTTGAACTGTACGTATTAAGTATTTTATTGTAACGTGAGTGCTTACTTTCTTTTTTCCTTATTAAAAGGAAAACTAAAACAAGTCGGTTTGTGCTACATTATAAAAGAACCTTTACCTATTGTTATGCAAGCAAAAGGCTATCAGTGGCATGTGTCGCATTATACAGTTGTTTTAGTTTCTGATATATACGAGCAGTATTTACAACATGAATTGACCATTCTTTGTTATTCTCTTTTACTACGATAATCCTATAGATAATAAAGGACTGAAATTGCCATGATAAAATTTTCGAAGAGTAGATGCAATTACAGAAAAATCTGTTTAAAAACTTGGTTTAACGCTGTAAGTATTTATGTAAAACTAAAAACCCTTGTTACATTGACTACTTACCAAGTAGATATTTCTCTAAAATGTGTCGTGTCTACCTGCCATGATAGATCAAACAGATACGTTACACATGTTGAGTAAATATTTGTAACTGTAGCCGATTAGATATCTTTTTAGAGTAAATTGCTCTCAAGAGGAGACTTGAATATGACCTTACAATAAAAATATTCATATTTTGATATTTAAATGTATGTAGGCAAATACACGATAAATTAAAACAACACCAAAAAATATTGCTATCGGTGGACTTATGGCGAAGATATCGCATAACAGAAACAGAAATATGAGCAGAATTTAAAACATCTTCTATTTCAGGAAGTCAAAAACCCACACAAGAAAACGATTATCTAGAGAAAAATTAAGAAATAGTACCGTGTTCCTTTACTTTGAATTAGGGATGTTATGGATATATAATTTCGGATCCGGATATGGATATGGATATTGGTAAAAAATAATATCGGTTTCGGTTACGGTTATGGATATTAAATTATTTCGGATTATCTGATAGTTTCGGTTACGGATATGGATATCTATAACAACACTGATATTTACTATAAACTTATAAAGTATATCCCGTACGAATTAGCTGTGCACCTCGCTCTGTGACGTTATTAGGTAGCGGGAGAGGTGTCGCATTTCAGCGGAGTGCACAGTTAATTCGTACGAGTGTAGTATTTACTTATTTAGTTAGACTCCGCCCTATCCGAAACTATCCAAAACTTTTATTACGGATTCAGTTACGGTTACGGATATTTTTTTATTTCGGATATCCGATAGTTTCGGTTACGGATAAGGATATCCATAACAACACTGTTTGAATAAAATAAGAACAAAAATATCTCTGGAAATCGGAGATTAAAGTTATATAACAACAGCAATGCGTATAGATGGAGCCTCGCCATTGGAGTATGCCCAAATTCTTTTAACTTCCACGTTATAGCGCACCCGACTTAATACTGCAAACGTTTTATTAGCTGCTGAATTAAAACTCACTTTAAAATTCTTACAACATGTAATAGGTTAAATTATTGCGTTATAGTTCGATAACACATTCTGTTTTTAGATTTCGCGCATGTATTTTATTTTCAGCCTTGTTTCCCAGAAATTTGGGACGTAATATGTATTTATTGTCATCAGTTGTACACTAACCCAAATTTCTATTCCAGAATTTTAGGATAGAGTAGTTATTTGTCATATACATATGAGAAAAGAGTTATTAGTATGTGTGCTTATTCTTTCCTAAATGCAGGAACGACTGAATTGTGGACCCTAAAAGGATAGTGTAATAAATGCTGGTTGGTTCTGATCAGATCTGGTCTGGAAGCACTTTTCTACCTCCTCCAAGCTGCGATAGAATTAATTAAAATTTACTGTAGGTAAGTCTTTGACTTTGGAGCATTGTATGTCCTGGAAATAACTATATCTCAACAAACTACAACAGGAAATTCCGTTGCGAAACAAGGGCCTCAAGACGTAAAATATTTCCGAAATGAAAGTCTGTAGTTTAGGGCCATTACCACCCTACGGTTGTCAGAAATGCGAATGATGGAGGTCATGGAGCCTAGTCATTGCTTGTTGATTGCTTATTCCGAAAGCTAAGTGGGTGACTTTGAATAATATCTTAGGAAGCCTCCTAAAGTACCTAACTTCCTTTATATTGTAACAACTTTGGAGATGATTGATGAGGTTAACAATAGGTTACTATACGAACAAAGGAGTTTGTATAAAAGTATACTGACGCCACCGAAACACTGTTTTTAAAAGAGTGTGTTCATACTCTATGTATTATTGAAATTGAATTACTCATCTCTAGTTTATCCTACCTAATTCATTCTTCATACATAAATAACACATTTTGACGATAACACCAAAAACAAGTAAACATCTAATAAACTGCCTATTCATACATCATTAAAGACGCAATATAAACAGATAACACTTGTTTTATCTGGTAACAATAACAGCAAACCTTTGTACCTCACTGTGGAAGTATTTGTTTGAAAACACTAAAAACAAAGATGACAAAGGAGGTTGATATCACGTTAGGAGCAAAGACCGATTGATATTGATGGCACGTTTTTTGTTGAAATTAAGTAAATAGCTACAACAAACTAGGGTTAGTTTACAGGGCAGCGTGACCGCTGAGTGATATATAGACCAGGGCCGATAATTTTTAAAACCAAAAAAAATAATAGTAGGATGAAACTAATTAGAAAAGGAAGGGAATATGATAAAAATTAAAGAAAAAATAAATTACGGTCGATCCGAGTTCGGGAAGGGGGGGAGGGGGGGTTTTAAGGGTAAAAAATGGTTTATCTTGATTTCCAGCAAAACTACAAGTCCTATGGAAAAAAGTCAAATGGCAAAGTTGTAGGTAATAAAAAGATCTACAACTTTTGTATTTACACTTTTTTCACATAACCTCAAAATGTATGTGAAAAATCCAAAAAACCAAGTTTTTGGTTTTTTATTTTTATCTTTTTCAAAAATATTTTTTTTTTCACGAAATTTGGTGAAAACTTACCTTTTTATGTCCCAAATACGCTGTAATTTATTTGATTAAAAATATTTATTTTTTTACCTTATTTTGAATTAATATAAAAAAAACACCCTAATTTTCAATCGAAAATTCACCCGTCAAAATATCAGCTTTTTTCAAAAAGTATGGGGGTTTTTTGTTCGTTGAAATCTCTACTTTCTGATGGTGTAAAAAAAATATACATTACTATAGTAAATGTTCTCAGAAAATGCATAATCACTATGTACAATTTCATCAAAAAAATGACATTGCTTCAATTTTTTCCAGTCTGCATTGGTTCTTCATCCAGAATTTCATCTGAATCATTTTGTGAGATTTTCTATGACATGAATGTAATTCGAATTTAATAAATAAACTTTAAACTGAAAAAAAAATTAAGCAATGTCATTTTTTTGATGAAATTGTACATAGTGATTATGCATTTTCTGAGAACATTTACTATAGTAATGTATATTTTTTTTACACCATCAGAAAGTAGAGATTTCAACGAACAAAAAACCCCCATATTTTTTGAAAAAAGCTGATATTTTGACGGGTGAATTTTCGATTGAAAATTAGGGTGTTTTTTTTATATTAATTCAAAATAAGGTGAAAAAATAAATATTTTTAATCAAATAAATTACAGCGTATTTGGGACATAAAAAGGTAAGTTTTCACCAAATTTCGTGAAAAAAAAAATATTTTTGAAAAAGATAAAAATAAAAAACCAAAAACTTGGTTTTTTGGATTTTTCACAGACATTTTGAGGTTATGTGAAAAAAGTGTAAATACAAAAGTTGTAGATCTTTTTATTACCTACAACTTTGCCATTTGACTTTTTTCCATAGGACTTGTTGTTTTGCTGGAAATCAAGATAAACCATTTTTTACCCTTAAAACCCCCCCCTCCCCCCCTTCCCGAACTCGGATCGACCGTAATTTATTTTTTCTTTAATTTTTATCATATTCCCTTCCTTTTCTAATTGGTTTCATCCTACTGTAATTTTTTTTCACTTTTTACAAATTTTGAAGGCTTCGGCCCTGGTCTAATAGCCCTTAATAAAGAGGAAAAAAAAAATACAAACGTTGGTAGGTTTTTTCAGACAAAATTGTGACTTACCTACCTTCATGTGAAGTTCTGTGACTGGTTGTTAGGTACTCTTTTGGTCAACCAATGACACGCGTGATCAGTAGATAAAAGTATAAATCTATCAGTTTTTCGGAAAGCGGGGTTAATGTTCGCGCAGACAAAGGATTTCTCTTTTGCGTTTAGACTAATTTAAGAGATGTACTTCTCAATATCATTTTACTAGCTGTGCCCCGCGGTTTCACCCGCGGTAGTAACCCCGTTCCCGTTTCAAGTGTTCAATGTTTTTTTATATTTATTCTGCTGAATGGACGGAGACGAATCCAAAAATCAAGGTTCATGAAAAACCGTCCATTCGTTCTCGACTTGTGAACAAATCTGACTTTGTTTTAAACATATCTATAGATTTTTCCAACTATTTGTTTCGATTACTACTACTTAGTTTGATTTGATTTGTGTGTTTGAATCTTGGTATGTTTGTAACGAATACACTCAGAAACTACTGAGCCGGTTTCAAAAAGTTGTACCAGAAAAAAAGGCACCGCAGGCAGAGCCGCGGCCAACAGCTAGTATGATTATATTTTTAACGTTGAACACGTTGGCAAGACTAAAGGGCACTAAGTACAGGAAGAAAGTTGTATTAATTTACAACAAGATTATAAACTTTCGATTGACGATAGTAGAAATCTGTTTAATGTTATTGAAACATTGTTAGGACGAAGCCAGTGAGGCTGAATTACAATCATCGTTTGTTTAGATTTCTGTCGACTGATAAAGAAAATGTAATTTCTAAAATAAATAAGAATTTCTTTGTGATTGTCACAATAGCAAGTCTTGTATTGATTTCCACCCGACTCTCTTTGTTTTTTAGTCACTAAAACTGTTCTTTAACTGCGTAAAAGCTGCGGGACAATAACAAAAAGCGGAAAGCCTACGTCACAAATCACAACTTTCTCTTTGTCGGAAAATTTTAATTGAAATCAATTTAGCCGTTAAAAGTTTTCCCTTACAAACAGATTATTTAAATTTCTACGTCTGTAAAGTTTAATATTTTACTGTAAGTATAAATTAAGCGATTCATTTGCTTTGATCGTAAGTAATTACATATGTCTGAATACAAACGTCGTATGGTATGCTATAGTAGGAACCTTACTTACCCAGAGAAGAAGCATAGAATGGTTTAACTGAAAATACATCTAGATATAAACTGGAGTACTTAATAAAAACCTTTTGAGTTTTACTTTGAACTACGCTATAAAGCCCTGGAACCCTGAGGCAATGGGTAATATGAAGCATTTTACAAAGTGCCAAGTGAATCATGAATAAGACTCCACAAAAGAGCATGCTATTAAAATGAAAGTAATTCCAGCTTTAAATTTACTGAATACTTGAAATATAAAACGTGATCCATTAGTTTGGCACTTATCAGTTTTCTGTTACCCTAATGTACCTAAAATTAAAGAAGCCCAAAGCTTTAATTAAAATCAACAAACAGTTTTATAACATTCATTTTCAATTATGTTGAATACAGACTGCTTTTTTATGTTCAGTGACCTATAAGTTTTGCAGAAAGCTTCTTGCTTTGACGTCTTCTACGTCAGACGCATCATAAACAGACGTTGACGTCACTCACTTGTTGTATACAATTAGAAATATCAAGCATTTTATATCACTACATCATAAAACCGTATTTTATATAACCTGCCTATACAAAACTAGATGATCTTTAAATTTTTTACAGTTCTGAGAAAAGTGTTAATCTTTCATAAATATAAAATACTTCGTTTCCCTTTGTTGGCGAACGCCTTGCACCTGCTACAAATTTGCCGAGCCGAAGTACTTAAATAAGCATTTTAATTTCCAATGAAGGGAAAATGAAAAGGTACCAACTCAAGCATCCATTTAATTTAATATATTATAATTATTATTATTTTAATTATGTTTTTAAGTCGTTCGCGGGCATTAGTCTACGGGTTTGTCAGATACCACGTGTTAGCGATACATCTATTACAAATGTTTAAAGAAAAGTGAGTGAAGTAAGTGTAAAAACTACGAAGAAAGGATGAAGCTAACCAATATTAACTTCTAAATCCAATGCAATATGCGGACACACGATGTGTACAGTTTGTATCGTCTATATGAGCGTATTTCGACTAAAGTTCATGTCGAAAATAGCCGCGCGCAGGAGAGTGTAAACAATGTATGTAAATGTATACGAGACGAGTAGGATCGGCGATTGCTGGCTCTGTAAAGGTTATGTATTCAAGCATCCGCATTGATACATAATTAAACAGTGCTATTGAATCAAGTAGCAACATAATAGTGTTGAATAAGAGAAATGGTAGCTGTTAGTACCTACTTGTATACGTTGGTACATTTGATAAGGTTCTTGATTGTTTTTCGTAATTAAATTATTGAGTAAGGTGGAAAAAGATGTGCAAAGTGCACGCTCAAATTTTGTCAGATATGTGTTATTGGAGAGTGTGTCAAGTCAACATTTATAAATAAAGCAATTCAGTCGGACAAAAATTGTAAATGACATCGGTTTTAGTCTGACCTTCACCGCTAATCTTTTGCTAAACACTTCGATCCGCTGAACATTTTTCTTTTCACACAATTAAGTGCAAAAAATCGAATCTATTGTTTCAAGTCAGTATTATAACGACTTTAGTTAGTCCTTCGTAATTATTAGAAACGATAACTCATTATAAATAGATGTGGCACAAGGCTCATTGAAGCAGGAAGTTTTACGAACCTAGAGCACATAAGCTACCGAACAAAACTCATTGTTTCTGTCTACTAGGAAAAAATATCTATTAGGTAAGTATTCAATAATAAACCTGGACGGGAGCTAAGATAATGTGTGTACTACTAGTCTTAACACACAGACCGACAGAGTTCTTTCGCATTGTTAAACGACACTGATATTGACAGACGATCGATTTTGTGTCACAATATAAAAAGTACTGCCATTTGCAATGTTATTAATTTCAATTAAAAGTGTACCCTACAAAGCTGTACCTAAAAGCGATTTGTCTTGAAAATACGTTATGAAAGCATTTTCTTTCTGAACATATTATGTATTTCCTAAGGTATTTAACATAATTATGTAAAAGCAGCTTATAAATGTCCCACTACTGGGCACAGGCCTTTTATCGTACAGAGAAGGAAACTATAATTAAGTATCTCGCCGTACATGTAAACGCTATTTTCTCAATGTTTGCAAGGCTTACAAGAATAATCCCTTGGAACTATCGAGCCATTAGGAAGCAATGTTGTGACGTAATTGGATCTCATTTGCAAAGGTCTGAGGGCTTGCCATGTCACAGACCGCGTGGCGTATCGCGCCATCGATTCCCCCAAATGACAATGTAGGTCACATGTCTAGGGTTGCAAAGTCCTTGTGTAATGTGCGCATTAATTGCTTTTCCTGTTGCGTTTCAATGATACTAGTTAACTAACGTGTAATTGTTTTCTATTCGGGTAACACGTAACACCCACTGCTATTTTACGAGTTAGACAACAAACAATACTTATTACCGATTACCAATTTTGCGTTTTCACTGACATGTTCTATTTTTATTATATTTATACTTACGCGCGTACTTCTTTGCGATTGAAGACAGTAATGTTAACTACTTTTAACGTAACAACCCTAGCGAAACGGCAGCGTGGCCTTGAACGAGGGCAAGTACAACGGATGGTATACACCATACAGGATGGAAGCAGATATAAGAGGCCTGTTACATGTGTTTCTAGAGTAATGTGGAGTTTACAAGATATCGAAACTCATACGTAAAGGAACTAAATGACATTTCCTTTACTAGTTAAGAATTTGTCATTACCACCAGATCATAAAGTAGGATGTAATCCAAGTATGAGGAGTGTTATCAGCAAATTAAAGATATAGGATGGTTTAAGTGATTAGCTCTGTGTCTATATGGAATGGATGTTATAGTTATAGTAGGTATAAGCAATGTCGGTAAATGATGAAATCTCGATGATGCTTTAACATTGTGTAAATTGTCTGTTTCAGTTTTCTGCTACAATAAACTGAATGAGATCAATATTTATATGTTAGGAGATATGTCAATTAACAATATTTGTAAGAAGACGAAGCCATTTGGATCCTTTTGTTTCGAGTTATAATCATTAGCAATCGAAATTCAATCAGCAATTGTTATCTGGTTTTGTTATTCTTAGAATTAGTTGTAACTTCCTTTTAAACACGACACACGAGTACTGTAACAGTTGCCTGTATCTAGTGTTTTCCTAATTAGAGACAAAAGTTTTATGGAAGCTAAGAGCAAGAAACTTTTATTGGGGCATTTGGGGCAATTAATCATACTTTTTTTTTTAATAACGATGCCCGAACTAAGGAACTTAAACCTTGTGTCTCGGGGGTTTACCAAACATTCAAATCACATATTAGACCCGCGTTATGCACCGCATACATTATTTATTGGCTTCTACGTACTAATTATGTGACTATGGCATTGAAAGAGCCGCATGGGGTGAGAACGAGGGAAAATCGATAAAGCGATCACTTTCAAACGATAAAATGAATTGTGACAAAGTGACGTTTATTATAGTGACATACAATTTAGAAGATCGTAAAGAGATGTATGGACGGCGTAAAGAAAGTTATTATTATTAAGGACAAAGAGAATACCGGAGCGTAAAAGGGATGAATTGTAGAAGAATATATTAAACGCGACCTACATTTATTGGGAACAGATCAAACGAAACCAAAAAGACGTCGATGAAACATTGTGCGGTATTTCGGTGTTAGGAGAATTCATCTGTGATCCACAATGAAGAATTTGATTGATGCAAAAACATAATAAAAAAATAAGCACCTTGCTTGACATGTAGGTACAGTAATTGAGGTAGCGTGTATAGAAATAAATCTACTAATTCTACATGTTACTTCCTTGTGGTTAGGTAGCATGTGGCGTATTCACGTGT
This sequence comes from Plusia festucae, assembly GCA_950381575.1. Taxonomy (NCBI): domain Eukaryota; kingdom Metazoa; phylum Arthropoda; class Insecta; order Lepidoptera; family Noctuidae; genus Plusia; species Plusia festucae. Next base: position 10,173,149 of record OX494434.1, read on the forward strand.
CTAAAATCACGAAATCATTCTGTTTAAGTATAACTCTGGCCGTATAATGATCTCAAGTAGGTAGTACAGATTTACCTGAAGTAATGACAATAAAACCTTGGGGTTTAAATAGCGTATACACTGAAAAAGAAAGAAATAAAGAAGAAAAATGTTAACTATTAATTCATGAAAACGGAATAATTTGAGTTATCCACTGATTAGTCTAGTAAGGCTTTGGTGTAATTAATAAGTATTTCAAACTATGCGAATTCCTTCAGATTATTTACATGACTGTTATATTATTAGTTTAATAATTGTTATTAAATGAAGCTAGGGAGCACTAGATAAAGAAATATGGGTAAATCTATTTATAATACGTCTGCGTAATAAAAAGTTAAGAATAAATAAAAATTGCAGGTTCGAAACCCGGTCAATAAGACTTATTCATAACTTTCTTAATTCTTCTAAGACACCATGACAAAAGGTGAAGGAAAACATCGTGGGAAAACCTGGATTCTTAACATTAGAGTCTGAAATCGCCGGCCCGCAATGAGCAAGCGTGGCGATCAATGCACATCCTTAACTGTACGGGAAGAGGACTGTGCCCAGCAGTGGCACATTTATTTATAAGCTGGTAGGTATTAATAAATAAAAAGTTTGGTAAAGAAGAATCTTATCTTATGTAAAACTACAATTTTATAGAGTGCATTTGTCTTGAGTATCTGGAACGATGGAATAGGTACCTCTCGACAACTGCCTCGTGATGGTCGTTGCGCAAATGCAATGCTTTAGTCGAAAATCTTTGAAATTTGAGAAGCTAACCAATTGGACTTTTATACTAGAGTGTTTACATTAGTACTAACATGGAATAAACAAACTAAGTCAAAGTAGAAACTTAGTAGGTTCATAATAGGGGCGTATAGATACTAGAAGTTTTCCTTTAGATACGTCATACAATTGATATAAATTATAATATCGTACCAAAGATTATTTTCAAAGCACTTAATTCAAAATAAAATAGGGTAAACGTACCGGTTAACCGGCCACTACCCCTTTTCGGCCACTTAGCACGTTACTTTGAATAATAACCAATGATAAAGACTGCTCCTTTCTAATTTCGCTCCATTCGATCCTGACAATCTTCACGGTTCATAATACAACGGCATGGTCTCGAAATTTGCGAACTGAGGCCTCAGTCGCCATTTAAAAATTTTGTATGTGAACGCGTGTCAAATTTAGGAGAAAAAATAGCACGTGGATTGATTTCCAAAGATAAATTTTTAATTGTTACTGTTGATTTATTGGTGATTGATTTGGTTTGTGTGTATGTAGCATGTTTAATTTTAATATTCAATTGCCTAAACTTCATAAAACTTATCATAATTGTGATATTTTTGGTGGTCGGACAATACGTCAACGATTTATTTCAAAATCTACTTTCCGACCAGGTGGTCGCAAAACCGGTTTATTCAAGTCATTTCTCCTTGCCTTTATTGCGGAAACCTTAAATTTACCAACATAGTTCCCATAATATTTGTGAACACCTAGAATTTTGTGAATTTAAAATTAGATTCCGGCCGCCAATATACCCCATATTTTCAAAGATATGACCATAAAAACATTACATTTAGCGGCCGATAACCAGTAAAAACAAAACCTGTATTCGGCCGTATGAAAACTTTGAAATAAAGAAAAGCCGAAAATTAGTAAAAATTTTACCTGTTGGATACAGGTAAAATTGCCGTTTGAAATAAAGGCTGCCGCTAAGTGGTAAAAATGTAACCTTCATATTTCTGGCATCGCTTTTTATGATTTTTTTCTTTTTTACTTTCATACTACTATCAACCCTATGAGCTAATGAATATGAGTCGTTTTTCTACCAAGGACTAGGTGGCCGATAACCAGTGCACTGGTGGACGATAACCGATTGAAAAGGCCGATAGCCGGTATATTTGCTATTTTTACGAAAAATATTTTTTGTTTAATTATGTATCACTGATACGTCTATAAACGCTAGGTTCTATGAAACTAGACTATTGTAGGATGAAATAAAAAAATATATTAATAGTCTTGTAGTGCAGCATTATGATAGATATCCACTCTGAAGTCAACAAGTCGCTTAAACGGCCGATAACCGGTAAGTTTACCCTACAGGGTCAAATAATAATACCCGCTAATAAAAAATAGGGTCAGATTTTAATGGAAGCACAAAAAATGCTTACAATTTTGTTTGGAATTCTCTATAGATTTGTTTTTGTATCTAGGTACTTGGTTTGATGTTTATTTAGCACTTAACAGTTGAATACGACTGATGTAGGTATGATGGCGTTATCACTGCAGACTATTATATTTATAGCCATGCATATTATTAGGTAGGTATGTGCTGTGTAAAATACCTACTGTGAAGCAGATCTCTTTACGGAAACAGGATAACCCAGATAAAAAATATATTTATTGATTGTAATCGTAAACTTATGAATAGCCGTAGCATAATAATTTTCGTACATTTGATATTAGGGTCATTTCGCCTGTTCGCGTCCACTTAGTGCAGTTGGCAAGTTTGAAGGAGAAAATAAAAATGTTCCAGCAGTAATTTCAATGAAAAGTTTATGTAATGTGTTCATCAAAATAGTCTATTTTAAGTTTACGTTTAGTTTTGTTCGAAACAACTTGTGGTTTTTTTTTTAAAAAGGAAAACATCAGAATTAGGCGATTTACCCAGTTTGCGTCCATAAAATCCAATTTGCGTCCACCCGTTGGACCACTTTGCGTCCACCTTAGAAAAGGAATAAAGGGGTGATATTTTTATGATAATGTAAAGAGAGATTGGATTTTAATAATTTATTTATTAAAGAATTATAGTTATTTAAAAATTATCATATTAACATTAACAAATCACTATAAAGAAAATAAAAACACCTATTTATTCTTCTAAACATTGATAGAACTATAAATTTATTATTTTTAAAGTAGTTACGCTGTCGCCTTGGGTTAAAATCCTTTAATGATAGCTGTGAGTGAATTTATATAAATAAATAAATTTTAAAACAAATTAGGTACCTACTTATGTAGTAAGTAAATAGTAATTTTAATCTGTTCTGTAAACTAACAATCAGCCTTGATTAATAATAAGTCTTTGGCTATATCGTATAGACAAAACAATACAATAATTTTGTCTAATCCTACTAAGTACTAAAAAAATTTTAAATCCTAATAATTATGAGACAAGGTATGTTATTATAGCCCTAGAATTTTAATTAATGACACAAGTCATATTCAAAAGACTTATCTTTGGCCTCTAAATAACTTAATCCTACTAAACGAGTGCATTTCTGATGATACCATCTAATACACTTGTCACAGCCAATGTTTTTCTCTTCGTCGTCTTCTACATCTGAAATTAGTGTATCGTCACATTCAGGACATTTCACACGTTCCACGGCTGGTAAATTTTCTTTCTCAATTTCTTTGTAACTTCTTGAAGAGGATGTATTTCCTTTTTTTGTTTTGGAGCAGTTTTACCAACCGTTTGAGGGTGTTTTAAAGTTTTTTTTACTGTTCTTGTTACAAACAATACAAACAAATCAATTGAAAGAATGAATAAAAATAGTGGACGCGATTTGGTTTTGTTGTTATTCCCTGCAGGTATAATTTGCGTCCATTGCGGACGCAAAGTGGAAATTTTATAAATTCGGTGTAGTAATTCGCGTCCACCTTATTTTAACTGTTCACTATAAAACATATAAGCAAATCCATAATTAATATAATTCTTTTTATCATTATCAACTCATAGAAACCGCTACGTATCCAAAATACACATAAAACAATAAAATACTTACCTTCAAACGCACCGCTGCCTACAACTTTTGTCTTAGAATTCCGCGCATCCGCGCTATCTTGTTGAACAGCCGTCACAAACTTATTTTTTTACACAGGATTGATTGGGGGCAGGGAACTTTTGTCTATATGTGCGTGCCTCTTATACATTGAGGTATTGGCGGTAATGACTTTTCGGCTGATTGGTGTGTTAGTATACTTAATTTCGAGAGTTTTCAAACGGAGATCCGTAAAATGGACGCGAATTGGGGGGTGGACGCGAACAGGCGAACTGACCCTATATTTTGAAATGCAACAATAAGTTGCGCACCTGCCATGCACATATTGATCTAGTGAATATCTATATATGTTCCGCTAATGCCCGTGATATGTTACACGGTATCAATATCAACAATACTCACAAAGGAAATAATAAACACGAATGATAAATAGCAGACATACCTACTTCCACGCATTTAAACTTAGTAGGCTTTAATCGATATTAATGTTCGTTTTATTTTCTAGTATAGTTGTAGAACTTGTGGTTCACACGTAAGGTTTAATAATGAAAAAAGTAAACTCGATGAACTCCCCACATTAAATGAAACTCGGGGCAAACTGGTCGGGCTACAAGCACTGACCTACGAGTAACAAAAAGACAGTCGGCTACTGGAACAATTTCAAAAGAAACCGTTATATCTGATAGTATGTTTTAAAAGACGGGTCAATGGTTTATTATTTTCGAAACATTACTTACGTCATACGTGCAAAAATTAATACCATGACAGACACGTCGCGGAGACGTCAACGTTATAATAACATGTCCTTAGGAATGGACATAAACCATGACGTGACTTGGTTAGGATTAGCTGTTGTTGTTCATTTTCCGTTATAAAAGGTACCGTAATTTCTATGGTATGGTGTGTCCTAAGTCATTTATTAAAGGGTAACCTACCTACAATAATATGTCAAAACCTAAATAGGCATTATGAAGCTTTCTAGGTACGTTCATGGAGTTCATAAATGTGATTATCGATTGGTATACCAAGAAGAGTTAGTTCTGCATGCGGTCTTAAAATAACCTTGCTGTAAATAATGTGTACCTAACTACTTATTATAAAACTAAAAATAATTATTCAATGACCCATAGATATAGGAATGCTTCTTAATTGATGTCGAAGTAAATAATGAAGTAAGTATAAATGTAAAAAGTTACTTTCGGCCTGAGATTTAAATTTCTCATTCTCGATCATCAATTTGTGAGAACAGTTATCTTTATGGACCAATATCAATAATCTTATCAAGCAATATAAACAGATTATCAGTGTGTAATCTGGTAGATTTAAAGATAAAGATAAACTGTGTAGGTATTTGAATAGCTCGCTCACAGGCTTGCAGAGTTAGTACACAGCACCATAAATGTATGGCTACCGACGTATTAAGTAATGCTACGCAGAGACGGGCAATTAATTATTTATTCAATGGACGTCACCAATCCTTCGAGGTACACAGGATTCTATCCACTTCCGAAGGCAGAACGTCGAATTGTCAATTCATGGTTCCCTACTACAGCGGACGTACTAATATAAGGAAACGAGTTCATGACATTTAAAAATGTAATATCACAAAAACCTACTTTCTTTGTCACCCACAGGCTATATTATTAATTATTTCATTAAGTTTATGTTGCTAGTAGATCGATACCTACTAACTGAAAACCAATACGAATATCGATGTTGTCTATACAATAATAATCCATGCCACAATATTTTGGCGGCGTATAGCGATCAATTTACACTTAAAAATCTGCGTTATATTAGCAAGTGTAACAATAAAGTTCCTTTTCAAGGAAGCAAAGAAATTTAAACTTTATTATTAGCTTCAACAGCGATAAGTTTTTTGACGCAGTGGCAGTTATTGCAGGTGTTTTCGTGCATGCTTTGTTTAGACATAAGGGTAATAGTAAACAGAAGGGTACTTACTTGGTGTCTCTCGGTAAAGTCTTGATAAATACGTAAATGTGCCTCCTATATCGGTAGACGCAGGGCGCTACAGCGAGTATGACGAATATCGCCGCCTTAGAGAGTGTACTGAGCACGGCGGCCATCGCGGCGGCCAGTGCCATCAGAGCGACGAGAGCTGCCAGTATCGCGTCCATGCTGGCGATCAGCCCAGTAGGGCACACAGCGGCTAACTATACACGGGTAACAGATAAACAGTACGTGCGAGTACGACGCACGATCACTACGCACCGGGGACGCGCGCGTCCATCGACACCGAACAGTTTTGTATAAATGCGGGAAGGACGCGGTGCGGTGCGACTGGCTCGCGAGCGGCCGCGTCAATGGCGGAGCGCCTGCCCCGAGCGCCCCTCGCGCCAGCTGCACATGCGCCGACAACAGCTGATCCCCGAACGGTAGGCGCGCTATGTCACCCACCCCGGTTAACTCATCTGAACTTGTGTATAAAATACCGATATAGGACGCGACAGTTACAAAATTTTTCGCGGATGCCTTGTGCGGATGACGTTTTACATTATTTGATTATTTCACATAAATTCGAAATTTGAATAATTTTTGCTAACAATAAACAATAATGACAAATTAAAAAGATACTCATGAAAAAGGTTACCTGCTCAAAAAAGTCGGTATACTTACTTGGTTTTTGGTCTATGACATTACATCCTCCCTTTTTTTACAACGCTTGTTTTTGCAGTGTAGCTGTAGAACAGAGTATTCACCTTTAGAGATAATTATCGTTTACCTAAAATAGCTATAGGCTGCAGCATGTTTCTTTAGTCCTTTGTTTACATACCTACGTAGAATATTGCATGCTGCAGAATGATGGCACTGCGAAGATATTTCTTTGTTCTCTTTATTTTAAACTCCGATTTAAGGTTTTACTTAGAAGTCTATCAATCATCTAAGATTTTCAGGAACGGGTACCTACCTACTTTAATAACAGAACTTGTAGATTTTTCTAATAGTATGTTGAGAAAAGTGAATCTAATATTTTTTTTAAAAGAAAATACAATGACCCATACCTACTAAGATAGATTTATTTTTGGAAAAAGTGTCTCAATAAATCCACTTAGCTTTTATTAGGTATAATAATCATGACTCCTGTAATGTCTTATTCAGGAATAGGCACATTGGTTATTATGAACTGACCCAGCAAAATAATAATAATAATATTTCGGGACACCTCACACGCGGCCATCTGATCCCAAACTACGCAGAGCCTGTATTATAGTCACCAGATAATACTGATAAGCATACTTAAATATGCTTGAAAACATTAATAATAATAATAATATTGAAATAAAATTACTATTCATAATATAGATAATTAGATACCCTTCGTTCATCATGTTCATGTTTCTTTTGCAAGACAATGAAAATAATTTCGAATCTTGCTTATAGTTTTGGGTATACATGACGCTGCTGGCATTTATGTAGGTAATATTTAATTTAAAAGAGGAGATATCAGAAAACCCTAGTAAAAAATAAAAGATAAATAATTGTATGAAAATATACATTTAATGTAGTTTTTCCAACATATCCCATACCATTAAATAAATCTTAGAATCTAATTTATACAACAAAAATATCATAAAATTGACAACAAAATAGATTCTTAGTCTCAATTCAAGACAACAATTAATTTGAATTTGTATAAATGTAAATAAAAATTCGCTACTATAGCATAAACGAGGCAAGTATTCGATTTTAATCATAAATATCGCGTGTATATAAAAAATATAAAGACAATTTTCGATTTTTTCACAAAAATTATGACATTGTGACGACTTATTTTAAAGTTATAACATGATTGAAAGAAAAACAATATTCCCACACCAGAGACACACTGTTTAAGTACAATACTTTTTACAAAGCGTTGTTTTTTTTAACTTTCTCGTGGAGATTTTCAACAAAATAACGATTCGATGAGACATGAGGTATAGAGTCGGTTTGATGATTTATTCTCATCTACTCAATTACAATAAAGGCTTTTACATTGCGGTGCACGCGGTCCACGATATCCACGCTCACGTTAGCTTCATGTGTCAAAATTGACTGGTTAATGCGTAGCGTGGCCGTGATGGAATGGATGTTATCACTACCATTTTTATGTAAACCATACCTTGGCGGAGGTGCGTAGCCTGTCCATGGGCCGCAGTGGAGCAGTGGCTCTATATAAACATTTTTAAATGTCGCAACGAATGCACACTATTCATTGACGATAATTATTATTATTATTAACATAATTATCATGAAAAATTGGATATTTTTATATATTTATTTTTCAACATTACGAGATACATAATATGAAGTAGTAACCGAAGTAGTTACGGATGAATTTGATCGTGGGGACATAATATTTGCAGAAAATTTATTTCCTCTTAAAGTCAATAAAGAATGAAGTTATACAGTAATTACATCACGTATTGTCCCTAAACATGGGCCTTGACATGATCATCAGTTAAATACTTTAATTTGAAAAACCTTGGATATTTTTTTAAACAATTTTAATGTCTTTTTTCTATGCAAATAATAGTATAAAGAAAAATATATCAAACGAAAATTTATTTGATCATACTCAGATAAATTCAATACAAATGCTTACATAATAAATTCATAGATTCCACCCCTCCTAAAGACTACTTTATTTTTTTAACAACAACACTAAGAATTATTGCTAATGATAACACTCTATCTTTTTAAGAATGTATTATTTCAAGCAGCCTTTTTACTTATAGAAGTAGGGTCGCGATAAATTGTAAATTTACCTATTATAGGTATTAAACCCAGCTATCGCCATAAAATAATGACATTAGTAGTCATTGATATATGAAAAACCAAGATGCACAATCAGTATCTTAAATCCGACCTCAAAAATTCAGTCATTTTAAAGTGTCGCATCACAAAAACAACTTTATGTCATGCAGATAAGGTTGAATTCGCAAAAAAATAAACTCAAACTGACACCACTTATCTTAGACAAGGAACATTTCTATAATCGTTATCGCTGAACGAATTCCTCTAATGTATGAAAGTGACAAGTCTAAGTCACGTGACTTATCGAAGAGAAATGTCATTTTCATACATTTAACGTCATTTAAGCGATTGCTATCGTCGTTAACGCTTGTCTAAGGGGGCTTATATAATATAATTGAAGATAGTTTACTGTGACTTTTATTCTAGACTGTATCTTTGGTTTTTTCTACATCAATGCCTAAACAGTAACAAAATAATAAAAAGGTTACCAGCATTTTTCAGTTTTGAGTGCCAGTGCGCATACAACATGATTTTAAGTCTGTAAAACTAGCTGCTAATGGCTGAATATCGAAACGTCAATCAGTTTGAAGCCACCGTTAAGTCTCATGCTGTCTCTGTCACTTTAAGGTGTGACGTAGTGTTTAATTTAAATGACGTTAATATTCGGGGGTAAGAGTTTCAAAAAAACAGAAGGGAGAAGAGGATTCGGAACGAATGTATTGTTCCGAATCCTCTTCTGCGTATGCGATAGATTTATAAATGACAAAGTATATTCTTCATGATGCGCTAAACCCACAATAGACATAAAAAAAGACTGATTCCCACTCTACTCAGAATCAGATGTACAGTTTTCACAAAACTTTTTCTGGCATAGTCGGATAAAGAGGATGCCTATTGAGTTTTTTATATCTAAGACCTAAGGTAGAGATTCAGATCTAAAATGAGATAATATTACAGTAGGATATATTATTTACTTCAATTTCTACGGGTTAACTTCTACAATTGCCAATTGCTTCGAACAGCTGCTAAGTTTGAGGCATGTGTATGGGTATAGTTAGCAACAATAGTTGATGAAAACAGTTTTACAAATAAAATTTTATTATGTTTAAGTATTTTTAAATTGATTTTGCTCATCGACTGTTGTTGCTGACTGTACAATTAATTGTATTAGATATTTGTGCTCCACTATTATCGATCAGACCGCCATTGTACCCTTGCACTGTTTTGTATTTTTTTTATACGGAAATTCTCATGGCGTACAATGGAGAATATTCTATTCTTTGGCGGCCAGTGTACAGGATATAAAATGAATACATTCGTTACAATAAATATTATTCAAATTCAATCACGAAGAAGGATGTTTTAGCACAGTTTTATATACAAGTATATTTTTTTTTCTACCAATAATTAATTAATTTTTGATGTATTCATTTATTGTCCTGTTTGAAAGCGTATAGCGTCTTCAGCTTGGCTCAAATAAAAGTATTTGGCCGTGTAGGTACCGCCTTAGGTACGATAGTACTTTGTGTAAGACCTTTATCTCTCTTGAATCGCTTTAAAAGATAAAGCGTATAGTACGCTTTATCTTTTAAAGCGATTCAAGATTTTGAAACATTTTAAAACAATTATTATTTAATAACAACAGATTGTAAGGATCACAGCCTAATTTGTCCACTAATGATTTTATCGTATTCTTCGACGCCTAGCGGTAGATACCGACCTTGTTTTAGATCTAAATAGTAAAGTTTGTCGTTTTTGGCCAGTTTCGGATCGAAACCATCCTTTTGCAGATCAGTCTTCTTCATTTTGAATGTACCTGTAAGAAAAACATATAAATTATACATCAATTTAACTTACCAATAATTAAAATCTAAAAACTATCTTTGTATGTGATTTATTAGTTGTGTTGAGAAATAAACAGTTCTTTAGAGTTTTTAAATCTTAACTTTATATTATTCGATACGGTACACGAACGGATGCGTACGTGCACGGTACATGTATACGTAAAAATTTGCATATATACCTATACGTGTCATAAAGACCATACGCGGCAACAGCTCTGCCTTCTAACAGAGGGCAAATCCAAAAAAAATTGATATGATCGTTTCCAGTGGGAAGCATCGTGCTTTGCTATACGTTACGAGCGCTGCGTATATCCGGGTAATTAAATCTTATCTTACAACTCACCAGTCATATCCACACTGTGCATGACCCGGATGAACACGGGCCGGGCATACACGGGCAGGTCTCGCGCCAGGTCCTGCGCCAGCTTCACCAAGTCCAGCGTACCGTCAATATCTACTATACCACACATGCCCGCTCTACCCTCCGTGTTTGGAACCTGTTGGGAAGAAACAGTTGACTGTGTAAACTTGTTTGTTTCTTTATGGCGGGCAATGCATATTGAACCTTATGGCTTTGTGTAATATTGTTAGGTTAATTCAATGGGTGGGATTTGAGCCCCCGACCACATGGCTACTGCCACTTGAAATTAAATCGAAATCTTGAATATCAATGATTTATTAATAAACTCAGTTTAAGTTGCAATTTCGTAAACCCCCTCTTTTTTTGTATAGATAGCTTTGAAGCGGCGGTAGCATAATGGTTAGGGGATCTGACTTGCGATCATGTGGACGCGGGTTCAAATCACACCCATTGCACTAGCGACGTGAACCCACTCGTAACACAAGCATTTAGCTTTGTACGAGGGGTTAACAAGAATACTAGTAATGTGCGAACCACACTGCTCGCAAACTTTAAAAGAAAAAAAAAACAAAGATATTAACTTTTCTATAGAATCCTATATGCATTCACACACAGCCACTTAATGTATTTTTCAAACGTTGATCCGCTTTCGGCAAACATTTTAATTTTAGTTTCGTACGTTCGAAATTCCCCGGCGTTTCAAACTCAAAAAAAAAAAAGCTTTTAAAGCGGTTTAAAAAATAATACGAAAATGCAAGTCACCGGCCAGATAACGTCAATGCATTGCGTAAAAGTCAGTTGCACATGCAAATAGTAACGTGCACTGAATGTAAATACTACATTGTTGATTTGTTTATAATAGTTGCACTCATCAATGAAGGTTTCATTATGCAATGCTCGCTTGGTTTGTTGGCACACAATCGTTTTTCATTCACATAGCGGATTGACGTTAGTGATACAATAATAAATAAATAATAGTCAATATTATTGTGTGATGTTTGGTTGCGGCGTGAGAGACGGGACAACAAACTTTTTTTTTAATTATTCCTCCTGCGTTACCGAATCTATATACAGGCTGCTACAAAAATGCTGGCCATATTTAAAATGCTGCTTCAGCTCAAAGAAATGAACATCTTCAATAGTAAATTCTTAAAAATATGATATGAGAGGACCACAATTTTTTTTTGGAATATATAAAGGTGGACAACAACTCATACATTGCTTCCAATCCAAAGTAAGTTGCTAATGCATTTCGTTAAGATATCAGAGACAACGAAGGTACCACAAACAACCAAACCACAGACTATGTAAAATGTGTTTTATTTCTACATTGAGCCATCCAGGATCGAACCCGGGATCTCAGAGCTGGCGGCACCTTGAAAACCGGTGTGTACGCCTCTCGACCAATGAGGTCGACAAATAGACTTAATTTATTCTGTCCCACCCTGTATACATCCCAAAGTGGAATATGGAAACTAGCTATTAGTATACATTTAATCACTCGAAAAGACGCTAGTTCGGTCTCTTTTCTGTATGAAATGAGCCTCGATTTAATAAAATAAAGCGCTTTATTTACCAAAACTCCATAAACAACAGCGTCCCGATGGTTCGCGAACCTCGAGATAGCGGATTCCACTTCAGTAGTGGAGACGTTCTCTCCGCGCCACCGGAACGTGTCGCCGGTGCGGTCGCGGAAGAACAGGTAGCCGAGCTCGTCTGCTACTAGGATATCACCTGGAGAATATAAATTATTGTTAATATAATACTACGAAAAATATTTGAAAGTTTCTTTGATATAATGTTGTAGGTCCTGATTTATTGGACGCAATCAACGTAGGACGCAATTGTTTTTTAAGCTATTGCATAGCTTTTATCGCGGGCTTTGAGCGCGGCGACCGAATCAAGAAATTCCGTAACGAAAAAAACCTAACACCCCCCACTCCGCCTACGTACGACTGTACGAAGCTCGCACGGATCGAGACTAGCTGCTAAATCGGACGAATAGGTAAGCAGCTGTTTTTGAGAAAGTATATAGGTGTATAGGTATCTATCATGTCTATAAAATGCCACACACATGTAATAGCTTTACCGCGGCAGTCCCCGAGTGCCACACGTTTATTTTTTAATATTATTAGATTTTAGGGTGTTCGTATTAAACCTTATACTAGCTTAGAAAAATCTTTAAATATTATATTCTTCTCATATTTTTAATTTGCTTACCCGTTTATGATGAAAGCATACAATATTAAGAGAAAGGTCTTCATATTTTATCCTTTCATTATACGCGGGTAAGCAGAGATAAACCCCAACTTTAACGGCATATAGAACAAGACATTTATCGTGTCACTATCAAATCATATCACACACGAAATTAAGATGAGATGAAAAGTACTGTCTACTATAGTAATCCAAATATAGCACGTTGGTAACTTAATACTCTTGAAGACTAATCATCCACAGTTAATTACTTCCTGTCGACCAATCACGGCGCTTGCCGCCCTAACCACGCGTGAACGCTCGTCTTGGGCGCGCGCCGGGTGGCGTCTCTTAGTTCCCCGCCACCCACGCCAGAAATCATAACTTGTGTCGCAGTGCGTTCAGGTGGTATTTGTCCGCGGAAGCGACGGAACACCACGCCAGCACTAACCACTAGACCAACAGGCCCGTGTAAAGCTTTTATAACACTAACTCATCGTTACCTGATATGAAAGCCGTGTCTCCGAACTGGAACACATTCTTGACAACCTTCTTCTCAGACGCGTCCTTATCCACATAGCCGAGGTACTGGCGCGCTGGGTTGTGAGACTGGATCTTACCGATGAAAACTCCTGGCTCGTCGGGTTGCGCCAACTGATCAAATAACACAAATGAGGAATGAAGGTTTTTGACCCGCCGCGCCAGAAGAAGGGTTAGACTGTTCGAGTGTATTTATATCTCTTTGGCACTCTCAATTGCCTTAACGGCTTAATAAATTTTAGCCTGAGAGGTGTTGTTAGTTTCGTTTCAATTGTGAGAGTGACACTACACACAAAAAAATACTAAAAAAAGAAAAAAATTGTCAAATTTTTGAGTCAATACTAAATTTCTCCAGAAATTGAAATAAAACTACTTTAAAACGGATTCTATCGCGGTTGCATGTTGTGGAATATATTCGCGTAAACCTCAGAAAACAATATTTTCTCCAGAAATGTTCTCTTTGCAAAACCCAAAAATGCACAGTGTCTCAAATCCAACCCCAAAAGTGATCAAACAAATGCAGTCATTTCCAAAAGTTTCGCATGGCAAACACCACTTTATGCCATTCGGATAAGGTTGAATTTGCTGAGTTAAAACATATTTCCTTTTTTTAGCGTTCCGATAAATCGATCAGTATGCTTAGTGAGAGTTTATTTTACGTCAACGCAATCGACACATTTTTGATGTTCGGCGCTCCGATAGGCCCCGCTCCGAGTTCATAACCAATCAGAGAGCCAGACGCGGTAAACGTAAAAATCTCATGCTAAGCACTCTGAACTTTATAGATCATTGTTCCAACCACACTTTTAACGTTGTCAGTGACGTTGTATAAATCGTCGCATGCGCATCTTGTTGGACGAGCTGGATAAATTTATTGGCTTACTTGACAAAGGCCTACGGAGTCTCTCACTGGCTCGCCCGTCTCCTGATTAACTTTGATGATAGCTATGGGGTACACGCTGGGGAAGATACGGGAGACGAAGCCGATAGCTCCTGGCGTGCCGTCCACGTTAGCTGTAATAATATAGGTAATTATTGTTAGACTAATATGAATAGGATTGCTAAAGCTAGTAATCTAGTTGTTGTTCTAGTTTATAAGTAAATAAAGAAATGTGACTTAAGAACCGTCTACTATGCTGATGCCTATACTATTATGGCAAATTCCTCCATTTTTGTGTATTAATTAGGTGCATTATACTTTGCTTCTTTTGTTTAAAACAGATTAGAAATATTATGAAGTTTTAGTGGTATATTGTAGGTATAATATAGCAACAAAATAAGTGTAGGCCATTAAAAGGCCAATGCTTTTATATATATTATGTGAAAGCAATTTAATTTTAAAGAATATAAATACATCTGAATGCATATTTATAAAATATTTTTTTTTCCTTAGCCTATACTGTCCCACTGCTGGGCAAAGGCCTCCCCCAAGTCCCTCCATACATCCTTATTCCGTGCGACTTCGAAAAATAAATTTAAATAATAATTTTAATTATTATATACCTATGTTTGCATTTCCTTCTGTAGCCCCATAGAACTCTGTCACCGACTTAATATTGAACCTTTTCACAAAGTCTTTCCAAATCTGAAACAAAAGAATCAAAGTTTAAATTATAAAATCAATTGTGATGTTTGTATACCTGAAAGGTTGATTTTGTACTCAATACATAATTCGCATAATTATTTGAATGATGCTTAAACTAGCTGTTGCCCGCAGCTGCCCCCTCGTGGAAAGAGATATTTTGGCAAATGTTATTTGGCTTATTACAAATGATATAAAAAACTAGATTCGATATAGTCTCGAATAAAAGTCACATCCATAACTATCTTCACACATGACGACAGGTGACAGTTTCGAAACGAGCATATTTTTTCGCAAATTCAACCTTATCCGAATGGCATAAATTAGTTTTTGCGATGCAAGACTTTTAGGAATGATTTTAATTTTTTTTGGAGACTAATTTGAGACAATGACTGTGGATCTTGATTTTTATATACCAATGGGTATTGCCCTTTCTCGGGATCACAGCTTACCCTGCAAAACATCAAAATCGGTACAGCAACTTAACCGGGATAGCGAAACGAACAAGCAGTTACTTTTGCATTAATTTATAATATTACTATGGTTTAAAAAAATATTTATTATTATTAAGTTATGTGTACTTTAAGTTAAGGAATTTATAAAACAATGGAAACGTTTATAATCAAAAGTAATGTTTGACCTGTTTGACCCCGAGTATCAATGTTAAAGTCGTACTTCGTTGCATTTATGCATAATGCATAATAATTACGATCTTTGTTTTATGTAAAACAAATTTAAGCAAAAATGGTTTTATTAATATTCAGTCCAAGGCATTGCAACTTTAAAAACATATGTGTACGAAGTTCAAGGTGAGTTCTTTATTATTCTTGTATAATGGCTCAGATTAAGCTGTTCATGTCGCATTCGGCATAAGTGTTCTTACCATAATTAATACAAATAACTAGAATAGAAGTGTCTGTCTGTTGCGTCAAAATAATAATAATTAATATTTTTATAATAATATTAATATTTTTTAAGCTACATCCTAGCCTGGCCTACATCATTTGCTCGTAACCTGTGTTAAAAAAACAGTTTTCAAATATTTTGTCTGTCTGTTTGTTTTCCGGGTAATCTTTGCGACGATAAGACGTAAATAAGATTTTACTTGCTACTTGTTTAAACAACTACATTTTTTATGCAAGAAGTAACTTTAGCAGTATCTATTTATATTCGGCAAAAGAATCGGAAGTTTACGGTAAGGGGATGAAAATGAAACCGCAGGCCCAGCTAGTTAATAATACAAATGAGATTTATTTATTACGCATTCGAAGCGACACTTTGCCCCAAGACGTGCATCATAATAGAGAGGAGAAGTTTGATATCTCGGGCAGTGACCTCTGTAGCTAATTAAGCAAAGCATCTGATGCGTCGAACCCGTAGTCGCGGGTTCGCGTCCTGCCGGAGGTTAAATTTTTTCCTTTCTATTTGTAACTAGCGGAATCGCCACGGCTTTGTACGTGTATAATACATATAAACCATCCACCTGAATCACTATATATATTAAAGAAAACCGCATCAAAAATTGTTGCGTAGTTTGAAAGATAGACAGACGGCGGGAAGCAACATTGTTTTATACTATGTAGTACTAAATTTACAAATTTTATGTAATTTCAAATAAATTCTGCGGTATAACGGCTTGATGTCATTATAACTTAATAAAATTATCATAAGCTTACATGTAAAAAAATTTTTTTTTTTTAATATAATGACTGGTTTAATAAATAATAATAGTGTGCCACACTCATACATAGTACATTATCATAAACATTTGTCTTCATTTGTACAATTAACTGTTATGGAATGGTTAAAGGTTATCAGTGTCAATGATGTCTTAATTATCCACCAAATATAATAATCACCAACAAATTAATACGAAGGAACGAATGTGCTTCGTTTATCTATATTTTATCTATATACAGCATGTAACAAAAACCCTGTTCGATCCCTTAGGGCTTAGACTATTATTCGGTATCGTACTGCGAACACATATACGCAGCTATTAAATGGATTGGAGTTTTTTTTTTACCAATTGAAAATAATTAAATCAAAATAAAAACTGATCCAAGGCAACAGCAACACTGACCGCTCTTCAAAGTTCACGTACTTATTACCTGCAGCTTTGGGGCAAAGAAGCCGCCTCTGCGAGACGGTTCATGAACTGTACCACGAATACGCCTTTATTGGATCGGACGGGGGTTTTGTTAAAGGTTGTATATAAAAGGCAAAAGTGATTGACTGATGTATCAACGCACTGGCCAACCTTTAGGGCTAGAAACTTAAAATTTCGTACACGTATTCCTTATAACGTAGGCACCTTTTATACAAACTTTTTATATCTATGGACATATAGTATTAGGAAATATTACGAAATATTACGAATAAGTAATTGTTTTTTAATACAAGTGCCTAAGTTCTAGAGATTTTTTTATAAAGTAACTTACTTATAAAGAGAGGTAAAATAAGTTCTAAATTAAAGCACAGCTCGGTAAATTCGTATGTGGGTCCCATGGTATGAGGGCGACGACGGGGGCGTAAGGCAGCGGGGCTGGTAAAACGTGCGCGTGACGTAGGAACAAGAGCTTCTTCGACTAAGGCCAATTTCTGATCCCGAGTTAACTCAACCAATGGTTAAATATGCTAATGGTTTCAAGCTTCGGTAGAACGTGTTTACTCATCAATTTTTATCCTAAAAAATGGTTAAAAAATTAACTCTCTAACTAATTTGATCATTTGATAGCCTAACCATTGATAAATAAATGCGTTTTAAAACCATTAGTTAGCATATTTAACCATTGGAGTTAACTCGGGATAAAAAAATTCAGGGTGCTGTTTGTTCATTTGATTTGAAGAAGTTCTTAATGTTTTTTTTTTATTTATTCATGTATGTCACACTAAGTTAAATTGGCTATCTATTTTGTCATTAATTGCATACGTGCAGGAAACTCAAAAAACTGAACTTTGGAATAGTTAATAAAATTGTAAATAAAACGAGTTCGTACCGACGGCTACATTCAGAGCGGCTATAAAGATTGGCGAGTGCCAAAAATGCTTTTGTTTTTTTTTTTGCGCGGTGTGTCATTTATTGACAAATAATACTTTTGTTGTAGTCCCAAGGCTTTAACAATCATTAATTTTAACTAATCCAACTTTAAAACCATAAACATAATGAGAGGATATGAACTTTACACTTTGTCACACTCGAATAGGTATGACGATAAAAGTAAGTACTCAATACTCAAGTCTTTATTGCATTCCATATGTAATATACATATATAGTATAGATGGTATAACAAAGTATAAGTTCAATATGGACCCTAGAGTATTTAACATACACGATGTTAATACTGATCTCATAAATTACTTGTCCTTTTTCTGTTGAGTTTCTATCCTTCGAAAGATGTTCCAGATCAAAAGCATACCTCTTCAACCTTTTCCGAGTTATATTTTCGTTTCTTTTTCATTTTATAGTTGAATAACTATCGAAGTTCTGCTTCATTATGCGGGAGTATTTAAAGTGTTTTCACACGCTTATTATTTGCAGATATCGTCTTAACACAGTTTTATAAGATAATAATGTTTTGGGTTAACAATCTCTGTTATCATAGATATATTATCTATACAGCGCTGTCTACACTTTCTTAACTAATTGAGCAAATGAGCACCCAAAAAATTAACTATTGCTAAATGTTGGGAATAAGGCGTTACTACTGCTTTTTTTCTGTTTTTTTATTATAATTGTAATATTTGATTTTTCATAATTTGTTTAACACAAGTTTAAGGTACTTGCCTGAGGTCTGAGTCCGTTGCCGTAAATGACTCGTACTTTGTGCTGCGTGTCTGCCGGCGATGGGGGCGTCGCTAACACGTAGCGACACATCTCGCCGATGTAGTGGGCTCCCTGTACAAATTTAAAAATCACATTTTAGTTGGTGACTGATAATTCGGAGCTGCGCAGAGCTTGCGTAAGCGAACCCCCGCCTCCAGAAGAAGCAAGTATGAGACCAGGTGTTTTTAATAGTCCTAGTTTTTAAAAGTCCTTTATAGCTGTGCCTTTGCAACTGCACAAACTGTGTGAAGTGGGTTGAAGTCATTAGTCTATCACCAAAAAAAAAAGAATACAGAGGTTGTACAACTGTTAAATCAAGATAGGTCCAGTGAAAAGGAGAAATGAAGATATAGAAATGATATAGATGATAATTATTATCAACATCATCATTCTATTATAACTAACATAATACGGGATTAATTTAAAAGGAGTGCGTATATTCTACGAGGTAATCAGGTGCATAAACCTGAACAACTTTTCCCAAGAAACAGGTCGAAATCTTAAAATTGAAAATCATCTTTTCATACAAACATAAGTCACGTGACCTGTCACTTTGTATGAAATTTTAATTTTCCAATTTAAGGTTTCGACCTATGTTCCTTGGGGAAAGTTGTTGAGTTTTATGCACCTGATTATCTCGTTGAATATCCGCACTCTTTTTAAATTAATCCTGTATAATTAAAAGCCTTCCGACAAAGATGCGATATTTTTTTTTAATAACAAATTGTTATCATTGTTTTTCGTGTCTATAACATAAAGATGAGTACGCTACAATGAGCAAACATCCATATTATAGGGGTTTCAATTAATAATTGATAGATTGTCAATTTGTCACAATACATCGATAGGTATAACTTTTATTATTAAACTAACACCACATAAAACGTACAATGTAATACGGGTAAGGGGGCGTCCATAAATAACGTGGTGTTTTTTTTTTTTCTGTCCCTCCCTCCCCCCCTGGTGAGATGTCGTGAGATTTTATTTAACCCCCAACCCCCAATCTCACGTAAGATTTTTCAAAATGTGGGTTTCTTACGTAAACGCGTTGGATTGTTATGGAACAAAAAAAAATTGCTTCGTGCTTTTATTTACGA
The DNA here is from genome assembly GCA_950381575.1 of Plusia festucae. NCBI lineage: Eukaryota > Metazoa > Arthropoda > Insecta > Lepidoptera > Noctuidae > Plusia > Plusia festucae. Next base: position 10,193,168 of record OX494434.1, read on the forward strand.
CTAGTTAAGACTCAATATTGCTGAGAGTTTAATTATAAATGTAATAAAAATTTAACTTAAGCATGTACAATCTGGATTAAATGGACCAAAATAGTATAATTTTTTTTTGTTTATATTTGACTCGACCCCCTTCCCCCCTTAAACATCTCACGTATTTTATGAACGCCCCCCAAGTAAGCCAATTATATTATCGCGCAGAATAAGTACTCTAAGAATATAAATAGAACTTCAAATAACAACTTCACGTTTCGATGCAAATGCGATAGAACAACGAGGTTTCTATCGTTTCCAGAGTTCAAGGAATTATTGCAATAAGGTTTATAAATGTTCCATCGTGACGATACAAATAATTACACGTTATAAAGTACAATCGTAATGTAAATTATTGTAAATAAACCAGATAAGCATATTCAATGGCCTTGAATTCACTTAAACGTGGAAAGTATACAAAGTTAATGAAACTTTGTAAATTGGGAAATGTAAGCATATATTTGACACCAATGAGTAATTTAAATTTTGTAGTGATAGACTGGTGACCTATTATATACGATGTGGGCTATTTATATCAGCTAAAAACGTAGAAGAATAATTAAGCACAAAAAATCGCTGCATGTGTATGTACCTACGTTCTGGCTGTTCCTCGCAACTTTGCTCGCATATTTTCTTTTTTTGTTTTTTATGATTCTACTTCGGCGTTTAATTTGCAAATGTGTTTTGAAAATATGTATACCCCAATTGATATCGCATTAGATTTTTGTGTATTTCGCCTGACGTCATGGATATAGAGCTCGACAGACGTGTTTTTTGTGGCATTGGTTTCAGGAATAGGAAAAGTCAAAATGTGCATGTCTCATGCGCCTTGAAGAACTGACAATCCAAAGAAGTGGTCACATATAAGCATATTTTTTGACGATTTACAACGATTCACTTACATTTGGAACAAGATTCACTCTGCTGCTTAGAAACCATGACAAAAAAAAAACAACTTGAATTGTACTCAACAGTTTCGTTCGCATACGTAGGTACCTACTATAAAATCCGAGTAATTATTCCAGTCGACCGATTTCATTGTAAGCACACATGATTAAATTGCATACATACAAAGAATCAGTAAACTCTATTGACTATAATGCTACTAAGTATAGCACAGCGATATATTACTCCATAGTAATGGAACCTATCTTAAAATAGCACGTCTTTATTTAACTGGGTATTTAGACATGTAATTAGACTTGCTGCATTGACGTCATACAATAACAAAAATCGAACACAATTTTGTCGTTACTTTTATAAAAAAAAAAAGAACTTGTGATAGAGACAAAGTCCAAAGGTTAGCATTTAATACCTCATCTTCATTATCGTAAAGGCAAAAAAACTTTTAATAAAAACCTTTGTAGTACAACAAAAAACAATAGAACATCACTAGACACAGTGGGACAATGGGACAAGAATAGCTAAACAAAAATATATGAAATAGTAAATGAATCAAATCAGCCTATCGCGGTCCACTGTAGGACCTAGGCCTCTCCAAAGTTGAGCCTCAAAATCCAGCCCTCGGCCTAAATGTATAATTAGGTATTTGAATCCGCTTACCGTCGCCTTATATTTGATGCAATCCGGAAAATATTGGGATGCTGAGAATTTGGCCTTTATTGCCACTGTGACACCCATCAACAGCGCTTGGCCAACACTGATGACTCCTCCAGCAGTGTGGTAGAGGGGCAGAGGGCAGTACAGAACCTCCTGATCTTCGAGGCCCATGTAATGAAGACCAGTTGCCATAAATACAAATCTGAAAATATATTTCGTATGCTGAAATATCTAATTACACAAACAAAAAAGTATTTACGACTATGCAAATGATCTTAGATTGTTTTTTAGATGTTAATTAAATTGTATGTTAATAGAAAAATATAAACAAGTATACAATTATCAAGTTTTAGAAATACGTTGAAACTAGATTCATTGTGGAAAAACAAGAAAAAAACGTAATCATCAGTCAAGGATACCGGCCGGCGGATACATCTACTAAAAACTAATTGGGATTAAGAGGAAAGACGAATAACCATGATAAATCGTAATTTTTCTGTTGCATGTGTATAGACTATGTGGGATTAGATATTTACTTAAAAATACTTACAATCAAACTTACTACGATCGTATTACCGCTAGTCAAATTTACAAGTACCTAATATTCGAAACACAGAATTGTTTCGAATATTAGGTACTTGTAAATTTGACTAGCGGTCAAAGCTATCGAGGTCAAAACAACTGGATTCCGCGTTTTTGCAATTTACATTACACAAATAATCATGATTAGAAATTATTATGGTCTATTGTTATTACCTTACATTACAGTAGGTTTAAGTTTATGTAGGTATACTAACACAAAATGTATTTATAAAATATGTATCTTAGTCAGTAAGGTATAAGTATATCTATGGGCCTACGAAGCCTGAAAATAAATTGTTTTATTTTTATTACTAACAAGATTACTTAGTGACTAAATGCTTGTGTTACGATTATGTTGACATTGGTAGTGCAATGGGTGGGTCTCGAACGCGTGATCGAGTACGACGCCTCAGCTTCTAGGCTACCGCCGCTTCTAAACCAACTTTAGAAAACTTCGAGCCTATATTAGCTTCGAAACAATTCTGGTCTCACCTGGCATTTGATATGACAGCAGCCTTAGGTAGACCGGTTGTCCCTGATGTGTAAATATACAAGAGTTTGCCCTGGAATCCGTCAGCATTAGCTAAAGTCCAAGGCGCTGGTGGAGTGGTCTCCAGCAAGTTGGTGAAGTCCGTGATAGCATCTCCGCCGCCTTCAGATTTCGGGTTGGAACTGTTTAAGGGACGCTGGCTGAATTTGAACAGCTTTAACGATGGACTCAGTTCTTTTACCACATCTTGGATGGCTGAAATAAAGATTAGAATATGATATATGATAGGGTAAATCATCGTCGGTGATACTACAGAGCTTCTAGCTTTTTACTCAACAGCCGATACGACAACTCTTGCCGTTATTGTTATTTATGATGTAGGTTATGTTTGTCAGCAAGAAAATTTATATTTACCAATAAAAACGTTCGTACTTATCGTGCGAAACTATTTAAATATTGGGAGTAGTATTTAAATCTACATATATAAAAATGAGTCCCTATTTCCCTTGGTCATGCATGGCATCACGCCTAAACGGCTGGACCAATTTCATTAATTCTTTTTTTGTCGAGTCGTTTATCAGAAGAAGGTTCTTACGAATGCAAAAAAAAATAAAGTTACGCGATACATGAAAAAAATATAGAACACTTAACGACCATATTAACATTTCTAATGTAACCTTTATAGTTGTTAATCGTTTGACATAAAACAAGTTATGAGTATGACTGTGGATGGGTATACAAGTAGAGAGAGACCGAAAAAGAGATGGATGGATTGTGTGAAAGATGATAATATATGAGAAAGAAAAGAGTGGATGCCGCGATGAAGAGTAATAGAGAGGAATGGAAGGAAAATACGCATTGCGCCGACCCCATATGAATGGGATAAGGGCAGGAAGAAGAAGAAGTCGTTTGACATGACAACGTCAGTCAGGTCAGCTAGTGAACAATAAATGACGATTATCGAACATGACGTCAAAAATTAAACATTGATGTATTAATAGCTTTGTGATATTTGAGGCTAAAATAGTTTTGTTATGATGTTTCACGGAATTTTACTATAATTTTAATTATTTGTCAATAGACGATGGAATTGTGTACATAAGTGCTTACTGACGCTTCACATAGGAATTCAAGAGTTTATCTACGCTTCGTAGGTAGGTATTATCGGAGTATTTCAAATAAAACTACTTTTTAAACGGATTGTTGGATTCTATCGCGGTTTATTTTTAATTTTGTTCCCGACGTTTTAAAGCCTCTGCGGCCAAACTGACCGTGAGCATGACACCTGCAAAGGCGTCTAAAGTCAAAACCTACGAAGTCGAATTAAAATCAACAATAAAATCCGTTTAAAAAGTCGTTTTATTTCAATGTCTAACATTCGCCAAAGCCTGAGAAAACAAACTAAATAGGTAATAAAACGTAATTACTCAAATTGGCTTAATTTAATCCTATATAAAAATGATAATAATGACATTAAAAGACATGCACGAGTGGCCGGGCAAACAACAAACATGTACCAAACAGTCGACTTGTACATAAATATCACGTCACAGTCACCTTTGCGTCGTTTAAAGCAAATAAGTGAGACAGTAACTACTAAATATAGTATTCAATAACGTTGATGATCGGAAATAGTCCCGATCAGTCACTGTAACGTTTTTTTGAAATATGCGCCCTCTATTACGGAGGAAAGAAAATCTCTCTTATTCCCGGGCTAACTAATGTAGTTTTTTTTTTAATATACAGGCTTGTTTCAAATCAAATTTATTGCGAGACAGTAGTTACAGGATGTTTTATAAAATAGCATACTGCAGTTCGATCTACACTGCTCGACCATGTAGGCCGCGTAATAAAGAAATTACTGTCAAAGCAAATAAATATATTATGTATCTAAGACTCAATATAACAAAATAAAACTACACATAATGATTTTCACAATTAATATTTTAAGGTTCAAAATAATATTTATGTTTCCTTTGAGCATAATTTGCGATCTACAGAATGTAAAGAACTTTCTCTCCAGGTGTTCCATAATTCCATCCTATATGTATACACGACGGATCTTTTGAACCGACTTCCAAAAGGAAAAGGTACTCAATTCTACTGTTTGTGTATGTTATTTAATATCAAGGTGTGCAATTTTATTTCGTGGTAAAAATAAACTAATTTCGTTTTAGCATAATTTCCTATCACCAATATTTAGAGAACTTTCCGTCCAGGTGGCATTAAAAAAATCCACCCTGTATACAGCCATTATTGTATTGTATGTGATAATTTTGGGAATGGGTAGGGTACCAATTTATAAAGCTGAAATAATTCATCGATACTAATATGATTAAAGCAAAAGTAACCGCTGACCCGATTGTGATGAAACTTGGAATGCACTGAGCTTGACTTCCGAGAAAGGGTACGGGGCTACTTTTTGCCGCGATAACCTATACCCACATGGACGGGGCCGCGGGTATAAGCTAGTCTCGCATAAACGTACAACCAAAAATCAACATTATTGTGAACTTGAACATATACAAGGCAAAGTCCAAAACCAGTTAATTCTCAATGATCATGAATAGTAAAAACAGGTTGTCACTTACCATATTTACTCGGCTCGAGATAAATAATAAGGCGATTGTGTTTGGGATGGTAAGCATAATTAGAGTTAAAAGAGACAAACCAGAAATACTATGCAAGAAAACTACTGAATAGATTTTGATGAAATTCATACATTTTATGAGACCACCTCGAAGACATACCTACCTACTCTATAAAATTGTGTTGAAATATAATTTGGGACCCTCTTAAAAAAATATTTTAAGCTTTAAATGAGCACAACTTCCTTAAAAAACCGTTTGGCAATAGCTTTGGGTTCAATAATAGAATTTTACAAACGTACGTCTTTGCGGTAATTTACAATATAATATAAAATATAGATATCCCTCAAGCAAAGAAATGGATACGTCAATTTTACTACATAATTGTTTCTAATTTTTGCACCTAGCATTCATAGCTTATGATATATGATGATAATGTTTTGCAAAAACTGTTGGATCAAAAAATACCCAAGTGTTAATTGCCAATAGGTCAAACAATACTTAAGTAGTATTTGTTGATAAATATTTAAATGAGGTTGGTTAAAATAAGTTAGGCATTCAAATAATACAGTTTAACTGCACGGATAGCCGAGTGGTATAGGTCCCCACGCTAATTACCACTGTGCGCGACGTGCTACGGGTTCGATCCCCGCATGGGACAAGCAAGTGTGTGATCCACAGATACTTGTTCCAAATCTGGGTGTTCTTTGTGCATGTGATTTGAATGTTTGTGAAACCCCCCGAAACAAGGATTAATTCCTTAGCGCGGGCGTCGTTTTTATAGTAAAAAAATAATAATTCCTTACCTGCTTGATACTCGTCGGAGAATATCAGGGCATCACATTTAGCGACGTTTATGGAATGTATGAGAGCGTTGCCGCGTTGGTTAGTGTTGATAAGGGGTGATATCGCACCTAGCCGCGCAATGCCCATCCATAGGGCTGGCTGTTGGGGACAGTTGTTTACCAGCAAGCCAACTATGTCCCCCTTCTTAATGCCTTGGGCCTTTAAGACTGCTGTTACCCGCAAACTGTAGTCTTCCACCTAAAATAAACATAACTTAGAAGTATTTAATGCTGTTAACAGAATTAAACTTTAAGTATGTTTGAGGTTCCAAATTCATGGAAATTTTATGAGTTTTTGTATGTGTGGGAAAAAACTTAAATTAATTGTAATATTAAACAACCATACCTACCTACATATATATTTCTTCTACTTCAATTAAATATTTATATAAATTAGTACTTTACACCTTGGAAAAATCATGCTAATGTACTTCTCAAGACCAAGGACATTTGTGGGCAAAATATTATATTGTTCTTGAAACAAATATTGACACAATTTTATGCTGATGTATGTAAATATTTTTAAATGCTCAGCTAATATTAATCTATTAAATCTTGATAAATGAGTGTTATAGTTGTGAATCAATAGGTATTTCGGAATTCTAGGCGAAAAGGATGATATTATATTTAACATCAATGTTTTCAGTTCGGACAAAGAGTGTAAATGTATAAATTAGTTTAATTAAACATTTTAATTCGTAAAACTTTATGCAGTATTTCCTTGAACATTGGACTTATTGTTTGTATTGATTCAATAGAACAATAAAATCGAATGTTATATACCATTATGGACCTAGTAGTACCTATATACCATTGCAAATTTGCTAAAAGTACAATAATGTAATTTATTATAGAATCAACACCTTGCAAGATAAGCAAGACCTTGGCCAAATAAAGGATAAGAACACTAAGCGGGTTGAAAACAAAGCAAACCTAACAAAGGTATCTCCTACAAAAAAAGGAACTAAATACTAATTAATTCTGGAAGTTCACAATCACACTATCACACTAACATTATAAAGTCTTAAGTTTGAGTGTGTATGTTTTTTACCTGTTTATGATCAAACAACCGGATCAATTTTGTTAAAATTTGGTATGGAAGTAGCTGACACTCTGGATTAGAGCATAGGCTTTTGATTTGAACTGATAAACCGCGAATAAAACCGTGTGGCACAGTTAGTATAGTCTAAATTCATATTTTTAATGTCTCGTAAGTATACTTCTAGAACCATGTTATTAGATTAGGTAATAGTTGATTCAGTTTCCCGTTTAACACATTTCCCAAACTATATGAATTTAAACAATGGATCATTAATCACTTGTAGTATTTAATTTAAAAGATGAGGTTGTACTTTTTTCCAGTGAAAATATCATGAGCAAATTCTTGTTGATTAATTAATTTATTGAAAATTATTCAAGATTATTCAGTAAGTTTGTTTAAAATAACTAAAAAAGTTTAATAAATTACCATTTTATTATAAAACAATAGTAGTAAGTAATATTAAAATTTTAATATTGCAAACAATTTATTTGTAACAATTTATTAAATATTATACTTATTTTTTTTTAATATTTAAATTAATCAAATTAGGTATGTACCTTGTTTTGTTTTTGATTATAAAAGTATTAAATACACATGTATTGTATGTTTCTATCAAAATAATACAAAAGCCAACTTGTGATAACTTTCACCTAATCATACTTCAAAATATGCTTTCTAATAACACTTTCTATAGGTTTTATGTTGTTATATGTTTCATGATTTAAATCAATGATAGTTTACTGGAAGTATACCTAATTTCTAATGTTGCAACATGTCCTGTATGTACAATGTATGAATTAGTAATGATTAATGACAAAATAGGCTTAAATTATGCACTTGTTGCTTCATTGAAATAGCAAGTAACAGTTACTTGTTCAAGTATATATTAGTAGAAAAGTATGTTAATATCAACAAACCTCTTTAAAACTCCACACCTCATCTTGGAACAAGAAACATGGCTTATCGGGATGCCTGTTAACCACATCATGGAACCAATCCGGTATTGTCAGATTCTGACGGGCAAACTTTCTTGTTATCCAAAGAATCTTTACGTACGAAAATAGGGCTCTAAAATAAAAAAAAAATTAATAGTTATTATGATTTAAATACTCATTGTTTTGAAGTGCCTTTATAAAGTCCAGTAGTGCAAGGACTATCAGCAAAGTTATTAGCAGATCAATTCTATACAATTTGTACTTGTTGATCTCTTCAGTAATATTCCTTTAATGCTTTTGTATATCAAATAGGTACAATACGATGACGTGCCAGTTTAGAACCCTTACCTTAGATCTCTCGGAGCTGTTTTTAACGCGACGTAACACCATCTTGAATGGAATGCAAGAAGATAAACAACACTGAGAACTATAAATGCCACAAACATACAAAGGAATCCTTGTGAGAGCCAAACAGAGGCGCAGGCTGCCGCAACCGCGGCCAACACGAGCACCATCACGACCGCCTTTCGCAACGAAATGCGTCTAACTGCTGAGCGACGACCCACTGTGACGGTTGCGCGCCGTTATCTAGCATTAATTATTTTGTTTTATTCATTCACTGATTCACTCGCTGTAATTGGGAACCTGAACCAGCTATGTTTGCAGATTTTATAGTAAACAGATTTACTTGTAGTCTTGTACGTGACGAACAACGATAATTTATTAGAAGTATTAGAACTGTTGTACCTTCCTTTGTAACACTTTTAGTTAGGGTAACAAGTAAACGCTGTATCTGTGTATAAATAAATGTATTTAAACAAGCCTTGTTTCTACGATCATCAAAAGTAAACACACTCTTGTTAGTTGTTATGATTATGATCCAGATGACATGTAAAATATTCCTAAAATTCTAAGGGCCCGTATTTGTCCTAGAACAAAGTAGGGTAATGCAGCAATGTATAACGTAATCATGTCATTGTCATTTGTCATTCAATTTCGTGACCTAACGTCACAGCAACCACAGACAGCTTGTAAAACTTTGTAAAACCTTTGAAAAACGTAAAATATTTATTGCACAGATTAATAATTCATGTATAATTACTTTAGTTATTATTCTATGTGTAGAATTAGTAATTTCTCAGATAGAACTCATAAGACAAGTGTAATTTCTATTTCTGAACTATCTCAATGAACATATTTGACTAACGTTTAGATATTCTGAAAAAGATGAACATGCAGCTTTTTAATTAATGATAAATTATGTACACATATAATAATAGTAAAATAATACACCAGGCAACAAATGTACAAAGGCTCTGCTTATTTAATTTAGCTTCTGTGATTTAGTATTTTTAGGGTTCCCGTACCCAAAGTGTAAAAACGGGACTCTATTACTAAGACTTCGCTTTTAGTCTGTCTGTCCGTCTGTCCGTAACAGCAGTCCGTCGGCAGCCGTCACCAGGCTGTATCTCAAGAACCGCGATAACTAGATGGTTGAAATTTACACAAAATGTATTTCTGTTGCCTCTTTATCAACAACAAATACTAAATCTAAAATAAAAAACATTTAAGAAGGGTTCCCATACAACAAATGAGATTTTTTTGCTCGATATCAATAATGGGAACAGGTAGGTAACTTAAAATATTCTCAAAATACTCAGTATGTAGTATTTTTACTTTAATAATAAATATTGAGGGGCTCCCATACAAAAACGCCATTTTCTGTATGATCTAGTCAATGGTACCTACGGAACCCTTCGTCCGACTCGCACTGAGTCGGACTCGGTTTTTTATGACTAAATATATTATAGAGTCACTTGGGGCAAGAGAAACATATCTTTGGGCCCTTGCTATTGAATGCGAATCACAATGGGACTACCAATACATACATTTATTTATGTACATTTTATATCATAATATGTACTTTAAATAATGAATACTAGCGCTATTGATGGCTGTCCAATCGATCGACCAAGTTACAATGGGACTAGGGTTTGAGTTTCAAACGACTGTTTCTTTTTCCCCGTAGACCCTTTTACGCCACCTGACTTTTATGATATTTTTGACCATAACAAACCAAATACCTAAGTAGTTTGTGGGTGCAACGAAAGGTGAAAAAAAAAACAAGGTAAGTAGGTGATTTTATTATAACTTTTTATTTCAAAATGTTGATTGCTTATATCATCCGTCCATACATTACCTATTAGAAACAAAGGTAAATACGAAGAACAAATACATTACTTACCTACAGTATTACAAAACATTTTCTAAAAACGATGCACCTACTAGGTTTATGGTAGGAAAAATAATAAAAGTAGTTACTTAACTTAAAAATAAATAATTAATATACTATTTTAACAATGTCGTATTTTATATTAGATAATAATTGAGCTTTATTAAGCAAAACTATGCATTGATTGTGCAAAGGGCAATTTTTCCTCTTCCGCCCCTCGGGGCTCCTTCAACAGCCGTGGAATATAAAAGGCTTAGTGGTAATCAAGTACCTATGTATAAAATCTTCTGGATTATCCCTAATTATATCCCCAATACTCATCCCAATCCCCAATACTCTTAAAACTAATTTTGTCATGAATGGAAGCTAGAAACACGGCAGTGTGTCAGCCAAGTTCAATATACAAAAGGTATATGTACACACCAGCCAATTCATTTCAACATTTTAAGCAAGAGCTTACATGAGAAAAAACACGATGCTTGTAATAATAGGTAATAAATATCGAAGAAATTTATATAAAATGAATACAAAACGTTTGAAGAATAGGTAAGTACCTAGCAATAACATATGCGAGTATAAAGTACCTAAATTCTTACAAATTATATTTATAAATAATATTAAATTATCACTGAAAATAAGGTGTATAAAAAATAGTTTTTTAGTACTTAAATACGAAGAATTTAGTATTTAGATAACTTAACACGTTTCTTCCAGTAGGTAGTAATGAATATTTGCGTGTGCTGCGTACTATAATAACATGATAAGATATTTTTTAATTCTCTTTCAAATGCTATGTCCTAACCTATTTTGTAGAGTAGACACTAATAATTACTATATAAAAATTAATGTATTTTACGTAGGAAACTTTTTCTAGTTTACTAAAATTACATTTTAGTAAGTTTTTAAGAATATGTTTAGGTACTTGGTAATGAAACAATTTACATTATTTCCTCCAATCACTTCTCTCAAGTACCTACTTGCACTTAAACAGTATCACATAGTATTTCTTACATAACAAAGGCACGTAATAATTTCATTTAAAGTCAATTAAATTTAAATCACAGTCTAATTTGTCCAGATATAATTTTTTCGTACTCCTCATTTCCTAGAGTCACATACTTCCCTGTTTTAGGGTCTAAATAGAAGAGTTTGTCTTTGACTAACGATGGGTTATAGCCTTCCTTCTGTAAATCAACTTTCCTCATTTTGAAAGTGCCTGTAATAAAAAAAAACACAAATTAAAAAAGAGCAAAAAATCCTTCAAAAAGCGAATTATAGAATATTATTATTACTATTGTAAAATACGGACTTAAACCAAGTAGTATTAGCTTGAACCTTTTGTTAACATCAGAACAATTAATTAAGGACTCACTCAATGTTAGGGTGCGAAATAAAACCTCACGATTATTAAAATTTAAGGACTGACAGTAAGTACGTAGAATAAAAAAAATTGCCAGTAGTTACTGTGCATGGTTTAACATAATTTAAAAGGTTTTATTGTTGAACTACATTAATTTTAGGTAAGTTGCGTTACCTGTCATGTCAACGCTCGTCATGACCCTGATGAATATGGGTCGGGCATACTTGGGCAGATCTTTCGCAACGTCTTTAGCCAACTTTTCCAAGTCCAGAGTACCTTGAGAGTCTACGATACCGCACATGCCTGCTCTACCATCAGTGTTGGGAATCTGCAAAAGAAAATGTTATTTTATTATTCTGTTGTTGAAATACTTATCTTCTGATAAGTTTAAAAAATAAAACTTTTCGAAAACATAATCAAAAGAGGTGGGAAAATAGAAAAAGTGGGGTATTTATTGACCTGATTCTTCAAATTAACTTGGCGGTAATGCTACCGTCACTACCGTGCCCCCAGATTTGAAATTCATTGAAGATAATCGCGAAGATGAGATACCTGGGTTGGTTATAAACCGTGAAGGTACTTACATAACGAATTGATTGTTCTATAAAAAAAAACGTATACACACGTCCCTATGATTTATAAATGTTCTATACCAGTGCTGCTAACAATGGGAGCGTGGGAACCAAGTCTTTGGTGGTCTGCGGTGGGTGTCAAAAAACAGTCCAAACTCTATCAAAGGTTTATCACTCACTTCAACACCATAGACGACGGCATCCCGCTGGTCCGCAACTCTTGAGATAGCAGACTCCACTTCAGTCGTGGAGACGTTCTCTCCGCGCCACCGGAACGTGTCGCCGGTGCGGTCCATGAAGAACAAGTAGCCAAGCTCATCGGCCATCAATATATCACCTGGAATGAACAATGTTATAGCTGTTGGTCGAACTCGAACTGGTAAACTGACTAAATACTGTTACAAATCGAACGTAGGGCCACGACTTAAGTCGGTAATTAGGTGCTACGGTAGTCTTTTATAAATATTTTTTTTTTTAGGAAATTGTCGTTCTAACATGATGAAGCGTGAATCACTTATATGGAATCAGAGACTACGAAGGTACCACAAAAACCCAGACCCGAGACAATGTCGGGACCTCAGAGCTGGCGACACCTTGAAAACCGGTGTTTACGCCACTCGACTACAGAGGTCGTCATAGTATAAAGATTCCTATGCCCTGTCTTCACTTTCGGTAGAATTTCCCTTACAACCTGTACTTATAGCTTCCTTCTACTTATGAACTTTCGAAAAGTTATGTATATTTTCATTTTTCAATGTTTGTTAGGTACGTATCGTGCTCGTCAGATTGGTAGTTAATTTCTTCAAGATGTTCGAACGTGCTGCCTTACAAGAAAGACATATCATCATATTACTAACCTGAAATGAAAGCCGAGTCTCCAAAACTAAAGACATCCCTGACGATCTTCTTGTCTGAAGCAGCCTTGTCGACGTAGCCAAGGAACGCTCGGGATGGATTGTTCGGCTTTATTTTTCCGATGAATACTCCTGGTTCGTTGGGTTTCGCCAACTGTAAGACAAAAAACAACAGGTATATAGCGGACCTTCAATTTAAATACCAGCTTCATATTTTAAACTTCATTTTAGGTAGCTACGCCTTCACCAACGAATCTCCTTTAAGTTCCTAACACTGTCTAAAACTAAATTTTGCTGTAGGTAATAGTACTCTCAACTATCCAAGAAACATCGGAGACCTCGAGCTTCGACATAATATAATAAATATATAATCACCAGTGGACAATAGTGTGATAACCTACAATAGCTTCACAATATTTTCATTGCGGTTTCAAACATATTAGTGCACACCTTTTTTTACAAAACATTTCCAATAATATTTCCATAGGAATAAATAACACAATAACTTGGTTTATACCATGACGTACCTAACACCCTAACAAGGCAGATTATAATGCAAAACATTTGTGAAAAAAATACTATAATACATAAGCAATCTTCATTGTGTTGTTAAATCTAATACCTATGAGTAATTTCCTTAATTATGACGCTGGCTTATGACTGGCGAAAATTATCACGAATCTCATCATGTGGTTTATGTAGGTATGGTCAGCAACAACATTGTGCAACAACACAAAACCACCTAAAACACTACATTTTATAATCCATAAATTTTAATACATGTTGTGACTAACGGCTGTTTTCTATATTCTATCTATCGAGACATATATTTGACACTAGCTTTTGTTCGCGGCTCCGCCCGCGTGGGCGTCGGTTACTGGGGCAAATTATAGCCTATAAGTGCCTTCCTTAATAAGTGGGCTATATACCAGTGAAATAATTTTCAAATCGGACCAGTAGTTCCTGAGATTAGCGCGTTCAAACAAACAAACAAACTCTTCAGTTTTATAATATTAGTAATTAAATACAAATTGTAGAAGGAAAAACTTAAACCTCAGGCAGGAGGGTTTATAATATTAAGTATAGATAAGCTGCATACCAAAAATGACAAAATTTTTGTATCCAAATCCATCGATAGATACCTAGTCGTAGGTGAAAATGCCGTAAAACGTAAGTAAATAGCGTTATGATATCCTTATTAATCAATTGGAGAAAATTCATTGGATTTAGACGCTTTGTGTGATTGTGGTCATTAATTTTTATTGCTGTAGGTACCTACGTCTTTAATACTATATATATAAAATGACAGATTATAATAACAAATGCATCAAAATATATTACCTGACATAAACCCTTTTTGTTTCTAATAGGTTCTCCAGTCTCCGGTTCTACTTTCAGGATAGCTATAGGATACACAGCTGGTATAATTCGGGACACAAAGCCGATAGCTCCCGTTTTGTTGTTGATGTTCACTAAAATAGATTTAAAAGAGGTTAGATAGCACATACATAAATATAAAGAAGAGAATTTGAAAGATTTGCTGAAAAGGCAGGTCTTACCGATGTTAGCGTTTCCTTCTGTAGCACCGTAAAATTCGACTACCTTCTTTATGTTAAAACGTTTCACGAAGTCTGGCCAAATCTGGAAATAACGGTAATTGTTCAAAACTTATTAACATTATAAGTAAATAGGATGACGTAGGATATCCACATTTCAACGTAAAGCTGAGAACCCATAGATCGGACAAGTATCATTAAAATATTGGAAGATAAACTCTTGTGCAAAATCAGGACTTTGAACCAGGGGGTTGCATACTGGTAATTTCATCCAAATTAACGATTAATAATCTTTGAACATAATCAAAGCTCGATCGAAAAGTAAAAGAAGTAGGTGCTCACCGCTGGTCTCATTCCATTGCCATAGACAGTTCGAACTTTGTGTTGCTTGTCTGTCGCAGCTTGTGGAGTCGCTAACACGTATCGGCACATCTCACCGATATAGTGCGCCACCTGAAGACCAATACAAGAGATGTTTATATTTTTCTAAAGAATGTTTAGAAAAAATTGACACTTTATCATTGCAATTTTATATGAAGGATTTTTATCTCAAGCCCATCCAAGATTATAAAGCCTAATCGACTATCCATTGGACTTTCAGAGCAAAAGATTTTCTGATAAATCTTTAGAAATTTACATTTACGTTAAAACAAATTGCTTGTGATCAATCCTCACCAATTACAGTATTTATGTCTATATATTTAGTTTAACATCGTTTTCGAAGAAACATCCTGTCTCTTTAATTACTCAGAAATACATTTTAACGACGCGAGTTATGTTTTCTGTTTACGTACAATTCGATTCAATAATATCCAACAGAACTTTCTCTGACTTTCACTCACCGTGGCATTGTATTTGATGCAGTCGGGGAAGTATGCCGATGCTGAGAACTTGGTCTTCAAGACTATCGTGCAGCCGAAGATGAAAGCTTGACCCATGGTAATGCAGCCTCCAGCGGAGTGGTATAGCGGCATCGGACAGTAGATAATGTCGTTGGAACGCAAACTGCCCAGGTAGTGGACGCCTGATGCCATAAACACCATTCTGGAAATGTTTACATACATTTTAGAATCAGTAATAATAATGCATTTGAAAATAGGAATTTCTTATGAACTTTGAAGTCGTGAAACATAATTATTAAAAGTTTATAGTGGGCTACTACCTGCGTGTACTTATCCAAGTTCTGATAATAAGGATTAAAAAGAGCCATTTCGTTCTCAGTGGCGAAGGAGAGTTCAGAATCATTAACCGAAAAGAGAGTTTCAGAATTCATTCTTGAACTTACCGTGAGGAAGAAATAACAGCTGCCTTCGGCAATCCAGTAGTTCCAGAGGTGTAAATATACAGGAGCTTTCCATTGAATCCCTCACCATCAGCCTGTGACCAGGGTGCGGGCGTGACATTCTCCAGCATAGCAGTAAAGTCGCCACTAGTCTCTACAACCCTGACGGCATCGGCGGACGTGTTTAGTGGCCGCCGAGTGAACTTGTACAGTTTGATTGAAGGGTTCACTTCCTTTGAAATATCTTGGAAAGCTGGAAATTGATACAAGGATATTTTAACTTTACAACGACTTGATGATATCTCGTTTAGTTTCGCATTACGAAAAGAACAGGTAGGAAGTACCTAAATTCTGATAATTATATTTTTTATTGATGTCCAAGTAGCCGTAATTTATATTTTGTTCAGTTTCCAGCTCAGCAACAGTATCAAGTTTATATAACTACTTAGTTTAGTTTAATTAATGTCGAAACTTGACCACATTAATTATACCAGTTTTTGCTCTAACTTTATACCAGAATACATTCTTATAAATAATCATATAATCTTGACCTGGAAGCATCTGTCATAGTCACAAAAAATATAATTATACAACAAGAATTTAGAGTAATTTAATTTATTCGAAGATTCAAGATTTGTAAGATAGTTTAGGATATAAAACGTACCATTGGAAAACTCATCGCTATATATGACAACATCACATTTAGCGATGTTTATGGAGTGCAGCAAGGTATTGCCGGTCTGGTTGGTGTTGATGAGGGGGCATACAGCGCCCAGCCTAGTGGCCCCGAGCCAGATCGCGGGCATCTCAGGACAATTGCCGATCATAACTGCAACTGTATCCCCACGCTTCACACCTTCAGATTTCAAAACTGCTGATGCTCTCAAACTGTAATCTTCAATCTGAAATTTTTGTTTTCTTTTAGGGTATTTTTTATTGGTACTTTTGTATTGGGATAGTTTCCCCCTAGCGTCTTTTGAGAGTGACTAATCGCAATACTCCATATTAAATTATGTCTCTTTCAAGCTATAATGTTATCATATGCAGAAATTGAATTATTGAGAATTTTTTGTGGAGGTCAGCCACAGTAAGGCTCAAGGAACAACAAAATTACGACCTCTAACCGAAATAGACTTCTTTTTGTAAAATCACCTGAGAAAACCTATTTCACTCTCATGCAATTTGTTACTTACTATTACCGCAGCTAGTTATTACTCCTAATGTCATATTTCAAAAAGCGCAAATTTAGTTCCAAGGGTTCAATGATCAAATACGACAATCTTAAGTTTTAAATAATAGCATGAAACGTGTGACAAAGTACCTACACGCACAAGAATAATGAACCCAAACTCACAATCCATCACTTTTTTTTGATATCGCTAATTTACATCATAAGAAACTTCATAAAAACCTTTTACTATAAAATTAGTCTGACATTTTTTTGATTGGTTGACGAGTGTGGACCGAGCCGTTCCTATTCGCAAATGGTGTGACAGAAATTAAAATGGTAGTAAATAATATTTATTTTAAGGCTGTTATTTATTTCCGGAGGAAATCATTAATGGCGAAAAAGGAAATTAAAGTAGGAGTTCTCAAACACGGCAAGTTGAGTTGTTATTATATACAATTTGTGTTTGTAAGTTATAGGAAAAGTGGACTGCAAGCCTTTTTACGATCTTGGCTAAAGTTTATTATTTGTTTTTCAATGGTGAAACCTTGCATGAGGTACTACGAAGTGCAAAGCTGCTTTGTAGTATTGTAGCTACTGAGATACTAAATCTTTTTCTATTTTGTCATTCCGGTCTTAACTTAGACAATACTCAAACTCGCGCAATGAATCACGGTGAACGAATTTAGTCCTAGAATTGTTCGGTGGTATATTCATTCAATCTTGATTTAGACAACGCGTCATTTGGTCCGGTCGTAGTTCGTACTATGAATAGTACGGTAGACGGCATCATCCTGTTATTACTATCTTTTACGAACGGCAAAGGATTCAGTACAATATCTCTATTACCAAACACCTTTATATTGAACATCGTCATTTGAATGTCTTTCTTTGTCATCGACAGTGAAGAAATTATCCCTCAGGAAATTTTTACTAGGGTTCCGTCTGGCCGAAAATCCTTCTGAGTTTGTTCAGACCAATGGACTGAATTATTTACCTATAGTTTTTTTGGCACCAACCTAAATAATTCAATTTATTAATATTAGAATATTTATCAGTTGTCTGGTTGCCCTACAGGCTCTGCCTAGTTTAGGATCAGATGACCGTGTGTGAGGTGTCCCGAAATATTTACTATGTTATAGCGCAGTGGACACTGAGACATCGTAAATAAATAGAAGACTTGATGTCTCTCAAAGAAAACTACATAACAATGGGATTGTTGTGTAACTGTCAGTTACAGTACCTACAAGTATTGCAACATCGGTACTAGATGAAGAACTTCCTGCAATGTGTTATGTATTCGCATGACATTATTACGATATTGACTTACAATGGAACCCATGCGAAGAAATATCTTAAAGCAACCTAACCCAATTCGTTTTGATTTTCATTGATCTAGATAATTATCAATTTTTGAACATGTTGTTTTTTTTAATGAAAAGTTAGGAATATATGCGAAAGTTTCTCATTTTCTGAGAAATTTACTAATTAGTCAATAAGAGATTTTTGGATCACTTTATCTTCATCCTATAAATAATAAATTTTGAAGTTATCATTTGTCATCGTGCGTGTCATAGAATAAAATATATAAACCTAGATACAAATAGCAAACAAGACTTTTCAATCAAAATATTTTCAGAGATAACATCAAATCATCTTGAAAAATCCTCTTCCAATTATAAGAACACCAGCCTATAAATGCCCCACTGCTGGGCACAGGCCTCTTCCAATTTATAAAAGGATGATAACGATTTCCAATTTTTCGGAATTCAGGTTTCCTCACGATGTTTTTCCTTTACCGTTTAGCATAGCAAGACACTATTGTGTCTTAGAATAATTAGGAAAGTACATATCATTTTGAAAAGTCACATTGATACTTGCCTAGGTGTGAACTTGCAACCATGTGCATAAGAATCCGGTCATTGAACCGCTAGGCCACTACGATCTCCGAACTCACCGAACTCTCGCAATAATATTGTAAATTAATTATTTTTGAGTAACCAATAATAAGTCTATAAAGGAAACATACCTGTTTGAACGTCCATGTTTCGTCTTCGAACAAGAAGCAAGCTTTGTTCGGATGCTTTAGAACCATTTGATGGAATATGTCAGGCATAGACCACTTCTTGTTCGTAAAGTTCCTCGTCAGCCACAAGATCTTTAAGTAGCACCAGAGAGCACTGAAAATTGGAAGTTGAACATTATAGAATTGTAATAATTATTGAATACGATTCTACATTAAAATGGTAACTAAAAAGGCTAAACTTTTGTCATTTTTGCACTAAAGATATATAATAAATAGGTAAATAAGCAAGCTGCAAAAAACACTACAAATAAAAGCACTCTTTGTGTTCACAAATCCGAAAAGAAATAATAATGTTTGTCACGGCAGAGGTTAAACAAAAGCCAAAATCATAATAAGTAAAAAACTTACGAGAAATCTCGGGGCGCTGTAAGGGCCGCTACGTATAGCCATCTCCAGTAGAATGCTAAACAATAGACCACAGCTAGGATGGCCAAAACCTGGAGACTGGTCTGCCAGTCCTGGAACACCCAGGTTACCGCACAAGCCGCTACCAGCACGCCTATCGCCAACATCGCTATTATCACCTTACTCCAAGGTATCACTGACACTGGCTTCTCTTTCTGAATATTCCCTTTTTCTAAATCAGCGTCCGTTGCCTTCAACTGTAATGAAAATGCGCGATAAAGTACATGCCTGCACCACTGATAATAATATACTAGATGACTAGAGGATCAATAAACAAAACGTTCTGTAATTTTAGATTAGATTGGCGTTATCAGTCGATTCTGAAGTAAATTTGTTAGTCACCTGAATTAGAATTGAATCTGAATTACGATTTAGGTAGGTACGTAATAAAACTTGGTTTTTAAAGCTGATTATTTTTTATTGTCATTTGTTTCATGCGGTTTTACGTATTATCTACTCCATCTAATATAAAAAAAGTTTCCTTTTTTCCACGGAAACAATGATCAATGTATGGTATGTACCTACGTTTTTTCTTTTTAAAAACTGTTGTATAATATAATTAATACAAGACTGCTGCTTTTCTGTAATGAACTATTCAATGGGTTCGGCAAACATTAGTAGGATGCCCCTTACACCCCAGTCTTGAGTCATTTGAACAAATGATGGATACTCAGAAAACACAAGTTTTTATTGACTATAAACAAATTCTTAATTAACCACAGTTAATTTCATTTTCAGAAACCTTTGATCCCAGCAATAAATATCAGTAGGTGCACGAGAGACCAACTGATCCGGGTCTACATCGCGTCATTAATAAGATAAATGTAATAAGCTCATAGATATTAGTAGATAAGTGAAGTAAAAGATAGTTAGTATTCCGATTGTTTACTTCGTAGGTATCTCTACACGATCAAAAAGAAGCAAGAAATGGAAAGAGGAAATATACTTAGGTACCTAGATAGGTAGTTTTATGTGGTTCCATCCGTCCATCAGTAGGTATATACCTATACAGGATTATTTTTTATGGAGTACGTATGTTCTACGAGGTAATCAGGTGCATAAAACTGAACAGCTTTCCCCAAGGAACATAGGTTGAAATTTTAAAATGGAAAATGAAATTTTCATACAAACATAAGTCACGTGATTGATTTCTAATATACGCACTCCTTTTAAAATAATCCTGTATAGCCATGAAAAAATAATTGTCGCGATAAAAAGGTATCTAAAGATCTTTCTTTAGAGGCCAGGCAAATTTTTGCAAATTTTCATTGAGATTGGTTCAATGGATTACTATTGATGAGATAACAAACAGACACATTATTGTCTGTAGTATACATATTATACAATTTATGTCTTCGATACGTAGTTGTGATTTTTTTCATGACTATGAAAAGCATGAGATAAAAAGCGATAATCATTTGCCTTCTACAGCACAGTTATTAACATACTACCTCGATAAACTTAACTACATGTATAATCACGAGACCATGTAATATAACCTTTATAAATGATTAAATTTTTGGACACGTGAATTCTTAATTCCGTACGTCACAAGACTGGTTTTAAACTTTTAAACCAAAAATTTACTGTATTTTATGGCCACTACACGTGAGCATTTATTTTCGTACAGTTTTTTTTTTTTTTAGTTTTAGCTAGCAGTGTGGGTTGCACATTACTAGTATTCTTGATAACAACTCGAGCTAAGCTAAATGCTTGTGTTACGAGTGGGTTCACGTCGTTTGTGTAATGGGATCGCAAGATGCCCTAGCCATTAAGCTACCGCTTCATTTTTCCTGACACCTTGAGTGTATTATGCAAATAATTCTAATTAGTTCTTAGATTCCTACTAAGAATTCTGTAGAACCATAAACATTTATTTTTTAATAAATAATGTACCTGACCCAGGAATGGTCATTTTTATTTCGCAAGGAATCTCCAGTCAAAAGTTAGTTCAATATGTCGGAGAAAAATGTTTCTGCTTTGGAAAAGCTAACCACTACCATCCACATCCTAAGGTGTTCGTTTCGTACTTTCGCCATACACGAGGACCAAGAGAGAACACATTTTATTGCGACATGGTTCTCCATCCTACTTAAATTCTAAGCGATAAAATTGGATTTTGGAATGCGATGCTATCTTTATCAATTAGAGTTTTAGATTTAAAAATCTCTCTCTCCCTCTGAATGGCTGCTCAAATTAATCGTATTTCACAATAATCATCAACGAACGTGCAAAAGCGTAGCAAAAAAAACCGAGTCTTTGGACCTACCTCGAACTTTTGGTTGTTAATATCAGTCTTGTTCATATTGTTATCAACGGCAATATCGACAGTCGCCATTTTGACTTTTTTAGATCACTTTCTTTGGTAAACTGTTTTTAAATAATATCCGACGTCATTTTCTGTAGAACTTCTTATTGCGGCAATACCTGTAACAAATAAAATATACCATAAGCTCTAGTTCCTTTTAGACTTATTTATTAAACACCTAGATATCTAATATTTACCTAGGTATAGTTTAATGAAGTTTGCATTTGGACCATGTCAATATTAACTCATACAAAAATATTTCTTAACATCGCATATTCATTATGTTATTAAATATGTAATTAGGGGCAAAGTTTGCCTAGATTATTAGCCTTTCGGTAATAACTAATGTCATGTGCATATTTGCTTATTCACAAAATTATATTATAATAATATTTATGAGGCTCAAACATAATATTTCTGTGGCCTCAAATCTGTGCAAATGAATTTTTAACGTTCTTCTTTATGTAAAAACGAAGTGTGTCATCGTTTCTTTACAAATGACAGGTTAAGTTAATGTTAACAAAAAAAAACACGGTGAATTGTATTTTTACCGACTGGAGCCGCTCATAAGGGGCCATCGCTAAGTATTGTAGAGATTACAATTTTTTACAGAATTAAGTACGTTACGCTAACTTATTGTTACGAAAGTTAGCGTATGCAAACACTGCTAACAATGTAATAGATCATTGCACACATGGGCCCCAATTCTCCTATTTTATAAACCGTCCGATGGCAGTGTAATGATCGTAGTTTCGATTGATTTTGGCACATTTGGTATTCTTCTAAGCATTTAATCTGTGAAATCGTGTATGTCATAGTATCTTAGCACGATTGCCAATAATTTGGTAATCCCTTACTGACATTTCAAACTTAATGGGCTTTATTTTTTTTTACAAAATCGTCGACATTACGATCATTACACTGCCATCGGACGGTTTAAAAATAGGAGAATTGGGCCCCAGGTTGCACATGATTGGACATGATTTTAGTAAAAAAAAAACTAAAGAGCAACCCCTACCGTATTTTTATTTTTGGCATATTATTATCTGCTACTGAATCGCTTACCACTGGAACGGGGATTAAGAAAACTCTTTCATTTTTTATACTAATACTTTAAACAAATTAAGATGTACAGAATATTGGGAGAGAAAATAATGTTTAAAATCTTGAAGATGGTAATCCTTTCTACGAATGGTTGGTAAATTCATTCTTACATTCACTGCTCCAGGCACATGTAACTACCTATAATTTAGTTTTATCTTGTAAGTTCCTGTGCCTACAGTCGCGATTCATCCATTGTCTTACTGATAACACACAACAAACATAAATATATCATTATGTTTAGAACTTTATTGCGTTGACTTTCTTCCTACTTTCCCGTGTTTAGAAGAGATAAGAAAGAAAAAAATCCCTCAGGATTCCGTAACTAGCTGCAGCCCGTGAAACCCAAGGTTTACCAGACATCATTTTTTTCGGAATATAAAGTGTAAATAACCGGCCTATACACGTCCCACTGCTGGGCACAGGCCTCTTCCCATATAGAGAAGGGATGAGCATTGATCACCACGCTTGCTCATTGCGGGTTGGTGATTTCAGATTCCAGTACTTTGAAATCCAGGATCCTCACGATGTTTTCCTTCACCGTTTGTCAATGATGACTTAGAATGATTAAGAAAGTACATATAACTTTGAAAAAGTCACATTGGTATGGGTTTCTTTCCTGGGTTCGAACCTGCAACCATATGCATTCGAATCCGGTCATTGAACCGCTAAGCCACCACGACATTTATCCTAATAGAATAGAATATAAAGTATCCTATCCTATATATATAAGATTTATCAAGTTTAATTTAGCACAACTTTGATAATATAGTCATTGATTCTTCTCTTTCTTTATATAAGTTACAACAACGTTTTGTGTGCATGCAGAGTTTACCTTTAAGTGATTGTTATACTTAATTCTGATTTGTTGATTTCTTCTTAATTCCTAAATAGTGTATACAATTGTTGGTGAACCAAAATAAATAAATAAATAAAAATAAATAAATAAATCCTATGTGTTAATCTAAGGTGTCAGCTACATGCAAATTTAATTTTATTCAAATTGGTCCAGCCGTTTGAGCGTGATGAAGTAACAAACATACACTGATCATACACTGAGCCTCCTTATATCAACAAATTAGACCTTGAATATATTTGTCAGCTGTTGATATTAAGTCCTTCACCTTTAATGTGCTAATTAATTTTTGATCAGCTGACCTAGTGATGCGGTGACCGGATTTATGTGCTCATGGTGCGAACCCAGGCGCCATTAGCATAATTATGTTCCTAGGTGCTTATGTATCTTATTATTAAATCATCGAATGATAGAAAACCTCAAAAGAGATTTTGACCGCAATCAAGTCCAGTTTCAGTGTTCCGGTTCTTCTTGTACGCGAATACTTAGTCTAGTATCATCACATCACACTAATAAAATAAAGGGCGAAGGTTTGTGAGTATGTGTGTGTCTTTTCACGCTCAAACGGCACGACCAATTTTGATAAAATTTGATATGGAGGTAGCTGCAACCCTGGATAAACACATAGGCAACTTTATCCCGGTAAAAAAAAGTTATCTGATAAACTGCGGGTAGATGCAGGCCGAAAACACTTGGTCTATAAGTTATTGTTATTATATATTGTTGTTATACATTCTACCATTATGACTATCATCATCTTTTAAGGCAAACTGCTTTCAATTAATATTTTCAATGTTAATGGGATTTTGAAATCAATTTATGTTTTCGAGCTACTTATTTAACCTTCAACCACGAACCGGGTACATGCATAATCGAGTATATCTATTTAATATTACCGAGACTCGTATTTCGTTCAAATATTTAACTTTTTAAAAGCTTGTTTAAGGCCCAGTTTTTTATTCCCAAGTTAACTCAACCAATGGTTAAATATGCTAACAAATGGTTTAAAAGCGCGTTTTTTCTTCAATTGTAAGGCTATCGAAAGATCTAATAAGTTTTAAAGTTAATTATTTATCCATTTTTTAGGATAAAAATCGATGAATAAACGTATTCTACCGAAGTTTGTAACCATTAATTAGCATATTTAACAATTAGTTGAATTAAATCGGGATTAAAAACTGGGCCTAAGAGGATTCTCTTAGTTTGTTTTACTTGATTTGCAAACATATCTAATTAATCAATATTCTAAAGCTTTTGTAATCTTTGAAGTATAAGGAAATACCTATAATATGTGTTGGCTTACAAATATTAATATAAATACCCTTGAAAAATAGCTCAAGGAAAACTTGTTAGAAAATTCAGAGTTTATTTTAATTCCTTTGATTTAGTTATCACACACAGAGATCACAGGTATCATAGGTATTGTTTTATTATTTATTGTACATCAAAACGATACTCAAGATGTTTTATGCTGATTTTTAATTAATGATAGTGTTGATTTTAATATTTTTATTGATTAATACCATGTAAACTGAAGTTGGTACCTATTTGTAAAGACGTACGTCATTACCTGAATACTTTCAAAATCCATTAAGTAATTGCTGTACTAATTGCATGATGACTTATACGTGTTTTTTGGGACAAATGCCGAAATCTAGGTCGTCGAAAGATGAACGCACGTCAACTCGCGCCGGCTTTGTATGGAAACCGCATTCACAAATGAAAGTGATGTCAACGACCTTTGATAAACACATAATGGACAGGTAAGCTTGAAGAAAGCGAAATCGAATCAAATTGTATGTTATCTCTGGTAAATCATGTTTAAATAGCATACAATAATAATTGTATACTCGTACTGAGGGGCTCGTGGCTAAGTATAAGCCGTACGGTTTAACCGATAATAAAGGTTAAGCCGGGCTCGCCGCGGTTGGTCCGTGTATGGGTGACCATTTGTAAACATACCGAGACCTCTCCGTGCCTCGGAAAGCACGTTAAGCCGTTGGTCCCGACTGTCATACAGTGATCTTTAATAGTCGTTACAATTCTGACAAACAGTCTTACTATGGGATACTGTATTACCCAGTAAAATGGGTTGTGGAGGTCAGATAGGCAGTCGCTCCATGTAAAATATAGTATTAAGCTAAATCCGGTAAGACTGGAAGCCGACCCAACACAGATTGGGAAAAGGCTAGGCAGAAAACCAATTGTATACTCGTACTTGTAGATTGCAGTGCAGGTGAGCTTAAGGTTGATTGTGTAGAATAAAATATTTCCGGGCTCATTGATGAAGGTATTTTTAGTTTTCGTTCTCTTGGCATAGTGTAATTTTTTTGTACACGCCTCTAGCAAGCTTCATTTCTTGTTGAAGACAATTGAGGACTGTTTCTACAGTCTGCAATTTCTCTATATGCAAGTTGCTTGCAGAAGTGTGCACAAGTTAACTTGCTGCAAGTTCTTGCAGAACCGTTTCGACAAAGACATAAATTGCAAGTATACTTGAGCGAAATAGGTCGAACATGATGCCTAGTTGCTACAAGATACGAAAATCCCGGGACTTGCAGCAAGTTCGGCAAGTCGCTAAAACTTGCAAAAGTCCACTTGCGTGACCGTTTACAAGTCGCTTGCGCTTGTGAACTTGCGCGAATATTATTGCTACTGGACACATAACTTTTGATTCTCCTCTGTGATTGCGACTGTTCCCACAGGATTTTTTTGTAAAGGCAATTTACCCTTAAGTTTTTCTTGTTGACATGTTTTACTTCAAAATCCTACAAGTTATACATAACGAAACTATTAATATTAGTTTTTAGGCAGGATGCGATTGTAGTATTAACACGAACATGTTGTCAGAACTGGATGAGTGTGTTGACATAACTACCTTTAGTTTAGCGTCAACAGCTGAAATCCTCGTGTATGTACAGGCCTTTATTCCTTAGCCTAAATAACTTATACGGACATATCAAATGTAATAATAACATCGGCCTATAAATGTCCCATTCCTGTGCACAGGAAGGAACAAGCATTTATCACCACGCTTGCTCACTGGGTATTGGCGATTACAGATTCAAATTTCTGGTTTGTGTGTTGTCTTTCACCGATTGTCAATAATACCTTAGAATAATGAAGTGAGTACATATAAATTTGAAAAAGCTACATTGGTACTTGCCTATATTGGGTTGGAACCTGCAATCTTGTGCATACAAATCCGTTCATTGAACCACTAGGCTAACACGACACATAGGTACATCTCCTAAATCTTAATAATAATGATAAAAGTGACCTGTCACAAGACTTATGTGATTCCGACCTATGTTCCTTGGGAAAAGTTGTTCAGTTTTATGCACCTAATTACCTCGTTGAATATACGCACTCCATTTACTTTAATCCTGTATTCTAGTATTCTAGCGAGAAGCACCTATTTAAAAACATTATATACCTTTTTCAGTAATAACTCTTTTCGCTATAACCTCAGCGTATTTCTAAACTTTTTACAGTTTGGCATTTTATCGCGACAAAAAAATAATTCCCAAGTAGATTTGAACATGTATATTTTTGTGTGTCATGCTACGGTCCCGATTCCTGAACATTGAAGGTGTTAATGAACCTGGGAATAACTGTTCTATTAGTTACACTTCTATGCAAATTTCTTAAAGAACGATTAGAACGAATGCCAAGATTGATAAGTTTTGACGATATTGAACAGAACAAATAAATACGGGAATTGCGCTAGCGATATGATGGATAATTATATCGAACTGTGAGAAAATTCTAAACGAAAATTTTAATGAGATCTTCTTATTGCTATAAAAAGCAATTAATTGTAATTCTAATGGAAAGACAAGTTTTTTTTCAAGATTAACGCTACGATCAAAATAAAATTTATTATCTATTCAGCTTCAAAAGGGTTCACGTCCTGTATCTAATACAGGCATGACATGCATATAAATATGTAGTTGCATAACGAAACCTCGTATCCCTATGGACGTGTGTTAATAATGTTATAATACATTAAATTATTGTTTTTGTGTGAGTAAATTTGTTCGTTTTTTGTTTTGTAATCTCCGAAAAACAATAATTGCAGTACAAAAGGTGGTCAGTGGAGGTCAGTCATTATCAAGAACAACGAATTTTTATTTGTTTTTTGAATTTTTATCTGTTTATGCGATGTCATTATTAAAGCTAACTTTTGCGAGAAACCATTTATTTTGTTAGCCTTTAGCTAAATATAGGTATCTACTTGTTAAGCCGTCGTATCCCGTAATTAGTCTTCTAAATTAAGTAATTAGATCTTTTGTAAAGTTATCGATAATTTATATTCAAAATGGTTGTGTGCAGGCTTTCTAATGGACCATGGATGTTGGGTTGATTGTTCATTATGCTGGATGAATTCACAGGATTTACCGAGATAAGCTCTCTAGAGAATATCGTATTTTCTCTTGAGCAAAATAAGAAATTGTAGTTAGTATTATAAATAAAGATATACTCCGTGGGATCTTTTCTATACCATTAAAGACTTTTCTGTATTCTATACGTATGTGTATCCATCTGAGAAAGAATGTGGAGGGTGCATTGTTCGATAGTTTTGAGGTTAAGTACACAATCATAGCTTGAATACAGTGATGCAATCTGTTGGTTTCTTACATTACTTCTAGGCTATTTTAGCCGAGTCCTCCTTAATTTCTTCGTCATGTGATATTTAACTAGGAATTAATTTAAGATTTATTTAGAAGGAATATCCTAAAATTACGACTTGATCAGACAAAGTGACAGCATGTGAAGTAAGGCAGTGACAGAACGGTGGCCAAAGCAAAGCGAAAGTACCGTCGTCAGTTGTCCGGGAGCGATTGGTCGATGCCATAATAAAAGTTTAGGGTCGAATCTTCGAGGGACCTATACAGGGCCAGTGAGAATAGCACGAAGACGGAGTATCTTTTGCCCAGAAGTGGGATAAATGACTGTGGATGGAGATGATCCTAACATGCAGTAGCCGGATTTTGGAGGTTAGAATTTCAGTCGCTGTATGTAAAATATTCAAACCTGAAGTCGGAAAGCTACCCAAAGCACTTTTTTTTTCAAGATTTCTGCCAATGTACCCACACACAGCAATGTATGCAGATTTCTAGTATTCTTGTTAACCCCTCGCACTTAGCTAAACGATTATGTCCCGACTCACGAGTGGATTCACGCCGGTAGTGCAATGGGTGGGATTCGAACCGGCCACTACATGATCGCAAGTTCGATATCTTAGCCATTAGGCTACCGCCGCATTAAGAAAATGCTGGGCCTAGTGATATACCTACTTCAGTATGTGGTACACCTACTATTTAATAAACACTCCTACAACCTATTATTTATTACACTCATTAATCAACCTAGTAAAAAAACTAACACATTTTTATTAGTTTTTTTACCAGTTTCCTATTTACATAATATCACTCTATACAAAGTATCTTAAAAATATATGCATAATAATACACGATTAATAAAGAGGTTGACCTTTATTAGATCAAAACCTGTAATTGCTTTTCAATAAATTAATTAACTGTAATAATCAGTTATAATCACTGTTTTTAATTTGAGTAAGTACCAATATCTATTCATTCGTAGTTTTATAAAATTGCAATGACCGACTAAATAACGCAGAGCCTAAACCATGGGATAGAAACTTGAAATATTAACAGCTGATGCGTTTTATAGTGATAGCACCCAATAAGAAAGGATTTTTGGAAATTCAACCCCTAAGGGGGTGAAAAGGGGTATGAACGGTTGTATAAGAATCCGTCATTTTCAAAGATAGGCACATGCATGGGGCCCTGATCAGAAAAAAATGAACATTAATTTTAGTGGTTTTGGACATCCACCCCCTAAGAGGGTAAAATAGGGGTTGGAAGTTTGTAGGGGATGTTCGTCATTTTCAAAGATAGATAGTCTCATGAAATTTCATACACGGGTTTCTGATAAGAAATAAATATACGTGTTTCAGCGATTTTGGAAATCTACCCCCTAATAGGGTGTAATAGGGGTTGTAATATTGAAAACAGAATTCGTCATTCTCAAAGCTTTATACATAGGCTTCTGGTTAGATACAAAGAAATACGTGTTACAGAAATTTAGAATGAGGAGTTTTGAACGGATTTTCATATTGTTTCACCCAAAGAGTGGTTTCAATTTATTTTTTGATGATAACAAATTAATTCGTGTTGGAGGTCGCATAGAATAGTCAAAGGAAAGTTTTTGTATATAATTCATTATTTTTGGTGTAAATTTTGCTATCCATGCGGAACTAGGGTGGGTCCGCTAGTTACAAGTGTATCGTTACATACATGTATTTACTTTTTTAAGCCACATCAATAATTAGTCATATTTACTTCGATTAATAATAGTACCATATTTACATAATTTTGCATACAATATTGAGACCTCGTTGACCTTGGCATTAAATATGGCTTTATAATAGTAATTAAATTGCAGTTGTACATTTTGAGATTTTACGTTATTAGGTATCTGCGATTTTATCAGTTAAGGTACCTAAGTATCAAAAATAATAACAAAAAATACCGGACAAGTACGTGTCGGACTCGCCTACCGAGGGTTCCGTACGAAGTCGATATTTTTCATGATTAATTAAATGTATAAATGTAGGTATAGTTTTTAATCTGTTTCCTGTACCGGTATTATACTTATTACTATGTAGTTCCATTGTTCTAGGCCAACGGGAAGTATCCTATTGATTCCTTTGAGATTGTCAAATTATACTTTTTTTTGCCGTATAAACCGTCGCCGGTCGTATACCTTTTTTTACGTTAATTTAGAAGTTTACAGATTCAAGAGTCTGTCAGACTTAAATATATGGTTTTTATTTCAACTTAATACCTCCACGCGCTTCCGAGAAATAGTGTATTGACAGACAGACAGACGGACAATAAAGTGATCCTACTAGGGTTCGGTTTTTTCTTTTCAGATACGAAACCCTATTCATAATAATTATTTTAATACCGAATTATGTAGTTTTAGTAACCTTCAATGTCCTTAATTACTATTAATCTTGTGCATCGCTGCATCTTGGTTCTGGGTATTATTAGAACATAATTTGCATTGTTACTGAAATGCCGATTTAAGAATTTATTTCTTTTTTTTTTTTAAAGATTACTAGCAATGTGGGTCACATTACTAGTAATCTCGTTAACCCCTCGTGATAAGCTAAGATGCTTGTGTTACGAGTGGGTTCACGTCGATAGTGTAATGGGTGGGATTCGAACCCGCAACCACATGATCGCAAGTCCGACGCCCTAGCCATTACCGCCGCTTCTTTCATTTGTTAGTGCTGGCACTGCTGGCAGTGCTGTTGGTGGTGGTGGCTTCTTCTTTTCCTATCAATAATCCTCCAATTCTGAGTAACCTAATAGTTGCCACCTGTATGGCACAGTCGTTGGCTTCCATTATGTCCTGGATAGTGCAGGTGGTAGTTCAGGATGGGCAGGACAGAAAATGCGCCATATCTTGCGAGGGCCGATCATACCCCACTTGCACAGGTTTACTTTACAGCCGTACATGTACACGTACCTACATGGGGTTAGTGTGCTTATTGTATAAATAAATAAATAATGCATTTTACATAAACTTTGCTTACTTTACAATGTAGCCAAGATGTTGAAGTAAATTAACGAATCTAATTACCAATTGTGACAATGATTGATGCTGATATAATGGTTTAATATACCTGATATAATCTTAACTCGTGTCGATTATTGAACCTACAATCTGTGAAGACATTGGACCGTAAGCAACCCTTTTATGTATCTACTATATTTCTCTTTTAATTTAGTATTACAAAAGTCCTTGATATTGTATCTGTCTAATAAGAAAGACCTTAATGTCCAGTTTAGACAAGCTTTTAACATTTGAGCTTACTAAGACCGTAAAATATAATCCTTCATTTTAGCACACCATTGTGAGTGCGAAAACTGTTGGAATATCTGTTCCTTCACCTTCGTATTCTGATGTGAAGGTAGACCGGCACGACCAGAGCACTTTTCGAAGCACAGAGTTGTAAACACCGATTAACTTCCTGAATTTGGGCTGTTGCTAGTATTTCTAAACAGAAATTTTGGATCGGATTCGAACCCGAGACTTCGAGCGGCAGTGTGACCACATCTAAAGACCTCTTAGGTAGATATCGCACGGTATATTCCACTTTGTTCACCTGTAGGTAATGTTGATGCCCAACACAGTGGAATAGTCCATTCGAACAACGAAACTTCAAAGGCTCAAAATATTGACGCTCTTGAGTAAAATACCCCATTAAGCTCAAGTTGATACGATACAATTACTGTCAATCAAATCAGTATAATGTTCGTTCAATCAATGTTCAAATGTTTGAGAAATAAGAAACTCATTGTTTACGTAAGACATAAAAACACACTGTGTTGTTATAACTGTTTCATATGTTTCAAAGTTAAACACAACACAAATGGGAATAGTAAACTATTTGAAACGATTGGGCATAATTTCACAAGATCTTTTGTTTTATACGAAAGCATTTCATAGACTAGAGGGTGAAACGCCAAGCCCTACTTGAAATACTACTTACTTTCGTACAAACATAAGTCACGTGACCTGTCACTTTGTATGAAAAATTCATTTTCCGTTTTAGATTTCGACCTATGTTTATTGAGAAAAGTAGTTCAGTTTTATGCACCTGATTACCTCGTTGAATAAACGCACTCCATAAAAAACAATCCTGTATACTTACTCTTTCAACCCATTGCTAATCTAAAACATTTTTTTATGTGTAGGTATGTCACGATAGATCCTGAGTATAATTGTAATTTTTACAATAGTGTTTTATGTCCGTAGAGACTAATGAGCTATTCCCCATCATGCATTATCTACTTAGACAATTAATAGCTGTATAATAGCCGCTTCATTGAAAACCACTAGGCAATAAGTATTAAGAACAATAATCAGTACCAGGAAGTTAATTGTTCTGATATTGCGTTTAGTTAATGCTTCATAAAACTAAGAAAAAGGTCAGAAGGTTAAAAAACAATAAAAAATCAAAAAGCTAAGTTCGCTTTTTTATACTTGGGTATTATTTTTCGTATGAACTGAGGTTTTTGTTAAATGTTACTTCATATACTAAAAAGATAGGTTCGTGCTGAAGTTACAAGTTAGTACCTACCTACTTTAACGGAAAAATATATTGACATATTTGTGTATTTTTCACAATACGTAAGTGGTTACGGTAAACTGTTTAGCTGCTTATTTTTCTACTTCGAAACAACATATTATATACTCTGTGTCAACATTTTCATGCTGAGAGATTTAAAGAATACTACTTAGATTTTACTCCAGAGTTACTTTCGCCTTTAAATATGTGCGAAAATAACTGTCCGTCTGTGTGTTACGCAATCACGCCTAAAGTACAGAACCGATTAAAATAAAATTTAGTACAAAGATAGTATGGAGCCTGAGAAAGAACATTGTCTAAGTTTTGCCCCGATCACCGACACCTATGCGGAGTCGCGGGCTACATCTAGCTAGTAAGTATATGAGTAAGGAAGTAAAGATTGTTAGAGTTAGCTTTGTTGACTCGAATCTCTTACAAACAGACCACACACCTAAGTTTAATGTGGACCGTGTCCACTAGGTTTCCACTTCAGTTATCGGACAAAAAATATTATAACGCGAAAGTTTACGATTAATCAAATATTAAGTTATTGAAGTACCTGTCATAAATACATAAGGTACTTAGATAAATTTTCCGTCACTAAATTCATAGTTTTCCGTAGGAAGTTAGTAGGTACCTAGTGAAGTACTAAACGCATGATCCGCAAAGCTCTTTAAAGAAGAATCAACAACTAAAACGGATATCCATTAGAAGTTTTTATTTTATAGTGTTTGTCTTGTTTTTATACGTTGTTAATGCTTATAAGTTTCCATACTTGGCTAAATTAAAAAGCAAATATTTAAAAAGTAAGTATTATTAGCTCCAACTGTGGATACTTTAAGACAGTGCGGTTTGCCAACTTCCTTCCCAATTTTTAATTATATTCTTGAGACTTTTCAGACATATCTAAGCTTTCAAAGTATGTACCATACAACAATTTGCAGTTCAGTGAATTATTTTTAAATTTACTTCTAAATTTAAAAGAAAGTTGTCGTTAATTCTGTTTACTGCGTAATAGTTTATTTACCTTTAGATAAATCACGTTTATTAATGGTGATTTCCGATTATCGAATAATTAGCAAATTTGTTCGCCGTATTGATGAAGTGTTATAACAGAAGTGAAAGTAGAATTATAAGGCTTTAGTGAAAGTTCCAGTGTCTTCTTTTCACTGTAAGCTCTTTATAATGATTGATGTGTCTGCTAGATTGTGAGGGGCTCGTGGCTTAGTGTAAGCCGCGCTCGCCACGGTTGGTCTACTGATTCGTCCCTCGGAAAGCACGTTAAGCCGTTGGTCCCGAGTTCTTGACTATCATTTAGTAATCTTTGACAGTCGTTAAATCATTACAATTCTGACAACCAGTCTTACTATGGGATAATGTGTTACCTAGTAAAATGAGTTGTGGAGGTAAGCCAGGCTCCATGTAAAATAAGGTTTTCAGTTAAATCCGGTAAGACTGGAAGGCGACCCCAATACTTATAGCTTGGGAAAAGGCTAGGCAGATGATAATGTGTCTGCTAGATTGTATAATGTCACCACAATGTTACTATACATTTATATTGTTCTCGTAAAATATTGTTATTTTCATAACAAGGTACTTACCGATAATTTAATTTTGTTCGATTAGTTTACTTCGGTTTGTATGAGTCAATGTTTCAATCAAAATATTATTATAGAGTCATCCAAACTTATTATAGTAGACACTTAAGTTCGCGTCACTGAAGGAGCTTTCCATAAGTATTTATTTAGAGTACCTACCTTATAAAGTATATGTGTACTTTAAGAGTTTAGGAATAACATAACAATAACAATATTTACAATACTATTTAGCTTTGCTCCCGATCAGTAGAGCGTCAAAAAAACTTTCAAAATAAAAACCAACGATTCCAAAAATAAATATACAACTAAAAAAGTTTATCCAATGTTATTGACCGTAGGTCCTACACCTTCAGAGAATTGCAAAACTGAGATTAGTCACGTTCGTTAACCTCAGTTTAATTGATATGCGCAACAGGTTCCCGGCAGCACATGGCTCAAACCTTTGTCACCATCACCACATCATGGCAATAATGTGTCACGGAGGCTTAAGCTAACAAAACCTTTTGTTTCACACATCATACTCTCAAGCACTTAAAGCCGATGTCGTGATACTTTCTCCAGCTTTCCACTTTTATTTCAAGTGTTACTTCGCTTAATTGTCGTTTAATTAGCTAATAAAGCGCTTTATGATCCTATGTTTATGATATAAAAATCTGAGAATCTCTCACGTACCTAATGCAGTCATGTGTTATTTTAAGAAACAGCTATTATAATTGACTGCATTATATTACAATGTGAGTTTTAATTTTGCCCTTCTGATAGACAAACATTTCAAAACTTTTTGAAACTGGAATGTTACATTTCTATCTCTGTAAGTATTCGACTATGTATGTACTTACATCACGTCGTAAGTAATTTATCGTCAAATCTCAATGACAGTGATTTGTCTTCAATCATAGTACACAGCCTAGCTACTTACATGTAATTAACAGCAGAATACGTTCACCGTCGAACTGACACTTGATTCCCTAATGATAGTGGTCCTTTTAATCAAAGAACTTTTGAAGCGAGTAAATCAAGCAAGCTTAAACATAGGTATTCTATAAATTAATAACACGATGTCCTTGAGACGAATTCATAATTATTTAAGGATTCAACGGTTTACTCACGCGCCGCCGCGTCAGCTCATGATTAAGGACTCCTATTGAGTCTGAAACTAGTCGGACGATCCCGAGAATGCGCGTGAGTAAACCGTTGAATCCTTAAATAATTACGATGTCCTTGATTCTATATTGTGAAATTTATATTTTATCCTAACCACAGAAATACAATTAATATAATATAATATAATCAAAGCATTCATACGTCACGCGCATCATTTCTTTTTTTATAGAGGTAGGACCGAGAATTTCCAAGTTTTCCAGCTATCGTCAATTTAGTGGAATAAACACATTTTTTTTTCATTTTCTGTGAATATAAAATGTTGGAATAAAAAAAAGCTTATTTTCTCAATGTATTTTTAAACTACTACCAGTGCATTTAATATTTTTTCTGTATCATGACCATGTAAGTAGTTTGTCTTCATTAATTATAGTGACTTTTTACAATAGTTTTTTTATATTTTTTTTGTCGAGAGCTTATGAATTGTGATTTGTGATTCGTAATACTGTGTCATAGTTTTTTTGCTTACATAATACCTAGTTAGATCTTTTCCTTACCAACGTGCCACGACTGAATTTACAAGCTCGGGTTTTAAGTTTTGGTCTTTTCTTTTGAATTAATTAATAAAATATTTTCGTAGATTTTGCTTTAGACTAAAAGAATTTTATCAACTGATGTAAGATGGTACCTATACCTAGGTACCATCTTACATCTTACATTATAAGTGGATAAAATTCTTACCGTTTTTCGTCTTTAGGTCCTTGTTATTACTTACTTGTTTAGTTTGTGTATATGGCAGCACATTAAGGACTCGCTAATTGAAAAGTGAATATTATGCGAAGTTGTTTGTTTACATTTTGTCAATACCGAGTATGAATAACTGTACTTTTTGACCTTATTTTGCATATATCTTGTCTGTAGGTACCTAGGTACTAATTAGCACAGCAGACAAGCTTTTCAAGGTAACCTAAAACAAACCCTATAGGTAGGTAATATTCTTTTTTGTACACCATTAGAGATTCTGCATTAAAATTTTAAAAAATATGAAGTGACTGGGTTTTTCGTAATGGTTTTTCGACGTCATTACGCCATAGTACCGCGATGGGACCTTGCCTTTCATGTTCAGCCAACAGACCCCGCCAGATTTTGCAATAAGTACTTGTTTAGAAACAATATTATACTATTTATTGCAAATATGGCGCTGATGTTAGCCAAGTTATGTGAGTTTATTATTTATTTGAACTTGGAATCCGTTAGCTCACTCTATTCTATTTATGAATCTCCATTATCTTTTTTTGCAGACATTAAGTATCCACTTGGCATCTCTTGACACCTCAATAATATTTGCACTATGATATATTTGTCGTTGTTTTTGAATGGTAAGGCATATTATTATATGAAGTACCTATTTGTCAGTCGTAAACATAACTTTATAGATAAATGCACCATAAAACAACTTAATTACCTGTGTATCTATTCTTCTTTATATCTATGGTCGACACATTTAAGGTCTTTAATTGCCAACATTTGATTGTATTACCCCTAGATCATTTAATTTTGCCACACATTATTGCGAGCTAGCATAATTTTCAACTATATCTCAAATTCTCAATTCTACGTGATGATAATGATGTCCTCCTGATTGTATCTCGGTCACTGTGGCTTCTCTCATCGAGATAAGCAAGATAACATACATACGAGATGTCATCTGCGTAGGATATATTTTAGTGCACCAGTGTATGCGCGAACACAGTCGCACTCTCTGTTCCTTCACCCTCATATTCTTATAGGACGATAGACCAGAGGGATCAGGCGCAGAACCAACGGCTTTACGTGCTTCCCAAGGCACAGGGTTGTAAACACCGCTTA
This sequence comes from Plusia festucae, assembly GCA_950381575.1. Taxonomy (NCBI): domain Eukaryota; kingdom Metazoa; phylum Arthropoda; class Insecta; order Lepidoptera; family Noctuidae; genus Plusia; species Plusia festucae. The sequence continues at coordinate 10,230,758 of OX494434.1, forward strand.
ACTTCCTGATTTTGGGCTGTACTGAGTATTTCTTAACAGAAAATACCCAGCAACTATTCTGGCCCGAACTGGAATTCAAACCCCAGACTTCAGGCGGCTGTAGCGCTTGGGACCACTAGACGTTGAAGGTGCTATCACCAGCCGTCAGTGGCGACCATAGATCATTTATGTGGTGGCAACAGTTGGTTCGAATTAATGTTGAAACATTATTCTTTTATCCTATTATTATGCGACATTGCTTTCCCTATATGCAACCTCTTTACCCACTCAAGAGAAACTAAAGTACTTATATTTAGTTGCAAGATCTCGATTGTGAACGTTATTATCACAATTTTTGAACTTTCAATGACCTTGACTGAATTTGTTCACTCGTTAGAAAATATTCTGAAATCTTTCAGAACAATATTGTTTTCGAAATGTTTTTCGAACTTCTATTTTCTTATATTAATTAGAATGTTTTGCCTAGTTTATTTTTCCAGTTTATAGGCTAGAGTTCATCCCTCTTTAAAATACTACATATTAAGCCTATTTCCACCAAGCCTATTTTTAATATTATTCCGTATTAACACTAAAATCCCTCAATCAATCAACTCAGCCTACCGCAGTGCAGTCCACAACTGGACCAAGGCCTCTCCCATGTTGTGCCACACCACCCGGTCAATTGGGACGCTGCGGGTTGTGATGCACCATCATTAAGATTACCACGTTGGGCAAGCGGGTTGGTGACCGCAGCCTACTTTCAGTTCTTAAGGAGAACGTTGCTGTCCATTCTCCTTGTTTCTATATCCCTTAGTGGCCTCTTACGACACCCACGGGAAGAGAAGGGGAGCCCTATTCTATGCCGAAACCCCACGGTGAAACACAAGTATATAATATATACTCCTCCGATTTCGGATTAAAATCTGTGTGCCTCTGCTTGTACCTATTACAATGTATAATGTACGAACCATTATCTTTTCATTGTTTCTAATAATCTTATCATTGTATGCTGTGAACTTGAATGTAGCAGACATGCAATTATAATAACAAGAGGCTTGTATCAAAAAGGTTAATCATATGATGTTATACAGCAATCAAATCACTCGAGTAGTCAGAGTCACTATATTCAGGCAGGATAACTACGTGATATCGGTAATCGGTACCTTTGCGGTAAGAATAAAAAAATGAATTCACAATTAAACTTTGCTCTATTCAAATTTGGAATAGGTTATTTTTTTGCCTCATTTCAAAATACCATAAATATAAAAATAGTTCCATTCAGAAAATACACACTAACTATAATAATATCTTGGGACAGCTCACACACTGCCAGCAGCAGGCAGAGCCTGTAATATGGCAACCAGACAACTCATAAACATACTTATATATTTCTAAATACATACTTATCTTTATCTGTATATATAAAACAAAGTCGGGTTTGTTACAACACTTATAACTCGAGAACGGGTGGACCGATTTTCGTGATCCTTGATTTGTTGGATTCGTCTCCGTCCCGAATAGCAGTTAAAAAAAAAACATGTTTACGGGAACGTGGACAACTTACGCGGGTGAAACCGCAGGGCACTGCTAGTTATAGATAAATAACACTCAGACAAAGGACAAATGATCGTGCTCATCACACAAAGATTTGTCCTGGGTGGCAAGTGGCAATCGAACAAAAGACCTCCGGCTTAGCAGTCAGAGTCACTAACCACTCGACCAGGCCAATCAATGTGTTTGGTAGGTACTATACAGAAATTGATAATCCCTGCTTTAAATACAGTTAGATAATTGTCCTGTCACTTAAGGCATATACCTATTCTCTCGTTTGCTGATTACAGCAAAAGTATCCAATGAGTAACTGGTATTGATTTTAGGTCTTCTCAACGATTGAGGAAGAGGAGAACTTTACTGAAGAAAAACAAAAGAGATCTTTTATAATATTGTTCTTCTTATGGAATAAATAGTCGGGAAGATAACACCTTCCCTGTCCCGTCAGAAGACGCAATAGTTAAACAATGGAAATGTTCATAATAATATGTGACTCACGGGACAGTGAAAGGGTTAAGCTATGCCTTTCTTTAGCAGATTCCCCTTGAGCCCAATGATTTCAACAAAGTAATATTGTTTATTGCTACAACTCCAAGATTTACGTAACCAAAACAAACTTACATACCATGAAATATATAGCTTTACAACCACAGCCATTATTTTGTAATGTTTTCAAATATTTTTATGGCTTTTCTGGCCTCTTCTGACAAGAGCTAGCAGTTTTTCAAAGAACTTTTAACTCTCAATTAAAAAAATGAATTCGCCTTTACTGATATGAATTGAAGTGATTTAAAACTCTGAGATTATAAGCTTGAATTTTTGATAATTTTCCTCTTAGTGAATTAACGTTTACGTAATTGAAAGTCCTCAAAACTAAAATAAACAAATGTTTAGAGAATTTCTAGAGATTTCGTTCATCGAAAAATAAAATTATAATAATAGAATGTACGTAACAGACGTGCACAAACTCACGAGACACGAGTAACTATCGAGAATCTTGTAACAATAAGAAATCAGTCACACGAGGATTATGTTTGCCGTTGACGTTTTTATGCTTCTCAGTTATTACTGCTAGCACAAAACCACCTCACCTGACAGGTACTGTCTGATATTTTGATGTTAAACCTACATATAATTCACGTTGAAAAAAAAAAATACGCTCTCCTTTTTTGATAAAAAAAGGAATACCGTTTTAAACTTACGAAATCTCTTACACATCCACTAATAAAATGAAAATTAAACTAGCGAAAGTATGTTGGTAACTCATATTGGATCATTTTTGTCATGCAATTGTACCACCTCACGATTCCTATAACACATGGACACAGTTCCTACAACTCAAACTTGTTTCATAAACATTGGCATTGCTGACCGTTATGGCAATCGTAATGGGGGTCTTGTGAGCCGGCCAGTAATCATTGTGCCAGGCACATCTCAGCCTTGAGTACGTCGCGTAATCAACGATACTTCTATCGTAATTATCTATCCCAATGACGCGTCCATCCTCAATCACTATATTTTCCTACTCTTTCATATATGGTGCTATGAGGAGTTTTATGTAACGGAGACTTTTAAATTTAGAACTCTTTCGTCCTCATACAACATATAAGCCAGTTTAACTAAATGCAGTGACATAATTATTATTAATCAAATTAATAATTACTCTTCTTTTAAATTTGCTTTTCTCAAAACTTGACGCTGGCAGAAATGTTTAACAAATTGAAATAATAAAAAAAAAACTTTGGTTTTTGGAATGAAGGTGGTTGCATACAAGCAAATAATAATTGAATCACGATCCCAACTTCCTGGACATGGGGAAAAAGAACACAGGAGAGTAGACCAACTGGAAGTGACACATTCGTATTGTCTTCCATAGAAAATTACGATAGAGCGTTATAGTTTTATGGATTGAGGCTTCTTTATGTTCTGTCCTCAGTTGTTGAGTACTCTGAGGAGTAAATCTAACTTTCACCTACTCCAATCACATATGTAACCTTTCTGTACTTGACCGCTTATCTTGGTCAGTCGTGCTCCTATCAATGAACTCACAAAGGAACCATTGAATTGTGTAACGAGGTCGCGGCGGGCAGCGGCGTCGCGTCGCCTGAGGTCCTGTAGCACAATATAGCTCCACTATAATCTTCTCAGAACATTGAAACCCAGCTTTTATTTCGAAATATTGAAATAAATATTATTTACCCGTTTTCTCTATTAATATACCATAAAAAATTATCTCTTAGGTCGCCATTCCAAAATGTTATCCCAACCTGCCTGGCGTTGGGATTTATTTTAAAGGATATCATTTTGTTTTTTTTTTTTTTGGATAACCGTCACAAAAACGACCCTTGAAAATTGTGCAAACCGGATGATATGGATATAACTCATATATTATTACAATATATTACAATTATTTTTATATTTTGACATTTGTTAAGTCGCAGTAAAATATTTCTTTTATATGTTTTTTAACTGGGTTTCAACCAATTTTTATTCTGATTTAATAAGCGTTGAAGTTATAAAAGTATCAAAGTACCTAAACAGCCATAAAAAATTTGCCTCGTTCTTATAGACAACAAAGAAATTCATCTTGGACATAAAATCATCTCGGTTTTTTTAACAATAGGCGAACAATGCAATTATAATAATTTATGCTAACACAGGTTTCTTTATAACAACTATGTCCGCATCCTGAAGTGAGCGGAACAGTTGGCGTTGCAACAAATTTCCTATGTCATTGACCGATTACGAATAAACTATTAATAATTGTAAACGAGTAATTAAACATCTTATGACTAGAATATTTTTAATGACTCCGCCTGTGTGAAAGCGTGATGATTTTATTGGATAATCGTTGGATGATATAGTTCGGGTACAAAATGAATAGCAGCTTAAGTTTAAGTGCATTTTTTATGTATGTTTAAGCTAGATGAACGAATATGTTTCGCATCTTGAACATGTAGACATGTGTAATTTTTTGGGTTAAACGGGATTCTATTACTAAGCTGCCTGTCCGTCCGTCCGTCAGCCATCAGGCTGTATCTCATGAAACCGTGAATGAAATGCCACTTGGCTAGGGGGTTGATTAGAAATAAAAAACTTGAGCAAAACAATCAGTGCCGAATTTTTTATAATAATTTGACATTTGATTTTAAAGCATTCTGAATACCTACTTAACGTCCTATATGAATTTATTATTGGTTTCCTAGGACAAACACCATTAATTTGAGAAGCAAAAAACTTCTAGACATGAAATATTGGGCAAATCAGAATACGCACTTGATATATTATAATTATTATTATAATTATTATGTGAGCAATATGGTATTTTGTATTTTAGTTCTATTTTAAGCAGCTTTGACAAAAAAACATAATGGATAGGTGGCTAGTTAATAAAGTTTTAGTATCAAATATCTAACCTTATAAACTGTAAAAAGAAATACATATGACAAATCGATACTGCAAGAATAAATTAGTAACTTCAAACCCGAAATTACTAGACAAAAAACTGTTTTTGATCGCTATGAACAAAGATTCGCAAAAAAGTGCTTTATACTATCTTATTCACACAAGCTGCCTGTTAATGATGATTAGAACATATTTACACCTGAATACTGAAATAAAATTAACTTTAAGATGCTCTTAAATGTCTATCTGTCGCTACTTCACACCTTAAAGGGACAGAGACAGCATGACACTTCACGGTAGCTTCAAAATGATTGACGCTTTATTCGGTCATTATCTAAAAAAACAAAAAATCACTACATGACAGTAGACGTTTGCCAAAAAGAAAAGAAAAAAAAAAACACTTTTACTAGATTACATAAATTCCTTATACATAGATACTATCAAAGAAAACATTCATATTTCTGGTTATTCCTACATAAATACAGTAATCCTCTTTTAACTGACAATAAACAATTGCGACCTCTCATTGACTCAATTTGTTTAATATACAATTCACTTTTTTTTAAATAAAATCTTTTATTGTCCGATTTCTTTACGATTTATGATTATATGTATAATCAATGTGAATCAATCTACAACTAAACGGGCCGTTTATTTAATGATTTATTTGCAATATTTTGCATTAATGTGAGAGCTCTCTATTAATCTATGAGGAATCTAATAAGAATGAATGAGATGAAAGTAGTACGATGTCTTCTAGGTAGTCTAGCTAGAAAGTTATAGATTAGATAGAGACACAAAAAATTTAAGCATTACAAAGTAAAAGTGTTTTGTTTTATATATTTGATTTGGCAGCTCCCTGTAAGCACAAGAATATTCAAAATAATTCTTAAATATTAACATTCCATAAACTTAAAATCTTCAAATATCTCTACAGACAAATTGTGATTTATAAAAACTAATCTGAATAAATAAATATTATTATTATATTATTAATTTATTATTATTTATAACTTATGCATGATTTTGTGTAGTGCCTAGGGATAGAAATGTTTTCATTTAGGTACTTATATCTTGCAATAATGTATAAAACCAAATTAAGTGACATTTATTTGAATAATTTATTTAGATAAGGTAGTCTTCACTTATTTTTTTTTTTGGTTTGTGGTAGATAAACTGTAGAGTGTACTGTGTAGGTAATACCTACACTAATACCCCACATAAGGCATAGTGATAGCGATAAAACAAATTACCCTACAAATTTAAATACTAGCACAAAATTATCTAATGATACCTACTTACATACTTTGATAGCAATTGATCGATGATTTTAATCTAGGATTTTTATAAATTAAGCTCTACAAATTACTACGTAGAGTCAACTGCAAACAAGTGGTAACTTTTTTCCGTATCATTTCAAAATTTAAAACCTGTTAGCAGAACATACTCCTAAAATTTTTGCCCATAACGTTTCGGTCAACTGTACAAAAACGTTAATCACAGATTTATAGTATCAATGTGCTCATTATCATAATGCTACTTGTTTTAAATACCTAATGTAGTGTGAATGAAAATGTTCTAATTACCTATTCTAGGCAGAATGCTCTCTGTCCGTGCGTTGCACAATAATTAGAAAAGCTCTTAAAACTAAGCTTTTTACGTCATTCACGACTCACGTTGACGTAGGTAGTCTGTGAGTGGATCTGAATTATTTAAACCTGACATTCAATTGAAACCTTGACGTTGTCAAAAAACTAAACACAAAACATAGAATTTTAGTTATTATTCTATGACACAAAATAATCTGCTTGCCAAAAATTATCATAAAATATGAAAGCTTAATATTTTAGGAAATTATCTAAAACAAAAAATAAAAATATGCCCTGGAAGGATATACCTACCTACTTAACTAGGTACTTAGGTACATAGTGTAACAAGATTTTTTGATATTTATGTACGTACCTACAAATAATTTTATTTGATAATAAACTGTAATGTCATCTCATCTTAACTTCATCCTCTTATTAGTTTTCTGTCGAGAAAATAAGTTGCAAACTTGTGGGAACATAAAAACAAAAGAATGAGTTTTCGCGCCAAGAGCCAAGGTTAACACATTGAAGCTTAGGTTATAATACATTCACATAATAAATTTATCAAATACAATAGCGTCTTTTTCATATGTTCTTAACTTTCTTAAAAGTCTCCCACGTGAATATAATTGTTTATTAGTACCTACTACCATGCATGTATGGATCATCCGAATATCTTTCACCTGGAATTTGAATGTATTTAGTTAGATAAAACGGTCGTATTAATCTTAAGATTAATCAAAAACAAAAATCTAATTATACCAAAATAGGTAGATGTCGAACATTCGCGTCAAATCAGAAAGCCTAGCCTTTTCCATGGAGCGACTGCATAACTGACCTCTACAAAAAAATTATCTGTGGATTACATAGTAAGACTGGTTGTCAGGTCAAAGATCACCTTATGACAGTCGGGACCAACGGCTGATGAACGACTATTCTCGGTATATTTTCAAATGGACACCCTTCCAAGGCAGTACCGCGGCGAGCGCTACTTAACCTTTAATATCGGTCAAACCATGGGGCTTACTCTTACCCTCGAGTGCCTGGCGTAAACTTCAGAAAGCATTAATAATACCGTAAAATGCTGCAACTTTGCCTGAATTTTGAAGTTTTTTGTTCGTACAGCGAAACCTATTTATTATTATGACTTTTAATGAGTTTACGACGAAAAACAGACCTTATATCTTGTCAGGTAAGACCCAAATATTATAAAATAATTCTGTTTTTATGAATAACAAGCTCTCAAAGTCGCAGGCAAAGTTGTAGGAAAAAGACGCAACTTTGCCTAGAAGGATATCTCATTTTATAAAATGTTGATCATTTGCAGGATTTTTTTTTCCGGGTACATATGACACCTTGATGGTCCAGGCAATAACAATATTGCCCTATAGGTAATATATTATTTTTCACAGCTAATAGGCAAAGTTGTAGCAGGTGCCACAAACTTTCCATAGAAAAATATCGTTGACTGCAGGGTTGTCCTAAACAAAAACATTATTTTTTTAATACTTTTATTTAATTTCAAAAAGTAACGGTTTGCTACTTTTAAGAGTAAGTATAAATCACAAATTATTACCACAAATTATGTGGGTCACAATACTAATTAATATGTTTTTGCAGCTCGGTTTCTCTTTATATTCTGTGTTGCACTTTGTGTAAAACTGTGTCTCTGTATGAAAGCGCGGGCCCAGAGTTCACCTGGCATCTTTCCCTTAAAAAGATATTCTTTTCCAGTTTTTACTATACAGGATTAATTTGAAATTCAACGAGGTAATCAGGTGCATAAAACTGAACAACATTCCCCAAGAAACATAGGTCGAAATGTTAAAATTAAACATAACCTTTTCATACAAACATAAGTCACGTGACCTATCACTTTGTATGAAAGTTAATTTTCAATTTTAAGAATTCGGCGTTACATGTTTCTTGGGGAATGTTGTTCAGTTGTATGCACCTGATTATCTCGTTGAATATACGCACTCTTTTTAAATTAATCCTGTATAGTTGTATACTACAATACGCAAATCTAAGAGAGTGAGAGGACAACCAAATTCAGCTGAAATTTGTACGTCTGCGATGTGGACTTCTTCCTCAGCTGAAAATTCTGTAGATCGATCAAATGAAATGCTATGTAAATTTTTGAATTTGTTGATATTGGGCCGGCGCGATTTCCTCTGAATAATCAGCATATTGCGAGCTCCTGGTTTTCTCCAGCTTCGCTTTTTTGTGCTTCCCATTGTTCACACAACTACAAAAAAATGCAGTTCAATGAAATCACATTAAAAATATATCATTAATGAAATCCGACAAGTGATAACCCTAGACCCAGGCAAAGTTGTGTCAATCAAGTTTCCAAAACTGTGCACAACATTGCCTACTAAGTTATTTTGATGAAATGGTGTCCTTTTCATAAAAATATCAAACAATACGGGAAATATACAGTGTTTTCTTACCTTAGGACGTTATTTCTCCTCAGACACACCTTTTCTCTACGTAAAACTGCAAAAGTTACAGGACACTAAAAAATTTAAACCACGCGCGCCGGTTTTTGTCGCACAATTGGCAGAGTATCAATGGAGGTGCTATTGCAAAAATATAAAAATATGTTGCCCTAATAATGTAAAATTACTATCAAATGGTAGAAAATAGGAAAAAACTACGCCAACGCGAAATATCGTAATTGAAACGAAAAAGGCAAAGTTGGGCTTACTTGGCAAAGTTGCAGCATTTTACGGTATTGATTTTTTTTTTCAAGATTTGTAATATAATAAGTATTCTTAAGGACCTATGCTGATTACCAAAGGGATACCGAGTCCATAAATATTCGTATAAAATACTTACGTGAAACTAAGTAAGTAAAACCTTTGATCATTTTTCTTGTAATACTTTTGGAAAAATACATGTTTTCCCAAAAGATTCACCTACAAAAAACAGCTTATAGAGGTACCTTTTACTAATACTATCCCAGTTTAAAAATTACTTTATAGCAGTAATACTTGGTAGTATCCAAGGAAATCAAAGTTACAGTTACATAATACTTAGCTGTAGGCATACTATAATAAATCACGTTTTCTACAATGTCATAATCCTTATCAACCTTGTTACGATCATTAATATTCACATGTAATTTCTACTTGATATCGTTTTATTATCAAACACCTAGCCTCACATATAAATCTATTTATTCGATCTCATATCAAGTACTAGAAAAACCCACAGCTTCCTATATTATTTAAATAAAAATACCTATCCATTGCTAATACAGGTTGTAATCTATTTGTGCGTCAAATTCCGTCCATAACCCTTCAGTAGCTTATACCTACGTGAGGTGAAACTAACCTGTCCATTCTGCTAAACTTTCACGTTAATATTAATAGAATTTTAATTTTCTAATAATTTAATACAGATTTAACGTTCCGACACGTAATTATTACTTAAATTAATGTCAAGTGCCAATATCTCAATAAATTACATGTAAGTTACTTACCGCCTTGTCCATCGTTTAAAATACATGGGCGTGCTTTGGATACGTATGTAATAATTGAACGAGAGAATTATGCCATCGAAATAATAATAGGACTAATCGGGTGCCTATTGAAAGCCGAAATAATACAATAGTCATTATTTATGTGCTTTTATTTTAAGGATAGTATAACATTCTTCTTGCTACTTCAAAAGCATCTGATTTGGCCTAATCTCATGAAAAGAAAAGGCACTGGAAAGCTTGCTTTCCAGTGCCTTTTCTTTTCACTTGTGTTATCTTCTACACTTGTGTTATCTTATAAATATTTAAGTTCAAATTAAACTGTTACATGTTGAGTTTTAAAGTAAATTTAAAATATTAAAAGAAGATATATATCGATCAGTAGGTAGGTAATTTGACTTACAGAGGATTACTAGGAGGTTACTTCCCGTGTACTTCTTAAAAGGTTCGAAGGTACGTGTTATATAGCACAGATAAAGAAAAAATTTCTAAATACATCATTGTAATAAAAATATTTTTAATAATTTTAAACTTATATAGGTTTGTACGGAACCCTCGGTTAGCGAGTCCGTCTCGTACTTGTTTTTTAATCTTGTGGAAGATAACAAACTCCAATCTAGTATTACGTTTCAAAAATTTAATTAGTAATAGATAAAAATGTATTTATCTGTTGTAATCATTATTTACGGCCAGTACTTACGCAAATAATAATCGCACATGTGATTAAATTGTTTTCCTACTTGCGCACTGTTATCTATGGTTTTGGTTTATTTTGAAAATTAAAAATGGAATTATATTACAAATGCCACAGGTTGAAAACTTCAAAAATGAAACTCCTCTGATTTAAGCTCCTATCATCTTTTAATTTATACCATGTCTACATTCCGCGTACCAAAATCAGGCTTTCAGTACCGGAGTTAAGTGTAGAGACTGATGAATGTTAAATAAGTTTGACCTAGCTGTCGTCAACCGTACGTAAATCTAGAATCGATTTGTCTACTTTGTAAATAACAAACCAAAATTCTTTATCCAACTGCCAATCGTAAGGTTTTTCTGAAAGGTTAAAAACCTTTGTACGCTTACCAACAATAGCTTTGACCTCTTTTTACACCAGCAAAGAGACTACCATGCTTGTCGATGTGAAATAGTACCTTCCTAATCAGGTTTAATGACATGTTACACATCGATTGGTTTTCGACACCCACGATCATGGTTAGGGTTACTGACAAACTGGGGCCGAATTCTCCTATTTTTAAACCGTCCGATGGCAGTGTAATGATCGTAATGTCGACGATTTTGTAAAAAAAAATAAAGCCCATTAAGTTTGAAATGTCAGTAAGGGATTACCAAATTATTGGCAATCGTGCTAAGATACTATGAAATACACGATTTCACAGATTAAATGCTTAGAAGAATACCAAATGTGCCAAAATCAATCGAAACTACGATCATTACACTGCCATCGGACGGTTTATAAAATAGGAGAATTGGGGCCCAGATCTTGTTTAATGTTTACTGTCATTGTACTTTTGTTAAGCCTTGAGAAAATAATTCAGTCAACATAACTATAAACAATCACATTAACAATTGAACATTACAGATTTATAGCAATTTGTAAAAGGTTTTATAAAAGATAAATTCTGAAGATTTTTCTAATAATTGATTCGGGTCATAGAATCTAATTGACATAGTTTTGAAGTTGTTTAAAAACAGTTTCTGCATAAAATTATTCACACATCATGCAAATATTAAAATAACTCGTTTGTTAATACGTTTTTTATCATTAGGTTTATTTTTATAAATAATTATACCATACTAATATATTTTTAAATTAGTGCTAAATAGATCAAATAATTTTGGAACATTGGAATAACATTAGCGATGTAGGTTGAAATTTATTTGAGTAATATTATTCACATGCGCATAATAACAGACAGTAATATTATTTTAAATACTGACCTATTATTTCAAATAGTAAATAAAAAAAGTATAGTAGTAAATTAGTAAAAAGTATTTAGGAAGAAAACTACTTACCGTTGTAGTCCAATAAAAAAATAAACACTTATCCGTAATGATAATTAAAACACAAAAGCAAAATTTAAATTGTTGCGGGAACTTCAATTCAAAACTTTTTCGTTCCGCAGTAAGGCGAAGAGATCGGCACTCAACACAGGCGGCGGCAACGCGTGCTAGCGACTCTGTGACCGACGTCGGCGGCCGCGGCAAGCGGTCAGCGGAAGCAAAGCCGAGTTCAGCCGAGACCCGAGCCGTGGGGTGCCGATACCAGTCATTGTATTACACAGGTACACATGATACCACACATAGTAACAAGTTGAACACGCCTTTATGTTAAGGAATGCTTTCGTTTTATTAGATGTGAAGGATGAATTTTGCATGAATGTGTGATTTTATCGAAATGGCTAGGGACAGCTGAAAAGCCAGTATTGCACTGAGCTGAAACAAGGAAAAATGTTTTTTCAAACTTATGTATAACCACTTCTAGGCCCATTGCAGTTTCTTGATCCCGAGTTAACTCAACGTATGGTTAAATATGCTGACTAATGGTTTAAAAGCGTTTTTTTGTCAATTTTTATTCCAACTTATTCAACCACATGGTAGACTAACAATAAAAGAAAAATCGCCTTTTACCGAAATTTTAAACTATTTATTAGCACATTTAACCATTGGTTAACTTAACTCGGGATAAAAAACTGGTCCTTAGGCACCTACTTGTGTTTGTAAGTAACAAAAATAATTTTCAGAATGAAGAAGACGAGCTTTATTTTTATAAACAAATAAAAAAACAAAAAGCCTTTGTATTTACTTTTAAAATACCAATCACGAATGAACACCACTCACTAGATATTGTCGCCGTCGCCGTGGGATATTCTCGCCTCTCTCCATTGAAGTGTGCCGGCGAGAGCTCGATCAACAAACATACATGTACATCACCATAAACTTCCGAGTAGCAACTAGAAAGTCTCGCCATAATTATTATTCTCATATCATGATTTTATATCTGTATATTTCTTGAGAAGTCTATGTAGCTGTAAGTAGTTTGCAAATGGTATAAAACCTTATTTACCGTCATGTTAATGATTGGGGTCATAATATCCAAGTCCAAACAAAACATAACGTGGCATAACGCAGATTATAGTTCAAGTACTCGGGTTTGCCAAATCTTTTTTGTGTTCTGAGAGTCACCGGGTAGCGTTTGTTATACATTTTAGCCATTTATCAGATTTTTTACTTAATGAGAAATGTATTTTTAAACTTACGTACCACTTAGGACCGGTTTTTTGATCCCGAGTTAACTCCTAAATAATCCTATAATCCAATATTATAAATGAAAAGTAATTCTGTCTGTCTGTATGTTATGCAATCACGGTTAAACTACTGAATCTAGAGCCTGAAAAAGTACATATTGAGCTACGGGAGTTGAGGGTTACAGCTAGTTTCTTATAAAAACTTTTAATAAAAATAAACTGGGCACAATAAAATAGCATAAAAAATTATCATTTTTATCAATGCATAGAATCTGCATGTAGGTAGGTATATACGACCAAAAAACGCACAAAAAAATCGATATTTTATTTACAAGGGTTTTCTTAAATAAACGCCTAATAATTATTTACCAAAATGTAGGACATCGTCTAGACAAAAAAATATAAATCTATTACGTCTGAGTGTTTCAAGCTGTTGAGGTAACTAGAGCGGGCAGAGCAGCCCCAGACATAGAAATGTTTACATATTTTACACAAGTATATGTAGTTATTAAAATCTACGTAATTTATTATTACTTAAAAATAACCAAGTTTAAATAGTTTATTTAGCAGTAATAGGTACCTACATATAACAATTAAAAAATCGTGACGATATTTCATATTCAATGACTCCGTAATGGCGTGAGATGTTTATGCCTAGCTTTATCAAACTCCGACTGACTCGAAATATTACATAATTATATACCTACTTACAAAGATTAATTTTATAGTACCTGGATGACCGAGCTTTGCTCGTCTTGCCGGGAATTTCCTTAAAATGAATGCTAGCTAGATCGACGGCCCCGAAATCCCTGCTAGTATGCAGGGGGTTTCGGGGCCGTTTCCATTCATTCGTTTAATTTCATGAATATCGTTGAAGCCGTTTACGAGATTCAGATTATTTTTCTCGTTTAAAGATATAAGATATAAGATAATACGTATAACTCACTCAAGAGCACCTAAAATAAAATTTTATTGTGCCGTAGAAGCTGATCTAGTCATGGACCGTTGAACGCAGTGGAGTGTATCTTAAGAATGTCCTCAAACTGTAAAAAATACAGAAATAACTAATATTTACTTGAATTGAATGAATTTACTTGAATACCTCTTCACTCTCGTAGTATTTACATTTCTATATATTCAGTAGTACCCGGTAGTACCTATATGTGTAGGTTGTGTACTGTTTAATTTGCTCTTTATTCTCTTCTGAATGTCTGTGTATCATGAGCGCATTGCATTAACCAAATTAGCGTTACCAAAGTCATTATTTAACTTTGAAAACAAAACATTGTTATAGATCTTCTTCTGTAGGTATAGTAGCGGGTTCGATGACCTTTTGTGTGTATTTGCAGGTACTTGGTCTGTTTTCTGGATGCTTAAACATGAAATAACATTTACATAGGTACTCAGTATGTAAACACTCAAATATTGAAAAATTCAGTCTACGAAAAAATATTGTATAAATTAGCTTAAACGAAGGCAAAGAGTGTATTTAAAGGCTCTTGATAGAGAAGCCGAAAAATTTTTTGTAAGCGTATGTAAACAAATACAGCAGAACTAGTTATCTCAATTTACAAGTCTTTCTCTACTTTACTACATGTCCGCCGACTGTTAGACGACGTGACTGGCTTTGGCTGGCGAACATTAATAATTTTCTCTATATTAAATAAACTAGCTGTTGCCCGCGGCTTCGCTCGCGCGTAAAGTAATGAGTAAGTAGTATTAAAGGTAGATGTATTCTGGGATTTTCAAAGTAAGGAGAATGTATAAAATTTTTCATCTAATATTATGGCGTTAAAATAATAATAAAAGTAAAGTAAGTAGCAAAAGCATTTGTTTTATGGAATCGGAGACAAAAAAGGTACCATAAACACCCAGACTCAAGACAATGTATAAAAGTGATTTTCTACATGGACCCGTCCGGGGATCGAACCTGGAACCTTAGAGCTGGCGACACCTTAAAAACCGGAGTGAACGCCACTCGACCACGGGAGTCGTCATTCTAGATATGTCTTAGATGGTCATTATCTTATCTATTTATCTTTTCATCTGTCTATCTTTGAGAATACTGAACTTCACATACCAACTATTTCAGCCCTTATTTCACCCCCTTATTTCATAAATACATCTATATTGTATTTCTATATATATAAGAAATACATCTTATTTATTTCTAACTAATAACCCTTGTATGAAATTGAATGTGTCTATCTTTGAAAACGACACAATTCATTTGCCTACAAACTTCCAACCCCTTTTTCACCCTCTTAGGGGGATGATTTTTAAAATCGCTGAAATCGTCATTATTTATTTCTTTTCAGAAACCCGTATACGAAATTTCATGAGTCTATCATTGAAAATACCGAACTTCCCATAAAAACTTTCAACCCCTATTTTACCCCCTTAGGGAATTGATTTCCAAAAGAAAAGTAGCCTATAGCCTTCCTCAATAAGTGGGCTATCTAACAGTGAAAGAAGTTTTCAAATCGGACCAGTACTTCCTGAGATTAGCGCGTTCAAACAAACAAACTCATCAGCTTTATAATATTAATATTAGTATAGATAAATAATTATAGTATCTTAGCCGTGTGCAGCGCCCCTTAGTGAACTCCACTGCGGGTGACGTAACCTACGACAAACTTATTATTTGCGGTTGGTACAGTATTCGGGTCTAGGGATCGAACCGCAAAATTAAGTTTGTTTTTTATTGTATATACTTTTCCGGGATAAAAACTACCCAGTGTGGTGCCCAGGATATTAAAGAACAATTATACCAAGTTTTATCGAAATCGAACCGGTAGTTTTTGCGTGATGCCTGAACAAACAGACAGACAGACAGACAGACAGACAGACAAAAATTTTTTTAATCACATTTTTGGGTTCGGTGTCGGTCTATTAACACACCCCGCCATTAATTTTTATGATATTTTCAATGTACAGAATTTTCACTTCTACAGATTTATTATAAGTATAGATTACCTATACAACAATTCTATACCCAAGTGCGCGAAATTTCATATTAATCCGTCAGCGCAATTTTCTTAAAAAGGGGTACAAAGTTTTTGCTTCACGTATTTAATAGATACTCGTCTATAGGTTAAATTAAATTTATTAGATACTAGCTGTTGCCCGCGGCTTCGCTCGCGCGTAAAGTAAAGAGTAGTATGTATTCTGTGATTTTCAAAGTAAGGAGAATGTATAAAATTTTTCATGTAATATTATGGCGTTAAAATAATAATAAAAGTAAAGTAAGTAGCAAAAGCATTTGTGTTATGGAATCGGAGACAAAAAAGGTACCATAAACACCCAGACTCCAGACTATGTATAAAAGTGATTTTCTATATGGACCAGTCCGGGGATCGAACCTGGAACTTTAGAGCTGGCGACACCTTAAAAACCGGAGTGAACGCCACTCGATCACGGGAGTCGTCATTATAGATATATCTTAGATGGTCATTATCTTATCTATTTATCTTTTCATCTGGTTATCTTTGAGAATACTGAACTTCACATACCAACTATTTCAGCCCTTATTTCACCCCCTTAGAGGGTAGATTTCTAAAATCTCGGAAATACATCTTATTTATTTCTAACTAATAACCCTTGTATGAAATTGAATGTGTCTATCTTTGAAAACGACACAATTCATATGCCTACAAACTTCCAACCCCTTTTTCACCCTCTTAGGGGGATGATTTTTAAAATCGCTGAAATCCTGTTTATTTATTTCTATCCAGAAACCCGTATACGAAATTTCATGTGTCTATCATTGAAAATACCGAACTTCCCATACAAACTTTCAACCCCTATTTCACCCCCTTAGGGGGGATAGATTTCCAAAAGAAAAGTAGCCTATAGCCTTGCTCAATAAGTGGACTAACAGTGAAAGCATTTTTCAAATCGGACCCGTACTTCCTGAGTTTAGCGCGTTCAAACAAACAAACTCTTCAGCTTTATAATATATAATATAATTATATAAAGTATAGATAAATAATTATAGTATCTTAGCCGTGTCACAGATTAATAAATAGTTACTTGGCCGTGTGCAGCGCCCCTTATTGAACTCCACTGCGGGTGACGTAACCTACGACAAACTTATTATTTGCGGTTGGTACAGTATTCGGGTCTAGGGATCGAACCGCAAAATTAAGTTTGTTTTTTTTTGTATATACTTTTCCGGGATAAAAACTACCCAGTGTGGTGCCCAGGATATTAAAGAACAATTATACCAAGTTTCATCGAAATCGAACCGGTAGTTTTTGCGTGATGCCTGAATAAACAGACAGACAGACAGACAGACAAAAATTTTTTTAATCACATTTTTGGGTTCGGTGTCGGTCTAGTAACACACCCCGCCATTAATTTTTTTGATATTTTCAATGTACAGAATTTTCACTTCTACAGATTTATTATAAGTATAGATATTAATATTATAAATGCGAAAATAACTGTCTCTCTGAGTATTACGCAATCATGCCTAAACTACCGAACCGATTACAATTATATTTTGTACAGAGATAGTCAAGAGTCTGAGAAAGGACGCTACTTTTTGCCACGGCAACCGATATCCACGCGGGCGGAGTCGCGAGCTACAGCTAGTAGTGTCATAATTTATTAAAATGCCGATGAAAGGATTTGAGAAAACGTCGAATGACTCCCACTGAAACAGCAAATTAATCGGTCTGGTAAACCCCATTCTTTTAACTACCCTCTCTTCCTGTTGTAAATAATGTGCTAAAACAATACTGAATGCGATATGATCTTTTAATCTGACCCAAATCTAACACCGGCACTCAAAAAGGTTTGAAATCATTTGGTCACTGGTCAGGGCTAACAATTTTAGGGCATGAGTGTATTTTTAGTTTGAACATTAACCTAAAAACTATGTAGTGCAAGGTAGGCTTTTATTTATTCTACATAGATCAAAGAAAATAATAATAATCTACATGTAATGCTATATCCAGAGTTCGTTATTTATCTTTTGTCTTTTACTTATGAGAGAAAATCTATGCTAACAAATGTTATACATATTAGGCTTTGACTACTATACCGGGGCTTTTGACGAAACCTTAAGGGCCTCCAGCTTATGACATCATAAGTGGGAGAAAATAGAAGCCACAAGTGACGTGGCAGGCCCCCACTATTTATCTTAAATTCGCTGTATCTATGTAGATATTATTAGATATCATCCTATAACAGGACAATGAAAAAAAATTGTCCGCATGTCAATAATTCTTAGCTATGATACTACGGTTATTTAAAAAAAGTGTTTAGATTAATATGAGATATTATACTGATGTTTTTTTAACCTCGTTCGCGATGGCCTAGTAGCATAATCATGAGATACGTATGCAGTGTTGCAACCTTGTGCAGGTTAAAATTCAGACTAGTGTCGATACCAATTTGCAATTTTAAGACGCCGCTGACTAAAAATCAAAGAAGACATCGTGAATTATCTTGGATTTCAGCACACGCTGAGCAAGCCACCAATTGATCGAACGAACGGGTTTTTTATAAAACTTAATGGTTGCTTGGGCCCAGGTAGGTGGGAGAAAATAGGATTCTTACTTTTCGCCTAAACACACCTTAAGGCGGTATGAGTCTAGCACGCTTACCCCACAAGCAAGCGTGACTCTTTTACATGAAGATTCCTACCAAAAAGTTTCACAAATATTCATTTAGCGATAACTAACTAACTCACCACGTCGCCCTTCACCGACTGACCCTTCTGAAATCTTAACAACCTTGGACTATTACCCCCAATAACCACTACCATTTTTATGATACACTTCCATTTCAGTCTCACGAAAAAAGAAAATTGTGAGTACTGTAAAATACTTTATTTATTTAGCTTTACCCGCGACGTTTTTCGCCTTGATCAGTGTATTTATTGACGTCGATAAAAGAAAGTGTAATGGTCGCCTTAGCGGTTCAATGACCGGATTCGTATGCACAGGGTTGCAGGTTCAACCCTGTGCATACGAATGGTAGGTAGGAAAGGTAAAGTTTCAAACTCGGGTACTAATGTGACTTTCAAAAGTTATGTCTACTTTGTTAATTATTTTAAGACACCATTGACAAAATATGGTGAAGGAAAATGTCGAGAGGAAATCTGGTTTCCAAAAATTAGAATCTGAAATCGCCAACCCGCAATGAGCAAGAGTGGTGATCAATGCTCGTTCGTTCTCTATGTGGGTAGAGGCCTGTGCCCATCAGTGGGACAATTATAGGCCGGTACCTATAGCTGAGAGAGGTCGCGAAGCTATAGCTATAGCACGAGTGGCGTCGCGACGCTTTAGTTGATAGACGCGGCGCGCGGCGTCGCGATGCTATAGTAGAGTGGCGCGGCTTGGCGTCGCGATGCTATAGTAGAAAGGCGAGGTGCGGCGTCGCTGTGCTATAGTAGAGTGGCGTTTGCGAATCAATAGTACAGCGGCTTCGCGACGCCATAGTTGCATACTTGCATGCACATTGGCATGCAAGTTTTCCGATGTTCACTGTGCAAAATAGGTCCCTAATTGTTCATCTTGTGCGGCTTTCAAGGGTAGGTAGGCTTAGTACAACCAGCTAGGAAAAAAGCTCCGAGTGCGATACGTTAGGCAATACTGAAAGCATAAAAGTAGGTAAAGTATTTCGATACCAAAGTTGCCACAACACTATTATTGTACATAGGCCAATAGGCAGAGCACGCGTCTAAAAATAAAGTGACGTGTAATAAATCGATTCAAAACAATGACTATAATTATTCATTGTAGATAAAGATAACATTAGGTACTGTCGATAAACAGGCGCTTAAAAACTCGGGAATGACCAAATATTAAAACTAAGCTCCTGGCAAACTTAATATAGCAATACTTATTACTAGAAAAATCTTGCTCTTCTAAAAACTCTAGAGTATTTAAAATGATAAGTTAGATACCCCAGATTATTTAATTAATTTATTTATTTACACACACACTTACATCTATCATAACAGGAACTTAACCTAATGCGACAGAGATGGTAATTAAATTCTTATAGATACATATTCACTTATCAACACATTCATAATAAAATAGTAAGTGAGGACCTCGATTACCTACACTATTAATTGATATTTTTTACGATCTCCACGCGCAACTACTACGGACCACGAAATTTACGAAAATTTGAAATGTCTTTAAAATCATGAATATATTAGTCTTTCTTGGTGAAACAAAGCCAAAGCAAAGTGTATTTGTATAGATACGAGCTTTACTTCGTTGTGCACGTGTCTAATCGGTGTAGTGTAAAGTGTACCAGTCTCCTGTCTCAGTATAATCTATGGTGTAAACTGTGTTTCATTTGTATACGTGTAACGTGTGTGGGCAATAATGTACATTGTACAATTTATTTATTGTACAATGTGTAACAGTGTAACAAGGTACATCACTATAGTGAATGACATCTCAAGTTAAAGTGTTACTAGCATTGGCTAGGAGATTCTTAAATTGGTACAATAAATGCCTTAATTTTCCATTGTCAATAAACATTTTTATTTATGTTATAGGTTATAATTCGATCAGTCTTAATCTACTATATAAAAATAAGTCGGGTTTTCCTTCCTGACGCTATAACTCCAGAACGCACGAACCGATTTCCACGATTTTGCACTCGTTGGAAAGTTCTCGGGCTCCGTGAGGTTTATAGTAAAGAAAATTCTCAATTACATAAAAAAAAATTTAGACCGCGGGCGGAGCTGCGGGAAACAGCTAGTTAAATTATATATTCCATCTGTTAAATGATCTAATTACGTTCAGTAAATAAATAAAATAAAGGATACCCAAAAAATAAAGGAGAATACAATTTTAGTATATTATATGCATTTGACAATGGCCACACTGATAAGAATTTCTTCACGTCATTGACAGGAAATTATCTGTTTTGTGTAGGAGAAGTAGAAAGAGCGGGCGCCGGTAGATCTCACACAGTGTATATTTTGAGGTGGTTTGTATCGAACACTTCGTAAATACATCGTACTGTGCTTAAATACAAAATGTCTCACTTTAAACTCGTATCGTCGACCAAGGCTTCTGATGTGATTCCTGTTAACAAATATGTATCGGAGAAGACCGGCATCACGGTGATTATTGCTGGTGTTGAAGGACCTCTGGTCAACGGGTTCTTTTGTCTCGGTGAGTTTTACTTTAATCCTTAGAAAAATGCAATGCTACACTTACGTTACATTTATTAAATAGAAATTTCCTGACCCATCTACCTACGTAAATAAAATGATAACAACTGTTAAGTATTATTTTGACATTTAATTTTATTACAGCAACTGAGGCTCATGATGATGATGGCTTGCCCCATACATTGGAGCACCTTATTTTCCTCGGCTCTGAGAGATATCCTTACAAGGGGATATTGGACTTGCTGGCCAACCGTTGTATGGCCCACGGTACCAACGCATGGACTGATACGGACCACACTTGCTACACTGTGTACACGGCTGGAGATTCCGGCATGTTGACATTGTTGCCGATATACCTTGATCATATACTGATGCCGACCCTCACGGACCATGGTTTTATTACCGAAGTCCACCATATTGACGGAGAGGGTGAGGATGCTGGTGTTGTGTATTGTGAAATGCAAGGGAGAGAGAATACTTCATTCAGCCGGTAATATATAATTTAAATTTGGTATGAATCACAATTTACATAAGTACCTAACTTGTGATTATTGATGCTTTTTAAGAAATACTTGTTGCACTTTGTAAATTTGACTCAATTAATATATTATAGTATTTAAAAATTTCAATGTGTTTTTTTATTTCTTTGGTCCATGTTATATTTGTATCTTTTATTACAACTGTAAGATTCAATTGAAATTGTCAGTACCCCCAATAAGATTTCTATTGGAAGTAACAAAATGTTTCCTCTATAATTTTTTCTCTTGAATGTACATTTTGGATTGTTATTAATAAATTAATAATACTTTTTGTTGCAGATGTGAGCTACAGTTATTGCGTGCCATGTACCCAAACAGTGGATATTCTGCTGAAACTGGTGGTATTATGAAGAACCTAAGAACCTCTACTACTAATACTAAAGTAAGTAAATGGGCGTTTCTCTGTAAACTGGGCAACTCATTGTCCCAGGCAAATTTTGTTTAAAAAAATTAAAGATCCTTATTATTTTATAGATAATTCCAAAAATCAATACCTTAATCTAGCTCTGCTCTACATTAAAAATCCATTAAAATAAACTTTATTAATTTAAAAACGTTAATATAGTTCTTAAAAACCAGTCCCCTGGCATGTCACCAAGGCAGTATAGCTACTTCAAACTAAATTAATCGGGACAGTATCTGTTGGAATTAATTGAATTGTTTTATTATTACATCAATATTGTTTGATTGTTAATGAGCCCTATTTATTTTACGTAAAAAATATTTGACAATTTAAAAAAAGGCAATGAAACTTTGTCTTCGCATTTAGTGAACAGTTCCCCTGTCTATATTGTAAATTACGTTTCATGTAGCCGAAAGGTCAAACTAAGGCTTTTAAGTGTTTAACGAAATGCAAACAGTCTGACTTTTGCTCGGTTACCGACTTGAAGACCCGTAGGCTATCTTATTTAGTAGTGTGCGAGCGTCCTTCCGTGGAAGCCGCGTTGTAACCTGACAGCAAACAGTCCTCTGGTAAGGATTATTTTACTTCTATTTAAGTATTTTAATGATTCCTTCAAATTTTTAAATTGTTACAATAGATACATATTTCCTATGTGCAGCAAAATAGCAAAGATCTATTACATTTAGTACTACTAATCAATGAAATCAAATTAAACAGTCCCCTGGCAACAGTCCCCTGTCTTTTTACAGGACAGGGGACTGTTTCTGCATCCAGGGGACTGTCTAAATGATTTTTGTTGTCGTTTTAGATTTGTTTTGAGATTGGCGCCAAAGAAAAAAAGTGTGCAGGAATATGTAAACCTAGGACAAACCATCCAGCTTGGTAAACACAACGTCGAGAAAGAAACCGACCGGAGGATCCGTTTGCGCTAGGCAGCGTTTGGTAAACTTCGTTGAGTCTTCACGTCGCCTGTACCGCAAAGTTTGAAGACGAAAGTCTTCAACCAGCGCGTCCTGCCTGTCATGACCTACGGCGCCAACATGTGGACACTGACATTAGGGCTAGTCCACAAACTCAAAGTCGCTCAGCGAGCTATGGAGCGAGCTATGTTCGGAGTTTCTTTGAAGGATAAAATCAAGAATGAGATTATCCAGAGAAAACCGGAGTTACCGATAAAGCTTGCAGCGTCAGTAAGCTGAAGTGGCAGTGGGCTGGTCATGTCTGTCGAAAGACTGATGGCCGTTGGAGCAGACGAGTCCTTGAGTGGAGACCGCGAATCGGCAAATGTAGTGTAGGTCGGCCCCAAGATGGACCGATGAACTTAAAAAGGTAGCTGGGTCGGACTGGATGCGGAAGGCTTAGGACCGGGTGTTTTGGCGCAACTTGGGAGAGTCCTATGTCCAGCAGTGGACCGCGATAGGTTGAGTTGATTGATGAATTACTTGGCAAAACAAGTATGGAATATAGATATGAGGGAGTAATTGACAAGATTTATGAAGATGATGGCGAAATCGGGTGACTTTCTTAAAGCTCTGTGATAATATTTAGGTACGATAATGGTGATGTCAAAGACAAAGCTTGTCCATTCCTTGGTATTCTCCATATTTAGCTATGGTGCAGAGACATGGGTCCTGAAGAAAGCTGATAGAGACCGCATTGACGCTTTTGAAATGTGGTGTTGGCGTAGGATGTTACAGATCCCTTGGACTGCCTTTCGCACCAACGCGTCTATTCTGCGTGAGTTAAACATCTAAACCAGACTGTCCACCATCTGTGTGCGCAGAATACTGGAGTTTTTCGGGCACATTGCTCGCAAAGACGGTCACAACCTTGAACAGCTGATGGTAACAGGCAAGGTTGACGGGAGAAGACCAAGAGGCCGCATTCCAATAAGATGGTCGGATCAAATCCGATCGTCGCTAGACAACAATCTCCACAAGGCCCTCCACGAAGCAAAAGACCGAAACCGATGGAGGAGGATAGTAAACGTAAAAATGATTCAGCGGGGGAGTCACGACCCTCAGGATTGAGGAATACGACGCGTGGAGGAGGAGGAGGAGGATGGTGATGTGGCAGACATTACAATGGACCAAGTGGTACAGAAGCTGTCTAATCTAAATATAGTTTTAAAAGGCAATAGAATGTATTACAAGTTTGATTCATCTATTATGAGACTTTCAGTGCTAAGCAAAATATTACATAAAATAGTTGATTATTTAATTTTTTATTGTTCAGTTACTTAATCTTAAGCTCCAAAGTATATAATAATAATAAAAAAACATTTAATTTAATACTAAAATTGTATTTTTTATTTAATTTCACAGTCCCCTGGCTTTGGCAACAGTCCCCTGTATATTTTTTTCACAAAATGCTAAATATTTTCAAAAGTAATGGGTATATTTGTGGTTCATCTGCCGTATATTAATAAATAGACGGATACTTGTTCCCTAAATAAAATTTATTGTATTATGAGCAAAAAAGTTGCCTAGACAGTTTTCGTACAATAGTTGCCCAGTTTACAGAGAAACGCCCAAATAGTACTATAGAAAAATATTGATAATATATTTGCAGGATTTTTAATTTTCTTTTCATTTTTTTCATTTGCTATTTTAATGTTCATAAACTGAGTCGATGGATTCTGTATTTCATAAAAACTGGTACTTTTCCTTTAAATTTTATAGTCTGGCTGAGAAATATATTTGTCTTTATTTCTATTTCAAAGAGGTTCTACCATCATGTTATTGATTTTATTTGAAGAGTCCACCATCAATCATTTCAATGTCGGTTGTTTTGATTAACAAAAAACCTTTCCATAGATCGTATCTATCGTTCTGTTCTATATTTTACATTTATAGCTGAATAAAAATTTTATAGAGTATTTTCTTTTTATGGGACATTTACCTAAACATTAGTGTTAGATTAAAAATCATTGGATATGGTTTTATTTTAATTTTATATCCATAGAAAACATTTCAAACAGTTTCGAATAAACTAAGAAAATAATGAAATACCTACTTTAGATGGGATTGGATATTTCCGCATTTAAAAGATAAAACAATGAATAGATAGCGTTTAGTGCGCGATAAAATATTAATGATTATTTTTTCATTTGCAAGTTATAATTATTTTTATTCCTTATTATTTTTAAAAGCATACTAGCAAGGTCGCACATTACTGATTTTGTTAACCCCTCATATTAAGCTTTATTGCTTGTATTATTACGAGTGGGTTCACGTCGCGTCGGTAGTGCAATGGGTAGGATTCGAGCCGGCAACTACGTGATCGCAAGTCCGACGCCCTACCCTACCTACCTACTATATGAAACAAGATTGCAAAAAAAAATAAACAAGAACAAGTTTGGATTCGAAATATAATGTGTTATTCACCAGATCAATAGCCTCACTGTTTTCTGAAAGGGTCTGACAGACATCCTGTTAAGCACTCTGATTGGCTGTTTCTGGTTGGTCAACTTCGCAGTTGTGATCAGTTGATTCGAGGAACTAGGGGACCGGAAATAGACTGCAATGCAAACTATATTTTATTATCTAGCCCGTTTTTATAATAATAAAAAAAATTAGGCACGATTTTTTTTTTCTTTTTCGCAATAATGAATGTCAACGTAGATACTTATAGCTAATTATTATACAGATATGGCTACTATTTTCGCCTTCTTATGATATGTGTCTAACAATTTTTTATTACCTAACTAGGTTACGTACCTACCTACTTAACAGATTTTTACGATTCATACCTAGTCCGCATTCTTATTATCCTGTTGTACTTGCCCAAATTGTTATGCTATTATAGTTACAGTTTTTCATAGTAAGTAAAAAGGCATGAATAAAATCATCAACAAAGTAACTGTATAATTTATTGCCACAATTTCTATGAAAACTTTGTATTAAGATCGCTGCGCGCAGTTTTCCATACAAATTATGACATAAACTATATGACAAATCTACCTATAGATGTCATGCTCTGCTTTAGTAATTCACCTGAATTACTTAATATTTCACATAATAATCTCCCGACCGAATTTCGGCCTCGGCGGCCAATCTCTGATGAGATCAGCCATGTACTCAGGAGATATTATACTGCACAAGTGTGTGCGCAAACACAGGTGCACTCTCTGTTCCTTCACTCTCAGTCCGATGGGACGGTTGACCGACACGACCGGAGAGGGATCAGGCGCAGGACCAATGGCTTTATGTGCTTTCCGAGGCACGGAGATGTAAACACCGCCACACTTCCTGACTCCGAGCGGTACTGAGAATTTCTAAACTCAGTAAATATTTTTTGCTCGACCTGGGAATCGAAGCCGAGACCTCATTCACGGCAGTCACGCTTGCGACCACTAGACCAACGAGGCAGTCGTATATTTCAATATTTCACATAATTATATTTGTTACAGGTAAAAGAATTCCACCAGCAATTCTACCGCGCGGAGAATCTTACGATCATTCTAACTGGTCAGATAGAGGCTGAGGACGTGTTCGAAGCTCTGGCTGTCGTCGAAGATGACATCATCGCTAAGGTAATCACAAACGTACAGGCAGCAAAAAAGTTCGAAAATAATCATATTTACAAAAAACCTAATCTCAAGCAAATGTAATTAGTATTTATTGTAATTAAGAAGTTAAAGAGTCACACCAGACCTCTATAGAAAACTCGTCAGACGCCAATATTCTACTCGAAACATTTGTCAGTTTGTAATTTTTTTTAAGCTTGGCATTAAGTAGTTAAATCCTTGTGTCACAAGGAGTTTAAACAACATTAAAATCACATGCACAAAGAATACTCAGATTTTAAACGAGCATTCAAAACTATTCATCGACTTTTGTTGCTAGCTGTACATAAAACATGCAAACTGCATATTATCTCGGACAATGTGTAAGTCAATTATATCTTCACGGTATAAACATATCTTTTAATGTCGTAGGTAGGTATCCCATATCGACGTCATTATTTTAAGTAAAACTCCTTAGAGATATTAAAAGTGATTGTACTGTATATTCTAATATCTTAATTTGTTCACCATTATGCCATCAAGAGACCAGTATTAGTATGAGTCATGTATCAACCAGAATACTGACATATCTAGTAACTCGTAGAAAATGTTAGGGTTGGCACATGAGTAGGAACGTAAATTACCTATTTTGTATAAAAATACTACATATTGCCCTGGGCTTTGGTTGCGCCTATGTTACTCTGAGACTATGTAGCATTCTAATGGTGAAGAATGTTTTGAAATTAGTCCAGTAGTTTTTGAGTTTATAATAATATTTCGGGACACCTCACACACGGTTATCTGATCCAAAACTAGGCAGAGCCTATGGTGACCAGACAACTGATAAACATACATATATACAGTATTAATTTAAAAGGAGTGCGTATATTAAACGAGGTAAGAAGAAACATAGGTCACGTGACCTGTCACTTTATATGAAAGTTCATTTTTCATTTTAAGATTTCGACCTATGTTTCTTGGGAAAAGTTATTCAGTTTTATGCACCTAATTACCTCGTTGAAAATACGCACTCTTTTATTTAAAATTAGTCTTGTATTTCTAAAATACATACATAATGTAGATAAGTTTATTCGATACAAATGTACAAATATTTCCTCTTTATATAGAAGTGTTCATAGTTTCGTCAGTACTTCTCAAAACAAAGCCGAAATAAAGTTGTAATAATGAAAAAACAAAACTTTGAACTTGAAGCAACATTATTACAAGTGCCATCAATCCTAATGACTGTAAACATTAACTGATTGAACAAGTGCATGAGTCAAACTAATATTGTTATCTATTCTATTAGAATAATAGCCCTTAATATATCGTAAATAAACTATTTGTGGTTTCGTCGAAGCGATAGGAAAAATAGAAATATTTACACTCGAAACATAAGTTAATGTAGCAGCTAAACCCTGGAATACACAATGTCGTACCAAGGTACAGTGCGATTCAACCTTAAAGGCGGTTATGAACATGGGTGAGTCGCTGCGCAAAAACAAAGTCATGCGCCAGTGGGGGTGCGGGGCGGGGTACTGCGCAGTGAGCTACCAACTTCACAACCGCCATTAAGTTTGAATCGCACTGTACCTTGGTACGACATTGTATATTCCAGGGTTTAGCTGCTAGCTTTAGCTGCATTAGGATTGATAGCACTTGTAATGATAATGTTGCTTTAAGTTCAAAGTTTTGTTTTGCATCAGATTAATGCAATAATTACCTATGTCAATTTATTTTTATCTTAGGGAAAGTACCTACGAAGACAAAATATATTTAGGAAAACGATTGGTCTTGGTAAGAACATAATCAAATTGGAAACATTTTAACAAAATGTAGATTTGAAAAATAAATTTTATAGTGAGAAAGAAGTGAATCTACAAAATTGCTTTTTACACAAATTCAGGTTTACTGTATGAACTCACTCATGATGTTAATCTATTGTATCCACCTTCCCTCGCCATTTTACTCAGATCTTCAAATAACACTTATATCACACTAATATATTATAAGCCGAATATGTGTGTATGTTTGTTACCTCTTGACCCTCAACCGGTTAGACCAATTTTTATATAATTTGGTACGAAGCCACCCCGGATTAACCCAAAAAATTAAGTAATCTGATAAACCGCGGGTAACAAAGCGGGGCGCAGCTAATCTAGTATAATTATAAGCATTACATCAGGTTCTGGAATGAATTCAAACTGTGGAGGTTAATTTTTTTCCTAAATGTTAACATTTCACATTTCATTCTTTTTTATTTGAACATTTCTCCTAACACATATATACATAGATATAAATAACATTCTTATTTATTTCTCACATTTCCTTCCTTCCTTTTTTATTTAAACATTTATCCTTTAAACATGACGTCACTGATACACTTTAATGTAAGCTAAAGCATACAGATACAGAATTCCTAATGACTCATAGTGACTTTATGTCTTAATGCGTTCGTAATAGATTATTTTTTTTATTAAGTATATTATTATCGATTAGAGGTCTGACGCGGTTCTTCGTGTTTTCTACATCATTAGAACAACTATCGACTGTCCATTGTTTTTGTTTGATAGACAAGACGATTCGAATGATTGATTGTCGCTTCTGTGAGAAAATATTAGCAGGAATAAATATTACTTGTGGCCAATAATAGTACCTAGAATTTTGTCTATTCTAGGTACTATTATTGGCCACGAGTAACTCCTTATAAAAACAGCTGTAGACATAATTATGAATGTCAATAGGTGATTGCATAGATATAAATAACATTCTTATTTATTTTTAACGCATTCATGCCTAACAATGTAATTCATTTACAAGATATAATTAAATATGTATGTAAGAATGTTATGGGGTTTAAAATTAGAAGTATTAACGAATATCTTCAAATGGTTTATGTATAGTTTTACATACAGTACAGTATACTGATCTTAAGTTCATACATATACAGGCACATATAGTATGATTGTTAGTGTCTATGTATTTAACACATAACATAATTATTGAAAGCTATTATTAACAAGTATTTTGTTTTGCAGAAAGGGTGTATATGTGAAGAGGAGGACGAGTTTGTCAAGCCATGGCAGACCATTCCCCCCGCACCCCATTATGGCGAATACAAGGTGCAGTGGCCGGCAGATACTGAAGACTGTGGACAGGTAAGATATATTTATTTAATAATGTTACACACACAATACTTAGGTAAACAACACATAAGGCAACAAATGTTCTAAGGCTCTACTTATTTCATAAGAAATCTGCCAGCCGGCCCGCGATGGGAGAAGTGGCAAAGAAAGGCAGTCAACAGCAATCTAATTAAAGTAAAATTTAAAATTATAAGTATTCAAAATAACTACAAACATGGATGTATACTAATATAAATATTACAGGCTTAATGTAAGCTGTATACATCATACAATTATAGGTAACGGGTCTCATCCGCTTACGTAATATAAGATATAAACACCTTTTTTTCCCGACGTTATAACTGTATGTTAAACTGTATGTCTGTTTGTCTCGTCATCTTGGCTAAACGGTTAAATAAATGTTAAAGAAAGTTGTCTAAAAGATGGCCAGGAACTTTGGGAAGGTGATAGACTACTTTTTGTTGCGATAATTGCTATTTACGCGGAAGAAGTCGCAGGCTAAAACTAGTGCCTACATTTTAATTCGTACCATTTTATAAAGATACCGTTTTGGCGTGCTTTACTGTACATATTTACTGGTTATGCAATAATGTATTTGTTAGTCACAAAGCGACATTATTCCATTCCTGTTATTTGTTACTTTAGGTGATGTTCGGCTGGCGTGGACCCCTCTTAACCTATGAGAATGCTTTGAAAGACCTAACCGGATGTGCGATTCTCCTGCGATACCTCTGCGACACCGCTGCGGCGCCCCTACAGCGCTGCCTCGTTGAAAAGGAGGATGCCTTGGCTGGGGATGTGAGTAAATCTTCTATCTTCTATATATATAAAAAAAAATTGCTGTTCGTTAGTCTCGCTAAAACTCCAGAACGGCTGAACCGATTTAGCTGATTATAATCTTGAAATGTTTGTGGAAGTCCAGGGAAGGTTTAAAAGGTGTAAAACATAAATAATAAGTAAAAAAAACTGTTCCTAAACTCGGGAATTACCTTAAGTAATTTTCTTTTGACAGAACGAAGTCTGTCCGGGCAGCTAGTCATCAATATAAATGTATTTGGTAGCGATTTCACCTTATGGTTGTATACTGAAACATCAATCAGTTTGAAGCCGATAAGTCTCATGCTGTCTCTGTCATTTTAAGGTGTAATGTAGGGCCACGGGACATTTAAGAACGTGTTAAAGTTAACCCTTTCACTGTCCCGTGAGTCACATATGAACATTTCCATTGTTTCACTATTGTGTCTTCTGAAGGGACAGGGAAGGTGTTAATTTGAGTTTCATTATTCGAGGGTTAGAAACTCAATTTTGAGTTAAGCTCGCATCTGTAGGTACATCAAATGTAAAATTATTGTTTTTGTAAATTTTATCAAGTGAACAATAAAGAATAAGTATTTGACCATGGAGTGCAAACATACAAATTAAGTATACAGTTACGGAAACTAATTTTGAATAAATCCATTATATTGTTACTTGATAACGAACTGTTATCATTTTATTCGAAAAAGACGCAATGGTCTGCAAAAACGAGTTACGCTAATCTTTATTAAGATATGATTTTCGAGTCTTTTTATTTCAACCTATGTTTTTTTGTCATTGGTATACTACCAAATGACCTTAATAATACACACTTTTTATATAGCAGAATCAGGGCTCAAAACAGCCTTGTATAACGACTTAATTCCCATTGTGTATTAAATTTGGTGTTTAAAATGTATAACATTTTACCCCTACAGATATCCTACAACCTAACAGAAAACATCGCATCTCTAATCAAGATCGAACTGGACAATGTTCCTCTAGACAAGCTGGATGCTGCTCGTGATGAAGCTCTCAGGTGCTTGAAGACTGTGTGTGCGGGTGAGGAGGGGTTGGACATGGAGCGCCTGGGCCGCCTGCTGAGGAAACAGCTGCGCGAGTCCATCGCCAGCCTTGAGTCAGACCCGCATCACTCCGTCGCCTTCCGGTGTATAGGAGACGCGTTGTACTCGCAGAATGAAAATGACGTAAGTGTATAAAACTTTATTTATTCTCTCTAATCACCGCTAATGAGACACAATTGATTTTCTATTGTAATGAGGCGACCGGTCGCCGATCGGGGACGAATAGGATAAATTCAATTCTGGCAGGACGTCCTTAAGGTCCGGTCAAGCAAGCTAACTGCTGTAGATTTCGACAAAAAATATGTATACATGCATTAGCAGCAACATTGATTTAATACTGAAATGTCTTAAGTTGGCTATTCATTTTAATTACAATTTCAACTCATACGTATGTATCGAAAACCGATAAACACCCTTACTGCCCTGTAATAACGGCGTATACAGAATAAATTGCATACAGGTGTTTTTTACGTAGTAGGTATGTAGTAATCTTCTTTACCCATCTTTATTGCCTGGTTTACTACTAAGCATTAATATACTAACAAAAAGTAAACATTTAATTTTCCCATAAAAACGTTCACATCAAAACCGTATGAAATGGAAACTAACTTATGTTTATGAATCACAGCTATTGTAATGGTTTTTATCTAAGATTCAATAAAGATTATCTACGTAATACCTGAGAACAACATAAAAATACGTCATATAACTTCACACGCCAGCGGAAGAAATACTACTCGTAAATGGTCCTTTTACTATTGTACAGCTATTTAAAACGATATGTTACAATAAATATTGACTGTCCATGCTATACGGAGATTGATTTTCAGAATCACGTGTCATACATTTAACTTTGATCCATTTAAATTTTATTGACAATCAAATGAGATTCTAAATAGTTTATTTTATATGTTATGATCCAATTTCCTTTTTTAATACTGCACTACGGTTTGTACTGATATGTCAAACAATGGCTCAATAATGCGGTCACAGTGTGATGGACGCTTACAACATACAGGATTATTTTTTATGGAGTGCGTATATTCTACGAGGTAATCAGGGGCATAAAACTGAACCACCTTCCCCAAGGAACATAGGTTTCACTTTGTATGAAAATGAAATTTTCATACAAAGTGAAAGGTCACGTGACTTATGTTTGTATGGAAAGTTGATTTTAAATTCTAAGATTTCGACCTATGTTCCTTGGGAACAGGTGTTCAGTTTTATGCACCTAATTACCTCGTAGGAATATACACATTCCATAAAAATAAACATGTATACAAATACATGTTTATTAAATTGATGAAATTTTTTAAGCATATACAATTAAATTTAAAATCATTTGGGTAACTAAATGTACGAACAAATTGGTATAGAAATAAAAGATTGATGAAACAAATGTAGGTTATTATCTACCATTATTATACAAGATGTTACAAAAAAGATATCATCTGCCTAGGCCCTAGCCTTTTCTCATGCTAAGTTGGGGTCGGCGGCCAGTCTTCGCCGGCGGCGAATTTATATGGAGCGACTGCATATCTGACCTTCACATCACATTGCTAGATTTTACAGTATTCCATATGCGCCGACCCCATATGAATGGGATTAGGGCAGGGAGAAGAAAGAAGACAGTATTCCATAGTAATACTGGTTTTCAGAATTGTAATGAATTAACGATTGTCAAAGATCACCGTATGACAGGCGGAATCAAGGGCTTAACGTGCTTTCTGAGGCACGGAGGGGTCTCGATATTTATATAAATTGTCATCCATCCACGGTCCAACCGCGGCGAGTGTGGCTTAACTTTTATTATCGGTCAAACCGTACGGCTTGCACTTGATCCCCTTGTTACAAAAAGGGTATATGAATGCAAAAAGGGTGAATTAAAATGAGTCAATAAGAAAAACGGATATCCAATCAATCATTCGACACCCAAAGTTATTTTGAATTATAAGACTAGGTCTCCGCTGCGAAGTGCTTAAATTCTTTTGTTTTCAGTTCACCTCGCGCATGAACCCTCAAAAAGACCTGCACGCGTTATTGGAGGAATCTTCATCATACTGGCTTGATCTTCTGCAGCAGTACTTCACGGATGATGTCGTCATCATCATGGGATCTCCGAGCATTGAGTTGCAGACCAAGTGAGTTACCTAGTTGTGTTGGTTGAGTGAGAGGAAATACATGTAAATTATAATTCAATTAAAAAAACAGATTGCAATTAAACATTACATATTAACACTTAAAACTTGATGAGAAATACTTTAGATATAATAATAATACCTGCCTATAAATGTCCCCCTGCTGGATACAGGCCCTACAAGGCCAGTCTCATATAGAAAAGGATAGATATGCTTTGTTTAAAAACTGATAGATACGCATTGTTTAAAAACAGAAAAGTTTTTACTTCGTCACGAACATGCTACTCTCTAATATGTTAAACATAACTTTGTGAGAAGAAAGTTGCGTCATTTAGACGAATGTGATTTTATAATTAACTGTAAATAATGTAAACAACAAACAAAAATCCCTGTACTGAGTTATGGATAAGACCTACAAGTTTTGACAATACTATTTCCCAGTTTCGTGAGCCATGTCTTTATTTCCATTGTAAAACTATTGAGGCAGTAGTTAAAATGCTAGTTAGAGTAATGATAAAAAGCGATAATCCAAAATAATTACCAAATATATTAAACTTAAGATATTGGTTTTACTTAACAATAATTTTATCTCAACGATTCTTTTACTGTCAAAACCGCATTTATGGAAGAATTTAAGTTAACTTACGTAGATAATTTAAAACAATATTAGTTTATCTGTAAGTTAAATAACAGTATAGTTTTATCTCGTTCTAAATATTAGTATAATGACGTAGATAACAACCCTATCATGTAACCTGCATTTAAAAAGTAATTAAAAAAAACGTTAATGTTTTTTTTAGAATGGCTGACGAAGAAAAAGCTAGATTGGAGGAACAGAGGAAGCAATTAGGCGAAGCCGGATTGGCTGAGAAGGGAAAACGGCTCCAAGAAGCTATGGACTTCAATGAGGTAATTATAACTGTAATATAATTGGGTCTTATTAACTAAGTCTAGTTAACGTACTGTTACGTGTCGGGTTAAAATTGGCGTTATATCTTTCGACTTATTATACTTTAGGTGAATAATCTGTAAAATGGTCTATACCGTATACAGGATTAATTTTAAAGGAGTGCGTATATTCAACGGGGTAATCAGATGCATAAAACTGAACAACTTTTCCCAAGAAACATAGGTCGAAATCATAAAATTGAAAATCATCTTTTCATACAAACAATAAAAACCTAAACAAATAAGTCACGCAACCTGTCATTTCGTATGAAATGTTATTTTTTTATTTTAAGAATGATTGTAATAAACTTAATAAAAAAAACAAGAAACACTGCTTAACAAATATTTAGTTCAAATAATATTTCTTTTAAGTCATCTTAGAATTTTCTTTAACATCAACATCAAATTGAAAGCTGAATACTCATTGTTTTTTACAATATGTAGCCCAATGCAATCTTCATAACCCTTTAGTTTATAACACCTGCTCATAATTAGTGTAAAAAAAATCAATAATCATAATTGCTTTTTACATAGTTGTAATGAATAATTATAATTCCATGACCAATTACCGTATCCATTGAAAACATTCCTTATTGTTCCATTCGTAACCGAAAAGATAATGTTAATAGCTCTTCCATTTATGATAAACTAGCGTTTTAATCTGTTTAAAGTCTAAAGTCTGAGTTGAATCTTCTTATCACTGAACTAAACCAATTAGGCTATTGACAAAACGCATTTAAAAATAATTAGTTTGAATGGGACAATAAACATCCTGTTGTCTTTCATATGTGGGTTGCGTCACTGATTTGAGTATGACGTGTACTACTCTATTTAGTAATGTGACTTTACTTTTTTCTTTATAAATTTTCCAACTATTATTTAACTTTCGAAAATAAAGTAGCGATGTCCAAATTGCATTTCACTCGATTTCTAGAATCAATCGATTTTATTTACAAAGAAGTTTTAATTGATTTTTCAAATTGATTTTCCATTTTTGCTCAAGTTAATCTACTATATAAAAATAAGTCGGGTTTTCCTTCCTGACGCTATAACTCCAGAACGCACGAACCGATTTCCACGGTTTTGCATTCGTTGGAAAGGTCTCGGGCTCCGTGAGGTTTATAGTAAAGAAAATTTCAAGAGAAAAGCGGGAAAAAAAAATTATTTATTAAAATCCTTTTTCACATACAGCGCCATCTCTGATACATAGCATGTACTACAACGGCGCCAGTACGTGGTGTGTGAGTATCCCCACGAAAATAAGTACAATACCTAAATGAACACGTATTTTAGCGATTTTGGAAACCTCTCCCGAGTAAAATAGGGGTTGCAAGGTATTATATTAAAAACATAATTTTTAAAGATAGGGATACATGCCTTTTCTTATGCGTGCTTCTGGTTCGATACAAATAAACACATATTTCAGCAATTTTGATAATCTATATCCTTAAGAGGGTTGGAAGTTTTTATATGAAATGTGTCATTTTCAAAGATAGACACATTATCTATACTAATATTACAAAGCTGAAGAGTTTGTTTGTTTGAATGCGCTAATCTCAGGAACTACAGGGCCGATTTGAAAAATTATTTCATTGTTAGATAGCCCACTTATTGAGGAAGGCTATACGTTACTTTTCTTAGGAAAATCTACCCCCTATGGGGGTGAAATAGGGGCTGAAATTGTTAGTATGTGAAGTTCGGTATTCTCAAAGATAGACAGATGAAAAGATAAGTAGATAAGATAATGACCATTTAAGACATATCTGTAACGACGGACCCCGTGGTCGAGTGGCGTTCACTCCGGTTTTTTAAGGTGTCGCCAGCACTAAGGTCCCGGGTTCGATCCCCGGACGGGTCCAAGTAGAAAACCACTTTTCTATATTGTCTCGAATGGTGTTTATGGTACCTTCGTTGTCTCCGATTCCTGCTTTGCTACTTACTTTACTATAATTATTATTTTAACTCCTTACTTTGATAATCACATAATACATCCATCTATCCTTTAATACTACTCTTTACTTGACGCGCGAGCGGAGCCGCGGGCAACAGCTAGTAATAAATAATTAAAAAGCATTTTTGTTATTTTATTTAACTAAAAAATAATTATATCAAATTTTTTTAAATAAATATTATTATTTAAAAAATATAACAATTATACTATTTCCATTTCTTTATTTTATCGATGACAGCTCCTGTGAAAACTTGAATGAGCGTCTTTTTTATATTAAGTATGCATTATTTTATAAAATTATGACGTTTACACACGTACAAGATGATACCATAGGTTACTGAAAGAGATGGAGCTATATCGATAAACGAAACGGAGTTGTATTAAATTAGACCTGTCATCGAAAAAATAAAGAAATAGAAATAGTATAGTTAACTATTTGATGAAATTCCTAGCGTGCTCCCCCGGCCGGCACGCTGGCGTCAGTGCCGGTGCCGCCGTGCAACTTCAAGTGCCATAAGATCGACACTTGGAGCACGGACGGCGAGCCCTGCCCTCACTTCGACCTGAAGGAACTGCCCATATACACCAGGGTACATAACTTGAAGACCAACTTTGTTTATGTAAGTATCAATTGAAGGTATAAATTAGTCTTATTCTTTATTGTCAGGACAAGGTTTGTATAAAAGAACATAAAAAAAAGATGTGAGAATAAATGAGACAATGCTATAAAGAAGTAAAACAAAACTTGATAACTGAAGTCAATTTCTTTGGTAGAAAATAAATTGTTTAGTGCCAAAAGTTTATTAATCTTAAATATTATTTTTCTTTTGAGTAAGAACCATTAAAGACCTAATCTGCAATCGTGAAAAGAAATTTTAGGGGAGTCGTTAATTTTTTTTACTCTATTTACAACAGAATTAGTATTTATGTTACGATTGTTTATTATATAGTTTGTATTAATGTTAAATATTATTTTATGTACCTTTTATAATAAGTATAATTTATATTGTTGTGCCCAACAGGGTCCATAATTGTTCCTAACGTTAGCTTTAAGCATACCTCCACCTCTGTACATTATGGAAAGACAATAAAGAATTGAGTATTGAGTATAGATACAGCAGTATCAAAATAATAACTTTCAGTAGCGTCCAACAATTAATACAGACAAAACAACGAAGTGTCTTGTCTTCTTTTTAAGTAAATCTTTGCAATACAAAATACCTATACCCAATACCCTCATGGAGACATTGTACTCATCAATATGAACAACTTATAGAGTACGAGACTGAACTGAAATCGCAAAATATCGCTACATATTGTTTATTTACAGATCAACCTTATCTTCGACACAACATCAGTGGACCAAACAGCTCGCAAGTGGCTCCCTCTCCACATGAACGGCTTAGGGGAGTGTCCGGTCCGGCGCGGCAACACGCTGATCCCGCACGAGGACGTCATCCGGGCCACTGAGCAGATGACCGTCATGTTCAGTAACGATATAGGTTTCAATCGCAGCGGCAACTTCTCTGTTGGGTATTTTGGCAATTTCGTCCATATTGAGACCAGGGTAAGTTGATTTTTGTGTAAATTAAATACTTAAAGGCTTCTCTGAATTAAAACTAAACTTCCAGAGTATTACTAATGTTCGAAATTTAAGCCAGCTGACTGTAAATCTATAATTTCTATGAAAACTATCCACTTGGCAAAAGCAATCAAAGAAATTCTTTGTTTTCCACTCTTATCTACGTGATATTTAAACTATGGTTCTAAAAGGACAATAAAACGGATTACAATCACCATTCCCGATTGAGATACATATATTATTTCGATTGGATGTCTATCGTTTCTTTATATAGCCTTAAACCGACCAATCATTTTCCATTTATAGTTTTTTTGTATTTATTTTAGTGTGAGCCTGAAGATTACGAGGCCGTAGTCAACCACTTGTACGAGATCCTGTACGCTGCTGAGATCACGAAGGAGCGTCTGCTCGTGTTCGCTCAAAGGCTCATCAATGATGTCGCTCAGGTAATTACCAACTGTATCTCACTTTGATATATGTTATCATTAGAAAATGTGTGTAAATTTTTTACTTAAGTATTTTATACTGATACCATGTTATATAGATACCATACCTGTTTAATGTAGGTACCAACAAACGTGGTATATAGAGATGCCGAGGATGAATAGAGACAAATTTGGCAAGGGATTCCTACGATTCGTTTCGTAGCATTCGCATAGTTTTCAAAATATCAATCTCTTTATTCTGTAATACCTACAAAATCCTCATATAAAATGATTCTTATTCAACCTGACTTTCACCACATTTGACAATACTAAAGAAACAACAAATCTTTCTTTATATCTTCAAACATAGATAATGTATATAGAAATTCCCAAATGCAGAATCAGTGCCTAAAATCCGTCCTCAAAATTATAACAAATATAAACAAATTCAGTCATTGCCATGTCATAGCAAAAAGACCTGTCGTAAATTTTCATAGTTTTTGTACGCTTATATATACAACTTTATATTATAAAGATAAGGTTGAATTTAGGAAAAAATATATTAGTTTCATAACTGTCACTACCGATGTGTAATTGAAGGCAGTATTTGGTTTGCTTCTATATAAATGAAATATATATTACTATTTTTTTCTAATTAAATGTAGGTTACAATAAGATCGGAACATGCGTTAACTTCAATTTAGAATTTTCAAACATATAACTATTAACAAATATAATAGTTTTTAAAACTACTAAAATGAAGTCAAACTCTTAGGTACGACGATCAGGCGACAAGATGATGTACGACTCTCTCCGCGATTCAGTCTACAGTAAGGACAGCAACATGCACTGGTGCACCGTGTTACGTCAGCAGAAGTTCTTGAAGGAGCTCATCGAACAACTGAACGCCGGTGGAGACTCTGCCGAAGCCGCGCTCTCTGAGGCGAGGGCAACGTTCAAGAGCCTCACTGAGAACGTGTGGCTCCATCTGGCGTCGGACTTTGAAAGATATAAGCTGAATACTAAGCCGTGGCAGCAGTTCGCCAGGGAAAATGAGATCACTCCTCTGACGTAAGTTTGTATAATTTATTTTACATGATATTCGTACTACTTGATACTATCGTTTAAAAGGTGCACACAGCTAAAACCTTTCAGCAAGAATTCCAGAATTTTCACAAACTTATATGTATCAAAATCATAGCTACTGTGTCTCTTAATGTATTGACAATTTTATTGAAACATGGAAATAGACATATGTTTTACAAGGTTTCATTTTGTCTCTTAAACAAAAACAATGATTGGTGTCGTTACAAGCCCCCACTTCTGATTTGTTTATTGTTTTGAAAAACTACTGTGTTTTAGGCCTAGCGCAGAGATTTTATGATGACACTCGAAATTAAACTTTAAAACTATTAAAATAAAGCGCATTAATGTATTTATTCAGCTTTTCATACTGTAAAAAAGTGTGACGATAAACTCGAGTAGTCGTAGTACGATATTTAGATAACATAGAAACCGGAAGAATATTACAAAGAGGGGATCTTAATCAACACTCAAAATTACCTGCCATAACCTTAATAGTAATCCACACGCCTATTCACACGCACACAAGTACAACCACTATTATTTATCCATGGGGTTTTACAAACTAATTATTTACATAGGCGTGACATAAATAGCTACAAGTTATAAGTATGACTGTGGATGGGTATATAAGCAGAGGGAGACCGAAAAAGAGATGGATGGATTGTGTGAAAGATGATATGATAACGATAGGAGTGGATGCCGCGATGACGAGTAATAGAGAGGAATGGAAGGAAAATACGCATTGCGCCGACCCCACTTGAATGAGATATGGGCAGGAAGAAGAAGAAGAGGCGTGGCATAAATAGGTGAAGACACTGACTCCTGTAACACAGGTTTGAAACCTAGCACAGGCGTCATATGTATTTGCAGTGTTTTTGAAGTTAAACTTCTTTAGGAGCGATATGAAACAATTATGAGAGTGAAATTTTAAGATGCGCACGCCTCATGTAGTATAAAAATTTACACCTCTGTTTATGCGGTAATTTGGCGAAATAGTTGTTAAGTAGTATTTGGCAATGACGACCAAACTTTGTTATTATGAAGTATGATTTACAATCCTCCTCAATAAAGGTTAAATAGGTTTTAATTAAACAAACAAGATTGTGTTGCAATGATATAAAATTGCTTTCGTCTTTAAATATCAGCCTCACATATTTTTATGATTTTGAAGTTATACTTTTGCTCGTTATGGAAAAATGATGTCAGTGAATTTTAAAATGCGCGCATCACCGTAAAGTATAACATCTTCACGCGCGTATTTAAGTGTATTATTCATTGGATCCGGCAGCCCGCAGCTGTACTGGGACGCGGAGCTGGTGTCGGGGTGCGCGGGCGGGTTCGTGCTGGGCGTGGGCGGGTACGAGTCGTGCTGCGCCGCGCGCCTGGCGCCCGGCCCGCTCGGACAGGCTGTGGCCGACGTCGCGCCGCTCATGCTCGCGCTCAACTACTTCACGCAGCTCGAGGTAACACGCTACACTCTCTAATCATAAATGTGGACAATATCACATACATTGCTCCGAATCCAAAGTAACTAGCTAAAGCCCTTGTATTATAGAATTAGAGACAACGAAAGTACTACAACTACCCAGACCCGCAACAATGTAGAAAAGTGTTTTTCTACATTGCCGTCTGGGAATCAAACCCTCAGTCGGAACCTCAGAACTGGCGCAACACCTTGAAAAACGGTGTATAAGCCACTCGACCACGGAGGTCGTCGAGACTGTTTTATTCTACTTTGTACTATAAGGAAATCATATATTATGGAGCTCGTGGCTAAGTGTAAGCCACGAGCTCACTTGTCGCGATTGCTCCGTGGATGGGTGACCTTTATATAAAACATACCGAAACCCCTCCGTGCCTCAGAATGCACGATAAACCGTTGGTCGTGACTATTATGCAGTGAAGCCATTACAATTTAAAAAACCAGTCTTACTATAGGTTACTGTGTTAACCAGTCTCCTTACCCTCCCATCCACCACCCGTCCAATTACCCTTGTAGAGGTCAGATAGTCAGTCGCTCCATATAAAATATGATACACAGCTAAATCTGACAAGACTGGAAGCCGACGACAAAATAGCTTGGAAAAAGACTAGACATACGGCATCATATGAATAAGTTTTATTTTAATTTGTAGTAGATCTTTCTTTCTACTCAAACTTATTTTAATAGTCATCCTCAACCTCCAATCTTATCCTTTTTAGGGCCTATTTCACCATCGTCAGATAACTTTTATTCAACGAATA
This sequence comes from Plusia festucae, assembly GCA_950381575.1. Classification (NCBI taxonomy): domain Eukaryota; kingdom Metazoa; phylum Arthropoda; class Insecta; order Lepidoptera; family Noctuidae; genus Plusia; species Plusia festucae. The sequence continues at coordinate 10,273,030 of OX494434.1, forward strand.
AAATTGACGTTTGACAGTTTCTGTATGAAATAACTGTAAATATTTCAAAATTATTCCTCGTATAAAGTTATCTGACGATGGTGGTGAATTAGGCCTTTAGTATTGGTATATATCTCAATCATGTTTGTGTATCCAGGGTCCGATGTGGCGTCTGATCCGTGGTTGTGGCCTGTCGTACGGCTACTCGATCCGCATGTCGCCCACCGAAGGGAAACTGATTTTCTCTCTATACCGCGCCACCAACGCCGTCGCCGCCTACACCAAAGCTAAGAGTATTCTGGTAAATATGAATGTTAATTCATACTTAAAAAATATGCAAATGATTACCGAAGCATCTTTATTTAGTAACTTTGGGTCTTAGGTTGTGGGAGTGTTAACAAAGGAGAATCAAACAACCTATATGGTTGTAAGTACAAATAATGTTGTTGTATTTCAATACAATTTTACACCCATTACCCTGTAACGCAGGGTACATGCTTGAAGATTAGCACATTGAAGATCACGTCAAACAAAAATACAAACTATTTTTTGTTGGCCACCGGTGACTGACTATTTGAAGCTTACTATGGTTATCTGTGACCGTCATGTATGAGTAAACGTATAATAGCTCTTGTGCAACAACTTATATATTACATTCTTATGATTATAACCTTGATCAACAGGAGGATTACTTGAAGGACGCTAAGTTTGACCCCGACCTATTCGCATCAGCCAAGAGCACCGTGCTGTTTGAGGTAGTCGAGAATGAGAAATGCCCCGCTGATGTCGTTAGCAGTTCGCTCATGAACTATCTGTGCAGAGTCGATTCCAATTACTGCAGGTATGTATGATATATTACCGAATATTAACGCCTATAAATGTCCCACTGTTGGGAACAGGCCTGTTCTCATATAGAGAAGGAACTAGCATTGATTACGACGCTTGCTAATTATGGGTTATCATATAATATATACAGGATTAATTTAAAAGAGGTGTGTTTGTTATACGAGGTAATCAAGTGTATAAAACTGAACCCCAACGAACAAAGGTTTTAATCTGAAAAAGGAAAATAAAATTTTGATACTAAGTGACAGGTCACGTGACTTGTGTATGAAAAGTTGATTTTCAATTTTAAGATTTCGACCTGTGTTTGATGGGAAAAGTTGTTCAGTTTTATGCACCTGATTACCTCGTAAAATATACCCATTCCTTTACAAAAAAATCAAATTTGTAAGATCACTTTCTTCCACGAAACTCTTGATCGAGAAAACACCTTTGCTAGTGAATGCACTGTTGATTAAAAAGTATATAATGTTATCCGAGTTGTAGGTATTTAATTAAAGGTCGTGCCAATATACTTGAAACCATAAATAAGAATGTCGACGAAGCTGAGTAAATATTAGTTTTAACGTTATGTGAGCTAGTCAGTGTAAATATTTAAAAAGTATGAAGAATGTAGAAAGAAATACGATTTGATTCCAACAAGTATTATATTTCAACTAGACATTTTATATTCTAGTTGGTGGATAAGTAATGTTTTTTTTTTAATTAAAGCATATTTAAAAATTAATAATTTTCCAAGGGTCTGCCGCGTGGGTCGGTTTTCGTAGCAAAATGTTGCCTTTATCCTTCCTTGGGATTCAAGTTTACCCACACCAATTTTCATCAAAATGGATTCAGGGGTTCAAGGAGAAAGCTTAATAGAGAGAAATACTTCCGCAATTGTAATAAATGTATTATGCTGCGATGACGTGTAATAAAGATGTGTAGAAGGAAAATGTGCATTGCATCGAACCCTATATAATAGGCATGAGAACATGTTTTTTTCAATCAGGTATTTGCTAAATACCTTATTGCAAAAAAGGGAGGGCAATAACGCTTATAATGATGGATATAATATTTGTATGTTTGTTCCTAGCGACCTGGTGACCGCGATCTCGGCGGTGACCCCCGAGCAAGCGCACGCGGCGGCGGCTCGCTGGCTGCCGACACTGTTCGACGTCGAGCAGGGCAAGCTCGCGCTCGTGTGCCATCCCTCCAAGGTCAACGACATGTACACCGCCTTCGAGAAGTGAGTCTAATATGTATTTTGCTTTATCTTCAAACTTTATCTATATTCTATGTGTACAGGGTGTACTAATAATAATAACCCTGTTGCTCCAACAGAATCGATATCTGATGGTAATTAAGCAAGTTATTTATCAAAATCTTTGGTGTAGTGGTCACTTGGCTATTCTTGCAGTCATAATTATATGGTATCTTATGAGATTTAATATGCATAAACTTAGGAATAACTATTTCTTTTTTATTTGCAGATTGAACGTGAAGCTCGAAGTTTTCGAATCTATGGAAGCGTCGCATTTTAATGATTAAGTACAACAATTTAGGTGCTTATAAGTGTATTATTCTTTATATATAACACAAGACTAAGTATTTTAATGGTTTATATTTTATTTTCTCATTATATAGTCATATCTCGAGACCGTCCTTCTCGCACACTCTAGTGTCCACAGTAGAGTGAGCCAGACAGCACGATTATTACGTCTCATTATTTGTGTAACGTTTATCAGTATGGCAATAAATACGAGCTAATTATTTTTCATACATTCTATTATATTTTTGATTGCTTGGCTGTGCCTTACGTATACTGAAATGTAAATAATATATGTTACTCATTTTATAACTATATGCAAGATCTAATTATAATACGTATACAACAATTTATTGTTTTTTTGTAAGTTGTTGATAAAAAGACTTACTGATGACAGTGTGTACCTTGTATCTAACAGAATTGATGCACTGAAGTAATATATCTATATCCATGTGATAGATAAGCATTATAAAACAAAATATTGTCCTAAAGTCGATATACATCCACTCAAAACCCAAACGCTCAGTTAGTGAAATAAATAAATGCAGACAACATCACATTGCTGCGAATCCAGAATAGGTAGCTAAAGCACTTGTGTTATGGAATCAGAGACAACGAAGGTACCACAAACACCCAGATCCGAAACAATGTAGGAAAGGTTTTTCTGACTCTCCTCTGCAACTACTCTAACGCCTCCTGGGTCGTCGAGTATAATGTCCAGTGGAATAGCAATACAGATAACTTTAAGCTCTAAACTTAACTTGCTTATAACACAAATAGTAACAGTGGTGGACGGTGGAAGCTTCACAACAAGTAGATGTTGCGTACTTTGATTTTAGGAAGGTGATTTTTATTCACTTACAAAATAGTGAATTTTAGTTTTGAATGCAAGATAATTAGCGTCTTTCAAACGATTTTCTGCGAAATTAAGTTATTACTGTAACTGTACAAAAGAATATTATGACAAAAAAATTCAACAATGTATGTATTTGGGTTGTACTGTCTTGATAACAGCACTTAATAAGGTACCACCTATGCTATTTTCCTCGCGATAACATTTACACGTATTTGTTGTTTATCTATCAGGGTTGTGCATCAAATCAATATAGTAAATAACAAGTCAGCATTGTGATAATAATTTTAATCACCATTTATGAATCTTAAAGCTATGTATGTCTATACAAAAAATATAACTTAAATTTAGTCAGATAATTAGTGAACATCATTATAAATCATCTCACAACCGCTGCAACATCGCCATCGTAAACTTCAAACCCATCCATATAATAATATCATAGCTCAACATTAATTTTTCATAACAGAAATGGTTCATCGTCAACAATCTACAGAGAACGTGAACACCGCAGCTCTAAGCACGGCTAACTGGAGTAAGACCTGAATATACAACTGTCTAGTAATTGAGCTGACTGCTACGCTCAGCGATCAAAATCACAATATAAGTTTTCTATATAATTTCAACATCTATGAAAAAAGTTAATTTAACCAACTTTCCTGCCAGAATGTTTCGTTTCCTGCCCCTTCTATACAAGTGATAATTCAACAAGCGTTAACTATGATACAAATCGCTTATAGAGCCACAAACTGACACGGTGGCCGAATTTGGAACTAATATTATTATTATCTATATTATAAAGAGGAAATGTTTGTTTGGGTTATATAGGCTCCGAAACTACTGAATCGATTTGAAAATTATTTCACTGTTGGAAAGCTACACTATCCCCGAATGACATAGGCTATATTATTATTTCAAAAAAGATATTGAGACTGCGGACGCATCTGCTAGTATCTAACATTTTGTATGGAAATGACATTTGCTTTCGTCAAGTCACGTGACTTCGACTTGTCATTTCCATACATTTGAACGATTCGATCAGCGTTTACGCTTGTGGAAATGTCACTTGTCAAGGGGCTTCTCCTAGACCACGTCAATTTTAGTCTTCAATTGTTTTAATACTGGTTAATTGAAATGAATTCTTTGAAAATGCGCGTTGCACTCACAAGGTACAAAAATAAAGTGGCCCGTCTGACGCTCGTTACACATAACCGCAGAGAGTAGGCCATTCTATCCGTCTTGTCCCACCACCCACGACTGGTGAGGTATATATTAATATGCAATATAAATTACTCATCTAAACAATAAAATTACATTGTACATGCAAGATATATTTACAGTTTTTATAACTTTCTATACTAAATATAATGAAAATAAGGATTTATCAATTAACATTAAATTCAAGATTAACTATGCATATTTGATATGCATAATACGTAAATAATGCATGTTAAAGCACCAACATGTGTATATATGGGAAATATATGAAGCATAATTTTGTATAATTTTTCTTTTCGTTTCAACTTTACGAATAATTTTTATCACTGACTCAGTAGACACTTCGACATATCCATTAAAGATATATAATAAATGTAGATAAGTGCTTTGAAGAGAGATTTGGTAAATGTTAAAATTACACATTAATTAGTCTAACATTATATTAATTCGCTATGGACACCTACCTGACGATTAAAATTCCCTAATAAATGAATGACTAATATACGTTATTCATATTTCTACGTAATAAAAGAGGCGGCCCCATTTACACTACCTAACATCTGAAGTTCGCGATATACTATACACATACCGATACACAACGCGCTGTTGCGTGACCCGCACTCTATAATCGTGTCTCGGCTGATGGACTTACGAACTCAATAGGCGAACTGAACATGAAGGGCCTTTATAATAAGGGCTGGCTATAGACCAGGTACTTAATAGCTGAGGGACATAATCGACGTATACATTGTTGTAAAACCAGCTGGAGCTGAATGTTTCCTGCCGCATAACTTCCCCTCGTAATCTATAATAAAGGCCAATTGTAATTAATACTACAACGCGTCGCTACCAAAACGAATAGCTCGCTAATATTAACAAAACTCCAGTAATATAAGCTACATTTGTATTCGGTACCGTTTATTTAATAAACACCTACATCGTGCCAGAGGTCGTGCAGCGGTCACACGCACATGTTGTGAGGTATACAGATTATAATCTAAGACCTCGAAACGTACCTAACCACATCGAATCGCCCTTCAACGTATTCTAAGGCTAACTTTCCATATAACGAACCCTAATTAAATGGTCGAACCAAAAATGAACTCGAACCTTTGACCTGCAAACGGTTGCTTTTCAAAATCGTTAAACACGCTTTGGAGAAGCTGTCTGCACAGCTGTAGGATCGTGTTGCGAGCTGCTGGTGGTGGTGGAGCAGGTGCAGCAGTTAGAGCATGTTGGTGTCGATGGGCGGCGCGTGGTTGCGCAGCGCGTCGCGCACGTAGCCGGCGATGCTGGCGTCGGCCACCAGGTGGAAGTAGAACAGGTGCTCGAAGCTCTTCAGCGAGATGGAGCGCAGCGCCGGCAGCCGCAGCAGCAGCGCCGCGAAGCGCCCCTCCTCCGACCCGCGCGAGCGCCGGCAGTACTCGTCCAGGCACGAGAACATCTGCAAACATGCCCACCACATCACACATGCTGCAATGACCTCTATTCTACTACAATTATTTTAGAGCATCGTATCTTGTACATCTTGTTCATAATTAGAAAAGGACAGATTTTTTTTCTCATTATTTGCCAAAACCTTTTCTAAAGAAATAATGAAAAATAAATCTTATTGACTTATACTCAAACTTCATCGTCTTTATCGCAAAGGCAAATTGATATAACGTCATTATTTAACTATCGTACCGTAATTAAGTATCAAGATTTTATCAATATTCTACCGATAAAAACTATAGGTAGCGAACGAAACCGAAGTTTTTATGACACATGTAAACGTGCTCACAACTCAACGATAATTACAAAGGCAAATATACGATTTGATGTTCATCGCTTTCGAATGCAAAAAAGGTCAAATGTATGTAATGACGAATGCTAATTCATTGTAATATAATTACGGCGAACGTCCGTCACGAAATTTCGTTGCAAGTTTAAATTGTTTTCAAATGTATATTTTCTGTCTCGTCCAATTTGTAATACAGTGTATGCAAATTACCTTTTCTCGTAAAACCTCCACCTCTTGTCGGTTTTTCAGTCCTTTTACATCTGGAAATAAATGAAAGGATTTGTTAACTTGCGTTAAGAAATTTCAATGCTTTACGGACAAAATACTCTACAAATGGTAGTGGAAGTAATGGACTTATGATTTTTTTTTTCGTTTTATTGACCGGATAAAGAACATTTTCCTTGGCAAATGGATGGATGGATGTTCCTCTTTAAGCATTATAAAATTGGACGAACCGACGAGTCTTGTGGCATTGAATTAGAACCAATATATAGAACGGATTTTTTTTACGCCACCTGGCATAGAAACTACTCTAAATACTGGAGATAACAAATGTTACTTTAAAGAAACATTCTTTCTTTACTATGTATACTACATACCGGGGTTGAGTAGAATGATGGCCTTGAGCGCGACGTACTCGGCCTGGTCCATGCGCAGCGTGCGCATCTTCAGCGAGAGCTCGGACAGCACGCGGTCGAAGATCTGTCCCACGCCCGCCTGCAGTGCTGAGTTGCGGTGGAGCGTCATGCCTGCAATAACAAACATACATTACATTCCGTGTTTTTATATACAAAAGTATTAAACTCCACATTGCGTACTAAAAACCTTGCTGTGTGTGAGTTACGAGTTTGAGGCTTACCCATAATGAAGTTAAAAAAGAAACTAATATTCAATTATTTGCCTTACTTTAAAGATAAGATAAAATGCTTTTTTTGACAATGGCTAAGAGGCACAGGTACATGTTTAATATATATTTTGATTGAAGATTTTTTATTAATGACTTATGTAATTGCCATCAGACATAATTCTGAAAGTCCCTATTTTGAACAACAGGTAATTGTACACCTTGTAGCCATTTCTATAGACCTATGTAGTAAAACGGTTTGTGTTTTTAAAATATTAATGAAAAGTAATTGGTAAAAATATGTTAAATGTAACCATGAACTTACTGAGCAATTATAACATCACTGTCAAGTGTTTTCTAGTTGTAGATTACCAAAATTAAAATCATTTATTCAAATTAGGCTACTATACATGTAGCACATTTTGAAGGTAATCGACACGACTTGACAGCACCCTGATTCGCCCACGCTTCCGAAGTGCTCTAGCCGGGGAGAAGAAACGGCGCAACAAACTCCCCAGCAACTCCCTCCCCTACCTACTGTATTTAAAATGTGCGGTATTCAAAAGACGAATGCTTTGAATACATTAGTATTGTATATTAGTAACGAACCAACGTAACAAAAACGTCATTCATTAAAAATACAAAGTATACTTCAAACATCCATAAATTAACATCTAATTTCACTAATTTGTCAACAAATAAAAAATAGTAATTTATGGCTAATATTTATATTAATTTATTACCTATAAGACACAACACGGATATCAATTAAAACCACTACTAGTGGTATTTAATAACACTTATATATAAAAACGGCCTAAAAATGTCGCACAGCTGGGCATAGGCCTCAGCCTAGCGATTCCGAAAATGACCAAACTCACCTCACCACTCACATAGATTTTCACACTCACTTCACTGCTCACCTCACTTGTACTTTTCACCGTATTCTGAAACTTTGCTTTGACACACTCAAGTTCAAGTGATGTCGAAATCTCAGGTGAAAACTTTAGAGGTGGGCTTAGACGGGACTTGCTTTTAGTAACATCAAATAAACCTTAATTTTTTAAATAATTACTCAATTTAAGGATCTAGACTCCATAAGATATGTTCTCGAGACTGATTACTGAATGTTTGTTGGTTAAAATAATTCTTCAAGAAGCTAAAAGGGTGTTATTTAATTTAATAGGATTGTATTGGCTGTATGTGTTATTACCTTTGCTATGACAGCACTCGGTACGAAAAGTTGTTAAATGTAAACAAATTGTTTGTGTACATTCAGAAGTTTGTGTTTGGTGTTGTTTTTAACTAATTAATAAAAAAACCTTTGTGCTTCGATATTCAAGTGGTTTTTCACCAACTACGATAATGTAAAATTCTTATTTAAGATGGTATCGTTTTCTGCTTCTTAAATAATCTAAATTATTATCTCTAAATGTTAACAAGTTTGGCATTGTTTTAGGCGTAGGTATCATTTGAAAAAACTGGTGCGGTTTAAATAATGAGTGCTTGTGTCTATCTAAATTCCATAAAGTGATTTATTGAGAAGGGTTCGTGGCTAAATACAAGTCGTATACAGACCGATGGATATAAAGGGTAAGCCGCCGTTATTCTGTTGTTGGTATACTAATACCTAAAATAGGAACTATCCTATTTTAGGCATTAAAATAATGAACATTTAATTTGGTTTAGAATAAAAACTTAATGAGAAACAATGTTAGGTAATTTACAGGTTATTTAGTCATTAAAAAGATTTATCGTAAGTTTTCACCTCAGTTTTCACCGAGAAATAAGTAACTTTTGTTTTGACAGGTGATTTCGTACGTGAAAAGTGCCAAGTGAGTTTTCGGAATACCATCTGCCCCTTTCAAATGTCATGTTTTCGATTGATAATGTCACTGACAGTACTCGTGAAAAGATTTCACATTTATTTAGTTCTATTCGCCGACACAACTCACAGTGGCGTCGCCACTTTAGTTTTCACTGGTTTTCGGAATACGAAATCTAGTTTTCACTGACGAATTCGCTGTGACTTTGTCTAATGTATTATCGGAATCGCTATGCTGGTCATATAGATAAGGAACGAGCATTGATCACCACGGCTCACTTCGGGCTGGTGATTTCAGAAAAAAAAAAATTGGGATCCAGATTTACTCACGATGTTTTCCTTTCGTTGGTAGGTACTTGGCTATAGTGGTTTAGAACTTGTAACCTTGGGCACGAAAATCTGTTTATTGACCCGCTAGGCCATCACGACATATTCACACTCAAACGGCTGGACCAAAATTCCTGAAATTTGGTATAGAGGTAGCTGATACCCTGGATTAATACAGGCTACTAACTTTTTTTTTTCAGATTTTTCTTGCGACCAAGACCGTTGCAACTTGTTCGAAACGTCAAGCCGTATAAGGTTAATTCATGTTCGCGTTAATTTGAGTGACATAATTTTATTACTGACAGACTGTTTATCCCGAAAAAATTAAGTTAACTGCGGGTACCAAAGCGGGGGCAGCTATTACGAAGCCTACTACTTATAAATTTAATAATGCATAGATTCGTGGAAGTCAGTAACCTTTATAAATATAGATAAGAGAAGTTTGGTAATTTACGGATGCCGTGACTGAAGGGCGCGTGGTCCTTAATAGGTACTTGACCGGCGGCCATTGGTATTTGAAATGTTAAACTCTAAGCACTTATCTACTCAAGTACTAAATATGAGATATCGAAGTAACCTTCCCTAACTTTACTATTAATTATTAGCTTTTATTTAACTTGAAACTTATACATAAAATATTTTTCTTCTGCCTAGCCGTTTCCCAAGCTATGTTGGGGTCGGCTTCCAGTCTTACCGGATTTAGCTGAATACCGTATTTTACATGGAGCGACTGCCTATCTGACCTCCACAACCTATTGCTAGGTCATACAGCATTCCATAGTAAGACTGGTTGTCAGAATTGTAATGACTTAACGACCAAAGATCACTGTATGACAGTCGGGACCAACGGCTTAACGTGCTTTCCGAGGCACGGAGGGGTTTCGATATGTTTACAAATGGTCATCCATCCACGCACCAAACGCGGCAGCGTGGCTTAATCTTTATTAACAGTCAAACCGTAAAGGCTTACACTTAGCTACGAAGTAGTAGTGTAGTATTGGGTTACAAAATGGAATCTGTAATCCCAACGATAAGTAGAGAGAGTAATCGTGGAAATCAATGCTCGTGCCGTTTCTATATGGGAAGGGGCCTTTTCTCAGCAGTTCAGAATCAGGAACTGATTCGTTTACCATGATTTTTACATCAACTTAGATTTTATCAATACATGCCGTTGATGTTAATGATTTTCGCGAACGAGGCGAGATTACAAGTATGTAATATTGTGAGATTTGTTTTGAAATTTTATGTAGACTTTCCTTACATGAAAATAGATGCGTGTCTCGGTTTTGTTATAGGTATAATAATAATAAGGTTGTATAAATGAGTAAAGTATTTACCTGGCATGAGGCACATGAGCTGTGGTGGTGATGAGGTCCTGTTGCCGGTACCGTCCACGTTGTCGCGTTCTTCTGTTAGGTACTGAAATGTTAAATACAAACTCATTTTAGAATGTTTCCACATTATACTTATTCAAATCCTAAAGCGCTCGACAGATAATAGCTTAATAACAAATAAATGAACATGGAAATTAACATAGAATGCCAACGTACATGTAACAAATTTTAATATGGTATAGATGATATAGTTTACGCTTATTAACAAAAAAAAAACCTAATAGATCTGGAACAACGTTGTAAAGTGGAAAATTAACGAGCATAACAAGATATATATTTATAATAAAAACAAATAACATCCAACGGATGCTTGTTAGTTCTTCATTTACAAATGTATAATAGATATAGGTACTAACTTCCATCGACCGCCATGCGATCGCGAATAGTAGGAGTTCGTTCCAGGACCCCTTGATGAGCAGCACCTGGTCTTCCAGCTCCAGCTGACTGAAGTGGGGGATGTCGCGAGCCCACACCACGAGCGCCGCTATTTGTTTGTTGCCTAGAAAATAAATAAACAATCGTAAGCACTGAATACATAATAGAAAACTGTTAAAATGATAACTTGGATATGTTGAAAACCAATTATATTTTTTATTTTACTTTATTGGGGAAACAAACAATTGTACAATATCTCCTAAATCTGGTTGTACAATAATAAAAAGTAAAAGTACAATCCACTACATTTCCACAGATTACTATTAATATTATATCAAGCAAAAAGTGGACTATGGACGAATTTACTTTGTTGAGGCTACGAATTACTAAGGAAAATACGAACCAATAGGTAATTATAATATAACGTCAACAACTTATGCACTACTTTTTAAGGCTTGACGTTCAACCGGGTTATATTTTATTATAATCATGCAACGCGAGTTAAGTACCAACGGGTGAATTGAGAATAAATAATAGTTATCACGGAACTCTCGCTGTGAGAAGGAATATTGACATAAGCTAGTGTTAACAGCTCTAATTTAACATCTCCCCTTATTTAACACTAGCTGTTCCCCGCAGCTCCGCCCGCGGTCTCAATTTTAAATATAATAAATAGCCTGTCATCCGGGGATGGTGTAGCTTCCCAACAGTGAAATATTTTTTTCAAATCGGTTCAGTACATTCTGAACCTATTCAATGCAAACAAACAGTCAAATCTTTCCTCTTTATAATAGTGCATTGTCCTATATCAATTACAGAGAATTTTGGATCCTGGGAGTGGGTTCAAAATAAGCAATAAGATAAAACAAGTGTTCAACAAAATAATTACAGTAACACCTCTACCCACACTTTCACTGAATATAGGCGTGATAGTACATAACCACCTCATCATTTATATACGACGAACATACTTCTCCCATAGGTATAATAATTATGCTGTTCTTTAAAACAAGCAGACTTGCTAATAAGTTGTGATTAATATTCATTTTATTAATCAAGTCGCGTACAAACATCAATGTTGTTATTGTTAAGTATTGTTTGTGGATGTAGGTAATACAGCTACACATGTAGGTACGGTGAAAAGCTATTCCTACATACACATGGTACAGTAACCATAAATAAATAATGGACATAATCAGATTTTAAAAGCTATCAAACGCAATATAACTTCCCAAATTTACTAAGCATTACATGGTGTTCTTGGAAGGACTAGAAAAAAAGAGCCTTACTCTTTTTTTTCTAGTCGCAATATCAGGTAATGGAATTAAGTTGCTGACTGTACGTGTATGTATAGGCTACCACTACTCTTTCCCCGACACGTTAAGTTTTATCACATTTCCGATGACATTGACTGATGTGTACATACATCACTGTTATACCTATTGCTAGGTTTTTCAGTCGATAAAACTCCAACAGCCAATAAATCACATTTCCTTACAAATATTTACTTAATAAGAAATTTATTTTAGGTTTGGCCTCAGCACACAAAAAATACTTTGAGACAAACATCTTGATTGCGAATAAGCACGTTCCGAGTAAACCCCAATTATGTATGAATACACAGTAACGAACAATTTTATATACATTAATATCATAACAACTAAATCGCTCTGTACCCACGCAAATTATAGGTATGAACGTACAAACAAGGAAAAGGGATTGTAAAAAAGTCAAAGAAATATTGTGTACAGTCAGCAAAAAAGGCGTTTAACACTAAAGTTTTAGAAAGCAGCTAAAGCACAATTTAAGCTTTACAAATTGAGTTTCTTCTAGAAATCAAAATAGCATCATCACGGAGAATGAACAATATGATATACATATTAGTTAGTTTATGGAATTTCATTAAATTAGAGGCTTTGTAAATCTGGGTATGTTCATCAAATTTCGTTGCTGACTGTACCTACAGACCTACAGTGCATATATTGTATAATATACATTATATTCATGATATGTATTCGATACGTTATCATTTAAAAATATAAACCGTTTAATTCTCAGATAAGGTGGGCCTCTTGGTATGAAAGGTGATTGTAGAAAGCATGCAGTCATAACATAGATTTAAAACAAATAACTTTATCTGCGACAAGTAGTACTTTCATAATAATATAGATCTAATATGTCACTGAACTATTGGATCTAATATGTCACTGAACTATTGGATCTAATATGTCACTGAACTATTGTATTATTATAAGTACATTTGTATGAGTCTTCTGCTTCCAGTATTACCGGTTTCGGCTGAATACCGTATTTTACATTAAGGGACTGCCTCCAAACCCAATGTTACTGAGTAACACAGTATTCCTTATTATGACTGTCAGAACTGACACAACCTGTCAAAGATCAACGTATGACAGTCGGGACCAACGACTTATTTTGCTTTGCGAAGCATGGAGGGTCTCGGTATATTTACATGGCCACCCATCCATGCACCAACCGCGGCGAGCGCCGCGTAACCATTCATAACAGTCAAACCGTGCGGCTTCCAACCACGAACCCCTCTTCCTAGTATGAGAGTATGAGCATTCATAACATGTGGTAAAAATATGATACACATCAAAAGGAAATTATAAGGATAAAGATATGTCCTTGACGTTGTTGTGTATACCTACCTCGGTTAAGGAAAACAATTCTCGGTATAGCCTGGAATTCATTGATGTTGTTTTGAGAATATTATTTACCTACATTATTTATAAAACTGCTATGTATAAGCACCTCAAGAGAGGATAGGCACCATATAGTTATATAATATTTTATTCAGTTAATATTTTTCCTGTAAATATTGAAAACTGCAGACTTACTGAAAAATGTCGAGATGGATAAATATGAAAAGTGAAAAGTTTTTGTTTCCTCTCCTTCTCCTTATTTCCGTACACTATGTCTATTATATTTAATGACTCTCTCCTTTCGCAGGTCTGCTGGAAGAGATTTCTTTAAGAAATAAGCAGTACCTTTGTACATAATTTATCCAAATGTTGTGTCCTGTTACTTCTTGTGTACATAAATTGTTAAATAAATAAATAAAAGTGCATTAATTATATTGGGCCCTAACCTTCTGCAGGGCAAAGACGTTCCTTTATTCGTTCTTTTTTTTACCTTGTCTAAGGCTTAAAGGCCACTACTTGTTAAAAGTGAAAAATGAAGTAAAATTAATTATTTACATATAACAAGTTTAAAGTTCATGAGGTGTATAAAATAATTCGAATGATTGACAGCCCTGCATGTAGAATAAATGTAAATTCCAGGTAAAGTATTAACTGCATTCGCAAAAAGTAAACACACATAAAACAAAGATTGTAAGTGTATAGTAATCGGTTACCATCGCCTACGTCTCACAATGGAACTTACAAAGAACCTGACACCGAGAGCTACGCAAATCATTTTCGTGCTCCTCAACTTTAATGTTCCGAAAAAACTTGAACGATCTATTTTATATTGACGTCGTCCTCAGTTTTTTGCGAAAGCAATTTGACAAGGATAAGGTTGCAAATTAATTACTAATTTGTGTCTGCATACGTCATCGGTAGCATGGTGATTTAGCTCTTATAGACAAACATGAGTCTATCAAAATGTCTAGTTATAATTGATAAATGCTCAAGATTTGCTCAAGTAACAAAATGGAATAAAGTGATAGAATAAAATGTATCCTATATTATTACAGAAATTAATATTTTGCCCTTATATGTAATGCGCTTTAGAGGAGTAAAAATAGCAATTGCTGCCGCTGTCTTATTTTTAAATTTTGTTATTATTCCGTGGACAATGGTGTGGGTCTAGTTTTTTTTTTCCTTACTGTATCGAAACTAGTTTTAAATATGTATCGTATAACTGTTTTTTGTCCCCAATAAATAAAATAAAATAAAATTGCTATGCTCTAGACTAATTCACAATTGTACTGTCTCACGTACAGTGATCCACAAATATGTCGTTTAATTTAAGTAAATTTAATATTTTGTAGATACAAATTCTGACGCCATTTTAAACCAGTTTGGAATTATGTATGCCATTGTAATAATGTGTATTTATGTACATAAATACATGCTAACATACCGGAGTTTTTATGTCGCGTGGAATTTTTATTTCTGCGTTTAAATCTCCGTTCGCGTCATTATACATCGATGATTTCGGATAGACACGGTCAGTTTAATATTTTCCATGCGTTATAAACTTGCATTTGACGCGAAAATATTCCAAACGTTTTTTTAGTGGGTCTTTTATATTGTTTTGGCAATTATAACAAACTTAGTTCATATTACATATTCTAATGAAATATATTTGAAAAAAATGTTTCTATCAAGCGTGGTTATCAAGGCTCATCCCTTCTCTATATGGGAAGAGGCCTGTGCCCAGCAGTGGGACGTTTATAGGCCGGTGTTATTATTATTTTATTGGCTTCTTTTAACCGGAAAAAATAATGGATATTCTAAGTCGAGTAATTAATTAACAAGGCATATTACTTGTGTAGTCATATTTTGGTACTAAGAAATAAATCGATAAATAGCATCGTTCAGAATTAATTACATGCATTATCATGCTGCATAGCAAAAATAATACAAGCCAGACAAGATTGTGACGCAAGTTAATTTAAATTAAAGAATTACAAATTCCATTCTTATTTTTCTTTAAAGTCTAGTGCAATATGCTAAAAATTGAGAATCGGGTTTCTGTTATTAAATATAGGGAAATCAATAAATAAATAATAACGTGGACTACATCACATATGTTGCTCCGAATCCAAAGCAAACAGCTAAAGCAGTTGTGTTATGGAATTTTTTTTTTTTGTCCATATTATATTGCATTATATTGTATATTACATATTGTAAAACAATACCAAATTAAACATTGTCCTAAAGGTTACAAATATTTTAGTTTCCACTCAGATTGCATTTAACTGCGGCTGTGTTCACACATTGACATTTAGTTAAGTATTATTGCTTTATTTTAACGACCAATCAAACACCGACGCATGGTTCAAGAAGGTCACTTCTTAATAGCAATTTAATCGGGCACTATTGACTGGTGATGTAAAGAATTTGCGTTTTATTTTGAGTTGGGTCAATCACTTATGACGATAAGTTTTACTGCAATTCTGCATATTATATTTTATTGCACATATATGTAAAGGTGTTCCTACTTAGGTTGTATTTCTATAAAATTACACATTGAAAGGGGAAAGTCATAAAAACCAAAGAAATACCACGGTTGTAAATCTTCAAATTTCCACCAGGTTAATGTCAAATCTCGTCAAACGCTGTAAATGCAAGTCAAGCGCTATGATTTTCTTCTTCTGGTATAAAGCCCAGCCGTGATCAGCAGAGATATGGGATGACAAATTACCTTAAAGGCCTAAAACTTATTACGAAGACAAACGTGTTGTTGGATATTTTCTCTAAGCCCTGTTTTTCCTGTATTTCTACAAATAAGTAATATAAAAATAATAAAGTAATTTAGCTCTTACCTATTTGGCAGAGGCTGGAGACTGGCGCGCGGAACTTAGGTGGGACATTGCTGTCGGGGCCCACGCGGAGGAACTGGAACTCTTCACTGGGGTCAGCTACCAGGGACTCCATCTCCAGCAGCCGTTCGATTGATAACTCCTGTGGAAGGGAGGGGATTTTCCATTAGCATATGAGGAGTCTAAACAATGTCAAAACCCTAGCTAATAAAGAAAGTAACTCTTAAAATTGGGATGACTCCATTTTTTGACGATTTTAATGCATTTTGATGACTGACAAGGGGCACGAAATGTCTGGAAAATAAAATAAAAAATCGCAATAAATTCAGGTCAAAATCGTTTTCATTTCCAGCCTAATAAGAACATTAACAAGTACATCAAGGGAATTAAGACTAGTTGCACGTAAGGTATAATTTTCTTATTAAACCGCATTTTTTTTTTTTTTTTATTTGTTTAGCGGCTATTCTGGGACTTTGCAGCCCCAGTATCACTGCGACCGTTATCGATCTATTGTGATCGCCGCTGCTATCTTTACAGTTCGCCACTAAGTCCTACGTCCACCAGGTATCGCAGTAGCTTTTGGGGGGCGATATCTTTTACATCCTGTGGGCCAAGGATATGTTTGCCCAGGTGTAAGCTACGCTTGCGCATTAAAGGTCCACAGTCCGTCAGAATATGAAGCGGAGTTTCGTCTGACTCCTGGCACATTCTGCACGTTCTTGTCTCGGACAGTCCCATAGTGGACATGTGTCTGTTTAGGCAACAGTGTCCAGTGCGGGCTCTAACTAGAATGCGCATTCTTTTCCTACTCAGTCCTATGATCAGCTTAGTGTATCTCTTGTCATAGGCTTTAACAAGAGTTTTGGAGTGAGTCAGTCCTGGCATGTCTGACCATGCCTTACAGGATTTGTTCAAATAGATGTTCTCCAGGGTCATTCGGGCGAGACTTTTGGGAATGCCACAAAAAGGTTCTGGACCATATAGTGTTTTTCCCGATCCTGCTCTAGCGAGTTCGTCGGCATTTTCATTGCCCACGACTCCCGCGTGGCCCGGAACCCACCTCAGCGTTACTCTGTTTCGTTCTCTTAGAGTATTTAGGCGACTCATGCAGTCTGCTACCAACTTTGAGGTTATTAAGTTAAACCGCATTGCTTAGATCCTCTTTAAGCCGAACTCTTTAAAAAGCGAGGTTTCGTAATTCGTCTAAATCCTCGGAGTCAACAGATTCAGTAGAAAACCAAGAGTATATTATGTAAGTATTTATAATTTAATTGATGGCCAAGGTTATCTTTGTATTTTATTAAAAAACTTTAAAACCGACCATTTGTAACCTAATCAATCTCCGTCATTTACGTGTGTATATTAGAGAGTACATAATTATATATACGAGAATTTCATATTCGTTCAAAGGTCCGATAACGTTAATTATTGTTGGGTCATTAGGGTTAATACAACATGTTCGAGTTAACTGATGCTGGCAAACGTATCATATACTAAGGGTTAATGCAGACTGAAAGAAAGAGGTTAATCGAAATTTAACTTTATAGGTACTCATAGAAATAGATCCTTATTTCTTTTTTCAAAAGACCCAAAGCCAAGCACTGAGAAATTTAAACCTTGTGTCGCGGGGGTTTCACGAATATTTAAATCACATGCACGAAGAGCACTCAACGACGAGCGAGCGCGATTGGTCTGTGGATGGGTGACCATTTGTAAACATTATCGAGACCCCCCGTGCCTCGGAAAGTGAAGCGTTGGTCCCGACTGACATACGGTGATCTTTGACAGTCGTTAAGTCATTACAATTCAGGCAATCCAGTCTTACTGTGGAATACTGTCTTACCTAGTAATGGATTGTGGAGGTCAGATAGGCAATCGCTCCGTGTAAAATACGGCAATCAGCTGCATCCGGTAAGACTAGAAGCCGACCCCAACATAGCTTGGGACAAGACTAGGCAGATGATGATGGCACTGATATACCTTTATGTACCTACACACTTGGTTATCCGTACACTTGGTTTCCGAAAAATGATCTTAGCTGGTAATAAGATACTGGTTACTATACTTAATTACAATTATTTCGTACAATTCTGTAAATGAAAGCGAAATGTTCATTTTATGTCTTTTGCTTATACCATGTGACCTTTGCAACTCAATAATTAGAAAATTGACTATTTATGAGTCTTTAAATGGTATGTCCATAATAATATACAAACAATTGTTCTTCTATTATCATTGAAGCAGTTGATTATCTCGATAAATACTTTCTTATCGAGTAAATGATCGTATTTCTTGTAATTAATGTTTATTATTTATAATACTTCGAAGTTAATGGGTTGATTAGCAGCTGTTATTAAGATATTAATAATTAATTAACGTCATAACTTTCTCTGGCAATTTTCTCTGTTGAACTTACATATTTGGTCGTGTAAATATGGACACCAATATTCAAATAAGTAGCTCTATTACATTAATCTTTATTTAGTTCTAATAAAAACAGAATACAACGCTTAATAACTTCATCCAATATAATCCGCGTATAAACAGTTTGATCGACCGTCACGAGTAAGCGAGTGAAACTCAACAGATCGATACGAGCTATGAACAAAGAAATCTGTTGCGTTGCGGCGCATCACTACCTATGTTCATTGGTTCATTCTAAACCGGTCTATTTTAATTGATACACCCCTATTACTTTACTACTTCACAATAAAACTGAACAGCTCCCGACCTACCCTAATTGGTACCGTACTTCAAATGAGGAATATGGATGCTTACCATCAGTTGTAAAAACTGAAGTTATTTCACTTGCAATTATAATTATTGCTATATTTCTACACATACCCTTTTCTAAAATACACAAATCATTATTTTTATTAAATATACGTAAAACATACATAAAGAGACGTCAGTATCTTTAGTTGCAATCATAAAATTCCACGTTTAGAGTTGTTTTGAAACATAAATAATTTACGACAATTTTTATGTTAGTACAACATACATTTAACATTTACGCGCACATTTTATTCTCAATTGGAATATAACGAGTTTGTATGAATTTATTCCCGGACCAGGGAGACATAAAACCTTGTTACATACTTTGTGCTATTAAAATCAGTTCGGTTCCAAAGTTATAATGACATTTACGTACGCGTGTTAACGTTCAACGCAGTAACTTTTCATTAAATAAAACTCAGATATTGAGACGAAAACAAAATTGTTTATTATCTCTGTATCATTAGTTCACATTCAATTCAAATATAATATTGTTTTATGTTCACTCTAATTACGTTAGCGAGAGTAAAGGGCACTCGTGGAGTATCGGGGGAGCTGCGAGGGGATAATTAAGGACGCCGCTTCTTGCAAACATCTAAGAATAATATGCTAAAAGCATTTATGCATTCCAAATATTTTAATGTCGATAGACAATGTTGACATTGTGTTTCACACGTACAAGATGCAATATAATCTCGGGACGTCAACGGTACTCATCGAATTCGGCTTCTTTTGACATTTGAGACACAAAGAAAACATCAGACGGATACAAGTAAGTATTAAGTGGGCAAAAAACAAGTATGACGTTAGAATTATGTGTGGATTTATTTTTAGTTATGTTCTGTATGTTGTAATCTGAGATATAATATCTTTCAGGTGCATGAGATAGTCTGATAGGTTTTATTTAAGTCCCTTTAAGTATCGTTAGCAATATCCCTTGGACTTAAAAAAATCTGTAATTTACCGGTAAGAAGTCCACTATTATTAGGATAGTTTATAGAAGAAGAAATCTGCCGTGAATACCTCCAGGGCTTCCTGTGGCCACTACTACGTCAATATGATTAAAGAACATCGTTAACGCTATAATAATAGAAGAAAGTGATATCGTTTAGTACCTGAACCTGCACAGAGCTGCTCGGATGTGCATCTTCTGTACCTCGCGCGGCCCGCTGCCGCTCCTCCTGCACCGCCTCCCTCTTCATCCCGCACGCCAGGCACTTCTGGTACCGGCAGTACTGGCATCGGTTCCTCTGCCGTTTGTCTATGATACAATTCCTCTCCTCACGGCACGCGTACGTCAGGTCTTTCCTTACCGTCCGCTTGAAGAAACCTTTGCATCCTTCGCAACTGTAACAGAATTGCCTGTATATTTATAGAGTTCATCTTCAGTCGTTAAATCTGTGATTCCCTGTAGAGATAATTGTGTCTTTCCAAAACAAGAGGTATGACGTCACAAGCTTGACAGCTCATGATGTACCGGTAACGCAGCTGTCCATCATTAGCATACCTTATTTATAGAATTATTATTAGTTTTTTTGCTAACATTTACTACATAACACGATTTAAGTCGCACATTTTAATTCGCATAATATGGAAAAACCATCTAAATCTAAAAAAATATTATCAAGGCTTTAAATATAAAGGAACCAATTCAATTCAAATAATTGATAGAAAAAGTTGCATGAAGCTTGAATATAATTTAAATAATCAATTGTGAACGTTGCAGTATTTACGTCCTGTAAAAAACATTGTTTAAAAAGGCGCGAGATTCCTCCTACATCAAGAGTGCTGACTTAAATTTCTCATGCTTTAAAATAAATAAATAATTTATGCAAACATGTTGCGAAAATCAACGAAGTACGAAAAAGTGATTGGTGTCTACAATCGGCTAATGATGACATATCACCTGCTAAGTATACTCAAATAAAACAATTTGGGTGTGTAAAACCAGTATAGAGTGCTCATTATCATTCGCTGTGATACTAACAAACAGAGCTAATTGAATGTTGACTCGCAGACACTACGAACACATATTCAGTTGCATGTATAAAGAATGATCAATATAATATTTGTGTAGCACTGGTATTAATAGACTGACCTGCAGACAGGTTCGATCGTTTGAATTATTAAAAGCAATGGAAACTTTAATAGTGCGGGGTTCGTGGCCTCGCGGGCGAGTGCTGGCCCACTGGTAAGCTTCCCCCAGTCGGTTCCCAGACAAGTTAATATTTTTACGAGTGAGTTCTCTCGTTTTCTGAACATCGAGATACTGCGTAGAATGTCGACGTCGTCGCCGTCGGTCCCGCATGTCATATAATCCCATTAGGAGTTGTTACGCGCAGTAAAAAACCTAATTAAGTTCTATTCCAGTTAATGTATTTACGTATTATATCGGTATTTCCCAGAAGATCGTGTAGGAAAGATTCCAATATTCCCCAGTTAATCTTAATTATCTGGTGGACTAAATATGGTTCTACGAAAATGGGTTTAGAAGTTATAGAAAGGGATTCTTCTAATCTTGATTTGGATACAGATGCAATGTTATCATGTGTTACCAGTTTCAAGTATATGAAAGTACTTAAAATCAATACGTCCTCGCCGCGTGACGCGGGTCACGAGAGTTTGTGACGCCCGTACGATATTTACTATTACTTTATAACAAATATTATAAGAAAATTAGCATTTACTTTGAATTCTTAAAAGCTTTAAAATAATTTTCTCTTTTAAGTTAAAATGTTATTGACAAACCATTAACAAAGAACCACATTTTGAGGCGGAGTACTGGCAAAATTTAATTAAAACTGAAGATCTCAAGTATTGATTTCAGAAATAAATGAAAACTATAAATACCTGTAGACAGAATTTGATTAAGTATGTAAATGTAATATTGAAGATAAAATCACAAGTTTTGCCGCAAAATTACAAAAACTCGGATTGTCAGAGATAGACGTTCTTTAATAAGGACTGCTCGGGGATGGAAGGCTCGACAAAATGGCGTGGCAGGTGGTAACCGGGTAGTATCCAACATAATATTAATATAAAACGTAACTTCGCCGCATGTTCCTGGGAAAACCTGAGGGATAAATAATATCCATGAAATATAAAGATCTGATTTCAGAGCTCCACTTAGTGACAACTGGCATCGGTCTTGTATCGGCGATAGAACCGATGGCACCGTCAGATATGCAAAATGAACCTGCGTTAAAGCACTTCTAGTTTTCAGACATCATTTTAAGTAGCGGTAGTCAATTTAATATAGATTCTTCTTACACTACCTATTCATATGCAAACAATTTGTATCTGTACAGAAAATCTGTGTCAAAATGTATATGCATTCAATCATCAAGCTATGTTTTATATCTTGTGAGTACATTTTCATCTTTATCACAGAGCAAGGCGAGCCGATGCATCACGAATCAATTTAGCACATTGTCTATTTCCACTTCACTTCAATTGGGTGTTACTCGTATAGAATCAATATATTCATTATTATTAACAAGACTACACTGTGTCCGTAATAAAAATACATTATTTCAGGGAACATCCCTTCGGGGTTACGATGACATCGGTCGACACTCAATCATATCCCACGTTAATGATATCTTCGGATATATACCATAGTTACGTCGATTGGCAAAAACTTATTTGACTCGACTGGTTCAGTGGTTGGCTTGTGTTTATTATCCACACAAATAAATGATTATAGGGTTCACAAAATATGTAGCCATGTGTGTACACGCGAGATTATATCTCTCATGATCCCACGATACAGGAGAATTCCTAATGTAGAGCGTAATTTTTAAAGAGCGATCGTGTCTTGCTTACCTATTTAGTTTCACGACAGGCTGGCACGTTCCTATTCTGAATGAATCGACAATTTGACATTTGAAATCGTTTTCAGTTATAATTTGTATAATGCGACAACCCTACGAATATGTCACAGGTCTGAATAGCAAAGGCGACGAACCAAGGGCGTAGGTGGTTATTGTGAAATTAGGTTATTATACTTGGATTATTATTTATTGAAAGCAGAAATCTTGTTACAATTACGTTTGACGTGATTGATTTAATTCTGTACTTGCATTTGAAACTAAATTATATTTGGAAATTGTGTGCCGTCAGCTGGAGTTGCTGTTAACGTCTACTCACCAATAACATAAATAATATTTTAAGCAACAATGAACGTCTAAAATATGTGGCTTACATCACTCCAAAGAAGCGAATAAGTCTTAAATATGACATCAGATATTCTAATCATATGACCTTACACACGCATACGTGATTCAAACTGAAATAAATTTGAGGACTTGAAACATTCCTTAATGTGTCTGGAAGAACCATTCTAATCATTTACAACATCTAATAAATCCAGCAATACCCGCTGGAGTGCAACTTGGAATTTAACGTACAAATAGCATTACTCATGTTTTCTATGTAAAACTGTTCAACATTGAGTTACAGCTCTACAATGAAATAAAAAGTACAAAATCAATAAGAGTCGGCCAGAAGGAACGAGCGGTGACTGTGACGCATGTAATTCGCTCTCAAACCGTCGGCGACGTTAATGACATGATTGCTTTTTGAGCCTTCGGCACATGTTTCGCAACAAAGTCTAGAGCCCGTTGGCTAACTCAGTAACTCCACTTTCACTACCAGGATAAGATAAAAAATATCAATACATTTCTTTCTTAGATTTATAAAACTGATAAATATTAGCTCGTTAATCAAACCGACAGCCAGTCGGAGGTATTTAAATAAATTTATCGCGCATTAGTCACTCTATATTCTTAACTAAGAAGCACCCTTACACAATGTTGTGAAATTTTGCGAATAAATATAAAAGTTATACCTAACTACTATGTGTTCGAGAGGTAGCGTGCACAGAGATAGAGAGAGGGACAGGGTGTGCGCAAATAAAAAAACCATCCAATTCCAGATTATTGAAGTTACCTACCCTAACTACCTGACGCAAGTACGCAAACGGCAACCCTAGAAATTATATCAATGTATTTATATAATTTAGAAGGGTATGTATACGTGTGTATTTATGGGACTACAGGGTTTGCTGAGCTTATTTGCCTCTATGGAAAACTTTGAGCTACTATGTTTTCTGCATCAATGGTACCGGGCCATGGCCGCGGGCGTGGTCCAATGGACGTTGTCCGGTTTCTTTAAAGTTTACAAACATCGCTTTAAATCTTGTATGTTAGAGCATTAAATCAACCCGTGTGCGGGCACGCACGACAATAAATTAGGCAGGTAGGTGTAGGTGAGTACTACACTTAAGAATTTGCAAAGAACTAAAAGTACAAAATATATTTTAGTCCAGAATCCTCAGTCTCGTAAAAGCTATACTTAAAAACACAGTCCTCACAACCAACACTATGTGTGTAATATTACAGGTAAGTATTGGTATTGATTATCCAATTAGGTTATAATTAACCACTTGACTACTATCAAAATATTGATTTAACGCTTTTTTTTTTCTAAACATAGTCGTAAATATAAGCAAAACTGCGAAAAAACGTTTTATAAGCTTTTAAAGTTAGTTGATGACGCATGTTCTATCTCTTTTTCGCAAAACGACGACTTATACGGGGCAGCTCCAGATTAGTATGAAAGTTTTGTAATATGACGTCACATTTTATATATCTCTCTCTGTCTAAATTAAATACCAATATTGAAATGCTTGTAACTCGGTCATATGCAAGTAATTGGTGTCCCGTTTTTAGAATTCGATAGTTTTTAGAATATTTTTTAAATTTGAAATAAAAAAAAATCAACCAGTTTAGCTACATTTGTTTTTATTTTTTGTATTTTTATATTAGTCTATATGAAATTCTAGTAAGCTCATAACTGGCCAGTGTGATAGCCTTTGATAAATGTGATAATTATAGAATTTCGTACGCACAAGCTGTGGGAAGACCTAAATGAATAAAAGAAGAATTCTCTTCAACCCACGTTATTGTTTTAAACCGATGAAACCCTTTAAAATATTGGCAATTAATGTGTCAACATAATTATGCTATAACTTAAGTTTTATGGACTAATTAGTGGTTGTATAATTAGGAGTATTTCATTTGGATGTTTGTTGGTGAGCTGTATCATAATATCAACACATTAGCCATACCTACTTGATAAAATGGCGCACTATTAAATCGAACTTGAAAGTTTTGAAGGTTTATGTTATAAACAATCGTGTTTAGGTAAGTATTTAAATTCGATCGATTATAATTATTGGATGATTGTCTAAAAACACTGTTAATGTAATTAACATTCGCAAATAAACGGTTTACAGCAATTAAGTAAATGTCAACGAGCTAATGTGTTTTATGTAGCTGTCTACAGAGTGGGTGGCTTAACATTTAAGAGATGATTTATTAATTAATGGATATTTCACATGCAGTGTGCATTTTAGTGTTCAAAGCAACCAATTTTACAGTAATACCGCGATAAAAAGCTTATATTAAAAATACAATTCATCAACAAGGCAACAAACAAATCCTCCAAATCCTGAAAATCTCCCCACTCTGAATTAAAGACCATTAGACAATTTTTGCGTACCATTGCGTTTTACGTTAACACTCCAAACATAGCGTCGTTCGATACAGCGCGACCGACTGCGAACAGCCGAGCGATTCCGAAAATGACCAAACTCACCTCACCTCTCACACTCACTTCACTGCTTACATTACTTGTACTTTTCACCGTATTCTGAAACTGCACTCAAGTTCCAGTGATGTCGAAATCTCAGGAGAAAAGTTTAGAGGTGGGCTTAGACGGGTCTAGCTTTAGTAACATCAAATAAACCTTAATTTCGGAATACGAAATCTAGTTTTCACCGACGAATTCGCCGTGACTTTGTCTAATGTATTTTCGGAATCGACGGGCAGAACCTTTGTATAAAGCATAATACCCTAGAATCCTAGACATGTAACTTATATACTAGCATTATTTTAATAGAATTTCTTAACTCAATTACTTTGTGGACATACTGTGACGCTTTTTAACCTCCAGGGCAAGTACCTGCGAAACTGTTTGTTAAAAGTATGAAATAATTAGATATTACAAACAAAAAAAAAACGCGCAGATGTTATAATTTTTATAGAATTTTTACCATCTACTTTTGCATAAATTTTCTATCAATTACAGTAATTGTTAAACAACGTTGTGGACCAAAATACATACTCGTAAATCATAGAATATTCCACGCTATGTTGACTATTAATCATGTTTTACATTATTTTATATAATTTTACTTTAAAATAAATATTACTTAAGTAATAAGAAATTTTCAAAAAGTAACTAATTATTATTATAATTTCCTTTTATTTGCTTGTTGTCCACCAAACAGTCATTACAATGTGTGTTACAATACCTATACAATTCTATATCCAAATCATAATCAAACAGAAAACATACAAGCCAGATGTGATTACTTTATTATGTCGTACACACCCCTAATCATGTATTCAGTAAAAAAGCTTAAGGATAAAAATAGAATTACACGCGTTCCGCCTATGTACTGCCTCACTACACGTGCCAACATTGCCAACAAACAGATTTACACTTTACATCTCATCGTTGCCGTATAATTATTTATACGAGATAAAATCATTGAAAAACAAGCAAATTTTCAGTTTTCTATTCTAATTCCTCATTGCCTTTCTCTGGCCTGGGGAAATAACCTTTCTAATTCCTTATTGCCTTTCTCTCGCCTGGGGAAATAACCTTTCTAATTCCTTATTGCCTTTCTCTGGCCTGGGAAAATAACCTTTCTAATTCCTTATTGCCTTTCTCTCGCCTGGGGAAATAACCTTTCTAATTCCTTATTGCCTTTCTCTGACCTGGGGAAATAACCTTTCTAATTCCTTATTGCCTTTCTCTGGCCTGGGGAAATAACCTTTCTAATTCCTTATTGCCTTTCTCTGGCCTGGGGAAATAACCTTTCTAATTCCTTATTGCCTTTCTCTGACCTGGTGAAATAACCTTTCTAATTCCTTATTGCCTTTCTCTGGCCTGGGAAAATAACCATTCTAATTCCTGATTGCCTTTCTCTGGCCTGGGAAAATAACCATTCTAATTCCTGATTGCCTTTCTCTGGCCTGGGGAAATAACCTATAACCTACCCTTTCCTTTTACTGGGGTCCAGGGGGAAATGCACTGGATATCTGTAGCTATTTCAACGAGAAAATAACGCCTAGGGTAAAATGTTTAGCACAAATTCCCGTAGTAATAGAAGTTGACATGATAACTTGCTCCACAATGGTACAGAATCTAGTAAACATCATCTTGTAGTATTTTCTCATAATCCGACTCTCGTTATCAGCTTCTTCAATTATATCCGTCTGTGTAATTAAAAAACTAATAAAATTTGTATGGTAGGGTGCGCCTAAATATAGTATTTAATAATGGCATTGATGAAATAAGCATTTAATTTCTTACTAGCTTTTAAACTATTGCGTTGTATGATTATAAACTCATGATTAAAGACTCTGCTGACTGAGTCTGCTTGCGACCACGGCCAGTGTAACACAGCCGAAACGTCAAGCCTTAAAATTCATTTAATTTCTTTTTGTAAAAGTATTTAAATTCAATAAAGCAGGAATTTTGATCATGACACAAATATTTACTCCAATGATTGATTGTACATTGTCTACATTATCGAATTTCGATAACTTAATTAATCTTTTGTTCTTACTCTGTTGACGGCATTACATTTTCTGAGAATTCTAATAATGATATCGATTTTATACAGACGGAACTAACAACGACATTAAAATTTCGCCTTTAAGCGGACCCTCAAACGACGCGTGCCGAATTAGTATTACAGATATGTAAATTACGTTTAATATAGCCCTTAGGTACCTCATATTCGCTTAATTTAATGGAGGTTTAATTTTTTAACGTTAACTCAACGTCAACTACGGAAAAAGCAATAATAATAATAAGACTGTATGAGGGTGCACAGTTATATAACAGAATACCAGAGAATATGTGAAGACAAACATTGGCGTCGAATAAAAATTATGTATATCGGATATAGGTACATATGTAGTTGCTAAGTTTAAGTTACTAAATATCTTTTTTTATATTATGCTCGTTCAGACTTATAAATTGTTGAAATACGAGTAGTTATGCTCAATGTAAGTGAACTAACTGTATTTGTTCTTTTTGAGATAATAAATGTCTTTAAACCGAAAATTCATTTACGTATTATGCGACATATGATCGAAACTGAATCATCAACAGTTTTAAATCGCCGTTAAGTGTAAATGTTTGTCACTTCACGGCTTAAAATATCGTCATATCGATTTAAGAAGGTGTTAAAGTTGAATAGCGTTTCAGTAATATAGTAGTAAATATTCACAATATACGAGTAGCAAATACATGTAGCCATTTAAGATATTTTGAACATTACTTCTATCGTTGTTTTCGTACGTAGAGCGAGTTGAAAAGACATTATGACCCTATTTGTTGAGCACAGTACCAATATCATCTTCCTCTAGTAATAAAAGCAATATAAGAAGGTATTGATATGTGCATACATTTGTCACAGACATAAAACCGTTCCGACTCTGGAGTAATTCTATATATTCCACCTAGATGTAGAGCGATGTCACGAATTACACACATTTCTATTTTGGACTTTAAACTAAATGTAAATATCATGAAGACTACCTGCCCTCGAATACGTGATTTCCAAATCAACATAAAACATACCAAGGTGAAAAAAATTCCTTCTGAATGGCATTACAAGGGGCTGCCGATCGATAGAATTGTAAATCGTTTCAATAATTTATAGCAAAGCGATACACATTCACGACTGAACTTAGTTACAATAGTGTAAGAACGTGTTAATACGAATGAAATGAATTAACGAAATATCCCACGCCCGCCAACTTCAATTAAAATGTTGAAGGATAAGAATAAGGTGTAAAATCTTTAATTTTGCGCATGCCATAACATAATATTCATTTCACACGCAACCATTTGAGCAATAAATGTTGTATCTAAGCAAGGGTAGGTAGACTAGGTAGGTAGGTACATGCAACACACGTAGAGCGATCTTTTGAACACAGACACAACACTAGCATAGCTGTCTAGACGGCGGCATCTTCAGCTAGGTACTCATATTAAACCATAACAAATAAACCGTACCGACGTTTTATACCCTCTACGTTACTACATAATAATAACTAGGTATAATATTTTCAATTATTTGAACAAACTTTAATTGAATTACATTTTTTTATGTCGATCACAGAGCGTCTCTAGATTTCAAAACTCATCAGTTTTATTTCATCCGTATTTATTTTGGTTTATTATATCAATTATACAATAAGTAGGTAAAATAATTGTTTATATAATAATGCTTCCTGCACAGCGACTGATTAAATAAATACAAGTTGTTGAAGTATCTATCAAAACCACTCTATAGAATAACTTGTTTTTTTTAAATAGCAACGCGTTTCGTTTGTGCATCCCATAAACAAAACATGATGTAAAATCAAGTTTTTCAATTGTAATAAAAATTTTCAACCGGCAACCATTTTACATCTTGAATTAAAATATTAAAAATACAAAACGTATCAAAGAAAGAACGTAATATACGAGACGAATTGATTGACATTTATTTCTATTGAAATTGGTCTGTAAATAAAGGTTTCCCAAGGGTACACTAATACCAGCTCAGACAGACGTGAAAGAAAAAACAAAATTGCAGCGAACCACCATTTTACTTTCCCCGATTCTCTAGAGACCGAAGACATAACTGCTTAATTTGGTACATACGTAATTACAACTCAACAGTCGTATTCAAAAACAATAATGAAAGGTGAACGTGTATTTTGCCAAAACATATTCAGGGTTATTTTATATTTACACACAGTTTTTTCTATTATTGTGAAACATCTCATCTGGCTATTATGATGGAAGAAAGAAAAAAGCTGGCGATATAACGAAAAACTATTTTGCAACTAACAATTGATAAGCCACTCTCGTAATAAAAATACTTAGTATATAACCATTCCTATTTGAAGTATTTTTAAGTGATCTAAGAGGAGAGCTTCTACTCTTCTTCTTCTTTCTCTTTTAAGATAAGATTATAAGAAATGGATAACGATCCTTTTAGAATACAGTACATTAGTGAGGTTCCATTTCATGTGGCATATGGGAAAAAGTAAAAAAACTTGAACAAAAACTTTACATTCGAACTCATAATTGTGGAACATCTGGCCCGAGGGACAGAGCAGTCGACTTATCGGGATAGAAGCTAACAACATTACAGTAACTTCATTTAGTCACAAAATACTATATTTTCGCTAAGTAGCTAAAGTCCTACACTAAAATTTCCTCAAATTATATTATGTACCTGTACACTCCATAATGTTTTCCTGACGCTCTGTCTCCACATATAGAGCAGAGGTGCTTGGAACCACTTAGGGGATGGTTCGGGGGATAATTTTTGAACGCGGGAGGCGGGGTGGAGTCCTCTCGTATGTCTAGCATCGCCGTGTCTGGTTTTATCTCCGGCGGTGACATCGGCGACATAAAACCACCCTCCAAGTTCAGCCCTGCAATAAAAAAGTCTAATCAACATTTGAACAGCTTCAATAATGAAAATCT
Organism: Plusia festucae; assembly: GCA_950381575.1. Classification (NCBI taxonomy): domain Eukaryota; kingdom Metazoa; phylum Arthropoda; class Insecta; order Lepidoptera; family Noctuidae; genus Plusia; species Plusia festucae. Next base: position 10,303,917 of record OX494434.1, read on the forward strand.
TAATTACAGCCACCACGCTACAGCGTTGGTAGATTTATTTTTTAGCTGTCAATAGCAGCTTCGCGTTTACTTGTTGTTCAGAGTACATTTTATTTACTTGTATTTGTGCAGATTTATTTGCAGTAGAAAGCAAACTTCATTAATATTAAGCTCCCGAATAGGACGTTAAAACATATAATGCTGTCTGGAACAAAGCTCCGTAAAACAAAAAAATATGGACGGCAGTTGTTCCGAAAACTAAAGAACCGGTTTATCAGTCCCAGAGCTTTTGCAGCAAAAAGAAAATAAACACATCCTCCACCCTCTTTCCGATCTGTTTAGAAAACCTTCGTATAACCTCTAGTATATTGTCAGAAATAACAGATATAGATTCAGTGAGATCTAAGGCGCCATATTTTACTAATGATTCCACCGATGATGGAAAGTGTTCAGGTGTTTTCAACCAATAAACGCGTCGATAGTTGTGTGGTTTAAAAGTATACGTGACGCAATTCACATATTATGTAAACATGTTGGTGTATTAAACGTAAATCTTGTATTCTCGTGGATAAAGAATTGCTTGGCCAAAATTCTGCACTGCTATCACTCCCTGATCGTCACACATTGTTGGAAGTATCCGAGTCAATATGAAATATGGATATCTGCACGTAGGTATATAGTGCTGTACTGCTTCTACTTTCTAGATTTTATTCATATTAACTTGTTGGCAATGTATTTATTTATTTATTTTGTAAAGTATATTTGATTTGATCTAGTAGAAAGGCGTTGTATTATATCATTTCTAAAACATCTCAAATAAATTAACTACATAACATAGCACTTGATTAATCTCTAGAAAAATTATCTGGTTATTTTAAACAATTATTGTGACACACTGAAATTTACGAAGATATAAATAAGTACATACAGGAATCCTGTCGCAGTTTGTATGAACAAAATGAACAGGCGGTAGGTATTGCTTATATTTCAAGGTCAGTTCATTATTAACAGAAACCCCAAAGGCAATGCTCAAGGACATAATTGTTGATTTAAATGATGTTTACATTTTATTTACGTAACGATTTATTTTTCACAAGTCTAACAACCTCAAACTTGTGAAAAATTAATCGGATCAAAATCTTTCGGTAGAGGTCCAAAAATAAAACCTTGAGGCATTCAAAAAAGAAAAATCGTTTACTGTTTAAAAAAAAAGTTTTTCTGGTATTCAACGAATCTAACGGAAAAGGTATAACTGTATAAAGTAAAATGTGTTCTTATACAAATATTTATAACCAGTTTATTATCAAATATGATTCAGTAGAATAGAAGATGTGGAATTTAGATTTATGATGTCAAACGCCTATCTCAGTTCGTTTTCATTTCTATCATTTGCATGTTAACTAAAAGCGAGTTGTTAGTGCAATAGGTATATGTAAGGAAATGTAGATTATATTAAACCCGTCTCATATTCTTGACATGTTATTGATTTATGCTACAATAAAGCAAGTACTTTGTGAATAACTACCAATCATAAAGTAATAGGTGATTTAAAAATAACTGTCTCACCATCTGTGTTTGACTCAACATAACGTGAAATTTTACGATCGATAGAGATTTATGACGAAAGTATTCAAGCGAGATTTTAGAATTTGATAGACCACTAAATTATTTTAAGTCTTGGCCTGTTCACCCATTAATCTTTGAGACATTTTTAATGTTCAATGCAAATAAATATTGAGTATTGAAGGTTTTTAACTCCTAAGAATATAAAAGTAATGTTAAACTTTAGAAATATGATCCAGACTCTACAATATTTCTAACATTGGTATCCATATTTTTTACTAGCTGTTTTTCATGGCTTTGCTTGCGGTCCCTATTTTGGATAAGAAATATACAGGATTCATTTTTATGGAGTGCGTATATTCTACGTACATAATCCTGTATGGGTAACATGTTACTCAGAATTTATGAAAATGGTCTTTGGAGTTTCCGATCGTTTAGTTTATTTTATCTCTTAGTTTTTGAGTTAATTTGTTTCAAATATACAAATCTTTCTTCATTATTATATTAGTTTTTAAAAGATAAATTTACTTTGTAACATGTTTGTATCAGCTATGTCATGCAAGTTGCAGCATACCTACATGGTTTTAATTAATCATTGCAGTAATGTATTAAAAAGATATGTAAATTAACGTTACTTTAGGATTCCTTAACTTACGTGATAGACAAATGATTTATATTCGCACACGATTGATTTCATTGGATATTAACAATCAGACCACACCCACTATTGGTTTAAAATTAAAATATGACATCAGTAGGCAATTAAAATGCAGGCGCAACTAAAATTCGTAATGCATTATTGTATTTTATATGCGAAGCGAATAACAAATGTTCAAAAATATAATAATGTAGAGTTTTATTGTTTCCGTTTTAATTTGGCTAATAAATGAAATGTGATTTTAATAGACGTAAAACAATAAACATTTTAGCCCATAAAACATCTCCTGCCCGGACTGAACCTAGGTTGTTGAAAAATCTGTGTTGAATATCCCATCACAGCATTTCTTACAGTCACAGTATTTGTCTTTTCACTAGACACGGATATTATATAAGACATATTGAAAAATCATGTTTTTTAAACCTGATTTACCACTTATAATCCAAAATCAAAAATTGCTACATAATATATTTTGTTAAGAACAATAAAATATTTGTCAACTTCATTTTCACGCCAACGATAAAAACATGTTTCGTATCGTGCAAGTGTAATTAGAGGTTTTGATTGAAAGGTATTGGTACAATTTCTAACACAAACTTTGTTATCAAAGTACAGAAATCTGTCAATATACTGCCAGAGAAACGTTTGGTATTTACTTAATTAAGACCAACTCTGTGTAATTTTCACAACAGGAGAAGAGATGGATTGATTACATTATTTTGTGCCCAATCCAAATAACACGGACAAGGGAAATTCTCTCCTATCATAATGAAATCTTAAACAGTTTTTTTTTAGATTAAAATTTGACTTCATGATTTAGTTAAGCATGTTTTCAGGTACTGAACCTTTAACGTGACTCCGTTAACAGCCCTTAACTGTTTCATTTTTATTTCAGATCATAAAATGAAACATGAACTTAACTTGAATGCAGATTGTGAATAACAAACGTTATCTTTATGAGAGGCGGTTGCATCGTTTGGTTCGCTGGTAATACATCCGTTTCCTTTTAACCTACCGTTCATGTACCGGTCAAGGATTGATTGTGGCATCACCGAAAGGAAATTACCTGATATTACCTTTAGGATAATATTTGCTTCTACTTCTATGGTGCAAGAAAAACTATATATACTCTATAATTGACTTACTTTGAAATTATGGAAGTCGTGTGTGCGATTGTTGGGAATAAAATAATTTCATGTAAAAACTAATAAAGGATTTTTATCAAATTTGGCACAGATTTATAGAGTTTCTATTCATTTATAGAGTTTCTATTCCAGTGGCACGGACAAAGTCGTTTTTAAAAAATGTGAAAAAAATAACCAATAATTTAATACTACACCTATTACGTAATTTTTAAATGTCTACCCAACAAACGAAGTATATAGGTAATAATAATGTCTTTTTTTCCATGGCGGAAAACTTGCCAGAATATATTTCTAAATCATGAGCGAGCTACTTATGTTAAATAGAGTCACCGAGCATTAGAAATTACGATAACATACGCCAGCAGAGGGAAAAAATATCCTTGAAATTCTCGAAATAACAAATCAAAGATGCAAATAATTTCAATTTCTGTACATTTATGTAACTTATTTATTCGGTATGCAGAAACAGGAATATAATTCTTACGAAACTTATAATTATTGTCAACCGTGTGTAGTTTCTGAATGATATTGTTCGTACATAAACAGGTGCCTATATCAACTTTGTAAGTTTAATCAATATTTTCAATCCATTGTCATTTAAACTACAATAGACGAAAGTTTTACAATGTAAAGGAACATTCGAGAAATTCAAATTTCAAGGGGTAGGTGGTATAACAAAGAAATCTCAATGAACGTTTCTGAGTGACAAGCTCCAGACTATACCCCTAAGAAATTTACTATATAGACTAGCTTTTGCTCGCGACTTCGTCAGCGTGTACTACCGTTTATTAAATTACCACCGTTTTCTCCCCTTTGGGCGGGGAATTTCCAAAAACCCTCTCTTAGTGGTAGCCTACTCCTCCCAACAAACACACATGCCAAATTTCAGTTCTTTACGATCAGTAGTTTCGGCTGTGCGTTGTCTGTCAGTCAGTCAGTTACGGAAGAGTTTTATATACAGTGAAACCTGGTTAATTGGGATCTCAAGGGACCAAGAATTTTGTACCATTTAAAGAGGTTTTTATTTATCCAGTTTTCCAATTAGACAGGTTAAAAATTAGTTGTCTCATTTACAGAGGCTTTCATTAATTGGAATAGGAATTTTAATAGAAAGCTTTAATTTAATTAAGCAGATGCTGATAATGTGTGCTATTTACGTTTGGACATTCTGTGATATTTTTATTCTTGTATGTAGGTAAAAATTTGAGATACTACCTACTGACAAACAAAGCACGTAAAATATCTTGTTGAAACCTGTCCCAACCTAATAAATTGTCTCACTTATAAAGGGAATTGAGCTCCAGAGTCCCAATTATAGAGGTAAACCTCGAAAAAATCTTAGAAATCAAATCTCATTTAACCAGGTTCAAAAAGTCCCATTAACAGAGGTAATTCGATGAAAAAGTGCCGGGACCTCATTGTAGTTCTCAATAATAGAGGTTTCTCACTTATCCAGGTCCCACTTAACCAGGTTTCATGTATATAGATATATATAGATAGATTTGGCTGATAATTTTAAATTTAAGCAATGATTCTTGCTGCTAATTCTTGAAGAGTCCTTAATTTTGATAATTCTGTGTAAATAAATAAGTAGATAGGCGTTATTAAGAATCTTACCCCCGAATACTGAAATGTTAATTAATTTTAAGATGTTCTTAAATGTCTCTCTGTCGCTACTTCAACTTCAAACCTTAAAGTGACAGAGACGGCACGTTTTGAGTATCGGGCCATTAGTCAGTCACTATTATTTAATTATGTAGTAAAAAAAATAGAATAAAATTATGTCAATTTACAGTGACAACAACATGCGCCAGAGAGTCTAGGTGGTCCAAAGTAATTCGCTGGTCGTGGACTGTAATATTAACTTATACAGTACCTACCTAAATATTGCTGACGAAAAGAGACATAAGATTTTCTGAAGATTTATTCATTATTGAATTTATTGAATACCAAAATATATATTTTTATCATCATTTAAAAAAGCAGACTTTTCATGTTATTCTTTTTTTCGAGTCGATGGACTCGAATTAATTGTATCTGACCAGTATTGAGCAACCTGTACAGCTTTTTATATTGATAGGTAACACTCTACGAGCAGTTGCTTAAAAGTGTTTTTTCTAATAAATAGTAGAAGTCAAATTATTACATTAATTTGTCGAAAAATACTATAATAAATTACATCTTTTATGTTCTCTTTCTTAGAAGTAGGTCCTTTGTATCGGGCTCTTAGAAAATAACAACATTAGTCCTTTGTGGAAAGCCTAGAAGTGATTACTCTTTGATGCCAAAAACAAAATAACTTTTTTTCTCGGCCTCCTTTGTGTCAACTGTTTAATACAATAGGTACACTGTTTGCGTTAAAACACGCGTAATAAAAGACTTTCAGGGTCTACACGATAGAAAGAGAAATGTAATTTCCTCATAAATGTTAAAATAAATAACCCTAATATGGAAGTCAGTATTAACTATTAACCTGTTTTTTAATTTCTTATATATAAAATTCTCGTGTCACGATGTTTCTAGCTAAACTCCTCCGAAATGGCTCGACCGATTTTCTTTAAATTTTAGGTGCATATCGGTTAGATCTGCGAATCGGACAACATCTATTTTTCACACCCCTAAACGATAGGTGTGGCACGCCACTAAATATTATGGTTATATATTTTTTATGTTAATATGATTTAGCATTAAAAATACATACAACTTGAAATTTTCACTCTTCTACGATCAACACCTATTTTTTAATTGCGAGTTGAATATTATTCTGTTCCATCTACAGATCCGCAATAGGGTCGCATGATGGAAATCGAATAATATAATAATTGTACTACAATAAATTATATTTATTTCTTCAATTTAAATTAATCTCAGTGCTAAAAGGTCTGAGAATCGGACATCTATTTTTCATATCCCTAAATGTTAGGGGAGGCCCTCCGCAGGTTTTTTAGTAGGGCAGAACAACGTTTGCTGAGTCAGCTAGTCTACTTATAAAATCTTAACTAATCAAGAGAATTAAACAAGACCATAGTACTGCTTGCCGATATTAAAATTAAAATATATTTTTTATTGCCATTCATATTCAATTCGTAGAAGAATGATTACGTCCAAGACATAACAAGGCTGAAACCACGTACCTATCTTAGTTTGAAATCTTATTTCAAAGTCTATAAACAAGTTTTATGTAATCAAATACACAAAATGCTATTATATAGTTGGTATTCTCGTATTATAAAAGCGAACGACAACTTGAATTAGCTTTATAATTGAGTTTTATTTCAAAGAGATATTGTGAAGCGTAATAACAATTTTCACTCTCGCGAAACGAGATGTGTCGTATAATTTCATGTTAATCTGCGTAATTAACGAAAATCAGTGGAAAAGAAAGATTATCAGTGCGACGCGCCTGCTAAGCGTCTCTACAATAAATTGCTCGATGACATCAAGCCATAAAGAACATAATCTTTCAGTTAAACGGCACAGAGTAGACATTTTATTAATGCCAGTAGTCATAACGTTCAATTTACATTTTACTGTTTTGTACAAACAAAACAATTTGACATAGAAAAATGACCATGACTTGTATTTTGGTCTTGACCACTAAGTGATTAATTACTATAACTGGATGTAAATTGTACAGTACTTCTAATTGAGATGCTCATTCTTAATTTCGTTTTAGTATTCACGATTATATCTGTAGCACATTCATAGATTCACCTATTGACCTCAAGCGCTTGTTTATATGGGTTGCTATTGATCGTGGTGAAAGGATCAGCCAATCTGCATTACCGACTAAGCTGTCCTCGCAGATTGCCCAGGGTGCACCGGGTGAGTAAGATGTGATAGAACACCGCTCGGGGAGGCTTTTCTTCTTCTTCTTTCTTTATATATCGACCCGCTAAGAAGAAGAAGATGTTTACATGGCGCGTTCCCTATCTATTTATTTATTTTACATCGATTTTAATGATAATTATATTGCAAAATGAGACATCGGTCTGCTGAGGGTGATTTTTGCGCCGTTTCTTCTCCCCAGCTACAGCACTTATGAAGCGGTGAAGGGTGGGCAAATCAGGGTGCTGTCTGTGCATACGTTGACGTTAAAAAAGTGCTAAATAGAAGCCATATTTGAAATATATGTTTTTTTCCAAAAGTTCAACAATCTGGTACGTTCATCACAGATTATTTATTAGTACAAGTACCGTGGCCCTTAAAAAATAACGAACCAATAATGTCGATTATGATATTATATCACCGGCAAGCGTGGCGATACTTTACTACCTTTCGATGGTTCATAATCAAAATTGAAAGAATTTAAAATGTTTAATTGCAAGAGGAATATGTAAAACTAGTATCGAATACCCACAACATTGTACCTAGATCTTTCCTAGGCAACAGTCTGCACATCGTGTGTTCAACATACGTTACAGTAAATTAATTTAATAAGGTCAATTAAACGTTTTATTCAGGTATGTAGGTAAAAAGAGTTCGCAAATTATATCATAAATAATACTTATAATTTGTTCTTTACATTGGTTTAGTTTCTACTAATTAGATGTTTGTATCGTCTTAATTAGCCCATTCGTACACAAGGCGAAGCAAGACTCCGATACCCGACGATTTTAATATTCATGGGACAACCATAGAGGTTGAAATATGTAACATATCGTAGTGAAGTTGTTTTCCCTCCAACAGATCCGGAGCCGGATCCGGTACAGCCCTTATTTTAACAGGTTTTACATAAAATTAGCAAAGTTCATTTATAGAATTTGGATCGCACCGACATGAAACAGATAATTAGATAATTTTAATTAAAAAACAGGTTAAGTGCGAGTCGAACTCGAACACGAAGGGTTCCGTACCATTTTATTAATTTTAAAGTGAATAACTTAATATTTTATGAATATTTCAAGCGGTAACCTGTTGCAGTAATCAATATCGAGCAGAAACAAGCAAAAAAGAACACGTTTGTTGTATGGTAGCCCCCTTAATTATCCTGTTTTTTTTAGTATTTGTTGTTATAGCTTGTTGACTAGGTACACCTATGAAATTTTCCACAGTTCTTGAGATACCCAGTGACAGACGGACGGACGGAGGGACAGCGGAGTCTTAGTAATAGGGTCCCGTTTTACCCTTTTGGGTACGGAACCCTAAAAAATATGAATATGTGAGGTGGATCTAATTACATCATTAGATGAGGGTATCGCTAGCTCTATAAAAAAGTATTAACGAATACCGTGTTATATTTTACTAATTGAAGGTGTTTTTTTTCTTTCATAACATCATAAAAAAACTTAAATTTTCTTGTATGGTAAAAAGTGTAGTTAGGTAGGTATATAACTAAAAATAAATGTAACCGTTGGAAAACAACGAGTCGATAAATATTTATGCATTAAGAACCAGACTTTGATCGACCATGTTTGTGAGCTAGTAAAATACATATTTTTCTTCTATATGTCAGCTTTCGATATAATGTTTTTTTTTCATTAAGTATTTAACATGTTTACAAGATTGAAGAAGAATGGTATAGGAATAATGTTCTAAGGTTTAACATTCTGATTTCTCATCATCTACATACAATTTGTTGTTGACGAACCGACGGAAAAATATGCCTTGTGAAAATTTTTGTCATCTTTTTTTTATTCTGTAATTTCATTAGAGGCTAACTACCTATCCACAATGGCCGGCCAGCCTCATCTTACCTAGAACATACTAAAAAAAAATATGTATAGATTGTCACCGATGGTTAAAAACATGAACAAGTTTATGTTTTCATAAGTGGGATGTGCTAGATCATTCACATACCTTAGAGGCAATATCATATTTATCTATCTTAATTTTCACCATCAGTGCTACATTCTATTATTAGGTAGGTATATATGGTCAATTGATCTGCACGTTGCATCTGATTTCAATTTATTATGCAAGAAAATATTACCTAACAGTTTTATCTTGTGTGAATTTTCTGTTTGTAGATATGAAATGGCATTATCGATAGTGAATTTTCTTGTTGTGAGTGTAATCTATGTATGATGGTTATATATGAATAAAAATAAATAACAAGTAGCATGACTTGTTTAAAACTGTTCATCATTGTATTCTAATAAATACCTATACTGTTTTTATAAAACGACGGAGCTTATCAATGTCCATACGTCCAGCCACTGTAACATCAACGTAAGCAGTACAAGTTACTTATCTGTACATGAAAGACCTTGGAAAACCGCTAAGCTGTTTGTTTATCCTTAATTTACATATTTAGCACCTATTACATTATTATAACCCCGCAAAGAGCAGATATATTGTTGTTTTTACTAGATCTTCTAGTCAAATTCTCCGGTAGTCCTGCTGTTCCTGCATAGATGTATATCTACACGCAAATTTTTATATTATTTAAATATAATATGGCAGCTTTAGCATAAAATAGCTTAAAATTTGGATTTCCGAAATAATAGTATATTTACATTGGATATCGAGCGAGCAGTCCACAGTCGGTATGCTAGACGGCGTCGGTAATGGTTGGAGGAAGTTCCCTGGCGACGTCGGCGTCATCGGCTGCTGCTGCTGGCCTGGCGGCAGAGGCCGAGCCCAGTTTATAAGCGCTGTCACCGACATCGTCGGCTTATCTTTCTTCGCCACGGACATGGCCACGCACAAGCATCCTCACATCACTAGCAACTCACCGCACTTAAGTGAAGTTAAAACCAAACTGCACAAATACACCAGTTATACTGACAACTTGGCGCTCGCTACGGTCACAATCAATTCACATCCTAAAAGATCAAACCCACGAGTTATGATTATGAGTGTTATGACGCTAGGCTCTATATAATAGGTAAGTGCAAATACGATTGAGCGTGCGACGACGGAGATATGGACAAAAGCGTCAGAGCCGCGACTGGGGACAAAGCAGACGTAGTGACATTGTGATAGCGACTGTTATTGCACCCGTCGGCGTCGCGCACACGACGGTATCGCAATGCAACCCATCAACAATGCGCCACGAGCTTCGTCGCTGATGCTTAGCTAGTGACTAATGCGCACTAAAATTCAACAAGCTCGAATTTGACAAAAAATGTACCCGTCAACTTCCGCGCGGTTACCGGCGTGAAGGTCTCACCCGACGCGCTCAAGGTCCGCATACAATCATACGTGAATAAATCTGATTTTATGTTGAAAACGAGTTCCTATAATCACATTTTTTGCCTTTAAAGCTGCAAACGATTGCGAATTGAACTAGATAATCTAAAATTTTATAGTTATATGTTAGAATGGAATCATCTAAATAATTGTAGTTGTTAGCTGTCGACCTTCGTGGCTGCGGCGCGTTTCTGTAATTAAGTTTTACGTCACTCATAGACCGAACTCCCTGCGATAGCCTCTACCATATAAAAATTCGCTATGTCACTTAACAAAACCTAGAGCAATTTAATGGTACTTAGTTATTTGATAAACCGAAAGAAACGATAAAACGAAATAGTTCTAATGTAATAGGGCTGCTATAAGCGAAAATAATTTCGTGGCAAAGTATAGAACATATTGAATATCGTACAACCTCTACAATAGGTGCGAGAATTAGTCATAAATGAACATTTGACATGGAGGAGGATAATTCAAAACATGACCAAATGTTTGTTTGTTTGGAGACACATGCGGCCTTGGGCCTGTGCGTATTGGGACGTCCGCTGCACGTGTTGGAGGCGCTTGTCATAGATTGACGACAAAAAGTTTTCCGGTGCTAAACTAAACAGTGTAACTTTAACTACCGTTATGTTCCTTTAATGCCATACATGTAAAGCCTAATTGAGAAAAAAAAAATGGAGAATAAGTTTTTATTTATTCTCCATGTTTTTTTTCAGCGGCATTATGACGTAATTTAGGAACACTACAACAAAGGACACGTTAAAACCTCTTTCAGAATAAAAATACGTAATTTGAGTAATCCCTTTCGTCAGTTTTCTTATGAAGCTTCCGATAGTACTTACTTTGAATAATTTAGCTACAAATGGTTAGTTTCATCAACGATTTGTAGCTAGGTATATCGTTTCACGTTTAAACGGATTTCGTTTAGTAAACTTATTTTATTTTCATATGAGTAACTTATCAAACATTTACCTAGTACCTAAATATTTACCCCAACACAGTAAACTCCTTATGGATCATGTTTACCAACGGGTATGACTAATCATGTTACAAAAAAAGCTCAAGTATCAACTACGTAATGTAAACTACACAAGTATATATGTAGCGATAAATAAAGCTAGAGTAACGTCGCACTACGAAGGGGTTTGGCTCAGAAAAAATAAATAAGATAATAACGAGATATTAGATTACATCTGGACCACATACTGCGATGTTCAGTAACGAATAATCGTGATCGATATAGATGAACAAATAAACCTTGTAATACGATTCAAAGAAAGTGAACAAACAGTCTGGCAGATAATAGAGCCTAATTACTAATTAGTAATCACATTTATATGATAATTTATTAGCATGATAAAAACCTTTGAAATAAAAAAAAAAGAGCGTTGGGTTGGAACGGCGCAAACAATAAATGTAAGTACCCCATTAAATGCGTAGGCGTTTGATGAAATTCACTTTCGATTGAAAAGAAATCGGCCGAGCGTGAATTCACCTATATCCATTTACCCTCGGTAATTCGGTATGGGGAGAAGGGAGACTTTTACATCATACAACTACATTACCCGAACCTGTCAATCAAGCCGTATCCTTGACGACCCCGGGTCTATGTAATTGATAGCCTCTGGTGAGAAGAGAAGATTCCTTCGTAAATTAATCTGCCTAAGTGTGTTCGTACTTAGATATGGGTGTTAAACAAAGAACAAATCAATACTTCAACTAGACGAAGGAAACATGCCATCGATATTGCGGTATAGGCTGAAGTACGCCACAACGTCGCCTTCTGGCGCGAAATGAATGAATTCAGCCGTTATTATAGTTTAGAGATTGATGGGCCACACAAAGGGAATCGCTTCGACGATGACTATACAGATATTAACACTACTGGTAATTAGCTTGACAAAATAAATATTACATCATAATAGTGTTTTTTTGCTACTTCTTTTTTCCATAATCACGATTAGTTGTAAAACAACCTTTTTGATCAAATATGTATAGCTACTTGATCAATTGATTTAAATAAGTATTTTTCTATAGACAAGGGAAAGGTAGAGGTTGAAGAAAAGGCCACTTCGGAAGATCCTGTTAATATAGCCAACTGAGGCGGGGGTTCTGAGCAACCAACTTCATGGGCCACGTGAGACGTCCATATGACGATCGCAAATAAAAACCAGTATGAAAAAATGGAAGGAGCCGCACCGACAAAAGCTGAGCTCTTAAATTGATGATGTCGAAAAAACAATTAACCGATATAATTATAAGGCTAAAGAAACATATTATGGGTGTTGAAACCATTTAGATTTCAGCTGCTGATAAATAAATACTACACAAAATCTTTTGTGTACCTATGTGTTTTAAACAGTATATGTAATTATGTAGGTTAGGTACTTAGAGACCTGGATTTAAATTTACATTTTGCAACATTATGGTCCTATAATTAAAATCCTAAACTGCTTTTTTCAGGCCTATTGTTTAGAAAATTCATCCTCGTCTCAAAATAGTTAAAAAAGTACAACACTACTTAATGGTGTAATTAGTTTTATATAAAAAAAACTTTTATTGGAATTGGATAATAATTAGAAAATGGTAGGGGTTTCTAATTAAAATAATTGGGAACAGACTTAACTACACTTTTCATTAATTAAACATTTAAACATTTCTCTCTAAAGATAAAAACCTGTTGGTTTTCACTGTGTACTTTCTTAAATGGAATAATCAGTTTTAATAAGAGAATATGCAAAGAAATTATTTTAAATAGCATCAGTCACGAAAATGTTGTAAACCAGATTAAAAGATGCAAAAACTCGATAAGTAAGAATTACGCAGCGCTCAGTGAGCGTAGAGCAGTTTGTCGCGTTATCAAAGAATGTGTCTACTTTCTTACACTTTCTTTGGTCTGCATGACGTGCGTGCATGCATACGTGCATGTGGAGTGTATAGAGATGGAAGTTCGCCTGCTACTATCGCCCCCCTCCGGCGAGGCGCTATCGATCTGCACCGACCTTGACTTGACGCGCGCCGGCCTGCCACAATTACCATTGACAATAGCGACGCACGCGCAACCGGCGCACCACCTTATCAAATACATACTTTTCTCCACATTTATTAAGCATGCGTAATGTTCTTAAACTCTAATAATTTCGTTTCAAAATTCTACGATAAAGTTGTGAAAGTTTCTAATATGCTATAAAAATGCAATTTGTGAGAGTAAAGAAAGAAAATTTAAAGAAACTAATAGAGAAATGCGGACGTCAATTGGTCATTAACTTTACGAGAGACAAGTACCTACTATATAAGCAAAGACAAATGGCCGTCCTAGAACTGACCCGCGGAACAGCAGGCGAGCGGTGTGCGGGTTGCGGGTGTACGGTGAGTCAAAGGTGCGGGGGCGAAGCGACGCGTGCATTCGCCGCGAGATATGGGTAAACGGAACGCAGAGAGAAGCGCGCCGCGGGGGCCTGCGACCTTGACGATTCGCTGACGACTACAGGTGTTTTTTGTTCGTGCACAAGATCTGAGCAATGCTTGCTCTGCTGGCCAGTCTGCACTGGGCGAGACGGTGGACGCGCGGCGCGGGGAGCACAACCGGAACTCCAACTACAAAACAATGCTCGTTTTCAATACAGAGATGCGTTCATTGTGAGACTACGGTGGTAATTAAGGTTGACCAAGGTGTAGGTTCTTTTAGACACGTGATTCGATTTTAAATGAACTATACCATTTATCAGAGATGAACAAAGCCATTTAGCTGTTTTTACAAGTAGCATTACTTCCTACGTAACTTCGTAATCACGAAAAGGATATTTTTTACTCAGCTTTAATTAGACAGACACTGTTTAATGTATACTTCTGAATTCATACGAATTCAATCAATACTGTGTTCTATCCATTCTATGGAGCCAAATGGAACACCTCGATATACGATATGGCAAATAGGAAATGCAATGGCAACTGATGTAAAAGCAGTCATTTGTCACAGTAGGCTTTTGTAACACCCTATTGGTTCGAAACTAAAATTTATACTCGTAGAAATAAATCTTGGTACTAAACAATAGTTATTTATCGACTTCGGACCTGTCTTCAAATAATGCAGCAGGCCTTAGATCAATTTTGCAAAAAAATCGTGAATGTTGTAGGTCAACATAAGTCTAACGAACACGTGAAGAATACGTTGTTGTCATATGGCTAAATAAAAATAATGAGAATTGGAGCGTTTATCATTTACCCAAACGTTACATAATGACGCCGCGTTGTGTCGACACGAGACCTTGGCCGTGACCAAGCCAGAGAGTAACACTTCCCGGGCGTGACGTGACGCTCGCCACTGCCACGATTAGGTACACGCAACAATAATAAACTAAACACGCCTTTACAAAATACACTAAATTTAAAAATATTTAATAAGCGGTTACAACGACCATAAATGAATACGATTAGCAAACGCCGCCAGTCGATAATGGAGATTAATAACAACCGACATTGATGTAAAGCTCTAATAAACAGTGAACGATGTATTTAAAGTTATATTTTTTAAGACAAGCTTGGAACTAGAAGCAAATGTCACTTATAAAACGCAGAATCGCATAAGAAGAAATATTGTAAAGTGAAACGCGCGTGCTGAAAAGATGAGGCAATATTTGTTGCTACCAGAAGCGAAATGGAAAGTGATTTCTTTGTGATATGTCCTAATACAATTTCGAAAGATCTTTATAGTCCTCAACAGGTACGGAAACTATATGGAACTGCATTATCAAAAGCGTAAGACGCATTAGTATTCCAAATGAGAAATATTGTGAGGGCGGTTATGAATTCAAATGGAGTAGAAGACCTTGGCAATGATACAATCATTTATATTAACAACAGAGTTAAAAAAATAATTAACTTGTTTGATGACGGCGCTATTCCGAATGAAATCTGGAAATTACTCTTAAATTTGACATGGAGATGTAAATGGGTAATGATTAAGACTTGACACGTGAATCTTGAAAATAATTTCGTCATTATTTTTCATTCAGTGAATGGATATAATCTTAACTTCTTATTAATATTTATTTATGTAGATCTAGTCAGGCACATTCAATTAAAAACATAACATTACATAAAGCGGCAGTTTGCAATGTCTGAGTTTCTAACATCTTGGACACTTCTGTATGGGTGAGTATACTTATTTTACTTACTGAAAGAAATTTATCACTTATAGCAATGAAGACAAGACTACAAAAATCCGTCAGAGTCAGCTAGCTTTCTTGAATAGTAATGAGAATTTTTGAAACCAGTTAAGGTTTGAAAAGCGGTATAAACTCCTATAAATGCTGAAATGCAAACATTGGTACTCAGGCCGACAATTAAAAGGGCTATTAACTAATTAACCATGGGCATATAATTTATGATGACAAACATCCAACGTTCTGCTTCAGTTGCTGGCATGTTATAATTTTACAATAATTGTTGACATGATAACTACTGCCTTGTCATGTAATTTTTCGGTTCACTGTCATCTTCGTAATTTCCTGAATTATGATGTACATTTTTTCAAATACATTATGAAGGGTATTCAATTTCTATTGACGTATCGTATTTAGTTGACTTTGAGATTTCAAAAGGCGTTTACTACGCATCTAAATGATAATAGCAAAACGATTCAAGCAAGACAAAAGATCTTAGTCAGATTAAATCTTTATGACCAGCTAGTATTTTTAATCCAACGAGGATAACAACGGAAGTATCTAAAATACTTCGTAATACGACAAACATTAAAAGCCATAAAGGGAATACATTCAACGTCGTTGTGTAGGGTGGCAAAAAGATGTCACTATTAATCCTATAATGATCACGAATATGACGGGGTTCAGATCTCATCACATTTTGCTTTGGCACGCTTTCTGTACTCGGTTACATCATCCTGACGTCAAACTATCAAACGAGGAAAGTTCTGTGTTATCTCGATACGAAAATGAGGTATACACGAATGGAAATGCATCGGCTAGAGGAATAGAGCACCGAGATAAATTTATTCAAAACACTAGAGTCAATACACTTGCAACCTTGCAGTGCTCTTTACGACTCGTGTCAGATAAAGACATAAGGGCATTAAAACATTACAAGTTTATATTGCGTATGTTAACGTTGTTGATTTTAACTACAATCGTTATCCAAGAAAGGTTGTATTTTAAATACTGATGAAATAACAGTAACTTTCTATTTCTTGAGCCAAATTATAAACATTTTATAACGTTATCAATAAAATGATAAAAACACCGATAAAGATGTTATTGTCAACATTTCTTTGTAGATCCTGATTGATGTATTGAAAATATTATTTGTTTTCCTAAATTATTAAAAGCAGCGATTTTGCTTTCGCCAAACTGATAATTCATTTTACCTACTTTATTTTTTGGTTTATTTGGTAATGCGAGATAATTATTAAAAATAAAATGTTTTTCTTCAATCGTAAGTGTTTTAGTATAGCAATAAATACTTCATACATAATCATAGAAGCACCAGCAGGTGAAGTTAGAAATTACGGTTTTATGGCTGCATGGGATCCAAGAGCGCTTGTATTTCCAAAGTTGACAGAAACCGTGAGACAACCCTAAATCCCCAACAAGAGTGACACATCACAAACATAAGTAGCGAGTGCGCGCGGGGCCCGTCATGACGATTATCATTAATTATTAATATCAAAATTACTGTAGTTAATTAATCTTAAATGCCGGTTACGGATCGTGCATCGATTTTCGTATGTCGCGAGCGGCGCCTGTTCGCGGCCGGTGCGGACGGCGTCGCTGCTCTGACTGGCGCGCCGCGTCCCCGCTCGTACCCCGCATCGCCACCGTTTGTTTTGCTGTATTTTCGTTGTTAATCATTCTCCTTGACCTTGTGCGACGTCGAGTGGTCCACTGCACACGACTGCGCACCCCTCGCCCTGCCGCCACCCCGCGCTGCCTGTCGCGCCGCATCGCACGTGCTTTAGTCCTTCGAACCGCACCATGCAATGTGACCAGCCAGACTATACGACCTTTCCTTTCCTTGGACCTGTCTTAAGCTAGTCTATTAACCTATTGGACTTTTCACTATCGTATCTTACAAGACATTATCACTCGTTACATGAATAAACTTTAGTCTTTGATAGGGATAAGAATATCAAGTTACGAAGCTATTCTTTTATAAATTTTACCGTGGTTATAGGTACCTAATAGAAATGATTAATTTTATACCTTTTGCCTTTTATGTTTTAGATCGATTAACTTTAATGATTTAGGTGGGTCGTAAAATTTCTTTAAGATGATATTCTGTGTTGTAAGTAATCTTATTTGATAGTATAACATAGGTATCTAATTTGATAAGTATATCTTCTTATTATTGAAAATGATGTTTAACAATAGATTATGATCACCTACATTTGGTTCGTCCCCTAAAGATGCTTGGGGAATTTTTAAGTCAAATCAAATTTTCAGTTTTTTCATTTTTTCTTGTATCGCCTTTTGCAAAATTTTAATTACAGGTTTTCTGTCTTCATCTACAATCTGACTTGAAACAATTCGGTGAATTTAACGTCACATTATGAATATTCAGTGGATAAACAATAATTTTTTTTTTGTTTATTTGATGTGTGTTTTCTATTAATGAAGTACCTAACTAGAAATATATTATAGATATTTAAGGAGATTGTTATCTACTTCTCCGCAGGTCAGCTATCAATTAAAGTTATTTGCTTTATTATTATATTAAAATATTATTATCAAAATAAATGGGATTGCTGGAGGCGTTAAAAGTAAAAGTTCCACAGGGTAATCCACTTGGTCCAATAAGATTTTTGGAGATATTTAATAAATAGAAAAAAATATACTCGTGGTAAGCTATAAGTTCACTAAGGGTCACGTCAGTAGTGCAATGGATGGGTTTCGAACCGGCAACCACGCGATCGCAACTATCGCAAGTCCTAAACATTAGGCTACCGCCGCTTGTTTACGTGCACAATTCACTTTTAATCATCAAATTACTTCTTCTGTACTTATGTAATCTATTAGTCGCAAATACTATAGACATCTCTACCACAGGCATAAATATTTATTATTTTCGAGCGTGTAAACAATTGGAACCTCAAGAAAAATTAAACATATTAAAAATATTTAACATCCATATGAAATCCAAATTAAATTATACATGAGGGCTTAATAAATTTAAAGGTATTTTTTATTAATGAATTTTATTTTGTTATTGCAGCTGTTATTTAAGTGCTGAAGTCAAATACAGATGTAAAAACCTTATCATTTAATATTGAGAATTAAATATAGAGCTATGGCATATAAAAGGTTTCAATGCAAAGACAATACAACTGTTAATGTGTGTATTAGAATCAAAACAGAGTACATGTAACGCCACCTAGTGAAAATTGGTGGAACTATTTCAATGGCGCCATCTATGACAACAAGCGGGGATGTATTTTATAATAGATGATGTTAATTTTGCTTAGATAAAAGTTACTTAGATCATTATTTAGCACTAAACCATGGCGATTATATTAAAAAATATTAAAAATCTCCATCTTAAAATTAATTATTTTTATGTAATAATTTAGTTGGTTTTATTATTAAATTTATTGGTTTGTAGGCACAGTAGGTATATATGTAAGTTATACCTAATACAAATTTATTTATAGACATACAGTGTATACATGGTTAGACACTCTGCAGGACATTCGGGGTGCCAATGACCATGCCACCAGGGTGGTGGTAACTTTTTAAGATAAGTTCAAGGATTATTCACATTTAAAGAAGAAAAAAATGCCTCAGGCATTCTCTACAACAGTCAACCATGAAGTGATGCAGAAATCACTATAATTAGGTGCATTAGGTTAATTATTTTATTAATATATTAAATACACAATATACCAAATAATATGTAGTTGGGGTGTCTTAGAAGTTCTAGGACTGGATTTATATGCACATTTTTATAGGTTGAACCAGGCAAGTACCATAGTTCTAATAATCTTAACGTGGTTGTGACATTTTCAACTGATTTTTACACTGACTATGTTTATAAAACCTGTTGACATGACCGAGACTCTAAAATGCTTAGGTAAACAAGGGTTCAACTGAGTACCATATTTTTATAGACTGACTATCTGACCTTATAACCCTATTGGAATATAGATGTAACACCATATTGTTATTATTTGTATAAAAACAAAGAAGCTTACTAGCAATTTGCTTAAAAATAATAATATTAATTACCAATTCTTGTTATAACTTAATTGATAACATTTTTAATGAATATTAAAAGGAGATAAAGTTTAACTTTGATATTTAAAACAATAATATCTTGGGACCAACTCACACAAAGCCAAACTAGGCAGAGCCTGCCTTATGGCAGCGAGATAACTGTTAATATACTTTTAAATTTTATACTGTATAACAATCAGGCACAGAACAAATGATCATGCTCATCACGCAAATATTTGTGCTGGGTGGGAACCAAACCTATGATGTCTGGTTCAGTATTCAAGGTTGGTAACCACTAGTCCAACAGGTATTTTGTTCATATAATAAAGTTTAGTTTTATTTTCATATTATGATTAACTTGTGTTTATAAATAGGTGCCATATTCTATTATGTTTGGAAAACATATGTATCCTCTGTTGAAAGAAAATAACCTTAATTGAAGTTATTTACTAGAAACTACATTAGTTACCTATATTTTTTTTATTTTATCTCCTTATTATTTAGTAGACAAAGTATAGTGCCAAAACAACCACTTTTTCCTGTAGCAATGAAGTTTGTAAACTTTATATAACAGCTTTTTCAAAATTTTGTTATCATTTAATATCTTTTACACTACAGTAAGAGGATAAAACTACAATCATAACTACTGCAAACATCTTATATGTTAATACAATGGTATAACTATTAAGTAGTTAACTTTAATTTAATTAGGTCTTGAACTTTCAATATAATAATATAAATATCAAATTAATTTTATCACATTGTTGTGAGGTTTCTAACTGAAAATTCAAATTGAGATTAAAAATTCGTCTGTTTTTATAATCGTATAATAACCCTTTACAATTATCTCTAGATACCTGAGATCTTTCTTTGTCAAGCACAACCCAATATGCAAAACAGTACCTGGAATAGGTTACAATACTAATGTACTAGCAGTTCCTACAGGAACAATTGTTTATCTGGTAAAACAATGGGCACAGAAACGTAGATAGGACATACTCGCATACGAATATAAATCAAGATACCTAAAGTAAGTTTACAAAAGAGAACAGGCCATGCAGTGTTGCTTACCTGAGTCTCTCGAGGGCTCCATCATTTGGCTCTATTTATCTTTCGTCAACGATACACCACTTTCATAGAACAGTTCAGTGGCTAACGATGAACCTGTCAGTAACAAGGTCGTTGAACTAAATATACCTATAAGAAGATGAAATTATACACCCCCTTGATACACACTCAAGTCTTTGGGTATATTATGAAACACACTCGTAATATTACTTAATTATAATAAAAAATAGCAATAACAAACGATAGTATTTAAAGAGAATTCACCAAATAACCCAATTTCAATTAATTCTAAGTGACATAAAACAACGCGTCACGTCACAGTCAAATTTCGTTCGGAAGTTTACATTTTTAAAAGTTAAAACAATGTACTATGATCAGCCCTCGCATGTTAAATAGAAAATGTATGAGATATTATAATTTAATCACGATCTACATAATATTTTTACAAATTTTATTTAAAGATTTTTATTATCATATAAATCTTTTGAACTTCCTTCTAAAATATATAATGCGGCTATAACGAACTGATAGTAGAATAAAACATAATTTATATCGCATGGGTACTATATAAAAAATAGTTATCGATAGACATAAAACAAAAATGGATTTTACATTGATTGTTGATTTTTAAACCTGATAGATTTTTACAAATCGTAATATGTAGACCCCTGACTGTAGCGGAACGCGCTTTTTTTATTTTTCAATGTCAAGTTAATGTCATTTAATAAGGTCAGTTCTCATTGTCAAACAAAGTTTTGTTACTAGTCTTTGTAATGTTATTGGTCTAAAATTATCGTTCAGATTATGATCCAATCAAACATAAGAACACTAGATTGACCTTGCACTCGTGTAAGTTTGAAATTGAATTAAGTTTTGTATAAATACTCTGCTGCCGATTTTGCAAGTTTACTTAGTTTCCCGGCGTAAATGTTTAGTAATGTAAATCTTGCATTGTGATTTAAATTATCAGTTTGACTACATAAATCTCAAGTGCTCATATACGTAAACTTTGTACCGCTTTAAATACAAAGTACGACTCAACGAAGGGAATAACATGGAAAACAAAAAAGACTTTCAATATCCCCATACCTTCATACTTCTTGGCGCTTCGGGTGACTTAGCAAGAAAAAAGATTTATCCAACTATATGGTATTTATATCGAGACAACCTTTTACCTCGGCACACAAAGTTTATTGGTTATGCTCGGACGAAGCAAACTCTTTCCGAAGTTAAAGAGAAATGCAAAAATTACTTAAAAGTGCGACCAGGAGAAGAAGAGAAGTTAGAAGAATTTTGGGCAGCTAATGAGTATTTTGCTGGGTCCTATGACAAGAGAATTGACTATGAAATGCTCAATCAACTAATTAGCAAGTTTGAGAAAGGTCCAATTGCTAACAGAATTTTTTATTTAGCAGTCCCACCTACGGTTTTTGAAGATGTTACTGTAAATATAAGAAATGCATGTGTATCAATTAAAGGCTTTACAAGAGTTATCATTGAGAAACCATTTGGTAGAGATGACACAAGTTCTCAGGCATTGAGCAATCACCTTGCAGGCTTATTTAAAGAAGAGCAAATTTACAGGATTGATCACTACCTTGGCAAGGAAATGGTTCAAAACCTGATGACTATCAGATTTGCTAATCAAATATTCAGCCCTTCTTGGAATAGAGAAAACATTGCATCTGTGTTAATTTCATTCAAAGAACCATTTGGTACAGAAGGTCGTGGGGGTTATTTTGATGATTTTGGTATAATTCGAGATGTAATGCAGAACCATCTCCTTCAAATACTGTCCCTTGTTGCTATGGAGAAACCTGTCACCTTAAACCCAAATGATATAAGAGATGAAAAGGTAAAGGTTCTTCGCCACATCAATCCTATTGAACTTAGTGATATATTAGTGGGTCAATATGTTGGTAACCCTGAAGGTAAAGGTGAAGAACGAATGGGGTACCTGGAGGATCCAACTGTACCAAAAGATTCAGTGACCCCAACGTATGCACTTGCTGCTCTCAGGATCAATAATGCCAGGTGGCAAGGTGTGCCTTTCGTACTACGCTGTGGAAAAGCTCTGAATGAGAGAAAAGCAGAGGTAAGAATACAATACAAAGATGTCCCTGGTGACATCTTTGATGGACATGCGAAGAGGAATGAACTGGTAATTAGAGTTCAGCCAGGTGAAGCTTTATATTTGAAGCTCATGAGCAAATCACCTGGAATGAAATTTGACCTGGTAGAAACTGAGCTGGACCTTACATATAGTATGCGTTATAGGGAAGCAGATGTTCCTGATGCATATGAGAGACTTATATTAGATGTGTTTACCGGTACACAGATGCATTTTGTACGTAATGATGAATTGAAAGAGGCTTGGCGTATATTCACTCCCGTTCTAAAGGCACTTGAAGAAAAATATATAAAACCTGTACCTTACGTGTATGGATCTCGAGGGCCTCCTGAGGCCGATAGTAAACTCGCGGAGAATAACTTTAAGTATTCTGGCTCATATAAATGGCAGAAACCCACACTCTCTTAAGTTAGTTGCGCTTGGGGCTGGTGAGCTAACATGCTGGTGGTGGTTTGCTTCTCTCGTTGGAGATACTAAAACATAAACTGCTTGTTCCAATTCAACAATTTAAGTTACATTCCATTTGATCACAATTAATTATAATTGTTATTAATTTCTATTTTGCATACATTTGTATTTCATTTTATTTATGTGTAAAAAAAGCAATTATAAGATCATTATATTTTTATAGAATGCAAGGTTTTAGGAGACCATTTTAACTGTTTGACAATGGTTGTGTATGTGCCTTATACTATACTTTTGTAAATTTTCTATATTTTTTGTAATAAACAAATGCAAGCTGTGATACTGATGAGAATCTTGAGCTGGAACAAATTAATTTAACCATGACTAATATTTTCAACAAAAAATGTTTTCTTAAATACAATATTCCATTTCATACTATGACTAATCAATAAACATTATCTTGCAGCTATATTTATTACTGTCATGCTTTTGATAAAATATATACCTAGGTACCTAATTTGATGTTTAATGGTCCAGACTTGACAAAACCTTCTATTAAAGGAGGTCTTTAGCACTTTAAAGTAATATAATTTGAAATAATTATGTACATATAAAATGGCATTTTCACAAGACAACAAACTTATTTGCTTTGTTAATTTATTTTGTATTTTTTATATTTTGTTAAGTACTATAGTTTGTTGCTTTTTTCGCTTAAAAATAATTGATTAAAATGGGATTTTAATTCTCTGTATCAAACGCTTTGCTAAGCATTTCTTTTTGTATGTCTGTATTTTCCATTTTAATTTTTTTCATATTGTAGTAGAACAAAATAATAAATCACTGTTTAATTTTCATGCCAGCTCTATAATTATATTATGACATGACATAGTAAGTTACAAGTGCTAGCAATATGAAAACGTGTTATCAGGCTAATTGATATCATAATTAGTAGTGGTAGTCATTATCATCAAGTATTTGATGTATCAATTACCTTGCACATTATTTTTGCAATTTAATAATTGTTAATCACATGAATGACTGTTTGATTGTTACAATACTGGCATTTATTTTGTTAACTTTTTACATTTAATTTTTAAATGAGAAGCTATCATTCCTATTTATTTGCGCATAATCATTTAGGTTGAGGCACCTGAGTGCCAATGTAATGCATAATAAATTATGACCTGTTACGAAGGTGTTCGCCCTTTGAATCATTTTTTGAATCATTTATGGATCTTTATATTTTTATATATTATTTATAAGCTTCTACATTTACATATCCATCGTTATAAACTGTTATTGTTATTGACTCAGAAATAAAGAATATGGTGCTAAAATGCGTATTAATTTTATTTGCCATAGAAGTGACTTTTAAAAATAACAACCTTGAGAAAAATATGCGCAGTCATCAATAATAGTCATAATCCTCAATCTAAGTTAAATCCGCCTCATTCAAAGCGTTTTTTTTCATAAATTTTATTGAAAATAGCGCCATCTATAGGATCAGTTGTAAAGTGAACGAGTTACTTAGAGTTAAAATATTCTGTTTGATCTTGAGTAAGTTAGATGGCAGTATATGAAGTAAAGGCAGATAAATAGTTTTTAGTGGTAAATAAATAGTTAAAGACTGGTGGTAAGAGGACATTTACGAACTGTAGTTCGAAAGTTATTAAGTTATTAGATCAAAATCTTAGTATTTCTTTAACTGCAAGTATTTGGTTCCAAAATAATTTAAATTTATATTGTATGACCTCGGTGGGCATAAAGGTTTATGAGTTAAAATATAGAGTTTATTATAGCTCATCAGCATAATTCATTAGCTACATACGCTAGTTATATTTATGAAAATAAATTGCTGTAAAGTATAAATAAGAAAATACTTAATAGTTTAATATTTGAGATTTTAGCTCTTCTTTGTTTCTAGTCAAACGGTTTTTTTTTTCTAAGTAAGTAGTAAGACTATTTGGAGGGTTACTAGTTCTAAAAAATATAGTTACAATGTCGTGTTTGACATTACAGAAGAACCAGATTGTATTTTTTTTGTTTTGTAGCATTACACAAGGATAGACCTATCACAAAGTGGTGAGCGAAACAGGGAAACAATATCATTATGTACATAGTTCAATGTTGTTGTTGTGAGTAGACATGTAGTGTGCGCCTATTATCTGTCATGTCAGCTGAGTGATTATTGAGTTGAGCAATGGTGGTGTTTTTACATTTTCGAGAGCTAAAATTATAAACAGTCCTTATATTTCGTTAAATTTCGCTTAATGTGTTTGTTTATTATTAACGTGATGCATGGTTATACTTGTTGATGGATGTGTTTGATTACTTAGCAATGCTCTAAGGAGTATTTGCGAGATTTCTAGACTGCGTAAGTACAAATCTTTGTTGTAAATATTTTTTTCTAACGCATACATTCAATCTTATCTATTTGGTCGACCACGTCTACTTTTTACATTTGAATCATTTGAATCGTGTATTGCATTTAATGAATGATTAATTATTATATAAAAGTATATAAATGTACCGATTGTAGTGGTAGTCTATACTGTGACGTTGTTGTTTATTTTAGGCTCGTCTACTAAGTTTTATTTGCGCGTGGTATTTTTTTGTTGAATAAAAAAACATTGAAATGTAGTACAATTTTCGATTTGCCGTCAATAGAGTAAGGTCCAACCTTTGTTGCATACATAAATAACTCAGCTGTTATTTTCAAGTGCTTGTGTATAATTTTATTATTCGTGTTATAGTTATTTTAAAACAGAATTATACTCGACAGCTTGACTGATATTTCAGATTTTTGTAGAAAAAAAATACCACATGCTATTCCAAAAACCACTACAATGTTTCTAAACTAATAATATTCTTTAAAAAGCTGTGTTCTGTAATACCTAAATGGTACCATTAGAGTGATAAATTTGTTATCCAAAAACAATAATTTAATAAACATGAAAGGAATTATACTATTACTATGTACTATTCTCTTTGACCCAATATGTAAAAATTACTTCCCATAATAAATAGCTAATAGCAAATTAATTACTTGTAGGTTTATTATGTTTGGTTGTCTTAGTAATATCTTACTTTTGTACAAACTATTTTTTTATTTCGGAACAATTCTCAAGCT
Organism: Plusia festucae; assembly: GCA_950381575.1. Taxonomy (NCBI): domain Eukaryota; kingdom Metazoa; phylum Arthropoda; class Insecta; order Lepidoptera; family Noctuidae; genus Plusia; species Plusia festucae. The sequence goes on from OX494434.1 coordinate 10,330,357, forward strand.
ATAATTTTATGTATCATAAGCTAAGAAATACATATAATATGACCTCCTTTTCATTTGTAGTGTCCATGGCTATGCAGGCTGATGCAAGTGATAGTAACATTAAGGTACAATATATTTAAGCTGTGAAAGTATATTCACTGCCACAATGCTGTATGTATTTCACGTGGATGCTGGTCAAATGACCACATATGATATGGGCCTCACATTACAGAAGTAAGTATTAACTATAAATCTTAAAAAAAAAAAAAATCCAATCTTACTCCCTACCAAGATTCATCAAAATTAGTTAAGTTTATAATTTAATGATTTACAAAAGTAAACATACAACTCTTTGTTCTACACATGTCTATAAATACAATTTTTTCAAGGAAAAAAATTGGAGATACTTTCCAGCAGCTGTACACCAAACTTCATTAATTTGAGTGATACTAAAGAAGGGAAAACACTTGTTGTACAGACAAAGTACACATTTTGTTTGCACATAAATAAAATATTATGTTCACACTATCTCATTTCAATGGTTCTTTTTAGCAAGTATTATAATGAGCAAACCATATGTTGCCAAATATTATTAATTTGACGAGTCATGTACATTCTATCTTATTCATTATGAGATTGTCAAACTTACATTGTGAAAGAAGTCTGTATGAAACATGAGTTTAATATGCTTAGGGTTTATGTTTATACCTTCCTAGTTTTATACCTTTTTATAGAATTAGGTAAATAAGAAAAGATGATGAATTAATAAAACTGCCAGTCTCATTAATTTACAGTTGGATTTATTAAAAGTCTGTCTCAGTAGCTAGATTGATAATTACAAGAAACTTTAATTTGGAAGCACACATATTTTTATAATAGGTATCTTGAGTCACGTCATACAAAACCTTGAGATAATTTTGTAACACCTTGTAAGCTAATGTCTAATTATGGTGCAATAATAATTGCTCAAAAAATTATAGTAATGTTTTTGTTTTTAGTGTGTCCTCATTAAAACTAGCAATAGAGAGGAAGACTAAAGTGCCAGCAAACTCCTTGGTGCTCCTTGTGAGCGGGGGTGAAGTTCTCCAGTCTGATCACATGGTTTCCTCATACAGTGCTGGTACTGACACAAACCCTATATACATGTTCAGCAAACCTTCCGTGAAGGACAGCCATTTGAAACAGTCTAGTAAGTTTCTCATCAAAACCAATTATTTCAAGTTGATTTTCAAAGCTTTTGTGTTTAGTATGCACAATACATCAATTAAATAAGAATTTCAAATTCATTATTGCGTTAATTTGATTACTAACTTCAGAATTCAAGACATTATAAAGTACTTACACTAATCCTACTACACCCTAGAGTCATCTTATTCAATATCTGTCTGCATTATTTCCAAATAAATAAAAAAATTGCAAGTTGACATCGAATTAGCAGACTTGCTACCATTATTTTGTAGAATACCTTAGGTACCTAATGTGTGTGTATTTTTTAGTGTGTGATCTAAGTCCGATAGTGGAATTAAGCACTGGCGAGTTTTCAAGTGAGTTCCGAAGTGTATTCGATGGGAAATCGCTAGCTGAGCTCAAAGCTGCGGTGGAGAAGTGTTGTTCCATGCAGCCTAATGTTTATACTGTGACGTCATGCGCGTCACTCGCGCAGCAGTTCAGTGACCTCGCATTCGAAGTGTCCAGCAGTTGTGATCAGCTAGTGCATGAACAGCATTTGCAACACCAAGTAAGCAACACCATAACTGTTACTATATTATATTATACGGCCTTCATTTTTAAAACAACTATTATAATAGCGAAGTTAGTTTCTTTGTTCCACAATCTAAATTATATTCTATTTGACGTGTTTATATTCAAATTTGTAAATAAATTTAAAGTCAACTAAAATCGCATTCGTAATTAACACGCGCGAATCGCCTGATACACGGAACTTTAACCGTATCTTCTCAATTCGTATGAAATGGATATAAATAACAATCATTATGAATTCTCGTGAGCATGTGTGAGTTAATCTTATCTTATTGCTATTACAGTAATAGTTATCATTTTTGGGTATATTATGTACAGTGGATGTAATAGGGGTACGGAATAATTCTTTTCAATGTTCGGTTTTCAGGTAATAAAAAGTTATTAGACACTCATTTTAGCTTTTACAAAATAACAAATATAGGCCCAGTTTTTTCCCGATTTAACTCAACCAATGGTTAAATATGCTAACTATTGGTTTCAAAACGCGTTTTTCATCAATTGTTAGTCTTTCAAATGGTCAAATAAGTAGGAGAGTTAATTAATTAACCATTTAACAACGCGTGTATTCATATCAGTTTTTTTTCAAGATTACTAGAAGTGCGACCCACATTTCTAGTAATCTTCTTAAAAAAAAAAATTTTCAAAAATTTATGAATACACCCGTTGTACCAAAGTTTGAATCCATTAGTTAACATATTTAACCATTGGTTGAGTTAACTTGGGATCCAAAAACAAGGCCTTAGATGCAGCGATTTTTTATTAACTACTACTTTAGCCTACTAATGATGTCTCAAGCCATCACTCCTGAACTGTAACGCGCCTCATCTTTGTCAAATTGAATTGTTTTGAAAAAAGAAAAAAAATCTAACTGATATTTTTTTATATCATTTTACGAACTCAATAGATTTTACCTTCATTCCTAGTTCGCGCCCCTGTTTTGTAGACATACTTGCGATTATCATGGATCTATACGAACTATTACGAACCAATTACTTTGCTATCTACCTAGCTGATAACAGCCTATTATAATAATAGGTTGCTTCTCACTGACCAGTAATTTGGACGAAACGAACGCTAGAATCGTAAAAGCCGCAATGATACGTTATTCTATACTATTTATACTTAGATTATGAAGATGAAAGATTTGTATTTTTGTGTTTGTAACGAATACATTGTTTTTTGTGGTACCTTTGCTGTCTCTGATTCCGTAACACAAGTGCTTTAGCTACTTACTTTGGATTCGGAACAATGCATGTGATGTTGTCCACATTATTTTTTTTTCCACATTTTTACTCAAAAATTACTTGACAGATCTACAAAAAATCATGAATTATTGGAATGTAAAGTATAATGTATTATCCCCGAGTATCATAGGCTATATTTATTAAGTACTTACACCAAATTTCCCTTACCCATAAAGAACTACGGGCGAGTGACTTCGGGGGCAAAAATTTAATAAATATAAAACACAAATTGAAATAATGGTACGTGATTGATGTACTTAAATTTTTGCTTCTCGTTTCAAATTCAATTATCAAAACTATGTCGACGTGTAAAATAATTAAGTCTCCAGACAGTCACATACGCTATTAGTGTATACAAAATAAGTGTGTCACTAGGTATATTTAAATAAACTAGTTTAAGTCAACTAATCGGTACAAACGACCTCGACCGATATAATTTGCTTAATGATTTCTTTGATTTAGGGATGGGCAGCGGTGGTCGCTAACCTGGAGGACATATTCAACGAATTTTGTGAGAGATCGCGGAATTTCAAGGAATCGTTTAGAAAACATCGACTAAAAAAGGAAGAATATCACGATAAGCTCTCTGGGTAAGTCAATATCTGAACTATTTTATGTATTTATAGTATGGTGGCCTAGCGGTTCAATGACCGGATTCGTATGCACATGGTTGCAGGTTCAAACCCGGGCAAGTACCAATGTGACCTTTTTCAAAGTTATATGACCTTCCTTTATTATTCTAAGACACCATCGACAAACGGTGAAGGAAAACATCAAACCTGGATTTCAAAAATATATTATATTAGGTTTTTTTGTATTCAGGCCGAATACTGAAACGTCAATCAGTTTGAAGCCGCCGTTAAGTCTCATGCTGTCTCTGTCACTTTAAGGTGTGAAGACTTTAGCGACAGACATTTAAGAACATATTAAGTTTAATAGCGTTTAAGTATTCGGGGGGTTAGTATTACGAATTTTCTGCCAGTGGCATCATCAGAAATCAAGAGAGAGCCTACCATTCCGGCTTTCCCACTTAATGTCCGATTAAACGACGGGTTACGCCATTTTGCTCGATTTTTTGTAGAAAATAAAAAGACTATACTGGAATACATACTATACTATATTATACTATAAACTATACTATACTATAAAATCTAAATTCTCCTATCCCATTTTAAAGGACACGTAACTCATCTTCTAGACCTCAGGCGTTAGAAAGGTTCATGAATAAAACCCGAAAATAAATGGTTTGCTCGTCTCTTGTTTAGTAATTTTGTGGTAATCGACATATTATGCGGCCACAATGCGGTTTTACCACAGAACGGTAATTAAGTCGTCTTAATTATAAACAATTTGTCCTAATGGCACGATGAGTCACGCAGTATCCACGCATCTTGCAGAAGGAAAGTGCTAAACCTTTCTTCAAACATTAATGAACGTAAACATACACTAGATTATACAACACCTACATACTAGTAAGAAATAGTAAACACATACAAAGGTAGGTAACGTTCGCTGCATCGCACGTTCGTGTTAAAAACCATTATTGCGATTCGTTCAAGTTCACAGCAACATTTATTTACCAACAAAGCTATCAACAATCAAATACGTCTTTATTAAAAAGTAATTTCTGTTACACTAGACGCGCATTTGTTTATTCTCATTGACCTTGAAAACATTTATTCTTTTTGGTTTTTGCGTAACTAAGATTGGAAAAGTCTCTAGAGGTTGTTCGTAATATGTATACTGTTCAGTAATGCTTTAAAAATTCTCCATATATTCTTGTTGCATTATTATGTAGTATGATCATCCGCCTGCCTTCATCCCAATTTTATTTGTCCGTGCAGCATGCCCATTCCTCCATACTTCTCTTTCTGACGTCATCTCCCAAGTAACATCCTTTCAAGCCATACCATCTTTCACACAATCCATCCATCGTTTCTTTGCTCGTCCCCTTCCTCTATATCCATCCTCGTTTATGCTCAAAACCTTTCTTACAATATTATCCTCACTCCTTCGCATCACGTCCATACCATGACAACCGAATTCCATTTAGTTTTTAGGAATACCAGTGTCATTTTCAAAAAACCTCATAAATACCCGTTCCAAACTCTATCCATTCGCGTAACACCACAAATTCCTGTAGCATAATATGTAATGATATACTCAAGTCATTAAATAAATACGTGAGTTTCATGTCCGCATGCAGGGAAGTTCAGTTGACATTGTTGACACAGCTCGTTCGTGTCGCGCTGTCATTCGACTGAATAAATTATTTTAGGTACAGTTGCGCACAACGTGCCTGTAATAGGTCAGTGCAGCGGTTTCGGTATTGATTCTACATACAGTCGCCATGCATTTATCTACGTCCATTACATGAGACCATGAGATTGCATAATCATAGTAACTCGTAGGTTCTAAGTAGTTATAGTACGATATAATTTTAAAAATTGTAAACTTGACTGCGTATTTATGATGATTATAATGCGCGATACGCTTCATATTAAATACAATGCCATGACTAATAACTAGGAACAATTAATAAGTACTTCAGTCGACATAAGATTTTGTAGGCAGTTTTATTTAGGTTGATTCGTTAAAGTACTTTTGGGTCATATTTGGACCTCAGGCGTGCATCGTTTCCATTGACCCTGACCGGCGGCGAGCGCCCCACTTCTGTTTTTCATATACTCGGCCACAATTCTGTCTAGACCAACTTTTATGATAAGCTCAAACCTCTTCACTGGCACGTGATATGTGTTTAAAGTACAAATAATATTATTCTAAATACTTTTGCTTATGTTTACTCATGTCTATGTATTGTAACGTACACTGGTTTAGCATTTAAAAGGGATGCATGTTTAGTTTCGCAGACAAAGGAGACAATGATAGGACATCTATTTGTCTGCTCGCTTTATAGGAATGTACAGGGAATTTTCCAAGCGCGTTTCGCACATAAATGGAATATTCGTATGCGCATTTTCTAGCTACGTATTTTTATTTTTTGTTGTTTGAAATATAAAACTCAATCACCCGTCTCCGAAAAAAACAAAAATATGTTATTTCGGCATTAAATAACATAAATCGTGTTAATGCTACGTAATTCGTATAATCTTCTTTCGTCTGTCTGGAACTGTCAATCAAAGATAAGGATCGATGTGTAATGTTTTTGTTTTAGGCTCAACGAAGTTTTAGAATCTTTAGGCAAGATACCAATACTGTCGGCGTTGCAGTTGCATGCTGAGGCCCACAGGTTCTCGGCCTTCGATGTTTTCGAGGACACGGACTTCGAAGGCCCACACTATAGGATCACACATCCGTTGGACAACAGTTCAGAAAACAAACCCTGTCAGGATTTTGGCGTTGAGGCGTTTAAACTGTCCGACGAAGATGGTAAGTGGTTAAAACAATACAATGCTCTGTATAAATAAACGTAGGTATTATCGTTCGCTTCTAAATGAGTTCATATTGAGAAGGCAAATAGCCGGCGTTTCACCTGTTATATGTAAAACAAATAGCTTTATTTTTTTATGCGGCTTCGTCATCACCCAGAACCACTAGAAATCGGCGAGCACTGACAAAGCTTAAGATTTATAACTCTTAGTATGATGTAATTTACTGCAGACGTATTAAACATATCTAAAAGATTCCAATGAATAAAAAATGTCTTTTAACATGATTCAATATAAATAGTTGTCGCTTTATCTATCTTGATCGCATAGTTTTACCTAATATAGAACAATCCACTCGACTACATTCAAAGAAGTTCAGATTTAACGATGTGGTTGTTATGTATTTTACTAGGCCAGTATCTAAATTGATTCAATTTTCAATGTCAATGAGTTGGCATTACGACGCCTCGGCTATTTTCGGCTAATGACTTTTTACTGCAAACAGGTTTAAGCGGAAACGATTAAATATTTACTGTGGTGACGTCATTCATGTGATTTGAAGGGTTTATGATGTGATTTATATCGATGATTGTGTGCTATTAGGGCAGTGACTGATAACAATATTCCAATTATAACATTTCTGAGGGACTGTGGAAGCTTATCTTTATTGTGACTTGTGAAACTAATTACTTGGCGAACAAGCTTGCTAATGAGATCGCTTAGTTACTAACGAACTTCGGTTTTGGTTCCTAAAATTCACACCTATATAAAATTTTACGTACTATTATTACAGATAATATCATTACATAGTCTTCACAACCCCTTTATGTACGTTTTCTTCCTAATTTTTAATTCAGACCACTGAAAACTGACTAAAGCCATTTGCCACTTTAGTGTTCGAACAAAAAGATGCGTCTTCCGGCAACGAAGGGGCGACATCCTCGGAGCCAGTTCCTCACATCGAGGAGTCTGATGAAGGGGTCACATTCAAGGCCCAGTCGTATGAGAGCAAGGAGGAACCCTCCCTGCTCCACTGGATATTGGCTCAAGGGAACAAGGCCTCGTTGCAAGATATTTTGGACTACTGCCAAAAGGGATTAGCATTAGTAAGTACTCAATTATCCCCACGTTTATTTTTTGTGTAACATTCGGTTATCCGGCTTGTTTTACTAAGATAAGTACCCTAAGTATTAACCCAGGTTATAGTCTATCTGTGTCCTGAATTTCATCTAATTATGTTTAAGAGTTTTTGCATGGTCGGGACACAAATGCGAACAAACACCTTCGCGTTCTTTCTTGTTTATATTTTTTTTTGTGTTTATTTAACAGAATAATAACTGATAAGGGAATTTCGATTCCCATTATAGCCATATAAACATTCACTGCTGAATATTAGGGTTTCTATAAAAATTTCGTCTAATGTCACAAGGGAGATATTATAATTGCGAGAATTTGTAAACATAAAATAAGTGTCGGCTATTGTTAGGAAACATGAAACTGTTCCATCGATTCATCAAAAAGTTTATAGTATTTTGAGTCTTCAAGTCCTGCAATCTGAAATGTCTGCAGAAGTTAACACGTATAAAATTTTATCAGAACGCATAAAACCTTTATCAATGTGTGTTTTAAGGTTACACATGCTCTTACGTACTTTCTTGTAATGCTATTAAAATTGTTGAATCGAACACTTGGTGTTTTGATTCACGTTTTGCTTATTATGTGGAGTTACACTATGAAAAATGACTGTTTATCATATGGGCTTTAAACTTTTGTTTTGCCTAAATATCGACGCAAAAGAAAACAAGGTATCGGTATAGATTTTATAAATGACTCGACAGACCTTGTCATGCGAAACAACTAACAGTTATGTCAAACGCTGGTATTCTTTAATTTTTAATACTTCGCTTTTCTTTCGTAAGAACCTTAACCTGATATATTCGTGCAGCAGTCCACGCGTGATGCCATGACCAAGGGAAATAGGGATTCATTTATATATTGTTATCGCTTGTGCGGTAATAGAGAAAAATAGCAAATTTCAAAGCTGTCTGCCTGCGGCTTAGCTCGTAAATAATTATTGTTCTCTCGGGAACTTCTTAAGGAATCCGGCCTATGTTGTTTTCCATGTCCAAGGCTACATGCATGCCAAATTTCATCCAAATCCGCTCAGCCGTTATTGCGTGATTGAGTAACAAACATCCAAACATCCACACTTTCACATTTATAATATTAGTAGGATAGATAAATCTCTTTCAAAGGGATTATCATGTCATTCGTTTGAGAATTAACAGTTTCTTCGACCTGATAATATATCTGTGCCTAATTTCAAACTAATATTATAATTATGATACTCAAGCTTAGATTAGGCAGAATAAAACAAATATATAAAGTACACTTGAAACTGGGTGTATACGTATATTTATTTTTAGGATTTTTCTAAAATAAGAGTAGCCAAGTTACTCTTTCTAGTACTATTTCATTAACTTCCTGTCAATGAAAAACAGTCCGCTCTTTTTAAACTTAAAGTAGTGTTAATTTTTTCTAATCATCAAAAGCGTAATCACATAATTATTATTACGTACTTACAGCTAGACGCAGATCCTCTTAAAGAACGAGAAGCTGAACTGTACCACATTCTGGAGTATGCCAATATGCATGGCCTGAAGCATATAAAGGGCATTGAGGAGCGGCTCTACGGGCTTGATCAGCTACTAAATGATGTGAAGAAACTGGAGCGAGACCAACGCGACCAGGCTGCGTCGCTTATACAGGTGAGATTATATCACAACATATATTAAAAGTGGTTGTAAGGCTCAACAAGTTAAAAAGCATGATCGTAAACTCACTTATATATATAATATGATTTATCGCATGTTGGTGTCTGCTAAGCCAAATACCGCCTCTTTGTGTATTTGTTACTGAACTTTTCTATTTCGGTATGAGGGACTAGGTTATCGCCTATTTTTCTTGGAATCAAATCTCCAATCGATCATTATGTTAGCTTTATAAAAACAAAAGAGACATCATACTTAATTATGAATTTAAATCTAGGCCTTTTAAATATCAAAATTTTGACCCTTATGGCCATTGCCAATTATTATTATAACCTGTATAAAACTAAAAACTAGATTAATTTAATTTTTCAGTGTCGTGAACGTCTTAACACGACCTGCGACCCATCCGTCCTGCCCACTCTGGTGCAGTCACACTGGTGTCAGTTGAAGAAGCTGTTGAAAGGACATCAGATGCTCATTGACATCAGGAGACGCATCGCAAAGTCTAAGGATGAGCTGTCACATATATTGAAGGCGAGATTGGAGTGAGTAATAATTTGTTTATGGTTTTCAGCAAGAAATAAAAATTGTGTTGAGGCTGTATGGGTGACTGCTTGGCCTCTATATATATAATACCCGCCTATAAACATCCCACTACTGGGCACATGCCTCTTCCCATAAAGAGAAGGAATGAGCATTGATCACCTGTATGTGATGTACCTTGTTTTTTAGTATATACCTAAGTACCTATATTTTGGGATCACTATAGCATAAGTTAGCAATGACTTAAATAATTATAGCCTTAAAATTTCGGGTCAAGGTCAAAGTCAGCGCGGGTGGTGAAAGGAACGTTACGCTCGAATGAGAAGTATGGACGCTCTTATCACTTTGCCCATTCCCTGTCGCCCACAGACCAGAGGATGAGAATGTGGACTTATTTTTTTATCAATGTCCGGATTTTAGACTATGAAAAAATATTAGACTCGTATTTTTTGCTTTTTCGAAATAACTGATATCTACTTCGATACTGCGAATTTAAGTTAAGAAGTAGAGGCTCGCCAAGTAAGTTGTGGAGCCTACTATTTTCGCCAAGCTGTCGTCGCAAGTCGCAAGTCTGACGTCACAAGCCCCCACTCCTGAACTTAAACGCGCCTTATCTATGTCAAATTTAATTATTGTTTTAAAAAAATAAAGATTTTCTCATAGTCCGCATCTCTATTGTCACGAACGAATATGCCAAGCTATGCCTAACTAATATTCATAACCCTAACTCCAGGGCGGTCCTGATGATCGAGAACTCGATGTCGGTGCAGGACGCGCACGCGATGCTGTCGTTCCAGTGCTTCAACCGCCTGTCGCGGTACTTCAGCATCGTGGCGCAGCTGCACCGCGCGCCGACCGTCTTCGTCAGCGCCGTGCACGAGGTGGCCAGGCGGAGGACCTTCTCGCAAGCTCATCTTAAGGTATACACTACACTCATAACACAATTTGAACCTTAAAAGCTATTGAACAAGAGTTATTTTTGAGAACATCAAGCCAATAGCTATAACTGCGGGACATAAGATACTTTTGAAAACTTAATATCATGTAATTGTTTCTAGTATTATATTGTGGTAGTATTTAAACGAAGCAAATTTTATTTTTCACTTTAACTAAGGTCTTATAAGGGCCTATCTTGGTTTCCTATACAGTTGCCACGGTTTAGTCTCAATATTTTATGTGACGTAATAAATGTATTTTTTAGACTTTTAGCACAGGTCTTTATACTTTAAAATACTTGAAACCAAGGATATGAGAAAATACGTAAAACAATACTTTCTTATTTTCAGTGGGCAACAGACCTCGCGGAAAAATTACTGAAAATCCACGATGAAGAGATAAGTAGGCGGCAAGAATTCAACACGGTTTTCGAAGGTCACTTCCTTCGCAGCCTGTTCCCCGGCATGACTGAGCTTCCTCCCGTGTTCGCGACGCAAGCGCCACCTACATTCGACGCCAACCTCCCGAAACTTACCGAATCTGATGTCGAATACATCGCCAGCTCGTTCCCCGAACTCGCTAAAGATGTACCGAGCTACGATATGAATGCCACTGTACAGTTTTTCCAGCAGAGGTATGTAGCCGTGTGATTTAAGAAATGTTAGCTGTTGTTTTAAAGGAAGTTGAGTAACCGGTTTTTTTTTTCAGAATACGAGCATCAGAACACAAAAGCAAAGATGCAGATATTCAAGTTGATATGGATAAGTGAGTTGGATATTTTATTATGTACTAACTGTTGCTTGTGATTTCGCAATGGTGTCGTTATCATGGCAAAAATAGCCTTTATCCGTTCTTGGGATACTTTAGCTTACCCCATTCCACGTTTTATTAAAATTAGTTTGGCGGTTTATCCGTTTATGCGGCCCAGATTTTTTATTTGTAAATTTCATACTATATTTTTCTGCTCCACAGAGATTTTGATTCAGTAACGGACGTTGGTGACTTCGAAAAGCTCGGCGGACAGAGTTCCACACAAAAACAGAAAGTCGACATCTCCATAATTTGTGTTCCGGAAACGATGGCTGTGTCGACGGTAACCGAGGTGCGAAAACTACCGGTTATATTGGAAACCGCTGAGAGCCCGCCAAAAACAAGCGACGAGTTTGAAAACTCGGATCTTTACATCGAAGAGTCGCTACCATCGAGCTTGGAATGGGGCCGGGACGAACGACAGGTGTACATCAACCCCGAGTCGAACATCGATACTTGCTACTTTTCTAAGAACTCCGATAGCACACAAAATATATAAACCCGTTTCTGAAAAGTCTTTTCACATACAAAAATAGATTCAATTTCACGTTTATTTACTACTAGCTGTGCCCCTCGGTTTCACCCGCGTAAGCTACCCCGGTCCCGTAAACATCGATTTGTTTTTTTTTTTTTTTGCAAAATTTCCATTGTTTTTTTATAGTTTATTCTGCTAGTCGGGATCCTCAGTCAGTTCCCGAGTTATGTTGTAACAAACCCGACTATGTTTTATATAAATAAACAAAAGTTATCAGTTGATATGCTGTACATTTTACATCAACTGATATGTGGACTCGATTACGGGGAACTGAGTTCAGAATTTCAGATTTTAATTATAACTGTTTAAATCGCCCCATGGTTATTTGTAAAACTTCGTGATTGTTTGTTAGTCTATTTATCTTTTCGCCTTTCAGAAAATGGGTTTGTGTCTCGGAGCTCTTCTAAGAGTGGTTATCGTACTTTTTGTAATTTTTATTTTGCTCCTGTCTTCACCGGCCCCGTATGAGCTGTCATATATATTTAGTTTTTTGTTTTGCATATAGTGTTATCATTATTCGTTATAATTTACGCGTATCATAGTATAGTGGCGAAGCTAAAACTACGAAAATTCTTATTCTTCTATATAAGGTCTTTTCTGTTTTCAGGACAATATGGATACTCACAAAATAGACATAGAAAGGCTTCAAGAGTTTTTAGTCAAAGTTTACGGCTTATGTAAAGTTAATATCGTCTTTATAATGGAAGAGCTGGTGAACTTGAAGAATGAAGTTAATGAACAGAAGAAATTTATAACGAGTAAATATTTAGAGATATTAGAAGCTTGGGAGAGGAGTAATGCTGAATGTGCAATAAGGTTCCGTGAAGAAACTCAGAGGCTAACAGTAGACCATGAGTTGGAGCTTAGTGATATGAAGGCAGCATTAAACGAAAAAGATGAAGTGATATCCAACCTCAAAGCAGAAACGGAAAGTATAAAAGTTGAACATCAAAAAAATATTGAGAGGTTAGAAAAGGAACATCAGGATACGAAGGATTTACTTGAGAAGACTCGGGAAGAGATAAAAGGATTCGAACGTAAGCTTGAAGACATCGAAACGCAGAAACAGAAAGAGATCAAAGACTTGCAGGAGAAAATGCACATGGATTATAAAGCTGAAATCGAGTCTTTACGATCCAGGTATTTATATATTTTATATACAAATGTATAGTATTTTCCCCCTTTTTTTGTCCCCTACTGTGCAAAGACCTCCCTTGTTTTAAAGCTTGATTTTACTCTATTCAGCCACTTGGCACCAATCGTTTAAGAAGCGATCGATGTCATCCCGCCACCGTTTCCTCGTTTGCGTGTTCCTACTAGGAACCCATTCAGTAGCTATTTTCTCTCACCTAACCGTTCATGCCATGGTCGTAATCAGATCAGCCCCACTCTAGCTTGGCTGTTTGAACTCCTACATTTGTATTTGTATTTTGCAGCCTGTTATATGCTGATATTATACCATTATTATAATATTTTTAATGAAAAAAAGTTTAAAACATCATTTTTCACACTTAAGGGTTAAGATTACGTTGTAATTCATAGGCTGTCCAACCAAACTACATTTAGATAAGACTTCATGACATTTGTAAAAAATTAAGATATTTTAAGAACAGCTCTTAATTGTTTCTTGTTAACTCTATGATGCTAGAGCTTGCCGACACGGATTATAACATTTATTACGGGTTTTTAAGTCAGGTTTTGAACATAACAAAATTCCGAAGCACGATAACTTTTGTTCCTCTTATATTTACAATTAAGTGCATTAAATGATAAACAATAAAAAATGAAATGAAAATCTTCACTAAAATATCGACCTTCATATACCTACAAAATTATTCAAATATAATTTATCTTAATCTTAAATTCTTATTTTACCATATTCCAACAGGTTCCGCCTAGTAGCACTTACAAATATGGACCGTTCGCCATCCGAGTCTAGCCTTGAAAAAATAGAGCGCACTGACGTCATCGAAATATCCAGCCACAACGCTATAGTGATGCAGACAAAGGAGAATGCTGAGGTGGAGAAGGAGGAGGCGGTGAAAGAGGCGCTGGCCAAGGCCGAGGCCGAGTGGAAGGCGAGGCTGGAGGCCGAAGTCGCGGCTGTTAATGCTAAGCATGAGGGTGATAAACAGGTTAGTAGTCACACCGGGCTGCTCGTATCTACAAGGCCAACAGATAATACCGGACATACGATACTGATAAATGTATAATTAACATTGGTGCCTATTTAGATAATAAAACAATATTTTTGCTTTGAATTGTGAGTTCTAGAACTCAAAATATATGATCAATTTACTGTGAAAGAAATATATTTCACAGGTAATGTGACATTTATGACGACGGCGTTAGGTTCAAATACTGAGTTTTTATAAACAGTACCTTTTATAATCATTTCGATTTTTTTAGTTAACTACGTCAATGTCAACGAACGACGCAACGCGACGTCTGTTATCCGAGAAGGAGCGTCAGATAGATGCGTTACGGGAGCGCGAGCTGGCACTACTGCGCGAGTGCGGCAAGTACCGAGACACCATACAGCAGCTCACAGACCCCGACACCAACGACTATGACCTGCTGCTCAAGACACAGGTAAATATACCAAAAATAATATAAATTGGTTGTCAAATTCGTACGTGACATTCCCTTAGTCTACGGGCGATGGGGGGGGGGGGGGACTTAAGGCGTGGGAGAAAAGTTTTCAATTGTCTGTCGGCAATTGACCCCTCTCGCGCATAATATTAGAGGGTTAAATGACAGCAGCTTCATTCGACTCATTCGGGCGCCGCGCCGTATTGGGTGGTAACGTCCCCCGCCACCTGTACGGACCATGGGGGCTTCACGAACGAATTTGCCAGGATCAAGTTAGCTGTAGAAGCAAAAAAAAACCACCTACCGCATCCAATTGAATCTGTACTAAATCAAATACTAAAATGACACATGGAATCTTAAATTTACCTAATCATTTTCTGTAATTAATCTAATATTCTAGATACAGAGCATGTCATATCAGGTCTTAACAAGTAAATTGGTACCTATTTCACTATTTTCTCATTTAGGAACAGAAAATAAAGAACTTATATTGAGATAAGAATTATATTTGCAATTTGAGTCAGGTTTCAGTGAATTCTTACAAGCTATCACTGTTCTTTCCTGTTTCAGTTGGCTACTCTTGAAAATGAGAATGAAGTTTTGAAACAGCAAGTCAAGGACTTGAAGAAGGATTTGGAGAAGAAAACTGAGGAAGAGAAAAGCGATAGTGATGGCAGGTATGTACCACGAATACGAGTCTGTCTTTGAAGGTATGCATAAGTTCGCGTTAATTTCCGGTACGTCATATTATTATAATCTTGCAACGCGTTAGTATAAAAGTTAGTCGGAAGTTTGTATGAAATCTTATGCCTAACCTTTTCCCATGCTATGTTGGGGTCGGCTTCAAGTCTTAAGAAATGTATATATTTATAATTTTATAACTAGAATCCTGGAATTTGGGTTCAGAGAAGCCTTTCGGCACCTTTGTGCATTTTTATTGAATTCTTCGTAAATTCTTACTGTAAGAATTTACTAAAAAATCCACATGATTTTTAATCCACAATAAACGATAACATTCAGTAGCTTTTGTTTCTTTTATTGTTCTGATTAGATAGATAAACACAAGTAGGTCAAATTGGAGTTATGACTAAAAGGACTTTTTGTACTTGCTTTATATTGTCGATCACTTGCTATGCAACCTAAGGTGTAGGAATATTTGTATTCGTTGACATTATACATTGAGATTGGTTACTATTGTTTATCGCCAGCTTTGACGTGGTGGATTGCGAGTATATGCCTACCTTTTTACCCGGTAAGGAAAGAAAGAAAAATGTTTTATTTGGAATTTCGCACAGATAAACACTTACATAAAAAAGTTTACGTATGAAACGTGAAGAATTATATTATGGTAAGGGGAAAAGAGATGGACTCTCGTGGTTAAGCTGGTAAGAATCCAGCATTCCTGTTCCCCTCCGCCTTCTTTACTTCGGAGGAAGTTCAAGAGGACATCAGAGTAAAAAAAAAAGGCTTGTCGCCGATTTACTCCGGAAGTATTTAGAACAGTTCAAGAAAGCTGCCCTAAGAAAAATCTACAATGCCGCTTAGCCTATTCAGAAACAGGAATCATTTTCATTAATTAACGCGACACTTGCACTTGGAATTTGTTCCTTGTATCGCGGGGCTTTACAAACATTTAAATCACGTGCCCTATTACAGTCAATAATATTACAGACTTGGTTCAAGTATTGTATACCGGGTTTTTTCCATTAGGTCGTCTCCTAAGAAGGAGGAAGGCCGTCGCAGCCGCGGTCGCTGCCACACGCCGTGCGGGCTGTCGGCGGGCACGCTGTCGCTATCGTCGTGTCTGCCCGGACACACCGTCATGCTGCTGTGGGACCCCGCCCACCTCAACTACACCGTGCTGCAGGTACACGCTCATGTACTCTCCATACATACATGTTACTCGCGCCCGCTGCCTCAACACGAAGTCTTACAGGTACACACGTATAATATTACTAACCGACCCATCCCGGCTACAGTTATCAATCAACTCTGAAACCTATCGTAGTCCAATGCCGGACCTAGACCTCTTCCAAGTTGTATCACAACACCTGGTCCTCAATTTGGGGGCTGTGTAAAGGTATTTGCTTAGTCACCACGCTGAGCAAATGGGTTGGTGATCGTTACTTTCAGTTCTTTAGTAGATCGCTACTGTCCATTCTTCTTGTTTCTACATACCTAAGTCGCTTCTTACGACACCCACGCCGCAGCACAGTAATAAATGCCAATAATCATAGAAAAAAAATCTTCTTGATTCTCTCTATATATTGTTGAAAACTGCATTAATAGCAGTTGGGTGGTTTAAAAGATCGTATAGACAACGGGAGCGACTTTTTTATATTATTTAAAGGTACAAGTCATGTTAAAGCTCTTATCATCTGGCGAGACCGGCCGGATCATAAATATTTAAATAAATACTATATTTATAAAATTCCTTTACATATTTATAAAAGTAAAAAAACACAATATAGATTCTTACATCCGGGAATCGAAAGGGCTAAAATGCGAAAAACTGACACCCTTAACTTCTATGGCATCAAATAGGTCCAATAAATATATAAGAATAAAGAAAAAAAAAACTGTCAAACAAACATAAGTAATGAAATGATCGGAAAACCGTGAAATCCCGACGTACAATGTGGCGATTCGTCGCCACGGCTTGCGTCGCCATTTCAACAATTGGTTTTACCCACTGTATATATCTTTCACAGTTCAGTCTATTATGTTCCCATGCACAACGTTCTTACATTTATCGAGGATGTTTATTTTCAGGAAGCGTCAATAATGTACTTCGTGCACAGCGACTGCCTGGCGGCGTTAGATCTCAGTATACAAGTTAAGAACGAAAGTGAAAGAAAACTGTACGCAGTGGCCACAGTTGAGTCAAAGGAGTATTGCTATGCTAAAAAGGTATGTCCAATATTCATTTAATCGGAATCTCGATAAGTTTTGAGTAAGTCACAATATACGCAGGGTTTCCTTAATGTAATGTTATACAGTCTTTTTTAAGACTTTGGTAACTTTAGTTTTGTATCAGATAGTATTACCAGATATTTTTTTTTTAATTTACTGGTAATGTGGATCGCAGATTACTAGTATTGTTGTTAACCCTTCGTGCTAAGGTGAATGCTTGTGTCATGAGCAACCATATGATCGCAAGTGTGACGCCCTTGGCATTGGCCGCCGCTTTATTTTCAGAATTAAAAATGTTGTGATCCCTTATTCGATTTTTGTGTGATAATTTTATTGAAAATGTATGAATAAAATGATGTTGTGTATCAGAGCGGCAACCGCTACGGCATGCCGCGCGGGTCGCGGTTCTACCGCGTGCGCGTGCGCCCCCCGCGCGCGCCCGCGCCCGCGCCCCCGCCCTGCTGCGACCTGCGGCCACGACACGGTATGACACTCCTCCCACCTCGTTCACACTATCCAAGCCGTTCACGTGCTGCTATTTCTAGGATTAAGAGAGGCTTTATCTCTTTCTACTTACTTTACTTTTAAGTAAAAAACCTATCCTATAACCTACCCGGTGAGCCTGATAACTCAAAAAAGATTTGGCGACCCGGGATTCTTGACTGTAATCTGCGTTCAGCCACGTTATGTTTTGTTTGGAATAACCTCCCCTCATTTAAAACGTGCAAGGGTTACCTTGAGACTTGGACCAGATGACGTCAGCGCGAGGTACTACCTGCTGCCGTACAGGCGATGGCGAGGGAGGTAAGCGGGGCTCGGAGAAGGGGGGGGGGGGGAGGGAGCGCGCATTCTGCCAGGTCTCAAGATAACTCTTGGGGGTTGTAAATATATTATACCAACACTCCCTAGGGTTTTGAAGGAAAACAATTTGTTGAATGGGGTCCTTGGTTTCCCTTATCGATTATGCCACATATTCTATAACAGTCCAGAGAATTCTCACAATTTTTTTTTCTGCACGATCTCACTTTGGTTACAATGTATTTATAAAGAAAGAGCCAGCCCACAGTCGGTTACACCTACGTGTTTGAAGTGTGTTCTCCATGTTTACTTTAAACTTCATGCTGACTATGCATTTCTGGTTTTTTCTTTATTAATGACATATGTGTATATTTTAAGATCTGTTTTCTTATACAATTTAATGGGATGTATAAAGAAAGGTTTTACTACATGATTTTGTATTGAGAGAGATTTTGATTAGAGACATATATCTATGTACATTACTGTGTTTCGTTTTGGGAATTTTACTTTTATTCCATGACTCTGGTTCATACACGTTTCTCATTTTACTATAGGATCTCACAACATATTTGTAGTTATTTTTAGTGTTGGTTTGCCTAATTGTTACAATTGTGTTTAAGTTAGAAACATCCATTTGTAGTGTCTGCTTACCCCTGCGCTTAACCACGCTGATAGCAAAAATACCTTGAAAAATAAGTAGTAATAATCTAGCTGATAGCACGCTATCACTTATTCCCCTTAAGAGCCTTCCACTGTAAATGTAATGTATAAAAAAACAGCAAAAATGTTCCCATATAATAATATATTGTTTTAAACCTTAAATAATATGTAAATATTCTTATAACACGGCTCAAAGCGTGTCTTAAAATTAGTTTATATTTTTCCGAGTGGAGGTGTTATCGTTGTCTAACCCATGCCCGCGTTGCAGATGCTATGAAGAGCGGCATGCTGCCGGTGTTCGGACCGACTCGACCGCTCAAGAAATGGTTGACCTACATGCATGCCCCAGGTCTTTGCTTATTTCTCTTCATCACACTCGCATCCGCTTGCTCACATCACACGCTTCATACTTGTTTTGCTTCATTACATTCACACGAGGTACTCACTCACTTGTGGTTTGATGCGAAATGTTATACCTAACGAATTTAGAGATTCCAAAAATTGTAACTACGATTTGTTGCTATAACATTTTTATTCAATTATTTGATAAATAGACACTTTTGGCCGAGATAGGGTTATGTAATCGTTCTTTTGCCGACAGACTCTCAGAAGTCGGTTGACACGAGTCAGTCGACCAGTTCCACTACGGAGGAGAGCGCTCGTGCGGCCGAGGTAGCCACGGCCACGCTCATCAACCTGGAGTCACCAGTCTCCGCGTCAGAGCCCGCTCCAACACCCTCACAGCATGATGAAGACCAGCTTGACTCCATCGAGGCAGGCGACCAGTGGCAGAACTCCAGGATGCAACTCTCCACCATCAGTGCCGTGTGGGTGTTCACTATCTTATTTACCTACGTAGAATGTTAACGCGGGCGAAGCGGTCTGTCTAAGCAGATCGTAATACATAGCTAGACATATGTCCCTCCCGAACTATTTTTATACAAACTCACAATTGGATTGGTGGTCGCAAATTTTAACTCTTAAAGACCGTTGCATGACTTATTTACTCCGTATGTGCAGGTAAGGCAAACATTTAGTAAGCAAGTAGCAACTAAAGTTCAGTATCCAGTTCATGTCCTGAATTAAATGAATGATTTTTCGATGTTGCAGCACGGACATGGAGTGCAGCGTTGGTCGGTGTGTGGGTGGAGAGCCGCTGGAGCTGACGGTGAGCGCCGTAGCGGTGGTGTCGCGCGGAGAGCCCGGCACCTCCGAGCTGGCTGAGGAGGCCGCGCCCTGACGCGGAGCTCTACCTGCTACGCCCGCTACACGCCCTGCTACGACGCTGTGACGTCACACGCTCGCACCGACACCGCTACGTGTGCTCGTGTACGTCTTCTGGCTGCCACCCGTAAGCGGCTACGGCTAGCATTACAGGAATATACCCAATGCTGAACACGCTGAACTATGCGTGACGCAACGTAAAACTTAAATGATCATCATACCGGTTGTTAGGTTTGTGTAGATTAACACACCATTAGTTTACGCATGCGCATCGCGGTTCACTGTTGGCAGGGCTGTTGGTATGTTTCACAATGTGAGGAGTGCGATAGTGGCGTCGCGACGGGGAGGACACACGGCGTCAGCTGCGAGTCCTGCTAGTGACGTCACGCCTGCGGTGTCGGTCGCGGCCATCGTATCGGTCGCACCGGACAATCTTGCGAATCTGGTTGACCGCCTAAATCTCAGTGTTTCCCTGTCTCCTGTATTCTATGTGTACTTAGAATATAACGTAGAAATTACCGTCTCTGATTCCCTCAGTTGCAGTTCTTATCTCGATTAGGCAGTCATTTCTTCCAATAGTACAAATTTGTTTAGTCGTGTTGAAGCTTTACGTGTATTTTGTTGCGAATATATTCGTATTTTAATATTTCTTATCTTAACGTTGTGTTGTGTTATATTTAGTTCCTTAAATATCCTTTTATTTCATATTAGATACATTTAATTTCGTATTGTGTATCAATCTATATTAGCTATTTTATTTGAGCAGTGTTATTGGTGACCGAGTTATATTCTAGCACAAACGTAATATATTATTGTAAGGCTATGTACTTTCATTTCAGATTAGCTATGTTCACAAATGACGATGTATTTTATGTCTTTTAGCTAGATATGTGTCTTATTGTGATTAGATTCACATTCTCCTTAAGATTCTCCTATCTTGATAAGTACTATCTTGATAACTAAGTCATAGTGATTATTTAGTAGGACAGTCGTTCCTCTTAGGAATTTCTCTTACAGTTGTCGATAGGCTTCAGCAAACTGCTTTAAACACTCGATCTCGCCCCATTTTTTAACTCTGAATCCTAGACTCCACACTGTAGCTTAGTTACGATATTTATAGATTCGCTAGGGTGAAGCAATCACTCGAGCTGACAGTGATACGTTCGTCGCTTGCTCCCGTAGTACACGTGGTGAAGAACAATTATTATAAAGAGAAACGATTAATAGTGAGGCACAGACACTTGCGTCCGAATATTGTTTTAGCCTTTAAACTAAACTAGATTTGTTCGAAGCGCAAATTATGGTGTTATATTATAAAATAAGAGAACATGCTTCACGTTAAATTTGTTTGTGGCCTTATTATAAGTGGCGCCCGACATGGGGCTACAGGTGCCTCTAGTACTGTTTCCACGCGCCTGCATGGACCAGGCGCTGGCAAGCAGTTAGAGGCACCCATCGGCTAATCGCCGACTGCTGTGATAGTGCGTGCTGTGCTCTCCTCGACCCCCTCCGAACGGTTTTACCGGTACAATAAACTAAATTGTGTGTAATAATTGAGTTAGGGGCCTATTCGTAAGTGTAAAATTAATCCAAACGTTTAGCTATATGTATATTTTGTGCCTGTAAAACCGTTCGTGTATATTTGGCTCCTTTGAAAATTATTGACCATATTAACGAGTTTCATTTTATATAGTATTTAGAGTAACTTTCATATCAACAAAATCATTCTCAGATATAGATTCTATATATTATTATATTTTTCTGGACTAAGTTGTATTGAAGTGATGTGGTCGACTTGTTGTCGAGTCTTGTGCAATATTCGGGACGAGCACGTCGCGGGCTGCGGCTGGTGTATACACGGTGCGAACCAGCCTGGATATTGCAATACAAGCACTAAGCAATGTTAACGCAATCGTTTGTAAATATTGTTTGAGATATCGTTATAAGTATCCATAATTGTGTCGGATTAAAATTAAGTTGTGATATTTCGGTATCAGCCAAATTTCGTGATGGAATTGTGACGGTTATCGATATTTGAAGCTCGTGGTACTTGTTGTTCAGTGGGTATGTCGCATCGTATTACTTGTGCTGGACACGGACAGACTCATTTGCAAAGGGTTAGGTTTGGGTTGCGGACTATGTCGTCAAATTATGGTGTCATGTAACGTGTCAGTAAGGACGGTTTTCGGAATGTTTTGCAAATGCATAATAAAATCGTGCGATCGCTTAATGGACTATTTTGTAGTGACCAATTTTATTGTTAGAAATTAAAAATGTAAAATTGACAATTTTAATGTAATTTTTATATACAATAAATAGACCATTTTATACAAACTGTTTTTTATTTTCTCACATTTCAAAAGGAGATATGTTTATTTTAAACCATTGTAGGAACATAATACTTAATTATATCTTTGTATCTTAGAGACAAAATTAACAACTTAGACTAGCTTAAAATTAAATATTTACAATTTACAAGTCTATGTACAGGAACATCATTATAAGAGGCCACTAAACGCGTTCACCGCCTGCTGGTGTTGGACGTCAAAGTATTGTTTGCATTCCGACATGTCGTTGGACGTGAAGGCGCAGTCCGAGTAGTTCCACGCCTGCATGTCGAGGTTGGTCTGCGAGCAGTCCTGCCCATATCTGTAAAACCTTTGCTCCTGCATATCCATTATAGGCGAGGTCCGGCTTTCAGTAGGATAGTATTGTGCCTCTTCTGGGTAATATGCTTGAGGAATGTAGGCTTGCTGTTCGCAGTAAGCTTCAGTCTGCTGGTATCCATTACCGAATAATTCAGGCGAGGGGGTTTCACTAGACTCTGAGCCGCCAGCAGCTCGTTGCCAGTCCAGCCAGTACGCCTCCTCAGGCCTGGAGTTTTCACTGTTGAGATCAGCAAACGTGGGTGGGGATTCAAGGGTATGTTCTTCAATTGGGAAATCGAGTCTGATCGGTTGGTCGAGCTGGAAGATTTCTTCAGGATGAAAGATGTCGTCGGCAGGGAGTGCGGTGGGGTCGTAGTGCTGCTGCTGCAGGCCAGTTCCCGAGGGAACTGGAGGTACGAAAGGCTGGTACTGCGGCTCATGTGGTGACCATCCTTGGGCTGAGTAACTTTCTGGTGTCTGCTCAACTCGCCACCGACATGAGCACTCGAAGGGACCACACGTGCACGTTAGTTGTACTGTGGAATGAAACAAGAATAAGTTCATCTGTATAAAAAATAAACAGGTGTTCAAAATATTATGTATGTCCTCTTTGCTTGCCTAAACTGTTGATTAAGTTGTGATGAAATTTTGATAGGGTCTTATAATCTCTAATAGAGGTGCGGACTAGTTATGGAAAGTAAAAATCTATTATTGTTCGTAATTTAAGTAATACAAAAATATTAGTTGTTTTTTTTTTTCAAAACAATTTTGACGATTTTATGGCGCGTTAAAGTTCAAGAGTGGGGGCTTGTGATCTTAGAAATCGGGGAAAATAGCAGCTTCAACTGAAGATGCGAACCCTACTCCTCACTGTATCTAAGTAGATATTCGTTATTTCGAAAAAGCAAAAACTACAAATCTAATATTTTATCATTACTAAGTATCTTAAACACGGACATGAAAAAAATTAGGGCCGCATACATATTACGCCCAAAAAGATTTATCTACAATGTGTTTAGAACGAAACGCTTCTACTTAACGTTATATTAACGTATAGCATAGACTTATAATCCTTCATTATTTCTCAGCAGTTCAAATAATTACCTATATATACTTATACATTGCGATTAAAGTTACAAACAAGTAAAAGTGTAGTGTGCTCACCTCTTTGGTTATCCGGTATAAGTGGAGGGGGTTGCGGATGTGTAGTGCACACTTTCTGCTGATGCTGCTTGTCAGGTTTGACCGTTAGTATTTTGTCTGCTATGGCCGCCTCTCTTGCCAGCAGAAGCGCTAACCCTCGGACTCTTCTACCAGCACCGAGGGACCGTCGCACCTCGCTAGCGCCTTTAGCTTCAGGTTTTGGATGGTCGTGAGCGCCTTTCGCTTGGAAGAAGATGGCGTGTTCTGTGTGCCGCCAGAAGTGTGTGACGGGGTAGCCGCAGTGACCTCGACACGGTAAGACTTCTAGGCGACCGCCGTTGCACATTCTGTTTGGGCATGGTTTGCCTGGTGAAGATAAAGTTTTGTTAGAAACGCTTTGAGTATTGATGTGGCATTAGTAAAATGGATTAGGATCTACAATGATTTTTAAATGGATATTCATTGACAGTACCTAATACACGATAGGTTAGCTAACATTTGTTAGTAGTAAGGAACTACGAGAAGACGAAAAACAAATGCAGTTAATACATAAGCAGGGGTGAGATCATATTAAAGAACAAACATTGTTATTTACCTTGTTGCTTTTTCCTCGCTTTATCACAAATCGCGGGTCTAAGATGCACTCTTGAGCCATCAGGCAGTCGGCACCGCTGTGAGCACACAAGCACTCCAAGGCAGCTCTTCTTGAGTATATGCACGTTATGGTTGTTGGTATTTCTCATGGCCCAGCCTGACGCATGCCGTCTCGCTTCCTCGCAAGCCGGGGGGTATACGCGTCTCACGTGGCCGTCGCACCACTCGCTGAACGCGTCGAACGCGGCCACGCGAGGAACCACGGCATCGTTGATGTCCCATTCCGGTGTCTGGCCCTCTGACATGTCCGTGCGACTGCTGGTGCTGGAAAATTGTTGGATAGTTAGCTGGGTTTTTAAAACTTGGTATTGATGTTAATTTAAGTAAGTTATAGGTATACCATGTGCAGGTACCTAAAGACTATTTGGAAGAGGTTCTGTTCCATAAAATGTCTGTATTATTTGAATAGGTATCTATCACATAACCATTTTATATGGTACTACATAATATTACGAATACTTTGATTATTAGTCAAAATAATCCTCCTCTACATAATATAATCTTCTTGTGTTATTAAAATTAGGTACTGAAGATCTGTTTTACTCGTGACCAAATATGAGGTATTGAAAAAATACAATTAAAAAATAATACTACCAACTAAGCTATCTCCTAAGAAACAAAGCTTAAAACAGAAGCTTTTGACGGAATAAAAAACAAACATCGAAATCGCGGAGAAAGCTGTGTTCCCCCTCGCAAGTCCTTGTTGAACCAATTGCTTCAGAATTATACTGTCTGAAGGGGAGGCCGCGCCTTAATTGGGCAAATAACTTTGTGTAGATACCCACTTACGAGGAAGTAAGTAAATAAACGAAATACTCCTTTGGAAATAATAGATTGTCTTCTAAATAAAACGATAATAATATTTAGATTTTTGTAACTTGAGTTGTGTTGTCTATTAGACTAGTCTCTACATTTTTAACTTACGTAGACAGGTAATCTACGTAATTACAATTCTGACAACCAGTCTTACTATGGAATGCTGTATTACCTAGCAATAGGTTGTGGAGGTCAGATAGGCAGTCGCTCTATGTAAAATACGGTATTCAGCTAAATCCGGTAATACTGGAAGCCGACCCAACATAGCTTGGGAAAAGGCTAGGCAGAAGAAGTAGACAGGTAATCTACCATAAGTGATTGTTAGAATATACTAGCAATTTTTTATTTTTTTAAAAGATTACTAGCAATGTGGGTCTCACATTACTAGTAATCTCGTTAACCCCTCGTGCTCAGCTAAGATGCTTGTGTTACGAGTGGGTTCACGTCGATAGTGTAATGGATAGGATTCGAACCCGCAACCACATGATCGCAAGTCCGACGTCCATTAGGCAACCGCCGCTTCATATTATTACAAATCGCAAATACTTATATTGTTACATTCTGGAGAGAGCCATCCTTATCACTTAGACCTATGTATCCTACCTATGTACCTGTTTACGACCTATGCTCAGACCTAAGTACACGAAAGTTTCATAAAATCATCGGTTAAGTTGTTTCGGAGGAGTTTTTAGCACGAGAACTTTACATATTATACTTAAAATAATCCATGAGAACAGGTTACGAAGCTATGGGTTAAGATTATGGTATAGACTTTAAGACTAGGTAATATTGTTTCCCGAGGTTTAGGCGAATGTAAGACATTCAAATAGATACCTACTTTTTACAGGTTAGGTAGTTATTTAAAAATACTAAATTCTAAACATGGAAACTTTGTATCAATTAAAAAAAAGAAAACGCTCTGTAATTCACTTTTTATTTAAGAAATGGACTCCAAAGTAAAACACCATAATGTATTGCCATTATTATCCAATTTATTCCCTTCTCTCTTTACTTATTTATCTCCACTACCTATCTGCTTTTACTTACGTCGACTTTTTTACTAGAACAACCTAACATAGAAATTGAACACATTTTCGCCGTATTCAAAATCCCAACTTAAATAGAGTAACAAAGCGACGTCATAGTCTCAATGAGTTTCAATTAGATTCAATTGGCTGCCTGCACCTTCCCCAACCCTGCTCGCTTTGGCCGCCTATGTTATAACATGTTATTGCCGTTTCATTGCGTTGTTTATTTTATGAAGTGTTTAAAGGACTTTAACTTTGCGTGTCTTTAGTAGTTATTTATTTCTAATCTGGTTAATATGTACTTAAATAGCTAGTTTGAGGTAATGGTTAGGTACTCGTATAATATATGCATATTATGTGTTATAGCTGAGGTACAGAGGTATGGTTAATATCACATGTACAGAGTATCTACCTACTTATTATCATGACGGTAAAATCAAATAAAGCGCCGTGCAGTAAAATGAAATCATGGGAATAAATCTAAATTATGATCTAACTGGACAAGGGACTTTAAGAGGTAACACATATTACACTGAATAAAAAAATAATTGAATGTATAATTACAAAAAACGACACTACGTTTATTGTAATTAAGTATACAATCAATTATTTTTCTTCTCTTTCTTCGATTATCTTTAGGGACGGATGGACGTACGTTCCAACTTCATGCTACTATCAGCATGTGCCTATTCATTATGACTGTACCTACTTATAAAACTTGTTAATTTTATGTTTTTTTTATTGTTCCTCAAGTTATATTTTTAGCAATAGGTACAACAATTTGCGACGAGTCTCTACATACCCTATCAATAACTAAATAAGTACCTAGGACATATTATGTACCTAGGTCCTAGGTACATAATATGTACTTTACTTTATGTAAATCGGTGCAAAAAAGAGTTAATTGCAGATATTCAATTGATTTATACAGGGATTTACTCAATCATATACCAGCTATTGAGAAAAATCTACTGCCTATACTAACACATTATCTTGTATTTTTATTAATGCAATAAAAATATTTAAATATTTTTGAATAATCTATTTTTTATCAATTTTATTAGTTGACAAGCCTTTTTTCATTGTTAATTTATTTTTGTATTCTGCTAGCTGTAATAGGAAATTAGGAATAATTAACGATAGAACAGATTGCTATGAAAATGTAGAGTTCGCTTTAAAGCATTCATTGTCTGGGTTATTAATTTAAATATGATTCTTCTTTTTTTCATAATATTCTTCTCTGTTATTACAGTAGGTAATGTATCTAATGTAGTAAATAAACATAATTTATTCTAATTCTGTCCCGAAACCTATGGCTACGTAAGTAATTCTTGGAACTAAAACTTACAATTACAGTTTGTTTAAGGGGTGTTTTTTAAACAAACTTTAATATTAATATAAGGTATAATCGTTAATATTAACCGTACATATGGACAAAATTGATAAAATATTGTCATTACTACAAATATATTTTTTTCGTTGACATCTAGGTCCTAGAAATAAAATTTTACCGCCGAAACTACTTTAGTGCATAAATAATTATTAAAATATAAACCTAGTAAGCACACCTACACATAATATATCTACTAATACAAATATAGTAGGTACTTACAGGATAACCATTTCCGAAATGAAATCGATACACAATCACAACGCAGGTATTATGTCCAGTCCAAAACAATCACAGTCCATCAAGCCACTGTTCACGTACGGTTGACGTAAAATGTATGCGTTTGCGCCACACATGTACTCGCGGGGAAAGCTTACAGCCCACTGAACGAAACAACAAAAATAAACATAGGGATGATGAGCCCCGCCGTACGCGAGGTGGGGCAAGCCGCCAACCAATCAGATCCCCCCACTAACACGACACCGCCTCCCGACCAATCGCAATCCAGATCCGTTCACCAATGACAGTTTTCTATAACTATAAGTGTGTATTTTTCAGGAAAACATGGGAAATTTCAGTGTGCTGCCATTTTTAGAAAATCCTTATCAATTGCCATTTATTAAACGCGCTTAACATTTTTTTGTTCTACTGTTAACTTCAAGTAACATTTTTGTTAAATGTTATGCAATGTTACTCTACCTAGTTGGGTTTCCATGCGTTTTTTTTTCTAGTAGGAAATGATGAAAAGTACATTTTTTAATGCAAACACTATCAGTAGGTACATACCACACATAGGTATAATATGTAAAAACTCGTTTTAAAGTGTTTGTTATAGAATTCCTCCGAAACGGCGTCACTGATTTTATTAGTTTTTTTTTGTCTATAGATTTGGTACCTACCTAAGTCTGAGAATAGGTCGTAGGTTATGTTTTATACCCTTAGGTGATACGGGTTGCTTCAGAATACGTCATGTATTTGTCAACATTTAAAATGGTAATATTATCGCTAAAAGAAAAGCTTTTAGGTCTTTTAAAAGAAAGTATACCTAAAAGTTTTGCTTTATGAGTGTAGAGCCACTTATCATTTTTTTTCTACCTCTTACCTATTTAAACATCCTTTCTAGCATTTTTTTTCTATCTGCGCTAAATTCTTCATCATATTTCTGAATAATATTTTTTTTTTAAACTTACTAGTGGCGTGGGTCGCATATTTCTAGTATTCTGATAACCCCTCGTGCTAAGCTAAATTGCTTGTGTTACGAGTGGGTTCACGTCGGTAGTGTAGTGGGCAGGATTCGAACCCGCAACCACATGATCACAAGTCCGACGCCCTAGCCATAGGCTATCGCCGCTTCCATACATTTAAGTAAGTAGTTATTAATTCTCTTAGTTGTAACCCAAAAAAGTGTTGTTTTTTTCGTAATATAACACAACAATTAATTCGCAAAAGAGCATGGCTACTTACTTGGAACAAATATTTGTGAAGCGTACGGTATGTACGAAGCTGTAGTTCTTGATGATTGGCTAGGGCTAATATTCATTAGGTAGGTATACTCCCGGTAGACGATACCTCTTTCAAACACACCCTGTACCAAAAGAAATAAGTTTCGCATGCGATATCATATCTAAATTCTTACTTTCGAAAATCATCATACAGACAAAAGGTTTTTACATTATAACATTAAATAAATATTCTACTCTATTCTAATTACACAGGATTATTTTTTATGGAGTGCGTATATTCAACGAGGTCATCCGGTGTTTGTATGAAAAGTTAATTTTCAATTTTAAGATATCGACCCATGTTCCTTGGGAAAAGTTGTTCAGTTTTATGCACCTGATTACCTCGTTAAATATACACACACACTCCATAAAAAAATATCCTGTATAAACTAGTTATTTAATTAATATAGTGTAAGGGTATTCAGTGTTTTTTACCTAAATATTTTTGTTAAGATATCACATTCGAAATAAATATAATTTTAAACTACTTATATTATAAAAAAAATGGTTATTTTAAATATTTTTACCATATAACAACATCAAATCAAACATAAATAACGTGAGTTCTTTACGTTTCTCAGGACTTGGGCGTTAAGAAAAAGTTTGCTTTTGATTATGTTTACTAGAAACAATTAACTGCACTCTACGTTAAATAAGTAATGTATTTCTCACGGGCAGCTGCAGCAGAATAATTACTGAATATATATAAGGTAAGTGTGTTCAAGATGTAGAGCGGACCTAGTATAAAGTGACGCAGGGCGCTGGATGCGGGCGCACGTTACGACGGCGCGTGCGCAACCCCTAATAAAGCTGCTGCGAAAACGTTAGGAAATATACTATAGTGTAATAGGTATGTATATAACTTGCATAATTTGTATACGTAAAGGAAATTAAAAACTAACTAGGTACCTAAATTACTTATTAAAATTTCAAGACCAGCTTTGAATAGATTAATTATATAGGTGATAGTTCCTAAAATCCTTCAAAAAAACTGAAAAATTGGTAGACATAATTATCGGTGATATCTTTTTTTGATTTTTGACTTTCCATAGTTCACCTCGAAAACATTTCACCCAGGTAAAATGAGTAGTCAAAATAAGCGTATTTTGTTTACTTTGGGACTAAAACACTTACAACGTGGAATGGAAAACTAAGTTGAATATACTTACCAAAAAAAGTTCTCAATAATATTCTAAGTATAATTTTCTTAGCGGGTAACCATAAACCTATTAACCAAATGTTTTGTTTATAGTTTTTAAAAGTTCTACAAAACCATTAAAATAATCCTTTGGTAATCCGGCCTCGACTTGGATTAATTTAATCTTCAGCTTAAATTTTATGCATTTTGAGTAAGTAAGCCTGCTGTCTATACCGTCCTAAATTCTGTACTGATTTCCTGTTACGATATCGTGGTTTTTTATATTTCAGTGGATCGTTTACCACCACCTACTTTTTGTCCCTTACGATTTTTCTTAGTACCAGTAGTTATTTCATGTAGTCCCAGTATCCTGGTAACTTTACCTACAGCTTCTTGATGAACCGTCAGTAAAAGTTGTTACGGGTTACCGTCTAGCTGTACCTAAGTTTTTGGATTTTCGTAGTTTGTATACATCATACAAATTAAAGGCAACGGGTCTGAGACTCGAGTCTAGAGTCTACCGTGACCACGGCCTTTGCAAGTTGGCCGAAACATCCGAAAAATAGGTACTTATTTATACCTTTTAATACGTACGCTGTTCTGACCCATTGTCTGTTTAGCTATGTTTAAATCGTAACGAAAAAGCCAATTTTTATTTGATTTGATTTTTATTTTACTTTATTTGGGAAACAACCAGCAATTACACATAAAAGTATAAAATATAATTATAACCTCATCCTAACACAGTTTCCACAGATGCAACTAAATTACAAGCTAACATAGCACGAACATATAACAAAGAATATTATAATTATGTGGATATGTTAAAGCAATTATAGTATTATTTAATTGATAAAAATAATCAAAGAGAGTTCAGAAAATGTTATTGTTTAAAATTTCCATTGTTAGTTTACGGTATTCTGTAACGGTAGTAACAAACACAATTTGGGTTATTCTGATGAATTGTTTATTCTTAATCTGTTTATTGTTTTGCCAGGCCTCGTTTTAATCCAGGATTTGGAGATTTCCTTATCGCGGAATCGCTTCGGGTCGTATGTACCGGCGAAACTTCTGGGTGCTTTTAGAGATTTAAGATTTTAAACTGGTACATGTTGAGACGGGTTCTGGTTGCTATGGCCGGCTGAAAAGGCTTATTTTGTCTGCCGTAGAGCAAGTTAAGCAGATTAAATTGATAAACATCAACAATATTAGCCTTAAGCCAGTCTCTTTTGCAAAGGTTTGCTGTAATCGTTTTAGGTCGGTGACTTCATGAACTTAAATCTTCGTTGTAGCTTTGAGTTTTAAAGTGAATGCCAATTTGTTTTTCGACACTCTTGACTCGTTTAACAACAAGATTAAATTATCGACGTAAGTAGAGCTAAGTGTTATGATTGGTGGAGAGGCAGTCCCCTTTAGTTGTCGCCTCCGTCGTCAATTGACGCCCATGAAGCGAGCTGATTTCGAACAATTTGCGTTCCCCGCCCGGCCCTAAGGAAGTCGCCAATTCGCAAAATTGACACCAGTTCCGGTCTAGAATAAGAAGGTTGGTATAATCGTAAAACGTGTGTGAACTACCACTATGGAAAGATATCCTTTTAAATATTGATTTGTTTCTAAGTGGATTTCCTCCGTTGACTTCTCGCAATACTACCTACATGTGTATGTTTTCTATGAAGGTATGCTGAATATTGCGTTTTTTTGGTTTAGTTCTATCTAACGCAGTTAGCCCAGACTTTGACAGCTTCACCAGACTTTTTGCTGTAGAAAAAGTAAGTAGGTACGTTAGTAACGTTCTCTAAGAGTTCCCTACGGTGTTCGAACCTCGACTTGGTGCGTTGCTAATAAGCTTAATCAAGGCAATCAGCATAAAAGAGCTGCATCTTAAATTTTTATTATTAAGCGACATACGTATCTATATTTCTTATTTGGCCATCTTGATCTGGGGGGGGGGGAAGCTAAATTTATGTTACTATTATTTATAATACACGTCGGTTGTCTTTTAATTAATAATTGAGAAGCTTAGGGGTAGGTAGCATCTTAAAAAAATGATGATATGACTTTTATTATGCGTATTTTTTTAAATTGTAGTTTATGAAAATTCTGATTTAGAAACGAATCAATTATGTAATGCTTTACTGACACATAAAATTGTTTCTTGTAATTCTAGCCCCGAGTCTTGACTTGCGGCTGACAATTTGTCTTGTACTGGACTATTTAGCGATTTAACTTTGGAACGGCTGCTTATCTTTGCGAAGTTTCGAGCAGTTCTATCCTAGATATCTCTCTTGTGTAAGGGACACGTGTTCCAAGTAAAACTATTACAAATAGTCAAGAATTACTTGCGTCTTTTCGGAAAATACTACAACTCTAATAATTTAATATTCAAAGCTTTTCAGATTCGACTGCTATTTATTTTATGGGCTGTTAAGTTATCATCACATTTACACAGTTAAAATTACACAAATCTACAATAACTGTTCTAAATTTATTTATATATCCCGCGATAATTTACACAAAATTAGAACATACTTAAAAAGTTTAAGTATTTAACATCAAAACTGTTTTCAGTTCCCTGCTTTTAATGTAAATCAATAAAATAAACAGTAACCTACGTATGCAGGTATTTTTCTCAAACAAAGGTAGAAAGATCGTTGTATACGTGTGTATTTGTCGAAAGCTTCGCTCGGGAGTAATCAAATACCTACGGAATTAGCAGCACTGCGCTTGAGTCAACAACCGATCAAAGCGGCATGTGCTACTGCGATACATTTTCACACGGGCTTTCATTCGATTTAAAGTTTTCCTAGCAAATATAGAAGCGAGAGTTGTCTGCTACAGTGGTACGTGTGTAGGTATATTGCGTTTTGTAGGTTCAGTCGACGAAGTTGGGAATACCTCTATGTATTTTATCATGGTCGTAAAACGCGTTTTACAGTCATATATTTTGCTATTCAGTGTCATCTGTGCCAGAATGCACAGCAGTAGAGAAAATGAAATAAGTGTATGTAGGTATTTAGCGGGGAATTCTGGTAAGTTTCTAGCCTTATATAATTAAGAAATATATTAAATTACAAACAACAATATTCCCACTTTTTATTTGTTGAACTTTTAAACATTTTATTATACATTCAAACTCCTGCAATATTTGATCCTATTGATTACATTCACACTGCTACAGCATCTATAGGTACGTCAATAGGTAGCCGCATATCCATTCTATTAACATGATAAACCCACCGAATCAACTACACGTTGCGATCTGTTCGTGACAACAGAGATAACCCTTTGCCGGCCGATAACGGCTCCTCATATCTGCATAGAGCGCCCTACAGGCCTACACCCCATCCCATAAGCCTTTCCACACAAACGGCGTACAAACAAAGGATCAAATTAAACAAAATCCGCAGACAATCGCGTTCCTACGAACATCGACATGAAAGAGGCTTAATCAAATAACTATTTTGAAGTCTGAACAAATAGAACGCCCCCGCACTCAACTGTCATGCGACAAACGCATTTGTGATTGACCTTAGTCGATTGTGTGGTGTGTAACTAATGCGGTGGCCAATATGCGCAATACATGATTCCACTGACACAGCTTTGCCGGCTGCGTTTAATTATTGGTGTCTTGTGCGATTCACCCTTGAATCATGTCAATTGGATTAAAATATTGAGTGTCATTCTATTGGTTTCTATGACTCATACTTTACATTTTATATTTACTCGCATTTTATATTTAAAGATCTTAAGTGCTTACGCAAATTGGAACGGTTGCAAGAAAGGACGGATGGAGCTGAAAATTTGGTCTGCGTAGCAAACTGCTACGAAAAAAAAATATATTTTTCATTGCAGTTTATTTATTGATATGACGTACCTATATGTATTTGACAATAGGTGTACACGAAATTATATGTATTTTATTAGATCCATAGCATTTAAGGGTTGGTTTAATCAATGATTTTCAGCAAATTGAAAAGTTAAAGATTCATTAATATGCGCAATAAATGTTAATTTATTTTATTAAGCGTAAACGTTTGGTGTATGATAAAGACACAAGGTGAAAACTTATATTGTGAAAGGTAGGTGTTAGAGTTAATTTATTGTCGGTGTATCGTTATCTGCACGATGCGGGTGCGCGTGCGCCGCAGTCATGGCGACGCTACGCTAGCACCCCACCTTATTGCCGATAGCTGTTGCTTTTTAACATGCAGCACGCGACTAACTACAACTGTTCCTTTAGTTTATACATTTTGTAGAACTTTTAACTTTTTAGTGACTGTTATCCAGTAAAATGGGTGGTGTAGGTCTTATAGGCAGTCGTACCATGTAAAATACAGTATTCAGCTGTATCCGGTAAGACTGACGATCGACTCTAACATAGCATGCGAAAAATCTAGGCAGGAGGCAACTAATATGATTAAATTTGTTCTATTTGGATTGAGTAGCTGAGTTCGTTTGATTCTTATGTAGTAAATGTAACAGTATACTTAATGCTTTACAAGAGCAATATATGTTACAGCTAATTCATTCTTTCAATACCTGACTTAAGTATAATAGCTAGGTCATGTGATAAACCTGTCCCATGTTTCTAGTGAACTAAGTAAATTAAAGAGAAATTTATGTTGTGTAAAGTTGAATCGAGGAGTTGTAATAACTGAGTTACATAATGCCAGCACTGAAGAAACGTGTACCTTCAATATTTTAATAAAGGAAGGGATAATAATTCCTTTTGCAGTACAATACAATGCAATGGGCGAATATTTGCAAAATGTACGAATATTATTTATCATTCACCCCGACCAATTTGTAGATTCATTTGAATTTTCAAAAACGTTTTAGTTTGCATAAACATGGGCTCGTACGACATTTCCGCATAATTATGCGAACGTTTCTATAGGAGAGATTGAATTATGGAAGTATTATACTAATTGTAGTGTGTCATTGTCGGTATTGTGAGATTATACCATAAAATTTATTATTTATTGTAGGAGTAGTAGTGTTGAACACACATCTATTGAAGAGACGGAAACAAAGATGTCTGAAATTCAAGTGTTTATGTCTGTGCCATGAATAACAAGTAGGTAGGTAGGTACGTTTATGCATGGCAAAGAATATACCAACTTAACAAAAACATTACAATGTAGTCACCCCTCTAAAATTTAATTTGTTATGAGTATTAGGAAAGTAATTATGGTTTCACCGGTCGGCCCATTTCACACTCGCCCCAAAAACAATGGGTTATAGATGGGGTAGCGATGGGGGAATAATCTAATAAACGAATAAAGATGTTGCGTGATTTCTAGATATCATAACGTGGGAAACCACCTTGATTGGTGGATTTAATTAATTGATGTTCATTTGTGGCCAACCGTGGGAAACTGAAATATTAGGATTGATTCCGTTACGTATGGAATTAGGATCAGATAGAAGGATGTATCTTACTGGGTTTGGTTTAGGGATTAGTGGACACCGGTCAAAGATAAGTAGTAGGTACTTGTAATTAAATACAAATTGTAGAAGGAAAAACTTAAACCTCAGGCAGGACTCGAACCTGCGACCACTGGCTTGACGCGCCAGTCGCTTTACCAACTAAGCTACCGAGGTCACTGCCTGGAAGTTTAAATTTCTCCTTCTACTTACGTCGCCCTATAAAGACGTCTTAAGTAGAAGGAGAAATTTAAACTTCCAGGCAGTGACCTCGGTAGCTTAGTTGGTAAAGCGACTGGCGCGTCAAGCCAGTGGTCGCAGGTTCGAGTCCTGCCTGAGGTTTAAGTTTTTCCTTCTACAATTTGTATTTAATTACAAATATTCGCTAACACATGCGATAATGTGTATAAATAATTAAAAATAATAAGTATTGGGCCAGCGCCATCTCTCGGACTTCTAATTAACACATTGTTAATCAGAGTCAGTGAGGCCAACCGTAAGGTAGGTTCACTAGATGTCGCATACGTCGCCCTATAAAGACGTCTTAAGTAGAAGGAGAAATTTAAACTTCCAGGCAGTGACCTCGGTAGCTTAGTTGGTAAAGCGACTGGCGCGTCAAGCCAGTGGTCGCAGGTTCGAGTCCTGCCTGAGGTTTAAGTTTTTCCTTCTACAATTTGTATTTAATTACAAATATTCGCTAACACATGCGATAATGTGTATAAATAATTAAAAATAATAAGTATTGGGCCAGCGCCATCTCTCGGACTTCTAATTAACACATTGTTAATCAGAGTCAGTGAGGCCAACCGTAAGGTAGGTTCACTAGATGTCGCATACGTCGCCCTATAAAGACGTCTTAAGTAGAAGGAGAAATTTAAACTTCCAGGCAGTGACCTCGGTAGCTTAGTTGGTAAAGCGACTGGCGCGTCAAGCCAGTGGTCGCAGGTTCGAGTCCTGCCTGAGGTTTAAGTTTTTCCTTCTACAATTTGTATTTAATTACAAATATTCGCTAACACATGCGATAATGTGTATAAATAATTAAAAATAATTAGTAGGTACTTTTAAGAATATGAATAGAACTTCTTCTTCTTCCTGCCCTTATCCCATTCATTTGGGGTCGGCGCAATGCGCATATTCCTTCCATTCATCTCTATAACTATTTATCGGGGCATCCAATCTTTTCTTTCTCGTATCATCTTTCACACAATCCATCCATGTCTTTTTCTAAAATGAATAGAACTACAAAATAATTATTTGATTATTTAAAATAAAGGACCAGTTGGCAGGACCTGCTAGCAGAGGTTTCTTGTGAAATAAGCAAGGCCTTTGTATATTTGATATCTTGTTTTACTATTATGCGTGTACATAAATTATTAAAAAAATAAAATAAAATAAATAAATACACTCTTGTTTAATCATTTCTGAAGGTAAGCTGCGTGCTTGTTGCTGAATCACAACAAAATGGGGACAAATGAATGAGACTCGTGCAGGAAACAAATGACGCATCGTGTACAAAACCTTAACATAATATATCGTGATGATAAAGACAACTTGATATTCCTTTAGAGTCCAGAAATCCGATATTTCACATGGTATAGAACGTTTAGAGTAAAATGTACCCGTCGGACCATTAAATTTTATTTCAACCCGCAAACTGCGGAGGGTGGCCAGAGTTTAGGGCTCAACACATAAATAATAGCAAAAAAACATATTGCGTTTGTTGCTGCACTCATTATGCGCAATTAGCTACGATTGTGACAGCAGACACCATGTGAACGGATTTGACTGGCATTCTTATAAAGATTCTCAGCGCGTGCCAGTTTAATTAAACATTTAAGAAAAAAATCTAAAACTCTTAAAATTTTACGCACGTTTACGTAGATTTGTGTTAAAAGAATTTGTAAATAAATGTACCAGATATTCAAGGCTCAATGTGTTTTAGGTAATATCTTAGGGAAACGACTGGCTTAGAATTTGTGTTACCTATTATTGGACTATATTTTTTTTATTACTTTCAATAATAAATATTTATAATTCATTTTCGATCCATTCATTGTTAATGTGTAGTAGATTATAGATTAGTAATGGTAAGTAGAAGAGCAAAGGTATTGTTACTATGTATTAATTTCATCATTCTTTTTAAATAACTGTTTGAATTATAACGGGATCGTAACTCAATCTGTAAGTAATTTGTAAATTCAAAGGTTAAACATCGTTTTAATGCATTTATATAACCAAATGCTTACTGGCCCCTCTGTTAGTCGAACGCATTAGTAAAATTAGAGCGGTGGGAAAGGGTTGCGCGCGCGCCGCCGCGACCGCTCGCGAATACTTTATGTTTATTGTTATTAGAACAATATTTGTACATCCGAGATCTACGGTTATTGCCGACATATCATATTCAACACTTCACTAAATAACCAACGAATATAAAATTTATTAACCAATGTAACAAAAACGCATCAAGCAGCATTTGTCGCTGAGTAAAAAGTTAAAAATATTTAGGGAAGCGCTATTCAACATTTATTTCCGGATTAGTAAAATTAAAGGTATATTCTTCATATTCAATGATCAATCAGGCCCCTGTGGTCAGCTGAATGCGGAAACAAGGAAATGCTATTGTAATTCCTTCGAAAGCCATTTAGGTTGTCCGGTCAATAGACAAAATAGAGAAAGGTCCGACCAGACACGCGCCACGGTATCACTATTGTTGTACACGATTGATGTATTTAGCCGATTATTTGTTTACAATATACAGAATACGTAGTAATGTGATTTTAACGAACGTTACTTATTAAGCTTCAATAAACAGTATTTGAAAATCAAAAAGTAATTTAATGTGTTTGGGGATATTTATTGACGCAGCAATACAGGACAATACATAAGTGTTTATTAGAAAGCTTTCACTACAATGACTTTACAATTCATATTTTTTATAAGTTTGGTTAAGTTTAGGCACTAAGTTAATTTGGAATAATCCTTTCTATTTTTTATGGTCACAAGAATACAGATTTTTTTATGGGTTTAGGTAGTTCATTTTCCTGGCCGTCGCGTCGGACTAAGTATTATTATGTAGTCTACAAAAAAGTATATTGTTACATTAAAACATAGCTCTCATTTAACAGTCGGGTAAAGTTTAGGCAATTTAATTCTTGCATTTTGTGTTTTTAGTAATTATGATTGAATATATAAAACTGCAAATATAAACTGATGGTAAGGTGAAGCGAAAATTATAAAAAAGCAACTGGGATACCAATTTCTTATTTGCAGTTTGTTAAATTTAAAATCATTTACGAGTCGTGTAGCCACAAACCCATTGATTTCTATTGACAGACCATCAATAAGACTGCATTCGGCTGGGGTCGCGAATTGACACGATTAGGTGTGGTGATAAACTGCACGGCTGACACCACGATTAAAAACTCAGAGCCGGTTGCTCGTAAACAATCATTATGGTGTATTTTGAAGTATGTTAGCTTTGATTGTAGCAAGGGTTAATATAAAATTTTACGATAGTACCTAGCGAAAAGTATCGTAGCTTGTTCGTAGAGTAGCTATCAAACCTTTTTTTTAATCCGGTTTTTAGGTAATGACAAAATATTAGATACGTATATTTATTTCGTCTCGAAGACAAATAATTACGAAGACACAGTGAATGGGTTTGCGTGCGTCCCTCTGTCCTATAATGTTTGCTAGCGTTGTGACGATATAAGTAACTCCACAATGGAACTTTAAAACGTTTCATCTTTATCAATTCTAATTCACCGCATATACCATGGTTCTGTTATCTTAAGATTAACAGAACAATGTTACAATGGCTCATAGGTTACGTTCTGGGCACACTCCATCAAAAAGGATTGAATATCTAGGTATAAGAAATAAATATTATTATGAAAAATCAGAGAGTAAACCGTTTGGATGTCGATTGTCGGTATTTTGGCTGATCCGACATTGGAGCGGAGCTTTGGGCTATAAGTATTATGAAATAGCTTTATATGGAAGTAATAATAATTAATGTACCTGTTTGTAAATTTAAGGTAAGGCCTTATGGACTGACATAATCTATATATATCTATCTTCTATCTTCTATATATATAAAAATCAATTGCTGTTCGTGAGTCTCGCTAAAACTCGAGAACGGCTGAACCGATTTAGCTGATTTTGATCTTGAAATGATTGTGGAAGTCCAGGGAAGGTTTAAAAGGTGTAAAACATAAATAATAACAAAAAAAAAAATTTTGACCGGGCAGCTAGTAATATATAAAAGTCCCTAATAAATAGAAAAAAAAAGGATGGAATACGTATCGTTACGATTTAATTATTGAGGCACTAATAGATTTCAGTTTTCATACCCACTATTTTATTGTAATATACAATATTGCAGAGTAGGATCAAGAAGAAAACTAATTTTATTTTAAAGGCAATTTATTTTCTTATGATATTAAGCAAAATCTAGATAGAAGCAGTAACTACTTTACTGTTAATACGGCAGATAATAAAGAACCTTTGGTTGATTAATTTACTATACTATGACCCACTTGTTTTATTTACTAAATTTCATATAAATAAAACTATCACAACTTCACAACCTACCTGTCTTAACCCTATACTGTCTTATCTTGGGCACGCGTCGCGTATTAGGTGTGCCTGACGCGTGCGCTGCGCGGGCACGTGGGTGCGCTGGTGCGTATGCGCACGTGGAAGCTACCGCGCGCATCTCCGCCATTGCCGGCCCGGCACCCACTGAGTGCTGACTCTTGTTTTAGCGAAGGCCCATTTCCTTCTGTCATGCACAACTGAGTGTTGTTCCAACATTCGTCCTAGAATAATTAAGTATAATTAGAATGAAACAATTAAAATTTATGATCAGAAAAATACCGTATGCAAGGTACATACCTATTTGCTTGTCTCAAAGGTATTATTACATTTCAGTCAGAATAATACAAAAAGAAGAGATACAGGATAAAGAAAAGAAAAAGAGAAAAGCAAAATATCAAAGCAAACATCAAACGCCTACTTGACATTTGGATAGTACACTATTCGCAAATCGTTCTCCGACAAAAGAAATCAGTGTCGGATGCGCCCACGCATAATATTGGACATCAAATCAATACGTTTACGTAAATATAGACTACCTTTTATTATCTGGTAAGTTTGATTGCGGTCGAGAAGCGTGTCGCTCACCCCCCGACCATTCACCAAGGATGATTGATCTACAGCAGATTGACAGATTTTTTTATAAAACCAGCCGAGGGTTGGTACAGACGAGCGAATATTAAAGGCAATTGTTGTTTAATTTTTACACTGGTAGGGCGATGCGTTTCGAGTGTTGTAATAATGTTTTGATAATAGCAGTATCCGTTCAGCTCATATTTCTTATTCAGAGTGCGTGGGACCGCGCCCGGTGATGCGCTTGCGTTTCAATATTTGAATTTAAATCGTTTAGTAACCGTTAGGAACACCTTGTTCTGTTGTTTTAATTTTGTCGTAGTTAACCCTTATGTACCTAAATTTATGATATGGTAAACCGTTTATTTTCGCTCGCGTTGACAATATTTGTGCCCATAAAAAGGTAACTAGTTTTGTAAGTTTCCGAACTTTGTTACACATTGACATTATTTACAACTTTGGACATTCAGTGTTAAATTTCATTCGATATTATTTTAATCTATCACAAATCGACAGCTCAGCATTGACGGCTGACCCTTGACGGGTGCTTATTTGGTTTAACTTTTTTTTTCGTACATTTTTTACCAGAGCTCGGACAATAGAAGTAGGGCCATTCGATACTTTAGCACAATGTACCCACTGATCCTCATTGATCGCCAATTACTGGACATTAAGTACCTTAAACGCTTTCATGTCCGCTATTTGTAGCAACAAATCAAATGTGAAAAGAAACAGCTACAATGGACCGTTCAAGATCCGCATTCAATATTTCTGTTGGGTGTTATTATGTGTTCGATAAGCTGTTTTTTCGGACATTACAACAATGGAATTTGGGAGCTTATATTTTTTCTGTGTGATAGGATTTTGCGATAAAAAGTAGGTTGGAGGTTGAGGCCAAAAATTTGAATTGATTTCTAGCATCCATTATTCACTATTGAATATTCACAACTGAGTTTTGAACAAGAAGGGCAAGAAAATATTACTGCAAATTATTGAACATTTAATGAACGTTGTACGCTTTTAGCACGACTCTAGTAGTCTAGATTTTTGGGGACAGTGTTAAACTAAAAAATAAAAATTGCTCTTGATAAACAAATAGTTAATTTAACTTTTCTCAATAAACAGGTAAAAACGAACCATCAATAGGCTACACGCGTCAGGGTAGCTGCGCACAACAAGGTGTGCTTATCGGGTGCGCACGCGCCGATGAGTCCATTGTCACGCCTCACACGCTTATTATGCGGTTGCAGGAGCGCGCACTAGAACACACATTATTGCACATTTATTGCTCATCTTCAAAGCTTTGTTAGCTTTGTTACATCTTTTATATGCTTTTTATCAATAAAAATGTCGGCCGACAATGTATGGCTTCACGCTATAATTCCTCTGCCGAGATTCTTTTAGTACCTATGATTTTTTTTTCGATTGTTGCAAATAATGCTCTCAAATTTCGTTGATTTGACTAAAACATGGTTTTCCTTGGTTTAAGATTACAGTAACACCGCCAAGTATATTAATTTATCAAAAGCGTTACTAAGGGAGAACCGCAGAGTTTGAAGCCTTCGTCAAACTGCTACGTGCTTATTCCGATCTAATTTTAGGATCATTGCCAGGTAAGAGATTCAGAGATTTAAAAAAAGCTCAATGACTCCAAAGAAAAGGGCAACCCCAATATACAGTCAGCAACAAAAGTTGATAAGCTTATGAAACTCCTAGAACACAATTTAAAGTCCATAAGTTAATGTGGTAACGAGGAAACAAAAAAGCTAGCCCAATTTATGAAATTTCATAGTATTTAGTTTATTTTGCTGACTGTACTTTCCATAATATTGAACTATGACAAACATAGGTTTAGCTTTCGTCTGGTCTCACGGTGAATCACGGAGCACTTGAGACGGTCCGTTAAGGTCCCTCCGTGGTCATCTGAGTGCCCCGCCGTCTGCGCGTCTCAGACATGCGGGCCTCTCACTGGGTCACGACCGACACCGGCTACAGCCTATGTGATACGTAATGCACTTATAATTGGAACTAATCGAATAAGCTTGGGTAAGGTCACTTACGTTAAACAGGAGGTGTGATTAACAAGCTATCTTGGATACGCTTTGTGACGAACTGTTTTAACCAGATCCTAATTATGCCAGTTAATTTTCTTATACATCACGAAACGGCTGATTTGACAAAATGTTTTATTAAGTATTGTATAAATTTCTGTTCAAACCTGTGCTAAGCGCGCACTAAGAAATGTATTCGTTCCGATTTTTATACCGCAATGCGCGGAGTTCCCTACCGCTTCTAGGGTAGAAAATATATTTAAGATTTCGCTTCTGCTATTTTAAATCGCAATTTTTTTTATTTTCGCAATGCGCGATTTTAGTGTATTTCTGCTGTTCACAGACTGTGCGCGATTAACCTAAGAAGCGTTATTTGAAGATTTATCTAAGTAGGTATTTATATTTTCAAGAAAGTACGATACACATGTCGAAAAATAAGTGAACGTAGGGTTTAAGGACTAAATAAGTGGATCATATTTAGTCAAATTAATGGGACTTTCTGGCCCCTTGGACATGACAAATTATGAAAACATGACACAGTAATTATCTGGTTAAGTAGTTACGCTACATGATTATTTCTATTTATTTAGCTGTTTCATTGTTGAGCAACCGCAGCCGGTGTCAATTTTCAGTGGAGCCACACGACCGCCTCCAAATATTGTGATAATCCGTCCATTCTCTATTGTCACTCGATGACTTGATAAAAAAATATAAAAAGCTCATCCGCGTACCATCCCCCGGGACCACTCCACGGTGCACTTCTTCCCTTATTCCCATAATCTATTCCAATTAACTGACAGCACCATATTGTGATATTAACAATGAATTCTCCCCTCCATATGCTGCAATATCAAAGCAAGCGATTATAAGCTTTCTTATGATAACGCTAGGCTTCTTATTTCCTTGTGTTATTTTGATAGCTTTTTACATTTTAGTGCACTTAAATAGATCTCATTGTTGGTATGTGTATTACAATTTTGATTATTTTACTTATGGCCGTGACAAAAGCTCTTAAATGGTTGTATTAGTGTAACTTTTTCTAATGTTACAATCAAACAAGTTACTTTTAATACATATAACTTCTACATAAGTCTTTATTTTTCGTATGATCTATGAATTCATAATTTTAACTTTAGAACAAAAACTAAGACACTTATAGGTTGGGACTATTTTAGTAATAAACATAGTCTTTAACAACAGTCACGATCAAATTTTGACCGAATTTATTATTTCCTAAAATATGCCAAATAAATTTCTTATACAAATTCCTGGATTTATCTATTAAACAAAGCTTTGTTCCGTGATTGCAACATCCAGACAAATTACAGAAATATCTCACATCGGAATCAAGCAAACTTTCCGGCGGCTAATCCTAACAGATAACAGGTCGCCGTCAGATACTTGATGACGGCTATTAACCCTGATGTAATCGCCATTGTCTTTGCCATTCCCACAATCACACTGGGGTAGGACCAAGGGTCCGTATTAGTTAAATACTGATA
Source organism: Plusia festucae (assembly GCA_950381575.1). Classification (NCBI taxonomy): domain Eukaryota; kingdom Metazoa; phylum Arthropoda; class Insecta; order Lepidoptera; family Noctuidae; genus Plusia; species Plusia festucae. Next base: position 10,374,980 of record OX494434.1, read on the forward strand.
CTCCGATAATGAGTTGTTTAGCTGAGGGAGGTATTATACTTATTGCCATTTACGTGATTGTTGATACTGTTGGTGAAGCTAGTTTAGATTCGCGTCTGCGAAGCTCTAGCTGTCTGAATAAGAATAATGTAACTAACGACAGAATTTGTTGATAAAACGTTTCCCTATAAGGTACCTATATAAAATATGTCTCTATAGAGAACGGTTGGACCGAATTTCATGATCATGAATTTGTGTTTTTTTATTTACAAAAAAAAAAGTTATGTTTGCGGCAACGGGGACGATTTACGCGCGTGAAACCGTGGGCACAGCTAGTATGCAATATTATGTATCTATCTACATTATTATATTGAACATGTTCATTCTTGTATAATATAATGCGAAATCCAATAGGATATTTTTTTAAATGATGTTTATTTTTATTGAGTGTATTAGTGGTATGTTCTTTAAGAATCATTGTATCCGTTTCGTAAGGGTCTAACCACCATGCGGTCATTTATAGCACAAGCAAAGTAATCAAATGACCACACTCGTCTATTTAAATGTAAGCAGCAGCTGTAGAATTGATGCAAAAAGCAGCACGTGTCATGAAACACACTTAAGGTAAATCGTCAAAAATTTCGCTCGTTTCCCACACAAACCGCAACAGGCATGATAAAATCGATACGCCAATTTATATCGATAAGTTTAACTTAATATCGATGGTAAATTACTGTTTTGTAATGAGTGACGTTCTCAGGAGCCAGCAGGAGACTTGGGGGCGACCGTATCTTCGTGTGAGATCTGCCGATTTTACGAGTCAACTCACAATAGCTGTAACGACCGAGTTGTAAAATTACGATTATTGTTTACGGCTTTTTGGCTTCGAATGAGGTAGCTGTTTAATTGTTATTGTATTATTGACTTGTTGGTTTTACTGTAGAGTAAAAAGTTATAATTACAATAGGTTTCACGGTGATACAGTTACAACGTAAATTTTGTTCAAAGAATATTGTTTGGAAAACATGGTTTTAGGGCTGTTATTAATTTAACCGCATTTTTAAACAAAGTTCTTGGTAGCAGATTTGGGTAGATTACGTTTAATATATAGGGTAAGATGCAATCGATACCTAATCAAATTCTGCAAGCGCGCATTAAATTTGATGCAAGCCGCGTTGCTCGCGCATCCCATGTAGAGCAAGCAGCTCATGCAGGTGGCCGACATACGATATCCTATTGTAAGCCATGTTCCGAGCCTCCTCCGTTTGTCTCCCGTCAAAAGAATTCCAGGCAGACAACTCACCCCGCTACTAATTACGCGATGCCAAAGATTATGAAGACTATGGAAGACTTTAATACCTATCTACGGGTTTTTTTTAACCGACATATCCAATATTAATTTTGCAAAATAAGTATCAGTTGTTGTTAAATACATCATTTAGCTGAAATAGAGTAAGGATTCCTTGACAGTCATAAACTTAGGTCTTGAGCTTTGACTAAGGGCAATTAATATACCTAGAATAAACCGAAGATGCACATTCAGGATCTCAAAACGGTCCTCAAAAAAATGACTTCAATTCAGAACTTTCAAAAGAGGCGAAACAACTTAATTCCACGCGAACACGTTGTTTCTTCGAACATATATCCACCACAGTAGTAGTGTCACATCTGTATTTTTCGGTTCAATAATTTCTGACTCATCTTGCGTGTACGCACAAAGTGCGCGAGCGATTCAACGAAATGAAAAGCGTTTTGTTAGGTATTCCATCCATATTGAGTGCGCGCATGTGCGCCACATACAAAAGCTTTGCGAAGCTTTGCACTGATTTCTTCTATTTATCGATGTCTGCTGCGATTTGACTTGAACAGACAAACAATAAGGACCTATTATGTAAACGTCGCTGTACCATTATCTTCTTAAAATATCCAGATAGTAATTTTTGATAAACCCCTATAATAAAATAATTGTAACGTATCTAATTATGTGCATGTATTCAGTACCTGATTACCTTCCGATGTGGGTGCTAATGGCTATAACAAAATACTTATATTCAAAGATGTTTTATTTATTTCTAAGACTGGTGTACACATACGTTGAGGTCCGCACGACAGGCACGTGTCGAAGCCCGTATCGTTTGCAACCGATGCGCAAATCTAACGTCCGGAGGTAATTGCGTTGCGTTTGACCAAACGTTTGCTTGCATTTCCATTTTGTCATTAGCAATCGGCTATTAATTCCTGGATTATGACTGGTGGGGACATAGGGGCTCGCAATTTTCACAACGCCAGCTGCCTTCACTATATGTATCTGTGCAAAAACTTTTCTACAAGGAAAGCCACCTGCGTGATTCAACATTATCTGTTTCTAATCATGGCTGCACACGTCGCTAACGACACGTGTACCGATATATCGATTTATCACGCTGACCAGAGCTTTAATGAAACTAGATTATTATTATGGCTATCAGAGACTCCTGCGATAATTATAGATTACATAAATGAAGTTGTTTTGCAAGCATCTTTAATTATTCAAATGCTCACCGTGTTCAAATATTTAACTCACACATAAAGGTGTAAAAGCGTATTCTCTTTTAACGTATCTGCATAAAACTGATACGTAAATTAATAGCGCAAGTGTTGATATCAAAAACAAACAGTGTTTGAAAAATACAAAACGCCCTTGTTATTTTAATGGTAGTGTGTATAAATACTGGGAGAAGCGAGTCGTTTTTATAAGCTGTCCTTACATGGATAGGGCAATTATCACGTTGGTAGTCATTATGTAATGTCCACTCTATAAAATCGCAACAACTGGTTTAGCCTGTCCTGTTGTCCTGTCCGCTAGGGCTGCCTAGTAAACTGGTAAAAATACAGTGTTAAGATTTTTATTGCGAATACGTTACTAGACATTTCTATGCTTATAATATAGGGTTATGTTACTTATTTATCAGAAAGAGTAGAAAGCTTTTGAAAATAATTAAGCTATAGTAGGTTTACTTAATCGTGGCATCACTTGGTTATACACTGTAAAGATGTTATGATGGTGAATAATACATAAATGAATGTCTTCATTACAATACATAAATGAACGTAGGTATACCTACTCTTCAAGTAGTTCAAGTCTCGTATAACTTACGTCAAGAGTTTAATTTTTACCATTTTATTCAGTTTTACGAAGATATAAAATAACAACGTGAGAAGTCACTTCTGTTTACTTCTTTTATTTATTTTTAAAAAAGATGAAGTAGGTTAGATATATAAATCAATCAATATCCAACAGTTTACTTGTCTGATCTTTTTGTAAAAGAGTATGTTTGTTTATAAATTAAAATAGATTATTTTTGCCTAGCAACCCTGGGCCACCACGTGGTGATAGGACAGCACCTGTTAGCTAAACATATCTAAGCTGCGGCAATCAGCTCCAACATCTGCCTGCCTAGATTATTACGCAATAACTCTACATTTAAGTGTTCACAACCAGATGTACAAGGGAGCTATGAACTTGTGACCATTTTATGGACTACTTAATATATGATATTGCAGAGTACTAAACTGGTTGTTAAATATATAAATTAATAATTGCGATAATATTAAATGCAGTGAGGCGCACGAGTTGGGATGGGTTTGTTTTGTTCCCGAAGATACAAAGCCTGATTTAGGTAGGTAGGTAGGTATTCCATATATTTTATAACATTGATTTAAACTTTCTGTGTACGGAATTATTATTAATTTAGTACCTAAATTGTTTTCTTTTGTTTTTCTGTGTCCTATTGGGTGTGCTTGACGTACCATACCTACCGGTAACATTCAATTTTGTTAACATCACATTTCCTACAAAATAAATATCAAAGACAATCTGTTCTTAGTCGGTTGATGTTATTTTTTTTTGCAAACCATACTGTGCTAAAAATGAATTCATGTTTTATTTTTGAATGAGTAAATAAATACAGTTAGTAGTTTATAATGTGATACATGCAGGTAATAGAAATTACACACAAGTGCCTCGTGTTAACAACGTGCGAGTAAAATAAATGAAATTGCGCGAACATCAGCGAGTAATAATTTAATTTAGCAATTTACAACAACAGTCATAATACACTAATTACAGGAGTACAGAACAGATGTATCCGTTAATCGCAAAAACATATGGTGGTCTGAAGATCGTGAGGAAAAATGCTTCAAACCTGTTATTTTAATAGAAATAATGCAATTCTCACAAACTGTTGGCTAATAGCTTTTTTAACTAAAAGTCTTCTTTGTAGGTCTTGCATTGTTTATAATCAATCATTCATCTCTGTGTCTAAAATAAGTGATGTATCAATTTAATATACATAATTAATTTAAATTAGTAAAATATTAATAATAAGGCTCTGATACATATCAGTATTACAATAAAGTGCAATGTAGAGTCACAGAAGCAAAGTAAACCTTTGAAATAAAACTACTTTAAACGGATTCTATCGCGGTTTAATTTGATTTTAGTTCCCGACGTTTCAACACCTTTGCAGGTGTCATGGTCACGGGCAGACTGAGATGGTATTCGTCTTGACAAGATATGTTGCTCGTTCTACCTTCATATTTTTGTAATTTATTTTATTTTAATTTTAATCGTTTGTGTTCCGATCTACGCAATATGAGCTCACTGTATCTTGAAGTCTTGCAGCGCTGCTCTTGGGTTTGGTTTTGATTTTGTGTATGATTGGATCATGCACAAAATTCATCAAATCAAAATTTGGTTTTTTTATTTTCCAATCATATCCATCATTGGATATGATTGGAAAATCAAAACCAAACCCAGTTGGCTGTATATATATGTTTGTCTCATATTGTAGAGACAATCCTATTTCAGATAATGGGTATTGTTTAAAAACCGTTACGTTATGATACGTAAGGCGATATATTTAAATAGTTTATTATGAGAATTTATTTGTATTCGCATTGAGTTTTCCCATCGCGGCACGTGCGTCTAATTGTGAACCCGCATCCACTGATTGACGTAGGACTTTGGCAAGGCACAATACCGTTACACTTTCTACTGACACCCTAACTTAATGCAATACTTGTTAAAAAGTATTAACTCACCAATTGTTGAATCATTACCAGTTTGGATAAGTGTTATAAAAAGTTGACTATGGTAGCAAATGCGAAAACTTTTCTCAAGCAAAAAGTATAACAAAAGAAGCTCCTTTTTTTTCTTTTAAAATGACGTTGATTAGAATTGAATGAAACTGAATAGTGATTTCTAAAGGTTATCTTTTCAGGCCAACATAAGTTACATGACCCGTCACTTTGTATGAAAAGTACATTTTCAATTTTAAGATTTCGGCCTATGTTCCATGGGGAAAGTAGTTCAGTTTTATGCACCTAATTACCTCGTTGAATAAACGCACTCCATTTAAATTAATCCTGTATAATGAATAATAGATTTTGACAAGCTTTAAATATTTTAATAATGGTACACTTACAAGTCGGTTGTGATGTATATAAATGTACGCTATGTTTTGAAACCCGGTTATATGTGTGCGGGTACTTTTAATTGAGCTAAGAGCATCCTCCTTTGCGTAATTAATGCATAAAAAATACTACTAACATTAATTACCAATCAAGAAATTTTATCCTTATCTTGTGATTTGATGACATGTATAAAGAGATCAATTGATTTGTGACAGAAAGGTGGGCAATGGGCCCAGTGCCCAGGTGGTCTGGCACAACCACCCGGCACACGCATGTTGCACCCTGCGAGGACGCATCATCCCTTGATATCGATCCCATGTTGATCTTTGAACTAAAACTATTAATTTTTATTGCGTACTATAAAAAATATGTAAGGTAAGCTGCTGGTGACAAATTGTTGTATTGGTTTTATTTTGCTTGAATCAGAGACTAAAATTGCTCATTACTTATTTAATTTTACGATGATAGCAAATTTTATTGAAATATAATTTTAAATCTTAATGTAGATAATCCTTAGTGCCCCAAGTAGTAAAACGAAACGCTTATAAAGAATATTTCTATATTTAATACTAGCGACCCACCCCGGCTTCGCACGGGTGGACATTTATTTCTTCACAGATGTGCACCCCCCTCCCCTGCGGTTTCGCCGTGCGAGTCGTGCGACACATATCGGCCGGCGGCCATCATTCATTTTAATACCAATTACAATTTTAAATTCGTAATATCTTTTGAATGAATTGTCCGATTGGAATAAAATAAAAAGTAATTTATAGCTATTGAAACAATCTTGCTCAATAAATAGTTTATTTGGATAAGGATTAGTATTTGACGATAATATGATCAATAAACATAGGCTAATAATTTTAATTACTTTTATTCTATGGAAAAGTGGTTATAATGGCTAAAATATAAATGTTTGGTTTATACCATCGCGGACTTTTTTGTAGGCATTATTGAGTTCTACAACTTTTCTATAGAAGTCAACCATACATCTCTAACCATTTAGGCAGCGTTCGCGAGAATCGTTAACATACGGCAGTTTTTTCGTCGACTTACTCCACAATTTTCACTACCACGAAAAATCCTATCTATTTTCCGGGATAAAATATAGCCTATACGGATTCGGAAGAATTCCTCTAAGTAATGGTAAAAGAAATTTTGAAATCGGTGCAGTAGCTTTTGAGCCTATTCAATACAAACATACAAAAATACAAAGGTTTCCTCTTTATAATATTAGTATAGATTAAACGTGTAAAACACAGCTATATATCGTTAGCTCTCTTTTACAAGTTATTTTTTTTATGACAACCGCAGTCAATATCTCTGTTCGATTGCCGTCGGCGCGAGTAGAATGATAAATTTCAAGTTGAATTGGAAACGAATACTTACTTACTTATTTTAGCCTATGAAAACTTGACAATGTTTATCATCATTGAATCATTGTAAGATAAAAGCTGAGTTTATCGGTAATTTATTTTTGTCTTTCATACACCAACGTTTTAAACGAAACGCAATAAAACTTTTGCTGCTTTCGCTAAGTAAATATTTGCTAGTAAACGGATACTAAAGTTCAGGCTCATTGGTAATAAAAAAAACAATAACGTTCTTAGAAACTAATAGCAAAGCGTGGTACTGTGGTTAAAGAACTTACCTACATATTTAAATATGTAGGCATCTATATGTTGTTTTTTTATTAGTAAAAAGCTAATACTTTTAAGCCACGCCACCCACCTAAGAAGGCGATGAACGAATTTCGCTTCGACCAAAACCACCCCAGTCTCGTCTCTGCGTTGGCCTGAGTCGTGGGATCGCTCGCGCATTCTCTGCTTGACCCCAGCGGGTCACAATCCTACCGGAATCCTTCTAGGAGTGGATCTAAAAAGCCTACTTCTGGTCTACTATATACCTGGGTATTGTGAGTGAGCTAAATATTTGAAACACATTCTGTAGCATTTCTTTATAGACCACATAGAGACATAATGGTCAGCCTGTGGTCAGCTCGTAAATATTGTGCACCTTGTGCATCCTTTGTCTATTTTTATGGGATATAAATTTCGCTTTTCACTATCAGTTTAAACAGGTTGAACTACACTACTTATATTTTAAAATTTATAGTGTCACACCGCTTATTAATTTACTTAATTTTAAAATAGGTAAATTTTATAATTTATTACACCTATTTTAAGTTTAACTTAAGTTTTATACTTCTTGCAAGAACAGTTTTGAACTGTCCGATGAATGAGTGTAAGAAATTTGTTGTTCAGTGAGAACTATACAGTATGAACACAAATGCTGTAAATGTAATTAAACTCGGCAAAATGAAAACATTACTTTTTATGACTATCCTTGTTTCAATGTTATTTCCCATACAAAATGTATTAACCTTGGTTTACTGTTGGTACTGTTAAGTTACAGAACAAATACGCTCAAGTGTTCAAACAAACACTATTACTGAAGGTGAACACAGACAGTAGTCAGTACACAAGAGTCACGGCAGTGCTTACGGTATCTGGAAAAGGCTTTTCGTAATTACTTGGGGTGTGTTTTGTTTGGTGCTATCGGCGTGTAACGAGCCGCAAATGGGTCGGTGATCGCGCGATCATGCGGGCTGCCCGCCCTTCGCAGCGCCCCGCCGCACTATGGAAAATCGTAGAACAACTGCTGATTAAAAATGCTTTTTGTCAATGTCGCTACAGGCATGCTTTTTTTATTTTACTCAATAGTTAAAGGACTAAACTAGACTATAATATAAAAAAAAATATACATATAAAATGAAATTATTTTTTTACAACACCACAAACTTTATAGTTTTGACGGACGTCCATGTTAGGCCCGTTTACTTCATCACTTTCAAATTGATTTTATTGTTATAAGTTACAGGAAAAGGTATAATGTATTATATATTTCTGAAAACCTCGTCTTTTGAAGAATATGAAACAACAAATATGTATTGAATATTATGTTAAGGTTTACCTGAAAATAATTTCAAAATAAAATATGGTAAAAAAAAGTTTTTTTAAAGTTCATCGAGACTTTTCACAGTTGCCCACGTTTACCCCTGCTTTACATTTAATGTTGATTTGTAGCCTAGCTATCCATAAACATAATCAAGTAAAATCAGCTGCGGATATTTGCGGTTTTCGGAGTTATTAATAAAAATGTGATAAGAGTCAGAAAACAGAAAACCGCTCGCTATCTATTGCGGATTGAAATGTTGCTGTTTACGTCAATAGTTTGCGGTAAGTTTTGTAATTTATAATTGATATTAAGGCATTTATCTTTTTTGCACTCATGTTGCGTGTGAAAATATTAATTATTAATAATTAAACGACTTTATATAATTCTGCAAGCTTTTTCATCGGGTGTAATGATAAATGCTGAAAAATTTGGCAGTTATGCTATGGAGACTGCCAGGATCTATGTGAGCAATTATGAATGGTACTACATGCCATCTTCAGTTCACAAAATTTTAATTCATGGAGAAAGTGTCATAAAGCATTTTGCAGTACTTCCTATTGGTCAACTTTCGGAAGATGCACAAGAATCTCGCAATAAGGATTATAAAAAAATTCGTCTACATCATGCTAGAAAATGCTCAAGATCCGCTACAAACGAGGATGTATTTCATACTCTTCTTTATACTTCAGATCCTTACATTACCAGCATTAAAAAACCGTATACTAAAAACGTGAAGGAACTTGATGAAGACACCTTAGATCTTTTGAAAGTGAACGAATTAATTTTAGATCCCGAAGTTCATCAAGTACCTTTATATAACATTACATTTAGTAAACAGTACAATTAATTAATTAATTTGTGATCGAATTTAATCTTAAAAAAAATGTTTTTATTATTTAATTTGATTTGTATTTGGATGTACTATATGATATTTGGTTTTTGTAAACATTAAAATAATAGAATTCATAGTTAAGAAATAAATATTGTAATTTTTGATAATTTTGAATTTGTTTTATTTTTTAATATGTGGTTTTAAATTCAATCATAATAAATTACATTCCATTTGAAGCCATATATACTAATCTATATTAGTGCAAAATTTTAGAACATAATATTCAGAAATAAAAAAGTTATTGATTTTTAATCAGAAACAGACCTTTATTTTCCATAGTGCGCCGCCCGCCGGCGCGCGCCTCAAAGGCCTTTGTACGTGTGCTGAATCGAGACACTGTCATGAGCGGAGCGGGTAAAATACCTTTATGAGGTAACCAGACTAAAAACATCACACTGAAAATGTCCCATAAAGAGGATAACTGCGAAAACAGTGCACCACACTGGCACTTATATAAAAGAGAGTTCAATATTAAATTAAGCCAATATTAACCGATTAAATAAATTATATGATTTTAATTTAATGCCTTTATCACCTGCACTTGCTTAAAATATTGGTCCTATAATAACAAATTTGTATTATAAACAATATAAACTAGTTTCTTTTGCATTATGTGCACAAAAAATTAAGTAAGTATTCATTAACATACTTTATTTAAAAAACACAACTGCTATGACTGAGTACTTACCCTTATAGATAAGCTCGGCAGTGGTAGCAGCGGAATCTCGCGTCTATCCTTGTTAATGAGTTTATCTCACATGTGGTGCAATTAGCCCATTGAATGTGGCACAAGGATTATTCGGAGGTGCGCGGTCAAAGCTCTTTGTCTTCATTCCATTTTATCTTTAAACGCTACGAAATTAAATCTGATAATAACTTGATTAACTATTTATTCATTAAAAAAAACTTTTCATTTTTATTTTCCGACGGTGAAAGAGTTAAAACATTATACGCTTTACATACAATATGTCGCTACGGCATTATACCTAGATGTTTTTCACCACGAATTAAAAATTCAATACCATTTTATTGCCATTTTAGCATAATGTTATTGTGTTTCATAGGAAACTCATCAGGTATTTTATGTCAGTAACCTTTAATCATTGTCATTATCGCTTATCCGTGAATACGGCACTGCCATTGGTCGGTCGGTGGCGGAAAATCGATCGTGCTCTATGTAGGTTGGCTGTTCACTGTGAGCAGTTAATGTTACCTCCAAGTACGGTAATTCCCACTTATCATTGTGCCATTAAGTAGTTATTTTCCTCGATAAATTATTAACACTAGTCACATCACATAGTTCGTATATTAGCTACGAGTAGGTATGTTTTACAACTCTTTAAAATTTTTTGTATTATTTAAAAATTAGAATAACGTTTTTAGGGCTCATTTTTCCAACACCAGATAACTTTTATTCGAGGAATAAAATTACTGATTGTCAGTTTTTGTATTTCAAAATCAGCCCTTAATATTTTTAAAAAAGATGATTATGTTTGATACGAACTTTAGCTATTAAAAGCTTTATTTACAAACCTTCAGTCTTTTGCCTATTCAGAAACTGCAGAACACATAATATTTCTTTTCTTTTTCTTTTGTTTTCTTTTTAAAAAACGACTCCCGCACTAAGGAATTTAATTCCTGGGTCGCGGGGATTTCACAAACATTGAAATCACATGCACAAAGAATACCCAGAGTTGGAACTAGCATTTGTGGATCATACAAATGCTTGTCCCATGCGGGGATTGAACCCGCAGCACGTCGCGCAAAGTGGCAATTAGCGTGGTGACCTATACCACTCGGCTATCCGTGCAATAACTTTAATTATTATATCACAATATGAAACAAAATTAAATAAAGCCCCAACAATAGTGAAACAATAAAATAGACTTGCTCATCCAGACCCTACTACCACCATAAGGAAGATTTATACCATGTTATCGTCCATAGTACAAACACATACATGGAACAATTATGTAGATGACTGGATGCAATATGGTCTGTGAATTGTTATCTGACAGTACTATCGGCACGCGACGCGTATTTAATTGTACGCTACTGTTATTACGTTATGGTATTATAATAGCTTATTATTATAATTATTATATTGTTTTTAATTGTTAATAACACTTAGATGAGCGAGAGGAGAGTCTTTTGTTTGAGTAAATCTGAGGGCTATCGCAATTTTTAAATATTTTTTAATACTTAACCGATGAGATACAATATAGGTTTGTATTTTTAAAAATAGTACAAAAATGATTATAGATTATGAGAGATCATTTAAGACATCATTGATAATCGGTGAAGGAAAACATCGTGGGGAGACCTGGCTTCTAAAAATTGGATTCTGAAATCGCCAATCCGCAGTGATCAATGCTCGTTCCTTCTCTATGAGAAGAGGCCTGTGCCCAGCAGTGAGACATTTATAGGCCTGTATTATTTTTAAAGAACACGAAACGAAGGCGGATATTTTCTTAACACGTATCTGCTGAATTCCAATCGGTAACATAAGTTAAGAATGGTTTGTTTGCACTCGTCGAAGAAATGCGGATGACCACAACGAGGCCTTGACAGTTCAAGAAGCCTCGGCAGACTAGGGCCAAGGGTCCTTGCTCCTGATTTACGGGCTCCGAAAACCGCAGGGATTCAATGTTCCTTTGTTGCAAACACACTTTTATTATACAATAAAATATTTCCACAAAATGGAACAACTTTATAGGTCATAATTCCCTTTTAACGATCGCTGTTATGAAAATTTTGCTGTTTTAGAAATATTATTCTATTTTGTAGAAACTTGGTGCAAAACTTTAGAATTATTTCATCTCTTTAACTTTAGAATTATTTGACTGGCCTGTTGGTTAAGTGGTTAGTGACCCTGACTGCTAAGCCGGAGGCCGTGGAGTTCGATTCCCACCCAGGACAAATGTTTGTGTGATGAGCACGATCATTTAATTTTGTTCTGTGTCTGGGTTTTATTTATCTATAATATGTATGTATTTAGAAGTATATAAGTATGTTTATCAGTTGTCTGGTCACCATGGTACAGGCTCTGCCTAGTTTGGGATCAGATAGCCGTGGCCGTTGTTGTCCCAAGATATTATTATTAATATTATATATTATCTTCATGACAAAGTTAAAAGTTGTGGCTATAAGAAAAAATTCTAAGAAAAACGGCGAGTTAACTAATTAATCACAATTTAATTAAGTATTAATAATAGTATAGGTTGGTGAACAATTAAAAACTACTAACAATTAAACAATGACATCAGCAGTATTAAATTAGTAGCGTGACAATAAAAAACGTAAAACACATTCGTGCTTAAGATACCATCGTTTGGTAAAACGCGAACATGGAGATAATGACTCGATGAATAATAATGAGGTTTGTAAGTGTGAATCACCAAATATATTTAAATTGTTATCAATTAAAAGCAATATAATAGCGATTTGAGTCGCGTTGCCGTGGCCATATGGCGTACCGCACGGGCGGAGGTGGGCCCATGGAATAAGCGTTTGAGCGTTTTCTATAGCAATTGTGTAGCAATACTAACTCATTTTTACTTACAAGTTATGATTTAGTAAAACGAAAATATTGATTCAGATACATCATTCATAATAAACAACGATTTTTTTTAAAGAAAATCTATTATCTTTTATTATTATTAATAGTCTTTATTGTACACCACAAATGAGACAACAATTTAGGATAAGTTACTAAAGGTAGGTACAATGGCAGTCTTTTCGCTAGTAGCGATATTTTCCAGACAACCTACTTAATTGTAATTTAAAAATTTAATATTTAGTCGACATAATTTAGGTATATAGGTTTAATCTATGTGTCGAAGTCAGAAAGTGAACTTATATTTTAAGAACAGTATGCTCAATCATCAAAGAGTTGTATGTTGTCAATTGTTATGTTGAATGACTGAAAGTTTTTTTCTACAATCTAGGGGATGAAAGAGCGTTCACTTATTCTGGTTGCGTCACGTCACCCGCCTACTTCGTGGCTTCCTAGTCAATGTAAATTTGTCGGGCTCAATTGAAGTTAATAGGAATGTACGGAGGGTGAGGATTGCCAGCTGACGCTAGGTGTGAGGGAATGCAGCCCTCCCTCAACACTCGACGACGGATGCACAATTGATGGTCAAATAAAAAAATGCATGTTGATGGCACGGACGTGGGAGGGCCCACTTATAATAACCATTTTAGGATAGTATAAATTATTTGTAGATAGAGTTATACGATGTTAAAATTAGTTAGAATCTAATTAACTGTTATTTGAATGGAAATTAGACTAAATAAATTAGGTTTAATCACATTGGTAATAAGTACTTAATTTAAATTCTCGATTCATGGTCATTAAATAACTGTCAAATTTGAATCTGTCTAAGGCAGACTAAGGTTTCATACGAGTAAAAAAAATTAAGTTCTTTAAATTCACTTGACAAGCGAAAAGTAATCTATGTCCTGCAAAAATATGAATCTGCAGTTTAAATTCAATGTTCAAAAAACACATTCCCTATATTTGTAGCGCAAACAAATTTCAATGTGTTGAACAGTAGGTAGTGAGTAGAGTTTAGGTGAGTGAGGTCCGACCTCATGAATGTTAAACAAACAGATATAAACGGCTTAGCTCCCCCTCCGATGTTGATCGTCGATTGTTCACAATTGATGTTAGAACATATCTTTGTGTGTTTGATGGGTCCTGGTAGGGTGGAGAAGAATTAAGGAAATTTAGGGCGAAACGATGAATTAGTGCAAACGTAAGAAAATTTAATTTTGTCTAGGATAATCTTCATCATTATTACTATCCTGCTGTATCAAGAAACATTAAAATTGCACACTTACAGAATAAATGAGAGAGAAAGTTGAATATTTAAAATGTAGATTTTGTTAGACAGAAAAGCTAGTAGTAATATGTGTCGTACAAAGAAACTATTTGATTTTTAAAAGCTGAGTTCTGCATAAATAAAAATACAGCCGCATTAAAAAAAAAACACCTAAAATCAGAGAACAATTGGTAAAAAAGTCCTTCTATTATATAATTAATTTTGACAAAACAAAACAACTGAAATTACCAAAACATTTATAATATGTCAATACCTGAATGCACGTGGCAGCGACAGCTGGGCTGATATGATCTCGCTGGGACATCGCAATACGATAAATACTGCATTGTGGGTGGTTGAACTTGTCACGGACTGGTATTGCTATTTCGATGAATATAAATAAACAAATAAGTATAAGCTAATATTTACTTATAAAAATTAAAAGCATTTAATATATTAATAGCAAAACTAACTTTAGAATACTTAACAACATAAAAACATGACTGTGTTTTTTAAAGCGATTAGAATGAACAGTAAAAGTTTTTTTATTGATTTCTGAGATTTATGCGAATGTTAGACATTGAATTAAAATAGTGTGTCGGCCCGTGACCATGACACCTGCAAAGACGTCGAAAAATCGGGAACTAAAATCAAATAATCTGCGATTGAAAAAAGTAAAATTAGTTTTAATACATTGAGTTATAAATTTTATTACGACTGTAACTCAATGTTCTAATAAAAGTTTTTGTTTTAATTTGGCTACATTATTATGTTCTTTTTTTTTCTAAAATTAAAATGTGTTTAATGTGCCAGTAATATTTGCTTTTAAATTGTAATTTTTTTGAATTATAAAAAATACATTAGCTACGTAACTGAACGTGAATTTATTATTTGATTTAAAAAAAATTGTATTGCATTAAACCAAATTATTAACTATTTTGTAAAAAAGAACAGTAATTTATTGCCGTAAAAGATTCCGTTCTAATTTTAAATCTTGGCCTTAATATTATGGCGGCAATGTAACAGAACGCTATGTTAATAAATTATTCCCAACAGTGCCAAATGAAGCCAAATTTAAGTATTCTTTTTAAATCTGCGGAACAAATTTTATCTATAATAAGTTAATTATTTCAATAGTGATACAAAGTTTAAAAAAATCAAAGGTTTTAACATTTATTAACAGGAAAGTTTCGTATTGAGGATTTTTTTGTAAGGTAAGTTTTTTTCTTGTAGTCTAACGATTTCCTTTTACTTATAATAAACACACCTTTAAAATCAAATACTGGTTATAAACAACTAGAAAAAACTAGCTCCATATCTAATACAGTGTATTGAACTGGGATGTAATAGAAAAGTCTAGATTTAGTTCGTGTGAACGCAGCTGCGGTAGCACCTGCTTGCGACTTCTATTGCCGCACACGCAGAATCTCAATCGCATTAGAATGGAAAAATAATAAATATCAACGTTTTCCTTATTTAAGTGACAACATTCTATGAAACCTGTTATGTATTTATTGGCATTTTTATGCTACAGGATTTTTCATTGGATTTAAAAGGACGGCTGTTTATTTTTTAGCTTATTTGTACTGCGTGTTTATTTATTTTTTAGTAACATTCAAATTTGTTTTTAATAAGTGTCAGAAGGAGGTATCTACTGTGTCTAGGTATACCTAATATTGAACCTATATTTTTGTACTGAACATAGTTGCTTGTCGCTTACTGAGAACAGCGTTACTGTGAACGATAATTTGGATAAAGCATTTTGCCTCAATTTCTATACGCTGGGAAATAGTTTAGAAGGCATAGAACAAAACAGATAAATAAAGGTCACATCATTTATTTTTTGCTTCAGATTGAATTATAAAAGCGTTTTAATTGCTGGGGATTATGAGAACTTTGATATTAATTACCCCCTAAATGAGCTTTACGTTTCGTCGCTACAGTGTTTGTTTAAAAAAAGGGTTGAATGTACTTGAGGGCTATTGTTTTTCGTCTATAAATCTAATGTATTGTAATTATACAGTTTAATGGGTGACAGTCGCTTTGTCGTATGTAAATGTCCCCGGTAGCAGATTGCAGGGTGAAGTGGGGTGGGAACGGAACAGCCCCGACAATATTGGTACGCGACGGGACGCCACTTCACTGCCACGGCTGGGGACGATGCTGTTATTATGTATGGTTTTAAACACTCAAAGTTTGATTACTATATCGTGGGCTACCAATATTTTATAGTTTAGCTATTGTAGGTTTTGGTTTTCCTCCTACCTAATTTTTGTAATCATGATGTCAGGTACCTACCTAGACATAATTTCAAAAGTTGGATATTTACATTTTAGTTATATTTTCGGTGAATCAACTTCTATATCATCCAGTATCAATATTGTTCAGCTTGCTTTTGTTTTTTCCTGTGTATTCTTGTCTCAACTTAGAATTACAGTATGAAAAAATTTACTACGCTTTATGGATATACTCGTAACTCCACAATTACTAAGCTCTCAATCTCCGATCACTTACAAGGAATACAATAATTAACAATGAATTAAATAAGCCCACAGATTCGGCCTCTTCAGTAACAAATAATATTACAGACGTATTTCTATGAGTTGTAAGCAATTGTTAGCTTTGTTTCGCAGACAAAGCATAAGTAGCCACTTCTGTTTGAGAAACTATTGCTTTACCGCGAGAACGCGTGTGGGAATGTGGGCAATGCTACTGGTTACTTGTTACAGAATACTTTAATTAGAATAAACGATTTATTTGCTTTTGTTAATATTATTGCGGTTTAATAAATTATTGTGGTTTTTTAATTGTCCTTACTTTACATAAAGTAGTTAATGTTTTTTTAAACAGTAGATATATGCATTAATCAAAACATTTTCTGAAAAAATATAAAGAAATATTTATAATTAGTAATTTGTAGTCTTTAAAAAAATGACAATACTGTCTTAAGATGTAAAATTATATTTTGTACTAACTTTATTAATTGAAAACGAACTAAGCATTTCCTTTCGACTTCCGATAACATCTATAACATTGTTATTTGTGACGCGAAGTTGCCGATCATGCGATCCATATAAATCGGTATTCAATAACAAAGTATTAAAATAGCATTTGAGCAGTCAGGCGGTAAGTTATCGTGGATGGAGATACCGCGATGGTGGTCCATTGTGGCCTGGCGCCCCGCGGCTGCCAACGTCGTCCACTCGTGGCTGTACAATGCAATAACACTGTTTCCTATTTTTATAACTGTGGACTTTACTGCCGCTCTGATGACCGTTCTAGAGGTTGGTTTGTTGGGAATCGGCTTTGGAAAATATTGCTTGTAGATTTTTTTCGATTTCTTTTTGTGCAAAAATCCTTGCTTTACATATCTTTTAAAAGACGCTTAGAACATTAACTGAAATTAAATTAAATTTCACATGTATAGTTAAATAATACAGCGATAGCTTTGAGAACGGTTTAAAAAAATACGTTCGTTAAACTTCGTGTAAATTATAAATCATAATAAGAAACGGCTACCTTATCAGCTATCAAACGATCGATCTTAAAAATAATGGCGAACCACCGGGTGCAGGCCCGCGGCGACCTCCCGACTGCGGATCTAGCGGATTGTTACTTCACACCGTTGTCAAAGAGTTGGGTTGTTCGCGACTCCGATTGAACCGATAGATAAGTGCGTTCTCACCTCCCCGTGGTCGCGACGTCGCGAAAGGGTTCGCCGAATAATTGCAACAATCAATTTGAAGGAGCTATCGAGCAATTTGTATGGTATTTGTGCGGGCTGTCACCCGCTGATGCTATCGACGCGCATCGGGGAGCCAATGGGAAATGTTTTTAGTAGTTACTTTCTCACACCTCAAGTACCTAATTAAAACGGTATGAGTGTTGCCTAGAGAGTTAAGGAGTTACAGAATGAATATCAAGCAGATGAAATGCGTAAACTCATATTAAAACGACGATGATATAATTTATATGCTGTTTAAAATAATAGCATCCATTCACTTATTTATCATTGCGACAGTCTTACGTATTGCAATTTAAAACAAAATAAATATCATGTATAAAAATATTCAATAATATTATAAACTAACTAATCTTCTTCCTAATCTATCAGGTGCACCATTCAAACTCGTTCGCACAACTTAGTTGCCACTTACTAAGAATTCCGTCGGCCGGCTATAACTCACCCCGGCATCCATAATAAGACATAAACATCAGCTCGTTGCAATATGTCACCGTATAACAAAGCGCTGCGGTAACGGTCCGCATCATTTGTCTGCCGTAACCCTGTTATTTATGATCTCCTGCCGAAGAAGGAGGACAAAAACGAGACTGCTGTTAAATATTTGCCCTGAGACAAGAGGGGGCGATAATTCGAGGCTATTATGACGTCATTTCACGCCCTTTGTGAGGTCGTCACGGCATGTCATCTGCTCCTTGAGACGCCTGCCTCTACTATCTCTCGATTAAATCTATTGTGTCATTTTTTCAGTGAGCGCGAGTCGGATGCGCCACCGACGATGATTTTGTCCCGTTCGCTTGTTCGCTCGACTTCGCTATAAAAACACTCGAGGAGCTGCCCTATTGTCTCCTGGCCCTTTTACGAGCTCCGTTTTGTGACGCTGTTATTGTTTGCGGTTGATAAACATCTCGCCACTAGGTAGGTAGGGATCATCGTCACTTTTACCGGTGGTTTACTTTAATATTTGGGTTCGTTTGTCAATTATTTTTCTAATGAATGGTAGCTTGGGACGTCATTTTTTAGGATGGAGTTAATGAATACTGATTTGCTGGCATTCACGAAGGATTTGCCGTTGAATACAAAGTCTGTGTACAAACAAAATGCTAAGTTGGCGGCGGCAATTGATAAGCTTTGCAGTAACCAAGCAAAACTGTTGGATGCTTCTAGTCTTAAGTTGCTTCCCGAAAGAAAGATAGAATTCAGTGAGGTCCAGGAGCTTTTGAAAGGGACAGTTAAAATGGAATGTGAGTTACTCAAATAAAAGGCACAATTTTCATTTAGGTATACAACGAGTGATATTATGTTTTGATGGTAATACTTTAATTTACAGCTACCATCAAACCGTCTCACGAAATATTAAAAGAAACAAATGACGCCAGAAAATGTCTCATCAAAAGAGTGGAAGACGTTTTGAGTGACATCAACAAGAGCGCGGAGAGTGGAGAGACTCCAAAGCTTGTCATACGAAACCAGAAACTGTGGAGCAATTGTATTTATGACTTGGATAGGTAAAGGAAGTTTTTATTTTTAAGCTCCATTTATAGATCAACATTTTGAGATATTTTTGGAATGCCTCGTGACCGACCCTTGAATTGAGGGCAACTAAGTCTGAAGATATTATTTAAGTATCTATTGCAAAATTAAATTGGGAATCAATTTCAGAGTGACACTGAAATCATTTAACGAAGCTAAGAAGACAAGGCTTTGTTATTCTAATAGCGAAGACAAAACCAGATTCAATACCATTGTTTTTGTGCTCACAAAAGTACACGAATTGCTTTCTAAGAATTTGACGGTTACTAGAAGGTAAGCTTTGACAGATTATTTTGGCTGCAGTAATGAGATTAATTTCGGCTTCTGTCTGCGTTACAGCCCTTCAGATACCTGATTTTTTCCCGTTATTTTAAGACTGTTGATGATCCACTATAGGGAAACCGTTTTCTTAAACCCTCGTGTTGGCCAAAGTAGATTATAATTTAATCCAGGCTTACAGCCAGAGCTGCAGAGATATATGGTGGGTGAACCAAGTGGTTGTCCAAATGATTTTACGACGAAAAGTGTCGTTTGAAAAGTATTAGGTTCCTTGCAGCCGTAAATGCCCTTGAACATAGAAGATCTACTAACGCTACCTTATTATTATATATTTATTTGTCAATAGAGAACTATTCTACCAGAATGTTGTTAGACTTCGAAACCAGGCCAACTTGGATGTAGCAGTGAGAGATGTATGCTGTTTGTTGGAGACACCTCCCTGGAGTTTGGGTATCGTGGCCACGGCCAAAGGACTGGTTGCAGGCCCTCTTACTTTGCACCACAGAGATGGGAGTGTGCTTGATTGTATGTTGGCTGGAGGTATGTATCAGTATTATAAGTGCACTGTGTAGATATATTCTCGTAAAGTCATCTGAAGCAATTATGGATTTATGGCTGGTACAGGAAAAGTACTTGACTAACGCTAGCGCCGCCTTCATGAACCTTATTTTCATTTAAGAACAAATTTCTTATAATGCAACATACTTCTCTGACCCGGTGGCTAAATCGAGAAAAAATATTACTTTACTAATTTAATTTTGTATAGCTTTAATGTAAAATATTCGGCGAGGGCATTATTTTTACCCAAAAAGCCACGAAAATTCTATTGAGTTGAAACACTAAATTTTTTTTTTTTTTTTTTTTTTTTTTGTTTTTTTTTTTTTTTTTGGTGGGTAGGTGCTAAAAAGTAAACACTTGTGCTTAGTTATATCTTGTATTTTAATAATTTAATAAAATTTTATTATTTATTTGTTTGTAATTCTGTGCCTATATAACCACTGAACAACATTAATTGTGGACAGCCTAGTCTGTATGTCCTAACAGAAGATAATTACAATTACTTGCCGGTGACCTGTCATACAAGATTTTAACCTAAAAATGTCATCAATAGCTGACATTGCTGAAATTCAACGGGCTGCAATCTCTTCACTTAGTCAGCGAATGGCGGACTTCGAGGCTCATTTAAAGGCTTCAGCACCTAGTCCAGATGTGAGCACCATTCACAAAGATTTCATGGCTTTTAAAGATCACGTCTGGAACATATTATCTGTCCTTCAGCAACAAATTGTGGAAGTGAGTAAATCTGTTGATGTGTTGGAGATGCGTCACAGAAAGAAGTTTCTTTTGCTGGGTGGAGTGATGGAGAAGCCAGATGAGAATCTTGCTGTTGAAGTGGCATCACTGTTGCAGCATAAACTGGATATGCCTGATCTAAAGGCTACTTCTTTCACGGTATGTCATCGCATGGGTGCTTCCTCTGACAGTCGTCCTAGACCTGTCTTGCTGCGGTTTGCTGACCCAGACCTGAAAGGCGTCGTTTGGAAGGAGGAAACGAAGCTCAAAGGTTCTCAGCTGGTACTGTCAGAGTTTTTGACCCGGCACAGGCAAACGGCGTTTATTACTGCACGAAAGCTGTTTGGTGTTACCAGTGTGTGGACCTTGGACGGTAACATCAGCATCAAACTTCCTGATGGTAAGCGGCGCCGAGTTTATAGTTACGACGAGGTCGTCACGCTTGGTAGGGAGCATGGAAAGTCACTGAACGAGCAGGTTGTTCTACCAGCAAAGCCTGTTGCAGCCAGTTCTCCAGGCCCCGTAGCGCCGCAGGTTCAGTCGTCCAGATCACGTCGTAATGTCCAGAAGAATAAGTAGCCTATTTCACTCTGATTTGTTGTTTGTTGTTACGAACTATTGTTACACAACTTATCTAGCTATATAATGTTTCGTTTTGTGGTCATTTTGTATAATTTAATCATAACTACCGACGTATTTGTTTGTCTCTTCGCACGTTTTAATATCACACACATTGACATTTCATAATTTTACAATTTAAAGTTTTATTTACTAGTAGCTGTCATGTCATAAGTTGTCTACACCAAACTGTCAAATAATGCTTCACCTCATGTTCACCTCGTTGAGACGTTGACCTCTTATTATATCTGACACCTTGCCTTTTGAGAAACAAATGCGTTCGGAAATTCACATATTTGTCATCAGTCAGCCGGCAGGTTATCTTCTTATATTTTAAATCCTTTATATAGGTACTGCGTATTATAATAATTTAGTATATTTATTTATTATTTATATATTTATATTTATGTTTTAAAAATGATTATGTCCGATGACGACTCCTTTTACTCGGCACTCAGTGATGATAGTTCCTTTTCTTCCTCTCACTCTTTTTGTTCAGCGAAAACTCGTCTTAACGATGAGTTTTCTAGTTCTCCTTACTGCTTTTATGTATGCCATTTGAATGCTCAAAGCATTCCTCAACACCACTCTGATTTACTTGACACCTTTTCTAATACTGCGGCTCATGCTATCCTCATCTCTGAAAGCTGGCTTAAACCCGAACTGCCATCAACATCCTACAGTTTGCCAGGCTTTGTTCTAATCCGGAACGACCGTACAGGGCGCAGAGGTGGGGGTGTCGCCATCTACCTTCGTAGTGACATTTCCTACAAAAGCCTATTTACTTCACCATCTCAGTATAACAACGACTCTGAGCACTTGGTCCTTGAAATATCCGTAAAAGGGGCGAAAGCGGTTCTCGGAGTTTTCTACTGTCCTCCCTCTGTCAATTATTATTCTACTGTTGAATCCCTTTTCGAATCCATCTCCTCGGAGTATAAACATATTATAATCATGGGCGATTTTAACACCGACCTAGTGAAGGTAACCCCTCGATCCACCAGGCTGTTGTCGATCTTGGAGTCAGCGAGTCTTTCGTGTCTTTCCCTTAATCCCACTCATCATAACGTTGGCGGCGATGACTCCTGGCTTGACCTCATGCTTGTTGCGTCAGAGGAGCTTGTGACGAACTTCGGTCAGGTTGCAGCTCCGGGGTTTTCAAGGCACGACTTAATTTTTCTATCGTATAAATTAAAGCCTCCAAGGCAACGACCACAAACTGTGGTTCGTCGTAGCTTTGCCAGGATTGATGTTTCTAAGCTCAACAGCGACGCCAAATCTCTTGACTGGACCAGTTTCACCGAAGCATCTACAGTTGACGATAAAATCTCATATTTCAATAGTTACATACTTCAACTTTTTGATTTGCATGCGCCCCTAAGAACCGTTAAAGTAAAGCGTCCACCAGCTCCCTGGATAACGCCTTTAGTGCGTATTGCAATGAAGAGACGTGACAGGGCTTTCCGTAAATTTAAGCGGGATCGAAATGAAGAAAACTGGAGCGCGTATAAGAGGGCAAGGAATCGTTGCAACCAGATGGTGAGAGCATCTAAACGCCGATACATCTTTGAGAACGTATTTAATTCCTCTCCAGCTAATGTCTGGAAATTTTTGAAATCTCTTGGCATTAGTAAGTCTCTGTCCAACGTAACTCTTTCCAACATAACTATAAATTGTCTCAATCAGCACTTCTCAACTTCTTCCGTACTTTCTGAGGATGTAAAAAGGAAAACCATTCTGGAGATTACTTCCAATTCTATTTTACCTCCTGGCTCCTTTTCCTTTTCCCCCGTCTCTGATGACGAGATCCTGAAAATCTTCCAAAGGCTAAACTCTAAAGCCGAAGGATGTGATGGGGTTAGTAAAACTATGCTCGCTTTAATTTTCAGTTCCATCCTTCCCTTCCTGACTCATATGATTAACTTCTCTTTACATACTGGCTGTTTTCCCATGATTTGGCGTAAGGCTCTCATTATACCTCTCCCTAAGATACCCAATCCCAATCTCGCTAATCATTTTAGACCTATATCTATTCTTCCCTTCCTTTCCAAAGTCCTTGAAGCAGTCGTTCATAAGCAGCTAACCCATCATGTCTCAAAGCACAAACTACTTTCACAATTTCAGTCCGGATTTCGTCCACGGCATAGCACTTCCACTGCGCTATTAAAAATCACTGAGGACTTTAGATCTGGCATGGAGGATTCAAAGTTGACGGTCCTCGTTCTGATTGATTTCTCCAACGCTTTTAATGCTGTCGACCATGATATCCTCCTCGCCACTCTCGAACACTTTGGGATTTCGTCTTCCTCTCTCGACTGGTTTTCATCTTATCTTCGTGGTCGCCGGCAAGCGGTTCGCATCGGTCAGGAATTATCCGATTGGTGTGAGTTGTCAGCTGGTGTACCACAAGGCGGTATCCTGTCCCCTCTTTTATTTTCTTTATTTATAAACTCTATCACAAATATTCTTCACTGCTCTCACCATTTGTATGCCGATGACTTGCAACTCTACGTACAGGCTGACATTGATGGCTTAAACAGCGGCATTGGTTTAATTAACTCTGATTTGGTTGCTATTTCTGAGTGGTCTGCTAAATTTGGTATAGACATTAATGTTGCGAAATGTCAAGCTATCATCGTAGGTAGTTCATGTTACCTTAAAAGACTAAATACTATAAACATTACCCCTATCCTTTACAACAATCTTGTTATACCTTTCTCTCCACATGTTAAGGATTTGGGCTTGTACATTGATGGATATTTAAGTTGGAGTAAGCAAGTGAGTCACATTAGCCAAAGCGTCACGTCCATACTTCGATCCCTCTATCGGTTTAAACATTTTCTCCCTTGTAGCACTAAAACTCTACTGGTCCAGTCCCTGGTGCTTCCTGTAATTGATTATGCTGATGTTTGTTACTCGGATATTTCACAAGAATTTCTCAATAAATTGGATCGCCTTCTCAATAATTGTATACGTTTTATTTTTGGACTTCGTAAGTACGATCATATCTCTCTTTACCGTAATAAACTCAATTGGCTCCCCATTCGACAGAGAAGATCCCTCAGATCCCTCTGTCAACTTTTCTCTATTTTAAACGATCCACATGCTCCTGAATATTTAAAATCAAATTTTCAGATTTTGGGTAGCTCCCACAATCTTAATCTTCGTTCTTCTCTAAATTCTATCCTACTTATTCCTTCTCACCGTACTGGTTTTATGTCCAACTCTTTCGCTGTCTCTTCTAGTAAACTCTGGAACGCCCTCCCCCTTAAGATAAAGAAAGCTCAGAGCAAATCCTCTTTTAAAGGTCAAGTAAAAGCTCACTTCCTGAAGTTGCTGAATAAGCATGAGTAACCGTTGTCGTTGTATATTTTATCCCTTATTATCTTTAATTACCCTACTGGTATGTATGTATATATATCTATATATGTATATTTATGTATCTAGTATTTATCTATGTGTAGTATATATATATTATTATTATTTTTTTTAGTATACTATTAACAAGTCAGTTACTTTTTTTTTTGTGTTTTGTTCGTTTCCTCATAGCCTTTTGTACCCCCTTCCATGTAAATTTTCGTTTTTACCCAAAGGTTGACTGGCGGAAAATGCCTAGTGGCATTAAGTCCACCTTGTGTACCATTTTGTACATGAAGTTTTAAATAAATAAATAATAAATAAATAAATTTAACAACAGCGAAGCCTTCACCGGTTCGGATTGGTATGACACTATAACTGAAAAAAAAAATACATTTTTAAAATTTCGAAAACTCACATTATACTTTCTTTACGTACCTATGCATCACAATATACCCTGTATATTGTATTCATTCATTTCCTTCATAGGTGTACTTATACCGCAAGATATAGTAGGAATCAAAGAGTTCAAGTCTACGGCAAAGTACATTCTAGTGGTTGAAAAAGATGCAATTTTCCAAAAGTTGTTGGATGAAGGCGCTCTCGTCCGATTGGGTCCAGTTATTATAATCACGGTAAGACATTTGTATGTTCTTCAATGACACAACATGATCATGCAATTCTTATTACTATTACATAAGATCTAAAAATTTATTTCCAGCAGATAATAGCGTTGTAAAGGATAGAGATAGGTGCCATAGGTGATATAGAAAACCGTAGAACCTTAGAACAGTCTCGAACAATATTCACAGCCAAAACTTGATTTAGTTATTATTCTGGGGCCTTCAATGAAACAGGTGGTGACAGCATTGAAACGAATATATTTTTTCGCAAATTGAATTTTATCCGTAGGGCTTAAAGTTGAAATTACTGAATTTCTGTGGTCATATTTTGAATAGGGATTTGAGATACTGACCCAAACACAGAAACGTCATTGAACTTTTAACTCATCCTTAAATGTGTATCTGTCGCTAGTTCACACCTTAAAGTGAAAGAAATCAGCATGAGATTTTTATAACGGTTGAACGGGCCATGACTGTATTTCGGCTATTTTTATATCAATGGTCATATTTAAGTGACAGGATCTGCTGTTTTTCTTGTAATAAAAAGTCCACTAAATTGCACTGAACTTATCAAAAGCTTAAACAATGGCCGAGTATAGCTTCTAATTTGTACCGACGGCATTGAATAATTATCGGCACTAGATAATGTATTCTGTTCACATGAACTGTTTATTACATCCTTCATCAATGTTTGTCTAATAAACCATGGATTGCTCGCGGCACAGTTGGCTCAATGATTTGACATAATCACTCGATTTCCATCTAGTTGACATCAAACAGGATTTATAATAACGCCAGCTGTTAGAGCCTGTACTTTTACATGCTAATGCTAAGGTTCCTTATCAATTGGAGAAACTGAATAGGCCTTAATTAACATAATATCTATAACTTCAAATATAAATAGACTAGGTGTAGAATGTGTGTAGAATACGTGCCTAAAGGTCTAATACTGAAACGTGAATTAGTTTGAAGCAGCCGTTAAGTCTCATGCTGTCTCTGTCACTTTAAGGTGTGAAGTAGCGACAGATATACATTTAAAAACATATTAAAGCTATTTGTATATAGTAATATAGGTAGTTATTAATATTATAATTAGCCTTTCAGTATTCGGGGTAAGTGTTTGTATTTGATGTATCAACCTTGAACCTTTATTTAAACAAACTGTTTGACTGAAATGTCAAGATGTTAGAAAAAATGTTGGGCAGATCTTTTTGAATGAGTATTGTGGATTAAGTTTTTAGTGAGTATGGTGGACATGGTATATTTAAAGGCATGCCATAAGTTTAGTCGAAATTATCATTGGTTGTCAAAGTTATTTTGGCTTCTTTATCGGGGCTTCTTTATATAGAGCTCTCAGCTCTACTACTGGAAATTACTGGAAAATAGTTAAAATAATTAAAATAGTTAAAAAAATAGTTAAAAATAATTAAAATAGTTAAAATAGCTCTACAAAAATTTAGTTATGATGAAAATATAACTGGATTACATAATAAGTTAATTCCGTAAAAAACCACAAGAGCAGTTTTTCTGACAATATTTAGGTATGTAATTTATAAAAATGTAGAGTTAAATTAATGGGATAGAAACGGATTTAACCCTTATTTTTTCAAATAATTCTCTCTTTAATTTAATTAATCAGTAGATTTTTAAGTGGTATAATAATTGCTCCTTAATATTCTTTCCCCCTTAGACAAGGTACATTTCGACAAGCGTTATTAGAAATTGCATGACATTAAATGTATAGAAATGACATTTCTCTTCGATAAGTCACGTGACTAAGACTTGTCATAAACTAAAGTAAGTCAGCCCCCTTAGACAAAGTACACTTCGACAAGCGTAAACGATAACAGAAATCGCTTAAATTACATTAAATGTATGGAAATGACATTTCTCTTCGATAAGTCACGTGACTTAGACTTGTCACTTTCATACATTTGAGCGATTCGATCAGCGATAACGATTGTAGAAATATACCTTGCCTAAGGCGACTTGTTATTCTAGGGTAAAGGTTATCCCGACGTTTGCACACGTCAACTGCTGTGTCGTTTGTGTTCGGAGCTTCGACTGCAAGCCCTTGCGCTGGTTGATGGCGACCCGCACGGCTATGAAATATTCCTCACCTATAAATATGGATCATTGGTAAGTAAAAATTATAATTTTTGAGTAATTTACAACCCTATTGTATAATATAATGTCTCCACGCCGTTAGTGGTATTGTTTCACTCCTTTGATCAAGCGTTGATCAGAATTTTGTGTAGGTTTTTACTATTGAGCTCAGAATCGCATGGCAAATTCACCTTCATCGATGAACTGCTGAAAACATCCTACGACCGAAGTCGACCCTACAAATTACAATTCATCCTTTATATAAAATTAGCTTTTGCTCGCGGATCCGACCGCGTGGGCGTCGATTACCACGGCACATTATAGCCTATAGCCTTCCTCAATAAGTGGGCTATCTAACAGTGAAACACATTTTCAAATCAGCCCAGTAGTTCCTAAATTTAGCGCGTTTAAACAAACAAACAAACTCTTCATCTTTATAATATTAGAATAAGTAAAACCGGCCTATAATAATTGTCCCACAGCAGGGCACAGACCTCTTCCCATATACAGAAGGAACTAGATTGAGATTGATCAGCGTAAACCCTGCTCAAGTTTAATTTTTATTCAAAGATGTCTAATTTCCAGATCTAAATTAAGACAGTTATTATTTATTAGCTGTTTTCATTAGACTTGTTTGCAGGTATTATAAAAGCAATGATTCATCTTTCACTTTCGGTACACTGAAAATTACATTATTTTTACAACTTTTCAGGCTCAATCTCACTTATCCTCGTCGCTTGCTTGCACCTCCTTGTTATTATTGGGTGCGCGATATAGTGACGTCATGACTTTATCTTCTAATGAGGCGCGCTTACCGCTCACGGAACTAGATAAAAGGAAACTAGAGAGTTTGATCAAAAGACCTTACTTGGAAACTCCAATTGGTAAGTTAGCTATTTTAAGATCTGAAGCATTCCTTGTATTTAGTTAAAGAGTTCACTAATCACCAGTATTCACCAGTGTAGTGTTTAGGAAAAAAATTAGGGATGGGCCGAATGTGGTTTGTGCCGAATACGAACTTCGGCCGAACATTCGGTAAAAATGAAAAATTCGGCCGAACTTCGGCCGAACTTCGGTTCAATTTTGCCACGGTTTTTCGTGTTGTGACTTGTTTAAGCACTTGCTGCAAATATTGCCAGATGTGCCCCGCCCGCACTCCGCGCTTCCCCGCGGGGCCGTTAGACAACTAGTCATTTGTAAAGACGTCCGCGTGGTTAAAGATTTTTTATCAATCATCAATATAATTTAGTATTTTTATTAAGTTAAGTACCTACCTATGCAAAGATTTCTAAAACTCGTTATTAAGATCTTCCAGTTTCATTGTGTGTTCTGACTAGGTAAGAGAGATTTCTAATGGTTGGTTATTATTGTTTAGATAAGTAGATTAATTTTTTTTTTTTTGATTAAGTAAGAGAGATTTCTAAGACTTGTTGAGAAGAGCAGTAAAATTTTGTTTTCGATTAAGAAAGAAAGATTTCTAAGGCTGGTTTGGTTAGTTAGAAGAGCGGTTTAATTTTGTGTTTTGTTTGATTAAGTAACCAAAGATTTTTGAGGCTGGTAGTTTAAAAGACCAATTTATGTTTTTTGTTTATCACTTATGACTTTTAATAATTCAAATAAATGACTAAGTAATTTATTTAAAGTATTAACGAAGTAGATATTTACAAACAAACTTAACTTAAACTAAAATAATAAAACATACAAATACACACGGAAAAAAAAAAACAAACATAACTAATTCAAATCTAAAAACTAAAAAATGGCGTCAAAGTACTAATCCGCATCGCTGTCGACCGGAAAATAAATGACTTATTTTATTCACTGTTACTACAGATATGTTTTTTCATTAATTTCTATTATGATAGTGCAAGTATATTTAGTGCAGAATGTTCGGCATTTTAACCGAAATTCGGCCGAATGACGAAGTTCGGTTCAAGCTGCCGAAGTTCGGTTAAACCGAATGTAAAACGAATTTCGGCCCATCCCTAAAAAAAATATATTTAGGGACGAAGGCCTTCTGTGCATGCTTAAACGGTAAGCATTAAGATTACCTGCCAGATAGCTAGTAACGTAAACTATTTGTACAGGATGAATTTAAAACGAGTGCGTATATTCAATGAAAAGTTGTTCAGTTTTCGTTGAATAGGTCGAAATCTTAAAATTTAAAATCATCTTTTCATACAAACTTAAGTCACGTGACCTGTCACTTTGTATGAAAAGTTCATTCAGTTATGTTCCTTGGGGATCCTTGGGGAAAGTTGTGCAGTTTTATGCACCTGATTACCTCGTAGAATATACGCACTCCTTTAAAATTGATCCTTTATTTGAAATATAAATGAAGACACTTATTAGATTGTGGATATGGGAATGAAGTTAAAAATATCCTTAAACTTAATCGGACTTAACTATTTATTATGTGGTGAAATCCGTTAGCTATTATTTAGATATCTGCTTAAAAGAAATTAAAAAATAAATAATGCCTTTCCAAATTAAACTGCTGCTCTAATTGTGTCTAATATCAATTTATCCAGGTCTGCGCATTAGAGAAGAGTTGTCAGTAATGCTATCTAACGGCACGAAGGCGGAAATAGAGGCTCTAGCGCCCACTGCGGCGGCGCTCTGCGATGCTTACCTACCAGCGAAAATTATACAAAACGACTACTTAGGATAAATAAATCGAAAAGTACATAAAAACTGTTGTTTATTTCACGATTTAAATTCAAAAATATCCAAGGGAGGAAGAACTCTCCCTTCCTTAAGATTTATTTAGGTACATTAGAAAAGGCATATTTAAATGGAAGACAGTATTGCGATGATATTTTTTTATAATTACCATTGTGAAGGACCCCTCCATTGTGGATATACTTACACAACTGTCCAAAAAAGGTTGTTTAAAACTCCGTAAATCAAATAAGAGCGACTAGTAGCGTCACCTATCGTAAATGGAGGAGAAATATTTTGCCAATGTACAATTGAGAAAGATTATAGTAGAGGACGCTGTTAATAATATGTAATATTGCGTATGTAACAAGCATACTAAAATTTTATTATTTTTTTATCAATTGCACTGATTTCTGTTATTTTATTTAATTTATTAATTCAGGAAAATGTTTAGTGTTTCTTATAACAAGCCATCTACTGACAAGGGCCGAATACCGCAAGGGTTCGACATAGTAAACGAGGGGAGTCGAGCCAAACACTAAACATAACGTAGTTTTACGTATTGCAGACAGATGGCGTTCTCACAGAACCGTGGTGCCATCTATCAACAAAAAATGAGACTATAAGTTTTTGTTAACTGTATAGTTTATGTATGAATTCTTTTTGGACTGAAGTTTATTGTCAAATGAAAGCAACGACGACGTCTGAAAAATCTTTGCCAAAGTAGACAGCTAGCAAAAAATGTGATAATCGTAGTTAGTTCATGATCAGCGATCATCATTCTCTCGATAAAATGCAATGCAAAATCTAAATTACTGAGTTAGCCATGGAAAATAATGGCGACACAACCAACGAGAAAAAGTTAGTTAATAAGGCGAGATCATATAACAACACACCGCCTTTGAGGTTAAAGAGCGAGCCCGCGAAGCGTAAGTCTTTTAACGTGAACGAGGCTGTGAGATCGTTAGACTTGGCGCTGGGTAGACTCAAGAAGAGCAAGCTCGTGAACGGCGAGTACACGACGAGCAGACAGATAGACCCCACGGCGCAGGAAGCCACGGAAATGTTCATGGACATGTGCACGACGTCCAGCTACAACCAGGGCACGGAGAACGCGTCGCTGATGTCCATGAACTTCTCGCACTACGAGCTGATGCGCAACGTGTCGCGCTCCAACTGCAACTCGGACGGCGCGTTCAGCGGCAACACGTGCAGCACGCGCCTCAGCCCCGCCGACCTCAACGTCAAGGACGAGCACCTGGAGAAGTACTTCCGCAGCATCGAGATGTGGTCGCGCAACTATAGGGACGGCGGGCCCAGCAACCTGCATCTTGAACTCCCAGAAAAGTAGGTACAGTGTCACTTATCTGTAATAGATTTCTTTTATGTTACAAATAAAACTGCCCGATGAACGATTATGTAAATTTCAAAATTTTATTTATTCAAAGAAACTTTACAATAATAACAGAATAATCTCAGAATTTTTACAAATTAAACGTACCAATCTATACAACACTGTAACTCTTAAACGAGACGATAAGATTTATAACACTGATTAACAATAACGTAGATTTTTAGATGATTTCTAGGGCCATCGAACGGCGCGATACTGAATACAACAACTAACATGTCACGTTTTAACTTTACTCTCATATTGTAATACTGTAAGATCTCTCACTCAATATTTTTTCACTTTTTAACATCTGTTTATTAGACTGTTGTATTCAATATCGTTCGTCTTCAATCTAACCGCTAAGGAGCAATCCGCGGCACTCTAAAGATACAAGGCGGACACTACGCTGCATCCTAACTGCACTCCACCCTCACGTTCTAATATAAATACATATTATTACCCTAAATAACTAAGTATTTTGTATGTAGTATTGCTTAGAAAAATTGACAAACGTTACTGTTGAATATCATAATTTGATCTTTGTATAACATACCATCCTTGATAACTTAAAACAGTGTTTAATGTCTTTTAATGCAATATCAACGCGAACATTGTTTCATCATTATTACATTCGTCATACGATTCGCTTTGAGACCAACTGTGACACGACTTATAAACACTTCCCTCAGACCTAATCGTTGTTATGCAAGTGAAATTAGTTGGAAACTTCACGTCCAAGCATCCCAAGTTGGTTCCGATCTAACATAAATATTTGTGATGGTTGAGTGCAGTGTAGCGTATAATGCAGGGATCCTAAGAACACAGCATTACTGATTCACATTTATACCACATCCATTGAATCTGGATAAACTAGGACGAAAATCTAAATTTATATAGAGATTTTTATCGAAGGACATTAGATAAACGAAAATAACAATTACGTAGCTGATCAGAGTTGGAAAAGTGAAATAATTGACATAGTCATCACATAGTTCCTACTTTCCTGCATCAAGAATTAGACAAGGTACGGAAGCTTTCGCTGCACATGTACTGGAAGACTAAGGACTATAGATTTGGAAAGGAGATAAGTCAGGAGTAAAGCGGCGTGCAAACGATTAGATCCATCATTGTGCTAAAATTTAGTAACAACCCGGTAAGTATGTCGTCTTTATATAAATACTATAATATGAATTTAATTGGTGTTATCCGCTGAATATTCCATATTTAACTTATGAGAAATGGAAAGTATTCTTAATTAGCACGAGGTGGCCGAGGCGCCCGCGGCCCGCGGCCCTCGCTATGTATAACTAGAGAACATTCGCTAATGAAATCAATACTTACAACATGATGTAAAATTTAAAGCACCCGGTTTCCGAACTCTCTCGTATTTTATCTAACTATAAAATCTCATATTATGTGTGTGACGTACACGTAGCCCGTATAATATTGTCTATGTTTTGTTTCATAATAATTGGAGAACAAAGCAATATTGTTTATTTTATAATGGAAGAATTTCAAAATATCTAAATTAACATTAACCTTATGATAATTATTTTTAATAATTACAACGAATTCGATTTCTCTAGGCCCTACGCAATGTCAGATGGAGACATTATTATTATTTAATATAATTTAATCCATTATCGTTACAATTATGCAATAGAAGAATCACAGCATCCTTAAGACCATAACGGCAATTGAAATTAATCTCATCGACGTATCGTAGGTATTTAATTAGTAGATACAATGATTGTAAAATTTAGACCAAATTGGCAGTCTTCACAAACATGGAATGTACGATATGCGTCTATGCAGGTATCCGATAACACTTAACAAATATCGGCAAACGTTTATCTCTATACAACAACAATGAATTATCTAGCTATGTCACAGTTACGGAAATCAACAACAATGGGTGCCGTAGCAGCGACTGTCTCGCCACACACCACACCAGTCTGCGGAGAGCGATGTGCCAACCCTAGCTCCGACACGCAGTGCGCTGCGACACCCCTACCTTCCTTGTATTCTATGTACAGACATAGACATCACAACTTTAAACATCTTGATTCAAAACTTAGAGACTGCATTACTGAAATATCTATCAGAAAGGCAAATTTTCTAGCTCAATTTATAATCTATTTGTACAAGCTTAACACTCAAATGTTTGGGTATCGAGTCCTACAGTGAAGGGAGGTTCACTGACTACGAAGTACTGAGAGTGAATGTATCCGCGAGACGTTTGACGCTATTGTTGTTCGCAGCATCCGGTCGTCGAGCGGGTGCCGGCACAGCTCGGTGGGCGTGGCGCTGCAGGTGCCGCGCGCCGCCCCCTCCTCGCCCGACTGACCCACCGCTGTTGCTCTTATCGACTAGGAAGATTAGGAAATGATGATGTGATGGAGCCAAAGCAGCTAAGGTTAGGGGATGATCAAGGTCACTTCATTTCTAAACATTATAAGTCACTATAAAACGCGTTTCATTCTATCAAATTACATATGATTAGAATTATTATTCTATTTACATTGTCGCATGAGGTATTTTAACAGCGCTATAATTTTACAAAACGTAACATTTTAAACATCTGTAACATAAATATCTAATCCAAAAGACTTGGTAAATTTTCCCTAAATGATAAGCTCCTCATTTTGTAGTTTCTATTTTTAACAACAAT
Organism: Plusia festucae; assembly: GCA_950381575.1. Classification (NCBI taxonomy): domain Eukaryota; kingdom Metazoa; phylum Arthropoda; class Insecta; order Lepidoptera; family Noctuidae; genus Plusia; species Plusia festucae. The sequence goes on from OX494434.1 coordinate 10,409,365, forward strand.
AATTTATCGAAGTAAAACAGTTTTACAAAACTAATATGTACGACGACACATAAAATAATTCAGTTTGTTTTACTGTCAGTCAACTTTCGTTACATTAAATTGTCATAATACAATAGTGATAACTGTGTTTATATAACAAAGGTACAAGTGGACACTTCTAGGAGTAGATAAAATAGAAAAGCTTGATAGTAAAGGCGCAGTAGAAAATAGTAGTACAAGCCTAATTGAAGAAGCTCGGATCTGTGACTTTGTCGTTCGTTCATACCGAGATAATTCGCGAGTTACAAAATGTCTTTGGTATATCACGAGAGTTCTCCTCCACGTTTACAATTTATTCCCTATCTAGGCTCTTAGGAGCTAGCAAAAGACAGTACGATAGTTTAGCCGAGTGGTGCTGAAGCTGAATCATGGATTCGATGAGGAAATATTGAATTCGAAGAATTTATCTTACTCTCGTAGCCCGTCACGTGGTATCTATCTATTATAAAATCAACCTAATTAGTTTACTAAACTAGTGTTTTAGTAATTCAATTCATGCAACTTTTTTATTCATCATAACAAATTTAATAATTACCTAATACTAATCACAAGAGGTTTCGCACTCACACTTCGTTACGAGGTTGCCGCAGTGCCCGACACAAGGCATCGCCGAGCCGTGGGGAACACATTTGATTAAAGCACTATGTCTCATGTACATATTTACAGTTATTACGATAACAATAAGGGAGGTCTATCTGTCGGGGGGCGGCAGCTTGGTGTCCTCGGGGTCGAGGGAGAGGCACTCGCGGAGGTAGTCCTCCATAGAACGGTACACGTGTTCGATGACTCCTTTCAGGTCGTGGCCCTCGTCTGCGTACGCCTGAAATTAATAGATTATCACATAAAAAATATAGTATAACAAACTAGATCATATAACTTGTAATAAAATATGGTAACTTACACTAAACAATTGTTTGAAAATAAACAAATCTGAGTGTATTAAACAGCATATGCCTGGAAAGGGTATTTTGTTCAATGTATGAGTAGATCCATTCATAGTTAGCCCTAGCTGTAAGAAAGTACAACAAAACAAAGTTCATCTGCCGTTCCTGAACAGTAGTTACCTGATATCTAAACAACACTCCAGCATCAGTGAGTGCCCTCGCCAGCTGCAGCGCATGCGGGTACGGGGCCGACATGTCGGCCAGCCCGTGCACGAGGTATAGCGCGTGCGGCGGGACGTGGTGCGCTCGCTGCGACGCGTCCGCCTCCACGTAACCCTTGTAGTTGACTGACGGTTGGCCCAGGATACGCTCCGTAAATGCCACGTCTAAAAAAGCACGATTTAAACAAAAAAAAAACATCCAGTCTTTCAAACCACAGGGGATCCTTTTGGACTGTTGATTCTTTATCTGTGTAGATAGAAATTAGGCACGGAAGACATAATTAAGTCAAGATATTGCAAATTAAAACATCTTACAAGAAATAAACGTCACTATTTGCATTCAGTATCTACTGCAGTAATTGCTTACTCAACCAATGCTAGGCAAAACAGCTTAGCTTGAATTCTGTTTACATTTGTAGTTTGTTAGGTCCACACTCCGAAGTAGTAATGAATAAGGAATATAGTCCGACAAACTTCGACGTCCAAGTTCTACTGAAGTTTAGCAGACAAACAGGCCCTCGATTAGATAGAAATGTTAAGTAATTACTTGAGTATTTCCGCCATGCTTAGCCCTTTTGGTTGGCAAAACGACTTCTCCCCAGCTAGAGCACTTAAGAGGGGAGAAGGAATACTATTTATTTTTTTACCTTACAGCTTTTTAAATTGAGTATATTTTGTTGGGGTTTTAATATTACTTGGAATGGTAGGTATTCGGAAAGGTTTTTCATATTGTTAAAACTCACTGTAATAAAGCCAGTCGGTGATAGGTGAGACAGCGATGCCGCACTTGAGCGTGGACTGCTGCGAGCCGAGCAGCATGGCCGTCACATAACCACCGTAGCCCCAGCCCCACACCGCCACGCGCGTCACGTCCAGGAATTTAAATGTTTCTAATAAATATCTGGAACAGTCAATATGGCTGCTATTAACTTTGAAATAACTACGCAAAGACTAAACTGAGAGTTTTGTAGCAAATAGGTAAAAAATAAATAAAAATATAAACGTATTTTACGATACAAGGGCTAATCTTAAGCTAAAAGCTTTGAGTCACTTCTTAAAGCCTATTTCTTAGCGTTAGATAATGCACGAAATACTTCTTGTAGTCTGCGAAAAAGTACATCTATCTATCAGGAACTATGGAGTTCCGATGGTTGTTAAGTGCAATAGCAATAAAATAGCATCGTCAGTTTACCTAATAACAGCCAACTGGTCAGCGACCTCGACGCCGCCAAGCCTGCCCCGCAGCAGCGCCCGCGGCAGGCCCCTAGCACCGGCCACGTCCAGCTTCACGTACACCACGTCGTTCCTCGACGACATGTACGAGCCCCAGTCTACCAAGAACTCCTCCGTCACTTGCTGACTGCCTGGCCTGCCGTCTCTGTAAAATAAACATGAAAACTTTACTTCCATATTCTTATTTTGTATGTCTATGGAGCTTACATTTTCCCTCAGAGATTAAAATAACTGTTCTAATTAACATTGAAGATACATGGATGTATTGTGCACTTACACATGTACAAGCACAGGAAAGGCAGCATCTCGGAGCTCTTCTCTCCAGGAGGGTGGCAGTAGCAGTTGCACGCGCGCTTTGGACCCACTGCCAAGCGCCACTTCAAACGAGCGTCGCGTGGGCAGTGCTAGCTCGCGTAGTCGTACTGATCTGCAGGACAGGATTCGACATAATTATTCGGCTTCACCGATTTTCATGATTTGCTCTGTTTATTTGGTAAGTCTGAGAATAGGTCTTAGACTATTTTTATACCCCTAGGTGATAAGGGTGGCCCTCTCTAGAATATATAGCAATACAACGTCTGCCGGGTCAGCTAGTAATCAATAAATAAGGATGGATTTTGAAAATATTGCTTACCTATAAGGCCTCGTATCATATAATATTCTCTCTAGCTTATGCGTTCTGGCATCGTGCAGCCCAGCCAATGGCGGTCCTGGGCCTCCACACTCCAGAACATAATGGGTGATGCCGAGCTTCGGCCTCGGCGGGGAGAAAGTGGCGCGCCAGAAGGAGCAGTTGGCGTAGTGGAGACGAGCCGGCCACACCGCCAGCTCACATGTTAGGCAACGCGGCTCCTCCCGATCCGCACGAGCCTTCACAGAGTTACTGCCGCCTCCATAGCTCGGATCTCTAACTACATAAACCTGTCTTTGCCCAGGCCTGTCTGCACTGCCTGTTCCAAACAATTCACCAATCAGATCTCTACTCACAAACAAAGGAACTGTGTTCACTCTCGATGGAAACAAAAACACACACAATGCCCTAGATTGAAATGGCAATGAAGGGTAACGTAGTTAATAACCAGTGACGAGGATATTGGGTTAGTGAACTGACCTATTTGAAAAATAACACTCAACTGCACTCAATCTAAATACTTAATTTGATTTGCTTCCTTCACCAAATCTGGATGTAGTTTAAGTTTTGGTAATGTTTCTTTGTCTAAACCTTTAAATCAGAAAACAAAACTTCAAGAAATTATGTTAAGAAAACGGTTTTATACAAAAGTAGGTCAACCTTACCTAAATAATAAACTAAATGGTTCTCCTGGTCCCAGGCCAGGATCTCAGCAACTTCGACCTTGCCGTGCGAGAGCACCGCCATTCGCTGGCGCAGCACGTCCACGTGTTTGATGTGCGTGTAGTACTGCCCTCCGCCCTCCTGCACCGCGGCCAGAAGGAGGAATGCACTGCCGTCTTCTGAGTACACCGGCTGCTGGTGAACCTCTAGCCACGGCTCTTCTGTGGCTTTCTCAGAATGCGTCTATAAATAAAAATAACTTTACAATGTCAGGAAAAAATATTTTTGTTGCGCACGTTTAATGAACATATTGAAACAACTCAGATAACATTGATTTTGTCTATGTACTAACAGTGCATACCTCAGTGCATGTCCAGTTGGGTGCATAACAACTACTATAAACTGTAAGGTTTTGCGCTCGATTCATCCACACTACACCTACATGAGAATTGTCTTTGCCCACCCACTGGGCTGATATGAGATAATATTCCCTGAAAACAAAAATGAAACATTATTTTCACTACCATAAGAGATGGACCATCACCTTTAAGGTGAGTATAGACTACAACATTTACTTGTAACAGAACAACGAGCCGCTCTATGATATGTTGTAGTGTATCATCCTCTTACGAACTAAACGTCGAGCACGCTGGCCTCTTTTGTTACAAACCAACGAGCATATTGGTGTAACATTTCGTCGAGCGTATTGGTGTAACATTTCGTCGAGCCATGAGTGCGGGCGATGCGCGGTTGCGGGGTGACGCAGAGGGAGAGGGACGAAAGACGCACGCGGTCCGCGCGGTCGTTTAGTTGTTCAAGTTGACGCTGTGATTTTACACGTGCATTGCATTAGCTTGTTATTTATACTTATTATCTATTTTCTATTCAACTATGTCGTGGGATAGTGAAAAAACTTTATTGTTTATTGAAAAATACAGGAATCATGTAATTTTATGGGATCCTAATCACGCTCAACATTACAATAAAATATTAAAAAACGACGCGTGGCAAGATATTGCTGCCGAAATGGAGATCTCTGCTGATGACTGCAGAAAAAAAATGACAAGCCTTCTAGCTTCTCTTCGAAGAGAAAAAATGAAGATTGAAAAAAGTGTTGGCACTGGAAAAGGTTAGTGATTACAATAAATGCAAATATACATAGCACAGCAGATATATTCAGTTTGGATAAAATTATTACGTAAATGAAAAAGACGAATTTTATTTTAAATTGTTTTTTTTTTATTTACATTTACAGGAGCAGATGAAATTTACATAAGTTCGTGGTTTGCGTACCAAAGCTTACAATTTATGCTGGATAGGAATAAACCACGTCCCGTTGATGATTCGGTGAGTTATTTTTTTACAAGGTATTTCTATATTAAAATTTGTAAGTACCTACGCATATTGGTTTTGCCACTCCAACGCACCTTCTTGAGAACAGTATTCAGCAATTTCATCTCTCATTATTTTTGCAAAAGCACTTTCTGATAAGTTTCGATGTTGATTTGCAAGCGGAAGAAATGATGCATGGCCCTCGTTATAATCACTGGTATTATTGTCTTGTGAGATGTTTTCTTGTAAGCATATTCCTTCTGAATTCCTTCTAATAAAATTGTGCAAATGACATGTGCACTTTACAATCAATTTAGCTTTATCGGGGTTCAATAATATAGGCTTTCGCAAAACACGGAATACTGACGATAGTAGTCCAATCACATTCTCAACTACGCGCCGAGCTCTACAGAGTCGGTAATTGAACAATCTTTTAGTAGATCCTTTGGGATGCATTCCAGAGTAAACCTTCATCATATTTTGCATAAGCGGGAAAGCTTCATCGCCAATGAAATAATATGGCATTAACATTTGCCTACCTGGCAGTGTAGAGGGCTGTGGCAAATTCAATGATTCATCTTGTAGTTTTTTGTATAACATACTGTTATGGAATACTCCACCGTCTGATATTCGTCCTTGGCAACCTATATTAATGTAAATAATTTTATAATTTGCATCCACTACTGCCATAAGTACAATACTAAAAAACCCCTTATAATTATAAAATTCACTGCCACTTGCAGGTGGTGCTTGAATTACTATATGTTTTCCGTCAATAGCGCCTATACAATGGGAGAATTGCCATATTTTCTCATAACCTTCTGCCACTTGTAACCACTCCTCAGGTGAATTTGGCATCTGCAAAAAAAAATATATTTTATAATTTCAGGCTGATAACAAGACCGAGGAAAATCACATGCAGGCTACTACGGCTGATTGCGAGTCGCAGTCAGCACACCCTATAAAAAAGAAAAAGAAAATGGTTTCCAAAATCAATACAGATGACGACAAAAAAATGGAAATTGCATTTGATATATTGCAAAAAACCGCTATGAAAAGTGATTTTAATAATGACGAGTTAGCAAGTTACGGTACTTTTGTCGCCAATAAATTAAGAAAATATAATGAAGGGACCAAAAACTATGTGCAACATCTTATATCGAATATACTTTTTAGCGCTGATCAAGGAGAATTTAACTATCCCCGTGGATACAGTCATCACTATAGAGATAATTATGGGAACGAAACATCTCGAGGATATAATACAGCTTCAACATCAAATGAATCCTTTGTAAGTCAGAACCGATCCTGTGACTCAAATACAGACAGAGGCTACACTTCCTCTATCGAAGAGACTAGAGCAGCTGCAACTTCCAATGAAGTCCGAGGTCCGAGTCGAGCCGGTGAAGCAGATACAGACGGGGGCGATACTCAAGATAGCAGTAACTTTGATATGATGAGTCAGATCTCAGATTATTTGAATGATTTGAATTGATCTTAAATAAAGTATAATGATACTCACGTGAATGTTTTCTTTCAGTTCCTCTGTTATTGCTTCACATACTTCTGGAATTATCTTCCCAATACTATGTCTTGATATTCTAAAAAGATACTGTAAACTAACGAAGGAATCACCTGTAGCTAAATAACGTAAAGTTAATGCTAATCTCTCCTTCGCCGTAATTGAAACTCTGAATCGTGTATTTTGCTTTGATATTTTAACACCAATTGAATTCAATAAACTTTCAAAATCACTTGAAGATAGGGCAGTAAAGTTCTTATATTGACCACTTAAAATTCCTGCGATTTTAAGTCTAACAATAATTGCACACCTCCAAGAGTTTGTCTTCTATTGTAAATGTTCATTTGCCACCATCTTCTATTTCTATTTTTCTTTTTTCTTCTAATATAATTCATCAAGATAAACGCAGCACACGCAACTTGTAGGTCCGACATTTCAAAAAAGAATGAACGCAAGGTACAACGAAATGTTGGTAAATGCACACTCGCTGTGAGCATTTACCCGTAACATAACGCCGAGCATTCGCAGGAACGTTACATTACATGGAAATGCTTTGGAAACTGAGCTTTTGCCTGTATTGTATCATTCGTAAGAACGTTACATTACACAGAAATGCTCCAGAAAATGTTGTAGTCTATACTCACCTTAATTTAAATAATGGTAAATTTACTTACATTCCATCTAACGTGCCTGGAGGCCTCACTTCCCATCTCGGCGGTGAGGTCGAGTTTTGAACACTTACTATCCATAATGTTACCTTGGGTATAGAACTGCCAGGCTACAATACAAATAAAAATATTATAATTAGAAGAAAACTTTTTAAATATGAATTAAGAAAATTCAGAAAAAAAGTGAATTATTAAAGAGTTAATTACAGAATCTTGGGCTATGTAACAATATCCTCAAGATGGTTCTTTGTTTTAAGCTAAGTTATGTTATTAAGTAAGGCCGTACCGTGGGATATCTGACAGTGACTTGGTCGGGGAAGACAGTGTGCATAGTGGAGTTGTACGTTGGCAGCAGGAAGCCGGCCCGGGCCGCGCCGGCGCCGCCGATGCCGTCCGCGATCCGCGGCAGGCGCAGCTCCGACACCGCGCTGTCGTCGTACTGCGCGTACAGCACCAGCGTCCCGTCCGACGAGCCCCATGTCGCTGACGGCGTCTTCGTCACCTCCTCTGTTATTATCAACATTTTAGAGTTTTATTCATTTATCTAATAAACTTTAGAGAATAGTAATTGATTTAAGGATTCTATTTGCAAAAAAAAATAGAAACAAAACGATGATACTATGTTATTATAAGATAGTTATGCAAATATTTAATCTATACTTATAATAAATCTGTAGAAGTGAAAATTCTGTACATTAAAAATATCAAAAAAATTAATGGCGGGGTGTGTTACTAGACCGACACCGAACCCAAAAATGTGATTAAAAAAATTATTGTCTGTCTGTCTGTCTGTCTGTTTGTTCAGGCATCACGCAAAAACTACCGGTTCGATTTCGATGAAACTTGGTATAATTGTTCTTTAATATCCTGGGCACCACACTGGGTAGTTTTTATCCCGGAAAAGTATATACAATAAAAAACAAACTTAATTTTGCGGTTCGATCCCTAGACCCGAATACTGTACCAACCGCAAATAATAAGTTTGTCGTAGGTTACGTCACCCGCAGTGGAGTTCACTAAGGGGCGCTGCACACGGCTAAGATACTATAATTATTTAAACTAATATTAATATTATAAAGCTGAAGAGTTTGTTTGTTTGAACGCGCTAATCTCAGGAAGTACTGATCCGATTTGAAAAATTCTTTCACTGTTAGATAGCCCACTTATTGAGGAAGGCTATAGGCTATTTTTCTTTTGGAAATCTATCCCCTAAGGGGGTGAAATAGGGGCTGAAAGTTTTTATGGGAAGTTCGGTATTTTCAATGATAGACACATGAAATTTCGTATACGGGTTTCTGGATAGAAATAAATAATGACGATTTCAGCGATTTTAAAAATCATCCCCCTAAGAGGGTGAAAAAGGGATTGGAAGTTTGTAGGCATATGAATTGTGTCGTTTTCAAAGATAGACACATTCAATTTCATACAAGGGTTATTAGTTAGAAATAAATAAGATGTATTTCTTATATACCTATACCTATAGAAATACAATATAGATGTATTTATGAGGGTAGATTTTAGAAATTTACCCTCTAAGGGGGTGAAATAAGGGTTGAAATAGTTGGTATGTGAAGTTCAGTATTCTCAAAGATAGACAGATGAAAAGATAAATAGATAAGATAATGACCATCTAAGACATATCTAGAATGACGACTCCCGTGGTCGAGTGGCGTTCACTCCGGTTTTTAAGGTGTCGCCAGCTCTAAGGTTCCAGGTTCGATCCCCGGACAGGTCCATGTAGAAAATCACTTTTATACATTGTCTTGAGTCTGGGTGTTTATGGTAGGTACCTTTTTTGTCTCCGATTCCATAACACAAATGCTTTTGCTACTTACTTTACTTTTATTATTATTTTAACGCCATAATATTAGATGAAAAATTTTATACATTCTCCTTAATTTGAAAATCCCAGAATACATCTACCTTTAATACTACTTACTCTTTACTTTACGCGCGAGCGAAGCCGCGGGCAACAGCTAGTCTGTTAATAAACGAATCTTAAAGAATCTACGTACTCGGACATGTTTCTTTCGATTCATAAAAAGGCAAATAATAAAAACAGCTGCACACGAAAAGAGAACGAACCCCAAGCATTCGGATATCTAACCCATAGCATGTTGCAAAGTGTTCGTTGGTATTTTTACCAAATTTTTGAGAAAATATAATAATGGAGCCCTTTTTGTGCAGAAAGAATAGCTGGTCACTGGTACCTATAGCCAGCTATCTGGAACTAGAATTATATACTGCTAAGGTAAATTGCTGTGTTACGAGTGGTTTCACGTGGTTAGTGAAAGGGTAGGTTTCGAACCGGCTACCACATGATTGCTAGTCCGACGTCCTAGCCATATGGTTACTGCCGCTTTTATAATACCTTGATATAAAAAGTCGGAGACGCCGTTGTAGACGCTGCCAGGACTCGCGTCGTTTGTAAGTCGCAGTAAAGGAGCTCTTCGGGCTGGAGGGCCTGGTCGCGCCAGGACCTCGTTGTCCGCAGCCAACAGCAACGCGCCCTCGCCGCCCAGCCACGCTGCGTGCTGCCACTCCCAACTGCGCTGGCCCTCGCCGAACAGCGGGATGTGGTGGCTGGAAATGTATTTACGCTGAAACTCGCACTATTTATACTATGCAATGGTTTACTTGCAATAAAGGTTGATGAACAAAATTGAGTTGCTACTGGAATCAAAATAGTCTTTACCACGAAGGCTTAAAAATCACAGTTAAAAATATACAAGTTCGCTATGGAAGAAAAGAGACTGAAGTATATTTTTTGTCTTTGTCACCGTGGTCGGGTTTACTTGTCGCTGTTCCATGTGCGGGCACACAATATGGCTCTATCTATGAGTTCTTGATCTAGGCATTATATAGACGCTGCCTTATAATTTAATAGGCTTTTCCACACCATTCGGTTGTCAAGCGACTCTTTTAGTCGCTCCTGACAACATGGCGCACAGTTGAGTGTTGACCGGTGTTGACCGACTTATTAAGTCTGTTTACAGCAGAGTAATTTGGGTCGAATGACATGTCATTTGTAAGATTTTAAACTAAGTATATCTATCCTGCTCTAACTAACAGAAAATGTAAGTAAAGGGAACCGAGAGGCACATAACATCACATGCTAAACACCTGACAATATTACGTAGGTATGTACCTGAATGATTATTTATTAGGTATAATAGGTACTTTTACTCTGTGGTAACTTTGTGCAATGGCGGACGTTGTTAGCCGATGTATTATTTCAGTGTACTATTTTTATTGTTTATTGTGCTAGTGTTATACTGTTGTGATTTCCATTCTTTAATATTATACCTACTTGTGAAGAACGTGAAGTTATATTTAAAATCAATGCAATGGTACCTATTTGCTGTGTAAGTCAAAATATTGCTTAGAAGTTACGTTTCAAGTGCTGTCATCTTTTATAAACAAACGTAGGTAAGTGAAACTTTGTTTACTTTAAGCTTTGAACATAGTATTATGATCCCAAGACACACACATGACACGAGTTCACGCAATTATTGTGATACCAGCTCCTATAATGTCCTGTTTTCTATTGCTCGTGTTGACTACCTGCACGACACTGTTTATTTTCACTTAGTTTTATTGGAATTAGCAAGTTAGGCTAAGGTAAAACTTTACTAAACCCTATATAATCTTCTAGCTTAGGTATTTAATAATAATTTCAATATCATAGAGTTTATGAACCTATGGTGTGTTATTTTGAGGTATCCTCGGTTTAGTGATTGCGGAGAAAGTCGCTCGATATTTTTCCGCCATTTTTTTTGCGGATAACACTTTCGCAATTTCGACGTGAACTTGTCAATATTGTTATTTTTTTTGACACTAGAGGGGAATAAAACTTGCTTTGGTTATTATTCTAAGGGCCTATTTCACCATCGTCAGATAACTTTATTCGAGGAATAATTTTGAAATTTTGACAGTTGCTTCACACAGAATCTGTCAAACGTAAATTTTAATCGTCGAATAAAAGTTATCTGACGATGGTGAAAAAAGCCCTAAGAATAAAACAACACTTTACGAGAGTAACTACAGATAAAATATTTATGCTTGCAAAAGGAATAAAAGATACCTACCTACCTATATCGAGCGACTCAAAGTCGTAATTAGTTCTATAATAACACACGAATAAACACTTCAAAGGTTACGCAAGATTGTTCAAAATTGAAAATGTGAAATTATTCAATGCTAACAAACCTGCCACGGTCTTTAATGGTCAAGTAAAAGGACTCTGAACGCCATCACATTTCTGCAAGCGCTAATTAATCCGTTTAGCGCGCCAATTCTTTTAAACGCAGTACCAACTATTTATGCGATAATAAACGCTAAGTAATGATAATAGAGCACAATTTACAATGGTATGTTATAAAATATAGTTAAAATAGGTACCTATGTATAGATGTATAGAAAATGTGTTAAAATATAAATCGACACTCAATAAATGATATTATTATTACACCGTTTCCAGAAGCTGTCGTTCATAATACAATGCAAGAAAAGTGAACAATCTGAGAACAGGGAAGAACGTCGTTACGATATGAGTTGAGTTCTCGCGAGGCGTAGCAACAGGTGTCTTGTTGACAAAAGTATTCCAAATATACATCTACTCCTTAAGACAAAACCGATTTAAAATTAAAAGAGTAGGTATCTTAAATTCTCAGAAGTGCATTAAGTTCTGGGGGTCATTGGAAGTAAAACATTACCACCCCAGACGAAGGCTCCCCACTCCTACCACATTAAAATTCCTGTCGCAAATTTTGAAATAAATTGGAAATCGCATTCACGTACCTATCGTCAAATCGATTTCTTCACCCGCGAGACGACCGGGAAAAGAAAATTCACAAAAGAGATATGATTTAAAAGGGAAAACAAGCCGAGGGAGATGCGACTCTCTTTAATATTGCCTTTTTAAAGCTATTTGCCCGCGGATACGCTTTTAAAAGTTTTTTGAGGTAATGTCCTATGAAAAATGAGTTTTAAATTGTTTCCAACGATCAGTCGTTGGCTTATACTTTAGAAGTTACTCAATTTTGGAAACGGATGTAAAAGTTTGGACTATGTACGAAAACCCACACATTAAATCGAAATTTCTATTAAGTAAATGTTAAAAATGCAATTCTTTCTTGATATTTAAAATATATACCTACATGTACGCAACATGTCAAAACTTAAAAAAATATGCATTTTTTACAAGGCTTTAGGCGAATATGATTTCCAGTTAACGTCGTGTACCTATTCAGATATTAAATAACCACATAGTAAGAAATATTGCAGACGCTATTGAAATTCCAATCTAACCAGATGAATGTGTAAAGGAAACGAATTGAGATCGTGCAGATATTTTATATTTTCCAGGAAGAAACGGTACTGAGCCACGCGTCCCCTACATTCGTTATGGTTCACCACAACCCCGACACTTCATCCAATAGTCCGGCTTCCGTAATATTATTGAACCAAAAATTCAACGTGCACGACAGAACGGAGGACTGGACGACTTTTATATCCAACAAATGCCACTCGAGGGATGATGCCGTGACCGAAAACCAATTTGGGACGCGAAATTTAATTTGCAGTCGGAAATTTAATTATAGCAACTTTAGGGTGCCTTTAACTGTGACCTTTACGACGTTGAAGTATCAAATATGAAACCAACTCACTCATTTGTGACGTCATAAACGGTGTAGTGCGCAGTAAACGTCCGCCGGTAAACCTGTGAAATAATACAAGGTAAATAAAGATATCCGAGTGAAATGCAGTCACGGTAACGACCGTCTTATTTAAACCAATCGAAGAAAAATACGCAGTTAAAAGTTTTATAGCGTGGTGGATACCTACCTCCTTGATATTGTGTTGAAAGAGCACGTAGCGCAAGTTCGGCGAGCACTGGTAGCCTCGCACATTGAGCTGTCTCTGTAATTAAATTGTAAAGTCAATTAAGATTGGAACAGATAGCCAGTATGTATACTGCTTAAGTAAACATTGGCAAGTAACGCATTAAAGAAACGAAAAATCGGCGCAAACTTTGTGAAAATCTCTTACAGTTAGCGTTTAATATACTCCTCGGACGAGGGGTTGCGGTCACGCGGCCATAGTGCGGTCTCTCGAAAGCTTTCAGGGACCGAGTGTTCATGTAATAATAGGGGTTGAGAGACGCGCACCGACTTCACAAGTACCAAACTCGGTAAATAAAGTCAACGGTGAAAACAAAGTTAAACGAAAAGAACTGTCGAATTTAACATTTTATACGTCAGGAATATTCGTAAATGTCTTCATAATGCGAAACAGTCTCTATAAAGACGGCATACTCAAATTTTCATTCTCCAAAGCCCGCTACCCGCAGCATAATAACGCCATTATGGAGAATCGGGGATGTCGCCATAAATTTTAGAGTAAAGAGCATCGAGGTAATACCGTCTGCACTTAGGACTTGGGTACCTACTAACACGGAAACTTGTACGTGTTAGATAAAGATTTTAGAGCATTGTTGGTTGTTTAGAAGTATTTTAGAAACAAGCTCCATTCCAATGGTCCGAGTGGCTATTCACTCAACGAGTATTAATTAGAAATATGATTTAAAGGAATAGAAATAAAAAAAATTACTTCTATTAGAATTTTCACTTTCATTAACATAAATTCTTGAAATTAAAAAAAAACTTACTAAAGTATGATTTGTGACAAGAACGGAGAGCGTATTGTTGAAGGTGTCGAGTGCTAGCAGCCCGCCGTCGTCCGCTTGGTACACGAGCTGGTGCGAACTGACCCACGTGGTCGGCAACCGCTCGCCTGTCAGGTCGCCGTGCAGGAACTCGTCCAAACGCATGCGACGACCCGACCAGTATAGGAGCTCGTCCACATACCTGGTAAACATAAACATGTAGGGTAATAAAATATGTCAAATCATATCTAGGCAGTGCAGCAGTGTCCAAATGGCTGAACCAACTGTGTCTCAACATTGAGCGAGTGCACTAATAAAATTTTGTCCCTCGTGTTGCGGGTATACGTTTTTCATGATTTTGGTACCAAATAACGGATGTGAAAAGTTGGATATTAATTTTTAATTTAACTCATTGAAACATGAAATTTCTTTAACCGACTCCTATACCAAATGTACTTTTGGTTTCAAATTATCTTTCGGTAAAACTCTGTATAAAAACGGAATATATTCGACACGAGGTCCCGAATCAAATGCATACCAAGAACTGTTTATTAAATCACTGGCTTGTGATACTCCGTGCCATTGTAGATTTCTACGTCAGAAAAAGTTTTGTGATCAGACATGTCGTTTCTGAGATTACCTTTTACGAAGAAACAGTTTCACTTTTATATACAACTAACGGCATAGCGGATATAAACTATTCAGAACCATCTTCCTGGTTATGTTTTGGATAAACACGACGAAAGAAATATTTAGCACGACAGGAAGAAATACTCCCTTTCCAGCTTACTTGCCTCGGTCCTAACCAAAAAAGTAAAAAACTGCTGTCGTGAGATTTAGTTTCTTGATATTTATAGTCTACTGCGTGTCGACCTGATAAATTGTTTCTTTTACACTTTCCATTTTACTTTAGTTTTTTAAAGTTTGAAAATAGCTAGTTCAATTTTATTTTCAGTGTAACTTTGTTTAATTAAAGTTATCGTGAAAACTTGCGCTATAATGAGTTCATTAAGTGTTTTGATGCAAGGAGAGCTAATTATGAAATGGTTTACTCACCCTAAAAGATAAATCGCTGTGACAATCCCAGCTATAACAAAACTGATGACCATCAACGAGAATACGATGCTCCGCCAGTTGTGGCCATCTCCCTGGTACAAGTCCTGAAAATATACGTCGGTTTGAGAAATGTTTGAGGGAAAAGGTGTGGCAAAGTAAAATGACATTCGTCAACAATCTCGAGCGAAGCTAAAAATAGTCCAAGGAATCGGAATTTGATTTATGAGCGGGGAAGGTGTCGGGTTCAATGACGCGATATTACGACGATTCCCGCCGCGGAAGGCGTATTACTTCGATTGCTCTTTGCCGGAACATTGAATTCTGTTTTATGAATATTGTTCTGTTAAGGTTAACGTCATTTTGGTTTAGTAATAGACCAGATACGGGTTAAAATGGTGGTTGTTAAATGTGGTAAACTGGAGCTAACTCTAAAAAATAATACTATAATAATTTTATGATATTTTTTGTAACTACAGATTCTTTTAAGCGTTTTCAATGCGTTTTAAGTCAATATAGGGTATGTTGGGTGATATAACCCATGTGAACAAAGTGAAAAGTACCAATAAGGAATCGATAAAATAAGTCGAAATGATTTGTATTTTTTAAAACTACGGCACCTCTATTTTATCCTTTAAACTGAGAAAAGTTTAGAGGGTAAGATAGGGGTGCCGTAAAACAATGCCTCTGGCTAATATGAAATCAACATACCTCTTCTTTGGCGGACTTGGGGTCGGCGACTTGTAGGGTCTCGTCGGGCGGGAGGCGCCAGGAGCCGCCGCCGCCGCCGCCGCCCGAGCGGTCCGTGTGGCCGGTGGCGTGCATGCGCCGGCGCCGACGCGCGCGCACCCGCCACCGCGCCGCGCTACGCTGCCGCGCCCGCCGCGCCCCACGCCTCTGCCGCCACGCAGCGCCGCCGAGCAGGAATCCGCCCCATCACTGCAAAAACAAGCTGATATCAGCATCGTTCACCTGTAGCCTGTCAAATTCCATTGCCATGGTCCGTGCGGATGGCGAGGGATATTACTTCTCAATGATTGAGTAGAATGACGCTTCCGTTAGTTGTCTTCCGTCCTGCGCGCACGTTTTACCACCCCTGCTGCCTTAAGTCCCTTATCGCCCGGAGACCATGAGACCAGAGCGTATTGAAGCTATGGTTACTCGTATCTAAAAAGCTAGATGATACCTCATACAGCTTTTGCATCTCATAAATCCATTTTTTTAAAGCTAACTAGCAGCTACTGTGTTCTGCACATTACTTGTAGGTAAAACCCTCGTACTAAGCTAAATTGCTTGTGTAAGTTGTGGTTCACGTCGGTAGTTTAATGGGTGGAACCGGCAACCACATGATCGCAAGTCCGACACCCTAACTATTAAGCTACCGCTGCATAAAACTTACAAATGTCTATCCGTCGCCACTTACCTTACAGCAGGTACAGACATTGAGACATTGCGAGGGATGCCGCTCCTACAAATTTCCACGAATATGAACGTGCAAACATTCTGAATAATATGATGAGTACCATGCGCTTCTCATGCCAAGCAAAGTCTGTATCTGCATTTAAGCTCACGGCGACAGGATGGGACTTAACGGTCACTTAAATCAAGTTTGAGTACGACTCGTATGAATGTGATTAATGAGATTGTAGTATAGCTAGAAGAGGGAGAGATTTGTTGACCCTATTTGCACTAAACATCATTACTTAGACTAAAGTCTATAAAGTTTAGAAAGGCTTGAATAATGGTGCAACCTCAAGGCAGCAGAAGCACTCATTCCGGACAGCTCTTAACTAATGAATAAAGTTGACGTTTCCCAGATTATTCTATGGAAAAGCCTTCAGAACTTCAATTTGATTAACTTTTACTTAGACTAAGTAATCATCCCTCATGCCTGTCTCGACATCTTAATTGTATACTTTTACATCATTAGACAAACTGAAAAAACATAGCAAAGGTACATAAAAACGCTTATAAAACCGCAATGAGTTAAAACACCTCTGAATAGTACTAATTACCAACGCTTTGATTGCTAAGAGTGCTCTAGTATTCAGGATTTTATTCAGCAAAGTAGGAATAAAAGCATTTACGACCGTAAGTGCACTTGTTTAAGCTGAATTTTCAATTTGATATGGTGAAAAGGAACAAAACTCGACCACAATGCGTGCAGCCGGTCGCTTCATGCCACTGCTACACTGGGCACGACCGCAACCGACGCGCATCGGCTTGAAAAATTGCAACCAGAACTACCCGCACATTGTACTGCACTCCACGGTTCTTTTTTAAAGGACTTTTATAGTGAACATTGCGAAAACACAGTAACTACTTGGGTTACAATAGGTACTGAAATATTACTATGTATTTTGTTCAGAATTCTCTTTATTACCAAGAGCTTTTTTAATGTGTAATTTGATTCTCGTTCCTTTGCTTTCAAGTGTGTGGTAGGGTATAGATAATTTGTTAATTGTTTTTGCCGACGTGGCCTGTCAATACGGACGTAGTGTGGGGTGTTGGAGACCGGCCAACGCGCGCGCACACTCGCCCTAGTATACATTCGTTCCGCGCCAACTTTACGACTTCGTTTAACTATTATTTCAACTACTCTCTCGATGCGATTTTTGATAGATGCCGTTTTTATTACCCGAATATTCAGATCAGCAGATTATTACAGCACGCCAAATGTGCTTACCAGATAGTTAATGTAAAATAAATATCTATAAAAATTACTGCCGCGTAAATTGTCGATGCCTTTAGATTTGGGCAGCATGCCCGTCGGCCGGCTGGCGTCGTGCGGGCATCATGCACATTTGGCAAGAATACTGCTGATATTTCTTCCTTTTTGAGATGAACTAGAGCATGGAGCGCTAATTGTAGGCCGCAGCCGATGTGAGATACGCAGTGCACTCTAAATAATTTGCGTTCCCACTCTATATCTAACACTGATTCATATCGATAAATCAAATATCGATAAAGCCACGCCTTTGCTTCAATTTGAATAGTTGATAAAAACTAGACTGTGAGCTCATGCTAAATGAGAACCAAGTAAAGCTTTTGACGAGAAGTTGTTGCAGTCAGCTCAGATTAATGACGTGCAATTGACTTAAGCCGGGCCGTATGCGGTGAGGGAACTCCAATTTTGGGTATTAAACATGTTTCTTATAATTATCCTGAGGCTTTAGAGCCGTTTTGCAAGATATTTTATAGCCCAGATGCAGCTTTAAAGCTTCTCGAAATTGAGTCAGCTGCATTGCGGAAGCTTAGGAACGAACATATATTGCTCTTATATAATTAAACTGATGTAATTAAGATACTGAAGGATTAAAAATATACCTCGTAAAAATTAATTTATCAAGAACTGTATGACTGTGATGATGCCCTACAAAGCTGATTGTACGATGCAAGTATTTATGAGGATTTTGAACGAATACCGAACTTGTTCATCTATTACTTCCCGAATTTTGGCTAGTAGTTTTAGCAAATTCACGGTACAATAAGATTTCGGAATTGTCATGTACAGACAAAAAATCGAAAGCTTGGTGCAGTTGCGATCTGCAGTGCGACTGCGACAGGCCCCACCTGGAATGCCAGAATGGATTTATAGCGTTAATTAAGTAAGTGGGGATTTATTACGACTCCGGTTCGGCGCAATTCGACAACTTTGTTGCCTCCGTGAGCACTTCCCGACGACCTCTCGTCCGGAACGATACCGTTTAAGACTCACATCGTAACGCGCACTCCTTTATTGTTAAACTTTGCGCTGTTTCTCGCTAACATAAATTTATATCATGTTCAGTTAGAGCGTGATCTTCTCGAAGTAGTAGGTACTATTTGAGCAGTGCAACTTCTTGGCGTTGTCACTATAATTATATTATTGTCCTTTTAAATCTAGATTCGTGATAGTGTGTCAAGGCCGGTCGCATTCGTGGCTGCGAGCCAGGATCTAATTCAATTTCTACACCCTAGGGCCGCAGTTTATTTCGCTTGATATTTTTTTATGATCCCATAAAAGCTATTAAAGCTTGTTCCATTAATGTGTTTCGTTTTAACGCCATGATTTTATTGTGAAAAAATGGACTAACTAGCTCGCATATACGAGTTTTTAATGTCTTTTGTTTCAGCTCAATATATCTGATTTGACGTTAGTTGCTTTTGTGTAATTAACATTACGATTATAAGTTTTTATGGTATTTTTATTTACGATATTCGTTAACGAGTTTTAGATGTTAGATCATAAGTTTTGTTTAGCGAATGGCTTACAAAGCCAAATTGGTTAAACAAAGCCAGTATTAACGATTAGCATTTAGATTTCCCCTAACACCTTTTCACCCCTATTCAATGGTTTGTGTGGGCACAGTAAAGAAAGGTAGGTCTCTCAGTGCCCCATCCAGAAATACCGCGGACATTTATATTCTGAACTACCGGGTTCCGATATCTCTGTAATAGGTATTATAAATACAAAAGATTGATGCTTATGTTTGTTATTCGATTAGGAATAAACGGCTAAATGAGTTGCCATAAAATTTATCGGATAAATGTCTCTTGGATTAACATATATAGTGCATGCATCGTTATCCTCCCGGAAAACGGGATTGTGTTTTGGGACTGGTGCCTTGAATATATAATGAGAGATCCTCCGAAGGAGACACTGCAGTAAAAATATTTTACCTACTACTGATATTGTTTTCCTATAGCTGTATTTTAATTTATATATAAAATATTTGTTAAAATAAATACTAAGCACATAATATATATATATTTTTTTTTATTTTCATTTCCTGCTCGTAGCTATTCTTGGTAAACCCCGTGCTAAGTTAAATGCTTGCGGTACGAGTGTGTTCACGTCGTTAGCGCAATGGGTGGGATTCGAACCGGCCACAACATCAACCCAAATCCGACGCCCCAGACATTATAGGCTACCGCCGTTTTTATTATTTGGGTCGAGTTAGTCAATCTTTGCAATGTTTCAGTTTTATATTGTAAACACCACAGCTACCACAAAATACCCCGAGCATATTACGTTACTTTTATTTAATAAACTCAAACATGAATAACATAAATAGGCTGATACCGAAAAACTCTAACCACTGTCGATAAAAAACAGCATTAGGAAGTCAGAAAGAATAAAATCTGAACAAAACATTCGCCCTAAATCCCCATAACTTGCGTGTTCCGTGGCGAGTGAAAACAACGAGATAGCTTTATCAAAAACCCGTTGAAAAAAGGGGATAGATAACACGGCGTGAGAACGGCAACAGAGAGGAAGCGAGAAAGATATATAACGCAACTGATGTTATTGTCAACTGACTGAATATACGCACGACTATGACATATTTTCAGGTTTTTGTACTTGGATGGATATGAAATAGGCTAAAAATAAATGTTACTTGCAGCCAATCATTATAATATATTTTATTAAGGCCATTCTTTAACTAGACATTGAAATTGGACATTGAATATGTAGTAGGTACCTCAAAATAAGGGGCTCGTGGCTAAGTATACCTAAGCCGTACGGTTGTATGGATAATAAGATATGCCTAAGTCGCGCCCTCCACGGTCAGGCCGTGGATGGGTGGTGACCATTTAATTTTGTAAACATACCGAGACACCTCTGTGTATCTTCGGAAAGCATGTTATGCCCTTGGTTGCACGGTGATCTTTGACAGTCTTTAGTTCATTAAAGGACAAACGTCAAACAGACAACCAGTTACTATGGGATACCATATTACCAAATAAAATAGATTGTGGATGTCAGATTCAGCTACGGTACTAGTACTGGAAGCCGACCCTTAGCTTGGGAAAAGGCTAGACAGATGATGATGATAGTGAGTCAAAATTCTACATATTATTATTATAGGTAGTATGGATTTTTTTTTCAACATTTTTTGTCAGTCAGTTTCCAATACGATTCAAACTAATATTAATATCACTTTATGTACGGCAGAATAATATAACGCTATTATAAGATAATTTTATTTAAGTTTTAAAGATTGCTTCATCCTTTTCATCTAACTTATCATACATCTATACCTGTTTTCCAACAGACTAAGCTAAGGCTACATATATATTCACCTGCTTGGCGTATTACTTTCGCTTCATTCATTCCCATCACATTTTTCATACATGCTCATATTAGCAAGACGAATAGATATTTTATACCAAGACTCCAAGAGACGGTTGCAAGGAATAATCAAGTTTGTTTTCATAAAATGCTGAGGGAATAAATATCTAAAAACAAATTACGATTAAACTGACAATTCTTCGTAGATAAGTACAATACTTGCTGCACAAACATTGTATCTGAGCAATATTAATTATCACATCTATTTTATATTTGCGAATTCAGGTTATTAGTAACTTTGTGGCACGTCCTTTCCCATTTTTATTTCAACCATTTTCCATTATTCCGCATTAGATAGATGCATTTATAATGAGCTGACACTTCACGTAAAAATCAAAACAAATGCGCAAACCGGTGCATAAACATTAGGTACTTAAAACTCTCTTGAAATATGTAAAGTAAGTCTTCTTAAAGAAATTATTCCTTTTACAAGCAACAGGCTACAAAAAAACGTAGTCTGAAGCTTAAGTAACTTTTCCGTTATTTAAATAAGTTTTGTTTGACGTTTATGATTATTTCTTAACACTACTTTGTACTCCTAGTACTTTGATTGTAGTACGATATCACTGCAAAATCTCGACGGCTCTCCGACTAATAATTTAATTTTAGTTGGCGAGCCGCCCGCGCGCCTGTCCTCACACCTGTACTTCAGATTTACTGATTTCCCTGCACCAAATATCCAGAAATCTACTAATTTTATGAGTATCAGGAATATGAACTAAGTACCTAATAATTTTACAAGTTTCTTATTTACTAGTTTTCTTATTTACCAGTTTTCTTATTTATCAGTCTGATGGGATATAGTATAGTGAACGTCAAATAATGCTTTATTTTTATGCAATTGTTAGATAATTTTTTCATTTGTTTAAGTTTTTTAAACAGTGATTTGGGCCAAAATTATTCTCGTGTTGTCGTATATTTTAGGTGAATGTAACCAGGTTTTCTTTGAGAAACTTATGCGCAATAATATAAATTGCTGTAGCTTTTTAGTACTTTCTACTTAATCTTTAGAAAATGATAGTAAAAAATATGCATTCACAGCATGTTTAAAATGGCGAAGTTTAATATCCTGGTGCGAATAATACGAGGTTCACATCTGGTTTATTGTCCATGCTATAAATCTCTGTTCCCTGGGGATTCAGTGGCCGCAGGCGGGCGGCGCGGTCGACTTGTTCCGAGCAAGACGTCGGATAAACCAGCCTCGCACAAACTTGTGCACCGCAACACGTTACTCACTAACTAAGTGATTGATATTCGCCCTCCATCGGACACTGTTTATACACTTTAACACGCTACGCTTTTAAAATTGATGAGGTGCTCACTATATACAACAGTGACTGCGCTAAACGACTAATAGTGATAAAACCCCGCCTTAAACACTTTAAACCACCTATCTATTCAATGTATTCTCTTCCATTGAGATCCATGTACTTAATATGATCTGTGAATTCTCGCCGAGTCGAAAAATTGCATGAATGTCGTAAAATATCTCAACTCTCAACCCGTTTTTTCGAAAGTATATAGTTGATATCGGCAAAATATGGCGAAGAAAATAGCTAGAGATATTGATCGTATAAGGGTTTCTTAAAAAAATGTATTATAGGTGAGCCGGATAGGTGGAGCCGTACATCGCGTAGGCGACATTCATTTTCCGTGGTAGTGTCTCGTCTGTAAAGGGGCTTTCCGGGATTGTCCTCTATAAATACGACTGAGCTCTATTTATACTTTACAACAAGACTACAGAAAGTCTTTTTAAGTAAAACGAGATGCGACTTGATTGAAATCTTTAAAACTTCATCTTTCACATTTAAAAAATTGTTTCGTTTTTATTTATGCTGCGAGTATCTTTTTTAGAAATGCAGCGAAGTTTCTTTGTAAATATTTCAAATCAAGTCCAGTTTATTGATACCAGCATTAAGCATGACATGAAGTAAACAGACTTTAAAGGATCGCATCGTCAGTGTTCTTTGATATATCCAGAAATTAAATAAAATATAAAATCAATTGAAACAGAATAGGCATGATGTATGGGTAAGTGTTATTGAATAATAAATACGAAACAACGAAAAATCTGAATTATACAATTGAGCCATCCTGTTTGTTTATAAGAACAGAACAACGCTCATCAGGCGTCTCATCATCTTTGATATGCATTAAAAATAAACGAACAAAACGTAAATGTTTCTTTATTGTTTCACAGATTATCGGAATGCGATTGAATATCTACCGCTGTTTAATTTTCAATTCATGTTTATCTGATATCAGAGTAATTTGCATGCAGCCAGTGATTTAAATAATGATCCACGGTAGGCCGAGCCAATCTCTCCGTTAAGTTATGCTAATCTGCTTCTTGAATATTATTATCTAAGTACCTCTCTCTAAATCATGTCGGTGCCGCTTCCCTTTGCGCTTTGTGTGTCCTTATTTATGAGAATACCTTTATATATTGTTAAAATTTACGTAACAAGCGAAGTACGTGACGTCGGCAGCGTGTTTGCCGATGCGCCACTTCTGAAAATGTCGTTTATTTTGACGTTTTTATGCAACGCGCAACAAACGTGTTATTAAACTGGGTGAAACTTTTTAGTTTCGTTAGCACACCTCTAGCGCTAGATAAATTTAATAACAAGCTTAAATCCTAGAGATTTACAAGTTACGGGTATTTGTTCATTACGATGTTTTTGGAACAGCACGTGCTAAAGTTTCTGTTATACTGAAATATGAAAGGGTAATTCGATTTCAAATAGCGAATGTCAGTCGAATGCAGCTGCTTGTGGGTGCAGTGCCGGCACACAATCGCAAGTCAGTCGGGCGTCAGTGTCACGTCTGTCACGTCGTCGACACGCCGCGTGCCACGTCACGTGCCTCACTTGAGTCACGCTTATCGCGAATACGATGGATTAGTTGGTGTTTATGTTCGGTCACAGTCAAGTTAGAACACTTGCTCATTTACATATGAATGCTCTGAATCACGCTAATCTACCCGCCTGCATGACAAAGTTTGCCTCAAGCGTCGAGCTTCATGTTAATTTCAGTGACTACTAAACGATGTAGATACCTACTACAACAACACAATACAACCACAACCGGTAATGATTTCTCCTTCATACCAGCAAAGTATTTTTTCTGTGTCACAAGACGAACGCGTTGACCGCCGACGGTGCCTAGTGTAAGGGAAATGTAATATTTAGAAAGAACATAAAAACAAACAATCGAGTAAAAAGGCCTATAAAAATTTAATAATACCTTGTGTTTGTATCTCAGAGGGATATAAAAATACACTTTATTTTTTGTGGTTCAAGGGTTTCCCGTTTGTGGGCGTTGCTTTTATTTGCGAAAATGTGCACTTTTGTACCTATAGCGTTTTCAGAAATTGTTATAAGTTTATGTCAATTAAAAGTTGTATCCCGGAGCTCGCTCGTTTGACGTTCAAACGTATCCCGTATAAAATGAAACCGTAAGATAATCCACTATAAAAAAACGTAGCTGACGGTGTCGGAGAGAAATTGTTTCTTGTTACACCAAAGAGTTTTACTTTGAATATTTATAATGTTCCCTAAGTTGATTTAGAACGGCTAATTTAAGAGCAAGATGATTAATAAAATAGTTACTACTTCGCATTGTATATTTATTTAATACTCACAGATGGTGAGTTTAACGATTGCTGATGATAATTTCGATCGTAAACTTGTAACTAGTGGAAAAAACGTGCAATCAAGTCTGTTTATGTGGGAAATTGGTTGTTTAGATGTTGAGTTTAATCTATTCGTTTGTAGGTTCGTGTAGTAATGTGATGGGAGGCAACAACAAGAGCTCTCTCGATCGCGGTTCATTACCCTGAGCGCGGTGCAGCCCCCGGCCGCTCAGCGCTCGGTAACAAGATCGTTAGCTTCCCTCCCCGTCTTCATCTTATCTCGGATCACTATTGTAATAACATTCGAAATATGAACGATTGAAATTGAGATTGTCGCTGCAACTCGATAACAAATCTCGATGTTGGGGCAATCGATACCTTATCTCGATTCCAGATCATTAGTTCTCTCTCGAGGAACGTTAATAAACCTCCGAGTACTTACCG
The DNA here is from genome assembly GCA_950381575.1 of Plusia festucae. Lineage (NCBI taxonomy): Eukaryota > Metazoa > Arthropoda > Insecta > Lepidoptera > Noctuidae > Plusia > Plusia festucae. The sequence continues at coordinate 10,434,471 of OX494434.1, forward strand.
GGCTTTACCGGGTGACTAATACTGTTAAGTAAATCTACCGCACATTCAATTTTCAGTGTTTGTTGATATAAAATAATTTTGACGCCATATTCCATTTAACTTTAGGAACTTTGCGCTGAGGGACTGACTTTTATGTGATGCCATAAGCATAACTGTCTACTCTTTGGTATTATGTTACATTTTCATAATGTTGGGACTATTTTAGTAATATATGGGTATATTTTGGTAATATATGAGTAATTTAACAAGTTAAATTAGATAAAGGTTTAAACTTTTATATGGATATTCACGCATCGTGAATGTTGGTGTATGTTTGGATAGCATAAAATATAATCGCTCTCGCTGTCTGTAAACTTCGATCTTTAAAACTACTCAACGGATTTCAATGCAGTTTTCATAGATAGAGTGATGCAAGAGGAAGACTTTTGTGTATAATTATAGGTATTTAAAGTAATAAATGATTAGAATGATACACAGTAGTGCTACCCGTTGGATGCCGAGTGGGCTTCGTGTGAGCTCGCTAGTTGTTTATGAAGAATTTCTACAACATATTTCAAATTTGAAAAACTACGTAAAAAAGACAGCTATCATACCAAAACTGGTGTGTACGCCACTCGACCACGGAGGTCGTCAAACGTGGTGGCACTGACGTACGTGGTAGCAATATTAGAGAAAATATTCTTAAGCAACTTTTATATAATAAAATATGATGAAAATAGTATAACTCCGAGCACACTGGGTCAGATTTCATTTGAATTGGTATGTTGTACATTGAAGTTAGTTCGGGATGTAAGCCGCAAGTCATTAGCCACGGTGACTTACCGACAAGCACTCAAGGCGGCCTAGCGGTCGGATTGAACTGCAAACTCTACCTCGCTCGTTACCAAACTGTTCCTGCATGAACTAATAAGTAAATATCAATACTATTCGAGAATAGTTTTCTTGAAGTTGAAATAATTTAGGTAGATACAGTCACGAGCATAAATATGTATACATATAGCGAAATTGTAAAACTTATTTAGCGAGAAGTTTTTTTTGAAACTCAAAAATATATACATGTTTTAAGAACTGTTATAATTACATGTTGTTAAATGATTTAAAGTTGAATTGATGCTGAGTTCCAGTTAAATTATTGTTTTACAATTTCGCTATGTGTATACATATTTTATGGTCGTGACTGTACTAGCGTCAGAGCTTGGATGATTTTTCAACAGAATAAAAATAACAATCTGATTTTCCCGTTTCTAAACTGTAATCGTACAAGTACCTACTAATGTCAAGACTATTCAACATAACTGAAGCCCAATTTGCATTATGGTTATTTTTGGACTACAAAAGGTTTTCGATTGAATACAGAATACAGGATTAATTTAAAAGGAGTCAATATATTCAACGAGGTGCATAACACTGGACAACTTTTCTCAAGAAATATAGGTCGAAAATAATATTTTCATACAAACATAAGTCACGTGACTGGTCACTTTGTATGAAAAATTCATTTTGCATTTTAAGCTTTCGACCTATGTTCCTTGGGGAAAGTTGTTGAGTTTTATACACCTGATTACCTCGTTGAATATCGCACTCCTTTTAAATTAATTCAAGTTATGCAATACAAAATTTCAGCCTGAATTTGGTAATCCCTTGCAGTTTAGTAAAGTTTAATCTCCAGTTATTCATCAGCTAATAAACTGAGATTGAGTAACGAACATAAAACTTTTAGTTAGTTAACTCAAGTTTAACTCGTTCGGATGACGCTTAACGGGATTTTAGTTAACACGACGGTAACACGCCCCAGGCAACATCCGCAGTTTGTCGAAAGGTTTTAGGAGTTTACAGTTAAGTTTACATAAGGTATCATTAGGTTCAAAACAAAGTGAGTTCAGAACGTTAAAAATATTTAACAAGCTGCGCCATGCGGTGTTTCTTGAGTCAATTTTTTTTTTAAGTTTAAAACCATCCTAAATTTTATCCCCTGCATAAATAATTATATTAAATAAATACAAACAAAACGCTAGCTTTTAAGGTCGCTAACTAACTAATACTGTAAGCTTAATTCTAAGTTTCTCATGTAAGTGAAACCTGTTAGATCTTTTTGAGAAAATAATGTCTCTAACCTCAATAAAATAGCCACTAAATTCCTCTATTTTTTATCTAAATTGGTTCAGCCATTTGAGCGTGAAGAAGTAACATATTTTATAAAACATATTTTATACAAAAACACCCAACAATATTATGGTATTTATAAAAAAAAATTCAGACAATTTACATACATACATACATCCATATTGTGGAAAAATAATAAAAGATTTTATATAACTCTCCTAACTAAGGATCTCCTTACAGAAGATGAAATTCGGTTTGCTATTGTTTTCAGGATTTCATTGCGGCTACCACGCACTCTGAAGATCAGGGATACCGTTTTTTTGCGCATGACGGCATGAAAGCCTGTATCATATTAGTATGATAAATATTATTCAAAACCGCCCTGTAACTGTCCTACTGCTGGGCACAGATCTTTACTCATATTATAGAGAAGGAACGAGCTCTGATCACCACGCTTGCTTATTGTGGGTTGACATTAGTTTTTAAACCGTTAAAAAACATATTTATGATTTCCAATCAATGTCAGGTACTTTCTGGTTTATATCTTATTCTGAATATATTAAAGATCGGATGTTTTCTTAGAAAGAAATATTATGTTTTCAGTCTCGTGGCCATTTATCTCAATTAATCCCTACGTCAGCTGTCTCGACGAGACGACATGCTGAAAGAAATAAAGAAAGTGAACTAGCTCTGATACAAATCCTTTAAACTCTTTACTAAATTGTTGAAACGTTTCCTGGAATTCTTACTTGAAATGCTGCAATCAAAGACTTTTTTCAAAACGAATACTTAACGGGTGTCCTTACAATTGCGCGGGAGTAAGTGACATTAAAATAAGTAACGTTATTAAGTCATTATTCTGATTTCATTTATTACGAATTTATTCGATACTAGCTGTTGCCCGCGGCTTCGCTCGCGCGTAAAGTAAAGAGTAGTATTAAAGGTAGATGTATTCTGCGATTTTCAAAGTAAGGAGAATGTATAAAATTTTTCATCTAATATTATGGCGTTAAAATAACAATAAAAGTAAAGTAAGTAGCAAAAGCATTTGTGTTATGGAATCGGAGACAAAAAAGGTACCATAAACACCCAGACTCCAGACTATGTATAAAAGTGATTTTCTACATGGACCCGTCCGGGGATCGAACCTGGAACCTTAGAGCTGGCGACACCTTAAAAACCGGAGTGAACGCCACTCGACCACGGGAGTAATCATTATAGATATGTCTTAGATGGTCATTATCTTATCTATTTATCTTTTCATCTGTCTATCTTTGAGAATACTGAACTTCACATACCAACTATTTCAGCCCTTATTTCACCCCCTTAGAGGGTAGATTCCTAAAATCTCGGAAATACATCTTATTTATTTCTAACTAATAATCCTTGTATGAAATTGAATGTGTCTATCTTTGAAAACGACACAATTCATATGCCTACAAACTTCCAACCCCTTTTTCACCCTCTTAGGGGGATGATTTTTAAAATCGCTGAAATCGTGTTTATTTATTTCTATCCAGAAACCCGTATACGAAATTTCATGTGTCTATCATTGAAAATACCGAACTTCCCATAAAAACTTTCAACCCCTATTTTACCCCCTTAGGGGGTAGATTTCTAAAATCTCGGAAATACATCTTATTTATTTCTAACTAATAATCCTTGTATGAAATTTAATGTGTCTATCTTTGAAAACGACACAATTCATATGCCTACAAACTTCCAACCCCTTTTTCACCCTCTTAGGGGGATGATTTTTAAAATCGCTGAAATACATCCAAAAGAAAAGTAGCCTATAGCCTTCCTCAATAAGTGGACTATCTAACAGTGAAAGAATTTTTCAAATCGGACCCGTACTTCCTGAGTTTAGCGCGTTCAAACAAACAAACACTTCAGCTTTATAATATATAATATATACATAGATAAATAATTATAGTATCTTAGCCGTGTCACAGATTAATAAATAGTTACTTGGCCGTGTGCAGCGCCCCTTATTGAACTCCACTGCGGGTGACGTAACCTACGACAAACTTATTATTTGCGGTTGGTACAGTATTCGGGTCTAGGGATCGAACCGCAAAATTAAGTTTGTTTTTTTTTGTATATACTTTTCCGGGATAAAAACTACCCAGTGTGGTGCCCAGGATATTAAAGAACAATTATACCAAGTTTCATCGAAATCGAACCGGTAGTTTTTGCGTGATGCCTGAACAAACAGACAGACAGACAGACAAAAATTTTTTTAATCACATTTTTGGGTTCGGTGTCGGTCTAGTAACACACCCCGCCATTAATTTTTTTGATATTTTCAATGTACAGAATTTTCACTTCTACAGATTTATTATAAGTATAGATTGTCTGTTTCCCGCAGCTCCGCTCGCGATCCCAATTTTTCTTTTGTAAATGTAATTTAGCGTCACCCGGGGATAGTGCAGCTTCAGAATTTTTGAAATCGGTCAAATCTTTCCTCTTTATAATATCAGTACTGGTATAGATTATGATAATATTCTTATACTAATTCGCGCAGATATTAAGAAGAAAATATCCTTAAAAAATCTAAAAAATAATTACACTAGTAAGTGGATAAAGGAAATCAAAAACTGTTAAAAAAATCCCTATATAGTAATATAATACCCACCTCTGAGCAATAGCAATATTTCATCAATTTTTTACGTCACAGTATCGGAAGATATGAGCGGTAGTTTAAGAGCAATTGCAGCGGTCGCTCGCGTGAGACGAGGAAATTGAAGTCTCATTTAATACTTAGTAAGTTATTTCACTATTTGTCAATTATTTTACAATGTAGGTGTGTGATCTGCTTAGAATATAAGACGTCGTCTCATTGATGGTCTCTTTACGAATTGATGCTCAGGTAGGTATGTACTTACTACTAAGTTGCATATTGCTATTTTAAACAAATTTGTAGTCAAACTTCGAATACAATTGTGTGTTGCGTTATGGGTTTCAAATACAGATAGGTATGTGTGTCCTTAGATATATTTAACTTATAGCCTATACAGTTACACCATCTGTCCTTTTTTAATCTACTACTAAACAATGACATGGTAAGATCGCGAATCTGCGAAATTAAATTAGGAAAAATAAATATCACAAAAACAAACGCAAAAGTGTGTACATTTAATATAATATTATCGCGGTTTCACTGTGGTTTTCTCGTACAATCCAGTACAGCATTAGAGCAAATAGATGTAAGAATAAAAGTCAACACTTTGCGAGATAATATCCATGTTATTTGCAAAACTAAGCGAATGCTACAAGTGCCGCCGTTTATTTTGATTTCCCGCGAGAGCTCTAAGTTTCCACCGTCTTACCGAGCTTCCGTATATCTATCAAATAGATTATGACACCTCTTAGATACTGAAAACTGTTTTCTAGATTTATTTTCGTAAGTAATTCAATTAGGTTGTATTGGAAGAAATTGATAGCATATTAAACTTGATTTGAAGTTTTAACATAGTATAACCTCCATTACACTATTTATTATGATTAGTAATGCGAGTAGTTATATGAACGTCTCTTCCTAGCTTGATAGCATGATTATATACGAATTAAATACATATATTTTTTTGATATACTATATTTTTTATTAAAAAAAATTACCACGATGCGCGACGTGCTGCGGGTTCGATCCCCGCATGGGACAAGCATTTGTGCGATCCACAGATACTTGTTCCAAGTCTGGGTGTTCTTTGTGCAAGTGATTTGAATGTTTGTGAAACCCTCGCGAGACAAGGATTAAATTCCTTAGTGCGGGCGTCGTTTTATAAAATATAAAAAAAATACCGCTAGGATGCAAGTTCATAGTTAACAGTTCATTACTTCAATATTAACAAATGTTGCAACAGTCGAATAGTTTAGTAAGTCATCAAGATTCATCATTGTCCTTTGACCTTTAACAAATAATAATAAAAACCAGAAGGAAACATCAGCAACACCTACTCCAGATATCTTCGCTTATCAGAATGTTCATTCGTATCCCAGTCAACACTTTCAATGAACAGAAATGACGACGACGGATCTTAAAATATTCTTGAGGGAAACCAATAATAACAGAAGGAGTCACCGAAATTCTATTACGTTTTATATATCTACCTATAACTGACAATTTTGTAACATATTTTGCGTACTACGTTAATGTAAGAGTGATACATAAAAATGAAATTATGACTATGTGTTTTTTATGTATTTTCAGACACGTATGTTATGGTTGTAAATGTAAAGTTTTAATGTATATGTTTATTTCAGTATACGTTTCAAATAAATATTCGCGTGGGTAAGTGTCCTTTTATATTTTAGCCAATTATTGAAGAACTTTTTATAGTTTTTACGTCCCTATTTAGAATTGAGTAAATATGAGTGCGATACTTCAGATGAATCGTTCATTTTAAGACGTCATCCTTTCTTAGTTACTTATTCAATTTTAGTCAAGCGTTTCCCGTCCCAAAGTAGGTAAGTTATTGGTTGGTTGGTTGATCGATACCCGTACAGTCTCTATTCCAGAGATTTTAATTTGTATGTTTTCATTTTTTACTTCTCCTGACGACACTACATAATAGAATAGAATATTTATTTCTTCAGAATGAAGGTAGCTACAATATAGTGGTTGCAATAATATATTAAAGATTTAAAGTATCCTTCACAGGATTTATTCTATTAAATCTCAGAATAATGTCACACTTCATCATTATATCAATGCATTATTTGCCACAGTAAACTTAATGTCTTATTAGCTCAAATTAAATGTAAGTTTATTTCTTTGATACTGCATGCAGTGATTTATTCCGTTCTAATACCAACAACTAATACCATTGGTATTTGTTTCATTCATATTTATTTTCTATTCCGAACGGGTACCATTATTTAAACTAATACCAAAACAAGTTTAAGGATATAAGGTACAGTCAGTGAAAATGCTTTGTATGAAATTTTAAGACTTTTAATTTAAAAAAAAAGAGTATCTTAATCCAAAAAAATAAATTAACTTTTAGACGTTTGTAAAAATATTAACAAACGTCTAGCTCAATAATAAAATATGTCTAATAATCAACATTATTATAATTTTAGTTCCTCCTAGTGCATGACTGTGCATAATATCTTTGTTGCAAAAAAAAACAAAACAAGAACAATTTACTTACAATCTAAAATTACAAAATATCTCAGAAATTTCGCGCAGGTAAAAAAAATTGCAAGATGATTCACATAAACCTGTTTTTCTCTGTTTTGTGGCATAAACTATCTTTGTCTTTGTAAAAATATTGGAATGTCGTGAATTTGGAAAGTTTTAGAATTATATATTATTATAACAATAATTTGATTAGGTTTGACTGAGCTGACTGTACCAAATTCAAGTTGTTGGAATTCGTTCGCACATTAAATTTAATTATTTAAAGATTGGTATCCGTTCGGAATAGAAAATAAATATTGTTGAAACAAATACCAGTGGTATTAGTTATTGGTATTAGAACGGAATAAATCCATGCAGTGTAAGGTTTGTAGGCTGACTAAATGTTAGAAGGCATTTTATACCAATCGACCTTATTTAAATCAGAATTTAGAAATAAACTGTCTATGTTCAGGCAAGTGAGTCACACATCAAATACCTTGCCATTGTATTAAGTTCTATATTCGTGGCAACAACTTGTTGATATCGCTGCATCACGAAACGCGTGACGCAACTATTATTCAATTTGTTTTACCTTTTGATTGGTAATTACAAGAACAATAATACTTTGCGCGGACGACATGATATTGATATACTTACTGCCATTGAGGTTTGTTTAACGTTCTAAGTGTTAAATAAATAGATTGTAACTCCTTTAGTTGGACTAGTTTGATCGTAATTCACGGAGAATATGTAGCAGTTTTTAACCGACTTCTAAAAAGGATGAGTTCTATGTTAGACTGTATGTATCTTTTTTTAAGAATGTATCTCCGTCAATTGTAGAGCGAATTTCAAATTATCATAACGAGTTATCAATGACGTAAACATAATAATTAAAAGTAAAAAAAACCCGTGCAGCCTCAGAAATACGAAATTAAAAATAGTGTAAGTAATTGAAAATATTAAACATCACTTGTATTTTTTAAATGTTTATTAAATGTCATCTAACTAGACTTTTCCCAAGCAATGTTGGGGTGGGCTGCCAGTCTTACTGGATTTACCTGAATACCGTATATTACACGGAGCGACTGCATTCTGACCTCCACAGCCCATTTTACTGGGTGACACAATATCCCATAGTAAGACTGATTGTCAGTATTGTAACGACTTATCGACTGTCAAAGATCGACTTATGACAGTCGGGGCCAACGGCTAAAGGTGCTTTCCGACGCACCGAGAAGCTTCGGTATGTTTATAAATTTTCACCCATAACAATCTTAAATGTTTTTAATAAAACTAAAAACACAATGTTTAAATAAAATACTCAAGTACAACATGTGTAGTGGTAAAATATAAAGCAAAAAAAAATGTAGTACAAATTGGTGGAAGGTTCTATTTGTACAGTAATTTGTTTTTAGGAGAACAGTTCCAACAGTGGTATCAATTACATTCCGGTTACATGAATTTGTATACGATTCTTGGGGAAAAGAGATATATTCATTTAGTTGGAAAAGAGTCCTATTCTGTGAAACTATTCACTCAATTTGAATTGAAATAGAACTTTTGTTTATGTAAATCTATATTTGGTATATTAAACGAATTGAAATAAAGAACTCAAAAATTCAAAATAAGTATTTGAAAATTTTCTAAGAATTAAGGGAGAGCGAGAGGGAAAAACAACACATTCATATTTTTGGTTATTTATTATTTTGTTTTTTTTTGTCCGTTCTTTTGTGCGCTCATAATATTTCTCAGTAAGCAAATTATGTATACAAATCTTTATGAGAAATCAAATTATTATAAGCTAAAAACTAATTTTAAGTCTTAAATAAAATTATAATTTTTAAAACCCTAAATTAAACTATCGCGTTGCATGACTAAAATAATTTTATTTCACTTTACTCCTACTAATTTATAATACTCATGAGGTATTAATCAATTCCACAAGTAACAAACAGAGGCGTATGTTCAAAAGTTATTATAGTAAATTGCAAGATGTATAAAGGAATTTGTAAAATACCCACATGCGACACTGCCAATGAAAGTATAGAATGGCTTATCTGGGCAGGTTGCGCCCGTCAACCAAGAAAATGGATTACGGAGAAATGGGTTGCCTACCGCTATTTATTCACTTTACACTGCACTGTTGTTATTTTAATATTTTTCAATTTATAACATTGTTTCTTGTAGTTTATTGAAACGAGGTAACGCATAATAAATCATAGGACATAAATAAAAGCTAAAGTAAAATGAAAGAGTTTTTGCAACAGAAATAATATTATGCACCATGAATTATTTTGAAATATTTTGTTAGCAAAAAAATCTTTCACCAAAAGTATTGTTGAAGATTAAACTCTTATCTAAGCAACATTTTTATCAGCCAAGACTGTACATAAAGTCTCAGTTATTAATTTTGAGTCATATTCAATTAACATTTTAGTTACAACAAGAATAATAAAAATATTTTTCACAATTACTGACATCTGCCAAACCTCAAATCCTGGATTTAGACTGGAACACTGACGTGATAAAATGGTTTCCAAACCGATCCTCGCCTAAAATATTTATGTGATGGTCAAACCGACAGCTTCGTGTTACCGGCTTTTCCTGTATATGACTAACGACCACTACTTACCTAGAACTCTCCGCAAAAATCGTGGCTTAACTTCGCATAATAAACTGTCACCACGGTAGCCGCCAAGTCGCCAACCCTACCAAGTTCAAATGCTACTTGTCCTCATAAATCCATGTCGTACATTATAAAAATATCTACTTGAAAAAGGCGTCGGAAAAACCATCATGTTTTCGGTATAACACTGAAACGTGGTTATACGAAGATTAGTCACAATAAAAGATGTGTAGGTGTGTGCGATATCGTATTGGAAAACAAGATTGTGACCGTGTAGCGGGTGTGCTTAATGGCCCGGCCGGGACACGAATCTCGGCTCCCGGGACAGAGGCGGGAACAAACAGCCTCCTGCGGGTCCGATCCCAATTTATTAGACGTGCCGCGCCGGGAAACGTTTGGGACCATAAAAAATTTACAAGAACGCGCCCGACGGTTACTCGATGCAATTTATTCGGAAACCTACCTGAACTATGTACCCGCTATATCTTTTCGTCTAATGCGTAATATATTTTTTATGTACGTGATTTTCTTGGGTTGTTTTTTTTTTGCGACGTGCGTCAGATACGAGAAACGGAAATAAATACTTAAACAGTAAAAATACTGTACACATGTGTTACGGTGTCACTTAGGCTGTAAACAACTTTAATATTCACCAATTTAGCTTATTTTATGTTGGATAAATAAAAATGGTGGTTTACGATGATTGCGATGACGTTTTACGACGAATTAATAACAAACAGCTACCGAAGCATCGTTAATTTTAGCATGTTGTAGTTTAGTATTACGGTATCAACTAAAATCTCCTTTGCGATGGATTTTAATAATATATTCAAAGCAGGTGTACAATGTATCCGAACACGGGGTAGGTAGCACCTGTCACATTAGGTGACACAAACTATTGCCCGGACGCAAATCTCTTTAAAAGACACGTGTATCGCAGGCCGAGACACATTCAACCATTCAACGTAATACAGTGACACTCGATTATAGAACTATGTAAACAGAATGATAATGTTTACTTCCATTCATTTCATTCATTCGATTTTCAAACCGAATATTTTTTTTCAACGATTTATATTCAGCCAGCCCTATAAAGCGTGTGTATACTAAATCTGCATTATGAGATATGGTTACCGACCTAAATGAATGTATATTATGGAAATTTATAAAAATACATCACAGCTCATATAAAACCGGCGTGCAGGTACGCTAACTAGAAAGCTCTGGTTACTTTTCATTCAGAATAAATAATGTATTATTCTGAATTCACAATGGTTTCAACTTTTCCAACGTAACTTTGTATGAAATTTTCCTACTGCGACTCTACAATCAAGTTTGAATGCAGTTAAATGGCTATACACGTATTGTTAGTATATAGTATTTTTGTTGAATTATGTCTTTATATTTTTTGTTATTGTTCAAAATGAACCCATTACAACTATATGTTGGTTCAGTGAACTATTTACGACACTTCATGTCGAGCCGGTGAACAATACCGATTAATTCCTTATATTTTTACATTTTTAAATTGATATTATGGTGCTGAATTGAGAACGTACACCGAATGAACTTTTTTTAGTACTAACAAATATGAAACATAATGTCGGTTTGCTAGTATGTAGAAAAAATACACTTCAAGATTTATAAACGATACTTACTTTGTCGATTGTTTCTAAAATTCAATTTGCAGTATCTCAATTTTTTTTTGTCATTTTTACCGGTATAGCTGGAAAGAATGCCGGTAGGCTTTTGCCCAGCTATGGGACAGGCTAGATACAATAACAATAATATTGACCTACTACATACCATACTATAAAAAAGATACAGTTGCAATTATACCATCATTTAATGTAAAATATCGTTAATATCAATGGAATTCCAATTGAACTGTTTGAGAGCATATTCAAAGCAGAGTTAAATTAATGCTGCAATAATGACCGAACACAATATGGCATCCTTCCTGTCCACATATTTAAAGAGGCCAGAAACGTACAGAATGGCGAGCATTTTAGTATTACAAACTGAAGCATTTAGCGGATGAATCGGCAACCATTAATTTATGAGCATCGATTTAAATTAAACAGCGGATACTCGGACAAATTGTGTGGCTTCGCTGAACACTAAAAGGGCGAAAAAATAGTTATTTGTATAATTTTTTTAAATGGTAACCCTACACTAAATGTAAAGGTTAGAGTTGTGTAAGAAAAGGAAAGTTTTGAAGATAAAATGAACAAAAAAAAAATCAGAAATAGGTAAATAAGGTCCTTAAGGAAAGGCATTGTAGGTTTTGAGCCCTACTGATTAAGTGACTAAAGAAAAAAACCTACACTAAATGTAAAGGTTAGAGTTGTGTAAGAAAAGGAAAGTTTTGATTAAGATAAAATGAACAAAAAAAAATCAGGAATAGGTAAATAAGGTCCTTAAGGAAAGGCATTGTAGGTTTTGAGCCCTACTGATTTCTTAAATCCTAATTATATGAACTGTGACCCGTTTTAGAAGTATTAGATAATTGAAGCGTTTTTACCGACATTGACTTCTTAATTTTAGATCTTTCTGATTTATCACAGGAAAAGGCCATTGCCACGATTACTGTTCAATGTGCTTATCGATATACATATAATTGTTCACAGGTAGCTTGCAATAGAAAACGTACTGATTTTGGCCACATTCACTAGTCCGTGAAATAAAGCTTCTCTATTTAAATGAAACGAACGCTCCAAGCATTTTTAGATTTTTTATTGTCCACGATTATTTATCGCCGCCGTTCGGAATTCAAATTGCATTCTTTTTTTTATAACTATTTGGTAGGTGATACATGGTCGATGAAAATTATTGTTAAATGAGTGAATGATTGGATTGATATTAAAACTTACGTTCACCAGTCGAGTGTGCTATTTCATGCTCTGTTTATATTCGCTATATTTCTTCACACACCTGAAACAAGAAGAAGACATCATTATTTATAGGTAAATTAATTCATTATCTAAATAAAAAGGCAGGGGGATTACATACTGGAATTATAACTAGGTATTAATACACGCCAAAGTAAAACTAATTTGGCACTAAATAATATCAACGAATCAATAAAATAAGTTAATTATATTATTATATCCTCAGTCGAGTGCCAAGTATTCTGATAACTCCTTGGCATTTACTTTATTACAGAGAGTCGACGCCAAATAATATTAACTTTGTATTTAGGTGCCTACAGTCTACAGAATAGTACAGAGTAGTGTAAAGATCAAAATTCTATGATTAAACCTTAGAACACAAGATTATTATGATTATATAAATCAAAAGTTACGTTTAAATACGGTATTTACGGGGTATAAAAACAAAAGCCCGTTTAATAACTATAAAATAAAAAATAAAAATTGACACTTGTTTTTTCCCATAGCAAAACAATAAAACATTTCATATTGCAGCGTTTTAGAATGGTTGTTTTAGAGTAGGGCCCTGCAACGTCACAACGGTAATGTTAGCAAAAAGAACACAGTGACGTCACGGCACAACAACTATAAGCAGGGACAGATAATATTCTACACATTTATTTACACTTTCTAGACATAGTCAAGTGTGTAAATACGTGTAAGTATAGAAAGGAGAGTGGTAAATATACATTTATCATCGGTCCTGTATCATCATTTTTCACCGTCTTTTTAAGGAAGTGTTGCTAATTATTAAACAACTTTTAAGATATTAGTAGTGTGATTCGACAGTTTCGCTATGCAGGGTGTGAACTCGGTGATGGTAACATTATGTGCAGGGGGCGCGGTGCTATGAGATCCCCACTTAGCTGATACACTTTTTGGCCACCAAACCAGCGACCAATCACAATCTGACGCGGTTGTACATTATACTGAGAGTTAATTGAAAACAAATTTCTTATTTAAATGAAAAAACTGAATGGTTTGTTCTTAAAAAAAATGAAACTCGTTCCATTTTTCAATCATAGTCCACAATTCTATGTTCGATTATTATTCATGAATATTGTTTACAGTCATTGATATCTCAAATAGTTGCGTGAATAAAATAGTATCGTAAAAACTTATTCAGACAGAGTAGTACCAACTAATATCCGTGTGACAAGTGATACACGACTTGCCGTTACGAACTTGACACGATGGAAAATACAACATAATATCTTAATATGATTTTCCCTTTTCCCGTTTTTGTTTATAAAAGATGATGTAATATGGCTTCAACATTGTGACACATATATTTTATGGTTTTAAGTTTTTTTTAATGGCAGTTTTCGGTCGCGGTTTTAAGGAGCCAACCCACAGTGTAAATGTTGTACGAAAAATACCCATTAGCGAACTAAATGCCAGCCACTTTGTTTGAGCTATCGTTAACAGTCTACGGTAGCTATTTATAGACCTGTCTGTTTAAATTATAATAGTCTACTGGGCTATAAATAGGCTAATGTTGAGACCGTTTTCAGGCACTTCCTGGTGTCAATGTTACGCTGTTATCATTGATTTATGACGAGAAACTGTGCATTTACACTGGTAAGAAGCAAACCTACTTTGAATACGAAAGCCGAAGCTATAAACTCCAGTATTCTGCGTTAAGTAAATAATAAAGTTAATGAGAAATCTTAGAATGAATGTAGAGGGAATGAATGATACTTAATCAGTGTTACGATCGCATTTCGAACGGACGAAACCCAAGTTTTATACAGCCCCTTATATCTTCTCGTATTGAAAACTATAATACAGATGAATAAATGCAATCGTAAATAATTTATAGCAATCGCCGCGAATAATCTTTCATCGGAGGCCGACAGTAATTGCATGTCACCAATTTATAGAGCTTGTGAAACAAATGAAACGATTAAATGTTAATTTTAGATTTAAATCAGTATTGTGACGGATTGATTGCCTTCATAAATAAATGTGGTTTGCAGAATCAATAAATGGTAATTAAAAATCGATTTCAGTCTGAGGAAAGTTGTGTAACTTTATGTTCGAAAACTGATCGTGTGTAGAATAAGGTCCACTATGTCGAAATGTTAGTCCAAATACATTTTATTATTCCAACTCGACTCGATTCCTACATGCTTAAGTGTTATAGCAATGCTTCTGTAAACATACTTTTCTGTTATATTTTTCAATTAGTGTACGAGCGGCTCTTTAGAATGTTTTCATGTTATGGCGTGCTCTTGTAAACAAACAATTCCACATGAATATTTTGAGTACAGTCTGCATCAAAATAGATCACTTTGGATGTCTAATAGATACTAATGGTATGTGTTACTATAATGATTTGAAAAGTCATAATGTGAATCTCTTTATGAATCTTTCGGTTTTTTGTATGATGTATGATGTTAATATATGCAATTTTCTACGCGAAAACTATGTTTTCAAAATCTGTTGCCCTGAATTCGAATTTTAGCACCATTGCAATTTTTTTATTATTATTTGGTACCTACTAATAATTAGCTATACAAAATAATGCGTCTCTAATTACTTGTTATCTTATTATTATTGTAGGTTAACTGTATGTTATAAACAAGCTTTATCAACCGGTAGTAAATCACTTGAGTCCAGATTGTTATCCAAAGTTACCACACAATCAATATAGGATTAACATGCCCACGGATTATTAAGTGGAGATAATTAATAGAATATGCACATTGCGTTACCACTAATGCAAGGTTTTAGTGCTTCCGAGTAACTCAAGTGATAATTATAGTGATGCGTGTCGCAACAGGGTTCGAAATCTTCTAAATGAAAAAAGGAAAAGTAACCACTAACCATGCTCTTCATAACATGTGTTAGAAATTGATTATATTCATAATTAATCATCTGCCTAGCCTTTTCCTAGCTATTTTGGGGTCGGCTAAGACTTACCGGATTTAGCTGAATACCGTATTTTACATGGAGCCACTGCCTATCTGACATGCACATTGCACAACCCATTTTACTTGGTAACACAATATCCCATAGTTAGTCGTTAGAAATGTAATGACATAACGACTGTCAAAGATGGACGTATGACAGTCGGGACCAACGGCTTAACGTGTTTTTTAAGGGACCGGGTGGGGGGGTCACAGTTTATTTACAAATAGTCAATAGTCAAACTGTACGGCTTACAATTTATTCATAATTAATGTAAGAGATTATAACAGGCCATGTTGTATTTCTAATTTATGTTAACTTTAAAAATATTAGACCTGTTTTTCTGCTTTTGTATAAGTATTTTAAAGTTAAAAATAACGTTTGCTAATTAGTAGTATCTAAAACTAGCACTAAGCACTTCTAGTGTTACCGTATTTGGAAATACTGTGTGGTTAGTTAAATATGACTACTAAACAAAAAAAAGTAATTAAAAACTAAGTGCTAAGTGGTCAGCTCGTCGTCACTATGAAAAGAAATGAAGATGATATCATTAAGATAATATTTTCATTTGCCTCTTCGCAAATGAAGCGGAATTCTGACTCGAATGAAAGAGTGAAAACTATGTTGAAGTCGACACGCTTTAGAAAGGTTTAGCTTAGCTTATTAAAAGTAACATAAAATACCAAAGAAATACGAGGGACTTCTGGCTAAGTGAAAAGCCGTCCTCGCTGCGGTTGGTCCGTGGATGGGTGACTATTTGTAAACATAACAAAACCTCTCCATGCCATCGAAAGCAATTTTAGCCGTTCGTGTCGATTGCCATACAATAATCTTTGACAGACGTTAAGTCATTACGATTCTGACAACCAGTCTTAATATGGGATACTGTATTATCCAGCAAATGGTTTGTGGAGGTCAGATAGGCAGTCGCTCTAGGTAGCCAAATTCGGTAAGACTAGAAGCTAACCCCAACCGCGTGGCATTAGGTTAACACGCCAATTACCCCTATGCCCGATTTGACGCGGCTTCGATACCCGCATTAGACACGTATTTTATGATCCAAAAATGCTATTCCCAAATCATGTTGTTATGTGCATGTTGCATGTAATTTGAAGTTTTGTAAATACCCCTGCGTAATAAGTATTAAATTCCTTAGTGTGGAAGTCGGCCTCTAAAGACGAAAAAAAGAAAAATATTAATTTTATTATTAATATTTAAATTATTAAATAATTTCTTTTTTTTCCTGGTATTGGTATCCACGTTCAGGAAAGCATATAGTAAGAAATAAATACTGTAACCTTGTTATGGGATTATTCTGTTAAACAAACGCTATCCATAAGGGGAAACAGAGGGTATTGAATGGCTAACGAATTAGCCAATAAGTCTCCCGACCGATGTTCCAATGAAGTCATTTGTTAAAATCGGTGCCTATTAGGCATCGCACCACCGCATGCGAGGCGAGGCTATCACGGCTTAGCGCTAATCGACTCGCCTTAGATACGATCAGTTTTGTTAGTTTTCTGTTAAAGCTTCATTAATGGTAGAGACCAGGTACAGTATTTGTTTAGGATCATTTGGAACACTCCAGATAACAATACGCTACACCATTTTATAATTTGGATACATCGAAAAAGGGACCGAAGTTGCGAAGTTTATATTTCCGTATTTTTTCAGTGATTATTTAAATGGCTTTGCTTCATTGTTCTGTATAGATCAACTCATATTTATGTTCGCTGTAATACTTTTTAATATTGCTCTTCCATCCGTAGTATGTTATATTTTCTCGCTCTCCTAACAATAGAATTAAACCCTAAAGCCCTTTCGTTCCCGTTTTCATTGAATACGGAATAAATTTTGCGTGAATGTCTGATTTCGAAATTAATCGGTTTGCGTGAATATTTCTTCCAAAGTTAGACGGGGAAGTTAAACCTGGCCAGATAACGTTATTAATCTATCTAAGTTATATCTTTATCACTGTCATCTGTTTTATGTATAACTAGATGAAAACCCGGCTCCGCTCGGTTTAAATGTGACTCATGATACACAATGTAGGCAAATATTCTGTAGTCATCGGTTCTATAATATCGGTTCAATTGGTCAATCTCAGGTTTAAAGAAAGAACACATAACAAAGAGTTTATCATAAAAAAGTTTCAAAAACAATATTTTCGCGAAACGTCAATGACTGAAGAAAAGTATTAAGTTTTGTTATGATTCAATCAATGTTTCCGGCAAGACGTTTCTTTAATAATAATAATATGTAATTATGAAATAAAATTACCGCTGACTGACAGCTTTGATTTTTGTTATGGTTAGTATTCTTTTTTCTATGGTTGTTATCGCAATCGGCCAATCTCAGGTTTAAAGAAAGAACACATAACAAAGAGTTTATCATAAAAAAGGAGTTTATCATAAAAAAAGTTTCAAAAACAATATTTTTGCGAAACGTCAACGACTGAAGAAAAGTATTAAGTTTTGTTATGATTAACTCCATGTTGCCGGCATTTTCAGGCTACTTAGGCCCATAGATATATACCTTACAGACTACTCATATATATTTATAAGTACATTTTGTGTTATTAATATAAACGTTTCGTTTTACACAGTCAAATGAGTCACAGTTCTTTGTGATGGCTACTTCTTTGGCGCGACGTACGCGATGTGTTAATTGGCGAGGCGTATATTATGCAACGGAACGTGAAAAAAGCGAAATAAATATCGCGTTCCGAAACGATTCTGGTCCCAACTATCATGCAACTCTGTCATACGCCCTGTCAGCACTGTAATCACTTCAAGGAGGTTGTATGATAATAAACTCCTTGAATCACTTCGAAGCAGAATTATCTGTTACGGAACGTGGCCTTATTAATTACCCAAGATGGCGACTGCGGTTTTTTTGTTTGTCAGTGCCATTAGAATTTAACGAAATTCTCCATAATCCGAATTTTGCGGATATATGTTGTCGACTCGAAATCAATATTTTTTATGTTTTGTTATTCATATAAGGTTTCGATCGAGTCTACCGTACCCCTGAACGAAATTATTAATATAGATAATAACTTAAAATCAAGTAGTACGGTGTACTTACCAAGAAAATTTAACAAATTTAAGACTTATTTAATCAAAACTTATTTATGTTTTGTTAAATAAATAAAAGACAGGCCGATTTTTAAAAAGCAATGACCTTTAAAATAAAAACGAACAAAAAAGAAAACTTTAATGGCATCCAATAGTTTTGAGCACTGATGACCAGCTTCATAAATCTCATGCTAATTTATCACAGAGGTTTTATTTAAAACATTAAACTCATCAATTTCCATAATCGAAAATTGATGGCCGCTTTTAAGTATTTATGACCAAATAATAATATATTCACATTATACCTCTATCACCAACGTAACGTATCGTATAAAATTTTTACATTAACATGTTGAATGCAAAAATTCAGTTCGATATTGTAGCACGTATTGGCAATTTTGCATACATCGTGGGATCAGACGACAGGCGCTCCCTGGAGGCTGTGTTATCAGCCGCCGCTATGATTCAAAAGAGGCGACATTTACATAAAACTTTCTGTTTGTGCTCCTTATACCACTGTTATGTATCTAACACATTCAATTTTAGAAGGAATACGTGAATTTCAGAATATTACGTACTTCATATCTTCTAGAATGTAAAGGCATGGGATAAAAATTTTCTTTACTGTCAACCATTAACTTTTTGAAAAAAGAAGAGATAGCCGTCACTTGGAGAGACTTTCATGCACATAAACAACAAAAGCTTTCAAATTTTTTCATCGTCTCATTTTCCTTATTTATTTGAAAACAGTTCCTTTTGAAGTAACGTTCTCAAATAATCACAGTCGAGGTAACAGCAATAAAAATAGTTTTTGTATCGTTTGAAAATTGATGACGTAACTTGCTTCAATTTTACAAGCAATAAGTTCTACGAAGGCGATCTCGATGCCAGTATTTTCCTTTCAAAGACTGGGTACGTCTTGTTGTAATGAAAATTTATGTTGGTGGAGTAATAAACGATACGCCTTTGTTGCTGTTTCCTTAGTACGAGTTCCTCGGTTTTGCAATACATGAAATAATGCATCCACTGGCGCTGCGGAGTGCTTGTTCCCAAAACAATAGAACGCGAGCGATTTTCACGAGAACAGAGATTACGGGAAAAAGCTTTATCGGAATGTTGTCATGTGCACTCATATGCTGAACAAATAATAACACGACTATCATAGATAACATCTTTTAAAACAACACTATTCTTTAAACCTTACACCAAGTAGTATTGCGAGTGTACCTTAAAAATATTCAGGACTAGCTTCTGCCCGTGACTTCGTCTGCGTGGAAATCAGAATTGGGTCCACAAAGAAATGAAAAAAAAAACATTTTTCACTCGTGTTATAGCTTGCGCTGTAATAGAGAAAAATACCAAATTTCAAAGCTGTTTGCCCACGGCTTAGCTCAGAAACAATATTCAATTTTCCCTCGGGAACTACTTAAGGAATCGGGATAAAACGTATTTATATATATCTATGTTCTTTTCCTTGTCAAAGGCTATGTGCATGCCAAATTTCATCTAAAACCGTTCAGCCGTTTTTGCATGATTAGGTAACAAACATCCAAACATCCACACTTTCACATTATTTTATAATATTAGTAGGATTATGTGCTTAAACTAGGTAGGTATATTATCCTATCATTTGCCAGTAAATTGCGAGCCGCTAAACAATTCCATGGGACCGTTACAATTGAATTACAAGATCGGTAGCGGTAAATTCGTTTGTACAAATGTATTGATCGTCTTTTGACTGTAAAAGAGGAGTTTAAGAGGCTGAAATGAATTCAGTGTTGGCGCGGCTGCAGCAGGTTGTAATTTAATTAGTCGGCAATTTGAGCGGGCGCCGGTGCGAGGACGTGCGCCGAATGCCACGTTGCTCGACAAATTTCATTACACGCCATTGTTGTGTGCAGTGTCGGCGGCGACCGCTGAGGCGCTAATGGTGGCCCCCGTAACTTTGAATACTCGCCGCACAGGGGGTGCTATTCTCTAAGCCCAAGTAGTACATAACGTGGCATAACGTAGATTATAGTTCACAAATCTAAGCTAAGAGGCTTGTGTTACGAGTGGGTTCACGTCGGTAGTGTAATGGGTGGGATTCGAACCCGCAACCACATGATCGCAAGTCCGACACCCGCTTGAATATAAATATTCATATCATCTTACCCTCTAGACCTAACAAAACTCGTAATTACAACATTATTGCACAAGAAATTCACGGTAATAAAATCTCAGAAAGCTTTGAACAGTATTTGAACGTTATTTCAGTCGAAAAACCTACCCAGATATATCTAATTCATTCAAAAGCGTGACTCCAGAGGCTTTTAAAGCGCGCCCGTAATCGAATTTGTATTCTTGAAACTTGTAACAGATAAGGGAATGCTTAAAAGGACAAATTGAAAACGCCAGCGGCTAAGTGATTGATTAAACCCCCACTTTGTTGGAGTTCACTATCTGTGTAAGGAGCGCGGCAGATAAGCATTATAAATCAAGCCGATAAGAACGGTCGAGGCGAATGTTGTCAATAACTCGACGGAAAATACTTGAATGTACCTACTCGTTCTGGACAGTTTTCCAACGTATAAACAAAACACTGAAGTTGGACGTAATTTGATGTTTAAAGAAAGGCGTATCTTACGTGAAGTTTTTTTTTTAATGCGGGCCGCATTTTACCAGTATTCTTGCTAACCCCTCGTGTTAAATGCTTGCTTACACACGAAAAAAAAACAGACAACTAATTATTAAGATCTAAAAATGGCGTCAAATTATTCATCCGCATCGCTTTTGACCGGAAGTGTGCCCACTGGGCTGGCTGCATTACCACGTTGTATGGCAATGCTTATTCTATGTCCAAGGTAAAAGCCAGCCCTATGAATGCCTAATTCATATAGTATTATGCACACCGATGTATGCAGATATACCTATTGATGCACGTCCTGACTTTATCGGCTCAAATTTCAATCCTGCTGTAGTAATGTCCATGCATTCAAACTCAATGGAACCAACTCGGACATAGATTAAACTCGGATTTCCACTGTACAATGCGATCAATTGATAGTATCATACAATTTACGTTAATTAAAGTTAAATTATTTTGTAAATAAACAAGGAATTTGATTGATTGTGGCACAAATATTACATATTCACGCTGGAACATGTGCTGGGAGAATCAACAAAATTATGCAATTAAACGTTTATAACACTATTTCACGGTTCACCATCTCACAACTGTCGGACTATATATATGTTTCGTTTTCATGACTAAGCCGCTGAACCAATCTTAACAAAACTTGATATGTGGTAAGATAAGATATCAAGAAAGAAACATACTCACGCGACTGGATTCGCGGGAAAAATTTAGTAACGTAAACATTGTTTCAAAGTACGTTTCACACTCGAATCTACATAAAATATCTGATCGTAAAGTCATGAGCTGACGCGGCGGCGGCGGTGTCGCGAGTCGAACCGCCGCGCGCCGCCGCCGCGGTAGCTCATGATTAGGGACTTCTATTGAGTCTAAAACTAGTCGGGCGACCCCAAGAATGCACGTGAGTAAGCCGTTAAATCTTTAAATAACAGTTATTCTTAGATACCTTTAGGTATATATATTATTTATTGCAATTCTAGTGTTTTAACTTCTGTGTATCCAATTCTACAGTATAAAATGTAAATACAAAAAAAGCAGAATAAATTCATAATAAAAATAAACATTCAAGTACCAAAAGCAAAAACTATAATTAACAAAATACTTAAGCAGAAATGTGTTTAACTTATCTTGTGACGATAAAAGCAACAGAAACTTATATAATTTTCCGCAAATGAAACATTTTTGCTTTAAAAAAATAGATATCTCGTTAGCGCGCACTTTGTCTCCTAGAAGCAGCCATTAGTGAGAGCTTTATTTAGCGATCAAACACAGCTAGGTAATTACCGACGATAGGACATAGACTCATTAAGGAGAACTAACATCGATTTACACCTATTCGTTGTAAACAGCGTTTAAAAGCGACGGTAGCGTCATGGCTAGGGCGTCGGATATGCGATCATTTGGTTACCGGTTCGAAACCCACCCATTGCACTACTATCGTGAACCCACTTATAACACAAGCATTTAGATTAATAAGACGGGCTAACAAGAACCAGTGCGACGAAAAAAACGAGCACAACAAAAAAAAAATTTAGTCATCAGCATGCCATAGGTACCTCAAAAACTACTGAATAGGTTTTGATTGATCATTTTAACAGTTATATTGTCTTGTCAAAGGTCCAAATATCGATAGCCTAGAAGACAGATGTGCTAATTACAGACCTACCATTATTTCAGGAGGTCTGATTTTATTGATTCAAACTAAAAACACAAATTAAAAACTTCACAAATACGTTGTAGTTAGAAAGAGACGGAATGATGTCATTTTTATTTTTCATTTCATTATCAACATTTTATAATTAGCACATTTATCTAAGTACTAGGCTATCTATATGTAAAAACTATTGATTTATTCAGACGGTCTTTTCAGATGAATTCGTAGCAAGCATACATAGGTACTTGGCATGAAAAAAAAATCCAAACCGATTCAAAGAAGGTTACAAAATTACAGTACCATTTGAATACAAATGTCAAAGAAAAATTGCATTCTGTACTGTCCAATTTTTGACAAAAGTTCGACTAAGCACATTTTAGTTTCCGCAGACAAAACCTCACTTTGAACACATTTCACGTACATTGCTGGCATACTAACCGCATTGATAAACAACTTGCATACGAAAAGGCACATGGACGTAACAAATGTGTGCATTGTACATACTCGTACATTGTCAGAGTTTGCAAACATAATATTCTTAATCTTAGTACTCCGCTAAATAAATGATACCATCGAAAGTAGTATTCGATTGTATTTAAAGGCTAAATATTTGTCAGCAAAAGCATTATACAGGTACACTAACGCACTACTAATGCACTTAAATTTGTCAATTACAGGAAAAAAGAAAAGTATTTACAAGACAATTTTGTAACTTTCAACTGCTAATATAAATAGTGCTAAACCATTAAAAATAACCTCTTAATTCACATACAATTATGGTTGAAAATAGAGCCATAACATTCAGCTTCCAATTTCTCTTGAAATAAGAGCTAAGAATATTTATCTAAAAACCACTATATCTAAATAACCATATTAATAAAACCATTTTCAATGCAATAATTTAAACCACGTCCGTACTTATTTACTTAATCCTCTGAAATTCATTTTACTGGCAGTGTTATTTCAATTAATATTTTCCATTAAACTAACTCGTGGTTTCGTCTGTTTACAGTCGACTGCGATAGCTGGAGATACATCGTTAATTTCTGTAACTCCGAATGTATACGAACAAGTATCATATACATGTATTGTACCTTAAATATAAAAAAAGGAAATATTAGGATATCTGTATGTTTTTAAACGAATAAACTCAAGAACAAGGACCGATTTTAAAAAATAAATTACTATTAAAATGGTACATTATTCTTTAATAACTTATGCTATTATATATTTTACTAGAAAAAAATTGGGACCGTAGGCGGTGCCCCAGGCATCACCTAGTAATTTGTATTAATAACCACTAAGATTTATTTGTTAGGATTTGATCATTATTCACTATTTGCTTAGCGATACTTTACTGCATTGGATACGATAAGCAAAGCGTCAGTTAAGTGTAAATTAATCAGTAAAACGACGTCACGACTTCGAATGAAAGGATGGTCACAGCGAGTGCAATGTAAATGTCATTTACCGACAAACCCGCTAGTGATCGCTAGTGATTGAATTCATCGACTAGACATCTCGATTAGGTCCCATTGCTCGATTGAATCGATTGGCTCTAAAGTGTAAAGAAAACGCTACGTAGGGTAAGTAAAACATAAACTTTTGGACAAGTCAGTACGTCGTGTATCAAATTTCTTGAGACGTCAACTTAACAAATGCGGATAGTACGTTTCCTCGGTTACGTAATTCGAGAGAAAATAGGAAGGGAAATATTGCATCAAAGAGAATTTGAAATATTGCCAACTACATGCGTCGCCGGCCGAATTGATTTTGCAGCCTTTTGTGATCTCTGAAAGATGTTCCGATGTTATACAATTTATTTGTTGTGCGACTGTCGGGCTATCTATCTGCCTTGTACTCATATTTCAGGATGATTCCCATTCCGAAATGTTTCAACTGCAATGGTGAGCCTAAAGCATAATTCACGAGATATCCAGCTGTTTCTAGTGCACGTATTGCCTGGCTCAAAACACGTTCCCGTTTAGAGCGCTTTAGATTTGGCAAAAGCGCTTAAAACAAAAGCTTCGGATCCGCTGGAACGCGAAAAAGTCGCCATGAATGATTTCATCCGGACATGTGACGCAGAATGCCACAAATCATTTTTATTGTTACCGAAGTTAGCAGTCTATTTGATATCCTCGCATATTTTGTTATAGTGAATCGAATGCGAAACCGTTATCTAAAAAGGAAATATGTTTTGTGATGAAAACTATTTGTTTTTCACATGATAACATTTGAATAGTCAGAAGTTAAAAAACAAATCGGGGAAGCTGATATCCCCGTATAAAAACCGGATTAAAATATGCTAAAAATTATACATTTGTTTACACAATAATAAATATAGGTAATTGTAGAGATAAATACATTCCTACCGTTTTAACAAATCTTAAAAGTGAGATGTTCCTTACAAATTAAATCATAATTTGAACAAAAGTATTTTTAGATGTGACATTATAGCTATCTAAAATCCTTGTTAGAACGTTGGTAATAATAACATGAGGCTACCACAAAGTGACGTAAGTGGCGACGCCTACAGTTCTTCCGCGGGAAACCGCCCGGCACCGCGGGACGCGTGGGTGCTATGAAAATGACATTCCGAATAAAAAACTTAAGCTCTTTAGTGGAGTACAAAGCGGTGATATTACCTATGAAACCTGTTGCTGGGCTGAACTGCTTTCATTACACGAATGCATATGGCGGGCGCCACATGCAGATACATTTTCTTTACTATCTCATGCCTTCCTCCGGGCACTGTTAAGCACGAACTCCAAGTGAATTTTACTTTAAAAACTTTAACCAGATACATTCAGCTTCGTGTTATCTTGTTGACTTTACTTTGTTAGTGTACTTTTTCATTATACGCTTTGTATAATGTTTTAGTACCTAATGTAAAGTGTGTACAAGGATTTATGTTCGTTTCTTACTCTCTTGGAAAATGTGGTTTAAAATATGCAGCAAAATACGGTATTAAAATCTCGGCTTTGTCTGTGAATAAAGTTTGTGAGAGTAATATTTGCATGTTTTATTTAAACATTTTCTATTTCTTAACATTCTTGATTCTACAAAATTTAATGTTGCAATATTAATTTGTTATGTCTACGAATGAATGGTTCTAATTTATTATGATTAATAATGTATATTTTTGGTCGGAAAACATATGTTTCATATGTTTTATTACGAACATCAATGTTACAAAATCTTTGAAACGGTTAAAATGAGTGGGGTTATTTATTTATAGTTTTCTAGTAAAACTCATTGAGATTAACAGTCTGTATTAACGAGGAGCAGATGGGATAAATGGAGCGTTTAATAAAATTGTAACGTAAGCATGTTAATTGGCCATATTGAATTAAATCTGACATTGCTGCGAGAGAACGATCGGTAGAGCAGGGTTGGCACACACGCCGTTTTTATGCAAATATTTTTCCTTGAATTGTATTATTTTAATACTATTTTAATTAAAATGTATGAATAACAATTTCTTAAGCTTTAAGTTCTTAAATTTAATGTTAAATTACTTAAAACAAAAACAATTAAATATGTTAGGCAAATCTTGAAAAACATGATCAGTCATGAAACAAACTTAGTTTAATTTTTAAATACCCGAGATACTTACCGCTAATATTAAGCAATCTACTGTTAATAACTCCAGTACCAAAGGCTAGATTGTATAAATTATCTAATCTGGATTTGTCCAGGGCATCTAAATTCTGCCAACCCTAGTATAACGGCAAGCGCATTCGTTTGGGCGGCGACCACTACAGGACTTATGCTAATGAACGATTTAAATATAATTTAAGCCTGAATTCAGTATGAAGGAAACATTATGACGCTTACCTTCGAAAGACCTCGAGAGCTAAAAATAAACTTTCCGTTTATGCGCAGGTATTTTTACGTGGCTGGAGATTATTAGAGAAGGCATTTTATTTATGGAAAATTCAGTAAAAATCCCGCAAATACCATTTATGAACAGTATTACATCAAACTGAGTTTAAACAGTGAAAAGCTAATTTTTAAATGTAATTATTTAATTAATAATTTTAATGTTTTTGTTTTTATTTGGAGACATGAGTTTTGCCTCAGACAAGAAATAAAAATAAAATAAATAAATGTGACATTGTATTTATTATTGGTGTTTTACATAGAGTTTAATGATCGATGGTTAGTTTAGGGGCGTTTCATAACGTTATTTAACACGTGCTCGTAAAATTTATCTGTTAGCAGAGCAATCGTAAACCCGGATAACGGTTTGTAAGCATATTATGCTGTCGATCAAACAGTGGAATCTCTTTTCTACTATCATTAATAAGGAATACATAAAACATTAATGTTTTAACTGTAAAACAATAAATAAATAGATAGGGACTTATGGTTAAAACTATAGCACAGAACTTCTTTTCTATTTTTCTATAAAGTTCCGGAATGTGAGCGTCACGGCCCTTAAATTGACGCAATGTTAGACTATTTTATTCATAAGTAGCTAAAAATTGTATATTATTGGCCCTGATTCTGTTAAACATACCTATACTTAAATAATTTAAGTCCATCGGTATCTTTTTCACTTGTATATATTTAGAATAGGACACACGAAAACTTCTCATGCAAATTTGCCGATAGTAAAAACGTGTGCTCTATAAACATTGTTATGTTCAAGGCGAAAACTAATTTGATTTTTCTAACTTAGTTGTTATCTGTTGCCGTCCTTTTCTCACGCTTTATGTTAGTAAAAGACAGCAATGGTTCAAATTTAGATTAGTTTGCGTACAGAGGAATCAGCACCATTATTTAATTTAAAATATTCACTGCAAATATTTTTTGTCATTTATATTAAGTAAATAAAAGGAACAATGCTGACTGCAAAATTGCTTTTCAGACGTTTTGAAGTATGCTGCATGCATTCTAATGCGTTTATAAATGGAATTAATTGTGGATTACGCTAATGAGGTGATACCTAAATACTCCATATAGAAAGAAAGAAAGAAAGAAAAATATTTATTTGGCGCAAAAGGGTAACAATCCAAAACTTAATCTACTTAAAATATACATATGTGCTTAGGAACCGTGTAATAACCGTATGCTTCTGTGTTTTGTGTTGCTTAAATGACAACGTAATACCAGCATAAAGACGGTTTTGCAGATATTATTATACCTACCTCATACCAAATATTTAAAATGGAATTACAATTAACCACGTTTATAAAAACAGTATCTATACTTATTAGTGTGGTATTATCTGCCAAATGGTGCCATAGTGTGTTTCAAATTTGATTAAAGTAGGTACGGACTGATGTAAACACATTTTCTTTTTTCGTTATAGAACTTACAAGACGTAAATAAATTAATTTTGACTTATTTTTTCCGACTCCATGTAATTAACAGATTACACACGAGGAACGAGGAGGGACATACCGCAGGCGCACTCGAGCAGTGTTATGGAAACGTCCGCGCTTCCCCAATAATCTCCCCTTTCATCCCCACAAACATTAAATTACACCCGAAACAAACCAAACGTTAAACCGACGAATTCTACACATCAAGACATAAGGTACAAAATTGGATGGCACAGGTGCTCATTAAGCCGCAAATGTATCTTTGTAGGCGCGCATTTAACCCGGCTGAATGCTCTGAAGGCAGGTTCATTAGTGCTCACAGGACCATGCATTCGTTTTGTTAGTAGGAAGCAAATGAAATAAAAATTCGTACCGCACATAGATACGTTTAGGGCCCGGAAGAATTCCAAGGGATATGAATCGGTAAATCCAACCCTGTTCCTTTTTTAGCCTGATTCGGATGAGGACAGCAGATACGGGTTAAATGACATACCTCGCCGCTTTTATTGTGTATTATTCTTCGTTCTCCTTTGATTTTATGTTAATCAATTCCAGATTTTTCTATTAAGCTGATCTTTCCTAAAAAAAAATATTTAATTGAGTTTACGCTTGAAATAATATGGACGCTTCGCTCGTGCTTCATTTAAATTTCCAAAGTTTTTACGTGTAAATGGTAAACCAATTTGAACCCAATTAGCTATTACTATGGACACAATATTTCCTGTTGTATAAAACCGCTTAAGTGCCATTAAATTCAATGTTAAGCTATTATTAATTAAAGTTGCGATCAGATAGGAATATCATTGTAACAGGAAACTTAAAGCGGTGAGCAGGCAGCAGCGAACGCCGCATTATATTGACGAAGTTTAATTGACCGGCTGCAAGCTGGCCGCACCCGCGCCTCCACCCATCCAACTTGTACTAAGACTTAGACCATGTGTTGCGGGATAAACACGAAACAATGAAACCTCATCAGCTATCCACAGCGACCGAGTTAGAAGAACTAACATTGTAATCTACAACTTACTCGGCCACTGCAAATATATCCTTACAAACTTTGTATCAAGGCGTTCGACGAAATATTGATCCATTGAGTCGTGATTGAGCTACAAAGACTGAGTTAAATTTTGTCAAAAAGATATTTAAGATCCCGAGGGTACAGTCAACAGCAATAGTAGATGATGAATTGAGTTTATAACTTTTGGAGTCTAAACTGATCACGAATATAATTATGGCAACTGTACTGGTAGTAAATGTTCGGTATAATTTACAATCGCATCCTTTTGAATCACTTCGACACCACACAGTTTTGACGAGAACTCCGTTCATTAGTATTGAATTTCCGATTTTGATCATCTACTTTTGCTGTTGACTGTACTACATATTTCGCTGAAACAATTAACTTTTTCAAATGCAGTCCTCTATTTGTTCATCGTGATCAGCGAACGTGATCGTGTAACAAATCACCAGAGTATCAGAACGCCCCATTCACTTTCTTGATTAAGATGTTCATTCATTTTTATCCATAATACGTTAATTTGCTGAATGCCCGATACCAAACTTCCAACCATAGATTAAGTCATTATGTAGAGCACATCCAATTACCTCTGAATTGAAATCCGCGAGTTCTTAAATAGGGATGAGAGATAGCGTATAGTAAGAAGATTTGTCGCGCGATTCAGGCCATTTTCAATTCCAGTCGCGGTTGGCAGGTTTTTTTTCCGTTCTCGTCGCAATATAAAGCATGGTAGGCAACTGGCTCCCGTTTCTAATATTCATTCAAAAAACGTGGTCTCATTTCGCGAATCTCGATGTTAGGTTAGAGGCTGCGCCGGTTTACCAGTCCCCCTCCACTCAGACGATACGGGAATGCCGCTGGGTTGTTTTAGTGGGTATACTGCAGGGTCAGCCCGCGGAGTACCACATAAGCCCCCCATTCCCCCATTTGGGGCTATGCGTAATGCATTTTTTCCCAGCGTCAAAAAAAGGGTCGAGTTATACGAGAAGAAAAAGAAAATGTGTTTAAGTCGAGGCGGGCCGGCAAACATTGATAGTATATTGACTGGTAGCGGCGTGTCTGAGAAACAATATTTCGTAGTATGTACAGACAAGGCGGCGCGTGTGTTCAACTGTGCTATTGTTGCAACAGATAAAAGACGGAACTTCAGCTGCCTATAAAGTATTGGAGGGTCTCTTGAAAGCAAATAGTTGTTTGAACTTTTTGTGAGATTGGAAAAAGATTTAGCGTCTGCCTCAAGTGTGTTGTTTAAGTTCATTGTTTACACAATAATGAGGTACACATATAGTAACAAGTTTACTGCTAATGAGCACAGTAATCAGTGAAGTTGACGCTCTTCCGTTCATTTTATGCAATAATTTCGTACGATCATTAGCTGTGAATTTTATGTGTGAATCGTAGCTTCGTGATCAGTGTTGATGATCAGAAAATTCTCAGTATTTAAATGTATAAAAATAGAATGTGAAAATTTAATTGTGTTAATAAATAGGTGTAACAGAGCACAACTCACTCTATCTCTAAAATATTAAGTGATGATGCCATAACTCACATTTACATACAAGATCGAAACACTTGACCTTATTACAGAACATGGTTTTGATATCCGATATCTAATATATCGAATATGAACGTAATCATGATTGGCGGATCTTAATTTAACTGCTTTAAATCCAATATACGAAGTCTTGAGTTATGCGTTGTAAAAAGCAAAATTTTATCAGAAATTCAGTAGAATTTATATTACAACCGAAATTTATGAGAAGTCATTGCATTTTTAGAGTCACAAAACTTCTTGAAAACCAAATGTAATAAAATACTTTTCTCTTTCTTCGTAAAAATTACTTGTATAGTGCGATTGAAACTAAATGGCGGCTCTGAACATGAGGCGCTTCACTGCACAATAGCCAATTCATGCACCAGTGAAGGGGGTGGGGGGGGGGGGTACGAGGCCACGTTCTGCGCAGTGTCGACTCACTTCACAGCGGCCATTAAGTTTGAATCGCACTGTACCTACTCTTACCCTACATTGTCTTCCCTATTTTCAGAACATGTAGGTATAATTAGGACGGTACATATTTTGTGTTCACACCTACATAATATTAAAATGTAACATCTTGTGTACACCCAAGTAATAAGGGCGAGTGTAAACAACAATGTAATTTACAGCGGGCCGGGCGTGGCTTCGCGAAATGTACGCGTTTTAGCGGAACGAAGAAGCGACCCATTATTTTCGATAAAAAGTAGCGCGGTTCGCTCTGGGCGAAGTTCCCCTCGTTGACAGAGCAGAGCCAACACAATGTGTGAGGTGTTACTCTCGCATTGCTACAACTACTTAAGTAGGATACTCGGTGAATCTGTTCGCTTCCTAATTGCATGACGTGTCAGTAAATTCCGCACAATATACGTACCCAAAGTTTCCGTGTGTATCTCCGTCGACGCTTGTCTGCAGAAATGGCACAACTTTTGTTATCCCTCGCTTTTCTTCATTTGTACGGCAAAGTTGTTTAATTGGAAATGTTCACAATCAATTCCCGGTTTTGTATTGATTTTACACACGCGAATAATTTGTACGAATCGCTCTATCAGCGAGCTTCGGCACAATACAGCCATCTATTCGTGTACATTTTAGAATGATAGTTATCTGTACGTGCTATTGAAGCGACATTCCGTTCATTTAGTTACCTATTATCGGTATGTTAACGACTCGTGAAATATGTAATTAAAATGAGCCAAAACAAATTGTGAGTGCTTTAAAAAAAAAACAAACAAACTTCAAACTGCGGGTGTTCTTTGTGCATGTGATTTGAATGTTTGGGAAACCCCCGCGACACAAGGATTCCTTAGAGCGGGCGTCGTTTTTTAAAGAAAAAAAAAACTTTTTGAAACTTAGTTAGGTACTGTTTATTTAAGTAATTAATTGCGTTTTCATTTGCATTAGAGCAGCTATCGCATGAGTTACATATTATGTAATTATAATAAGTTTAAAACGAAGAATTTTTCATATGTTTGTAGTCTTACCAGACTACAAACATATGAAAATGCTGTCGAATGTTTTTTACAATTTTAAAACTTTTTTACAATCCCATTTTAAACGAACACAAAAACTGAACACCAACTAAATAAACCATTCAATATTCTGTACCTAAACTGAATTGTAACAAAAACACTCGTTTAAATCGAAACAGTTCGGATCAACAGCGTATTTCGTATTTCAAGGGTTGCAACGTCAAAGAGCGAACTAAAGTGCATAGACGGCCTGTCTGGGTGATTGATAGCGTATGTGATTGATTCGTGTGGCGTGCTACACCAACTGTCACAAGATATGATACATGTTCGCCGAATATCGGAATGTCAGTCTACAAGACGTTGGTGATTGCTAATGTGATCGGTGAAGTGTTTTGATTGGCTTTTCAAGGTAATATGATACTAGGGAAGTGGTCTAAAAAATTAACTAAATTGTATGATAAGGCTGATTTAAATAATTAACTTTCATAATAATGAAAGAGTTTTTAGGTGAACTGCGATTTACTTCAGAAAATAGCAATAGAACCAAAGGTATGAAAATGTTATGATCAAATAATTTTCTAATTATTTATAAAAAAAATACTTGTTAATAAACTATATAATAGGCCTTTACTTTACTGAATTAAATGAAAAATCAATGTTTATTCACAGAACAATTTATATCATTATTATTTTATTTTTTCTATTTTTTTTTGTCCACACTTCGGCCAAACTGTTTGGCCGATTTTTTGGCATGTCCATCTCACTAGTTACAAACTATTAGAATTTATATTATAATCAATCAATACATTTTCACAAAACTTAATTAATTATATTTATCACACATGATGTTCAGTAAGTGCGATTCTGAAACCTACCCAATATCCTTCCGGTTTGCACACAAATTGAGGCCAATTTCCATTAAAACTGACAAACTATAATGACAATGATTACTTAAGGTCGTAGGACATGAATGGGTCGTAACACGTCGTGTAGCAACCACAATTTTAACGATGATACGTCTCGAAGTGTGGCCACAGTACTTCGTTTTATGCGTCGTAAAAACGCATCGAGAACGCGATGATTATGATGAAAAAATAATTTTCTTTTATGACTTTAGGAAATTAGAAATTTCTAATGTGACCTGCAGCTATAAAAATGTTATTCACAGGCCCGACACATTTAAAAATGGCGCTTTAAAAAAAACAGTACTTTCATGGTTATAAATGTAACAAATTTAAGACTTAAATTATTTGCACTTCATAATTAAATATGCTAATTTTATTCTTTTTCTTGTTATCGTGTCGATGAACTCGAATCAAATTTTATCTGACCAGTATTGAGCAACCTATACCTACAGCTCTAACATTGGCCTAGCTTTGGTCTTGGTAAGGACAGGATGAGCAATTTAATTGAAAAGAGGTGTTGCATGTCCTGTAAACGGGCTCCACATCAGCACTGCGTTTGTACATACATTAAGGGGAAAGTAGAATAGAAATTAATAGTAGGTTGTTAATTTATTTTTAAAAAGGCGCGCCATTTTGTTTATATTGCGCGTCAGCTTATTGATAATTTCCATGAAACCCAGTTTTCCCCAACCATTTGATTTTGGAATACGAAAATATTTTCCACCTTCTTCATTTTCTGCAGCTGGCGCATAACTTAAGAAAATAAATAAAGTCATTTCAGTACGCTAACGAGCGACCAGTACAGATTAATTGAGGGTTTAAAGACGTTTTCCAGCCATTCGCACCATGTGTAATAATAGAAAAGATAAACAAAACACGGTGGGGATTTAATTAAGCCCCCGAGAGTATAAACAGGGTCACTAAATCTGTCACAAAATCGTCTTTCGCATCCTAATATGTAAATGCAACGGAATATTAAAGTGGGTTCAGATTAACGGGCACAGTCCGCACGTGAAAATGATTTATAGCATTTAATGTAGTAATGGAAATGCTAATTTCGCACGTTTCAGCGCAATAACTCGCGGAGGTTTTTCACAGCAACTAAATTAACACCCTTTGTGAGGCAGGCTCGCGTGTTCGCTCTGATTCGGTAGCCGGAAATGGCGTTTGTTGAAGAACCCAGGGCCGCTCGCAGTGGGACCTTGCCTATTTATACATCAACCCTATATTTTTCACTATTTAGACGCAACGAAGCTGTAATTTATTTTCTTTTATTTAAGTCCTTTTGTTCGTTCTCGTGTTTTCGGCCTGTAGGGAAATTATGTAGGAGCAACATTAATTACACTGCCACTCACAAAGTACGGTAGCTCTTCTATGAAGTAAAGTTGCGGGTACTTTTACTGTGTACTTCTGAAGCTGGGAAACTTAAATATTAGTCGACTGGGAAAGCTGGTCGCAGGGAACCATTATTCAATTCTTATCGAGTTTATAATCAATCATGAACAACGTTCTTCTTCATCTGCCTAGCCTTTTCCCAAACTATGTTGGAGTTAGTTTCCAGTCTTACTGGATTAATGTAATAATCAATAACTACCTATTTATTCCTTTTTAAAATCCTGCTGTCAAACACAACTTTTAGACTGTTTTAGATTTTATATTTTGTTCTCTCTTGGTAAAGATATTTTTAGTTAGGTACTACATATTTTTTATAAAGGATTTTTCAATTTTGAAAGAAACGTAATCTGCTGTAATTTTAATTTTTCTCGAAATAAAATATTTTACTTAATAATTAGGTAGACTGTTTAAAAATATATTAATGACGTACATTTGCAGGCAGAACTTATAATTTTAAAATAATTGCGTTTCTGAAATTTCTGGACTCTAGAAGAAAACAATTCCAGTTAATAGTTAAAAGCAAGAATACTTAGATATAAGTCACGTACAACAGGTACGGACGTCCAATTTGATTATCAGAGTTTAAAATCTTTCGGAACAAGTAGTTTTGAGCGTCGTAAACGCTTCCTGAAGCGTGCTGAGAACCTTGCACGGATATGCGATAGGGAGGCACATACGTAAGTTTATACTTGCGATGTTTTACAAAGAATTTGTGTTTATGTGGGTTGTTAGAACTAAAATAATTGGTTATTGTAACTATTTTCAGTATTTAGAGGTGAAAATCAGTGGAAGTCTTGACTTACGAGAAGGGGGCAAGATCAAGCACAAGATAGAGGAAAATAAAAAGGCTGCATCGGAAAAGGTAAGTCTTAAATTAATGATGACGAGAGGTAACAGATGATTAATTGGGTTTTTTTTTGCGAATTTGCAGTAGGTATTTCAGTGTGTATTTCAATGATATCAAGTCAATACGACTGCCCTGTTGGTCTAGTGGTTAGCGGCCCTGACTGCGAAACCAGAGGTCTTGGTTTCAATTCCCACACAGGACAAATCTTTGTGTGATGAGCATGATCATTTGCTCTGTGTCTGGGTGTAATTTATGTATATTATGTATAGTATGTTTATCAGTTGTCTGGTCACCATAGTACAGGCTCTACCTAGTTTGGGATCCGATGACCGTGTGTGAGGTGTCCCGAAATATTATTAATATAATTATTATTCATACATTCAGTAATTATTTAATCGTATACTCCTGAAACATTGCATATTCTAGTGCCATCCCTGAAACCCAACCTTTTCCTTCTCCCCTATCACACAAGCATCAAATAGATCTATTACTTTACTGTCCCTATGCATAAAAAAACAAATAACATAAATATCCCATGTAATGTAAGTATTTCGACTTTCTTTTCATAGACGGTTTCCTTAACATGCCAAACGATATGAATAGTTTTTCCTCAATTTAACATTTTCCTTACTAATGCGGAGTTTGTATGATTCTCTGAGTTTTTGTTTTCACTGGACACTGATGGCCCTAAATCCTAAGGGAAATCAGTTTACAGGCTTCGCTTGTTATTTCTATATCTGTCTTACCCATTTACCTGATAAAGGTATGTCTTTTTTACTCTCCGTATCTTATTAAAGTCGGCATATTTTAATAATAATTTATTAGCCTCTGTAAGAGAAGCGGTTTTCGCTCTATGACTACCTAGTTAGTATTTCCACCATTCTGCATTTTTCACATTATGTATCAAATTCCTATTCTCGTAATGAAAGAAGTGTACCATGGACACAAGCTATGCTTTAAAATTTAACCAGTCACAAACTTTGCAGACCCGTTTTAATTTATCCATTGAATTTATTTAAAAAAATATATTTCTATAACGGCATAGCAGACATGCCCACTTAAATGTGGTGGTAGCCTAATGGCTAGGGCGTCGGACTTGCGATCATGTGGTTGCTTCGTATTTCACCCATTGCACTACCGACGTGAAACCACTCGTAACACAAGCATGCAGCTTAGCACGAGGGGTTAACAAGAATACTAGTGATTTGTGAACTACGTTACTAGTAAGTTTTTTTGACGTCATCACCGTCTTTATTGATGAACGCTGGCTGCACGCGCGTAAATCTGTCACGTTCTACCTGAGCCGAGCGTAAAAGCGAGAGCGCAGAACAAGCGATAGAGAGGCACGCTCGGGATACGCGTTCGTCTTGTCACGTACTATCTCTCTTCCACTCTATCGGCCGATGCGTCCGAATAGATGAGAGAAAGTATGCAATTTTTCATATGCAAGTTTTCTTATGACGTTATCACGTGTTATCGTCCGTAAACCGACTTTACGGATAATCAATTGTTTTAAGTTTTTGCCTGTATTAGTTCAAATCTCTGCCTCTATTAAGCATATACGCATGTATCACTCCGTTAATTCAATCTTCAATATCTAGTTCTCACCATAACACATGGATAACAATCTAGAATCACATATAATGTCCAATCTAGGTATAGGTCTAGAACATGTAATCGCGTGTAGACTACCAGTAATGTTGTACCTAATTGTTTAGACATTACTCGGCTAATTTAGACGGTCGTTAACACTTAGCTTAACTTATTTTTTTAGAGGTAAACGATAAATATACAAGTGTTAATTATACTTTTGATATGTGTTTTTCTGTATTAGGTACTATTAAGATATGGTTTGTTTTGTATTGGATCTCCTTCGTTATAACTCTAAACCGAGTTTGTCAAGAAATATTATGACATAGCTTTTGTAGGTAATTAGGTAATAAGCAGAAACAAATTACTTAAGTACCTAACCTAAAACCTACCTTGTTTTTTTTTGGCGGGGTGAAAAGCGACTTCAACCCATGCTGAGGGCACAGCGTGTGGGGATATATTATGTCGGACTTGCACCGACTAAAAACACCCTGGTTCCGTCCGCCGCGGGATCACTAACGCAAGCTCGGAACCTTAAACCTACCTACTAAAATTAGACAATTGGACAGAACATCCCACTTG
The DNA here is from genome assembly GCA_950381575.1 of Plusia festucae. NCBI lineage: Eukaryota > Metazoa > Arthropoda > Insecta > Lepidoptera > Noctuidae > Plusia > Plusia festucae. The sequence continues at coordinate 10,472,210 of OX494434.1, forward strand.
TCTAATTTCAAGATTCTATTTTGGTCCAAATATCTGACAGGTTATGTCATTATTTAAGACCCAAAACAAACTCTTTCTTTTAATAATTGGTATGTATAGCACTTTAACTCGAAAAAGGTACCTACGCAGAATTTACATTAGAGGATTCAAAATGGAAATTCTAAATATATATTACACATTACCATGGTTAACAGCTTATTTGTCCAGAAGCTTGCGTGTCAGGGTTGCCCTTTAAAGTTTATTCACAAAGGCAACACTGCAGATAGGACTCGGAACTCGATTAGAATTGCTAAACATCTAATGCCTTCCCTACCATGATCCTTCGAGCTTCTTAATGTTAGTCGTCGTACGCTACAGCACTATAACCTTATTTTTTAAACACAACACTATCTTTTCAGGTTACAAAGTAAGTTTTATGAGATCAAGATACCTTGAGCATTCAGTCTAATTTAAACTTTTTCTTTTAAACAAAAAGTAGAACACACTCTTTTATTGTATCTTTCGCATTCGTGTTGCCATCACTTAAACAAAAATTCACGAACTTCAGTTAATTTTCGTAAGATTTATGACAAAATATTGGGAGGGAATATTCAATCAATCTTCGAACTAATTTTAAAGTAAAATCTAAACAGTTCCCGTTATCGGGAATTGTTTGTTACTTGGGAGTGTCAGGGCGTGGGGTCGAGTCGTATCGTGAGTTCGATCGATCAGCTGAGACGTTTGATGAAGAATAGCAACCCTTCTTGATATCTTGATAACTCTACCTCGGAGCAGTAAGTTAAGGGTTAATTGTTTATGTAGGAAATGATGCATATGTTAACAAACGGTTGCTTCGTGACTCCTTGGATCTAACTGTGAGATTAATTATCGTGTGATCACAAGGATTCCATATTTACGAAACTACATTTTTTGTGATGACATTTTGTGAACAATCTCATCACAATACATTATAAAAAGTAACTTATATGCTACTTCGTAAGATATGGTAAATAGAAACATATTAATACATATTATTGTCATTTTTATTAGTGTTAAAGTTGCAGACAAATATGACTGTTTTTATACAAATTTTTACAGGTCACCGTGATTTAACTACAGTTTTATCATATTATAAACAAATAAATTCACGGTGAAAGTAATCTAGTCAGCTAGACTGATAAGAGAGCCACTGAGCTATATGTGAACTGTAACCTTCACCGAGTAGTTGACCTGTGGCTAGTCCGAGGACTTCGAGGTAATAATGTTATCGCCAGACAGCTTAGAGAATAAAACTAATAGACTACGATACCCAGATAGCAGTCGTAATTAAAGGCAGATAAAAACCCTAAATACATGATCTAAGACCCTTTTTTTATTTCGTGTGTTGGTTAAGACTTTGTGATCTCGGCTCCTGGTGGTCGAAGCACCATGAGAGTGATGTCGTTAGATCGGGCTTGACGTCCGCTATCCAACGATGTGAAAAACGGTTTATCGGTAAACTAGCTTTTGCTCGCGGCTCCGCCCGCGTGGGCGTCGGTGTTCGTGGCAAATTATAGCCTATAACCTTCCTCAATAAGTGGGCTATCTAACAGTGAAAGAATTATTCCAATCGGACCAGTAGTTCCTCTGAGATTAGCGCGTTCAAACAAACAAATAAACAAACTCTTCAGCTTTATAATATTAAGTATAGATTGGTATCCACGAAGAAATTTTTAGGGAAAGCCGTGAAAAATGCAAATAAAAGAATAAAAGAAGAGTCATAATAGTCAGATAAGCGAGGCGCAAGTGGCTAGAAAACGTATTATGGTAATTAAGTTTAGAAGAAGAATAAGGAAATGATTCGAAAATGACCCAATGATTGTGTAAATGAAAATAATTGAGTATCTAAGTAACAAACATGGGCCGCATAACGTAATATAATAATAAATTAATAAATAATATAACGATACAATAATAATTATGACTACCACACGTAGCTCAAACACTTGAAGTGTGCTACAAAATATAAAGGCGCTGCTCCACTGCGGCGCACGCGGTGCACGAGTTCTACGCCCACGTGGCTGCACGTACCAGTGCACGCTGGTGTTTGACGTGTTTTATGTGTAGCGTGTCCTAAGGTGCAGTGGCTGCTACGAGTGGGTAAGTGCTCGTAGAGTAGTTGTTATGGCTACCATTTTCATATCAAACTTGACACAAGTGTGTAGCGTCTCGGTGCTAGCTGTGTAGCAGCGCCTTCGTCGACTCTTGATCTTCATTAAAATAAAGCAACATTATAAAGCTGAAGAGTTTATTTGTTTGTTTGTTTGAACACACTTATCTCAAAAACTACTGGACCGATTTGAATAATTCTTTCACTGTTAGATAGCCCACATATTGAGAAAGACGCCCACGTGGGCGGTGCCGTGAGCATAATAAGCTAGTCATTAAAATAAAGCAACATTACATTTGGCTCACTTAATAAGCATCTAACTTCACAGAGGTCGTACGTCGGCAGATTAATTTACCTTATAACCTAACTACCGATGAGTTATACCTTTCTATATCGCTTGCCGGATATTGTCTCGGTGTCGAGAACACGTCCGTTGCGTGCACGCAATTGTTGCATGTTCTACAATCCCTTACAATAGACCAAACATGAACGATAATTGCAAAAACAAACCTTACATTCTTAACATAAAGGTCAAAGTGGTAGGATTGATGTGTAGTTGATTGTACGAAGGTTATGTTTGACTTAGGTTGTTAATTGTTGGCTTTCACTCGTTAAAGTCATGAGTTCTATATTTTTATTTGTTTAATATGCAATTTAGCTTTTAAGAGACCATTTGATTTTTATTACGCCGGGTACGAACGTAACCAGCGATGATGAACAATATAAAATTATGAAAAAAAAAATCGTAGAAGCTAGTAAGTAGGTAAGTATATTTCCGTAGATTTTTTTTACTTTCTTTTTATATTTTGAACTCCATGAGCTAATAAATGTTCGAGCTTAGAAACAATAGCAATATATTAAACCTTTTACATAAAATAAGATTTTACCTCAAAAGTAAGTACTTATTTCTGATATACCATGCATAAGAAAGATTACTTACCATTACTTACAGGTTTGTGGACATAATGTGAGCCTATGACAAAGATTGAATAGAAATGGTGAAAATTATTGTCAGTAAAACGACATCGTGATCTTCATTCCAAATATAGCTTCTATTTTTAGAATGGAATGAGCTGACACGTCAAACGTAATAGGCTCGAGTAATACATTACAAACATTTCGCGTGTCGACGTTATTACAACTTCGAAATCGAAAACGAAAATAAAACTGCGTAAACCGATTTTTAGGTGTTCGAAAAATCGATTTACGCAACCTACAAATGTTACCAAAGAAGCTTGATTACACATAGAAGTTAGCACAACGAGTATTTATGACAGTGGTCTAATAAAAACTTCGTCAACACGGCATCGCATGACCACTTCCTTATTTTGAATAATAAAGTGTGTTTATGGGAAAGCGAGACGGGATCGGCACGCACTCGCCCTCGGAACCCGATTAACGTGCGAATTTAGACGATCACGACATTGCGCACGAACTCGAGAATAATTTCCCGATTAAATTAAGATAGCATTGTGTAAGCTATCTCATTTCCTAAACGCATTTAGCTTAAACTCTGTTATGAAGATTGTAGAGTATTGTGGTACTGTGGCGTTGGTTACGGTCGCCTCTGCCCTGGACCTTGGTATCGTTTCCTGTGCTTTCGACCATGACAATTTTATGTTTTCTCGACTTATACTTAGAAATTGCTGATTCTCTTTTTAATACGCCACATAGAGCGTGACAAAAAAAACAAATGTCTTAAATAAAATATACTGATATTGTTTATGTTGTTTAAGAATGCATGGTATGTCACTCGAAAAAGAATTGAAAGTAGAATTACTTACTACAAAAAATCACGTGTAAGCAAGCATCTACGCAAACCCTATTTATCATTTCAATGCTTTAACACACGAATCTGAGCAGTTACTCAACCGTTAATTAATCAAATTAAGCAACAGCCGTATAAATAAACAACCCGACTCAATCATTCCACAAAAGAATAAAGGTCCCATTAAAAGGCAAAGGAAAATTTGAAACAAAAGAACCCGAAACAAAAGCTTGCACATGCAAATTCGAGTTGTAAACCGCTTTAACTCGTATCACTGGCCGCAAAATTATTTAAAAACATGTCGAAAGTTCCTCGTAAAATGATCGGAACATCGTTTAATCTACCAATTAATAATCGTCGAGTGGTTCGTGCTAATATTGAATGGGATCGCCAATTATTTTGTGGACTGTGACCGGCTGGGCCGAGCGTGTAACGACCATATTCAGTTGTACACACATGTTTGACACTGTTATTGAATGAAAGTGTTTTGACAATACATCAAGTGTATGCGAATATGATGGCTTTATTACTTCTGCGTTGGGAGTAAATGTTTGCTTTTTCTGCAATTGTTGGTGTTTTTTGTTGTTACATTTTGCTCATTACCTATACCTTACTTATGGCCAAATACGATTTTAAATTAGTGATAAAGACTTGTGCCAAATATTTTTATAACTAACCGAGTATATTGATTTTTGAAAATCGAAACCAAAAAATTAGATATTTTTATTTTTAGTAATTCTCTTAGGCGCTATCGAAACATTAAGTTTAAAACTTAATAACTCTACTTTTTTTTTCATACCTACTGGGTCATTATTATCACGGTACTAGGTCCGTGACTATTTCGAAAACAGTCAAGTTCGATCCGCCATTTTTTTTTCAACAGTCATGATGTTTTGAGAAGCCCACACAAGTTAGTAAATAAATTGATGTGCAACCACGCTTCAAAATAATGCACTCCGCATTATTTTCCCTGGAGATGATTATGTTATTGATTATCTAAAATGAACGTATGATTTATATTAGCTGGTATGTGGCTGCGGCGAGCGTACAACCCTATTTACGTTATATCCAAGTAACAAGAAGGTTGCGGAAACTTGGAATTTATACGATAAATTGTTCAGCTATTAGTTTTGTTATGCACTTTCCTTACCAGAGTTTGGGATATCGAAGCCGATATGTTTGTCAACTGGTAACTGGAATGTGGAGGATTTATATTGACAAGTAAACTAAGATCGAATGAGAAATGTTGCCATACACTCGCTAGCATTCAAATAACTTGCCAACTTCTTCCATCAGCTATGCTGTATTGCTCTGCAATAATTTAAACAACTTACACAGTAAAACAAATGAATTTCGTGCCGGCCAGCCGCCTTCTTTTATTAAAATTCGAGCCGTAAGTTCGGAAGTTCGACATCGTGAACTGAGACATTTCCTCTAAAAAGTGGCCGCTTTCAAACTCTACTGGTTTATGATTTAGCCTCAGCGAGCCAGATTTTTACGAGTTAACTTTTCTGATATAATACCCGAAAGCTGGGACCGTTTGGGGAGAAGTGATTAAACATTAAATTTGCATTTGCACAAACAGCCGATCGTAAATGATAGAGATAGGTATTAAAAGCTTTGAAAACAATGACAAAAGTTTCGAATTCGAATAGAATGTGTCGTGATTATGATACGTTTTGGAATTGGAAAAGTTTCGTTTAGCGTGATGTATAGTGGGTGTTGTGTGTCGGAAGCCCCAATAGTGTGTAAACATCCTACATCATTATGTCGTGGTAACAATGGCGGATCTGTTCCTGTCCCGGAGGACACGATAACTAAAGATACAGTTGTATTCCTTGTTAACCGCACTTCGCTGTATTGTGTGAGTAATTGGGCGTAGTGCTCACACATGACATGTCGGTCGGAACATTGCAAATTGCTTCCTTATGAATAATTTATAGCACATTGTTTTAATTGCGGGCGTTTCAGCGTGTGTGTTAATTGTGGGAATTATTTTGGTTGCGAGGCTTTCATAAGTTTGTAAAAGTTTATTAAAAGCATGTTCCGAACGGATCCCACAATCCATTCCCATTCGTAGGTTCCGAATACGGATAAAAAAAAAATATTTTGTTCCGAACATATTATATTCAACGTTCTAACCGATGCCAGTACCTACGCTATCTCTAAAGGATACTGGCCGAGAAACGATATTATAATTATTCACATTAGTAGGTATCGTCATTTTAATTGGTACATACCGACCTATTTTTGAACCATAATTGAGCACTTAAATGTTTCAATAGCATTTATCGTTTCACAGCATCCCACAAATATGATTGCATTGTGGGAACAAGCTTATTACAATAAAGCTTCCAAGTTACCTAAAACTAAGCGACATTTTAGGTATGAGTTCTTAGCCTAACGGGATAAACCTGAATTGAATAGTCGGTGATTGCTGGATTGCGCTGGGAAAGGTGTCTACGAAGCTGCAGCAAATTTTGCCTCGTTAAAAAATGGCAGCGTTAGTTTCGTAAAGGACTGCGAAGGAAACGTTAAGAGAAAGTCATTACGCTTGAGACTAATGATTTTAAAGGTGGTCTGTACTAGCATGTGTATTTTTACAACATTTTAAAATGTATTTAAAGAACTCTACGAATGAATTAAATACTGATGTAAAAGAGGTAGGTATCTTAAGGATACAGTTCTTTGAAACAGAAATTCTTTTATACAAATTGCTTACATAAGTATATTTCCTTTAGTCGGCTTTAATTAAATAATTTCGAATTAAGCATAAGCTATGTTAATCCAATGCAAAGAAACAATTACGTTTATTACGTAATCTTCCAAATATATTATCTCCATACAGTATCCTTAACATATCGATTCGATATAAACAAATGAAGTTATTATAGATCCTTTTGTATTGTATGTAATATATCGTTACAGTTTACTAAACCTCGGAGCCATCTTGATAATTTTACCATAAGTAAAATATAGTTTTAGGAGCATTGCCAGAAATGTGTTGAGAGTTCCTTGAACTCGAAGCGTTTACGATATTATGTATAGTGTGAGAGCGCAAGACAGTGGCTGCATCATGATTATGGAATGAACCTTCTTACACGACGTGCATGACTTTTAAATAGTTAAAACCCTCTTGTTGGACTGAGCAGAAATCGGGCAAAAATTAACATAACTTCATACACAAGAACTTACTATTTAAATACTTTAAAATGACACTCGGTAGCAACGCTCCGGACACAATTTCGTCAATTTTTTGATCCCAACGAAATCAATAACTAAGCCAATTATCTTTCATATATCTTCTAGTACAGTATAAAAAATGTCAAGAAAAATAGTGTGTAATTAAAGGCAACATTTGTTACATTCCATCTTAATTACGTAACATGTTGCACATGTCTGTACCAACTATAAAAAGATAAAACAATGATTAAAGTAACGATACCTAAAAAAACAACTCCGTTTGAAAACATTGTTCTATCGTAGTCGAAATAAAGTAAGCAAAAAATATTTTGTAAAAGTAGAATTCGCTTTTGAGTTGCGTTTAGGTGAGAATTTAATTAATTTCAACGTTTGAAGCGTGCTATTCGTCCTGCGAAGTGGAACCCATAAAACCTAATGGACTTTCGCTGTCTAGAGTAAGGTAATTTTGCGTGAGACCTCTCACGACCGTCCTGCAAATTGCAATCTTGCTTGGATTTGCACAAATGATTGTAGTATGTAAGCAGAAAGCCAGTCACAGTAGTATCATAAACACTGTCCTGAAAAGGTTATAAAACAGCATTAAAAAAACAACTGAGATAAATATAAAAAGTCTTTTTTTAAATAACTTATTTACGGTCTGTATGCAGAAAGTCTTAAACTGAAAGATTGTCATTCAATCAACTTTTAAAATTTCATTTAAGTATTTTTTGCGATAACAGGTCTAATTTCCAGATCAAAAGCAAATTAAATGAGCGTCGTCGAAAGGGATGGAGTCTAATGCAATGGCGATTTACTGATAAAAGAAGGGCGCGAGGACGCCGCAGGCTGCGTCAAAATTTTGTCGATTACGTAATTTCTATTCAAAGTAGATCTGAGACCCCGGGCCAGAGTCACAGAGTGGCTCACAGGGTTGCTGAAACAGAGCTCGGGGAGGACTCAGACGATATCTACTCAAGGGGCGATCCCTGAGGAGACATCTTTAGAAATTCAAATGTCAGAGAGCTATCCAACGGGACTAGACATGTAACGTTATACTAAATATTACGGGCAGTGTGGTGACCCTAAACTATTATAATATTGCGCTTTGTGCGCGTTTCAATTTGGACGCACTCGCTTGCAGGACAATGAACCTTTTAATATAAGTGACACTTGTTTTTACAGCTCTCATTTTGATATAAAAAGTTTCGTACGTACGTCATCGACATATCCTTAGCAAAATGTGTCGCTAAAAATATGATACGTAAATATTGAAAGTAGTAATCGTTTCCGGAGGGTAAATGTAAATTCTGTATCAAGGTTCGTGACGTCACGACGGCGGCGGCGTAGGTAAACGTTTCGTCGTGATACTTACGAAGTAACTATTTATTAATCCGTGGTGATACCAAACAGTTTAGCACAAGTCCGATATAGATCGCGATATGTAAGTATTCCGCTATAATAGAGATGTTTGGAACTTGTTTAATAGATTTAAAAAGTTTTCAATGGCGGGTAGAGTTTGTATGAAAATATTAACGATTATATCGGTATAGCACGCGAGGGTTGAATGTTTGTTGTGTATCTCGCCAGTGTACCATAAATGTCTATTTTAATATTATAAATTGGGAATAAACACCCAAATACTACTCGTATTGTAAATGCTACTGAATATGTTCATAACTTTCCGGAACTATGCCCGATTGCATACAGATATATTTTTATTTATTGTAGCGCTTAATTGTTGATACAATATTTTTTTATTACTATGTATTTAGTTAAAGTAAATTACTACAATATCTATTTATTCCCGGCAGCACAAAATGTTTTTTTCTTGTTTTAGTGTTGGTAGCGGTGAAAGGCTGGCAACATCACAATAGTGAACCAAGTGATGAAAAATTGTTTTATTTTATTTGTAAGTTTTGTTCGTTTACTTTTTTTATTTTTCTTGATTGGAATCTTCTATGTCTAAACATATTTAATAACTACTTTTCTTACTTGAGTATACAATGAAAGGTGTCTTAATATAGTTCGTTTTAAAAAATACAAACCCCGTTCTTTTACGAAACAACCTCATTTCCACCACATGAAAAAGGTTGTATCTAAAAAGGTTTTATATGTCGCGTGCCTAATCTCTGCGGTCGGGCCTCATAAACTTCAAGTGCACTGGTGATCAAAGGTTACCCCTTAGTTTATGATTTAACAACTGGTTTCCACTCCCCCTACATTACATGTTCCTCCGTAATATTTGAGGTGCTCCTTTATATAACAGAAGGAGAATAAATTGATTCTTGCACGCTTAAGGTATTATTATGGACACGCATATAAGACACTTTCTTTGAACTACAGCAAACTGAAATAATGTATAACATCGTAAAGTTAACCGTTAATATTACGCTATCTTTGAACAACTTATATCAGTATTAATAGTCGGCCATAAACTTAATTTATTGAGTGATAGCGCGGTAGTTCATTGACAAAAAAATAATGTTGGGGAGGCTATTGGCCAGTCAGATTCTAACCTTATTCCCGGCCTTTACTTTAAAATTAATAAAAAAACAGAATGTAAACAAAGCTCAAATACAGGATTAATTTAAAAGGAGTGCGTATATTCTACGAGGTAATCAGGTGCATAAAATTTAATCAATTGCCCAGGAGCATAGGTCGAAATTTGAAAATGGAAAATGAAATGTTCATACAAAGTGACAGGTCACGTAACTTTTGTTTGTATGAAAAGTTGATTTTCAATTTTCAAATTTCGACCTATTTTCAATTTGATGCTTGTTAATAAGTTTTCTATTTTTTATTTAGCTTTATTTATTATAGGTAGTTTAGTATAGTTTAATTTATATTATAAGGTTTTGGTTTAGTATAGTTTTATTTTTATTTTTATTATAATTAGTATTATGTGTTTAATTATAGTTATATTTAAGGATTTCAATATATATTGTTTGGGTAAAGTTGATCAGTTTTATGCACCTGATTACCTCGTAGAATATACGCACTCCTTTTAAATTAATCCTGTATATTATATCGCTTTATCTCACAACTTATTTGCCTTTTAATTCTTCACTTGCAAGGTATCTTTTCATTTCGTAATTCGTTCATTCATTCGTTTTCTTTTGCTTAACAAATTCTATTAATAAAGCTTAAGTACAAGTTTTGCTTTACATATCTCGCTAACTTCTTTATTTACGTTCTATCCACGTTTTAAGAGATGAATAATTTATTTGACTTTTACTTCACCAAAAGTTTGAGTTAGAAAACTGATCTTTCAATTTTGTTATTCAAAGCAATTTGCTGTTTTTTTTTTGTGAAAATTATATCTTGACAATCGATATAATATTATGTACCCGAACAATATAGAATATTTATAAAAGTACATCTAAAACATATTGGACACAAAATGTAAGAAAATCCCAGTTTAACGAAGTTACCTACAATGTATTCTAGAAAAGCTTTCTTAAAAAACAATTTAAATAAAATATGCACTGAATTTTACTACGTAAGACAGCATAAGGCATAAAATACAAAATGGATACAAAGGCAAAACAAATTGTGCCCGCATGTGTTCACTGTATTTGTATTTACGAGCTGTAACGCAACGGTATTCCCAAAGCTGCTCCCTAAAACTAGCCTCAGAAAACAAAACCGAGAGAAAACTCTACATTTTTGCATATTCGAAACAAAACGGAACATGGTACTGCATTATCCCGATGTCAGACCAAAAAAAGTCACCTCTACCTACATGGGCGCAATATTAAGACGAAAATGGAACTTTTATCTCAATGAAACCCGGAAAATTCTACATAAAGACAATAAACTGACCAATTATCGTGCAGAGTTCTGAATTTAAATTCAACTGTGGGATCTTCGTAACAGTTTTTCATCGTGCCAGTGATAAAAAATAAAATTAAGTACGTACCATAGTATTTTTTAAGGGCAACGTTGACAGCACGCTATTTGACAGTACTTTCCGTTTTCGTTATGATTAGAAAAAAAACGGCGCATTATCTTTGTAGCTGATTAAATACCAGTATAACAGCCTCAACTTGCTTTTAAATTTTTTTGGTGGAAATTACCGCAGGATGTCATGTGAACATTGCTTGTAACGCTTTTTCACCTACATTGCTCCGAATCCAAAGTAAGTAGCTAAAGCACTTGTGTTATGGAATCAGAGACAACGAAGGCACCACAAACACGCAGACCGGAGACAATGTAGAAAAGTGTTTTTACTACATTGACCCGTCCGGGGATCGAACCCGGGATCTCAGACTCAGTTGTATTATGAAGAGTTATCTGTAACTCCGGTTTCCATAAATCAAGAGCACCGCTAATGGGATGCGAGCCTACAGCTGGGAATCAATACTCGTAATTACACCACAGAGCATTTCCCACCACTAATTATATTATTATTGCATTAACTGGTACCAGAACAATTAGAATTTAAACTGGATGTGTTATGCAGTATAGCATATTTGAATATTTTGATGCTTTGGCGGTTAAGGCAATAATGTCTGTGAAATTTTGTTAAACTGTTAATTATAGTTATAAAGCAACACCGATTTAGAAATTATAGGAGCTCAATAAATAAAGCCATTAAAATAAGTTTTGAACACTTAAACGACGTTATCTTAACATTCAATTAAAAACAAGACCTATTAAACACAGCTACATAATTAGTAGATAGCGCTATATTCCATTTCAAGTATTTGAAAGAAAATACAAAACCGTAAGGCTCTTAATTAAGGTATTAATTTCAGGGAAAACTTTCTAATTAAAACGCAAACGTTAAACGACAATAAACAGAATGTTCGGAACGTGCGCATCACGCAGCTCTCTAAAAGTTTAAGGGGAAGCTTCGCAAAACGTCTTTATTTGACTCTCCAAAGAACTTCTCGAAGTCTCGACCGTTTTCCGTTCAAAGGTATCGTTTTGAGAGTTGGAAAAGTTTAACAGTTTATCAATGTTAGAACCTTGCCCAATAGACTTTTTTAAACACAATTAAATGCAATGGAGTGGGCCTAATTAACGCTCGAAAATGTTTTTAAATTTTTCACCAGAAGAATTGGTACTTTGCGGAATGGGCAAGATTGGGTTACATAATTATTATAAGAATGAGTAGGCAACTCACCGGAATAAATCATATAATAATATTTTGGTACACCTCACACACGGTCATCTGATCCCAAACTAGGCAGAGCCTGTGCTGTGGTAACCAGACAACTGATATACATACTCGTACTTATAACATTCTAAACGCATATCGGCGCAATGGCAAACAATAATTGTAATGTGGGTACATCTAAAAACGTGTCAGTATAAATACGACCGCACAGACAGCTCTATATTCATTCGTAGCCGAGCAGTCGAACTGTGAGGATCTCTCTGAAAGCATTGTCACTCTGTCGGTTGAATATACGAAGCTTTGGAGTAAGTCTTGCAGTTACATATAATAATTAATTAATAAATAATAAATTAATTATAATTTACATAATTAAATTAATTATAATTTATTATTAAGATTTTAAATCAATTACAATTTATTATTAAGATTTTAAATTAAATCAATTATAATTAATTATTAAGATGTGTTCCGATCATCAAAATAATGAGTTCGAAATGAAAGCTTTTTAAAAACAATGAGACCAATAATCCGTCATCTATACTTATAATAAATCTGTAGAAGTAAAAATTCTGTACATTGAAAATATCAAAAAAATTAATGGCGGGGTGTGTTACTAGACCGACACCGAACTCAAAAATGTGATTAAAAAAATTTTTGTCTGTCTGTTTGTTCAGGCATCACGCAAAAACTACCGGTTCGATTTCGATGAAACTTGGTATAATTGTTCTTTAATATCTTGGGCACCACACTGGGTAGTTTTTATCCCGGAAAAGTATATACAATAAAAAAAAAACTTAATTTTGCGGTTCGATCCCTAGACCCGAATACTGTACCAACCGAAAATAATAAGTTTGTCGTAGGTTACGTCACCCGCAGTGGAGTTCACTAACGGGCGCTGCACACGGCTAAGATACTATAATTATTTATCTATACTAATATTAATATTATACAGCTGAAGAGTTTGTTTGTTTGAACGCGCTAATCTCAGGAAGTACTGGTCCGATTTGAAAAATTCTTTCACTGTTAGATAGCCCACTTATTGAGGATGGCTATAGGCTACTTTTCTTTTGGAAATCTATCCCCTAAGGGGGTGAAATAGGGGTTGAAAGTTTTTATGGGAAGTTCGGTATTTTCAATGATAGACACATGAAATTTCGTATACGGGTTTCTGGATAGAAATAAATAATGACGATTTCAGCAATGTTAAAAATCATCCCCCTAAAAGGGTGAAAAAGGGGTTGGAAGTTTGTAGGCATATGAATTGTGTCGTTTTCAAAGATAGACACATTCAATTTCATACAAGGGTTATTAGTTAGAAATAAATAAGATGTATTTCTTATATATATAGAAATACAATATAGATGTATTTATGAGGGTAGATTTTAGAAATCTACCCTCTAAGGGGGTGAAATAAGGGCTGAAATAGTTGGTATGTGAAGTTCAGTATTCTCAAAGATAGACAGATGAAAAGATAAATAGATAAGATAATGATCATATCTATAATGACGACTCCCGTGGTCGAGTGGCGTTCACTCCGGTTTTTAAAGTGTCGCCAGCCCTAAGGTTCCAGGTTCGATCCCCGGACGGGTCCATGTAGAAAATCACTTTTATACATTGTCTTGAGTCTGGGTGTTTATGGTACCTTTTTTGTCTCCGATTCCATAACACAAATGCTTTTGCTACTTACTTTACTTTTATTATTATTTTAACGCCATAATATTAGATGAAAAATTTTATACATTCTCCTTACTTTGAAAATCCCAGAATACATCTACCTTTAATACAACTTACTCTTTACATTACGCGCGAGCGAAGTCGCGGGCAACAGCTAGTACATAATATAGATACACAAATTCATCATTACAAAAATATTTGTCCTGGTTGTTTCGCAGTCAGGGTCACAATCCTCTAGACCAACAGATCAGTCATCCAAATCAATTTTAGAAGGCTTTGGGGTCTCTCAAAGCCTTCTAAAATTGATTTGGCTAACCTAACCAGTTGCAAGACTATCGTTAAATACAATAAAAATTCTTATAATATTAATATATACTTGTCTAACTAAATAAGTAATTAATTACTGGTGTGCAGTTGAAGCCGGGTTGCACGCAACCAATTTGTTGATAGGGTCGCACATTACGGGAATTAGCAGTGACCGCAGCCGACTCGGCTTATATTTATGACTGTAAAAGCCGTCTTGCTATAAACAGAATATAAGAATGGCAGTACAGTAATTCCTGTCAATAAGTTATACACACATAGATAGTTTGCCTTTAATATTAGTTTGCGGCACACACACATTAATATAATTTTACTTGTATGTTTTTTTTTGCGGGCTATTCATAGAAATGTTTTCAACATTGTCAGTTACAAACATATTTTATTACAAATTATTAATGTGGACGTAATAGAGAATTTTGTTTTCTGTGATTTACGCGAATATTGGACATTGAACGCGGTTTATTTTGAATTTAATTCCCGATCTCGGTATGCCCGTAACCATGATACCTGCAAAGGTGTTGCAACGTCAGGTACTAAAACCAAAATAAGGCCCCATAGAATCCGTTTAAAAATAATAGAGGATAAGTATTACCTTTTACATATAAAGATTATTTAAAATCATCTTGTACAAAACTATCGATAGTTTCCGTCAAAGTCGATTGCCGTCACTCTTGTTGTACAAAGAAAATATGACAGCAAACGATCTAAACTCCGCCTCACTAATAACCGTTTGGTAGTAGCAGCGTTTATGCTTAAACTACATATATTTTATGTTTATGACGGCGCATGAGTAAGTGCATCAGTACACCAGACAGCAGTTTATGTTATGATTTATTGATGGCAAATGTCCAATTTTGAACCAGAATATAAACCATAACCATTAACTTAAAAGCGCAGTAAGAGATTCAACTTTCGTATCAAAACTTTACTACTAAACATTAAATAAATTTCACTTATTAAATATTATAAATAAATAATTAAATAAGTAGTATATATTCTGTATTTAGTCCGAATGCGTTACGTAGAAATTAAATTTCATTTTATTGATTGAAAGAAAAATAACAGTGTTTTGTTTTTAGCATTCTTAGCCATGCAGTTAGTTTAAAAATAATTTACCATTCTAATGGCAAAAGATTATTTAAAATGTTCCAGTAAATTTTCAGTTTTTTCGTAACAAACAATGCAAAAAATGAAAGTAAATAAATAAATGAAGATACAAATCTTTCCTCAGTATATTTTTAACATAGATACACACTTATGACTGACAGGGACCAGTCTCAAAGGATTTAGCTGAATACCTTAAATCGAATGGCAGCCTGACTTTCCTATTTACTGGGTACGTAATACTAAAACTGACTGTCAGAATTATGCGTAATGGCTTTCAAAGAGCAAAATACAACAGTCTGGGGCTGTCGCTTAGTGTAATTGATCATCCAATCTATAATACTATGTATACCAATACAATCATCACTCTACAAGTATACGTTGAATTGAAGTATTCAAGCAAATCATTGCGTCTATTGTTTGATGTCATTTGCTATTGAATTCACATTGTGTGGGTACTACAAATTATGGTAATATAATATATGCACGGTAATTGAGAGATAAGTGTTACTATATTAACAGATATTGTCTGATGAATAAACCAGTGCTATGGTGTAACATTATCACGACCGACATATTTACCACAATGATTTAAGTTGTAGATACGAGGTCACGAGCAAAATACACTAAAAAATATATATGTGATTTGAGAACTATTATAATTTAATGTTGTTAAATTGTTAAAAGTTGAATTGATGGTGAGCTCCTGTTAAATTTTTGCTTTACAATTTCGCTTGTGTATTCATATTTATGCTCGTGGCTTTACGTGTAGTACTAGGTATTATTATTACTCGTTACGCTGAGTATCCACTACAGGAAAACATTTTCTTTGTGTTATATGCTAGTAAGACCATATTCAGTGCTTACAATAACTATACCTTTATAAGTCCATGTTCTCCCTAGAAGAAACTCAACGCAGATAAACCGAATATTATACCTCAATGTTTCTAAGTAAGTTTTGACTGCACGGATAGCCGAGTGGTATAGGTCACCACGCTAATTACCACTGTGCGTGACGTGCTGCGGGTTCGATCCCCGCATGGGACGAGCATTTGCTACCATATGCTAGTTCCAAGTCTGGGTGTTCTTTGTGCATGTTATTTGAATGTTTGTGAAACCCCCGCGACACAAGGATCAAATTCTTCAGTGCGGGCGTCGTTTTATTAAAAAAAAAAAATTGTTCTATGTATGTAGGAACTGCACGTGCTGCAATAAATCAATCAGAATTGTCTTACTTACTACAATATTTTTAATCTGAATATTGGCATCATTTCCATTTGTATATTATTCTATAAATTATTCTTATAATTGGCTGATGAAGTTTAGGCAGCACATACACGGTAGTCCGCAAACATGTTATTGAACTAAGTATCTAGCCACAGTCAGTCTATATTTTTGTTCTAGGTCTAAACATAGGTTTTAGTTGCGTTGAATACAGATTTCTGACGTCTCGAGATTTTCTTACTTCACACTTGACCAGAACGGTAAAACACTGAAAATTTCATACAAATATTCGTCATCCTTCAAAATCGAATGGACTGCGATACACTGAGAATGTTTTATTATTACAGCTCAGATTGATGACACCGTATTACGATCTGATTTCCCTGAGGACTGCAGCGGTTAGTCAGTAGCAGCCCAGTTGCGTGTACAGCCAGAAACACTCCAATCATGCCAGATGGAACCAAACATGCGTTTCTTATGAAGCAAAGAACGAAAAAAAATAGTGAATGAAAACTTAAAGGGATTTGGGGGAATCAAAGATTCGTGTCAATTCAAATTACTTGTTTTGCAATTATGATTTTACAACCACTTTTTAGAGCTTGGTGGAGTTAACATTTCGCTAACCTTTTTTTTTGCGGGGTGAACCGCTAACCTGAGAAGAAATATCGAATCAAACAAGCCCTTGAGTCTGAGCCTCTTGGTGTAGCTATATAGTACATATTATTTAATCAAATCGGCTGGTCTTATATAGTTGGTACTACAAAAATGAACAACTAACTCCAAGAAAATAATATTCTATTCCGAAAAAAAAATAGGTTACCTACATATTAATTTTGATCAGGTGACAATAATTTTGTATATTAAAGCCAATTTGCTTTTTGGGAATTAACTATAGTTTCTTGAATAAAGTTGTTGATGTCTATAGACTGAAGAAGTAGTTTAAGCAAACAAAAAAACTTCTTTTATATATAATTAGTATAGATAGGGCAAAGATGCATTAGGAACAATACCTGCCTCGCATAGGTTCTAAATCTACTGCAGAAAACACCACCATTCCTGTTCCACAACACTTTCGCGCCACTGCACCATTAATGAACCTCCTTTATTAATTTAATAATTGAAGCCATTTGAAACAGAGCCCGTGACACAGGCGCGAAGCTGTAAATAACGCGTTATACGTGATAAAGGATTGAAAAGCGGTAAGGTATCAGGCCGGCCGCCAGGTGGCGCGTCATTAATCTTGTGCGCTAATGAATATTTACACATGCTAACGAGATGAGCGCGAACATTAGTTGATGTTGAATGTAGATAAACTAAACGCTGGTTATCGAGACGTATAATCGATCTAAGGAACAGATATTAGGATGAAATGTAAGAGTGGAGTAGTATTTACAAAATTATCAAAATCTAATAAACTACTGTGTTATTAAGTTGAAAAATTATTTTTAATACACGGGATCAGGTACTTATCAGTATGTTTTATGTTGACTTTTCTTAAGGTCAATCCGGCTGTCCGTTGCCATTTGCTGGCTCTTTTTAAAGTGGAATACGAACGTCTTGTAGGTACATAATATATGTATAACTGATGTTACAAAAAATATTGATAAAATTAATACGGAATGCACAAAATACGTAACAAACGCGGATAACACTTGTTATGTTCTCGCTCCTCATAATAACAATTTTATTTTCTACGTAAGCAACATCTACGTTTTTCGAATTGCTTGGTTCCGTTGGTCATAAGAGTCACATTGATTATTTTATTACAAAGAGCATAGTTTATTTTTCAGAATAAAAATAGGATGGCTTGAACACTTCAGGTCTTAATAAATAAAAATATATACCACATATAATACCGGCCTACAAACGTCCCACTGCTGGGCACAGGCCTCTTCCTGTATAGAGAAGGAATGAGAGTTGATCACCACGCTTGCTCATTGCGGGTTGACGATTTCAATTTAAATTTTTTGGAATGCTGGTTTCCTCACGATGTTTATCTTCACCGTTTGTCAATGATGTCGTAGAATGATTAAGAAAGTACATAATAACTTTGAAAAAAGTCACATTGGTACTTGCCTGGGTCCGAACCTGCAACCATGTGCATCAGAATCCGGTCATTGGACCGCTAGGCCACCACTACATACCACATGACCACTACTTAATCAATATATTTTCCTCGCATCCGTCCTAACCAGATTATTAGCTCCCCTTCTTTTGTTTTTGTTGTTCTCCGCTCACACTCAGTCATTATTATTTTTTTATATCACTGTTTGTTATATTAAAATATGT
This sequence comes from Plusia festucae, assembly GCA_950381575.1. Taxonomy (NCBI): domain Eukaryota; kingdom Metazoa; phylum Arthropoda; class Insecta; order Lepidoptera; family Noctuidae; genus Plusia; species Plusia festucae. The sequence goes on from OX494434.1 coordinate 10,491,026, forward strand.
ATTTATTGAGATTAAATTGGAAAGCGAATGGACCAATTTAATTATCTTCATATATAATGAGGTTATTTTCAATTTGCAATGAGAACTATCGAGCGAAATTGCATTTCATTTCATCAGAGATAAATTAAATATCAATGGCGTAACGCATGTTTTAATTCCATACCAACCCAAACCATAATATATATCATACTGCAACGATAAAACTACATTCGTATTTTTAAACTGCAATTAAAATTCAGAATTTCATAGTTAATAACCGCGGTAGAACACGTAACAGAAGCTACAACATACAATATAATATACAGCACAAACGTGGCGATGGCTAATTTGCACGACCTTAAATGCACGCCTTAATATGCAACAAAGTGTAATTTGATCGCGATAAAAAGCAAGGCTAAACTTAATTAGTGAAACAAGGCTTATTTAAAATTACAGGGCGGTCGGCTCCATGCGATATTTATGACTTCATGTTACCTCCTGGACAGGGCTACGTGCCCAAGGAGCCGGCTGTTTATCTTCCAGCCCCGTGAAGCTATTTAGATGCAATCTCATTCCGTCGAGCATTCTATTAGCCTGTGCACGCAAATACCTATAGCACTAAAATTATCGGGATTTCACCTTAGGCTTAACACCGGAAAAGATCAGTCATTACGCAGCTATAGCGTAAATTACGGAATATCCATTACGCCATGTAATAATAGTTTACACGAAGACGCAAGCTTTGTTAGTTTAATCCACTTTTCCCCCTAAATTATGCGCAACGTCTGCTATAACACCGAATAACAACTCTGTTCGCTTTTTATTTTCTTTTTATTGTTTGGAATAAGATCACCGAACCCGAGACAGGCGTCGTCAGAAATGTGGCAGCACATAACGAATGCAAGAAGCGTCATGTTATGTTTTTATGTACGCGCACACTAACAATACGGAATATTAAAAAAACAGTTTTTCCTGGGTTTTGGTCAAAAATTCTCGGCAAGAGGCGGGCTTTTAGCTGAAAAATGTAAAGTTTCCATTACTTTGTTTGTTCGCCGTGAGCCAGACGAAGCTCCGTACATAGAAGTAACGTTTACTGCAGTGTGAATTCAATGAGGATCTTTTCTTATTTCTCGACAGTCAAAATCAATATTGACTCGTGCCTTTGTCGAACTAATATTGCCAGAAACTATCTTAGTTTATTAACGCTTCTGTATTTTATCTTTTAATTCTGTTTTCTTGGAATAAACGTTTTTACCAAGATTCATTTTATCGGAATAATTTAGTAGGTAAGCAAGACTGTATAAATATAAAATAGAAAGTATATATTGCAGTATGATGCAGTCTTATACAAATACAATGTTAATATCGTTTGGCGCCTCGTTTGACGCGGAAATATACTTTATTTACTTTGTAAAACAAAGCAGTAACGTCTGAATTGTATCTGATGTTAGGTAAAATAATGAATTGAAAAATGGGTTTCTCCTATAATAAAGGTTAAGCCGCACTCGTTGCGGTTGGTCTGTGGATGGGTGACCATATAAAAAAATATCGGAACTCGAGTTACAATAAATTCTGACAGCCAGTCTTACCATGAGATACATCAGTTGTTGAGGTAAGATAAACAGTTGCTACACATAAAATACAGTGTTTACCTGATTCTGGTAATCCGGTGCTCCGAAAATAATCCCGTAGCTTGGGAAAAGGGTAGGTAGCGAGAAGAAGAAATAATAAAAAAAAATACAATTCAATTGGTCCTTTGTTTTTTATTCCAATGATTCAGCCCCACTTTACTATTTTTAATATATGTACAAACCTTATTTTCACTTCGACAATTTTCAAGTATCCTGTTATATGTTAACATAGTATGTCTAACTCTCGAGACCTATTTTAAAAGTCCACAACACATCTCAAATACACTGGTATCTAAGATGCTCCGTTAGATATTAATTTGTTATGTAGTGAGCTTCTTGCCAATTTGTCGACCTAACTATAAAAAAACTTGCGGTTTGGTTAGAACTATATCATAAAAAAAAACAAAAAAAGTAAACTACCATGCTTTTAGCGACGTGGTCTAAACCCTGTAATAGTGTAGTTAGTGACACTATAAAGACAATTTAAAACTAAGTTAGTATCATACGGCGACCTAAAAGGATTTTATAAAAGTGTTACAGCGAAGCTAAACTGTGTAATTACGGATCTAATAAAGCTTTTAACCAATTAACTGGCCGTGCAAGAAAGCTAAAAATTAAATTGAAAGTTTATGTATCGACTTTCAATAGACTCTAATTTTTATGTATGCCTAGACTCGTGACATTTCTATGAGCGATACGATATTTTGACTGCACAGATAGCAGAGTGGTATAGGTCACCATGCTAATTACCAATGTGCGCGACATGCTGCGGGTTCGATCCCCGCATGAGACAAGCATTTGTGTGATCCACAAATGCTTGTTCCAAGTCTAGGTGTTCTTTGTGCATGTGATTTGAATATTTTTGAAACCCCCGCGACACAAGGATTAAATAAATTACTTAGTGCGGGAGTCGTATTAAAAAAATGAAAAGATAAAAAAAAAATCTCACCATCATGGCTCAAAAGTATGCGAGCGAAACGTGTAAGTCACGTGACTTATCGAAAAGAAGTGTAATTTCCAAATTTAATTTGAGTGTATCTAGGTAAGTTAAGTGGTGGGGGTTCGCCACGTCAGTTGTGGCGACTATTTTTGCATAGTTATGACGTCAGAAGCCCTTAAACCTGAACTTAAACGCGCCTTCTCTTTGTAAAATTTTTGCTTTGGAAAAGAAAAAAATCGTGTGTAATATTTTATAATTAAAGAATAAATAGATATTTTTTTTCATATCTAGTCCGCACCTCTATTGAAGCGCTTATTACTTGAATTGGAACTAAATCGGAATCAAACTATTCTAACTTCGATGACATCTATCGATATCGGATTAACATTTCCTAAAAATTTGACAGTGTAGTAGCCGCTAAGGAGACACCTTAAAGGTATTGTCATTGATTAAGAAATTACTTAAAATAAATAACAACAAATATCAGAAGTCAACAAATTTGTACGTTATACAAATTTGTTGACTTCCAAAGCTTTTGTTCAATTTAATTGTAAAGCAAACCCTGAATATTACCTACCAGTAAATTAATATACTTAAGTCATATTCCCAACATTATTCCACATAGACTTGTTACCATTTTCTCATTCAACAATAGCCTGAGACCGCAACTCGAGTAACAGATTTACTACCATTTCAGTTTCTCTTTACGTACCCAAGTTTGAAATTTATGGTGTTAAACTTACGAGAGGTTATGAACCACGTAGCTCTACATTAGGTATACACGTTCATACTCGTTCCCGACTTAATATTACCCGCCAACTCTAATTACAGGAAGGAGAATTAATGTATTGTAGAATTAAAATTAGCAAGTACGAGGCGCGGTGCCGCACGTGGAGGCGTTTTCATTATACTGTGATGGAGCTGTTTGCATACAAGTAATACGATCACTTAGTTATGTTGTACAGCTAACACCGAAAGTGGAATTAATTCTCAATTTTAACGTACATCAGGCTTCGGTTTTGATTGCTTTTGCAGAAATGTAGAATGAAAATCATGTAATGTTTAAGATCGCTATTAAACGATTTACGAAAATTGATATTTCAAAACTTTTGATGTTAACTGTAGGTAGATTTTCTTTCAAAGTAATTTATTATTAATCTCATGCGATAACTAATTCGGTAGACAAAGCAAATTTATTTGTACGAGGGCACTAAGTGTAGTGCGGAGGTACATTTTAGAAAGATTTCGGTCCTAGATCCGAACAAATCGGATTTGCGTTCAATTTTCCTAGACTTTCGGAAGCTCGCCGAATTCAGCCGAGCAAGACCCGACCCGAATACGGCGCAAGAAAATTTCTAAATTCCCGACTCGCCTACCTAACTTAGAATTTGAAGAATTTAAATCTTTGCTGACTTGTAGGGGACGACCCGAATCCAAATATGTTTTTGAGAATCGCCCGCTTGAATATTGATTTTTGATTGATGTTTTTTTAAAACTAACAACATAAAATGGGGCTCCTATATGTAAGTATGTTACAAATGAAAAATCAGTTTCCGAAAGCAATACAGAAAATGGCGGCGCAAAATTGTTTACCATTTACTGCTTCAAAGATAAAAATTTCAAAAGAGCAGCCGTTTTAAAAATTAAATGTCATTGAGAGTCAGGAAGGAAAGAGTCGCGCAGGTGGATATCACCTGTCGCGATGAAGCGACCGGCGCAGTTCCGTGGAGCGAGCACCCGAGCTCACACGACCTCACACGAAGCCACCCGATCGCCTCCCTGGCTACATTTGTTACCTTTACGGCTAACATTTATTACCGTTCCCTGGCGCTCGGCGCTCGTCTCAGTAAATATACTTAATTAAAATTACCGCACGCGACCCTTGAGGATTCGCACGTGAACACGAAGACGTGTTATGAGATAAAATTTTTGGCCGGAGGTCGACCGGTACGCTGTCGGTCTGTTCAATGAGTAGTTCAAAATTTATAGTACCTACGTAATGAGTTGGCTTCGAGTTAGTCTACAAGTGCAATGGAGCCTGCAAACCTCCAGTGGCTTCGGCGAATACCACGACCAAAATATATGTTTGCATTTTAACATTATTACTTGAGAACTTTTGCTCTCGGATGCAGCTTCATGCATTACATGAACCTTTTAAAATGTTAATAATTTCAGATACCTATGTCGCAGCGAGTGGACAACTTTTCATCGTTTAATAAATATTACGTATACGACTTATATTTTACCAATCCGTAATTTATTTGTACGTTTCTCGGAGCTTTATGAAACTTTACAGCAGATAGTTTCACCACATGTTACTTTTTGAAATTCTAATATCATATGTTACTTACTTAGAAGCTGTACTTTGTAGCATCTCACGGCTCCATAATTGAAAATTGAATTTCAATTTGACCAATAATTCCAGCGATTATCGCGTTCAACTGAACAAACCAACCCATCAACCTTTTTATATTTCTTTAGATCTCAATAAAAAACTAGAAACGTTTTGATCTACTGCGTTTTTTAGCAGAAAAGTGTAATCTTTTCACGTCAATAACAAAAATATCGTTTAACTCTTTCAAAATTTAATACACCTCAATATCTGGCCAGCTCTTAACAGTTTCGAAAAAGTAAACTCGTCTACGAGAGTCGTTTCCAAGTTATATTTCGTCAAGAGTACTTGAGCGCCGGAAAGTTTAGCATGCACATGCCAGCACCGAATACTTAAGGTGAAAATTTTAAGTAATATGTTTACTTTATATGGCACTTCATATCTCAGTTGCAGTAAACCATGTCTCGCTTTCATATCGTTGCAATTTGCAATTGCAGGTGTGAGCGCGTAGATCGTGAATGGTTTTTCATTTTGCACGGAATTTACTATTTTTAATAACAGCGTAAAATACTTGGTAATTAAGAGAAAAGTGTATTTTGGTCCATTTTCAATGTCCCTCTTCCTCTCTCCCCTTTCTCATAATAAAGATAAAAGGTGCACATTTGGAAATAACGGCAATTGCAAAATTACCGCTTTGAAATATAAGTCTTTTGGTTAGTTAAATTATATATCAATACTTGCATTTCAAAGAGCATAAAATAAATTACAAAAATATGAAGGTAGAACGAGCAACATATCTTGTTAAGACAAATACCATCTCAGTTTGGCCGTGACCATGACACCTGCAAAGGTGTTGAATCGTCGGGAACTAAAATCAAAATAAACCGCGATAGAATCCGTTTAAAAGAAGTTTTATTTCAACGTATATAATAAGTTTAATACATTTGTAAAGTGCCATTATTAATGTAATCTATTCTATAACATACCCATCATTGTTTACCACATTAAGGAGTAGTTTACCTGTAATAAAAAAAGTCATTAATATAACAAAATTTTAAAGAGGAAAGATTTGAATGTTTATTTGTTTGCATTGAATAGGCTCCGAAATTGGGAAGCTACACTTCCCCGGGTTACATATGTTTACAAAAAAATATTCAGACCGCAGGCGGAGCGGCAGAAAACAGCTAGTATGTAATAACCTCATTATAATATACATAGTTTGTAACAAAATACCTCTGAATAATATTCTCATAACTAAAAATGTCTTAGTTTAGTTCCGTATTTGTTTATTACAAACCAATAAATCATACACTCATGTTATCTATTAATGACAAGAGCTCTCATCCTGGAATAGTTTTTGATGCGAATGAAACTCTAACTTTAAGTTACTCTAACGCAAGTTTAAGCACCTTTCCCTATAATATTCACATAGCACAAAAGACTATTGAGTACTGATATAAGTTAGCAAAGTCAATAGAATACCGAAACTTTGTAACAAACAGTTTCGTTGTACAAATACGAGTATCTTCGGATTGGATACAAATTCTCCTGTCCTTTGTTTTGCCGCATCGCATCAGGAAGCAAAAAATCCTAGAATTCTCTCTCTTCTGTTTAAATTGTGTCATATTTTACGATTGCATGCTGCTGTTATGTTTTTACTTGACTTCCGCAGAATTCAAAGGAGAAATATGAGTTTTACGTGCGGCTCCATGAATTGGTATTCCTAATTGAAAATTTAGATGCATAGAGATAACTTATGCCAAGTAATACTTCCTTGTATTATTTATTGTGTATTGCACTTAAATTGTTGCGATTTTGTTTTTTTTTTATTTACACACCTGTAGTTCTTAAAGCATACTTATTAATAATTCAAAAAGAAATATATTATATTAAAATGATAAACAATCAAACAAAGCTAATCAAACTTAGGTATACCCATCAAGTATTTTGTTTTTCAGTAGAAAACTGGTTTGATGTACAATAGAGAGTTATTATATTAATAAAAAAAAATGACATTCGAGGAAAAACGCAATAAGAAACAAAGAGACAGTATAATAATTATACTATATATAATACTAGCTTTTGCTCGCGACTTCGTCCGCGTGGAGTAATGACTTCCGTCAGAATTTGGGTTTTTCACTTAGTTATCGCCTGTTCCATGGTCTATCGATTACATGTGTAAACAAACATTAAAAAAATCAAATTTTTATTATATTAGAAATATGTCTCCATGAAATCATGGTCTAAAAAATGCTATGTTGACTTATACATATGCTATGCTCACTTGCTTCACTGGTGGAACCTACATACAAAGATTTAAGTGAATCCATTGAGAAATAAACATTTTCAATTTACCACCCTTTTCTCCCCTTTGGGGGGGAATTTCCAAAAATCCTCTCTTAGTAGTAGCCTACTCCTCCCAACAAACACACATGCCAAATTTCAGCTCTTTACGATCAGTAGTTTCGGCTGTGCGTTGTCTGTCATTTACCACCCTTTTCTCCCCTTTGGGGGGGAATTTCCAAAAATCCTCTCTTAGTGGTAGCCTACTCCTCCCAACAAACACACTTGCCAAATTTCAGCTCTTTACGATCAGTAGTTTCGGCTGTGCGTTGTCTGTCATTTACCACCCTTTTCTCCCCTTTGGGGGGGAATTTCCAATTATCCTCTCTTAGTGGTAGCCTACTCCTTCCAACAAACACACATGCCAAATTTCAGCTCTTTACGATCAGTAGTTTCGGCTGTGCGTTGTCTGTCATTTACCACCCTTTTCTCCCCTTTGGGGGGGAATTTCCAAAAATCCTCTCTTAGTGGTAGCCTACTCCTTCCAACAAACACGCATGCCAAATTTCAGCTCTTTACGATCAGTAGTTTCGGCTGTGCGTTGTCTGTCAGTCAGTCAGTCAGTCAGTCAGTCAGTCAGTCAGTAACGGAAGAGTTTTATATATATAGAAGATATGCAACATCCTTTTCTCTTGTCAACTTACAATACAACATAGGTACAATCAAACTAATGTCAAATTATCTGAAATTCAAGTTATCGAGTTTCCTAAAATGCTTGGTTAAATGCACGCCAGTTACACAGATTGACTGGTGTTTATACTCGTGTTGATTTTAGGAACTGCGGACAGTCGGACCGGCCATTTTGTTTGTTTTTGGTACAGCTGTCCGAGGCTGTCTAGAGCAGTTAAGTTCCTGTACGAACGTGAATGATTAGGATGGATAACACTTCGTCGAATTCGTAGTATGTTACTCCCGAATATTGAAACGCTACTTAACTTTAACACGTACTTAAATGTCTATCTGTTGCTACTTTATACTTTAAAGTGACAGAGACAGCTGACTGAACGGCGGCTCCAAATTGATTGAAGTTTAAATTTTCGGCCATACGTGAATTATATGTTTAATTCTTTAAAAAAAAAAGAATTTCTTTTAAAAAACGACGCCCGCATTAAGTAATTTAATCCTTGTGTCGCGGGGGTTTCACAAACATTCAAATCACTTGCACAAACAACACCCAGACTTGGAACAAGCATTTGTGGATCACACAAATGCTTGTCTCATGCGGGGATCGAACCCTCGGCACTTTGCGCCCAGTGGTAATTAGCGTGGTGACCTACACCACTCGGCTATCCGTACAGTCAAATGTTTAATTGTTTATATAACGTTTACATAATTTATTTTATTTAAAACAAAACACTTAAACTATAATTTTAAAACATAATCAGGTCAATAAAGTCGATGAAAAGCTAAACGTACAAGATAATAGACCATTTACCTGTCGATACTGTATTTTGCGCTCTCAAAAATGATTATTTCCCCGTTGACACATTATTATGTACATCTTAAAACTCTATTTTGTATCCGAAAGGATTTTAACTGAACTTAAAAGACTTTCAGTCGAGCTCCGTAGCTTGGTGGCGACGCGACAACTTAACTGTTCTTCCGTTAAGCAATTTTAACGTTCACTTTTAACTTTAACTTTGTTTAAAAGTCATTTGATTTTTCAAAGTATCGTGTTTTTGCTATCATTTGTGTAAATAGTTCCTATTCTTGATTAAGGGATGAAGTAAATTTTGACGCATTTTTTTAGATTTTAGTTAGTTATTGGTTGTTTTTCCTTCTTTGTGTGTAAATATGTGTATTATTATATTTGTTATAAATATTGTAAAGTTTGTAAATATTTATTATAACTAGTGGTCGCCCAATGGTCGAAATTCGACCTTATAATATAAATTTAAATTGTGAGTGACTTAATATACATTATTAAAATATAATATTCAAACATTATTAAGGTTCTACTGTCGAAAACTAAACTACTATAACCACACATTTGACCAAGACTGTTATTTGCCAATTTATTTTTTGAACAAATTATATGAAATTAAAAGGAAGTAAAATAAAGAATATCTATTTAAAAAATGTTTATTAAAAGAAAACATGCTATAAGAGGAAAATACATATAAAAAATACATATCCATTTAGAGCATATTTTATCGCGTATTGCAAACTTCTCTGCAAACAATGTTTTTTGTAAAACCTCTTTTATCGTTTGCTAAATGTCCTTGGCCGTTATATTCGGATATATAAAAACTTAAACCACTTATTTATGTCAATGTCAGTAAGCAGTCAATGAAAAACAAAACAAACATGTGTGTGTGAAATGCATGGTAGTGTGGGTAATGTTTTATTTATTGATTTAATGTACTTTATAAGCATTATTATTGAAAAATATTAGCGTTCTCCACTTCTCCTACACATAAACTATAAGTGTGCCAAATTTTATGCTCCTGCGTCCGCGCAATTTTCGTAAAAAGGGGTCCAAAGTTTTGGCATCACGTATTAATATATAGATTTGGAAGAAGTGATTTTAATTTATCGATTTTACTGTCATTCTATCACAAACAATTTCAGGATAGATTATTTATTGTATTGATATATTCAGTCCTTCTTTTCGTGTCAATGACCCTTTTAACTCTATATTATATGCAAAAAGTTGCATATATAACTTTCGTTGTCGAGCGAATCCGAAAATGACTAAACTCACTTCGCAACTTACGTCAATTTTCAAATTTAGTTTAAATATGCTAAATAATATGGTAATAATTATTACTTAGGTACAATATTAATTTTTGCACACTTTTTTTTCTATTTTGATATGGGTAATAACAAAAGTACTTTCTTAATTATTCTAAGACATCATTGACAAACGGAAAAGGATAACATCGTGAGGAATCTTGGATTCTAAAAAATGGAATCTGAAATCGCCAACCCGCAATGAGCAAGCGTGGTTATCAATGCTCATTCCTTCCCTATATGGGAAGAGGCCTGTGCCCAGCAGTGGGACGTTTATAGCCCGGTATTATAAAAACAAAAACATAAGTCCCTTCTAATTCTTATCGTGTCGATGGCAATCTGTGTCGCCTAGAATTTTGCTACAAGAACTGCATTATCAGAAGCCTTCATTAAATTATCCAGCGTGCCGGTGTTAGGGCACGAAGGACAAAATAGCAGTGACACCACATCAGCACCTAAGGTTAAATGTGTCAATGTATCAATTAGACAGAGTATCTTTACTTCGGCCATCCTGAGTCCTGGTTTTGAGACTTCCAGGTTGGCAAAGGTAGCCAATATATTTTGACTTTATTCTTTTCATGATAATTCCCTTCATCCAACTTAACAACCACACAACACTCAAAAGAAACATTTCAAACGATCCACTGAATTATTAAGTTAAACATAAAAGTGGATTCGAAACGAGGATTAATATGAAAGATCACCGAATGATTAATGTATCGTAATTAATTACCGATGGCTCGCATGTGTCCAGTGAGTAGATAAAGGGCTTACGACCCTTGTACTATACGTGACACTTTTTAGGCAAACACCGCGGCTTGTATTAAATATGGACAGAAAAGCAGTATAATAAAGAATAGCTTATTAAATATGTATCCAATAAAGATGGCAATTTAGTACCTACTAAATGTTTTGGGAATAATTAAAATACAGATTATAATATAATATAGTATTGTTACATACATAAACTATTACATATTCTCCTCGTGTCTGACAATGTACCTCACAAGAATTTTTGTATTTCCACAGGAGATTTTTATTTGAAGCTACTACTTATTATTACTTATTGTAAACTGCTACGTATACACTTTTCACCGTGAGAGAGAGGGGCTCGTGGCTAAGTATAATAAAAATTTGCACGGTTTGACCGATGATTAAGGCAAAGCCGGGCTCGCCGCGGTTGGTCCACGGATGGATGTCCATTTGTAACCATACCAAGACCCCTCCGTGCCTCAGAAAGCACGTTAAGCCGTTGGTCCAGACTGTCATACAATGATCTTTGACAGTCTTTAAAATTTGAACAACCAGTCTTACTTTGGGTTATTGTGTTACCCAACAATGGGTTCTGGAGGTCAGATATGTCAATCGCTCCATGTAAAATACTATATTAATCTCGACCCCTAAGACTGGAAGCTGTATATTAGGGTAAGCTTCCAGTCTTACATCCAAAAAAATTAAGAATAGTGAAATCTTAAGATTATTAGGCCTAAAACTCTACCAAGAAACTTATCAATATAAACAACATTTGAATTGGCCAGTGCTGTTGTTTAGTTATATCGGATTGAGCGGAGTTTGGGAAAAGGCTAGGCAGATGATGATGAAATATTAAAAACAAAAGCAATCATAAGAAAAAAACTATAAATTACTTAATCATCAGGGGACCATAATAATATATTCAAAAAACGGAAATCGTTGGGCGGTCTATTTTAATATCGCGCGAAATAAAGTAATTTTAAAAATAGTGAAAATCGCTATTTCGCGTGCCTCCCTCTAGTGCGAGGCTCTTTCAATTAGCCTTCAGTACAATGTAGAGTTTCCTTCTAATTAATGTTCGTATACGTATATTATAAGCCGGAATTAATGTTTATTACTGCGTTGTAACCGGTAATATTTATGCCATACGTATGCCAAGTAAATCAGTTGACTAATAGAGGTATTTTATGTTCGAGGCAATGTATACAGTATTGCAAGAATAAATAATTAGGCTCTTTGAAGTTAAAATTAACCTGTAAATTAGGTAATCGCATTCTCCATTAATTGTAACCGTAAAATAATCGTTTATCTATAATTAACGAAACGATAGCAAAATAAATTAATCTCGAAGCTAATTATATATACCAGAGTTACTTGGCTAGTGCAAGATACTGCAAATTTCGAATTTATAAGATAACTAGCTGTTTCCCGCAGCTCCGCCCGCGGTCTCAATTTTTTTTTTACATTATTGAGATTTAAACTATCCTATCTCTCAAATTGGATCGAACTGCACATGGTGTGCGAATTTTATTATAATCGGTTAAGTGGTTTAGGAGTCCATTGAGGACAAACATTGTGACACAAGATTTATATATATTAAGATATAATAGATATTTATGTAAGATTGTTTGAATTGTTAATGCAAAGTCCTCATAGGGCTTGAAAAGTGCAAGGTGGTGATAGCTAAATATGTAAAAAAGAAATGAGCTTATCATACTAAAAGGTATACAAAAGACAATCCAAGAAAACTGGTACATCTCAATTAGTTCTTAATTTTAACCAAAAAAAAAGAAAATTAAAATTAAGTAAAGTTTTTTGCTTCAGTAACAAACACATTAAAGCTCCATTACACTATGTAAATACGTAATGGTGTATAATACGGGTTAATAAAGTTATTAAGTATACATTGCTGGGTGTGTATGTAAACTAGCTACGTTGGTACGGATTAATAGATCAGTGGTTTAGCGACACGCCCCTGAGGTCGGTTAGTGACCACTGGTCGAGTTTAAATTCGCGCGGATATTTGAGGTGGACGGATCTACATAATTTCCCATCATTTAGCTCTGCGGTTTGAATCGTATTTCGTGCAGCAGATAATGAGTGGCATTGTTCAATTAGAATACAAGAACCTGCATTTGATAGGTACAGATTCCTAAAACCACAAATATTTTTTGTATAAACAACTCATCGATAAACTATTTGACACTCACACGTAAAAAATATAGCCTTGTATAATGACGAATTTAAACAATGTCTGCCCGTGACCATGACATCTGTAAAGGTGTTGAAACGTCGGGAACTAAAATCAAAACAAACCGCGACCGAATCCGTTTAAAATTAGTTTTATTTCAATGAACTTGAACAATGCTATTTTCAGTAACAATTAAGAACAACATTAAAATACATCGACATTTAAAACTGTTTTATTAACTCAATAAATGATGACACAAAAAACTATATGGACAAGTTATCCACTAATCAAGATTCAAAGCAGAAAATGGATTCAACTTATAATAATCTTTTCTGCAAGTATAAAAAGAAGCCTTGTTAAACTCCAAGCCATGAAAGTTTTTAAAAATCTGTTGTTTGCGCACAACACAAATATAACCAAATACCAGTCCTATACTCGAACACAAATATAGAAACAGAGCGAATATACGAGCATACATACTTTGAATTGTCAGCACACATTCAGACATATTTTCCTTCTAACCTCTCCCTCGTAAAACCTACGCGAGCTCTATATCTAAATATAAATATATACAAATAGCGTCGCCTGTTCTGTGGCCCTGTTTATTTTACAAAGTTTTAATTGGGTAAACAATTTATATTGTTAACGAGCAAGCTAAGGGTCCAGACGAAAAATGGCGTGAACAGATTCTTTATTGAACAGTTTATTAAGAATATCGTACACATTTAATTATAATTTTAAGATCGTTTATTAAAAGATTTTTGTATGCAAAATATACAATAATATATAATTAAAGAGATAGCCATTTGGTTTAGTGGTTAGTGACCCTGACTGCTAAACTGGAGGGTTTCATTCCCACCCAGGACAATCTTTCTGTGATGATACTTTGTTCTGTGTCCAGGTGTAATTTATTTTTAACTAGCAGTATACCGTAGTTTCACCCGCGTTTAGTTGGAAAATATAGATACACGTATAGTATACACGAACGGGGTTCCTGTATACTATACTTGTAACTATATTGTTTACTAAATAATTTGGTATCACAGGCAGACTCGCGGGGAACAGCTAGTATATTATGTATAAGTATGGTTTACTAGTTGTCTGCTTACCATAACACAGGCTTTGCTTAATATAGGATCAGATGGCGTGTGTCATTTGTCCCCAAATATTACATTAATAATAATTAATTAATCTAGATTTAGATTCAACAATTTATATGTAAATAGTTAATTAAGCGTTAAAATCAATTAGTTTTGACGGATATTTACACTAATCTGTAACGCTGTACGTACTTCTGTAGGAAATGTAAATATTATTGGGAGTCACGCTACTATGAGTTACGTGCGTGTTAGAGTTCCATGTCTCTGGTTATATTGTGTGTTATTTGCTACGATGCTCAGTGCTAATAAGCGGATTATGTGACAAGGTTCGTGTGACTGCCTTTTTATTAAATTACAAGTCAATGTAAACTCAAGACCTAATTGAAAAAAAATAGGAAAATGGAAGGAAGAAAGGGCCTTTGCCCTGCAGTGGCACAGTTCAGGCTCAAAATAAATAATAATGTAAACTGTCAAAATAAAAAATTAAATACGTACACATAAAAAAAATACTGTAAATGCACAAAAGTGCAAAGTACGTAATTTAGTTCAAACTTTCTTAGTAAAATTTTCCGATTTTGATTTAAAAATTAACCTATTGTATCAATTTTGAAGGAATTTATATGGGACCACCCATTAGGAGAGCTTTTTTTAATTCGATCTGAAATCGTCGCAAAAATCGCGTATCTAACGTACAGTTGAATTGAAAACCACCTCTTTTTAAAATTAGTTTCATTTTATGAGTGCAAGGTTTATTCCACTATTTCCATTTCTTAAAAATATCATGTTGCTATTTTAAAATGCGATGTCACGAATGTACGTCTTTTCACACATACACGAAGATGTGACTAACCGCTTTGCATTCAAAACATCTTTCAGCAATTTCATATAACTGCGTAATAGGTGGCAGGTCGTTCGTGTCCCGAATATTTTCTTTATAAATAACCGATGAAAAAAATATATCTCTGACCAGCCCCCCTAGCCAAGTTACATTTCTACAAGCGATAACGCTGATCGAATCGCTCAAATGTATGGAAGTGTCAAGTCTGAGTCACGTGACTTATCGAAATCAAATGTCATTTCCATACATTTAATGTCAGTTAAGCGATTTCTATCATAGTTAACGCTTGTAGAAATGTAATTTGGCTAGGGGGGCTGATTTTTCAACTAGTTACTACACTTTTATTGAAATCATACGGCTTGGTACGACCGCAGCGGCTACGCCCGCGGTATCTGCTGAGTAATGGATATTGCTTGCAGTCTGTGCACGGTAGGTCTAGCGTTTTGAAACAACCTCTTAACCTGATTAGATTCGGTTGAGTATACCATAGGATCGCGAAAGTATAATAAAAGGGGGAGTCTCTTTATAACCTGAAAATATGCTGACTCATCTAAAAAAAATCTCTCGTGTCAACTTATGATAAAGTAAAAATAGCTCCAGGATCAACTAAGGGGCCGATTTTAGGGGGTATTAGATTGCTACGCCGTAGCTCGTAGCCCGTAGCGTTGGGTTTTCTGACGACACGCGTGACGTAACAGCCGCACCCCCGCCCCCTACGTGCGTCACACCGCCTCTCTCGACACGCAAATCATTGGCCAAAATCAACACGGATTTAATGCCGCCATTAACTAACGGAAGCTGGATAAATGTTCACTGCATGTGTTCGCTCAACCGACATAAAATTTATGCAATCTATTGCTGGTTTCGCAATTATAATATATAATAATATCTTTGTTCACACACGGCCATCTGATCCCAAACTAGGCAGAGCGTGTACTAAGGCAACAAAACAACTGATAAACATACTCATATATTTCTAAATATTAATACCACACCCAGACACAGAACAAAAATGGTCGTGCTCATCACACAAAGATTTGTCCTGGGCGGGAATCGAATCTAAGACCTCCGGCTTAGCAGTCAGGGTCACTGACCACTAGACAAGACACCAGTCTTTATTATAATAATTATAATAATTAAACACGACATTCACGGCACGTTGTGTATTTACTTTTTAATGTTTGCGCGAGGTTTGACTGCGGCGGGGTCCGGGTCTAAGGCTGGAAAGGAAAGGCAAATGTCTCAAAGTCTGTGTAACGCGAACATTTACATAAATATAACAACTTGTGTTAGGGACTCTGTAGAAATGGGGTTCACTTTCAACTACAGTTTGGAGTACGAGTGAGCCATTTTCTTGGGTCCCAGCGTCAAAATCGTTAAACTGAAATGTGGATTAAATAAATTAATCTACGATTCTGTTTATATATTTTGTCTGAAGATCTATTTAAGACTATACTCGTCTTTATTATTTGGGGCTCGTGGCTAAGTGTAAGCCGTACGGTTTGACCGATATGTGATATATATATGAATATCACTTGGCTAAGTAGGGATTATTTATTTTTCGGCTGAATTATTAAAAGAAATTCAACGGGTAGTTATTTGAAATTTTGGTAAGCATAGGCAATAAGCTAGCGAGTCGTCACTCGTAGGTGTTATAAAAGTTTTCTTTAGTTACAGGATGTGGTTTAAATAAATCAAACCTGATTTATCTATCCAAGGTTATTATTAACTGTGCAATATAAATAGAACTATGTTAGTATCGATATTTATATTATGCATCAGTTGTAATAACTACTAATAAAACTATAACATATGTTTGAAAAGGTTCTGTAACATTTAATTTTAATAGTTTTTCTAAATGAGAGAAAAACAAATGAAAATACTACTAATGCTTTCTCCTTTATCGTTCAGAATGATTACCCAACGCACCCTTCAGTAAAGAACAAAATTTCGTCAAGTCAGATTTTTAAAAGACTGATTACTGTAAAGCCAACAAAACATACTTTATATCACCTAAAATGCATTATTCTTACATTATATACTGCCTTTTGCAACATAATGGTGCTATGTCACCACACAGAGCTGTGGTGTCAAAGCCAGTTGTTTCGAACCGCAGGAAATTATCACAGATTGTTTTAACGTCAGCATCGCGGCCCAGTTAGGTCGCACGCGTGATATCAAATAATTTTGT
This sequence comes from Plusia festucae, assembly GCA_950381575.1. Classification (NCBI taxonomy): domain Eukaryota; kingdom Metazoa; phylum Arthropoda; class Insecta; order Lepidoptera; family Noctuidae; genus Plusia; species Plusia festucae. Next base: position 10,508,057 of record OX494434.1, read on the forward strand.
TTTGTTCGTATACGAATTGCAAATATGACGTCACAGTTAACGCAGCGTAACATAGGTATGTTACGTAATAAATTATTTCATGTGAATTATTACGACGGGTGTATTATGTTTGTTATTTGGAAAATAAATAGTTGTTTTCACAGTAATTAAATACGGATTATAAATACTAACGCGAAAACCGCTGATTTATTGTAAGAACTGAGGTTAATTTATTTTAATATTATCTTTATTTTTTATTTCAATTTCAGTTGCATTGCTTTAGGTTTCAGTATGGTAGAGTAATTCAATATTTTATGCTAGTAAATAGTAACCATTACTCTTTGCTTTAAACACCGAACTCAAAATATAAAACTCTAAAGCGAGTGCTTGTACCCTACAAGCATCCGCTTATATTTTAATGAGATCAGTGAGTGGCGAGTCACCACCTGCCTATTTATTTACATTTTCATGTGTAGAAAGGCAGGGAATTTGTTTATGTTACCAATCCACGTAACAGATACTTATCAATAGCCCAACTTAGTTTTTATATTCACAATAGTTCTGTAGCTACCTTGGGTTGTTCATGTCTGTTCTACCATAGAGCAGGGATAAATAGCCCTAGGTGCCCCAACCGTTAATAGAGCAAAGTTCTCAACAAAGCCAGCATGTTGGACCTGTGTCCCCATGTAAGCTAATAATAATAAATAAAATTATTAACATAATATTTTCTAATAAATAAAATTCTCGTCTCGCGAAGTTTGTTCCCAAACTCCTCCGAAACGGCTTCGACGATTTGTATAACATTTGTGTGCATATCGGGTAGGTCTGAGAATCGGCCAATATCTATATCATACCCTTAAGTAAACAATGTGGAGATGACCACCCTTATGGCCCTCTCCACATTTTTTAATACGACAGAACAACGTTTGCGGGGTCAGCTAGTAACATTACATTAATAAGGCATTTTATAAACCATCTGACTTAAACGTACATCAATAAATAGTTCAGTATCAATTTAATACCATTATCGCGCTTAAACTGCAAATCACAAAACAAACTCTCATACAAATAAGTGCAGCGTGTAAATATGTGTTTAGTATATCGTTCTAATAGGCGGAGGCTTTACAAAACTAAAGGGGAAGCTTCGCCGACGATGTTTACTCAAGGTTTCAACACATACTGGCTGCGTATGCATGCACTTAGAAACCTAATGTTGGTGCTTCTTTCCAGTAAAACTACTTTATAAACGGATTCTATAGCGGTTTGAAACGTCGCAAAATAAACCGCGATAGAATCCGTTCAAAAATTAGTTTTATTTTCAATGTCTAACATTCGTGTAAACGTCGGAAAACATTATTAATTCCAATACAAATCTGCAGTAATATATTGTTAAGGTTTTGCACACAGGATTCTCTAGGGTTGGTTGAACAATTTTTTGGGTATTTTCTATAGAGTACGATGTTTTACAAGACAATCTTTAATCTGCACATACTTTTGATGTTTTTTTTTTATGTACCTAAATACTCCTCTGACGTCAAAGTAAAAGTAAAGGATAAAACCTCAGCCAAATTTTGTATACGTTTATAAATACGGTAAGGCTAACCTGTATCTCTCTGTAGTCTAAAATTACATAAATAAATGAATACTATAATTCCTATACACTTCTCACGTACATAAAGCGTGAATTGGCGGTAGCCTAATGGCTAGGGCGTCGGACTTGCGATCATGTGGTTGCGGGTTCGGATCCCACCCATTATACTACCGACGTGAACCCACTCGTAACACAAGCACATGAGCTTAGCACGAGAGGTTAACAAGATTACTAGTAATGTGCGACCCACATTGCTAGTAATGTTTACAAAAAAAAAAATAAGCCAATTACCATACTTTACACTCATCGTATTTAAATGACTGTTCAAGAATTGATTTTTAAAATGACTCTTAAAGCAAAAAGCCGCCCGCTTTACCGGAGCGCCGTCACCCGAGTGCAAGTGTTTTATCCTATTGTGACGTAATCGAACCCTCACTCACGATCGAGCTCTCATTGTCCTACCATCACTTAAGGTACATCATTACGGTGCGTTCTCCACTCAACATCGCTTTAAGATATTTTTGATTCCACTTGATCGTGATCTTCATGGGCGATCAACGAAAAAGGGGAGTGTAAGCATCGTTTATTTATAAATCCCTTACCTTTTACGTTGTTCCAACGGTTGCAGTTGCGAAGAAAAAATAATCCTAATGAGACAAAACATGAAAAATAGGTAATACATGAGTTGCTACACTAAAAACAATATAATATAATAATAATATCTTGGGACAAGACACATAGCCATCTGATCCCAAACTAGGCAAAGCCTGTACTATGGCAACCAGGTAACTGATAAACATACTTATATATTAATTAATACATACATATATATTATAGATAAATAACACCCAGACACAGAACAAATGATCGTGCTCATCACACAAAGATTTTTCCTGGGTGGGAATCGAACCCACGACCTCCGGCTTAGCAGTCAGGTCACTAACCACTAGACCAGTCAAAATGAATGTACACGTTGGACACGGGGACGTTGGACCTTAACTTAAATACGGGATGATATACATTGCGTACAAAGTTTAAAGTGAGCATCCATCACTTATATCAATTACGAAACAACACGTATAATTCACACGGAGTCAAATTAAGCTGTTAACCGTATGAATATAAAGGCGAGAATGTTTTGAACGCCCCAAACGTCCTTTTGTTAGAGATGCTTCGGTTTTATAGGGGCATCAACCCTACGGGAGCTGTAACAATGTACCTCGGTACACCTACCGACTCTCCGACACTCTCCGAAACTCCCGACACTTAGCTGTGACACTAAACTGTCTCGCTGATAAATTACAATATTGCGCTCCACGGAATTGTGTAAACGCACAACATTGCGTTAAACCTTCTTATTGCGTTACTGAAGATACTTTGGGGAATGTCTTGACTTTTTACCATCGATGCTGAGTTTCATTTGAAATGTTACACCGGTTATGCTCCCTTGCCTTATTACTTTTTTTTCGTTCACAATTATGAGTTTTATAAAAAAAAAATTGTCTTGTTAATAGCCATATTAGGATGTTGCGTGCGGCTCTACCCGCAGCCTCTTTTTATTTCTGGTTAGAAATATAGCCTATGTTACTCAAGGATAATGATGCCTTCTAATGGAGTAATAGTTTTTGAAATCTGTAGAGTATTTTTTTAATTTATTCGTTACAACATACTTACTTAGGTATTGTTACAAATACAAAAATCAAATCTTCTAATCTATTTTCCTATATTCGTATACTACTTTACACTTATGTTATTTATATTATAAGCACCTAATTATTACCCTTAAGTACAAAAACAATCTGAACCAAAACTGCCATTTGCAATGTAAGTGTAAAAAACAAGTTTCAACTTGCTCCTTTGAAAATAAAACCGTGGTACAAATGTATAAAAGATACACAAAAATTTTGTCCTTTCTGTGTACTTTGTAGTTAGCTTATTAGGTTGAAACATGACTCTAGCCAGCGCATGTTACAAAAACTATCATTTTATTTCTTTTGAACTTGTTCTTTTATCACAAAATAGTAAAGGAATGTTCTCGAGTTTCTACACAATCGAGGACAAAATGGCTACCTTCGAATTGGCTTTTGTTATATACGAGATGATTTAATTAATAATAACATCCTCGTATGTTATTTATTTAATGGCGGGATGTCTTTTTATTTACAAAAGGAGGATAATAGGAAACGGTGGTTTATTTGTTTATTTTTACTTAATTAGTTAATATTAATATACTCTTTTATGTGTGTTAAGAGCTGTACAGATTTAATATTCTAGATAATATACCAGATAATTATTTAGAAAATAATCGAAAACAAAAACGATGTAGTTGTTTTGAAATCGAGTTTGGAAATTGAGATTAACAATTAATTTTATTCATCAACAAGCATAACAAACAAAACAGATAAACAAATGTACTCTCACATATAATTATGAGAGTTGCGGTTGCCTATGGCTCCACTTACGTTAGGGTCGGTTATCGCGACAAAATCTAGCCAATGTCCTTTCTAGGGATCCAAGTTTACCCTATACCAAATTTCATCAAAAATCGTTCAGCAGTTTAGCCGTCAAAGCGTAACAGAAAGACAGGCAAACCTCTATGCGGAGGTAACTCTTTACTTCTCATGATACCATTAATAGATCTTGTGTATTTTTTTTTTAGTTAAGATTACTAGCTATTTGGGTCACCCATTACTAGTAATCTCGTTAACCCCTCGTGCTAAGCTAAGATGCTTGTGTTACGAGTGGGTTCACGTCGGTAGTGTAATGGGTGGGATTCTAACACGCAACCACATGATCGCAAGTCCGACGCCCTAGCCATTAGGCTACCGCCGCTTATTTAAGTAGTTAGGCTATATATTATTTTAGCTCTGAAATTTGTCACTTTTCCTTCTGTTTACATAGCTTTAAACATTTGACACATTATGTTTACAACTTACAACGACACCGGAATTACGGTACATTGATTTGTCGTTGAATCCAAATGATTCTAATGTATATTTGTAGCATGTGATGCATTTCTATATTTATAATGTTTTCTATGTAATGTTACGAAGCTCGACTGTTGATGTCATTTCAGACATTGAGTGACTGCAGTGCCAAAATTAAGTGCGCAGTTTATGTCATATTCAATTTGTTTAGACATGGCGAGATTTTAAATTGAAGGATATCCGTATGAGTAATGTTACTATCTTTTCATAGTATCAAAACAAAGTTACTGCAGCTGTTTGTACGGTTACATCTATTAACTACACAAAGGATTATAATGCAGTTTTCAGCAACTAGATTTAGCTCACGGCTGCGCCCGCATCGGTTATCAGTTATCGAAAAAAAGTAGCCAATGTTCTTTAAACAGGCTCTTTATGTCCGTAGCAAATTTCATATAAATCGGTTCAGTAGTTAAGGCGTCATTGCATAGCACACAGACAGTGTTACTTTCACATTTATCACTACATAGTAATTATCAAAGTCGCTTCCCGCTGTCTGTCTGTCCCTGTGTATGATTAGATTTTTGAAATTACGCAACAGATTTTGATGTTTTTTTTAATATATTGAGTGATTTAAGAGGAAGGATTGTATAAACATCCACTTAGGCCAAGTAGTGAGCTTAAGCTTATAATATAGCAAGGAATATATAGCAAAGAATATAATTATAGAAAATATATAGAAAGTAAAGATTATCGGCATTTATACAATGTCGTTCCCTTGCAAAGCTGCGGCGGTTCAATATAACACTACAATTTTAATATTGAATAGATATTATAATCCATTTTAGCATTATATCTTCTATAAGTAGACTAAAAACACTGTAGCATTTCAGATGTTATTCAAATTATTTACCATTTCCTGTCTACGATTGAAATCAAGGGGCGCGTCCACCCTGACTCACAAGCCAAGTATAAATAACGTGATCACGAACTACAATTGAACTAAGTTGATTGATTGCGTTTCACGTAATACCACTAACAAATATAGGTATTACACGCAATTATTTACGACGTTGTGTAAGTGAGACTTTGTATACAAGAGCCATTATTTACTTGATTAAGATCTAAATTACACCTTAAACTATTTTGCTTTAAGGTTCCTTAGCGAAGAGGTTATTAATTGCAGCTTCTGCTAGAATCTAATAAGAATGGAATGTAATAGCTGTTATGTTTTAAAAATGATAGAGATAGTATTTTGTTTTGTATATCTATCCAGATGAACTCCGTGGTTGAGCGTTCACACCGGTTTTCAAGGTGTCGCCAGATCTGAGGTCCCAGGTTCGATCCCCAGACGGGTCAATGTAGAAAACAACTGAATAAACAATGGGTGTTTGTGTTGTGCTTTAGCAACTTACTTTGGATTCGGAGCAATTTATGTGATGTTGTCCACTTTCATTATTTATTAAAAAAATATATCTATTAAGCAGGTTATAATATTATAAACGAACACTGGCGACGACGACCAACCGAAATAATTCCAATCAAAAAATCGTTTTAAACATAATAAATACAAAAGCAAAAATTATGAAATGTAACATAATATCTTTTTTGTTCTGGTATGTACTTCTGTGCATGAATCAGACACACCCTTATTAAATTGGAATGCGAATTGGGGGTTTGTCTACGTTTACGTTTTACACGTGTACGTAAAAGATTGTGTTCAGAATAGACAAGTAAATACGTACCGTTTCCACGAAGCAGTTTTTTTATTTTTAGATATAATTAACTTCTTTTAAAATATCGTATTTCATAAGTATTCGGCCATAAGAGTTAGTTATGATGATTGGTAGAATCATCATTATTTATCAAGTGGAAAAAGTTACAAAATAAACGGTTTGCTCGGGAGTTTTTTTTCTTTTTTTGAGACAAGTCACAGGGGGCCTACTCTGAAATGTTAAATCCGAAGTATCGGCCGATGTTTCGGTCGTTTCCTACTCCGAAGTACATTATTTTTCGTTCGGTCGGTTCAATCCGTCCGAACTTATTTTGACGTTAGTTGTATCGTAAACCCTACTCTGAAATACAAAACCCGACCGAAAATTTGAGTTTGACAAGACGTTTATCGGGGAATTAATGTCAAAATTCACGACATCAAAATAGCTATCGTTTGAGTATCGTAAATATCGAATTTGATAAATCTTTACGATTATCTTGAGTTTTACATATAAAAATTGCAACAATTTATTGACTTGACGCTATTTTTTACCTGAGTGTTATGTTTTATAATTTTTTAATAAGAAATAAGTAGTAAGCAACACGTTCAAGTGCCTTCAAGATCACCTATCATACGGAGGGTCTCAATCTATTCGTAATACTCAGAAAGTACACACACCAAACGGATAGATAGTTATTTAGTTTACCTACATTAACAGATAATGTGTAAACGGGAGCATTACATATGATAGGCATTACTACTTCTAACACACTTGCGTTTAGGTAATATTACGTTTGCATACGCGTGATATCGATAGCTTCGTAGGTGTGTCCTGCAAAGCTATCTAGTTTGCTGTGTGCTTGTTTATTGAGTACATAAAAAAATGCACACTAATATCGTAAAACATATTATCAAGTAAGTAAGAAATACTTTAGATAATAATGCGAAATAACAACCCCTTTGGCTTCAAAACTCAAATAGGTGTTTTGCATACTTTTTGGACCGCATGAACATTATATGAAACACACCATACCTACATTTCTAAGAATAATAAACTCAAGTGGCGTTTGTAATAAAAATAGGCAACAGATAATACTAGTTCTTTATTTCAGATAGAAATCCATAAAATATAAACACAACAATGTTTTACAAATCATAACACGACTTACAAATCTTACACAATGAAAACATATAACATTAATAAGGAGGAGGATAACATTATTTTGTTTTACAGTGTGTAGGCTGATCCAATGGCTTAGCAGTGGAGAGGCCCACATATCCACGGATACTTTTAAATATCTATAATTATTATGCTTTTGTGAATGACTTGATAGACGTGAATTCTTTTAGTAGCGAAGCACATTGTTTCTATAGCGCGCCAACCTCAACAGCAGTGAGCAGCAGCACATAACCAAGGGAAACTGATTGCAAATTATTCACTGGACCCATATAATTTATATGAGAATGCTTAGTTTGTTTTTTGTTGAAATCTCTTAACTTGAACACTTTTCACTTCAGTCAGCTTGATTATAAATAAACGAAATAACCATATAAGTAGGTATATATCGCCATCGTAAGATCGCAACAATACGGTGCGACGAGGGCGACGCTAGATTTGGTTGAAATTAAGTATTTTTCCTGTTTATTTCACAATAATGTTTGTTTACTTTGGTTTACTTGTCATCCTTTGACTTTTTATTTTCTTTTTCTTTAGTATAAAACTATAGTCTTTGATTTGGACAATCGGCAAAAGGAGTCTGAATATCAAGAAATATTAAGATTTATTGAGAAATAACACTTAACCATACAAATAAATACTGAATTTAAAGCAAGGATTAATTATATTGATTTTTAAATTAATTTTACGTTGTAATTTATTAGTTATATTCTATCGAAATGAATATTAATTCCCAATACAAGCATATCGACAAACGGTTCAACTCTAGCACTGAATTTCGTTCGGTCTGACACTCTTCCGAATATTGACTATGGTTCCGACCGAACTTAGCTAATCCGAACTTTCTTCGTAGTAGGGTACATAAGCAATGTTCGGTCGTGTTTCGGTCGATCCCGAAGTATCGGATATCGAATTTCAGAGTAGGCCCCCTGTGGGCCGTCTGATCCCAAACTGGGCAGAGCCAGATAAACATACTTATATACTTATTTATAAATACATACATATTATGAATAAATTACACCCAGAAACAGAACAAATGATCGTGCTCATCACACAAAGATTTGTCCTGGAATCGAAACCCTCCGGCTTAGCAGTCAGTGTCAACCACTAGACCAACAGGCCCGTCTAGCTTACAATTTCATCTCCTTCCATCATTTTACTCTCAGAGTCAGAGGTTAATGTTAAAGGAAATTCTGTCTCAGATCAGTAAGGCGTTCATCCGTGCCATGCGCCTTTCATTCGACTACCTCGTAAAGTACAGGAGTTGAGCCAAAACCATAAATTATCACCTCGAGTTTACACTAACATTGACAAATTACCTCCGACTATTGGCAACACGTTTTATTTGCTTTTAGTGCAATGAAAAGCAATCATTCATATTGAGTACTTGAATAATACACGTCGTTATTGAAATGCTTACGTATTTCATATGAAAGAGGACGATGAGTGATGACTTCAATGGCAAGTGTTAAATGGTCAATCAAATTGTGTTTTAATCTGTTATTTTAATATGCACCTAAATTGGATGGATTACACTGGGTAAATAGATGATATGTAATGCTATTTATTAGCTTCTTATGGTCGTGATTTCGCCAGCGGGAATGTCAGTTATCGCACCGAAAACTAAACTGTTTTGTTTTAAGATTTAAGCTTACCCCCATAATGTTAACAAAATTGGTCCAGCGGTTTAGACGTGGCAGCGTTACAAACACTCAGACTTTTGGTTACCTAAAATTATAAACTAACTGTTAACTGGGGTTCTGCCTACGTGGGTTTCGGTAAAAAGTAGCCTTTGTGGATCCTAACCTTACTCTTTTCAAGTTTCCTTACAAAGTTTCATACAAATTGGTTCAGACAGAGCTACAGACAGACAGGTAACACGACAAAGCCACTTTTATATCTATTACTCATTATATATATAAAGTAGAAGTATCCTATTAGTATTTTTGTATGTTTCTTTGTTTATTTTTAACGAAAATACTACTGCACCGATTTCGAAAATTCTTTTACCATTAGAATGCTAATCATCTCTCTCTGAGTGACATTATCTGAGTTATATTTTTAAAAATAAAAAATAGGGACCGCAATCAGGGCTGCGGGCAAAAGTAAATTTATAATATTGATATGAATAATATGTTTGAGTATACTTATTTCCTAGTAAACACTAGTATATATATTAATAAAAAATAATTACAAACTTAACTACATATCTGAATTCGGTTAATGAACGAATGACTGAACATTTCATTCCCGAAGTCAGAATGAAACAGGATGTTAAATCCAATCTCGTTCCATTTGCTTTGTTAATAAGCATTCTAGGTACAAAAACAACTTATTGGAAAATGAATTAGTATGCAGTTTACCATAGTGTTTGTGAAAAACTTCTTAGTTATACTTATTATTGGCTATTACGAAAATTTCAATAAACTCTTCACGAAATAGAAAACATGGTAAAAAATGTTTTGTATGTTTCTTTTTAAACATCGTACTACTATATCTATTTGTTTACTACAAATTACTACAAAATATCTATTTGTTTTTCAGCGTCACGAAATAATAATTGTATTTATCTATAGGTACCTAAGTTACATAATTAAGATGTTTATATCCCTTAAATTTAATAAATACTTATGTGGAAATATGGCCTTTATTCAGACTTATTGACAATAGCGGACCCGCCGCGGCTTTGCACATGTATTGTACATATAAACCTTCCTCTTAAATCACTCTATCTACTAAAAAAACCGCATCAAAATCTGTTGCGAAGGTTTAAGCATAGGTACACAGGGACAGACAGCGGGAAGCGACTTTGTTTATACTATGTAGTATAAAGCATAAAACGTTGTGCCATAAATGACAACTGCAGATTCATGGACATCACAGCACACCCTCAAAATAAATGTATCGACAATAATCAGCTTAAGTTAAACACGAAGCGAAAGAGTATTAATGGCTCAACAGTTCATTATGTTGATTCTGATTTCCATATTTGATTAAATCCTCGAATTGACGAACAATTCTCAAGCAAAAGCACGATCCGAAAGGATCACAAAAAAGATTAAAATTCGACTATTTAAATATTTTCAAGTTAAATATATTTATTTAATTTCTTAACAAAAACGACCATTGGTCAGTTACATTTGCTAGACAATATTATAAAACAACATTACAGTTATAAAATACATTTACAACAACACTCATACACTCATCTCACAATACTCCAGACATACTGACTAAATTAAAATTAAATTATTCTTTTGTTGTTAATTTTGGAACAATGAAATAAATATTCATTTGAAAGAAAAGTGCTCAAAATTCACAACCCATTTTTAATATATCCCTACGCTAATTTCTCTGCAACATTCATGAATAACATAAAAACTGAAAGGCTGTTAAAATTTGTATGCATACAGTACGCAAATGTAGCAATTAATTAACAAAGACCCATTTAGTTGGAGTTATTGCTAAATAGTACTAAATTTAATATCTAAAACTGACTCGCAGTAAAACTAATAACACTTCGATTACACCAAAACTTATATTTTATGTAATAACTTTCGTTAAAGATATTGGTTATTAAACAACACTGTTTTAACTAAGCTTATAGGCAATACGTAAGCTATAATACTATTAAGTTTTAACAAAAGTCCTTCTGCAGTTTACTTCAAAAAAACATCACAAATTATCACATTTATTAGTTACTGGTTTCAAACAAATACAGTTCTTTTTTCTTACTTATATACTGAAAATACGTTAATTTATTCATTAGGGATATATAGGTAGCTCAAAACAGCATTTTTTTTTTCTTGGATATACTAAAAAACAACGGGTTGTACTCCGGGTGTGCAGGCGGAAGTGAAAACTAGAAAATAAGAATAGCATTAATCGATGCACTTTGTTCAATTTCCATATTTTATTCACTTTATAGACACGAATGTCACATAAATAATGCTCAATGCCGCTTATGGAGGTTTCACTTCAAAAAATTACGCTGACACCCATTGACATAATGTATTTCTATGCTGACACCGGATGACATACCACACTCGCGCAAGCGTCCTGCACCGCATCTTAGGATCAGTGACATGACTCCTGACGCGAGTTTAATTTAGTTATTATTCTGTGGAGTTTAACATTTTTTACCCATCCCAAAAAGTGTACAGCGCCGCAAAAAAAGTTTTCAACTTCAAATATACACCGACATTAGAACTCTTCTATTTTGGCATTACTGTAGGTATCCGTGTAAAAACTAGTCAAGCTTTTCAAACACACTATGAAGTTAAGTACGTTTCGTGAGTAGTGAGTGAAATGTTAGGATAAAGGATGCAGGTAGCAGGTAGCAGGTGGCCGTTGGACCGCTTATGGGTATTTTGCCTCCCCTGGCCAAAGTCACACGCGGTTTAGATGACATAAACCCGATAGTTGAACCTACACTCAAATGTTTACGAGCGCTGGTAGGTTGTCAGCCAGCGAAAACATGAGGCCACTACAGAGACATGATGGCAAATGGTTAGTGCTTATCGTAAAATCTGTGGTGTAGGATGTGTTATGACTATATATGCCTAGTCCAAATGAACATACAAACTGTGGATTTTTGCGTTTACTACTTTGCTCTGAGAGGTTTCTAAATAGAGTGCATCTATCGTATGTATTGTTATGATATAAATTACTTATGACACAAAAACATCGTGGAAGAATCTAAAAAAATGATGCATAGGTACAACATTTCCCATGCGTATTTTATCGAGAGCTGCGCAAAGCTATCGATTTTTATACTCAATTTTCAGAAGATGACGATGAAATATAAAAAAAAAATTAAGCCCCATAGAGTTTCAGTAGTTTTGTTCTCTCTTAATAATTGAAAAATTGTAGTACAAATTACGTCAAATTCAAATCTTTTGTAGAAAAAAATACCGATGCATAGATTATTAATTTCAGGCGTGGAGGCGAATAAGGCAATGTTTAATATAAAGCTTACCTGTCGATAATGAGAAAACGTACATTTATGGCGTAGTACAAAGCAGCTTAATCGGATAAACGTGGTAATAGCGTTATATCATGCACGTTGCAAGGAGCCCAACGTTATATTCTACAACCTGATAAGAACGTTGTATGTATTACAGTACCCCTACAACTAGCACTGAGCTATATGACGCGTTTTCAATCTCGTATGAAGCAAACATTAGAAGGATCCAAAAATGATCGATTCAGGTGTATGTGAAAATATGGGTGTTATTGGTGTGTTTCATTGGAATATTTCTTGTTTAGATTTTTTTATATATTTATATAACACCCTTGTCCGATTTATTAAATTTACATTTAATAAATCGGACAAGGGCGGACTCGCCCACCGAGGGTTCCGTACAAAGACTTTTTTAGGATATCATTACAAATTTAAAGCTTTTAGACTTTTTCATGTACTGGTAGTAGATATAAGCCCACAGTACTTTGCTGATTGCATAGTTCCAGGTCAACGGGAGGAACCTTTTAATTTTGAATACTTTAGTGTAGAAATATAGGTACGTTTTTGTGATATCTGTTTTTACGTTAACTTAGAAGTTAGATTTTTAACAGCTTCAAGAATTAGTAGACTTAACTATATGGTTTTAATTTCACCTCGATAGCTGCCCGCGATTCCGAGACAAAGGGTCTTGATAGACAGACGGACGGACAGGAAGTGATCCTGTAAGGGTTCTGTTTTTTTTTTCTTTTGAGGTACGGAACTGAAAAATATTTTGGGGTAAACGATTAAGACAGCCTACACACATTACTTAAAGGTGTTTTTTATGTAACCGTGATACAGGAAAAAAATCCTTAGCCATATATCTTCTACTCAGCCTTTGACCAAGGTATTGGAGTCTGCTAGTCTTACCGGATCTAGCTGCATACCGTATTTTATTCCCTAGTTAGACATATTTTGTAAATAAATATCTTTATCATTACAACAGCTTAAACTATGTTTAGATTAATAGTGGCCAACCTCTAGAAAGGCCACGGCTAGTGTCGCATTGGAACCACGCCAATGTTATAATAGTGGTAACTATCCAATCTGATTCTATTATAGATAACAAGGAAATTAATTCTCTTTTTAAACATAGACAAAACATTTAAACAAATAGTTTTATGAACTTTTTATGCCAGTATCAAAGATATTTTTGTATGTAAATATTTAAGAGTATAGTTGCCAATAATTGCTGTTTATAGTAAACAAAGTTGTGACCTAGTTTTCGTTATTTATGAGGTATACAGATGAGCCCTGGCCGCGCATAACAAATGTTCATTTACGGAATTATGATTAATGTCTTATTCATTGAAATCCTTGTTCAGCAGATATTATTAGCTGTACCTACTCGATTTACTTGATTATCGTAAGATCCTTGGACCATTCACATTAATATTTAAATAGCTAAGCAGCAATTTCGGGAATGACGCCGAATTGTTTGTCAAAAGCGCACGAGTTAAATTAAATTACATATTTTAAAACATGAACTGTTCACATAATGAAAACATTCGAAAACTTTCACGTGCAGTGGTCTAAAAGGTTTTATTAAAACTTTTACTGAAATACAAAACTTTTAACACAAAGTGCAAACCTTTTAAAAAGAAAAACAACTTACCTTTATATCATAATCGGTGAACACAGAAGCGCTTTGAGGTGAAAAAAAAACACTATCTTCCACCTTCAATACGGGAACGGTTCACAAGAGAATTCAACACAGAAATAAGTTCACTACACCGTCAGACTTGTCCATTATTGTTTCAACATAGATAAAACTCAGGCACTTTTAATACGACTAATGAAAAACTAAGCACTCGCTCACACGACTGTCCCACCTAACTTATTGTTTGTTAGTGATAACGAACCTGCAACAAAAAATACAACAGATTAAATAAAAATAAATTGCAAATAAGTACAAACCAGATCAACGTGAATGGGAAACGTTATCTTGTGTACAAAGCGAGCTATTCACTTACAATTGAAAATCGAATTGTTTGCAAATTCTATTCTGAATATGAGGTTATCATTTTAATGAATCTGGTTCTATGGAAGTTAGTAGAGATGTTATGTATTTTGTGCAAAAAATTGTGTGCGTATTTTTTGTTAGGGCCAGTAAAATGATACACGGCCAGGTGTAAGGCACGCAACGTTAGCAATTCGAACAACAGAACAACCTAATCGTATAACTTCTATAAATAAGGAAAGTTATTTTCTTTGAACATGAAAAAAAAGCTAAGAATGGCATTAGGCTGAATGCCACGATTACGCAGCAGGTTGTGATATGAAGAAGTGATCAATACAAACACCTATCGATATACAATTGGGGTGTATATCTCGTTGTTTACCGCTTGAGCCAGGGGGCTGCGGACGTGACTAAGCCAGTTTTCAACTGGAACGTATCTCGGCCGTGCAATCACAGCGCCTCCCTCGGACCGTATTATCATTCGTACAAAAGCCCTCTCTACGTAATAGCCGGCGATCAACATCTAGAGGAATTTTTGCAAAAAATTCTCCATCAATCTTCCCCGTGAAAAAAGCAGAACTAGACACTTGATTTATCTATTTGAATATTAGCTCACCACGTCGTTGTGGAGGCCGTATCTGCAGATAATACGAATTCCAGTCGGTGGCTATTTTAATGGCGCGTAGAATATGTATTGTATTTATTATTGGCGCCCATTAGTAAAAATTTAGGTCACAGCAGCGACAAACATATGTGGAGTGAGTTTGTGATAAATTGGATTCGGAAAATGATGGCGTAGTTAGACGTGAAAAAGCTGGTGTATAAAGGTACATAACTAAATATATTATGTCTACGTTAGTGTTTCTAATGGATCGATTTTTAAATTAGCGCAGTGATCGAGTGATCGAGTAGCGTAGAGTGGAGCCGGCGCGTCTAGTGTGGATGCAGCTCATGCAGCTCGCCTCGTAATGGAAACGAATGAGGAAATAAGTAAGTCGCGGCACTAGCACCGCGCTTGTTACTTTTGTACGATCTTCTGACATTTAGGTCGGATAACAAACGACATTAAAAGTAAATCTTTTTTTAATTTTAAATCTGGATTGGCTACTAAATACACTGACAAAGCAAAATGAAAAATAAAAAACCATCTCATAAATTGAACATTTAAATATTTTACAATTACCACATTGGCTTATACTTCATCGAAATTATTTCCAAATTCAAACTCTGTTATAAGTGGCCAAAACCCACTGGCCAGTACTATTTTAGTAATTACCATTCAACCCATTCAACGCCACCGCACTTACGTCGCAGCCTCATAGTTCCTTTAATTTAACGGAGATTTTAATTAAATTCTGCTGGTATTCAATACGTATGCCTACAGGCGAGTGAGAAATTAAAAGGAAATAATAGAGGTTTGACTAATCGAGTGTTAACTGACCGGTTTTAATAATTAAATGATTTTTGGAATGCTTTTAAACTGTTTTGATTAAATTACGTGTAAAACCGAAGTGGAACTGTGGAAGCTTACAACACAAATCAATCAATTATACCTCGTGGTTAGTTCATTGTGTGATAGAAAGATCGTAAATAATGCTTTTAGCTTTCAAATTTATGCTTATTATTGGAACTTGGAATTGACTACATTTCATGCATTGGGATTTTGAGTTAAAATAAATACACTTTTCATCACTATCTACAATTGTCATTATTCAGATTCTATTAGGAGGATTTTTCAAGTGATTTCAAAAGACATGAGATGGTGTTGGAATTAAATATTCTATATTTTTTTAATACTTATACGGCAATATTTATTATTCGATTATGCAAGAACAATATGTAATGTGCTTTTCCTTTCTTTTTCTTAAATAACAACATTCCCAATTGTATAAGGTTTCATGAAACCTGAACAATGAGAGTCAAGTGTGTAAGTAGCTTAAGTAGCATTGCTTCTAAAATATTCTCATTTTAAAAATCCCATTATCTTAAAATGAATTATTGTCGCCTTTTAGACCACCAATTATTTATGAAAATATTTACATATTTTAATGTTAAAGTGATCGCTAATGTATAGCTAGTTTATATTTCAAGAGTATATTCTACCTAGTTTCGAGAAATATAAAACCCGCAGTGGTTTAACCACAAAATTAAGCATATAAACATATATTATTTAATCATTAAATATTTTGTTTACACAATTCAGATCATTTGTAATGTGTGGTCATACAATACACAATGTTTATGTTTAATTAGCACTATAATTGGTTACGAATCATGACCATGTGTGCGTGCGTATATTTCTGTCACTACATTCGGAAGCATTTGCGAAAGATTCATTGTAATGTCTGGCAAACGACGCGAAAACCTCATCACAATGCCGTCCACTAAAAAATATTATACTAAAGAAACTGAATGCGAATCTTCCGTTCACAATGTGAGGTCGCGTTTCACGAAGCATTGAGTTCAAATAGCACCACGTCTGTTCCATTCATCCCTAACACACCTAATTACACACACAAATGCAAAGAGAATGTTCCAGAATCTAATTAGCAACGTATCAAAGGTTGATTTAAAACAGCAAACATTAATTTAACCTTTTCTAAAGATATTTTCTTTTTATAATCACTTCGGTTTCAAAGCTGTAAGTGTGTGGTAGGATTTCGTTGAAGACATTGCCTGAGCAGGGGTTACACTGGATAGTCAGCACACTGGGCACAGTGGGCACATAATTGATTGGGGTCGAGGCGGCACAAGTGGTCCGAGAGACAGTTTCCTAACTAGCTTTGTAGCAGCAAGCCTCGAGAGCAATTAGGCGGAAGGGGGAAATTGCATCTCTTGGGATAGCTCACAAATTGCCCCAAACGTCAGCTACTACCAAAGTGAAATGACAATTTGCCTTTGATTATTAGTTTTCCGGAATTCGCAAGTAGGCGGCGTTTCTGGGTGTCAGGGGTCCGCGACCAAAGTCAGTAACTAATATTTACTTACATCGAGAACTTAGTTGTAAGTTGTCGAGAGACCTCAGCGGTGACCGCATATGCAATCACAAAATGAATTATTCCAACAGGGTTTCAATTTAGTTTCGTAATAAAAGTTATCAATAAAAGAATAGTCTTAATTGTTTGCCGTTTCATGTTTTCAAACAATAGACAGTCTTCTTGAGTACTGAATTAAGCTTCAGGTTACTAGGGGTTCAAATTGATAAAAAGTTTAATTAGTTCTCAGTTAAATCGGTGATCCACGTGCACTACAGTTAAAAAGGTGCTCCAATTTCCTTTGTGGGGTGAAAGGCAACCGATACACTCTTTTAACGAGAGAATAAAGGAAAAATATATTTAACGAAGAGATGAAAGTGACACAACGAGTCATGCGGCCAATCCCTTTTTTACAGGAAATACATTTTGAGTCTTGGATAAAGAATATTATAAAAATCTTCAGCTAAAAGTAAAATAAGAAACTTTGAATATAGAACTAAGGTTCCACGTGAAAGCTCTCGAGTTTTGTGCAAACTCTTAATATTTATCAGAAGATGAGTAGGAAGACACGTGCAAAACATTTTCCGTAAGATGAAAATGTAATATATTTTTTGAATTTATATTTTAATTCTACTGAATATATAAAAATAAATAAAACTGTAATTGATATACAAATATATCCGTCGTACACATATTTCAAATAGTTTTATCATCAAACTGTTTTATTTTGTAAGTAAATACTATTTCTGTCAATTTTCTTTTTAATTTATCTCTTTGAAGCGGAAGTAATTAACAAGAAAATATCAAATAAAATTACACGGGAACGATCAAAGAAATATTTAAATTTACTGAACTGAGGTAGCCATTTTAGACATTTATTTTTCGTAATCAAAATTTTGTCGAGGCCGTTAAGTATATGGAACGTGAAATCGAGATAACATCTTAAGCCTGTAAGAACATCTTACACAGTAAACGAGCTATATTCAAATGAGTTTTCTAAAGAGCGCGTACAGCTCTAAACATTAATTTACCTCTACAGTACAAACGATGACAGTCGCAGTACACAGAAAATAATGTAGATTTTCAGAACACTACAGACATTCAAATGTTCGGGCATTATATCTCAGATATTTCTAAAATATTTTGTTACTGAAAGATGTGTGCCGCGGTCGACACTTGGCAACAGGCCAGTGCTTTTGCTGTTTTCTCCCTCATGACAACTTCTATAAGATAAAACGAAGCGCAGTCTTCGCGACTCGATAACCATTACAAAATAAATGACATCAATAATAATTCCCTTTCCTCTGATATCTCACAAAGTAAATTAACATTTCTTTCACGTTTTCTTTTTCACTCAGCTTCCCATTATTTTCGGCTGCCATTAGAGAGCTTACGCATGTCTGTTCTTATTTTCGCTACAACCTTAAAACAACAGTAAAAAATATTTAGTATTATTACTTACCCGAGCAAATTAATTTTTGATATGCATCGAACGTTATTTTAGAAACGTGCCAAAATTTTGAAAATTGTTTAAGGTATGCGCGCGCCCGAGAAGGTTCTCGCTACGATCCGAATGTGACTGACAATAAAGCAAGAAACTACGAAGGGATGAATGAAAAATGCACGAGGGTGATGTGTAACATGTGCAACGTGCGGTGTAGTGTCGCGTCGCGTACCTTGTCGCGAGTTTGCGAGCGCAGCGTTGCAGCGGTGCAGTGAGAGAGCGCAGGGCGACGCGAGCCGCCCGCCTGCCTCGGAGCGACTGCCGCCCGGGCCGCCGCGCGCCCCGCCCGCGCCACGCGCGCGCCACGCACCGCCTGCAGGCCACCGGCACTCGCCGGCCGCACCGCGCTGCCTCACTACCTCACTACCTCCTTGTCCGAGCCGCAGCGGGCTCACGCACCACGCGATTATCGATGTGTTCTGTGAGATGTGTCGCGCGGAGCAGGCGGCAGGCGGCGGCGGCGGGGCGCGGCACGCACCGCGGGGGGCGGCCGCTCCTGCGCGCTGCGTCACGCATCTGTCTCGACGCTTTCTTGCGTGCTCCCGCAGCCCGCCATCTGCAGAGACGTGCTCGCCGGGAGCGGCTCGGGCTCGGGCGCAAGGCGAGGGCCACCACGCCACGCCACCCTCACATTGCGACGGTGTTAATGCCCTCCGCGAAACTCTTCGCATTACATCCGTAAAGCTCAAGAGAGCTCAGCTCTTACATATCTGCCGTTCGCCAACTTATTATTTTTACTTATAACTTTAGCCTTAATGCGAAAACTACTCTCGTCCCTATCCAAATAGACTAAATGTTAATTAACATACAACAATGAGATAAAGAAAACTGTAGGTGCCACGGAGAGTTCGATAAGGCTTCGACCCCGGTTGTTATACCCATTTTAGTCGTGGGAGCTCCAGTCCCCTTTTAGCAATACCCATTGCGTTAATCTTAATATGTAGTTGACATATAAAGAATGGCACGTGTGCGTGCATCTTTTTTTATAAAATGTAAATGAAAATATAAATGGCACACTAAGTTCAGTGGAATAAAAAACATAATATGCAATCATTGGAAGGGAAGGGAAGGTAAACTCAGTAATTGTTTTTTTAATATCTATTGGATTTAATTACTAAACCGTCAATATATATAATTTGATTTTCCTATCGATTTCAGTAAAGTGACGTAGCTTTAAGAGGCTGTTGGAGCGTCCTCATTGTAAGCTCACAGAATAGCAAACATCAATCACCGTTACAATCAATTCGTAGGAACTGACGATATTTTGTTATTCAAGTACTTCGGATATAGGGAACAGTATTAGATCATAAAATAATCGTTTTAGCAAATTATTTGGTAGCTGTTTCTTCACTGGTTTTCTGAATGTTTGCATTGTTTTGTATAGTGTAATAGTAAACAGTCAATGATAACAAAAAATTACTAATAATTTGACTTTGACGTTTCGGAGTCGATAAAATCTGTGTAGGTCTCTTCCTTTACCGAGTCTTTTTAAAGTATGTTTGCTTAGGCTCACAGTCCAGCTGTGAAAATATGTCGGGGGTTGTACGATTGGAAATGAATGTTCTTGCTGCAAGTTCAAATCCAGGTGTGTCTAACTGTTCCGTTTTTATCACGGTGGTTTGCCACGCGTTCCCGCATAGTCCCCAGTATAAGGGAAGGGAGAAGCACTCTGGCGGTTTTAGCCGGTAAGAATCAGGCATACCCTTTCGCCTTCCTCAGGGCGGAGGAAGTCCATGAGGATTTCCTCAGGTTTAAAAAAAACCTCACAGTCTAAACAAGTTGAAAACAGCATTTTACATAGACTAATTGCCTAATGGCACCCACAAGCCTAGTTTAATTTCTTTAAAATCAAAAATGGAACAAATTAAAAAAAAGTAGGTACATTAACACGTAGATTCAGTACTACCAGTACTACGCTGAATGAGTATTTTTATTAATTGAACGGTTGGCGGTAGCCTAACGACTAGGGCGCCGAACTTCCAATTATGTGGTTGCCCATTGCACTATCAACGTGAACCCACTCGTACACAAGCATTTAGCCCAAAGGCTTATAAAAAATACTAGCAACGTGCGACCCACATTGCAAGTAGATGTTTCTATAAAAAAACTGCTAATGAGATTTAAATATTTAGAAAAATCAGTATTCAATCCACCAACAAACGATCTCAAGAATCCACTCAACTATTTTCAACAAATGCAGAACGAAAACCTCAATTTGATGAAGTCTGCAAAATAAAATCTCCTTCGATTCGTTACCATGGCGACCAGCTAAACCTAATTGAGTTACAGTCTTGAAGAATCTAGTTTCCGCTTTACCGTGATACTGATTACGATGTAACTCACCTGACGGAACTACTTGCTGGATAGCGCTGGGTTTGTTCACACGATTCGAAATAAATACGTTAATGTTTATCTGTGTAAGAAGTTTGTTATTTCGAGAAAGATAGATACAATGTAGTACGTACAATTGTGTCTCTAAATTAAGTTAAAGACTAGCTCAGGTATTTTAATTGGTTTTTGAGATGAAGTAACGTTTCAGGATTGTTACTCAAATCAGTTGTTTTCAAGTTTGTCACGCTTAGAAAATAGCTAATTATGAAGTTTTTTTTTTCAACCAAAAATCAATATTGTTTTTAAATGATTTGTAAAAAAAAAGATCGCTTTATTTTTCATTAGTCTTTTTCGTGCTGAGCAAAGCTCCAAGTTTCCGAAAAATAAGGAATAAACCGAACGATTACATTCATATATCCATCGTTCTCACCAGCATAAGGTACCTATTCTAAAAAAGTCTGGCACATACAAAGGAACCTGGATTACACATTAGTAAAATTAATTAGCAGGTACTTTTTTACCGGGAATTAAAACCTTCTGAAGCCAACGCAGGCTTACGGAACCCAGTTTTTAGTTTATCCATTGTAATTTTCTATATGCCATAAATTTTGTTGAATAATGTTCGTTATGGCTTTTATATACAGGTTATTATGAGAAAAATATCAAGCATGTAATAGCTTCATTATTCTGAAATACATTTATTTTACTTTGAGATATTAGAGTACTGTATGGTAATGTTTATTCTTTAGAATTCCTGTTCAAAACTAAGTACCTACTCATTTATATGAAAAAGGCTGCAAAGTAGCACTTCAAATGTCAACAATGCAATAGACTGCACCTTGATTTGCGCACCCTTCACTCTTGTGTTAATGCAGCCTGATCATCTCAATCATTGACCAATTGGTATGAGGCAAGCAGACAGTGGCAGCATTCAGTGAGTTGATAACTCTAATGTTATGTGTACAGGAGAGATGCGACCAAATTAAATTAAATACACGAATATTAGACATTGAAATAAAACTACTTTAAACGGATTCTATCGCGGTTTATTTTGATTTTCATTCCAGACGTTTCAACACCTTTGCAGGTGTCATGGTCACGGGCAGACTGAGATGGTATTCGTCTTGACAAGATATGTTGCTCGTTCTACCTTCATATTTGTGTTCCGACCTACGCAATATGAGCTCACTGTGTCTTGAAGTCTTGCAGCGCTGCTCTTGGGTTTGGTTTTAATTAATTTTTTTGTTAAGGATAATGCTGTAAAGTTTTATTTTACAATTAAAGAGAAGCTCGAGGCGATCTTATATGAAACGAAGTGCCTTGCTTCGAGGCAAGAACGCGTAAACATTCAGATACTTTTATTTCCTCTACGTGTTTTCTTCGAAGGATTCGACGTTCATCCGTAAATATTCAGTGGAAAATCAAAAGCCGAGATGGAACACGTATTCGTTTGATTAAAAGTTCGTTTTGTACAACGGTAACTTTTACAGTTGGTGCAGAAATAAAACTTTAGATCGATCGTAAGCCAATTCTGCGTACTTTTAAATGCCTGTTTTTTTTTCAATGCTTTGCCCCACACTAGCTAAATCTCATAACATAATATTTTCATATAAAATGAATCTCACCATTGCGTAAGTCGAATATTATCCACGTATCTATTAAAGGTATTTTATGATAATCAATTCTTCACCCAATATACTATCCTCATACAGGTATTCTCTTAGACCAAACAAAACATAACGTGACATAACCCAGATTTATAATTCAAGAATCCTAGATCCAATATTTCTTATGTTCTGAGAGAGAGTGTTAGAATATACGATTTAGGCCATTTATCACACTTTTTAATTAAAAGTATAGTAAGTCGAAAAAGTAAAGCCTCTCCCGACACGTAAGCGCACGTTAACCGCATGAACTTAGTGAATAAGGCCTCTGCTTATAGTTTTAAGACATTAACATTTTTCTTCTGTCGTGGTGGCCTAACGGTTCAATGACCGGATTCGCATGCACATGGTTGCAGGTTCGAACCCAGGCAAGTACCAATGTGACTTTTTCAAAGTTATATGTACGTTCTTAATCATTCTAAGACATCATTGACAAACGGCGAAGGAAAACATCGTGAGGAAACCTGGATTCCAAAATATTGAGAATTTGAAATCGCCAACCCGCAATGAGCAAGCGTGGTGATCTAAGCTCATCCCTTCTCTATATGGGAAGAGGCCTGTGCCCGGCAGTGGGACGTTTATAGGCCGGTATTATAACATTATTCTTCAACTATGAACAACAAAACACTACTATGTAACAAATGAAAACAATGCAACAAAATGTGAAAGTGAAAAGAAACAATGAGAGGTATCGCAGGCGAAGTAATGTAAGTCGAACGTCTCATCTCAACAAATATCCGAGTTTGTGGAAGGCAAAATCCTCGAAGATGGGACAAAAGGACGGAATTTATTCGCCAGGATACAAATGTTCGGAATGTGTTGTACGCCAGCTCATATTGTCCGCCAACCATTTTCTTTTCCCACGATATTCCAAACCCATTCAACTTCAACGCTAACAGTGGACATTTATAATAAACTAGCTGTTTCCCGCAGCTCCGCCCGCGGTCTCAATTTTGTTTTTATATAATTGAGATGTAACTTTACTATAAACCTCACGGAGCCCGAGACCTTTAAAACGAATGCAAAACCGTGGAAATCGGTTCGTGCGTTCTGGAGTTATAGCGTCAGGAAGGAAAACCCGACTTATTTTTATATAGTAGATAACAATAATAAGAGCTTGTTATCGGCACATAAGGTACCCTATTGCACCATGTATTTATACAGAGTGGCAGCAAGCATTGTCCACAATACTCACCACCTGGGCCCAACATGGGTTGACCAATTTGGTCCATTACAATATTTCCCTAACAGAACTGCATAGCAGAAGAAGGCGAAAATAACAAGTCTAAAACGCAATTAAGGGGAAATTATGAATAAGTTTGAAACTTGAATATAAAACGTGAAAAAAGAATTTTCCTTAGTTGCAAAGTCAGAAAAAAGGACTCCATGTTAGAATTAGCCGTGCAGTACAACTAAGACCAATGAGAGTGAATGGTACGGCTTTGGACGCTGTTACGGACTGCTGTATGTTCTCGTTTCGCATTCAATCTTGATGTGCAAACATGGTGTACAATGGCTCAATCAGCCGAATATACTTGACCATTACGTATTGCGAACGAGACCTATGCAAATTGTTTGAATATAGACCGTACTCTGAATTTATGTCCTAATGTGCCGTAAAAATTGTATGTTATTCTCACAAGTTGGTCATTACCATTATATCTAATATTTACATTGATTTTGTTTTCTGAGAAATAATATTAAAAATTAACTGTCTGTACTGTCTGACTGTAACTGTAATCGCTAACCTTTCGTGGTGGCTTAGCGGTTCAATGACACATGGTTGCAGGTTTGAACCCAGACACGTAACGATTTGACTTTTTCAAAATTATTTGTACTTTCTTAATTATTCTAAGACACCATTGACAAACGGCGAAGGAACACATCGTGAAGAAATCGCCAACCCGCGGTGAGCAAGCGTGGTGATAAAAATTCATTCCTTCTCTGTACGGGAAGAGACCTGTGCCCAGCAGTGGGACACTTATAATATAATATATCTTAGGACAACCCACATACGGCCGTCTGATCCCAAACCAGGCATAGCCTGTACTATGGCAACCAGACAACTAACAAACATGCTTATATATTTATAAATACATACATATTATAGATAAATTGCACCCAGACACAGAACAAATGATCGTGCTCATCACACAAAGATTTGTACTGGATGGGCATCGAACCCACGACCTCCGGCTTAGCAATCAGGGTCACTAACCACTAGACCAACAGGCGCGTCGAAATTTATTGGCCTGTATTATTATAAGCACGCTAATACAGTTAGAACTACTAATCAAGGGACCTAAAATAAGAACGCACGTTCTCTTTGTCGAAAGAAGATAGTTTGACAATAGAGTCATAACTTACGCAGTGTGTTATGACGTTTGTCCACTTACTTCCCGACGTTTCCTCGCTATACGTGAGTAAACTATCACCAGTGATTTAACGCAGTACCAATTATTGCTATCTAATTCAAATTAAATATCAATAAATCCTTTTACCAAGCCAGGAGGAGCACCTGATCAAAAATATGCCGAAATTCAAATGATACGAAAGTTTTAAAGTACGAGAATACAGGGTACAAATGCCTCCTATGTAGGTACAACACCGTATTTATTGCACTCCAACAAACAAAGTGAGATAAGATGGGACATCACACAAGTTGAGTATCATTCTAGTTTCAAAACTAACAACAGGAACTAAAAAGTCCCGCCCAAGTTGTCAGAGATAAGTTAGTAGTTACGTAGACATGACTTCCGGATGAAAATATTAAACGTGTAAAACACAAACTTTGCATATATTTCTCACTTTGTGACAAGGGACGAAGGATTTGACTTAGGAAATTTTATATTAAAACAATGCTTTATTATGGTTTCAGGACGCTTTTTTTATTTTCTTTTCACATTTTAATTTTGCAACTGCAGGTAGAGGTGGACCTTTATACTGTGCTGTTAAATGTACTATTCTCTCAGCTTCTCTCACACCACTCAGCCGAGCACCAGATACGGTCGCATAGTGTCCTGGGACGGTGGCCTCGCCGGCGAATAGTAGTATAGGAGGTATAGGTTCACTGGGCCCTGGCAGTGGACATGCTAATGATCGCCGTACCTGTCCATCGGAACCGCAATAATCATAAGAATAAGCTCCACAGAAAAATGGGTCTGAAGTCCAATGAGATCTTAAAATTGTCATTGGATACGGAATACCTCGATTTCCTGTAGAATGGCGCAATATTTCCGTGAGACCTTCAGCTATGTCTCTATCACAGAGACCTTCCATCATCATAGCTTCTTGGCCAACCACCCACGCACACATAACATGCTTACTATTTGGCACTACTTCTATCGAAGTCAATCCTCTGGTCCAGTCGGTACGATCACCAAGTTCATTACGACAAAATTTGAAGTTTAGATTTCCTTTGTGCCAGAACCAGAAGGGACGACAGTATTCCATATAAATTTTATTGCAGTAACCAAATCCTAGACATCGCATAGCATCTATTTTTGATGCTGGTAACGCAGGGCAGAACATTTTGACAGCGTTTGCGAATAAAACTCCAAGAGACACAGTAACGATAACATAGTCGGCAGGAAACTCTTCTCCATCCACAGCACAAACAGTGGCCCGATAACCTTCCTTCTGAGAAGTTCCCCAATAGACGCAATTTACGGGCTTACAGTATCGAATGGCTCCCTCAGGTATTTGCCGCAGTAGCGGAGCTAGTATTCCCACTAATCCTAAAGGAACACGTACTTCGCCGCCAGGCATGTTCATGAAGCATCCGATATGATCAGCGCAGAGCATGGCTGTGTCGTCACCACACCGTGCACTCAGCATGTGCGATAGTCCGAACATTATTCTTGCCGCGTCATGTTGTTGTTCTTCAGGATACTCGTGCAGTTCTTGTTGAATTCGCAAACTTATGAAGTTAATTAGTGATCCTGCCTGCTTGCTGCCGCCGAGACAGTATATTTGTGCAGCCTCTTGTTCAATCTGCCTAAACTTATGATAGGCACTAATTGTTGGTGGAAATGGCATTTTACCAGTTACGATTCGGTTGAAAAGACCTCGGGTGTGTTCTGAGCCGGGCACTCCTGGTCGTGGAGGATTCTCCGTAGCTGACATCGTATAAATAGGATGTGTAAAAGCGTTATCTGGTTTCCAATGTGAGCCCAGTTCAGCGACAATGTCTCCGAGCCAACATGAGTGTATTCGACCTCCAGGTCTGAAAAGAAAATATAAATTACGTTATTTTGTCCAGCTTAATTCCGGGATTGCATCGATTGTAAATAAACTATTATGATAATTACAAAAGGTCTTTCCTATATAATTTTAAAAAACATGCTAACCTCTCATAAGCTTCAAGCACGACTATGTTGTTGATGCCGCGCTGTGAGAGCCTGGCCGCAGCCGACAAACCCGCCATGCCTGCGCCGATGATCACCACCCGCGGTTCTGGGTAGCATTTTTCAGGATCGCAGGGATCCACAGAGCATATGTGACGGTCCTCCATATCAGGCCCACAGTCGGTGACGGCCAGAGAATCGTCCGACATCCTAGTTTAAAAATTAAATTTTAAAGTTTTAATGATTAGAAATATTCTGTAATTTATAAATAAATTTAGATTGCATTTAAGTTTAAACACAGTATTTACATTGTGTTTGTAAGATGTTCGAATGATTGATACTAAGGAACACACGAGTTTTCAGCGGAGAGGCTAATGTATCGTGTAGTGGCTTAAAACTTAAAACTAAGTGTGCCAAATTTCTACCTTAACAAGTCGCGTGCATTAGGAAAATAAGGAGGTGTTATTTGACGTACCCTCTCATCCGTATCTTCTGCCATTGCCGCGTTATAAGTGATAGCAAATTACGGTGAATTTTCATGTGTGTAATAAAATTTATTATTTTATATAATTTCCTGATTTGGTGTTACATTTCCGTGTTAAAATAATGTGACATCTAAAGAAGTTTTTGTCATGTTTTTTAAGTCAAAATGACTTAATGTTTTTTCTTTTGTATTTCTTAAATGTAAGCCTGCAAATGCCTAGTAAAGAGTTTTACATTTACTTCACAGTTTGAGTTGTTTTTCAGCAACGCCTATAATTAGCAAGACCTTGAAGAATACTAAGAAATTTTGATTCATCATTCATTTGACAGCCTGCAATCAATGCCCGTAGAAGATACCACCTTAAAAAGGTCACAGAATCATTACACAAGTCCACTCATTACATTAATGAGTTACTAACAAACTTATCTACTAAAATCTTTGTATACATAGGTAGTACAATGAACAGTTCAGACTCAAACAGAATATTAATCTACTAAACAAATATACGAATGTAAATACTAAAGCGTTCTTTGCAAAAGAGCAAGCGAAACGGGTAATGTTGTATTTGGCAACGGTACCGGGACCGATGTGGCGCCGTTGTGATTTTTCCACGGTTTTTGCGGCACACTAATTGCTAGACTTCTCAAAGTTTGCTAGCTGTACCACACTGTACACTGAGTAATTGTTTTAAGTATATTTGTGTTAAGAATAATTTCGTTTGGACTAGTTTATTCCAAAGTTTCTTGGAATATAGGATCCTAGAAAAGAACGTTAAGAATTCTCATTGTGTAGACAACATTTTAATTTGTAACACTGCAGTGCATTAGCCTTTCAAAGGCTAGGAAAGATCTTTGAACTTAACTCTTGGTCACATAGGTACTGCATTGAAGACAAGCCAAGAAGTCAAAATTATTGTAATGTATAAATAAAAAAAATCTTGTCGAAGTGTTTGTTGTGGAACTCCTCAAAACGACTTCGCCGAATTTTATGAAACTGTTTGTGCAATTGTGAGCAAATAAAATTCTGATCCTGATGCTGATTTGTGTGTTTGGTAGGACCGAGAATAGGTCGTAGCTTTTTTTTTATACCAATTATACCAATAGGTGACAAGGGAAGCCCTCTCCAGAATTCGGTATAACAAGGTTTGCCAGTTCAGCTAGTACATATAAAATTTCCGAAATATACATTGCTACTTTTGGAATTTTATCGAATGCTGGCTGTTGCTCGCGGCTTTGCCCAAGCTCCCTATTTTTGTCTGGTAAGAAATATATTAGTAAAAAAATTTTTGAAATTGGTCCATTAGTTTCGGAGCATACTCAATGCAAACAAACAAATGTTTCCTCTTTATAATATTATTATAGACTAGCTAATATAATATATTCACTTTCCATGGATATTGACTAATGAAAAAAATAAAACAAACGAATATCATTACTAAGCGTATCTTTATAAATTACAATATCCTATTTATGCTTACATTAATAGCACATCACTATACAAAGGAAATTGATTTTCTTCGACAGTTTGGAGATCACATCATGACAACAGTCTCGACTAGTTGTCAACACGGCACGAATAATATGTATCCAGGCGTCCTGCCTTCGTCACTCGCAGTCGAAACATTTTGTCCAGAAGCGATCTAGCATATGGTAGAAGTGTCGACTGACTCCAAGGAGCGAGTGTTTCTCATCGGCGTAGCTCTGGAAATGAGAGAATTCAAACATAAGTAATCTATATACTAAATAATCAAAGTTATTTATACAGCGTCTGATCGATAAAGCAGGATTAACCACTTGTGGCATTATGAAGTAACGATTTGCAGAGGTACAGCACCGCTTTTCGAATAACTTGTAGAGGTATGAGAACCCAACGCGCAATATTTTTGTGGTCCGTATCTTAGATCTGTGTGCGCTATTTCGCTACACGACTATTACGAGCCCAGTTATCTATATCCAAAAATCCCTACTTTTTCAATTACAAATTATAAAAAAAAACACAGGACCACAATATATCTATCATTACCATTTGTTGGAAGTCAATGTCTTTATGTTGCAGCTGCTTCGCCAAAAGCATGCTGTGTTGGTAGTGCACGTTATCGTCGTCAGTTCCGTGCACCAGTAGGTAGCGGCGCCCGCGCAGCTTCTCCGCTTGCAGTATGACGTCAGATCGCGCGTACCCCTCTGGATTGGCTTGAGGAGTGTCCATGTAACGCTCCGTGTACATAGTGTCTGATAATAAAAATATGATACATATTCATTGACTTTTAACAAAAGGAACCTATCAATAGTTGTCGTCACGTTAAACCCAAAAAAAACACAGAAATCAATAATACTAAACTTCAAAAAATAAACAGTAACTTGAAAATGTATACTTCCAAAACGATAATTCTGAATTTACTTCCATTCGATGTATCTTTGCTTAAATTGAGAGCTGGTTTCCATTCATATATTCCAATTTGTCAGCAGAATAATAAATGTACCTATATTTACCATAATACAGCCATGACGTCACAGGTGCGACGGCCGCCCCACAGCTGAGGGTGTTTTGGTCATCCTGGATTAGCATCATGGTGGAAACGAACCCACCATAGCTCCAACCCCACACACCGATCCGGTCCGGGTCAATAAACGAGTATACACTCGCTAGACTCCTGAAATACAAATGCAGGAAAATTTTAGGCAAATATAAGTATTTGCCTAAAATTTTCATGTAGAATGATCCTTCAAGTAGGTATCTGTGTAAGCACAGATACCTACTTGAAGGATCATTCTTGAGGTCTATTCAGAAATCATCATCCGGCCTTTTTTTCAATTATTTGCTTCAATTCGACTTTATAACTCGCCATCGCACCATACATTCACTTCTTTCTTATATCAAACATCTTTACAAAATTGTTCCATTGCCTTTTCTGTCATCATATCATGTCTTCTTCCATACTTCTCTTTCTTACGTCAGAAGTAAACTTTCCTAACCTTATCGTCTTTCATACAACCAATTGTTTCTTTGGTTGTCCTTTCTCTATATCCATTCACGTTCATACTCAAAACCTAATCATTATCTTATAAAAATATGTCAGTGAGTCAGTTGGTCATTTGTATACTGTTTGGACCAAACAATCATTTGGAACAGCTCACAGTTCAATTGGTATAAACAGTCGGATAGAATTAAATGGTGATGTCACACTCAGTTGCACATTCGCAGTAGTTATGCAAATTGATTCAGCATCACGGACACGAGCGCAGCTATTTTTTACATATTCGACCAGTTTCGAGGTACCTTTGTGTTTTTTGTTAATATACGAAGTTTTTTACAATGTTACCTGAGTTAT
Organism: Plusia festucae; assembly: GCA_950381575.1. Taxonomy (NCBI): domain Eukaryota; kingdom Metazoa; phylum Arthropoda; class Insecta; order Lepidoptera; family Noctuidae; genus Plusia; species Plusia festucae. Next base: position 10,539,036 of record OX494434.1, read on the forward strand.
AATTTTAATTTGAGGAAGCATTAGTACATTGTTATTGTTAATATTTCTTTTTTGTTTTATTAAATTTCGATGTATTGAAAAAACTTTTTATTGCTTCTTTTAATTGTTTGTATAATTTGTAAATGGTTAAAAGAAAATGTTTGTATTTCCCTATTATGTTCATTTCACTACTAAATAGGACTATTTACCTCTAAATGACAATGGCAACAAAATGTAGGGCTTCGCATTTAACGCTAAAGGTGTGATATGACACGACCTTACCGATAAGCAGTGTTAATTGACTTAAGGTAATTAGCTTGAATGGCTTCGAGTCAACCACTTTAAAAAGATTATTGTGACCTAAAGTGATTTGATTATACTTAGTAAGTATAAGTCACAAAAATCCTGCAGACACTAAGTACAACCCTGGCTCTAGACGTAGAGCTATATTATATATCATCTGCCTTTTTCCCAAACTATACTGAAATCGGCTACCAGTCTAGTCTTATGTAGCGTCTGCCTATCTGACTGTAAACCTACATTATAGTAAACACTGTATGCGCATTGTCAGAAATAGAACGACTGCTTACGAAATTTTGAGCACAAAAAATAATTAAACAATTTTCCCGCAAGATACAGTTCCTAATCATATCATATTATCTCAGTATTCTCTAAAACAAAATTGGTCTTGAAAATACCTGATAGTCGTCAAAGTATCCGTAACTTCGACGGTGCCTAGCGCGTTGTTGACGGCATGCATAGCTTCCACGCCCAGCACACCAGAGCCGCGCACATCAATAGACGCCACTATGTAACTCCTGTTCGTCGTTAAGTACGTATTGTAGTATTCTGGAATACAAGAGAACATAAGCATGAATTACCCGGAACTAGAACAAATATAATAACTAAGAGTCGAACTCAATTTCGGTCATCGGCATCTCTGAACAGAGATTATCCTCTTGAAAGAGTAATTTCGATTGCGCGAACACAGCTGCTCTCTCTATTGTTGTTACTCTGATATGGAAATCTTATATGAACGTCAAGAGACTAGTCGTTGAGCCAACGGCTTTCCGGGCCTTGGGAGGCATAGAGGATTTCGATATACCTACTATACTGGGATAGATGTTCATCCAGACTAGTTCCTCTACTATAATTGTTGAAACTAAATGAATAATGATATTCTATTCCATTCAAATAAAATTCTATTTCACCGAGCATCTGCCAAAGTTGACTTAAATACAATTTTCAACTGCACAGTAACTATGTTAGTACCAATCTTTAACCACACTATTTAAGTATTCTAAAGTGGATGGAACAACAAAAATATGAGCCGTTGTGTGCAGTATTTGTTTAACGTTCACGATGGCAAACGAAGACTTGTACGGAGCGAAAACTTCTGAAATAACTTTTAGAATTGCGGCGTTCTCATCAACTTGTACTGCAAGCGCCCTCAAACACATTTAACTTTTATTCATAAAGAACCACGACAAACTTGATGTGGATAATATGTGGAAGAAGTTATTTTTATAAGCCGGTTATTGGAATTCTTGTTAAAAGTGAACGTCGACATTATATGCCCATATGAGCAAGGTGTATCTTGGTTGTGGCCCAAGTCAATTCTTATCCTATTTTTAAGTCTGCGTAGACCTTAATGATTCATTACTACCTAGGCCCAGAGCTTTAATAATATCATTTATCTGAACATCATTTCTATTAACCTTAAAAATTCCAGATCAGAAAAACAAGTCATAAAAGTCATTCAAACTCTTACCTAAGTCAAAATTGTCCTTAACCCTACTGGTCCCGGGTCCAGCGTAGACTCTCACCACCATTGGATACTTCACTCCTGACTTCATATTCGGCGGCAGTAAGAGCTTCACATGGCCCAAAGGAGCCTCCCCCATCGCTACCACGTTAAACAGTATCATTGGTAACTTGTATTGCCTTAATTTATCCTTCAGTCTTGTATTGTCTTTGATCAGTTTGAATGTGTCTTGCTGTAAAGGATAAGTAAATGTCATATTAGTTTCTTAGAATAGATTAAGAGGAATTCAGTTTATCTCTTTGCAACTTCACATAATGTCGGGCATTATCCAATGAACAGAATTTACGCCCAATCAATCAAGAGTCTAGGTGCGGAAAAGCTCAGTAAAAATGAATACACAACGAACATATTACCTACCAATAAATATTATACAGTCTTATGGGACCAATACTCACTTTGCTATTATATAAATAGATTTTCGGTGGATTGTAAGAAGCGCTGCATGTAACGATGGCATAACTTGCGCCCGGCGAAAACGATGCAGAGACGTGGTGACAAGCGGGCTCCCTGCAGGACACACATCTCACCACGCCACCAGAAGTAGCCCACATCTGCCGCAGCCAGGGCACGTATCCAGGAGACACCACGTAGTAGACAGTATCTGTTTCTTGGTTCCATCCTAATATCTCAGTGACCGTAGAATTTCCTGGACTCAAGTCCTCTGTTGTTAGAGATATAAAATCAAATTTTGCAGCATGAGGGAATCTTTGATCGCCGTTAAATAAATACTGAATCTCCAGCATCTTGTTTCCTGATTTGTCAAAGAAAGGTGACCTCACGTCGATCCAACCGTTTGATTCTGAATGTTCTTTAACTATACTGCACTTATCTTTCTCCAAATCGCAGTTGACTAGTACGCTGATGTTCTGTCGCCTGTTAAGCCACAATACAACTAAGTTTTGTTCGGATGCCCAGTTTACTCTGCCCAAGTAGTGGTCTAAGCCGACAATGTCAACTGGGGCTGGTATGTTCCACGGCTCGCCGCGGAGATCGTCCAGTTTGAAGACACGTAACCCAACCACCGGATTTTTGCGACCTGCCTGACAAGGAATATATTGTTAGAAATTCTTTATCAATATGTTTTCAAAAAGGGTTGATCAATTGATAAATTCCTAACACAGTACATTGAAAAAATAGGTTAATATCATAACTTTAGATTGTTTCAATATTTTCCTAAGTTCCTTGGAAATCTTTCACAGACGAAACAACTACGACTTACATAATTACACACTCGTTTAATTTCAATATTTTTCTATCGTTATTATGATAATACCCAATGTTTTAATGCTCTCCAATCTATAATATGCTTAGCTTCTATTTAGTATGTAACTATGTAGCAAATCTAGTATCAACAAAGATTCGTTTACCTTTGGATATTTGAAGTGGACTATTTCAGGATACTGGTTACTTAGGTCGGACGGCTGGCCGTAGTAGGGATATGTGGCTGTCTCGACATCTGTGTCGTTGAATGTCGCTACTGCCAAGTAGCTACCTTTCGGTGAGAACCACATCGCTTCGGCGGCGTTAAACATTTCCTCTGAAAAAAAAAAACACATTTGTAATGCTTACACAAATAGATTTAACATAATCGGAATATACACACACTTGTCTAATTAGGATAAGATCATAGAAGAAATAGGATCGATTTCATTGTATCGATTAATTAACGATTACAAGAAAAAAGATTCTAATTAAAAGAATGAATGAAAGAATTACGGAATTCAAATAAAAAATAGAGTTAAATGAAAAAAATAATTACAGGCATTAGATGATAAATTGAATTCAACACAGTAATTTGTATTTGGCACCAGTATTTAATTATAGTTTATTTTGTTGTTTTTTTTTTGTTTCCATTGTACAACTTGTATTGCATGCAAAGTTTAACTACAAGTAATTGTTGTGGAATTGTTAAGCTATTGTCTTCAATTTTAACTCTTTAATTTTGTCATGAAACCAATATAAACAATTGTTGGTGAACCAAAATAGACGAAGTAAACGAACAAATTGAATTCCTTAACTTGGCCTATAAATTAGTTCTTGCTGACATTTTATTATTGCTACTAGAATACACCCTTTGCGTTGCTTAAAGGCTTCCCCAAGCATTTATTATCCTTCTTTCGAATTCGAAGTACATTCCTTACAATATAAAATAATAGTATTAACCTTCATAAAGCCAGTCAGTGACCCCGTGGTATATTTCTCCCGGCTTGCCGTCTCTCGTCAGGGCCACAGCGTTGTCGGTGTCCACATCGTGCACGTAGTACACGTTGCATTCCCGAACGTACGCGAGCGAGCGGCCAGTGCCCCACACCACGATGTCGAGAGATTTCTTGCCGAGCCTTATAATTGATCTGCAATCGAAAATTATTTTTGTTAAACTGGAAATATTTTTTTACAACTAAAGGAATATAGAGATGTGACGTGTTATTTTAACTCTTGTATCGATAGACTAGGAAATGATATTAAAGGGCTGAAGTATTATAATTTGTCTAAATCATATTTTCTAAACTATTATTACACTAGCTGCCCCTACACTAGTGAATAAGTCCGTGCGTTTTAGTTTAATGAGGTTTTCATGAGTTGCAGGGATCCCCAATTTATTTTCTAAAATCAAATCCCATTAATTATCCTGATGAAACCATCTATCATTACACAAACATTGATTCAATCATACTTATTGGCATTGATTATATTCTCAGGGATTTATAATAATGAGAGAAAGTATCCACAAAGTACTCGTAACGTATACGTAACAATCAGTATAGACATTTTTAATTTCGGACACCGTTCTCCCTAAAAATTTTGACGCTTCGATCTTTTTTTACCGTTTATGGCCTAAGGGCTATGTTTTCATTACAAACAGCGAATGATACACCTACGTATTAATCAGTAAGAATTAGACAATTCACTTATTCATATAACAATTAGATTTCATCACAAGGACTACTTTTGTTTGCGGTAATATACTTTCAACAAGTTGATTACATTGTTATGTTAGGTACAATTGGATGACACGTGCTACATTCTATACCATTTTCATTGTTCGATCGAAAATTGGTAAACTATAACTATTACTCAGTCATAGTTTACCAATTTTTGTTATTGTTTACCAATTTTCAACTTTTTAACCAATTTTCAAAATGAGAAAGAATAAATTTTTGTGTGGTACATGATATTATAGGCATAATTTTTGTTTACCTACTTCTTTGTTTACTTTTAGAATATTTTTTATGTATCATTATTATTTCTAGTTTTGCGAGTGGCTATTATATAAAGTTATACTTACTTGGTTTCAAGGTCGTACACCCAATACTCAGCGGTGTTCGAGTGTCTGTATTTCTGAAATATGAAAGTTGTTCCATTAAGTTGTCACGAATACATTATAGTGGACTACACCACCCTTATCTATACTAATATTATAAAGCTTTGGCTTTTTTTTATATCTTGGGACAATTCACACACGGCCATCTGATCCCACACTATGGCAACCAGACAACTGATAAACATACTTATCTATCTATCTATCTATTCATCTATTACCTATATAATTATAATTCCAGTGTCACGATGTTTGTCCGGGATGAACTCCGAAACTACTGAACCGATGTTAATCAAATTTGCACACCGTCTGCAGTTTGATCCAACTTGAAAGATAGGATATTAATATTACATCACAAATATTTAAAAAAAATTGAGACCGCGGGCGGAGCAGCGGGAAACAGCTCGTATATTATAGATTTAATTTCTTTTTTTTTTTGTTTTGTACTTTCATTAACTTACACAAATTTATTTTGTGTATTCATTCGGAAGCTACTTATGCGCTTAGCAACACATTTGGTGAACAAAGAGTAGCTGCCTACTTGGCTGTCTATTTAATTTGTTCACAATTTGGTCTAAGTAGGTATCAATTGTTCATGTATACAAAAATTATAAAACATTAAACATTGAATAAATATTAAATTATTATGAAAACAATTCACAAGTGTTGATAATTTGATTAGTCTAGGTAGGTACAGTTTGTATTTTTATTACTTGTAGTAACCATAAAAATTTGTTACTACTGTAAGACGATTTCTTTTTTTATGTGCCTTGTTAACTATAGTGTTATTTTGTATGTAATATCGTTTTTTTGAAGTGATAACTTCTTTAGAAACTGTGCACTTTTTGGGATGGGTAAAAAATGTTAAACTCGCGTCAGGGGTCGTCATGTGACTGATCTAAGTGACTGATCCTAAGACGCGGCGCAGGGCGCTTGCGCGAGTGTGAGATGTCATCCAGTTTCAACATGGAAAAAATATGTCCATGTCATTTTTTGAAGTAAATCTTTTTGAAGTGAAAACTTCTTTAGGGCGTTGAGCAAAAATATATAACTTAAAATTAATGTATTTATAATTTAGTGTTTAAAATATGGAAATTGAACAAAGTGTATCTACCTATTCATTCTATTTTTATTTGCTAGTTTTCATTTCTGCCGGCACTCCCGGAGAGCACCCCCGTTGTTTCTTTTTTATAATTATCATGTTCCTTAATTATAGTTTTAAATTGTTTAATACTCTTTCACTTAATTTGATAATTATTATTATGCAAGAACAGTTTAATATAATTGTAAACTTATTAGTTCTAACCTTACTATACATACATCTAGGAATAAGAAAGAACCAGATATCGAAATTGAGACGTCTCAGTGACTTCAAGCCGTTGAGGAATTATTTAAACTTATACTTAATAGTAATCATAATCTATTATATATAATTCCAGTGTCACGATGTTCCGGGATGAACTCCGAAACTACTTAACCGATTTTAATGAAATTTGCACACCGTGTACAGTTTGATCCAACTTGAAAGATAGAACAGCTTACATCTCAATTATATAAAAAAAATTCAGACCGCGGGCGGAGCTGCGGGAAACAGCTAGTTTTTATATAACTCTACAGGGTTATTTGTGAAACACCATCAAATGTTCCTGCTTATGATGTTAGTTACCTACTCCTGAGAGGTTGATGGTGTTTTACATAAACCTGCCCCCCTAGCCGAGTGACATTTCTACAAGCGATAACGATGATAGAAATCGCATGACATGAAATGTATGGAAATGACATTTGTTTTCGATAAGTCACGTGACTTAGACATGACACTTTCATACTTTTAATGTCATTTAAGCGATTTCTATCATCGGTAACGCTTGTATAAATGTCACTTGGCTAGTGGGGCTGTATATTCTATCTTTCCTCTCAACCCACATTTTCATAAAAACGAATAATGTGACATAGAACTCGTTATAAAATCAAATAAATATTCATTTATTAAATTAAAGCGTCTTTTCCGAGTAGCATATAAAACACGACACTAGGCTAGTTTATATCAAATACAAATTGCACTACATGCATTTATAATAGTTTACACGTGGGCTAATTAACAAACAACTCATAAATACGACGCAGCCATGTCAAGAGTGTGTGTTAAAATACCTCAACCTGATAAGAAAATCATTTGGTATTCATTGTGTTAGGATTCGAAACACTGATGAATGAATACTGAAACATCAATTAGTTTGAAGCAGCCGTTAAGTCTCATGTTCTCTCTGTCACTGTACGGTGTAAGCGACAGATGGATTTTTAAGAACGTGTGTCATCTATTTACAGTGGGTGTCACGAACAGCCCTCTATGCAGAGGATGCATGGAGGAGGAGGAAACGCCACAGCACGTGCTAGTAGAATGCATGAACGTGGCCGCACAACGGGCACAAATCCTCCAATCACCTGCGTCGTTGCGGGAGGCCTGCAGCAGCCCGAAAAGGTTGCTGACCTTCTAGGACGAGCTTGGATGGCTGGAGTGAGGAACAGGAGAGGATCACGCACAATGGCCCAATCAAGAGGCTAAGTGCGGAAACGGCCCCGGAAAACCAAACCAAAGAACGTGTAAAGTTAATTAGCGTTTCAGTATGCGAGGGTAAGTAGGCAGTGTACTTATTATTGCCATTTTCATAGACTGTACGACGAACAAGTGACATGTTTTATAGCCACGTCTTAGAATTAGACACGCCTTGACCTGACGTATTGAATAACGTGTGTCGCAAATTCGCTACTGAGAGAAGGGAGTCGGCCATTAGCGAATGTTGCACAAATGAATTCTAGTAAAGTAAATTAAGATAGCTAGGTAGGTACTTAATAATATAATAATTTGAGAAGTCGCTTGATGGTAGTAAATGGCAGAATGTATACTGAAGAGGAACTCCAACCATGTAGTTATATCCCAGCCCGTCGATTCCGAAAATACATTAGACAAAGTCACGGCGAATTCGTCGGTGAAAACTAGATTTCGTATTCCGAAATTAAGGTTTATTTGATGTTACTAAAGCTAGACCCGTCTAAGCCCACCTCTAAACTTTTCACCTGAGATTTCGACATCACTTGAACTTGAGTGCAGTTTCAGAATACGGTGAAAAGTACAAGTAATGTAAGCAGTGAAGTGAGTGTGAGAGGTGAGGTGAGTTTGGTCATTTTCGGAATCGCTCGGCAGTAATTGGTTAAGAAAAACATAATGAGGAAACATCGTGATATTTTAAACATTTACAGTCCAATTTTGAAATCAACATTTCGCCTTGCTTGCTCTCTCTTAGGAATTTTTAAGATATTGAACTGTTCCCTCAATAAAATAAATTAATGAAAATAAAAAAAGATTGAAATAAAACGAGATTTAAACGGATACCATCGCGGTTTTTTTTATTTTGCTGGTGGCACCTGCAAAGGCATCGAAACCTCTGGAACTAAAATAAAAAAAAACTCCAATACCGTTCAAAAGTAGTTTTATTTCAATGTATAGCATTCGCGTAGCATACCTCAGAAAACAATAAAAAAGATTCTTACAGATTCAATAAGTAGATACATACAACACACTCTATACGATTTATTTTTTATATAAGTACCTATATTTGGAAGGTCTATACTTAATTAATATACAGAATTATACTTTAAACAATTTAAATAATAACTACAGCTAATGATATTACATACTTACTCATTTTTTAAGTTCGTTTAAAATGTCGGATTATTAATGGCTAGAGTTACCCCAGTTGCCTGATTGGTAGTTAATATGTTGATCAACAATTACAGTCGTTATGAGTAGAATTGACAAGAGCTTATTAGCAAAAACCGCGGGAGCTTTTTTTTAAGTAAACATTAAGGGTAATATTTTATTTCAACCTTTTTCTACGAAACTGTACCGTGACGTAAGCGGTTGATTAGTTTTACGTGTTAAAACCGTGGTTGTAATTTTCAAAGACGTGCAACCGGCAGTAATATAGTATGCCTGCCTAAAGCTAATTATAGCATTCCGACCTTCTCGGTCGATGAAAAGTCCGAGTATATATTTCCTCAATTATCTTCATATCATAGGTACATCAATATTACTTTCATTTAAATAATACCTATGTTAATTTGCTATTAATTTGTTTTGCAGTCCGTAAACTATAATAAAACTACAAAACTATTCCTGTTCAGAAACAACGATATAAATGTGCCCATATCAAATGAAAACTTTTTCTACAAATATTTTAAGAAACACTATTTTTTAATGATTATTATTAAAAACATTGAAAATAACAATCATCAGCGATAGAAAAATCAGAAAAATAATTAGCACAAAATATGTCAGCAAATAAATTAAAAAAATAACCGTTCACAAATTTCCTATTTTCCGTATAATCTTAACACCACATGAAAGGCGTCATCTAAAGATACGCTACTGGCGTTAATTGCAATTTAAGAGTTATGCACTAAAGAAATATGCATTTTATATACATTTAATCGTAGTTTATACGCTTTTTAATGAATCGCAACGAGAAATGAAAACAAAAACGTAAGTACGAAAATCTTAAATCGTGAAAAGTATTTTTCTACTTTGAATTTTTATTTTGGAGTCGAAGAGACTATTTCGGTGATATTGTTGTATTAAATATTTATTATATACTATATTGAACAATTAATTCATATTCTTAGAAGGTATCAGTCCGTACTGAATCAATGAGCGGCGGTAGGCAGGGCGTCGGACTTGCAATCATGTGGTTGCAGATTCGAACCCCACCCATTGTACTACCGAAGCAACCCACTTGTAGCACAAGCATCGTTAAGTTACCACGAGAAGTTTACAAGAATACTAGTAATGTGCGACCCACATTGATAGTACTACCTAAGCCTTTAAAATAATTGTAATGTAAACAAGGAGTATGGGAAAAGTGACTGACTATCGTCTATAATTTTTTTTATTTTGTTTTGCGGCTATTCTGGGACTGTGCAGCCCCAGTATCACTGCGACCGTCATCGATCTATTGTGATCGCAGCTGTTATCTTTACAGTTCGCCACCAAGTCCATCGTCTATCATACAGGATTAATTTAAAAGGAGTGCGGATATTCAACGAGGTAATCAGGTGCATAAAACTGATCAACTTTCCCCAAGGAACATAGGCCGATATCTTAGAATGGTAAATGAACTTTTCATACAAATTGACAGGTCACGAGACTTATATTTGTATGTTGTTGTTCCTTGGGGAAAGTTGTTCAGTTTTATGCCAGGTGCATAAAACTGAACAACTTTTCCCATTACCTTGTTGAATATCCGCATCATCATCCTTTTAAATTATTCCTGTATATGATATATAGAATCAGCGTAAAACTTACCAAGAATACAGTTATTCTCTTTTTCTTAGAACTGATCAAAGAAATTTCTTTCAGTTATTTTAGATAGTCATCTCTTAAGAATTTCTCTTTAATAATTTTCTCAAAATGTGCTAACACAGCGATCACGACACGAGATTCCTAAAGCCTTATAAGAAAATCGTCGGGAATGTACTCTGGGTACTATACTCTGTAAAATATAGCTTGATACCTGTGACGTTTGTCAGAATGACATTACTAGGGATGGGAGCGTCTTTCGTATTTTATCGATATCTATGTCGTTATGAGTTTCATAAAAAATTACATTGTAACGACATTGAAAGAAAGAATTAAAGATGTACCTTAGTTTTAAATGTTTAAATCATAATAAGGTGAAAAAAATGTTTTCTTTAGAAAACTCCCAACTATCGGTTTATTTTGCCATTCATTATTCTTTCAAAAAAAGAGCAAAAGTAACCCCAATATTATTTAATAGTTTATTTAAATGAAATGAAACAGTAGGAATTAGTATGTATTTAAAATTTTAATTGTCGAACGGTGTACATTCGAGATCAACATCACACTCAAATTCCGATTCATCGCTGGAGCAGTCCTGAAGATTAATAATCAATTCTTGATCACATATGTTGTCAAACTGAAGATCGCGCTCCCAATCTTTGTGTATAACATTTTTGGTTCTCTCAACTACTTTTTTCCAATCATCCGCGTTTACATGAACACAAGCTTCGTTTAGTAAGGTTAACATTTTGTTTGCTGTGAAAGGCGGTGCTACATTATGTCTAGCAGCGTAACCTGAAAAAATAACGATTCGATTAAGTAAAAAAACCTACAACAATCAAATCAAATTGTTTTATTTTGAATTAAATATATTCAGTATGTTTTCCAAACGTCAGATACATAGTTTGTCCGCCCATTCGGTTACACCGTACTGAGAAGAACGGGCAAGAAACTCAAACAAGAAATGTGTATACTCGATGTAATTATTTTTTTTAGACAACACTAACCTTTGACTTGAGCCCAGATTAGTTCTATTGCATTGTAATGGCAGTGATATGGTGGTAAGCGGATGACGGTATGGCCCATTTCCTTCGCAATTTCATCTAAAATATATTTTGGATTTCGGGGCTTATGAATGCTAACTAATCGTAGCAATTCTTTCTTGAGCATGCTGTTGTTGGCTTCTACTCCTTTGTTTTGCAGCCAAGTAATTATTTCCATTTTGCGATTGCTCGTCGTAGGTGCCTTGTCTATTTGCACTGAATGGTACGGAGCGTTGTCCATCAGAATAATATGTGGTTCACTCAAATTATTTAAAAGATTTAAAAACCACCCCTTAAATTTTGTAAAATCCATTTCTTCATGGTACTCTGTTGTTTTTACTGATTTGAACGCCAGCAAACAATTGGGCACAAAACCTGACGATGTTCCTGCATGAGCAATAATTAATCTTTGCCCTTTGCCTTCGGGTACCTTGGTGGTAGATTCTGCTTTATCATCTGTCCACGATCTTGATAGAGTGTGGTTTGCGTTGAGCCATGTTTCATCAAGAAAAACGACTTTATCCCAATCTGTAATGTCTTTGACTTTGCGCAAAAAGTCAATTCGGCTCAAAGCAATATCTGTTCGCTCCATTAAAATCTTTCTTTTATCGCTTTTTTTATAAGCAAAACCGATTTTTCTTAAAATCTTGGATAGCGATGGTAAACTTCCTTTAAATAAATCCGAGTCTTTCAGAGATACGGCTAATTTTCTTAACGTGGGAAATTCACCACGTGTGTAATACGCATAAATATGGTTGCGAATTGCATTGGCATCGAAGTCGTCAATTTCAGTGACTGGAGAAACTTTCTTCCTTTTTTTATTTGGCGTCGATAATAATGTTGTACCTTCGGCAGCCATCTCCGTTGACGATTCTCCATACTTTTCTTTGCTAATTCGAGCTACTGTAGCTCGTCCGATACCAAGAGCGTCAGCAACTCTATTGCACACTTGCTCCAATGGTAGTAGCGGTCCGCCATTTTGATTTTCATGTTCAAAATACTCGCGCAAACGGATCACAAATTCGCGACATTCACTGTTCAAAACAGTCTTTTTTGGTCTTTTCGGCATTGTGGTGCAAGAAAAAACAACAAATAAAGAGACAACAAAAAGGTAACAACAGAACTTAACAAAGTAACACAATAACAACAAAACAATAGGTAGCGTATACAAGGCGTCGCGTCGGCACTCGTACTGACTCAAAAAAGATGGCGCCCGCTTGTTTCCTGCACGCGAAACCATTATTGCCAGACTAAAAAAATACAAATCTATAGTAAAAACATTATTTTATTTAATAATTTTATCCATTTAATACTAGTGATATTTTCATACTATTATTTTATCGATATTCGTCTGTCAGTCAGTTACACGACCCTACCAGTCTTCAAAACGCGTTTATAAAATAAGCTAACAACCAAAAAAATATTTAAGAAAAATTATAAATTATTTAAATTACCCTTGTTTTTACTGGTATCTTTATAATAACATGATTGTTTTTAAAAATGTGTTCTATTTTTATACACAAATGTCGTATTCATATTTAAAAACTTGAACTTTTTCAGAAATAAATTTAGTAAAGCTGTCTTTAAAACGGAGTCGCTAACGTCACAGGTATCAAGCTATATTTTACAGAGTTTAATAAAGAATTTTTCTTGGAAGGAATCTGACAGCGCTCGAAAGTAAGAGGTAAGGCAATCCGGTTCGCGAATGGATTATGTCAGGGGTGACCAACTCGAATAGAGCTCAGATAATGTGTTACTGACTTACCCCCAAATACTAAAGCGCTTATACAAAATACAAAATAGTTTATTGCTTCATAAGTTTACAAACAAGTTTAGTATCCCGGTCTTCCATAATAAAGCAATACAAATTTAGCAATTTAGGTATTTACAAAAAACTATAGGTACAAATTATTTACTTTAACACTTTCTTAAATGTCTGTCGCTACTTTTCACCTTAAATTGACAAAGACAGCATGAGACTTGACGGTGACCTCAAACTGAGTGACGTTTCAGTATTCGGTCATTAACATTTTGCATTTGAGCAAATACACAATTGTTTATGCATTGTTCATGCTGTGCCAGCGACTCCGTTCTCTGTAGTTCCAATGAAGTGACATAGAACCCGTATTATTCCAATGACCGTAACTTTTTTGTTTAAAAAGAAGATTTTTATGAAACAACTACTAAATGTTATGTGAAGCTTGCAACATTTTGTCAGTGAAAAGCGCGTTCAAATCGCTGTATTCGTTTCTGAGATTAGCGCGCACAAACGCACAGACAAACAAACTGAAGCCCTGGTGTATTACGATTTTATTATATGTATAGCTATAGACTAGCTGTTGTCCGCAGCATGGTTTGGGTGTCGGTTATCGTGGTGAAAAGTAACCCACGTCCATTCTTGGAATCCAAACACACATTATACAAAGTTTCATCAAAATCGATTCAGTCGTTTCGCCTTAAAAGCATAACAGACAAAACAGAGTTTTTTTCGCATTTATAATATAAGTCTGGATATGGATTTGTTAATAATTATATTTTTGTGTTCTTACCCCGATCGACTGGACAATAGCGATCGATCACGATCGAACGTTTGGTCACATCTGCATAATATCTAACGAAAGAACCGCTTTTTGTCAACCAAAGTAAATAGCTCCACGTAAACACGTAGATTGCCAATCGATTGATTAAGATATCTGCAGTAATATATATCACACCTCTACTGCATTTGTCTTTGAGTATTACAAAACTGAATGAAATTTTCTAACTTCGAAAGATCAAGTTACGTGATGTATTGAATATATACTATTAAGTATATTAAATGGGACATATATATATATAAATACCGGCCTATTACTAGCTCACTGCTGGGCACAAGACTTTTCTCATATAGAAAAGGAACGAGTTTGACGATTCCAGATTCAAATTCTTGGAAGCTATATCTCCTCAGGATGTCTTCCTTTGCCGATTGTACATGGTGCTTTAGAATTATAAAGTAGTATGTAGGTACTTTACATACAACTTTTAAAAGTCGCGCTGGTACTTGCCTTGGTTAATTAGTCAAAACGGTCCATAGCGAATGGACCGCGGGCCATTCGAGTGTAAAGATCGTCTACGTTCCGCACACATTGCAAATCCTTTTTATCAACTCGACGCCACCACCACGGTTCATTTGTCTTTTGTTCCCTCCAGAGTACTTAACACTATTTTAAAATATTCAAATAACAACAACGAACTACTCGTTACAAAATAGAGACAATGATAAAATAGTCAACACATGTTATTATTCCACACCAAATAAGAATATCATTCAGACTCTGTACATTTTTAGAGCAAATGGCATGGTATGTTAATATATTTTATATTTCCATAACGCATGACCTGTTTCCACGTGTATTTAATATACCATTATACCATTTATTTAAGTAATATGTTCCAAACATATTATGTAATACTAATGTAAATAAGATTAGTTACAATAAAATGAATAATGAATGTGACTTACTTTTTGTTTGTTTGTCGTTACTAACAAATATTTCATGTCCTCAGAGAACATTGAAATGGAGTAGTTGCTTAATTTTATCTGTGAACAAAGAAAATATAATTAATCATTATACGCCACATGCCGTGGAGTTTCGGCAAAGAATGGAAACTCCCCCTCTCTCCCCTTGTGTGTCGTAAAAGGCGACAAAAGTATGTAGAAAAAGGAGAATGGGCAGCAACGTTGTCCTAAAGAGCTGAAAGTAGACTGCGGTCACAAACCCGCTTGCCCGGCGAGGTGACTAGGGCAAACACCTTAATAATGGCTCACCACAAAACACAGCCCTCAAATGGAGGATCGGGTGTTGTGCAACTTGGAAGAGGACTAGGACCTGCAGTGGACCGATAGTCTGAGTTGATAATCCGCCAGCCTTTTCCCAAACTATGTTGGGGTCGGTTTCCCGAATTATCGGATTTAACTGAATGTTCCTGAATACTGTATTTTACATGGAGCGACTGCTATCTGACCTCCACAAGCATTTTATTGGTTATTACAGTATTACGACAGGTTGCCAGAAGTGGAATGACTTAACGATAGCCAAAGATCGAAAGTATTACACTCTGACGAAGTATGACAATGCCCAGGCCTTCTTGCCTCGGAACCCGATTGTTTGGGCATCGGTGTATTTACGAATTCCTGGAACAACCTTTATTATGGGTTAAGTAAGGCTTACATTTTAGTCACGAGCCCCTCTCCGCAAAATAAATGATTTTATCAAACAATAAGAATCTAGTTTGACTACATTGCATCAAAAGTATTAGGTACAAAATAAACAATCTAACGTCATTGTATTTTTAGTGAGCTGTTTATATAATACCTACCTACTTCCTTTGCGTTGTATTAGTATTGCGAATGACGTATTCTGCAAAATCGTTTTAGATTTATTGTTTGTTAGATTATCACCAAGAGATTTTCACCAGTTAGGTAATTGATGTCGAAACGGATAATTGTCTGTTAATATACAGAGATATCTGAAGCCGTCCAAAGCCAAACATAGCTTGGGAAAAGGCTAGGCAGATGAAAAGACTAACAGCCAATCCAAAACTAGACAGAAATTAATTGTAAATTGATTTAGAATTCTTTGAGCCCTAATTAACACTCACCAAATCAGCTTCGTCTAGAATGGCAGTATAAGTTTCTTTGCTCGCATCAAACTTCCACACCCCGAGACCTGGCTCCTTGTGAATATATTCTTTATCTGCAATATAAAAGGTTATCTAATTAATATTATTGCGTTTTCTATCTTTTACAGACAACTTTGATACTGGTTGACATCAAGACTTTGAAGCGGCGGTAGCCGCTAGGCTAGGGCGTCGGACTTGCGATCAAGTGGTTGCGGGTTCGAATCCCACCCATTACACTACCGAAGTGAACCCACTCGTAACACAAGTATCTTAGCTTAGCACGAGGGGTTAACGAGATTACTAGTAATGTGCGACCCACATTACTAGTAACCTTTTAAAAAAAAACATGATTTGTCATGTGTTCTTAAAGCCTAAACTAATATAATTAAGGACCACGCATTGGTTTAAGTCTATAGGTACTAATAATTTAATAAACAGATTTTAAAACATAATAAAACGAAAGAAATTATTTTTATTTGTTCTAATAATTAAATTTTTGAAACTACCAGATCAATTGGGATATGTACAGGCAGATAGCTGGGATCAAAATAAGTAAAAATATATTCTTATTTTAGACAGTCTCTTTTTTCAATTTGTGTCAGTAGTTTCGAAGCCTATTCAATGCAAACAAACAAACAATCTAATCTTTCCTCTTTATAATATTAGACGAAGACGATATAGAAGAAGGATTAGGGTTCCGAGGAAAACATGAAACTAAAACACGGAGTCCCGGGGTACAGCAAGGACAACATACCTGAGGTCCATTGTATCGACAGCTGTTCGGGGAAGAAGCTGACTGTGAGTGGCACCACATCCTCGAGGGCGAATGTCTTCAGGCCTCCGGATGTATATGATGATGATGATGACTCTGTATTGCTACTCAGCAGCGCCAAAACTAAACCGATGATCGTTTTCAACGACTGGGAAATAAAAAATAATAGATCAGTATGAAGGTAGGCGAAAAAAATTGAATGGGCTACAGGGACAGCAGTGAAAGAAATAATTCGTGATTAATTAAAATAGTTGCTAGGCCAAATTCAGTCTTAACTTTTAAATTCCTATTGTTGAGTAATTTACTAAAAATACATATTTTAAATTAAAATACATGTAAAAGACATAATCCACAGAAAATGCGCCTGAGTGCTAAATAATTCATAGTAAAAGTTTTAAAACACGAAATCAAAAACACCTGACGAAATTCAAACGTATTTCTGTCAACTTAAGTCCATTAAGTAAACATGAAAACAATTTGTTTTCACTCAGTTATACCATGCAGTTTGTATATCTAATATGTTCGACAAGGCTTATAATACAAACGTCTACATTACAATACCGTGTGTTCACTACATCTTCCCAGTCTAGGTATTAAATTGATTTAGTGCATCGAATCAATAGCGTTACTCCTTATCATAAATATAAAAATTTGTTTTAGAATATATTTTGTCACGGCGAATGTTTCTTCTTGATACATGTTGGTAAGGTTAAAATCGTTGCTAACTTATTCAAATGCCTTAGTTTTATTATTGGTAAAGTTACTTGCAAAACTTTAAAAAAAAAATATTTCAAACGCGTCCGCTACTAAACCAATTACAGGGGGGACTTGTATGTATAAAATTACTTTAACTTTGACCATTGATGTTATCACAGTAGTAAAATTGTTTTTGTATGTTTTTGTTGCCACCTATAGCGCTGTCGAATGTGTTTTAAATATAAATATATGACACACATAGGTACCTAAATAGTTCTTGAATAATTCATTACAGATTTTAATTACAATTATGCAACAATAACAAGATAATAGTATCTAATTAAATGACCTAGTAAGCATGTCTGTTTATCTTATTTTTTTAATTGATATCCTCTTTACTTAGTATCTAAAAATATGTTATATACTATTGAAAAATAGCAAGCGTGAATAAAAAAACAATCATGTGCTAAAATCAAATAATTATGTATAAGTATTATAATAATCTGCATAACGAGTTATGCCAATTATTATAACTCGCGAATGTGGGTCGATCTGCTTGTATATGTAGATAAAAACTCAACTACTCTATATACCTATAAAACCGTAATATAAGCAAATTAACAAAACATTTAATCTTTTAATAATATATTCTTCTATTTCATAAACAAGAACGTTTTGTGTCAAATATTGTGTGAAACTGTCATAATAACAGTGGTTCTCAGCTTTGTTATGTGTTTTCACACATTTTGAAGATGTTGGCATCAGTATTGCCATGTTTTTATGCATGTTGAAAGTTTTCTATAGTATCATCGTACTATATTACGTTTCGTAGTTATTAGCCATGGCTATCAGGGGCTAGTTCCGCGAATAGGAAACAAGTTCATCTCGCCCCACCATCTTCTTTTAGGTAGGAAAAGTGTGTAAGTACTAGGGATGGGCCGAAATTCGTTTTACATTCGGTTTAACCGAACTTCGGCAGCTTGAACCGAACTTCGTCATTCGGCCGAATTTCGGTTAAAATGCCGAACATTCTGCACTAAATATACTTGCACTATCATAATAGAAATTAATGAAAAAACATATTTGAAGTAACAGTGAATGATATAAGTCTGATATACTCATAGTCATTTATTTTCCGGTCGACAGCGATGCGGATGAGTACCTACTTTGACGCCATTTTTTAGTTTTTAGATTTGAATTAGTTATGTTTGTTTTTTTTTTTTTCCGTGTGTATGTGTATGTTTTATTATTTTAGTTTAAGTTAAGTTTGCAAATATCTACTTCGTTAATACTTTAAATAAATTACTTAGTCATTTATTTGAATGATTAAAAATCATACGTGATAAACAAAAAACTTAAATTGGTCTTTTAAACTACCAGCCTCAAAAATCTTTGGTTACTTAATCAAACTAAATACAAAATTAAACCGCTCTTCTAACTAACCAAACCAGCCTTAGAAATCTTTCTTTCTTAATCGAAAACAAAATTTTACAGCTCTTCTCAACAAGTCTTAGAAATCTCTCTTACTTAATCAAAAAACAAAAATTAAACTACTTTTCTAAACAATAATAACCAACCATTAGAAATCTCTCTTACCTAGTCAGAACACACAATGAAACTGGAAGATCTTAATAACGAGTTTTAGGAATCTTTGCATAGGTAGGTACTTAACTTAATAAAAATACTAAATTATATTGGTCTCCTTAATAGTTGGTCTAAAAAAAATCTTTAACCAGACAACAGCACGTGACAAGCTGGTGACGTCTTTACAAATGACTAGTTGGATAACGGCCCCGCGGGGAAGCGTGGAGTGCGGGCGGGGCATATCTAGCAATATTTGCAGCAAGTGCGTAAACAAGTCACAACACGAAAAAGCGTGGCGAAATTGAACCGAACTTCGGCCGAACTTCGGCCGAATTTTTCATTTTTACCGAATGTTCGGCCGAAGTTCGTATTCGGCACAAACCACATTCGGCCCATCCCTAGAAGTACATGTCAAGTGTCATGTGATTGTACTGTTGTTGACTTAAACAATCGATATATAAATTCTTATATGAATGGTCCCGGGAAGTCGCCGGAAGAAAAATGTTAATGTTTAACGAATCCGGCAATTGGGACCGCGGTCCGAGGTGATTGCGATCCCAGTTGCCGGAAACCTCATAGGATCAGTTTGTTGTCCGTATGTCCGTCCTTCCGTCGGTTCTTCATATGAATGACTATTTTAACTCAGGCTTTACGGTTCATGAGATATAGCCAACTGAAAGATGGACGGACAGACAGCGGTCTTTTAGTTATAATAAGGTTCCGATACCGTTGGGTACGGAACCCTACCTTAGACGCAACTAGCGTCATTTTACGTTTCGAAAGTGCCTGGAAAGGCCTACTTGAAATAAAAATATTTTGATTTTGATTAGGGTAACGCAACAACCCGATATTGTTTTGATAATACTGTTAACAGCCATTTTGCTTACTTGTGTTAAATTGAAATGTAATCTTTATTGTTTCATAACCAATAACCGTTGTAATAACGACATTTAAATTGAATAAGTCTTTGTTGTGTTGCTACTATACAATCAATGACAAATCGTTGTTGATATTCGGACATGCCCCAAATGCTTATTTAAAAAATGCATGGCATTTGTATACAAATACGAAAGCCGGATAGGTATGCGTAAGAATTTCCTTCCGGAAAAATAATTATCGATACAATAATGATGACTAAATTAGCGTGTACTAAATTGATTAGTAACTAATTAGTAATGTAAAAAAACATATTGATAAGTGTCAGTAATTTGCAGAATGTATAGGTTAACCTATGAAAAGTTGAGTAGATAGGTACACTTTAGTAATCCAATCTATACTAATATTATAAAAAGGAAAGCTTTGTATTTTTGTTTGTGTGTATGTTTGTAATGAATAAACTCAAAAACGACTGTGCCGATTCAAAAATTCACTATTAGAAAGCTACATTCACCCTGAGTAACATAGGCTATATTTTTCACAAAAAAATTAGGTACCGCGGGCGGAGTCGTGGGGAACAGCTAGTGTAGTATAAAACAGTCGCTCACGTGGACTGTACGCTTCGATCTTTTAAATTACGCAATGGATTTTAATGCAGTTTCCAACAATAGATAAAGTGATGCAAGAAGAAGGTTTTTGTCTATACTTAATGTACAGGCATTTATTACAGGTACTGTACTACGCGTGCGAAGCTGGGGCGAGTCAGCAATTAAATCAATAAATTACTTAACCAAGTACTTATCTTTGAATGAAAGAATGAAGGCGTTATCATAGTCACCTATTTCTTAATCTCCTGATGTAAAAATATCTATCATAGGTGTCAGGAACCTAATTGTGAGGAAAGTCTGCCTTGTGAGATCATAACAGTCTTCGGTTCGAATCTGATCTACCTGCCTAGCCTCTTCCCAAGCTATGATGGGGTCGGCTTCAAGTCTTACCAGATTTAGCTGGTATAAATCGGTATTTGGTATAGAACTGATATCTATATACTATCATAAGCTCACATCTGAAAACAAGAAACAAAGAGGTTTCTACACTGCTAATGGATATCCGTATTTGGCATGATTTTAAACTGAAAACAAAACTCTTCTAATTTGATGTTTCGGTGTTCTGCGGACTAACATTCCTCATCAAATAGGTTCCATTTCACTGAAATCGAGCACTACTTCAACGGCCAACTAAATTAAACACACATGCTCTGAAATCTACGGCTCCAAAACAAAAACATTTTAGTCCTCAAAAGAGTGAAGTCGAAAACTTATTTAAGCGACCTGTTGCTCTTATTATCAGAGAAGACTAAGGATGAGTTATGCATAAGGTCTATAGCTTATTCAATAAGAACTCTCAAAAGAAATGGCTGTGTTACATAAGGCCAGTAGAATTTTGAAGTAAAACAAAAGAACGTTCAATTCAAGGTACGGTTCACTGACCGAACCAAGTTGTTTGAACCCAAGTTAATATGAATGTCTATTGTTTTTTATTAGCAAACCGTCCCAAATAAGTGCATTAAAAAGTGGCGATAAATAGGCTTTTGTTTACAGGCTGATACGATTTAGCAAAGGGATAGGATTATAATACGCACAAATTACAGACTTAAATAAAAACTGCCTTTCTTATCAGTTCTGTATATCGAGAATCGAAAGTGATTGCATCTTTGCATTGAATCACGTCGTTAAAGAATGCGGATGATAAACTGTTTGTATTGAATATTGAAACAATAGAAATACTTACAAACAAACACTATTAAATAATGTAATATGAAACAAACTCGTTTCTCGTGTTGTAATAATGTGTGCAAGTCAATTACGCCATACAGTCTAGACCAGATGAATATACCAACTAAACATTAGCAGAGTTTTGTGAAGACCTTTCCCGATTTGCCTGGCAATATAGTATGCAAATAATGTCCGCAATTTTTCGCACCTCTAAAAATATGAATTCGGTTTCGGGTATATCCGAATAAATCGGAGTATTAAATTCTTAAATGCCTTCAAATTTCTACCCTAACGTAGTCGTCAAGTAGTAACAATAGATAATTTTATATTCCTATCTATTTATTTGAATAATTTGCACATTTTTCACGGTTTTTCCTATATGCTAAAGTCTTCTTCAATGACAAACTTCCATTGTTTTGTTAAATCTAGAACATGACTGGTATTCAAATAGCCGAAATGGAAAACCATTTTTAAATAACAATAACCAAGGTATGAATATTAAAGACGGCAGGTATATATGCGTACATATGTTTTGAAATATTGAAATTATTTTTCAATGGTTCAGACTAGAGAAATTTATTCAATTCTTTCATACGCAGAACATCTGATCTACCAATTTGAATTTTACGCACAACTACCTCCCAATAACAAAACAAAACACAATCATTTTTCTCACTATACATATTTATCGTCTAATATTATCATCAATGGCCGTGATAGTAACCAATAGATATGCGGAAATACTCACCATTTCAGACGCGTACACGCAAGTATCGCAGGATGCGAGGTCGAGACCTCCTCAATGAATCCTAAACGGTCCAATCAGTTGTCATCACTCGCGATCACTAACACTGCTTGCGCGACTTGCGCACGAGTTGACGCAGAGGCGCGCGGTCAGCGACTGTTGCCGCGCCTGAGGCCTACTCACACGCTGCTTTACCTCTCGCATCTCACGTACGTATCCTTAATCATGGAAACGGGCTTCACTTATCAATAAAATAACAAAAATACATAATTTTGGTAAATAGGGTAATTAAAAAACATAAATTAAATATATTTCGAACAACATTTGTATTAATACCTTCACTTCCTTATCGGTCAGATTACGCAGTATCTATCACATTTAGTGAAAGGGAAATCTATTCGAGTATCGAAGGCGAATCTCTAAAACCGATATCAGTTTAACTATACTACAAGTTAAAGTTAAGTTAAATTCAGTCTTAAGTTCTACTTACGACCGAATGTAATGACTTATTCTTAAACAGTTTGCACTGCCATAGAATAAGGTGCACCGTTTGAAAACCCTACTTAAGAATTATGTATTAAATATAGTATAATTATGTTTTTATCATATTCAAGTAGATTCTTACAATATTGGTCATTGATTTTTTCTGGTACACAGCATAGACGATAAAAAATCACTCTATTTTTTTGACACTAACTGATTACAGATATGTGAAGTTCAATTTTAGCCTGATCTCAACTTAGCACGAGTCTTGGCGTTATGACGCAACATCGAACAACGACCGAAGAGGTCACATCGAGTCGCATGCAGTTATGTGAGCTCTTACACAAGATCCTTTCCAATCAAGTGTACAAAACAAAACTAAATACAAATAAAAAGCAACAACAAAGTGGAACTAAGTAGTACAGAGTTGAGTTACCCACGGTTGTGTAATATTGATTAAATGTATTTATAGTTACGAAAAGAATATTTAAAATTAATGCCTACCGGAAAAGAATTTGGTTGGTATAATTTTTGTAACAGATTATGTATTAAGTATAAAAAAATATTATGTATTGATATTATTTTAAAACTTAGTAATCGTTCTGTAGGTAATTCGCATTTATGCGGATTAACTTTATTTTACTTCCGTTATGCAATCGGTGATAACTATTTCTGGTATATAGAGACACGCTGTCATTAAAGTTCCCACAGTTGTTTATTTTCCCATATTTTAACGCTTCTTATGTTATTTCGATTTTTCTGTTTCAAAATGAACTAAATATCGTGTTCATCCATCATGATTCACAGCCCTTATTATCACACTGCTGCGGGCATACCTCCTGGCCACAGCTAACCGCGGCGCGAATTGCGGCGCGGTGTGCGGCGCGGCAAGCGGTGAGCGGCGAAAACAAATGGTAGAAAACCTATGAAGTATGCCACAGCTACCGGCGTAGCGAATTGCGGTGCGAATTGCGGCGCGGTGAGACACGCGCGGGGCGCGGCGGCTCGCGCGGCGCGTTGTGCGAGTGAAACAAATGCACTAGCGAGTATCGAGGTGGCCACAGCTCAGAGCGGCGCGCGCGGCGGCATCGGTGGACGCATTCGGTCATCGCGCGACCGAAACAAATAATTTTGTTTTTTACGCGCGTTCTAGGTAATTGAATATGGATACAGAAGAATTCATTGCTGAAATACTGAGTAGACCTGCAATATGGATGTCAAAACATCCACATCATAAATATAGGCATGTAGTAAAAAAATTGTATGACGAAATAATACAACAATTTCCTGGTAGTAGTGGTAAGGATTTATTACCTATTTTTGTGTAGTATGTAAGTATTTTTTTTGTTTCGAGGCAATACCGTGCCACTTTTGACAGGGACATTTTAATAGTTTAGCCGTTCCCTAAATACGTCCACCGCTGACGCCGCCGCGGTCGCAACTAGTCGAGCTGTGACATACCACCGCAAGTCGCGCCGCCCGCCGCGCCTCCTGCCGCGCCGCACGCCGCACCGCCTGAAGCTGTGCCCAGGCCGATAGGCCTGTCTTTACGTGACGTTCTCTCCAGCCCTGTGCCAGTCTCTCACAGATTCGACCCGTAACTTTAATAATGTCATCAACCCATTTACCTCCCGGAAGACCGACGCTTTGCTTGCCTTTTCTTAGCCACCACTGTCACTGCCTTAGTCCACTTGCCGTCATTTTGTCTGGCCAAGTGCCCTGCCCAGCTCCATTTCAGACTCGTTATTTCGACGCTGACGACCCGAACTTTGGTTCGGATATCGTTTTATCTTCATTTATTCATTTTTCGAATCAACTTGGTCCTAAAGACGAATTTTAGAAATGTTTTAGTTTGAAAACTTTGTTGACCTTCTTAACATTATTTTGTATCCTGTTTCATTTTGACTGGGATTATTTTTAAAATCAAAGGTCTTCAGAAGGTCATAAAAAACATGTTTATTGCTCTGTCCGGTTCTTTCTTATCTTTTTTTTAAATAAAAACAAATCTAAATATGGTAATGAAAACAGACCAAAGAATTTAGTGACGAATAAAATAACATAGACCTTAGTGGCCGGAGAAATGTTTGTATACAGATATGAGTTATTAATCTCAAGTTAATATTATAACTCTTAAATAAAGGTAGATAATACCGTACATATTAATAATTGCGAAAATAGCTATTTGTTTTGATGTTTGACAACTATAAAAGTGAACTTGTATACACCATGCATGAAGATTCCAAAGTTGGTTTCTGAAGTCTGATTATTATTTATTATTATGTATTTATTAATAAAAGGAACATGATAAATGTATGACATACAACAATGTCCGGCAAAACTATACACATAGTTTGTCTGTTTTAATTTTCTGGTAACTTTTTGTCTTAGTCTATGCTATCCCACTGCTGGGCGAAGGCCTCCCCCAAGTCCACACATACATCCTTGTCGAGCGCCATCTAGAACCAGCTTTGCGGTATTGGTCCAGGCTGGTCGCCAAAACTATAACAAAGACCAATTTTTTCTTTATATCGGCAGGACATAACTCCAAATTCTCAAAAACCAAGAAGCAGGATTCGTCCTCCTGTAGAATTATTACGAATCATAATGTGATAAGTCCAGTCAAGTTATACCAAATAATAGGCCGGGTTAAAAATCAAAACGAAAATTACTATGGAACTGAAATAATACAATGTACGGAACATATCTGTCACACGCTAAACGGTCTATGAACCTTGTCACAGTAGGACAGGGTCGTGGCCACTAAGGATATGACGACATGAGTGGGATGCGTTCCTGCGTGACATGATATAAATAGAACCACGAGGAGCCCCTTGGACAAGGTATTTCTACAAGCGTTAACGATGATAGAAATCGCTTAAATGACATTTAATGTATGGAAATGACATTCCTGTTCGATAAGTCACGTGACTAAGTCTTGTCACTTTCATACATTTGAGCGATAACGATTGTAAAAAAGTACCTTGTCTAAGGTGGAAGGATTGTTATATGTGAACTCAAAGCGAACCTGTAGGACATCGCAACCACCTTCAACCCCTATTCCCGAAGATTTCTTTAATATCGTTAAATTGCATTTTCATCCGAATTTACTATAGTTATGTAAATAGTATCTTTTGTCTAATGGGCACCGCAACTTTTAAATTATCTGTCACACGGTTCAATGACCGGTTTCGTACGCACATGATTGCAGTAATTATTTTGTTGTTTCTTGCAATATGTATGTAGAACGCATCTTGTAGCTTCATTATTTTAATAGCATTTGATAAGTTTAACCTTCAATCTTAAAGTGTTAAGTACGCAGCAGTTATGTAATACTTTTGACTGCACGGATAGCCGAGTGGTATAGGTCACCACGATAATTACCACTGTGCGCGACGAGCTGCGGGTTCGATCCCCGCATGAGACAAGCATTTGTATGATCCATGCTTGTTCCGAGTGTGGGTGTTCTTTGTGCATGTGATTTGAATGTTTGTCAAACTCCCGCGACACAAGGATTAACGTCGATTTATAAAAAAAAAGGAAAACAAATTTCGTTCGTGTTTTACGCGCGAAAACTGGAACACTATTTAACTTTAAGAGCTTCTTAAATTTCTCTTTTTTGCACCTTAAAGTGACAGAGACTGCACGAGACTTAGCGGCGACTTAGAACTGATTGCCGTTTCAGTATTTATATCCATTTGACTTTAAAACGGAGCAAATTGGATATACTTACTTTTCAATAATCTACCTGATAGACGAAAAAAACTTAGTTCACACGCCTATAATTACAAGGCGTTTTGCTGTTTGCTCTTTGTTAAACATTAATCTCAATGTATTTTTAAACAGTTTTGTTTATTTGATACGGATTTAGAGCCAAAACACAGAAACAATATACATACCTAATTACTTCCTTATTAGCAAAAACAAGAACGTTAAGTGGTACACGGATGTAATTGTAGGGATAATAATATTCATCAAGAAATTTCGTGTACCTAGGTACTTCAATATAGAAAAAATGGGTGCGTGTACTGATGTATGCACGTGAGAAGTTGTACTTTACAGTGATGCGCGCGCATCTTAAAATTTCACTTTAATCACATTTTCTTCGAGCCTAAAGAAGTACCTATATCTTTAAAAACATATACCTAAATCTTTGACGACCTCCGTGGTCGAGTGGCGTACACACCGGTTTTCAAGGTGTCGCCAGCTCTGAGGTCCCGGGTTCGATCCTTGGACGGGTCAATGTAGAAAAACACTTTTCTATTTTCAAATTTAGTTTCAAAGTTAACCTTTCTAAAGCGCCTATTTTAGGTTTACTAATGTTTAGAAATACATTTTAATTTTAGTTTTGACCGGTTGACTTTGGAATCATAGTTAACACACTATAATTATTATTAGCTAATTGGAATCTCTTCTCTTGAACACTAACGCCAAATTGTTTCAATATCATGTGTCCATTGGGAAGAACTACCTAGAATCAAAACTCTGGAGCTAAATTTTGTAAACCGAGTTCACACAAGATTCTCCCCATTGAGATAGATTCTTTAGGTAACACCCCTTAAACATGTATTTTTTTCATCCTGCATAGCTTGTTGTACGTCTTTGTTCTTACAATAATTGGAATCAGTGTCGTTTTCAGGTTAAAACAATAATGTAATTGCTTATTCCTGCTATACAAAGGTTAAAAGGATAATACCTAGGTCAATCTGGTTATTACACCTACCTTCTTTGCTAACAACTTTTGATGGATATATTTTATTAAAATAATGCTTCTACAAATTGTATATAATATCCACCAACCTCGCAAGTTTTCTTCTGGCTGCAAGCCATTTGGACTTTAGCAAAACTAGACAGGTAAACTTTGGACAGGTAAGTAAGTAAAAACAAAATAATATCGAAATAGTTTTCCGAGTGTAACACGTGCCTAGTAATTTTAATAGGTACTTACTTCTGAAATAGAGGTACCTACACTTGAACTAAATATATATGCGGTGTAATCAAATGCTTCTTCTTCTGAGCGTGTCGATCAATGGCAATATGATGATTATATTTCGGCCACGCGGACAGCATTGTTAATCAAATGCTGAAAATCAACTTTAGCTTGGTAGCACCATGAATTATTGATAACACATTAATTGCATGTGTCAATAGGGTTTTTTTTTTAAACACTCACGCATTGTTTGTTGAAAGGTTTCGTAAAACAATGAAGTAACAGTACGCAATGAACAAGCAATAAAAATGGCCTTTTATATTGACTTGGTTTAGTGGCACTAAAGTTCGATGGCGCGTCACCTCATGGAGTAATGGCAATGCGATTATCTACTAAAGTGACATAATACCTTCGCTGTTCAAGATTGAAAGAGTAAACATACATAAGTATTGCAGACGTAAAACCACTTAGGAAATCCACAATTGAGCAAAAAAAGTGGTACCTAATCTTCCTTAGAAAAAGTCTACAGCATATTTCGTGCTCATCAAATTTCCTTTATTTTTTATAGTAAAAGAGCTACACCAAAATTTGTGCGAGGTAGGGCTTAAGATACCCCTTACTTAATATTGTGGTTTTTGTACCTACCTCCTCATCAAAATAACCATTTGACTTTTGCATGCATTCTACATAAGTAGTTAGTTCCCATATCTTAACTAGTCCCCGAACAATAGGTACCCAATTTTGCTAAGCGATCGACCTCCTCATTACCCTTTATGTCTATATTATAGGGAACCCATTGGAATTTCAGATCTATTCCACGATTTGTTAAATTTAGAATTTTAGAGAGAATTTCATTAGCTATCGATGTGTTTGTACCAAATTGTAAATAGGTTCTTACGAAGTTAGGTATATGAAAAAACAACTAATTATTCAGCAAAGGATTGCAAGCTGTCTTACTGTTGTAGGTTTTTTGATCCCGATTCAAATTCCTTAAAAAAACTTACAAGTTCTATCTTAGCTTTCAACCTAAACTAGAAAAACAACAACTTATATCTTGAGCCCCTAGGTGCTATCTAGAAAGAACAATATGACACTACATCTTAGCCTTGTTAACTAGTGCACGAAAATAAAATCTCTTAAAAAGATCTTAAAAGCTGACTGTGAAATAAAATGGTACTCGATCATCCAGTTAGGCCCAGTTTTTAAACCCCGAGTTAACTCAACCAACGGTTAAATATGCTAACTAATGGTTTCAAAACGCGTTTTTTCATTAGTTGTTAATCTAGAAAATATTCGAATAAGTTGGAGAGATAATTAATGAAGTATGTGTTAGAATAAAAATTGATGAATAAAGTTTGGAACAATACGTTATCATATTTAACCATTGGTTGAGTTAACTGGGGATTAAAAAACTGGGCCTTAGTGAAAGGAAATGAGAGGGCCTTTCGTGATGCAATAGATCATAGTGTAGTCCAGCGCCATTGCCGGCGCATGCGTAACTTTACGTCTATAACAAGTAAGTAAGTACTTAGCTTGTTATAGGTAAGTGTGTACATTTATTTACTTCTATCTAGTGGTACATACTTGCTACTAACAACAAAAAGGTCATGCGTCATGATGGTCATTCAAGTCACATAAATCAACCGTTTTATACTTCATTTTTAGTGAGAAGATTATAATTATATTGGCTTTCGTGATTTATTTTAATCTACAACATGGATACACAGTTAATGTCTATGCCAGTCGTATTATAACGACATGCAGTTTCGTAAAAAAGAATACTTGGAAATGGTTTCCTGTATCCCATACTAGACGTAGAAGTTTGATAGGTACAAGTAGATAGTCAAGTAGGTAGAACCTACTACAAATAAAAATAATACCTATCCGTAAATGTGTATTTTTATTTGGCAATTAGGAACCTTTTTATGTTGGCAGGTACATTGTATATACCTACCGGATAGATTTTTAAATCCAGTTTCAAAAATGAATCAAGATAAGTCTGTTGTGACGTCACATTCTTTACCCTTTAAATAACACTTGAAACAATGCGGATCCATAAATCTTGTTACTACTTCTTGTTATCAAGTAGGTAACTGAATAATTTCGGTGGGTACAATTTACCTTGCTACATTGCAATTTTTTTCAAAATTTTGCATCCTTATTACCTAAGTAACCTTGACTGGATATGGAATACCTCATCTGCCTAACCTTTTCCCAAACTATGTTGGGGTCGGCTTTTAGTCTTTCTTTTCTATCATTTCATTATTTATTTATACAAAATTCTAAAGTTTAAAGGAAACCAGTTTGGTTCTAATTTATGATAATGAAGCTTTGAAACCACTTTTTAAGTAAAACTTGGGCAAAAATAAAATGCCTAAGAGAATGCTATTAGAGAAAGGATTTTACATACCTACCTACTTACCCTTTTACAGCGCATATGTAAGTATCATATTTCGGTCGCATATGACATACTAATATTTTTTCTATCGATTAGTCACTAATATTTGCATAGATACCTACTTATTCACATAACGGTCCACAGATAACGGGTAATCTGCTACAAAAATAGCATATAAAAATCGCGAAACTAGTAGGTATCTATAGGCCATTTAGATTAACTATTAGATACCTACTAGCTTTTTTTATGTCGGGGTGAAACTCTAATGACTTCGACCCACGCTGAGGGCACAGCGTGGGGATATGTCGGACTTGCATCGACCAAAAACACCCCGGTCCCGTCCTCGCCCTTGCAGAAGCCGCGGTATCGCATAAGCTCTACGCAACACCGGCAGGATAGGTAGATACTAGCTGCCCAGACAGACTTCGTTCTGTCAAAAGTTATTAGTAAAAATAATGAATCAATAAATGTATCGTTTTTCGAGTGATCACATTTTTTTTATAGTTTTAAAACCTTCCGTGGACCTTAGGGAACATACAAAATTTAAATCACCCTAATTGGTCCAGCCATTCTTGAGTTATGCGCTTACCAACATTATTTTTTATTTATGTGGAAAGATGTGAAATAAACAACGTATTTATCTTTATATATGTACCACGCACACCAAGGACAAAATAATATATCCTTGTGTGATGAGCATGATCATTTTGTTGTCTGGGTCTAATTTATCTATGCATATGTATATATTTAATTTATTAAAATATAAGTATGTTCATTAGTTGTCTGCTTGCCATAATACAGGCTCTGTCTAGTTTGGGATCAGATGGTGGACCTAGTTGGCCTAAGATACCTAATGTATTGTTATTATAAATGCTTCTAAAAATCAGTTAGTAGCCTAGATTATTTATTCTTTAATAGTTTTTCAGATCAATGTGTATACTTACGTAACCTGATCTGTAACAAGGTCTTAGCTTCCAGTTTGCCAACTTCCGTATCTGTTCTCTCGTCAGTCATATTGAGATTATGTTAATTTATGCTATGCAGATGCTATGACTTTATTATACCGGATAGGAGCCAAAACGATTTACCATCGATCTTATATACATGTTAGTTCATATGCCTTCCGCAGTATTGTTGAGAACAACAAAGAAAAGGCACAAATGATTTTAAAATAATAAAAATGTTTTTTAATTGAAAGACAAAGTATACAAAATATTTTTATTGCAATATCATCTAAGTACAATATGAAACTTAATATTTATTTCCACGGTAAAATATTCACAGTAGTAGCATTAGCGAACTCTTTCTCAATTGATAATAAGAACTAATTAATTTTTAGTATAAAATATTAGTAAATATTAAGTCGGGGATAGGTAATGAGTTTATAGCTTTTTTACTTGGTACTGTCATTTAAGGAAAAAATGCAACATGAATAATAATGTTATCATAAATTCTATTATTTTAATATTAGACAGGTAATATTTCCCGACTCTATAATTTCAAACAGCGCGTCCAGTACCGGTCCATAGCGTTGTATCTGTGGAGGTTGACTCCCGTCAAACTGTGGGCCTCATCAGGGTATGACTGTGAACAAAATATGAAACGGTTACAAATTACATTGACGTTAATATTTTAACTAAATAGGGGACATTCTGGAGGAAAGTCACGACTTCTTCTTTCCAACTCCTTATCCCATTATCTGGGGTCGGCTCGCCTTGTCTGCCTTCTCCATGTCATTCGATCTTGCGCGGTCGCAGCATCAACTCTCATGTCCTTTAGGTCTCTCTGGACTGATGAAAGTCATATTGTTATACAGTGAACTTTTCATACAGCCATAAGTCACGTGACCTGTCACTTTGTATGAAAATTTCAATTTTAAGATTTCGACCCATGTTCCTTGGGGAAAGTGATTCAGTTTTATGCACCTGATTACCTCGTTGAATATCCGCACTCCATAAAAATATTCCTGTATTTAAGCGACGGTAGCGTAATGGCTAGGGCATCGGACTTGGATCATCTAGTTGCCGGTTCAAACTCATCCATTACACTACCGACGTGAACACACTCATAATACAATAATTTACCACATTGCTAGGAATCTTTTTAAAAGAATTATTAAATCTTAGTAGAGAAGGAACATCTGAACTGCAGTGCGACTCTATGGGACCGTTTACGCTCTATAAAATACTTCTAGGAAATAGACAAAACTCACCATCTGTTCAAACGGTATGTCCTTTTGCTGTAGGGCTGTCATCAGCTTGGCAGCGTTCTGGTAGTGCACGTTGTCGTCAGCATTGCCGTGCATGATGAAGAAGTCGTGACCGCGCAGCTCCTCGGCCAACAGTGTGACGTCACCGGCTTGGTAGCCACTTAAGTTGTCCTCCTCGGTGGGTAGGCCCATGTACCGCTCAGTGTACATTGTGTCTACAGAATAAAATAGCAAATTAGAATATGCTATAATAGAGATAGATGTTCTTCATGATTATAATAACGCAAGGTTTGTGTCAATAACTTTTGGTTCCAAATCGACGTAAAAATTAAGAAAAGAAAATAGTTTACTAGCTGCGCCCCGAGGCGTTACTTAAAAAGTAGCCTGTGTGTTAATCCAGGATGTTAGCTACCTCCGTACCAAATTATATCAAAATTAGTTCAGCTGTTTGAGCGTGAAGAAGTAACAAACATCTTTCATCTTTTTAATATTAGTGAGATAACAAATTTCGGTTATTATGGTTTGATTATTAATAATTACTTTATGACATACTTATGTACCTAGTTATTATTTATTAGGCGAAGGAATTATTATGTGTATGTTAATTATGTTTTGCGAGCAAAAACCCACTTTCAAAGTTTGCATAACTAATATCTACAGAGAAAGTGTCACGCGAATAACTGAATAAGATCAATTCATTAACCTTAGATAATTCCAAAGTGTATTTGGTAGGTTGATTGGTTGGTTATTTTATTAAAGTTTAGAGAAATCAAAACTTAATAGCCAAGTCAAATTAGGCATTCCAAGTAACTTTAATTCGCTGAGAGCTGAAAATGGTAGAATGATTTCACAAACAAAACACGGCATTTTCACAAACAAAAATCTCTTAAATTATATGTTGGTCTTCGTTATATGATCGATATAAAAATCGCTAAATAAGATTCAACCCGACAGCTGCAGCTACAGGTGATCAAAAACGTCGTAAAGTTGCATATTTGGGTCATGAATTGAGACACAAACAATACGATCTATTGCAATTGATCATGATGCGCAAAACTGAAGGGAAACAACGTGTTGGAAGGCGAAGAAAGTCATGGCTCAGATCCGAGAATGGTTTGGAATCGCCAGAGAGGCACTGGAAGAAGAATAAATATGTTTAAGTTATCGTTATTAAACAGGGTGTTACAAAACTGGCCGTAAAGCCGAACATTTATTTATGAATGAAAAATAGAAAACCTATTAAAGTAGCAAAAAAATCTGGTACCCTTTTTTTTGCGGGGTGAAAAGCTTATGACTTCCCCACGCCGAGGGCACGGCATGGGGATATGTCGGACTTTAACCGACTAAAAACACCCCGGTCCCATCATTGCCTTAGCCAGAGCCGCGGGATCACTTGCGTATTCCCAACGCAGCTCTGGCAGGCCTTGGTCCTCGAAGGACCCCTTCCAGAGGGGTGGATGTAAAATGTCCACCCCTCGCTTCATCCGAGGGCGAACGCGTAGGACTTCCCGTTCGTCTCCTCCGTGGCCTGTCAGCTGATTAGATGAAGCTTATTAGGGTTGACAAAATTTTTGGCTTTGATAATTCATTATATTTTTATGGGGCATTTCGTAATACGTGAGTATACGGTGAGTAATGTATACGTGGCTGGCAGTGGTTGGAGACGAAGAGCTGAAGATCGAGCTCAGTGGCGTGCCATAGGAGAGGCCTATGCCCAGCTGTGGACGAATATAGGCTGATGATGATGAATGTATAAGTTTGTATACGGCAAACATTTTTTTTACGTGAGTATAAGCCAAACATTTTTTTTTTAATGTCTTTAAAACCAACACTATTAAATTAAACTTACTGTAGTATAGCCAAGACGTGACAGGGGCTCCTGACACTCCGCACTGGAACATGTGCTCTTTGTCATGTAACATAGTGAGCAAGGTCGCGTACCCTCCGTAGCTATGGCCCCAAATCCCGACTCTAGTAGAGTCCATAAACTGGTAACGTTCTAGTACTTGTCTGTGAGAAAATAAAATTAAGATTAATAATAATAAAAAATGCTTAGTCATAAAAATAGTTCCTAATCAGCGTATATGAGTTGTTCTGTCTAATGAGACCTAATAATAATAATCTCCAGACTAAATTTCAAACTCGGCGGCCAATCTCAAGTAGTAACGCGTCTCCACCGCAACCCATCTTAATTCCGACTTTAGTCCCGACCGGAATTCAAAGCGGAGACCTCTTGCACGGCAGTCACGCTTGGGACCACTAGTCCAACGAGGCAGTCGACAATGCTAATAATTATATATAAAAAATACATGGTAGATTTCATCGAGAGTAGTGTATTTAAAGACCAAGAACGCTGTCTTGATTAGCAGTCATCAGGGTCATAACCACTAGACCAACAGGTCAGTATCCGAATATAGGGATCCGAATATAGGATAAGGTGTTCTTGGTGCATATGATTTGAATGTTTGTGAAACCCCCGCGGCACAAGGATTAAATCCTCAGTGCAGGACGCGTTCACAAAAAAAAGAAGAAAAAATACGATTTAAATTTTGGGACCGCGCAACTTAGTTATTTAAAATTTCGAAATAGCCTGAAAAGGCCTAATTGAATTAAAATAATATTTTAATTTAGATTGTATTTTTTATCTGTCTCCTTGATTTTGGACTTAATTTAAATTATTATCTCCTTCGACCTTTATACAATAGGGTTTTAAATGCCACTTGAGACATTATAAAGTATATTTATAAATAAAGTACATGCAGCAAGGTAAAGTATGTAATAAATAGCAATTTGTCTGGCACAGAGATTGCTAACTACAGTTGACCTTGTTCGAAGCAATCATTGTATGTATATGGACGTTTGCCTCATCCGTTTAATGAACTCTTGCGTTCTTGATTATGATTATAGCCAAGTTTCTATTGCAATTTATACCTATTCGAATTAGGTTTGACTACAGTTACTATTGAAATATTGATTTATGAAAAGGTTTTAACATTTAATAAAATAGTTTTAAAGTTAGTATTGCAAACGACTACGGGTCGGAAAGACCAGAAAGTGCGTCATCTAGTTTCCAGTATAAACAAAATTGCTAAAAATTATACGCTTTTAAAAATCGTTGATGACGCATGTTCAATTTCGTTTTCACAAAAAGACAACTTTTACGGGGCAGCCGCAAATTAGTATGTGAGAAATAAATATTGACGTCACAACTCAGTATAGCTCTCTCTGTCTAATTAGAAATATTGGAATACTTATAACTAGCTCAATATTAAAGTAATTGTGTGTGCCATCCTTAGATGTGTGCCATCTTTAGAATTCAATATTGACACAACTTACTTAAAACTTAAAATTAAAAATAAAATTCAAATACCCAATTGCTTTAGACTGCAATAAAATAATAGAAATTTGCCCCAAGAATATGACAGACTAACCAAAATACATCTAGAAAGATAATTCGAAACAAAATAGAAACTCATTGAATAAATATACATAGTAGGTACACATAATGTTGGTAATAACTTACTTTCAAACCACAAATCGAGAGTAAATCGATTAATAATATAAGTTACGCACATCCGCAAACTACAGAAAACACTAAAAAAATTAAATCATGTAAAATTTTTAATTTATTCCGTCAATTGAAGATGAATGTAGAACTTATTTAAACCAATCCGGTTACTTTTAGTGATAAAATTATGTAATATGTAGATGACATAGTTGTAACAGGTTAAAATTGTATGTTTTGATTTACGACGTCGCGCGTAGCAAATTACTTTAGCGACGTAACTAAAGTAAATATTCAAGAATAATAGCAATGTTTTATTAATAACGCCATAATATTCGTTATTTGCAATTGACGAGCCAAAAACAAGACCAATCATTACTATTCTTACTTCCTTAATAATATTATAAATGCGAAAGTAATCTGCAAATTTGTGGGTCACTCAATCAGCCTAAACTACTGAACCGATCTAAAGGAATTTTGTACAGACATAGTACTAAAGCCTGAGAAAGAGCTTAGGTTACTTTTTCCTCGCGGCCGGAGTCGCGGGCTATAGCTGGTATTTATCTACTTACAAAACAAAAATTTACTCTAATCCCTGTGTTGTTGTTGTTACTGCGCAGTCGGGGATCGACTTAACACCACGTCTGGTCCGGCTGTTACCCAATCGGTACATCCGGTATTATGGTACAAACATTCTGTGCGATCTTTATATAAACAGGATTATTTTTAATGGAGTGCGTATATTCAACGAGGTAATCAGGTGCATAAAACTGAACAACTTTTCCCAAGGAACATGGGTCGAATTCTTAAAATTGAAAATGAAATTTTCATACAAAGTGACAGGTCACGTGACTTATGTTTGTATGCAAAGTTGATTTTCAATCTTAAGATTTCGACCTGTTCCTTGGGAAAAGTGGTTCAGTTTTATGCACTTGATTACCTCGTAGAATATACGCACTCGTTTTAAATTAATCCTGTATAACTGAATGATCTAAAACTCCGCGACAGCGACATCATAGAATATAAGTCCGAAACACCACTCAAAAAGATTAATAATAATGAATTTCAGACGGGTCAGACGAAAGTCAACCAAAACGCTTACTTAGCCCTAGTACAAAAAAAGTGGAAAAAGTTATTTACTTGAGTATAACGAAGTGATCTTCAACCTCGACGGTGCCGAGAGCGTTGTTTAGGGAGTAGAGGATGTCCTGGCCCTTGAGCCCTGAGCCGCGGCCGTCCGCCAACATGTAGATAATATTGCGGCTCGTCGTCAGGTAAGCATGGTAGCCTGGAAACGATACGGTTCATAACTTTGTCCATACAATACAAAGAGTCTGTCTGTATCAAGCTACTGGGCAGTTTTACTTTTTATTAAAAAAATAGTTGAGACGAATTAAAACCTCTTCGGAATCATTCAAAAGAGAGGTGTAAGAAATTGAATAGAATATCGTTTTTTCTACGAAGTTAAATAACGATAACAGGGATTGCATCAACTAAGCGCCATTGCAAAAAGGCATCGGAACAAAAACACTAAATTAAGAAATGTGATCTATATAAATAAAAATGAATGTAGATAAGGGCATAACTCAAGAATGGCTGGACCAATTTAGCTAATTTATTTTTTTGTATGTTCCTAAGGTCCACAGAAGGTTATATAAAAAAAATTTTAGATGATCACTCGTATTAAATTTTTGACAGAACCTAGTCAGTCTGGGCAGCTAGTATTAATAATAAATGTGGACAATCTCACATACATTGCTCTGAATCCAAGTAAGTAGCTAAAGCACTTGTGTTATGGAATCAGAGACAACGAAAGTACCACAAACACCCACACCCGAGACAATGTAAAAAAGTGTTTTTATTTTCTACATTGACCCGTCCGGGATCGAACCCGGGACCTCAGAGCTAGCGACACCATGAAAACCGGTGTATGCGCCACTCGACCTCGGAGGTCGTGAGATGTAATTTTGTCCTTCTTGTTGTGTATACAACATGTAACAAAACCCCTGTCAGATCCAATAAAAGCGTATTCGTGGTACAGTTCATGAACCGTCTCGCATAGGAGGCATCTTTGACACAAAGCTGTAGGTAGTGAGTACGGGAACTTTCAGGAGCGGTCAGTGTTTCTGTTGCCTTGAATCAGTTTTTATTTTGATTTAATTATTTTCACTGGGGAAAAATAATCATCTCCAATCCATTAAATGGCTACGTATATGTGTTCGCTGTACGATACCGAATAATACTCTCAGGGATCGGACAGGGTTTTTGTTACATGTGTATAATTAAAAACTCCGCTGAACGTCCATCGAGTCAATGAACTATAAAAAAGGCAATATCACTAACCCACTGTAAAAGTATTGTAGACTGTATTAGTATTAGGTCCTGAGTACACGTAGAAAACGACGGGGTACTTCGTGGTGGTGTCGTTGACGTCCAACCCTGGCGGCAGCAGCAGCCGCACTGGAGCCGGGAAGCCGTTCTGCAGCGGCACTGTGGTGATGATGCTGCCCCATCGAGCCTTGCCTGTTAGCCGCTGGCGAACGATCCTGTTGTCCTCCCACGTATTGAAATTTTCACCAGTCTAGATTAAAGAGAGAAAAAAGAGTTTCAGTACTATCTGATACTTTTTAAGCTATTGCATAGCTTTTATCGCGGGCTTTGAGCGCGGTGACCGAACCATTCCGTAAGGAAAATAAAACCTAACACCCACTCCGTCTACCATGTAGCTCAGCCGAGCGTATGGTACGACTGTACGAAGCTTGCACGGATCGAGACCAGCTGCTCCGAAATCGGACCAATACGTAAGCAGCTGTTTGTGAGAAAGTATATAGGTGTATAGGTATCTATCATATCTATAAATTGATAAAAAATGCTATGCAATAGCCTTACCCTGGCAATCCCCGAGTGCCACACGTTTTTTTTTAAGCTTGCTATTTGGGTCGCACATTACTAGAGCGCTTATTGACCCCTCGGGCTAAGATTGCTGAAGCTCGTGCTTGTTTCAAATAGGCTCATGTCTATAGTGCAATGGGTGGATTTTTAACCGGCAACCACGTGATCGCAAGTCATTAGGTTTCCTAGTAGCCATTAGGTTAGCTCCACTTCACATTAATGATTTCATGAAAGTTCTTTTGGAGAATTTCGGAACATATATTATAAAGCGGCAGTGGCCTAAGGCATAGGGCATTGGATTTACGATCATGTGGTTGCCTTTCGAATCCCACCCATCCATTGCACTACCGATGTGAACCCACTCTTAACACAATCACTTAGCCTAGCACGAGGGGTTAACAAGAATACTAGGAAAGAGAAAAGAAATCTTTAAATAAAAACATGATTGCCATGGAGACGAAAAGAAGTAATGCTTACCCTAGGGTTGATGATAAAGGTAGCGGAGGGTTCGTCAGGCGAGGAGCAGGTGATGGTCATGTAGGAGCCGGCGTGGCTGAGGGTGGCGGTGGCCCAGGCGCAGCGGCCGCGGTCCGGCAGCACCAGGCTGCAGCTGAGGCAGCCAGTGCGCGCGCCCGTCACGTGCACCTGCGACTCCCACGGCATGCCCGGCACCGTGCGGGTGTAGTAGCTGGACAACGAGGTTCATATATTCACGTTTGAAGTAATGCATGAAGGGAAAATAACTTCAGTTGTGGGTTTATGTAGGTGAAAAACTAAGGCCACTTTCAGTTAACATTGTCTGACTTTTTGAAGCGGCGGTAGCCTAATGGCTAGGGCTCTGGACTTGTGATCATGCGGTCAAGGGTTCGAATCCCACTTTTGCGCTACTGGCATGAACCCACTCGTTAACACAAGCATTTAGCTTACCAGGAGGGGTAACAAGCATATTAGAAAGCTGCACCCCAAATAGCTAGTTAACTTAAAAAAAAAAATTTGCTTGCTTAGTCCTATAAAAAATATTAAGATAGACAGTAAATTAGAAAAGAAGAGGTGACACGTAAATGAAAAGGCACTTGAGAGAGAAACACAAAAAATAAATTTGTGATTGATTCAGGTTTACTAAAACAGGATGTAGGTACAGTCAACAGCAAAAGTAGATGTTCAAAATCAGAAATTCAATACTAATTAACGGAGTTCGCATCAGAACTGTGTGGCATTGAAGTGATTCAACGAATGTGATTGTAAATTATACCAAACATTTACAACTAGTACAGTTGCCATATATTCGTGATCAGTTTTGACTGCAAAAGTTATAAACTCAATTCATCATCTACTTTTGCTGTTGACTGTACTAGGTACTAAAGTGGTCTAATATCGAATGGAACCTGAAATAAATCGATTATTGAATACTCACTATGACAAAGTTTCCTCATCCATACCGACGAAGTTATTGACGGTGAAGGCTCCAGGAGTCACGGAGCTGGACACTATTTGACCATTCACGCGCATGCTGACGTACAGGTGCTGCCAAATCTGGTCGTCTGCCTGGCTCAGAGACCAGCGAGTTGACACGAAGAAGTCACCATTTCTGCTGAAGCGAGGCAACGCGATGGGAACCCAACCGTTGGGCTGCGTACGAGTCTCTTCCTACAATACAACACGCATTATAAAATAAATATTAGCCTTTAGCCTTTATTCGCTCAACGTTCCACTTATTAACTTAACTAAACTCACTAAATAACAACATAAAGAACAATAAATACATTTTTAAATCATTTGTTTTATCTACTTTTCTGAAATAATGAAAAAAACATGTATTGGATAATAATCTTCAGTGTCCGCTTTCTGCTGTTTTTCGATATGGGAAAGATTAGTTTTAAATTGGTTTCCTACACTAAATCCTTACTAATAGGTATTATAAATGAAAGTCATTATGTCTGTCTGTGTGTTACGCAATCAAGCCTAAACTACTAAACCGATTTAAATGAAATTTGGTACAGTTATAGTCTAGAGCCTGAGAAAGGACATTGGTTACTTCATTCAATTCCATTTTTTTTAGGTTTCTGACTTACCTCACAATTATTAGTGATAATGTTACAAATCCTGAGCACAGTGTAGTTCTGTCGTCTGTTGAGCCAGTGGGCTGCCACCTCGAAATCCGTGATCCATGTCACTCCACCCAAGATATGATCTTCGGTAACTTCTTCTGGCGGCGCCAGGTTTATGAACTGAATATTGTTGGGCGTTGCCACCAACGAAGCTAGATTAACCACTCGAAGTAGTACCGTCGGGTTTTTGCGACCAACCTGAAAACATCGATAAAATAACATGAAATGTGTAAGTACCTCTAGATGAACTGATGCGAATAGATACTGTTTATATATCCCGATAGATACTGGTTTATAATACCGGCCTATAAATGTCCCACTGCCGAGCACAGGCCCCTTCTCATATAGAGAAGAAACGAGCATTGATCAGGCGCACTAAGGGTTTCCAATTTTTGGAATCCATGTTTCAATGGTGACTTAGAATAATTAAGAAAGTACATATAACTTTGAAAAATTCACATTGGTACTTGCCGGTAGTGGGTTCGAACCTGTAACCTTGAGCACGAAAATGCGTTCATTGAACCGTTAGGCCACCACAACATTTTAGGTTCTGGTTTAATGAGTTATATCTAGAGATTCTCACCTCATACTGAAATTATGAGGCATGAAATTATGGGCTCTATAATTTCACTTTATTCATACCTTCGGGTACTTGAGGTCCACGAGCTCTGGGTAAAGATCTTCGGGGTCAGATTTGTCCACGAAGTAGTAGTAGGAGTAGCTCTCAACCTCAGTATCGTCAAAGGTGGCGAAGGCCAAGTAAGAGCCGCCAGTAGAGAACCAAGTTGCTTGGCCGGTGTACATGACATCCTCTGTAATGATAAGTATAATATATTACTCAAGCGCTAAATATTGATCCGACAATAATGATTTCTCAATCTGTCAGTTACTTTAAGATAAAAATAGCTACAAATGGAAGAAAAAGAACGTTAAGGCGTTTCAGAATTATGGACGTACCTAACAGTTACGACACCGTTTCGTAACCGTTACCGCACAATAAATGATAATAATATTTTCGGGACATCTGATCCCAAACTAGGCAGAGCCTGTACTAGTGTGACCAGACAACTGATAAACAAACATATATATATATATCTAAATACATACGTAATATAGATAAATTACACCCAGACACAGAAAAAATGATCATGCTCATCACACAAAGATTTGTCCTGGGTGGGAATCGAACCCACGACCTACGGCTTAGCAGTCAGGGTCACTAACCACTGTCTAGTGGCTACAGGCTAGTCAAACAAGCCAGTTATTTATTGTGTGTTGTTTTTTGTTAAATTTGATTGAATCTCTTATTATTACGGCCTCTTAATTTTTTTGTTTTACCTTCGTACACCCAGTCGGTGTGTCCGTTGTAGAGAACTCCAGGAATGCCATTGGTAGTGATCGGGATGCCATTAGTAGCGCCCTCTGGCAGATAGTACAAGTTGTTGTTGTACACGTAAGCTAGAGAGTGGCCGCCTCCGAAGATACACAGCTGAAGGCGTTCGCCGTTTTGTATGTCCTTAACTTGACTGGAATTTTCAAATTAAGATATTAAAAAATTATATCTTTTAGTTGTAAAGAATAAAAGATAAGAGAAAAAATGTCTTACTCTGCTGTTATATCGTAGAGAGCGTACTTCGCAGTTGTTGAATATCTGTAAACCTGTAACACAATCAATTATAGTACCAAAACGACCATTATTATATGTATTTAAATAAAAAAGGTACACGTAGGAGATTATTAATTTAATATCTAGCTGATATCATTATCGTAATAGTTTTACATTCATTGTATATAGATAAGTAGCTAATCTAATTTATTGTTATGAGGACGCGTGCATTAGATAACATACCTGTTGTACTTCGCTGGAAGCTAAAATAAATTGTCTGTCTGCCGATAGAATAGGATTACTGGTATTCAAACGTTCCTGAAACAAAAAACTATGTTATTTTCTATGACTCTCATAGGCCATTGGCATGGCAACCATACGCGAAGAGCGAGATACGGAAAGAGAATAGGCGATTTTTTTTAGATAGCTGTGCAAAGCTATAGGTATTAATATTAACTTTTTGAGATGGTCTTCCATCATTATATCAACTTCGGGAAGCGTGGCTTACTTAGCCACTGATTCCGATTTCAATTCCGACTCACACTCGCCTATATCCTTACCAAATATAATGGAAGTTTTATGTTATGTCCTCACCATAAGTGCTCCCGCCACAAGAACATCACTGTCTCTTTCGGTAGCATTGTACACATAGATACCCGGTTCACCAGCGACAGTGTAAGTGAACTCTTCGTCTGAAAAAAGAAGTTGCCTTCACGATTTGCTTTTCACATTATGGTAATAATAGATTATCACCTACAAACCTATTTGTAAGCATCATGAAAAAAGGGCGCGTTGTTCTTTGATTTTAGGTAGGTATATTAAAGCACTTGGTATGATCTCTCAACTCACACATCCTGTTAAGTAACAAATCTAGGTAAGCCACCTATATAGTGCTTTAGGTATTTACAGGATTGTTATCTTCAAATATTTATTAAAGTAAAAATAAACAGACCTTTAAAATGCCACTTAAGTAGGCACTTAATTAGGTAGGCTAAACATGATAGACAAAATTTACAGAGAGCCTGCATATTATCATCCGCTTTCCCTTATCCTAATTTAATTTAGGGTCGACACAAAATGTCTTCTTGTTCCTATCTATCGTCATCTCAAAAGTAAATCCTTACTAGTGCCTTATATCGTCTTTCAAACAATTCATCTATCGTTTCTATGATCATTCCCCTGATCTATATTCATCCATGTTCATGCTCAATCATGTTGTATGGGTATGTATCCAAAAATAATAATAAATTACCCGAAATCCATCTGCCGGTAAATCCTGTCTGCGAGAATTGACCCGACACAATCTCTTGAAGAGTAAACGGCTGTTGTGCTGATGCAGAAGCCAGTAGCGCAACAAAAGCACACCACCACACCCACGCCTTGTATACAAACGAGTTATAAGTTAGACTTGTCAACGTGTAGGTAATATATTGAGCACTAACATCTGTCTAGTAAATGTTATCAGTAGATGTTATCGACAACACTACATTCATCAATCTTATGATTATCTATACAATAACTAAGATGCATTGAGGA
Source organism: Plusia festucae (assembly GCA_950381575.1). Lineage (NCBI taxonomy): Eukaryota > Metazoa > Arthropoda > Insecta > Lepidoptera > Noctuidae > Plusia > Plusia festucae. The sequence continues at coordinate 10,583,329 of OX494434.1, forward strand.
CTTTTAAGATTTTATATAAATACTTACCATCCTGATTTCCCCTTATTTCTTAAATTAGTGGTTGGCGCTAAGAACACGCCGACACAACTGACTTAAAATTATCATACGTTAATACAACTGTTATCCCTTGATAACAGATATCGACTGATATGGATAATTTACTAAATATTTAAGATATGTTTTAATAGGTCGATTATAATAAATTCATAAGTGCCTAATACAATAGTTGATAATTATGGTATTGATATTTTGTCTTAAATGGATGATAAGCAATTCACAGGTTCAGTTCCAATTTATATATTAGTATTGGAATACCAACTTCAGATCTAGCAGTCATGTGTACACACAAAAAGGACTTTCACCTATAAAACGATCGACTGTCTTCTTGCCTGGCAGTTCAAGTTATCTAAAATACCACTCAACAAACTTCGATAAAAAGTTGCTGCTAACAATATATACTGCAAAGGATTTAATTCTTGCAGGATTAGGTTTAAAAAAAAAAAGTATATCAGCAAGTGACAAAGAATGTTTACATTTAATACAAACTAAACTTTAACATTAAAATAAAATATGACTACCAGTAATTTAAGCGATTATTTTTCTCCCACCAAATAGCTTTGCCAATTTATAGACCTGTTAATTTCATATAGTTGTATTCGCCAGGCTTTGAACCCGCTTCTTCTTCTTAGCGTGTCGATCAATGGCTAAGTGTAATTTTTACGGACCAGTACTCAGCCACGCGGACAGCATTCTCAGTAGCGTTATACTGTTTTGCATTGAGGTAAATAATTAACTTCTCGGTCAACGAGTGTAGGTTTACTGAAAAAGTATTTTATATGAAAATGTTATTAGGTATCAATTCACCTTCAAAGTATACAGAGATGGGAATTTGTTTGTAAATAAAGTGTAACACAGCTTATTCAGTGGTTAATGCATTTACTAGTGAGTAATGATAAAACTAAAACAAAAGAAAACTACAAAATTTAGTTAGGAAAGTATTTATTCAACATCAAATGAACCGAATATACTCAGACAAAACATATAAACATTACGACGATGACCTGACTAACTCGCAAAATTATTTCGCGCTACTCGTATCTATCTATCCAGACGACGATGCTGGCTAATTTCCCGAATCCAATAAGTCCATTTCCATCAAAATATGTACCATCAAATATGTCTCTGCTGATCCATTTCAATATTCGACGAATTAGTGTGTTATAAAATCATCAAATCGTTTATTTGAGTCTTCTGTATCTTCAATTACCAGTGCACAATTTCATATGATTTTGTACTCCGAACGTTTGTTATGTTGGCTCCGATGATTGCAGAGCCGTAGTCAACATACAGATAATTTCGTAACTGTATGGCCAACCGCGCCATGCGCACGTTCTGGACGAAACGCCGACACATCAACGCAGAGTCAAGTGGATTCGACGTCAATCGTAGAGCATCTGTTCCCCACAGCGGACGTCCCCTGCTCGTTTGATCGAGTGACTGCATTACGCCAACGACGAATTAAATCATAGGCTTTCCTCCAAGCGTGCCTTTCTATAACATTTTGTATAAAATCAATTCATAATGTCCATGTCGTTATTAATCCTGCCAATATTATCTTGAATATGTCGTCCATTAACCTAAATTGCAATGTGACTAACAAATAACAAAATTATTCCTCAAATAAGTTTAAATTAAAATAATTGTCACTTAAGACAGTGCTACCTGAAAAGGAATGTCGAATAAACGACAAAAATAGTTAATATGGGCATGTGTACTTGTAAGTGTATGTGTAGATGTGTATGAATGTGTGTGTGTCTGTGTATGTGTGTGTATTATTGTGAGATGTGTGAGTTAATGTAATGGATGGTTGTGTGTGAGACGGACCATGCTAGTGGCGGCGGTGCGTTCGGCGTAGCTCCTGTAGCCGTCGCTCGTGCTCAGCCATGTGCTGGCGCCGTTGTTCCTCCTTTATTGCTATCTGTGTACAACAAAATATTGGTTTATCTAACTATTTATAAACACGGTTAAATAAGACTTTAGCATTTTAAATAAAGTAAATTTTTAGGTACAGTTGTGGTAACTTATAAACACCTTTATTTTAAACATGTAAGGTTAATTTAGCAATTTCCACAGCCTGCACTCTCTCTCATACTTTTGATATAAGAAGCAATGTTTTTTAACAAGCTTTTGAAAAAGAGTTGGCAAATATTTTCTGTTTTTACTTTAATTTACCGTTTCAGCTGAGAGCGGCAGCCAGTATATGCACGGTGTCGTCTTAGTCTTTCTAAACAAATCATCTAACAGCTTAGCAGGAGGTTCTTCTTCTTTCTTCTTGAATTTTCTTGCTGTAATCAAAACATTTTAAGACTTTAGCCCCTGTGCATATATACAAAGAAAATTATTCTGATGATGTGGTTAGGTGCTGTCTATGGCAGTTAATTTGACAGTCCATTTTAATTTCAGTATTAATAGATCACCATTCTTTCTAATTTGACGAATTCCGTGGTCGAGTGGCATACACACCGATTTTCAAGGTGTCGCCAGCTCTGAGGTCCCGGGTTCCCTGGACAGGGCAATGTAAAAAATCACTTTTTAACATTGTCTCGAGTCTGGGTGTTTGTGGTACCTTTGTTAGCTCTGATTCCATAACACAAGTGCTTTTGCTACTTACTCTGGATTCGGAGTAATGCGTGTGATGTTGTCCACATTTAAAAACAATATAGAAAAAATATATAATGGTAATTGGTTATAACAGGAGAAATGAAACTGTATGAATCAGTATTTTTTTTAAACAAAAATATTGTTCCCATTATTTTGCCAGTAGATTCAACTGGTGTTTGATACCATAAATATGTCTTACTACATTACCTGTCCAACTATGTAGAAGGATAGGTCATGTAGCTAAGAAGAAATATCTGTATGCAGTATGCAGCTATTAGAAATACTGATATCTGATAGAATATTTTATATTAATAATTAATTCATCCATAGCAATCCATATTAATTTCCTAAATGTGAAAGTAACACATTCTGTTAATTGGTTAAGCTTTGATGCCAATATGCTGTTCCGGATTATAATAAACCATCATAATTAGGAGTAGGTTGAACCCAATGAGCAATATGTAAATAGTGATTTCTGTGTAAAATTACCTGGCTCGGGACTTTTCTCTGGGGACCGAATATGTCTTCGCTTATTATCCATGGGCCGTTCGTCACGCCTCAGCTTATCCTTTTCTTTATCCTTGTCATTCTTGCCCAAATCCCATTCCCGAGTCACCGCTTTTCGCTCCCAAGGCTTTTCCTAAAAAAAATATAGTACTTTATTGCCTACCATTATTAGCTTATTTTAAGAAAATAGTCTCTATACTTATTTGTATAATGAAAGACAGCACTAGACATGAGATTTAGCAGATGATAAATAACATGTAAATCATTTGAACCTTCATTTCAAATTTGTTAGACTACCTTTATGATTTATCAAAACATTGTACCACCAACAGTGACAGGGTTGTTAATTAATTCTTACCAATTCTCCCCTCTCTCTCTTCATGTCTTGCTCCCGAAGCCAGTCCTCTACAGTGCCAGGAATATTCGACACTGGTGGGCCTTCAGTCTCCTCATTAGTCTTAGCTTTATCAAAAGCTTCAACAGTCGAAAAATCAACTTGAAGAGTTTTTGGATTTGAGACTGGCCAAGTAACACCATGCAATGCATGTCTGGTTTCCACAGCTTGACTGAAAAGTTAAAATAAAAAATGAATTAGTAATTTACATAGTGTCCAATATGTTGTATATTGTACTGATATGGTATTAAAAACAGTTTCCACATTCATTCAATTTTTTTTATGTAGAACTCATGCTTAGCTGTAACTATCCATGGAAACTTATAATTGTTATTTATTCTTATTGTTTTTCCACATTTTGTATAGCTGTTACTTTTCAATATGATAAATAAATTAACTTATTTAAAATCAAGACAAAGAATGTAAAAGACGACACAAACTATTATTTATTAATAAAATTTAATACTCACTCCTCAGTTTCATAGTGAACAAAACATTTTGATTTGATTCTATCTATCCAAAATCCATTTTCAACAATTCTTCCTGTTCTTTGTAATAAATTCTTTAGTTGTGGTAATGTGAATGGTCTCACCAAATTTGTTATATACAGTATACATGATTGTTTATTTCTAGGTGGACTTGGGGGCCTTGCTATAATACTATCATTATCTTTAATTATAGATATTTTTCTATTCGAAGCTAAATCCCTAGGTTTTGGAGTGTCTTGACTTTTTTCTTCATGATCTTTCTTTGTTTCCACATTTTCAGTGTTGTCAATAACAATCTTTGGAAGCACAGGCCTTTCCATTCTTTCCTGATTTTCTGATCTCCTGGATTTTTTCTCCTCAATTACTTCATCAAACTCAACAGGTTTCACATCAGGTATTATGTCTTTCAAAACATCAGTAGATATTGTGATTGACTTTTGAGTTGTAAGTTTAGAGGTTCTAGATCCCCACCTCCTCTTCCTACATACTACAACAGGGGCAGCTTGACCATTAGCAATAGGTTCTTCTTTTGTTTTTTTGGTGGGAATAGCTGGTTGTACCTCTATTGTTGCTTCTACAGAATTGGTTGGTTGTATCTCCTTTGAGGCTTGTTCAGAATTTGATGGTTTTACCTCAATTGTAGATTGATCAGAATTAGATGATTGTACTTCTTTTGGAGATTTGTCAGTAATAGATTCTATCTCTTTAGATTGCTTTAACTCTTCTTCGGGTACATCTATAGTTTCAGTAGGTTTATTTTCAGAATCACTGGACTGCTTCAGTTCATTTGTTTCCTTAATGCTGTCAGAACTCTCTACAACATCAGTTTTATTAGTAGCTTTAATGCTTTCAGAATCAACTTGAGCAGTCTCCTTATTGATATTTTCTTCACTTACCTTTTTTTCTTCTGCAGGTTTTTCAGTTGTTGGTGGCTCCTCTTGCTCCTTCTTTGGTTCTTCCTTAGTAGGACCTGATTCGGTATCTGATTCACATTTACTTTCCTCCGCATGCAATTCTAATATTTCAGATTTTTCATGTAATTGGCTGTCTTCTGATGCAGCGGTTTCCTTATCAGTATTACTAATTGGCTCAGGACTTTTCTCAGTAGTGTTAGAAGCCTGTGCCTCTTGAGTGGGTTTGTTTGATTCTACACTAGTTTCTACTGTTGGTGATGCAACCCTTGTTTCATTTTTAGGTGAAACAACAGTTGTATCAGCATCAGAAGATTTTTCTGTCTCATGTGTCTCGGTCTCAGTTTTCTTTTCAGTTTCTGTACTTTCTGTGGGGACATCATTCTGTGACGGTTCACTGCTTGACTGACTTACATTTTCACTCTCATTTACCTTTTCTTCCTCATTGGTTGTGGACATGGGAGTCTCTGTTTGGTCAACAGTTTCACTTTGAGTTACTTCGTCGCTAGATTTGTCATGGTCTTGCTGTGACTCAGATTCATGCTCTTCTCCTTGACTATCTTGATTCTTATCACCACCATCTTTGGAATCCCTAGCTCGTTTTGAACGTTGTTTAGTCTTCCTCTTTTCGTCGACGCCCTCAACGCTAGGTGTATCGCTAGAGCTAGTAGCACGCGAATGCTTTCTTCGGCTACGTGGGGATCTATCTACTCTTTCAGGCGTCGATGGCGGTCTTGTCAAACATATTTTTAATTTCTGTATTTCACCAACATCGCCAGATCCCTCAGAGGTTTTAACTTGCCATACCTGATCCGGACCGTCTTCTGGGCTGTCTCCTTTTACTGGTGTTTGTGGAGGTTTCTTTTCAACATCTCCGGCACTTTCTACTTCACGAACGGGACTCTTCTCTTCGACAGACTCATTGTCACTAGATGTTGACTGCTTCCTACGTCTTGTGCGAGTACGCTTCACCTTTTCAACTTTCTTTTCGGGTGAAGCCTTCGCTTTTTTACTAGCAGTACGCTCACTTTTGCGACGCATTCTGGCCTGAAATACACGACAATATCACGTATTTTCAGTTTAAACTTTCTGTAATATTACTTAACTGACATAAACGATCAATGAATATTTAATATGAACTCAATATTCATTATATAGCCAACAAAATATTTTACTTCTCACTTCTTAGCGTGCTTTACACAAGAAGCTATAATAATGGCCGCTCGCGGCTCGCCCGCCATTGATTATGTTGCCATATTCAATAAATGACCTCCTTCCTTCCTTCTGTTCTAGTCTCAGATTCTAATGTGCAGTGAATTCAAAACGATGCCGAAAAAAAAAATCTTTGATTAAAACCTTATTATTAATAAACTTCAAGTCTATAGTTTTATTTTTATAACTAGCTGACCCGGCGAACTTTGTTCCGCCTCCGCCTAGCCTCCGCCGAGGTCTCGGTCGTGGCATGGTATTGTTATTATGATAATATCGGCACGGCAAGATAATATTACAAACTATATACAAATACATCAACGCCATCAACCGGTAATTTTTTTTTATATTAAGTTCACAGTTTAGCTGTCAGTTGCGTTTTGTTAAAACCATTTTTAACAAATGAACCGCTGACTTAAATTTTGACTGAGTTGTGTTTTGTTATTCTATGTCAGTTGCGTTTTGTTATACCACGTTTTATGTCACGTCCCACGGGAACGATGGGAACGGGATAAAAAGTACCTATCCTATGTTCTTTTCCTGGTTCTTAGCTACCTCCCTACCAATTTTCAGCCAAATCGGTTCAGCCATTCTTGAGTTATAAATAGTGTAACTAACACGACTTTCTTTTATATATATATACCTACAGGGTGAAATTGAATAAATGCGACAAAAAAATGGGAGCTTCAGTTTCAGTAACATAGCAATTATAAACTGTTTTTTCTACAATCTAAATCGTTAAAAAAAATTACGCGATTATCGTTTTCAAAAGGTCCATTAATGTTATTATCTTTATTGTACGAATTATCGGTATTCCAGCAAAATATTTAATATGCAAAATAAATAAGAAAAATTAAATCGTGCCCACTACACGAAAATGGTAGTACGCGAAATTCTTTGATACTTTAATTATTTTAACGCTTTTCGTAACACTGATCAATTATTTTTAATTTTACATTTGATATTTTCTACATTTTCTTGACAACTGAACACGTATTATCGTATATTTAAATTTGTCGCATCTATTCAATTTCACCCTGTAGATACCTGTCCCTTTTAAAAAACTACACCCCATGAAAATCAGCGGCACAATATGAATTTGCAACTATGATGAAAAAATAATGGTCGTAAAGTTATTATAAAAATTATTCAAAATTCTGGTTTCCTAACGAGGTTTTTTTTCACTCATTATCAATGATAATGTAGCGTATTTAAGCCAGTGCTGCGGGATCGCTTTCGCTTGTGCAGTTCTATAAACTATATTATTATAATAACTTCCGTGAGACGAATTCATAATTATTTAATCGTTCGACTCGCGACACCGCCGCCGCCGCGTCAGCTCATGATTAAGGACTCCTATACTCCTATTGATTCTGAAACTAGTCGGGCGATCCCGAGAATGCGCGTGAGTAAACCGTTGAATCCTTAAATAAATAATTAAGTTCTATAAACGTAGCGCAGCGTCAGCCTAAATCAAATGAGAGAACGTACCAACGGAAAAAAAGATTTATTATATTATTCTATATTTTCTGTTCCGTGTTGATGACGAAGTTAGTTTTTTTAATTGCTCTGGCTTGAGGCCCTTATCGTTTCATCAAAAACGTAGATAGAGAATGAACCAATCAAAAAGTTCGGTGAAGTAGACAAAGTCTGCGCTTAGGATAAGTTGCTGCAACCCGGCTGCAACTGGGGTATATCCGTAGATAGAGAATCTCTAATAATCTCTATCTACGGGTATATCTCATAAAAATTCATTAACCCATTACAAGCAAGTATATCAATTTATTTATTGCAATCTCAAAAAAAAAAAAATTTGACTTTATCAAGTAGGTACTTTAGAAAGTTTCATTCTATATATTTTTTAAAGACGGGACCAGGGTGTAGTGACTAGTGTAGTTTTAGTAGGTGAAAGTTTTTAGTCGATCATGTAACCACAGAAAATGCAGTAGGTACATAATTTGAAAAATATTATAATACATAAACCAAAGTGATCCCCATTTACGATTATGATATTATTCGTTAAACTCAGTTTCTAGATTGATTATATTCTGTGGTAGTGCTGTCGCACTATGCAGAATAGGTATGTAAATCTACTTCTTCTGTAAGGTCTACATTACTGTCAAAAGTAATATGAAATCTTCTCGGAGTCGCTTTATGTTCTGGTGAAATGAGTGTTAATTTTAAGAACCGAAGATGCTAAGGTATGCTTGCTAGTTACTCGTTATCCTTGGAATCCTCTTTTTATTCGATTTAAATGTCAGCATTCGTTAATAGAATATTCATGTAGCACCTTTTGTTTCAGATACTATGGGTCTTTTATGTCATTCCTATGTATCGGCACACTATTTACGTATGTTTAGATGTGAGACAGTGCTTGTAGAATGATAACAATTAACCTATAATACAGTTATATACGTTACAAAAATGGGTAACCAAAACAGTTGCTGTTGTTACCGGAGTCCATCGCCGATCAGAAAGGACATCGTCAAACTCGAAGACTATCTTCCTGAAGGAGAAGTAAGTTCCAATAATATACAACATATTAGCGAGAGAGAGCCAGATGATGGTGACATTGATCCCTCTCAGGATCCCATTGCAGGAACAATTTTTATGGAACGCTCTAAAGCTTCAATAGAAAATGGGATGACTAGGAAGCGTAGTCAACACCAAATCGCAGACAATAAGCTCAAAAAAAGCAGTTCCTGTTCTACTATATATTTAGATGATAGTACAGTTTCTCAGCCTAACTTGAAGAATACAGTCAAATGTGTAGCTCTTGCTATTTACTATCATATTAAGAATAGAACTTCAGAGCGCAGGTTAGACATATTTGATGAGAAACTCCATCCCCTAAGTAAAGAAGGAGTGAGTGATGATTATGATAAGTATAATCCTGAGCACAAACAAATTTACAAGTTTGTAAGAACCTTATTCAATGCTGCTCAACTCACAGCAGAATGTGCTATTATTACATTGGTGTACTTGGAGCGCCTCTTAATATGTGCTGAACTGGATATTGCCCCATCCAACTGGAAGAGGATAGTATTGGGAGCTATTCTATTGGCTAGTAAAGTATGGGACGATCAGGCTGTATGGAATGTAGATTACTGTCAGATCCTAAAAGACATCACTGTGGAAGATATGAATGAATTGGAAAGGCAATTTTTAGAAATGCTGCAATTTAATATCAATGTACCATCTAGTGTGTATGCTAAGTACTATTTTGATCTTCGTACCCTAGCTGAAGCTAATGACTTGGCCTTCCCCAGTGAACCTTTAAGTAAAGAGAGAGCACAAAAGCTAGAAGCAATGTCTAGAGTCATGGAAGATAAAATAGCGGCTGAAGTTGTCAAGAATGGCATCAAGAAATGGTCAAGCCTAGACAATGTCAATTCAGGTGCTGGCGTGAGGCGAAGTGTAGCCATATTGTCGTAACTGATTAGTCATGAGCCAAAATTAAGATCCAAAATGAATCACAAATTTACACATAATATTTGTGTATTTTATAAGAATGTATTGTATTTAGAATGTTTGCACCCGATTGAATGTTAATTTTACTATTTGGTACTATATGTTACAATAATTAAGTTTTAATACTTGACATCAACTGCCACCTTTGCCTTAAGGAAAAGGACTGATTATGTATCTGTAAAAGTATGTAGTTAAATATATTTGTCATTGTTAAACCTAAGGCATGACAAGTATAACCATTGCTAGTCTTTGAAGATACATAATCTAGCTACAGGTAACAAAATCAATAGTGTGTGGTATTTTGTACCATTTTAATATGTAACTAATGTAAGTCATTAGGATTACATTGAACAATATGAAAATGTATTTAATTTTGTATGCACAAATGCTTTATATTGGCAGTGCATTATTGATTTGTATGCTCATAAATTTACTAATTGTGTAGTCACTAAAATGAAAGACTTGTTGGTGGTCCAAACATTTTTTTGTAAATTATTATTATTGCTGGTTTATCACACAAGAATAATATTATGTTACAGTATGTATTCTTGATTGGCTTCCATTATATTTTAACTTTATATAGTTATAACTCATAAAGCACTAATGTTAGGTTGCTTTTAAATCTATGCTACTTAGTGTAAACTTAGATCTACTAGTATGTGCAAATGCATTTTGACTGAACTAAGGATCTTGTGATTGTGGTATGAATGTATTAGTCAACTGCTGTTCTTTTTGTATAATTTTACATTGTCATACTGCATTTAAAATTCTGAGCTAGTTATAAATTATGCCAAATTGTTATTTTGTATATCAAATTATATTAGTATTGATCTTGATAGACAGACATATTACAGCAATTATAATGGATAATAAATTTTCGTATTACTATTTAAATATTATGGACATTTGTTTTTATTTAATTGATATGAAATAATTGAATTCAATGTTTCATAATTATTTAGATTGTGAATTGTGATTGAATTATACAATCCATATATGTATCTTTAATCTAATTAAGCAGAAATAAACATTTTATATGAGACTTTTAAAGGGTTTTTAATTCAATGCATCAATCATTGTAAGAGGGTTGTGATAATCAAAAGCTATTTATTGTAATTTCTGACAATAAATAGCTTTATTTTAAAAAAAGGTTTCAAAACAAACATGCATGCTATACACTTATTTATTAAACTTTTATGCCATCGGTTTGAGGTCTTTCAAGTAGTCGCTGTAATTCTCAAACATGTCTACAACATCACTTGTTTTGTTCATTTGGTCATCATATTCTGGCCCCACTGACCATAGTGTCTCTAAATCATAGACTTTTCTTGCTTTCTCTGAGAATATGTGTAATGCTATATTACCTGAAAACATTAAATTTTATCAGTTTAAAAATCCCATATAATTAAAAATATTTAGTTTTCTGTCATGTTTAAAACTTTTATGTAATTGCGATATTTATTTGTTGTAAAAATTATTAATTGTTATACCTAAATCTAAGGCCATCCACTCATCTGAATCTTTTCCTTCTATTCTGGGTAACAAATCAGATTTATAACATTTCTTCTTATAGACCCTTCGAACAAATTCTGCAAGTGCTAAGATATGTCTCTTATTCCGACCGCTGACCACACAAATGTAATCAACATATCTTATGCTTTTTGGTACTGTAGCAACAAATATATCTTTAGAGTTTTCTCTTTGGAGTAATTCTACAAGATCTTCAATTTCAAATACTCCATTTGTACCTCCTAAAACACACAAGTAGTATATTAATGTTTCAGTAAACATTGCATAAGTAGAATAAATATAGTGGGCATTATACCTTAATATTATTGTTCATTAAAAAAAAAGACTATCAAGAAGTTACTAGGTCTACCTTGCATAGATTTTTTTTATTTTAAATGAGACTGTTTGCTGCTGGGGAGATTAGATAGAGCACTTAGGAAGTGTAGAAAGGTACCTAAGTGAATCAAGTCCTGTCTTTGTATATGTTGCATTCAAAAAGTGGTACATGGTAGCCTAAGTTGAAATAAATAAATTTGTTTTCTTGATTTTGATACTTACTTTCTAAGTTAATACCATCAAATTCATCACTAAGTAAAGGATATTTGTCTTCAATAGGCATTTCCTCTGCAGTATTCTCAATAATCTGTGGGTTTACATCTGTAATCACTTGATACTTGCTGGCTAAGGCTGGTGAAGTACTGTTTGTCTTGGATGTATATCTAGGATTCCTTAAACAAACTCCGCAGTGTATTTGTCTATTGATATTAACATTATCAGCACACCGTAATGAGCTACTAGGGCGATGACTTAATGTTCTAAAGAAAATTTTCCTTAACATTTTGTATTTCAATGCCAAGTATTCACTAGGTTTTCAATATTTAAATATGTACACGAAAGTATAACAACACTTTGTTTTATAAATATAACCTCTAAAACTTTCCTATTCCTTTCTCATCTGTCATTTGTGATTTGACTTATTTCATTATTTGTCAATGTCATGTCATATCGTATTGACATTAAACAGCACGCTACAAATAATTGCGTTCCAAAATCCGTTCTACAATTAAATATTTTACTCTAGTAGTGTCGGTGATTATTTTTTTATTTTATGATGTTTATTTCACGTGCATTCGCCGTTCATACGGTGTTACAGTATTTATGACTGATCCGTGCTAACAATTATTTTAGTAAGCAGTAACGTTCGTAAAGGCTTTAAAAATAATTCTGTTGGCCGATACTTTAAGTAGATTAGTTATTTTTATTATTATTACTATCACATTTGACGACCACCGTGGTCAAGTGGCGTACACACCGGTTTTTAAGGTGTCGCGTCGCCAGCTCTAAAGTCCCGGGTTCGACCTCCAGTTGGGTCAATGTACAAAAAACTGCTTTTCTACATTGTCTCAAGTCTGGGTGTTTGTGGTACCTTCGTTGTCTCTGATTCCATAACACAAGTGCAACTTACTTTGCATTCGGAGCAATGTATGTGATGTTGTCCACGTTTATTTAACATTTTATTTATTATTTATTTATAATAATAATTCTTATATCAAAGAAAACGTATTTAGTTCCGTTGGTTGAGAGTTATGTGTCTAGCCCTAGTAGGTACCTATTTTTGGTGGTGTCCTTCCACTATCATAAAAATCTTTGATATATGGCTATTCCTGGTGATATATGGTCTTAATTCCATTGACCAGCTCTATCCAGGCCTATGTACTTGCATGACATTAACTTCATACCCTCTGGGAAAGGCGGGAGGATGCCCGGCTGTGTCCTTCCTTTTTTTTGCTACTATCAACGGTAATATATGGGTCACTTCAAATAATTGGACCAAAATGAAACATAAGTAAACACATGTACATATAAATATACCTGTTCAAAAACTATGCCAAGTTATCATTTGACTCAACCATCCTATCTTATCAGTATCTACTTATTATCAACGGGTGTGGGCAATGGGAATTACACATTTAGTTGCATATTGTTTACAACCAAAAAGGTTTTTTTGTGGAGGTGCCACTATAATGAACATAATTAGGAGTTTAAGAACTGTATCAAGCTATGAATGTGCCACTTAGTGAAATACGAAATGTGGAACAAAAATACAAGTTGTGATTAGCAAAATGGTGACTTGTGAGTTGGATGAAGAGGTGTCTGGAGAATTGCTTGGTTTGAAGCTGCCGGCATGGCAGGCACTCCTGCTACACCGAGTGCTGCCCTCCTGCGGTGGACTCCTAGTTTACATGACTCTTATGTGTTATGACTTAACCCTTCTGACGGAACATTTCATTCACGGTAACGAAGCGTGAGTAATCTTCTTAGATAGGTACAAATATGGGAATACAAAACAGTGATGCTAACTCCCAGATATTTGGTGCATCCAAATAAAAAAAAAAACAAGTTTTCTTTCTGTCAGTTGAATGTAGACACAAATATGTTATTATTCTAATTATTAATCAGATGATCTGAATAGTGTCATTATCCTACTTCGTTGCACTCATAGATAATCAATAGGTATTACGTATAATGCACCTATGTAGTAATTAATTTCAAACTTAGTCATCATTTATAAATGGAATTAAGGAAACCCTGTCATGTTAGTTTTGAAGTAAAACTTCTATAAGCGCGACTAGGGAGTAACTCAGATTTTTTTTCTGACGGAAGTAACGCTCTGTGTAGTTTCCGCCATTTTTGAAGTAAAACTTCTTGAAGTAAAACTTCTTTAGGCGCGACTAGGGAGTAACTCAGATTTTGAAGTAAAACTTCTTTAGGCGCGACTAGGGAGTAACTCAGATTTTTTTTCTGACGGAAGTAACGCTCTGTGTAGTTTCCGCCATTTAAAAATAATAATTGAGGTAAAACTTCTTGAAGTAAAACTTCTTTAGGCGCGACTAGGGAGTAACTCAGATTTTTTTTTTAAGTTAATCATTTCAGTGATATATGTCGTCAAAGAAGTTTTACTTCAATCGCGCGTAAAGGTTACACGCACACACTTTTTTTTTTTTAAACCGGTCAAGTACGAGTCGGACTCGCACACGAATGTTCCGTACCATCTATAAAAACGGCAAAAAATCACGTTTGTTATATGGGATAATTATGTATGTTATTAATAACTTAATTTTCAGTGAATGTTTCCCGCCTTAAATATTTATTAAATGCTGTGTTTATTAGGTAAGTAATTATTGATAAAGCGGCAACAGAAATTCATTATCTGTGAAAATTTCAGCTGTCGGCGGGCAGTCTTATAAATTGGGTCCCGTTATCCTTTAGTTACGGAACCCTAAAAATTTATTTGCGGTCGTAAATTTTCTTTTATATTTCTAATGCGTAAATAGTTACTTCTCCATGCCTTTTATAAATACATTATGATACCGGCCTATAAATGCCCAACTGTTGGGCACAAGAGCTCTTCTCATATAGAGAAGGAACGAGCATTGATCCCTATGCTGGCTCATTGCGGGTTGGCGATTTCATATTCCAATTTTTGCAAACCAGTTTTCCTCACGACGTATTCCTTAGCCGAATGTCAATGTCTTAGAATAATCAAGAAAGTACATAACATTGAAAAAGTAGCATCAGTCTTTGAACCTCTAGGCCACCTCGACATTAGCTTCCGTCACTCCATGTACTTGCGCGCTATAATTACCTACCGCTCGGCCGAGCGGTCTCGGGCCGTTTGCGGACCAAATTCAGTGAGGTTTTCGCAAGCGAAGCGCTCGCACATTGTTAATTGTAATAGTTCCATTTGTTCGTACGCGTACCGCTTCGACTTGCCAACTGAAAACGCCTTAACATATATATCGGGTTATTTACTTTTTAAATGTAGCAAGAAGCATACCTGTCCTGGCTTTATTGCTGGATTACAGAACGTTCCCGATTGAAATGAATCTACAAAGATTGTTTATCCATTTTAAAGCATTCAACAAAACATCGTCTTTTTACGGAAAGTTAAAAATGCCAACAGATACGTTGCATAATTATGTAAGAAAACTTGAGACTATGTTTATTCATTATTTTGAAAAAAATATGAAACAGGCCGGGTGTACTAACCGGCCTCTTTATGAAATTTTAAATGACATACATTTTGATTCTCTCTGCCCTTGTTTTCCAAAACAATATCTCATAAAACTTTTTATAAGATTCAGGATTTTTTCTACACTAAACTTTAATAACCGAGAATTTAGAAAGGGTAAGAAATTTATACAAAAATATATAAAAATGAAACACATGTAACTTTTAAAGATTTTTTTATTTTACCTACACACTGATGCACGGTCAGAACCAATTTATAAAACAATATATTTTAGAAACGATACAATTTTAAGCTGCCACATATAAGTCAAAACATATTCACGTTCTCAAAAACATGACACAAAAAGTTATGTAAATTTAATTTTATCGAAGCGGCAGCCCTGCGATTGCTGTGGGATCGCGCGGTGCAAAGCAATCACAACTGTACACTTGGGCATTTAGGCACATTTTAGCATGCAGCAGTTGCTAACGCGACGGAGTAGGCTCTTATAGCAGTAGGTATTGGAAATTTTCTACTGAGTGAAGCATCTGTTACGTAGTAACTATTTAGTTATCTGTGACATTAGTATATCTACTTATGACTTACCACCTTATAATCATTTTTAATAAAAGTTCAAGATTAAAGTTTAAGTTTTAATAAAAGTTTAATAACAGTGTTTTAAATTATTCACTTTTACGAATATTAATTTGAATAAATACGTAATTATACATAAATCTATTCAGTTAATATAAATATCTTGGGACACAACTCACACACGGCCATCTGATCCCAAACTAGTTAGAGCCTGTACTATGGTGACCAGACAACTGATAAACATACTTACTTATATATTTCTAAATACATACATATTATAAATAAATAACACCCAGACACAGAACAAATGATTGCGCTCATCACACAAAGATTTGTCCTGGGTGGGAATCGAACCCACGACCTCCGGCTTAGCAGTCAGGGACACTAACCACTAGACCAACAGGCCCGTCTAATAGCGATCTCTTCTTTTAAGTGGTATTTTTCTGATGTTTTCAGTGTCGGATCATTCTGCGCAATCCTCATCACATTACCATCAGTAATATCATTAATATTTACGTTGGCGTCACCTCCACCGGCGTTACAGACGGACTTATCAGCATTTTCTGTGACTTTAAAAAAGAAAGAGATTCGTTGGCTTGTGATGCAATTCGTCAATGCAATATTCTTTCCTGTGGCTGCAATTGGAAGGTAAGTGCTTGTTCGCTAAGTTATAGGGAACGACAGTTCAGTTTCAATAAAAGGTGATCTTTGATTGTAGGTCCCATATCCATAGAGGGATAGTATGGATATGATGCTTACCTTTAGAGAGCGTCATCTGTCTTTTTATCGTTATATTACGTATCGTATAAACGTTCATCATTTGATTACTCGACTTTGAAAAAAACATTTAAGTATTGAAGTACCGAAGCTTATTCTTTGCCTAAACGTCTGATAAAACATAGGAAATTTATGATGCATCATCACAAACAGCTCCAATATAGTTGTTATTTCCAAATTTTATATCTAAACGCAATAAAACAAACAGGAAGTAACAGAATTGAATGATTGACACTTTTAACACAAGTGCTATTGCGGCCGCGTTAAGTGAGAACTGGAGTCCGGAACTAAATTAGTTTCGTCCGGACATTTACTTGCATGGTCATAACTCCTGACTTTGTCACTTATGTATTAATTCTGACAATTATTTTATATGCTTTATATTTTTTGCAGGTACTGTTACCTGATATTTTGGTGGGTGGAAGCTGTTTGTGCGTCACGAGCTGAAGATGAAGAGAGGACTCAGGATGCTATAACGAGAGCTCGTAAACCATCACCCATGGAACTATACTTGTTTCTGCAGTCATTTCTACATGCAGCCCCGCACTCGATTCTTAATATCTTGGATCTAATCGCAAGGTACTCCGATCTGACCTTCGACAAAGGTAAATATTTAATCACCCCCTAAAATTTTGCCTATACATTTATATAACCACTAGCGCTAATTAAAATAAAAATAAATTTAGTTTCAGTACAAGCTATAAGTATCATCTTGTCAGCTCTACGGATGGCGAGCACTGCTACAGTATACAGAAGATTTGAAAGGGAAAAATTAAACGGAAGAAAATATCCATGGAGTTCTGTGTATGAACCTCTAGTCAATAAAATAAATAATAATGATGATGGTAATGCAGAAAACGATGTAGGTGACAAAGAAGAACCGATATACGAAACAATAACGAAAAAGCAATCCATCCGATCTAATACTTCAAACGAAACTCAATATCCTCATACCAATAGCGATTTAATCCAGTTCTCTCCAAGAAACACCGTTGAAATGTCTTCCGCATTTTTTGATAATGAAGTGTTAACGGATTCTGACACTAGTTCAGATTATTTACCCTCTAAATCTCCCAATAGAACACGACAACTAACGGAGTTAAGCAGTGACGATGAATATGTTACACCAATTACGATAATCGATAAAGTGGCACCTCTTAGGCGTCCACTGGAAGTCACAGTGGAAAGAGTAGAGATTTTACCTCCGCCAGTGATGTTAGCTCCGCGACCTGGATCGTTCGCTGTGTGGGCAGAAAAGATGGTTGAAAAC
Organism: Plusia festucae; assembly: GCA_950381575.1. Classification (NCBI taxonomy): domain Eukaryota; kingdom Metazoa; phylum Arthropoda; class Insecta; order Lepidoptera; family Noctuidae; genus Plusia; species Plusia festucae. The sequence continues at coordinate 10,601,132 of OX494434.1, forward strand.
GCTGAGTCCATTCCTAATTGGCTATCAGCTCCACAAAGGCGAAAGTATTGCGACGAAGTTGTTGTTGATGAACCAGATATTCCACGGCGTGTGCCAAGGTCTTACATGCGAGGTCTTGAGCCTCAGGACGGTACGGCAGCGTTGGTAAACTTTTTAGGATGGTATACATTCTTCGTTTCCCGTCTTCTATCAATTGCATGTTTCATAAACAGTTTTCCCGTCATTGCGATAATAATTCTCTTTTCTCATTACCAAGCAATGTTGTTATTCCTAATAGTGCCTCAAGCGAGTACGGTCAAGAGAGGATTCTATGTGTTCCTGGCGTTCATATACTTATTTTGTTTGATGGAGTTGAAGATACGTTTCCGGCACGTGCGCGTTTGGCATGTGTTTTGGATTATAGTCTGTACTATAGAGACCGTTGTGTTTACTGGAGTGTGGGCCTCCACGGACAATTACATGTTCGATTGGTGGAAATATTTTTTAGTGAAGGTGATCGTAATCAGTACCTTTTTAAGTTACATGTGTTTTCTCGTATATTTTATCCTGTTACAGCCGAGAGAGACTGTCGTGTATATAAAAAACAAAAGTGATACTAAATAATTTAAATAATATAGATTTAAGACTATCCTGTAATGAAACCACCTGTATAGTATAACAATGTAACGAATAGAATAGACCTGCACCATGTCAATGTACGTTAATAAATAGTTGAATACTATGTTAACTCATTCAGATTGTAAGGAACGTGTTAAGTTTGTCTGATAACTTTTCACTGTCATTATACTGTATTCTCAAAGTGCCTTTGGAACACTGTTACATTTGTTATGGATTTCATTACAAGCTACAAGTTAGTCTTAGGCTTAGCCTTACTGCCGGGATACCTATAGTGAGCATAATAATGATATGTAATTAAATCTGTACTTAAGTATGCCATTAGATTTGTATTATTTTTGTTACATTGTTTCGATTAATATTTATAAAATGTTAACTGCAATAAAACCAGTGTTATTTCTACTAATTTAATTGTATTAAATTATATCGTTTTTATGTAAAGTTGTTTAGTTAATTAGCCACTTAGGTAATTCCATCTTAATTTTATCGTCAAATGACATTAGATAGAGAGCATAAAAATATTATTTCTTATTACAACTTAAAAATAATATTTGTTATTAATGTAGGTAGATACGTATTTTTCCAGGAATTTCGAGATAAATTATAATGATTCATTAGCTATATATTTCCTTAACGGAGATGTGTCAGAAGTGTAGGTACATCTCATCATCGCGGATGTAGGTACCTAACCTACATACACTACAATATTTGACATTAAAAATAATTAGCATAATAATAATTAAACATTATTTAAGTTACATAATTGATTTCACAACTTTAAAAAAAACGAATTAAATTGATTGAAAGTGTATTATGCATGGTACGCGATTTTAATTCTCTAATAATTTTGCAATTATTTCAAAAAGTGATTAACTAAACCGATTTTGATGTAATTTATATGGGACTACCTCTTGATATATTCTTATCCATTAAATAAATATTTTTTAAATGCATATATTATATGCTTGTTACTGTGCAGCGACTCGCCTAGTGTGCACAGGCGCCATTAAGTTTGATTCACACTATACTGGGGGTAATATGCAGTTACCTAGCTATTAACTTTGCTACGTTCGCACGAATTCCGCAGCCTGTCAAACTAACGTGATCTATGGATAGATCGCGGACGTGACTTACGTAGATAAATCTTGGTCTTGTTTGCTTTCTATTATTTTTATAAAAGATAAGAATAATACAGAATTTTAGACTGATATAAGGAAAGTTTTAATAAAATATTCACAAACATAATATGTAAATAGGTAAGTTTAAATATAACGCGAAATTTAGAAAAAAATACATGTCTTAGTTTAAATTATTGATATATTTTTTTTATCTCATGTTTGGGATACATTACAATAATGAAATCGAGAGATATTTACTGCACTTTCATGACCTCTGTTTGAAGCTTCTTTGACCTCCTTACGTAAGAAAAAAACAGTTCTATATGTAACGACGCATTATTTTTATGTTTTCTTGATAAGAGTGTGCTTTTACTATGATCGTAAAATATTAAAATAACTGTTCTCACAAGAATGCCATAATCGGTAGTTAGTTCTCAGTATAATTTAAAGCGGATGCTTGAAAAAAAACAAAAAAAAAAGATTAAACTATTACAGATTACAGATAAATCACAAAAAATACAAAAAAAAAACATGACCGGGCAGAAAAGCCTAGCCCATTCTAACCCATTCTTATGTACAAATAGAGAAAGCGTGTTAATTACAAAATCCTCATACCTAATTGTTGTATCTCCAAAAAAACAATTTTCATTTTGCATAAAATAAATGTTATTATTTATCATATTAAAAACTTACATACCTATACAACTTACCTCACAGTCGTTCACATACGCAATGATGAACTAAGTTCGGGGTATTTTTTATGCGTCGTTGACTATAATCCAACTCACTGCAATGGACTCGTCAGCAGTAAACCATCGTTCGTGATTCAGGATAGAAAAATAAATGTTTCTGTGTTCTAAGAATTTCAAGAAAACTTGATGAGCATACGTTAGATTTTAACCTATTCTTCTTCCATATCCCGTAGAGGTGGCGCAAACCACTGTCAATAAACAACGCTTTGAATCACTTCAAAGAGCAATACGTTGCTTCAAGTTGTGATTGAAGTTTCCCTTCTGGCGAACAACTGGCGATTTTTCCAACCGAGACTTTAGTTATTTATGTCTATAACAACAGATACATTTACTGATTTACACTTTGTTTGCGTAAATGTTATCCAAGTGAATGTGTTGACACGTTTTAATGACCTCTTTTAAATCTTTATTCGGTTTTCAATCACTTTGAAATTCGATTGAAGATATAAATCTTTTGAAAGAGAATTATGTGTGTACGTATTTCTCTTGAGCCACGGAATGCGTACAAAAAATAAAGTTCGTAAATGTTATGCAAAAAAAGAATGTGTTGTTATTTTAGTAATCTTTCTACAAATAAAGATTTCGAGTATGTGGATGTGAATGTGAATTCAATTCTGTCGGCAACCACGACCGATGCAACCCGGTCGAAACGCCAAGCCTTTACAGGCATGATTATTTTTGCGTTAATAGGCATGTTGACTGGGTAAAGAAAACGTAATTCTATTTAGTCCGTCAGTTAGGTAATAAAAAAATATTACACCCATATTTTTGTTTTATCAAATTAACAAATAATGACTTAGTTAAAACGCATTAAAGTTGGGGAGTGAGGGCTTAGTTACTACCTACGTCATGGCTCGGTATAAATTTTACCAAGGCCTGACGACATGTGACATTTCAACTCAATACATCTCCGTAATTTTTTGAACACGTGAAAAATGAGACATCATGTGTCCAATACTTTTCAATAATCTACCTGATAGACGAAAAGAAAAACTTAGTTCACTCGCTTATATTATGTAATTTTAGTAATTATACATTGCGTACATACATTGCGGCAAACATACCGAGACCCCTCCGTGCACGTTAAGCCGATGGTCCCGACTGTCATGCAGTAATCTTTGACAGTCGTTAAGTCGTTACAATTCTGACAACTGTCTTACTATGGGATTACATCTGCAATGGGATGTGGAGGTCACAGCAGTCGCTCCATGTAAAATACGGTATTCAGCTAAATCCGGTAAGACTGGAAGCCGACCCCAACACAGCCTGCGAATAGAAACGAATATACACATACAATTTTTAATTTCTTCATTGATCTTATGTATAGGTATAAATATTTTTATTGTGTTGTTACGGTCGTTTCAGGTCAGCATCCTGAACACATGAGACGAATTGTATCTTAACGCATATGATATTCAAACAGTGCGCCATTGATTACGACGATTATTTATGAACTTCTTTTTTGAGAGGTCAAAGAGACTTGACACCTGATCTTATGTAAAACTGGTCCATTGGTGTGCTGACATTCAAAATGTAGTTTATTTTATTTATTGAAAGCTTCAGTTCGCTAGACGACGTAGGTACTTGGTAACTATTCAAAATACATTGTATAACAATTTTCACACACATTGCTCGCTTTTTAAATAATAATACCTTTAAATTAATATATAGTACCTACCTACTTGTGTGCTGTGTGCATTATAATTTCGACTATCAAAGTCTCGACCCGAAGATTGCGCGAAGCCATTTTGTTGTAAAACATTGAGATAATTGAACAGTTAGCGCCAATTGTTTACATTTTTACACCCGCTAGTGTAAACAGTTGTATCGTAACAGATTAGCTACAGTAGCAACACGAGGTCTCCTATCTTATTATGAGTCACGTGTGGCAGACAGTGGGTGTAAAGATTATCTCTGGTTAATAATAATGAGAGATAGTGATGAAGTGGCGCCACACATGGGCCACTGGCTATGACCTCCAAGAAGTCCTACAAGTACCTTAACCGTGCTACTGCACGGGTGCATCGAAATTTAATTCCATACTAGCTGTGCCCCGCGGTTTCACCCACGTAAGGTTTCCCCGTTCCCGTGAATTATACAGTAAATTTTCCATAGTTATTATTATGTTTATTCTGCCATTCGGGACAGAGACGAATCCAATTAATCAAAGATCATGAAAATCGGTCCACCCGTTCTCGAGTTATAAGTGTTGTAACAAACCCGACTTTGTTTTATATATACAAGATAATATTTATTTCTTGTTTGAAAAAGGTACTTAGTTGATCTAGAGACAAATAAGCTAAAATTTAACCTCTATCAACTCATATGCATCATATCATTTAAACATTGATTCTTACATAATATTTAGTATATAATATGTTGTGGTGGCCAAGCGGTCTAGCGGTCTAAAGAACGGTCTGTGAACACAAGGTTGCAGGTTCGAACCCATTACAGGTAAGCATCAATATGATTTATTCAAAGTTTTAAGTACCTCTCAATTAAGTAATCCAAGACACCATTGACAATCGATCATGCTAAGACATTACTGACAATCGATACTTGCAAAACTGGATTAGAAGTTGAAGCTGAAATAACCAATCCGCAATGCACGCGCGGTGATCTAAGCTCATTTCTTCTCTACATAAAACGCTTGTGCCCATTTTTGGGCATTTATAGGCCGGTATAATACCTACATAATAATATGTATGGCAAATACAAGCACCTCAGGAGCAACGCAGTTAAAGAGTGTCTCGTGTACAGCTTCCCCAATCCGTTAATAGTAACGCGACACGTCACGACAGCCACATCTTATCACTACTGTTTTTCTAACATCCCACTTTTAAAGGAGTTTGTTTTGGGATCGCAACTTCCTGCTTCTTCATGCCAACACTAATAGAGTTACAGGGTTAAGTAGGGTAGAAATAAATGGGTTTAGTGGGACCTATACTATACACCTTGTGTGTTTCACTTATAATCATAGAACTGTAACGTCTAGAAACCGAGTATGCGCAAGAATAGTGAATTACTTCAAACTGTGCCATATCAACACACCTACATCGGAATATGGCGGTTGTCAGTCGTCAAGGTGAAGCGCTAGTTTTAGTTTCAGGGGTTTTAGATATTTTTGCTTTTGTTACGTGTAACTTTTTTAAAACCATATTTCTATGAATATCTACTATTTACACGACATTACATTATATTATTTATCTAACAAAGCAGGGGCGCAAATTCTTATTCTTCTTTAAGTGCCACTCCAATCAATGAAGTTCGGCTACCAGCTGCTGGAATCTATCTCTATCTTTTGCAAGGCGGAACAGTTCACTTGCGCTCGCGATCCCCGTCCACTCCCGGATGTTGCGGAGCCACGAATTCTTATTACAATTAGATAATCATCTTGTTTTATTTTTGTTGTTTAGTTTTAAGTGTGTGTAAATACTTAAGTTTCTAAATATTTGTTATTATTATAAGATGTCAGTCAAAAATATTAAATGAATATAAGTCTTCGTTTTAAATATCTAATAGCAATTATCTATTTGCAAGAAATTTTTTGGTGCTACATAGATTTTTAACTTTGAATATCAAACAGTTATTTACAAAATTTTGTTTTATGTAAGGACTTATAAATCCCAATCAACATAATAAGCACCACACAACACAGGTTTACCCTGCATGTGCACAAAACGTCTAATTAAATTGAGCCATTAAAACACGACTCCCGTTTATGCAAAATACTAATTGAAGCTTATTATTTCATGGAACTTCAACATACATTATAACTATACTTAATATCATCATTACCATACAAATAGTCTTATAATATAGTCTGTAGATCTAACACGCCGCCGACCGCGTACACTCTTCCACACATCAATGGTAATAAAAAAATCTAACTATGAACCTTCGTACTTTGCTTTAAGGTCTCAGTCAGGTCAAAAAGTTAGGGCTCTTGAGCGGTAGATTGTACGGGGAACGCATTGATGCGGCGTTGAAAAAGGCCCTACGCCGACGATCGCACGCGCTGGCCTTTGCGATTATTTTTTGCTAATTTACCATAAGCTTTAGTTGTCGATGGTAGAGCGGAGATGGGAGTACCAGGAACGGTAATTACCGGGAAGAATATGTAATGGAGGAAATTGATATTTTACGGTCTGAACCCCGCTTTAAATCGATTATGTAAACTTGATCGTATTTTTGATTATATCAGCAGATACATATTGTTCTTATAGGATAAGTTTTGAGAATAGAGAATAGCAAATATGTGTATATAGTGAAATACAATTAAATAAGTGTATTGGTTAAATCTGGAAAAGAACCTACACCTGCATAAGCAAAACTGCATATTATTTTCCAGATTTAAAATCGGAAAAAATAGAGCAGTTATTCAGAATCATGTGGGTACTTACTATAAAAAAAAAACGCGAATTAGTCCCTAGATTCAAGACATAAAATAATTATATACCTATGGTATAATATTAATTTAAAAAGAAACATTTTAAACGCACTATAATATTTTTGTTATTCAGACAGACACATTTTTCTTTATAAAACAACAGATGACAATCCTTTTTTATATAAAAAGAAAAAAAAACATTCAAAACAACGTCATATGAAAACCAACCAGCATGGACTTCAAGATTACAGTAAAGAGTATTAATTACAACAATATAAATTCACAATAAACCAACTCGTGTTGAGGTTGTTGAACATCATTTAAACATATAAAACATAATTTTCTTTGCTGCAGGTAGAACATGCACTACGACCGACGAGTCTTGGCGAGTCTGAAAAGAGATAGGTTGTGTGAGATGCAAGTTCACAAAATCAGTGGGTGAGAATGAGACGACAATATCTTGTATGTGTACACCGTCTGAACATTTAATTAAGTTAATCTGAAATCAACACCTGTGCTCTTTAGATTCTCAGTTAGATCAAAACTTAGCCCAAGAGATATGTACCGTAAAACTACCTAGGTTTTACTGTATAGATTAAATCGTACAGGATTTATTTGCAACGCGACACATTTATTCATTTTAATTTACATACAATCAATTGGAGATTAAAAATGGTACTGCTGTTGTGAAAGTTTCAATCAACAAAATGTGGTTTGATAATAAAATGGTCGGAGTTGTTTCTGAATGAGATTCTTTACCAAATTAATAATTAATCTCGCATAACTTTTCAACAACTGCACCTAATTGGATGATTCCTTTGTGTTCGTTATAGTCAGAACCAGGTTTTTATAAACGTAAATAAGAAGAAAAAAAAAATTGTTTTAATTTTATAGTTTGAAAATTACGCGGGTGAAAGCGCGTCATAGCTGGTTACTCATAAAACTGTTGTAGTTATTATCATTATCATATTCTCTTGTTTGATTTGACATTCTGTACTCGAAGCTAAAAAAAATTGTGATGGGTAGTTTTTTATTGAAACTATCACAAACCTAATTAACTACCACTTCTTCAACATTAATTCAAAATAATATACTTATAAACTTTTTTACATAAAACTCGACCAAGATCAATTCAGACGACCAGAAGATTTGACCAAGTATGTAAAGAGCATAAAATATCCCGCGTATCTGTTCCAGATAATCTCTGACAAAACGAGTACAGTGTACAAAGGAGATTCCATAAGCGGAGCTACATTTCAAGTGTCACTTGAATCACTGAAAGCTAATAAATATTGAACCGGACAAATGTGACGTTGCAACACAAAACTTAAATCATTTAACAGGATATAAATAGCCATTTCGAACCTTTATCTTAGGTAAACATGAGTAATCATTAATAATCTGGATAAAGTCTATCTATAAGATACTCTGTCTGTACAAGTAAATCTATACTTGTATTGAACTAGCTTTTGCTTGCGGCTTCACCCGTGAGGCGTCGATTATCGCGGCGAAACCAATAACCTTCATCAATAAATGGGCTATGTAACGCTGAAAGATTTTTAAAAATCAGATCAGTAGTTCCTGAGATTAACAAGTTTAGCCAAGCAAACAATCAAACGAACTCTACTTTATAATTAAATAATTATGTATTTTTATTAAATAAGCTTAGAAGTTTATGTACGTCAAGAGGTCACACGTAGAAAAAATCATACTTTATACTTTACTAGTTTTTGATAGAGTAAGGATTCTTTGGAGTCGATGCCGCGACGACGAGTAGGTAATAGAGATGAATGGAAGGAAAATACGCATTGCGCCGACCCCATATGAATGGGATAAGGGCAGGAAGAAGAAGAAGTAAGGACTCTATCTTTTATCGTCCAAATACTTCAATGCTAATGATATAAGTTGCAATTTTAAGAACGTTCTATTGAATGCTACGTTGACCCCAAATCCCGACTTCTAAAAAATGTATTTAAGTATCGGTACATCACAAAGTAACGGTTTACCATATAAATAGAACCAATAGAAGGATAAGTTATTGAAGACGCTAATCGATAAATGAATGCGTGGATAGTTAATAATAGTACATTGTTGGGAGATAGTATAAAGCTCCTTATGGCTAGCGGTCGGAGGCTGGGCCAAGGCCCCCGGCCGCTGTAACCCGACACCTCATGTATTCAATCTTCTCTACTAATTTGCGATGAGTACCGCAGGGTTGCCCCATTCACGATATAAGGAAATAGCAGAATTTAATACTTGGTTAAGCTTCGGCTTTCAAAAAAATAAGACTATGAATTCGGGTACGTATTGTGATGACAGCTCGCAGCAATATTGCTGGTCCTGACCTGGAGTCAAACTTCTTTAAATACGGCAGATAGCCAAAGAATACTCTAAAAAAACATTCCTTTAGTTACAAAAAAGGATCAAACTGCAATCTCCTTTTTAAGGAACATATAATACAGTCTTTAGGAAAAGACACTTTCTATTGAAGGGGCGATCGTATAAATTATGATAGCAATAAAAAATTAGCAACACCGTCGGTAAGACTACAAATACATCGGAAACACTAACTCTCGGGCACTCTCTCTCTTGAAAACATAACTCCCTAGGGCAGGTACTTTTCTCGGGAACTCTGTCTCACGGGAAATCTATGCCTCTGGAACTCTCTCCCTCGGGAATTTCACCCCTTTGGAACTGTATCCCACGGGAACTCGAGAACATGGTGCCCTGGGAACTCTATCTTTGATAACAATCTCTCTCGGGAACTCTAACCCACGTGACCTCTATCCCGCGGGGACTCTAAACTTGAAAACATACTTTCGGGAACTCTTTTCCGCGGGAACTGTATACTGACTGTGTTACTATATTATATGCATATTTTTTGGATATGAACGGTTGCGATGAAATAAAACTAAACGTAACGTCGAAATACACACCACATTTATACATCAGCGGCAACCACATTAATTATCTATATGTCCTCATGTTGTATAACGTAGTGATTACCTTCTCTCTGGTTGTCCTTTTGACGTGATGCTGTAACGACCAAACATACAAACAGACTACTGATTTATTATATGAATAGATTTGTAATCTAGTCATTTGAGTTTTTATTCCAGAGCGAGTATTGGGTATTCCTAGCACACATCTTATTTTTATAATATTATTATAATATACAATTAGACTTTAACCAATTTAAACTCGATAAAGGACCATCCAATTTAGTTTTTGAAATAATTGCAAACACGTTCCGCCAATACCCACGTGTCTAATTACCTGTATAGCTTACTGATAAACAACCTCATATAAATAAGTAGGTATCTGTTTAGACAGCGTGCTGTGAACACAATTGAATCTAGATGTGCAGTAATAGAGGTGTCAATAAGATTTTATAGGCAAGTGAACGAGTTCGTTAGCGGAGGCTGCGATATCGCGTGCAGATAGCCCTGGCAGGGCAGCCGGCCGGAGTAAAGAGGCGGAACCACACAACGGCTCGCGTTGTGCCGACGCGACGATAAATCGAATTCGCGACGACAGCGACGCTGTCCGCAGAGATCGAGGCAAACGATTACTAAACTTACGATTATATTCAGAAGAATCTCGCCGGCCCCGTCCTACCCTATGGTAATTTGTTGCAATAACATTTCGCCTCCAGCTCATGCCAGCTCCTCGACGGAGCCGCTATAAATTCACTAGATATAAATAGGGAGTAATAATGTTAGACCTTATCAATGCAATTTCTATTGTGGTCGCGTCTGTTCTGCTATCCCGTGAGTTATACCACGATAGTTGTAATTACATACTTAGTACGCAAAACGATTGGAACTCGTATGTTAGAAAATAGTTTATAATTTTACGTATTGGAGCAAAGTTACACAGGTCAATACACTATGCCTTTCTATTTATTCTAAACTAGATAGGAGACCTAAATCCACTCTTTTATTTTAAGAGCGGACTACATGTTATGCACAGTTAATCTATTCTTCATCGCATTACACAAGTAACTGTAGCCTGAAGCCAAATCCTGTGTGGGCGTCCAATTTATTTACAGAAGTTGTTTTTTGAACGGAAGCTTTAGAAAAGATAAGTCGAACACAAAGCTATCATTCCAATATAATTAAAATCTTCATTTAAAGTGAGTGGTGAACGAATCAGCTGACTATCGAATAAGTTATTGCTATTGTACTCACAGCTAAATGATACCAAAAGAAGTAGATAACAATTATCGAAACGTAACGTTTCCTCTCTCAAAGACAAAGAGCAAGGCGAATGTTTACGTGCCTAAGTTCAAAAATGTTTATTGATTACAATACATGGACGATGCCTGCCAGTTGGCGATAAGAGCATCGCGTACCCGATGTTCCCGAGTGCATCCATTTCTCCACGACACGCATCTACTTATGTGATAACGTAATGACTTTCGAGATTGACTCATGTTCGTATTGTGTGGAGTAAATAAACACGTTGGTATTGTAAGGAAACGGTAGCTTTGAACGTTGAAGCGAGCATCCGAGCGATTTTGTCTGAGTGTCCCAGGCCCGGTTATTGCTCCCTTGATTACCAACATTCGTAAATGGCTAAATGGTAAGCGCTTACTTCTATTAGTATTAGCATAGAGATTGTGATGATCTCAATGCTTAGCCACAGGACTTGTTTTGTTGATAATACCTGGATCCTATTCAGACGCACATACCAAACGAGATCTTCGGCGTTATTCCATCCCTAATAGAGACAATTTGAATACATGATAGTTTCATTTATAGCCAAATCCATATGCTGTTCGTATAAAAACTTAAATTGATTCTCACTCCAACTTTAAGTGTTGGTCTTGACTTCAATTACTAACCTAAAGTGTAATTATTAATTCTAGTTACCCTAGCTAAGTGCTTTTCGCATACAAATAGTTCTGCTTGAGTTCAAGTATAGTTTGAAATGAGTATATACCATAATGCATATACCAAATTTATGGCTTATACTACCTACTCAATGCAAACTAGATTATAATATTTTTCTTATTTCCTTCTTTATTCTCTGTGAGTTTAAGGTTGTAATTATTTGTTACTCTGATCCTATCCTCTATAATATATTCTTTGTACACCGTAAAATAGATAACATATAAAAACTGCATAAAGAGTGGTACAAAGGGCGGCCTTATTGCACACGGCAATTAATACTCTCTATAATACCATAGATTTTCCATTGAATTTACGAAAGTAAATAATAAAAAATAATTAATTAGTATTTTCTCTACATATAGGTTTGGTGTACAAACAAAGCCAAATTTAGCGCCAACCTTTTTTTTATTTACATTAAAACCTATAAATCACTCGTATTTATTTAAGGAATGAATGATAAGTTGACTAGTTAATTCATACGTTCCAGTTTAAATAGTAGACACATATGTAGCGCTATTATTATGCAGTGCAGTCTGTTATCATGTATGTGTTATGTTTGCCTAATTATTTCCAAAGTAGTGCATTGTAATACTTTGTATAAAATATTCTGTCTGAGTTAAATATTTTTAGAACACGGAGACCTTTCTTTGCTAATCTAGTGTATGATTCTTTAAGCCAATAATTATTTAAGTAATTTAAATAATTCTTTTATCGCCACATTCTAAATTAAGAGATAATTTTAATTATCTTTAGCTTTTTTGCTGTTGTGTTGCTGGAACCTCTTTAAGTACAGCACTCGCCGATCTTTATGGCCGCTCTGAATGTAGCCGTCGGTACGAACTCGCGCATGGTACACTCTAATGCAACATACTCTCATACGCACTACTCATAAACTAGCACTAACGCGCGGGAGGCGAGGACGCTTGCGGGTGGAAGACAGCGCGCGCGGGCCTACCCTGCCACCCCGCTCCGCGTACGTCCCGCTGATACCTGATTTTGGGTTCTGCGCAGCGTAATGCGGCTAGGTTCGGAGCGGCCATAAAGATTGGCGAGGGCTGTACTATTAGATATTGTTGTTATTGGCACAGGATTTTCCTTTTGGCAACAATTTCCTCTTCCTTATCGCTACCGCTGTTAATATGACCGTGGCCTTAGCCATCTAACGTAAGTTCTATGAACTGCGAGTGCAACGATACTGAATTTATGTCACGTGTTATCATTGGGAATGAATTTTGTAATGGCACGCGTTTTCCGGAGCCGTATGCAAGACACTGTCTACAATTTAAACAATAGTAGGTACTTATAGGCTGATATTGATACAAGCAGTGATATTGATTCAATTAAGTAGTTGTAGGTCGATTTATTTGTGTCAATATTTACAGATAATATAAGATAAGCCGTAAATCGTTTGTCACTAGCCGTTATAAGCCGATTGATTTCGCGTCCTACGTAATAATGTCAAATATGTAGGTCATACAGTCTAAGACGTTCCTGTTAATTAAACAGTAATACATTTTCTGACAATACGAAAGTAAGATAAACGCCTTAGAGATGGGTACTGGAGAAGAATGCTTGGCATGACCTGGACACAGTTCTGAACCAACGTCTCAATCCTCCAAGAACTTCATATTAATTAAACAGCGTCTTTCTTCCACCGTACAAAGTATGTCGTATTCTCACTTTCTTTGGCCATATTCTATCGAGAAGACAACGTCTGTGAAACGACTAGTCGTGCAGGGCTAAGTAGAAGGAAAAAGAGCGCGCAGGTCGCCCGTGCGTTGGACCGATCAAATTAAAACTGAACTCAATGCTCCATCTATGAATGTACGAGACAAGCTACAGTACGGGAGGAATGACGGATTGTTAAGCTAGCCGCTACAGCAGATATATTATGACGACCACGACCACTGTGCCAAGAGAGTTACGACGATGAAGAAGATGAATCATCAAAATGATATACAAAAGGATACTTTCAGAGATCAACAACCTTTAAGATATTTTAATTAATGTACATTACTCTGCTTATTTGGAGAATGTTGCAAATGTAACTGGGAACCTTATTAAAACTACAGTGAAACGACAATTATTTAAGCATTAATGAACGCAAAACTATGTGCATAAGTTTTTAAAGGCCATTGTTGAGCGTTCGAAAGCAGCCTCCTTCATTTCTACAACATACTTACAACCATGTCTTAAAGCATTCCTTTGTCGGGTTGGCAATGGAGATATGTGCATACCGCAATGTAAAGAAAACTGGGAGGTTATTATTGAATTCGATCCCGACCAATAATTTTGGAATAGGGATGTGGATTAGGTATGAAAAGTCGGGAAAAGCCAGACCGTAAATAGACCGTACTGGCTTTTTTAAGATACTTATTTTTTTCTTTCTTCATAACAATACAATTGCACAAAGACAAAACAAGACGCTTAAAAGTTTAGGAATAGGCGGCATGGGTCATCCCAAGTTTGTGAAAATAGTAGCCACAGTGGACGTAGCGAGTCCCAACTCCTTAACTATTATAGTATTGTGTTATTCCAATTTATGTGAACCTGCTATGACCTTTGGCTCGCTTAAACTTAACACGAGCGCTAAATTGATTTAAAATAATGTGCACGGCAGAACAGTGACGAGAACATAAAGTTAACAACTTTAAAAAAAATACTAAATCATTTGTCTAATATTAATTTAATATTTCAAATTAATTCACGAGAGTACATAAGCTTGCTGGTCTTAATGACATGTAATAACGTAATAACCAACAAGCTTACCCTCCCGTCAATCAATGGTCTTCTATCTTCGTATAAGACGCTATTATGTTACATACGAGAGAAACAATTTTCCTTACAAGCATTACTTATTTATCTTAACGCATGCTTTCGTCGCATGCTTACGTATTACGTGGCTATCGTCGTGTGTGGTCAAAAACTGATATGCCGCCACGATTAATATCGTAATGTCCACCCAAAATGGTTGCTAAATTATTTTTGTCATCATTTGCGTCATAGTGCCAAACTGATATGTGTTGCGGCTAATAATGACTTTACTAAATAATAAGGATGAGTTCCGGGTATTTGTCGGTATCAGTTTCATAAGAGAGCACTCTCTTAAGAAACTTGTAGGTTAATGTCCCCGAGGCGACAAAATGTCAAGGCACAAGACACAATAATGTGATCTTTGTGATCTTGCTTGCTTCCCGAGCTAAAGTCTAGTTGTTAACTAACATATGACGTGCAATTATTGCGTTAATGATGCTTTATTTATGCTGTCCGTTACACTAATATTGCTGTTTTGGTTATATGAAGATAAGAAGGCGAAAAGAGATGGTGAATAGTCATACATGATGTTTGTTTAGCTCTTTTAAATTCTTATGGAAATCTTACCATATATAAATTAAAAAACAATCTTTAAGTCGCATGACTGATCATGTCGCCACGCCATAGCTGTCCGGCATCACGACGCCATAGCTGACAGGCGTCGCGATGCTAAAGCTGGCTGGCATCGCATCGCCATAGCTGGCAGCGTCGCGACACCAAAGGTGAGCCATATTGTGTGCTGATATATTTTGTGCTTTAGCATATTATGTTTACAAAATCGACGTTTAATTACTTGTGTGTATGGACAAATATGTGGGTTAAATACAATTCAGGTATTTTGTCAATTCATAATCAAACCCCAATTAATTAAACACCGGCGTTATAATTCTATGGCAATAGTCTAAACTCATTCGGGGATGAAAGTGATGAAACCAGGGCACCAACCCCTTACTTGGTTGCTTCGGTCAGCAACCCCGTCTGACACTTTTATGTTCCTACTCATGTAGTCATAATGACATTTCTCTT
This sequence comes from Plusia festucae, assembly GCA_950381575.1. Taxonomy (NCBI): domain Eukaryota; kingdom Metazoa; phylum Arthropoda; class Insecta; order Lepidoptera; family Noctuidae; genus Plusia; species Plusia festucae. Next base: position 10,616,742 of record OX494434.1, read on the forward strand.
AGTAAACATGTGGTTTTAGATAAGACTCAAAAATTTTGATTAGAGACTCGATTTTTTTAACATTTTTGACATTGTAAAAATTAACAATGTATATCTGAACATGATCTATGTGTATGATAGTCACGCTGTATACCTACTTACTGTACTTTGCTATACAAACTAAACTATGCTGCTTAAAAAACTTTAAAAATATTATAAAAGTGGGAAACTGGGTGAAATTCAAAGTTACAACGCATTGCAAAGTTTATTTATGGGTAATAATCTTGTCTTTCTGTAAAATCAGGTTGAGTTTATAGAAATCACTCCCACATTGTGTATTTAATCTATTGCCGAATTCTATGTGTGACCTATATCCAACAATGAGGTGGCTGTCTGTAAATCTAACAGTCTGTTTTGATTATGTACGTAATCTGTACCATGTTCAAAATCTATCTACGTTTGTTATTTATTTTTGCATATTGATTCGAATTTAAAAGTAGAATTTGCAGTGTAATTTTGTGGTTTTTTTTTTTAATTCTATTTTGATGTGTTTGCTATTGCAAGAGGCATACATACCTACTTATTAGATTTTTTAATATAAAAAATAATTTTTCGACGCAACGTGTAGATAACAATAGATAATATAATGGCACTATAATATCTCCTGCGTACAGTTTGATCTCACCTGAGATTGGTTACCGAGGACGAAATTCGGGCTGACGAGATTAATGTTAATGTAATTTTTAGTAGGTACTAGGTAGAATAAGTTATGACATACATACCTTACCACTACATTCCAAAACGAAACCTTATTTTCGAACGATTAACCTAAACCCCAAATAGTGGTTTTGTTTACACATCGGGTTAATGAATGACCATTACAACTTTTGCTAGATCATTAGCGAGTTCAATTACCAATGGTTTATCTAAACTATCTCGTAACTGTATTATGCTAATAGTGTGTAATTTGTTTGACATAATATTACTAATATATACTTTTAGACTAATGCTTGCTCATTGGTGATTTCAGATTCCAATATTTGGAATCCAGGTTTCCTCTCGATGATTTCCATCACCGTTCGTCAATGTAGTCTTAGAATAATTAAGAAAGTCACATTGGTAATTGCCTGGGTTTGAATCTGCAACCATGTGCATAGGAATCCGACCATTGAACCGCTAGGCGACCACGACCCCAACAACGAAAGGTGTTTTAAAACATTGAGAGTAATAAATTAAATAGACTTAATGAAAACGATTTTTTTGGCAGACGCTTGACCTCCACTTGAAAGGTCGTGAGTTTATATCCATATTCCAATTTAATTTGAAATCACTTGTAAAAGGCTAAGTTATTTGAAACATTATCCTGTGATAAAATAGAGAGAGATATATTAAATTGAAAAAAAAAAGATATTAAAAATTACACTGCTTACAAGAAAGAACTAAATAAAAAATATCAAAAACCCGACTTCTTAAGTACGTACATAATAAAAATACTAAAAAATAAAAACACGTCATGCACTTAGATGACATAGTTTGTTGACTTTCAATTTTTTTTATCGTAGCCACCATATTGAATTTTCACTATCGTCATGTTTTTAGTGACATTTTCAGGAATCGATTGACGTGTGTCATTGTTTGAATCATAAAAATCGGCCCAAGTGTTTGGTCTGTATAGTGTTTCAAAGGAACATACTCATACTTGTAAGGCTGATAAACACGCCAGTCGGGTAAAAAATTGCGTTCGTTTATTTATCAACATTGCAGATTGGGATCTTCTTAGTTATAAAATTGTAAAAGGTCGCGAAACCTATGCCCTATTCTTTACTTTTTCAAGAAAAACGAAACGATACTTTCAATCCAATGATTTGCTAAGTGTTTACATAGTGAGTGACTGAGGTGAAATTAAAACTCATGATAAGATCACTCCGTTTAAAAGTTACCAGAGCTTAACAGTGAGTGTGAATTAGCGTTTGTCTTCAAGTGAGGCTAAGGAGGCTATTAGTGTGAAGTAAATAAAGGGATGTCGAACAATAGTAACAGACCGTGTCGTTAAGAGCGAGAAGTGAAGATATGGAAGCGTTTACGTGCGTGCGTGCGTGACGGGCCCGACCTACATCGCCGTGCCAAACGCCTGCCGCCACTTGACTATTCAAACCGCGGATAGTTCGGAATCTAATTACCATTATTTACCTACTTGATGCTGCGAAGGGATCACACATCTGCGAGCCTTTTGTGGACGAAGATCACTCTCAAGATAGCTTCGGTATTCTGTAGACTGAGTAAACAGAAGCTTCATTAAACGTCGTTGACTTGTTTATCACAATGACGGTTAACGAGTTTGTAATTAAGAGATCATATACCATTATGGGCATAATTAGTGTTAAAGTATCCGAGTAAGGTGTGAGTATGAAATATTAAAATAGTATTTTTTTTTTTGGTATCTGTTCTGAGTTAGTTTATAATATAATTAAACAAGCATTTATTTCTGTATTAAACATATAATTTAATTATGCATTATCATGAAAAATCAGAAATAGAATCTTAAATTCAGTGCACAGGAGTAATAATCACAACAGGGTGATCAGTGTATAGGTAATTTAAGTATTTTACCTGCCTTCGTATTTGATAGAAAATTTAGCAACTTGGCAAGTATAACTAAAATTAACAAAGCAAATAATAATTAACAACAGCCAAAAGTTATTTACGTGACAATAAAGTTTTCTATCAAATTCAATAATGTAAAAGTTATTAATATTTAGATTTAAAAACTTTCACAAATTTCCATTGAAACGCGATCAGCCTTAACAAATCGGGCTGTTTTCAAGTCCGGCTCACTTTGGCTGTTTTACATTTTCCTTTTAACCGCGATACTAGAGCTATGTACAACTTTGTCGTAAATACAAAGAAAGGAAATTAGAAAACAAAAGGTTTTCACACCATACTACAACGATAATAATTGTAAAGATAAGATAAAGCGTTCGTCGTAAGTTTGAAACTTTCGAGAAGATAGGTACTTTCCGAATTCCAAATACAAAATAGTTTGGATTAAATGGTTGAACTTTTTTTAAATTATATTATTGTAGCTGGACAAAAATATTTAATTTCTACTGACCACTTTTATAATCTAATTTTGAACTAAATAAATATCTATAGTTTTTAAAAGCCATTAAAAATCAAAATGAAAATTTGTACGAAATGTAACCATTGGGTTATTTTTGGCTAGCTGTCATTACCTACCCATGGGAGAAAAATAAGTTAAGATAAGATTGACTGCAAGGATAGCCGAGTGGTATACGATCACCACGCCAACCACTGTGCCCGACGTGTTGCGGGTTCGATCCCCGCATGGGACAAGTATTTGTGTGATCCATAAAATTAAATGCTTCTTCCAAGTCTGGGTGTTCTTTGTGCATGTGATTCAAATGTCAGTTAAGCGACACAAGGATTAAATGAATTAATGTGAAATTGTTTAAAATCTCAGTAAATAAAACGACACTAAAATAAAAGAAAAATTAATGTTCCTAGTTGTAAGAAGGATTATACTAGTATTGTTATCCCTCAATAGAAAAATAAAAAAAACCTCTTTTTTTAGCCTATACTGTCCTACAGCTAGGCACAGGCGTCCAAGTCCATCTATGTAAACTTATCTCGCTACACCTCCTCAAACACATTGACGTGGAAACGAACTAACTGTTCAGAGTAATGGTAGCACGTGTAACAAGGACATTTCTCATTATTATTCGCACGTGTCTCTAAACATTACCAAAATAATATTAATTTACGGCCCAGGCTGCATTACCAAATAGGAACCACACAAAACAATGCAAGCTATACATACTAAATCAAAACACCAACATTTTAACGATGCAAATAAACTATAATCACGTATTAAGTTTAATTCAAAAGTAATAAAATATGTTACGCATTGTTACAGTTGTAATTTGCTTTCTTGTTTCGTACTATAACTATCCAATAAATCAGTTTGAATAATCGCCGAAAGGTCGCGGTAAAAGCGTGTACAAGTATTCTAGTGTTGCATCGCATACTTATCGGATGCACCGTAATATTTTAATTTGTTACACGAATACACGTCGTTAAGGATTGTGGGAAACTAGCGAAGGCACTCTGTCACGAAGCGAAGGACTCGCCATGTAAATCGGTTTGTAATACCAAACATATCACATTAACATCGCATTATTCATACATTCATCACTTACAATTTCTATGAAATGCTGTCAAATAAGTCTTGTCTTGTTTATGTTATTACTAGCTGCGCCCCGCGGTGTACAACTTATTTTTATGGATATAAAAATCAAAATAGATGTTGGACAATTCTTAAACCTACTCGAAATGCACACAAAATTTCTACAAATCGGTCCAGCTGTTTTGAAGGAGTTTGGGAACAAATATCGCGACAAGAGAATTTTACATATTAGAGGACCTTTGCCCCGCGGTGTGAGCCGCAGTTTACCAGAAAACTTTATTTTTCGGGATTATAAGTAGCCTATGCGTTATTCCAGGGTGTCAGCTATCCCCATACCAAATTAAATCATAATTAGTCCAGCCGTTTGAGCGTGAAGATGTTATAAACTTACACCCGCACACACTCAGATAATTTTGCATGTTGATTGGTGTGATTTCAGTTAGGATTACCAGAAATATATTAATGACCCCTGAATTGTTATATTCTTTGGGCTAAGTAAGGATAGCTACTATTCAGTATGGCAACATAAATAAAAAGTTGGCGGTAGCTGCTATCGCACTAAAAGCGCTTGAAAGTAAAAAAACTTAAATCAATAAGGTATTGTTAAACTTTACTATCCATGAGCAAGTATATAATCGTTTTGTCCCGAGGAACCTTTTGACAAAAATCACTTACGAAATCAAATATTTTTTTAGTCTTTATTTAATTCTCAACATTCTATGAACCTAAGCCTAAATACTCTAGGGTAAACTGACCCTGATAGTTAAAAAAGTGCGTTATAGTTGAAGATTATGATTAGATTAATAAAATGTACGTACCTATGTTTGTAAATGTAGGGGACCCTCCCTTTGCACGGGTAGCACAGTAGTAATCTAGTCTAGCCTTTTCCCAAGTTATGTTGGTTTCGACTTCGAGTCTTCCGGATTTAGCTGAATTTTAAATGGAGCGACTGCCCGTTCTAACCACCACAACCCCTTGCTAAGTAAAGTTCTTCATTTTTCTTTTATTATTATTTTCTACATTATATTACACTTTATTACAGTATTCCATAGTTAAGACTAGTTGTCAGAATTGTAGACTTAACGACTGTCAAACCTGCTTACCGAGGCATGGAGGGGTCTCGATATGTTTACAAATGGTCACCCATCCACGGACCAACCGTGGCGAGTGCGGCTTAACTTTTATTATCGGTCAAATCGTGCGGCTTGCTTTTAGCCACGAGCCCCTCCGGGGGCAGTACAGTAATGAATGACTATTAACTATAATAATATATTAGTTTTTCTGTTTAAATGTGTACCTATCTTCACAATAACCTTTTTCCTGAATCACTCGGTTTATTTCAGAACACTGCATTAAAATCTGTTACGTAGTGTAAAGGATCTAAGCGTACACAGTGGGAGCGAATTTGTTTTAAGCTATGTGTAGATATTAAATCTCACATTTACCTCAGACTTTAGTTGAATATTTAGTTGGTACCTATTCAAAAACTTTAAAGCATAATAATTATAAAATCTCTTGTAATGTAATGAAGTATTATCCATAAATTTCAACTTTGTCAATATAATTAATTACATTGCAGACGAATCTCGTAACCATTAATCACTGTCCGTCATTTATTCAATTTGTATGTTAATGGAAATCCATTTCCAATTTTGACATCACTATTGACCGTGTCCAAGCGAATGCTGTTACAGGGACTCAAGACACAGTAATAATGGCAGTATTTGACACAAATACTCGACATAACTCTTCATTATGATGATAAATAGTCTATATCGATTCCGTCGGCTCTGGCCACGGTGGCTTGGTAATGGAACTGCTTGGTCGCTACAGTGGCCACCATTCAACCGATTTATGGTCAAAATACATTGAACGTTGCGTTTACAGTAAGTAATTCTAACAAATGACAGTTAACTGCCCATTGCATAATTGATTAAATAGCTTTCCAGCGAGGCCACGTATTCAATCGATTAGTTATTCGTACTCGTTGCACCTATTAAAGTCTGGAGTTTAAGATTGATTATAATAATTCCTATGCTTTGTACCCCATTGAAAAGGCTTGATGGAAATTCTTTTGCAAGGCGTTATAAGTTATATTAACCGTCTCTCACTCGCCTCGGGAGTTATTGAAATGATAATCTTTACAACGCGTAATCTATCGCTGAAATATGCAAATGGTATTATAATTCATTTTGAATATGGAGGCATCGGGCAGCGAGATCGAGCCCACGATCCTAATTAGCTTATTTAGCTATCCTATTCTGGATGTAGGGTTGCATGCAAACTACATTATGTAAACATTTAGCAAGAGTCCTGACACTACGCGGAATAGACACGAGCGTGCGTTTATACAAGAAACCATCTACTGAAATGAAACAGATATCTTAAGCAGAGATGTTACATCTCAATCTCATTAGGACAATTTATGCTGTAGACTAAACTGCTAACCTGACTGTTCAAATTATATTTTGGAATGAGGAGTCATGGTTTGGAGCTTGAAATCTAGAACTAGGTACCATTATAGTCTTTTAAAACTTGTGTAGTAACAAACTGAGGTGTCTGTCTACCATTCCATATTAATATTTATAATACTTACCATAATATTGCCTTTCTTCTCTTTTTAAACTCTCATACGTCCCGTAGGAAGAGGTATGAACTAATTAACTAGGGCAATATAGAGATCAGTAATACAGAGAAAAAAACGGAGGGTCTACGATTTGCCTTATGGACATGGATTACTTAAGCAGTTAGCCATCGCCAAAAGATAATGAATTTACACATTTATGTAACCTTTATATGTAATAAGTAAATACCTTTGTCTCTATAATTCAGTCGATTGTATTACAAATATCAATCCGTGGAGTACACAATATTTTTTTCCCAATCAATCAATCAACGCTTCCGGGAACTATCAATTCCCGCATGATAATATAATTATATATATTACGTTAAAGATTGTTGATGAATAAGTACATAGAGTAAGCAACAATTTGATTTTTAGTAAATATTTTGTACGGAACCAAAATGTCTATTATTTTTCTACCCTCGGTAATAGAATCACGATTCGCGGTATTAGAGTCTGGCCACGCTAACTCTGCAGTGCAATAAACGGGCAACCCCAAAAAGTATTATATATTTTAATACTTTACCAAGAAAATATCAGAATATAAACAAAACAAAATAACTTGGCTAAAATAAAAAAAAAACAACTACTATCAAATTAGTTTTTCGTAGGATAGACGGTGTTACCATCCATAGATTTTCAAATTCAATAAATTTCTTACTTCTGCAGAGTTAGCGTGGCCAGACTCTAGCTGCAATCGCTTTGCCGTACCTCGGTAATAGCGTCATTCGGATTTATATATTTAATTATTTTTTCTTTATATATTTACTCAAAACTGGCCTACATCTTAATATATTTCTAAAAGTAAAAAATCCAAAGTATCATAAAATATATACTTGTTGTCGTTTTTACGATCAGAAATTCTTATTTCGACACGTTAAACCTTAAGGTCTTGAAATTACCTCGGTAATAGCTGCTTTTACCTTACTTGCGATTTTTGTATTACTCTGTTCCATCCGCAATAGGGTCGCAGGAAAGCAATCGAATATACCTAATAATAGTACTACGATCAATGATTTTTATTTCTTCAATTTAAATTAATCTTCAACCCTCACCGTTTGACAACTGATCAACTACGTGTACGGATGAGATAGAAGCCGGCCTGCTTTCTCTCTCTTTCTATACAGTTTTCGCCCATTGTTTTTTGCAGGCCTCCTTTCTCTCCCTCTTACAGTTTTCGCCCATTTTTTTTTTTCGTTTTATTTGTTTCTCTATCGTAGCAGTGACTGATATATCGCTGTCCCCGGGCAATAAAGCGGTAATATCAAAAATCGATTTTTACAGGAGAAATAAAAGAAGCTAATTTTCATATAGTGCAGCGTATAGTGATCCAAAACAGGCGGTCAAAATGTCAAATGGAAGCTTATTTTTTTACCAACCTAACCTTTAAAAAATAATTCTATTGGTATAACTATTTAATTAAATAATTGAAAAAATGTATAATACAAATTATAGACGCTATTGATTCAATTGTAACATCATTAATGACTTTATAAACACACCGACCACTTAGACTCAGGCCCATAACAATATAATACGACATATTTTCCGCTTTAGGTCTCGAGCGTACCAGCCGATTACCACCTTCTTCAGGGAAATTTTATAGCCAAAGCTAGCTGTATCATCCACTAATCGCTATTTTAGAATCCTATCAATGAGTCATTTTTTTATGTAACCATCGTAACAAATTGACTTTATAATGTGATTTATTTTTATTTTTAACCATTTTAGACAGTATTCTATGAAATTAATATTTTTTTAGTGTTACTACTGCCTAATTTTTGTTTAATAAAATTTTAAATAATAATGACCTTTTAAAAAAAAAGTTTTACGAATCACATATCTATATATATAAAAATGAAACCCTTTTTCCGTTGTCACGACATAGCATGAAAATGGCTTGACCGATTTGGCTGATTTTGATCTTGAAATGTTTGTGGCAGTCCAGGGAAGGTTTAAAAGGTGTAAAACATAAAAAATAAGTAAAAAAAAAAAACTGTTCCTAAACTCAGGAATTACCTTAATTAATTTACTTTTGACAGAACGAAGTCTGTCCGGGCAGCTAGTTATTTAATATTAAACTTTGGAAAACAATACGAAAACACTTAAAAAAAGAAAAAGTACTATTTATTCTACCTTAATTTGAATAATATCACAATTTTAATTAGCTGTGTTATGGAAACAAAAATAAAATTGGTCAAAACCTTAAAAAAAAATATATAATACTACTTTAATTTGAATCATCGCTTTCAATATCGATTTCTTCTTCAGAGTTCCCAACACAATGTAAATTGTTATAAAATGTATGATAATGTTTCGGGATTGCTTCAGTTTTGCAGAGACTCATCAAATGGTCGTAAAGTGGTTTTGGTAAGGCGATTGACTCTCTATACAGATTTCTCAGTTCATCTTCTGAAACATCAGTCACTAGCATCTTTTTGGCTCTTCCTCTTGAAGATCTGGTGTTTGATGCAGTATTTAAAGGAATATATATATATATTCATCATCAAAGTTATACTTTAAATAAATAACATCTGGATGTGCTCGAGTAATCTTGATTTCGTGTTGTAAATCGTAAAGTTATAATTATATACTTTACAGATACTATAAAATTAGATATAAACAATTTGCATTGTGTTGGGAACTCTGAAGAAGAAATCGATATAGATAGCGATGATTCAAATTAAAGTAGTATTTTTTTTAAGGTATTGACCATTTTATTTTTGTTTCCAAAGTATAACAGCTAATTAACATTGTGATTTTATTCAAATTAAGGTAGAATAGTATGTTTACTTTTTTTCAGTGTTTTCGTATTGTTTTCCAAAGTTTAATATTTAATAAATAATAATTATGTGATTCGTAATGTTTTTTTTTTATTATTTAACATTTTAGTAAACAAAAATTAGGTAGTAGTAACACTAAAAAAATATTAATTTCATAGAATACTGTCTAAATGATGGAGAGATCGACCGAGATATTAAGCACAGAATCAGATCAGGTTGGCTTAAATGGCGACAGATGACTGGGATGATATGTGATCCTAACATGCCCGTAAAGCTGAAAGGTAAAATGTATAAATCGGCTATAAGACCTGTATTGATGTACTTATGGTTCAGAATGCTGGGCAGTGAAAGGGACTGATGAAAGACGATTGCTTCGATGGAAGACTGGAGTGACGAGATTAGATAGGATAAGGAATGAGTATATTGGAGGAAGCTTGAAAGTAGCGCCAGTGAATGAAAAGATAAGAGGTAAGCGTTTGTCGTGGTATGGACATGTTATGAGGAGGGATGAAAGTCACATAACAAAACAAGTTATAAGTATGACTGTGGATGGCTATATAAGCAGAGGGAGACCGAAAAAGAGATGGATGGATTGTGTGAAAGATAATATGAGAAAGAAAGGACTGGATACCGCGATGACGAGTAATAGAGAGGAATGGAAGGAAAATACGCATTGCGCTGACCCCATATGAATGGGATAAGGGCAGGAAGAAGAAGAAGACTGTCTAAAATGGTTAAAAATTAAAATAAATCACATTATAAAGTCAATTTGTTACGACAGTACGGCGCAGAGGTCACAATAAATTTCCGGGAAGAAAGGCGTAATAGCTTGTACAGAATAAAACATCTTGTGATTACTTCGTATTCAATGTTTACAGTTTTTTGATATAATACGTTTATTTCCAAAAACGCGGTTAAATTTATTACTGTTACTCTTTGTTTAGAAATGTAGTGTAAGGATGTTCACCGGTTTTTTGTGTTATGTTTCATAGAGTAATGCAATAAAACATTTTTAGTCGTAAGAGAATTTTCCATGCAATAAAGCTGTTATTGTCAAGTATTCTAAAGAAATATTAATTGAAAAAATCTGAAAAAAATAAGAGTGATAGACTGATACTCAGAGAAGCCAAAAATCAAATAACATTAAAAAGGGCGTAACCGGCGTTTACCGCTATATTGCCCGGGGCCAGCGATATATGCGTCATCATATTATCATTTTAATTTTTTAGTGCAACTGTCATATTAATTTTATTCTAATAGTGAATTGATAATTATTTTCAGTGCTAAAAGGTATGAGAATAGGACAACATGTAGGGGTGGCCCTCCGCAGATTTTTTTAATATGGCAGAATAACGTTTGCTGGGTCAGCTAGTACCTATGTATAGTTTTTATACTTTTGCCCGTATTTTTGGTATATGACGATATACTTGCCATATTTAAAAGTTCTATTATTTTAACTTAGCCGTATCTTATTTTACCGTAAGCGTAGATGTTTGATGTTTTTCCCAGCATCAAGGGATTTCAACTCGATTCCTTGACTCGTTCTCGATATAAAGGTTCTTGACAGACAGACAGACAGATGGTCAACAAAGTGATCTTATAATGGTTCCATCTTTTCCTTTTGAGGTGATTTTTATATTATATCAGTTTATGTGGGTGTGAAATTATCCTAGTGAGTCAAAAAAATATTTTGAATAAAACGTAGACAATGCTATTCAACGCTTTCTTTCGTTGTTCATTGTTCTATAGTACAATATGATAATCAATTTTCAGTAGAACGTTCGCATATTAGGTTCGCACGTATCTTTGAATAATGAACTATTTATTTAATTCTAAACTGGTATTACAAAAACAAATTTACGGGTGGAAAAATTAGTTCATTTTTAAATTTGAGGCCCAATCCATTTTATAAGCACGAAAATCTTCTCGCATCGCAAGATATGACGCAATTTCTGTCTTACCTGCACTTCCATCTGCACCTTCCAGATCGTGATAGAGGCCAGTAACCGAGCCATCCAGGAAGCGTCTTTTTAATCAAAATAATTTAAAGATCATTGATACGAGAAGAAGCAGAAAGGTGAATTAGCTACCAATCAAAATATATCATGTATATATTTCAACTTTACCAAACCCTACATCTGGTTACGTTTTTACCAATATCAAATCCATTCAGATATATAATAGATAAGTAAACCTCTATGCCCACGCCCTTGTAATCCTGCGTAATTTACATAGTGTTTAATAAATCAGGGCACCGCGATCACTGGGATAGACAAGTATTTAATACTACACGTGTATTTGACGTAGATACCACTCAATCTGCGAGCTTTGCGTCAGAGCTGACATCACCAAATTTTCCATAGGCTTTCAGCTGTTGAGAAATATAACCTTTTTTTGGGTCAGGTAAATAAAATATACAAAATAATTGCGAAGTTGATTGCGTTAAGCCCGTGATTGAGATGCGAAAATGTTCCTGCTCTTGGGCACAAGAAATGTCACTTGGCTCAGAAGTCAAGTGATATTTTTGCAATCGTTAAAAGGTACGTAAATAACAATAAGTCATGTGATTTATCTTTTATTGATTGCCACAACGCAACTGAGAATGCTGGTTGGAAACAAAATGCTTAAAGCTGATAAACTTAAAAAAGTAAGCATGGAGTAATTGCAGCAATTTAATTGGAAGTTATAACCACCAGAGGATGCCCGCAGGGAGGCGTGCTTTCGCCCCTTCTCTGGACTCTGGCGGTTGACCAACTGCTCTATAAAATGGCCGACCTTAACATTGACACACAGGGATACGCTGACGACCTTGTTGTTATAATAAGGGGTTTCTGCCAGAGCACAGTATCTTCCATTATGCAAAGGGCGCTAAACACCATAGGTGGGTGGTGCAAAAGAAACAATTTATCAGCTAACCCTGACAAAACTGTTATTATTCCTTTTACCAGGCGTAGACAGCTGAATAAGCTAGTCAAACCCTCTCTAAATGGAAAAGAGCTTGAGTTTTCCACAGAAGTTAAATATCTGGGCGTCACTATTGACCAGAAGCTAACATGGAATACTCACCTTAACAACATCATACAAAAGGCAAAAATTGCCTTAGGCTCCTGTAGCCGTATGATGGGCAACAACTGGGGCCTTAGTCCCAGAGCTGTCTTATGGCTGTATACCACCATTGTGAGGCCGACTATATCGTACGCCTCTGTGGTTTGGCATCACAAAGCCAATCAAAAGACAGTAATTAACAAATTAAGTAGTCTGCAAAGACTAGCCTGTCTCATGGCAACTGGGGCAATGTCCACCACACCTGGGGCGGCCCTGAACGCTCTACTATGCCTAACGCCCCTAAGTATGCATATTGCTAAGGAGGCGGGGGCAAGTGCTTACAGGATTAACGCTCAGGGGGGTTTCAATTGCATATCCCAGAGAATGAGAACAGTACTGGAGGACGTAAGAAGCACACCAGCTCTCTGCATGACTTCAGATATCATGGTTCCAAGCTGTAGCTTCCAAAAGAACTACAAAGTGGAAATACCGCACAGGGAGGACTGGTTGGACAAACAAGTCACCTGTGAAACTGGTAGCCTAATATGGTTTACTGATGGGTCCAAAATGGGCACTGACGTAGGCTTTGGCGTATATGGAGAGCAGCCAAAGTTCCGGCTATCTCAAAGCCTGGGCAAATTTGCATCCATTTTTCAAGCAGAGGTTTACGCCATTATCGAATGTGCGGAAGCAAACCTACGAAAAAATTATGCCAACCACATAATTTACATTAACTCAGACAGTCAGGCAGCGCTGAAGGCCTTAGACTCCAACTTAATAACCTCAAAGTTGGTAGCAGACTGCATGAGTCGCCTAAATACTCTAGGAGAACGAAACAGAGTAACGCTTAGGTGGGTTCCGGGTCACGCGGGAGTCGTGGGCAATGAAAATGCCGACGAACTCGCTAGAGCGGGATCGGGAAAAACGCTATATGGTCCAGAACCTTTTTGTGGCATTCCGAAAAGTCTCGCCCGAATGACCCTGGAGAACATCTATTTGAACAAATCCTGTAAGGCATGGTCAGACATGCCAGGACTGACTCACTCCAAAACTCTTGTTAAAGCCTATGACAAGAGATACACTAAGCTGATCATAGGACTGAGTAGGAAAAGAATGCGCATTCTAGTTAGAGCCCTCACTGGACACTGTTGTCTAAACAGACACATGTCCACTATGGGACTGTCCGAAACAAGAACGTGCAGAATGTGCCAGGAGTCAGACGAAACTCCGCTTCATATTCTGACGGACTGTGGACCTTTAATGCACAAGCGTAGCTTACACCTGGGCAAACATATCCTTGGCCCACAGGACGTAAAAGATATCGCCCCCCAAAAGCTACTGCGATACCTGGTGGACGTAGGACTTAGTGGCGAACTGTAAAGATAGCAGCGGCGATCACAATAGATCGATAACGGTCGCAGTGATACTGGGGCTGCAAAGTCCCAGAATAGCCGCTAAACAAAATAAAAAAAAAAAAAAAAAAAAATTGCAGCAATCAGTGGAGACATAACTTATCGATAGCATAACTACCTAAGTAATAGTCGCGGTGGTATGAAGCCTGGCAACACAGCGATAAAATTCCATATATTCAAATTATTATTAAAATGAGCAGTTTGATGTTTATGTCAAAAGGTATATTAAATTTTGCACTCAAAGCTATGGTAGGTAAATAGCCATAAAATGACTTTTCAACTTTATGCGCTAAAAGCTTAAATAATTTGTATGCTGTGTCGATGTGAGCCGACGTTTATTACTGGCACTGAGGAATCATTAGCTGTTTGAGCTGTGTACGAGACACTCAAGTGGTTACAGGCTACCTTAGTTTCATTATGAACAATTAGCATATACATCTTGTGATTCATTTGAATATAGGGCAATACTCCGACAGATTATGCGAAAAGCGAATATAATTATAACTCTATTTACATAGCAACATAGATGCAATCATAACTTATAAACTTAAAGATAAGTGAATTAAAAGTTATTTCTTGCCAATCATTACGTGTCTCAAGAAGTTCATAATTTAAGTGAAGATTATCACTTATGGGTTTCGTTATCTTAAGTTTTAATTAGGGGTGAGTTATGAAGGGTTTACAACGTTGTTATCTTTGAAAGAATTTTGTTTACTTATGTTGTGTCGCGGGGCGAGTGGGCGGCGGTGGCGGGACGCGGCAGCGTGGCGTGGAGGCGGGAGCGACCGCGGAGGATCCCACTTCACATCAAGTTGGGACCGTAGCGGACGCTTCACGCGACCCGACGCGCGACTCCGCTCCTACACGCATAGCGCGGGAAACTACGCTACGCACAGGAAATTTTCAGAACATTCTGAAAACAGTGAAAACAAAACTGGATTCCTACCCCTTTCTTTGGATTTATGTATGTTTATTGTTCAGTGGTGTTTGTGAATCTACAGCGAACATAAAACGTATAATAACGATGTGTGTTGGAGACACTGTAGTGTTATTGAGTGAAAGTAATTTGCGAAGTCGTATAATAAAATGCTAGTTCAATAATGAGGGAATTTAAAGCTGGCAACATGAAGAAGAGAAATCATAGTCAGACGTCGGAAAAGCCGAAGGGAAAACGTAGGGTAAGTTTGCACGATCGGTCTTGAGAACTGTTGATATATCAATAAGTAGAGACTGACTGACTGTCCGATATATTTATTAGGTTACATCCTAGAACATAAATTCATAAGTACTCTTCAAACAATTTCAAAAGTATTGGTGTCGCAATCAATCAAGAAAAGCATTAACTTACGCTCAACGTGAATAAAATTTTCTAGTTCCTATCTATGTTCTCATTTATTTTAGGATATTTCACAACACTAAGGAAGGCTAATGATATATAAGGTAAATTAAAAGCTTAACATTTACTTTATGTAACCGGTAAGTACTATAATAAATTTTGAACAAGATTTTGCATCACACTAATAATAAAACGTAAAAGCAATTTTATGACCCTCGATTAAACTTCTATAAAATCTAAGTGAAATTTGATACAAAATAACGTAGGTATTATGACCTATTTCAGATGATTTGCGATTGAATTCAGTGTATCCCTAATGTTGGCTAAGCAAATTAGACTAGAAAAAATGGTTTAGATAATATGTATTTTCTTGTTTATTAGAGATACGTGAAAATGGAATATAAAAGAAAAAATAATCAGAAAAAATGATATTCTCACTATCATCAAAAGAAGGAGAAGAGATGATTTTTCTTCTAAATGAAAATAAATATATCGATAAAAGTTAAAAGTAAGAAATTAAAATCAAAGCTTCTGCATCTCATAGCTTGTATTTAATTCATAATCATAATAATTTTTATGACTTACAATATAACCTAGTATCTAATCCTGAGAATTTAATTATACCTACCAAAAGCTTATGGAATGCTTTTCATTCATATAGCGAAACTGTACTTTAAGGTTTACAGAATGTTATGAAAAATAGAACCTCCTTACATTAAATTTAAACTCTAATTGTAAGATTAATATTGGATAAAAAATGCTCGTCTCGTCTTTACGAAACTAAAAGTATTAAATAAAATCATAACAAATAATGATCACACAGACTAGATGAGATTAATGAAAAAATATTTCAATACAAATATTTTTTTTGTCAAAGTATTTTGTTAGGAAAAATTTACTTTAAGAATATTATTTGTGAAAGAAAGCGTATATTGGTAAAATACTCATGAAATTATAGATATTTAAATCTGTAAGCACTGACAAGAGAATAGCTCTTAAATCTCAAATTAGATGACGATGATGTAGAGTTTATTTCGATACAAGAATCTACTTACAACTCTAGTGGTTTCGTATGTACAGATTTTTCTGAACCTTGAAAATAACGTGTAAAGGCATTCGTTCTGTTTGCTCTCTTTCCCTTCGCGTTGGATTGAAGATGGGCTATAAGAAAGGGATATATTATAAAGAGTGCAATTGAGTGCACGTACTCTCTGGCGTACTGGAATACCTTCTGAGCAGATGGCCAGTCTGCATTAAGATCTTCATCATTGAAATACGGTCGAGATGACGTTAGGGGTACGCTACAGGATTCTTAAACAATTGTAAACTTGTATTTAAGTTTATGTGTCTAAATCAAAATACGATACTAAATAAGTTATGGAAGATAATTATCATTTTATTATTATTTCTTTTAACGTAAGTTATTTTAAGTCAAGTTATCAGCTAACGAATAAGAAATAAACAACGAAACATACAGTTTATACCTATTTAAAGAAGACATAATTAAAAGTTTTTCATTACATACATACAGACGACTTATTGCAATTTTTTCTTTTATAGCTTAAATTTAAGCGTTAGTAAAAGCACATAATAATAAATTCATTTATTTAATAAAATATTATTTAACTCTACACAGCAGTATGTCTTGTTAACGCACAATTTAAATATACGTAGGTACATGTCTGTTTAACATAATTTATTAATGTGACAACATATTTTAAAAACACAGGAACATGTATCTTAACTTACGAGTCGAGTTGTGTAACTGTTATTGTCAGGGTAACAATATACTGATACCACGGTGCGTTACATGATGTACAAAAATAACACAAATACTAAGATACTTTCCGATTCTTTATACCACAAAGTATGCATGTTGTATATTCAATTTATTCCTTCGAAATATTGTCTTACGAGTTGTTAGTTATACTAGTGTGTAGATATGTTACATACACATGTTAAGCTATCACAAAACTCGAAACTGATATAATGTCATGTATATAATTTATGAAGAGTTTTTTTTTTAATTTGTGGTATGGGAGTGTTCTAGTCACAAGGGGAAATATATGCAATAAAAACGGAATTACACAAACATACCGGATAAAAAATTAAGATCGTCTTTTAAACCTAGGATACTCACTGGGCCCATACCATGAGCTTATTAAGCAAGGTTGTTGCCGCTGTGGAAGCGAGACAGCGCTATACAATGCACGTAGCAGCGTCTCGCTTCCACAGCGGCAACAACCTTGCTTAATAAGCTCATGGTATGGTATGGCACCTAATTACTGAACATACAAGTATGTATTGCTCCCTATTTATGACACACTATTAGGTCATGAAACGGTAAATCTTTTTTTTATATATATAAAGCTTATTAGCGCTGTGGATCGCACATTACTATTATTGTTAGCTCCTCGTGGTAAGCTGAATATATGCTTGTTGGGTTGATAAACAAAAGCTCTCAAGGTTTTAAAAACATGATAAAAAAAAATTATGAAAACAAAATAAAAAATCCGAGAAGAAAACGAGAGCGACCTTATTAAATATTATTGTATGTTATATCATTATTATCTTGCGTTCTTGTTGACAAATAATTGAGCTATCATAAATATGTTGATAGCATGTCTCTTTTTTTTTATTTACAACAGAACTTTGTTGCGGGGTACATATTATACAGTTCCATAAAAAAAAAACAGTAGATGAAATGTTTTGTTTGCGTTAAAGACAATTTTCAGAGTAGATAGAACTTCACTTGCTTAATGATAATGCAAAATATTACATGAAAAATTAGCACAACATTTCTAAATAATGAACTTTTATGAAATCAGATTTTTTATACATTTTGCGAGCACTGTCTACTGTAGGTACTTAGTTTGTGAAATAATTTAATACACTAAAAAAACGTTTTCTTTTTCCACCAAACACCTATGTTATGTATTACCTTCTTATTTGTTTTGGCTTGATATTGTCTATTCTTCGCCTGATCAAGTTAAATCAATCAATCAAAAAATCAATCAAGATCAATGACAATTTCAAATTCCAAAAAGACAAAAGTTTGGTATAGTTCGAGTAGTTTGTTAGGCAAATTTTCTTCGGCCCTAAGTGGCCTCCTTCAACCAAAGCTTTAAGATTTGATTGAGTAAGTTCGTTGCTAACTATTTAACTTGCTATTCAATTAGGTTCTGGATAAATTAATGATCAGATCAGCCCAGCAGCCATTGATGTTTATCAACCGTTGGTTATTGCGACAGTCTTCAACCGTAGTCCCTAAGGAACTGCGTCCTGGTGCCATACCATGAGCTTATTAAGCAAGGTTGTTGCCGCTGTGGAAGCGAGACGCTGCTACATGCATTGTATAGCGCTGTCTCGCTTCCACAGCGGCAACAACCTTGCTTAATAAGCTCATGGTATGGGCCCTGATATCGTCGGCTAACAGCCAGAATCAGAATTGTGAATTTCACTTGAGATCGTCTGATTAACCAATCATGTGACAGCGTGTAAAATTGCTGGACGTATCACCGTGGTCTATAGTGTTCTCAATTCGAAAAACGGCCGCTATCAGTGTAAGCCAGCTAAGTACATTTATTTGTTAATCGTTATTACGCTTTGTATTATTTGAAACATTAAATAGCCAATATGTAACGTTACGAAAAAATAAAAATTTGTGCGTTGTTTTATTTAGTATTAAGAACGATATTATGTTACACAAATAACCGAGGGTTTCGTAATATTTCGCATTGGTTTTCGCTTGTTTTTGCAAATAAACATATTGCAATCATTATTACGTGAACGTACTACAAAAACAAATATATTTGTTATCAGTCTATTTATGTCATTAGTAACTTTCCAACTTAAGTATCAAATGTATATCTTGTAGATAACTTTCTGTAATAATAATAATATGTTAACAAAATATTTTAACAAATTTATGGTCGACAGCACAGAAATATAATAACTTCTTTCTGTTATCTATGGTCGACAATGATGCGGATTAATTTTTGACGACATTTTTTAAGTTTGTAATACCTAGTTGGTAATTCTGATAAATTATTGTTGTTACTTACTATATTGTTCAAGTACACAATCTCCAGTCTAGTACTGTCCGGATCTTAATAGGCAATTAAATGATAGGATTACAATTAGATGCCAGAGAGACATAGGATAGCAACAATAATAGCTTATTTATACCAAAATACTATTAATATGATAGTTTGTTGGCTTGTAATTATTCTTTAAAATGGGATTGAGCTACGGTAGGTATTAAGCTTATAGTACCTGCCTTTAAAGTCGTATGTATGTATATGTGTCGTGGTGGCCTAGCGGTTCAATGACCGGATTCGCATGCACATGGTTGCAGGTTCGAACCCAGGCAAGTACCAATGTGACTTTTCAAAGTTATATGTACTTTCTCAATCATCCTAAGACATCATTGACAAACGGTGAAGGAAAACATCGTGAGGAAACCTGGATTCCATAAAAATTGGAATCTGAAATCGCCAACCCGCAATGAGCAAGCGTGGTGATCAATGCTCATTCCTTCTCTATATGGGAAGAGGCCTCTGCCCAGCAGTGGGACGTTTATAGGCCGGTATTATTATATTATATAAAGTCACACTACTGGGCATTGGCCTCTTCTAATATAGAGAAGAAACGAGCATTGATCACCACGCGATTTCAGATACTGAATATTGGAATCCAGGTTTCCTTACGATGTTTTTCTCTATCAATTTCAAATATGTAAGTAGGATAGTTATGAATGTACATAACTTTGAAAAGGATATAATAGGTAAGTAGCTACTTAGCTTATGAATAAAAAAACAGTCGAATTGAGGACCTCCTCCTTTTGGAAATCGGTTAAAAAACAGGCTAAATAGAAAAAAAATACACAAAAATGGCAGTTGTTTATAGATTTTATAGAGGATCTGTTTTTCGTTAAGAATTTCACTTTCACTTATTATTGAAACAAATAATTACATTTAACTTAAAACAGGAAAGTACCTCATTTTACGAAATCAATTAATATAGAGCCACTCTATTCCATACAAAACAACTCATTAAAAGTTACCACAAAAATCCCCCAAGCATAATGAGTGTACACAAGTAGAATGATAATGCTACCATTCAAATAACTAACATTAATAACAATTCCCATTCAAGTTTAGTTGAAATTACAAATAATATTATCGACCTACGACCTTTGTATTCGATATCGCCTAACTTAACGAATTCAGAGTTACAGTTTGCAAACGTCACATGACGTAATGCTACATCAAAGAGTACCGACATTACATCTTGTTATAATAATTCCATACAACCACAATTGTTTCCATGCATTTCCTGTTCTTAACAACGTTATTAGATAGTTTTCATTCAATAAATTCTGTTTTAAATTTGTTTTGCTAATAGGTTGGGCATTTGGTAAGCTTCGCTGTCGCATTGGGTGACAACCCTGTAATGATAGCTGTAAGGGTGATTAAATAAATAATACTTATTTATTTGTATATATTTCCATAAAACGAAAATCGAAACAATATTGACTGATTTTAAGTTTTAGATTTGTATAAGACCTGAGAAAATTGTTTAGAACATTAGTTAGTTACGTCATTAGATAGGATAAAATTTAGTGTGCCCGCCCACGTCCAATAATCGGTGACCGATGATGGGAGAAAAATAAAACGTAGATACTGATTGCAATAGTGCAACGAACACGTCCTACAAATATGTTGAAAAAATCGTATCAGAATCCGATAGTCATTCCTACAATGTCTGATCTAAGCCTTATTGAACTAAGTCCAACCAGTTTACGTACTATTTTTGTAGGGTTTAGACAAGCGTTATTTCCTTCGACTTATTATAAGTAAAAAAAAACTGTTAAATTGCTTATAATGTGTACTCTTCTGACTGCTTCGTTGGTCTAGCGGGCGTGCACGGAGTCTCGAGTTCGACTCCCGGGTCGGGAGAAAAATAATTACTGAGTTTAGAAATTCTTAGTACTTACCGTTTAGAGTCATTTAATTTGGACAAAAATTACCTATGATTAAATTGACAATTCTAAAATCAAATACGTTTTATTTTCTTTTTCTTTTTTTTATGCTATGAACCGACCAGTACTCGTACGCCGCTGCTTGGTCCAAAGAGACCCTTATATTTTTCTTGAATACCAAGAACCGAATGTGTAAAAGAAATTTAATATTACGCACTAAGTATTTGCAGTCAATGAGATGCACTTACAGTGCAGTGCATTTTAGTTGGGTACATTAACACATACGTTATACCTATTTGCATAATAAGATACTTGGGTGCGTAGCCTTATGTGTGAAAAGTTAATAGTTTCCGAGATTAAGTACAACATAGAGGTGCTTATTAAGTTACATTTGAGTAATACGTAAATTGTCAACATACTGAAGATGAAATCGAACGTATTATTATTGTAACAATCATTCTGGAGTGGACATTTAGCTAGACTTACGTTTTTTTAGTGATTAAATACAGCTATTCTAGTTCAAGCTGTATTTACAAAGCTATCCCGAAAAGAAAATAGTTTTTTTATAAGAATACGTGAATTGATTATCTCTTCTAAAACAAATGACGTTCGGAATGACGTATACAATAAACATGAGTTGTGGAAGTGTAGAGCAATAAACAAAATAACTCTCTTTATTTTCAACTAACTATCACTTGATTTTGGAAGTCAAAGAAACGGATCAGGGGTCGTTGTGAGATAGAGTAAATTACCGAAACATTTTCGGAGATATCGTTTAAGATCCACAACAGGTGTTAGGACGACGACTTGTTGAATACACTTGATGAGGGAATGTTCCCAAAGGGTACATAAGGCAAAATTGCGGAGATCAACCGATGTGTGGGCCCCCAGTAGAGCACGCGATGCGTCAGATCCCTCATACTATGTCCGGTGACCACGCGTCACTTTATAACCACTTGATTTATTTCGGGAACAAGTTCCTGTAGTAGTATGGAATACGAATCGAAATCCACAACCAGTAATTTTAAAGGTAAGAAAACCGAACCGTGTAATCGTTAACTGCAAAGCTTATCATATGATCAATTAATAACACGGACAAGGTGGTCCGACTCGATGATCATAAACAATCGTACGACAGATCGGCATTTCTAAATTAATGCCTTTTGTAAAATACTCAGCCGATATTTATTTGCGTTGGAGAGAAGTGTCCGGGTGAGATGGGCGGGCGGCGGCGGCAGCGGAGAGCGCACAAGATAGCGGGGTCACGTTCCCGAGATAAAATCCAAAGATAACAGACGTCTGTACGCGATTGTCTTTGCGCCGTGTATCAAGTATTCAAGCATTCGTTATAGACTACGGCGTACGTCCCTAACGATGTTGATAAACGGCTCAAATATGTGCTAATTACATAGATCAATGAACATATGACCGTCAATACAAACACGACACCCTGTTGCGTGGGTTTTAAGAGAGCTGTTGTTATAATAAGTGATATTATTCACAACGCGTCTCGAGTAACGTGAAATTGTAAATTAAAACAAATGTTGCCACGATATATTTTAATTATATGGCGTTATCCGCATGTTTTATATTGGTTAGCGTTGTTATGGTATAGCGTGAATAAATTTTACTGTCTACGATCTAAGGAGGAGTTATCCAAACAAATACTAGTATGTAAGATGCTATAATAAGAATGTTACAATTTGTAAAGAACCACAAACTGTAAAGATTGTAGATTTTCATAGAGCGTACATGCGTATTTGTATACATGTTTTCTGTTTGCGAATTTATACTTAATCAATATTTTACCTTTTGATGGCTTTTTGTACTTCTCTACCATTATTATTGTCCATACAATTCCATATTTTTTACAAAGTCGTCTTGACAAACTTAACACTTTTTATTTGTATTTTACTGCATTTTAGTATCTCGTGTGATCAAACTTATCGCCTGTCGTGTGAAGTCTTAAAAGCGAAAATATGTTATCTTCAACGGTTCGCAGCAATACGGGTATTTCCAAGGAGATAAGTTGCATAATCCGTAAATTTATCAAATAAAAGTATTTATAAGAATCGTATGTCGAGCTGTCCGGACCCGTTGTATTCCCGTTTTTCAAAGAGAATGTATTGAATTATTTTGACCTTAGGTCAATGTTATTTATTGGAAGTAGAGAATACCTTTGAACCTCGAGAACAATATTTCTGAGATTAATGATTAGTGCATCTTGTTAATCTTTGTATAGAATAGAGCTTAGCTTGATGTTTGGTTTTGCTTGTTTGAATTCCGATACTAATTGGCGGGCCATGATTTCTTATCTTTTTTATTCGACTGACGATGACCGCAAGCCCTGAGTCATCAAAGAATAAGGTTAGAACACAAAACTGTGAGTCTGCTCCTGTAATTGGTAAACCGACCGTAGTAAGAACAGCTGTGCGCTGTTTATGGTAATTTTATTTAAGACAGAATATTGTTGTATATTCGTCTAATATTTCAATTTGCTTCATTGAATTATAATATTTATATCAAGCTATTTATAGCACGTGCCATACTAATTAGCTTATATTGCTAATCGAAACAAAATTACCTGACAGCTTTATCACCTTTCGAGTCCGTTACCGGTAGCAAAAGGTAATAAAATTGAATAATAACCCTAAAAAGTCCATGAATATTTCATATTCAATTTTCTTAGATGTTATATTGCAAAAGTTCTAACGTTTTATTCAATCAGAACATGTAGGTATACATATTTTAGCGGCTGACAGTAGTCGTAAAAGTTTTATCACCATCATAGCCGAGGTAGGGTCTTCGTAGACTTTCAACGTACAAACGGCATGTGTTTAGATTTATAATAGATATAGCCGACAGCCATGTAGGGTGTTGAATCGTAATAAATCATGTCGCTAGATTGGATTGATGACGTATAAGATACCTCTCTAATAAATCTTAACACGAGGTGTCGTCGTTTGTACTGTCATTAAAATTCTACCGCTGACATACATTTTTGTTTAATAATGTTTTCATTATAAGTCTTAAACTTCTTGGATATTATCACGACTAAGTTTAAAGAAGAGGTAGGCAGATAATAATAATATTCTCCACATATATAAGTATATCAAAATGAACTAGCTTAAATCTGCAAAATTAAAATAAAAAAATATAGCGTTAAAAAAGCCTATTACGTTTTTGTTTCGTGATTTAGTAGTCAGCTTTCAAAGCTCAAGGACCACGATGGACGATGAAGTTCCTAACCTTAAAGCGATCATACAAAAATAGTGTATTCTGATGACAGAGATTGGTCCATAGAAAATGTAGATAACGATATACAATTATGTTTATTGTATAAAGTAATAAAGTAAATGTCGCTTCGTCTACTCGTGTTGCAACGTCAACGACAGTGACTACTGAATATACCTATGGGATACGTGAATATTGCACTAAAGTTTGTCAAACATTGTTGCGCAAATGACCATAAAACAATTGAATAACGCTTTATTATTTTATTTTATTAGAAATTCACATTTGTATTCTAAAAATAACTATTGCCAATTAATTTGAGAAAATCTCTCGGGAGCCAGTCTCTGCCAGTCTTGATCCCATTATTTACGGTATTGAAATTTACCATGATAGAATGAATAATTTGGAATTTTGGACATAGTTTAGTAGGCTACTTGAATACGTAGGTTTTTTGCGTTTTATTATCAGCTAATACTCGTTCCTTCGGTATATGGAAAGCGAACTTTGCGTAAGGTTGCCAACCGTCCGGGCTTCCCCGGATTTATCCTAGTTTAGACACGGGGGGCGTCCGGGCGGGGTCTCATTTGTAGTCCGGGTTTAAAAACTTCAAGTTAAGGGCCGACTGCGACGATTATTTTTTTAACATTATCTACTGTTTTTTTATAACACTGTCTATGTCCGGGTTCTGGGTTTTACAATCCGGGGTTTTCACGTGTATTGTCCAGGTTGCCAATTTTTGGAGATGCCAACTCTACCTATGAATATTGCCCGATATTAATAATAATATCAGGCAATATTCTCTGCCGGGATACTAGAACTAGGTAACATTCTCTATAATTTAAAGTAAAAAGAAACGCAACTACATGAGCAAAAATATATTTATGAGGTAGCCTGAGCTTTAGTTTCCTAACTAGAGAAAACTCCTTCGTGCTAATAATTATCAAGTGTAACCAAAGCCTTCCAAATCGTGACCTAATAACTTCTGTAATGAGGCCATTTCACCAAGGACAGGAAAATATAAATACAATCCCCGTATCTTTTTGTGTTTTCATTTGTTTCTCATACTTTTATCGCTTAGTGAAGATGGCCTCGACTTAATCACTTCTCTTTTAACCAAGAAAGCCTTCGCTGTTACCAACCAATATTCACTCTGTACTATAATATTATAAGGCTGAAGAGCTTGTTTGTTTGTTTGTTTGAACGCGCTAATCTCAGAAGCTAATGGTCCGATTTGAAAGAATCTTTCACTATTAGATAGCCCTCTTATTGAGGAAGGCTATAGGCTAATAAAATTTGTCATGATAAACGACGCCCACGCGGGCGGAGCTGCGAGCAAAAGCTAGTAAAAAATATTAAGGCTCAATACTGGCAATAGATATATCCTTGATAAAATACTCTAATTTTCATAATAAAACGTAACATAGTTTTGTTAATTAAATACAAATAGAAAGAAGGAAAAATTTTAACCTCCGACAGGACTCGAACCTGCTACTACTGGTTCAACGCACCAGTCCTTTCCCTAATACGCTACAGAGGTAACTTAGTTACTACGGATGATATCAAAAGACGACGTAATTTTGTTTTTTTTTTATTATTGAAACGGAAGCTGACTTCCTGAACTAGTCTTTGATCTTACTTTAAGGGTTGAGGCACGTCAACCGGAATAAATTTAATCTTCTCCAGAGGGTTCTTGAGAAAAGGTTTTGCCTATTCGATCCCAAGGAAACATGTAATAAGATATATCACCTTTAGTATTTCGGTTTCCCGACCAAAGGCGTTTTGAAGAAAATACAAGACAATTCAAACAGTCATAAAAATAATACAAGGATCGAGTTCTACAACTATCTCACTGATATTATAAAGGCGAATGTTTGTGTTTGTGTCTGTAACGGCTGTAACAATTTTGATAAAATTTGGTATGGAGGTTACCTTGGATTAACATAATTATGGGTCATAGGCATAATGCAACATGTGTAACCGCGTCGACACCTCGGCGCGTTTATGCTGACGCTGTCGCTAGCCGGGCCGCAGCTCGCACACCTAGCTGCGCCGCACCCGTCCCCGCGCCCGCCCCGGCGCCCCCCCGCGCGGCTCCTCCACGTGCCGCGCGCGCTCCGTGCCCCGCCCCGCCTCCCGCGCCTGCTGCGCAGGTGCCACGACGGGATGAAGACGGTTTCGAGATGGTGCAGAGGAAGCGCCGTCCCAGAACTGTTCAGAACCGCTGCGGTAAAGCCCCGCCGGAGCCCAACGTGCTCGTGCGCGCCGCCATGCCGAACACACCAGTATATGTCTCCCGCCTACACTTCTCAGTTAAGGCGGAGAACATTGCAGAGTACGTGCGCCAGAAGCTGAAGTATTCGCCGAGGGTGCAGGAGCTGGAGTCGCGCCGCAACGTCAACTTCAAGGCGTTTGTGGTGCGAGTACCAAACTGCTACGTCATTACTGAAGACTTCTGGCCGCAGGGCGTGGTGTTCCGCCGCTTCCGCGGACAAGTACCACCGGAACGCACTAAGACGTAGTGCATGGAAGTTTTTACTAACATAATTTTAAGCTATATACTAACAACTTTTATAATATATTGTATATATGCTAGTTTGTAAGGTATATATCTATGGGCCTTAGTTGCCTGAGAATAAATGAGTTTATTTATTATTTATTTATTTATTTATAACAATGCGGGGTACAATAAAATATGGAAATATTATCGCTTCTACGTAACTAACTTATTAAAATTGGTATTAGATGAGATTGCGAATTTTATACACGTGCGTGTAAAAAAATACGGAAGTTACAAATACCTCCGTAAAATACTCATCAACAGAGGAAAAAATAAAGAAAAAAGCTTTGATTACATACATGATTCCATTGTTCCGATTGTAGGGAGAAGCTCCATCTAGACAAACACACAACAACATATATAATCAAAGAAAAAAGATATCTAAGGGCCGAAAAACAACAACCCCTTATATATGTTAAGTGCAATCGAGCTGTGTATGCAGGCAACTTCCTTATAATGAAGTGGGCGAATAGTAGAGTTACTGTGTGAATGTACCAAATATGCCAGTCCCTACTGACCTTATTTATCCCTTAATAACCAGCGACACTGCGTCGGTTAAAGGTATGGCAAGCCTTACTTACAATGTAGCGAGAAAAACTAGCTTTTACATATTTGTTTGAGAACTCCAAGCCTTATATCGGAATGACATGGCGACTTGCCTGATCCCACAAAGGCAACTTGTTTCTCAACAAAACTGATTGCAAAAAAATCGTGTCAAATAACCTTGTAGCGACAAGAAATAATTTGATCCAGTCAATACAAACCATTTTGAGATATCATTAAAATTTTATAATCTATAAAACTGCTTTACTTAAGCTAGTTCTGAAGGAAAACGCTGTTTTATAAATGACAACTAATAATGCTAGTCTTCTATTTAGGACATTAATTATATTAATCGAAAATAAATATATATCTTTAGCTAAATACAGTTTATTTAGTCATTAAAGTGTTGATAGATGACCGTCATTACGCGACAGCAAAGTTGTCCTCTATTATACCTAGGTAATAAATACTAAGGAGTCTCATGCCGTCTCTGTCACTTTAAGGTGTGAAGTAGCGACAAATAGACATTTAAGAACATCAGCGTTTTAGTATTCGGGGATTAGTATCTTAATAAATTTTAGTTTATGTACTGTTTAATTTCACTAAACGTTGGAACACTGCTGTCCCCATCTTGGAGGTGGGCGCTAACCATTGCGACAGTTTTCCTAACTAATATTATTCATTTGCTTTTTGTTTTTTTATTGTTTTCCCACATTGCTGATAGGCTTAGTAATGTCAGTGTAATTCTGTTGTGGGACTAAAGTGACCTCTGATAAGATAGGAATTATGATTTATTTATTTATTTATTTTATTTATTTATTTTAATTTAAATAGAACGGCCGAAACCAATTACACTATTTAAACATATTTATAACAAAAAAAAAAATTCTGTATAACAAAAAATAAAAGAATATTTATGACAAAAAAATTAAAACAAAAAACATATTTATAACAAAACTCATCACTCATGTCATACATTCTTTTCACAAAAATTAAAACATTCTGACATTATCGCCTTCCATTCATCCGCAAACATATCAAGATCAGTGTTATAGTTCAGGAGAGCATTAATAGCAGCTAATGTCCGCGGAATAGGCGACTTAGAGTGAGCAACAGTACGGCTAGTTGGAACAGCCAGTAAGCGGTGTTTTCTACCACGACAGTAATTGTCTGGGATGAATAGATTGCAAACTTCATTGTGCAGATCAGGATCATCAATAATCCCTCTAAGAATTTTAAATAATACCGTCATCTGATCTCGCGACCTTCTTACCTCTAGAGAGTTGAAATTTAAGCAACCTAACAGGAATTTAGTGGGATACAAGTAGGGATAATACCCGTACAAATGTTTGTAAAGATATCTGAGGAATGCTTTTTGCACTTTCTCCAAGGCTAATGCATACTGCTTTTCAAAAGGATTCCAAACGCACGCACTAGACTCAAGCTTGCTACGGACTAATGCCCCAAAAATAAGCTTGATAACGTGGGGGTTGTGGAAGTCACGACAGTTCCTTAAAACGAAACCAAGGCGCCTGAAGGACTCCCTGGCAGTGGATGCAATGTGGTCGTGAAAAGTGAGCTTACGGTCAAATATGACTCCCAGGTCTTTCATGGAATCAGTTCTTACAATTATATCTCCATTCAGTTTATATGGAAAGCTGACTGGGCGCCGCATGCGACCAAAAGTCATCACGTAGCATTTGGACATATTGAATTCCATTTTATTTTCTAAGCTCCACTTATATACTGAATCAATGTCTGATTGCAGAGCTTGGCAATCGCGCTCAGATTTAATTTCATAATATAGCTTTAAGTCATCAGCATATAAGAGGGATCTGACATTTGCAACCACATCAGGGAGATCATTAACCATTAAAATGAAAAGCAGAGGGCCGACTACCGAACCTTGACTCACGCCCGAGCGAGTGTGGTATGGGAGTGACTCGTAAAGACCTAATCTGACAAATTGTTGTCGATCCCGCAAATAATCTGCAAGAAGTCGTAGAAGCCCTGGGGCAATACCTAACCTACTGAGCTTTGATAGCAGGACGTCATTGTTGACTCTGTCAAATGCCTTTTGAAAGTCAAAGTAAACAACGTCTACCTGGCATCTGCGATCAAGACAAGTGGAGATGTAATGAACTAGTGGCAGTAAGTTGGTATTGACCGATCTCTTTTCGCGAAAGCCATGTTGCTCATTGCACAAGTACTGTTTCACTTGCTGGTAAATTCCTTGATGTAGGACATTCTCAAAAACTTTCGCCGGGGAAGACAGAATCGCAATGGGACGATATTCATCGACTGAGGATTTATTGGAAGACTTCGGTATGGGAGCCACACGTGATATCTTCCATGGAGGTGGATAGACGCCAGATTTTAAAGCTACATTAAAGATGTGGTTTAAGGGCTGAATGAGAAATTCCTTTCCCTCTTTTAAGAACCATGGAGGAATAGAATCAGGGCCAATGGAACTATTGATTTTTAGTTTATTTATTCCAGCGCTTATGTCACTTTCAGAAAATTCACGGATATTAACGTAATTACTAATATTACAGTTGCTTATATTAGCCATATTCTCAAGGTCTAATCTTGGAACTTCAGTTTGAAAGACGCTCCCGAAATAATCCGCAAACGCCTCTGCGGCTGCTACACCACTGTGAGTTTTACCTTTGTGGGTTACGTTGGGCTCAAACCCGCCCTTAGATCTAAGGTTACAGATATGCTGCCAGAATTCTTTAGGGTTTCTCTTAATGTTCCCTTCGATTCTCCTAATGTAGGTATCATAAGCAGTCGATATACGAGACTTTAGGCTAGATCTGTAGTCAGAGAATTGCTTATATAATAGTTCACATTTATTCTTTTTCCAGGCGGAATGTAATTTAAGTTTTTTCTGGATGTCCAGAATAATATCCGATGTGAACCAGATGGGGTATCTTCTATTTGTCTTTCTGTTTCGGCATTTTTTAGGGATACAGGCGTCAAATAAGCTGTAAATAATACTATAGAAAGCCTGAGTGCTAGTGCGAACGTCATTGGATGATATAACTGCATCCCAAGATACCTTAGAAAGAAGATCGTAAAGCAGAACGCGATTTTTTTTTTTGAAATTCCAGTCCCTACTTCGGTCAACATTACTTGGTTCAAGCTTTTCACGTACACCAGATGACTGTAGTTTTACCTGGATGTCCAACGGCGGATGGTACGGATCAGGGGGTACCAAACCTTCTACTGCTGTTACATATACGTCACGCAGGCTAGCGCTTTCCTGAACCAAAACAACATCCAACATTCCCCCATGCATGTTTTTAACAATGTTTCTTTCACACATATTCGAAAATGTTAGAAAATAACAGTAATAATTGCGAACATTTAAGGAAGCACTGTTTAAATTTATATCACCTAATATGATAACTATTCCTTTCAAATCGTTTATAAAACTTTCTACTTTTGTAAACCAAGTCATATAATCACTGTCAGTGGCACTTGGTTTTATATATACGACGCACATATAAACAGGGGAGCCATCACATGTGAAACTCGACCAAAGATCTTCACCACTGTCTGTCTCAAATTCACGTCGACGGCACAGGACAATGGGTTTGCGGGCCATGAGCAGCACACCTCCACAAGGTGTACCTCTGTCGCGCCTTAATACGGTCCACTCGCCATTGGCGAGTTCAGTATCTTCAACCGAGGCGTCCAAGAAAGTCTCGGTGGCTGCTACTAGGTCTTGTTCGGCTATCTGCAAATTGTTACGCCACATCCGGAGCTTTGATTTAATTCCACGAACATTCTGGTATTTACAGTTTATTTCGGTAGTTATGGTGCTTGATCTGAAAGCTGCTGAGGGTCCGGCTACTATACCATCACTATGCTGCCTTGTCTCCCCCTTTGAGTTGTTCATGAAAGGGCTGTGAGGTAACTACATGCTGGCTTTTAGACTGGACGGAAGACGTTCCCCTATAATTGATCCAAGGCTTTATTCTCGCATTCACCGGCCACACATCTGCGGAATAGCAGCGCTCATAGCATGCGGTGGGAACGCCAATTTTGAAAGACTTGTAGCTTCCTTTCGGAGTAAGTTCATTGATGGTGCAGGTATTAGTGCCACATAAAGTGCGAAGATAGTCTTTAATTTCATCGGCTGTGGACTCCATGTTCCATAGGTGTAAGTACTTCCGAGCTTCTACGGCCTTTAGTGATGTCACGTTAGGCCCAGCAGCTCCTTGAATTGACACTGGGCGACGATTTTTCGATTTCCGTGCTACTCGTGTCCATTCCTGAGAGTTCGATGCTAGTGAATTAGAAGATGCAGCCTGCGAGACCATTTCAGCTGGCGCAGGCTCGGTGTTGGATTCACCTGGGCTGGCACAAGCTGGAGCTGTTGCTGGGAGGTTCTTATTTGAGATGGGCTGCTCTGTACTGCTTCCAGATATCAGTGGCTTACTTTGAAAATTCAGTTCCAGACGATTTAGTCTGTGGCTCAGTTCTATCACAGTGTTCTGCATAGAAACGTTTTGAGACTTTAAGTTTTCCATTGCTAATTTAACCTCTGCATGCTCAGTGGCGATTCCCGCAATCTGGGTTTTAACTGCATTCACATAATCTTTTGCGCTATTGATTTCCTGTTTCACTAATCGGAGTTCCTCACTAATTAGAACGCTTATGCTATCATTGATTTTTGACAGCATACAACTTAACTGATCTTGCAGTACGTCTTGTACGACATTACGAATATCATCAGTTGTCAAGGTATTACAAGAATTTGGGGGTGAGTGCAGTGCTTGTCTTTTAGCATTTCTCATGGTAACATTAGCATTGAAGCGAATAGGCGTATCATCATCCCTTGGCGCTTTAGAATTTTTACTAGAGCAGGATGGGCAATTCCAAGCTTTGGAGGTAAAGAGCTCTTCATCGCAGATTGTTAAGCAGGCAAGGTGAAATGCTTTGTTACAGATAGTGCAATTACGATAATTTCCTTCATCCAATCCACCCACGCAGCATCCCCATATCAATAATTCTTCAGCTATTTTAGACATTATTAATAATCGTAATATGCAGTAATAGAAAATTTAATAATGTAAACAAGTGCAAGAACACTACATATTTAAAATCCAATGCGTAGACTAGCGAAGCAGGCAAGCTTTAACTCGCGGCCGACACGGCGTGACACAGAACGCGATCCTTTCCAGCTAGGCGACACCGAGAGGCACCGTGCACAGTGGGCGGGGCGATAACACTGCGTAGACACAGAACGACACAAAATGCGACTCTTTCCAATTAGCTATTAGCTCTTTCCAATTACACTGTGTTTTTTCTCAGAGTTCGTTATTTCAAATATTGAAAATAAAAATGGTTATAACTTGAGAACCAGTTGATGTTCGTACGTTATGTTTTCACTGTTATTATATACACTTGTAGTGGAGTGTCACAGTGTATTACACTAAAATGTTTTGTCCGGTTTTGCACGTATCTCAAATTTATAACACGGAGGCCGCTTCGGCACTACACACTCGACCCGCGGGGTAGATGTAACTGTAAAATATATATTGTTCTCTCAGAGGCAACCGAGTAGGCAGAAAGCAATGCGCCGTCTACGTTCCTTTATCTTTGTCAACGGCGCTCGCATGCGTCACCACGCAAGGGTGCACGCCGAAGTGTTACTAATGCGCAGCACCTAACCGCGCGAGTTGCGTGCGCTGCACGCGAAACGTCAAGTCATGCACTCACCCGTTGACCAGCTGAGATTTTAACTTTTTAACGGATCACACCACAAATAATTATTTTCACAATATTTAGAATAAAATTTTTGCTGATTTACACTTGCTTGATGAGTTTTGTATCACTGTGTTATGTTTTATTTGAGAATTAAGCCCAATTTAGGTATTATATTAGATTTTAAATAAAGAGCAAGTTCACTTGAATGTTCACAGTACCGACCACTTGGTCAAAGATGATAAAGAGGACAGGACTACTATGTGGTAAGGAATGTGAATATGCAAACTTGTAAGGGTCGCCGGTCGCCTCAAAATGAATTCCAATTAATTTCAAAGAAAAATATCTGCATAATTCCTACGTTTACTAGGTGCAGCTAAAAATAGAAGAATACATTTATTAAAAAAAATAGTTGAAGAATTATGTTAGGTAGTCCTTAGACCCTTTTAAAAGTGTGGTGAAATCATTTAATCCAAAATTATAATAAGGAACTAATTATTAAAATTATTAATCTAGTTTTTAAAAATAATTTAAGCACTCAAAATGTTTATTACAATTCATCATTTTTGACAGGGATTCGCTATTCGGAATAGCGTACTGGGATTGGTTTGTACGTGTATGTAACCGTTCGGAACAAATTATTATTTTTTATCCATATTCCGAACGTATCCCACGAATGGGATCGGATTGCGGGATCCATTCAACTAATCTTGCATTGATTAGCAGTTCAGCCGGGGTTTGGGCATATTTGACACCAAATTTTCATCAAACTTTGAAATGACTTGAGAATTATAATAACTTTGCCCAGTATGTCACCCAGAAAGTAGAAAAAATACTTAATACATTAAAAACAAGTTTGCAATTTATTTATGTACCTATGCAGCGCACGTACCGTGATCACTTGTCGTTTAAGACCGTAAAATTATAACGATCTTTAACGATAATTGTAGACATAAAATAAATTTATTTATGTTACTGTGCGTCCATTAATTTGCAAACGTACTTATGAAACAAAACGCATTAAAAGTGCTGAGAGTGATTTCCGACATTACATAATTTACTAGGCACTAAGCTTTAAGCTTATTCAGAATTTCAGACACGAATTTTTGCTAAACATATTCCGCGCGCACAAATTGGTTCCATTGTTTTCCGTATTATTTTGACAGTTACTGTATAACATAAGTGGGTATCTATCAGCGTTGCCAGCCGTCCAGATTTTGGCGGGACGTCCCGATATTTAAATCAAAATTAAATGTCCCGCGCGGGACAGGCTCAGTCCCGCTTATCGGAGATAACTCGACCGTGCTTGATCTTTATTAAAGAGACAACGGAAACTTTAAAAGAAGTTAAATCTTCATAAAACTATCATGAATAAGTAATTCTTATAAATAATAATTCTCTTATTGTAAGTTGCAATTTGTAAAATTCACTCCACAGGCTATTTTTTGAAACGTCATATTTTTCTAATGAATTCAATGAAATTTTTTGATTTAGATTTGTGTTTTTTTTATTCTGAAGACTTATAAGACTCTACTACAAAACTTAACTATATCGATAGGGTAAATCTGATGTAAAATATTATATTTTTATTAAAATACATTTTCTATGGCTATTTTTGCCATCTATTGTCACGTAAACGTAATTTTAATTCAAATAAAAAGATAAATATTTAAAAACTTCTGATTATATACGTTTTTTTACTATGTCCCGCTTTCGACGACGAAAGAATCCCGCTGTTTTCACTCAGAAAGTTCCAAAATCCCGACTTGGCAAAAAAAAACTGGCAACACTGGTATCTATACTGATATAATAAAGAGGTTTGCTTGTTTAAGCCCGCTGATCACTGGAACTCCAACCACATTGAAAATGAAATACTTTGTGTAAATGGAAATGTCATCATGATAAACAGTTCTGGCTACTTTCATTTTTGAAAAGCAATTCAACAACGCAAATGAAGTCGCAGGGGACTGTTCTTCTTTTTCTTCTCAATGTCAATGATTCTCAAATTCTGTCAGACCAAAACGTTGCCATCTGGATATCATTGTCGTTGGCTTTCATTACGACCTGCCTCCTTAGACATTGTATCTCTACTATCGTTATCGCTGATCGAATCGCTCAAATGTATGAAAGTGACAAGTCGAAGTCACGTGACTTATCGAAGAGAAATGTCATTTAATCGATTAGAATAATCGTTAACGCTTATAGAAATATACTTTGTCTAAGGGGGCTGGAGAGTGCAGGGGACTATTGGTTCATAATATTTGTTTAACTTTGCCTCAAAATTTATATAATGCTATAATGATTGTTATCACAGAACAAAATACCTACTTTAGAAACCCGTTAGCACAAAGCTCTTTTTATTTTTTACTAAGTAGCAAGATAGCTGGAAATGGTTTACATGAATAAAACAACTGTTAACGTTAACTCCTTATCAGGGATTATGCTAAGCAATTAACAAATGCCACACGGGTGCCCATCACTGGGGTCTTGTATACAAATGGAGATGATTAAGTACTAATAAACCTTCGCGCTGGTGGTCTAGATCTATAGAGATCGCAAAATTAATTTAAATTGAACTTCGGAATGTAGAAAGCAAAGCTGATAATGTTTGATTAACTATCATATTTTAAATTAAAATATCCTACTTAAGTACACTGTAAAACACTTGGTCCAATAAATAAATAAATTATAATTGTATAAATATTATCATTATTATTATCAAGAAACCTATTAAATTTTCAATATTATTTAAAAGGTTTGATAATTTAAAAGACAATATAATTTAATAAAATATATTCTTTTACGGGCAAAATGAGCGTTTATTTCATTTTTTTATCTGAAATATTTTATTCTTACCTTAAACTATATGTCGTGACTTAATGTGGTAATTGTTCGAACCCGAGCAATTACCAACGTGACTTTTCAAAGTGCTTTCTTAATCATTCTAAGACACAATTGACAAATGGTGAAAGAAAACATCGTGAGTGAGTGACGTTAACAAAAAATTGGAATCTGAAATCGCCCTAAATGAGCAAGCGTGGTGATCAATGCTCATTCCTTCTTCGATCAATATTGGAAGAAGCCCGTGCCCAGCAGTGGGACGTTTATAGGCCCATATTAATATATTAAAAAAACGATTTCACATTTTTTTGTTATCGAAGGAAAATAACACAATACATTTACAAACAAATATCCAAAATAAAATGAAAAGTTCTGTATTGTCAACGTTATTTTATTCAGATATTGTGTATTAAATTATACCGGGGCTTGTACCACGAAATGAAACCACCTTGTAACGCCCACTCCACCTTCTTTGAATCGTTTCAATTACGACCAGAATTCATATTTAGGTGATATCCATTGTTCTTGTATCATCCGACATGGCACATTTAACAAGGTGAAATAAACCATTTTTTTTTTATTATTTTGTATTTTTTCTTTCTACTTAACAGAATAGGGTCAGTTTGTGTAGTTATTAAAATACTTAACTAAATATACTGACCCTGTTCTAACAAGACAATCTTTTTATACATTTTTAAACATATAAAAAGGGCGGGCCTGTTGGTCTAGTGGTTAGTGATCCTGACTGCTGGAGGTCGTGGATTCGATTCCCATTCAGGACAAATCTTTGTATGATGAGCACGATAATTTGTTCCGTGTCTATATAAGTACCTTTATCAGTTGTCTGGTTGTCATAGTACAGGCTCTGCCTAGTTTTGGACCAGATCCGAGAGAAGGTAATCACTGGACCAGATGACCATGTGTGAAATGTCACAAGATATTAAAAATAAGGAACTTAAATTTTGCTAAGTTGTCTTTGGGTAAAACTCAATTGAACTATGTCCATAATTGTCTATACCCAGCGCTAGGTGCTCTACATATTACTTTGAAACATGGACAGTTGAAAGTTATTTTGGGAGTCATCACTTCATCAGAGACATTAACATTCATAATAATAATGGTTAATACCTAGCTAAATCCCAGACCTATATTTAGATCTCGCTTTGTAATAAGACGGAATGAGTTTTATAACGGCAATGGCTGATACCAACTCTACCTTCCTTATAATAGCGGCAGGCTACACGCCAGAAAAAGCTATAAACATAGCTTTAGTCTTGTGAACTTCAATGAGAAGCAAATGTAGGACAATCGTTACCCGCTTACATTGTTATTTTTCTTGGAGGCTACTTTAACTCAAATTTAAGGACAACCTTTCGGTTGCGAGGTGTGTCACCGTGTTCTTACTTTATGTATGATTCGTTATTATAAACAGCCAGTATGTAAGGAACTATGTATTTTAATTAATTTAAACATAGACATAAAGTTATTGGTGTCTCCTGCCCACTTGTACGTCTTGTCGCGAGATTATTTCGACACAAACCAATAAAGTATAAACGGCGGGTGATGTAAATGACAATCATTAATTACTGGTTCCCAATTAACATACAGTGGCAAAACTGTGTGTATTAATTATTTCGTCATTATTATTGAAACTTTACGTAGGAATCAATAGGAATGGCTGGAAATCAGCACTGTGACGGGTCATGCTTGTCCCGGTAAGTACAGCGGTAACTGAGCTATCTCCTTTCGCGTTCTTTTCTTTTTCTATTTGTTTTTTGTTTCAATAAAGGCCTCTTGTTTTTATTTTTTATTTTATTTCTTGTAGATTAAGGAGAATTAATTTTGCAATGTCGACTATGAGCATTATGTACAAATATAGAACAACAACTCGAATTTTCTATCTTGTTCTTTGCGCATGTCATAAAATGAGTCGCAATAAACATAAACGGAATCCACGAAATTAATTCTCTTAAAAGTACTTTTCAGATATCAACACTTTTTTTACGGTGTGGGATAGCAAAATACTTAAGTAGATTATACATGTACTTAAATGGTATCCGTAAATGAAGGAAAGAGGAAAAAATTATAAATTTCGTTATAAAACATTCTAGCACATAAATCTAGAAAAAATATTATTATTTATAAAAGCATGTAGACTGATAAAATAATAATATCAAAAATTATCATTTTGGTGTATTTTTAAAAAACAAATAACATAACTTAGAGTCAACCTTTTTCATATTATATTACATTCAAATATTTATTTGCGTATTATTAACATTTTTTGTCCACGGTAATAATGGGATTTAACTTGATTAAAGTTACAGTCTGTTTGAAATATTTTCCATAAAGAGTCACGAGGCTTCACGAGTCTTCAAATAATTGTACCTACTCTAACATTTATAAATACATCGCTTCATTGAATTCTATACGTATTTGACCCAATATAAAGACTTGACAGTTGAATGACTAGGATAATTAATTTGGTAATTAAATTAAACTTCGCAATTCCTATTAACTTAAATAATGAGCATTGATGGAATTCTTCGCATTTATCACTATACGAACAAATATCTATTTTAATTCCTATGGGAAGGATAAGTATACGGTGTAATTAAAACATGTTTGAAAACAAATGTTCTTCTTTCGTTGTAAAATAGAAAAATAATCAATAAAAATCATACGATAGCTCGTCGAGTACGCTTTAAAACGTACGCAAAGTTTTCGAGAAGATTCTACAAAATCCTCACTAGACTTGAAAACGGCCAATAATTTTCCAGAGTGTAGATTTTTCGTATCGTGCAAAAATAGCAAATATCGACGTCGGCGTTAAGTGCTAGACGACAGTCGAATAAACAGAGCGGCCAGCTCAAGGGCGCTCGTTTTTGTAACCAGTGCTGCATCCCACGCGTAGAGCACGGTGATTCGTCCATACCCGCGCCCCTGCCCGAATGCCCGTGCCTCACCAAATTGCCATTGAATAACCTATAAATTGCTGCAATACCGACATTTTATGTCCACAATGATCGAACACAAACTATCTTACGACCTTAGCATCTGCTCCTTAATCCAGAACTAATAATGTGTTAACGCACAATACCATGATTTACGTCTCAATATTCCTAATAATATTCACTTAAGATTAATGCGATACATTTTTTCATGATTGCCCTCCGTTTTATGAGCAGAATAACGAAGCGATTACTATTAGAAATAAGTTATTCTAAATTGAATCGGAGTAATTGAATAACATCTTTCCGTTCACGTAAAATATTAGCTACGTTTAAGTAATCAATCAAGTGGATTTAGTTAAGATTGAAACTGCTTTCTAATATACAACTTTTCATAAAATTAGGGTTCATTGGAAAGTAATGATTAGGTTTGAAATTAATGTAAATCCAAGAAACTAAATAGCAACTTGATCTTGATTGTAATTAGTTATTCCAAGTAAGTTAGTATTGTTGTACAAACAAATATATTATTAACTCATAAGAAATCGATCTCAGCTTTATTTATACGTTGCGACCGATACAGATTTAAATACGCTCTGGTAACCCCTGAGGCATGCGTAATGAAAAGATTGACAGAAGTTCTGAAGTTCAAGTTTACTCATTAATAGCATTATACAGGTCTATAGCATGTTGAATGACGAATTTAGGCTCGCTTACAGAGAAGCTTGCATTGTATTGCACAAGATAATCAAGATCTGCAAGTTTTTTATAATTCGATACATCATGGTCATGGAAAAATTGCACAGCAAGTCTGGAGTAGACAAATTTGAGTGGTTTATGTAACAAACAAATTGGTACACGCCAACAGGTGCGTCGATACACACAAAATAGACCATTGCGTAAACGAGGCATGCAACATTAGAGCACGGTGCAACATCTAATTAAAGGATCATTGTTCGTAGAATGTGGGTCGGGCCGACTCTTGCAACTGGGACGTAGTTCCGAACGCACCGTGGCCAACAATTCGCATGCCCCAAATGCACATTTCCGCATTAAGACCCCGTGACACTGGCTGTGACAGGTGACAACGACCGACGATCGTAGTTTCAAATTGTAATCTCTAACTATCAGTCATTAACTGTGCTGGTAAGGAAACTGTTGCCGGCATTTAGGTGATCTGTGTTAGGTGCTATTAGAAATTCTCACGAAATGAATATTAATCTCTTAGGAGTTTTAGAAGATAGGCATTCCTTTCCCGTTCAATCCAAGGTAATTTAAATTAAGTTTGTGTTCTAAGTAAATTGATTTTTGTACAGTTTACAAATAAGTCTTCCCAAAAATGTGCACATTTCTGGTCTTTGTTATACGTCATAGTTTTTTATCTAAATGATATTTGTTGATTAGGTACATTCCTGTGCGTCCTCTCGCTTCGACGCTTTCACTCGAAAGGCGTGAAAGCAAAACCCTTATAAGTGCGAACTACACACCACACGTACCTACACACATACACTCGTGCAAATTTTCTCTTCATATAGTAGGGGAGCCCACGATGCTAAATGGGGATTTACTCGAGCGTCATAGAGACTTATTAGGTTGCAAAGCTTAGATGATAAAAAGAAAAAAATGTTATATAATAATACCTTTTCATCGGTGGGGGAAGCGGCTATAGATTTTTAAATATGTAAAAAAAAATTGTTACGTGGACATACTCGAGCGCGTCAGATGTTGATACCATCAATGTCCTACGTATTTTAAATAATGTACGTATGTTAATCTGATCATTTGCATGATGCGGGTGGCTGTACGCAAGGGTTAAAAATGAAAAAAAAAAAAATTTAATCGAGCGCGTCAGATTTTCTAAGGGGGTGTTAAGTGCACCAAAAAAAAAGCTCTCATTCAATAATCTGACGATTTCGATCTGACGCAAACTCGCGGCAATCATTATAATGTGCAAAAAAAATTCGCCATTTTGAAATACTCAAGCGCGTCAGATTAAAATATATATGGTTCATCTTTATGTTCTAGACGTGCTGTCTCATAATCTGACGATTATCTAAAGGGATTCGCCTAATCTGACGAAAAAATATATTTTTTCTTTCAATTTTTTAAATCATTGAACTTAATTAATTGAAAAGCTCAGGAAATAGCATGCAAATAAATAAGTGTATGTTATTTAAGTAGAATACTTGTATTTATATGAAAACAATTAAAAAAAAATGCCAAAAAAAAATATTTTTTTATAATTAATTAATAAATTAATCATCATCTTCATCAGTAGAATTATCTTCCTCTTCTGGCTCGAATTCATCTGGCTCATATTAAATGTTTATAAACTTTAAGTCACATTACTAATATTAAATTAAGAAAATAAGTCGAAACGTTGGAAACACGTTGATAAATAATACGCCACGAACGAGTCTCTGTGATCAGCTGTGATGATGTCGTGGCAGTAAAATCCAGAGTGGGGACGGAGTGAGAGAGTAATAGATTGAGAAAAAGTGAGAGAGGAGTAAAAACGCGGAAAGGGAAATAATTATATAGGCATCACCCAGCTGCACGCATTAAACTTTATCGACGATTTTTTATTATTTCGGCTTGCGGAAATCGTCAGATTATATATTTTTCGTTATCCTTAAATTATGTCCTTCAAAATAAAAAAAAATTTGGCTACGCTCGAGAATGTCGAGATGACGTTTTTTTTTTACAACTTTGCTGCCCTCCCCTTTCTTTACGTCACTCTCAAATTGTCAGATTAGTGGAATATACACTTTTTATCATGTAATTATCTCACCCTTCCTTAATCTGACGCGCTCGAGAATTTCTAATGATCAATTTTTTTTTACTAATCTGATCCTTAATCCTTCACTGGCGGCCTTATATATGGGGCTCATATTTGGTGGAGGTACTTAACCGGATACAAGGTATCGCCCTGTATATTAATCTGCCGCGCTTTAGTAAATCCCGAAATCCCCTCTTGGGCTCCCCTACTAATATGAACATTCATTGCTATTGAATTACCTCTTCGCTGATTTACGATGGCTCATTACTGCTATATTACAGGTATTACACATTATATGCACTATCATTACTGCAATGGATTTCCAAGTACTGATAGATCTGTCCGTCTATTTTAGATACGCTTGACCTACCTTTGATTAGGTGTACCGCTTACATTACTATAGAATAAACAAATCTACCGAAAATTGAGAACAGTACTAAAACACTACCTAATTACTTTGTTTTATTGATTCTGTTTCTGGTTTGAATGGACGAGTATCATTAAAAAGCTTGTTGCTGTTACAATTAATGTAAGCAGAATAGAATCAAGCTGTACCTTTTTAATGGAGTTATTATCAAAGTATGTTCGGTACATCAAAGTCGTATCCGACCTTCGCGGAAGATTTAATAAAAATAAACACAGGATTGAGGGTTTACGGGCTGATGGTGTCATAAAAAGTGTTCTTTTTGACACCAATCTGGTGTTTATTATTTAGGACAAATGTGACCCGCCGGCCGTAACCCGACACCGCGCCGTCTGTCGACCGACACCACTCGTCTTGTTTGATCTACTGAGAGCTTTTTAAACTTTTTATGTCATAGTTAGTGCGCTTTAGGCGCCTTTATTGCTGAGTAAACATTTCAGGATTATACGTCCCAGCCGCAGCACGAGCTTAATGAACTTTTACATTTCGACATTTTCAGCCGCCGCGTCTGTGTGCATACGGGACCATACGTGCCTACTTATACATAGAACTTGTTAGAATTGTATTCGTAACTGTTTGTTAATAATATTCCTCGAACAACCAAAGATTATTTTGACAACATCCGAGTAGCTACATTGCGCAACGCCCATGAGCTCTCTGAATAAAAATTATCCTTGGAATTTTTCGTATGTAATCAGAATCTGTTGAAAGTTATAATAACACAAATAAATATAAAGCTTTGTTTTCGTTTATATCTGGTAATGCGTTCATTGATATGTTGTTGATGTTTCAGGAAGAGTCTTGTTTTGTTAAAAAGCACCGCCTAAGCGGTGAAGAGGCCGCAGCCCGCTCCGACACATTAGGAAAATAGACAGACCGATTGTAGACATCGGATTTGGTTATGCACGAGTACATACGTAGTCCTGCACCTTCCTACGCGCACTTAAAAAAAATTTATGATTGACGCAAAAATATTGTACGTAGGTTTCTCATTCACAACATAGCTACATCCGCTGACGTAATATTTGG
Source organism: Plusia festucae (assembly GCA_950381575.1). Lineage (NCBI taxonomy): Eukaryota > Metazoa > Arthropoda > Insecta > Lepidoptera > Noctuidae > Plusia > Plusia festucae. The sequence goes on from OX494434.1 coordinate 10,660,180, forward strand.
GAGAGTATGTTCATACATAGTTACTGCAATAAATAATTATTAGTTGTTTAGTTTTGCAGAAAATAAATTATATACCATTTATAATTAAAACATTTACATATATACTTAATTGAATTATTGATAACTTATTCGATTACAAATTAGTTTACACGCGTGTTGTGAATGCTAATTAATTTGTTTGGTAATGAAGCTACAAAATATTTATAATATACGATGCAATAAATACTATAAGTTTTAAACCGAAATGGTTCAGTTTTGTGGACTGCCGGCCGGCGTTAAGCGGTCGGATTTTTAAATAAACATTTTTAATGATCGCGTGCGCTTGCGCCGCCAGGTGTACGCAGACGGTGCGTCTTCTCCTCCCCTAGTGTACTACTTCTTTTGTTCCAAAAACAGTAACCCCATTTATTTTGAAAAGGCTCGATTTCTGGAAACTAATATATCATTGATATAAACATATCCTCAAAATAAAATCTTTCGCCGGTATGTTCCTCAACACGTGCCTTTGCAGGCCAATGAAAAAGTTTTAAGATCCTCACACTTCTCGATATTATACCCCCATAAAGAAACGAGGTCCTTTGAATCGTGACGACTTGATTTCCCGTCAAAAACTATAAAAACGGAAACCGAATTCCTCTCACTAGATAATTTGATTCCGGATCTAAATCTCCTCTCGACAATCGGTATTGATTCGGATACCAATGTTTGTGATAGAACATACGAAGTCTAATTGTTTTATTTCCTCCAATAAATTTATTTATAGTAAGATCCTTCCTCTTCCGACAGCTGTGAAACAACAACTGTGACTATTTCTAGAATGATTAAACATCCTACTCGTTGCGTGTCACTGAAGTCAGATAAACGGTCGATGATATAAGTATGTACTTGTATTCATTCTTTATTTATCTAAGCGTTGTTATGATGTAGTTACAACTTTTTAATGTAAGTGTTCTATATTAAACTACGATTTAGTAATACATACTTATAATTGAAAGTATTTTTGTGGGAAATGCAACAGGGTAATGTTAAATGAGTGATATAATATAAATACAAGTTAATTATAAGATGACAGGAAAGAAATAAAATGCCGTACTTTTGACTTTCCTCAAATTGGCCACGGGTAAAATAAATCAATACACTGGTGATATATGTATTGAAGTTTTTCTTCTCAGAATTAATTTCTTTTCGACACATAGTCACTGATATTGGACGCGATGTCTTTGTATTTCAATTTTGTTTAAGAGAGAGAATTAAACTACTTCGCTCATGTTATATAAATATTGCAAAGAACTTGCTCTAAGTAAATAAGTGTACGTACTTGAGTTAATTATCTTGCTATTACCGGTCTAATGTATATAATATGTATTTAATTTACACTGCTATAATCGCCGTAGGCTCTACTTCACACCCACAATATGCCAGACGGTTCAAATCCTATATGCTTAAAGTAAAGGGCGGGTCTACAGACATTTATCAAAAACAATTAATAATTAGTGAGTGCCTTTAACCCTACGTTCTCATATAATTGATAATCCAAAGAAAACAGACCCAGAAAATTCGTAATCACATCATTCGTGCCCGAGTAGCTTCAAATTTTTTTGTTTTATGATTTTCTTTGCATCGTCATTGAACAAGTTCAGCGATGACATACGCAGCTGAAAATTAAATTTTATGTGTTTAAATAAATATATTTTTAATATCTACCACAACAAGGACTGCTTCTCTGATTTTACTGATTCTTTTTGTTTTCTATATGCCATACATATTTAATTACTTATTTGGACGAACTGTTTCCTATTGTATTCCGATACAACTTAATTTCAATGAGCCAATCTTAATTGCCGTTGAATATAAAATTAGACATAACACCTACCTCTTCTTATCCAGAATGATTCTTCCAATGTAAATGTAACTAGATCTCATGTTTTTCGAAATAGATTTTTTTGAGTTTCACTATAAGTTCATAACGCGACTATGCTTGAAATTTATAAAAGAATTACATCAAAAACGTCCTCTTTAAAGATAAGTGAAAGTTTTTTTTTTTCAGAAATTGCACCTACCAGTAGTCTGTATTTATCTATCTAGCAAACACGGTTAAAAAACCGTCATTTTTCTTTGTCAATTCATTTTGAAATATAAATAAATCATTTACAAACAAACAATTGTTCCAATTTGATATATTTCGAACGCGCCTACATGGATCTTGTACGTAGGTGTGGGTGATGTAAGAAGTTAACAATAGTGTTAGTAATTTGTTGTATTGTTTTGCCATCAGGACGGGACGAGTCGAGCGTGGCTCTAAGCTACGGCTGGTCCGGTTATTTATAGGTACCGTAATCTATCAACGAAACTGTCACGTGGGTGCTAGGTCCACTAACAAACCGACAGTCATCATTGCCGATGCAAAACAGAAGAACAACTAACCAATAATTAAACAAAATGGCGGTGCATTTCACTGGACCCACATGATAAAGACCACATACACTCATCAGGTTACTCCACTACACTACTTGGCCTTATTAAAGCATATCATTATGAATCATAAGCTAATGAATTATAATTTCTTCTGCGGATAAGATTACCAATACAAAAAAGAAGTCTTCAGTGGTTCTAAGTATAGATTGTTGCATTGAAACGAAAGCGAAACGATTTAATCCTGGACTCAACTACTGAGTATTAGGGTAGTTCTTCGAAATTTCATTCTTTGACTGATTCATATGGCCAAAATTTAATTCCACTTTCAGCTTAGTAACGCATCTTCATATGAAAATAGGTATGCCAAATAACGTATATTTGAATGAGGGACTCGTTTTTACAAAGTAGTTTTCGAGATATCGACATTTAAATATTTTATGCCCAGATGAATCAGAATTTGTTACAGATTAATCTGAAACAGAAATAAAAATGAAAAGGTTTAAATAAAATAAAATAAATAAATAAATAAATATCTTGGGACAATCTCACACACGGTCATCTGATCCCAAACTAGGCAGAGCCTGTACTATGGTAACCAGACAACTGATAAACATACTTATATATTTGTAAATACATACATATTATAGATAAATAACACCCAGACACAGAACAAATGATCATGCTCATCACACAAAGATTTGTCCTGGGTGGGAATCGAACCCACGACCTGCGGCTTAGCAGTCAGGGTCACTAACCACTAGACCAACAGGCCCGTCGAATGAAAATGGGCTCAGTCTTATGAAAATAATCATAATATTATAACAACAATAATCAGTTTTTATAAAAACAATTATCAGTGGTCATATCGCGGAAAAAAATTGGTCAATTCAAACTTGCGTAAAATATGTTTCATGCGATTTCTTTTTAGCAGGTGTTTCCCGTGCAGATTTTTTTAAACTTTTGGGCTGACAATGAGATGCTACTTTGTGGGCTGGGAGTCCTCGGTGAATCTGATATCCAAGTATTGGGTGAAGGTGATTTTTATTATTCTCGATGGGACGCCAGCGTTGGATGATACATCGGTTTCATTTTCTGTTAGGTTCAAATCGATTCCCAGTGTCTTCTGTTGTCTTATTGTGGATCTTGTTATACGTGCCGATAATGGTGAAGTCTGAGTTGAAACCTGTGATGAGCTGGGAATTTCCGGAGATCTTGGTATGATTGAAATTCCTGGAGATGATGGTAATGATCATTTTTTTCAGTATCGTCTGCTGGATCACATTTTTCAATTATTTCCTGCACTCTACTTACTTGGACAAGAAAAATTACGCAACAAAAGTGCTCCTTTCTTGCTGGAAAAGGGAAAAACTAATTTATTTTCTGATTCATATCGGGTTTTGAACATATGAATCAGGCACAGATGAATCATGATTTTGCCTAAAATCATGCATAACTCATCATACATACAGACTTCAATATTGTGATTTTTCTACACGAATCTATAACCCAAAAGCATCACACGAAGCTCAGATTGAGGTTTCAAAATAACAAAATAAATTTTATAAAGTAGGCATTGTAATCAGGAGGCTACCTGAACCAAGCACAGATGAATCAGATGTTTACCTTCGTTTCACCGGGATCTAATCCAACTAGCCACAAGTCCGCCTTCTAGCTCATAGGTTGCACGTCTGGCTCCCCCCCGCGCGAGATTCCAGACCCTTATTATTATTACTCGACCAAGTACGGTCAAGCGCAGCTTACTCCACATGAATCAGTATTATACGCCGGACACTTCTTATTTAATTAATTATAAACACACTAACGTAGTTATAACTAATACATAATTTTTTTGTAAGAGGTCAATTCATTTCCTTTCGATATAATTTTAATTTATATTGAAGAATCAAAGGGAAAATGTGTCATCGACCATTTTGTTCCGGAAAATGGCAAACGGACGCCCTATATGAATCAGGAGAACAGACTTCAAAAATTTTTATTTTATATCTAGACAGCAATTATTAAAAAAATATAATTTGTCCTAGATAGAGGTAAAGCTAAACTGTATAAAAAAAAATATTACATGCCATTTTGTTTGTTGGTTACAGAAATATACCCACAGACATCGAAAATTTTGTCTCTGAAGAACTACCCATTACTGTTTTGTTGAGACTGCTTACATTCGACGGTAATGAATATTATTGTTAAGGGCACACGTTAAAGTGGCGGTCAGGCGCGTGGATATCGTTATCTCAATGGCTCAATAAAATACATTTAATCGTTTGACATTTCTGAATTTCTCATTCGCGTTTTAACATTGGAAACGTACACGATCGAGAGATAATGATACCTGTGAGGCCCGTTATAACTGATGTAAAATATTATCTATCTTCTTGAAGTAAATAGCCACAGTATGGCCTATGCGATGAAGGAGTCGGGTGTGGTCATACTCGGATCCTAAACTGTCGGTATGGTAACTGTTCTACACACTTATTGATAAGCTCCTTACAAATAAAGTAGGCTTTTTTACGGCTCAATAATTCGCATCTCATTCCCGTATTTCATATTTTATCCTATATTTTTTGTGTCATCTGATGTATTTGTCTCTGCTTGCATACCTATTTGCTCTTATATTAATACTGCTTGTGCAAATTTTAGTTTTTATAATACCATCAAAAATTTTTCGCAGAGTACCTTGTAGCTGTGTTAAGTGCTTTTAATGTTTTACTAGACTAGATTTCATATAAAAAAAATCCAACTTTAAATTTGACACTTTTAAAGAGTTTGAATAACAAAAACTTCTTTGTATAGCACTGTACAAAACTATTTAATTCCATGAATAAAACAAAAGACTGTTAACACCTTTTGCGTCTACAAATTTAACAAGATGAATGTAGAAGGCATCTCGTTCGTCGGCTGTGTCAAAACATTCTAAAGACAGAAATAATAGACGCCGAAATATTCTCACGAACAGGGGAATCATTTGGAGGCAATCATTCTAAACAGACGGACTTGAAGCCACAAGATATTTAGGTCAACGAAGTATTACTACTGAGATTTTTATTGCAAGGATCACGTAATTTATTCCTGGCACTAACATCGACACCTCTGTTTTTTTTTCTTTCCTAGCTTCTGCCCGCAACTTCGTCTACGTGGACTTCATAATGCGGTCCAAAAGAAATGAAAAATGTGAAAGTTATGAGAAATAGAATAAAATTTTCACCCGTGTTATATATAGCTTGCGCTGTATTAGAGAAAAATACCAAATTTCAAAGCTGTCTGCCCACGGTTTCGCTCGGGAACTACTTAAGGAATCGGGATAAAAGGTAGCCTATGTTCTTTTCCATGTCAAAGGCTACATGCATGCCAAATTTCATCAAAATCCGTTCAGTCGTTTTTGCGTGATTGAGTAACAAACATGCAAACATAGAAACATCTAAACATCCAAACATCCTCACTTTCACATTTATAATATTAGTAAGATATACTTACATATTAAAGCCAGGAAAATTAATTGTGGTTTTGTTTATTACAGGATCGAAATAATGTGCGATAAAGATGTTTACATTTACCAGGTAATTTCGACCCCATGAAAGCTCTTTACAGGCACTTACTTTAATACCGATCATAATCATATATCTACCTACCTATTAAGATTCGTAAAAGGGACTCAGTTCTGTGACCATAATAGGTGCTACGCAATCAACGCTTACTAGGTTACTGGCATAAAAGTCTGAATAATTCACGAAAGCTGAACAATTTACATCTGATAAAACTTCATTTCAAATAATTATATTACACCACACAATACTCAATCAATTAGTTTATTAGCCAATTGTTGCGACACCACTTGACTGTACAAACTTGTTTTGACATTTGTAAGCTGCTGTTCATTGCATTATTTCTACATGTAATAAATCACACGACGATTGAAAAAGTCGATGTACGTTAAAATCCGAATCCAATTGCACGAAAGTTTAAGGTAAGTACCTACGTAAATTCGTTTTTACGTGCTTGGGAATATTTCCTAGTCATTTTGATTTAAACCAGGTTCTAAATCGACTATGATATTCTTATAGGACCACCTCTGAGGTATTCCATCACCTCCCTACCCTAATCCTATTTATATGGGGTCGGCGCAAGGCGTATTTTCCTCCCATTCATCTCTAGTACTCGGTCTCATTTTTTAAAAAATGAGACCGTGGACGGACATGCGAGCAACATGTATATTTATTTATAATAATGGATCACAATTGCCGGAGATGTCGCGTAACCAACATACAAAAAATTCAGTCAACATACAATTAGTGACCCTGACTGCTAAATCAGAGGTCGTGGGTTCGATTGTCACCCAGGACAAATGTTTGTGTGATGAGCACGATCATTTGTAATTTATCTGTTTTTTTTTTATATATATAGAAGCATGTTTATCAGTTGTCTGGTTGTACGGGCTCTGTGTAGTTTGGGTTCAGACGGCCGTGTGTGAGTTGTCCCAAGATATTTTATTATATTATATATTAACTCAGGTTTCAAAATAACAATGAAAGGGCTTCTTAAGATGAATGAGTGTCCACTGATTGTGCAATGACCGCAATGCACCAGCGTGGATATTGTTACAAACATTTTACAAATTGATGATCGTAAATCCGTATTAACGCATTGCTTGTGTGACTATGAAGAATGGACGTGTGGGTTTACGTAATTAGTTAGTATTAAACACGAGCTTTTTTAGGCACTTTTTCGAAGTATGTTCTGTTATACTGCGGGAGATGAATAATATTTGGAATAATAAATATAATTTAAAGTATTATTCCGCATTCTCTCTTAAAATTCAACATATACCTACATACTTAATTGGGAATTAAAGATTATGTATTGAAATAATTGTATTGTATTGTGTTCTGATTGAAATAAGTTTGTCTGTGGTTTAGCAAAAAGTTCCTTCAAATTACGGATTAAAGCCGTCTTAGCCAAGTTATTTTTTATTACCTACTTATTTACTTTTATCTACAGACGTTTATGAAGAAAAGGCTTGTTTTCGGTGAACTCAGTAGTGTTCAATTTTTTTTTTGTATTTATTTACTACCTACTAAACTTGTTTATTCAAAAAAGTTTACATGACCAAGTAGTAATTATCCCATGATATTCTACTGCTGGGTACAGTAGGTATTCCTCACTTTTAATTGTGATTTTTCCAAACTTGCAACAATCTCATGAACTTACGAACGTGCACTATCACACATGCAACTTCAATTCGAAACAGACAATGAGATTTGTGTGAACAAACAACTTTTGATTTTCAATTGTCAGTGTTTGTCGTACTGTGTACAGACCAACTACTGCATTGCGAATTTATGATCAGTTTCACTGACACGTGTCCATTTCATTTACTGGAAATACATTTTGATACTGAGACAATGTTTACGGCATCGACAGGCTACTCGAAATTATTATTAATAATGCAAGTATCTTCGTAGAATCTTCCTAATATCTTCTCATACGTTTAAAATGTAGAGCTTTTATCAAATTACTTTCTACAGTTTTAGAGACAGAAAAAATAAGTAACTATAGCCATTTACAAAACAGGGTTTAATTATTGTTATTAACGAAGAATGGAATTCCATTAGGAGGAAAGTCAATATTTCAAATTGATTTTTACTGAAGTATACATCTAAAGATAGAGAAATAGAAATTCCAATTAATTTATGTAGGTAAGTGGAACAATACCACATCTGGAACACTTAGCTGTGAGCAATGCTATTAATGCATCGAGAATTAATATTAATAAACCCTTGCATGCCTTGAAAGCAATAAGTAGTAGACGTAACAAAAGACTACATCGCCATTATCATAGAAAAATATTATTTTAAATACACCATTTATATTAGTTCAATACTAATATTTATTTACGTTCAAATAGAGCAGGGAAATCGTTAAATGACCGATTACTAATAGTTATCTACTGCAGTACATGGTTATGCTGCATGACAGACAAACAGCCTAGCCCGGAGGTAATTGCGCAGCACGATCGTTAAGTTCGTTCCTATTAAAGATAACAAATAGGCATAAAATGTAAAATATCGATAATTCACTTAGGTACAAGATATTATTGATTTATCGTAACCCCAGGGCACGCCGGAGTGCAGCCACTCTCCACGATAAGGTGGCCAAAATAACTCCACGCCGAGCATCTCAAACGTTCCACAGATAACGAAGCGCGGCCCAATCGTCTTTTATTTTTATTTTAAAATCCTCATAATGCCAGGAGCCTGCCTGTATTAGGTACACTGAATTCTAATTGCAAATCGAACGTAAATCTTGCGGAATCTCTTTAACTTTAAATGTGGACGAGCACGCAAATCGATCTGTAGATATAACGAGATCGTGGTCCTATTACAATGGGTAAAGGGCTTGAATGCATCCCGATGGTAATTAGCAACCTTATGTATGCTGCGCGTTAGTCAATTAACGTGAAAACGCATTCTAATTTAAGTTAATTGTTTAATTATGAGCTGTTTGACATGAGCGGCGGGTAGCGAGAGATCCAAGAAACCATGTTTGTAACTGTTGTTTTGTTTTTAGCTCACCATTGTTATTGTAAGCTCTTTTCTTATTCCATTTGATTGAATAGCTGCATGTGTAAGTATTTGCAAAAGGTTTGCAGGTACTGGATGGCGCCAGACCATGGCCAATTAATATTAAACTGTTTTCTGAGTGATTCCAATCAATACCTTCTTGCATGTTAGCATGTAGGCTTTTAAAGATGATTTAGTGTATCTCGTAATTAAAGTTCTGGGCACTGGGCGATGCAGGCTGTCAATCGGATATTGCTACTCAGGATTAACACGAAGCAGCCTCAGGCCAGAAATAAAAATGTCAATATATCGGCCAGGCTTGTTGGTACTTATTTATAAAATCAATTGGGTGCGAACTGCATAATTACAGGGACATAAATCACACCTGACTACATAGTGAACTCCAGATCACCTTTCAGTTATTAAATTAATTATGTGAAATAAAAAAATACTGTAGATTTTAGTCATCATATGGAATTTTCTTTTTGCAGCGTTTCCGAGACTATGCTGAGAAATTGGCGAGGGTGGCGAGGGAAGAGTCGAGGCCCGAACAAACACAGGAACCGCCTCCAAGTAAGTATATCATTTATAATCTAATACTCAGTACTTAAAGATACCTATAGGTACTTGCTCTTACAATTACATATTGTAATACTTGTAATATAAATCTAAAAGGACCACTTAAAAAACTGATCTTATTTTAAAGGTTTTTATAATCGTAAACCCATTTATACTACCTTACGAAAACGGAAACTCATTAAAACCACTTGGTCACCTCTTCCTTGACTCTACTTTATCTATCACAAAACACATTATAAGCTTTCCCGCACTCAACAAACAAATAGGAGAAAACATTTAATTTAACTTTACAATGAAAACGGTTCGAATTTAAATTGCAAGTATCGTGAGACTGCGTTTGACATGAATTTCTATTAGATGCCCATGTTCATTTCAATTTAAGGACTTCAATTAAAACCGGTCAAGTACGAGCCAAGCTGGGCGGGAGCCATGAGAATGAGCTTTCGCGACTTTCCCCGAATACTGAAAAGCAAATTAACTTTAAGATGCGCTTAAATCTCTATCTGTCACTACTTCACCTTTTAAAGTGACAGAGACGGCATGAGACTTATCGGACGTTTCAGTATTCGGACAATATTATAGTACTCAGTTACCCACACAAAAAGAACCTGCTAATCTAAGTGCCGAGTGCGGACGTCATAAACGTGTCGATCGCGTTAACGTAAAATAAACACGTTAACGTTTATGACGTTCGGCGCTCCTATTGGCCCGCTCCTAGCTCACTAGTAATCAGAGAGCCAAACGCAGTAAACGCCTCGATCGCGTTAAACGTAAAAAATCACACACAAAGTACTCAGATGATAATCACCAATGTACCATTCTCTTAAGAGTTAAATATGATAGAGCTTACTAATTCTTTTTAATTGCAACATTTTCTTACACCTAAGTACGAGATTGTAGAAAAATCCAAACGAAAATTACAACTCTATTTTTTTAGTTAATTTTAATTTTGGACCAATAAAAAAATTCAATACGGAGTTACTTGACCAAAACATTTTCAAAATCAAATGTTTAAGCTGACGAATGACTTATTTTCATTGCATTGTCATATTTTCAGCAAGATACTTCCAGGGCAGTTGCAGCCTGCACTCGTGCGGTAAAGAGGCCGCATGCATGCCATACAATAGCACCGTGCACTTCTGCCGATGCACTTCGACTGGCCAGCCAGTGACCGAAGACTTCAAATGCCCCAGAAGCACAGGTATTTATTAATAACTTCAAAACAAAGCTTGATTGATCGTAATTTGTACGGTTTATTGAACTTGTTGTTTTATAGCAAATTGAATCAATTCAATTTGTAATCACAACTTCATTTGTTTTGATTTTTTAACTTAAACGCTACTAAGAAACTTAAGGTAATCTATGGTTTCACGAGTTATTTAATTACTATTCTTTATTATTTATGAAAGAGACGAGTAGAAAATAAGTATGATGTTAAGGTAGATACAGGTAGATTCACTACTCATACAGGATTAATTTAAAGGGAGTGCTTATGTTCAACGAAGTAATCAGGTGCAAATGAAAAATAAACTTTAATTAAGTGACTTATGTTTGTATGAAAAGATAATTTTCAATTTAAAGATTTTGACCTATGTTCCTTGGAGAAAGTTGTACAGTTTAATGCACCTGATTACCTCGTTGAATAAACGCACTCTTTTTAAATGAATCCTGTAGGTATATTAATTTACCTATTATGAGAGACATGCACAAAAATTAGATCTCTTTAATAGCGTATATGAATTTATCTTCATAACTGTGTCTGGCAATAATGTTGTTACATATTCAGTATGAAAATAAACCAATAATTGTGTCAGTCGGGTCTAACAGTAAAATGTCTTCATTAATTCCAGTTCCCGTGACTCTGAAGCCCATTTACAACGTGATCCCGCCGAGAACGTCGAACGCATCCGCCGACGGCAGATACGCGCCATCACCGCCCACCGCTCAAGTGAGACCATCCATCTTAATTAAACCCCTTTTATCGCCTTATCACTGTGTCCTACTGCAGGGATTGCGACACTGATTATAAATATTAGCCCTGAGATTGTGGAGATGACTTGCATCGTTGAAATTATTAAAATCAGAAAATTATACATGCCATGGCCATTTCCAAATTACGGAGTAAATAGGTACGTGGGTACGCGACTCTAACTCATATTATTGGTTGGCTTTTGTGTATTATGTACTTCAAGTCTAGTCAAGTATTTGACAAAAATTCAACGCAAAATAATGAAAATAACAACCATGGACTTTATCAATGAAAATATTGATTATGATCGGCTCCGCTAAAGTATATGGGATGGAAAATGAAATCAGTGTTTTTCCATAGCAACTGATAAATATTCATGTTGGGTCAGCCTTGATAACGATGTCACCCAAATTGTTAGAGTATTTTGTTTAGGAACTTTTAGTGGTTACATGAATACAACGCAATTTATTGAAGGGCTGGATTTTTGGTTTATATATAACTAATTTATTTTAGTTTAGAGGATTGAGTAAGTCAAGTACCTAGACTTCTAGGACTCTTTGGGAGCTAAGCCTCCTTCCTTTTCTATGACTAATATTTATCTTACCCTGCCAAATCATAAAACAGTGTAACAATCATGAATAGTATTCTTACTTGATTTTATATTTACATAATTCACTTGATTGAATACTGGGAACATTTGTTTATAGGTATCCAGTGGGGAGATCATAGCAGAATCTACAACTGGAAACGGATCCATATTACAGTCAGGAATGAGCCCCAGTGTGGGCACCCTCATCGCCGTTTCAATATCTGGAGCCGCTGTGCTAATACTACTTGTCTCGGTAATCTTCCTGTACCTCAAAAAACGAATTTGTCATGTAGATGGAAAAACTCAACCTGTAAGTACCTATTTGACTGTATTTGTAAACGCAAAGCTTGATTCGTGATAAAGCTTAAATTTCAACGTATTTCATAGCTAAATTTAAAGGCAACAACACTGTCTTGTTCTTGCATTTGACTGTTGACATACTTTTCTACGGTAACTTCAGCATTTTACATGGTTCTTAAAACTTTATTAATTCGCTTAGCAATTGCTTGAGTTTTAAATTCCTGTTGCACACAGTTGTTTCGATTAATTGCAAGTAAATTGTATTGGCTTGGTTTTTAGCGTGTGCGACCGGGAGAGCCTCTGCTTGCTGAACGGTATATAACGAACCCTCAGTATGGTGTCTACGGGGCGGGCAACGCGCCGGTGCCAGGCACGCCGGGCGCCATGGATGCTGATGACACCAACAAGACACAAGTTCAGCTTCTGGACAGAAACGCTCTTACATTCCTCGAAGAAGTCGGAGAAGGATGTTTCGGCAAAGTTCATAAAGGTAACCAGCTCTAAGCGTATAAAAGTTCTTCTCTTTGAAATTTTACACACTTAAAGTCGTGGCTTCATTTCACAAAATTTCTATGGCTATTATGCTTTTTAATGGAATTGAGTAAATGACATTCCACACGTTATTTAAAAGTCTGATTCCATCTCTCTCTCATTTTATAAGGACTAAGATTTACCTACCTAAGTAGTAAATGGATAAATGATATTTATTTCAGGGCTACTTAAGACCACAACTGATGAACAAGTAGTAGCAATTAAAGTTCTGAAGGAAAGTGCAGGTCGCAACGCTGAAGAAGACTTTGTAAGGGAAGTGTCGATAATGTCTGCATTTCGGCATCCCAATATTCTTGCACTTGTCGGCGTCGTGTACAGAGGTATGAAAATACAATATTATTTATCTTTAGAATTATATACTTACCCAATAGATTTGAGGATAATTATCCTTGGTGTCATAACGGTTTTCTACTTCTTTAAGCAGCACTTTCGTACTGTTATTGTCGAGCTGTATCCCGTATATCCTCTAAGATATCGACTATAAAATTTGAAAAAGATATGAATGAGTTTAATTGGACACTAAAGCTATAAGTCAAGTGCTCAGATTTTAGAGTCTTTAAAATAGAAATATAATATTCTCAGTTTAATAAATGCATTGCGGAGAAAAATAAATATGGTAATCTTGTATTTTATTTCCTTACAGATGACATTAACGCTAGTCCTTGGATGGTGTTTGAATATATGGAATGGGGAGATTTAGCCGGAGTTTTACGAGGCTCCCGAGGCGGAGGAAGACCAGGGCCACAATTGGACGAGCCCGCTTTATTACACGTAGCTTTGCAAATAGCCCGTGGTATGCAATATCTTGCATCCAGAAGATTTGTACATCGGGACCTTGCAGCAAGGAATTGTCTTGTTGGCGCAAACCTCACAGTAAAAATAGCAGACTTTGGCATGTCCCGTGATGTTTACACTTGTGATTATTACAAAATGGGCGGCGAGCGGCCTATGCCCGTTCGGTGGATGTCTCCAGAAAGTATAGTGTACGCTAGATTCACACACGAATCAGACGTATGGTCCTATGGTGTAGTTCTATGGGAAATCTATAGTAGAGGCAAACAACCTTTTTACGGACAGAATAACGATGGTGCTACAAAGCTAATTTTACGAGGCATCGTGCTTGTGCCTCCCGAAGACTGTCCACGTTTTGCTGGGGATTTGATGCGTGCCTGTTGGAAGGCTGATCCTCGCGATAGAATAGGGTTTGATGAAATTTGTAGGAAATTAGAGGATGCAGCAGCAGGAGGCGGTCCAGTCATGCAAATGCGACTACCGCGGCCTCCACCTCCACCACAGGACTCAACAGGCTATTTGATTCCGAAAGAACAACTGCCCGTTGACTACCTAAAATTGACATTACCGACACCCGAAGACAATGCTGAGATGGAAGCTGCGTTCGACTCCAGTGATGAGGAGGAGGACGATGAGGAGTACACCTGACAGGAGGCGCTGGTGCCGGCCTCGCAGTACGTGCCGCGTTCATCGCCCTCGGCCACCGCCGCCATGCCTCTCACGTGCACATTCCGTTCCCAGAGCAGCGTCTTCTCTCAATATCAGTGTTAGCTTACCGCAGACGAACAGCAACGACTTCAAACAGGAATGTAATTTCGACATAATAGAGTCAATACTCAACTCAATTACCTAACTAAGTGTGATATTTTTTCATAATAATTCATAAGTAAATTTTTAGAAGGACAAGACGTCTTGTTGTAGGTAGCTGTGTAAATGTATATGATATTTAAAAAAGTGTGTTGTGTATTTAATAAATACCTTAGTATATAATTAATTACGTAATCTATGTGCCATATGCCAAAAATGAAAAGTACCTAAAATGTAAGATGATAGATCAATTTATACCTACCTACCTATCAATGTTTTAAAACATCCATTGTTAACTTACAAAATAAGCCTACATAACATGGTTGACCTGTAGGTTTGACTGAACTATGTATTTGTCGATAAGATGTATGTGTATGTTTACAATTGTATAAAATGATAAGTACATTCAATTATGTAGTAATAATATAGGTAGACATTTATCCTAGTCATAAGCTACGTTTTCTAAGTTATTATGGACATCTTCTGAAAGGCTTCTTTGTATCATGCTCAGAGCAACGCTCAACTTAGTTCAATGAAAAACCTAGATAAAACTCCATAGATAAATTTATTACAAGTTATACGCAGCATATCATAATATGTTTCTGGACTAAATATCTTTAAATTTCAAGGAAATTTTGTAGATAGTTTTCCTCACTAATTATGTATTTTGCGAATATGTCCCAGTAAGAAAATAATATGTTGTTACAATAAAACCGAGTTGTCAAGTCACTAGAAATTGTTCTCAATTAAGCATGTAGCAAAATGAGCCTACAATCTACATAATAATGTAACGTAATGCATTTCTCTAACTTTTATTTTAATGTTATATATGGTTATTACAATTGAGTATTTGTCTTCAGTTATTTTGGCAAAAGGAAAGCGCTACAGTCGCAAAACGCCGCTGCTGTGTTACTGCGCACTTTATTTTTCGTAAGTAAATAATAATATTTTTTGGTCTTGCTAAGGAGCGATTCGGCTACACTGGTACCAATGCCACACAGAATTTACAAAAAAAACGTGTGGCACTCGGGGACTGCCGCGGTAAAGCTATTGCATGTGTGTGGCATTTTATAGATATGTATGATAGATACCTATACACCTATATACTTTCTCACAAACAGCTGCTTACGTATTCGTCCGATTTAGCAGCTCGTCTCGATCTGTGCGAGCTTCGTACAGTCGTACCATATACATTAAGCGAACGCTCGGCCGAGCTACATGATAGGCGGAGTGGGGGGTGTAAGGTTTTTTTCGTTACGGAATGTCTTGATTCGGTCACCGCGCTCAAAGCCCGCAACAAAAGCTATGCAATAGCTTAAAAACTGTACAGTAGTGTCGTAGACTATGCCTAGCATTAGTGGCAGCTTTTTGAGGCTGCGGTAAATGGCAAGTGATGAGAACTGGTGACTCTAAATAGATAAATTTTGAAGTGTGTATTTAATGAAAACCCGACCTAAACAGGTACAATTTTGTGAAAATGTATGTAAATAAAGTTAACAATGACGATCTGTGTGTATATTCTTTAAAATAGGTAGGTATTTGAACATTAACCCGATCAACAGACTATACAATTGCTCTACATTTTTTTTTAAAGCTATAAATATACTATATCTTCTTGTTAACCCCTCGTTGTTTTACGAGTGGGTTTCACGTCGGTAGTGTAATAGTATAGGTACCCAAATTTAATTGTGTCACAAATAAGGCATCGGAACCGGCTTTTCCCAGTTCCAAAAAAACCCGGGTTCGAGATATTGGTGCTAATTCAGCCGACACAAAATTTACTAAACTAAGACTAAAATTAGTTTTAGTACTGTCAAACTAGGTTTGCTATTCAGAAATCACCCAACTAAACTAATTTTAAGTTGACAGGACTAAAAACCCATTTAGTAACTTAATTTAGTCCAAATGTCATAAACGGCATTCCGCTGGTCACTTTTTACACCTAAAATAAGGAATGTCAACCTAAAAAAGACTAAAATTAGACGGCACCTCCAGAGGTGTCACTTAAAATTAGGAGGTAAGAATTAAGACGGTTTTCGTGTAATTTGTCGAGTTTTATATATAAATATGGATAATTATGTGGATGCTGCTATTGTGGATTCTTCGGAAAGTTAGTATTTACATTATTTAATGCGTGTTTGTATGACTCATGAAGAATGCTTTGGAGTTATCTAGTGTATATCTACATTTAGCAAAACTAGTAAGTCACCGATTAAATTTTTTAATAGTGGTACTTTATAGGCAATTTTTTGTATTCATTTCAGGAATGAATTAAAGAATTAATTAAATAGATAGACATCGCTGAAATTAATTAAGATATTATTCATTTCATCGATGTCTGCGAATAATTTAATACAGATATTTCAGGAATAACAACACCAGGGTGACCTGTACAACTTATTTATTATCAAATCAAATCATTTATTAATTCATGCAATTGCTTTCCGTATAGGTACTCTCGCGTTACAAAATTAGTTAATTTCTGAGAACTACTCGAACTTACAACTTTAACTGGCGAAACGAAAGCCAACGAAAAAAAAAACGATACATTACAATGTATTTTTAAATAGTTTTAAAACAGTCACACAGCCACTAATTATGCGTCTTTAATAAAATAACCAATTTAATAAAGTATTTAATTTGATGGATCAAATTACAATACCACAGTGTTATTTTTCTTGATTTGTTTTAATTAACTTTTAATCATTTTTATCACAATCAATTGTTTTATTTTTGTATGATCAATGCAATAATCGTTGTTTTTTTCCTATTCAAGACATGTTCAAAATTATTTCAGAACAAATTTATTTTTTATAATATGTGTACCTATAAATACTCTTGTCAAAAATATCAGTAGTAAATATTTAAATAAAATATATTAATATTTGTAACTTTTTCGGAACTTATCAACTTCAATTGATTTTACGATTCTACTAATTTGTAACATTGTTCGATAAGTATTTGTTTAAAACTATTTAAATCGATTGTATTTATTTTAAAATACCTTAAATATTTATACAGGTTCATTAAAAATGTGTATTCACTTTTTTCATGAAACTGTATTAAATCAGTGCTATTTTAATTAGATTTTTGGATATTTTCCATATTGTTCATTCTTTTTCATTCACTCTTTAATTTTTCGTTTTCTTGCACTGGTAACCCCATGTATTCAATTTAAGAAATGTCAAACTCGATTTTAGTGCTGTCAGAACACTTCCTAATTTTAGTTACAACGGTTTCCCGAATAGCGTTTTGAACTACTTAAACTTAAAATTAGAAAATTTTAGTGCTAGTTTAAGTTAGTCGAGCGTACAGCCGAATTAGCACCAATATCTGGTTCCGAATTTCAATAACCGGGTTTTTCGGTTCTTTCGGTTTTCGTTCGGCACGAACAAATCCAAACAAATATTTAGAGAACATGGAAAATGAGGATACAACTGTATTTTACCCTCCTACAAGTGATGAGAATAGATGTTACAGGCAATTGTAAACCTAATTCAACAAACAACCTCAAAGCAAGATATACCATTGGAGGAGACGACTGATACTAACAGACAAGTTTCAAAAATTTGCAATAATTTGACTTACCATATTTAACACATTTTAATTCTCTATCAAGTGATAGAGCATTGAAACAGGCTGTTGATTCTGCTAGTACTACTGAAATGACATGCTCATCGGATGACTTGATTACCACTGCGACTACTGCGAGGGTAGAAATGGCTCTGTTTGACAACGTGGACATTACCTTTCGCAGGCCTATGAATATTTAACCTACCAAGGTGGAACCGGAACGTGTATTTTCTTCGACTAGTATAGACTGCGGTTCGGTTATTGAGTGGCAAAACCTTGGATAAACCTACTATTTTTTTACGTGCTAACTTTCAACCTAAAAAACCTGGTTGGTACTATCAACTCTAAAACCGCTCGCTCATTCGTCAAATCGAATAGCGCGCGCTTTCGCGACTTCCTGTTACACACTTCCGTCCCATTTCACGAAATCACTCCCACAAATTGCAGGAAAGCGAGAGGAAAGATTGAAACAATATTCATTAAAATAAAAATTCACGACGCAAACTAACATGATATCTAACTTTAGATGCTTCTAGAAGATAAAGCTAAGTTTAGCAGGCTAATCTTAAATTTATCTTGACACCTATCTTTAGCAGTAAAATATGCATGCTTACTGGAAATACTGTTGATTGATTTTCCTTTATATTTACTGTAGTGTCAAAATTTGTTAAAGATGACCAATATTAAAAAAAAATTACCGGTGTTTTCAAGTAATTGAGGCAATTTTAGGAGGTTCTCACTTAGGTTTAGGGAGAAACATTTTTGCAGAGTTGGTAACCCTGGAATGAATTGGGTACGGTAACTCAGAATAATAAATTATTACGGTAACGATAGATCATGGACGTAATAATCTACGTCCATGCGATAGATAGAAATGTCGCTATCTGTCATCTGTCATGTGTCATGTCAAACCTGAGTGTCAAAGGTGTCAAACACCTTGAATGAAAGTAGTTGAAAGAAAGACTTGCCTTGACTTGTGTCACAATGTGTAAATATTTTTTTTGAAGTCTTTTTAAATCTTTCAAAAGTACTCTGTGCAAAAGACATATTGCAAAAATAATCAGTTTTTAAGTTGGTGTCCAACTGTCCACTAATTAGGTATAAACTAGAAAATCCCCAATGGCATCCTGGACGACGAACCAGTTGAAATTAATAAACCTAGTTAAAGAAAACCCTATTCTATACACACCGGAAAAGTTTAAGAGAAACAAGATGATGAGGCTGATAGAAAATGATGCCTGGGGAAATGTTGCTAAAAATTTGGGCTGCGAACGTAAGTCTTGGTTGTTTCGCTGGTTTCTTTGTTTTGGGTAAATTTGGATTATGTGTTGCCAACAAGCTCTTCATGCCAAAAAGATACGAACACTTATCAAAATACAAAACGCTTTATATTTACAATTTCTGATATATACAAAATTCTTTCATTCAACTTTTATTTTGAATAAAAATAAGTGAAAGTTGGTTAATCATATGCATAGATCACAAACTTAACATCAATATTATTTAATTTTATATACCTTAAATTTAAGAGGCTCAATGAGCATAGAGAGAAAATGCATTGTATAAAAGGTCACTAGTAGGACTAAAAATAATATTAAATTTATTGCAACTTATTTATTGTCAGTCAAATTGTAATAACTTTCATTCAGGTTGGCTTTGTAGAAAAAGATGGCGAAAAATGAAAATGGAATATGGGAAACTGATGGTCTTGCAAGAAACTGGAATGGTGTCAAAAGAATCAATACAAGGTTATGTTGTTACTAAAAAGTATTTGGATGGTACTCTTAGATTTTTGGATCAGCATCTAGGTGACTTGTCTGACCCCGAAATGTTAAAATGTTTCCCAACAAGCAGAAAATTTGATAATTTAGTAGAAAGTATAACTAAAACCAATTATAACAGAGTAAGTGCGTTCATAAAACACCAGACAAATATAAAAGAAAATGATGATGATTTAAATACTGAAGATAATGCATATCTGTGTCATATTTTTGATAAAGAAATAAAACAAACTATAGATGCCTTGTTCTTAGTTCAAGGAACTGAAGATATTGAACCTGAAGGAACTAAAGATATTGAAATTGAAAGAACTGAACATTTTGAAATTAAAAGTACTAAAAATATTGAACTTGAAGTAACTGAAAATTTTAATACTGAAGAAAGTAAGACTATTGGAACTAGTGTGGAAACAGAATTTATCATTAAAACGCCTTATGAATTGGAAACTGAAGATAACTTAATATCTCCAGTTTCTGATGTTAAGGAAAGTAATGCCGTTGTTTATTCATCAGAAAATCTGATAAAGACAGAGATTGATAATAATGCAGATAATGTTGATAACATGAACACAATGAGTTCAAAAGAGAATGAATCAATAGAATTAATCAACAACGACCCTGAATCTGGTGTTAGTGACAGTGAGATGAGACAATTTTTTGAAGAGTTAGGATATGCAATGAGCCTTGAACTGTCATTAGAGAAACAGGTAAAGTTGCAAATGCAAATAAATGCTTTAGTTGAAAGCACACTAAGTTAATATGCTGCAAGCACTAATGTTACGAATAACTACATTCAGTAATAAAAACATGAAAGTTTAACAGTTTTTTATTACCTATTATCTACATACTATCTCTTAACCATAGCTCCACCCGCGTTAGTGAAGATTTTTGCGGCCATAAGTAACCTAAGTTATTTTATTGATAGTATTCAAGCTTACTCTATTCAAAGTTTCATCAAAATCGGTTAAGCTAAAACAATGAAAGGAGTAACCTAGTTTCATATTTGTAAGGAGCTTTAGCTAACACTTAACATTCTAGAAAATTGTGAAACAACAGACAATGATGTCGTAGATGTCAAGTGGGTTATACAAACTATCAGTATCACTAGGGTCAGCTCATACGGAGACGCGACACTGCACGCTCATTTTCAAACGATTCAAAAATCAACTTAATTTTATAGCAGCGTTGCGTCTCGGTGTGCACTCACTCACCCTAATGATATGTACTTTATTATATTAGTCTATGATATCTACTGATTCTACAAAATGTGCGCGTCGCGTCGCGTCTCAGTATGAGCTGACCCTTTGAAGGATAATAATATTTTTTTTGTCATTAAATAAATAAATATCTTGGGACAATCTCACACACGTTCATCTGACCACAAACTAGGCAGAGCCTGTACTATGGTAACCAGATAACTGATAAACATACTTATATATTTCTAAATACATACATATTATAGATAAATAACACCCAGACACAGAACAAATGATCGTGCTCATCACCCAAAGATTTGTCCTGGGTGGGAATCGAACCCACGACCTCCGGCTTAGCAGTCAGGGTCACTAACCACTAGACCAACAGGCCCGTCATTATTAGCACAATAGAAAAAAGTAGGTGTAGGTAATATAATTAGTCATAAGCCGACAATATTTTTTTTATAATAGTTATTTGACAATCTACCTCGTAATAAAGGTAGATAACGCTATGATGGCAGGGACACTAATGGTGTCATTAGTGTCCCTGCCATCATAGCGTTATCAAATAACAATATTTGTGAAACTTTAATTTGTGTGTACTGCAAAGGTACCTAATCAAATTCATGGATTAGGTACTAATTTTACTAAGTCCGGGTACTTTTCCCCGTTTTTTGTTATAACGCACAAGTGCCAACTGCTTGCAAACTAATTTTATTTTTATTTTATGATTACAAAAGATTTTACAAAAACCTACTTTGTCGGTCCAAGATGGTCCAAGAATCAAAATTATCATTGTCAACAATTTAATTATGTAGTCTGTGGTCAAACTAGAACATTAGTTCTATCCAAGGAGTTTATATTATCATACAACCTCCTTCGTTTTATCTTAAATAATTAATAAAATTCTAAGAGATTGAGTTTTCTGAGAGATTTCTCTAGATTCATTATACCCCGAGATTCATTATACCAAACTGAGATACCAAAGATCATTTTTATATGTACTGGCTATATTTACAGTTCTGGCATGTAAACCTATTAGACTGTGGGCCCTTTATATGGCCGGCCGTTAGGCCGTAGGCAATTCCCGAGTTTAGGGAACAGTTTTTTTTACTTATTATTTATGTTTTACACCTTTTAAACCTTCCCTGGACTTCCACAAACATTACAAGATCAAAATCAGCTAAATCGGTTCAGCCGTTCTTGAGTTTTAGCGAGACTAACGAACAGCAATTGATTTTTAAATATACAGATTTGTAAAATGGTACGTCAGTGTAGATTCGAGCTTCGAGCACCTCTTTTGTTTCTATACTCCTCAAAGATTCAGAAAATTATCAAGTGTCATCGTTTTAAATGGCATAAAATTAAAAAAAAAAGACTCCAGCTGTACAGTATGTCTGACGCATCTTGGCGAGTCTGATAAGAGATACAAGACAGTTTGCGTGAGATGCAAGAACGCTTGAACGGTGGGTGAAAAAGTGACGACAGTATCTTGTATCACTTTATGCGCTCGCTAAGATACAACGGCTGGAGTGTAAGCTATAAATGACAGTCCCAAAACCTTCCAGAATGGCGCTTGTGTAGACAAAGGTTATGGTATAAATGTAGCAATAGCAAACGAATTGAAGTATGCCAAGTTAAGCAATTTAATAATATTGTCGATTGAAGCAGTTACTTATTGACTTACTACTTGCGTAGTTCCAAATAAATATAACCTTATTAAATAGAATTATTATGAGAAAACGTGTAGTGATTTTATTTTGTGAACTGTGAATATTAGCTTCCCTCAAAATTTACCCGGATGCTAATGTGGCGCCACCCCAATTTAATGCATTTCGACGGACACTATTCATGTACACAGATGACACTCCTTCTCTCTACCCTCCATACAGAAAATATTTTTTATTGTAGTTCAAAGTGTCAGTGGTTTGGTGTCTGTCATTTACTTGCGTCCGTGTTGCGTCGCGCTCTACTCTAGCTGCGGCTTTCGGCGTTTTGTTGTGAATGAGAAATGATTGATTTTTTCCGCAATGTAAATAATAGTGAACTGTGTTCCTAAATATTCTTTGTGGAAAAGGTTATTACAAGATGTGAAGATGCCTCCTGTCAATTCAAAGGTTAAAAAAAGCGGCGCAGAATATGAGGTAAATAAAACAAGTTCATCGGCATTTCTTCAATTATAATAAATAGGAGACAGAACACCATGCTTAACCATAGTAAAGAAAAAACTATTTACAAATTGCGAAACATTGTTAGTCTAATTAGAAATTTTACATTACTTTCTATTTGCTTTAGAAACGTATAAAGACCAACCACATACTTAAGTCTTTACGCCAGAATAAACATTTTTATGTGTTTTACTCATGTTGTCAATCTTAAGATTATTCCCATGTAAATATCTGCCGAATCATTAACTGATTTTCGCTGTTAAATAATATTTACATAACATAAGCTGTTCAATATTGTAAACATCATAGGACGACATTGAGTTCATAGTATCTAAACATAATAAGACAGTTAGGAGTATATCTTAATGAGACTAATGTTAGTATGTTATAACTATAATACAAACTTTTCATGCTAATTCTTAAGGTTGCATACTTTCTTGTGAATTTTTTGTCACCATAAAAAATATGATAACTATATTTGTGAATTGTAAACTAACATCTCAAGATTTCGTTTTTTAATAATTATATCAATATTTGGACGCCTTTAAGGCAAAGCATGACTAATATCATTGTATTAAAATTTTTGTTACCTTTTATACTTAAGTGTGCATACTCATGTTTTTACAAGTAAAATTATATTTATCTTCGACTTAATAAAATTTAATCTTCGGCTCTGTGGCAAAACATATGGCCAGTGGGTTAGATATTTCAACAAATTCTGTGTCAACTGTATAAACTCTCAGTCTTGTATTTTGAAAAATTAAATCATGTTTGCACAAGTATAATAACTTTTGTCAGACATATTATCTACATTGAGCCTATTATAAAGAAAGAAAAAAAAAATTCCTACATTAACGGCTTTGGTCACAAGAGAGAGAGATGCCCAAATTCAAGATTTTCTTTTTATTCATTTATTTAGAGGTTTTATTACAGTTTCAGTAACTATATAAGACCATATAGCCCATAAGCCTCATAGGTTATTTGCAATATCTACCACACATTATAACTACAGTCATATACCTTAACCATTAGCAAAAATCTGAATGAAATGATGAATCAGAAGCATATCAAAATTATGCAGTTCTGAAGTAATACAAGATAACACACAGACCTTCATTGAGTTAGGTTACAATCACAAAAATACGAAAAAGTATTTATAATATTGTAGTAGTTCCCAATGTATCAACTTCTGAGAATTTTTATAAACTCCACTAGTCACATTCTTCCGGCCAAATTCACAAATAAATGATAAACATACAACATTGTACTGATGACTGTTCAAAAGTCCCACTTCTGAGCACAGGGCTCTTCTCATATAGAGTAGGAACAAGCATTAATAACCATGATTGCTCATTGGTGGTTGACAATTTCAAATTTTTTAAAACCAGGTCTCTTCACACTTTTTTCCTTTTCTGATTGTCATTATTCCTTCACTGATTATCAATGATCTTGGAAAAGATATGAAAGTCACATATTGGTACTTGCCTGTAATGGGTTTGAACCTTCAACCTTGTGCAAACAAATCTGTTCATTGAAACCTAGGCCGCTTAAACACTTGGTAAAGATGAGCTAATGTTATTAAGAAGTGGCAGGGTTACTTGGCAATCAGTTAATTTCTTACTAAGGAAATTTTTACTCTTAAATGAAAAAATATCTAATCAGGAATAATCATAGTTATAAAATGATACTTATGTTCTTTCAAATAAGATCCATAGTTTACAAATAGCACTAATTGTAGTTTACAGTAAATTAAATTTGTTCCAGAACATCATTGCTAAGAAGTGTACAGCACTGGATTTTGAGCAATACATTCAAGACAACAAGACATTACTACTGAATGATCCACTCCGGGATATACTGTTGTACCCAACAGATGATGTATCTGTAAGTTTAAAACCATTTTATTTCCTTCCTAATTATTCTACATACTTTTAGAGTTACAGAAAAACTATATTTTGTTTAATAATAAATCATAAATCTAATTCGAATTTTGGTGGTATATAGCAACTTATACAGGATTAAATTTAAAGGAGTGCGTTTATTCAACAAGTGTAAGTCAGTTTTATGCACCTGATTATCTCGTTGAATAAACGCACTTGTGTTCTGTTCCCGAACTTATCATATATTGTAACAATGTTTACTATTAAGTTTTTGGCCCACAGAGTGTTGTACTGCCTCGTCGCTGGAGGACAGTAACTACCGCAGTACCAGATGTAAGGACTGCTTCAACCTGCCCTCTACTCACAAGGCAAGCGCTGCTCAGCTATGCATCCAGTTGGAACCTCATACATTATAAATTTAGCAATTACTCTGGCACCTACCTCAACTTACCCAGGTCAGTAACACATAATCACTAAATATTATGAAGTCCTTAGCCGCGTCTGTCTGTCTGTTCCCGATAAACCTAAAAAATACTGCACAGATTTTTATGCTGCTTTCACCAATGGGTGGTTATCGAGGAAGGTTTTAGTATATAATTAGTCTAGTTTTGTACAGTTTGAGTAACCAACATCCACGCCCACGAAACCGCGAACTAGCTAGTGTATTAAAAAGTAATATTTTACCCTGGTTTCTGATTAGATAATCTGTTAAAAAATGTGTTGTTGCCAGTCCGAATCAGGACAGTAAAATTAATATCGGGCAGTTTTTTTCATCTCATATTAGTGATAATGACAGATAATTTATTTTAGGGGAACGGGACCTACTTACGTGGTTGAAAACGCGGGAAAAAGCTAGTAAATAAATATACGATTCTGATTGTTGTCGTGTAAACAATCTGAGATTAGAAAGTAAAATATAAAAAACGTTGCAATATTATGATGATCTGTTATATCGCCGTATTTCAACATAAATTAATATTGATGACATAAAAACATTTGAATGTTACAGTATGTTGCATAGGTTTATCGGTTTCGCATCTAAACGAATGAAAATCGGTTGAATGCAATGTGTTAAAATCGTGGCATACAGTTGGGGGCTCATTAGTAGTTATAATTAACATACTTTGCATGGCCGTGAACATTGTATGGCCAACTAAATGTTAGCTGTATTGCCAAGGCCGAGGCATTATTTTCTCGTATCTGATCCATGCGTCACATCCTAACAATTTCAGATAAAACTATATAATTAAGTAAATATTTATTGCTTTAAATATATTGTTTAAAGCCACATACAATGCTAATGCGATCGGCGAGACCGACGCGCGACGATTTCATTGATCATTTTTAAAACTAGCTATTGCTTGCGGCTCTACCCGCGTGCATCGGCGATAAAAATAAGCCTCTAAAGGTTCATTGATAAATGGGCTATCTAAAACTGGTACTTTATTTGAAATAGGACAATTAGTTCCTAAGATTTGCGCGTTCAACCAAACAAAAAATCACAGTTTTTTGGTTTTTATTTAAAAGTATAAAGATAAAAAAAAACTGTTGACTAGGAATGTGGGTCGCACATTACTAGCATTCTTGTTAACCCCTCGTGCTAAACTTAATGCTTGTGTTACGAGTGGGTTCACGACGGCAGTCCAAAGGGATTCGGACCCGCGACTACAAGATCGCAAGTCCGATGACCTAGCCATTAGGCTACCACCGCTTAAATTTGACTAAATAGTGTTAAAGTTAATTTAAATGTTCCTAGTATGATAGTGTTTATATTACACAACTTAACTGCCTGCTTATAGGTGGGGTGGCCTAATAAGTTAATTTTTAAATTGGGTAATTCTAATGTATGCAAATTTCTAAATTACAGAGTTCTAAGTTTTTTTATGACTATAAAGCAAGTTTAAAGCCCAAATTAAGTATTAACATCCATTACATTATGTTACAACAAATGGGAATTAACCGCTGTATCATAAAATCGCATTACACATAACTCATATGGCAACGTTCAAAATATTATTTTCCTGTTCAATATTTCAAAGAAACGCTATGAATGAGTAAATCCAAACAAAAAGTCCTGTTATCTATTCCATTATCTTTTCTTGTACAGACCTATTGAGAACAAATTTCCGGAGGAGGTGTATGATAATGACGCCGAAACGGAGAGTGATAATGAAACTCAAGCCGCTAAGTTGGACCTTGGTACCAAAGAAGGGCACTTGCTCAAAGGACCCGAAATCGGCTCAGATAGAATATTCAGTAATCTTGCTTCAAAATCATTTAAGAAACGTTATTGCTCAATGCTTAGAGAAGCCGATGGCACGTATATACTTGAAGTGTATAAGGATGACAAGAAAATTGATACAAAGCTCACCATCGTCATGGACTTTTGCTCAGATGTTGTCAGGGTAAGGCTTATTATACCTAATTATGCAAAAACGAACTTAAACTTAAAATCAGACTATTCTCGACAAGGCAATTTTTAAGGGCAAAATAATGATTCAATAAGGAAATGACCTTCGTTCCATTTATATATCCATATTAGCCGAGTGGTATATCATCACGATAATTACCATTTTGCACGACGTGCTGCGGGTTCGATCCTCGATTGGGACAAGCATCTGTCTGATCCACAAATGCTTATTCCAAAGCAGGATATTTCTGTAAAACTGCTCGCGTCACAAGGCTTACATTTCTAAGTGCGAGAGTCATTTTTTTATAATTTATTTGTGTTTCTTGCAGAACCCGAAACGGGGCAAATATTGTTTTGAGTTACGGATGTCCGGTGGTAAGGGTTATACATTTGCCGCTGAAAATGAGGAAGAAGTAACTGAATGGATTAACGCCTTCAAGGCGGCCTTAAAAAAGAGCCAGGATAGCCAGGAAACCCACCAGAGCGATGAAGCTTTAGATAAAGGTATGATTCAAATCTTTTTAGGAACTACTTAGCGATTTTTAACTCGTTATCTGTTGATAAAAGTTATAGGAGTTGGCGTAATGCCTCCTGGTAAATAGTCATTATATACGATGGCATTAAATTTCGTTAAGTTGTAAAATATTTTTAACTGATTAACACATTTTAATCAAAGGTGACATTAATGTATGTGGCAACTTTTTTTGGTGAGATTAAGAGTAAATTACATGAAAAAAAGATCAAATGCTAAATCAAAGGTGACATTAATGTATGTGGCAACTTTTTTTGGTGAGATTAAGAGTAAATTACATGAAAAAAAGATCAAATGCTAAATCAAAGGTGACATTAATGTATGTGGCAACATTTTTTGGTGAGATTAAGAGTAAATTACATGAAAAAAAGATCAAATGCTATCGCTCGCTGTTTGATATCGATTACTGCGGCAAAAATAATTCGTGTCCTTTTTAGGCAGTACCTCCGTATACCAATTTAATTATAAATTGTTTCAATGTGTTCAATATGTCTGTTAAAACGCATCTGTTGGATTTGCTTTTGCATTATGTAATATTAATAAGGATGCCAAAATTAATAATTTATAAATCTATAATTCTATATCAACTAGGTACGATTGTGATATAACAAGATTCATTAAAGATGAGAAATACTTGACATTTAATTTTTTTATCGTTTTGCTTTTCGCAACATGTTGTTCGACATTCTCCGTTCGGCTCTCATTCGGATCTCTTGCAAAACACAAAAAAAAGTGTTCTTTCTTAAAAATCGTAAACACAATAGGTATCATGATGAAACCGAAATTGAATAAATCTTCACTTACGGCCAATTATGAATATCTAGTAGTGAAAAATACCTTTGGATATGTTATTAAAATTGGCCATTCGTTATTATTAACTATGATAAATGCTCTTCCTTTTCTCTATATGCGATCGAGGTTTTACTTCATGGGTCATTTATAGAAATTGTATTAAATACTACATTCAAAGCATGTTTTTTAAAGATTACTGTCAATATGAGTAATTACTAGTTTTATTGTCAACCCTTAATCTTGTTAACGTTACGAGTGGATTCATGTCGCTAGTGCAAAGGGTGGGTTTCTTAACCGGCAAGCACATGTTCTCAAGTCCGACACCCTTGTCATTAGGCTACCGCCGCTTCCAATGTATAACCATTTCTCGTTTACTTTGACCAGATGCCGACGTATCGTTAACAGCGGAGCCCCCGCCCGCCACTTACGGCACTCTTAAGGGCTTGGAGCACAGCATGAACCCGCTTCTAATGCGGTACTCCCGTGAGACGGACATGTCCATAGCCGCCGCGCGCAACGAGTGCCGCTACAATATCTTCAGCATGCCGTACAAGCGGGCGCCTTCGCCTGAACCGCAGCTCGAACCATTCAAGTAAAGTTGCTTTTAATGATCTTGATTTTCTTATAAATGCTCAATATTGAGTGGATAAATCCACTATTTTTAAAATTTAAGCACACACGACCAGTCTAGGCGTATTCCAAAAATCAATTGTAGCTGTTAGAGATTGGTGGATTTTTCTAATGCTTTGTTACTTATCCGACTAGCTGCTAACCATACCATAAAAGACATTTCAGTTGTCCTGAAATCCTCCATAAATAACTGGAACTTTTTTTCTCACAGGATAGTTTTTTAACCATAATAATAAATAATAATACCGGCCTATAAACGTCCCACTGCTGGGCACAGGCCTCTTCCCCTATAGAGAAGGGATTTTTAACCATATTGGACATGAATTGTTTTGACAGTTATTTGATTGTTACAGGGAACATTTTGGCCAAAGAATTTTGCTCAAATGTGAAAGCTTAAAGTTTAGGTTACAAGCGCCGATTGACGGCGATAAGGAACTGTTGTGTCAAGTAGAGCCGTATTACACGTACCTTGCGTTGTACGACGCCAGGAGTGGAAGGAAACTCACGGAGAACTTCCACTTTGACCTCAATCACGAAGCTGTTAAAGATCTAGTCAAGGAGACGGAGTGCACCAAGTCATTAGTTGAAAATTTTAGTTACGATGTTAGGTTAGACGTTAATCAGATACCGGAGGAGTGGTTTCGGTCAAAGAAACAGGTATTATTTGAATTTTTATCTATTATGTATTTCCTTTGCCTTATCACGTAAACAAGTCACATTTATTCGGTCACATTCATACCGCCACTTCAAATTTCAATCTTTCTTTTCAGGTTATGTTATCTGTAAACAATCCTCATCCGGATTTGTTTCTGGTGGTTAAAATCGACAAGATTCTTCAAGGTCACGTGAGCCAAGTACTGGAGCCTTATCTCAAAGCCACTAAAGACCCACGCCTTGGGCTCAAAGTCCATAAAACGGTACAGGCCTATGCGAACCGCGTGGGTACCTACAGGATGCCATTTGCTTGGGCAGCAAAACCTCTTTATAAGTAAGCCTCACTCCTATTTTACTTAGAATCTATACACGCCTAAAATGTATTTTTATAAATATTCCGTGAGACAAATTCATAATTATTTAAAGATTCAACGGCTTATTCACGCGCATTCTCGGGATCGCCCGACTAGTTTCAGACTCAATAGGAGTCCTTAATCATGAGCTGACAGGGCGGCGGCGTAGCGCGAGTCGAACAGATTCCATCAGCTGACCGCGTCACCTCATGATTAAAGACTATTGAGTCTGAAACTAGTCCTAAACCGTTGAATCTTTAAATAATTTCTTTTAAAATTATATTTAGTTTAACAATATCTGTCATTATTTTAATCTAACCCAACTAGTTATCCTCTAATCGACTGTGGTTGGCGTCGATATCCGGTTTAGCACAAATTACGAGCGCGACCATGTTTTTCACTGTAGTTATTATATTATTATTTCGTCCATTGTTATAGAATGTACAGCAATGATCTTGATTTGACACCTGAATTTCCTACCATATACCGCCAAGAGCCGAACAAAATGTCAGATGATGATCTGCTGAAAATATTATCTGATTACCGCAAGTCGGAGAAAATGGCGAAACTTACTGTGATACCCGGATGGCTTAGTATTAATATCCAGCAAAGCACTGAACAAGTACCAAGTTAGTAAATTATAATTTTATTAGAATATTTTTTATAAGAAATTGACTGGCCTGTTGGTCTAGACTTGTGGTTAGTGACCCTGACTATTGCCGGTGATCGTGGGTTCGATTCCCATCCAGAACAAATCTTTGTGTGATGAGCATGATCATTTGTTTTGTATCTGGGTGTAATTTATCTATATTATGTAGGTATTTAAAAATATATAAGTATGTTTATCAGTTGTCTGGTCACCATAGTAATGCAGGCTCTGCCTAGTTTGGGATCAGATAACC
This sequence comes from Plusia festucae, assembly GCA_950381575.1. Classification (NCBI taxonomy): domain Eukaryota; kingdom Metazoa; phylum Arthropoda; class Insecta; order Lepidoptera; family Noctuidae; genus Plusia; species Plusia festucae. Next base: position 10,691,623 of record OX494434.1, read on the forward strand.
GTGTGTGACATGTCAAGAAAAAAAAAACGCAATTAGAATCACACGATTATTCGGTAACATATTAGACTACCATTTGTCTTGGCTTAAATCTATTGATCGACTGTGTGCGCTTGTTACGTTTGTTTTTTGTCATGTGTAGCGCTTCCGTGGGTTCAGTGGATGTTAGCACTACCATTTGTCACGACCTCCGTGGTCGACTGGCGTAAACACCAGTTTTCTTGGTCTTGCCAGCTCTGAGGACCCGGGTTCGATCCCCGATCGGTTCAATGTAGAAATAACCACTTTTCCACATTGTCTCGAATCTGGGTATTTGTGGTACCTTCGCTGTCTCTATTTCCGTAACACAAGTGCTGTAGCTACTTTGTATTCAGAGCAATGTATGAGATGTTGTCCATTTATTTTTATTTTATTTTTTTACAAAGCGAAGCTTATCGCATGTGCGTACTCTCCATGGGTCACAATGGAGCAGCACCTAAATTCTTCAAGTAATCAAGTTATGCTCCTACAGATTGTATGACGAACTCGTATGCAGCATTAAAACCGTTCCCACTTCCGCCTGCATCGCCGCTTACGGTCGAGTTGGCGACCCTTAACGTAGAACCCGAGCAGCCGTATGCAGCGTACATACACCATCTGTATGTCCGTCCGTTGTCCTTGAATTTTGAATCTCAGAAAATGTTTGCTAGAGCCAGGAATATAGCTTGTTCTATTGAATTGAGGGATAACGATACCGGTGACAATAAAGCACTTCAGGTAAGAATAATACAATTTTGATCTCATTTATATTCTAGTCTGTTTCAATAAGGGTCATAATCGCTTGTATGGTTTAATTTGTCTTAGGCGGTGTACGGCAGATTTGGAATGACGTCACAATACCGCTGTTCAGTTCTACACCACAACGCAAATCCTTCTTGGTCTGATGAAGCTAAGATCCGTCTGCCAGCCACATTGACGTCACAGCATCATTTGTTGTTTACTTTCCATCATATATCCTGCGATCTTGCAAAGAAAAATGACACTAATGTTGAGACTTGTATTGGGTAAGTTTTGTAACTCATTTTGGCTTGACGTTCTTGATTTTATTGTCTGGGCTAGATTTTCATCTTAATCGTTTTAAGTAACTAATTTATTCAATACATTGTATTTCGTATATCGGTCTAATTATTCTGGTAAAGCAGTCATATCCCGATCTCGCTGCAGACCTAATCCATAAAAAAAACAATAAAAAGTTGATCTAATTAGTGTTTGTCTAACAAAGATTTTGAGTTTAACTCCACAAAGTTCAATTCAAAATGGGAAAAAGGATTTACTTCAGTATAAATGGCAGCAGACGAGTCATAAAAAGAGTTCTCAATTCTCTCAATTGTTCTCTCTTTGCTGAAGTTGGTTCCATTGGAAACAATTGATTGACGGAATAAGGATTCACGGTACTGATGAGTAATGAAATGAAAGCTAGTGAAATGCGTCACCAAGTTTAGTTAAATAACTGGCGGAGTATATCCCATTCTTTATCATAAAGGCAATACACCTATTCAAGCAGTGATAATAGTATCCGTCGGTATTGTTTACTGCAAACAATGCATCATAGGGATCGCTAAGTGTTGTCCACTGATAAAGGTCTAATAACTACGTCATGATGTCATTAAAGACGCATCATTATCTTTAACGCTATCGAAACTATACCTATAAATATTAATGCCACCATCTAACAACATACAGGATTAAAACTGTATGTGGTAAATTGTACCTTATCATCTCGGTAGAAATAATAGTCCGCGACATCTTCTTTTAATATAATATGTATAAAAAATTATGCTAACTTTGGCAATAGTAGGTTTTTTGTTTTAATTACACAGTAGATATTTTTTTTATATACAGCGTTACTTCAACGACTTGGTACTGACGTTAAGACAAAAAATTCTGCTAAAATTCCTAAAGAAACTGACACATATAATATCGTATCGGTTTAAGAAAAGTATTTAGTTATATGAGTGGCCGGAGGTTAAAAGAAAATTAAATATATTATTTTCTAGGTACGCGTGGGTGCCGCTGGTCAAGAATGATAAGTTAGCAGATGAAATTGTTAACTTACCTATTGCTACACATTTACCATCTGGGTACTTGTCTATACAGCCCCTTGGACTCGGTAGAGGGGTAAGTTTCGTATCTACAACTAGGTTTTATATTTCCCACAAAAAAAAACTTTAAAGTGTATTTCATTTATCGAGACCACTATTCACTTTTACTACTGATATGATGGTCCTAGTACATAAGTTTTTAACACAATCAAGCAGTTTTTATCAATGTATTTTTCAGAATAAAACTGACACATACAAATACAGGCACTTTGTGCTTGCCTTTTTATTTATTTAAATGTAATTTCATATGCGAACTCAAACTAGTTTTTTTGCTACCGTTATACAGAACGCAGGTCCCGAAGTAGTATGGGTGGAAGGGGAAAAACAACTCTTCCGTTGCCAACTAGTGCTCGATTCAACTGTAGCCACCAGAGACATACACCTGCACAACCTGTTCAGTCAAGCAGAACGCCTGATCAAGTCCAGTTCACCCCCCACGTCGCCCTCCCCGCCGCCGTGGAACGACGTATGCAACGCGCTCAAAGCTGCCCACGCAATCAAGTTGAACTCGCTTGTTGCGTTCTTGCCAACTATTTTGAATCAGCTTTTTGAATTGATGGTAAATATTAAAAAAATAGGAAAAATTAACACCACTACTACTACTTACTATTACCTACTACTACTATTTTAAATATCTTGTTTCAAAAATGTCTTTATTCATATTGCAGACGGTTGAAAAAAGTTACGCACAGGATATGGGTTATCAGATTGTGAAATTGATTGTACATTTTGTTCACATGATACATGACTATGGTCGCAAGGATTTACTTGATAGCTATGTGAAGGTAAGACTCTGAATTGATACTTCAGTTTTCCAATAAAGATCTCCCAAAGTTCCAAACTATAAAAAAATAAATGTATGCTCCTATTAGTATTCGACCTGGGTCAGCCACTAAGTCCAAGCACTTAACGTGCGGCGTTATCTCTTTCCACTTACTATACTTTTAAGTAATAATATTGGTAAATGGTCTAAACTGTATGTACTAATTAAAAGGTGACTCTCAGAACATAGGTAGTTTCACTATAATCTGCGTCATGGACGCGTTACGTTTTGTTTGGATTTGGTGAATAAGGCCCCTGCAATTATAGCTTGGTAAAAGCGTTTATGACACTTTTCTCTATGGCCGGGAACGTTATTACGACGATGGCGACGCCTGAATGAGTCCAATGACGCTGCCTTCAGTTGCCCCTCGTCCCGCGCGCACGTGATACCACCCTCAATGCCTTATGGCCCCCGGAGCCCGCAGACCATGGAAGTGTCACGTGCGAATTTGTCACGCATTTAACTTGTTATTATTAACGATTATTAATGCTATATTGCTAACTATGACAATTTTATTTCAGTATGTATTCAACTGCGTTGAATTCAAACTGCATACAATGCTGACTGCACCACTACACCTCTTCGTTGATCCGAACCAACCAGACTTTCTATTAGGAAACAAATTCATGCAATATTCTGGATTCTTTTTCGATATCATTACAAAAAGTATGGCTCAATATCTTATCAATACCGGAAGAATTAAAGTAAGTCCTTGCTCCTTTATTTATAGCTTGCGAAAAGGAAAATAAGGAATAATATGTTATTACACAATAATATGGTTTATTTTCCTTCAAACGGTATCCGTAGTTTATCAACCATACGGGGATCGTTTCCGTGTAGGATGTTTATTTTTACTCGAAACCGTAATCTTTCCCACATAATGACTTGTTAAATATATGCAACGTTCATTGACAGATATTTATAATCTTTGATGTAATTGAACTAAAACAAACTCTTTAGTGTAATTGAACTAAGAATACAAGAAAATAGTTGATTTTTGGACCATATTCTTTCATAACTAGATGAGGCCACAATCTAATTCTGAGTTGCCATTTGTTATTTAAGAAAGGAAATGCTTGTATATCTAAAACCTGTTTATTTGAAGAAATATTGATTATTATAATTAATGTCAACCTAAGTGTTATATTATTATATTTAGTAAATGGAACTTGTATTTTTTTAGATGTCCAGACATGAAAGGTTTCATGGTGATCTATTGGAAAATATTGAAAAATTAGTGTCTACGGTTGAGCCTTCATACATATTACAACAACCGATGCAAACACATATATTCAATAAGAATCTTGCCACATTTTTAAAGGTTTGTTCGCTTAAATTTATAATTTCTTATCAAAATATTACAAAATATCTTTTATAAGATCTACTCCAATTAATGAAGGTAGCCTATCAGCTGCTGTATATCTCAATATTTTGTGAGGCTAAACAGTTTTGATGAACTCGCGATCCTCCTCGGACTTCATTCTGCATGTAACTCCTCTTCGTCCCGCGATCCTGCCTATCATAATTACTTGCAAGAGTTTATATTTGTCACACCTGAGCACGTGACCGAGATATGTGGTAACGCGAGGTGATGACACGGTAGTAGCTGTCATCTACGAATAAGAAACTGCGTTGTATACACGACTTTATCTTTATTTCAGTCTTGCCTATCATTCATGGACCGAGGGTTTGTGTTTCGACAAATAAAGAAATATCTGGACAAGTTCAAAGCGTGTGACCCAAAAGCTTTGTTCGACTTCAAATTCACGTTCCTGCAAACAATTTGTTCACACGAACATTTTGTGCCGTTCAATTTGCCGTTACACGCTAATAAATTATCAAAAGATGGCGATGAAGGTATTGTAAAGGTTTTATTAATAAGTTTGATAACCTTTTTGGGCTTTCGCTAATGAGACGCATACACATATTCCTGTTTATGGTGTAGAAAACTTATCGCCCACACAATGTACTAGCACATAGTTATGTTTAAGTAATTATGGTGTAAGGTAAAAGTATCATTGCATAAGTATATTACTTGAAGTGGTAATTAGTAAAGAGACAAAAAGGATTTATTCTCAGCATTGAAACTAGCTTCAAACAAAATACCGAAAATTTAATTTTTTCCTGTTTAATACGAAGGTCGACCATGTTTGATAGTCTTTTTATCGTACTTGCGTCATTTAGCGGCAGCCCTCAAAGCCTTTATCTAAACGTATGTTACTTTCACACAGATCCTGCGCAGCTGAAACTCTGTGAAGAGTTTATAATGCGACACTTTCTTGCGGGAACCCTACTGAATCAAGTATTCCCTTGTTTCCAAATACGTACATTGCTAGCAAGCTTTGAAGCATGATACATGCTTTTATTAATTATTAATTGTTTGCCAAACAAATTTACTTAAAGCTTTGTGTATTTAGGTGGAACAGTCTTTACGTGAAGCGCCGTTAAAGCGAAAAGCGGCTTTAAGTGTGCTGCGGGCGCTGTTGACTAAACATGAACATGATGACCGCTATAGAAGCCGACAGTGCCGAGCGAGGCTTGCGTATTTATACTCGCCGTGGCTTACTATAGTTCTTGGTAAGTATTTTAGTCCAATGAAGCTCATTTTTACTCGATAAGTAATAAAAGCAACAAACATAATATATGAATCCAAGGCGTGGCTGATTAACTAATTAGGTGAACTGTGTTTCTACGACTAGAGCAATCAAATTCTCTAGCTCCCCTTCAGCATGCCATAGATAAATCATATTTAAAGGCGATCTACAAGTTATTTGCCGATGTGAACTATAAGAAAATTTAAGTTAGCACGTTCAAATTGATCAACCAAAAAATAATTCCTCGTGTCACGGCGGGCTTTACAAACATAAAGAAAACTCATACCTGCAAGCATATGTGAAGATCACAAATGCTTGTCCCATGCGGTGATGGAACTAGCATCACCTTGCGCACTGTGATAATTCGCATGACTAATAAATTATACTACTTGGCTATTCGATTAGTCGACTACTGTTATGTCTATTTTGTAACTAAATCGAATTAATTTAAATTTTAGAAAATGCTCATCGACTGATTACAAAGAGTCTGGCTAGTCCACTAGTCGAGAACGGTCACGACAAGGTCGATGGCGATGCCACAATGAACCCAGTGTTAAACAGTACGCAGAAGGAGGCGGCGTCAGCTAACAGTACGCCTAGACGAAATAGGCTGACCTTACACTTCGAACATACGCCGGTCAGGAATTCTGCGCATTTTAAGGAACCGCCTACTATTCCAATGAATAATATGTATGGTAAAGGTGAGTGCTTAACATTATTTTGAACTCTTCTTCACCTCATAATCGAGTCCTGTAAGCAAGCTATCTATTTCGCTCGGCTACAACTAATAAGTAGTAATCCTAACCCCCTACTGCTCCAGACTTTTGTAAATTTATAAGTAAGTTAAATGGAAGATAAAAATTAGGTAAAAAATGGAAGATAAAAATTAGGTAAATAAAATATTCTTGCTGTCATACTTTCTGTATGTAAAGTTGTGGGTAACACTACAAAACGCGTGACTGTGTGACCCACGTTCACATTATGCTTGATGTATTAAAATATGATAGTGTGTTCAATTCATTACTTTCGAAGAATATAAATATCCCAAAAAATATTTTCCTGATAATTTCAACGTACGCTTCTTCTGGAATCCAGATTGTTTTAGTAAATTAGTAATTATTATGTTTTATGCATATAGATCACGCCAGCAATGTATCGCAAAGCTCTCTAGAATCAGTATCTACGATGTCCGGTGGAGACTCTCTTCCTAGAAACATGGGACGACTAGATTTGAGCGAAATTGGCGACCAAGTAAATAGGTAAATACTCCTCAATTGAAATCATTCGAAAATAAACCTTAAAACTCAGCGTCTAACGATCTTTTTCGTATTTAGGTTTGGTGTGATGTCTGCTGAAGAAGTTCGAGATGTCCTTTTGTGTTTCCTCTTCGTGTTGAAGTATTTGGACGACGAAAGACTTGTTGACTGGTGGAAGTCTCTATCCCAAGCACAGCAGCAATCATTCTTCAATGTTTTAGAGTAAGATTTTTTTACAAATTTTATCTATAATAATAATATAATAAATGTGGACAACATCACATACATTGCTCCGAATCCAAAGTAAGTAGCTAAAGCACTTGTGTTATAGAATCAGAGACAACGAAGGTACCACAAACACCCAGACCCGAGACAATGTAGAAAAGTGTTTTTTCTGCATTGACCCGTCCGGGGATCGAACCCGGGACCTCAGAGCTGGCGACACCTTGAAAACCGGTGTGTACGCCACTCGACCACGGAGGTCGTCAAATCTATGTATGCTATTGTAATATACAACAATTATATACCTGTCGATTTCTCCTTTATATACTGTACCAAACTTAGAAAACGTGCAATACCTTTTGCGGATGACAAATGGACAACAGCAAAATTGACTAAGTTTGAAATACGACTTGCACTTTTTTTCTTACAGAATATGCGCCGAACAATTCCAATACATTGGACGCAAGAAAATTCTATCGGAAATGAAAGCGACGACACCCGACTGTAACGGTAAACCAAAGCCTATCAAAGCTAGGACTTTGCCCGCCAGGATGAGCCCTCCAGACTTCTCTAAGGAACCCCCCATTGTCGTGGAGAAGAATAACACTGTCAACAGGGAAAACCTTGTTAACCCTTCAGTTATAACTGGTGAGTTGTCTATCGCCTTTTTCTAAGCTATTTTGAGTTAGACGTCTAGTTTTGTCAGATTCAGCTGAATACCAATGTTTAATATGGAACTTGGTGAGTACAATATTCTTTATTCTGACGTTTTAGAACCACAAATTTTAAAAGTATACAGATAGATGCCTGGTTACTTTTCACAAGGTGCGGTAGTATTATTCATCTAGAAGTTACAATTATAAATATGTTATTGTCGACGGTAAAGTATGTGTACACAAAAACGAGAATGCAGTGGCATTTACTCCAGAACTGAAGGCAGCTTAAGTTTGTCAAAACAATACTCTACTACTTATTAAATAAGCTCGTATTTCCTTTGACAGAATTGGAAGCAATAGCTGAGCACACAGTGCTATCAGCAAGCTTTCTTGCTACAGAAGTTGGTCTCATATTAATTGATCGAGCGTGTCTCTTTATGAAGAACTTGGGAGCAGCCGATGGCGTCGCCGCGAAGCCCTATCTAAAACTACTGCAATACCCACAGAGCGAGACTTTGTATAAACACTTATTTGCTGCCTTGAGAGCATATATAAATCAGTTCTCAGAAACTTTGTTCGAAGGTAAGTCCATAAATATTTTAATATACTTATTATATTATGAAGTTAAGCAAGTGAAAGAGTTCAAGCATTCCACTGCCTTAATTTTTTGGTTAATTCCAAACTGGGCTTTGGATTAGTCCATATAGATTTTAAATCAGTCCATATAGACTTTAGATTAGTCCATATAGAATTTTGGATCAGTCCATATAAACTTTGAATCAGTGTATATAGACTTTAGATCACTCCATATAGAATTTTGGACCAGTCCATATAAACTTTGAATCAGTCCATATAGACTTTAGATCACTCCATATAGAATTTTGGATCAGTCCATATAAACTTTGAACCAGTCCATATAGACTTTAGATCAGTCCATATCGAATTTTGGATCAGTCCATATAGACTGCAGATCAGTCTCGCTCTCTCTCTCATTCTCTCTCTTTCTCCCTCTCTCTCTCTATCTCTCATAGAAAGCAAGTCAATTATTTTCGTTTCGTCTTTCTATTTCGCATTGAACAGTGTGGTGTCACGACGATTATTTTTGTTGAGTGTATACAGGTTTTTTGTACATAATTATTACTTTAATTTTATTACAATTCCTTCACTAAAAAGGAACTTCGTTCCATCCGGGTGTCCCTTGACACCTCTCAAGTTTTTTATTTTTTGTTATTTATTTATTTATTTAGTATCTATTTATTATTTATTTATTTATTTTTTATTTATTTATTTATTTATTATTTATTTGTAATTAAATACAAATTGTAGAAGGAAAAACTTAAACCTCAGGCAGGACTCGAACCTATATATAACCTATTATTTATTTGTTTATTGTCAGGCGGCAGCGCGGTGTGCGCGGGCGTGGTGGCGGCGGTGGTGCGGCTGTGCGAGGCGCGCGCGGCGTGGCTGCGGCGCGAGGCGGCCGCCGCGCTCTACCTGCTCATGCGCGCCAACTTCCACCACGCCACCGGCGGAGACCTCACCCGCGTGCATCTGCAGGTACTCACATGCACGAACCCACTACTCAACACTATTACTTCTGCCTAGCCTTTTCCCGAGCTACGGTGAACCTACAGCCAGTCACTACTCAACACGAAGATGTATCTTCTTCTGCCTAGCCTTTTCCCAAGCTATGGTGGGGTCGTCTTACCGGATTCTATTGATATCCATATTTTACATCCCACATTTACTCCTAATTTACTGGGTAGCTTACAAGATTTGACCCAAATAAACTGCCACATACTTTGCAAATTCAATAAAACTTTTACTAGAACCAGCTTGTCTTATGCTTTTTAGTTACGACTTACCTTTTGTTCAGGTTATAATGGCTGTATCGAAGCTACTCGACAACTCTACAGCGCTGAACTGTAAGCGCTTCCAAGAGTCTCTTTCTGTGATCAACTGTTTTGCCACCGGCGATAAGGCTATGAAAGGAACTGGTAAGCAACAATTTTAATTTTGAGTCTTATGAAATATATAAGCGCTGCTTAAATAATTGGGAACTGAGCACTGAGAAATGATATATATCATAGTAACTTGTGTTTCTTTCCACAGCATTTTTGTCAATTATTATAAATCATATTTATTGTGCAACAGGTCTGTCAAGTGAAGTAGCAGAGCTGATGCGTCGCGTGCGCACTGTTGTTGGAGCGCGAGCCCGTCTTGCTGGAGTAGGAGGGGCCGGAGCTTCCGGTAAGAAACTCAATATTAGACTTAATAACAATCAATACCTTTTGACCACCGCATTGGTCACCGGTGACCGACGAATAATATTGTTTCTAATTAAATACAAATTGTAGATACGAAAAATTAAAAATTTAGGCAGGTCTCTTGTCCGCAACTACTTGGTTAGGTGCAAGTCGGTGTACCAACTAAGCTACACAGGTAATTCAAATATCTCTACTCTATCTCAGGCAAATATAAGCAGTAGTACAATATGGCAGACGAATCTTGGCGAGCCCGAAAAGTCAAAAAAGTCAAAAAGATACAAGTCAATTTGCATGAGATGCAAGTACACATAAACGCTGAGTGTAAATGAGACGACAGTATCTTGTATCACTTATTAGGCTCGCCGAGGTGCAGCTGCCGTTGATTATATAATAGTCGGCGATGTGAAATAATAATAATAATATTTAAAATATAAAAAGTAATGTTAATATACACGTTTATTATACTAGGTGCAGGCAGTATCCAGCTGGCGGAGCTGCAGCACGCGCTGGCTGCGTCTTGCCGCGCCACGCCGCGACTGCGGCACGCCTGGCTGTCCAACCTAGCTGAACATAACGCCAGGCAGGGGGACTACGATGAGGTCATTATAATTACCTATAAATCATGTCTAACATTCGCAGTTCTTCATCTAACGACTTGGTAAAATATAAATCTCCATATATGTTATAACTTATTTTTTTATTTCATAAAGTATAATAATTATTAAATTTAACAACGCATATATTAATTCTTCCATGATGTCTATATTTTTCTGATAACTTTAACTAACCACTTCCAAATTGTAACAGGCTATGTGCTGCCAACTGCATATTGCTGCGCTAATAGCAGAATACCTAAAACTGAGAGGAACACTACAGTGGGGCGCTGACGAATTCGCCGAGATATCACTCAACATACCTCGAGACGAAACCGGCCTCAAAATCGACGAGGGTAAGTAAAACACCACTAGCACAATAACAATAATATACTTTAATTTCATCGACCTAAAGTCCATTTTTAAATACCACAGCCTAATCCATCGATTTGTCGAAAACACTAAATCCTATGTTCCTCTCGTATGTCTATGTGTTAGGAACAAGTTTGCAGTCTTTTTTATAGTTGTGTGTCACTATATATTTGGTTAGCTCTTTGAATGTTTCGAGAGCACAGAAGGCATTGCACCCGGGCACTTCCATGAGGCGTGGTTCGGCCGAGTCATCGTCCCAGTAATATATCTGAAAAAAAATACATTGGCAAGAGTAATTGGTTATTTTGAACGAATAAAAGTTGCAATTTCATTGAATGATTTGGAATCAATCAAGCAGAAAGATCATAGGGCTATGCTGTTTACGTGGAATGACTGACAAAAAACATTTTCAAATGGGGAAATACATTTTTTACTTTTCAGGTTTTTGGGTTAAAACATTCGCAGTATTGACAAATAATACCTACTTTTCCCTATAACCTGTGGTGTTTATGATGCGCTATTCGACGATAGTCAATACTAATATCAAAGAATACCTAATATTACCAAGTCAGGAAGCAACACGCACGTCCCCCCGCCAATTTATTTCCCAATTTAAATATTTTTAATTTCATAGAGTTTGAATTGTGACTTTATTTTTAAACTCGGAAAGCGCTACGGCAGGCGTCTGCCCTGCATCGTTCACGCACACATTTGACGCGTGTACACACGTATGTCTTTTATGTACTAGTAGTAGGTTATTATGCGCGTCGTATGGTATGTTGCAAGCCTGCAAATATTATACAGAGGATTTTTTTTAGATTTGTATTTTAGTTTTTTTTTTATATTTTTGTATGTTTGTATCGTACAAAATCAAATACTACTGAACCGGTTTCAAAAATTATTTCACCATTAAAACGCTATCTGAGTAACATAGGCTAAATTGGTTACCATAAAAAATTGAGACCGCGGGCGGAGTCGCGGGCAACAGCTGATGTGTTAAACAGCGACTCTTATAAAGGCACGATGAATATAGTTAATGGGTTTGCGTACAAAACCCTTCAAATTAGTTTTGCAGTCGTAACTAATTAATCTTTCAGTCACGATCCCAAGGTTCATGGTCGACTTTCTTACAAAACTTTCAGTCTAATCATTAATTATTTTAAATTCGACAAGAAATTCCGACGTTCGGTCGTTTTTTAAGTAGTTAAGTAATTAGTTGGGACTGTAAATTGGCTCCTATTGTCCTATTGTATATAAACAACTATTTAAAAGACGATCTTTAGGGTGCAAGTAGAGCAACTACGCGTGAAGAAATTATAGCGGGCGCATTAAACTTCCAGAGCATGTCGGGCTGTCAACAATCTCTTTACCGTCATTGTTAACTAAACAATTAACACCACGGCATGAGCTACTATTTCTGATCCGAAAAGCTCATTCCGACAGAAAGCAGAAACATAAAAGGGTCGTAAATCTATCTATACGGCCTTTTTGGTTTCGCCAAAAAGTCCCGTGATGCAGTCGAAACCTGCAAGGAAGGTCTAACTGAGCTAGACCTCAAAAAAGCCCGTTTCGTCTCACTGCAATGCAAAGGCCACTAAATTTTCCACGCACATATTTCAAAAGTGTTACGAACGTTACCTTAAACCCATACCGCTGCCCATCAGCCAAAACCTTCTGTTCTTTACTAGTCTGCGGCGATGGTCGTCTTTCATGTAGTTCAAAGAGTAAAGCGGCCCCTGGGTCCGGTAAGCGAGGGGGCGGGGCCACGCACGCGCCCAGCAACGCGGCTACCGATACCGGTGTGCCCGTGCGCACGACCAATCGCAGCTGAGATTCGCCCGCTATGTTGCTGTCAGCTTCCTTTATTATTTGCTGGAGTAATGCACCTGCATACATAATATTGGTTTATTCTTGACTGATGAAGTCCAAATTATTCTTACGTAGAGTCAAAAGCAAAAGTAGATGATCAAAATCAGAAATTTAATACTAATCAACGGAGTTCGCGTCAGAACTGTGTGGCGTCGAACTAATTCAAAAGTATTGTAAATTTTACCAAACATTTACTACTAGTACAGTTGCCATATATTCGTGACCAGTTTTGACTCCAAAAGTTATAATCTCAATTCACCATCTACTTTTGCTGTTGATTGTACCCTTATGAAAAATAAATGCTGTGTCAACGGAGTAGAGAATAAGTAGTAGGGTATAAACAACCTTCGATTCAAAGAGGAAAAAGAAGATAAAACTTAATGATGAATATGTTTTTACATAATTATGTGTAGATAATAACAAAATTGAATGCATTTTTAGTTGTATATTATATATCAATTATTATTTTCATTGAACATAAAATCTATGCGATTCCAAAGGTCGTACCTGCAAAACATGTCACATTAAAGCCTCGTAAAAAAATCTCGCCAGTATGCTAATATAAAAGTAGGTGTGTTTTTATTTTCCTACTATTTAAAATACATTCGATCGCTCTTACTATACAGTATTTTTTGTAGTCCTTACTGTAAAACTTTGCTCTCGGTACATTGACATCTACTCAACATCTAAACGTGCGTACGTGAGACTAGCTCTAGTAATTTTTTACTCAACACTTGAAAAAAACTTACCGCCGCTGAGTTTCCTTAACAGATTGTTGTGAAACATCATAGAATACTCCAACCTCGCAATATCCATCAGTTTTCTCTTCACATGTTTCGCCCATTTCGGATTCGCTACTTTGATGTCGTCCTATAAAAATAATATTAAATTAAAATCATTTTGAGCCCTCCATTTATTTACTCATTATTAAAAAGAACCTGCATTTATTATAACCCCTGAGTATTTCGACAGTTCTTCTCAGGGTAGCCAGTTAGGAAATGTCTCCAGCGAGCTCAAAAAGGTGACGTGTAAAACTGATTGTAATTGTAAATTTGATTTTTCATTATCTTTCATTAAACACTGCATGCGTCATAACTTAGCCATTTTTAATATTGCTATATCCCAAATGTTAGTTTCGAACTATTCGAGAATAACCAAATACACATGCAGTACCCACTCAAGGCATGACCTTGAGTAGATACGAACATAAACAAAGAAAGATCATTGTTTATTCTGAAATATACAAGACAAAAAGGACAAAATGAAACATACTGCATGTATATATAGTTGTAGAATATAGAAAAACAGTTACCTGTATCAGAAATAAATTGTTTAGATAATAAGCTTCTTGTGGCGTGCTGAAGTTGGTGTTGGTCATTTGGGCGATCTTGTGGAAAAGGTCACGGTATGGCAACAACAAGCCCTCTTCAGTAAACGCTTTAAGTATCCTCTCCTTCTCTTGTTTGTAACGAGGACAGTTCTCTTCGTAAAGTAACTGAAATAATAATATACACTGCAGTACTCAGTATGGAATAAAGCGGTGCCCAAAGATCCTTTACCCAAAGTTATCAAAATACATGTTCTTAAATAATAGTAAACTAATTTATTTTCAAACAACTAGGCCCCAAACATATATATACTTTACAAACTGTCGTATCTATAAAATGCTAGCTGCGTACCGCGACACGCCCGCATAGATGTCGGTTAGCCTATGTCCTGTCTCAGGCTCTAGACTATCTCTGTACCAAATTTCATTTATTCGGTTCAGTATGTCAGGCGTGACTACGTAACACACAGACATACAGAGTCACTTTCTCATTTATAATATTAAAATAAGTTAAAATTATGTTAGTCAATAAACAGTTTCTGTTATGAACTTCCGGACTTGTCCTTCCTTAAGGCAATATGGGAAAATTTAATGAGTAGGTATCATAAAATTCATATGCTTAACTTACACCTTTCATACAATGGCCATGACTTAGCGCAGTGAACTGTTCTATTTATATCTTTTATCTACCATAATACATTCTATTAAAATGTACATTGTTTTTGGGCTAATAAAAGATAATAAATTCCACTTACATAGTCTTGTTGTCGTGGTGGATATTTATAAGGCACGGGTTGCCACGCTAACGTCTCGTTCCACTCTTGCTCCGGTGCCGGCGGCCACAGACCAGCCGATATCAACAGAGCAGTCATCTTACTCAGTTCTGTATCCGATGATATCACGATATTGCTCTCTATAAACATGAGAAATGCAAGAACAATGTTAGCAAGAAACAAAATTAATTATCATTAGCAGATATTGATTAGGTCTTCTTTTATTTTTGCCAATTTTCTTCTCACGTATGTATTATTATTAGTCGACGATATATAGTTCGAAAGAATAATTGTCTAACAACAGCCTTTTTATTCTGATCTGACTCACAAAAATATATTTATTTACAGTGTTAAAGTAATTATTTGAATAATTACCACTCTGATAGTAAGGTCCCAAAAACTCGTCATATCGCTTCCTAAGTAATGCGCCCATTTCGAATGTCAACATTTTTCCTTCCTGTAACAAAAAAATAATAATCAGGGGGTTATTATCAAAGTACAAACAAAACATAATGCAGATTATAGTTCAAGAATCCCGGGTCGCCACATCTTTTTAATTTGTGTTATGAGAGTCACCGGTTAGTTAGTATATAAGTTTTAGGCCATTTAAAAGATTTTTTACTTAATTAAAGTAAGTCGAAGGAGATAAAGCCTCTCTTAACTGAACACGTAAAAGCACGTTAACCGATTGGATTTAGTGAATAAGGCCACAGATATCTCGATGAATAAAGTAGACTCCCCTCGCAAATATATCTATATCGATCTATAAACGTCCCACTGCTGGGCACTAGCCTCTTCCCATATAGAAGGAATGAGCATTGATCCCTCGCAAATGTCCTGTTACGTGTAGGGTTAAGAAAGGCTTCATCTCTTACGACTTACTATATTTTTAAGTACAAAATCTGTTAAAAGACCTAAAACGTTAATACCAACAGTACCTACCCGGTGTCTCCCAGAACACAAAAAAGATTTGTCAACCCGTGATTCTTGAACTAAATTCTGTGTCGTGCCACGTTATGTTTTGTTTGAACTTTGAGAATAACCCCCTTTTCTATTAGAGCTGTGTGACGTGCGACAAGCAATAAATCATTATTAGTGGTCGACAGCAATCTGCGTCTCTGCCGACACCTCGTTCCCGTTTAAAGCAGTCTGCGACCTTCGACTATCGGGACTAGCTCTCGCATTCGGACCGGGAAGCGGACGCTTCGTTATAAAATCATTAGTCTTCGCCCGTCCTTCTGGTCTGACCCTTAACTTATAGTTCCGGCGATTCATTGCCACGGCCCCAACAAATAGATGACAACTATATTACGTGTCACCTTACTGCATTTACGTTTCCGATCGATAAAATCGCTTTAACTTTGGCATTTTATCAAATAAATATGAAGCAAAAAATAGATTAATAAGGCACTAGTTAATGTTACTTTGCGATTGTTGATAATAAGTTAAAATAGGTCAGTTATGGATGATCTACAAGGACGAAGTAACAAGTGTTCTTTTGTGGCAATGCCAGTATTGTGTGAGAGCGGACAGGAGTGCCACATCATATGATATATATGCAGTTCACCATTGATAAAAACGAGAGCCGCGGTTATGGTTTGTTTACGTCAAAAACTATTCGTTACGGTCAGCGGGCACCTAATTTAATCTATCGAGGAACTACGCCAAAAAGGTCCATTGTAAAAAATTCGCTTCTCTGGTTCCCATGAGGTTGCGTCATAAAGTTATCAATATCATACAATTATCATGAAATTGTAATAAGCTTACGTTAGTCATAGCGCCAGCTCCGTAGGGCGCAAACACGTGGTCGGATGGAGGAGTCCCAAGCATGGCTAGCTCGCCCTCGCTGGGAGTCCGCTCCCCGTGTGACATAAGCTAGATTAAAATAAAAACATATATTATAACTAATATTTACACACCTAGGTATAGTTCTAAGGTCAAGTATAATTAATAAACTACAATAGCGGAAAAGAGTACAGCAACTAAATTAGTTACCTACGACCCATTCCGAAATCGCCAATTAGAGAATATCTCGCTGATATATTTACCATAAAGCCTATACATCACGTGTAGATAAATTACGTAGGTAATAGTGGTCGGCTATCCCCTTATGAATTTTATAGAATACTTAACGTGTATACTGTTTATTAATTCAATTAAGGTATTATATAATCATTTTAATGGTCTTACCACGTGCACTTGACGGAGTACAGTCACATCAACAGTTGAATCTTTCATCAGGATCACTGCTACGAGGGCTGTTCATAAAACAAATAACTACATATTAAAACGAACGTATTGATTATAATAAATTATAATTATCTATCGGACACATTTATGTCGGCTAAACAGGTTTGGAAACAACACGTGCCCTCATGAAATTAGCATCTAATATAAACTCGATTACTAATTGTTTTTTCATATTTGAATTATTAAGACATTCAAATCATCGTACAAATCTTGGGAATAAATAAATAAATATCTTGGGACAATCTCACACACGGTCATCTGATCCCAAACTAGGCAGAGCCTGTACTATGGTAACCAGACAACTGATAAACATACTTATATATTTCTAAATACATACATATTATAGATAAATAACACCCAGACACAGAACAAATGATCGAGCTGGGTGTTATTTATCTATAATATGTATGTATTAAATCATCTTTGGGATCATGGGACTTCAAGGGCTAGATCTATTTTTTTATTTCTTAGGGACATATTATTAGCTCGCGCCAGCATGATCTAGGAACGGGTGTACCATTTACGGTACTATTATTTATAATAGGCGACGAGCCTCGCCGGTCAGGGCGTAATATATATCGGTTGTGAAGCCTGCACGTTCAGCGATGAGCACATTTATATATTTTAGAAGTAAAAACCTATGTTCACAATCCAAAAACTATTTTCTGTTCATGTCGTTTCGGAGAAAATATTTTCAACTCTACAGAACATTCGTGTCATCAAAATCTGCATTAAAATTTATTGATATATCTCTGATGATAAGTACCGGCGATGAGCGAGATGCCCACCAACACGCCGAGGCAGCAGCAGGTATGTTCGATGCGCATGCCCTGCGCCGGCGCCGCTTCCGCCGCGTTGGTCGGCTCCTCCTCGCGACCGCCCTCTTTCCTGTGCAAACACAACACATCTTGCACCACAATGTATACAATACCAGATTCTAAGAAGATTTTGATTTTTTACTCACATTTATGTGATATTAATTATTAATTATGTCAACTTGTACGAATGGGGGTTGGATTGAGAAGAAGGCGGAGGACCTGTCTGTGGCGCTTATTGGGAGAGGTGTACGTCCAGCAGTAGATCGCTATAGGCTGTGTTGAATGCGAACTTGATAATCATATCAACTTATTAGGTAATTAATGACCACATTAGCAATCTGTACTTAATTAAATTAATGCCAATGCTAATGAATATTTAGCCAACATATTTGTAAGCAAAGTCAATTCTAATTATAACACGTGCCATACAGATACAACATTTGACGAAAACATCCGCTGTATTGAATGATGTATCAAAATGTCACTTACATTTTCCTCCGCCTCGTCGGCAGTTCTACATTTTAATCCGATCGTAATCTCGCTGTAGACACTTACGGTAACTCATAATTCATACTGTTTACTGTTGACACGTGAAACACGAAAACTGTTTTATCATGCACTTTAGGGTTTGTTAGGAAAGGCGTAAGGTGTCAGCGGTGCTAGGCAGGAAGCGCTCGGTGTGCGAGGCGAGGTCCCACTGAGATCGGCGCAGGACGCCAGCCATGCGAGATTCACGGTCGCGGCGACCTGTGCCCGCAGATGATTGACTCTGTCCAATCGATTGTACCACGGTGCCTATTTACACATGCGTGCCCGCATCGTCCGATGTTGATGATATATTTAGATGACGATCCGTCGCCCTTGTTAACCTTAACATCAATGAAAATTCTGATTTGGTCGCACAATGTGTGCTTAACATGTATTCATTCTAACAATTGACCATACAAGGTAGTTGTCCATTCATATCTATGTTACCGGTAATGTTAATTTTAATTTAGTCAATTCAGAGTTTTAGTGAGCTCTAGAAAACTAGGATCTTAAATTTTAATATTTTATTGCTAAAAAGCAGGGTTAGATTTAGGGTAATGTAAATCTGCTTCACTTCTTCTGGACCAAACGATTTTATTCGTTGAATATTTTATATTTAACATTATCGTCATAAAAAAATGAAGTGACAAACCCTGATAACTTTTAGTTTTTTCAAGAAGCCTTGTAGGTGATACACTTAAAGCCTTATAATGAAAATCACCAGTAACATATATGTATTATAAAGTAGGTTAACTATGAAATAACTTCCTGTCATATTGTGCATGTTGCATGCAGTAAAACAAAGAGTATGAATAGCAAGTTACATGTCAGTTTTATTCTGCATGAGGGTGCTTTGATTCGCTGATAGTGTAAATTAAAAGATTGCGCGCGCGATGCCGTGCGAACGTAATTCCTTCCGCCTGCCCTATCCTGGTGGGGCTGGCTACTAAAAGACAAATTTGATACAACGTCCTCGCATTCTTCAAGTTACGACGTACATTACTGGTATTATGACGGTGGTTAAAAAAGTTTGCTTACTCGATTAACACGTAGAGCGGACTAGATATTATATGGGACTACGATACAATTATTATACCAGCAAAAACCCTATATTAGCTAACTTATAGGGTTTTAATATCTAAAAATATAAGCAAAATAAGTCGTTAACTGGATAGTCCTATTAAAACCATATGGAGAAATAAATTATTTTTTATAGAACATTTTCATCTAAGTATATATCTAAAATAAAGTCAGGCTTGTTACAACAATCATAACTCGGGAACAGGTGGACCGATTCTTGATCATGATTCTTAATCGAATCCAAGAAATCAAGGATCTTGATCATCATTCATGATCCTTGATTTCTTGGATTCGTCTCCGTGCCAAAAAGCAGAATAAATATTAATAGCAAATAAAATTTACGTTAAAAAATTATGTTTGCGGGAACGGTCGGTACAACTTCGCGGGTGAAACCGCGGGGCACAGTTAGTATGATAATAAATGTGAGTGATTAAATACTTACTTGACACACAGTATACTCGATAAAAGCACCATCATGCACTAAACAGATCCTATTTGATGACTAACAATTTGTTCTTGTATTTTTGTTCACCATTCCCACACAAATAGGATGTTAAACTGTGTTCTCATAATTCAATGGCCGGTTTTCTGAGATAATTATCTAATCAAATTGTAACTAAGTTAGGTAGACGTTTTATAGCATTATTATGTTGTATATTTTGCCTTATGTTTGCATATCATTCGTCGTAATGATAATTTTCATTGCTTTTCCTACTATATTCAGCTTTGGAGAAAAGATACGTCGTTCTAGTCGTACCCTAAATGGAACGTCTGATCGTTACAAATTAAAAATTATGATCCGAAAATCTGACTCAATTTGTAATGATATCTGTTTCGGATATCATTATTTCAAGCAAGTAAAACAAGAACAACGTGTATATCATAGCTTTAAGTTCATTTAAATAATTTCATAACAATTACTGATATGCCCAGGAAATGTCTTAATGAATGATTAGCAACTATTTATTCATCTCAAGGACATGTATCACGTTCGGCATGACAATGTTCATTCAGCACATGACAATGCACATTGACACGCATGCGCAAATCCGCGAATTTGTCAATGGTTTGTCCCCTAAACCCTGTAGTGACCTTGAGGCCATAAACCTACTATTTATCCTGAATTTTTTCTGTTTTAATTCTTTCTTACAAGCTTTTGTTCACGATTCCGTCTGCGTGGACGTTGGTTGTCGCGGCAAATATAGCCTAAAGCATCCCTTAATAAATAGACTATCTAATACTGAAATACTTTTTCAAATCAGACTAGTTGTTCCTAAGATTAGCGCGTTCAACCAAACAAACATACAAAAAAACTCTTCAGCTTTATCTATTATATATAATTCCAGTGTCACGATGTTTGTTCGGGATGAACTCCGAAACTACTTGAGCAATTTTAATCAAATTTGCACACCGTGTGCAGTTTGATCCAACTTGCAAGATAGGATAGCTTATAATAACCGGCCTATATACGTCCCACTGCTGGGCACAGGCCTCTTCCCATATAGAGAAGGGATGAGCATTGATCACCACGCTTGCTCATTGCGGGTCGGTGATTTCAGATTCCAGTACTTTGAAATCCAGGTTTCCTCACGATGTTTTCCTTCACCGTTTGTCAATGATGTCTTAGAATGATTAAGAAAGTACATATAACTTTGAAAACCTGCAACCATGTGCATTCGAATCCGGTCATTGAACCGCTAGGCCACCACGACATTTTTCTAGGCCACCACGACATTTTTATAAAAAAATAGGATAGCTTACATCTCAATTATATAAAAAAAAATTGAGACCGCGGGCTGAAGCTGCGGGAAACAGCTAGTAACATTATAAGTCTATAGTTTGACGGATGATAAAGGTGAAGCCGCGCTGGCATTGGATGGGGTGACTATTTGTAAATATACCGAAAAGCATGTTAAGCAGCTGGACCCGACTGTCATGTGTTGATCTTTGGCAGTCGTTAATTTACAATTCTGAATGCGAAATACTGTCGCTCCATGTAAAGTATAGTTTTAGCAAAACCCGGTAAGACCGACCCCAACATAGCTTGAAAAAGGCTAGGCGGAAGGAAGATTGATTCGAAGGTTGATTTATTCCCCTTCTTTTGCATTTTTATGAAATCGTTATCTCTTCAAATTAATTTATTATTGCTTTGGAGACGTCTTATGCGATTTTATAGGCGTCCTTGTCTTGTATATTATGTATCTATTTAAAGTACCATTGCTATATAAGTAAAGCTGACACTAAAGTTAATAGGTTCGCTAGTTTCGTATAATTTCTATCTGCATCTGATTCTGATCGTCTCTAGCAACCCAATCGGATTTTTAAATCGCGGTTGCCCATTGGTACAAGGGGAGGTCCAAAGGTACGTGGAATGGAGGGGATGGAGTGGGGACAATGAGGACAACGAATGACATGAGGTAAAGGAGGCAATTTTAGCTCATTTTGAGACAAAATATTTTTACGATGGCTTAGACAAATTAATTCATATATTATCTTATACATGTATTCAGCTTAAGGGTGAGTATACGGAAAAGAAAAAATGTATTTATAGTTTCATTTTATTTGAAATCCTTTCATATCACGAACTTTTGGACCTCCCCTCGTAGATAAACTGGTTTTGATGTACTGCACTTACTTTATACACTAACTACCTGTGCGGGTCTTTTGCCTTACTTTTTTCCCCAAGACTTTATAGCGTACATTCTTCTTTCCTTCCTTCTCTCGAACATTGGATTTCCACGCTACTTCGCGGAAAATCAAAGTTGTTGTATACAATTCTCAGTGCTCTTCCTCCTCTATCCTACTATATTTATATGCTGTGCCCGACAGGGTCCATAATTGTGACTAACTATAAACCCTACAACCTGTATATACATTATGGAACGCAATAAAGAATTGAGAATTGAGAATTTATACATTCTTGGTTTCTCTAATCAATAAAATAAAACGATAAACATAATAAATCACAGCCACTTTATTCGCTTCAACTATATCTAAAATGTGTATAAGTGATAATGTACTATAACGGGCTCTTGCATACTTTGTCCATGTCTTCTTGCGTCCACGTCTCATCTTGCACGAGAGCTGTGAACTTATCGTACTCGCAGAATAGCTGACCTCCGCAACCGCTAACCGGCAGAATCTCTCCTGGACCACCAGCTTCCGCCGCGTATACAGCCTAAACAAAATGTTATACATTTTTAGCAAAACATTACACCAACTGATACAAAATTAGGACAAGAAGTAGAAGGCTCGCATTCTCCCTTGATTCCTTGGTAAAACGGAGAAAGTACATGAAGATATGGTAAAAGGCATAAAATACTTTCATACGTTTTGAGAAGAATAACTTATTCGGGATTTTTTATAGAGGTTGTTAATTCATGAATATAGAAAAACCTTAATTAGTCAGTCTCGAACAAAAGTCATGGCCAAAACTGTCTTGAAATGGCAATTTTGAAACGAACATATTTTTCCCCAAACTCAACCTTATCTGTATAGCATAAAGTTGTTTTTACAAATCAGCGTACATAAATAATAAGATTTTACGCCTTGAGGTTTTGAAATTATAATGGAAATTACTACATTTTTTCGGTTATTTTTGAGGACTGAGTGTTTGAGGATTTAGGGTTTTTTATATTATTGGTATGAATCCGAGTTTTCGCTTTAAATTATAGTAGGTACATAAAAATATGCGTAGTGCTATTTACATAATAGAAGAGCTAGAACACCGAAACAAATTGTATGTATCTTCACCCGCATGTAAAACTCATTTTTTTCAGTCATTGCTGTGTAAATAATTCTACATTTGTCCCAAATTTTCATTTAACAAATTGCTTTGGTAATCATTACTATTTAAAAACTTATGTGGCATAGCATACCGTTACCAACTACTAGGTATAAGCTTAGCAGTAAACCTTATTGTGTATGTGAAAGGAATAAATATAAATTAAAAAAAAAAATGAATCTAAAAATCTGTCTCTCTCACCGTTATCCCAACATCTCCAGTGTCGCGTTTTCTCCTTAGTTCTAATGAGAACGTGGCTCCGTACTTGGGCTGATGTGTTTGGAAAACCCTCGCTACAGCCATCAAGGCAGCCACGTTGTTCTCATGTGCAGAATAGAGGTAAAGCTTCGGACGATCTACATCACCTTGCAAGTATAGATTTGTTGTGTTCAAGATAGAATGCATTAGTACACCTGGAATAAAAGAAAATTTGATCAGTTAATTTGTTCTTCGACTTGAAGGGAAGTGTTAACCGTGCTGCTTATTTTTCTGTCCTTGGATGGGTGGCCATCTTTCGATGTCTAGGAAAGCACGGTAAGCCTTTGGTTAAGTCATTACAATTCTGGCAACCAGTCTTACCATGGAATACTTAGGTAAATGGGTTGCGGAAATTATCTGACCTCCACAACCCATTTTACTGGGTAGCCACTAGCTGTCCTCCGGTATTCAGGAGAATCCGATAAGACGATGCCAACCGCAAAATCTTTGGCAAATGCTAAGCTAATAGAATTTGCTCTTCTACTTTTTTTGCGATCGGACCTTTTAAATATGGCAAGTTTTTAAGTCTTTAAAGCGGTTTACTATTGGAAACTTTACCTGACGCGAGCTTGATCAGATCAGCATTATGAAACTGTATGGTGTACTCAAGTTTTGTCACCCCCTTTATTTGTGGCATCACTTCTTGTGCCCATTTCGGTGGTTCAACACCCACATTGTGCTGAAAATATTAATTTTTTATCACTTTTTGAGTTTGAGCTAAATAAATTTCGCTTTTAAAATATTAGTGTAAAAAAAATATATATTTAGAAAGCTACGTACCAACGTTTGAAACAAATTGTCTAAGAAGAAGATATCTTCGGGCTGCGTAATATTCCTTCCTGAATTCTTAGTGAGATATGGGAACAGACTCTGGAATGGTTCTAACTTCGCCTTAACAGATGGCAGATCATACGATTTATCTCTCATCTTAAGGTATTTCGGACAGTTATACCAGTAGAGAAGCTGAAATAAATGGTCATTGTTACTAAGGGCATTATTTCATTTTGGTGCATCATGACGAATTCCAATGAATTTTTACGATATGATATCTTATCATTTTCGATTATTTTAACATGTCGGAGAGTTCTATGAGACATTGAGATATAGACGTGTACTTAAGCCCCAAAATACCACTTAAAACAAAAGAACAACACGTATCAAATGTGTGATGACAACAAAAAAAAACTAATAAAATTGTTAACCAGTAAATTATTTTATACAACAAACTACTTACTACGCTATGCAGTAGTAATAAATTGCCGCCTCATATTAGTTATACCTTCAGTGCGGTGGAACAATTAGTTCAATACGTTAAGGACCTGAATTAGAATAATTCTAAAATGTTTAAAATCTAAATGTATCACGAAACTTCGCAGAAAAAATTAAATTATTTAAGTAATCTTACTAAAGGAAACGCTTTTGGTATACAAGATACACTGATTCATATTCATGAAACACTAATAATTACTAAATATAAATTATATTACTTCTAGTCAAGTAGTGGCGCTGAGGGCACGAAAATCTCGAACTTGTATACAAGTGATAGGCGTTCAAAAGGTTAAAGAGAAGAATGAAAGACGATAGCATAAATGAGAATAGAATATACTCAATTATAGGAAGTTTTAAGGTAGCACCAGTGATAGACGACTGTATGTAAATATGGTATGGGCATATAATGAGGACTCGTAGATGGATTATGTGAAAGATGATATGAGAACGAACGGATTGACTGCTGTGATGACGAGTACTAGGGATGAATAAAAAAGGCACACATTGCGCCGACCCGTCGTTATCACAGTATACTCACGTCGTCTCTATCAAACGGTGGCGTGTTGTATGGTATAGGTTGCCACTCCAAGTTGGGGTTCCATTTCTGTGGTGTCGGGGGAGGGTACAAGGCTGACAGGGCCGCTAGGGCAGTCATCTGGGTCCTCGCATAGTTTGTAGTTCGTATCACTATCTCGTCGGGAAGGTACAACCTCGATATAAACCCGTCATAGCGCTCCCTAAGATACTTACCTACCATGTAACTGCGTTGTTTCCCTTTCTGTTGACATATCATAACAAATATTAAAATATAATTAAAAATTCGCTGTCTTTATACTTCACATAGATTCCGATTGTAATGAAGCTAATTAAATACATAATTAAATGTGATTGCATTAATGATGTGCATTATTTGACCACCACGGTAATTTAAAAATGATTTTATAATCATTTATAGCAAACCTGTAAAGAAATCGTGAAAAAATAACCTAATAATAATATTACATCATTTAATTAAAATTCTGTGCATTCTTTAATGCAATAGAGCGCATAAAATTATAGCCAGTTTTCTTTTCATATTATGGTTTCAGAGGCAAATAAAATAACAAGGGTCATTTTAATTACTATGGCATTGTTTTGACAGTTGTGTTCTAAATACGTATGACTTGCGCAGGTTTCAGAAAGTTAAATAAAAAAAAGTTAAATCGCTACATACGTATGAGTGATGCCACGTACAATCTCAATGTTTACTTAAATCAAGAGCGTAGCTAAATGCATTATACATTTTATAGGTACGTAACTTTTATTTCATATCAAATCAATATAATAGACAAATTCCGGTTTGAAAATTTTATAATTTCATTTTTATTAATATCGGCGTCGTCGTGACTATAAATTATATTTTGATCATTGAAATAAAACTAGTTTTTAATAACGGATTCCATCGCACATGCCCGTGACCATGACACCTGCAAAGTCATTAAAACGTCGGGAACTAAAATCAAAATATACCGCGATAGAATTCGTTTGAAATGTATATTTATAATTTCAATGCTGGTTCTTCTCCATAGGAATGACACTTTGGAACCGCGCAACTAGCGTCATTTTACGTTTCGAAAGTGCCCGAAAAGGCCTACTTGAAATAAAAATATTTTGATTTTGATTTTGAATGATCTGAATAAAATTTATAGAGAAGATGGCACTGCTATTCATGAACACGAAATTCAAATATATTTTAAGATTTACGTAAACCTCAGAAAATGATATATTTTGATCATTTTGTGTAACGGTGTGGTAATGAGGTGGTGAAACGTACCTACTATTAAATAAATTTATTTCTAAGATCAGCATAAACTTACGTTTGTAAGAGCTTTCTTCCCGTAGGGAAAGAAAATGTTATCGTCTAGATGCGTTTCAGATGGATATAAATCCAATTCTTCTTGGTCCGGCGTTCGATCTCCATGGCGGAATATCTGTTAAGTATAAATTTTTATGTCAGTAATAATAAGAAACAATAAATCTACTGATTAATGATTAGTTTATACAGGGTTACTTTTTAACATTTGGTGAAATTTCGTCAGGTCAAAGTCGGAAATAGCATTGTCTAATGAAAGAAAATACTTTTTGTTAAATACTTTTACGAAAAAAATCTATAGCTAGCATACAGCGACAAAGTCCTTATTACACTGACTTAAGGATGTTTTTTATAAAACTAAACGCAAGCAAATGCTTGCTCCACTTGCTTGCTTACCAAAAAAGTTCAAATTAAAGGTCAAATTAATTTTAATTTGACCTTTAATTTGAACTTTTTTGGTAATAGTAGTTTTATTTTTATGACTACAAGTTTTTTTCATTTTCATTTTTTTATTATAACTCGTTGTTTTTCGAGGTAATTAATTAAAACTTGGAATTTATACATAGACTAATCTCCTTAACAACATATTCAAATTACACCAGCCATTGAAAAGATTACCCTGAATACCTTATTAGTTAATTTCATAATTTGCATGATATTGAGAACAGAACTGGTATCATGGCATGATTGACCACTTTTCGCTATCAAACTAATCTTATAAATCTGCGATTCTTGTTCTGATACAGGGTACACGATTGCAGGTCGTGATAGCCTCATTGAATATCGAATGTATATTAATATTACATACCACAAAAGCTAGGAGTAGATCTGTGTTCTCTAAGGGATTGTCCACCGAGTAGAACCGGCGAGGTACAGCACGAGTCTCGGGTGAATCCTCCCCCCATACTCCCCCCACAAGTGCAACTACCATCACTAATAATAACCCCATGATACAACTGTAATTTCCCGCCGAACAGACACGCCGGTCTCTTATCGGCGGGCGGTACGTACGCGCGCTCGCGAACACTTTTCGACTGCATCACACAGAGCCTCTGCTCCATTTATATAGAGATACATAGTATTGTATTTCAAGAGGACCGGCGGGACAGTGTCGCTTCAATAGCTGTGCGAATCTCTAACGACGTAATCTATAGCTCTCGTCTATGTATACCGAAAATTATACCTTTGCGTAGCAAGGTTGCACGCTATCTTAATTTTAAACAAATTAAAATACATGTACTTAATTATGGCTTTATGTGAGACATGTGTGCGGAATAATGGCTTATCATTAGTACCTGTTTCAAAGTCACGATTTTATTCATTGAAGGTTTTCATATTATTTTCAGTGTACCTGTTTTACCTAAATTTGGTCTATCATTGTTATCGGTATAGATAAATAATTAATGTAAAGCATAATAGCATGGATGATGTGTGTTAAAATATTTGGTTTACACAACATTGACATGGAAAAATATAATTCCAGGTGCTATATTTTCTGCTACAAAAAATAAAGGCAATAATTTAATACACTACTTAACATTACAATCATATTTATGACAAACCATATTACTTCAATAAGTAAAAATCAATTAATCGTTTCATGTACACCAAATATACCACATGTGTTTATGTTGGCAAAGAGAGAGACAAAAACAGTAGGCAGATAGTGTAACTCGTGTCTGTCCTGTATTGGTTAAGAATATAAATAAGTTTATATAATAATGTTCTTATTTCAGGTATGACTGACGTTCAATACAACGAGCAAGCTCTCCTCGACCAACTGATGGTCTGTACGGAAGCCGTGGACAAGGCCGAGAGATATGAACTCCTGGGACCATTGTACCGACTCATAATTCCCATTTATGAACGTCGCAAGGACTATCAAGCGCTCCTCGCCTGCTACCAGCACCTGACCAAAGCATATGCCAAAGTTATCGAAGTCACAAACTCAGGGAAACGACTTCTCGGTAGATTCTATCGCGTCGCATTCTTCGGGAAAGCACATTTCGGCGAAGATGAGGAAGGCATAGAATTCATATACAAAGAGCCGAAATTGACCTCGCTGAGTGAGATCTCTGAGAAATTACAAAACTTTTACGAACAGAAGTTCGGTCCCGGAAATGTCAAAATGATTATGGATTCAGCACCCGTAAGTTATTATGAGCGTTTTCTAATATTCTTATATAATTAGTAGACGAAACAAACAGACAAATATAAAAAATGGCTTAATTCAATAACATAATCAGCACCTCTTTCACCACCTCCAATTAATGATTCGAGTAAGCTAATCGTTGGATAAACCCATTTGTAAGTTCATGTTCGAATTTCACGTCGTTCTGATCACAAGACTATCTGACCGGTAAATTTACTTGCCAGGCTGTCTGCCAGGTAACGTATAACGTGTGTTGCTTCGCGATGGTCATGACAACAGTATTATTTAACCGCATTTTGACGTTTCACAAGTGATTTTTTAAGAGTTTGAACGATTATCCTGTATGATTTTATTTACGTCATTCACCTTAACTAGGCAGTAGTTACTTAGAGGTTTGTGAAATTGGGTGATTATACTCGTAACTTTGAAATGCTTTTAAATTGAACATCGAAAGTAGCGAACGAGGCCTTAAATACTTTAAGTAAATATAACTAATGAACAAATTACCAGTAACAAGTAACACCCGTTATTTGCTAATGGTAATTTGTATCTTGAACTGGTATCGATACATTTCGTTAATTATGTGATACATTGAATTTCATTCAATGTAACCTCATGCAATGAATACAATTAAGGAATTTATAGCTGTTGTATTATATTAATTTCTTATTAATGACAATAAATAATATAAGCCAAAATCCTCTCTCCTCGCTCAAACCAGCTTGTTAAGGCATATTGGACTATATTTATTTACTGAAGAAGGTTTTCGTTCTTGTAGTCTAGTATTATTGTACCTCACCATATATTTTATTTAATCACTTCAGTCTTACATAAGTCATTATATGCAACAGAGAATGCATTAATAACATGTTAAAAATTATGAATGAATTTGTATGGCATTTTTCAGTCACTTAAATCAGCATATTTCCAGCATTTATTAGCATTTTTTCAATACGGGTAATCCATTTTATTGAAAAACATTTTAAACTCAAGAGCACTTTGCATATTGTTGATATATTTTTGCCATTTTGAGTTTGTCGAGCGTTGTAAATTACTTGTCCGCGGCTCCGCCCGCGTGGGCGAATTTGTAGCAAAAAGTAGCCTATGTCCTTTCTTAGGATCCAAGCTCACCCATACCAAGTTCCATCCAAATCGGATCAGCGAGTTAGCCGTAAAAGCGTAACAGACAACAGGGCTTTTTTCATATCACAATATTGTAAATAAAGATAATGACAAAGTATATCTGCAGAAATGAGTATTACTTATTCAGGTAAACTAACAATATAAAAATAACTCAAAATTCAGAAGAAAAAAAAGCTATTAGATGTGGTAAAATTATGAAACTCATTGTTAAACTGTAAATTTTTCTATTTATATTAAAGGTAAATCGGGATGAATTAGACAGTAAGCTAGCTTACGTCCAAGTGACGTGGGTGCGGTCGGCACCAGAGGGCGTGGCTGCCGCCGGTAGCGGGCAGGGCTCCTTCGAGCGCGCGCATAACGTGCGCCGCTTCGTGTACGAGACGCCCTTCACGAGGGACGGAGCGGCCCGCGGACCAGTACATCATCAACGACTCAGGCTTTCACATCTTACCGGTAAGTATTTGTTTGTACTGGCCGGTCGGCCAAGTAGTTAGTGTGTCTGTTTGCTTAGGGGCCCGGGACCGGAGGTCGCGTGTTCGGTTCCCAACCAGGACAAATCTGTTAGTGATGAACATGATTTACTAATAAATATAAATTCTTTACTTGCTCTTTGCTTGCTTAGTTCTTGTGGCTGGGTGTAATTTATCTATAATATACCTATAGAAATGTATAAGTATGTTTAGCTGTTTGCTATACAGCTTCTCTCTAGTTTGGGATCTGATGTCTGTGTGTTTTGTCACATTAAGTAAAAAAAGAGGACAAATGCTTCTGCTTCCGTAAGTGGCACTCCAAACAATGCCTTACCAAACAATATTGACGGGCCTGTTGGTCTAGTGGTTAGTGACCCTGACTGCTAAGCCGGAGGTCGTGGGTTCGATTCCAACCCACGACAAATCTTTGTGTAATGAGCACGATCATTTGTTCTGTGTCTGGGTGTAATTTATCTATAGTATGTATTTAGAAATATATAAGTACGTTTATCAGTTGTCTGGTTGCCACAGTACTGGCTCTGCCTAGTTTGGGATCAGATGGCCGTGTGTGAGTTGGCCCAAGATATTATTATTATTATTAATGAACGGCTACCAGCTGCAGGAAATCTTAATATTTTGAGAGTCTGTAGAAATACTGCGGCACTATTTCTAAATAGATTGCAGATCGGGTCGGGAGAGTATGGCGGGTAGGTCTATGCCCAGTTCTGGTATCTCCAGGGTTGAAAATTATGATGACGATCACAAATAAATAACATAGTTTTTTTTCATCATATCAGTGAATTTGTTTTGCTTCATTTTGATATGTGGTATCAGTATGCTTAAACCTTGTTATGAGATTTCATTCAAAATTAACAGATCTTCCGTGGCCTTTACCAATTTTGTTCAGCTTTTTGTTTTAAGAATCAGTTTTACGGATATTACGATATCTCTTATCTAACTATAATTTTAATCGGGCACACTACGACTTAACTTACGGTGGTTATATTTGTATGATTTAGATGCATTTTACATTTTTTACTTTTCTTTTGATTTAACGGTAATCTGATAGTAATAAACCATAAAAATTTATAAGCCTTTTGTATTTCAGTTTCATGTGTTACGGTTTTGTACGTTTTCCCTTCCCAACAGTATGCAGTAGGTATAGTAAAAAAACAAACAAGTAGAACAGAGAAACAGATATTATTTTGTTGCGCTTAACTATTCGGTTCATGATTGGCCTATAGGAAAATGGTTGGTGACCTTGGCCGCTAAGCCAGATGACAGTTCAGTTACCAACCAAGACAAATAAGAATAATAATTTGTTCTGTGTCTAGGTGTTATTTTTTCTATAATATTTATGTTTACAAATATATAAGTATACTTAAAGGTTTGCTGTAAGAGAACTCAATTCTGGGTTAAGCTCGCCTGTGTGCATACTGTTTCTTGTATCTGTATATTTTCTGTATTTTATAGTGTACAATAAAGAATTAAGAATTATGTTTATCAGTTGTCTGGTCAACATACTACACGCTCTGCCTAGTTTAGGATCAGATGGCCAAGTGTGTTTCCATTCATATAAGTACTAATTAGTTTATTATTCAAACTTGCTACGTATTTACTACTGCTTACGACTTGGTTACTGTGTCTTCAATGTGTTTATCAATATGTGCTTGCTTTATTTATGTTGTAATGGAATTGTAACACAGGAAGGCTCTAAGTCTAAGATACAGGCTCGGCCTAGTTTAGACGTCAGTGTTCGTTGTGTGAGATAATTTGAAGTGGCGATAGCCTAATGGCTAGGGTGTTGGACTTGCGATCGTGTGGTTGCCGGTTCGAATCCCATCCAATGCACTACCGACAGTACTAACTTGAACCCGCCCGTAACACAAGCATTTAAGCTTATTGCGAGGGGTCAACAAGAGTACTAGTAATGTGCGTGCGACCCACGATGCTAGTAAGCTTTTTGAGGAAAAAAAACTATATTTTTTGTATTTTCACAGCGGAATCTTGGTTCCCGTATGTAAAGCGCCGCGTCCCCGTCATCGATACGCAAGTTG
This sequence comes from Plusia festucae, assembly GCA_950381575.1. Lineage (NCBI taxonomy): Eukaryota > Metazoa > Arthropoda > Insecta > Lepidoptera > Noctuidae > Plusia > Plusia festucae. The sequence goes on from OX494434.1 coordinate 10,724,174, forward strand.
AGGAGAAGAGTCCCATAGAGGTCGCTGTATCGGAGATGGAGGGCCAAGTCTCTGAGCTCACAGAGATAGTCAACGCCAAAGCTCCTGATATCAAGAAACTACAACTTAGGTATTTACAATGTGGCCGAAGAATCTTGGCGTGCTTGGAAAGAGATACAAGACAGTTTGCGTGAGATGCAAGTACGCATAAACGGTGGGTGAAAGAGAGATGACAATATCTTGTATCGCTTTTTCAGCTCGCCAAGATACAGCGGCCGTAGATTGTAATTTTCTTGCTTTTAACAAACATCAAAATAAGGCTGTTATCAATTAACAGTGATTTTGCGTTTTTTATTCTATTCGATGTATCAGGAAGTTGTGGATTGATTTTAAAGATCCGTCCATAAAATAGCAACGGCGTTTGGTTTGATTTTTTAATTAAAATAATTGGTATAAGATAACAATAGAAACAAAATTGCGGTTCTTGTTTTGTTTTTGTGGTTTTTGATTTTGAAATGTGTATTCAATTGGTATCTGATCAAATGACTGAAACTCTACTTGTGTAACTGTACGTGAACGGTATTCTCTCTACAATATACAAAAAGATCCCTCTTTTGCAGTCGGTCAATAAAAGTAAAGAATGTAAGTTTTGAGACAGAAAGAGTGTTTTTTTTTTTAATTAATATATTTCAAAAAAGTCATCCAGCTAGTCTTTGTTATTTAACAGTCCTATAAAATATAAATTAGTCTCGATTTAATTTTATTATAAATGACATTGCCATGTTGCTGTTCAGTGAGTTTTTTTAATAGGTAGATACACGAAATATTTTATTTCATACCTATTAACAATCTTGACTCTATTTTCCTCAAACCTTTTTTTACAACCTCTAAAATTAATTCAATCAACATACAAATCAAGGTGGTTATTATCCACCTTTAATAGCTAAAAGGATCATAAAAAATATATTTTTTTATGATCTTTTTATTGATGCCCAAAATATTCAAAACAAGATGGTTGTTTAAATGTCAATAATAATAGTTATAATTAAAAGAAAATAGTTATAATCCTTGTGTTTTATGATCAGGCTACAAGGCAGCATATGCGTGCAAGTGAACGCAGGCCCCCTCGCATATGCTAATGCGTTCTTGGACCCCACATTATCGCCGATGTATCCAGATGATATGGTTGACAAACTGAAGGCTATATTCAAGTAAGTTAATAACTAATTATATTATTATAATGCAGACACCCAGCCTTATTAATACATACAATAGTTTCATACACACATACGTACGGTCACGTGACCTGTTCACTTTGTATGAAAAGTTCATTTTCCATTTTAAGATTTCAACCTATGTTCCTTGGGGAAAATTGTTCAATTTTATGCACCTGATTACCTCATTGAATATCCTCACTTCTTTTAAATTAATCCTGTATAAGAGAAAATAATGTTACAGTCCCTGAGTAACATAGGCTATATTTGTAACTAGAAAAAAAAAAGTAACTGCGTACAGAGCCGCGGGCAATAGCTAGTTGGTCAATAAAGAGGTTTGATTAGTACAAAAACACTTAACTGCTCTCACAGTTAGTCAGTGATCGGCGAATAAGGATCACTCTCGCCAATCGCGTGCGCTTCCTGTCCGCTTGCTATCTGTTTTGTCGATGGCTCGACATAAAATGCAACAAGCTGTCCATCTGCCTTAATAATAATATAATTTATTTCTTAGTTATGTTAATAAGAGATCTTAAAAACATATTTAGTTCACATATATTACCATATCCGGCGTAGAGATATTACAATTTGAATAATTTTATTTTTATACAATTAATTTATAAAAACTTTTGACAAATTTGTACAAGAACATGAAATAAAAACTGTTAAATGCAGAGACATATCATTCATTAACATTAAAATATATATATATGTATATTAACTTACAAATAGAAGAAGAAGAACGCAACTTAAAGCAGTCAATAGCTCCAATCAGCCTTATAATAAATATCTGTTTTACTTTCCAGGGATTTCCTCACCGTATGCCATTCAGCGCTACAACTCAACGCGAAGCTGATCAGTACCGACCAGGTTTCCTACCACGAAGCTCTAGAGTCTAACTACTACAAGTTGAGTCATTCTCTGTCCGGGATGCTCGGTCAAGACCTACACGATATATTGGTTAATGGGAACCTCAGTACAACTGTCACTGGTGTGGAATTAGAATCAAGTAATGCTTGAACTGATTGAGGTCACACGGTGCCGTATAACTTCAGTGTGATTCATATTTAAGTGATGAAAGTAGTAGACAAATGTCTTATTATGCGTATACTCCAAGCATGTTTTACGTTCTTCCAAATTACCCTGTTCTTGGCAAAAGATCGGGAGAATTTTCACGGCGGTACGAAAGTCTCCATTTGCAAGTACGATTGATTTTCAACCTTATAGAACTTTTCAGAACCCGTAGATAAGTTATAAGTCTACAAGCGTTCACTATGACAGAAATCGCTTTAATGTTATGGTGCCACATTATCTGACCCAGTGACGGTGTCGCTGTTTGAACATAATATTTCAACTCAATAGAATTTTCGAGGTAAAACAACAAACAAGGAGTATTGAAATAAAACTACTTTTAAACGGATTTTATAGCGGTTTATTTTGATTTTAGTTCGCGAAGTTTCGACGCCTTTGCAGGTGTCACGATCACAGGCAGACTGAGGTGGTATTTGTCTTGACAATTAATTTCCTATTATTATATGCTTAAGCGCCATACTATTCCAATCGCTCGTGCGACAATGTGTGCGTCCGATAAAAATGATCGCATGCTATTTATTAGTTCCAGATTTAGCCACCGGTCACCGGGTCAGATTAATTTGTAGCACTATAAATGAATGTGTTTAATTAGTCACGTGACTTGGACGAGCGATACAGTCAGCGTTATCGCTTGTTGGAATGGTACTTCTCTAGGGAGACTGATACAAGTAGCGGCACGAAACTTAAGCGCTGACCGTTATTGCGCAGAAGTAAAAAGTAAGGTACATGTGGGGCGTGCGTAGCTCCAATTGGCTCTCCACCCAGTACTCATGCGCAGTTATCCCCTCCGCGCATCGTTCAGCGCTAGACTTACGTGCCGCTACTTGTACTCCATCGTCCAGTTTCTTACGTACACAACGGTCGACAAATCTTGGCGAGTCTGAACAGAGGTACAAGACAGTTTGCGTGAGGTGCAAGTATACATAAACGGTAGGTGAGAAGACTATATCTTGTATCGCTTTTTATGCTCGCCAAACTACAGCCGCCGAAGAATATCATGCTTTAGTATTTCCTGCAGCCTCTTAAAAAGCAAAATTTTCGATCTCAAGCCATCGTAGTGAGGCTACTTCTGTACATGGCACCGCGTATAGTGCGATTCAAAGTTAATGGCGGCTGTAAACACGAGGCGAGTCTGCGCAGTAACAAATTCATGCAACAGCAACTACTGCGCAGTGTTAATAACTTCACAGCCGTCATTAAGTTTAAACCGAACTTTAGGTAACTCTCTATATTTCAATTAATTTGTGTAACCTGTAGTTGTCGTGTACAATGCCTACGTAATGACACAGACAACGTCCAGTGCCACATGTCGTGGGAGTCACCAATAATACATTAGTTAATTAAAAATATTTTAACTAGTGTTATTCTACGCTATCAGGACGTGCAAATATAGTTCCTGCGCAATTTCTTCGTATGAAATTAGAAAGATGCGAACTTTTTGATTACGAATCAAAAATATTCATTATTCTCGACACCATGATTCTCATGTCCGTTGTTATGTGAATATAAGTCTTTTGAAAAATGTATTTCAAATTAAATTGATAGCTTAGGCTCGTTACATAATATTTGTCGGGGTAAAAAGAACAATCCCCAATAAAACATTCATAATTGTCTAAGAAACACATGTCATACGTAATTTTTAACAGTATAATTGTTAATTATAAGACGTGTATCGAGTAGTATTACGATTTCCATATAGAACTGTTTTTAACTCCGGTACTCCTAATTAACAGAGGTTAGATCCAATTAACCTTAAATCTAATGAGCAAGTTTCATCTTTATTAGATACACGACAATCGTCAAAAAGATTAATAACAAAACCAGATGTGAGATAATATAAAATTTCATTAAAATGTTAAATTAGGATATTCAATCTTCTTCTTCTTAGCGTGTCGATCAATAGCAAAGTCAAACTTTTACGGACCAGTACTCAGCCACGCGGACAGCATTTTCAGTGGCGTTATACAGGTCCTCGCGTGTACAGGCGGCAGGACACGCTGGGCAGCATAAACACAGTGATCGGCGCCAAATGTGCAATAGACAATTTATTCTTCATGTTGTTAAATACTTATGGGTCAGCTCACACCCACACGCGACGCGAAGCTACGGTGCGCGCACACTTAAAAGAGCAATTCAAAATAAACCTTATTTTCTACATGAAAAGATACATATTTCGTTGTGAGCTGCGCAGCGCTGCATGGCGCAACGTTTTCAGAATTCTCACACGTTTATTTTGAATCGCTCTTTAAGAGTGTGACCCTAAGTCCAAAATGGCTTACCGATTAATTTAAAATTTTGTTAAAGTGATTCGAAGGTTAAACCGTTTTTGAGTGCTAACTATTACTATTAAAACCAATTTTATACGACACGATTATGTAAAATGAATATAACGTATTTAATGTATCGACTTACAAGATAGTACCATAACAGTTTCTTACAAAACAAAGCAATTTAGAATCCAGCTAGAGTTAAAACTTAACGTTATCGATACGTTTAACTTTTATTAGATTCCGTGTTTAGAGTGCCGAGTGCGAGTTTATTTTACGTTAACGCGATCGACACGTTTATGACGTTCGGCGCTCCGATTGGCCCCGCTCCAAGCTCATACCCATTAAGAGAGCCAAACGCGGTGAACGCCCCGATCGAGTTAAACGTAAAAAAATCTCACACTGAACTCTGATTGGCCCGCTCCAAACTTTCCAATCAGAGGGTCTAGAGCAGTAAAGGTCAACTGCGTAATCGTAAAACGAAATGTTCTAAGTACACTGATCTGAACTATGTCCCTGTCCGGTGAAACACATATTAACATTAGCATTGTTTAAATATTAAGTTTGTCTAGCGGGTCAGTTAAACATAAGCCAAGTCAATTACAACTTCCATCCTACGACACTAACAACTCCATTAAAATAATTAAGATCTGAACAAAACCAAGTGCCATGACTGATATTTCTCTCTTAGCCTGCCTACCCGTCGAACTTTTTGTAAGACCGATAATCGGGCCGACATTTCGTAGGTCATAGCGTGTACTATACAATCAGTACGTTCTATTTTTCTCCTACACAAATTCGGACACCGATATCGAAGGACGGGTAGCCACACGTATACTAGGAACTCCTTGACTAGTTTTTAATCTAGTTACTACGAGCACAAACATTAAAATTAAGGTCTAGAATTTTTACCCTCAGTAGAACGACCTAAGAGTATCAAGTCATAAATAAACGACTCTTTGCAACAATTGCCATGTTTAAAATAAAATAGTTTTAAGGAATTTTTGTCACGTTTTCATGTCCTTTAATGACCGATCTCTTTGACTAACATTAGGCGTGTGAATCCCGAATCTTGAAGTCCTCTTTAAAAGTTTGTTTTCGTAAAATCGCTAGTACATAGAAACCCTTGTGTTTAAGTTACAAAATTTTAAGGAATCGGTCAATCTAGTAGTTCCTTTACGTTGTATTTTAAATGTCTAACATTCAATTTGTGTTGTTTCTAAACATTATATTATGATACTTATGTATTATAAGAACTCTGAACAAAAAAAACTGTGTTAGTTTTCTATATTATAAGCCTTTGCCTCGTTTTCTTACCACCTTCATTATTGTTATTATAGATTCTTAATATTCGTATATAATATGCAGGTATTTATTATACAGTGCACGTCACAACATATCAGAATTCTTGGAAAAAAACTGATCGCTCTGAACAGCATACCTACAGCTTAAAATGTTTGCTCATGGTTAAGAAGTTGCCGAAAAGCCATGATTGGCAAATCTCGAAAGCAATCAAGGTTCAAAACGGTATCTACTCCGATTGTACCTCGTACTTAAAATTAATAATTTCCACTAAAAAACGTGCAGAATACCTATCAAACTAAGCACTTTTTTATTATTATTTTTAATGTAAATCACAAACTCAAACCTGATTTTAAGTATAGGCGAACATTTTTTATTTTTATATCAGAAATTTTAATATTCAGTTAGATACGTTTTTATTGATTTGTGTAGTTTATAACGCAAGTTGTATGTCTGTTTAATTTATTTTGTTGTTTGTAGTATTAAGGTTTTAATTTTATAGTTTTAGTATGCGCTGATTACGCTATGCGCACAACTAACTACCACGGACGCAGCTTAAAATATAATCCCATAATTCCTTAATTTCGAACATGTCTTACCGTAATGTCTATGTTTTAAAATTGATAAAATAAACAATTCCAAAATATAAGGCCGTATTTATGACGTTTAAAAAAACTTTTGTTATTGTGATGGATACAGCTAAAGTCTAAAACATCAGTTATACATAGTAGCTTATGCTGTTACTTTTTTCATATTCCATGAATTAGGCAAGGATTGCGCTATAAAAAGAACCATCACAACTTTACCTCAATGGAATTAAGAATACATAATAACGGCCCCTCCTCACGAAACCTTTGAATAATAATAAAAAAATTATAGCTTCTATAGACAAGGGACAGTAACTCAAAATATGAACTACAATTTGCACGCACAGTAGTTTGCCTGTACCAGCCAAATAAATCTGCACTTTATTACGTAATGAATTTAGAGTTACTGTCGCCAGTCTTATAACGAAGCCGTGGTAGTTATATAGTTCTTAAACCTATGCTACAAAATATTCTTACTAATATACTGTACCTACAGCTTGATAAGGAAATAATATGAAAATCCATGTTATTTTACTGTACTATCTAGCGTCATCTTTGGATTATTCTATATGAATAGTTTATTTTGATGTTCCAAAAAGAGAGCTTAAATAAATCACGTTTTAAGCTCTGACGTATTATTTTCCTTACCAAGCTACTTTCTACGTTTAAGTCCAAAACGTCTATAATACTCCATTCCATTGCTTATTTATTTAAATTATGAACCTATTTTATATATTTGGAAAAGGTGTAATACATATTCAGTAATATATTATATTAAGCAACAAAAATCTCTTATTGCTTTGCTTGGGCTAATTAATGTTTGGATCGTAGAAATCGTTATAAAGTACTAATTAGCGGCGACAGTTCGTCGCGCGGAGCGATAAACATTATATTATTGTAAAGACGTAATGAAAAAATCTCGTTAAAGTCAACAGCCACACAATTATTTGCCAATTTAGCACTTTGTTGTCACAACCACAGGTACTTAATAAAATCATGATATCATACATATTTCTAAATTAAATTGTAGAAGAAAATTATGTAGTCAAAATTTACTTCATATTAAAATGTACAATTGTCAATCAATATTTTAAACTAGATATATAATGTGATAAATACGTTTATTGGATTATTTATACTATACTATAACACCAATTATTTGTGATTAACATTCGTATGTGTAAAATTATTTATTCTTGTGTCGTCGACAATAGTAACAAAAGAAGTATATAAATTCGATTTGATCTTTGTAACTGGCTGTGTTATTGTGGGTAGATAATATAATTTCGAATGCCCATAGTATCGAAATATACTGTGTGTATAGCATGAGTTTTTAACACTGGTTGTTATCAACGAAATTTATACCAAGACTTATTCTGAATCTTACTGAAATGTAATCAAAATTTCATGTTTTAATACATTTTATAAAAATAAAATTTATGTTTTATTTACCCCGATGAATTAAAATGTTACATGGAAATGGTTGATTTAAAACTTCATTGACGTATTTTCTTAAAATTGTCATGTTCGTGTTGATTTATAAACGCAAGGAGCGTTCAAACATGCGACAAGTTCGATCGCAGCCTCAGTTGATGATTACTCGGTGACTCGCAATTGTTATTTGTACAATTGTCGCGATAAACGCTATGCCTGCCAAAGGCATAGTATGTATTTAGTTCCAAAACGTAATCGCCAACCTATCACTTAGAAGTGTGAAAAATAGATATTGGCCGATTCTCAGACCTACCCGATATGCATAAGAAATTTCATACAAATCGGTCCAGCCGTTTCGGAGGAGTTTGGTGATACGCATCGCGACACGAAATTTTTCTTTTAATAGAAGAGAACGTCGAAACTTAGAATAATCATCCTAAGTTTCGACGTTTAAATTGTGATATTATTACAAAACAAGTAGGTACCCTATTAACTAATTACGTAAATAAAAATTAACCCTCATATCTTATGCTTTTTATGTTCTTTGCTACAAATGTCGAACTAGATTCACCTTTAGTTATTATTCTGAGAGTTCACCAATAGTTGAATAAAGTAGCTTAAAATAAGATCATGCGTCATAATGGTAAAGATTCTGTTTACGTCAATTGCGGATGCTGTACATTTCGAGACTCGATCTGAGTATTGCGCTTTACTTCCGAGCATGATGTCACTCATATTTATTCGTGGAGATGCTTTCTTCCACCTGTTTCAACGTCACGAGACACTGATGCGTAGATCAGATCAATTCTTCATTGTCCAAAGTAAAAAAGCTCGACCGACGATTTACTAACAAATACCTAATTATATAGAAAAAATGTCACAAAAGTACCTACATAAAGTATAATGGATTTGCCTTGCCCTTGTAACTTGCGTGGTTTCGCACGATATTCCTTGGAGCACAAAATTTATTTGTCGAAGAACCTACGTACCTACCTATTTGCCTCATAAATAAATGGGAAGTTATGAATAGAATAAATCTTACGACCCTAATGTTCGAAAGTATTTCTGTATCTACCTTCATAGGTACCTACTTATTGTCCAGTAATCGACAGTTTGGACTCCTGTTCATGAAGTGCGGATTTGATACCTCGTTTTTCGATAAAGTACATTATCCAATTTATTAATTTCTTTATTTTTATTATCCGCCTTCCAAAAAGGAGGAGGTTGTATGTTCGACTGTATTTATTTTTTATTGGTATTAATGCTAATGAGTAGTAATGAGAAACAGCATTTATTCATTTATGATATTATGATACTATAAGTAGATAAATAAATAAAAGATTATGTATGTTAAAAAATTACCTTCACTACCTAGGACAGATATTTTAAGAACAGGAAACAACAGTTAAATTCAAGACCTACGAAAATAGGTGTTGTTAAAACTACAATTTAATTGTTCAACCTTGAGTAGGTATTATAATTAAAGTAACAGCTGTGCTAACAATCTTATTTAGTTAAAAGATAGGTAAGTACCCATTGTGTGTTGATGAAATCGTTAACCGTTTACAAGGCCACATTTCTTACACATGCAATCAATTAAGTGCTACTGTAATATTTATCGCGCTTCCGTTTTATTAATTTCTTCAGTACCCAGCGTATAAGAAGAAATATAAAAATAATATTTTGTTATGATTGAAGTTTACCCTATCCCGCAGTCTCGCTTGTTTATTTTATTTTCCCCGTCTGAATTAATGTGACTGAAACTAGTTATCTTTTCAGTGCCACTGCCCATTACATAATAAACAAGACTCCTGACGTTACGTACTTTGCTCTCATGACTAGCAATTTATCAATTTATTGAAACAACCTTGACGAATTGGAAAAAATGCAGTAAACCTCAACACGACCAACGTATATTTGTCAGTATACATAAAGTCAATGCCTAACAAGTATTAATTAAAACATAAACGAAACGTGTCTATGGCATCAACCAAAAGAACTTTTGTTATGCTGTTTAGCCAATCAATTATAACTCTTAAGTTTTCGGTTATAAGCTCTATTACGAGTATGAGTAATTCGCTCAAATTCAGTGACAGAAATGTCATGCCATAATCTTTCAGTCTACATGTAAATGTACATATAAATTTAATGTAGGTATACACAAAAAGAGTTAAATCTGAGTGCACTTTCAGTGTTTTAAATAAAAAAAGCTTTTATTGCGTAAACATTGCAAATACTCAATAAGGATATGGAAGACGAGTTAGAAGACCGAGTTCTATACCAAACATATCTTTCATTTATGAAAATCTTGTCTCGTATCACTAGTAGTGTTCCGTTTGATACTCCCGTGAGCTATTTATGGAAAATGGTGCGTCTTTATTTACTACGATCTGAAGTTTTAGTTTTCACGCTAGGCATAATAATATTCTTTATGTATTTACAAACTATCGAGCTATGGAGCCGCACGATGTTGAGCAGATTGTCGCAGGCCATGAGTCCTATAAGTGCAGTTCAAAGAATCAAGCTCCTGGAGGGCTCTGATGCCGACAAACAGAGTTGGGAGCTAAAGGGAACACTAAGCGCTGCTTACGCAATCAAAGGTAGAAGAGTTCACATGGAAGACCGATTTATTATAAATGAAAACATAAATAATACTGGGATCTCACTATTCGCTATATTTGATGGCCACGGCGGCGAGTTTGCCGCTAACTACGCCAAGGACCACCTCATTCAAAACCTCTACAATAAAATAGTGGAATTAAATGATTTTAAAGATGGAAAAATTGTCATTACGCCTGCTATGGAAACTCCAGAAGAACCAAAATCGATTGAAGATAATGTTATTCCAATTGATAGGAAATCCAGTTTCAAGAAGTCTGTCAGTACAGCCGATGATACATCAAGGAAAGAAATAACTGACCCTGAGCTGTTAGCCCAGCTGTCAAAAGCTAGACCAATAACACGAGAGGTTAGACCTACAGCCAAGCCTATCAAAAATACACCTATTCCACTTTCCACCTACATGGACAAAGGCAAGATAAACTTTGGCAAGTTGCTGACTGATGAGGTGTTGGCTGCAGACCGGCTGCTTGTGGAGGCAGCAAAGAGGTCCCTGAATGTAGCGGGTACTACGGCTCTCATTGCTGTGATGGAGGCCAACTATTTATTTGTTGCAAATGTTGGTGATTCTAGAGGAGTCATGTGTGATTCACGTGGCAATGCTATTCCTGTGTCATTTGATCATAAACCACAACAGGTAATTCAATATGTTGTAGATATCATAACTGTAGTCTATAAATCATTATTTTATTTTTATGATATTATGTAGTGGTTTTCTAACATAAAATGTACCAAAACTAGCATTTCTTATTGGTATAAAAATTGCACATAACTTAAATTTGTGGATGTAATTAAAAAGCATAGAATTAATATTTTTGATCTAGGATGACGATCAGTGACTTAAAACCAGTAGTCATTAAAAAGGAAGATATCTTCAATACATCATAATCTTATTTCTCTGTATTTGAGTAGTTTGCCTATTTGAGACAATCTGTTTGAGTCATTGTCACAGTATTTAATTAAGTTCTCTGTTTTGATGAGCTGTACCTAATTGGTAATTGTTTATGTAGGTCCGTGAACAAAAGAGAATTGAGGCAGCTGGTGGCTACATTGCGTTCAATGGTGTGTGGCGAGTAGCAGGTATATTGGCGACATCGCGGGCGATGGGAGACTACCCCCTAAAAGACAAGAAATTTGTGATAGCGGATCCTGACATTTTGACATTCAATCTTGACGACCATAAACCAATGTTCTTGGTTCTTGCCTCTGATGGTTTGTGGGATACCTTCTCAAATGAAGAAGCTGTTAAATTCATTAAAGAAAGGCTAGATGAACCTGATTATGGAGCCAAAAGTTTAACTTTACAAGCTTATTACAGAGGTTCAGTAGATAACATCACAGTATTAGTTATAAACTTTTTAACTAACAAAATATCTGCGGCTATGTCTCAGTAAAATATTAAGGTCTTGTGTACACTTGAGTGTGCCTTTTGCAAATTTTAGAAGGTTGATGTGAGTTGTCCTTAAATTGTAAGAGTTTTTACTAACTCATTATTGAGATTTCATGCATGAAGATTTTTTTCAGTAATTTTCATGGCTGTTTCCTATGTGGTACCTAGTAGCTAATGTAACAGAAACTGTTGTCTTTGCATAATATATTTCATAAATTTTATTGTGATTTACCAATAATAATTTAAAGACAAGATATTTTAATACCTGTATATATGAGTAATAGTACATTAAAAACTCTAAGAATAAAAATAAATAACTATTTCTTTTGATAATAATGTTTACTATATTGTTCTTATTAAATGGCAGACATCTGTTTTAAAAGTTTTAATGTCTTATAATTAATATACATATTATGTATGTCTAAATTGCATTTTATACTGTGTATATAATAATATACATATATAAATTGATGTACTAGTATCGTCGTGTCGTTTTCGAGTTCCTGATTGTAATTTATTCCACAAGGTTTCATCTCCAATCAAATTAGGATGTAGTATGATATAAAATTGAATCTATCACCTGGCATCTTGATGTTACTCATAAGATTTCATAACATTTATCCCTTTACACCCGGAAAGTTTTTTTTTATTTTTATACTATAAAACCTTTTTCTTGGCATTCTGCTATGTCTATAAAGCCTCAAAAAAATAGTTAAAAAAATCTCGAGTTCATAGTTAACCCACAATGCTACCCGCACGATCGTGAGTCACAGGTTGTACGTGACATAGTCACGATCGTGAGGTTAGTTTAAACTAATCTTATATTTTGATAGTTTGAGGGCAAATAAAGAGTTTTATAATGAAATCAGCCTCTTTATTAATAATTAAGTTATAATTAATTCACTTTCATAGCATTTGTCTTCGCACTAAACATTTGTACAAGCCTTTAGCAACACGGTACAATTTTTTTTAGTAAAATATTAACAAAACCAAAATATTAAATGTAATTATTCTTAAATGTAACCATTAGTTAAAAAAACATCTTATTATGCCTCTTAGAGTAATCAGGAACTAGGAGTACCATATCATCCTTTGGTGTGGTAAGACTTGAAACAGTCTTTACCGCGTGAGATGCACAAATAGGTGTCGCATTTTTCACAACGTATCTTTGTGCGACTGGTACAACTTTCGTACTGGCACATTCTTGGTGCTTTTATTTCGTCAAATACTAAACTACAGAAGCTCCAAGTCCAAGAGATTTATCACCAAACATTATTTTAGCTCCTCGATAGATATCAAAGTCGAGCATCTATCCTTCACTTGTAGTCAGCACGAAATTCTTCAGACCAACCGGGCGCGGTTTGTTTCGGACTACCTGACGTAGTATACACCTGCCAGTAAATGGTATCATTTGCTCGTCAATGGAGTAGAAGCCAGGCGTTACACGCTGCTTTTACCCTGTCAATCATTGGCTGTACCTTCCACAATGGGTTGTTTTTGTCATGCGGCAGGGCTTCATCTGAATCTACGACAAGCAATGCATTACGAACTGTCAAGAGCCCATCACGAGCCATTTGTTGAGTTATTATGTCTAGTTTTCATCCACCTCCCCAGTACATCGGAATACGGGGGTAGAGAATACATCCCATGATAATATGTATGGAAAAGACCCTGGCTACTTCTACAGACATCAGTTTTAGTTCTAGACGAGTTTTTCTATGATGGTACAGGTTTGTACATCTGGCAACTTCGTCGAAAAACTCTAATCAAAGTAGTAATATGAGAAATACTCCATTGGAGTCTTGACAGGAGCCACGGGCAGTGAAGTATAGTCATGATTTCGATCATCAGAAGGTACCTGCTTCCAAACTCTCTTTCGAGGAGGTGGCCGTGAAGATCCGAGGGCGCGGAGTTAGTTGTGATGATGCTGGAGTATCCTGCGTCGGTTCCGACTCTAGTGCTGCAGACGGTAGTAGTTCAGGTTCGAGTTCAGTGTGAAAATTGTCGAACTGAAGATTGTCAAAAATGCTGGGTTGGGTCCTCAATATCTTCGATAACGGATAAGTTTCCATCGCCCAGCACGTCTATAACTTGGTCATCGTTCAAATTTCTGCCTAAAATTTTAATCAAGATACTCTCAGTATCTAAATCTACGTACACACAATCGTCAATTACAGTACTTACTCCCAAATAACATGTTGGGATTACGACCGGAGCCACACGATCGTAGCGGTCAGACTTTACGACTTAATTGTAAATAAACTGCAAAAGTTAGCATAAATCTAAAATTATCTAGGTGTTTAAACATCCTTTAACAATAAAATAAGTACAAAATACTATAAAAAAACAAATAGTTATTAATCAAAATTATTACTTACCCGCGGCGCGGCGAGGGTCGAAAAATGCAGCCATCGTTCATCGCAACCCACACGTCGCTGACCGCCTCCACACTGCCAGTGTATTTTTTCTCGTGCGTAGAATACTCCTCACAAACGATCGACGCCGGTTGCGTTCGGAAAAAGTAAATTGTTTGGCGCCAATATTTTTTTAAATCAAAACTCACGCTCGTATAAGCCCGGGTGTAAAGGGGTATATAGTTACGTCCAGTAGATAATATATTACGTAGACGAGAGTCATTTATATTTTTAAATGTTAAAATTAATGTATAGCGTCGTATTTTTGAAGATCTAAAGTTTTGAATTTATGGATGGTTGTGATGTGGATACAGTTTTAAAACTGGTCAGTCTCTAAGAGTCATGTTTTGTTGGTTACTCATCACGACATTGTCTTGTTGACAAATGTTTAATTAAATAAATAATATAAACAATATAGATATGTCATCCTCAGCCCTCACAGAATACAAACAACACATTTTTATCTCATGTTATGGAGTGTTAAATTTTTACGGTTTCCTTGGAGTGATAAGAATATTTATATATTACCTTAGGGTTACTCAACTCTTTATTTTAAAATATTTTTCCTAAATATCAGAGCAGTGACTTTGTCTTTAAATAATATGATACAGGATTAATGTAATGCCCCCTCGTAATGTATTTATTACTGCATTTGATTTGGATTGAGTATTAGTTTAAAATATAAAGGTGTGGGTTCATATTTGCCTGTGGTGCTAGTCATGTTTACTTAGTTTTATATTCTGTCTCTTTTTCATACCATTTTAGTTGCATAATAGACATAAGTCAGTGCACATTTCATTATTCAAAACATATCTTTTTGTTTTATATTACTATTAAAATTTTATTTGTGTTTCACATAACAAATATTTTTGTAAGTGTTTCTATACAGAAGAAAATGATCGAGTTAAGTACAAAGACATTGTTCACAGAGTAGGTATACCTACCGGCCTATGGGGTATCACTAACTTTTAACTACACTTGTTGGGGCCAAATAAAACCAAACTACATTTTACTTGACCTAATCAATGTCTACTATTGGTCACATTATCAACTACAAGTAATATTACTATAGGTAAGGTGCCAAAATTGTGTATTTAAAAAAATATTGTTTTTAAATTATTTTTTTGTATTTCGTTTTTTTTTTTACTTTTCGCATAATGCCTTCGATTACTAAAATAATGAGAATATAGATATTTAAGTACTTGTTGTGTTACCCATACTTTGTAGTGATTTTAACCATTTTGTGGGTAGTAGTTTTGTACATAACATTATCCATGTAATGTAAATCTACCAAAGGTTTATATGTTGTCCAGTTGTCTTAGTTTGCCTCAGATTACCTACCAAAGTATAACAATATTGTATTTAATACTTAAATAAATGGTATTGTAAATATCCCTGTTTTAATTCATCGTTTATTGTTTAATTTAGAATTTATCTCATATAATAGTGATCGTAATTGGACTATTTACGATGTGTTGCACGTGACATTATCAGAATTTCTCATAATAATATGTATCACGAATAAGCTATAAAATTACGCATGAAATTAAAAAAGTTCCATAAACCTCCAATCAAGTTAACAACATATAAAGTAGTACGCGTGATCAAAATTTTTGTGTCGAGACTGTAGGAAGCATAAAATTTGCTAGCTTATCAGTAAAATAGGCGATATCGTCGCCTTTGACGTGTGTAATAACAGATTTGAGTGCACAAGTAATTGTTATTGCGAAAATCTCAGCTGCAAGTCAAAAGCGACAACTGCACGGATGTACCTACACCTTCACTTACTGAAAATTAAAAAAAGAATGGGTAAATTAACTGCTATAAAAATATAAATACATATTATGGTATTACTAATAAACTACCTTAAAAAATACTATAGAATAAGACCATTACTGGGGTCGCTGGAAAAGTCGAAGGTAGGTAGATATCTACAGACTTGATAAAAAAAACTTTATCAATCATGATGCGTACGTAAGATATCTACACTAATATTATAAAGAGTAAAGATTTGTATTTTTGTGTGTACGTTTGTAATGAATAAACTCAAAAACTACTGAGCCTATTTCCAAAATTCATCATTAGAAAGCTACATTCACCCTGAGTAACATAGGCTATATTTTTTACCAGCTAGTCTGCAAATAAAACAAAAATTAAGACAAAATAAACAAGACTAATCACTATAAATTCTTGCAGCTTTTTTCGCATCATTTTACACCATCCTTACAGATCGTGGAGACTGGCTAATAAGTATCGGAGATGTTTTCTTATAACTACATTTTACAATTGGCAGCATTACCAACATGATGCAATACCCTACGCTTTATTTATAAATACAACGTTATTATCCATTGTTCTTCTTCTTAAATCAACATTTTATTGTACCTACAACAAAATAATAGATATACTGTATGTTCGAACTTCGAACCCAGACTAGACTAATGTGACTTTCTAAATTAGATACTGAGTTCTTCTATTACAACAAAGATATCTTACATCTTATATAATATTTATCATATTGAGATATATACTTACATGGCCCAACCTCCAGGATTGGATGGGGGCAGGAAGACGGAGAATATAATAAATTATCTGGTTTAATTTTGGAACATCGCAACTTCAAATAAGCTTACGTCACAAACTTGAGTTCAGCGAAATATCTGACTTGTAATGTTCCTACCGATCTTCTATTTGGATTGATAGTTCTCATCGGCCCATTAGCTCAGTTGGTTAGAGCGTCGTGCTAATAACGCGAAGGTCGCGGGTTCGATCCCCTCATGGGCCACAATCGTCTTTTGTTTTTATTTATACTTTTAATCATATATAAAAATACCTTTTATTTTGCATAATAAATTAATTTGCGGAGTAAAATAAGTATTAAATATTGGGTAATTAGGATTTTTGTAGCGGGATCTATTAGTATTTATGGTAGTGTAAATAAATAAATATATTTATATTTTAAAACTTTTATTTATATAAAAATATTTGGGTTCGTTGCTTCATGCAACCTGTTATTTTGTAACAAAACATTACCCTACGAGACATAACACAAAGTTGTATCAACACAATTAATGACGTTACAAAAAACTTAAAAACATAATAATTAAATACATTATCATGATAAACTAAGTCTAGTTTACTTAATTACTGCTAATGGCATAGTTGGCTCCGTATTACAACTAAGACTGCTCAGCTTAGCTATTATGCAATTAATGTAAAACATAGGACGACACATACATATCTGCAGAATTAATTTAAAAGGAGTGCGTATATTCAACGAGGTAATCAGGTGCATAAAACTGAACATCTTTTCCCAAAAAACATAGGTCAAAATCTTAAAATGGAAAATTAACTTTTCATACAAAGTGACAGGTCACGTGACTGTGATGATTTTCAATTTTAAGTTTTCAACCTTTGTTTTTTGGGAAAAGTTGTTCAGTTCTATGCACCTGATTACCTCGTTGAATATAAGCATTCCTTTTAAATTAATCCTGTATAAACGTATAACAAAGTATTCAAAGTTTGTCTCATGTATGTTTGCGTGTTTATTTAAGCTTTTAAAGTTCGTGTCTATCTAAATTATGACTAGATGATACCTGCACGGTAACCATGAACTCTTAACGTAGGTATATTGAGGTTGAGTAAGCGAGACGTCACGTGTAGTGCGCCATCTCACTTCCACAGCAGCAATAACGACGACCTCCGTGGGCGAGAGGCGTATACACCATTTTTCAAAGTATCGCCAGCTCTGAGGTCCCGGTTTCGATACCCGGACGGGTCATTGTAGAAAAATCCAGTTTTCTGCATTGCTCGGGTCTGGGTGTTTGTGGTAATGTACCACGTCGTCTCTGATTCCATAACACAAGTGCTTTAGCTACTTACTTTGGATTCGGAGCAATGTATGTGATGTTGCCTTTATATATTATTTATTTAACAGCTCTGCCGTAAAAGTTCATGGTACAGGTACTGAACTCTAATGAGTTGCCTATAAGATGCACTGATTATCACATATATATTTTTACAGGAATGTCAATCAGCGTACTATAATTTTAGTAAGTTTATTTACATAAATTGCACAATAAAATTGTAAAGGCACTGCAAAATATAATGTAGCGGCTTACACTATTCCAGTCGTAGGCACTATCACAAATATAAAATGTGTTCCGTCGCAACTCAGGAACGGAACATAGAAAACAACATTACTTTCGAACCTAAAGATGCCTTTTGTATCGTCTTCACGCACAACATTAGTAATAACAAACAATCAAATAAATCTAAGTACCATAATATAATCAAATTAAACAAAGGTAAAATAAACTATTTCATACATAGACACACATTTTAAATAAATAAAGAGAAGCAATAACAAATCAAGATAATATTATGATATAATTCTTAAAATATGATAGCATGTCTTTTAAACAATAAAGTTTGATTTTTATTGAGTAAGTTGTTATTTTCAAATTCGAGACAGGCCATTAATATTGCCGTCATGAAAATTATTCGCGATTGCCGAATAATATTTTGAATTCAGTCCACTTCCCCGTAAATTATAAATCAATGTAAAGAAGGTGTTGTGTGTAAGAAATAAATAATATTATGTACAAAGACAATACACATCTCTTCAAAGTGAACTTAAACAATGTTTCCGTAAGCTATTACCAGTACATAAGTACAAGGCTTATCTTGTCTACATCTCATAAAACATTCTATACTATATGAAGACGTTTGTGTGATAAATTTCATTTGGGCGCTTATATACTTGGCCTAAGAACCGGACAAAAAAAAATTCGGGTTCCGTACCCGTAGCGTGCCAACGGGACCTTGCCGTTGTCTGTCCATCTGTCAGCCGGCTATATGCTTTATCTCATGAACCTTAATAGGTAGACCGTTGATTACCAAGTGTGTATTTCTGTTGTGATTATAACAACTTATAATAAAAATGAACATGCTGATAATATATTATTTTATATGGTACGGCCCCTTCGCTTGCGAGTCCGACTCGCAATTGACTGGTATTTTTTTTAGTGAAAACCTATTGTGTGATCTTTTTGACATAATTTTAGCTGATGTTGATGATCTTCAAAACAGCTGCGTTGCGCTGCAGTGTTTCCCGGAAATGCACTAAGTATATAAACGCAATAATAATAAGTAGTATGAATTCCTCACAGAATTTCAAATTCATCATCAGAGTCGTCAAATTGCCTGTCGACATCTTCGAATTCTGAAACAAAATAGCTGAAGTTAACTGCGGGTTTTTAAATACTACAATTAAAAATCCCAAGGTGCATACAAAGTCAGTGTCTCTGTGACGTGTCAAAAATGGGCACAGAAATAAATTAATTTCAAAAGTCTCGCTTCGCAAGGACCTCTATGTCGTGCGGATTAGGTTGAATTTGCGAAAAAATATGTTCAAGCTGTCAGCAGTTAAAGCTTATTACACAACCGATATTTACACATCGGTTCTCTCGGGTCTTTTAATTACTTAAAAGACTGTCCCCCGAATACTAAAACGCAAATTAACTTTAAGATGTACTTAAATGTATATTTGTCGCTACTACCCACCTTAAAGTGACAGCATGAGAACTTACAGTCGCATCAAACTGATTGACGTTTCAGTATGCGGCCTTGTGTATCTTAGGTTTTTTTCAATGGATTATTGCTCAATAACTTCCATGTGTGAAACTTAGT
Organism: Plusia festucae; assembly: GCA_950381575.1. Lineage (NCBI taxonomy): Eukaryota > Metazoa > Arthropoda > Insecta > Lepidoptera > Noctuidae > Plusia > Plusia festucae. The sequence goes on from OX494434.1 coordinate 10,744,163, forward strand.
ACGTCTTACTAAGTTTCACACAAGTTTTGGGAATAAATTTAGAAATAGATAGATGATTAAAAGGGATATTGACAAAGATAAACCGCCTTAAAGTTTACGAGACTCGTGACTTACGAGATTTGTCCTGGGTGGGAATCGAACCCACGACCTCCGGCTTAGCAGTCAGGGTCACTAACCACTAGACTGTTGGTCTAGTTGGCCCGTCATAATGGTAAGGATAAAATATTATAGTATTATGAAATATTACCTGTAAATAGTGCAGTATTCTGCAGGTCAATATCTGAGGTCATTGGCCCCCAGTGGGAAGGTCTCTTGTCACATATTTCGAATAACGGCTGCGACTCACACATAAGCTTCGTTTCTATAGTCGTACATAATTCTTCGAAGTCATTTTTGGTTCGGCACAAAAAACACTGTAAAAAAGGAATATTTTACCAAACCATCGCTTTCGCAAACCAGTAAGAAACTCAAATAGATGTAATTTAAAATTACGTTTAGTTCGTATTGTCCAAACTCAAAATAATATGTGTATGAACTCACCACAGCAACTGAAGGATCCATTGCTAACATAGGTATTCTAGAAGCATATTTACAGTGATATGAGCAGTCCATTTCTTTTTGTTCATCAGTCAACTTCGTCTAAAAAAGATAATTACGAAAATTAAATAACAAGTTATAAAGCTTTCTGAGATTTTAGTTCCCGACCTTTTAACGCCTTGCAGGTGTCATGGTCACGGTCAAACAACCCGTGACCATGACACCTGCAATAAACCGCGATAGAAACCGTTTAAAAAGGTAGTTTTATATAAGTTACTATCAAAAGTGTCGATTACTTTACACTTGTACAAATACTGCAGAAATAGTCAACTTTGTGGTCCTATATACAATTTATAATGTAAAACGTAATGACATAATTTATATACCTCAATTAACCACCAGCTATTATTTTACTATTATATATTTCAAGATGTGAAGGTTAGGTTGCATTTTATAATCAAACCAGGTCTTAATCACTTAACCAAATAAATTAAAATCTAAAGCCCCATCCAGACTATTCCAGACCCTCAACGCCTCCTACTTGCTCACACGAGTCTTGGCGAGTGGGTGGAGGCTACAGGAGTGCTAGCCATCCACACTCTCGCGTTGTTCAGTTTCCCGCTACGTCTCCTACACGACGCCCTTTGGCTCGCGTCTGAATAACGACACAAATCGGAGCGAAGGCGAGGGAAGGCGAGGGGACATAAGCCCACCATCCTAACTTTCGTACTCACGTCCCCTCGTGGAGAGCCTAGTGGGGCATAAAATTTACGGTATTTTTTATATCAATGAAGACTCAATATCACTGAATGAATGATTACCTCAACCAATCCAGACCTCTGTGTAGTGTGTGGATCTAAATATATAACTTCGTCTTCTACACATCCCACAAGGTAGAGGGCTTGGTTAGGCTTGCCACCAATCACACCGATCGATTGAGGGCTTTGGAAACAAATCTGAAATTAAATTAAAAGGATATATTAAGCAATAATGATCTAATATCAATAAAATTTGGTTATATTTAATCACTAAAACAAAATAATTGGAGGATCACTTATTGATAATGCATTTTTTTTATTAACCTCTTAGCAAAACAATAAATACATTATTAAATACATTATGAAACATGTTATAGGTACAGATCTTGCCGCTTATGGCCGTTCCGAACCTAGCCTCATTACGCTGCGCAGAACACAAAATCCGGTATCAGCGGGACGTACGCGGTGTGGGAAGGCAGCACCACCAAAGCGTCCTCGCCTCCCGCGCGTTAGTCCCAGTGTATGAGTAGTGTGTATGAGAGTATGTAGTTTAAGAGTACCATGCGCGAGTTCGTACCAATGTTACAGCAATCATTCAGCAGTTTTTGCAGTCAAATGCTAATGCAAGATACGTAATACGGCAAACTTGCACAACCATATCGTTTAGTGAATAACCGGCATTATAATCTAACATGTAACAGTTCGTTTCTACACTCACACTATGCAATTAATTCTTAAACGCAATATTATGATTTGGAATAGTATTGAATAAGTTAGCATATTTTGTCATACATATTAATAGTATATCAATCTATAGGAAATTTTATTATTCTTTTTGAGTGACTTAAAAATCTAGTTTTGTGTATCTGTGTAATTATACCTTCAATCCGTCTATATAAACCGGGTTGATCTCGCTTAGGCCCAGCCTGAGCGGGACTATCAACAGTAGCGGCATCCAGTCGGTGACCAGGCTGTCCGGCGCCGACGACGAGTCGCCTCTGTCATTATTCACCACACATTGCTGCACTGGAAATAATACATATATATTAAACACTCGTAAAAGGCTCCGCATGAATGCGTAATAAATTAACAACATTATGTAATTATGACTTGTTTGGATGGAACTTCTATAAAAGTTCAGTTAATTAAAAATATTCTACAAATATTATAAATGTGAAAGTGTGGATGTTTGGATGTTTGTTACACAATCAAGCAAAAACGGCTTAACGGATTTGGATGAAATTTGGCATGCATGTAGCAGTTGTTCTATGCCGATCTCTCAAATAGTTCCCGTGGGAAGATTAAAAATTGTTAACGAGCGAAGGTCGCGGGCAGAAGCTAGTAGTTAATAATAGTTAATAAAATATCCCAATAATAGGACTATAATAAAATTGAGGTAAACAATACATATTAAAAATATAGCCAGTGTCACTTTGATGATATAATATGATAATAGGATTCTAGCGTCAGCATATGCCAACATTTCGTTTTTGTGATGTTATGTGTATTAAATCTCTGTATCTTCCCAGCAGTGGGCATAGGTTTTCTTTATATAATGCCATATATATATTATATAAATATTTGTTGTTCTTTTTTTATATGTACCTATTAAATTTACTGTTTTGAAGTTGCATGTAGTTTGTGATTTATAAATAGTTTTGGGAAATCCCCTGTAACAAACCGATGAAGCCTACTTCCTAGAAATAGATTTGAAATTTATTGTTTTAGTAACATTTGTTTTTGTTATTAATCATACTATACTTACATATATCCTCTTTGACAACAGTATTATCTAAAGCCACATGAATCACCAAGGAGCTCCACTTGTCGTAAACCACTAGTTTCCTAGAACAAACAAAACAGTTGCAATGTACTATAGATTATTTAGGTTATCCATAAACAACAATAAAATACACTACACTACATAGGCACTCTTACTATAGGGTGAGGCAAATAAAATATTTTTAAGGATTGCATTTATTCAACGAGGTAATCAGGTGCATAAAACTAAACATCTTTCCCCAAGGAACATAGGTCGAAATCTTGAAATAGAAAATGAACTTTTCATACAAAGTGACAGGTCACATGACTGTTTGAATGAAAAGATGATTTTCAATTTTAAGATTTCGAACTTTTTCTTGGGAAAAGTTGTTCAGTTTTAACACCTGATTACCTTGTGGAATAAACGCACTCCTTTTAAATTAATCCTGTATTATTCTAGTTTTGCAGTCCCAAAATGGCAAAAAACTATAGTTTACTCTTCTTTTAATCACGATATTACATAATAACTATTAGTTACAAAATAAAATAGATTATTTTAGAATGGTCAAATATATTTTTTAGTTATACTGCTAAGCTTCTGAGCTAAATCAAGTGATATTGATCCAAAAGTTAGTATGTTTTCAGTTCCTTGATATTCATGCATCACAACTTTTTTATTAGCTATTTCTGTTAAATGGCAGGCTCCTATTCTATTTCTCTCATGGTAGTATAGGTAGAGCTGTTAATATTTTATCTAAAATCTAAAAGATATATCCTTTTTTATGGATGCCTACCACTAAATTACTTGTCATTTAGGTCGTTTTTTTAAGAATTACATTTTTAATTCAGAAATTAGTTTAAAAACGTAAAAACCTGCTTAAGCAAATATTTCTCAAGTCACTGGCTGGCTGTGTACACAAGTGCATGTGTGATATTGGCTAAAGTCCAGAAATGAAAGGCAAACACAAACCAGTATGCAACACAATACAAGAAGCTGAGTCATCTGAATCAGCAAAATTATCTTATTGATTGTTAAAAGAAATTATAGCTACAGACATTATTTGTTAAATATTATGTTTGATACAGATATTAACTTTATGGTTATTGTAAGAACTGTAGAATCAATAATTGCCTGTTGGTACAGGCCATTGTCAATTGCCTTAAAGGAACTATAACTCTGTTGACAAAGTATTTGTAACATAAATGTTACAAGTTGTGTTGAGATTTTGAATTTAGAGCACCATCTCGAAACAAAGTATGCTGCTTTGGTTTCAATACTGTATTAAGTGTTTTGCTACATGCTCTGAAGGCCTATGAAGATATATTATATCATGGTTTTCTATCTTCTCTCTACTGGTTTAAGACAAGTTAGTTAAAATGTCTCTTACTTTAAAACCTGTGCCACTGTATTGGGTCCAAACCACTGCCCCACTTCCTTGCCTTCAGAGGCCCCCATCAAGGCTACCTGATGAATGGAGTATGGGGCTTGCTTCCTCTCCTCAAACCTTTGGACAATCTTCAGATATGTTGGATCCCTGGAATTAGTTTTTATATGATTTGTAAGTATAAAGAGTACTTAATTAAATACAAACACAATACAAGTTTATACTATTAATATTAATTCAGTAAAGGACTACTTAGTTGCTTGATAAATAACAATAACACCTAAAAAAAATTGCTTTTTACTTTGTATGTGTACAGACAGACAGCTGCTTTCATGTTTAAGTTACAATTTAATAAGATAACTATTAATGGAGTAATTAATAAAGTTTTAACTGATAAGGATATAGTTCATAAAACTGTGTCATAATAACATCAATTTAACTACAATAAGTACATACTGTTGCAATTATAATTAACAATTCATTATTGCAGAAAGAACCAAGTCACTGTAATTAGAATCGCAATAAGGTAATAAAACAGCTGTTTACCTGGTTTCAGGTGTCCATACCCAATCAGCTGACAAGTGGACCCTGACGAGTGCTACCCCGAGGACCATCTGACCACATCGCAGCATGCAGCCCCAACCCTTATCAGACGTGAGCCCTTCATCCCCAATAGGAATAAAACCTTTCCTATAAGTGCACCAAATGATTGACGTTATGTCACGTCTAATCCGATCCAAATCTGTAAATAACAATTTCTCATAAAAAGATACGTTTCGTGCTTAAGTAAACAACAGAAAAACTTTACCTTACCCTGAATAGCGCTGTATTTTTTCCCCAAGATCCATACACTCTCCTTTGTTTGCGGGATATCATCAGGCTCAACATTGTTACCGTCTGACGATAGGTAACATATATCAAAGACGGCGTCCATGTTCGAACATAATTTGATGTCAAATACAGAAGTAACTAATAAAAAGTAGAAAAACTACAAGAGAAAATAAACACGCATACGCCTTCCAACAAATAAACACAAGTGATTTTTGTTTGAAGTGTGTGGTTTTTAATGTTTTTATATTTCCATTTTTGCATGGCTTCGATGCCCTGCTTTTTGGACAAAAGATGTAAAATGTAGTAGTACTTGTCAACTCACGTCCGAGTCTTCTTTACTCTACAAGATTGGAATTGGCTGGATAATAATATCATCAGTTAAAACTAACAGATTTTATTGATTTTATTGGTGCCTCCAAGGTGCAACGGTGCATCAAAAATGAACATTGTGATAAGGAGTCTATGGATAGAGCCATGTTTTTCTTTTCTTTGATTGTTGGCAAAATGGCAACATGTTTGCCTTGATGTCAATGTCAAAAACATACGGGAAAATATAAAAGTGCAATCAGCAATAAATACTGAGAGAGAATAAATTGCATTTGCAATTCAACATTGATTATATTGTGCTGCCTTATTTTAAATAATAGTTAAACACATAAAATGGAGCTTAGCTCTTTAGATTTTGTTGCCCAGTCCTGTATGGATTTAAATGAGGCGATGAGCACAGTTCAAAGTGAGGCTGACCGCGATACTCTTATTATAAACCATATCAAGAAAGTTTGGTCTTCAGTTACTCCGATAGAAGACTTTAAGAAGAGTATGTAACTAAATGTATATTCATCTAATACTATAATGTGCAATATATTGTCACTTACTGCTTACTATTTAAATGGTATCTGAAAAGTTATTGGGCATAACAGTAAATTCTAACTATTAGGGCATAACTGTTGAGGTTTTTAAGTTTGCAGACACAGGAAGAAAGACTGGTTTTATTTATATTAATTTTTATTAGAGTTCACACAAACATATTACAACAGCCATCTTAGCTTCGACAAGAGAGAGTGCAATCATAGACAATCTCTACATTTATTTTTAATTGTCTATAGGTACTCCACAAAGTTAGTAATCCACCATAAAAACCTAATTACGTTAACACCTTCTCCTATTATTGCAATTTTCTAAATAAATTCAATAATATTAACTTACTAACTTAAACTTGTAGAGCAACATTACAAACAATATAAATTCTATTCTTATTTTAAAAATTTCTCACAATGGAATTGAAATTTATCTTTATACAAAGGTTTTGTAAACATATCTGCAATTTGTAAATTAGTAGGACAATATTTTATATCAATATTACCTTTCTTATAATTTTCATGAATGAAATAGAACCTTACATCAATATGTTTTGACCTCTTACTAAATGAACCTGTTTTTATCAATTGAATTGCGCTTTGATTGTCAACATTCAAAAATATTTTAACATTCTGACCAATCAACTCATATATAAATGATTTTAAATATAAGCATTCCTTAACACAATCTGCAGCTGCTATGTATTCAGCTTCAGTAGATGACAAGCTTACAATAGGCTGTCTCTTTGAGCACCATGATATGGGTCCTCCTGATAACATAATAATAAATCCAGTTGTACTCCTTCTTGTTTCAATACAGCCTGCATAATCTGAATCACAGTATGCACGTAACTCAGTAATATCTTCTCCTGTTTTATACATTATTCCTTTTGATCTTGTCCCATTCAAATACTTCAATATCTTCTTTACAGCTAATACATCCTGTTTAGATGGATTTTCTAATCTTTTACTAGCTTCATTTACAGCTTGACTTATGTCTGGTCTTGATCTAGTTGATAAGTATAACAGTCCTCCAACTAATTCTCTATAGGGAAAGTTTGATGTTTCCATTACATATTCAATCTTCTTATCTGTATTACATGGTGTATCTGCTGGTTTAGAATCAAACATATTAAATTTCCTGAGTAATCTTTCAATATAGGTTTTCTGATGCAATATTATTCCATTTTCACTTCTTATAACTTCAAATCCTATATAATTTGTGGGTTTTTCAAAAACTTTTATTTTAAATTCCTTTTCCAGATGATTAAGTACTTTTAACAACTTTCCTTTATCTTTACTTATAGCTAGTCCATCATCAACATAAATTGCAATTATTATTGTTTTGTCTTCTGTTGAAAATACACATTGATCTGTTTTAGTAGGCTTAAATCCAAGTTTTAGCATAGTTTCAGTGAATTTCTTATTCCATGTTATTGGAGCTTGTTTAAGTCCATATAATGCCTTCCTTAAACGACAAACTTTATTAAGCTGGTTTTCATATCCTTCAGGAATATTCATAAAAATGTCTTCATTCAATTCTCCATACAAAAATGCTGTTTTTACATCAAATGTAACCATTTCATAGTTCTTTGAAGCAGCAATTGCTAATACTGTTTTTAAAGCTGATTGACTAACTACTGGACTATAAATTTCTTGGTAGTCAATGTCCTTTTGTTCAAAACCTCTAGCTACGAGTCTTGCTTTGTATGTTCCATTTTCTTTTATACAAAATACCCATTTATTTGAAAGTATTTTATGTCCCTTTGCCTTTTCTAAATCAACTATTTCCCATGTATTGTTGCTTTCTAAGGAATTCTTCTCTGACTCTATGGCCTTCTCCCAATTCTTCTTTTCAGCAGACTTCATGACTTCACTATAGGTAAGTAATACATAATCTTGTAGGTAAGTTGGTTTCTTTATTTGTCTTCTTGGTCTTATAGTTTCTATCTCTTCCTCAATCATGTTATTTTCTGTATTTTCATTACTTTCTATTTCTTCTTCTATTGTAGCTGGAACATTTTCTTCTACTCCACTATTTTGTATTTCATTATAACTCTCATTATTTTCTTGTTCATTGATAGTCTTCTCTTCATCACTGTCTAAAAATAATTCGGTAGTTACCTTTCTTCCTAGTATATTACTATCCTCTTTTCTTATATTTTTAATCTCATCAAATATAACAATATCCCTTGCTATTTCTATTTTTCTTTCTTTTTCATTCCAAAGTCTATATCCATTATTACTATATCCAACCATTATTAACTTCTTACTTCTCGGGTCTAGTTTTTTAATGTTTGTATTCAGTTGTTTAGCATATACTTTACAACCAAATTTCTGTATATTAGCTATGTTAGGTCTTTTACCATACCACATTTCATATGGTGTTTTATTTTCCAATGACTCACTTGGTAATCTATTTATAATGTATGTAGCACAGTACATGGCTTCACCCCACATTTCTTTTCCAAATTCAGAATCAAACAGCAATGCTCTGGTTTTATTTAGTAGTGTTCGGTTTAATCTTTCTGCCTTGCCATTTAATTGAGGAGTGTATGGTACTGTAAAATCTAGTTTTATTCCTTTTTCCATGCACCATTGTCTAAAATCATTACTTGTGTACTCACCTCCATTGTCACATCTTATAGTAGATACCTTTTCACTTTTTTCTCTTTCAGTTTCTTGTATGTAGTTTGTCAACTTATACTTAACTTCACTTTTGTACTTTAGTAGGTAAATCTTAGTAAAGTGGGTGTAGTCATCCATGACTGTTAATACATAACTATAATCATCATATGTTTTATTTTCAAATGGTCCACAAACATCGGTATGTATGATTTGTAATGGTCTTGTGGCTCTTGTTCTTACTGTATCAAATGGTAGTCTTGTTTGTTTTGCTTGTGTGCAGATTTCACATTTATCCAATTGTTTATCATCTTGTATTTTTATCCCATCTACCATTTTTTGTAATTTATCCATTGTAGTTTTTCCTGGATGTCCTAATCTCGCATGCCATTCTTGAGCAGTTCCATACTCTTTCATTAATAATGTCTTTTCTTCTGTATTATTTATATTTATTTTATACAAACCATTTTCTTTTTCTCCAGTTAATACTAACTGTGAATCTTTGTAGATTTCAACTTTATTTTTAGTAAACACAACAGATCCTTGGTTATTCGTGACTGCATTAACTGACAACAGATTTTGTGATAACTCAGGAACAAACAAAGTGTTATTCAAACAGCAAATGTCACCTTTCACAGTTCCTTGGCCTCGTACTTCAACATTTTGGTCATTAGTCGTTAACACTGTTGACTCTTTATTTTCAAAATTTGATAATATCTGTATATTATTTGTCATATGAGCTGTACAGCCCGAATCCACTATAAATTCTGTGTTCTTCTCTTCTTTTGGTATAATTAAAAATGTCGTATCTTGCTTCTTATATTTGTTTTTATTAAAGAAACAATTTTCTTCCAGGTGATTTGTTTTCTTACAAATTTTACATTGCATTACCTTATATCTGCAGTCTTTTTCTTGATGGTTATACTTTTTACATATTGAACACATTTTGCAGTCCTTTTTAAAATGTCCTGTTTTATTGCATTTGAAGCACTTCATGCTCAAATTGCCTTTTTTCACAGCTCGGAATGCCAGCTGATTATCTATTTTATCCTCTTTCTTGTTGTCAATCCTATTTTCCTCACTTAATAATCGATTAGTCAAATTTATTAAAGTCTTTTTATCTTCTGAAGTAGATTCCCAAGCAGTGATGAAATAATTTAATTTATTTGGTAAACAAGTGAGAATTTTTGACATCACCATTTCTTCATTTATTTTTTCTCCCATTTGATTTAAGCGAAACTGTAGATTTTCAATATCCGTAATCATTTGACTAAGTGACCTATTTTTTAGTTTATAATTAAAGAACTCTTGCAACAATGATGACTTATTTCTTTCTTCCTGCCCTTCAAATATTTTACACAGTTTCCCATACATTTCTTGGGCATTCTGACATCCTAAAATATGACTTTTCAGCTTTCTATCTATTGTAGTTATGATGATCTTTTGTACCTTGGCGTCTCTTGTACTAAATTCTTCAGTTTTCCTTATTTTCTCCTGTGTTTCTTGTACTAACACATCATTTAATTTCGCCGCCTTGAGATAAATGTTGAATTCAAATTTCCACAAAAAGAAACTTTCTCCATCTTTCAATTGTTCTATTTTTATTTCCTCCCTTTCCATTTTTGTTATATAAATATTCCGTTTTTTTACCTTTTCTTATTTTCTTATCTTGTTTTTTAGTTTCACGACCAAGCCGCCCTTTTGTTTTTTTTCTTTTCTTTTTCTTTTATTCACTATTTTCCTGTGTCCACCGGGTTTTTAAAGCATCTGGGCCCATAACCTGTTGAGGTTTTTAAGTTTGCAGACACAGGAAGAAAGACTGGTTTTATTTATATTAATTTTTATTAGAGTTCACACAAACATATTACAACAGCCATCTTAGCTTCGACAAGAGAGAGTGCAATCATAGACAATCTCTACATTTATTTTTAATTGTCTATAGGTACTCCACAAAGTTAGTAATCCACCATAAAAACCTAATTACGTTAACAATAACAACATAAATTTTCTTTCGAGTACTACTTACATTAATTATTTACGCGATAACTGCTTTCTTTTATATTTATTCATTACGTCTTCACTGCTAATGATCTTAATAAGGTATGACCTAGCTAGAGAACTGTGTTTGTTTTTAGATTTAGAATGGGTGAATGTGTCGGAACCCATATCATTAGCGCAGCACTGTGCTGATAAAATAGTGATCTTAGACTTCTGGACATATTGCTGCATCAACTGTTACCATGTGCTGCCAGACCTGGATCATATTGAGAAACTGCATAAAGTGGAAAATGGGCTAGTGGTGGTAAGTAACAGAAACTGAATAATGTACTTATTACTTAAAAAACTTAAAATATGCTAATACATTTTCATAAAGATGGGCTTTTTTCTTCTTAAATTAACGGCATGTAAAAATTGAAAAATAGATTAGCTTACTTTTTTCTTAGAATTATTAAGTACAGGCTGCTATTAAAAATATTTAATACAAAAAACTATAAAACCATATAAAAGATACTTGTTCCTTATTCAAATTGCTTTAAAATTCTTTCCAGCTAGGAGTACACTGTGCTAAGTTCACAAATGAGAAGGATTCATCGAAGGTGCGAGCTGCAGTGCAGAGATACAACATCCACCATCCAGTGGTGAATGATGCTGACAGCTGCATGTGGGAGACATTGGGAATTAGATGCTGGCCCACATTACTTATATTAGGTAATTGATATTGTTTATTAGTTTAAACTATCTTTGGAAATCCTACTAATATTATAAATGTGAAAGTGTTGATGTTTGGATGTTTGTTACTCAATCACGCAAAAACAGCTGAACGGATATGGATGAAATTTGGCATGCATGTAGCCTTTGACATGGAAAAGCACATAGGCCTAACATTGTTAGACTATGCTTTAGGTATTTGGGGACAAGGATCATTTTATATTATTCTGTAATATGGAGGCAATGTTGTTAGTTTATTATTCAATTTTCAAAGACAAAGCAATAGGGTCCTTATATACAAGAAACTTAAAACATAGACTTATCTAAAGTGATTTAGATGTGTACATGATTTTATTGTAATTTTATGTAAAAACGATCAGTTGTTAGATTAATTTGTTATGCACTTTGATTACATATTGGAATGAGGAACTAATATCTTTAATGGTAGTGATATATGAGTTTCCTTTTCATAATTGTATAATTATTTTCATTGTTTTGTGACATGTGAGATGACCTCCGTTGTCGAGTGGTGCACGCACCGGTTTTCAAGGTGTCGCCAGCTCTTGAGGTCTCGGGTTCGTTCCCCGGACAGGTCAAGGTAGAAAAACACTTTTCTACATTGTCTCAGGTCTGGGTGTTTGTGGTACCTTTGTTATCTCTGATTCCATAACACAAGTGCTTTAGCTACTTACTTTGGATTCGGAGCGATGTAGGTGAGGTCCACTTTTGTGTTGTCCACATGTTATTTAAAAATGACGATCGTAAATGGCGATAAGAAGTGTCCTGTCATATTTAAACTAATAAATTATTAATTTATTTATTAATTTTTATTAGTTTATTCCAGGAGAGTTAACTTGTAAACATAATCGCTAACTTCATAAAAAAACATAGTTCTCTAGTTTAACAAAGATTGACTCTGTATGTCTGTACACACAAAAAATAAATCTATCTATCTACTAAGTTTATCTTTATGGTACCAGGTCCTGGCAACAAACCATTGTTTGTGTTAACTGGCGAGGGACATAGAAATGAGTTGGTTTGGTTTGTGGCCAATGCTCTGCGTCACTTTGCCAGCCGCATCTCAACAAACCCATTGCCCATGGCGCTGTCGGGACAAGTGATACGTAAAGAAGAGGACATGCTTTACTTTCCTAGTAAGGTTTGTATTATTTATTTATTTGATAATAACAGTATAGGCTTAGGAAAAAAAAAAACTTGCAACAATTGTCAGAGTTGATAATAATTATTTATGGCACTCCTATAACTGTTTCCATTTCTTAATTTTCTCGATAACAGCTCCTGTGAAAACTTGAATGAGCGTCTTTTTTACACTATCTATGCATTATTTTATAAAAATACGACGTTTACACACGTACAAGGTGATACCATAGGGAACTGAGAGGGATAAAGCTATATATTAATATCGATAAACGAAACGGAGATATATCAAATTGAACTGTTATCGAGAAAATAAAAAAAATGGAAATACTATAATAACCACCTTTGGGTTCCTGCAAGTTTAAAGCGAAATTTCGCGATAAAAGAAATTGCTTAGTCCCACATGTGGTCTATTTATCGATTTCTACTTATGCACGCTCAGTAATACAAGCTTCTATCGGAATCGTTTATCCCGAAAACTTTTACCGTGTACCTAGTACCTAGTGTACCTACATGACTTCTAATTTGGCTAATCTTAGCTGCCTGTAATATACCCACGCTCGACGGGCGTATTGGAATTTGTTTCTACCGAAAACATCATTACATTAAAATATCATAATATATAAATGTATGTGTAACCTTCTTAATAAAATTATGTCACGCAAAAAAACCGAACTCTTTTTTAAATTTTAAGGCCAGTCATAATTTTTTTATAATCAGCCGACAGTTTATAAGTTTGTATTTGCACGTGTAATGTATACAAAATGTAACAAACCCCTGTCCGATCCAATAAAGGCGTATTCGTGGTACAGTTCATTAGTTCATGAACCTTCTCGCATAGGCGGCTTCGTTGACATAAAACTGTAGGTAGTAAGTACGTGAACTTTGAGGGGGGGTCAGTGTTGCTGTTGCGGATCAGTTTTTATTTAATTTTTTATTTCATTAATTATTTTGACTGGAGAAAAATAATAATATCCAATCCATTTAATGACTGCGTATATGTGTTCGCAGTACGATACCGAATAATACTCTCAGGGATCGGACAGGGTTTTTGTTACATGCTGTATATTGTAAATAGCAATTTCTGATATACGATTTACGAACCACTTATTTGACATCTACAGCTGGCACTGAACCCGTTTTACCGCGGACGTACAGACGAGCCGTTCCTAGCGATATCGGACACCGGTCATCATCGAGTGCTTCTCACCGACTGCTCCGGGATAGTGCTGCGAATCATCGGCGGCTGTGCACCGGGGAACAAGGATGGCAGTCAGTATAACCTATACAAGATTGTTTGGGTACTCGAAAAGTTAAACGATACTACAAAGCAGGAGTTAAAGCTGGATACAGCCTTTAAGCATTTTAGCCCGGAATCAATCGGAATTATCTAATCTATACTAATATTGTAAAGCTGAAGAGTTTGTTTGTTTGGTTAAACGGGCTAATCTCAGGAACTACTGGTGTGATTTGAATTTTTTTCACTATTAGTTAGCCCACTCTGAGGAAGGCTATAAGCAATAATTTACTATAACCTTAGACCACGTGAGCGTAGCCGCGAGCAAAAGCTAGTTTGAAATAAAGTGACAATTGTTGCTTTTTGATGTTAATATTTCTATCAATTTATTAATATTGATAAAATACCTATCTACATACAATTTAATTTGTATAATAGCTACATTATTGTTTCGATCGTTTAGCGAGTGTATAAACTAATATAATGTTTTAAAAGCTCAGCATTAAAAAAAAAATATATAACTGTTCATAATAACTGTATACAAATTACTTTTAAACCAGAGTTCGTCGACGCCCAGTTCAATTCACCACAAGGGCTCTGCTGGTTGTCGAGTAACGTGCTGGCTGTATGCGACACCAACAACCACAGCGTACGCGCCATCCACCTCGATGAGGGTACAGTGGAGGTTCTAGCGGGCACTGGACAACAAGGCCTACATGGGGACTTAGGTATGTGATACAGAAGTATATCTATACTAATATTATAAAGAGGAAACCTTTGTATTTTTGTATGTTTGTATTGTATAGGCTCAAAAACTACTGGACCGTTTTCAAAATTTCTTTTACCATTACTTAGAGGGATTCTTCCGAATCCGTATAGGCTATATTTTATCCCGGAAAATAGATAGGATTTTTCGTGGTAGTGAAAATTGTGGAGTAAGTCGACGAAAAAACTGCCGTACGTTAACGATTCTCGCGAACGCTGCCTAAATGGTTAGAGATGTATGGTTGACTTCTATAGAAAAGTTGTAGAACTCAATAATGCCTACAAAAAAGTCCGTGATAGTATAAACCAAACATTTATATTTTAGCTCTTATAACCACTTTTCCATAGAATAAAAGTAATTAAAATTATTAGCCTATGTTTATTGATCATATTATCGTCAAATACTAATCCTTATCCAAATAAACTATTTATTGAGCAAGATTGTTTCAATAGCTATAAATTACTTTTTATTTTATTCCAATCGGACAATTCATTCAAAAGATATTACGAATTTAAAATTGTAATTGGTATTAAAATGAATGATGGCCGCCGGCCGATATGTGTCGCACGACTCGCACGGCGAAACCGCAGGGGAGGGGGGTGCACATCTATGAAGAAATAAATCTCTAGTCTACCCGTGCGAAGCCGGGGCGGGTCGCTAGTTATGTGTAACTTGTATGGTACCCGGCACGTAAATTGGCAATAGTCGTTACGAGTTCATCTAATATTTTAACGTTCTAATGTACATATATGTTTAAAAAAATGTTTTTTTTTTTAAGATTACTAGCAGTGATACAGTCGAGCAATAAAACTGTTCTTGCACATAGAATATGAAAATACGCTCTCACTACTCCAAAATGGGTATACTAATTTAAAAAGATTGGCCTTATTCGAGTTCAGACAATTTATTTAATGTTACCTCAATTTGAAGGTACTTCTTAGTTTTCGATGGCATAATAATACAAGGCATACATTTTAATTACGGTATTCACCAAAAAAACATACAAAAATACTTTTCATAAAATTTATTCAATCTACATCACCTGTAGTGTTCCTACCATTTGCATATCTCGGCATGAAACTAACTTAACTCGTGTTCCTAACTGCAAAATATTTTTATCGTAGGTGGCAAATGCATGGGAGTCCAGCCACTAGCATCTCCTTGGGATGTGATGCTGTACACGACGCCCGACATGGACATGTCGGTACGGCCGCTGTTGCCGCCGCCCCCTCCACCACCGACTGCACCTGGAACACCTGAAAAACAAAAGGATGATGCTAAAGAAGAGGTTAAAGGTAAATAATATTGAAAATAGTATGTGACGTATACATGAAATTTAAGTGTTTTTTTTGTGTAATTATTTTCCTAACAGTAATTAGTATCGGCTCTTTTTTTTAAAGATTACTAGCAATGTGGGTCGCACATTACCTACTAGTAAACTTACCCCTCGTGCTAAACTAAGATGCTTGTGTTACGAGTGGATTCACGTCGGTAGTGTAATGGGTGGGAATCGAACCCGCAACCACAAGATCGCAAGTCCGATGCCCTAGCCATTAGGCTACTGCCGCTTCTTGGCTAAGTGTAAGTGTAAGATTTGACCGATGAGATGTTAAGCCGTGCTCGCTTTGGTTCGGTTGGTACCAAGACCCCTCCGTGCTTCGGAAAGCATTTTAAACTGTCCCCGACTGTCATACGTCGATACGAATAAAAATGCTAAGTTATGATGAAGTACTAATGGTAGAGAATAATATATTCTCTATTTTATTTCAATTCGGAGTTTCTTCGTGGTCTCAATATCATCTGCCTCATTTTCCCAATCTATTTTGGGGTCAGCTTCCAGTCTTACCGGATTCAGCGGAATATCGCATTTTACATGGAGCGACTGCCTATCTGACTTCCACAACCTATTTCACTGGGTAATATCCCATAGGAAGACTCATCATCATCCTCCTGCCCTTATCCCAATTTTATTTGGGGTCGGCGCAGCATGTTTTCTTCTTCCATACTCTTCTATCTGCCGTCATCTCACAAGTAACATTCTTGAAGAATAGGAAGACTGGACTGTCATAATGGGGGCTATCGCGTATCAAAAATCCGCTAGGGTAGCTAGTGTCGCATAAGGTCTATCTGTCAATCTCGACCAATCGCTGCTCAGTAGCTTGTCTCTCATTGGCGGAAAATGACAGGCAGACCATATGCGACACTAGCGACACGCCATAACCCCCATTGTATTGATTTAACGACTGCCAATGATTGCAGTATGACAGTCGGGATCAAAGGGTTAGCTTGTTTTCTGAGGAGCGGAGGGGTTTTACTAAGTTGAGTCAATAATTGGACAGAATTTATTTTTTACCAAAAGTTATAAACTTCGTGTATGTTAACTTTGTCAAAGGTATTAAAAGTTTAGATGCCCTTAAACTTTTACTTCATAATCTAATAATTTTTTTTTTTGCTTAGAAAAAGAAAAGCTAGACGAGAAACGCCGCGTGCTATTAATAGCCTGCGCCGGCTCACATCAGATTTGGGCTCTTTTTCTGGACACTACTATTTGGTGGAAATACAAGACATTCACAGAAGGTAAATAACATTACAATATTTTTGGTGACAACATGCTTAACTCATTATTAAAAACGTAACAATGACATTAGGTATCTCATATAAAAAAAGCTCGTGTCGCGATGTGTGTTACCAAACTCCTCTGAAACGGCTGAAGCGTATTGTATGAAATATTGTGTGCTAGGTGCTAAGTCTGAGAATCGGCCAACATCTATTTTTCAGACCCTTAAATGATAGCGGGTTGGGTGACCATTTCCAGAATATGGTAAAACAAGGTTTGCTGGGTCAGCTACTTCTATATAAATACACATAATATTAAAGTTATCCACAGTGATTTGTAAGATTTAATTGTGTGTTACAGCCATAAAAATACTCCGCCATCTCTTTGTCATTTTATTTAAGCACTTTACAGCCGTTTGTAAAATTCAACAGAGTAATATTAAAAAATTATAACTTTTTGACGTGAAAAAGTCTTATAAATCGATGAACGGCTGCACGCACTAAGTGTCACGTTCCACCTGAGCCGAGCGTGTAAGCGAGAGCGCGGAACAAGCGATAGAGAGGCACGATCGGCTTTAGCGTTCGGCTTGTGACGCATCTATCTCTCTTCCACTCCTTCGACCGATGCGTCCGAGTAGAAGAAACACACTAATACAATTTTCATCATTTTTTTCTTATGACGTTATCACGTAAAATATACAAGATGTAACAAAACCCCTGTCAGATCCAATAAAGGCGTATTCGTAATAGTTCATGAACCGTCTCGCATAGGCGGCTTCTTTGACACCAAACTGTAGGTAGTAAGTACGTGACCTTTGAGGAGCGGTTAGTTGTTCAGCTGTTGCCTTGGATCAGTTTTTATTTGTATTTAAATATTTTGACTGGGGAAAATTTTTATTCTCCAATCCAATAAATGGCTACATATATGTGTTTGCAGTACGATACCAAATAATACTCTCAGGGATCGGACTGGGTTTTTGTTACACACTGTATAAACCGATTTTACAGACAACCAATTTTGAATACTTTTTTGATAGGAACATGCGTGTGCATCGCTGGCTCAGGTCAAGAAGCAGCGCGCAACAGTGCGTACCCAAACTCGGCTGCCTTCGCCCAGCCCTCTGGTATCACACTTAGGATGGGTAAGAAACCTTATCAAACTGTTTTCTGACGTATACGCGAATATTAGACATTAAAAAAAAACTTATTTTTAAACGGATTCTATCGCGGTTTATTTTATTTTAGTTTCCAACGTTTCAACACCTTTGCAGGTGTCAGTCCGCCCGTGAACACGAAACGCGATAGAATCCGTTTAAAAAGTATTTTTATTTCAAAATGTTAACAACTTCACTACATCTCTAGCACAAATATGTACCGCTTATGAGGCAAACATACCATATATTTCATGGAAATAAAAAAGGACCTACATACGTAATATGAAACATTAACAAAATTTATATAATACACGCCGGACGTTCTCTTATGAAGTGATTTCTTACATCGATGTATTCCGCAATATCACATCGCCCATGTCTATTGTCGCCTACTGCACTGGTTAAATGCTCGTTATAACTAACTAGCTTTTGGCCGCAGCTCCGCCCGCGTGGATATCGGTTACCGGGGCCAATTATAGCCTATAGCCTTCCTTAATAAGTGGGCAATCTACTAGTGAAAGAATTTTTCAAATCGGACCAGTAATTCCTGAGATTAGCTCGTTCAAACAAACTCTTCAGCTTTATAATATAAGTATAGATTAAAAAAATATATAAGAATATAATCTATACCTACTAATATATAAACCTGAAGTGTTTTGTTTGTTTGACCGGGCTAATCTCAGAAACTGCTAGTCCGATTTGATAGAATTCTTTCACTGTTAGATAACCCATTTATTGTGGATTAAGGAAGGCTAGTTTTTACCGCGATAACCACTCCCACGCGGGCGAAGCCGCAAGCAAAGGCTAGTATTAGCATACATGGTTATAATTTGTTCTTGTAGGCACGAGTCCGGAGATATTCATTGCGGACTCAGAAAGTTCTTCTATAAGGAGGTTGGCGCTCACCACGGGACAGGTTTCCACGCTGTGCGGCGGTGATCGAAACCCATTGGTATGTACAGACACAATAAGTAATATTACTACGAGCTTTAACACGTTATTTTATAGTGTTATGACTTCATTACAATTGCTAATCATATTTGTATAGGTATTTATTATAATATGCATATAGAAATTAAAGAATGTATGGATTGTCAGCTGTTTATCCTGCTATTAAATTCTTAGCAACCAACATTATTGTAATTTTATACTATTTATCATTTGTGCAGAATTTATTCGCGTTCGGAGATGTTGACGATACCGGGGTCGACGCGAAGCTACAACATCCGCTGGGCGTGGCGTACTGCGACTCTACCAAGACATTATACGTCGCCGACACTTACAACCACAAGATTAAGAAAGTTGAAGTCGGACCGCAAAAGGTTACCTCCCTAAACCCGACTATGATTGAGACCACGGACCCGGCGACGTTCAACGAACCCTCAGGCCTCTCCATCACAGCTGACGGCAAATATCTCTACATCGCAGACACTAATAACCACTGCATCAAAATCCTAAACTTAA
The DNA here is from genome assembly GCA_950381575.1 of Plusia festucae. Lineage (NCBI taxonomy): Eukaryota > Metazoa > Arthropoda > Insecta > Lepidoptera > Noctuidae > Plusia > Plusia festucae. Next base: position 10,763,961 of record OX494434.1, read on the forward strand.
CAAAAAACGTGTGCCAAGACTTTAAAGTTCGTTTACTAGAACCTAAGTTTACCGAACCGGAAAATTTGATTCTGTACAAAAATGATATGTTCCTTAATAGAAAATGTGGGAATCTTATTATTTATTTCAATATTACTTTAGACTCTGATAAGAAGAATGTTAAATTTACTCCGGGAGCGCCGCAGAACTGGCTCGTGTGTGTTCGAGATGAGAATAATGTGGATGTTACACAAGACTTCGAGTTTATTAATTCATCGCATAAAGGCACGAAGTTGCCCGGACGAGTGGAAATGAAACTTAAACAGAAGACGGATAAGTTCCTTTTTCGCTTGTACATGAGTTTTCACACGTCGTTGTGTGACGCGACTGTATGCTTCCCGCATTCTTTCACACTTAGGTCTACAATTTTAGTTAGAGCGTCCGTGAAAATGGTTGAATCCTATAGGATCAGCTGTACAGTCAATCCGAATCGATAAAAAGGAAACAAAAACTAATAAATAAGCGCTTAATAATTTAATAATATAAGCACAATAAAAGCTTTATTAGCAGTCGGCACATAACAAATTAATTTTAAGATAACCTGATTATTTTTAAGTGTAATTATAACTAATTGTTGGTAATAACAGAGACATGTTATTTTAAGTTGTTTTTTTACCTTTTTAGTTTTGTTAACTGACATAAAGATATTTTTTTACTATTCTCGGTATTTTAATTTTAAATGGACTTAAAATATTTGAGTATATTTCCTGATGACGCATCATTTAGGAAAGTGACAATGACATTTTGAGGAATGAGGAAGTATCGCTCCAAAATATTCAATTACAATTTGCAATATAGTTCATGACTCTATTGACCTTAGGAGAATCGTTTACTTATCATCAGATCTTTTTAGTCTTCAGGCGGTAAACACGATTTCCGAGTGTAAGTTTAGAAAAAGTTATGGTGCGTGTTGATTGAATGACGCTAATGGTTTAAACACCTTGGCCCTCGCGTTATATAAGTTTTTTCGTATGGCTGAACGTGCATATCTCGGGTCATAATAATCCAATTTGAAAAAAAAAAATGTGTTAGTAGGTACTATTTATTGAGGAAGACGAATTTTTGCCTCGACAACCGAGCAAAAGTTAAAGTGTATACCATCTTACTTTTGATTATCCCGTATATTATTGTAGATCATTTTACAATACGAAACAATAGTTTTAAGAATCATATTTTATAGTTCACAAGTGAAACAGCTGGCTGGGGGTCATTCTCTAAACAAAACAACGTGGCATAACACAGATTATAATTATATAGTTCAAGAAGCTCGGGTCCCGAAATATTTTTTTTTGTGTTTTGAGAGAGATATATACGTTTTAGGCTATTAAACAGATTTTTTACTTAAAAGTACGGTAAGTCGAACGAGATAAGGCGTCTCTTTACTCTACACGTTACAACACGGTACCTAAATTGTTTGGACTTAATAAGACCCCTGTTACAAACGGATATGTAAGTAGATCTCTTGTATCCAAACAATAATGGCTTCTAATGTTTTTATGTCATAATACGACCCCTAAACAAATACAATTGAATAACAGTACAAATTAAATCGAAATTAAGCATACAAAATAATCATTACACAGATCTAGAAGGCCGTGATGAGCGCATCACACCAACACCAGTCATTAATATGCGATGCTCCACAGAGGTCTCGTCTCATTTGCATCGGTAAGTGCCACAAATTAGAACAGCGGCCTTACTATCTAATAACTAGAGATCACTTACGATATTAATTGCGATTATCTAGATGAACCCACGTAATTCTAGTGGAGGTAGGTATGTTCAGCGTATAAAGCGCTTAAAGCTCTGACAAACAAGATGTCGCTGTCGTGATGCTTAGCGCTGTCAGTGCTGAATACTTTCTGGTGTGAAACTGTTAACTTCCTAAGGATAATTGGCTTTTCACATCCAGTCATCATGCATATTGATGTATCTATCGCCACGTTACACCATAAAGTGATAGATACAGAGCAGCTAGTATCTACTTATACCAACCAATATAATATCTGAGGACTTTGTTTGGTTGAACCCGCTAATCTCATGAACTACTGGCCCGATTTGAAAAATTATTCAGTGTTAGATAGCCCATAAATAGGGGAAGGCTCTAGGCTGCATTTTACGCCCACCGCGAGCAAAAGCTCGATTGTTTATAACCCTCATGACGATAGACTAATAAAAATCTTGATTAATTGCAATGTATTTTATAAACGGAGGTAAATAAGTAGATACTAATGTTATAGTTAATTGGCCAATCAGCTGAATGAAAAAACTGAGTTTAAAGTTGTAAGAATCGAATTATGGATAAGTAGATGTGAGTATTAAAAAATATATCTACTTAAATTACGACATTAAAAGACGATGTAGCTTTTAATCAGAGCTTTTAGTGTAGGTTTGTTAATTATGTCGATATAATAGCTCCAAATACTGAAACGCTTACCTACTTTAAAACGTTCTTACATGTGTATCTGTCGGTGTTTTACACCTTAAAGTGACAGAGACAGCATGATAATTACCTATACGAACAGATTGACGTTTTTTATAGTTAATTATTAAAGATAATTATTTTGATTATCAATTATATTATCTGTTTATCTTTATAATATCCAAAAGTGCACGCCTTATAATCTCATTCATTACAATAAAATTGAGATTATTTGTAAATAATAATTACATAAACTTATAAAACAATTATAGGTAATCTTTTTTTTTAAAGGTTACCAGCTTATTCCCCACGGTTCCTATTCGAACCTATAAATTCTGCGCCTCTAATTTACCGACTATGTACCTAGTTTATAAATCCTATGATTTTCGCGGTAACTATGAGAAATACCATAGATATTGTGGTCACAACAATGTTGCCAACTTATCTTTAGTTGACCTCTGCTGAAGCCGCTAACTTCGTGGCTCGTGCAACAAACAACAGTTTAACGCCTTTAGACGTAGTTAACTTTCAAACAAATAATAATGCACTCGAATTCAGAGCCCAGCAAAGGGGCTAAGGTCGTTCGTGTCATTACAAAGCCTCGTCCTAAAACAATTGCAGCGTGGATTCACAATTAGAACCTTTATTCGACAACTTGAGCCTAAAATATGCTATTTTCTAAAATGTTAAACCACAATCCTCAAGGATAGTCATGTGAGTCCACAAGTCAACAACTTGTAGGTACCTACCTACCTTCTTTTATTTTTAATTCGTAACAATAGTGATTGAATACAGTTTTTAAGCACATTTCTAAGTCACAATTTATTACTTTGAGCGTTCTGAAATAAAGGTATTAATTTATTTAAAACAAGTTCGTTGAATTAAAATTAAATTAAAATGCTGAGTTCATTGTGCTATGAGATGTCAGATTTCATAGCGCGTTCCTTTTTATGCCTGAATTAGGTATGCATTAAAGGTAACTGTGAATTATATAAAAAAAACAAATACACTATGAGGGTTAGAGGTCCTTTCAAATGGTCTTTTGGTAGGTACTTTAAATAACTTGGATTCCTAAAAACTAGCTTAGGAAAATAGTAGGTAGGCACTTAGTGGGAGAAGAGATACTTTTTTTTTAAACGACTCCCGCACTAAGGATTTTAATCCTTGTTAGTGTCGCGAGGGTTTCACAAACATTCAAATTACATGCACAAAGAACACCCAGACTTGAAACAAGCATTCGTGGATGATGGATCATACAAATGCTTGTCCCATGCAGGGATTGAACCCGCAGCACGTCGCGCACAGTGGTAATTAGCGTGGTGACCTATACCACTCGGCTATCCGTCAGTTGAGAATCTTAGAACAAGTCTCTCCACATTTAAGTCAATTATGCAGCTGCAGTAAATTACCTGGTTTATGTTTTCCCTTGTGAAAATCAAGTCGGTATTTTTTTTATTAATGAGAGTTTAATGTCATTTAGGTAACAGACCTATCGTCGAAAGGCATGATCATTCATTATAAATAATCAGATAGGAAAGCCGGTTCTAAGGTAAATGACTCAATAATGCTTTCGTAGGAAACTCCTAATCCATGCGTAAAAGAATGATCAAGCACACATAATATTTTTTTTTTTTTTTAATTAATGAAAATCTTTATATTGGAAAACGGTATCGTAACGGTAACGGTATATACCTATATAGGGATAAAAAAACTCAGTTTTTAGATCTTTAGTTAACTCAACCAATGGTTAAATATGCAAACTAATGGTTTCAAAACGCGTTTTTTCGTTAAATGTTAATCTATCAAATAGTCAAATAAGTTGGTAATCTATCAAATAGTCAAATAAGTTGGAGAGATAGTTAGTTAACCCTTTGTTAGAGTAAGTATTGATGAATAAACGCATTCTACCGAAATTCGAAACCGGTTTAATCCGGTTTATTTAACCATTGGTTGAGTTAACTAGGGATAAAAAAACTGGGCCTATGACTAGTGCACGATCCCATAATATTAATTCTAATGATGACCGGCAAGAAACTACAGGATACTATTAAAAATAAATGGATGTAAATATGTTCTCTGAAACAATAAATGTCACTCCTTCTTTCTTTTATAATTAAAAAATACCTTTCTAATAGCAGTTAACCTTGACGATGAGCACATTACCGTAATAATGAATTAGTCTGAAAAAGTTTAGTAATATTGCTTAATAATTAATCTTAAAGTACTGTAGATAAACACTTATCGCGTTAAGAAAGGTTTTAGCAAATGAGTGGCTAATAGTTGTGGAACTTTTTATTGCTTGACTGGGCCACTTATAATGTGTATGTTGTTTTCTTGGTTACAAAGGATTAAAGTGAGAGTCCACATGACTTAATTAACTATGAATGTATGACTGGTACTTAATTAACTATGTCTCATATATATTGTTTTCTGAGAGGTTTACGCGAATGTTAGACATTGAAATAAAACTACTTTTAAAAGTAGTTTTATGTCTCATGTTTAAAAGTAGTTTTATGTCTCATATAGGTACATAGATATTGGTAAAGTTCACCGTTGACTGCATGGATCGACAAGTGTAGGTCACCACGGTATAACCTGGCAAATTCTTTACTGACACTCCAATCGGTCTCGCGGGTGGCGGGGGACGTTTCTCAATGACGGCGCCGAAGAGTCGAATTACGTTCCTGTCTGTTGCCCACCATCTGCGCACACGTTTTTCCTCCCCCGAAACCTTACGTTCCCCGTCGCCCTTAGACCATGGGAGCCTCACCTACGAATTTTTCAAACGTGGGTGACATTATGGGTTCGATCGGTTCTTTGTTCATGTACTTTGAATGTTAGTGAAACTGAAAACCTCCGCATCACACTTTAATGATTTTATTCTTAGTGCAGGAGTAAAAAACTACTGATGCTGCAGTGGCGTGAGTTGGTCTTCCAAAGTTGAGTTAGATTGAAAGGAACCTGGCTCACTTTATATTAAGAAGTTGCACAAGCTTATGAATTGAGCTTATGTTATTAAATTGTTGCTGGTCGCATGCAAATCAAACAAAATGTTTTCCAATGTGTATTCGTTCGGCATTCGAAGCCTGCCGATCAAACGCATTACAATGCAACGATACTGCGATAGGTATTGTTAACAAAATGAGTAACACACAGATCCTTTATAATTTCGCAACGGTTAAACCGTGGTATTTTGATAAAAGAAACCTTAAGAAACCTTGATGTTATCACGTGATTGGAGGGAAAGAGGAACGGTAGTCGTGACTGAAGCGCCCTGTGCCGAAGTGTTCTTGTTTAATGGTTGTAATATTGTTATTAAAAGACTGCTTGTATTACAAGTAGGTACGCCATTGATAGTTTTTAAGCAAATTCATTAAGTAAGAACGAGTAAACCTTTGACAATGATACACACAGCCAATGTCTGACTCTACATTTTGTAAATTCGAATAATAATACCTAATACGTAGGTACAACTATTCAACATTAAAAAAGAAGTAATGTAATTCTTCTCTGGTTTAGAAAATGAAATGGTTATTTTGGAAATAACTTGTTTGTTGACTCGGATGTTTATGTAATGTTTTTTTAAACCTAAGTAAGGATTCCCAATAGCCCCATTTTACAAAAACTATGTTATGGGTAGTTCTTCAGAGACAAAATTTTCGATGTCTGTGGGTATATTTCTGTAACCAACAAACAAAACGGCATGTAATATTTTTTTTTATACAGTTAAGCTTTACCTCTATCTAGGACAAATTATATTTTTTTAATAATTGCTGTCTAGATATAAAATAAAAATTTTTGAAGTCTGTTCTCCTGATTCATATAGGGCGTCCGTTTGCCATTTTCCGGAACAAAATGGTCGATGACACATTTTCCCTTTGATTCTTCAATATAAATTAAAATTATATCGAAAGGAAATGAATTGACCTCTTACAAAAAAAATATGTATTAGTTATAACTACGTTAGTGTGTTTATAATTAATTAAATAAGAAGTGTCCGGCGTATAATACTGATTCATGTGAAGTAAGCTGCACTTGACCGTACTTGGTCGAGTAATAATAATAAGGGTCTGGAATCTCGCGCGGGGGGGAGCCAGTTGTGCAACCTATAAGCTAGAAGGCGGACTTGTGGCTAGTTGGATTAGATCCCGGTGAAACGAAGGTAAACATCTGATTCATCTGTGCTTGGTTCAGGTAGCCTCCTGATTACAATGCCTACTTTATAAAATTTATTTTGTTATTTTGGAACCTCAATCTGAGTTTCGTGTGATGCTTTTGGGTTATAGATTCGTGTAGAAAAATCACAATATTGAAGTCTGTATGTATGATGAGTTATGCAGGATTTTAGGCAAAATCATGATTCATCTGTGCCTGATTCATATGTTCAAAACCCGATATGAATCAGAAAATAAATTAGTTTTTCCCTTTTCCAGCAAGAAAGGAGCACTTTTGTTGCGTAAATTTTCTTGTCCAAGTAAGTAGAGTGCAGGAAATAATTGACGAATGTGATCCAGCAGACAAAACCGAAATAAATGATCATTACCATCATCTCCAGGAATTTCAATCATACCAAGATCTCCGAAAATTCCCAGCTCATCACAGGTTTCAACTCAGACTTCAACACTATCGGCACGTATAACAAGATCCACAATAAGACAACAGAAGACACTGGGAATCGATTTGAACCTAACAGAAAATGAAACCGATGTCTCATCCAACGCTGACGTCCCATCGAGAATAATAAAATCGCCTTCACCCAATACTTGGATTATATCAGATTCACCGAGGACTCCCAGCCCACAAAGTAGCATCTCATTGTCAGCCCAAAAGTTTAAAAAAAGCTGCACGGGAAACACCTGCTAAAAAGAAATCGCATGAAACATATTTTACGCAAGTTTGAATTGACCAATTTTTTTCCGCGATATGATCACTGATATTGGTTTTTATAAGAACTGATTATTGTTGTTATAATATTATGATTATTTTCATAAGACTGAGCCCATTTACATTCAAAGCTTTTCATTTTTATTTCTGTTTCTGATTAATCTGTAACAAATTCTGATTCATCTGGGCACAAAATATTTAAATGTCGATATCTCGAAAACTGCTTTGTAAAAACGAGTCCCTCATTCAAATATACGTTATTTGGCATACCTATTTTCATATGAAGATGCGTTACTAAGCTGAAAGTGAAATTAAATTTTGGCCATATGAATCAGTCAAAGAATGAAATTTCGAAGAACTACCCTTATAATACCTATAAACGTTATTTGTTAGATCTTGTACCTTCTATGTCCTTACTGATGGCAATAAACAGCACGTTATGAACTCATCATTAATTTTAATACATGCTTCTTCATGGTCTCATTGCACATATAATTGTTACTTTACTCAATAAACATTCAGGTATTTTGTTATTCAAATGTTTATTCGGTATGATGCTTTGAAGGCTGAGGCGTAAGGTGAACTAAATATGAATCCGGTTAAAGACCACAATGTTAAACGTATAAGGTATTTACAATAGACAATACCCGTGTTCGTGAGTTATTTATTATTCTATCGTCGAATTGAACCTGACTTATTGTTTCAACTTAGTCTTGTTGCGTTTTCGCGATGCGAGACAAAAGTTTTCCCACGTGGTCCTATTTTTTACATATGCACACAATGGGTGCGTTTGGCAATTGTTTGGAATGAGTATGTACTTAAAGATGCTGATCGCTTGATTACTGTTCTCCCTCATTGAGTTTTTACAATGTGCAGTTTGACATTTCTCGCTGTGCTACGAGTTTAAGCCCCGCAAATTGCGCGTCTTGATGAAAAGCTGTTAGCAGGTTATGTAATGGTTGAGGTGGTGATGGCGCGTAATCGATATAACGCGCCAAAACGTACAGTATTGTATAGCTGTTTGATGTACTAAAGAAGTGATAGATATTTTTACTGGTTTTTGTGTTTACCGAATCCCAAAAATATTACATCGTTGACTCCTTGTTTATATTTATGATTGTTTCTCGATACAAACTTAGCAATTGCTCAAAAACCTACGAGGGTTTTTTTTTAACTGCAGTATGCACCGCACGGCATATTCAAATATTTTATTATCACACAAAGACATTGTACTCTACTAACTAAACAGTGCACGAAAAAAAAAATGTTTATCTAAAATGAGCTTTATACCGTACACATAAGATAGCTATTTCTTTGTATATTTGTTGTCTATTTCTTTTGTCCTGGCGAGAGGGCACCCGCTGGGAGTGTGTCCTTGTCTGACGTCTTGCCAGCTCAACTAATCATTGGGTTTGGTAGAAATGGTAGATTTTTTTTTCTTTTTTATGATTTACTAAAACGAATGATTAATATACTTTGAAATGTATTTAAATATTTTACAGTTCCTATCATTAATAAATCAATTCGTTTTATTTAAAAAATAATTCATTATTACTGAGTATGAGTAATATTTAATAATTTAAATGTTTGGGCCTGGGCGGTTTGCTCACTTGGTTGGTTGATCGCCGTGCTTCGATTTGCGATTGTGTCTTAAAACCGTTTGTTTTTCATGAAAAATGGTGAATTCTTATTGTGTGACAGGGTACTAAAATGAGTCTTATCATTAATAAAGCCGTAGTAGTAGCCACTTTTCTTTCCACGGGTAAGAAAAAACAACAATCATATCCTTTAGGGCTTAGGGTAACCATGAATTTTTCCGATCAAAGATTTTTTTACTATCTCATAGTCAGGTAGATAGATACGTACCGACTTTCTTATCAGTGGGGGATGTACTGTTAGAATTTACAAAAGGGGCGAAACCCGGAACTTAGATTTTTATATATTACAAAAAAAAAAAATTTCCTAACGTTAGAATAAATCATCTGAGTGCGTGTGTGGATATATCGTGTTCTTTTTTATTTTATTGCATATCTTGGCTACTTCGTAATGAAAATATTAGACAAACTAACATGTTAACATTGCCGAGCCTTGGTCATAACGCATCGCACACATAAAGATCATGACTACTTCATTGATGTTTGTGAATTTTCTCTTCTTTCACAGCCTTTGTAGACAGAGGAGGGCTAAAATATGCTTCGACATTTGTGTTCGATATAGTAAAATATATAGAAAGATAATTTTGCTAATTTCTCGTGATTTACAGAGTTTGAACATGAAAAAGATGCTTAATATGACGTTACATCAATTCTCCCCAAAAATTAGGCACATTATGCTGCCCATCCAAGCTCTGACGAATCTCACGAATTGAATTGATTAAATGTATTGGCAAAAATACTTAAATTTAAGACTTAGGAGCTACGGAAAGTCCTTAACCCTGAAGCACGTAGGTGATAAAGCTACATTACGACAAAAATTGCGTAAAACTGTATTGTTCAGCAATGTATAAAAACAAATCAATAAAATTATTGTTAATGAATTCGAAAAAACCAATGATTTGTATTTCTCATAATTATATGTATGTAAATTTGAATTTGTACGCTCTAATGCAAAACACGCTAAACTAATCATCAACATCCCATGTACTTACCTATGTTTACAAATAAACAATTTTCAATTTTTGAATTTTGAAAATTTTATTAAATTTTTAGTCTTTTTCTGTCCGAAAGACGGGCCTGTTGGTCTAGTGGTTAGTGACCCTGACTGCTAAGCCGGAGGTCGTGGGTTCGATTCCCACCCAGGACAAATTTTTGTGTGATGAGCACGATCATTTGTTCTGTGTCTGGGTGTTATTTATCTATAATATGTATGTATTTAGAAATATCTAAGTATGTTTATCAGTTGTCTGGTTACCATAGTACAGGCTCTGCCTAGTTTGGGATCAGATGACCGTGTGTGAGATTGTCCCAAGATATTTATTAAAAAAAAAAAAAAAAAAAAAGAAATATTGCATCACGTTCATTTGAACTAACACTAATTTCATCATAAATGTCCCCATGCACATTGTATATTATATCTCACATTTGACAAAAATACCTAGCTTTTTTGTACTTTATGGAGCGACAGGTTTGTTAGGCTGTTGTCAAATTAACGGCAGGTCAGATGATACTACCTGTTACTTATACAGAGAGGAAAAAAGTACTTTCGACCCTTAACCCACGTGTAGGGTAATTGATGTAGATTCCAATAAATATACACACTATGTATAGGTTTATTTTTTTTAACTTTAATTAAAATAGGTAGCGTAGTTAGGTAGCATCAATATATCAGGATACTTACAAAATTGTTTTAACAAGCAATTTGTCCTGGGTTCTGTTTGGTCATGGTCACCCCATTAGAAAGAGACACACTCCCATCGGGTGCTCTCTCGCTCGGACCGGTTTTTGCGCCATAGTGCACAGTCTAGTTAGTAGAATACATTACAATGTCTTTGTTATCACACAATTGAAGTATCACCGACCTTAACGTCACCGTGCGACACCGTGTCTTTGCCAAGAGTCCTATTTAGTTCTTTACATATAATAAGTCATGTCCACTCTATGGTCCAATTTGTATGTTAAAATTATAAAAAGTTTATGTAGGTACATAATCTAAAGATTAATTATTTGCGGATTTGAAACCATTTTTATCAAATAAGATTTTTAATCTTGTTTATAACGTACCACAACCTTATCTCTCCCGGTAACGGCGTCGCTGTTGTTGAATTTAGTGTTTCAACTCAATAGTCTTTTCTTGAATTTTAGGGAATAATAATGCCCTTACCCATGTGTACAAGGCGTAAATTAAATCTTTACTTAAGATTATTTAATATTTTAGCTAAACTTTAAAATTAATATAATATTAGTCCCAGGTTTGGCCACCGGGTCAGATCAGTTTGTAGCACTATATACTTATAAATCTAACATAGAAAACAGTAGATCTATGCTATAAGAAAATTTAAATTAAACAATTAAATATATTTATAAACAATTGTTTGTATTTCGATCCAGATAAAATTTATATTTGTACTAAATATGAATACTCCTTGCAAGTTCAATTTTTCTGTACAGGACCTACTGGCTGCTTGTTACGATAATACGATTCTATTTTCAAATAAAAAATTAAAAATAAAGTTACATTATTAAAAAAAACAATTGGTGTATGTATTTGAATTGAATTGATTTAGTATTTGTTTTGTTTAGTCTCCTCTATTAATTAATGTGAAGAATTTATTAATTATGCAGTTGATTTAACTTTTAACGTGTAAAGTCGAGTTTAACAAGCTGTCAGCTTTATGGTACGTCCTGCATATTTTCATCAATTTTAATAATTTACCTGTAGCAATTAATAATCAATTTCATTTCTATCTTTGTTCAGATAGCATTGAAGGTATCTTTTAGTAAAACAGAATAAAACCAAATCACATACTTAATTCATACAATGTTGACCAAGTTTGCGTGAAACAACTACGGGTTAAAGATCATAGCTCTCGAAATATTTAATGGCTGAAAAAGTATCGATGTCAGTGGAACATAGTTTTTAGGATACGTCATGTCATTAAAGAAGGTATGAGAAAATTCCTTTTTGTGTTACAATGTTAGCTACGATTTGCTCATACTGCGCAACCGCGCATTTAAATCGCAGCGGGAAAATAAGTACTGAATATAATTGCTAATTGAAAAAGTTTTTGCTCTTTCAAATGCGTCAAGCCCGTTCGTGCTCCTGTTTAAACTTGGGTCCAGTTAATTAGGTAAATATGATGTTTCAAGCAGCGAATTGAGGTTTCAAGTGACTTGACGTTTGTTATGTGAACATTTAATTTTGTACAACGAAAAGTTCGCTGAAACTTCGTTGTCCCCAAAGCTGTAAAACTTTACGATTCTATTCTTATAAGAAAAGTTAGAGGACTAAGCAGGTACAATATAATTAGAATTTGTTTATCTACGTCATACACACATCAAAAGTGTCTAGGGATCAAGCATTTTTATGCGGATTTCTTGAGATTGAGATGTGGCTTTGTAATAAATTTATGATTTTATAAATTTATATGGATCCTTTTTGGTGCATTTCATAATTCGAATCAGGAACTGTGAATCAAATTCGAGTAAAAGATGAAAATCAGCTGTCAATATTTTCCCTATAAAAACATACAACGCATTGAAGACATTATTAGTGCTACTGTTTCCCTACTACTGATTAAAACCAACGTTATTATGGAGCGGCGACGTCATTTAAGCAGGGAAGAAATGCTCAGAGCCGTGGGAATGATAGAAGCTGGTTCCCGGCAACGTACTGTGGCTTTAGCTCTGAATACAAGTCAGAGTGTTATCAGTCGACTTTGGACACGTTACCGAAGCACTGGTACCGTGGCTGAGCGCCATGGAGGACGGTATCGCTGCACCATACGGAGACAAGACCGATACATTCAAATCTTAACTCGAAGAGCTCCAACAATAACCGCCATGATGTTAGCCGTGAGGCTTCATCACTCTTCAGGGAACTTAATTAGCGACCAAACAGTCAGAAACCGCTTGCATGAAGTGAACCTTCATTCCCGAAGACCGCTACGGGTACCACCTATAGCAATGCACAATCGTAGGATTCGATATCAATGGGCTCTTGAACACAGAAATTGGGCAGAAGAACAATGGCGTTTCGTGTGCTTTTCTGATGAGTCTCGTTTTGGTATGAGACCGGATACAAGACGTATACGACACTGGAGAACCCCTGGACGCCAACAGCGATTAAAATCCTGCCAGGAAGTCCATCCTTATAGTGGTGGAACCATCATGGTATGGGCGGGTATTTGGATCGGCGGAAGAACTGAGTTGATTTGGATCAGAAGCAACCTCAACGCTCAAATTTATGCTGAGACGATTGTATCAGACGTCATCGTTCCTCTACAAGTGCAAATCGGTCCCTTATTTCAGTTAATGCATGATAATGCACGACCGCACACCGCAAGAGTTGTAAGACAGACTCTCGCCGCAGCTAACATCAATGTCCTGCCCTGGCCTGCTCAGTCGCCAGACTTGAACCCGATTGAGCATGCATGGGATATGCTACAGAGAAGAGCTCTGCCGAATATGGAGGGTATCCAGTCGCAAGAAGACCTTTTTTTGTTGTTGCAACGAACATGGGCGGCCATTCCACAGCGTGATTTGGATGAACTCATTTTGAGTATGCCAAACCGATGTTCTTGTGTTGTTAGTGTTCGCGGTAGAAACACGGATTATTAATTGTTTAAGTTACCCAATAAAATTTTAAAGAAAACTGTTATTTCAGTCTTTTTTTCGAACTTTTGTGTTAGTGGTTCAAATGTCAAAAATCCCTTTATTAGGAAAATGGCAAATTTCTTTATTAATGCAAAGGTGACTTGGTTTATCGTTACTGTGACAAACGAAAACACTTTATTCGATGAATCCTTAAAGAAAATTTTAATTAATATCAATCAGGAGAAAAGTTATTGCAAAAATATATGTTGATCCCTAGACACTTTTGATGTGTGTATTTAGTAATGTAAGTTTAATTACTTCTCATACTTTGATACTGTCATTAATTGATATATATGTCTCTCTATTTAACCGTTTTGATCGTAGATAAATCGGAAACTCCATTCAAGCTTCCGTTCATTATAACGTTATTCCCCAGTTATGCGTTATGGCATTCACGAGAATTGTAATAATTAATACTATCAACAATTTTATTATTGATTACAATATGGGTGACATAAATGCTCAACGACGCGTGAACACACGTGACATTATATTATAAACAGTTACGTCATAACTTGTACTTACATTAATTTTACAATGTCAAGATTATGCATTACAAGTATATACGTGTATTAAACAGTGTGGTACATTATTGTACATCCTTGCTGAGAGTTGAGCCGGAGATCCGCGTATGATCCGTCAGATTCGTTTAACATCCGTGTAAGCGCGACGCCTTATAGTGTCACTTTTCACACGATTGATGGGACTGTAGTAGGTATTCAATTCACGTCGTAATTAATACGGACTTGTGTTGATTAGTTTTCGGCATCCTTATTGGTTGAAACATATTAAGCTTTTGATCAAAATGTTATCTATATGGACATATAAAATGTTTAATCCTGAATGACTGACTGACGGATCATCGCACAGCCTAAGCCGGTAATAGTAGAGACCTGAATCTTGGAGGGTGTTTACTTTTTATGATGTAGGTATCCGAAGCGAAAATGACCAATTTCAGACCAAAGAAAAATCTATATCATTAAAGAGATGGTGAGTTATTAGTTCTAACGACCTAGTATAACACGATAATCGATAAGCTTGAGGCAAGGTCGACACACGCCCACCGATTGGCTGGCTAAAAATCGTGGCATGTGACGTCTTGTACCGCTCTAATTTTTATAAAAATACATCACGCAATACATAATATTGATGTTCAATGTGCAATAGCGCGATAGTCGGATCAAGAGAACGATACCTTGCTTCAGGAGGACACGAGAAAAGTCGATCATAATATTGTAGAGCCCGGTAATACCTAAGCCATGAATTTATCTTGTAATAATCTTGTTAATAACTTGTAATTTTAGCTTAGATGTTTGTTTATTTGAATTGTTTGAATGCTTTGCTTCAAAAAACAAAAATGCAACCTCAATGAAATGGCTAAATCGATATTATATATTTTTGCAACTATTATGCAAGGACTGCAAGAATGTTATTGGTAGGTATCATGGGATAATAAACAACACGACTCATCTTATTCGCGTGACGTTAAAAGTGGGGAAATTGACCTTCTTTATAATATATGTTGTGGGTGTATGTCGTTTTTGGGCATATAGACCAGTCAATAAAAATATATTTTATAGATGTGGCTTATTTATAGAATTCGAGTAGCTAACTGGTATAAAAATTAATCCGACAGTGGCGAAGGTTTATTATGTTAATAATAATTGATTGAGAATTAGTATATGCCACATTCTGATCTGCCTATAACACAAGCTTCTCATGTGTTAATAGTATGTGTAATCACTAACTACTAAGTAATTTACAAAGGATAATTTTAGATAATTAATCATTATTCCCGTCACACTACATCAGGCAGCTAGTTGCTAGTGTTAAACGTATAATTAAGGTATACAAAGACATTCTTGTATGAATTGACATAGTAAGGAAATTCACAAAAAAGAGCCCAAAGATGGGAGTTCAACGTCACTGAATATTCGCAACAATAAAAGAATTGTGACTTAGTAAAAAAACTTTTCTGTCTGTAAACGTTTGAACTTCAATAATTATTATATTTGTTACACAAAATTCCGGAAAAGGACTCGTATTAAATAAATGACGCGTTTTTCCCTAAATATATAAAACCTTACAACATCAATAACCATGAAAAAAAATGAAATCATAAGATTATCAGAAGCTGCGTCAGTAGATAATGTTTAAATTTATAATAAAGTAGGTAGTATGACTCAGAGCAATCTTAAGGTTAAGGTAATTTGGAAAATACTACGAAACGAATCACACGTTTTACATTTAGCAAGGACCTAAATAGTTATAACAATGTCTGTTAAAATTTCCAGTGCATTTAGTTCGAACTTCCATGAACCTACAATCTCTTCCTTGTAAGCAAAAGGTTGGATCCGCGTTTTTCGATGAGAACAATACTTATTGTAGTAATTATGATTAGGGGCCCATCTATACTTATACTTTACCGGGATCGAACTTTCAACAGCATGAGGGACGATTTTTATCACGGTAAATATTTAAGGGATAATAATAAAAAAGCCTTTTTTCCGGTTGGGATTCCTTTATAATCTTCTCCAGACCATTTCCTTAGGTAGCTATATATTTATCGAAATATAGGTATTAATATTATTATAAAAGGTAGTATTAATATTATTATAAATATTATAATATTATTATATATAAATATTATTATAAAAAAAATTAATATTATTATAATACTCATCATTTATATTTACAAAAATAAAAATAAAGGCCCGGTAGGTATTAAGAAATGAAATCGTATAGTATTTTATAGCGGATGTTACTAACCAAAATGTATCCAATATAAACATTATGTACGTTTTAATTTGTCCAATATCATTAATATTTTTAACTATCATAGTCTTAAGTGGAGTCTTCAATCAATTAGATGAACACGCTGTTTGTAAACTAATGGAAGAAAACAGAATTTATAAAAAAAAAACGGCCAGGTGCGAGTTGGACTCGCGCACCGAGGGTTCCGTACAAACCTAAGTTAATTTTTTTTATTATAATTATGACGTTATTAAAAATTTAACGTTTTAGCAATTTTTCCCTTATCTGTGCTATTCAATATTCTAAGTTCACGGGAAGTACCTGTAGGTTTTCATTCCCTTGCGAGTGTCGAAAATTTTCGGCATAAACGGCTGTATCTATTGATTGCATTGGCTTAGAAGTTTCATTTTCACAGCTCCAAGGGTACAGACCTGAGTATTTTATATAAAATTCAGGTTGATACCTCCATACGTTCCTGAGAAAATGGGTCTTGACAGACGCCTGACGGACGGACAAGAAAGTGTTTCTATAAGGGTCCCGTTTTTTTTATTTTGTGTTACGGAACCCTAAAAATAACTAAAATCTTTAATTATGCCCGTAACCACGTATTTTGGGCATACGAACGTGCATTTTGTATGTTTACGTGAACAAATTAAATGTCTTCGATTTAAGCTATACAAATAATAAGTTTATTGCCGTTTATATACTTTTAATCTTATTCAACAAGGGAAACGTTAACATAGAAACAACAACTCGTGTATTCAAAGCAATCCGATTTTACTTAAGAATTGCCGACAGACATTCTAAATTGGTTAATTACAAACGGAAATTTTACATAGACATTATACTTTTTTTTTATAATACGTAGCAACCAGTTTTTACTCAATTAAGTGTAAAGGGGATTAATAGCTCCACAGTATTAACGTTTTACGACTAGTACAAAAACAGGTACAAATATGTAAAGGGCAGAAAGTCGACCACTGTGTCAATGGGGTCGCGAAGTCGTTAGTTCATGACTTAAGCAGTTTCTATGTTTCTTCATTCACTACGGCATCATTAAACGCGAGCAGTAAAGGTGTAATTTGTGTTGTACGAGATAGACTGTGTGATGCAGGTGTTTGTAAAGCGTTCTAATGTAAACAGAGATAATATATTATCTCTGTGATCTAATGTGAGAATACCTAGAACTAGGGTCATCAGTTTGAAGATTAGCTTTGATTTGGATAGCCCAGTATTCATGGGCTACACTTGGACGTGGTGCTAGTCATATTGCATTCAGATCATTTATTCGTTCTAATGAGTTTGTCTTTGTTGGTAAATGAATTATTCACTAAAAGACAGCGGGGCGTGAGAATAATAGTGGTGTCACACCGGTGAAGACCGGTACGATAGCTGCTGAATGTAATATAATAATCATTTCTTTTTTTAAAGCTTTTATATATCAAAGTCAAGTTCGTGACCAGTTCCTTATTAATGAGCCTTGAAGCAATATCTTCACCTTTTAGTCGCCTAATATACGACAAGTAAATAAATATAATGCAATTTTTTTGCAATGAAGAAACATCAGTAGGTTGAACTGGCCTATAGGAAAATACCGTAGATGAGTAGGTTGACCATTCTAATTGCATGTTAGTAAACTCCGGTAAATAATTGGTTACAGGGTGTTACAGAAATGCTTCTGCCCACTGGAATAAACAACGTCTGCGAAATAGCTAAGACATTAAGCCTTTGCGCATAAATTGAAGCGGCGCGCGGCGCGGCGGCGGCGGTAGCCTAATGGGCGTCGGACTTGCGATCACGTGGTTGCGGGTTCGAATCCCACCCATTACACTACCGACGTGAACCCACTCGTAACACAAGCATATTAGCTTAGCACGAGGAGTTAACAAGATTACTAGTAATGTGCGACCCACTTGCTAGTAATATTGCTTGAAAAAAAGAAAATGAATACACGTCCGCCAAGAAAGTTAGTCTATGCCGAAAAAACAAATGTTTCTCATTACACTTTTTAAACTGCTGATGATAATTTTGTGAGGAAAGACAATTTTTCTTTATAATAAGCGGTGGCTTCCTGAAGAAAAGTTGTTCATTTCTATGGGCTTACAGCTTTTCAAATATAACTGCATTACCCGTACAGGTTTTAAATTATTAAGAAATTATAAAATAAAACGAGGCCAAAATTATTTTGAGAACTCTAGCAGAAAAAGTGTATGAATTAGCTCATCGTCATACGTAGGAGAGTAGGCACCTGAACAAAAAACAAACTGTTATGACGCGGTCAAACACGTGGCGCATTTCCATCTATAATAATAGAACTCCGTTGTGCTTTTATTTTATTTTAAACTTCGTAGCTAACTGGGTCTAGCATTAATAATATTCTTGTTAACCCCTCGTGCTAAGTTAAATGCTTGTGTTTCGAGTCGGTTCACGTCGTTAGTACAAGGGGTGGGTTTCGTATCGGCAACCGTATGATCACAAATCCAACGCCATGTCCATTAGGCTACCGCCGCATAACTTGTGAACGGAGAGCTTGGATTCAGAGTTTTAGTGGTCAGTGCTTTTCTATAATAGAAAAACTGTCAAAATTGTTTCGTCGTTGTTCGTAGTTTATGGATTGTTATTGCAAGTGGACAGTTGATACCTACTTAATTCATATCATTTTAATGTACACCAAAGGCTAAGGAAAAGCCAATGTTGATATTACCAAGACTAATGATAAATACTGGGAAATCAGCAATTCATTATAATGTACTATGTGCATCAGCCATTTTAAGTTTAAGAATCATAAGTAAAGTATCCAAAAGCTCTTTCGTGATAAATTTGACTGAATCATGTTCTTTGCTATAATTATGTTATATTAAAAGTGTTGCACATCATTACATGATTTTACGACGTCGGAAAAGAATGGCATTATCAAAAGATTTTTGGAGAAACAACCTTTTATAATTTCATTTACGTTAATTTCAGTTATATGATAACGGAACTTAGTAAAATAATTTCTTTGCACATGTACAGTCACGAGCATAAATATGTATACACATAGCGAAATTGTAAAACTTATTTAGCGAGAAGTTTTTGTTGAAACTCAAAAATATGTACATGATTTGAGAACTATTATAATTTTATGTTGTTAAATGATTAGAAGTTGAATTGAAGGTGAGTTCCTGTTAAATTATTGTTTTACAATATCGCTATGTGTATACATATTTATGCTCGTGACTGTACTATATATTATATTATAAGCCATGGAAATAACACCATTTAGTTATTTGAAAAGTTATAACAGTGGTAGTATGGAGGAGAGAAACTTAATTATTTATTAGAAGGCTTAAATTGAAGCCATGAGAAACATCATAAAAGTACGTGCTTATTATAAAAGTTGTCGACGTTTATGAGAGAGTAAAATCTAACTTCCAGACTGTAATATTTTTCAGTCTAACGGTTATCTCAGTCATCCAAGTAGAGATGGAAATCATGGGAAAGACCTTGTTCAGCGTCGAGAATAGTCGAGATGTAGCAATAATATATTAAGTATTTCTTTAAAGTCTGAATTAGGCTCACTTATGTGATTATGCTATAATTTTCGCGTAGCTTCGTGATACATCGCCTTGTTTGATCAACCATAAATAAAATGGAAACCCACAACAATTTACAAATCGCGGTTAGCTATCTATTTATCATGGCAAGTCAGCATATTGCTAAATTCCCCATATACGTATAACCATATAGTTTAGTAGAGCTTTTATTATTATGTAAATTGATATACTAAAACATCTTCATGGATCGATAGGTAGGTAGGTATAGGATAATGACTTTGAGAAAAGTTCTATGAAAATCAGGTTGTTTTGGATAGTGAATTGTCCAGAGGGTTCCAGCCTGTCGCGCTAAGCAGATAAAGAAGAAGATTGATAAGTTAGGTGTGAGGTCACCTCTACTTGGGCAGTCATGTGGCCGTACGTGTCGAGTCGTCCCCCCAGCGCGCGCGCACGCGGCGCATCCCCGCTACGGCGACTATAAAAGACATCGCCCAAACCTGCCGCGCGCTATTACAACAGTGACTCTGTGATTTTTCCCGCCGCGTTATTTATTTAAATCAACAGATAAAGGTAAGTGAACTTGGCTAAGGGATACGAAGGGATGATTTGGGAAATACATTTAAGGATTAAATTTAGAACTTAGGTCACGCGAAAAACTACAGCTTTTCACAATTTGTTAAGTGAGTTCATTAGTTATTTCTTAACATAATAATCGTCTCAATGCATCTATTTTGATATTAGTCTTGCATAAGTAAGAGCTTAAAGTTAATTTAAAGTCGCGCCCCGCGGTTATCGCGTTGACGAGCTATGTTGCGTTAGTTCATTCATGCGATGATTGCTCTCGTCAAATCTGACAAGAAAATTACTTAGCGGCAGTGTCCTTAGAATCTGTACGAAGAGTGTTAGACGCGGATTACAGACAAGCACCGTATGTATGTCAAGCCGCAGTTGCAACACAGCATGGTGCTGAGAATATGTCTGAGAGCCCTTTTCTATGAAGTTTCATCATGTGCCAGACTTTACACGTTAATGGTGACGCCTTATCGGAGTCTACCCATTGTCACACAACATCACATTAGATGTGAAGATAACTCTACCGGATTCCAAAAGCAAGAGTCCAGTTTGACAAATTAACCACTTGACAAAATTAATGTTTAGAATCAAACTAGTGTTTCATAATAACGAAGGTTAACAAGACTGAAAGATGTGGTGGACTTTCAAATATTTATAACATGTGACACTAAAATATTTGAGTGAAGTAAGATTGGCTTGGAGTCAATGGAACCAGTTCTTGATTTGAGTAATAACATTAAGGACTGATAAACGTTGGCCACTTGAGACGTTGTCTGTGTAACTGAGTTATATATTACTTTTTTTGAATACCGTTACAAAACATTTTCTGCGAAAACCGGAACAAGCCGATCATTAAGAACCCAAAGCGTTTTCGAAAATAAAAAGTCGACCACGTGCGAGTCGGACTCGTGCACGAAGGGTTCCATAAGATTAATATATTGACTTTAAATATGAATATTGAATATATAAAGAATATCTACAAAAATGACGAAAAAAACACGTTTAATGTATGGGAGCCCAATTTATTTTATTCTGTTTTTTTTGTTTTTGTCAATATTACATCATCTGAAAATTTCGAGCTTCTAACTATCACGGGTCATGAGATACAGACTGGTGACAGGTGGATGGACAGCTTAGTCTAAGTAATAGGGTGCCGTTTTACCCTTTGAGTACGGAACCCTAACAAAATCCATTTTAAATAAATAAGCCGATAAGTACTTACCTAGTTTCTTAATACAGGTGTTGACAAAGCAAGTACAATAAACTGCCATCGTAAAAAAACGAGATAAAAGAATATATTAAGTGGATATGTTTTTTTTAATCAAAATCGAATAAATTCTGTTTTCTAATGTGTTGATATTTTGATGAAGCTGACTTGTAATCTATCTAAGCTCTGTATAATATTACAAATTATATAAAAATCCATATTCTCTGACATTTAAAACGTATTAAGATCAATATGTTTTTCTCATGTTAATTTTTGTTTCGTAACGAATAAATTTATCATAACAAAGTCTGATATATCAATCTGGATTTGTTGAATGAGTAAGTTAATCGTATTATAAAATTGAAAGCCTACGTCTTACCATTTTTGTATAAGGGGATTACCGTCACGTAATTTACGGATGTTACTTTTAATAATATTTTAATGTTATTACAGTGAATAATGTGACCCTTGATATGTATTTTAAATTACTATAAACATTTATTTGTTGCAATTATTGCTATCGTTTTACAATTAATGCACAATAATAATAGTTTCTTGTAGTGATTGCAATAAAATCTTAAAACGCAAAAACTAAATTGAAATAATACAGACGCAATAAAAAATAAAAACAAAACAATGGCTACAAATAGAAACCAACGAACAAGACTAATTATTTCCATGTTAACCTTAGATGACACAATGAGAAGAAGTAAAGAACAATGCTATCCCGAGGTTATCTTAAACTTATTTCCTTTGCGAAGTTAACCGCGCCGAACTTCGCTCCAAACTTGGTTTAACCGCAAACTTTAACAGTGAACACTTTGATACAAACTTAACGTGACTCCGTGACTATTTTTTTGTAGTTATTAAACTTAAACCGCTGCATATTTAAGTTGACACGGATCTAGAGCAAATAATTGCTGCATTTTTTGTTTTGTTTATTGTTGAATCATCACTTTTGAATATAATATTAGCTCGTAAACTTTTACGTCATAGACAAACTTGTTACTTCTTAGATGGGTAGTTTAAAAAGTCGTTAAGTTGATTAAAGTTCACGACATAGCATTTGGTGGATGATGGAACCCGCGGCAAATACGTAGCAATAGAAAGACAGCCTTATGACATTCTTGAGAATCTAATGTTTTTGTTTTTAACTTGTTGGTAATCAGTTACACCTATAGTAAAACAGTTTAATTCATTTCTATAGAATAACTAGCTGACCCAGCCAGCATTGCTCTACCATATCAAAAAATCTGGAGAGGGCCACCTCGTCAATTAGGGGTGTGAAAAATAGATGTTCTCAGACCTACCCGATATGCTTTCAATTTTTTTTTTAAATCAGTTTGGTAACAAACTTCGCTACAAAAGATTTAATTTATTAAATATGTTTTTTACTATGTTTCAGCTTAAAAAAATCTATTTCATTTGCAAAGGCTTTTTATTATGTCGACACAAAACTTAATAACAACTATTTTTAAGGAAAGTGTAACCTAATTAATCTTTGTTTGTGTTTCACTTAAACACGTATCGTACTAATACCATAGTATTACAACAAGATAATTAGTTGATACGTCAAAGCGAGTTAATGACATGAGAACATGTTTTTGTGTTCCATTTGATTGTACTTTAGATGAAGATCATTGTAGGTGCTTAAGCAATCACTGAACTATAGTGTTAACAAAAAGTTAAGGTGTCATTATAATTAATATCATAAGTTAGGCGTGTATTTTGTAGTCGTGTTATTAGACACTTCAACAAAATGTGTGCAAAAAAATGTGTTTCGTTATACTTACCACAGTAGGTATATCAATTTGGCTAGGATCTAGAGCGAATAGGTTGTAAAAAATACCAGTAAAGTTGTGGACCATATTATTTATATTGTTTATATAACCAACATTGCAATAAATTAGACTACAATTAAATAGTTTTATTCAATTCTACTGTGTTTTGAATAAAAATGTCCGTGCGAAATGCATGGCTTTTTTATTTTCGTTTGGTTTTTAAATTATTTTTATTTATTCAAACATAAAAAACTGAATGACCTTTATTTACTTAATAAATGATTCTACTTTGTTTTTAATCTTTTGAATGCTCACAATCATATTATTATTTTCTTAATTTTACGATTGTATTCAAATATAGAGATATTTGATTGCTGATTCAGGAATATTATTCGAAATTTGCCACTCCCAATCATATTTATATAATATCAAAATGACTTGGTTGGGGCTCAACGGTGGAAATTATAACAAAGAATATAAAAGAACATTCAGTTATATAGCTATTGATTAGTGTAACATCATTTTTTAAACATTTTGTTTGCAATGCAAGATTCTAGTATCTACTTTTTTTTTCAATAACATAAATCATATTTTCAAACGTACATATATAAAAATCTTTAGACAGAGCTTTTCAAACCTTTTATCCCTGACTGACATACCGTTCTTTGTATTAGTACTTAGTACATGACATTTTTCACAGATCTGATATTCGGTCCAACCATTATTTTGGTCAAATCTACTTTTAATTTGACCATTATTCTACATCTCCAAAGTGTGCTAAAATATTTTTGTGCTGAGGTTGAACAGAACTATCCAAGAAACCTACATACCGAACTAAAACCAAATCTGGATTAATTACGAAACTATCATTGAATGATCTTTGAGAATGTCTCAACAATTTACAAACGACTTTAACACAGTTTTAGAAGAATATTTTCTAATCAGTTTGCATTTAAGTACCTACCTATATATTTCTTGTAAACTTGTAGAGTTTTGAGGTACTAACTATTTAACTCATGAACACTAAACCCCAGTAACTCTTACTTTAAATTAAAATAGAGACAGCTAACCTTTGCAATTTTAATATACTAGTAATTCATCTTTGAAGTTCTGTTTATTATATAACCTTGTAATAGTTGTTATTATATTGTGTATGTGGATATTTTATTACATCTCTGACTCGCCCTCATAGTATTACAGGTTATTAAACTTATATTATATAAAATAAACATTATATAAAATTTGATCTCATGTATCATAATATGATGAGTGTGAATTTAACTTTTTGTATGCTATGTACTTGGCAAAACATGTAGAATTATTTATTTAATTACATCTTACATTACTGTTTGTTTTGTACCTAAACATATTTTTTATCTTTTGTAATTTAGTAGTTTTGCATATTGTAGGTATTCATATACAATATCGTTTACCCTGTAAAATTAAATTTCTAGCTAAATAATAATAATTTGATGACGTGAATGTTCATGGACTTGACATTTAAATATAAAATCGTCAATAAATAAAGGTCACTTCATTTTAACACTTCGAGTTCACGCTTTTAATTAATACGCAGTTTCAATTATCTTTCATATATCCGTTTTTCACAAGATTTTAATAGCTGATACATTTAAGGCAATATTTCATTAAAAATAATTACAAAATAATTACGTAAAGTTTTGAAAAGGTTCGAAAAGGAATCTAAGAACATTAAAGTTAACACAATCAATAACTCTTAATGTGCAATCGTGTAAAAAGGTTATCCCACGATTGCGAGGGTAATGCTCGAACAATGTATCGGATTCTGTGTCCCACAATTAAGTTTCGCAGTCACTCGATCACGTTAAACGAAGGACGTCTTGAGTAACTCGCAGTGAATTAGTTTGACAATTCGATATTATCGCGACGAATCGAATAACGATGCCACTATCTATTATTACCTGTCGTAATTTAAAATCGGATGCCCATAAACCATTTCGAAAGGCATGTGGACCCTCGGCAACTTAAATTTGACGTCGAAGCGCTAGGACAAATGCCAGCAGGTTGCGCAACGGTTCAAGGCTACTACTCCGGTGTTTTATACTCGAAACGAGAATCAGCCTAATGAATATTCACGACGGTCATTATGATACTTTTAAGCTGGAAAATTGCATATAGCAGGAACCAAAGAGCTTCATTAAGCGAGACGCAGACGGTACCGGTACCGATTGTAGGAATCTCAATGATTGTATTTCCTTATTTGCTGTATTAATATGAATATCGTTATGAATAATATTTGCGTATGACAAAGTTTTGTTGAAATAGCGCGTTGATGTCTTTTATACTGCGGTCACTTCTTGTTTACGCATAGTAGACGCAGCTAGCTTACTAATGGATGTAAATTTCGCAAGTGATTATAATCAATCACCTAATATATTGCGGAGGCTTTCCTCATCGATAAAAGCCTTATGCTCGTCTCCAATCCGCACTTACATAAATGCTTGTTTGTTCGAGTTTTATGTGAGGTCAATTCACCTGTAGGTCTATTTTTATTGCTTGTTGCGTTATTACTTGTCGATGGAATATTGTAACATGTTAATATACAACTATTAAACTTGAATTTGGATAGATAGCGGTAAAGCTAAGTGCGTTTGAGTCGGTGGGGGTCAGATGGTCACGTTGTGTTTCACAACTGATGCACATGAGATTTATTAACGGAATGTTAGTGTCAGTAGTGACAAGGTCACTGCCTCACAGATAACAAATGTTATTCAGCGTCAAGGCTGAACACATTAGCGCATGAAAGTTCACTGTAATGTTGTGCTTGGTCGATGTCCGTTTGTCGTACTGAGTTATTTGGAAGATGAGATATGAAGTTGTTTACTGCGTGTATGCAGTGAACGATAACAATTAATACGACAGGTAACTGCAGGAAAAAACTTATTGTCCTCGACGTTTGATTTCATATTGATAAAAGTGGTCCTCTTTTGAAAATATGGTAACATTGAACTTGAGATGTTAGGTGATGGAGACGCATCTATATAATGTTTCGTTATAGTAACAATACTAGTTTCAGTGATTGAAAAGTTCGCAACTATGAACAATTTACATTGAGATTCGTAATTACTGAAAACTCACAAGAAGACGGTGTATATACTTATCACAACACAGGCTAAGTTGAGAAAATAATTAAATCAATCGAATAACCCACTCGGCCTTTCGCTTTCCACTGCTGGACTGGATAGGTCTCTGTCAAGTTGCGCCACAACACCCGGACCGGCTTATTTCGCACCGAACCCGACCAAAACAAATGAAAATATACATATACATTATTTTTTAAAGCAGTATTTTAATAAACTTTCATTTCAAATATAATGAGAAAGCTAATATAAATAAATATTATTATATTCTAGGGAATAAAATAGTACATTATTAGGGATCAGACATGTAGATAACGGGAATGCACATATCACAAATTTGTGTTGCCAAAAAGAAAATGCCTTTGGTATATACACATTTAAAAATTCAAGTAGTATTAGATATCTTGTTAAAATTAATTTAAATTAATCTTGAAGAGTTTAAGGAATTTCGATAGTTTAGTATCTAGGCAGATCGGCTGTCAAAATTCCTCCGGTAATAAATGGCCTCTGTGTTATTAATTAATTAGGTAATATAGCAATCAACATTTATGCTAATTTGAAATGTAGATTTATCATCACCAATACTAAATTTAGCCTCTCTAATTACAATCCATCTATCCGTCGAGCTTCTTATTGTATATGTTGGAGTTTTATTTATTTACTTAAGGCTAGATACTCGCTTGAAATTGATTTACACATATGATATGTGTTTCGATAAACAGCTGACTAGAACCTCGTTGACGGACCTAGATAATTAAAAATGATGTGATTATTGATAAACTTTTATGTTAAACAACTAGACATGGCATGCCAATTAGTAGGTCCGTCACCAGATAAAGAATGCTGCCTCCCGCCGTTTAATTTGTCCTTATGACACCCACAGGAATTAAATACAAAGTAACATACACAAGGCATTTAATAATTTACATATTGATTTGAAAACAATTGTAGAATGGCACATAGGCGGTACTCCTTTTCAGTATTATTTTGTTCTCTAAGTCTAAACAAAAATTGACGTGGCACAACGCAGAATTTAGTTCAGGAATCCCGGATCGCCACATCTTTTTGTGCTCTGAGAGTCACTGGGTAGTGTTAGTTTATAAGTTTAGGCCATATAACAGTCTTTATACTTAAAAGTATAGTAAGTCGAAAGAGATAAAGCCTCTCTTAACCTTATACGTAACAGCACGTTAAACGCTTGGACTTGGGCCCAGTTTTTTGATCCCGAGTTAACTCAACAAATGATTAAATGTACTAACTAATGGTTTCAAACTTCGGTAGAACGCGTTTATTCATCAATTTTTATTGTAACAAATTGTAAATAATTTATCTTTCCAACTTATTTGACCATTTGATAGATTAACAATTGATGAAAATTCACGTTTTAAAACCATTAGTTAGCATATTTAACCAGGTGTCGGTTGAGTTAACTTGGGATCAAAAAACTGGGCTTTAGTGAATAAGGTCCCTGGCTTTGCAAGGAATTATAGAAAAACCTTACTCTTGAATCACTCTATCCATTATATTATTGATCATATCAATCATAGTGTATAGATGTTATATCTCAGTGAGTGAGTTTTAACTACACAAGCTTGTGAAGATCTATCTTATTAAGATAGATCTGAATTAAAAGGGATTATGATGATGCTTTATAAATATTATTTGTAATGTCAATCAATTGATTATATGCGCAAAGTGCGTAATAACACACATACTTAATCCTTGATATGTTAAAATATCTTCAACAAAATCAACGACCATGTAAACTTATCTGCCTTGCCCACTGCACCGTACTCGTAATACAATAAAATGAGGTCACAGCAGGTGAAGAACAATGAACTGACATCCGGTGCACTATTGTAAGGTTTCGATTCTGATAACATTTGCAACATAAGAAAAATTACAATTCTTAACGAAAACACATTGTAATATAGCATTTAAGCTTTATGAACATAAATAAGGTAATTGTTTAACAAATAAGTAAAAAGCTTTATATGAATGGATAAAAATCATTTGGGATATGGAAAGGATAAAAAGTAGGTTATTATCGTTTATTTATTAACAAAACATTCTACCCACACAGACCTATAAGTCTTATATTCTCATACGAATGCACTCAGAAATAAAATTACAAATAAAGCTACTGTACCAATTTGGTCCTTAAAAATAACCCCGGAAATTTTACATTGTCGTAACTATTATGCCCGCTTCACACTTCCTCCGCGAATCGGATGAGACACCGTGAAAGGTTCACGAACACAATGTGTGGAGTCGTTTCACACATTTTTCGCGACTTCGCGCACTGTTCCTCGATTTTTGGTGTTGCGTCAAAGGGACAGCTGTCAACTGTGGAACTTTGGCACACTCCACGCTGCGTAGCTCCTTGTTCGCGCCGTCACGCGCGTTTCGCGGAGGAAGTGTGTAGCGGCTATTAGACCACACAACTTTAAAACGCATCGTAACAAACGACCACTGCTTGTCTATCTCAGTTCTCGTAGGTAATGTGCGGTTGATATGCAAAACGCTTGCTGTTTCACCAATGAAACTGCAACCAGACATTACGTAGGCGGTAATAAAAAATTTCGCTGCATAAGTATTACCAACGAGCGGTAGGTACGACTTGAATACTGATTGGTGACAAATGTGCCTACATTGTAACTATACATCTACATTTAGCTTTCGTCTTGTCGCATCACTTGTTTAAACGGAGTAATTAGTGTTCAACTCTATGTATATCATTATTTATTGCGTAGGTACTAAAATTATACTTTGAATTGGACGTTTCGTTAACTTTGCATATACAAATAAGTAAAAACATATTTAAGTACACATTCAATGCAAGCGATTGGCAGTACTTGCAATACATAAGTTGTCACGTAGAACTAATAACTGTCTCCTAAAACCTTAAGCTTATTTTCCTTAAGATTCTTAGGTTTTATTGCATAATTATGTAATCCAAACAAATATTTAAGAAATCCGAGTTCAACTGTGGCCCTAAGTCAAGGCGCATCTTTTGCTTGTGAGATTTCCATACGGCTGTCATTAAACAAATGAAGGCGACGTGAATAGGTATACACGAATAATGGTCTCAGTGACTGGAGGGCATCAGTGTTTGGCAAGGCGCTAGACTGGCTGCACGAAGCTGCAGGATCGTGACCAAAACTGACGGACGACCGGCCTCGGGCCGTTGCAAAACTTCGCGCAGAAACATTGTGGCTGCGAGTCTCGCACTAAATTCGCGATTGGGACACAGATTCGCGAAGAATACCATTCAACTGTTGTATACAACATGCATTGTTTGACGATCGTACTCGAACACCTTCGGGGCTTTGTGAGTTCTCCATTCATACTATTATTGTGTGTAATAGTGGCATTATACTTACACGAGTCTGCAGATAAATGTGTGTTGCTTAACTGAGGTCAGGTCTCTGATATTTATCTAGTATCACTTTAGTCGTTTATTTAGCTGTAATGACATGCCATTAGATACAATATACAACGCAGTTGTTTCTTAAAAATAAGTAAAGAAATAATTGCCTATTTGTCAATGTATTAAAACTTAAGCTTAACTTAACATATTACAGACTAGAAGAATACAGTAATTGATGACTCTCGAAACATCAAAAATCGTGTAATCATTCATTGTCGCAATCATATTAAATATAGTTTTATTTATAAACATTTAAATTACTTTTGCAGTATTATAATTGTGCATCTTCAAAATGCAGACACACCGTAATGTCCATTTATGTAACAGGAAGTTAATTAATGCGAATCCCTGAGAGTGCATGACGATCCTTACCTTAAAGCGATCGTGATGACGCTTCTTATAGTTTAATGATGAGATCGTAATTCCTGCTTATGGGTATCAAGTCAATAGTGTCAAGGTTACTTTACATCGGTATCTTAGGGCGTCCCCCCTCGTTTACACTCCGCCTGACAACCGATGTTTCCGTGTAAACAACACGATCGATTCTTAATTACTATTTGCATAGCATTTACTTTATCGAATGATGACGCCTCATCTTTTTATAGCTTTATTCGCGTTACATAACTTGCGAAGGATAACTTTAAGCCTCAAGCAAAAAGTCTTGGTTCAAAACACGTGGTTAACTAAAGCAGTTATTGGGTCGAAGTCATTTGAGCCAGGCCACAGTGCCCGTAGCGATACGTCGCGCCGGCGTCAGCACCGTGAACCCTGCCAGACAACATACTTGACTTACGTAACACGAAAACAACAGCGGTTGACCAATGTGACAACGCCTAACAATTGTCCGTATTTTCGGTTACGGAGGCGGTGACATCATAGGTACTGTTTGCTTGGTCGATAGCTTAGGCTAGGCACGTATTGACACGACACACTAACAGGCTGCAAGGATACCTGACTTCACTTTGTTTGTGAGTCGCAGGTTACTGAACGGCATATGTGGTTGTATCGGAAAAGATTGTATTGCTTAACACAGACGCTACGCGGTCCAGTGCCCCGGTCACTCACTGTCACAGACCTGAATGCAGGCTGCAGTTTGGGAGATAACTTCTTATGTAATTATTTGTTTTTTTCATACATGTTATAAGCACGGTCGTTGAAAAACATGTCCACATGTTTTTATTACCAAATCAAGAAAAAACATATTATTTCATGTTGATTTATGTAAAGTTTGGGGTAAATAAACATAATCTATCAATCGAATGATGAATCGGTTATGCTAATTTTTTTCAATTATCACTCTTGATGCTTGCTATTAATATACAACGTTATTAAATAAACTTACTTTGATAAAAATACGGCTTTAATACCTACCAAACAGTCTAATCATGTATGGTTACGAGATAATCGATGTTGAGTGCTTCAGTCAAAATACGTAATTAAGTCGAGAAGATTCGAAGGTCTCATGAAATTAATCTAATTTAATCTGTTTTATTTTGAATCAATATATATATTCGACATTTCAAGTTCACAAATAGCATCTTCAGTCACGATATAGATGAAAAGCTTAGCTATTAAATATGTTATTAAAAGTTTAAATGTCGATCTCTCTGAGGTATTTTATAATTAGAGATTTCATTATATTTGATTTTTTGTTCATAATTATAGATAGTGTCAATATTTATTTGTACTTTTTATAATAACATAGTAGCATAATTTTCAGAATAAAGTCCTAATTGTTCCTATTTTTTTTAACTACACAGCTCTTATGAGCGCCTGCTATTTCTCTCATGCACTTTATTCGAAGTACTCAATCGAATTTATTTATGCAATAAATTCTCTTCAAGCAATGTGAACCGGTGTGTATGACATACATATCTGCAGCATTTGTGTACGATTACGTTATACCTGATTAAGTACTCGATGCATTTTCGTCACAATCAGATTTACGGGCCAACATAATTATTGTGAATAGGCCATTGTTCAGGTTGACGTCTTTTTATGAAGTATTTACGAAACTTTATTCGTTTATTAAAAATTGTATTCTTATTAACACGGAAATATTAAAATTAATAAAAATAATGAACACATTAAAAAAACAAAAACTTTTAATGAATTGAGTGGTTTTATTGTTAAATCACAAATGGAATTATTCATAGTTCTTATTCTTGTATTCTAAATAGGTACTAAACGATATATTAGCATTTTACAATATAAATCTGTTTCTTAAACGCGTCACTGATGTTTAGAACTTATAGGAAGTTGGCGTTTCAGTCGTAAAACATATTTGACTATCATATTAGCTTAGATAACATTGATATTAATGTAAGTAGGTATGTTAAACAGCTACTTCATAAATCTTTAATCGTATATTTTTTTCGCCTATATTAGGGGTCTTTCACATTTCCACCTTTATGGAGGTTTTAAGCAAGCGTAGCATACAGGGGTCCTTAAATAAATGAAAGAAATTTATTTATTGCTATTGAAATTTAACTTAGTTCTTTATTATTCGATCAAAATTTAGATTTTTTAATCCAATTATGTTTTAGGTGTGTCGCGTATATTAAAAAAAAAACAGAAAAAATATTCTCAAAATAAAAACGTTGCCGCACTAGAGGTGATTTGAATTCTGAATTTAAAGTTCTACCTACCTATGTAGAATTAGGAATCATTGTGTTCATACAATTCATAAACCTAAATATATAATAATAATAACTCTTTATTGTACACCGAAACAAGTTTACAGAAAAAACAAAATACATTAAAGGTACAATGGGCGGTCTTATCACTAATTGTGATCTCTTCCAGACAACCTATGCAGGGATTGGAGTAAGAAAGTATAATAAAGCGGGTAGATATAGGTGTAACTGATTTGTATAACGGAAACTTCAACTTTGAAAATAAAGAGCAAACTGAAGATAACTAGATAAATAAAATAAAAGAGACTTTATATATACAATATTTAATTCCGTACGTTTGTTTGTTACAGATGCAGGCGTGGTTGTTGGTGGCGTGCGCGGCTGCGCTTGCGACGCTGGCCGTTGCGCAGAAGCCCGGTCGATTCCTCTCACTACCCAACCCCCAGAAATGCGCTAGCAGTAAGTACTTAATTCCTATCTATTATATAAGGAAACGGAAACTTTCTTTCGTAATTTTTTTATCAGATGCAAAATATAACATAATCATGTAAATTCCAATAACTTGGTAAAAACATTCATATGGATTAGCAGTTAAAATAGAAAAAAGCTTGTCAGACAGACAGACCGATCGCTCTGCTTCGATAATGTGCATCAACTTGAACTTATTAGTATGATTTTCTTGCTTTAAACTACAATTAAACCTTTTTATTATACTGAATTCAAGATGAAAACAACGAGACACACAAGACATGGGGTTAAATAACTAGCGTTTACATGCCATGTCACGATTTAATTACTGTATAGTAGTAATCTATACTTATATTATAAAGCTGAAGAGTTTGTTTAGTTGAACGCGCTAATCTCAGGAATTACTCGTCATATTTGAAAAAATCTTGTTAATGTCAAATATCAAGATTAGATAGCCCACTTATTGAGGAAGTCTATAGGCTATAATTTGACGCTAAAACCGACGCCCACGCGGGCGGAGCCGTGAGCCAAAGCTAGTGATCTAATAAGACTTTAAGTAAATCTAGTGCGGTTAAAGTCGGCAAAAGAAGGCTGTCAACGCTTATGTATACAACATTAACCATAAATGGTTACAATAAATAAACAAGTCTAATTACTCATCGCGAATGAATTGGTTCTGTTATAAATAGAATCAAGTTCAACTGTGTCAATGTTGTTTCAAGGCAGATTACGTCCAATTTATCTATTATATAGAAGTTGCATCTTGTTGTATAGAAGCACGCGTGCCATTTACGGTTGTGAAAAAAACGTGCGACTGATACCGATTATCTACGATTGATTTATTGTACCTATGTTATGTTTCTCTGTTTATTTATGTACTTTAATTGTTTTATTTATCGTTCATTTTCTGAGAACAATTTCAAATTTTATAAGAAAGTTTGAAATTCAATAACTCACCATTGCCTTAGATAAGTAAGCTTCCTGCAAAATATACTTACTTACGTAGTATCGTCGTTTTTGGAGCAATCAAAGAGCAAGCAAATTGGCTTATTGCCGGGTTTACTTGTTTCAAGAATAATACCGGCCTATAAACGTCCTACTGCTGGGCACAGGCCTCTTCCCACATAGAGAAGAATGAGCTTGATGTCCACGCTGTTCATTGCGGGTTGGCGATTTTAGATTCAATTTTTATTCACCGCTTGTCAATTATGTTTTAAAATGATTAAAAAAATACACATTACTTTAAAAAAGTCTCAGTGGTTCTTGCCTGGGTTCGAACCTGTGCAACCATGTGCATGCAAATCCGGTCATTGAACCGCTTGGTCACCACTTAATTTTCGGGCACTGTTTCAAGAATAATTAAAAATAATAAATACAAAAACATATACCTTATTGATGAATTAAAACCTTGAAGTGTCAATATTAAATTGACGCTGTCATAAGTTTATATATAAATAAATAACGAGCAAATAAATTTTAAATTACTAAGGTATCATCCGAATTCGCAGAATGATGTACCTATCAGGAACTCATAAAATCCTTGAACTTATTTGCTTTAGCGACGACAGGCGATATTAAAAACTGGATTTTAATGATATACCAACATTTTAGCATGTAAGATATATGTATCTCATCAAAATTTGATTGCTTCTACGTCACGTGTATAATATTTTTACTTTAAAATGAAAGGTTGACGTAGTTTAACGAAATTATCTTGCACAATATTTCACAATAGGTTTCGAAAATAAATTTAAAGATTTTAGATAGATAAATAAATAAATAAATATGGACAACATTGCTCCGAATCCAAAGTAAGTAGCTAAAGCACTTGTGGTTGGAATCTGTGACAATGCAAAAAAGTATTTTTATATTCTACTTTGACCCGGCCGGGGATCGAACCCGGGACCTCAGAGTTGGCGACACCTTGAAAACTGGTGTGTACGTCACTCGACCACGGATGTCGTCAAAAATCAAGATGAAAATTAAATGAACTTGTTATTTTAAATAAAAAAAAGATCTCTCAGAAATAGGTGCTCTTTCTGTCTATTTGTATGCTCATGCAACACGCAAATGTCAAATTAAACTTAAAATACTTGCCTACTTACAAATGGTACGAGCCTTATTTTGCTCTATATATTTAGGTACTAGATATAATCTAGAGACATAAATCTAGGGGAAAAAACACATTATGGTCTTCCTTTTCAATCAACGACAATCCAACAATTCACGTAAGTAGAATAAAAATGAATGTGTATGGAGAGTTACCTTATCTCGATGCCACATTTCGATGTTAATAGTCCCTAGTGTGTACTGTGTGGAAGGTTGAACTGAAGTCAGGTTTCATTCAGTTAAACATTCTAACTAACCTAAACTAATCACACATTCTACTACGAATATCATTTCAACGCATTCTTAAATTTTACCGCGTAATTATATTTAGGAAAGTAAAAGCTTCCGCAGGTCATTGACCTAGCAAGGTCGCGGACGCGCTGGAGGACGGAGGCTCCCCCTTCCCAACCCCCTTCTCCTCCCTCCGACGTCCGTCCGTACTCAAGTATGAAGTACGGTCTCGTAATTGGGAAAAGCACTTTTCCGTTTTCTCGTCAAGAGATCCTTTTTAGGGTTCCGTACCTCAAAAGGTAAAAACGGAACCCTTATAGGATCACTTTGTTGTCCGTCTGTCTGTCTGTCTGTCTGTCTGTCAAGACCTTTTTTCTCAGGAACGCGTGGAGGTATCAAGCTGAAATTCATATCAAATACTCAAGTCTATGGTCTCTTGGAGCTGTGAAAAAATCAAACTTCTAAGTCAACGCGATCAAAAGATACTCCCGTTTATGCCGCAAATTTTCGACACTCGCAAGGGAATCAAAACCTACAGGGTACTTCCCGTGAACTCAGAATCTTGAAATTTGGTATGAAGCAACGTCTTATAGCAGAGATATAGGAAAAATTGCGAAAAGTATACATTTTTAGTTATATCATATAATAAAAATATTTTTAATAATTTTAAACTTACTACCCCTTTCCTCATGAACGCGTAGTGGTATTATATTGAAATTCATATCAAATACTCAAATCTATAATACCTTTAAGCTGTAACAAAATCAAACTTCTATGTCAACGCAATCAAAAGAAACAGGAATTAAAACCGCATATTTTGAAACTAGCCACTACTCGCAAGGGAATCAAAACCTACAGGGTACTTCCGGTGAACTCAGAATCTTGAAATTTGGTACGAAGCAACGTCTTATAACACAGATAAAGGAAAAATTGCGAAAAGCATAAATTTTTAGTTACATCATAGGGTCATTTCGCCTGTTCGCGTCCACTTAGTGCAGTTGGCAAGTTTGAAGGAGAAAATAAAAATGTTCCAGCAGTAATTTCAATGAAAAGTTTATGTAATGTGTTCATCAAAATAGTCTATTTTAAGTTTACGTTTAGTTTTGTTCGAAACACCTTGTGGTTTTTTTTTAAAAAAGGAAAACATCAGAATTAGGCGATTTACCCAGTTTGCGTCCATAAAATCCAATTTGCGTCCACCCGTTGGACCACTTTGCGTCCACCTTAGAAAAGGAATAAAGGGGTGATATTTTTATGATAATGTAAAGAGAGATTGGATTTTAATAATTTATTTATTAAAGAATTATAGTTATTTAAAAATTATCATATTAACATTAACAAATCACTATAAAGAAAATAAAAACACCTATTTATTCTTCTAAACATTGATAGAACTATAATTTGTTATTTTTAAAGTAGTTACGCTGTCGCCTTGGGTTAAAATCCTTTAATGATAGCTGTGAGTGAATTTATATAAATAAATAAATTTTAAAACAAATTAGGTACCTACTTATGTAGTAAGTAAATAGTAATTTTAATCTGTTCTGTAAACTAACAATCAGCCTTGATTAATAATAAGTCTTTGGCTATATCGTATAGACAAAACAATACAATAATTTTGTCTAATCCTACTACTAAAAAAATTTTAAATCTTTATATAAATTATGAGACAAGGTATGTTATTATAGCCCTAGAATTTTAATTAATGACACGTAAGTCATATTCAAAAGACTTATCTTTGGCCTCTAAATAACTTAATCCTACTAAACGAGTGCATTTCTGATGATACCATCTAATACACTTGTCACAGCCAATGTTTTTCTCTTCGTCGTCTTCTACATCTGAAATTAGTGTATCGTCACATTCAGGACATTTCACACGTTCCACGGCTGGTAAATTTTCTTTCTCAATTTCTTTGTAACTTCTTGAAGAGGATGTATTTCCTTTTTTTGTTTTGGAGCAGTTTTACCAACCGTTTGAGGGTGTTTTAAAGTTTTTTTTTCTGTTCTTGTTACAAACAATACAAACAAATCAATTGAAAGAATGAATAAAAATAGTGGACGCGATTTGGTTTTGTTGTTATACCCTGCAGGTATAATTTGCGTCCATTGCGGACGCAAAGTGGAAATCTTATAAATTCGGTGTAGTAATTCGCGTCCACCTTATTTTAACTGTTCACTATAAAAAATATAAGCAAATCCATAATTAATATAATTCTTTTTATCATTATCAACTCATAGAAACCGCTACGTATCCAAAATACACATAAAACAATAAAATACTTACCTTCAAACGCACCGCTGCCTACAACTTTTGTCTTAGAATTCCGCGCATCCGCGCTCTCTTGTTGAACAGCCGTCACAAACTTATTTTTTTATACAGGATTGATTGGGGGCAGGGAACTTTTGTCTATATGTGCGTGCCTCTTATACATTGAGGTATTGGCGGTAATGACTTTTCGGCTGATTGGTGTGTTAGTATACTTAATTTCGAGAGTTTTCAAACGGAGATCCGTAAAATGGACGCGAATTGGGGGGTGGACGCGAACAGGCGAACTGACCCTATAATAAAAATATTTTTAATAATTTTAAACTTATTACCCCTTTACTCATGAACGCGTAGTGGTATTATATTGAAATTCTTAACAAATACTCAAGTCTATAATATCTTTAAGCTGTAACAAAATCAAACTTCTACGTCAACGCAATCAAAAGATACAGCAATTAAAGCCGCATATTTTGAAACTCGCAACTACTCGCAAGGGAATCAAAACCTAAAGGATACTTCCAGACGACCTGGAATCTTGAAATTTGGCATGAAGCAACGTTATAAAGTACACATATAGGAAAAATTCCGAAAATCTTAAATTTTTAGTTACATCACATAGTATATTTTTTTTAATAATCATAAACTTACTAGCTGACCCAGCAAACGTTGTTCAGCGATTAAAAAAAAAAAACAGATGTTGGCCGATTCTCAGACCTACCCGATATGCACACAAAAATTCCATAACTTTTACTTATATACCTACAGGTTTGTACGGAACCCTCGGTGCGCGAGTCTGACTCGCACTTGGCCGGTTTTTTGTTTTTAAGTTGGTTTAATGTACACCAAGAAATTTAGATACTGCCTGCTTCGTTGGGTTTGTTAGTGAAAGGATTTCTTTAGGTCCTTTTTCTTTTAATTGTTAGGGTATTGAATGTCACTAGACTTATTTTTTATTTAGGTTATTTATTTAAACTTCTATAGTAATTTGCTTATATTATTATAATTATACTTAATAATAAACAAATTTTAAATTAACCTATACCGAAGGGATAGGCATAATTTACTAGTCGATTAATCGATCTCATATTCGTCTAACTATAGGTATAGTGTAATTATCCAGTCGATCAGAATAGTTAATAATTATAAAGAATTGCCTAACACTAAAAGCTCTTTTTCTTTTAACCTGAGAATCGTAACCAAGACCTCAAGTAAAAATATTGTGAACAATGACACTATAAAAACCTCATTCTCCATATTATTTTAAAATCTAACTGTAACCCATGATTTCGCAAAAATAAATTTAAAAAAGAATGTTTCTTTTTTTCCTCTGGTTTACATTTTCGCAAGTCATTTTTAACAATGACTCAACATAGATGAATCTCATCAGTTTATATTAAAATTGAAGTAGGTAGGTATCCCAACGGAACATCGATATAAAAAATTAAGTTGCTAACTTATAAAAATAATCCAGTTACTTTACGTAACGTATTTCATAATACAACTGGTTTACATATTTTTTTTATTCTGTGTAACCTTATGGACAGTTACATTAAACTAGTTTATTCAATTTTTTATCTTATAAAATAAGGCTGCCTGCTCACGTTTTTGTTTGGGCGAAACAAAACATACTGATTGCAATGCACGCTTCCTACAAAAAGTCGGTCAGAAATCGTATGAGACTCCGAATCGGCCCGATCGGTTCTCCAAAAATTCCGACGTGGGCAGAGGAGGCTTATGTAAAGTGCTCCAAATTTTTGTTGTACCTTGTTACTTTTGGTAAAAATTTAACCTGTTTCTTGTTATTAAAGCAGAGATTAATAGAATTCCCTTCGACTTGTTCCCTACAATATAATATAATACAGTATAATATTAAATTAACACCTTAACGTTTTCGTGGAAAGTGAGCGAGCCTTAATGAATTCATTTGACAGTTTATGTTGTTATTCAACAATTTATGTAACTCATCTCATTTATTATTACGTCATAACGATCATTTTTAGACCCTTTATCTAAGCGGGCGATCAACTTGGTCATAGAGACAATAACCTGGGCGTTAACATACATATTTCGATAACTTACTCAGATATACGAGTTTTTTAAACTGAAATAGTATACCAATAATGAATACCTTTAAGACACATTAACTAGCCATATTTATATTTGTTTTGACATTCTTGTAACATTTAACTTAGAAATCCAACCATGTCTAAATACTTCGATGAATCTGCAGAGAATACCACCACTGATTATATTTATAGGAAACTTAAATTGTGTTCAATTCAGGAAGTTAGTTTCGCAGTTGAATGATTATATTTTTATATTAATTCATATACAGGCATTCGAAAATAGTAGGTTCATTAATTTGCTTGCAAAGCTTTGTGGTCGAACTCATATTTTTTTTAAAGCCCTATTTCTGTGCTCCTATGTAAACTTCCTTTACCTATAAGATATTTACCACAATTTTCCATCTTGTTTGCATTCAGTAGTATTTAAAACGAGAATCTATTTTTATTCTGTCGTATACTAACCACAAACATATTTTATAGAAATCTTGCTGTTTCGCTGATAAATACCGAATGGCCTAAAATTTTTCGTTACGACATGATAATTCAATATTATATTCGTTTTTATTAATAATTTAAAAAATCTATATAAATAAAAATTAATGTTGGTAAGCGTATAACTCAAGAATGGCTGGACCAATTCGGCTAATTTATTTTTTTATATGTTTCGTAAGGTCCACGGAAAGGTTAAATACTATAAAAAAAAATTACATGATCACTCATAAAACGTAACATTTATTAATAAATTTTTACTACCTTTTGACAGAACGAAGTCTGTCCGGGCTAGTAACAAATCTATATATATAAAACTCTTCCGTTACTGACTGACTGACTGACTGACTGACAGACAACGCACAGCCGAAACTACTGATCGTAAAGAGCTGAAATTTGGCATGTGTGTTTGTTGGGAGGAGTAGGCTACCACTAAGAGAGGATTTTTGGAAATTCCCCCCCAAAGGGGAGAAAAGGGTGGTAAATGACAGACAACGCACAGCCGAAACTACTGATCGTAAAGAGCTGAAATTTGGCATGTGTGTTTGTTGGGAGGAGTAGGCCACCACTAAGAGAGGATTTTTGGGAATTCCCCCCCAAAGGGGAGAAAAGGGTGGTAAATGACAGACAACGCACAGCCGAAACTACTGATCGTAAAGAGCTGAAATTTGGCATGTGTGTTTGTTGGAAGGAGTAGGCTACCACTAAGAGAGGATAATCGGAAATTCCCCCCCAAAGGGGAGAAAAGGGTGG
Source organism: Plusia festucae (assembly GCA_950381575.1). Lineage (NCBI taxonomy): Eukaryota > Metazoa > Arthropoda > Insecta > Lepidoptera > Noctuidae > Plusia > Plusia festucae. The sequence goes on from OX494434.1 coordinate 10,805,037, forward strand.
TAAATTGAAAATGTTTATTTCTCAATGGATTCACTTAAATCTTTGTATGTAGGTTCCACCAGTGAAGCAAGTGAGCATAGCATATGTATAAGTGAACATAGCATTTTTTAGACCATGATTTCATGGAGACATATTTCTAATATAATAAAAATTTGATTTTTTTAATGTTTGTTTACACATGTAATCGATAGACCATGGAACAGGCGATAACTAAGTGAAAAACCCAAATTCTGACGGAAGTCATTACTCCACGCGGACGAAGTCGCGAGCAAAAGCTAGTAGGTATTATAATTAGCTTATTTCGCGTGGATACTATTAACGCTATGAATTTATTAGCACATCATATTTTTCTAGAAACGACTTAATTTTTTTTACCCCAAATACCTATTTATTTTTATACATTTATGAATACCAAGTTATTTTCGATGTCCATTCCATATTATATTATGCCGTAAAAAAACATTTTCTGTTAAAGTTAAAAATATAATCAAGTAGACGTAGGTAGGTCGATGACTCGATGTCTAATATTAAACAAGTAGGTAGGTAAGGTTCATCAAGTGACAGTTACACTTAAGCATCGTCATAATATTTTACTGTTCAAACATAATTACAGGCTTTTCTCTTCATAATAACTCTCACTGGCATTGTCATTGGCCATATAGCACTATTGTGTGATTATCTGCCAGTGATACAAAGTATTTAATGGCAGGAAGTTAAGATAGGTACCTAGTAAAGTAAAAGTACAACTTTAATTTGGATCATAATGAAACCTTAAAATTTTTGGGAAGAATCGCAAAAAATATTGCAACTGTATTGAGGAGATTAGATGTCAAAGTTGTCAATAAGGTACCGCGAGGCTGAGTACCGGACAAAAAATTCTGATTTTGCCATCGATCGACACGCTTGCAAGAAGATTAGATATTCATTTGTCAATGTTTGTTTGGTTGAATGCGCTAATCTCAGGAACTGGTCCGATTTGAAAAAAATATTGTAGTGTTGGATAGTCTGTCAATTTTAGCTTATATTTTTTTTAACAATTAATAGCGACGACTAATTTATGAGTAAATAGGTATCCCACTGTTAGCATTGATAACATGATGACACATAATATGTTCTCTATAACTTCGTATATTCGTATGAAAACGTGGATCCGCCTGCGTAATGCGAAGCTTGTTTTATTTGCCTCTGTTCTTTAATAGAGTTTGCAATATCTGCAAGCTGATCCATCATAATCTGGCAATTGATATATGATGGGTTGGGAGGCAAACATAAAAGATTAAAGAATTATTTTTTCCAATTTATCCACTCCAAAAGTTCCTAGTAGTCCGAGATATAAATAAATCATATTCCATTGAATCAAATATGGCCTTTAAACGTCTGAATAATACCGAATCTTGATCTGAATAATTTATTAATGCGACATATATTATGCAAAGTATCGATATTTTATATAGTTTACGATCTCAGGAATTTTGTTCTATTTGTGCTTGAACTTGAACAAAGTTTATTGTTGATAAAATTTATGTCATTTTAAAGGTTTCTTACCAAATTTAGATTGGGTGAACCGGTTGTTACTGAATCAACTAGTTTTGACGCCTCAGGTCTTTGAATTCTACAGCAATTTAGTATGTTTTATAATAGTTGTTTTATGTGCATATATAAATTGGCTTATTTTGGGAGCAACGTAATTTTGCCACGAATCAGACCGATATTAAACTTTTTAGGAACTGAGAATGACTCTACTTAGAGTAAGTATACATATTTTTAACGTATTTTTCAGGCTTTACGTGATAGAGTTGTATCAAGTCATAAAAACATAATAAGTCAATATTAAATAATAAATATAAACGACAACGCATTCTTTAGGCCAAAAATCACATAATTACGAAATAAATATCGTGTGATCATAACTTATGGAGACTTGTACGCATTAGCCATAGACGCGAGTATGTAAGTACTTGAGAACATTATTTATCTTCGACTTTAGCAATAACGCCTTGACAACGCTAGACATCTTTACTATACAGCTTCTGTACTTTTAATGGTCCATCGTTAACTTGGAATTAATTATTTTATCATAAGTTACAAGTTGGTTTTAGCTCACGGCCGTTGTTCGAGGATATTTATTATACTTTTTATGTTAATTGAGCGTTTTAAACCTGATAGAACTTTTACTTCTTTCAAATGGAATTTCTTCCACTTTTGGTAATTGTGAGATTAAAGAATTTTACCGATATATTAGAAGAATACGATATTTATCTACAAGATCGGTGGCGTTTCGTACCGCCAATGTTAGCTTATTAAAGAGGTGTATTAGGTATAGTATTAAACATATTAAATCAATGAAGTTAGGTAAAGTATCTACCGTAATTTAAAAAAAATCTACGCGATTAACAGTCTTAAACAACGATAATACTTAGATATATAATATATCTAGCGCGCCCTATTACTTAAAACCAGTAATCGGTAAAAGTGGTTCATAATAGAATGTAAAAACATAATAATCTCTTAGTGGTCACATCACAATTTTGCTGCTTGTGCAGTAGAGATGTACGATGTGACGCATTATACACATGGGTGAAGTGAAATCGTATCGAGCGAGCGATGTAAAGAGGGGTGGAGCTCTACAAAGCAATCCGGCTCTTATGTCGGTAACTTTCGGGCTAATATTGTCTGGCGACTGATTACCATGTTGTTCCTTTTACGTCCCTTGCTGGTGCAATGGGAATGGGAGCTGTTGCAATGCAGCTGGCAGATGTATGCGCCGACTCATACCCTCCATTGAATAGGTACAAGGACACCGCCGTGACCACTATTTTATTGAAGTAGAGAGGTGCAAAAGTTATGACTAGTCGATTACAAACTGCAGTTTTGTATGACTTTTGTATGCCGGAACCCATCTAAGTCTATAAAAGACACAATATTTACGTCTTTCTATCAATATAAAACAAAGTCGGGTTTGTTACAACACTTATGGCTCGAGAACGGGTGGACCGATTTTCTGTCTATCTCCAATAGCAGAATAAATAATAAAAATAATAATTTTGACTAAAAAAAAATGTTCTTCATGGGAACGAGGACAAATTACACGGGTTAAACCGCGGGACACAATTAGTATAAGACACGATAGATTATTGCTTGAAGTATTTAAGATAATTTGAATCATATATGGATAAGATGTTTGCTACCTCTATAGAGATATCATTTTGCAAGTCTGGTAAAAATAATGTATAAACATTTAGTCTATGATTCAAAAATTTCCTAAATGATAGTGGTTGTGTGTTTATATGTCAATTTCGTAACATCATTCTATAATGCATGATTTTATCTCAAGCTATAAACTTTATCCTGTCGTGTTTTATTTTCAACAGTCACATTTGCTTATTTATTTAGTACTCCTTTAAAATTTCTTGGGCTTAAAAGGTTTTATCTATATTTATCTTCAACTAACTACTAACGTGTGTGGAAAGTTTCTAGTTTTTTTATATCCTCCCTACGATTTCTTCACAACAGAATCAATACAAACAGACAGATCATTTTACCTTATGTACCTACTGTAGAATAGTTCATAAATAATGGCAATCCGAAGACGTTTAGACATTGAGAAGCAAGTGTTTCATGTGCTTGCATCATTAATTTACACACACATGTAATAAAATCATATGTGCAACGTGAATTCATGGATTTACAATGTGTCGGGTCATGGGCATAGGTCACGGATATTATCCGATAAAACGGCTTGTTACTCGGATAATAATGGATATTTCATTAAATACAATTATTCGGTTGCCTCGAAATTAAACTCGTGTCTTGTGCAACACCACCGAAACTTTAGTTTACAGAGTATGTAGGGTTGACAAAACTAAAACTATATCTACATCAGTTAAGACGAAGTCAAAATGTTTGTTACTTAGTAAAAGGTCTACAAAACAAAACAACGAGTTATATGCTGTTATTTATTGATATCTAAGGGTAGAGTCACCGGCTTGGTCACAGAAAAATATTTGTCTTAAAGGAAGCCTCTTAAATTGCAGATAAAATACATCAATCTCCAATTTATTTTATCCCACGAATTTATGAAAATATATATTCTTCGTTTCTACCCTTTTTTGCCTACCTTTCCCACCTTGGTAGCTTAATTAAATTATCAGTGATGGAATACTATCAGTATAAATTAATCTTAATATTTCATAACTAATAATTTTAATGTTAGCTTTGATTTCAAAACTTAAATGTGCATGCACGTTGCAATAAACCCTTGAAGTGTGTTTATAGTTAGCCAACCAATAGATTTATGATTTGTGTTCATCAAAATATCATAAACTAGGAAAATATGGTGTATGTTCATTTAATATTTATTGTGTATCGTTGTTGAAATCATAATTGCTGATAATAATACACATCTTAAGCACATTCGTTAAATTTTAACAATAGCAACTGTAGTCTGTACACAAATTATTATAATGACCAGTATCGGGAGTAACACAGGTATCCTTAAAATTATGTAGGTAAGCATTGCTGTAACTCACATTCACCTTTTGTTCACAATCAGTAGACCGGTAGTCTAAAGGAGAATCGCAATCTGTCGCAATATCTTTTGTTTTCCGGCAGGTTAGCTATCATACTTTTCATGTCACATCGACGATGATTTTCTTGTCTCATAATGCCATTGTTTACAAGTAAAAGTTGCACCCAATTTCCTAGACAGAACATCGTAACGATATCATCGGATGTGGTAGTCACATCCTTGATATAAATACCAAAGACCACTTTTGATTTGCATTTAATACTTATGAGCACATTTCATCTTTATAATTTGGTATACTGCTATAAGTTAAAATTATTTATAGATAGAACAACCTAAAATATACGTGTAGCGAATTAAGTTATTGCAAAAGCTTCCCAATTAATCGGGTGTCCATATCGATGCAGTAATATAAACAAAACTGCATTTAGCAATACAACCTTCAACTGAGTTTAACTCAGTTGCGTACGTTTCAACATTACAATCCAATATAATACTTTATCTCAAACTTAAACTATTATCTTTTACTAGTTGTACCCCGCGGTGTTCGGGCGGTTTATCAGATAACTTATTTTGTGCGGGATACAATATATATCCAGGGTGTTGCTTACATACATACCAAATTTTATCAAAAGTATTTAACTCGTTCTTTAACAAACACACACAAAGTTTCGCCTTTTCCTCTATACGGAACTGGGGATTATATCGATATGTTTGTGAATACATAATAATTTTACGGTTGTGTTTATTGATATCGGTTGACATAAAACGTTCGTGAATATTAACGAATTGCCTTTTATAACTGTTATAAATTTTAAGTGCAGTTTAAAGATTCACATGTGTGTTACTTAACACTAACAAGGTTCGGTTTTATTTTAAAAGGGGCTGCAATACCTACATCTTTATGTAAAACTGAAAAGAATGCATCTTGGGACTGTTGTTTATAATTAATAATAATTATATTGCCGCGCATGAGAATATTCGATGAATAATTTTTATCATTCAAGTCTTTTCCTTTGGACAAATATAAATGGATAAATAAATAAGGAAATAATAATAAATATCGTTAAATATAATAATTGGATAAAAATAAATCTATCTATCTATAATCTTTCTATCTGCGAAGTTTCTAAAAGTTTCCGGAGTCCTTGAATTATAAATACAAAAATAAATTGACGCAATATTTACGGGTTTCTGCGGTCAGTGTGTTAGGTTTATATACCGCAGAAAACCAATATTTACATGGCCCAACATTTGTTTCGAGTTACGACTCTACTGTTTGTACAAATTTGTTTCCGTTGAAGTAACTAGACCCTGGAGACATCGCAGTGGAAATAAGGAACATAATGGCAAATAAAAATAGAAAGATTAGATAAGCTTTTAAGGCACGGGTAGTATCAGCTGTGAAGTAATATCAAAGGATTGATTCTTAAAGAACACAGAGCTAATGTCAATAAAAGAGTATGTCTAGGGGTTTATTCTCAAAGTACTCTAAATTAAAATGAAATGCACGACTCTAAAATCAAGCAATAAAGCTAGCTAGATTCGTGTGACACGCATCTCCGCTGGATTTCCATAATACAATCGCAGATTCGTCAGTCAGCGAGGTCTAAGCGCATTCACTACGACGTCGTCGTCGCGTCGGCGTCGTGCGAACCTCCACATTCACATTGTAATATGAACACGATGCTAATAACATTGCAATTGACTATAATTACTGCCTAAATAGTACTCGTGAACACTAACTAAAGAACCTTCACGCTTTTATTAGAAAAGATTCGCTAATGTACAAGCTTTCATAGTAAACAAAACATAATTTTGTAAGCTTAATTACACATTTATTATGCACAAATTATGTACAAATAAGACCTTACTGGTCGAGTGTAGGAATTTTCTTAGTTGTTGGCCAGAGTTTGGAACTTTGCCCGATTAGTTGATATTTATCAGAGTCGCTCTACATTTTTCGCAGCACTCTCAGCAAAACCGCTACCTATCCCTGCTTATACCTAATAAACAATTCACACGTCCGTTGTGAAAAGTTTTTGTTACTTATAAACATAATATAGACACGTTTTTCCTTGACAAAATAAACACGATTTTTGTTAACATTGCCTTCATATATAGGTTCTAAAAGCTATTGCAAACACAGTCTAGAATTAAATGCTAACCAACGTATTTGGCATCAGATAACTAAACATACATTTGATAAATTAATCAGTATTGTCAGCTTGACAATAGGCGCAAACTAGACGCTTGGTTAAATATAAAAATCGCATCCGGTAGCGATCCTTGGCCCAGTTGGCGTCGCGCGTGACCGACGCATCGGGTCCGAAGCCGCCGAGCACTACCGAGCGTCGAGCGCCGCCGACATCGTTGCGAAATCGTCTGCCAAAATCCCGCACATACCTAATGCCCCGCGTACTCAAACAACACTTAACTATATGAAATACATAAAACCAATCAAACATATAGATAGCTTCGGGAACAAGATTCCTGTAAAGTCGGAAATACATTTAACTAATATACTGCAATTATATTGGTCACATGTCATTGAGCTTAACAGCGATTCAAAATTTAGTGATGTTTGAATACTCGTTTATAAGAGACAAATAAACACGCTGTACAATTGCACACTATTTGTCCTAACATCGAAAGAATTGACACGGAAATCTACAGTTACCTGTGTATGTGGATACTATGTAGGTCGCGAATGCTTTTAGATACGCTGCGTATGTATAATGCTCTAAACAAAGCGAAACGTTGCAGGTTACATGAATAATAATGTATATACTACATCCATTGTTCATATGCGGTATTGAACTTTTAAACGGCCGATCTCAAAGTGAATATCACCCCTTATTTATAAACTTTTTTGGAATGTCAAAAAACAATCGTTTATCATTATAATTTGGCTACTACCTGACTATTATATAAATTACATTTGACATATGAATAAATAAAACAAAAGACCCACACGACTCTATAGACCGGTCCATATTATATGGTAATATGCCATTTAAATCAGAACTGATGATGTATTCGGAATGTGTAACATTTTCTTGTTCTTATTGACATTTTCCGAATGAATCTTGTAATATGTTGTTTGCATTTTTATGCGGTGAGGAAAGGTCACGCCGCGTAGTCCGCTACCTTTACATTATGTAATGGTGTCTTATATTGTGACACAGCTCGTGATAATTTAATACAATTGCTAGCGGAGGCACTCAATGTCATGACCATGATACAGCCGTGTGATGTGTAGGTATATGACCTGTCTCGCCGAGGGTCGGTATTTGTCATCTATTCACGACTCGTTAATAGAAACAATATAGCGCTAAACATTGTTTATTTAACCTTATTTGTATACAAATATTATGTACTAAGGAATAACCTCTACTATGTTTTGTTCGCAGGACCCAAAGAGTTCTTCTACGGAGGTCACAACTACTTCTTCAGTGGTCACGTCCCCGCTCTTGCCAACAAGAAGGTTGACTGGCTAGACGGCCGTAACATCTGCCGCGAGTACTGCATGGACTTGGTATCGATGGAGACACAGGAAGAAAATAATCTGATCTTCAAGCTCATCCAACAAAGTAAGTAGGCCAGTTCGTTTATTCGGGTTCACTTCGGATATATTCGGTTATTTTCGGAATCAACCGGGGCTCCTGGCAGACTGAGCACTGACAAAAGGCACCTGTGAGTAAAAACCGTTAGCACAGAACTGATTATCACTCCGATACCGAAATTATATAAAAGAAGTAGTGTGTTGTGAAATTTTGCAACATTCGTCGAAGTGAATGAAGGCGCCACACGACATAGGTACGTAATTGGAAACCTTCACATTTCACTTAGATCGTTAGATAAGATTATTATAAATATTATAATGGACATTGAAGCTCTTAGTACATCGGGTGTGGGTAAATAAGACAACAAGCCGAGCTTGGCCTTAAACAAAAACTTATATTGTATCTCAAGCGCCACTTCTGTCCAAATGAATAATGCTCTAGAATCTAGATGACAAACTAGACACTTCCCAAATTACCAATAATAATAATAAGTACTTTTCGAATAATGTATTCTTAAAAATTGTAACTGAACCAGTTTTTCTATACTATTGCATTCAATTCTTGGTTGGTGCAATAAATGGAGTAGGTACTCAGAATATAAGTATACAATGTCAACGACTTTGGCTTAAAAATTTCCTCAAATAAATATAATTTATTTTAATTACAGATGATGTACCATACATTTGGACATCGGGTCGCCTCTGTGACTTCAAGGGATGTGAAAACCGTAAGGACCTCGAGCCCAAGAACGTGTTCGGTTGGTTCTGGTCCGCCAACCGTGACAAGCTGTCCCCTACCAACCAGGTTAGTGACAATAAGAAGGAATTATTTTTTAACTAATATTTTCATTTTATTAATGCAGCTAATATGGATTATAGCGAAACATAATACGTTAAAGACATATTTATTGTGTTAAGTTATTGTGAAAATTGGATGTCAGCCTTCTTCAATTCAGAAACTAACAAAATAAGAAAAAGACGTTAGATTAAAATATAAAAAAGAACATTTCTATTCTTCTTCTACTTTAAATAATAACTTCCAATTTGCCTTCTATAGCAAAGTATTTTTCACGAAACTCTTCTTTCTTTACTTGGTTGTTGGAACTAATTCGTTCCATAAGGCTGGGGAAATTCCCAATACTCATGTCACGTACTTACTAAATCATAACTTTCGAAAACACACCTGTGCGTACAATTGTGCCTTGCGTTTTGCGAAAGTGTAGTCTTAACGCATTCTTGAACACTTAAGTTTGAATACTTAATTTTATGACGATGCTTGTAAATCCAACTTTAAATAATATTAAATTCGATATTTTTATGTTGGTATCAACAAATTAGATTAATTTTTAGTGTAAGTGACGCTAAGTAGAGCGGTTTTATAGTAAGAATTTTAATTTCAGTTTAACGTTTTTTCGTATGTTTATTACAATTTGAATGTTACCATTATGGTCAGTTATGAAGTTACCTTCCCCCCTAGCCAAGTTACATTTCTACAAGCGTAAACTATGATAGAAATCGCTTAAATGACATTAAATGTATTGGATCATTCCCATACATTTAATGTCATTAATTAAGCGATTTAAGCGAAGCATTTGATTTCGATAAGTCACGTGACTCAGACTTGACTTTTCCATACATTTGAGCGATTCGATCAGCGTTATCGCTTGTAGAAATGTCACTTGGCTAAGGGGGCGTGTCGTAAATAAAGAAAGAAACGGAAAACTTGCGATATTAAATTGTTAACTTATTTTCTAGATCCCCAACCGCTGGGGCTACAACCCATGGTCTCAGACCGGCCACAAGAAGCAGCGTCAGCCCGACAACGCGGAGTTCGACATCAACGGCACGACAGAGTCCTGCCTCAGTATCCTCAACAACGTGTACAACGACGGCATCGCGTGGCATGACGTCGCCTGCTACCACGAGAAGCCCATCGTCTGCGAGGATTCCGACGAGCTGCTGAACTACGTTGCCAGCACCAACCCTGGCCTCCGCCTATAACACCACCAAACAATATAGCGACCATACTCAAAACAGCACCATAACACAATTATGACCGAATACTGAAACGCACCTCATTTTAATCACGCTGTCCTATTGCCATCTCTCGATCGATGATGCATGCGTCTGACGCAAAAAGATCACGCGACATGCTGCGTTCTTCTGAATGTCCTATCAAATTTATGGTCGCGCGATCATGCAATGCGATCGTAGGCAGTTTCATCGCATGACGAAATCGCACCGCATATTCGCTCGAGCGATGGGGAAGGATATTAAGTCTCTTGCTATCTCTGTCACTTTAGGGTGTAAAGTAGCGACAGACGTCTTATAATGAAGTACTTTTTGAGTATTCGGGAGATAGTAACAAAAAAAGAATTTAAGATGTATTTAGAGTAGCTCGGTTCTAACAGCCTACACGCAGGTTGCACATCTACATCATATTTATTATGCACCCGCACGTAAAGACTTGCCATAACTCTCCCGGCATCACTGCACACTGCCCGTCCGTCGTACAAATGTTGTACAGTACATTAATTTAAGACATAAGTAAGTTTATTTACCTAAGGGAATTTCTATTTGTACATAAAAATAAAAAATAAGAAAAAAATTATGCTGTTGTTTTATTTCTCTCATACGTCAAAAACTTCACTAGGTAAAATGATTGTAAGTTTCAAGGTAACAGACAATTGTTAGTTTCAAAACAAAATTTTACAATTGATGTCTTTACGGTTCCTAGTTTCCCGCATTGATAACGGAACGAAAGTGAAAATATGCCTTGAAATTCCCGATTTCCCGGATCCCCGTAGTTAACGCTGATCGAATCGCTAAAAAATTAGGAAATGAAAAGTCTAACACACGTGATTTCATCATCATCGTATCAGCAAACTGTCGTCAACTGCTCAACGTAGGCCTCACCAAAACAGCTCGAACCATCACTGTTTTGGGAAACCCTCATCCATTCGCTGCCAGTCACGTGACTTATCTCAAATCAATTCTGTCATCTTTATCGCTTGTTGAAATGGCTCTTGACTGCGGAGGAAAGGTTCGACCCAAAAGAAGGTCGGGTGCGATTAGGTAAAAAAATCTGAACAAATAATGGCAAAAATACCATTTTTTTACGCAAAGATTCCGTAAAAAAATGGTTGTTTTCCGTGTAAATAATCTTGGCAAAAAATTAATTATGACAAACTAGCTGCCCCCCGGGGCGTTATGCACGGATGTTTTATTCCAGGTGAGAGCTACCTCCATAGTAAATTGTATCAATACAGGTCCAGCTGTTTTAGCGTGAACAGGGTAACAAACAAACATACACACTCACAAACTTTCGCCTTTATAATATTAGTGTGATTACGGCACGTTTAAAGAATCTACTTTCATTCAATCTAGGCTTAGAGTTTGACAACAAAATACTCTATTACATTTAGGTACTTACATTCCATGAAATATAGGCCAGTTGTCTAGTTACTAGACATATCACTATCACTAGTCTAATCATCAGTAGGTTGAAATAAAAAATTGTTTGAAGCCTAGTACCTACTGCCATCTTACGGGGACAGCCTGAACTTCGATATAGAGACAAACTCATGCAATGGACAAAGATGGCGCCTGTATCTTATTAGTGCCGAATGAACACAACACATAGATTCCGAGATTTTTAACAGTCCAAGGTACTTCAGGATACAGGTACCCCACGAGAGAGGCATACAGATAAAAACAGGCATCTTAGATTCTGTTTGTAAACTGCGTTTGTTTTTTGTTTCTCCTTTATGTTATAGAACAATCACTTGTATAAAACTTTCAAGCTTTCAGATATATCTGACGGGCCTGTTGGTCTAGTGGTTAGTGACCCTGAGTGGGTTTGATTCCCACCCAGAACAAATCCTTGTGTGATGAGCACGATCATTTGTTTTGTGTCTGGGTGTAATTTATCTATAATATGTAGATATGTATTTATTAATATAATAGTAAATATGTTTCAACGAAATAAAGACAATATTTGTGTTTTCTGAAATAAACGGAATTCTTTTATTTACAACACATAAATAATAAGTTTAATACAATTTACAATTTACAATATTCTAAACAAGTAACTCACCTGAAATAAACGGAAAACAACATTTAAAGCCTTTACTTCTATAAAGTTATATAATTCCTTTTATATTATAAACATAAGAATATATTTTCCATGTTGTTCTAAAATAAAATCGAATCACCCTTCTACTTTTTAAATTACTCTCATACTGACAGCCGGTGTCACTGACAATACACTAGCAACTTTTTATAGAGCTATTATAATAAAACCTTAAAGAATAGAAACTACACTAGTGTAGTGATATTCTTTACATCTCCCCCCCTGGGAGAAAAAAAATAAATAAAAAATTAATAAAAAAAAATCCATTGTTCTATTAATTATAAGTTATCCATTACTGGAGATAACTTTGTAATATGGTAGAAGTTTGACTCTGCCTTCTTATGTCCAGAATCAATTTCATAGATTGAATTTGAAATCTTTTTTAAGATTTTGTATGGTCCAATCCTTAATTCATCCATCTTTTTCCTATTTAGCCGGTTTCCGTTTTCCACATACACTCTATCACCCTCTTCGAATTTATATTCTTCTCTTTTTAGATCATATATTTTTTTATTATAGTTGTGGGATTTTATTGAATTTGCAAATGCTACTTCTCTATCTCTTTTGAGATCTTCTACTGTGCATCTTGATTTCAATTCCAGTGGCAAAATATCCATTTTCTCTCCTTCTAAAAGATATTTTGGAGTAAACTTAGTGACTGTATGTTCTGTTTCATTATATTTTTCTACACATTCATGTGCAATAGTTGTCCATGCTGTTTTCTTGTCCCCTTCGTTTATTTTGCACCTTATCCTATTTACTAAAGTTTGGTTGAGCCTTTCATTAAGTCCATTAGAAAATGGTGCGTCCACCGCAGTGAATACCATTGTTATGTTCTTCTTTTTCAGGAAATCTTTAAATTCTTTGGAGTTTATGCCAGGGTATTGGTCTGTTAATAACATATCAATATGATTGCTTTGTGTCACATTTTTTATCAACTTGATAAAATCATTGGAGTTTTGAGTCTTTGATGTCAAAATATAGGCGTATCGTGTGAAATGATCAACCAGGAGATGTAAGTATTTTTTTGTAGATCTTGATCCTCCGAAGCCTCCAATTGTATCAATTGATATAATCTCAAATGGGCGTGTTGCTGGGCCTAAATGGGACATCAAACCAAATTTTGAATTCCTTCTTGATTTGTTTTTTATACAAATGTCACATTCATTACAAATTTTCTTAATATTTGTAACGATGTTCTTTGCTGTATAGAAAGGGGTTATTTTATTTATCATCTGAGTTCTTCCAATGTGGCAGTAAGTATTGTGGACATTTCTAATTAGTATTTTGCTAAATAACTCTGATAGTATAATTTTTTTCCTTCTTTTATTCTTTTTGAAATAAATATTATTCTCCAGTATAAACTTTGATTTGCCATCTTGTAGATCAAGATTTGTGTCTTGGTCCTTTTTTATATCTTCCATGTTTATTAAGTTTACAACTTTTAAAAAATCTTCAGTATTTTCATGAGGTTCTAAAACTGGGTTTCTGCTTAAGCAGTCTGCTTCTTGATTTGAATGTCCCGGGTTATATTTTATTTTAAAATTGTATTGGGATAAATAATATGTCAAATCACCCAGTTCCTCATCAGTTCTAGATTTAATGTTCAGATTTTCCAGTGGTTTATGATCTGAGTATACTATAAATTCTTTATTCATAAGCCAGTGTTGCCAATATTTTACAGCTTCCTTAATTGCTAGGCATTCTAAATATATTGCTTTCTTTTTCTTTTGAGCGTCTGTCAATTTTTTTGAGAAGTAAGCTACAGGTTTATTCAGTCCATTTTCATCTTCCTGTTTTAACACAGCTCCCACTCCTATAATACTGGCATCTGTGTATATTTTTACTGGTTGTTCAGGGTCAAATATTTTTAGAATTGGTTTCGAGCATAATAATTCTTTTATTTTATCAAATGATTTCTTACATTCTTCTGTCCATATGAATTTTACATCTTTCCGTAATAAATTGTGTAATGGGTCCAGGATAATTGCAATGTGTGGTACAAATTTATGGTAAAAATTAACTTTCCCAAGGAACTGGCGTATATTTTTCCTTGTTTCTGGAATGGGGAAGTTTCTGACAGCTGTTAAATAATCTTTAAGAGGTCTAACTGAATTATTTTCAATTACGTGTCCCAAATATTTTGCATGATTGTTTGCAAAAGTGCATTTCGAGAATTTCAATCTAAATCCTTCTGTTTGAATTGCCTCAAGAAGTTTTGATATATGCATTATGTGTTCCTCAAAACTTTTAGAAAAAACTAGGATATCGTCAATGAAATTAACTGCAAAATTGGAGAGATTATATTTTCTTATTATGTTTCTCAATATTCTTTGAAAAATAGCTGGAGCTGTTTTTAAACCAAATGGGAGACATGTCCACTGGAAATGACCTTCTTGCGTGACGAATGCCGTTTTGTATCTATCTTGAATTTTCAACGGAATGGACCAAAATGCCGAATTTATATCAAAAGTGGAAAAATACTCACAGTTAACAGTCTTAACCATCAAGTCTTCAATCAATGGAAAAGGCTGTGATTGAGGGGCAACAATTTTATTTAATTCTCGGAAATCTATACACAGTCTTGATCTCCTTCCATCTTCTTTCTTATACGCTAGGGTAACTGGAGCAGCGAAAGGGCTATACGATTCTTCAATTAAGTTTTTCTCCAATAGTTTTGATATTTGATTTTCAATTTCTTTTCTATCGTCAGCTGTGCATCTGTAAGGGCGCTTGCAGCAATATTGATCTACTATCAAGTCTATGTGAGCTTCATAGCCTCGTACCGTACCAACGTCGTATTTATCCTTAGCGAATACTGTTTTGTATTTTTCTATTAATTTATCAATTTCAGCTTGTTCATATAAATCTAGGTGGTTTACTGAAATTTCGAAATCATTGAAATTAATATGTTCATTGAAATTTACTTCACTTTGATTAATATGGTTCATTTCTTGTTTCCGTACCTCAGAGTATAGAGAAACATCTTGTTCATTTTTGTCACCTAGTGCATCAGGAATTTCGACATTATTCTCTTTTTGTGTATTATTACACTGTATAATATTCAATTCTTCATTTTGAGTTAGTTTGAATTCTTTGATACAATCCAAACCAATAAGAAAATCATAGTGGAAATTTTCATTATCTATCACAAAAATATTCATTTTTCTTTCTATGTTGTATATTTTTACTTTTAATGTTACCATACCTTTTGTTTTCTTTTCACCATTAATAGTTTTCAAGTTTGCTGTTTGTTTATTTTGTGTATCTTCTTCTTTTTCATTTATTTTTAATAACTTTGCATTAATTAACGACACATTTGAACCAGAATCATAAATAGCGGTAACTTTTAAAGTGTCATTTAATAATAACTTTACTCTTATTAATGGTGGTATTTCTAGTTTTTTGGATTCTCCTTATTTAATTCAATTTCTAATTCTGAGTTATTTACACTTTTCACAACTGATTTTTGATTTTTCCCATTGAACCAGCAAATTTCCTCAGGATGAAAACGCTGCCCTTTTTTCTCAGTGATACAAATTTGGCATGGTTTCTTTTCATCATTTTTTTTTGTTTTTGTGTCAGAGAATGTGGAATTCTTTTTATCATATTTGTTCCTCATAACAAGATGTTCTAATTTGCCTATCTCATTGTAGAGATCTTCGGTTTCTTGTAATACCTCTCGGTCAATCTTATCACTTAGGAAATTAGGCAGGCCTGCGGCTATAAGGTCTATAAGGGTACCAGTATCAATCGTCTTCCTAACCTCTAATAACAATTTTTCTTTTTTCAATGCATAATCCAACAGTGAACCCGTTTGATATTTAAATCCAAGAGCATATCTGATCGGCGACCAACCCTTGTTTCCAAATGTTTCACAGAAGTTTTTTTCCCATTTAGTCCACTCTGATTCTATTGTAAATTTCATTAACATACAACTGTACCAATTCACACTTGAATATTCTAAAAATTGTTTTAAAATTTCAATTTTTTTTCTGTCTTCATCAATATGAAAACGTTCACATTCCTTGTTGAAATTTTTAATCCACTGGTGAGCATTTACATTTTTACCAGTAAATTTTTCAATCACAAAGTCTTTTGCAATTTTCCCCAAATTTTGAGTTTCAGATTTATTTTGTTTTTCTTCGAGTAATTTCTCTAATAGTATCTCCAATTTTTCATTTGAGTTTCCAGATAAAGCTTTTTGATCATGTATGTTTTCCACAATCTCTTCAAGGTAATAATCATTAAACTGCATATTTTGTTCTCCATCTAAATATGTCTTTGATATCTCATCAGTTAAAGTTATCCATATTTTCCGTATCTGATGTCTTTTATTCAATGTTTTTCTTATCTTGGCATAGTTAGAAGTATTTGTTATTAATTGATGTAAACTTGCAGGTTGATATTCGGCTGGTAGGCCAAAAGTCTGTCCATCGGGTGTTCCTATTGAGGTTATGCAAATAATGTTTGATTTTCCATCTGCTGCTGTTTTTACACAAAAGTCAAATCTTAACTTTTCCATACTTGTAATTCGTGCAGTAAATGTTGTTTTATAATAGTAAATATGTTTCAACGAAATAAAGACAATATTTGTGTTTTCTGAAATAAACGGAATTCTTTTATTTACAACACATAAATAATAAGTTTAATACAATTTACAATTTACAATATTCTAAACAAGTAACTCACCTGAAATAAACGGAAAACAACATTTAAAGCCTTTACTTCTATAAAGTTATATAATTCCTTTTATATTATAAACATAAGAATATATTTTCCATGTTGTTCTAAAATAAAATCGAATCACCCTTCTACTTTTTAAATTACTCTCATACTGACAGCCGGTGTCACTGACAATACACTAGCAACTTTTTATAGAGCTATTATAATAAAACCTTAAAGAATAGAAACTACACTAGTGTAGTGATATTCTTTACATTAATATTTAAGTAGGTATGTATATCAGTTGTCTGGTTGCCACAGTACAGGCTCTGCTTAGTTTGGGATCAGACGGCCATGTGTGGGTTGTCCCAAGATATTATTATGATATTATTATAGCTTACCTTGGATAGGCACCTATGCTTAATATTATTAGATATCAGGTGATGCCCGCGGCTCCGCCTACCTCCATGTCGGTACGGTTACTAACTTCCTTCGTAACACACTTACCTCATATCAGATTTCATCAAAATCCGTTCAACAGTTTAGCCGTGAAAGCGTAACAGACAGACAGAGATACTTTTGCATTTATAACATTAGTATAGATAAATGCAGTACATTTAAATGTACTTTGTTCCTCGTCGTAAGAGTAACAAATATTTTACTACTAGCTACGCCCGGCAGTGCTACTCGCGATTTTTATTTTGTTCGGGATAAATGATAAATGATAAATGTGCTTAAGTGTAAATCAAGGATATCATCATTACCGGGGTACCATTCCATCCAGCTACCTCCAAACCTAAATTTATCAAAATAGATCCATCCGTTTGAACGTGAAGATTTAACAAACATACAAACACATTCACAAACTTTGGCCTTCATAATATGATTGTGATTTTGACTTCTGCTCTCACTCTTTCTCTAACGTTTATTTATGGATGTCAATATCTTTGATTAACCTCATATTTTTGCGCATTGACAGGAGAAGTTATTACCAGTATCATACCGACGTGACTTCGTGTTCGATAAGTACGTTAAGCCGTGTTAAAATGAATGTTGCTGGCGTATCTCTGCCCTCCACTCGCTACAGTACAGGTGTGAAAATACAATCTCCTTGCGTTCACTATATAGGTGAATTTATCCGATCATTTTCCACTTGTGGCGTAGATTACAATACTAACTATTACTAACGTATAAAGATGACACTGTAATAAATGTAAATCCTCACTTCCTGACTGTATAATGTTTTTTTTTATTAATATACAAATAGGTACCATATTTGACGACCTCCGTGGTCGAGTGGCGTATACACCGGTTTTCAAAGTGTCGCCAGCTCTGAGGTCCCGGGTTCGATCCCCGGACGGGTCAATGAAGAAAAACACTTTTCTACATTGTCTCAAGCATTTGTGGATCACACAAATGCGTCTCATGCGGGGATCGAACCCACAGCACGTCGCACACAGTGGTAATTAGCGTGGTGACCTATACCACTCGGCTATCCGTGCAGTCATAACTTCCTGACTATAGTATATAATAAATTAATAATATATTTTTATATTAATATTAATTAAATATTATAAATGCGAGAGTAACTCTGTCTGTCTGTGTGTTACGAAAACAGGCTTAAACTACAGCCCCAATTGAAATGAAATTGTGTACAGTTTATTCAAAAATTCAAAACCATTTATTCAAATTAGGCTACCATGTAGCACTTTTTGAAGGTCATCGACACAGACAGCACCCTGATTCGCCCACCCCACCGCTTCCTAGTGCTCTAGCCGGGGAGAAGAAACGGCGCAACAAACTCCCCAGCAGCACGCTGTCTTTACAATATAAAAAAATATAAGTAGTTTAGGGAACATGCCAAGTAAACAACTGCTTGAGGTTCATGAGTATGTCTCTGAAATAAAAAATTAAGATAAAGCTAGTAAACTACAGAAACCAAGGTCAACAGAACGACCAGTCACCGTGTCACAGTGATTTGGGAGCCCGAGTACGAACATAGGCTTCATTTTACCGCGACAACCGACACCAACGCGGGCGGAGTCGCGGGATACAGCAAGTATGTAATAAATTTACAAAACAAAAGTGTTACATTAGTGAGGACCATAGATTTCGCTAAATTGTTGTTGATGGTGCTAAATACCGGAAGAAATTACCTAAGTAGGTACCATTTATACAATTACACTATGTTTAAGAATTCTTAATTGATTATTAGAAAATCTAATGACTATTATTTATGTTATATTAAAATACTTCCGTAGACATAAAAATAGGTACCTATCTGGTTTATTAGATTAGAAGCAAAACGGTCCAATACTCGTTCTTACATATAGGTAAAATTTGTTTTTTTTTTTATTGTGTTGTTCATAAAAAGCGAAAATGACGAATATTTATTTTTTCATATGACCACAGACTAGATACATCTATTATTATAGTCTGTACCTGCATAATATATTACTGCTAGCCACATTGACCGCGCTCCACTCGGCTCATGCTGATAACAATATTGGTCTGTCAGCAAATTTATAACTGCAGCAGACCAAGCTACGTAAAACGCAGTCACGTAGAAAAAGTTTTATAATAAAAGACAGTTTAAATTGATTTAATTCAAATGTTTATCCTTAGATCTAGTGCATATATAAAACACTATTACCCTAATAATATGTTTCAAGAGAAAGTTTACAATGTCGTTATAAAAAAAATTTGACTTGAAAACTCATCATAGGTACCTATAAAAATTAAAATCCCATTCTATGATTACAAGTAGCAACATACTGCAACAGTTTGCTCAAGAATATTATAAGGCGCTACTGATCTCGAGTCCAGCATCAAACCTACACCATGTAACGAAACTACAACACTACAGATACCTACGTAGTTTACCAATTGTTTGTTGCAGAGACTGACAAAAACTGATAATTTGAAATTTACTTCAAAGGGCAGATAGTTTAAAATGATAATTAATGCAAATTATTTGTCAATAATTTTATCAGCCCGTCGATTCCGAAAATACATTAGACAAAGTCACGGCGAATTCGTCGGTGAAAACTAGATTTCGTATTCCGAAATTAAGGTTTATTTGATGTTACTAAAGCTAGACCCGTCTAAGCCCACCTCTAAACTTTTCACCTGAGATTTCGACATCACTTGAACTTGAGTGCAGTTTCAGAATACGAGAGTGTGAGAGGTGAGGTGAGTTTGGTCATTTTCGGAATCGCTCGGCTGTTCATTTAAATCAGTGCCAATGTTATGTAGGTACAGAAGGGCAATCTATTGAGCCAATATAATCGATTAGTCTCCCTACGGCACCCACGGGATGAAAGGGCGTGGTCTATTCTCGTTCGGGGACCTTGGACCACTATAGCGGCTGAAACGACCACTTAATATCCTCTTAACACCATATAAACCAAGTACCTACCTTTATGACTTAAGTGTTAGTTGTCATTAACGTAAAAGTGAGGCAATTCTTTTAAATTCTTGTAGTATAACATAGGACCTGAACTCTGCACTCCTCCAGTTAAATAGGTTGTTGAAATCTGTGCGTATCGTGGTATTGATTTGTCTGTCCGGGCTCATCTCTAAAACGGCTGAACCGATTTGGATGGAACTGACAATGACTGCTGTAACCGACTTCGAAAAAGAAGCAGGTTCTATGTTCAACTGTATCTAACTTGAGTAAAAGCTAGTTTTAACTAAGATAAGTTGTTTTTATGAAAACGGTTATATTTCTGTCGTACACCACAGATGTTTATAGAAAAGGATTTTGTCGTAAGTATAAGAAGCTGTAATTGCTCTGTATCACAAGCAAAGTAGGTGTATTTTGCTTTTACCACACTACGCAGGCGTGGCCGCTGGCAAATGCTTGTAGCACATTAAAAAAGGTTACGTAAAATGGCAGTAGTAAATAAAGTTAGCTAAAAGCTTTATCTTAATGACGATTTATTGTATCTACGATTGTTATTAATTGTCTATTTACAAGGTAATTAGTAGTTAGTAAAACAACAACATTGTAAACAGATTTAATTGTAGTTATAAAACTAAGATTTGTTGAACTAACTTACTACATCTAATGGTAAGTCGCTGTGATGTCTACGTAGGTTAAATATAAATCGTAAATAAGTACCTTCATAAATTACTTATTAATTAATTTAATATGGGTTAATATTCTTTGTGTGCTCATTTTTATATTTACCAAGTACGAAATTACGACTACGCCTATAAAAATCGTTACTTTCAGTTTTCATTCAAAAAATATTCAACAAGTTAGAAACAGCTGATACCTATGAAAATTGTTATGGTTCTTATCTTTACACTTCACAGGTAAACATAGATTCAACATCAAGATTGTGGCCGTGGCTAAGTGGTAATCGATTGGTAAGACGAGCGACTTTATAACTTTTAGTAGGTGTGCCTTCTTCCGTGTTACAGAGGCATGTTGTGCCTAATTAGATTCTTCGGGTGCAGCACGGCTACCTAGCTAGTTAGCGGCTAGTCGGTCGCGCCTCGCGAGGGTCACGCAGAGGTGACAGGCGAGTTGCGTGCGTGCGAGATATGGGGAGGCGTCAGGCGGCTTCGCTGATGTCAGTGGTGGCGGCTCTCCCGGCGGCGCGGCGGGCGCATGCAGCGCGGCGCGGGGGGCACGGGCGGGGTCGCTGCTGCCGGCGCCGCTCGACGCTCGTGCTGCCGCCTGCCGCCCGCCAGTCCGCCGCGCGCTTTCGACACGAGTGCTGTTCGAGCGCGACAGAACACCTCCGCTTCACGTAGGTACGTATATCGCACGTGACTTTCATAACTTCTTTCGCTTCCTGCGGCGACCGTACCGGAGGCCATCAAAGGACCGCCGGACGGCTATTTAGCTCGTCGTCTGTCACCGGATGACTAGAAATAGGCGATGGACGACGACACCGGCTTCGTCCACTCGCAACTTGGCGGCCTCGGTGCGGCGCGCCGTGGGCACGATGACCTGTCGTGTATGCCAAACGAGAATCCCTAAATACTTGCCGGTCATCGCTTCTACGGCTTTTATCAGTGTTACATATTTATTATTTGCCGGCGGTGCGGTGAGGTCAGCGAGCGCGCGCGGCGATGTGCGCCTTATCGCGTGGGCCGTAGGGTCGCAGCAGAGACGTCGCCGACGCCCGCGCCCGACCTCGGCTCAGCTCTGTCTTTCCTCTGCTCTTGCGTCGACCTTATTAGCTGTTGATACCTGCCCCATTACAACTCAAGCACAACCGATAACTAGCTTTACCGCGACCTTTGTTGACTTTGATTCGCTTTGAAACTTTTGCCGGTTGAACAACAACGTTTGACATTGAAATTTAAATACAGTCGGAAAGACATTTTGAGTATGTACTCGTGTTGATCACTATTACTGCGACAGTCGTACCTACGGATTAACAACTTTTTATCTATACCCGTAATAAACGTTTAGTCCTATAGTGTTTGTACACAACACTTAACGATAAATTACGTGTTAAGATCCTACAGCTGTCCACTTGTGCATTCTCACAAACAAAGACTATAAACAGACCCAGCTTAGCTATTTGTATTTTCTTTGAATGAGAAAGTATTAACACTAATGAATAGCCACAATTCGTACCATCAGTAATGACGTCATTAGGTCATACGATGACACCAGGTAGGCAGCCTATGTGGTTGAAAGAATTACATCACCATACTCCATATTTGTTGAGTTCACAAAATGTAAAGTAGCTATTCAGATTGACAGAGGAACGGCTTAGCATGTGTTTGTCGTAAATTATACTACAGCTATACTAGATACCTATGTAGGGTCTATGTGTTGTTTGTTATTGTTTATTGAGCGCGGAGACGTACGCACGTGTCACTCACCAAGTGTATTAGGCCAGCAAAATAAGTGTGTTTTCTATTCTTTAATCGGTAAATCACGACTTTATGAAATATACGTGAAATGTGCGCGGGTGCCCAGTGACGAGGGATCCGGTACTCGCCGGTGTTGTCTTCAGCAGCAGTACAATGCGTGTAACACTTAGTGCGGCACGCAGACTTCGCCCTTATGTAACGCGACTGATGGCCCAGTATTCTGTGGCGACGTGTCAACACTTATAACGCCCTAGACGCATCGCTCAAATGTTCTCGACCTCGCATTATACGACTTCACGGCATTTTCATCTCTGTAGCTAGTTGTTCTGGGGTGGTTGTGGCTTGCACGTGTTGAGGGACTTGCAGCGTTTCGTAACCGTGATATGGTCGAGATCCCCGACGCACAAGAGAGTGAAAGTTGGAGGGTGGGTGACGGTCGGGGTGGCTCCCTGCCGAGGACTCGACCCGGGACTTCCAACTAGGATTTGCTAAATCTGCTTCTTTCGCAGGGTCTGTTGAAAAAGCTAACGAACGTTACGTGAAATTTGTCTTAAAGTAGCTGATTGGAAATGTGCTTCTAATTTATCACCTGTATCGGTGCCAATATCATAAAAAAACCGTGATATTACTTCTATACTGCTAATACTATAATCTGAGATCGTTAATATTAAATCCTTTTAGCTTTTCAATCCTAAAATAACGATTTATAGGATCTGGCAGCAATTATATGACGAGATACACTCTTTTCTGCATGTCAACACTGAACATTGCGAAAAATTTCGTTATTTTCATTTTCATAGCAACGAAACAAATACTTATGCTTTGCTTCAAATTAAAAATATACTACGTTGTAATATAAAAAACAAGTACCACAGGTATTCAATGTAATCTTAATTCTTTAGTAACAATTGACTTTTAAAACAGAAAATACAATTATCTGAAAATGTATGTACAGGCGAAATTAACCCAGAATTGAGTCCTCTTACAGCAAACCTTTAAGTGATACGGCGGTGTATAACATTCAGACTTCGATTCTGATCTTTAACCCGGAAAACTACAAAAACAATACGAGAAAACCTGTAACAACATATCTATACTTCTTATATATTCTGTCTCTTATTTGTGTATAAGTTAAGTAGACAGGCTAAGTTATCAGAAACCTCGAGTACAAGGAAGCAATTATTACATCTCCGTAGCACTGGCTAGGTACCTACCTACGTCGTTGAAGGTACAAGTTGGTAGCGGACGACATGAGGCAGCAGCAGACGACGTGTCGCAGCGACACTACTGGTTTCTATGTATTTCTATGAAATTACCTCCGTAGTTAGCGACATGAAGCTAGCGAGGTAATTTAAAACCAGTAGTGTCGCTGCAACACGTCGTCTGCTGCCGCCTCATGTCGTCCGCTACCAACTTATACCTTTATGGAGCAGTGCTGTGTAGTAGAACAGTCAGCAAGACCTTTTATCCTCGAACATCCGAATTAATAAACCAAGGAACATAAAACACGTGTTCACTTTTCATAAACCTCTTCTGTTAAAGATCTAACATCCATCGAGCTGCCTCGCTAAATGGTTTAAATTAACTCATCATCATCTGCCTAGCCTTTGCCCAAGCTATGTTGGGGTGGGCTTCCAGTCTTTCCTCGGATTTAGTTAAATTTTAAATGGAGCGACTGCCTATCTGTCCTCCACAACCCATTGCTAGGTAATACAGTATTCCACCATAGTAAGATTGGTTGTCAGAATTGTAATAACTTAACGATCTGTCAATCGATCACTGTATGACAGTCGGTACCAACGGCTTAACGTGCTTCTCCGAGGCACGGAGGCGTCTAGATATGTTTACTAATGGTCACCCATCCACGGACCAACCGCGGCGAGCGGGGCTTAACCTTTTTTATCGGTCAAACTGTACAGCTTACACTTTGCCCCGAGCCCTAAAAAGTAAAATTTAGTCATTCGGAGTTAAATGCTACCTTAACACAATTTAGATTATAATCTACTATGAATATAAATTAAATATTGATCTGAGCTGCTAATCCAAAAATCCAACTTGGAAAAATATTACATTAGGATTTTTGTAGTAACCTAACTTTGACACTGCAAGAAGATTGTTTCATAATTTATTTCAATAAAGTTATAAAATAACGCGAACTGAACTGTGTGTCTAAACCACAAGCAGACTTCGTGTTTCAATCAAAGTACATACAATACTAAATCTGATCGCGTTAACACCCATCTTTAATAGAAGGTATACATTGACTAGTTTCAATAAATCAATTAAATATATCAGCTGCCACATAATACAAAAGTATTTTACTTCAAATACGTGTAGAAAATTGACCAGGAAAACATTAAGACCATATATTCACGCATTGTTATTGCTGTAATTATAAATAACGTTTAAACCACTAGAGTACCTAATAATTTAACGTTTTGAGAACTTTTAATGATGCCGTGAATGGTTAGTAAACAAGAAATGCGATAGCTGTTCTTCAAAATGATCTTAAGCCTTAACCCATTGAGCCCTATATTGAAACACATCTTTAAACCCATGACTTAAACACATCTTGAACAATTCAAAAGTATGAAGTAACAACTTTCTTCATAAATGACGATAGAGTTGAGAGCGCAAATAATATAATTCAAACCCAAATAAGTTCCTTCATTTTTAATATGGACATACGCACTATACTGGATGGTCTAACTAGCCAGCGCCCACACATGACCCAGTTTAGCCGTTCCTGCTTAGTCCCTTCCGGAAAAGCCTTAAATGAACCGGCAAGGCCCTAGTGGGGCGCCAACGTTCCAAGGACGGACGACTGAGCTTGCTAATCCGTCGCTGTAAGTTTCATAGAAAACCAGCCAAGTTCGGGTCGAACTCGCGCATGGAGAGTTCCGTAGGTACCATTGTACAATATTTATGCCGTTAAATCAAGCAAAACAAAACCCACACACATCTTCACTTGTAAGGAGATCCTTGGGAGCCTGGTTTATTTCTAAATATGTATATCATATAACTGTTTGGGGATATAGCAATAAAAACTGTGAGAATTTCAGGCTAGTTGCCATTACAAAAAAATCGCGTTTCTTGTACTTTTTTCAGATCTAGCCTGTAAGGCTTTTTAGTTTATTTTATAAATTTAAGTCTTTTAATTTTCTTCTTACAATTATAATACATGGAGACCCGCTGACAGACAGACACGTAGACAGAGGCAAGGAACAGATAAAAAGGTTTACCTATTTTAGCTGTTCTGTAGATGGAGTTCCCCATCCATTAATTGGATCCCCTTTTCGTACGGAACCCTAATGTCTGAACAAATAGTTCTCATTGATTAAATAAAGTTAAAAAAAGAAATTAAACAAATCGGTGCAATATAGAATCTTTTATGGGCTAAAAAAAATAACATGTTCCTATCAATGGAAACAGAAGAAATGTATTTCATTAGGGCATCGTTAAGGTAAAAAATACGAAGTGATTGTCATAAAAAATAAAAACAAAACCTGCGCTGAAAAATTAATGGAACTATGTAAAGAAAATAAATACATACAGTGGAACACAGAACCTCTTCCTTTTTGGAAGTCCACGATCAAGATTACTTTAAATTTTTGCGATAAATGTTCTAACATGACTGAGCCATAACAATAAGGTTTTTAATGATAATTGATAATCGCGACAGTCGATCTACAGAGCATAAACCTAGATTTAATTTGGCTTAAAATGTCCTTTTAAAGTAAGCTCATAATCGTACTCATAAATTCAATTGTTGGGTGGATAAAGTAAAAACAGAACAGACAAGAATCTTATTGACAATTTTATTGGAAGTGATTCTCAAACTTGTTGCTTTTGTTATTCTCATCATAGAATAGGTACCTAGTACAGTCACGAGCATAAATATGTATACACATAGCGAAATTGTAAAACAATAATTTAACAGGAACTCACCATCAATTCAACTTTTAATCATTTATCAACATAAAATTATAACCGTTCTCAAATCATGTACTATATATTTTTGAGTTTCAACAAAAACTTCTCGCTAAATAAGTTTTACAATTTCGCTATGTGTATACATATTTATTCTCGTGACTGTACCTACATACTACGTTGTTTCACGGCTATCGCTGTAGAATCTAAAGCATTTTTCATTTATTTGTTTTTCTTCAGTAATGTTTTAAGTTAAGAAAGTCCTGACTGCCTAACTTCTCTAGCTATATTAGAAAAGTCAAAGAACGACATTAGTACCGTGTCGCTCAGCAATTCTTCGAAATAGTAATTTTCTAGACTTCTTGTGTAGCGTGCTGCCTACAAGAACTTATTATGGCGATAAAAATAACATTCACTGAAAATCATTGTGGAAAAATGGAAAGGAAGATCCTAATTAGGTACTGAGAAGTCTTTTATAATAAATAAATGTTTTCTGCTTTTGATCAATACTAAAAAAACAGTATTATGACCTAGTTGGCACCCCATAATTTTTATGGATTTATTGAGTGTCCTAAAAAAATATCCTCTACATTTTGTTGTAAAAACAAATAATTGTAAAAAAAATAATTATAAATAAAAAAATAATTAATGTTAAATTTAGCCTAACAACCACTAGTATTTTCAACCATTTTTCCTACAATATTAATATATACCATCTAATAAACCCGACTTCTTCAATGGTGACAAAAAAAGTTCAATTGGAAGTAAAATGTTAAGTAAAAATACGAAGCCACGGCACCTGCATTAGACGGCTGAATAATTCGCTGTGTGGTGGTGAGGTCGTCGGAGCGACTCCGACTACGCCACTCGCCCGGTTGGCGTCGGCGGCAGCTGCATTGCAGCTGGCGTGTGCTTTTGCTCGTTTTACTGCACCGCGCAGAATCCTACTCACACTGGGAAATAAGCGACCCACGCTTTATAATGTACTCAAAGATGCAGCTCTTTTTTAAACCATTCGAAAATAAAGCGGATTTTGAACACACTGTTACGACGGTAGAAAATCTCCACAGTGTATTGCCATATTATTATTGCTATATTACATAGTTAGATGTGTTGTGTGCTCCCAACATACTTATCTTTGATCTCGCGATGTTAAGCAGACATGAAATTTCTGCCAAAGGATTAGACGCGCATTGATTTGCTAAAGTTTATCAGATTGCTCTATGAAGACTTGGTGGCAATTATCTAAATATAACTTTGAGGAATACTAACTCAAGTTTTCGTTTTGGTTAGTCTCTAACTGCCATTTTCAATACAAATATGCTCTTTTAGAACAAGAGAGATAAAAATGACAAAAACGTCTTAATGACTGTTAGAGTGTCCAATTTTTCCTATCTTGAAAACTATCCAACACGTTCCGATACGATATCGTACTGAAACATGATGACTTGTATTACGTACCTATGAACTTATATAGGCTTACGTCCACGATACTCTTATCACGCAATTTACTCTGAATATTCTTAGTGGTCCCGTATGTAATACCATCCTGTGCCTGGCCAAGAGATATTTGTTGTTCTGAGACACGGAAATATAATTAACAGAAACTTATTTATTTTATCTATGTTCCGAGAGTATTGCGTACATCCAGTGTCAAAATAATTTGGACAGCATTCTTATATAAGAAAATAGGTTACTATCGATACTAGGCCGCGTGTTACTTGAGCCGGGGACAACGTTCATGAAACTTCTAGTCTTAAATGATTTAGGAATACTGTCCACGGCGCGGCACTCCTTAGTACGATGGTTTAGTAATAACACGAGTGTGTCACACGCTCGCTGTAGCGCTCCTCGCACCGGCAGATGTTGCGGATGTTGCTCACTCTTCAATGTCCGTTGAAGTTTTATTAACTACCTTATACTATGCGCACGTTAATCGAGCAATGGGCTATAAAATACGCCCGTCGCCAGCAAATTTGTGGGAGAGCTGTAAGAATTAACATAATTGCCATCGCCCAGCAAAAAATTCAATACCACCCCTTTTTTACTTTGCACTTGTTTACACTTCTGTTTGCACTTTTTCACACTTGCACTGACTTCCACTCAACTTAAAGTTCATTGTCCTCCTAAATTTGTTAGAGATTCAGTCTTGTAAACAAATTTTGAAGTATCGCCCGACCGCAGATGCTATTACTCATTACGGCATTTGTTTATTGTAATAGAGAAGGATAATTTTATTGAATTACTTCGCTCACGGTTTTCCAAAGAAATAGTAATGCGCACAGATGAGTATGTTGTATGTACTTGAGTTGGGTACGTACACAAACATAATATCTAGGTTTAGATAGGCGAGGAGCAGAGGTCGGGCGACCTCCCGGCGTTCCCCGCAGGCCGAGGGCGCGGCAGGGGTCTGCTTTGCAGATTTTCCTTTTATATATACGTAGGTCTATCACCGACCGTCGCCGCCGTCCTTGGTACGTCATGCAGCCACCAGCCGCTATTAAATAACAGACGCACACAACTTCATCACAATTGCTTGTTTTCCAAGCGACATAAAGTTAACGGGATTCAATCAATTCCTAAATCAAATTGATTTCGTCTTTTTGCATATCCGTTAGTATCATGAATTTCAGATTTTTGTTTACACCTTTTGAGGTGTTGAAAGAAATGTAGAGTTATGTAGTGAACATGTTATTTGATGACTGCCACTTTGTTTTTGTTTCAATTTTGACTTGATTATAAAGTCGTAGGGACTGTTATTTTGATTTACAAGTTTATTAGTCGACCTGTTTGACGGTGCACGGTAGAACCCTTAAGGAAAATAGACCAGTCGGTGGAAAATAATAGAGCCGGAAACTTGTCAATAGTCATATGCCCATTGTTTTTGCGTCTCATGCTTGTTATTTATTGATACTCGCATACAACAATTACGTCGACTAGAGCTTGTTATTCGATATTTTTAGCATTTTTATGATAGGATTTAATTAGAGTTTAACTGTTGTTTGAGAAGGTAGTTTAAGTAGGTACGTACTACCCAAATCTGTGGTCTGTGGTTACCGTAGTCGCCGGCACTTACCGAGATAACGTTATCAACGCTAGCCTTGTCGAGGATTCTGTGAAGCTACGTAACATAGCGAATATATAACACCAATGTACCTACTGCATACGTTTAACGGGACTTTGTAATGTTAGATTAAAGCGGTCTTATTATACAATGACGTGTTAGCTAAGAGGATGTTACCTCGTATTTTATAGATAGATAGAGCACTTAGTTAGGAGTAGGTAGTGTACATAACAGTGGAATGAAAAGCTTGAGAACTTGCGAGTATTCACAAAACGTTAGGCCATCTGCGATGCACATCCCGGTAGTCTCGTCAGATTTGACTTGTATAATTATTCATTGCTGACTGTAAAGTGTTGGAGTAAGATTTTATGCTCTTCTAGCCCGAAATGTTTGTTGCAGGTCACAGTGTTGATTATGTGCTCGTGATAAGCCTGCAGATCAGATACGTGCCTGACGATAATTTTGTTTTTGACGTGACTGTTTATAGTTCCTAGATATAATGTGTATGTAGATTTCTATGCGTTGAGAGAATGCCAGATGTTGGCTTCTACTTCAGACCGGTACCAAGTAATGTGGAAGGTTCTTATGTACTTTAGTAAGCCGGTCCCGATTCACATGGTAACCCGTCAGTAATGCCTCTGGGTGTCGATGCCATCAGCCACCCGTTTACCCACTTCGTTGTATTGAGTTGTTATGTTATACGTTTATTATCTGTATGAACAGGAGGGCAATCATGTATGAAGAGTGGTCGACGCTGTCAGATAGTTTTGAATGTTATGTCAGTAAATATTGTAAAATTGATAGTGTCTAACGTGAGTACCCGTACTTGAGTAGTGTTTTATTATCAGTCCAAAATAAAAAAATAAGAAAAAATGATATTTTACCTACTTGGAATTTGATTATATTTTACAACGAAACTTGTAGAGTCAGAGCGGCGCCGATACAGACGTCATAAAACAAGTTCTGAGCAGGATGCTTTCATTTTCAACACGCTGCCCCCTCTGGAGCTCGCCTCGTTTGCGATGTCACTGAAACGAAAAGAGGTCGGCCGTCCGTGTTTGCGCCAGCCATCGCGCATCAGCCAACAATGAGCGGCGTGCCAGAGCCCGCGCTATATCCAACTCTATACGTAACGCGGCAGATAGCGCGTGCTGGCTGTAGGCGGCACTTAATGTATGCGTGCTCGCTGCTGGCTCCGGCCCGCCGCCGCCGAGCTGTCGTGGTGTGCGCTCCACGGGCGTCGCACTCGCCTCAGTGACCTCACTGCGCAGGCGACTACACCACCTAAATATGACCTAAGCGCGAAGCATTGTTTCTTTTGTTCGCAGTATTAATGAAACATTTTTCGTTTAATTGCTGTATCTGGATCGTGGCTATGACGAGAGCCATTAAAGTGTAACAATTACTGCGTTTCGCGTTCACCTCAAGGGTTACACTGTACGTCAACGTAGTATATAATAGCACCTATAGGCATTTGTTTACCCGCTAAATACCTACTTCAGAGTTAACCATGTTTCGCAGTTTGGTTATTTTTTTTTTAATTTTCGCGTATTTAATTATCTCATAGTAGAGCTCAACTGCAGTGCTGAAAGTCGACATATTTAGGTACCTACAAATTGATATCAATATAAATACAAGTAGTTCGTGAGTCTGTAGCGGGGAACGCGAGTCGCCATCGTTAACAATCGTGCCGTCACCTAATTGAGTTCGCTCTATACCTTAATTAGTGCTCGGCTGTGATCGCGACGTATTGCATCTGAAACACGACGTAGCAGTAGGTACGTAGTTCTTATGTCGAGTGTGCGAGGCCACGCACCACCTGACACGAGAGCAGCTGGCAGCCGGCTGCTTGCGCACAACGAAACTCGTTTCGAAGCAGACGCCTCAATATGGCCGACCACCATTGCCCTCCGTGTTGTATTATGATTACCAACAGATTTTAATACTAACATTATCATCAACAACAGTGAGCACTAATAAATTTCGTAAACGGAGCGCTCTACATTTACGCAGACGTTTGCATGCGAACGCAAAACAATATTAAAGATATTCTTCAGTGCTACAACGTCAGGCCGGACGACCGTTTCTGGGAAGTGGGCGCGTGAGTTTGTTGGATGGCTTTGTTGTCGGCTCGTATTGTCGAGCGGCTGTCCTTTTGCTGTGTCCGTGATCGTATTTTTCCGCCACCTTGTGAGCAGAGAAGTTGCGGCGGCGCGCGGTGCGGCGACGCTGCGGTGTAGCTGTTTACACGAGCACAAGTATGTATCGTAGGTGTATAGGTGGTACGTTTAGGTAGGTAGGCGCGTAGGCGCAGCCGATCGTGCGGCCCGCGGCGGCGCGGCGTCGTCGCTCGACCCTGATAATTTGCTGCGCTTATGTTACTTCAACGGCTTCTTGCGACACGTTGCGGCCGCTTTCCTAGGTTTCTACTGCCTGCACCATGCACTCGTTATGTAGGTGACTGTGTGTACGATTGCGGCGCCGCTGTCCAGTCAATGTACCCGACTGTCGACAAACTCGTAGAAGGTGCCTACATTTAGTAGGTAATTTAAATTACAAATTGCTTGTAAAGACTTTATTGTTATCCTTTTTGATATGGATTTTTTATGTTCCCTTATATAATATGACAGGGTTGCAAATAATAATAGTATGTGCTACTATAGCTATTTAAGTAATATACATTGGACGAGACTCTTGAGTCATTGAGACATTTGATTCAATTCGATTGAGTATTTTAAAAGACAATCAAGTTAATAATATTTATTATAGACTTGTGTGTCTGGCGTCTACCTGACTGTCTGCAATATAGGGTACGACATTCGAGCATAAAGTATACATTACGTATGTATAACGTTGTAAAAGACTCTACATTAGTAGAGCTATATGTTGAGTGTCTTGCTTAGTTATATGTGTTCTGTGTTTACTGAAGTCGACATTGGAATATGTAAAAAGAAACCCTGCAGTGCACTGTCTTATGGAAAACGTTTACGTCATGTCGATGTCTTGAGCAACACGTGGCTAAGAGGCTAGAATGTCGCATGTTTACCGACTGAGATGCACACAACAGTTGCTCCAGCTCTCAGTACACGACACGAGTACTTATAGTGAGTGACTAGTTGGCGGTGGCAGCAAATAGGTACTGTCGATACCTACGTAATTGTATATCAGTACATTCAGTGCTATATGCGCTGTATAGTGCTAAATGCTATTATATCGGGTGTATGCCATTGGAAACAGTTGCTATTGACTCATAATGAGTAAATCGCTAAGTAACACAAACAAGCCGCCGTGACTGTGTTCATGCACGAGTCGGTCGACGGCGATCAGAGCGCGTCGTCCGTGACACCTAAACGAGCGAGCAGCACCTCTGCTATCTGGTGGTTTGATAAGGCGCATTTATCAGTGGGCCTCGGCGCGGGAGGAGCGACATGAGAGCGGCTGCGGTCGTCTGTTGGGTGGCGTATGGACAAGCCGGCAGCCACCGCACATGTTGCGGAACGTGCAGCGGGCGCGGCGCGGGACGGGGGGCGGGGGACCAGGACGGCGTCGCCACACCGGCACGCCGCACGCACACAGCCGCGCCGCCGACACGACGCCCGCGCCCGAGGAGCGTCACTACGCCTTATCGCAGCCATCTTTAAACGAGCACAGTGCACGCCACCCGCCACTCGGTACGAATTCCATTCGAGAACACTGTTGCTACGATGGCCGTCGACAACCGACCGCACCGATCCTTTCATTACATGCGACGCGAGCGCCGTGCATCGCTTAGCACCGACCTGCTTCAAGGTCGTGTTAATTACCAGTCGGACCGGTGACAGACATGCTTGTTAGCAAGACTCATCGCATTAATATCTATATTCACATAAACAAGTCATATGTCGTTTTCAATACTCAGATGACTGCAGAGTGCTGTCTAGAGTTAGACACTCCGATGACTTTGGTTACAAGTCATAATTATTCGGATTGCATCACGTTTTAATGCCAAAGCAGAGGCGCTATCAACCGCGTTTGCACTCACCTACAATGTCGCACCCTATAAAGTTTACCCTATTTAGGATCGTCTACGGTAATACGTTTCCACACTAGGGTGTTCTTGCGGCGACCATCTGTATTGATCCCGGGAGGGTGGTGTGGGTCGACATCCCGTCGCCCTAGTGTCTGTAGAGGCGGCGGCTCTGGCAAAGCTTCCGTAAAATCCAGGCAGAGGCTGTCGGGTGGGTGATAAAGGGAAACTGCCTACGTAGCCGGCCCCTGGCGGGTGTCGGCCGGAGTGGCGTGTTGTCGCGCAACTATATATAGCGCGTGTTAGGCCGAAGCGCCCGCCGCCGCCGCCGCGCTGCTCCGACGACGACGTCCGACGAAAGGTCAATTGGCGCGCAAATTATTTGCGTCGCAAAATTCGCAGCGCCGCTGCACCATCCCGCCTCTGCAAATGAACATTATTTAAACCTAACTCCGGCTTCGCCGCTCAAACACATTAGTATGGCTATCGGTCTCGCTTCGTGATAATAATGCGCCGGTCACTGATCACTGATTTAACATTGGCCTAACATAGCGACTCTTTAAGGCAAGAACGCGGCACGCATTCTTATCGGACCTCATAATAGGTATTGTATGCCGAGGTAGTTAAGTAGGCACTCCATCTACATACCTACGTTGTGTTGGAGTACAAGCGGTACGAGTACACGTGCCGATTGATTGCATGCCTTCGACAACGTCCTCGACAGACTCAGATTTACCTTGTGGTTTAAGTACACAGAAAGCAGCTATGGCATAAATAATCGCTCCGATTTATTACTGAAAAAGTTGCCGAAATTTTTACTCCCTACAACACAGATCATGTAAAACACTTACCTAGCTAATCATTTTTTCCATTATTTTAACATAAAAAGCCTATTCCATTGCCACCTCAACATTAAGTTGTCTGTCATTTCCTCAACATCAGAGCTACACCGATAGCCCAAAACGCAGGTATCAGGTTTCCAAATAACGGACAACTGATAGGGACAACAATGCATTCTTTCTATAACATGGTAGGACAAAAACGGGTTTGAATTCAAGAAGTGGTCAGCGGAGGCCGTTTCGAGGTGAGCGCTTCACCATGGTACCTACGTGGTTAGTCACGCTTGGAATGCTTACGACTCAGCTCACTTCTACTCCTACAAGAACGCTGCAAACAAATGACGCCACAGCGATACACAACCACACCGTATAGCGACAACGCACGTAGACATACCTACACACTCACATATAGTACGTACAGCGTATCTCTATCCTTGTGGTCGAGCGGACTAATTCCGAGTACAGACACAGTTTTATAGCTGCCGCTAAAAAGTAAGCGTCGCTGAAAACGAATCACTCTGAATTGCATTTATCATTTGGCGGACGTTTTCTATTGTAGCGCAACAGTGCACGTGATAGGGTTTTGATTGAGTGGTTGTAAGTTTGAACAACATCCTTTGAACAACAGGATAATATACGATATATCAATAAAACTTTGTTTCATCCTAACCTAACCTAAAGGCGGAATAATGTACCGCGTAAAGAGAAAAAAATCTGGGTTGACGCCAGCTCTACATAGGAGTAATATGTATCTCTACATCTAAAAAGCAAGTGTCGCTCAAATCGACCAGTTTTCGTTCGATATCTCTCATTTATTTTGGTACTCAAAGATGAATATAGCGTCCACATCTAACGTTGATTGATAAACATTATGCTGTTGAAGATAGAGACGAAAAGTCATAGCAATAGACATTACTTTAATTACTAAATAGAATACTTCCAATTTAATTTGATAATTATGTATTTTGTCAGAGGCAAGAACGACTTAGATCATTATCTATTTATGATTAAATTATGGTCAAACTAATAAAAATCATCAATAAACATCGGCAAACGTAACTTATTTGCGAAGTAATTGAATTTACCTCATTACTGTCACGTTAAATTGCGTCTATTGCTAAAATGCGCTTATACTTATGTTGCAATTTTGTCACTCGGTCGTTGCCTCGTAGCACACTAATAAGTAATAACCCTACAATGTCATCGCTGTAAAGCTCAAGTTTCTTGTAGTCATCACGTCTCAGCAAAACAATTTTCGTACCAAAGTAGATCATAAATATGTTCAAATAAAATTGCGAACTGTCTTACAATACTACTCATTTGTGTGTGCGGTAAACAATTCTTCCAAGCTAGTGTCAAGTTGTTGACATTTCCCTCTTATCTTTGCATCTACATCTTATTTAATCGAGTAGAGACATAACCTCATATAATCACGTTGTTTACAAACATCAACGTCATTAAGGTCAACGGGAATACCAATCTTTGTCTACCACATAATGAATGAAATGATTCAATGTTTCCGTTTCTAGGTACCTAAGCTAGTTGAAAAAATACAGAGCGTTCGACTGTCTAATGAAAGCAAAAGCGTCCTCGATAACACCAAATGACTTGTCTCTGGAATCGAACTTGAACGTGCCGAGAGTGAAAGGAACGAGCTGTTATTAACATAACGTTTATAATATAATGCGTTTATAAGGGACTGGCCATATCCACATGTTTGATCATTAATAAATAATAATAATAATACCCGTGGAACTTTACGCTGAACTTTATTGAAGTTGTTTTTGGTCTCTTTATAAGTATAATGTGTAGTGTATTACTACGAATTGCAGTGTTTATTTTGACTGTTGTGGTGTTTATATGAGCACGTTTATGTGATAACAATTTCAATGCTTTCCAACGTTTATTTCTTACAAAATATTACACGATATTTCAACAACTCTTTCCGAGCTGCGCCCTCCAATTCGTGCAGGAGGGTAATTAACTGGTTTGCACCTAGATCGTTTCGAAGCAGTCTTAATCAGTTAATGCGTAATGTTCGTTAGAACTGTTGGCGTTGCAAACAGTGTATTCAGTATAGTACTTAACGAGCGGGTGCTATTTTTATGTTCATTGTGACAAATAATAAACAGTCGGGCGTCACCCGGGCGGCATGGCGGCAGCGGGCGCGGCGGCGTGCGTGCGAACATTGCGTGCGTGCCTACAGCGCATAGGTAGGTAGACGTCGACGGCCGTGGTAAAGTCGACATCCCTGCATCCCTGCGCCGGCTGTGCCGCTCTATAAATACACAGCAGGTGTGGTGAGCGCGGGGCGCGGCGCGCGGGGCGAGGGGCATCCGCCTCTGCAGCGCTCCAAACCGCTCGCAGCGGCCATCGGACCTTAGCGACGGCATATCGATTGCGAGGGCTCCCCCTGCGGCGCGCCGCCTCCATTGTGCTCGGGCTGGGATGCCTTCTCCGGCCGTTTCCTGCCTCGGCCCTGTCAGTGCCGGCGACGAGCCCGGCCCGCGCCCCGCGCCCCCCGCTCCGCCGCCGGCCACCAGCACACGTCACCTGCCTAACTCACGACGCACTTGATAATGCGACCTCTTCATTATAACAATCATCGCGTTACTCGTCATTATCTTCGAAGATATTGTCGTGGATTACAATTCGCTTCATACCGTCCTGATGTTATTCTGCGTCATGATACCTAACCACTACATTGAAAATAAATCACAATACATTGTTATCAGCCGCCCATGATGGTTTGTTTAACACGTGTAAATGGAGCAGAAAGGAATATCCATATAATTATGAGCCATTTAGATGCTACGGCAGTTTATTGTTCAGTAAACGTGATTAGTTCCAATTCAAATAGATGTTATAACGATTAGTTAATTTCATTCATAGTTTAGTTAAAAACGAACGGCAATTAGCGTCTCTTTTTTGTCCTGTATAATTAATTACTTATTTTGAATAGACGTAGCGGATTATGATCGTATAACCGTGGGTTCTGTAGCGGTAAAGAATAAAAGTGCTCTTTGTTTGAGACATTTTATCTTCTTTCTTATATTACGGAATCGATCTGGATTGTTGGGTTAAACTCTTAATTTAACGAAAATAATATCATGAAAAATCTGATAGACAAGTAACATCTCATCACACGATCACGGCCATCTCTTATACCGATGCAAATTACAAATACAGCTCTCAACTCAACTGATACTCTTAGTACGACAGCCAGTAGTCAGAATTTTTGACAATATGTATGGCACAATTTGAACCCTATCCCCCTTATATTAGGACTACAATCGCCGAAAAAGCCGGCAACTAATGACACAGCTGTCGGCATGCCGTATTACAGCATCGTAGATACATAACAAACCCAGCTCAATCTATATTTGTCTTTATGTGTTCTACATAAAGTTGAAAATTGAAAACAGTGGCCTGTGTCGCATTTTTATTCGACAGCAAGCCCACAAGAAGGGTTATGGTTTGTTTGTAACGTGTAGTGTCTGATAAAGCCGTCGGTCTTGTAGCCCAAACGTGGGGCAAAGGTATTTAACCACTGTTTTACTGCCTGGACACAGGTTTTAGTAACTATATATGGAACTTTACCAGTTTACTGATATCTGGAAAGAATATTTAAGTATTTATTAATGTAGTCGTCTAATTTATCAGCTCAATCGTAAGTTCATAAATCAATGAAGTCGAGGCTCGCTAATTACCTTTTACTATAGGAAAACAACCACTTTTCATTTCGAAACATTAAGACCGCATGTTGAATTTTCATACATTTTTTATTTTATTTAAAACTCTATATCTACAGAAAAGACATCAACGATAAAATTAGCACAATCGAAAAACTACTTTTGTAAAAGTTAATTTCATTTGTAAAAATATAAATTTAATAAACTTAGTAATAAGTAGGTATTTCATCTAACTAAACACATAACTCGCTCTTTTCAAGGTTAATTAACCTTCATCTTGAAGTTGGTACTCTACTCACCCCTAACGGTGTTTGGATTCTGCTTACCTCTGCTTCATTATTGTCTAATCTGTTTATGCGATATCCCTATTTCGCAATTATAATACGTAGGTACTGTAATGATGATGTCGGCTACACCGCAGCCTTAAGGATAAAAAATCTGTCTACAAAATGTTAGAGCACAAACTATCATTAGACCGTTGCCGAGTAGAGGTCGTGCGCGCACCAGCTCCCCTTGCCGACGTTGAGGATGAAAAACATAGGAACATAG
Organism: Plusia festucae; assembly: GCA_950381575.1. Lineage (NCBI taxonomy): Eukaryota > Metazoa > Arthropoda > Insecta > Lepidoptera > Noctuidae > Plusia > Plusia festucae. The sequence goes on from OX494434.1 coordinate 10,843,845, forward strand.
GCTGGCGGTGCGCGCCGCACCCACGCGCCCTCCGGCCGGCCGCCAGCCGCGCTTGTCGGCTGCTTGCCTGCGAGCCGGCCGCGGCGCCTCACCGCCTCATTCAGCCGGCGACGCTCTCGCGCACCGCACACGTGTCCGCTGCAGCGCGCCGCGCGACACTCGAGCACCCCTCGCCGCCCCACGCCGCGCGCCTCCCGGAACGTTTAACCGACTGCGAACATTGTTCTGTTGCAGCGGAGTATGCTACAGCAGATGTCCTCGCCGCCGAGCGCGCAAGTCGGCGAGGTCGCGACTGTCGTGCGCCACCTTGAAGGCCGCCTCTGCGGCGACGTGTCTTCGGAGGCTTCCTCGGACGCCGCGGAGGATTCGGAATTACCAGAGTGCAAGATAAAGAGGAACTATAATTGCACAAAGTGCACGTTCTTTACGCAGAACCCGCGCGCTTATCTCATCCACACGCGTGACGCTCACTTTGTAAAACTCAAGATTTTCGACTGTCCACACTGCTTGTACGCTTCGCGACATCATCAGAAACTTTTGAGACATATTAAAATGGTACATGGAGGGCCAATAACAGCATCTGCTGTTAAAATAGACGCTGAGTTATCACCACCCCCCTACGAAAACATGGATCAAGCAGAGCGCATAGAAGACCTTTTAGAAGAAGTCGAGGACTGCGATGATTTAATGATGGAAGTGGACGAGGACTCCTCGGACCGTCCCGATGACGTCGACGTCGAGTGCGACAGAACTGTTGACCAAGCAGCGCCATCAGACTTATCGAAAACTAAAGGCAAATTTTTCTCATGCGATAAGTGCAACTATGTCACTCACATAAGAGCTAGATTCACAAAGCACGTCAAATATCATTCGATGCCTATGATCAAGTGTACAATGTGTGATTTCCGAACACCATATAAATGGAATTTAGACCGTCACATGAAGAACCATGGTGGAAGTGGAAGTTTCAATTGTTCAATGTGCAACTTTACGGCGGACATCAAGCAGAGTCTGACGGTGCACGAAATGAATCATCACACACCGCCAGTGGGCCAATCGCTGTCGAGTCGCCGCCGCAACCGGGTGGGCGCCAGCGACACGGTTATCGCGGAGAGCGACGCAGCGAGCGCGTTGCTCCCCAAGGAGGAAGAAGGGAGCGGCGACTCGCAGTCCTCGGTCTCGGTGAGTCGCCGTGTGTGTCGTGTGCGTGCTGCGGCGGACCGCGCCCGCCGGGCCCGCCGCGCACGTCACACCTCCTCACTGTTATCACGAGCGCTCCGCACACGGATTGCACTCGACATTAATATCGCTTCTCGCAACCTTTTGCATCATGTTTACATTTTCGTGCATGTCTCTCTCACGCTTGCTATTCTGTTCCCGCATGACCTGTTAGTACTCACTACTTCATAAGCACTATTATAATCTAACACCTTAATCAAAGTTATTTTACCTACTTAGAAACCGTATCTATTTACCTAAGAGATGCTTAGTTGTTGATAAGTGACATGTTTACAAACAAAATAATCCTTCAAGTCGAATTTGCACCGGTCTAAAAATATTCGTAAATCACCGCGCTATCACGTCTTACCGTCCCGAGAGTAAAACTTCGCGAACATCACAAGCCGCGCTAATAACCACTAGACCACAGGGAACTGTGAAACAAACAACAAACTTCTTATAGAGTTTTTCTTTTAAATTAAACATCGTTCTTAATCTTAACGTTTTTTTTCATGTAAACCGGTCATAAAGCTACAGTTAGAAGGGATACTCCTAGGGATAGGAATCTCAATAAAAAAACATCATCAGTCTAAAAAATCCTAAAGATCTGTATGAAAGTCATCAAGTGAATTTAATAAACAAAAATCGAATCTCTAACCAGGAGCATATGAGTATTGCTACTAAGCTATTCTAGTATACAATTAGGTACGAATGGCATCTAATAGATTTATAGGCGGCGATAAGATAATTGCTTGAACTTCGCCCTATCACACCTACCCCAGTAAAGACAGTTACAACTCGCGCCTGAGTAGTTCAAAGTTTCTTACAAGATATTCATGGCAAAACTTGTACCTATATACTTATGTATTCAGGATAGCTTTACTGAAATTAAATAGAGAAAGCATTGACAAATTCTAAGAGTTTTTTTCTTGCCCGGTTATTGTAAAGAACAAAATTTTTTTAATGTTAAAGGGACAATGACAGAGTTATGACATCAAGCAGTTCATGAAACGCGATTAAATTTTTCAACACCGCCGAATTCCACCGAAATCCGCTAATAGTAATGGCCACGCGATACCGACCTTCGTCATTTCCAAAATTAAACGCCCCAGACATACCCCTCTTATCCCGACGGCAAAACAACGCTACTTCAGGGAGAATTCGCGTGAGCTAGTAGTAGCAAAACAAACCACAAACGACGTATATTACGCCCTCGCTGGCGAGGCCCGTTTTCGCTTATTATAAATTATAGTAACGCAAATATTAACCCCCTCCCCCCCCCCTTCTGTCCCTAGATCAAGCTGGCCAGAGCCAACCAAACTAGGAATAAATATGTCCCTTAATAATAAAAACTTTTATCCAGCCCTCTCTTGCTGTTTGCCTTATTAAAATTGTTAGCAATGCACTAAGGCGAGGTCCGAACCCGAAACCGGCAGGGGGTGCCCTTAGACCCAGTTTTTTGATCCCGTGTTTACTCAACCAATCGTTAAGTATGCTAAGTAATGGTTTTAAACTTCGATAATACGCGTTAATTCATCAATTTTTATTTAAAAAAAATGGTAATTAATTAACTCTCCAACTTATTTGAAAGACTAACAATTGATGAATAAACGCGTTTTGAAACCTATAGTTAACTAGCATATTTAACCATTGGTTGAGTTAAGTCGGGATCAAAAACTGGGCCTTACTATTGCTCCGGTTGGAGGATCTTATGATTTCACCAAAAAGTCCGGTCAAGCAGACAAAGCCTGCGCTCAGGCGAACTGCGGTAGACGTCAGCAAAAAAAAAACAGCGCCTTTATTTCCAACGATTAAGAGTAAATCTGTCGATGAGCTACATACAGTGCCACAAACTCTGACTATCTCTGACCCGGTAGAAAAATCTAGAACTATTATTATTTAATTAATTTCATTTTGTTTAGCTTCAATATTAAATAATCGGCATTTGAGATTTAATTTACCCCTAAATTCAACATCAGCGACCCCGTCACCGGTTCTGATTTGTGACACTATAGAGCAGTTACATGCCACATATTCAATCAATAACGATATCTATAATCACGAAAGAGAACCGTCAAACATTGTACAACACACCTCTGCTTACCCCTAGTTACCTACTGCATACCATAGGCGTTATAATGATAATCCCAGATCCATAACTTTGATAGAAGTAAACCTCATTAGGTTATGTAGAGATATGACAGCGTACCTTACGTAACGAGGAAGAATTGACCCTGTATTTAATAGCTCGGTGCATAGGGTACGTCATCCCCGTAAAATAAAAGATTAGCACGCGGGTGACGTTGAGGGCACAATCTATAGTAGCCAGTTTGCAATCTATAGCTAGACATATTTACTAGGTAGAGCGCTATACTTAACTCTAAATAGGTATACAAAGATGGAAGTCGTTATTATTTGATTATTGATAGGTTTTGTATAGCCCGTAAGATAAAAGAAACTTGTTTGAAGTAGCTAGGAGTAGAGAAGTGTAATATAAAATGCGGGTGTGCGTCAACCCGCTTTCCTACCGAGTGGCAAGGGCGAGATGTCATTACATAACTACGTACAGTATAGTCTGTCTCGGCCGTGTTCAACGGCTTTACAAAGATCTATAGCTCATATTTTTCATATTCCCAAATGAATATAAATATCCTACGGCTTCGACGCTTATAACAGATGAGCCATCGATTTAACACCTGACGTTGTCAAATTGATGCCGTTCTTTTGTTTTACGGACCTCTTTAATCAGATATTCCTGTAAGACATATTTCTAGGCACTGTTTGTAGGCAGAAAACAATTGCAAGATCGCCTAACAGTACCAATAATTGACTAATCATCTTGAACAATCGCCCTATGGTCCGTAATAGTTCGATGAAGAATGAGGCAATCATATATCCCTCAGAAATTCGTCCATCACTACTGAACGAGTCACTATGCAAAGGCTTGTTGTTAAGTATATGTTTTAAAAGTCACATATGGAATTATTGTAAATTACCGCAGAGTACAAAACCAATCGTAAATGCCACATTATATACACGTAAGCGCATAAACGTGTACTTAGAATGATATTGTTGCGCTTCATTTGTTATAACGTACTCTAATTATAATCTTTATTGCTTACTGGTTATTTCTAAATTGTCACATTTTGAACTATGATCTTTTCGCTTTGATTGTAGGACGAGTTCAGTAGGATATGTGCGTTCTCATTTATTATTCTGACAAAGTATAGACCAAGATATAAGACACAAATTTTAGACGTATTAGGGTGAAGTGTGGGCAATCGATTCCCTTTTCTATAGAATGGTAACAAGTACTGGCAACACTAATCCGTTGGTCAATGATTATAGCAACCGTCATTAGAGCATTCATTGTGGTATCTTTATATGGATTTCATATTCAGCAGTTGTCGATGTCGATGTAATTGGTAATGTGGGCAAAAGAGGGGACTGTTGTACAATGTACACCCACGAATAGCGTTGACCGTTGTTTACGACTGCACTATCGAATCATACAGAATCTTACTCTTCGCGATTTTTACGATCAGAACATAATAAATCATGTTTTGCGGCCTTTTTGGATGTTTATTGTCTTGTAAAGCTTAGTAGGTACCTATATTCGCGTCTATTCGGCGCGTGCTTAGTTCTGTTTTATGTCAGCTTAGCGAGTGAGGGCGTAATGATGTCCACAGCTCAATATTAAAGCGTACCTACGTAACTCTTAGTAGTGCCGTATGATAGTAATACTACTGGAGACTTTCCTGAGCTGCTCGCTTAGTTTTTGACAGAATTAGCGTAGTTTATTATAATTAAAACCGAACTATTATTTAGCTAGCTTCATTTTAATTTGAAGTTAAAACGCATTCTAGATAACGTTATTTCGTCTTCCTGGGAGACTGATGGCATCGCTTATTTGTGAGCAGCGAATACTCGCAGAATTGCGTAACTAAGTAACAGGAAATTAGTTCCTTGTGACACGTTGTTTCAGTAAGATAGTTTCAATAATAATAATAATAATACCGGCCTATAAACGTCCCACTGCTGGGCACAGGCCTCTTCCCATATAGAGAAGATTTTGCAAATTAAAAGAAATATAAAATATCTAGCTTTCGTGTATCCGTAATTATGAGGTTTTTTTTTAGAAGCGTCACTTAAGCATGCCGACGTAATTGTCTACAAAACAATAACAAGGTACACATAAAAGAGAATGACAGAAAATAGCAAGCATCCCTTCTAAGCCATTTTTGCAAGCGGTGCGATATTGACCGATTATGTTTCTCTCCACCGACTAGTAGTTATTGTAGCCTTGATTCGAATAATTATAACTACGTTATGAGCATTACTGTAGTTTAAGAATACCCGAATGTTTCTATTTAAACGTTCTTTTTCTGTTATTCCAGGACATGGGTCTACAATACGCAGATAGAGACATAGCCAGCTGCAAAAGTGACTCCAACGATGCTACAGCTTCAGACTCAAATTCTAAAAAAGACGCATCTCAGTTGTCACAAGATGTGTACAACCAGCTATCACCTAACTTGAGCAATGAGCTAAACAAACAAAGCAGAAAAATTCCAAGGCCAATACCACAACTAATACCTTTAAACACTTCAACACCCAACCAAAAAACATGTTCCGGTGAACCACCGAATAAAAAGTTTAAGGAATCATTACCAACAGATGTAAATGACAAAGAAGATTTTTCTAGTGATGTTATGTTGATCCCTGTTAATAGCAATCCATCTACTAAAGAAACTGCAGGCCGTAAGAAAAATGAGTCATTCTTCGACCGACTTAAAGAAAGACTACTGACTGAAACAGGCGAAAAAGGATCACTCATATGTAAAATCTGTGGATTCGAAAGTAAATGCTTATCGGAACATTCCGTGCATGAGAAAAATTGTTCACCGCTAAGTAATCGGACAGCTGCAAATACATCGCTTACAAGTTTAAGCTCCACTCGATGCCAAAACTGCAGGCACAGATGTAAATCAAGTGCTGATTTGTACATTCACATGCAAACTTGCGGAAATAAAAAGGCAGAAGATGAAAGTACAGTTCAAAATCAAGATAGTAATGATACAATCATTCCAATTCATGAAAAAGAAGCTGAACCACATCCGATGGAAAATGTTGTTTTTGTTTGGAACAATATAAACCAGGAGACAAATAAATTTGATGTACCTCTAGATATAAACATAAATGATGATTGCACGCTTCCAGAATTACATAGAAGCTTTGAAGCGGAGATTGTTGACGAGAATGAAACCATGAATTTATCGCCGAGCCAGGCTATGGGACGAAAGGTATTTAAATGTCCACATTGTCCTTTTTTCTCTACAACTGCATCCAGATTTCACGTTCATATTGTAGGACACTTGAATAAAAAACCATTCGAGTGTTCTCTTTGCAAATATAAATCCAATTGGAGATGGGATATTACTAAACATATTAAGTTGAAGTCGGCAAGAGACCCGGAGCACAACGATGCAAAGGTGTTAATGACTGACGAAACCGGAAGAAGAAACTATAGCAAATATAACAAATTCTTAGCAATGCCGGTTTTAAATGAAAATGGTGAAAACAAATTTCATTACTTAGACGCTAACACATCTGTAGACGGCAATATGGATATGGATGAATCTTTCAATGATATCTCAGATGTTATGAATGTACAATTTGAAACGCAACCGCTTAACTTACAGACTCAGCACGGCGAGGATAAGTACGACTTTATTGATAACAGAAGCATAAATGAGTCGAAGAAACCTAAGAAAACGTTGTGGAAATGCAAAAAGTGTAACTACAAGTAAGTTTATTTAAAATACATAAAATGTATTATACATGTTCAGTACTCGCCAATCTTTATGGCCGCTCTGAATATAGCCGTCGGTACGTTCTCGCTGATACGCAGCGTAATGCGGCTAGGTTCGGAGCGGCCATAAAGTTTGGCGAGAACTGTATATACTAACACTTGAATTGCTGTTGTAGACAATTATGTCAAAAGTACCTAAGCGTATATGAGATCCTTTACTTAGGGCGTTATTTTCAATTTCCAGGGACCCATCTAGAGAAGCATTATTGGAGCACGTTCGTGAGCACTCCAGAACGGACGGCGCTAACGAAGAACATCATAAACCGGCTGTCAATAAGAAATCAGAGAATACCCCTGATCCAGCCGATCTGGCGTATCGTTGCGGTCATTGTAACCAATTATCTAATTGGAAACATGTTATCCAGGTACAAAACATCTACGGATTATTACTTACCATATTTTTTTCTTTCCCGCTTGGCGTAGCGTCATTATTTTCACCTGAAAAATATGATAAAAAAAATATCACATATATACTTGCACTGAATTAGAATCATAAATTTTACTTGAGTAAGACGTTTTATATTCCTGTAGAAGGTTAAATTATTTTCATTCAATATCGATTATGTACAATCAAGGCTATAATTGCCGTAGCAGCTCAACTTTCGCATTCGCAAGCATAATGCTTTGCGAAGACATTTTCGAGTATTTAAACGCAAACAAGTGTTTCTTGTAGTTTTGCTTTACGAAATTACTAGAAGCTGATATTAACAGATTCCCGTGAAAAATATTGCGAAATGAATTATGAAAGTAGAGGTGCTACTGCACCTATAAGCCTTCACTGTAGCTCCGTGGTAATAGACTTGATTTAGTAAATAGGGACTGCAATATTTTACTTAAAATCCCTTTTCATTTTCAGCGTCATTGCCGTTTAAAACACGATGGTGTCATAAAAGTTATAACAACAGTGAAACCAAAACCCGATCCAGCGATGAACATAAACGAGATCAACAGCGATACTTGCAACAAGTGTCCGTACAGATCGAGCGACAAGAAACAACTGATTGCTCATCTACAACAACATCAACCCTCCCCGCATTCTATATTTAAATGCTACTTCTGCCCATATTTCGTCAAGGATGAACCAGAGCTAATTCAACATCTCCTTCTTCATGGTATCACCGACCCAGAAGATTACATAGCAAAGGCAATGGGAACCAAATCCCCGGTGCCAGAGGCGCAAGCAACAGCAACTCCTTCAACAGGATCCACTAAACGTCACAAATGCACTGAGTGTCCGTACGAAACAAACAGCAAATCACAATTCATGTACCACGAACAATTTCATCGATTGCCAGCCGATACGCCTTATAAATGTCCCGAGTGCAACTACAGCGTATCCAAAAGACATTTATTACACCAACACCTGAGAGTGCACGGCATAGCAACCAAAAGAATTGAATCTGAGGCCGAATTGGAGGCATCTACATCACTCCAAAACAAAACAGACTCGAAATTAGACTTTATGAATCTAGATGAAATACCATATGTTTGGGTGTCAGCGAAGAACGAGTTTCATAAAATGTACAAGTGCCGATACTGTTCCTACGTTAATTCTCAAAAGTGTAAGATTCCAAATCACGAAAAAATACATTGCATTGTATTTGAAAACAATGAATCAACGCTTTACAAGTGTTTAGAATGCAAATTCACATGTGATAGCGCCTTTAGACTCGCAGAACATTCCAAATCCCATGGCGAAATATACGGCCGCATCTACTGTCCTGTTGAGGATGACGTTCCAGACGAAGAACAAATAACAAAACTGAGAAAAGTCATAGAAATTGAAAAATTATCGAATGCTGATGGTCTGTCCAAAGACGAAAATTCTACAAGCGAAAACCGTGAAATTAAATTGTTATATTTTTGTAAGAAGTGTCCATCGAGATTCTTTGATGAAAGTGATTTACAAACTCATGACAAGTTTCATGATTTATCACATCCAAATAAATGCAGGAGTTGCGAGTTTTCTGTGCCCGAAGATGATCAATTGGCAGCGCATTTTAACGTTCATACGGACGAATATCACACTAAAACGAAAATGCTTAAATTTATTCACAATTCACATCCATCTCATAGAGAGCCCGTCGTAGAACTTGTACACTGCCAATCTACTTCAGAGATTACATGGATAGTGACGAGTCCGAGTACCGAAAGTGTTGTTGTTAAAAAGACAAATGATGGAAAAAGTGTGCCAAAACAATATTATTGCAAACAATGTCCAGCAAAGTTTTTCAAAAGCTCAGCGCTTAGCTATCACTTGGGCCTACATGGAGGTGAAGGTGAACATAAGTGTAAGAAATGTAATTACGCTGTGAAGAACATAGGAAACTTAGCTAAACATGAATTATTACATGAAACTGAAAACAAGGCAAGCAACTGCGATTACGAGTCCGGTGAAGACATGGACTATAAAAATATCCCACTGTCAGGCACAGACTTATTCCAGAGAAAGACGGAAGCTCAGAAACGAGTCCTAACTGATAAAGACAAACTGGTAAAGCCTAATGATCATTTTCCACCTGTCCTACAAGCCGATCCACAATTTGGTTATCTGATGCACGGTAATCCTGAATTTATATATCCGACATACCTCAAAAACGGACGCCAAAAAGAAAAGCGATATAAATGCCACAAATGTCCATCGGCATTTGAAAAGAGAGAACAATATAAAATCCACCTGTCTCTGCATGGTTCCAAGCAAAGATATAAATGTGAGTTATGTGATTATTCTGTTAAATATTACGCAAATTACGTCCAGCATATGAGAAAACATCAAATGAACGATGAAGCGCAGGCTGAAAGGAAAAAGGAAAGCAGTGATTATGTAGAACCAGAAAATCAAGATGTGAAACAAGATGACAGTTGTGATAATATTAAACTAGCAATCAAGACAATGCCTAAAGGAGTAGTTAAGAGTGACTTCCAACAATTCTCGATAAGTGATCAGCAAACTCTACGACTGTTACAGAGAAGACGGTCAGTAAGCAATAACGGAAAGGAGACAAACACATCTGAAACTTCGCCAGTAAAAGAGCGTAAAATGCACATGTGTTTATTATGTCCATATACAAATCAGCGACAAGATTCTTTAACTAATCACTACAGAAGGCACGGCGACGCCGATGTATTTAACGCAGGAAGCCATAAATGTTCTCATTGTGACCTCGTAGTCGTGCAATCGCATTTCCTTCGGGAGCATTTGAGAACGCACTTCAATTTCCACAAAACACTCAATCCGGAATGTTTCGTGGCTAACGATGATGTTAGCTTTACCATTACCAAGCTAGAAGAGGACAGTCAGCCAGTTGATCTCAAGATAGACATGCGAAACAAAAGTTTTACGTGCAATGGTGAAAAAATATTTGTGAAAATTAAAACAGGTGAACTATTAGTAGAATAAGATAAATTTACGGTTTTATAATAAGAAAGTTATAGATTATTTAGAATAGACATTGTTTATAACAAATATAGATTTAGTATAAGCCAAATGAAAAATGTTGATGTTCACCAAAGCATAGCTTGCCATATTAGATTGTAACATTTCTGGACGATTTGGAAGTTATGAAGAGAAACAAAAAGACAAAATTAATTAAAAAATGGGCTGCTTTAGATTATAGAACAAAGTGTACTTAGGTACCAGCTCATAGGAAAATTATTTAAAAAATGTTACCGACAGTGTTAAAAAAAATACACTGCTAGAATCCCTGTCGCTTAAACTCATATTCAAGGTACCTGTTGTTAAGATAACACCTTACATATTATATTTTAAAACAATAAAAAAATATTTTAGTGTAAAAAATTGATTTGAAATAAAGGCCAACTTGGTTACATACTCACTTTGTAATATTCATGGACAATATCATTACATTGTTAGTAACTTACAAACATTACATAGGTACACAAAGATTTTATATTTTTATGCATCAATTGCTGACTAAAAACACTGAGAAATAATTTATATCTACCATATTGTAATAATGTAATCCTAGTTATTTAGTGCCAGTTTTATATTAAACTTTAGGTTTGTCCTAAAGGACACATTCCTGTTGTGCAAAATATTTTATAAATATATGATTATTCAATGACACTTGCATTTAATTACTACCCTTGTTCTCAATAGATATGTTGATTGGCTTGGGTTATATTCTATACAATAATGATTTCAAAGTTGAAATTTGAACTTATAAGGGGTCAAATCTATAATTTAAGTTAAATTAAATGGTAAGTTCACTTAAAGCAGATTTATTTAAGTTTTAAACTAAGATCACCTTATCTACTAAACATGAATTCATAGTCAATGACAGTAATAAGGTGGTATTAAAATAGCAAAACAGAAACCATAATTCATATTAAAAATGTAATATTATACTTGATACAATACAGTATCATACTGTGTGGGGTACACTAGTCACATTGGGATGGCTAAAAGCAGTCTTAACAGAATTTCCAGCGATTGCCGCATTCATTACAAAGTACAAATGTGGTCATGGGTTCATCAGAACTTCTTGTTTGCAACTGGTTGTAAGTGCAGTTCTTCTTTTTGCATTTGCCGCACTTAAGCATCTCTGTTTTGGTTCCTTGTACAGTGGCAAGCTGTGCGTCGTCAATAGCCTCTTTAATGAACTTCTCTCTGAGTTTCTTCATTTCATCACTTGCCATTTCTTCAGGGGTCATCTTGGCTAACCGCGAAGCTGCAACCACACCATTGAGATAGTTGGTGCGTAATGTGGGATTTTTTGGATCTTTCAAGTTGGCCACTCTTGATCGGACCCTGTTTTTGTATCTCATGTCAGTGTTTTTAAACTCTGCATAAATGCACTCTTCTAATTCTTCAGCCAACTCCTCAGGCGTAGCACAGGAACTAGGGTTCTCCCCATCAACTTTGAGAGCCTGTGTGAGGAGCTCTCTACACTTCAGCCTTACAGCATCAGTCGTGTTTGACTGGGGCGGGAATGAAGCAGGAAGCTTCTTATCTTTTTCTTTATCATCCTTTTTATCTTTATCCTTTCCTTCTTTTTTAGACTTAGAGGAACTTCCGTTGTCTTTAGATGGCGTTGTTGACAGGAACTTCTTCCAATTTTTAATCAGTGTTTTGCATAAGGATATAACTTCTTCATCCTTACTAGATTTACGTAGATTATTCACTGTCATACCTATTCTCGTTTTGGTCAAAACATCCAGATTGATTGCCATTGTTTGTAGACCTTTAAGCAATTCCAAAGCTTCTTCTTGGCCCTAAAACAATTTGAAATAAATATAAACAAGCGTTTCTTATTAGACTTAGCCTAAAGCGTCCGATGCATTAAAAATAAAACAATACAACATTCGCAGTAATAGAAACTCGTTTATAATCGCTTAAAGTACATAAACTTCAATAACAAACTCGTCTCAACAGATTTGTCGCGGTTCCTTTTAGACAATTTCAATGCGAAAAAGTCCTCAGCTTCATTAATTTCTTTCCTAAAAATGCTATAATAATAGACCCACCGTGCCATCCGCCGATATCATCTTAGTCAATTTCTTTTGTATTTTCATAATATCCTCTTCCACGCTCATTGTTAATGAATTTTATTAAAGACGACAAGTTCCCGCATATACACCGAAAACAATTTATATTAAAAATATTGATAAATCGACCACCACACCGAAAATGTAACTAAACCATAGATAAGAAGATTGGTTATTTGAAGTCTATCGCGGTATTGTGTTGTGGTACAAAAGCATAAACAAAAGAAGGCCTGTCATTAAAACAATACTTTTAGCATTATTTTATTATATTTATTCCACTAATAACACATTCAAGCGTTTAAAGTAATAGTTCTGTTGCAAATTATAATTCTGTTCAAATTGCTTAATAATTTTATACAACATTTTAATTCAGGGATGTATTGATTTTCTTTATATTTTTACAAAAACATACCAAGCTTAGAATTATAATTATTCAAATCGAACTCGAAACGCTCTACTCTTTTAATTAAACTAACACTATAAAAATAACATTACAATAAATACAAATAAAAACATTTTCATTGACTTTTATTTATTACTGTGCATTTCTCTATCTACGTGTTATCGCTGGATTCTTTTAGGGCTGGCAACACTAGAAGTTTGACGTGTACGTTTCGTTTCACGACTCTATCGTATTGTTATAATATTAAAAGCGGTTTATTTAAATATACTATTCATTTTATACAATTATTTTTTAGTATTAAATTATAATAATAATACCGGCCTATAAAATTAAATGTCGCACTGCTGGGCACAGGCCTCTGCCCATATAGCGAAGGAATGAGCATTGATCACCACGCTTGCTCATTGCGGGTTGGCGATTTCAGATTAAAATTTTTGGAATCCAGGTTTCCTCACTATGTTTTTCTTCACCGTTTGTCAATGGTGTTTTAAAATAAATAAGAAAGTACCGAAAGTACATATAACTTTGAAAGTCACATTGGTACTTGCCCGGGTTCGAACCTGCAACTGTGCATAGAATCCGGTCATTGAACCGCTAAGCCACCACGATTACAGGCATTGTGACTTTTTCAAAGCTAAATAAATTGTACCTACTTTCTTTTTATGTATAAATCTATGATATCTTTGACATTCCTTGGAGAATAGAATAGATAGAAAATAAAATTTATTTGCTTGAAATAGAGTTGTACAGAGGAAAACAAGGAAAACATCGTCAAGAAACCTGGATTCCAAATATTTGTATCTGAAATCATATCACTAAGAAGGCAATTGCAAGTGTGGTGATTCATTCTCCTTCCTCTTATAAATGAGAAGAGACCTGTGCCTTGTTGTAGGGCATTTTATTAGTATTTTAATATTACGCATTCAGTTAATCTAAGTAAAGAGGTTAATAAAAATGTCTTCGCTCCTTTGTTTTTCTTTTAACTATATACGCATTACGCAGTTTTAAATAACATGACTGTTCACAAACATAGTGTCATGAGGTAATCGCATACACAATATTACAAGAAAGGCGATCGTTTTGCTACGCATAAGGATTGTCAATACAAGTAATGATGGACATTAAATACCCTTAATTGAGCAGACAGACACCTAATCTGAATTATCATAGTATATTGATGTGGTCAACGGAAAAAGTTCCTAGAATACCGCCATTTATTTTGTTGACTTGTTTTATTTGTTTTTTAGAAGAGCTGGTGGCATAATGGGTTCGAATCCCACCCACTCCTCTTCAGACGTGAACCCACTCGTAACATAAGCAATTTAGCTTAGCACGAGGCGTTAACAAGAATACCTACTACTAATGTGCAACAAACATTGATTATTATTTAAGCTTTTAAGAAAAACAAAAAGATAGAGAAAACAGATGAGGTGATTTTACTACAAGTTACAACTTACAGATATTAGTATTGAAACTGTTTACGAAAAATTTAAACTTTAGAAAAAAAAAACGTTTTGCTATAAGAACAAAAAAAATTGGTTGCCTGTAAAGTCGGTATACGGGCGAAAGTTTTACGTGACAACGACTTTGAGTGGTAAAATAATTTTAATGTAAATATTCATTCGTATAGTAGGAAGAAGGATGAAATAATAGTAACAATTTAAAACATTAATTTATACAAAGAATCTCGCACTGAATTTCATATTAACAAAATTTTATTTTTACCTATACCTACATATACATACGTATTTATATACAAACATTCGGCGGGCCTCTCTCTCGTTCGGTGACTCATCGTAACGTTACCGAGCGTTACACTTTTTCATAAGTGACTCCCAGCCGCAACCTAATTTAAGACGTTGTCACGTCAAAAAACATTTCCATTGAAAACAATATTTTTGTTTCAAAACGAGTCATTTGTCTTCTTTTTAAGAGTTAGAGATACAAGATCCTACTCCTTCTAGAGTCACAAGATACAATCTATGCTTCGTTTTTGGCTCAAAGCAAATGTAAAGTGTATCAATATTTTAAACACATAACATTATTATAAATAATAATATGTTGTTTACACTTCTACGATGTAGGTACCTACAGTAACAAGTCAATCTTGCATCTGAGTCATTGGTATATACCTTCTGACACACCGAAATTCGGTCTACATAGGCCTACTCATCCAAGAAAACCCTAAGTATTTATCGATTTATTTACCTGAACACACAGGATTGCATTACACTGTAAGAACAGGAAACTGTAAGATTGACCAATCATGAGGAGTGCAGTTCAAGTCTTACTAATTTATGTTCTTAGGGAAATTCCATTGTGAGAGACAATGATGCAAAATAAACAAAGGGGTAAAATTTATTGAGCAGCACAATTAAGTACAGTCAGCAACAAAGGTTGATGAAACCAATCAAATTAAAAAAAACCTGACACGATTTTTCTAATTTATTTTTACCCGACTGCGCCAGAAGGAGGGATGTTTTTCGAGTGTACGTATTATTTGTAAGTATATTTATAGATACAAGATACAGCCTCCTTAAGCAAGGTACATTTCTACAAGCGTTAACAATGATAGAATGACATTAAATGTATGAAAATGACATTTCTCTTCGATAGGTCATGTGACTTAAACTTTTCACCTTCATACAGTAATTGAGCGATTCGATCAGCGATAACGATCGTAGAATAAAACCTTGTCGAAGGGGGCAGGTATAAAAACAATACCCTTTATGTATAACCACTTAAATATATGAAATATAGTCTAATTCGTAAAATAGGCATCACGAAATACTACAAGGGAATATGATAAATTGGTTACTCAATCACAACAGGCTGATCTGAATTAAGTTTTGAACACATATTACGTACCTATTAATATTTATTCTGATAGACAAGTCCGCGGGTAGAATAGAATAGAATCTATACGAGTATGTATATAATATATATCGGTATGAGAATTAGTTACACAGATAAAACCGCGAGGCGCAGCTTTAATAAAATATCTGACATTAGGATTATGGTACCTAGTCCCTTTAGTCTACAAGTCTTTAAAAAAGATAAAATCTGTTATTTGCCAAAGCGATGGGTCTCACAACAACGATTGAGTGGCCATATTAACAAAACATGGCGAAGACATTCAGATTGAAGACTGACGATAACTCAGCTCTTTGTTACAACAGATTCTATATTACATTTTGTATTTTTTTTAAAGATTGAAACTAATATTTTAAGAAAAAATTAACCTGTAATATCTGAAACTACTGAAAATCCTTTCACCAGTAAAAAGCTAAGCACTTATATTTTAGAAATTATATGTAGTTGTTAGTTTTTCTTTTCTTATTTTATTCGCCGCTTATGGCGCGAAAAAATGCATTTTCTTTCTTTCTACATAGTTAGCAGGCTATTTTGTGATGTTTGATGCTCACTGAAGATGGCACGGGTAGTGGGACAAGACTAAGTCATGTTAAACACGCGTTGCATGGCAGGCGTTGTCATCATATTACATCTATTTCAACTTCCATTGCCTTCGAAGAACGTGAAAAATTACAATGTCGTGCTCAAGCCTCGAAGTTGAGCAGGAGTAGAGGTATGTCTACCTAGGACAAGTTATTCAAGTTAGCAGAAACAACTTCGAGAAAGAAACCGACTGATAGATCCGTTTGGGCTGGGCAGCGTTTGGTTGACTACCTTCGTCGAGACTTCTCGTCGCCTATTCCGCAGAGTTTGAGGTTTAAAGTTTAGTCTTTAATGAGGCCTTATTATTATATTTATATTCGGGCCTGAGGCCAGTAGTGGGACATTTATAAATATATTATGTCCTACTGCTGGGCACATGCGTCTTCCCATATAGAGAAGAAACTAATATTGATTTTTTTTTCACTGCAGGTTGTCGATTTCAAATACCAATTTTTGGAATCCATGTTTCTTCAATAAATGCCAATGATGTCATAAAATGGTTAAGGAAGTACATACAACTTTTAAAAATTCACATTGTTACCTATAGTGGGTTCGAACCTGCAACCTTGTACACGAAAATCTGTTCATTGAACCGATAGTCCACCACGTCATCTTAGATCTAGATCTACGTCACCAACAAAAATCATGAAAACAGATCAATTAATGCGAAATTACCTGCGCATAATCATTGCTTTAAATTTATGTTGGTACAATAAATTTAGTCATGGGCAAATTCACACCTCAAGCTATGAGTAAAGTAGGACATAATATTTTGTCACGTCATGCTGAAATAAAGCTGAATCGAGTCACTGAAGATGACGGCGAATAGGTACACAACAGATCATACGTATATAGGCTGACAAACAAATTAAAATATATCTATCTATTTACTGTTTGGGCCAAAACCCAATAAATAGAACCCACACTTAATTATACACCTATGGGAAGTCGGGTCCCAAATAGAGAATGCAACTTTTGTTTTTATGTTTTGTTTTCCTTGTGTTTTTGTTTGCTTACTTATCATCACTATTTAGGTATACAACGTGTATAAAAAAGGTGAAATAATACTACTTATCAGATATTGAAGTATGAACTTCAACTTGGCCCAGTCATAATTTTCAAATACATACTTAGATATTTTTTTCCTATGAAATAAATAAAAACTTTTTTATAATATTTTAACCACAACCCTAAACCTACGCTACAGTTAATTGGCTCGCGTTGCGATGAACTCGCTTACATTCTGAATTTTAAAGGGATTTCTATGGTCATCATCGCGATGTTTTCACTCTAAACTTTAAAGCCTAATAATTAAAAAACCCATGCACTTAGGTATCTCATACCGGTGCCATAGGAATGGAACTTAAATAAACTTTATAATATTGAAAGTATTATTTCACCTTTCTGAAACACGTGGCTTAGTACAAAACAAAGTCGCTTCCCGCTGTCTGTTCCTATGTATGCTTAGATCTTTTAAACTTCACAACTAATTTTAATGCGTTCATATAGTTAAATAAAGTCTTTCAAGAGAAAGATATTTACAATACAATATGTCATGTATAGTATTTTTTTTTTCTTTTTTTTTTTTAAAAGATTACTAGCAATGTGGGTCGCACATTACTAGTAAACTCGATAACCCCTCGTGCTAAGCTTAGATGCTTGTGTTACGAGTGGGTTCACGTCGGTAGTGTAATGGGTGGGATTCGAACCCGCAACCACATGATCGCAAGTCCGACGCCCTAGCCATTAGGCTACCGCCGCTTAAATGTAGTAGAGAAACACTGATAATTTTGAGGTTTCTAATCACATGTGATGACGTAAATAAACATCTTGTAGTAATAGTTCAACATCGCACCTGTGCGAAGCCGGGGCGGGTCGCTAGTAATTATTTCAAGTTCAATTTAACTAAAAGTCTGTCAAAATAGACAGTAGTAAATACTCATTTAGAGACCTACCCAACAAAAAGAAAATACCTTTCAGGGTTATCAAAAGGGTAAGGAACGGCTAGAACGGATAAATCCTCTTTGACACTTTTTACACTACACCTGTGTCGAGTTTTGATGGTAAATCATAATGCTCCTAAATATCTTTGTTTTGTAACTACAAATTGTATAACTCGCTTACCTTTTTACCAAAATAGGTAGGTACCTAATACTAAAAATACAGATGAAGAGGAAAACGAGCTTCCAAAAAATATTTCCATAAAAAATATGCAGCATCGCATCATGCATGCCATGTGAACAGGAATCTCATAATGCGGGGTTTATCATACTTAGTACATAAATATTACAATTACGTGTAATGAAGTTAGGGATAATGTTAAGGAAACTGCAATATTCTTTAGAATACTTTATGTCAGGTTCTTATCATTCTTTTCTTGATATATATCGCTAACGACCACTTAAGAGCAACTGGACTTTTAACATTTTATATTTAAACTAATAATAATATCATGGGACAACTCACACACGGCCAACTGATCCCGAAATAGGCAGTGCCTGTACTATGGTAAACAGAAAATTGATAAACATACTTATATATTTCTAAATACATACATAAGATAAATTACTCCAGAGCAAATGATATTACTCATCACACAAAAAAATTTTCTGGTGGGAATCGAACCCACGACCTCCGGTTTAGCATTCAGGGTTCTCTAACCACGAGACCAACAGACCAGTGAATGAATGGTTTCCCGAAAGACGAAGGCCACTCGGAACACCCCGGAGATGGACGGACAATTTGACGCTTTTTATAATGAGTGAACTTGATTAGCTTATAATAAAAGAAAATTAAAGGAAGAGAGAAAGACCCTTGCGTAAGTCAGTTTGGGCTCTAAATAAATAATAATAAGTATATTTAAAATAAATAAAGTAGATAGGACACACCTACAATGCTGGGCTTGCCTTCATAATCTTAGTTGAATGTAAATCTACCAAAGAATAAAAATGCAGATTGGTGTTATGGTAAAAAATACTCTAGAAATCATTCAATCCTCCTACATCATTTTTTTCGATAAACTATTACCGAGGTATAATGCACGGATCTGCTGTTTACATAAAATGTGTTTATAGTTAAGTTGGAAATATTTACAATAATAACATTTTTATTTAAAAACAAAATTAAAGAAAATCTAAATATAACTTTATTATACGTATTATGCAGCTGTTAAAATCTATAAAATATTATTCTTATTGATTTCAAACTGCATTCATGCATCACAATAATTTATATTATACTAGCTGTTGCCCGCGGCTTCGCTCGCGCGTAAAGTAAAGAGTAAGTAGTATTAAAGGTAGATGTATTCTGGGATTTTCAAAGTAAGGAGAATGTATAAAATTTTTCATCTAATATTATGGCGTTAAAATAATAATAAAAGTAAAGTAAGTAGCAAAAGCATTTGTGTTATGGAATCGGAGACAAAAAAGGTACCATAAACACCCAGACTCAAGACAATGTATAAAAGTGATTTTCTACATGGACCCGTCCGGGGATCGAACCTGGAACCTTAGAGCTGGCGACACCTTAAAAACCGGAGTGAACGCCACTCGACCACGGGAGTCGTCATTATAGATATGTCTTAGATGGTCATTATCTTATCTATTTATCTTTTCATCTGTCTATCTTTGAGAATTCTGAACTTCACATACCAACTATTTCAGCCCTTATTTCACCCCCTTAGAGGGTAGATTTCTAAAATCTACCCTCATAAATACATCTATATTGTATTTCTATATATATAGCCTTCCTCAATAAGTGGGCTATCTAACAGTGAAAGAATATTTTTTCAAATCGGACCAGTACTTCCTGAGATTAGCGCGTTCAAACAAACAAACTCTTCAGCTTTAGAATATTAATATTAGTATAGTTAAATAATTATAGTATCTTAGCCGTGTGCAGCGCCCCTTAGTGAACTCCACTGCGGGTGTTTAACCTACGACAAACTTATTATTTGCGGTTGGTACAGTATTCGGGTCTAGGGATCGAACCGCAAAATTAAGTTTGTTTTTTTTGTATATACTTTTCCGGGATAAAAACTACCCAGTGTGGTGCCCAGGATATTAAAGAACAATTATACCAAGTTTCATCGAAATCGAACCGGTAGTTTTTGCGTGATGCCTGATGATTTTCACTTCTACAGATTTATTATAAGTAGTACCTATCTATACTTATAATAAATCTGTAGAAGTGAAAATTCTGTACATTGAAAATATCAAAAAAAATTATGGCGGGGTGTGTAACTAGACCGACACCGAACCCAAACATGTGATTAGAAAAAATTTTGTCTGTCTGTCTGCCTGTCTGTCTGTCTGTTTGTTCAGGCATCACGCAAAAACTACCGGTTCGATTTCGATGAAACTTGGTATAATTGTTCTTTAATATCCTGGGCACCACACTGGGTAGTTTTTATCCCGGAAAAGTATATACAAAAAAAAACAAACTTTATTTTGCGGTTCGATCCCTAGACCCGAATACTGTACCAACCGCAAATAATAAGTTTGTCGTAGGTTACGTCACCCGCAGTGGAGTTCGATAAGGGGCGCTGCACACGGCCAAGTAACTATTTATTAATCTGTGACACGGCTAAGATACTATAATTATTTATCTATACTTTATATATATTATATATTATCTATACTAATATTATAAAGCTGAAGAGTTTGTTTGTTTGAACGCGCTAAACTCAGGAAGTACGGGTCCGATTTGAAAAATTCTTTCACTGTTAGATAGTCCACTTATTGAGGGAGGCTATAGGCTTCTTTTGGAAATCTATCCCCTAAGGGGGTGAAATAGGGGTTGAAAGTTTGTATGGGAAGTTCGGTATTTTCAATGATAGACACATGAAATATCGTATACGGGTTTCTGAATAGAAATAAATAAAGATGTGTTTCAGCGATTTTAAAAATCATCCCCCTAAGAGGGTGAAAAAGGGGTTGGAAGTTTGTAGGCATATGAATTGTGTCGTTTTCAAAGATAGACACATTCAATTTCATACAAGGGTTATTAGTTAGAAATAAATAAGATGTATTTCCGAGATTTTAGAAATCTATCCCCTAAGGGGGTGAAATAGGGGTTGAAAGTTTTTATAGGAAGTTCGGTATTTTCAATGACAGACACATGAAATTTCGTATACGAGTTTCTGGAAAGAAATAAATAAACACGATTTCAGCCATTTTAAAAATCATCCCCCTAAGAGGGTGAAAAAGGGGTTGGAAGTTTGTAGGCATATGAATTGTGTCGTTTTCAAAGATAGACACATTCAATTTCATACAAGGGTTATTAGTTAGAAATAAATAAGATGTATTTCCGAGATTTTAGAAATCTACCCTCTAAGGGGGTGAAATAAGGGCTGAAATAGTTGGTATGTGAAGTTCAGTATTCTCAAAGATAGACAGATAGATAAATAGATAAGATAATGACCATCTAAGACATATCTATAATGGCGACTCCCGTGGTCGAGTGGCGTTCACTCCGGTTTTTAAAGTGTCACCAGCTCTAAGGTTCCAGGTTCGATCCCCGGACGGGTCCATGTAGAAAATCACTTTTATACATAGTCTGGAGTCTGGGTGTTTATGGTACCTTTTTTGTCTCCGATTCCATAACACAAATGCTTTTGCTACTTACTTTACTTTTATTATTATTTTAACGCCATAATATTAGATGAAAAATTTTATACATTCTCCTTACTTTGAAAATCTCAGAATACATCTACCTTTAATACTACTCTTTAAGCGCGAGCGAAGCCGCGGGCAACAGCTAGTAGATAATAATTCCTATAAGTCAAATGTTTATTTGTGTGTAAATAAAAATATTACCAGTAACTTACATAGTTTTTGCATTCAGCTTACATTTCCATTACTAATTTATATTTAAAATAACAATTATGTACTTTACTTAAGTATTTGTTCTGAAATTAATAACTAAGTAACTGGATAAGACAACATTTCTTTTTTTTTTGTGAAGCAAATACATAATACTTAGTCGAAAGGTAGGGTCTCTGTTGGTGTATGAAGTTGGCTTCTGCGGTTTAATCTTTGGCCTTCTGCCCTTCCATATCGAGCGTGGTTGCGTTACCTATATAACTTGGAAATAACCAACTTTGCTGTTTGTAACCGTTCGCACTTTAGCCGTGGCGCGCGCTCTTTTGAACGCAATCGAAGGTAATTCATAACAAATATTTACTAACTTTAACAATTACATAAATATTGTGTTCATAAATCAAATAATATTTTAAATAGTCCTATTTTAAATTTTCCTTAGACATTTTATTTGTTACCTTTACCATTGCAACATTATTTGTTTAAATTACAAGGTAAAAACAGACGTAGGCATATAATTTAAATTCATTATATTTAAATTATTCTAGAATATAATTCAGTTATGAAATAAAGTTACAAATGTTGAATATTTGCATATTAATTATTAAATGTAAAATGAAGCTAAAGTTTAAAATATTGTAACAACCATTTAAATCACGATTTAATTATAATCAACTTAATTAAAATTCAAATTTGTACCGAATTGACAACTCAAGCTTTGAAATCCTGAAGTTGTGTGTAAAAAAATAACGCGTGTTATTATATAAAGTAACTAGCTGTTTCCCGCAGCTCCACCCGCGGTCTCAATTTTTTTATTAAATTGAGATGTAAGCCATCTTTCAAGTTGGATCAAACTGCACACGGTGTGCAAATTTGATTAAAATCGGTTCAGTAGTTTCGGAGTTCATCCCGGACAAACATCGTGACACTGGTATTATATATAGGTAATAGAGATAGCTTCCAATTTAGTTTTATTTTTGTTTTTGTTATGTATTTGATTATTTTGTATTACATTAATTATTAATTTGCCTGATATGTGGAATAACAACATGCCTTGTCCTTACTAAGTCATTATTTAACCTAAGCCTTCTTGTTGAATGCCGCAACTCAGGTCAAGACCTAATTGGATGATATTGTAACGAAAGGTTAACTGTCACTAAGCACCTCACCTACTATGTCAACAATAAAACATACTAATATATATCATATAAATAAAATAAAAATGAATTTACTAAGTAGTGCGGTACTCGTTCGTTATTTGACATAATAATCTGTTTTGACGGTAGTTATGAAACGGTTTTCGAAATATAAATACGCGGCGTTCGTTAATGCAAACACGGTGATTATTTTGAAGTTTAATTTGTTTTTAATTTATTTAATAAGTCGACAATTTTTGCAATCATTCTGACTGGTATTAATTCCTTAGTGCTTAATAGGACGTCATTAACAGAAATTGAAAGCTTTTGAGATAGCGATTGTATTTTAATAAGTGACTTTTGTTTACCTTGGGATTTAATTAATGAACAGTCACATAGATTCCAAGTCATTTACCCTAAACATTTCCAGTGTCCATTGAATTACTTAGCAAGTCTAAATATTAGATGTGTATTAGCAATGGTGACAAAGTGTGAGGAAACGGTACCTGCTTTTGGTTTATTTATTTAAGTTACACGTGTGTTTGTAACATCGTGTTACGTCACTAAGATGTGGAGAACCTGTCGTGAGCCGTAGCTTTGCAAGAGCTTGAGTTCTGAAGAACAGAAAGGACCGTGACCCGCTTTCGTTTACTTTGCATTTATTTCGACTTAGACCGCGGATGATATTCGCCGTTTATCTAATATTATAGCATCAATCAAACTTAATCATCGGATGTTATTATTTTTATAGCTTAGTAAGGTTAAGGTCAAAGAATAAATTTAGTTAAATCTTAAAAGACATAAAATTTTGAGATGTTGAGATTTGAATGTCATGCGTGTTTTACGCTTTTTACAGATGTGCGTATCCTTAATTTTTTTTACCCAATAAAATTAAAAAGCTTTATTTATTTAGGCTTGTTAACAAAACCTCCGGTATTTAAGACTAAGAGATTTTGTATCTAACTTGAAATGCTT
Organism: Plusia festucae; assembly: GCA_950381575.1. Classification (NCBI taxonomy): domain Eukaryota; kingdom Metazoa; phylum Arthropoda; class Insecta; order Lepidoptera; family Noctuidae; genus Plusia; species Plusia festucae. The sequence continues at coordinate 10,868,232 of OX494434.1, forward strand.
TAACATAACTGCCAGTTAGTTATAAAACAGCAAATCTGAATCAGTTTAATTTTCCAGAATCAATCACTATGTACGTGTCGGTCGTGATCCTGGTTGTGACCCTGGTGGCGGGCTCCAACGCCTACTCCTCAGGAGCCCCCGCGAGCGTCTGCGGCGACATGGTGCCGAAGCACCCCGTACCGGCCCAGTCCACCCCACCACCATACACAATCACCACCAGCACTAAGGTAGCGGTACCGACACACTAAGACATACAAGTGATAAAAACACTACATTTAAGTCCAATGTTTGGCATAGGTACATTTAATAGCCATTTTCTAGAAAACTGCAGGACTAATTTTGTTTAAACTTACACGATTATGTAAGTTGACAGTATAAAACATACACATGATACAATTAGTATTTTTGGAGATATGCGTGGACAAAATTGTATCCACACATTGCACAATATACCTACTATAGTACCTATTGTTTGTATTATTTGGGACCCCTAAAAATGATAATATTATTTGTGGACATTTTGCAGTACCTACCAATAATAATAAATATTCTATACATGCGTATCGAATTAATAATCTCCATTTTCGAAGTCAGTAAAAACTTATCAATGAAGGTTAAAAGCTTATGTAAGAAGGTTAAACTACCAAAACCATAATTATTGTGTCAGGTGAAGAGTAAATATTTATTAATTGATTCCTCATTACTCAAAACGCGTACGTAAATATTATTCTAAGGTGAGAGAATGACGTACTGTCCGACCTTTCTCAACCATATTATTGATTTTCGACCCCGAACAGCTGACACAATCTGTCTCAGTCTGCTGCTCAAATTTATATCATAAATGTGCACCATTTACTTGAATATACTATTCATAATTTTGAGTATTTGAATAACATTGATCAGCAAAAATGTACTTGAAATTCTGTACAGTACACAGGTACAAGTAGTAAAAAAAATATATAATAATAACAGTGTAACAATTACTTACAGGTAATCTCTACTTGAAAAAAAGTTCAGTCACGTACTTTAAACTTAAATTTAATACATAATGCCCGTTTGCACAAAACTTAGGCACTTGCTAATTATAATGAACTAGCTGTTTCCCGCAGCTCCGCCCGCGGTCTAAATTTTTTTTATGTAATTGAGAATTTTCTTTACTATAAACCTCACGGAGCCCGAGACCTTTCCAACGAATGCAAAACCGTGGAAATCGGTTCGTGCGTTCTGGAATTATAGCGTCAGGAAGGAAAACCCGACTTATTTTTATATAGTAGACTAGCTGTTGCCCGCGGCTTCGCTCGCGCGTAAAATAAAGAATAGTATTAAAGGTAGATGGATGTATTCTGTGATTTTCAAAGTAAGGAGTATGAATAAAATTTTTCATAAAATATTATGGCGTTAAAATAATAATTAACGTTAAGTAAGTAGCAAAAGCATTTGTGTTATGGAATCTGAGACAATGAAGATACCATAAACACCCAGACTCAAGACAATTTATAAAAGTTATTTTCTACATGGACCTGTCCGGGGATCGAACCTGGGACCTTAGAGCTGGCGACACCTTAAAAACCGGAGTGAAAGCCACTCGACCACGGGTGTCGTCATTATAGATATGTCTTAGATGGGCGTTATCTTATCTACTTATCTTTTCATCTGTCTATCTTTGAGAATACCGAACTACACATACCGACTATTTCAGCCCCTATTTCACCCCCTTAGAGGGTAGATTCCTAAAAGGCTAAAATCACGGAAATACATCTTATTTATTTCTAACTAATAACCCTTGTATGAAATTAAATGTGTCTATCTTTGAAAACGACACAATTCATGTACCTACAAACTTCCAACCCCTATTGCACCCCCTTAGAGGGTAGATTTCTAAAATCTCGGAAATACGTCTTATTTATTTCTAACTAATAACCCTTGTATGAAATTAAACGTGTCTATCTTTGAAAACGACACAATTCATATACCTACAAACTTCCAACCCCTATTTCACCCTCTTAAGGGGATGATTTTCAAAATTGCTGAAATACGTCTTCATCTATCTCTAACCCGAAACCCGTATACCAAATTTCATGTGTCTATCATTGAAAATACCGAACTTCCCATACAAACTTACAACCCCTATTTCACCCCCTTAGGGGATAGATTTCCAAAAGAAAAATAGCCTATAGTCCTCAATAAGTGGACTATCTAACAGTGAAAGAATTTTTCAGATCGGATCAGTGCTTTCTGAGATTAGCGCGTTCAAACAAACAAAAAAACAAACAAACTCTTCAGCTTTATAATATTAGTAGGTATAGATAATAATGACCAGATCAAAAGCCGGAACATGCGCTATTAGACCAGGGCCGATAATTTTTATACCAAAAAAAATAATAGTAGGATGAAACCAATTAGAAAAGGAAGGGAATATGGTCAAAATTAAAGAAAAAATAAATTACGGTCGATCCGAGTTCGGGAAGGGGGGGAGGGGGGGGTTTTAAGGGTAAAAAATGGTTTATCTTGATTTCCAGCAAAACTACAAGTCCTATGGAAAAAAGTCAAATGGCAAAGTTGTAGATAATAAAAAGATCTACAACTTTTGTATTTACACTTTTTTCACATAACCTCAAAATGAATGTGAAAAATCCAAAAAACCAAGTTTTTGGTTTTTTATTTTTATCTTTTTCAAAAATATATTTTTTTTCACGAAATTTGGTGAAAACTTACCTTTTTATGTCCCAAATACGCTGTAATTTATTTGATTAAAAATATTTATTTTTTCACCTTATTTTGAATTAATATAAAAAAAACACCCTAATTTTCAATCGAAAACTCACCCGTCAAAATATCAGCTTTTTTCAAAAAGTATGGGGGTTTTTTGTTCGTTGAAATCTCTACTTTCTGATGGTGTAAAAAAAATATACATTACTATAGTAAATGTTCTCAGAAAATGCATAATCACTATGTACAATTTCATCAAAAAAATGACATTACTTAATTTTTTTTTCAGTTTAAAGTTTATTTATTAAATTAGAATTACATTCATGTCATAGAAAATCTCACAAAATGATTCAGATGAAATTCTGGATGAAGAACCAATGCAGACTGGAAAAAATTGAAGCAATGACATTTTTTTGATGAAATTGTACATTGTGATTATGCATTTTCTGAGAACATTTACTATAGTAATGTATATTTTTTTTACACCATCAGAAAGTAGAGATTTCAACGAACAAAAAACCCCCATACTTTTTGAAAAAAGCTGATATTTTGACGGGTGAATTTTCGATTGAAAATTAGGGTGTTTTTTTTATATTAATTCAAAATAAGGTGAAAAAATAAATATTTTTAATCAAATAAATTACAGCGTATTTGGGACATAAAAAGGTAAGTTTTCACCAAATTTCGTGAAAAAAAATATATTTTTGAAAAAGATAAAAATAAAAAACCAAAAACTTGGTTTTTTGGATTTTTCACATACATTTTGAGGTTATGTGAAAAAAGTGTAAATACAAAAGTTGGAGATCTTTTTATTACCTACAACTTTGCCATTTGACTTTTTTCGATAGGACTTGTAGTTTTGCTGGAAATCAAGATAAACCATTTTTTACCCTTAAAACCCCCCTCTCCCCCCCTTCCCGAACTCGGATCGACCGTAATTTATTTTTTCTTTAATTTTGATCATATTCCCTTCCTTTTCTAATTGGTTTCATCCTACTGTAATTTTTTTTCACTTTTTACAAATTTTGAAGGCTTCGGCCCTGGTCTATATATCCTGTAAGTATATTTATTTATGCCAGCTTAGCAGTTTGCCATCAGATCTCGTCACACACAGGCATTCATCAGTAGTGGATGCGCGATTCAAATACCGTCCGTTCAGTTTAATAAAGACAAAAATATGAATAAAGTAACCTTGATGACCTAGCTGTACCCGCGACGTTGTTCGCGCTGATCAGTCGTAATAGGTATGCATGTGAAAAATATTTTTGACTGACTGAATCACTGAATGCGCTTTAGATGGCTCAAGTCGCCTGATACGGGTATTTGACAATTTGGTTTCTTTTATGTAAGTCGCAGAAATTGCGGGATTTAGATGATGGACTTATCAACTAACTGACTATGAACTTCACCTGTTTAACAGTAAAGTGTGATTGTAAAAACTTTATGCATTTTTGTTTGTCTCGATCAGGCATCAAAAATTACATGAGCAGCAAGCTATCTAAAAAATTAGCCATGTAAAAAATTACAAACTAAAAAATAATACAAAACACAAAAAGGGTTAGCTCGATATATTCGTACTTCTGTAAGAAAGTCGGTTCTAGAAATAAAAAACAAAATATGTAATAACATCAGGATTTGAACACGCAGCAAGATATTTCACATTTCCTATCGTATAACCACAGAGCTGTTTAATACTGCTGTAGGCATCTTCAATAGTTATTCATACTTCAATAAACTGATCGCTATGGCAACGTTATTTTCGCCATGGATACTTTTTTGTTTATATGTCAAAGATTACGTGTACAGATGAATGGAGATTATGTAAATTTAGAGTTTGATCCCTATTTAATATGGACGACCATATTGATGAGAGCTCATCCTAAATTGGACTTTCTGTCGCCGATATCGCTTTCTATTGATTCAAATGTACATAACTTTTTTGTTTATGAACCGATTTCGATGAAACCAAAACTAAGTAATACCTCAAGTTACGTATAATTTTTGTATATAAACATTGTCTGCATGGGATTCATAGATTTTACGTGATGTGCGCACAAACAAACATATAAACAGACAAACAGACAAACAGACAAAAATTTCAAAAGTGATGGAAATGGGTTCTGTTAGTTATCTTTTCACACGCTGGCTATTTTTTTTTTCAATTTCTTCAATGTACAAAAATGACTTTTCTACAGATTTATTATATGTATAGATAATAATACTATAAGTGTGTATGCAGTATTTAAAGAACTTACGATAATTTGCACGAATAAACTTTTCTCAAAATTAATCTTTGCTAATAACTGTTTAATACTTACTGCGTGTCTATTACAAACATAATATTACAATGCAAGCTCTCAAAACAAAGGAGCATTGATTAAAGTACAGAAACCTACAACTCAAATTCAACCCAAGACAATTGACAATCGCGTCACGAGAAAGACATAATAAAGACATAATAATAACTATTGAAACATAGAGCTACCTATTAATGTAATTCTTTATTCAAATATATATTATGTTGATGATACAGGTGGTGAAAGCTGGAACGCCCATGGAAGTTGTGATCAGCGGCAAGACCCCCAAAGACACAATCCGCGGCCTGCTCCTGCAAGCGCGTCAGGGAGACAAGCCAGTGGGTACCTTTACCCTAGCCCCCAGCGACCCCTTCGCCCAGCTCCTCAACTGCGGACAACCTGGCGTAAGTTGTTACCTATGATCAGAATTTTGATTCCATGTAAAATTATATATCTGTGACGTAAAATTGCTCAAAGCTACTATTGAGCTGTAAATAAAAATCTGATCAATGTGAAGTATCGAGAGAAATTTTGTCGAACGTATAATCAGAGCAACGAATTAATACTCTAACATAAGAATTAGATTCTACTATAACTGCACATGCATATTGACTGCACAGATAGCCGAGTGGTACCTATAGGTCACCACGCTAATTACCACTGTGCGTGACGTGCTGCGGGTTCGATCCCCGCATGAGACAAGCATTTGTGTGATCCACAAATGCTTGTTCCAAGTCTGGGTGTTCTGTGTGCATTTGATTTGAATGTTTGTGAAACCCCCGCGACACAAGGATTAAATTCCTTAGTGCGGACGTCGTATTTTAAAAAAAGAAAAAGAAACTTCTACTGTAATCTAGTAATCTCTATATAATTGGGGTCGAAAAGCCCTGTAGTTAATATATATAAATAAAAAAAAAATATGTATCAGCTTCATGAAAGCTTTTTTTTGGCAGTGTACTTGAATGTACTATTTATATTGCTATAATTTAGTATCTATTAATATTTAGTACAATAAAGAAGTTAATACATAGATACAAATTTACTCTGTTTCTCTGAGATTCATTGCGTCAAAAGCAACATTAATATATTTTAGCGGCCGAAGCGTCTTTTCAGACGGTTGTGATTATAGATAAGTATTATGCAATTAAGGTATTCGTAAAAAGAATTGCCTATTCCATTAAGATTTAAATAGGTATGTTAAAATCGTACTACCAACTTATTAATTACCCCAGAAATATTGCAGCTAACTGTATTAATTAGTAAAATAGGTTTTACGCTTGACTCTTCATAAAAGTATCTATATAAAAAAAACATTTAATTGTACTAAGAAAAAATTACAATGGCTTAGGAGCCCAAGATAATAGAAGATTTAAATAATTTAATCATAGGAAATATTTTTTTATTATGAAAAAAAAATGTGTCTTTGTTCTGCGTTCTCAACATGTCCATAAGGCCTTATTTAACTACTTACATAATTTACATAATCGCGTCCTTGAGTGTATAACTTTACCCACCTTACTGTTACAATAATACTTTGTTTAACATCTATCGTTGTCCACTTATTCTGAATCGTATTCATCATTTGGGTCTACACGATCAAGCTTAGTTCAGTTTAATATTAGACTTGTACCAACCTTATTTATTATGGTTTAAGGTGTAAGTTCACTGAATTATTTTTATAGAATAGCGGCAATTCTATGTAAATAGGCATAGGTAGATCCCACGTAGTCTCCTAAAGAAGTACACCATTGAAATAAGATAATAAGAGTCTCGCATTTCCCTCCCGCTTGACCTCCAGTCGAGGAAGTCAATAATTAAACCCTGAAGGACTTCCGCCCTCACACAAAGATTGATTTGATATGTTTTCCTTATTATGAACTTAGATTTAATAACTTTACTCCGAATACTGAACCCTTAACTTTAACACGGTCTTAAATGTCCATCTGTCGCTACTTCACACCTTAAAGTAACAGATGCAACATGAGACTTCAAACTGATTGAAGTTTCAGTATACGGCCATTAGTAGGTATTGTTCTATAATAACAACCCCTTAAATTAATATTGCGATAGTAATTAATTGTTTTGATATCAGCAAAAAATATGCACTTATCATGGAGCAGACTGTTCGGATTTAATAAAACACAAGCAAAATCCGGAATTTGAGCCCATAAAGTTAACATATAAACCAGGAAACAATTACTAAATGCAAAGTTGTATTACGTGTTACTAAATTGAAATTGAATTGCCCCTTTCTATATTAACACGACTTCTACAAAAACTCGTAATCAGACATGTTCTGCTACAATGGAAAGATTTTTTTCAAGGTGTAAAAACGCTAAACCGCCTTGTTGTAAAAAACGTGATAAAAGAATTCATACAATTGTTTTACACTTCCGTACAGAAATAAGCCAACTGAAGGAGTGCTTGATTTAAAGAGAATTGAATGGAAATTTTAACTAGGTTAGACTCACGACCTAAATCGGGCCTGGATATCTAGTAGGTTTAAATAAAATGCCAGGATAATCCTAGTATCCTACTAATATAATAAATGTGAAAGTGTGGATGTTTAGATGTTTGGATGTTTGTTACTCAATCACGCAAAAACAGCTGAACGGATTTGGATAAATTTGACATGCATGTAGCCTTTGACATGGAAAAGAACATAGGCTACCTTTTATCCCGATTCATTAAGTAGTTCCCGAGGGAAAAAAATGTTTCCGAGCTAGGCCGTGGCAGACAGCTTTGAAATTTGTTATTTTTCTCTATTACAGCGCGAGCTATAACACGGGTGAAAATTTTATTCCATTTTTCATTACTTTCACATTTTTAATTTCTTTTTGGATAAAATTCAGAAGTCCACGCAGACGAAGTCGCGGGCGGAAACTAGTTATTTTTATTAAAACCACTTAGGTTACACATTTATTTATACGTAATGTAAGTACCATCGTACATAATATAGGGTTTTGTATGAAAGCTTGGGCTCAGACTAACTACGAATTTACCGCAGTTAGCATGACTGCTTCACTGGACTTTTTGCCGAAACCCTATAGACCTAAGGGCTTGGCGGTAATCTGCTGCCTCAACGAACTACATCTGACGGGCACCCCTAGCACGATTCGGACCTCGACTTAGTTCGTTGTATAATAAGGCAAACAGCAGGGAAGGGTTGTATCACCACAAGTTTTCATTATTTAGGGATGCACATGGGGATAATAAATATCTTCCTTTACATGCCTACCATCCCTTAAAAATCCTACAAAAAAATCAGCCAGAATTAAATTAAAATTAATACTTATCTACTGCAGTTCTTAGAATTATTTATAGATATTTGAAATCAAGCATTTGATTGCATTGAATTGGTTTAATTAAAGCTTCTCAGTTCTCTAGCCAAGGTATTCGATCGCAGACTACACAAATACATAAACTTACTTATATGATAGGTTTCTCAAAGCTAAGTTGCATCATCCAAGGCTGGTTGTCGGTGCAAGAGGTCGCATAGATTTGGTACCCAGTAGATGTCGAAGTATAAATATCGCGACTTCGGCAGCTCTATTTTTTTCTGTTGAAACTCGTAAATAATAATTTCCCTATATGATAATGGACAAAATGACGTCAGAAGATACTTAGGTATGCTCAATAATAAATTGAGCTTTAATTTTATGTTTTTTTGGCAACGATTTTGTTGAATCTAACAAATTATTTACATCCGAGGACGTGGAACCCTTCACTCGAGTTTAAATATAATTATAGTCATTGCCAAACAACCGTCCCGTGGCTAGCAACTATGTTCTTTGTCCGTTGTCGTCAATCCAATGGCAAAAAGGCTAGCACTTTGTATCAATGAGGTAAAGGGAATGAGGTTGTACGGTTGTACCTAGGTACCTACATAAGTTGGCTGTTAATTATGCGTTGATTGTGTTAGGCCCATACCATTCATGTAGGTAGGTATCTATGGAGGTATTAACACAAGATGAATAGGTATAATTTCAGATAGTGTCAGCCAGATATTTACAATACATAAAACGTGTAAAGTGCGTAAATATAGAATAGAGAGGGTATAGTGCCACAAAATTATATGACCCAGTGACGGCTTCGCTTTTGTTGAATTTAGTTTTTCGACTCAATGGAATTTTCGTGGTTTTTAAAGTAAAAATAATGCCCCGCCCATTTGACATTTCTACAAGCGATAACGATGAATCGGTTAGATGACATTAAACGTATGGAAATGACATTTGTTTTCGAAAAGTCACGTGACTTAGACTTGTCACTTTCATAAGTTTCATACATTTAATGTCATTTATGCGATTCCTATCATCGTTAACGCTTATAGAAATGTCACTTGGCTAGGGAGGGCTGGCCTAGTGTACAAGGAGAGATTAGTAAAAAATATTCGTTCCAGATTTGGCCACGGGGTCAGAAAAGTTTGTGGCACTTTATTGATGTGAACGAACTATTACCAAGACTTGCATAAATCGATTAGACCTTGACCGGTTAGGGTGATCAGCCTTTATATGTAAAGCTACCACACAAGGTCATGTGTTCCAAATAAAGCATTATGTTAGCCTCTGATTTTATTGTAAATATTGTAAGAAAAAAGCGGTTATCCCCTTTTAACAGAACACTCTATATTCCTAAAGTCGGTATTAGTTAGTGCTCCGAGTGACTAATGTCAAATCGGTCTGGTGTCTATAAACATTGTCCCAGATTGCTATAATTACGCGTATGTAGTTATTACCGTAGCCAGAGTGGTATAAGTAGCTAATTAATTTATCAAATAGCCCTATGGTCATAACTCGTACGGATCAATATAGACTACCTAGAATGACAAATAATGCGTTAACAAGAATACTCCATAATTATTGTAAAAGGAAAAAAAATAATAGGTAGGTTACTAAAGATACCTACAGGGAGTTAATATAAGTACCTACCTACCTACCTACTTAATAACCTGAAAATACCTGAAGGCACTCCTTCATTGAGTCTGCAAAAACAGATTTATTAAAAGCTAATCCTCAAGGATCGAGAAATACACTATATAAAAATATTTATCAATGTATTATTTTATTCCAGAACGCTGTGACCCACAAGAAACACGACGAGAAGTTCGACAAGCAAACTGTTGCCTTCACATGGACTCCTCCCGCAGGATTCAATGACGAAATTAAATTCAGGTAAGCCTAGGTACCTTAGAGACAAGAAGCTTATCGTTATTACAATTACCAAAAATAAAACTGAATAAAAATAGTAAATTTTAGTTCAGCTTAGATGTATATCCAAATTATATAATTCTAGACATAGGTAGGGAGCGTTGATACAAGGGCAATGCAGGGGACAGACAGGCGCTAAATAGAAAGGGCGTCTGGTTGAAGAGGTCATAAGTTCGTGTACCTTAAATGTCATTCCAGACAAATTGGATAAATATTCAGACAACAAAAGTTCGCGTGATGCCAATTTGCAGAATTAACTCAAAAATAACATGCGTAGGTGTTTCTACTGAAGTTGATTGGGTGTTTCTTTGTTCGTTAAAGATTGATTCGTAACGTAGGTAACAGTGGAACAACGTCCGGATTAAGAGTCATTTCCCATTAAAAATTATATTTTGCGATGTTCTATTTTGCAATGTTCTCGTGTTAACGAGAGGACAGAATGTATTTTCTTGTAATTCTGGTCTATAATCGTCCCACTGCTGGGCAGAGGCCATTTGTCTTATAGAGAAGTAACGAACATTGATCGCCACGGCTGTTCAAGGGGGGTTAGCGATTAAATGCTCCAGGCTTTTTGGAATCCAGGTTTCCTCAAAATGTTTGCCTTCATCAATTATCAATGATGTCTTAAGAATAGTAAAGTTACATATAACTGAAAAAGTCATTGATTCTCGTCTGCAATGGGTTCGCACCTGCAACCTTGCGCACACAAATCCGTTCATTCGACCACTAGGCCAGCACGACATTCACGTATTATCTTATCAGGAACTAAATATTGATTATTGTTTATTTTCAGAGCTACCATTGCCCTCAACGGAGCCGTATTCTGGGTCGGTGTAGAATCAGCGCCCGTCAAAGTGACCAACTAAATTATTTTTAAGCACCTAAAGTATTATTAATCCTTACTTTAAAATAATTATTATTACAATTAATAATTTATGACCTTCAATCCCGCTGGTATTACCTATATATCTGTTAAAGTATTAGTAATTTTACAACAAAATAAATAATAGAATTTTACATTTATTTTTTATTTACACCTTTTCTACAATAATTATTAAAAAGAGAAAAGATTTGAACTCTTTTATGTTTGTAACGAATCAACTTAATAACTACCTGCTAGATTGATTAAAAAAATTGTCACTGTATACTACATTATCACAGATTTTTTCATTACTTACAAGATAAATAGGGTTCGAAGGCGGAATTGCCATTTATATTTTGAAAGAAATAATAAAGACGGTTCAATTTTAACAAATACTTTATTTCAAACATAGCACCTAGAATTTTTGTCTTCGAGATCCTTTACAAAATTCAAGTCTCAATACATACAAATAGTAATAGGGTAGGGTAGGAACTAATAGCTTGTATCTACAGTGGAGTACTTATTACATTAAAGATATTATCACTGGTAATTCTCATACCAAACATTCCATTTTCAATGAAAATTAAAAAAAAATTAGAACTTACACATTTTGGTCCAGACCATGTCTTAATGTTCTATTTGTCGAGTTAATACTAAATAATACGTAATGGGAAGACTTGACAATTTCAGAGTTCCGGTTGCCCTGTCCTAGATGGAAACACAGTACTATACTTATTTGAAAAGAGGTCTGCCTCTTTGGCAGGAGTCTTAGGCCGATTGCGAGATGGGCAAGATTTGAAGACAATATAACTAAATAATTACTATATTATACACTTTTACGTTTAACACAACATTTTTTCCTAAATTAAGCTTAATATTTGTACCCATACTGTAAATACAAGCATGAAGCTTGCAAAGACTTATAAATTCAATCCTTATAGCTTTAGTGGAGGATGCCCAAAGTACAAGATATGCACAGATATTCGAGTATCAATTAATTATGTTGGAGTAGAAGGAGAAGACTTTTCGATTTAAATAAATTATACAGTCCAGGGACACCCCTGGACATCAATAGTAACACTACTATTGCCTTCATTTTATTTCGAACAAAATGTGTATGCATATTTTTTACTAATTTCGCAAACACGATAACATTTGCAAGAAAAAAATCGATTGGGAACTAACTTGTATCGTAACAATGACAGTATTTTTTTTTTAGAAACAGGATTACTAGCAATACCCACTTTGCTAGAAACCCTATTTCCTTGAAAAAAAAATACTAGTACGCACATTATTAGTATTCTTGTTAACCCCTCGTGCTAAGCTAAATTGCTTGTGTTACGAGTGGGTTCACGTCGGTAGTGTAATTCGTGGGATTCGAACCCGCAACCACATGATTGCAAGTCCGATGCCCTAACCATTAGGCTACCGCCGCTTCAAAGGACTGAAACACTGGTCTGCGAAATTCATATCAATTTTACATAGGCATTGTGTTAGAATTACAATATATTATTAAAAGTGTCTGCCTCCCCTTCAACTCTATATAATAATTTTACCACAACCTGGATCTTCAATTGTAAGTCTTTGAGCAAGCTAATGTTAGGAGTAAAGCTCAAATCCTATTCACATTGAAGCAATTCCAATACAGACCGCTACACACTTGATAAACACCTATTGTTACAATCACATTCACAACAACTGCAAGTCTCAGTTATGCAAATATTTGCAGTTGTTAGCAGAATAAAATAAACATGCAAGAAAAAATGTACGTCACAAAAATTATGAGAATAAGACTCAATATTAATAAATTCGTAAAAAGTACGTAAGCAACAATTACTCTTCATCAGCAGCAAACACAAAATGAGATCGAACTGCAAATAAATATAGTAAGTACATTAATGACACGGTCGCGAAAGTACATAATTTCTTAATTTATAATCATTCAAGGAACTGAGACTCGCATGTACATTTATACTACAACATTGGCATATTATATTCTAGCAACTATGGAAGATGATATCTGATGGAGTACCTATTAATATTCGATGAGTGTCATGTAAATGTATAGAAAACAGTAATTGACAGCTACGTTAACATGTAATTCCATTATTACAGCCACCAAATTAAGTTATTACAGTAAGATTGCAAATTTTACTAAACTATATGTTGGAAGATTTAAATTGTAGATAAATAATGTATTAAAATGGATATGTGACATCTTATTACTCTACAGAGATAGGCAATGCCACTGGTCATTATATTAAATACCTATGTTGTATATCCTGTCATGATACAAACACTAAACAGTTATAAATTGGCAAGACAAGGTCGTAGAAAATTTGTGTGGGTTATGTGTAAAAGGCAATTTTGGTGAGTTGTTACATTATAACTTATACAAACATTTACACACACAACCACACTGACTCAGTTTCTTTTCCTGTTGTGATGTAAATATTATCATAATAGTTCCCCTTAATATTTATTATCAGTAGTACATCCTGCCTGATTAATACTGTGCTCAGGCAGCCATATATTTTTAAAGATACATATTTATACGAGAATATTCCTCCAAAACCCCTCAAAATAATAATAAATACAGAAATAAATATGCCTACTTCATAGATAACATATGAAAATTGTAATCAGAAATAAAATTGTCATTTGGTCTAAATTAAATGCACTTCAATTTAAAAGTCTTATACCTAAATATAAAACATCACAGTTAATACTGAATAATTAGTAAATAAATACATAGAATTAAATAAATTATTAATTAAATAGGCTATCATTGGTTTTGTATGAAATAGTTTTGCCTTTTAAGTTGCCTGTAGAGAGAAATGTACTTCCCAGCTGCAGATGTTCTTGGAACAACATATTGTTTGCAGAAAAGCTTGGGGTCGCGAGCCTTCTCAGAAAGTTCCCCACAGTCAAGTGCTCGCAAGAATGCAAGTACAAAAGTGAAGCAATTGTGTCTTTCTTCGTTGTATCTATGAGCCTGCCATAGAGGGCTCAGACTAATCTGCAACAATTTTTCAAGAATATCAGCAACATGTTAGATTTAAATTAATATCTTGGTCATTTTAACAATACAATTAGCAATACCTTGAGCAGAACACTATCCCATATCTCATTCCACAGCTCATCAAATTGCTCTAGCAGCAGACACTGGTCCCAGTCTGCACTGGAGTCACAGTTATTCCATTTCTTTGTTATTGGGTCCACACCTTGTATCCCTCCTTCACAAAACTCCACAACATAGCCTTGGGAGTTAGTCACACCTATGTGTAAGTCTTTGGAATTATAGTAGTCGCTGTGAGAAACAAAAAATCACGTAAGCATTAATGGTTTGATAAGGTTCGTGAATCATTTTATGGCAATGATTCAAATAACATGCAGTACGACACGTATCACTAAGTCTACATTACTTACTTGAGGAAATCTCCATGGGTAGGTTTCATGACTATTGCACGAGGATGTTGAGATGCTTTAACGAAGGGGTAAGGTACTCTAAAACAAAAATAGGGCACTTAGCAACAACCTTCAGTAACCAATGTCTAAAAACCCCGTTACGTAAAAAGGTATCGTTACCTGAAAGGTAGCAGGTTGTAGTCATATCTATCTAGTTTTTGTTGACATACTGGACATTTTTCAGGTATTATTGTGCAAAATACTTTGTTATCACAATGGTGGAAACAAAGAATTCCCGGATCCATTTTCACACAAATAATAAAGCTGAATTTTCAATTAAACGTCCACTTTTTATTATATGAACACGATCGTTAACTATCCTAGGTTTGTTGAGCAAAATAATACATAAAACAAGATAAGAACTTAATAACTTATCAACCTAGCAAAGCCTAATAAGAACCTCGTAAGGACTCCTCCATTGTCCACCTTTCACAATTTGACTCTTGCTATGCTAGCTTGAAACCTCAAAGCAAACAACGTTCAAAACCATGTATGTATATGTTTTAATTTTGCGCAGTAAATTAAAAGTAAAATCGACCGTTGAACACATCATACTTTTTCTGCTGTCAGTATCTTGAATAATGATTTTTTTAAACATTAATAGAAAACTCAATTACAAAGGAAATAAATGATAGAACAATTTTGAATAGTATTAATTTTTTACTAAGTCAAGGTTCTGAACGTTAAACTACGAAAACAACAGTTATTGGTCAGCACAACAGCTGTGAGCATATGATTAAACGTCGTTATTTCATTGGCTATATGCAGAATAACTCTGAGACCTGATTTGTCGAAAAAATTCTAGTTTTTAGCGCCAAAATTTGAAAGAGTTGTCATGGCTTTGGGATTTTATGGATTTTATTCTCATTTAATATAACAAAACAATACCAGTTATGTATATCGTTTAAATAGCTAGTTAAATGCATTTATTGGCCAGAGATTTTACTTATTGTCTGTGTTAAAATAACACCAGGTTTTTTTTTATTTAAATTGTGGATTTAAAGTTAAACTAAGGATAATCTATATTCTACTCTTCTTATAGCATCTCCTGAAAAGGTGTCTGTGCCATAATAACTTCTTATAAATCTTAATTTATTTTACACCATGGCCTAATTTACATCAAAGCGTGTTTGGACTATGGTGTCGAAATTTTGTCAATAATCGTATGTCACAGAAGCGGTCTATTGTGTGTTTATCAGTTTCTATGGCAACGAGCCGTGGCGGTAAACCACACCTCGCTGATGAGACCCAGTTCTGACGCCAGTGTGCACTGTAGAGCGTGCGATCTTTTGTTAGGATCTACTCCCAAATGTGTTCTATGATAGATAAATGGCAGTTTAGATAAGCTTGTGGCAGTGAACGAAAATTTAATGTAGGTATTCCTTAGTTTAAAATTCTGAACTTGAACGATATGTGCTTAAAAACTTAATTGAAAACTTGGTGCTAGGTAGTTGTGTCAATGAACTCGATATTAACGTATGTATCGGTCACTTTAGAAACATGAACATTTTTATAACACTTGAATTATTTTTCTCTTCATAATGGCTGTGGGGAGGTTTAGAAGTGTGATACAAACAGTTTGGTGGTTGCTAGCAGCAGCGAAGGTGGTGACCGCGGGGATCTCTTGCCTTAGTAGCCCTTGCTTACATGGTATATGTATAGATGACGTCAATACGTAAGTATACCTACAGTAACTACTAACTATATTAATAACTAGCTGTTGCCCGCGGCCTCGCTCGCGCGTAAAATAAAGAGTAGTATTAAAGGTAGATGGATGTATTCTGTGATTTTCAAAGTAAGGAGTATGAATAAAATTTTTCATAAAAATGATGAAATCGAACCTGGGACCTTAGAGCTGGCGACACCTTAAAAACCGGAGTGAAAGCCACTCGACCACGGGGGTCGTCATTATAGATATGTCTTAGATGGGCGTTATCTTATCTACTTATCTTTTCATCTGTCTATCTTTGAGAATACCGAACTTCACATACCAACTATTTCAGCCCTTATTTCACCCCCTTAGAGGGTAGATTCCTAAAAGGCTAAAATCACGGAATTACATCTTATTTATTTCTAACTAATAACCCTTGTATGAAATTAAATGTGTCTATCTTTGAAAACGACACAATTCATGTACCTACAAACTTCCAACCCCTATTTCACTGTCTTAGGGGTATGATTTTTAAAATCGCTGAAATACATCTTTATTTATTTCTATCCTGAAACCCGTATACAAAATTTCATGTGTCAATCATTGAAAATACCGAACTTCCCATACAAACTTTCAACCCCTATTTCACCCCCTTAGATGATGGACTTATCAACTAACTGACTATGAACTTCACCTGTTTAACAGTAGAGTGTGATTGTAAAAACTTTATGCATTTTTGTTTGTCTCGATCAGGCATCAAAAATTACATGAGCAGCAAGCTATCTAAAAAATTAGCCATGTAAAAAATTACAAACTAAAAAAGAATACAAAACACAAAAAGAGTTAGCTCGATATATTCGTACTTCTGTAAGAAAGTCGGTTCTAGAAATAAAAAACAAAATATGTAGTAACATCAGGATTTGAACACGCAGCAAGATATTTCATATTTCCTATCGTATAACCACCGAGCTGTTTAAGAGTCCCTATCAATTTCGCGGTTCGAAAACAGAAATTTCCAACTTTTTCAGCGCAAATATCTCAATAATTTCAAGATATCTGTTCTGTTTTTTTAATGCACAGTTATTTATCATTCATTTATCAAGTAAGTGTACAAAGTCAATTTTTAATAACTACTCAATATAAATTATGAAAAATAAAAACCTAACACATGTTTTTACGTAAGCACGAAACAGCAGATTTTCCAATTGCTTTTTTAGCTTACTGATAGCAAATAACAATCTGAGAAAAATCATAAATACTGGGCATATAGTATGCTAGTAAGTAGACAATGTATTTTTTTAAATTTCAATGAACTAGTACTTAAAAAAAAATGTGATCCACGCTGAAAAAACCCAATAAAGTCATGTGCAAAATCGTCGTCTATGGGTAAGAATTTATTGAAAATAACAATAAGCATTATATATTTACAAAACTGAGGTATTTATCTACCAAATCCAATTTTTATATTTCATTTCTGACTTCTTATTTATTTGTAATAAAATTTCTAAATAATGCCTTATAAGCCGATGCGCTCGCTCGATACATTCAGTCGCGCCCAAGGGCTTGTTGGCGACGGACCTGTGTCGCCCGTGACGTTCGCCGCTCCAAACGAAACTCTTGAATCGCGCGTGATTTTGTACTACACCTGACCAGTTTTGAGACCGTGAGTAGATTTAATTTTTTATTTATGCAGTGTGAATTTTTATGATTTCATAATGTTGTTTATACATATTAATGTTTTGTACTATTAGTAAAATAGTGTTTAATTTTTAGAAAATGGGTTGAAAAGTGATCTTTACTATCAAGGAAAAATCAAAAGTAAAAAGAAAAAGGTTGAAAAAACACGAAAAGCACTTGCAGTTCTTAGGTAATTTTTTTTTTGTAATTACGAAAACTGTTAGAATTGGTTATTATTTCTTGAATCTAAAAATGAACTTTTTTATTTTTGTAGAGAATTAAATAGGCAGAAATCTACCGAGAATCAAAATTTACCTGGAACATCATCTATAAGCGAAAAGCCCCCATCGGACACAAGGTATTCCTTTTATCTAGATTTTTTTTTTATTTATCTAATATATCTTAATATATATAAATCTCGTGTCACAATGTTTGTCCTCAATGGACTCCTAAACCACTTAACCAATTATGATAAAATTCGCACACCATGTGCAGTTCGACCCAACTTGAGAGATAGGATAGTTTAAATCTCAATTATATAAATCAAAGATGTTTGAAATATTTACATGTAACTTGATACATGTAAATATTTCAAACATCTTTGATTTGGAATTGAAAATATTAATGTCGTATTAATATAATTTCAGAACATGGATTTAATTCAAGAAACGCCTGTCTCAATCAGCTTTAATTCTCTCGATGATTCTTTAGAAGATTTAGTCATGGAGTTGGATCAAGTATGTATTTGCATGTACCATTTTAGAATAAAAATTTTGAAACATTTATTTATTTGTTTTGCCATTTTCTGGTGAAACATAATATATCCGACTCCTCATAATATTTGACCACACATTTCTGTTTTACCTGTTTCAGTGATTAAACATAACTAATATTTTTTCAGTCTGCACCATCTACACCGATACGAATTGAAGGAAGAAGAATAGTTGACTATCAGTATTTTTTTGACCAACTCGTGGAGATTTCACAACACTGTGTAAAGTTTGGATGTCAAATGAGCTCTCTCAAAACAATTGAAGAAAAGCGACGTGTTGCAATAAAGTAACTAAAAAATATCTCGTTTTTATTTTCCTGAAATAAAACACATAATAATAGAAAATTATACACTCCCATGGAGATAGTTGTTCAATTTGATAGACTGTACCCCCCACCTTTCTGGTAGGTACATCCTGTACATTATCTGCCTAGCCTTTTTTGTAAGTGACTGCCGTAACTACTAGGTAACGATATTTTTATAAGGTACTTAAACATAACACGTCATAATCACAATAACATCCATCCAGTATTACGGAACTTAGTGGGTAATAAAAACTATGCAGTGCTGACAATAGCGTTTACGGACCAAGAATATTTGTTGGCGCTACACCGTACGACAACGCACACTACGATTGTCAGCGATAGTTCGAACGCACACAGAGATACTGCGCTCAAATAGTTACCTAAACTAGTAGCGCGCCGAAATTGATAGGGACTCTTAATACTACTGTAAGCATCTTAAATAGTTATTCATACTTCAATAAACTGATCGCTATGGCAACGTTATTTTCGCCATGGTTACTTTTTTGTTTATATGTCAAAGATTACGTGTACAGATGAATGGAGATTATGTAAATTTAGAGTTTGATCCCTATTTAATATGGACGACCATATTGATGAGAGCTCATCCTAAATTGGACTTTGTGTCGCCGATATCGCTTTCTATTGATTCAAATGTACATAACTTTTTTGTTTATGAACCGATTTCGATGAAACCAAAACTAAGTTATACCTCAAGTTACGTATAATTTTTGTATATAAACATTGTCTGCATGGGATTCATAGATTTTACGTGATGTGCGCACAAACAAACATATAAACAGACAAACCGACAAACAGACAAACCGACAAAAATTTCAAATGTGATGGAAATGGGTTCTGTTGGTTATCTTTTCACACGCTGGCTATTTTTTTTTTCAATTTCTTCAATGTACAAAAATGACTTTTCTACAGATTTATTATATGTATAGACTAGCTGTTCCCCGCGTCGCCGCCCGCGGTACCAAATTTTTTAGTAAAAAATATAGCCTATGTTACTCAGGGTGAATGTAGCTTTCTAATGGTGAAGGAATTTTTGAAATCGGCACAGTAGTTGAGTTTATTCATTACAAGCATACACACACCCACAAAAATATTTTTATTCTATTTTTAATATCAGTGTAGATAATGATTTAGCGTGAAGCCGCACGTGTCAATATTTATGGTATTAGTATTACGTAAATATATTAATCCGATTGAACAATTCTACAATAATATTTTGGTACTTTCAAAATATACTTGATAAGTAGTAGAGTCTACAAGTATTGCCTCAAATAGGACTTTCTCAAGAAAAAATAAGATAGCGTTTGAACACCATGTAGATGATGAGATTAGAGAGGGTGGATACCCTCTCTAATTATTATGCTAATTATTTTTTATTATAGCTGTTATTACTACTTAACCCGGTAAGAAATTAACCCCCCCCCCCCAAACGTACTTTCTTTTATTTTATTTTATTTGATTGCAGTACATACGCATGCTATTGCGTCGACGGGTACACTGGGGTGCAGTGTCAAACTAACTGGGACGAATGTTGGTCGAGCCCATGTCAAAATGGTGGTACATGTATTGATGGTATAGCATCTTATAACTGCTCGTGTCCTGATGGATTTATTGGTAAGTTATCACCAGGCACTTGCGCTTACAAAAGGAATATTTATTTATGCAGAAACATCTTACCAATAACCTGTCAGGTTTTTCATTACAAGAGAATCCCTTATCTTTTCACCTGTATATTACCGATAATCGAGTCGATTCGGAGTCGGATCCGATTTCTGATCGACAACGAAACCGACTCCTTGTAGGACTCCTTGTGTATATAGATACACACACACGTCCAGTACGTTCTATTTTTCGCCAACAAAAATTTGGTCACCGATTCTGGTCGATTATCGGGCGTAGCTTTAATATCTGACAATGTTATTGTAGCGGCATAAGTGTAAAGTGACACGAGTCGAAAAAGATGCGATGCAAGCAGTTTTGTTAGTTGACCGCGAGAAATTATCCTCCTCCTGTCTTAGAGTTAAACATTATGTTCAAATTAGTGACGGGAATTATAATATCAGAAAGTTATTATCGCTGTTTCCTTTGACGCCCTAAATAAAATAAACACTCTAAGCTGGTGACCCCGACATGATAGTAATATTTGTGTGTTTAGAAATGGTAGCCGATGGTTATCGACTACCTATCAAAACGTCAATTTAATAAACGTGTCGAGTTCCTTTATCGTAGTCATGTGTGCTGTTTGCAGAGCCTACTTACTTTGTAGGGAACAAACAATAATTAATTATTAAACTGAAATTGAAGATACCTACTCTTCTGGCTTGTCCAATAAAAATAAGTGACAATCAAGCCACATTTAAAAAATCGTAAATAAGAAAAAATGGTTGATGACTCTCCCAAGTTAACTTCAATATTGTTAGCAAATGACAAGGACCAATTTTGAAAAAAATATCAATAGTCCATAATTTATATTCATGTAATATTTCCGGTCATGAAATTCGTGAGAGAAAACTTATATTTTCAATAAAAAAGGGAACTGCAATGCTTTTTTTAACATTTGAATTTATTAGTCTGTTCAACAAATATTTTACGGTCAAAGCTTCGAAGGTTGTTGTCCTTAGTTCCGACATCAATAAATAGAAAAAAATAGCTTGATTACTTTAATCGTAGTTGCCTTTAGATTTCGATCTGGACTCATATTTATATCAATCAAGTCACTAACCTTATTCTACCTATGTACTACATACACGCATGTTCGTTTCGGGATACATAATTTCCAATATGAACAAAATCATGGGATTGTGGCTAAGTGTAAGCCGTACGGTTTGTCCGATAACAATGGTTAAGCTGCACTCGCCGCGGTTGGTCTGTGGATGGGTGACTATTTGTTAAGATACCTCGGTATCGACCCCTCCGAGCCTCGGAAAGCACGTTATGTTATTGGTCCCGACTGTCATACAATGATATTTTGCAGTCGTTAAGTCATTACGATTCTGACAGACAGTCTTCACATGGGATTTGATGGAATACTCAATGAAATGGGTTGTTGAGGTCAGATAGGCAGTCGCTCCATGTATTCAGCTGAATCCGGTAAGACTAGAAGCCGACCCCAACATAGCTTGGGAAAAGACTACAAATCATATTGTAGTCTACGTATTTGAAACTATTGACCAGCAAAAAATAGTCTATCTCCGATACTACAATTACGACACACACCCCCGAATAAAGAAACGCAAATAACTGTGGACAACATCACATACATTGCTGCGAATCCAAAGTAAGTAGTAAGCAATTGTGTTGTGGAATCAGAGACAACGAAGGTACCACAAACACCCAAACCCGAGACAATGTAGAAAAGTGTTTTTCTACATTGACCCGTCCGGGGATCGAACCCGGGTCCTCGGAGCTGGCGACACCTTGAAACCGGTGTGTACGCCACTCGACCAGACGACGACGTAGGTCGTCATGAAATTAGCTTTAAGATGTTCTTAAATGTCTGATGTTCTTAAAAAGACTTAACGGCGGCTTTAAACTTCAAATTCGGCCATGACACAACAGTCTGGAGGTATTAATATAAAAGGTGTTTTTATCTTATAAAATTTGTGCAAATATTCGAAGGTGACTACTGCGAGACAAACTACAACGAGTGCGAATCAAATCCTTGTCTAAACAACGGGACTTGCATAGACATGAACAATGGCTACCTCTGTTCCTGCGTCCCAGGATTCTCCGGAGAACATTGTGAAATGGACGAAGCAGTTTGTAACTCCACTGAGGAAGTCCGCTGTTACAACGGAGGTCAATGCATCGAGGGACCTGGCTTTAAATTCTATTGCAAATGCATGCCTGGTAAGTTGTTTTCGATACAATTTGTGGCGAGCCATTTAGTACGCTGTAACACGCGATTGAAAAGTAAACATCCTTTGCATTAGAATTAGGTACAGTCAACAGCAAAAGTAGATGATGAATCGAGTTTATAACTCTTGGAGTCAAAACTGATCACGAATATATAGCAACTGTACTAGTAGTAAATGTTTGGTATAATTTACAATCACATACTTTTAAATCACTTCGAGGCCACACAGTTCGACGCGAACTCCGTGCATTAGTATTGAATTTCTGATTTTGATCATCTACTTTTGCTGTTGACTGTACCTACGTGTCGATTCAATTTGAAATTGTGTTATGTTATCGATGACGTCTTACGACAAAGTTATTATTGATACTATGTATAAGATTTTCGTATTTATTAAACCATTTCCGCACTAAGGCCGGAAGAACGGTGGCAACTAAGAAAGCTGGCAGCCTGCGCCGATACAACAGCGCCTTAAGGAAACGGCCGGCGCGGGTACTAAGTAAGCGATGATTTTACGACAAGCAACGCTCCAATAGGCGCTGTTAGATCGGCGCAGGCTGCCAGCTTTCTTTCTGTATACGGCCTTAGGAATATATATTCAAATTCAAATTCAAAAATATT
The DNA here is from genome assembly GCA_950381575.1 of Plusia festucae. NCBI lineage: Eukaryota > Metazoa > Arthropoda > Insecta > Lepidoptera > Noctuidae > Plusia > Plusia festucae. The sequence continues at coordinate 10,891,675 of OX494434.1, forward strand.
ATTGTTACACACACTGGTTACACGTAAAAAAAAAAAAAGTTATAAACATCAGAGTGAATAGTGTCTGTGCAACAACGAGGTGCCCACTCAGCATCATGCTAGTTGTGTTGTTAGACACAATCCAGCGCTGGTTTTCAGTGGTCACCCCAAGTGACGTAACAAACGTGATAACAACATGACATAAACAAACTAACAAAATATATATAATCCTTGAAACGCGGGAGGTTTCATTTTTAGTGGTGCCTATATATTATTATACCACTCGGCTATCCGTGAGGTCGTAATAGTTATTCTCATTTTTACAGCTACTACTCTTATCTCTTTCTTAAAAATATACTTTGTATCAATTAACAGCTAATTTTGTTTTAATTCAGGTTGGGCCGGACTGAAATGTGAAGACCAGATAGACGAGTGTGAGTCAAATCCGTGTCAGAACGGCGGCGTTTGCATCGATGTCCACGCGGATTACATGTGCGCCTGCGCATTCGGTAAAACACTTCCTTGAGAGGGGTTTTAATTAATTAAAAATATATAGGTTAAAACAATCATGATTTAATTTTAGGATTCACCGGCAAAAGTTGTGAAGTCCAAATAGAATTTTGCGATGAAAATTCGTGTAGTAACAATGCACTATGCGTCGTGGAAGACGGTGCAAGGGTCTGTTACTGTGTGCCGGATTTCCATGGAGAAAGATGCGAATTACAATACGATGAATGTTTACTGGGACCAAGGTATTGGAAATAATATCTAAATATACATAAATTAAGTATATATTTTTATTTTCAAAATATAATCTGTTAATTTTATTACAGGTGTATGAACGGCGGTACATGCATCGATGGTGTAGATAATTTTACTTGCTCCTGTCCACCGAGGCTTACCGGATCATTGTGCGAATGCCTTATCCTTGAGGATGAGACATATGACTGTGAATACGTCAGCCCAACACCTCTAACTAGTTCTACTCAATCGGTCCTAACTACCTTAATTGAAGAAACCACGACAGCGAAACCCTCCACAGAAATATCGACATCGATAACATATGTTTCTTTTAACGATACAACGACAGTTATGACCACTGAAAGTGAAACGGTTCCTACAAATGCGACTAGCGCTGAATTAGAACCTGGTGTTACAATAACAACAGAAATGACTGCAATCAAAGACACGGACATCACTATACTACCAGATGAAACAACAGCCACAAGCGAATCGACCACTAGTATAACTGAAATATCGGTACCAACCGAACGCGAAGAGACAAGACCAACGATTGAATCAGATAACGCTAGAACAGACGCAACTACTGAGTGCCAAGGAACTTGTAATGGCACTTTCACAAGACTAACAACCTCTACTGAAATTGATTTTCCTACAACTTCAACGGAAACTACGAAATTTTATACACCAATTATTTTCCCTACAACAGAAACGATAGAAGATACTACTATAACTACATCTACCTCTACATCTAGTACAACATTGGAAGCTATACCGGAAATATCAACTACACCTAAAGTCGATGTTAGTACTGATAAAATGTTCACTGATGTTCCCACTGATCACCCGATTACTGATGCTCCAATAGGATATTCGTCCACTACTGAAGCTACGGAAGTAACTAGTGGATCCGAGACTGATCATGGTTATACAACAGTATCATCGGAATGTACTGATTCTATGTGTAATGACCATGGTAGCTGTATTAATACTCCTCACGGCATTCGGGTAAGAATCCTTCCGATATAAGACTTTATTACCATTTCTTAAAATTAAAAAATTGCACCTGTTTCTATTTTAGTGCCATTGCAACTTCAACTACGCAGGAAGATTTTGCGACGAAAAAATATCAATAACGTCCGCAGCTTTCGGAGGCAATTCATTTATATCACATAAACTGAAGAATGCTTCGTCTATCGACATAGCATTTAATGCAAAAACACTAATTACTGACGGAGAAATAATGCATGCGGATATCGCTAAAGGAGTTTACATGCAACTGTACATGAACTCTGGACTTTTGAAATTCAAATTTTCGTGTGGATATCAAACTATGCTTCTGAGCGAGCTGAAGACATTTGTCAATAAGGGATACCCAATGAAAATTGAGACAAGGTAACATGACCAAGTTCAAACCAAAAAACATCTTATGTTCTTATGTAACCATATAATTTCTTTTCAGACTGGACTTGTACAAGAAAGAGCAACACTGCAACGCTACGCTTCGTCTAAACGACACAGTGGCTATGAGTGGAGGACAAGTAGCCAACATTACTTCGCTCGATCACAATTCGACACTGCGATTGGGGAACTCCAGAAATGACAAAGAAGATGAGAACAAACCGTTCATTGGATGTATTACGGATTTAATTGTATGGATCAATTTATTTTGCCATAGATTTCTGAACATTTGGAACTGTATAGCCTACGTCATTTGGCATATTGGCCTTTTTATGGACTCTTTTTGAAGATTATCGTCAGTAGCCACTGTATTACTATCATCCACTTGTTTTTCTTCAAGGTCAATGGTGAGAGACGGGAGATATTTGGTGATGCAATTGATGCTGGAGAAGTTACGGAGTGTTTGTCTCTATCATGTCTTTCTGCTCCTTGTATGAATGGCGGTTCCTGCAGCGATCATCATGATAATGGATACATTTGTTCTTGTGCCAATGGGTAAGATATTTTAAGGTTTTTAGACTATATCCGGAATGAAATAAATGCCCTGGGATAGATGTGGCAGAATCTCGGGGTTTTTTTAAAAGCTTACTAGCAATGTGATTATTTACTAGTACTCTAGTTAACCCCTGTGTTAATTTGCCATCTGCATGCCTGTGTTGCAAGTTCACATTGGTAGTGCAATCGGTGGAATTCGAACCGGCCACCATATGGTAGCAAGCCCAACGCCCGAGCCTATTGGGATTGTACAAGAGAAGCCCAAGCTGACCTTGTCGGAGTCACGGTGAAAGATATTAACAGATCAGAATAAGGCCCAAAAAACTTTACTAGAAAAGTTTAGGCCAGTGTCGAATTTCCTGAAGTTGGATATCTTCTGCCTAGCCTTTTCTCCAGCTATGTTGGTTTTATGGCTCCAGCTATGTTAATAAGAAAATCATTCATTCATCACCATAAAAAATAATGTTTCTAATCAAAGTTTGTTTGCAGTTGGCTAGGAGAGCATTGTAACGAGTCTGTGTGTGAGAACAATCCATGTCAGTCTGGTGGTAGTTGTGTGCGTCACCCAGGCAGTGGGTTCCTCTGCTTATGTCCGTATGGAAAACACGGCATATTTTGCGAATATAGTAAGTATCATCAGAAACATTATGACATAAAAATCTATCACGAACGCTACTACAACTAAGTACTTATTTCTTGTTTTTACAAAATAAAAAGCATTTCTATACTTAAGTACTTAAGTAGAAATGATTTTTTTGTACCCTGATACCCAGCTAGGCTATTGGCTATCAGGGTCTTTCTATGTTATCTAATAGAGAGAAATCTGATGTACTAAACTACCTGCTTGTAATGAAATATCGTAAAAACTATTAAAAAGTCTATACCTACCTAATGTTCACTTATCACCTAAGTTGAAAAACATCAACGTTCTCCTATTAATTACGTTTTATTCCAAAACCCAGAAACTTTTACATTAATTTAAAACTTTTTTGCAGATGTAGAAATAACCCGTCCATCATTAGCTCCTATCAGCACCGGAGTATCTTCCTACATAATGTACGTATTGTCCCCGGCGGCCATGAACTCAGACCGCTTCGATCTCCGACTGCGCTTCCAAACGACTGATATGGATCAGATAGCACTGCTGGCTTTTGTGGGACAAAGTGGAAGGCATGATGCTAGAAGCCAACATCTAGCATTGACTTTCGTCAAGGGATATGTTATGCTGACATGGAATATGGGCAGTGGTAAGTTTATAGATTGCTGTAGGTGCATTATATGGAATCGCGGTAGTATGCAACGCGTTCCCGCATGGTCCCCAGTATAAGGGAAAGGAGAAGCACTCCTGCGGTTTTAGCTGGTAAGTACCCATCCGCCTTCACCAGGGCGGAGGAAGTCCATGAGGATTTATTCCGGGTTAAAAAAAAGGTGCATTATATGGTGATTCAGAAACAAAACACAAAAGAATTGGCTATTCGCCAAACTAATCGTGAAAGTCTATAGATTTAATAAATTATGCGCGTTTTAATGTCGCAATCGTAAAATAGTTAGTGTCGAAATATTCATTTACTTAAATTCTTTATGGTCTAATATAGGCACGTAGGCATAGATGAGTCATATCACTTTCATTTGTTTTCAGAAAGATTTATTTTAAAGGTCTCCACTTCTTTGCCAGCCACTGTTACTACACTAAAGAGATACCTGTTATCCCATACACTACAAAAAATGACGCCCTAATCCGCCCCATAGAAATGGGTACTAATTCATCTAGAAATACTGAAAGCATTTTTAAACACGAAGATATAATATCTTTGTGGAATACAGACACTCCTGGTCTTTATTCCCAAAGCGTAGAGAGTCTTCGAAATCATATCTGGATTTTCATTATATTAATTTCGACATACATATCGTATTATCCCTTATTTTACCTAGGTCCTCGTCGAGTATTCACGTCTCGTGCTCTAAGCCCGCGTCGCGGAGGACATGCGGTGCGCGTGTGGCGTCGCGGCCGCTCTGCAGGACTCAGCGTTGATGGAAGACACAACGTATCGGGAAATGCTCCTGCTCACAGCACCAAAATGACATTGCTTCCTTATATCTTTATCGGTGAGAAATTTGAAAAGATGGAAATTTTTAATTTATAATTATGCAATATACTTAAATATATAAAATTTTTGAGTATTTTCCCACCGAAGTTACTCCGGGTGAACATAAAATTGCATTTTATGTTCACCCGCATTCATTGCATTTTTTGGGAACACCTCAAGTTGTTTGTTGGCAGCTGCAATGTTTGCATGGGGTCTTTTTGAGTATTTGAACCCACGTAATTACAATTTACCAGTATGAAAGGATAACTAGGAGATATTGATGTAAGTAGATGACGAGAACAACATGACAGCGAATTCCAAAGCTGGAAGGTGCTAGTGCACTAATGGCCCATATCTGTGCATTTGTATTGACAGTACATTCGTCAAATATTCCACAATTACCACTCACATCGTAAATTTTATTCCAGGAGGACACCCATCCTATGAGTTCTCTGACCTCCCCCATGACCTACCACTACACAGCGGCTGGCGTGGCTGCGTGTGGGAGGTGGGTGGGCAGGCGGCTGGTGCCGGTGCTCGAGCGGCCGGCGGTAGAGGGGTCGGCCAGTGTGGGGTGGCGCAGTGCACTGCTAAGTCTTGTAACGCTCCACGGGGAGTCTGCATACACTCGCCTGCCACTTATGGGTGAGTTTAGTAAGGGTTAACTTAAACCGATAGATGGGCCATAAAATACAAGAAAAGAATAGGTAGGTACACAACAAGAGGGTTCCTCGGGAACCCACTCCTTCGGGTAAATACTCCCTCGGGAACCCTCTCCCTCGAGAACATGCTCCCTAGGGAACTCTCTCCCTCCCTCGGGAACTCCCTGCCTCGGGAACACCCTCCCTCGGGGGACATGCTCCCTCGGGAACCCTCTCCAACGGGAACCTACTTCCTTGGGAACCCTCTCCAACGGGAACCTACTTCCTTGGGAACAAGGGACATTACAAAGGACAACTAGGTGGCATTAAAAATTTTGAGCCTGTATACTTACTGCTAATAAGGATTAATTTAGATTTTTTTTAGGTTTTCAAAACTAATTTCAAGGGGTTCATATGGTTTTAAGGGTTCATAAATTCAACTTCCGATAACCACCCTATGTAAAGTTGAATGTAAAACTGGAAATATGAGTTTTAAAAACCTTTGATAGCGAACATAATATGTGCTTCCAGGTGTATTTGTAACGAGGGTTGGTTCGGTGCGACCTGCTCCAGCAGCCATAACCCTTGCGACCGAACCCACTCCAAATGTGAAGGGCAATGCGTCATCACAGCCGACAGCACCACGCAGTGCGACTGCCCTTATGGGAAAACTGGGATTTATTGCGAACAAGGTATCAAAGACTTACCAACATAAAATTATAACATACATACTAAAACAACATACCTAATAAAATTGTACATACTTTATTGTTTTAGAAAAAACGCATATTTTTTTAATTTCGATTTTTTGAAATTATCAATTGGTTTCCCATTGTAAATATTTCAAAATGCAAATGAAGGACAAATTTAGATTCCAAAAAAATTGCTTTTTTAATAACATATCTGTGGTTAAAGACGAAGAAATCCTCGTTGGTTTCTCAACTTTTCTAACAAGTAAGAAAACCTCCAAATATTTATCTCACAGACTTGATCCCTACGGATGTCCTGTTCACCGGTACTCGGTCATACTTGAAGCTGCACCCTTGCTCCATAACCAGCGTCAGCCTGTCTCTTGAAGCGGAAGTCAAGCCGGGAAAAGAACGAGGACTACTGGTCTTCGTGGAAACTCCGCATTTTTATACTGGTCTGTCTTTACAAGGAGGCTTGTTGGAATATCGGTGGACAGGTAACTTCTTGTTGTTGTTATACGTAGCCCACGACTTTGCCACCGTGGGTGTTATCGCGCCAAAGATATATGTCTGTACTAAATTTCATTTAAATTGGTTCAGTAGTTTAGGCTTGATAGCGTAACACACAGAGTTACTTTCGCATTCATAATTATTGGTAAGGATAGTGGATTACGAAAACAAAAGATGATGAAAATGTTAGATCTGCAAAATTTTTATAATCACATTCCCTTTTTTTTAAGTCCAGGACAAAATATTAAGATTGTTGTGAAATTATTTCATGTCTGTTTCCGCTTTTTTTCTTTAACTGGAGATACAATAAAGAGAATGTTTGGAAAGAGAAAATGTCGTAGAGATGGTCATCATCAAAGCATAGACCTGTATTATAATCGCGGAAGAAATATATGATAATATACCAGGCTTCCGATCAACGCGCACCTCTGATAATCGAGAGGTGTTCCAAGGGGAGGATTTGCAGCCTATAATTCTCTAGTTATTTTTCAGATCGGTTATCAGGAGTGACGTCCCTAGTCCGCAGTGGTGTAGTGGTCTCCATGTCGCAGTGGCACAGCGTGAAGGCTGGCCGCTACGGCAGCCGCCTCTACGTGTGGGTGGATGGTGCCCTCAGCACTGAGGCCATGCTGGCCCATGCCTACCCTCATACGGCTGGAAATGCCTCCATTCTTCTGGGTAAGCTGTTCATACAAAATAGGACATTTTAGATGGAATGTATGGTACTCCGTGATTAAAAGACATTGGTTCAATTTTAATCAAGCGGCGGTAGCCTAATGGCTAGGGCTTCGGACTTGCTGTGATTTGGGTTCGAATCCCTCCCATTACTCTACCGACGTGAACCCACTCGTAACACAAGCATCTTAGCTTAGCATGAAGGGTTAACGAGATTACTAGTAATTGCGACCCACGTTGTAGGTACACAGTAATCTTTATTTAAAAAAATCTTGAAATTACGGTAGTTCCCGAAAAATAGTATGTCTCGGTAATAATTTTCAGTGCCTACTGTCCTACCGGAATCGAACCTTTAGCACATCGCGCACAGATAGATAATAACTAGTGGTGGGCTTATTATACTCCTCGGCTATCCGTGCAGTCAGTCAGTTTGTGTTTTACTAAGTAGCTATGCAGTTCAATATTATTCAAATTTTCAGGTGGAGCCAAAGATTTGTCGTCTTTGCCTTTCGATGCGATGTCAGGACCACCGGCACCCTTCACCGGCTGTATTAAAAACTTGCATGTCAACAATATTCTACTGCCTTTGGAGAAACAGAATATTCAAGGTAATCCAACTTTTACTTTTCGATTGATGCGAATTTTAATGATTTAAGCTTAGATTTCTTGTACTACTAGAAAACTAACTTAATTTTAAACTGGCGTTTGAATTTCGCTTCAACCACGAAAACCTCTAAATGAAAAAAATATGTCAAGTTTGGTTGTGTAAAGATCACTTGAAGATATTTTACAGAAAATTTTAAATGCCTCGGGGGTCTTAGACCTCTTTGAACCCTACCATCCCCTCGATTCACTACCTCTACATCCATTGTATGGTGTACCCCAGAGGGCCGCAACGTAGCAGACTGTGACGGCACGGCGTGCGGCGACGAGGCGTGCGGCGGCGGCGCCTGCGTGCTGGAGGGGGGGCGCGCGCGCTGCGCATGCGCAGCCGGCCCGCGCTGCCGGCGACACGCGGCGTGTGACAGCGTCTGTCTGCGACCCGGAGGACGCTGTCGGCAGGACAGGTGTGTCTGTGCTGCGGGGTATGCCGGCGTCTTCTGTGACACTAGTAAGTGCTTCTGTCTTTTCCCAAGGTATACGCAATGTGAGACACGGCTTGTGAATGCGTCTGCCTACACACTGACTGACACGATAGCTGTGTCTCTGCTGTAATGCTGTGATACCAGATCATCACCAGCCCCCTTCATCGCATCTTATCCAGCATCTTATTTTCTTCTTCTATAAACCTCTAGATTTTTTGCGGATTTTGGCCATGCGCGCGTGTTATGTTGCTGCTCGATCCAAAGCGAAAGTGGTGTGTACTCCAAAAAATATTCTAAAGGTTTTTTATAATAAATTCAAAAGTAAAATCTAATTCAATTTCGACAAATAATAGATGAACAAAGTGCATTGGCATGATTGCGCAAATGGAACCAAGGAACTAATGAAAGTTTAAGAACATTGCAACTACTGCATTCATATTCGTAAGTATTACCAAATCTTTAAATTAAATATTTCTTGCAGAGATCAACGTAACGATCCCTCAATTTGATGGTACATCGCTGGTATCTCTTGGGCGTCGTGCCGCAGTGAGCCACACTAACCAACAACGGGTGGCGCCATCTCTTGCCAAACCCAACTATATGACTCTCAACTTCACCACCCCTGAACCCAACGGACTTCTGCTATGGATTCTTTTGGTAAGTAACTTTAATAGGTTGTTCGTATAGGTGCTATCCTTTGAAGGAAAACTCGTCACAACTTTTTTGTTCACAGGACACCGATTATATAGGCTTAGGACTCGAAAATGGATACCTCAGACTAGTCTGGTCATTCCACCGCAACAACGACGCGACAAGAATAGAACCGTCCAGAACTTTAGCCAAACTACTTCCTCATGCTGGTTTCCTAACTGATGCTGAATGGCACACATTAGAATTGAAAATGGATCCATACAATATTACGTTGACAGTCGATAAGACATTGGTGTATGCTGAGGAACCTGGCTTAAGACAGGAAAGTGATTATGAGGATATCGACGTGTTTATTGGTAAGTCCATATAATTATAACCTACTAAGGTAGCAAACGAAATATCTATATAGCTTGGCAAATGCGTATATTGTATTGCTAAGATGCCCACGTCGCTCCAAGACGTGCAACTTAATAGGGAAGGAGAAATTTGAACGTTCGCAACCATTGTTGCTTAGTTGGCAAAGCAACTGGTGCGTTGAATAAAAAAACCTTTCTTTGTATTCAATTTACAAATTCGTACCTGACACTTCCATGATCTGCAGGCAACTTAGCAAGTAAGGCAGCGGGGGAGGGGGAGGGGGGAGTAAAACGTGCACGCGGGATAGGGTGCTACACACGGGATCTTCATTCAACTCATTCAGTAGAATCCATTGGGTAGCAACGTCTTGTCAATTCTTGGATATTCACAGACGAATTTGTCAGGCTCATAGTCAGTTTGCTAAAGTTTACTAATTTGAACTCTATGCAGTCCGCGCAGTGTAGGTATTGCGCTGCCTCGCTTCCAATGGGAACAGTCCTGCTTAGTTAGTTCGTAGTACAAGGCACATGATATTTATTAAATGTACCTTCTTACAGGTGGAATAACGGAACAAGAACATGCTATCGCCAAGAAAATATTCCCTCATAACTTCAAGGGTTGCATCGATCATATATCCACGACGGAGAAGGCTTACGTCACTAACTACACAGAGCTTTACAGTGAAAATGTCAAGTCTTGCCAGCTGTTCCCTCCAACCTAACCACACTCGCATCAGAGCATAAGCAATCGACAAGTGTGGAAATACTCATAGTACAAACTCTCTAGTCTTCTCATAGGACCAAAACTGTGTCTTATTTTTAATTTAATAGTGGATTTAATTGTTAATAAAATAAATTAATTTTAAATAAATATAACATCTTTATTTATAAAATAGTTAGTAGTATAGAATATAAGTATTTTAAGTGGTATTTTTTTGTATGGTATGTAGAATAAAATTAAACGTTCAATGTACACAAAATATAGTTTTATTGATATATTCATGTTTAATAAATTGTATACATAACATCATCAAATATTATATTAAAACATATACATTTTTCGTTATACGTTACATACTCAAACACAAATACAATATGAGATGTTATCCCCGTTAAACATATATCTCATTAATTTAAAAACGTTTAGTTTTCAACACAATGCAGTAATTTCAATTGGCATACATGTTCAGCATCTAAACATGCTCCTTACACGAAGCTCGTGAACATCAGATTTATTTACATTTCATATTAAAGCATGTACATTTATAAAAGTCGTAGAATTCATTAGGCCTATTTACAAGTGGAATAAAGTTGGAATGCTTGACCGTAGTACACAATTTAGCTTGCAATCATTGTATTGTACAACAGTGTAAAACTCACTTAGGAACATCGATTCCTTCACTTGATTAACGATACTATTCTGATATATTTTCTAAAAAATAAATATTTATATTAAGCATAAAGAATAAATAATTGTTAATTGCACATCGTCGTTATTATAAAATTTTCGAAAATTAAATAATTTATAACATTGTAAGCTGAGCTTACTACTTCATTTATGCCGTACGGAAATAGGCACGAAGTGAATTTCTCCTCTAAAACAGAAATATTAACAAATTCAAATGTTATTTTTAATCCAAAAAGTAACGTGTACCCTAGGAATGTTTCGGACAGTAATTATAAGGATATATAGAAAGAATAGAGTAAGCTAATCACAGTAGAAGTAAATATTACATATTTACGATATATTTTATGCCTATTGGTGCGTAAATGTATTTCAACCATAAATAATAATAAATAAATACACATACATGGCCGCCGCGGTACTATGTGACGCCGGGGCGCCGGCTGCGGCCAAGTAATCTCGAATACCATACGAAGCCTACGTAACAATGACAATATCAATGTTATTTTATTATGTACGACATTACCTCCACGAAACAACATTAAATCTGAATAATGATACTAAGAAACATCAAGTTCAAACCCCGTACAATGCTTTATTTAATCTAATTCTGAATATAAATGATACTTAATTTCATTTTTGCTTATCTACAAGAAATTCGTTTATTAAAATTATATTTATATATGAACATCAGTTAACAATTTTCCTAATAATGTTATTAAAGTAACAAACACCAGTAAGGGAATTTCATTTCTCAAAATATCCTATCTGGAAAATAATTTCCTATAATTGAACTCCAGTTCTTACTTTTATACCGGGTGGTAACAATCTCAATAGTTCGTAATCTCTAAATTTATAAACAAATTAATCTATATTATATAATGTCATCAATAAAGGTCATGTTCAGTGAATAAAAACAACAATATTATGAAGTTATCGACAATACAATATAATTAGGTACATCGATACTATCAAATAAGCATTCGGAGTATATAAAATCGGATTGTTTCTGCGCTCCACGGTCACTCGGACGTGGTTCTGTACCATTCACATAAGAAAAGTACGCCAACACTCCGCCAGGTCCGTCGTCGGGTTACACTTTAATGTTCACGACTATCAAACGTGTTTATTATGTAAATGGCGCAGACACAGTTAGTCATCAAGAGTAAGCATTTTGATTCACTCTATAAACAAAGCATTTACTTGTAAAATCAGTCTCATTCGCATAAGGAAGTGATCACAGCACACACACTGGAAACTCGTTGCAGATCGAGGGGCCTCGTCCCTCTTAACAAAACATTAATAATAATAGAGCACCTCATTTGCTAACTTCTTACAATTAAATCTGATAAAGTTATGCAACAGATCGTTCGATAATTTAATTTTATAAAAATATCAAATGTATGGAAAAAGTACAAAGAGAAAATATTAAATATCGGAAGTTCGTGTCGTATCACCGCCAAACAAATATAACGATTTTATATTCAAATATAATATAAACAAGCACATATTTTGCTAATACAGTAAATAAAATAATAAGTTACAAGCATAGACTAGAATTATGAAAATTTGTGAAAGTTTAGATACAACACATAGGAGACACGTTTGAACGCGAGGTTCTCTCGCTCGACTGTAAAAAATATACACTCTGAATGGCAACCTCACATCGATGCAAAAAATGCAAAGCCGGTAATATTTTCGTAATCTATTTTGAAACATCGACCTCGGTCGTGGGACGCGAGTCGTGGGGTGGACGAGCGGCAACGTCGCGCGTTAGAGGCGGGCGAGCGCGCGCGGCAGCGCCGCCGCCAGCGCGCGTCACGGGCGCGGCTCCACCAGGCGCTGCAGCAGCACGGCCACGGCCACGGCCAGCAGCAGGAAGGCCGCCGCCATCAGCACGGCCACGTGGCGCGGCTGCAGCGCGCGCGGGGCGCGGGCGCGGCGGGCGCGCGGCGCGGGCGCGGCGCTGGCCACGCTCAGCCGCGCCGCCGCCGACCACGCGCCCGCCAGCCCGCCGCGCACCGCGCACACGCGCACCAGGTACTCCGCGCCCGCCTCCAGCTCCTCCAGCTGGAACTGCGTCTCGCGCCCCGCGTACACCTGGCACACACACACGCACTCTTACCAGACCGCCACGTAATAAAACAACTGAACTTTCAGTAAAGGTATAAATTTATCGAAAGAATTGAAATAAAGGCCATATAGAATATTATATGTAGCCTGGCAAATTCGTTTGTGACACTCGATGTTTTACGACTGACGGAAACCGGTTAAGTTGCATGACGCTTTTGCCAGTCAACCGAAGTGTCTCGTACAAAGCCAAGCTGTAACTAAAATCATATAATAAACTAGCTTTTGCTCGCGACTTCGTCTGCGTGGAGTAATGACTTCCGTCAGAATTTGGGTTTTTCACTTAGTTATCGCCAGTTCCATGGTCTATCGATTACATGTACCTACTAAAACCTTTTCTTAATGTTCACTGGTGGAACCTACATACAAAGTTTTAAGTGAATCCATTGAGAAATAAACATTTTCAATTTACCACCCTTTTCTCCCCTTTGGGGGGGAATTTCCAAAAATCCTCTCTTAGTGGTAGCCTACTCCTCCCAACAAACACACATGCCAAATTTCAGCTCTTTACGATCAGTAGTTTCGGCTGTGCGTTGTCTGTCAGTCAGTCAGTCAGTCAGTCAGTCAGTCAGTCAGTCAGTCAGTCAGTCAGTCAGTCAGTCAGTAACGGAAGAGTTTTATATATATAGATATAGAACTGACCTGCTTGTAGACGGCGTCCTTAGCACGCGCGCACTGCAGCACGTACTCGGCGTCGTCGAGCGTGTCCCAGGCAACGAGCGCGGCGCGGGGCGAGGGCTGCTGCAGCGAGGGCGCGCGGGGCGCGGGCGGGGGCGCGGTCGCCGTCGCCACGGACAGCGCGTCCGACCACGGCCCGCGCCCGCCGCGCTCGTCACTCGCGCGTATCCGGAACGCATAGGACGTCGCCTCTCGCAGCTTCTTCACCTTGCAGGAGCGCGCACAGCCGCGGTACACCGGTCGGAAGTCACGCGCATCAAGAGAACGCATCTCGACGCAGTACTGCGCCCCTTCTCCACCGGCAGCGGGCCACTCCAGTCGTAGGTAGTTGTGCGCTGCTTGCACGCAGCGGAGTGCGGGCGGCGCAGGCGGTGGAGGTCGTGTGGATGCGCGAGCCTCTTCCGACCACTCGCCGAGCCCCAGTTCGTTGAGCGCCGCCACTCGCACGCGGTAGACGGTGTCGGGCGCGAGACCCTCGACGAGCCTCTCGGGGGCGGGCCCGTCGGTGTCGAAGGCGGCGTCGCCCACCTGCACCCTGTAGCGCAGCACGTCGGCGCCGTGCGCGGCGGGCGCGCGCCAGTGCAGGCGCAGGCTGTCGGCGGTGGCGTCGTGTCGCAGGCCGGCGGGCGCGGCGGGCGGCGCGCGCGGCGTCAGCACGTCGCGCACGCCCGACCACGCGCTGCGCCCCGCCGTGTTCGTCGCGCACACCCTGAAGAAGTACGGGGAGAACGGAACCAGGCGACCGACGAGATAACTCGTCTCAATTCCTCTATATACTTCTGAAAACGCGTCGTCGACGTTAGTGGCACTCATTTCTAGACGATAGTCGAGCACGGGGGCTCCGTTGTCCCGCGGCGGCGCCCACTCGAGGCGAGCAGAGCGAGCTCCTTGTACTTCAGCGGACGGCATATCCGGCGCATCTGGAGGCGCCGCGGCCGTCGAAAAAGTAACAGCCGGCGAGGTCGGTCCCGCACCGACCTTGTTGTGAGCCGTCACGGTGGCACGATATTCACAGCCGGGAGTCAGTTCACGCACGATGCATTCGCAGTCGAGGCCCTGATAAGCTAAGCGGGCTACTCCGTCGCTGTCGACGACTTCGACGCGGTACTCGGTGAGAGGCGTGCCGCCGGAGCAGTCGGGCGGGCGCCAGCGCAGCGCCTGCAGCGTGGCGCGCGGCTCGGCGGCGGGCTCGGGCGCTGCGCACGCGCCGGGCGCAGCAGCCTCCGTGGTCACGGTCTCGGCCGCGGACCAGTCGCTGACGCCGGCTTCGTTAGCACAGCGCACACGCGCCTTGTAAGGGGTGCCGGGAAGCAGGCGGTCGCAGTGAGCTTCTCTTTCAGAGCCGCGGTAAGCTGGTCGGTATCCTTCCCCACCATCGAGCTCTAAGGTGTAACAATCGACGACAGCACCGCCATCGTCAGTAGGCGGATCCCATCGAAGCCTAAACGCACGCGAATGTATACGACCGCGTGAAGTTGGACGACCTGGAGGACCGGGTCGCTCGGGCAGCGTTCGGTATGTAACTTCCACTGACCATGGCCCTTGGCCGTCGACCGTCTCGCAACGCAGACGGAAGCGGTAGTCGGTAGCGCGGCGTAGGCCGGTACACATATAAGAGCGGTCGAGGCCCGCGTATACAGGCAGGAATCCATGGCCTTGGGTGGCGTCGTCCATTTGTAAGGTGAATTCTTCGTCGGAACGACGTTCCCAGCCGAGCAAGAGCGATTCGTTAGTGGCAGTCGACAGGGTAGGCGGGGCCGGCGCCGGGGGAGGCGAGCCCGTAGTCCAAGCCACGGTCTCCTCGCTCCACTCGCCACGCCCACAATCGTTGACGGCAGCAATACGAAACCGGTAACGAGTTTGCGGGCGAAGATTGTTCACGGTATGTTGGCGAGTGCGCGGTCGAGTGATTTCGTTGAAGCCTTCGCCGTCGTCCATCTCCAGCACGTAGTTGAGGAGGCGGGCGCCATTGTCGGTGGCGGCGGGCCAGCGCAGCAGCAGCGAGGTGCGCGCGCGCTGCGTGACGCGCGGCGCCGGCATGGCGTCCGGCGGCGCGGCCGGCGCGCGGAACGTGGCCGACGAGCTCGTCGCCGACACTGCGCCGGCGCGGATGTGGAGGCATACTGAGTACTCAGAGCCCGGCTTTAGATCACGCACTCTGTAGGAAGGATAAACAACAAAATGCTTTCAATATATCCAGAGGTTACATGTTATTATTATTTTAAAAATAAAACAATAATTACCGGCAAGTGAGGCTGTTGCCGCTGTAAATAGCTTTGTATCGACCACCACGATCGGCTAGCAACAGATCGTATGTTATTTCACCTTCGGGAACTACTACATCTTCCGGCAATGGAGCATTCCAAATTACTAGGGCACTGGTTGAAGTCAGTTCAGTAGCCTGGTAAAAATAAAAATAAAATATTCACTAACAAATATAAGCTTCCAAATTCATTATCTACACTAGTAATAATGAAGGTATAATAGTAATAAGGTTCAAAGATTACATACCTGTGGTGTACGTTTAATGGCGTATACATCAATTATTGACTGCGGACTTAATTCATCTGGCTGTTCGCTATCGCCCTGCACTGAGGCGGCGGCAGATGACCCGTCGCCTTGCACGGAGGCTTCGGCAGACGAAGCTTCGCCTTCCTCGGACCAAGCTCCAGAGGAAGTCGTGGCGCCCCCGGCTGGGCTGGGGCCACTGCTGGACACGCTGCTGGGCACGCTGCCGCTGCTAGCACCACTGACTGCACTGCTGCTACCGGCACGCCCATTCACTTCCTTCCGCGGCGACAGTGACGGGGTACTGGCACCCGAGTTTGCTTCTGCATTCAAATGTGCTGTTTTACAAACAGTCAATTATTAGTTGAAGAAACAATAAAAATTAGGAATAACAAATAGATATAGCATTAACATCAAATATAAATACTAGACATTGTTACTACATCATTAATTGATTGCAAATTTCATTATTATGTGCAAAAGACAGAGAAAACATATGTATAGATGTAATTAAATACAAATTGTAGAAGGAAAAACTTAAACCTCAGGCAGGACTCGAACCTGCGACCACTGGCTTGACGCGCCAGTCGCTTTACCAACTAAGCTACCGAGGTCACTGCCTGGAAGTTTAAATTTCTCCTTCTACTTATGACGTCTTTATAGGGCGACGTATGCGACATCTAGTGAACCTACCTTACGGTTGGCCTCACTGACTCTGATTAACAATGTGTTAATCAGAAGTCCGAGAGATGGCGCTGGCCCAATACTTATTATTTTTAATTATTTATACACATTATCGCATGTGTTAGCGAATATTTGTAATTAAATACAAATTGTAGAAGGAAAAACTTAAACCTCAGGCAGGACTCGAACCTGCGACCACTGGCTTGACGCGCCAGTCGCTTTACCAACTAAGCTACCGAGGTCACTGCCTGGAAGTTTAACCCTTTAGCTCGCAATGACAAGCCGGCTCAACGTTGACTTTAAAATCATCTTGATCCAAAATTAGTTACTTTTGATAAGTTTTTATTTTATGTCTTCGACGAATAACTAAACTCGAATGTAAAAATAAAAAAAATGACATTTCTTATTTCATCTTATGTCAGTGTTGTGCAAAATGGCGTCACGGTCACAACGGCTCCGCGGATTGCAGGTATATTTATTTTATAAAAATATTTTTGAGAGGTTTTTCTGCTATTGGCCACCGTTATTTTATTTTAAGAAAGCCATTTTATTATTGTGATTACAAATAACTACATTGTATTGACTAACTTGCGAGCACAGAGATCAGAAAGTGATATGTTGAATATTCTCAACGTTGCGACGTAATCAGTAAAGTACTTCGTAATATGTATGTTGAGTATGTTTAACATTGCGGCTTTACTAATGATTTATCAAGCATGTATTTATATTAACATTTTAGTTTATATATTGGTGTTTTGTCATGCTTTATTTTATTTATTGGTGTTTTGTTATGCTATGGGTGTGGTTTGCATGTTGTTTTTTTTTTGCTTGCTTCAGACTAAGCCAATATGGCAGAGAACGCGCAAAATTATGGCACTTATTCCTCCAGAGAATGCACCATCAGATAGTAGCAGTATTAGTACTGATGATGAAGTCATAATTGAAGACAGAACGAAATAACGTGAAAACTCTTATTCTAGCTCCGAACCCAGGTCATACCCTTCATCACTGAATGACTTGGACCTCGATAGTCCTAGAAATGAGTCTCCCACGCCTTTCTTATCCGATGAAGAAACTGTTCTATTGACACCCGTCATGAATAACATGTTCCCTCCAGATAAAACATCACATCAACTTCCGGTTCTCCAGTCAGTTTCGTCTATTTTATCACCTCAACTATCGTCTATTTTATCACCTCAAGTTTCATCTGTTTTATCCCCACAAGCTTATACACATATATAAAGCTTATACTTATCCGTTGGGGAAAATTCAAAGATACTGCAAAGAAAGTAAAGCTAAGATTGAAGTGAACTGTTCCCGGATAGTAAAGGAGTATAACGCTCACATGGGCGGTGTAGACTAGATATTATGCTTTCAAAACAAAAAGATGGTACATGGCGGTTTTCTCCCAAACTCTTGACATATGCGTAAACAATGCCTGGTTACTATACAGAAGGGAAAGCCCAGATGCAAAGAAATGTCTTAGCTTAAAAAAGTTTAGAGTTCAAATTATAAATGAGCTGTTACACAAAAACCGAATTAGACAAACTAATGAAAAAGTGAACGACGCCAAGCAGCATATACAAACTCCTAGTGCTCCAAGACCTCCTGATTCGGTCAGGTATGATAACACGGGACACTGGCCTACATTTTTATCTTATGGGCGTTGCAAATTCTGTAAGACGGGTTACACAAATGTGAATTGCACAAAATGTAACTTACGACTTTGTTTTGTCTCTAAAAGGAACTGTTTTTTTAACTACCGTGTTACATTAAGTACTTACGTGAATTATGTGTAATTTTTTATAATACATATTCATTTCTGATTGTCCTTTTTATGTCTTTTTCAATTGTATTTTTTATAATAAATGAGTGATAATTGAGAATAAGTGTTTATTTTTATAAGGTTGTAAAAACCTACATACATCGCGATGTTGAAAATACTCAACGTTTATTTTACCACGTAATTTTCTCAAAACATCGCAACGTTGAGTATTTTTAACGTATGTTTTTCCAAAGATTACGCAATCTAGATTTTTTTATTAATTTTTTTGTACATTATTACAGTATTTAGATACATATAAACTTAAAAAAAACACAAAAATACAGATTTTGTTTCCTTGCGAACTAAAGGGTTAAATTTCTCCTTCTACTTATGACGTCTTTATAGGGCGACGTATGCGACATCTAGTGAACCTACCTTACGGTTGGCCTCACTGACTCTGATTAACAATGTGTTAATCAGAAGTCCGAGAGATGGCGCTGGCCCAATACTTATTATTTTTAATTATTTATACACATTATCGCATGTGTTAGCGAATATTTGTAATTAAATACAAATTGTAGAAGGAAAAACTTAAACCTCAGGCAGGACTCGAACCTGCGACCACTGGCTTGACGCGCCAGTCGCTTTACCAACTAAGCTACCGAGGTCACTGCCTGGAAGTTTAAATTTCTCCTTCTACTTATGACGTCTTTATAGGGCGACGTATGCGACATCTAGTGAACCTACCTTACGGTTGGCCTCACTGACTCTGATTAACAATGTGTTAATCAGAAGTCCGAGAGATGGCGCTGGCCCAATACTTATTATTTTTAATTATTTATACACATTATCGCATGTGTTAGCGAATATTTGTAATTAAATACAAATTGTAGAAGGAAAAACTTAAACCTCAGGCAGGACTCGAACCTGCGACCACTGGCTTGACGCGCCAGTCGCTTTACCAACTAAGCTACCGAGGTCACTGCCTGGAAGTTTAAATTTCTCCTTCTACTTATGACGTCTTTATAGGGCGATTTTTTCCTTCTACAATTTGTATTTAATTACAAATATTCGCTAACACATGCGATAATGTGTATAAATAATTAAAAATAATAAGTATTGGGCCAGCGCCATCTCTCGGACTTCTGATTAACACATTGTTAATCAGAGTCAGTGAGGCCAACCGTAAGGTAGGTTCACTAGATGTCGCATACGTCGCCCTATAAAGACGTCATAAGTAGAAGGAGAAATTTAAACTTCCAGGCAGTGACCTCGGTAGCTTAGTTGGTAAAGCGACTGGCGCGTCAAGCCAGTGGTCGCAGGTTCGAGTCCTGCCTGAGGTTTAAGTTTTTCCTTCTACAATTTGTATTTAATTACAAATATTCGCTAACACATGCGATAATGTGTATAAATAATTAAAAATAATAAGTATTGGGCCAGCGCCATCTCTCGGACTTCTGATTAACACATTGTTAATCAGAGTCAGTGAGGCCAACCGTAAGGTAGGTTCACTAGATGTCGCATACGTCGCCCTATAAAGACGTCATAAGTAGAAGGAGAAATTTAAACTTCCAGGCAGTGACCTCGGTAGCTTAGTTGGTAAAGCGACTGGCGCGTCAAGCCAGTGGTCGCAGGTTCGAGTCCTGCCTGAGGTTTAAGTTTTTCCTTCTACAATTTGTATTTAATTACAAATATTCGCTAACACATGCGATAATGTGTATAAATAATTAAAAATAATAAGTATTGGGCCAGCGCCATCTCTCGGACTTCTGATTAACACATTGTTAATCAGAGTCAGTGAGGCCAACCGTAAGGTAGGTTCACTAGATGTCGCATACGTCGCCCTATAAAGACGTCATAAGTAGAAGGAGAAATTTAAACTTCCAGGCAGTGACCTCGGTAGCTTAGTTGGTAAAGCGACTGGCGCGTCAAGCCAGTGGTCGCAGGTTCGAGTCCTGCCTGAGGTTTAAGTTTTTCCTTCTACAATTTGTATTTAATTACAAATATTCGCTAACACATGCGATAATGTGTATAAATAATTAAAAATAATAAGTATTGGGCCAGCGCCATCTCTCGGACTTCTGATTAACACATTGTTAATCAGAGTCAGTGAGGCCAACCGTAAGGTAGGTTCACTAGATGTCGCATACGTCGCCCTATAAAGACGTCATAAGTAGAAGGAGAAATTTAAACTTCCAGGCAGTGACCTCGGTAGCTTAGTTGGTAAAGCGACTGGCGCGTCAAGCCAGTGGTCGCAGGTTCGAGTCCTGCCTGAGGTTTAAGTTTTTCCTTCTACAATTTGTATTTAATTACAAATATTCGCTAACACATGCGATAATGTGTATAAATAATTAAAAATAATAAATATGTATAGATTTTTGCAGAGGAAACTTTTGTTCTAAATGCCAAATGTTATGTTAAAATCTTATTTCCACAAGGGGAAAACCAATCATGTGATAGGTAAATAAAAATAGCAGTTAAAACACATCCAAAAAAAAAATACATTTCAGGTTTTTTTTTATAATGTCTTTAGAATAAATGTGATACTGACCAACACCGTTATTCCTATTAGTTTGTTTTCTCTCCAACTTTTGCTTAAGCTTGGAGTACTGCCGTTGGGTCCTCTCATCCTTCTGGTAGACGGCAGGAGGAGGCGGGGAATGCTGCATGTGGTGTTGGGGTATGTGGTGAAAATGAGTGGGATATCCGGTACCATAGTAGTGTTGTGGTCCCGCTGTACCATTAGTAGGCGCCTGTAATATAAAAGAATACATAATAACTTTAAAATAACAATGTTACAACCTGATACAGATATATTCATTGCAGAGCTATATCCCAAGCAATGCTGGGTTGGTCTCCAGTCTTACTGGATTCAGCTAAATACCATTTTTCATGTGGATCAACTATGTATCTAGCCGACACAACCCATTTTAACAGGGAACACAGATATATTAATAAAACTAATTATTTTATATTGTTAGGAATAACTTTTATGTAGAAGAATCCTTGTACTACCTAAAAAAAAATCTAATGTTTTTTCCACCTCAAGATTTTGCTAAAAATAATGCTTATGAATCTAGAGCTGTAAATGAAAAGTTTTCAATGATTGATTCGTTGAACATTAACTGGTAGTTGTGGAACAATTTCATGAACAAGAATTTCACTTTCTTTACAGTAAAATATATTTTTTTTTTAACAAACCCCAATGTACATAGCCAAGCTGATAAATAAAAATACTTTCTTGTCAAGTTGTTTCAAGTGAACGGTTAAATTGAAAAGAGGAGGAGAAACAGTTTATCAGAAATTAGATTTTGAAACTTTTCCTTCAAACTTAAATATTTGGCATTGAAAGTAATATAATATTGATTTAATAACACTACTAAGCCACATAGATATTATTGATAAACACTCCATATTGATAGAAAACATGAAACATTTTCGTTTCATAAAATAAGGTCCTGTTTGCTAACTGACCTGTGTGTTTCCTTCTGGATGTGAACTAGTCTTTCTTTTTTCAGATTCACTCATTTTCTACAATTATTTTGAACATAACATGTGATTTCGATCGGTTTAATAGACGTCACTGCCACGTACCGCCAACCGCCAACTGTTTTCGTGATAACAACTCACTTCACTATACAATCATACTCGACTCTGCTGGTATAATGTCGCCAAGATTAGATTACCGTTGAATAATACACAACTTTATTTAATCGACTACTCACTGAAAACAGTCGGATAATTCGACACGCCTGTGCACATATTAAGCGAAATATCTAGCTGTTAAGTTTACAAGCAAAACAAACGATGAAACGATGTATCATCAGGGTTATTTACACAGAATGTATACGCAATTTTATCCATTGTTTAGGCTAAACCTCACAAAAACATTGTATTTTTATGCAGAATATTGTAACTTACAACAGAGTTTTACATTTTTACTATATTTATTAGTTTATTCAAGGTTGTTTGTTTATAAACTTTTGTGAATAAATTACACAAAAACATACTCATCATAAACGTCAACGAACTGTCGTCTCTGTCAATGATTCTGAGAAGTTATGAAGTTTGAGGCTACGTTACGCCAAGCGTTGACAATGCATTGTTTTCCAGACATCATTCTGCAAATTAGGATGCGTTCGAGTATAATATTTATTTACATCAAGAGGTTGAGTGGTATTGCGAAATACTTGATCTACTTAAAAGTTAAAACACTTCTATCTCTAGTTTCTATTCTTTCCTGATATAGTTCGATGATCTAGATAATTAGAAACCCAAAATGCATTTTCTGTATAAATTATATTCTAGCTAAGATAATGGTAATACTTATATTTTTTATATATTTCAAGAATATTTTGATAACGAACAGTACCTACTAAGCATTCCAAAACGTTATTGATAAAGATATTATGCTATTACGTACATAAGGTAAAAACCGAAAATCACAAGCCTTTTTATGCAGGTACATGTATATATTTTTTTAAATCATCCTAAGCTTATACTTATATGCATGTCGTCGTCGTCGTCGTCGGAATGCAAAGCTAATAGAAAATATACATCATATAACGTCGTAGCAGCAATTTGTTTCGTCTCCGATTGGTTGATGGAGATGGAACTATTAAACGGATAACAAGAAGTTTATTAGATAACAAGAACCTGCGACTGCATGATAGAATTACAAGTAGCGGGTGCACTAGATATTCTCCTGTATATGTACGACGGGAAGGCACGAAGTCCCGAACGCCGAATACTTCACGATTAATTGAATTCTTTTGAATTAATTTGGTAGACAGTCTGCGAATAAGACAGATAGACATCGGCTGTTGTTTATTTGTTCTGACCCTGTTAATGTTACGCGGTAATTGTCTGTAATGTGCCGACGTAGATCCTGGTTAAGCATGCCACCGCATGTGGCGCAATGAGTCAGTAATTCAGTATCCTCTATCCTTGGAAATAGTGAATAGATAAAACAAGGATCTTCTAATACAAAAGACCTAGTTAGACAATTTGATGTAATCTGAATGGCTTTACTCCATTCAGGGCATCATCCAAAGGATAATAAGAAATCTCAAGCAGTTGATTACCAACGAAATGGAGTTTCAAATCGAAATTTTCATCTAGACTTGTGGAGTTGTGAACTTCTAGCAGTGATAATATGATGAAAGCTAAGGCTTGCGGCACATTTTGAAGTCCAGTGCGATTATGAAGCTAACTACCCGTACCCAATATAGGGCGTGAATACATTAAATTATAAAATATTCTTCTGCTTTTTTTAAGTCGGTATAAAGCAATTTTTTATGGCTCAGAAAGATTATAGAATGATGTGAATTTAACTAATGACGTGGTGTAGATATTAGCCAGTCCCCAAGGATGTTGGTGAGATTATTAATAATTGATAGTGATACTCACGTAATGGTGTGGCGGCTGGTGGTGTGGTGGGCCCTGGTGATGAGGTTGGTGATGCGGTGGTTGGTGATGCGCGGCATGGTGCGGGTGCTGCGCGTGCACCAGGTAGTGCCGCATGTCATCAAGCACCGGCGGCATCATCGGCGGCATCATGGTTCCTGACGTCACTACTGGCATACCACCTGGAAAAGTAATACCATCATAAGTTTTTACTTTGCCTTTAGATCTTTTACTTTTTAAGTGTTTCAGTGTTGTTGCAAATGTAGATTGGCGATAATCCAAAACTTAGCTATTTATTCTAATTTATTTATCTTAGCTAGAGCTTAGTCGTTAATAAAAGGTTGATGAACAAAATATCTACCATATTACAGAAAGTCTATAATACCTACACTATAAAAGTAACTTATCAACCAATATTAAAAAAAACGTGCCGTGGCCAAATAATAATGAACAGACTTTCAACAAGTTAAATTAAGGTATCCGTTATATTATTAATTATTTACATTTGAAAGTTGATAACGTTAATTGTATCAAAAAAGTTAATAACTGGGCGTAAATGTGTAGGTATTTACTATGAACACAGCTGATAGTTTGCGAGTGGCTCGCGTGCGGCGTGCTGTGTCGGACGGGACGCGCCACGTCACGGGTGGCTTCATTTTGCTTTATTTTGACACCGACGCCGCCGTTCCGCCCCGTAACTTTGCGGTTATGAATGAACGTGTTTTGGGTGTTCGTAGAAAACGTTCTTTGTTGGATCATCTGCCTCGGCGGTACTCGGCGCAAACCGCTCGCGGCGGAAATGTGCCGCATAGTTGAGAGTTTAAGACCGGCTCGGAGCGCGATGTAACGCGACCACAGCGTTGAGCAATAAGGTGCACTACGAATCTCACGAGAGCCTTGAGTTCTTTGTTTAGACTCGCGGTAGAAGGGTTTTTTCCCAGTAACATTCTGACACAACCACTAATTGAATGTGGTTTGGTGAACTGCTATTTTTAGCTAACCCTAATTACAGTTTCAGAAAACAACATTTATGTAAGATACAAATACTTATTACCTACGAAGATATTTTGTATTGTTTCATATTCGGAATTTCAATGAGTTATTTTACCTTTAACAAATTGATTCTAAGAACTTTTCCGCCAGTTTTTAAGCCGTCGCGTGTCGTCGTGTCGATCGCTTCAATGTTGGGAAATTGTTTTTAACACTAATGTGCATTGATATCAACACTACGTTGCAGGAGTTACACGTGTAAAGTGATAATATACAGAAACATTTATGTAATGTACCTACCTATAATATAAAGAATTTCAGTTGCAATTTATACAACAAGTAGACATAAAATTACAGTCTTGTTTATAACCTAACCGGTCCCTAATCCTCACAGTACATAAAGTAGAAAATAAAATTCGCATTCCGTGAGCAGAACTATTTGGTTCGCTGCAGTAAAACTTTATCAGTATCTATATAAAACAATCGCTGTGAATTCCAAAGATTCCAATATTTAAAAAAATCCGCTTAAGCATGTCTTGATAGGAGAATATAAAGTCGTTTTAAAGCCTCAAGGCACCCACTAAAACCAAAATAACAGGTATAATTAACAAGAAGGATTTTATGACTTAAATTAATTAATTATAATCAGGTTTCTTCAGTAGTAAATTGGTTATTTTGTTGCTTTAGCGAAGAAGGTCATAAACGATTAGGCGGTTGGCAGTTAACGTATACCTAGCAAACCATTTAGATGCCTCCATGCCTGATTCTTAATAGGGCCCTTAACAATATAAGAGACCATAGCTGGCAGTCCAATTCAGTCTTATTTGCCCTATATGTCCGTTTATATCCACATCATCATTATCTGTTTATTCTATTTGGTCCAAACAAATAGCCAACATTGTTTAATCAGCACAAATTGACTTGCCAAGTATTAGGTTTCCTTAATAAATTGTTCATTCACTCTCTTATTCCGATGAAACGGCAGACCGACACGACCGGAGAGGTCAGGCCCAGAACCAACAGCTTTACGTGCTTTCAGAGGCACGGGGGTATAAACACCGCCACACTTAGTTTCCTGACTCCGAGCGGTAGGAGTATTTCTCAGAAAACCAGGTAGCTATTTGAGTCCGACCCGGGATTCGAACCCGAGACTTCGTGCACGGCTGTCGACACGCGCGACCATTAGATAACGAGGCAGTTCAGCGAATCAAATGTAGCGTGTCTGAGGATCCAAAATAAATTTCTAAAGCAGCAACTTCTTAACTAAAACTTTTTGCAGGAGCTTCCTGTATCTTGTTACTCACCATATTCAGGGAGCACGGTGCACATATGCGCGTGCTGCGGATGCTGCGCTGGGTGCGGGCACATCTCCTGTGGCACGTAGTATTGCTCCGGCGGGTAGTACTCGCCGTAGTATCCATCGCCGGGGCCGCCGCCGCCCCCGCCCCCCTCCGCGACGCCCACGCCCACCATCGTGGACACTAGAACAGCATGGCACGCTGGCGCCTGCGCCGCATCCGACACACACGACAATCTGTAACAACAAAATCATCATGTCAAACCTCCTTCTTCAAATAAATAAACCAGCAAGTGAGGACCGTACGCCAGTGGCAACATGGACCACAAAAAAGAACTTTAGCCTTCTCATGATGGCCGCATTTAAATCTTATCTTTATCTATTACCACTTTCATGAAGGCGGTGTAAAGTGTTACCACTACTCGTATGCGGAATGGCCCCCTGCAACTATTATCAGCCACACATTATGGACGAAGCGGCCTTTATCCAGCAGTGGACTCATTTGGCTAAATTGATGATGATGTGCCTACTATCATCCTTTGGCATCAGCTCACCACCATTTACGTAATTGCACCACAAAAGTCGTTGGCCAAGACTGTCACCGTCACAATTGACTTCATTGTAGTCTGCGGGTGAACCTACCCACGGAAAACAAAAGGCGTCACGGTAATGTTATGTCTATCAAACTTTTTGTTCTCAAAATGTTATTAAGTTCCGTAGCCGAACGAACCGTTACTATTTGTCCGTTCAACCGGTGTCATCGCCGTCACGCTTTTTTACCTTAATGGGTGAGCAGACATTTACTATATGCTTTACTAGTACCTATAGCACTGAGCCTTGTTATTATAGATACAAAAACG
Source organism: Plusia festucae (assembly GCA_950381575.1). NCBI lineage: Eukaryota > Metazoa > Arthropoda > Insecta > Lepidoptera > Noctuidae > Plusia > Plusia festucae. The sequence goes on from OX494434.1 coordinate 10,918,768, forward strand.
CTAACAAGAAATGACCGTATAATTCTTCACAAAGTTTCTTTAAAACATGTTTATTGTGTTGTCGTAGTTCGTGTGGGATCAAATTGCCATTATGCTGCGACAACACTCGCCCATCCAGAATCCAGACCTATATTTCAAACGTTTCTATTTCCTTATTGCTTATGATTATGTGAGAAGCGCAAGGATTGCGTCATATTTGTAAGTTGTTTTCTAGTGGATAGATGCATTAGTGCGGTTAGTTTCACAAGGCTCATCGTACGCGATATCGACACATCCGTGTGAGCACGTCGTGACCGTATTTGCCTTTTAAATGGGGTGCTGTCGTGGCACCTCACGAGTTCTGCGTGGATGAGCTCGCAATCTGTGTCAGTGATTGTGGCATGAGTGGAGCTCCTTGAAACCGATGCTCGTGGCTATTCATTATAAAAATTTTGCTTTAAAATATGTTGGATAAACTTAAAGGTACCTATATCGTTTCCTTAAACATATTCATCGAAATGAAACTTTTAAATGTGTTCTCGAAACGTACGATAGAAACCGGTTAAAAGTTTCAAATCAATCGAATCGAGTTAAAAATAGTGATGATTAAAATAAAAATATTTGTATTAGGTAATTAACTGAAATTGGATAATCAAAAGGCATTAACGATTTATATTTCGACTTAAAAGGAACACGTAAATTGATGTTCATTTAACAGGAATTGTGTTTTTTTTTCTGTTGGTAATTCCGTTTGCGTCACATTTCAAAGAAACAATTTTCCTCCAGGATGGGACATGACTTGACATGAGTTACCTACTTACGTGTAGGTATAAATGCTCGAAATCTGTAATTCTTTATAGACAACTAGCTTCTGCCCGCGAGTTCGTCTGCGTGGACTTTAGAATTGAGTCCAAAAGAAATGAAAAATGTGAAAGTAATGAAAAATGGAATAAAATGTTCACCCGTGTGGCAAATTTCAAAGCTGTCTGCCCACGGCTTAGCTCGTAAACAATTTTCAATTTTCCCGCGGGAACTACTTAAGGAATCGGGATAAAAGGTAGCCTATGTTCTTTTCCATGTCAAAGGCTACATGCATGCCAAATTTCAATCAAATCCGTTTAGCCGTTTTTGCGTGATTGAGTAACAAACATCCAAATATCCAAACATGCAAACATCTAAACATCCACACTTTCACATTTATAATATTAGTAGGATTCATAATAATAAAATTGTGCTACTAAAACAGTTTTTTTTTTTGAGTATACATATTATGGGTTTTTTTTTTAAGATTACTAGCAATGTGGGCCGTACATTACTAGTAATCTCGTTAACCCCTTGTGCTAAGCTAAGATGCTTGTTTTACGAGTGGGTTCACGTCGGTAGTGTAATGGGTGGTGGTGGGATTGGAACCCGCAACCACACGATTGCAAGTCCGACGCCCTAGCCATTAGGCTATTGAACCCATAATGTTAATATCAGTGTCTTGAGCATTTGTTAAGACATTAGTACCATTGATCATAACACTTTCACTGTTATAGCTTTTCACGAATTACACAGACTATTTTAAACTAACGAATGACACATGTAAATATTTACTCTTAAATTTGGCACCCGGGAAAACGCGACAGAATTAAGTAGGTCCTTTATTATTATTTTTATGTTTTATTTTATGATATTCGCACGCGATTTTCCACAATGGATATAGGTACGTGTATTCCCACACACATAATAATTTAATGTAATTTGATCCTTTTTATTTGTTTGACTAATTGTTAAGGTTTTTGTGTAAAAGCATGAATGAGTCGGTCGTTGGGCTGTATGTAATGAGTCAGAGAATCAACAATACGTGTACTCATTCATGTGCGTGGAAGGACACGCTGCGGTTGCACAGTGCGCACTTTAAAACTGTTTCAATACATATTGTTATTATGTTGGTACCTCTACCTACAGCGCTAATGTATAGACTCACATAGTATGTGTCATTGCCATTGAGTTATAATAAATAAAACATCAATGAATGACTCATGGTTCAGTAGTTGCTATCGCGGCTGCTGAGTGGGTGGACCTAAGTTCAATTTTTAGGTCGGGAAATACAAGTGCATGTGACGTTCTCAATTGCAGTCTGCTAATTAGAAGCCCGTACTTAAGTCGTAGAAGACTCATCCTTTTCCGCCAATTAAATAGATACTGTTAACTAAACTAGGTAAAAGGTCAATGATTAGAACAATAAATAGTTCAGACATTTTTAAGGGAATCTTTATTAAAACCAAAAACATTTCAACACGCTGAGTTCGCTTTTATACGTGTCCGTCCCGGGCCGAGTGCAGAGGGGCAACGGAACGTTACTATTCCACCAACAACCAATTGATATAGTAGTCTATTGAACCAAGATTAGACCCAAATTCGCTGAGAATATAGGTACATTAACTTATTTTTGGATAACAATTTGCATAATACATTATCTAAAACAAGTATAGAACCTCCACACAGCGAAAAATACAACAGGAAAAAAAAATAAACAAGATTCGAAATTCGAATCAACATTTTGTTTTATTTGCAGCTTAAAACTTCTTTTTTAATTAAGTGTGTGGAAAAATACTGAGCTTTTGCTTTGGTGGTTTTTATTTTATTCGTCACAAGTTAATTATGAAAACATAGGTACGTATTATACTAGACAATCTTCATTTATCTGCTTATGTAAAGGATAATGAGCACTTTGATGCATTATGCATACCTACGTAGTGATTGATAGCTGTAATAAAGTAACCTTCGTGGATGACTTAGAGATATTGTCATTGACTCATAGGTCACAAGTAATTTTATGATCTAGATGTTTTTTGTTTTTATAATAATATCTAATAATTGTAAAGATGTCGTATACAGAAATACAATTTTACTAAATGTCTAGCCAAATTGTTTAGACATTTAATAGAAATGTATTACGAATTGAAGCATGATTTTTTCATGATCTGTTGTATGAAAACTGAATTTTCATAAGTAATACCTACTTATGTAATTTCTGAAGCTTAAAGCATCCTACTGTTATCCGTTTAACCGGTACACTACTTTTAACAATTTCTTTTTTTTTTCAACTTTTTCAACTTCAAACAGCACGGTAACTTTCACATCCAATAAAAGCTCCACAATTAATTAAATACTTATAGCTACATACTTTCATCAAAATGTGTAGGTAGATGGTTTTTGATATTACAAAGAATACCAAACCCTGCAAGATGCGAACTCTCTTCAGAAAGTAGAAAATTTAAAGAGAAACGGCAACTTCATTTCATTTTAAATCCTATTAGACATTCAATAAAAACCAATTAATTTATCTTTCAAAAGAAACGGAGTCTTCCGCATCAAACAACTTTCCACCTTTTATACGATCGTTTGGTGGAAGAACTTCGCAGTTGGTGAAGAAAAGATTAGAGGGGCTTCCCCCCTAAGGTATATACATATAATTATAACTGCGGATACAGATGATTATATGATAAAAAACATTTTATTCCTTATCGTTTGTTACACGACATGCAACTCAACAGCTATTTGTGTCCGTTTGATAACAGTGTAATAGAAACCTTTGCATTTCCGTCCGAGAATTACACGCTGCATAGCTGTGTCTTGTTTTTAATAATGCTTCTTTGTTGTATTTATTTGTACTGGATAAATGTTACATTATAATGTTCAAAGAGCGATTTAAAGCATACATATTGACTTCTATTCTATAATCTACTAGCTGTTTTCCGCAGCTCCGCCTGCGGTCTTAATTTTTTTTTTATATTTGTGATGTAAGCTATCCTATCTTTCAAGTTGGATCAAACTGCACACGGTGTGCAAATTTGATTAAAATCGGTTCAGTAGTTCCGGAGTTCATCCCGGACAAACATCGTGACACTGGAATTATATATAAAAGATAAACTATAGAGTTAAAACATTGGAAGATGATACAAAATTAAGTGACTACAAACTATTAAGAACGACCGTCGAAAAAATAAAGTGACTGCTAGAGCTGCCGTTTATGAGCAGGTACTTTAAATCGCTAAATTTTATTGTAAAACGTTACAATATCTAAACGTTCATCTTATTTATATTTTATTTAAGCGACATTGGTATTTATATGAGGTGTACGTCCCCAACAGGAAATGTCAAATAAAGATCATTGCTTTGTTATTTCTTTTTCAATGCCGAAATTGTGGTCGTGTTATTGTGAATGTTGGAAATATTACAATGATAAGGCAACGCATATCTTTGATAAGGGGAGACGGGATTGCCGAGACGTGTGTGAGATATAAAACACGACAATGGACAAAGAAGCAACAGTTGGCTATTTTTAGAACATTGTCCTCCCCAGCTTTGCGTATTTTTCCTCTAAGTATTTCGAATCCTTCTGACGTCATTCAACTTTCCATTTTATATTTCACAAACGTAGGTAATTCTGATAAACCTTACAAATTCGGCATGCGCCCATATTTGGAGAATTTTAATGAGAATCAAGTCGAAATGGTAGTAACAAATTAGGTTTGACGCGGTTCTATGTTAGGTGCATAATAATATGTACGAATCCAATTTAAATACTAAATTGGTAAAGTAATTGTGAGATCCTTGTTATATAAATAAATAAAGAAAATGTCTATTAAGTAAATGCTATTTTCAGACTATACACGCAATATGACACGAGCAACATTATACGAGACCAAACATTTCTTACACAGCAGAAAAAGGTAAATCCCCTCGACGAAACCGACACTACCATAACAAAACCAGCAGACGAGTCATAAAAATTGTACATCTGATAGGTACCTTACATTTTAAAATATCACCTATTGTCCATTTCATTGCTAACAACATTATATTCTGTTAAGCCAACATACAGGAAGAATAGCCGTTAATTGATCGTTTACGTTATCAAGTTAGCCTTGACTACATCTCGTCGCGGGAACCACATATGCATTCTTAATTAATTCGATATGATTATAATGCGCAGCCAAATTTTGTGTCTGGTACAACCTTGCACATACGAATATTATTACAATCTTCTGAGAAGCAGACTTCCTAATGAGCCAGCTGCGAATGCGCTTGGAAAAACAACTGACTCATAAACCGTCAATAAAATAGCAAAGTTCTTATCAGACTTAGGAATTTCAAATATTCAAGCAAATAAGATCAAACTTTAGAGATTTCAACGTGACACGATAACAAAGGTTTTAATCTAATTTATACAACTAAATGGTATAAAGGTTTTCATTTTCAGTTTATTTCGTTATCACTGAACAGCATATAAAATGCATTATTAGACGTACAGATTGCCCGTTCGTAAATAAAATAATAGGTCGTACCAGACGATTTCCCGTCCCCTTGAATTCTCAAGTCGTCCATCTATTGCTCTCGATCTTGTTCAATTGAATAAATGCAGGGAGGTGATGGCGTGGCGTTCGCTATTAACGCCGGATCCTACGTGCGTTGTTATGTAAATAGGGTCGTGCCTACAGATGAGCCGGTCGCCTCGTCGGAGGTGCTCGCAGCTCGCTCGAGGGTCACGGCCGACCATACGCTCGATGCCCTCAGCCCTCGCGTATTATGCCACGTCATAGCTTGTTATAATTACGTAGGTATTAATAGTAAACGACGCACCTACTTCAAATCCAGTGTCGGCCGTATGTAAAGATATCTAACAAACAGTACTCCTGTACTCGACGTCAAGCAATACACATACATAATTCAAACGTGCTTGGTCTATGTATCTGCCGTCAATGGTGAGCATATAATTTACAGACGTCAGGTTCCATCGATTTCACGTTAGCTCATAGCCAATTTGGCAAAAACATTTTTATGATTTTCCTATCGGTGTGTGGGTAATTGAAACTAAGCGTAATCTCGCCGCTGACGCACGTGCACTCACGTCGGCTATCGATCCAACAACAATTATAATTTACGATAAAAACCAGCTCCACCAAAGAAACAACACAACAACAATCAGATTTTTCCTCTTAGCATTCCTACGTGGAATATAATTTAATATCTACATATTGCGGTTGCAACCAATGTTTAATAGTTCCTAATTTGTGGTTTTACTAGTAACGACGTCCGCAATAGAGGTATAAACAGCCTTTATCCTCTTTTGCAAGAAGTTTTGATAAAATATTTGATGAACACTTAATGCCAAATCGGTAGAGAATTTACAAATAATCAAAAATCTGCTCTCATAAGTTTCGTACGTCGACCACACTTATTGCTTTTGTAGAACTTACTAAAGTAGGCGCAATAGCAGAACTAAAATCGTTTCAGGTCTTCCAACATTGGAAAAAAACGGAACTGCCGTCAACTTATTGATATTCATTGCATGAACGAGTCGCACGTATGACTCACAAAGGAATTGAATGTATTCATTTTGTGTCAAATTACATTGAAGGACTATCAATTAATAAACTATTAATAGCTTCAATTGATGCAAGTACCTAAGTAAATCAACGTTCATGCTTAGGGTATTTTATTAAAAGCGTACTCTAGTTTCTAACTGCCTACAGGTATTTCCCAAAAAATACTCTCCTAATATGTAATTAAAAGTCGATCAGGGAAGATATTGACGGTGCGAGTGTGGGACCGTTGAACATTCCCAGCCGGGTATCCCAAATATCACGCATTGCACAAGGAAGGCCGGAGATGTGAAGCGTCTCGAACTGCGAACGCCAGAGACGTTCCGAGAATTAATTTACATAGCAAATACTGAGGCCGGTAGCGAGAACTGCCTGTTATGATTGATCCGCATGGTAGCCGACGACGAATCAAATACAATGTACCCGACGAGTGGAATCTTTACTTAAAATATCTTTAATTTAGAATTTAGATATCTAGGTACCATTTGATTCTTGTGATTCTCTTCCCAACAGGTGTAAGTTGAAACAGTTATAAACAGGGCCTAATTCTAAGCAGTGACAAAAGAAAATATGTCAAGATTTGTTACAATAACAAGTAGAGGTAATACTACACATAGGACAACATTCTTAAAATGTAAGGAGTTCATTAAGATTGCTTGGTGACAGAGATGCCCAATGTGACCGGTCATCAATCGATAAAGCTTCACGTACTAAGCTGGGTACAAGAATTTTCGAGGAATCATTCGTACAATACTCATGGCTTGACTGACTGATTTGGTAAGATTGTTAGTTCTCATTTGTCATTACTCACTTCCAACAGACAGGAACGGTCACTTGCCTGACTTAGCATCAGAAAGAAGGCGTATTGTACTGGATACAAAAAAGGTTTTACTTCGCCATATGGGTAATTTTTCGCACAACTGAGTGCCTTCGCGACACACCTCCCACGCCGTGGTCTAGCCGTCACAAAGCTTTTAGAACTATTATTTCATCCATATATCAATGTCAAAAGAATAGTACTTAGGCCTCTTTTGAAAATATTAAATATCTTTAGAAAACTATTATCAACATAAGTATGTGAATAGTGAATACATTATGATAATGACATTTTTCAACAGGTATTTTTTGTTCTCAGAATTTGCCAGGTCTATGAACTAACCATATTTCCTATTCACTGTGCATGTGTGTGTGTAATATAGATGTCTACGTGTACAGACTGTTCCTTTCGAGAAACAGATCAATAAAGGTTATTATTAGTTCATTCATTAATACGCCCACATTGATAGACTTGATAGAGAGAATAAAGTAACAAAACAATTGCTAACACATAAATATGTATAGTTACTAACTACATTATTGGACTATAATCAGTATTTTAAGACACTTATAATAAAAAATACGATGCATTTCATGAGTATTAATTACTGCTATTGGTTGCAGTTAGCATGCCATCGTTCATATAGTTTGTAATTTTGTATACACTTGAAAGCAAAGCATTTATGCCATTTTGCTATCGACAGCACGTTTATGACGTAACAGGAAGATTTTTTTCTAACAATACATGGCACAAACTCGGCAATTAGGCTGAAAAGAAATTTTCTATTTCCTTACTAAATTAATACCAGGATATGAGGGCGGACATAATCAGTCTCGTTATAAAAGTGAACAGGTTTCAGTTGTATCTGTAGGGCGGCGGCGGGGCGCCCGCCCACAGCCTCGGCTTCGAAATAACACCCACGCATTGACGCATTACGCCCAGTAGCGATTTTATGGAAAATTATCATATTTTCAATGAAAGAGCACACCTACACATAAATACTGTATTACATACAGTATGTGAAATGAATTGAGAAAATTCCCTAAAGGAAAAATATTAGTATTTTTTGCTTTCAGTATTTGTTGATTCTCCCGATATAAGTAAACAAATTACCTACCAAGTTATCAAGGCCCAGAAGTCACAGGCAGGATTTTTAATTAACAACGGTTTCTGTACTGAATTTATGCGTAAGAATCTACGTTTCAGGGTTCCATATATATATTTTTGTAACGTATTCCAAATGAAACTATCTGATTAGGAAAATAAAGTAAGAACTTTTTGTTCCTAGTTCTGGCTGCCAAACAAAAATCGATTGCGATGTGCGACAGCAAGTAATAACAAGTGACGATCGCCCAGACAGTAGACGACGCAAACAAACTCATATCAGCTTCCCAGTAACTTAATATGGACTTAAATGTTGAACAAGTGCATTACAAGTATTACAAAAGTCGCCGACAAACGGTCGGGCGTAAAATTATACACCGGAAATGGAGTACACTTGAACTCTGAATGGCCTATTCCTGGATCGAGGCCAATGCTAGACGCCGGGGTATTTTCATAGTATCTACCAAACTACGTCTGGCTACGCTGAAAAATAACGTACGGTGGACCGCACAACTCGACCCGAAAAACAATCTTACTACAACGTAATAAAGTTGAGTTACAGTCATAGTTTAACGCAGTCATTCGGTTGACTGTTTGCAGAGATCAAGCAAACAATATACTGGATAAAAACCTCGATCAGCCAGTAAATAGACTTAATTTTAGACAATTTAAAATGCAAGCGATAATTTGGAGAAACTGATTATGAACATTCGAATTCAGATTAATAAGGTACTTTATATTACTGACAAGATAAATAAAGAACAGTCATACAAAGGAATTTTCTGAGATAGAATCCGAAAATGGGATAGGTCGAAAATACGCTCATAACGCTATTTGGCGGATTGATTGGAAGCAGCTCAAGACCGAGAGGCCTGGATAGAGAATATTTGAAAAGACCTGTGCCCATCATTGGGACACCTAAAAAGTTACTTGTATAAAAAAACAGTAGGTAGTACGTAGTTGTAGTTCTTCAAATAAATATAAAAATGAATATCTCAAAGATAGGTATGTTTATATTTCACAAATCCAAGAAACAATAGTGGAAAACCCGTTGGCGATTAAATGTAATTGTATTTAAAACAGGTGCACACTTTACCTGTACTATTCGCTTTGTTTTACCGTTTTGTCCTTAAACATTGTACGGTTAAAACGGTACACACAACAAAGTAACGAAATGCAACAGGAAAACCAATTAAGTCACTGCTCAAAAAGATACAACTGCCTTGTACTTTGTATCAGTAGAACTTACAATGATTCAAGGAAATTGATAAATAAAACAAGTACCAACTCGCCGTCCTTCATATGACATTTTGATTGGCTAACATTTTTGTTCTAACACCAAACGGACCGCAGACAGAGGAAGCCAAAAGGAAGTTGCACATAATCTACACGGAATAAGTACTAAATTCATTGATCTAATAACTAGATATCTTAAAAAACCTGAGGTCCTTGGGATTCTGACATTCAACATCACAAAATAATTGTCTCACGCATTGACAAGTCCAAAGGAAACGGACATAGAAGTAGGCATGATGGTAATGATTAAAAACCAGCTAGTCGTCCTACCCAGTTAGTTAGCAACGAAACTCGTAGACACACATCTTTTCTACGAATTCTGTTAATATTTAAATTTGCACAGCAAAATGGGCATAATGACGTGTACAGAAAGTTGCTTTAGTGGCTGACAACGAAGGTAGACCGGTGATGACTCACCAGACTGTAATTTAGAAGGCCCAAGTCAGGGGGTCTAGTGACACGATGACGTGCTTGCTCCTTTGTCTTTTGTTAAAGGAATTTTGCATGCTGACTTCCTTTTATACAACTAACAAAGTTATTAATCTTACAAGTTACAGTATATTTTTTTAATGAAACCTACGAATTGTTCCGGAACTATTATATGATATAAAGTTGTTCAAATGGGAGAATTCAACAAACCACGGGTTCAAAAGTTCATTAATACAAAAAACATTGCGTCAACGTCGCAAAACAAACAATATTTCGAAATTATTTACTTAAATAAGGCTAGAGTTCAACAATATTAAAAAAAATCGCTATGACCTCGTTTCGTTACTACAAGTGATATGAATAATGAGAATTTGTTAGATAATGGTTGCCATACCGTTAGCATTTGATTAACAAAAAAAAAAACAAGTGTTTGGAATCAAAATTGGAACACAAGCGCTTTAGCTGATTCCTGTACCTACTTTGATTACCACGCGGGCATACTGCCACACTGCCACGGGTGGGCGTCGCAACGCAATACGATGTAATTCTCACAGCGAAGTGCTAAATGTCAACAACTTTGCACAATTTTCGAGTTCCAGCATAGTTTATAAACTATTTCGAGGAAATGACACATAAAATAATGTAAGCTCTACTAATTCTAGGCCCTTGATTTATAGTTCCTTTAGTTTACCCCAGCTTCAAATTAATAATAGATTTTCTACTCTCCCCTAATAACGACTAGAAATTACCATTTGGCATAATAAATATTTCTTACTTTCAAGTCAAGTCAACAGTTACATCCTTTCCACAAATTAAAATCCCTCAATTCACTGTAAGTATATACAAGTACGCCATTATCATTACTTCTTTATAAATAGATATTTAGTTGTATAATTATGTGCATTTGTCATAACAAACTGTAAAGATCGTTCTAAATATAGAAACGATAACAGCTTGATAGCATAGCATACACAGCGGTGAATGAGCAAATTGCGGTGCGATTTCTAACAATCAATGGAGCGAGAGTTGATGCATGCAACAGGGAATGTCGATCACTCATGACTTTGGAAACACGGCTTTTTGCATCAACAAAGACAACGATATGGAATTTAACAATCATGTAGGCAGCATCAAAGTAGATAACATTTTATATATTGCTGTTTATTATTTATTAGTTAAACCTACCTATTCAATTTTAGTGGAGGTTCTTTAACCGATAATTTGTTATGTACTTAATCCTTCACCATGATGTCTTTCGGCAGTTTATAGAGTATTCTTGACCATTAAAGAAGAAAAAGAAAAAACTTAATACTGTGCCGATTTGAATTTAAGTTTAGAATGTAAACTACACCGATTCTGATTTCAAATAGAAACAACAACCTCAAAATTAGTAGTCCATCGGCCATCAGAGGAGCTAGTAGTTTTTTTTTAAATATGAGTGTAGTATAGACAAAGCAACTATCGCCTTGCTGGGAGGGGTCGTACATCGACCTCCGAATCATTCGTGCACTCTAAGCCACGATTCGATCGTCGCCGAGTAGCGTCGCTCGGTATCATGTCTCGCTCCGCAGCTGAAGTGAATAACAATCAAGCAAATACTGTTCACACTAACATTGTACGCACACATACGCAGGTATATACAATATACACACACATGTAACGGTCGTTTGCAAAGAATTCATCCACATTTAAACGTTCAACGTATCGGTGACACATTGTTGTGTTATGGAACATTATCAGGACTTCAGATAACACGTAATTAATTAATATGTAATTGTTATGTATAAAGAATATTAAGATAATTATGCATTTGTAATCGGAATTTCCATACCTGATAATGAAGGGCTTGTAACATATTGTTGTTTCTGAATAACAACATTAAACGGTCGTCAATAATTTTCTGGTTTTTACAAGCCATACTCTTGCTTTTTTGCTTTTAAAAATTAAAGATTCTAATTACTTGACAATACTTTAAATAACAATTTAATTTATACGTTAAATAAGTACCTAGATACCAAGCTCTATGCTTAATAACCTCCTCCTTTTTGAAGTCGGTTAAAAAGTAATCAGTTGAGAAATATACAATTCTTGTCTCATGCAAATCGATCTACAGAAATCAAACAGACCTGTCTATTAGCAATCTCACACTGTCACAGGTACGTAAATAATGAGCATAATTTTAATTTACCGCCGTGATAACGTAAATGGAGCACGAACTATGCCGCATACATTATTTACAATGTGCAGTATGGTATGCGCTCACGCAATCACATACGAGCCAATGTGAAAAATGTCATTAGCATCGAATGTACCCAGTTTTATAAATAACTAACTGTTGCCGACTGCTTCACTTGTTTTAAGTGGACATATTAAATATATCGCGAGATTTTATCTTCCTGTTTTATTTGTAGCACTTTCACGACTAAAACTGAACTGATTTTTATGGAATTTGGACGAACTTATCTCGAAATCCAAGAAAGGATAAAGGCAAATTTTAGCATAATTATAACAGAAGTCCACGTGGGCAAATATCAACTATATCTACAAATTCTACAATGATAAAATATAATAATTTATGCAATTACATAATTTTTAATTGAAATCTTTATTGCCGCAGAAGAAATATTTTAAGTAAGGTTTCTGGAACTTTTAAGCTTCTTTATAATATAATTGAAGAACTTGGTTCCACTACATTTAAAAAATCGTTTACTGGAAGTTTAAAATTAAATGTAAACGAAGAGCTCAACGTTGCGCGCAATTTCCTGCACAGCATCAGGTTTAAGTAGCTTTAAGACATCATTATAAGATTCAAGTTTGTAGGAAGGACTCAAGATACTGTAGAGTACAAACTATTAGAATGAAATAGGGGTAAAGAGGTATAGTCAGGAACAGACATCAATGATCACAATCAGATTTATAAAACAGCTTAATTTCCTTAAATTCTTCAGTCATCAATTTACTGATATGGACATCATAATTTACTTCTTGATAGACTTGTTTTTATATCTAGTAGCTTGTAATTGTGCTGTAACTGTCTTGTAGAACTAATTATGTTCGACAACTTTTTTTGCTGACTGCACGAATCTATCCTAGAAAGCGGTGATGAAAATTATTACATAATTTTTTTTCATATTATGCTATGGAAAATATACCCTAGATCATAGATAAAAGAATTTTTTTTTTATATTTCCGTGGTCTACATTATCAATGAAAATAAAAGTACGTTTACACCGTAACGTAATACCAAATTAAGTTTGCCAAATGTCCTCGCGTTTGTATCGAACGTTTGATCATGCGATTATTAAATTAATTAATATTTTTAGTTCATATACAGTTAGATAATGCGCAGTCAATGAGGAAGCGTGATAAGTGAAAAAGTTCCATATTACGAGGAAATAATGGTACCAGGCTTCAGCGATTAAAGGGGCCCCTCTTAGTTAGATACTGGTTGAATTATTTAGATTTTAACCTCGTTTTAATTACAAAATTAAATTGTTTATTTGGCATTGTATCTTAGGAGATAAGCTGTCAAAACCAAAGGCGCGTACGAGATACATTGTATTGAAAATCATAGGACTAGATTCAAATTAAGTTCGGGGGTTATAATAGTGTTATAAACAGAACAGATGGTACTGGCATAATGAAAGTATCTGTGTTATTTAAATATGTCTATAACCCGTATATATGTGGGATGTTAATACCGAGAACAGGACGAGATAGGGCGATAATCAAGAGATTACTTACACGTACTCGCTCATCCAGCACGAATCACTGGAAACCGCAGCTAACAAACGATACCGACATGCGAAACTATCCTAGTGTATGAAGGGTATCTTCGTTGTTATTGTAAAAAACAAAGCGCGACCAGTGGCGGGTTGGCTGGCAGCGAGCTGGCGGTGCAGATGAGGCTAGCGCTTATCTTCCGCAGGATACGGCGCCTTTTCCGTCGAACCAGATAGCGCCTACGCCCGTCCCATTCCCCTGACAATCCGCACCCACCTCGCTGTATTGTAATACGACAAAAATACCCGCTACACAGATCATACCGAACTCAAGCCATTGTTCATTTCAACCCGAGCCTCCATTTTCTGCTTAAGTTGCTTGTTGAAGAGTTAATAACCCTTCAGATATGTTATGGGTGGGTTTCACAATCAACTGTTGTACAAAATATGTTAGATCGGTCCTTATTGAAGTAGCATTTGCCTACATAGCCACAGGTATAAGTCTGAAATAATCAGCTTGATAAATTATTGTATGTCATAGGTATCTAGTTATCCCAACATTTTCGTACATATTTCTCAGCCAATTACGCCGTAACGATGAATAAAGTAAATTTGAAACGTGAATTACGATTCTAATATGAAGCTTCATTTGTTTTTATTATCCCAGCCAATTTATATCGCTATTGTTAACTCTACTATAATTATATGCTATATGAACATGTCGTTATACTCTAACAATCCCTATTTCAATTTAATGTGTTCATAAAATAATGGACACATAAAACGGTAGTAAGTGGTAAAAGTACATAAGATTTGATCTAATAAACTCGTATAGTCGGGGAGTGGCGGACTGGTGGTCGCTCTCGCTTCCATCTCTTTATTGATTTAAACTGGATATTCCCGGAACCTTACGTGACAGTAAAACGGAGTACGTTCTAGTTATTATTAGCCCATACATACGTGAACGAGCTACGATTGTACGTTACCGGAAAGCGGCGCTTGATTAATTTTAGAAGCCTTACAATTGCACTCTACAAAGCCTCTATAGTAAAAACGAAATGTGAAAACTTTTTAATATTTCCTACCACACATATGCCCTTATTCATAAAAACGAGTGAGATTAATAAAGGTTTTACAAGTGTTTTGTTTCTTTTCTACATTTGCAAAATGAAAGAGAAGATTCCGATTTTAAGACCATTTTAACTAAAATAGGTTTAATAAGCATTTATGAATAATAGCCTTAAACTATATTAACACGCTTTTATTAGGTCAACCTGTATGTATGTAACTATGTAGTCAAATCTAAGAAAACTAATTTAACCACCTTTTAAAGATCGTAGCGTTATGAAAATTGGCAGTTGTATGTGATTTTGATGACAATACAATAATATGGTACTGTCGAGCTGATCTGATGATGGAGCCGGAAGATATGAACTGGAACTTCATGAAGGGTGATCGTATCATAGCCGTGTTTGGACTTGTTAGAAAGGTCTTGTAATGAACTTTGACCACGATTAAGTAAAGCGTGTTTTTTAGTGTTTTTTAAACTATTCATTTATTTCTAATACAGATATACTTCATCAAGTATGATTTTCTCAAGAAAATGTAAATTGTAGCTATTTGCACAATAATGAAGGAAAAATACGTAGCATACATAACTCATTGAGATCTCAGGATTTTTTTTAATGTTAACGTAACTAACATTTTTTTTTTTTGTAAAAAGCAACTTAAAAAACACAGCTTAAAGGTAGGTACAATCTATAAAATAAAAACCTATAAGTACTAACTAACTATTACATATCTATACATATTTAAAGTTTGTCTTTCTATTCTAATTATGAAGGTAGTAATCGCATGATCGCATAGTATATTTTCAGACGTTTGGTTTGAGTTTAAAAAATATTTGATTTTGTATTTGTTATTAAGGAGTTCTGAGGAATTTTTGAGCCTTTCGAGAAACCGGAGAGAAACTTTGACAGTCCGGTAAGTACATTACGCATAACAAATGTATTACGAGCTAAGTAACAAGTGACGTATACGGTAACAATCCGTACAGTTCACATAATACTCGCGTGTCCACGTCAGTGCCGGTCAATTAGCTTAGCAGCCCTTAATGGACCCCAATCACGCGACCGACGTGAATGGGCTCGACACGACCTCATGAGGAATTATTAATAGATGCAGAGGAGTAACCCACCATTCATGGGTTGCTATCGACCCAGCGTGAGTGGTTGGGTGTGACGCTCATTACGGGCTTTAAATACTTTAGCTATGATAAAGACTTGCAAAAAAATTATGCTTTGAAATTGGCCCTGGAAGCGCGTGTAATCAACCAACAAAATTCTGGCCTTTATTTCTTTTTACATGGATTTAGGGTCATTAGGTACTACATTTATCTTGTAGTAGAGTAAAAAAATTGCTGCATCAAGGAATCGAATCACGAAGTCAATGATGTTATTTTTTCTATGTGTAAACAAAGCTCAAAGGTTAGTACCAATATGAATGGGCACAACCGCTATCAGTTACGTTAGTTGATAACTTGTAACCTATGTGCACCATAGTAAATAATTTATCTTCATAATACTGATAATAAAACCATATTGAAACGCAACATACTTGTAGAATGTTGACTTATTGATTTAGACCAGTAAGTATGAGGAAGACAGTAACGAAGGTTTTACGTTTTGATCTGCCCCCCTAGCCAAGTGACATTTCTACAAGCGTTAACGATGATAGAAATCGCTTTAATGACTTTAAATGTATAAAAGTGACAAGTCTAAGTCACGTGACTTATCGAAAACAAATGTAATTTCCATACATTTAACGTCATTTGAGCGATTTCTATCATCGTTATCGCTTGTAGAAATGTCACTTGGCTAGGTGGGCAGATTATGAACGGGATTCAGAGGATCTTTATCTGGAGCAAGTCCATCTCAAGGAAACTTCTTCACTTCATTGTACTGGTCTGGACAACAGCTGTGGATTTTCACTTTTTAGAACAGAACATTTCCACGTCAATACGGGTCCTTGTCACTCAATTTATTCGAATAGTGAGTCACTTGCAGAAGATTAATTTAATTCTGTTTACAATATTTTCATCTTGTATCGCGATAATGTTCTGACTATCTCACGTACGGTGGCTCTGCTCGATTATACATAGCTAGTTTAATTTGTTTCTATTTCCAGCGGGTGTAAAAGCTTTGAGCCGGCGCACGCGCTGCGGTTACCCTCGAGAGTGGGCCACACCGCACAGATAAAGTGCGGTCGTCAATGTATTCAACCCTATTTTACACCATCTTGCACTCGACTCCCTATCAATACCTGTGCTATTATCCAGAGTCATTCTGATACAACTTATGCTACCTAGCTTATCTATTACTGTACTCTATGCTTCAAGACTTAGGAATAACAGTTAAAAGCTGATTAATCATTGACGCGACTGAAAATTCATTCTTGCCCAAATGTAGTAATACTTATTTCCTTATTTTGACATGTTTGTCTATTGCTTCATGAATTTCTCCTTTCTCAGGTCTGCTGGCAAAGATTTCTATAAGCTGTAAGTACCTTTTTAGATCGTTGTCTGAATGAGGTGTATCATGATTATTCGCACATAAACTAAATTAGGGGTTCCAAACATGAGTTTCGCTTTCAGCTCCGATATTTCTGAGTATGCAAGCTGTGTTGTGATAGAGCTGAGAATGTGCAATAAGCAAAAACGTACGAGCATGGTAATTTATCGTAATTGTAGGTAGGTACGTCGTCTAAATAGAGACGAAGGCAGGTGCAGCTCCCACGCGAAAGCAGCGCGGATTACACGCGCAGTGCGTCGCTCTCCCCACCCGCCGCTGCGTCGGCGCCGACATCTCACTAAACTCCACCGGTAATGCGCCAGAATAATTAAGTCTGTTCACTTACACTGTCCTCACTGCAATTGCATTCACGCAAACTGATCCCTTACTTGTGTTAACTATAATTGACAAACTCCAAGAAAAAAATTAAGTCTATAATTTCGCGCCTGGTCATCCCAAGAATATGCGTGTAGGATGTTGTACTAATCGTCACGTTCGCTGTTTTTATTGGGTGGTCAATGGTGCGGCAATCGGGGAGGTAATTACACAACACACGAGGGTCGAGCCCGCAGGAGCACGCCCGGTGGCAATGACCTTCGACACGCATTACTATTTCACTCCTGTGGGTTGTGCGTGAGCCACAACTCAGAGCATTGGAATTCTTTTACACTTGTTTCTTTTCTTTATAGGACGATTTAAAGTATATTACTTATTTTTTTGTGGTTATAGCTACAATATAACTATAAAAATATGCCAATTAAGTGTAACCATGAGATTTCTCAGTAACGAGAGTTGAGAAGCAGCGATTGAAACTCTTGGCTAATGCATGCCGCGACGTCGCCGAGCCAGCCGTGTAGCCAAAGCTGATTTAAATTTCACACATAGTTAGATGTCTAACTCGCCTTCTGTTTTATTCATCCGGTCAAAGAACATGATGTCACCGAGACCGTTGAGGCTTGCAGCAACCGACGACGAGAGGGAAATCATATACATACGCATTGTTTCTTTTCTCGGTTTTTTAAATTTGATTCCGTTGACTTTGAAAGTTTGAACATTCTAAATCGGATGTAAATGTTGGCACACATATTGCTACTCTTTTGTGAAGTTAACCACTCTCTGTGCATACAATTATACAGAAAACATACGTATTCAATGCGATTAAAGAGAATTAAGATTCATTTCAGTGCGCGGTCGCCGCATGCCGACTGAATGTCAATAAACCAGTTGCGGACGGATCGCGCAAGTATCCATCCAGTTTGATTTAGAATTATATAAAGACAATTAATTATGAACTGCCGAAAACGTAGTGTCGCGCGATCAGCTAGCTGGTGTAGCAGGAAGTATTTAGCTAATCATTGCCGATTTAAATTCAACAGTCTGACTAGTCGAACCAGCAAAATATTGTTTAGTTTAATCAGTACCTACATAATCACGGCACATGTTCATAGAAACAATGTTGAATAAAACTATCTTGTTATCTGTTGATAGCTACGAGCACTTACCCATAATACCAATGGTTCATTACGTCACATGGTGCTGAAGACAGAAACTACCAGAAACTAACTTAAATCATATAATGAAAGTGGTCAGCACACCTATGCATTCTCGAAGGTTTGGGTTACGTAATATCGAAGTGTTATTATATTTAGCACGAACGACTTTAGCCGCGGACATCTTGCAAGACCGCTTCGGTGCTTGACATAATGTGTGAATTTCCCTCATTGTTTCTTCGCGTTCAACAATGCCTTATCGATGAGACTATTTAAAAACTTTTTTGTGTTAGAGGCGTTACGAAATGTGTTACCTCTCAGATTTGTTCGTACAAAACACTTTAATTTTAATTTAAATAACGAGAGTCAGACGCGTCTTGTTTATTGATCTCGTTAACTCTCACTTGCTGATTATCGGACTGTGACGTAATCCAGGTATCATCAAAATTAATTGCTTGAGTCTTCTGTTGTGAAATGCTATCGTGTTCTTAATCAGATTTATTGCATAGCCACTAGCGTTTGTGCAATAAATCCATCCATCCAAATAATGGAACAAAAAATATTGAGCGAAAATATACTCCATTTTACGAGTAACATTGCAAATGTATTATACATTTCTAGTTAGAGAATTTATTCACGATCATGTGGGGCGAGCGTGTCAGCAGGCTTGGAGCATGCAGGCCCATTGCGACATTATTATCTGCTCGAGATAAACCCGCTTATTGCTAAATGTGTTATTTACATGAAAAATCAATAAAAGTAAACGAACTTTTAATAATACGTGATAGGTATATAATTGTGCGTATATCGTAATCGTTTTGTCCACTGCCCCGTGATCCTGTTTATTATTAGATATTAAATTAATCTCTATGCACTTTAGAAACGCAGATCTCAAGATGATAATCTAATAACGTTGCTTTGGGTGGGCTTGTCTTCTTCTTCCTGCCCTTATCCCATTCATATGGGGTCGGCGCAATGCGTATTTTCCTTCCATTCCTCTCTATTACTCGTCATCGCGGCATCCACTCCTTTCTTTCTCATATCATCTTTCACACAATCCATCCATCTCTTTTTCGGTCTCCCTCTGCTTATATACCCATTTTTGGTGGGCTTGTATACAGGGTTATTTGTAAAGTGAAACATAATTATTTCAGCTCTTCTCCATTCATCTTTTAGAAGTCGTTTAAACTTTATACCGGAGGTAAGCTATTTTAGTTTTACTTGAATTTAAACAGGTTGTTAAAGTTTTATGGAACTAAAACTCATAATAAAAGAAACGTATGATAACAGTGTCACTAAGATTAACTTAATACTGACATTTAATATATTATCAAGGAATGTTATTATACAACAAATGATAAATAGTAGATAGCGAAAACTGAAAAATCTGCGTCAACAATTTTATCTAATAATTGTTTTATTTTTTATCCAAGATTTATGTTGTAGTTAATCTATAATTTAATAAATCTTTGGATATACCTATATTATTGCCAATACATTACATTGAACAGTTACAACATCACAAACTTAAAAAACAATGTAAACGTACTATGTATAAATTGTATTTACTGAGAGACTGAGCATAAACAAAGCATTTCTGAAGAAAAATGAGGATTAATATAAAATAAAAGACCAAAATATTATTAGCATAAGTATGATGAGCTGGCATACAAATTGTACCTACTAAACATATTATGCAAGCTAATGTCTCAGACAAATAAAAAGTATTTTATTGGTCTAAGGCTAATGTAATAACTTAAAGTGAAATGCGTTGCATTTAATACCTAAGGTAAAAGTACCTATTCCCGTTAGTGTACTAGTACCCGTTAACAAGTCAGTTTTTTTATTATTGCATTTTTCTACCAATAATAAAGTAAAGATTGCGAATGGGAATACCTTCTCGGTAATATTATGTACAATTATAATAACAAAACTGTCCAAAAAGTTTAACGGCGTTAAAACTATGCGATGACAAAAGTTGGCTTTGTGAAAATATTATGTAAGTTCAAAGTTCTGTCAGTGAACTACGAAACCACCACGTCGCATTGATGAGCTAGCCATACTGCGACCGATAACGTTAAGGTATAAGTGTTAATTTTCTAAAATATTTGAATATATTACGATGCGATTTAACCTATAAATTGAGGTGAATCTAATTGAGAAATAAATATTTTTGCCGTTCACATCTATTGGTACAAGCAAACGCCTACTTGTCCTAGTACCCGTTAAAATTTTATGTTTTTTACCGGATATTGGTACACGATGAGCCGTTGTACCGAAACTCGTTATTATGTACTTATTGCCTCGAAATATTATAATTAATTGCCGGATGTTAGGACTTGTGATTTACAGTTGCATTTTACCTGACATCGTCCTTATTGCCTTGTGTTAAGTTCTCTTTTCCTTCGAATCAACAGATTGTAGTTTCTATGTTCCTTGTTTGTGTTGTAATCCCATGGATTCGATTGCCTCTTTATTTTATAATGTGTAACATCTTTACTATCGCTTCTGGGAGTGATTGATTGATTGGTGAGTGGTGGGTGATTGGTCAAATTGAATTGGATTGGGACAAATGTGCCTAGAGGTGAAGTCGAAACCGAAGTCAAAGCGAGGTGAAGATGTCAGATGTCTCACTCGTTTTTTTATGGATTTCCCAATTTTTGCACATTTCGACTTACTGCTGTACTGTAGTTCTAAAAGCAACTTTTTCGATTTGCATCATGGTGGCGCTCTGATGTTTTAGTATGGATATTGATAACCAAGCAGTAATTTGAAGCAAACTTCAGACCGGAAAATTTACATGTCTCGATCTGTGGATCCTCAACTATTTCTACAAAATGAGCTTGTTCTTTTTATCTTGAGTTAGTAATTTATCGTGTTTACCACAATTGAGGCCTGAAGATTTTTAATTATACTACCCTGGGAGAAAGAAATCCATACCATACGCTACGTTTTTTTTTTCATAATTTGTATTACCTTTAGGTTTTTTCAGTTTATTTTTAAGTCATTGAATTACTACCATGTTTTAATGTTCGTCGTTAAAATATTTTTAAAGTATTATTTAAAAAGTGTCTATTGATATGAATTCCGAAATTTACAAGAACAGTGTTTTTTTCTGATAGCCATGACCGATAGGCAAGAGGTGGTCAAAAAGGAGCCTCAATTTCAGCTGCTACCAAGCAGTTTGGTATCCCACGGTCGACGTTGGATGACAAATGACTCGGCCGCTATTCTGTCGAATACTCCAAAGGACCGGGTACAGTTTTGCTGAAAGAAGAACTAGAAAATTTAAGCAGGTGGATTATTTTTATGGCAAGTAGTGGGTTGCACGACCTCAGACCACCTTGAGGTCGGGCCTGCGGGTGACAAGGAGGGCAACTCGTCGAACGGGAAGTCCTACCCGTTCGCCCTTGGATGTAGTGAGGGGTGGACATTTTACATCCATCCCTCTGGAAGGTGTCCTTCAAGGACCAAGGCCTGCCAGAGCTGCGTTGGGAATACGCAAGTGATCCCGCGGCTCTGGCTAAGGCAATGATGGGACCGGGGTGTTTTTAGTCGGTTAAAGTCCGACATATCCCCATGCCGTGCCCTCGGCGTGGGGAAGTCATAAGCTTTTCACCCCGCCAAAAAAAAAAAAGTAGTGGGTTGCCCCTAAATAAGGCGCAGTTATTGGATAGCGTGAGTTTATTGGTGAAAAAGATGAAGCGAGATAAAACATTTCGAAATGGCAGACCAGGTCATCACTGGTTTGAAGCTTTTATAAAGCGACACCCTGAAGTAGGTATGCCAGCGAGTGGCCCAAAATTTTACGCAAACCCGTGCTTTAGTCGAAGATAGCGATATAAGACCATGGTTTAAAGAAGTGGAAGAAGATTTTATAAAGACGCATCTCGAAGAAGCAACTCGAGATTCACTTAAGATTGTTAATTGCAATGAAAGCGCTTTCTTTTTGTCACCGTCTGATAACAGAGTTCTGGCAAAACGAGGCGCAAAAAAAGTTTACAAAGTTATTCCCAGCGGGGAAAAAGAGTGTGTGACCGTCTTGGTAACGGCTAACGCAGCAGGTGAATTGGCGCCTCCGACGGTTTTGTTTAAACTGAAATCAATATATTTGTTGTGCTTTAAGTATTTCATAGGTTTTTTTTGCAGATTTTAGCGTTTTCTTTCTGATTTGTTGTAGGTTAGTGACATTTTTGTGACCAGATATTAAAGGTTACATCTAAACGTGAAACCAAAATATTCTTCAAATAGTTTGTAAGCTAAGTTTAATTAATAATGTGATTCTTAATGATACTGTATCAATATCCGATTTAAAAACTTAAGTTTATACAAATTCCTGATGTTAACTATTACCTATAATTTGTATATATACATTTGAATTTATTTTATTACTAGAATGTATTTTCTTTGGATAAGCTCTACTTTATATTTATGTTACACAGAAACGCAAAAATAGTTTTTTCTGTGAACCTTAACGTAAACCAATAGAGTTCAAATTCGAATTGAAAATTACCGGATTCTGGGACAATTTAACGTTTACTAGTACAAATCTACCGGGTACTGGTACAATTAGCCCTTTATTTTATATTTTTCCATCATTGTTAAAGAAAATTTAAAATAATAATAAAAAATAATATTACAATAAAACTAGTTTAAATTATCTATCTAGTCATGTAATTAGTTTTTTTGCAAGTCTTATAGTTTTAGCATAGCATACCTGCAAAGTCAGTGAAGTTCAAAACTTAACGGTTACTGGGCCGTTTACCTTATATAAATTTACCTTTCTATATCTATACCTACCCACTTATATTATAAAACTGAGTTTGTTTGTTTGGTAAAACCCGCTTATCTCAGAAAAAACTGGTCCGATTTGAAAAAATATTTGTGCTCTGTGATAACCCATTTATTGAGGAAAGCTACAGGCTACTTTTTGCTGGGATAAACCACGTCCACGCGGGCGGAGCCGCGAGCTAAAGCTAGTCATTAATAAAACATTTCATTGAATTATCAAATCTGTGAGATTAATATCTCGTACCTAATACCTCCTAAGTATTCTATTTATTTGTATATTGATACTATTACAGTTGTATACTTTGATTACTTAGATAAATGTAAATGGATAAATTTGATTAATTGGTGATAATGATTGGATACTTATCAGAATGTCTCTGATTAGCCGGATAAAGCAGGTGATCGATAAACAGTGCCGTTCCTGTCTCCGGGAATCTTTATCAGATACTTGATGCGTATTCATAAAGCTTTCATTTAAAAATAACTTATATTCATAACTCTCTTCGGTCTGTCGCTAGAATACGAAATACTCACTCTTTGTCACCCTATATAACATAATAATAAATAATAATAATAATATCTTGGGACAGCTCACACACGGCCATCTGATCCCAAACTAGGCAGAGCCTGTACTATGGCAACCAGACAACTGATAAACATACTTATATATTTCTAAAGACATACATATTATAGATAAATGACACCCAGGCACAGAACAAATGATCGAGCTCATCACACAAAGATTTGTCCTGGGTGGGAATCGAATCCCACGACCTCCAGCTTAGCTGTCAGGGTCACTAACCACTAGACCAACAGGCCAGTCATATCACTTTGTTTAAATCCGTAAAAAAACTCTTAGATATTTCTGAGTTAGTAAGTCAACTTAGTAGAATCTAGTAAGCCGGTGAACAATAATCTGAGAAAAGAGATTTGTCGGCAAAAAATAGAGTTACCATTGCCATTACCATCAAACAGTAAGCTGAAGTGGCAAAGTCATGTCTATCCGATGGAGCGATGTCCATTGCAGCAGATGAATACGGACCTCTAGGACAGACTGAATATAGAAAGCGGTGGACCAAGACTTAACCACGACTCGGGAGAGTAACAATATCCAGCAGTAGATACTGATCATACTGGTATATGGATACGACTGAGTGGGCCGATGGATTCATGTTATTCATTCTCGAAGCTATGAATATTGCAAGACGGAAAGCATGGAAAATTTCTTTTGATAAAGTTAGGTTGCCCAACTAACTAAGCGCGTAATTGCTACGCCCACCATGACACATTCTTGACGCAAAACCGTAAAAAGAATGACGTAAATTATTACGTAATTTACTTGTTAAATAACCATATTTAGAGTCATGTCTAAATAAGTCGTTTTGCATGTAGGGTTGAAGTGTTTAATTTAAAGGCCAAAATAGTACAGTGACCGCTTAGTCACTCAGGGTATTAACATCAGTACTTTATTTACGCAGGTCTTTGTCTAAGCTTTAGTGGTAAAATAGATTTGCGTAAATAAACTTTATACACCTATTTTTAAAGATTCAGTCCAAGAAATATTTCTATGGCAGTCAAAGGTAAATAAATACCAATTATGTGATTGGATTTAGTAGAGGTAGGTACTAAATTAACATGTAGTCAACAGAAAAAGTAGATGATGAATTGAGTTTATAACTTTTGGAGTCAAAACTGATCACGAATTTAAGGCAACTGTACTAGTAGTAAATGTTTGGTATAATTTACAATCACATACTTTCTTCGTTCTGACGCGAACTTCGTTCATTACTATTGAATTTCTGATTTTGATCTTCAACTTTTGCTGTTGACTGTAGTGTCTTTTTAATATTTTTCAATTCACATGAGTAGTTATAGGCTTTACCGTCCCTTATAAGTACATGATTAATTTAAAAGGAGTGCGTATATTCTACGAGGCAATCAGGTGCATAAAACTAATCAACTTTTCTCAAGGAACATGAGTTACATAGGTAGAATCTCAAAATTGAAAATCAACTTTTCATACATAAGTCACGTGAACTCTCACTTCGTATGAAAATTTCATTTTCCATTTTAAGATTTCGACCTATGTTCCTTGGGATAAATTGTTCAGTTTTATGCACAAGATTAACTCGTAGAATATATGCACTCCTTTTAATCTCTCTAATCACCGCTAATGAGACACAATTGATTTTTTATTGTAATGCGGCGACCGGTCGCCGCTCGGGGACGAATTAATCCTGTATGTCTGACTCTTGATGAACTGAAATAGGAATGTTGTATTCGCTTCATTACCTGTTTTCATAGCACTAACTTTAATGTACAAAAGTAATTTCTTAATAAAGTTAAATCGTTGATTGCATGATATTAATAAGCATAACAGTAAGTTTCGTGTGGTGCGGGTGCGTGTCACCTGTCGCGCGCCTGTTGTCACGCCGCACCGTGACCCCGGAAGTCTCCGGGCATCGGATCAGTGGGTCGAAACAACGACCGTCATTCTGTCATTCTATACGCCCTTCGCTACAGGTGCACGTAAGAATGACACTTCATATTAGGCTAAACAGGTTATCTATTCAAAACATGACATTTGTTGTATGATGACAATAAATACAACAATCCCGCGGCGGCATCGTCTGCCGGCTGCCGCGATAGGCACGACATAACCAGATAAGTAAGCCGTGTTGCAAGTTGCAACGCAACTAGTGGTAGAATGAAGAGATCGATCACGTTCACGTTCCGAGGCTGAGAGTCGGGGAGCGCTGCATTGTTACATCACGCGCACTTTCTAACTGCCGACGACGTGCCATAGGATTTATATCGCCATAGACTTTAATTAAAGTGCCCCTCTGACGGGAGTCAAGAACCGCGAGTGAATTACATGATAACACACCACTGAGGTGAGGACAATAGAATTGTGAAACATCGCACACTTTCGATTTCGTTTAAATAATGATACGTATTCTTTCGTTGAGCTATTTATCATCTTGCAAAATGCAATACGAACCCAGTATTGCCGATTCGATGTAACACAAAACTTCATCAAGAACAAAGGGGGTCGGTGGTCGGCGTAGTCAGCTCGAATCCTAAATACCTAACACATCGGAGCACAATCGAGGATGACGCGCCGCTATTGGAATGCTGATGTAGAATGCATGCGCAGCACCGAGCACACACACTACGCTAGATAACTGGACCGCGGTGCGACCAGAGAGATCCGTTGTATCCGCATACTATATTTTATACTTACTCCCAACAAACAGATGATTTCTCATTGCAATCTGATAACTTGAGTGGAAAGATGAGAATTGCGGAAAAGCTTGAACTTAAAACGAATCTCGGGAGCGACGAGACGCGAGTGTGTAAGATATAGAAAGCACTTTAGAAAGGAATCGAAGGTACGCCGTGACCCGCAGACGGCGAGGTGAGCGGCCTGCCTGCGCCCGCGCAGACTGCGAACGGCGCGTTACGACACCACGCGGAACTACCGGCCTTCGCTATCAACCTTTTAATTACCCACTTTTTAGCTTACGTCTATCTCAGTTGAGTGACTGCATACTTTTCAACGTGACAGTACATTTAAATTCCTGAATTTTCTCTTTTCTATTTCAGAATGATTATGAGATAGATAAATACTTGCTAATTAAATGCTTATTAGAAGATCAGGTAAAACCAATTGTGCTAACAAAGTAAAATTATCGAATACCATTAGGCAATCAGTGTGATTATGATGTGTAAGATGATTGCTGGCATTTATGTATTGCGAATGTAAATAAAATTCAAAATAAGCGATTGGTTATTGCAACAGGCAGTTATTGAGATGAAACGTTCGTAGAATTTCATTAGATTGTGCGCTTCATACATTGTAGAGACGATCTCCAATCGGCGTGGCCCCTCAATTGTCGTGAGCGCACGTCTGCTCGCGCTCGGCGGCCCGTGGCCGGGAGCTTCAATAGCCCGCTCTATAATACACACATACTTACACAACGTGGATAGTTTAGGCGATGAACTCAGCCAACAGCCCGATATTTAGCTAAGCGTTGGGAGAACGAGGCCGCGCTCGCCGCCAGCTGACGCTCAGCTGTTACGCTCATCAGCCCCCGTGTTGTGTTGTGACACTCGTACCGCCTAGCCCAGCTCTCGCCGCACCGATCTCTTTGACACGCCTAATTAGCTTCGGACAGATTTACAGTGCTCAGAGTTTGGAATGTCTGAGAACATTTTGAGCGCTAAACTTCAACGTTTTTTTTCGTTTAAACTGTCTTATTTATGTCCATCGAGGGAGCTAAAAAGTATGATCTGAACAGCAAACACGTCGGTTAGCAACTGGCAACAATCAGCTATACTAATAAATGATCGTTCATTCACCGAACAAGACTAATAAAAGTTACAATGAAGTCTGGCGCCGACATCACGTCGCGATCATCGGTCTCATCTAAATACTCTTGCATAATAATGAATGTATTTTCTGAATCAGTCTGAATAGCCTCGTAGGGTTTAATATCATTTTTTAGTACTGTTAATAGGCAGTGTGAATTTTAGGGCTTTATAGTACTTCACAGGCAGACTAGAGGCTATAACTCTCAACAAAGAGCAATCGTCTTATTGGCAGTAATGGAATTTGCAGTGATGCACACAATACGAACAAATCAACATCGAGAATCATGCATTCATTCACATCACCAAGGGCTAAATTCTTAACAATGCATGAGCGGTGCCTTGAACCGAACAATATAAAGAGTTCGTGTTTTATTAAGACCTACCAGTGCGCAAATCTTTGTGTTGCATTACGTCTAACAAACCTTCCTTTGGGCTTCGCCGCAGTCAGATGAAAACAACGATCCTTCTGTCTTTCAATGCGAGTTAATTAGTGACATAACGCAGTTTGGAGATCAGAGTTGACGCGATGACGCATACTTGGTACCTATATGAATAGAATTTTGTATTTAAAGATCTTATTAAGAAATAATGCGGTATTCAAATATCGTGACCAGAGAATAACTATGTAAATATTGGCAAAGTTTATCTTATTCATCGGAAAATATTGGGCATACTAATGTAATACTTATCAGATACAATACATTTGCTGGACTGATAAACAGCCAACATAACCGCTGCGAAAACAACTACATAGTGCTCACACAATTCACACATACGGATACTTTGTATGATATTTGTAAACTAGTATTTCTAGAGATCTAATGGATGGAAGCATATTTTTTCGAATTTACTTTATTATCTCAGTTTTATTACACGTGTTGCCCAGATGTCGTTTATCTACGCAACGCAAATAGCAAAATGCACTGGATATGATAATGTTAGTACCTACCTAGTTGGCTAATTGATCCCACATTTAGAATTAACACAATGTTTTATTCATCACATTCGGTTTTTACAAACGAATAACACGCGTTTGTACTCTATTTAACTGATAAGTGTTCTCTCATGGTTAGATTACAGCGTAGTTCCAGTCTTCGCATACTTTCAACGACAGATTGTTCTTTCAGATTTAGCCGATTACTGTGTAACTTAGACACAATGAGAGATATCAATCAAACGCGGGTTGTCGAGAATAATTGCGAACGTGTGTAATTTGTAACGTAGAGAGCTCGATAAGCACGCAATGTTGATTGTATCGTGTCTTACATATATGTAGAAGTAATGTCCGATAGTTGTTTGTAGCATTGTGAGCGACACAGGAAAACATGAGCGGTGCATCATGCGCCCGCCGGTAACAATGACAAGTTTTTTTAAACACCGCGAGACATTTCAATTGTAGGTACCTACTTACATTACCATACGAGATGGCTCCCAGTTCGCGCACGTCTTGTCCTCTGTAGGTACGTACCTGGAAAAGTCAAAAAAGTTCGTGAATCATTAGGTCGAGTTACATTGATGGTATGACTGCCGTATTATTTATAACGTGTAGATACTTCAATAAATTCCGTTCCTAATTTGTTCCACAGAACGTAACCTATTATCGTTGTTATTCGTTTTATATTAGAGCTCATTAGGGTCATCATAATAAATAAACATACGCTACGTGATAAACAAACACTTGAAAGTAAACAAACAAAATAAACTCCGGTATAAACGAATAAAACAAATCGTAAAGACTTTGGAAAACCCACAGTCGTTTGGCACGAGAATTTAGATTGTTTTTGAGTGCAAGATGCGGCTTCTGAGAATTGGCTTGGAGATAAGAATAACAACTAAATTGTTTCGAAAATATCTTAATGTAAACACGATATTAGTTCATCTAATAAATTTCAATGATTTAGGTATGAACTGATTTGTATAATTATTGTTATAAAAATGATAACGGTAAGCAGTAAAGTTCAATTCACAACAGTCGTTCTTCTTAATCAGTGTTGGACTGTTGGCATAACAATAATTCAGAGAATGGCTATGCACACACACAACACAGTGTATTCTGTGTATAAATTACGTCAGGGACACAAATCTCGGGCATTACTCACTCAGCAGTGACGTCATAAATGTATGAATAGGAAATTCAGATATATCACAGACTTTCCCGTGATGCTTTTAAATTTGAACAACGTAGCGTCATTTGGCAACAATTTTATTTTAACAATAATAATATCTTGGGACAGCTCACACACGGCCATCTCATCCCAAACTAGGCAGAGCCTATGGCTACCAGACAACTTATATACATACTTACTTATATATGTATAAATACATACACGAATTAGATAAATAACACCCAGACACATAACAAATTTTAATGATCGTTCATAACAAAGAGATTTGTCCTGAGTGGGAATTGAACCCACGACCTTTGGCTTAGCAGTTAGGGTCACCGACAACTACACTCACAGGCCCGTCAAAAATATAAACATTGCATCGGGTTATTTGTAGGTACTAATTGTGCATTCATTTGAAACTGATAAGATGATAAGAGAATAAGGAAAATTCTAAAAGATTCCAATGTTACTACCTAATACCTAATTGATCGATTTGATTGACTAGTTTAGTGTTCAGTTGATTGTGTAAATGTGTGCGTGCGGTCTTCAAGGTCACTTAGCTCTTGTGGTCCTCTTAATGCATTCACAGACCAGTACAGGCAGGTAAACAGCAGAAGAAGAGGTGGGTGTATTGTTTAATGAATGAGTTACAAGTAGTAGAGTTCAATAATATAAGCCAATGCTGACTTAAGGAATAGAGGAGAAGAACAGCAGAAAAAACCATCAAAGCGATGACTCATGTTCTAAGTAAACAATGTAATTAGGTATTAGAGGGCGTGTGTTCAATTTGAGAAACCGAACAACAAATTATTATATTTGGTTTATCCAGATATTCCATAACTCAATTATAATTTGGAGATGTTTCGCGATATAAAATTGCGATTGGTTGATATTTTTGTTGACAGCTATTAATAATCCACTAGCTTTTGCTCGTGGCTGCGCCCGCTTGGGCGTCAGTTATCGCGGCAAATTAAAACCTATCTATAGCCATCCTTAATTAAGTTATCTAAAAGTGAAATATTTTTTGAAATCGGGCTGTAAGTTCCTGAGATGATGCCGAAGAGTTTGTTTGGTTGAACGCGCTAAGCAAACAAACTTTTCGGCGTTATAATATTAGTATAGATTTGTATTCCGAGGTAATTAAGACCTGAACTTCCGCCTAGACACAAATAAAACTATTGTAGTCATTCTCCCCTTGATTTGTTTTGTATGCGTATGAGTAACCTAAGCATGTACGCGATAGGATTAATTAATGAGGTTTAGATTCTATTCACAGGTCAAAAAATGCACTACATTCTCTGATAAAAAAGGGGATTGACAATTATAAAGAAAAATAGGGGAATAGTCCTATTGTTATCAATCATGCCATATGCTGAGAGGTTATTAATTAGTAGTATATAGTAAATTAGGAGTATATATATTTATGATATTGAAATAATTGGACAACATTTCAAATCTAACATAAAATATCCAGAAGATCGTTACTTAAGACTTCGATACCATTATTGTGGTGTGCTTCTAAGGTATTACAGGCTTCTTTTTTGTCAGTTGCATTTTTACCGATTACATAGATAGTAGGTACTCGGTCTTTTAAATCTTTCGATTGCGATTCATGATTATGACACCCCTCATTATATGATAGCATTATAATAAGATACCTAGGTTTAATAATCGCATTAACCTGTACAATGAATATTGGTATATTGTGTGCTATTTACGTCTGGAAGCAGGCTGGCCGGGCTCCAGATGACGTGGGAGGCTCCCCGCCGAGGCGCCCGGCCCCCACCCGTGGGCGTGGGGTCGTATCGATCGCCCCTTCTCCCCACAACCCGTCGCATCCCCGTTGCACCACTTGTTACATCTCAGCTAATCATCCAACGATTTGAGAGCCGAGCTTACCTTAAAATACTAGGCACTAGGTAATTTATGTCTACGTTTTATTTTTATTTTATTTAATATTCTTGTGGAATTCCCTGCGTCTTTTAATTTGTAATCTAATAAAAAAATTCGAGAAAAATGTCCAGTTCAGCACTAGTATGAAATTGAATCGAATAGAGGTACAAAAACCGATTAACAAAAATTAACTAGCCAAGTACTTACTTGTCATAAATTCTAAACCCCTTTTTAACTCGGAAATACGAATTGATTAAATTAAAGTATTTTGGTAGAGATAGTACAGAAAGTGTATGTGGGTTGGCATTCGGCCAACCGTTTAAAAATAGCAGATTGTTTACCTTGATAAAGAAAGTTTCAATATAGGTCCGCCATCGCTGCTGATAACACATTTATGTTAAGCGACAATTTCGTGTTTCAGACGAAAACAGCTAATTAAATGTAGCGTCGTATATGAGCTAATTGCGTAATGATCTCAAGAGCGATGGCAAAATTAGAAATGTATCTAAGTACTGTATAGACATGACTCCATTCTTCTAAAACAAGGTTTGCTTTTTTTTTATTACGTGCCAGTCAGTAGTAGTCGACATTTATGAAATCAAATAAAAATAAAACTTTTACTCTCCCGCTCTAAACAATTCGAAAAAGAAAATTTCTAACATGCTGTTTAGCATTTTTCTGTCAGTAATTAAATTTAATTTTACAAAACGGTGGCCGTGATATTTTATTTTATTGAAAAGCGAATTTCGTGATAGTCAATTATTATTGCACAAATGTTTTTTTTTATTCGTTCCTGAATGTGACTCGCGGATAAAAGATGCTTTCCCCATAGCGGGACAAAGGTATGTGTGAACAGGATTCGATGGCGTTTTAGATAATTGCCTTAATAACAAAACGTGCTGAGTGGCTTTCATGCGGTGCACGCGGTGAAAGTGTCATGTGTGGGATGCGGCTCGTGATGCGAGCGAGATCGCAATCGCTCACATCTGCCGCTATTTTGACGTTAAATCGTGAATTATTTCATACCAATCATACACATCGTAAAATGTGTCATGTTTTTTTGTAGCAAAAAAAGTTCCATCTGGATAACCGATAAGTATCACATTACAATTTAACTGCAAATCTATAAAGTCGAGATTAATCGAAATCATACCTGATTTCGATTAATCTCGACTTTATACAACCCACCTATTCCCGTAGTAATGTAATAGCGCCAGATTGTAATACACCGGAACAAATAAACAATGTCGTCACCAGTGTCGGTCGTTCGACATTTTAAAATAATCAGGTTGAGCAAACAGGTGCCGTGTGATTCATAAAAATATAAACGTATTTTTATTTTGCCACACGTAGAGTAATAAAAGAATGTAATGAAATACGAAAACAAGTAGCGATAGTAAAAAAAACTACGTTAGATGTTACAAATGTGTATGATGCACAAAGAGCATAGAACATCCAATCACTACAGAAGTACAGACGCAGTTGGACCGACAATAGTTGCTCTGTAACAATATGTAGAGTACCTTTTGTTAAATGATTTCGTAGTCAATCAATAGATCTTCATCTGTTATTAAAGAGGAGTATCTTATCTTCGTGGTAACAGAAGAAGCTGTATTACTACAAGGTAGAGTTTTTATCATTTATTATTTCTATAACCAACGAAACCTTTTTGAAATAATTGGACGTTGCCGTTGCGTAAATGAAAATTGACAAGGATAAAGCTCCTTTTTTTATTGTTTGCGAATGTCAGAATGTCTATGAATTCAACAGTTCATTAAAATGGGTCTTAATTGAACAGATTATTATAAAAATTGTAGAGCTCTATAGACTATCGACATACTGAAGCTCATAATAATTTGAAAGGTTCAAGGGTACGAGGTAGGAAGTATCTCCGTTCATTTACAATCGGCAACAAGTATCTCGCAGTAATAATGCACAAGAACCCGTCAGACTTGTCGCCAGTGAGACGTCGACGAGGAAAATCCTCCGACATCCTGTTTGTATGCACGAATGCGTTTAAAATTCCTGCTTAAAGGAACGCTCAAGATTACACGGTCTAATATAAATCTTAGATAATGTCGTCATAGTCAGTTTGCTATAAAGAAGCCGCACCAAGGTTTTACTGCCGTACTTGAACTGAATTATAAAAAATTCACGTTTGTTTTCTACCCACAAACAGACCCTATGGATTTGAAAAGTTTTGTAAAAGCCGTATAGTAAGTATACTTTAACATGGGTAGTAATAAAAGCTCCGACAAAAAAATAAGAATTCTTACTGCCTAAAATACTTACTTTCCGACTACTTTCATCCGAATAAAAATGACGAAACGACCGAATCAGATACTAAAATCTTCGAAAAATAAACATAACTGTTTATTGCTATAATACTTTTCTACCAGCTTAAATTACGTTCTACTGAAAATTATGTTTTGGCATTTTTATCTTTACTTGCCGACTATTAAATCATAAATTACCTTTCACATTTCATAGACTTGGTGCTAATTTAACTACAACGTTATAATGAAAATACGGCTCGTGCGGGGGGGTCGCAGTTCTAACCTAACCTAACCTACTGAGTCGAATTTGACACTTAAACCTATCTGCAATGGGCAAGTAGGACAATAATATATCGACCCGAAAACCCCTGTGGGTATACCAAATTTCATAAAAATCGTTTCAACCGTTTCCGAGATTCCAATTATAAAAAAATCTACTTACAAGAGTAGTTTACTAATAATTCAAGAAATCGAGAGCATGGAAATCGATGGAATCGATCGCGCGGGCCGAACAGTTTAGGTATTTTCATAAATACTGAGAGGTAAAAAATATATTTTATAACCAACAATAGAAATTAAAATAGTTCATGCAAGTCGTAAAAATGTGAATATTTTGACTAAAGCTCTGTTGTCGGTAACTTAGTAATTTTGTCGGAGGTTCAGTATTTTATTCAGAAGTTTAGTTTTGTATTTCGAAGTTCAATTTTATTTTAGGAGATATGTAATTTTAACGTGCTCTTATTTGTTTGTTAAATATAATTTTTCTTTTCGGTATGTTTTGGGTTTTTTTGTCGGTAATTCATTATAACGCTAGTTAATTAGAATAATAGTCGGCCACAGATCGCTGGAGATTAATTTTTTTTTTCGGAACCATTATTATTTCCCCTTTAACATGATTCCTCTATAGCTTGCTCGCGGCACAACCCGCGTAGGCGTCGGTTATAGCTAGCCTTCCTCGATAAATGGGCTATCTAACATTGAAATATTTTTTCAAATAGGACCAGTAGGTATTTCCTGAGATTTGTGTGTTCAAGCAAACTATGTATATAGTATGTATTTAGTTTATATTCATAAATTCGTTGTGATAATATGTACCTTGTAACATCAAAACAATTTCCACGAAGTTCGTGTTCGACTGTTTGTTATGTTAATTACCTTTTGTAGAGGTACTCAGAGGGTTTTGTATGAAATCCGAAATCCAATTGAAATGTCCGGAGTTCTGGAAATTTTATGTTTATTCAAATTATTGTATAAATTTTACTTTTACCTTTAAGAATCATTCGTTTCTTGTATCTATAATCTGTCACATAGCTGCTGATACAATGATGAGTGCAGAAGTTTGTTAGTTTGCGAATGACATTGACTGTGCATGCGTACTAGGCACAAATCGGCACAATAATGCACGCAAAGCAAAGCCTCGTAATGATAGCAAATATACGTTATCGCATATGAATCGATCATGATAGGGTATAGTCCGTAATATTATCAAACTGTTTTATACTGTCAATTCTAACACAGGGAGATTTCTAGATTGCAGTTGGTTGGTTGTTACCATTTTAAGCCATGATAAACGAACGAAAAAAAGGAATTGCTTCGAAACACAAAATATTATCTGTCCATACAAAACATGAAGTGGCATAGCGCGGATTATAGTTCAAGAATCAGAGTAGCCAATTTTTTTTTGTTTTCTGAGAGGCAACGGGTAGTGTTAGTTTACATTTAGGTCATTTATCAGATTTTCACTTAAACGTATACTTCACTTAAGTATAGATAGATAGAGATAAAGCCT
The DNA here is from genome assembly GCA_950381575.1 of Plusia festucae. NCBI lineage: Eukaryota > Metazoa > Arthropoda > Insecta > Lepidoptera > Noctuidae > Plusia > Plusia festucae. The sequence goes on from OX494434.1 coordinate 10,954,779, forward strand.
CTCTTAACCAAACACGTAAGACCACCTTCACCGCTTAGACGTAGACTACGTCACGTAGTGAAGTTGTGTGTGTGTGAAGTTTTCCGGAAAAATCACCTCTTATGTCCTTCAGTAAGATATTAATAGCTGGTAGCCTTTTGTTTTTTATTCCATGTTGGTCCGAACTTCAGTCATTGGAGTGGCACAAGATTATAATAAAAAAAACATAAACGTATTTGTTGCTTTTTTATAATTAAGAAAATACTAAGTAGATAAAGCATAGAGCGATAAGTTTAGAAGTGGGCGCTAATGACGTCACGCTTGTGCTTGTCAAGATTGTGACGTCAAGCGATATTTCAAATCAATGTTTCGTTGTGAGCTTTAGTATAAAAAGAGACTTATGTTATATTTTTAATAATTTCTGAATGACATTAAAAACAAAATAGTCATCTATTCCATTGTAAACAAACAAGTTATATCGATTTCAAGCTCGTCCCTTAACACCAGTGATGTTGATACAACTTCTCAATAACATTGTTGTCCTAGGAACCCAGTAACAAAGACACTATTAATTATTAATACAAATAATTATGACTAATTTAATACGTTTTAATTAAATACGAAATGCAACAAAGCTTTAGTCATGTGTTCATAAACAGCATTACTGAGAACTATTACAAATAGTGTTTGGAATATCTAAAACCCTCATTCATAAACATTAGCAGTCGTTTATGTCACAATCGAGTAAATATATTTATCGATACACAACTTTAAAAGCACCTTAATAACTCAGCAGAAATAATTCTCCAAACAACGATTTTTATACTTATTTTATTTTTATAAGTATACAAATGTTGGTAGGTACTTAAACTTAATTTAATAATTATATAGGCATCTACTTATTTTACAATAATAATTAGATATCACAATGTTCTAATACAACGGTCTGTGGAAGAATGTCTGTGTAAAAACCACTTTTTCACGTCCTAACTTTCTTCGTTAGTTGAGGCATAATCTATATATATAAAAATGAAACCCGTTTTCCGTTGTCACGACATGAAAACGGCTTGACCGATTTGGCTGATTTTGATCTTGAAATGTTTGTGGAAGTCCAGGGAAGGTTTAAAAGGTGTAAAACATAAATAATAAGTAAAAAAAAAAACTGTTCCTAAACTCGGGAATTACCTTAATTAATTTACTTTTGACAGAACGAAGTCTGTCCGGGCAGCTAGTTTATTATAAATCCTGAGAAACATTTGGACCCGCTAATCTCGTGTTGTTGTCTTGTCGCTTGCTATCACTGAAGCTATAAAATACCATAATATATTATATTACAAATATTCGGTCACCTGACCTGGTGGAAAACGTTGACATTAGCTAATACTTGAAGATTAAGTACTTACAATAAATAATTAGAAATATAATTATAGTTATTGATTGTTACACAAGAATCAACATTTTTTAGCATTGAAATTGGTATTATTTTATTATAGAATTTTTAAATTGTAAATGTGGTTATCGCTGACCGTACTTGCGCGGTCAATGTTCGCAGCGGCTAGCGCGCCCGGCCGGGCCCCACGTACCCACTATTGCGAAAATAATGCATCAAAACTACGTCACGCACTGTTTTGGGTAAATTTTTATCGTCTATTATGTTCTCATGCGTGTTAGTGAGCCAAACGTCGAAATGCTTTTGTTTTTGGCGATTATTTTGGCCTCCATTTTACGCTACACGTTATGCATTGTCAGCATAACGTAATTGATATCTCGTGACTGCAAATACAGTAGCGAATTTTAATACTGTAACATAATAGACATAGTAATTCTTTACCGTTGCAACATAATAAAAGACAATAGAAGCTGTTGCAAGAGATGTGAGTTGAGATGTTCAAAGTGCATTATTGATAGTAATTGATTTCGGTATTATAATTATATTCAGTCTCTAGGGTATCATATTCAGAGATACATTAAAAACTGCCAGCTTCTTAATTTAATTTTCAAATAATCGTGTCGCAAACGAGTTGTGGTGGCGGGTGAGGGGCGGGGCGGTGTGCTGGCGGCGCGGGGGGCGCGGGCCGGGGTGGCGCGTTCAACGAACGTCCGCGGGCCGGCACGGGCCCAAGGTCGCCGCGTTCACTCGCCCGCCACACCACACTGCCACCATCAACCGGCTGCCAACAGGGCAAAACTAAGGGTTTTATTTTACCAAGATTTTGCATTATTTTTAGCCGTACAACCTTGTGTTGCCCGAGCTACTGTCTTTAATCCTGAACGTGCATACCAAGCACCGACTACATTCCAACACACCGAGATTATTATTTTTATCATATAAACAGTCCGTGCAAAAGTCAAGTAAACACTTCGTGCTAAATAACAATCAAACAATTTCATAGATGTACTGTAAACGATCCGCGCGTGTTGCCAAATTTTGCGCGGACGTTGAGCTACGAGCCACGTTTCTTTACTTGTACTATGTATTTTGCAACAGACGTACAATTTTACGATCATAGCAGGTGACACGTGTAAACAATTGTTTTCATGTTTCTAGCCGACCTATCGAAAATATCGATTGTCAATTGTCTGTCTGTTGGTCTTTTAAGCCGGATGTTTGTGCAACGTGCAACTCATGCATAGTTTCGAAACATGAAAAGTGAAGGCTGAGTGATGCAATCATTTATTATTAAGTTACCAGCGAAGCATTCAAGTAAAAGTGCAGGCATCTCAAATAATAATTTAAAAATGGATATGATAATACTGTTATCCAACTACGTTACGTAATGGATTAGTGTAACCGCCTTATTTCGCGGGTTTCATTAGCATTCGTATTCCTACTATACACTTACTATTACTACGACCGACAGAGATCTCACAGTAGATAGCTAGCAGAGGTTTGAGCAGCGAAAGTTACTTGCGATTGGAAAATCGTACATAATCATGTGATTATTTACGACGCTGGCTTTCAAGAGTTTCAAGTATTTCTTTGAAAAACGTACATACACACGACGCGTATTGTGTTGACACAAGGTGTCGCCGACTCTTAATGACATTATATCATAATAAACATATTATGGAGGTAATCTGAGCATAATCATGAGGTTTTATTAACTTCTTATCATTTAACGCAAGTTAAAAACAGTAAATATTTGGGTACTCTACAGTAAAGCACTAAAAACAAAATATGTGAAAAAATTATGGTACAAGAAAAGTTAAACTTAAGTATAAAGATTTGTCCCAATCCTATACACTTTTACCTGAATATCTCTCAATAAGTCATAAACTTACTATAAAAATAAATTTATGACTCTTTTTTTTTTGTAATCTGTCGTGTCACTTTGCTTAATCAATGAGTACGTTGCATTTTTATAAGATGAAAACAAAATCAAGTTTAAAAATACTTTGACTTTTAAATACGCACCTGAATCTACTTAATAGAAAACAATGTACCAGGAAATATTATCTTAAGAATAAGTTTATAATGTATTCGTTAAAAACATATGGAACACGAAGTAATATTAGCTATTTTATATATCTCTTTATTACATAAAACGAGATTTTAAAACCGACGAAACTTTTTGTTCTGATACCACTGCAAACACACATCAACGCATCGTCCACATTTCTATATTTTATATTCATCGGATACAATTAAAAACGTACTATCGTTATTAAAATACCGCTCATTTATAAAATGATTTTTGGTAGGCCCTTTAAACTGTAACATAAATAAGTGTCACATGGAATTTATTAGTATTCTCGTTTCGAGGCATTGGCAGACCGCGCCCCGGCCCGGTATGCCGGCTATTGCGAGATCAGAGCCACACGTGTCTACGACAAATTGGTACTTACTAACACCTGAATTGAGCCAGGAGACTAAAGCAAAAGGATGTTTACTAGTACATCATACTTCACATCAATGTAGACGATCGTCAAATCATCTAAGCCTTAGAACTTGACAGCAAATGTACTACTTACGTACCCATGATCAAAAGAGAAACAATTGAAACGTAACTAAAAACCGACCAAATTAAACTTCAAAGTTTCAAACTGTTGTCAAACAACATTCGAAGTAACGAGGCGAGAGCAGGCACAAACATAGAAATGATGATTTCTATTAGTGCAAGACTACCACCTGCGTTAATTTTCTTCTTCTGCAAAGCAAAGCGACTACGTCGTTGGAGAAATTCCTCGAGTATTCGGTTCAACGGCCGCGCTACGCCGTGAGCGCTGTGCGCCTGTGTGACTGAGTAAGCGGCGCGGACGCACACACGGACCCACACCCGTGCCTCAGCAAACATGACAAAACCGTTACCCGCTATCCTCTACCTATACATCATCTAGTGAAGCCTAATTAGCCGGCACCATACGTCACTCGCTTGACATAATACTGCTCTACCAGAAACAAGCACTCAGCTTGAAATGCCATTGATAACGATGGATACCAGTCACAAGTAACATTTGAACGTAAACTTAAGTGCCAAAGTAGATGATCCGCAGCAGCATCGGCTGTGAAGTGCAATGCAACCCACATAGGAGTGCGTCTGACGTCGGCATGCAACTCCGCCAGAGAGAGGGGAGCTCGCCGCGGAATGCGATTATATCTCTTCAAGATTTCATCACTAACACTGACGATCATATCTTCATTCACCTTACAAAATTTAGCGCAACGCTATTAGCTGCACTGTTGATGAAATGCATTATGAAAGTTGCTGCGCAAAAATTTCTTTGTAAACAAATAAAACTAAAATGATACCCAAGGCTATCTGGCACAACAGGAAATACTGCATCTGGCATCACAAGATGACATCCTAACCGATTTACTTGGTAATTGAAAGTAATTCAATTTACAATGAGCGTTATTGCGGCTAATAGTGGTGTCCGGTAAAACGAAAGGCGTCTAGCACAAGTGACTACACAATTCGTTACAAGACACCCAGACATTATATTGGATCAAAAGCCTTGTACTACTATCATTTGCACAATAGATGCCTTCGCCAAAGATGAAACTCTTGCTTATAGAATCAGTTCGGCTACAAGACTGCTGAGTGCCGTCCTAGATTACCAAGTTTAGATGATAACTAATGTTATTCCTACTTCCTTATACCTTATAGACACAAGAATGATGCAAACTATATTCTAACTAGCATCCCGATGACAAATTATTTTGTAATGATTGCTGCATTCGGGTTATCTCTTCGGATAAATATTCTATCTAATCTAAGAACGTTATGCATATAGACTGAAGCGGTTGATTACCTCCTTAATCGACAAAGACTATAATAATTATGTCGTATAAGACAAACATATTTTAATAACAAACTCATGAGAAAAATAATTTACCACTTTACAGAGGCACATTTGAATTGCAAAGGAATTTAATAAGGAGTTTTTTTTTACGATTTCTACATAAATTAACATTCAACTTAGCAATAATGCCACGAACAATAACAATAAAAGTTACTTGCTATTATTTATCTGCATTTTTTAACACTGATTATATGACGCTCAACTATGGAGGGTAGACACGGCTTATCCAATTTCGTGCGGCATTTTTTTTTTTTTTATAATTATTCTAGGATTCTACACAAATCAACGATAAGGGAACTACCAACCTATGTATCTAACGCGTCGTAATTAAGCTCTGTAGTGGAAAAGTAAAAATAAATACATAGGGAAAGTAACTTTAGACCACCGTGCACCGGAAAAAAATGATATTATGGTTCAAGAAGGCAAGTGATAAATTTCGCTATTGGGCAGTTTTTTACTTTACGATTACTCCTAAAAAAGAATCCTTGTTCCTACTGCTGTACAACTCATTAATATCATATTACTTATGGGAAAACGAGGACATAAATTAAATTCTTGACACCTTAAGTGCCCGGTAAGAACAAGTTTTGAACAAAGTAACACTCAACAAATTTTACAGATTTTACGCTGACATTCTGGAAAGTTTTAAAGAAGTTCAATGTGATTTTAGCCAGCAATACGTATACTTATTAGAATCTTCTTCGGTCTTAGAATTGTGGGTTAATAAAGTTCTTCGTAATACCAAAGTATGATACTTGTCTCGGAAACCTTTTTCAAGTCTTGTTTTATTTTCTAGACTTGCAACTCGTGTGACATTTAAATCAGAAAATTAAAAGTTGTCTAAAATGTCAAGGATTCTCTACCTCGGTGCTGGTTGTGTGAATCGATTTGAAAAGGTTAAAATTGTAAGGGTCAAAACGAAACTTTCATTTCACGTCATTTATGTCTTCACAAAGTCATAATTTAGAAAAAATCTAATGTGTATGTTTAGATAATATGTTAATTATATTGTTTGTTGTATGTAATCTCTGTTCGGTTTAGGCAGTTGGTATTTTACAATAAAAAGGTCAAGCCAGCATCTATCGTCGCTGTGTATAAACAATAAGACATGATACCATTTCTGAGAATTGACACAAAGGAACGTGTTTTAGCTATCTGAAACGAGATTAAAGGTCACCATGATTGTGTGAATTTGACCCGAGAACCGGACACTCCTAAGCGATAGTAAATTTGGTGACTTGGGACTAGTTTAGTATTGTGAAAATAGCAAACTTACGAGACAATACATAATTTTTCACTACTTTGTATCGGGTTTGACTCTTCCGACTATCTTTCAAGCCTTATGGAGTATGTCTAAAAAGTATATAATAATTTAATTTCGATTATATAATAATTTAATATAAGATAATTTGTGCATTTCATATTAAAAAAAATCTTAAATCACCTAATACTTATTAGTACGATTACGATTATAATAATTATTGTGTAGAATACACCTAAAAAGTTTTTTGTAGATTGTGGGTCACAGAGCGGAAGCGACGACGGACGTGTTTCGAAATATAGCACGCACTATCGAACTCATTATACTCATTATGTGAGATCACGAGTAATGTCACTGAGATAATAATTTATCAAGGGTTTACAGGGCCCCTTGCTCGTAGGCCGGGGGGCTGCGGCCAACCTCTGGGAGTTGGCTTATCAATTTGTAATAGTGTCTTATAACTACAGACATAGGCCAGAAGAGAAACAAACAATTTAAAATCAATTATTTACGGTCTGCGTTATTCAATATGCGTGTGTTACACGTGCAAAAAACACTCTGTGTGTAATAAATATTTTATAATTGGCAACACTCTTTTGATTTGCTCGGGGGTTCACCAAGTTTTCAATAAAATGTTATTTGGTCCGTTGGTCATAATCCAAATAAATATAAATTCATGAAATATAATATTTTATCTACTGAACTACCCGCTTAAATATGAATTAATTTATTTATTGTTAAGATTCGAAAATTAAATAAATCAGGTACCTACTTGTTGATGTGTTTGTTAAATTCTACCTTTCAGAAAAATACTTAAGTGCTTTACATCCAGAATAGTTTTATCTTTGATGTTGATTTGAACTATCTACAATGATGAGTCAGTAGATAGGCTCCTACGTAATAAGTCATCTGAGTAGATTACCTGCATAGAATACGGGCTACATTATTTACGGAAATAGTACGTATGACACGTAATACTTGTGCCCACCTATCTAAAAAATGTCATTGGACAACGCAATTCAAAATGTTCTTAGTACCCATATCTTATTAAGATACAAAACGCTAGCTCAGTTGGAAGACATAGTTGCAAATGTCCATTGGTCAGTGCAGCGAAGGAACTAGGCAGCAAGCTTCGAGTCACACTGACATTGCGTATAATCCGGCATTCCATATGGAATGCGGTCGCACGGCCGCCCGACCGGCCGCGCACCGCCCCGCGCCGCTCACCTCCATGATTTCTTACCCACTCGCTTCCGTCTACCATATGGTGTAGTGGGATAGGACCAAATCTAACAAGAATCTAATCAGTCAAAAACCTATGTAAAGTACCCAACAAACTCTCACACAAGGTATTCTTCCATTACGTCGTCATGTTATTGTTGAGTTCAAAGCGTAACATACACAAAATGTAATGCGAAGAAACAACAGGTTTATATTCCATCAGAATTCAGTTTCATTAAATAAGATTGAACCTTTAGGGCCACCAAACAATATGTGACGTGTTGTAAAGATATAAGAAAACTGATTACAATCCCTAATATTCTGGAACATATCGATGAGTCGATCGCCACGTAGCGGATCATCAAAATCTGACAAATATGCCATCTTATAATATAGTTTGAATAATATTCGCAGAATCGGTTTCGGAAATTTCACTCACCTTCGCGAAAAGCCGTCGATCGTTAAAAATATCCACTCGACTTGATCGCACAGATAATACGGTTATCGTCCGTACAACACAAATATTCACCACACCAAAACGACAACATAAATAAACGCGGGAGGAGCCGCCGACACCGGCACGGATAGCTCGCAGTCGACGTACTCTTCGCACTGATCGAAATGCAACTCGGAAAAATGCACAGGGCGGGGTTGTCGAATGTCATAAACGGTCGGTTACAGAGGTCGGACACTCGCTGTTCGGGTTCGGGAACATGAAACACACCAGCACATAACGCAACGCCGCGAAGCGGACTGACAGAGAGCGGGAGGCGCGGCGCGAGGAGCGGAGACGGCGCGCGCCGGCGGCGAGCGACGTGGCTGCCCGGCCCGCCCGGCTCCCCGCTCAGCGCTTAGCAACGCGGCCGCGGCGACGCCGCTGTGCCGCTGAAAATGACTGTAGTCCTCGTTAGTTGCTTCTAAACCTTTGATCAGATTGTTTAACTTCGGGGGATTCAGAGGAAGCTTGCGAGGAGCGAAAATAAAAATGGTACACAAAATGTTTGAGTAATAATATTCTAGAGTCACAAACACGTTTGAAAGAACTTTTGCTTATCTAGCTGGCATAATAATATGGTTGTTTTATAGCATTTATAAAATCAGGGTGAGAATATGGATGACTGGAGCCCTGAACTATGCGGTTTCTTATCTAACCATCTACTAACAAAACTGAACTCATAAAGAGCATGTGAATATGAATAAAAAATGACCATGTTTATAATAAAAACGCATACATTATAGACTAGTATGGGACACATACATTTAAACAATACCTCTCTATAAATTTAAAATATATATGGGAATGGCGAGTAACTATGTAAGCAGTACCTGCGCCCCATCCTACAATTACTGCACTTTCTTTCCCATTGTTGGCATGATGAAATCAGTTTTACTATCTCTAACGATCGAGTGTGGCGCGGCAGTGACGGCAGTGCAGGCACAACGCTGGCGCGGGGCTACGTACACGCTTATTAGTCGCGCACTTGATGCCGTCCCAGTACTTTCACCCAGGCAGGTACCTGTCACTCATGCACATGCAATCACAGCTTCATTTCATTTATGTCATCACTATCGAACAGGTTCTATGGTGGATAAAAATAAAACGTAAATAAAACTACTAGTATTAGAATTATCGTTCACTTTTAATACATTCCCTCTTTGGGGATCACAGAAAGTACACATTAAAATGTCTAATACTAAAAAATACAATTTGAGTCATAATCTAGATGTAATGTTCCAAAAATTTGTCAGATCGTAGACCGAGAATACAGATATAGACAAGGTCATAAAACAGCAATTACTAAACTGAGATAACACAAGAAAATAACATTTATTTGTGAGCAGGATATAAAAAAACATGCGTAAAGTTTTTGAGAGAAGTTACCAAAGATGTAAATAAAATACAGAATGTAATTTTTTATATTTTCGATTTTCGTTCTTTGAAGTGTGAAACACGTATTTTGTGATTTTATTGGAATTCTAAAAGGTAATGCGCAATGTAGAGTGATGTCAAATTAAAACGTAGTGAACGAAATCATGGCAATGACCTCCGTGATTGAGTGGCGTACACACCGGTTTTCAAGGTGTCGCTAGCTCTGAGGTCCCGGGTTCGATCCCCGGACGGGTCATTGTAGAAAAAAACACTTTTCTGTCTCGGATCTGGGTTTTTGTGGTACCTTCGTTGTCTCTGATTCCATAACACAAGTGCTTTAGCTACTTTCATTGGATTCGGGGCAATGTATGTGATGTTGTCCACATTTATTTATTTATTAATCAGAATTATTTTTGTAATAACCAAGTATCGATATTAGATACAGCATACGCCGAGGACTTACTTGTCTATCTCTATTCTCTGTCTACGGTGAGAGTAGATAATTATGACTATCGTTATTATGAAATCGATTTACGATGAAATATTAATGTCTATTTATACTGGCATATACGCACATTGATAAAAGCATATTCTGTTTAAAAGATTAGTAGTTCTATAAAGTGCTTTACGAACATCTAGACCGAATACCCAAAAGATTATTTAGCATATCCCACTTTAAAATGGATTTTTTATAAGAAAAAAGTTTACTAGCTATATGGATCACACATAACTAGTATTCTTGTTAACCCCTCGTGTTACACTAAATGCATGTGTTACGAGTGGGTCGACGTCGGTAGTGCAAAGGGTGGGTTTCGAACTGTCAACCACAAGATCGCGAGTCCGACGCCCTAGCCATTTATGCTACCGCCGCTTTAACAACACATTTAATTGTTACAAACTACATTTGTATTACATGTCTATTAGATAATTATATACAAGATTATGTAAAAGGATACACCAAAGTGGAGGTCAGACTTGACTCTGGTATTGGAGCCTTTACTAAAACGAAGGCTCTAGAAGAGCGCACATTGTTATTAACCAGTCATGATCATTTTGAGATACATTTTTTACTTTAGTTAATATAAATCAAAAGAAATAAGTGGCATCAGGATATTTTCCTACTTTATGTGAGGGGTCCCTATTATCGTTTACACAAGAGTTTAAAGAAACTAACTACTGTTAATTTGAAGTTGCTTTTCAATTGGTCTTATAACAACAGTTTTTAGTGCACAGCCAATTTGCACTATTTTCCCTCCAAAAGCTATGAGTCCATCTTGTTTTTGTTATAAAGAGATTTATTGATATTTCTTCCTTCCTTATATTCCAACAAATAGTATTTGGCAACATTACTGATCGTGGGCTACAATATTCAGTATAAACTATAAAGGGACCAAAATTATTTTAGCAGACATAACTGCACACTTATTTTTAAACTATCGCGTCGCATGCTTAAAATAAAATTACGTCACTAATTACAATTAAGGCGAACATGAACGTTGCAAATCGGTCGAAACATCAAGCCTTATAAGGTGTAGGACGTAGTTTTATTATAAAACTTGCATATCCAATAACATGTATAGTACATTTTATAAAAAAAAAACATAATATTAAAACGTCAAAGTGTTGACTAAAGACTTATAATTATCTAGTATTTATAAAAACTTATTTAGTTATTAGAATAAAACCATTGAGTTCTTTTTAATCATACACAGTCCATAGAATAGAGATGCAAACTATTTTTTTAGTCCAATATTCGGTTTATAGATGCTGAAAAGTATTAGAAACGTATTTTTTTTCTTTTTCGAAATAACGAATATCTACTTAGATGCAGCGAATTTAAGTTATAGAATTAGGGCTCGTCTCGTCACTTGTGGCTGCTATTTTAGCCAGCTTCTGACGTCATAAGCCCCCACACTCCTTCCCCCTTAGACAAAGTACATTTCTACAAGCGTTCACGATGATAGAAATCGCTTAAATGACATTAAATATATGGAAATGACATTTCTCTTCGATAAGTCACGTGACTTAGACTCGTCACTTTCCTACATTTGAGCGCTAACGATTGTATAAATGTACCTTGTCTAAGGGGGCTGAACTGTAACGCGTCTTATTTTTGTCAAATTTTATTTTTGTAATGTTTCTTACGGCCAAAGTAATTTTTACTTTTAATACCTAGCCCGCATCCCTATCGTATGTAACCAATGGCTGTGAATAAAATGCACGAACCGCAAAACATCTTATTATCTTTGTCATTGAAATATACAACTGATTAAAAATAAAGAAATAATGTAACTTAAAGAACAAATTAACTCCTTTTCCTGAGAATGACTTAAATTAAAACTAAAAACACTTATCAATTAAAAGGTACAGAATTCATATCGCTATTCTAATATATGTTAACAGCAGTTCGCAGTAGAAGCAGTCTATGGTGTTCACCAAAAATTTGCTCCCTTCCATAAACCAGCCAGTCCCTAAGCCCCATTTCCATTTGTTTATGGGCATGGTTGCATAAAACATGTTGCAGAGTTGCTGTCAAAATGTTGCGGGCAACACTTGTGTTGCGCAGTTGATCACGCCATGTCGCAGAGTTGCCGCCCGGCGAGCAAAAACATTAGTCTATCAACAAATGTTGCAGTGTGTGGACGTGTTGATCGTGTGTCTTTGCATTAGATACTTTCGCAACCACTTCTTTTTTTAGAAGGAGCATTATAAAATACGTTGAAGACTACAACACTACTTCCTCGGGCAACATTTTGACGCAGACTGGCTTCTTGACGTATAGCTGTAAACATTGTTGCCAGTAACAGTTGTGCAAAAATGGGGGGCTTTAATGGTTCTTGGCCTTAAATTGCGGGATTGCGGGTGTTAACATTTTATTTATTATAATTAATTATACATCCTATTAGCCGTCTTCCTGGATGTAGAGCTTACAGCCAGGGATGCCACGCGGGGTCCATTCGACACAGATTATCGTGACTATTTGCAGCTGTCACGAGTGTCGCCACCTTGCTGTCTGGCCCATCAAACAGCGCCATAGAGTTAAGGCGATTCATTATAACCGTCACCGCCTTGTTAACCATATTAATGATAGTTTCGTTGTCCATTTCCACAGGCTTGTTTTCGGTAGACGTTCCCGCTGTTGGCATGCTTGTTTTATCTTCTAAGCGCTTCCTGTAGCCTGTGACCATTTCATCTCGCAAGATGGTGCGGAGAATGGACTGGATCTGAAAATTATTATTTGTGAGTATACCAAATACTTAATTAATTTTTTCGATATTTGATAAATTATCATCACAACCATGGCTCTAAACACAAAGTATGTAGTACAAAGTACTTGTGTTATAGTATCAGAAGATGGAGGTACCACAAAAACCCATAGAGGTCGTCAGAATATTATTTATTATGAAGAAATAATAAAATTGTTTTTACCTTAAAGTTGGGGGTAACAAGGCATCGAGCGACGGAGATTGCGGAGGCAGTTAGGGGTCCCGTGATGCCTATGTTCGTCAGGAGCTCAGAAATATTCGGCGTGAGTCGGAACGGCACTGGACGGTTGCAATCTAATTCTCCTGTACATATAAAAGACATATCAGGTACTACACTATAACAAGGTACATAAACTAATACTACAGAACAAAAATATAAATAAACAGAAACGCAGAAAATAATATAATCCCTCAGTGTTGATAAAAAAGCTCTTAAACTACGAAACATACAAAATTTACGTGAAACTCTTACCAAAACTGTTACCACTGAAACTAAGATAAATTTGGTTAAACAAAATTCCATAAGAACGTTGGTATTGAACTTACCTGTGGTATCATCGACGTCGAACTTGTAGTAAGACACGTTGAGGAGTCCAGAGTCCTGGTGGACGTACATCATGTCTGGGTTGAGTCGTGTTAGGTGCAGGACGTATTCTGCGAAGCTGGCTAGCGACAGCTGGAGTGTGAGCATCTTTCTGAACGTCCAGTAGTCGGTCGGGGCTGAGAACGTTGCGGCAGCCCACTCGCGAAGCATTCCCTTTGGTACCATTGTAGCTTGAACCTGTATTGCGAAACATATTGGATGATGACTAATGTATGACATATAATAATAATAACATTAAATGAATATCTTCATGGGACATTGCACACACGGCCGTCAGATCCCAAACTAGGCAGAGCCTGTACTATGGTGACCAGAAAACTGATAAACATACTTATATATTTCTTAATACATACATAATATGGATAAATTACAGAACAAATGATCGTGCTATCACACAAACATTTGTCCTGGGTGGGAATCGAAACCGCGACCTCCGGCTTAGCAATCAGGGTCACTAACCACTAGACCAACAGGCCAGTCAAATATTATAATATAGTATGTAGAAGTGAACTAGAATCAGTGTATAAATAATTTTCATACAGTCACTACACATCAAACTAAGCTACATGATTATTTATACACACAAATGAAATACCTCGCATACAGTGAAAACTCATATAATTGAAAAGAAAAAATATTAATGGAAAATGGAAAACTGTTTTTATTAAAAAAGTTTTTTAGTCTCAAGTAAAAATTAATGAAGATTGAAGAGATCAAAGGCTTAATCTAAATAAAATATAAAATTAGTCTAATCAGTTTTTCTTACCTCCCGGAGAATGTCTCGTAATACTTGGTGTGATGCTTGCGAGCCGCGAGCTTGGACTGCCGCAAGACGTTCATAATAACGTGCGACCGGAGCGTCGTATTCCACTCCCCTAAAATTGATAGCACAAATAAATAATAATATTAATATAATACCGGCCTATAAACGTCCCACTGCTGGGCACAGGCCTCTTCCCCTATTGAGAAGGGATGAGTATTGATCACAAATATCACATAGCACAAATATAACTTAAAAATACTACAAACATTAAAATAATTTATGTAGTCTATCGCAGGATAAATATAAATTAAATTTGTAAATACAACACATTTTTATGTAACTACTGGGTATGCGAAAATCGGTATCGATCATTCGGCTGTCATATATGCTGGAAGAAGGAACATCACTATTCGAGAAAGAGAGATGGTTGCTCATGCGTCTCTCATTGTAGTTTAGAATTGTATTATTGTTATATAATCATTCACTTCGCTAGCCTTTAAATGTATTCATACATATAATTTAATGACAAATTGTGAATCATAAATATTTTTTCCTCATAATAATACACATACCTGTTCGCGCATTCTGTACGGTAAATATCCAACAACGATATCGAACTCGGATTATCTTCCACGAGTCTCATTTGCGGCGACACTGAGACCACTCGCGGTACAGTGAAGTGCAAGAATCTTCGTGACGTCTCCTTTTGCTTTCCTAAGTAATGGTTCAACATTCTCAGAAGTTGTAAGACTCGTTCTTCCCTCCTGGCATCTCCTAATCCGGAGTCATTGACAACTAAGTAAGGATATATCTTTCCGTTATGTCCGCGAATGTACAGTCTGCGTGCAGAAGTGTTGTGCTTCTGTACGATCTCAACTCGAGGCATGAACCTTGCTATGCGGACGTGGTAGTGAGTATGTTTGGGTAGCAGGAACTCCCCGGGTAGCTCTACTTCAGCTGTCTTTAGGCTGAAGTTCGATAAGAACCTGCATTTTTCTTCGATGAGGAATGATCTGCAAGTTAAAAGCATGTTTAAAAGTGTGTTTTAATGTAGAATTCTTAGATTTAGTTTGCAGGTTGGCTTGAATTATCAATTTGATGACTGAGATTATATAACACAAGTGCAAATATCTAGCCTTGGTACTTTAAAAATGGTCAGTTTAATATACATAATACTATGCATTTAAGACTTTTTTTGTACCCGTATTCGCAAACAAATAAAAGATTTAAGTGTACCATCGACTCGAAAAGAAGAAGAAGAAGATACATCGTCGTTGCTATTCTATATAAAACGACGCCACAACTATGTACTTTACTTCGAATTTTAACAAATGTATTTACATATAATTGTTAAAATTTAAAGTAGTTTTAAAGAGTTACTTACTTAGGTAGAACCTTTGTTTTGGCCTCCAGTATCTTGACCCATTTCCTTAGTTTTTGTATAAGATTTTGTAACTTCATGGCGTTTGGCTGCGAGAAGTCAAAGTCCGCGGTGAACTGGCTCTTCATCTTTTGGAAGACCGGATCCTGTACGGTGGACTGCGCGCGGCGAGCGAGACTCTCTGATGCAGCTGAAGACAATGCACCACTTACAGTACGTGTTGAAATACATTCTGTCGACATACAAAATAGAGTATCTTTATGAAATAACGCTCGCGGGAGCAGATACACACGTCATCAATATCTAATAAAAAAAACAATGTGAATCTAATTTTCAAGATATTACCTTTACATGTCATGGTAAGCGACACAGCAAAACTGTAATTATATTTCTGAAATAAATTACTTTGTTATTATGTTGTCATAATTAATTATAATGAACCTAGAAATTAGACTTGAATACCTACAAATTTTATTATTGAAATAATGTCTTGAATCTTGTTTATCAATTGTAAAAAAAAACGACAAAAATATCAGGACCTTCGACTAACACCCGGTTTGAGAATTTCAACATATCGTGTGACAGCGCATGTCATTGCTCGACCAATCACGTGGGTTAATTATACTTTAAGAGATTGTCAAGTTGGAATTTCCAGTTTAGAAACCGAGCTCTAGTAACAAAATGAGAAGAAACCCAAAACTTAACGAAAAATGATATGTAATAAATGAACTTACTTATACCAATACCAATGCCGAAGGTAGATACGACTTTCTTGATGAAGTTGAGTGTGTGCGGCGTGACGGTAGCGTCGGCGACAGCGGTGCGGTGGTGGAAGGCCACCACGTAGCACTTCACCAGGCCCGCGCGCAGCTGCCGCAGTACCTCCTCGTACCAGTTCTCTCTGAACCATACCATCTGGTACACAATTAAACACTATTATAGTATTTGAAGAACAAGTATTACCTAATTTTGACATAACGATAGTAGTAAGGGGACTGGAAAAAAACCTTAATATAGTTTGGCAATTTCTTATGTGACACTCCCTTGGTGCACGCGGGTGGCAGGGGACGTTACCACCCAATGCTGCTCCCGTCAGTGGCCCCCTGTCCCGCGTGCAAGTTTTACCACCCCCTCTACCCAAACTCTCCCGTCGCCCGCAGAATACGGTAGTACCACTTACAGATTTGCCAAGCTATGGTAGTAACTACTATGTTTTGCTGATGAATTAAAATTATGTTTATATTTATGAGAAAATTGAATTATCATTGTTACATTTAGCCTGTATGTCCCATCAGGCGCAAAGGTTTATGTCTTCCTGCTATTTTACTATCAACGTGAAAGTAACTATGTTTTTCAGATTTTGATATAGAATTAGCTTGAACCAAAATATAGGATATAGTTTAGCATATAGCTAGGCCTTGATTTTTTGCCGGGGTAAACGACAGTTACGCTGGTTGTAACCCGGACGTAAGCTGGTTTAATGTAAGTGAAATTAATTTACCTGATCGACGATGCCCTCTAGCGACGAGAGGACAGTGGGATGTATCTCCCTTTGCAGCTGCATTATCTTGGAGCAGCGCCACATGGGCAAAGTGGCCTTAATAGTCCCCGCTTCCCCCGTGGAGCCACTGCTCGAAGACGATGCGCTCTCACTCACCTTGCTGCTAGCCTGCGTATATTTTTTTTTGTTTTAAAAAGCTTACTAGCAATGTGGGTCGCATATTACTATGTTGGTCACCTCTCGTGCTAAATGCTTGTGTTACGAGTAGGTTCACGTCGGTAGTGCTATGGGTGGGTTTCGAATCGCAACCACATGGTTGCAAGTCCGTTGCCCTAGCCATAAGGCTACCGCCGCTTCAAGTACAAACAAATTAAATCATCACAGATATCAGACCAGTCATTGTACATATACCTTACGGATGATAATGCTGTGTCTATAACCTTCACATTAATATAAAAACATTTTTCAGTTACAAACAGAGCATCAGTTCCTTACGTAAGGCCACTACATCGAGGTCACCAAAATATATACTGCAATAACAAGCAATAATCGTGCACCTTCGTGATCACCAAATACTTTATAATTTTTGACTGGATAATAATAGCTGTTGATAAAGTTAGTAATAAGCCATACGCTAATTTAATTTAAATATTTTTTAATTTAAGATTACTAAAAACTATTCAATCCTTTATTCTAATTTATATTTTATTAATGAGGAACAATTATTTGTAAATTATTCATCTATCTTTATTCATAAAAGAGATCGGAATAAGGAGGCGCATGGAGCTACATATATGGGAATATTTGCGGGTTAGTGGAGGTATTATTTAAATCATTTTCTTTTATTATTTTTAATTATTAATACACATTATCGCATGTGTTAGCGAATATTTGTAATTAAATACAAATTGTAGAAGGAAAAACTTAAACCTCAGGCAGGACTCGAACCTGCGACCACTGGCGCGTCAAGCCAGTGGTCGCAGGTTCGAGTCCTGCCTGAGGTTTAAGTTTTTCCTTCTACAATTTGTATTTAATTACATTTTCTTTTACTTATGACGTTCCCCAGCGATCGATTAAATCTGAAGTAAATAAGCAATGCAACAATAACTTAAAGGTAAATAATGTAGTCCAAAAAATGAAAAGTCTGGAAGCATTTATCTAAGCAACAATAAACTACAGATTGTTTTCTCTAATAAAGTTGCTCGTGAAATATATACCTTACGTTATTACTTTTAAGAACATAATTATTTAACTTACAGCAGAGGTGGTGGGTTGATGTGGTAGGTTCGCAGCTATGTTCTCAGCTGTTTTATGTCTTTCGCGTTGCTCAATCTTCAAAGTCAAGTATAGCGTGCGGATCGGGAAGTAAACCGCTTGTGGATAAAGTCGGCCAACCTGTTAAATATAATGCAAATCAATCATTCATTTTTAATGCCATAAAGATTATTTATTTTTAATGCCATAAAATTTTTATTCCTAATACCTCCGATAGAGAAAAAAGGGGCTCGTGGTTAAGTGTAAGTCGCACGTTTCGACGGATAATAAAGGTTAAACTGCGCTCACCACGGTTGGTGTGGATGGGTGACCATTTGTAAATATCTAAGACCTCCGTGCATCGGATAGCACGTTAAACCGTTGGTCCCGACTGTCATACGGTGATATTTGCCAGTAGTTGAGTCAATACAATTCTGACAATCAGTCTTACTATGCTGTATCAGCCAGAAAAATGGGTTGTGGAGGTCAGTAAGGCAGATACTTTATGTAAAATATGGTATTCAGCTAGATCCGGTAAGATTGGAAGCTGATCCCATCATAGCTTGGGAAAAGTTTGGGTAGAAACTATTCAGAACTGAAAAATTGTTAAGCACTTGACAAATCTCATGTTATGCGCTATGATTGGCGGTGTCTCTTGTCACTGACAGTCATAATCGGTTGAGTTGACAACATTATAAATTGTTCAGCCTTAATGAAACCGAGTAGTTATCTAGGCGAGTTTTGAAATTATCTTTTTGGAAATTGTACTCACATGGCTCAGAAGATTGAGAATGACATTTCCATCATATTGGACAAGGCAGGCAAGTAATTGTGGTATCCATGGCAACCACTGGACAGGTGGAACGCCCACAGAGTATTTGTCTAAAGCCTCAGCTAGACTATTCTTTTCATCGTCGAAACTAAGCATCCAAAGTACCTGGAATACAAGATTTTAGTTGAATAGTAATGGTAAAAAAAAAAAAATGTAGGTAATTTATATTTAAGATTAAATCAAATTCCAACTAAAAAGCAATAGATCATGGGAGGAGGTGTATGTCGAATTAACACTAAAAAATAATTGAAAATGTTACCTTGGCACAATATTTTCTTGATTTCGACTCGTTCTGGTGCCGACAAGCATGGAGGAAGCACGTCATAGCAGAGACCCCCACCTGTATCTGTCTCGGGTCTCTTATGAATATCTGTTCTAAATAATCACCCCAGAGAGCCCACGCTTTGACTAGAGTGTCGTGCAGCTGTACTGCGGCCGCGAAAGCTTTGTTCGCGTCTTCCGACCGTCCAAGCTGCGCTAAAAGTAATCCTTTAAACGCGTAAAACTCAGCTGTCATATCTTTATTGAAATATTTGAAGTTTGTCGATTCTATCATGTCTAAACCTTCCTGTAACTCTTCCTTGCCCTCGGTCCAGGACATCTGAATGTGGCACTTGACTTGTTGTCTAATCTTTTGGAAACAGTCCACGATCGGAACACTAGGTATTGTGTATATGCGATGTAGAGAGTCTAAGCATACACCTGACAGGTTGTGTTTTCTTGCTATCTTTGCGAAGTGAATTATAGCCTGAAAAAAAATTAAAATGTAAGTAATTTAATTTTTACTATTTTTTTTTTCTTCAATAAATTGACTACAGTGATCTACTCTTCTACAAAAAGAAAAGCCCCGCCAAAAAAAAGTAAGAGTAAGGTGAGGGTTGTACCACTAAACCCCACCGAGCCGCGGTACTGGCCGGCGGAACTCGCTGGTAAGTCGCTCGCACGCGGCGCGACTCAGTGCGATCCAGTGGGCCTCCTAGAAAACTTACTAAGGGAGAGTTACTTACATTTGAACTATGGACTGAGGCAGAGACCTGTGACAAACAACACCATACTCTATTTACCAACTAATCTATCAAGCATGCTGACGATGGCTATGTTCCCTGATAATTTTGAGACGAAGAGACTTCGTCAATATCCTTGCCAATGTGGGCTGTGACGCTCATTGCTGAACACGGCCTTGTAACATACCGCTGGTAGTATGTAAGGGAAAAATTGCCATTACCACCATGCTCGGCAAACCAATTGGCGCTAGCAGTATGTTGTTATTAGTGCACAGGAGGATGCTGCTGCCCATCCTCCTGACATCACTTTCCACAACATCCACAGAAAGTGTGTGCAAGTACGTCTGGGCGCTGAGAGAATGCGTTCCTGATGCTCATACTTCTCATGGCTATTCGTGTTATTGGTCAAATTATTTCGTCTACTTTCGCCAATTTTTAAATTAAATTGACGATTTTTAGTCTCGATGGATTGTTGAACAGAAAATTTGTTTAAAACGGTTACATCTCGTGGGATGTGCGACGGCAAAAAAAGAGTTTGATTTTGTTAGTTCGCTTCCGTCGCCATCTTTTGGCGATCAAACATCAACGAATAATATAATTAAATGAAAAGTACCGAATCTAGGTAGTTTTACTTAATACACTTATGTCAACATTGTTAACCTAACCTTGAGTTAATTACATAAACCAATAAACTAAAGCCATGACTAAAAGCTAATGCACAGACAAATTGTCCACCTTTTGCTCAGAGCTTCAACGTCAGAAACGTAATCTATCAACGGACGGACAGTAGTGACCATATGAATGTAACACACGTTTAGTGCATCAGTGCCTGTACTATGAGATCTTTAAGCAAGACTTCTCATTGTGGAAGCGAGACAGCGCAATAAACTGTGCGTAGCGGTTTCTCGTTTCCACACGCCAATAGCCCTGCTTAAAGAGCTCGCAGTACGCCCGCAGGACGTATCAAAAGAAAACACGGCTGGCAAGAGATTAAAGAATAGACGCCGGCAAACTTCTTGGAATTAGACCATGAAGATTTTTTTTTTTTTTTTTAAGTCTTGGAGGAACGAAGATGGAACGATGATATTAAGATATTATGATTGGTGAAACATAAGTCCTCCCTTCGTTCCTTTAAAACATGAGTACAATATTATTGATATGATTTCGAGAAATATTAGTATTATTGAAGCATTCGCTTATGATCTTTTTAATTTAATTCAATGAGGATTAAATGTAAGCGTAATAAGTGTATACTTCAACAAATATGTTACGGGAAATGTATTAGGAAAATGTTATGTACAATATTAATACAAAATGGAATGACAAAGCTGTACATATATATAAACTATTTTTAATAGCATTTAGTTGTTTCACTGTTGGGCAAGGCCATTTCCTGAAGTTAACTAATAGATTATGTCAGGTAACTTTATGAAGTAAACGACGGAAATATTAAACAAACATACCGACACACAAATTATCAAAGAATTAAATATATTATTATCATGACATTAAAAATATATATATGAAAACATGAGAATGATCAGAATTGACAGAGAATTGTGTAACTGTACGTGCGCGATCTTGATTTATTGCGCATTTTAAAGAAGACGTTTGCCGGTGCCTATATTATTTATTGATATTGTATTCCGAACGGTTGATGGGGCGTGAAAAAGATTATCGCAGCTGTGACCGGTCAAGAAGTTCTTTTTCTTTTGTCACAATTAACACGAATATAGTTTGGCAAAGTCGTTCTTGACAATCCTTTAATCTGTGCATGTGGCGGACTACCCAATAAAGGCTCCCAGATAAGTCGAATGACGCTCCCTTCAATTGCCCTCCGTCCTGCGTGGGCGTTTTACAACCCCTGCTGCCAAAGTCCCCCGTCACCCGCAAGACATGGGAGTGTCACGTAGGAACTTGCCAAGCCATATATCACTTCTGAATTTATCCCCAAAGGAAAAGAAAGAACCCGAATTGCCAGCCTTGTTTCCTTTCAACGTGCATCAGTGTAACAACGAAGTAATCAACATTACCTGAGCGCTCGCATGCACGCCTAGCATACTGTGGTTGGTCGCGTGGTCGTTCTGTGAGTCGTAGTGCGACGCGATGAACTGGTAGTGGTGCTGACGCCACGTGAAGATCGCGCCCCAGTGCGACAGCGGGTCGGCGACTACTGGCAGGCGGTTGCGCCACGTCTTCACTATGGCCTTCATGTCGTGGAGTGACGTCGGCCGGCTATGCAGGAGACCCTGGCAAAACATCCATCGTGTAAACTTTCGATATATCAGAAGAGGTTTAATAATAGCTAGTCAGACAGAATGCCTTAATCCAGCAGTTATAAAAACAAAACTTCATTCATTGGATTTTTTTGAGATAGACTACAGGCCCACGTCCAAAATGGATGGGTCATATGAACCACCAGGTGACGTATATAGTACGATAGAAGACCATGCAATAATAAGATTCAGCACTATGCCGCCACTTGTAAGGTGTCCAACGACTGCTGGTGAAAATTCAAAAGTGCAGGTAGGAGTGAGTACATTTTGGTCATTTATTTTTGTACGGCAATTTTACCATCGTTAGATCTATAAAAAATAATAAGAAAGCGCGCAGTGCCGTAAAAAAATGTTGCGCCACATAGCTGGGATTTCTTTTTGATTTTCTGAAATTTTCCAGGGTACATTTGGTCATTTTATTCTGTACGGCATCAGTTTCATGCTGTTTCAATACAGCTTTCAATCCATTATTCGGCAACGCCGTAAAAAAAAGCGTGCGACAAGGGGAACAATCAAGGGTTGCAACCCCATGTTTTTCCGTGCTCCGGGGGGTGATTTGATACAACATAAAATTAATTTATTTTGAAAGTATTTTATGCTTAGATAATATTTTTTTACATGCCGTACATTTTCGTTGGTCCAAAGGTTTGTAGGAGAAAAAAAACCCAAGGAAAAATCCATAGAACGAAATGTAAGGTGAAATTCATGACGATGTTTTTTTATACGGCATTTAGATAGTTTATTTGTACTTAATGCAATAATTTATAAAAAGTTAATGCCGTACAAATCTGAAAGTTCATATTTATAAAAAAGTAATAAAAATATTAAATAAAACGACGTTTTGTTATGACGTTTAGCATTTGTAGTAACGTATTTTATTCGGATGTACTCGGCTTGGACCCGAGTAAGGTGTTCGTTAGCGCTCGCTCACACATAGTTCGATTAGTATGAGTGTACTGTTCTTTCTATAGTAATTGTGAGAGTAGTTGTGACGAACGTTTCGGAGTCGATGCGGATATTCAAAGCAGCTGTAGTTTATGTGTTGCGAGCACTCCGATCATGTCAGACCTCGAGGAGAATGAAAAAATTAGTGAAAGTGAAAGAAATGTTCAAGAAAATGAGCAAGAACGTGTTTGTTTTATTTGTGATTTGCCAGGTGATCCGATTGCTAACCGGATAAAATGTTTGTCAAGCGCAATTTAAAAAAAATGCATCGAAGCAATTGAGGTTAGGAGTAAGCAACAGTCTAACGCCTGTTGATTCAGATACTGAATAATTTAAATAAAAACCTTATTTTGTACCTTTTAATATATAGATTTTTTCTAAAAAACAATTGTTTTATTTATTCACATCATTACAATGAAACAAATCTATTATATGATACATATATCAATATCTAATGTTTGAAGTATATATTAAACAAAAAAGTATACAAAACTGTCGATACTGGGATTTATAGTTACAATTCTTGGATATTATATACACACCCTTTTACTTCAGTTAGAAGTCATAATGATTTTATCATATTATCAATTGTTTCCTTAAAAATTATGTTAATACCGTACAGTATCAGATAACAATAAAGTACTACACCCTTAAAATGGTAGCGTCATTTTCTTCAGCCTAAAAGATATGGTCTGCATTAATTAAAATGTACGGCATAATTTTTTCCTAATTTATTTATCTTAATACTATTTAAAACAAGAGAAAAATTTAGAAAATTGCTATATTTTATTAATCTATGAATATTTAAACTTTTGCAATAATTCGAAAAATTGCAGTTTTTGTCTTTCTCTATATTTTTTTTTAGAACGGTTTCTTTTGGACGGCAATACTATATAACAATTGTATTTTACAATATCATGGTAAAAAAAAAGTTGCCGTACAGAGTCAAATGATTTTACAGCTTTATAAATCAATTATATATCATGAAATTAAGATAATTATTAATATACATTCAAATGAACAATAATTTTTTGACGGCATTATTTTTAACAGTACTTTTGAGTGCTAGATAATGTTTTGGAACCAAAGCCGTACTTTTTCAAATCACCCCCCGGAGCACGGAAAAACATGGGGTTGCAACCCTCGATTGTTCCCCTTGTCGCACGTTTTTTTTTACGGCGTTGCCGAATAATGGATTGAAAGCTGTATTGAAACAGCATGAAACTGATGCCGTACAGAATAAAATGACCAAATGTACCCTGGAAAATTTCAGAAAATCAAAAAGAAATCCCAGCTATGTGGCGCAACATTTTTTTACGGCACTGCGCGCTTTCTTATTATTTTTCATAGATCTAACGATGGTAAAATTGCCGTACAAAAATAAATGACCAAAATGTACTCACTCCTACCTGCACTTTTGAATTTTCACCAGCAGTCGTTGGACACCTTACAAGTGACGGCATAGTGCTGAATCTTATTATTGCATGGTCTTCTATCGTACTATATACGTCACCTGGTGGTTCATATGACCCATCCATTTTGGACGTGGGCCTGTAGTCTAAGACCCCTAAGGAGTCCTTTAATAGACGTTCGCAGATATTGATAAACTTACGGCGTGTATCTGCACAGACTCGTTGGATGCCAATTGTTGCTCGGCAGTGATACGCTTGTGAAACGAGATGTAGCAGATGACGTAGTTTTTCTGAGCCATTGTAGCTCTTGTAAACCATAGCTAGTTCTGCCATATTCTTTATTTAACTTAAGTCCGTGCATATGAGTAAGCTTTGCGCACAGGAACGGCTGCGGTGGGGGTACTCACGGTGTGTATCTGCGCGGCCTCGGAGAGCTCCATGAGCTGCTGGGCGGCGCGCAGCAGCGGCAGGTGCGCGTGCGACACGAGGCGCGGCAGGCGGCGCCACTCGCGCAGATGTGGGTGTGGGGGTACTCACGGTGTGTATCTGCGCGGCCTCGGAGAGCTCCATGAGCTGCTGGGCGGCGCGCAGCAGCGGCAGGTGCGCGTGCGACACGAGGCGCGGCAGGCGGCGCCACTCGCGCAGCGCCTGCGCCGCCGCCGCCTCCGCGTGTCGCTCCACGCCGCCCAGCTGCGCCTCGCCGCCCGCGCAGATGCACAGGTAGCCGCGGTACAGGTTCACCAGCCATGCTGCACACACACACTATATGTAGTCTCTCACTTCTCTTGATTCCAACTACAGTAAGAGGTAACGTCGAAAGAGGGCCAAATATAGCTTGATATTCAAAAATCAATTATGTTAGCTTCTTTAATCTGGCAAATTCGTTCGTGACACTCCCGTAGTCCGCGCGGATGGCGGGAAACGTTACTAACCACGGATTAAAAACAAAAGCTGAAGTACCCTTACAATGCTTTTGCATGGGAACCAGTGTCTCCAAATGACGTATTTGCAAATAACAGCTTACATTTCAAACATAAAAACCAGTGATCAATTTTGATTTACCACCCCCCACTACCTAACGTCCTCCGTCGCTTTTAGACCATGGGAAAAAAACGTACGAATACGCCAAACTATAAATAGCCGGTACAAAGTTTATTTTCCTATATTTAAAAATTCAAGCGTAAACAAACATTTTCGTGATCATCTATCTTAATAGTAAAAAATACACTAAAATAATTTAACAGAACTTATGAATTTATTTAGAAAAGCTGCAATTTATTACCACAAATCAAATAACTCAAACCTACTCATTAAAACATCAAATAAAACGAAATATGAATCAATCACATACCCAGCTCCTTGGGACAGTTGTATTCAACTTCAGCGAGTGCCTCCTTCATGGTAGTCCAGTTAGGATTCCTCCAGGAACTCTCTAGGATAAGGAAAGGATCTCTGCCGCTCCTTGTAAGGCCCAACTCTAGGAGAGAGTCCCACTGGTTCAGCTCTTTAGCGCACTTGAGCCAGTGTTGTGTCCACAACGTGCACTCTTTGTGCATGTTGTACGTTGAAGGATTCGCTGTGTATTCTTGTTTTAGTTTAGCCATAGCGACGTCGTACGCAGCCTGGCAAGTAAATACATTATATATATGAAATATCTGATTATTACATTTAATACGAGACATTGGTTAAAGTTATGGCAATTAGGCATTTTCCATTCGTAATTGTTGAAGTGCAACCTTCTTTATCAACTTATGGGAGAAATTAAAATTGTATTGTTTTTCAGTTATGCGCCATCTTTATTTCTAAGTCACATTTTACCGTTACGCGCCATATTTATTGTATCCATGTCTATGATAATAAAAGCCTTTTGATTTATTTAATTTAGCTTTATGTAACCAATCTCTGTAAAATTATAAATAGTAGAGCATTCTTCGAAAAATTATCTAGATATGAAAGTAGTTACACTTCTTACGTGTATACACACACACATTTTAGTACTATATCAATGACTATGAGCGAAAAAATAAAAAGTAATTAATATTCAGCTAAGTATTTTTCGTGTATGTGATTTGAATATTTGCGAAACCCTCCCGCGAAATAGGGACTGAATTCCTTAGTGTGAGAGTTGTTTATGAACCAGTATACTCACTTGCGCCTGTTCGAAGAAGCCTTGTTGTTCGTATGCGATAGCGACGTTAGTCTCGCGGTACCGCGCGTGTTTCTGCCACAGACCGGACCACATGTCCTCTTCTTGTAATAGTTCGTACATATCGCTCAGTGAGTCAAGCACTTCCTGCAAACAAATAAATTTACTAAATGTAAATACTATGATTTTTTGACTCTCTCATGCTATGTTCAGGTTTCAGGCTGGCTTTTAGCTAGTTTTCATTAATGAATCAGTCAAACGTTTTGCATCAAATTGACGCACTTTTCTGTTGAATAGAATAGAACAAAATATTCTTTATATGTATTGTACACCATTAGTTACTGCATTAAAATAATACACAGAAATGAAAGGGTACAATGGCGGACATCACACATTGCTTCAAATCGAAAGTAAGTAGCTAAAGCACTTGTGTTATGGAATCAAGGACAACAGTGTAGAACAGAGTTTTTCTATATTGACCCGTCCGGGGATCGAGCCCGGGACCTCAGAGCTGGCGGTGTTTAAAACTATGTTTAAATTAGTTTTAAATTAAATACTTACAGTAGGCGAAGTAGATTCAACTTCGTAGTCATATATTTCGAGCGGTTCTCGTTGAGTGCGCCCGCTGGCCTGGTCGATGGCCATTTGTTCCAAGTTGAGGGTCATACGATGCCACAGGTTGTGAGACTTGCCTAGATACTTCATCATGGGCCTGTACAAAACAAATGAGGTGTTTTAGCCATTTTAAATACGCGTCTCTTGGTAGACACATGGATTATTTAATCTAATGCGGCTATAATTTAGGGCGTGTATTTTATGTTTTATAAAAGACAATTTGATACCCGCGCAACAGAATCTCTCCAAAAAAAAGCACCGTCTATGATTATTAGTACTGACAGTAAAACTTATAAGTTTTTTTTTACTTTATGCTCATAAATATAGTACAGTGCCTTAATGGCGGCAGTGAAAAAGAGGAGAATCGTGGCAACAAATTCATGCAGCAGCGGCGTTGCGGCAAGGTACTGCGCAGTGTGTAGTTCACTTCACAGCCGACACTAAGTTTGAATCGCACTGTAACTTACGGTTTGATGCTGACGGGCGGGTTGCATCGTGCGAGAGCTTCTATGAACGTGTTGAGCGCGCTCAGAGGTTGATCTCGCTGAATCCCATGCACGCCCGATATGATGAACGGGACTATTTCGTTGATTACAGTCTGAAAATAAGTACATTATACTGACTGTGTTGAAGAACTCTGTAAAGAAGATCCTGTGTTTGCCGATTAGTTAAAAAACCGTCTAAAAACGATTCATGACTGAAAAATAAATTGTGAGTAAAGAATAATGACGAAATATACAGACATTATTTCTCGTTTAGCAACGAATACTGTATTTAAACTTTTTAAATACGTAAACCGCTATAAAATCAATAACCTTTTGTTTTTCAATTCTAACATTATTAGATTGTTACACTGTTCTAAAATGCAATCCGAATCGAAATCAAATGACAATCTAGTAAAATAAGGGAGTTATTTTATTTTCTATTATATTTGGTCGCGTGTATATCTTATCTTATATCTTTAAACGAGCAATTCTTGTATATATATATATATATATATATATATATATATAATCTGAATCTCGGAAACGGCTCCAACGATTTTCATAAAATTTTGTATGCAAGGAGTTTCGGGGGCGTTAAATCCATCTAGCTAGATTTCATTTTCAGAAAATGTCGTGATATCCGTGTTTTCAGTAATCTTAAATCTTTAAACGAGCAATTCTTGTATATACGGCCATCAATCCTGTTACAATTCAAAATAAACAAAATATTACATTTGAATTTGGAATCTGTCATTTTTATATGATTGTTCATCGTGTTTTTTCATTTTGGCGCCAATACATTGTACAATATTTTGCAATATTAAAATGGAGTGGGGTGATAAAGAGAACCGAATCGCTGTGATTGCATTATACAAAGTAGGTATGGAGACAAATGCAATTTTTAAAATCTCTACTATACTATACGCTTGGTATTAGTAAAATGTTTGTCGGGCTATTAATAGGTAGGTACAATAAAACCTCCTCTGTTAGTGCCAGAAAAAAATCAGACCGTCCACGTAGTATTCGTACGAAAAAGGTGGTCAAAGCAGTAAGGGAAAGAATTCGAAGAAATCCTGTCCGAAAGCAAAAGATTTTATCTCGGGAGATGAAGATAGCACCTAGAACCATGACGCGTATTTTAAAAGATGACTTAGGATTTGCAGCCTATATTAGATGTACTGGTCATTTCTTAACTGATAATTTTAAAAAGAATAGGGTGGTAAAATCGAAACAACTACTGAAGCGGTACGCAAAAGGAGGTCACGGAAACATTTTGTTTATGGATGAGTTTTTTTTTACAATTGAGCAACTTTTTAACAAACAAAATGACCGTATTTATGCTCACAGCTCTAAGCAAGTTTCCCAATTAGCCGACAAAGTGCGCACTATCCAACTTTAGTGATGGTTTGGTGGGCTATTAGCTATGAAAGAGTGACTGAGCCATACTTTTGTAAAAAAAGGTATTTAAACACCGGCACAAGGGTATCAAGATACCGTTCTTGAGAAGGTAGTGAAGTCCCTTAACAATTTTCAATAACCAAGAATGGTCCTTCCAGCAAGACTCGGCGCCGGGTCATAAAGCTTGTTCTACGAAGTGTTGGTTGGAAACGAACGTTTCGGACTTCATCAGAGCTGAAGACTGGCCGTCGTCTAGTCATCTTAATCCGCTGGATTATGATTTATATTGTCAGATTTAGAGAGTACAGCTTGATCTAAACGCCATGATAATTTAGTCACTAAAACAATTTTTTAATTTTAATGTTATTTTTTATTTATTGATAAGCTGTTAAAAAAATAAGTATTTGTTTCTTATAAAATATTAAACTAATTGCACTCGTGATTTTGATAACAAGTTCACATTTTTTTATCATTATGTGGGTAAAATCGAAAAATATTATTCATACTTCCTCATTTCATCAGTAGGATTCGTATTTAAATAAAATTTCTAAAAAACACACTACCAATAAAAAAACGAGCAAGGCTCGGTGATCCAGGTACTAAATTGTTAAATAAATAAGTAGAAATGTAATAAGGTCTGACCCCGAGCTGGCGGTCGTCGAGCGTGGTCCATAGCTTCGGGAAGAGCGCGATCCAGGTGTGGTGAGCAAGCGCGTCGTCCATGTGACACAGCTGCGCCGCCGCCAGAACTAACTGTTCGGTGCGAACGCGGCGCGCCAGCTCTAAGAACTCTGACTGCTTGCCCACGATCTGGTTCAGCGTACGCAGTCTGTCCAAACATACACATATGTAAGACTTAACGACTGTCAAAGATCACCGTATGACAGTCGGGACCAACGGCTTAACGTGCTTTCCGAGGCACGGAGGGGTCTCGGTATGTTTAGAAATGGTCACCCATCCACGGACCAACCGCGGCGAGCGCGGCTTAACCTTTATTATCGGTCAAACCGTACGGCTTATACTTAGCCACGAGCCCCTCTCAAATGTGTCGACTTTTCGATTGTTGTTCAAATTATGTTCGATTTTTTCAATTGGCGCCCGTTTTTACCTTTGTTAGTTTTTTTTATAATTCGTACATAAGCGCTCTAATTATTGAGTGTGAAAAAAAAACTAACGAATTATCAAGTCACAGAAAAAATGTTGTTGCTTTTGATGTTAGTTATTTTACTCCTGAGAGGTTGGAGGTGTTTTACAAGCAACTCTATATATATAAATTATACGCAGATTCACAGCTGTATTAGCTGTGAATCAATAAATATCCACCACACAAACCTGTTCGTCACAGTTTTAGTACAATCTTCTTTCTGATTGGAACTGGAATCCAGATCCATATCCAGGACATCCTCTTTATCTGCTTCCAGTGAGTCACTGAACCCGTCTGTGGTTTCCTCTTTCACGCTGCTGAAGATCACGAACGACTTGCGGTCTTCGCTGTCCGCGGAGTTGATCACTGATGAAATGCTGGGCAGCAGGTACTTGGGGTTCGACAGACGGATTTGTGTGCCTGGTGATTAAATATCATGGAATGGTGATAAAAAGTCGACATGGTGTAATTTTTTATTGTTTTTTTTTTATTAATATTTTATCAGTTAATAGTAAGTTTTTTATTTTCTTTATATGGACTCTGGACTGGGTTTTTCTCTAGTTAGACTTGAGGACTATAGACCGAATAATTGGTAATTTCACACATTCTTATGCTGAATATAACTGTGAATAATTTTAAAGTTAAGATTATTATATCCCAGCCACCATAGTAATAAATAATAAATAAATTATTTCACAAGTATATGTACTTACTTGGAACACATGTAACAAGTAATAACTCAAGACACTGTTTAATCCAAAAATGTTGCCCAATATGTTCCCAGTTCTGCGAGCAGATGATGTACAATAATCTGTCGAAGATGCGCCTGCGCACGCTCTGGTCGTATACCTCGAAGAACTTCGCGCGAATGTTCGGCTGTGGGCATCGTAGGCCGGCGAGGAAAGCCGGTTCTAGTTTCATTGATAGTTCCGTCATTTTGAGATGTTCATCTCTATATGGACAAAGTTGAAAAGATATACATCAATAAATGATATACAGGGTGGTATATAACAACACATCATATACAATACAATAGTCATTGCAAGGTTACGTGAATCATTATTACGGTTATCACCTACGTTAATTAGGTAACTATACGAAAAATTAGAGAGCTCTATATTTTTAACTTATCGGCAAACAACTTGAGAAGAATTTGACGTAATAGTAGTAGCGTAGAAAGTTCATGTTAAAAATGGTGGAACATGGAACTCGAACTCAAAATCTACTTACTGGCGGGCAGACTAACAACAACCTAAATATTCACTTTGGCCAAACGACTGTTTCATGTTGTTTGCCGATAACACTACATAAAAACAACACCCTTTTGCTTGAAATAAAGACTTGTTTTCTGAGGTTTACGCGACTGGTAGACGTTGAAATAAAACTACTTTTTAAACGGTTTGACCATGACACCTGCAAAGCCATTGAAACGGATAGGGAACTAAAATCAAAATTTATCATAAATACAGTATGTGCTAATGATTAGTTTAACAAACGACTATTATTATTACCTGTATACATAACTGATAAGCTCTAAGAACATAGCATTGAGCTCGAGGTCATCGGGGAACCTCTTCTCGACGTGGTGCATGAACTTAGCCAGCAGTATGGACTTCTCCCGCAGCGAGGGCACGGCGGCCGGCGCGGGCAGCTGGCTGCTGCTTGCCGCGCTGTTGGGTCCCCGCCATTTTACCCACTCTTCCACCATGCGAATAATCGCTTTCATTACCTAGAACAAGACCAAAATGAAAAGTTTGTATCTTTGAAACATGTTCCTTGTAGAGCCTGGTGCTCAATAGGCGCTCCGAGCCCAGCCGAATCGAATCGAAGAAATTTGCCTTCTATATATTTTGTACTTACTAGCTGTGCCCCGCGGTTTCACTCGCGTCAGTTATCCCAGTTCCCATGTTTGTTTTATAATGCTATTCGGAACAGACACGAATCCAACAAATCATTCGATTCGTCTGAGATGCGCTATCTCAGACAAATCGAATCACAACAAAAAATCACAAGAAATAATCATCTTTGTATATTATATTTGCTTTAGAATAGTTTCTAGCACACACCTAGTTTTATCCATATTAGTAGTTATATGATAAGAATTTTGTTAGTTCACAAGATACCTTAAGAACAGTTTATTGATATCGATTTAATAGACG
The DNA here is from genome assembly GCA_950381575.1 of Plusia festucae. Taxonomy (NCBI): domain Eukaryota; kingdom Metazoa; phylum Arthropoda; class Insecta; order Lepidoptera; family Noctuidae; genus Plusia; species Plusia festucae. Next base: position 10,987,599 of record OX494434.1, read on the forward strand.
AGTCAACACTACAAGATTTAGTCAGTTTTCAATACAAAATAAATTATTTCAATAGTTACCTTTGCGTCAGTTGTTTTTTCAATAAGTCCAACCAAAACTGTGCCGATAAATGTTTTTCTTGTGTCCACAGTCATAACTGATACGCGCGCTTTAAGAAGATCCAGTGCCAATATCTGTAAGCAAACAAACCGAAAAACAGTGCCTAAGAAGCAAGAATCAGAAAAAAAAGCACCAATTTTTCCTACCGAGTCTTTCCTAAGATTATTTTAGAATACCGTATTTTACATGAAGCGATAGGCTATCTGGCCTCCACAACTCAGTATCAAAAAATATAATGTCAGATGTAAAAACAGAATTGTAATGACTAAACGACTGCTAACAATCGTCGTATGATAGTCGAGACCAACGATCAACGTGGTTTCCGAAGCACGGAGGGGTCTCCTTTTGATTCCAAAATCCACGGACCAACCACGGCTATTATCGAAACCTCTCTAAAGATTTAAATTCTACACGATTATAAATTCTTGATTAATATATACTTACAAGCAAGTCAGCCAACGCATGGTCCGGATTCGGCGCAACATGATCTCGAGCCATGCGTTGCAACACTCTCATGAGTGGCTGTAGCAACCGATCTATATACGACGGGTTAGAAGCACAGCACGCCTTCAACATCATGAGCGGGCCTAATAACGCGGCTGTGCCAGTAGTCGGTGCTGCGGTTGTCGTCGCAGTACTGGTGCTAGCCGCTTGCCCGCCAGCTGACTTCTCGTATGTTGCTAGCCCTTCGAATGCATATTTACTGACGCATGCGTATAAGGTTTCCAGTTCTTCATACTGAAAAAGATTGTTAGAATTAAGATGTGCTTGTTGATAAAATTAAAATGAGAGGTCATTAACACTAATTTTACTTATGCGGGGATGACAACCTTTTATATTTATCAAAGGATTAATAACTAATCAACAACCTTTTCAATGTCACTGTACTGTACTTTGTGAAGTTAGTTCATGATCGGCAAGTTTACCGCGTTTTGCACTCCGATAAGCCAGCTCTAAGCTCTTAACCAATCAGAGTATAACCAACTAAACGTATTGATCGCAAACGTCGTCGTCGTATCGTGTAAACGTAAAACAAACTCGCGCTGCCAACCATTACACTACTGACGTGAATCCACTCGTAACCCAAACATTCAGCTTAGCACGAGGGGTTAACAAGAATACAAGTAATGTGTGACTCATATTGATAAAGTATGTTTTAATGAAAACTAGCCACACGAAAGTATTGACGTATAATAACATGTTTTAAACATATAACATACCTTTGACGCTTGAGCAGCGCCTGTGGGTTCAGTCGGGAATATCGCAGTAAGTTTCGCGAGTAGATTATGTGTGAGTCGCACAATCTTAGGGTTGGTTGAGGACACGCAGGCCGCCAGACCGCGCTGTAGCGGCTTCAGAGCCACCAGGATCTGTTCTCGACGTAGTACGCCTAGCAGGTACACAAGCAATTCTAGCGCAGTGCATGCGTTTGCGCATCCGCCAGCGTTGGCGTCTGCCGTTGAGAATACCTGTGATATGAAAAATAAATACTACGTAAAATACTAGGTCCCTGAACAAAATAGCCTATGGTGCAGCAGGGGGCCGCGTTCGGCTGAGTTAAAACATTTACATTATTATAATAAATTACAAAAAACCATTAATGCATAGGATAGAATATGTTGTGCACTTTTAGGACACGATTTCTATGGTCAAAAATGGTAGCCCCCAGTGTTTTAAGAGGAAGGTGGGAAAAGAACGGAGATCCGGGATAATTTACTATCGGGACAAGCACGAATCGTCACAGCGCTGATTTTTAGCTATTACTATTTCTAAGTGTATGTGTGTGTGTGTGTGCGTGAGATCGTGTCTATGTGATAGTGTGTGTTATTATGTATGTATATGTGTGTATTGGTGGTCTAATAACGTACTATAAAAAAAATACCAACATCAACACGAAAAAGAGAACTTAAAAATGATAGTATGTGTATGTACTAACTTTATCGAGCCAGGCCAGCTTGGGCTCGCAGAGGTGCGGCCAGACGTCGGGCTTGAGCGCGGCCTTGAGCAGCAGCACGCAGCGCCGCGACAGCTGCTCGCCCGGCGACGCGCCCGCCGCCCCGCCCGCGCCGCCCGCCACGCTGCCCTCGTTCACCTGACACACGCACGCGCTGCTTACACACATTTTTTTTTAAGAGACACCCGCACTAAGGAATTTAATCCTTGTGTCGCGGGGGTTTCACAAACATTCAAATCACATGCACAAAGAACACCCAGACTTGGAACAAGCAGCTGTGGATCACACAAATACTTGTCCCATGCGGGGATCGAACCCGCAGCACGTCGCGCACAGTGGTAATTAGCGTGGTGACCAATACCACTCGGCTATCCGTGCAGTCAGTTCTATTTGCAGTTTAGGTAAGTAGCCAGCCTTATATAAACGCAATCACCGCAATGTATTGCCGACTTTACACTCACATTTAACACTAGCTTGACTTGTAACAGTTGTAACTTTATTATGAAAATAAGTATTATGCAGTTTTTAAAGTATTATATTAAAGTAAAATAACACAAAAAAAAACTAAAAACTTTTTTTTTATCAATTTTCGATTACAAAGTTAATTGCGCTTTTAATTTCAGGATAGTACAAAGTTAAAACGCTTTGATGCACCCACGTGTGACATCACGTCTTAATAAAATTGAACTAAGGCGTGACGATACGCGACATTTTCATTCGCCTTCATAATTTATTCTGTTCATAAAAATTAGTGTCTAATAATTTTAATTAAACCATATTAGAAAAAAGTTGACATCATTCTAATTATTTGACTTCGGTTTGAGCCACTCAGCAAACTCGTAACACAAGCATAATATTTATTTTTAGCTTATCACGAGCGGTTAACAAGAATACTAGTAATGTGCGACCCACATTCCTAGAAAGCTTTATAAAAACAAGTACGAAGTCAGATAGCTCAATATGAAGTTTGTAAGTCCTGGCAACCAACTGTACATGAAATGTAGTGATAAAGATTTACTTGGCAAGCGAGGCGCAGCAGCAGGTTGACGACGACGTCGACGTGCTGGCGGTCGAGCGGCTTGGCGGCGTCGGGCTCCAGGCGCGCGGCGCTGGCCTGCGGGCTGGCCCAGCCCGTGTTCAGCGCCTTGCGCGCCTCCGACACGCTCTCGTCCGACGACACGCGCTTCACCGCGCCGCTCGGAGATGCCACCGCCTCAACAGTGCAAACAAATTTTCATTTTTTTTTGTCAAAAAGTACACAGGTGAATTATAATATTTTTCAAATTGGAGTGTTCCGGGATGGCCGGGATGGCAGCGTTGATAATATATACATATAATTATAATCCTGTGAAAAAATTTATAAAAATACTAGCTGACCCAGCAAACGTTGTTCTGCCATATTAAAAAAATCTGCGGACGGTCACCCCTAACACTTACGGGTTTGATAAATAGATGTTGTTCAATTTTCAGACCTTTTGGCACTGAAATATAATTATCAATTTAATATGAGAAAAAAATTAATATGAGAGTTGCACTGAAAAATTAAAATGATATGATGATGCATATATCAGTCACTGCGATCGAGAAACAAATAAAACGAAAAAAAAATACCGGTTAAGTGAGAGTCGGACTCGCGCACCGAGGGTTCTGTACTAATTGGAGTTTCAAATTATTTTTATTATATGATGTAACTAAAAATTTACGGTTTCAGCAATTTTTCCTTTATCTGTGCCATAACACGTTGTTTCGTACCAAATTTCAAGATTCTAATTTCACGGGAAGTACCCTGTAGGTTTTGATTCCCTTACGAATGTCGAAAATTTGCGGCATTAACGGCTGTATCTATTGATTGCGTGTACTTAGAAGTTTCATTTTTTCACAGCTCTAAGGGACAGTAGACCTGAGTATTTGATATATCCAGCTTGACATCTTTAAGCGTTCCTGAGAAAAAGGGTCTTGACAGACGGACGGCAAACAAAGTGATCCTATAAGGGTTCCGTTTTTTCTTTTGAGGTACAGAACCCTAAAAAACGGGCTAAAACTGTATAAAGAGTGAGAGAAAGGAGGCCGGCAAAAAAATAGGCGAAAACTGTATAGAGAGTAAGACATCACGCCGGCTTCTATCTCATCCGTATTCCGTGATGTTTGCAGGTTGAGAGGTGACAACTGTAGACGCCTGGGGGAGATAACTGATCGATTGGTAGTTGATAACGATAACTGTCGAACGGCGAGGGTTGATTAATTAATATTGAAGAAATATTGTAGTACAATTATTATATTCGATTGCCATCTTGCGACCCTATTGCGGATGGAACAGAATAATATATTTTAATAATCGCAATTAAAAAACAGGGGTTGATCTTGGAGGGGTAAAAATTTAGGGTTGTATGTATTTTTATATGTAGTATCATTAAAAAATAAAAACAAAAAAAATTGTCGAAAAAATAAAAAAAAAATTTTTGGAACGGGCCACCCCTATCATTTAGGGCTGTGAAAAATAGATGTTGGCCGATTCTCAGACCTACCCGATATACACACAAAATTTCATACAAATCGGTCCAGCCGTTTCGGAGGAGTATGGGAACGAACATTGTGACACGAGAATTTTATATATTAGAAGATATAAATACCAAGAATCTGTTAGGATGAAAAAAAATATGTAGGTAGTAATTTGATTTAATTTATTGAAATAATCACGGAATACCTCTAGATATGCAAAATTGCCAACCAGCGCGAAATGAACGAAAGAACGAGCGAATTAAGACGAAATGAGGTTCACACTTTGCGATTAACAGCCCCATGCCTCATTCATAATCACATGGATGACATAAATCAGTCATATTTCAAATCAGACCTTAGTAGGTCTTGAGATAAGCGCGTTCAACCAAACGAAAAAACCCCTTTAACTTTATAATATTAGAATAAATATTCTAGAAATTATTATAATTACCACAGTGTCGTCGTGGGTATGATCACGAATCCTCTGCAGCTCCCATTTCAGCGCGACTTCTGCCAAGTCGACGGCAAGGCGTCGGTGTTCCAAAGAGGCGGTTGCTGAAAAGCCGAGCCGTTGCATCGCTGCCACCATATGGCCTACGAGCGCGTGGCGGACTGGGTAATAAACCTACAACATAATAAAATCAGTAAGTTTTGACCAAGAAGAAACATTTTGTTAAGGATCTGGACTGCGATTTTACCAACACTGTCTTATAAACAATCACACTAATATTTTAATAATTTTGGCGTGTAAGTTGGTTACCCTTCACGGCTGGAACAATTTTCATAAAATTTGTTAAAGCTGCCTCGTTACTGACACCCTGGTTAAGACATAGGTAACATTGCATCCCGGCAAAATGAGTTATCTGAATAGGACAGCAAGTTAGGCAATAAAGTCTACCTTGTAATGCCTAACAACTAGTTGCAATATATGGAAGAGTTGCTGCACGGAGTGTCCATCCTCAACGATGATCTTCTTGGTCCAGTGCGTGAGCATGGTGTTTCCGTCTTCCATGCGCTGCGGCATCGCCGGCGTCAGGATCTCCAGCGCCTGGCGGACCACAGAGCGAGCTTCCACCGCGTGCGCTTTCAGAAGACTGTGGAATACTAAGAGAAAAAAAAGAAAGGTTTATTTACGAAACCAATCCAAAATTATTATATTTAAATAGGCAACACATGCATTGATTATGTCAAAATTCTAAGAAAGTTTATCTTACCTTGCAACACAATTCGCTTGTGGATAGCAAATTTCGCTATAATATGACTCAACAATAAATGACCGTGATACCTGCAATAAATAAACAGTATATGAAATAAAGTACAATAAGACACTTTCGCCTAAACATCTACTTAAAGGACACAATAGGGAATAATATTATAAATTATTGTTTTTTATTTAATTATTTTAATTTCATTATGGATATTGACGTCGATGACATCACAGTCAATGTCATGCACTATATTAGTTATAGAATGGATACGACCAATGGCATTTCATTTTGATACTTAATATATTCTACGTACATTTTGCAGCCTATTTTAATTTTTTGTACTGTGATTTCTTAATAAATCCTATCATTACGTTGTTAATAAGTTGCAGAGTAGTTACTAGTATAGCATATTAAAGTCCGGTGAACCAGTCAAAGTCTTTGCTTCGGTTTACAGCAGTAGACCCAACGCAAAAACCACTAGATAAGAGATGCTAATTTAAATCGAGATGCTAATTAAATGTCAAGATATCTTACCGAGTCGCAGGATCAACATAGTTCTTGCCAAGCAGACAAGGCCAGGCGAATGTCATGAGTCTCCGGAGTTTATTGCCTTGCTTCTTATTGTTCGCGTCGTGTATATGGGCCGAAGCTTGCTCCAACAGCAGGCAAGCGAACTGTAGGAGTGAGATCCGGACGGCATCCGAACATGCGAACGGATTTTCTGGATCAATAACCTGCGAAAAATAACTAGAATTAATCTGCAATCTATATATATAAAACTCTTCCGTTACTGTCTGACTGACTGACAGACAACGCACAGCCGAAACTACTGATCGTAAAGAGCTGAAATTTGGCATGTGTGTTTGTTGGGAGGAGTAGGCTACCACTAAGAGAGGATTTTTGGAAATTCCCCCCAAAGGGGAGAAAAGTGTGGTCATTTAATAAACGGTGGTACACGCGGACGAAGTCGCGAGCAAAAGCTAGTATAATAAATAAAAGTAATAAAACATTTTTGGTTACGAAAAACTTGAGTAAAACTTGGTTATATTCATTTGGAAATACCTAAACATGATATTATGTAACAGTGACGATAAAAATAATATCTATGGTAATTAAAAAGTAATTAAATCATTTTAAATATGGCACGAGACTAATCCATCGACCAATTAGCCAGTGCCACTTACATCTAATGTTTACTCATACCAACAATGGAAAACTCATTCCAACAAGTTTTAGCGTACAGCTCCAACTAATTGGAAGTTGATTATTGCTTCCAAAAGTAGTCGTCAAGTTGCTGATGAACTCAGATTCCTAAAACACCTTATAACCATGTAATTGCACAAATTGAGTAGTATGGATATCATTTCGTAATAAATCTATTCTGTTACTTAGTCCAAACATCAATTTATGGACTTGAAATTGTGTTGTAGGTGATTTGTAAAGCTATTTTATTTATCAACTTTTGTTGCTGGCCTTCATGTCTATTTTTGAGTTCGCTGAGTAACACCAAGTTCATCAAAATCGCTTTACATGTTTGATATGATAGTGTTAAAAACAGACAATCAAATTCCACATTTATGGTAACACTAGCGGACCCGCCTCGGGTTCGCACAGGTAACACCGTAATAAATGCCTATAATTAAACATAAAAAAATCCTCTTGAATCTATATACATAAAACTCTTCCGTTACTGACTGACTGACTGACAGACAACGCACAGCCGAAACTACTGATCGTAAAGAGCTGGAATTTGGCATGTGTGTTTGTTGGGAGGAGTAGGCTACCACTAAGAGAGAATTTTTGGAAATTCCCCCCCAAAGGGGAGATAAGGGTGGTAAATTAATAAACGGTGGTACACGCGGACGAAGTCGCGAGCAAAAGCTAGTCACTCATAAATAGAGACCTATTGCTGAAAACTGTATGAAAATCAAAAGATCTAAAGCGTACAGACACCGGGATCGATTTTGTTTAATACTTCGTAAAGATTAACGTTTATGTACTTACGTTATTAATAAACACGGAGACGACATTGTCCGGGTTATCCTGATAAGGTGCCGGCGGCCCGCCCACAATCTTCTGGCCCTTCTCGAAGCTGACCGCGAAGCACGGTATCAGGATCATCTGCAGCACTTTGGCCTTCAGCTCCTGCGACATGGTATCACTGGAGAAGTGCTCCACGAAACGGAAGAATGCAGCTCGCTTCCATTCCACATCGTAAGTCTGCGCTACAGTGTTCTCTAGGAAATCGCGAAGGAACTGAAATGAAAAGAAATAAATTAGAAATTATACACTGTATTAAAGACTTTTAATGAGCTTGAAGGATGTCTAGAATAGAACGTAATTAAATAAGAACTGAATAAATATCTGTGCAGTACCATTACTTAAGGAATGAAAACCAATGGCTAGGATTTTGGCACATAATTTGGCTAGTTTTGTTTTGATTTTTCGACCTATATAATATGTAGCCTGCTAAATCCTCAAAACAAAAAGTTTGAAACATTCAAAAGGGAAAAAAGTATAAGTCTTTTTATATTTACTTGGAAGTCAGGAATGAATCGGTCACACAAGGCTCGCAGCAGCTGGAACAACATGTCAATGTTGGACTTGTGCTGAACGAAGTAATGCAGTAATATCTTCACTATTAACTTAGGTTCCTTCCAGTGAGTGCAGTCTACAACCTCCACTTTTTTATGGATCTCCTGAAACAAGAAAATCTAAGTATTTGTTCTTTTTTTAAGGGGACCTGAGAGCAATCATAAGTTTCCGCATGGTAACGAATAATTGTTAATTCTTTGGGATTAATTGCGAATACTCAATCACGTAACATAGGGCTATTAAGCATACTAATGCAAATTATCCAAAACACTTACATGGTATTGATCACTGCACCAAATACGTTTAAGAAGCTCAACCAAATCTTGTTGAGTCGACAACCATTTATCATCAAACTTGATCAATAACGAAACAACACGTATAGCTTGGAACTGCATCTCAGACTTATCGGCCATCGGCAGGTTAGAGGTGTTAGGGTTAGCCAACAGTTGCATGAGACGAGGTTTCTTAGAAGTTTGGAGAGCCTCCCTGTACGGTGGTCCAGCTTTCGGGTGTTTGATAAGGTAAACGAGGAAGCGGCTCCATTGTTGATCTTTGATGTTGTTATCACTCAGTATCAGGTCCAAAGTCTCTTTTGGATATCTGGAAAAAGATAATGTTTTAAACAAAAACTTATTTTAAATGATCAAGAACTCTGTTCAGATGAATATGTTGTAAAACCTATCAACTAATGGAATTGGTCAATCAAAAGTCAAAAATCCAATCTCAACTATTGACTCCGAGCTGACTCATTAACAAACTTTTGCTGAACTACCTTTTTAAAACCTGGTTTTAGTATAATTTCACGTACCTCATTAGGAACTTAACGAGGGGCTCCCTGAAGGGAGATCCCGCTTCAATCATGAGCGACTTCTCAGTGTGGAATATAAGTCGACAAAGTACGTCAATAAAGCGAGGTGAAGCAGCCGGTATTTGATGGAATATGCCTATCAGAATTATTATCTTCTGCTCATTTTCATTGTTCTTTGATACACTCTGGAGGAAGTTTCCACCTGTGAAAGATAAAACACATACAAAGCGGATTAGATGAGTAAATTCCAAAGAATTTGTAACTAAAAGTGTATGTACTACAGTTAAACCAATTTCTTTAACTATTTGGTTATACTACTTTTCATCTCCCAGATTCTGGCCACCACTGGCCTAAATCCCTCGATCTCCATTTTTTTGCGCGGCAGTACCGCCAGTCTGGATGCACCCATATTCATAAAATTCCGAAGCACTGAATAAATATCAAGGTTCATTATACCACATACCTCTGTTTGTCTGTATAGAATAGTCCAGAAGCTTCTTCAACAGCTGCAACAATTGTTCGCAGAGCTTCTCACTGAAGGTGGAGGGGAATAACTGGGTCAGGTACGAGAGCCTCTTGGCCCCGTTCACGCTGAGGTGGCGGTGATCACCGAGGGTAAGTAAGAGTGGGCGCATCACTGGATGAACCATTTCCATGTCGATTTGGAAACCAGACAAGAACTTCTGCATGCACTCAAAACCAACCTACAAATATAAATGCAATGGTCAATTTTTTTTTAACGGTGTGCATAATCCAGAAGAATCAGAGCCTGCCTGCTAAGGCCGCCCTTCCCTCCCTCCACTTATCTCTGTTTAATGCTAACAGAAGCCAGTTCCACGCAACTGTCTCTAGTTCGAGGAAGTCTATAATTGAAATAAGTAACACTAATAAATGAACTTACTTGTTGCAACTCTTGGTCATTCTTCTCAAGAGATTTGTATAGTACTTGGAATATTTTTTCGCGGCAATGCTTCTCCTGGATGTAGTGGCAAGAAGCCAGTGCTTTCAGAGCAGAAGCGCGAAGTGGAACCAGATTGACGCCTTTATAACACGGTAGCTTTCCTAACATCGCGTCTTCAGCCTCACATAAGGATAGCAACTCCCGGAAAAATACTTTGTGTTCGTTTATATTGAGATCTAAAAATACAAAAGTCACACTCAGTACATTCTAGAATGAAAGAAAAATACATCTTCGATTGCATGCTTATTGTAAGTCATACCGATTGTGAATAGTCTTGGTTTTAGTGTAGTACAGAAAGTGGTTCCATCCATCAGACCCATTTGAGCATTGGCTGGTTGATGTCGCAGTAAATGTTTCTTTGGAGGGATAATATCTGCCAATACCTCTCTGTGAGGGTCCATAACCTCGGTTACTGTCTTCTTCTGTAACTCTGCTATGAGCTCCAGAGATTTCATTGCCTAAGAAGAAATATACGAGTAAGTACAATAAAACAAATTTTAATAAAAGATAATTTATAAAATGACGAAAATTAATCACCTGTTGGCGTACAAGTAGATGAGGGCTCGTAACTTGAAGCACGAGTTCCTGAAGCACGTCATGTAGTGCGCGGGCTTTAGCCACGGCTACATCGCCTTCCGGTTCCACAGCCTGCCCACACGGCCCTACGACGCACACCCTTACCAAACGCTCCATGTTTACCGTAGCCATATCTATTGCACCCGACGAAACTTCACCAGTCAGATCCATCATCACAAATAACACTGCCTTTAAGAACGTGAAAACGTGCTTATATACCCACTCAGGTGCCATCTTCTCAACCATAAACTTGACAGCGATACAGCCGCCTAGTTTAGCATACCAGGCACGTTCGTAGCATAAAGCTGACATTCGTTCAGCCAGGTACTCCATCAGCGGCAAGCGGCACGCTCGTTCTCTACTACCTAGCACAGTGGCCGCAGTTTCTATCATAAGAACCAACGCTAGATGGCCAGGTTTGCACAGTTCTTTCTCTTCATGACCCATTATGACGGCGATGGCATCAACTAGGACCAGCGCGTCAAGACCTTCTTTAGGTGTGGAGCTCTCTACAAACGGTCCTGCTTGCTGAGCTATCGCTACCATAGTGTAGTGTCTCACTAAGGACACCATCGTTGGCAAAACATGATGACGTAACTCCTTGATAGCTGCGGCTACGAACATTCCGGTGAGAGCAGTACGATGTGTATTTCTCACAATACTGTTAGTGCATTTATAATAAGGTCCGTTTTGAACTTGGATTTTGCCATCAATGAAGCTCGGATGGTTAAACAGCTTCTGTAACGTTGCTTTATCGTCATCTAAATTAAGGGAAGACGCAAGATAGCATCTGAGAACTTCCCAACATTGTCTTCTGTAGAACGGATCCGTCATGCTTGACTTTAACGCAGAAAAGGCTGTCTCTATTACTTTATCTACTTCGAAATCAATAGGTTTCGGTTGGTCCTGGAAATACGCCAGTACCGCAGGTGGCGGCGCATCAGTCTCGCGATACTCCAGTCGCTGTGGTTCGATCATCATTTTTCGATTACCACCACCAAATTTTCCAAGTACTCTGAATGCTATCCTGGCGACTTCGTTATTCTGTAATGTTCTCCAGAGCGCTTGCATTAAGTCAGCCCGGACGGGCTGAATGTGTTCATATAAGAAGTCAGGCTGCAGGTTATCCACGCAAAGTTCTAGGGTCCTCAAACCTTGCGATATTAATGTGTGCGAACCATTTAGTGCAGATACTAATGGATCCATGAGCATTGGTAAATACGGTAATAGACTACTTAATCGAACGGGTACAGTCAGGCATAACTCTACGAATAGATCTTTCATGTGTTGTTTGTGTAGACCGCTCTGTAGGCGGTTAAGTCCTTCAAGTAAATTAGGTAGAAGAGGTAGGAATTCTTGATACAAGAGATCGTGACTCCCGCCGCCGATTGAGCGGAATAGAGCTCGTAGCAATAGGAAGTAATTGTATGGTTCTTTGGCGGTCATGGCATAATCCATTGCCTTATTAACGATGCTGTGTAAGTGCGGTCTTAGCATTTGCTCGTTTTCTGTGGGGAATAAACTGACAGAACCAAAGACTAATTTGAAAAGTCTTAGGTATAGATTGGACCTCTCAACATTGGTTCCCATTTCTTCCATTCTCTGTAAGAGATATTCAACCAAAACGGTGGCGAATATGGGCGATGTAGCAGGATTTGACAAGAAAGTGTTGGCAATTATTTGTAATGTCGTGTTTTTGTTAATTCTTTCAACCATATGGGAAATTGTCGCTGTAAATATTTCTTGGAACGTTTGTGGATTCATCATGGAGAACTGCAAAAAAACAAGAATCCAGTTTCGAAGTTTTGAAGGTAACATATAATGAGACAGACAGAGCAAATAAAGGTGAAGTCACTTTGAGGCAAAAACAAAATATATGACACATCAAAAAGATAATGTTTATTTTGATTCATTAATTTGTGAGTAAAAAATGGTCCAGAAATCAAAAATCTTAACTTCTTTATTTTAGAACTTAACAACTTATATAAATACATACCACACCACTGAAATGTTCCAGCACCTCCTTCTCCTCCTTAGACCTTACATGCGGTTGCGCGGGCGGTTGCGCCGGCACCCGCGGGGCTGCTAACGTGTATATATCGAGGGACTGTAGCCCCCACCGCACAAGGCGAATGAAGACTAGAGTTTCACGCGCACTGAACTGCTTCTGACCGGTTATTGTTGTTGTTGATGTGCCTTCTGTGTTCGTTGTTGTCTGCTGGTATACGAATGTGACTTTGAAATGGTATGTTTGCTACAGTAAGGCCTAATTAAGACGATACGACAAATATCGTGCGAGAATGCGTTGCGGGGCCGCAGTATTCTTATGTGATCATCAAACAAAAGAAAAAAATATATAAAATGCAACTTGCATGACATTTTTCGCACCATCTAAAGGTTTAATACAAATTTTGGACAGCATAATGATGATGAATGTAAAATCAGGTTAATGTTCCTCGCAAAAATTATATAGACTTTAAATTGTGTGCAATTAAAATTACTTCTAATAATTCAGATAACTTAGTCAAATTTACCGATTTTTCAAAATATACAAGGCATTCCCTGGAAACTCTTGAACTACGAATCGCCAAGCAATTTGAGCTTTCAAGATAAAAAGCTCATGACTAGAAAAATAACGACAAAATTTTAGCGGGTATTTTGTGACGTCAAAACATCATATTTTATTCAAAAACGATATTCGGAATTTCTCATGAGACACAAATTATAGATATCTTACCTTACACGAAGCACATCCCCACGTAATAGTCTTTACACCGCAAACCAGAGTCTTGACAAGCGTCCTATAGTCTCCAACATTCAAATTGCTCATTTGAGAAGTCGGGAAGCCAATCTTACTCTTCTCTTCTGACTTCGTGAGGCTGTCTAGGAAATCCGGGGCGATTTTCTCTTCCTCCATCTTAACTTCTACAGCTGTGCTAGGACCCGGGGTGGTGGGGGTACTGGGTGTCGTACCGTTAGTGCCGTTAGGTAGAGCTGTAGTTTGTTTGCTAGAACAAGGTATATTTATAGGAGTTGTGTCAGCTGTTTATTGATGGCAATGGATGATATAGTTTACACAGTCTATGTAGACTTATAGTAGCAGGGGAAAAAATATTATACTTGTAATTTCAAGCTGGCATTATGTGCAGCTTCTAACGGCAAATCTGCTATAAAGGGATGTAGTTATCAATTTCAATAAAAAATCAAGCCCTTTTCTACATAATAGGCACCCCACAGCCCACCAACCAACCAAGACAGCAAAAACTCAAGTCTAACATAAAAGACTGGTGTTGCATATGAAAAAAAGTTACATACTAATTATAAAACGTAGTTTAAATAAACAACGATTCATTTGTAATATATAATGTTGCAGTAAAGTTAACCTATACAAATTAACATTTATATAAAACTTAAGATTCTTACCATTTGTTCATAAGTGCAGGTAGTTGTAACTTGGAAATCGTCTTAAACTTCAACACGAACACCTCTAGGATGCGCATGAGTAGCTGTCGTCCTTGAGGCTGCGTGCCCGCTGCCGTAGCTCCCTCGCTCTCAGAGCGCTGACGTATGCAATCTACTAGGTTCAGTAGTAGCTTGCATGACATCGTTTGTATACTTAAAATAATCAAAGGAAAATTAATACCATTTATAAATAATAAGTTAAAAATACACTAGAGAAGCTTGGAAATGTATTATACAAAAATGTTTTACTTTGCGCATTTTTTCTGGTTCGCATATTTGGTTTTAGACTCGAGAGGAGCTAGCTCATTTTAGAGCTGAAGTAGGTAGTAGTGTAGAGACACTATTCGATAATACCGAAGATATTCGTGCGATTGAAACCTAATGCTTTTTTTTTTTCTTTATATAGGTGTTTTCTATAATGAGTTTAGAGAGTTCGTTACATTGTGGCGAAATAAATCCAGAGTAGAACTTTTTTTTAAAACTATATTGTTTGTTATACACCGCTAGGGTCGCTAGTCTCGCATCAGGTGTCAATCTGTAAATTTCCACCAATCACAGGCCAGTAGCTTGCTCTCATTGGTGGAGAATGACAGAAACACAGGATGCGACAAAAGCGCCCCTAGCGAATTTATGACTAGAGATAGACCTCAGTACTGTAAGGTACGAAGAGGTACGAAATAATAGTGGAATGGACTAGGTATGAAATCTAAAAATATATTTAGTCCTTAACTTAGATAACAAAAAAATAAAGAGTTTTTTTTTTAAATAATAAAATTTCACAAGGATAAGGCGCGTTAAAGTTCATGAGCGAGGACTTGTGGCGAGCCTCCCAGGCCCTTCGTTGTATCTAAGTAGATATTCATTATTTAAAAAAAAGCAAATAATACGTGTCTAATATTTTAATATATCACCTTAAATTAAAACAAATATTTATAAAATCTTACCTTGTTGGCAGAGATTCATCGTGAACGTTCTTAGAGAACAAATGAGCAGCTATAGCGAGATCAGTCAAGGGCAAAAGTTGTCTCACGTGATGTACTAGATCTGCAAGTGTTGAGTATGCGAGGGGACGTAATGATTCGTGGACTGTCCACCCCCCACCCAGTAATACATCCTCATCGAAGAGTCGCTCCATGTAGGGAACGAATTCTGATGGAGAAAATGTAAGATGGTTTTAAATGGCTTTTTTGCTCTAGCTTTTGATTGCAGCTCCGCGTAGACTCGCAAACCGATGGTTATCGCGGCGGAAAGAAGCCTCCTCGATAAATGTCTCTAACACTTTTTTTTACATACAACAAATCTAACCATTAGTTAATGTGATTAGTGGTCCAACCAAACAAACAAACTGAAGAGTTTGGTTAAACACGGTAATCTTTGCTACGATAACCGACTCCCACAAAGTAACACCATCCGCCTTTTTGTTACACTTTCACATGGGCAAGTCGCAGGTATTAGCTTGTGTAATACACTAATATATTTACTAAAGTATACCATTTGTAATGCATTACATCGATGTTAAATATACACACAAAAAAAAACATCAACCAAAAAATATCTTATTAGATAAACTTACTTAGTCTGAGATCTGTAGCAAGAATATGTCTTGTGGCAATAACTAGTTCCTTCCTTAAATGCGCCACTTCGGGCGGACATAAGGTAAGGAGCCCGATAATGCCTTTCACCATCAAATTAGCATGATTAGCAATGGTGTCCTGATATATCCTAATAATATATGCTAGAAACGCCAATGTCTTAATTTGGGCTCCCATGAAGTCTACAAACACTTCTTTGTTGAATGATGCTGATTGCCTAAAACAAACAAACAAACAAGTTATTATAGATAACACAAAACATGGTGATGAACTTGAATATCAGGAAGGCAAGAAACCTGACGAAAAAATTGCTGTCGAGAAAGAAAGTTCAGGCTTATAGCGTCATTAAGCTTGTTTCAGTTGAGTCTTAAAAACACGTGATTAACCAAAACCAATACTGTCTTCGTCGCACCTGCACATCTTACAAAAACGATTTAAAAATGTGTAAATAAATCTTAAGCATTGTGTTTTGGCAGCTATAATATTTTAGACGGCGCCTAAACGTGGACACTGATAGTGGGGCTAGTCCACAAACCCAAAGTTGCTCAGCCAGTTATGGGGTTAGCTAAGCTCGGAGTTTCTTTGAAGGATAACATCAGAAATAAGATCATCTGGAGCAGAACCGGAGTTACCGACATAGCTTGCAGGTACGCCAGCTGAAGTGACAGTGGGATGGTCATGTTTGTCGAAGGACTGGTGAACGTTGGAGCACACTAGTCTTTGAGTGGAGTAGAGGCAAACGTAGTGGAGGACGCGCCTTAGCCAGACGGACCTATGACCCGAAAAAGGGAGCTGGGTCGGACTGGATGGGGAAGGGGGAGGACCGAGTATTGTGGCGCAACTTGCGGGAGGCCTATGTTCAGCAGTGGACCGCGGTAGGCTGAGTTGAATGTCTACCCTAGTCACGTAGGCTGCGCAAAACACAAAACTCAATATTTAAATAAAAGATTAGAATTTAAATATTTTAAAAAGTAAAGCATTCATATTGGTACACAATAATCTGAAATTAATTTTAAAACATAAAAAATGACCTGTGATTGACTGCTGGTTGCAGTGTGATGGTCTCCATAATCAGAGGAATGAAGTTGCTGACTTCCTGATGTACATTCTGTTTGTACAGTTGGTACATTAGTACCACAATGATTGGCAACTCCTGAATCACTTTCAACGACAACACCGACCGCGGAATCAAATTATACTGTAAAAAAATATATATGTATAATATTTATTGATAGATTAATCATATTTCATGATATAATAAAGATTTGCTTACAGTTTTTGTACTCACAGTAACAACACTACCGTCAAGTAGTTTTTTCTCAGTGTGTATGAGTGTGGTAGTGTAAGTCTCTGACAAGAGCTGTTCAATATTCACCTCTGACAAATCCTTTACTCTAAGCGTAGGCTTAGGTTCAAATATTTTTGGTAAATGATTTGGCAAGTCTGAATAAATACCTTTCACCCATTGCAGGAACTTGTGGATCTAGAGAAGAGAAAGTTATCGAAACATCGATGTAAATTAATCAAAATAAAAACCAAAAGCATAAAATTAAAAAAAAAAATGTTTTTCTTTCATAGTTTCTCTAATATTTTAAGATAACAAAAGGTTACTAGAGCAACCTCAGCTATTATTAAAAAAGTAATAAATAAATAGGTTTAAATATAAAAAAAAACAAGTATAAATACAATACATTTCATCCAATCATAGGATTGCACATTGAATCGAATGTTAGGCTCTAACACCTATCGGAACAAAGCAACAGTATGTGCTGAACTATGCATTCGCCCACACCACCTAAAAATACTTACATCAACTTCAGTACAATAATTTGGTCTGTATTGTTTATGTAATTCCATGAATATCTTCAAACACACTAGAACATTCTCTTCATTTTCAATCTCCATCATTTTTAACATGAGAATCAATATACTTCTGACATGAGGTCTTAATGTCTCACTGATGGGTAGACGGTGTATCATCTCAAGTATGAGCTTCCGGACCTGCTGTATGTTGTACTCTGCGATGAAGTGTGGTTCTCCATCTTGTAGTATTTTGAGAAATATTTTAAGTGAATGTTCCAGGAATTGTGGGTATTGCGGTGAACTGAGGATTACCTGTTAAAAGCAAGAGTAATGATAGGAATAACCTGTACTTGGAATTATTCTTTGTGTGTTGCTAAATAAAAATAATAGAAATGACCCAAAAATAATACAATAAATGTTGAGAGCTTATCTGTTTTTACAAATGCATAATTTCATAAAATGTTGTAATTCATTGATATAGAAAAACCCCTAAAGAAAATCCATTGCTTTTAAAAAAATACAAGGTAAAGACAGGCTGTTTAAGTTTTCTCTTCAAAATAAACTTCATCAGCTTGATCTAAAAATTTTGAGTATGATGCAGATTTGTCTTATTTCCTTTGAGTAGAATTTTTTATCTCCAGATGTTAGGAATCTTTCCTTTCATGTGGCAGTAAAAATTTCCACTCTGTATACCAGATGTGTCAATACCAAAGTGCACACTTTAAATATTGTGAGCAGGTCATACAGTAGAAGATAGTCTATTGTAGTAGATTCTAATGCTGAACAACAATCAAGTGGTAATGTGGCCGAGTGATTATAATCAGCAGATTTTTGTATCAGATATTTTTTTTTTTTTCACCCAACAATATATTAAAAATCCAGTGTTAGTAGATTTAGGATGTAGGTACAGTCAAAAGCAAAAGTAGATGATCAAAATCAGAAATTCAATACTAATGAACGGAGTTCGCGTCAGAACTGTGTGGCGTTGAAGTGATTCAAAAGTAAATTATACAAAACATTTACTACTAGTACAGTTGCCATATATTCATGATCAGTTTTGACTCCAAAAGTCATAAACTCAATTCATCATCTACTTTTCCTGTTGACTGTACAACCAGAATCAATATGAGTTCCAAATATGCTTTATTTAACATATTGTAAATTAATCTTTGGATCTTTTAAATAGTCAGTATAGTACTGAGTCACAGCAACTATGCTAATATTTGTGATATGTAATGGAATGGCTTGGTTTGAATTTAACATCATCTAACTACAAATAAAAAGCCCTACTGATTTTAGCCCTTCTATCTGAAGGGCTAAAATCAGTTGGGCTTTTTATTTGTTTGTGTATATTATATATTACATCTATTAATTAGTTATTAAAGTAGGTATGTGTATTCATTTATTTATTTCATTGATATGTATATATCAATAGGGTATGTTTCAATATTATGAATTTCACTGTTAACTACCTGCTATTTCTGTTGCAGTACTGCTGAAGAAATTTATTTTTTAAATTACTGTTTTATGTAATGTATAGATAAGCGGTACATTTTTATTTGACATTATAATGTTTTAACTATTTTGTGTGTGTTTTATTTAAGTATAATATATAAACTTATAATAGGTGAATTTTGATCTTTACACCATCATTACTTTTTAGGGTTCCATACCCAAATGGCAAAAAACAGAACCCTTATAGATTCGTCATGTCTTTCTGTCTGTCTGTCCGTATGTCACAGCCACTTTTTGCCGAAACTATAAGAACTATGCTGCTGAAACTTGGTAAGTAACTTGTTAAGATTTTTATACAAAAATCAACCCACAGTGGTTCCAAATTTATTTATTAACTAATTTCTTTTTAACTTATATGTCTATTGTTAGTCTATATTAGTTTTTGGTGTAGCAATGTCATCTTTAGCAGCATCTAGCCCCTGGATGACCAGATCTGGATGTTAACTAATTATTATGTTGTTGTAAAACATTAAAACAGTATTAAAACATGTGCATGTGGGTAGACTTATTTATTGGCTGTGTATATCAAGAATAATAATATGTGATATTGTATGTATTTAGAAGCGACGTGTTATCTTTTCCTTATTATAGAGACGTACCTCAAAGTTCTCATTGAGTTCCTGTGCAGCTTTGAGCTTTATTTCATCCTTAGCGCCGGGGTCTGCCAGCATAGTCACATAGCTTCTGTACGTATTCATCTGGGTGTGCGGGTCACCAGGACCGCCTGCGGCCATCGAAGCCATCATAGTTCACAGTAGATAATCTCACTAAATTAAAATGTCCATTCACCAGCAAGTGATCAAAATACCCTACATTAGAAAACTAAGAGGTTTACACATAAAGAAAAGGGTCCATGGATATATTGACATCATTGTAGAGATTAATAACAGGTGTTAGATCATTATTTTTTAAATTAGTCACAATAATCATCGAAAGAAAATATTAACCCGATCCATTGACCCGATCAAACAACCGGATAAAACACAAGCAACAAGCAAAAGCAATGCACTGCTTGCCTTCGGTAATCGCAACATGAAATTATTGATGGATAGAATGGTATTGCCATCAACATCATTGCCATGCCGAGTACAATTTTCATTTTTATTTTACTATTTTATGATGTTGCTTCAACTAGTAGAAATGTAAACTAGTTTATCGTTTCAAATACTGTTTTGTGTATGGAAACTGGGATATCTGAGCAAATCTGAGCTCATCTCGCGAGAAAAGTCCCTTGCCAATAGTGCAGTTGCCGATCGATAGTTAAAATATTATTCAACTTTTAAAGACACATACAAACAAAGGCAAGAAAACCCGAAAGGCTGTAGGGAACGTGAACGTGTTTATAGAAGAAGCTTAGTACACTATTTCAGGGCAACTGCGATTGGAAATCGTGGAAATGGTGATGATCATCGGTGTAGAGTTTTGACTGAAGTAAGAAGTTAGCTAGCAAGTTAGTTATTATTTATAACCATACTTTTCTCAAATGAAAAAACAATGAAAGTATTTTAATAAATTATGATCTTGTCAAGCACTATAATACCAAAAAAATAAGCAAAAAATGTTCCTTGACCTTGACTGTTCAGCAAGGATGATTTGATGATTATTTTTAGAGAATGGTAACATTCAATTTTCTCTATGACTTAATAGTATCCTTTTCTATCTAAAACTCTATTGTTTATTCCATGTCATCGGCATCGATGGATGCTTTAGCAAGTTACATTACATTTTTGTAATGGGCCAAAAATGGGTTGAAAATGAAATAATAGCAGTAGTTACATGGTGAAAAAGTGAAATTATCAACTCAAATGCAACTTAAAATGTGATCATGGCTACTTCTACAACATTGTTAGTCATAACATTTTGGCTTCGGTGCACAATAGTGTATGGATACGAGTTCATATCACAATATCCCAATCTGTCTAATGAGACATTTTATTTCTATCATCTCGCCGTGGATAGAGTCAGCGGGCAAGTGTACGCTGGATCGTTAAACTGGATTCACCAGTTGAGCCCCGACTTGAAACCTATCCATGTAATAAGCACAGGTCCGAAAGAAGACAACCCAACGTGTCATGCTAGTGGCTGCACTTCGTCTGACATAAAGACTACATGGATTGATAATGTGAATAAAATATTAGTGATTGATCAAGAATCCGGGAGAGTGATTGCGTGCGGTTCGGTAGCGCAAGGTTCCTGTTCTAAGTATAAGTTGGGAGACCTGTCAGTGAAGCCCGAGTTCGTTCCTGTGAGTGTGGCAGCAAACGATGCTGAGGCCTCCACGTACGCGTTTATTGGCCCCGAGAGGTATAATTCTTGGGATCGATCTAATGTGCTTTACGTGGGTACAACATTTACAAATAATGGAGAGTACAGGCACGACGTTCCTGCGATATCCAGCCGAGACCTGATGACTCTCGAAGTCGCACAATTAACTTTCAACAAACAGAGTTCAATACAGATAGATGTTAAATACAGAGACAACTTCTTAGTGCAGTATGTGTATGGTTTCAATGCAAGTGACTATGCTTATTTTTTAATAATCCAAAAACATTCCCACCTTGCTGGTAATGAGGAATTGGGATATGTGTCGCGGCTGGCTCGAACCTGTGTGAATGATGACAACTACAACAGTTACACTGAAGTCACATTAGAGTGTCATATTCGGGAGGAAATGGTTAGTGGTAAGAGTGAAGTGGTCAATTATAATTTAGTTCAAGATGCTAAGATTGCTAAGGCGGGTGCAAATCTAGCTGCACAGCTGGGTGTTGAAACAGGGGACCCTGTACTTGTAGCTGTGTTTAGTCCATCTAAAAGTATTTCTAATGAACCTATGTCTAAGTCAGCTATCTGTGTATTTTCCTTGCAAGAAATAGAAATTAAGTTTAATGAGAATGTGCATATGTGTTTCAATGGTAGTACTAAAGCACGCAACATGGGCTACATATCAGGCATGATATCAGATGGAAAGTGTCCCAGTGTTGGTTCAACAGGCAATATACTTAATTTTTGTGAAGTAGGCCTTAAAATTAGTGGGCTTTATCCTATAAAAACAATGTCTGTAATAAACTGGAATGATACTTTGGTGACCTCTATAACAATGTCTGTGACTGGTTTGCATACTGTTGCATTTTTAGGAACTAATGATGGCAAACTGAAAAAAGTTCTGATTGATGCCGATAAGGCATTAGAATATTCAAGTGAAGTTATTTTACCCAGTCAAGCTATACTCCCAGATACCACATTGTCACCATATCAGAAAACATTATATGTATTGGGCAAGAATACAATAGTGCAAATACCAACTGAGAGATGTGCAGAACATGGCAACTGCTCTTCCTGCCTAGAGTCAAATGATCCTCATTGTGGTTGGTGCTCTTTGGAGAAACGCTGTACTGTCCAAAATATGTGTCAAAAAGGTACTCAAAGTGCACCAAGATGGTTATCCCAGTACATTGGGCAGCAATGCATAGATTTTGAGCAGATTCTACCTGATAGAATATCAATGAATGAAGTCACAACAGTGCAGCTTATTATTAGGACTTTACCTGAACTACCATTTGGGGCAAAATATAAATGTGTGTTTGGGAATGCACCTGCGATAGATGCTGCAGTTACGTCTAATGGTCTTGCGTGCCCAACACCAGATGTTAAGCACAGACCTAAAATAACACAAAACCAAGACCATGTGTATGTTTCACTATCAGTACACTCATCTGAAACTAACAAAGACTTTGTTTCCAGAAATTTTGCTTTCTATGATTGCTCCAAGCATATAACTTGTCACTCCTGCATATTGAGTGAATGGGCCTGCAATTGGTGCATATATGATAACAGGTGCACACATGATACTTCTGTTTGTCAAAGAACTATAATCAGTGGTGAAAACAACCCTACTAAACTGCTTAATCATGGTATTGGACACTGTCCCAGGATAAGACAATACAAGAAGCCAATTTTACTACCAAACAATGTGCCTAAAGAACTGGAACTTGAAGTGGAGAACCTGCCTCACCTACAACCAGGCCACACAGGATTTCAATGCATAGTGAGTATAGAATTAGCTAATATGATACTCCCAGCAAGAGTTGAGTCAAACCATTATATAGTCTGTGATAAAACAACATATTCATATGAAGAAGATGTAGGAGAATACAATGTTAGTGTGAAAATAGTTTGGAATCATAAACATTACATAGACACAATAAACATCACACTGTATAAATGTGAAATTCTTGGATCTCATAGAGAACATGCTGATTGTTCTCTTTGTATAACTCGCAACTCTATCTACAAATGTACTTGGTGTGGCAACTCTTGTTCCTATAGTGAAACATGCTTAGAAAATCCTGTAACTGAGTGTCCAAAACCTAGAATTGACATGATCAAGCCATTGAGTGGTCCTATTGAGGGAGGCACTATAGTAACAATTGAAGGGAGTAATCTTGGATTAAGAGTTGAAGAAGTATCTGGGAAAGTTCGCATTGGAGATGTTCTTTGTGAAATAGTTGATTTTGAAGTTTCTGTTAGCATAACATGTAGAACAGGACCTTCCAATGGTTCTACTGTAGCTCCTGTTATAGTAGAAAATGATTCTGGCCATACAGAATCATCTGTTTTGTTCAGTTATAAAAATATAAAGCTTCAAGGCCTCTATCCAGCACTAGGTCCAGTTTCAGGCGGCACGCAATTAGCAATAGGAGGGCAGCATTTAAACATTGGTTCTTCTATTTCTGCTTATCTAGATGAGTTGCCATGCTCTGTTAATAAAACACAGACATCAAACAGTAGATTAATATGTATAACTCCAAAGGCAAACATGCCTAGAGTGATTCATACATTAACTGTAGCTATAGATCTTGCTAATCGAACCTTATATGGAGACTTGTTTAATTACACAGCAGATCCTACAATAATGGAAATAAAACCACTAAAGAGCTTTGTATCTGGGGGCAGAATGATAACAGTTCATGGCACAAACTTGCACACGATTCAGAAACCTCTCATGAAACTGTATTACGGGAATGAAGTGCTCCCTGTTAACCATACAGCATGTTCAGTACTCAATGAACATCAAATGGAATGCCCTAGTCCTGCTGTAAACAAGAAGTACTATGATATTTTGCAAGCTACAAAATCGCAAACAAGTACTCCTCAAATAGCAATGAAAGTTGGATTTGTTCTAGATAATGTAGAAACCATGCATGAAAAGCATTTTAACCCTCCTCGAACTCATATGGTTTTTGTCGAAGATCCGCACGTATATCAATTTCCTAATAAGGGCGTAAAATCTTACAAAGGAGACCCATTGGTAATAGAAGGTGAAAACTTAATAAGGGCAAGTGATGAATCAGATGTTGTTGTTATGATTGGAACACAGCCCTGTAATGTAACGAGCCTAACAATGCAACAACTTCTATGCACGCCCCCTGAAATACAACCTGCTAATACTGATGAAAACGGCTTACAGATATTAGAAATCAATTTACCTTTGGTGGTTGTAAAAGTCGGGAAAAATTTACGATTTCCAATTGGATATCTACATTATGAATTACTCCGAAATTACAATTTTCCACCAGAAGTTATAGCAGGAATCGCAGGTGGAACATTCTTTTTAGTACTTATATTTATGATCGTGCTAGTTATGTACAGACGCCGAAGTACGAAAGCAGAGCGAGAGTATAAAAGGATACAAATCCAGATGGATACTTTGGAGAGCAATGTTCGATTGGAATGTAAATTGGCTTTTGCGGAATTGCAAACTGATATGTCTGATTTGGCAGCAGATTTGGAGCATTCAGGTATACCAACATTGGATCACGTAAACTACGTCATGAAAGTGTTCTTCCCAGGAGTATCTGATCACCCCATATTGAATGTCCAACGTCAATTTATTAATGCGCCCAGGACCAACTATGATGCAGCAATGATTCAATTTGAGCAACTATTGAACAATAAATGTTTCCTCTTGTCATTTATAGACACATTAGAGTCACAAAAGTCATTTAACATTCGTGACAAAGTGAATGTTGCGTCCTTGCTGATGATAATACTCATGGGCAAAATGGAATACGCAACCGATATTTTAAAGTCACTATTATTACGCCTTATTGATAAGTCCATATGTAATAAGCACCCTCAACTTATGTTAAGGAGAACTGAGAGTGTTGTTGAAAAGATGTTAACTAATTGGATGGCTTTATGTATGTATTATTATCTCAAAGATTATGCAGGTTCTTCGTTATTTTTGCTTTTTAAAGCTATCAAGCATCAAATCGAAAAAGGAGTCGTTGATGCCATCACACACGAAGCCCGATATTCCTTATCTGAAGAAAAACTTCTCAAGGAACAAATTGATCATCAAACTATAACTCTGCATATAGTACAAGATGATTTTGATGAAAAAGTGCAATGTAAAGTTTTAGATTGCGATAGTATATCACAAGTAAAAGCCAAAATATTAGATGCTCTTTTTAAAAATACTCCATTTTCTATGAGGCCATCCGTCCATGAAGTTGATTTAGAATGGCGACACGGGAGAGGAGGACATGTTACTCTTCAAGATGAAGATGTTACAACAAAAACAATAAATGGCTGGCGGAAACTGAATACTCTAGCACATTACGGCGTCAAAGAATCTGCTGTCATGTCTTTGATATCTCGTCAAAACGATAGTTTTAATACTCCATATAAAATTCCATGCAAGAATTGCACGGGAATATATTGTTCCAATTCTCACATAAGAGTGTATAACAGTGACATAACTGACCAAAACGTGCATTATTATCACTTGGTGAAACCTATTGAATATCAACATATTATCAACAAGTCTTCAGAACACAGTCACAAAGCTATACCAGAGATATTCCTCACTAGACTTTTATCTACTAAAGGCACGGTACATAAGTTTGTCGATGATTTTTTCAGCACCATACTCACTGTTAACGAGGTCTTGCCGCCGGCAGTCAAGTGGTTATTCGATCTGTTTGATGACGCGGCTCGGACACATGGTATCATGAATCCTGAAGTAGTCCATGCGTGGAAGTCTAATAGCTTACCACTTAGATTTTGGGTGAATCTCATTAAGAACCCGGATTTCATATTTGATATAAATAAAACTGCGACAGTTGACTCATCATTATCAGTGATCGCTCAAACCTTTATGGACGCCTGTTCGTTAACAGAACATCGACTATGTAAAGATTCTCCTTCCAATAAACTGTTATTTGCAAAAGACTTGCCTACATATAGGGACATGGTTATACGGTTTTATCAAGCTGTATCGCAATTACCTCAAGTGACAGACCAAGAGCTAAGTACTTCTATGCAACAACTCTCGGTAGAACAGTTAAATGAATTTGATACTCTGTCTGCCTTAAAAGAATTGTATATCTATGTCAGTAAATATAGAGAACAAATTATATTAGGACTAGACAACAAAATGCACTTAGCTCATAAATTAGATAATATAGCATGCACTATGGAAGGGGATCCTACATCTATATGCTGACTATATGACACCTTAAGTCACGATTTAATTGCATTTACGTAATTTATTTATATAATATCTACTTTGTAAAAAAAAGCTTTAATTTATTCTGAAAATACTCAGATCTAATAAAACTGATATGTAAAAAGACTGTAAAAATGTATCAGTTCCATAATTCTAGTTAGAAAGTCTTAAATATTTTTTTCAGTGGACATGATAAATACTTAATAGCTATGGACTTATTTTTTTTGTCAAAGTACCTATGTAATAAGTATTTAAGTATTTTTTGTAAGTATTAAGTGAAAATTAATGTAACTATATTGGCATATATTATTATGTGGGACTATTCGGAAGTTTTAAATGATACTTTATTAACATGTACAGAAATTCACATCTATTTTGACATAGAAACAATATTTTGCTCCATCTATAATAAAAACACGTGCAATACTTTACTATGATAGATTTTTTGTCCAAATACTTGTTTGAAGTGCAGTCAGCTTCAAAAGTCTATGGACAGAATCAGATTTGTAACACAACACCTAAACTTAATTAAATTCCATAAATTAACTTTTAAGAATATCAAAGTTAAGCTTTCGCCATAAAAATATTCGATTTCTTAATTTATGCGAGTTTAAATTGTATTTTAGCGGTTTTGTAAAAGTGATTGTGTTCATCAACTTTTGTTGCTGACTGTACATTCCCATACAACATGAGAAACAAGTTAGAATGGTCCCATATTACTAAATTTCGAATATTTGTAATGCATTTACTCTCCCAGTGGCCATGCTATTTTTATAATTTTAATATAAAATGTATAATTGCTCTCTTTTAAAAGCGAAAAATATGATTTACTAAAAATGATATAGATCTGGCACTGAAATTATTTTTTAATGTAAATTTTCTTATTTGTATTTATCTAAATTACTTAACTATTGATGTGTATTACGCTAAGATCTATGTGTAAAGAGAGATAAGAATTAGTTAAGGAAAATGTTGTGATATTTGTATTTGGAATATTGATAGTTTTAATTTATCATTTTAAACACATACTCTTATTCATTTGATCATTGTTATTTCCTCAGTCAGGACTGTCAACAATTTTAACAAAACAGTATTTGTGATTGTGAACAAAGCTAATGCATTTGTAGTTTATCTTACAATATTACATTTGCCGTGAATCTCAAATGTTCTCTCATAGCTTCTTTTTGTTTACGATTATCGTGATCTCATTATGTTTTTGCTCAACTATCTCTTTTGTATATTGTCAATTTTAATATAAAGAAAACCCCACTTAAATCTTTTGTATATCTAAAATGTTTTGTAAATTTGGCAGACAATGTCGTAATAATATTCCATTTACAAAATATGTTTAAAATAGTATTAGTTAGTTATAACATGCTAGAATTTAAGACAGCGTAAATTCACCCGTCTTTGAAATTTTATATTATTGACTTAGAAATATACTTATTTATCAATCCTTTTGTAATGAATAATTTCAATATGAATGGGATAAAACAAAAACAAGTGTTTATTATTCATTTTAACGTTTATTACATATACATATAAATATTAAATAGGAAACTTCACATAATGAAATTTCAGATTAATTAAATTGACCCTACAGTACCTAACAGATTTAGATAACATAAAACATTTTAGGCAATCAAGACACAATTATACCGAAATAAGCTATATATTATATCTAAAAAATTTCAACTAAAACAAAGTCACTGAAATTTACATAATTTTATGTAAATTTAGCTATGATATTTATTTGATTTCATACGTTTTGAAACTTTGTACAGCTAAATTTCGATATAAAAATTGTAGCTCAATTGACCAGACAGCAATTAAATAATTTCATTTTCTAAAAATTACATTGGGGGCGAATTAGCACCGAAGCTCTCATAAGTCATGTTACATTACTATCCGTGATTTTAAATCATAATGACATAAGTGTGAACTATGAATCAACAGACATTGCCCTATAATGATCAGTTTCAAATCCACAATGACAAGTTACAGCATTTGAGCTGCAGGGCAGCTAAAGTTATTTCTTATATAAAAATATATTGACAAGTATTTTCATACTTACATCATTTTTATATATTTTTTAAAATCTCTAATCGGTGCAGACACTTGAAATTTTTTTTATTCAATAGGGTAGGTCCAAGGGGAAGGAATATATGGTGTATAATGTTCTGACAAAAATGGAATTCTTTGAAGTATTAAATCTAAATTGCAGTAATAAGCTATCGTCCACATCATCAGCTTTCAAAACCCGCCACTGTATCAATGCGCAATGTAGGCTCAAATCTCAGATACATAAACAAACTTCTTACACAAACTTCTTATTAGAGGACTAGCTTTTGCCCGCGGCTCCACCCGCGTCGGCTTCGTTTATCGCGACAAACAGTAGCCTTCCTCAATTAATCGGCTATTATCTAACATTGAAATAGTTTTCCAAATCGGCCCATTTGTTCTTGAGATAAGCGCGTCTAGGTCTTTCAAATTAGTATAAAATCACCCGCTAACATCATTCACCTGCCCTCATCCCAATCTCATTTGGAGGCGGCGCAGCATGCCAGTGTAAACAAATAAAATTCAGTAATTTTCTGGCACCTGCTTACGCGACATTTTACACTGTGGCGGACTCAGATAATAGTTATATTTGAGGCAGTTAATGTTCAATTTATACAACCAATTTCAGTGAGATCAATAGTTTCAACGGAATAAGTTAATATATTAAAGATAACAAACAAGGATCGTGCGGATAAAAATGTAAACCAACTTTTACAGTACAAGCATACGAAATATTTTTCAGCGGTTAAAGGCCATAAGGGGGTAACTGCACTAATCTTGTGTACGCTTCTATTCTAATTATTACGAACGGTTGCAGTAACATCAAAATACATGGCAGACGAAAAGCTTTCAAGCCGCACGCACTACACAACCATACAAATGGACGTAAGTACTATAAACACATTGTCACATAAATTCTCAACTCACTTTGTTATTTGTAGTGAAGTAAAATAAACTTTATGTATTATAATTTTATGTCAATTTAATGTTCGTTTAACCCCGAAATTAAGATTTTACTCTAAACTCGGAGTATTTTAAACTTAATATTTATATACATATATGTAAAATTTTAAGGGTCTAATTCTCAATTAAATACTTTCTATTATTAAATTGTGTGTGTGTACAAGGATTCATATAGTATGCATTGAATTACGTCTACTTTATAGGAACATTTGAAGAATCCAATGCTCTATGCGGGGATGTGAATATTCTCATCTAATCTATCCGTAACACGATGTCCAACTATATATTGTGCAATCAGTATTTGTACTATTTATATATGAATATCAACAAAATTAACAGAAATATTAAATTATTATGTTATAAATATAATAATATAATGTACTCGTAAATTTGTATAAAACGTTACTAATGATTTTCACTAGCTATATATCAAAAAAACGTTTCATTTTTGACTCACGCCGAGCTAACGACCCGTTAGCCCGGCGTCATTTATTCACAAATCCTGCACGACCGTAATACAGTTTCTTTTCACTCAAATCAAATGCAAAGTACATAAATATCGGCTATAATATATCACAATGTTAAAAAATTACTTAGGCCCGTATACACTCAAAGCTTCACAAATCAAGGCGTGGCAGGCGAGGTTCACTCAAACAGAGGTAATGTGTAAGTAGAAGAATATCATAAATGCAATTACTTTGTGCAGGCTACGATATAACGCGTTTTAAAGCCGTGCGCTGTCACTTCATCATGTAGATACAAAAATACTGGTATTAAAATAGTTTTGTTATAGTTCCTAACGTTATTTCTTCTATAAAGAAATCTTACCATTCTAGAATACGCCACGCCTAAAAATCTTCAACTAGTCGCAACATAAAATTATTCACACACATTTTGACAAAGAGCCCAGATAACATTAATAACGAGTTCAAAATAAATACATTTATAAAAGCTTATGTGCTGTTTACAAATACACAGTAAAGAAATTGCCTCTTAGGTCCTGCCTAATATCTTACTTAAGGCATAACAGGAACACTCAATTCCCATCTACTAGGCTTTGGTAAATACGGTTTGCCTTACACATTAAAAGCAAATATTCATTGGGGACGTATAAAACGCAATGGAGAATCATTACCTCCGAAAAGATGTACTTACAAAAACAATTTAAGTACTTTATAAAAAGATACTGCTAATGAAAAGGACTGCAGTAATTTTATGTTCGCTTTCCTAATCATTATTAGACATTGTATACCAAAGTACTCTATGAGCCATGAGTTATTATAATAGTTTAGTACGCCGTTTGGGGTTTGTCTAGAGGGTCTCGGTACACGATGGTCGCTGACTTGATGAGGTCTGGTTCTTCATCGGAGGCGACGCAGTCGTTGGAGACAGCCACGTCTTTGTGTGAGCATTTGTTGTGCGCCATGAGCAGGCCGCCGGCGAGACCAACAAGCGCGCGGTCCAACCAGTTCACAGGGTTAGCGTAGATCAGGCCCCCTTCGTAGAAACCCAAGTGACCACCGTGGGCCAATTCTAGATACATCGCCTTATCATGCGAGCCTATAAAAAAAATAAAACAAATTTATAACTAGAATTATTTTAATTGAATTGGGGGCAAAATGGAAGTAGGATGATAACCTCAGGCATAACACAACGAGGTTTTTCATGACCGTTATCAGCAAACCTGTCACGCCATTTAATCGTGTACATATTTTAATTTTACGTTTGTTTGGGTTTCATATCTAACTAGACTAGTTGGTTACTATTTGCGGAAACTAAACTAAAAGAGTCGAAGGGTCGAAGTCGTCCTTAGTGATAGAATTAATATCAATAGAATATAAATATAATCCCAAGCAGAATATCAAAAAAGGTATCGAAACGTCTCCACTAAATTTTTAAGGTTACCATACGATTTAGACAACTTGATCGAATCAATGCACATGAAAAATAATAAAACTCCAGGCTATTTAAGGAAGGGTCACGACGATTGACGGCTTATAGGAAATGTATACTTGCAAAACCAGCTTTTGTCTAATATTAAAAAACGAATATCGCAGATATCATACGATGTTGCTAGATAAACAAGAATTCTAGAGTGATGAAATTTTACCGACCTTGAAAATGCTAAATTTAAGACCGGTATCTGTATAGCGATTACATTCAAGTTCTGCTGGTTTCGTTCACAAATGCACAATGATAATGACCCCATTTATATTGTGCAACACTGTGAACTTATAAAAATTATATTTTTTTTAAATGGGAAAGACTGGTGACAGAAGCTACTGAGAATTTTAATGTTTTTGATATCGTATTTGGACAAATGACACTCAGACGACGGCTATAAAATAACGCCTTCATTATTCATGTAAATGAATAACCGAAACAGTATGGCGATGTGTCAACACTTACTAAACTGGCGTCGACGTGGTATGTTTAATATACATTTTAAATGATAGATAAATAACTTTATTGATACAAGTTGGGTACTAAAATGATTCAAGAAAACGAATGTAGTCTAGTCAATATGAAATCAATCCCTCTTTTTTAGATAACGAAGGCCAAACGACAATCACTTTATAATACACATCCATTTTTTGTATCCTAAACACGTTTCGCATTATTCAATTCTATAAATAGGTTTAGTAACACTGGATATGTGTTCTATACCTACGCTATATATATATAACCATAATGTCTGTCTCTTCGAACTTAAAAAGTCTAAAAATGCTGAACTATTGTCGATAAATAAAACTTAGTAGTTTTTTTTCCAGAATCGTCAGGATTTTCATAGATATCGTGTATTTTTATGACTAATGGGATGATAAATTGATGAATATTCAGTTAGTTAAAAGTAATAGTAAAGAATAACTAGAATAAGTAAATGAACTTACTGACAAATTCCCTAACTATAGGTAATAGAGGCTCAGGAACGATGGGGTCGTCGCGTGCGTTGATGAATATCATCGGGGTCTTTATGTTCTTGAGGTAGAATGCCGACGAACTCCACTTGTAGAGGTCCGCTACAGATTCGAAGCCATACACCTTCCTGAAGAAAATAGAAAATAAATTAGTAAATCCATTAGGTATACTAAGACAAATGTTAAGCACAAAATCAGATGGAACAAATATATTAAGCAATTAGTTTACATGTATGTAAGGATTGAAAAACGGTAAATTAATTGTGACACCGACTCAATGGGGGCGCTAGTGTCGCATAAGGTTTATCTGTCATTATCTACTAATGACAGACAAGCTACTGACCAGCAATTGATCAGAAACAGTAGCGACCCTAGCGGATTTTTGATACGCGATAGCCCCCATTGCACGAATGTATAAGGTACGAAATTTCGTTGAATCGATTTAATGAAATGTATATGTATTTATACCTATGTACCTTTCTGTAAAAGTTCGTGTATAGGTACTATACGCTAACCATTACGTAAAGAATTGCTGGAGATATCGATCGATCGATATACAAAAAAAAAGATACATTCAGTGGAACATAGAACCTTTTGAAATTGGATTAAAAATCCAAAAAAAGCAGTTCAATCGAAAATCACTTTTCAAATCGGTTAAGAGAGACTGGCTAGCTTCCAGCAAAAAATTAGCATTATTGTCAATCGTGTTTTTGTTTTATTTGTTATTGTTGTGGTGCCAAGGTGGTCACTTTGTAAAAATGTGCGTGCAGTAAACAGACGTGTTAGGTCAAAGTTCACGTTGCCTATTGATTGACCGTAATATACATGTAGGCGCACAATTACCTATTTACCCTCAATTGATTCTTTTAAATTGTACGAGATAATGGTACCTACATACATTTATTTCTATAATAGTGAGTTCAGAGTTCTATTGCGACCCTGTTTTAAGTTTCCGCGATCGACACGTTTATAACGAGTACTACTCTTTGATTAACTAGGAGCTTGGTGCGGACCCATTGGGGCGCCGAAAATCATAAGCATATCGATCACGTTAACCTAAAACAAACTCGCATTAGGCTCACAGTTATCAAAAATTACAATTTTTACATCTACATCTAATATATAAAAGTATCGTGTTGCTATGTTTATAACCAAACTCCTCCGAAACGGCTGGACCGATTTGTATAAAATTTTCAGTGCATATCGAGTAGGTCTGAGAATCAGCCAACATAACTTTTTATATTTTTCATAACCCTATCGCTTAGGTGTATGAAAAATATAAAAAGTATGAGATGGCCCTCTTCAGATTTTTTTGAAATGGCAAAACAACGTGTGCTCGGTCAGCTAGTAGTAAATAAGATATTTTAAATTATTTAAATGTTAAAATATGCATTTTATATGTAAGTATTGCACGTGTAAGTGGGACAAGCGTACTTTCACTGGTATTCAAAATGCCGCATTTCGTAGGGACTATACACTAGAGCAGTAATTACTGTTGCTATTTACTAAAGGCAATTAAACATACATTGATGGCGATATGTTAGTGGGTTGAGATAGCAAATAGATTGGCAACGAGTTCTCTGAAGCGTATATAATTTATTTATGTATCACCTGTACCACTTGAATATATTTTCTACATATTACCAGAAATAAATTTCAACAATCTTATTAGGAAGATTTGTTCTTCAGCTTACTAATCTGATAAGATGGGACTGGCTAACAACTGAATAAATAAATAACATTTCAAGATCATTTTCAGTGCTTTAATTCCATATTACATGATAAACTTACATATATTAATCGCAATATGTGAAGATATAGTTTTTTGATCTTTCGATTCAATCGAATTTTATCGTCACATTTATAAAATCAATTCTAGAGAAGTAATAACCATAAAACGTTCAAAGTTTAATTTAGAGAGTTATGTAAATTTAGAAGTATCATTCTTAATATGTAAAAATATTACACAGAGAAAGCATAGGGCAGGTTTGTTTTACTTTTACGTGATCGACGTTACGAGTGGGTTCACGTTGGTAGTGTAATGGGTGGGTATAGAACCCGCAACCAAATGATCGCAAGTCCGACCCGCTAGCCATTTGGCTACCGCCGCTTTGTTTGTTCGAGCTTTAGGTGATCTTATTGTGTTTAATTATAATGATTTAACCCTTGTGACAGGGATATAATTAAGTGTGGGAAAGTCTCTATTAAATTAAATAAAAGATACCATCTCTTTTCCACGGTACAACAAAGCCTACTTACCGCACACAATAATTATGTAACAACGCGATGTAAATAATTGGCCTAATTCATTTTTATTGTTACAAATTAAATTTCCGTAACGCGAAGAATGTATTAAACACATTAATGTTTGATACATTGTTGATTGTTTTAATTTGGCTTCTATGTACATTTCTTCATGGGTTAAAAACTAATTGAATAATTAATGTAATGTGATTCAAGGTGAGTGATTTTTTACCTGGAGTAGGCTTCGTCGAGATCAGGCAAGGTACCCGCTGACACAATCATTTTGTCGTCCAAACTGTATCTGTTCTTTATCTCCGAGCTCAGCAAAGTCCTTTTATGTCGAGTTATGATGTTACGGTAATTGTCAGTCATTATGTATAGGTAGAAGCGTCGGAAGTTCTGCCATTGTAGTAGGTACACCATAGTACTATAGGACAAAAAAACAACCTTTAGAACAAAGGATCTATGATACAATATACACTATTACATAATTGCCATAATTGTGTCTTAATACCAAACCATGGTTAGTTAGGTAAATAAATATCAAATACGAAGGGACAGGTAACATAGATACCTAAAAAGCGCTTTTTGAGCTGAAATTTATAAACCAGATATGTCTTCACCCCTTGTGGTAACCCTGTACTGTACCTTCTATCAATATACAAATGTATAAAAATGTTTGTCTGTATGCCATTTATAGAATCGTAAACTATGCATTTGATCATGTGATGATCTTTAGCAAGTTGTTGTGCATGAGCCCACGAAGGTTTCTGAGTTGGTACGACCAATTTTCGACAGACGGCGCCACTGTCATTCCAACTAATTTCATTCAATACAGAAAAAAATTGACGGTTACGGAAACGGGGACAACTTACGCGGGTAAAACCGCGGGGCACAGCTAGTAAGAAATGTAATAGGTTTATATCGTACCTTTAACATTATATACGACAACAAGTTAATTATTGGCGTAAATATTTGTGTTGCCTAAAACAATGATACCTACATTTATCAAGGTCTACCGGTATGTCTGGCTGGCAAGGCGTGAGTCATTAATTCTCTTGCCTTACCTTTTAGAACCGTATTACATACGGAGTTATTAAGTCAAGTTACGTATCAAATACATTGCAGTTTTCTTTTTAATACGTAATTGATGCACGCACTGATAGTGTTGTTCACGTTTATGGTCATTATAGTGATTTGGTAACTTGTGTATTTAGGGTGTGCCAGCATTCCATACTAATTCCTAGCGGTTCAATCAACGGACTTTCGTGCACAAGGTTGCAAGTTCGAACCCACTATAGACAAGACCAAAGTGACTTTTTCAAAGTTATATATATGTACTATCTTATTATTCAAAGACATCATCGACAAACGGTGAAGGAAAACATCATGAGAAATCCTAGATATCAGATTTGAATCTGAAATAGCTGACCCGCAGTGAGCCAGCGCGATGATTAATGCTAGTTCTTTCTCTGAAAAGAGGCCTGTGCCCAGCACTCAGCAGTGGGACATTTATAGGCCCGGCCGGTATCATTAATTTTAGCTTCTCCATTCTCCGAAGAAGCTAGAATATTGTACAAGTTAGCTAATATTTGTTTGTGAGGTAGTACTTATAGACTGTAAAAGTAGCTGTATGTCTTAATATTGTGACCTAGATTATAATGTAATACAAAAAACAGTAAAAAAATAGTTAAGATAAATAAATAAAGCTACAACTTTCATGGCATATGGAACTTTAAAATTATTAGGTAAAGTTGGATGGTCGCACACAAAGAAGCGTCTAAAACAAGTTTAGGAAAAGCGTTTAGAACGAGTTTGTAATTTATGAAATCTTTTGAAATTCTACAAAAATTTTGTAGCGCTCACTAAACTCGGAAGAAGCATAAACATTCTTCATTTCTGCAAATATGTACCTAACAAATGTACAACTGTTTAGGTTGCAAAAATAATATTGCATTACAAGATAAAATCAACATTCCTTGTAATGTTACTATTCTGCAAAAATAATTATTACTACAAAGTAAAAGTGTTGCAAAAAATAATGTATAGGTAACCATATTACTTATTTCCTCGATTAACCGCAAACATGGAAAACTTTTCTAGATCAGATAACAGACTTGGTAAATCTTATCTGTATAAATTTGACAAATTAGGAAAATAACATTAAGCCATCGCCATCTTTTTATATAAGTAAATTATTATGTAATTAAATAAAAAGTTAAAAATTAAAATTACTAGTATTTCGGTTTTCAAACGTTATTGAATGGTAAATTCCTTTAAGACATAAATTTTCTAGATAATTCTAAATTATTTACTTTATTTTTATAAATAACTGCAAAGCCGACATGCTAGATAAAGAGACCTCTTGAGGTTATCTTATTTAAAAAAAAGTTGTGTATAAACAGAATATTAAAAAGTTATCGAAGCATTGGCGCGACGCACAGTGGCTACCCTCCATACAACGCCATCTCAAAAATGATTTTTGTGAAAATAGGTCTTCACGAATTCTTTTGATGAAAATCATTAGCTTAATGTACAGGTTATTGAATTTCGATATGTTTTTTTTTTTGCTTTACGTCCAAATTACCATAACGAATGGCTGAAGTGCATAGAGTGAAAATATTGTTTCGACTGAATTATCGATGTAGACAATTCAAATATTTTTTATGGGAATGTTTTATTCAGACCTATATAAGTGTTATACATTTTTGGAAAGCGTAAATCTTGAAGTAATTATTAAAAATACAAACAAAATAATTTATAATATATGCAAGATGTTATTTTCGTTTTAAAGTGCCCGTTACTGTTTAAGTTTATTTTAGTTTTCAAATAGAGATTCAAAGTTTAGCGCTGTTTGCCGCTGCTCTGTTATTTAGCTTATTAAAATACTCGATTACTCTAATTTACAAATAAACAAAAAAAAAGTTCTCCTTTTAATCCTTTTTTTTGTTAGACACAAAAGTATATCTGAAGGTAAAATTCAAAATGTTGGGTACAATTTAATTATTTTGTTATAATAATCTCAAAATGGATGCGATAAAAATAATATTGGCTGAGAAGGTCTGTGGTCTAATGGTAAGATTACATGACTTAGGCATGGTTCCGGGTTCGATTCTAAGCAGAGGAAAAAATGTCTGCTCAGTTTAGTTAGTGGTTAGGCTTGTTCTAAGTCCGCCTGGTAAGCTACCATCATCTTATCTAAGATTTCCTATAATCTTTCTTTCGAGAAATGGTCAGCAACAACTCCTGAAAATAAAACAAGCAAAGAAGAGAAGAAAAAATATGTGCAAGATAGATTTAGAAATGAACTTGGCCTCCATATAGACAAACCCCGACAAGGAACTGGTAACAGTAATGATGGAAATACTGCGCGAAGATTTTTTTCAAACTACCAATGTGCAGCCAATATTACTGGTGTTGATGAAGAGTTGATAAAACGGCTATATATTATTCTACAAACAATGTCATCTGGAATTGCAATAAATGCTACAAAATTCGGTTAATATGCAATGGATACAGCTCAAATATACGTAAATAAATATAGTTGGTATTATATGCCATCCTCTCTCCATAAAATTCTTTCCACGGAGAAAGTGTTATTAGACATTTCGCAATTTTACCAATAGGACAATTGTCTGAAGATGCACAAGAAGCGAGGAACAAAGATTACAGACGATACCGATTACACCATTCTAGGAAATGTTCTCGTTCAGCAACTAATGAAGATGTTCTACATTCATTATTGTTTACATCAGATCCATATATTTCAAGCCTTAGAACACCTAACATTACTGTTAACAAGGAATTGTTTGATGAAGCCAAAATGCTCTTGGATATAACTGATAGTGAATAATTATAAAAATAAATGGTTTATACTATGATTTGATGAATATATAATCTATGGTTGATTTTATAAATACTTATTATTTCATGATTATGTTTTTTTTGTATAATATTTTTAACATTTCTATTTTCAAATCTATTTATCTAATAAAGTATATAGTTTAATTAGTTCGAACTTGTTTAATTATAAAGCCCATTAATTCAATAACATATGTAGAAAATTTCAAGTTATTATCACTTAAGACAAAAGAGATACACATTTTTGAGACAGTGAGCCCGTTCCGGTCCCACTGTGCGACGTCTTGATTGGTTCGAGAATTCAACTCATTTACATAAAATAATTGGCCTTTGAGAGAGAGAAAAATGGAAGGAAGAAAGGGAGGTCTTTGACCTGCAGTGGGACAGTTCGGCCTCAAAATAAATAAATAAATAATAATGGTCCCTTGAAGAGTACCTTTGCTCAGTCATGCCGACGATAGGTTTTTTTTATATCATTTAGCGATCATATTGCAGGTTGAAGGAATCTTCAAGAAAGTAATGGGCCTTAAAAAATCAGTGTGAACTACATTATTATTTGACTTACTCGATCGCATTGTATCCCTGGCATATTGATATAGCGCCAATAATATTTGCAGGCCTTTTTCTGTCCTCTCCCAAGTATTTGGAAATCAAGTTCCCGCCAAGACTAAATCCGACTAGAATTAGTTTCGTGTGGGGATATCGCTCCAATAGATTCTCCACCATATAGTTGTAGTCGTCGGTGTGTCCTAAAACAAGAAAATATATATAAACATTTTTGTATAACTTTAATTATGTCCGAGACTTCTCCCTGCCTCGGAAAGCAGGTTGGACACACTGTCAAGAGTATCGACTCTTACAACTGCCAAATATCACTTTGACAGTTGTTAAGTAAGTCATTACCTTTCTGACTGTCAGTCTACTATGAATTAAAAATAGTTTTGTAGGTCAGTATGCAGACGCTTTATGAAAAATGCAGTATTTCGGTGAATCCTGTGACACTGGAAGTCGACTCCAACATAGCTTTGGAAAAGTCTAGGTAGAAAAGCTTAATTTGCATTAAATAAACCATAATACCTATTTATTATATGAGGCATAGCCGTATAGGTCACTCGCAGTGTGCTTTACGATCAAGAAATAACGACCTTGTTTGAAATTATATATTATTATTATAATAAGAGTGTTATTAAAGAAATGAGTGATGAGAGCTGATAGTTTAACAATGAACTGGGATTAGTGAGTACCTACACGCGGTCTTACAATATTTAATGCATTTCAAATACATTGTATTGCCGTTTTTCCCACGGTGCATAACAAAAACGGAGGGCCTGATTCTCTTAACAAAGTAACGCTACCACTCACAGCATTGTAGCTAGAAACTGCGATAATATTTTATCATTTAAGACGACCTTAATGACAACAATTAGTTTCATACAAAAAAACCGGCCAAGTGCGAGTCGGACTCGCGCACCGAGGGTTCCATAAAAACCTAAGTTTAAAATTCCCTTCCGAGTGGCGAAAATTTGCTGCATAAACTGGCTGTATCTATTGATTACGTTGGCTTAGAAGTTTCATTTTTTCACAGCTCTAGGGAACAGTAGACCTGAGCATTTTCACGCTTTCCTGAGAAAAAGGGTCTTGACAGACGGACGTACAACAAAGTGATCCTATAAGGGTTCCATTTTTCCTTTTATGTTCGGAACCCCAGGTCACCTTCCTTATTATGCCTATTAGTATTTCGAAAAAATGAGGATATTATATAACTAGTTATATTAAAATGACATAATTAATTCAATTATTTTTATTAATGAGTCCCAAATTAAGGTTAACGATCAATCAATTGCCGTTGTGTTAATGAACGCGGTCACGCAGTATCAATATAATATAAACATGTATCTATCTTAATACACGTGTAGAAAACAATGTAATAGTAACAGAAACATATAAAACATATCTTTGTATTTCAGTTAAAGAAAAAGTGCTAATATTCATCAAAGACAAGACATTTAAAAATCAATTTGGAAGGCGTGCTTGTATTAGTATTAAAGCGCAGTTATGACACCAATAAGTATTAAGATAATGGCGAAAGTTTGTGAGTGTGTATGTTTGTTACCTCTTAACGCCTAAACGGCTCCACAAATTTTTATAAAATTTGGTATGAGGCTACTTTTTAATCCTAAATAATAGGTGATCTGACCGCGGCTAACAACGCGGGCGTAACTATTATTAATCAAAACATGTCGATTAAGTACACATTTTATGATCTTATTGTCGGATAGTTGAGTAAATATGATAAAAATAATGTTGACGATGTGAACCAGACGTCCTTCGTTTCGATACCATAAAATCAGTTTTATACATGCTCGTTTATATTAATATTGTTGTTGTTTTTTTACCAACAAACCTCCTAAAATTGTATACTTACTCATTATTTAAATATTTTTTGACCTTACATAAGTTGGAAGATCTCCTTTAATATTGAAAATCATATCGAAATTGTTTAATTCAATTTTTTTTACCATGACTTTTGAATACACCTACCAATAAGAATAAATAAAATATAACACCTTGTATACTGCACATTTATTGATTGAATAGGGGAAATTAAAAGCTTCTTGCAATATTTCTCACAATTTGCCTCTAACTATGAGAAGTTACAAGTGTTTTAGATAACACCTTTGTGGCGAAGCAGTGGTCTACTATTACACAAGGTAGTGCGTATATTTCTAAGTATTGAAAGTCAAGGAAATCAACCATTTCTGACGTTAATGCGTTTTTCCGTGTTATACTTGTTTCCGGTCTCGATTTGCTTTGCGGGAAAGTCACGGACGTAGATTGAACCTTAGCATTTTTGTTTACTTATTTCGATTTATTATTATTATTGTAATACATTAGTGGCCTTTGCCCAGAAGTGGGACAGCAGAGGCTAGAAGAAAAAAAAAATATTACATTGGTGTAATACATACAACGTTTTATTTAAAGTTTTTTCTGTACTTGAATATTGAATAAGCCTCCTCAGTTTTGCATAAATTTAACTACGTATATGGAGAATTGTTACCCTCCAATCTTCTGAAGAATTCTTCCGAGATTGTATAATAAACCCGAAAACCGACATGTTTATTATTATTGTTTTCTGAGGTTTACGTGAATATTAGACATTGAAATAAAACTACTTTAAACGGATTTTAGTCTGCCCGTGACCATGACACCTGCAACGGTGCAAAAATCAAAATAAACCGCGATAGAATCCGTTTAAAGTAGTTTTATTTCAATGTTTATTATTAAATATAATACCTATATCAAATACTAGGCTTAAAGTGGATCTGAGTGTAAATGTAAACACGCTTAATGGTAATGACCTCGACGAGAAAGTCACTGGATTAAGTATGTCGGAATATAACAATGCTGTACAATGCTAGTTTTTTTTTATTTTCTAAGCTTTATGTACTTTTTTCTATTTAAACCAGTATGTTTTTTTCGCAATATCTCTGGCATTAAATGATCATTTTTTTGTTATCGATAGCGTCGATAAGTCGGGTATACTTCAGAGGTATTCCCATATGAATTTATTCAAAATCAATTCAGTAGTTTCTTTTTTAAATCAGACCGTTGGAAAATTTTAACAAGAATATAATATACTAGCTATTACTTGCGGCTCCGCCCGCGTGGGCGTCGGTTATCGCGGCAAATTATAGCCTATATCCTTCCTCAATAAGTGGGCTATCTAACAGTAAGAGATGTTTTTTTTCAAATCGGACCAGTAGTTCCTGAGATTAGCGCGTTCAAACAAACTCTTCAGCTTTATAATATAAGTATAGATAAACGACATTGCATATTTTATTCATCGTACTGAATTCGGATTTTTCTACATTTATTTGTATAATCAAATATTGTATTTTATATTACTGTTATCAAAATGAAAAGTATTGCGCAACAATCACAGTTATCGGAGAAATCTTGAAATCTGACCTTCACAAGGCAGAAGTCTAGATTTAGAATCATTTTTCATGTTTATTCGAATACTTATTACTCCACTAATAATTTCGATAAACAACTTTACTGTTAATAGCTACCATCCTTTTCCGAGTCATATATCTTGTATCGTACAGAGAGTGCTTACTGCCTAGTCGTTTGTTATACGTTTACACGATTGATACGTTTCTGATCAGCATTCATTTGCCCTCTCCAAGCTCTAACCCAATCAGAGAGCCAAACGCGGTACTTAAAAGTATTTATCGCGTCAACGTAAAACGATCTCGCACTTTGTAGGACTTAGGCTGGTATCTTTTGGCTTATAATGTAAATTACACAAACGATGTATTTAGGTGAATTGTTTGCTGATATTCAAACTGGCCTTGAACAACCGGCCGTCATCTCTCAACGCTATATGGATCAATATCAAAATCTTTGTTGGTAAGACTAAACACATGTATTACCTACTACATGTGTTTGTGTGTAGTTTGCTAGTCTAATGATCCCGTAGACAGCAACAAGTGGAGACGAATCGCGAGGGCTTCATCACCCAGAACAAAGTGTTACACGACTACTACAGCAAGTGAACGAATGAGGAGGATTACCACTTTTTGGGCACTTTAATTATATATACTTTCAAAAACGACGCCCGCACTAAGGAACTTTATCCTTGTGTCGCGGGGGTTTCATAAACTTTCAAATCACATACACAAAGAACACCCAGACTTGGAGCTAGCAGCTGTGTATCACACAAATGCTTGTCCCATGTGGGGATCGAACCCGCCGCACGTCGCGCACAGAGGTAATTAGCGTGGTGACCTATACTACTCGGCTATCCTGTGCAGTCAAATCAATCATTGTGGTCTGTATTCATAAACAATGGCGTACTGGGTCTTGTATAATATAATGAATAGTTTTCCTGTAATGAGTCAGCAGTTTCATTTTAATATTCCCCTTTTAAGATTAAGAATCCCTCTTAATGACTCGTGTAGAAAATGTTGTATAATTAACTATCACCGAATAAAACCATTGCAATTTTATTACGACATTTTGTATACAAGGTACATATATCTTTTGGAGGCTTTCTATACATTGTAATGTTGAATGTAATGTAACTTGGTAATTAATAAAGTATTTAGAACGGTTCCCTCAAGCATATCCGTCTGTACGTAAACGCAACGGCTGTCATGAGCATGTCCTCTGCTCACCAAGTACCTACCAACTGCAGTATCCTAGTACATGTATATATAAACGTTTTATATAAGCCATATATCTATTATGTAATATATGATTTATGGTCAGCAAGGTATTGCTAGAATGAATGGCCATAAATCCAACCTCACTCTCGCGGAGTTATAAGTATGCATTATTTGCAAGTAAACGCAAACGTTACGATTTGAGATAGCAATTCTTACTATTGTTTAAAGAGTACAAGGTTATAATACATTTGTCGTATCTCATAAAATGATAAATGTACACTAATAGATGTTGTTAGGAATCCTATGAATATTGATGATCGATAATTTGAAAACAAAACTAGGCTAAATGCAAAGATATCAATAAAAATATCTTACAGCAATATCGAATAATCGAAATTCATACTGTGTATTGGGAACGGGGAGACAAAAAAAAACAGATGATAAATTAAAAACAATAACTTCTTTTAGATTACTGAGTAGGCCTTGTGGAAAAATATAATTACAAAAAGGTATCTAGCGGTGATAACCTAAATAGTTTTTGTGTACTTAATTTGTTATTCTGTCTGTCTCCTCAAGGCTAACAACATGACCTCATCGATACCCAAACATAATATTTCTGTAGCTTTTGACTCTTGGCAGATTAATGTCTGTTCATAAAGCTATTCGTGGAAAATCTAACAGGGGCTATAAAGGTTCGAGAGGGCTATAAAGGGAACAATTGTCAAAGATAACCATTATAGATGTCTTTGCGACGAAGCGTTTCAAAGGTGTTATGCTATGTACCAGGCCTTTTCCTTTGTATTTTAACCAAGGATACACTAATCATCTTTCTCCGCCCCGAGAAAGACGAGGGAAATATCGAACTCTTAT
This sequence comes from Plusia festucae, assembly GCA_950381575.1. Classification (NCBI taxonomy): domain Eukaryota; kingdom Metazoa; phylum Arthropoda; class Insecta; order Lepidoptera; family Noctuidae; genus Plusia; species Plusia festucae. The sequence continues at coordinate 11,032,269 of OX494434.1, forward strand.
AGGATCAGCCAGGGAAGTGGTAATGCATGTACCATTCGACTATCCAAATAATCATATTTGTCTAATATCTTTTTTAAAAAATGAACTTACCGTACGAAAAAATCCTATTGCCAGTAACGGGAACGCTGTTCAGGGCTCCAATGTGGTTCAGTACAGCGCACCGGTAGCCGTGGCATTGAGAGTAGTGGACGTACGTCCGGATGTACACACTCTCCGAGGTGTTGCCGATGCCCGGACAGATTGCCACCGTCACGTCATCTAGGGGAAATAAACAGTAAACTGTTAACATTATATAAGTGCACGTGATCAAATGTGTGAATAAAATGATTTGTTATGGAAACTGCCGCGAGGTTATACTGTATGAATAATAAATACAAACTTTCGTGCATAAAAAATCCAGGATCAGAGATCTGGGTCAGCAAACCAGTTATCGATATTCGTTAACTACATTAAGAGCTTACCCTAGCTCCGTAAAGGCCGATAAGGACACAAATCCCGAACCTATTGATGTTATAAGTATATCAAAGAGCTGAATCGCAAAATAATGATCTTATCGGTCTATACGGCGTTAGGGTAAGCCCTTAAAAGTTGACGAATATCGCTATCTTTATGGTTATCTATGTCGAGACTACCTAGGGCCTACAAATTGAACGACTATTAGATTCAAACCGTCATAATTTGTATTGAGAACGATCCTCTAAATTCAAAATCTCCATACCAATTATTGTAAAGTTTACGTAACAAATACTTTGTCGATATCAAATACTTTATCGAGTTTGTCGATAGTTTGTGTTACTGCGTCCGTACCTATATGTTCTTTGCTTGCTTTATGTGAAACAGTAAAATTGGTAAAACATATTTATCGTACGATTGGTACTTTCCCCAGTGACGGATGCTATCAAAATCATTGATAATAAAATTCACCATGTGATTGAGTCATTTATAAGCCTGCAACTACAGGAATCGAGGAAGGTTGTATAAATCGCCAAGCAGATTGAATTGAATTCTAAGCGATGCCAAGGTCGGTCAGTGACCGTGTACATAAGTATTGGTGTCAACTGAAACTTCCCACCATCGTTTCTGCACATCCACTATGGATTATCGTGGATATAAAGCAATTATAGTTGGTTCTCGTTCCTCGCAAACGGTGATTACGTACATGAAATAATTTCCGTCAAGATTGCAATTTCTGTTGCACGATAATCAGCCGATTCATACAATGACTTTATGTCCGCATAGAAACGGTATTTCAAAACAAGAGTTTTTTTGCTGATACATATCCATCGATTTACTTATATATTATTTAAGTAAATATTGAATATCTTGTTAGCAGGAAAAAAAATTATAGAAACGCCTAGATATGCTATGACTACCTGCTAATATCACTGACGTGCTTTTCGCATGATGCGTGACAACTCGGAGAGCATTCAAAATAGCATTGAGCAGCTTATGAGCAAGATCACAATTTGACGTCATCGTAATTACGATGAGTTACTCATTTGTCAATGACACAGAGCAGGTTACGTAAAGGCTCAAACAGCTCCATATAGTCTGAATCTCAATTGGAAATTCTCAGAAACAATTTAATAGATTCGATAATTACGTCATGTATGATCACACTTTATGTCATCGAAATACCGCTAAATGAGTCTGTAGATGTTATAACAATTTGCACCACTGACTCACTTAAAATATGTTCCGGTGTTTTATATGATAAGACAAAACGCGGTTTGCGTAAGGTTGATAAGGAAATTGATACATATGACAGGTTTATAGTGGTCTCATATAATGCCGCTCAGTAGATACGTAGGTACTATTATATCACGGGATTGGAAACCGATACGCATATTGATAAATCCCAATACGAATTTTACAGCACGGCTGAACTAGAAATAAGGAAAAGTCTGCCTTTTAATGAAAAATGAAAGGCGGATTTTTCAGAAAGTAAGCAAGCAGATTTTGCAGAAAAATAATAATAATAAATTTATGAGATTTAAATTGTAGGATAAATGGATTGGACAAGGTACTGAGCGGAGAACAATGCCTCATGTTGCAAGTGATGAACCAATTTAAATCAATCGATTGTATGAGTCGTAAGCCGGCTATTATTCGTACTGGTAACCTTGCGCCGTGTATTGATATTTACTGTTTTCTTCACAATAAGTATTGTTGTGATAACGACATCAGATCATGTCGAGAATGGTATTGTTAAAAGCCGTCACAACAATAATCCCTAAAGGCCCACCTACTCTCGTACACCCACGTATTTGACAACCTTTAGAACTATAGATGTTACTGTGATAGGTACAGCAACATTAGTTGTGAAACAGTCCTAATTAAGATCTATGGATGTAGAAGCTGTTATAAGTTTGACAAAAGCCCATTTAGATAAATCTATTTCAAACATTCGTCTAGTAAATTACACTGAAATCACTGAAATAGTTATAAATAATTTTTTTTTCTGAATAACACATAATATTTCCTTGTTTCAATATGTAAATCCATTTTTAAGTGAGTTACATGATTTTCCGTCGCGCCTAAACAAATACAGAATTTTAGGATATTCCATGAATATCTTCTAACAATAAAAGGTACCTAAAATTGCAAGAAAATAACTTGTTTTTCGATTAGGAGGATATTTTACCTTCATGTTCGCTTCCAACTGGCTCATACAGGTCGTAAGTGAGGGTGGACTTGTCAGGCAGCACCAGCGACACCCGTCCTCCAATAGGCCAGGGACAACGGACTCGTCCAATCAAACTATGTAATATCGTCTGGACGTGCCCGCTGAAGCCCCATAATCGAGTCGGTATGTATCTGTAATGAATGTTTCGTTGAAAACCTGTTGGACTCAGTATTGATTTTTACTTATGTTTTTGTTTTGGTGGGCTTGTTACTAGGAGGCAACAACCCCTTCGTGGTTGGAGTTTATTCCGTTTATTTATTCTATATTTACATTATTAATATTGCGGTAGACTGCAAATACGTTTGCCGTTTGCGTATGCTCGATAAAGGGGGAACAATACCTGTACCTTAAACTCCTAAAGCTGGTCTTTTGCCGTTGTAGAAGCGAGATGGCGTAAAATACACTGCTTGCACAACGGCAACAGTCCCAGTTAAAGAATAATGGTACCTAGCCGCGCAGCACTGATGGTTTTAGCCGGTATGAGTCGATTAAGGAAATCCTCATGGATTTCCCCCGCATCCAGCAAGCCGACAAAAAAACAACAATGTTGATTGACTAATCTTTCTATTCTTCAATATCTACTCAAACTTCATACAATTTAGTAGTAATGATAGTGAAGTGCTTATGCATGCATGCATGCATGCAGCATTAAACAGGTATCTTTCCATAGTATAAAACAATTCGCTCTCGTTGTTTGAACGTGTTTGTTTATATGTATATCTTTTAAACTGCGCACCGGATTTTAATGCAATTTTCAGCAATCGATAGAGAGATTAAAAACATGGTTTTATGAATAATTATACGCATATATTACTGTGCTACACGTACGAAGCCGGAGCGTTATCCGTTTGTATAAAAAAAAATTATACAATTAAAAAGAGGAAAGATTTGATCGTTTGTTTGCATTGAATAGGCTCCGAATCTTCTTAACCAATTTGAAAAATTATTTTACTGTTGGGAAGCTACACTATCCCCGGGTGACATAGACTACATTATATTTAAAAAAGAAATTGAGAGGCCGTGGGCGGAGCTGCGGGAAACAGCTAGTGATTTATCGAGACAGTTTCAAATTAAGCTTGCTATAACCTCATGCAATGTTATGAACTTGGTGTTATCAACTTGTAGAGACATAAACCCATGGAAAGGTGGTAACCCATGTAAATGGTGAAAGCATGAAATAGAGCATGAACTACAATATTTAAAGAGTATTTCATAGAACTCATAATCTTGATATGTTTGTAGATTATGCAGTAATTATTATGTACTCAATAAATATTTCTAATGAGAATCAATACTACACAGAAATAATTACATTACTATTTCGATGTAGCAATAGTGCTTTCAAGGCCAAGACACTGTAAGAGTCAAGATTACTTCAAATAGCCATTGACATCAGGGTTAATTAGATTGACACAATTAAATCTAAATAAAATTGTATGAATGTAGGCATTATATTATGATCATGAACTATATACAGAAGCACAACTACTGTCTATGTGTATACAAATAATATAACAGTTGGAAAGTTCAGGGCAATTGGTAGCAACCAGGAATCAAAAATCCAATAGGATCTAGTGTTGTATCAGGTCTGTTATTCTCCACCAATGAAAAAGAAGCTACTGTCCTTCGATTGGTGGAAATTGACCTAATGCAAACTAGAGATCCTAACAGATTTTCATACCAGGTAGCCTTCTTTACTTGGGGCCCACTTTGTGCCGGACTAATAAATGTAAATCCTGCAACCCATACAATTTCGTGTTTGGAGATGTTAATCCATAATTCCATAGTAATCAATTTTATAATTATTATGTCTTAATACCATTATTTATTTTAGCTTACAATTTTGTACAGATTAACAACGGAAATTATTTAAGGTACTGTGGGTAGTTCTTATAATTATTCAAAAATTTGGTACTTAAAATTCACTGCCAAAACATAATACATGCTTACAAGGGTAAAGATTGGTAATTTCATGTGTATAATGAATACCATTTAATGTGTATGCAAGTTAGGTAACATAATTATAGTAATGAATATTTAAAATGTATAAAATCGATTGAAAAGTTAATTAACAATTAATGTTAGCAAACAATAGATATAGTTTACGATATTCATGATTCATAATATACCTACATAGATGTTTTTTTTTATATTAATGGCCATGATGCAGTAACATGCAGCAACTAAATCATGCAGTTATGAACAAATTCTAATATACTAGCTGATGCTTGCGGTTTCACTTGTGGATGTCTGTTGACCAATGTATACAAAAAGTTGACAAATTATATACTATTAACACCATGAAAATTGGTGCAGTAATTTTTAGTTTGATGATGATATATTTATTTTTATTTTGAGTATAAGTTTGAGTGATGGATATTTAAATCTTTCACAGAGGTTTCCAAGAGGCTTTTAATATTAAGCATTTGGTGTATGTGCAGACTACATTTCTTAAGTTACCTACATTGATTGTTGACCGAAACCATATTTTGGGTTTGTCTATATTAGTAGTATTAACGTATTTGCTTGCAGCTCATCTCGCGTGGGCGTCGATTAACGCGGCAAAAAGTAGCCTATAGCCTTCTTTGATAGAAAGGGCTACCTAACACAGAAGAATTTTTCAAATCAGATCAGTAGTTCCAGAGATTACTAATATTGATGATTTGATAATGTCAAATTGTTATGTGATTTGTTAACCACTTAATAGGTATATTGACATAATGTAAAAGCAGTTTTGAGTGGTAATAAAACAAGTATGTTTGAGACGCAATGCAGTCATTGATGACTCATGAACATGAACTTCTTGATAATTCGTAGAACTATGCCAACCTGTTTGTTTATTGCATGTCTTGAATATTATATTGATTTAGGGAAATTGTGGTTCTCATATATCGAGTGGTATAGTAGTGCTATGCCTTTAAAGGATTTTGTTCCCAATCGCAAATAAATGCATATTTATGATCCGAATATGGACTGGTGTTTTGTATTAGTTATTAGATACTAGAGATAGGGGTGTTGTAGTGTAAAGGTATATTACTTGTTTCTTAGTGTTAGACCGAATTCTATAAAAAATTAAGTAAGTAAGTATTGTTCGCGTAGTTTTAAATCTCTACTAGATCTAAGAAATAGTACCTAACTTTGATTTGCAACACTTAAAACTGAATAATGTATATAATTTTCGTTCTTATCATTGTATACAAACTTAAATCTAATATTATTATATAGATAAACCTAAACATGAAAATTTACGACTTCTGTGATAATGACATCATCATGAGCATTCGGAGTCGCAGGTGAAGGTGGATTTATATCCTACAATTTTTAAATGAAAATACTGAATTTCGGTAAACAATACTCACGGTTCATTTAAGAATGGTGATATAAATAACATGTTTTCAATAAAACCTCGATCTCTCCCATAGATCACGGGCTTTTGTGGCTGACTGTTAACATTTAATATTCTGAAAAGTACGCACAGGATGACCGCAATAACAGCTAAAAGAACTGTCGACATTTTAAAGAAATTAAGTCAGATCACAGCGTCCAACGTTAGAAACGAAATTTTACATAATAACGAGAAAATAGTACTCCTCATAAGAAGAGGAAATAACAAACATCCACCCGCCGCACGACACACCAGACTAAAAAAAAATCACTATCAACATCATACGTTTTCTAGAATTCTTTTGACGCTTCGTATTATTGGCTGAAAATTGTGCCGTTAAACTCTGATTAGGTGAAGAACAACTGTCGAGTTCTGCCATTGGTTGGAAAAACGTCGGTGGTGTTAGCACAACCAATAAAAAGCTATCATCGAATGAAAACAGAGTAGATAATAAAATACTTTTTTTTAAATATGGCAATACAAATCAAAAGAAACAAATTAGAAAGATGAGATAAAAAAATGCATTTAGAACATCTTTATAAAACTAAGATGAATAACTCATAAGATCTTAATCTGAGTTATATAGCCATTCATATAGAAAAAACTCAAGACACCGATACCATGAAAAAAATAATACCTATAACTAAAGAGGCGCTCCGCGCCAGGCGCCATCATGAGGCGCCACGATAATTAAGCTGGCCACACACGTTCGGTTCTTTAGTCGGAATTTTATTTATTACCTACTTTCACATTTTGACGCCGCGCACCGGGTCACTATTCGTTACTTTACGGCCGCTGTATCTTGGTAAGCATAAAAAGCGATACAAGATACTGTTGTATCGCTTTTTCACCCACCGTTTATGTGTATCTCACGCAAACTGTCTTGTATCTCTTTTCAGGCTTGCCAAGAATCGTCAGCCGTATTGTTCGAAGCTCGCGCAGATCTGAATGGAAATGTCCGTTGCTGCACCGTTGTAAGCGCTGGGATCTGGATAACGTCATTAGGTTTTTTCCATTCTTAAGTCCCGATCGCACCGAACCAAACGTTAGGTTTTTTCCGTTCGGAAAAAATAAGTATAATGTGCGCCTTATTGAACATTTTTTATGTAAGCAGAGCATTCAGGTTTAGGCCTGAAGACACTTAACCTCTCGTAGTTGCGTCTCTGCAGGCGATGCTTGACACACTGGGCACTTGATGCACGACACACTTCACAAATACTCAGAGCGTAAGTATAATTACGAATCTGAATCCCTGATCAGGAAAACTATTTCGATAACCGAACGTGTGTGGCCGGCCTTAGGAAGTCATATAATCAGGGCTGCCAACTCGACTGGACTACCAGGATTAGGTCATTTAGTTGCTAAGTGTAACTTAAAAACGTAAAATACAGTCAAAGCGTTTGGTTAAAATAGTGCTAGAATTAGTGCTAAAAGTCAGATTTCCGTGCAGACTCACGAAAATAGTGCTACCGAAAGTGCTTAGTTGGCAACACTGGTCGAAAGTAGTTCAAAATAATTTTCTGCAAAACACACGCAAAAGAGCTTTACGCGAAATTACGTACCTTTTTTAATGATCCTTCAAATTTCGTATTAGATCCAAGAATTAATTTTGGATATGAGATAGAGAAATCTAGCACTTTTTTACATTTAGCACCTAACCCTGGTATAAAGTTGGCAGCCCTGCTATCGCACTACTATAGAGATTAGAGTAATATTCGTTTTCAATACTCGGTTTAATCTGTGGTGTTATTGCACGCACACACAGAGTCACGCACAGTACAATGCCAAAGTGCTCATTTAGGTATTGTAAAAATATTTCGTCAGTAAAGTTGAAAAAGGATGGAATTTCGTATTTTAGGTAAGTAAACGAGTAGGTTTTTTTTTGTTTTATTAAAAGAAGAATGTTTCGTGTTTTCTATTTAATGTCGACTGTCGACTTTTTATTATTGTGCAAAAAATGTATTAATATTTTTGTTTACTCTTGTACCCACTTTTTCGAGTGGAGGTGATAAAACAGTTTTATTTATCAAGTCCTAAATATGTAAAGAGGTAGGGTAGGAGAGACTACGGGGCAAGCATAGAACTTTAACGTCTAGAAAATGACATGCACGAATAGTGTAGCCTTTCAAACTGTGTCATATCAACACAGTTGGTACATGAAACGTACGACCGAACGTAACGTCAAGGTCATGCGCTAGTTCAAATATGTCCTTAATAATTTTAAGTTTCATGGCGGTTTAAGTAGTGATCTCTTCGTGGAATTCCCGCATTTCAACTTGGGGAGTGGGAATGACTAAAATTCAGCTCTGTGATGGGTCGTGAGTCGTGACTCATTCGTGCTCGTCTCAGTACAGCATTTGCTAAGCCATCTCCTGTTGCTACAATTTCACACTCTTTTATAAGACTGTTTAATATGTACCTACTGTGTTTCTTTTTTGGTAGGTAGCAAAGAAGAACATTAAAATTTACCTTTCACTTTGTTTCTTGTAGTCTACTCCAAATAATTTAATAAGATTATTCTTATTTTTTTTTGTTCTAGACAGTAGGTATTGTCATTTAAATTTTCTTTGATGAAATATATTTGTCGCGGAACAAATATACAGCGTGTAACAAAAACCCTGTCCGATCCCTGAGAGTATTATTCGGTGTCGTACTGCGAACACATATACTTACATAGTCATTTAATGGATTGGAGAATAAAATTTTTCCCCAGTCAAAATATTTAAATACAAATAAAAACTTATCCAAGACAACAGCTGAACAACTGACCCCTCCTCAAAGGTCACGTAGGTACTTACAAACTAAAGTTTGGTGTCAAAGAAGCCGCCTATGCGAGACGGTTCATGAACTACCACGAATACGCCTTTATTGAATCTGACAGGGGTTTTGTTACATACCTACCGTAAATAAATATGACATAGTGAAAATCGATCTCGATCCGATCAGTAGGTAAAGGTAAACGCGGGCTAGTTTTCCGCAAATCGACGTCTGTTCTTGTGCCTGTTTTGCGTTTGTCATCTGTATTATTTGTATGAAACTCTCTACTACAAGGCACACTAATCGGAATCGTAACGTAATCACTTCGCCTCGAGACAAGCTCACGAACGCGGTGCGGTGCGTTCTTGCAGTTCCCGCGCTTACGGTTCTCCATACCCTAGCTTATGGCTCTCCGTACCCTAGCTTACGTCTCTTCGTCCACGCCCCTTCCGCAGTCTGCGTTCCAACGTAACCAGCGGCGACGAGCCGTAAGCACGGCATCGCCTAGCCGTAAACCAGTCGACGTATCGGAGCTTCTGATCAGCTTTGGTAACGTGTTACCGTAAGGTTTACGACTGTTTGACGGCGACGCGAAAGGTGATACGATGACGATCCCTTTCCGAGTTGATATCTGTGCTGTGACTTTTACCCGACCGTCAAAATTTGCTAGGTCTGCAATAAGTATATCCCTTTATCTCATATTTTTTAGTTTTCCTCGAAACCCGATCCGATGTGCACAATGGATATCTGTCGTCACCCAGCAACGGCGGGAAGATTTTTTTAAGCCGAATAGTTGGAGCGTCGTCTGTTCAAAACATTTTTGTAAAGAAGATATGTATATGACTCCAAAAGGTATAACACGTCTTCATAAAACGGCTGTTCCTCGCGAAATTGTAAGTTTTACTTAGAAAATGAATTAGTCAAATTGAACCTAATGTAATGTTTAATCTGATAAAAAAACATTATCTTTATTTTTACAGGTTCAGACGCCAGATGACCATAAAATTGAAGTAAGTACCTAATTGCAATGAAGAACGGAAGGAACCATGGCGCCACTGTACAGTAGAGAGTATTACTTAAATTTACTTAGTTTGCCAGAAGTTACTATTTTGATGTTGTTTCCAGATTGAAATACCGGCTATCGGCGGTGATACTGAAATTGAGACACCAGGTGACCTAAAAATAAAAGTAAGTAAGTAATCCTCAGAAGTAATACAATTAGTAGGTAATGACGGAAGCAACGCTACTGTAGGTACTATAGAAAATATCTTAGTTTGCCAGATTATTATTATATTACTGATCATTTTGATTTTGTTCAAAGATTGAAAAGCCGGAAAACGGCGTTGAAACTGAAGTTCAGATACCAGGTGACCTTAAAATTAAAGTAAGTAATTAGATTCAAGGAACGGTAGTCTCCGAAGCGCTACCGTGCCATAGACTGTATTACTTAGTATGCTAGAAGTTACCTACATATAATTTTTTATGCTGTTTATAGATTGAAAAACTGGACAGCGACGGTGAAAATGATGATGTTCAGACGCGAGATGACATTAAAATAAAAGTAAGTAATTTACAAGATCGAACGGAACCATACCAATATTGGGCTGTTGGAAAATACCAGAGGGTACTTAAAGTGCACATTAATTTACAATAAATCCAAATATGGATGAATTTAATACAAATTTAAATAGTGACCTGTACGACATTTCTGTGGCGACATCAGCAATATGTGAAATTGAGGATTGTCACAAATTGGTAACACATACTAAAACTTATCTAAGAATCCTCACTCAAAATATCCGCAGTATACACTGTAATATCTCTAATTTGCAAACATTACTTGCTAGGTCCAAATTAGAGTGGGATGTTATTGTGCTAACTGAGTGCTGGTTGACGCGTAACTCTTCCATCCCTATTATTGATGGAAACACGTCTTTCTCCACTACCAATCATAAAACACAAAATGAAGGCGTTGTGATTTATTGTAAGAGCACCGATTTTGCAAATGTTAATGAACCAGAATTTCTAGATGCAAACGTACTTGAATTAAAAATGGACCAGAATACTGTCATTGTGGCCATTTATCGTCCACCTGGTTACAAAAATATAGACAATTTTTTAAATTCCCTGAATACCTGCCTATGTAGAATTTCCTCTTATAAGAATGTTATCCTTGTAATTAAATACAAATTGTAGAAGGAAAAACTTAAACCTCAGGCAGGACTCGAACCTGCGACCACTGGCTTGACGCGCCAGTCGCTTTGCCAACTAAGCTATCGAGGTCACTGCCTGGAAGTTTAAATTTCTCCTTCTACTTATAACGTCTTTATAGGGCGACGTATGCGACATCTAGTGAACCTACCTTACGGTTGGCCTCACTGACTCTGATTAACAATGTGTTAATTAGAAGTCCGAGAGATGGCGCTGGCCCAATACTTATTATTTTTAATTATTTATACACATTATCGCATGTGTTAGCGAATATTTGTAATTAAATACAAATTGTAGAAGGAAAAACTTAAACCTCAGGCAGGACTCGAACCTGCGACCACTGGCTTGACGCGCCAGTCGCTTTGCCAACTAAGCTATCGAGGTCACTGCCTGGAAGTTTAAATTTCTCCTTCTACTTATAACGTCTTTATAGGGCGACGTATGCGACATCTAGTGAACCTACCTTACGGTTGGCCTCACTGACTCTGATTAACAATGTGTTAATTAGAAGTCCGAGAGATGGCGCTGGCCCAATACTTATTATTTTTAATTATTTATACACATTATCGCATGTGTTAGCGAATATTTGTAATTAAATACAAATTGTAGAAGGAAAAACTTAAACCTCAGGCAGGACTCGAACCTGCGACCACTGGCTTGACGCGCCAGTCGCTTTGCCAACTAAGCTATCGAGGTCACTGCCTGGAAGTTTAAATTTCTCCTTCTACTTATAACGTCTTTATAGGGCGACGTATGCGACATCTAGTGAACCTACCTTACGGTTGGCCTCACTGACTCTGATTAACAATGTGTTAATTAGAAGTCCGAGAGATGGCGCTGGCCCAATACTTATTATTTTTAATTATTTATACACATTATCGCATGTGTTAGCGAATATTTGTAATTAAATACAAATTGTAGAAGGAAAAACTTAAACCTCAGGCAGGACTCGAACCTGCGACCACTGGCTTGACGCGCCAGTCGCTTTGCCAACTAAGCTATCGAGGTCACTGCCTGGAAGTTTAAATTTCTCCTTCTACTTATAACGTCTTTATAGGGCGACGTATGCGACATCTAGTGAACCTACCTTACGGTTGGCCTCACTGACTCTGATTAACAATGTGTTAATTAGAAGTCCGAGAGATGGCGCTGGCCCAATACTTATTATTTTTAATTATTTATACACATTATCGCATGTGTTAGCGAATATTTGTAATTAAATACAAATTGTAGAAGGAAAAACTTAAACCTCAGGCAGGACTCGAACCTGCGACCACTGGCTTGACGCGCCAGTCGCTTTGCCAACTAAGCTATCGAGGTCACTGCCTGGAAGTTTAAATTTCTCCTTCTACTTATAACGTCTTTATAGGGCGACGTATGCGACATCTAGTGAACCTACCTTACGGTTGGCCTCACTGACTCTGATTAACAATGTGTTAATTAGAAGTCCGAGAGATGGCGCTGGCCCAATACTTATTATTTTTAATTATTTATACACATTATCGCATGTGTTAGCGAATATTTGTAATTAAATACAAATTGTAGAAGGAAAAACTTAAACCTCAGGCAGGACTCGAACCTGCGACCACTGGCTTGACGCGCCAGTCGCTTTGCCAACTAAGCTATCGAGGTCACTGCCTGGAAGTTTAAATTTCTCCTTCTACTTATAACGTCTTTATAGGGCGACGTATGCGACATCTAGTGAACCTACCTTACGGTTGGCCTCACTGACTCTGATTAACAATGTGTTAATTAGAAGTCCGAGAGATGGCGCTGGCCCAATACTTATTATTTTTAATTATTTATACACATTATCGCATGTGTTAGCGAATATTTGTAATTAAATACAAATTGTAGAAGGAAAAACTTAAACCTCAGGCAGGACTCGAACCTGCGACCACTGGCTTGACGCGCCAGTCGCTTTGCCAACTAAGCTATCGAGGTCACTGCCTGGAAGTTTAAATTTCTCCTTCTACTTATAACGTCTTTATAGGGCGACGTATGCGACATCTAGTGAACCTACCTTACGGTTGGCCTCACTGACTCTGATTAACAATGTGTTAATTAGAAGTCCGAGAGATGGCGCTGGCCCAATACTTATTATTTTTAATTATTTATACACATTATCGCATGTGTTAGCGAATATTTGTAATTAAATACAAATTGTAGAAGGAAAAACTTAAACCTCAGGCAGGACTCGAACCTGCGACCACTGGCTTGACGCGCCAGTCGCTTTGCCAACTAAGCTATCGAGGTCACTGCCTGGAAGTTTAAATTTCTCCTTCTACTTATAACGTCTTTATAGGGCGACGTATGCGACATCTAGTGAACCTACCTTACGGTTGGCCTCACTGACTCTGATTAACAATGTGTTAATTAGAAGTCCGAGAGATGGCGCTGGCCCAATACTTATTATTTTTAATTATTTATACACATTATCGCATGTGTTAGCGAATATTTGTAATTAAATACAAATTGTAGAAGGAAAAACTTAAACCTCAGGCAGGACTCGAACCTGCGACCACTGGCTTGACGCGCCAGTCGCTTTGCCAACTAAGCTATCGAGGTCACTGCCTGGAAGTTTAAATTTCTCCTTCTACTTATAACGTCTTTATAGGGCGACGTATGCGACATCTAGTGAACCTACCTTACGGTTGGCCTCACTGACTCTGATTAACAATGTGTTAATTAGAAGTCCGAGAGATGGCGCTGGCCCAATACTTATTATTTTTAATTATTTATACACATTATCGCATGTGTTAGCGAATATTTGTAATTAAATACAAATTGTAGAAGGAAAAACTTAAACCTCAGGCAGGACTCGAACCTGCGACCACTGGCTTGACGCGCCAGTCGCTTTGCCAACTAAGCTATCGAGGTCACTGCCTGGAAGTTTAAATTTCTCCTTCTACTTATAACGTCTTTATAGGGCGTCAAGCCAGTGGTCGCAGGTTCGAGTCCTGCCTGAGGTTTAAGTTTTTCCTTCTACAATTTGTATTTAATTACAAATATTCGCTAACACATGCGATAATGTGTATAAATAATTAAAAATAATAAGTATTGGGCCAGCGCCATCTCTCGGACTTCTAATTAACACATTGTTAATCAGAGTCAGTGAGGCCAACCGTAAGGTAGGTTCACTAGATGTCGCATACGTCGCCCTATAAAGACGTTATAAGTAGAAGGAGAAATTTAAACTTCCAGGCAGTGACCTCGATAGCTTAGTTGGCAAAGCGACTGGCGCGTCAAGCCAGTGGTCGCAGGTTCGAGTCCTGCCTGAGGTTTAAGTTTTTCCTTCTACAATTTGTATTTAATTACAAATATTCGCTAACACATGCGATAATGTGTATAAATAATTAAAAATAATAAGTATTGGGCCAGCGCCATCTCTCGGACTTCTAATTAACACATTGTTAATCAGAGTCAGTGAGGCCAACCGTAAGGTAGGTTCACTAGATGTCGCATACGTCGCCCTATAAAGACGTTATAAGTAGAAGGAGAAATTTAAACTTCCAGGCAGTGACCTCGATAGCTTAGTTGGCAAAGCGACTGGCGCGTCAAGCCAGTGGTCGCAGGTTCGAGTCCTGCCTGAGGTTTAAGTTTTTCCTTCTACAATTTGTATTTAATTACAAATATTCGCTAACACATGCGATAATGTGTATAAATAATTAAAAATAATAAGTATTGGGCCAGCGCCATCTCTCGGACTTCTAATTAACACATTGTTAATCAGAGTCAGTGAGGCCAACCGTAAGGTAGGTTCACTAGATGTCGCATACGTCGCCCTATAAAGACGTTATAAGTAGAAGGAGAAATTTAAACTTCCAGGCAGTGACCTCGATAGCTTAGTTGGCAAAGCGACTGGCGCGTCAAGCCAGTGGTCGCAGGTTCGAGTCCTGCCTGAGGTTTAAGTTTTTCCTTCTACAATTTGTATTTAATTACAAATATTCGCTAACACATGCGATAATGTGTATAAATAATTAAAAATAATAAGTATTGGGCCAGCGCCATCTCTCGGACTTCTAATTAACACATTGTTAATCAGAGTCAGTGAGGCCAACCGTAAGGTAGGTTCACTAGATGTCGCATACGTCGCCCTATAAAGACGTTATAAGTAGAAGGAGAAATTTAAACTTCCAGGCAGTGACCTCGATAGCTTAGTTGGCAAAGCGACTGGCGCGTCAAGCCAGTGGTCGCAGGTTCGAGTCCTGCCTGAGGTTTAAGTTTTTCCTTCTACAATTTGTATTTAATTACAAATATTCGCTAACACATGCGATAATGTGTATAAATAATTAAAAATAATAAGTATTGGGCCAGCGCCATCTCTCGGACTTCTAATTAACACATTGTTAATCAGAGTCAGTGAGGCCAACCGTAAGGTAGGTTCACTAGATGTCGCATACGTCGCCCTATAAAGACGTTATAAGTAGAAGGAGAAATTTAAACTTCCAGGCAGTGACCTCGATAGCTTAGTTGGCAAAGCGACTGGCGCGTCAAGCCAGTGGTCGCAGGTTCGAGTCCTGCCTGAGGTTTAAGTTTTTCCTTCTACAATTTGTATTTAATTACAAATATTCGCTAACACATGCGATAATGTGTATAAATAATTAAAAATAATAAGTATTGGGCCAGCGCCATCTCTCGGACTTCTAATTAACACATTGTTAATCAGAGTCAGTGAGGCCAACCGTAAGGTAGGTTCACTAGATGTCGCATACGTCGCCCTATAAAGACGTTATAAGTAGAAGGAGAAATTTAAACTTCCAGGCAGTGACCTCGATAGCTTAGTTGGCAAAGCGACTGGCGCGTCAAGCCAGTGGTCGCAGGTTCGAGTCCTGCCTGAGGTTTAAGTTTTTCCTTCTACAATTTGTATTTAATTACAAATATTCGCTAACACATGCGATAATGTGTATAAATAATTAAAAATAATAAGTATTGGGCCAGCGCCATCTCTCGGACTTCTAATTAACACATTGTTAATCAGAGTCAGTGAGGCCAACCGTAAGGTAGGTTCACTAGATGTCGCATACGTCGCCCTATAAAGACGTTATAAGTAGAAGGAGAAATTTAAACTTCCAGGCAGTGACCTCGATAGCTTAGTTGGCAAAGCGACTGGCGCGTCAAGCCAGTGGTCGCAGGTTCGAGTCCTGCCTGAGGTTTAAGTTTTTCCTTCTACAATTTGTATTTAATTACAAATATTCGCTAACACATGCGATAATGTGTATAAATAATTAAAAATAATGTTATCCTTGTTGGTGATATCAATATTGATATTTCTCCTGAGACCCAAGACCGTAATTCTGCAAATTATCTAGATGTGATTGCGTTTCATGGTATGCTTCCGGCTCACACAATCCCTACACATGGCCGCACGTGTCTAGACCATATCATTTTAAAAACAAAACTCGCTGCCCGTTGCTATATCGCGAACACATCTTTAACGGATCATGATACAGTATTACTTTTCATGGACGTTAAACTCAATCAGCCAAATAAATCAACATATCGACGCATTGATTATATAGGCCTAAATGAAAGCGTAAAGAGCATCGACTTTGAACCATTATACAACATGGTAGACGTTAATTTAGCCACAAATTTCTTAATAGAAGCGCTCTCCAAATCAATAAAAACGAACAGTAAAGTTATTACTACCAAAAACCGCAAAACAACTTTAAAGCCTTGGATAACACCAGGGCTCCTTAGGTGCATGAGAAACCGGGACAAATTATATATAAAAACTAAACGAAATCCAGAAAACGATATTTTTCAGTGCACTTATAAACGATACAGGATTTTTTGCAATAATATATTAAAGAAAGTTAAGATAAACTATGAAAGAGATATTATTAAGAAAGCCGGCAAAAACAATAAAAAGTTGTGGGAAATAATTAAGGAAGTAACTCATTTATCAAAAACAAAGCATAACTCTACTCAGTTAATCAATCCGAGTAACCCATACACTTCGGTAAATGAGATAAATACGTTCTTCGCCAATGTTGGTAAGTTGTTGGCAGAGAATAAAAATTGTACTATAGAACCGCTCTATAACACAAACCACTCATACGCTACAAATTCATTCCATGATTCAATAGTGCTCCTCCCTACAAATGAATCTGAAATAAAAACACTAATTGTAAATATGAAAAGTGAGTGTGCGGTGGGACTTGATGAAATATCAGGAATATTTCTAAAAAAATTTATAGACGTTATAGTTCCGCCACTTACTTTTATATGTAACCTGTCTTTCGCCACTGGTATTTTCCCATCCGCATTCAAGAGATCACAAGTAGTTCCAATATTCAAAAGTGGGGATAGATCCAGGGTCAATAATTATAGACCTATATCTATTCTCCCTACAATGTCTAAAATACTCGAACGGCTAATGAACGTTAGACTTGTTAAATTTCTGGAAACAAATAAACTTCTTTCGTCTTGTCAATATGGTTTTCGTAAACAAAAATCTACTTCCGATGCTGTTCATCAATTAACTGAAACTATAATCTCAAAATTGGATAATCAGAAAAAAGTTCTAGCTATATATCTTGATCTAGCAAAAGCTTTCGACACTGTGTCTATCCCTATTTTAATAAGCAAACTAGAGGGGCTAGGAATAAGAGGCTTACCTTTGGATCTATTTGAAAATTACCTCAAAGATAGAACCCAGGTCGTTAGGGTTAAAGATTGGGTAAGTGACGAATTAACCATTGAATATGGAGTTCCACAGGGCAGTATTCTAGGCCCAACCCTATTTTTAGTATATATAAATAATTTATGTGAGACCAACCTATCGAATGGGAAAATCATTGCATTCGCCGATGATACGGCATTAGTCTTCTATGGTGACACCTGGGAAGAAGTATACGATTATGCCCAAACAGGTTTTAATAAAGTATCTACATGGCCATCTAAAAACAAACTAACTCTTAATACAGATAAAACTAAATTCATGACCTATTCGCTTAAGAAACAAGATCAGCCTAACTTACCTATTATTGCTCACACTTGTAATTTTCAATTAAATCTTGAGTGTACCTGCCAAGAGTTAACTCCATAAAATATTTAGGTATTATCATAGATGACCAGCTTAAATTTCAACAGCATATTGACAGCTTAGTTCCAAGAATTCGTAAACTCATGTATGTATTTAAATCTTTACGACATATTGCGGACATACCTTTGATACGAGCCGTATATTTCGCACTGTGCCAATCATTGTTATCATACTGTATAACTTCATGGGGTGGAGCCGCCAAATCATACTTATTAAACCTAGAAAGGGCTCAAAGAGCAGTACTGAAAGTTAGCTGCTTTTTCCCTATACGTTACCCCACCATCGATTTATACCAACATTGCCAGGTTTTAACAGTAAGACAACTATTTATATTAAGTATTATTATGAGGCAGCACTCTGAATTACCCTTCATACCTGAAGTTATAGAGAATAAAAGAAGAGCTGCAGCGGTATGCGCAATAACTAGATTTACACATAGCTTATCTCATAACTTCTACCCTTTTCTAGGTCCATATTTATATAATAACCTAAATAGACAGTTACTGATTTACCCAATGACAAGAAATAAATGTAAGAAGACAGTTTGTATGTGGCTCCAAGACCTGGACTATCATGCAACGGAAAGTCTACTCAAACCTTTAAAATAATAAACGCACACAAACACTTTGAGACGCGCACTCAGCACACACTTGCACATAATCACATTATCACACATTAATACTCTGACCTGCACACACACACACACACACACACACAAATACACACACACAAACACACACACACACAAACACACACACACACCAAGATACTAATGTAAGCTAAACTAGATTCCTACTTAAGTTATATCTGGACTGATTTTATTTTAATAATTAAGATTTGTTATTTTTTTAGAATTGTACTTTTAGTTCAAAGTCTATTGTTATTATTTAATTTTTATTGTATAAGAAATGCTCACGATGGTGTTTTGTTTTTACTTTATTGATACTCAAAAGATGTTAGTAATATACTAAATCTAAAAGATTTAACCGAACAAACGGAGGGATGGCCTGGTGATCTGTAACACAGGTTTAACCTAACACAGACACCAGTCTCTATTTCACGCGCAAACAATTTTTAGTCTGTATTTACTGTGATGATGAGAAAAAATAAAGATTATTATTATTATTATTATTCACTAACGACTGGATTCATGCAGTATGCACATGGTTGCAGGTTCGAATCCAGCCAAGTAACAATGTGATTTGTTCAAAGTTATAAGTACTTTCTTAATTATTCTAAGACACCATTGAAAAACGGTGTAGGGAAACATCGTGAGGGAACCTGCAATGAGGAAGCGTGGTGATCAATGCTCATTCCTTTTCTATATGAGAAGAGGCCTGTGCCAAGCAGTGGAACATTTATAGAGCGGTATTATAATGCCAGAAGTTACTTATCATTTTGTTGTTGTTTACAGATTGAAAAACTGGATAACCAGATTGATTCTAAAGTTGAGACACCAGATAACCTTAAAACAAAAGTAAGTAATTTCATTAGGACGCGGAACCATATCGCTATTGTATCATGGTGAATATTACTAAATTTGTCAGAAGTTACTTAAAATTTTTGATACTGTTTACAGGTTAGAAAACCAAACGACGGGACCGATACTGAAGTCAGTGCGAGTTCAACGTTAAATAATTTGGAAAACAAAAAGAAAATTGAAACTCCCACTTCTCAAAGTATAGACTCAATTGTAGATTCACTTCAAATAGTTCAATTAAAAAGTGAACTTTATAAGTGTCACATAAGACTAAATAAAAAGTTAAATATCATCGATAATTTAAGGAAAAAGAATTCTAGACTTCTTAAAAGAAACAGTTTACTGAAAAGTGCACTAAAAGATTTGAAGAAGAGACTTAAATAAATGAAAAAAAATCTAGTGTAATATATACAGTGTATAGATTTGATTATTGAATCGTATTTATCTACAATTTATTAACCTGCGCATTAGTTTCATATCTACACACATCAAAAGTGTCTAGGGATCAAGCATTTTTATGCGGATTTCTTGAGATTGAGATGTGGCTTTGTAATAAATTTATGATTTTATAAATTTATATGGATCCTTTTTGGTGCATTTCATAATTCGAATCAGGAACTGTGAATCAAATTCGAGTAAAAGATGAAAATCAGCTGTCAATATTTTCCCTATAAAAACATACAACGCATTGAAGACATTATTAGTGCTACTGTTTCCCTACTACTGATTAAAACCAACGTTATTATGGAGCGGCGACGTCATTTAAGCAGGGAAGAAATGCTCAGAGCCGTGGGAATGATAGAAGCTGGTTCCCGGCAACGTACTGTGGCTTTAGCTCTGAATACAAGTCAGAGTGTTATCAGTCGACTTTGGACACGTTACCGAAGCACTGGTATCGTGGCTGAGCGCCATGGAGGACGGTATCGCTGCACCACACGGAGACAAGACCGATACATTCAAATCTTAACTCGAAGAGCTCCAACAATAACCGCCATGATGTTAGCCGTGAGGCTTCATCACTCTTCAGGGAACTTAATTAGCGACCAAACAGTCAGAAACCGCTTGCATGAAGTGAACCTTCATTCCCGAAGACCGCTACGGGTACCACCTATAGCAATGCACAATCGTAGGATTCGATATCAATGGGCTCTTGAACACAGAAATTGGGCAGAAGAACAATGGCGTTTCGTGTGCTTTTCTGATGAGTCTCGTTTTGGTATGAGACCGGATACAAGACGTATACGACACTGGAGAACCCCTGGACGCCAACAGCGATTAAAATCCTGCCAGGAAGTCCATCCTTATAGTGGTGGAACCATCATGGTATGGGCGGGTATTTGGATCGGCGGAAGAACTGAGTTGATTTGGATCAGAAGCAACCTCAACGCTCAAATTTATGCTGAGACGATTGTATCAGACGTCATCGTTCCTCTACAAGTGCAAATCGGTCCCTTATTTCAGTTAATGCATGATAATGCACGACCGCACACCGCAAGAGTTGTAAGACAGACTCTCGCCGCAGCTAACATCAATGTCCTGCCCTGGCCTGCTCAGTCGCCAGACTTGAACCCGATTGAGCATGCATGGGATATGCTACAGAGAAGAGCTCTGCCGAATATGGAGGGTATCCAGTCGCAAGAAGACCTTTTTTTGTTGTTGCAACGAACATGGGCGGCCATTCCACAGCGTGATTTGGATGAACTCATTTTGAGTATGCCAAACCGATGTTCTTGTGTTGTTAGTGTTCGCGGTAGAAACACGGATTATTAATTGTTTAAGTTACCCAATAAAATTTTAAAGAAAACTGTTATTTCAGTATTTTTTTCGAACTTTTGTGTTAGTGGTTCAAATGTCAAAAATCCCTTTATTAGGAAAATGGCAAATTTTCTTTATTAATGCAAAGGTGACTTGGTTTATCGTTACTGTGACAAACGAAAACACTTTATTCGATGAATCCTTAAAGAAAATTTTAATTAATATCAATCAGGAGAAAAGTTATTGCAAAAATATATGTTGATCCCTAGACACTTTTGATGTGTGTATATGAATGTGATAACTTCAAGACATTGCATGGTGAAAAGAGCAATAGGTAACTTATATTGTGCAAAAATGATTTCACAAAAAAAAAGTTAGCTGGCTTTGATGAAATCAGGCCAAGATAGTTATTGTTGTTTTGTTATATTCCAATGATTAGGAATGGGATCCTTTACGATGAAAGAAAACTTTGCTTTTTTTCGACTCTCTACAATATATTTCAATAGATTTCAACCAGTATACTTACACAAATCTTGAAATAATTATACTCAAAAAGCTTTCTCTGGAATAGGTACCAATATCACTAGTTTTTTAGTAGGTAGGTATATCTCATTCAGATGGACAGACAGACGCGGGGCGGTTGTTTACAATGTCTTAAATTTTTAGGAGATACGATAAACAGTATCATGGTTAGGTTTTTTCCTTCACAAGTTTTTAACATGTTCTACAAAACCTGATATAAAAATGTTATTTATTTTGTCAATGGTTAATGAATATTTGTTTTATTGATGTCCACCCAAACACATTTATATACCTACGCCCTGATAAAATAATAATACAAAAATCTAAAAAAAAATAGTATATAATAATTACAAACTTTTAATCAGTCAATAATTCCTTGTTCTATTGTCAAAGTTCAATCGTAAAATTTAATTGCTTTTGTACGCTGCCCTTGTAAAAACAATTTTATGTGATGGGCCTAAAGTTGAATTTGCGGGAAAATGAGTCTGGTTTAAAGCTCCTACCTACTTAGAATGTGGTTGTTTCGAATCATCATGGAATTATAACGCCTAGAATTCTAGTAGGTGCGCGCAAAAATTGTGAAGCACTTCAAAGTGTGTCATATCAACACAGTTGGTACATCCGAACCTGGCGCCAGTCATCAAGGTCAAGCGCTAGTGCAAATATCTCAATGATCACAAGGCAATAAATATACAATGCTCGGTGCACACATCAATCTTTTTTGCTTTGCTTGTAGATAATTATGAAGATTACCTATCTAGGTGTTATTTATTAAATCTACGCCTACCATCCTAACTTTTTGATCAGAAAGAATGCAAGGGTCATAGACATGAAAAGGCCATTTTTTAATCAGTATTTAGCACCTACGTAGTGAGAGCATTGCCAGTGACTAAGTACACAGAACATACAGGTCCTTGCAGGTGCAGATAAAACACGCTGGGCTGAGCAGCTGTAACCCATTGGTGCGGGGAGAGGCACCTTTCTGTGCTACCTTCGATCAATAATAGTACTAGATACACAATCCCATGCAAAAGTTCACTTAAAAACTGGCACCAATCGTCTTTACCGTCTTACTTGCACTAATCTTCTTTTATGAAAAAGACATAATGATATAAACTTACCGAAAAACAGATATTCCTTCCAAAATCTTGGTGTTACGGTGATTATTTACACAATTTTTGAACGCGCACTGCGGCATTTTGACGTCTTAATGTTGGCTATGATTGGACCATACTAATTTGAAATAAGAGCACAACAGTATTTGTGCTCTTATTTTTCGGGCCGTTTTTGAACCGCTTATCGGGAATCTAGTACTATTATTGATCGAAGGTGAAATTAGTTATTCACCTGTTGTTGCCATTTATTATAGAGAGCACAATGCGAGCGGCAGCGAAGCGCGCCGGCCGCCAGCCACACCCACCATTATTTGCGGATAACTACATCAAAATCGCCTCGCCTGCGCCGCCGTCAACCAACACTGCCGTACTACCACTACATACCACCGCGTGGTTCTATTCAAAACACACTTTAAATATTTATATATACTATTATTGATCGAAGTGTGCTACACATATTTTCCTTACACTGAATTTGGGTCTAAGTTTATATACTTTTTAGAAGAAAATACATATAATGATCTTTTAGACTGACCTTTTAGAGATCATAATAATAACATAATTCACTCAAGTCACTGGTTTTACAGGAAGATCCAATAAAAGATAGATACATAAAAGAACATATTTAATTTTTATTAGAGAAAAAATGTTCATGAGCATAAAATAACTAATTACCAATAAATAACAATAAAGCGATAATTCCGTGAAATTAATGCAATTCGCAATAATTATCTTAAATGAAAACACAAAGAGAAATTTAAAGTCATTGGTAGTTAAGAAAATATGAAAAAATACCAATTGAACTTCTCATATACAACTATAATAGATTTATCACTGTATTTAAATGATTGCGTACCGTGATTGTATTACGAAAATCTTAAACTAAGTACACTATAAGGTATTACAATTCTTTCATACGTTTCTAAATGCCCAATAGTGTGCTTCTCAAACTTCCATGACACGTCCGTCTTTATATCATAGACTGTACCTAGGCTCTTGTGACATGTATACATAAAACTTTCCAACATTTGCCGATAATATGATATAAGCTAAAATATACAGATATACATTTGTGATTCAAACATAGTGAGCAACACTTGTATTATTTAATATCTATATAATATCTATGAATATTTAATTGTAACTAGCATCTGTAAGTCATCATGTAAGGCATTGCTATGTGAATGAACTAGGCATTGCTGGAACAGCGTTGTCAACTATCTAAATATAAATCAGTTATTTGTTGATAATCAGTTATTTTCGTTGTAATAATATTCTTATTACAACAATAATTGTACACTACATCCAATACGCAATAAAAAGGTCCATAGTTATATTATTGGGACAGTAAAACAAGAGATCAGAAGGAGATTATATGGACAATTTAGATTTGTTTGGATACATATTACAAGAAAATCTTAAATTAGCAAAAAGCTATTTCTCAATTTGTAAAAGATTCTTATAAAAATATTATAGACAACTATAAATATATTGCATAACTTAGTGTCATATTAGTGTACACGCCATAATGAAAAACTTAAATATAACAAGTAATGTTCTATAAATACCTAGGATAAGAGTCCATCTGATGTTCAACCCATCAACCTTCTCGTATCAATAAATATCTGTACATACACTTAATCATAAACATTATAAATAGATGGGATATCAGATGGTGCACAAGTACTTTCATTCCTATGCCAAAAGCTTTTGCTGACAAACGACATACAAAATAAAGTCACGAAATGGTAAAATAACACTAAAATTAATATAACAGTACCATAAAGTTAAATTGTGATGATACTCTAGTACTAAAATATAATGGCAAAAATGAAATCATCAGCTCAGCGTTTCTCTCATGTACTCTTAACAACAACTACTGTATCAAATAAAAGTTAACAAATGCTACGATTAATGTTATGTTTTGATAAACTTTAAAATATGAATTTGTCGAGTAAAATTAAACTTGAAATAAAGTTCGACTTATAAGAATTATGTTATGCTGTGTACAAACTAATCACCTGCATTCTTAAAATATTTAGTATAAATTATGGTCAACGTATGATGTGTAAATATATTTGTTGTTTGAATTATATAATTAAAATTTTAACAAACAAAACACTAACATGCATTACTACAGTTCATCATACGTCGAGAAATATTATACTTAGTGCTGTAGGACTTGTCATGTTTTAATCTGCCTTTTCAACAGGAATGGCTTTGAATTAACAGCTTGTTGCTTGCAATGTTGCCAGGCTAATGGCAATTCATCACGTCAGTATATTGACTACTTCAAGCCCTGTTGTCAATTAATGATTCATGATTAGGTATTCTGACTTTAGCGCGACTTAGCTCCCAACTAACTTAAAGCTCCACATTAGAATCTGCAAAAGCAACATCTGTTTGTTTGTGGCTGGAGTACAAAATATTGTCAGTATTCGTACAAGGATTACAAAATAAATATTTATGATTATACATTCAAACAGATAGCACCACCATTCCTAACAACCATTTACTTTGTTCACACTTCACACCTTAATCCAGGATTTACTCGATATCAATCTATTTAGCTAAGCTGAACAGAAAAGTATAAATATGATTAGGGCTGTAGCTAAATTCGATCTATACAGAAGGTAGTCGTGTGTCAGCGTATGAGGCAGGTGAGGCAGAGCTCGGCCGAGCCGATGCAGTCGTCGTGGCAGAAGGCTCCGCACTTCTTGCACAGGATCATGGCGCGCAGGTTGCACACGCACGCCTCGTCCGCGCCCACGCTGCGGCATCGTGCCACGCTCTGGGAATGTTAACACGTGGTTATCTTTTTATTTCCTAATTATAAAATTATCATAATTATGACGAAATCACCAGAAAATATTACACCATGCTTATGCTTTGGTTTTTTTTCATGAAACAAACAAAACATTGTTTTCATAAAAAGAAGTCACTGTAAAACAAAAGCAAAATATCCCACTTCCATTCTTATAATATGTTTGACCCTACAAGTGGGACCGAAATATAATGAACAAAGCTCAAATGTAATACTAACCACATTAGTATTCTGGTTAGAAGGTGGGGCACTAGACGCTCGGGGTGCCACGTTAGGAGTCCTCTGCACTAGAATATATTGGCCTACGTTATTAGACCGATTCTCGTTCATCTGCAATAATATTAAAAATAAAATTAATTTTTGAGGTAAAAAAAACCAAAATATTTACGCGATTGAATATCCACAAATTTCCAAAAGAATAAGAAGATTCTCCGAGCGAGAATCTACTACATGACTAGCCTAAAGTCCGAAAGTAAAAAAAAAAAAATAATTAAAAAAAGTAAGATCTCAAGAATGTGTGGACTGGTAACTATAGCACGACTAGCCATATATTTACAGGATGGGCTGATATGCAATGCCAATGAAGCCAAGGATGCTTTGCTTTTCACTTATATTTATTTATTTATACTTCACACATACATTTACAATGGCGGACTAATGCCTGAGGCATTCTCTACCAGTCAATCTTATCTTATGACCACTGGGACCTCCGGTTTTGCAGTCTGGGTTATAATAAAAAAAATAACATACTTCATTATGAGGCATGACGGAGACGGGCAGCTGTCGGACGAGCACGGGAGGCGGGGGTCGCACGGCTCGCGGCGGCCGCGTCAGCAGCGCGGGCGGCGGCCGCAGCTGACCGCGCAACGCCTCCCGGTTGGGACTGTTCTGGATCGCCGCCTGGCAGATCTGGTAACTGCGCTCCAGGTTCACTGTACCCGGTGGCACCTTATTTGAACTTCTACTTCTGGAAGTATACAATCATTTAAATCAACGTAATTGCGTACTGTAATAAAAAGCGGCAGTAGCCTAATGGTTAGGGCATCGGCCTTGCGATCATGTGGTCGCGGATTCGAATACCAAAAACCTCCCTCTTGAATTACTCTATCTATTGCTGAAAACTGCATTTAAATCCATTTTGTGGTTTAAAAGATCTAGGCATAAAGACAGCGGGAGAGACTTAGTTATATTCTTTGTGAAAACACTAACTCTAATCTCATTTTTGTAAAATGCTGAAAATTACTGAACTAGCATTAAGAACTAGGACGAAGGTTTAATGAAATCTATACCCATAAATATAATTTAATATACCTGCTAGATTCCTTCCCTAATTTGGATTTCTTCCCAATGGGCCTCATACCCTGTGCTATGGTTGTAGAGTTGACTGGTGGGTTGGCAGCAGCAGTGCTGGATACTAAACTCGTTGCTGCCTCTATTTCTTGCTTCACAGACAAGTCCTTTATTGACTGACAACTCTCAGATGAGTTTGATGATTCCATATTAAAATTAGCATCTCTATCCTCTTTATACATGCAGTTCTCATCATTCATATTTATATCCTCCATACTAGTCTTGGAATCTTCACTTATGTATTTAGCACTGTCCGTGTTTATATTTGAAAATGGGTGTAATGTCATGATATTTTCATTATTAGTCCAGTCGCGATCATTTTTCCATGAAACTGCTGAAGCTTTTGGTTTAGCTGCATCTTTCATATTGTCATCAGGATAAGACACAATCTGTGAATATGTATAGTGTTGTGAATGTTTTCAACAAAAGATTAAAAGGTGACAAGAGAAACAAATTAAAAGGTGACTTACAGATGTATTTGTGACTTCCATCATAGGTATTGAGGAATTTTGAGTTAAAGGCATAGTGACAACAGCAGTTACATCTGAAATTAAACATTGGATATACTGACATACATAAAATGGGGGTAGACAGATAAAATTCTTCAATCTGTCAAGCTTGTTATTGTAGCAATATTGTCATACATGAGTTCTTTTATTTTTATTTGTAATGTAATCTTTAGATACTTACTTGTTTCACTCATATATGATGACAACTCCATCAAGTTTGGATGTGAAGAGTATTTAACATCCTCGCTTTCTGCCAAAATAATAAAAAAGTGTTACCAATGATGTATTTCATAGTGATTAAAAACTTTATGAAACTGTGATTAAATATACTTACGAGAAGTTAATATTGAGAGGCTTGTTTCCAAGATAAATGATTCAGCATCTTTGAAGTGCTCATCATAATAATTTTGAGTCATATTTTGTGATGGGCTTTCTTTTTCGCATTTTACTGGACTATCAATAACATCATTTTTAATTGGGGCCTGATCTACAGGCTGTGAAACTTGGCAATCAACCTCCTGATTATATCTCTGGCATACATCTGACTCAACAACAACTTGCTTGCAGTTTTCCGGTGATTCCACATGAGCATCTGACTTAGTGGATTCCTGATTCATTTCTTGATATTGCTCTGGTATAAATTCTTCTGGACTTTCATGTGGCAATGAATTTTGAATAATTTCTTTATGATTTTCAGGACTATCCACTATTTCTGTAACAGCACTATCATATGGAATTGACTCAGAAGCTCCTGTGGACTCACTTATAGTCATATTGTTAACATTCATGTCTATCTTTAGACTAGATACAGAAGATTCACTTCTTGCATCATATTCATAAACAGATGCAGTGGCTTTACTGTCTTCACTGTTTGTGTCAACATGATCTTGTCCAGAATAAATAACTTCATCATTAGGACATAATTGTTCATTAGTATAACTTGTTTCAACATCTGAATAATTATTTGCTGCATCAGCATTATGTACTAAAAAGTTTGTATTATGTACTTCAAAGTCTTCATCATATTTAATTCGCTTTGCCATTGTATTATACTCAGAATTTTCTTTACTTGACCTTTTAGATGATTCATGTAAATTGCTATCAGAGTCAGTTCCTTTTTCCTCTTCACAGTCTTTCGAGGTACTAGACTCTTCTATTGTAACAACACTGATGTCTAATTCTTGCTTCACTTCATTCCGTTCAGATTCCACATCAGGCAGCAGAAGGGGATCAACAGGTGTTGTGGATAATGAGTCATCCATCCTCTGAGTAGATGATGAATCAGAGAAACTAAAGTCTACTGGATATTCTTCATAGTTGGGATGATTATTACTTTTTGTATGCTTCAAAGGCAATAAATCTGGCACTGGTGCTGACTGTTTAGAACATACTGATACAGCCTCTTCTATAACTTCATCAGCTTTTGCTGAGGATCTTGTTACTGCACCAACTGATCTCATTCTTTTACTAGTACTAGAAGATTTACTCTTTTTAATTTTTGGAACAGTACTACTACTTGTTATTGAAGCTGTAGGTCTCAGTTTTATGGTGGTTTTAAGAGACGGTCGGTCTGAATTTAAACTGATTGAAGATTTATCTTTCCTTGACTTCTCTCCCCAAATAGGTTCAAAATGTTTTAATTTCCAAGGGTCTATTTTGCTTTTTTCTTTTTCAGCTTCAGTCTTCATTCTTTGTTGGTTTTCTGGTGTAAATTCTCCACCAGAAAGGCTGTCCTGCCATTGTAAGCATGCACGAGCGAAAAATTCATTATTAAGACTAGATGAATTTAATCGTCCTGAAGGACTTAATCTATCCACACTAGGAAGTAGCTGCCCCAGTTTATATTGATATAGTGGTGGAAGAAGTGAAAATGTATGTTTATTTAATAATGCCCTAATATTTGTGTTTACTAATATTGAATCAGGTGTCTCTAAATCAATACAACCTTCTCTTGTTTGTTGCAATTGTGCGGCTGTTGATAATTTCTTACCACTGCGCTTCCTAGGTTTTAAACAAAACCCTGGAATGCTAGCCAATACTTCACGCATGGTAGAAGGTCTACTAGTATTAGAATTAGATTCAGTGTAGGATGTAGCTGCTGTCCATTCTCTGTTTTCAGGAGGGGGTGGTGGAGGCAAAGGTTTTACTATTATCCTAGGTAAAGGTCGCGAATGATTCGAGTTCTTCTTTCTTCTTTTTGATTGTTTTCTTGAGGAGTGCTTACTTGACTTTTCACCATCTTCGGGAATGCGTATGATTGAGTACTGGTCGTTTTTACATGGCGTGTATTTACTATCTGTAGAATTATCCGAATATTCCATATCGTTGTCTATTTTGCCCGCAGGCGATACGTCTAGTTCCATTGTTATGTTATGGCGTGTGTAAATAGCAAATGATAAAATGAGGATGATAATCTGTTGCCGATAGTAATCACTATTTCAACCCATCGTGCGCTTCTCGACCATACAAAAAGTGCCTTTTCCTTACATTAAAATCGATACAAAAATTAATCATCACTTATTTTGTACCGCAATATTCAATAGCATGACAATATTCATACACAATAAAAATCTTTATTCTCGTGAAAAGTTAGCTGGAGAGCAAAACGCAAAATGTCACAACAACGCAGAAAATGGATTCCCTCACACAGATACAGTTTAGCTAAAACATTGTTTATGAACCAATTTTTATTTTATAACGAATACAATATGTAAATTTTATATTTTTATTGTTTCGTGCTTGTAAAGTTTTGATTATCTTGAATTTATTTTTCTGGGATATTTTATGAGACCAAACAACATGATTATTTTGTACGAAAGGGATGAAAAATAATGGTACATAAAATTAGATAAAACTGAAAATTATTAATATTTTATTTATTCAATGATTACAAATAACTGTTCTTCACTAAAAAAAAAGTTTTAATAAGTTGAAAGTATAAATAATTCTGCAATTGGAATTTAGTAACCTTGTGCTAAAAGACGGGTACTGCAACTATAAAAAGTACGCTAGCTACTTGCTCGAGTTGCTGTTGCTTTCATATGCTTTGTTCGTTTTTGTTCGCTCTGCCGGTTTTTTCCTTCCTGTGCTCGCTCGCGCTTCCATTGACGCCATCTTGTTTTATTTCCAATGAATGGCGTTATTCGTTGTGTTGAATAGTGCATAATATAGTGTTGATTATTTGATATTTTCGTCCTATTAATAGTTGCAAATAAGTAATCCTTTTTGTAAATATTAGAAGTTCTTAATTACAAGTTATCATGGGAAGAGGAAGGTACGTTACGTTACTTCAATAGCAGGCACATTGCTAAATTCCTAATGTGCTTCATGCTATTATTTTAATTGTTCTTTTCATTTTATAGAGATCGTAGCCGTGATAGGCGTCGCAGCCGTAGTAGGAGCAGGAGTAGGAGCCGCAGCCGAAGCCCTCGTTATGGTCTTGGATCTGGAGGAGGAGGAGGTGGTGGCGGCGGTGGCGGCGGCGGTGGAGGCGGTTATGGCGGCGGTGGCCGAAGAAGTAATCCTGGAGCCAGTTTACGGAAACCTAAATGGGACCTGAGCAGGCTAAAACCGTTCAAGAAAGACTTTTATGTGCCTCATCCGGAAGTCGAAAGTAGAACGGAATCTGAAGTAGAGGCCTGGAGGAGTGACAATGAAATCACATTAAAAGGGCGCAACATACCTAAGCCAACTATGACCTTTGACGAAGCAGGTTTTCCAGATTATGTTATGGATGAGATTGATAAAATGGGATTTTCTAAACCGACACCTATACAAGCTCAAGGTTGGCCTATTGCACTTAGTGGGCATGATATGGTAGGAATCGCATCTACAGGTTCAGGAAAAACACTGTCCTATATTTTACCTGCAATTGTACACATTAACAACCAGCCGAAGTCCAGCAGAGGTGATGGTCCAATTGCTTTAGTACTAGCACCTACTAGAGAGCTAGCACAACAAATACAAGAAGTCTGTGACAAGTTTGCAAACACTTCTAAAATACACAATACTTGTTTGTTTGGTGGAGCTCCTAAAGGCCCCCAAGCTAGAGACTTGGATGCTGGAGTTGAAATAGTTATTGCAACACCTGGTCGCCTTTTAGATTTTCTGGAAAGTGGTAGAACAAATTTAAAGAGAACTACATATTTGGTACTTGACGAAGCTGATAGAATGTTGGATATGGGTTTTGAACCACAAATAAGGAAGATAATTGAACAAATTCGACCAGATCGGCAAACACTCATGTGGTCTGCTACATGGCCAAGAGAAGTTCAAAGCTTAGCAGCAGAATTCCTGAAAGATTATCTGCAAATCAATGTTGGGTCATTACAACTGGCTGCTAATCACAATATTTTACAAATAATTGATGTGTGCATGGAATATGAGAAGGAAACTAAATTGAGCACATTACTTAAGGAAATCATGGCAGAAAAGGAAAATAAAACAATCATTTTTATTGAAACAAAGCGGCGAGTTGATGATATAACAAGAAAAATGAAAAGAGATGGGTAAGTCTTATTTTATTATGATGGATTATGATAAAATATTGTGATAAAAATTGACAATTTATACTTTTTGTTATAATTAATTCTAATCATGCAAACTCTTCTTCTCCCCCTGAAGTGATATGTTTGCTTAGCACATCTATCATAATGTGAGAATACAGTTGTTTAACCATTTTCATCAAACGGTTCCATTTTCTTGTCACAGGTGGCCTGCTGTATGTATTCATGGAGATAAGTCACAAAATGAACGTGACTGGGTCTTACAAGGTAAGATTGGTATAAAAACAACAGTATTGATATCTTATACTGATTTAATATTTAATTTATTATTTTGACAGCAACTTTATATTATTAAAATATACTAGCTCCACAATAAAGCGACATTTGATTATAACTCCAATTGGTGTTGTACACAATGAACACCTAAAACAAAAAAAATAAACTAGCACAAGTGGTTGTCGAGAAGCGGTGTCGGACATAAGACGCGAGCGCGTTGGGTGTAGCGCAGCCAGTAAACATTGTTTGAACCCGTGTCTGCATGTGCAGGCTGTGGAGAGCTGCGGCCGTGCGGCGGGGCGGCAGCGCGCGGCTCGTCGCCGCCAAGCCGCACGCGGCGGCGACGGCGCGCCCGCACCGCGCCCGCCTCTAGTTGTCGGGGCTAAGCCCTATGCACTCTGACTCGCTCCCGCGGCTAGTCTGAGCCGCTTCTCGCGGTGGCGCGGCGGCCGCCGGCGCGTGTTGTAGCGCATCCCGCGGGAGACGCGACGCCGGCGCTCGCTCTGCCGCGCCCCGACCACGGTGGTCGGCTCTCGGTTCTCGCCCCTCGTGCTGATGGGCGACCTCTCACCTCTCGCTCTCAATTTTTATTTTTTGTGCGATTTATGACAGACGGAGTCCATATTATTAGTAAGTTTACTAATACAATAGTGAATGGAAATAAAATTATATTTACGTCTCTCATTAAACCTCCAAGGGTTGCCCTCAATTTGCATTTAGTTATACATGTCATTTTCCTATTCTACATCTTAATTATTTTTTGTTTTCAATTAATTTCTTACTATTATCTTATGTATTTACAAGCCTCTGCTTAAATGTGTTAACTATTTATTTATTTTATTCATTATATCATAATATATTAACATTAATAATTAATATTGGTGGCCTATAAGGGGTGGAATGTGAGATGAGTAGTGAATTAATTTGATACCTTTGGAGCAGAATTTGCGTCGTATAGCTTGTATTTTGTCATGCAGGGAATATGAAAGATTGATTTTAATGGACACTATAGCCTTCCGTAATTGTTTCGAGAGTATGAAATATCTGCATTAATCATTCTTCTGGACTTGCGCGTGCAACATTATTCTTCCGTCACTTGTTTATTGAAGTTTATCTCATTGTCTCATACTGTGTATAAGCAATAATCAAAATGTGTTTAGAGTGGTTTTGATATGGGTAAGGATTAGATGTTATTGTCATGTCACTTATAGTCATAAAACAATAAAAAGAACTTGCTACTTCTTTAGTTCTAAATTGTTTTTCAGTATAGACAATAATTTAAGTGTCTACATGCAGAAGTATTATTACAAGTACGAAATCATTAATTACAATGAAGGTGCTCATACATACAATTTCTTACAGATTTTCGTAGTGGAAAAGCTCCTATTCTTGTTGCCACAGATGTTGCTGCAAGAGGTTTAGGTATGTACTTCTTAAAATTACCAAAATACCGTAAATTTAACAATCATTGCGTGTTTATTTCATTGTATTATATACGGAATTGTATTTCAGATGTCGATGATGTCAAATTCGTCATTAATTTTGATTACCCAAGCAATTCAGAAGATTATGTTCATCGAATTGGAAGAACTGGGCGAACAAATAAAACTGGAACAGCATATACATTCTTCACTCCATCAAATGCAGCAAAGGCAGCAGATCTTGTAGCTGTACTAAAAGAAGCTAAACAGGTCGTTAACCCGAAATTACAAGAACTATCAGAACGCGGTGGCGGTGGCGGCAGACGTAAGTCATTATTACCTTAGTCCTTTTATTTCACTTATTTTGTCACTTATGGGGATATTATGTTGAATATTTATATTTATGCTCATTCAGTAAACTCATTTTGATGTTTTGTTAAGCAGGACACCGGGGTCGCGGCGGTAGATATCGCCGTGGGCGCCGTTCTCGCTCCAGGTCGCGGTCTCGCCGTCGTCGCTCCCGCACACGTTCGCGTTCTCGTGACCGTCGCCGCAGGCGCCACAGCTCGTCTAGATCTTCACGAAGCCGGTCGTCGAGGTCGTCAAGAAGTCACTCGCGCTCCCGTTCCCGCTCGCGCAGCCGATCTCGCTCAGGCAAGTGCAGCCCCCTGAAGACTACTACGGATTCGGGCCAACAACAGGCGCCCCAAGCTCTTCTTCCTACGCCGAAACCCCTTTTGCCAACTCCCATTGGTCCACAGCTCCCCGCCAATGCAGCTAAAGGTCCCTCCACACCACCTACAGAAAACACTATTAACATGACCCACACTGATAGAAATGTCATGCTCAATAATCCTCCAAATGGCAATGCAAATTACTTACATCCACCCAATCAAATACCGCCTCTAATGGCTCTGAATCCTCAAATGAGTATGTGTGCTCCTCCCCCTATGAATGGACAAGGTTTTCCTATGCCACCTTTTTTCCCTGCCGATCAATACGGTATTATGATGCCAAATTTCCCCACGGCGATGTTACCACCAGGAAACTGGGCAGCGCCGCCCCCTCCTCCGCCTCCTCCTCCGCCATCCGAGTCCTCTGCTAATGGGAGTCTCGAGCAAAGGGGCCCTGGACAAAGTGGCCACGAGTCAGATTCCAGAAAACGCGGGGCTCGCTCAGGCGGGCTCGGTGGCTCGAGCAGCTATACGCCTGCTGCGGGCGGGCTCGGCTCCGGCAGCGGCGGGCTAGGGGCAGGCGGCGGGCTCGGCTCGGCTTCTGCCGGGTTCGGCACCGGCTCTGCTCACGGCGCCAGCGGCGGGCTCGGCTCCGGTGGCGGGCTGGGCTCGTCCGGTGGACTCGGTTCGTCCGGCGGTCTCGGCTCGGATGGTCCTTCTGGATCGCGCTCACGAGGCCGCGACAGGCGGCGACGCGGCAGAGGACGCGATCATGACGACTTAGACTCTGAAAATCCGGGCTCAGGAGGTCTCGGCTCGGCAGGACTCGGTGGCCCTGACGGGGGCGGCCTGGGTCAACAGGCCAGCTCCGGCTACAACTCTGGCGGTCTCGGCGTACCTCACGGGAGCCTGTTGCCGCGCATGCTCCCACAGAATGGTGTCGACGGCGTTGGACCACAGGGTGCTAATTTCACTGCGTTTGGGTCATATGGATCCAAGAATATTAAACAGAATAGCAATATTCAAGGAAACGAGAGTAGTGAGAGTTACAATGATGGCAATAGTCGAATGGAGTTTTATGGTCCACAAAATATGGGCCCCGGCCGACCGTATGGTCTCGGTATGGACCAGCCAGGTTTCAACAGTGCGCAGGCAAATGGCTCCGTGGGGTACAATAATGACCGCCAGAGAAATCGCCGGCGATGAATACGACTGAGGTTTGTTATATTCAAACCAATGCCAACTCACCTATTTTAACAATTCCATTATAATTTCACAGAGACAAGCTGCCTTGGTGGTCTGTCCAATTGACTGTATTACTTATGTACCATTTGATAATATGCAACTACATTATGGTTGTAATATTATATGCTCTGTGCTATGTTTGTCTAAAGAAGATACTTACATAAATTTATTTTAAAAATTGTTGTCTTCTTTTGCAGAAAACGGCTACAATGGGGACTCTCGTCGACGCAGGAGACGTTAAACGCCAGTGAAACAGGAAGTTTAAGCAACTGATAGTTATATAAGATTTGAAGCTGACTTTATATAATTTTCATTCCATGATGTATTTATTCAATGTGTGATTGTTAGTACAGTGCTATCAAAATTCCTAGTTTACATTTCTATTTGTTTGATGAATATCTCTTTTTCTCAATCGAGATCAATAAGTTAGTGTAAATAAATATTCAGTACATTTATATTTAGAGTTATCATTAACGTATATGTATTGGCTTATATTACGAGTTCTTTGTTTCTCGCAACAATCGTATTTTCGATGCAAGCTAATATGGCACTATCAAGCAAGTTACATAACATACATTTTGTACATAAAATTATAATGTCGAATTTTAAGTCACTATTATATCTTTAGATAAGAGTATAGCATCTAATGTTTGAAAGTCTTTAAAATATGCAAACTAATTCTTAAATAATGTAGTTGAAGCCATTGCATAAGTAGCATTTTTTGTACTGAAGTTCTTTTGTATTGTATGTGAAATGGATAATATTGGTCCATTTTAATATCTATCTGTACTGCTTTAACATGCGGTATTCCAAACAATGATAGCTCTGTGCAAATTAAATTTATAACATAATAGTAAGCTTCTTTGGATTTTGTTTACTATGTTTTAAAGTGCATTCTAAGTTCTATAAGTAGCAGGATATTAGATTACGTTATGTATGTACCGTTTTTTATATAGACCTATTAATTTTGGGTCCTATAACCATGAATCTTTGACTAGTAAATTAAATCTCTTCAATAAGAACGAAATAAAAGTTTTACAATAACCTAATATATTTTATTACTATTACCAAATAACACCTCATGTCAGAACTAATCCTGGCTCAAAAAGCTTTAGCTAACTTAAATTTTAGCGTCTGCTCATTAAAAGAAACCAATAGAACATTTTTGAATGGTTGAACATATTAAACATCGGATTTCAAACGAAGAATTGCATCAAAATTGGTTTATTCGTTTTGGACGTAGATAGAGAATGAACCATAGATTGGTCACTAAAATAACAATAGACAACAGAGCGAGACACATTTATAGAACCAGTACTAAGAGTAAGCAAGTCAGATATCGGGTTTTCTATCCCTTTTTGCGACTCACCTTGTTTTGTTGGGAGCCAGTCTAATTTGGCTCCCAACAAACAACAATTGTCAACTGTCAGTGCCATCGTGATACAATTTCTTTGGAAAACTGTGTTTGCGACGCTATATTTTTAATTGTGTGCATGTGTAATTGCAGAACATATATATATTATTTATACTATGGGGCGCTGTAGTGTATTAGGTTGTACAAATCGACCAGAACAAAAAAAATGAAGACATAACCTTTCATCGGTAAATGAGTT
Organism: Plusia festucae; assembly: GCA_950381575.1. Classification (NCBI taxonomy): domain Eukaryota; kingdom Metazoa; phylum Arthropoda; class Insecta; order Lepidoptera; family Noctuidae; genus Plusia; species Plusia festucae. Next base: position 11,069,648 of record OX494434.1, read on the forward strand.
AATTTTTCTAATGTAATAGTAGTATATACGATTTAAAATGTTTATAGAATTCGTCATTCATTATATTAACACGTAATTATCAGAAGTAATCCAAATTTAAAAGTGTTTTAAACGGTTTTATTTGATTTGTTTTTTTATTGTTGTTGTAGTGTATTTTGAGGGATACCAGTGCTCGACAAATTTACCCATAAAAAATACAATATATATAAATTTACCAAATTCCTAATAACGCTATTTCTTTTTTACCAGTTTCCCAAAAAAAAAAAAACAAAAATACGAAATCTGTGGATTCTCCTTACTGGACGAAAAAATTGGCAGCCAAACCAAAGTGCTCGGATATGTTCCAAACATTTTCAAATCTTGCTTTCGCAAGACAAAAAACTATCTGTTTCGAATAAACGTTTTTTCTTTCAACTGTCTTATTTTATTTGTACCTAACTGCATATAAGCTTAAAAGGCATTTTTTAGGGTTCCGTACCCAATGGGTCAAACGGGACCCTATTACTGAGACTTCGCTGTCCGTCCGTCTGTCACCAGGCTGTATCTCATGAACCATGATAGTTAGGTAGTTGAAATTTTACAGATGATGTATTTCTGTTGCCGCTATAACAACAAATACTAAAAACAGAATAAAATAAATATTTAAGGGGGCTCCCATACAAAAGTGATTTTTATAAATAATGGTACGGAACCCTTCGTGCGCGAGTCCGACTCGCACTTGGCCGGTTTTTTATTATACATAGTAATCTTGTTTTGTATGATCATGGGTTAACTACCCATGGGTCGACTACCCACGAATACGGCGTTAAATTGTTCAGCTGGCAACCTCCATTTAATGTCACAAGACTATAGCCATCTCATGTGGGTGAAAGCTAATAGCGAATCTATGGTTCATTCTCTATCTACGGTTTTGGATATAATTATGATGCCATCCCCGAAACCCTATGAAACTTATGAAATCCTTTTTGTCAGGGTTTTGGAAACTAACTAGGATCAATAACTAGATCTAGATGGTAGACGCGATCACTACCAGTCAGACCATTGCTCTCTACACAAAGGCCGTAATGTAACCGTGTGACCTGTTTCCGCGTCTCAGTACTTTATAACGATTTACACGATCCAAAGAATAAATACTGGTACCTATTGGGTCCTACTTCATGGGTCCTACATGTTCACCTATTGAGGTGAAGGCTGGGAGCTGTCCCTTATCGCTTGGGATAAGACTATGCAGACAGAAGTACATACTTGTTTATCCTAGGTATATTATAAGTTAGGCCTGATTTAGGCGATTCACGATCGTCAACTGGCTTCGAGGCTATTGTAGTGATATCTCATATCAGCACATTGTGAGAGAGCCATTCGGTAGTTTGGAATCGTAAGTGAGCGATCATGAGTCGATAATCGACGGTAACTTCATGGCATTTCCTTGCACAGCACCGTCTAACAATAATGACGGTTGTCATAGTAACAATAACTACTTTATTATTTTCCAAGTAAATTTGTTATTTCGTGATGTGATGTTACATTGGACTTAATAAATTTTATATGAAATTGTGTCATTCTTAAAATGAGTTTTTGCGTGGATCTGGTCTCTGAGGACTCTTTTTATGAAAACATAACTTTAGGAGTAACTAAGCTATTGGGTCAGTATTATATTTTTTATCTCGAAGTTACCTCCTAAAATTTCTTACTAATGTTAGTAGTCTATGTAGGTAAGTATATATATAATGGTATCAGTAGTTCTGTCTATGTTAGGTACCTACATGTTAGGTAAATTGTAATTTCAATATCATGGTGCTATTTCTCTACCCTAACACCTACTGTCACTCTACCCACTACTAACACCTGTAAATATTGTGTGTAAAGTTTTTTTTCTTTGAGGAAATTGTATTTGGTTTTATAGAAGGGATTAAGATAATAACAAATAAACAAGAGGATATTTATTATTCTAAAATACTTAGTAGTAAAACAATAATGTAGCCAAAACTTTCTCTAATATGAGTTAGCTTTGTGTTTTGGTAGGAAATTAAATCCATCGGGTACTGGTCCTAGCAACATTTCACTAATTTTTATCCAATCTGTACAATTTCCTGAAGCCATTAATGTTTCTAAGTCATCCCTACCAAAATAAGCCGGTGGTCTTTCATTAATCTTCTGTGGTGGTTGTTCCAGCAACCCAACAGGTACATATCTATATAAGAATGACAACCATTCTAGTAAAAACCTGCGGGTGTTTTCTACACCTTGCACATCAGAGCCCCAGTGCTCTAAACCATAGTTAGTATATTTCTTTAATATATCAAATCTTTCATTGCTTCTTATATCCCAAATTCGTTGTTCTTTAATCTCTGTAAAAATCCAAGGTTTGATGAGTGCTCCTCGTCCAATCATGACTCCTTGTACTGTGGGAGCAATTTTTCTTTTCTCTACATAATCTTCATAGCTTAAAATATCACCATTGCCATAAACTGGGCAAGGTTTTGCTGCCTTAGCACATGTTTCAATGTATTCCCAATCAGAAGACCTGGTATATCTTGCCTCTTTTGACCTTCCATGCACTGTTACAAGTGATGCACCCCATTCAGCCATTTTTGGTATAATAGTGTGTGTTATCTTTTTGTCTTGGTATACACCTGTCCTCATTTTTACAGTGAAAGGAATACTTAATAATTTAGATGCACATCTTACTGATGATTCCAGTGTATTAAGTCTATGCATCATGCCCGAGCCACCACCTTTTTTGTAAATCAAATCAATGGGGCATCCTAAATTTAAGTCAATAAAATCAAGTTCAGTATTCTCTTGTAGTAGCTGGGCTACTTTTGTGATTATATAGATATTGTTACCACATATTTGTGCCCCAAATATTGTTTCTGATTCATGTCTTTTGACTAGAGCCCACTCTTGTTTTAACCCCTTCAGTAAAGATTCACATAAGGCCATTTCTCCACATGTTATATCTGCACCATACTCTTTACATATTCTTCTGAAAGGCAAGTTTCCAACTGTAGTTAAAGGGCTTAAATACAGTTTATCTCTCCAATCTATGGTTTTCTTTTCCCTAGGCAGCAATTTTATCAGGTCCTCATCTGTGACGGCACCACTGCTGTTAGCTTTAGGTATCTCAATATCTGATGTAGAGTTATTGGCATCTGCAACACTGTCTTTAGAATCATTACTAGGTTTCTTCCTTTGGTCCATATGTTTGATCAATTTTTCAGATAAGTTAAAATCATATTTCCTTTTTTGGAGGGCAGTTTGTAGAGCTGGCTGAATGGTATTTTTGGTATCTTCTTTCCATTGCTTCCACTTTTCTAAATCTACTTTGTTGTACCCTTCCTCTGTGATGTGACTAGATCCGAAACGGCAAGAAATGCCTCTGGGACACCTTCCGCGAGTACTGTACAAATGGCAGGTTTCACCTAGGTCCTTAGGTTTAGATTTTATATAATCAAGTTGATCATGTATGTATTTGCAATTATTATACTGGCATGGTTGCGAATTTTCCGGTGACTCGATATTCACTATAGAAGGGCACGGTTTACATTCTTTGCTATCTCTGTAAGTTTTTGGTCTGGCCTTATTTTGGCCTCTCTTTTTATTTTTAGTTGGAACACTTTCATTGTCTTCAGTTCTAGCTATTTTAGTGTCAAGACTATTATCATTTTCGCTGATATCGTCTAATTTCCTTTTAGACGTTAAGTTATCATTGTCGTCACTATTACTTTTAACTGGTCGCTGAATAACGAACTCTTCTTTTATAGCGCAAACTCCAGCCGTAGATTTTGTCATTTTTATATACCTATGAACTGGTATTATATAAAATATCCTTTATAAATTACGAATTTTTACTACTTTTTAGGTTGTATTCACATGTATTCAGAATACGACAGAATATAGTGACATAATGACATTGACGGTTGGTTGACGCTTGACGGTCATGTCATGACGTCATGTGCATGATGTCACATGTTTGACATTGACAAAAATCTTTAATCATATTGTTACATATCTGGCAACTTATATTCATACCAACTTTACAAAGAATGAAACAAGACGAGATTTTGAATGTAACTGCTGTAAAAATCCTCTATCTGTTATAATCTTCTTTACTAATAATAATATAATATCTTGGGACAGCTCACATACGGCTATCTGATCACAAACTAGGGAGAGCCTGTACTATGGTAACCAGACAACTGATAAACATACTTTTATTTCTAAATACATATGTACATATTAAAGATAAATAACAAATAGACTAGATAGATATTACAGGAAACTGATACCTACAAAACATTTATTAGTTTCTTTTATTATTTTAGAGGCGGATCCTCGAATTTGCAATGTCAGCGTAGAACGTAGACATCCTTGTGATCGAGTTGCGATTTCTACTTGGGAGCAGAGGCATTCTGCCGTGCTTCCAGAGGACCTTCGGAACTTTTACGCTTCAAGCGATGGCTTTCAGTTAACGTGGCATTATAAATATTCAGGTACGTAAAACAAGTTTATTCTGAACTATTCTAAACATTTTTTTTATATGAGTAGTTTGACATAGATCTTCAGAGCGCATCTTTTGAGCTTATGTCCAGCATTGAGCACTCAATTCTAAACTTTTCAGCTGATGAAATCTTACCAGTGGGTTCCATTCGGGTTAACTCCTTGAACGAGTTGTGTCTTTCACCGGCCTTAAAAGATTTACTGGACTTTTCGCTCACTAGACAGCAAAGTGGGCCTCGGCCAGTGCTGAATACTAAGAGTAAAGTATTCGAGTTGGACACTTGCAGGACTATTGGAAAGGTATTATTTCTGAATATTAAAATTCCCCTTCAATTATTCTGTTACTCCAAACAAAACAGGCATGACGCAGATTATAGTTCAAGAATCCTAGGCCGCCAAATCTTTTTTGTGGTCTGAGAGTTACCGGGTAGTGTTAGTATACACGTTTTAGGCCGTTAGGTTTTCACTTAGAAGTATAGTAAGTCAAAAGAGTAATATAATAATACCCTACACGCAACAGGACGTTAACCGCTTGAACTTAGTGAATAAGGCCAATTTGCTATACTTACCTAGACAATATATGTACTATTTTGTTTTTATTTCAGATTTGTCTCGTGTATACAGGAGGCGCTTGGTCAGTGTGGCTAGCGACACGTGAAGGTGCTTGGGGCTGGCTTTCAGATTCTTTCACGCATTATTTTAGAATGGCACTCGTACATTTGGGTCTTCCGGGATGGCAGGCAGCCTTTGCTAATCTGCCTCTTATACCTTGGGCTGAAGTAAGGGATCTTTTTTGTGTTATTTACTTAGTGGCTCACATACTTAACGATTCTACATACTCTAATTTTGTATTTGTTACAGCAATTATTTCTTTTACTTGCGCCACATTTATTGGAAAAGTCCGAGATAGAAACTAACTTAATATCGGTTACAAGCGAAACTGGATTGAATCATATTGATCCCAATATCTTCAAGACATCAGTACGTCATCATAAAAATGCTTCGAGACAAAATAACCAGTAGGAGCTGGTTGACAATACTATCGAGTAGAAACCCAGAGAACTAATAAAAGTATTTGAACATCCATGCACAGCAATTTTATTGAAATATGTAAGCATTTAAATAAAAAGAAGCAATGTAGTTACATAATGTATATTGAATAAATCTTGACACAATAAAATTTATAGCTAAACAACGAAATAAAATGGACGGAATGTGAGATTCATAATGAAGTACAAGCTACATTCACAATGTAAATTAAATGTAGCTTAAATAAGTGATACAATACAATAAGCAAGAACATGCCATCCGACATTAAATAACACTAACTTACACTTCTGTACCGGTTGTCTTGTTTTACTTCACAGAAATATACAAACATACACATACTACCTTGACAAAGTATTTATATTATAATAATTCTTAAAAACTAAATCATAATCGATTTGTTGTATAAACTTATGCTGATTTCGTGATAACTTAAGAATTAAACTACTTGACTACAATTTTACTAATGAATATAAATTCTGCTTGTAAAAAATAGCAACAGATTTTGTAAAAAATATTGCATAATAAAATACATTATTTTCTGTGATTTCATGTGATGTGATACTTTTAATTATTAAAATAATTGAACATAAGTATAATTATTCGGCAGTGTGGTATTAACGAACGCATCTACGTATCCTAAAGGCTCACGCACATTGGCGGCAGGCCACAACGCATAGCATTGCATATAACAAAGATCCTATATAATTTTCGTATTATCAGCTAGCTATCAAAAAAATCATGCCACACCGCAATCTACTCGCAGATCGCTTACTATTTCAAGAAACTCATAAAGAACAGTCTATTGCTTTGGACACGCCCCAATGCGACTCTGCTAGAGCAATTCTCGAATGCGGTGCGCTGCGGTCCGTCGCGGTTGTAGTATGCCGAGTCTTAAATAAACTATACCTACATAAGCGAGATGGTTCAAACGTCGCAGACGTCCATGTGGTCGTACAGTTTACACAATAAGCTTAATACTTATAATTTAGGCCATATAGCTGCACATTTCGAGTTTACTCAATACTTAGGTGGGAATATTTAGAATCGTAAAACAAATACAATACTGTCCGAATTTAAATCTATAAAAAACCTAAAGTAAAATTCAAAGAAATAATGCTCTTCACTTGCCTTGCCTTCGGTACTAAATTTAGGCAAGAGTATTGTTTATCCGTCTTCCTGAATGGAACATATTTTAAACGTAATTTTACCGTCCGACATTTTACTTCTAGCCTTTTTTTTTCGTGACATTTCGGACTGTAAGGCCCAGTTCAGCAAGAGCAGAGCAGCGGAGAGGATTTTTTCATCACACTCCAAAATATTCTTTAAAACGATCAACAGAAAGTGCATAAATGTTTAAGCATGACAAAATGCTCGCGCGGTCTCTTTACCACGTGAGCATGAAGGTATAAATACATTTATGCACTTTATTCTCATAGTTTCAAAGTTTATTTTCGAGTAACATAAGAAATCCTCTCCGCTGCGCTGCTTTTGGTCTGCGCTGTGCCTAAAAAATCGGATACTGCCGACTGTCGGAGAGTATTTTTTCTTGTCTTCTACGGCAGTTAGCCTCAGCGCAGGCTTTGACTGCTTGCTGCTGAAGTGCTTTTACTTGCACATGTGATACAATTGTTTTCTAGCCAAAAGAACTTGGTACAAGTCGTAAGGGATAAAGATGGTAACGAGAAAGTCTGACGAATCCTTTATTAGAGTAACTGGAATGCCTTTTAAAATAATTGCGACCTCTTTCTGAGGTTCACGTGGCACATCTTTTCAACGTACTACACTACACCCGCACTCCACAAGCTTAAATAATATTTTTTGATAATGAAATTTAAATAATAAGTTTTTAATACAACCGTGTGATGTCTGCTTAGTCTTATTTTATTAAAGGTACGAAATAATTAATCGATTCGAGCTATCATTTTAGGCGTTAAATGCTTTCTAAGGATAGTGATGTTAATGAAAAATGCAAACGATTTTTAATACTAGAAAATACTTCTGCATATCATAACTTCTTTTTTAATTTAGGTATATTATTTACCTTAATATTTCGTGTGAAAAGCTTAGATATGTAGGAAAAATACTTGCTAAATTCTAATTCAGTGCGGGAAGACGCATGTACTATAAATATAGTGGCGCTAGCGTTGCTGAAAGCGCAAAGTTTGCACGCTTTAGGGTGGTTTAAGACTAGCGTTTTTTTCTATGCGTATACGGTCGTTTTTGGCATACGCACTTACACGCGCGCTTTATTAAACTGAACGTGAGTGTACGCGCTCATTGTTGCGTGTTCACTAAAACAGTCTGATAAGACACGTTCTCGCTCACGCTTATACGCGTCAAGACTTGAAGTAATCAAAGCCGCTTCAAAACGCGTGTACGCGCGCTTTTGAAAACGAGCTGATAACCGCGTATAAAACGCAAGTCTGATACCGCCCTTAGCGGCAGTGTGTTAGCAATGCTAGTAAATCCAGCTGACTGGAACCCACTGATGGTCAGTAGACAGAGAGTGGAGAGCGTCCATTATCTTAGAGTAAGTGGTGTCGGTATTGTTGTTGGTAATGACGAGATCGATGTACTTTTCGTGCTGACGTTGAATCCGGGCGCTGTCTTCTAAAGTTTGCTTCATGTCCTCTTCCTGCGGATTTATAATTGTTTCAATTATTTTATTTATAACGCATGCGGAGCGATTTCTTGTAAATTATCACTTATAGAAAGGAATATGAATTGCTGGAACTGGTTTTTAAATACTGAAAAAATATTAGACAAATATGTTTTCTTTAGACTCATAAACGAATAACTGCGGAATGGAACATTCACGTGACGTCACTCTGTCTCACAATTTGCTTAACGTTGTGACGTTATCGGCCCCCACTCCTAAACTTTAAACTCTTCATCTTCGTATTTTTTTTGGAATAAAAAAAATACATGCATGTGTTAAATATTTTTTTATTATCTGACTGACGGAGAGCACTGAGACTATTATTTTAATTTATTGTTATACCCAGTATAAATACCCTATTAAGTAATTTTTCACAGAACCCATTTTAAATTAATTTTCATAATAATATCTAGAAAGACTAAGTAAGTAATAAGTCTTGACAATATGCTACCACTATCATTCTTAGGCATACTTCCAAATCAAACTACTGCAATACTGTTCAATGACGAGTAGCTAATTCATGCGGCCATATAGCTGCTAAGAATACACTTGACAGGCGAATTTATACTATTAAAAAAATACAATTAAAACAAAATATAGTTATTAAGTAAATAAAAACACAAACCTCGTATAGCGACGCAAGAGACTCGAGAGTGCGCGCGCGCCTCGAACTGTAGCGGATGGAGCTCTGCCTGTCGAACTACGCATGCCACCACACATCAATGCACGAAACATAAAGAGAACATGCTCTATAAACTCTATTAAATGAAATTCAATGCAAATGTATAACAGGAACAGTGTACTGCACATAAATGGTATAATATAATGGTTTTAGTCTGGCAAATTCGTTCGTGACAGTGTCATGGTTCGTGCGGGTGGCGGGGGACGTTACTACCCAATGACGGCGCCCGAATAAGTCTAATGAAACTCCCCCTCTCCCCGCCACGCGCGTACGTGTTACCACCCCCGCTGCCTTAATACACCTTCGCCCGTAGAATAGACGAAGGCTCCCGAGTTTCACGTACGAATTATAACGAAGTTTTGGGAGGGCAATCGTTAATCTAATAATTGCGTTGAAATAAAAATTTACTACCACTGATATGCAGTCAGTACTAAAATAATGTATTGATAGCTTTTTCGCAAGCATAGCTACCTATATAATTATGATATAAGGGCTATAACTATGGCAAAAAAATCTAAATAAAATCAAATACCGTATTACCAAAAAAACTCACTGTTGACTGCCTTCAAACAGTTAAAAAATGTATAATATATACACACTTGCTAACAGTGTATTTTTTTGTGGTAATGCGTATTAATTTAACATTCAATATTTTAATTTGTAATAATAATTATGAAATAAAAACTGTTGTGAAATATAAATATTACCGTTAAATTACGATTGGACGCATATGTAAGGTTCCTGAGTTGTTCGATACCAGGCGCTCCAATCATCACCACGAATGGCAGAAACTCTCCGCTGTTGTGCAGCAGTTTCAGAGATTGCGGTGCGCAGTCCAAAATGCACATTTTACCTGAAATCATTTGAATTTATATTACGTCCATCTTCTTCCAACAAGACGTTTCTCAAGCTATACGGGACCGCTTTAAGTCTAACCGAATTCAGCGTAATAATTTTGTATTTAAATCTTTATTTTTAGTACACATACTAAAACCATAAACTTGACAAATATTTTCGTACAAGAAAGCCAACACAAAAAAAAAAATCACAACAACACAACTGTATGGAAAAACTTGCATACAATAAAATGTATCATGGTGTGAACAATTCAACAACCTATTTTTAAGTTTTTTTTAAAGTAAAGATAAAGTTGTATATTTATTTATATACATACATGTATTGACTCCTCGTCTAAACTGTATCAAGAGATTTTTTCAAAGTCGTATAAAATAATATAGGCTTTAGTATTCTATAAAGTGCATGATGGTGCATGAGTTTACCTACTGATTAATTGTATTTTTTTTCCTTTCTAAGATGTATGAAATAAGTAGTAGTTTCTTTTTAACACACACTGGATTATAGCGATTATTATCACCTTTGTATCTCATGCAGTGAACTATGTGAGAAATAAAGAATCTTTGAACCTAAGCTCACCCTCTTTCATAACGCCTCGTATGGAGTCAAGATGGGTTCCATACAGATGTCCGTTGTGTTCCCCGTACTCGAGGAAGCGGCCGGCGTGGGCGTCGCGTTCCATCTCCTCGCGCGACACGAACCAGTAAGACTGGCCGTTCTCCTCCATAGGCCGTGGGGGGCGAGACGTGTCTGTTTAGAAATTTTAAAATTTGTAGTATTTTTCTTTAAGTCGATTTTTTTTGGTAAGTATATTGTGCTATTTGGAATACAGTAGTATTTGGAAAAATAGCTTGTGTATAAAGCGAGAAGGCGTTAATGCAGTTGTCGGTATGCAATTTTTTGTGCGATTCATGATTACGGGTTTTGCCAGGTATCCTCAATATACTGATGACTATGCAATGTTTTTTTTAAATATAATTTTAGTCAACCCCTGGGTCTGAAAAGTAACCTTTGAATTATCCCCGACGTTTGCCTACAAATTTACATAAAAAGTACTAAACTAAACTTCATTAAAAAAAGTGCTTTATCTGAAAGGACGTTAATATTTTAGATTGCATCGCAGTCTATCCCGGTTGGGCGAAGATTATAAAAAAAAACAGAGACTGAAATTTGTTTATTTTTTAAAAATATAGCGAAGTTTCCATTTTAACATTAACATTTATTTTTGAAAATATAGCGAAGTTTTCAACTTGTTGACAGCAGTCATGAATTGTAAAACCACTTACGAGGCACGACAGCTCCAAACCGGTCCGGGTGTTCCTGTATCATGCGGTTCTTGATGGTCCGCCTGCCGACACCCCTCGTCCCCACCAGAGCCAGCACGCGGCGCAGGAAGGGCGGCGTACGAGCCACCTCCTCGTATAGAGCCAGCTCTGCGCCTTCCAGCTGTACGCTCGAACGAGACTCGTACACAAACTTCTTTTTCTTCTTTGATATCTGATGTAAAAATAAAAAATTTAAGGGTGTCATAGGAGAACATTGTTCACGTCGTTATTTTCTCTTATTTATAAAGGAACCGTTTTAATTTGTTAAATTATGGGTTTATGATAGAGTAAGATAATTATATTATGTACGATATAAGATGTTTATTTTGCTCATTTCTTTTAGTTACTTATACTACATTTGTTTTGCATGCAGAGTTTACCTTTAAGTTATTGTTACACTATTGTCTTTAATTTGTGCTCTTTGATTTTGTCACGATACCAGTGTAAACAATTGTTGGTGAACCAATTAAAAAAATGGTTTTAAACGGAGAATATATTCGTAGGCACTTCGTCTTCTAAATTGGTTTACCATAAAATAAATTCGTTTTACTCATTTTACTATAATGATAAGTAGGAGTACAATGAGGGTTTTTGATATTCAAAAATCCGCTAGGGTCGCTGGTGTAGCATCAGGTCTACCTGTCAATTTCCGCCAATCGCAGGCCAGTAGAATTTAAGTTTGGATTATTCTAGTTAGTGAGCAATTGAAACCAGTGAAACGTAAACGCGGTCAATGTCTACAACATTAACCGTTACGACTATTCTAAGTAAAAGTTAATTATTATACAGATAATGTAACCCTATAAGACTTATATTGAAATAATTGATTACACATAAATTAAAAAACCTACTTCAAAGTAGTACCTCGAAAATACGCAATTTCATATTGATCATTTTTTTTTCGTCATTTTTTATAATTTAGAAACGAAAATAATGAATCGATTTTGATGGAATTTGTATGGGGCTATCACTAAAGCACAATATATTTTGCTAATTAAAGTTTTTTTTAAAACGATTTACTACCTATTGTCCGAGATATAGTGCAACAAACATACAAACGAATTAAAAACCTCATTCTTAATTGGGTTTATAAAAGAGACAAAGAATACCGTACCTAATGAGACATATAAGGTTGCTATTGCGATAAATATTAAGCGTGGGCAGAAGTGTGGGCGCAATGCGATGACTCCTTAAAATATAAGCCTAATAACCTTATTAAGGTCATTCGATTGATACCTATAACTTGTAGTCTAGACAATAGTGTTATTAGAAGCTTTAAACAAACGCTGGTGATTCATAAAGTAGGTATTACCTTTAATACGGAAACAAAAGACTGTTTAGTACGTAAGACACGTCTGCGCTTCACAACAGACGAGTGAGAAATGCTGACGAAAACGTTCGTGAGAATTCGTTGATTCATAAATTGACAATGAAAGTTATTATGTTGTCATACAATAAAATTTCGCTGACATAGTACATTATTTTCGGTACAATGAATGTCGTCCATGGTTCACAGAAGTAATTTGAGTGGAAATTATGTCGTAACATTTATATTCTTCTCACAGAACAAAATTTTTTTTTTACGCTTTTAAATGATTTGATAAATTATCAACTACCTGTTAATATTGAAATAAAACTACTTTAAACGGATTCTATCGCGGTTTATTTTGATTTTGGTTCCCGACGTTTCAACACCTTTGCAGGTGTCATGGTGACGGGCAGACTGTCTGCCCGTGACCATGACATTTATTTATTTATTTCGATGTCTAATATTCGCGTAAACCTCAGAAAACAATATGTACCTGTTAATAGTCAACAGTGTCTACAACAATAAAAAAAAACATGAAAGTAAAAAAAAAACGAGTTTTGTAGTTACCCGAGCACCACAGATACTGATTTTATGCACGAAATCGGCTTCAGGGGGTACATAGGCCTTGCGTCTCTCTTCCAGCTCTGGCGAGGGAATCAATCCCACTACCTCAGGGTTCTCCACATGACTGGCTTGCCACCAATTAGGGTCTTTTCTATCTGTTACCTAAAACCATAAAAGAAAGAAATAAAACAAGGCTCAAGCAACCTTGGGGATATAACTATAATTTTTAAAATTATTGTATTAATTTTATACTAGCTTTTGCTCCCAGCTCTATTCGCATGGGCGAGGTAAAAAGTACCCTGTCTATAGCCTTTTTCGATAAATGGGCAAAACAAAATTCAAATAGTACCAGTAGTTCCCGTGATTATGGTATTCAATTGAAAAACACTATGACTTTAAGTTTTCAAGTTAAATATTAAAATGTATTGAAAATACACAAAAAAAAAGAAGTTAACGGGGAGTTAGGAATTACGCGGGTGAAACCGCGAGGCACAGTTAGTATATATATATTAAAAGTAAAAACTTACTTGTAAGATATCTCCTCTTTTGAATTCCAGACCAATTTCCTTGCATGGCAGCAATGTATCTTCTTTTGGGTCATACTCAAATAATGCTCTCATATAGCACTGGAAAGATATAATCTATTTTAATACAGAATATATTGAACCTAGTATAAATATTATACTTGAACTACTAATGAATCATTAATATAGACCATATTAAATTTGCATAAACCCTATTCACCCAGTAGATCTTAGATTGGATGTCTAGATTGGGCCAAATATACCAATAAATTATTAAATAAATTACCTAAAAAAAACACTGTAATGAAAAACTTAGTCACACATACAATTATTTAATTATTCAAGATATTACATCAAGTCCTTGAAATTTGTAGAAACTTGTCTTTTTATTTAAGTAGAACTAACAATATTTGGACAGCTGTAGCCTTATACAGTTAATAAATAATGTTCCGCCTTCTATCTTGCCCCCTGTACCTCAAAACTAGCAGCGGAAGAGACTTATGTGCTGCCACTAACAATGCCGTAGATGTGCCAACATTTTGGACCACCCAATGGGCGACCCCAAGAAGAAGAGTAACAAAAATATACTTACACTTAGCTTATTAGTTAACTGAGCAGATTTCTCCTTAAGATTAGGTCCTACTTTAAGTGTGATCCTATCATTAGGTTTAGCTACGGCTTCCTTGAGCTGGTCTTCAGAATCTATATGGATTCCATCAACCTCCAGTAACACATCTCCTACAGAGACTAATGCCTGCTTTGCAGCCGCACTACCTGCTAATATCCTAGCTACTATGAGCTGCCCATGCTCATCCGTAGTAACCTGCACAGAGACATAATGACATGTTACTAAAAAGTTATTATCCAAATCAAAACTTTTTTTTGGGTATTTAAATGCTGGTTGTACAGATTCAACCTCATTAGAAATATTAAAAAAGTTTCTTGCTACTTTAAATTAAGTACCATATTGAAACTGTCTATTTAATTCATAAGGCTCTCAAGCTTATTTCGAATTATAGCAATTTTTTAATCAACATTATGACAAAAAGTATAGCTAATTTTATACTTTAATTTATTTAATATAAGGGAACATCTTGAACTAATTTTGTGGATAATTAAATTTACATTTTATATAGTTTACCACAAACTAATTTTGAGTTTCAAGTACTAAATTTAGACATTAAATAAATTTTAGTTTGAGCACTATTACGTGCAATTAGGTTATTTCATACTCACAGTTAATCCTAATGGCTGTCCAGGCACTTTCCTTAGCCCTACTACTTTGACTGTTTCTACTGGCATGTCTCCGTTTTCGTCAGTACTGGCTTCAGTGCCTTCAGCTGAGTCTTTGTTTGTTTCTAAGTCTGATTCCGCTGGCTTCTCATCAATGCCAGATCCTCTTTCAAGCCAAATTTCACCTATTTGATCATGAGCCTCTATTAAAGCCTGTAAAATATGTTAAGATTAAGTTACTGTGCAGATTTCATTGAGTATATTTTGTCTTTAATAATTCTAACGAAATCATGTGTAAATGTTAACTCATATATTTGTATCTATGGCAACTGTTTACATACAAACTATACACTACGCCGTGGATCATAGCTTGTTATACAACAAATGCTTTATCATGGAACCTGGTGAAAGAACTGATGGTTACACAAACAAAGCATGCTGTAATGTTTGTGTTACTTTGTAAACACGTCTCTGAAGGCTGGCTAATATTGGATGGGGCGTACCTACCTTAAAGTGTGCCCTGGACACAATTATAGCGAGTTCGGCTTGTTCAATAGTCCGTATGTTGTTGCCACGGTACTCGCTTAACGAACGTATTATGTTTACGTTGCCCAACGAGACTGGTTTTACGATCAAGTCCTCCTCCGAATCGATAGACTGTAATAACAACACTCACCAGTAATTAAAATAGAACCCAGGATCGAATGTTGGTACTCCAAAATACGAGCTAAGAGCATTAGGCGTGGCACTTGTCGTTAAATATTGATGAATGAAAACTACAATATTGCCGAGCATACACCACGTTTTATTACCAATGCAGACTTAATAATTTATTTATTAACTAATACTGGGTCAAGTAGCAGAAAATAGCTACATTTATGTGATATGTCTGTTTTTGTTGTAATAAATGAACACACCCCGACCGTACACTCGCACGATTTCACGAAAACTTGTTTTCCAACTGCGGGTTTTGACAGTTATTACTAACATCGATATTCAATTGTGATTCTTATTATAATCGTATAATGTTCAAAGTTCAGTAAAGATTTTGTAAATGCTTTGCCGCTGTGTCATTCTGTCACTATAACACAGTGTCTGTCAGTTCAAAAAGAAATGATCCGTTCTTTGTTCGGAAATAATACGAAAGCGTGAGGTTTTATGAAACGGAATATTGTATTTAATTTGTTTTTGCATTTCGTTGTTCATTTTATTACGTTATAATTATATCTATTATTTTCCTATGAAAAATGCTAATTTAATATATGTAACATATCACATATAGCTGGAACCCAAAATTTTGAATGTTTGATTGAAAGATCAATAGTTATTACATTACAATTTACATTATAGGTATTTCATTTTATTATATTTCTTCTTATTTAATGAAGATGACCTACCGGTCAGCAATCCAAGGATAATCGATTTTCTCCGTCTTCGACATGAATAAAATTGTGGTTGCTAATAATTGCATAAATATAATACTGTACCTACTAACTACGCAAGTTTTTGAAATCTTATTATTAGCCTACTTGATTTTAAAAACCTAGTTAGACATACAATATCAAGGGAAATTTTAAAATAATTAATTATAATACTGAAGTAGGTCAACATTAATAGATAATAATAAATAAACCTTACCTCACATTTCCTTCCAAAATCAGGACTTTCAACTATTCCTCTTAAAAATATTACTTCATGATTGTTTAGGTCTTCCTCAGGTTTCTGCTCCTCCTTTTCTAAAATAAAATACTCAGTGTTAGAAGAATTGTGAACATCGCATTATGCCACAGTATAATACTGGTGACATTAAGCCCACGTTATTTGATAACGGTGTTATAGCACACATACCATAATGTCGTTCTGTTTGTGACGCATTGATTTTTTATAAAAGCAAACTGTAGGTACCTGTACCTAAGCACGGTACCTATATCAGTACAAAAAGGTCACGCTAACATTATATTTTATCAATACCTAACATGTGAGCACAGGGATATCCGTTTCCTTTGAGGTTTTTCCCGTAATGAAAATATATCGCCCAAAAGGAGAGTCGTATTTTCAAACATTATTGTAAGAGCATTATTCTTCCGCTATTTGCGAGAAAATAAATGTATTGGATTACGCGGGAATGAGAGGTATGTTTACGTGTGTGCCGTCCACATATTTACTGTTTTTTTTTTCCACGCAGAGCGTAGTTAAGCTTACCAAGAAAGTTCTTTGAGCCTTTCAATAGCTTACTTGTAAATATTTTCTTACGAAAATAGTAGGTATAAGTATCATAGGAACCGTTATAAAACAGAAAACTACTAATTTAGAAGGAAGTTAACAAACTATATAAATGAAGTCGTTTCGCAGTTCCGATGAAAATGCGCTAAAATTTATTTTGCTAAGACGGTTGGCGCCAACTTTTACCGCATAAATTAATGTGTTCAGCTTGAGTAACACTGATTGCCACCTAGCATAAAATGCTTCCCTCTTTTATTAGGTAACCTGGTAACCTATAATGCTGTTGGTTGCTAGGTTACTTGTAGGTACTGTAACTATTACTATTTACTCGATTTACCTAATCTTTGAGCTGCTGAGAATCCCAAACGATACTTTCTCGTAAGCATTGGTAATTTTCGGGTATGAACACAATATTCAAAAAATATTTAACCTAAATGTTTAACCAGTAACGTTTCATGAATATTGTAAAAAAAATCAAGACGGGAAAATGCGGATTCGTAAGAGGAATTTGAACAAGGACAAGATTTTTCCGTTTACTTTGTCGAGTTTCTCGACCTTGTCTGTCTGTATGGCTTCCAATCGCACGAGCATCTTTCAACGCGATCTTTCGTGTTTACCGACTGTTAGAGTGGTCAATGTTTTAAGATTAGCTTTAGATAGGTACGTAGGTACATTTAGACATTAAGCCAACCCTTTAACCCCAACCCTGTAGTGCCATTTTTTTCTATGACATCATGATATTATTATGACTATGATCAGGTTGCCATCTATACTTATCATGGTGACACATTCAAAACGTGAAATTCTCTAAATAAGTACGTGGCAAAGTGTCTGAGAATAATCCCTTACGCATAAACAGGATATTTGGTCAAATAAATGTGGAATTAAGAATACCTGTCAGAGAAAATAGCGATGCTCAAAATACAACTGTCGGATATCACGCAACCATGTTGTTTAATTATGTACATACGTGTAATTAATATTCATTTGGCGTGAACGAATGTATCGTGTATTACTGGAAAAAGGAAATCACAATTCAGGTCATATTTTAAAAATACTGATTTTGATAAGAAGGAATTTGTTTTCGTCGTGTTATCTGTTAGGGTTCAGTCATATGACGCGGAGGCCAAGGAAGTATATTAGTAAAAGATGCTTTGATCTATAAATAAATGTAGTGTCCCGCAGAACTGGACCTTGAAGCTGCGCAACGAACTGCCGGCTGGATGTTATAAAGGGCGATAGATAGAAGAGCCAATGAACTACGCTGAGACACTTAAAACGGTATTAATTCATGACAACTCTAAAATAAAAACCAGTTAGTTTTAAGCGTATTTATATATGCTCAAAGTAAAATCAAATTGTTTGCTGAAAGGTGATGATGGACTTAGTAGACATGAGTGACGCCCACGCCTCACTCATGAAAAGCTTTGCGATGTTAAAATATAACGGAGGACCGTTGGACTGAGTTAACGTTGATAATCTATGCCAGTATTTATGTATACAGGTCTACTTTCTAAAAGTAATTCATTACTAGGATTTAAAAGAAAAATAATTGGATATTGATGGTATTAAAACTACTGACAGTGCCAACACTACCACTTAAGAGCTCCGAATAAAAAAAAAACGAATACATAGACAATTTTTGACAAGTGCTAAACACAAAAAAATATTTAGATCAGGAGGTTCAATATTTTTGTGATTAAGTAAAAGATACGTCATTCGTCCAATATAGGTTGGTAGATAGAGCATTCAACACACTGGGGGTTAACTTGGTGGCTTAACTTAAAACCATTTGAGTGGAACAACACAGTAGGGTTGGGTTACGTGGCAAGATGCTTTTACTTACAATGTAACGGAATTTCGATGACGATACATGTGCATTGATCTAATATATATTAATTCCTGTGTCACGATGTTTGTCCGGGATGAACTCAGAAACTACTGAACCGATTTAAAAAAAATTGCACACAGTATGCAGTTCGATCTAACTTAAAACATAGGATAGCTTACATCTCAAATAGAGCTGCGGGAAACAGCTAGTTATATTATGTAGCTCGCGTAGAGTATTTTCAAGAGAAGAGCATTGTTACATGAAGGCATCAAAAATAAGCTTTTAACTTTTTTTATAAGGTTTCTTTCCTGTTGGATACCTTCTTCTTGCTACTTATAGAAAATGGCTTCACTATGCCTGTCCATCCTATATTTTACATTCGATATCATTCATATGAAATGTAAATAACCATGTCTTATACGAAACGCATATATTGATTTCATAACAAAAGTAAATGTTTGAATTTGGCATGGATGTTTGTTTTCGTAGGAATTCATAAAATGGTACGACATCAATAATAGGCCTACCTAGAAATAGGTACACAATCTTACCTAAATGTTTTATTTTTAGGGTAAAAGAGTTTCTGAGAAAACGGCCTTTATAAACGTTCTACCAGCACTTTGCCGTTACAATTTTCTTTATAAAATATACAGGGAAGGAAAGCGGAAAGAGGAATGTGAATAATTATACAATTTTCATAATGTTTTGTATAATGCAGACACAATAATGCAGCTTAGTTATATTTTACGATTATTAATTTTGTGGAACAGCTAGACTAGACACAGACTATTAATCTGTGTCGGTGATATGGGTCCGTGCCAGGTGTTTAAGTAAACTTATACTGACATTTATTGTATTGATTTTGCTTTTATGATAACATGACTTAACTATGTAGACCACTTCACAATTATTAGGAGTATATATATCAATATATATGAGGAACGTCTTAAATACTTTAAGAAACTCTCACGAATTGAGTACGGTACCCTAAGAAAAGAAGGTACACGTTTTGTATGTAATTTTGCGCTGACGTTGGACAATTTTCAGCAATCGAATTATATATAATGTTTAGCCAGTTTGAAACATAATAAGCATCATTACAACTCTCTTTGAGGTTATGTCATGAAATTCATATTTTCACCGATTCAAATCAGAAAAACTTCACGGACAGAACTCACCTTCGTCGGGAGGCTTATTCCCAAACGTGAAATCCTTAAATCCTCGCCAGTTGACAGTGTATCGTCCGCTGCGTCGCACCATCATTGGTATTTAGGTAAACACTGAACGAAGCGAACGGATAACACGTTGCTCACTAGCGGGTGGACAACGGCATTACCCGGCACCGGCAGAGGCGGCAGATATTCGCGAGCGACGTGCGCGGGATCGATGCGTGGTGGCGACGCGTCACGCGGCCGCCGCGGCGTCAGCTGAGCGCGGCACGTCACGCCGGCGCCGCCCGCCGCCCGCCGCGCCGCGCTTGCGCAAAGCCGCCCGCCCTGCATTCTACGCTCGCCCGCTCACTGACTACGCCTGCCATGTCATCCACCTTATAACGCGTCCCGTTTTTAAACATGAATAAGCAGTCGCCACTTCCTCAAACACGATCGTTCGCAAACAAAGACGCGAGGATTGAATGTGATATTTATCAAATCCATACATCATTGGTTTATTCTCTCGGAGGCCGACGCTCTTTCGCAAGTGTTACGTTGGCGCCGAGCGTTGCGACTATGTTTACGTACACTTTAGTTTTTTGAGCAGCAGACTAAGTTTACTAGCGCACGCGATGTCTACCGACAATAGCACTTACTACATCCAGTTTTAGACTTTTATTGCGAGACTAAAATAAAGATTAGGGAAGTTGGCTTCACACTTTATTGAAGTTGTACGAAATCGTTGTAAATAGCATCCTCGCGGCTCATAAAATTACTCTTAGGCATTTATTGAGAAGCAACGTTTATCTTGTTATTATACACAGCGTATGTAGGTAGGTAAAGATGTCTTATTTGAAGCTACGAAAATGTAGCCATAAAAATATTACGATCGTACTATAAAAATGGTGGCCACTTACATTAGATACTTCACGTAGGTACATTGAAATATTACCTACTACCTATCTTATTTTAGGAACATGTGCGAAAAGCCATATGTTATGAAAATTCTGTAAGTTATTGAAAAACTTTTGGAGAACCAACGTTGATTGAAATATCGTAAGATACTGGTTTGAATTCTGACGTAAAGAAGGAATGTTCAAATTTATGTAAACATTGATACTGATGAATCTGCGATGTCCTATTAACCCTGTTTCTTATTTTATATGGGTTCGCAAAAAACATACTTTGCGTCATTCCAATAAAATTTCGTCGAAGTCGCGTCAATATTTGTCAAACTTAATCTTTCGTATTTATTAGTAATTGTACTGATAATGAGGAAATAATAAAAAAAATGGCAAGTAGATACTGGATATTTTTTTCGTAACTGGTGTTGATTCGGATACTTCTATGTACTAAAATAATGATGTAAAACTTTACGTAAGAATCTTGTGACTTGTTACTTGTTGATCTTACATATTCCTAAGGTCACTTAGATGCGTAGGTAAATTGTTAGGCACAATTTATAAAAAAAGTGAATGATATACATATGATAACCTATTTTTATTTCGTATGAACAGGTTCATAATATTTTTCCCCTGCAATGAAGTCAGTGATGACAATATTGTTACTCAGTCCTGAGCATATATAATAATAAAGATTATACCTTTTCACGTGTTAATTAGTCTACATGATGTCGGTTTGTTGTATTATTTGTACTTTAAACAGCTGAATACTAAATAATAAAAACATTAATTAGGAGGTATTTCAACACAAATAATCAAGGCATAAAAGATTGTTGTGACCAAACAATTTGGCCCTATATGATCATCACTAAATTTGTATTACAGTCAAACGGCAATGAACGTTACTTATCAATAAATTAAGAGGTTTATCTCTTTTTTATTAACATGGAAACAATATTTTACGGATCTGTTGTTCAGATAAATATTTATAGAAATTGAAATAAAACTACTTACACGGGCAGACAGTCTGCCCGTGACCGAAACACCTGCAAAGCTGTTGAAACGTCGGGAACTAAAATCAAAATATACTGCGATAGAATCTGTTTAAAAGTAGTTTTATTTCAATGTCTAATATTTGCGTAAACCTCAGAAAACAATACTTATAGAAAATCGGTGCCATTTTGTCTGAGCGCTATGAATTTCAACACTGCTTAAAAAACCTGCTTAAAATACCTTTTCATGTTTCAATCTTTGTGGTTGTGGTTTACAGATTGTCAAAAGCCAGGTCTAAAGTCCCGAGTGAGTAAGGAAAGTAAGCGAATGCGTACAGTCTGCCTACGTGCGTACTCTACTCTGGTATAGGTATAAACAAATGGCACCAATGCGACCAGGGCCGGATTTAGAACCAGCTCTTTTAGTGTAAAACGTAAATTAGATTCACCTCTTGGTATTCAGATGTGTTGGAAGTCATGATTCTGTTGTTGGATTTACGAAGAATCATATATTCCGTGTTTAAATATACAAAATGGAGTCGATTTCAAAGAAAATGTGGTCTTAGTATTGGGTATATTTCTGGCCGTGTAGTCCGTCACTGACCGGCATTAGATAATTAATGAGTGTTACAATATCGCAGTTGAGCGGGCGCGTGCTCGGCATCGATAACGCAGGTCAGAGGTTACTCTTATAAGTGTGGACGACATCTGTGCCGGAACAGTCAGTACGTTGGGCTATGCGGCGACGCAGCTTCCTACATTCACTCAAAATTAAGTGATTTTATTGATTAATTGGCTTAATCACAATGCCGTGGGCAAGCATCAACAGGTAAATATAGTTCTTCTGCTTTTCTATTTTTTTATCCGGAAAACCACTGTTTTTTTCTAGCTTTTATATTTTTTTTCTAATAAATTTCTTATTTATTATTAGAAAAATAAAAAATAATTGTTTAGTTTTTTTGCAAGTCAGTATATATCTTACCAAGTGATTATTATGAATAATTAATGTTGAATGTAAACATGTTTTCAGAATTTACGCGAAACCATCAAACACAAGTTCAATGGAATCTCCGGTGGCTACCACCTTCAACGCCGGGCCCGCCCTGACAGCTTCGGCTGACTCGGGCGGCCGGTTCGAGTTGAGCGACCACGGGTACGGCAAGAGCTCAGTAAAACTCCTCCACGTACATCGAGATGCAGAGTATCACTCAATCAGAGAATTCGAAGTATTCACAGAACTAAAACTACAGTCAGAAAGCGCATACATCATTGGAGACAATAAAGATGTAGTAGCGACAGACTCACAAAAAAACACAGTGTATTTGTTAGCGAAGAAACATGGAGTGAAAACTCCTGAAGAGTTTGGTGCAGTTGTTGTGGGACATTTCCTGTATATGTATAAGCAAGTTGTAGAGGCTAAATGTAGAGTAGTTGAGTATCCTTGGGAGAGGTTACAGGCCGGCACTCCTCATAATCACGCCTTCTTATTTTCACCGTCCGCAACCAGATGGTGCGAAGTGCGACAAACTCGACATGGTAAGTAATCCTTAATATTTTAAGTTCTATAAACTTTTATGTAGCTGTGACTCGTTGGCATGTATCTTAATGATTTAATTCTGTATCAAACAGAGGCAGTGACCGTGAAGTCAGGGTTAAGTGGACTACGTGTCCTGAAAACAACGCAGTCAGCTTTCGTAGACTTCGTCCAAGATGAGTACACCACGCTTTCAGATGCTGCGGAAAGAATATTCAGGTATTAAAAAAAATATTTAATTTTCATTTGCTAATTTGCGAATAATTTTGTATGAAGATTACGGCAATCCTCGTACAAGGTTCTGAAATCTTCTAGGATCATTTATCTTAATACACAACTCATACCACTTGGCGAAAGAACTTCTTATAGTCGTCCATTTTTTGTCCTCTGCAAATCTCATCTATGCCTTTGCTAACCTGTATTTTTTCTTCAGCACCGTGGTGGAAGCTGAATGGATTTATGACAACATGCGTACGGCGGACTTCGATAACGCATGGCTGACGGTCAAGGACGCTATTTTGGACAAGTTCGCCGGTCCTCCGGATGTTGGCGTGTACTCACCTTCAGTACAACACACCTTGTATCAGGCTCAGAAGACTGTGCTAGAAAAAGTGCCAGAGGTGTGTATCTTGTGTTCCTAATTAATGAAAGTGCAGTTTTGAAAACTTTATTTTGATTTGATTAAACTCATTCCTGGTTACTATCGACTGCCGCGGCGCGGCGTCAACGTTCGTTTTTACGTTTTTAATACAGTTTTGAATGAGAAGCTGTTACTCGTAGACATAAATTAAATTGAAATATAATCGATCTTATTTTTAATTTGCACAACTATTTTAATACCAATTGACTACGCATGCACTGGTGAATTAAGTTTACTATTAATTATGTATGTAACTTTATAGACAATATTTAAACTAACTGCAAATATTTGCACGCGGATAATATTGTAGATATATTCTAAATATTGTTATCAGACCTTTTGATAACATTTGCATTTAGGTAAAGGATGCTAACTCTATCGAGTAGAGTAACTGATTGTTAAACTTCATTTGTATTAGTCCTGTTTTATTTTGACTAGATATGTACCAGCTGGGAAGATCGATAAAATTCTCTTACCGCTGTGTAGTATCACCAATTAATTAAACGGCTGTATTAATTACTCTTTTATCTCAAAAAGCATTACTATTAAATAAACATAGTGTTATCATTTTCGCTCAGTGAGAAATTTCTTTTTAGGGTTCCGTACCTCAAAAGGTAAAAACGGAACCCTTATAGGATCACTTTGTTGTCCGTCTGTCTGTCTGTCTGTCTGTCTGTCTGTCTGTCTGTCTGTCTGTCAAGACCTTTTTTCTCAGGAACGCGTGGAGGTATCAAGCTGAAATTCATATCAAATACTCAAGTCTATGGTCTCTTGGAGCTGTGAAAAAATCAAACTTCTAAGTCAACGCGATCAAAAGATACTCCCGTTTATGCCGCAAATTTTCGACACTCGCAAGGGAATCAAAACCTACAGGGTACTTCCCGTGAACTCAGAATCTTGAAATTTGGTATGAAGCAACGTCTTATAGCAGAAATATAGGAAAAATTGCGAAAAGTATAAATTTTTAGTTATATCATATAATAAAAATATTTTTAATAATTTTAAACTTACTACCCCTTTCCTCATGAACGCGTAGTGGTATTATATTGAAATTCATATCAAATACTCAAATCTATAATACCTTTAAGCTGTAACAAAATCAAACTTCTATGTCAACGCAATCAAAAGAAACAGGAATTAAAACCGCATATTTTGAAACTCGCCACTACTCGCAAGGGAATCAAAACCTACAGGGTACTTCCCGTGAACTCAGAATCTTGAAATTTGGTACGAAGCAACGTCTTATAACACAGATAAAGGAAAAATTGCGAAAAGCATAAATTTTTAGTTACATCATATAATAAAAATATTTTTAATAATTTTAAACTTATTACCCCTTTACTCATGAACGCGTAGTGGTATTATATTGAAATTCTTAACAAATACTCACGTCTATAATAATATCTTTAAGCTGTAACAAAATCAAACTTCTACGTCAACGCAATCAAAAGATACAGCAATTAAAGCCGCATATTTTGAAACTCGCAACTACTCGCAAGGGAATCAAAACCTAAAGGATACTTCCAGACGACCTGGAATCTTGAAATTTGGCATGAAGCAACGTTATAAAGTACACATATAGGAAAAATTCCGAAGATTCTTAAATTTTTAGTTACATCACATAGTATATTTTTTTTAATAATCATAAACTTACTAGCTGACCCAGCAAACGTTGTTCAGCGATTAAAAAAAAAAACAGATGTTGGCCGAAATAAAAATACCATAACTTTTACTTATATACGTACAGGTTTGTACGGAACCCTCGGTGCGCGAGTCTGACTCGCACTTGGCCGGTTTTTTTTCTTTGAGAGTATGTTTTATCAGCTTTTTTTTATGTTGGTCAGAATTTGAATTGTTTATCACTTTGCAAATCCCTTTTGTGTTGTAGTCATATTTGTTCTCCGAACGTAAAATTTATTTTGAGTGATACATAAATAAATAATGCAAGTTTCTATGTTTAGCTCCCGCGGTCAATAGCCCGCAGTGTTGCCGCAGCACACGGTTAGGTATCTCGGGATCCTTTTCGTGGAAAAAATGTAGTTTTTTGGGTGAAGCGACATTTTAAGTACCTACATAGTAAAAAAAATACTCAAAGTTAGAGTTACGTCTTAAATTTACTCAAAAGTAAAAGAAGTCTATGTTTTTGACTAGTATTTTGCGTCTGATTTTTGAGTTTTTTTTTATGTTATGTACAAATTATACTAATCTATTTGAGGTCTCATTTACAACTTTAGTTGTGAGTTCATTAGGACTTTATCTGAACCAGTTAAAGGGCCTTGTTCCGATTAGACAGACATATTTACGTTTTTAGTTGACATGCGGAAGTGTATCCACTAAAGCGTTCTTGGTTCTTGTGTTCTGGTAACGATATATTATTATGATATCAGCTCTACGTCACACTCGGGCTATTTTGTTTTCCAAGCGTCAGTCACGTGAGGCAAAGGTCGCCAGTTTATCAGTTATATTAAATCAGGGGGCCGCCGGGGTTTATTTACGAGTATTTTTTTGGTATATGCGACCTTGTTGTTTAATTATTTATAATGAGTTAACAAAATAATAAAAAATGACGTCTCAATACACAATTAAAAAAAACAGAATTCTTAGTTTTTAATTGTGTATTGAGACGTGATTTGTTCATATTTCGAGTCGTATTTATTGGTTTAAAATGATTAAACAACCTTTTTCTAGGTACTATGTCTCCTGATTACCGAGCCACAATGTCTAGTTTAATAAATAGGATAACTTAATTGTTTTTTAATTTTAAATATCTTTGTTCCCAGATCACTTGGATCAAGATGACGATGCCGAACAAGCACTACCTCAACATCGACATGTCAAAGTTCCCCGCGAACGTGACAAAGGGCGACCCCCGACACCAAATCTACCAGCCCATCGACAAACCCGCTGGCCTCATCTACGCGCAGCTACGCCGTAGACCCAAAAGCCATTTGTGACACCGCGCTGCTACGCCTCGTAGTACGACGCCATTTTAGTTTTATGTTCGTTTTTCCATTATCCTATTTGTAAACAAGGGGACGTTCCTGTTATCCACCCCTTAATCATATTTTTATTCGCTCAGCATTCTAGTAAATATCGCCATTGTAAGTTCATAATTTTGTATAGTTATCGTAATATAATTGTAAACATATAAATTTAATATAATTAATCTAATTGTTATGTAATCTAGTCAAGTAATGACTGTACTAACATAATGTTGGCTACAATTTCGATTCGGTTTCTAACCATATAAGATTGTTACAAATAATCTGATAAGTATGATTAAGCTAAATAATAAACTTTTAAAGTATTAAACTTTTGTTTTAACATTTATTATTACAAAATCACATTGTTGCTTACTTTCACTACGATAGTACGTTTATCATGTTTTTTTTTTATTTTTCTTAAATGAGACTTCCACTCGTTTATACAGGACTGATAGACCAAGGACAATTTTTGATTCAAGGTACACAAAGTTTAATAAAATTACTCTTAAAAATAAATGAATAACATTTTAAAGACGCTTGGTCCCAATGATCTTATCTGCCAGCGCGTACAACTCTTCCACCGTCTGAAAAAAGTAAAAATCTTTTTTAAGAACACATTGAAAACAAAATAAAGACTTCAAAACGTCAGAGAAATAAAAAAAAATCATTGCTAGAATTTTTAAATTAGGAATTATTGTATATGCGTTAGTTTTTCTAGCTTTGTACTTTTAGCAGGAACTTGCTAAAGATGGTTTGCTAAAGAAAACTTAATATTACGTTGTGCCGTGACTCACAGTATCTCAAGAAAATAATAAGACACATAACCGTGTTTGTTCTTTATTGATGTACAAACACGTGCAAGGTTAGGATCGTTATTTCTATAAAGACGTTGTTGTGCTTAACTTCTAATTAATAAAACTATCTAAAATCTGTGAGTCTGCCTTAGGAAAAGTAGACATTATTTATATTCGAGTAGAGTTCAATGTCATATTCCTAATTATAAATGTTGTTAAAATTATAAATATTGTTGACACTAAATTGATCACGCCTAATACATTATCACATCACGTTTTGATACATGCTTTTGCGGAACTAAGAACAGTTTTTTTTATGAGTGAGTAAGGTAAAAGTACCTATTCCCGTTAGTGTACTAGTACCCGTTAACAAGTCAGTTTTTTAATTATTGCATTTTTCTACCAATAATAAAGTAAAGATTGCGAATGGGAATACCTTCTCGGTAATATTATGTACAATTATAATAACAAAACTGTCCAAAAAGTTTAACGGCGTTAAAACTATGCGATGACAAAAGTTGGCTTTGTGAAAATATTATGTAAGTTCAAAGTTCTGTCAGTGAACTACGAAACCACCACGTCGCATTGATGAGCTAGCCATACTGCGACCGATAACGTTAAGGTAAAAGTGTTAATTTTCTAAAATATTTGAATGTATTACGATGCGATTTAACCTATAAATTGAGGTGAATCTAATTGAGAAATAAATATTTTTGCCGTTCACATCTATTGGTACTAACAAACCCCTACTTGTCCTAGTACCCGTTAAAATTTTATGTTTTTTACCGGATATTGGTACACGATGAGCCGTTGTACCGAAACTCGTTATTATGTACTTATTGCCTTGAAATAGGTCTCATTTTCCTTTAAAACTGTAGAATTCATTGCCGGATGTTAAGACTTGTGATTTACAGTTGCATTTTACCCGACATCGTCCTTATTGCCTTGTGTTAAGTTCTCTTTTCCTTCGAATCAACAGATTGTAGTTTCTATGTTCCTTGTTTGTGTTGTAATCCCATGGATTCGATTGCCTCTTTAGTTTTTAATGTGTAACATCTTTACTATCGCTTCTGGGAGTTATTGATTGATTGGTGAGTGGTGGGTGATTGGTCAAATTGAATTGGATTTGGACAAATGTGCCTAGAGGTGAAGTCGAAACCGAAGTCAAAGCGAGGTGAAGATGTCAGATGTCTCACTGGTTTTTTTATGAATTTCCCAATTTTTGCACATTTCGACTTACTGCTGTACTGTAGTTCTAAAAGCAACTTTTTCGATGCGCATCATGTGGCGCTCTGATGTTTTAGTATGGATATTGATAACCAAGCAGTAATTTGAAGCAAACTTCAGACCGGAAAATTTACATTACTCGATCTGTGGATCCTCAACTATTTCCACAAAATGAGCTTGTTCTTTTTATAAAGCTGGCCTGTCCGTTTTCCTATCATGTAAGCTCTTGAGTTAGTAATTTATCATGTTTACGACCATTGAGGCCTGAAGATTTTTAATTATACTACCCTGGGAGAAAGAAATCCATACCATACGCTACGTTTTTTTTTCATAATTTGTATTTTTAGGTTTCAGTTTATTTTTAAGTCATTGAATTACTACCATGTTTTAATGTTTGGTCGTTAAAATATTTTTAAAGTATCTATTTAAAAAGTGTCTATTGATATGAATTCCGAAATTTACAAGAACAGTGTTTTTTTTCTGATAGCCATGGCCGATAGGCAAGAGGTGGTAAAAAAGGAGCCTCAATTTCAGCTGCTACCAAGCAGTTTGGTATCCCACGGTCGACGTTGGATGACAAATTACCCGGCCGCTATTCTGTCGAATACTCCAAAGGACCGGGTATAGTTTTGCTGAAAGAAGAACTAGAAAATTTAAGCAGGTGGATTATTTTTATGGCAAGTAGTGGGTTGCACGACCTCAGACCACCTTGAGGTCGGGCCTGCGGGTGTCAAGGAGGGCAACTCTCGATCAGCTGACAGGCCACGGATGAGACGAACGGGAAGTCCTACCCGTTCGCCCTTGGATGTAGTGAGGGGTGGACATTTTACATCCATCCCTCTGGAAGGAGTCCTTCAAGGACCAAGGCCTGCCAGAGCTGCGTTGGGAATACGCAAGTGATCCCGCGGCTCTGGCTAAGGCAATGATGGGACCGGGGTGTTTTTAGTCGGTTAAAGTCCGATATATCCTCATGCCGTGCCCTCGGCGTGGGGAAGTCATAAGCTTTTCAACCCGCAAAAAAAAAAAAAAAAAAGTAGTGAGTTGCCCCTAAATAAGGCGCAGTTATTGGATAGCGTGAGTTTATTGGTGAAAAAGATGAAGCGAGATAAAACATTGCGAAATGGCAGACCAGGTCATCACTGGTTTGAAGCTTTTATAAAGCGACACCCTGAAGTATGCGAGTGGCCCAAAATTTTACGCAAACCCGTGCTTTAGTCAAAGATAGCGATATAAGACCATGGTTTATAAAAGTGGAAGAAGATTTTATAAAGACGCATCTCGAAGAAGCAACTCGAGATTCACGTAGGATTGTTAATGCAATGAAAGCGCTTTCTTTTTGTCACCGTCTGATAACAGAGTTCTGGCGAAACGAGGCGCAAAAAAAGTTTACAAAGTTATTCCCAGCGGGGAAAAAGAGTGTGTGACCGTCTTGGTAACGGCTAATGCAGCAGGTGAATTGGCGCCTCCGACGGTTTTGTTTAAACTGAAATCAATATATTTGTTGTGCTTTAAGTATTTCATAGGTTTTTTTTGCAGATTTTAGCGTTTTCTTTCTGATTTGTTGTAGGTTAGTGACATTTTTGTGACCAGATATTAAAGGTTACATCTAAACGTGTAACCAAAATATTCTTCAAATAGTTTGTAAGCTAAGTTTAATTAATAATGTGATTCTTAATGATACTGCATCAATATCCGATTTAAAAACTTAAGTTTTTAACTATTACCTATAATTTGTATATATACATTTGAATTTATTTTATTACTAGAATGTATTTTCTTTGAATAAGCTCTTCTTTATATTTATGTTACACAGAAACGCAAAAATAGTTTTTCTGTGAACCTTAACGTAAACCAATAGAGTTCAAATTCGAATTGAAAATTACCGGATTCTGGGACAATTTAACGTTTACTAGTACAAATCTACCGGGTACTGGTACAATTAGCCCTTTATTTTATATTTTTCCATAATTGTTAAAGAAAATTTAAAATAATAATAAAAAATAATATTACAATAAAACTAGTTTAAATTATCTATCTAGTCATGTAATTAGTTTTTTTGCAAGTCTTATAGTTTTAGCATAGCATACCTGCAAAGTCAGTGAAGTTCAAAACTTAACGGTTACTGGGCCGTTTACCTTAATAGGCTGTAGTTGGTTGGATTACTTTGTTATTTTATTTTGATTAAGTGGCTTATTTTCCTAAAACTTTCTAGCAAATGTTTAAAAGATAAAATGTTGTTTATTATACCTACCTTAAATAAAGTACATATTTAAGTTTCATATCACGAGTGTTCTTGTAATCTACAAATAATAGTATGTAAGAAACTGGCACAAATTGCAGAAAGGATAATTTATAATACGGACAGTGGGCACTGATATCATTATCAGTCACTCCCTCGTAAGTAATTGAAACTCGTGTCGAAATGATCTGCAAACTGAATGCATGTTGATTGCCGGCTAGGGAGCCGATTGTGACGTCACGCCCGACTGTCCGTCGCGCATTACCTACTTCATTGTTTGCTAAATAAGCAAGGGGTGTGATTTGGATCGTTGTTGCTGAGCTTTCAAAATAGGTCGATGCTTTTTTATAAACAACTGAATTTCGACGACGACGACGTTCGAAAATTGGAATGCAATCCACGCTTGCGAAATACTTTACCAAACGGTAACCTATGAGCATACTAGCGAAAGGACCTAAAGCTTAAGAGGACACGCGGGTGTACTTTTTCTATACAAACACTCTCGAATGTTTTCAACGAGATTTATGAATGAACTTAAAACTATGATTTCTCGCAGTAATATAGATATGAACCAGTTCTATTTTTCCTTTTAGTCCAAAAGTTATATTTAAATAACTTCAAAAATCACTTATTTTGATCGCATTTTTCAGCGACGTATTGTTTAAATTTGGAACTATTCACTAAAAAGTAGAATTCATAGTTTGTAGTCTTTTCATTCAGTATACGAAATATCTTTTAAATTGGTTTAAAATTGGTGGTGTAAATAGTCGAGAGCAAAAAGTAGTTTTTACGTGGAATATTTAGTGAGATGTACTTTTGATCTTATCACATACACATATAGGTATACAATTCGACTACAAGTTTCTTCAAATACCTACCTAAATAACCAAAGTCTCTCCGCCCGCCTTTTCTCTTAAACATTGAATAAGTTCCACGCATGACAGGTTGTAAACAAAACATGTAATTTTGATAGATTGAGAAATTAATTGAATATGACAGGATGTGAGTTTATATTAGTGGAGTCGTACATAAACAATACAAAGACAGCTTGTAAACAACTCGCCACCGCCGGCCGGCGCTATCGACCCGTGAACTTATAGCAAGCATTGTGACGATTGCTGACGATAAGGAATAACAGAATAGTCCAATGTAACTATTGCTTTAATTATGTACTTATTCGAGACGTAATTAAATTTTTAAGTAATCGATAAAAACCGCAAGAAAATACAAATAAAAAGAAGCTCCAACAAAAAAAAAACTAATGTGGTTTGTCGTATCAGAAAACTTCAGGAAGGTGCTTAATAACTTTTTAGAAGTAGCATATAATATTGTATTTAAAAAACAGTACTAATAATAACTTATTATCGTTGATACGATGAAGAAAAAGTTTAGCTGTTCAACTAGGCAACCACAAGATAATAACTCAGTCGATCAATAAACAATAAATAAATATTCCAATGCGTAAGTTCTGCGAGCATTAAATTAAATTATGGTTTGTTAAAGTCTTAGCCTAAGCCTAAACCTAGAATTTATATTTGGTTTTTATAGTTTTCGAGTGAAATCATAACGTAGATATTATGAGTTACAAATAGTGTCCGACCGAAATTTCGGTTTCGGTTTCGGTTTCGGCCAGTTTCGGCCAAAAAATCAAGTTTCGGCCCGAGTTTCGGTTTCGGCCAAAAACGGCCGAACCCTTCGGCCGCGCCGAAACTTACAACATCGTCCCTTCGGGTCGCGCTCGGCTAACGATTTGGTTATATGATTAACAATTATTTTGATTATCTAATTATATTTGAATTAGCCATTCGAGGCTAACTGATTGTGATATTTGTGAGTACATTTTTTTTTAAATAAAAACGACGCCCGCACTAAGGAATTTAATCCTTGTGTCGCGGGGGATTCACAAACATTCAAATCACAGCACAAAGAACACCCAGACTTGGAACAAGTATCTGTGGATCACACAAATGCTTGTCCCATGCGGGAATCGAACCCGCAGCACGTCGCGCACAGTGGTAATTAGCGTGGAGACCTTTACCACTCGTCTATCCGTGCAATCAAAATGTAAGTAACTGAAAATAAATAAACATAATACTTATATGAGCATCATATTTTAATAATAAATTTGTTTTATTTTATACCACCATTAAAAAATCGCTAACTTTGTGTTACAAATAATGTATTTTTTTCACTTTATAGGGTAGGTAACATTTTCAAACAGAACCTCTGTAACTGTGCTGAAATTCCATTGTGATAAATCTTTGAAAGTAGAAACTTGTAATTATAGGTTGGCGAGATATTAATTTTAGAAAAAAACGGGCTTTCTAACATTATTTCGACATTTTAAGGACTTTTTTTTTTTATAAAAGGTTCGGTTTCGGTTTCGGTTTCGGCCGAAACTACAATGAAACCGAACCTTCGGTTTCGGTTTCGGTTTCGGCAGAATAACATGTTTCGGTCGGTCACTAGTTACAAACATTTGGATAGCACGAGTGAAGTAGCGAGGTTAGGTCATTACTTATCTATCGTGTTCTAACGTGATTCATGACCAGTTATGAACTAGTTTAAGCCAGATATGTAAAGGTCCGCTCAGACGGTTTACTGAACGGCGCACGGCGTGACTACTTGAAGGCTAATTTATAGGCTAGACGTGTCAATCGCGTGCTCCATTGAGAATATATTCAAATTGCATTGGAATCAATGCACAAAAATTAGTCGTTTGTCTTTCTTTATATTTTTGAAACAAAAGATGACCTGACAGACTTTGTCAAAGGCTGAATTAGAAAAGTTGATGGCCATTAAGTTTTCTTTAATTTTTTAATGTTCCAGCAACCTTTTTATTTTTTCCTTTAGAAATAGCAAAATTGGTCCAACCGATCAGGCGTTACGTACTGACGAAGGGAAATAGGGATTCATTTGTATTTATATAGATTAAGCGAAGTACACTACTGAATGAAGGTAGGTACAAATTTACGTAAATGGCTTGAGTTTTTAATGAGAGTAAACATTAGCTGCCGAAACGTTAATGCGGAAAGTTTTTAAGTTCAATACACTAGAACACGCGATTTTGTTTTCAAACTTTTTCAGGTATTTACACAATTCATTTTAACTCGTCAAAGAAATATAAAAATGAGCAATTACCAAAACTTTTATAATATCTACCTTTTTATGGTCCGGGAAAAAAATGATATTATTTCAAAACCAAATATTCAGTAACCAAAGAAAATCGGATCGTAATTCTTAGTCTGAGAAGATTCAATTATAGGAGTGTTCTGCTAGGCAAATGTATAAAAATTAGTTGGCGTGAATAAAAGGGATCAAGAAACCAATAAATATTGAAGTAATTTTCTATGATAGGCAGAATAAAAACTATTAATATACGTATGTAGGTAGTGTCAAAAAAGGCTGTTGGATACAGGGTTGACCCAGCTACTTCGTTGGCGGCAATTCGATACATATTAGATTTCTTTTCTGGCGAAGGCAATCTATCTACCATATCTTGAAGATAATACGATTGTTATCAGATATAACTTGAAACCCTGAAAATAATGTGTGTTATACACGCATTTATGAAAGACAGAACATATTTGATAAAACAGGCATACCTAAACCAAAACGCAAAATGACCGTTAAACAAATTTCTAGAACTCTGTCAGTGTGTTGCGTAATCACGTCTACTGAACCTATAGCTGTTGCTTGACGACCTCCGTGGTCGAGTGGCGTGCACACCGGTTTTCAAGGTGTCGTCAGCTCTGAGGTCCCGGGTGCGATCCCCGGAGGGCAAATTACAAAAAAACTCTTCTACATTGTCTCGGGTCTGGGTGTTTGTGGTACCTTCGTTGTCTGTGATTCCATAACATAAGTGCTTTAGCTACTTTGAATTCGGAGCAATGAAGGTATGTGTTGTCCACATTTATTATTTTATTTATTTATTGATTTATAAATATTTTAATACTTATATTTGATATTTGATATTTATATCATCTGTAACCTTCTTTATATTTACAAATAAATATCTAAACGGTCCTAATAATTGTTAAAAATGTTAGTGGGAGATACAGAACAGGCAAGATAATATCTAACGGATCTAGAAACGATATTCGTTTTATATAATAGTAATACCGATGTAATACGGTAAATAATGTCAGTTGTTCATGGGAAAGCCCAACCACATCAAGTAAATTCATGACAATTTTAGACACGTTAGTATATTTGATCTGAAAAAGCACTTGTCATGGCTTGTCTCATTGAAGGTTAGTGAAAGTTAATATATTTTCCTTAAGATTGATTGCACGTATTTGCCGAGTATGGACAGTTACACGCGCTAGAAGAGTCCATAGATCGTATCGGGGGCGAGCGGGGTCGGGGTCAATCTAACGTGGAACTAATCTGCTTCTAAGCGGTTAGCCACGAGCGATATCACCACTGCACCAGACAATATAAATAAATCAATTACTTATGTAAATTCGTCGTGATAGCGACCCGTTGACACGCTGAAGTCAACTCATCCAGTCCGGTTCTAAACTAAATCGTACATTGTTGATCAATCTAGAAATATTCATTACCGTGAGGTTCTTTAGTGTTTTCACTTCGTTGGTTTCATATTTTAACTGTGAAAACTGATCTTCTGGGAAGCGAACACCCCTCTCGATATCCAATTGCTTATGTTGTTCTAAATCCTGTCGACATTTTGCGAGAAGTTGTTGCTGTGTTAGACTTTCACCAACTTCTTCTGTATCCATAGTTTCATATTCTTCATCTAAGGACTGTAAACAAAGAACATTATTAGGCCGAGTAGATTTTCAGACAAATTTGTTGAGGTAGCTTTTTGGGTCTGTCTTTACCATGTCGATCTTCTGTGCCGCTTTCAACTTCCTGAAGTAAGCATCGGCACGTTTCTTGGAAGCGCGTGCGACTTCACGGTTCACCATCCGCCAGAATACGAAAACTGGGTGATGGTACAGTTCTGGAGGACATTCCTTCAAGGGCGTTTTTCCGACTAGGATCAGTCGTTTGAGCCTCTCCATCTCATCCATCTGTAAAATTAACGTGATTTATAGTGTTAAACAAAGCGTGCAAACGATACGTAAGTCAGGAGTTATAAAATTTAAACCGATGGGGAAGTAGTTATTCGAAGGGGAATTTCTTATTCGCCGCAGCTACCCGTATAAAATGGAATCGTAAAGTTCGTAAACAAAACAATGTTCGATTGATGGCTAATTAGTTTCACGTTGACTGGCGTTTAATAAGCGAAACAGGCACGGAATGTTACTGTCAGTCGAAAATGATACTTAATGTTTTGGGCGTATTTATAATTCTTGGAAAGCGGTTAGTTTTGTCTACAAGCTGCAATATTTTTAAATTAGTAGATAATTACTTTGCGAACAATTAAACACCACAAGGCTTAATTACTGCAAATTTTCAGTTGCTGCTTTATAGTTAGTATATAAACTGACGGCCTTTTTATATTCACGATTTGAGCTTTAATTATAATTATTTGTAACTTTTTTTGTATTGTTATCAACTATCGGTACTAATATTATAAAGATGATAATTTTTTTTGTATGCTGGGTTGAACTCGGGCTTCTCAGTCAATTATTTCAGTGTTAGCCTAGATAACCTATTAATGCCAACCCCACGATGCTCATCCCATGTGTGGACGTTCACATTCGCGGCGAGGTAAGTGCAAACTTGCAGGGATGGCATGCGCGGCTCATCTCTCGTAATGAAGATTACCTAACCCCATTTTTTTTTAAATAGTACTTTATAGTACTCACAACACGCGTGGTGATCCGCTTGTTGAGGTTCTCCTCATTGACGGCGCGGATCCTCTCCTCCAGCTCGGTCATGTAGCTCTTGTCCGTGAGTCGCACCAGGTTGCTGCCCATGTGCTTCTCCAGCCGCGCCCGGACATGCGGATGCGCGAAGCTGAGCAACAAAAAAAAATTTAAAATCCCTTGATACACGACCAATTTATGACAACCCTACTTTCCTTATGTCGGGAATTAACACGACAATTATTAATTTTACATGATAAACTAACTATATGTTTATTGTCTCATGTCAACTTGCGTTTAATTAGGGACTTATGTTGACAAGATAACTTTACACCAATCGCGTAAGAATAGAAAAAAAGATACGTTTTTTTAGTTTAATTTTTTATGTGTCTAAATACATAATTAACACATTATTTCGATTGTTTAGATGACATGATGATGATTTTAGATCATTATTTTTTGAAATATTTTTAACATTTAAAAAGGTGGTGCTTTTTATTCAGTTAAATTTATAGGCTTTTGAGTACCTATCAGTTACAATTTTGTGGTCTATTCACAAAATTCACACGTTTTCATAAAATTTGTAGTTGAGCAACACAATCATATATATAACATTTAATTTATCGTGTAAATTGTTTATTAAGCTAACAATGATATAACTACATTTTGGCGCCATTCCAGTAATGATAATGTGTGGAAGTTGTTAACGGATATC
Organism: Plusia festucae; assembly: GCA_950381575.1. Lineage (NCBI taxonomy): Eukaryota > Metazoa > Arthropoda > Insecta > Lepidoptera > Noctuidae > Plusia > Plusia festucae. Next base: position 11,107,358 of record OX494434.1, read on the forward strand.
ACACGAACGTAAAACTAAACCATTAAAATATACTCATCCATGTTGTTTGGTCATACTTATATTATAATAACTTTGTAATCTGTTAACCCACAGTGCGAAGCGTGGGTGATTTCCCGGTAACATGTATTAACATTTTATCTATAATCTCCAATTATGCTTATAACTTGGAAAAGTGAAAATGTGTAGTGAGCGACAACGGGACAAACCAAAATTTTGATTAGCGGCGAAACAATAAATAAATCAACAATTGGAGGTGTAAACAAAGCCAATTAGGTTGTAAACATTTACAATAAGTTAGCAGCACTAATGTTATGAGTCACTAGTTAGCTCAGACTCACCAGGGCCGCGAGGACTCGTTCGCTTCTTTTTCAGCACCCGTTTTGGCGAACACAAGTTAGAAACAGTTCACGCACCGAAGCCGGCCAGACGTCTCGTCGCCGCCGTAAACTTTTAGTAGTTTTAGCGCTACATGCTCAGTGTCATAGTTGAGACCTTTATCGTGGTGTACGCGGGGCTGGCACGGTATGGCACGGCCCCCACCGACACCACATGTTGGTACAAATTTTGTGTAGAGAAGTGTTCACACTTAGGACCCACGGTTGTAGAGGGTTTCCAAAGTAAACCGGTTTCAGGCTATCTTTAAAGTTTGCTTAACTCTACTTAGGATTCCTTTTTTTATGTATGCACTCGAATTTACATTTTCCTACTAAAATATTTCTATCATAGATAAGATATTATGTAAGCGGCTAAGTGATATGACTGTTTGATTCTTACACTAACCTATAAGAATTATACACACAAGAGAATGTCTTTTCCTATAACTGTACTCATATATTATAAAGCTGAAGAGTTTTTGTTTGACTGAACGCGCTAATCTCAGGATCTACTAGTCCGATTTGAAAAATTCTTTCAGCATTAGATAGCCTATTTATCGACAAAGGGCATATATACCTTGACTACTTTTGCCTATAACCGCAAGCAAAAGCTAGTTACGCAAGCAAGTACCAGTATAAGCAAGTACCAATGCTTTATTAATTCTTAAATGTTTTGTCTATTTGGGTGACATATTGTAGCTGTTATTGTCTAATTTTCTTGAAAAGACGAATTTCACAAAACATGTCCAGAGCCTTGTTCGCATATTCATTTGAAAAAAAATGTACAAGCTCCTTAACATGACGTGACTATTGAAAGTCAACGCCATACATGGCACCGGCATGCCACCTCTAAGTTATTAACTATTGAATGCATAAAGCTGCATACTTACAGCTTAGAAAAAAAAGTGACATGTACAATGTTAACACATTCTTTTGGTATTTTGACAGCATGAGTGTCAGTTGTAATCTATATATATAAAAATGAAACCCGTTTTCCGTTGTCACGACATCACGCGTGAACGGCTGAACCAATTTCGCTAATTCTTTTTTTGTCGTATTTGTTATTATCAGGAGAAGGTTCTTACGAAGGAAAAAAAATAAAAAATGCTCCGTGAAACTTTAAAATTAAAGAAAACTTAACGAATATATTATTAACTGTAACCTTTAAAGAGTTTGACATAACTGTCAGTTTTTTGACATGTCAACGTCTGTCAGGTCAGCTAGTAAATAATAATTTTGCAAGTTTGTAAAGGCAAGAAAATGACTTACAAACGAAGGGATGAAAAGCGTTTAGTTTTATAATAGTTTGGGCACCTCACACACTGTCATCTGATCCTAAACTAGGCAGAGCCTGTACTATGGTGACCAAACAACTGATTCACACTTATATATTTCTAAATAAATATATATAATAGATAAATTACACCCAGACACAGAAAAAAATATCATACTCATGACACGAGCATTTGTCCTGGATGGGAATCGAACTCTCTGGTTTCACAGTCAGTGTCACTAACCACTATACCAACAGGGCAGTCGAAAAAGTTCAAAACTAAACTAGCGGACCTATCCCTAATCCCAGCTTCACACAGATAGACAGTGATAAACGGCTATTAACTCAAAAACCTTCCTCCTAAATCTCTTCATCTAATGCTCTTTATCTAAAACTCTGCATTAAAATCCGTTGCGTTGTTTAAAAGATCTAAGCGTAGGGACATCGTTATATAATATGTAAAGATAGTAGGCCACAGACTTATGAATTTATAGATGGATAATAAATAGCATCTAGCTAAGGCTTAGCTTAGTTTAGAGAGAACGAGAGTACTGTTTAAACAGGGTGGTTCAAATAGCCACTAATGTTTGTTTTAATGTATGTATATACAGAATTAATTTAAAAGAAGTGCCTATATTCAACGAGGTAAACAGGTCCACAAAACTGAACAACTTTCCCAAAGGAATATAGGTCGAAATATTAAAATGTAAAATGAACTTTTCATACAAAGTGACAGGTCACGTGACTTATGTTTGTATAAAACATGATTTTAAATTCTTTTTTTCTTTTTTTTTTTTTTCTTTTCTTTTAATAAAACGACGCCCGCACTAAGGAATTTAATCCTTGTGTCGCGGGGGTTTCACAAACATTCAAATCACATGCACTAAGAACACCCAGACTTGGAACAAGCATTTGTGGATCACACAAATGCTTGTCTCATGCGGGGATCGAACCCGCAGCACGTTGCGCACAGTGGTCATTAGCGTGGTGACCTATACCACTCGGCTATCCGTGCAGTCAAAAATTAATCCTGTATATAAATGAATGTTTGTCTGTATTCCTTTATAGAATTATAAACTATGCATTTGATCTTGTGACGATCTTTATCAAAGTTATTGTGTATGAGCCCACGTTTTGAGTACGACCAGTTTTCGAGATATGGCGCCACTGTCATTCCAATGATTATGACTGATCAACGCAAACAAAGTCGCGGGTACAGCTAGTGAAACATAAAAACTTGTACAGTTGCAAGCAACCTAAGTTGAATATTCTAGAAAGTTACATTATAAATGATATCTACATTGTCGTTATTACTATGTAAAATAATGATTTAAAGTAATCAAGTTACTTGTACTATATTCATTATTACGGGAAAGTTAGCAGCGGTTGTAGCGGACATGAACTTAGGACCTTATCAATGCGATTGCTAACTGGGTTTCACCCCAACAATTGTGATATGCTGATAAGTGGTTCCGTAGTGCGTAGTAACCATGGAAATGAGAAAACAAAAAACTCCTTCATGATGTCTTGGTGGCCTAGCGGTTCAATTAACAGAATTTCGCGCCCAAGGTTGCAGGTTCGAACCCAATACAGGCAAGTACCCGTGACTTTTAAAGTATAATATAATTTCTCAATCGGTTAATTGGTGAAGGAAGACATCGTGAGAAACAGGATTCCACAAATTGGAATCTGAAATCGCCAACCTGCAGTGCGTCAGCGTGGTGGTTAATGCTCGTTCCTTCTCTATATGAGAAGAGGCCTGTGCCTAGTGGGACATTTATAGGCCATTATTACTCGATCATTGTCTTCATTCTAAAACCACTTTAGTTTCAGTAAAAAATAAGCATGAACATGGAGAAAAAGATAAAAATTATATTTACCTAAATCCTCTTGCATTAATTAGAATCTTCTATAAACACAGAACAAAGAACACCTGTACCTAACAGTGCATGAAGTATTAAATAAATAAATAAACACTAATAAAAATGATTTAAATCACTCAAAACATAATCTCACTGCTTTTACGCAACCATTTCAGAAAATATACTATGTAGTTGGAGTAAATAAACAATATTTGCTATCCTGTAATGTGAGGTGTGGTTGCTAGGCAACGGGGGCCAGCGAGGGCATTGTTGCGAGGGTACATTTTGGTGGATGGTGACACGTTGACACGGCTGCGAGGTGAAAACATGAACAAAAATCATTAACACCTACTACACGCATCAAACTGAACTTGTAACTTTATTTCTTTGTCAGAATTTCCTAAAAAAAAAAAAAAATTCAGTACGGCTCCATCGGCGTCTATGTTTTGTGTAGTAACAAATTATATTAATCTATAGATATTTGAGTAGCTTGAAAAAATGTAGAGAACCTACAAAAAGTTCTTTTTGTTTGAGTCCATGGTATTCTTTGATTAATAAATGCTCATTTTAATAAAATACATTAACTATATTACTATTGATACTGATTGTACTGACTTAAAACATTGTCTTAGATTTTCAAACTAATTTTCTTATATCTAGAATCTATTGGATCCAGCGCTCATTTGAAATTCATATTGATATCGAAAGCTTAGGTAATGTAAGTTACAATGTTATATAAGGTGACTGTAACTTAAGGTGAAGGCAAGGTACAGATTATGTTGGGTATGTTAGGTAGACTGTATTATGGTATCTAGCCATACTATTTTATAGTAACGTACATTTGTAAAAAACTAGCTGCGACCTGCGGTGTTACCCGCGGTTTATAACTTATTTTTTCGGAATAGAAAGTGTTAATCTAGGATGTCACTTACCTCTATACCAAACCCCCTGCATACTAAATTTCATAAAAATCGTTGGAGCCGTTTCCGAGATTCAGATTATATATTATAGATACAGATTTACAAGAATTGCTCGTTTAAAGATCTAAGATTCTTGTTAACCCCTCGTGCTAAGCTAATTTGTTTGTGTTACGAGTGGGTCCACGTCGGTAGTGCAATGGGTGGGATTCTAACCCGCAACCGTGATTGCAAGTCCGACGCTCTAGCCTAGACCGCTTAAAAACTGACAAAGAAGCCTCTTACTTATATTATTTTTAATTTATTTATTATCCATTAACACAAGCAGAGTGATTTAGAATTCATACTTAGTTTATATTTTTTATAGTTTGTTTTTTTTTTTGCCAAGATTTATCTTATAAGTCGTAATGGCGCTTATCACTGACAATATTTAACGACCTAGAAGAAAAGTAGCTAAGTATGTAGGTTTGTATACTGAAAACTAGATTGCGTGATTCCATTTTTAGAAGCGATTAGGTAATCAGTTCATTAGTTGTTTTAGGTCATATTTAATTTATATTAAGCACCGCTTATCGCTACAAAAGATATTTGCTATTTTGAAACAAACAATCCGTTACTGCGATTTATTTTAATTGTAGATAGCGTAAACTATGACATTAGCCATTTACGCATCAATTATTAAACTTGTACGGTTAAACGATGATCAATAAATTGAAATATACAGAATGTTTTTTTTAGTGCCACTTGGAAGAAGGTTATATTCCTTCATTTTAAAAAAGAAATAAATTTGTATTCATATTATATTTTTTGAAATACACTTGGCCGAAATCAAACGTAATAAAATCCAAACATTACACCTGTAGGTACTCTTATGATATCAAATTATCAATCAATAGGGTCAATGATAAAGATCAATTCTCTCTTTCAAATATGGTAATCAGGTGGTGTACAAAGCGTATTTTAATTTATTTTTTCTTTTATCTCCAGTATTTAGAGTACTTTCTCTCTTGGTGACATAATCTAAATCCAGCCTGTATTTTCCAAATTATGTTAGAGTTACAGGAACTACTTTTCACCACGTGATAATGTGTTATCGAAAGTGAGTTATCTCAACATTTTCTAGATGATTGTGTAGGAATTTGTTTATACTAACGCTCGGCACCTACGACCCAGGAAGTACTATTTTTTTTTCAAACGATTATCTTTGAGTGAATAATTATGTACACAGAACACTTACATAATGTAGTACAGTTATTTAAAAGGAATCTATTCGTCTGTTCGTTTGCTGTTTGACGTCCGTTTGTTTTTAATTTGCATTCTATTTTAAACGATAATGGTATTTAAATATGCCTACTGGAGCCAAGCTGTCTGACAGATTCAACTTCTGCAATCAACATTATAGGCACTCCCAATCTCACTTGTGTTTACGGTACTCAAATTACCCGTGACGATACGTTTATTCGTCATCACAGTAAGTCATCGATGCGAACGTAGCAGCCGAGGGTAAATGCCAAATACCAGTTCAACGTATGAATGTATGACTTTTAAAATCTTCGTGATTAATGTAAGAGTGATTCATGTATGGACTAATGAAGCTTTTGCTTTGAATACAAATAAAATGTTAAGTACGTAATGAGTAAGTATTTATTTGTAAATGGGAATAAATAATTATTTAGACACATTAATTAATAATAATATTAATGATAAAAAAATAGCCTATGCTTCGTCTTAGTATAAATAAAAATGCACTGAGATACTTATATAAAGTGCGAGTCGGACTCACGCACCGAGGGTTCCGTACAAAACTAAATTTAAAATAATTAAAATTATATGATGTAACTGGCTTAAATGTTGGCTTGGAAGTTTGATTTTTTTCTCAGCTCTAAGAGGCAGTAGACTTGAGTATTTGATATAAATTCCAGCTTGATACATCCACGCAAACCTAAGAAAGTGTTTTAACGGACAGATGGACGGACAACAAAGTGATTTGTTTTTTCCTTTCGACGTACGAAACCCTAAAAATGGTTTACGTCATCTAGATTTTTCAAACAGACTAGTCTCAACTAATTTTTACTTCAAAATATTTCCAACAATATAAGCAAGAACGATCAATCTATTGAATTATAGTTGCACTTAATATAACGATGCTATTATCTACTTTACGGATAACCAGAGTGGTTATTTTAATATTCCTTATTACGATATAATCGTTCTAAAACGGGCGAACCGACCCAGTCACCCAACCTACTTTATATTTTTAACTAGTGACTGATAAGCACTCAATGCAAAATATTTTGACTGGCCTGTTGGTCTAGTGGTTAGTGACTAGACTGCTACACCAGAGGTCTTAGGTTCGATTCTAACCCAGGACAAATCTTTGTGTGATGAGCACGATCATTTGTTCTGTGGTGTTATTTATCTATAATATGTATGTATTTAGAAATATATAAGTATGTTTATCAGTTGTCTGGTTACCATAGTACAGGCTCTGCCTAGTTTGGGATCAGATGGCCGTGTGTGAGTTGTCCCAAGATATTATTATTATTATTTCGCATTCTAACGGCCGAATACTAAAACGTCAATCAATTTGATGCCGCCATTATGTCTCATGCTGTCTCTCTCATTTTAAGGTGAATAGTAGCGACAGATAGACATTTAAGAACGTTTAGCGTTAATTAGCGTATTTGGGGGTAAAGCTTACTTTTAATCGACAACAAATTATTATTATTAATTTATTATTTTTAATAGAAAAGAAAAAGATTACTAGCAATGTGGGTCGCATATAGTAAGCTCGTTAACCCCTCGTGCTAAGCTAAGATGCTTGTGTTACGAGTGGGTTCACGTCGGTAATGTAATGGGTGGGATTCGAACCCGCAACATAATCGCAAGTCCGACGCCCTAGCCATTATACTTATAGTTATCAGTTTATTTACTGTTTTTCAAAGTTGTCCCTCGTTCGATCGTTATACGTTTTGATACTGAAGTTTGTCGCTACCCGACAGCAATAACAATGCCCTGAATTTTTAGTAGTTATACTAACAAAGTGAACACTAAAATAGTATGATTATGAGTCGTGGAAAAGCTCGCAATAAAAGTTTATTCCAAGTGTTTATTGTACCCTGAATATGGCTGGGCGTGTCTTGAAGTTTGTTAGACATTGGCTGACATATAGGTACATCTATTATATATAATTCCAGTGTCACGATTTGTCCGCGATGAGCTCCCGAAACTACTGAACCGATTTAAATCAAATTTGCACACCGTGTGCAGTTTGATCCAAATTAAAAGATAGGAAAGCTTGCATCTCAATTATATAAAAAATAATTTTTAGATCGCGGGCGGAGCTGCGGGAAACAGCTAGTTAACATGTAAATTTCTGTCTGTGACTAAACACTGATGTACAGTATGTTACTACGAACGCCATTACTTACAGTTTCTGTCATTCATCAACGTTATTTTCACGTTTAGAATCAATAAACTATGACTACAATTAAGGACTACATAGTTTTCAATTTTCCTAATGAGGATGAGACACTTCAATCAAGATACCCCAAAATAAAAATCTTCAATAGAAGCAGTGCAACATGGAAATCCGACATTATACCGAGAAGCCGTGATATTTTTACAGCTACTAAACGTCACTGACTACGATTTTAGAATTTATGTACTCACAGTCTACTTTTCATGAGGTTTAGAATTTATGTTTTATGCATAAAATGGATGATGCTATTCCTATTGAGATTGGGCGAGATTCCAAAGTGTCATCATTAACATTATTTACGTTATTGTGATCAGTTTTCAAAGTTAGTCACGTAAATATATTTTTAATAGGATGTTGTTGAGTATATTAACGTAAACAGGAGACTGTTCTGCGAATTTAACAAAAAATTATTCGGGAAGACGATGGACGCTTACGGAATCAATTAAAACGCTTTTCAATTTGTGAGTTTTCAAGTTATTTATTTGTCATTATTATTTATTTATCCTCAAATTTATTTAAATTATTTAAAAGAATTTAAAGTTAATTTCATATGCCATACATTATTTATTTGTATTTTAGGTTCAGTATACAAACAGATCCCTCCTACATGTGCTGATGGTGACCAACGGGATGGTTTTAGTGAGGTAAAAATCCCACACTGCTCAGCCTTAATCCCCATAAGGCCGGGCGCCTTTTGAAGGTTACCCCCCGAAAACAAAAAAAAAAAAAAGGTTCAGTAGGATACAATATATAATTTTATAATGTACAAATCGTTCAAGATTCTTAATTCTTATAGATTCGGAAAAAAGTGAGTCGGACAGACATGACGAATCTATAAGGGTTCCATTTTTTTTCCATTTGGCTACGGAACCCTAAAAACAGAAAACGTCTGCGCGGCACCAGGAGAAAACAAGATTCTCTCTTATTGAATGCATTTATGTATTGGCATCTCTCCACCGAAACACTTACCGAGTATCTAGTGAATATTTAAGTGACCTAGAATGTGTCAATCAAGTGTATCGTAAAAGCGGCAAGAGTTACAATCGTATTAATGTCAAGGGGATGGACTGCGGGTATGACTGCGGAACTATTCCAAATATCGTCCCCTTTATGTATTTACCAGCTTTTGCTTGCGGCTTCGCTTGCATGGGCGTCGGTTATCGGGGCCTAAATTATAGCCTATAGACTTCCTCAATAAGTGGGCTATCTAACAGTAAAATATTTTTTCAAATGGAACCAGTAGTTCCTGAGTATTAGCGGTTCAACCAACCAAACAAACTCTTCAGCTTTATAATATTATTATAGTTGGGTTTTATTATAGTTGGGTTTGGGTTCCTAGTTACATACGTAATGTATGTAACTAGGAACCAGGGCATTTTGCTATTTATTTTATCTTTCCAACTAGTTAAAATGAAAAACCCAACTATTAAGGTATAAGGTAGGTTATTAAGTATAGTGCTACTTCTTCGAGTCCCTTGAACCACAGTTTTATAGATTTGGATATTGGCTGTCAGTCTTTCAGTCTAGTACTGTCTGACCTAGTTTTTGGAGGTGGTTAAATGTTAACGGGTAAGTTGAATAGAAATAGGACTATTCCTATGATAACCGTATTCAAATATTGTGTTTTAGGTTTTATAACCCTAACCAGCATAAAGTACATAGCGTAAAGTATAATATCCCAAACATAATGATAAATTGATAATGTATTTTTTTATATATATTTTCACATGTTTGATATATCCGCCATTAATATCCGTATAGCTACAGAGCGTGTAATAAGATAAAGTTATACCTACCTTGATAAATGAGTAATAAAATTATTCAGCAACTTTGAGGTCATGGACCTTAAGATTGTTGTAGGCAACACATTTATTGAAACGTGGTTTATTCTACCGCAGAAAACAAAAAAATGGTAACGTGAAAAATCTGTGAAAAATCCAAGACAACCTATAAACTTAAAACCTTTATAAAGAATAAAAAAATGTAAAAGTACTTAACGAGAGGTGAGTCTTATAAAATGTTGTAGTTTCTTAGAATAGTGGTGTATTGTAAAACCCTTACCTCTGACTAATTTCAACCTAATAATGGTAATGAGTTCGCCCCTCAGGTCTCCCCTTAGCACAACAGAACCTTACGAAAGACGATGGTGGCGTCACGTGTTTGTAATAAACATTAGCTACTAGCTGTTTGCCGCAGCTCCGCCCGCGGTTTATTTATTCTTTTAGATATAATTTAAACCCATGTCATCCGGGGATACTGTAGCTTCCCAACAGTGAACAATATTTTACAAATCGGTTCAGTAAATTCGGAGCCTATTCAATGCAAACTAACTAACAAACAAACAATATTTTTTTCTAATGACTAAACTGAAGATTGAGTCAACTTTTCCACGATGGTCCGAAGTGAGCCGGACTACTTTGAAATAACCTCATAATTGAATAGTAGAGAATGTATGTGTGTCATGTACTGAATTTCAGCATCATCAACTCAGCCTGTCGCGGTCCACTGCCAGACATAGGTCTCTCTTAAGTTGTGCCACAATACTCCATTCTCCCACCTTGTGATTCCGGTCCCAGCTAACCTTTTGGCTACCGAATGTCGAAATTCCAAAATGAATCACGATTGACACGTCATGAGTTCATGACAGACGAAAAGTAAATAAAGTGATAAAATATCGCTTTGTGTGATTAAGCCCGCGATATTTAAGTAGGCATTTAATTTATTGTAAATGACCTGAAAAGTCAAGGGTTGTTAACATTATGAACAGCTTTTATCAATAAAACTTTAAGTACCGACTTAGTTCCAAAAATATCTGAGAACTTATATATTTTATGAACGTATTCTCAAATGATAAATATTAAAATCCTTTAATTAATCCATAAATACCTAAATAAATATGGACAACATCACATACATTGCTCTGATTACAAAGTAAGTAGCTAAAGCACTTGTGATATGAAATCAGAGACAACGACTACATTAACACGTCCGGTGATCGAACCTGGGACCTCAGAGATGGCGACACCTTGAAAACCGGTGTGTACGCCGCTCGAACACGGAGGTCATCGAAATATAAGAACATACACTACAGATTCTTTAATTCTAGACTTAGTTATAAGCTTGTAAAGCAGATTAGAAATACCACCACATCTTCGACTCTACATAATATTATTTCTAAAATAGTTATTTAAACGGATCTAAACGACTCTGACATTTTTAATAGCTAGCCGTTTAATAGAATAAACGGGCACAAAAACATTCAACCGACTGGCAGTTACTGTTGTCGTTGTCAGCCATAATTAAAAGCACATGGCCGAAAATATTAAAAAAAAAATCAACCGAATTGAGTATCGCCACCTTTTTTATTTTATTTTTTTTATTAAAGGTATCTTTGAATATTATAAAAAAATGAAGCTAATAATATGTTGTCACTAAATAATAATCCCAACAACACAATTTCGTAGTTTACCATAACCACACAACTTCGTTTTCTAAGTTGGCAACTATGAATTATGATGAGCATACAACACAGTTTAAAAAAAAAAGTTGTATGTACCCACCTATGTCATGCAGGATTTACATACTGTATATACAACTTTGATCAAATATTGCATACGCCTAATACGAATCAATGTGATATAGAATATAAAGTTTATACATATAATTATAAAAAAAATGTGTTTCTTTATAAATGCTACCATTTTATTTAGGGTTAATAAATAATTCCTTGTTGTGAATATTGTTATTGTTAATGACGTTATTGTTGTTCGTATTGTTACGATTATTCTAAGAATGTGCGATGTTATAAAACATGTTTTTGTCCTATTTATTTGTAAACAAACAACAAACACACCCATTTCTTGGAAAATTCGATTGCTTCCTCTCAAAAGACCGATATACTAATCTGATTAATGATGCATGCAATTAATATCGATACTTACGTAAAACCATTATAACTTACAGAATGATAAAAGTATATTGATGTAAACAGGGAAAACAATGATCACTCGTGCTTTTGATAACCTATCTGCATCTGAATATTACGTATTTGCAACAATAATTATTGTTTAAGTTGATTTTAATTGTTAGGTACCGTTTAACAAGGAAGCAAAATAAAAATTAATTGAAATAACATGAAATAAATTCTTATGTATTTATGTATTGTTATGTTTTGTATTATAAGGAATTGTGTAGATTTTAGAAACGTAAATAACATCAATAAGTTACTAGAAACGAACAAAAACAATACATATTAAATTTTGAAACAAACAAACGTGTTTTTTTGGATATACATACAAACGATATAATAATATCTGTCTTTTAATTACTCATTTTAAGAAGAAGTAATTAGTAAAACTTTATCATAGTTTTTTTTTAAATATTAATGTGATTAACGTGTTTTTCAACTTATCTTATTACGTTCGCATATTTTACTGAGAAAAAAATGTCGATAAAAAAATGATCGAAAAAATCTGTGATAACAATGTCACGAGTATCCGCAAATGTTTACGTTTAATATGGGAATGAATACACGACAAGTACAAGTGACGCAAAGTGTTTGGACATTCGCATTTATTATTATCGGAGTACTTTGAACCACAATAAGAGCGTGTTTCTCCCGCCACACCGCGGCACCGCGGCACCGCCACCATCCCGCGAGATAACACACTCAAATTTTAACGATGATTTATTATCCTTTTGTAAAGTTACTCAATGTAAACAAACTTGAAATTAATTTGTTTTCATTAGCTGTGAAGAGCGTAAATATTTTACAAACGGAATTTATTAATATCGCACTTGGTAATGCCCTTACCACAACAACTGAAATAACATCGTGAGAGAATTCATTGTAATATAATAGATCAGATGTATTTGTGTAATGAAAAATATTGTGAAAATACAAGCAAATAAACTTGCATTATGGATTAAATTATTTTTTATTTTTTCAGTAAATTGCGTGTGATTTTAAAGCCGTTAATTATACTGAAATGTTTATGAATGATAACGAGCTAAAACAGATATGATTGATGAGAATATGTGAAAGCTAAATTTAAGTCAAAACACGTATGTGTTTGTTAAGTGCTGAAGTGGTAAAGCGATGATGAAAACCTGAGTGAAGATGTTCTTCTTGTAGGGACATCGAGAAAGGCTGTGTAATCTTCAGCATCAGCAGCAGAGCGTCTCCGGCCGCGGCCAGCGAGCAGCTCTATAGTCGTCCAGAATGAGCTTTCAGAGGCGTTCGACGGTGTTCGCTGCATCTTCAGTTTTATCACACTTGCATGTTGCTCGACCCACGGCTTAAGGTGCAATGACTGCCGCCGCCATCATAGTTCCGACCACCCCTTCCCCCATAGATTCGACACCCGTCGGCTCACACGCGAACATTAATCTCTGGCCTCGACACCTTTCATGGATAATTCCCCGCGTATTCACTGATGTCTACAGACACTTACACGAGTTTTAACAGTTCTTTCAGAAAGTTAATAGTTAATTTATGTACTCATTCAAAGTTCTTAATAACGTCGTTTATTTATGTTTTCTTTCCAAGCTCTATCGAAGTTCATCGTATGAGTTTCACCATTTAGGTTATTTATTAACTTTACTTTACTTTACAATACAATAATCATTTATAAACTACGTGATGTGTGTTTATTATTTTAGGTAAACAACATGTGTTTATCTATTGGATACTTCGTTTAAATGCGGCACATTTGTAATTCTGCTTCATCCGGATTTGACCCGGATAGCGCCAACGTCGCCGGTCGCGACCGGGTCAGCCGGATGCTTTTGTGGCGGCCTTCGCAGACTCACGAAAATAATTACAGTCGCTACATTTTTCGATACAATAGAGTTTTTCCAATAAAAGCATTTGCGTTAGACATTATAATATACTTGTAACAGCGGAATTTGTCAAAAGTCAGGAGAGTCGTGTGAGCTTCCAAGCATGGCATATTGCACGATCGGTTTGATTTATGAAAGCAACTGAATATCGTTGGATGGGTGGCAGGTAATATTGTCATGTCGTATGGTATGGCACATTGTAAATAAAGATGTTACGATACTATAACTGTGGGAGGTCACGAGAGCCCGTCGGCACGTGCCTTATATCATTATGTTTACACAAGTGTAATAAAAACATTTGATTAGGTTGACGTCAGATAATTTGGAGGTCTAATGAACTAGTTGAATTATAGATAAACGAAACTTTATCAATTTAAGTTGGTAGGTTGTTAATTTAGTTTAATGAAGACTGTTGCTATGGTATTTTCAAAATCATCGTGTCATGGCACATTTTTAAGTAATATGATTTTAGCCTAATTTAATGGGAATTGTGACTATAGGCTGTTTTTTTTAATTCTGGAGACTCAATTGACAAGTACAAATGCCATAATGACATAGTTTACAATAGGTTTAATGTCAGTTTTGACATTTGCGCTTGTCAATTTAATATCCAGGATTAAAAAAAAACGGACTAAAGCTACTAGAATTTCTGTTTTAAAAAGTTAGGGTTTGTGCTTCGCGAATTCGTAACGAAATCCAATAGAATCTAGGCATTCACTGAAATGTTAAAATACCTGATACTATTAAGTGGAGTCGAACAATTTAGTTTCCATTAGGTAATGTAATCGAAACGAGGTTAAGTAAGGAGATCGCGTGATAGAACTAATATAAAAAGCAAAATGAATCCGTTTCGATTGCTTCAAATCAAACACTAACAAATTGAATCCTTCACTCTTCGCGTCTGCGAATACTTTTGACTTTGATGGATGGGTAAAGTTTTAGTGTTTTAGTTACGCATGTTGAATGAGGAGCTCGTGGCCGAGTTTATGCCGTCAGTTTGACCGATAATAAAAGTTAGATATAGATAATACAGTTTCCCTGCGGGCTACCCAGGAAAGAAGGTTGTGGAGTCGGAAAGGCAGTCGCACCATGTTAAATGCGATATTCAGCTGAATCCGGTGCGACTGGATGCCGAATTGCCGACCCTAACACAGCTTGAGAAAAGTAAACAGAAGGGGACTTACGCATATTGAATGATAACGGCTTGCCACCATCGCGGTAGATCTGGCAGTTGGAATCTTTTCATTTTTTTGCGACCCATTTCAGCCTCGACAACTTCATCTTCCCCCTCCACCTGCAAATGTATTGATTTAATTCTACTGATATTTATTTGAAAGTATTTAAATTGTAAGGTCTTATGGCCGTACTAAACCGTCAATCAGTTTGAAGCCACCGTTAAGTCTCATGCTGTCTCTGTCACTTTAAGGTGTAAATAGCGACAGATAAACATTTAAGACTGTGTTAAAGTTAACTGACGTTTCATTATTCGGGGGTTAGAATCTTATTCAAAAGCCTATGTTCATGCGCATGGCTTTACCAGGGGTAAAGGCGCTGTTCCACTGCGGCGCACGCGGTGGAATAGCACCTTTGAAAAGGTTGACTGTACATTGCATGTTAGGCGGCCTGAAAGATAATAGAGCAACTATGCTGCATGTGACCGCTTGTTCCCTTTGACGTGTTTTTGCGCACTATGAAATTCATGCAAAGCCAAGCTTCACTCCTGCGTAGCGTCTCGCGTGTATCTTCACGCATGTGTGTGTGAGCAAATGTCACAAATGAACTCTAACAAGTGAAAATATGGGCTAACGTGGGCGTGGACTGCATGGGCCTGTGCGCTGCATGAGCCGCGGTGGAGCCATGCTTTAAGGTTGCCTGTCTATTGAGTAATAGGCAAGCCTAAAAGGGAAAGGAGCACCACTCTGGTAGCTTAAGCTGGTAACATTCCGGTTGTTTATGCTGTTAATAGTACGCGGGACGCAGAATGTCCATGAGTATTGCCCCGTGTAAAATCGTAATAGTAGTCATAATTCTGTTGATTTGAAAGTTGTTGGTTTTCGGGATCTATTATCTGAAAAGGTCCGCTACTTGACTGGAGATGCGAGTTGCATAAATCTATATCCAGTATTTACTGTATTTTTTTATTAATTGATGAATTATAAATTCTAATAAAAATGGAATAGTCATTAGGTACCTCCTGTAAGCCAATAATATTGTTTATATGGGTAACGTATGCATGAGTTCGCATTAATTCCCGTGACGTATTGTATTAGGTATACATTATTGTATTTTAAAACTTCTTGGTATAAAACTTTGGGGAAGAGACGATTTTAAGCAGATGATACCTAATAGGACCCATCGTAAGAACTTGTAAAAGAAACCTATTAGTTTTGGCTGTTCTTGCTTTATAATATTAGAACACATACATACTTGAATTTTTACTCTTTTGTCCTTATCGTCCTGATTTTCCAAATCAAGGTTTCCGTCAGGTTGATTATTTGCATTGTCATCCATGTTTTCGATTTTCTAGATACTTTATTCAAGACACAATTAACACTAGATAATTTACTACGCGACGCTCACAAAATACTCTAAACAATTTTATTTATTTAAGCATAATACAATAATTTAGTAAAATAAAATTTTGATTGTGCCTACTTGAAGTAGACCACTATAGATTTTGAAAGGATTTTGACATTTGTATTTTGAAAGGTTTTTTTTTTTACAAATCTATCATAAGGTTAGTAGAATACATTACAATGTCTTTGACCATCCCATATACCCATGAAGGTATAGTATACCATGAGTATACCTTCATGCATATACCATACCCACATTATGCCATATTTTAAGCCTATTATGGATACATCTTTATGGTAGAACAAGAGTAAAAAAAACCTTTTTGCAGAGAACAAGAACCTCTTTTTAAAGTGTGATGTATGAGGACTCCGAGGTCCTCGATGGTTCCTACTTTACGGACGTTACCAATCTTACTTTAGATTATTCTGAGTCTCGCCTAGACTCTAGAGTATTACTAGTGTTCTGTGACTCAGATTAAGAACTCAGACGAGAAGGACTTTAGCTAATCTTTCAACACATAAAAATCTCTTTCTCTAAATATGTGCAAAACAATTTTTTTTACTGTTATATTACTTGTTATATATACTTTGTAAAATCAATGAAACTACAAAGTTAGAACTCAGGTATATTAGAATCCATCGAAATCCTTAAGATTAATGTCTTTATTTTTATGTTTGTTAATGGCAGCTTTCCAAAGACGTCTCATTTCTGGATCTGATGGACCCCAATCATTGTTTGGGCGACAGCTATCCCGAATGCGCTAGAATAAAAAGTATTCGTTGAATATTATTTGATTAATGGTTACTTATAGGGGTGGAACAGATAAGAAAAATGAATGAAGAATGAGACAATGTTTTAGCGGAAAAATAGCTATAATTTTAATCTGGATTAATTTTTCAAATATTCAAATTCACTGGACCGTACTAAATTCCATTTCAAACGAAAATAAGAACTCTTGAAATTGCATGGCACTTATCTTATATGACCAGTTTAAGAGATCGTTTTAGTTGTTAAAACATGAGCATGTACAGTCACGAGCATAAATATGCATACACATAGCGAAATTGTAAAACTTATTTAGCGAGAAGTTTTTGTTTGATGATTTGAGAACTGTTATAATTTTATGTTGTTAAATAATTAAAAGTTGAATTGATGGTGAGTTTCTCTTCCATTATTGTTCTACAATTTCGCTATGTGTATACATATTATTTTATATAACGTGTTATAAAAATATTGTGATACTTTTCGTACTCATAAAGTACATGTTATTATGATATCTATAAACGTAAATGTAGAGTGGTTTGAATTTACTGCTAAAGTGTGAAAGCCCCAAAAGCATGCATTATAGTTCAAATAACAAAATAATGATGAGAAAAGCCAACCGAATTCTCAGAAATCTTGTTACATTTACAAATTATTAAGCGATCCATTCAATCTTCGATTCACAGGAACTTATATTAATTGGTATGAGTAAATATTTGCACCTGGATACTGGAATCACATTTTATTATAGCATAAGAATTTGAAGTTTATTTTTTTGTTCAGTTTATTACTGAAATGTTTGTTCAGATATAAAATGGGATACCAACCTCTGTGAATGAGCCTTTGGACTTGAAAAGAACTCGTATTGCGTATATTGGGATGCATATTACTGATACGAGAGCGATGCACCAGCCTGCAAGACCTGATGCCTCTTTAAGGGAATACACTGCTATTACCTGCAACAGAAGCAGTTAGATGGTAAGGATATATACCTACACATTTTGTCGGTATAAATAAAACTAAACTGCAACTAATTAAACCACGTACGAATTACGGTAAGAAAACAATATTATTTGAAGAAGCACAGATGTACAATAAATTACCCGACGATTTGAAAAAATGCAATAATATAAATTCATTTAAAACTAAACTAAAGGCACACGTGCGCTCATTGTTATTCATAAATAAATGTGCACGCGTGTTCCTACAACTGGTTTCATAACTTAAGTATCACGTCTTATGTCTACAAATAAGCAAGTTCAGAGGCAAATTGTATTATATTCATGTAGTCACGTTGTATCTCATTTTAAGTGAACTGTAAAGTTTTTATGAGAAATAAAGTTCTTTAAACCTATAAATACCATTTAGCCTACTGCAGTCTGTAGGCTAACCACCGTTTTCTGAATTGAGAACGTCGCAAACTTTGATCAACCAATCGCGTGACACGTGTGTCATTGCTCGACCGACTCGACTATTCCGTGGCCCAAGTACAGTTTGAGAAATTGTCAAGTTGGAATCTTTTCAGAAATCCGCCGTAATATACCAGTTTTTTTAGTTTAAGACACCTAACGTTAAGCAACTAAATCATCGGTATTTATTTGTAGTTGAAAGTTGAGTTAGATTTGAATGTATTCGCGGTGGTTTGCAACGCGTTCCCGCATGGTCCCCAGTATAAGGGAAAGGAGAAGCACTCCGGCGGTTTAAGGCGGTAAGAGTCCTGCATACCCCTCCGCCTTCCCCAGGGCGGAGGAAGTGCAAGTAGATTTCCCCCGAAGAAGAAAAAAAAAAAGATTTGAATGTATCAATAATTGTACACCGCTATCGTTCCGGCTGTCACACCGGTACGGTATGACACCGCTATTGTTCTCAAGCCTCGTCTTTGAGTGATTAGTTTAGTGTATTTCAAAATTATCGGAAAGCCAGTGAATCTATTAGAAGAAGGTACCTAGTTTGAGTTGGAAAATGCCTTGCACGTGACAAAAGAACAAGTCCAGTACTGTAACAGATGATCTGTTCGCAAATAGGTCACCAGTACTCTATAGGTACCCCATTTATGTGAGGTACTATAATCGGGCCATTCAGTGTAATCTAATAATTTTTCCACTTATAGACTGCTTCATTAATTCAATTAGGAGTGGAAATAGCTCTGTCGGGAATAAATGGAGGCTCTGTTATAATGACAGGAGCCGACATAAACAAGCTTTATTATTCATTTTATTACATAATGACTACTCTCGCCCGCGGGTCTGATTACGTGCTCGTATTTTATGTGTCTCAACTTGAAAATGTCTGAAGGTCTTCTATTGTTGGAATAAAAAGTTGAATTTATAAGCCGAGCCCTTAAAACTACTTTAGTAAAAAGTTTGGACCATTAATGTGTCTACCTTTCTTTTGCCAAAAAGTTCTTGACATGATTTTTGCGTAATTTTGGGGGTAGGGATAAAATGATGGATCTAGTTTTAAATCTTTCTTTCTAGTCGTACACTCTTGACAGAGTGGTCGTGGTCATGCCTCGGTTGGTTCTTGTGCCACCGATGCTCTCGCTTGCTAGTTTTAAATATGTATCTATTTTAACTGATTATCATTTGTTTTTTAGAATATACTGATGATTGTCGTTTGTTTTGGAAGTTGCTTTCTGTACATGTCAAAAATTTTACAAGATCTTTGAATTTAGAATTGCTTTTATATACTTGTAAGTCGATATGTTAAGCATAGACTAGGCTCAGGTCAAACAGACAGATTAACTCACAAATTGGTTTATTAAAAATAAATCTATAACTTAGTACCTATGTCCCTTGCAATACCAATAGAGCCCATTGTTATTGATTACTTCTTATCATTTCCTGTGACCGAAAGATGTACATTTATAGTACCTAGTGTAGTACAAAGAAGAATGCTCCCTGAGTGTACTATAAGTTTGTCGATTATTAAAAATAATCAGTGAAATCGAGTTATCGCTCTAAAAGTTAGAATATCCAGCTTTGTAATCTTTAAATAAGAAATCCCGCTTTATCATGGGCATCACGTAATGTCAGTGCTGATACCAATACACAGAGTTTGAGCTTGTTTGAAAAAAAATGAAATTAGTTAATTAATCTTTTTATGTAAATTTTTGACCTATGTAAATTTAGGAAATAATGTGTCATATTTATGAGATTAATTTGAAAATATAGTATTCAGCTAAATCCAGTGAGACTGGAAGCCGACCCCAACATAGCTTGAGAAAAGGTTAGGCAGAAGATTTATGACATTAATTTTGTTCTGGTGCTATTGTTATAATTGTTATTTTCTTATCATTAAAATCTTTTTTTTTCTTTTCGTCTACTTGACAAGATTACGAACAATCGAAACCTTTATTTTAATACGGACAGTTGCTATACTAACCAATAATATGATAGGCAGAACATATCTCCACAGTATTAGCCACATTCTTCCCAAAGGTCTCCCAGTCATGAACAGCACGTCCGCTGAGAACCTTTTTTGCCCATAAGTGTATACAGCGGCTATTATCTCCAGGGCACACACCAGTGGAATGCAGGCTATTGCTACGTGAGTGTCCAGTAGACCGATCACGTGAAGACCACCCTAAAAAGAATTATGAACCAGGATTTAAAAAAAAAACTTTTTTATCAGGTGAAATGTAAAACAAATAAGGATGAGGTCTTATCTTCCTCATTAGTAATTTGAATGGAGGGATGCAAATGAAGATCATTGTTAGATGAGACATCCCTTAAGACAGAAAACAACGATAGTAACTATTAACTACTTATGTACACTTTCACAATTTCCTTATCCTTTGAACCATAATTATTTGTTCCTTTACAGTATTTGACAGTAAAGGTGTACGGGACCAAAGTATTAGGTATATGGTAAAATGGTCAATAATAGCATATCAGGTGTGAATTAATAATACCCGTATGAGTCATTAAAACGCCCCGGCTCAATTACTTCGACGATATAACACAACAATCGCTGTTATCAGACAAAATGAGTTCACAATCATGCATGGAACTTCAAGCTATTTAGTCACGCGATCCCGTCATTGAATTGCAACTTGCGAAATGAACCAACACCGAACAATACTATTTTATCTATTTGCTGACGTATTCTGCTATGTAAATGCACATTGATGTGATATAAAGACATTTGGATACAAACCTCTGTATTGCAGATGATTGATGAGGCGAATAGAATCAAACACGTAAACAACGTCGCCAGTCGTTTTCGTGCTCGGAACAATGGGTATTCATCTACTAGTCCCGCTATTACTCCTTCTATCGTAACAAACTGTTAAAAATAAAAAAAAGATTCAAAAAATGTGTATGACGTCATCGGTTCATAACTCTATAAATAATATTATTACCATTGAGTCAATTCCAAGGAAAAAAAGCATGATAAAGAAACAGACAGCCCAAAAATTTGGTGTGGGCATCATGGCGACGGCAGCCGGATATGTAATGAAAGCCAACCCTGGTCCAGCTTTGGCTACTTCACCAACAGATACCCCTGAACGTTCTGCTGCGAATCCAAGAACGGAAAATACGACGAAGCCAGCCCAAATACTCGTTCCGCTATTCACTAAAGGTATTATGATTGAAGACCTGAAAACATGTATTTGTTTAATAAGTAAAGGAGCATCGTGATACAGAAAAGGTTTAGAAGCAAAAGGGGAATCCAATACTTCAGATTTTTGTAGTGAAACTTATTGAAACTAGCCATGCAGACTAAACCACCCCATCCTGGTCCTAATGAGTAAAATATCTGAGTAGCTGCATCTATCCATACCTGGAAAATATAAAACAGAAGTTTTATTAATCAATCAGGAAAACAATAACGATTGTTGTGAATTGTATTGCAGTATATAAGAGAAAGTTTTGGCCTTGACCTCAATCAAAAAGTTGGCCTAGATACTTACTTTTGGTTTCTTCAAATGCCCCCAATCTGGCAGTATATAAAACTGAATGCCCTTCCAAGCGCCAGGCAACGTGACGCCGCGAATCAATAATGCACACAGCACTACATAAGGAAACCCAACAGTAAAGTACACGATCTGAAAAACAAAAATAAACACATGGATTCCGAGAATATAAGTTCGACGAAAAAGTATATTCATTTAAGTGACTGACAAAACGGCAGCGTGCCAAGAAACATCAATGGGGGAAAATAATCAGAAGCTCACCTTTCCAACGCTCTTGACACCGTTACATATGCAGAGGTAGACGATGATCCAACAAATTACGTTACACCAGAATATTGGCCACACGATGCCGCCAATGTGAGTAATGTCGGGAGACACATGTAGAAGCCGAATGCTGAAAAATATGCTGATATGAATAATCCAGCCTTTTGAAGTTTTTTACTCGACATAGGTTTAAAACATTATTATTACACTTACTGAAAAAATTCATCTTCAGGCGTGGTCACCGATCCATTTCCCGTGAAGATGCTAGAATTCCCATTAATCTGAAAATAATTTCATACAGCTTATTCAAGATATAATCCATAAACAAAATGTTTGACTGTATAACTAATATTACAAACCTCAGTGCACTTGTCAGTATTCCAGGAATTACCACAACTCTGCCAAGGCAAGGGCGAGCTCATGGAGTGATAAATGTAGAGAAGAGGATACGACATAATAGATGCGAAGTAAGTTATGGCTATTACGTTCACGACGATGGCTGCATAACCCGCTCCTGTCGAGGAAGTGCTAAACATAGATGTTGGAAGTTATAAACAAACCAATGTTATTGCAAATCTCACCTTTAAACAACGGGTTAATGTTGAAAACTGAAACGCATCCCGCGCTTGCGAACTGCCCTAATGTTGTTTCTAAGTAAACAAGCGGGATGCCGCATATAAATAATGTGAGGAAGTAGGGAATGAGGAAAGCCCCTGCAACATAAACAAAGATTAAGAAGAATTGGATAATTTAGATTCTTTTAATGTTTTGTTTTGAATCAGTGAAGTCAATAGAAACAAACTGATCGATAACAGGCTTACCAATAAAAACTCACCTCCGCCATTTCTGTAGCACAGATAAGGGAATCTCCAAACATTTCCGATTCCGACCGCGTATCCAAGACATGACAGCAAATATTCAGCCTCACTGGCCCAACGCTCATGTGGAGTTACAGCCATTCACTTGCAATTGACCGCTGGACTCCACAATTGATCGTGTACTGGACGTCTGAGACTATTATCGATAAATTGAGGATATGAATACTTGGTATAAACAATTTAAACCGATTAACACATGTAGGGATGTATTGTTACTATTTTTGACCGACGAGATCCTCTGGTTACTGCTGTTTCTGGGTGCCTGCGAGTACTAAATGTCGTATAAAATGATTTTAA
Source organism: Plusia festucae (assembly GCA_950381575.1). Lineage (NCBI taxonomy): Eukaryota > Metazoa > Arthropoda > Insecta > Lepidoptera > Noctuidae > Plusia > Plusia festucae. Next base: position 11,130,802 of record OX494434.1, read on the forward strand.
AAAGAAACTACGCATGGGAAGACCGAAACATTACCTAGAGTCTATTTCTTTGTAAAATGTGTATAATGAAATATTGCTCTTGACATTCGAAGTTCGCCTCCAATATACCTTACCCAAACAATGAAAAACTTTAGATATTAGAAAATGTATTTAATTTACAATCAAACCAGGAGTTCACTCATTAATATTTGTTCATAGTAACGTTTAGTAGGTACACTACGGCCGCTATTTCTTGGCGAGTCTTAAAGTGTTACAAGATACTGTCGTCTCCTTTTCACCCACCGTTTATGCGTAATCGCATCTCACGCAAACTTTCTTGTATCTCTTTTTAGGTTCGCCAAGATTCGTCCGTATTGTATATCCTATTAAACAGCACGTAGTGTGTCGATCCCAACACCAAAATGGCATGTGAGGTTGTCTGGCGGGAATTGTCGTGAACCGATATCAGTTCCATCTGATTTTCCTTTGGGATTTTTTACAGGTGTTTGACTGTATTGTATTACCTGAAATAGAATTATCAAGTGAACAACAAACACATATACAAGTATAAAATATATAACACATGCACGCAGAGCTTGATTCTTGCGCAAATAAATTTACAAAGAATTCAGGTTAGAAAGTACAGACTTAGGTAATGAATTATTGATTTGCAGTTTATGAATTTCCTATTTTTGTTTTTGTCGACAAAGGTAAGATATATATGATAAGATGATGATGATGTGCGTTTTTAATACATTACGTTAAATAATGCTTGAAAGTTTTTGTGTAAAGGTTAATGCTAATGATACATCATTCAAGAATAGGTATAATAATTACTTATACCTCATTTTTATAAGCTAAACGCCTGATTTAAACTTTTGCTGTAAAGTGTATTACCATTTTACAGTTATTTAAATGTACGATTATTAGATAAGTTCGGACGAAAATGAAGCAAGTCGCAAATGCTTATGAAATGGGTTTCAGTTACAAGGATTTAATGTCTAAATATAAAACTGTTTACGTATTCCTGAAACTGAAGATATGTGGCTCATAACCTGCTTTACTTGCAGCTGTTGGCTGTTTTCAAGATTGTTAAAACATTACAAGCAGACCCGGCAAACGTTGTCTTGGAGAGATTACTTATTCCGGAGAGAGAACCTACTCACCTAGGTTAGGGGTATAAAAATAGTCTATGACCTATTCTCAGACCTAAAATTGATGAAAGTTTTTCGGAGGACTTTGATAGCAACATCTTGATAGGAGATTTTTATGATGGATGGATGAAAGCTTTTCACACTTCATTTGCCTTATTCTTATTGAAGTATAATAATTGTTGTTGTGGTGCGACTTACTTTATATTATTTGGGATATGTTATTCCTTGAAAATCAGACTTTGTAGTATTTGTCGGTTTTTTGTTTACTATCTACATAATATAAAACTTCAAAAGCTCTCATTTACGATACAAGCGCAATGAACAGCAAACAAGTAAAACGTGTATATTTTATATCATGTTATAAATACCTGAAAGCTATTTGAAAAACATCAAAAGAATCATAAATATCGAGGTAATAAAATGACGCACCACTCACACTTTTTATCGATAAATCAAATTTGTCTCTTACGTCACTTTATTATTTTGGCAAGAGATTCTTCAAAAATTGAGATCGGGATTGATATACGATGCTGTATAAAGTATTTTAAAGAGGCCAGTAAAATTTTAAATGGTTTAGAAATAAAATAACAGAGATAAATTTCCCTCTATTTAAAATAATATAAACGAACTAATTTTACACTATAAAAATACTAAATGATTTCTTGGTGGCAAAGATAGTAAATATTTAATTTTTAAATATTCTGCAAGAACAAAATTAATCCTTACTACAGGTATATAATAATATATTTAATATTATTATATTTATTTAATATTATAAATGCGAAAGTAACTCTGTCTGTAAGTGTTACGCAATCACGCTTAAACTTCTGAACCGATTTAAATGAAACTTAGTACAGAGATAGTCAAGACCCTCGGAAAGGACATAGACAACTTTTTCCTTGATAGCCAACACCCACGCGTGCGGAGTCGCGGGCTACAGCTAGTTTAATAATATATTTTTTTCCAATCATAATAGCTTCACAAAAAAGCTTCTTCGATAGCCAGTCATGGATTATTATTAAAAACAGTTGAACTTTTTTTCATTTAATTGTATCTACTAACTACTACTTACAAAGGATATTTGAAAACTTACAGAAAGGTCTCCATCACCCCAATGGATGGCATTATTGGTGCCTAATGAGTCGTCCCAATGGAAGTGTTGGTACGGCTGGCTCCAGTCCACAGCCCTAAGGGCTAACCTCATGGTGGCGATCACCACCCTCATCTCGCCCGGCGGCGTCCTCATGACGTGGGAGCTCTTCCTGTCTGTCTTTCCAACTTTCACTGGCGGGTATGTCTGTCATACAAATATTTAAAACGCTAGGAAGCTGGTGAAACTTTCGTCGCAATTTTTTTTGTTTCTAAATAAAAACGACGCCCGCACTAAGGAATTCAATACTTGTGTCGCGGGGGTTTCACAAACAATCAAAATAATCACATGCACAAAGAACACCCAGACTGGAAACAAGCATTTGTGGATCTCACAAATGCTTGTCTCATGCGGGGATCGAACCCGGAGCACGTCGCGCACAGTGGTCATTGACGTGGTGTCCTGTACCACTCGGCTAATTTGAGACAACCCCCAAATTCTCACGCACTGATCATAAGATTTTTTTAAATATCTATTCGTCTATCCTCCGAATACTGAAATGCAAATTAACTTTAAATGTTCGGAAACATCTAACTGTCACTATTTCTCATTTGAGTATTGAGAACATCGAAATATATTCCGATCTTATATTATGTATTTGTAAGACAGAGTTTAACATACATACAGAAACTAAGTGATCATAAGTAAAATTAAATTTGCTGATCCCCCCTGAAGGGTCGAGACGTAAATAAACAAATTATTTAATTTAAAGGGTCAGCCTCATAACACCACTTGAGGAAGCCGTTACAAGGTTTATTCCTTGACAAATTGGCTGTTCTTCACAGGGCAATTACGTCAATGGCATCTCAATTGTCAAATTTTCCAATAATATAAAATTAACTGCAAAGTTTTAGCGATTGGCGGAAACAAAGTCTTAAATAATTATAATTAGTCCTTATATGACTGAAATAAAATATTCTTTTAGCCAAATTTTAACAGTTTTTGGGGTAGATTTGCAGTCACTGCCTGTCTAGCCCCTATAATGCATTTACTGGGTTATTATAGTCAGTGATCTTCTAAATCTCGGATAAAACAATATCTCTGGTAAAAGTGTACTCTTGCAAATGTTAATAAATTAAAAATTAAAATAAATATAATGGCCTATAAATGTCCCATTGCTGGGCACAGGCGTCTTCCCATATATAGAAGGAATGAGCTTTAATCACCACGCTTGCTCACTGCGGATTGGCGATTCCAGATTCCAATTTATGGAATCCAGGTCTCCTCATAATGTTTTCCATCACCGCTGGTGGCTAGTGTCTTGGAATTATGAAAGTACATATTCTGATCATATGAAATTCGAGTTCGAGAAACTTCGAAAAAGTAGATACGTCATAATTTAAATACTTACAACTGAATAAATTAGTCTGCAAGTGATGACTGATCGAAACGTATCCCTCAAGGCGACCAGGTCAGGACAGAAGATCCTCACTACTGGCTCCTGGAAGTTCATGACTTTGTTCCACTGGATGCGGTTGCTTTCGTATGTCGTGTAATTATGAACCTCGCGAGGATTTTTCATTACCATTTGGCTGTAGATATCAGATGCCACATCCGATTCATCTGAAATTATTGATGTATTCATTCTTTTTCTTTCTATGTATGGGCTTTACGCAGGTCTATAAAGGTTTGTATGCAGTATGTACGGCGTTATTCTAATAAATGTAAATTAACCTCTTTTAGCATTATCTATGGTGCAGCACTGTGCACTATGTTCACAGAAATATAAAATACTAGGTTCTGCCCGCGACTTCGTCTGCGTGGACTTCAGAATTGGGTCCAAAAAGAAATGAAAAATATGAAAGTATTGAAATAGGAAATAAATTCACCCGTGTTATAGCTTGCGCTGTAATAGAGAAAAATACCAAATTTCAAAGCTGTCTGGCCACGGCTTAGCTCGTAAACAATTTTAAATTTTCCCTCGAGAACTACTTCAGGAATCGGGATAAAACGTAGCCTATGTTCTTTCCCATGTCAAAGGCTAAATGCATGCCAAATTTCATCCGTCATTAAGTAACAAACATCCAAACATCCGAACATCAACACATTTACATTTATAATATTAGTAGGATTAGTCAATCGAATTAGAGATTAAGATTTAACTTGAACTCTGAACATTCGCTGTATCGAGACAAGTAGTTTTGAGGATACACCTTGTCACTAACACACACATATGTAAACAAATGAATAGAGGGAAAGTCAGGGAAACCCGCATTTTCCCGATTTAGCAAAAATTGTCTACGAACTAACCCATTTCTTGTTTGCTGTCCAATGGGGCTGCGGTAACTGGCATGCCGAAAGGCCATTCATCGTCTTCAGGTGGCGGCAGCATTTCAATAAGTGACTCATTTCTCCTGTACATCAGGAACCGTCTTCGTATCACATCCAGCAACGGTATTTCCAACTCTACATAGAATGCAGTTGTTGCTCCCTGGACATTTTATTAGGTTTATTAGAAGAGAAGTAATGATTCATTTGAATGTATATTATTATGATGTGTGAAGATTTTCAGTTCATGAAACTAGGATGAATTTAGGATGATTTATATTGGTATTTCTTTGGTCAAGAGTTAAATTAATTGTAACGTACCTATATTTTTTTATAACATATAAGACATAAATAGTTACATTTTATTTTTTTCTTATATTAATTTTTAAATCATTAAAATAATAAATATCCACCACCCTTATTTTTGGCACCACTTTAATTTATTTGACATTTGATACTTAATCTTTTGTGTTTACGTGATGCGTCTCACGACTCTACTTTTGCAGATCGCGATCAAATTAAGGCTATTTCTTCATAATAATATGATCTGTATCTATCGAAATACCTTTTCAGCTTTTGGTGGTTGAGCAGCTGACATAATTCGATAAACGATGAAATTGAAATATGAGGACCGTAAATCATCTGGATGCTTTTCGACAGGTTCAGATGGTCTATCCGTTGGCAAAACTTCTCGACAGTCTAGCCATTGCAAACGTACTAACTTTATTAAAGTAGTACGAGCATACCCTGAACAAACCTGAAAAATAATAACATTAGGTATTTATATCAGCGCCACCTATGTTTTTATAGTTGTACTATTTTGTAAACGTAATACGAACTGAGCACGGGTTTCCCGATAGCTGTAGAGAAGCGAGATACGGTAGAAACGCCACGGCTTCAAGTACTGGTTCCAAGTCATAGATGTCGTTGTCCGATAAGTCTAAAACAGTTAACTTGTAAGGCAACCGTACTAGCCCAAAAATTGATTCTGAAAAATAATTATTAATATAGTAACTATTAAATTAAAAGGATTTAAAAGATGAAAAGGAAATGAAATAATACCCGAGGTTAGAAAATTTCTTGCTAAACCCAAGTAGAGTAAATCAGTAGGCAAGGTGTCGGCAAAGTCTACGTTTTTTATACGATTAGCTTGAAGCTCAAGGCTACGCAAAGACGACGGTAAAAATGCTGTATCTACGTTACTAATGTAATTTCCACATAAATTCAGTGTAATCAGGTGTTTAAAACTGGTTAGACCTTTATCTAGCTCTGTCATCTGGAATAAAATATTATAAAACGTTATCCTTCAAACTGGATTTGATTATAATATAATTACCTATGTTCTTATAATCTATTTAATATAATATGATAAGTAAAAACCTTACTACCCATTTTTACGAAAATCGCGCGGACGGAGGAGTACGAAATTTCGCACACTCATAATTTATATGGGAGAGCAGAATACTAATAGTTCATTTTAATTATGATTAAAAAACAAACTCTTAAGCTAAACGAATTATGATCCATTTACGACAAATATTGGGCCTTGAGTACCTATTAAAATATATACGTTTGAGAAGCTTGTTTTGCGCATAGTTACGCGGGAATGCCCCTAGTGAAGAATTGCTAACGTAGTTACTTTTTCTATTGCCCTGGCTGAAAGCCTTTATGGTTCACCGAAAAGTCCAGTAAAGTATTCAAAGCCTACGCTCACGGTAAACCTCATAGATAAGACTCTTTCCCGCGATAAGCAGATAAAGACGCGGCCATGCGGATAGTCGCTAGTAAATTACAACTATTTACGACTAGTACCCTACTGTAGATTTACCTGTGCATCATTAACTCGCAATGTTTTTAACTTCTTAATATCATGCTTTAAAGCCTTTCGATTGCCAGCCTTTACAGTATCCTTGATTAATTTAACCAAATCGTCTGTAACGCTGTTTGCACTATTGAAACATATTTTCCCTTCGTCATTTGCGAATTTCGCGTTATCCCACAAAGTGACTGGCAATAGAAATTCCCAGTGCTGGTCAAGGCTTAAACCGGAATGTTCGTCTAGAAAGCCGTATAGAATACTTTTGTTAATTTTGTTTTCTAGAGCTTTTGAAAAGGTGATGGTTGGTAAATCTTCCCTTTTACAGTTGTTTTTGTGATGGCGTGCGCCGTCTTCCAACATTGTCCAATCGATACCAGTTTCTACACGCTCTTGGAAACCTGAAAAATGAAATGAAAAATATAGCGATCAATATTGTAGAGTTCATACGAAAGTGTCTAAGGTATCCACGACTATTGTGAAGCGATAGCAATCGCTAAGTGTTGTAGTTGCGAAACTTAGAACTTCAGCTAAATCTGCTAAGACTGAAAACATAGCATGGGAAAAGGCTAGGCATATGGTGTAGTACATAATTATGGTGTAGTACTAGAAATTGAATACAAGCTCGGCTTAATTACTCTTTATTGTTGTATAAATTATGATTCTTCTTGAAAAAGGAGAAATGTAAGTCTCTACCTTCTAAAACATCTTCGGGGACATACATCAGACTGGAATCACTAATTGGTGGCCGATTAACAGCGGGCGGAGGCTTCTTAATTGACTCTTTAGGTTTAGGTCCCATTTTTGATAATAATCCTGGTTGATTGTAAAGATAAAATAATTAAATAAGTGGTAAATAATGATCGTATTGTGCACGAAGATTTTAGACTGACTGCTACAGATAAAAATTAAAAATCTTATTTTAAAAGGCGGAAATTCAATGTAGGTTTTATATAAAGTTTATGGTATTACGTAGGAGTCGTTTTTTTTTTTTGTATTCTTATCCACCTTAATCTCGATTCTAATGATGTAAGGGACAATTTGCTATACTTTTTTATCCGGAGAAGGCCCATAATCCATTAGTCCATCCTATGTAGCTAGCTGTAGTAGAGTAACTGTTTCTTTCCTAGAATTGGAGCACAGACGAAAACGCACTGCTAACACATTGTAATTTGACCATTGCAATGCGTTAGCGGTGCGTTTTGGTTCCCAATGTTTTGACACCTTTGAGAAAGGATGGTCGCAATTAGATAAGCAGAGATAGAGTCTACAGTTTTTTTTTTAATTCAAAGTGTAGGAAATATTCGCGAAACCTCATAATTCATCAATCAGAGCTTAGTTAAGTTCTCGTGGTATGTGTTGGCTGTTTTTAGTCAATGATTTAACTAAGATTCGGCTGGTATTCATGTAAAACATCGCAGAATGTATTGTCAACATTCAAAAGGAAGGAAAATTACGTCATCTTTTTGGTTTTGTGTTTGTTCTTGACTCTACCTACGAGTACAAGACTCTACCTTACAGCCAACAAGCGGCCATCCGCCGGCAAACCACCTATCAGGAGTATCAGTCGATAAAACAGTATCGAACATACTTTTACAGTGTGTACGCTAGGTGTCGCTAGGTACACTATTTTAATTTTACCATGTGCTCATTCACAATCTGTGGCACGGTTTCGCGACAGACAGCTGCCAATGTGCACGTCACATACGATTTTATTTTATTATTTTGCCTGATGACTATAAAAGATTAATTTATCTTAAATTTATTGGTAGTCGTCGAGGAATTGTCCGGCGGCTTACGGGAGCTCATATAAATTTTAAACCAAAGAGTCGCGAGTGTTATTGTTTGTTTTTGCTTTTAAAATTCCTGGAATATTATTGGATACAAGTGACATTGACATGTGGACGGGCGGGAAATTTAAGTAAAGTTTAGCGACGATCCGTGGGAGACGGGTATCGCGTCAGTGTTTTGCAGAAGTTATGTTCAGTGAAAGTAAACTGTGCAATGCGGTTGTGCAGGTTTGGTGACGTTGTTATTGCCAATATATGCTCATGCCCTTGCCCGGTTGGCAAGATATCATATGCGATCAATTCCGCTTTGTTTACTTCCGCAATAGCAAAGTAGGACTATTTGCGAAATAATTTTATACATAAAAGTAAAGGTGAGTGAGTTATTTATTTTTATTATTATGTTTCAATTTTATAGCTATAATTTTAGACATAAAATTTTATGTTTTGATCGTTACGTTAGTAGTAAAGTATGCATATTTTATAACATAAGACTATTTGTATACATTTTCTTGAGTCTTGTAAGTCGCTATATAAAAATAATATGACTGAACTATGACTATGTTATCACAACTTTTAATTTAATCGAAGTTGTCATTAGTACTAGTTAAATATTTTCATTAACGACTAAAAATATTATATTTTAATTTATTTAATGGTAATCAATTTAAGAGTAAGCACGGAATGTCTTTCCCTAAATCATGTAGGTACTTAACATGATTTAGGGAAAGACATTCCGTGCGGGGATCGAACCGGCGACAGTGGGGAAAGCCAAATGCTTAGCCAACCACCTACTGACCCCAAGTGTGACGATGAATTGTCAGTTTATATTACATGATAGCATTTCGTTTTTTTTTATTAAAATACACTTTTGACACGCTTTAGATAAAATAAACTTTAGACTGCTTTGGACACTTTAATTAGAGAATTTAAAATTAGATTCGAGTTTTAGATTATATTTATGATGACCACTGTAGTTCTTGAACCCGCACTACGTGAATAGAGTTATAAGTATAAAATCAAGCTAATGAATTCCTAGCACCCTTCAATCAATTTAATCAAAGATTTTGTTTTGTAAACAGGTGGTTTCATAGACAAGTACATTGTAAGTACTACAATACAATAAAGTACATTGTTTCGTTACTTTATTTACTTTTATTTAAAGCTTTTGGAATTCGTTGGTAGGTGTCTTTAATAATGTCAAGGTTATCCAAAACAGCAGTGAAAGTAGATTGTGAGTGATAGTGACGTTTTTATGATGTTTCGCGTAGTTTTCAGGGTTCTGTTGACAAAATGTAAACAAATAAGCTTTGTATGTATGAAATGTATATACCTTACTTGTATAGTTATTCAATTTTGTTTCATATATTTTATCACGAACTGCTGTCACCTTTCATTATGGGTGCTGATGGTAATGAGTCGATTTTCTTAAGACAATGAAATCAAATTGATCGTATGCTAGCTAGCTAACTGTGCCCGCGGTCTCACTCGCCTTGCTTTCCTGTCAAGACAAGTAAAGTAATGTGAAATAGTCTGTAATATTTCTCAAGCATTGGGTTATCAAACGCCAAAAGATTTTTTAAATCTGACTGGCAGTTTCAGAGACTAGAGCGTACAAACGAAAAAAAGCTTTTATTATTTGGTTATTCGCGAAACTTTGCAAAAAAAGTGTAAATAGGTAGTTGCGAATCATATCATTGTTGCAAAAGAGAAAAAAGATTGTGAGTGTTTGTGTTTGTTACCTCTATACACTAAAACGGGTCTACAATTTTTGGTATGGAGGTAGCTGACACCCTGAATTAACAAGAGGCTACTTTTTAACTCGAAAAATTTAGTTATCTGATAAACCGAGGTAAAACCGCGTGGCGCAGCTAGTGTGGAATAAATAAGACTTTCAGGCAGTGTCGCTTAGACGAAAAAGTTTTATTAGTTGTTAACAAAACTGTATGAACTGAAAATGTAAACTTCCCAATTCGTTGTGATTCAAAGTAAATTTAGGTACATACCTTAATTGAGAGCTATTTAGTTTAGCGCAGAATGCGTAGCGAATACCAGTTTCTTAATTACGTAAATCATGGATCGGTTTTATTTGAAATTACAATTTAATTGACAGATTAATTTTTATTGACCGCTAGTGATTACAATTTATTCAATCTTATGATTTATTTAGGCAAAGTAATGCTATGTAGGAGGTGCAGGTTTCTATGTATGTACCTATACCTCTACAACACAAACTGCATATAAACTACACAATATATTCATTTTTAATCTGTTTGCCTGTAAGGCCAATATACCTGATTGACTGTTTGTAGTTCGTAGACAACGTAACAGAGTTAATCATTAAATTGGATATAATTATCCATAAAATTAAAACAGGACTTAAAACGCTTTATGAAATCATTAAACATCGTGTTTTCTCTTAGCTCATGCGGTCCCAAGGCTGGGCAAAGGTCCCAAGTCTTAGTCCTATGATATGATAGTAAAACCTATATTTGCTATAGTATTTATCATCAAACAGCTACACGACATATTTAATATACATCTTGAAATTCTATAATAATCGTCGCTAATTAACCTTGAATCGACATATTTGTATTCTCAAACATCTATTTTGAATCGAATTAAAAAGGAAGCTTAACGACAGCAAATTAGTGTCTGGAAATTTAAAGAAGTCGTGGGTGTTGCGATTGTAAACAAGAAAGTGCTTGAAGAATGTTTACTAAAGTAATTACCAAACATAATATTACAAGTACTATTTTCAAACTGTTTGAATATAAAGGTCAAGGAAGACACGAGATCAATGAATGGTTGATGACACAATGACAATAGCACGTTAAAGATGCATGTTTATATAATTAATTTTCAAATAGTATTTTTTAGAAGAAATAATGCCAAGTTGTCCCACGCATACGATTTTCGATTTAAAAATAACATTGAACAGGTTGTCATTGCGTTTTCCCGACTGTTGACAAAATAAATACCTACACAGTTAATGGGAACTGTAATTAGTGATTGGTTAAATAGTTAAACATCGGAACCTGAATCTTAATCTTGCGTTACTAGGTATAATGTGTCAATTTCCGATGCACTAATATGTGCATCGGAAATTAATTTTTTGATTAAATTAATACAATTAATTATTTGATTTCGTAATTACCGTATCTAATAATACTTACTAGATTATTTATTACTAGGAAGAATAGCTATTATTGTTTAATTAAATTGTAAATGGGAAATAAGTTTAAAAAATTATTTTACTATTATTTCCTTAATCAGTTCTGCTCTCGATTTAGATTGCAAAAATGAATTCCCAAGGAAATTACCGATCACAAATTACCAGGTTTAGTTATTGAAAAACATGATATACAGGTTTTAATAAAAAAAAGCGATACAGACTGTCGACAGACTGACCTTAGCCTGCAAAAAATATTTTTAAATAAATTGTATGGTCGACGTATCTACGTAAAAATGATGAGAGATACAAATGCATTATATTTTAACCAAAACAAGAAAAAAATGCAGAAATTGTGCAAAATGAATGACGTTGGTATGTATGTCTTACGTGCGTCACACTTAAACAATCTTGTCAATTGACAATCAATAAAAAAGATAATATATAACTATATATGAGGTTGATCCTCTTCATCTAATTTCTTATCCAAACAGACTGGCCTCCTAATAAGGTTCTTATTTTGAAAATAGGCCTTTTAAAAAAATTGTGTTTGATTTCGACAGGCTTCGTGTAAAATTATATCTCAATAGCAATAAGGCCCTACATTGCCTCATTTGATCCTACAAATATTAGCAACAGGTTGCAGCTAGTACTAATGCCATTTTAAGATCAACGCCAACAGGAAATAAGTTACTTAGATTGCAATACTTAATGACACAACCTCTTAGCTGTATTTACAAATAATTTGCAATTAAACAGGCCTATTTTTAATACAGGTAGTTGGATCAAGATGGCGTCGTTTACAATGAATGAAGGTGGCTTCGGCGTTGGTGACTATGTGGTCTTCGGAGTACTCTGTGCAGCATCGTGCGCTGGCGGTGTATGGTACAGCGCAATCGGTTCTAGAACAAAAGCAGTAGTGGATATTAAAGATTATCTGCTCGGTGGGAGATCAATGTCAACGTTTCCAGTTGCCATGTCACTTATAGCCAGGTAAGAATAACGGGTAGACGTTTTTTTGTCTTCATATTTGGCACGGTGGCTAAATACTTTTGCGCTTTGTCTTGTGTCAAGAGGTCGCTTGAATGTCTCTTGTATGTCTGTAATATGGAAAATATGAATCAGGAAATGCCTAAAGGAGTTGATTAAGTATGTAAACAGTATCGATTGTCATTTGTTAACTGACTGACTTGTTACATTATTTAGCACTCTCGTAGGCAAATAATCAAACGCAAAAAGCAAAATGATCATACACGATTTGATTTATTTATTATTTATGTGCACACAACATGCATAGGACACAATCACGAAATAAAAAAATGTTATAAAGGTACTGCTTATTTCTTACGAAATTTTTGCCAGCAGACTTGCGACAGGAGACATGAAAGATGGAAATTAGACACAGTGTGTATGATAATAAAGCTTGATGGTTATAATTTACTACTATTTAAAAGGTTAATTAACTGTATTGTCACTATGGCTAGATTTCGTGTTTAAAACAAAAAATATGATAAATCCGTAAACATTTTCTGTGATACTGATTGGCTAACAACCCATTTTCTTTAACACATCTGCGATTTCATGCGACGGAAATAAAACTGGTCATAAAATGTTGCACTTGCTTGTAGCGTATAGATAGTTGTTTATGTAAATACACTAAATATCTCGCAGTTTATGCTAGGACCACTTAAATTACGTCTTTACGACACAGATTTAGTCATCATCTGCCTAGCCTTTTTCTCAAGCTACGTTGGGGTCGGCTTCCATTCTTACCAGATTTAGCTGAATACCGTATTTTACATGGACCGACTACCGGTCTGACCTCCAAAACCCATTATACTGGGTAACAAAGTATCCCATAGTAAGACTGGTTCGACACAGATTAAGTAGTCATCGAATTAGTTTCAACTATTTTTTTTACAATCTTTATAGAGTAAAGTAGAGATTTGGCAAACGCTGATTAATTTTGATTAATATTAGAGTCGAGTCATACTAAACCAAAGTAAGCGCAACGAAGCTAAGCTTAACTCAACAACTCACATTCCATAAAATTTTCTCTTGTTTTATCGCGGGAGAACTAGGAGCATTTCGTTGTATAGCTAAGAATAAATTCGCCATATTATTTTTTAGATCGACGCTTCGATTGGCTTCGACTCCATGATGTCGTATGAATTGACCATTAGTGATTTCACAGATTGGGACTTACAAATCTTTTATTATTGTGCTTAGTAAAATCACATTTCACTAGACGTTAAAATTGGGCACAAATCCAAATTAGTAAGCGTTGTCTATTAATAACTTATGTATTATTAATTATCATTGCATATTCATAGTTTTGTACTTCCTTGAATGAAAACTAATAACTTTTCCATATAGGTACTAACTTAAACTATCGCGTTGCGTGATTAAAATAAAATTACGCAACGGGAATGAAAGCGTAATCATGCATTTGCATTGTCATTTTGATCCAGATAAAAAACAATCGGTATCTTAAAAAAATAATACGCGTCTAACTATGTCAAAATCAATATTAGTAACAGATTTGATAGGTTTTTATTGATTACCATCATTTTCCACAGCCCTTGTCATTCCACTGCTGGCTAGGCCTCTATTCCTACGGGCCATTTGCCGGTCCTGTGCCAGTCTCTTCCCGATTAGTGTTTGATTGCCAACGATTAAATCCTATGTTCTAATAATCTAGATAAAGCATATTACATAATTGCTCAGTTATCAAGCGCACCACCACGTGCTGTCACCTACGTAACTTACGTACTTCCTTTGTTTCTCACATAATGACTGACGATTCTTTTCACACATGCGCGCCTAGTACCAGAACAGTCATATAACTACCAATTATCGTACATATTATATGCAAAGTAGGTTTCTATAGCCTTAATCTAGTTTCAGTATTCTATAAATGATATGCACATAGTACCTTAATTTACTAAACAGCGATTGTACGTCAAAATAAGGCGACCTTTTTCGTCTCTACAATTCAATTATTACTTGCGAATTGTTATTGTTCAACACATCAATGACTTTATACTTACACCTAAAAGTAGGTCTGTAAGTCGGTAAGTAGGTAGGTCTGGACATAAACAGTGATTAGGAAACATTTCTCCTTTATACCTAATGATCTCTATCTCTGAATTTTCAAATAACTTAGTTATACGTTAAGTTAGCTAGCTATATTCCTTAATTTAAATTGATTTTTTCTGTTTTAGTTACGTATCAGGAGTGACAATACTGGGGACACCGGCAGAGATATATAACTATGGCACACAGTACTGGCTGGTGATAATAGGAGTATCACTGAGTTGTGCTGTGGTGGCCACCATATATCTGCCAGTGTTTTGCACTCTCAGGCTATCATCTTCTTATGAGGTAAGTTATTTATTTATTTCTTTTTTTGTTCATAAATTTTAGCTTGACTCTATCAGTAAGCATAAAGGCTATTTTTATTAGTCGAAAACTCGAGCGATCTTTAATGGATAAAAAAATTGTATCGGCTGACATCAGTGACCAATTGTTGTAGTAACTTTGTTTGGTCATCGACTTTAGACGATAAAACGTTATTGTTTTCATGGTTTTTATATAAAGCAATTATCGCTTGAGTTGACAACCGCTATAAAACGCATCAAGGAAACCTTGCCATACGTTCATAGCAACAATTTCAATACACAAATGAACAATAAAGAGTAGTAGCCATAAAGATACATAATATAATGATTTATGTACCCGATAAGATGTATTCTATACCAATAAATACGGGTAGTAAAAGTACTTTACTTATAAGAAGATGAATGGAATTAAATTTTCGCGAAAGATTAGATATAGTTTATATTACATAGATTACGTAGCTAGGAGTCAAGATAGTTATAATGGAAGCTAAAATACTGTTTCTAGTGAGTTGATTTTCTCTATTACAAATTTTTGTTCCAAAATGACGGCATACAGATTCAAGAATCGATATAATTTTAATATCCGAACATAAATCATTACTATCATTAAAATCCATTCATTAAGTAATAAAATATTGATGATCATCGTACAATCATCTCGTTTTGTTCGAATAATTTATCTCAGTGCGTTTGATCTTATCGCAGCATTAGGTAATCTATCACGGTGTGACAAGTGTGCAGTGGACTTTGTTCCCCGCGAACAAAAAATACACATGTTCAAGTAAGGCGGTGTACGCACAAATAAGTTTTTGTTACTTGTCTACTAAAGACGATTTAATGATTTAGAGATTCAAGTTTTTTTTCCATGATTTTATGAGGGTATATAATAACATATGGAAACATAAAAACCATTGCAGAATAACGATATCGTCCATTGCAAAAAAAACTGAATTGTATATTCATATAATAGGAGTCTTGAGATGTTACTTAAGGAATAATGCTTTGTTTTAATGATTTTAATTTATAGGCTACATAACCCTAAATAACAGTGAGTCAATGAGATCGTAAAAGGCCATGGGATTGAACTATATTACCGTCAAAAAGTAGGTTTTTCTTTGTTGTCCATACTCCATGGTTACCTCATAACAATCTTCTAAATCAGTAAAGTAGTTTAGCTGTGAAAGCCTTACAGACAACCCGTCGGAGTTACTTACGTGTTAATATTACTATCCAGTATGTACATATCCATATATCCTTAATAGTATTTTCAAAGCTTAAATCGTTATAACATCCTTTAATTAATATGCTTTTACGAGAAAATTCAAAACTTATTGTATACGTTTTACATATTTTATTACCTGTTAAATTATGAAATAACGTTAACTTTTCGATATTCATTTTCTATTACATAGTGAAAACACCTCATAATAAAGGTACATAAAATTCACAACATCGCATAGTCTTCCGTGAATCAACTGTTATGGTATCTCGCTAACGTGTTATAATAATTATCAAGAATAGCGTAGATCAATGCTTTAATATACACGATTTAATTAGAACGCATTGCTCTAGACATTTTGATTCTATCCAAGGTCACTAACTCTACACACACGTCTTTCTACAAAAACACAATACTGCCGACGAATGTTGGCGAGTTTAAAAAGAGCTACAAGACATTTTGCGTGTGATGCAAGTACACATAAACGGTGGGTAAGAAGGAGACGGCAACATCTTGTATCGCTTTTTAGGCACACCAACATATTATATCCGCCGAAGAGTACAGTCCAGTAAATACCCAGCATTTACGACTATATGTGAACTTTTTGCTCTATGTCGCTTATGAAGGGGCAAAAATTAATAATACATTTTGGAAAGAAACGTGTATGTAATGAACTGTTTATTTATATGCTTATAATATAAGAGAACGAGATGAGTTGAGTTTGTTTTGTGTGTGTATGTCTTCTCAAGGATCCCCTACAAAAGATTTTAAGAGATCTGGGCTCATACCCTGAGCTTATTAAGCAAGGTTGTTGCCGCTGTGGAAGCGAGACACCGCTATACAATGCACGTAGCAGCGTCTCGCTTCCTAAGCTAAGCTAATAAGCTAAGCTAAGCTCATGGTATGGCACCTGATTCGATATTATTGTGTACATTTATCATTAGATTTTATCGTCATACTTGTTTTTTTGTCTTTTATTGTGTGGATAAGTTATTCAATAATATTATTGAGTACCGTGGAAAAGGATTTGTACGATCATTATACAACAATAAAATCCTTAACGTTACTGGCTAATCTTTCTTCTTTATGTCTTTAACTCGTTTTTTATTTTTATTGCTCTCGGTCTATCATTATCGAATTGCGGGGATCCTAATATCAAAGAGGTGCTTTAACTCGTGTGGGTACTTACTTTGCCTCTTTCACAAAAATCTTTCCAATTCTCTCTTCTTTGTTTATTTTATTATGTTCTTCTCTGATATACGAGGCTTGTGATTACAAGGCAAAAACCTTGTTTAGTACGACTCATACGATGGCTTGAAGCGATGATTCCACCACTAAAGTGACCATTTGTTTCAGTACCTTGAGCTGAGGTTCAACCGTCACGTCAGAGCAGCCGCCTCCATTTTGTTTTTACTCGACGAGGTAAGTTCATTTGCGTAATAATGCCCTTTAAATATATTATGCGTACGTAATTTCATTTACTTTTACTTTGGAAATACGCTGCTGTAACACCATAGAACTGTATAATTAATTATTTGTTACTATGTCGTAAACGAAAGAAGAACGATGCTCTTTTTTTAGACTTTTCTAGTATGTGATTGTTATAGATATATGTATTTATTTTGTGACCCGCGCTTTCACCCGCGTAAGGAGTTCCCGTTCCTGATTTGAAGTTTCAAACTATGAAATTTAAGCATCTTTTTTTTTATTATTTTCTGTTATAAAAACCTTGTCCTGACAATAACGAACACAATAAAATTTGAATAATACAATTTGTTGCAGTCGTTCGAAACTTATGCGCCTAGCAACACATTTTTCGATTCATTTTTATATTATAGAAATATGGTTGTTAGGTATATGAGTGTTGACATAATAAACATTTTGTTTAGAAATATTGTATCGAAAGGCATGCCGTGTATTTAATAGAATTTGTGGTATGTATGTTTAATAGAATTGGGCTGCTAAGTCAATAAATGACTGAAAAAAAAAGAAAGTAGATCAAAGAAGTTATATTTACTGTTATTTGTAAAATGCTAGTGAAATAACACAGTTATCTGTTGTAATTAGTAAATTACAGATAGGTTAATGAATTAAACATTAGCAAACAAGTTTTTTGTGATAATAAGTTTTAAAAACATGTCGATAATTATGGGAAAAAGTGTAAAACAACAAAAGATATTCATATTTCAGTGACAGTTGACATATCTTGTTTGTTAATTTATCTTGAAATTTATTCAGTAAGCGGATCTTGGTGCACTGTATGATAACAGTTACCTAGAGCCAGAGATAGGTACAAGTGCGATGCGATTTGTGAAAATACCGCCTTCTCCAAATGTGCGCGATTATGATTACACTTATCTCTGACTATTCAAGACTTAAGAGATGGTTCTGAGCCTATAGAAAGATGGGTGATAAAAATAGCTAAATCTATTATTACCAGACAAGAAAAAAAAAGATATATATTTTTTAACCAATATTTATTTTAATAACATATACAGGATTATTTTTTATGGTTTGCGTTTATTCAGCGAGGAAATCAGGTGCATAAAACTGATCAACTTTTCCCAAGAAACTTAGGTCGAAATCTTAAAATTGAAAATCAACTTTTTATACAAACACAAGTCACACGACCTGTCACTTTGCATGAATATTTCATTTTCAATTTTAATAACATTTCGACCCATGTTCTTTGAGGAAAGTGATTTAGTTTTATGCATCTGATTACCTCGTTGAATATACGCACTCCATAAAAATAATCCTGTAGGTATATATTATTAAAATAAATGTTTTAAATAAGTACATATAAAGTCTTAAATCGGTTTAAAAATGTATAATATAAACTTACTTGGCATTGAAATGTATGCAACCAATCGTATAAAATACCAAACACCGTTGATCGTTGCTAACGTTAACCTGATTTTAGATTAATTGTAAATTAACATGTCACATATAAACATTGTACCTACACAGTTACATAAATGTAGTTCACAGGTCGTGTTTGTTTGTTAGTTAAGAATATTACTGAATCAGAATTTCTTATTAGTAGTGTAGTGTTTGTAAGGTCGTTCGCTTCGTGACACTGGACTTTGACCACACCGGTGTCGATTCGTATGAAGAAAATCAACATCAATTGTCCAGCGCGCCTACCATGAGCCGAAAGCGGGTGTGTTGCCGTTGTGTAAGCGAGAGGCCACTATGCTCAGTGTAGTGTCGTCTTGCTTCCACAATGGCAATAGACCTGTTTGCAGAGCTCGTGGTACAGGCCCAGGTCACAGATTGCCCGAACAAGTACGCCTAGATATTACTATATGAAACAATCCTTTATTGACAAATTGTAAAACATGTGCAATTGCGTGACAAACTGACAAGTCCTTCAAGAATATTATGTTATATGCTAAAACAAATTGATTCATTACGATACAAAACCTTGGGCTTAACGTTATAAAAACAGGATTTTTTCTTTTCATATGATGATTAGGAATGAATCGCAAGTTTACTGACAGGTATTGTTATTTAATTTAGTGTAACCTTACATCAGCATTATTTAAAAGCATGATGTTTTTTTTTTTGTTAAAAATATTTTTTTCTATAAATAGATGTTGTTTTGGACTTGATCCTAAAAACACATAAATTATTTCTTGCGCGTTTACGTGAGGTTGCATCGCGATTGTAGTAGGTATTTAACAGACACAATTGACAGATTTTATTTTACACTAGCTGTTTCCCGCAGCTCTGCCCACGGTCTCTATGTTTTCTGGTAAGAATTATGTATCTTTCCAATGGTGTAGATTTTTTAAAATCGTTCCAGTAGTTTTTAGTTTATTTGTTACAGATATTCTAATTCAAATCTTTCCTCTTTATTTTATTAGTAGGCTAGCTGTAACCCGCGGTTTCACACGCGTATGCCCTGCTGTAATCCTACATGCCATGGAAAACCACTTTATGTAACCTCAATGATACCAGCCCCCTAGCCAAGTGACATTTCTACAAGCGTTAACGATGATAGAAATCGCTTGAATGACATTTAATGTATGGAAATGACAAGTCTAAGTCACGTGACTTATCGAAAGCAAATGTCTTTTTCAAACATTCAATGTCATTTAAGCGATTTCTATCATTGTTAACGCTTGAAGAAATGTCACTTGGCTAGGGGGGCAGGCTGTTTAGACTAGCAATCAACCTTACCTGAGTTGGGAGAAATCAGATGAAAGCTGACTACAAAATCGTTTGTATGATTGTTGTATAAACAAAGATATACACATTGCTTTGACTGAGTACGCTGATTGTTCGATGGATCTGCAATCTTAAAGTCGCATAAACCATACCTAGTGTATTTTTTTTGGCATGAGAATTACACAGCTATTTTCAATTGCCATTTATGTAACAAGCTTCGATGTTAGTGCGTAGAAAGTGTGCGAAGTACGGTGATATTATTCTCCTAATACAATGACCAGATATTTTTGATAATAATAATAATAGCATTTATTCCTCAGTATATGGTAATTACAGATCTTAAAAACATAGTTCAATTTACATCACATTACAATTGGAATAATTTTATTTTCAATCATTATAATTATAAGACTTGTAGACAATTTTGTACATGAACATGAAATATACATTATTAATTGCAAAGACATATCATTAATTAACATTAGGAACTTTTATTTATTTTTAATTTACAAATTTATAATCTAAGAAATCCTTAACAGAGTAGAAGCGATATGTGCTTCTACTCTGTTAAGGATTTCTTAGATTTATAAATTCTGAGATTAAAAAAACAAAAGACAAGAAAATATTGAAAATGTAAATTTATTTACGCCAAGTTGTTTAAAGCCTATTTGGAAAGATTATTAGTATTCTTGCTAACCACTCGTGCTAAGCTAAATGTTTGTGTTACAAGTGTCGTCACGTCTGTAGCGCAATGGTCGGGTTTCGAAATGACAACTACGTGTCCGCAAGTCCGACGCCATTATGTTACCGCTTCTATTTTACTACAATTTCCGTTGAACAAGGTTGTCTGACGGATCGAACTTTGATCGCGGCAATATACGACAATATAAACGATGTACAAAGATTACAATGGTCAATTGACCACTTAATGTAATATGACGTAACATTTTAGTATACGTCAGATATGCCTCGCGGTTTTACTCGCCTTGCTTTTTTCTAGGCTCATAAAGTGATGGTAAATAATCTATTACCTATTTCGAAAAATGGTATTTAAAATGCATTTTTTATGTTGATAAATAGAACCAAGTACTACTAAGAAGTTTCAGAGATTACCGCATTCAAATAATCTCTAACTTTTAAATAATGTTAGGTATGTATGTTAGTAGGTACATAAACAATTTTTTTTTCTGTTCCCAAAATAAATATTCAAGTTGTTTGCCAGTAAGCACTAATGCATTCGTGATTTAATACGACCTATTTAATAGGATTAAGTGTTTAATAATATTCTAGTATGTTTTACCCATACTATGTGAGATAGTCATGAACCATGTGTTATAAAAGACGACCAAGACGATATAGTCTGTTTTTTTAATCCTTGAGACTGAATTGACATGGGCAAGTGTCAAAACTGACATAGGTAAACGCTATTTATTATTCTATGTCGTTTTGGTATTGCACTAGTCAATTTAATCTCCGAGATTAAAAAAACAAACTATAATTTTTGTTTATGATAAAATATTCAAAACAAGTGGGTAATTTTTTTACGTATGAATTTTTGTGTTTAAGAAATAAAATTACATAAATTAAACGAACTGTTGGCTCGTGTAACCTTTATACTAACAGGAATGATTTTGTCAACCTTTGTACCCATGGATTGATGTCTACATAAACGAGATGATTGATTAAATTGGTAGACAAATTAATGAAGTCAATGATGGTTAATTAATTTAATTATTATTGAATGCGGAAGAAGGGCAAATAAAAAGGCTTGTTACTTCACAACGTTAGCAAAATTTGTAGGAACCGCGTCCAATGGATAATTCGCGTGACGACAATCTTCTTCCTGCCCTTATCCCATTTATATGGGGTCGGCGCAATGCGTATTTTCCTTCCATTCCTCTCTATTACTCGTCATCGCGGCATCCACTTCTTTCTTTCTCATATCATCTTTCACACAATCCATCCATCTCTTTTTCGGTCTCCCTCTGCTTATATACCCGTGTTCGCGTGACGACACTGTCCTACAATTTTTGCTTAAGTTGTGACGTAACCAGCCCCCACTCCTGAACTTTAAAAATCTTTATAGTTTTAAAGCATACCTCTTCATGAAGTTGATATTATTCTTTTAATAAAATACGTGTCAAATACTTTTTATTATACGAAGACGAAATAGTTTTTTTTTTAATCTTTCAAGCTATGCCTGTAACACTTTACTTGCATTTTCATCTGAAAAGCACTATATTTATATCTTTGTTTCAGGTACTATTTCTGCCAATGGTAGTATTCGTCCCTGCGTTGGCGTTTAATCAATGTAAGTTATTTTATATTATATAAGATAGCAGTTTTTTAAGTAAATGTATGTTGATGCGAATTTGTAGTTATAATAGGGATGCGGGCTAAGCATGAAAAGTAAAAAAAATATTAATTTATTTTATAAAACAATAAAATTTGATGCATAATGCAGTTCAAGTTCAGGAGGGGGGCGTGTGACGTCACAAGTTGGTGAAAGTAGTAGCTACAAGAGACGTGGCGACCAACCCCAACTTAAATTCGCTTTACCTAAGTAGATATTCGTTATTTCGAAAAAGCATAAATATCTACATGTCTAATATTATTTCATAAAATAAACCGGATATTGAAAAAAACAGTCCGCATTCCTTATAAGCTGTTACTTGCTTGCTCGTCATAGAATTTGCTTACAATAGCTTTATTGAGATGTTTTGTTATTTCCAGTGACGGGTTTCAGTGTATTCGCAGTCGCTGGTGCTATGGTTATAATTTGTGGCCTGTATACAGTATTAGTGAGTAGATTTGATATTATTATTTATGTATTTACTGTACGACGTACGTATATTATTATGTAGAGTAACGATGTCACCACAGAACTATGCCATGTTAGATAGTACCTACCTAATAAAATGCCTACTTGTTAATATTGATACATTAATTATGTGAATGGTTACAACTTACAATACTAAGCGCCCATTGCCATCGATGATAGCGCGACCGTTCGTTGTTTTTTTAAACGTACTATCCTATTTGGGTTAATTACTAGTATTCTTGTTAAACCTTCGTGATAAGTTAACTGTTTAAAGTAAACATACCGAGTTCTACTGAATATTCTTTTGGAGGGCGCTTCATCACGTGAGTGATTACAATAGGGCGGGAGCTTATAGAGTGTTTACAGGTTTTTAACCGACTTCCAAAAAAAGGTTCTGTGTTCGTCTGAATGTATCTTTTTTTTATGTAAGTCCTTCGATATTTCCGTCAATTGTCGACAAATTTTGAAAATTCTATCTAACTATACCTAGCTATAATCATAGTTCTGTGGTTACAACAGTAAAATTTAATTGCACTTTCCTAAATAAAGCTAAGTTTTATTTAGCGATTATTTTATTAGATGTATTTTTGTTACGCTCTGACAAACAATATTGTTTGTTTATGTTTAATGCCACATCTAGCATTATAACTTTGACATAGCGTCGCTTCATTAAAATTCTGGTCTTACAGAAACACTTTACTGGTTGTACAGAAAAATTTAAGACGACCAGTACCTAACAAAGTTATTCATCAAATAAAAGAAAAAGACTACTCAGACTGGCCGTGCTTGATAAATATAACGAGGGTATAGTGTTCAAACCCAATAAGTGTCAAAAAATCAAAAACCGTTTTATAAGTACATCTTAATGCATTTTTGACGCTCTTTCCAGTGGTCTAATCCAATAAGTGGAATTCGCAGTAGAAAGGAAATTACTTTAGGTAAGAACCCGATAAAGTCACCGCGTTTAGCCAAGACTTAAAAACTGATACCCTATAAAGCCGGTTAACTTGTAACATCATATTTTTGTTTCATGCTTAAACCACATAAAACTTATTATTGGTATTGAGTGTTTAATAATTTCAACTTAAATTACCCAACGTTTTAGAGACAATAACCACTATTTGTAGTTATCGGGTTTCATCTCTAAATACGTAGATAAAAAATAAACAAAACCCAAAAGCTAAATGAAAACAAAATTATTTGTCGGGTTTTATTGTTCGATTATATTTCAAAAGTTACAAGTTATTTAAAGTTATATGGTATTAGCCCTCTTCCTCAACTCACTTTCTTCAAACTTTGTTCGAAGAAAAACATCAACTTTAGCGTCACTGTTGTCAGTTTGCGTGGCGCATTGAATCGGGCACGCGTCGTCGTCCCCGCGAATTGAAATAATACCTATTCTTCTATTTAGTGCGTTATACTTATACTATAAGATTTTCACGGTTCACGCATTTCGATAATAATTAAAATTTCTTTTATCAAATACGGTGCGCCGTGCGCGGACTTCCAATTATGCGGTTTTACCACTAACAACTTTTACTGATATTAAGCCAGTGAACCGTTTCTTTCAAGTCATCTTTATTTTTGTTTCTAATTATTGCAGCGCTAAGATTTTTCAAGTCCAAGATGTCATTAAATTTAAATTCTCTCACTTTATTATCTATCTCTATTGTTTCCTTTGCATCGTCTTTCGTAATAGTTTTGGCCCTCTTCTTTCTAGCTGCTTTAAAAACGTTTTTCCCCTCACTTACGCTACTTATTGTTTTATTTTTGGACGCTGATTCAATAGCAGCGTGCATGGAATCCACTTCCATGTGAGTGTGGCCACTTTCTAAGAATTTCTGTTCGATTACATCTAAATGATCGATGTTTTGAACTGCCCAGAGCAGAAGAGCTGAGATGTACTGATTCCTGTTTTGTCCGCTACAGGTCTTTGTCTTGATACAAGACAATTTAAGACATTTGCAGAGAATCAGAAAGGGTAGCAGTTTCACCATTTAAGTGCCTACCGTGAAATATTTAATGATAAGTATAATTTGAGTTTTTTTTACCCAAAAAATACTTATGTAACATTTGTTCAAAATACGAAAAAGCAGACTGTAAAGAAAATTTGGAAGAAGAGGAGCCGTACCCGTACGCCGTAAAAAAATATGTCAAGCAGAAAAAGATGCTGACAAAATTCGCGCTAATATGGATGACTCATTTATGTCTATTACTATGGATTAGCTGTCTTGCAAATACCAAGTGGAGGGGAAAGTATATTATACTATAATATATGAGGAAGTTAGTGTTGTATAATTTTACTATTTACGAAGCAAAATTCCCGAATAATGCATACTGTCTCTGTTGGAGCAAATTGAATGGTAAAAAAGGGAGTTCTGAAATAGGCACGTGTCTCTATTACTTCTTATCGAAAGAATTACCCCAATCCATCAAAGAAATAAGTATTTTTTCTGACACCTGTAGCGGACAAAACAGGAATCAGTACATCTCAGCTCTTCTGCTCTGGGCAGTTCAAAACATCGATCATTTAGATGTAATCGAACAGAAATTCTTAGAAAGTGGCCACACTCACATGGAAGTGGATTCCATGCACGCTGCTATTGAATCAGCGTCCAAAAATAAAACAATAAGTAGTGTAAGTGAGGGGAAAAACGTTTTTAAAGCAGCTAGAAAGAAGAGGGCCAAAACTATTACGAAAGACGATGCAAAGGAAACAATAGAGATAGATAATAAAGTGAGAGAATTTAAATTTAATGACATGTTGGACTTGAAAAATCTTAGCGCTGCAATAATTAGAAACAAAAATAAAGATAACTTGAAAGAAACGGTTCACTGGCTTAAAATAAAAAGGATAAAATATGTTAAAGGAGATTTAAAAATATATTTTAATTATGATATGTCCCAGAACTTTCGTAGCATTGACGTCTGTAAAATGGCCGTTAATATACCAAAAACTAGAGCCAAAAGAAACTCAAACCCACCTTCAATTAATGTTCAATTACCAAACGAAATAGAGCACTTATATTCCAGTCAATTACCAATTAGCATTGCTAAAAAAAAGGATCTCCTCAATATTTGCGAAAAGCTTGTCATACCAGAGGAACTCCATGCATGGATAAGTGGTATGAAGACGTACACCAAACCTACAGCCTTTGAAAGTGACCAAGAATGATTTATCTTGTTTTTTATTGTGATCCTTTAAATAAAACCGTTTATTAAAGTACATAATATATTTGATTTCTTTAGATCTAAAACCCAATAAGTCAGTGCCCTTTGAAACTTTTTTTTTTATTATGACGAAATGAACTACCTCAGAAGCTATTTAATACTGTTTTACACTAATTCAACGTATCCACTTTTACCACAAATACTCATAATAACGATATTATTTGAATAACATAGGTATTTTTGTCCTTGAAACTTAAATATTGAATTTCTCAAAAGTGTTAATTTCGTACTTATTGGGTTTGAGCACTATACCCTCGATAATATTAAAATTCATACATAAAACAAATCAGGAGTAAGAAGAAAAACATATTTCTATTTAGATTTAATAATGTACATAGTTGCTACTCTGCAAGAGATATTGTGTTGTAAACAAATATATTGGATCAGTAGCAAACACATTCATTATTTGTGCCATAAATCAATTTAACAAGTAACTATCCTACTACTAATTGTAACGTGGTTTTTACACGTGATGTTTCTGTTATGACAGTAAAATTATATTAATCCATTGTCTTAAAACAAAAAGTAAAAAAAAAGATTATTGACATTATTGTTTGTGCAATTGAAATTGTTAACATTGCGGGTTGATCTTAATGAAGTTATTTTATGTTCGCATGTGCCTACATTTAATATGTTTTAAATTATAAACTACACTTTATTCCTTTACGTTTATTCTTTTGTTTTGAAACCAAAAGATTATAAATATATAGAACTTTATTTTGCAAAAACAAAATTGAGTCTGGTCTCTTAAAAAATAATCCTCATTTGTGATCAATTAAACAAATCACATAAGGTCTAACAGTAAACACAATTTATGGACATATACATTATGTACTTTACAGACGTACCTTATAAATATAAACCTATTTCTACAGGGCGGTCTGAAGGCCGTAGTGTGGACGGACTCGGTGCAGACCGGCATCATGTTTATTGGCGTCGTGTTAGTGGCAGCCGCTGGCACCATCGCTGTCGGTGGTGTTAAGGAAGTCCTAGATATTGCTAATGAATCTGGAAGACTGGAATTGTCTAAGTAAGTTATATTTACTTATTTGCTTGGTATATCGAACAGATTTTGTAACATATGTTTGTTAGAATTTGTATATTTTGGAAGGTATAACTTTTCTGGACATGTTATGAGGATTGAGGAGGGATTATTTTAATCCTGGATAGCAATGCAGATTGTCCGTGTATGGGCGCCTTAAAGTCTATTGACACTGATCGCCAACAAAAAAAACAACTTATCAACAATATTGTTGATTTTTGAATAAATGCTATTTATGATATTATAATTCTTCACAAACAGATGTGACAATAAAGGTTATTTCGTTGTTTTTTTTTTATAATTTTACCATCATGAACTTTATAAAGTATTCCTGAACATAATTTTGTAGTTTAAGTACCTCAACTCTGGAAACTGAGTTTGTTAATTTTGGAATCTCGCTAATAAACATATTCTAGACTACAGTCGAGGTAAAGCAAGAAATAATTAAAACCTTAATAGGTCATTGACCTTCCATTGTTATCACAAGCTGCTATTCATTATACCCTTAACACTTTCCTCTACCTAGTATTAATTTCACCACAAAATGTATTTTTGTGATCATCTCATAAAGAATCCAATCCAGCGTCTTCTGTATAACATAGAAATTCTACACAACACCGTGTGAATTCTCCCAGGCATATTGTCTTTAAAATTCAAGCACGAACGATTTCTATCATAATATTTCCATAATATTATTGATTATAGTATCGGTGTTTTCCCTATTAACAAGAAATCACAATTTTATAAAAAAAACATGGATCTTATTGTGATAACATTAGCCCCTATTCATTCAAACGAGAAAAAGTTATGCAAAAACGACATTTTATTTTAATATAATAGTCAGTATGTCACATGATATAGGATTTTTTTGTTGGTTGTTAAATTTAATTTTTTTCTCGGGCCAAAAACCAGTCAACGCGAATTTGCAATGCGACGGGCAAACACTTAGCGATGGCCATGCCACGAATTGAATTGAGAGCGATTGAATTTTAAATGAGCAGCGTACACTTATCGATATTGAAAATATACGAGTTTGTGAATTTTTTTTAATGGTTTTAAGTATTTTAAAATGACTTCGATAGTTTTTTTTTGTTTACTATTATTATAATATCTTGGTACAGCTCACACACGGCCATCTGATCCGAAACTAGGCAGAGCTTGTACAACGGCATCCAGAGTCCAGACAACTGATAAACATACATATATATTTCTAAATAAAAGATTTATCCGGGATGGGAATCGAACCCTCCGACTTAGCAGTCAGGGTCACCAACCACTGGGCCAACAGGCCAGAGAACTATTAAAAGCATTTATAATTCTCAATTCATTTTAAATGCATGATGTTATTATCAATGCGTTTGTAAGGAACGCGGTAATTTCCCGAATAGTAAATCTATTTGAAACACTAACGGAGATTGTGGATTCAATAATACAGAATATGACGTACGTCTGGTAATAACGTCACGGCACATGTATTTCTTGGAGTACTGCCCAAGAGAAGAGACTAGCCATTCATGACTCAAATTGCAGTGACGTTGGTGTACGTCGGTGCATCGTAACCACTGCTACCCACGGAAATGAATTATTACGTAACTATTGTAATACAGATTTATGACTGTATACAATCGCGAATTTCAGAGTACTTTTCTTAATAGCTAGATAGTTAAATACCACACGTTTAAAAATGTTTATCTAGGATACAAGTAGGGAGACTCTTTAGGTTATACCTGCAAAATAAGGACATTCCCTTACAATGCTACTAGATGCTTGATTAAATACAAAATCTGTACAAAATTGCAATCTTGTTTCTTGAAAGAATAAGTCGACAGATTAAATTAAACCTTTTATGGATTATTAATAATCAGTGGGTTTCTAGCAATTCATTTTTAATTGTCATGTAATCTATAACGACATCTTGCACCTACAACACATAAAAACACGTTCAGTATTTTCCCACTGTACTGCGCTCGGCTTTCAGTATTACCGTAAACTACGGCCGCTGTAACTTGGTGAGCCTAAAAAGGGATGCAAGATATTGTCGTCTCTTTTTCACCCACCGTTTATGCGTACTTTAATCTCACGCAAACTATCTTGTATCTCTTTTCAGGCTCGCCAAGATTTGTCAGCCGTATTGTACACGTCATCATATCTATGATCTTCACAACTAACCGAACTTCGTATTTTATAATATTGTTTTGTTTATTATCAGTTGGAGTTTCTCCCCATACGAGCGTCAGACGGGATGGGGAGCTGTTGTCGGCGGTTTCCTCTATTGGACCTGCTTCAACTCTGTCAATCAGACAATGGTGCAGCGGTACATCGCGCTTCCGAGCAAGAGGAAAGCTATCGCGTGAGTTATCTTTTTTATATCTGTTGACATTAATAGACAGTGCTTTTGCGGGTGAAACTGTGGGGCACAGTTAGTATACCTATGTATATAAAACAAAGTTGGGTTTTTTACAACACTTGTAACTCGAGAACGGGGGGATCGAATTAACGAAAACTCATCTCAAAGTTTGTTGATTTAAGAATTAGCGTTACTATGAAGCTGTCTCTATCGGTAAATATTGTTTGAATGTATTGCATTTTCTTCCATATTTCCAAAAAGTGGCACAAGATTTTGAGATTCAGAGACGGGAAGGCAGTTGTTATATACAACATGTAATAAAATAAACTACATATCTCAAGAGATGTTGTACCTACCTAATCATCTTTTTTTTAGCTCTTTTTTTTTTTAAATCGACGCCCGCACTAAGGAATCCCATGCGGGGATCGAACGTCGCGAACGTCACAGTGGTAATTTTACTACAGGACCCAAGGAAAAAAAGCGCGAAAAAGTAAAAGTTGCTTATGTACTGTCTAAGACTGAGCCTAAGACTCGCGCTCACTACTGCTCACACAGATAAACGTCAATGAGAACTTAAGATTTATACCTATAGTTTTAACGATATTTAGGATAGGAGATTGACTGTGCTACTATTTCTCTGACCCGACACCGTATCGGTGTCGGGTCAGAGAAATAGCGGAGGGCTGGAAGCTCTTAGTTGTAACTGATCCATTAATAAATCCCATTAGTGTAATACTTAATAAGCTATTTCGGATAAACTATAAGCTCATAATTAGCTTATCGTTTAAAGAATACCGTTTTTGTGAGTGCACTTTTGTATGTGTGTGTTTGTGTGCAAATGTATTGCTTAAGGTCTAAGTAGTTATCAAGGAAAATAAACTAAACCGATTCTCTTAAAAATAATTTAATTATTATCGTATTATCAAAACGTTTTCATTTCTGGGCATAAGTACGGAACGTTGCAATATAATGATATTTGTATTCATCTGTGGTATATTGACAATGGTTCAAATGACGGTACTAAGAAGACCACGGTTTTTTTAAGTTTTGTAATACGGACAAATTTAGACCATGGTTCTTCAGATAAGCCTGGACTTGATAGTACAGGTTTAAACCAAGGTTTATTTCGTTTTTTGTAATAAGACTGATTGTGTTCAACTGTTTAAAGGATTAACTTCGTTATTTTCATTTATGTTTTTCAATTCAGCCCAAATGGACCCACTTGGGGCTATCGCCACACAAAAATTCGCTAGAAAAAGGTTAAAGGCTCGCCGGAGTCGAGTAGAGAATCCGCGACTCCGGCTAAGGCAGAGACGGGACCAGGGTGTTTTAGTCGGTGAAAGTCCGACGTCGGATTAAAAGCATAATCTTTTCACCCCGAAAACGTCTTTTTCCACCAACCATAGGCCATAAGCCAGTCTTTTATTTGTGGAGAGTGACCGATAGACCTCAACTCTAGAGTCTCTAAATGTAAAATTAATATGCATCGTTTACGTCACACGACAACAACGAACTAATTGTGGTACGTCTCAAGAATAGTTGGATCTGTCCTCGAGACAACGACAATATTTGTAGGATTTAGTCAGAACTAAGATTACAGCAATTATTTGATAAGGAATGCACTGATTAAGAAGTTTATACAAATATTAGTGTCCTAGATATTATTATGGATCAGTACTACAAATCAGTAATACAGACTACCCCAGAATACTGAAACGCAAATTAACTTAACACGTTCATAAATGTTTCTGATGCTTCTTTATATGCCAATTAGTTTTTTTTTTCAAATTGTCGTGTAGTTCTTTAAGTTAGAGATATCAAACAAATTGACTCTTGAGCTGTATTATACAGCGTGTAACAAAAACCCTGTCCGATCCCTGAGAGTATTATTCGGTATCGTATTGCGAACACATATATGTAGCCATTTAATGGATTGGACAATAAATTTTTTCCCCGGTCAAAATATTAAAATACAAATAAAAACTGATCCAAGGCAACAACTGACCGCTCCTCAAAGGTCACGTACTTACTACCTACAGTTTGGTGTCAAAGAAGCCGCCTATGCGAGACGGTTCATGAACTACCACGAATACGCCTTTATTGGATCTGACAGGGGTTTTGTTACGTGTTGTATAAGTATATACATATACCTAGTCAGTCTAGATATTATCTTCCGTAGCAGAATTAATACCATGACTTTCTAATTTCTATTACACATCAAATAATGTATAACTAACAACAGTCAGAAGTTATTTATTTATGTCGCCCGAACTTTTGGAAAATAACGCAACATGTTGTTGATTGACTTACATAATATAATAAGCTTTGCTTCGCTCTCCTGACCTACAATATCAAAACAGGTTAAAAATACAACTTTCGTCTGTTATTGCGAAGAGGAGAATTTTTACTACATGAATATCATTGGCAAATAGCGTGTAATTACTAAATATAAATAAGGTATGACGTACCTATATCAACTAATGATGTGTCTTCCTATGTCAATAATAATGTGACAACATTATAGTATCAATATTTATTAACCTAAGCTTAATATTCCCGCCCGTGTTCCATTACATAGGTACCTAAATGATTTTTGAATCATTATTTAATATTATAAATACGAAAGAAACTCTGTATATCTGTGTGTTACGCAATCACGCATAAACTACTAAACTGATAAAATGCAATTTGGAAATGTTTAATACAGAGATATTCTTAGAAAGGACATGTAAAATATAGAATTCAGCTAAATCCGATAAGACTGGTAGCCGACCCCACTGGTTTGGGAAAAGGCTATGCAGAAGTCTGAGAAAGAACGTAAGCTACTTTTTGCCACGATAAGTTACACCCACACGGGCGGAGTCGCGGGCTACAGCTAGTATTCAATATTTATTTGCATTCCTTGTAGGATGGCTTTACAAGAGCTATCCTTAAAATGCATTTTTGTCATTTTCTTTTTCGATATTAAGTCCTTTCGTTTTCCGGCTCTGAAGACGATTCTCCTGATAACATCTAACATTTTTCACCGCAAATCTTCTTTCGACTGCCATCTCCCAAGTTTTCTTCAAAGTCTCCGAAGTCGTTTAATTTAACCTTGCTTCCTTATCTAATTCAACATAAATCTTCCAGTGCTCTAGGCATATTCTGCATTGGAGCCATCCTAGCTATATCACTCTGCGTATGGTGTGGCCTAACAGCGTGGGGAGCCTGGGTGATGGGCGGCTGCGACCCTGGCGGCGTTCCCCTGGTCGACGACAGACTGCTGCCCGCTTTCGTCACTTACGTGTCCAAGATACAGCACCTTCCTGGGTTGGCTGGAGTTTTCCTCGCTGGTGTATTTGGAGCTGGACTTAGGTGAGTTACTAGTGTAATATACCTTTTTTATTTTATATGGCAGCCGTTAATTTTGAGATTTATTTACCTGTCGTTAAGAATCCATAAAAGTCACCTCTTCGGTGATTATTTTGGTGAATCCTGGTGCTTTTGACTGTCTTCGCATTTCCTAGAAATATGATGAGCAAATATGAGAAGTAGGAATAGCAATGTCCAATATCGTTAAAGACATTCTTTGTATGTTTGCGACCTTCGAGACGTCAATCTTTCTTCTAATAATTTCAGATAACTCAGTATAATGTTTTTATCTCGCGTATTGGAAGCAATTTTTATCTTTACTATGTTTTCGCGAAGATCTATTATTAATCTGAGATAAATTTTGTAATCGCATATTTAAGTTAGATAACTGAAACGCATCCGGGATCGTGAAATTAAAGTAGGTGCTAAGGAAAAAAATCGCTTCATAAATCTTCAGGGGTCGGAAAATATTGTGACGCCCAAAGGATGACATCAAAGTACTATAAAAAAGAAAATGTTTTCTTTTCTTCAGTTCATTATCAGCGGTACTGAACGCATGTGCGCTGGTAGCAGTGGAGGATATAATGCATGGTTGGCTGCAGTTAAGGCTAAAGCCGATGACTGAAGGTATACTGGCAAGAGCAATCACTGGAACATTGGCTGTCATATCAGTGGTCATGCTGTTCGTTATACAGAAGCTTGGAGGTGTACTTGGTAAGTATTTCGTTGTTTCTTGAAGGGATCCATTATGTTCTATGTCACAAAGCTTAGCAAACTTTCTGATCGTAATGTTGGTTGTTGTTGGACGATCACTCGTTATAGAAAGTCTTCTCATTTTCTCATGTCCATGGGCCATATCGGCTAATATGTAATAATGAGCAAAAGCAATGGAGGTATGAAATTGTATGATGTCATGAATGCCAATATAACTATGTTACTGACTTGTATGAAATCGTTATGTTAGAATCATCATCGTTGAGATTCCGTTTTAAAAGCATTTCCAAAAGCTCTTTAAGCTATAGGTTATAATACCAAAGGCCAAGCCTATTTACCAAAGTCCTGAGGAATTGTGCTGAAATCTAGTATCTTTATTTTTCGTAGGAGTGGCAACAGCTCTATCAGCGATCGCGGCGAGTGCTACGTGCGGTGTGTTCACCCTCGGCATGGTGTGCTGGTGGGTGGGTCCGGCGGGGGCTCTGTCGGGGGCGGCAGCGGGCGCCATACTGGCTGGTACCGTGTCTCTGGGCACTCAGGCTGCCGCCGCGAGGGGTCTTCGTGCTCCACCACTCAATCTTACCATGGAATGTGCGAGAAACGCATCCTTTGTTGGACTCGAGAATGCTATTGTAAGTGTCTAATTGTGGAAGTTGTATTTTTCGGTTTAATTAGTTTGCGCAATTAAATAATTGATACAAACAAATTCAGGTTGTGGTTAAATAACCCAAATTGAAAAAAATATATGATAACAATTTGTTAAGTGTCGATTAAGGTATACACAGTCTATTTTTTTTGAATATTGACTCTATCAATCACATGTAATATACAAAACGGTTCCTATAGCGTTGCAGTCCAGTTCCAGTCTAATAATACAAGAGCACAATTACTAAACCAAGTGGTATTTTCAATTAAAACTATCCCAAAAGTGAAATAGGTTTTGAATAGCCAACAAAAATATCAATTCTGACCATAAAGTAACCGTAACACAAAATAAATAATAGTATTTTAATGCAGATTTTCTGACGTAATTGAATTTAGGGAAACCTTGTGAAACCGATGAACCGGACGAACTACCTCAATACTATTAACACGGACAAAGTAACACGATACTGAATTCAAATTTGTAGGTCAAACTTCAAACAATAAGTTGATACGTTTGAATTACAGGTAAGTAACAAAAGCTACATTTATAATTTGATTGTGGATAGAGTTTTGGTAAGGTTCCCAAACTTCTCATGTGCAAAAAAGTGTTATAAAAATCCTACTGTAAAAATACTTCAAACCTTAAAAAGGTAAGGCAGTCTTAAATCTGGCCTGTTGGTTAGTGACCCTGACTCCTTAACCGATGGTCGTGTGTTCGATTCCCACCCAGGACAAATCTTTTTGTGATGAGCACGATCATTTGTTGTGTGTGGCTGTGGGTGTTATTTATCTATAATCTGTATGTATTTAGAAATATATAAGTATGTTTATCAGTTGTCAGGTTATCATAGTAGAGACTCTGCCTAGTTTAGGATCAGATGGCCGAGATATTATTGTTATTTATTCGAGGAATAATTTAGAAATTTTGAGAGTTGCTTTATACAAAAACTCAAATGTCAATTTTATTCATACTTATTGTACCTACTTATTTAATAAACATAACGTTTTTTGTTGAACAGGACCCAGAAACAGTGTTCCCTCTATTCCGCGTATCGTACCACTGGATTGCACCACTTGGTCTCATAACCACATTAGTGGTAGGAATGGTTGTGGGCTGGTTGGTTGACAAGCCTTCTAGCTTGAAGATGGACGCGGAGCTCTTCACGCCGGTCATGTGGCGCTGGCTGCCCGCAGAGGCGAGGGACAGGGCTGGGGAAACTAGAAGAGTTAGGGCGCAGCTCGATGCTGCTACTCCACATTCCGCACCACTTATCCTTACCACCGTCGACAAGGTGATACAAGTCAATAAGTAATGCAACTGTTTCTTCTTTAATTGTCATTTTCATCATCATTAGCATGAGTTACATCATTAACGTAACTTTGATTTTGATAATGGTAAAGTTTGAGGTTTGCACTCTGTTTTGTTCTTTGTCGTTCTAAAACTTACTTGTTGGTTTCCTTTTTAGTTAGTGATTGACGTTAGTACCTAATAGTCTTAGGGCCTATTTCGCCATCGTCATATAACTATTATTCGACGAATTAAATGAACGTTTGACAGTTTCGGTATGAAACTACAGTTAAACTTTCAAAATTTTTCCTCGAATAAAGATATCTGACGATGGTGAAATAGGCCCTTAGTAACATAGTGCCTGAACGATTACGAATAGCAATTTGCACATTTGAACATTTGCTTTAAAACAATAAAGATCTTCTAAATGTTTTTAAGCTAATATTTCCATCTCATTTCTACTTACTAAAACCATATTATACCTATTACTCTTTTTTATAATATTTCATCTCTTTTCAGATTGAAATGAATGGAGTAACCAGTAGGTGAGAGGAGCGGTAATATCGATTTTTTTGTATTTTTATTCATTGTGACTAAGAAATTTTCTAGTCACACAGTGATGTTCGTAATAAAAATAAGTTAATGTATATTTTTTTAAATGTATGTCTACATAAAATTCGGTTTTTTAAATATTGTCGCTGGCGACGTTGTTATGTATAATAATATTTATTATCTGTATCATGACTGTAGGTGATATGTTAAAATTTTTTTGGGTGACTTGGCTCTCGTTAAAAAGTTTATCCTTTTTTTAAATCATTCCGTTAGTAGTTTTTTTTAATCATACTTAAATTACATTTATATTGTTCCCACAAATCAGTGACAATATTTGTGTAGGTACAGAGTTTTGTACGTGTTATTTTACTACTGAAAATGAGAATACTTGATTTAAATCAATTTTTGTGGCAACACTGTTAATGTTGGTTTGTAATTTTGTATGTGCCATCTAGATAGGGCCTTAAGAAGAAATAATCACTTTATGGGACCAAGATATAGCTATTTAGTTATCAACTTATTTCTGTAGCTTTTCTACAGACATTTTGAGACAATAATATTTATTAACCAATTATTATTATGTAGAAAAAACTGTAACAAATGTGTAAGATAGAATTGTAGATAAATATTTTATTTATACAAAAAGTGCCAATCTGTCGACTTAACTTACAAAATTAAAATTATATTTTTAAATACAGTGTAGCAATGCCAATTTTATAGGTGTTTACAATACGTTAGTATTAAGATAAATAATTATAAATATAAATTTACACTTAGTTTTTTTAGGTTAGTTTTTAAGGTACCTACTTAATTTGTCAGTATTTTATTGTACTTATAAATTAAAAGTGTTAAAAGGAATAATTTAGTGTAAGTTCATATGACCGCGCGGACCCGCGCGGAGCCGCGCGGTAAGAGCATTCACATGACGGCAAATGTATGCGCGGTAGTCTGGCATCAACATTGCTTAAGAATGGACGTGGAGGAGGCAATTTGCTTATGGATTTTATACCGAGTTACTTTCGCATTTATAATATTAGTTAGGATAGTTAGGATTACGATTATACATACGATTGTAACTTACCCAAGTTTTTCTTTTTTGCTTCAGAATCATTATTACTGCAGAAAATTAAAACTAATTCTTCCCAAGATCTTCTTTTTATTATTTTATTCGAATATTCCTTGGAGTTAATATTCCAGATAGCTTCTCTTTTTTCAATCTCGTCGATAAGCAAATCGATAGATACAATGTCGTCTCCTTCGGTGATCATTTTTTCTTGAATCTATGTGTCTATCCGTCTCAACACGCGCGGATCAACTGAACAGGTCGGTACAAGTTTGTAGAACTTGAAACGCGCCGTGCCGCGCGGTTCAAGAACTAGCGCGCGGGTCGGAGCGCGACGCGCGGTACCGCGCGGTAATGTAGACAATACTAGCTGTTTACTTCGATCTTGTACCGCGCGGTCGAAAGTTCCGCGCGGCTCCGCGCGTCCATATGAACTAGCACTTATTGTTCAGTAAAACTTCATAAAATGTTGAACAAATCCGCAAATCAGAGGAAAATAGCCTTTATTTCAAAGTAATAAAAAAGAAAAATCCTTACAAATGCTAGTAATTAGGGTAAATTTATTCATTTTACCCGACTCGTTGCAATATGCACTTTGTATATTTTTAGATCGGTGAAAGTTAGGTACTACGTAACAATGACATGTTAAGAATTAAAAATATACTCGAATTAGTTACAACAATTTAATTAGTATAGCTTACCTAATACTTATAACTATTCAGTAAAACCTCGAATTGATATATAAATTGTGCAACAAGATTAAAGTCGTAAAGACTTGTTTCTTAGATAACACTCTTGTTTGAATTAAAAGTTAATTAAAACTGACACGACTAGTAGGCAATCAATAAAATTAATCTGTTTGAATTCGAATGGCTGAATGACTAATGTTGAATAATCATGTTTTTGATAACTAAATAAATTATTGCCAAAAAATATAACACTTAAAATAAACCAATGAGATACAAATTGAATTATAATTAATTAACAACGAGAGTTACAAAAAAAAACAAAAGCTGTCATTGTCTTTTTTTAATTATTGTCACTCAGATTTACTTACAGATTGTACTTAAAAAAATGAACATAATTATAAATAGGCCTAGTGTTGTGTGTTTCGTTTTGTAATGTAGTTTTATATGTGATTTTATTTAGTTACAGTATTTTATTTACGTAAGTGCAATAATTATATTACAAATGACGTCAGCACAATTTTTTGTACTGGCTGTTTCTGTGGGTGATATTAAAAATAATAAAGTATCAAATATATTTGTTTCGAATCCGGTTGTAATTTGTGTATGGCATGAGGGATGATAGCTAGTCTGTCCTTCAAAGAGAATTAAAAAAAAAGTTAGTATTTTTTCTCCTTTTACGTAAAGAAAGTTGGTGATAACACGTTAAGTGAAATAACGAATCACGTCACTTATAGATACAATTTTAATCAAGACGTGGTGACGTTACTTTTTAAAACTGTTTTATTAATTCGATAAAGAAACACTTGTTTTAAGTTTCCTTATTATCTGGAACTTAATGGATTCTCGCTTTCAAATCCAGTCATCATTGCCTAATGAATGTTTGTGAAACAATGTGACACATATATTATGTATAAGTATTTTTTTTAATAAGAGAAATAAATGTCGATATATCTTTTTGTACATCACTAAGGAAGATGTACCATTTTATCAATATACAAGATGGTTTTGTAAGACATTAGTTAAATAAGTATGGACTTTTAGTAGTTTGTAGTATATTAGGTGACTGCATCTTTTTCTTTGATCTCACAGGAACAATCAGTAAAATCATTATGATAGGATAATAAGTAGAGTAACCAGGCGTTGGCTGTATACAATGTATTTATTATGAACTATAAGCTCGCACACATTCAAATAGTAATCATATTCTAAATAACAAGTGTTGTTGATAGAAAATGTACCTGAAACTATTTAAATAAAATGTTAATGTGTTGTATTTGCATATTACATTTTACTATACGAATATACAACAATCATGTACTTATATTGTTACGAAATAAATGAAAATTATAACATAAAGTTTTGTTATTACATTCGAACGAGCGTTTAAAATGCGAATTATTTCTAAAACGTGCTACAATTTCGTCTGGAAGTTTGGAAGTTATAAAATTGCGAGGAATTGTGGAGACGAGGAGAATAACGTAAATAGTCAGGTGTTGGTGAATGTGGTACCAACGAGTGATTTACATTCGGCGCGCCGCCCCGCTATTAAAAGTGGCACAATGCGACAGCGGGACTCGAGGCGTGGATCCTACGAGGGCTGCAAGCCTGTGAGCACGTGATCTTTGCTGAAAGGGATTCACTTGATTGCCGTCGTAAGGGTTGCATCGGTTTGTTTTGATTACGCCGAATGATTTAGTCACGAACAAGAAAGGGGCAATCAGGCAATCCGTTTTTATGAGAACTGTCACCCGTTTGTTGGGGCGCTAAAGTACAAGTTGTGGTAGATGGGGGGTTATTCTCTGAGTCCAAACAAAACGTAACGTGGCTTATCACAATATATTAGGTATAATTCAAGAATCCCCGGTCGCCAAATCTTTGTTCTGAGAGACACCGGGTAGTGTTAGTATACGTTAGGCTATTTAACTGTTTTTTACTTAAAAGTATAGTTAATCGAAAAAGATAAAGTAACCCTGCATACAGGATACTTTTAAAAGGAGTGCGGATATTCTACGAGGTAATCACTTGCATAAAACTAAACAACTTTCTTCTGAAATCTTAAATTGGAAAATTAAATTTTCATACAGTGACAGGTCACGTGACTAATGTTTGTATGAAAAGTTGATTTTTATTTTTTAAGATTTCAGCCTATGTTCCTTGGGAAAAGCGGTTAAGTTTTATGCACCTGAATACCTCGTAGGATATCCGAACTCCTTATAAAATAATCGTGTATAATAGCACGTTACCGCTTGGACTTAAAGAACAGGTAGGTAAGGCCCAAGTTTTTACATTGAAATTATATTATCGAAACGTAGTGAGAGTTACACAAAAAAAACCGAACAACTGCATAGAAACAAAGAATGACATTTAGTTGAAGCCAGTGGGTAGGGAAAAAGAGCAGATGTAGGTATTATTTTAGGTATTAGACGACCTGTAGAATAGAATAAAATATTATTTATTACCGTATACCATAAGATTTACGGCAATAAAATATACTAGCAACGAAAGTAGACCTAAGTAACTTCCTCCAGGAAACTTCACTTTGGCTGAAAATCATTTTTTTGTGGGTAGATTGCCATCAAAGCACCAATATCGCGCAACCGTTCCGAGCTAACAAGAACAAACTTATTTAAGACAGCTATAAAATGGCAAATTTCTGACAAAAACCATCGTAAAAGTGATTGCGGCGTCGAAAAGCCTCGGAAGGAGGCTCGATCGTAAACTAAATTGGCCTAGGAACTGTTTAATTGCGAACAGTAGCTTGCAATTAAATATGCGTAAAACAACGGATGTACTTCTGTTTGTGATGTTTCAAGAAAATATGGCTGATGGGTGAGTATCATATCTTAAAAGTTACGCAGAGGAAGATCTCATTGTCCTGTGAGAACGCAAATTACAGTGTATTTTTTTCAGTTATTATAACATCAAATGAGAAGTGGCGGTGGCCTATTGGCTAGGGCGTCGATTTGCGAACATGTGGCTGGCGGTTCGAAACCCACCTATTGCAATACTAACATAAGCCCACTCGAGCACGAGCGTTTAGCTTAGCACGAAAAATTGGCAAGAATACGAGTTCGACTGGCGACACTACCACCGTGTCAGCTCATGATTAAGGACTCCTATTGAATCACGCGTGAGTAAACAGTTATATAATAAACTAGCTTCTGCCAGGGACTTCGTCTGCGTGGACTTTAGAATTGGGTCCAAAAAGAACTGAAAAATGTGAAAGTTATGAAAATAGAATAAAATTTTCACCCGTGTTATAGCTTGCGCTGTAATAGAGAAAAATAATAAATTTCGAAGCTGTCTGCCCACGGCTTAGCTCGTAAACAATTTTAAATTTTCCCTCAGGAACTACTTAAGGAATCGGGATAAATGATAGCCTATGTTCT
This sequence comes from Plusia festucae, assembly GCA_950381575.1. Classification (NCBI taxonomy): domain Eukaryota; kingdom Metazoa; phylum Arthropoda; class Insecta; order Lepidoptera; family Noctuidae; genus Plusia; species Plusia festucae. The sequence continues at coordinate 11,172,053 of OX494434.1, forward strand.
TTTCCATGTCAAAGGCTATATGCATGCCAAATTTCATCCAAATCCGTTCAGCCGTTTTTGCGTGATTGAGTAACAAACATCGAAACGTCTAAACATCCAAATCGTATTAGTAGGATAGTAGAACACACCTCAGCTTGAACATAAACTCCACTGGAAACTACTGAAGACAAATCAAAGTCTCCACCACAAATGTTATCGAACTAAACGTCTCATTATCATTTACCTGAACCGCGTTAACAGTACCTCCTAAACAGGACGAATCAGATACTGAAGGCACCGCGACAATACCAACTTTATTGTCATCGTAAAAAGCACGCGGCCCATCGTGGTAGGCGCCCAATTAATTAATGAGCCAACTTCAAAATGAATTACCCTATTGAGACTCCCGAGGTGTGCCGACTAACGGTACTTACCCGCTTCACGCTTAAGACTTCAGCGTTAAATAAAATTTTATTGTTTTCCGTGTTTTATGAGAGTTAAGTTTCATTAAATTGTTGAGACAAATATAAATGGTGTTTTATGTTTGCTGTTAGTTCCTCGACTTTTTGGAGGCTACTTATTAATGGGTTAACGACGATTTATTTTTTATTTTAATAAAATTACGTCACGGGTTACACTGGCCGTTGTCGAAGCAGTCTGTTTGCGACCACGGCCAGTGTAACCCGGCCGAAACGTCAAGCCTTAAAAGGTAAACGCATGAGTTCGCGTTAATTCCCGTGACGTAATTTTATTAAAATCACGCAACGCGATAGTTTTAAAGTTAATATTTTTTATTTGTCCTGAAGACCCTGAGCCGAAACAGCAGTTGTCGATACTAGTTTATGGAATAGTCCTTTGCAATGTAAGCTTCCTAATTATCTCGTATTTTATTTTATATCCCATTGTTTGATGATAACATGACTTCTGAAGTTTATATATATTTATATAATACCAGTCTATAAATGTCTTCGAAAATTTAAGAAAGTTAAATACATATAGCTTTGAAAAAGACATCTCGGTACTTGCCTTTAGTGGGTTCGAAGCTGCAACCTTGTGGATAAAAATCCGTCCATTGAACCGCTGGGCCACCACGACATTTTAATTTTGTTTAAAAATAATATTTCTGATCCTTTAAATCCTGGTAAAGATGTAGTACAAACCTACGGTTAAAAGTGTTTTTTTTTGAGACGCTTTAAAGCAATGTTTTAGTGTGAATGTCCTCATCTGTAAACTGTCTAAGAACCTCATTTATTTGAGTGGTTTAGAGGATTTGTGTGCGGCATACTCGAGTTATCTTTTGTCCGTATCAGTAGATTCCTCCCTCGGAGACGGTCATTGGTCAGATAGACGGCCATTTACGCCCCACACAAAGACATTATTCCGATGTCCCTTTCTTACAGAAAAAACTACGAAGTACTACACTTCCTTATTCTTATTTCTTATAGAAACTTAGGTAGGTATTACGCGCAACTAGAGTCATCCAAAGCTTCGAAAGTGCTTGATTAGGCATAGGTACTAATTTGAAAAAAAAGAAAAGTATCAACTGGTTTTTTTATAGTAAGAACCACAATTTCTTTTTCTTATAATAACGATGCTCGCACTAAGGACTTTAATCTTTGTGTCGCGGGTGTTACACAAACATTCAAATCACATGCACAAAGAACACCCAGACTTGGAACAAGCATTTGTGCATCACGCAAATGCTTGTCTCATACGGGGATCGAACCCGCAGGACGTCGCGCACAGTGGTCATTACCGTGGTGACCTTTACCACAAGGCTATCTGTGCAGTCAAATTGCTTTTTTGTTGTTCATGAAGTGATTCTTAGGGATGTTTGCATAATTTTATCAATTTAACTAGATCAGTGGTTGTCATGACGGTGCAAAGAATAAAAAAAATGCAGTGGAAAACAGCATTCCTTGATCCAAAGAAAATATCAATGAACATTGTAACATCTTAATAGATATACGATATCCATATTGAATAATAAATGGTTTCAACATTAAACAAAGAGCTATCAGCTGCTCCTGAATGCAAGCTGTTATAATTAACTTTTAAAGGAATTAGTTAATAGCGTATGACCGTGCGCGCAAATTAATAGGTTATGCTTTCATGAGATCGTTAACTTAACGCATTATACGTAAATTATACGCCAGTTTCTTTTAATTTATTCACCACTATCTGTACCCGCGACGTTGTTCCGTTGATCATCATTGGAATGACAGTGGCGTCATCTGTCGAAAATTATTCGTACCAATACAGAAACTTTCGTGAGCTCATGCACAACATCTTTGCTAAAAATCATCACATGAACAAATGCATATATTTGTAGTTTACGATTCTATAAAGGACATAGAGACACACATTAATTTATGTATGTATATATATGTATATATATATATTCTAAAGTTAGAAAGATAATAAATATTTGTATACAAAATATTCTGATCTTATATTCTATAGGTATAAGATATGAATATTATGTAACCAAATAAAATAAAAATTCTTTCTTTCTAAAACGAATTTAATCGATCGAAAACCGTGTATTTTTCTGTAGATATTATCAAACAATAAATATATCGTAAAGGTATTACTTTCATTGAATGAAATTAAATGAAACTTACGTTTAATATTACCAGCAAGCATCACAGGTAATGAACACGTTTAATTATTGGTAATGATAGCTATTTCACAGTTGCCTTATAAGTCATACTATAAACAAAAAGATAACATAAACAAGACTGAACATAAAAAAGTATCACTAATTTACAATCAACAATTAATTGGCGAAAAAGTAATTCCACTCCATTCAATTTGCAATAAAAAATAATACTTACTTAGTTTTATACTCAACAATTTTACTATCTCTTATTAATTCACACGAACACATCTATATACACGACATTATCCTTACTCCGTTTAATCGTGTGGTAATGTGAGGCGGCCGGGTCGACAAGTGTGCCGTTGTTTTAATTGAGTTTTCTTCCCTTTGCACCTTTGTGGAGTCGAGTGGTGTCACCCTCAAACGAGAATAGGCAGCAATGAGGTGCTACGAAGCGGACGGACTGGAGGTGGCCCGACTTTTAACGGCCATCGATACAAATAGATTAGGACGGAACTCTTTGAAGCAGACTTCATTCTTAATGAGTCTAGAAAGAATAAAAGGTATATTAACAGAAATAGTATTTATCTATGTAGCCAGCTATAAGCCATTTGTAGAATCAATATGCTCAAAACGGCAGGAAAGTCCTCGATTTTAAAATTACAGTTTGATATTTATGAACATTTTTCCGTGGAGCGGCTGCGGGCCCTGGCACCGCGTTGTCGTCTCATTTAATCGCCGCATTACATGCAAAGTGCATCTCTTACATGTAAAACAGTCCCGGCGGGTATTTAAATTTTCGCCTTTCCCCGTAATTCGTTGAGTGCAGACAAAGGCTTTCAGAGGAAACATTGTTAATGTGTTACCCAATGCATTCTACCCCACACACCTGCTATACATCCGCGAGAGCTGTGCCGCTATGTTTTTGAAGAAGTGGCGCGGAAATTGATAAATCACATGAATTTGTTAGGCAAGCGCATAGTTGGGAGGAAATTAGCGTGGTTCCCCACTCCACGGTTTGTTCATTCGTGTAAATCTCAACGAGGCGTACGCCTGAATTGTTGGTTTGCCTGCACTGAGCTATCGGACTACAGTTTAACTGAGCGGACGGCCAGTTTAAACCGCAATTAAGCTTTTACGCCGAAGAAAAACGGAGAAAACAGTGAGCGAAATAGACATTCGAAAATAGCGGCGAAGAGTCAACAAACGAATTTTCGATGTGTCAAAGTAAATCTCTAGCCGACAATACGAATGGCAATAAAATCCGCCGTCGGGAGTTAAACTGGCGATTGGTAAGCTGTCCGCCCCTACCACGGGGCAATATCGATGAAATACGTAAGAACGAATTTTTTGGTGAATACAAAACAATCTTGGCTCACAATTTAGCTCTGTGACTCTAGTAAAATTCATAGTCGTTTTAACTTGATAGAAATATTTTCCAACATACTTATTTGTTAGAAATTCCGCTTTATACTTGAGCCCTTTGACATAAAATTGTGACCAAAGAATTCGCCTAAGTATCGAGTATGGGTGCAATTTGATGGTAGGGGTCATGTCCTAAGCCGTGTTAAAAAGGTTTACTTTCCACAGTTTTCGTGAGGATCCAGTAAAACGGTGTAATTTGTGAGATAAGCGGTGGTTTAGCTGAACGCGTCTGATACGAATCTGCCAATAAGAGGGTGTCTCGATACCGCGGAGCTGGACTCCACTTAACTTTTTTACAGATAAAGATAGAATAAATTAGTGGTATCTACTGCATTTTGCTGACCAACTTTTATTGCGAGCTTCTAGAATGATTGTCTATGCAATAAAGATGCTGGTAATGATCTAGTACATACTTCTTCTTGTGCCTAACCTTTCCCAAGGTTGCATATTCTATATTTTATACGGCGCTACACTCATATAGTTTGTTTACTCGTATTTTGCAAAAATTTAGCAGAGAAACAAATCTTAAAATATCAGTTTAAACAATAACATTTCAGTTTATACTAAGATCGATATAAGTGCCAAATATTTTCATGTAAAAAAAGCCTATACAAAATTTCAAAACTAGGTATATGATGAAAACTCACAAAGAAAGGTACTAATTTAAAAAAAAAAACTAATATCTAACTAGGTGTAATAATCATTGCAATCGATTTTGAATAAACTGTGTTCATAAGCCAATTCGTCGTTTAGCTTGTTAATACTTCAGGTCTGAACTAGAAGGTGATGTGAATAACATAGTTCTTAGTCTGTAGTGTAACGTGTAACATGTTTGCAACAATGTGCAGAGCTAGGATCGCAGCTTGTGTGGGCAGAGGTCGCGGCAAGACCTGCGCCGGCGGACGCCTCGCGGCCATTAATTGAACTTCGTCGCAGGCACTTAATTTTCAATAGGACCCGGAGCTCACCTCCCACCAGGTGGACGCTTTGTGCGCTCTCCTGTTTGCTAAAGTCCTCGTATTTATTTTAGATTCCATTGTGCTTCGCTCCGACGCTTTGTCGGAAAATAGCCCTCTCGTGTACCACTGCTTTGTTAATTTTATTAATATGTGAAACATTTATAAAACGCGACCGCACGAGCGATTTAATGAGTTTTATTGTTAAACAGAGAGTAATGCGCTCGAAATGAAGCGCGCCCTCGGCTTACATGTTGTCTAAATTCATACGGAGAGGGGAGCGGGATTCATGTTTTAACTCCAGCAGCTTATTTTACAATATGGACTGACGTAGTTAGCGAGCCGAGACTACAACACCTGCAACATTTCATTCATCTTTTTCAATTATTTATTAAACTGGCTCCTCAGGTTGGCAACCCTCGCACGTGAAAAGTGGAAACACAAGGATGCAAATAATCCGTTTCATCCCGCAATCTAGCCGAGTTCAAAAGAACTCGTAGGAGATATTTACGTTGATCCCGTAGAGCCGGACCACGGCTAAATAACTGGGCATTCCGGCACCGGGGCCAACAAAAGAATTTAATAACTCTGCAAGGTAGGGCGGGCCAGCGGGCGGCACGCGGGGGCGTCCGCCCTCGGCCGGTAAGCTTATTACCGCGCTGGGCCGGGCGCCGCCGCCGCCAAGAACATATTTGCTTTGCTGAATGTCACCGGAGCCGCGGCCGCTGCCGCCGCCCGCACCCGCTCCGTACACAGTTTGTGCGCCCGCTTAAACATTTAAGAGCTCCCAATGTTTAGCGACGGCGCAAATTAAAATAAGCTTTATACGAAATCTAATTTGCCAAGCAAGGCACCGAGCGCCTCGTTTGAGGAGCCACCTGACTCGAGGTAGATGTTTGTATTGGGAATTGAATTAATTCTGCTTTTGAATTACCTACTAAATATAATTGAAATTAGGTAAGAACGTATTTTGTCCTCTTTTCTCATCTGCAGAGTAAATATAATTACGAGAAATCAAAAGCTTTTAGAACCATTAACAATTTGCGACAACACTGTTAGGAAAGTTACCCTATAGACCTGTTTTGTTTCATTAATTATTTTATTATTGGAATAAGATAATAAGATTTTACTATAGGTATATTTAATGTTACTCATTACACTTACCCAATTTCATAGCAATTTAGTAAAGACATTGTTTAAAGTATGATACATAAACATTTATTTATTAAAGAATTTTCCCTGTGATTTACACAAAAGTAGGTAGGGTACGTTAAATTAATAGTGAAACCAACTCTGCAATACAAATATATAGTATACTTATTTCTCCACTCGCTTATGAATTTATTCCTTGTGTAGCGGGATTTTTCACAAACATACAATTTACGTACACAAGGAACACCCGGCATTGGAAAAAAAAAATTGTAGATCACATTTTTAACACATACCATGCGGGAGTCGAACCCGCAGTACGAAGCGTAATTGGCGTGATGAGCTGTACCTACCAAATGGCTATCCATACACAAAATTTCAAAGTCTTAATATTTATGTATAGTCTTTCAATTTCAACTCGATAAGAAATTCTTATTGAAGTAAATTTATATTCCTTTTATATGTATAAAAACATCGTACGTACTTTCAACAACGTAATTTCAAAGAAAACTTAGGGTCAAACAAACTCGAAAACTCGTATCCAAAATTTCACATTACCTACCGAATGTAAGGGTTGGTAATTATGAATAAATAATCATCTATTCATACATTATGATTAGCATAAGTTTACACGATAAAGTTTGTGCGTAACAAAATCAACAGAGGACCATCGGGTAGTTTGCAACTAGCTTACATTAAATGAAACTGTATTAAAGATTCAGAGGGGTTCGTTAAGTTACACCTTACCGCAGGAGAGAGCCTTTGCAAGGTACTGAATAAGTCAACTCAACAATGATCAGGAATACTAGAAGAGACTCCATATCATACGTCTTATTTCCCGATTTCACCTGAAGGGAGGTTATATTATATCAGTAAAGTATGCAAATATTTAGTGACAAGTTTTAGTTTTAAGTTTTATCTATTGAGACAAGTTTTTCAAGGGAGTAATTATTTTTCCACGGTTACTCTTTTATCTCATTACAAAAATTAACATTTTTGTAATGAGATTTAAGAGTATGGGTAAGGTATATATGTTTTTAGTATACTTAAAAAAACCAATCTACATTTATTCCTGTTACATTTTTCAGTATTAGTGAAGATACAATTTGAAGGATAAAGTTCTTGACATAGAAATTTAAGCAACTTTTTTTAACAAACAAAAAAACGTGAACAAAATCCTTTGAAACTACCAAAATATCAGATATAAAAAAAACAGCTATTTTGATGATATTCATATTTGTTTCAAAAACGTTTATTATCAGTTTTTTTATACTTCCATGTTTCAAATCCAACTTACCTTCCATCATATCACATCTAGAAGCTCCCGTCACCTGTATATCCGCAATACAAGTGCTCCTGCCTATACCGCTGCATTTCTTACGTTGAAGAAACTCTTCATGTTTTGACGGATAACAATTTTATTTCGAAACATTTTAGTGTCTGTCAGTCGTAAAGAGCAGACATAACATTATGTTACAGTTTGCGGCAGGTACGAGTCTTTCATAGAATTTTATATTTCAGAACGTACTTACAAGTATTTTCAAATGTTTGATTTTTCTTCGTGCAAGAGCGATGTACTTGTTCTCTATGAAATAGGACGAGGTATAATTTTAGTTGATTTCAAAATAAAATAAAACACTATTTTTCTTGTAGTAAGTTAATTAAAGGTATTTTTTTAAAGATGGTTTTAGACTTGTCATGTGGGTCGCACATTACTAGCATTCTTGTTAACCCCTCGTGCTACGCTAAACGCTTGTCCCAAGATATTATATATATTTCCGCTTAGTTATTTCTAAACTGTGTATTTCTAAACTGTCTGCAAAGTAAAGCATTTTTTTTAGTTTGAGGAAAAATATACCTATTAATTAATTCTAAATACGAGTATTATACAAACAAATTTAATAATACTGGCCAAAAAACGAGCTATGTCGTAAATAAACAAACCTCCACATAAAATAAATATTCGTTAACATAATTAGAACAGAAATTCAGATTTACACATCAAGGTAAAAACTAGCTGAGCCAATTCTCTGGGCACGTCCCAACTGTGGGCGTGCGGCTAATCGGGTTATCTGACCGCAAACCGCGGCCGCTCAAAGGTCCTCGCAAAAAGCCAGCCCTTTGACTCCATCTTCAAATATTTGCTGCGAACACAACCGCGCATTATTTTCAGCACAAACATTCATAATCCCACGGAACTTTGGGTCAAAGCTTATTTTATTTTCGGCGGTAAACAGGAGTATTTGCATTTTGTCAATCACGGTTCTGGTTAGATGTTGGCGAACTTTAATTCCCTGTGACACGGGTGCTACTTTATTTTGTAGGAGTTAAACTTTGTATATTGAAGGTGGAAATTCGAAAATTGGCAGCTTTTTGATAAATATAAATTTATCTACAATTTTATTTGGTTTACTGTAACTTTGCCAATCCTACTTTGATTTATTATGAAAATATATAAAGTATGATCTTATACACAAAACGGCTAATAATAAACAAATTGGTAACAATAGTAGGGATACATGAGGAAGACATGAGGTTAACAGAATAAAACTTAGGATGCAATACATTGATTCCATAACCTGTTTGTTGTACCTACTAATACATGGTTTGTTTAATGATGTAATAAGTTGAGCACGAGCATTTAATTAAACGTGCACCATGCCAGCACCAGAAGCCGATCTGTTCCAACTAATCGAAACACCACTGATTAAACTTATACGTTTGCAGTCGCGTGCAGATGTTTGCGTGGCGGCGGATTTAATATTGATAGCGGAGGCTGCTCGGTCCCGCGGCGGCGCTGCAAAGCGACTGTGTCAACGTGTTTACGATACGTGACATCTTGCAACTAGTGGCTGTTCGCAAACACTAACGTACTAACATACAACCAATAATAACATCCTACCTCCCTCGAGAATTATACACCAAGTAAAGTCCGACGTTAAAATCCACCACGTACCCTTCACTCGAACGTACGTCTCAACATGCCAACTTTCATAAATATCAAAGCAGGCTTCCCGAAAACAATTTCTTGAGATACCAGTGGCGGAGTTCACACGTCGCTCCGCTGCCTGTGGCTAACACAATTTTATTCGAGCATAAAAAGCGAGCTCATCATGCAAACGCCAAAGTCGTGGGACGTGGCTCGCTCCCGCGGTAAAACAATTTATCTGCATCGACGGAATTACGACGGTGCGCCGTGAATAAAATATGTCGCCGACTGTCAGTCGAACGAAGACGTTGTCTGTAGCCTGCCCGACAGGGGTGCCTGCCGCTGAGGACCTATCTGACACCAAACACTGATGTATACGTCACACTGTGATAAGCTTCATAATTTGCCATAAATTTTGAATGACGCTGGTGTTCGAAAAGCTGAGTTGGTTACCATTGTTTTTTTTTCTTAAGTTATAAGGTATATTTTTATGGAAAAGAAAGAATCATACCATGGACTTAAATATTATCGTATCGTCACTCATCATTACAGCGGGAATAAAATACTTTACCCATTCCTTACCTATTTAATGCGTTAACTTTGTAAACTACTCTTTTTTCATCCATTAAAAATCGTTATGTCCATACAATAATTTCAGGCTAATTTATTCAACAAAAGAATATTTAAAAACGTTTTTCGTGGTAGCCCTGAGCGAAAATTTGACGGACGAAGAGCGACGTGCGACGGGATCCAAGAATTAGGTCCCCGCGTACAACATCGTATTTTCGTAAGATGTTCCAATGACGAGCGACATGACGTGACATCCAGGTAACCCGGTAGCTGCGGGCCCGCGGGACTGCCCGGATGAAATTATTAGCTCGTGAGGGTTAAAGGTACGCAAACACATCGTGTTTGTTTGAAGGGTTAGGGTGTTATGCCAGCTCTATCTGATAAATGTGATTGTATTTCTATTTAATTCAATTAATATGTAACCTAGTTGTTTCTTTGTCAGATAGTTTTCAGCTTATGAATTTGGGATTATTTCAAGTTTTGAATTGAACTAATTTACGTTTTATTGCCAGTATCAAAATAACATTTAATGATTGAGTTATACACATTTTGCTGCATAACACCTGTTATTAAATGCTGACTTTTGGGAAAAAGGCAAATCAACAAAGATCCAACCGGTTATGTATAGCAGTGTAACAAAAAATTAGAATTAACCTCAACTTATGTAAGAAGAATTCGAAAGAAAACTGATTTACATTAGAGCACGCGCCAGCAGACACGTACCTCAATCGTTTGCCATCCTTATTACATCTACTCGAATAAAACCGTAATAATTTCCCCTCAGCTAAAGTTAAATCATAAAAATTCCACGTTAAATGTATGACAAGTGTATTTTCCGTTCGATTGCTTCGCCGGTGGAATGTCAATCGAGGCTGCTTAGCATTCCGCGGTGCGGGCGGTGCGCGTGGCGAGTGCGGTGCATCTGCGGGGCGACTGCGGGGCGGCAGCGGCGCGGTGCGACTAAAATAAACTTGTAGAATGGCGCCTCGTTAACGTATTAGCGGGGTTGAGGGGATTGTGCATGGCGCGGTAAGGGTTGAGATTCGTTCGGGACGTTGTCGATAGTCTTCGAAGTTTTGATCGATTACTTACTAAGTTAGCAGTTACAAGCGTTTCGTGATTTTGTAAATATCATGCCGTGGTTTAGACTGACAGTGGCACGATCTTTTATAAGACTTTGGTTTGTTTCAATTTTATTAAAAAAATAATAATTTCAGAAGGTATGAAATCAAAACTTATGATGGATGGAACTACTTAAAATTTAGTAAGGTATGAATGAAAATAATATTGAACTACAACGAATATAAATAGAAATGGGCTAAAAGAATTTTTTAAATCGGATCTTTAGTTCCTGAGATATATACGTAAGCGCATTCAACTAAACAAACTCTTCAGCCTTGTAATACTAGTATATGTAAAATGCAACAAAATTTTCTAAACACCGTTTGCTTATTCAGCTCAAAAATGTATTCAAGGAAAACAAGCCATACAGACTTTTGCTGATCTCATATTTATTTAATCTATCATATATGCATACATACACCCATACATATTATATTAAGCCCCCACCTTTACTATCAAGACGAAAGCCAGCGTTTGAACTGTTTGAATATTGATAAAATAAATATTAGGGCAAGTGACCGGCGACGGGCGTTTGTTAGCTTTTCATAAGTTCATAACTCGTTCAAATTACGTCTCAATGCTCGCTGACATTGTGACTTTGTTAATCGCAATTCCATGGGTATGGGTCTTTGTGTAAACGTATTATTCTAAAATATAATTGTGTGTTTACAGCTCTTAAAATTTAGAAATGAATTCCTAAATACAATTGCTGTTCTCTACGATACTTTTTCTTGATATTTTTTAATTTTAATTTAAGTAATTGGATAGGATTTGTATTTTAACCTGTTAGGTAGGTACTCATACTCAGCATAGGTATAAGAAATAATTTTTATTTCTGCACGCATAGCAGTTCAATTCGTAACATTTTCATTTCGCTGATAAAGTTTTTTAAGTGAACCGGTTATATGTAACAGTATGAAAATAAATAATACACCCACTATTGATCTATTGTAAACTTAGCTACTAAATAAAAAAATGGCTCTGACCCCTAATGATTTCTATCTGGATAGGAAGAATAATTATGCTGTTTAAAAAATAAATATCCTACCTAGACATTTCGGACCATTTTATTTATTTATCGTATTACCATTTGATTTATTGTATTCTAAACCAATCTACAGACTTTATAAGTTTAGATTGCGATGTTTTCCTTTCATTTAATTGACCAAGCTTGTGTAAGTTGAGGACGCATCCAGAAGACATGGCACACGTCGGCTATTCCATCTAAACATATATATGACGGGCCTGTTGGTCTAGTGGTTAGTGACCCTGACTGCTAAGCCGGAGGTCGTGGGTTCGATTCCCACCTTGGACAAATCTTTGTGTGATGAGCACAATCATTTGTTCTGTGTCTGGGTGTTATTTATCTATAATATGTATGTATTTAGAAATATCTAAGTACATATGTTTATCAGTTGTCTGGTTACCATAGTACAGGCTCTGCCTAGTTTGGGATAAGATGACCGTGTGTGAGATTGTCCCAAGATATGTATTATATAATAAAATCGTAAAATACCTCAGTTTGTTTGTCAGTGCGTTTGTGCATACTAATATTAAAAACAAATTCTGTGATTTGAATTCGCTTTTCACTGACGTGAGAAGGCAAGCTTCACATAACATTTCGTAGTTGTTTAATTAAAATCGCTATATAAACAACAAAATGACGGTCATTGGAATAATACGGGCTGTATGCCACTTCGTTCGTGTTAAAAAATAATTAAAATTTTGCTATTCCCGCAACTCCACGAGAACGGAGTCGCTGGCACAGCTAGTTTACTATATGTGCATAGTTACAGGATTTCTAAATCATACAGAATCCTTACACAAACATCCTAAAATCCCGAAGATATCTGAAGAGTACATATTTGTTCAGCCGAGAGATCGGAACTCGTGGCCAGCAAAGCAAACGGATTCACTTCGAACATTACTTATTGATGGCGAAGCACTGGTCCGTGTGCGTCCAGATTGTGGAACTGTGGACTCAGAAACATGTCTTCCGAGGCCCTTCACACTTCATTTGTCTAGTTAGGATGTTACGTGCGAAGATTTGGTTGTGTGAATTCACGATAGCTGACTGTAACGGGATGGAAATGTATTTTGAGAGTTAAGCTCACAGACGCAGGGCAAAAGATTTTGGACAAGTGCCTTAGCAAACTTTCAGAGTAATTCGCATTTTTTGTATCTGGAGTATTCTGGAGAGAGGTTCCTTAGAAAGACTATATTCATTTATGATTTGATTAAAAATGTGGTTGCCTATACTTGTAGCATTTGACGGTATTATTTGCAAAGTTTCAAAGCTAAGATATATACACCGTACCTTTTCTTATGTTAACATAGAAGATTGAATTTTGCACAGCTTTAATAGACTGTAGATTTACATATATGGTTTTAATTTCAACTCGATACCTCCACTCCACACGGACGGACGGACGGACGTCAAAGAGACCCTATAAGGATTCCATTTTTCTTATTGCGATACGGAACCCTAAACAGAATCTACTAATTGTATCTTGTGCATGTGATAATAAAACGCCGCAACCTACCCTTTTTTACCTACATAGCCTATATTAATAATAATAAAATAAATAGTAAACACATATGTATAGATTTCAACTTTTAATAAGACGTAGTACTTGATTTCAATTTACTCTATACTAAAATACCTTTATTCTAGAACGTTAAGAAAGACATTATAAGAAATGTAATTTCAAAGGTTGATCATCGATACACCCAAAGAGGTTACTTAAAAAGAGTTTAAGTAACCAGTTTGGGTGATGTCGATTATAATATCATAAAGAATTTCTGACCAATTCAATAGTTTAGATACCTCCACATATTGCGTAAAGTCTTCTAAGCATTGAATTAAGTGCTTTCTTACTAACTATTAACCTTTTAAGTTTGAGTAAGTAATGTTTAAGTAATGACAAAATGTATTAAAAATGGCTTTTACTGAACAAAACGAAATACTTTTGAAATTGATAACTAACTAAAAAGGCAACATTTTAATTTAAAACGCCCTTGTCATTTTATATAGTTATTGATGTTTATAAAAACTAACCGTTTAATTTAACCGACAGTTGTAGTTTTTAACTGTAATATTACAGAGCACGCGACAATTAATTTTAATATTTCAATTAATTTTTGAAACATTTTAATAAATTCTTGTAATTATGTTACGACTTCATAACTTTATTCGTTATTGATAGAGGCAGATGTAAAAACTAAAGAGTGTCCTAGCGTAATTAATAGCGTACATAATTGAAATGTTTTGAAATAACTTAATGTTGGTACAGTTTCGCGTTTTACACTGGTAAGTACACATACCGATATTTTACAACTAATTTAGTTATAAGATTATGTTGAAAGTAAAACAATTATATAATGCATAATTTGGAATTAATACTACAAGTACAGTTGAAAGAATAAAATAATAAAAACCATACAATTATAATAGTGGAAAGTTTTATACTATCCTCAATATGTTTAATTTGAGAACTGTTTTAAATACTATTTTCATAAGTCACATAGCAATAATAAATTTAAAAGTATAATACCAAACTAGAATTGAAGAGAAAATCATTTTTTAAATCAGCTGAAGCAGTAAAAGCCTGCGCTCAGGCTGGGTGCGGGAAACTTCTTAAAAAAAAATATCAAAAAAGTTGCTAAGTGTAAGATATATTTCTTTTGCGGCTGACTGTACCTAGAGTAATTTATAAAAGAAATAATAATTATTAAAAATATGTAGAAGGCGAGTCTATTGCCATTTTATCCGACTGATTGCGGTACATTTAAATAAAATTATGGACCTAGGACCTAGCCAAGTTCCAAATGGGCGTGTCATATTTGAGCCAAGTTTCAGGTCGTTTGGAAATATTCTTATTTTTATGCTTTAGTGCTTTATCTTCATATTTTATAGGGAACCCTGTAAACTGTTTAACTGTGCGCCTACAAAAAAAATATTTAATTTGGCTGTAAGGTGGTAACCTGGTGACCTGATGATCAAATACAAGGTCTTAGATCTTAGCTTGTGCATCAGTGTCCCACAATAATTCAAACCTTACTATGTTGTAATTTCTAGTTTACTTTAGTTTCTTCGTATTGTTGAGAAAACTTACATATCCCCCGACCTGGTGTAGCCCCGATTCTGTTAAACACTTACTAAGCTTATTTTAGTCCATTGGTATCTTTTTCACATAATTTACATTACGTCACTGTAGAATTTATTATGTAGTTTTTATTTTTCTTGTGAAAAGCTTCCTTCTAATTTATTTAACAGTTGAGAGTTCAAATTATCAATCTCTTTATTCTGTAATAGCTACAAAGCCCAAAAAAATATATTCCAATTCAACCCACATTTTCATTGATTGGAAAATATTTTGCTCAGCACGTAGTACTGTTATACATTATCTAAACTGTTGTGCTTTTGCTGTATGCTGCATAAAATTTGTGTTTTAGCTTGGTTTATATTGTAAAACAACGCTACATAGTGTTATTAGATTTTTCCTTTGGCTAGATCGTCTGTGTATTTCAAGTACCTACCTAAATTTTATTCTTTTTTTCATCATAATAATTTTTTCCTTACACCTCAACTCCGGAAGTGTTTGGTGAAGATCTGCTGCTTTTCAAATCTGGAGTAAGTTCAGTCACGAGTATAAATATGGATACACATAGCGAAATTGTAAAATAATAATTTAACAGGAACTCACCATCAGTTTAACAACATAAAATTATTACAGTTCTCAAATCATGTATATATTTTTGAGTTTCAACAAAAACTTCTCGCTAAATAAGTTTTACAATTTCGCAATATGTATACATGTTTATGCTCGTGATTTTACGTCTACCGCATTAATTAACTTTAAAGTTCTACGTACATACGTAGTTATGTTTGTATAGGATAAATCTTGCAAGATGCATTAGAAACAGTTTTGGTTTGACACACTTAACATCAGATTTTTTGCGATCTTATATAAGTCCGGTGTCAATACATTATTATGGAATTTTCGAACTGATCTGATGATGGAACCAAAAGATAGACTAGCCATAGAAACACCGTAAACTAAGACCCAGTTTTTTGATCCCGAGCTAACTCAACCAATGGTTAAATATGCTAACTAATTGTTTCAAACTGCGGTAAGTAGAACGCGTTTATTCATCAATTTTTATTCTAACAAATGGTTAAATAATTAATTCTCCGACTTATTTGACCTTTGATACACTCACAATTTATAAAAAAAGCTTTTTGAAGCCATTAGTTATCATATTTAGCCATTGGTCGAGTTATCAAAAAACTGGGCCAAAGCAAACTTATTGTGTTACTTTTAACCCAGCTGCTTTAAAAGTTTGCTTCTATCTAAAACTATATATTTAATAAAAGCCTTTTTAACCATTTAGGTATACCTTTATTCAATTCATGTAGGTTTAACTTAATAAACTTGAAAAATATTCATAGCTGATGTCATAATGTTTAAAAAACGTATGAGAGCTTTATTAATATGGGAACGTCTTGACTTAGCTGTATTTAATTAACCACTTTTATTTAATTTTGTCTATGGATTTAAATGCTTGGTTTGATTTTGATTGGTGATTATTGTTTATTTATTGGATATTTCTGTAAATTTTGATGTTGCGGTGTGATCAAAAGTCGACCTTACCTGATGTAAATGTTGTGAAGAGCGTGTGCGCAATTAAGCGAGGTTAATATGTGGGTAGCCAGGGCAGATTGGTGGAATGATATAGAGCGGTTTAGTTTGAATGTGGGACAATAGTTCGGGATATCATCGGCAGTTTTGTATGAGGTTTCGCTAATCGCTCATGCAGCGGCCAATTTCGGCGTGAATGATCCGCCGGCGGGCGCTTTTGTGCCTTGTACTCGATTCTAATTGAAACTATTTTGGACGCAGGACAATGCGGCATTGTCCGCGTGTCCGGCGGTGTTTGCCGCCTTTATTAATTCAGATGGGCGTGGCGGGTTGTGGGCGGGTCCGAGGCGGGGCGTGGCGCTGGCCCGCCCAGCGCGCGCGGCTCGCTCGCCGAGCCCGCTCGCCGCTCAGTCGGTCTGTCGACGCGACGTCTGACGCTCATCTTTGCGCGGACGACGGCATAACTTTTGAACATCGCTTACGAGCTTACGAACTTACGATAACACATGCTCCGTAGTTCCTCTGACTTGTAAGAACTTTATTCAGCTGGTGTCGGTGTGGGTGCGTGGCTGGTGCAGTGCCGGCGTGAGGCGTGAGGTCGAGACCCGTTGACAGTTGCTGCACGGCCCCACACGCACGCAAAGTAAGTTTACTGTAAAAGATAACTTTTGTAAAGTAATTGAACTTCATAAATATTCCTCGTTATGACCTTTTTTGCAATACAAATTATGATATAGTTAGGATTCAGAGTTAGCGAGAAATTCATAGAAGTTTTGTATAAGTGAAGAAAGTGATTGAAAACTTCTGGAATGAATGTAGGTAGGTAGATAGAGATTGCGAGATAGTTATTAATATTATTTATTGTTAGATATTACAGAATTAAGTATATCCTATTACTGGATTTATTCATACTTTTTTTAAAGTGACTAATGATGGTCTGAGAGCAAACAAATTAATATTTAAATATATTAATTAATTAATATTTATAAAAAATATTCTCCACCGTTATTTCAAAAAAGCGAACATCAATATGCTGCATTTGGTATTTTATGTGGACCTGAACAATACTTAATAAATTCAAGAGTAGATACCTATGCATTTTATTACCTATTTGAGGTAGGTATGTAGGCTGTACTATTGACAGGTAGATATTTAAGTGATTTATTTAAATATGAAATAATTTGTTAAAATTTTCTATTAGCGGAAAAATCTGAACATTTAAATGCAAAAATTTGGAGGTGTGAAAATTGAATTGAAACCAATATAATTATTAAAAATATTTATTTAAAAATAAAAAAATGAAGATTTTAATAACTTTGCTATCTAGTAGGTAGGTACCTAGACATTTAATTATTTGAATATACTTTTAGCAATATCAACGCTAACAACTTATGCAGTTGCAAGGATTATTTATTGACATATTATAGTGTTTTTAACTTTTTACTAAAGTAAGAATATTGTTTTTTTAAAGATTTTTTAATTGCAACAATTTTATTTAAAAACTTTTTATTATTAAATATATCTATCCACCAAAAACCGTCACTAAAGATAACTGTTACTGTTCCATTGAATACAAATCTTTATAATTGGATGTATTATAAAAAAATATGAAGCTTAATAATATAATTGGCATTTAATTCTTTAGTCAGGTGTAACGAAGAAAAATAAACATGTAAAAATACCTGTTCCAATTCAAATCATTTATTTCAATCCATTCAAGATCATAATTGTGTATTAAATTATGTGTGTTGTACATAAAAAAAAAATATTAATCACAATCGTAATATTAGTTAAATAATATAAATAAAATGTTATACATTATAAAATCCACATATATTAGCCTGAGTCTGAGACAAGGAAATCCCACAAAAAAGTTTTTGAAAACGTGAGTTTCGCAAACTTATCTGACCCGGTCGCCAAATCTGGAAACAATAAGTATCTTTTATATTCCTATATTTATTATGTATCGCATATATATAAAATAATCGGAAATTAAGATTTAATTTATCCTTGTACGCTTGACGAGGGAATTATTATTTCTACCGAAATACGAAATTTCTATTGAATTGAAACACTGAATTCAACAACAGCGACGCCATTACGGTTCAGATAAGTTTTTGGCACTGTACGTAGCATTATTCAATAAAAAAATTAATTCAATAAACCACAGAACATTAAATGCGTTCACAACTCAATCAGAAAAAGTCGCGTCACCAAAATAATCTGGTAACCAATTGAAATGGGAACGAATCAGTCAGACCAACGTAGATGCGAGTTTCGAGTTTTTCCTGTCGCCGTATAAAAATTCCCGCCCGCCCAAACCGTGTTTCCCCGACTTTCCCCCGCCCCGCAATCCCGCAGTCCGGGATCCCGGAGTCCCGGAGTCCCGTGCCGGCTCAAATCATCGCTGACAATGTCGATTCCGTTTTATTGGGCCGACGATCTTTTTATGGCAATTGGCGTGGATCGTTTTTCCATTTCGATTGGGGTGCTTTGCCGTCCTTGCGGTTTCTTTGCGTTTTTCCGACTTTTTTGTTGGTAGTGTACTGAGAAAGTGAATTTTTATGTGCTATTTGTTTTCGAATAGTGTCGCTTTTCGCTTTGCTTACTGTATAAGAATTCAGAATAAACGGTTTCCGATAAATAAATATTTACTTTCAGTAACCAACTTTTGGTAGAGGAGAGTAACTAAATGTGGGTGTAGTGCTTTAATATGGGCTAGTAACAATTCTCGAAAACCTACAATCGAAAGACTCAGCAAACGACGATAGTGTATCGTATTCATTCGCTCTAACATAGCATTCACTCATTCTCGTCAGTCGCGCGCGAGCTGTCGCCAGTTTCGGCCATACTTGTGTTACTGCTGTCGAAAAATTTTCAAAGGTACGTATCAATGTGTTATTCAATCAATGAAAATTAGGTCTAAATACTGTAACTATGTGTTTTATTGCAGAATATAAGTTTAATTTTATGATTTTTGGTCGATTTATTGATTGCTATAAATGATTTGTAAAGTACACGATCAAGTTCATTTTAGTAAGAAATTTCGAATATGGGCTATGCCCATATCCAACCACCTAAAATACGAATACCTAATTATTTGGTTCTAAAAGTACCTAGTTATATTTTTTTCAGAATGGACACAACAAAAACTAAGAAGAAAGAACCAAGGAAAACTTGGGATAAAGAACAAACGATTATGAAGGAGAACTGTGGGCAGTAGACATAATGACTGTGCTGGGCCAGAGTTTGACACCTGGAAATGTGATTTTTTTTAAGTAAATGATGTGATTTCTTCATTTACCAAAGTAATTTGATCACTTATAAGATAAATATAAATATAATTGTTATTTTCGTACAAGATATTATGAGTTTCTATTCGTAGCCCATATTTGAGTACCTGTTCCATATTTAGCGTCTATTTTGATATTTTTTTTAATGCTCAAAATAATAATATATTATAATATTAGGAACATAAGATTGTTACTCAGCTCTTTAAAAATGTATGTGTGATTATTTTGACGTCAACAAATGGTTATTTTTTTAATAGTTTTTTATTTTTGAGGCAAAAACAAAATGGTAGCCCATATTTGGTTACTCTCCTCTATTGATTTTAAATTAATATAATATACTAGCTGACCCAGCAAACGTTGTTCTGCGACATTAAAAAAACTGGAGAGGGCCACCCTTATCTCTTAGGGGTGTTAACAATTATTGATGTTGGCCGATTCTTAGACCTACCCGATATGCACATAAAATTTCATAAAAAGCTTTTGTTTGGGAACAAACATCTCGACACGTGAATTTTATATATTAGATTTAATTAAAATTGATAAGAATCAATTTTCGCCAAATTAAAAAGTAATAATAATAATTTATACTATTACCTACACACCTTTCACAGCTGTAAAAATCTTTCCATTCCAAAGCTAATTGATAGAAAAAAAAATGACTTGAATTCTTGAAAATGGGCAGTATCTTAAGATCAGATCTGATTAAGAGATTTAACAGCACCACAGACACTACTAGATCTGTATCAGTAGTGGAGTCGCCTCGGATGTGACAGTAAAACACATCAGTACGTAAATTAACACAAAGTTGCGATGAACTAATAAAAAATAATAAGACTCAACTATAAACAACTATTTTATCCAATTAAAGTTTCGGTATAAATGTTCAAGCTAGCTTTTGACCGCAGCTCCACCCGTGTGAGTGTCGGTTATCGCGGCACAAGTCCTATCTCCTTTCTTGGGATTCAAGCTTGTCCCATTTTAATTTTCATCCAAATTAGTTCAGTGGATTATCCGTGAATGTGTTATTACAGACAGGCAGTGTTATTTCCCAAGTATTTTTCCCAAGTATTAGCAAAAAAATGGGATTTTTGTTTGGTAAGAAATATAATCTAAGCACTAAATCGCGAAAAAATATCGTCTGTTCAGTACACTAAGTCGGGTTATGCGCACATAATGTTACTTAGGAATAACGTAACATTCTTAAAAATACCCTCCTTTGGCTTTGCCGTAGTCGGGTAATAAGTGAAGGAATTTTTGAAATCGAGTCCAGTTGTTTTTGAGTTTATACGTAACAAACATGTGAAATACAAATCTTTCCTCTTTATTATATTAATTTATAAAAGACAAAAACAGTACTCTATATTGTAATATCAGGCAAAGCAACGCGCAGACAAACATCTTCTTTTAAAAGGATAAAAAAACGATCACCTAGGTATGCTTAAAGGCGGGCTTAATAACAAAATATAATACAGACCATGAAAATCTATCATAAGAATTATCATCTTTATCAAATACTCTACAACATTTAAAAACTTGCCTAGCAAATTTTCTCATTTGCTAAATCTTAATAAAAAATGGTCTACATATAATTTATAAGAAAAAACGTGTAAGAATATCAGATTATCTGAAATTCATTCTAGTTTCGCCAGAAAATATGTACAGTCAACAGCAAAAGTAGATGATCAAAATCAGAAATTCAATCCTAATAAACGGAGTTCGCGTCAGAACTGTGTGGCGTCGAAGTGATTCAAAGTATGTGATTGTATATTATTCCAAACATTTACTACTAAGTAGTACCTACAGTTGCATATATTTGTGCTCATCTACTTTTGCTGTTGACTGTACTTATAAATATATAAATATCTAGGTGTACTTATAAATTTGGTTTGCCTTGTAACTGAACCCACGCGTTAAGCCGAGCACTTAGTCATTGTTGTAATAAGGTGAGTAATATAAAGCTTTGTCTCGTTCTCTTTGATCTGTTGTCTAAAATGCACTTTCAATGCGAAATACATAATTTCGTATAATTAAATAGATTTGGCTACAGCCAACCCTAAATTGAATTTGCTGCCTGTGGTTCCGCCCGCGATACCCTATTTTTTATGAAATACAACCTATGTTACTCAGTGAGAATGCTACATTCTAATGGTGAAAGAATTATTGAAATCGGTCCAGTGGTTTAGGAGCTTATTCGTTAGAAACACACAAAAATACAAATATTCTTTAAAATATTTATTGTATCTATATAAAATGATACAAAATTGAAAGAATTTTAATTTTGCTAAAGATCGATAGTTTGAACACACAAGCTGTTTCATTACATAATGTCGATTAAGCTATTCAAAAACAGAAGATGTTGACAAGGGATTTGATCCAAAAGATTCATTTTTTAAACTTGAATTTCGTTCTACAGACACTTTTAAATAATAGTCCTGGTTTGTCAGAGAGACTGCTTACATGCAACATTCAATATAAGTAAATTAAATAAAAGTATCAATAAATTAAATCTTGTGATCATAGGACTTATCATGTTGATAACTCGCGAGAGAACTAAGCCAATTTTACTATAGAAAATCTGCATTAAACTAACCAGCGTTGTATTACATTTTAATTTTAATAGGTACGTATAACATAGATGAATAACATCGCGGATTTCCGAAAATCCAATATCGTGCAGTAAAAATGCATGTATTACAAATAAATTAAGATAACTGGCGGTTGGACGATATCGAGGTATAATGAGGCGACCGCCGCGACTCGATAACGACCCGACACCGGCACGGATTAGGACGCGATTATATTGTGCGATTATACGTTGCGTTTATTCTGTACGTTTAGTCGGGGTTGACCGTCAATGTATTGTAATTAATTCATGTTTTAGTTTGGTGATCATGGTGGGAGCTGATCGAATCGATTTATCATTTGGAAAATCCACTATAGCATCTAGTGTTTATAAAATAGTACATTTTTGAGTGAGTAATTTATTTCTTGAGTATCAACAAGGTAAAAATTAAGATCTCAGTGTTAAAAGAAATAGCTATGGTATAAGTATGATATAAAGCTTGGTTTCTTAATTTATTACCAATAAAGTGAAAAGTAAATCGTTTTCTATTTAATACTGAACCATTTATCAAACTCTAGATTCGAAAGATACTAACTTCATATAAATATGATCTAACTATTAAGTATATGTTTACCAATTTATAGGAGGAAGTGACATAATCTCGAGGCAATAACTTTAGTAAATTAGATCTCAAAATGTCGCGCTGTTATGACACGACTCAAACACGGAGTAGTGAACATATGGAGTGTCCACGATTAAAATCTTTAATTTAGTCGAAGCCAATTCAGAGTACCATTATTATATTATATTACTAGCTAACCCGGCAAACGTTGTTTTGCCGTATTCTAGTTTAAAAAAAAAACGAAGCGAGGGTTTAGAAAACTACATTTAAAAATAAAATCTCCAAAATTTCACCCTTAGTATAATTACCAAAATACTAGCGGTAATTATTTATAGAATTAAGTATGAAAAAAGTTACCTATACTTTAAAATGTCCTATATTTACAGCAGCTAAATCTATAACTCAATTATCAAAGCATTTTGTTCTGATGATTCTGTTTCAATCTTTGACAGTCGTTAAGTCATTACAATTCTGACAACCAGTCTTACTATGGAATACTATATTACCTAGCAATAGGTTGTGGAGGTCAGATAGGCAGTCGCTCCATGTAAAATACGGTATTCAGCTGAATCCGGTAAGATTGGAAGCCGACCCCAACATAGCTTGGGAAAAGGCTAGGCAGAAGAAGAAGAAGATTCTGTTTCAATAACTTCATATTCTGTGCCCGCATCGGGGTCGAGAACGTTATGAGATAAATATTTATGTGTTTACATGCAGTTAGCGCTGGATCGCTAGCGCTGATGCCTTCATATATGATATTTCAGTCACTGGATTATCGCGTTAATCAGACTTGTAGATTTTCATCTTATTTTATTTATGCTAGTAAATATTAGGAAGCGTTGGGCGCCACTAAATTAATGATTAGATTAAAAAAACTGTTATGGTGTGCCAAATAAAATTTAAATAAATGAGGGCCGATAACATGAGTTAAAAACCTTAACTTTTATTATTTTCCCATATATCTTAATTACTTTTGGATTACTTAAAACATATTTTAATCCAAAGTAGATACCTATTTGCTTTATAATAAGATTTTAGTAAAATAAAACAAGATAATAAAATACATAATAATTATACAAGTTAAATTTAAATTTAGACATACAATAACAACTATAGTTGAAATAGATACAGTTTAGTGACAACGATATCAAATCTTCAGAGATATCATTTTTTGTAGAGAACAGATACCAGGTATCAGCACAGTATTCCAGTGTACTCGTAGTATCCGAATAACAAGCGAACGGAAAGGATTCCTCTCGCATTAAAAACAGATGAGGTTTAAAAAGCAGCCCGCAAATGATGCTAAATGGTCGTCGCAAATAAGCGGGCGGAACGCGCCGGCCGATCGCGCGGTACAAACGCCCGTCTGTTCACACATTGAGCTTTACATTGGATTCTATTTTCCCGGAATTGTTCTTAAAATATACTACATAGGACATCATAATTTGTATTAAATATAAATAAATAATTTTGAAAATTGCAGTCTTAATTATTTCATACTATAAAAATTTGTAAAAGAGAGTTCTATTGACGATTGTCATATTGGTTTTTCAATCAGTCGGCTTTTGAATAATTATTCTAACTGCAGTAATTAATTAATTGACTTGCTTTCAAAACTTTATTAGGTATATATCTACCATCTAGCATATACACATAGGATATGTCTCGGTAAGTCTTTAACGAAGAATCAAACAATCTGCTTATGGTACAAACGCTTGTAGCGTTAGTAATAACTTACCTCATGTCATTTACAGGATTAATTTAAAAGGACTGCGTATATTCAACGAGGTAATCAGGTGCATAAAACTAAAAATCTTTCCCCAAGGAACAGGTCGAAATCGCATATACGCTCTACTTTAAAATTAATATTGTATTCTTTTAATCGCCACACACGACATTACCGAATATATTTATGTAATACTTTATGGAACAAATAATTAAATATCGTTCGTAGTAGCGTCCGAACCGCCCGTCTGCTTCGTTCGCACGGCCGATTGGTTTAGTTAGCAGTGAGCGACGCGCCTCATTTGCTTGCCGCGCCGCGCCGCACCGCACCGCCCGACGACTTTGTTACCACTCTTTTCATTCCAACACCGTTCTAACTATCCGCTGAAGTGATAAATCGGTGTCATAAAACTTTATGAATGTTTTATGCACTTGATTTTATGGTTTTTGTCAGTATTTGTTGGATTTGCAAGTGGCCTGATATAATTTTTCAATGTGTGACGTAATTTTGATATTTGTTAACGCACCTTTCACGCTGCTATACAAAGTTCCCGTAGTAAATACTTAAACTGGTTAGAGTTAAATATACACGTAAAGTCCCTCATAATTAAAAATCTTACTTTATTTCTTAGCGATCAACCTCGCTTCCAATCCAGTCAATATTAATACATAGGTGGTACTGAAGAAAACTTCTTGATAGCCCGTTAAAGATATATTTATTTGTATAAAAATGCGTGACATTATACATAATGATGCAAATGGAGATGGTAAATAATCAAATTATTATGCTTCGACATGTTTTGCCACAGTTGGCGTACATGCCGTTGCCTCCTATCAAATTGATTGTCCATAGTTTGGTCATAGTAAAGATGTCACATTATTTACTTGAATTTCTTTCCCGGGAGCTCTAAAAAGCTTACTTATTTATGACAAACTTAAAAAAAAAACCAGAAGTAGTCACCAAACCGTAGATGTATATTTTTAAATTAGAAATGAAAAACTAAATGTTTAGACGGAATAAATTTGAATAATAACGCTGAATTAAATATCTTAACCCTTTGAAAGCGGAGAAATGAAGAAAGAGAAGAGAAAGAGCATCGGTTGAGCGGCCAACAGGTTGACGGTGGACTTTTAATGATCCCTTAATGATTGAGCCCCGGGCTACACGATGCGTGCCACCCATATAATGTACACACTGCCTTATACCGCGTTCATACCGCGTTATACAGCATTATACCTTTATAACGCATTGTGGAACTAAACTCTCACAGTATTAAATCAGTTTTATAGTCGCGATAGTTCAACTGTTATTGCTGTTTTAGTGGCAAATTGATTTAAACTAAGTAGTGATTAGTCTCTTAGATAAATAAGAGTGTAGGTGTAAGATTGTGAGGCTGATAGACTTTCTAATTTACTGGGGTAGGCACAAGTGTTATACTAATATATTTTTTGGGTTAATAAAATTAACATGATAGGGTTTCGTAATGTAGTTTTTTAATAACGATTTCGCGATGTTTTGAATACTTGGAGTAGAATGTTTGAAAACTTGCAAATAGTGTAGTTTGCAATTCATTATATAGGCCTAAAAAAAGTGGGTACATATTGCATTGTTGTAGAAAAGTGGAAGTTAGGTACTATTCTATTTGCGAGAAAACTATAGGATGTAAAAGAGAAAAGAGAAATAATAATAATTAAAAAAAAAAACAATCTTAAAAATAAAGCTAAAATTGTTTGCGTGAGATCTTGGTACAGACCCGATGCATAAAATTGCAAACTTAAATAATGAAATTTAAAATCTTTATTATTTTATTTTGTATAAATGTTTTTTGTATGCTTAACAGAGCTTGTTTTTAAGCGTTTGTCATATACTTTTATCAATATTTTGAAAGAATAAAAAAAAATATTCAATAGAAACATAGCCAGTAAAATTAAATGGAATTGTGTAATTCATTAGGTACTCTACATTTATTTTTATAAAAAAAATCCTACGAAAATCGTTTTATTTAATTACGACAAATATTTAAAAATAAAACAAGAATTTTGAGTTTAGAAGCATGCTAAATGCTTACCTATTTAAGCGTGTGCACTGAGAGCGGTGACACAACAACGTTCGTTAAGCGCCATTAATGATTTCTTAATGATTGAGTCCACAGAGCAGTCCAATGGTTGTCGACGAACTCAATATTTGGCTCTGTAAAGGAGAACTTGAATTTTCTTTCCTATTCCTTAGAGGATATTATTTTTAACGATAATGTGATTTTTTTTAAACCATTTTCCTTGTTTTTTGGCGTACACTATAAAGTTATTTTTAAAAATAAAAATAAAGTAAGCAACGTTTTAACTTCGACTCAATCTTGCAAAGATGACTGAATTGTTATAACTTTATGCAATTCAGTAACCTTGCAATATTGGACTAAAGTGAAAAAAACACAAAACTTTTTAAACTTTCATAATATTATCACTCGAGTGATTCTTACATCTGCTGAGAGTGCGGATGTACTATCGAATTACTTGGTGGGAGCTAGTACGTGCGGCGTGGCTGAGCCGGCGGCGGCCCATTAAAAATAATCGATGCTTGCGAAAATATCGAGAGCTTTCCACTAATGACATCGCGCGGGAAAACAAAGCGAACCGGGTCGACACAGCCGCGCGACTGGCGCGCCATCTAACTCCCGCTCCGATTCAAATACGGCCTAAGGACGTGTGACGGCTTGACTAGTCATGGGAGTCTTGAGCTCAAGACCTCGACTGATTTACCCTCATAAGTGTGGGCTGCTCCTAAATTCTTAACACCCCCTTGAAGACGTAAACAGCGAACTCAAGAGCTCGGCATTTTTATTTGCCTTCCTAAGCAGACTGTTG
This sequence comes from Plusia festucae, assembly GCA_950381575.1. Lineage (NCBI taxonomy): Eukaryota > Metazoa > Arthropoda > Insecta > Lepidoptera > Noctuidae > Plusia > Plusia festucae. The sequence continues at coordinate 11,199,492 of OX494434.1, forward strand.
ATATACGAACATAAACACAAATAAGGTAAGATGTTCTGACAAACAAGTGAAATAAACTGTTGGGTTTTACAATTTTAATGTCTTCAAAAATATGGGCACGATTTTACGAGTAGAATAATGTGGGAAACCGAAGTTTATTTCCCGAATTTGGTGTTTAATAGGTTAATTCACGTGGAAGATGTTTGTGGAGCACCACGCGGCGGCGGGCGGTGCTCACGCCCGCACCTCTCCGTGCCTTGTTTTTCTTACAAATGAAATTATAGCGAGTAAAATATTTTACTGTCTGTCAATTTGGCTGGTTCAGTTCGTCGAAATGTTCCACCAGATATTAAACAGAGGTTAAAATTTTATTTGCACGGAGTTATTGCTCGAACGGCGAGCGTCTCGCGCCGTGATGTTGTTGAATTCTCCTCGGTACATCGGTCTCGTTCGTGGGCCATTATTGCTTGATGTAAGACAATGCCTACAAATAAAATAAAATACTTACTTTTATTTATTGCTTCGCGGAATATCGAGAGGACTTTGTTCGCTAGAAGTGTCTTGATGTAATGGATACCTCGGTCATCAGAAAACAACAACAATATCACATATCACTGGTGTCTTGAATAATATCTCTATTTGCTCTTAACTTATTGTTTTGTTGTAACTTAGAATGTTGTTGGAGTTTACTTTAAGTTTAAAATCTTAGTAAATATTATGTTAATAATAATGTTATTTGTAAACTATACACACCTACAAATATAATAATTAAAAAACTAAAAAACAACGCAATAAAATTCATTCATATTGCCGTCAACTGAATGCGTACGAAAAAGGCTGGTATCATTGCCACGTTGAATGGCAATGCTCAACCGCTGAACAAGGTAAAATCCACCTTCGATCGCATGAGGTGTCAAAAAGAAGTTTAGACAAGTCTTTAAAAAAAATGTGCACTCGGACCTCACGGACTAAGTGTTTCAACCCCCACTAAATATCAGTTTCGTTATTGAGCCTGAATTTTCACTTTTAATTAGATAATTAAGTTTATAATGAACTTGAGATAATATAGAATTCACATCTTCTTGTTTAGAAAGAGCTGCATTCATAATAACAGTAAACGTAAAATTAGTTACGTGAAAAATAATGTAATTAAATGAAGTTCATTTGAAATTATATTTAAAGCTTTTTAAATGTTTATATAAGTAAGTACATACCTTCTTCACGGTCTTTAGGTACTAATATAATAACGAGGGTGATTGTTTTGTTTGTTTAAACGCGCTTTTCTCTGTAAATACCTGTCTAATAGATTTTTTGTGTATATAATATGATAGCTTGATTCATGAATATAGGCTTCTTTTATTTAAGAAAAATTATTGGGTTTTCGTGCTAAACATTAAACACTCATGCAACTAAAACAAGCGGACGAAGTCGTGTGCGACAGGTAGTTTAAAACCCTTTTTAAATTGTCGTATTATGCAACTGTCATTCAAATTAATCTATGTAGCGTTTATTTATTTCAAAAAGGGCGTTTAGTTCTCTATTTCTTGAATAGATGTCGTTGGTGAGTAAATATAATGAAGTTGCATATTCATCTAAGCTTGAAATAATATGCCATTGCTTAATGCACAATATTATAGCAAAACGATATTTTAATACCACTAACAAAGTCTTCTTCAATTAACGCAATTATAATTAGAGTCTTGAATATGTTGCACCGAGCTGCATCTGATCTATATTCTGAATGACAAATTATTTGTGTTCGAGTGAATATAACTGTGTTCATTACCACAGAATACTGAAACGCTAATTAAATTTAAGTTGTTATTAAATATCTATCTGTCGCTACTTCACACCTTAAAGTGACAGTGACAGCTTGAGACTTAACGGCGGCTTCAAATTAATTGACGTCTCAGTATTCGGCCAATAAACACAAAACTCAAATTGTGTTTGACATACGTCATAAAATCTTGATTATCTTTATATATAAAACTCTTCCGTTACTGACTGACTGACTGACAGACAACGCACAGCCGAAACTACTGATCGTAAAGAGCTGAAATTTTTCATGTGTGTTTGTTGGGAAGAGTAGGCTACCACTAAGAGAGAATTTTTGGAAATTCCCTCCCAAAGGGGAGAAAAGGGTGGTAAATTGAAAATGTTAATTTCTCAATGGATTCCACGCGGACGAAGACGCGAGCAAAAGCTTGTAAAGAGATAAGACCTAAGGTTAGAGCTTCTCGAGGACTGCCTACTGCTAAAACCCCGAATACAACATTCGTAATGTCTTAATGCGTATAACGCCATCTTTTATTTTTAAATATCAGTGTAATCTTTTTAAAACTTTCACAAAATAAATGTATCGAATACACAGGTGGTGTGCGCCGCTCCGTATCTTTCATAGTACGCGTCGTATTGAATGAATCTGTGATACGATACGAATGCAGGACGCTACAAAGCCGGTGTAATTGGTGCATTGTAGGGCCGCGGCCGCGGGCTACCATCGTTAGCCTTTCTTTCGTTCACTCGGTTTTGTCCGGGCCCCGCGCTTGCTAATTAACTATGAAATTAATTGACGCGGCAAAGTTTCCGAGAGAAACTTGAATTAATTGGCACGTCCGACTTCAGCCTAATTAGGAGCCTGAGGCTTTTCAGTATCGTGCTCGTTGATGCCGTGAAAAACACACAAAAGTGTTGTGATGTGCGCGAATTCTCGTTCGAATCAAAATTTGCCTTCCGCCATGTTAATTGCGTATGTTGAATGTGTGCGATTTTTGATGTTTTGTTTAGTTTTATGGTAGATATAAAGCGTGCTGTACATATTAGCATATTAGTTGTATCTATACAGGATTAATTTAAAAGGAGTACGTATTTTCAACTAGGTAATTAGGTTCATAGAACTGAACAACTTTTCCCAAGAAACATAGGTCAACATGTTAAAATTTAAAATCATCTTTTCATACAAACATAAGTCACGTGACCTGTCACTTTGTATGCACCTGATTACCTCGTTGAATAGACGCACTTCTTTTAAATTAATCCTGTAAAAGTAAGAAATATCAGATTAATTACCGCGATTAATCTATATAAATAAATATGAATCACCGAAATGTAGATAAGTAACTTCCGAACGACTGCACCAAATTATTGTAAGCGGCGGTAGCCTAAAGGCTAGGGTATCGGACTTACGACCATGATGTAGCCGCGGGTTCGAATCCCACCCATTGCACTACCCACGTGAATCCACTCGTTACACAAGCATTTAGCTTACCACGAGGGGTTAAAAGAATACCCACATTGCTAGTAAGCTTTAAAAAAAATCGATTAGAATATTTAGGATAGAGTCAAGGTGCAAAGTTTTTCGTTTCAGACATAGGCGATAAGGAACATGTGACTGCTTTCACATTGGGACATTAGCTAGGCAGATAAAAACCATTGACATCACTCTTCTACAATAGAACACTCAAGAGTTTTTCAAATATGGAAACCTTGCAAGCCAATTCTGTGTCAGGAATAAACAATCACACACACAAACCACACAACATACATGAATATCTACACTTCTACGGCCACACTGCCTATTTGACCCGAGCGGAAATCAAACCCGCATCCCTTGGCGCCCCGCCAATCAACTCCTCTCCTATTGCACATTCACTTATAAACAAATTCACTGTTATAATACACTCTGTATTTCGAACACATCTCAACAAAACCATTTGTTTTGGTTCTCTTAAATCAAATAACAATAGCTATAATTTACTACGCTTATTTTGAATTCCCACTGTTGTCTATCATTATTTATTTGTAAGTGCACAATATAAACACTGTTCGTTCGCAAGGGCCGTCCGTCGAAGGAAAGCCTGTCCCGGGGCGAAAGAACCACCATAATTAACATACATTATGAATTATCGAAAATGACCGAGTCGATAGCCCTAATTACATGTTGCCGCGCGGCGTCGTACCGAACCCGACAAGTAATGAATAGCTTTGTATTTTATTAATACGTGTTGCCGACCTTTATTAGATATCTTTGTTGGGATGAATCATATTTTATGTGCCCTATTACGTGTTAATTGGGTTTATGTGGATACGTTTTGTTTTTGTGGCTCTAATTTCCAAATTTAAATTGGATTTATAATATAAATGGGCGTTGGGAATTAATTAATGCTTTTTTTTGTTATTAGTGTCTATTAGAAAGATAATTATGTCTGATGTTATTCTACTAATTAATTTGTTATTGTAAACAAGTTTGGAGCTTTTAAATTTGTTATTTGATTTCTATTTTAACATTTTAAATTAAGTGAAACTTTTATTTAAAAATGGAAACCCTTCCTTCAATTTATGAATGTTAATAAAACAAAATGAACGCAAATAAATAAGTATCCGATATAAAACCGTTTTAATTTCAATTGAAGCAAATAAGCTTGGATTTCAAAAAAGGAAGACATCGAACGGATCTTTCGAGACGTTTCGATCCTGTTACATTATTTTTATATTTATTTACAAGTATTTTTCACAGATGTTATCAATGCGAATTTATATTTCCGTTCCGCTTTACCGGTGTCGGTGTGAAGGAAATAAGCCTGTTGGCGCGAGTGGATGCTTCAAGCCGGTCGCACAAACTGAATGATACGATACATTCATGCCTTCATGCGACAGGTAAGCCTCGATTTCCCAAATGTACTGTGAATCTGTGATACAAGATACAAACCATTGGTATTTCTTGATGTCAATGTGTTATCGCTGTGTATAATTATATCTGTTTGTGAGAATATTTGAGTTAACATTTACTGGCGCGGCGCGCGTAATAATTTTGTGTGTTTTGCATGCAACTAGTACCTATACAAAATTCTCTTTTATTAATTGAAATAAATAACTAAATTAAATTTATAATCAGAACTTTTTAAAGCTTGATTGTTTGTGGTCATTTGTGTTGAACAATCATAATTATTACAAGAGTGAGCTTTGCGTGGTCTAATAAAACCTTGCAAAACTGGCTTTGTAGTAAATTCTGTATTTCAATTTTTAAAATTAGCTATAGTTAATTAAATAAAATTATTCTAACATAAAATTGTAGTGTAAAAACAATATAGGTTATCCTTATAGTTTGATTATACACAAAAAAACTGTCCTATAGCCTTCAACGATAAATGTTGTAATGTGTGTTAGCACTGAAAGAATAGTTCCTGAGATTAGCGCGTTTAACCAAACAAACAAACTCTTCGGCTTTTCAATTAAAGTAGGTATAGATTCTAAACTGTAGCGACGATTAAATTGTGTTAAAAGGAAAAAAAAATAATGTATTTCACTCAGACAAAACCAAGCAAGACTTAAGAATGCTTAACCATATTTTAACGAATGTGAAAAAAACACTTATTTTCCACCAATCTAAGTAACGGTCATTACCACAAGTGGTCGCGAGTCTTACCGAGTGACCGCTAATGACCGGCACGATTGCGGAATCGCCTCGTTACCACCGCCAACGTCGGTAAAAGAGCTGTTCATTCGTTCATTCGTTCTTCATTCGAATGGGGTAAATGACTAAAAATGATTTTTTATTCCGTACGGTAAATTTGCAAAAATATATTGGACAAGCATTTTCGGTTTTGTTACGTATACAAAAACTGACACGATTTAGACACATACTGTGAGAGCTGGTTCGAGGTGGCGCGGGATAAGGTTCAATGGAAGGACTTGGGGGAGGCCTTTGCCCAGAAGTGGGACAGCATGGGCTATTAAAAAAAAAACAAAAATTTACGACGCGGCGACGATAAAATTTCAAACGACACATGACGTCACAACTTCGTACATTTTGGCAAATTCGTGACGTCATGAGCACCTTAACTTCAAATTGCCTTATTTAACCTTGTTTTTTATATTGACCAAGTAGAAAATAAGTTTTAATTTTTTATTATGTAACTAACGGAATAAATAGATATTTCGTTTCGTCAGTCATCTACCGTGGATCGTGGCATCTTACGTGACCGTGACGTCACCGGCTCTAAACGATTAACGAACGAACGTTTACAGAGAGTGTGTAATCGAAATTTTAAGGCACTTCCTGTACGATGTTTGTTTGTTTTATGAGTTCTGATTGGAAATAAGGAAGTTGTTAATAAACTGTTCCTTAGCGCTAAATGTTAGGTAATTCATCACATCCTTTCCGCTTTATTTCATAACCTAAAATAATGAGAATTTGTGTAATTTTATTTAACGATCGATTTTCTTAAGGAAATCGAGAGCTATTATTACGTCTAAGCACGGATAGCCGAGTGGTATAGGTCACCACGCTAATTACCGCTGTGCGCAACGTGCTGCGGGTTCGATCCCCGCATGAGACAAGTATTTGGGTGATCCACAAATGCTTGTTCCAAGTCTGGGTGTACATTGTGCATGTGATTTGAATGTGTGTGAAACCCCCGCTACACAAGGATTAAATGCCACTGTGCGGGCGGCGTTTTTTTTTTTAAACCGAGTCGCCTACTAAGTCCCCTAGCCAAAAGAAATAAATACCAACTTCGTTAATTTATCAAAGTGTACAAATGACCGGCTCATTATCTATTTTCTGATTAATAAAAACTCAATTAAAACAAAGCACTAAAGCCAGCTACAAACGTAACGGTAAACTTCATAAAACATTCTACCATTAATTTAAAAGGCAGTGACTAAAACGAATCACAAATTAATATCAAAACATTAGCACTTAATTCACGTCCGCTCTATTCTTTAACAAGTGAATTAATTAATAATTAATAATATTCATGATGTGTTTGCACGTACGCCCGCGATACTACGTTATAAACTAATTTATGCACTACGATCGAGCCGGCAACTTGATTGCTTTTCTTTCCAACTTGTTAACTTTGCTTCGAATTGAGTTAAACTTGGGTTTATTTTGATAATAGTTGTTCATATTTCCTTTATGAAGGCAAATAATCTCTACTTTAAAAACTTCATTGATGTATTAAGCGTTTAGATCTTCAAATGATGAGATGAGAGAAAAACATTAGGGAAAAAATATTATACAGGATTAATTTAAAAGGAGTGCGTATATTGAACGAGGTAATAAGCTACATAAAACTGAACAACTTTCCCCAAGGATCATAAGTCAAAATCTTCAAATGGAAATGAACTTTTCATACAAAGTGTCAGGTCACGTGACTTATATTTGTATGAAAAGATGATTTACAATTTTAAGATTTCAATCTATGTTCCTTGGGGAAAGTTGTTCAACTTTATGCATCTAGTTACCTCGTTCAATATACGCACTCGTTTTTAATTAATCCTGTGTAATATACTATGATTGTATAACTTTAAATAATAGATCTGGATTGATTAAGTTTGGCAAGAATAGGAAAATTATTTCGTTCCATATAACATAGAAGGTAGGGTCATGTTTTTTGGACAAAAAAAAATCAGCTGAACAGTAAATATAACACTAGGGTTTCCTATTGTTAGCTCATGTCCATCGTTTCTTGAACTCTTAAGCCTTCTGCCTAGCCTTTTCCCAAGCTATATTGGGGTCGGCTTCCAGTCTTACCGGATTTAGCTGAATACTATATTGGAATACTGAATACTTTTCTTGGACTCTTAAGGTCATCGGAAAATTATTTGTGATTGAAAGGAACCAGGAATGAATGCTAGAATATTTAATATCAATTACATCACTACTAGTTACATAAGAGGTGTTTTGTGAAAAGAAGGTTAGATATACTATTGACATTCTGCTCACCCATGAAAGTATAAGATTGTAGAACGGTAGTGGCTTGTCCCAACCTCCAAACCAACTTGTCATCAAGCTGTGAACGTGTACTTGTGAAGTTTGAGTCTTCGTTATCTAGTTCAGCCGTAAGCACCTTCCAAGTAAATATTGATGGGCAAACTTGAGCGTACAAGTTTAACCCGTACTTGACCGATTTCCATTATTTATTTATTCATTGTCCGCTAAATGAAGTATAATGCTTAAACACACCGGCGCACGCCCCATTTGAATTCCACAACGTGTTTTAACATTTCATAAGTCCCAGGCATTTCTCCGCATAAGTGCTCACTAAATAACGCTGAAAACACATTGACAACACGGCAATTTGTTAGCCGTAACAACAATAACACAACAATCGTATAACAATAAGCCATTAGACAAGTTGTGGAAATTTTCCGGCTATTTCCGATTCACACCGATTGTTACGGCCGAGTCGGCCATTCGAAGGGCCATAACTCGGCCCGAGACCGCTTCGAGTGGGGTCTATGGCCAACGACCACGGAATCGTATATTTATGGTATATTTGTGGTATATTTACGGCCTATATAATGCAAGAGATTTATTGAGTGCGGCGTAATTAGCACGCGTTTAGATTTATAATCTGAATGTATAGAGCCCGTTGTGGCCACTTTTTAATGGCACGCTTTGCGCTAATGAGCCATTCTGACTTTCTGTACCATTAATGATACGGATAACGTTTACTATGAATGCACGGAAACTGCTCTGTTGCTTTGTTAAGTATGAATTCTTTGGAAGATAATAATGAATGTGAATCGTGGACCTTTGTCTTGGTTGCTAAGTAAAATCGATGTTTATCTGTCATAAATTAGTATAAATAAGTCGGTGCGGGCGAGTGCGCCGGCGCCGCGAGCGCGCGTAAATCTCGCACAACCGCTTATTAAGTTGTTAGGGGCGGCCGAGCCGGGCCCACGCGTGCCCGCTCTCGCGCACTCGGTCCACGCCCTTATGTTTGCGCTAGCCCACAACCTTGTATCTCCGGTTTGTTGCCATCAGCTTGTTTATTCCTTGTAGATACTTGTGAACATAAAAAGAGTAAATTATTTTTTAAACATGTAGACTTACCTACCTACGGCTCTTTACTCGACCCATATAGACATGTACCTTCCGATTGTCTTATGATCACAAGAACAAGTGAATCTTCATTAGTTTCATTCATTTAAACAGTGTAATTATTTAATATTTTACTTCCTAAACGATTCGAGGGTTCCTTTTTACATGATGATAATATACGGAACCTACAGTGATCCTGAAAAAGATTTCTTTATAATCTTTATCTTCAAAAGATATATCTTTGAAAGATTAGTGAGCTTATAATTTTGTCAATCTTTGCTTACCAAGTAGTAACCTAGAGCACTTAATGATCATGTTTTAAAATAATTAGCTCTACAAGAAAAAACTTAGGCCTTATATCTATCCAAAATACGAAAATAGTAGCTTAAACTCAGTAAAAAACAGTCAAACATCAATCTTAACAACAACAGCAGTACTAACATTGTTTGCACATGTTTAAAACTAAAAACGACGCAGTGTCCCACACATTGTCATCGTACGTCGACAGCCCTAGACACTTAGTTGGTCTTAAGTGTCCACAGTATTGTGCGAGAGCAATATCTGTGAAAGTTGTGTGCCTTTGTAGATGCAGACAACAATGAACCATTTCGAATTAGCCATCGATTTATCTGCCAATGGTTTTCACGACCAAGATACGCCCACCGTAACTGACAGTGGTTCTTAAACTTTTTCGAAAAGTCTATTACTTTTCATAAAGTCTTATTTATATTTTCAATTTATTTTTATCTTGGCAGACAAAAATGAAAGATTAAGTAATTAGACTTCATATAAATGAATACGAAATATATAAGGTTAGTTTCATTGTTGTCTAAATATGTAATTATTTATTTATGTACACAATACATGAATGAAATAAACAGGAAAACTAAGTCTGTTCAATAAAAATCAAATTTCTTATAACTCATTTGTAGCATTTTATGAATGTCAACATAAAATTTGCATAAGCCGGATTTGCCCACCGTTCACCTATTTTTTTGACTTTAGAGAAAAAACGGCGCACCTAACCTACCAGCAGTACCAACGCAACATCTTAAAATGTATTATTGTCTCATGCACGAATATTGAAACTTCAATCGGTTTGCAGTTTGAAGCCGCAATTAAGTATCATGCTGTCTCTGTCACTTTAGGGTGTGAAGTAGGTAGCGACAGAGAGACATTCAAGATCATCTTAAAGTTAATTTTTTGTTAATTTTTTTCGTTTCAGTATTCGGGGTTAAACGTTTTATGTATGTATTACAAAGCAAGACTTCTTCTATTACCGCCACCTCAAAAAGTTCACTATAAAGTTTTAGAGCCACTGGTATAGGGTATAGGCACCGCAAAAAGGCTATGACGAATTCTGTTATTAATATCTTCTTCTTGTTTTATATTCCTGGAATTTTCGAGGAGATTGAAGATAGTATGGCAAATTAATTAATGTTGCTTATATGTGATTGAAAAACGATGCTAAAGTTGTTTGGCGGTCGTTGAACTTTCATATAAAGAGCAGATATAAATCTATATGAAAGCAAAAGGTTGTTATACGAAAGTGTGTTGAACCTTTAATCATAATAAACCACGTCTTGTATTTTCTTGGTCATTATAGTTCAAATATAAAACTTCAATTCGGGTTGGGAAGTTAAAACAGCCAATCCTACTAATATTATAGATGTGAACGTGTGGATGTTTGGATGTTTGTTCCTCAATCACGCAAAAACGGCTGAACGGATTGGATGAAATTTGACATGCATGTAGCCTTTGATATGGAAAAGAACATAGGCTATCTATTATCCCGATTTCTTAAGTAGTTCCCTAGGGAAAATTAAAAATTGTTTACGAGCTAAGCCGCGGGCAGACAGCTTTGAAATTTGGTATGCATGTTACCTATGCTATGGAAAAGGACATGTACTTTCTATACCGATCTCTCAAATAGTTCACGTGGGGAGATTAAAAATTGTTAACGAGCGAAGGTCCAATTCTGAAGTCCACGCAGACGAAGTCGCGGGCAGAAGCTAGTAGGTAATATTTAATCAAATCTTGATCTACAAATATTTTATTTTCGTATTAAAAATAGTATGGGATAGCTCTATCTCATACCATTTTTTGATACCAAGAAAATATAAGAAATTAAGAAGTGGTTTATTATGAAAGAGTGGTCAAGTGGCAATACGAAATTCGAAGCATTCGGAGTTCGAATCCGCTGCATAAAGTGCTGTCGTAGTTAGTACAGTCAACAGCAAAAGTAGATGATGAATTGCGTTTAAAACTTTTGGAGTCAATACTGATCACAAATATATGGCAACTGTACTAGTAGTGTTTGGTATTATTTACAATCACATAATTTTGAATCACTTCGAGGCCACACAGTTCTGACGCGAATTCCGTTCATTAGTATTGAATTTTTGATTTTGATCATCTCCTTTTGCTGTTGACTGTACGATGACCTTTGTCCTCCATTGATACACTGCACTCAGTTATCCGTGAAGAAAGAGAATAAGAAATTTACCACTCTTCTTCACCATGTTCATTAGTCTTCAATATAACATGTCCTTATACTTTTAAAGGGAACGACTAAAACAACCTGCATTCAACGACTTCACAACATATTTCCGAAGTCTTCACTCATTAAACATATTTGATCAGTCGATAAAATACAAATGACATTAATTTTCTCTACACAAACACATTATTATACCCCGTATTATATAATCCAAGATTGATGGTTAATTATCTCGATAATTCTGTAGCTACACTAAAGTTGATAATAATCTTAATACCGGCCTATAATGTCCCACTGCTGGGCACAGGCCTTCCTCATGTAGAGAAGAAACGAGTATTGATTACCACGCCTGCTCACTTGCGGGTTGGCGATTTAAGATTTCAAGTTTTGAATCCAGGTTTCCTCACAATGGTCCTTCACCATTCATTAATTAACTCTCCAACAAATTTGATCATTTGATAGACTAGCAATAGATAAAAAAAAACTTACTTTGAAACCATTAGTTAGCATATTTAACCATTGGTTGAGTTAACTCGGGATCAAAAAACTGGGTCTTGTAAACAATGTCGCCCGCTGTCTGTTGGCTTAGATCTTTTAAACTAGGCAACGGATTTACATGCAGTTTTCAGTAATAGATAGAGTAATTCAAGAGTAAGGTTTTTGTGTATAAATATTAATTATTTTTTAATTAACTAATTATTGTTTTGCCCGTGCGAAGCTGAGGTTCGCAAGTTAAATATAATCTGACGGTCGAATTACCCCACGTTGGCAGTTAAGGGTTAAAAACAAGCTTTTTAAACCTTCCACATGTATAGTGTAGAAGTAAAGGCAAGTCACGTCGAATTGGCATGTCTTAACAACTTAATGATTGTTCAGTGATTTACCGACTTTAACAACCTTCATTACAGCATATTTCTGATATACCCGCAGATAAACTTCATTCTATAAATAAGACAGACTGGCAACTATATGTACATAGTCACGGTAATGATAAAAATAAATTAAACGTGTATTGATAACATCTAAATTGATGTACCATCGGCACAAATTACAAATATGGACTTCTTACTGCGAATATAAAGATAACCAGTATTCATTAAAAGCGTTTTTTTTAATTATTTGTTACAATGTAAATGTATATATGTAATACGCCACGAAAAATGCACGCGTCAAAGTAGCATGCGTTTTTCGGGATCGTCCCTTTATTCGCTCTCAAAGTTCATATCCTTTATCATGAGTATACATGATTTTGGAGGTGTCGCTATTCGAGAAAGAAATCGTTATTTTGATTATCAAAAAATATATATTGTGAACCGATTTTCCACCTGCTGTAACTCAAAAAATATTTTTAACGACAAAACGTATGTAAAAGTACTTAATTTCAACCAATCGTAACCGCTAATAAAATAGTAATAAAATGAACAAACAACTTCCTGCCCCAGTTACATATCTTAACCCAACCGTGGGTAGAAAAACACGTTGAAACATAATTTACTGCATGTTAGATCATATATTTCAGTAATCAGTGTTTGATAGATAACGTTTGGTTTAGGGCGTGTGCACACTGCTCGCGAGTTCGCCGCGACTGAGCGATACGACCGATAATACTCGTTACGAACGCGTGAGAATCGCTCCAGCCTCATTTCTCAGGATGAGATGAAAAAATGTACATGTTTGTTATAGCTCCGCATCGTTTTCGTTGTAGTCTGGCTTTAGATGTTTTTTTTTATGATTGTGGTAGGTTTTACTACTTACACATTTTTTAGGAATGTGACCTTGCGTTTGAGTAATGAAGGGTAAATAGGCTCACTGAACGCTATATCATGTACGTATAGATGCCTAAAGGTAATAAGTAACACAAAAAACTCCTTTATTTCAGTTTTTATTCACGCTAACATTTCTAAACTTTTAATTATATATCCAATTAAATAAATTAACAAAGTCTTCCATTAAAATTAACGAGACTTAACACGACACATTTCTTTACACGCATTCGTACTCAAACAGCCATCGTTTAAAAGACACGGCATATGACGTAATTACAATAATAAGCGTCATTACTTGATTACACGGCCGCGTCATTACCTCCACACAGTCTGTGACGTCATTAACCGGTTTTTTCGCAATTTGTCGGGAAACATTAATTAAAACACTCCCTCGGTGTTTGAGACAAACCCGTGTTATACTTGATACACAGTGAGCGCATTCGTTACATTATTTAACTTGATATGCTTTTCGAATTCAAAAATGTGTGCTACCCTCAAGAAGTCAAGACTATATTAATAAATAAATAAATAATTAAATGTGGACAAAATCACATACATTGCTCCGAATCCAAAGTAAGGAGCTAAAACTTGTGTTATGGAATCAGAGACAACGAAGGTACCACAAACACCCAAACCCGAGACAATGTAGCAAGTGATTTTCTACCTTGACCCGTCCGGGGATCGAACCCGGGACCTCAGAGCTGGCGACACCTTGAAAACCGGTGTGTACGCGACTCGACCACGGAGGTCGTCAAATAATATTAATAGAACTATTTTTTAAACTTAATTAGAATTTACTATAATATTCTTAACAAAACTCTAAGTTAAACATTACGTACCTGTGTGTTTGTTTTGTACTCTTTTTGCATGTGTTACTCATATTATACACACAACAATGTAACACATGCGTCTTGCATACCATCAACAGAGAAGCGTAGCACAGGAATCACGAAGTATCGCCATCAAAACGCGTAGTCGCCAAACAAAACGTTTGGAGTAAAAATAATTCTACGTTGGTGAATTTTAATAAGGCAAAAAGTTTGTTTGTAGTAATATTTGTTTCTCGGCTCATTTCGGCGCTCACGTAGCGGGGAGGGCAGCCCGCGATGTGCCGCCTGCTTTGCACGTCGTCATTTCCTCGAAAGTAATTCAAATGGAATCGTGTGCGCCGTTATTAAATATTTCATAACTTACCTCGCCCCCCGGCCCCGCCTGTGTCTCACAGACCCCCTCCTCCCCGGCGACCGCATATTAAAGTCATAAAAAAGGGTTGTTTGATCTATCCCCTAAAACAATTTACATATCTCGGCTCAGGCCGCCGCTAAATTATTTAATTAAGAGAGGCATAAGTTTTTATTATTTTAATATGTCGGGTATAAAATTGTGTTAATGGAACAATGCCGCCATTGTGGACTGAATTTTAACCCTCGAAAGCGGGGAGATTACGAGCATCGACGTAAATATACGAAATACTGAAAGTGTTCTAATTTAGTTTCTCAAATAAATTAATGGTTTGTGTAATTAAATGGTTTAATGGTAATCTCTCTTGATCTCTGGTGTTGTCTCTTTTAAAGCTGTAATTTGAAATTAGAAGCGGTACGACTGGTGTCCAATTTCCTCCAGCCTTATTAAGACGAGATAAAATTCTACTAAACATATCGAACGAGGTGGTCGAATGTAAAGCGTACAAAATAAAACTGGTGTTTATTTACGTAGCAAACAACAGTAAATGCTGGGGTATTACGAGCGTACTTTGCTAGGGCATTGCTAAACGAAGGCATGCGAAATTAGTGTCGCATTACTTGACCGGTGAGCAATAAACATTAGGCAGAATAAAAAGACGCGGTATGCGGGCACGCGACGCGGGCGCACCCCCGCCCCCGCCACCCGCCGCCCTGCGTCGCCCGGTATGTTAAGCAGTGGTAATGAAAACTGCGTTGGATACACGATTACTCGCGTCCTCCGATCTTGCTGGGAATTCTACACCCCGTGTTACAATACGTGCACTCGAAGCATGTGCGGTTATATATTATGTGGCCTAAAATTTTCCTTCAATATATTTTAATTAAAAATCTTTATTTACATTGCACTCATCGATAGTGAAATTCAATTAGTATCACTAAGACATTTTTAATAAAATTACAAAATCAGCCTTTGAAGATTTATTATAAATTTTTGTTAACTTAAGCATTCAAGAACTAGCAACAAATTGATTACAATTAAAGTTTACAAAATTAACGTTTTTTTATTGGTTTGGAGTCGCCACTATGCATAAACATTCTGCGACTATATTTTAGAGATGCTGTTTTCTGTTATGTTAATAAAATAATTTAATGTTTGAAAATCTGCCTGCGTTATTACCGCTATTACTTGTTTTCCCGAACTAATTAATTAATTAACCACAGAATCAAAATGAGTGGCATTCGATTAATTTATTTATGATACCGTCATGATCACGTCTTTACCGCGACATTCAATTAAACGTTTGACGTCATTGGTAAAATACCGTAACGTATCGCATTTACCCTGTTTTACTCTTTACCGCACGTTACTATAGTGTGCGTCGTGTACACTTTTCGAGTGGTAATATGGGAAGAGCTGACCACCCCAAGTTAATGAGAGCATTTTTATCTTCTCTCGCAATGAGGAATGCAAATTTGGTGGCGGTTACTCGCCATTGTTTTAACACCGTCGCTTAACGCCACCTTTGGACTTTTATACCTTAAATACGTTAACCCCCAAATGACGGAGACTTTACTGCTAATCCTTTGTTTTTGTTTACCGGACGATGTGTAGTAATATAAATGTGTTGGTTTACGTTTTACGGCTGTAAGGTAGCTGTGTCGTTTCCCATCTTTTTTTACACACAAAATAAAAATCTTAAATTATTTTTATGTAGTTTCTACGTGTAATATTTATACTTTTTGCTGTCAGAGTGAATACTGTGACAAAAACAGGAGCCATGTAAAACAATATCTCATTAAACAACACTGACAAGACTCACATAATATAAGAAGACTACAGACTTAAGTAGAGCACAAAAAATATCCCTACCCACGAAGAGAACTTGTTCTATAATTTATTAGGGCTACTTACCATTCGTAGTGGGTTATAAATTATTCGTATTGATAAATAAGCATGAAATTACTGAACATTGCTTTAAATACTGACTGCATTAAAGTGGAAATTAATTAGGGATTCGATGGGATTGATTTGATTTGCTGAATGAACTTTTATATCCTAGTAAATCGGTTGCCCGCATATAGGGATCAAATAAACATTTTTATTCATTCGTTAATAATTTTTAAATGGTTTAATTACTATATTTATGCAACGCTGCTCTCACTTATCGGAATCAGGAACCAAACGCACTGGTTTACTGTACTGTGCACTTAGTATGTACTGTCCTCATAAAATTAACAAATCCTGAATAATATTATTCATTAAAAGCATAGCTTTAAGTTAAGGGTGACACTGACGAAGTAGTGAAAATGGTCCCCACGGTTGACTACGAGCTGCGAGTTCGATCCTCGAATGAGACTAACATTATTGAGATTAAAAAAAACTAATTTGGAGTATTACCCTCGCGAAATTACCTACTCGGTTTTCCTTGTGTTCGTTGTTTTTAAGATTTTAATTTATAGTAAATTCTTTCTAATTGGGGCAAGAGCTGGTATTGTTACAATGTTGTACCTATGTTTTATGAATAAATGATTTATTAATAATATTTGTATCTCTTTTTAAATCACGGGCTATCCTCAGTAATGAAGATACCCGGTTCTTTGAAAGGCTTACGTGGGGACACAGGTCCAACAAGCAGAGGCCTTGTTGAGAACTTTACTCTTATTATTATAGCTTTTTACCTTATTTAATAGTTTTCTATAGAATTTCTAATCGTATTGATTAACTTCTTGTAATGCAACTAATGTAGAGTCTCGTGCAAACACTACGCAGATATCGTTATACAGAACATTCATGTATGAGTAAAAGCCGTAAACTCGGGTCCTAATTAACTAAAACAAAGAGTTACCGGCATTTGCAATCACTAGTTCAATTTAATGGATTAATCTACAGCGGCCAATAAATAACAGTCTTTAGTGTTATTATTGTTCGAAAGTGGACATCGTATCAAAAAAAGTCCGGTAATGAAAATCGAAATATTTTTTGCGCAGCAAATAACGGTGATTGAAATGTGAAAAATGAAAGGGAACACAAAGGTGACGAGGTTTGCGCTTTCACGCAAATTATTTTATTGTAATCAATCAGTGTATTGCGACGGTCGCCGGTCGGTAGGCGGTAGGCACGAGGACACAAGCCGACCAAATTGCGAAGCTGCCGAACGAACCATGTTTTCATTTGGATTTTTCTCAACAACGAATATTGTAAATGGGAACGTGCAATTTATTTTATTCACTCGCTAGTGATTGCTTATGATGTGATTGTTAACTGCATTTTGCTCTCAATATTTTTCAATTCATATTTATATGCGTAACTGGCAACGGTGTGGGACCGGAAACGTACAATTTTTTTCATATTTCCAATTCAAAATAAACGGTAAGACGATTAACGAAAATATATTTGCCTCTGTTTGTGTTCGCGTCGACTTTTACTGATGATCACAGTTTTTATTGTAATTTTTTGTCGCTAAGAGAGATTTGACCTTTAAATAACATTTAATAGACTTGTATGGTAGTCACGTGAACGTTGAGTGATTATTTGTTTAGTTGACGAAACTATCATCTTCGTTTACTTTACAAAAAAAACTCCAAGTAACCCTTATTATTATCTCAATCATTTACTGTTCTATCTACATAATTGCCATTAATCTTCAATTAAGAAGTTCAGAAATCAACACAGCCAGCGCTAACTGGTTTAGTTCTAACATTCTTCAAATCACGCAGTTAGCCAACTTTTTCGTTCGACTAGTAGAGTTTGGAACTGCCTGGAGGCAGGTTCAATTACGGGGCGCGCTGCGCAGCCAATAATTGGCAGCAGGGCCCGCGACAAAGCGCCCACAATGGGCCCTGATTAATTTCCGAACTACACCCGAATTCTAACAAGCAAACACGCGACGAAGCCGCCGTGAAACCAGCTCGGGAAAATTACTTTGCCGCTGTTGTGCCATGCACTAGACCAGGCTCTTATTGTCTAGCACTGCATCAAAGGTTTTTGTTGGAGCATTCTGATTGTTATTGGCGTCTCATGTTTTGTTTTTGCTTGATCAGAGATTTTTGTATTAATATTCATACATACAATGAACATACAGTACTATACAAGGAACATAAATAAACAGTTAAATTAACCTCCCTGAAAAGTGTAATTGACAATATTATTTCTGAAAAAAATAAGGACTACGATAGTGGGTTGGGACTTGGATGTTGATGCAAAAGTTGCTTAGTTATATTTTTATTTATTCAAAACCTAATTAGAATTTCATGACAAGTTACATCAACAATCTACTTACCTGTATGAGAAACGCCCATCAGTAAATTACGTTTCTTGCATACCTACAGCGTTAAAAGCTTAGATTACTCTACAGTCTTCCAATACCAGTATTACCATCGGTCACCACTTATCTAGATCCCAAGAGATTCCAAGCTAAGAAGATAACTGGTAAAGCATCAGTTCCTCTTAGTGCTGTTAATTGAATCGGTATCAGATGGTAGCCCGAGTGAAAGCGCCACTGGTCAGGAAATTAAACGTCACATGGTGACTTTCTTCCCGGAACAATGCGCTGCTAATAACGATACTTGTCTTATCCCGGGACTTGGATTGAAGTTGTCAGGTATGTTTAATTAGGTCGAGGTTTATATGAGATTCTTAGAAATTATTTGAGTTAGTAAAGGTTACCGTACCTGCCATTTGGCGCCTAAATGTATGGGATTTCACCCATTTCACTAAGTGTATGTACTTTTTGTAAGTAGATGACATCCAAGGAAATTCCTTTTCTGTGTTTGTTTGGCCATTCTCTGAAAACAGAATGGTTTCAATTTTTTTTACTGATACATCCGTTGCATTGGTGAAATCTTTATGTAATATTATTTTAACATTACTGAAAATTATTTTAAATGAATTGTGATTTTGTGATTTGTGTGATTATGATGAATTTGAATTTTAATTCCAGACGTTTCGATGTTTTTGCAAACCGACAAATACCAAAAACGCGACCTTCAAAATAAGGACTCGATCAAACTAATTATCGCCACTAATTAGTTAGTCCATTGAAAAGTTACATTTGGGGTTGCGTTTTTTAGAGGACGCAATTTTATTTTTTTGATGTGTAGGGGGGGTCAGTGTAAAGCTAAAACCAAGTTTGTGGGGTCGCCACCCTTGTCCCCCGGCCGCCATCTTGAAAATAGGGGTCCAAATGGTTTTTGCAATTTATCTCTTAAACTATTCATCGGATAAAAGAAATTTGTTAACATTTTTTGTTGCAAATAAAATTCTCTACAACTTTGGTTTAGTAACTTTTGTCGTAGAACTATAAATAAAAAAGTTATAAGCGAAAATGTTCAGAAATTCGAGATTTTTTTTATATTTTTCGATATAACTTTTTTTTTATCATTTTACGAAATAATTATATCAGACCATTTTTGTAGATCGTTTTTTAAGGAACAACTTTTATAAACAACATTTTTTTATTAAGTTAATAGCTAAGGTTTTACAGCGCTCCGAAGTGAGTACCTACTATATTTCAGTACTCTTAACTATACAAATATTATACGTAATATTATAATGTGTCATCAGTTGTTGTTTATTTTGTTATTATAATTTTTTTAATTATTTTTTAGCAATATTATTAATAGTTAATTATTTACCCTTTTCCCCACCAATCACGAGGTAGAGTCTGGAGGCGCGTGTTTTTATGTGGTATCGCCAATAGGCATAATCCACGGTGATTTTCTAAATTTCAATTATTCCGTCCTCAGTATTTTCGATGGACAAGGCTGCGGCTCAGCATCTGATCGGCTTTCTGTATTAAATATTAGTGGGAGAACTGGAGAAGGAAGGGGTGTTAATGTCGGCGGTTCATCATCAAACTCATTTTCATTAATTAATTCTGAAAGCCCCATTCCTGCATGTCTCTCCAGAACAATAGAAGCACACTGCAGAACATTTCAACCCTGCTTTTTGACATCCACACATTGCTCAACAGTTTCCTTTGCATTTGCAAAAGATCAGTTTTAGAAGCTTAGGGGGTGCTGGAGGTTTAGAGCTCTACACTGGCATCAATAATTTTCCAAATTTTTTTCAGCCCCAGTTTTCAGGATCATTTGTGTTACCAAGCCACGACTGGACCTGATGGTAGACTCGGAAAGTATGGGTGCGAGCTGTGTCTTGTGTTGGAGGAAGTGAAGATAAATTAAAAGTACTTTTTGTCACTGCCTTGGAGGTCTTGCTTTTGTGAAGAGAATTATCATCTTTATTACAGTATTCTCGGTAACCGCCATCAGATTTAAAATTATTTTCAAAATCAATAATTGTAAAATTCTGTAATGGAGTGGAAAACAGTCAATAATTAACTATTAATAATATAATAACAAAATAAACAATAACTGATGACACATTATTAGTACAGACGTATTCACGTATTAGAGAGTCGGCGGTTCATCATCAAACTCATTTTCATTAATTAATTCTGAAAGCCCCATTCCTGCATGTCTCTCCAGAACAATAGAAGCACACTGCAGAACATTTCAACCCTGCTTTTTGACATCCACACATTGCTCAACAGTTTCCTTTGCATTTGCAAAAGATCAGTTTTAGAAGCTTAGGGGGTGCTGGAGGTTTAGAGCTCTACACTGGCATCAATAATTTTCCAAATTTTTTTCAGCCCCAGTTTTCAGGATCATTTGTGTTACCAAGCCACGACTGGACCTGATGGTAGACTCGGAAAGTATGGGTGCGAGCTGTGTCTTGTGTTGGAGGAAGTGAAGATAAATTAAAAGTACTTTTTGTCACTGCCTTGGAGGTCTTGCTTTTGTGAAGAGAATTATCATCTTTATTACAGTATTCTCGGTAACCGCCATCAGATTTAAAATTATTTTCAAAATCAATAATTGTAAAATTCTGTAATGGAGTGGAAAACAGTCAATAATTAACTATTAATAATATAATAACAAAATAAACAATAACTGATGACACATTATTAGTACAGACGTATATAGTCTGTTCATCTATACTTGTCCAAACATGTAAACAAATATGGCGTATGTAAGAAAAGTCAATAAAATTAGTGATGGGAAACTTTGTGTGATCTATTCAGAATTGTAAACTAATTGTGGTAACATACATTGTGTGATTTTTGAGAAAAATCGTGATTTGTAATTGACGTCGGTTTGTTTACTATTTGTGACAAGTATAGATGAACAGACCTTATATGTGTATAGTTAAGAGTACTGAAAAATAGTAGGTACTCACTTCGGAGCGCTGTAAAACCTTAGCTATTGACTTAATAAAAAAATGTTGTTTATAAAAGTTGTTCCTTAAAAAACGATCTACAAAAATGGTCTGATATAATTATTTCGTAAAATGATTAAAAAAAAGTTATATCGAAAAATATAAAAAAAATCTCGAATTTCTGAACATTTTCGCTTATAACTTTTTTATTTATAGTTCTACGACAAAAAGTTACTAAACCAAAGTTGTAGAGAATTTTATTTGCAACTAAAAATGTTAACAAATTTCTTTTATCCGATGAATAGTTTAAGAGATAAATTGCAAAAACCATTTGGACCCCTATTTTCAAGATGGCGGCCGGGGGACAAGGGTGGCGACCCCACAAACTTGGTTTTAGCTTTACACTGACCCCCCCTACACATCAAAAAAATAAAATTGCGTCCTCTAAAAAACGCAAGGTTAGGCCTAAAAAATGTAACATTTCAATGGACTAAGTAGTTATGCCTAAAGGATGAATAGTTCACAAAAAGCTAGGTACACACAAGCTAAGCCTAGTAACTAATCTAGGTACCAACGCACGCAGGGAATCTGTGCTTCAGGAAATTAAACGACGACATACTGAGGACGAGTTGTCTATGGCTGCTCAATTACCTTGCTTACTCTATGCCCAGAACTACTTGATTTACCCCTAGTAGTAACTTTGCCTATCGGTGAATACATGGTACCTACTATATAGATGAAATAATTCAGTTACGTCTTATTGCAACTGCATGACGGGCCTGTTGGTCTAGTGGTCAGTGATCCTGACTGCTAAGCCGGAGGTCGTGGGTTCGATTCCCACCAAGGACAAATTTTTGTGTGATGAGAACGATCATTTGTTCTGTGTCTGGGTTTTATTTATCGAATGTATCTATGTAGTTAGAAATATATAAGTATGTTTATCTGTTGTCTGGTTGCCATAGTACAGGCTCTGCCTAGTTTGGGATCAGATGGCCGTGTTTCACCTGTCCCAAGATATTGTTATTATTGTATAGATCATCAAAATAGTTTGGGTGAAATAAAGTAAATACTATATAATTTCTAGATCAACAACTTTAGTCTCAAAATAGACCAAAAGTTACAAAAACAAGCATTACCATTCCCCGTTAAAAGCAGCACTGTTATTATGAGCTCAAACAACAGCTTAAATCATCACCTATTACTCAGTTTAACAGTCAATTCCTGCGTCTTAATTATTCCTTAATTAAGGCTTTAGTTACTTCAAAAGGATTAAAACAGAGAACAGAGGTGCTCACTCAAAATCCGCCAGTAAATAGAGCCGTCGTATTTTGAATGACGTGACGATGGCGCTGCGTCGCAGGGCCGCACTGTCCAACCGTTTAATTTCCTGCTGACGCCGCCAACTGATTGTACAAGTCGGGCCGTTGTCGAGAAGAACTGCTGCAACTGTTAGCTAATGTTTTCGAACTTAGTTTACAGGAGCTGAGAACTAAACGTGCATTCGCAGCGCAATTAGGTCAGCTTTAAACTTAAGGTTTTATATATTCAGGATTTTTGCGGCGAATATTTTTTTTTTTTTTTTTTTTTACACGTAATCAATTTATTTTATTTAATTCAATATTTACACAGGAATATTTAATTACAAAACACTTAATACTAAACTATATTAATTAGACAAAACTAAAACTAAAAAATAGCATAAAAAAACTCATCCACATCGCTGTCGACTGGAAGTGTGCCCAAGTCTTACCAATACATAAAAGAAATTTCTTTGGTCTTACCAATCCAATGGTAACAGGTACCTGTCTATGGTTGGAGGAAATATGCAATTTAACATCCGAAAATAGTGCAGTTAGCGTGCGTGGTATCTGCGCGCATCTAGCGCGTGCTGGCGCGGCGTGGCGAGGCGGCGTGCGCTGCGCGACGTGCCGGCGTGCCCGCGCGCCAATTAGACGCCCGTCGCACCACCGGCTAATGGCCCATTAACACTCGCTTTACACCGCGCGGCCATCGCTCACCTCCATCTATTCGCCTGTTAGTGCACCGCCAATCCTGCGCGCACCTACCCCGCCTCCCACGCCATTATCTGTATACGGCGACAGAGGGGAAGCTCGCTTAATTGACAGGAGTCTGCTGTCATAAATAAACGTTCAAATGTTCCACTTTATAGGTAGTACGGTGTAGTGCGGCTAATGTGCAATCGAATTTATTTATGGCAGGAATTCCTCAAATTTATGGCGCTTTTGTGATGCTGGTGGTCAGCGCGGGTGCGGGCGGCGTGGCGGCGATTAGTTTAACATCACGATCTCTGAATACCTACATCAAATAAAAGACCCACAGCCACCCTCGAGGCGGAGGCCGCGGCCCAGTTTAATTATGTTAAACATTAGGTTGACATCAACACGGTACATACGCGGGCTATGTGATGAGTGCCACTAACGAGAGATCGTTTCGAATCAATCGAGTAATAGAAACTCGGTAGCGTTAGGTCGGGCGTGTTCCAGCACGCGAGGTGCCCCGTGATCGGGCGAACGTTTCGCGTTAATTAATTGGGTATTTTCACACGTCAGCGGCTAGATCTCTCCAAATAGATCGGCGCGCGCGGCCCTTAATTAGCTATATCTGCGCGACCGATCGGCTGCGCCCGCGCACTCCGCCACGCCAATTTGGCGCTAGTCTCTGCTTCGGAATAGCTGGAGATAAGGCAACTAGAATGCTCAGTAATAACCTCATTATGAAATATACGACCCTCTGCTGTTTGTTAGATAACGCGACGAGTTTGTGTATCTTACGTGGCTATACCCTGCTGCCGACATTATTTACGACCGAGCGCTTTGTACTATTACTAAAATAAACAATACAACCTGTGATCATTAAATGTATTTAATTATATATTGTTAGGTTTATCGATATTTCTGATGACTCGCATCCAGTATAGATAATACACCTTGTTTATCAATAAACTGAGTTTCACAGAGCTGAAAGTTCTGAGTTATTATCTAAAAATATTTTATTGACAATGGAGCTTAACACAGAGTAGGTAATAGCGTCTTCCGTTATTTGACACACTTGATGATATTGTATGAGAAGAAAACGGCTCTTCACAATAAGAATATGACACTCGTTAAGAATAATTACTGTCGCTATTAATCAATCCGGTATTCTTGGTATCAATATCGCATACAATGCAACGCTATAGAAGCGATAGCCGCTCAACGCAGGCGCGTCTGTCTGTCTGCCTGTTCACTGTATCTACGTCCGCACGTGTTGATCCTATTCTTTCCCACTGATTGACGGCCGCCAGGAAACAATTACCTTTTTGTCGGCCAAGCGATACACCGCTAATTACAATAAGTGATCATTGATTTTTTTAATTACGCCGCCCATTCAGGCGTCCATCATCGCGGGCATCGCGGCTAATAGTTGCCAGTCAGTGCATTTAATAACGCCCCGACACTACGGAATGCTAGTAGTTTCGCTCTCGCGGAATTTCTATTATAAACCCCTCCTTCTTTAATCTATTTTTTAAATTAAACCCTCCAGGAACCCGCGACTCGCAACCGATTTATTTAATCATCCTCGCAGATTGCAATCGCAGGTTCGCGAAAGGTACAACTATTAAGCTCGAATTTTAATGTCTGGAGTAAAGAAAATCTTTATACAATGCGAAGACGGAGTGTAACCTGTTTCGGTGCGTACTTAATGCATTCCTTTCATAACCGCGAGTTGTGGCGGCCGGCCTGCTAGCGGCAAGCTGGCCCGGCCGGAGCTGCCCCGGCTCGGCCCGCCACGGCACGGACGCCACGGTACCGCACGCGGCGCTTGCATCGCCCGCTCCGTGAGAAACGAATGTTCCCGGCCTCTAATTACGTTTTATGCGATATCGCCATTTAATTAGCAACATGTTTCCCATTCCGAAACATTAATTAATATTTTCATCAGAGTTCTTCGCATTTAACTGTGCTTTTATTACTCTCTCGAGATTTTAATAAAGATTCCCGACCACCCTCGTTCGAGTGTTATTGTTTAAAAAGTCTTATTATGAAATTTTTATTGCTGTGTCGTCGAGAGCGATTATTTATTTCATTGTCGACGGCTTTTCGATCGAATGCCTTAAATGAGTTCTTTTAAGTAAAAGAAGCCATCGAATGAGAAAGTTTTTGCGTCCTCTCTGAAATGGCGACAAGTGGTTGACATTATAACAACGCTGGCTCACATTGGTAATTTTTTGCAACAATAAAAATATCACCACGAACGTTTCTTGACAGCTACACAAGAAGTTAACATCTCGATAAGTTGCCGTCCGCGAGTGAATTCGCCAGATAAGGGGTACAATTAATTCAATGGTTGGCGAGTAATTGTAGCAACAGATTAATAACCGATTCACGTAGCCGGGGACAAATTGCGGCAGCTGACCGCCCAGCCGAGCGCCACGCCGCGCACCGCGCACCGCGCGCCCGCTCCGTAATGACACGGGCGGCGCGTGTGACAACTCTCTCACAGGCCGACACTCCGACTCGGTATCATTCTCGACTTCATATTAATGACAACTAATTTATTCAACGTCTCCCACTAGCTGAATGTTCAACTATATTTGCCGTATTTGCATAATTGTAATCGATGAAATTCCTATTATTTCGCGATGTTTAAGGTCCGAGAGCGTGAGAACAGCCCTCGGAGGGAACTAATTACACCGAATGTGGCTTGGGTCTTCGGTTAATTAGAGACGGAGTGGTTCAACCCTCTTAATTAATACTTGTGCCTAGAAGGCCCTCATGCTTACCTCGACTGTTTTGTTTGAATTGTTAATTCGTGATAAAACATCAGTGGGTATTGTGTTAACATTATAATTAAATGTTAAAAAAGCACTAGGAGAACTTTCCTTTCTACCCTTACACCCTCGAATTACAAAGGAAATTGGGACGTTTATTGTACAAATGGATAAAATACACATTTACCTACTTATAGAAACATAATCGGAATGAAAACAAGTTAAACATTGTTTTTGGAAATTATCCGGAGGCTCGGCAGAGGTGCAGCCAAGTTGAATAAATATTGGCGTTATTCTTTGTTTTGTATTGAATGTCAACTGTTTATACAATTTAGGTTCTGAATAATTTGTCGAAGATTTTTTCATTACTTTTTTATTTTTATCAAATTTAAATTTCAGGTTCGATTTTTACTATCTAATTTTTTTAAAGAAACTTAAAAAAAGTGAGGCCCGTATAAGTATGTAGTACCTATATGAAGAGGTTGAAACAATATGCTCGGCCTACTGCTGTGACCAAAACAGTTAAATAATTTATAGCAATAATAAAATCTGTCAATCTAAATCTAAAAACATAAATCTTAATATCATATTAAGAAATGCGTAGGTAACAATAAAACTGATGACAAAGAGATTTATAGATTTATAGATCTATCCAAATATTTATATACAAGACATACGTAACTAATGATAAAACAACAGTTTCATAAAAAAGTTACTTCCAATAAAGCTCGGTTCTTATATAGCACAGATTAAAAGAAAGCTTTTAACATTGATGCGCCCAAATATACGAACAACTTTTGAAAACTATCTTTCATCATTTATAGTAATTAAGCCCATTTTCTAAGAATAAGAATGTCTATAATAAGAGTGGATGTTACTAAACTTTTATTCCCCGTAAAAGGCTTCTAGCCCATCCCTTAGGGCTGATTTGACCATGATCAGATAACTTTTATTCGTGAAAATAATGGCGACAGGCAGTTTTTGTAATCAAATATTTCAAAAATCTATATTTATCCGAAGTAAGGTAAAATCCACCCTAAAAATAAGTGAAACAGTCATTGATTACAAAGAATGACAAAATATGTAAAATATGTAGTGTACTTGATTATGTTCATCAACATCTTCTAAAAACTCTAGGTACATACTCCAGGAATTCAAAAGCTGTCAAAAACTCGTACTCAAACAAAAATTTTATAAAATGCGAAATACTCTGTTCATATTCATATTCTTTATTGCAAATCTGTTATTTTAATCTTCACATAGTCCAAAATCTTTTGCCTACTACTTTTTCCCTATGAATATTTTCAATATGCCTTCCCTGTAAGTAAGTCAGTGGAATCCAGCAATAAAATAGCTATGTAATTGTCAGTCAACAAAATATATGAAAACGTATTTAAGTTTCGAAGTTATAATCTAAAATAAACTCTAATTCTGTAAGCCTCTTATTAAAAACTATAAAAGAAGCATTTATTTTGGGCTTAAACAACCTTAAAGAACACTTCGCATTATTAAATACACTTATATGTTAGTATGTATGTTTGTTACTTCTTCATGCTCAAACGGCTGGGCCAATTTTGATAACATTTTAGTTTGATACTTTTTAACTCGAAAAAAAAACATGTTATGAGATAAACCGATAAACCTAGAAATAGTTCAGATAGATAATATGTACAAAAATACGTAATGTCTCAATTTTTATGTCCGGAAGTGTGTTTGAGTGCTGGAAATTTTCCTATATACAGGGTGAAATTGAATAGATGCGACAAATTTAAATATATAATAATACGTGTTGTCAAGAAAATGTAAAAAATATCAAATGTAAAATTAAAAAATAATTGATCAGTGTTACGAAAAGCGTTAAAATAATTATAGTAACAAAGAATTTCGCGTACAACCATTTTCGTGTAGTGGTCACGATTTAATTTTTCTTATTTATTTTGCATATTAAATATTTTGCTGAAATACCGATAATTCGTACTTAAATAAAGATAATAACATCAATGGACCTTTTAAAAACGATAATCGCGTAATTTTTTTAACGATTTAGATTGTAGAAAAAACAGTTTATAATTGCTATGCTACTGAAACTGAAGCTCCCATTTTTTTTTGTCGCATTTATTCAATTTCACCCTGTATGTAAAATGTACTTTGTGGTTGGAAAGCTCATGAATGGCACCATAAGCCTTAAGTTGTAGTAAAAGCCCAGCCGACGGAGTAGGTGTCTGCGTAGGAGAGCCTCATGGTATCGGGACTTTTTTGTAACAAGACACAATTTTATTTATGTTATGTCTTCATTCGTATGAATAGAGACATCGTTTAATTTTTTTTAATTATTGTGCTCTGACGTGTACGCGAATATTAGACATTGAAATAAAACTACTTTTAAACGGTTTCGACGCCTTTGCAGGTGTCATGGTCACGGGCCGACTTTTTTTTTATCTACTATATAAAAATAAGTCGGGTTTTCCTTCCTGACGCTATAACTCCAGAACGCACGAACTGATTTCCACGGTTTTGCATTCGTTGGAAAGGTCTCGGGCTCCGTGAGGTTTATAGAATTATATTACAAAAAAAAAAGACCGCGGGCGGAGCTGCAGGAAACAGCTAGTTGTTTATAAAATATACTGTTTAATACTTATAGGCATGAATTTGTTTTAAATGTTATTTTAAGCTTTTAAGATAATCTTCTTTTTAACTTAGTTTGTTGAAAAGTTTAGGTTTTAGATTTTGTTAACTAAGAGTATGATGAAGAATATGTAAAATATTATATTCTTGTGTATCAAAACATGATTTCGTACTCATTAAAATATCTAAAATCTAGTTTTTCTTTTTCTAATTAATCATTTATAAACAAATAGGAGATAGTTACTAAAACAAGATTTTCTTGCCAATGTAAACTTTAAATTCGTTAAATAAATGCTGAAATTAGTTTATTTTCGTTCCCCGTATCTTAAATTCAAAACTTTTTTCATGGACAACACTTAAACTGTTGTAACTACTTGAACACAATATCTCAACATCTGTAAGTTTACGATAGCGTAGAAAAATGCGGAGTGCTATAATGAATATTACATTAAGTAGCTAATTTATGGACAACTACAAATGAATAAAGAGCACGCTGAATATCTTACACGACGCTGAATTCCTTACTATACACTTTATTAATAAATTATTATCATTAAACAGCTGTAAGTGGAGTTTTTTCTCACTTCACAGAAAATCAAGCATATCGCTACTCCGTCGTTAAACATTATTTTGAAAACCATTTTTTTAAACGATAAAAGATTCTTGATATTGCCGTTTATTAGTTCAAGTCTAATAATAGCCGCAATGTATGGTGCAGTGTGTCCTGCATTCGAGTTGGGTTCCAATCACCTCACGTGCAAATAAGGCCGCAATAGAAACTATATAAACTCAATTTACGACGTGTCAGTGTAAAGTCGTAAATGTGAAATTGTTCTCGGCTGTGGATAATAGCGTATTTAATGTATTTGTGACTGAATGTTCCGTATTACCTAACCGCTGTGTCTTATGTACGCGTCGCCCGACGACATGGCTCTTCGATTAACATAAAATTGAGTGGAACACTCGCGACCCTGCGTGGGCGCAAGCTCTAGCACATCTACCATACCTTATATTGGGATCTCGCCCTCTCTAAACCACCGTAAAGCTATTTATACAAAACAAACTTACACAGCAAACAATCCCATTACAACACCACGGTAATCACTAAAATATTTCGTGACCACTAAACCGCATTTAGTCAGTTAGTCATCATAAACCAGCTGATGTTGCAACTACGTTGGTCGAAAAATAATTAGCAGTTAGTCGACCTCGCGGGCCAACTGCGAAGGAAAACCGCACGCGCTGACATTGACCCGGCGCGGCCCGGTCCGGAGCCGGCAGCCGGGCCGGTACTACGGCCCGTGCACCACACCGACAC
The DNA here is from genome assembly GCA_950381575.1 of Plusia festucae. Taxonomy (NCBI): domain Eukaryota; kingdom Metazoa; phylum Arthropoda; class Insecta; order Lepidoptera; family Noctuidae; genus Plusia; species Plusia festucae. The sequence goes on from OX494434.1 coordinate 11,229,681, forward strand.
TGCTTTTTTGCGTTTATGAAATATTATCTATATTTACGCGGCACGTAATTGAGTTGGGACAAAAAATTCAAGATGTTGAACACGCCACCTTAGTACGACTTTCATCCGGTCGGCCACACAAACCGATCATTACCACTTACGGGATCAATAATTCATATCCAATTAGCTGATTACCGCAGGATATACACGTAATATGTACGTATTTATTATAACTTGCACGTTACATGATTGCGTTTTCAATTAATTTATCAACTCATTTAAATAGTGGTTTACAATGTAGTACGATACTGGCTGACATGTTTGATGCCGAGTGCCGATGCGACGCACTGATAACATTCCGGTTCAGGTATCGAACACGAAATTCTTGGCGTGGTCAAAGCTGAGCCATGCTTGAGGTACACAACGATTCGATCTAGACGTATGTTTGAATGCGTGGAATTCACGGAGCATTGATTGAAGCTTCCATCGCTCTCTATGTGCAAATCTAGTGTTTAAGAGCGAGCGAGGACGCGCAATGTTCTGCATACCGGGCGATGAGAGGTCTCGTCATCTGCCGATAGGATCGTGACAGAGAATTCGTCGGTCGGCTGCCGGTGGAATGCGAGCGGTAATTGATTTGTCCTGTGTAATCGACGATGGCCGGGATTGACAGGGGCTGAGACGTCACGCTACCCGGGCGGCGGAGATGGAGCCAGCACGCAACATTCTAACTGCTGCCGCTACCGTGCGTACAGCAATTCACCACTGACACCTGTACATGTGTAGTGATGGGAGTCACTTCAACAATTATTGTCTTTTCTATAAATACTAATTCGTTATTACATTAACATTTTTGCTATATTTGAGATCAAAGGTTGAACACGATTTTGGTATTTCCCGCGAACATTACAAAGGCAATGCTAAAATAGAAAGTTTATAACACGTGGCAGCAATCCGGTTGTTATTGTAATTCAACAACAATTATTATTTAAAATTGATGGTATAATAATGAACTCTGCGGCTTTCACTGAACAGGGTTAACATTCTTTTATACCTCATCAAGTCATTGCTTGTCTGCCTTCTATAAAATATAGAAAGAGTGGCGGGCAATTCGTCGCACGCGATCTTCGAACTGGTCCGTTCAGTAACAGCGCGAAGCCAAATAAAATTAATATTCATAGCCGTTGTATTTATTGGCTTTCAATTAGTATAATCTTAATGGAGCATTAACATACGCGCGGGCGACGCGTTGGAGCATAACCATAGCCGTCGGCGGGTTGCCACACTCAACTCGTAGGTACCTGTGATTTTTGGACACCTTCAAATTCTATCATTTACATAAACAATTATTCACTCAATTAATATTTTGAACAAGTTTTTAACATAAATTTGTCATGAAGGTCGTTGTAAATATCGGAAAAAGATATAAACTTTCGCATAATGTAGAGACGCTTATGCACAGATCATTACTTCTAATGTATCCTGTCCGTAGCTGCCGCGTGCAAGACTAATAGATGACTTAAAAAGGCAACAAATGTTACGGGTTGTCCCAGTTAACCTCAGCCGTTTCGAAAAACTACATAAATGGGCAACCGAGTCTGTTTAGCTGGCAACACCGGTCGCGGAAGGCTCGCTGCCGATGACCTCCGGCGACCGGTTCCCGCGCTCCCCCCGCCGCCCGCGCGCCCCCACCCCCTCGCGCGAGACGTTTCATTACGTTATTATTATATTAAATGCTTTAATACACATTGTAGGCATTAGTCCGCCAAGACGTCGTCCTAAGAAAGGGTAATGCATGGCCCGCGCCGGTTCCTTCGGTTTTATTTGAAACGCTCGGGGATTAGTGCGGTGATCTTTATGACCGTTTTGAATGGCGAATTGTTCTATAGCAAGAAATTTTTAGTCATTATACTTGGTTCTTAGTATTTTGTACTGTTGCTAAGTTTGCGTTGTATTCGACACGTTTGGAAAACCTTTCACTGTTTTATTTGGTTTCTTGTAATCTTTCAATAACCGTAAGTTATTGAAAGAATTCTTCGTAAACAAATCCATAAAATAAATGAAAATCGACGCAAACTCACAAAATAAATACAGATTTAAATAAAAAACGATTGTGTCAAACAATACGTTTTATTTCCTGGACATCTACAAACAAAGTGAAAGTACGTCTAATATAGTTATTCCGGTACGTTCGTAGCTTGGATTCAGAAGCACACCTGTGCACACACTCAAGGTTAATTATATTGAATTAGTCAATACACAATACACATGTACATATAATAATATAATGAAAACATCTCCAAGGTATCGCTGTTCTTACATCGCCTGATCGTAATTCGATTTGGCATTATACCGATTCTTTTGCGCTCTTGAATCATGTTTCGTTTTTGGACAATTAAGATTGTAATATAATTTAAGATGCGCTTCATTGATAAAGCATCCAGTGTACTTTATGTTAAATTTAAACTTATAATTAAATTTTCAATTTTATAAAAGAATAACCTGATTTTCATATTCGTTAGAAACAAATAAATGATTTTTTTTTATACTTCTACGAAAAAAAAGTATTCTGAACATTATTTTGTTCTAAGTCGTATTTATTTTAACTAATATTTTACTTCGACATAGTTCCCCACAATTCTTTGACTAACTCTACCATTCGTCAACAAACCGTCGCGCGTCAAGTGGTTGTTACGTTTTATCGAGCTCGAAATTCGAGATAGAAGCAGGGACTTATCTGAGATCTATATTAATCTTATTATTAAAATACAAATGCTTTCCACGTAGTGTATGTCACAGAGGAGCGATCTAATTATAGAGTTGACCAGTTCTGTGGGAGGCGGGGGACGGACCTTTCGGAATAAGGCACGCTACAAAGTATCGCGTTACATCGCGCGGTGCACTTGATCATGCCGTTGTCTGCACTCTTTTATTTATATGCTTTATGTTCATCCTTTATTTTTATTGGGACCGCTTTGAACGACGACCGCACCGACCGCACCGCTTAGCGCACGCCGCAGGTCCCACCCGACCGAATTAGTCTTACCAGAATGCATCATGTTCCACGTCAAACCACATATAAAATCAATATTCACTAACTATAACCGTCTCGTGTGGTGGACTTTAAAATCGTTTTAGTAGTCTCCAGACCGACATTAGACGTCGAAACCGCATAACTTTCATTACCGTCTCCTAAACCCCATACGTTATGACGCATCCTTTTAAGCCAGGTCTAAGTCGATGTTTGAAACTTATTAGAGCAGTCGTTAAAGTGAGTGCCGTGGAGGAGCATAAATCGAGTTGGCACGTCAAAATATCAGTGGTAATAGAGCGGGTGGAGTGCGTGCGCCATCGCGCCGAGGCCGTGCCCCGGCCGACCAATTTATTCGTCGGGACGTCAGATTTCGAGGGCCTCGTTACGACTAAGCCTCCAATTAGACTTATCCCTAATTAAGAGATGCCAATAAATTACCCTCCATCACGGGCTAACGAAGACGCGCCGCACTAATAACGCTAATTGATTTTGAGTAATGAGCTCGAGTTTTGATGGAGCTGATTGGGGGGCGCGAGGGGCGGCATCGATCGCTACTACAGCGCTGATATGCGATGCCTTCACTGCGCTTCTATTCTATAATTAACTCGTACTTTCTTATCTTTCGCTTGATTAATCTATAAGCTATCATAATAATAAAAACAAAATATTTTCTACTACTAAATATGTTGGTCTTCCAAAGTTAATTAAATTAATTCTTATCAACGGAAGTGAACGCTAGTAAGTCTGTATCAACGGCTGAATAAACTGCGTTTTAGTTTTAATTGAATTCCATTACTGTTGTGAAAGCTCACGTTTAATTACCGAGGGAGGCTAAGCAGGACCATGTTCTGATAAATTGCATTTTAAACATAAATACCGCAATTGTTTTTTCTGGCGGAAAACATTCCCTTTGGAAATATTCGTGAATTAAAATAGTTTTTCTGGTTTCCAGGAAGTTTCACTTGAATAACAATATTATTATATTTACATTTATTTTTGGGTATGAATTGTAATAACCTCGTCGGTCTATCAGTGAAACTTAATTAGTATTTTTTTTATGGATTTCATGTATTTTACGGAGTCTTTGTATAAATAAATATTCAGCCGCATACCTACTTCAAAGGGGGGTTCCCCTTGAAGTATCCAATATTATTGAATCACAAACGTTGGTGTCAAATTATTAACGTTAAAGTACCAAAAAATATAAGTTAGTTTATGACTAATTGCCAACTACTGGGATTAGTCTTTTTCCATTTTTTGTGACCATGACTTCTGCGTGATAAGTTACATAAGTATGGGCAAAATACGCATAAAAAATAATTTTATATGTTTACTTTTTAGAAGCCTTGTTACACAAATAGCTTATTTGGCTTGATTTTTTTTATAGTTTTACTACATTGAGTGAGATTTGAAGTTCCAAACTTGACTACTGTTTCTTACACTCAGTTTCCTACGAACGATGATATTATGTCAATGGCATAAAATTAGGTACGACTCTTGAGTCATATTGCTCTGGAATAAAGGTTTAGGAAAGATTAAACGAAATAAATATTCACTACTGGTAGGAACATATTTTGTTATACTTCTGTAACTTTTTATTCCTTGGTTCATACAAATTATGAATCTTACTGCTCTCAAATTAAGGTTCAGTAAGGACCTAACTAAATATATTTATTCAGTACTGGAAGTAATGTTTTGTTGTACACCTGCACATCAACTTTTTAATTCTATGAACATTTTGTATTTTTTTATTCTAAGCGGCATATCGACAAAGTCTCAATACAGAATTGACAGATGTATTGCCATTTGTAAATGACGACATAATATGTAATGTTTCAGAAAAAGTTAGCGCAGTTGCGCACGCGCCACCGTGACAAATTAATAGTTTTTTTTAATATATTACCAGCAAGAGTATTTTAATAGTTTTTTTTTATATTTCGAAGCTTAACACTATGATTACAATGTAGCTTTTTGTATTTTATTTTATTTAAATAATCTTGGTGGATACGTGGTCAAAAAGGGAGAAACCAATTTGACTCCTACCGATAGGAAAACTTCATCCTAACACATGACAGAAGTCCGTGGCAAAAGTAGGCATTTTCCCGGCAGTGGGATAAGTGGGCTTAGATATTAAGCTCTTTATTTTTAAGAATAGTAACTCTACTTTTCTGTTTGTTTTTTATTTAATAGCAAAGTGAGTTAGTTACTAGTATTCTTGTTAACCCCTCGTACTAATCAAAGTACCTGTGTTACAAGTGAGTTCAGGTCGGTAGGCAAATGGGATTCGAACCGACAACCTCATGATCGCAATCGTTATTAAGCCTGTCGGTATATAAAGCTTTATATTACCTATATCATTTGAAAAAACATTACTAACAATAACATTTTATTAATTAGCAAATTAATTACACTCTTATCTACTAGACACCTTTCGAACTATTTTCGTTAAAAAAAAAACTAATTTAACATGATCTTACATTATTTATGGTCAAACGAAACAAACGACAATCACCCATAAATACCTTTAAGAATATAGTATAATTATGAGTTGCCGACAGTAAATAATTGTTTCGAGCTTTACCTTATATAGTTGATGAAGTTGTAAAGCGTGCGCAGGCGCAACGTGACTCGCGACTCTTGCGACTATCTGCAGATGCTATCTGAGAATACATCGGACGGTATCACAATCTCATTATTCCACACAATCCGATTAGCCGTGTCTTGTGTAGCGTTAACTTGTAATTTTGCTTAATCGAGCCTTTGAAGGCTTTTCCGATTTGGGTTGTTATCTATTTGATCAGTTCTCAGTGTGTTCCAGCTAGGTTATGAAAGGTTTAAGAGCCTTTATCGCCATCATAAAGCGATCGCTTGTTGGTTTATAATTTTTAAATCGCTTTAAAAACATCTTACTTTTTTCTACTGCAAACTTAATTCCTCAGACAATTTTTCCATAAGAAAATATCTGAAATATTTTATTATTCTTGAAAACAAAAGCATTGTATAAGGAAATACAAAATGAATTTGGAGTCCATTGTGAGTCTAGTAAAGCGGTTTAAAATGAAGTATTTAGAATTTCAAAGACGAATTCAAAATTTCCATCTCCATTCAACTCTTGAAACATTATGAAAATATGTTTTAAATGCTTATCATATTTAAAAATTGTGTAATACTGTTGTTGGAAACAGTTTATTTTTTGAGCGGTCATTCCACTCGTAGGTCTTTTGTACAGGAGGCGACGCAAGTCACACCAACCATTTCAGCCGCCAGGCAACTACCGCCATGTATGCGCGTTCCCTGATGTCTTTAGACTCCTAAAGACGTCAGGTATCGGAGACTTATTTCGCCTTGTGTACGAAAGACCTTAGGACAAACACACTACAGTAGGCTTTATACACTTTACTTCCTTTTTGTTCCACGGGTTTGGTTGGTTTTTACGGCGTGCGTTGTTAAGTATAGTAAAAATATCAAGAGATGAGCTTACCATTTTTGCACCACTGTTAAAGAGAAAAAAAAAAGGACTTTTACGCTCTTTGGAAGGGAATATTAATACTTTTTATTTAAGGTGTTTAGATGATGTTAAAAATTAAGTCGTTCGAAAATACGGTGGTACGTAGCACATTAGCGTGACGTCACTTTGACCTACAATTTTTGTTGTCGATGTGACGTCACGAGGACCCCACTTATGAACTGTAAAACGCTTGATCTTTGTAATTTTTTATTGTTTCAAAAACCTGCATCGATACTTGTTTCCCCCTTGCCTCCCTTACCTTAATTAATTTTTCTTTTGACAAGGGTTTTGGAGATAGAAATATTCTGTTGGTTCCTCAGTCCAGCATAAGGTCTAACTCCACCAATGAGTGACAGCTGCTTGTTCGCGACTGGTGTAAATTGAAAGATACACTAGCGAATTTCCGAATCCCGAAAACCTGCATTTTGTATCCACATTATTTCTTTCTTTCCACCTAATTTGAATTATTAGTGAAAAAAAAATCTCAGTTGGGAGTGGTTGTTTTCAGGTGTAAAGGATATGGATCACTTGTTGATGACATGAGGCTGATAGGTGTAAGTTGTTCAGGGCTGTGAATTGAACAAGAATAATATAGAGACATATCGAATATGAAGAAATCAAAGCGATGACGCAAGAAAGTGGTTCGAAATCATGGCCCTTATAAATTGATAATGCTGGTTTGATGTATTTTTTTTGAATTCCTATAGGACTAAGGCTACGTCCGCACAGACAGGCGGCTCGCTTAGCGCCTAGAGCCTAGCGAGTCACCTAGCGGGTAGCTTAGTAAAACGAACGTTTTAGAATGTTCGCGACCGGCCGCACTGCGCGCTTGGCGCCTAGCTAGTCGCTTAGCGTGTATCGAAGTAAACAAACGTGTTGGTTTTTTGTCCGTAGGCGCGAGGCATTTTAAAAGGAAAAAATGGATGAATTATTAATTGCATCAGTTTTTAAAAGAGAACCTCTGTGGAATCCGGCTAGTGAACTCCATAAAAATGCAGGTGTCTTAAAAAAACTATGGGAAGGGGTAGCAGTCGAAGTAGAAAAAGATGGTAAGTACTAAAAAGTTATTTATTTATATATATATATATATATTTACAATGAGAAGTTAATGCTGTGAATGAATATTATGGCGTTGGATTATATTTTCAGGCAACGAGTTATTCTGCCAGGTAATCGATCCAATTCCGTTGAAATAATTCAACAAAATATCTCTAGTTTGTAATGCACTGTTTGAAAATCTATATTGAGTCCTGGTGGATATTGGTGCATTAGTAATAGTAGAATCTATGTCTTGTTGAAACGTAGATCGATCTTCCGTCATAACAAAATTGTGTAGAATGCATACAGCTTTCGTAATTGAAATTGCAGTATTGACCTTAGTTTCAATAGCTTTCTGCAAAATCCTCCATTTTGCTGTCATTATACCAAAACAGCACTCTACACTTCTGCGAGCTCTAGAGAGTCGGTAGTTGTAAATAGTTTTTGTGTTCTCAATATTTCTTAATGAAAAAGGCCTCATCAAATAATTCATTAGTGGATAACCACCATCACCAACTAAGACAAATGGTATTTTAATATTTGTATTAGGAATTTCTTTCTCCGATGGAATATTGAGGCCATTAGTTTCTAACATGTAAAACAAAGATGAAGTTCTAAAATTTCCACCATCGGACTGACGCCCCTCTGCTCCGATATCTACTAAAATAATTTTACAATCCGCATCAACTACAGCTTGTAGTAAAATTGAAAAATATTGCTTGTAATTATAGTACAAAGATCCACTATTACATGGACACTTTACCCTTATATGTTTCCCATCAATTGCACCAATACAATTGGGGAAATTCCACTTGTTATAGTACTTATCAGCAATTTCATACCATTTCTCCGTCGTTGGAATTGGCATGTATTCGTCTTTCAGTGTACTCCACAAAATATTGCATGTCTCGCTTACAATCTCAGAAACTGTAGTGCGACCTAAGCGGAAATGAAATGCAAGAGACCTATAGGATTCTCCAGTAGCTAAATATCTGAAAAAAAAAAAATATTTAATACCTACCTGAACAACATATTAACTGCTGAAATATTATTTTAGCATTCCTATTTATTATAATTCCAAATTCCAACTTTTATAATTATTAAGACTATTATGTGAAAATGACTGAATGATGATTTTTTATGATAATGAGTGATGTAATGAATTGTTGTTATTATTATTATTAGTTGTACGTATATGGAACCAGTTTTCTGAAATAAATAAATTATTATTTTGTTTCAGTCAAAACAGTAAAAGCAAGATGGAAAAATCTGAGAGCGTATTTTTTTAAAGAATGTGGAAAAATTGATAAGCCAAAGAGCGGAGACAGCGCTGATAAAATATGTAAAAGTACGTGGCAGTATTATGATCAATTATTATTTTTAAAGAGCAAGAAGAACCAGAGCGAGAGCCCCGCGAGAGATTCAAACTTAAGTACAGATAATTATGATAATTATTCAATTACAACCGATATAACATTAGAGGAGCTGCAGAATCCAGGTTCTGTGCAGACTAATTCTACTTCAGAAACAATTACAAGTGATACTCTAGGATCTCAAAGTTCTAGTCAAACATCACAAAGAAAGAAAATTCGTATGAACAGAACCGAAAACAATGATCAACTTTTAGAAATAGAAAAGAAGAAACTTGAGATTCTCGAGAGGGAAAGTATTAAAGAAAAAAGCGATGATTTACTGTTTTTTGAGAGTCTTTTGCCTTATTTGGAAAATATTCCACTAAGGCGTAAACTAAGGTTAAGATCGAAGATTCAAGAATTAATTTTGGTTGAAATTGAAGCTGTAGAAAATAATATTCAACAATCGGTACCAGTGATGAATATTCCGGTACCAAATATAAATACTCAACAATCAGTCTATGAATTGCACGTCCAGAATTCATCTGAACAAAATTTAATTCATAATTTACCCATGCAAATGGACAACGATTCGGCTTTGATTACTTACATAAACAATTACAAATAATCATTATGAAGAATTGTTTTATCCATAGATCTTAAATTACTGTTTTTTAAGGTTTTTTGAATAAAAATAATATGTATTTAGTGTTTCACTTACCTTAATGTAACGACTAGTCGTTCTTCGGCTGATATGCTTTTTCTAAAATGAGTATCCAAATGAGTTAATTTTCCTTTAACTTTACTGAGAAGTAGATCAAATGTTTCTCTTGTCATACGCAAATATTCGTAAAATTTGTCGTCAAAATTACGCAATTGTTTATACAGAACATTAAACTCCCCAAGACTTGACCGTGACTTATTTAAGTCATGAACCCAACATGATGGATAAGGCCGTGAAATGGTATATTTTAAATGTGAATTTTCTGTAAGTAGCAGTTTTAGAGCTATTTTTGAAAGTGACATCTCGTCAATGTGCCGACAAGTAAATGACCAAGGCACTTAGCGACCCACCTCGCAAACCACCTGCAGTGCGGCCACCATGTATCCTAGCAAGTAGCCAGAGCGCAAGCTACTAGGCTCTAGTCGCTAAGCAAGGCGCTTGTCTGTCCGGACGTAGCCTAACAGCTAATATATAAACTGTGCGTTATTAAAGTCCTTAAATTTACAGAAAAAAAAAACTGAAAGCTGTAAAGTTGTCACAAATTAAATAAACTTTATTATTCTTCCATTTAAACTTCGGTATTACAGCTTCATGGTAGGAATCAGTATGCAGTTCATTAGTCCATAAACTGACAGCAACGAGGTTTTATAGCTGACCCTAGGGCAATGTATTAAGTACGGGAACAACGTTTCGATACTTACGTGGGATGATGAGCAGATGGTGAACTCGCTTGCTTCATTCTTGTTACTAACTTAGTGGTATTAGTGCATCTACAGTATACAGGATTAATTTTTATGGAGTGCGTTTATTTAACGAGGTAATCAGGTGTATAAAACTGAACAGCTTTCCCCAAAGAACATAGGTCGAAATCTTGAAATTGAAATATTTATACAATGTGACAGTTCACGTGACATTTTGTATAAAAAATTGGTATTTAAATTTTATGATTTCGACCTATGTTTCTTGGAAAAAGTTGTTCAATTTAACGCACCTGATTACCTCGTTGAATATACGAACTCCAAAAAAAACATCCTGTATACTTATATTATTTTAAAACTGAATATTTAATGGATTACGTAAACTACATATTATGATGGAATATAAATTATACGGATTGTGAGAGGAAAGCTCCTAAAAATGAAGACAGGAATAATATTAGCCATGATTCCTATGAGGAAACATGAAACAAAAATATATATATTTTTTTGATTGTTAGCTTTATACCATTTTGCAACGTAACGCGTTACGGCGTCACTCTGTCTGGCTTCCCTTTCTCTCACGCTGACGGCGGCAGTAGGCAGGCTCCTCTTCACCTGCCTACTGCTGCCGAATAGTTCAAATTAGATTAGTTTATGTTATCACTTCTGTCGAGATTCCGGGACGCACACGATTTTTTTAATTATCTTCACGCTTCATCATGTCTCTACAGCTAAATGAAACAAAAGTTTAATAAAGAAAAACACCAGCTATGGAATGCAAAATCAGCTGATACTCGGGTTAATGACCGCAAGAGCGCCAAATTCACGCGCGTTATTTATAATTTCTTAATAAAATTTTCGTTCCATTTAGCTTTAATATCTTAATAGAATTGAGTAACGTTAATAGTATTTAGTAAAAAATATCTTATTTTCATTCGGATCCTTTTTTTTCCCAACGTCATTGGTATCATGTCCTCCTGTCTTCGTTATCGAGAGCGTTTCTCTTACAACCTGCGGCCGTACCATGAAGTTTAAAGTAAGATTGTTCCATTCTTATTTGAGTGTGGGAAAGAGACAGTAAATTCAAGTATCATCACGTCCTTTTGTTTCGCAATCAATCAATAATGTCTTTAGCATCATCATCATATTAGCCACAAAACGTACACTACTGAACATAGCCGTATATTTAAGATTTACTAAAAAAGTTTAATTGTAAGATATCAAAGGTGATAACTTAAAATTAACAACGAAAGATCACATTTTATACATATCTCAAAACGTCATACTACCAATATAAAAGTAACATTGTTCCCAATCTGGGTTTGTAATACCTGTACTTACAAATACACTAAGTTACCGCGAAGCCTCATAATCAATTGTCCACAATTGACATATCAGCATGATCATTATGCAATAAAAAACTCTTTTTACTTTCAAAACCCAAAGTCTCTTTTAAAAGACATATGGTGACAGGTGGCACATTGGCTGAATGCGGCATAAAATTCATACAAGTACTTGGCTATAACTGTTTGAAGCAAGTATTTTGGTGTCAACTGAACTAAACTTTTCGCTAAAGAAATTTGGAATCTATGTCGTTGCTTTATAGTTTATATCTGGATGGGGCCTGAATAAGTCTGAGTGTACCGGGTGATGAGCGAGCAGAGTTTCAATCTTTGACATTAAATAATGAAGTTTTACTCACGCCACTTAGAATACCATTACTTGTTATAATGAGCTGTTAGATAAGAGTAATGTTTTTAATTGGTACTGGTTAGCGGTCACTCTCGGATGCACCATGCTTGGGGCCAAAGTATGAGATTGCATCGAAAAATTCATTTTTATTGACCTGATCAAAAGATTTACAGAGGCGTACGAGTTGTTAGTTAATTTAAAATTTGCTGCATTCGTTTTGAGATATTCGTAATGGATGTGTATTAAATTGCTTTTTTGTGATTATTTTTTATTAATATAAAATTCTTGGTGAAAAAAAAATACCTTTAAGATCTTAATATAACACTTGTTGACCCGTGCTCACTTGCTGGTTATCAAACATCACCAAATATATTCTGTGGCATTAATAAAATAATGTAGTTTTCCATTGGTATAGGTAGTACCTATTTCCAGACTTTACTTCCTACAAACAAACAAAGAAAATTACCTCGTCATAATATTAGTATTGATTCGTTATAACTAAGCAAAATATTATTTTTCCAATTACCGAGCTATATTTATTTTACCTTTTGTTTTTTTAGAATTTAATTAATTAATAATAAAAATCTAATTAACTACAAAACACTATCTGTATCTATTAATAATATAATTAAAGGGTAAACAAGACCACGTAAAATGAACTTTCGCGCACAAGGTGAACTCGTTGTGATTAATTAGCTAGGTGGCTAATTAGCGAGCACAAGTCAACTCATTAGTAACCGTAATTGAAACAAGCAAGCCTTGGATTTTTCCGAGAAAAATCTCCGGTTAATTTTGTCTATACATTATGTGGCCATGTTTTTAGTTCAAAGCGGGACATTTGATACTGTTCATTATTTTTCGTTTGAAAACATTAATTTGTTTTTGTTGTTTTTTATATGTATAATTTAAATACTTCATTATTTTAATAAGCCAATATTATTTTCTAAGACTTCACGTACCTTTTTGAGAATGAATACGATGATTAGGTTTTTATAAGCTATATGAGTTTGAAAATATTTTAAGTACTGTTATGCATGGATTTTTGAAATACTTGGTTTACCACCGTTTTTTGTGAATTACCTACAAAAACCTACGCACTACGCAATAGAATTATTAAAATTGACACAAGATATTGACTGATACTGTACCTAATATACCTACGTTATTTTGGTATTATTGTCAATTTTTACACGATTAAAATCCAACTTGTTTTTCTTTAAAACATTATTGTCTATGAGAAGTTAAAGAGTGTATCAGTAAAACTCTTTGATACACACACTTGTCATACATACCTTAAGACTTTTAAATAAGTATCTAATTTCGAAATGAAAATATCTCATTAGAAACATAAAGTGTGGTCAGAGTGTCTTAACATTAACTATTCCGTAGCTAATTTAATGAACCTGCATTTTTGCACATTTTTTACTCCATTCCCATTTCGCCCGTTGTTTAATTAAAAAAGTAATAATTAAAACTATTAACTTCGTATTTATTTCACTGTGAGGTATTTATTGCTGCTCAGTTTTTATGAAAGATTGTTGTAGTGTGGACAGTTGGTAACATTATAGTTATCTTGTACAATTTTTCAATTAGTACCTAAAGATAAATTTGTTCTCTTGATTCTACAAAATCACGAAAAACTATCTAAAAGATGACAACTTATTAAATGTCATATTCAAGACTTTTGTTCGAAACTGCGTGTCTAAGGATTTTTGTTTTACAATTATTATGGACATCTTTTTCTCTATTCCCATGTAAAAAAGGTAGTTATATATTATTTAAAGATTTGAGATGTTCAACAACAACTTTAAGCGACGGTAGCCTAAAGGCTAGGGCGTCGGACTTGCGATCATGTGGTTGCAGGTTCGAATCCCACCCATTACACTACCGACGTGAACCCACTCGTAAAACCAGAAATTTAGCTTAGCACTAGGGGTTAACAAGAATACTAGTAATGCGAGACCCACATTGCTAGTACTTAATAAAAAAAAAAAAAATTTGTAGTGTAATGACCAAATAATCAAACAATTATAATTATTAATTTGTATCTTCTTAACGACTGCACCAAATTATATTTAATACTTTGTGTTCATTATTGCCATAATTAGGTTTTTTTTATAGTAATTGTTTTTATATTAATGGGAGACCTTTGCCCAGCAGTGGGACACATAAAAGGTTAAAAAAAATTAAAAAATGATTTTATTTATCAAAATAAAGTTATCCAAATTCATATCAAAACTGTTAACACCCTTAGTTTTAACATTCCTCCAGCCAACCACTACAAATTTTATTTGACCTTGACGTAACCGTACTAACTTGTAGTTCACAAACATTGCGGTAGGTGGCGCTTCATTCCACGTGTTAATTTTTAAAACAAAATGTTACGACAGCACAAAGCTTAGTGTAAATTTGTTGTAGCTTAATTATAGCATAGTTGAAAGTTAAAATTAGTAGATAATAATAATAATAATAATAATAATAATGTTTAATCACAGAAAAAAATTGTACATAATTTCACAAATTAAGTGCTTAGTCTAAAGTTACAGTACACAAAAGTATTAGCATTTGGGGCCGAACTAGGCATAGCCTGTATTTCAGCCCTCAACGCCGATCCCCCTGAGTTACATATAAGTGTTAAAGTTATTCATTTTAATGAGCCCGTGTTTAAATGTACGTGCCTAATATAATATAGGAAAAAAAAAAAGAAATGAATTAATCTAAATAAACTTACAAGTTAGGTAACATAGCATGGCAAGTGTGAGACTAGTCCTCTCTTTGTGTGAGATGTGGGCGCGCATGAGTGAGTGTGAGAGGGTGTGTGTGATTGCGGAACCTTGGGACTATGGTTATTTTTTAATAATTTTATAAATGAGAACTAACTATTAAGTAGGGACCTGAAGCAATTTTTCTGTCTCTTCGTACGTGAGCTTTTGAAGGTAATCACTTACTTTAATTTTGCAGGATTTCTGAGTCAACGGGTATATGTTGAGAATTTTATTTACCTTGTTGTAGATGTAGGGGCCAATAAACGGACCAAATCGGGTGCTGAATTTGGTTTTGAAAGCGATCGGTTGTGGGCAAACAAAGTGTTTCGTGCGTCGATTTAATACGAGTGGGTCGTAGTTTAGTTTCCTATGTTGCATCAATATTTGATTTAGAAGATAGAGCTGCCTTACGGATAGGACCCCACAAAATTCGTAAAGCAGCGAGGTAGAAAATAACCGTGTTTTGAAGGTGCATACCTTCAATATGGCTCGCTGAGCGACTTCAACGGATTTTATGGTGGATTTAGGGGAACCCCCCCATGCTGTTATGCAGTAACTTATGAGGGACTGGCAGAGCGCAAAATATATTCGCTTCATTACCGAGGGTTCGGTGACGTAACGGAGAGTCTTAAAAATGTATATTAATTTCCTCACTCTACCACAGAGGGATTTAGTGTGTTCTTTGAAGTTGAGATGGTTGTCTATTGTAATGCCAAGGTATTTTATTGTTTTTACATGTTCTAGTTTCGAACAGGAACAGTTTTCTTTAGAGACACACTCGTGTGGAATGATATTAAGCCGATCGTAATTTGGACCTGTGTTAGACCGTATACTGAAGCAGACATACTTGGTTTTCTCCACATTTAAAGTTAACACATTATCCTCGAGCCATTCCCTCACAGAATCGAAACCACATTTGGCAGCAGCAAAGGCCTCTTCCCATGTATTGGCAGAGAAAATCAGAGCAGTATCATCTGCAAAAGAGATTATTTTGGGGAAGCTTGAGACTCGTGAGATCGTTTAAATATACGAGAAATAAGGTTGGACCTAGGATACTGCCCTGTGGAACTCCGTGTGTTACTGGAAGGTCTCCACTAGTGTAATTTCCAATCCGAACACTCTGGAGCCGCCCAGACAAGTAACTCCTAAAAAGTTCTAGTTGAGTGCCTCTGATTCCCAGTGCTTCCAGCTTGTTGAGTAAGATCGGGGCAGAGATCGTATCAAAAGCCTTGGCCAAATCTAGAAAAATTGAAAGGCAATTCATTTTTTTATCAAGATAGTTACTAACATTGTCAATGAGGGCATTAACAGCTTGATCCACTGATCTGCCCTCACGAAAACCATATTGATTTGTAGAAAGTAGGTGTTTAGTTTCTAGATAAGTCACAAGTCTTGAATTAATTAGTCTCTCTAGAAGTTTAGAGAGTGCAGGGAGGATTGAAATTGGCCTGTAGTTAATGATACGACCCCTGTCCCCACTCTTGTGAATAGGTATAACTACGGATTTTTTTAAGCTGTCGGGGAAGACACCAATTTGGAGGCAGGAGTTAAAAATGTAGGTAAGCGGAGGAACCAGAAACTTTTTATATGTTTTAAGGAAAGAGCTGCTTATTTTGTCATGGCCTGTAGCAGAGTCAGTTTTCAGGTTAGCAATGAGACGTTCCACCTCTTCCTCATGTGTACTTTCTAGAACGAATGATCCTAACTGTGTTTGAGGGTGAGAGCTGGTAATCGAAGTAGTGCTCAATTTGCCCGTTTTCTTTTGACCGATCTTGTCGGCCAGCGACTTTCCTACATTTACAAAGTAGTTGTTTATTTTATTTAGTGATGAGAGAGGAGAATTTAAGAGTGACAGAAGTTCATTAGGTTGGGTTGTGTTTTTGGAAGTATTTGTGATTTCTTTTATTACTTTCCACAGCTTTTTGTTATCGTTTTGCGCCGCCTGCATCAAATCTTTCTCGTAGGCTCTTTTTACTTTTTTTTAAATATTATTGCAGAAGTTTCTGTAGCGCGTGTAGATTATTTTCAGAGTTTGATTATCTGGAGAGAGTCTTGATTTTAGGTGTAGATTATCTCTATTTTTCATGCAGCGGAGAAGGCCCTGTGTAATCCACGGCTTTATTATTTTTTTACGTCTTGATAGAGGTATTACTTTGGTGTTGTTTCCTATGGCTTCTTGAATACTTTCAGTGAGATACTTCAGGGAATCGTTAGGGTTTGGTGAGTCATAAATAGGAGTTAGGTCAATTTTTAGGATATCGCGTTCCAAGCTTTCAGTGTTGACTTTTTTAATGGAAGTTAAGGAGAATTTAGTAGACTTCTTGAAGTTTAAGTTTAGCAGGACAGGGTAATGGTCAGTCAAAGATGTGTTAGGAACGATGGTCATCGCCGAGCTATTTGATTTTAGAAGGGCATGGTCAATGCAAGTATCACTTTCGCTACGGGTTACAAGAGTATGGGCTGGAAGAAGGCCATGGGAAGCAGCAAGGGTTAAGTACCGTTCGCCAATATCTTCTATTTTTTCATGGTTAATTGCAATATTGACATCTCCCATAACAATAATATTCTCAAAGTTGGAGTATTTTGTGAGAACTTCGTTTAGAGATTTTAAGAATGGATCTAGATTATGGAAAGAAGGTGATCTATACAGAGCAATGATTGCCGTGCGATTATCTAAGGTGGCGACTAAACAGTTACTTTCTTGGAAATTAGGTTCAATAACTGTTAGTCGAAGGTTTTCTTTATAGTAAATTACCACACCAGATGTAATTGATAAACTGCAAAATCGTCAATAAATAACTAAACGATATTAACGCTCCCATTTAGTTAGATTTTGAAGACTAACCAAGCTGACGTCTGCCTACCCCATATAGTTAGTTAGCCTACCCTATATAGTTTTAATTATGATGACAAACTAAAGAATATGTTATCATGTAGGAGGTACACGTATCTGGTTAAGAGCTGGTTATTCCAACGTCAGATAACTATCAGAGGAATAATTTTGAGGTTTTGCAGCATACAAAAACTGTCAAACGTCAATTTTATTGTTCGAATAAAAGTTATCTGACCTTGGAAAAATCAACCCTAAAAGTTCTCAAATTACAATTTACACAAATCGTTTAAACAACAAAAGTTGTTAGATCACGATTATTTCACACCTGAAAGTTTTGTAGCCCTTGAAAAGGGCCGTCGTACAGTCAGCCCAAAAAGCTCATTTTTAAAACTTCGTATATTTTTATATTTATCACAAATCGGATTTTACATAAAGGGCAGAAAAGAAAGGATAGATGCCAGATTATGAAATAAGTACATATAGTATAAAATTTTATTATTTTAAGATTTCAGACCAAATATTAGAAAAATGCACCCATGTATTTATAATTAGCTAGCAATCGCCTTATTCCATAATACTAAATTATTCTTTCGTAATAAATTATTCACGAATAACTTTACCCTGAGTATACGCAAATAAAAATATACGGTGCCAAAAAGGGACAAAATATCTTACATCACTCACTCACACAGTGACACGCTCTAATACCCTCAGAAGATAGTGTTTCAAGTAAATTACATCAAGAAAACATAAATAAATGATGCAGATAACTAAGTTACTGGTTTTAAATCACATTATTCTCTACACTGAACTCAATTTGAAAGATTGGCCCGAGCACCAAAGTGCAATAGGGTGATGGTATAAAGGCGAGATTGCATACCTGTGCCACAAACTAGGGGTGGCTCACACCACGCTACAACTATCGATATCTTTAACATATCATTATTATTTAATAGCATAGTAATTTTGCTGTGCATCATTTATTTCACTTTTATTGTCTTTGCGATTTTTCTTTATTGGCTACTTTATTGCATATTATTTCTTAACATGCATGCAACCGCGATTTGTTTTGCCAGCCTGTCATTACAATGTCATCATTTATTAAAAATAACACAGCGAAGCCAACGGTCATGCAAATGCATAACAATCTATTAGGTTAAGAAACTGCATTAAATATATTGTCATACAAAAGTAATGCAAAGTTGCAAATGCCGAACGTAAACATCGAATGACATTCAGAAGCACCTGTTGTTTCTCTTGCGGCCATATAATTACAAACTCTTTATTGCTTTCCACAATATGTTATACTTCATTGAACATATTATTGACAAACGGGTACCCATATTTGCATCGTCAATGACAAGCGGACAAGTTAAATTAATACGGCTAAACAACGTTCGGATCAGAATCGGTTCGGAATCAATTTAGCGTGCCGTTTGCCCACTTATCGAGCATTGTTGGACTGAGATACTCGCTTTGTGACGTTTCCCATCCCTACAGGCGCCCAGCGGGGGGTGTTCGATGATTGATGGCTGGCCGGCTGCACACCGAGTCGGAGCGAGAGGGAAATATCGGCGAGGCATCTGTTCTCTCTCTCGGATGCACAGCGGGCTGGCCTCGTAATTGAATGGCAATTACCTGGGCTGTAAATATGACACAAGCGCGTAATTGTAGGAGTGGAACGACTGAGGCCCGAGACCGCAGTGTGAATGCTGCCTTTGAGATGAAATATTGAAATCACGTGCGTATGTCTCCTCGCACTCGACTACTGCACGTTTAATTAGTGCATGACACGTTTAATTTTCATTAACATTTTTCTTTTGTTGGTTCAAACAACAACAAAATGACCTTTTACCGTGAAGGTTTTTAACAAAAAAGTATCATGTTTTAGTCTTTGTTTACGTAAATGTAGTTAGACTAGTTAGTACTCATATTTTTTAGGATACTTGACTCCGGGTCACGGGCCGGGTCCCTCTCGAAAAATATGAATATAATGACAGTATTTTTTACTAAACTAACTACTATTTTTTTTGGTCTCCCCGTGTATACATTTGTCATTCTGAACTAGGACGTTAGTCTACGCGATAGAATTCATTACGTATTTTTCGTAAATATAATACTCAAATCAATTTTGACACTTATTAAAAGTAGACCAAATTATTTTCAAATCCGGTTGCTAATTAACAGCTCCATAACATAACATTGGGGAACAGAAATTAAAATGTAGATTTACAATTCGAGTGTATGAATAAATTTTATCCGGGTATTTAATTAATCATAATTAATTAACACATTAAATTAAACAGCACAATTTAATAATCACTTAACTAGCTGGTTTTCACGCGAGAAGATCGGTTTGATAGGTTATTCTGAAAATAATTAAGTGTTATGATTTTATATTATGTTTTTTTACTGGCAGCTATGATCAGACCAATGACTGATCTATGTAGAAGTAAAACTTGGAACGTATTAATATCAAATGTAAAACACATTTTTTTTTTAACTTGCTTAGGTTTATTACGACTAACCCTGTCATACGACTATCGATAAAAGGTGGTATAAAAAAAATATTATCAAATCATTTTTCAATGTTTATTTACTCCAACATAAAAGTATAGTAAGAGCACTGACTGACTCAAGTAGTCGTTGACCTCATTTCTAAGACTGTAAATCATTGTCGATTGATCCTTATTACGTCATCACGCGCTGAGTAACTTAGCTGAATCAAAGCCAAGCCAACTCGAAGTGAAAGGCTAAGCAATACATACCCAACTAATTAAATACTCGTTCTTAGCTGCAACTGGTAAACATATTAAAGGAATTACATTAACAACTTACACGGAACCAGTAATATTCATAGTTATTCAAATATGGAAAGTCTATTTATTTTTAGCTGTTAATTAAGTTTTTAATTTACATACAAATAGTGGGCACATGTCGGGAGAGGCAACTGTTACACCGTTGCGCCCCCGGCGCCCTCGCCACCTGTCCCACGCACTGGGGTGCTCACAGATATTTGCAGTGCACCGCCACACACTTCATGCCAGCTAATTAACCACCCCACGTTGCACGGAGTACACGCTAACACTACAATCATACGTACCAACAGCTCACTCTACATTATTTAATAACCACCTTATTTGGCTAAATAGCCGTTGTTTCATGTTCACATGCATGCTCGCCTAAGCACATTAAAAATATTTATAGAACATTGATTCAATTAAAATTCAACACAGCTAGCTAAGTTCAACGCGTGCCATACCTACATGACAAAACGCCAGGAGTCAGGTTTTAATTGGCATGGTGTCGAGTTTGAAGCGAGGAGTGTGGAGAGGGGGGTCGCGGGCCGCGGGAGGATCGCCTCTCGGCCGACACTCAGTTTTTCTCTCACCCTCTATAACGCAACAGGTTGTTCGATGAACTGCCGAAATTTCCGAAACCGAGAATCTATTATGTCATTCGGCCCGAAGAAATATGACAAAGTACCCGTCGATACTTTGTCAGAATTATCACGTAATAGGTGTTAATCAGAGCCACTCCAATATCAATCGTTCATTAAACCCAGCCTCTGACAATCG
Source organism: Plusia festucae (assembly GCA_950381575.1). NCBI lineage: Eukaryota > Metazoa > Arthropoda > Insecta > Lepidoptera > Noctuidae > Plusia > Plusia festucae. The sequence continues at coordinate 11,250,882 of OX494434.1, forward strand.
TTCATTTAGAACGTTCTCACGCCTCATTAAAGTCTTTTTCGTGATTCGGCGACCGCGTCTACCGTTTCCCGGAGCACAATGAGCGAGTGATTCGGCGGCGAATAACGAGGGCATTTTGTCGGCCGCCTCTCACGTCCGACGCCTTCCGACGCTCAATGAAAGTTTACCTGCAGCCGTAACGAGCGATTTGTCCCCTGGCCCCGGCCCCCGCGCCCCGGGCCCAAATCAAAGCCCATTCACATCTGCATGCCGACACAATGCTGGCAATTAGGCCGCGCCTGGCCCTACAATCGAACGTAATGCGCTCTCGTTCGATGACGCCACGGAGCCTCGTCCTTGGTCTTCAAATCCCGAAAGTACCTTTGTAACGTGTTGTTCTTGGAATTAGTAACAATTATTTGGCTTGTTGATAAGCGGCAGATGTTTTATCAGGTTTCAAAATTGATACATGGTCACCGTTTATCTCTCGCTATGTACAAACATGTTCTTTTATTTCGTAGTGCGTACCTATTTAATAATAGGAGAGAATGGCTTACGATTCTTTCAAAAAAGTAATTAAGGCCACAGAGCATTGAAACAGCAACCTATCATTAGCTCTTCGTAAAAACTTTGATCCCTCGTCTGCTCCGCCAAGGTGAGGGTCAACCGTTTTGTGGGTCCCGTCAGCGCTTCTTTTGTGAAGGCAATTTGCCTGGCAGAGGTCAACTGCACGCCGTAAATCTCCGCACCTGCCCAGACTTGCCAACTTTCTTTGATTTAAGTTTAAGCCACTCAATGAGCAAACTTGCAAATTGTAATTACGTTCCTTTCTCGTAGACTAGCAATATTTATCACGGTTATTGTGCTGGTTAGGTCAGAACACGTGTTTAACAAATATGTATTACAATAGAAAGAACTGGTATAACTGAAACGCGTGCTTCCAAGGAATTTGGCAGCCGGCCCACTTGAACGCAGATTTACGAAAACTACATTCCTTAGTTTCCATGAATTCGTACAGGTATTACGACTGCCGTTACCACTGTTTGCAGAAAAACCGTTTGGTGGTTAGACGAACTTTGTTTTTATTTTGTAAATAAATTAATGACACGTGATACTGTTGGTAAAATATATGAAAATATGACCCAGAAAAGACTCAAATTTGACTGCCTTTTTTTAATTTTACTGTTTTTTTTTTCACTGATGATCAAGAATTCCTCGAATTCCTCATTTAAAGCAACTACACACTTTTACCAATGGTTAAAACACCATAATTATTATATAAAAATATAGTAGCAAATGAACTAGTGTTAGGAAACCGGCGTTCACGTCTCACTTCGTAGCTGCCAACAGTCGGAGTTCGACATTTAGTGCCCTCATAATGTATAATACTGCTTGTCTCGCTTTTATAAATACTTCCAACATTATTACAGTAACACGAATATGATATTTAGGTGATCCACGATAAGAACAGTGTATTAATCAATGTTGTGAAGGAACATATTTCAATAGCAAAGTTTAAGGACTGCCAAATTTTAGCAACGATGGTTATAATTTTGTTACGTCCGAAAGATCTTATGAGTTTTATGAGTATCTGGTTTTTATTTTCCATAACCATAAATAAATGAACTAGGTATGTACTACATTAGACCATAGTTTCAACAAAGTCTTCGTCTTAATATCAACGTATTCCTTTTTTTGGCAAACGAGTGGTTAAAATACCAAAACAAAAAGTGTACACGCACTTTAAAAAAAACAAACGTCAGATCTGTTGATTTATGTACGGGCACAAATCACATGTCCGTATATTTGTTGACTCTAGTCTCAGCATACAACTTGAGAGAAGTGTGTGTAACTGTTACTTTGCACCTGAACGTGCGTACGCGCACGCCACAACGAATACTTACTGAATTCCAAACTTAATACCATAGCTGTTTACTTGGCTGGTGAATGTTTTAAATTAGTATTATACTTAGTGGAAGAAGATAATATAGATAAACAAGTTTTTTGAAACAATTTTGCTTTGTCTTTACATTACCAATGCAAATTCAAGAGCCAAGTGCAGTAGCACGACCACTTTTGAATTCACTGTCTACATGTCTTCACAGGGATTCCACTAATATCAATTTCTCCTAATTATGCAGTCATACTCGTAATCTGTATTTTTTTGCATTCAAGTACTGCAACGCGACTGCCAACAAAAAACTTTTGAAAAAAAAATTAAACCGACTTCAAAAACCAAAACAAAACCTAAAAGGCACAAAATAGTGTAAAATAAACTTAGAACTATCTAAAATATTAATACAAAACTAGAAGTGATCTGTTTGAAGTTGGTGCCAAACTATATTACTCGTATGTATTTGTATGTATTTTTGTTGGTATATTGTTGTTTGGCACCGACTTCAAACAGATCACTTCTAGTTTTGTATTAATATTTTAGATAGTTCTAAGTTTATTTTACACTATTTTGTGCCTTTTAGGTTTTGTTTTGGTTTTTGAAGTCGGTTTAATTTTTTTTTCAAAAGTTTATTTATTTTTTCATTTTTTGTGTTCATAATATTTATTATAATAATACAATACAGCTCACCTTAGAAACGTTAAAAAATGTAAATGAGGGTCAATACATATTTATTATATAAAAAAAAACCGGCCAAGTGCGAGTCAGACTCGCGCACCGAGGGTTCCGTACAAACCTGTAGGTATATAAGAAAAGTTATGGTATTTTTATTGCTAAATGAAATGTAGTAAGTTTAAAATTATTAAAAATATTTTTATTATATGATATAACTAAAAATGTATACTTTTCGCAATTTTTCCTATATCTCTGCTATAAGACGTTGCTTCATACCAAATTTCAAGATTCTGAGTTCACGGGAAGTACCCTGTAGGTTTTGATTCCCTTGCGAGTGTCGAAAATTTGCGGCATAAACGGGAGTATCTTTTGATCGTGTTGACTTAGAAGTTTGATTTTTTCACAGCTCCAAGAGACCATAGACTTGAGTATTTGATATGAATTTCAGCTTGATACCTCCACGCGTTCCTGAGAAAAAAGGTCTTGACAGACAGACAGACAGACAGACGGACGGACAACAAAGTGATCCTATAAGGGTTCCGTTTTTACCTTTTGAGGTACGGAACCCTAAAAATCAACCCTTAACTCCTAAAACTCAAGGTTTCTTCCATCATCAGCTCAGTATTTACCAAAAGCCTTGAGGTGATGACTATTGGACGTAAATACCTAAATAGGCTCAGTAGAATAATGAAACACGTTCGACATTTCTTTAAAATTTAAGGGTTTCCTTCGATTTAACTGGGATCCCATCATCAGATCCTGACTTGGTGACAATGGGACCACCACGGGAGAATACTCTTTCGAATACAAAAAGAATTATAAAAATCGGTTCACAATTGACGGAGTAATCGGTGAACATACATAAAAAAAAAAAATAGTGACACGCCGAACATATAACCTCCTCCTTTTCGAAGTCGGTTAAAAATCAGAAGCCACTCCAGGCCAGTGTATGTTATAAATTAGATGTACTATTTGTTGGACTTAGAAAAACGTCGATCTTATGCCCCTAGCTAAAAGCCGCAATAGAACAATAATCATAACGAACGAATTGTTGGTAAACGAGTAGGCTCACTGCCTAGACAAATTCTATAGGCAGGTTCCACACGTGGTAGAGTCCAAAGAGACGCCCTCGTGTAGTGTCTCCACAATGATCCAATAATTAACACTTGACAATCGCACAAATGTCGTGTGGGTGACGACGGCACACGGGGGCTCGTGCCCGACGTCATTAAGGAGCATTCACGCCACCCGACAATATTCTTCATTTGCGTACCGGCCGTCATTTGGCGCATTGTGACCGCTGCGCATCGCCCGCCCTCAGCTGCAACGGTGCAGTGTGCTACCGCCTTAATTGTACCCTTGTCTCGTTGTTACCCGTTTTAGAGAAGTGAATATGTTAAACTAATCTTGAAATAAGATGTCTGCATTTGCACCCCTTGTTCTCTGTATTTTATTGCTTGTAAACTTTGAGTTGCATTTTCAATGTCAGCCTTTCAGACCAATTATTCTCCAAAAGATATATGACCTATAGCAGATACAGCTCTTCCACGTTAATAAAGATGTGAATTTCATAATAACCATTTCCAATTATATCAAAATAACGCGTACTGTAGGAACATCTTTAACTAATCACAAAAGTGCACTCAATAGCAATCTTTACCTTTGGAGCACAATTCAAAAGCACTTACTGGATTGACGAGTATCACACATTATAGTGATTGGATGAGACGGCGGGCCGCAGACAGTGGGGGAAACTTAAATACATTAGTATGTCTATTTAATGATGAGGAGCTTTTGAAACCACCACATAAATTACTAAGTAAAGAGAGTTTCGAGAATAGTCAGAAGAAGATGTGTGTGTGTGTAAACAAGCCCTCTTAGACAAGGTACATTTCTACTATCGAATGCTGATCGAGTCGCTAAAATGTATGAAAGTGACAAGTCTAAGTCACGTGACTTATCGAAGAGAAACGTCATTTCCATACATTTAATGTCATTTAAACGATTTCTACTATCGTTAACGCTCTTGTTCTTCTCTATGACAGTAAAATAAATTATTCTAAGTGTATTCAGTATACTTAAAGGGTAACATATTCTACTTTCAACTCTCTCATTTACTTCAGGTAAAATCAATTATATTTTATTTATATTTACTAGTTATGACTAAGTATAACAAGAGAGTTACAGAAAGGATCGAACACCAAAATGTCCTGCAAATAATCATCATGTTTTAGTTTTATAAGAATACAGTTTGTTTGAAAGAAACAAATACAAATAAAATTTTAATATTAATTGATGTAGAATACTGAAATAAAACTACTTTTAAATGGATTCTATGGCAATTTATTTTGATTTTAGTCCCAAAATCCCGACGTTTCGACGCCTTTGCAGATGTCATGGTCACGGACCCACTGAATCCATTTAATAGTAGTTTTATTTCAATGTCTAACATTCGCCTAAACCTCAGAAAACAATAAATTAATTGAGGTAATTCCAGATATGCATATTAGAACACCACATACATTCAAAGTGTTGTTTATACAACTTTCACGCACAGCATTTACATAACTATTCTAATTGCAACAGCTGCCGATATTCATTGCATAGTCATTACTATTATAACATGGCCACAAAAGAAAAAAACACTAATATGCAATTAAATTAGTAGAGAATTATAGTCGTTACATTAAATTCTCTTGGATTTAAGCGTTCTCACCTCTATTAATTAAGAAAAATAATATTGGTAACACATTCACCTGTCCCACAGACATCCCCAAACTAATTATAACCTCTAATGTCGTGGTATAAAGTGTATATTCTATTGTCTTCCGTAAAGATTCAATGTAATAGGTTACGAACAGGTTATGTAACGGTGAATTTGTTTTCGTAATAAAAGCCTCGATATCTTCGAAGTGAGTCACCCATTACCACATTATATTCATCTAGACATAATGCCCATGATTAATCAGGTCCATTAAATTTAAACAAAGATTAATTTCAAAGCGGACTGTCTGGTAAAAGATTTCCTAGTACCACGAAAACTAGGGACTTCTGAAACGAGGATGATATTCCATAAATTAGTCAAAATTGTCATATAGCTCTCACAGTTTAAAAATATTGTCTAACTTAGAGCTGATTTTTCCATCGTCAGATAACTTTTATTCAAGGAATAAAATTCGCTTTTGACAGTTTTTGTATGGCAGAATTGTCAAAATTTCATATTTATTAATATTATTATTAAGTTTACGTGTTATAAGTATGTAGTATGAGTTCTAACTTAGGAGTTAATTAAAGAACACCTATGTTTATCCGAGAATCCACACAAAAAAAACAAATTTTATAATTAAGATTTTTAAGTATGACCGTATAACATTTTTTCTGAGGATCAAACTCATTGAGGTTATCCAGGCTAGTGTTGCGCCCATACCCTGCGCTCGCGCATCAGTTGATCGATCGGGCTAAACCGAATTAGCCCGATAATGCCCATCCGTAAAATGATTGAACTAACCAGAAATCGAGACCGACCTCTTTCTTGTAACCCGACGCGGAATCTGTAATGAGCTTCCTGTTGTAAACCATGATATTTTCATCCTTCATCCGTCTTATTCCCACTTTTTTTTTTCAAAGTTCCTACTCATTATGTAGTCATTTATTATAATAAAATGAAATTATTGGAAAGCTTGTTTTTATTTAGTTGGGTGCATCGACAATGAATTATGTGTCTGTAGAAACAAATGAGAAATAAAGCATTCTGTCTATCATAATAATAAGCAGGAATTCTACCACATCCGATTACACGTAAATCTTCAAAGCTCCTAAACGACTTGAATGAAGGCAAGGAGCATCACTTATTTCCCGTGCCTCAGTTTCGCAGTCGTCCGGCCCGTGGGAACAACAAATGAACTTAACGGATTGGGTTCAATAGTCAACGTCTAATCGACTCTAGTTCACTTAATTGGTTTACGGATAGGATAAAAATTCGAGTATAAAAGCAACAAATCAATACTAACAGGTTTCATTCATAATTAATGATTAATCAATACCAATACTCGTTCCATGCATTGCTGTGGGCTGTAAGCAGTAAAGGGATTCGGTCGAATGATTAATATACACCAAAATGCATAAAGTGTCCTCGGCGGACCAAACGACGGGCCCGACTCAATCTATAGCAAAGTTACCGTGTACAACCGTCACTCGTTTGTGAACATCTGACGACGTCATATAACTCACTCAGACTTTATTTTACTTCTGTATGTAAATTCACCAATTAGCGGGTCTTACGTATCTCTGTAGGTAATACTAATTATTTCAAGATGGGATTTTTCTCTGCAACTGTACCGCAGTCGCGACCGCTGTAATTAACCGTGAACGGGACGGGTCCTTCAGCGTTTGCTTATTAACGTCTAATCTTTGTTGGCGCCCGTCGATCTTAATTAATTCAATTAAAGTATTAAGGAGTAGGTGAAGGTTGCGGTCCTCTCACTGAAATTTAAAAACTTTACGTCGCCGTCGTAACGACTCACCGAGTATAGAAGGGGGAGGCGAATTAATCAAATAATACCGCGGAGGTGCGGGGCCGGGCGCCTGCCCCCCGCCCCGGCCGCGCGGCGACCGCGTGGCTCAGTCGCGACCGAAACGCCGCACGGGGAAGTGTCGTCGATCCCCACAAACATAACTACTTTTTTCGAAGTTCTCTGTACAGTTTTGTTTTAAAAGTTTTACAAGGAAGTTTTTATGTGACCAGTCTTTTATCCTGTCGAACTTAAAGGTTAAGAGACTGCGCTCGGCGGTGTAGTTTCTTGAGTTCGTACGTTTATTGTGTTTTTTTGTTATTGTTAAGTTTTTTGTTTGGTGCATCGTGCCGGTGCGGAGACCGGCGGGTCCCTTCGAGGCACCAAGCCTGGACGCGCGGCTTACAGACCCCAGAGGACAAAGCCTTTAGGTAACTATCGGAAAGAACTTTGGTGGTCGGCCTGTAACGATCGAACGCTCTTAGCGTCGAACTGCAATGCAGCATGTTTGTAAACAGACTGCATCAACTAATAAACTATGACACGTCGGCCTTTATACAATAGCTCAGCTGCTGGATGTAGAAACAATTAGTAGAGGAGCCTGGTGGTGGCACAGTGCGGCCAGCCGGCTGCACTGCGCGCCGGCTCGCTAACTTCAAACTTAGCGGGCTTGGGCCACGTGCTACAACAACTAATTGCTTCAAATGTCAGTGATGTTCATCTGTTAACATGAATAGTAAACATGCAAATTAGTGAATTAAATATTCAAAGTGAGAATATTGAACGTAGTTTAATAAAACGGAAACGATTAAACTAATTATTAGAATTACAAACAACTTTTTCGTTCGCGCTTTTTCATTAAATAGATCGTCGGTGCAATTAACTCCAAGGAGATTGCATTAGATAAAACGGATAGTAATGAACTTCGAATAAGGATGTGATTTGAAAATAAATTAATGTTTGCGAAACGAATGAACGTATCCGTATGAATAAATTAATTAAAAGTTATATAGCCGAATAAGACATAATAATAGATTACCCCGTACAACAGTATCTCCAAAATCATTAATTAATAAGCATCTCGTGAGCACAACACTAATTATTTTACCGTCAGGTGAAACTCAATTACTAAGAGATAATTAAACCATCAAGGATTTATTTACTTTGAACATCAATTTTCTTTAAAATAAACCTACTTTTAATTAAAGCTTTAACGAAAAACAAATAGAGAAGAGGAGAGGCGTACAACCCTTGCGTACGAGCCGCTTCGGGTTCGTCACCGCCTCGCGCGGCCACCCGGCATTGTTGTCGAGGAGTTAGGCCTATTCGGACCTGCGCACCTCGAGGCCGTATCAGCTACGAACTAAACGAAACATTTTATTGCCTTTTGTTTTAGGATAAACATTGATGATTGAACGATTTTTAACAAATTGTTCAATAGAAATTGTGTCTTGGAAACATTTTCTTGAACCATATAAATTATTTCATCAAATCATTCGTAATAAGACGGGTTAAAATTAATTTAAAACATGTCTAAGCAATATTATACGGACCACTTCATTTCATCGCCGGTTTAATTAAAAACGAGTGCCCGCTCCCCTCCCTCGTTTTCGGGTTGGAGTACCCCCTGCGCCCGCGTGGGCGTCTCGCTCCGCTTATATTTAGATAATTGTACAATCATCTAAATTAATGAGTCCTCTCGTCCGGCCCTGGCCTCTATTGTATTATGTTTGCGCTGGCCACAGAACGGATACACGGTGACAATTTTAATTTAAAAATTCTAATTAATCCATTATTCATTTCGTTCTTGACTCGCGATCCTAAATGTATTTCGAGAATTTTAATTTCCAAGTTTTAATAGATTTAAAATTTAATTGGATTAGAAATAAATATTCTTCCCAAATTATAATAAAATACTTTAACTTTTATCACAGTCATAAATAACGTTACGGTTTAATGTAATATCTGATAATGCGTTTAATTGGTTCCCAATCCGAGATTATTAAAATTTATTTGTTAGTAGCACGGTGAGAAGAGCACAATCTCCGTGGGTGTTCATAACTCGCAGTTGACGACAGTGATAGAGCTCAATGCAATTAAAAGTTTCACTACGTGCGTGGACCAGGCGCCGCGCGAATCTACCTTAATTTATGCTAGCGATAAGCCCAAGTTATGAGAGCCAATTAATTACTTACTTTTAACTACGATTCTAATTTAGATATAGTATGAGATTGAAAAACTGATATGTTTTAATGATCAAAAGTGGATAGATCAAAGGATGATACATACATGGAGTTGAACGAAATTGACTATAAAACAAAAGCAAATTGATATTTCGTGCATCGTTGGTCTGCAAACGAAGAGCTTATTGATGGACAAATGAAATTGGCGACGCATCCATCATCGAATGCCCTCGCAAAATTAAATGCATCAAGCAACAGAAGGACGATGCATGGAGTGGGCCGGACACCCCGGAAGGCCCCGGGCGATCAGCCTAATGAACCCGCACCACCCCGCACCCTGATTTATTAACGAATTAAACGCATTCTGCTGCACCCTCATACAAACACAATATCATTAAAGAAAAATTTTACAAGCCAAATTAAATTACTTCATTGTAGGCAAGAAATCTTTCGAAATTCAAGCTCGCATTAGAATACGCGAAGCAGTAAGATTTAATTACACGCTGTGTCACCAATTTGAAACTTTGGGAATGCTAAAACGTCCGAAAGAGATAATGATAATTTTACCGAGTAAAACATTACCGAGCAGAACATAACCAGTTCCGCTAGGCTAACTCTCTACCTACACATTAGTTCCTTACATTTAAAGAGCAACTAAACAACTCGCTTACTATGCAAATAAACCTTGCATATAGCATGCCAGAGCTACGTAAATTTACCAAAGTTATATTTTCTTAAACAATAATGGGATATTTCAAATAAGTCAACTCTAAATAACATAATTTGTGTGAATTATTCTAGAAATGTTATTTCGTCTGTGATACATTTCGAATGAATACTAATGTATTTAATACTCAAGCCAGACGATGTTCTAAAACGTGGGGTGCGACAGGTGTACGTTCCCATGTTTCTCTTATAAAAGCCTTTTATTTAGAGGAGGATATTCTAACGCCACAAATGAGACTCGATTGTTGAACTAAGAGGATTACTAAGTATCAATGACGTCAATATTCAACGTTAGTTTTATTTTACTGTAAGCTGTAATATCAGAGTTCAAAATTCTTGTGAGGTTATGGTCAAGAAGAATGGAATTCGGTATTGAATAAATTGAGACGGCTGGTAGTAGACATATTATTGTTGGATTTATTATTCAGTGAACACGGCGTAAGGGATGGTGCCTCCAGACCTTAAATTATTAAACACGCGTTACAGACACGCCGCCCTAAACCCATCCCCGATAGTCTTTAGCGTGTCTTGATGGTGGAATCATTGCCTGATCGACAACTTCGTCGGGTTCGCAACTCTTTTTATCTACGCATCATACTGAAATCGCACGTATTTCTAAGGCCAACTCTGTTTGTATGTGTGTGTGGCAAGATTTATCATGAGTTATAGCTAGGCCGCGAAGTAAATCTCAGACAAACTATTTAAGGCTTGAATTGGAATTCTCATTGAGGCAGTAGGCTCACAGAGGAACACCTGCTATGATATCGCGCATGCCCTCTCCCCAGTCCGTAAGTCCACATTGACTAAACCGGTTTCGATTACAGGTTATAGCTACCTACTTATCCGTTTGGCGGAAACGAACCTCTCACGTAGGTCGTTGTGCATATTCTTAATACAATGTACAATTACATTATTTTTTGTTTTTAGATCACTTCAAACATGCACCTCATATCATGCAAACTTTTTACTGTGTGATTCCTCTTGTTATGAATAATTTGCTCGAACTATAACAACACACTTAAAGCAACACGTCTTTGTTGGTGTATCCAACTATAGACTACTTATGTCATTATTAGAAATTTTTCTAGTTATATTTACAGAGCGATTACCAATATTACCCACGTTCCAGGAAGAAGCAATTCAACTCCCATAGAAAAATAAACAAAGTCAACCAAAGTTTATTTGTTCTGTGGGTAAGAGGGTCTCGGTCATGAAATAATGATGTTTGAAGAATTTAGGAACAAGCGTTTAACCTCTATCATAATAACGAGACGCGCGTTCTTTGAATTAAAGAATTTTAATAAAGCTGCAGACGGTGGAATGAAATGGCTTAGATATTTACTACACAAAGTACAAAAAATTGTCAATGGATAAATATTACAGACCATTATATCTACAGAATCACTTGACGATTGAAACTATTTAAAATATAATGAATCATTTTTAATGGCAAAAGTACTCTTCCAAACACTGTTAGGCTTATTTAATCTATATAAGTGCACTTCCCACTACCAATTTCGTAGCTTTCAATGTCAATGATTGAAAGCTTAAAATTCAATTGTGAATGAGGGCAAGGGACAGTTGTTATTCAGCCTTTAACGAAGTGAGAGGGATGATCTCCTTAATTTCTCTCTGCGTGCGGCCACTCAAGTTATGCCAGTCATCCTATTTGATTGTTGAGGGTTTTCGTTTTGTAATTGGTACTAATTATTGTTTTGAAGGCACTCTGTTAGATGGCCGTTGTAAAATTCATGTGGGTTTATCGCGATAGATGATTTATTGATTGGAATGGTATTATAGCTTTTTAATTTTTTTAATGACTTTATATACGTCGCCGTGGCCTAGTGGTTCAATGAACGGATTTTCGTGCACAAGATTGCAGGTTCAAATCCTCTACAGGCAAGTACTACCAATGTGACTTTTGCAAAGTATGTACCTACTTTCCTCATTATTCTAAGACATCATTGACGAATGGTGAAGGTAAACAACATCGCCAACCCGCAGTGAGTAAGCGTGGTCATCAATACTCATTTCTTCTCTATATGGGAAGAGGCCTGTGCCCAGCAGTGGGACATTTATAGGCCGGTATTATTATAATGACTTTAATCTACTTTTAAATTTAGATTTCTGAATAATTCTTATTTGATAAAACATTTTTGAATTATTTAATTCTCGTCTTAAGTGAGCATCTTGAAATGTTCTTTAATGATACACAGTACAGTCTCGACAAGAACCAAACCGGTTTTAATGATATGAAGATTCTTATTACTTTACCCAGAAATCCTTAAAACAACAAAGATATTATATGAAGAGGAAACCTTTAAATATGAAACAAATTGCATCAATTGAAAATCCAAAGTGCTTCCCACAAATAATAAATGCAACTAAATAAAACTGGAAGTTCAAATTAATAGCTATCCTTAGCTAATAATGGCAGTAAAGACTGGGCCCATATTTCACGGGTTGCCATGGCAACGCGCGCCAAACATGACCAGCTACGAGATATGGAGGCAGTTATATATCGATATCTGATTTACATTTACATACTTCAATAATAAGAATATAATTCGACTGGCCTGTTGGTCTAGTTCTAAGTGAACCTTGACTGCTAGGCTGGAGGTCGTGGGTTCGATTCCCACCCAGGACAAATCTTTGTGTGATGAGCACGATCATTTGTTCTGTGTCTGGGTGTAATTTATCTATATTATATACCTATGTATTTAGAAATTTATAATTATGTTTATCGGTTGTCTGGTCACAGTACAGTAGTACAGACTCTGCCTAGTTTGGGATCAGATGACCGTGTGAGGTGTCCCGAAATATAAAAAAAAAATATGAGCGTTCTGAAGTTTCAGGTTTGAAAAGAAATTAGGTATTGATTAATCACGATATCTAACGATAATAGAAGTTCCTAAAAAAATTTGTAAGGGTTCTAGAAATCCTTGTAAATTCTTGGTTGACCACATTATTAGTTAAATCTCTTTCATCTGCAGAAAGTAAACTTAAAAATCAATGAAATTTAATGCTTTTTAACCACCAAGGCAGTTGGTTTTCTACATCTAAGAGAAATACTTACTTACTTTTAGAAAGGTAGGATATTAATGACTTATGTTCCATTTCAATATTTTTGTGTTTTAGGTAAGTATCTATTGCTTTTCTAGTACTCCATATTGCATCATAATTTTACTGTATTGAAGTTTGATCTATGAAAAATAAACAAGAATTATAAATAATTTATCCATGATTACAATACAAGAAAACATCTAAAAGATGAGAAAGACATAATACTTACATGTCTTACAGTATATTAACTAAGAACGTTGATAATATCATCATCTCTCGGTTTCTTATGAATCATTATCGTATGCTGTGTTATCAAAATCATAGGTTGACTTTAGAACAATTTGTTGCTTCATTATCGGGGCGTCCGGAGCGCTAACAGCAACTAAGTAGATAACAATCAGCTGAAGGCTTGTTCGAGACACGAAATTAATTAAAACAAGTTTGTTCGCGGATCCTATGCAGGGCGAACAAAGTCGTGCTGAGTCACTAGGTAATTACACCACGGCAGACGCCAGCGAGGCGCCTAAAATCTAACATTATCTTGGGTCTCATTAGTGGAAGCCTCTGATGATACCACGCCATTATCACAACGACAAAACAACCATAATCTCTGAACTATCACTAACTTAACATCCTAAAATTAGATAAACGAATTGTTCGCTCATTTGCAAGTCACGTCAAATTTTAATTGAAAATTGAATCACTCGAAGACGACGGTCCCAAAGGGTTTAAAAATGTCCTTTCATTGGCTCTTTGAACTCACCAATATTCTTTCTGAGGCTTTTCCTCTCTGATGAATATTGTGGTGATCGCGCTTTGTCATCGGGAATTTTAATTATATTCTATGATTAATTATGTGTAACGAGTAAAAGCGGGGTGTGGTTCGTGATAGCTGATTGATGAGGATCCAAGAAGTTCAGTTTTGCGGAGCTCCTTCCCGCCGCATTGTCTTGTGTTTAATTGTTACTTTAAACGCTATATTTTGTTTCATTGTTACTCGCGTAGTGGCGCTGTAATTTGATTTATTTGATACACTGAGTCATTGTTGTTATTAATTTTATAATGGTAAAGACAATGCTGGTATTTACGTCGCGCCGAGTTGTACTGAATCATTATTAACTAATTAGTTTGTAATTGATACGTCTAAGCTATTAATGTTATGCATTGCATGGGTACATTAATTATTTAGAAGTATGGAGTTGTTATGGTGTTTTGGGGTAGCCCCTTGTATCTTGTTTCCTTCCTCGTAATAACCGAAGTAGTGGCAACTGGCAAGAAGCACGTTTACTTGAGAACATGGCTTATCTCCACCTTTTAACACAATACGCCATCTGTTAGTTAAGCGATGACTGACGATATCCGTGACTGAGGTACCTTACTACTCTTTTTTGTTACCTGAAAAGAATACTAACTGACATATTATTATAAACATTCACTGACCAATCGATGAAAAATATCCCTTTACGTGTACACTTACAACTATTGTTTAGTTTGAGGGTGTCATTGCTTTTCCAAATTAAGGCACTCTGTAGATTATGAAGATAACGATGGATCACTTATGATAAATTAAACCTGAAGTGATGATAAAAGAATAATTACTGTTATAGAACATGCTGACGAAGTGAAAAACCAAACTGACGTTGAACAAGCAAATTATAATGAGTGTTGACGGAGAGTTTCACGATAATAGTAAATACTTGTTTACGTAATATCGACTGAATAGATCAGTCCACTCCGAATGTAAATAGATTATACTGAGTGCTCCCAGCGGCATATATTATTAAACAAACGATTACCCTCTAAATTTAGATCTGCATAGATACCGAACGATCCGGGAATCGCTAGTACGTGCGTCCTGCAAATCCGACAGTTTTGACAAATTATGCGCATTCATTTGCACCGCCATAAATTCTTACCAAATTGTCATCGTACACAACAATCCAAATACGTTTAACGACGCATAAGAGTCACATTGGACGACCTTAAACTGAAAAATAATTATTTATGAAGAATTTAAGACATTTTACTTTTGACATTAATGGCAAGCGTGTAATATGCACACAAACGTTTGTAATTAAAACAGTGTTTACGTCATAATTCTCAGCTCGCTTCCCACGTCGCGCCGTTTTCTGTAGTTTATCTAATCTGCTCAGGGCGGGTTATTTGCACTCTGATAATACCGCGAATGGCCCTTAACGGATCGGTATTTTGCAACAGTGTTCCACTTAACAATAATTTCGTGCGCGACATGCTTTTTGCTTCAAACTTTATCTTATGGTAATAATATTAAACGTATTGCTTCTTTAGATTATCTAAATCTAAATGCAATATAAACATTTTTGGCGGGACCCCTCCCGCCATAGCTCCCGACTCCGGGGGGCGCCGTCCAAATTGGCAACGGTTCACGAGGGTTCTTCCCATACGTTAAATACGCAATTTGGTGCTCTATACAATCAGTCAAATGAGCTTGTCGATGCAATCAATTACCTACGGATCTTTTTATTTGGGTGGAAATTTACGGGTTCAGTAGGTCACTGTTTACTAACGAGTTACTAACAATACTTTATAGTTTTTTTATACTTTTTCCAAATATCAGTAGATATTAAAAAGTTATCCTAAACAAACAGTGACATGCATCTTTACAACAGCAAATACCCTAATTGTGTGGCAACTCAGCACATTTTTTATGATAGTATTGATTCCCTTCATTAAGTTTGTTCTTCGATCGTTTTTTTCTCTTATCGCCACAACATTATATTAGGTAAATGGTCTATTAATTAAAGGACATACGAGAAAAAAAACAGTCCATTTCTTTAACACACATTTTATACTCCACATTACAAAACCGGGTGCAAAATTAGCATCATTCAAGCCACATTTTGTTTTGTTTCATTTGTTTCGTTCCACATTTTTGAAATCGCTTACCTACATTTATTATGTAGCTACTATTATTCCTTGTAATTCCGGAAAGCAATATGTATTATGCAAAAACTGATGTATTTACGAGTACAATTACCTGTGAGTCTTCGCGCCGTGAAATGCGTTTCCTCGACAACCTTATCAGCCACAATCTTCCTGACTCTCTACTATTGTATGCGAAACTACTTCTACAGTATCGCGGTGATATCGTTAAACCTAAACATGTTAACGATACAGATCTCTAAGTAATTATCACGGTGCTTTGATTAAAAGAGAGGCGCAAAGCACTCGACGAACCAAAACGGACATGTTCAAGAAATGACCGGCAAAGAAACACTTTAGATCACTTAAAAACTCATTATTTCAACTTGAGTTCGTTGATCTGCGAAATTAAGCCGTAATTGTAATACGTAAGTTTTTCTTTCGAATGAGACGAGAAACTGAGCTCTCGGTCAGTTCTTGAGTAACTAGTGTTTAAATATTATAACCCCCTTCGTGTTTCAAATATAGAATTATCATTAATAAGCCGGTTCCGGTTTTTATATATGCGCGTGACGCAATGACACGAATTATGACAACCGGTCTCATGGAATGACTGTGACGAGTATTAGGTTAGAGGTCAGACAGTACTATAATGACGTGGATTTAGGATTTAAAAAGAGTAGAAA
This sequence comes from Plusia festucae, assembly GCA_950381575.1. Classification (NCBI taxonomy): domain Eukaryota; kingdom Metazoa; phylum Arthropoda; class Insecta; order Lepidoptera; family Noctuidae; genus Plusia; species Plusia festucae. The sequence continues at coordinate 11,267,500 of OX494434.1, forward strand.
TATACCATAATAGATTTAAATTTAGACGTCTAATGGCTAGATAGAATGATGTCTTCGCAATTCTAATGTTTTGATAAAAATAAAATTTGTATAAAATAAGACTGGTTAATAGATAATACGCGCAGTTTTTGTAATTAAGCTGGTTTTTAAATCTGTATAAATATTTAGACTAGTTGTGCCCCGCGGTTTCACACGCCTTCCTTTTTTCCCAAGACATCCTTCCTTCTTCAAGAATAATTGGGCTATCATTATATGTGAAAAGATTTTTCAAATCCGACTGACAGTTTCAGTTCTTACCGCGAGCAAACAAACCCTTTGACTTCATTTCTTTATATTTTATTATTAAAAATATAAAGAAATACTAATACAGAACTTGCGTTCTACATGTAAAAAATAAAATTTACCTAATAATTTTTATCATTATTATATTATTTTTAAGTACACTTACACAAGTGACAAGTAAAATGATATTTTTAAACGAAATTAATGTACCTAAGTCATATTAAATGGTAAAGCAACTTGAACTTGTTAAAGTATTGCGAAACGTGTGAAGTTATAACGAGGTTGATCCAGAAACCTTTGCGATACTTAATAGTTCACTTATTATAGAATCTAACGTACTACAATAATTTATTATTATACTTCACACTATAAAGGTGAATGTTTGTGAGTGTGTGTTTGGTACCTGGTAGTTGATACCTGGCTTAACACATAAGTTTGCAGATATCATTGTTAGATTGACCCTGACTGTCTACCCGTGATCATGGCACCTGCAAAGGCGCAAAATAAACCGCGATGGAATACGTGTATAAGGTTTTAGACATTCGCGTTAGCGAATATTAGACTTTGGAAAAAAACTACTTTCTCTACCTCAAAAAGCGTTTAAGTACAGCTACTTTTTGTCCCGAAAAATTAAGTTATCTGTTAAGCTGTGGTTAACACCGCAGGGCGCAGCTAGTTTGTTATCTATACATCAATACATATATATAAATGAAATTGGAGTGTCTGTTTGTAATATTAAAATAACCGCTTTCTGCTACATATAGTATGCTTGTCTGCCTGTCTGTCGGTCTGTCAGTTTGTTCCCACTAATCTCTGAAATGGCTGGATAATTTTTGATGGGACTTTAACTGGCAGTTAGCTGATGTAATAAGGAGTAACTTGAGCTACTTTTATTTTAGAAAAAACCTAAAAAAAATTATAATAAAAAGCCTATGCGGACGAAGTCGCAGGCACAGCTAGTAAGTATATAATATAAAGTAATTACGGAGGTACCTAACCTATAAGGATAATACAGACAAGGTTTGTGCCTTAATCATGATTCATGGTATAAAATTATGTTTTAAACAAAGAGTTGAAGGGTACGCGTAAATCCTCCTTTTGTATTATAAAATTAAACTTTTTAATTTATTCAAATATACCTTTTTTATTGTTCGATGCAAATGCCAGTATTATGGAAAGAATGAGATAAATACATTATTTTAAAGGGAAGTGTTCTCATCGTGATTTAAAATACTTAAACAAAAAAAAATATATTTTCAAAAATTTAATATATTTTAAAAAGGACTAAGAAGGAATCAATGAATGCGAAAACTTAAATTAAGTGTATTTTTAACCTGGTTGCTCTAAAGTTAGGAGTACCTAAGTAAAGTAAAAAAATAACATTTTAAATATGGAATAGAAACAACAGTATTTAGGTTCTTCAGTCAGCATTGTTTCATTGCTTATGACCTCTTTGTCACTCTGACACCGCTCATCAGCCTGAACGTTGAACAATGGCGACCTGCGCACGAGCACTTGAACGCTTCGCTACCTGTTTATGAATTATTTAAACGCTTACCACCTCCTCGTACTCCGTTGACCCTAGCTTAACAAATTTAAATGTATTTTTATCTTAAAATTTAATTACAGAATTATTTTTGAGTTAATGATCTGTGAAGTGTAAAAACTACAGTAAAAACAGTTAGCTGTGTGTGAGAATCAAATATATTATGATCGTTCTTTGGAAATTTAAGCATTGACGTGCTTGTACCTACTTGTCGAAGCTTTAACAAAAATTTCAAGGGATTCATCTCAAATTGCTTTTTTTTATGATAGGCAAAAAATATCTGTAGAAGGTATAATCCCATTAATATCGTACTCTCGTACAGCAAAAGGTATAGTAATATAACCAATATATAAATATATTATATAGTATATAACCAATCCTTGCAAGTTTTGGGCCCCGTTATTTCAATTATGCGTCATAATGATGCTCTCTCAGGTTAACGCGAACGTTACACGTTGTACTAAAACTATTTTAAACGGAACTAAATATCCCGCCATGGTATACATCACACAAATAGTTTTAATTCAGCCTCATTAGGATCACTTCCTTGATTTTTACGCTAAATAAGAAGGAATTAAGGCTGTATACTGCTTGCTATTGCTATTAATGAAGTACATAATTATAAATGTAAAAAAGGACTTCAATTGCACGGAAGTACAATACGCTATTACATTTAGAAATTATTAGTAAAATTTTCCAATTAATCTGACTAGAAAAAACAAAATTACGGAATTGATTTTCAAGAATTATCGGTTTGTTACTACCCTTAATAATATCCCCTTATTGAAGACAAAAGTTTTTTTAGTCAATCCACAAAGTAAAAAAATATACAGTTGAATTGAGACCTCCTCTTTTTAAGTTTGTTTAAAAATTTAAAATTGTTTCTGCGCATCAATAAATAGGTATACCTACTTACTGTAAATTGTGCATTGTTTTATGTACACGAGGTACAGACAACGATCGGTCCCGCCAACATGCAATTTATTTATTGATGACATCCAAAACAACATACCTAGTTAATGGACCTGATTCCGAAATAAAACGAAATCACGCAAAGTGCATCAAATAAAATTATTCTGCTCATGAACCAATACTCATAATGTAACGTGAAACATTTTATTGTACTTTTATATGGCAACCTTAAAAAGATATCAGTTTTAAAAGAAAAACCTAGTTGCTTAAAGGTTACACACATACATTATTTGATAAATAAAGTTTCTTAACATCTTTGGATAAAATACATTATGGCGTCGTCATACTTATTCATTATTGCTTGTACCGTTACAGTATTTTATGTCGAAAGAAAAAATACCACGTGGAAGCCTCTTTGACACCGCCTCCATTTTTCAAACGGAAACGATATTTATGTTTTTATAACGACTGAAAGTAAATACACATACACTCTACACTTGTATTAAAATAAACATAATCTATGAATTATAATTTTTACGATAAATAATAATAGTTTTGGGCGTCGCGAAGTCTGCAGGGGAAACAGATGGGGTCGGGGACCCCTGCCGGGGCTCGTTAACTGCACATACAGATAAATTTATTTTTATCTGCCAATTTACCCCATCTCATCTATTGTAGATACGCGATGACAGTTATCGTTTAGTGACAAAACGTTAATTCACTCTCAATGAGAAACTAAAGATTTTATCTCCATTGTATTGGACAGTAAAATTTTACGAATGGAGTATTTATTTATTTTGCATTACGAGTAAATGCGTTATGAGTGGAATTTGTACTTGATATAATGGTTCTTACTTCTACTTAATTTAAAAGGAGTGCGTATATTCAACGAGGTCATCAGGTGCATAAAACTGTTGATGAAAAGTTGATTTTCAATTTTAAGATTTCGGCCTATGTTCCTTGGGAAAAGTTGGTTAGTTATATGCATCTGATGATCTCGCTGAATATACGCATTTCTTTTAAATTAATCCTGTATTGTATTTTGCACCAAGCACTCAAAATTCTAATTCTATTCCTTAGATAAGCATTAACAGCTAACCGTATCTCATTACCGAATCTGTTAAATAAATTTAAATTTTGACATCGTCACTAACGGAATTCACGCGCAAAACTTGATAAGAAAGCACACACACTCGGCTTTATCTGCTTAAATACCTACACTTGATACATAATCTAAGCAGGTTTTTATCAAAGTTTTTTCTAAGTCCGCTAGGCCGTGATGGGCGAACATCCACATTATAATCTTAAGAAGTGAGATTAATGACAAGCTAAGCTCATAAATAACATATTTAGCGTCTATTTGAATTAAAAGAATCTAAAAGTATCGTTAATGTGAATTCTTTAGGCCAGTACTTTAGCATTCAGAAAGCTTTCACGTTAAAAATTATCCTGGTCCGTTCACCTCAATGGTCCAGTGGATTCCTGCGTCGTCCAATAAAATGCTTTAAGTGTGAAATCTTGTTTTTGTTTTGTAATTTTTCACGATAAAAAGCCGGTCAAGTGTGAGCCAAGCGTGTGATAAATGTTCCGACACATTCTAGGCGTACTATTTACCAGTTTAACAAATTGTTTAAATGAGTATTTTTATGTGTGTTTAAAGAATTCATGTTGTGTTATTTGCAGCTGACAATTTCTTTCAGACCTCATTATACATTTTAGTTAAGAATTACAAAACATTAAATTTGTTTTTTATTTTATTTGAGGGGTCGATATCTTTTTCTTGCCAAAAAGTTGATAGTGTGTGGTTCTAAAAATTTCTCACTTATTACTATACACATAGGTACTACTTATTTAACCATATTCAGTAACTGTAAACAAGTTATCGTTTAAGGAACTGAGAAAGGGCCGTGACACCGAAACTCTGTTGAGACAATTCCATAAGCGTTCCGTATTCCCAATTTCATTAGGGAACACTAAAAATAATTCGGTGTCGTCGGCGGTGCGTCGCCCGTCCATGGGCCGTATCTCCGGCCGCGCGGCAACAAAAGCGTTATCTTATCATTACCACCCCATCCCCGCCGATAAATTACCATAACTCTCATTTACATGCACCTACGTACCGACGAGCATTGTTTACGACCCACAGATGACGGATTTTCTTCCGCTCTCGCCCGCCTAAAACTCGGATTCGGAAATTTCGTGTTATTGTGTTTGTATTCCATACCTACGTATATTTTTATACGGATATTACGAATGTTACTCGTAATATAAGCGTGCATAACGAGACTATAAATATATGGAGTACCTACGTCTCCAATCGAATAAATTCCATTCTCACTTCTTTGGTATGATGCCGAAATATTTTCACAGCATCGAATGAAATAATGTCTTTAGCTGTTCTATTTAGGTGAATACATTATATGGTGGGAACAGTTACTAACAGACGAGATTTTCAGCTATGTCAAACATTCTTCGTTATGCTAAAAGCTATTTTATTGTCTCTAATCAATTATTTCTTTATATCTCGCCAAGAATTCTTAGTCCATTAATTTGTTGGGTGGAACCAGTTACATGCTCATACAGCTGTTTCCAGACTGTTATAATGTCTGTAATATTGCTTAATGTTTTAATGCGCTCTCAAATTTAGGGAGCACTGATAAAATAGGCAGCAAGTCTTATATTACTCACTTACAGAGTAGTTATCCGAAAGAGCTTTTAAATCATTCACAAAACACTAATGGACGTGGGGTAGGGGTGCGGGGTGCGAGTGAGCGAGGGAAGCCCGAGCAGATGTAGTCCCTGGCGAGCAATGAAATGGAGATATAACAATATAAAGGTGTGCGTATGAATTGCCGTGAATTGCAATTCGACAGAGTAAGAGACAATGTAGACACCGCACCGACTGTGCTCACGATCTCGACGCAATCTGATCGGTATTTTTTTTACAACACTTAAAATATTTAATATTTATAATAACAAAATTAAACTGACTACGATTATTTCCTTGACACGTTTCCCCGACAAAATCCAGAGCCCTTTAATTACGTTACTTCAGTCTGCCCTTGTTCCACTTACCAATTTTCCAGTTATTTACACTTAAAGAAACCTCGCTAATAATAATAGAATTTACCACATATACCACACAGTGGTTATGAGGTAGAGTGAGCTGTGAATATTGGCTCAAAAAGTAATATTCGCTGTTTCCGTACTGTACACAGTACAGGTACTGTTGGAATAATAAATGTCGAGGGGTCTGCAAGGGGAGACTGAGTGCCATTATTATCGGCGGCAATTTAATTAGATCCCCTTGCGTTATTACCACTGATTCGTTTTGTAATGCCCGTCTAATATCTATCCAGCAGCCGACACTGCATCCGACTTGTTTGTTGTACAACATCGATTCGACTCCTAGTGGAAGGATTAACTTACTTGAAGACAAATTATAATGTCCCTCTGCGAAAATCACCTAAAATAATAGTTAAAACATTTAATATTTACTACGCAGCAGAATGGTTAACTCGTAATTTAACATCACCAATATATTTTAGATTAAACTAAAATTTTGTTTAAAAACCATAAAATTACTTTTCGAGCGACGGAATTTTATCACCCGATGCAATCACCCGCGCCGATAGGCTTCCGGCTCATCGATATTCGTAACGAATCGTCGAAATTCAATAATTATCCCGAACACGACTTCATTCACCAAAAAACATCATAAAAAGGTGTGAATGAAAAGAGGAAGGCAGCGGTTGGTTTTTTGGGGCGAGCGGCCAGCCGGCCAATCGTAGCCGGTGCTTGGTGGTATAAGTTCACGTTGTGGTTCCAAGTCGTGTAGTAGATAAGATTAAAAGTGGGTAAGCGGTAATCAGTGCGCGACCAAACTGGTTGAATGGAGTCCGATCGGCGTTCATTCATGAAGCTGGGATGCCATCACGCGAGGGACACCGTCGGCTGCGAGCTCGCCTCGCCCGCCGCACCGGATAACTTCGCATACTATCACTTTACACCAAATCATTGCAATCATACATTCACACATGCTTCGGTAATTAACAGCTACGTATAAATTATGCCACTCACCAGCTCGCATTACCTTCTCTTAACAATCGATTTCATTCAAAAGGAATTAAGAGCACGGCTTAAATGGAATAATCCCAATTAACAGTGGCATCGTGGCCCGATATGTCAGCTGCTCGCGTCGACTTCCTCATTACGTTCACATTGTGTACCTACCTTACAGGTGGCAATAATTACCGTAATCTTAACATTTAATTGGACACATGGTGTTTGCATTGACGATAAACAGGAGACTGGAACTGGGTCATATATCCTCACAATTTAAAAAGTTATGATGTGAGATTATAAACTTTATTTCATACGGCTTTGATCTATATAATATAAACAGGTCGAATCAAAGAGTAGGAAATGTGTTAGTAGTATTTTTATTAGCGGTCTTAAATTTATAGTTTGTTGTAGATGCGCCCACGCGTCCGTTCTCTCAATAAAATGGTCACTGGTTGGTCGGACCACAGTGAAACAAATATAAAGACGTTTATTCAGAGATCAGTTAACGTAACTTGTGGTCCAATCTTGTTTGTTTGTTTAAACGAAACATTGATCATCTGTTAACGATGGATATTTTACTAGCTATTAAAATGTGTAGAAGAATTTTTGGAATAAGAAATGACATCAAATGTGTTTGTGGTTACTTTGAACTGTAGTGTGATTTATTAAAAAAGTTTTTAAGACATCATTGGAGGGATAAGCATATTGAGAAACATTAAAATAAAGATGTAATCATTTGACTAACAAATGAGAATATTTTAGCTACGTGGTAGTATGATGTATGTAGGTTTTTCAGTTAACTATTAACGATACCTCTCTCAATTTGAAACTCTATTTTATGCGGCGTAAAGTATGAATTTGCTTTGTCGAGCATTTTACGAAACAAATAGACAAAAATAAATTAATTTTCATAATATTATATTCTTATATAAGTAAGTATATTAAAATTTTATGCGATTTACATTATCTACTATTAAATGGCTATATGTTTGTAAAATTCCGTGTTGGTACAAATGTTTGTTTATCGTAAAATGTAAAAAATACACCACGTGCGCTCGTCTTTGATTGCAACCTTGATCTGTTATTAATTTAAAATGCTTATTTCCACCTCGTCCTCATCTACGCCCGATAGCAATGAGTCATGCTCTTGCGCAGATTAATTTTGATTCCCTCTTACAACTAGGTAGATGGTTCTTCCCATACCAAGTTGCCATATGAATGATGGTCGAATTAATCATAACTAATCATTGCATTTTTTTGTTTCAGGTAATACGAGTTCTGGTATTCGTAATAATTATAAACAACATCGAGGTACATAACCCTGAGGTTTAATTAAAACTTAATTAGGTATCTACATCACGTATTAATTAATGCCAAAAAACTGACTCATAAGAAGTTTTTTTGAAATGCCAAGTATGATTTTATGTTTAGTAAGTTGTATCAATTGTAACTATACGTAATGTCTTAACGTGAGTTTAATGTTATGACAAACATTCCCGTGTCCCGATCCCGTGGCGGGCGGTGATCGCGACGGGAGGCGCGGGCTGAGGGGCTCGGAGACGGGCGCGGGAGGAGGGGGGTACCACGGCCGGAATGCGGTCTACCTGCGCGGGACCACCGCTAATCAATTTAGCTTTTATTATCGTACTAATAACGCTTCATTACAACTTCTAGATTTATGTTCACGTTGTTTGCTTTGCTCTCCAACGTCTATGTGACCGGAACATGTTCACGTGGCACGCTTACACTAGATACTTTGGAAACTTGCCTAGGACATTTTTTATGAGCGACTTACGTTGGTAATGTTCTGTCGCGCTCGTTAAAGAGACAAGTAAAAGAGAAAATCATACGCATGGGAACGGCCCGGTCTGGTACAGACACGAGAGCTTTATTCTAATGCCAATGACACACGCGACAAATAAAATCTAACATTTAGTGACTAGTCTGACAGTCATACGAAAAATTTAAATGTTTGGGTATATAAGTATGACAATAGGGCCGAGACCACCTGGCAACCGCCTGTCAAACGTCCGTCAGTGAGTTCTGGGGTCGCTGCTTATTATCCCGTCTTACTATATAATAAAACTTTTAATGTGCTCGTCAAAGCGGCGTTGAAGCGTACACGTATAGGGGAATGTGTTACTGCAACGTTGACGTACACAATCCAGTTTTTACAATTCAAACTTTTACTTGGCGTTTGTTGAGATAACTTTTGAGGATTTTGATTAGTACTGTTATGCTGTAACCTTTATAGTGTGTAGCTGGTATAATAGAAGCTTAGCAAACGGATGTCAGTGGTAAGAATGATGTACGAAAAAACATCGTAATACGTTGTAATAAGTGTCCTGTCAGTGTGAAAACCTTACAAAAGACGAACGATCAAGGAAATCGCGAAATACAAACACCTATTTCTCCCAAGCGCTTAATATCGCGGGTAATATCAACTTAGCGCAAGACATCAAGCGATAAATTCTCGGCGTATCGACTTAAACTTCACTTATTTTTAAATTGATCAGCAAAAAGTTTCCTATCATTAATATTTAAGTAAATCCGTATTTTTATACACAGACGAAGGTTCTCGTAGGCTCTAAACTCGTTTCCAAGAAAGCCAGTATTTTAATATTTTAATTGCCTACACCATAAGCTCCACCCACGAAACAAAAGGCTGTCGTGACGCATCGACTATAAAAAAAAACTTTCGTAAAGATTACCCAACGCCATCGTCAGTATTGGCTCAGCAAATAGATTTGTTTGTCCCCGGAGCTTGCTTATGCTGAAGCTTACAGACACCCACGCATGCATTGCCAAGTAAGAATGAACATCCACTTCCATATTTACATACATTGTATGATCAGACGATACTGATTCAACATTTAGTCCTGATTGCTAATGACTTTTATTAAGTTAAATTACACTGTGATGAAAAGTATTCAATGATAATGGTAAAATGGTGTCCTTGAAATACGAAAAAGGTATTAAATAGAAAATATGCATTTGAAAAGAACATTATCGTCTTAATGATCTTGAAACAAAAAAGGCAATAGCAATACGGCAATAACATTGAGAAGTGACCTGCTTAAGACATTATTCTTGCATTCATCATTGACCTACCCAAGGAACGTAAAGAACTAGGTGATCATGGCTGTTTCACCAGAGTGATTCCCGTTCTTAAAGCCAAAACAGGAAAAAAGTAAACCTTATTCCTCATGGTAAAGTACATCTATGCTCAGGTTTCATTCAAATCCAAAAACCGTTCTGGCAAGATTTCGTTACCAACTCCATATATAATATAAGTACGACTCAATTTGTAATTTAACTCGGTTTAAAACAAGAAACAACCGTTTTAACTGATTTGATTGTTGTTATTAACTTGAGTTAGTTTCTCGGAGACCGCGTGCAGTTGCAGACCGCCCGTCGCTTTCAAACCACTATTCCAAGATGCGTGTCACTCAATGTCACTCTTCATCTGTACATAGATAACCAGAAACCGAAACATTGTGCATTCGTGCGTTAACTATCTAAAAACTTTTGATTTTAGTACAAAAAAAAATGATTTGGTATTGTTCTTTTTTTTCAAAGCACCTTTTTTTTTGAGTCCAAATTTAATTTTTGTATCCTTATTTTTTTATCCAGTTGATCCTATTTTCAACCAATGGGTAATTATAAAGTTAACGAACGATCAAGAAAATTGCGCAATACAAACACATTTCTCCTGAGCGCGAAATATCGCGGGTAATATCAACTTGGGGCAAGAATCTTGTAAATTTTTCTAGTAGTTTTAAATTATTTTACTGATGATACTTGTCTATTACTTTAATATGAACGAATACACGTGTAGCAATTATTGTAATAACTTACATTGGATCCGAAATAAGCCAAACACCATATAATTGAAATTAGTCAGTAAACAAAAATATTTTGTAGACGGACGACAGAGTTAGCCTCAGGCATACGATAATTAACAAGTAATGAACGAAGATCTCGATTACCAACGTTTTTACCAACTGTTTTGAAAAACTAAAGATTTTTTTTAAATCAAGTCATTAAATTGATATTAAAGGTCTTTGTTTGTAATGCTGTTGATGTTGCTTTTCATAGTTAGGTTTATTCAATATTAATTTTATTTGCAAAATTACAATCAATCTTACGGTTGCAATATTTTGTATGTGTACAATTATATTTGTATCTACGTCATATTAAATTGAATTTGCATATAATATTGCTTGGTACAGGAGGTTTGAAAGCATCCAACAGTTTCGCCTCCCTTGCCTAATCTGAGCCATCTACTAATATTTAAACATCCACTCGGCCAAATTTGTCTGTTTTGATCGGTGAGTGATATCTTTCGTACAGTGAGCCAGCGTAATGACCAATCCTCTTACGTTCTCTTTGAAAAGAGGCCTTTGGCCTGCAGTGTGACCGTTACAGGCTGGTATTTATATTGATTTATAATTGCAACGTTCCAATTCTTATGTACCGTAATAACTTGCTACAATTTTTATCAAACACTATTAATTTTAGGATAGTTGTAATCATTCATATATGGTGATTTCTATTACTCTTGAGTTTAATATCGTGACTTACCACAAACTCCGAGTGACTCGATTATAATGAGGCCGCAATGGCCGGACTATTAACAACATCAATTGAGTCATTTGTTAAAGCGGTCCGCACAAAGAAGGTTCGATGTCAGCTAATTAGTGGTATTATTTGATTGAAATTAGATACATTTATTATAATTGAACCTTTTATAATACCATCGATAGCTCCGAGCTACGATTGATCAAAGAGTATAATTAATCGCCGTATATTAATAAACAACGAATAACACTGGCTGTTTTCCTCCAAGGAGTATGGTACTTCTTAATCAGTTCGAAGATTAAAAACCGAGTAATTACGTGAGTAGAACTATGATGTCATCGTCGAACCTTCTGTTATGGCTTTAGTATTTAAAAATGAAAATTTTTGGACATCGACGATTTAATCCATCGAGGAAACAATGCATTTCAAACACTTACTAAAGAACTATATAATCCAGTAACTGATTTGTGGAGACTAGGCACTTGAATGAATAATAGTATTCAGATGTAAGTATGCGGAAAGATTGGAAACACCTTGTAGGAAAACGCTACAGAACAAGTGTTTATACGAAGATAATTATGCCAAAGAACAAGCACATCTTTTATGCTGTTATGAAGACAAAATCTCATACCAGTTCACTAATAACAGTGATTACTTTAATAGAGCCGTGATTGCTCAATAAAGGAAATCTAAACGCTGCGGGAGGTAAACTGGCTGAACGAGAAATAAAAAGTAAATTAGAATAAATAGTCCTGTTATAGAATTAAGTTGCGGTTGACAACGCATGCGCAGCTAACGGTAGCACATCATTTAACTGGTCAGCTTAACAGTTATGGCACAAAAATGCACAAACAGTGTATTTTGTGGCTCTCGGTAGTACGCAAAACTGTTTTTGTACGACCTGTTGAAATTGGGGACATTAAGAGGGAAAAATGGATTTTGTAGAGGACAAATAGTTTGATAGGTCCAAAAGAAATATGTAATAAATCATTGAGATAATATGAAGAACTTGAATAATTTACCAATTTTTAGTAGCAGCGGGCGTAACAAATAAGAATAATCGTATTTAAATAATTTGTATTTTCAATACAACTAAAACTTACATGCATGTTTTGTTCAGTATTATTATTGCTAGGCAAGACTCTTTAAAATCGACCTTAAATAAAAATCATAATAAGTATCTTTATACATTAAACAACCATCATTTCGATAATGATTAAATGTCGGGGAATACCCCGAAAATAATAATAGAAATAATGATGCCTTTATTCTGAATTTAGTATAATGTCTACTTTAGCGAACATTTAAAAATGTAATTGTTAATCGCTGGGTTGAACCTGCAGCTTCGTTCACCATTCAACAAAAACATAAATAATTAATTAGAAATCAACGTGAAAATAATTAATAAAAATGAATTTTATTGGTCTCTTCACAAAGGTAGATTTTCCTTTGTGAGAGACTGGAGGCTCTACTACTATTATATACTAGTGGTACGATTTGGGACAGATCACCATGCCCTCACCCTGAGTAGGTACATTGTTTCTCCGTAACATAAGGAAGCGAAAAACCAGTCCATTGTTATAAAATTTATCATAGGTAATTATTAGTTCAAAAGTAAACAAATTATTCTTCAACATATGTATAGAAATGGAAAATTCAATGTATCTGATAGAAAGTAACTAGTCTACTCTTGTGAAGTAAAAGCGATAAATTAACATGGAATCGTAGTTATCTCGCTCGCTGCGCTGGCGCAGGCGCGCGTTCGATACGCGATGAGCTATAAAACGGTGTGAAAGTGACCGAATAACGACATTATCCGACCGATGTAAGATACAATAATAAAATTATATAAACCTATTTATTTGTGGATAGGTATTATATATATCGGCGCAAATACTTAGTAGTCTAATTAATAATTAATGTTTTAACATTTAGTGAAATAAAATAAGAAATTACTTTGTAAACTAAACAACACGTGCGTCGCCACGTGCATTGAGTCACGTGTTGTCTACTATAAATAGAGGCGACGGAACGAGTTATGATTCATTCTTATTCGAGCTGTCGTAACGATCGGACCTCCTCAGTAAGTCGAAGAATAAATTGAAGAAAGCATGTACTGTGTTTATTTTAATTATCCAAGATGAGCAGCAACCCTGACTAGGATATTGGTGATGTCAGCAATGCTGACGTCACGTTTTTAAAAACAACCACGAGGAACAACGAGAACAACAACGCCCTCGTCATCAGAAGTGGGATCGGAACAAGCTCTGATCCCAACCACTTCCTCTGCAGCTTCGGTTCAACCTGTCACGTCTGGATAACGCAGGGCAGTACCAGGCTGATAAGCCCTGCCTCATTGAACGTTTCACACTCGTTAGTTGGTGCGAACAACTTCGACGCCATGCAGTCTACCGCGACGGGAATACCCGCAGGCATGACGTATACATCAACCGCAATGCCAACTGCTCCGAAAATACCAGCTTACGCAGGGATGCCAATCACGTCAATGGCATCCACCTCATGTAATCAAGGGAACCAATCCAGCACCCATTACTGTTACAATAGGTGCAACAACAATACGTGCCATCTTCGATAGTGGAGCAGAGTGTTCACTGATTCCTTAATCAATTGCTGCAAAATTACCGGGCCAGCGACGCGCTGCAGTTAACCACCTCAAGGGGATTGGCCGATTTCTGGTAATTTCATTGGTCGAGATGAAAACTGTCTGCACCATATTGACTCCATAAGAATAGAAATACTATTCTTCGTGATTCCTGATCATGAGATTTCAGCTGACGTATTAAATGGTATGAATTTGATCCATGGTACCAACTTAAGCATGGTGAAAACAACAGATGGAACCAGACTGATGCATCAGCAAATGGTTCATCATATAACGACAAAAAGCATCACCTTTGACAAATTAGACTGCGATCTGACGATTGCTGAAGAACTAAACCAGTTACGCACGTTACTGGTCAAATATGAGCACCTATTTATTCGAGGATATCCAAAAACTCGCGTTAATACTGGAGAGCTCGAAATAAGACTGAAAAATGCAGACAAAAAGTTGGTCGGCAGAGGACGCTCCCGATCCGATGCCATCCACATCACAAGCTGGCCAGCCAGTTCAAATAGCTCACGACGACGAAAACTTATCATCGGATTAAAACCAGGCGAGTTAAAAATAATTATTTTCATGATATTTACAACCCTAGTATCTATAATAACAATCTACGAGAATAAAAGGTCTGGAGAGTGATACCTCTGAGCTAAACCATGTGTTACCCTTGAGCTAACTACGGGTCCTTGATGCATCCAAAAGTGAACCCTGAGATACCGTAGAGACGCCTTGAGGAACCGTGGGTAGACAAGTATACACCACAGATTCTAACAGGGCGGGGCACGAGGGACGTCTTTATGTACTGTCCTTACAACACCCTAGTATCTATAATAACAATCTACGAGAATAAAAGGTCTGGAGAGTGGTACCTCTGAGCTAAACCATGTGTTACCCTTGAGCTAACTACGGGTCCTTGATGCATCCACAAGAGAACCCTGAGATACCGTAGAGACGCCTTGTGGAGCCATGGGTAGACAAGTATACACCACAGATTCTAACGTAACAAAGCAGGGCACGGGAGACGTCTTTTGTGTACTGTCCTTACAACAATATTCATAATAATAATAAGCAACATAGGTTGCTTACGGATACCTAGTTCAAAGGAAATCATTTTTTCAGGCATCAAACCTCACAAAGCAGGCAGACGCAGAGCACGCGCCGCCTGTCAGGATGGCCGGGTCGGCGGAAATTGAACAATCTCCACCATCTGAGATGGCCGGAGAACCTTTGCCAAGTACATCACGCGCTGAACCAGGTCAACAACAAGCACAAGATCAAAACGAGGAAGATCAACCAGCTGACCAAGATGCAGACTGATAAACATATATTGAAAACAGCTGAGAAAAAAAAAAAAAAAAAAAAAAAGACGAAGATGAGGCTGGTGCAGAGCGCGCACCGCCTGTCAGAATGGCCGTATCGGCGCAAATACTTAGTAGTCTAATTAATAATTAATGTTTTAACATTTAGTGAAATAAAATAAGAAATTACTTTGTAAACTAAACAACACGTGCGTCGCCACGTGCATTGAGTCACGTGTTGTCTACTATAAATAGAGGCGACGGAACGAGTTATGATTCATTCTTATTCGAGCTGTCGTAACGATCGGACCTCCTCAGTAAGTCGAAGAATAAATTGAAGAAAGCATGTACTGTGTTTATTTTAATTATCCAAGATGAGCAGCAACCCTGACTAGGATATTGGTGATGTCAGCAATGCTGACGTCACGTTTTTAAAAACAACCACGAGGACCCTCCCTCGTCATATACTTTGAATGCAGTAAAAATAAATATATAAGGGACAGATTACTGTACCTGCCTTTTTTATACTTCTGGCTTTCCCTACCCAGTTTTAGAACGTATTTCTTCAATAGAATAAATAGGTAAATTTTTCCCACTAACAATTTTTCGAGGTCATTGTTTAATGCCTCGTCGATTCCAAGAATGGACTCATATTTTCCCGAGATTCAACCTGCACTTAAGTCCAATAATCCATTCAAAAGAACTGCCCGCGCTAGGTCACACAAACATCTAATTACAGACATGTCATACTATAAATTATTCATTTTTATACGTCCAGGATGTAGATATTTCGACGTGACGCAAAACTCGGACTAATGATATTAAGTACATAAATTAAAACAGTTTGATTAGTCCAAATAATATGAAATCTAATGGCTTATTAAAAATATTAATTATGCTATAATGATAGTTTACCCACCTGTAAAAATGCTTGGTATGAAAATTTTATGATGTAATTAAAATCGTAGATTAAATTAATAAATCATATTTAATAGCTTTGCCTCAAGGATGAGTTCTTCATGCAACTACAATAAAAACAAAGACATTTTCATTTTCTAGTTTACAAAGTTTATGTAATATTTTTTACTCTGTTAAGGAAAAGATTTTATTTATACAGTTCTATGACCCTGAAGAGGGGCTTGTGACTAATACCGTGCAGTTCCTCAGATAAGGAAGGTTAAGCTGCGCTCGCCGCGGTTGGTCCTTGGATGGGTGACCATTATCAAAAAGACGTTAAACCGTTGGTCGCGGCTGTAAAACGTCGTCTTTGACAGTCATTAAGTTATTTTTTTACAGCTTACTGGCTATGTGGTTCGCTCATTACTAGTATTCTTGTTAACCTCTCGTGCTAAGCTAAATTGCTTGTGATACGAGTGGGTTCACGGTAGAGCAATGAGTGGGATTCTAACCCGCAACCACATGATCGCAAGTCCGACGCTCTAGCCATTAAGGTAGCGCCGCTTAATTTATTTATTTACCTTTGTAATGTCAGACTTAGTATATTCGCATTTATTATATATATATACAGGATTATTTTAAAAGGAGTGCGTATATTCTACGAGGTAATTAGGTGCATCAAACTGAACTATTTTTCCCAAGGAACATCGGTCGAAATCTTAAAATGGAAAATGAAATTTTCATACAAAGTGACAGATCACGTGATTACGTGACCTGTCACTTTGTTTGTTGTGATTTTTTTTTTATGAATCTTTATTATAAGTCTATATTTGTATGAAAAGTTGATTCACGCCCTCCTTTTAAAATAATCCTGTATGGCATCATAGATACTAACAAACGGTAATTGTATATATGAAAAAGTAAAAAGTTCTGAAAGCGAATAAAATATATGGCAATTAATAGCAGAATTACTGATGTTAATTCTAGATATTTTCTTTTCTTATATTATAGTTGTATTTACAGCAGATTCCAAGTCTAGTTATTGTACACTAATTGTTCGTTTACGATCGCCGATTGTTGCACTGGCGGCATTTATCTTGATATTTTTACTGCACTAATGTGCATCTGAAAAGAGAAACCTCTGTAATAAAACATCAGTATACAATAATTTACAATAATTTATTATAAACTAGCTTCTGCCCGCGCCCGCGACTTCGTCTGCGTAGACTTCAGAATTGGAACCAAAAAGAAATAAAAAATGTGAAAGTAATGAAAAATGGAATAAAATTTTCATGCGTGTTAAAGCTTGCGCTGTAATAGAGAAAAATACCAAATTTCAAAGCTGTCTGCCCCCGGCTTAGCTCGGGAACTACTCAAGGAATCGGGATAAAAAGCCTATGTTCTTTTCCATGTCAAAGGCTACATGCATGCCAAATTTCATACAAATCCGTTCAGCCATTTTTGCGTGATTGAGTAATAAACATCCAAACATCCACACTTTCACATTTATAATATTAGTAGGATATACTTATACTTATTTATTTTACACTAGCTGCCCGGAAAGACTTTTTCTTTTTTTCTCAAAAGTTAATACACGTTTATCGAGTGATCACGTAATTTTTTTTTATAGTTAACATCTTCCGTGGACCTTAGGGAACATACAAAAAAATTAATTAGCCGAATTGGTCCAGCCATTCTTGAGTCGTGCACTCACTGACATGTTTATTTGTATAGATTTACTAAGAATGACACTTAGCGTTATTTTGCAAGCTATTATTGAGGTAGATATTGGTTTAATAAGCAACATATATAGAACATTGTCTAAATGAAAACATAATTGATGAATCGTCAAATTCGTTGTATTCCTAATTTCAATTAATAGGTATGTCGATGATGTAACATAAGGTTTATATTTTCCATGATCAGTAACTTTATTTATTCTTTCTATGTACAATATGTATTGATATTCAACTGTTTTTTTGGTGAATGAGGATGTCGACTCCATCGCAAAAATTCCGGGTCCGTTCCGTACATAGAAATAATATTAAATTAAGAATGATATCCAATCAAGATAGATTTTAATATTTATTAAATGAAATAATATTTACAATCTTAAAATGTAAAAAAAAAAAATTACAAAAAAACCATTTTAGGTTTTAATTTGTCAATAATTATATTTTTAATAGTAGATAGATTGTGTCATTAAACCTTTAAATTTATTAACCTACAGTTTGTAAGATAGCAGTTTGAAGTTTTGAACATAAAATCAAAATATACAAATAGAGCGGAAGTAACAAACTAAAATAAAACTCGACACCCGAGTCTGTTCGTAAAATAATTACGGAATATGGAAGAAAAGAAACACTATTAATAAACTAGTACTTAAATGAAACTTGTTTCTATTACCTAGTCCAAAATTCCTACTTGTACACACATCAAAAGTGTCTAGGGATCAAGCATTTTTATGCGGATTTCTTGAGATTGAGATGTGGCTTTGTAATAAATTTATGATTTTATAAATTTATATGGATCCTTTTTGGTGCATTTCATAATTCGAATCAGGAACTGTGAATCAAATTCGAGTAAAAGATGAAAATCAGCTGTCAATATTTTCCCTATAAAAACATACAACGCATTGAAGACATTATTAGTGCTACTGTTTCCCTACTACTGATTAAAACCAACGTTATTATGGAGCGGCGACGTCATTTAAGCAGGGAAGAAATGCTCAGAGCCGTGGGAATGATAGAAGCTGGTTCCCGGCAACGTACTGTGGCTTTAGCTCTGAATACAAGTCAGAGTGTTATCAGTCGACTTTGGACACGTTACCGAAGCACTGGTACCGTGGCTGAGCGCCATGGAGGACGGTATCGCTGCACCACACGGAGACAAGACCGATACATTCAAATCTTAACTCGAAGAGCTCCAACAATAACCGCCATGATGTTAGCCGTGAGGCTTCATCACTCTTCAGGGAACTTAATTAGCGACCAAACAGTCAGAAACCGCTTGCATGAAGTGAACCTTCATTCCCGAAGACCGCTACGGGTACCACCTATAGCAATGCACAATCGTAGGATTCGATATCAATGGGCTCTTGAACACAGAAATTGGGCAGAAGAACAATGGCGTTTCGTGTGCTTTTCTGATGAGTCTCGTTTTGGTATGAGACCGGATACAAGACGTATACGACACTGGAGAACCCCTGGACGCCAACAGCGATTAAAATCCTGCCAGGAAGTCCATCCTTATAGTGGTGGAACCATCATGGTATGGGCGGGTATTTGGATCGGCGGAAGAACTGAGTTGATTTGGATCAGAAGCAACCTCAACGCTCAAATTTATGCTGAGACGATTGTATCAGACGTCATCGTTCCTCTACAAGTGCAAATCGGTCCCTTATTTCAGTTAATGCATGATAATGCACGACCGCACACCGCAAGAGTTGTAAGACAGACTCTCGCCGCAGCTAACATCAATGTCCTGCCCTGGCCTGCTCAGTCGCCAGACTTGAACCCGATTGAGCATGCATGGGATATGCTACAGAGAAGAGCTCTGCCGAATATGGAGGGTATCCAGTCGCAAGAAGACCTTTTTTTGTTGTTGCAACGAACATGGGCGGCCATTCCACAGCGTGATTTGGATGAACTCATTTTGAGTATGCCAAACCGATGTTCTTGTGTTGTTAGTGTTCGCGGTAGAAACACGGATTATTAATTGTTTAAGTTACCCAATAAAATTTTAAAGAAAACTGTTATTTCAGTCTTTTTTTCGAACTTTTGTGTTAGTGGTTCAAATGTCAAAAATCCCTTTATTAGGAAAATGGCAAATTTCTTTATTAATGCAAAGGTGACTTGGTTTATCGTTACTGTGACAAACGAAAACACTTTATTCGATGAATCCTTAAAGAAAATTTTAATTAATATCAATCAGGAGAAAAGTTATTGCAAAAATATATGTTGATCCCTAGACACTTTTGATGTGTGTAGATAGTTTTTTTTTCGGAATAATTCTAAATGGCCAATTCGTTGATGCCTTTTAAGACCAGGCAGTGTGGGAATTCTTACTTCACCAAAGCTACCCTGGTGGTCACCATTCGAATATAAAAAGGAGTTCTTGTTTTTATTTTGCTAAGGTAGGCGGGCAGCATTATTATGTATATTGCAACAGCAAAGCGTCAGCAAAACGTCGGCAATAATTGCTGTTGAAATGTGTTCATATTAAATTACGTATCATCGAAAATCATACAAACTAGAAATCTGACAGCAATAATAGGTTACTTTACTGAGTATGGTATTAAAATTTATTTAGCACGTTAATAATAGAAATATAATAAAAGCATTTTGACACATATTTTTTTCTTTATAAAAAAAAAAGTCAATCTAAATTATACGATAAAGACAAAAATACGGAAGTATTTCTGTGTACTAGAGAATAAATACAGAATATTTTTTTATGGAGTGCATATATTCAACGAGGTAATCAGGAGTATAAAACTAAATCACTTTCCTCAAAGAACACAACCACAAATTGAAAATGAAATTTTCATTCTAAGTGACAAGTCACGTGACTTATGTTTGTATGAAAAGTTGATTTTCAATTCTAAGATTTCGACCTGTTTCTTGGGAAAAGTTGTTCAGTTTTATGCAACTGATTACCTCGTTGAATATACGCACTCCATAAAAAATAATCCTGTATTTAGATAATTAAGTAACTAAGGGTTAGAAAATACATGTTTGTAAAACAAAAAACCATTTTTAACTCATGTAGGTATTTACGCATTGTTTATAACTTAATTACTAATTATGAAAACAATGGCCAATTAACTTTATAATACGAAGTAATGATTTCAACGTTGGTTGCATTTAATTCAATCTATTTGTATTCTGTAAGTACCTACGTAGTAAAAATGTTTTTAAATTGCATATCTAATAAATTGTTTTTTTTTAATGAACAAAATTTATTTTGTTTATTATAAGAAACTTAATCCAAAGAAACTTATAAAGGAGGTTAAAAATAGACGCGTGTTCGCATACTACCGGCCTATAAAGGTCCCACTGGGTACTAGACACAGGCCTCTTCCCATATAGAGAAGGAATGAGCATTGATAAAGATCGCAAAAAAAAAAACATTTACGTAAATATATACCTACGATGTAAATTTTAAAAGTTGACTAAAAATATTTAGCTCTCAAAACACTTATAATCTATCGTTTTCCAATATTTTAAACAAATGTTTCTTTAGTTTAAAAGATCGTGGACTTCCAAGTAAAGCACTTATGTTGATAATTTATGTCACCAGTCAAAACTAAGCAGCAATATTTAATTATCCTCGATATTATTTCAAGTGGATTCTCGTGTGGCCTCTGTGTTCACATGTAAAAAAAACGGACCATAAAACATGCGAAAAACATAAACAGTCCTTTTTTTTAGAAATCGATGATTGAAATGGCGCCGTTGACTTAATAGATGTGACTGTATTGAAATTTAAAAATTTTAGTGAATTAGGAGATTAAGGTCAGGAAACGACAATTAACATCAGAACGGGAAAGAAAAGTCCAAAAGTAAATAAACAATGATCAAATAATACAGGTCTCTAACCGATGTGTAAAATAATATTGATGACAATAGTGTGCACCTGATGACATCAAGTTCATTCACTGATGGAGACAATGGATTCGTTGTGGTGCGTTATCAGTATGACCATCAGATTATAATGACCTGGGACATTACACACCAGCATTACGCAGGAATTTTACGATGTACATCATATTTTTATAGTTAAAAACTCGTAGACAGAAGATGATTTTTTTGTTAAGAAAGATTAGATAAAATAAAAATTTACGTTTTTGACTCACTTGAAAAGGTCGGTAAGAATCTCAAACGTGTATTTGTTTGAGATGACAAATTAGATTTATCGCTGTAAATCCCCTGACTAATTTTAAGAGATAGATTTTAGAAGCTATCCTAGAAAAGTAATAATCTCAACCTAAATCGGTGGTTATGTTAAAATGTGGATGAGAATGAGAAAATCAGAGTGTAGCAATATGACGTCAGGCCGTTACGCTACGTTGATTACATTTACCTGGCCATTTACCACATTTCGTTGAATGCGTGGTTACGGTGCATACTATCTCTGCAATAAAACATCCTTGTCAAGATACCAGAGCAAATAGTACGCAGCCATCATTCATGTTGGTTGCAATAGCAACAAGTTCAAGTGTCCGGTCCGGCCCGCGGCTGACATTAGTGGCAAAACGCTCTAAAATTACACACAGCTCACTTCTATCACGAATACTTAATATATTTGTTGGACGAGGTACAATTATGGTCAGTCCGCCGTGACGGACCGCTTCGTTTCACAGAGTCGTGAACTTAACTAAGCCTTTGGATGAGGTACTTCGAATATAAGTGAACAATTTATTATTTATAGATAGTTTCGTTAACGACTTGTAATAAAACTATGTCTTTGAATCCCAGTTTCAATAAAATAATAGTAAATTATATTGATCGAAGTAATTTTAGTGTAAATATGTTAGGGTGTACTGCAAGACGATATCAAAGGTCCAGCTGATCAAGTGTTTTTCGTTGTTTACATCACCAAAATTAAACATAACTTTTTGAGTGCCTTGATCGTTTAATTATAACTTCAGATACAAAACCAGTACAGCCTTAAGGGTTATACTCTAATACTGATTGCTTTCACGCTTACAGCACGCGGCAGCCCTGCCTATAAATGATACTTGATCTACACGACTCGACTGCACTATTAAGGCCGATCATGCGACCAGATAAATTTACCTAATATAATTTACCTACATCATCTATCGTATTGGAATTACTTCTTAATTTGGCTTTACATAGATTTATTTAAGAGATGAAATCTTTATGTAACCGGATGATGAAATATTTTAAATTTAGTAAGTTCAATCTATTTGCAATGGATGGATGAGGGTGTCCAAGGCAAGGATGTTTGACGCTCTATGGTATGATGATAATGATGATAATCTATTTGCAAAAAAATGTACATTAATTTATATTGCTTTAAATTATATAATAGCTAAATGCGCGAAGGCTCTAATCGCAACCGCAAATCGTCAGTCATTCTTGATATAGATACACGTACAAAACGTTCTCTCACAGATAAATTATTTTATCAATTAAAATTCAAATGCTTTAAAATAATTTCATAAATTTGTTAATAGTTAAAGTCAGTGTTATGAAATTGGTTAAAAAGAACCACAACCGTTATCAAGGAAAAATTGTTAATACGTAAGGTATGCAATTTTCGGATATTTACCTACTAATTTTACAATATTGTTTGCGATATGTTGAGGACCAACTGATAGTCCACCAATAGGAAGGGTATGGCTGAGTTGATAAATTAAATTTTCAAAATAAGAGATAATACGATTTCTACAGGACTCTGGCCACTCATAAACAAACAGTTCAGCCCCCCTACCCAAGTGACAATTCTACATGCGATAACGCTGATCGAATCGCTCAAATGTATGGAAGTGACAAGTCTGAGTCACCTGACTTATCGAAATCAAATGTCATTTCCATAAATTTAATGTCATTTAAGCGATTTCTATCATAGTTAACGCTTGTAGAAATGTAACTTGGCTAGGGGGGCAGGTAATAATATGTAATTTTTCAATTGCCCATTCCACTAAAAATAAGGATATCAATTATCATAATTATACTTACGTTGACCCTGGAACATATATGTGCCGAGGTCGTCAAGAAGGATAAAATCGGATCCATTAAAAAAAAACAAAGTGCAAATGAATAAAGCGAATGGTAACTGTCTTTTGGCAAATTGTTTTTAAACGAATCGTGTTACCGCATAAAAAGTAAACAATTCTATATCGATCCCTTGTTAAAAGTTTGCTTAAAATAAGATATAATATCATTTTTTACTAATTGATTTAACGAAAACTTTGTTAAATACAGTTTTTTTTGGTTTACTTACTCTGAAACCAAATCCTGAGCAAGTTCATTGGTAGCATCAAATCAGATACTATAAATTTTTGCAAAGCATCGTGTTTCCGAATGACTAAGTTCCTACAATGCCCTTTCAAAAGATTTGATTCCCGGGATACCATGATATGCAACCTGATCCGAAATTATTTATGCCAGCGTGATGCTTGTGCCTCATATTTCATTATTGTACGATACACCCACAACACAAGAGAAATTCTTAGCCACACCTATTGCTATATTTATATCAGGCACAACTTCTAATTAGTGATGTTGAGTAACCAAGAATAGAATAATATAATGACATCAAAAAAGTTACCGTAAATTTTGAATCTAGTCTATTTGAGAGATAGATCCAGATGAGAATGAAAATTATAATCAGTAAACCTTTGCAGTACTAATTGACAAACATGACATATTTATAAATAGGAACATCCGTTTTTTTTATCATAATCATCTATGTGTTAGTAGCGGCCTTCCTTTGTTTTTTTTGAAGTGAAACTTCTTTTGGCGCATGAGGGTAAAATTTTTACAGATGAAACGTCACGCCGGTATGCAACGGAAGTAGTAGAATACATTACAATGTCTTTGAACGGAAGTGTCAGAAAAGAGAGAGAGAGTGATCGAGACCATGAAGGTTTTCATCTATACCTTCATGATCGAGACCGATTGAGAGAGAGTAAGACAGGGCTTCTATTAGTTTTAATAAATATAATAATTTTATTAAAATGGGTGCCAAGAAACCAAGATGGCGTCGACGACAATTTGCAAATTTTTCGTCATGGGTGTCATTTTCATGATTCCCGAGGTCGCTTAAACGATTATGGGGTCGAAATTAAAACCCAAGATGGCGCCGAGGAAATTTTGCAAATTTTTCGTCATCGGTGTCATTTTCATGGTTCCCAAGGTCGCTAAAAACGATTATGGGTTCGAAATTAAAACCCAAGATGGCGCCGACGACAATTTGTAAATTTTTCATCATGTGTGTCATTTTCATGGTACCCGAAGTCGCTAAAAACGATTATGGGGTCGAAATTAGAATCCAAGATGGCGCCGAGAAAAATATGCATTTTTTTCATCATGGGTGTCATTTTCATGGTACCCGAGGTCGCTAAAAACGATTATGGGGTCGAAATTAGAATCCAAGATGGCGCCGAGAAAAATATGCATTTTTTTCATCATGGGTGTCATTTTCATGGTACCCGAGGTCGCTAAAAACGATTATGGGGTCGAAATTAGAATCCAAGATGGCGCCGAGAAAAATATGCATTTTTTTCATCATGGGTGTCATTTTCATGGTACCCGAGGTCGCTTAAAACGATTATGGGGTCGAAATTAGAATCCAAGATGGCGCCGAGAAAAATATGCATTTTTTTCATCATGGGTGTCATTTTCATGGTACCCGAGGTCGCTAAAAACGATTATGGGGTCGAAATTAGAATCCAAGATGGCGCCGAGAAAAATATGCATTTTTTTCATCATGGGTGTCATTTTCATGGTACCCGAGGTCGCTAAAAACGATTATGGGGTCGAAATTAGAATCCAAGATGGCACCGAGAAAAATATGCATTTTTTTGTGATAAGTCATTTTTAAGATTTGCGAGGTCACTAAAAATAAAAATGAGGTCAAGCTTTCGCGGAAATGTCTATCGCGCAAAAGTTCCTGATCCAAGATGGAGGACATTTCTCTATATGAAATTACATGTATTCGTCTCAATCTCAATCTAGAATTTTTGCATGTGAGACCATAGACGAAGCGCATTTGCATAATAGTTACTGTTTTACAAATTGTGTATCTCGCTATTGTTAATTATTGTAACAATACTTATTTTTATTTATTTTAGATAAACGTTATGTCAAACAATGTAAATATTGAAGAAATAAATTGAAAAAATTAAATTTATTATTTACATTTTCAAACCTTTTTTTATTTTAATGACAATTAAATTCCTAACCTATCTTCCTTTTTCCCTTCCTCTTAATCTTGGAAATTTAAAGTTTTAGATTTGTATAAATATAAACAAGATTTATAAATTAGTTCGCCAAAGAAGTTTCACTTCTGACATGTGTACTTTGTACGCACGCATGTTTTTTTTTTTCTACAAAAATTGTTATCAATTTAATTAATAATGTTGTTCAACAGATCCTATATCAAAATTTGCCGTAATCTACCATCGTTAATTAAATTATCGTTTATAGATCATCTTTTTGTTCCTTATCAGTTCGCAATTTGTAAACGGTAGCTTTCAACATTGCAGATTTACTGTCTGATTGTAGATCATTATCATTTTTTACAAAATCGTAATTTCATATTTATATTATCCCTAAATAAAATTTAACATTTGATTTTATCTGAGAGATAAATGTTTGATTAGTGTTAGGAGGTTGATTTGAGTTAGGTACCAGTAGGTTACTAACTGCGGCACAAGTGGAGCCTATTACCTATAATATTTGGATGTGGCAGTGTCTGTGTTATTCATAGCTCTCGGCCGTCCTCAGTCGGCCGCCTCTAATTACGGCCGAGAGCGCTCGATCTGTCGAAGACAATGTCTACACTTGTACGGTCATTATTACGTGTTTTTCGTCACGACACCTGCTTTGCGGCTGTAACAAATCCTAAGCCATTAGTACTACAAAACGTTCCTGTTGGCATTCTTCACGCACGTGTGCATTTCGGTCTAAAGCTCCAAACGCTTATGATTCAATAGTTTTCCGATATAAATGTTATAGACTGGAATTGTATTTACAAACGTTGTCTTTACACACGGCACTAATTACAAACAAAAGGCTATAAATAAATTAATCTATAGACAGGTCATAAATTATATTCATAATGATGTCCAAACTGTAAGTCGTACCAAATATGTTTAATGTTATTATGAACCATTTGTTTTTCATCACACTATACTCGTAACAGCTAATTAATATACACTAGCAACAAAGCAAGGACGAAGTGTTTCCAAATATGACTATTCATGCAAAACCCTGACACAAGTTTGTTTGAGTGACAAGGCTGACGATAATAATTACTTTAAACTACGTAACGTGACAGAAGAAATAACGAAATATTTGAAATTAAAGAAAAATTCCGACGAAGGTAAGAACGTTAATGATGATCACGTAAAAACGAACGATGGAGCTATCATTTGGATAAGATTTCCTATATAAGACTTGTGTTCGTTTGCTGGTGCGTGGGGCCATTGACAATTTAGATTAGTAGAAAATAATTATAATAAACTAAGACACTAGTTCAAATTTCAAGTTCTAATATTGCCAGATTTTTTGAAAGGAACAAAGAAACCATGGAGAGACGACAGCAATGAAGTTATTTTTA
Organism: Plusia festucae; assembly: GCA_950381575.1. Taxonomy (NCBI): domain Eukaryota; kingdom Metazoa; phylum Arthropoda; class Insecta; order Lepidoptera; family Noctuidae; genus Plusia; species Plusia festucae. Next base: position 11,295,020 of record OX494434.1, read on the forward strand.
ACTTTGTGATTGTTTAACTTCAGCGCTAATCGGAAAGCGTGGACATGTCTGTACCACTTGAACCATATTTTATTTGATGTTCCTATAATGACCATCATTTAGTATATGGCACATTGTTGGATCTGATCCGTCGTGCGTCAATTACGTCGTTTACCACTCATGATTTCTATAAAATTATCTATGTGCTACGTGATTCTTTAGTAATTACCTATCATGAAACAACCATTTTAAAATACACAGATGTATGGAGAGGGAACGTACATCGATCAAACGGTTCTTGCGGCCGTTTTGAGGTCACGCCGGATGAATAATGCGCTGGGCACATTAACGGTCATTATATGCAAATAATATTACACACATTAGTCTCATATACTGTACTTTACTAAAAGTAGGTTGATACCTACATACTTCGGCCCATGATACTTCTTTAACATGATTGGCTATTTCATTATTTAGCTCAATAACCGAAATTATCCGATACATCGACGAATAAATCAGTAATCGAACACAGCGCCGAAGTCACTCACCTAATGAAGCATGACAATTAACTCCTGAAAAACTTGAATTCGCATCCGATTGGATAAAATTAATCAATGGCAGACCGGTGCCGTCAATGGAATGGATATTTTATGTTCCCGTGGGCGAAGAGTGGGCTCCAATTTGTCCGCAGTTTTTTAATTAGTATGGATGTGAGAGAAAACGAATTGGATTTATGCTTGCGACCGACGTGCGCTGTGATTATTTGCGTGGTGCAATATACAAAAAGGGCAAAAAAGAAGCTAATATTTTATAGGTGCATTAAACGCGGCTCATTAGCGCAGAAATAAGTGAGGTTATGCTTGCCATTAGTTTCGCTGGAAATTAAAATTAATTGGCTTAGGTTAGTTGCCTTTTAGTTTGACCAGATTAGTTGTGTTTGGCTTCATCGTTGACCTTTGTGCGTGCGATAGATTAAGACGTTACGTGTCTCGCGTGGTACGGTACTGCACGTGGGGTGCGGTAGGGACGGGGACTCGGTCGCCTTCAGGGAGCCGCTGCAGCGTCTTCCACCCGCTCCCGGCTCTAATTAGGCTCACATTCTCATTCCGTTTTCGCGTTTAATTTCGCCGGCGGTTTCGCCTTAATTACATTATTCGCGGCGGGCGGGCGCCGGGCTGTTCTTGGGGAACCCTGCAGTTAAAACAAGTGACCGATACGTCTACTTATTTAATTGTGTCAGATTATATATTTAGTTTTTATGTACCGCAATTTCTGTTTATGTAACCGTACAATAAACTCATTCTCAACATAACTCCATACTTGGTAAATGTTAAACTGAGTATGATTAATAGTCCGCACCTACGACTTTAACGACGAAGTGTTTGTCATTTGAATATTTTATGGAAACTCCTCGTTCGTTTCTGTCGAATCATCACGATATTGCAGCTGACAAATGTTTTAAAAGTAGACGGAGGAAAGCGCGGAAGCAAACATTCACTAACAAGATGACTTACACTTTCGTTGCCTTAAACATTTCGAAGCAGCAGTTCATCGCGGTACTAAATTGAAAAAAAAATCACTTAACAGGTAAATAGAGGGGTCCTGAGGAGGCTCATTGCCGGCTCGCTTTGTTGTCGAGCGGTTGCTAATAAGATTTTTAAACGGCAACAAAGTATCCAATCAATGGGGCTTGAATAATGAAAACGGCACCTGCGAAGTTCTCAGGCCACCCCCGCGAGCCTAAACACGCACCACGCTCGGAACCCGCATCAATCAAATTACTTTATACCTTAATCTGTGCAACAATAAGACTCAATTCTGTCTCAACTAAACACGACAGAATTCGAATAGACATAAGTTTGAGTAATTATGCACAATTGTATTTCGTGTCCCAAAAAACAGGCATTATTTTTTTATTTATGAGCACCGACATTAGGCAGTTTTGAAGTTATTGTTTGTTATAAAACATGGTTGTCTACAGGTGGAAACATTGGATTTGAAGTAATTTTCTGCGTCTTACAAATACGATGACTCTGTAAAAACTAGAAACACCGAATACCTAAGAGTTGGCTTTTCCTCGTCTGGCTTATAACGTTTTTATGATTAAATTATTTGTTTCGTTATAAGGATTATAGGTAACAACTCCGATATCATTTTATGAAAATATTTAGATGAGGATAAAGATGTAGTTATTTTATTTTTAATTCAAATTGTGTGGAAACCTACATTTCCAAGTCCCGTTAGCTTCGAAATCGCATGAATATCTTTGAGACTGCAAACATAAAATATTCTTGTTTGGTGTAATCTTAACCAAAACATCAATCGCAAAATCGCAAAATCGCAATCGACATAAGTATTATAGCATACAATACTTCCAGCATCCATTGAAAACAATATTCACGAACATTCACAAAGTAATTAGAAATAATATTACGTTATAACGATTGAGACCTCAACATGTTTCAAATTCCTAACGCTTTGCAGAATGAACTAAACAAAGACATTAATACGGCCCTTGGATTGCGTAGTTCGGGCGCGATTTAACGAAGTGCGATAGGTGCGCACGCGACGCCGCTCATTAGGGCGCACGCAACGAGCAGGACCGCGGGACACGCCATACCTCGCCCTTATAGCGTTCATTAGACATGCCCGCCAACAAGTGTAATGACTTTCCACACGCTCTCGCACAGATACCACACCGCACCGCACCTTGATGCAACTACACGTAATGTTTACAACACCATTGCAGCAATCGTAATTGACGTGTACCACGTTAATTAATCACGATATGCTCGTTAGTACGTACTCATTCATTATAAAGTCATAGCTGTTAGCTCTTGATAAGGCAATTAATCACGCCCTACGATTCAGACGTAAGAAATAAATCTAAACACAGCTACAACCCTTTATCCTGTTGGACACAGAAATTAAGCAAATTACATTCAGAAAAGCAAATCGTTCCAAAAGAAAGGGCTACTGAAATAATTGTCTACTTTACTCGCGGAGAAATAGAATTACAATCTAAATTAATTACGCTTTTAAAGCGTCCGTTATTCTTAATTAGTTTCTGCACCGCAGCGGAAGCTCCCGCGCCCGACTCGCGCTCTCTTAATGAAGGGTAGTTTCAAATCAGTGCGTTTGATCAACTCTGTGCAGTCTTAATTACGGCACCCGTTCCGCGCGGGACAATCCAGTTATTTATGACTACATAAGCTTGATTATTCTTTAATGAATACTTGTTTTAAAACGTTTAATTAAGTTTTATGGCGACAGGGCCGCTCAGACGGCACGGGCGTCCCGCCGCTCCGCCGGCCGCGAGCTAATTGGATCGGGTTGACGCACTCCCCGCGCCGCGACCCGCGCTAACCATCCCCACCCCGCCGCCCGCACCCTCACCCCGCTCCTAATTGTATGAAATTGCTAATTGGAAAATTTTATAAACGCGGCCGCCCGCAGGCCTACGCCCGAATCCAATCCAGCCTGACCATGGGCTGCCAAGAAAAATTACACAATGAGTCAACATCTCAAAGAGGTCAAAGAGAAATCATTTACATACCAAACATCAGCATTAGCCACTTAGCGGTTGTATCTTTCGATCTCTAGATAACTTTTACAGTAACTCACTTTGTTTAGACTTGGTCGTATCAATTTGTATGGTTGATAAGATTTGTTTGTTTGTCAACAGGGCGTGTAGTTGTGGTGGTCGGTGCGAGCGGTTCCCGCTCCAACCGTCAAGCTGGCAGCGAGCGCGTTGAGCATGAACCCGCACTACCACGGGTACGCGGAGCTCAGCTCACCTCACCCGCCCTCGCCGGAGGCGGCCTTCGCGGCCAACGGGCACGACTACCCCCACAACAACAACAACCCAGCCCTCAAAGAATGCGCCGGCTGCAATGGCAAGATCGTCGAGAGGTTCCTCCTGCATGCGCTCGACCGGTACTGGCACCACGGCTGCCTCAAGTGCGCCTGCTGTGGGCAGGCCCTCGCCGATATGGGTCGCTCCTTCTACTTCAAAGGCGGGATGATATTATGCAAAAGCGATTACACAAGGTCAGCACGATTTGTATTTTTAATCTAATTATTTCCAACTTGTCTGTCTTCGCAGGACTAATTGGTACCTTATACGGCTCGGTATTCCAAGTGTTCAACTCGGCATCGATCTTTCACATTGATCATCAATAAAAGGTTTAGTTTTTAGTCTGTCATCTGACGATGACAATGGCGTGTCTGTCAAACGCATCGCATCCCAAAAAAGTATACCGAGAAAGCCGCAGGCGCATTGTTATGAAAATGCTTCGAACCGTTGTGTTTTCTACCTGGGAGAGGGGCAAAAAGTAAACAGTTTTGCACACAACAACCGATCGACGGTGTTTCGTGGACTAACTAAATTGGTCTCGTTAAAGAACGTTAAGGACTAATTTAAGATGTAGGCAACAAAGTTTTTATCTGAAAGGCCGCACTAATCAGCCTTTTGTGTGTCAGTGTAGCGCACGGCGACTGTATTTAGGTAGCTGCCCAATGTTACGGCTGTGTCTACGATTATGGAAATTTAATGTCTCTTTGCGAACTAATGTATAACCATAGCCAGTCGGTGCTGCGACGTTGTTGATAAATAGTCTGTGAGTTGGCAATACATTTCAGTACTTGTTACCAAAGAATAAGACATATTTCATGATAATCTAGGCCGATAAATACTTTAAGTTGTATGAGCAATTATGTCCTACGATTTCCTTTAAAGTTTAACACAAGCCATAATCTTAATCGATGTGAAATAACTCACAATCAGTTATTTATAATTGCAGTTAATGTTAATAATTGTAATTATTTACTTCGTTAAAATAACTACGTACCTATGTCTATTTTTATGTGTTGAGAATTACAGGGTCCATAACACGAGTATATGTCTATAGCTAACGTTTATGCAAAGTATGTTGAAATTGTTTATTGCCCACTTGCTATGCACGAATAGTAATTAAGGTAATAAAACATACAAATATAAAAAATAAACATAAAACTGCTGCTTTTGTTAACACAGTTTTTAACAAAATTAATATATGCACACATGCAATTAACAGGAAATATGTTGACAGTTTTAAATAAATATTTCTTCATTATAAGAGTACGCTAATCATGCATTTGAAAGTTCATTAATAAGTATGATGGTGTTTTCACCATTAGAGGTGGGAGTCGGGACGCACACAGGCGCGGCGCGGGCGCTCGGCTCCGCACGTGGACCGCAGCTGCTGACCCTGCGCGTTAATTAGCTTAACGCATGCCATTCTACACAATTATTTTCCTCCAACGTACTGCTTTAGACATGCCACATTTTTGTTTGAGATTTTTTGTGCCTCAATCTTCTTTTGATCTTTTTAGACGTTTCAGATGTAGCTTCATATCTCGATCTGAGTAATTTGTCAGTTCCCGTCACTCTTCGTTATTACGAACGCCTATAATATCTCGTCGAGACATTTAGCCCTCTATTTGACGTTCATATAAATTCGTTTTACACTGATTTCCCTTGTTTACTGGCGGTTGTGAGTCAAACTAGAGCGAAGAGTGGGCCGACCGCGGCGCGGGTCGTGCGTCGTAGATTCGATAAAGCTCGTCTCACAGTTGACAGAGACGGCGCGGCCTAACGAGCGGGGCGAGGGCAGGTGAGGGGTGCCGGAGGGGGATGAAGAAGTGCGGTTCCGTGCATGTCTCTGCTGATTGACCCGCGTCACTCGGCAAACAACAACTAACGAGTGGGCCCCGCGCCTCCAGGTACGGTAATTCGCTCGAATCGCTCCCGCGGCGGTCGCGCGCCGACTTTACTTACACGCCTTCACTGATTGAGACTCCTTAACAAAATTAACGCTCTCTCACGCAAACAACTGCCGCGTTTATCCGCCTCCTTTTGTCCCGATATGATGGATTGCGGTCTCGCTCCACAAAGACGCTGATGATGTTACGTGCTGCTGATTACTGTGTACGTACGAATTAGCCGGCGAGGTGTTACGCCTCGTGTGTGCGGCTATACAAGCGGCGGAAGTTTTACACATACATTAAGCTGGCTTAATTCGAATTTTATAGTGATTTATAGCACGTCTTTCATTGTTTAGATGAAGACATTATGTTTCGTATGTGTACGCAACGCAATCGGTACCATACGGGGCGGGTGTGTTGCGGTACGAGCTACAGAATTCCTTGATTGTGTACAAATGAACTAAATTCAGCGGGGATTCCTCGACGTCAATCGGACCAAATTATTGGAACTAGTCAGCAATCAGAAACCTGTCGTGGAAGCACAAAGCGTCTACGAGTTTCGTCTCTAGGTTGAAGAAGATTTTCAAGTTATGAGCTTTTCGCTTTTCGATGCAAAATATGTATCATGTTATCGAAACAAAGAAGTACTCTATGGTACTGGGCAATGATCAATCACTCTTCTTTATCCGACTTTTTCATGCAACATTAATCTTCAAACAATTATTTAATTTCTTCGACCTCGTTGGTTTTTTAATCAAGGACCTTCAAAGTGCAATGCATAAAACATTCTACATGCAACGTATTTGAATCGCGGTGTAACACTATCAGCCCAGTAACCCAACTAGCACATAACTGACCTACATGGTTGTAAGAAGTCTTTCCTCGCCGTGTGTACGTGCCAGAGAGGCACGTCCACACTGAAGCAGGTTCGTTAGCCGTGCGGGCGCCGTCAATCAAGGCAATTGGTGCTCAATCGGCAATCAGCCGCCCCGCGCGCCTAACGAGACCCCTCTAAAATACCAACTTCTTACCCATTCTAACACTTTCGCTAACTACCGTGCTTCTACAGTTATTTTGCAAAGCACTGTACGTAATAGGATTTTTTTGGACTTTTTGTTGAAAATTTTAATTAACTTTTTTGTTAGGCTAGTGGATTGACTTAACTAATTACTTTTAACTAATTATGACATATGCAACTAAAAGGTTTTGGCCCTGTTTTTTTCACTGCACGCTTAGTGTAACAGATTAAAATATAACGGACAATATAGGTAGATAATATTACTTTTTTATTTTATTAGTAAATAATTACCCTCGGCGTAACAACTCGCTAAGCGATTCAAAGTTTCAGTTCATCAGCTTTTTCAACTACTAACCAAAAAATACAATTGTAACACAACTAAAGTCTCAAATCGATTCGAATACCAAAAATCGAGTCATCGACCAGTCAGTGTTCTCTCGTTCCCATCATTATCAACCGTCTCAGTACTCCTCATTTAAACCCAAGGGGAACACAACATTTCACAGCGATAGCATCAGCGAATATATTTATTGCATCACGTCGAAATGTATATTTATTAAAACGCGTGTCCAGGGCGGGCGGGACGTCCAATTTGGGCACTCGTTAACTCGGAAAAGACGCGCGGTTTAATTGCAACCGCGCGGCTCTAATGAGGCCCAGTGTCCCGAACTCGAGCAGTTCTCGCGTAAATTGACATTGTACGTAAATTGACGTCGCCAAAGCCCGATACGCGATGCCAAACGATGATGCCAGCGTTAATTAAAAAACGCGTTTCTATTAATTATTAAGCCATTACACCGGATAGATGTGGGTGTTGAGACGATAATTGGCTGTGTTTGATCCGGAGGAGATTAGGACGGGAAAAGGAAGATATTTTGAGATGGAACTTTTTAATCTAGACGTTCTAATTCTCTTTAATGATGAACTTAATTATAGTTAGTTTTTTCAAGGCTCAGTAAGCTAAAGGCTTGTGTTGCTAGTAGGTTTACGTTTGTAGTAAAATGGTCGGGACTTGAACCCGCGACCACAGGTTCGAAAGTCCAATGCTCTAGCCATTACGCTTCCGCCACTTGATACTATATTTTTAGTGAGTTCTATATTTATTTGGTACTTATATTCCTCGCAGTGTAGAATTTGGGTCAATAAAATTAATTTAAATGATTATAAAAAGTCGCATTTTCACCTATTCTTTTTCACACTAACTTTTGTCTACTCCTTTCACCTGGTAGATATCACTTGGGTGATATCCGAGCAAATAAGGAAACTCAAAATCACCCAGGTGAACAAATTGGAAAACACCATTTATTTATAACTGCATCCTTTTTTAACGTCTTCTTTTAATCTTACAATATGATCTTGGTCATCCTTTAAAGTAACGACAAACAAACCTAATCAAATATCAACAAGGTTATGTTCCGTTGTGTCCACTATTCCTTATACCAAAGCCGAACTTCTTGCAAGAGTAGTGCCCGGAGCCACAGTTGATCTATTTAAAAGGCAGAGCCGGGTAGACGCGATTGGATTATTCCGTCGGCGCATGTCTCGATTAATTTCGTTTGTCTCTTTGTCTGTACGTCCGACGTCTCCGGACCTCTAAATAGAAACTAAAGAGCGTCCAGCAAACGATCTTTGCCTAAAATTCGATTACCGATATTCATCTCGGCGCGTATTGACGATATTGCACGAAAATTGAGTTGTTGGTATAGTTTGATTTTCTTCTCATACAATATAATTATATATGTTCGAGCTTCTCTTGCTCGTAATCATTGATTGAAAAGTTCTAAATGTTTCCATTGTTGCCTAGCGATTAACATGAAAAAAAAAACATTTTATCCATAGAAAAGTAGGATTTCAATTTATTCTTCCGACTCCTTTGTTTTCTTTATTTAAAATATTTTGTGCTTTCATAATATAAATAATCTTCCGCAAGTAAAACAAAATAACTAATTAATTAATAAAATCCGGAACAATTAATTAACGTAAATGGAACAACAACAGATAATAGACAACACTTCCGTGACTAAAGAATCTTGCATTAATTAATTAAGACGTATAGCTCGTTAATTGGTGATCTAAATATATTACGTACGTTTACAAGGCAGTGGCAGTTAGGTCGGACAGTCGGGTGCATTTAGTCAGGATCAATTTAGGGCTTGATTCTGGTGGCGACGGGCAATATGTTTGTACGTACGACTGCTCGACTGCCTATCCCTAAATCACTGGCCAGTGTATATACATGCTATTATTGTGTGTAAAAATAATAAAGTTCCATTTTTAAATTAAAAAAGAGAAATTAGATGTCGTATGTAGAGAAATTGTTTTTTTTTTTCTTTTAACAATAATTATAAAAAAAACAAAGAACACGACTCCTTAAAAAAAAATTAAACAAGTTGTAATTCATATTTTTTTCTTGAATTTGAATTATTATAGTTTTCATTCATAGATTGAAAAAAATCAACCTGTATTCTATCTATTTAAATATATATTCTATCTTTTTATGCACAGTCGGGTTTATAGTTTCTTTATAATTAGGTATTTTATTTAATTATTTTTAGTTTTCGTGTAAATAAATTAATCATTTCAATTTTGCTATCTCACTTTTCCCCCTCAAAAAATATCTATGATATGACATATATTTTAGTATTTTTCATTCCAAATTACCTACATGTAAACATTGCATATTTTTTTTGCAATCTATGAACGAAAATCTTTTTTATATACCAAACTCGAAAGGTTTTGAGAAAAAAAAATTTTTTTGAAAACAATATAACGCCAAAATCCACCATATTGTGTTATTTTTAATTTTGATATAACATGTAGTATCACTCGTACGTAAATACGAGTCTAACGACACGACACCTCTCAAGCTAAGATCCATCGAGCCGTTTAGGGTACAGAGCGTGCTAAACAATTATACATACATACTCTCAAAACAAGGCTACGTCCACGGATTCGTCCAGTATTTTCGACTCCATTAGAAATGCATGCCTTTCATTTATTGGCCCCGTTTTGCCAAAGAATTGGCAATTAAGGTCAGGTCATCTATTCTCGGTATTTAAAATGCGTCAGTGGAAAATTATAACAATTTAATGTATATTTAATGAAATATCACTAAATAAAATAATTAATTAATTCCGGTTCCCACAGTGTGTTATACTGCGAAATTAATTTAAATAATGAATATTATCTATATAAAACTGTTAAATATTATAATTTTATATATTCTTTACAATTCGTTGGAATTGAGCAATAATAATTGGGGTAATTATTCAGTTGAATTTTGAGAGCAAATCTAAAAGTAATTAAGATTGATATTTGCTTAAAATTAGTAGATAGGTACCGGGAGTGTACAATTGAAGGAATTAATTAGAATTCTTACTATCACACTAACAATATGAACGACTGCAATGAATTTGGGCACGATAAGAATATGATTGAATGATATATAAGACTCATTCACTCACTCATTTCGTTCATTCTTGTGTCTACAAAAACTATGTCCACTTAAATTTCAACGTTAAACTATGTGTACAAACAGATACTTCGCAACGCTACTCTAATGGATTTAAATTTGAATATATTAGCATACTCGATAAATAAGATTCATTGCATAAGTTGTCTAACTGGTACAATTAATTATTACAAAGAAATCATTAATATTTCCTCATGCATGTATTGTTTTGCTCAGACTATTTTTAGTGCGTAGAAAACATTTGAAAAATGAGGTTATGTTAGAACTTAAATAATATTGAAGAACTGATTTGAACATAGAAAAAATACTGCGTCACACAAAAGCTTTAAAGAAGAAAAAAAACGTTTATTAAAATCGTATAGTAAAATGGAAGCGTCATAATTCCTTTGGATAATGGTGTTCTAAATTCAAAATCTCCATACTAATTGTAATGTATACGTTGCGAATATTTTGTGGAAAGATTTTGTACTCTGGGCTCTTGTGTACCTATTCAGGAGAACTGCACTACAGTTACACCGTACTCTAGTGACATAGTGGTTATTAAACAAATTTATAAGCAAGAAGGATCAGATTTACGATTAATGCAAGTGATGACATTCGTTGAATGTCTTCCTCTATAAGAAAAGGCCATCCTACCATAACAAAGCTTACTGGTATATTTTTTTTTCATTAAAGTAGTAATTACCGACAGATTCGTCCCCCACTATGGTTGTCTACTAAAACAATATGAAAATGATTTAACACATTTTAATACTATTTCGCCGCGCAGTTAACACGTTAATCATTGAATTTAATTATACGTTTATTAAAAACATCAAAGAGAGTAAAATAATAAATAAAATGTTCTAGTTCACTTAATATATTTATAATGTAGGCAAAAGAGAAAACATGTATTTTTGATGGCCGTTATTGGTGTCAATATAATTATGCAAATATATATTAATATGATCCACTAGATTTGTAAAGGCATAGCTAGTTTCATTTGTAAAAGTAAGCCTAATAGTCCAGGATCCCCCGTACATTTTTGAATTTGATTACTATCAAGCTAACTTTTTGTGTGTAGCTTCATAGTGATGAGACGCCCAACAATTGCCTATAAGCAAGCCTTGACTGTGGGACCTAACAGAGATAGCAAGGATACCGTTTGTCGATTAGATAGTTCTCAAATATTTATTACTAACGGAATATTTTTTATTTTAATCTTAAGATAATTATCTAATTTAGTCGAAAAAACATTTGTCCGACAAAATCTATGGTCCGATCGATGAGTCCCCCCTTACCAACATGTATTGTTAACCAGGTCATCATAAGTTATTACTAACCAGCTGACTTTTTTTTTTTTACTTAATTAACATTTATAAAAATTAACCGTCACATTGTCCTACAAATTGCGTGGTACGTTATCCCGGTCCTACGCTCAGAAATTGTTAGTACCACAAGACCACTTTTGTCATTACTAACTGTAGGACAATAATATTTTATAATAGGTTAGAGTGTTTTCTACCCAAATGAAACAATGTCCTACAAAAAAACAGGTACGTATCGCTAGTCCGACAAGAAAAGTCATTTTTTTTAGAAAACGACGATTTTTCTCTCCTAGTAACTTCTTAGCCGTACTAACTTGTATCCGGATCAAATGTTGTTTTAATAGTTCTAATAACAAATTCATGTTATGTTTGTTGTTAATTAACATATTTATTATTATAGTTTTAAGAACAAATTTTTGTATTTTCGTTATTAATTAACACCTAAGTTTATCAAGATCGTATTGTCAGCATGCTAAATCCTTCATTTCTGTTTTTCAATTAGTTTTTTTTAATTATCCTAAATAATTTATAGTTAAATATATAAACAATAATGTTTCTTAGGTTGAAATAATATAAAAGTCTTTTTATTAAACAACTTGATGTAGACATTTTGTACTTGTCCCACCAGTCACAAATGCCTGTCTCACCAGTCACAATATAATTTTTTTTTAAATGTTTCTACGTAGGTAATCAGTCTAATTCTTCATAATATTCAATGTTTGTAGGATAAATTTAGTATTGAGAGGGAAGTATTTTTTAAAAGTTTAGTGGTCGAACTGAAATCCGACTTTAAGTATACCGCGGCAAGAGAGAAGGATTTTTCGATGTACCACCCTAGTAGCAATAGAATTGGGCAAGATTCTTTGGCAAGATACTTGGAGAAGCACTTTGTAAAGAATTGGACAATTCTCTACCAATATACTTGATCAAGATTCTTTATCCAAACTGGCGGCAGACTTGGGACAGTCTGTGCCCAAAATTTGACCAGATTCTTGGCCCAGAGTCGTAACAGATTCTTTATCCAGACTGGCGGCAGACTTGGGACAGTCTGTGCCCAAAATTTGACCAGATTCTTGGCCCAGAGTCGTAACATAGACTTGCGCGAGAAATGCAAAAAACGACGAGAGCGCACCTATTTCCCTCCTTCCCACTTGAATGTAAAAAGTATAGTATTGCAGTGGTTTTCATTTATAGTCTAGTCAACAAGTTTAAAAAAAATAATTTAGCTTGCTACGATGTGTAAAAAGTTGAATTATCGCAAGAAATAGTTAAATATTTTTAATAGAATCAGAACTTCTAATACTCTATAGGATAGTCCCAAACTTTAGCAACAGATGGCACCAGATTGCTGGTCAAATTCTGACTACAGCCTGGTTTCAATTCTTGTACAATTCTTGATCTAAAAATTTTCTAAAGTATCTTGATCCATGCTGGCACAAGGCTTTTACTAAATTGCTACTAGGGCACCAGTCACACTGAGTCAAATGGTAATTACGAGAAACTGAAAGAGTTATCGAGGTTTTTGACAAAGGGATATTGTTAATTACTTATTCTGCTATATTATAAAATAAATTTTACTATAGTATAAGTCTCAGTCCCATAATTTTAGCTTATAATTGATGAAATTCCAGTAAAATGTCCCACCATTCACTTTGGAATGCTACTCAATTTTTTTTTGTACTTAAATATATTTTTTTTTAAACTAAATACAAAAATTTGTTTTAGGTAATTTTTTTTAACTTCCCGCTAAAAATCTCAGATTTTCAAAAATCGGGAAGTTATTGTTTTCACCCCGTTTTTCAAAAATTGAGTTTTCATCGGATCCGACGTTTCGAGGTCCTAAGGTCCTGAAAATTTTCACGATGATGTCCGTACGTCTGTATGTGTGTGTGTGTGTGTGTGTGTGTGTGCGTGTGTGTGTGTGTGTGTGTGTGTGTGTGTGTGTGTGTGTGTGTATGTAAACCTCTTGTACCATCCCGCACCGAACGCTACATAGAGCGTCGAAATCGATTGATGCGTTCGTGCGATAACGTTGTCGAAAAAAATCGAAAAAAGTGTATTTTTGTAATAACTCTGAACTAACTAACTCTAACATCGATCGCCGCCAACTGCGTGAGAATCGGTTGATATATTAAAAAGTTACAGCAGTTTAAAAATTAGAAAAATCGGGTTTCATCGAATTTTGATAAGACTTTTGAGTTCGGAGAGCTCAAAACAACACACAGATTGTATTTTTGAGCTCGAAGAGCTCGAAAACTTCGTAGGTGCAATTTTAAGCACCTAGGTATTAACGGAATTAGCGGGAAGTTGCAGGAATGGCCTTTAGGGTCAACCGTTTTCCAATTTTTTTTTTAATAATTTTTTTTAAGTTGTTTTTTAATTTCATGAATTGCGAATATACATTTCATTGGAGGACCGGGATAACGAACCACGCAATTTGTAGGACAATGTGACGGTTAATTTGTATAAGTGTTAACTGGGTAAAAAAATAAAAAATCAGCTGGTTAGTAATAACTTATGATGACCTGGTTAACAATACATGTTGGTAAGGGGGGACTTATCGATCGAACCATTGATTTTGTCGGACAAATGTTTTTTCGACTAAATTAGATAATTATCTTAAGATTAAAAGAAAAAAAAATCTGTTAGTAATAAATATTTGAGAACCATCTAATTGACAAACGGTATCCTTGCTATCTCTGTTAGGTCCCACAGTCAAGGCTTGCTTATAGGCAATTGTTGGGCGTCTTATCAAAATGAAGGTACTCATAAAAAAATTAGCTTGATAGTAATTATTTTTACGTCAAGGATCTATACTACTCCTTTTAAGCGTAGGACCGGGATAACGTACCACGCAATTTGTAGGACAATGTGACGGTTAATTTTAATAAATGTTAATTAAGTAAAAAAAAAAAAGTCAGCTGGTTAGTAATAACTTATGATGACCTGGTTAACAATACATGTTGGTAAGGGGGGACTCATCGATCGGACCATTGATTTTGTCGGACAAATGTTTTTTCGACTAAATTAGATAATTATCTTAAGATTAAAATAAAAAATATTCCGTTAGTAATAAATATTTGAGAACTATCTAATCGACAAACGGTATCCTTGCTATCTCTGTTAGGTACCAGAGTCAAGGCTTGCTTATAGGCAATTGTTGGGCGTCTCATCACTATGAAGCTACACACAAAAAGTTAGCTTGATAGTAATCAAATTCAAAAATGTACGGGGGATCCTGGACTATAATATTTTGTTGCTGAAGAAACAAAATGTTTCTTTAGCAAAGAGTTCATACGTAAGTACTAGCGCACCTATGTATACTGCGAAATAAACATAAATAATAATTTCCTACGAACTACTCGTGAGCGCCAAATAACGAACCCTTCCGAAGATGACGTCACAAGCCAGTAACCATAAAGCAACTATAGTCAATATACCGATATTTGTCGTCATCAATTTGCCATCGTTGAGCGCCATGCGACATGTTTGCAAAGCGTCGTCCACAAGTCGTGTACTACAGAAAGCCACGAGAAATTCACTAGACGAACCAATCTTGTACATGTTCGTCCAATGTTACATTAAATTGATACTGTGTTCTTAATTGGACAGACTTGTCTTACAAGTGTTTTGATGGACAGATTTTATACTGTAATTTTTTTAGTTGTTCTTGAGATTGATCTTGAAAAATCTCACCTTCCTTGTATAGTCAACAGCAAAAGTAGATGATGAATTGAGTTTATAACTTTTGGATTCAAAACTGATCACGAATATATGGCAACTGTACTAGTAGTAAATGTTTGGTATAATTTACAATCACATACTTTGAATCACTTCGACGACACACAGCTGACGCGAACACCGTTCATTAGTATTGAATTTCAAAATTTTGATCATCTACTTTTACTGTTGACTGTACGTATTTCCAATTTTATCAAGTCGTTCAACTAATTGTAATTTTCTTTAATTTAAATGTTACAGTCTACAGATGTGAAATATATATTATAAGAACATCCAAACGAGCAGTCAATATTAATAAATGAGTATATTTTAGTAATTAGAGTATATTTTGATTAATATGCTAACTAATATATACTTACAAATAATATCAGTCTATCGTCTTTGACAAAGAACTAATTATAGGATACGGCTTTGAAACACAACCTGTCTTGGCGTACCAAACGTATGCAATACGTATTTCAGCTTACCAATATTGCGGAAATCCTTTTGGTGTACTGCACTTAATTAATACGGAACCCTATCAAGGTATTCAATATGTGGAAACACCGTCACACATCATAAACTGTACATATCTACATGTTATACGTGTATACCAAGCGTTAACTTTGTGTCTCACAAGATAGAATGAGACCTTAATTAATGTTACATATTTATTTTGTTGGCCTAGCGGCTCAATGACCGGATTCGCATGCACATGGTTGCAGGTTCGAACCCAGGCAAATACCAATGTGACTTTTTCAAAGTTATATGTATTTTCTTAATCATTCTAAGACATAATTGACAAATGGTGAAGGAAAACATCGTGAGGAAACCTGGATTCCAAAATATTGGAATCTGAAATCGCTAACCCGCAATAAGCAAGCGTGGTGATCAATGCTCATCTCTTCTCTATATGGGAAGAGGCCGGTGCCCAGCAGTGGGACGTTTATTGGCCGGTATTATTATTATTTATTTTATAATGTAGTTGTAGAGGAAAAAATGAGTAGCAGTCCTTTGCACAGAACAAACTAATTATGAAAAAAAAAAAACACGTCGATTGCCGATTTGAAAAAAGTTTTTAGACACTGGAATTAACAATCAAAATTAAAGTCTGGCAGGAAACAGTAATTTTATAACATAAAGCCAAAATTATCTTTTTTATTTCAAAATTCGATATTTAAATGTAATCGAAGGATATGCCAGCTTCAAATCCCACGCAAATTGCAGGATTCGAACAAAATAGGTCAGTCGTAGGCGTCAGCGTCGATTAAACAATAAGTTGCAATTGTGCATAGTGACAACTTGTTACTGGCTGTTTACAATTTACAATGCAATCATTCCATTTTTGAGCTTAACTTTTTTACTAATGTTATTTGCGTAATTTGGCAGAGGGTGCACTAAACACATTATTTTTAAATTTGAAACAAAAAAGTTTTTTTTTATTATGCCTTGTTACATTTACCTGCTTATAAAAGTTTTATAAAAAAATATTGTTGCCGTTTAAAACTGTTTCTAATACATTTTATAATATTTAGTTTTTCTGTCTCTTTAGACGACGGAATAGGATTGTTTTTTAATATAAATATAATCTATAAATAAACGAAAACCAAAAAAAACACTAGGTCAAAGTTAAAGAAGCTTGAATAACAAAGTTGTTCTATAAACTTAATTAATGTTAACATTATCTTAGTTAGTAACTGCGTTAAATGTATTATGGTTGTACCATTCATCTGTATAACGGCCTGAAGGTATGCTGTCCTAGACCAGTAGAAATTATAATGTTGTATCAATGGCTCATTCAGTACCTCATTCAGCGCCGTATATGGGACTGAATTTGCAATGAAACAGTTAAGACAATTCTATAACGTTGATTATCATATTTCTACTGGCCAACACAATATTTCTTGTTCATTTGCATTGTATAGGTAATATGAATGTACAGACGGCGTCATAGGCAATAACATATTAAGTACAGTGAGTGTCGCAGTGATAGTAGAGGCGGGGGTCCGCTCAGCTCGTGCGGGGGTGCCGGGGACCCGGGGTGGCTCGATGTGATGTTAATTAATAACGTCTCACGAGCGCTAACGACGCCGTCACGACTACATTATTTAGCCACCTGATTAGTTCGCAGGAGGCACCTCGCCCGCAGCTCTAATTAGCGAACCACTCCCCAGTAGGACCCGGTTAAATTTGATTTGTTACTGCACTATCACTAATTGGAAGTAGTTTGTAATTGATGATCCCAACATTGATGCCGTCTACGTGTCCTGACCGACCACGTACGATACTATTGTAAATAGCCAACGTTTGCTTCCACCAACGATCGACTAATGAAATATTAAAATCGAACTGAACGCTCGATATCACTCAATGTAGGCATGTCAACAGAACCGTACCAGTTTTATTTCTATTCTATTATTAAAGCGTTTAATTTAGGGCAACAGTTTTACACAAAAACGATCAAAACGCAATCTCTCCGGCCGAATAGGAAACCTATTCGAAATTGATATGGGTGGAGCGCACGGGCGCATTGCCGCGTCGCGTCGCGCCCATGCAGCCTCGTAAACGATACCCGCCCGATTGAAAAAGGCTTAATGCAGGTCGCGCCGGCCACTGCATCTTATACTCTATCTCCTCCACGTGGAGTCCATACTGCACAGTGCGCGCACGCTGAACGAGACGTGTGACATAGACGGACGAATTTCGTTAATAAATAAACGCAGTGCCCGGCGTTCGGCTGGCCGTCAAAAAATAGTAAAAAATGTTCCCGGTGAAAATTTGGCGCAAGTATGACAGCGGAAGCCGGCGTGACGTACACAAATCATTATTCGATAGCCACCACTGTCAAAGGAATTTTTAATAATGTTTACTGGCCGAGATTCGGTTAGAGCCGGACTCCCACTTGTTACGATTGGCGTTGTGACAGTTCATATTCAGTCAAAACACATTGTTTGAATTCGTCGATACAGATTTTTATTGTCAGCTGTCAGAGCTTTTTGAGTATTCCGTGTGTTTTACTGAGCACATCCGCACTGCGAGCAAACTAACCAATTACGTTTATCGTCGGATATAAATTAAATTATCGTCACATAAATTTTAATTAAATTATATACCGGGAATAAGCGGGAGCTTGTGATGACGATCAAATCGTATCAATTAAGGGGAAGCACTCAGTAAACTCGGTGCGAGTGTCGGTAGCGACGTTAGCTAGTTATAGGTCCCGCTTCTGATCTTAATTAACCTCATGTGTTAACCTCGCCATAACTATGAGAAGCGTGCTCTCTGCACTAACTTACTACGACTTACTTATTAATAACAGGAGGTATGCTCGCACCGATATGTAAATTTATGCTTAACTTTATTGAAGATGCCTTAATTATGTACCGGAGCGGCTGTAATTTAATAGTAAAGCGCTTAATGTTACCACTATTATCTCTCAGTTATTACGCCACTTGTTTTATTGTGTGCCCTAAATTCTTTTCTTGAACGCCAGAAGCACGCTGTCATAATTACAAAAATTACGCAATCATTAACTAATTTACAAAAATTAAAAGTTTAACGACCTAATTTGTTTTTTGTGGCGTAACTTTATTATGATTCTCGACTCGATCATAAAATTGTATGCTCGTTTTAGTAGTGTACTCTATCAATGTTCGTTTAAGGTAGCCTGTATTCAAAGTTATGAGTGAAGAACGAACTTACATTTATGTACTTTTCGTCGTGCCACGATAAGATGGGGCAAGCAGGACGCAGACATTGCCGTCGCCCTTGAGGATTAACTTGGTTGCGTCACGTGCAGTAGTATAATAGTTCATAAAACACATGTACGACGCTACTGGTCCGTAGCGCAACCGATACGCCTCGGTCACTAACGCGTCTATTTCCAAACTTTCTAATACCTAGTTCATCAACAAATTCATTATGTCGTAAACCGGCGTGCGCGAGACCGAAATATCGCGGGGCTCGTAAAACCGCTCGTAAAGACGTTTGTTTACTAATTCGAGTGGGGCAGGTGGGGCGAGACCGCAGCACGCGAGGGATGCTGCTAATAATAATAGTGCGCCACTAACGCGATACAAATAAAATATGTATAAAGGGACGAAGCGAACACGTCCGTCGCGTCGTCGGAGTGATAGTGTAAAGTCGGGTCGTTAATAAGTAGCGGGCGAAGTCGTCGCGAGCCTCCAAATTGCCTCCTCCGCAGGTCGCAACTTTTAATGAGGCGAAATTCCCGTCGATTCGCCGTCTACGTCGCCTTAACGCAACCTGTTCGTTAGCGCAAAAACGGGCCACGCTAACACGCGATTAGAATACACCCCCGCCGCCGCCAGCCCGGGGCACACCGGACGCAAGCACTAGCTGCAAAAACCATTATATTTAATTAAATTACAATTATAATTAAATACACCTGCACTTTGTAGAGGTCGTTCTTGTTGCCTTTGTTTCGGGGTTAAACGGTTAATGGTAGTGCAGATTATAAGATAATGTTTTGCTTTAGACTAATTAGAAAAAATACATATGTACTGGTGGCTTTAGACAGGTCATTAAAATTCCTTTAATTTTAATTAAGGATATCTATTGCAGTTTGTTACCGCATTATTTGAAGGGCATCTTGATAAATAGTATTTTTTTGTATTTATAGTTGTAATGATTCTAACTAATGATTAGGAACGGACATAAAGGTTTTTTATACTTACTACAATATAAGCATGAATTCTTTCCAGTGTGAACTCCTTCCAAAGTCACTGAAATCTTCAATATTTACGAGCACACGAACTTGACGATAACCGGCTGCAAGACCGCAGTGTGCCCAAATCCTAAGCCGAAAAGATGGCCCCTCATTTGTGGCGGGCTTTCTCTGTTGTTGTCACATTAGCGAATAACTGCGGCCGACTTTGTCGATACGTTAATGATGTCGGCGGGACGTCTATTACGAGGAAAAAACGTCGCTTTTGTGCCGCATCCGACAGCCACGCTCCCGGACTCCCGGCTCGCTTACACCGTTTTATAATAATATTGACATTACTGAAAAGGGTTTTTAATTTTATTTCAAGTGATTTTAATGGTTTTTAGACTTTCTCTTTCGATTTGCACTGTTACTGCATTGTTTTGTTATTCAATAGAAAAAGTTATTCATATATTATTAAAGCATAGTTTTATCATATTTTTAACCTCGTAGTTATGATTAAGGTCAACTATACAAGATTAAAACTTTGAAAAGTCGAAGCCAATCTTTTATGCGAGTTCAGGCCTCGAGATTTTTGCTTCAAGTGTATATAGGACAGATGGGACTGAGCAATGAGGTTAGTGTGTTGCAGGATCGTTCAGGGCTACCACTTTCACTTCTGTCATACAAAATAGAAAAAAAAAAACATGTTTGTATAATTAACATGGAGTTTTACTTTAATATAACCTTATTTTTTCTACAAACTATAGAACTTCAGATTCTCAATCAATCTTAATATATTTTGCATGATCTCCAAGAAGGAATTCCAAATTGAGGTCAAATTAAAATAAACTTTAAATCTTTTTATCAGATATTATTCCTTAACTATGGGAGATTTTATACAATATTTGCGCTATTGTTCCCTTAATTATTAATACTAACGCGAGCCTGTTAGCTACAGCTGCACATGCGATTTAATTATTACGCAACCCCTTCACTAGAAACGTTGGAGCGAGCAAAATCCATAATTAAGGTTTATCTATAGGTACCAAGAATAATTATATTTAGTCGAAGATATTTAATATTCTGACTAATAACGAAAACTATATATATAATAATTTCAGCAGAAGAAAAGCAAGCCAGAAAAGTTGAGACGCGTATAAGAATAACCTAAGTAATTCAAAACCCACAGGTACAATTTGCACAATAACACTACCTAATCGTAAAAAGAAATAAAAAAACTATAACGCAAAAGTTCGTTATTCAAAAGCTCTTTCACGTTCGAAAATAGAAAATTAGTCTTATGTTTGTAAGCTGACCGTCCATAAAGAAATCCTACATCATTGGCTCGACTCAAAATTAGGTCGTTAATAATTAGCGACACTACGGAAAGGTTTGTTGGTAGTTTATTTCACTTAATATAATTCTAAGTGCTTGTGTAAAACGATTTGAATAATTCTATGTTTTCTAATGAATTTTAATATGTAGTTAGCATATCTCTAATAGAGATGCCATGGCAAATAGGTGTAACTATGTAAGAATTCTATTTATGCTGTCTATAATGCTAATGAAACATAATTTACGAGATAATTGGGGAGGAGGGGAAAATACATAATGTAAGCACACTTGTCCGGTATTTTGAATATGTAAAATAAACACCTTTAACAAATTAATGAATTTAGTTTGTGTTTAACATACTTAGAAACGTTACTTTAAATTTATTTATGATTGTTAGAATTTTTTGTCGTATAAAAACAAATATACTGATATAAGAATATGCAATAACAGTTACTATTTAAATATAGTTGTAATTATAAAAAATAAGAACAAGATACATTAGAATATTTGTTATTATATAAACTTTTTCGTACAACCACAAATTATAAATACTTAAAAAACAAATATATAACAGTTCAGAGTTGATGTATAAAAAATAATCTAATCTTCCTCAGAGGTCAGTAACAAATACATTTTGTAATAGTATATTAAAGATAATAGCCGTTGTAATTTTCTAAAACAATTGAAGGTCGAATTTGCAACGACTTACAAATAATAATTAACTCTATTTTAAACGCTATAAGGCCCACATTTGTATTTTGACAACAAAACAAGAGACTGAGTTCATGTTTATTCATAGGCCCGGATTGTGTGGCTTATAATCTACAACAGAATCTACTTAGCAGCAAGAAACTCATTTTTCAACTTCATAAATTATCGGCCGATATCCGAGGCTGTTTCCCACCGACGTTACCTACCGTAATGAGGTTGTAAACAACACTGTCTAATTAAACTCCTTAATCGCAAAACTCAAACGGTAACCGCTTTTAAAACAAAACCTCGCAATTTTCAGAGCGACCACCGCGTAAATAGCCTTCGTTATATCGGAGCGGCGATCGCGGCTCATTACCTTCGCCCCCACTCCCTAATTAGACACCCTTCCTTCTGCTCCCTCCTCGCTCCGCCGCTAGCCGACCTGCACCCCCTCCTTTCTGTCCGGATTGTTTTCTAATAATTCCTTTATTTTCGTGCAGGTTAAACTCCTAATTACCCTTTACGTTACAAATTGTTTGCGATGGCGAATCAAGATCGAGTGAAATATGAAGTACGTGCCTCCATAATGTTGTGAGGGGACTTTGAGTTCTTCGTTCATTTGCCGCTTCGTTATTCTCACATTCGTTTCTTTGAATCATCATTGCGCCAGGATATACTTTTTCGTCTCAACACTTTTTGTTCATTACTTATTTAATTAACTTTTATTTTTATGTGTGAATAAAAAACTTTTGTGTTAATCATTCATTGTCTCATAACTTTTTATTACATTGACTCGGGCCAGGTGTGAGGAAAAAATAAATAACGACGATATATTCGTGTGGAATCATAACCGAAACATGATTTAATAGCTCTCCAATTAATCGATTCGCTACGGAAGAAATTCGAATTGGCTCTCATTTCCTGCGGCCACCACGAGAGGGCGCACGCACGGAGCACCTGTGCGCTGCATCCGGCCGGGCCAATTACTGGGCCTTTTACCCTAAATAAAGCTCCCTAACGACCGTTACTGGACACCGGTTAAAATTTGCGTCGAGATTCATTAATATCGCATGTAAATCGTGAATGTCATGTGTTGCGTGTAATGCGAAAGCGCAACTTAATTATCGCTCTAACTTGGCTCATGTTTGGGCGCCGCGGTTGTGGTTTACCCGCCTATTTTATGGACCTCCGACCACTGCACTGTTTGCACAATACTCAGTCATCTAAACTCTTTCTAGACAACTCGATAAATATACTTGGATAATGAACTAATCGTATGCAAAGAACAGTTTGGCAATTTTCTAATTAAAAACTATCCGGAGAAATTCAACTGGTGATTAAAATAAAATATAAGAACTGGTGATTGAAATAATGTGCTTCCGTGTTACAAAAAATGACCGGCGTATTTAATACCGTGTAGCAATTTAGTATAAATTTTATGGCAAGTTAATTCCATTTATTTAATTGGCTACTGCAGCTAGAATACATTTTAATACAGTTATAATAAAAATACCAGATGGTTCACTAGGAGTTGAACAGTTGGTTTAGATATGTTTGTTTATCTTATAAGGCTACAAAAACATACTTGTTTAGGATAATAATTTATTATATTTTTTCTTGTTTGACCTTCGATGCCTTATTTTAGGTTTTACCTTTAAAAATCCCTGCTCTTCGAGTGAAATCTGGTGGCTTGGCTGGAACTAATTAATCCAAGCAAATTTTATACTTGTGAGCAGTGCGAGTATATTACAACAGTTTGAGAGTTCAATGTCCAGAAAAAATATAGCCATTCTACCACCTTTAATAAAAATGTTGACACTCTACCGTTTTTACCAAAATTTCATTTAAGATAGTACCTACCCATAAACATATTTTAGTCATTCTTGTTTCCTTTTAAGAGAGTGTGTCGCTAGATCTGTGCCCTTAATTCACGTTACAAGTTCGCGCGTCGCAGAGCATATAACGATGAAAGATGAAGTGCAAACCTTCGTAGTTGGCGTACCTCGCCGCCATCCATCTCGGCCGTCTCTTGTTCTAACTAACAAGCCCTGCTAACCACTCAATTTTCAACCGAAACACAATAGCAACAAAGCTATGAATCGCTTTGCACCATACCAAACACGGACAACGATTAGATACATGTGATTTCATACACTGATACTTAAAACCTTATTATCTTATATAGAGAGGTCGTTTCGGCGGTTTCGCTTCTATAAATGTCCCAAGATGTGTGATAAGATCTGCGCAAGCGTCTCCGATCGGCACCTATTTATTTATTTAATCAGGTTGAGCGACAGACAATGTGCCATTGTAAGTCCTGATTTATTGCTCCGAGCTCATCTATAATGGAGTCGACTCTTGTTTTATTAGCAAGTATCTGCACTCGTCTCATAAATTAATTGCTCACAAACCGATTAATGATCAATTTGACATAATTCCCAATCGAATTTGATAAATTTGTTTACATAAAATGTAAATAATATTTGGTTAGGCGGCCATTATAAAAATCTATTCGTTATAACTTCGATCGATTCCGACTCCGGACTATTAACAGAACAAAATTGATTCGACTATAAAATTTTTGTTGCTTACAAATGGGTTGATTAAAACACGTATTATGGGCACGGGAATTGAGTCAATAACCAATTAATTATGGTAACAACCTATTTTGTATATGAATTCCGCGTTTGGGACACAATATTTGCATAATGTCTTTTCTATTGATTGACAAATATACTCGTTATCGTATATCTTAATTCTAAGCTTTCCCCGCAACGCGTTTTACAATCATATTTAGTTTGATGCCAACACGAAGCCGGTGTTATGATATTTTTATTTAAATCTTGCTGCCTGAATTTTGAGCATTAAGTCATCAATTTAATATAATATAAATCAAATATTGATTAGTGATCACATAAAGTAAACTTAATTTAACGATCTGGTTTTATTAGCTTTGAAAGGTATGATATTCTAACTTATATAATCTTAATTCTACTGGCAAAGCTACATAAAATTATTCTACAACGCTCGTAGTATCATAATAAATACTTAAAAAAAACCTTAAACAATGCAGGATGCATATAACTGTGTAAATTTGTGGCCATATTCGCTCCTCGTTTTGCATTTAAATTAAAACTATTCACAATATTAGCATAGAAATGGGTTCGATGGCTAATCGTTGCGGTGTCAAAAATGTTTAATTAAAAAGATTGATGCTTACCGGCGGAGTGGAACACCAGAAGTACAGTGGAGTTGCAAACTTATCTAATTAGTTAGGGGAGGGGGGTGCGCCCGTCCCCCGCCTCCCCCTCCCGCCCGGCGGGTGCGGGAGCGCCACGGCAATTAGCGGTGATAGTCGATTAGCTCATCGTGCGAGTGTGGCTTTTGACAAATGTTAACACTTATTAATTATTATTATTTATGCGTGACACCCATAATTGGCATAATTAATACTTTACATCAATCTACGTAGTGTAACGTACATATTTGACTATGAATGTTTGAAATGACGTTTTTAATTAGAGTCTCTCGCTGCGGAATTGAGATAATTGCATGGAGCTAGACAAAATTAAGGGCACGAAACACGTCTTAATTGCAGAATAAACTGTTATTGCATAATAATTGAACTGCACAACTGTATTCCCTGTGTACGAGAATTAAATAAATTTAATTAACACGTTTACTGCGAAGCTCAAAAACATAATATTCCACTCTGGTGCGGTACAGGACAATATTGCCATGTACTGTTAATTTTTCCAGTGCGAAACAAGACAAATATGACCGGTACACAACTCTTTTTAAAACTTATATTTCTCATATTGTTTTTTACTTTCTAGCAATTCTTTAACTTTGATCAATATCTAAAAACCTTGAACTATATACATTTCTCTTGGTTCTAAAATTGGACAAGTATTTTTTTACTTATAGGTAAAAAAGTCTAACCGGACTTATATGGGTCATACTCAGAAAAAGTGTACATTTTAAATTCGCAACTAAACTGATAGGTAACGAAACTGAGAATCTCCGTCACGAAACTGATGTCATAAGGTATAGTACACATGGATTGGACAAATAAAACACGATTAAGTATATTTGGCTTATAACATATAATATAATCAGTCTATATAAATATACATTATTAATCAGTCTAATTCTCAAAACTAATTATTATTACTTTTTTCTAAATCGTTTTTTTAAGAGTCAATCAATCACAGTCTTTTTCATATTAATTAAACAATAACATAACATAATTTTAATTAAACTTAAGTAAGGTAAATAGAAAACGCAATCGAGCTCTTTATCTGATCTTAAAACTAAGTTAGAAACAATACGAAGGCTAAATTAGAAATAAGTATAGGTACTTATTTCACAGAATAAAAACTCACTATAAAAAATCACAAATATTAATAATGTCGAAGGAACAACAATAGAGAATACAATAAGAACAAGAATAAAGACCCTAGAGGTCTATTAGTCAACATGGCATTATCTAAATCTTAGGTGTTATCTATGTATTTCTATTAAAAAAAATGTAGAAATAGTGGAAATGAACCAAAATTGATTTGTGCATCAATTTTGGTTCATTTCCACTTTGCTTTTTAGTTGAATACAATTGTTAAAAAATGTCGAAATTTGAGTCATCGTCACTTGAATCGTTATTATTATTTTTAAACAAGCATATGTCATCTTTAGGATCAATCATATGTATAGACGAAAGTCCTGGTGAAGCAAATTTAAAGTATCGTTGATTGTCTGGATGCAAACGGATATCTGACAAAATGGTTACTTTATTTTTGGGTTTCATTGTAATATCCGGTGATAATGAATTACTTTCTTCGTTAACATAGGGACTATCGTCACTCTCAGCATAAACGACTTCTTCATTACTTTCGCTATCAGAAGAGTCGCAATCAAACTGTATACGTTTTTTACTTTTCTTTGGTGGCTTATTCTCTTTTTCTTTTGAGACTTTTTTAGGTATATCCGGCGTCGTTTTTTGTTTCTGATGGGTAGTTTTTCTTAGAGATACCGGTATTTCATCAGTTTTACTTGTTTTTATTATACCAGAGGTACTAGGTTCAAATATGTTCTGAAAATTATCTGATTTCTTTTCTTGTATTTTAACACTTGTTTTTTTATCATTATTTTCTATCTTCCTATTACAAATCTTTGGCGTTGCAATATTTATTTTTTCTTCAACATTAGCTAGAGTCTCGGTATTTTTTTGGGCTTTCTTAAACAGATTATGCATTTTAACGTCAAAACAAGAACAGTTACCTCTAACATCGCCGCAAAAACAGCTTACATGTCTATGTTTTATTATTCCAGGCTCATCGGTGGTTATAATTTGATGAACAGCCATAGTTCCCACTAAAGGATACAAATTGGGTACAGGACATGTTTCCTTTATAACTTTTACATCTGTATCTGATACATAATATAGTGTTACGTTTGTCTCTTGCTTAAGCAGTTTAAAAGCCTCAATGGCATTAGGAATATCTTTCCCATAACCTACATGCATATCTAACGTTCTCTTCAGTACTCCACCTATACCGTCTGCTGCATTTTTACCGTGAGCAGCCTCAAAATAAGACCATGTAGCATGTTTAAATCCCAATTGCTTAGAAAATTTATCAAAAAGAGCGAAATTTTTCTTTTGCCGGTATTGTGTTGTTGGGCCGTCAGAATGCATATGTAAATTGTCTATCTCAGGGTGTTGATATTTTATTGAATGTAGAACTGGCAAAAGATGAGCCCAAATGGTTATCGGGCTATGTTCGTTATTCGGAGATATTGAACAAAATCCTGCTGGATTTTCATTTTTGAGATATGCT
Source organism: Plusia festucae (assembly GCA_950381575.1). NCBI lineage: Eukaryota > Metazoa > Arthropoda > Insecta > Lepidoptera > Noctuidae > Plusia > Plusia festucae. The sequence goes on from OX494434.1 coordinate 11,322,792, forward strand.
ACACCAGTATGTAAAGTTATTTGATTACGAGAAGATGAAAAATGCATACTCTGTATCTCTTCATTATACTTACATTGATAATTCTCTGAAAAATCAACTATGACAACAACTTCATTTTCTTTAACATTGTCAACACATTCTCGAAATGATTTTTGTTGATGTTATTGTAATAATGTATTTTGAACAATTTAGCCTCTTCTTGAAATTTTTGCACTAAAATTCTCAAATCATCAGTCACCACTTCTCGTGTAAATCTTTTAGTAAATGCCTCAATCTCTACCCCTTCTTCATTTTTCTTTCTGTAAGGAACTGTTTTCACGCACCATTGTAGCCAACACACGGTTTTTTCAATAGATGAATCCTTAACTTCAATCTTCTTAGTGACACATAATTGGCAATCCCCGTACATGCACTCTTTAGAGTTTAGGTTACAAGCAATATCTCTCAGAAGTTCTTTAATTTTATTTGTTTTTAAAAGGCCAAGTTTGTAAAGCTTTGTTAATTTATAAGATATATTAGCATGGCGTATGCAGGCACACGTTTCTCTGTTATGTAGTTTTGGAGGCAACACGTAAAAGGGACGGTGTCTAACTAACGTGGCATAAGATGCTTTGCCACCTTCTTTTTTATAGATAGTATATAAATTTAATATAGAGTCAGTTAAAAAACGTATTTGCATTTTAGTTTTTTCTTTAGTTTTGCATTCCTTCTTGCCCGCAGTAGCACGACTAATATCATCACGCATATAAAAATTGTGAATCTGTTGAATTAGTAACTTCTTTTTTGTTGAAAACGATAACTTAGTGCGAATTCTACCTTTGATTCCGATAGCTAGTCCCATTTTTGTGGCCATACGATACTTCTTAGTTAAGGAATTGTTAACAATTTTTTTAATAACTGCCTTTTCTTTTCGTGTGGACTCTTTGTATACTGAGCTGAGAGACTCTGACAGAACTTCAAATTCCGTAGGTGTCGATGGCTGCTCTTCTTCAATTGTTTGTCGTCTTGACAGGTTTTTGTTAGCTTGCTTTAGCCGGTAGATTTGCTTTCTCATGGTTTCTTGTCTTTTTAACGAAATATTTAATGTATCTTGGCAACGTTTTAATTCTTTTCGAAGTTTGACTGTCTTAAGTTTCCACCTCTTTATAATATTCTCATTTGGAATTGTCACTGTATTTGCTTCAGTCGGGTCACTAATAGATTTATTTTTCTTCTTTTCATAGTAGCGATTAGAGTATTCTCTCCACTTCTGCCTTGTTTTTTCTTTTTGGCCTTGGTTTTGCTGCTTAATTTTTAATTTATTTAATTTAACTCGCTCTAAATGTTTTTTCCGCATTTCCTCATACTTAACTGGGTTTTGTTTAAGACGCTCTCTGTATTTTTTTTGTCTTTCGGCATTTGACACAGGAGCCATGGTATTTTACTGAAACGAATATAAATAGTTTACATATTATAATTATTACCTATGCTTTAAATTTACTTATTTTATTTTTGAAGTAAAGGTAAAACTACAGGAAACTTAGTCAGATAAGTACCTATTTCTGAACAAGGACAAGGAGGTATATTACCAGCACGTAAGCTAAAATTTTCGTTATAGAGGAAGTTCGCGTATGTCAAAATGTATGAAATTGTGCTTGAGCGAACTACCCTCACTACAAAGTCTTTGGCCAACTCACGTGCCATTAATGGGGAATAGGTATGCTTGAAAAAAATATTTATTTGAAAAAATCAAAATTGATCTAAAACAAACGAGTAACCATTTTAAATTATTATATCCCTCCCGCGTAAACGCTACCCTACCGATCATACCTACCCTACTTGCCCTACCTACAAAAAAACTTATCTTGACATTTGCACGCAAAATAATAAAGAAATCACAAAAACCGTCAATTATAAGTTCTCAAGTTATGCGCGTACATACATTTCGGCGATTCATTAATACATATATGTATTAAGATTAGTTACTAGAGCTAATAGTAAATTCCTTTCCCAAATAAAAATAATGCATAGATATTCCCAATTATAGTTACGACCTTTTTTTCTGTGTGAACTAAGCTTAAAAAAAATCAGTTTCGTAACGTAACGCAATATAACGAAAATGAGAATAAAATCTGAGAAATTATAACCTCTAAAAATATTTTTACGTAAACCACGTGTTTACCTCGCAGGGACTAAGCGTATTCGTTATGATAATGCAAAAAATAAGAAAAGACCATCAGGAAACAATCAAAAATATAGTAGACTTACCACAATAATAGCGGTTTATCACCCTGAGGTATTTTTGTAAATATTCACTTGATAAATACGTCTTGACTTCACGACTCGGCGAAAACATAATGGCTGCCGTGATAGTGACTTTGACGTAAGTAATAGTGTTGCCAGAGTAGGGAAAAAAAATATACCACTTAAAATAATTGCGTTTCAAACTTTATTACGTGTTACTAACCCTGAGTAACGAAACATCATAATTTTGGGACAAAATTAGTTTAATTAAAATATATTTTTCTACAAATAATTTACGAATAAAATTGTTTCTATTAAGTTACCTGATCCATCAAGAATAATATAGCCAAAATCAATATTAAATATAGCGATGAATATCCGTAACAATTTATCTCTGAAAATGTCTAATGGTCTTTGGGACACTCAAAAAATGTATGATGATATTTATAACAATGTTTTGACACTCGAAAAATATACTCTTTTAACGAAAATTAAGGTTTAAATACCAGAAAAATCATCATATGAATAGATTAACATAACAAAAAGAAAGGAAAAAAGGAAACAAGTCATAATATTAGAAATTGACTTGAATATAAAGTACCGGGACAAGAAAAGATACCAAATGTACACTTTTTCTGAGTATGACCCATATATGTCATGTGGCGCACAAGAAGTGGTGAAAATGTTCAAATAGTCGATAAACAGTAGTGATGTTAAATAAGAAAACAATTATTTTTCGATAAAATTTTCATTTATTAAGAAATTAAGCATTATTTTCATGAGCTTTATTGAAACAAGGAAGACAAAAAACTTTCTTACATTCAATACACATCAATTTAACTTTTGGCACCTTTTTGTCAGCTTCCCGGCTATTCATTGTTTTTCGTAGTTCTTGATAGCACAGTGTACATTGTTTTCTTTTTGTAGTTTTTTCTAAGGTATGGTACTTCTTCTTTTCTGAGGACTTTATATCGTCGCAAAATGTAAGACCAGTAAAGTTTTGTATAATAGATTCAACAAAATCTATCAATTTTCCTTTTTTGTTAGTTATGTTATTATGAATGATCCACGCATTAACAACACAGGTACCAAAAAGAAAACTCATCATAAGTTTTCGGTACCATTTGAGCCCTCTTCTCAATGATGAATAATATGCCGTCATTTGGTCGCTATAATCAACGCCTTTCTTATTTAAATTATATAAAGATACACATTCTGGCTTGTAAATTATCTCACCATTTCGTGTTTTTTTGCCGATGTCTTTAACAGCTGCAACGTGATTTTTGCACGTTGTTATCATTGTGACAGCCCGTTTATCATGCCATTTAATTATTTTAACTCCGTTTTCATTCATTTTACCAATACACATTCCTCTTTTCAGCTTAGTAGATATAACATTTTTAGGTAGGCCTCTTCTATTTATTCTTATTGTTCCACACAGTTCAGTTTTTTTCTTTAATAAATCTTCTGCTAAACCCACAGAGGTATAAAAATTATCAGCTATAACTGTTCTACCGCTTCCACCTAAGTCTTTTATTAATTTTAGGACGATATCATGGCCATGTAGCTGGTTTCCCGGTCTGTCACTTTTACCTGTATAAACAATTACGGACCATGTATACCCTTCAGGTGTACATAATTTATATAGTTTTATTCCGTATTTGTGGCTTTTGTTTTTTATATATTGTCGAAATTTCAATCGTCCTCGCCACGGAATCATAGATTCGTCAATAACCAAATACTGACCGGGTATTAAAATTTCACTAAATTTGCTCAAAATCATACTCAGAACATCACGAACTTTGCCTAATTTGTCCGTTGGATCAATTGTATCATTACTGAAATGCCAACATTTTAATAGCAATAGGAATCTATCTCGCGTCATTAATGATTGAATATATTTGTTTTTATAACATGTCTTTTTCGACCAATAGTGACTTAAGCTTGGTAGTTTGACAACTCCCATTGTCATCAAGATACCCATAAAAGTGCACATTTCCTCGAAATTGGTGTCCTGCCACTTTTTCAACCTAGATTTATTTTTGACACTTTCATTAAAACGGCAATTATTTGCGTAATTATTTGTCTCTGCTACCATTTTATGTATGATGTCATCAGTAACAAATAACTTATAGATATGAAATGGCGATGTTACATCGGGAGGAATGTTTATTACAGTATCATTTTTAAAATTACCAATATTTGGCATAGATGAAGTGATATCTACCCATTCGCTATCTTGTGGTGTAATCAACGGACTTTGAATATCTACAGTATTTTCATCATCAGCCGTGGATACCGTCTCCGTATCACTTGAAGAACTTTCTGAACTAGATGGTACATAATTGCTGTCACTGTCTGTACCTATATCGCTAAAATTATGTGGGTCTTCGTTTACATGCTGATTGGGTTCGAGGTGATGAGATATTTCATCCGTTGCGCAATGATTTGAACTAGTAGCTGGTAATGATAAGTCTATTGCTTGTGAAGTATTAACTGCATAACTATTTTCTTGAATCAAATCTTTGGAAGTTATTGTGCATATCTTAATCTTACTAGTCTTCAGGGTTTGTTGTTTAGGGTCACTATTTTTATGATGGGTGTCTAAAGTTTGCTGTTTATTTGACTTTGGCGTAGACAATAATTCTTTTATAGATTCTGGTGTCAGGTTGCAATCAATTTTTAATAAATTATTATACGATATGTCACTAAGAGAGCCAGCTTCACTCGAACTCCCAGGAAAAGAGACATTCTGTAATATTGCATATTTGTTGCTAGTAGAAGGACTTTCATATGTATTCTTTCCTGGATTAATTATTTTGCTTGTAGTTGACTGGCAAATTAAAGTATGTGGCCCAGGTGATGTAGTTTTAACTGAACGTGATGGAATCTTTATATCTTCTAAAACTTTGATTTTCTTACCAGGAGGGAAAATCTTTTGATTTTTGCTTGTGCCGTTGGATGCAATATCATAATTTTCTTCTTTTTCTTCGAAAATACGAGCTAATATTTTTCGGGAGCGCTTCATTGCAAATTTGAAGTCGTAACTATTACGTAAATAAAGGGCGGGAAAATATAACAAATGTCGACAAACGTCTAAACGCTAATAAGATCAGTTTCTCACTAATGCATACGCCCTCGCCAACAGTGCGATACCGGACTTGCACATACAAGTCGTATTCGTCCGGTAACGCATGGAATGCAATGTTTTTTCGTTCTGTACGTACAGGGCAAATATGCTATGTACCTTTTTTCTATTGTAATAAGACCGTCTGTAAGTAAGAAGCAATGATGTTTATTTGTCCCTTTTTAACTCACAGAATATCATACCTAAAATGACGCCGCACGAGCGAGAAAAACTAGTTTTTGGCGCTCGCACCGCGGGAGGGTACATTACCGGCTATATGAGTCCGGTAACGCACTTAACGTGTTAATTGCGGCAACTTGTCGTTTAGGCAATAAAAGTTTTATTATTCGCTACTCGGTCTGTCAATTTGTTCAAAATGAAAATGAAAAACAAAAAGGTAGTTTTTTTTCATATTTTGATTGTCAAATAAATCTTACTTTGTTTTTTTAAATTATAACCCTTTATTTAAATCTCTCGAGTTCTCTTTCCGAACTAAATATACAATTATTATATCACTATAATTAAAACATTGTAGTAAGTTATTTACATTTTATGATGCAAAATTGTTCTTATTAAGAAAAAACGTAGTGGTAATTTAATAGAAATTACGTTATAGCGATATAAGCTACTTTGGAAGATTGATTAGTGAAAGTTTAGTAATAAAATGAGGGGCCGTAATACCGAGATAATTAATTCTTAGCGCAACTTAATTGATATTGGTATTAACAGTAATTAGAAAAGTTTGCTGTAGCGTTTTTGTTATTCACTTATTTACAGCGCTACAGTCAATATTACAGCCTTTAGGAAACGGCTCAAAATATGTTCTGTAATTAATCGTTCACAAAAACTGGTGGAACTCATTAGTGGAATTTAATTGTGTTTCGCTTTAATAATTGCTGGATAGTGTTGTACAACGATCACTCGGGTACAATAAGGAGCTTTAAACTAATGGCGGGCATTTGGCTCTTCTGTTTTAATAATACATGTTCTGCAAAAGACCGGGTTGGGACGCGTCGCGTTTATAATTACGTGGTGATTACACACGCGGAGGTGGCCCGCAATCAACGGACTACGCCCCTAACACTTGTTAGGTTTTTCCACTCTAGTTGTAGTAATAGTTTCGCTAAGCGACGGCCACTGGAGTAGAACAAGGCGTTTAATTAAAGGACGCTCACCTCACGGCCGCCGTTGTCGGCCGGCTCATCGCATGCGCCTTAATTAGTTCAGACCGCCCCCTAACAGGCTTATTTTGTTTTTCTCGGATAATTTTTAATTAAACGCTTGATTAAAATGAAAGTTTGCGTAAGTAGCGAGCGAGGAACAATCGAGCCAGAGTTTAGGATAATGAATTGATGGTGTTACTTTGCTCGCTTGCCGCTCGCTAGGGACTTAATTAAAAATCGCCGATAGAATGTGTAGAGGGGAGTTTGAAACGAGTTTATGGAACTTGGTCCGGAGGCTCTGTTGTTTTACTATGTCAATTTGAATACGAGATTGCCTCACGGTTAACGAACGTTACTCAAAATAAAATTTCCCTGGAAATATATAGAAAGAATATTCTGCCTACCGAAATATTAATACCGCCAATCTGTCACATTAATATAAAATTTATTAACACTAAACATCGCACGTATCAATATTACTGGTTGATAGAAATGCGACTTCTTTTTTCAAATTTAATCCTTCTTTTTCATTTTTAAAATTACTGCTATTCATTTATGGAACGCCAGTATTAAAAACTAGCAATTAAATCAACGATCTGTGGTGCTATTCGTCGCTAGCACTAAGCAGGCAGACAACACCATGTTCTGTCATTAAGCTCAATCGTATGCGACTGGTTCGGAATAATAAACATGATATTCATTAAAGCGATCCGATTTGTCAAACCGCTTGATTCATCCGCGTACGAGCCCTAGACGGCGCGACCGCGAATGTCAATAGGGTTATCACTTGATTTAACTTTTCTAGATATTAAAGTTCATCTTTTTTATAATATTTTTTTTGTTTCCAATGTATGTAAGTAGGTACCTAAATAAGTAAGTAACGCGTAGATTTGAAAAAAAAATTAAATCGATATTTAAAAAATTTAACTATGAAAAATACATAGAGAAATTACTGTTTTATTCTTTAATCTATTATTTTGTTCTTGGTCTAGATCTAGACGCCAGCCTACTTAAAAAATATATATTGGTCCATTAAAAATAAACTACCTACATTCACACATTTAATTTTTACGGTGGACTATTTAACGTTTTATAATTAGACAGATATTTATGTATTTCAATTATTTATTCATTATAATATTATGTCCTCAATTGGTGATAAAATCATAAAATTGAAATACATTATGCTGACAGCTATTAACGTAATTTACGATATAACAGGTCCCCGTGCTTTTACGAATTAATTAATAAAATATTAATAAATTTATCCATTTAAAATTTGATAATTGGATTGTTTAATTATTTTTTATTATATGCATAGGTATATCAAATGAAAAACACTAAATCAATACTTTGGTTAATTGAACTTATACTGCTAGCTACTAGCTATTATCTATACTTATAATAAATCTGTAGAAGTGAAAATTCTGTACATTGAAAATATCAAAAAAAATAATGGCGGGGTGTGTTACTAGACCGACACCGAACCCAAAAATGTGATTAAAAAAATTTTTGTCTGTCTGTCTGTCTGTCTGTTTGTTCAGGCATCACGCAAAAACTACCGGTTCGATTTCGATGAAACTTGGTATAATTGTTCTTTAATATCCTGGGCACCACACTGGGTAGTTTTTATCCCGGAAAAGTATATACAAAAAAAAACAAACTTAATTTTGCGGTTCGATCCCTAGACCCGAATACTGTACCAACCGCAAATAATAAGTTTGTCGTAGGTTACGTCACCCGCAGTGGAGTTCAATAAGGGCGCTGCACACGGCCAAGTAACTATTTATTAATCTGTGACACGGCTAAGATACTATAATTATTTATCTTTACTTTATATAATTTATTATCTATACATATATATAAAACTCTTCCGTTACTGACTGACTGACTGACTGACAGACAACGCACAGCCGAAACTACTGATCGTAAAGAGCTGAAATTTGGCATGTGTGTTTGTTGGGAGGAGTAGGCTACCACTAAGAGAGGATTTTTGGAAATTCCCTCCCAAAGGGGAGTAAAGGGTGGTAAATTGAAATTTTTTATTTCTCAATGGATTCACTTAAAACTTTGTATGTAGGTTGATTTTTTTAATGTTTGTTTACACATGTAATCGATAGACCATGGAACAGGCGATAACTAAGTGAAAAACCCAAATTCTGACGGAAGTCATTACTCCACGCGGACGAAGTCGCGAGCAAAAGCTAGTACCTCAATAAATGTTTCATACAATAATGCTTTGAATTTTTTTTTCCTTTTTATAACGGTCTTTTATGATGTACCTAACTGTACGTATGTTTTCTTTTTCTGGGATAAATGTGTGGAATGGAAACATAAATATGGAATAGATTATATTGTATCTGTACTTCAAAGTATTGTGCTAATGAACTTTTAGTCAAGCTTGGCATGTAACTGTTTTTCATCCCTAACAAATAAAATAAAATGCAGTTTACCTAGATTCAAAATCTTAAATCGATTAATTAGTCAGTGCAAGACGGGACCTACGTTACTCGTAGCTCGTACGTCTTATACTGATTATTGGCAACTGGCAACCCTATCGCGAGCATGTGTCATTAGCAAATTCTTGGCTTGTCGTCGCCACGCGCCGCTAACGAGACTCTCTAACGACGTGTTAACTTGATACACAGACGATGGTGCGTCCCGCCTCCAAGCATGCATTGTGATAAGCAGTTACCAGTTACTATCGAACAATCAATTTAAAACTAAAACAATACAATTTGAATTCAGATTGATTTGACTTTGTGCGGTAACTGTGTCAAAAATCAATTTCAAAATTAGAACATTAAAGTTAGAACGTTAGACTTCGACCTCGATGTGGTTAATGAACTTTTGACGTTATTTGTGACCTTTGTTGTTAACTTTTTGCTGAGAATTAGGACAGTTTAGTCATGGATTGTTTTTTTTTTTTTTAATTCGCGAACAGGTAGTGTTAATACTAAATTCTAAATATCGATTGGTGTATTTCTCTGGTATCCAATTTATATTTCACAGATTTATAAAACTATCGACATTATTTATATGTTTACTTTTTATGCAAGAGTAAAAGTAATCAAATATGTGTAAGAAATGACAGGTTAATTTCGAAATTGCATCGCAATTCGCAGATCAGACGCTGCCTGAGGCAAGTTTATTCATAACTCGCTTTCACATACAATTAACAAAAATTGAAAGTATTACGAGTAATTATATGATTCAGTAGATAGTTATTCTACCTTTCTTCTTGCAATTAGCACTCGTCAGTGTATTACAGAGTAGTTAGAAATATCTCGTATTACATTGACAGTAGTGCGAGTGAAACAAAAGACGGCAATGGTCTAACGGAATCAAATGAGGTCCTTATTTCGCTCTCTATCCTACGGACCTAAAAAAAATAGAACGAGTTTAGCATCACCTCTCATATCAAAAAAGAACATTACCTTTGAATTAACTAGCCTAGTGATTCAATGACCGGATTCGAATGCACATGGTTGCAGGTTCGAAAGAAAGTTTTCAGTTATATCAATCAACTCAGCCTATCGCGGTACACTGCTGAACCTAGGCCTCTCCCATGTTGCGCCACAATAGTCCTACATTTGGGGGCTGTTTGTTGTGGTGCGCTATCATTAAGGGTTTTGTCCTAGTCACCACGCTGGGCAAGTGGGTTGGTGACCGCAGTCTACTTTCAGCTCTTTAAGAGCTACTGCCCATTCTCCTTGTTTCTACATCCCTTAATCGCCACGATTACGATACCCACGAGAAGTGAGACGGTTCTATTCTATGCCGAAACCCAATGGCCGAAGGTTATATGTACTTTATTAATTATTCTATGACACTATTGACAAATTGTGAAGACAAAAATTGGGAGGAAACCTGGATTTCAAAAATTGGTATATGAAATCTCCAATCCACAATGACAAAGCGTGGTGATCGATGCTCGTTCTTTCTATATGAGAAGAAGCCTGTTCCCAACAGTGAGACGTTTATAGGCTGGTATTATTAATGCTTAAATACAGTCCGCCACGGAAATGTTTCTAACAAGAAATAACAGTATCATTGACTAGTCTGAGAATTGAACCTGATACTTTTTTTATATCAAACACGATCTTATCCTCTTTGATACCCATAATGGCGTCGATTAAAGATTTCTAGGGTCCTTTCCTTAAGTCTGATAGCAAACACGTTGAAGCAACAAGTTATCCCGGCCCGGACGCATCTCGGCTCTATTGAGAGCATTCGTCTCGGGGACCCAATCGCACCCCCTCTCCTGTCACTCCCCACCCCTCCCGCGCCGCCACAGCCTCCCGTTCATTCTTACATAGTACTAGTAATGTTCATTCAAACCCAATCGCAGAATGACAGCTGATCAAGTTGTAGTCACACTTTTTAATTTGAAAGTAGAACAAAAACGTTTTTTCACAACAATTAGGTTTAAACATAAAAGCAAGTTATGCTCGAAATTCAATTAACATGGATTTCCATAGACTAATGACAAACGCGTATGATGTCAAAACTTTTGCACCTAATGAAATATGTTTTACTTGTTGATAACAAGTAAGAGTAGAACGTCGTAATTTTAAATATTAAAAGGAATATAAAATTACTAAAATAGTGTGTGCTAGCAGGACGTCTTGTTTAATTACACATTCACGCTGAAAAAATAAGGATAAACTCTACCTACTTAATCCAAATACATTGAGTTTATCGTGTACGAAATAACCATTATCGTCAGGTAGGTACCTATTATAAATAGTAAATCCATTTAATAAATCCTGATTTACCTTTTCGGTATCCACCAAAGAGGTAAAATTTGAGGAAGGAAAGATGTGCCACAGATATAATTAATTCTGTAGGTACTAATTAAACCATGTAACTGTCGGTAGTAAGTTTGTGAGGCATGTAATGAAGTTATCGCCGCAGTATCTACGTACTTGAGAGTTCTAGGAAGGCGGTGATAATGACGTGTTTCTTTGCCCTGTCCTCAGCTACATTATATTTAGAGGCGATAACTGCGCGTCGCTCACGTGCCCCACACCCCTCCGCTCTAATGATCATGTCGAGAGGTTTTAAATTATGTTCCTTACAACAATCCGAAGTCGACACGTACACAACCGTGAGACTCAAGACGCTCCCTTAATGAATAAAATAACATGTCAAGATACAGTCTACATCTTAAATTAATGAGGATTCACGGCGACGTATTCAATTTTACAAGTAACGAAGGCAAATAAACTTCGAGTAGGCACCGCACCGGGCCGTGAGCCACGCGCGAAACTTTACCATTTATTAAACTCATGTTAAACACACACTCGTTAATTAATATCAGTATGAAAGGAAACCTAAAAGTTGTCGATTAGAAATTCTTCAAAAGTTCGACTACATTAAATAAAATTACGAATCACGATGAAAGGTATTGAACTAAGCGGGTCTTTTATCAGTTTGAAATTTTGTAAACCCAAACTAAACTTGTTAAAGTAACACGGTCGAATAAATAAAACAACTTCACGTGTGTTAATGTCCTCGTTTTAATTAAGTCCGTTCCGAGAATTGATGTGCGATGTACAATGTTGAAAAGATTCTTAAGGAAATATGAAACATATTAATTTTCTTAATTAATTATAATCTACGGCTGTATTGGCCTTGGCAATGGAAGCAAATCATAGCATATTATGTGTATCTTTTTTATTTAAATTGACTCATAAAAAAGATTGGATTTATTTGAGGTATTCATAGAGTTCGACCCACTTAGGTTGGTGTAAAGATTTATTGGTCTGTCAACGTCGGGTTCGGCTTATGTGTTCAGCGTACGTAATGCGTCGGTTGGTCTACGCACGCATGTAGCGACCGGTGTTTTCCGTATTTTTCCTGGGTATAATCCCCGCATCTTCCCGCACACGCGGCGGCGGCGTTCCCGCGAGCGGCCAACACAAATAGATCCGTACATGTTTGTCTTGGCTCGGTTTAATTAATTTTACCTTCATACGCCGATACTGTTTGTCGGGCGCTCCTTAATTGAAAACGCTCTTACGGGAGTAAATGAAACGAAATCCTATTTGCTCCGAATGATTGAAGCGAATTTATCTTTTAAGACTTTCAAATTTATCTTTAACCCGTTGTCGATGTTCGGCGTTGTATCATTTCAAAACGAATAACGCTAAGAAGAGCAGGTAATTAAATTTTGATTGCTTTCGGCCGGATTGTTATTGCGATTTATTAATATTCAGGGCGGTTGTAAATAATATGGGCTCGCCGGCGACGCTAATAGCGATTGCAATAATGACTCATTAAGTATTAAATGCGGCTATTAAACTGCCACAGTCGCAGCGGACTCACAGTGGGACCTTACTTTTTTTAGAAGATACATGTCATTAACTTAAGCACGGTTTTTAGTTGAGATTTACAAGATTGCATTTTGCGAAGAATGCAAATAAATAAAAGAACATGATTGCCGTTTCGACTAGCTACTTGTACCTAGGTAGTAAATGTAAAACTACTTAACATAAATTAAACTTATTACTTACATTTTTTACTCTAGAAAAGTCAAACTTTCTATAAATTATTACTTGTTACAAATTATTAACCAACAGACAATTATTGTGTGAAATTTAACTTCCAAACTTCTAACAACCGCCAACAAAAAAAGCATATTTTTTTAAATAAACAATATTGTAATCATACACAACAGTTTATCAATTATTATAAATATTATTTATATCTTGTATTGGCTCGTTCACATTAAAATAAATCGCCTTTCCAGTCCGTCAAATGAAAATATGACTATGACCAAAAGTATGCCCGTTAATTTTTATCGCGAATTATAAACAACGATGACACTCGTCAAAGGAGTAATAAACATAATCTTATCAGTTGTATGCTCACACGTTTTATTGGTAATAAACCATTCAAAATGGCCGCTTAAGCCTTATTAATTATACGTTAAATCACTACAGACGAATGATTGATTTTATAATTGAGGAAAATAGAAAAGAAAATAGTCTTTATGGCGAACGAATGTTGATTGATAAATAGTGATATAAAGATATAAAATTGGGTTTGGAGCTGTGTGGTCCTTTGAGGCTTAGATAATACAACTATATCTCTCGTAATTGTGTAAGGGTTGGCACTTGGCACATCATTGTAAAAACCTGTTCACATTGACGACAAGATTGAGGTACTTTTAAATTTGTATTTTTTTTTAATACTTGTTTATAAGCAACTAAGTTTTTTCTAAAATTATTTTGACATAGTATCCAAATTTATTTTTCTCAATCATTATTATTCAAGTTTCGTATGTTTAACTCATGCTGTTTGTAGCTATCCGTGGAAAACTGTAATTGGCTTGGTTTTCTATTCTTATTTATTTTTCACATTTTGTGTAGGTGTTGGTTTTCCTTACTATAAATAAATAAATAATAGGTATTGAAGTTTTATTATGATGCTCTGAAACATATTTTAGATATAGAATCTGCTATAACAAACGGGTTAAGGGTGTTACGATAGTGTTAGTACATAATTAACATGAATAAATAAATCACTTTCAGAAAAGCAAGCCTGTGACAACAAGATTTCGCAGTTTGTCCCAATTTGCCCGTCTGGCACCTAGCAATAATTTTATAAATAAGCATAATATTTTAATGTTTATTACAGTACAAATAATCATGTATTTCAAGTGATTTATCGTCGACGTCGTTACTTTATTATCCATTTATCAAAGCTTAACGAGCAATAATCGCGGTATTTTAACGGATTGAAGCTGGCTTGTTAAAATTGTTAACTCTAAGACCTCTGCTTCGGATGTCGATCATTTTAATCTTCAATTTAATCATTCTAGAAGGTAGTCGTTTTAAAAACTTAGACTTCATTAGAGAAAATTTAAATAGTTTTTAGTCTTGTTAGTGTTTAATTAAAGATTGAGTTGGCACTAGGTTTGCGTTTGTTTTCTTACTATGATGCCTATAGAGCATTTGCTATTTGTTTGATTACAAGTCAGCTAACTAGCCGTTATACAGGATTTTTATGGAGTGTGTATATTCAACAAACTAATCAGGTGCATGAAAGTGAACAACTTTTTCCAAGAAACATAGGTCGAAATCTTAAAATTGAAAATTGTTTTTTCATACAAGCATACATCACGTGATCTGTCACTTTGTATGAATATTTTATTTTCGATTTTAAGATTTCGACCTATGTTCCTAGGGGAAAGCTGTTTAGTTTTATGCACCTGATTATCACGTAGAATATTATACGCACACCATAAAAATTAATCCTGTATAAATAAAATTACGTTTGATGCAACTTTATGTTGAAAATATGACTCTCGAAACAAATATCTTCATTATTCCGTATTTTCAGTAATTTCTAGGCACTTGATATCCTTATGTTATTGGGTCCTCTAATACTAAAAATCAACTTTAACCCTTTCACTGTCCCGTGAGACATCTTCATTATTCCGTATTTTCAGTAATTTCTAGGCACTTGATATCCTTATGTTATTGGGTCCTCTAATACTAAAAAATCAACTTTAACCCTTTCACTGTCCCGTGGGTCACATATGAAAATTTCCATTGTGAAACTGTTGTTTCTTCTGACGAGACAGGGAAGGTGTTAAGACATTCTCAAATGTCCATCTGTCGTTAGTTCACACTTTAAAGGTCGCGAGTTAAAATGGATTGACATTTCATATTCGGCCATTAGATATTTTCAAAAACTCTCTGAAGTTTGGCTTCAAATCTTACCGATGTACGCGGTACCTAATAAAACATATAAAATCTGCTCCGCCTGATACTGCCAATTTCGTTTAAAATCTTGTAATTCTTATGATACCTGACCTTTTTTTTTAAGGATCTCGTAATTAACTTGTCGGTATCGTTCCAGAATGTTCGGGTCAGGGGGCGCGTGCGCGGCGTGCGGGCAGGCGATCCCAGCGAGCGAGTTCGTGATGAGGACGAACGCGCCACAGCAGCCCCTCCACGTGTTCCACATAAAGTGCTTCGCGTGCTCCAAGTGCGGTTCACACCTCATGCAGGGCGATAGGTAAGGAACTAACAAATCTTTTTAAAATAAATAGAGTTCAGAATAAGTAAGAAAACGATGGAACAAATTCCCCAGCTACGCTTTCCATAGATACCCTAACTTAACCACGCCGAGGGCACGGCATGGGGATATGTCAGACTTCCATCAACAAAAACACCCCGGTCCCGTCTCTACCTCAACCGAAATCGTGGAATCGCTCGCGCATTCGCTCGACTCCGGCGGGATAGATACCCTACCCTGACTAAATCTATCCTGTCCTAATTCTCCGTACATGTATAGTTAGCAAAGTTTGAAAAATATTCCAGCGTCAACATCAAAGCTTGCAGTTTTCAGACCTGTCTGAATAGCGAGTATTGTTGAACCTAGGAAAATGGAAACGCTACTAAAATGCTCTAATAGTACCTACCTCATTTTCCAAGGCAAAATTGTTTCGGGTAGTCTCCCATATTATCTCAACTTTAGAAACTTCCTGGAGTGGAACCACTAAAGATATTTTCTATCATGTATCATCAAAAGGCCTTTTCATCATCAGGTATTATATGCTCGCGGGCTCACTAGTATGCGAGCAGGACTGGCAGAAGCTGATGAAGAGCGCGAACGCGACGGGAGCGCCGGGCGCGCCCATGCGCAAGAACAAAGTGGGCCGCCCGCGCCGCTCGCGCGAATGAGCAACAGCTGCGCCTGCGCAACACTCGCACAGGGACTATGAGGAGGTAAGCACAATATATTTGTTTTATTTATTATATTGAGACAAGCCATTCGTGCCCATTATTGATATCATAGCCAACACATAACACTGAGCCATTGAAACTCTATGTCCAAGGCTAGCATTAGATTGATTGTCTTGGAAACCATATCAAAATTATGAAACATATTGTATGTCATGCCATCTTTCTAGTTGTTGCATTTACTAAATAGGTACTATACTCGTACTGTAAGAAAACAAAAACAGTTGATTTTCAATAAAGTTTTTCTAGAAAAAATATTTGTTTACTTATATCATCGTCTTCAAACAAATTACATAGCAATTTCTCGAGTGTATTTACTTATCATTATTTCTATTAATTATCTACGCTGGGTAGGCAAAGTCTTAACATACACGTGTAACATATTACAAAGATCTTGAGAGGACTAAAAATATAGCAGAGTAAGCTTTTGGTACCTAATTATTTCATAAAGTACATTTATGTAGACATTGAAGGAAATATGATAAAGAAACACTTAAACCAAGCAACGAATAATTTAGTTCTTAATTTGAAATTGAAAATAAAGTAACATTAAAAAAAAACTTTTTGATTCGATTTATTAAAAAAATCGTATCATAATCGATAAAAATGCCGTGCCCGTACATTCTTTAATATACCTTCGAAGGTTTAACTCGTGGGCGGGTTCACGCTTGACCTTTTACCATTAACACTACACGTCGTGACTAGCGTGAACATTTATTAAGGTACTAGCTTTTGCTCGCGACTTCGTCCGCGTGTAGTAATGACTTCCGACAGAATTTGGGTTTTTCACTTAGTTATCGCCTGTTCCATGGTCTATCGATTACATGTGTAAACAAACATTAAAAAAATCTAATTTTTATTATATTAGAAATATGTCTCCATGAAATCATGGTCTAAAAAATGCTATGTTCACTTATACATATGCTATGCTCACTTGCTTCACTGGTGGAACCTACATACAAAGATTTAAGTGAATCCATTGAGAAATAAACATTTTCAATTTACCACCCTTTTCTCCCCTTTGGGGGGGAATTTCCAAAAATCCTCTCTTAGTGGTAGCTTACTCCTCCCAACAAACACACATGCCAAATTTCAGCTCTTTACGATCAGTTGTTTCGGCTGTGCGTTGTCTATCATTTACCACCCTTTTCTCCCCTTTGGGGGGGAATTTCCAAAAATCCTCTCTTAGTGGTAGCCTACTCCTCCCAACAAACACACATGCCAAATTTCAGCTCTTTACGATCAGTAGTTTCGGCTGTGCGTTGTCTGTCATTTACCACCCTTTTCTCCCCTTTGGGGGGGAATTTCCAAAAATCCTCTCTTAGTGGTAGCCTACTCCTTCCAACAAACACACATGCCAAATTTCAGCTCTTTACGATCAGTAGTTTCGGCTGTGCGTTGTCTGTCATTTACCACCCTTTTCTCCCCTTTGGGGGGGAATTTCCAAAAATCCTCTCTTAGTGGTAGCCTACTCCTTCAAACAAACACACATGCCAAATTTCAGCTCTTTACGATCAGTAGTTTCGGCTGTGCGTTGTCTGTCAGTCAGTCAGTCAGTCAGTAACGGAAGAGTTTTATATATATAGATTTCCTAACGTTAATTAATTGTGTTAATTATTGTCTACCGGGGGGCGGGCGTTTGATTGACGCCAACCATGAATTGCCAATTGAGTGGGGAGTTCGGCAATTGGTATTTCCATTTTGATGACGTAATTGGGACTTCTATTTATTTAAAGCTTAAGTTATTCTTGCGCCTTTGTTTTTTTGAGCAGGTTTTAGAAAGTATTTATAAACTTAAACGTGAGAAATAACATAGCAAAACACGTCATCTTTAGAATTTCGTTTCATACACAAAGTATACCAGAATAAATACAAAAAAAATCAAGGTCCATATTTAATTACGCACCTAAAGATATATTTTTTTAAACCTGTCTTCGTTATCACTACATAGACCATTTTTCGAACAGCCTACATTTCCGAAGTGATAAAAAAACAATAGCTAGCAAGTTCGATACGCAGTCGTTAGTTGTTTGTCTGTAATTACTGCTTGGTCTAGTTACTGAGGCGCACTGATAAAAGTAACAATGCTCGTAAAGAGGCACGTCCGCTAACATGTTTACCAAGGAGGTGATATACTTTGAAGTGTATGAGCTTCATTTGTTTCGTATGATAACTCTTTAAAAAAGAACTAGTTGGTTTTTAACAAATGCCACTCAATCATTCCATCCAGGAAGTACAGAAAAGATTTAATAAGGAAGAAAGACAACTCTACATTTTCTTCTTAAAAACTTGGTCGAGTAAAAGGCTATCTATGGTAATACCTTCATAAATAACGCAGAATAATAACAAAGACTTTCTAGTAGGCACCTATGCCATTATTTCATTTATAATTCCATTCAGAAAGCACTAAAAAGGAGTACCTAAGTAGAGAAGGAAGCGGAACGAAAATTAATAATACAAAATCACCTTAAAATCTATCGATCGAAATCTGAAGCAGACAGAATATCAAATAATTCATTCAACCATACTAAAAGCAAATGTCAATATTTTTTCAACAACCAGCCAGCTCTCAGACGTGTTAAAAATTCACGAATCATAAGCGTAACAGAGGGATGAAGGCAAAGCTTCGTTGAAACCATTTGCACTCACGACGGCCACTCACTGCGGCCGGATTAGGTAGCCCAATAATAATTACCGAAATGCACGTATTTCGATGAAAATGTATTGTGTACTGCTGAATTAATTCTGTACAGTACTGTGAATTGTGAAATCTGTTTTCAAAATGTAGCTGTTGGCAAAGGTTTTATTATTTTTTATTTCTTTAAGATTAGAAGAGTAGAAATTCTTAATTACGATAATAACATAATTAATGATTTTTTGAGTTTTTTTGGTCTCAACATGTTTAGGCTTGTCACGGAGCTAGCTTGAAGGTTGAAAACTATTCTAGCCGGTATTTCCCGCATATAATACAATGTAGAGTTTTGTAGTGAACTGATATCTGACTGATGTTATGGCTCTCAATAAATATGCCAAATTTAAGTGAGATTAGCCATTTACGCAGAAGATATAGTAGTGCACATGTGTGTGCGCAAGCACAGGTGTACTCACTGTTCCTTCTGGTACACTGATACGGCTGGAGAGAGATCAGGCGTAAGTCCAATGGCTTTTACGTGCTTTCCGAGGCACAAGGATGTAAAAACCGCCACACTTCCTGTCTCCGAACTGTACTGAGTATTTCTTAACGGCAAATCCAGTAAACATTTTAGGGTCGACCTGGGATTCGAACCCGTGATCTCGTGCATTGCAGTCGAGCTTGCGACCACTAGATGAGGCAGTCTACAGAAGTCGCTAAATCAATTCTTAAAAATAGCAAGAAAAATGGCCCTACAATCGTGTGATCTTGTAAACAAAACATTTTCGATTCATTTCTTTGACAAGTTGAAAATTGAAACATTCCATCGAGTGTTACAGCTAATGTAATATCTGCGTAACATTGTTGAAAGACGTATCAATTAATTGAAATTATTAGACATGCGAACTCCACAAATAGAAGTGGCGAAGAAATACAATTAAGCTGTTCAATGAACAACACAAAGAGCGGCTTTGTTTATGTGATGGAGTCATTCGTATGGAACGCACTCCGGAGTACTCCGGACCGCATTTTATAAACTCCTGCTCATAGTGTATTAGAAGGAGGGTAACAAGCCCGTAATCTTTACTTCAAAAGAAATTTCTACTAATCAATGCAACATTATTAAGTCCCGAAAATGTATAATTTTTTTTAATAAGCAATTCGAAAATTCTGAATTTCAGCTTACATATAAAACTAATTCGACTTTAAGCATGTCCCAGCACTCAACTGTTTCTAGTTCGGTTCTTGTAATCAGTCATGTAGTAGTACTTGATGTAGTTCTGCACCATTGCCTCAAATGTTAATGATATTTATTAGCGCTTTAAAGCAAATTCCTAATTGCAGTAGTTGTCGGACAAGAGGATAGTTCGCACAGTTAATTATCCCGTGGAGCGCAGCGTCGTCCGGTGGCCGCGGGCGCCGGCTTGTCTCGCCGCCGACTTGCTTACGGCGCTCACACAAAATGCACCGCTAACCAATTCCAAAGTTTAAACACTCCCAAACTTATTTCGGCAACTCATAAAACTATTGTCCAGCCCTGTTAATGAACTAACAATTTCTGGCCACTGAACACACCAAAAGAACACCGCATCTATTTACAAATACATAGACACATTGCTATTTATCTACTGAACCTATCTATGTTTTTGATATCGAATCCCCAATAACGCTACCGGCAAAAAACGTTCCATTATAAAAATGTGCAAATAAAGTGATCAATTTTATCAACAAATTGAATTAAGTTCAATGGAAAGCGCGTCTCTATTACACCGCCACCCTTTAATAAAACTATCCAGTTAATAACAAAGGCTGTAGTTGTTATTACTTTGTGCGGACGTGGTCAAAGGCGTGATGTTAATTGGAAAACACCTGAAAATGACAGCGCCTTTATGGTTGGTATGTTTGGCGTAAAAATCAAGTCCGGGTGGAACAGCCGGTGGCTCAAAGACTTGACCGTTCACCCGGCGGCTTTGTAACACGATTACGCCGACTTGTCGAAAGTTAATTAAATAACGTTTTTCCAAATTACCTGGCGGGCTCGACATCAAAGTGGGCTCGCACTCGCTCCGGGAATCTTTCCACAAAGGGCTGGCTGCGGGCGAGGTCCGTCCTGTGATCTCGAGCCTCTAATGTAGTGCACCGGACAGGTGAGACTGAGATCTTCAACCTTTTGTCGATACTCTGAGTTTGCGTTGACGAACTTTGACTTACGAATATAAACAATTCTCTTTCGACAATCAAACTCTTGGACGTTTTGATTGATGAGTGATATCTGTTGTCTATCTAATTCAATCGGCCTTAAAGCGATCCCGGCACGCGAACTAAGGGGTCGTTTGCACTGCGCGGCACGACACGCTACCTCTGTGTACATTTTGTATAGCCGTCACATTGTTGACGCATGTTTATAAATATTAACCAATTACCTAGTACGAGCACTAACCAAGTACATATTTAGTTATCTAACTGGGTCATTATTTGTTTGGTGGAAGATAGTACAAATAAGTTACTTACTTTATATATTTCATATATTTTTTTAAAGTAAGTAGCTGTAAATTAAGTGCCTATAGGTTTTATTCATCTTATTTACTATGAAATATAAAGTCTCAAGTCAAAGCAGTGGCTGCAGTTATTTCAATAATGATACCCAATTTACTCCTTTCATTATTTTCTTTTAAGTAAAACGCAGTCTAGGCAGACTTAATTTTTTACTCACGGTAGTTTGATCGAACGCCCTTCGTGAGAGCCGGCCGGGCGTCGAACCCGCTACCGTTGCGTGCTGCGGCCGATCAGCTGCTCTCACCTCTAATCACTCCCACACTAATTACCCGTTTCAACTGACGCTGTAAAAAACAAACAATTTAGATCGATACTCGTGTTATGTGTAATTATTTCTGCATTTAAAATATTATAGCGTTTCTTAAGCGAATATTAGCAAAGGGTCATGTATATTTTGTTTGAATAAAACATACGATGATATAATGTATATGTTCTATTAACAAAATTAAAAGTAAGTGTTTTAAGAACCTTTTTTAATTAAACTTTTTCAATTTGATGCCTTCAACTCAACCCCTTACGACTGTAACTCAAATTGTAATATATTTGTTCGTTTAAATAGGTTTTACTGATAACGACTTTTTTGATACAATTTGAAACCTATTAAAAATATAATACCGGTAATTACAGTTACTAAATCTGGAAGGTTTTTTTAGACTAATTTACCGTAAAGCTCATTAGCTAATAACCATAATGTAAAAAAAACGTCGACACTAACCGTTATTTCCCGTCGAAACATAACGTTGAATATGATGATAAATGGGCAATGTTATAATACACCATCTTATCTTTGTACAAAGCATCAAAAATTTATGAAAAATTTTGCTCAACATTTTTATGAAATGTTACTTTCACTTTGGGTACGGACCTAAATAAAAATATAACCGTAATTACTCGCAAGGCAATCCGCTTCAAACAAAGTATGTCAAGAAATTAGTATTTAATTTATTCATTGGGCCCGGGTTCGTGTCTAGTTTAGTTATTACGGAGGTAGTTAAGGCGTCAGAAGGTTTAGAAATTAATCACGTCGTGACGGTAAGGCTTAGCGTACACTCGCCCCCTGCTCTGTGATCACGAAAAATCATACGGTCAGTCGTGTGAAACTGCTCTCGGCGCACGTAACCTGCCACGACCGATATTATGAACCATACCGGGTGTAATACAGTCACGACCCGATCATGTAAAGTGCCAGGCGACTGTGTGTGCTCGACCTAACAAACGCGTGCTTCGAACTACAAGAAATTAATACTCCATTATCGAAATTAAATCTTAGTTTCTTTCCATGAACAGACAAAGCCCAACAAAAGCGAACTTGTACTTATTTATCTTGATGGTTATTAAAACTAAAGGCTAACAAGTAACAACTATTCCACTTTGCACTACGAATAAACGAGTATAAAACAGATTTATAGAACATAAAAAAGTATAATTTTATAATACATACATTAGAATAAAATACAAAGAAAACTTTAATTAACGCCAGCCGTTCACATGTGGAGACAATTTACGTCGCTGGCTCTAATTTAAAATTAATACCGTCGCGCTGGTGGAAAATTTGAAAAGTTTGAACGACGTCGCCGGGCCTTCGCTCCGCCGATTGCATTTTTATACGAGTAAGACAACCTCTTAGCTTATTAGGGAAGCCAGTTATTAGAGGTCCGTGGGATTTCTCTGCGGACGCGCTGCGTGGCCTCGAAACCACTTCGCCCCACTTAATTAGTTAAATGGATACCTTGTTATTTCTTCTCTCTATTTTTATAGACGTTACGTGTACAATAAATTCCCGTTCCCTTTTGCGAGTCCACAATCTGGGCGACTATTCAAATCCGCTAAATTGAAACAGAGCTTTCTGGCATTTAATTTGAGTTCGGGCGGTACAATTTAGGGCAGAGCGGTGATGCACTTATGCACCGGCACATTTCCCACAGCCCGGTGCTCCGGATCCGCATCCGCACGCGACAAAGGACATCCGGCCACAATAGTTCCATTAAAATAATGCAAGTAAATGAGGATTTGCGGAGACGAGTCCACCGAAGCCGGCGTCGTCCGCTCCGCTCACAATGCGACCCGCGCCCCGTACTGCGCCGTACCTACGCCCGCTCGGCGCCCGGGCGGCTCTCGGTTGCGACGACGCTTAAAACACTATACGCGAACATGTTTCATTAGCTAAGTGGGAGGCTTTTGGTGGCTGAATCTCTGTAATGCAGCTAGCTAGACTAGACGCAGCGTCGCTTTTACTTAAACGCCGTAATTAAAACGTCCCCACCCCGCTAAGGGCGCAGTTTTAAACTCGGTTCAACTAGTTTTGAGTGGCCAATTTAGTTTTAGTGTTACTCCGTGTTTGAGATACAAATTTTAAGTTCATATATCAAAAGCGTCATAGTAACGTTTGTGGAAGTTTGAGTTTAAATTGCAACATTTGCGATTAGCTGATGCTTAGACGGTATATATTTGCTATTTGTTAGCTTACCGAGAGTTATAAACAACTTCTTCTTAGTAACAATTGTAATTGGTCCTTATTTCCGCAATAGTTAATTACAAGCAGAAAGACAGAATGCTCAAGAAAAATATAACGATTTGAGTGCGTCTAGAAAGTGACGTTTTACCGTGACTGCCAACCATGTAAAGTTCTCGTGTCAATATCCAGGTGTGAACACCTCCCGTCATATGTCCCTAGCTAGACGAAACTCGGATGTTTTGACGTGCTTCACTAACTGATCCATATGTCGAAGTCTGAAACGAGTAAGAACGTCGATAAATGAACGGGTGACATGTGGTGATGGCATTGACATCAAGACATAAAGCCAATCCAAACTACGTGTAATACAAACAGACACTTTGCGAACTGCTACGTAGTGCAAAGACTTCATTAACTATTATTGATGTCAGTTCAGGTCACAGTGTACTGAGGGATCACGCAACCCGCAAATGACGCGACGACCATGTAGACTGCCGTGCTATCGCGTGACACTGCCTCGGAATCATGTTACAAAAACATTTAAAACTCTAATAACCATAATATACATTTTTAATATCTTCATTTCTTATTCATTTTACTATTTTCCGGCCTATCATCTATCTAAATCATTCACTATTTAACAACTTCACGAAGCAATCATATTATTCCACCCTTTTTTCATTGAAAGTACGAAATACAGTGCACCTGGCATTGCATGTTTGCGTAGGGGCTTTGCGGCGCGCGTTTAATAACTTTATTGATAGCTAACGAGTAAAATTGATCGGCATTAACGATCTTAATCGAATCGCGGCTGGCATCGATTCATTGCGTGTCGATGCCCCGATCTCGAGTTAATTTAATTGAAACTGAGTTGAGTAATTAATTAGAGGCGAATGAGAGCTCTCAGCCGGATGAAGCGAACCCCCGCACTGCTGTTTACAGCCGCTCATACATATTGAGTGAGTGACGACGACGACAACACGTCTTAACACAGATTACACATACATCACTTTATATTTTTGTTTGTAATAAAACACGAGTGAAATGTCATTCTCGTGACATTCCAGTTTTATAACAGACGTTATAATATATTTACACGTGAATACTAATAAGCTCATTGCGACGAACGAGGCTCTAAAATATCTAAGTATTATGATCATATTCTTCGTTGTATTTTATACATTACTTTAAAAAAATGTAAAGCAGCTTCTAAAATTTTTTAAATGTAACCTTTTTTATGATGTGTCTAAGAACCGAGAAATAAATAACAAATTGACTGATATCTCAATGTAAGTTTCACATTCTGAAATCACTGTTCCGGACGATCGGCCAACAAGTAAACATGCACTAACAAAATCCTAAAACTTGAGTATATTTAAGTAATTGGCTCGACAGCGCGTCTGTGCGCACATTGTTACATAGCAACAGATACAGCCGATTGATTTAGCTGAGAGCATAGCGACGTGGGTTAATAGCGTTTAATCCCGCTAAAACGCTACACGATCCGTCATAATGAATATTTATCCTCGACAGAAGTCGGCGCATACTTTTATGACGAATACATATTTTAGTAGCCGACGTAATTCCACTGATTACTTTCTTTAATTTTTCTGAAAACGTAATGCAGCCAGTATCTACCTAAGTGTATTAAAACTTCGGGAAGAGCACACATTAAATGAATCAAAATTCAAACAAAATACTTTTTGCTGATCTTAATTTCGTTGATTAGTGTGAGAAATTCGATGGAAATGGTTTCTTTAAGAAACTTTTTGTTTAATCCAATAATATTTTATATAAATACTAGCTGCCCGAACAGACTTCGTTCTGCCAAAAGTTAATAAATGTAACGTTTTTCGAGTGATTAAGTAAAAAATTTCACCTTCCATGGGCCTTAGGGAACATACAATAAAAATAATTAGCCGAATTGGTCCAGCCATTCTTGAGTAATGCGCTTAGCAACATTCATTTTTATTTATATAGATCATACAGCCTTCTTTATAACTTCTTTTGATCATAACACTTGTGGCTGATCCCCTCAACTATCAACAAAGTTTTATTCTCATCTTTATAGTTACTGCGAAACTTTTAATTGGCCTTATTATACTAATTTAATGTACACGCCGTGAGTTTTCTACGAAATAGAATAAAATTGTTTTTATGAACTTAAGAGTAACGCAAATAAATTAGAGTGATAAATAGGTAAAAACAGGTTTGTGTTGTTATCACAACATTCTGGTAAAATGAATTTTCTAGGGAATCTCGTAATATTTTATTTAATTCATGTATTAGAAACAAGTGAGAGGGGCTCGTAGCTAAGTCTAAGCCGAAGCCGACCCCATCATAGCTTGGGAAAAGGCTATGCAGAAGATATATTAGAAACAAATAGGTTACTTATCTCCTACGATAAACAGCTAGTGTATAATATGGAAACGTCTGTTCGATTTCCTTGAATTGAGTTTCGTCTGTAACGAAGGTCGGATACAGTTTGTCAAAACAATAAATTCTCGAGAATTTATTTTCTTATGCTTACCTAGTAGTTAGTAACCTACTGGAAATAAATGTTTACTTAACGTCGATAAACAATTTAAATAAAAAAAAACTTAATGAAAATAAAGCTTTAAATATGACTTTGATGTATTAAATTCGTAAATGATAATTATTTAGATACAAAAAAATTGAGGCAAGGAGAATAAAACTTTACCTTATAAAAGGATAGTTATAAATTATTTAATTAAAATATAATTGTAATGATTACGTAGTCATTATTTTGATCAACATAACACAGCCTTATAATTGAAGCTGAAACAAGATGTTTTGTCCGATGCGCTCGTAATTCTCGCGCTCAATTTTATAATTAATAAAACTACATGCCTTCGAAGGCCTACACAACACATTAGCTTTAATTTTATTACAACTCTTATGATAAAAACTCCACTTTACGGGGCAACTGTGTTTAAAATGTGGAATATAATGGTTATTATATAATTTGAAATTGAGGTGATATAATTAGTTTTATGGGGAGTGAAGACCACGTGAAGACGAGACATCTGCTGGATATCAAACGATGCTGTCATAAAAACAAATGAACATGTAATACTACTTTATCTTTCGTTTAAGCTAGTTCCTATTATACGTGGTGTAAAAATTGGTCCTCTGATAACTGTTGTTAGCATATTGGTCCTAATAAACCATGAATGTTGTTTTTTGATAACATCCGCATGTGAACAGGTGTGTGCTATCTATACTAATATAAAGATGTGTTTCTACGTTTGTTTGCTTAGGGTAAACTATGGCTTAATCTTCTTGGGCTAATATATGCGTAATTGAGAACCAAGTTCAAACAAATAACTTACAGATATTTTATATTATTTTAACATAAATGCATCGCTGTTGAAAAACTTTTTTTTCTTCTCCTCAAATGTGGGTAGAAGTTACTATGGTTCCGAGAGCCCATTAATCTATAAAATAGAAACTAAAAAAGCTACGGTGCTCATTTGTACGCAGCTTCCAAGAATTCCCCATAACAAACATCCCTTGGTCTCATTTCAAAATAAAAATTTGTTTCACTTTTGTAAACAGCAATAAGCAGTACGTCGTTTTTATATTTAATGTGCCCTCGTCCATTAGTCATATGAAACATGTGCCAATACAAATTATATGGAGGTTTATGAATGACAGACTGGTGCGGGGGAGCCGCGGGGGTGGCGAGAGGGGGGCTGAGAGGAGGGAACACTAATGGATTACATTCGCGCGAGTGAATTAGGATATTGTCGTACGATCTGTTCCGGTGCACTCCTTTATGATGCCACCATTCATACACATATACAAACACGTACACGTTATACATACCTACTGATGATTGCAGATTAAATATTGATACAGCAATACAATTAACGCTGCATAGACCTGGTTTGCAGATAGACCTGTGGGTCAAATGAGAACGGGACACTATTTGATTAAGCATTACATCAAGATTCAGAATCGAATTATTAGATTGGACAACAAATTGACTTCAGTTTTGTTCTGTTTGTTCTCATACGTGATGTCTGATCACAATAGTTAACAAGGCTGTAGATAATGAGTAGGTACCTAATAAGCAATCAGTAAATTGTAAATAACGTTACTCAGAAAAAGACATCCTATAACTGTGTCAATCTGTAGGATGTGTGACACTTATTTCAAAGTGTAAGTCTTGCCTTTGTGCCGTCTGTCCAATCTGTCATAAAGGACCAATGACGGCAGACACGACAGTCGTCACCGAGAGCTCGAAGAGACACAACTTTAACAACTGATCTGTGCATAGAGCCATCTGCATGCCGAAATAATTGGGTTACGTGGTTATCTAACAATATGTAAAAGTTTAGCTTTGCATAATCATTGAGCTAGGTAGGTTCACAAACAGACTAAACTCAAATGTTGTGCTAAGTAGGTATTGTAATTTATTTATATGATCAAACGACTGCTAAGTGCTAGTGTCAAAATTGCTAAGCCATTTGCAGCCCAAAGCGCACGGAAAGCATGTTGATAATGAATCCAGGATTACCTAGAATCACTGACTACGGTTTCGAATGTTAACAATCCACTTCCCTCGATTAACCCTCGCGTTAAAAATTTACTTTTCCACAATACTCGTGCGTACGAACCAGTGGAAATAAACTGACGTAAAATTACATTTATCGGGCAATGATCACAATCTGCAATTTCATTTAATCGAGTGCAATCCAAGCGGTGTCTGTCGGCGAGGAGGTTTCACTTTTAAATGCACTTTTAACGTCAGATTTTACTGTAATTACGAATTTCTGAATAGTGATGTGATCAGTGATAGTCAGTGGCAAACACAGAAGCTAATCTCAATACATTTATTTAACATGTCAAAATCATTAATATTTTATTTTATTACTTAAAACTGCTTATTAGCATGAGGAGCCGAATTTTTAAGTCGAATTTAAGAGTTGGAATTGTATAATGTTACATGAAACCATGAAAACAGCCGTTGATATTTTAAATAGAAATCTATAATATCAGAGGGCTACTAGTTATACTTCTAAAAAATCGTATTTCCACAGTTTTCGTTTGTATAACGAATAGAGAAGAAAGATGGCTGAGCACGTGACGTGGAAACTCAGCCAGAATGTTGGCAGTGCCAAACTGTAGCCTTCTCGGTACAAGGGTTTCAACTTATCAATTACACCGTTCGCTACTTACCGCGCGGAAAGGGCAAATTGATTTAATGTAACCAGAGTGCTTTGACGAATATTATTAACGTCTTTTTCACCCCTCCATTGTGGAGGCGGTAACGCGAGCTTTGTTCTTTCGCGCGGTTTTGTATAACATCGAATCACACTTATCTAAATCACGGGAACGGGTTGAGATATGGAAGGACCGGGTATGCGTTATCAGCAATGAGCAAGCAAATGTACAAATTATGACAGACATTTAATTAGCTGGCGACATCGACAGGGCATTACTTATCTCGACAATTAGTTACAAAAAATCCACGGACACTTGTGTGCAATTAGGTATGTGTGAAGCGTTTAATTATGTTATTAAGTTGTCATTGCGACTGCGTCCTTACACGTCGGTTGATTTTTTACACTACATCTGAGAACTTGCATTCATTGCAAACTTCTAAGAGTTCATCAAGAAAAATACGTTCTTAAGGAATCTTGGTATATTTTTTAAATCTATCTGATTAGCCTCGGCCGGCCTGTCGCTAGGGCGCACGTTAATAAATACGTCGAGTACAAGTCCTCTCATTAGAGCGCCATAACTCCTCATTAGTGGGCATGCTAATTAATGTGACGTTTACGAGTACTGACGGTCGTAACTCACTCCACGGACGCTCGCCCCGCGGCCCGTTCCCGATACGTCCATTCTTATTTCCTGTAAAAAATATTGCACATTTCTTCTCACTAAAAGCATCGGTAATTGGTATAATAGCTTCTAAAATCCTAAAGACAGATATTCTCTGAAATTTCATTTTTTTTTCCGCTTTATAATTGGGCCTATACTAAAAGTAGTCGCTGAGTCCTATTTAAGACCGAGTAAAGAAATTAATTGCTGTTAAACCTAAGATTAAGTCGTCAGCTGTCTTGCAATATGACGAACTTGAGACCAAATGGTATTTTACCTTACTGGTAAGAAACACGCACCGTGCCCTTTATTGGAGTCGTGTTCCATCGGCTGTCGACATCACCTGAATCAAATGTTTCCGCTACGTGCTCACCGCGTGCAGTACACTACAAACTAGAAACACCCGCCATTTTATGTTAAACTGAAACTTTTTAAATTCTCATTTTAATTTTAAGAACAGCAAATACAGCGTATTCGCGATAAAGTATTTATTAACTTCACCTTTTAATTTTAAAATGAGAACTAAAATAGTAGAAACATACAAAAGGCATCGTACTGGCAATTGTTTTTTAATGTTCGATAACAATCTAGGTAGCTACGTCGTCCTATAGACTGGCATCGTTGAATTAAAACGGCCAACACTTTGCATAATTTGTCACTAAGCACATGCACCGTAAACCGTACATTCAGCAATAATGAGAATGAGATTAAAATCATTAATTCTAACT
Source organism: Plusia festucae (assembly GCA_950381575.1). NCBI lineage: Eukaryota > Metazoa > Arthropoda > Insecta > Lepidoptera > Noctuidae > Plusia > Plusia festucae. The sequence goes on from OX494434.1 coordinate 11,353,287, forward strand.
TTTATAATGTCAACTCGTGCATTAAGCTGCATTGCCGCGAGGTTTACTAGCCGATGTGGCTGGCGTCCAGCTTTTATTAGCATCGAAGCAGTATTATGAACGCGAGCAGTCATATCACGGCTCCATCGGGATCACCGCTGTAATTAAAGCTTTGGGGCGAAAGTTGAACGTGAAGATTGTAATCGCGAGCATAATTTTAAATCAAATTAACACTTCAACTTTAAACCGTGGTCATTAATGCCATTACAGCGAAACAATATGGAGTCGTGACCGCACCGGCCGATATCTAAATAATAAATAAATAGACGAGCGGCTATCGTAGCATCGCATCTCTGCGTTAATGTTCGACGCTGGAGTTTTATAATTAACAATAAATTCGGTACGTTTTTTGTGGCACCGCGCCGAGCCCGCTGCCGAGGGCTCGCTGCAACATCCATTTTTCGTGCCCTCAATTCGATATTGATCTTAATAACCCATGCGCCATAATGCGACTATAGGGTGGTCCTATTGCCTATTTGCAAACCGTTATTTACATAACATTCGATAGACTGTAAAATAGACTACTCGGAAATAAGTATACCGACCGCTGATATTATTGGTATGGATCACCTCCACAAATTGCAATAATTAATAAATATACCGTGCTGGACAACTACATACATACCAAAATAATTGTGACCAGTTCTAAGCATCGCTTCAGTCTCAATTGCTCTCGGTAAAATAGCATTTATATCTCAAGATTTAGGATAAGATTATTAATTATAATACTCGGTATCGACAGTATTTTTATCGACAAACAATCTTATAAGTCGTTGAACCATCTTGTATTTTACACAGTTCAAAGTAATCCTTCTTCGGAGAACCTATTAAAGCGTCGTAATTCCTTGAAATTTGCTCAAAAACACCAAAAATACTGCAGGGGCTGAGTACTCAAGTCCCGGCTCCGTTATCTCGTTATCCTAATGAAGTCTACGCTAATGACGAGTAGGTAAATAATAGGGCGGCTAATGGGGGCTTTATCATTCTCGAGTGCGCTCCAGGTAAGGGCCAATTAGAGAGGCCGACATCGGTCCATATTGTTCAGCGCAGAGCTCGCTTCGATTACGATTATTTCCTAACGACTCAACACTGATAAATTGGACAAACTATTGCGAAATGACGTCCGCGGTTTGCGGCACCGACTTTAATTTCCTGTTAAATTGTCGTATTTCACGTGTACCATAAAGTGGCTTATTAGGTACCAAATGTAATTGCATTGCTTTGTAATTGATAGGGTGGTTCGGTCAGACCGCCCGGACATGTTTCATTTCGCTAATGAAAGAATTCCTGCCACAATGTAATTAGTTTGTATTATTGTAACCGTGCGTTATTATGACTATGTCCTTTGTGTTATTCAATTTATACACGGTAATTAATTGTGGTGGTAAATACTAAATGTTCAATGAAGGGTTGCCTGCGACCGCCCTATGCGTAGTTCAATTCATTTATAATTCATTCTTAGACCAAATACGCTTGTTGTAATATTGAATCTGTAACTTAAGCAAAACTTGCGTACAATACAGTATCAGGTTTGCATTGTAGGAACAAATGAATAAATAAAACTGCCCAAAGACTTACCACGAAGCTTAAATTCTTTTAAAATTTCCTGAAAATGGCAATCAAATCAACATCAAAAATTATCACTTCGAACTCGACCGAAAAGAAAATGGACGTTTAAAACGTTGTCTGTAAACAATTCTTGAAATGTCCGGTACAATATCGGATCCCGCAATTATCCGACAGTGGGCGGGCTAATTATCGCATCAAGTCGACCGAGGGGAGACCCGGTACTACGGGAGTCCGGACACGGGAAATATTTCCCATCGACGTTTTTGTGCGACTTCAATCACCTGTTAGGTGGATAATATACAGTACTTACCTACATCTGTTATCTGGATGTTTATGTGAATCGAAATAAGGCCACCATTGCATCACACTGTTTTAATTATTAAAATGTATAGAATTGTTTCCAAAAACATTAGTTAACTGCACGGTAATCTTTTTTAAGTTTATATTTCATATACGATCAATAAGCATAATAATTTATGTTCATTTGTATTTACCGAAAATTCACAATCATTTCTGAACAATACACTCAATTACGAGCAGACAAAGGCAAATAAAGCATGTTAATCATTTCCCAAGTTGAGCGCAGCACCACTATGACTGCACTGATAAACTTAAACAACAAGAAATGAGGGCTCCGGAGAGCTATTGAGACTCTCGAAGGGAGAACTCTTCGATACAATGAGGCAATTGCTTGTACTAACAATCCTAGCGCGGACTAGTGAAAGCTTTTTATTTCGTTCGGTCTCTTGCTCACATCGCTCTTATTTTATTAAACACTTTTATTAGTAAGTAGATCGGGGATCGTGTAAAGTGCGGGTGGACAGAATTGTGTAGTGGTATAAAGCGCTCGGGCTGGAGGCAGGCGTCTTCAATCCCCGGGCCGCTGTGAAACTTCCCGCCGCTGTTTTTTATTGCGCAGAATTTAAATGCATTTTTGATGTTACGAGATGACACGCGGCGGACGTCCGCCCCGCCCGCGTCTCACCCCGCGCCCTATAATTTCCCAACTTGAAACTTCACTACGGTATTAAGCCTTGATTGCTTGAAGAAACTTGGAACATTTTGCCGTATTCTTCGGGCTCCCAGTAGATGCTGCGGCGCTAGCGCAGACGTTTATTACTAACAGTGATTTGAATTAATTCGGAATTATTTCGGGAGAAAATTTTATACATTTGAATTTCAGTAACGGGTCGGTATAATTTTAACAGTGGGTATCCACTACATTCGTATTCCATTACGCGATACATTAAAGAGACGATCAATTAATTTGGTATCGCACCTCCAATATAGCGATCAAAAGGGATACCATGTATTTGGATTCTCTATTACGGTTTTCAATTAAGTAGTTGGGGTTTAGTTTCGACCACATCAGAAGCGGTACACGACAATACGTTTAGCGCGCAGGCCGCGGGCCACACGGCACCTGCCCCGCGGATTGACTTCCTCTGCCGGAGTTTTTAGCGTTTACTAAAAGGATTGCCGTGTTCGCACTGATACTTGAGATCGGAAGAAACTTTGGACAATTCCGGTTCTAAAAATACTTTTTGATTACGCAATAGAGTTCGATATTTATTTTATAATTTGGTGTGGCTGTTTTATTGTGTATAAAGTTAGTGTGACGTAGCGTCTCAGGGTCGCAGGCGAGACGTCCGAGCTTCCCTTGGGCGCATTAATTAGCGGGACAAGAGGGGGTGTGGAGGGGGCGCTCATAAAAGTTTACCATTTAATTAGAAGGAGTTCCCGCCCGCCCCTTACCTTTTGTCGTAATGCTGTGAGTATAAGCGCAACTTAGAGATTCTCATTAGTCATGTATTAAGTTTCAAACAGACGGCGACTTCCAATGAGTAGCTTTTTAAAGGGGTGGCCAGGAATAGACTGCTTTTTGAATATTTCACGAATGTACAAGGAGTTAGATTTTTATTATATTACGCATAAATCACGATTACATAAATTAGCTTTATACTGAGAGTTATTTGTTACCTGTCAATTATTTGTTCTGTCCGCATATTGTGACGAGCTTATGGCTACAATTATATTGGAATGGATAAAATTTTAATCTACCTATATTAAATGTGCCGTAGGAAATTAATTATGAATTTAAACATGGACAAGGTATGATTTAAGTAAAAATATATTCTGTTCGTAAGTTAGGTAATATAAAAATATTTGATACGTTTTTGTTTACCCCTTCAAGGAAAAAGCATTAATAATATACCGACTAATTAAAACATTTTAGATAATAATTTTGTAACGTATTTGGGATTTACAACTGATAGTAAAAACCCAACTATAATATAAATATAAATCGCTACATAAAATAATTAATGACGAAATAAAATTAAAGCTATTATAATATAATACACATATCTACGACCTATTTATAGATACAAAACTTCGTTTTGTATGTATAAATTGCTTACATTAAATAAATACATTGTAGTAGGTAATTCAATTAACAGTCCATGTTTAACAACAGAAGTTATCTATAATATAAAATAAATTGCACGTTGTAGTAAGCACACTAAGCTGATAACCTGTACAGTGCAGATATTGTTAAAAAAAACATTTACTAAAATAAATCTTGAAAAATAAACACAAATGTCATTCAACCATTAAAAAAAAACGCGCCATTAAATCATAAACCAGAATAACCGTCGGCGGTCTATTACCAGATTCGAGTCAAATTTAGTGTCTGTAGTAACAAAGGGCTGTCGTAGGTGGCTGTGGTGGAACCCGCGTCTCCAATTAGGCTAATGGACACCACCCGACCTGCATTCATACTCGAAATCCTCCACACCAAGCTGCAGCTAATTTTCGCTTAAACGTTGCGTTGGTTTCAGTTCGGCGGGCCGAACGCGGCGGTTAAAACGCTAGTTGGCTGTTGACAAGTTAGCTTGAAAGGTTTTGCGCAATACCAGACCAACTGCATCGTTTTTTATGTCTTTTTGGACACTTCTCTACTTGATGACAAAGTTTGGTTTTTTAAATTTTGTAACAACATTTTTTTTTTATATAAGCCTATGCACGCAGATTGTCGAACAAGTAGATTTTTTTAAATATCAAATAATAGCAGGTACAAAACTATTAAACCTAAAAGAGCTTTAATTACAAAAACGCATGTACGCGCGTTTATTTAACATTTCTTATGTTTCCACCGCCCGGCCCGTCTGTCTCGCGCTCGCTTCGGCATGCATCGCGACTCATTACTCCACTAATGGAGGCCGTAATGAACCAATCTAACAGATTGCTCTCGAATCTTCAGCCAACACCACTGATTTGAAAGCTCTGCCCTGAGATGCTGCTATCTTTTAAATTAAATACTCTTCTTTAATTACGCTTTTATCAATGTAATTAAAATCAAGCTTGAAACACAAATGAAAACTGACTTTATTTCCTGCACCCACCAACTAAATACTCCAATGGCCCACGTTATATTAGCACCTAATTAAATTTGTTTGGCGGCTCGACACGCGAGTACTAATCGCCAAGGTTAACTCGCGATTTCCACCAACTTGTTCACAACTCCAATTTGTAGCTCCATTTGTGCGACTCTGGAAGTTATATTAAAAGGTCCACAGTAATTTTCTTGACAAACACAATGAATAATGAATGGCGCAATATAAAATTCGGATTGAGGAGGGCGCCTCGTCATGTGTCCCAGCCGACATGTTTGTCTCTCTTAATTCTGTGTGTTTTTGCTAATTGAGTCCCGCTTCGGCATGACCTGAGCACCGTGCACCGCGGGAGCTCGTCATCTCTCGCTTCGTTAATCTATTATTCAGCCAGGAACACTAATTAAAACGTAAACGCGTGCTCTTTATGCGAGTGAGAGTCTCGCACGACACTTGTTCCTTTCTCTTGGTTAACAGGGTGCGAATTCAATCAACTCCAAATTCAACATAAGGCGCAAGATTTATGATCGACACAAATCGAATTCGCTAACAAACAATATCGTATTCGAACGCGGTACGTGGGATACGATACGAGTATATCAATATTGCAGGCGCTATTAATACGTCCGTCTCATGAGCGGGCGGGGTAGCCCCAGCCCCCCACCGGCGCCCCACTCCCCTTAGTCGCCGCTCTTAATTGAATGAGGAGCGGGAATTGTTTCCCAAAATGAAACAATTAATTGTGCAACGGCTATTCCGCCTTACATGGATAATACGTTCGTTTATGGCCTCCTAACGCGGCTGCACGGCGTCCTTTATTGGACCGACTCTAGGAATTTGTGTTCATTGGAGCTCGTATCCAAAATTTAATCGAGAATTTATAAGGACATCTCTTTGTTGTCCCGAGAATGGGAGTTTTTGCAGCTGGCCCAGTCGGGATTGCATTGTGCAATGTTTAAAAAGACGTCGGTTTAAACGTAACCCTTAAGTATTTGCTCCCACAATGCGGGTTCTACATTATGCGCCCGTTCCTCAACTTACGATGGCGAGAACGAGCCTTTTAGTTTCGAGCGAGACGTTTTAAATTTTCATGGTCAGGTCATGGAGCACGTGTAATGTGGTTATACCGCGTGGAAATTCAGTGGAACACGCTAACATGTGGCGCATTCAGCTCGAAGACGCGTCGTAAACCGCCTTTACGCCTCTCGCCGAAACCTCCTCAAAACTTTTCATATTCTCCGGTCATAAAACAAGCCAAAAAATACGACCGACGAAAAACATTGTAAATAGTAGCGGGTTATCGACGCCGAGCCGCGGCCATACTCAGCTCCAAATTAGTTTTTAAAACATAGTTTTAACTATGGTTGTTGCAGTCGAAATTAGTGCTTCTTCCGGGTTTAATACCTTGGGAAATACTGTTTTGTCTTGCACAAATAAATAACCTTTCAGACTAAGTGCATGTAGTAAAACAGACTGGTATTACTAGGCAGGCACGAGGCACCACTAATCACCAAAACATACAGCTGACTCTATCAGTGAGCACACATACAGCAGTATCTTAACACACACGCACACAGGTGTCGCTGGCTCGCAGACGGGGTGGCGGTGTATGCCACTACGAGGGGCACACATTCAATTTGCTATTTATCCGGGAATGGATCTAAGTCATTACTTAGCTGAGCGAGAGAGATGAGAACGGGATGCACTGAAAATTACACGCCGAGCCAGTGTTCACAGCCAGTGCTGGGAACTATGCGTGCCTTCATTTACTCCACAATATGTACCGATCGCATTTGCCAAATGTGCATTGCCTGTACTCAGCAAATTCGATATGAGTAACCAATAAAATTCATTGATTTATTCACGGAGTAGACTCCTTGATACTAGATTCTTTTGTAACAATTGATGAAGGAAACAAATCGGGTGACGTAATCACCTTGTGACTAAACCCTCTTTAATAAATAAAGATTAAAAAAAAAAAAATGAAGGAAACAAATCAGAGAATAATTGATAATATTTCTTAAAAAATAAATTATTTAAAAAATATACTGTATATCAAACCATGACTTAGGACGAGAACCACTTTCCACGGCGTTTAACAAAGCTTATTAATAAAGGAACTTTCCACATAATTAAAAAAACAACGACGTAATTACCCTAATTCCAGAATCTTGCATCGTTCATTTCCTCGCACAGCTAATTTCACATTAGACAAAGTTTTCCAAGTGTAGGACCGCGATCCGGTCAGGGCGTTGGGCGCCCTCAATCACAGGAAGTGCGCCATCTCATTGCGGAAGTGGTTTCTCCTGTCGTCTCACTCGCACGGCCTCGGCTGTTTTGTGTTTTGTAAACTCGTGCCGTTAATGGACAGGCTCGGCTGCTTGATATGCCGCGATCGAATGCATTTCGCTTGATGAAAAACTGCGATTTTTGCGTTTTCTGACAGCACGTGGGCTTACGATTTGTTGTATACGTATTGGATGCTGTTGCTCGACTAATGGACTGGACCAAATGAAAGTTTTTGCTTGTTTTCTTGTTCCGTTGTTTTGAATATATATTATCATCCTATTGTAAATGCCTCCATTTTCCCTGACATGACAGCTTACTAGGGTTGACAATTTGTTTTGGCTTTGATAATCAATTATGTTTTTGGGTTATTTTGTAACACGTTGTATTTCAATCTACTTATATTTGATAAATGTACAGGAAATATGTAAATCCAAACAAATGACTAAACGAAAGAAAAATCATGACTAAAATTCATCACTGAAAATACCAACTTAGTAAGCAGACTTGGTGGTCAATGTTCTCTGTGAGAAGACTTATTAAGCTATAATTATTATGACGATACACCCAGCTGTTACACGGACGATATTATTATAACATCAAACTGGTATATACACGTTATATTCAGCTAGCAGACATGTAAAATAATAACATTAATTAACAATTAATTATATACACAAGTGTAATGTCAGACGTCCTTCGATTACTGCACGTGTATAAGTAACAAAGAAGTTATTTGAATGTATTGTAGTTATTGTCTTAATGCAAATTCGATAGCTGTGTTGACAGCCCGAACAATGGCAGTGTAATTTTTATGACACGCAGATAAACAGGCATCGGCAATAAATTCATTATGACTTTGTTACTTTTATTTTGTTAAAAGTAAGGTAAACTGAACCAGCTGTGACGGTGACTTCATTATGTTTACTTTCTTTAAGAATATTTTATTAATATTTAAATTTGATAATCCAAGAAGTTTGTATAATGTCAGGCCATAAGCTATTTTTAGAATAAAGAACTGCAATTATGAAAAGTTTTCGTGGCCTTTTTGTTTTAAGCTAATGCAAAAGATATCGTATAAAAGCAATTCAAAGTATTTTAAATCATGACACTTATAAATTATACTACCTTACGATATCTTTATTGTAGAAAACAAATAAATTGAAAGCTAAAGCACGTCGATAGATAATAAAATATATTTTAAAGCTATACACCTCCGTGGCGTGCACTGATAAGGGCGCCCGATTAAAATGAATCACAACGGTGCTGCTAATTGGGCTGGGCTGGCGGCTCATCCAATTAGCCCGGACTTAGAAACCCGTGCCCGCAGGCCGCCGGGACCGGCGCACCCCCGCTCTAATCTACCCTGTCTGTTCCACTAATATGAACCGTCACAACCGTGTACACACTGCCTTACTTGTGGGAAACGACTGCATCTACAAAATAGACAATATTAGACCTATAATGATTCACACCAACAATATTGTTGGACTGCTTTTGCCTAAGGCCTCGCTTGAGCGTCGTCTAAATTATTTTTTAACTTTATTTTCAATATTTCTTTTCTAAGCGTGAGTGCCAAACAATTTACGTGTATATTTCGGAATGTTGATGAAAATTCAGTTGTTTAGGCGAGGCGCGGTAACGACTCCTTTCAAGACTTCGCGACGCCTTTAATGACATCGAAGTCGGTGAGGCCGGGTTCGCGTGCGCAGTTCTTGTTATTTCTTTATTACAAAGGAGTGCCTCATTAATTTGGCAGCCCCTCAGGGTTGAGAGAGTCGCGAACCCTTGACCTCGTTCGCGAGAGCCCGCGACACTGAACCGTTCCCAAATTGAAAAGCTTACGCACCTAGCGATACATAATTAACGATCCTCATTACTTGGTAACAGATACCGCGTGGCACTCGCGCCCGCTCCCGCGCCCGCCCCTGCCGCCGCCTCGCCCGCCGGTCACATCCCGTCTTAACTCGCGGACTTTTCGCACGGATTGTGCACAGCCGCCGTTCTCACTACGGAAAACGACATAAAAGTCAAACTTAGATCATTCCAGTTCCAGACATAATTCTTTGACTCATCGTTCCAGCTAGACAGTTTCTATTATCCTTAATAGCATCCGTAAGAGTTTTAAAATGGCTCAGATAGTAAAACTTGTTCTCGGGAAGTGTTCGCAGGCCACGCCGAGCACCGTATCGGAGGAAGTTCGATATTGAATGTCGCGTTTTATTGGATAAATTGGATGGCAAAGCAGGGTAGCGGAAAAATCCTAATTTGCCGTGTATAATAGCAATGGATTGAAGCTGAGACGCGCGGAGTCGCCTCGAGCCGAGGTAGTTCGAAGGAGGGACCGGATACCGCATGTAAAGAGGCTAATGAACGCGGGCTCGGCGGCCGCCGGCGGGGCAACGTGTCCGCGGACTCGTGCATTTTTAATGGCGCACGCTAGCACACTCACTATTAATATTTACCGAACACGTCAAGAGGGTGCACTTTACCTTTTAGTTAACTAGCGTCCGGCCGTTCATTAAATTTTCACGCGCGTCAGTTTCGGGCGAATTTTCCGCGGCGCTGACCGGCCGGTGCTGCCGATAACGAGGCGGACCACGCTCGTTACAGAGCCGAGCCGCTCGCCGCCCGCTCGCCTCGCCCCCCGCGCTCCACAACCCGGCCAAATTTTATTAATAATAAACTGTAACTGAAACGCGGCTTTGAAGTAAGAGACCGACTCGAACGCTCGTTATCGGGAATTATGCGAAATCCTTTGACGTATACACTTATTTCTTTAAAGTTTACGTAAGAATCTACTACGTTATTGTAACTTTACGAGTCCTTAGTAATATATCCAGTATAAGTCAAATTTCACTTTGAACGTAAAACTTGTCGCAGAATTGATTTCACAAGTCTCTGTAGTAAGGGTTACCGATACTTGTAAATAATTTTATGTGAGTAAAAGTGATGTGATTATTAATGATGTCGGTTGGTTTAAGGTCGCGATGTGTAGGGTCGTCAAGTAAGATGAAGTTGTCATTGTCGGCCGGTGCAACAAGACAGGCGTTGACGGCAGATGAGCGCTTATCGCGAGACGGGATGGTGATTAATGATCGGTCATTGAGCCCCCGTGCCGAGAGCCGGCGACACCGCGCTACGACGCGTAGGCTTCAATCATACTCTACGAAACACGGAAGATGAACAGAAGGAGCTTAAAAGACTAGTATTTCGAATTACGCTTAAATTAAAGTAAATATATTATTGATTTGTCGTTACTATAACGATATATTATCTAAAAAATAATAATAAGAAAATTGCTTTGAAAATTAAGCGATGTAATTACACCCAAACAAAGTTTACTAGCAAAAATAATCTAAGTACGCAATCGGTGTAATATCGCAGCATTTAACCCATTATCGGTAGCAACACTTGTGGTATAGTGTGCGCCGAACCTGCGTGTTTCGCGTGCATGAATAAGCAATGAGCGCGGGCGCACGCCACGCGACAAACTGCCGCGGCGCACGCGACGCCCGCCCTACGACCGCCCGCCCTAATTTATTGCCGCCCGCCCAACACTATCACTCTTATATCTTACCTCGCCATATCTTTGGAAGCTTCTTGTGTTTATGGCACTCACGTATTAGGCTAAATTACTAATGATTACAGTGGACCTTTTATTTTGTTTCTCTGTTTGGTCCATCAGTTTATTCAGTCTTAAGCTAGTTGATAGTTGTACGGAGGAACTTGGGGGAGGCCTTTGCCCAGCAGTGGGACAGTATAGGTTAAGGAAAAAAAAGCTAGTTGCGGTTGTATCGCGTGTTCTTATTGTTAGATTATTTCAAACATATGTGTATTATACATAATGGAATAAATAAATAATACCTACTATTAACTTAAAGCAAAATGTAAACGACGTTTTTATTTATTTAATATGAAGTTGTGTTTTTTACGGATCAGATTTACAAGAACACAAAGAAAATTTTCAGGTTTTAAGACGATAGTGACCTTATAGCCGCAAAGCTTCATGTCATCCATTATTGCCGCGAAAAAGGAAAACTTTATAAAGGACATCCTCCACGGAGTCCACAGGTCTTCCAAAGTTCCGGCGCGATGCAATTATTTTTAAGTTGAAAACTTGATGCTTACACATGAAATATTGTTTTATAACTTTGTAATTGTTGCTGGTACGTCTAGTCTGGACAATAGTGAGCCTAACGTAATCAAACCTCGACGTAGGAGGATGATTCAAAACAAAGCGTCGGTCCCTCGCACGTGCTCCACAATAATCAACACGTGCAAGACAAAGGCTTACTTCATAAACCTTCGAGCGGCTTCCAATTCCCGTCAGCGATGCAATATCGTCAAACGTCGGCGTCGCCCAACTGTTTGCCGACCGCTCGAAACGCTGCCGCCTACAACTATTAAATTATTTAGGCCCAGTCTTGCATTGTCTCGCGAAAGTCGGTCTGGCGGGCCCCGATTGTCGTCCGAATCGGGCCGAACCCACCGCCAATATAAACAGCCGTTAGTGTTGTTACAATCGAATAGGAATGTCCCGAATGTGCGAGTATCGCTCGCTAGGAATCGTTTTGTATTGAGTTAGTGCCCGCACGCGTCCCGGTGTGTTTGCTCTAGTAGTTAATGGAATGCCGATGGGCCATTGTGAGCGTAGAGGCGTTTTCTATTCAATAGCCGATATTAAATTGAACGCGCATACGTACGCAGAAGTTCCTTAACGGTATGCCTGTAATAACCGAAATTTGTGGTGAAAGCGGTCCTATTGTCTACGTAATAGAATATCTACTGCGTTTAAACATATGTACCTACCTAGTAGATAACGAAATTTATGCAAATGTATTGTAATTTTGCTTGTTCTGTGATAGATAATTTTGTTGGTTCTAATTAAAATTTGTTAATGAATTCCGAGTATAATTTTATTGCATATCGATTTTACATAACTATGTGTGCCTTGAAATTAGTTATTATCTAAATTTGTTTGACAATGGCTACGACCTTATTGTGGCCCCGATTAAAGCAGTATTATCATTTCTTAGTAGCTAAAAGTTTCTGCCTAGGAACATATATTATGCAAATTAATTAATAATAAATTGGAGATAGGATTTAAGTTTTTAAATTAAAAAGGTATGATTTTTAAATAAAAAATAAAAGAATAACCCAATTTCCTATTCCTATCAGCCAGTATTGAAATTCTTAATAATTATCAAAAAGCTGAGCTTAAAACACCAAAAAACACATCACAAGTATATTACAGTCCGCTGATTCCTTAATAACAACCAAAAATAACGCTCTCCTAATAAAACTGTTCCCTTGAACAATATCGTATATCGGTGATTACGATGCAGCCGAGGTCACGCGACCCCCTGACCCGCCGCCGTGTCCCTGACCTTAGGGTTGCAGACACGACACTATTTTTGGCGACTTGTACGTTTTGCTTCTGCTGCGGTACATAATAACCTCATTTACATTGTTCATGGTAATGTAAAGGATTTTCTTTCTGTTTAAATATTAATTACCTATATGAAGCGGCGGTAGCCTAATGGCTAGGGAGTCAGACTTGCGATTATGTGGTTGCGGGTTCAAATCCCACCCATTCCACTACCTTCGTGAACCCACTCGTAACACAAGCATCTTAGCTTAGCACGAGGGGTACACGAGATTTCTAGTAATGTGCGACCCACATTGCTTGTAATCTTTAAAAAAATATTAATAATAATATGCTTAGGTTAAATGATAAAGCTTTGTAACAAAGCAATACTATAATAATGGTAACTTAAGAATCCTAATTTAAATGGAGAACGGTGTTCTTAATTCAAAATACTAATCGTAACGTTTTTATAGTCAATGGTGATTGGTACAAGTTAAAACAATGAACTTTTTATCGATGACGTATGATGAGAAAAGTAGACATTACTGGAGAGAATTTGATTTGTTCTCCTACTTTTCTGTTCACACATGTAGCGTGTAAGGATATTATAATAATAATATTTTTTGTATTATAATATCGATTACAGTTCATGTGAGGGTCGCGTACTGGCCCGCCACTGACCCCGAATTGCATTCCGTGCCTGATGAGGTCAGGTCAGCTGGGTCCATATAACATCGAAAGCAATCTATTCTCTATAATCTTTACAGGTCTACGGTACTAAGTGATGAAATCTTAATATAATATAGCAAAATATTATGATCCTTCAAGATTTTCAGTGCTTACATGTTTGACTGTCAGAAACAATAATATATATCAGAGGCAAAATAAATTACCGGTATCAACTACAAACAAATATCGACCCTAAACGTCTTCCCAAAGACATCAAATTACTCAAACTAATGTTTTAACTATAACGATGAAACCTAATAGCTCCTCAGTTCACCACAAGCGCGACAAGAGCGTCACCACAACGTACCACTACATCGCCTCACAAATATTATGCATGTTTAATTAACGCCATTCCTAATTCATAATCCGACAGTGATAAATTAGACAGCTCCGTCCGCCCGTAATTAGGTACGCAATTATCGCGGCCCGTTTGAATTCATTAATGCTGAAAGTACCAACGGTAGGTGAACGTGATTTATTAGTCACCTCGCAGTCTTGATAGTAATTAATATCGAGTTACAATCGCCGTCTATCACCACACAGGTATCCCATACCGATTTTTAACACGAACGAGCGCGCCGCGTGAAATAATTAATCAGCTCCACAAGATCCTCATATTGTTTCCCTCGTTCTATTATTAGGCAATAAGCGTGTTTTCCGCGGCCACCGGGCGCACGTAATTGGAAACCCTATACGGCTATTTAATTTACCTAGCCGCCTGAGCCGCACCACCTGGCTCGATGGCGAAACAATTGCCGAGCGCCTAATTATATTTTAATCGCAACATGCCCCCCGCCCTGCTTGCCCGCCAGCGCGCCTGGGGGGGAGGGTCACAACACCACTAATTCATTTGTGCGGCGGGCCTCGGCCAGCGAGCTGCGAGCGCCTCCAGTCCCTGTTTATTCTCATAGGAGAGTTTAGGTCTCCTAAAGCAATACCGACGCTTAAACATATTAACCAAAGCGTTTACGTGAAGGGTTTAATTATGCACTTTACGTTCTTGGGTACAATGGCGTCAAGTTAATTAAGTTCTGCTTGTTTAAAGACTTGACGTGAGTAGATTGTTGCTTTTGAATAAATTTAATTTATGCATGAAAATTCGTCATTTTTGAACGCGCGCTTCATTGTGGATGTTTGGAGGCACTACACAATAACTTACGCGAAGTTAATCAAGTGCAATAAATATTAAAGTTACAATATTGTTAGAACACTCTGTAAACGCGAGCAGCTGTTGCCTTCAACTATGCCAATTGTGTGAAGGCTTTTGTGCGCGGTATTAACTATGAATCTACTATAACAATACATCCGTATCAGCCGCCACTATTCATTAATATTGCGACTACCATAATAACATTGATCAAATTACATGTGACACATGTTATTGATACAAGTTGTTAGAACAACAGCAGTGGCCGATCGGACGCCTCGTGCATTGTGTAGGTAATCAATTTCGCCGCGATATGTGTGAAAAATGGAGGCGAACGGCGGCCTGCACCGGCGGCGCCGCGGCGGCGTGATATATAGCCACTAAATGCTTTACTTACAATTACTTTAAGATATATTGGCAGACGTGGGAAACTAAATACAACATTTATATCAATGGAAAAGGCTATTTCAGTCATGCCAGCAATAAAATAACAAGGAACTAAATACAAATATAACGCTGTTTGTAAAATTAATCAATTTTCTTGAGTAAAGATCAAGTAATAATTTGAAACTTCCCCGTGAAGTTTCAAGGCGTCATGTTGGACGTGTGATGCGATTTAGTGGTGAACTGCTCCTGCGCCCAATCTGCATTAGCATGAAAGCCTCCTTCCTCCTTGAAGGGGCGCGGGGGAGCGGCCCGCGGCGATGCTGCGCATTGGCCATTAGCGTGATTGCAGAACACCCCTCCATCCACGAATTTTTTAGGCCTCTCATCTCATAATACTACATATTTCATTATTTATGTATGTCCTGCTCATACTCCAATCTCTCTCGGAGATTACTCGAGTAATCAACGTTAATTTAGCTCAAGGTTATGTTGTGAGACCATGTTTTAAATTGGAATTATGATTGTTTCAGATGATGGCGTGTTCGTACTTGAGCGCGGCGGGTCGTGCTCCGGAGCCATCAGGCGCAGCGTGCTGGACGCCACCAGCGATGTGTCCTCCGGGGCTAGAGGGGCCCTCGACCATGCCCCCGCCGTACGCCCGGCCATACAACCCGCTCAACCTGCCGGCCGTGCCGGTGCCTCCCGTGCCCGGCCCGTCACAAGAGCCGGCTCTCGATCTGACGAAACCCTCGTCATCCCTCAAGTCTCCGCGGCGTCTCCCGCCAAACGACGAGGAGACAGAGTGACAGTGTTGTGCCACAGACAATTTATTGGACTTGCGACTCGAACAAACTTTTTACTGACTGCACAGGAGTCTGTCAGTAACAATTTGTTTTTCGTCGATGAACTGTTAAGTTATACGTTAGTACCTATTACATATTTAATTTCGGTTGTGAAAATGGCAATTTATATAACTTTAACTTGCTATATATGTAAATTTCCATTAAATTACTGATACTTAAGAGTTGAACAGAACGAGATGTGTTAAACACAAGCGTGTTGTTTCTATTTTAAATTAAAGTGATAATGAACTGAGGAAGTGAAGAGGAAAGATCAAGCATATCTTAATGTTAAAACTTATTTGTTTTCAAAGCACGTTTATTAATTTTTACATTTTTATTTATATGAATTCGGTCCATCGAACAAAATGAATTGAAGCTGCGTATATTGTGAATACTGTTTTAGTAATTTGCGCAGTGTAATTCAATATCGAACCAACAAAGAAACGTTTTACAGCATTTTATTTATAATATTAAATCGAACAATACGTGTACTTATTGTACAAGAAAAATGTAATGAAGTCACTACTAGTTTTGCAAGAGTGTAACCCTAAACATTAATCCAGAGGTATCATAGATAGAGTGATTTTCAGCGATATTATCTCTATATTCAGATCTTCCGATGAAATTGTTAATAATCTTTACTTTATATCAAACGGCGGATCACTTCAAGCCGTATCAAATCATCTTGCATCATTAGTAATAGCCATAACAAATATCTGCTTACCGAAACATTGTCGAATCTTGCCAGAGATTGTACTTTTTACTTTAATTTTAAGTACTGCTGGAAATGTCTGCAAATTTGCTCTACATTTGATGTGAAATGCATTGAAATTTGCTCAACCATATACATTCGCCATCAATTGATATTAAACATTTAACTTACTGATCGTAGACTTGTGATTTATTGCCTCTACGCAATCGATTATCACAATCGATCGTTAAAATCAAGCAAATTTGTAGTCAGCTCAGTAACATTGCAACAACTGTGTTTCTTGCGCACGCACCCCTGTGATTTGCAACTTTGCTGTGTACATAGTTCTCTCGTCTTTTGTTATTTCATTGTAAACGAGCTGTAAATCAAATGACTCGTTATTATACGTTTATATTGTAAATATTAGTATAAACATTATAGATATAAGTAGACACATCTTGTACCTAAAAAGTTTGGGCGCAAAACTTCGTAGCAATAATTTTGATGCCAACATCTTTGAAGTTTAAATTCAAGTTACTAACGGTCTCTGTATATATTGATCTACGTTTTACCAGTTGTTCGATTTTAAATGTATACAGTTAATGTATAAGTAACCTTAAACGCTAACATTCCTTTATATGTGAATCTATGATTAAATCGTTGCATCTATCAATTCCAAATAGATATCAGGTGCCATACCATGAGCTTATTAAGCAAGGTTGTTGCCGCTGTGGAAGCGAGACGCTGCTACGTGCATTGTATAGCTCTGTCTCGCTTCCACAGCGGCAACAACCTTGCTTAATAAGCTCATGGTATAGGCACTGATCACTTGTGTAAGCTCGGTGTTACTTCGAAGTAGTGTATTCTTTATATTCATGGCATTAATAAATTTAATTTTATTCGAATTCATTAGATCTTTAATGAAACTGTATGTGCTTAGATGTATTAACTGACATTGAAGATATAATGACCGGCATACAATATAATGTTAGCGTTTAGTGAATCTTGCCATCTCACGATATGTTTAATTTACGGAAAACACTACAGACTTGGGGTTAGTGACTGGTACTTAAAAAATACCACCACGTTATCAGGGTTGACTGGCGTTAGTACTAAATTGTTAAAAAGACTGTACCAATGGTCTGTGTATTATAAAGTAAGTATTAAAAGGTGTCAACCCTACCATTTATAGTAATCAATGTAGTCATACCCAAAGCCTGTGGCGGTTTGTTAGAGCGACAGTTATGGTGTTACCAGTACACAAAGAAAGAACATACATACCTAGCCTAAGAGAGCCGGTGACAGGAGGAGAAAATAAAATTTTGTAAATTATTTATTTTGTTTCAATTCTAAATATACCCAAATAATGATGAAAAACCCTCATAGACAACACACAAGCTATAACCAACCCGAGTATAAAACACATTTTGAGTACACAGCTTAAAACAATGATACAAAAATCCCCATATTTAGGACTATATTATTTTATTTTATCTACTATATAAAAATAAGTCGGGTTTTCCTTCCTGACGCTATAACTCCAGAACGCACGAACCGATTTCCATGGTTTTGCATTCGTTGGAAAGGTCTTGGGCTCTGTGAGGTTTATAGTAAAGAAAATTCAGGAAAAATATTAAGAGAGAAGCAGGAAGGGAAAATCATTACAAAATAAGGTACCGCGGGCGGTGTCGCGGGGAACAGCTAGTTTATTTATAATAAGGAAAACCAACAGATACACAAAATGTGATAAATCAATACGGATAGGAAACATAAAGCCAATTACAGGTTTCCACGGATAGCTACAGTACAGCATGAGTTAAACATTTAGACAAAACTTAAATATTATGTATGATTGAAGAAAATAAATTTGGATAGTACTATATCAAAGTAATTTCTATTTTTTATTCCAGTTTATCATCCATGAGCTCATAAACAAACTGTAATGGTGGTGTGAGCTCACCGAACCCAAACTGACGATAGAAATTGTTCCCAAAATCGATCGTTATGTTATAATCGATCATTATCTACAACCCTACAGACGCCTTAATAAAGTAATTGGTTGACAGCAGTAGGTACCTGAAATTCTATAGTCGATATCCATCAGTATTGGTACACAATTAAATTATTTATTACGGCCTATACACGTAAATTTTCCAAAGAGAAATTAGTATTATTATTTTTTAGGTTAATTAGGTATTTCTAGCAAAATTGGGTCGCACATTACTAGGTATTCTTGTTAAACCCTCGTGCTCAGCTAAATGCTTGTATTACGAGTGCGTTCACGTCAGAAGTGCAATGGGTGGGTTTCGAACCCGCGACCACATGCCATTTGATAGTAAACCACAAGTAGTCTATATTCAATGCTTTCTTGTGTTCCACAATTTGGTTCTTAAACATACACAGTACACACCCTGAAGTTGCGTAGCATAGGACTTCGGAGTACCTAACCGTAAAGGTAAACGAATTTTCTCTCAGCGCCTTATCAATATAACAGATTTCTTGAAACAAAATGTATATAACTCTACAAACCTAGTTCTCACGCCGACGTCGGAATGTGATACGGGGGCTGCACTGACCCCCATTCCCACGATCCCATGGACTAGGGACAACCTATCTGTTGACCTACGTTAAGGAAAATTGTGGAAACATTTTTTATGAAAACCTGAAAAAGATTTGCGTTTCTTGCCTAATGATAAGTATTATAAAATAGTAATGGATGAATGGTTAAAGTAGTAGTAAGTGAAATACATAGATATTATTATATACTTTTCTAAAAAAGAATAAAATATGGCATTATTGCGACTATAACTACTTTTAATAAACCCCTAATAAAGTAAATTACTTAAGCTCTACAATCTATTTTTCTTAATTGCAGATTGATTATCATCATGGTTACAATAGTTACAGAAAAAAAAGAATAAAAAATGGTATAGTAATGTGTAAGTTACCAACCACTACCTGAGTCTGATGAGACCTAGACCAATTAATAAAAACGTCACGGCCAGTGTAACCGGGCCGAAACGTCGAGCCTTAAAAGGTAAATGCATGAGTTCGCGTTAATTCCCGTGACGTGATTTTATTAAAGTCATGCAACGCGATAATTTAAAAGTTAGTACTTGAAAAATCAATCTTTAAACATTACAACATTCAGCTGAACTAAACTGAAAAGGGGATTTATAAAATAAAAAAAATAAGCTTCAAGAATTAATATCCTAAAGATATCTTTATTAAATTTTATTTAAATTAACTTTAAGTCAGTCATTCAGAAAAAACAAGCAGGCACAAGGAGTAACGTTCACTTTGTTGGATTAAAAATCAAGAAAACATCTGGACGAAATTGTTTAACATTGCAAATTGAACGATTATGTAAACAAGCCATCCAGAAGCCTTTTTTGACGATGTCATGACAAAATAAGTGGACGAGATACCTAATTAGAATTCAACAATATTTCGATTTCAACCTTTGTTTGTGGAGAAGAAAAATGTGAATTAATTTAGCTTTTACTGATAAAGTTTGGTGTAAAGTTTCGTGGATAACACACTTTTCTTTTATTCATTTTACCAATATAAGTAGAGGCTAATAAAAAAGTGTAATATGCGTCAAAAAAGTATTTAGGTATAATCATAGATTTAATCGCAGAAATTTACACAACAAAAAAACAGTTTTTGTGTGTAGTAGGTACCTAGTTTTTTTTTTAATCGGGAACCATTATGTTACTTCTAGACATTCCACTACTACTTAAAGATAAGACATTATTTTCTTATTCTTTAATGATTAAATTCATGTTCAAGTTAGGACACAAAGTATCAAGTCTGATTAGTAAGATAGATTGTCCTTGATCATAACTTGTAGTACTTTACAACTGAACGTAGGTAGGTACTGACAGATTCTAATCGAGATACTTACTATTACGGAAAGCTGTACCAAACAGCGTTGTACGCTATAAAACCTTTAAACTATTAACATAATGGGCTACTTAATTAAGACAAGCGAAATAAAACAACTTAATTTACCTTATACAGAGTACTTAATACGAAATGCAAAAACAATGACATACATTCCCACGAAATAACTCCCACTGGCAATGGCAGCTAATTTGTGAAGTGAAGAAAACCATAAAATAAATTAACGAACATAAAAGGATGATAAGAAATTACAAATCTCATTCCGCTGAGTTGTTTAACATTTAACAACAAAACATGGCGGCCGGCGCGTCTTCCTAAAGACAACGAATTTCAATGCATTCCTTTTTCGAAAATATATTTTTCAAAAATGTTTTCTTTTTTGGCCATTATGTGACAAATCTGTGAACACGTTCACGTTACATCGAGTTTCGTCCAATGAGTCCACATGAAACCCACCGAACTGGGTTTGAATCAGCCTGTAATCTGAGCCGAACCTCTATATCATATCGGCCGTATTTGTCGCCCTTACCACGCTTTATAGTTATGTCAATCGGGGCTGCGGCAGTCGATCGTTTGGAAGATACCAATGACTTACCTAATTGGTACCTAATTAGTAGCTTTTTTAAATGGCTTTTCTATTTTCACATACATTTATGATTTCCAAGCTAATAAATCATATAAGTATCTACTTAAAAGTTAAGTAGGTACACTAAAATTACCACTCAATTAATGTGACAACAGGTACATTTATACACTCACAAACAGAAGAATAATAAATTATTTCTAATTGGCGATCCTGTAGATATTGAAATATACAGAAGAAAAAATATCTTTAAAGTAACGACAACTAAGTATAACTATAACCTCACTAGTATTTTTGACGTGATATTCCGTCGAGAACTTGTATTAGGTCCGCAATGGAGTGCACAGACGAAAGCGCCTCACGCCTGCTGGGCACGAGTTTGGTCTGACAATTGGATTATCTTGCCGGCAAGTATTTCACAACAGAAAAATATGATCGAAATAACTTCCCCCCGATAGTTAATTTTAAATAAGTTTTCTTTTCTATTAGTGGGAGAACGAAAATGGTATGAAGAGATAAGCGACTTTAGTGATACGATAGTTTAAATTCAGACAGCATGAAGTTTTTTTTTTTCTTTTTCCAGAGCTAGGCTAGGTTTCTATAAGAATTAAATCAACTTTGAACAAATTACATTATTTAATAAATTAGCCGAAAGCAAAACGTTTAAGAATCAAATCAAATTTGAATAAAGGTTAAACTAAGGTTAAGGTACTTAGGTATTTCCTCAAATGTGATGTAAGCCACTATTTTAGTAGGTCATCATTTACTCAACCTATGACAAACAAATGACTGAATCGGGTTTTCCTTTCTCAAAAAACCCACTGTAAATACAGTAGAGATTTTGATTTAATTTTCAATACATCTCATTAACAGACATCCGAGGCGGTGAGCCCAGGGGTTTTATCACAATTTATCCGCCGGCAGGACCAATTACGCAGCCAGGCTTCCTTCCTGATAGACGCACCATCAAATATGTACCTCGGCCTTTTGCGAGAAATGGCGAAAAATACCGAGAGGTCTGATTGACGTGCGGACACGAGTATGAATGAATGATGGGCGGCATACACGGGAGACTAATCAATAGAGTCGCCTGCAGGCTACCCTGCAATATTCACGTTAGTAATGGCTGACTACGACCAGCTCAACTGTAGGCCACGAAACATGCAGCAGGACACCCGTTACAATTTTCAGAAGTTATAGGTTTTACAACAACATATTGCTTAGGTACCATTTTTATATAGACTGTATACAAGTACCTTACATTCTTGATACTTGCACTTTTATTATTTTCTAATTTAAACAGCTAATAATCTAAAATGAAAAACAATTCTTTTGTATTTTCAGACTATGTTTCTTCTCCAAATTATTTATTTACAATGTTATCCCCTCAAAAATTTGAATGGAATTTGCAAGGGAAGACTTAATAAAAATGTGACTCGACACAATAACAACTAATTATAATTTTCTTCATCAACCGACGTTGGGTCGCGGGAACCTTTTCCAAGTAATTCCTACGAACATCCGGTGCCCGATTAGGCGGTTGATCCCAATTGAAACCAATTTTTACAACCTGGAAATGAATTACTTACATTGTATTTCGTTAAAACATAACTACTTTTAAATAGATTTATTCGCAGAAGATACCTGTAAATTTTGATCGTCATGCTAATTATGTTATAGTTAATTTATTTGATTGGCCTGCTGGTCTAGTGATTAGTGACCCTGTATGCTAGGCCGGAGGTCAGTTCGATTCCCACCCAGGACAAATATTTGTGTGATTAGCATTATCATTTGGTCTGTGTCTGGGTGTAATTTATCTATAGTATGTATGTTTTTAGAAATATATAAATATGGGTTCAATCAACGAGAAAGATAGTGAATCTTTTATTGATAGAATTAAGTTTATGATTTTGAAATAATTACTTACTTAACTATTTATAATTTCAGCCTGTATTTTGCCTATACATGAAATAGCATCAAACAAGGTAAAGTTGCTTAGCTTTTTAATAAAAACTGATATTTTCAATTTCAATAAATGCCACTATTATCTCAAAGAAAACATATAATTTCTTGGGTTACATAATTTCTTAACAAAATAAAAGTTTTAGGGATGATCTCATTTGTGTATTAACAAGCCAGGACATGTCGTGACTCGTTTCGACCCGGAGCAATTGTTAACTGTAAGTAAGTCGGTGAGGGTCACTGCGAGAGCCCTTGTCCATCGTACAACCCGCGCAATAAGTTTTGCGCGTTTATTTGTTGTTATTTTCTTAAAATAATAATTTAATTATAATTAGAATTACAATAATAATAAATTGCAAAAGAAATTGCAATTGTTGAGCAAAGGACCCGCACTTCTTGACACGAACTAATTCCCAGTTTTTTGATCCCGGGTGTTAACCCGTTACCATTACTTAGCTAATTTATTGTAATAATTTATAATGGTTAAATTTGCCAAGTAATGGTTACAAAACGCGATTTTTCATCAATTTTTATATCTATCAAATGGACAAATAAGTTGAAGAGTTAATTAATATTTCATTTGTAAGAATAAAATTTGATTAATAAACGCGTTCTAACGAAGTTCGAAACCATTAATTAGCATATTATTTTAACCATTGGTTGAGTTAATTCGGGATCAAAAAACTGGGCCTTTAGTCGAGCTATGCGCTCAAAAATGAATGGAGCATTCGCTTATACCCACAAAAGTAGAAATAATCTACTATATAAAAATAAGTCGCGTTTTCCTTCCTGACGCTATCACTCCAGAACGCACGAACCGATTTCTACGGTTTTGCATTCGTTGGAAAGGTCTCGGGCTCCGTGAGGTTTATAGTAAAGAAAATTCTCAATTACATAAAAAAAATTTAGACCGCGGGCGGAGCTGCGGGAAACAGCTAGTAACATATAAAACAAATATAGATAGGTAGCAGAACGTAACTTAATAGTTTAAAAAATTCTGCCAGCAGACCCAAGACACGGCAGCAAAGTCCATAAATGTCGTAATTAGTAATTGGTTGATTCATTTCTCTGGGTTATGGATTGAGTGTTGAACAGAATTCGCTTCAATATTAGCTCATTGTTTACACTGAGGCTGAGGCTACATTAGGCCGCGACGCGACCTGCGACACATGAGCGATTAAAACAAGTAAATGAATGCTCACGTATATGGCTACACCGTACATCAAATATTACTAGCGATCTTTGATTTCTTTATGCGATAGGAACAACATTACTGAAATCACGGCATCGGCTACATCAACATATGAGCGAAATTGAAGCGAATTTATTAGAAAATTTCTCACTTGCACGACTAGTTCAATAGTGCTGCTAAATATGCGTGTGGCTACATTATGCGTATAGTAAACCGTGATGGATGATTTGATCGCCGCGAATGTTTTAAGATCATTAAAATGCGATGAACTACCGAATTCTCAGCGAAATCGCTGTTTTTCTCTTTTTATAGTGTAGCCGCATGAATCGCTCTTGCTAATTCGTTGTTGAGCATGTGAACTGTAGCCATGTCATCGCCGAATATACGCCGGAATTTCGCTTGTAATGTAGCCATACCATGTTTTTCTCGTTTCGCTCTTCCAGTCGCATCGCAAATCGCTGCCTACTGTAGCCTCAGCCTGAGTATAGCCATTGCGCAGTTCTGAAGCTCTACGCAGTAAAGGTAATAAAATCGGCAACTAATTATAGAACTTAACATGTTTGTAAGTTTGTAATATACGTAATAACCCCGTGATCTCGAAATTCTGTTCACCACGAAAAGCTTTACGTTTTACAGTTGTTTAATTGATTGTAGTATTGACAATACTTTGGCCAAGATTTTGGTTATATATTATATATTAGGTATGAATGAAAACATGCACATTATCATGAAAGCATCCAAAACCAATGAGATTTTTGCATTATTTGATGTTAAGTGCTCAACCTTTGCAAAAAATAAACGAAACCGAAACTTCAAAATATAAAGAAATAACCTCAAATTTCACCAATCCGCGCCAACAAAACTTGATATGCGAACTGTACGTTGTTTTCTTACAGACTGAGCTTATTATGATACACTTTAATAATGTTAGCATACATCATTATGTGTTCGTTGTCCGTCGAGGCATGCTAACATGCCGACGGTGCTTACATATAAGAAGAACGTAACGATCCTATTTGGTGGAATACTAATGAACGTCGGCCCTTCTGCTCTGCTATTTTCTTTATGGAAATCTGAGAATGTTCATAAGTTAGTATAGTATTATATGAAGTTTGAACTGTATTAATTACTATGTAGATGTGTGAACTATGATTTAGATTTAGTATCTACAGTTCGTGTTTTTCACGTACGATTTTTTCTTGTTCGACTTTCATTACTTACAATTGCAAAATCATTTAGCAATCATCAAAAGGAATATTAATGAACTCCTAAATTCCAGAAGGTGTCATATTTCTCACGCCTTTTTTTATTAAGTGTTAGTATGTAACTTACCTTAAAAAAAGCACAAGTAGCATTATTAATGTTTAATTTTTTAGCGTAATTTACAAGCTGTTTTAGTTCAGGCATTTTAGATTTATTTAGAGTTTTGCTAAAATCTTTGTTTTGAACGGGGACATAGACATCTATGCATTAATTAGTAGTTTTTACAATTGATTAAACACTACATTATTTACACAATACATTACTTTTAGAGATTAATGGAATAATACCATACCAACAAGATTTTTGATGTTATAATATATTGCAAATATTGTGTTATGTTAATACAGAACTTTTATTGCAAATCTAATCTATAAAATAATTGATTTTAAGTTTAAACGTTAAAATAACAAAGGCCCAGCCAATAAAAACTGTGTAATTGACCAAACAATGAGTTCTTCTGCTCTGACATCCGTTCTTAAAAACTGGCTAAGTCGGCATTGAGAGACAATACAACCTTATTACACATTCTTAGTTGCTGCAAGCATTAAAAAGCTAAGTAAATGCAGCCTTCAGTCTTCTGTCAGTTACGTCGTCATACAGCAGACATAACCTAACCCTATTGTATCCCCATAATTCCCGCAATCCGCACAGTAATAAATTAACGCCATTACTAAATTATTCCCAGTTTCTAGATTAATCTAGAAGTCGGGCCGCAGTCCGACGCGGCCTCTCTTACATTATTACAGCATTCATTAGAGTTCGCTAATTACTCCTTGCTTTAATGAATAAGCTCTAATGAACCACTTTCTGTTAATTAAAGGCGGCGTGGGGTGGGGGGAGGGTCGGTTGGAAGGAGGAACTTTTCTCCGGGCTCTGATTGCAAATGTGAATTTGTGTAAGTCTGAGTGGAAAGAGTGTTTCCAATGAAAAGGGGTAATGAGGCGGTCGAGTGAGCCCGAATTAGTTGCAACTGCGCGCCTAGATAAATTACATGAGTCTCGCTAGTTGCTGTCGTCAACAAATAAACTACAACTAAGGTTAAAGTTTTCTACTAATTATAATTAATTGCTTAATTAGCTGTTCATCAAATCTCTTTGAAGCTACCTTTGGTTAAGCTAATTCGTTTGTATAATTCTTTGCTGTTTTATCGAAATAAGTAGATGCTCGTAGTTTTTATTACATTACTAATTATTATTGAGATGAAAATGATACTAACGTTCGAACATAAGATATCGATTGAGATAAAAAAAGGAAACAAACACTTAAAAAATTCCGCTTTAAAAAGTGCGGAAATTAAATTGATCATTTACAATTTAAATAATTATAAAAAAAAATATTATGTTATGATAATTTTATGCTACCTATTAAAATTTCTTCGTAATCTTTTTACTTTAACTGATTTACCTCTACGAATTTTCTAGAAATTCTAGTAACAAATACCGACTAAAGTCCCAGCGCCTAGCCAACTGTCATTTCTACAAGCGTTAACGATGAGAGAAATCGCTATGACATCAAATATATGGAAATGACATTTGTTTTCTTTAAGTCACTTGACTTAGACTTGTAATTTCCATACATTTGAGCGATTCGTTCAGCGTTATCGCTTATTAAAATGTCACTTGCCTAGGGGGGCTGTACCCAGATACCATTTAGGTACATCGTACTGCTGAAATTCTGTATAGGTCGATTCAAACTTAATGGCGGCTGTGAACATGAGGCGAGTCGCTGCGTAGTAACAAATGTATGCACCAAGGGGGGGGCAGGCCAAAGTACTGCGCAGAGTAACTCCACAGCTGCCATTAAGTTTAAGTTGACTTTTTTTTAATCCCGAGGGAATTCCTCATGGACTTCCTCCGCCCTGAGGAAGGCGGAAGGGTATGCTGGACTCTTACCGGCTAAAACCGCCGGAGTGCTTCTCCCTTCCCCTATACTGGGGACATTGCGGGAACGCGTTACAAACAACCGCGAAAGTTAAATTGACCTATAACAAGTAAATTAAACATGTAAATCTATCCAATACTAGTTCTGTATGTAACATAATAAATATTAAACAACGTTAATTATTATTGCTAACGAAAGTATGACGAGTGAAGACACAACGTATGAATTTATGAATATTTTCAAACAAAGATATACCGCGCGGTACCGGGGTATTTTCGCAATACATTGTTCGCTATCTACTGAAATTGGTATGAATGTGTTAATATAATGGTGATATTGTTTACTGAAATATATTTTCCTTGTTACCTGTATTTAAGTAGATTTCAGAACTTTGCGTTTAACTATTTGACCTTTTAGCTGGCATGTTTGTTGATGGGTGGAGGTGAAAGACCTGTTTCTGAAATAGGACAGACCTAGTGCTACACGTTTGTGTATATTTTTGCATAACTGTATAAGCTAATAAGTATATAAACAGCTTAGGTAAGGTACGTTTAAAATAATAAGTTACACTAATAAACAGGAAGTTTTGGAAATCAAAATAAAGATTCGTTGGTGAACTTACTGGTATTTCGCAGAAATGTGCTATGAAGGTGTCTATTTTCTAAAAAAAAATCAGGTTACTAATGACATAAAACTTCACATATAGAGTAAGACGTAAGTACCTACGGAGAAAGAAGAGATACTGCTCCGATCCCAAATAAAATTGGGAAAAGGACAGGATGGTGATAAGTAGTTACAAGAAATAGCTAAGAACTACTTTACCAGAATTATATTTTAATAACAATTGCAATTTATCTTATCTTATATCTTTAAACGAACAATTCTTGTATATATATATATATATAATCGGAATCTCGGAAACGGCTGCAACGATTTTCATGAAATTTAGTATGCGGGGAGTTTCGGGGGCGTTAAATCGATCTAGCTAGGATTCATTTTCAGAAAATATCGTTTTATCCGTGTTTTTAGTAATCTTAAATCTTTAAACGAGCAATTCTTGTATTTACGGCCATCTATACTGTTACAATTGAAAATAAACAAAATATTACATTTGAATTTGGAATCTGTCATTTATATGATTGGTAAAAAGTTTGTGTTCCGGGCTATTAATAGGTGCAATGAGATCTCCTCTGTTTGTGACAGAAAAAGATCAGAGCGTCCACGTAGTTTTCGTACGAAAAAGGTGGTCAAAGCAGTAAGGGAAAGAATTCGAAGAAATCCTGTCCGAAAGCAAAAAAAATTATCTCGGGAGATGAAGATAGCACCTAGAACCATGTCACGTATTTTAAAAGATGACTTAGGATTTGCAGCCTTTAAAAGACGTACTGGTCATTTCTTAACTGATAAAAAAAAATACGGTGGTAAAATCGAAACAACTACTGAAGCGGTACGCAAAAGGTCACAGAAAAATTTTGTTTACGGATGAGAATTTTTTTACAATTTTGATCAACTTTTTAACATAATTATTTAAGGATTCAACGGTTAACTCACACGCATTCTCATCGCGACTCGCGACACCGCCGCCGCCGCGTCAGCTCATGATTAAGGACTCCTATTGAGTCTGAAACTATTCGGGCGATTCCGAGAATGCGCGTGAGTAAACTGTTGAATCCTTAAATAATTATGAATTCGTCTCACGGAAGTTATTATAATAACTTTTTAACAAACTAAATGACCGTATTTATGTTCACAGCTCTAAGAAAGTTTCCCAATTAGTCGACAAAGTGCAACGTGGGCATTATCCAACATTAGTGATGGTTTTTTTAATAGCCCACCTATTAGCTATGAAGGAGTGACTGAGCCATACTTTTTGAAAAAGGTATCAAAACATCGGCACAAGGGTATCAAGATACCATTCTTGAGAAGGTAGTGAAGTAACAACACCATGTTCAATATTCTTAATATTCAATATTCATACTTCCTCATTTCATCAGTATGTAATTCGTATTTAAATACAATTTCTAAAAAACACACTACCAAAAAAAAACGAGCAAAGCTCGGTGATCCAGGTACTTTTTATAATAAGTAAGGAATTACATACGTACCTACCTACTAGTATCCTGAATCTCCACTGAATCCTACTATTTCATTTCGTGTCGAGGGCAGTGACCATAAAATCTGCTACGAGAACCGCTTTATGAACAATTATAATTTATTCATCTTCTTATTCTTCGATGGCAATAATATAGTGTCGGCCCTGATTCAGGTCAGATTTCAGGGCCCTGAAATCTGCTACGAGAACTGCATTGTCAGTAGATCGTCCAGCGTGCAGGTGTAAGGGACAAATGACAAGATTACATGTTCATATTCATATTCTTTATTGCAATCCATAATGTACATTAATACCTAGGTACCTGATGGGCACAGCAAGTAGAAGAGAGGAAGGCGTTTTATGTAGATATAGTATTAGTTAATGCATGTATTATACACTTATAGCTAGATGTATTGTGTCAATGTTTCATCCCCCAATAATCACAGCGTAGCTGGTAGGCACCTAATTAAAATTGCGCTACGTATTGCATTGCATTCAATAACATATCTTTATTGTAACGATTCCAGATACTAGTTAGTCGGGGCACGTCAAAACGAGGCCAATAGAACACATAAATGGGGATCACGAAGCAGAATAATAACCAATCAAATCGGCGCGTTAACGGTACATGTATGGGACAGTTAACATGGCTGTTACGTCTTCATTAACTGAACCACGGGAATTAGAACACATAGATTGTGATTGACAAGGCTACCACTGATTAGGATACTCAATGGTTAGATATATACAAGGTTCTACGTATATTAGTTATAATTTTGAAATACTGCTATTTCCTCTAGAATTAAGAAATGAAAGTTGTTTATTTCCATGGAAAAAGAAGCTGTCACTATTGAGCAACGTCCCCCCCCCCCACTCTTCTTCCATTTGTCCCTCTCACGAGCCGCGAGTGACCAGTTTGATAAAAATGAAACTATATCAAACCATAGACAATTACAAAAAGATACCGTTCCATAAAAATCTGTCTTAAGCTGGCGAAAGATATTAAGTATCCACTTTACCTACTTTTTATAGAAGGTTGTTCGTTTCTATGGACAGAAGCAATATTTCAGATAATGTTCACGTATCATTGAAAAAAAAGTATAAAAGCTTCTTTTGTTTTCTAAAAATGATTATCGTATGAATGCCTAAACCCTCTAACTGCAACTGCTGAAATTTGATGTCAACAACCGCTCTTGCATATAAATAATAATTGCTTAAAAATACAATATAAAAATATTTTTAAATAGTTATATTGGTAACTAGTTGTTACCAGTCCAGCCATTGTCAACCACAAAATGTGTACATTTTATGGCAATGGCTGAATTTTAAAGCACAGCTAGCTTGTGTAACCTTATATTAAAACACGAGATCACAATATAGTAGTTACCTACAAGTAATTTAGGAGTGGTCTCAAGAAAGATCACCCTATGGTTTCCCACGGGAGTCGTAAGTGCTACGAACGGATACTCAAGAATGACGTTTTATTGCAAACTCCACGGAACCACGTATAAGTCATCTCACTAAACATAAAGTAGTATTTATAATTAACTTATGAATAAGTAGTATTGCGCAATAATTTTACAGTTCTTGCTTAACTTTTATTTATCAGGAAATAAGGCCTCAATTTCTATCACATGTAATATTATAACTATGTATTATAAAAGTTGATTGAGTTCATAATGGGTTTTGCGGGCCCTACTACTACCTAATTATCTAGACCTACCTTATTATTTTTTTTTTTTAAATAGATTACTAGTAATGTGGGTCGCACATTACTAGTAATCTCGTTAACCCCTCGTGCTAAGCTAAGATGCTTGTGTTACGAGTGGGTTCACGTCAGTAGTGTAATGGGTGGGATTCGAACCCGCAACCACATGATCGCAAGTCCGACGCCCTAGCCATTAGGCTACCGCCGCTTAAATTATGTACTAGCTAGTTACCTCTCCAATGCAACGCTTTTGCTATTGATATGACACAGAGTAGGTACAGAATAAATACTTGCTTTTCTTATATTTTAATGTCTCTCATTGAGTTTTCACGTTCAGCGAAGCTCAACCGTTTCACGGCTCCCTTGAATGAATGGATGAAGCTATAAAAAGCATATTGCCAACAACCGCTAATGTACCTACCTCCTCACATAATTCCTGAGTCGTACAGGATTCTGATGAAACCATTACTACGTTTTACTAAGAGAGCGAATGTTCAAACAATTAACTAATTATCGGTGGTTTTAGGACACGTTATGAAAATGTACTCGGAGGTGCGTAACTTGAATAATCAATAAGCGTGAAACGACCAAGGATTCTAAGGAATTGACAAATATG
Source organism: Plusia festucae (assembly GCA_950381575.1). Lineage (NCBI taxonomy): Eukaryota > Metazoa > Arthropoda > Insecta > Lepidoptera > Noctuidae > Plusia > Plusia festucae. The sequence goes on from OX494434.1 coordinate 11,384,943, forward strand.
GAGGCGGTGTGCGTATAAATACGAGCATCGGGCTTATAATTCATTATAGCACACACAGTTTGGAACGAACACAGGCCCACTGAACCCACCTAACAACATGTTCAGTTTCATCGCGGTAAGAAGCCGACCCTTTTAATCAACGAGGATTATAATTTTCTAAGTTCAGAAATTTATGATTGAGAACTTCCCCTCATTATAATTTAATTGTATCGCTCGTAAATTTAATTAAAAGTTAATTCCTTTAGTGAAATGGGAATTTGATTGGCTTCGTTTTATTCCTGCAATTTATTATTTATTAAACCTACGTGTTGCATTTATTTTCAGATTGCTTGCTTGCTCGGCGTGGCGTCAGCAGTCCCATCTGGCTATGGGGCGCTACCCATCGCTACCGGCAGTATTGTAAGGAAACCTTTAATTTCGAACTTTCTTTTGCACGATAAGTAGATTATTTTTGAATGTAGCTTTTTGGTTTTACAGTCAGTTCCTCGTTACGGTTTCAACTATGCGGTCAACGACCCCCTGACTGGAGACAACAAGGCTCAGACGGAGTCTCGCGACGGTGGTGTCGTTAAGGGCTCTTACTCGCTGACTGAGCCCGATGGCACCCTGAGGGTGGTAGACTACACCGCCGACCCCGTCTCTGGGTTCAACGCTGTAGTGAAGCGTGTTGGCCCAGCCGCTCACCCACAGACGTACGTCGCTGCTCCCATAGTTAGCAAGCAGATTGTGGCTCCTATCGCCGCCGCACCCATCGCCCCGATAGCCACTGGATACGCTTCATCCAGCATTGTTGGCCTCGGTGGTTACGGAGGCTGGGGACACAGCGGTCTTGGCCTCGGCGGAGCTGGCATTGGCCTTGGCGGTTACTCAGGCCTGGGCTACGGAGGCCTGGGATACGGAGGCCTCGGCTACGGCATCGGAGGACTTGGAGGCCTCGGTGACTGGAAGCACTAAGTGATAACAAGTGCCTGAACCCCCACGGACATTGACCTTACTTTCCTTTCGCATCTGAATGCTCCTTGTTCATAGGCGATACGAATAGTATAGGTTGATCATGTATTGTGAAATACTGGAATAAATAAGTGTCTCTGTGTTGTAAATAACTTTTTGGTTTGCTTTCGTGAATTTGAACACACCCCCTTTTTATAGCACACACAATGGTCAATGTTTGCCAGCTTAACATCTAGTAAAACATGTCTGTACTAGATTTATAAGAGTACTAGCTTTTGCTCGCGGCTTCGCCCGCGTTTGCGTCGGTTACCGCGGCAAATTATAGCCTATAGCTTCCTCAATAAGTGGGCTATCTAACAGTGAAAGAATTATTCAAATCGGACCAGAAGTTCCTGAGATTAGCGCGTTCAACTCTTCAGCTTTATAATATTAGTATTTTATAAAAACCGACGACTAAATCAAGATCAAGATTTTAATTTGCTTTTACTAGGAAATGAGAAGAATAACAGTAACACGTATTCCTTGAGTAAAATTAACTAACACCAGCAGGATAATACAAGTGCAAGGCTCGGAACCGGTTTAAAAAATACCGGTTTATTTCGGTTTAGCTCTTATTTTTTCTTCAGAACGTGAAAGAGTTGAGATTCTTCCAAATAAAACAACCAAGTACATTTAGCTACACAATTATATTTCATAATAAATACCATCGACACATTTATCCGTCATACTTAAATGCACATATTATTTGAGCGGTTACACCGTCGTCATGGCAACCACATCGACAAGTAACGTACTTTTTATATAAATTGAAATATTTACACGAAATATCCAAGGATTACATATTAATCAGATACTTGGTTTAAAATACCGTTTCTAGGCACACATACGCAATAGCAATGCAACATAATGTTAACAATAGTAAGGTTTTTACATTTTTTATACACAGCTGTACGTATTTTAGCTAAGCGTTAAGTTTATTTTTAATCGCGGCTTGGAAATCGAATTTTGTGTCATATTTGTCTGATACATCAAAATAAAAAAAAACAACTACGGTATAGAAGATATTTAATGGAATGTATAATATAATTCTTAAATTCAATTATACTTCTGTTTTCACGTGTAAAGTTCAGACTAAATTTAAAAGTATGAAAATATCGTATGTGTATACAGCATGTAACAAAAACCCTGTCCGATCTCTGAGAGTATTATTCGGTATCGAACTGCGAACACATAATACGTAACTATTAAATGGATTGGAGATTATAATTTTTCCCCAGTCAAAATAATTAAATACAAATAAAAACTGATCCAAGGCAACAGCTGAACAACTGACTGCTCCTGATACTTACTACCTACAGTTTTGTGTCAAAGAGCCTATGCGAGACGGTTCATGAACTACCACGAATACGCGTTTATTGGATCTGACAGGGGTTTTGTTACATGTTGTAGATACGAATATTTCTACTCAAGTATCTGTGTAATAAGTAATCTGTGAACGAGAACATTCGCCTATATTAATAATACAATAAATCTTGTTGCTCTGCCCGGCTATGATCGGCGTTACGTCCCTTTCCGCGAAAGGCCCTCGCCGAAGAGAATCAGGCAGAGGCGGTCCACGAGGTAAGCGAACACCATGTCCGCTATCAACACTTGAACAAGAATGAGCCGGTACTGGAACAAAACAGAAAAACTTGAAATAAAGGATTGGTTAAATGTATTTTTTTAGGATAAGCGACGGGATATAGTAATTCCGTGTGTTATTATAAACATAATTAATAATAATAATATCTTGAGACAGCTCACACACGGCCATCTGATCCCAAACTAGGCAGAGCCACCAGAAAACTGATAAACATACTTATATATTTCTAATTACATACATACCTATTATAGATAAATAACACTCAGACACAGAACAAATGATCTTGCTCATCACACAAAGATTTGTCCTGGGTGGGAATCGAACCCACGACCTCCGGCTTAACAGTCAGGATCACTAACCAGTAGACTATCAGGCCCGCTAAATTATATCTTTGAGTTGGACTTGAAACCCAAAAGTAGGAAAAATCCAAATTTTGAAGTAAGAAATGACAAATAGAAAGCATCTTATCTCTTCTTCAATTTCTACGTAATATGTTTACTAGGAATGAGGGTCGCATATCACAAGTATTCTTGTAAGCCCCTCGTGCTAAGCACGCTTTGTTATATTTTTCATTACCATGTTTTTTTATTAATTATATTTGCTTTGCATATTGTTCTTCAACATATTATACTACTATTTTATAACTAGGAGTGCTATTAGCTCAAATTATTCGAAATAGTTCGAGTTTCGAGTTAGCGACAGTTTCGACTACAGGATTATTTTTTATGGAGTGCGTATATTCAACGAGGTAATCAGGTGCATAAAACTTAAAATTGAAAATCATCTTTTCATACAAACATAAGTCACATGACATATCACTTTGTATGAAAAGTTCAATTTCCATTTTAAGATTTCGACCTGTTCCTTGGGGAAAGTTGTTCAGTTTTATGCACCTAATTACCTCGTTGAATATACGCACTCCTTTTAAAATAATCCAGAATCATAATTGTTAGAAAACGTCAATTCGTTCATTCCATGCAATCGTTCATTCGTATTTTTTTTAAGTTCTACCGCTGTTAACCTGCACACAGGCTTTGTCTGCATCACCGGACTTGTAGATCATTCGTAACTCACATCAGGCGGAGCGGAAAGTACACGGCCTCGAACAAATCATTTCATCTATTGATTGAAATGACTTCATTCCATTCACTCTATCATTCAGATTCATTCGCATCTCATTCAGTTTTTTTTAACTGGTTTCTTACATCAGGCGGGAAGTAGACGATCTCGAACATGTTGGAGAGGTCCGGGAAGACGCCGGCGGCCAGCGCCAGCACCGCGCCGCCGGACACCACGATGCTGTACAGCAGCGGCTTGTTGTCCCGCAGACCCTCCATGAATGGCTCACCCTACAAGGAAAATTAAACAATTCAAACAAAACGTTTAATTTATCTGTGTTTTTAACCCCTACCTTTGAAGAAGCAATATTTCAGTTGATTTACAATAAAATCAAACGATTAATCTGTTGAACGTCAGTGGAGGGATGAGGTGACTTTTATGATTGAGGAATTTTATGACACTCCGCGCCTCCACCATTAGTGCAGTGGCATGAATTGCTGTAAGTGGTTGTATTTTTATAAACGGAGATGATAAAAAAAAGAAGCGGACCTACAGACCCATGAAATACAACTACTTAAATAATTGCGCATTTAACCAATTTATATGAAACTAGCTGTTTCCCGCAGCTCCGCCCGCGGTCTAATTTTTTTTATGTAATTGAGAATTTTCTTTACTATAAACCTCACGGAGCCCGAGACCTTTCCAACGAATGCAAAACCGTGGAAATCGGTTCGTGCGTTCTGGAGTTATAGCGTCAGGAAGGAAAACCCGACTTATTTTTATATAGTAGACTAGCTGTTCCCCGCGACTCCGCCCGCGGTATCTAATTTTTTTGTAAAACATATAGCCTTTGTTACTCAGAGTGATTGTAGCTTTCTAATAGTGAAAGATTTTTTTTAAATCGGCACAGTAGTTTTTGAGTTTATTCATTATAGCTGTTCCCGCGATTTCGTCCGTGGTACATAATTTTTTGTAAAAAAATATAGCCTATGTTACTATTTGTCCTTGTATCTGTGATGGCAAACAATAAAAAAAGTATGTCTAACAACAATTTTTTTTCCTGCTTTTCTCTTGAAATTTTTCCTGAATTTTCTTTACTATAAACCTCACGGAGCCCGAGACCTTCCCAACGAATGCAAAACCGTGGAAATCGGTTCGTGCGTTCTGGAGTTATAGCGTCAGGAAGGAAAACCTGACTTATTTTTATATAGTAGATTAAACTACACCTTTGCAGGGGTACGGACAGACTCATGACACCTAAGGTGTAAAAACTTCTTAACTAAACTAAAGTCAGTTTATAAAGTATTTTTATTTCAATGTCTAACATTCGCGTAATATTATCATGAGGGTAAATCTGTTGCGTCCGTAAAAAAATACGACAAAATGAGTGTTTATTTTTTTGTTCATTTATAACTTACCCTGTAATTAATAGCGAAGGTGGATATCTGGAGCGACATGGAGATTATGTAGACAGTACTATTGAGGAGGTCCGGGGCGAACTCCCGCATCTCATCGTCAGCGAGGTCCATCTCCAACTGAGGCTTGGTGTCCCTGCAAACAAAAAATACCTTTATAAGTACCAATAAGGCTTTTGAGTAACAGCTGCAGATCTTTTATAAAGTCGGTATGAGCCCAGATCGCCTTGCCAATAGAGGCGAAGATCATGATTCCACCACAACAACCCCTTCATTGGTATTTCAACCAAAAAAGGGGTTGTTTGTAATGATTACAATTTAAGATGATAATGTTGGATGAGAAGTATGCACATACTCACATAGTAAGCTTGTCTTTCGTTGCAAATTTCGTTGCGTTAATAACAAACAAGTTTGTAAACAACTATTGCAAACACATAGTACAGTACTCGCCAATCTTTATGGCCGCTCTGAATGTAGCCGTCGGTACGTACTCGGGCATGGTACACTCATGCTATACTACATACTCTCATAAACACTACTCATACACTCGCATTAACGCCCAGGAGGCGAGGACGCTTGCGGGTGGAAGACAGCGCGCGCCTCCCCGCCCCGCGTACGTCCCGCTGATACCTGATTTTGTGTTCTGCGCAGCGTTATGCGGCTAGGTTCGGAGCGGCCATAAAGTTTGGAGAGAGCTGTAACTGTGCTGATATTTATAGAATCGTAAAGACCGATACAATAAAAACGATGGTAGATTTACTTCCTCCATAATCTCTATTAATGACTCGTGCAACCCCTTATCTTTGATTGCCTCATTTATAATGTACATGCTTTATCTTGACGTCCTACAGTAACAGTGCGAGATAAATCATGAAAAAATTAATTTAGATATTATAATCGAACAATGACAACTCTAAGATATGATATCTAAGATTTAAAATTATATCGTCATGCATTTGCTCATTTCCACATCCAGCGCAAGAATCTGATAATATAGGCCTATATCTAGCATTTATATTTTTAGTCAGTTTTTTTTTCATATTTTCGTTTCAATTTCTTCCTGCCTTTGGAGACGTATTAAAAATAAAAATTTCGTCATAATGCGTTTACAGTCAACAGCAAAAGTAGATGATCAAAATCAGAAATTAAATACTAATCATCGGAGTTCGCGTCGGAACTGTGTGGCGTCGAAGTGATTCAAAAGTATGGGGGATTTTAAATTGTACCAAACATTTATTACTAGTAAGTACAGTTGCCATATATTCGTGATCAGTTTTGACTCTAAAACTCAATTCATCATCTACTTTTACTGTTGACTGTAAAAATTTAATCCAGCGCGAGCAACAATCTGATACGACTTTGTAATGTTATTAAGTGCCTATAATTTCTTATTTCTTGTCAAAGTATTTTTTACTCAGGTTTTTTTTATTAACTAGTTTTATAGTCTTTAAGTTGTAAAAGTTCTTACCTTCCAGGAGATCGTATCGTAGCTTCGCGCACCAGGTATATGAGACAGACGAAATGCACCGCAAACTGAGTTAGCACCGTCATTATTGTATACACGTTGAAGATGTTTGGTAACGGACGCTGTTTTGATAACTGTTTCAAAGGCTGAAAAAAGAAAAACATTGTAAATTTCAGAAACCGGAAGCTAGATTTAAAATTCACAAAAGGACCTTTGTTATTAGAATTATTAAATTTAGGTGTATTCAAGTTGACCCAAAGACTAGAAAACCAATCAAACTTCGATAGATGACTACATTCATATTTTTTTTTGTTTTGAACTCCTTCATGTAAACTGGGCGTTAGTCTCAATTGTGGTCAATACCACCGCGTGCGTTTTACTGCAAAACACAGTATCCCTTATTTAGCCTGCATGTCAGAATTGAAAAAAAACTTAATGACTGCCAAAAATTAATGGGATGAGTCGGGACCAACGCAACAGGTTAACGTGCTCCAAGGGGTCTTACACCCGTATTCAAGAACGATACTATGAGGTCTCACAGTGCCCACCAACGCATAGGGCCACTAGATTTCATTCATAAACAATACTTGAGTGATGTGCAACACTATGCGTTCACTTAGAAGGACCCTTACGTAAAGTAGCTAGAGAGGTATTTTAACCAACGCATAGTGCGACAAATCAACGCAAATGACAAACTGGCACCGGGTACACGTTATGTTTGTAGTGAATTTATGATGCACTGATTTGATTGCAATGGACTACAGCAGTGAAGATTTTTTTGATAATTAGATCTTTGAGAAAATAAACACACAAAGGAGGATCAGCACAAGAAAAGTGATACGTGACTTTCAAAATCCTTTCGACTATTACAGTGCTGATGAATTAAAAAGACGCTACAGATTTTCAAAAGATATCGTTTTACAAGTACATATTTCTGCCTCTAATAAATGCAGATCTTTCAAAAGTTACCAGTAGAGGCCTTCTAGTGCCTCCTATTTACCAGTTACAGTGTTAGTAGTTATAGAATAGAATAGAATTTATTTGCTCGTAATATAGTTATACAGCTCTTATATTTGATTTGATGAACGTTGATTTCGTACTCAATATAGGCAAGCAACTACTATCCATAATGGAAAGGCGAAGACATAAAACATTTACCTATTAGAAATTGTGTTAAATAGGGCACTGAGCAGGCTGTGTTGGGAATTCAAATAACTAGGTATATTATATAAAAATTATCTTGGTTGACATTTATTTGTCAGTCAGTCGACTCGAGTGAAGTCGCATCACAACATTAACCAATCACGACGCGGGATTCAATGCTATGCGTCCGCACAGCAAAGAGTTCGTCAAGTATTGTTTATGAAACAAATGGCCTAGCATGACGAACGCAGTGAGAAATCCCTTACTTATCATAGTGTTGCTGCCATACTTAAGTAAGTATTGTTCTTGAATACGGGCCTTAGTATGTTTAGAAATGGTCACCCATGCCAGGACCAAACGCGGCTAGCGCGGCTTAACCTTGATTATTGGTAACACTGTTAGGCTCAAAGTTAGCTACGTTTAAGTTACAGTTCCACTCTATTTCATGTTCCACAAATTTCGTATAAGTAGAATAGTAACATATAAGTATTAATACTTATATGATGGTTTTTTTACCATGCTCTCTAAATAGATTTAAATAAATCATGGTCAATTAAACCCTTACCTTCGATCTTGATATAAACAGGAAACACGAGGCTAGCAACAGGCTCTGCAATGTAGCTTGCGTGTCACTGAACTTGATGCCATCGAGGTACAGCACCGACTGACTGTACGCCAGGATGAGGGCGTTCAGAGCTAGGATCTTGAACATTTGGAGGGTAGTCACCAGGGTGCAACGACCTTGCTTGATTATGTGGCAAACTGGGGACAAAATAACATGTAGGTATGTATACTAATAATATGTGTTGAAGATCTTGCAGAATTCCTTGTAGGGGTACAACCGTACAAAATATTTTCCTGTTGCTATAATGATATGATATATTACGCCTTTCGGTTTTTAAGCACTGTATAACCTTCTAAATTAATATAAGCTATAATTTATAAAATATTCGCATTGCAGACAAAAAGACTTGATTTGATTTCATAACCATTATTTCATTGATTTTCAGTCTTGTATAACCCATTATCAGAGATACTCATCCCTTTGATTATTATATATAACTCTTGCTATTCCCATACTTCATAATAAGTATACAATTAGAGAATATCCATCCATACATTTATCGTAAAAAACATTAATGGAGACATTTCAAAAGTTTTAAAAAGTCAAAACAATAAAAAAAAACTTACTGCAGAATATACTGGAAAGTCGACTGGTAAAAGGTGCAGCGACGCTCGCATCCCCAAGCCTGACCAGTTGCGTATCCTCCTCCTCCAGCTCCCGCATGGCCCTGCGGAGGCGGGCCGCGGCCTCGGCCCTCGCGTCCTGCCGGTTCGTGGGCCGACGCGGCGCCTCTTCCAGGGCCCGTTCTTCCCGAGGCCTCTCCCGTGGCCTTTCTGGTGCGTTGGCTAGGATTGCTACTCCAACCTGATAGACAAAATAATATTTCATGCTTGTTTGCAGTTAAAACGAGTAACCTTTTTTTTAAAAAAAAAAACACGACGTCCGCTTTAAGGAATTTAATCCTTGTGTCGCGGGGGTTCCACAAACATTCAAATCACATGCACAAAGAACACCCAGACTTGGAACAATGATTTGTGGCTCACACAAATACTTGTCTCATGCGGGGATCGAACCCGCAGCACTTCGCGCCGAGTGGTATAAATAGTTATAATAAGGCTGTATTACATTTTGGTGAGTATTTAATCTTAATACATAAATGAGTAAGTAGGCAATGAAATGAGTACAAGAAACACTATATGAAAAGTCTTTCTGTCTATATCTGTGACGAAATTAAAACATACTTACATCAGCATGTTTCAGTGCTCCAACGTCGTTTGTACCATCACCACACATGAGCGTCGTGTACCCGAGCGCCTTCAACGTGACCACAACGAACTCCTTCTGCTTCGGCGCGAACCTCGCGAACACCTTGATGTGAGGCATCAGCTCCAGCAAGAACTTATGATGGTTCTCGTTCAAATACGTCAGACCCTCGCCTGTTATACACAAATCGAACTTCGAAGTCAACTGCTTCGAAGTCTTGAACGGGTTAACAGGAAGATTCACCTCCTCGTCTATAGAGTTCCAGCCCCATTTATCCTCTGTTTCCGTCAAAATGAGCACCTCCTCTCTTTGAGTAAACTTCAATTCCTTAGCTACGTGACAAGCTGTCAACGGATTATCACCGGTAATCATCACAACAGAATGTGAGGCATTCACTATTTCTGATATCGCTTTCTTCGAGTCAGTTTTCAATGGACACGAAATAATTACAAATCCGACGAAAGTCAGATCAGATTCAATATCCTCACGAGACATATCTCTAATTTGTTGAGAACTTAATTTCCCTAAATTCCTATAACCTAAAGCCAAGACCCTCGCACCTCGTCTCGAGAGAGTCAAATAAACGTGATCGTAATGACTAGGAACCTCTTTGAGCATGGATTTAACAGTTTCCGGGGCACCTTTGACGCTACTTATGTAATGAGTTTCTATAAAACCTCGCTCATTGACCTGATAGCCTGCTATAACAGACATTCTTTTAAGGGCACTTGAAAAGTGGTTTCTGTGGACAATTTTCAGGCCTGGTGACTTTCCTTTCTTTGGCACAACAGCATCTCCTTTGGTCAGGTTCCACTCGGCAGCCTTTAATGTGGCTTTCTCTAACGGATCACCAACCACTCCGTCATCAAGTTGGACAAGAGAATGGCATGATGCTAACACTTGTATTGTTTCCATTGGGGCCTGAGATAGTGGAATGACTGTAGCATCTTTGTGGTTCTCTATACCGGCTACGCCTTCTACAACTAAATTATCACTTGTTAGTGTACCAGTCTTATCAAAACAGCATATTTCTACTTTTCCGGCGAATGGTATCCTGAAAGGTTCTGTACAAAATACTGCTAACTTAGACAATGATAATAATGAAGTATTAACAGCTAGTGACAACTCAATTGGCAGTTCAGGTGGCACAACTGAGGTCAATATCAAAGTGCATTCTAAAAATAGTTTGTATCTGTTCCGCTCTGGATCCTCACAACCCTTAATCCAAACATATGCGGCCGCAGCAATCGCGAAGATAAGTAAGAATAAAATAAAACCAAATGTCTCAAGATTGTTAGCTGTCACCCTTTTAACACCAAACAAAATAGTTCTTAGTAGCTTCCCTTGGGATGTGTTGAAGCCATTACGAATAACGTAACCAATGCAGCCATTGTCGGGAGCCTTAAGGGCTGATGAAGTTCCTTTACTGGGTGAGGAATGTTGAACAATCTTGGTACCACCAAACAACATGTGTAGTTTGCCATCTCCCTCTGGGTCTAAATTTTGTTTCAGATTTTTCTCATTATCAATTGCTTCCTTCATTTGAGGAACACTTTCACCAGTTAACATAGACTCATCAACTATACATGAACCTCGGAGGAGGACAATATCACAAGGGACTAGGTTTTCATTGGTAGACCTTATGAGAGACACAACATCTCCAGGTAAGAGTTGGTCACTCATTATTTGTCGCCATCTTCTATTTCTGTACACATTTATATTGTAAGGTTTATTCCCCATTTTCCTAATTTCGGCCATGTTTCTCAGCTGTTGCTGTACAAGGGTGCACTCAAACATCACAAGCATGACAAGAGTGAATATGGAGTAGTACCAGTACTTGTCTAAACACCATAATGCAACACAGAACACTTGGAACACAAAGAATGGTGCCGTAGCTCTTTCTTTGAACAGTTCCATGAACTCTGGAACAACCTGGAACAAAGTTGCATCATATCAAATCTGTGATGCCTACTAACTATGCAAAAACTACATAGGTGCTGTATCCATGAATAATTTCCTTTGGGCATAAACTAATACATATTAATCAGTCATTTATATTCATAATGCTTCCACACAGGCACAATTTCCAGCAATACTTATAGTTGTGTGTTAAAATAAAACACATAAGTATAGAGAGTTGTAAGTGTGAAATATACTTCTATAGCATGTCCATTACAATATCAACATGCAAGAATACAAAACAAATGGTTGGGACATTTTAAGTGGTCAATATGCTATGTTTTTCAACACCCTCAATGTCAATTGTTTTAATAATGTAATGGATACACATTGAATCAATTTTCAGCTCACACAAACATTATACATATAAATCAATTAACAATTCATAACAGCATTGTGTGAAACATTGAAATGCTTTAACCTTTTTATTTAAACATGGAAGGAAAAACTACCGAAATCAATATCTTAAACTTAAAAAACTAATTTTTTTTTTGTATTAAATCCTTCGCACTTTCATTAATTTTGTTTTTTAGTCTATTCTTCCTTACTTTTGGTCAAAGCCTTCTCCAAACTACTTACGACAAATTTGTGTGAATGTTCTGAAGTGTGGTGTTTTACTACAGAAATAAAGATATAAAAATTACAAATAGGCAGGCAGTAACCTAGGACCTAAGTTGGCAAAGCAAGTGGTGCGTTAAAACAAAAAAAAACCTTTCTTTCTGTTACTAATTTTCTAATAATTTCTTAAGTACTCAATGTGTATGAAATAAATAGCAATTATGATAAAATAGAACTGTGAATATATTACCATAATCATTTCATTTTTCCCAAACTCCTTTTCAGCTATATCAATGGCCTCATCATCCATATATCCCTTGGACTCCATATACTCTTCATAAGTCTTGTTCGTAGGAAACTCGATAGTGTGAAATGTTTTCTTTTCCCAGTCATAAACATACTTACTCTTTTGAAATATAAACCATACATCTGGGTGTATACTACCTTTTGTAGTTGACTGAAATGTAAAATAAGATCAAAATTCAAGACCAAAGTACAGGGCATGACATGATTATTTTAAGAGTATTAAAAGAAAATACCTTAGTGTGATGAAGTTTGACAATTTCAGAAAACCCATTATTAGATGTTGGTACTACTTTTACTATTTCCGCCTGAATTGGATCTTTTACCTAAAAAAAAACAAGAATCTTTTAACTTATCACTGAAACCAACAACATATGGTTGTAAACCAACCAATTTATTGACTAAGTACATAAAGGTAGTTAACTCACCGACGAACAGGATAGGAAACACTGAATATGTACGCTCCAGTAGCAACAGAGGCAAATGAGAATTTGTATAGTTGCTACCACCACGACACTCACAAACCCTGCCTCGAAGTTTTCCTCGAATCCATACACAACGATCCACGAATAAAACACGATTGGGTAAATTATCAAAAAAGGCAGCACAGTCCCTTGTAGAACGGTCGGAACCGGCTTGAAAAGCTGTGTATATTGAACTAAATCGTCCAGTGACGACTGCATCTTATTGGATACCATTTTATAATCCTATTACACTTTAAACCGAGACCAATATATCATGAATGGGCCTTGCTAACGTTTTAAAGTATAGTTCAACATAATTTTACATCTCCACGTAAGAAACTTATTCAAAATATAAATAAAATTCGATTTTATTGAGTTTACTCAACTTGACAGATTGACAATCAAGAGAGGAGGGAGGGAAGGAAGAAGGGGTAAAGAGGAAAACCGGAAACAGCGTGCAGAACAAGGAGCATGCGTGTCAAGTGTTTTCCATGACACGCAGTCTTACAAGTTGAGTGGTGTTAGTATAAAAGTTAAATATTTTAAATAATAAATTATCCGCTGTATTTGTTTTTAGTTCATTTCTTCTTGAACCTTTAGATCATTATTGTACAAGTGTTCAACAAACTTTTTTTTTTATTTACTTTTACGATAGAGGGCTATTTCATGTCGAAAATAATTATATTTATGATTGAGTTTACGCTCCGAAATGGTATTGATCTTTTGTAATTAAATACAAATTGTAGAAGGAAAAACTTAAACCTCAGGCAGGACTCGAACCTGCGACCACTGGCTTGACGCGCCAGTCGCTTTACCAACTAAGCTACCGAGGTCACTGCCTGGAAGTTTAAATTTCTCCTTCTACTTATGACGTCTTTTATAGGGCGACGTATGCGACATCTAGTGAACCTACCTTACGGTTGGCCTCACTGACTCTGATTAACAATGTGTTAATTAGAAGTCCGAGAGATGGCGCTGGCCCAATATTATTATTTTTAATTATTTATACACATTATCGCATGTGTTAGCGAATATTTGTAATTAAATACAAATTGTAGAAGGAAAAACTTAAACCTCAGGCAGGACTCGAACCTGCGACCACTGGCTTGACGCGCCAGTCGCTTTACCAACTAAGCTACCGAGGTCACTGCCTGGAAGTTTAAATTTCTCCTTCTACTTATGACGTCTTTTATAGGGCGACGTATGCGACATCTAGTGAACCTACCTTACGGTTGGCCTCACTGACTCTGATTAACAATGTGTTAATTAGAAGTCCGAGAGATGGCGCTGGCCCAATATTATTATTTTTAATTATTTATACACATTATCGCATGTGTTAGCGAATATTTGTAATTAAATACAAATTGTAGAAGGAAAAACTTAAACCTCAGGCAGGACTCGAACCTGCGACCACTGGCTTGACGCGCCAGTCGCTTTACCAACTAAGCTACCGAGGTCACTGCCTGGAAGTTTAAATTTCTCCTTCTACTTATGACGTCTTTTATAGGGCGACGTATGCGACATCTAGTGAACCTACCTTACGGTTGGCCTCACTGACTCTGATTAACAATGTGTTAATTAGAAGTCCGAGAGATGGCGCTGGCCCAATATTATTATTTTTAATTATTTATACACATTATCGCATGTGTTAGCGAATATTTGTAATTAAATACAAATTGTAGAAGGAAAAACTTAAACCTCAGGCAGGACTCGAACCTGCGACCACTGGCTTGACGCGCCAGTCGCTTTACCAACTAAGCTACCGAGGTCACTGCCTGGAAGTTTAAATTTCTCCTTCTACTTATGACGTCTTTTATAGGGCGACGTATGCGACATCTAGTGAACCTACCTTACGGTTGGCCTCACTGACTCTGATTAACAATGTGTTAATTAGAAGTCCGAGAGATGGCGCTGGCCCAATATTATTATTTTTAATTATTTATACACATTATCGCATGTGTTAGCGAATATTTGTAATTAAATACAAATTGTAGAAGGAAAAACTTAAACCTCAGGCAGGACTCGAACCTGCGACCACTGGCTTGACGCGCCAGTCGCTTTACCAACTAAGCTACCGAGGTCACTGCCTGGAAGTTTAAATTTCTCCTTCTACTTATGACGTCTTTTATAGGGCGACGTATGCGACATCTAGTGAACCTACCTTACGGTTGGCCTCACTTTAAACTTCCAGGCAGTGACCTCGGTAGCTTAGTTGGTAAAGCGACTGGCGCGTCAAGCCAGTGGTCGCAGGTTCGAGTCCTGCCTGAGGTTTAAGTTTTTCCTTCTACAATTTGTATTTAATTACAAATATTCGCTAACACATGCGATAATGTGTATAAATAATTAAAAATAATAATATTGGGCCAGCGCCATCTCTCGGACTTCTAATTAACACATTGTTAATCAGAGTCAGTGAGGCCAACCGTAAGGTAGGTTCACTAGATGTCGCATACGTCGCCCTATAAAAGACGTCATAAGTAGAAGGAGAAATTTAAACTTCCAGGCAGTGACCTCGGTAGCTTAGTTGGTAAAGCGACTGGCGCGTCAAGCCAGTGGTCGCAGGTTCGAGTCCTGCCTGAGGTTTAAGTTTTTCCTTCTACAATTTGTATTTAATTACAAATATTCGCTAACACATGCGATAATGTGTATAAATAATTAAAAATAATAATATTGGGCCAGCGCCATCTCTCGGACTTCTAATTAACACATTGTTAATCAGAGTCAGTGAGGCCAACCGTAAGGTAGGTTCACTAGATGTCGCATACGTCGCCCTATAAAAGACGTCATAAGTAGAAGGAGAAATTTAAACTTCCAGGCAGTGACCTCGGTAGCTTAGTTGGTAAAGCGACTGGCGCGTCAAGCCAGTGGTCGCAGGTTCGAGTCCTGCCTGAGGTTTAAGTTTTTCCTTCTACAATTTGTATTTAATTACAAATATTCGCTAACACATGCGATAATGTGTATAAATAATTAAAAATAATAATATTGGGCCAGCGCCATCTCTCGGACTTCTAATTAACACATTGTTAATCAGAGTCAGTGAGGCCAACCGTAAGGTAGGTTCACTAGATGTCGCATACGTCGCCCTATAAAAGACGTCATAAGTAGAAGGAGAAATTTAAACTTCCAGGCAGTGACCTCGGTAGCTTAGTTGGTAAAGCGACTGGCGCGTCAAGCCAGTGGTCGCAGGTTCGAGTCCTGCCTGAGGTTTAAGTTTTTCCTTCTACAATTTGTATTTAATTACAAATATTCGCTAACACATGCGATAATGTGTATAAATAATTAAAAATAATGGTATTGATCTTTTCAACACCTTTTGTTTCTTTCATTGATAATTCAACCTAATAGGCATACCATTTTCTAGCAAGGTTTGTACCATGAAGGTATAGTATACCCAAGGAGGTTGTATACTAAGGGAGTGAGCGCTTCGTACAAGTAAAACGGTCCGATTTCTGTGACCTTGAAATGAATGAAAGGCACCCAGTGTGGTATTTCATCTCATTCTAATAAGGTGTCCATGAAATAATGTTTCTCGAGAAAATGCTCGATACGGTAACGTGATACATACTATAAAAGAATGAACTCCGTTCGAAGAAATATATTTTATTCTGAGACAGATAGCCTCTGGCATTTAGTCATATTGTACACTTATGGATTTAAGGATAATAAATAAATATCCTCAAATATATTTTCTAAAATGTTAAAAAATAACTTGATAAGGGTTTTGGAGTTTCAAATCTTTATACCTACTCTGTTAAATTTGGATTTGTCATAATTGCTAAGTGCCTAGTTTCGGGAAAACTATATATATATACAACATGTAACAAAACCCCTGTCAGATCCAATAAACGCGTATACGTGTTAGTTCATGAACCGTCTCGCATAGACGGCTCCTTTGACACAAAACTGTAGGTATTAAGTACGTGAACTTTGAGGAGCGGTCAGTTGTTAAGCTGTTGTCTTGGATCAGTTTTTATTTGTATTTAATTATTTTGACTGGGGAGAAACTTATAATCTCCAATCCATTTAATAGTTAGGTACGTATATGTGTTCGCAGTACGATACCGAATAATACTCTCAGGGATCGGACAGGGTTTTTGTTACACGCTGTATATTAAGTGTGCTTAAACAAAATTGTCTAATAAAGTAATAAAATAACATACAATAACCCGATTATAATAACCACATAATATACAGAGTTGATATGACAGAGGGGCATTAAATTACACTACCTATACTATACATGTTTAGTATTAATTCGATACGGTATAAAAATAAATAGCGCCAAAAATGAGGTTTTTTTTTTTCAAACAAACTAAATAGCTTACAAGTCAGAGTAAAATGCAACCATCCTTTGTAAATAAATGTAACTGACCTTAGATAACTAGGTAACAAAGTGGCAACGTCGCGCGCGCGCCGGCTAGCGCGGTAGGTACGTAGGTATTATCTCGTGTCGAGGCGGGCGGCCGGCGGTGCCGGGCGGCGGCTTAGGCCTCCGCTCGTGCTGGCTTTTATGTTAGGTAAAGTTTTAAAGTACGCGCACAACAACAATCACAACAAAAACACTAAATTTTTCCTTTGTAAATAAATGTAACTGACCTTAGATAACTAGGTAGGTACCTAACAAAGAGGCAACGTCGCGCGCGCGGCACGTTTTATCTCGTGTCGAGGCATTGTTGTTCACTTTAATTACACACACACCCAAAGTTTAATTACGTGTCCTTTCACAATAAAAACAGTCAATCACAAAAAAAAACACTAAGTAATAATAATCCCAAGTTACGTGTCCTGTCACAATAAAAAAAAGAAATAGTCTTAATCTTATTAAGTGTCCTATCACAATAACAAAACAAAATCACAATAAATTAGCAGCGCGCGAATTCGAAAAAACAAAAGCGGCGCAGGAGCTTCCGTGTTACGTAACGAACGTTCCGAAAGGATAGCGTCGGCGCACTGTTTTGGGAACTTACCTACCGATCGCAAGGATCTAGGCCGATGCAATAGCAACACACTAACCTATTTCTATTTCTTTTACGCGCGGGATGTTTTGCTATGATTGTCACTCTCGTAATAAAAGTGCAAGTGTGTGTGTATTTATTGCTTCCTTGTTTGCATTGCCAACTTTTTAGTGAAATATCTGGTTGTACTTGCGACTTGCGTCAGAGCGGCAACAACGTATACCTAGATTTATTGTTTAAGGTACATGACCTATGTGTAAGACATAATCAGCTGTTACGAAAGATACATCGTGTTCAAACGGGGCAAAAACTTAAAAAATTATTTGCGACTAAACTACTGCTCCTATTTAATTGATTTTTGGTACAGAGCTTGAAAATGGTACCTAATTTATGCAGTTTAAAGAAAAGCCCCTCTGTCGTATCAACGTTGTATATCAACAAGTTTTTACGTAAAATATGGAGTGGCAAGGAAAAAAAGCCTTTACAATAAACTAAGCTTGATATTGTTGCGTTTACCGGAACTTAGTTTTGCCATAGATTTAATAATTAATTTATTTTAATTCTAGTATGAAGACATCTCTAAATTTTACGAACAGTTTGGTCACCCTACCCAAAATAAAATAGTGATAACAAAAAAAACTGAGAACTGTCACAACGACGCCATTTTCACAATATGACATTTATAATAGTGTTGCCATTTAAATGATTATTTACACCTCCTTGTTTTTGGGGAAAAAATATTTTGAGTTTTCGTAAAAAAAATAAGAATGACTTATTATAACTATATTTAAAATATATTTTGGTAATGGTTGAGCATTTATTTAATATTTATTTTTCATTAGGTTTATTCGGTTGCAAAATATAAATTAGCATTAAATATTATTTCATTAAAGTGGGACTTTTTTTTTATGCACGGTCAACACATGGGAAATGACAGAAGAGTACGAAATACCAACTTGGGTGCCTCTCTTTCTAAGAAAAATTGGGAACACTTTTTTACAGAAAGCGCTCACTCCCTATACTATATAAACTCCTTGAGTATACCTTCATGGTTTGTACCCATGTTTCTTGCTAGCAATAGCTCAATACATAGGTTCAAGCATGTGTATCCTATACCTTAAGCATTATCAAAATAAGAAAAACCATTGGCTCCTCAGAATAAATTCTGTGTTTGGCTCGAAACTCAGATCAAGAATGAAAAGATTTCGTAAATATTCTGTGGCGCTACGTCAACTCCATGGTCAACTGGTCAACTCTACCTTCATGGTCAACTCACAACCACAGACCACTTACCCACTCACAACTTACAGGCTTACACTGGCAATACTGACATAAAGGCAGGCCAGCAGTCAGCTGACAGCTCTAGTCAGTGTCACTGTCAATGTCAAATAAAGGCGCCAAATTGAGTGTAATGCCCTAAAGGTTTAGATAGTTACTTATCATATTTACAACTTATCAGTTATCACCAAAGCAATATTTTACGAACTTTTTACTGTCTTACGTGCCTATGTTTGTTGCTAAATTATAATGGATCTAAACATACGAAGAAAATCTGCTAAAGTTCAGTTGTCGGGCAGTCTTGTTGAAACTTATCCTCATGATCTTCAAATGTATAAGATCCCGCCGACTGAAAATATTACACTTCAGGAGTTTGAAAGTTTAGCCTTAGAAAGAGTAACTTTATTAAGATGTTTAGCTACGGCAACTACACTTAAAGGACTTCGTATGTATTCAGAAGAATGGACGGAATATGTAATCGGTGAACTTAGAACTCAAGGTTTGAAATACTATGCAAAACTTTGCGAAAAGACATCAAGTTCCACAACCGAAGCAGATTTGCAAGCACGGCGTAAAGATCACATTGCACACTTTATTCTACGATTAGCTTATTGCCGAACTGAAGAGTTGCGTCGATGGTTCATTGCACGGGAATTAGAGTTGTTCAAAATGAGGTTTGCCACAATGAGAGGTGAAGCAGTTGAAACCTTTTTCAAAATAAACAATCTTAGCTACACTAACATATCTGATGAAGAGAAAAGTGAAATTTTACATCATCTTAGAGAGTGCACTCCTCATCCGAATATAGATAACATGAAGTTTTACAAAGTTAAATTCTATGAAGTGTTAGATTTAGTCAAAATAAGAAAAGTGTATCTTAGTGGTGGTTATGCATACATTGCTCATAAAGACTTCATATCTGTACTATCTGCTCAATACAGGACACAATTGAAGCAAAGTTTGGCCATAGCTTCCCACCACCTAGGTGAAATAGAACAAGATGAGAGGTTAGTCTCTCTGTTGAAAGGATTGCATCAATCATATTCCGGTGATGACTACAGCAATACTAAAGCCTTGATACCCATTGAGAGTCTAGACTCATTATCTGGTAAATCATTCCCACTGTGCATGCGGCAGCTTCATGAACAGTTCAGGCTGGCTCATCATTTGAAACATGGAGGAAGGTTACAATATAGTTTATTCCTCAAAGGAATTGGTGTTACATTAGAGGATTGTCTCAGATTTTGGAGGGATGAGTTTACTAAGATAATGGAACTTGATAAGTTTGAGAAGCAGTATGCTTATAATGTAAGATTCAATTATGGCAAAGAAGGCAGCAAGAGGAACTATTCTCCTTTTAGTTGCCTTAAGATTATAAATAATACAGTTGGGCCTGGAGACTGTCATGGATGTCCTTACAAGCATTGTGATGTCAGTATTCTAAAAAATAGACTTCAAGGCTATGGATTTGAATCTCAAGGTAAGAAACTTAATATTATATCTACTATAACTATGCATTTTCTCACAGACAAATCCAAGAAAGTCCCCAAATGGGACAAAACTTAGTTACCAACAAGTTTCAAGGGAATTTATTATTTATCATTTGTTTCAAATTTTCAGCAATAAATGAGATAATGGATATGACAAAGAAAGGACATTTCCAAATTGCATGCAGTAAATATTTTGATGCTGTGCATCATTGTGACCTGGGATTGGGTATCAACCATCCTAATCAGTACTTTGAAGAGAGTCAGAAAATTGCTAAAGGAGACATCAAAGTTGAAGTCAAAAAGGAAGTTAAGCCATCTGTTAAAAAGGAGATTGATGACTTTGAAGGAATGGATTTTGAAGAAGTAATGTAGAATAAAGTTTTGTTACTGATTACTAATAAATAACATACATAATACCATTTTTTTCCAAGATTTTATTGATTTCATATATTACAATAATATCTATTTCTTCTTAACATACATAGCTTGTCTGGCCAAATTGCCACAATATAAACCACATATAAAAATTAAGCCTATAATTGAAATAGTTACAATAAGAATGTATTTCTTAGACGGCGAAATTGATACCTCGTTATATATATCGCCGAAATTCTCTATCACGTTCAACTGAAAAACAAGAACAAAAGTCAATTATTTTTCATTACTAAGATAAAATAAGAAGAAAACTTGCAAAATCTTAAAGATGTTTACTTTTGGTGATATTTACTAGAGGTTTCATTTTTAAAATAAACATTTAGTCATAACTTGTGCAGAACTAAGGAAATTCAATAAAGAGAAATAGCATAAGTTAAAAAATCAATTAAAATTATTTGAACTTACAGCTGCCACATGTTTATACATTTCTAATCTATTTGACAGTGCCTTTTGGCATTCAGCCTCCAACTTTCTATTACTATCATTGAGAATTATCTTCAGACATTTTAAACCTGAAAAGAAATTAATTATTCTCTAAAAAAATTAACAGCAGAAATTCTGGACCCCCTAACACTATGACACTTAGGCCCGAGTCACACCGACATGGCAGCGGGGCCGCTAGCGTCGCCGCTGGCGGCCTCGCGCGACCTGCAGACCCCTCGCGCCGGAAACACCAACAAGGTGCGCGGCCGCTCGCGTCCTTTTTTTCAAGCTATACTGGTCTTTTAGGTATGTAGTTAAAGTTTAAAATTATTTTACACTGAAAGTTTTCGCCACGTCGCTGCCATTCCGGTGTGACTCGGCCCTTAAAATTAACAAGTTTCCTGGACGGCTTTGATGAAACTTACGTCTGCCAGCACCATGTTCTAATTCTTTGCAGTACTTCAACAAGTCGAATGCACATGCCCTTTCCAACAGAGGATCAGCCTCAATATCAACTTCTGTTTCCTCAATTATTTGCGCAACCTCATGGGCGCACTCAGCAGAAACGATTTTATGATTCAAGAGAGCATTTTTCAGACATTCTTCTACCTGCATTGAAAGATTTCGTTATCTATACTAATGTAATAGAGGAAACATTTGATTGTCTGTTTGTTTGCATTGAAAAGGCTCCGAAAACCAGAAAAAAATATTATACATTATTATACATACCAGAAAAAATTGCTAGCTAGTAATATATAATTATAAACTAAACCAAATAAAAAAATTCATACTTGTCCATCAGCATTTGTAATATCATCTGGAACTGCACATATCGTCTTAATTTCGGCTTTGCATAATTTTCCTAGCAAAGGATCAAGACGATAATTCAAAGCCTGTTCTTTTAAAACATTTGCTAGTTCATTTTCACAGGGTCGAGTTAGTTTCGATTCTCTAAACTTCTCCTTCAAACAATATAACATTTTTCCTTGCAGTTCCACATCCTGTGGCTCTTTCGCTGCAAAAAAACAATAACTTATTACTCCATTTACAAGATAATGGTAATATGTTTTGTTATTTTAGCATTGGCGTAATACCATAATCCTTCTACATTAAGCTTTTCTATAAGCTTTATATGATCTATTCTACTAGTTTGTAAATATTGTCTACCTAATGGAAAAATTGATTTTATACCAATGATGTCAGAACAATAGTTTGCGATATCCGTTTTGCACGCTTTCTGTAAGTTGTTATTAAATCTGTAATCCATATTTTGTTCTATCATCCTATTTACAATTACAACTTTGCACTTTTCATCAAAAAGTGCTTCTTGCCGGTGAGCCTGAAAATAAATAAATAATGTAATATGTATAAAGTACCAAAGTTGTGATTTCCGTGCCTTTCCGTTTTGTGCATACCTTTAGGCAATCTAATGTATTGGATGCATCTGTATTATGACAGTACAAGTCTATCATATCATTACAACTTGTTATCAAGTGGTAATCAATTGCGTTATCAGCAAACTCTTGCTTTCTTACTACAAATATAGCCTTTCGGCAAGAGTCAGTTAGTTTTGCCTTAGCTGTCTGAAGACATTCCAGGGCAGCTGATTCTGCATGTGGTACATTTGCGCAGAACATTTGCAAATCATCCTTACAAGCATCTCTGAGTTCTGGATCTAAATCTATGCTCTCTTTTTGTTGGAACAGTTGTTGCCTCAACTGCTGACGACATATTTTGGATATTGTGTGCTTTCTCTTACTTATTGTATCATTTCTGACAATTTCACTCAGACAAGTAACCACTTGACTCTTTGTTTGAGCTTTAGGACAAAATCGAACAACGTAAGATTTGCACGCATTTTTAAATTTTCGTGTAAACCTATAATTCTTTAATGAGATTAATTGTTCATGTTCTATAGCTGCTCTGCAATTTTCGTTAGATCTAATTTCAGGATCATTTTTATGAAATATCAAACAGTCCATAACATCATCCTCTTCCTTCTTACTCTTAAGCTCAGATGAGCACAGCCTCTCCATAGGAACTCTACAATTAATGTTTACAATGGCATTCAATTCAATATGGCCACTCTGTGTTTCAGTAAAATTTGTAACAATTTCTCTACATTTTGGTGACAGATCTTTAATTTTATTTTGTAAACATGATATTTCTTCTCCTTTACCAGTGTTTTCAAAGCAGAAATTTATAAGATCATCCATGCAGAAGTCCTCAATTTCTGGCATCATATCTACACTGATAGCTCTTTGTCTCATAACTCTTCTAATTTGGATCTCACAGGCAGGTTTCAATTTGTCTCTTAGTTCAGGATTGTAAGCATAGTTATACAAACATGGTAATACACGGGGATCTTTCTCAGACTGGTGCTCACTGGGGTCAGCCCAGTGCAGCTTTGCTTGGCATATTGTAACTGCATCATACTTACAAGCCTTGTACAGCTGGGGGTCTAGTTTGAAATTTCTGGATATGAAATATTGTATCTGCAACAAAGCTGCTTCACAATCATTTGTCATAAAGGTAGTTCCCAGCTTTTCCATTAAGCACGACATGACTCTACCATTACCGTAACTAACTTCTCTACATGCTCTATCTACCACAGGCTTGCAAGCTTTACGAAGAATAGGATCTACCCTCCAATCTTCACCTGGGTCTGCCTCAAGAACTAATATTTCTAAGGATTTCTGACATGCTGAACTGATTCTTTTGTCTTTTCTTCTTCTTGGTCTGGCATGCTCCATAAGGCAGTGAATTGTTCGACCTCCAGCTTCAATGCCTTTGCACAATGTTGTTATATCATTGGCACAGTTCTGCATTAATTCTGGTGAAAGTCTATAATCATCCATCAGCATCTTGCGATGGTCAATCATTTCAGCAGTGCATTCTGGAGTTAGTTTTATGCTTTCGTTTCGAGATATATTTTCTAAGCATAATAAAATTTGTGCTAGTCTAACATCTTTATCTTCAACCACACCTTTTCGGCAGTGATACTTCCTAATATCTTCTTTACATGCTTTCACTAATCCCTTACTGTTTTTATAGTTCATAACAATACCTCTTTGGTCATAAAACAGTTGATCTTGGCACTTCTTTCTCATACCTGCAATGAAATTTTGTAATAAGTGAATTAAATTTGCCTAAAAATAATGAAAATGCATTTAAAAAGAATATAAAAATGGTTAAGAATATAATTACCATTTTCATATCTATGTCTTACAAGACATTTATACATTAACCAGGAATCTGGCACTTCATCAGGACAAAAATTCTTTTGATCCAAGTTACAAGCAGCAAATATTATTTTGTCCAATTGTAGGGTGTTGTACTTCATTTCTTTCAGCACAGAAACTTCTGATAGACACTCAGGTCGGAGTTGTACATCTTGGTGATTTAAACAATTTAAAGTTTGTGTCTGTGACAGACTCTTTGGATCACGAGGGATTCTACCACACGAGTGCGCTTCTATATCATCATAACAGTGTTTCAAAAAACTACCAATAATTTGCCAATCATTAAAAATAAGAGATTCAATTTGATTGATCATCCTCCCACATTCTATAGCTCTTACACTTGATTTTTTCTTTAACACACAATCTATTACGTATTCCGAAGGACTAAGGCAGTTTAATATTGCTGGCTCCTCCTGACATGGTTCCTTCAGTTTATGTTCCAAATATGCATTCTCCAAAAGCTCTGTTTGATGACTCCATAACTTATGTTGGCAGACATTCAACACTTGAGTTTTATTGTATGACGCATTTAGAGAACAGGAGAGTATTGCTAGGTCGTCATCCAAGTTCGAACATAGCTTATGATACAAAGCACAACCAGATATGTCTAGGGAAAATCTATCACTGGGTCGGTTTATCAAGTTACCCAAAACTTGTGCGTCTTGAACAAATATAAGTGAATATGCAGTAAGAATTGCTGTCGTAGATAAAATGTTATAACTAAACATTTCGCCGCCGGTTCGTGAGCTGTTGTTGTAGAAGTGCGGTCAGCAAATTTTACTTACACATCATAGTTTCTATTCATTGTAAAGAAGACTTACATGAATCTCATTGGTAACATATTGTTAAATGTATTTTAACGCATGTAGATAAATTGAAATGAATATTTACGATTTACTGATATTATTAACTTTAAAAAGCACTACAAAATTTGTTTAGAGATACTGATATCTTTAGAACGATTTCTTTCAGTCAGTATTTCATTCGTTCGAACTTCATATTTATTACCAGTTTACATTGCCCTATAAAAAAAATACCGCACAGACAAAAAATATAACAACGCATTGATGATTTTTTCAAACTTACGTCGTCTAAGGTTTCGTTTACACCGGCTCAATGAACGCCATCAATTACGTTTTGCTGATCTTCTTTGTTTCTGTCTCGACGGTTTGGCACGCCAACGATAGTTCGTTGGCGTGTGCGAACAAACTTAGTCTCGATCAATCGAACTCAGTGTGAAGGGTGGCCGAAGCCGAACTTTTGTGGTTTGTGCTATAAACTTTAAAAACCAACACGCGTGCGGTTGCCAATGCTGAATATTCATCGTTGACTATCTTTGAGTCGGTGTGTACGGAGTATTAGGCCCAGTTTTTTGATCCCGAATTTAACTCAACCAATGGTTCAATATGCAAACTAATGGTTTCAAATTTCGATAAAACATGTTTTGTTTGTCTATCAAAGGGTCGAATAAGTCAAAGAGATAATTGTTTGACCATTTGTTATAATAAAAATTGATGAATAAACATTACCGAAGTGTGAAACCATTAGTCAGCTTAATTAAATAATTAACCAATGGTTAAATAACCATTGGTTTAGTTAACTAGAAAACAATAAACTTTAAATATTTGTAATTCTCGTGCTATGGCCTAAGTAAGAAAACATTGAACGTTGATACCCTTGGCTATTGCCCTGTAATAAGAGAAAATTCTCAAAACCTTTTATCGTTGTTATTTTGTGGAAATATCGATAAGGGTTATCCTAACCGCCATGTTATCCTCTCAGCTAAGTGTAGGCATACACGTAATTTTAGTAGGTATGCCAAGTCCATCTGATTTACAAGACCAACTAGATTCATTCATTATTTCGTTCTCAATTTTTCCGTCAGCAGAGCGAGCGAGTTCTTTCGTCTCTTATTCATTGATGTGGTTGTAGTGATTGATACTGATAGAGAAGAATATTTCGTTTCGAGATACCGTTTGGTATTCGTTGTAATTTGGTAATACATTGTGTTTACGAGTGTTAATTAAACATGGAAGAATTTGTTGAAGTCAATCAGATATCGGATTTTATTTCTTATCTCCGCAGCGTAAGTACTGCTTACTTTCTTACTGTCCATAATTTGTAATGACTGCATCCTCGAAAATAACTTTCGCTATAGTGTTTAGTATCGATTTACACTCTAAGTGAAAGTGCTTTTGTAACAATATTATGTTAGTGTTTTTATCTTATTATCTAGGCGGCTACCAACCATTGCGTCGCGTTTTGCGGCTGGTACAAGATAGTAGGCGGCAGTCGCGGCAAACGACATCCACGACTGTTTAATTAAAAATACAATGATTTTGCCGGTAATGGAGAGCAAAGGTTTATAATTTGCATGTTTGTGTTTCGTTTTCGTCGCGTAAATTAGAGGCATAAACAGGCCCCAACTCAAAGTCAACAGGCTTAACAATTTGTAAAAATTTCGATGGTCAATGGAAAAAATAAGTTAGGTATTATATGATAAGAGAATCAATCAGAAACGATTTCACGTCTATCAGTGAAATACTTCTAGAACTGGTGCAAAATGAATGAATCTTGAATGCAAGAAAGTCTTTTGCACACATTAGTAGTTCATTAGCTCATTGTAACATTATGCCCTATACAAAATAAGATGCAAAAATTTACATGACCAAGATTTTATTTATGAAATCTCAATCACCAGAGATCCAAGTATTTTAACCCATGCTGTAAAAAATCCCTCTTTTATAGCCTTGATTTATATCAAGTACCTAGATTAATATATTTAGTAATCTCCTTGACATAAGTGCTTTAATTAAAATGAGGCATATATCAAGGTCACAAAGTGTACATACCTATAATAAGCTTCCCCTATTCATGTCTTACATAGACCAAATTTATTGATTCTTAAAAATATGTTTAATAATATAAAGTTTGAATATATACAACATTTTGCTATTAATTACACTATAATGTCCAATAACGGTATATTGTTTTGTAAGGTTTATCCAAATTTATACTTTAAATATATAGTTTACACTAAATTAACCAAAGAATAAGTTTAAAAGATAAAGCTAGGAATGGAAAGATGAGAGTTAAGCGATTATCGTGATATGGACGTGTTATTATGAGGGGTGCAAGTCATATATCTAAACAAGTTATGAGTATGACTGTGGATTGATTAACAAGCAGAGGGAGTCAGGAAGACAGAAAAGGGATGGATGGATTATGTGAAAGATGATATGAGAAAGAATGGATTGTCGCAATGATGAGTAATAGAGATGAATGGAAGGAAAATATGCTTCTACCTCATATGAATAGGATAAGAGCAGGGAAATAATGATTTAAGTATAAAAAAAATTAATTATAATTCAAATTTTTACTATGGTAACTACTTAGTTTAAAGTCTTTTTACCCATAATGAGTTTTATCTCAGAAAGATAAAAACTGCAATAATGGTAACATTCTGTTGCGGGTTATCATTATGTTGACATGTTACTTAAAAATACACAAAATATGTGAAATATAAAGACATAGATAAAGATATTATTTGTTTTAATAGATTTTTCTGCTTGCATTTAAACAATATAAAGTTAATGTTTAACCAAATTTCCTGATTCATAAAATAGTTCTCTTGTAAGTTCATATGAATACTTGTTTTATTACAATAACATTTAACCAAAAAATATTACATTTATTCTAATGAATATTGAAGAAACAGACAAATAATCGTATAATGATTTGTTATCTTATAGCTGACCCACCGGCTTCGCACTGGCTGCAAAGTAATATTTTTTTAATAAATGCATATATATACACAAAAACCTTCCTCCTTAATCAATCTATATATCGCTGAAAACTTCATTAAAATCCAGTACGTAGTTTAAAAAATCTAAGTGTACATACAGTTCCCACCTTTTTTTTAAAGCTTTATTGTAATGTGGGTCGCACATACTAGTATTTTTGTTAACTCTCCCTCGTGGTAAGCTAAATGCTAGTGTTACGAGTGGGTTCACGACGTTAGTGTAATGGGTGGGATTCGAACCCGCGACAACATGATCAACTTCAAAAGTAGTATTATAGTAAAAGATAATGACTGCAATATTCATAATTGTCAACAAATATTTATAACACTTGAGTAAAAAGTGTAAGGTAACTTGGGTAAATGTAGGGTAGGCTTATTTGTACGTCTTCATAGTTCTTAGCAACTGCCTAATAAGTGTTACATTGTTTTGATATACTTTGTCTTATCTTATCACTAACAAATCTGGCCAAATGCTTATTGAGCTCTTGTTTAACTTTACCTTTCTTCGATAATATTATTCTTGATAAATTGACTAAAAGTAAAGTAAGTTCTGGAAGATTAACATAATTATATTTGATTGTTTCATTTAGTCAGCTTTTTTCATATCCAAATATCATAAAGCCTCATAGTTTACAGAACTTGTTACTAAAAGGTTTCAACAATTTTTTTACTTAATTAATTATTTATTAATTGCAAATGTTGCATGCTTAAGCCATTTGCAATAAAAACAAACAAAAATAGAAGCAAAATTCTGTATTTAAATGAGACCTTGGGTATTTATTTATTTATTTTTTATTTTATGGCAATCTGCTATTAGCAATTTCTGCCAGACTCGCGTAGTGACCACACATGGGTATAGTCAAGGGCTTTTTTACAGTTAAAACTAATTTCGGCGATATTTTGATGCCTGTAACAACACAAATATAAGTGTTAGTAGATATAATACTTACTATAGAAAATATTTACAAACTTATAAATTAAATATATTGAATAATTATAATTTTATCTTGTTAGTAACTATAAATTTAATAAAAGCACAGATAATTTGGGGGTTAGGGAAGAAGGAGAGTAGGTGTCGGACATTAACGGGTTTTTGGATCTGAAGTTCGTTTATGACTTGATCCATAGTATAAGCGTTGTTGCGGGGACAATTTAAGAATATGTGATCTAGGGACCCCTCGTCCAGACCACACTCGCATAGGGAATTGTCACGAACCCGAATTTTATGTAAGAAAACTGGAGTACAGCAATGACCAATGCGGATACGACATATTACAGACGTAGCCGTCTTTGGGACCTTTTTGAATTTGTAGAACCAGGGTTTAGGAGGAACAGAGGGCTGAATTGCTGCAAACACTCCGCCTTTGATCTTACTGGTCTCTGACCAATAAGACTGCCAGGCTTTGAAAAGATCAATTTTAGCGTTATGGATCAAGTCGTAAACCTCAATACCGAAATGCTTCCTATCTGCCAAGCTGCTCACTGTAGCCGCTTTGGCAGCAACATCTGCACACTCATTTCCCGTGATGCCCATATGGCCTGGGATCCATGCCAGTATCACTTCTATGTCCTTACTGGAGAGAAGATACAATAGGTTTTTAATTTTTAAAATGATGGGACTGCGGAGATTATCCTTAAGGGAATTTTTTACTATAGCTTCCAGAGCACTTCTGGAGTCCGAGAAAATTACAGCTTTGGATATACTACTGTGGGACAAAATAAACTGACAAGCCTCTAAAATACCAATGCACTCTCCAGTGAAAACCGATGTCTCTGGAGGGCATTGGAATTGAAGAAAGGTCTGGGAGTTTGAATTGTACACAGCAATACCAGTCTTGCCATCTGGTGTTATTTTCGAAGCGTCCGTATAGAATTTGAAGTGATCTGGCCACTTATCATTGGCAATAAAGCAAAAACGGTCATTGGCCTGAATAGTTTCCTTATCCAGACCAATGTAGGGAATACAGTTAGGTACAAAATGAAGGATATCGTATGGGGACATAAAAACAGGGAATTTATTACACTGGCGAATCGGGGCGCTTTCTCCGACCATACGGATCTTTCTAAATGAATTTAACACTAAAGGGATGTCTTTATGTCTCCAATATGGACTTCGTCTGCATAAGCTGTCCAAAGTGGACAGTTTCGGCAATAACATGTGGTTGGAACATAAAAAAGTCTTGTAAATAAATTTATCAGCAAGGTATTGCCTACGAAGGAGAAGGGGAGGGTCGCCACTCTCTACTTGCAATGCGTTTTTCGGGGTAGACCTCATACAACCCAATACAATGCGGAGAGCCTTTGACTGGACGGTATCCAGCTTAGCCATTGCAACTTTGTTACAAGGCTCCAACCAAAAAGTGGCATAATCCAGTAGGCTTCTTATTGTGGCATTGTAAATGAGTTTAAGAGTAAAGGGGTGAGCACCCCACCAAACGCCTGCGACAGCCCGCAACAAGTTAAGTTTCTTCTCACATTTATTGGAGATGTAGTCCATATGGAAGACACTAGATAATTTGGAATCCAAGATGACACCAAGGAATTTTACCCGATCTTCGACTTTGATAGGAGATCCCTCAATTTCAAGGTGGACATCCGGGATAACTCTTTTACGAGTAAAAACTACCACGGAGCTTTTAGGGGCTGACAAACTGAGACCGTGAGAAACGAGCCAGTGATTTAGGGAGTTCAGTGATACTTGCATGGACCCCGCGGCCAGTTCTATGGATGTATTAGGCAGATACAGACACAGATCATCCGCATACTGCAAGACTTGGCAGTCGCTGTTCAGGGATCTATGTAGGTCAGAAGTGTAGATGCTGTAGAGTATGGGGCTGAGGACCGACCCTTGGGGAAGTCCTCTCCAGACGGTTCTGGGCACAGAATCTATACCGTGGATATGGAGCTTCACATTACGTCCAGACATCAAGTTACCTATACACTGGCGCAGCTTGACCGGGATACTCAGCTGGCGTAATTTACTACTGAGTACGGGAAGAAGGACATTGTCATAGGCAGCTGAAATGTCAAGAAAGACCGCCAAAACGGACTCGTTTTTGGAGAGTGCTATCCGCGTATCTGTGATTAAGACGCCAATGCTATCCATAGTGCTGACTCCCTTACGGAAGCCAAATTGAGACGCGGCCAATAGGTCACGGCTCTCCACAAACCATTCCAAACGGTTTTTAATAAGGTGCTCCAGAATTTTACCAATGACGGAAGAGAGAGCTATCGGTCGGTAATGATCAGGATTACTAGGAGTTTTTCCAGGCTTCAAGATGGGAATAATAAGCTGGGTTTTCCAGCTATCAGGGATATAGGATAATGAAAAACAGGAGTTGATTAAGGACAAGAGGTACTGACGACTATGGGCACCAGACCTCTTGAAGAAGGAATAAGGGAAGCCATCTACCCCAGGAGCTGAGTCGTGTACGTGGTTGAGAACTGTCTCTAACTCACGCAGTGAAAAGGGCAGGTCTAAGGGATCATTAGATGGAGTCACGGGATCGGGAGAAGATGGACATTCCTCACTAAGAGGAACATAGGGAGGGGCTAATTTATGGAAAAAGGAAGCTGCTAGGTCGTGTGGGATGGTAGACGAATTTTGCGTTGAGCAGCCACGGCTGTATCCCTTAAACATTTTCCAAATGAGGGAGGATGGAGATGAGGGAGAGAGGGATGCACAGAACTTCTTCCAACCTTCATATTTTTTCTTTCTGAACAGACGCCTGGATTCAGCAACGATCCGGTTATACTCTATCAGGTTAGTCATTGACATAACTCTGACATAGCGAAATTCGGCTTCTTTCCGGGCTTTCACCATGGCAGAGCACTCTCGGTCCCACCATGGAGGCGATGAAATCTTCCCAGAAGCCGAATTTTTCAGTGGGATGCTGTAGTCAGCGGCCAACGAGACAGCACCAGAAAATTGCTCCATACAGGCGTCTAGGTTGTCCGAGGAAATTTCTGGCAAGGAAAGGACTAGGTTATCAAGGGTCTGGGAATACAAGTCCCATTTAGCATCTGGCAGCTTGTATTTAAGGAGTGGGGGTTTGCCTCTTTCAGGTAATGATCTAGACCTCAGAGTGGAACAGATCGGATAGTGATCACTACCATATGTCAGATCCAATCTCCTCCACTCCAGTTGTCCAGTCAAACTGGCTGAGCAGAGAGTGAGGTCCACACAACTTTTACTCTGACCTGGTCTTGGAAGGCGGGTCTCAGATCCACTATTGACAACACAGAATCCCACCTCATCCATTAAATCGACAAGGCCGTACCCCGGGTCATCACAGTGGTCTGATCCCCACATGGAATGGTGGCAGTTAAAATCGCCTAAAATTATAGTGGGATTACGGACGGCACAAAAATTTTTAATAAAATCGAAACATAATGGATTTGGAGAGGGAATATAAATAGAGATGAAATTAATGCCAAGGAGGGTGACACCCACAGCATTAATCTCATCTCCATGGGGCGGAAGAGAGAGGGGGGAAAAGGATAAAGAATTATTAACTAGTATAGCTGCCCCGCCATAACCGTCGGGACGGTCATCACGGAGCACGCTATATCCAGAAACATTAAAATTAAGGCGTGGCAACAGCCACGTCTCTGAAATTGCAAAGATTGCTGGGTGATATAAATTGATGAGGTGAGTGACCTCATGCTTTTTTGGGAGGACACTCCTGGCGTTCCATTGTAACAGATGGAATGTTACGGTTATTAAGGCATTTTAATAAGTTGTTGGCAACGTGGTCTGGTAAGGGGTAAGAGGAAAGAATAGTTGTGAGTAACATCACTATCTGCTCAATAGCCGAGACATTTTCATTTTCATTAGTGGGAGATGGATTACTGTTTAGGGCACAGCCGTTGGCAGTCTGTGGGAACACAAAGCTGTTCAAGATGCTTCGGTGGGCCTGTTGGTCATACCCTGGGGAAAGTGGTGCATGGGATTTTGGAGGAAGGAAAACGGTCTTTTTGTATGATGTGGTAGATGGTGGCTGACGAGGGTTGGAAAAGCGAGCTGTTTGTGGTGGGTGAAGAGGATGTGACGCAGAGGGAGCTGACGATAAAACATCAGCAAAGGACTTTGTGACGGAGGGGAATAGTTTTGCTGCCTCAGAGTAGGATATATTCTTTTCGGACATGCAGACTTTTATATTACGCTGTCTTAAATACTCTGGGCATTGGCGACTGGTAGCAACGTGGTGACCATCACAAAAGAAGCACTTTGGCTCTTCTGCTGTGCACCCATCCCCAAAGTGATCTTCACCACAGCGGAAGCACCGTGGTTTGGATCTACATTGAGTCTTGGTGTGACCAAATTTACAACACCCAAAGCATTGAATTGTGGGGAAGTGGTATAGCTCTACAGGGAGGGAATTGTGGCAGCAATAGACACGTTCAGGAAGTTTTCGACCGTCAAAAGTTAAAACAACTGTAGAAGTCGGTATCCATTCTGATTTGCCATCATTGGTAATTTTTCTGTTTAGCCGTCTCATTTTCAAAATCTTTCCATAGCCATAAGGGGAACTTAAATTATCTAATGATTCAAGGTCATCCCAGTCAGCTGGGACACCTTTCACAACACCCATTCTTGTTATGTTAAATGTGGGAATAATTGTGGAGTAGCCCTTGTCCTTTAAAAATGTACTGTCTAAGAAAGCATTGGCGTCCACAGATGTTTTAAATTCAACTGATATGCGGTTCCTGCCTACCTTCTTTATACCATCCTCAGTAATATTTTTAACTTTATTTCTAACTAGCAACTGTCCAAATCTCACCGGATGCATAGATGAACCTGCCTTAGGGTCGGCCTCCACATGCGACACAAACACTATAAATGGGGCTACGTCAGTACCAGTATATTTAGACCGAGCAATGAGTGACGGTGCCGAAGTTCTGTCCCGTTTGGTTGTGGTTGATTCTGCGTCATTTTTATCATTAACATTGTCATCGGTATCTATGGCGCGCTTACGTTTGTGGGTGATTTGAGTTTCCATTGCCTCAAAGGAGGATAATGGAACTGTTACCACCGGAGAATAGACAAACAGGTCTTGGGATTGAGGTTCGGGGTCGGTATGGGGAGAAACATTGGGATCTGGCGGGCGGCCCGGAGGCCGCTCGTTAGCGTCCATGTTTACACGGCGCTCGCCGCATAAAACAGGGAAGAACGCTGTACTTACCAATAAATTACACAATCACAAACACTTAACAAACAAAACACACACAAATGAGCAAAAAGCAACCAAAATAAGCACGAAAATACAAACTACAACTGCCCAAAAGCTTAATAAAAGAATCTCCACATGTGTTAGCCACAAAACACTAACCGGAAGTCATTTACTAATGTAGGGCTTATCGAGACCTTGGGTAATTATTTTGTAGAGGTCACTTTGATCTGTCATGTTTTAGTGTTGGCAATATATTACGTAATTATTAAAATCATACTGCACAAAAATAAAACAAACGAAAATATCTAGAGATCTGCGCGTTTACCATGAACTCTTATAGCAGGATTGTTTCCGTTGTGGAAGCGAGAGGCTGCTACGCGCAGTGTAGTGCGCCATCTCGCTTTTACAGCGACAACAGTACATGTACAGCAGGCTTACTACCGAAAATGGTCAAAATGTTATAAAAGTCTGCTAGGATATTTTATTATGAGAAGCAATCTTGTTACTAGCAAATAAAAAACTGGTTTTCTATCGTCGTTCAGACAGTTTTTTAAAGCCAATTAAGTTCTTGCCTAATGTCCGTAGGACTATTTCGAGATATCGATCCTTTTTCAGGGAATCACTAAAAAGGAATCTCGTAATGAAAAGCTGAAATATTTTCACACACTTTTTATAATTGAAAAGAAATTCAATTACTGTTTTTTTCAAGTTATTTTTTTCCAATAATTGTCTCTCAATTTCGCTATAATGATATCTGATTTGCTACTACACACATCAAAAGTGTCTAGGGATCAACATATATTTTTGCAATAACTTTTCTCCTGATTGATATTAATTAAAATTTTCTTTAAGGATTCATCGAATAAAGTGTTTTCGTTTGTCACAGTAACGATAAACCAAGTCACCTTTGCATTAATAAAGAAATTTGCCATTTTCCTAATAAAGGGATTTTTGACATTTGAACCACTAACACAAAAGTTCGAAAAAAAGACTGAAATAACAGTTTTCTTTAAAATTTTATTGGGTAACTTAAACAATTAATAATCCGTGTTTCTACCGCGAACACTAACAACACAAGAACATCGGTTTGGCATACTCAAAATGAGTTCATCCAAATCACGCTGTGGAATGGCCGCCCATGTTCGTTGCAACAACAAAAAAAGGTCTTCTTGCGACTGGATACCCTCCATATTCGGCAGAGCTCTTCTCTGTAGCATATCCCATGCATGCTCAATCGGGTTCAAGTCTGGCGACTGAGCAGGCCAGGGCAGGACATTGATGTTAGCTGCGGCGAGAGTCTGTCTTACAACTCTTGCGGTGTGCGGTCGTGCATTATCATGCATTAACTGAAATAAGGGACCGATTTGCACTTGTAGAGGAACGATGACGTCTGATACAATCGTCTCAGCATAAATTTGAGCGTTGAGGTTGCTTCTGATCCAAATCAACTCAGTTCTTCCGCCGATCCAAATACCCGCCCATACCATGATGGTTCCACCACTATAAGGATGGACTTCCTGGCAGGATTTTAATCGCTGTTGGCGTCCAGGGGTTCTCCAGTGTCGTATACGTCTTGTATCCGGTCTCATACCAAAACGAGACTCATCAGAAAAGCACACAAAACGCCATTGTTCTTCTGCCCAATTTCTGTGTTCAAGAGCCCATTGATATCGAATCCTACGATTGTGCATTGCTATAGGTGGTACCCGTAGCGGTCTTCGGGAATGAAGGTTCACTTCATGCAAGCGGTTTCTGACTGTTTGGTCGCTAATTAAGTTCCCTGAAGAGTGATGAAGCCTCACGGCTAACATCATGGCGGTTATTGTTGGAGCTCTTCGAGTTAAGATTTGAATGTATCGGTCTTGTCTCCGTGTGGTGCAGCGATACCGTCCTCCATGGCGCTCAGCCACGGTACCAGTGCTTCGGTAACGTGTCCAAAGTCGACTGATAACACTCTGACTTGTATTCAGAGCTAAAGCCACAGTACGTTGCCGGGAACCAGCTTCTATCATTCCCACGGCTCTGAGCATTTCTTCCCTGCTTAAATGACGTCGCCGCTCCATAATAACGTTGGTTTTAATCAGTAGTAGGGAAACAGTAGCACTAATAATGTCTTCAATGCGTTGTATGTTTTTATAGGGAAAATATTGACAGCTGATTTTCATCTTTTACTCGAATTTGATTCACAGTTCCTGATTCGAATTATGAAATGCACCAAAAAGGATCCATATAAATTTATAAAATCATAAATTTATTACAAAGCCACATCTCAATCTCAAGAAATCCGCATAAAAATGCTTGATCCCTAGACACTTTTGATGTGTGTATTTAAATTCTAGATTTCTAGTCCATTATTTTATTGTTTCGCAATCGTGACTTCGACCTCAATTTCTTCGGATATCCTTTATGTGCCTATGTACCTAATAGCTAACGAAATCCTCGTGATTATTTTTTAGTCTGATTCGAAAGAAAATACTAGTCATTAAAACAGTGATAATTAATAAGTTTTTTAGGTATATCTCTAGGTTATGGTCAGGTAAATAATCGTCATAAAGACGCTTTCAATATAATATCTAAGTATTTTTGCATTTTTAACAAATTCCTAATTACAAACACACCTAAGAAATTTATTACTCTTTCAAACGGTAGCCCATGTGAATCGTAAATCCTTTAATTTGATATCGCTATTAAAAGACTTGCTAGGCACGCCAGCTATAAAGTGTCATACAATTTTTATAACCAGGCCCTTTGTTATACATAAGTTACTTACGGTTCAAAGAAAAAAGTTACAAGATCCTGTTTTTGGAGTGGATAGCTGTGCAATTCTATTTGGGATGTTTGATCTGATCGCCAATCGGAGTTCTGTGGCAACGATCCAGCCACAGCAACATCCAGCAACTTCGATTGGCGAACAGATCAAACGTCCCAAATATAATTCCATAGCCATCCACACCAAAAATCTTTATCTACCATATGCATAGCTTTGATCTCAAACTAGAAAAATGAGCGCAAGCATTCTGCAAAGATGTAAATAACCGCCTCAAAAAGGAACAATAATAACCTAATGCCAAATATAATTTATACATTTAAAATGCTTGGTCCTCCTGAGTGACTGACTGGCGGATCAACGCACAGGCACAGCCTCAACCGCTGATCGCAAAGTCCAGAAACTTGGAGGGTGTGTTTTTTGTATGCTGCGAACATCTAAGGGGGTGAAAATGGGGTTGAAGTTCTATGGAAATCCGTAATTCTTCAATTTAGCAGCATGAAATTTATTTTTAAAGATTTTAGTTGATAGATGGTAGTAGTAGATTTTAATATAAATAAATACGTACTAAAGAGTTTTTTTTAAAATATACCCTTAAGAGGGTGAAATAGGGGTTAAAAGTTTGTATCGGAAAGTTTGTCATATTTAAAGGTAGATACATAAAAAATCACAAAAAGATCTTATATACTACGATAGAGTAATCACTCTATCGTAGTACCTAACGAAGGCTTTTGTGTATAAATATAGGCATTACAGTACCACCCGTGCGAAGCCGGGGCGGGTCCGCTAGTCTATACTTATAATAAATCTGTAGAAGTGAAAATTCTGTACATTGAAAATATCAAAAAAATTAATGGCGGGGTGTGTTACTAGACCGACACCGAACCCAAAAATGTGATTAAAAAAATTTTTGTCTGTCTGTCTGTCTGTCTGTTTGTTCAGGCATCACGCAAAAACTACCGGTTCGATTTCGATGAAACTTGGTATAATTGTTTTTTAATATCCTGGGCACCACACTGGGTAGTTTTTATCCCGGAAAAGTATATACAAAAAAAAACAAACTTAATTTTGCGGTTCGATCCCTAGACCCGAATACTGTACCAACCGCAAATAATAAGTTTGTCGTAGGTTACGTCACCCGCAGTGGAGTTCAATAAGGGGCGCTGCACACGGCCAAGTAACTATTTATTAATCTGTGACACGGCTAAGATACTATAATTATTTATCTATACTTTATATATATTATATATTATATTATCTATACTAATATTATAAAGCTGAAGAGTTTGTTTGTTTGTTTGAACGCGCTAATCTCAGGAAGTACTGGTCCGATTTGAAAAATTCTTTCACTGTTAGACAGCTCACTTATTGAGAAAGGCTATATGCTACTTTTCTTTTGGAAATCTACCCCCTAAGGGGGTGAAATAGGGGTTGAAAGTTTGTATGGGAAGTTCAGTATTGTCAATGATAGACACATGAAATTTCGTATAAGGGTTTCTGGATAGAAATAAATAAAGACGTATTTCAGCGATTTTAAAAATCATCCCCCTAAGTGGGTGAAATAGGGGTTGGAAGTTTGAAGGCATATGAATTGTGTCGTTTTCAAAGATAGATACATAAAATTTCATACAAGGGTTATAGTTAGAAATAAATAAGATGTATTTCCGTGAATTTAGAAATCTACCCTCTAAGGGGGTGCAATAGGGGTTGAAAGTTTGTATGGGAAGTTCGGTATTTTCAATGATAGACACGTGAAATTTTGTATACGGGTTCCTGGATAGAAATAAATAAAGAAGTATTTTAGCGATTTTAAAAATCATCCCCCTAAGAGGGTGAAATAGGGGCAGAAATAGTTGGTATGTGAAGTTCGGTACTCTCAAAGATAGACAGATGAAAAGATAAGTAGATTTAAGATAGTGACCATCTAAGACATATCTATAATGACGACCCCCGTGGTCGAGTGGCGTTCAATCTGGTTTTTAAGGTGTCGCCAGCTCTAAGTTCCCAGGTTCGATTCCCGGACGAGTCCATGTAGAAAATCACTTTACTACATTGTCTTGAGTCTGGGTGTTTATGGTACCTTCGTTGTCTCCGATTCCATAACACAAATGCTTTTGCTACTTGCCTTACTTTGATTATTATTTTAACGTCATCATATTTAATGAAAATTTTTATTCATACTCCTTACTTTACGCGCGAGCGAAGCCGCGGGCAACAGCTAGTATGGTAAATAAAAAAAGAATCATCAACCTTTCACCCAGTCGGAAGTTCTGAGGTAACTTAACGAAACATAAAAAAAGTCGAATTGAGAACCTCCTCTTCTCCTCTTGAGAGTCGGTTAAAAAGGCACCTACGTTGTCTTTTGAATATTTAAAAAGTAATTTGATGTAAACATAGTCACATAGTATACTTATTTATGTATAGATAGATCTTCGTGTCAGTGTTTTGCGAAGACCAACTGGTTTGATTACATAATTCTGTAACTGTCAAACCTACGCAGGTAAAGCCTTATTATAAGTCATTAACTTAATACGACTTCCTAATTAGACTTCTGTCAAATAGCGTCCATTTATTGTTAATTAAATTCCGTCTCAATTAAACAAAGTTACGTAAATACTGTGAAACACCTTTATGGGTTCAGTACATTATTTCTCCACGTGAATTTGTAGATAAAGGGGTTTGTTATTTGTTTATACAATGTTGAAGCTATCTGCCTTCTCCCTTATAAAACACGAATAATACGTATTTTTGAGTATTGTAGACACAATGAAGGTCAACTCGTTTGTTTAGAAATCTTCAACTGGATATACAACCCCTTTAAAAATCATTTTGCCTTTTAACATACATTACTTAGGTACTGATCCTAGATAAGTCTCAAATTTTTAACCGAATTCTAAAGAGGAGATTCTCAATTCGACTATAAGTACTGT
The DNA here is from genome assembly GCA_950381575.1 of Plusia festucae. Classification (NCBI taxonomy): domain Eukaryota; kingdom Metazoa; phylum Arthropoda; class Insecta; order Lepidoptera; family Noctuidae; genus Plusia; species Plusia festucae. The sequence continues at coordinate 11,425,225 of OX494434.1, forward strand.
TTTGTGTTTGTTACGCAATACTTACAGAAATTTTGATCGATTTAAAAAATATTTTTTTTAATAGATATCTCAGGGGTTCCATACAAATTTTAATTGATTCATTCGATGGGTTCTGGAGGTCAGATAGGCAGTCGCTTCATGTAAAATACGGTATTCAGTCGATTATGGCGAGGCTGGAAACCGACCCCAACACAGCTTGTAGGTATAATACTTACTTTAGTTTTTAAACCAGTTATTGAAAAAAAATACCAAGAATGTCTAAAGTAGTCTAAACAAAACTGTGTAGCTTATTAGTGAAAAAGATTAATATCTCTATGAATATTATCGTGTCAGTGTGGGAGGACTGCTAGCCTAATTTGCACAATATCGTGTTGCATCCATACCGGACGGCATTGCAAATGTGGGAGAGTCTATAAACTGTGTTAGTGTCGGTAACCTACGCTACACTGAGGAAACTCACAGATTGCACAATTAATGCGTACTTATGACGAGCTAAGGTAATTATTGCATCTTGTATTTGGTTTTGAATATGTGTCTAGCTATTGGCCTAAATTTTACAGGTTTTGCTGTTTTTTTTTGACTGCTTGGATAGGCGATAGGTCACCACGCTAATTACCACTGTGCGCGACGTGCTGTGGGTTCGATCCCCGCATGGGACAAGCATTTGTGTGATCCACAGATACTTTTGGTGTTCTTTGTGCATGTGATTTGAATGTTTGTGAAACCCCCGGGAAAAAAATCCCTTGGTGCGGGCGTCGTTTTAAAAAAGAAACATTGTTAAGGTAGCCACCTTATTTTTTGTTGGCACGATAGGTTTCCTATGGCTTCATCCCTATCAGCCGTTATCCCAAGCCTTATTGACTTTTTCACAATCCTTCAACTTTTTATGTCTACCTTTTCTCCGATCAACGTCACGGGTTTAATCCTTGCTCACGTTTTGAGTGGGCGGATGGCGTGAAAGCCTCTTTCTTTCTCGCATCAAGGAGTTTCTTTTATACTTTGAAGTTTGTACGTTATCGTTCAAAGGTTGAATACTATTTTAACATGGTATTATATTATTTTTAAAAGGTTAAAAGGCACGAAGGATGAGAGATGACATCCTTTTTTGTTTTGGATGCAGAGTTTTAGATTCTCTAGGAAATTATTTAGACACCATCGTCCTTGAATGCTTAAAAAACATAGGTCTAGTCAGCATCTACCCGCAATACGTAATTCACGTTGGCCGTGAACTACAAAGTAAGCTCCATAAGCGATGACGTGTACTCATGATTAATTACGTTACTTCCATGGCCTCCGATATTATTCAAATTCACTTTCAGTTTGTATACGTACAAATACATCATATAACCCGATATTTAATTTCATGTTAGAGATTAGGTTCTGAATTTACGCTAAACAAATCTCGTTATCATGAATGCCATGACGATAACTCGGTAACGGGATTGGGTGTTTTAAATGTTTATGTTACTAACATATTTGGATAGTTAGTATTTGCAATAAAAAGCGTATTGGTTAAATTACCAAAGAGTAACAGATTTAACAGTTCTGGAGCTTTTTTAGGCTTAATTATCATTTCTACACCAAAACAACGCTCGGTTGTCACATTTGCAACCCCCCAGTGTAACTTGAATACAGAATAAGTATATAATATGTATACGTATGGCTTGAAAAGTGTGCGAGCCAATGTATATAGCATCGATAATTTTAATTGTAAATTATAACGCTCAGCCACTGTCTTACTGATTTAAAATTATAATTATTGATATGTATGACATATCGACCGTAACGTGTCCGAATTGTTCCGAATGCTTTGTGACAGTATTATAATATAATCCCTTATGTTAGCAACGGTTTTGACACTTGGGACTCCGGACGTCTCCTAGGGTAGTTTTTGTTCAATTTAGTTTCTTTTTTTATTCACAGGTTTTTTATTTGATTATGGCACAGTCACATCGCTTACTTATTAAGATTTTGATCATTACATGACCAAGGAAATTTAAGCCTGTTATTTTGACAGAACCGGTAGATTTTTATGAAGTGGTCATTCTAAAATGATGACATTTATTATTTGCTGCATGGTAGTGTGTGAGAAACCGAGAACAATAGATATTGCTACTAACTTATACTATACAATACAATTAGTAAAAAATTGGGTTTTTCTTATTAACTATCTAATTAACTATATTTACTTCTTGGGGGCCCTAAGTTTGCTATTAATGTAATTAATTAAAGGGTTCTCCTTAATGATTGTCATTTCAACCCTCACAAGTCACATTGTCATGTCATTGCCAAATCACTGGACTGTGTATAGATAACGCCACGTCCAAAACGTCAACGGGCCGTTGACCTTAGAACATTATTTAATGTCCATCGTGCTATTCTAAGGCCAGTGATAGCGCTGTCTCTGCTATCGAAAGGCCATCAACCTGTTTGACGGCTACGACTAGCAGTAGAACACACTAGTTCGCGAAATTAAGCCACCAACTCCCACTGCAAAGGAATAATTATTTCTGTGTGTATAGGTAGATCTTCTGTCTGCCCTTTACTAATGTTAGGGTAGACTTCCAGTATCCGGATCGGATTCGATTGATTACCTACCGTATTTTTAATTTATTGACTGGACTATCCTGTCCAGATTCGATTCATCCTTTTGACTACCATATTTTAAATTAATTGACCGGACTGTCCTGTACACTATACTGAATTTAACATTATGTGTGAATCTCAAAAAATACCCCATACTATATATATACGTTGTTATGAAAAAAAAAAAAAAAAACGATTTTGCTATAACTTTACGCGTTGTGAACATAACTATTTTATAATGTCTAGGTTTTATAAAAACTTATCAATAATATTGAACATCTGGTTCCATTTCGCTACGCTATTTTCGCTTTGTTATTAGAAATATTTACGCAATGTCGATCGTCTAGATGAATACGATAATATTTATGAGTACCAATACAGGGATTATCTATTAAAGAACAATTAATCTTTGTGATTGTTAGATACAATCACAAAGATTCTGAAACTAAATCGATAACAGGAAACCTTTAATCCTACGATATTAACCTTGACCGATAGATTGTCTAATGCGATGTTTTGAAGGCTGTCTCGTTACTATTTAAGTTATTGTATTTTGAATGTCTAAAATAAGATTGTTTTGTCTAAAGAGGTAGGTTGACTTATTTAGCAAGGATTCGCTTGCTAAATAAGTCAACCCATTTATCCGGTATAATTTACGCGATGTTTTAAAATACGTAACTTAGAATGTCTGATTTCTCGGCAAAAAAACCAAAGTTCCTTTTTGCGTAAGAATGTAGTCAGTAAACTACTTAAATGGGAGTTAACAGCTGTTGACAATCGCTGTTTTGCAGTAGGACGTAAACAAACCTTATGTACCTATAATTGCCTCCGTGACAAATTATCGAAAAACACCGCTTAGCCTGCGGTAATTACAGCCATGGAAACTAATATCTAGGTTTTACGGTGCTTAAGGCCAGGTTAAATATAGTAATTTTGCTTGAATACCTAGGCCATTAAGATATACATCTGCAACCGTAAATTATACATCTAATTAACAATTTAATATCTATATTAATTATTGAATCGTAGTAAAAAGCTGTTGAATTTAATGATGATGACTTGATCTGTCTTTCCGTCTCAGTCAGCAAGGGAATTCTGGAATCTCGTTGACATGATTTTTGTACATGTCCTTACTAAGACCAGCCTTATTTTATATTTTCTAATTAATCTATCTATATATATAAAAATCAATTGCTGTTCGTGAGTCTCGCTAAAACTCGAGAACGGCTGAACCGATTTTGCTGATTTTGATCTTGAAATGTTTGTGGAAGTCCAGGGAAGGTTTAAAAGGTGTAAAACATAAATAAATAAACTCGGGAATTACCTTAATTAATTTACTTTTGACAGAACGAAGTCTGTCCGGGCAGCTAGTTTGCTTATATTTATCATATCAGCCGACATCTCAACATGCAATAAGGTGTTAAATACGTACCATTTTGAGCTTAGAAGTGCTTTATTGCAATAACTAAATGGTATTTTTTTTATTATTTCAGATTGAATGGCGCGATCCCTGGCTCATAGCACTCATATCGTTCCACATCATCATAACATTCACATGTTTCTCGACGAGAAACTACGGAAACTTTCAAGTTATTTTGTTCATAATATTATGTGAGTATACTTATTAAATATTTGGAACAACATTCTCTAAAAAGAGGCTATTTGCTCAGTTATTTTTAATATAGCTAGAAGATACTTTGATGATGATTTAGTTTTATGTAGTGATTTTGAGACTTCGAATTACATAGTTATTTGTATAGGTTTAAATCCACCTTGAAGTCTCGTTAAGCATATTCTTATGGTGGCTGTACACTCGCTATGTCTCGCCCGAGAAGCCTCGGTCGAGAATGGTTCGCGCGAGGCGGCGCGAGTCCCTTTGACTCGGGTGAATAACCGACGACCGAGAGCTTGCGAGGAGTATTCGAGACAGGCCGAGCCATCTACATTCACGCGCTCGCCTTGCCTCGGTTTGTCTCGGCGAGAGTGTACAGCTGTCATTACATGTTGTGATTTAATAAAAAAAAAATATCTGGATCTTTGGATGCCAGTTTTTATAAGCCGGATGGAAAGGCTAAAAAAAAGCGTTACTATTCTACTGCTAATAAATGATTATTTCGTTCAAATTGATTGATTAATTTAGACTCAATATAATAATATCAGGTTGCCTTCTTTATAACACATCTTGTTCGCCAATAAAAATGCAATTATATTAAATACTCGTGAACATAATGACAGTTTCCCCTATTGATTGTTAAGGACAGTGTTTGATAAATAAGCCTAGACTCTATTGTATGTAAAGTGAAGTTTATAGTTGAATAAAAATGTATATACTCTATATGTAAATGTATATAATCTAGTAATAGATAACTAAGCAGGAAATATTGTTACAATAAAATTGAGTGGAACAAGATAGGAGGACACATAAATTCTCCTGATCCCCCAATGTCCTTGATGACAAGTTGCAAGCTGCTATTACGTACGGAATATCAATTTATAGAACTATCAAGACTCCCACATAAATAATACTAGTTATATTCATCTTCAACGAGGATTCTTACTACATATTTTTATAACTACATATTTTTTTATAGAATTTGATTGGCCATGGCTTTTTGCGAAAAAAAAATTATTTGTGCTCTAATTAGAAAAAGGAATACACACTTTAAAATGTTGCGGCTGTGCGTCATTTGGCACTGCGACAAACAAGTGAAAGTCATTATGAATTTATGAATAAAAAAAGTTGTTTGCAAACTGCTGCTTTGGTTTCTATTTTTAAAACGAAACATGTTTATTATTGTGTTGCTATAGCATCTTAAATAATCTGATTTTATTTTGTAACAATAGTCGATAAATGTAATAAATCTAGACTATAACCTTGAATTAATTGTTTCAGTGTTGCTAGTCTATTTTTCGGAGAATATTAACGAGGTGGCGGCGAGGAACTGGGCGTTATTCTCTAGACAACAGTACTTTGATAGTAAAGGCCTGTTCATATCTGTAGTGTTTTCCATTCCTATATTATTGAACTGCATGATAATGGTGGTAAGTTGATAATACATCGTATGATCTTAAATCTATTAATATCGTAATTATATGTTTGGCTTGTAGCATTATTTTGGTAAACAATTTTAGGAATTAATACAAAAATGTTTTAAAAATTATAGGTATATCAGAAAAGTTTTTTCTGAAATATGAAGAAGTCAAATAATTATGTCAAAATTTATATCGTTGAGTATCTATCTTAATTTTAAGTATAATTAAAACATTTGTTTTTCGCCTAATTCCATTACGAATAAAATTATTCGTTGTTTCCGATGATAAAGTTCCCCCTCATATTTTCCAGGGTTCATGGCTGTATCAATCAACACAAATAATGACAAACATCAAGAAGGCACAGTTGAGACAACGATTGAAAGAAATGAACATGAACCGGGAACAACAGCAGCACTTAAAAGCTGAGTAATCGGTCGAGTCAATTGTGTAGACTGTAGGTATGAGAAGAATCAATATTTTTGCTAGCATTGTGACGGAAAACGATGAATCTAATTTTAGGTATATGACGCAGTGATTTATTTATAATTAATTAATGTTACAAGGAATTTTCATAGGACTATGTCCAGTAAGCTATCTTACCAGCATATGTAAATATTTCATGTACGATTAAATGCAGCTGGTGTTCAATTCGAACGTGGTCGTACGCGTCTATTAGATTTTGCTTGTTAATAAATTGTTAAAGTAGAACTTCACGGTTTTGAAACACTTTTAACAATACAGAGTCTTTATTCACGATGACGTAATTTTTTTGTCGTTTTTTTAACGGCGTCGGCGTTGTATTTCGAAAATGTACTTTTTTCGAAAGATTATAAACATTGTAAAGTTACATAAATACTTTTTTTATTATATAGTTTCGCCTGAAGTAATGTCTCTTGCCGCATAATCATATTCATAAATTAAGTTTCTTCCAATCGGCAGTTATGGCCAATTACCGTCACGAAGTTTATGCAGTTATTAAGACGTCACCAATCATCATACGTTTTGATGAGTATCTTGTTTGAAATTAATTATTACATTTAGCCCCATGTCGGGCGCCAGACTTTGTCTAGGTCGTTGTTCCTGGAGGCAGTTTATGACCTCAGGGTCGCTTAAAGACCACTTTTAAATCTAGTCGCCAGAGAAAACAGAAAAGAGAGAAAAAGGATGAGAACTCAAATAATAATAATATCTAGGGACAGCTTCCCGCGCTATCGTGCTGTGGCGGTAATTGTCTATGACCTGTGATTAGATACTCAATGCTGAGTCGTCATTTCCGTACTCCTTGAAGTTGTTCCTTTACTTGGCCCAACTAAAGGCAAAAGTTGGTATATCATTGGTTTACATATTAAAATCGCACGTAATTTGTAGTACCTATTCCAATTTCTTGAAAAATTTACACTGTACATATAAATATCTTTGTTTAAAAGTAGAAACGTGAGTACAGTACAAAAGAAAATTCGAAAATCTACCAACTTTATAACAAAAGGTTACTCTAATAATTTAATCTTTGTATTCAAATTGTCTGTTTTGATTCCCACATGTGATTGTTGTGTTATGTTTAATCTATATTTATTCCATTTTTGTATGTAATTAATTGCATTTTATTGTAACTTATGTACTTAACTAACTTCGCATCGCTTTCGTTCATACCACCTGTGTATATATTGCATTTCTTTTTAAAATATGGCATTTATGTAAATTTAAAAGCTTTGGCGCTTTTTTTTTACTTGAAATAAACGATCTAGATGCGACAAGTATTTGAAATTTTAAAATGACCGCATGGCATTTTCAAATTTCGAACATTTCATAGACATGTCAAACATAATCTTGTTTATGGATCTTCGCATTTGGTACGTTACTAGTTACATAGATGTCGATGGTATAACATTTTATTTTTATAAAAGTTGCCATATTTTAATGTGGTGTGAATCTGTTTAGGTACCGGGATATCTTTTAAGCGTATTTTTTATTTGGTGAGGTATATTATACAAACGAAGTTTTTTTTACAATTTATGTAATTATGTTACCAATTTGTTTTGAAGTTTAAACTAGGTAATTTCATTGTTATTGTGAATGTTTCTTTAGCTAACTTTAATTGAACATGAAGCAAACACTCGCCAGTATGTATATAATACAACTATCCTAATTGTGACAATATTTAGTAATTAATAGGTAATAGAAAATTTAAGATTAATCTTGCTTATATCAACTATTTGCAGATAGAAAGTGCGACAATTCTTGTAGTACTCTGTTTGTCTTGCTCTGGTTTATCTGAATACATGTCTCGTGCATTGTATTAGATGACATAAGTGCCATTAACAAACATTCACAATGACTATAATGTACGAGTTTGTGATAATTATTGTAGTAAATAGATGGTGCAATAAAAATAAGTTGGCTAGAATCGGCTAGAAAATTGTTTTTTTTTACATAATGTTTGAAGTTGTTTTTTCGCGCTAGTACTACAGAAATAATAACACTTAGTTCCAAGAGGTGGAACGGCATTTTGATTTATAAATTATTGTTACAATTTTAAATTACGATAAGAAATAGAAATAATGAATGTCCTAAATCACAGAAACACCAATATTATAATATAGCCTACTCAATTTTTTTGTAGATTATACATTGAAATAGTTACATTTCATAATAATTACGCGGCAACGTTGAGTAAATAATTTGTATGAAAATGAACGTTCTGCCTATAGTAATGTTACGTCCATATCTAGTGAATATGTCATAGAAATAATGTAAGCGACCGAGTTGCCGACGAGTAACGTAACGAAGACTGAGTTGTGTATAGCGTGAATTGGAAGTCATTTTATTTTTTAAGTTTCATCCTTTGTCAGTCTATACAGCCCCTACCACGAGTCAACTTCAAGTTTCTTTTGCCTTTTTACAAACATCACTTCTTTAAACAAATTTCTAGTTCTTTAAACTCGTGGTAGGGGTAATTTTGTTTCTTTCACCGTGTATCTATAGGTAGCAAACATGTACATGCTTAACACTGTTTTTATTATTCCTTTATGCAAAGGTAAATTATATTTTGTTTATGCTTGAATAAAGGAATTGATCGAATTTCTTATTCTTTTATTTCACTTATTCGAAAACCTTCACAATCATGAACTATATTAATAAGAGAGAAAAAGAGGAATAACACAAATAATTATCCACCATATTCTTAGCGTTTATTTAAATATCTTGCAAAATTATTTCATATTTCACTGATATAGACAAATTTAAAAAAATATGACGGGTTTACGTTGTAAATAGAACAATTGCGCTTCTATTGTGAACTTCATCCCTCCTTATCTTCAAGACAGCTTCATGAAATTTAGGATAATTATCTGTTATAACAGTTCACAGGTTCACTGGCGGCTATTTTCTCCTTGACCTCTTTCATCATTAATTTCACAAGGTTGTCTAAATCGACCTCGGGCTTCCAGTTCCAGTCGCGCCGCGCTTCGCTGTCGTCGAATACTTGTGGCCAGGAATCGGCTGAAAAGAAAAATATGTATATTATTATGAACATTGTACGTTGATTACAGCTTGTTGATGTCGTGTTGGTGAATTTAAACCGAGTGAACTTTAAAGATATACGACTTGCCTAAGCAACTTATGTACACTTGGGAGTTATCGATGGTAGTTACAGCTCAGAATCCATGGGTCATTTTCTAAGTCCAGACATAACAACGTGGAATAACACTGATTATAGTTCAAGAACCCCTTGTTGCCATATCTTTTTCCACCGGGTGGGGTCATATAATACATATTTTTGGGTCATTTAACAGATTTTTTACTTCAAAGTATGGTAAGTCAAAAGAGATAACTCTTCTCTAGACCTAACGGCACGTAAACTGCTTCGACTTAATAAATTAGGCCCCAGACCGACACAGACAGTGTTATTTAGAGCTTAGAACCTAATAATTTAGAGAGCGTCCTCGACTGACGATTCCAGAGTATCAATGTCTGTTCCCAATAAGAGAAGAACAATCCAAATATCGATACTTTTAATAAAACATACTCAATTCCCAGTACCTTACTTTTAACGACATTACTCCAGAGGCAATAAAGAATTCTACTCACCGATATGCTGCCGGCTATCAGGCATATAAGTTATCTTAAAGTCTGAAATATATTTAGTCATAGCCACCGCCAGTTCTTCAGGAGTGAAGCTCATGGATGTGACGTTGTACACTCTTCTGTTGAGCTGCTCATTGGGTACTTCGAGGTACTCCGAGAGGGCTCGGAGGGCGTCCTTTACGTGCATCATTGGAAGCCGGGTGTCGGGCTTCAGGTAGCACTGATACTGACCCTTGCGGAGCACATCGTGAAAAACTGCGATAGCGTAGTCTGCAACGAGAATGAATCGTGTTATAGTTTAGTTTCTATGCAATATGGCACCTTCTCCGGGCGAAAAATTAGCCTAGTTAACAAAATTTTCAGTGGCGTAGTCACGTGGGAACGCCTCTTATATTTTGGGAACAGATAGTGGGAACCAGCTATAACCAAAGAAGTAGTGACGCTATGACATGCTATAGGGATGAAAAATGAGGTTTCGATCTTCGGGTTCGGAAAAATTGATTTTTGTAAATCGAAAGAGTTCTCAGTTTGCAGCATGTTAAAATAATTTCAAAAACTTGTAAAAGAGTTAAATATATGTCTGTGTTTAGACATACCTATTAAAAATTCTTTGATTGAATGCGGTCAGTCAACTCTCAAGGCAACATGCTTACGTAAATTTCGAAAACATAAATTATGAATAAAAAAGACGCGAGTATTTTAAATCATATACCTACGTAAAACAATGAATCATTTTCTTTAACTTTTTCAGATATATGGTCTGAAGAAACCTAAGTACAAGAACGGTATTTGAACTGACTTGGTTTGTAGGTATACCTAGTTGTAGGATATCAACATTTTGATTAACGTATAAACATAAACCTCTCACCTGTAGTTCCCCCGCCAGGTGGATCACTAGATATGACACCAGGAAACCGCAAGCAACGAAAGTCCAAACCGAACTTATGGAAATAATACTCGCCCAACAACTCCGCATGCACTTTAGACACACCGTATATTGTCCGAGGCCTTTGCACTGTTATATTAGGGGTAGGGTTTCTAGGAGAGTCAGGACCAAACGCCCCAATTGTACTAGGCACAAAAATTCTAAGATTATACTGTTTCGCGAGTTCTATTACATTATGCACTCCTTCTATATTCACTCGTACAGCTAAAGGAACATTTTGCTCTCCAATTGCACTAAGTAGAGCCGAGAAATGAATCAGCCAGTCGACTCTATGATCCACTACGACTTTTTGTAGTCCTTTAAAGTCAAGGATGTCCACGAAAATGTAGGGTCCATCTTTCACTATTTCTTGGGACGGCTTTATAATGTCGGAGAGGATGACATTTTCTCGGCCATATTTTCCTCGTAAATACTTCGCGCATTCAACGCCTAGTTGACCAAGGCCTCCTGTAAATGTAAATACATGTTATGAATACCTTGCAAGATAACGTTAAGTACCTACGTCAATTTAATATGCATACTAATATTACGTTTTACCGCGGAAAATATTAGGATTTACCGTGGTTCGGGGTTTTACAGTAATTTATATATCTTGAAGCACTTAGAAGAACGAGAGTTCTTATATCGTGCAAAGAGGTGTGATATTTTCTGTTTTTAATTTTTACACTATGATTGTACTTATTTATCTATGAAAATTGTAAACCTTGATATTGAAAACGATTTGTGTATCAATTTTCTACTACATAATGAGTAAAATTCTTATTAGCTAACTATTGAGTTTATTTATTCATAAATACGGTATTAGGTCGCGGCAATAATCGCTGACAGTTTGGTTTTCCATGGGTAAACATGTTATTGCGATCTAAGACACTATTACGACTTCATAATATATGATTACGCACTAAGTATTATTTCAGTAAACAAATTATGCGGAAGTAAAAATTGTCTTTTTTAGTAAGACGGTTTATTTTTAGCTAAAGATAAAAAGACATCTATTATTCGGGTACCAGCCCTTTAGCGATAGGTCGAACTCTCCAGATTGCGATCACAGCCCTCGGGAAGCGGTAAGAAAAATTAAAACATTATGTATATCCGGGTTTGGTGCAACAGTATCTGTTATTTGTCCTTTGTGTCCTTATGACCCTCAAAATTCAAACCTGTATGCTTAGACCAGACATTTGACCTTTTGTTAACTGCCTTATAATGACAACTTCAGCAGTTTGCCCACTTTAGTAAAAATATTTAGATTTAGAGTCATGGAACTTAACAAACATGAGTATAAGGTACCTAAATAGTTCCTTATTCATACAATTACATCAATATCATTTATGCACTGTAGACTATAAAGATACGCTCCTAAGTAGAGTACCTACATAACGTGGACTCTACGACATTGGTGCAATCGCGTTGTTGCCAATAAAAATACTAACAAATTACAAGCTGGCTGGAGATAAAAAAAAACGTTAAGCATTGTTGATATGACATAACTTTTTAAATGTCAATGGCAAAGATAGTGATAAAAAAGAAACGTTTGTGTTTAACACTGGCCGTTTATAACAAGATGCGGTTATAGGTAAACACGAATTTAGGTACGAAAGAACAGTGGTAGTCTTTACTTAGCCAACTATGTCGAAGGCCGGTGGTAAGATTAATTTACGTAATAATTTATTGTTATCAATGACGTGTGAATTGCGACCATGCGTTGTTTAACATTGAGTATATTTTCATTTTATTTTCGTAATTTATTGTCACCGTCGATGTGTGACTGAGAATTAGGAACCAGCTGTGATAACAATAGCATGATAATTTAGCTCGCAGTTAAGTTGACTCTTCCTTGAGTCTTCATTTTGATTAGGTACCTACTGTATTCGATAATAATGATCGTCAAATATTTATTCTGTCTGGGCTTCCAAGAGCAGTGCAATTGCGGATGTCTGAACTGTATGCTTAATAAAACTTTTTCTGTGGCATTTCTTTTACTTGAAGAATTATTTCCTTAAAAAATAGATACCTACCTAAGTATCTTCCTTAGTTTGTTGTTTGATTGGGTTGTATGATCAAAAATAAACGTGAACTAAATACCTAGGATACTTAAATATTTAACACTTTCACTTCCCAAATCCTCAGGTCTTTCCAAATTGCGTATTATGTAGAGACATTTTACCGTCGTTTAATTTTTAAAAACTGTTTCTTATTTATTTATGAGGAGTCCGTCAGATAGAATTCTTTGTCAAGTGCTCGAGGCTGTACCGAAAATGCTCTAAGTAATAATTGGTTAATATTAATTACATAAATTGCTCAATTATTTTAAGTACAACCGCTCGACACCCCGAGCCGCTCGCACTGGTGTTGCTCCTGCTGCCTACAGGTATTGACCGAATCAGTTAACCACTGGCTGGTTCTACCGGTTACTTTGACCACGCGATACTCGGAATGCGCGGTAAATGCAACAGTTAAACATCCCGTACTTCACTTTCGCTTCAAACCGATCATTACAAATAATACCTTCTAAAGTTATCACATTCCTGTACATAAGTACCTAACTATATTATAACTAGGTATGTTTTAATATATTTACACAACCTTCAGTTTAATAATGGTCCTTTCACTAGACGCACGTGTCAGGACGTATCTATGACCTAAATTAAATTGCTAAACAGCTATAAAAGTTTTATGTTTTTTATATTGCTTGCTTACAATTTTTTATGGTTTTAATTCGTGCAATTCGAAATGCTCCATGCTTAGTTTCATAGAGAAATTTATTACGACCGATGTTATAACTGAGGATTTCAAGATTATTTCGTATTTAAAAATACAATACAAACATATAAATAAAACTTACCGGTAATCAAAATCTTTGGCGGCTTATTCTTATAATTATTAACGGAATAATTTCTAATACTTAATTTATTATAAGTTCTACAAATCCTTTGTAGAAACATTATCGCGGAAGATGAATGGCACGATAAAACACTGTGTAAGTCGAACGGTAACTGGTAATATGTACTGTATAGAGGTCTGTCGCGTGAGCTCAAAACAGGTTGTATAATAAATATTGTTTATTCAAGTGAAACATTTCATAACTGCAACTAACAATAATCAACCTTATTCTTAAAGTTTCAAGATTCATTTAACTTTGAGAGTAAGTAAGAAAATTTGGTGGGTGTGTCGCTGACCAGCGAGTCGCTGGTCGCGTCTGTGTTAATTTTCGCACAAACTTGACATTGAATTTATTTTCCGTGAAAAACTATTTACCCCAGGATTTTGGAACCATGATTGAAATTTATTTTTGTACCTTTTGTTGACAGTGATATAATTTTCAAAGTGACAGTAACATACGTCAAACTCAACAAAAAGTTTTAATGTCTGTAGAATTCGATTTCTTTAAAAATACCGTAGGTGCACCAAGGACTTCATAAAGTATGTCCTTCCCTATTTACCACCCACCACGCCACTGCTTAGCATGCGCTTAAATATTATTATATAATACTTTAAAATAGTATTGACAAACACATTCGAAAACCGGTTATGACGTATTTGTTCGATTTATTTTGGATAAATTATGCAATGGGTTGTGGAAGTCAGATAGGCAGCCGCAGTCGCTCCATGTAGAATACGGTAGGAAGTCAGGGTATTCAGCTAAATCCGGTAAGCAGCGGCTCCGGACACCAACATAGCTTGGGAAAAGGCTAGGCAGATTATGTAGATGATGATTTTCCTTTTTTTTTTAAATGTGGTTTCAAAAAACAAAGTAAAGCTATATAAACTGCCACCTTCATCTCTAATCATTATATTTACTGTATCTATTTGAAGATATAGGGTATCGAATGATGGAATGAAAAATACTAAGCATCTTATAAATCAAATATAGTCCATTTATGATCTAAGTTTTTTAGGCGTGTCTCGTTTTAATGCGACCAAAAACCGCTCTACATAAGAGTTATCGGGCTTTAGTGGTTAAGTAGTTCCCGAGGGAAAATTGAAAATTGTTTACGAGCTAAGCCGCGGGCCGATAGCTTTGAAATTTGGTATGCATGTCACCTATGCTATGGAAAAGGACATGTACTTTCTATACCGATCCCTCAAATAGTTCCCGTGGGAAGATTAAAAATTGTTAACGAGCGAAGCTTTCAAATAGGTAAATAACTAAGTAGTTTCAATAGTAAATTTTAAAATGTACTCACAAAGCTTTTTGCCTGGGTGTATTTTGTTTTTGTCTCCGTACTCCTTCCCAATCCAGTAACTTCAAGTCCCGGCTCCTCCACGTTGTCGCCACATTCCTTAGCCTCAGCAGGCAGCACTTGACATCGCTGCAAAATTGCAGTACCTTAAAAATTTTAATGCTTCTTACTTCTTCGGCTTCTGTGGCTGGTTGATGGTACCTATATATTATTATAATTATGCAACCCTGATCACAACCGAAATATCCAAAGTTCTCACTGATATCCCACCATCGAGGGACACTGTAAAATTATATTAACCTCAGGGTATGGGATTATATTTAAGCACAGAGTACATTTTTTATTTAAGTATTTAGCCAATTACAAATAAGTACAATAAGACAGGAATAATTAGTTTCCGTATTTTTTTTATTCGTTTTGACATAGACACGTCAACCCCAAAAACAGCATACAACAAAAAGTTTTCATGTCCTTAGGTCTCGCCTAGCCTTCTTATATAATTATCATGTATCATCGTATCATATAATGTCATCGTCGTATTATATTCCATGTTCCATCTGCCGCCAACAAACCTACGTAGCTACCAATTTATTACTACTATCAACAGTATTTAACAACTTTATGAAACAATCGACGGGGGCGCGGTGCGGCGCGGCGGCGTCGCGCGTCGCGTCGTGGGCACGAGCGCTAATAATTCCGTATGATAAAAAGTTTTTATATGTACATACATTTATGCGTAGATGTTTTTATTAAAAACATCTACGCATAAATGTATGAAGTACCTAGTTAGGTAGTTATGGAATAGATTTTGGGGTGTGTCAAACTACTAGAACATGTTTACAACGTAAAACTTTTTTATACTTATCTACTTTTGTAATAGGTACCTACGTGATTGGCAATTACAGGCTTACGAACTATTATTCAAACCTAAACGGTTATGGTAAAAAAAATAGAAGGCATCTGATGGATCTTAGATACAAGTACTAGCAAGAGGCAAAATAGAGTACCTAATGTGTTATTAATAATTAATTAACGAGGGATAATTTAGCCTAACGTTATTATTTTTTTTTGTTTTTTACGTTACGAACGTAAGAATATTTTTAACTTTTAAATACTTATAATAAAAATAACCTTTACGTTATATTAATCAACTAGCTGTTGCGCGCGGCTCCGCTCGCGTGATCATCGGTTACTGCTGCAATTTATAGCCTAAAGCCTTCCTCAATAAGTAGGCTATCTAACAGTGAAAGTTTTTTTCAAATCGGACCTGTACTTCCTGAGATTAGCGCGTTCAAACAAACAAACAAACAAACTCTTCAGCTTTATAATATTAGTATAGATAATAATATAATATAATATATATAAAGTATAGATAAATAATTATAGTATCTTAGCCGTGTCACAGATTAATAAATAGTTACTTGGCCGTGTGCAGCGCCCCTTATTGAACTCCACTGCGGGTGACGTAACCTACGACAAACTGGGATCGAACCGCAAAATTAAGTTTGTTTTTTTTTGTATATACTTTTCCGGGATAAAAACTACCCAGTGTGGTGCCCAGGAGATTAAAGAACAATTATACCAAGTTTCATCGAAATCGAACCGGTAGTTTTTGCGTGATGCCTGAACAAACAGACAGACAGACAGACAGACAGACAGACAGACAGACAGACAGACATTAATTTTTTTAATCACATTTTTGGGTTCGGTGTCGGTCTAGTAACACACCCCGCCATTAATTTTTTTGATATTTTCAATGTACAGAATTTTCACTTCTACAGATTTATTATAAGTATAGATGAAACACAATTGGCAAGTAGATAATCATTTACCACTTTATACAGGATTATTTTTTTAGGAGTGCGTTTATTCAACGAGGTAAACGGGTGCATAAAACTGAAAAACTTTCCCCAAGGAACATGGGTCGAAATCTTAAAATTGAAAATAAAATATTCATACAAAGTGACAGTCCACGTGACTTAAGTTTGTACGAAAAATTGATTTTCAATTTTAAGATTTCGACCATGTTCCTTGTTCCATTGAAAGTTCCAGTTTAATGCACCTGATTACCTCGTTGAATAAACGCACTCCATTAAAAATAATCCTGTATATTACCACTACCTTAACTGGTAAGTAGAGCAGTATTTGAAAGACAGAGCACCTTGTTCTGTCTTGACTCTATAATTGTTAGATGAGGCAAAGAAAAAAAAAGGCTTCCTAAATTAGAGGCAAGTTTTCACATATCTAATCTCATAAATAACAATTAAACCAAACATAATGTTATATAAATACATAGTATCTTACATAACAATAATAAAAAACTCTCCAAATCACAATTTCAAGTATTTTGAACTAATTACTCCATTTTTTCTGCCATGGCAAAGGCAGCATGCCATACGTCCACGGTCCGTGTAATACATTATTTTGGTAGGTAACAACGCAGATCGCAATCGCTCAGTTGTTATTTGCCGCTAAAATCATTTGTTTTTTGCACGCCGTCTTTATTATATCAAGGTTAGCAGGATGTAAGCAAGTTTTCGTAAAGTTATGCTCTGACGTAGATATTAGCAAACAGCTTTGATTTGGCATATCTACATAATCTACTTCTATTTTTAACCACTGCGCGTTTTTCCCAAGAATTTGATGTTTACGAATTTCTTGAAATAACTGTCTACCAAGGAAATGTCACAACCAATTATCAACATACAAGATTGGTATATTCTATTCGAAATAGCAGTATTGTTTCATTTCGATTACAGAAATACTCCTTTCAATGGAACAATTAAGGCGACACTTTGCAATTTCATTGTCCAGGTGGCCACCCTTCCTTGTTACCACATCGTACGATTTAATCGAGATAAGTCGCCTAAGCATTCTTTATTTTGCAACTTAGGGGCAAAGAGTTCAAAATATTTGTAGAATGGACTCTACAAACAAACTCTACAGTATACAATATATTCGCTATGCAGCTGGTAATCTTATTTTTTCAGGTTTCTTAGTATATTTTAGACAATGCTGAAGCAAGTCTGAGTGATCAACCTCGTTATCTACCTTTAATTTCGATGACACCATCTTTTTTTACGAAGCGAACTTAAAATGACGGAAAAATTGGTTAGGTAGATGAATTTTGTGTGAATGGTTATGTCATAAAGAGATGGTATGTTATAAAGAGCGACTTCTCATACCTAATCTAAACAAGTATCAGCGGATTCAAATGAATATAAACCATCAAGAGCGTTTCTCCTTAATATTAGGATTTGAGCTAGTGGCAGGACGTCTCAAGGATATTGCTCTAGTCCTAATAGAAGTTTTGCAGTTACCTACTATACTTTTAAGTTTTCAAGGTTTTTCACCGGTTTTCAAGGTGTTGCCAGCTTTGAGGTCTTGCGTTCGATCCCAGGACGGTTCAATTTAGTGTCTCTGATCCTATCCAAGTGCTTTAGCTACTTAAGTACTTTGGGTTCAGAGCAATTTAGGTATGTGATGCTTTTTACATTTATTATCTCTTATTTTTCACGGGTTCGGGGTTATCCTCAGTAATGAAAACACTCGGTCCTTTGAAAGGTTTACCTGGGGACACAAGTTCAACTCGCAGAGGCCTTGTTGAGAACTTTACTCTAATATGGGATGGATCACCTACTAGGGTTATTATTATTATTTTAAGCCTTCAGTGAAGAATCTTACAAACGACTTGGAGCCGGTTCCAAGAGTTGGCACGTCTGCAATACGGCAGGTAGTTACGCGCTGCAGCACGCGCCACAATGGTGAAAGATAAGTTACTTGGTGTGCATCGAGCCGTGAACCGAAAGTCTGGTGTTTACATGCGAAATACTCGCATCCCAGTTCATGTTTGGCCACCATAAGCCACGCTTGTCCAGCCAGTTCTGTTTTGTGATTGTTACGTAATTGTGATCGTGATTTCAGAGGAATTGACGTTGTGCTTCATCTAATCTTTGACGGTAGTTATGATCTATTTCTTAGAGTTGTAAGATTATATTCTGTCTAGTTGTGTCTGTTTGGTTTCGATTTTGCTTTTTTTTGCGTAGATTTTGTTTTTTTTTTGTCTTTTATTTCTTATGCAATTTAAAATGTAGTTATCTACATTTAAAAATACAGGCCTTAGTACATTATGCGACAAAATTCAAATTACTTAACAGACGGGTTAAACCTTTAAACAGAAAGTGCAGTAGGTACCTTATGTTTTGTACAACAACAGGTACGTTAAGTTTTTCAAGATACAATGTTATTTTAGATTAGCTAAATAACCCTTATTTAGAGGTGTTTAGACTGACTTGAAATATAATAATTTATAGGAATCTACGGAAGACAAAAGAAATGCAAATAAAGATTAATAAATTATCCGAAATCCAAAAAATATTGCTATATCCCGTATAGTTATAAAGACTGTTTGCATAAATAACATATTTTACGAAAAAATGTATGTCTTTGTAGGTAGTTGTATCTACCTGCCTACTCGATGAAAGCCTACATGAGACAATTGTATTATTATCTCAGATGCCCTAGAAGTCTAAATATAAGCGTTTAAACTGTTATCACACAATCAAACGTTTCTAACAGTCGTTTTATGATATAGTATTATTCTAAATGAGTTACAACATTTTTCATTTCGATATTTCCACAATGTTGGTACCTACTTGAAGTTGAAAAAAACTAGTTTTGTAGGGATTTAGGAGTTTTCTCTCTTTTAGACAGAATTAAAAATAGGTAACAGTGATACAATTTACTTACCTTTACCTTCAAGTTTAATTTTCACCTACATAAGTTTACGTCTCGTTTATTTAAAATTACATACCTATAACATGGTAATAAAGCAAATACATACAGAAAGGGAAATAAACTTGCCGTGTGGACTATATTTTTTTTAATATAGTTAGTAAGTACGCAACGAACTTCTTTGTGTAGGTAATCACTAGAATCAAATCAACTTTTCGTTTTTTTTTTACACTCGCGCCAAAATCATAATTATGTCGCGCATAAGTATGACGCGAAAATATTTACGAGGTAAGCCATAGACAAAAGCTAAACTTTACATTTTCTATCAAAGTGAAACTACGCTATGAAACGAATTCCCGTATTTTTCTGACCAATATAACTGCATTTACACATTTCAGTTAATAAATATGCAAAAGATTATTATCAGGTAGCGTGTGCAAGTATGCATCCACTTTCCAATACATGTGACAGGCTAATGCTTCATCGTAGGTACTTTTTTAAATTTGCCATTTAAGTATTGTTATTCCGTTGTTTTAGGACTTAAGGTCTATCCTTTAAATACATTATTATATTTTAAAGGTACCTATTATCGGTATAAGTACTATCGGTAGGTCTTACATAGGTATGTATTTCTGAGATGATAAGGTGAATTAAATTAGTAGTACCTATGCATCAATCCGAATTTTATGCCTTTCAATAAATTATTGAAATCAGTGATCCAATACTTTATGCTAACTAACTATTGGAGGTAGACGGGCTGCATACGTACCTACCTACAGCTTAAATTCAGGGTTGGATCAAGCATTTGTGTCATCATCAAGTATCAAGTATGGGACAAGCATTTTGTGTAAAATGTGCTTGTTGTAAATCTGGGCGTTCTTTGTGATTCCCCGCGACTTAAGGATTGAATAATTTAGTAAAAGAATAAAAATAAAATTGCTCTCTTATAAGTATTGATCGACGATGCAAAAGTTATCAAGGCTAAGGTAGAACAAAAATCTGAGGTTGTGCATTTTACAAATTTCGATTTTATAATATGCTACTCATGGTTTATTTTGCTAGGGCACTGGGTTAGTGTGCCTACTCTGCATTTGATTTTACGCGTAATTTACGATCGTATGAAGTCCTAAGCTGTGGTCTCGCTCTAGTTTCTCGCAGATTGCTAAATTGCGTAATAAGGCAATCAAAAGTATTATGAAAGTTATTATGCATTGATTTTTAGTTGTAGGTACCTACTTAATAGGAAATTTGCCATTGTTCAGGGAAGGAGGATTATTTTTTACGATGATAACCATATTAGGTATTGAATAGTGCAGTGTGCTAGGTCTTAAATTGTGTGGTAAACTCTTTAATCTCTATGAGTAGATCCCGTATCAGAGGGTTCTTATTATTATATGCCGAAAGTTCTGGACGTAAAGTATATATATATACTGTTTCCTGCAGCTCCGCCCGCAGTCTCAATTTATTTATTTATTTTAGAAAATATTATACAGCCTAGGTATGACACCCGAAAATAGTGTAGCTTACCAAATATGAAAGAATTTTTCAAATCGGTTCAATCGATTCAAAGAAATGAACAAACAAACATTCCAATTTTTCCTCTATATAGGGTCATTTCGCCTGTTCGCGTCCACTTAGTGCAGTTGGCAAGTTTGAAGGAGAAAATAAAAATGTTCCAGCAGTAATTTCAATGAAAAGTTTATGTAATGTGTTCATCAAAATAGTCTATTTTAAGTTTACGTTTAGTTTTGTTCGAAACACCTTGTGGTTTTTTTTAAAAAAAGGAAAACATCAGAATTATGCGATTTACCCAGTTTGCGTCCATAAAATCCAATTTGCGTCCACCCGTTGGACCACTTCGCGTCCACCTTAGAAAAGGAATAAAGGGGTGATATTTTTATGATAATGTAAAGAGAGATTGGATTTTAATAATTTATTTATTAAAGAATTATAGTTATTTAAAAATTATCATATTAACATTAACAAATCACTATAAAGAAAATAAAAACACCTATTTATTCTTCTAAACATTGATAGAACTATAAATTTGTTATTTTTAAAGTAATTACGCTGTCGCCTTGGGTTAAAATCCTGTAATGATAGCTGTAAGTGAGTGAATTTATATAAATAAATAAATTCTAAAACAAATTAGGTACCTACTTATGTAGTAAGTAAATAGTAATTTTAATCTGTTCTGTAAACTAACAATCAGCCTTGATTAATAATAAGTCTTTGGCTATATCGTATAGACAAAACAATACAATAATTTTGTCTAATCCTACTACTAAAAATTTTTTAAATCTTAATAATTATGAGACAAGGTATGTTATTATAGCCCTAGAATTTTAATTAATGACACAAGTCATATTCAAAAGACTTATCTTTGGCCTCTAAATAACTTAATCCTACTAAACGAGTGCATTTCTGATGATACCATCTAATACACTCACACACAATCACAGCCAATGTTTTTCTCTTCGTCGTCTTCTACATCTGAAATTAGTGTATCGTCACATTCAGGACATTTCACGCGTTCCACGGCTGGTAAATTTTCTTTCTCAATTTCTTTGTAACTTCTTGAAGAGGATGTATTTCCTTTTTTTGCTTTGGAGCAGTTTTACCAACCGTTTGAGGGTGTTTTAAAGTTTTTTTTCTGTTCTTGTTACAACCAATACAAACAAATCAATTGAAAGAATGAATAAAAATAGTGGACGCGATTTGGTTTTGTTATTATTCCCTGCAGGTATAATTTGCGTCCATTGCGGACGCAAAGTGGAAATTTTATAAATTCGGTGTAGTAATTCGCGTCCACCTTATTTTAACTGTTTACTATAAAAAATATAAGCAAATTCATAATTAATATAATTCTTTATATCACTATCAACTCATAGAAACAGCTACGTATCCAAAATACACATAAAACAATAAAATACTTACCTTCAAACGCACCGCTGCCTACAACTTTTGTCTTAGAATTCCGCGCATCCGCGCTCTCTTGTTGAACAGCCGTCACAAACTTATTTTTTCACACAGGATTGATTGGGGGCAGGGAACTTTTGTCTATATGTGCGTGCCTCTTATACATTGAGGTATTGGCGGTAATGACTTTTCGGCTGATTGGTGTGTTAGTATACTTAATTTCGAGAGTTTTCAAACGGAGATCCGTAAAATGGACGCGAATTGGGGGGTGGACGCGAACAGGCGAACTGACCCTAATATTAGTATAGATTATCTATCTGTTTCATTTGTCAAGTATGTATTATACAAATAATTCCAAACGGAGTAACATATCCAGCAGAGGCCCTTATACAATGATGTGACGATATCTACTTATTTATAAATAAGTTACTCTTGAGTTCCTGACCTAGTGCCACAAGGGCCATAACACCGGTCCTGTCTTGTTACTAACCTCGATTTTATCGAGAAACTTGACTCATTCATTCTCCTTGTCAGTAAACTGCCATACAGTTCTATAATGATGTCGTGTACCTATAATATTAATGGTTTTCATTATACAAGCAGATTTAAAACGGTTAGACTTTTAGAGCACATCTCAGGTAAGTAACCTAGGTATTTTCAAGGAATTGAGATCCAAAATTACTGAAACAGTTGACGTTAGTAGTACAGAATACCTACTTTATAACTCAGTAAGTTGGTTTACGAAGTCACGGTAGGTCCATTTTAACTGCTGGGGGTTATTCTCTAAGTCAAAACAAAAGAAAACGTGACATTTATTTAACGTTAACGCAGTTTAGACTTAGATCAAGAATCCCAGGTTTCCAAATCTTTTAAGTGTTCTGAGAGTCGCCGGGTAGTGTCAGTATCTTTTTTAGACCATTTAACAGATTTTTTAGTTAAAATTATAGTAACTTGAAAGAGATAACGATAACATCTTTTATAACTCTAAATCCTTTTGACAGCACGTTAATTGCTTGGACTTTGAGAATAAAGCCCCAGTTTAAAAAGTTTTCCGGTGGAACTGAAAGTCGAATCCTAAAGTTGAGAAAAGGCTGTTCAGAAACCTCCTTGTGGCAAACTAAGGGTAAAACAGCCGTCGGAAACTAAGAAAAGTCTTCGGTAACAAAGTTTTTTTTTTAAAGATTAATAGCAATGTGGGTCGCACATTATAGTAATCTCGTTAAACCCTCGTGCTAAGCTACTGCCGCTTCACATTACAATTAGTTCACATTTATTTACATTTAAATAACTAGGTAGGTACCTACATTATCCTGGCTAAGGCCTAATCACTGCCTACCGACTAGACATGTGCGCCGTTGCTCATTTTATCGGCGGCGGCGTCTTGCATCTTATTTGTCGGCGGCGGCGGCGTCATCAGCGTAATCGGCGTGGATGGTTAAAATAAGTAAATGACGCCTAAATACCACTTAAAGTTTTTATTTATTCACTTTTAATCCACATTATATGGCACGCTTATTAGAGATCAAATGAATCATATTTTAAATTATGACGAGACATATTTTGTCAATAGTAAATACAATTATAAAATCAAAATTTTAAAAACAAAAAAAATCTCTATGGCCACATTCAAACTAGTACAAAAAAGGGAAGAAAATGAAAAAAAATAAGAGCAAGATGCAAGTTATTTAGCTTTTGTACTTGCTTCTAACACAAGTTATAATTCATCATCATCCTCCTGCCCTTATCCCAATTTTATTTGGGGTCGGCGCAGCATGTTTTCTTCTTCCATACTCTTCTATCTGCCGTCATCTCACAAGTAACATTCTTTCTTGCCATATCGACTTTCACACAATCCATCCATCGTTTCTTTGGTCGTCCCCTTCCCCTATACCCATCCACATTCATGCTCAAAACCTTCCTTACAACATGATCCTCATTCCTCCGCATCACATGCCCATACCACGACAGCCGGTTTCCACATAGTTTTTCGGTTACCGGTGCCACTTTCAAACTTCCTCTTATATAATCATTCCTCACTCTATCTATTCGCGTAACACCACACATTCCTCTCAACATTCTCATCTATGCTGCATGCAATTGTCTTTCATTTATCCCTTTTGTGGGCCAGCACTCTGATCCATACAGGACGGCAGGTCTGACCATAGCCTTGTATATCTTCCCCTTAAGTTTAAGGGGAATGCGGGGATCACAAGTTGTTCCCGTAACCTGCCGCCATTTCAACCATCCTATGTTAATTCGGTGCATGACTATCCGATCAATATCGCCCTCGCCTTGGATGAGTGAACCGAGATACCGAAAGTCGGAGCAGACCGGAAGGGGCGCGCTATCAAGCGCTATGGCTTCAGGACTGGAGAGACCGCCGAAATCGCAGAACATGTATTCGGTCTTGGTTCTGCTAATTTTCAAGCCAACATTCTCCAGTCTCTGCTGCCAAACCTCCAATCTGCTCTGGATCTCAGGTCCATCATCACCGACCAGAACAATGTCATCGGCAAACAGCATGCACCAGGGTGCCTCTTCCTGTATGTCCGCCGTAAGGGCGTCCATAATCAGTAGGAAGAGGTATGGGCTTAAAGCCGACCCTTGGTGCAAGCCCACAGCCACACTGAACTGGTCAGTATTGCCAGCAGACGATCGGACATACGTACAGGATTGCCTGTACATAGCACGAATTAACTCTACATACTTCCCAGGCACACCTTTCTCTTTCATGGCCCACCACAACACTTTCCACAAGTCATAATTATCATGTATAAATATAATTTTGTCTACTGAAGTAGGACTTAACCGATGAAAATAACGTCATCCAGTTTTGCCACATAACTAAATAAAGAAAAACTAATTAAGCAAAAAATTCAAACCACTGTTGATAAACAAAGTGCATTATTTAATCTGGAATGTTATTTGAATTTTGGCGCCGATGACGCCGATGAAAACTCCGGCGGCGTCGGCGTGGGTAAAATGACTGGCGGCGTGCGCCACGCCGATCGGCGCACATGTCTACTACCGACCTAGAATACCCATAATACAGATAATAACAAGTTGTGAGATACGCGCTAGTTTACCTAGTGTTACGGGATGACAGTCAACAGTTAGATTTAAATGCGATAACTGTACTGTAATGGTTGGTGTCCCGTTCGCTGCATACGTACAGTCAGCAACGCAAGCACAACAACTTGATGAACAAAATCAGTTTTATAAAACACGTAAATTGATAGTGCGACTAGGAAACAATATAGCCTTATCAAAATTGTTTAATATTAATATATTCCTAATAATTCCGTCAATATTGTCCATATTACTATGTGGAATTTTGTTAATCTGATTGTTCTTCATTTTTTTTTTGCTGTCTGTACCTACGTTTTAAGTAGGTACTCGTATGATCACGAACTCGGTTGTACTTTGTTAAACGTTGTCTAGAATTGACAACGGTATTGTTTTTTTTGCTTTTGTAGTTTTTGGCAAGACATAAATCTAGGTCTCAGGTAGGTAGGTTTACTCGAATATAATTATTTTTCATTTAACTAAATGCTAGAAGATAGGACAGGATTTTGCAGTAGCACCATTTAAGGCAAGTAGGTAATATTATTTTATCTAATATTATAACAAATTTTTATGTACCACAGTTTAATTGAGCAACAATAATAAGTATGAAATGTATGAGAAACCTAACTGACTTACCTAATTGGAAGAAAGTTTTTTAGACAACTAATCTTAAGTAATAATTTATTTCAGGCCACTAGGCCCACAAATTAAATCAAAACTTATTAACTAATACATAATATGTGTACTAGCTTCTGCGATTTGCGGGTCCACGCAGACGAAGTCGCGGGTCCAAAAAGAATTGGGGCCGGCTTCCAGTCTTATCTAATTGTAGCTGAAAATCGTATTTTACATGGAGCGACTGCCTGTCTGACCTCCACAACCTATTTTATTTATTTCGGACACACATTAGTATCACAATACATCAAACAAATGTAGGTACAAAGGCTATCCGTTATGCTTATTTCATAAGAAATCTCAGCCAGTATGCCCGAGATAGGAGAAGCGGCAAAGCCAGACAGTCAACACTGTGCACACTAAATAAAATTCAAGCGGTTACTCATGGCTAGGCTAGGGCATCGGATTTGCGATCATGTGGTCGCAGATTTGAATCCCACCTATTGCACTACCGACATGAACTCACTAACTGTAACACAAGCATTTTAGCTTTCCACGAGGGTTTTACTATGCTACTAAAAGCTAAATAAAAAATATACAAGATAATTTATTTGTTCAAAACATGAGTTAGCATACAGGCATGCAAGGTGTTACAATTTTAATAAAATTTGTCCATTCATGTTTTGCCTTTGCGGCGTACAAATATAGGAATTTCCTTAAGTTAACTTATAAAATTTAAAGAAAAACATAATTTTACTGGTTAACACAGTGTCCAGATTTTTTAATTAGGTGGCAATCTAAAAATACCACTTGAGGTTTGATAATATGTTTTGACTTCACTATCAGTTTAGACCTTTTCTGATCCTAAGAAACCAATCATTCGAAGGATGAATCGTGACCTACATCAACAGAACTATCAATAGCTTGCATAACCTTAAAACAATGATGTAAATATCTTTACACGCCATAGATCGCCGTTAATAACAATGGTGAATAAGTGAAAGTGCACTGAACCAGCCGTCCGTTCCGGAGGGCCATTGTTAGTCAAACACATTGTTTTTATTAGTGCCGGTCCTTGAAGCTAACGGATTACAAATTTTCCTTCTTTTCTAGCATAGAATTAAGCAATCGAAGCTACAATTCTTCGATTTCGAAGGAAACGGAGTGACCTACTTTTGTTTTTAAGTGAGCTTCATGTCCAAATTTTTCGGAATGGGGCTGAGATGTTTAAGCTGTCTCATTTGATTGGTTGTGTGAAATAGATGATACAACCAGTCTGTTTTTAAGATCCATTACATACATTACATACCTAAATGATCTTTTTGTCTACAGCTATTTCCAAAAAACGAAAAAACGAGAATGCGACTATTGTAAAATTGGCTATTATTGCAAAAAAAAAGAGTCTTAAGATTATAATTGTTTAAGAATAGGAGAGGACGATACTTTAAATTCATGTCTTATGTAGTATGTAAAAATAGAGCCATTTCACAAAATTAAAGCGCTCGAGTTTAGGTAAAAGACGGCAGCACTGTGTATGTGTGCAAAGCTTATCACACATACACAATACAAGCAGTGTAACGCGAGTGTCGAGACGGACTAAATAATCTTGAGCCGTTGTAATCATAATGCGGAATTTAGAGATTTATGAAAAAAGTTATTTTATTTATCTGTTTCACGTCTAAATTAGTTATATGTAAACCATCCTGACTTGTCAAAATTAAATTCAGTCTAATAAAGGTTTCTAGATAATAAAAAAAAACACAAGTATATGTTATGTAAAGTATGTAATAAAAATTATCAGGAAAACAAATAATAATATAGACTATCACATAAGTTATAATAATATGGCTGCATAATTTTTATTTTTCCTTTTTTTGATACAATGGTACAAAATGGGGCGTAACGGTTGCGTCGTTACGCTCCATTGCTAAACAATATTAAACAATAATATATAATTAATCTTTAATCTACTAAAATAACACTTTATAATGAAATAAACTCTTTCCTCTTGTAAATAAAAAAACCGAAAAAAATCAAAATGTTGTAGTCGTAGTATAATAATGCGTTCACGACATGAGCACGCGCAGATTGAGACGCGGGAAAAAGTGGCATAGGTCCTTCCTCGATGGGCGCTCGCACCGGACTAAACAGTACCGGCTTATGCATCGTACTTTATTCTAATTTAGAGTGATTTTAATATCGATATTATGTCTAATTAAATGAAGGGATTTTAATCAAACTTTAGAATTCGATTTGTTAAAGAACATAGTTTATTTTGACATTTTTTTTTTATGTAATTACGCCTTAGTAAACCCAAAAAATTGCGATATAATTGCGAATAAATCGTAAAAATTGACCCAAGACTTTATTTTTTTACTAATTAATGTTTATAATAATCTATATTCTAGTACATTATGTGTCGACAAAACTATATGCCTGATGCATTGTGTATTTTTTTTCGTCAAAATTATAACTGTTAATGATAGATATAGGAGTCTGAAGTTGACTCTGCGATGATTCTTCAGTAAACTAGTTGTGGGAGATTAATCACTACAAAGTAAAGAAATAAGTTTCTGTAAATGTTTTACATGAAGTGTCAATACGAAAGATTGGTCTATTTTTTACATGTATTCACCAATGCCAGAGTATTAACTAAGATGGTAAATTAGGCGACTAAAATCTTAGATATTCGCGCGAAAACGTGAAATGGCTCTTAATACGTTTTTAATAAAATTTCAGACACGGCGGGTTGAACTTACAATAAATATGCTACAATGAACTCAGCCGTGTTAGAGGAATGGACTCGAAAGGAGAAATAGTATCATGGCTCCTCCTCTCGTTGTTCTCTTTCGCAATAGGGCAGATATCAATATGTCCAGCCCCGGAGGCGATACTCCCATGCATATGCACAAACCGAAACGAAGATGTCCAAATATGGTTGGTATGAGTTATCGCTTTATCTATTTAAGACTCTTTTTATCTGAATAATTATATAATATAACCCTCATTACAGGTGCACACACAGCGACTTACCTCAAGTCTTAAAAGGTGTCCAAAAAGTTGGAGAACTTGTCAGAAGACCAATAGATGAACTTATAGTAGAAAATAATTACCTTCCTTCGCTACCAGGAAAGATATTCCAAAATGTGAAAATTATGAGACTAATGCTACGACATAATGGCTTGGAAAGATTATCTGCCGCTTGGTTGGAGGCACAAGAAACTAATTTGGTAGAAATATTCATTGTCGAAAATGACTTGAGAAGTCTTCCAGCAGAAAGTTTATTGAAACTTCAGAATTTACAAGCCATTACAATACAATCGCAGAATTTAAAACGAATACCAGCATTTTCAGGTTTGCAAAAACTACGATACATAAACATCCTATCTGAAAGTTTGAATGCTGTTCATGAAAATACATTTGAAAATCTATCAAAATTAGAAAAATTGTTTATTCAAGGAAGTGTAAACCTTCGAGTACTGAAAGAAAACGCTTTTTACAATTTACCAAAATTAAGAAGACTGGAAATTACTAATTGTGGTATCGATATGATTCATATGAGAGCTCTATCATTGTTACCATCCCTAAGTGAAATTTCGCTAAGCAACAACAGAATTTCTGACGCTACTATGATTGGACGAGCTATGAGGGATTTGCCAATGCTCTCTTATTTGAACCTTGATCATAACATGATAGACAAGTTGAATGAAGGTGCGTTTGTTGATCAACCCATGCTGGAGAATTTGCTATTATCAAACAACAATATCAACATCATACATCATGGTACATTCCATAGAGTGCCAAAGCTGAGAGTGGTGGATTTGAACTATAACAAAATAAGTCAAATTCATCCAGAATCTTTCTTACAACAATCAGCCAGTGGTGTTGAGGAGCTGACTTTAATCGGAAACCAAATAATGCATATTTCAGAATTTAGAGCTTTACTGGATGCTTTGCCTCGTTTGAAATTCCTTGATCTGAGTGATAATTTGCTGCAAGAAATTCCTCGAGGCGCTTTGAGGGGCCACCCGAGTCTAGAAAGATTACATTTGAATAAAAATAATATTAAATTTATACAATCCGAAGCCTTTGTAGCTATGCCAGCGCTAAGAGAGTTGCATTTGAGTAATAACTCATTGAACGATATGAACGAAGGTCCATACTGGAATTTACCGGCTCTCAAAGGACTAGATTTATCATATAACTATTTTACACGACTACAGCCTAAATTATTATACAATCTTCCGTCCTTAAGAAGGATTAACTTAAGCAATAATCAACTAACGATCATAGATCCAATCACTTTCATGGAATCAACATTACTAGAGTACGTCAATGTATCAGGAAATTCCCTTGTATCAATACATCCAGCTACTTTCAGGAACCTGGCAAATCTCTACGAGTTAGATGCTGGTTATAACCGACTTATAGAATTCGTACCTGGGTTACCACGAGGTCTAGAAAAGCTCTATATACAACAGAATCAAATAACGAGTTTGCCAATGCCACCGTCACCAGACTTGGATTTACCTTCCTTAAGGACTTTGGATATATCCAGTAATGGGATACAGAAAATTCCACACGGCAGTTTGAAAACACTACACAATTTACGCCGTTTTTATATGAAACGAAACGGTTTGCGGCAAGTCGAAGTGACGACGTTTAGCGATTTAAGTCGACTAGAAATTTTAGATTTAAGCTACAACCAAATAATGGCAGTTCATCCTAAAAGTTTTAGTAAACTGACAGTACTCAAGCAGATAAACTTGCATGGTAATACTATTGAAAACTTCGACTTTATGGCGATTCAGGACAATGCTGCGTTATCTTCTCTAGACTTCAGCAAGAATAAGCTTAAAAGTATAAGCCCTAACATTGTAAGCAGAGCTTTAGATGTAGAAACACTTAATATATCTTCAAATAATCTCATCGAATTGCCTGCTACATTAAACATGTTGTCCAAATTAAAAGTGTTAGACGCTAGCTTCAATCATATAAAGCGTTTTGATGGCAACTCAATAAATAGTATAAACACACTGACTGATTTTAAAATGCCCAACAATAAGTTGATGGAACTACAAGCTGGCAGTTTCAAAGACCTCAAAGATCTTGAAACTATAGACTTAGACAACAATAATATTGAAGTGATACATCCAAAATCAATAAACAATTTGCCAAACTTGGTCTCGATTTATTTGAGTCGTAATCATATCATTGATTTACCAGATCAAGCGTTTGCGAACCTTCCCAAGTTGAGAATAATAGAACTGCAAGGAAATCGACTGCAATACATATCGTTGCGAGCATTTGATAATATCCCATTGGTTCAATACTTGAATTTAAGCAATAATCAAATAACTAGTATTGACAACTCCGGTCTGAGACAATTATCGTCTTTAGAAGTTTTGGATTTAAGTTTCAACAAAATGATGAGGTTGACACGAGCCTCATTTCAGTATATGGAGTGGTTGGTCGAGCTGAACTTAGACAATAACATGATTTGCCACATAAGTGGTCAGCCTTTTGACTTTATGCCTCGGCTGAAGGTTCTATCGTTGAGACACAATAAACTTAGCACAGTAATGGAAAACACATTTGCAAAACTAAGAAATAACATTGCTATTTTGGATATAGACGGTAAGTTTTTAATTTATCTAAAATAAAATATCTGCAGAATTTATTTC
The DNA here is from genome assembly GCA_950381575.1 of Plusia festucae. Taxonomy (NCBI): domain Eukaryota; kingdom Metazoa; phylum Arthropoda; class Insecta; order Lepidoptera; family Noctuidae; genus Plusia; species Plusia festucae. The sequence continues at coordinate 11,457,072 of OX494434.1, forward strand.
TTGGTTAACTGAAATAAACCTTTTGATAACACAAAATTTACTTAACACATTTACATTTCAGGCAATCCTCTAATCTGCAACTGCAATATAATATGGCTGAAATCATGGCTATCGGAGTCCACATCAATAGGACCTAAATGTGCTGATGGAACATATGTTAAAGGTATGCCATTCGGAAGAAATGATTGTTCAAGTCCATCAATCAAGCAAATTGATGAAGATGATCTAAGACTGTGTATAACACACGAAAATGAAGCACTGTTACCAAATTTGGCGACGTCACAAGTTTTCTCAACTGTGGACAAAATAAAAGACTACGCAACGCGGATTAAAAATAATTATCAAGTTAATAAAATAAATAGACCGTCACCGGAAGAGTCCGAATACTTTTACGACGAATACGTGGATTATCCTTACAACGAAACGTTGCTGGATGGCTTAAACAGTGACCTAAGTGCATCCCAAAATAGTAACAGATCAACAGGCGGTGTCCCAACTATATATGCCGCTATGAACAATACTAGTGACAAAACCAAACCAGTTGCTACAAACGCCGCTGGCAGTGGTTTTACATTCTTTGGTATGCCGCTTCCGCCGATAGATATGGGAAAATTGTTGAATACAGGCCGGAAAATTGACTGGCCTGATAAGAAAAACTCAAACAGTGGAAATAAATATCAAATGCCTGAAACACCTAAGTTTGAAACCGGCGGATTCTCACCGATTTTACCTGCGACAGCAGGTGGTTTTAAGCCAATCCCGGATCCAGCACTTAATGTTTCACAAAAAGCCACACAAGCACAGAGTGCTTCCACTTACAATAGTAAAGGAAGTGTAGGCCAAAGTATAGTAGCAGTGTCAACCAAACCACCTGCTAAAACTGTTCAGAGCAACACAACCCACCAGAAAATTAAGAGTGAAATACATGAATTGCAAGCATACATAGATGACGACAATAGTACTCATGTAGCTTACAACAGGACAAGAAATGTAGAGGAGCAAAAGATGGATCCTAATAATTTGAGCAAATACAATTTGATGGAGTCAAACTTAACTATAACTCAAGTGACTGAGAAAGAAAGTATGCTAATAACTACAGACACAAGTAATGACATGTCTCTACAAGCATGGATGGAAAGCAGTACCTTATCCTACTCCTCATCGACAGCGGTCACATCTAAACCACCAATGAGGAAGCATATTGAACAGCCCCAACCCACCGCATTGTCTGCTGTTTTGGTCCCAAACACAGCAGAGTTACATGAAAGACCCAGCAAAAGACCTGCAACCATCACAAAAGTAAACCTACAGCAAATACAAAAATATGATAATAGAGAAAACTTTTCCCCAAATAGAGAGCCAAAGACAAGATTTTCTGAAATATTGAACACAGGCAATACTAAAATAAGGCAGATTGATGATAAAGACTGGTATTACAAAAATTATAATAACTCAAATTTAGAACCTTACATTGCACCTGGCGTTCACAAGCCAACATCAAAAAGTATTGCTGCAACATATAATAAGTTAATTTTTAATGTTATATTATGTTATACTGTGATGAGAGAGTTATAAATGTTATGAGTGTACAAAACATTACTACTATAAATAAAATATTTTGACGAATTTGTAAATAAGTGGAATTGGTATAATCATAATAAACAATAACATATTTTGACTTGGTTTAATTGCTAAGCACAAGATAACATTTACACATTGGATACACCTATTAGATAAAATTGTTCATTCATTTATTTTCTCGGTAAAGTGAGCCTTAAACTTTTCTAAAGCTCTGTATCTGTGGGATATTTTATTTTTTTCTGTCTTTGGTAATTCTGCATAAGTTTCACTGTAACCGTCTGGCTGGAAAACACAATCCCAGCCGAAGTCTCTGGTACCTCTGGGAGAGACTATTTCCCCATTAGTTATACCTTGGAACAACATAACATCTAAGTTATCATTATTGGCAGCACAATAAGCAAAGGTGCATACGGCTTTGGCTGTCTTATCCTCCCAACCTGTCAACAATTTTGGAAGCCCTTCAGGCTCTAATTTCTCTAGGAACCACTTGATATAAGGCCCCGGAAGGCCCTTTAACGCATTAAAACATAGAGATGTATCTTCAACCAACACTGGCCTTTTCAATCGACGAGCAGCTTCTTGGCATTTTTTTATAGACACCTCGTCTATCTCTCCTTGAAGTTCTGGCAAGTCCAGCTTGTGGCTAATTATTTCTAAAGGAAAGTTACAGCCGAGAATAGCCCTGAGCTCCTCTAGTTTTTTGGCATTGCCAGTGACGAAGGTTATAGTTCTCTGTGACATGATAGAATAAATTTACTCAATAGAATTTTAAAATAAGAGTTTCTTGATAAGTACTGAGCATCTGGACACTTAATTAATTAATGAGACAGTATTCACATCAAGTCTGAGCAGGTCTCGTCGGTAGTCGGTACATACATACAAACAAATTACAAGTGTGAAGTGAGTGACACTGACATTATATTTTGACAATGACATATTGTCAATTTTGAATTTTTGATCAAAATATTTTTTTAAATAAATCGATTTTTTCAAAACTATGTCTTTTAGTCTTGAGAAAATATTCAGTTTTTTTTAGTTGAGTTACCATACCGAGAATGCCATGTTCAAAGATTTTGGAATGATTGCCACAAGAATAAAATATTATTTTTAAAGCATAGACACAGGTTCTATAATGACTGTCAAATTTTAGTTTTGATTGCCGCTTGGTAAAAATCATTGGATTGTAGATTTTGACCGATTTGTAGTTGTAAATTGTTATTGCTGTTGTATTCTATTTAATTATTGTGCAGTTACAAGTAAATTAACACAGCAACCATGCCTAGTCAAGAAGTTTTAACCACAAAAGTTGTGGTTCATCCTTTGGTCCTACTGAGTGTGGTGGACCACTTCAATCGTATGGGCAAGATAGGTAATCAAAAACGAGTTGTAGGAGTCTTGCTGGGCTGTTGGAGAGCAAAAGGCGTCTTAGACGTATCAAACAGTTTCGCAGGTAAATAACACTTCTTTAATTAGACCGAACCTAAAGCGTTCATAGGTAGCCTTTGTGTTCTTTTTTGTTTTCTTATTAAATCTCCTCCCGTGTGTTGTTAAGGTTCAATTTTTTGTCAAAATATTAAACCCGTAAGCTTGATACTATTTAATTTGTCTATATTTAGACTTGTATCACTTACAAATGCTTATCTACATCAGAAGTTTACATAAAACTAACATATTTGTTTGTTCTGTTTCCAGTTCCATTTGATGAAGATGACAAAGACAAATCTGTTTGGTTCCTTGACCACGACTACCTAGAGAATATGTATGGTATGTTCAAGAAAGTTAATGCTAGAGAGAAGGTTGTGGGCTGGTACCACACTGGCCCCAAACTCCACCAGAATGATGTAGCCATTAATGAGTTAATCAGGCGTTACTGCCCCAACTCTGTCCTTGTTATCATTGATGCCAAGCCAAAGGATCTTGGTCTTCCCACTGAGGCTTATCAGGCTGTGGAAGAAGTCCACGATGATGGTTCACCTACCACAAGAACCTTTGAGCATGTCCCCAGTGAGATTGGTGCTGAAGAAGCAGAAGAAGTTGGCGTTGAACATCTCCTTAGAGATATTAAAGACACCACTGTTGGCAGTCTCTCACAGCGGATTACAAATCAGTTACTTGGGCTCAAGGGTCTCCACTCCCAGCTTAGTGAGATCCGAGACTACCTCATCCAAGTTGGACAAGGTTCTTTGCCCATGAACCATCAGATAATCTACCAGCTGCAGGACATTTTCAATTTGTTGCCTGACATTGCCAATGACAGTTTTATTGACAATCTCTACATTAAAACTAATGATCAGTCTCTCGTAGTTTACTTAGCAGCTCTCGTCAGATCTATCATAGCATTACACAACCTCATCAACAACAAGATTACTAACAGGGATGCAGAAGAAGGAAAGAAAGAAGATAAAGATAAGAAGGAAAAGGAAAAGAAAGAAGGAAAGGATGGAAAAGAAGAAGATAAGAAAGGTGATGATAAAACAAAAGGAGACAAAAAAGAAAAAGATGAAAAGAAAAAGTAATTTAGAATCATCATTAGATTAAGTTGTTTGTAATGCTGAAATATTTTTAAATAAATTGTATTTACTAATTCAATGTCATTATTGTATGTTTAGTAGCAATAACCAGTGTTGAGATACCATTATTTAACTTCAGACTAGCTTCTGTCCAACTCCTTGTTATGTTCTCTCTACCATCGATTTTATGGTATAAATGACAAAAGATATACTTAAAAGCATTGTAGTATTATTAATTTTTATCATAACTTACCTTTTGATTGAATTTATAAAAAAAGATTTTAAAAAAATGGATGGTTTTTGTGGGTTATCCCTTTAGAGTACTTTAGACTATGAACTTAGCCTTTAATTTTCCTATTTAAAAAAAATAATCATAAATGAGGTGCTTCTAAGGAGGAAGGCTATAAAATCAAGCTAGGACGTAAATAGAGATCTACGTCCTAGCTTGATTTTATAGCCTTCCTCAATAGATAGACTTCCAAACAAAAATATTTTTTCCAAATCAAACCAGCAAGTTAAACCAAACAAACTTCAACTTTATAATATTATTAGGTAGGAATAAATTAGTAATAGACACACATAGGGCTTTCCCAAGAATTGTGTTTGCGGCAAAAATGCTGAGCTGCATCCCGACGCCATACCTGACTCAGAAATGTCGCGACGTCAAAGAGCTAAGCGGCGCGGGTGTCGCGGCTCCATAGCTGTTAAGCGTTGCGATACCAATGGTGAATTGCGTCGCGACGTCATGGCTGAGGAGCCTCGCATTGTCATAGTTGAGTGGTGTCTTGACACCCATAACTGGATGGCATCGCTACGGCATAGCAGACCGGCGCCACGATCTCTTAGCTGCGAAGCGTCGCGACGCCATTTAATAGCCGCGAAGCATCGCGATACCATAACTGCAAAGATTTTTGTTTCCGGAGTCAATTTGTTATTTATCTGTTTGTTTATATGATAAACGAAGAGAAAGGCTGCGCAAACGATGGATTTGTATTTGCCCGCGGTAAAAAATTACCACTCAATGCCAATGGTTCTCGCACTCAAAGTATGGTAATTTTTCCTTGAACACATTACCTACACCTACCTATAATATGGTCTGCGCAACAACCCATAATTTTAATGTAATAATGAGGGTGGGTTTACCTTCAAGAGATAGAAAATGGATAACATTCTATCTCTGGAATGGAACAAATAATCAATAAGAAGGTACGGCCAGCAAAAAAAGTTGATGAACACAATCAGATTTAAAAATGTAATAAAATATCACAAATTTAATCCCTTCGTGATAAAGCCTTCTAGTAGGAACATCAATTTAAGGACGGATCAAGCAAAAACGAGCAAAACTATCAAGTTTGTTGTATGGGAGCTCATATGTATTTTATTTAGTTTCATTAGTACTTATTTGTTGTTATAGCGGCCACAGAAATACAAAATCTATGAAAATTTCAACTATTTAACTATATTGGTTCAAGAGATGCAGCCTGGTGACAGACGGACGGATAGCGGAGTCTTAGTAATAAGGTTTTACCCTTTGGGTACGGAACCCGAAAAAGGGACATTAGCAATTAGCACATAAAAACAGTAGCTTCATTTTTCTTATAATTCCTTGAAGAAACATTTATGATTCATTCTAATAATGAATATCGTTAATCTACACATATTTTAGTCTGATAACTGTTTGGTATATGTTTATATCTGAAAATATTTCGATAAGTCCGACATTACTATCAGATTTTGATAAGAGGGACCTGAAATATTGATAATATTCGTCAGTATTCATACGAGCATCACGCGGGGCTTGTGATTGTAGACATGGTTGAAATTCGATTTTTTGTGACGTGAATCTCAAGACTGCAAAATGGGAAGTCGTGTGCGACTATCAGTAAGTGCATGCTATGTTCACTTACCCATATTATTATTTTCTTTTATGCCTTAATTTAGATGGAATATACTCGGTACTCTATCTCCTTTCCGCCTTTGTTAGTCAGCTTATCAAATGGTTCCAATAATAATTTCTACAAAGCATTATGTTGCATACAGAACACCTAAACTCAGGTGCCAACCGAAGGTCGAATATTCTTAGTACGTGCTGTTTTCATGATGTCTCCTGAAGGCAGTAGTAGCCTCATAAGGTTATTGATCCTACTAAGTTCAATAAAACGCAGGAGCTTTTACGATGGACCTTAAACTAAATTAATAAGTTGAAATTAAGAATGTTGTATAGTAACACCTAGTTTGTCTAGGTAGGTATCTTTATCCCAGCTAAGATATTATATTTTTACTAGTTTTGCAGGACTTGATACAAATCCCTTAACAATTATAGTCGTTAGGCTGCGGCTCCATTGAAGCGGAGACGAGCGGAGCTGAGAGGAGACGTATGGGGATCGACCAATAATATTACATGAAATCCACATCTCGTCTCCGCTCCGCTTCAATGGAAACAGTCAAGCGGAGACGAGCGGAGTGGAGAGGAGACGTGTGGGGATCGACCAATCATATTACATGAAATCCACATCTCGTCTCCGCTCTGCTTCAATGGAAACAGTCAAGCGGAGACGAGCGGAGCGGAGAGGAGACGTGTGGGGATCGACCATCACCTCTTTTCACAGCTCTGCTCCACTCAGCTCCGCTCGTCTCCGCCTCAGTGGAATCACGTACCTCTTTTCACAGCTCTGCTCCTCTCAGCTCCGCTCGTCTCCGCCTCAATGGAGCCGCAGCCTTAGCTTTGGTACATGAAAGTTTCCTTAAACATTGATCCATCCTTTCAGGACCACGTCTGGCTAAAGCCAGTGGGTGCGACAGAATTTGATGTGCCCATTGCTGTGAATGTATTGAAACAGTCCGGCGACAAACTAGAAGTAAAGGATTACGATGGCAACGTCTTCTCGACTCCCGTCCAAAATGTCCTTAAGCCTCTACACTCGACATCGGTTATTGGTGTGGAAGACATGATCACGCTCGGAGAACTCCAAGAGTACACGATCCTTCACAATCTTCATATGCGGTACAATAAGCAGCTCATTTATGTAAGTGTTTACCATTTTCCTGTTCTTCTTTATGTGTGTTCCTAACAAAGGCCTGCAATAAGATCTGCATCTTTAGAGTCGGCCGTAAGATGTTCCGGAGAAAGAAATATAAGAAGTAGGTAGTTTGAGGCCGTTCCCTGTATTTTCGCACAGGATGTGTGTGAAGTCAATACAGGATAATGTTATGAACTTATATAAATAATACATCAATGACATCACATAAATAAACCTTATCAGTAACTTTACATTGATAAAATAGGCGATTGAATTTGGTAATTTATCTTTAAATTATACCTAATCCATTGCAATGTGGATCATTATTGTTGCGGATGGGTGGAAGGATAGACCTGTCGACTCACCCTGGGACTATGTCCCACCTGTATTGATGTGCGATGTTCGTGGGTGGGTTACCCCGCTGGCTCGTCGCACACCCCACGCACCCCTGAATGCGTATGTTGACCACACTATACACCACGGCCAGTCACGGCCACTTAAGAAACAAGAAAGTGTGGGACGTATTGTAGAAATGAAACACAATAAATCTTCTAAAACACAGTCTTGCTCGGAGGGTTTCGGTATCCGTTGCCCTTTCTGTGGCTCACTGGGTGACTAACTACTACTGAACTAACTAAAACTGAACTAACTACAACTGACCTCGATCAACCAAACGGTACCCCTGACTAGAACTCAATCTTTACCGCGCCGAGGACCGCGCTATTTTAAACTTATTTCGATTACATTTTCACTATACCGAAACCCTTTTAGCTTCCTTTTTATTCATTTATAAACATAGAAATTTCCTTAAATTAACATATGTTTATCTTTGTGCCGTAAACTCACATATAATAAAACAATAAAACACAATTAAACAGTAAATAATCTACATTTCTAAGAGAAAAACTTGCTACTTTTAGAAGTTCCTCCATCTTTTGCTTATAGCTTCTAAACGGCTTAACCAATTTCAATAATATAAACGGATTAAGCGTTTCTGAGCTAAGTCATAGAAGATTATCACATTAGAAACAACGTAGATAACGGAATTAAAATTTACCTTTTCAAATTACGTAATTAAAGATTACGTAATATTCAATATTCCAACTTCGTTCATATTTATTTCTAAATCGTTGTAATTTGTGCTAATATGTTAAATATACCCTAGTCTGAATGTTCTGCAATATACTCTAAACTAAAAACATTCAAAACATGAGTCTACAAAATATTCCGGGTTTTGTTAGCAGGTTAGTCCTACCAACACTTTAACCACATGAATTCACCTACACCAAAACTGCTTGGTGTGGTTCCTTTCTCGTGTTTCCAACCTTACACATAGTACTTAACTATCAAATAATAGAAACACGCTTAGTATAAACTAATTCTGACATAATGTCATAAAAAGTTATTTGTATACACATACAAAAACTTAACTAAACATTATTCATTGGGCTTGCTGCCGACATCTACAATATTCTGACGTCTGTCGCCAACATTCTCCCCCTCGTGCTTCGCACCAACCTCCTGGCTCGGCGACACTCCCGGCACCAGCAGCATCAGTCTTGAACTTGTTCTTCACAGCACCCCTTCTCTTGTCTCGACGTCGACAATCCTGGTTCTTCCATCTGGTTCCGGATACACTTGCTGTATTCTGCCTCATGGCCAGGTGTACCTGGGCAGGCTGTGGTCGACTGAAGGCACTATGACCTCGAAGCGCAGGTCTGTAGAGCGGCTTCTTCTCCGGATCTTTCTCGGTAGAAGTGTGGGTAAATATTTGCGCAGTCGGCGTTGCCAAAAGTGGTCGGCAAGCCGCTGCGTCGCCTTGCATGTGTCTCTGCCCACAAGCACGCCGTCTTCTAAGTTTCCAATTCTTGTTGCGCCTCGCAACAGTGACTGACTTAGACCTGATGTAGTCTACGCCAGTGCACGTGAGGGGTGGGTTTCCACGCCTCTCGGCTGATAAATTGCCTGATCGCAATTCTTGAGGCTTGGCCTTTTTCGTCCTGCACCGTTGACACTGATGCTGTACTACTTTCACTGCCGATCTTAGCCCCAACATCTAGAAGTGCTGTCTGACCTCTTTCATCATCGTCGTGTAATCTCCATGGTTGGAGCGACGATGGTACTCCTCTAGGATGAGTCGCGCACATCTGTCCTTACTGTCGAGCACGATAGGTCGCTTGGAGTCCCTTGTGACTCCTTGTATCGCGTCGATTCTTCCTTTCAACCGTAGGAGACCATTTTCCATCAACACGTCGAGCTTCTTTAACTTGCTGCTGCCATCAAGTTGCTTCCCTTGCTGTAGACACCTGATGTCTTCCTTGAAGCTTCTTGATTGGCTCCCTTTCAATAGCAGAGTTTCAGCTCGTTCGCGTAAGTCTGCGTCCAACGGTAAGTATCGTCTACCTTTCTGTGACGATGTTTGTTGCCTTCCCGCAACTTGCCTTTTGTTATCCATTACTCGTTTCCAAGTAGGATCCTTTCTGGTGACGTTGACTTTCCCTTGATGTCTACAGAGTTGTATGAACTGTAGCACCCTTGCTGTGGTTCGCCAAAGTCTCGTCCATGTTGAAAACCTCTCAGGTTTCAATGATAAATGTATGTCGCTTGCCGCTGCGACGACGTTCACTACCTTTTCTTCACCGGTGGTCTCCTTCTTGAAGCTTCTTGCTGCTGGCCAGTAATTCTCTTCTTTCTTCAGAAAGTCTGGTCCTGTGTACCACCGGTGATGGCTTTCGAAGCCTTCCGGTACTTCGCGTGTCACGTCGTTCGCAGGGTTCTGCGCTGACGGCACCCATCTCCATTCCTGATGTTTCGTGAGATCTTCAATTTCCGCTAGGCTATGAGAGGTCTTGAAGGTCCTCGAGTCCGTCTTTATCCCGGAGAGCACGATATTGGAGTCTGTCCAAAAAGTCTTCCTTACCGACTTCAGCTCCATCTCTTCTTCCACCGAATGTGCCAGTCGACTTCCTAGGAGAGCAGCCTGTAGCTCGATCCTCGGGATCGACACTGGCTTTAAGAGAGTAACTCGTAACTTTGCCGCTACCAACTTGACGCGGTAAGTTCCATCTTGACTTCGAGTTCTCCAATAAACTGTAGCTGCATACGCCGTCTTGCTAGCATGCATGAACGTGTGCAGCTCCCCCTCGGTGCTATGTGGCACCGGACATCTCGGGATTTTAAGGTTTTGAAGCAGTTTCATTTTCTCCAAGTAGGTCCTCCATGCATCGTACTCCTTATCCTCTATCTTCTCGTTCCAGCTTAGCGGTTCCGGCGTTTTGTCTACCTTCATCGTGCTGGCATTTTGGCAAGTGTTTAAAAACTGCACTTGTCTTACACCGCCCTTTGCATTACATACTGTATGTACTGATGCTATAACACTTGTCTTCTCTTGTGTTATTTCCTTTCTTTCTTTTGGAGTGCTTTCTTGCGACTCCACGTGTAGCAGATGATGATGCCACCTATAGCACTCTTTGCACGGTGGCTTCCTGCAAGCTTCCTTTCTGTGCGTCCCTTGCAGACACTTGAAGCATACGCGACAGTTCCTTACTGTGGCCCACCGATCCTCCACTGACGCCTTCCGAAACTTCTGACACTCGACTAGAAAATGCCCATTGTCACACATGGGACATCTCTTCTCTGATTGTCTTGTGTCCCTTTCACTGAAGTCTTTCTCTCTCACTGAATGCGTCGCTTGTCGATGAGTCCTCTTGTTGACGCTCTTATCGTCTATTGTTGCGAAGGCTCCACATTTGTCTGCTTCCAAGTTCAGGTATCTAGACACTAAACATAAGTCAGAAAACTCACCGTCATCCGATGCTGCCGTGAAGTCGTACCACCTAAACTTTAGCACTGTTGGTAACTTTTCTATTATCTGCTTCACCATCTCCGGTGAATGCAGGTACTGCGGTTTCTTCAGACCCCTTATGGCTGCCACGCTGTTGTTGATTTGGCTCGCGAACACACATATCTCGTTTGGACTTTCCGATATTCTGGCTAACGCCTTGATCTTGTCCAGTTCGGCTATCACCAGCGCGTCAGGTCTTCCGAACCTCCTTCTGAGGGCTTGCATAACTTCCGTCGGAGATGCCTCGGAGAACAGCAAACTCTTGATAGCATCTCTTGCATTGCCCTTTAATGCTCTTCGTAGTCGAGCCATATTCTGCACCTCACTAAACATTGGTGCAGTATCATCATAGACCACCTTGAACGCCACCCATTCACTGCTGCTTCCATCGAAGTATGGTAACTCGTGGATATACTTCGGCTGAGCTGATGGTCCTTCCCGTGTGGCAAAGGCTTCCTTCAGTACTGCAGCCAACGCTTGCATCTCAATTGTGGCTCCTTTCGTTGAAGAGTTCTCTTCCGGCTTCACCCTTTGAGGCTCCTCTCTTGGTTCAGGTTGGTCTTGATTCCTTTCTTGCAGAACTGATGTCTCAATCCAGTCCTGCACATGTGCTGTCCTTTCTTCCAGGTCTTCATCCCCGGAGTCCTCTTCTTCACATTGAGCCATTTCCAATTTGACTCGTGCCAGCTTGATAGCAGCTTGTGTCACCTTGGCATCAGCTTGTGTCACTTTGGCATCAGCTTCAGCCTGCTTCAGCTCTAGACGCGCTAGCTCTTCACTTGCTACTAGCTCGCGTCTTCTGGCTGAGGAACTCGTGGTCTTCGTGGACCTGGCATAATGACTGACCCCCATCGGTTTTGAGTTGGCGGCTAAGCCCGTCACAACCTCAACCGGGGCCTGATCTGGGGTCTTCTTTGTCATCTTTTGCGCGGCTACACCTTTCTTTCCGGTTCTCCCGGAAGCCGCTGTGGTCGGAGTTGTAACCGTCGGTTCTGTTGTTGTGGTTCCCTCTGTGGTCATTGTTCCTGAAGAAACGTTCGTGTCCGTTGTTGTTGCTGTGCCTGATGACGCTGATGCAGACGTGACCCCTTCTTGCTCTGACGGTTCTGCCGCCGCGCCCTTATCTGAAGGACGGGACGGAGGGCGTAAGGGAGCATCCTTCTGCGACCTTGTCACTGGCATCTTAAGAAACAATTCTCTATCTTCTTACGAACTTCAAACTTCTGAACGTCTTCAGTTCGTCACAGGGATCCGGCTCGAAGGACCAAATGTTGCGGATGGGTGGAAGGATAGACCTGTCGACTCACCCTGGGACTATGTCCCACCTGTATTGATGTGCGATGTTCGTGGGTGGGTTACCCCGCTGGCTCGTCGCACACCCCACGCACCCCTGAATGCGTATGTTGACCACACTATACACCACGGCCAGTCACGGCCACTTAAGAAACAAGAAAGTGTGGGACGTATTGTAGAAATGAAACACAATAAATCTTCTAAAACACAGTCTTGCTCGGAGGGTTTCGGTATCCGTTGCCCTTTCTGTGGCTCACTGGGTGACTAACTACTACTGAACTAACTAAAACTGAACTAACTACAACTGACCTCGATCAACCAAACGGTACCCCTGACTAGAACTCAATCTTTACCGCGCCGAGGACCGCGCTATTTTAAACTTATTTCGATTACATTTTCACTATACCGAAACCCTTTTAGCTTCCTTTTTATTCATTTATAAACATAGAAATTTCCTTAAATTAACATATGTTTATCTTTGTGCCGTAAACTCACATATAATAAAACAATAAAACACAATTAAACATTACAACAGTAAATAATCTACATTTCTAAGAGAAAAACTTGCTACTTTTAGAAGTTCCTCCATCTTTTGCTTATAGCTTCTAAACGGCTTAACCAATTTCAATAATATAAACGGATTAAGCGTTTCTGAGCTAAGTCATAGAAGATTATCACATTAGAAACAACGTAGATAACGGAATTAAAATTTACCTTTTCAAATTACGTAATTAAAGATTACGTAATATTCAATATTCCAACTTCGTTCATATTTATTTCTAAATCGTTGTAATTTGTGCTAATATGTTAAATATACCCTAGTCTGAATGTTCTGCAATATACTCTAAACTAAAAACATTCAAAACATGAGTCTACAAAATATTCCGGGTTTTGTTAGCAGGTTAGCCCTACCAACACTTTAACCACATGAATTCACCTACACCAAAACTGCTTGGTGTGGTTCCTTTCTCGTGTTTCCAACCTTACACATAGTACTTAACTATCAAATAATAGAAACACGCTTAGTATAAACTAATTCTGACATAATGTCATAAAAAGTTATTTGTATACACATACAAAAACTTAACTAAACATTATTCATTGGGCTTGCTGCCGACATCTACAATATTCTGACGTCTGTCGCCAACAATTATGACGATCTACAATATGGATAATAATGTTTGATTAACCTTATTTAAGGTAGAGGGTAATAGTTAAAATTTTTCCCATTTCAGACATACACAGGATCAATGTTAATAGCCATAAACCCTTACGAGATTCTACCTATATACACAATGGACCAAATAATGTTCTACCAAGAGAGGAGTTTGGGGGAAATCCCACCTCACATATTTGCTATCGGCGATAACTCCTATAGAGAACTCCTGGACACTTCGTCTAACCAGTGTATCGTCATCAGGTTAATAATCGTGTTATGCTATAGTTATCTTTATTGTCAGCCCATTAAATGAGTTACACGATAGTAGGTACCGACTGATAAAAATGATCGGTTGTATCAAAGGAGTTTTGGTGCGTCGATTGCGTTTTTTTATGTTTAATAACAATAATTGCACTTTAAATAATGATACTGCTAATAGCTATCTGTTTAATAACGATTTTAGTATGATAGATGATGAGATAATTAAGTTAAGACATAACATAACATTAAATACTGAATTGTCTCTACTATTCCAGTGGCGAAAGTGGCGCTGGTAAAACTGAGAGCACAAAGCTATTACTACAATACTTAGCTGCAGCCAGTGGGAAACACTCCTGGATCGAGCAGCAAATTCAAGAAACGAATCCTATTCTGGAAGCATTCGGTAATGCTAAAACTGTGAGAAATGATAACTCTTCCAGATTCGGAAAATATGTAAACATTTACTTTAGTAGAAAAGGTATAATTGAAGGAGGAAATATAGATCAATACCTTTTAGAGAAATCACGAATTGTCTTCCAAAATAAAGGAGAAAGGAACTATCATATTTTTTACTCACTAGTTACTGGATTGTCACCAGACGAAAGGAAGAGGCTAGAATTAGGACGCCCTGAAGATTACAATTATCTAAATTCCGGAAACATGTTAAAATGTGAAGGTCGAAACGATAGTTTGGAATTTAATGATATAAGATCAGCGTTTAAAGTTCTTAACTTCCCCGATAATGAAGTATGGGGAACGTTCAGTCTACTCGCAGCCATTTTGCACTTGGGAAATTTGAAATTCAAATCATTTAATATCAACAACATTGAGTCTTCAGAGGTTACTGATGCTATTAATGCTAATAGAATTGCAACGCTTCTGGGTGTTAATAAAGCAAAGCTGTGTGAAGCTTTGACAAGAAAAACTTTTGTTGCACATGGGGATAAGGTAGTCTCACCTCTAACGGTATCGTCTGCAACAGAAGGTAGAGATGCACTAGTAAAAGCAATATACGGTCATATTTTCGAGTACATAGTTACTATGATAAACAAAACACTATACAAAGATCAACAACTATCAAGTGGATCAGTTGGAATTTTGGATATCTTTGGATTCGAAAACTTTGATTTCAATAGTTTTGAACAACTATGCATTAACTATGCTAACGAGAACTTACAACAGTTCTTTGTTAAACACATTTTCAAGCTTGAACAAGAACAGTATGAAAAAGAGGGAATCGTATGGACAAATATCAATTATGTTGATAATCAAGAGAATCTGGATGTGATTGGTCTTAAGCCGATGAATATTCTTTCTTTAATTGATGAAGAGTCGAGGTTTCCTAAAGGAACCGATGTTACCCTGTTGTCGAAGTTAAATAATAATCATGGAGCGAGGACATGTTATATAACTCCAAAATCATCTCACGAGCATAAATTCAGCATCAGACATTTCGCTGGAGATGTGTCCTACACAGTGCGAGGTAAGGTTAAAACGTTTAAACGCTTTAAAAATTAACATCTTAACGTTCATCAAGTTACCTACGTGAATAACTTACTTTTTCTTGCAGGTTTTCTAGATAAAAACCGAGATATGCTAACAGCAGATGTCAAAGAAATGATGTTAGATTCCAGTAACACATTTTTGAAAAACCTATTCTCTACGGAATATGCACCAACACAAAGTGGGAGTCGAAAAACTGTATCTTTGAGCCATCGGTTCAAGACTTCCCTCGATTCTCTTATGAAGACGTTATATGCTTGCCATCCATTTTTCGTGCGATGCATAAAACCTAATGAATTCAAAAAACCTAGAGTAAGTAATAATTATAACGACTTTAGTTAAGTATATACTCTATTTAAATATATTTCATGATTTAGTCACATCGTTTAATGCTTTGCACCTAATTTTGTTACAGATTTTCGACAAAGGCTTGTGTGTTCGTCAGCTACGATATGCTGGTTTGATGGAAACCGCAAAAATTAGGCAAGCAGGCTATCCCATAAGATACTCGTATTCTGAATTCGTTCATCGCTATCGCCTTGTTGTTCCCAACATACCACCTGCTGATAAAACGGACTGCAAACATGCCGCTAAGATAATATGTACATCAGTATTAACTGATCAGGAATATCGTTTCGGACACACCAAGGTTTTCCTGAAAGATAGTCACGATGCTCTTTTGGAAGACCTGAGACATAAAGTGTTGATAACTGCAGTGATTAAGGTGCAGACGAATGCAAGAAGATTTATTTATAGAAGAAGATACTTGAGGTTGCGTGCTGCTGCTCTTCTTATACAGAAGACTTACCGGGCTCGTGGCTATAGGACCAGGTTCCTCATTATGAGACGAGGATACTTACGTCTTCAAGCTACTATAAGATCTAGGGAACTGCGGAAAACGTTTACAAATATGAAAGTATTCTTCAGAAAATTCCAAGCAAACTGTAAAGGTTATCTTATTAGAAAATTACTCAAAGAAAAGCGTCTTATCTTAGCAGCTACATTAAAACAGTTGCAAAAAGAGAAAAAGGACTTTGAAAATTCAGGTAGAAGTACTCACTTAGCTGAAGATGCCCACGAAAAGAAGTATAACGACATGATGAAATCAATTTGGTTTGTGAAAGATATACCTGCAGAAAACAGTGTTCAAAATACGTCAGTTATTGATGATAGATACGTTGACGATGTATTTGGTTTTTTGAAGGATACAGCAACACCGGCAGGTACAGTGCGCGGAACAGGCTTCGGAGTGGTAAGTAAAAAAAGACGCCCAGATACATTTGCGTGTAATACTAACTTTAGTAATATTGCGATGGTAACTAACATTTCTTTTTTAGACAACAACAGCTAAGCCCGAGGTCTCATCAGTCATTCCATTGCAATCGCATGAGCCTGAAGAGGAACATTTCGACGAATTGAATTTCAGAAAGTTTGCTGCCACTTACTTCTTGGGAAACACGACTCACCAGTATTCACGAAAACCTTTAAAGCATTCCCTTTTAGATCTACCCTCACCAATAGACCGAATGGCCGCACAAGCTTTGTGGATCACTATACTAAGATTCATGGGAGATTTAGCAGAACCGAAATATGTCGATGATAAAGTTGATAATATACCTATAATGACTAAACTGACCGATACTATTGGGCGTGCTTTCCAAAAGAGCAAAGAATTTGAAGTAAGTGTTCTAAAAAATAAGTTATGAACATTTTGTCCTTGATATTAATGAATATAATATTTTTTTTATAATTTTAGGAGTACTTGCAAAAAGATAACGACCAACAAAACAGATCTAAACTTATTTCTAAGACTCTAAAACGACAAACAAAACTTAACGAAGATTTAATGAAGAATTTACTCAATGATGAGGTGACTAATGAGATGTACAGCCACTGGCTTAACTCGAGACGAAGTACTAATTTAGAAAAACTACACTTTATTATCGGGCATGGAATAATTAGAAAAGAACTAAGGTAAGGACCGACCATTTAATTTAACACTTATTTGAGTTTAAATCTGAATACTTTATAGACCTAACTCACTGTTGCTTCCATTTCAGAGATGAGATTTTCTGTCAGCTTTGTAAGCAGCTTACTAATAATCCATCAAAGGCTTCACACGCCCGTGGGTGGATTCTAATGTCTCTCTGTGTGGGCTGTTTCCCACCATCCGAAAGATTAGTCAAGTATTTACGATCCTTCATACGTTCTGGTCCACCAGGGTATGCTCCATATTGTGAAGGTAGACTTGTGAGAACATTTAAGAATGGACCACGAACACAACCACCAAGTTGGCTCGAACTGCAGGCTACAAAAACTAAGAAGCCTATGTTACTCACTGTTACATTAATGGATGAGTCCATGAAAACAGTACAATCCGATTCAGCATCGAATGCTGAAGAGATTTGTCAGCAAATAGCAGAAAGTGTGGAATTAGTTGACACGTTCGGTTTCTCTTTGTATATAACTTTATACGATAAAGTCCTTTCATTAGGAAGTGAAGCAGAACACATAATGGACGCTATTTCTCAATGTGAACAATTTGCTAAAGAGCAAGGTACACCGGAAAAAAATGCACCCTGGAGGTTGTTCTATAGAAAAGAAGTATTTACTCCTTGGCACAACCCCTTGGATGATCCTATTGCAACTAATTTAATATATTATCAAATAGCAAAGGGAGTTAAATTTGGTGAATATAGATGTAACTCGGAAAAAGACTTAGCCATGATTGCTGCCCAGCAACATTATATTGAATTTGGTCCTCGCATTGATCCCAACATTTTAAGAAAAGTTATTGTGAACTATATACCAAACCAATTCCTTCAGTCGAACGATGCTGCAATAACGAAGTGGGAGCATTTAGTAACAAAAGCATTCGAAACATCATCAAGCATTCAAAATAAAATTGATGCTCTAAAGTGTAAAGAGGATATAGTTATATTTGCAAAACTAAAATGGCCTATGTTGTTCTCAAGGTTCTTCGAAGCTATTAAACTGAAAGGAGATACGATCAACAAAGATATCGTTATAATAGCTGTGAACTGGACTGGAATTTATATTGTAGATCAGCTTGAACAAATTCTTCTTGAAATATCATACCCAGAAGTCACTTACGTGGCTTACAATGCAGATGAAGATTATGATAATGTTGGGAGGATTACAATAAGAACCATACAACAGGAAGAGTTTGTGTTCCAGAGTGTAGATGCAAGTGAAATGAGTTCTCTAATTATATACATGATCGATGGATTGAAGAGGCGATCTATTTATGTTGTTGCTCAGTCTGACTTGCAAGGTTACAGCGATGCATCTTCTTTCCTTCAATTCAAGAAGGGAGACCTTATTCAGCTTCTGCAAGATAGTACTGGAGAATCATTGATGAGCGCCACATGGGGACATGGTCTTTGCAATAACCAAGAAGGATTATTCCCAACCGAACAAGTTTATATCTTACCTACATTAGAAATGCCGTCGAACACCATTCTGGAAGTGTTTAAGAAGGGTAACATAAATACTGAAAAGAAAAATTTCTCAAAGTACAATACTATTCAAAGGAAGAGAATGCATACTCTTGAAAAATATGCTAAAGAGCATTTTAGAGACAATTACGACATTAATGCAACAGTTTCGAGACAGGCAACGTTGACTACAGCTAAAAGAGCGATTGCTGGTGATTTGTGGGCTCATTCTAGAGAACCGCTACGAAAACCATTACTAAAGAAATTGTTAGGAGACGAGCTCCAATCGAAAACGGCAGTTTCAGCTTTCTTTGGAATCCTTAAGTATATGGGAGACATGCCGGCTCCAAAGGCCCGTACTGTAACCGAATATACAGATGAAATATTTAGTTCAGCTGTAGCAGAGCCCGCTTTGCGAGATGAGATTTACTGTCAGATCATGAAACAGTTGACGAACAATAGGATACAATTGAGTGAAGAAAGAGGGTGGGAGCTAATGTGGCTTGTAACAGGAGTCTTTGTCTGTGGACAAACATTGTTTAAAGAACTGGTTGAATTTCTAAAATCTCGTCCGCATCCAATCGCTAAAGAATGCTTAAAACGAGTGTTCAAAACGCAAAAGAAGGGACCAAGAATGTATCCTCCATATGTCGTAGAAATAGAAGCTATTCAACATAGAAGTATGCAAATATACCACAAAGTCTACTTCCCAGACGATACTGATGAAGCTTTTGAAGTAGACTCTTCAACAAAAGCCAGAGATTTATGTGAACAAATAACGGGAAGACTAAACCTGAAAAACAGTGATGGATTCAGCTTGTTCGTAAAAATTGTCGATAAGGTGTTCTCAGTACCTGAAAATTATTACTTCTTCGATTTTATCCATGAACTTGTAGAATGGATGAAGCAAACACGTCCTATACGAGGTGGTAAGTTTTGTGAGGACAGCAATGGATGACGGTATTAAATTAAAATCTAACGTAATATGTCACCTGTTAACATTGTAATAATTCTTTATTTTGCTTTACAGGAGGGTCTCAAATGCAAATGAACTATCAAATATTCTTTATGAAAAAGCTTTGGATTAACACAGTTCCCGGAAAAGATAAGAATGCGGATCAAATATTCTATTTCCCTCAAGAGTTACCAAAGTACTTGAGAGGGTACCATAAAACTTCGAAACAGGATCTAGCAGAATTAGCTGCATTAATTTATAGAGCGAGATATGGCAGCGATCAATCTTTACTCGCACAAATTACTCAAATGCTAGAAGACTTGATACCTTCTGATATGATAAGGATCCAAAATAATAACCAATGGAAATCCGCGATCAATATGGTTTATTTGCAACAAGGTGCCATGTCTGAAAATGAAGCCAAGGAACAGTTCCTAAAAAAGATTTACCAGTTACCAACCTTCGGAACTGCTTTCTTTGAAGTTAAGCAAACATCTGACCCGACCTACCCAGAAATGGTTGTTGTTGGAATAAACAAAAGTGGCGTCAGTGTGATTCATCCCCAAAGTAGAGTTAGTAGTTAATGATTATAAAATTATTTCTATTTTTTCGCAGCTTGGTGTCTGATTACTAACTTTGAGATCCAGAGGATATTTTCTAATGATATATTTTTTTTATTTTCAGGATGTTTTAGTGACGCATCCATTTTCTCAACTTTCCAATTGGTCATCTGGTAACACTTTCTTCCACATGACTATGGGCAATTTCCTACGTGGAACTAAAATATTATGTGAAACATCGCTTGGATATAAAATGGATGACCTGATTTCGTCGTATATAGCAGTTTTAAGAGAGTCTTTAAATGTAAAATCAAGATCATAGAGACAATTTAAATAATGTTCAAATAATTACTTAATTATGTATATAAATTTGGACAATAGAAAACCTAAAATTGATGTGCTGGTTTTATTTAAATTTAAAAATATAAAAAACAGCTAAAGTTTGTTTGGTTAACGCGCTAATCTCTGAACCGATCATTCGGATTTGAGATTGAGGAAATCTTTTGCCTTAATTGCTCAATTTAACGGAAGATTATATAAAGTAACATGGTGTTAATTATAACAGCACGTAACCTACCTTGAAAGAAAAGGTAGGTGGGTGAAACCTCGGAGCACAGTTAGTAAATAAAATTATATATTATCTTTCGTTCGTTATCTTCCTTATCTACTTCTATCTTTCGGGTTGACCATCATATAAATTCTTGTAGGCAACTCGTTCCAAATGTATGTATTAAACACTTAGTGCACCGAAAATCTCTGCATCCAATCCATCATCCAAACGGTGTTCAATCCCGCCTAAACCACTTACGGCTAGTACCAATATTCTATGTATCGATGCATTTGGCAATACTCTATGCGAGATTTGGCTACTAGAGAGAGATAGAATTTTGTCGTGTTAACTTTTTCTAAGTAACACAGATAGATTATTTATGTAAAACATTGAGTTCCAATAACATAAGTTTTTAGGATTCCATACCTCGAGGAATAAACGGAACCCTTATAGGTTCACTTTGTTGTCCGTCTGCCTGTCTGTCAAGACCCTTTTTCTTAGGAACTCATGAAGGTATCAAGCTGGAAATTATATCAAATACTCAGGTCTACTGTCCCTTGGAGCTGAAAATTAAACTTCTAAGTCAACGCAATCAAAAGATGCAGCCGTTTATGCCGCAAATTTCATCCCAACGAATGTCCCAACATCTACGAGCTACAAATGCAACAACAGCCACGAGCTACGAATGTCTCAACATCTACGAGCTACGAATGTCCCAACATCAACGAGCTACGAATGCCCCAAAAGCTACATGCTACGAATGGCCCATCATCATATACCTAAAGTTTCGTCGAATGAAAATCAAAACACAGCGTTTAGTCAATCGTTTAGGTATCTTTTCCCAGCGTTCAAGATTAAAGCAGGGTCAAAAGCGTCGTAATGGAGCACGAACAGATCACCAGTAAACCGCGAAACAGAAATAAAATATTTTCAAAAGACTTGAACGCACCTACCCTACTTCTCTCGTGTTTGCCTGTTCCGTTTCATTTCACTTTTTTATTATTATAATACAAAATTTCATGTCTATAGATGTACTGATGTCATCTAGCTCAACCTATCGGCAAGAATGTTGAACTAATGCCTAGGTTTTTGTACCCAAGACCTTAGATGGCGAACAATCAGTGAATATTTTGATAGCAGTCAAAGTAAGGAAGTTTCACCCCCTCACTGCTTTATGCACAGTACTGTGCTATTATTATTCAGTGTTGGATTCAGGGTTCTTGTTAGGTTTGACCTCGCTGCGATCAAAATGTACCTCATTTTAGTCAAATAAGCAATAAAAAAATATCTTAAGTACTTGAAATTCAAAAACAACTAACTTAGAATAAAAATAAGTTACCG
Source organism: Plusia festucae (assembly GCA_950381575.1). Lineage (NCBI taxonomy): Eukaryota > Metazoa > Arthropoda > Insecta > Lepidoptera > Noctuidae > Plusia > Plusia festucae. Next base: position 11,479,107 of record OX494434.1, read on the forward strand.
GAAAAGTAGATGAAAAAAACCTAAGGCACAGTTTTTTGATCCTGAGTAAACTCAACCAATAGTTAAACATGCTAACTAAATGAGAAGATCGGTATTTAAATGGCGAATTTCGTGACCTATACGAAGATTATATTTATGTTGGGGATGCTTTGACATCCATATAGGCGGTCGATTTCAAATTTCTGTAATAAATGCCTCGGTAACCATAACCGCCACAAAATCGTATTTTTTTTTTGTTTTTAATTACGCCGCTGAGTACGTCCCTTCTACACCGCTGTCCACGCCGCTCTGTTTCGTGGCGTCGCTCTCATTCGCTTGTACTTTTGTTCCTGCCGCTCCCCGCACCGCGCGCCGCTGTACCGATTCGCTCGGATAAAACCGCGCGCGTTTTCGCTATGAGCGGCGTCTCGTGGCGTGCTTCAAACATTTTTATACTTTTGATCTTACCGCTCGCCGCCCCGCGCTTAGCTGCCGCTCACAGCGGCAAGGTCGTGAACGGGCCGTTAGTCTATCAAATGATTAAATGTACAAATTAATAAATGATGAAAAAACGCGTTTTGAAACCATTACGGCCCGTTCACGACCTTGCCGCTGTGAGCGGCAGCGAAGCGCGGGGCGGCGAGCGGTAAGATCAAAAGTATGAAAATGTTTGAAGCACGCCACGAGACGCCGCTCATAGCGAAAACGCGCGCGGTTTTATCCGAGCGAATCGCTACGGCGGCGCGCGGTGCGGTGAGCGGCAGGAACAAAAGTACAAGCGAATGAGTGCGACGCCACGAAACAGAGCGGCGTGGACAGCGGTGTAGAAGTGGACGTACTCAGAGGCGTAATTAAAAACAAAAAATAGACAATTTTGTGGCGGTTATGGATACCGAGGCATTTATTACAGACATTTTTAATCGACTGCCTATATTGATGTCAAAACATCCCCAACAAAAATATCTTATAAGAAGGTTGTGGGAAGAAATTAAACAATGTTTTAATTTTTATATCTCTCATATTAATTATTATATCTCTATTTAATGTTTATATCTCTCATATCAAGAATGTCTTGTTTTAAAAATGTACTGCTTTCTAAACATAGAAGGGATAATTTTGATAACGCCATGATTTTGAGCACGATTTGACTACCTAAATACGTCCACCGCGGCCGCTACAACCTGTATAATCTATGGCTACCGCTACTGAGGTACGTGGCGTGCATTTCGCACCGCTCACCGACGCCGCACCGCCCGCCGCGCCGCGCGCCGCTTAGACCGAAGTCGTGAACGGGCCGTTAGGTTCACTTTAAGTTTTTTTACTAAAAAAAGGGATATCTTTGGGGTAAGTGCCCCTTAGCTAGATCTGCCCAGCATTAGTATTCTGTTGAGCCAGCGCTACTATTATTTTTATTAGGATTTTTGCAGCCAGCATCTCACAGCAAAATTTATTTTGCGCAATATTGGTACCTGTTTAGGGCGATTTAGGGGTATAAAGTTGACACAGATAATAAAGACTATTATCAAATTGTCAGTCATTTGTCAATGTCATCATTGGCAAATGTAATTGACAGTGACATGAATATCAGTATGGTATATTCATGTCACTGTCAAATTTCATTTCAATGTTAAAAACATACAAAATATGAAAATATAATAGTAAACACTAAACACTGCACTCAGTACTGCATCCATTGCATGTTTCAAATAAAACTTGCCGTATTCACCGTATTGATAACTTCGGATTCGAAATGTCATCGAAGTCTTTAAGTTTTATGGTTGAAAATGGGCTAAATCTAAGGTGGGTATTATTCAAAACAATTAACTTCGAAATAATAGTCGGGCAAGCTTATGAATTTTATACCCAGTTCAAACTTACCCTACATTTTTTTAAATCACCTTACTATAATTATATTCGCGATGTATGATGAATGATTTTCATGTCTTGACAAAGTCCATTGTTTAAAAGTGTATGGATTTTATAAATCCGCTTTTAATGATATACTAAGCATTATGGGTAATTTTTCCCCTTCACAGAGATGTCGTTACCACTGGATCCATTCTACACATCAACCAAGAATCTGATGAAGTTGATTTGAAATCAGAATGCTACTCAGATACAACAGTTGATACTTTAGGCCAGCCAGTGCCTTGTTTTGCGGGACTATCTGAGTTACTGGTTGCCATTAACAATACTGGATATGTAAAAAAGAAAATAATTGAAGAAGGAGGTGGTCTACCTCTCCATTCAGGTTGCACGGCATCAATTGCATTCTCTGGTTATTGGGAGAATGAGCCGAAACCATTTGATATGGTTTCAGTGAGTAAACCAATGGTAATAAAATGTTTAAAATTCTTGTGCCTGTATTTAGGTATAAAGTAGACCAGATTATAATTAAAAATAAAATTTTCAGGTTGTTGACCTAAATGACAATGGGTTATTGCCTGGCCTTCAGATGGCTGTTATGTCCATGTTAGTTGGTGAAACATCAGTATTTCTACTTACATACCAAGTAATGTATGGTGAGATGGGGATCCCACCGAGAATAAAGCCAAAAGCAGACTGTGTGTTTTATATCAAAGTTGTTAAAAGCATTTTGTCTCCTAAGGAAGGGTAAGTGTAAAACAAAACAAAAAAAGTATTTTGAATTGAGTTCATTACTTATTGTAAAGTGTTACATACTAATTCTTTGTTTACAGAAAAATAGATTTTTCAGAACCAAATATGTTTGAAAGAGTGCACCGTGAGGTTAAGTTGTTGTACAGCTCGGGCAGTACCTTATATAAAACAAATAATTACATGGTAGCAATACAAATGTTTAAGAAGGCAGTCAACATGCTCCATAAATGCCGTCTTGCTGATGAACAAGAAGAAAGGGTACAAGAAAAGTTGCTAATAAAGTTGTACATTAACCTAGCCGTGTGCTACAATAAAGTTCACAAGCCCCTCATGGCTTGCACAGCTTGCAATGAACTAAACCGACTGAAAAGTTTATGGAACAATGGGAAGGTGCTCTTCCAAAATGCAAAGGCACTGCGAACAATTGGAGCCTATGAAGCTGCAGAGAAAAGACTCAAGAGAGCTATGACCTTCTTTCCAGATAGTGAAGAGATGAAAGAAGAATATGAGTTGTTACACAAAACTTGGAAGGCTAGTGTAGAAGCCAAGACAAATGCAGAACAAGCTAAAAAGACTACTACACTCATAAGTGATGAATTTAAACAAGAAGTAGACAACTTAATTAGTAACTTCAAAAGAAATAATAAGTTTCAGCTTGTAATACCATCTACCTTTAATTCTGAGGAATTGGCATATTTTAAAGAAGTGTGCATTAGAGAAAACTTATTTTTCAATCAACTTGAAAAAAGGGAATTACCTGATTATGACGAAAATCAGTGTGATGATGCAGGAAATGAACTAAACTATGTGTTATTTAAATTACAATAATACTTGAACAGTAATTGGAACAGTAAAACAAAAGGTGACAGTTTAATTAACTGTGATGGTGCTAGTATTAAAATAAGTACTTTTTAAAAGATATTAAGCTACAATTTAGATTTATTTTGTTTAAGATGAGTATATTATTCCTGTTAGAACAATTTTCTAGATAGTTGACAAGCAGTATCATAAGATAATGAAAATGCGTTTAAGTTCTAAATGTTCCGTGATTAAACTAGATAATTAAGGTTTTTGTTGGTACAACTCAGTAGATGCAATTGACAATCAATTCAAATTTAGAAGTTGTGTTTGTTACATAAATATTATTTTTCTATTTTCACTGGTTGTTGTGCAAGAAGATTAAATAAACATACTGTCCTAATACACTACATTTTTTATTACACCTTTTAGCATCAACTCAACTCAGCCTGTCGCGGTCCATTGCTGGACAATTATGCCTCTCCAAAATTTCGAGTTCCGCATCCAGTCCCACCCGGACTCCTTTTTCCGGTCATCTGTCCATCAGACTAGGAGGCGTCCTACACTGCGTTTGTCCGAGTCTACGTTTCGGCGCCGTAGGTCACGACAGGAAGGATACACTGGTTGAAGACTTTCGTCTACAAACTCAGCGGTATAGGCGACGATAAGGCCCGAGTCACACCGAAATGGCAGCGGCCGCTCGCGTCGCCGCGCGGCAACTCGCGTCACCGCGGGCGGCCTCGCGACCTTTTCAAGCGATACTGGTCTTTTAAGTATGTAGTTAAAGTTTAAAATTATTTCACACTGAAAGTGCTCTCCGCGTCGCTGCCATTCCGGTGTGACTCGGGCCTAAGACTGGACGTTGTTTACCAAATTTTAGTATAGCTATAAATTAGACTAGCATGGGCTAAACTAGACATATCATGCATTGCATTTTCTCGTCACCAGTATTGTTATTAGGACAAAAAGGAGAAAGAAAACATTAATGTCAACAAAAATTATAGTTTAATGCGTAAATACAATTTTTCATAAAACTAATATGGACTACTATCTATTGGCGCAACCATACCATAGTCTCAACAAATGCAACATACTTATACATTATTTTGTGTTGTAAATACAAAATGCAATTGTTTTGAACCAACCCCGATTCTGTAGTAACACGTCCAGCGTTATTTTAGGGTAAGATTAGTTCTGTGTGGGAAGATTTAGGAGGACATTTTGTCCTTGAGGTAGGTAAGTAACATTGCGGGATTTGGATAGCTGGTAGGCGATGTCTTCTGCGGCCTCGATACGACGGAGTTCGACGAGACCTTCTCCAGCCTGGCCGAAGGACTTGGCGAGGAGTACGGCGGCTTGGGCATCACCTTCGGCGGCGATGACAGCAGCCTTCTTTTGTTGTTCAGCCTTTTCGACCAGGAATCGCGCCTTTTCAGCATCTTGTTGCGCGACCTGCTTCAATTCTACGGCCTGTGTAAATTCCTTGCCGAATGTCAAGTGTGTAATTGAAATGTCGTCTAGAATCAGCCCGAACTGTGCTGATCTTTCAGTCAAACCCTCACTGACTTTCTGTGATACAACCTGGAAAATATACATTTTTGTTTTAGGTTTTACTTACTTACTTTTTTTACTTACTCACTACTTTCTTTAATTAATTTATCGTCAATGAATTGCTATTAGTCCTATCTGAATGTATAAATGTTAAAAAGTCATTATACACAACTGTTACATGGTGTGAGCACGAACAATAAACTAAACATTCTTATCTGTGCAACTAAAAATCAATTTCTCACTCCTATTTCCAGTCATAGACATACTGACTAAAATACCTAATACCGTAAAAAATCCTATATGGAACTGCATGGGGTTCTTAATTTATAAGCAAATACTTTAGACTAACTGGTTTTAATACATATTTTTTGTAAGAAGCATTACATAATTGTCTACTTCTGTACAGTTGATGCTTTTCTACCCTAGCATTTCCTTTTATTTAAACTAGTTTTGCCAGCAACAAATACAAAAATTTGCCTCACATAAATCTATAATAATATATAATACTGGCCTATAAATGTCCCGCTACCGAGCACAGGCCTTGTCCCATATAGGGAAGGAACGAACATTGATCACCACACTGGCTCACTGCGGGTCGGCGATTTCAGATTCCAAATTTTGGTATCCAGGTTTCCTCGCAATGTTTTCCTTCACTAGTTGTCAATGGTGTCTTAGAATAATTAAGAAAGTTCATATAAATTTGAAAACGCCCCTTTGGTACGTGTCTGGGTTCAAACCTGCAGCCATGTGCATACCAATTCAGTCATTGAACAACTTTTTTTTAAACACAAATTTACATCTTAATAAAATTAAAACAATCTCAACAGCCCTTAATGATTTCCTTAGTGATATATCTAACCAGAACTGGGGATCAAAAAGTGGCATTGGCCGAAAACACTACACTTAACTTTGATGCTACTAACGTAGTCACAGAATCATATGTTGCTAGAACTTCCATGTTAATTAGTAAAACTTGTGTAACAGCCTAAGGTCATCATAATCATATCATGATAGAAAATAATGTTTCACCTTTCTCAATTATAAAGTTCCACAATAAATATAACACCATACCTCTCGCTGTGTGATTAGTTCCCCAGCATCAAACTGTGCCACAACAGCCTTGAGGACTTCAGCAGTGATAGAGGGCAGCACTCTCTCATCATAATCAATACCCAGGATGGTGTAGATCCTTGGAAGTTGGTCAGGAATAGGTCTGAACAGGATACGGAGTGTGATGTTTACATTCTGGAGATCTGGAAAATTGAGCATCACATGATCAGTTGTTAAAATATGTCAATGTATATTTAAATTTATCAAGGACCAATAACATTTTAATAAAATTCTAGATATAGAATAGAAAATACTTTATTGTACACCAACATTATAAACAAACTAATTACACAAAGAAATAAACAAATCTCTTTAAAGGGTACAACAGTGGTCTTATCGCTAATAGCGATGTCATTGAGGAAGAGTATAAGTCATTTGAAAATAACAAAGGAAAGGTAAAGTAACTACAGGAAAGAAAGATATTGATATAAGATAAATGTAAATGGATTTTTAAGAAGAAATTGGATTAGAATTTCTTTGTTATAAAGCTCGTCTTGAAGAATATGGGGTTGATCGCAAGTGCGACTTGCATAATGACTGTTGTAGTATTTCTGTGTTCAAATTATTCTGAAGGACAAATCTAGTATTTTCATTGACTATTAATCTTTAATTAGTAATATTTATATGGCCTAAAGGTGACTGCCACATCTCCATGAAGAATTCAATTTTTGCCTTAAAAGAATTCTTAAGTCGGACAGCACCATAAAAAGATAAATATAGATAATTTAGGGAGATCTAAAATAAATAAAATGTTGTTTTCTTTACCTTTACTTCCAGTGACAGTAGGAACATTTCTAGGGCGTGATCGAATGTCAAAAATGATTGGTCTTTGTACCCAGGGTACGAAGAAGTGGGTTCCTTCTCCAACAACCAGGTTTTTAACACCAGCAAATCTGTCGAAGATCACAGCCCTGTGACCACCATCAACTGAAACATGAACAAAGAATACATTAATATATTTCTAGCCTGTGAAAGAGGCCAGTAATATAATACACACTGAGAATTTGACTATTTTCTGGTTTGATTAGCCTTATTTTAATTAAATAATAAGGATTAAGCTAATTACAAATCAAAGTTCATAAAATTTAAATAATACTTAATCTATACTAATATTCTTAGGAAAATCTACCCCTGAAAATGATGAAATAAGGGCTGAAATAGTTGGTATGTGAAGTTCGGTTTTCTCAAAGATATACAGATGAAAAGATAAGTAGATAAGATAATGACCATCTACGACATATCTATTAGATAACGAAGACCCCCATGGTCGAGTGGCGTTCACTCCGGTTTTTAAGGTATCGCCAGCTCTAAGGGTTCGATCCCTGGACGGGTCCATGTAGAAAATCATGTTTCTACAGTGTCTCGAGTCTGGGTGTTTATGGTACCTTCGTTGTCCCCGATTCCATACACAAGTGCTTTTGCTACTTACTTTAATTATTATTTTAACGCCATAATATTTTATGAAAAATATTTATTCATACTCCTTACTTTGAAAATCACAGAATACATCTATCTATCCTGTAATACTACTCTTTACTTTAAGCGCGAGCGAAGCCGCGGGCCTCAGCTAGTACATAATATTTAAGGAATGCCTGATGCATTGAATAAAATAATAAATACAATACTGTTATTGTTTGTTAAGAGGGTACTGTTAGGTTACACAATATAGTCGTTTATTTACCATTGTAAAGCGCCGAGTTGACGACTCCACCGACAAGCGCCACACCTAGGCCCACCTGTCCAATTCGGTTGAAGAGCTGCGCAGCCATTTCTGTAACAAACAAACATTTAGTTACAAACAAATCTCTTGTGACACTATTAAAGCGTCGCCGCCTTGCCGCTACATTTCGCACTATTGCAGCATCGGACAGGCGATTTACTCATTCAGAATCTTCAAGCAAGTACAAACTTAGCTGAAGATATTTTAACTTTTACAATCAAATATTATTATTAAAAATACACATTTCACATTGCATTTGTATAATAAATAGGTAAATTACCGGAATTCACTCACAAACTAAAAAATTACCTAATTCCACGATTATGATAGCTAACCTCAAAATACTTGTCTGGGGACAAGAACAACTTTTTACATATTTTTCTTAAAAATATTGTATTGTAGAGTTTACCTTTTAATTGCTTTTACTATTATTTGAATACTTATTGTATATTTTGCAGTACTTAGTAAAATTTCTGTCTCAAATTCAATCGAAAACCAGCAAGATCGAGCACAGATAAAACAACATCCATCAAAAGTGTTACGTTTCGTTATACCAATGTTTAGTGTCTAGACCTACCGAGGTTTTACTAACATAAAAATAAAGGGGCAGAGTATTTTTAATTTATTCATAAAAATGTTCGAAACCGCCAACCGGTGATATGAAATTTAAGGTATTGTTTTACTAAAATATTAAAAAGATATTAAAATTTGCAGAAAAAAAAGTAAAAAAAAACTGAATGTTATGGGTTAACTAAACGTCACATATGATTTCTCTGGTAAAATATTCCTGGGAACTAAAAAACAACCAGAATTATCATTTTGAAAAATTTCAAGGAGTTCAGCAATGCTATTTTTAATTTTATTTTTCGAGGAAAGTAATATTTTGTAAAGTCCAGCAAAACATTACTATCCGAGCATAAAAGGCACAATTTCAGAGTTAAATTATATATTTCAGAAATTTTACAGTTCACAGTACCTACATAATATTGTACCAAACGTCGAGGTGGCCTAGCGGCTCAATAACCGGATTTGTATGCACATGGCTGCAGGTTCGAATCAGGCAAATATGTGACTTGATGTGACTTTTTCAAAGTTAAATAAATGTACTTTCTTAATTATTCTTAGACACCAGTAACAAACGGTGAATGAAAACATCGTGAGGAAACCTGGATTCCTAAAATTGGAATCAGAAATCGCCAACCCGCAACGAGCAAGCGTGGTGAACAATGTTAATTCCTTCTCTATATGAGAAAAGGCCTAAGCAGTGGGATATTTATACTTGGTATTATTGTACCAAAGGGTTATTTAGAATAGTGATAATAAATTATGTTTTTTACCGTTAATTCGTTTTTGATATTTTTCTTTATTTTGCATTCAAAGGTTTTTCTTCTATTCTTCTTTTTCCTCCCTTCTGTTGGGTGCATTTATCAGCCTGCCTATGTAAGCAAATAAAACTTACTAGTTTGCATATTATCATCATTTATATTAAGTTACTAATAGGTCCTCAGTACTCATATACCTACATAAGTACAGTCTCAAAACATTTTCATGGTACCTACCAAAGATGGGTACCTATAGTTAAATCATAAAAGCAGTAAAGTTAATGCCAAAAGTAAACTGGTAGGTATGGGTCGTTGGGTTCACGATACTGCATTAGTTTAATCAGCAAACAAACCGCTAATTCGGTTAACTGGAACCAGATGGTAATTGAACGAAAAATAAACAATGAGGGGGATAATCGGTTGAGTATGTTGGGGGTCGTGTCGTGGGTGGCTCAATTATGTAATCACTAGCAATGAGCGAATTATTCGCTAAGTGCACTCAATACGTAGGTCAATATATCATGAAATTTTTGTGGAACAAGTTGCATTAAGTACGGAAGTCGTCGTATTTCACCTGCTAATCAAATTTAATGGGTTGTGCTTTCATGGGGGAGCAGTTCCAAATGAAATTGGGATAACGGCAGGAGGATGATAACCTGGTAGGGTTTGTTTCATTACATTACCTATCCATCAATGAGGTTCATCCTTTTGAAGTATATTATGGACATGGTCATAATTTACTATATACAGTATATGATGTAGGTACCGAATGTTTTTGTTCCCTGAAATAAAATGGTCAATTTTCCTATTGTCTAAATCTGTGGACAACGGGACCAGGGTTTGTCTCGGAGAAAAAAATATGTCAGCAAAAGGTTTACGGAAGTAGATATATCTGTGGTTTATGACATTGCCTTGCCTTAGACCTTTTGCTAAGACAATTCTTACTAAACCAACCTAACCTTTCTTCTAAGCCGATAAGCACATGTAGCTTAGTTGAATGAACTTGATAATTTCTCGGACACACACTGATTAAACATCTAATTAAAACAACATTGAAAATATGTTTATGTACAAAGTCAATGAACTTATTGACATTGTGAATATATAAAGATGTTGTTTACATTAACTATAGATTAAACATAATCAATAATAAATGCATAATAATAGTTTTGTTTGAACAACGGTTCATGTAACGTGTCCGTGCAGATATTATTGCAAATCTCATAAAAATATTGAAATAAAACTATTTTTAACACGGAATCTATCGAGATTTATTTAGATTCTACTTCCTGATGTTTCAACGCAAATAGTAGAAGACATTGAATCAAAAATAGTTTTATTTCAGTAACCAACGTTCGCGTAGGTAGCCTCAGTAAGTTCTCATTTGTTTTTACAGACGGTTATATAATGTATATACGAGTGCCAGAAGTTAGAAGATGTTGTGGCTGTTTCCCTTTACGTCATGGGATTATGATATTCGGATTAATTAACATAGTAAGTTAAATCAGTTTTTTAAGTTTTTTAGTGCTTTGTAGTGACCTTCAATGTATGAGACTTACTGCAATACCGCTTACCATCAAACGGGTTGCCTAATAAGCTCCTGTATAATAATGATATATTGGGACAGTTCACACACGGCCATCTGATCCCAAACTTGGCATTGCCTGTACTATGACAGCCAGATAACTGATAAACATACTTATATATTTCTAAATACATATTATAGATAAATAACACCCAGACACAAAACAAATGATCACACAAAGATTTGTCCTGGGTGGGGATCAAACCCATGAACTCTGGCTTAGCAGTTAGGGCCACTAACCACAGACCAACAGGCTAGTCAGTAAGCAGTACGAACCTAAATCGTAATTTGTTTTTTTTTTATACAGCGTGTAACAAAAACTCTGTCCGATCCCTGAGAGTATTGTTCGGTGTCCTACTGCGAACTCATATACGCAGGCATTAAATGGATTGGAGATTATTATTTTTCCTCAGTGAAAATAATTAAAATAAAAACTGATCCAAGGCAACAGCAACACTGACCGCTCCTCAAAGTTCACGTATTTACTACCTACAGTTTTGTTTCAAAGAAGCCGCCTATGCGAGACGGTTCATGAATTGTATCACGAATACACCTTTTTTGGATCGGACAGGGGTTTTGTTACATGTTGTATATTACCTTGCGATAGAGATGTCGGGACTAATTGGACTTCTTCTCTAGAAAATGATACCTATACCAAATCCCAAACAAGAGAGATATGGAAAAAGGGTAAACAGGCCTTTGCCCTCCAATGGGAGAGAAACGACGAGAAAAACAAATGATAACAAGGCAATGATAACAATGTTCCCAACGGCTTTCCCGTTTTATGTACGAAGTTGTATGAACACGAAATGTAATTTATTTTTATTATCCCCAGATATTTTCGATGCTGGCTGTGACATGCCTGGTTATTACAACAGAGATGAAGAAACAGAATTTGATAGATGGTTCGTCTTTGGAAGTGGCGACGGCGACTATATTGTTCAGTATCTTCGGAATGGGCGTCATTTTGAACATTATGCTCCTTGTTGCTGGCTGTCAGGTGCGTCCACTTACTTCTTCTTTATCAGGTCAGGTCAGGTGTTGGACAGCTATGTAGGTGACCATAACCTTAAAAGGCCGTCGCTAAAGACTTTTTTGACTAAGTAAGTAGTCTCCACTGTAGTCTTTTGATTCGTAAGTAACGTTGAATTCACCTTTCAAGACTGAAATAGGGAAATAATAATAATTTGATAATTAATAATAAATTAATTATTGAAGACACTTAAACTGTGCTCGTGTGAGGATATTGGAGGTGCCCCACCAGTTTCAGGGTCAAACAGAGTGCTCATTACGCATGGGTGTTGTGCGATGAACAGAATTATATCTCATAAAAATATAGCATTTTCAGTCATTTTCAGCTTGAAATTAAAACACTCCTTAATCAATTAATGTGAATTTCCAGAAAGACATAATGATGTTACGACTGTACCTGTATTACGGCGTGGTCACAACCCTCGCGGCGTTGGTCCCTACATTCATACTGCTGTCACGGATGATGACAGTCGACGTCTGTGTGGCGTTGTTCGCGATATGTAAGTTTATATTTAACTAGCTGTTGCTCGCGGCTTCGCACGCGTGTAAAGTTAAGAGTAGTAAGTAGTAAAGGATAGATAGATGTATTCTGTGATTTTCAAAGTAAGGAGCAATTATATTTTCATAAAAGATTATGGCGTTAAGATAATAATAAGATAATGTGGAAAACCTCACATACATTGAGTTTGGATAAACTTTTAAAATGGTGGCAGCTTTTTGGTCAGACGAAACTTGAAAATCATTGACACGAAAAGATGAAGAAGAATCACATACATTGCTCCGAATTCAAAGAAAGTAGCTAAAGCTCTTGTGTTATGGAATCAGAAACAACGAAAGTACCACTAACACCCAGACTCGACATAATGTAGAAAAGTGATTTTCTACATCGACCCGTCCGGGGATCGAACCCGGGACCTCAGAGCTGGCGACACCTTGAAAACCGTTGTGGACGTCACTCGAACACGGATGTCATCGTAAAGATATGTTTTAGATGGTTATTTATTTGTATCGATCCAGAAACCCGTATATGAAAGGCATGGCCTTATCTTTAAAAATAAAGTCCACAATATAATACCTTGCAACCCCTACTTAACCATCTTAAGGCGTAGATTTCTAAAATCGCTAAAATATGTTTTCATTTATTTCTAACCAAAAACCCGTATACCAAATCTCATGAAACCAAATCTTATCTCTCTCTTTGAAAATGACGAACTTCCTAAAAAACTTCCAGCCACTATTGCACCCCCTTTGAGGGTAGATTTCTAAAATCTCGGGAATACGTCTTATTTATTTCTAACTCATAATCCTATGAAATTTAATGTGCCTATCTATGAAAACTACACAATTCATATACCTACAAACTTCCATCCCCTATTTTATCCTCTTAGGGGGTAGATTTTCAAAATCGCTGAAATATGTCTTCATTTATTTCTATCGAGAAACCCGTTTACGAAATTTCATGTGTCTATCTTTGAAAATACCAAACTTCCCATACAAACTTTCAACCCCTTTTAATTTGGTTTGGTTGGTTTTTAATTTTATACCAGAATGGTAACCACAAATTTTTATGGTTTAAACTACAAAAATGACGATTTTATACAAACTTTCATCCTCTATTTAAGTCCCTTAGGGGTCGATTTTCGAAAAATAATGAAACACGTCGTTTTTAATTTTTTACTAAATTGTTATCTACCAATTTTTATGGTTTAAACTACAAAAATGACGATTTTCCATACAAACTTTCATCCCCTATTTAAGTCCCTTAGGGATTGATTTTCGAAAAATACTGAAACACGTCGATTTTAATTTTTTACCAGAATGGTAACCATCAAGTTTCATGGTTTAAACTTCAAAAATGACGATTTTCCATACAAACTTTCATCCCCTATTTAACACCCTTAGGGGTCGATTTTCGAAAAATAATGAAACACGTAGTTTTTAAATTTTTACTAAAATGTTATCTACCAATTTTTATGGTTTAAACTACAAAAATGACGATTTTCCATACAAACTTTCATCCCCTATTTAAGTCCCTTAGGGATGGATATTCGAAAAATACTGAAACACGTCGATTTTAATTTTTTTACCAGAATGGTAACCACCAAGTTTCATGGTTTAAACTTCAAAAATGACGATTTTCCATACAAACTTTCATCCCCTATTTAACACCCTTAGGGGTTGAATTTCAAAAAATCCTTCCTTATTCTTTGTCTACATTATAAAGGAAACCTCTGTGCAAAATTTCAGCTTTCTAGGTTCAAGGGTTTGGGCTGGGCGTTGATGAGTCAGTCAGTCAGTCAGGCCTTGTCTTTTTATTTATATAGATTACTAGACGAAATCCCCTTATCTCATTATTACGCCAAGTTGCACCTAATCTACTAAAATGATCGTAGCTCTCTGATAAGTAGTCAAACAATCCACAGTGTCAGTTTTCAAAAAAAGAGCTAGCTTTTGTTTTGGACACAGGAAAACTCTTTCGCAGCAAATACATATTTAGATTTCTCTTTTTTGGACAAAGAAATATTCTCACGAATAAATCGCCTTCTTCTTACCTCTTATTACTTATTTGCGTTATGTGCAGCTATCCTTAGGATTTAAAGAAAGACTACTTAAATAAATTGTGCGGCATACATAACCGTTTTGTTTAGATTCTTCTATTTTTACTCGAGATCTTTAGTATTAGGTGCAATGTTACAAGAAACCTGTGAATTTCTCAAAAAATACCGATTGGTCAAATGTTCTTATCAGATGTTTAACCTACGATATCGCAGTGCGAGTCAACACTACAGCACTACAGCTATGGTTGTAAATGCAAATTTTTACTACTATTGCGATCATTAATACCCACACGTTATTGGTAGTCACGGTTAAGAGGTACTTACGAATCCTATGCCTCTGCCTACCCCGGGAATAAAAGCAAGTATGATACGTGACCTTCCATACCTAGTATGGTGGTAACATGTTATAAATTATTTGCCTTAATTCGCTATGCGTATGTAATACAAATAATTAATTAATTACCGTAATGTTATTTTGTATATACACGCACAAAACATGTGTTATTTTGAGGTCTTTATTGAATCGGTTTCATAAATATGTTCTAGGCTCATAGGTTGTAACTCTAAATAACTACATTGTACCGAATTAATTTAAATGATGTAAGCATGAACAAAAAAATGCATATAAAATTTAATCCAATCTAGATTGTATTTACGAGTAAGTACCTCCACATGATTTCAAAGAGAACTTAATTGTTTAGAACTGTCTTCAGAATAAATTAATACTTTACAGGTACGCAATGGTACGTCATCATCTTAGTAAGGAGCGAGATCATGAAGTTGGAACAGGCCAGCATCAGGGTAGAGGAAAGGGAGCAGGTCCACGAAGTGGCCGTCGAAGTGCCTGACAGAGTTACATTACTCTAGAATTTTTGGTTAGAAGAGGTTGGATCGCAAAATTTGTTTAACTAACGCTGTTCAGAAACTGTTCAATGAAAAAAAAGTATACTGAAAATCCTTTTCATCTATTTATTAATTTAATTACCCTTATAATTTCATTGTTTTCACTAAAGAATGTCCGTGAAAGACTGTTATTATAATTTACACCACATAATAAAAAATAAAAAAGAAATACATACGGTTAAAAAAGAGGATCTACGGGGCGGAAAGATACTATGAGATATATAGATACTGCTAATTGATATGCTTCACGGATGAGTTTGGTACACGAAGTCCTGTTAACCACGTGGTCACACATTCTTGCACACAGCAACAAAGTAAGAAATATGTCGATATACTCGTGTGCGGCAGTAGTAGGAAGCTGAATGTTTTGGGCCTCATAAACCTTTTAAATTACAATTACAAAATATACTCAAAGTAGCCGCTCTTTGTTCAAAGATCACGCTCCAAGTAATGATGCCGTCAAATTATTAAAAAAAATGTGGCAAAATATTTCCAAATTTTTCATGTGGCGCACAGGTGGGTGCCTGCGGGAGTGCAAGTCGTGACTTACTCTGGCCTGCCCATTGTCAGGCTTCATGCGTAAGGATAACGTCGGCTTTGAAAACAGCGGCTCATATTGTGTTGTGACTACCCTAAATTGCCAATTACACCAATCATTGAGGCCAAAAGACACCGCAACACGAATGTTTCACTTTGCGGAAGTATTTAGTTGTTATTTTATGCACATTTCTTTTAATTAATTTATTTGTCTTCAATTTCCACGTTTTTCTTCTGCTGTTATTCCTACATGTGTAAATGTTCCTTCCGCCTAGCATTTTCCCAAGCTATGTTGGGGTCGGCTAGGAAAATCGATGTTGAAAAAAAATAATATTATTATGAAATTTATTGCGCTCGAAATTTATTTACTCGTACATACTCGTAAGTGTATTCAAAATTGATACTTCGATCATTCCCGTTCCGCAACCGTTGTTATTACAGTAATTTGCAATGTTTTACGTTAATATTACATGGAGCATGTATTTAAATGCCATCTGGTATTCGAATGAGAAAATTCTGGAAGCCGCAGTCTGTGGGCGGGAATTCTTTAAGACAGTCGGCCAGAGACAAGTTTAAGGACAAAGTAATTAATGTAAAAGGTTAATAATTATAATATGTTCATAATGTGTTTTGTATAATAAAAATATGCTCTTATCTCGTATGTTTGTTTTTTCAAGATTTTAATTAATAATAATAATCTTCCACACCGATTTCGGTAACGGCGACTAAATTAAACTATACTAAACGGCGATTTTAATTACCTTGTTAAATTATATTGGGTGTCTAGAATTGACCCTAGAAAATAGATGCTTACTTAATTTTACATTGATAAATACCTCTATACTTGTAAATTTCACTGATAATATTCTGTTGACTGCTGTTGTTCCAAATAACTACTAATGGGTAGTTCTTCAGAGACAAAATTTTCGATGTCTGTGGGTATATTTCTGTAACCAACAAACAAAACGGCATGTAATATTTTTTTTTATACAGTTTAGCTTTACCTCTATCTAGGACAAATTATATTTTTTTAATAATTGCTGTCTAGATATAAAATAAAAAATTTTGAAGTCTGTTCTCCTGATTCATATAGGGCGTCCGTTTGCCATTTTCCGGAACAAAATGGTCGATGACACATTTTCCCTTTGATTCTTCAATATAAATTAAAATTATATCGAAAGGAAATGAATTGACCTCTTACAAAAAAAATATGTATTAGTTATAACTACGTTAGTGTGTTTATAATTAATTAAATAAGAAGTGTCCGGCGTATAATACTGATTCATGTGGAGTAAGCTGCGCTTGACCGTACTTGATCGAATAATAATAATAAGGGTCTGGAATCTCGCGCGGGGGGGAGCCAGACGTGCAACCTATGAGCTAGAAGGCGGACTTGTGGCTAGTTGGATTAGATCCCGGTGAAACGAAGGTAAACATCTGATTCATCTGTGCTTGGTTCAGGTAGCCTCCTGATTACAATGCCTACTTTATAAAATTTATTTTGTTATTTTGAAACCTCAATCTGAGTTTCGTGTGATGCTTTTGGGTTATAGATTCGTGTAGAAAAATCACAATATTGAAGTCTGTATGTATGATGAGTTATGCATGATTTTAGGCAAAATCATGATTCATCTGTGCCTGATTCATATGTTAAAAACCCGATATGAATCAGAAAATATATTAGTTTTTCCCTTTTCCAGCAAGAAAGGAGCACTTTTGTTGCGTAATTTTTCTTGTCCAAGTAAGTCCAAGGAAACACCTGCTAAGAAATCGCATGAAACATATTTTACGCAAGTTTGAATTGACCAATTTTTTTCCGCGATATGATCACTGATAATTGTTTTTATAAAAACTGATTATTGTTGTTATAATATTATGATTATTTTCATAAGACTGAGCCCATTTACATTCAAACCTTTTCATTTTTATTTCTGTTTCTGATTAATCTGTAACAAATTCTGATTCATCTGGGCACAAAATATTTAAATGTCGATATCTCGAAAACTACTTTGTAAAAACGAGTCCCTCATTCAAATATACGTTATTTGGCATACCTATTTTCATATGAAGATGCGTTACTAAGCTGAAAGTGGAATTAAATTTTGGCCATATGAATCAGTCAAAGAATGAAATTTCGAAGAACTACCCTAATATAGACGGCGTCACTTAATTTAAGGTTACTTAAATTCTCATTATTAATTAAATTAATTGCATAATAACGACAATTAGCAATCATTTTAATATTCAACTGAATGGGTAATGGCGGAGGCGGCCATTTTAAAAAAAGTAGAGGCTCTAACTATGGCACTAAGGAGTCCTGTAAAGGAAAATGCACTTATTAGCTGAGGAGGGCGCATGGAGGGTTCTGCCTAATGGTTGCTATTCACGGCTTGAATGGAGACGCGAAATTGCTAACAATTATATACTCCCGCAATGATAACTGGTGGATGTTCTGCCTCTCCGCAAACTTAGGTTTGGTGCCGTGTACGGGGGTATATTCGCGATCTCTTAACTTGAAAACAGATTGTTTTGCGTCGTCGTTTGTTTTGATTGAACGAAGGATATGCGGAAAAAAGGATAGCTAGGTACTCTTGCTAAGAATCTGAGCGTGGGCGTAGTGAAATTGTAATATCCCGATGTTTTGTGCTCACGGATGTTTGCAAATCATTAACATGTCAGATCCAAAGCTGTTACTAAAATTCCTTCGAAGCCGGGAAATAGTCGATTCTGAGTGACAGAACGATTCCAAAATCTAACCAGAATGTGTGGCATTGTGCGGAGCGTGCGCCGGGACGAGGTGACGTCACAACATGGCCGGCAGGTAGGCAGGAGAGCGGAGATAGGATCCGGTCATCCTGCCCATTTCCGGTCTTCACGCGGCCGTGACGCTTCCGGGCACGCGTCGCCGACGCCACTCACATGGCTGCTTATACACTGGAAGTGAAAATTTGGGTATTTGATGTTGTGGTTGTTGAATCTGATAGTGGTCTAAAATGGAGATAAGAAGAAGGAGATTCCTTTAGTCTTACATGCACTTCTAAAACAAACACTGTTAACTCTCAATAACAACAACAATGCCTATTGAAATAAACGATTAAATAAAATCTCACTAGAAGTTCCCAAAATACTTTTAAATCTTCAATCTTCAACACTGCCATCAAGACGTATTGTGACGGGAAACGTAATACATATTTCAATGAATTAATAATTTCCCAATACACAAAATATAAGCAGAAAACTTTCAACTCACTAAAGTTATTTAATGGAAATATTCATCTATTTGACATTATTATAATTGTGTACTTACATCGGCCTAAACGAACATCGGTTGGCTCTTGGCTCTTCCATAACCAAAAAGTTTTCTCGCCAACCTCTGTGCCATGTCGTCACACGACGTCTGCAAGATGAGTTTTGTAAAATGAATTCGTTTGTAGCTACAATTGAAGATACAACTGAGGAGCGACAAGGACCGTCCTTGTCGCTCCTCAGTTGTATCTTCAAGCTACGAGATTTTCAGCAAGGATTCTGCGAGTTAAAGGAGTTATAGTTCAGGACTTTTTATTTTAAGAACTTTTTGGAGTGAGTTGGTTTTTTAATTGGTTGGCTGGAGTATTGTAGATTCAGCAGATAAGTTATATACAGGCATTGTGTGTGTTTTGGGAGTCACTCATTAGTCAAATGAGGTTTTCTGATAAGAATTTAGATGCTCAGAGTTATACCTAAAAAAAAAAACCGGCCAAGTGCGAGTCAGACTCGCGCACCGAGGGTTCCGTACAAACCTGTATAATATTTATAGACTTGAGTATTTGTTAAGAATTTCAATATAATACCACTACGCGTTCATGAGTAAAGGGGTAATAAGTTTAAAATTATTAAAAATATTTTTATTATATGATGTAACTAAAAATTTATGCTTTTCGCAATTTTTCCTTTATCTGTGTTATAAGACGTTGCTTCGTACCAAATTTCAAGATTCTGAGTTCACGGGAAGTACCCTGTAGGTTTTGATTCCCTTGCGAGTAGTGGCGAGTTTCAAAATATGCGGTTTTAATTCCTGTTTCTTTTGATTGCGTTGACATAGAAGTTTGATTTTGTTACAGCTTAAAGGTATTATAGATTTGAGTATTTGATATGAATTTCAATATAATACCACTACGCGTTCATGAGGAAAGGGGTAGTAAGTTTAAAATTATTAAAAATATTTTTATTATATGATATAACTAAAAATGTATACTTTTCGCAATTTTTCCTATATCTCTGCTATAAGACGTTGCTTCATACCAAATTTCAAGATTCTGAGTTCACGGGAAGTACCCTGTAGGTTTTGATTCCCTTGCGAGTAGTGGCGAGTTTCAAAATATGCGGTTTTAATTCCTGTTTCTTTTGATTGCGTTGACATAGAAGTTTGATTTTGTTACAGCTTAAAGGTATTATAGATTTGAGTATTTGATATGAATTTCAATATAATACCACTACGCGTTCATGAGGAAAGGGGTAGTAAGTTTAAAATTATTAAAAATATTTTTATTATATGATATAACTAAAAATGTATACTTTTCGCAATTTTTCCTATATCTCTGCTATAAGACGTTGCTTCATACCAAATTTCAAGATTCTGAGTTCACGGGAAGTACCCTGTAGGTTTTGATTCCCTTGCGAGTGTCGAAAATTTGCGGCATAAACGGGAGTATCTTTTGATCGCGTTGATTTAGAAGTTTGATTTTTTCACAGCTCCAAGAGACCATAGACTTGAGTATTTGATATGAATTTCAGCTTGATACCTCCACGCGTTCCTGAGAAAAAAGGTCTTGACAGACAGACAGACAGACGGACAACAAAGTGATCCTATAAGGGTTCCGTTTTTACCTTTTGAGGTACGGAACCCTAAAAACAGGAGATTCATGTTATCGGCACAGATGTTATGTTGCGTTACACAAAAAAGAGCTTTTTTAAGCACGTTAGCTTAATATTGGTATATTGGAAATTAGAAAAAAGAGACTGTAAACTTGTGCACCTATTTAATAATTAAGAAAAAACTTATTTGCTTCGACAAATTATAAGGATTTTACAAGCATACTTCAAAAATTCTTGGAACCCAGAGCAGAAAAACCTTAGATTGCTTACCAGGTATGTGCGTCATTTACAGTAAAAAATACTTAATTTAATTTTTTTTCCCGCTCTTTTTGCGATTGTGACGCCAAGAAGCTATATTGGACGTCAGCCATCTTAGTTACAATTTCATAATATTGACAGGTGCCTCAAGAGCCACCTGACAGCGGTCATGC
This sequence comes from Plusia festucae, assembly GCA_950381575.1. Taxonomy (NCBI): domain Eukaryota; kingdom Metazoa; phylum Arthropoda; class Insecta; order Lepidoptera; family Noctuidae; genus Plusia; species Plusia festucae. The sequence goes on from OX494434.1 coordinate 11,500,106, forward strand.
CCATATGTCGGCCTCCACTGCCTCGGCAGGGACGCACGCGAACTACGCCCTTTACTTAATAATAATAAAATATACCCGCCATGTAATCCATCGAAGGTTTTGTCAAAAAGCTGAAAATGTTGGTATAGTTTAGGAGCAATGTATATCGTGCAAATGTAAATAGTAGCGCCGAAAAATTACACGAATATAGTTCTTATGACGCTAGTAGCTAAGAAATATTTAAAAAAATGAGTTAAACAGTAAGCGACTGTTACGTGTAATTAAAGTCGTGTTTTGTGCGCCCTCTTAATTTGTTCCCCCTTTTGTGGGGGACGCGACATGTGCGAAGTGGTACTCTTGCCTAGTTTTTAATCATCTCAGGTTTTTTTAACTCGCACTGTTAATTATTTTAATTATTGCGGTTTTATAAATGGCATTTTGTTGGTACTCGCCGCAATGTCAATGTTAAACATTGTAATATAAAAATATAATATTAAAACGAATGTCGCAGAAGTACCATATTTTTTGCTAGAGCCAGCTATAAATTATCAGAAAGCGGTAATTAATAACACGAAATACGGTGATGAAAAGTTTTTTCTGAATACAACACTATTTTAATTTAACAAAACCAGCAGAAAATAATTTATTAGAAACTCAAAAATAAATAGCTAGTGTGGCGTGGACGGGCGTGACGAAAAATAATATTTTGTTTTTACGTCATTTTTGGACGTGATACGACTTACAAAAAAGGGTGACGACGCGGTTTCGCTCTGAGACAAAAAGGTCGAGAGCGAAACGAATTTACGTTTTTCGATGTATGTATGCGTAGGTACCTAGGTACCAGTATCCAGTAGAGACGTTATCGATGTTACATTAAAAAGTAGCATATCGCCAATATTGATCTATCTTTGAACATTTTCTGCCTAAATTCATGTGATAAACATTTTGGGAACTTTTCATAATACAAAATATGTGATCGCATTAGGATAGTTTTTAGCAGTACAAGTAGGTACTGAGATATGTATCGACATGGGATTTAATACACAATCATCTCTAAAATATAAAAAAATTGTATTTCACACAAATATTAATTAACTTATTCATCTATTTTTGCAGCTCTACATTTAGAAAAATACATGCTTTTATTCCACTCTGACCACGCTTCTGTTAAATTAAATATAATATTTCAGTGAGTTAAACAATCTATAACTATCATATACCCAGAGAAACTAGAAACTCTTTCGGTGATCTGTGCATCAACCTAATGCAACACTAATGTATGCAAATACTTCTGAACTCATCGACGCTAATGTCCGAATATCACAAGAATCTAAACCAAACATCAAAGAACTTTGTATCCCGTTACATTTCGAGTTCCTAAATAGAAGTCACTCCAAATACAGGTATGCAGGGACCCGGTTGATTGAAATCGACATATGTTATGGTTGGCTAGTGATTTCCGTCCCAAATATATCCTAATACGACGTATCTAATACGAACCTTCGGGAATTAATGAGATCGATGTGGTTTCGATAGATTACTTTTTATTTTAGTGTATTAAAGATAATTTTCTAAATTGCACCTATTATTTTGGAGCAGTTCGTAACGCTTCATTTGTTTCTCGTTGTTTAACACATCATTTCAAAATGGCTGTTTCTATTCGTTTCCTCTTTACTGGTTGCTTTGATTAAGTAGAAAGAAAAGTAAAAAATAAAAAGAATGCGGTTCATAAACGTAGAGTAGATATCAATTTCGAGAGAGCAAAAAAAAGTTCGTGTAAATAATAGTCTATGAGAACAACGTGAAAAACCATATTTTCTGAAAAAAATCCAGTGCAACAAAATAGTAATTTCCAAAGAATTTCAAGTTATTTACACGTCGAGTCGTGATACAGAAGAACTCGCGAAACGTGAAGATATCCAAGCGACTCGGATCACATATTTGGAATAACAAGCCGTTTAAGAATTTTAAACAATTTGAGTGTGTCCCGTGGACTATTAGCGTCGGTAATGACCCATAATGACAATATGGCCGTATAATAAGGACATTAAGTGACGTGTCGGTGCCTCGGGCAGACGCCACCGCTGCGACCCGTAGCTGCACCGAATCTTGATTCTTTGTCGAAATTTGACGCTACTACGTGCTCTTTCTGATTGGGACAGGCTTTATTATTGAGGTAGCTCTATGTTCAGTGATTAAAATCATTCTTAATGGTCGTCCGTCAAGGTTTATTGTATGTGAAATTCACGGTGACATATGTGTATAACACAGTGTTTTAACTGTAAACAAGCTGTCCCCTGCGACTTTGTTTTGGTTTTTTGGGTGTTCCATTTTCCCTAATTCTAAGTGAACCCTAATTAACCCTAATGAACCCTTAAAATAAAAATAGTAAAGATTTTTTTCAATCCAACTAGAAGTTCAAGATATTAGCGCATTTAAACTAGCAAAAATCTCTACCGCTTAATTGTATTAGTATAGATTTGTCTGAAAGGTGAAGAAAACTGCTCAATCTTTAAAATATGGTCACCATTGGTAGTGGTTTTCACATTCGTGTGGCGGTTCCACAGATTCGCCTTAAGCTTACGTTTAGTGTGTCTTAACAACACAATGAGTGTGAATCGTGATCGAACTCACTGAAGAAATACTTCAGTGTCATTTGCTTTGACGTTCCTTTTAATTTTGTCTCGTCCTAAGGGCAAAGGACGGACATTCGAGCTGAACCGATCATTCAATTTGTTATGACGCTTATGGTAAATGGAGCTGCATTTTCAAGATGCTTTAGATATTCTTTTTAATTTTTTACTGTATTCTCAATCTAGTTTTTTTTAAGGGTTGAAGAACTTACAGAAATTTTCATAAACTCAAGGTAGATACTAGAATTTTTGCTTCTATTTTTTTTAAACTACTCCCGCACTAAGGTATTTAATCCTTGTGTCGCGGGGCTTTCACAAACATTCAAATCACATGCACAAAGAACACCCAGACTTGAAACAAGCATTTGTGTATCACACAAATGCTTGTCCCATGCGGGGATCGGCTATTTAGTCTGAACGGCCCAAACCGAATGGCCCGTGGGCCATTCGACCGTAAACAATAATCGCCTACGTTCCAAAGGACCGGTGATAAAAACTGGTAAACAAATTCAGTGTCATAACTAAATCAAGTACATTCGGGTGCAAAAGATAAAACGTTGAAATAAAAGTTTTTTTTTTTCTTAGATTTGTATTATCTTCCTTAGAAAAACAATCAACAATAATATAAAATGTTTACAAAAGATAAATTTGATAATAAATTAATATTAAATAAAAATCAGTCTTATTTAAAAAAAACAAATCAACAAAATATAAAAAAATACAATTAAAAAATAAGATATAGTAAAATTCAGTCTTATTTTAAAGAAACAAATCAACAAAGTATAAAAAAATACAATTAAAAAATAAGATTTAGTAAAATTCAGTCTTATTTTAGAGAAACAAATCAACAAAATATAAAATTTAGAATTAAACAATAAGATTTAGTAAAAATCTGTCTTATTTTATAGAAACAAATCAACAAAATATAAAAAAAGAAAGGACATACATTATTAAAATTTTAATTTTTCCATAAAATGTCCCACGCTTATCTGCCCAGTCAATAATTCATGTACTGCAGTTTGTATTTTACAGTTTCTTGTTATAGTTTCAGGTAAGGTCACCAAATACTTGAAAGCACCTAAGCTTATCCTCTAGCCATGTGCTAACAAAATAATCATTGAATGTGGTAAAATCTTGACTGCTTAGACTTTCTGCCATAATATAAAGCCAACCATCTTCAGCGAAATGTGATTAGGTGATTTCAAATAATTAAATATTTAAAGAATTAAAATTCATAAACTTAGCGACTATTACAATGTATGCGACTGTACCTTTAAATTAATTTTGAAATCATTTTATCACCGGTCCTTTGAAACGTAGGCAATTTTTGTTTACGGTCGAATGGCCCGCGTGCCATTCGGTTTGGGCCGTTCAGCCTAAATACCCCGGGGATCGACCCCACAACTCGTCGCGCACAGTGGTAATCTATACAACTCGGCTATCCGTGCAGCTGATTTAAAACAAGTTCATAAAAGTAAGTAAATAATACATATTGCTAGGCAGCGTCAAAGTATAACTAGCTAGAGTAACATTTTACCCAGATAGAGTGATTTATTTTTGTTTAAAATGGTGTTTCTGAATTTGAAACTGGTCAAAACACTGGCATAAACGTAAACCATGCCACGTTGCCATATACTTTTTATAAAAAAAAAATCACTTTTTCATCGATTAAGAAAAAAAAGACTTCGCTATGTCTGAAAGTACAAGAATCCAGCTTTCAATACTCGGTGAGAGTTAGTGTTGTGCTAGTCAGTGCGTCGGTACATCGGTAGTATACCTCAAAGGGTAAGTTTAATGATAATGTGCCCTCGGAGTGCAGAGTCACGTCTCGTAACGAGGCTCGGACAACCTCAGATGGACCGTAACTCACTGTTCGACTGTTTTATTGCAAACGTTATTCAAGGTAGGTTGAGCTGCCTTATTAGAATGTTACTGAAATGCTCGTTGGATACCAATAACTTAAGAGTCCTTATATTTTAATGTTTAAGGAATTAATTTTAGAATTGAGTGCGTTGTCATAAAATGTTATGATCAAGTAATATAGAGTTTGATAGTGTGTTTGAAACACTTTAAGACTAAAGTGAGCTTAAAGAAATATATTTTAAAGGCTTATGAATAATTTAATTAACTCTCAAGGTTACATATTTATATTTAAAAAACTAAAAATATATATATAGTAACTATTTTATCGAGTAGTAAAAAAACGCAATCAAACTTTTTTTTTTAATAAAAAAATTACTAGCAATGTGGGTCGCACATTACTAGTAATCTCGTTAACCCCTCTTGCTTAGCTAAGATGCTTGTGTTACGGGTGGTTCACGTCGGTAGGGTAATGGTTGGGATTCGAACCCGTAACCACATGATCTCAAGTCCGACGCCCTAGCCATTAGGCTACCGCCACTTCAAATTTGTTACGTGATTCAGTTTATTCTTACGCAATTCAGTTGTTTTTTAAACAGTTAAACATATTAAAATGAAAAACAATTCACTAAAACAAATAAGATAAATTCGATTACATTAGTAATTAGTATAGGCGTTGTATCATTTTGAATATATAATCAATGCAACAAGTAGGTAATTATGTCAATACAGTAGCTCATGCACAAAGAATGCCAAGCATCAGATACGAAGAGGCCGGACAAAGCATTAATATTGCCGAGAAACAATAAAAAGTAGCTGTTTGAATAATACTGGGGAACAAACTCGATCCGAGCGTATCGGCCACCACCATCAAAACATTCTGAACCTGCGTATCGCATTACACATAAAATATTTATTATTTATAGTGTGTAATTAATTAAAACAGTAGGAGTCACAAAAACAAGTAGCCCAACAGGAAGATATAATAACTCAATCGAGAACATCGCTCGGCTCGATTTGTTTCAGTCAAGATTCGATCTCGGCCGGCCATCGCACAATGTAAACACTATTTTATTCGCTCACGGTAGCTAAATGTCTTAACATGATACGGTGGAGCCTACCGCGTTTACGTAGAAAATGTACGCCTGTACTCGAGGCGGGAACAAATAATTAGATATTATGTAACCTGTCTTTACTTATTGTAGACATTTTAAACAGTGTGTGACAGCTTTAAGTAGAGTCACTTTTCTTTAGACTTGGAATGGGAATGGTGTGTTTTTTGTTGCATGATTTTATACCTTATCATGGTATAATAAGAAAGTTGAAAATATATCTACGCAGTTCTATGTTTTGCATTAAGTCAGGCTTTTTTATTTAAACCAAGTTTTCTCAAGACACTTTCCAAAAATATATCCTTTAAAATATGTATATTATAAAGTTATCACATCATTTTATTCCTTTTATTAATTTATAAATAATGGTAGTACTAATTTAAATGGTAAGTAAATAACACATTGTTAAAAATCTTAAAGAATTTGTTATATGTGCGATCGCTATATTTAACGGTCAATATAACTGAAAATCAGGACTTGATGGGTTTACTCAAGAGAGATGATGCCTGAGATGATGTATGAGATTTTCTTGAACTGAATCTCCAGTGGTATAGTTAAAGAACATCTCAAGAAGAGATAACGAATAGAGTTGTTATGCCTTCTTTCTGAAAAAAGCTCGAAGGCGTAACTATTATTATTACACCTAATTCACATGTTACAACTGTAAGAGAACTTTTTGTATTTTTTTTATGCGAAAAAAATACTATTATTATCTTTATCAAAAAAAGGCGTGAACTGAAAACTCATTTCATCTGAGACTGCACGTAGGTACGGGTGCTATCTTTACACCTTTTATTTTACCGCAATAAACTACCCACATTACTAGCACATGGCACATTTATTAAAATATATTCATATTTAATGTAAGCAACATTTCACACTAGCCGTAAGAATCGCAGTTTATTCGCGTGACAAGAAGCGGCGCGTCGGGCTCCCGCGGTCGCCGGTCGTCGCGTGGGCTTGAAATACGAGTATTGTGCTATGTGTGGAAGGACTTTATTAAAGTTCTCGTGAAAATGCAACAATGAACCGGTGGTCGCACTAACTTAATCTAAGAGAATGAATCCGCAAATGAAATCTAGTATGAACGGGTTTAATCTCGCTCGTATCAACGGTTTTTTGTTGTTGTTGTGAAAGAATTTTGTTTTAAGCCAGTTGTAATTTATTTTTAAGGTTTAATTTACAGAATAATACCTATTACGTTTGCACAGTTTTTAGAATCTTTAGTTCAGAAAAATTAAAGATAGAGGCATTTCTTTAAAGATATATAATATGTCATCTATTCGTGCATGGTACGATTAAGTTTGAAAGAAATTTATCTTCTTCTTCTTCTTCTTAAAGGGCCTCTCTACTGCACTTCTCCCTGTCTCGCGCCAAGCGAGAAAGTTCTTCCACGCTAGCGATTTCCGAAGAAAGATGTTCAAGAAGTTTTTTATATATGGATAATAAGATTGTTTTATAAATGTTATTAGTCTGGAAACTAAAAGTACTTTTGTCGCTCTCACAGTCATCTGTCTAGTTAAAAGTTGAGCAATACCTTAAATTACTACTGGCCATAAAATATGGCATCAAGTTTATATGTCAAGATGGTTTATTCCAAATTGAAATAAGATGAAGTAATCTTTTGAATAAATAATTTATATTTATTTATTTGGTTCACCAACAATTGTTTACACTGGAATCGTGACAAAATCAAAGAGCACAAATTAAAGACAATAGTGTAACAATTACTTATAGGTAAACTATGCATGCAAAACAAATGTTGTATAAGTAACTAAAAGAAATCAGCAAAATAAACATCTTATATCGTACATAATATGTCTTACTCTATTATATTCATTTATTTATTACGCATCATGCGGAGCCCTTAATTTTTTCTTTATTTTAATTTGTTTTTAATTTTAAAATAATAATATCTTGTGACGGCTCACATACGGCCATCTGATCCCAAACTAGGCAGAGCTTGTACTATGGCAACCATACAGCTGATAAACATATCTACTTATATATATCTAAATACATACATACATACATTTATAATTTATAGGAAGATATATTGTTATACAGGATTAATTTAAAAGGAGTGCGTATATTCAACGAGGTAATCAGGTGCATAAAACTGTACAACTTTCACCAAGGAACAAAGGTCGAAATTTTAAAACTGAAAATAATATTTTCATACAAACATCAGTTACGTGACACTTTGTATGAAAAGTTCATTTTCCATTTTAAGATTTCGACCTATGTTTCTTAGGAAAAGTTGTTTAGTTTTATGCACCTGATTACCTCGTTGATTATACGCACGCCTTTTAAATTAATCCTGTATATTTTAAAAATTTGGTCGTGTTTAGATGAATAAATGTATGCTGTATCTAATTTCCGAAAACAATATTTAGATTACATGTTAGTAGCGATTACAAAGAAGAGAATAAGTAATTATTGTTTTGTCCTACTACAACTCCAAACCATAGCAATTATCAGTGTTGTTTCTTTAATAAGGTGTAATAAAAACAGCAAATGTACATAACAAACGACAATCTAAAAAACCAAAGACACATTATAACTGGTAGAAAAAAACTAATTGCTCCCTTATCAAATAACAACATCTTAGCTAATCTAATAGGCATGTACGTATACTGTGATTGGACGTATCAGTATCATACGAGCGAATCAATTAAGATCTCATTACACTAATCATAACTAGGTATGTATATATAGAACCAATTAAAAACAGGTAGATAGATATTCCGTATATAATTTAAATTGTTTTTGCTATTTATCAGATACGACAAATTTGTACGTAGAGTCAGTTAATGTATAAATAAATAATTGAAGCGGCGGTAGCCTAATGGCTAGGGCGTCGGACTTGCGATCATGTGGTTGCGGGTTCGAATCCCACCCATTACACTACCGACGTGAACCCACTCGTAACACAAGCATCTTAGCTTAGCACGAGGGGTTAACGATATTACTTGTAATGTGCGACCCACATTGCTAGTAATCTGTAAAAAAAATATATCTTGGGACAGTTCACACACGGCCATCTGTTCCCAAACTAGGCAGAGCCTGTACTATGGTAACCAGAACTGATAAACATACTTATATATTTCTAAATACATACATATTATAGATAAATAACCTCCAGACACAGAACAAATGCTCGTGCCCATCACTCACATCAATTTCTTATGCCCCTTGACAAAAATTAATGTCTAAAACAAATTAATGTCAGTAAACTGTTTTTATATTTTATACTTATTCTATGTAAAAATATGCATAATTGTCGCATTTTCCAAACACCTGTCTTTTTTTTGTTTACACTTTGTTTATAACAACATTTAATAACTACTAAACTGCTGAAAAAGTTAAGATGACTTATGTTAAATTAAGTGTGGTAAAAGTTCAAATATTTTATAAAAATGTGCCTTTGTTTGTTTTATTATGTACATATTATTGCACTTGACTGTACGACTAGTATTGCCCAACGGTTTTACTCGTCTTGCTTTTCTAACAATGTAAGGAACGAGATGTTAAATAGTTATGATAGCGTGTTCAAGCAAAAAATACTTTTAATAAAGAGTATGCAATAATAGATAGAGAAACATGGTTCTACTTCTCTAGACAACCCGTTGAATAATATAAACATACTTTTAAAAACTCAGTATCTACACATAACACACTTTAGGTAACTAGATTCTTTATAATTACTTCACCCTACGAAAAATAACTCGCTGATTATAAAACCCAACTTCAAATACTTACGTTCTGTCGTCGCGTTTTTGCGACCGCTACTCTCTTAAGACGCTACCAAAACAACTAACTATAAATCTTGTATTACCTAAGTACAATACGGTTCACAAATCTTGGCGAGTCTAAAAAGAGCTACAAGATAGTTTGCGTGAGATGCAAGTACACATAAACGGTAGGTGAAAAGAGACCACAACATCTTGTATCGCTTATTGTGCTTGCCAAGAAACATCGGCCGAAGAGAGATTCGCAAGAAACCAAGTCATGTATCTAAGTACCTTTTTTCTAGCTTATTAGCAATATGGGTCTCACATTAATAGCATTCTTGTTAATCCCTCGTGTTAAGCTAAATATATGCTTGTGTTAGTTCACGTCGGTAGTGCAATGGGTGGGATTTGAACCCACGAGCACACGATCGCAAGTCCAATTCCCCAGCCATTAAGTTACTGCCGCTTCGAACGTACCAACAGATATTATATGAAGATATCTAAATATATGTACAAGTTTTATATAAGTATGTACCAGTCATTGTAATATTCTTGCATATGTCAGTATTGTCAGTACAATTACATCGGAGATGCCAAGTGCGTCGGATTGCACCCATCGATGCAAATTAGTTGAGATGATGATTCATATTTTTTATGATATATCCACTTATTATCGACGTATTATTATTATGAGGCTCGATAGATCGTGTGAAGTGTTAGCGGTTACATATTTTTATAATTGTTCATATCTCGTGAGAAGTGGATTGCTTATTTGGCTGTCTATATTTTGGCTGTAAGAATATTTTAATAGATTTATTTTTACGAAATGTATTATCGAGAGAGATGCAAAAACAATTGAAGCCCGAATTTTAAACATAAATCGAACTTTTCGATATTTGAATCTAATCTTAAGCTTACTTATGTCTTTTTTTTATATAAAGCGACGCCCGCACTATGGAATTTAATCCTTGTGTCGCGAAGGTTTCACAATCACATGCACAAAGAACACCCAGACTTGAAACAAGATCAAGAACAAGATCTGTGGATCACACAAAATATGCTTGTCCCATGCGGGGATCGAACCCGCAGCACGTCGCGCACAGTAGTAATTAGCGTGGTGACCTATACCACTCGGTTATCCGTGCAGTCAAAAGTCAAAACCTACTTACATTACCTAAACATAATTTTAAACGTAAAAACTTCTCTTAAATATTGTTTTTTATAACTCCAGAACTATCTACCTCATATCATGCCGAACCCCGGAATACGAATTAACGAAACGAGAATTAACTTTAAAAGGTTCTTAAATATCTATCTGTCGCTACTTTACACCTTAAAGTGACAGAGGCAGCATGAAACTTAACGGCGACTTCGAACTGATCTTTATATGAACTGTACATGATACGAGAACGTTTCAAAAATCGGCCATTAAAGATCTTATTTCAAAACCTCCAAATTAAGAAGAAATTTCTTTATTTATTTCGTCTTTAAACTGCCTACCAACTTGTTTTAACAGAAAATATTTATAAGTAAACTATTTTTATTTTACGAAAACCCGTAAGAAGTCAATGTAAATATTGAGAACCAAAATCCTTGACCTACCACGAACTTGTAATAAAAAAAAACTAACATAAATAGCAACAAGTAATAACTACATACAAATGGATAAATAAATTTCACTTAAATCGACTGTCCGTTGTCCGGTACAGTAGCCGTTTCATAAATCTTCGCCCCCGCAGACGCCGCGGCTAGGTCACAGCGTATAGCCACGATTCAAGGGGACTTGTGCAGGTGTAACTGAGATTTGTTCTAACAATCAAGGAAGATGGCTGACGTGACCTTTGAAAGAGGTGGTCATGAATTCAAATATTGTTTAATTGTTTTTTTTTTATCTGACTGCAATGTTCTGTAAGCTTATTACTTATATTGTAACGTATTTGTTGATAACACTAGTTTATTTGATTAAAAACAAAATTTACTTAATAATACTTGACTAGTTTGTAGCACTTTTAGAAAGTCGACCAATTTGCCTACCCTTAACTGCTTAAAGTGCAAAAATTAGCTTTATTCGTAAATAAATAAAAATTTGCTGTTTTTTTTTTCAGGTAATATTTTTATTTAAGTACTAAAGCAGTTATTACAAAAAGCGTTTCTGTCATGATTTTCTCGGACAGTATAAATCTCCGTGCGACCAGTGGGACGGCGATAAATAACAGAGCTTACAGTAGAAACTGTCCCAGCTAAGACCTTATACTTATATATGTAGATATGTAAGTATAAAGTATAAAACGCTGACTCTACAATGAATTATATACCTTGAAAGTATTTCTTCTCATCATCCGTTTATTAAAACTGTGAACGATAACGATCGTTTTTGTATTTCGATATTTGGTAAACCACCACAGATGTTATACATAAACCCACGACTATCACCCTGGACCTAGAATATACTACTTAATAATTTCCTATAAATATTGCCCAATTTAAACAAAACTTATCACAAGTAAGATATGTATATTTTTCATTTAAGTATAATATATTTTTTAAACCTTAAATTTATGTTGACAAAACTTAAGTAGCATAATATATTGAATAAACAATGCTATCAAAACAGTACCATATTTATTCCAGTGTAAAACTTTCAACGATATTTTATCGATAAACTAACAGTACTAACACACTGGAAATTGGTGACACGAACTGAGATCAACAATTTCTAGTAAGCACTCTCTAGCATCAGGTACTTCGGATCGATGCCACACGACACTCGGTCAAACCGGACCGAAGTCTATACGACTGTTATAAATAAACCTCAAACGTTTTACTTAGAATATATTAAACGTTAGAATTTCCTTCCTGTCTAATAAAAATGGCACCCGCCTGTATCGTATCTCTGAGGAAACACGGCAGGTCGTAATAAGTCTAACAAATAAAATAATTCCTTCGTAAAATATACACACTAATGTGACTAATATTATAATATCTTACGGTAAGGATATCTACTAGTAACGCCGGAAGATTTAGGTGCGCTTCGGGATGGTTTCATGTAACAAGCTTCATCGCTGTAAATATAAACACGCCTGTATTGTCCAAGTTAGTATCTTTGTGTGTATTTCAACAAACAGTTTGTGAGAAAAGTGATGAATATCTACTTCGATGTGTCGACACCTCGATTTTATCAATTGTTTCTGTATTTCCTGACCCTCAATTAAAGACGAAGCTTGATCAAACTGCTAATTACAGATTTGTGTATTCGCAAATTTCACCACGCTTGCGCGTATCATTGACTCAGAAAGTGAGAAATGTAACTGTAACAGCGAATCATATTTTGACTATATAAATACTATCTTCGTATTTCTCTTCCTCGATAAAAATCCAAATTAATCAACTTTTAATGCCTCATTGCTGCATATCCTCATCGTGCGCGCGCGCAGCAGCCAGGCATCGTAAACCGCGGGACCACACGCGGGCGGAGGTGTGAAGGAGCGCCCGGCCTGCGCCCCGGGGGCCCAACATAACTCACTAGCAGCGGGGCGCCGGCCATTCATGCCTACCTGCAAGCGGTACATACAGACATACTGTCTCGGCTCTCGTTACCAAATTTTTTGATTACCGTATCAGTTGATACAAGATTCGAGCTCGTAGAAAAATATTGCTTATGCTGACCAAGAATATCAAGAATCCCTTCTACTGAGTATAGGACAGCCGTTAAAGTCAAGCTGATTTTTCTATCGCATAAACACATCCATTATTGTAATTTGGCACAAGTATCTCGTAGAAATACTTGCAAGAAGGGCTAGGCAACCCCAGGTAAGGAAGGTCTCTTCTTGAGCGTCAGACAGTGAGCAGTGTTTAAACTCATGCTCTCTCGGCAGGTGTACATTTACAAAGTTGTTTAGCAGAAAATACATCACCATATCATTTGATTTAAGGTTCGAACTCGTATGGAAATTTGGAATGGTACGGTTGAGCATCGAGCAAAGTCATCAGGTGCCACCAATACCTGGGTTTAAGTCACTTTTAGGCATAACTAAAAACCTGGTCTTTCTCCGACAAGATAAATTCTACACTAGGACTTTTAAGACTAAGTTTTGCAGATAACTTTAGGGGGAAAGGATCTGTATAGAATTGATTAAAAACAGAATCCGTTAGTGTTCTGATATGACATGGTATATTTAGGAAGTGCCACGAATCTCATCATATTACAACATTTTCTCTGATATGTCAGAAAATATATCTAGAGAAGATAGAGAGTCCAGAGTAGAAGAATATATAAAAGTATAGTCTTCTTAAATTCTGGACTGAAAAGAGTTAAAGGAAAGGTTTGAATAGCGGTGGGATGCTGTATGGGCCAGAAACCTGAAATTTTATAAAGTTACATCTCAATCATATCAGATAAATAACCAAGAAATGCGGAAGACATAAGAATATCTACATATATGGATAAAATAGCTCTTTATCATTCTCAAACATGACTGTGTATTCTAGAACCCAAAACATGGTGTCTGAGAAGAAAATAGATGATTTTTTACTTTTTGTTCAAAGATATTTGTAATTTAATAACCTCGTCAATTTCGGTCACGGCAAAGACGGGAACCTAAAGTTATCTTGTCTTTCTGGCATATTCATACCTGAGCATGTCGTATTCTTATTCTATGTACCTACAACAGAACAACGAACATCTCTCATTTATGGGTACGTACCGTATACCTAATATTATCATGAATCATAGAGCAAAGGCAATTGAACGGTATATTGAGGTATCATATTATTATCCAAATAATTTCACATGACTTTTGGAAGATCCTTAATCTTGAGTCAATCTCTTTAAGCCATTACTGTACTCAGAGCTCTATCGCGCTGATAAAAAGGAGACATATTATCAGATTTATCATCAACGTCATTATGTCCTTCATTGTTTATCGATATTAAAATCTTTACGTATTAGTACATGAACGCTGCAGTAAGACTTAGCTATTACCTACAGGAGCCTACTAGATATTCAAAATCCATTAATACTACTATTACCTTGTAAAATATCCAAACATCCAAAAATGATAATAATTTACCGTACGTCTTACGTAATATAAAACCGAAACAAGGAGCTTCCGTTTTATTGAGCCTTGCACTAATACATATAATCATGGTTGAACAAACTTAACCAAACATAATTCTTGGCTACGAGGGCCCGTCTAATGACACATCTCTAGCGCGTGGCATCGTACAATTTGCCTCTTATAAATTAGACACAACCCGTTATTTAAGTATCGGTAGCGGTGTAGCGTGCATCGTTATTGTAATTTGATTTCTTTCACGAATCGTTCCTTCCTTAGGTACGCCATTTGGCCGCTAATAGGGCCCCGTTGCGGCTCATCGCTTAAAACGCGCACCAATTTGACTTAAAACACAAAAAAACACGAGTTATAACCATAAATTTACATGAGTTTAGCCGATTTGACGTGAGCTTCGTGCAATTGGTTATTGCTCATTATGATAATTCGTCGGCTTTTAAGAGATGCCCCTATTACGTGTTCTTATAAGGCATAACGTTTCAAGTTGGAGATAACGAGAGATATTAAGTGTTGCTTATGGTAATAGCAGTGCAATATACGAATTAGTTTTGAAGGGACGTCGGTGAGACTTTTGATGAATAAGCGCGTTGGTGTTGTTTGAAACAAACGAAACTGTATCATTACGTTTAAAGACAAGCTGTAATTAGATAACAATGGAATTGATTGAAAGTATGAATGTGGAACGGAGTGTGCAGTGTAGGCGTGCCGAGTTGACGTACTTCTAGTTGGGAAACAGAATAATAGATAGTAATTATGTTCTGCAAAAGTTTAGAGTTGTCTCTTGGGTTTTAAATACCGTTACAAAGTAGGAAAATGCTGTGTTGTTTGTGTTGCTAACTGTCTGGGGACGTATGTGGGTGTGTGTGAATTTGTGTGATGGTTTTGCTTAACGACATAATGTATGACTTAGGCCCAGTTTTTTTATCCATGGTTATCTTAACCAGTGGTTAAATATCCTGTTTCAAAATTCGGTTTAAAACGTCGTTTCTAACAAATGATTAAATAATTATTTCTTCAACTTATTTGACCATTTGATAGATTAACAACTGATGAAAAAACGCGTTTTAAACCGAAGTTTGAAACCATTACTTTAGGATATTTAACCATTGGTTGAGTTAACTCGGGATTAAAAAACTGGGCCTTGGCAGACTTAACTTTCTAACTTAATGATAGGATAAGAGTGTAAAAGGAAGAAATATTATGAATGACAGTTTTGTTTGCGGATTTATATTTAAGAGCTATCTGTTTTCTAATTATATTTTAAAAGTAGTATGTCTGTATGAAAGACGAATGCATAACTGGCTTTGACATTAAGTAGTATCGATAGGTACTGCTAATGTGCCGATATGATATATATGACTTGTGAGGCCTTACCTATGATTGACATATATTTCGCTTGATAAATTAATATTCCTAACATATTATAGGGTTTTGCATAACTCTCTCTCTGCCTTCAATTCCGGTCATAAATCAGAAGCCAAATTTGAGAACATTTTGGCATTCGCTTAATATGTATTTGTTTATAAGTATACTAAAACAGGTACAATCAACCAGCAATCAGTGATTAACCGTTACCTCACCAAGCCCGGCCGGACGTGACGTCACCGCATGCAGATCACACGAGCACGCGGCGGAACCCTCCCTGCGTGGGCGCAGCTTCCGCTTCCGATGTCACACACTTGCTGGCCAACCTGCTCTGGAATTAATATTATTTTATATCACCGGGGTATTTTATACAAGCACTAGCTGAACACAAAATATGTTCCTGTTATGTGATTTGATTTTTGGGACATAAAGATACAGGCTGTGCCTAGTTTGGGACTAGCTGCTACCATCGGCACTGGAGACAGTGCGGATACAGATGTAGCAGCGATTCCATTTTTACCTTTGTAAACTTTGTGGTAAATAAAGAATTTAATTATTGATTTACAAGTTTACTATATTAATTAATTATTAAATATTGAAGTGTTATCAGTCCACAGCTGGCCATAGCTCTCTCCAAATTGTTCAAAACTCGGTTCTACACCTTACGCATTTCCCTATACCTTTTTAGATAAACCAGGAAAATAATAATATAAAAGTATTAATTTAATGCAACTTAACTGCATGTTTCACATAAATTACTAAAACTAAAACAATTTGAAACATTTGAATTTCGTTCTCTGATTCCATTAAACTTTTTAAATGAAATTTTACTCTGAAATAAAACAAAAGAAAACATGCTAACTTTCGAAAAGAATTGCAACGAAAGTCAATTTGTCTAACTAGACTCATCAAGATTTTAATTTTAAGGTATCGTTAGAACGAGATTTGTGTGATTACAATTTAATGCTAAATTGAACTTTACTGACTAGTAACCACAAAAAATACGGACCACCCAAACATTGGTTATGGCGCTGATCAAAATCTAGTTCAGCTATTAGCTAGACAGAAAAATTAGTTTCGAATAGCAGGAAATCGCGTGTTAAGGCCTTAAAAAATACGAATGTATCTCCATTCTTTATGTGTTTCAATTAATAATGCTTGGCTACCAGCTGGAATCTTTCCCTATCTTTTGGGAGGCGGAACAGTTCCAATGCACTCGCGATTCCCGTCCCGTTTTATATGAAACCTGAAAATTGTTTGTTGAATTACCTGTCTTGACGAGTAAAGAAAAGAATGTACAGTTTTACCAAGAAAGAGATCTTAACGTCAGCTGATGTCCTGTCAAATCAAATAAGCAGTTTGGAAAGTACTTGTATCGCGAAACGTCATCGTTTGTATTATAAGGATAGTATTTACTACATCTATTTACTTTTGTCAGTTTTTTCGATATGCATAACAACTGAGTGCTTGGTAAGTCTGCATCTGGTCCACTACCGAGTGTAATCTTTCAAACCATCGAGGAAAAAGCAGAAAACCCGTAAACGGTTGCAAAAATAGGTAATTAAAAATAAAGAGTGTATTTCTAATCACTATAAAGGCCTCATAACCTTAAACTAGATACATAACTGATTGAAATTAATCGAAAAACTGAATCTGGTTTGAGTCCGTAAAAAATTAGGCCATCTGCAGCACGGATGTGAATCGGAACTTAGATCCGTGTGTTATTTTGGCGTCATACGCTGATGACTGGGCATTGACCCCTCGTAATTGTTCCGGATGTGTGACAGGTAAAACGTACCGTGGGTGCTACCGACGGATTTTGTTTTAAATATGTCATGTGACGTAATCTGAGGTAAAAGGGTTTGATTCGTGCCAGTTATTTCGGTTCGGATTTACAGTTTGGACGAAAATCTGTATAAGGTCCTTCTTGCTACAAATTTCCTCCTCCTCTCATTCTTTTTTCCTTCTTTGAGCGTGCCCCATATAGGTTTTACTACTCTTAACTTAGGTACATATGAACGGAGCGACTAGGTAGGTATATAATAGTTAGAAAAGTTTTGTGTTAAGAACGGGGTGCTACTTGGTCATTTTAAAATATGAGTGGATTCTTGCTTAGGTTGCTTGTAGTTATATCCTTTGATAGCTATTTCGATGTTTAAGCTTTATCATAACCTGTAGGTACAAGCCCCCCTGTTAGATTTATGGTGTATGGATGGGTATAAACAGCATGGTTAACAATAAAAATACCTGGCATTTTTTTACGTACGGTAAAAAGTAAGTACTTATCAAATAGCACTTGGTAGATGATTTATCATCGTTCATCTAGGGAACTGATAGTTCTTAAATTTAAAATACCATTTTAATGAACAAATTATTGTCTTCGACGGCCATATCTGATGTGACTACGAACGAATCTGTTAAGGCAGTTTTACACCGAAAGCTCGTCATAAAAAGTCGTAAAACGTATTTTAACATCCATCCGATAATCAATCTAACACGTCATAACTTTGACATCCAGCCTGCCTGGACCTAAGCCGTACATTAAGGTTCTTTGCTACAAAAATAATCCATAACATGACACAATAGAATTCATTTTGTAATGACGATTCGAGAATGCAAAAAAAAGAATTCTCGACGAAGATCGCCGACCAAATGAGTCTCTATATAAACATGTTAATTCATAATAAAAATGTGGTTTTTGATGCACAAAAGATACTATATTTACTAACAAATTGGTAAGTTACATCTAACCGTATTATCGGACATATTCACATATTGTTTGTATAAGATAAAAAACTGAAACAATGTCAGTGTGAGCACTAACGGTATGTTTAATAACTTACAAAAAAACAATAACAAAATTGAATTTGAAAGTAACATTCCAGAATGCAAATTCGATCTTTTTTTTGTGCATTGTAATTTTAAATTCAATTATGAAATATCACGCGTTTCATCTTATTTTTTAATAGAATTTCATTTCGTCGACGGAATAATTTCAATCACATTTGTCATCTCTATCGTCTGGTGTCAGTAATCGATATTGACAAAAAATCACTCAAATCGATTGCACTTACAATCCTTTTAAGACTCGGTTCGAAAAAATAAAAAATGTGGGTTTCGCTAGTCGAGATGCAGAATTTATTTTAAGAATTAACCTGATTACGATCGATTCAAGATCAGTGAGGAATGTATAATAAAAATATTTATTGATATAAAAAAGGAATAGGACAGCGGGTTTAAATGAGACCGACATGTTGTACAAATCGCTACATCATCGTGTTGTGTGGCATGCGCCTGCGCCGCTGCCCGCCACATTGACCGCAACACCACACTGGCTTACGAAATCATATTAAATGATTTAGAAAGTAATTAATGTAGGGAAAAACGATTATGATTTCAGCGGTTGATAACTGTAGCGGCCTATGCGGTTTTGTTAGTCACAAATGACGGAACATTAGAGTTCAAGGAGTTGGTGATTTATGGGTTTGTTTCTCTCAGTCTCGGCCTTCGGGTATTACTACTCGGTACTATACCTTTGGAACTTTTAACTGATGCTATATTATTTTGTTATTGTATTTGTAGTCTTATAATAAAGGAAGACTTCACAGGAGAAGTTCTTTGCAGTAGAAATTACATTTGAAACGCATAACTAGAGACATATTCTTTTACATATAGGTACCTATAGCGCCTATAACAGCCATTTACACTGAAAACAAAAATATTTTTATAAGAATTCGAATTCAAATACTAAGTTTGGAATCAGCCGAACATAAAAATACTTTTAAATTGAATTAACCATCACTCACTTTTTGGGCTAAGTATCAGCCAGTATCATTCCGATCAGTCGAATACGCAGCTAATGAAATACCAAAGCAATACTTTTATACCTGTTAATATTACACCTGACAGGTACGTGTAGGTAAATATGAAACTCAAGGTGTATTCTGGACTGTATGATTAATCACAAACACGAATGTTTTGATTTACGGTCGTCGGTGGAACGGCGCGGATCACCAGCCTTTTTGTCGCGGTCCGACCGACGAATAAATAAAACGGTTGCGACTAATCGTGAACTGTGTTGTTTCGATTGCAGTTATAATGTTGTTTATGAATTTGTTTTAGGTTATCGTTGAAGATAGCCTGATTTCTAAACTTGGTTTAATAGGTGAAGGCGCTGGAAGAATGATTTAGCTACCTAACTACCATACAAAAAAACTTGGATGCTTGGATTGTGTAACTTGTCAGTTAAGAAAAATTAACTGAGTAAAAAAAAAAGTTGGAAAAGGCGTTGAAAATGAATTATATAGAAATTAGATTTACAGAAGGAAAACCTATCTACCATATTCCACACATTTTTATAAGGATATTGTAATAGATTGGACAGGAAGTTTAGTATGTAGCATCGTGAAGGCATTCGAATAGACTTTTGTATCCCAGTTCCCAAAGTTTCACACAACATTTCTGCAAGGCTTAAACCAACAGCTTTAAGAACGAACACACTTCGCATCATTTTGTCACACACTGCTCGTATCTTTGTACCTACAAACAGTTTCCTACATTAAATCCTCCGCATCACAGGTCTAGAAACTAATCCCGCCATAATTTCCTTTGCAAGGTCTTAACGTCGCACTTCTCGGAAACTGTATATCATCCGAGTGCTGCATACGAATATTTAAGCGCAATAACACCGACGCGACGGTAGCTATCGCCTCAGTTGTAAATCTCGTTGACGCGGGCGGCCGATCTCAAAGGACCCAATCAATGTTAAATCATAGTAAAGTGACACACATCGATACACAGTTCTATAAAAATCGACACGAGAATGTGAAAAAGATCCCGACACTAGATCGCAGCCGGCTTTAACCCTTGACTCTGAATACGTAAGCCGAGTCATTTATCAATAGGCGCTGTGACCATAAAACTTAATAAAAATCTCGGACCTGCCTTTATTTCACTCTCGCTTTCTCACTTAGACGCTATTCTGTTACGCAGTCATATTCCAAGTACGTTTATTTTATGAATATCGTATAAGTAGTGTAAAGTATGCGCTATTGTAATTCATTTAGTGCGAGTCCATAAAACGTCTAAAAGGTTGGGGGCACTAACATTAATAAATATAAATCTCTTCATCTGGTACGTATAACACGTAGTGATGCTGAGTGATGGCGCGGCGCGTTTGTGGGGGAAGTCAGGTGCGTGCGCGCAAAGACCGAAGCGCATTTGTCACTGTTGCCGGCGATTATTCATCTCATTGAAACATTAACGCTCTCGAGAACTAATCACGCTGACTAATGGAGCCCCCCGTCGACACTTCCTAAGTTTCACACTCGTGTGAAACGCCGACGCACGGATTGACGCCTCCATGTCAGTTCTGATTTAGTTGACGAGAACGAATGATCTGCTATGATCAATGAGTGTACCAATTAAAGCTGCGAAGGGGTTCAGTAGGCATCGTGTCGGGAGGTTTCTTTCTAAAAAGGTTATGAGTAACGCTTAATGATAAGTTGTATGTGGTTTTATAAATATGTGGGTTAGATTAATTACGGAGGGGGTACTGGATTATAAACGGAGAATGATTTTACGAAGACTATATGTATATATATGACATACTATACGTATGTAATAATGTACTTTAGGATTTAGAAACAGCGCGAAATAATATATTTATATTAGAGATGTACTTGACCAACACCACGGCTAAGTTCTCGATTAATAGTTTCGTTGACGTAAGGCTATGATGTGCGTGTTCCACGCAGATCGTGACCGTACATACATTTTCACTCGGATAACCTCGGCGTTGAAAATATTGACATTAAAATCGATAAAACATTTGAAATTTGAAAAAAAAAACGTCTAAAGAAAGCTATTGCTTTAGCACGTTTTAAGTGTTGGACCTGAGGACAGGTACGTGTAATGATAAAGCCGGGGTTTATGTGCGTCCCTGGCCCGCCTGCAGTACAGCCAGCAAAAAAGTACACCATAAACAGAACGTTTATGACGGCAAATAAAGGCAGTCGTCTTCCCCGTAGTCCCGTAGTGAATTATTGCTTTATTGCTTCAGAAATATTTCACAAACAGAAAATATTTTATGATTCTCCAGTTAAGAGCGGTCATATATCATTTTAAGCCATAGATAATAAAATTCGTAAGTCACCAAGCTGGACGAATGTGCAGAAACGGGAAGATAGTGTCACGTATGAACTGAATACGTCACCAAGGACTGGTGTAAGGTCACACTGCCATTACCTGGTACTAGAATAAAAACTATAGAGAAATCAATCATAGTGTTTAAAAAAATAAATGAAATCTTAAAAACATCGAGGACATTTTAATAGGATTACGAGGTTCTTATTTTTTAAATGTGGCTTAAATTTTGATATTTATGCGAAAAGTTTTTAACCATAATTATACTTTAGTTCGAAGAAACAGAAACAATTTACGACCGATTAAAAAAATCTTGTCTTCTACATTGTTCATAGGTAATGTTTATTTTACTGCACTGACTATTATTGCGCTGAAGATGCCTTTAAATATTGATGCCCTTAAAATATTAATAATTTTGCGCTGGTCAGAGTCAAAACATAAAATTGGAATAGTTAATGCCCAGCGAAATCGTTAACTGACTGAACACTGTAATTGGAAGACATTAAAATAACCAGTTGTTATAGCTGACGGTTAAATGTTTTACCGTGGGCATTAGTCTTTAGTATTTACACATGTGTTACATTGTTAGCGTCAGATATAATATTGTACCTTCGATCCTACTTATTACAAGTATTATTCCTCTATAGTCGCGAATAAGCTTTGCGTCGTAAATAAATTTTCCTCCATAGAGTTTTCAGTGGAAAAAGTAGCGTAGAAAAACTGTTGTTGTATTACATTGTCAAAACATGTGCCCGTTAGTTAACAAGTCCGTCGCGTCCGTAGCCGCGATTCGGCTCGCTCCGGGAGCGATGCGTGCGAAACAAAAGAAAGTCACCGTACTGTTCCCCGAACGTTGTAACATTACTTCAACAAAGTTGTACCTAATTGTCGATTTTTTTTACCGACATGCTCTGTTCTCGGAAGGCCGAAGGACGTCCCAAGGTGTGTCGTGATTACTTAAAAAAATTGGTCCACCCATTTACAGAAAGATTTGTGGTGCTCAAACTCATTAGGATGCCTCGGACACAGTGATGGCAAACATTAACTCTCATTGAAAAATTGCAGCGTGGTTTTGCGGGCTATCATCATCCATTATGTCCGACGCTTCGGCCTGATTTGACAACATTATAAAGTACATACAAGATTAAATTATATCAGCTTCTCGCAAAAAGCTATGGTAGCTTTATTAATGTTTCACTTACTGAGACAATAGCTAACTTGGATGCCTTATTTGTTTCATAATCTTAATACATGGCTTATGGTAATAGTAAATTTTTCATTCGCCTCAATTAGATTAAATAATTCTATAAATAAAAAAGGATTTTAGAGTAAAAGTTATAAAGTAATCAATTAAACATTTCGAAATCGATATACCTACTACTGACAGACGTAAGTAACAATTTTCTGTGTGGCTAGACCAAACAGAGAACACAGTCGATAAAATTAGAATTTCGCAAAAAGAACATCAGGTAAAACCCCACCGAATGTAGTGAGCACCCGTAATATATTAACCCGCCTTGCTGGGGGTTGTTCATGTAATTTTTCAGCGTTGGCAGTGCAATCGGAAGCGCGCCGGCGGCGTGTACCTTTTTGTTTCTGCTGTGGTCGACGCCGTGATGGTTTTCGGAAGCGAGGTCACCACTCATCGCTATTCGAATATCGACCAATATTTCACATTTGACTTATTAACGACGTCACAGTAGCAATTCACTTGGCCTGCGAGAAAATTTCGTTGCTTTTTAATTTCTTTTGCATTTTATTGGCTTTCAGTTGCTCTTTATGGAGTGAACAAAACTGGTGACAGCGTGATTCATTCTTGTGGCGGTAAATTTACTTTCGTTGATTTTGTTATTGTGTACAAACCTAGTTTTAATAAAGTACCTCCCATGGTATAAAAAAAAGGCTTATTTAATACTTTGAATAGTTGATTCTTCAAATACGAGAATTTCTTTAAAGTGGTGATATAGGAATTGAATTCTCATTGAAAGTTTTCTAAAAAGTTCGAGTAAGTGTAGGGCGGATTTAAAAGTGATGGTTAAACATAATGGGAAAATTTCTCTACCATGCGATGCGGTCTAGCGATAATAACAGTTATTTAGTAAAGGATTAGGAATGTACAATTATTTCGATCAAATATGAGTATTTTGGCTTAAATCACACCTTACATTTTTTTTCTGTAAATTATGGCCCAGATCAATGATACGGACCTTTTTCTTGATTCAAACAATGCGAGTTCACATTAGCCTTCGATGACAAGCGTGAAGTTTACACATTGAATAGATTAAAAAAATAGTATTTACTTCTTAAAAAAAAGCGGACAGCATTAAACAAGCAATTCGAAAATAATTGAAAATAGAACGCGTGGAAAAATGGCGCTCACGTTCTCAACTACACGTTTCATTTAATAAAATGATTAGTTTCTAACACGGGAGTGTGGGAATGATTTACTTTCACCTGTACAATGTCTGAATATCATTAAATTATTACGCACATGTCCGAAATTCACGTTCATTAATTCGTGAGAACTTATTGTTTCGC
The DNA here is from genome assembly GCA_950381575.1 of Plusia festucae. Taxonomy (NCBI): domain Eukaryota; kingdom Metazoa; phylum Arthropoda; class Insecta; order Lepidoptera; family Noctuidae; genus Plusia; species Plusia festucae. The sequence continues at coordinate 11,524,543 of OX494434.1, forward strand.
TTGACATATAATCAAGCGAAATGTCACGTATTAAGTTGTCTTGCTGCGTATTATATTTCAAATTTGGTTTGTCGTTTGTTTGTTTTTGATGTGTTTAGTTGGAAATAAGAAAATGATTTAGATTTTCATATAATCCCCTAAAATAATAAAAAGAAAATTGGACTGTATTGTTCAATTCTATTTAAATATAGCGTATCTCTAATCTATATTTTTTCAAAAAGTCGATCTTAATATTGATAAGGTTCGTTAATGCATGATGTGTAGTGCATTGTGCCTTCATATGTAATGCATGATGTGTAGTGCATTGTTGTCCTTGTGTACGTATGAGTTTAAGTTAAATATATACTAATATTAAAAATCAGAAGAAATTGTTTGTTTGGGTGGCTAAACGCGCTATTCCTGGTAACTACTGGTACGTTTTGAAAAAATATTGCATTGTTAGATAGAAGAACGCTATAGGCTACTTATCGTCGACGATAACTGACGGTAACGCGTGAATAGCCGCGAGTAAAACCTAGTTAGTTATAAATATATTGTATTTATAATATATATGAAAGGAAATTAAAATTTATCTAGAAATGTGAAAACGTAATAAACTTATGCATAACTTTGTATCAGTTTCGATCTAATAAAGTCTGTTAATATCTCAAGTCGACATTGTAGTAGTGCTTGACACAAGTGCCTACATTAGAGGTAAGTAGTTCTTACTCAATATGGCTGGTCAAAACGACAGCCTTATTTAGATATTTGGGTCGTTCTCAAAAAAGTGGCACCGTAACCTGTCGGGCCGTTTTTAGACTATAAGTGTATTTTTTTTAAGGTGACTTATCTATTTCTTCACATTAATATATAAAAAGAGACTTTTTACGTGGAGGCCGAGTAAAATTAAGAAGTTTAAAGTCATACAGTTACTAAAAAATAATATTGTAATGTCGTTTTCTCAGTAACTTGTCGTGTCCAAACACGATATGTCTGACTTTGAGGTGAAATAAAAAAATAAATACTATAAATAAGCGTTCAAATAAAATCAAATACAGTTCTTTATATCATTGTTATAAGGTGATTTAAACTATAAGCTCTGAATGTTAATAGTTTTAAAGATATCCGTGTTTAAATTGTGTCCAGAGAATTTTTCTCCACAATCTGCCGTTGCACACTACCGTCCATTACCCGATCACTATTATGTTTGCAACACCTCACCCCCGTGCAAATTGAGCCGACACTATCTGGCTAACCACTGTCAAAGAAAGACGCGATGAATATTGCGCAGTTTTCTTAGGAATTACATCGAGATATCACAATCGGATTTTGTAACGGGTATGTTGTCTACAACCTGACCTATTTTTTTTTGTTTGTGTGTAAACTGCTTCGTTATGTTTTGTCTTAAAATGTGTCAATAGGTAACTATATATGATTCTGTAAATTATATTTTAAACAGCCTAACCGTTTTGTTGTTATTGAATGTTTACTAAGGTTTTTTCATTAACCAGACTCTCTTTACCCTGTTGAAAATGCACAGGTTAAAGAGATTGTTAACAGGTTAAAGATATTTAACCTATATATTTTTTGTCAAATGCATTTTTTTTAAGAATAATCGAAATAATTAGGTATGAAATACTTAGTATATCTACTGCATGTTTACGTTAACAGTAAAAAAGTTAAATTAGGTTATTATATATTGCTATTTGGATACCTTTTAGCTATTTATTCATTTATAATTTTACTTGCTTCTACCCGTGACTTCGTATGTAATACATGGACTTCAGAATTGGGTCCAAAAAGAAATGAAAAATGTGAATATAATAAAACATAGAATAACATGTTCACCCGTGTTGCGCTGTAATAGAGAAAAATACCAAATTTCAAAGCTGTCTGCCCAGAGCTTTGCTCGTAAACAATTTTCAATTTTCCCTCGGGAACTAATTAAAGAATCGGGATAAAAGGTAGCTTATATTCTTTTCCATGTCAAAGGCTACTTGCATGCCAAATTTCATCCAAATCCGATCAGCCGTTTTTGCGTGATTGAGTTACAAACATCCAAACATCCAAACGTTCACACTTTCACGTTTATAATATTAGTAGGAAGTAGGATTATGGTTAAGGTTTGACCTATTTTGTAAGTCTGGCAGCCGAAGTCAACATGGCTTGGGATAAGACTAGAGTGCTAGGCAGAAGAAGAAGAAGTAGTAAGTGTTCTAATAGATCTACACCATTTTCAGCTCTGTCTGAAATAGAATTACCTCCGGAACTCCAAAGAAGTACTTCTTGGAAAATATATTAATTAGATGAAGGGCCTGCGATTAATCGCCTCGTTGAATTCATTTCAAATTCAAATTTCATTTATTACGATTATTATGTGATTGATTATTTTTGTGTGATTGGCTTAGGAACTCTATTCATACAAGATCCAAAATATTATTATTATAATTTAGAAGCTGACAATATGTAATAGCAATATATTAAGTATATTGCTATTACATATTGTCAGCTGATTGTTACAGACTGATTAAAAGTTCATTAATTAGATTATAAGACAAAGGTTTTCCTTTATAATTTTTTGTTTTTTTTTTTCGTTATAGAAGCTGTTATTTTCCATCAGAACTGTTATAGTTTGCAGTTAATTAAATAATAAACATTGATTTGGCATGATTACACTGTTTTTTTGTTTCTTTCTCTATAATTTGGTAATGTTTTCTCATAAACCTGTACAATGCCTCTTTAACCTGTGAAGCCATATTTTTTAAAGGCTGTATCTCTTTCAATTTTCTGTAAATCTGCTTCCCTTTCATCAATTCAACCTAATACAAACGCTGCCAATAGATTTCTGTAAAAAAAACTCAATATTTGAAACATTTTTAAAAATTGATAAATTAAATCGATCGGTGCCACTTTTTTGAGAACGACCCATTTACGTTTGTTATAGTAAATAGTTTTATGAGACCTTTGCTCTATTATTAATGCTATGATACCTAGTCTCCTGTGGTCTAGTGGTTAGTGACCCTGACTGCTAAGCCGGAGGTCGTGGGTTCGATTCCCACCTAGGACAAATCTTTGTGTGATGTGCACGATCATTTGTTCGGTGTCTGGGTTTTGTTTATCTATAATATGTATGTATTTAGAAATATATAAGTATGTTTATCTGCCTAGTTTGGGATAAGATGGCCATGTGAGAGTTGTCAAGAAAAAAAAAACTTGAACTAGAGCTGTCACGGTAATACCTATATGCATTTCATAACGACTTCAATCTGAGTCCGCTACACGAACGCTATCGAAAAAGTCTTCGTAGAATTTTATCCGAATCTACTGGCGACGATGCAATGGATGTGTTCAAATTTATGGCTCACTTTTAATGTAATTACAATTGTTTAGGATACGATGGAACCGACATAATTATGCTACGTGTAAAAGACCCACAAAATAATTTTAAGAAAAAAAAATATTAATTTATTTGTTTGAATATTTTGAATTTAGAACATCGTTCCCCATGCAAATGATGACGCTTCGATTCTTTTTCGGTAGTGTTCGTGCTACGAACTCTCTTTCAGCGGAATAAAATAAACGAATGATCGATAGACTTAAAAAAAGTGTCAAAATTTGCGGTTTTAAATTCTTCGGCTATATTTTTGTGTGCTACCCAGCAGTGGGACACCTAAACGGTTACAAAACATATTTTTATTGAGAACATAAATCAACTAATTCCATCACTTATTACCCAATATTTAATAACCTAACGACCGTGTCTATTGAGTCACTTATTTAAACTTATTTTATGATAATCTTTGAACAAAATCTATCACCACTCATAACAACAACAAAGAGTTAATGGTACTCATGTTCGAATTAATTTAATCCGGGATCAACTAAGTAATTGATTTATATTTTTATAGCAACTGTTCTTCTGGTCTTACTAAATATGGACAGATGAATGGGACAAGCAATTAGCGCGTTATATAATTTATATGCTAAGTTTTATAGACATATTAATTGAAACTATAAAATGCAGCCAACAAAAGTTTATAAACACAATCGGATTAAATAAACTCCTTAACACGAGGGGTTAACAAGTATACTATAACCGTAATGAATTGACATTGCCAAAAATGTAAACTAAGATTTGACTTATTTCAATTAAATTCAATTTGTTTATAATGGCCTTAGAATAATAACTTGCTTTTGTTATTATTCTAAGATTATACCTCCGTCGGGATGTCGATGAAAGATTTGACATAAACATATAAAAAGTGCCTGACTCAACTTGTCATTCACTTACTTTATAATTATGTCAATCTTTGTTTACACTATTGGCAAATTCTATTGATTTAGGGTATTAGTAATGTGCGACCAACTTTTTTTTTTTAAAACGACGCCCGCACTAATGAACTTAATCCTTGTGTCGCGGGGTTTTCCCAAACATTCAAATCACATACACAAAGAACACCCAGACTTGGAACAAGCAGTAATGGATCACACAAATACTTGTCCCATGCGGGGATCGAACTCGCAGCACGTCGAATCGTTATACCACTAGGCAGTCAAATTTTTGTAAATTAAAATAAAAGCTTAACACAAATAAATGCTATAACTAGTATAACTTATTGGCACTGGGCTAGAAACTACCCACAACACCAGAACTCTACTGAGAACTTGCTAAACGCCAATATTTTTAAAGCCATTTAATATTTCAACGGTTTGTTAATTACACTTTTTCTCGGACTTTTGTAGCTGACTGTACAAGGAAACGTTACAATATTTAATAGACTTAAGACTGAGTATAACTCAATTAAAATAAGAGTGCTTTTTAAATTACCATCTTAATAACTCGCTGGAGGCTTAGCTACCTGATTTCGTGAACAATTATGTATAGATACTGGATGTGGTAGCTATTGTTTGTTTTATTTATTACATACTCGTAAAGTTGAGTCCTTTTGTTCTAGATTAGCGGGAATTAATAGCTTTATTGTGTTATTAATGTTTATTGATTTTTAGTTAGTTACCGTCTATCGATATTATTGATGCATTGTGAGGGTTAAATACCACGAAAACTATAAATGTGAAATGAGAGCCAAGTTCAATACTGTTATGCCTTTGTTATTGACTTCAACGACAAAAGAAGTGAGATCTAAATGTGTGTCATATTCAATTATTGTCAGACCTGAAATTTATAATTTATAATATTTATATTGAAGACTGAATCTGATTAAATTTTGAGTACGAATATGACTATTGTATTTGTCGCGACTCCGACCGCGTGTGGGTCGGTTGTCGCGGCAATAATAGTACCTTCCTTGATAAATGGGCTATCTAAGACTGAAATATTTTTTGATCGGACCCTGAGATTAGCTCATTCAGCTATAATCAAAGAAAGTCTTCAACTTTATAATACTAGTTCATAATAATATGTGAAATTTACGATTTTTTTCAAATAAGAACATAATATTATTGTTAGATTTTTTAGATTGTGTGATTTTTGTGTGCAAAATGCAAAATGTTTAACAAAAATGTGCATTAGGTACTATGTGGTGTGAGGAGTATTTAAGTAAGTATATCTACAGTTATGAAATCCTAGAAAACCAATTGTATATTTTCCACCATCCAGCAGACATTAGACAGTTAACTCCTCAAACTTAATAGCTTCGATTACCAGAATTGTTGCTTGTCGAGAATAAATAATGAAAAATAGTGTGTAATGTGTTTTGAGTCGCGACGACTGCGGCAATTAGCTTTGTCATCCATCAGCCTGTCACGATTAGTTCCCAACCAGAATTAGTATTGTACCTATAACGGCAAGAACGGGTTAGACGCAATCTGGACGGAATATTGTGATGCGTGCCACTAAATCGCATGTGTCGACTAATGCGCTTATATTGTGGTGTTAATTCGAACATGTTACAAGAATGGGTTGTGTAGTTCTTTACTTCTTTAATTCACTTGTTTTTTACAGTCGTTTGTTGTTCAACCGGCTTCGGCTAAACAGTTTTTGGTTTGAAATTAGAATGTCAATGACTTCTGAGTGTAATTTTTTTTTAAGAAGGTAAAGTCTTTTTAAATTACTGACTCTGCACATTTGAAGCGGCGGTAGCCTAATGGCTAGGGCGTCGGACTTGCGATCATGTGGTTGCGAGTTCGAAACCCACCCATTACACTACCGACGTGAACCCACTCGTAACACAAGCATCTTAGCTTAGCACGAGGGGTTAACGAGATTACTAGTAATGTGCGACCCACATTGCTAGTAATCTTTATAATAAGAAAAAAAAAAAAAAAAAAAAAAAACTGTTGATCATTGTTTCATGTCATCAATATTTGTATTAATCTAAAGATTTAATTCTTTGGGCTCCGATCTTAAATAACCAAATATTGAACTAATACATCATTTATTATTATAACAGACACTGAAGGTTTATTAAAAAATACTTTAATTTCAAGTAGACCTTTTCAGGTACTTTCAAAACGTTAAATGACTCTAGTTGCTAGTAGTTAATAATTTAGGGCTTTATGTAAGTAGGTTCAATCACTGAAGTTAAAAAAAGCTCTCATGTATTCGTATTGTCTTAACAGTTTCTTGAATCTGGATTTATTTTGAGACGGTCTTCACCGAAAGAACTCGAATGTTTCTTAATCAGAACATATCGTACCAATTATTTGAGAGAAGCCGAATGTAATTGATGAAGCATATCTACGGATTTGATTGCATAATAATACGTAGAACATACATAATGACAGATGATCTTTTAAAGAGCGGCACGCTACTAGATGACCTTATATAAGATTTAAATTACTTAGGTGTAAATTGTATGTGAGTGAGAGGAGTGATAATGGCACATTGCTTGATATTACAGGCTTATTAAATAGGATTTATGCGAAATTATAGATTATAACCAAAAATGGCTATAATAATCATAGTTACTACTGATGATAAACCGAAACATATCTGAATTTAAATATTTTTTATTTAACGCAGGCAGGTATGTGTATGTTAGATATAAAAAAAAAACTAATTTTTAATAAGATGTCAATTTTAAATGAACCAGCTCTTCTAACGAGCAGCTTGCGATTGTTTTTGCCTCCATTCAGTAGGTATATGCATACCTAGGCTAATGACGTTTGTAATATACATAAATATAACATGTAGGTATGTATTAACTGGCTTAAGTGTTGACATGACATACTTACCGGGGTCAAAGAGTACGATGCCATTTTGTTTGTTTGTATCCGTTTATTGAAGAACCGTATATATACAAACACATATAGTTGTATAATCGCTTGACAGTACTATTAAATAAAGCTGTATTCCAATTAAAAGTAATAGACCGTAAACTTATTCTAATATTTGAATCAAGTGTACAGATTTACAATCCTACTTCCTATTAATATTATAAATGTGAAAGTGTGGATGTTTAGAAGTTTGGATGTTTGTTACTCAAACACGCAAAAACGGCTGAACGGATTTGGATGAAATTTGGAATGCATGTAGCCTTTGACATGGAAAAGAACATAGGCTACCGTTTATCCCGATGCCTTAAGTAGTTCCCGAGGGAAAATTGAAAATTGTTTCCGAGCTAAGCCGTGGGCAGACAGCTTTGAAATTTGGTATTTTTCTCTAATACAGCGCAAGCTATAACACGGGTGAAATTTTATTCCATTATTCATTATTTTCAGATTTCTTTTTGGACCCAATTCTGAAGTCCACGCAGACGAAGTCGCGAGCAGAAGATAGTTTATGTTTATTCGTAAAAAAACATAAAAAAATAATAGTTTAACAAGAAACTTTATGTTAGTTAACAGGAAAATTGAGTTCTCTACACAATTAAGAAATAATTTATTATTATAGTATCTTATCATTACGAAGCTCCTTAAGCCATTAATAGTTACCCAAATTACTTGTACATCAAGTTTTTTCACCACATCAATATTATTATGAGAATCATTTTCCGCGTTCCATAAAAAAGTGAAAAATAAACAATTTTAACAGCCGTAACTCGTAAACACCATTGTGCTGAAGCCGGCTTGATGACGTAACGAAAAAAAAGTATTAACAGCTAATTAAATCTATCCACGAACGTGGCGCAACCGACACGCCTCCGGCCCGACAGTAATTAGAGAAAGGATTAGATTATCTTTATTATCTTTGCATCTTAAGTTGGGGGGTCAGATGCAATTAAATTGGATTAAATGCATTTCATCGCCGATTAAGAAACTGTAATGGATATGTAAGTTTCAAGACGCATTGGAATGGAAAATGAGTTTTTTGTCATCGCTTGAATTGTCTGTGATTTTTGTTGCTCTTATTGTTGGATTTTGATTATTTCGAAGGGAAGGGATATTTTTAGGCAGATCGTAAGATAGAATCGGGAAAACATAAAAAAAATATAATTTGACGAATTTACAGATTATTTTAATCTATCGAGTTCCTTGACGGCTCTTCTCAATAGGAATGACATTTTGGAACCGGGCACCTAGAGTTATTTAGTTTTAGAGTTAACGTTTCTACTGCGCCTATTTTAAGGTATATAGAAATTGGGAATTCATTGATGGACATCACATTTAGGTCTAAGAGAAAGTTCTCATCAAGGAAGCTTTATGCATCTTATAATAAAATTCGTATATATTATGCATATATTATATTTACATGTATGACTCAACTGCTAGGTTTAATGTCAACCGACATTGCGGGTTTATAATAAAGTCATCAAAGTGATTGGTTTTGAAACCCTGTCAGCATAATTGCAGCATTGTGACCTTTTAACTTTGTATTAGAAGATGAAAGCACTTAAGAGCTACGCAGTGGCTGTGCTGGACTTTTTCGCATTAGGAAACTTGACTGGTATATCAGCTAGTACGAACTTTATTCGCACTCAGATAGCGTCATAGGAATTCTAACACGAATAATGCGTATTAATTACATAGTACGGAAGATATTCACAGATTTCAAATGTTTCGTGAAAAAATTGTTGCCAGTCCAAATGGTCAGCCTGAAAAAAGTACAAAAAAAGAAACATTTAAAAACAGACCGTTACTTAAATACGTTACTTAAATAGGTAAACAAACGTTCTATTATTAAAAATCGCAATTCCACGAATGCAGTGATTTCTGTGCGTGCGCGTAACGAGCCGTCGACACCTACCGATAGCATCGCTATGACTGGCTGGAAATTATTCCGAATCGTAATTACAACGATTATTCACGGCGGGCCGGGGGCGGCGGCCATTTTTCAACAGTCACCGTTCTTAATTATGAGCCGCGCTGGACGCCTGTCGAAGCTTTGAGTCGCGCCGTCACCTCGGGCCGACTTCGCGCCGCTATACCGCGAGTATTTTGTAAGTTGAGAGTAAGTTGGTTCTCTCAAGAGTCCTGTGGGATTGACGGATTTGAAGAAACTTTTGTCTTGAGTCGCAGGACCGAATAGGACGAGCTGGAGATATGTCACTGGACTGGTACTTTATAAGAGTTGGCAGCAGCTGATTCAATAACCACCAAATCAAGTATGAAATATTTCAAGGCAAGATGACAAATTGATGTTTACTGTTTCTTATGAGATTGTACTCTTCCATGTGTAGGTACGTAGAAAAAAATCACATTGAAGTGTCTGAAATATAAAGAACAATCTCTCTTCCTTTCGTTTAACTTTTGATCTAAGAATCTTCATTATATAATCAAAACAAACTTGAAACAGCCCGCTCGACATGCTAGCGAGCACTTCAATAATATCGCTCCGAACGTTACTCCACACGAGAGCTCGACTAGTGTTTATTTATCGTTTTCGAAGGCTTACAGAAGACAGATGGAATGTTGTGTTTTTTACAAGATGAGGTTTAGAGTAGAAATCATCTTTTTATTTCTAATACGGTGTGTAAACATGCCTTGTTAATTTCGTGACGTATGCTCGCGAGATTCGATAGGTTTTGTCTTTTCTAACAATTGAATGCAATTCTAGTTATAGTTTTTTGTTACCGGATATTTGTAAGTAAAGCTGAAGTTGATCTAAGAGGTATGCAGTTATGTTTATTCGATGAAAAACGGTATTCTTATTAAAAGTAGGATAAGAGAATGATTAAAAGTGCTGCAGTGCGAGCTCGTGAAACGACTTCTAGATAATAATTGAAATCGCCGTCTGGTCACGACCATAGCAAGTACACTCGACGACAAAATGCTTTGGATTTTTCTATTGTTCTATTCTTATTAGAATATTTAAAATGATTGGTGTATTTTTTACTTCTAGTTGGTATCTGACTATACTTAATTATTGGCAAATTTAAAGCATATTCAGGTAAACTAGCAATCTATTCTTACTCACATCTAGACTGTTTTCAATAGAAATTGTGATGGAATCACTAAAGAACAAAAGGCGATGGTACGAAATTTTGGGCTTGTTCTAAAATGTGTCCTCGTTGAATACCGTACAGAATTTCCAGTAAAATTCAAACTGTAGTAGCTTCATATGAGGGTAAAGCCCACGTTCTGCGTACAAAAGGACCAGCACCAGATTTAATCGTAAACAAAATAGTGTACACGACAGTATCCGCCTAGTACCGGGCGTGCTGACGCCAGCGAGTCTAATCGGCGTTTATTGGAGAAAACCGATTACTGGCAGCGCCACGGCCGAAACGGTTTCGACATGTCACCACTACGAGATTGCCGTACAACGGTTTCGAACACATTTTGACAATAGATGGGTAAGTTTAACTTGTTATGCTTGAGCACAAAAAAAGGCCACAAGCAATACGACGAATATACGAGGCCGCTGATGGAATTATAACTAAAAAAAAAACAAACGACACCTGTAAAAACTGTGAAAATATATCTAGAGTAGGTATACATTTTTTTTTCTAATTGGAAATGACCATCAATTTACCATCCCACCGTCGCGTCGTGCCGTTTTGACTTCATTTTTAAAGCTTCGTACTCTATCTTTAAATCATTTACCTGTTTTGCATAGGAAACTATTTTTTTTGTCGTATATTAGGGAGCCGGATCAATAGACGTTCACTTATTGTCAGGTGTTTCAAGACAATGGACAAGTTAATGACACTTGTAATAATCGTTGTGATTGAATTGTGCGGAAGGCAGGAGTTGGCGATCTATTACGGATATGTTATTATAGATAATTAGATTGTTTATACATAAAAAGTAAGTACTAAGTAGATTGTAATATGTATTAATTACTGAAATGGTAAAATGCTTAATTATTATAGATGGGTCACTTTTTATGCGCAGTTTTAGTAACTAACTTTAAGCAATACTTTCACAGTTTTTCCCATTAGAAGAAGAAGCATTTATTCAGCTTTAATTAAAAAAAAATGATAGGGAATTTTCTAAAACATTTTTTATTTTAATAATGTTAAATTGTCTCCTTGGTTGTACTACAAAGAGTTCTATTTACGCCGACACACGTGTCGCGATAAACCCGCTGTTGCTAACTGTCTACCTTCTTTGTTTGTAACAGGTTTTCCTCACTTGACTTACATTCCACCTTTTGTGTAAATTATTTAGATTTGTGGAGAAAAAAATATCTATGTTAAAGATATTATCAACTTCTTATGTAATGACTAATAGTACCTACCTACGTTTACTAGGACATCATATACTCAGTATACCGAACCGAGTAGGTATACCTAGTACTTGAAAGAATAGAACCCTTAGGATGAAAACTATCGTTACGTTCAGTTGTTCGTAACGTAAACGTTACAACGATTGTAGAGATTTTGAATTACGTTTCTCTCTAATTACACTACCGACGTGAACCCACTCGTAACACAAGCATATTAGCTTAGCACGAGGGGCAGTCGCTCCATGTAAAATACGGTATTCAGCTAAATTCTGTCGGTATCGGTGTCGGTAATCGGTAAGACTGGAAGTCGACCCCAACATAGCTTGGGAAAAGGCTAGGCAGAATAAGAAGTTCTCTATACAAATGAAGCTTGGATACGAATACTTCTTCGATGTTGTACATGATATCTTGGGCCCTTATTCACTAAGTACAAGTTACCGTGCTGTTACGTGTAGGGATAAGAGAGGCGTTATCTCTCAACGTACTATATCTACTTTTAAGTAAAAAATCCGTGATATGGTCTATAACGTATATACTAACACTATCCGGTGACTTTCAGAACACAAAAAGATTTGGCGACCAGGGGGTAGTTGATCTATAAGGACTGCTGTAAGATTTTTTTTAAGAAATAAGCAGTACCTTTTTGCTCCAATATGGTTATGCTGTGTCCTTGTAAATTTTTGTGTGTACATAATTTGTAAATAAGTAGATAGGAAATAATAATAAATAAATATAATGGGACAGCTCACACACGGCCATCTGATCCCAAACTAGGCAGAGCCTGTACTATGGTAACCAGACAACTGATAAACATACTTATATATTTCTAAATACATACATATTATAGATAAATAACACCCAGACACAGAACAAAAGATCGTGCTCATCACACAAAGATTTGTCCTGGGTGGGAATCGAACCCACGATCTTCGGCTTAGCAGTCAGGGTCACTAACCACTAGACCAACAGACCCTTCAAAATTTTAACCAATATTTTCTATTACATTACGTATATATTATAAGCCTAAAGCCTAAAGCCTTCCTCAATAAGTGGGCTATCAACAAATTTTCAAAACGGACCAGTAGTTCCTGAGATTAGTGCGTTCATACAAAGAAACTTGATCGCTATGATGTATAGATTTCATCATAGCGAGGTCAACATAATAGCATCATTCTTACTGATAATTAAGATCTAAGAAGCAGTTACATTAACGTTACAAGCATTCAGTACATTATTTCATATATTTTATTGTAAAGCAAAAGTTCTCAAAGTAAATTGAATGCTGAAATTACTTCAAAAACTCGGAAATAACAAAATGAAATGTTTTCATCAAGCAAAAGTATTACAAACAGTGATTAGAAGTTTGGCTTTCAATTTGAAATAGGAATCAATTATAGAAATGGATTTAGGTATTACTTAGAGGCCGTATAACCGAAGTTAGTTTGTTGAGGTTGGTACACAGTCGGTACCTGGCAGGGCACAACTTGCGAGTCACGAAGGGCGCTTTCTGGTAAAAACTACAAAAAGTAAATTATATTGATGGAATCGAGCTCGTTTGATTGATGATGAGTGAGCATTTTTTAATTTATTTCGAGGATTCGACCGCGCCGTCAGCTGAGGTCACATCCAAACGATTATAAAGACCCGTGAACGTTCTACGAGCGTTTGAAGGTTCCTTATATAATATGTGAAACCAATTAATTTTCGTTTCAATTTGTTTGATGTTTCTTTGCAATAAATACAAACGTATGGAGCAATAATTCAAGGCTCTCAGACTTATTACGATTCAGAGTTAGTTTTATTGAATATACTTTGGTTAATTGAAAGGGTAGTAATTCTAACGATTTAATTATCATAATTGACAATTATAAGAGCTGGCTACGATCCTCTGAATTTGGTAGCGGTAGCAATTATCTGACCTTTACAAATATTAAGAAGACAATTTAAAAGGTCGAATAATATTTTATACTTACGGAACCTTTTTGTGATAAAAACAAGAATCGTTGTCGGACCCGCGGTTTTTTCTAACCGGATTTTCTGCTAAGGTGTCTATTAATATTAATTGACGTTTGTGAAATTCTGTTTCTAACGTACGCAGAACAATGACGGTGCAATGTTGCTGATGAATTTTAAAATGTGTTTCGTTTTCTCTAACAAATTGTTATTTAACAAGTCGAAATTTTATTTAAGATTCGAATTTTTCTCCAGAAATTGATGGAGGTTTTAATACTTTTTTTCTTGCAATTGAAAATAGAATATTTCAATTTTGTTACTGGTTTCAAATCACAACGTTCTTTAATGGCCATATAATAATAGTAAATATTTTATAATAAGTTTACTTACAGTTAGAATGTAGGTCCACTAATAAATATGAAAAATCTTGCTTCTACATACGACTAACCGACCAAGATGCACACCTATATTACAAGACAAATCAGTACCCATATTCGCGTTAAATCTCAATACAAAATCTCTTAAATAAAATATTGAAACAATGTTAAAAACAAACTTGTTGTAGGTATAGCGCACCTGTTGTTACATGTTCTGTTACGTACAATACTTATGTATTTAGTTCACAACTGAACAAACTCACGTCATTTGGAGGACAGAATTGTGTTTACGGGGAATTTTAATTACGATTTGCATGGATTTGATAATAGCATAGATTTTTTATCTTTATTATTTTGATTTGATACGCACTTATAATGAAGTGGATTGAATAATTATAAGCAGTAACAATGGTCCCTAATCCTGATTTCATTTCTACGTAAGATTTGAGTATAAGCATATTTTAGGGAGTAATGAGCTATCACAGATTTGAAAAAAAATGCAAAACGTTTTTATTACAATAATGTATGTACTGACTGAAAGAGAAACTGATGACCGAATACTAAAACCTTAATCAGTTTGAAACCACCGTTAAGTCTCATGCTGTCTCTGTCACTTTAAGGCGAAAAGTAGTGATAGATAGACATATAAGAACGTGTTAAAGTTAATTAGCGTTTCAGTATTCGCGGTGAGAGTTTTATATTGGTACTGATTAAACGCTTCTGTGCATAACCAGTATAGCTAAGCCACTTCATTTGTTTTGATATGATGATGGATACTCTGGCCGCTGTATCTTGGTGGGCCTGAAAAGCGATACAAGATATTGTCATCTCTTTCTCACCCACTGATTATGTGAACTTGCATCTCACACAAACTGTTTTGTATCTCTTTTCAGACTCGCCAAGACTCGTCGGCCGTAATGTACTTTGATATAGTGTCATGTACTTAATAGAAAAGTATTAAAAATCTCTGGCAGTTTTTGATCTTGTCTAAACATTTTGCATTTTTAGATATCGACAATCGTACGTATTTATTCAATTAAGTATGTTGTAATTAATTTAAAGCACACCTACTAGAATGAAATCAGATCACCTCTTTAACTTAAGCAAACAAGTTCTATTATACATCGCGTCCGGGTATAAACTGGGTCAACATTTTATTAAAAAAAGGTTATTAAGAACATACTACATTACATCAAGCAACCAACAGATAATAGAATACCGGGTAACGGTCAAATAAACGATTTGCCGAAGAAAATGCAATTAGCAACGAACTGTTTCGTATACAAACAAGCGGAACTTCGATAAAAAAAAATTGGCAATGGAAACATATGAATACCTTTGGAATCAACGACACAGAAATTGTTCATGAACAACGGTGACATCTATCCGATTTAAATTGATACATTCATTTGTTTATTTGACCCTTGAATTCACTCACGAAAGTATAGAGGAGATACCCCTTTTGATGTCTGGCGAATCCTTTTTACTCGATATGGCTGTACACAAGACATTTTATCGAGTAACAAAGGCGATTAACAAACCGTTTGTCAGTCTCTACACTAGTTTTGACTTCAATAGTGTTGGGAACGATTTATATAGGTGTCTAGGGTACTTTAAACGAGTTTGAGTTTTTGCCGGGTTACGTCAGAACAACAGGCAAGGAGATATGAATAATTGCAATACCGAGCGTTGTTTATTAACTTTGGTGGTTATGTTAATCTTTAGAGACCTAATAGTCTAGATTAAGGTACCAAGGCGTTTATAGTTAGTAAGCTAATGAATTTGGGTTGGTAGTGTAAAGGTGAAACTATAAAGCAACGTTATAAGGTCAATTTAACCCATTGCAACATTATCATGTTTTACGATTCCCAAAAATATTATTTCCTTGTTTGTATGTAAATACCATCTTTTGGCTAATTTGTTAATGCAGTAGGTATTATGCTTCCAATTTTAACAACTCTTATAAATGTAGGTATATATACTTTTTTTATTTATATCAGGTACCTAGTTCAACATCGAGAAATCTGGAGCCAAACGGGGAGATCTTTGCCCCGCTGTGGGATAATAATTAGGTTACATTAAAAATACTGTACAGCCGAAGAGACTGTTTGTTTGGTTGAACAAGGATATGATCTCAAGCAAGAACTATGAGTTAAATAACCCATTTATCGAAGAAGATCTCTATTCACCTATACGCGTTTCCAACCAAAAAATGGTTACGATTTAGCCTAGCAAACCACTAAGTAGCTAAAAAAAACATAACGATATGACCACCTACTGTATCAAATCTAATTGACTCCACATTGATTGGCAAAAAGTTTGGTAGGTATCAATTAGAACATGCTAAAAAGAATCTACAACAACCATTTAAGAACGCCTGTGTTTTGTTTATTTCTATGTTCGTACCCTAATGATACGTCAACAGTGAGTCAGCAACATCACAATCGTCAGAAAAGGATAAAAACTAGTTCTAACTCTCGTGTACACTGTAATTTCATAATATTTACATGAACGTTATTACGTCACTAATGCTAGGTTTAGAAGATTGATTATAACGTCTTACTTAGAATTAAATTTTAATGTAAGTAGTAATTATAGTTGTTAATTTAATTATAATTATTAGTTGGGAATGTGTCCAGCTATTTAGTGCATCTGTGTTTATCGACACATTTAAACAGTCTTCATGAATATTTTTTTTTCTTTGGTGCAAAAAGGTAGTGAATAAATATAAAGGTATCGATGTTAAGAAATCCCAAAATAATTTTGACAAAAAATTTGGTAAATTTAGTGCACACAGAAGGTTGCTTCTCTCACAAACAAGAAGCATTTAATCCTATGGAATCACCTAGTTGCTACGCTGTTTAAATACAGCGAGCAATTCCAAGTGTTTACAAAACCAAAGTCACTCTTCATTTCTAACGATGATACACATTTATGATGCGAACAAAATCAAAAACTCGACCGATATCCCTAAAAAATTGTTCAGTAAAAGCGAAAGTCGTAATTTGCATGTAACAATGCAACACCTGTTCGTTCGTAGTGGCATGTGGGCGCGGTGTGTCCTCACAATAGTTCTCATTCAGCATAACAGTTGCAGTGTAAATGAACCTTTTTTATCATTATGAATCGTCAAGGTCAACTCCTTTATGTACCATCATATGGTCGCTATTGTGTTCACCGGCGTTAAATTTTATATTGTAATTATCGAGCGATGTACCCGAGCACGAGAGGCTTGTCAACAAAAAGTTAATAGTTGACTGACCGCGTGCAGAGATTTCGAATATTGAATATTGTTGGTTGGTGGTCTTTACACAAAAATACTCTGTCTGATTTTTAATCCTAGAGACTAAATTGTCAAGTAAAAATGCCAACATGACATAGATTCCAATAGATTTTACTTCAGTTTTGACATTTGCACTTGCCAATAGTCTCTCGGATTAAAAAACAGTAGTAGTAGTATAGTAGAGTAAGCCCTGTCAATGTGAACCACTGGTAAAGACAGACTAGTAAGAACCGCGAGCAACGATTTAAGCACGCTAAAAAAAAAATGACACGAAAGGATAACGAATGAAAATGTTTTTTATCATTTACCATCCAAATAAACCTATCTCTTACAGCCTTATTTGAAGTTCCGAACAAGTGTGAATCACATCAGAACTGGAACATTATACTGTATTACCTAGTAATATAATATCCAGTCGCCTTCGGAAATTCCCGACACGACCAACTTCACTCCGAGTTCTTCAATTGAAAAGCGGGCAAACTAGACATGTTATAACTTGGGGCGTGAATTATCAGCTCATCTACAACCTGAACAACGATTAGCAAGTTAAACAAGCCCCTACAAGTTATTACAAGCCGTTATCTTTACATCTGACTCGTATTAAACACGAGTTTTGATACGGATCTAAAGAAATGTAACCATTATGAAGAATTTACGATCCAAAACACTTTCTTGAACGTAATAAAAGAATTTGCTTTATGACAAGTGATCAATTGTTGTATTTGCGAATGAATGGGTCTTAATGGTGTAGGGCTGGTTGAACTGGAACGGGGTTATTAAATTACAATAATTCTAGTGAGGAAGCGAGTTCTTCCTCGGATTAGGGTTGACCAACGCCGACCAACGGTCATCGACGACATCGCTAATGTGTCGTAAGTTGGGAAGGGAATAATGGCATGATATCCGGCCCGATATAATACGAATGGTTAGGTCGCATTCAATAAAATTGTTCACTTAGAGACCCTATTAATATTCTAGGTTAAAATAGTTTTGTCATCGATACGCCTTTGACCCAATATCTCGCACTTATTTTAATCACCGTGCTATTTGATGACGATGCAATTGAACTCCCAAACTAAGAAAAGCTATTAAAATAATGCTAAAAATGTTTACGAACCGACTTATATTATTTATAACCTGTTTCATAACATCGCATTACAGTGTAAAGTTTCTTTTAGAATTATTACAAAACATTATTTTGGGCCCCTCACTGGCTGAAATAACAAACTAAAAATAAAAGAAAAGCGCTTTTCTGAGAAACGAATATTACGTAAGGCTATATCTAAGGCTTCACAAATCGGAAGTTGTTTTTTGCTCGGTCGTTACGATAGTACGTTCGATTCGTTATTACGTTACAACATCCTAACGTTCGTAAATCGTTATAACGAAAGTTGCAAAACCTTGCGGTTAAATTTCGTTAGATTTTATTTCACACTTGATTGATTGTATTATTTGAGGCTATGTTGGACTGTAACGAAACTGTAACGAAATATAACCTTACTAACGGCGTACCTATTTGCTTTCTTAGGCATTTGTAACGCACGTAGGCTTGTTTTTTGCGATTGATGACATCGATAATTTTTGTGGTTTGATAGACGAGATGTTGCGTCAATATTTGGATTAAATTTATTGTTATGCAAATGTTTGCCATTCCTCTCCAATTATCGTACCCTTCGTATGAGGAATAAAACTACTATGAATGAAATTTGCATAAAATTTAGCTTAATATGCTTGTTGACTTCTACTGAAATATTTCAAAACATAATTATATTACATATATCTAATCTTTCATAAAAACACCGAATTGTTAGTATTTTTTTTATACAACAATAATATTACAGCAAATACTTTGCGTTGAAGATTTTTTTTCTAGATCTTGTTATGTCTAAATAGGTTAAAAGTTATCTAAGGTCGACTGGAAGAGAATGCTTTCTGGTATGGTCTGGTCCATCTGGTCCACTTATGTACACTGTGCATAAAGTATTAAATAAATAAAAGATAGGTTCAAATATTTTTTTCTGTCTCAAAACATTCAGGAATTTTGTACACAGGCTTCCTCTTGTTAATAATCAACATAATTTACAGTACATAAAACTTATTGTGTTAAATCCTTCTAGTAACGAAACAAAGTTTAAATAATGCAATACACAAAATAAAATATAGCTCACGCTGTCACAAAAAACGCACTTTCACCGATTCATACTCGTACTAATCAAAACGGCACTTATTTAACAACATACCGACACATCAAAAATCATTTACAAGGTGGTTCACATAAGTAGGGTGAGAGTTCTGAGGGGTGTCACGGGGTAGTTCCCACGGCAACAGCTAGCCGGTTGCGGTACAATCTAGACACGACATTAAATACTTTTTTTTTTGTTTCAATTGAATAATAATATCTTAGAACAACTTACACACGGCCATCTGATCTCAAACTAGGCAGAGCCTATTCAATTCAATATTTATTTGCATTCCACAATATTATTCTGATTTGAATTGAATTGGTCCCAAACTACGCAGAGCCTGTACTATGAACCAGGCAACTTATAAACATACTTATATATTTATTAATGCATACATACTATAGTTAAATTACACCCAGAAAAATAACAGTCTGGGTGGGAACTGAACCGACCTCCGGCTGTAGTTATGGTCACTAACCACTAGACCAACAAGTCGTGTCCACCTCTACCAACTATGTGGACAGACAATACGACCGCTTTGACATAAATAAACTTTTGAAAAAAAAAATTAAACCGACTTCAAAAACCAAAACAAAACCTAAAAGGCACAAAATAGTGTAAAATAAACTTAGAACTATCTAAAATATTAATACAAAACTAGAAGTGATCTGTTTGAAGTTGGTGCCAAACTATATATACTCGTATTTGTACTAGTATTAATTTGTAGGTATTTATTTTTTGTTGGTATATTGTTGTTTGGCACCGACTTCAAACAGATCACTTCTAGTTTTGTATTAATATTTTAGATAGTTCTAAGTTTATTTTACACTATTT
The DNA here is from genome assembly GCA_950381575.1 of Plusia festucae. Taxonomy (NCBI): domain Eukaryota; kingdom Metazoa; phylum Arthropoda; class Insecta; order Lepidoptera; family Noctuidae; genus Plusia; species Plusia festucae. The sequence goes on from OX494434.1 coordinate 11,544,721, forward strand.
TGTGCCTTTTAGGTTTTGTTTTGGTTTTTGAAGTCGGTTTAATTTTTTTTTCAAAAGTTTATTTATTTTTTCATTTTTTGTGTTCATAATATTTATTATAATAATACAATACAGCTCACCTTAGAAACGTTAAAAAATGTAAATGAGGGTCAATCAATACATATTTATTATGTAAAAAAATCAACCCTTAACTCCTAAAACTCAAGGTTTCTTCCATCATCAGCTCAGTATTTACCAAAAGCCTTGAGGTGATGACTATTGGACGTAAATACCTAAATAGGCTCAGTAGAATAATGAAACACGTTCGACATTTCTTTAAAATTTAAGGGTTTCCTTCGATTTAACTGGGATCCCATCATCAGATCCTGACTTGGTGACAATGGGACCACCTCGGGAGAATACTCTTTCGAATACAAAAAGAATTATAAAAATCGGTTCACAATTGACGGAGTAATCGATGAACATACATAAAAAAAAAAAATAGTGACATGCCGAACATATAACCTCCTCCTTTTCGAAGTCGGTTAAAAAGCAAAGCGACAGAGAAGAGATGTTTTAAGATATATTACTTTTACAATTTTGTGGTTACTTTTATGGTTTTTGACAACTGGGCCTAACTTATCAGTTATCCAAGAAGAAGGCGAAGCGATACGTTTTCATTATGTCTCCCGCTTGGAGTGTTGGGAGTGGATTCTAACCTCCTATAAACCACTTCTGATTATTTTCGTTGCGGTTTTCAAGATAGTCAATTGGTTATCGATAATTGTTAATTGGCTAGCGTTGTAGATCCTAGGTTACAGGAGTTACAATGATTTGCATGTAACTCGAATTAGAGCCATAAAAAAATGTTAATGTTGATTTAAAAAAAAAAATGATTTTCTGAAAGGGTTTTGAAAAGATTTATATAAGTCATGTAATATCACAATAATATTAGGTACTTAAAAATAAAATATACACATTTATTTAAAATATATTTACCGTTACGTTGAAAATTGGTGCCTTAATTTGAGCAGATTTTGAGTTTTCAGTCGACTGCTGAATTAATAATATAATTTTTGTTTGTAAAGTATTGGCAATTATGTTTCTTTAAACGTATTTACTGTATCTATTTAAGGCATGAATGAGACTCTTAACATTATAAGTATGTTCTATTTAGGATGACTATTTTTTCAAAGCAAGTAAGTATTTTAAAACAGCTCAATGAATTCATGCGATACCTTTTAAAAGGCGGCTAGACATTCTAAAAATGAATTTTATATTTAGAACAAAGCCAGGAGTTTACTGATTTAATTAGTTTTTTATTTTTAACAAAATCATATAACGGTTTATATGCGACCTCTTTATAGAAATATAATTATTTCTAGGTACACTTATAATACATTCAAAATGTTCCGGTTCGGTATAATAATAATTGGTGCAAAACAGACAGGACGTCCTGTGTCGAATCATAGTTCACAACGCAACACTGCTTTTACCGTTATATAGAAACTAGCTAAAGGAAAATGACCCTTAAGTCTAAAGAACAAGGATTGTTATTAAATAGTTAAATGGCAAAAAAAATACGCTTGCCAATCTACCGAGCATCCCTTATCCGCGTGACGGGTCAAAATCGCGATTTTATTTATAACATGTCGTATTATACCAGCTGGGGTTTGTCAAGACGAAAAAAATATAAGAAAATGATTCCACGGGACCCCTTCTCGGGTCTCGAGGGCCCAAATGGGCAGACCACCCTTCGAACGGGTTCCACCGTCGTAAATCCCACGTTCGTTTTCAAAAGATATTTTAAAATGCGTATAAAATTATTCAGGGCAGAAATAATTCGGTACGCCAATGTATTCATTTATATATTTATGATTTGCTGCAAAATATTTGCACGTGTTATTCGTCTGTACTACATAACTATTATGTCACTTTAATAAGCTTTTGAGAGTTGTTGATATAATCTTGTTTGTTTTATAATAGGGTAACTTGTTACACAATTGTGAGTTTCAAATTATTACGAAAATAATAAAATGTAAGAGTTTCGTCAGTCACATGATTCTAATTTCCTTTTAACTCGTCGGAAACTTTTCCACTGTGACGTAATCATTTTGCAAATAGGAACTTTTCATAAATCTCGTGATTCGTAACTCTTTCTACATCTTACAGTATTTTTAGAGGCCTCATAAGAATTTTATAATTATATAATTTAGAAATATCTCCACCTACATTTTGTGAAGTGTATATTTTAAAGAGATGAAATTCGTTTTATTATAAATGATCTCTAAGGAATGAAAGGACGACATCTTTTTAATTATTTTGGAGATGATTGACTCAAATTTCCACAAATATTGGCATTCATCTTGAACTTAGATAACTTATTAAAGAAATCCACGCATATATGTGAACACAGAGCATAAATCTAATATCTTAATCCTATACAGTCGAAGAACCAATAAAACTGAACATCTTAATTAAATAGACAATAAATTATCGTCACTTTGATCACTGGAGACACAATAGTGCATTCTGTTTAGCTAAATATTGCTTTGAAGCCATAAATAGTAAATATCCAACAATCAAACCTTTGAAAAGAACATAGTACAACCATGAACGTAAGTGTTCTGCTAATAAGGTCGGTGACCTTTTGAAACGTTTCGATTGTAATCGCTTTGTGTTTTAATTAAGTGTGGAGTCGCTATCTATGCGTTCTGTTGATTGTGGTGCGATAACATCTTAATGTAAATAATTTCTTAATCAGAGCTATTGAACTTAAAATCTAGGTTAAGATATACAAATATAGTGATTGTCTTAAAATTATAGAATCATAATCAAAGATACAATTAAATAAAAATCTTTAATGTTAGCAACAAAACGACAACTCGCGAATAAAAAAAATATAAACAACTTACTATACACTTATCGGTTAGTAAACCAGTTGTCAAAGAAACGCAAATACACTATAACCTAATCGATTGAAAGCTAATTTGAATATCAAAAAGACATCGATTTACAATGTCCAAACACACTTCAGAAATGGAGCTTATTGAATAACAAAAGATAATATTAGACTTCGCTTTCGCACCATTGTTGTCGATCATACCTACTACAAAAGTTCATCGACCGCTTATAAAAAAAGCGATGATGCAGAGAGTAAACGGAATGGAATTTTGCATATCTATTGACTGTCTTAATAATGTAAATTTTTATTTTATGTTTGCCGCGTGCTTCGTAACTTATTGGCGAATAAGACGCGTGCCTTAAATTTACATAAAATCCAGCTTACATTGCCTTCAATATGCTATTGAACTATTGACACGTAAATGCCCATCGTTGTGACATTATTTGTATGGCACATTTTGTCACGTTCGCTAAGTTACTATTGAGATAGAGTTATGGGGATTATCCATGACGTGTCACGGGTTAAGAGCTTCTTAGCACCAGCTTTAAGTCTATAAAGAGTTGTTAGTCTTTAGAGTTCAGTTATGATTATGAAGTAGACATTAACGATATACCTATTTGTTATCTGCGGTATATTATCGTAGTATTACTAATATTGCGAGTGTAAATACGTACTCGTAAACAAGTTTAACGAGAAATGTTGTGGAATAATTAATGAATTACATATTATATAGTACCGTGTTTTTCATATTATATATATTCATTTCAGTTTGAGTGGGTTTTTGACAATTTTAGGAATAAAAAGTTACATCTGACAAATGAAATACAGATGGGTCGTGGCTAAGTTTAAGCCGTACTGTTTGACCGATAATAATAGTTAAGCCGCGGTCGCCGTTGATCCGTGGATGGGTGACCATTTGTAAACATACCGAGAACCCTCGGAAAGCACGTTAGGCTGTTGGTCCCGACTGCTATGTACGGTGATCTTTGACATTGGTTAAGACATTACAATTCGACATCCAGACTTACTATGGGATGCTGTATACAGTATAACCCAGTAAAATTGTTTGTGGAGGTCAAATAGTCAGTCGTCCCATGTAAAATATAGTATTTATCCGGTAAGACTAGAAGCCGACCCGAAGATGGCGCAGTTTTATCATCCGCATTTTATCTGTATTAAGTTAGAAGATCCTCTAGTCTGCTTTATTGTTATTCGTTGCAACTCGCAATACAATTATGCTAGTTAATTCAAAACATCAATTTCTAGATCTGTTCTGGCTTGCGAAACTAAACAACACCGATCTGGACGTAGTTAATGATAGTGGTATGTGGAAATAATAAATTAATGGACGCGGGTGAGATTGCGCAGTGTGCGATGTCCGGCCACCAGCCGTAATATTATACTGGTGCACAGTGGCTAGGGGAACGATGGCAAAAATGGAAAGCTGTTATTTTTATGAAATAGAGTTATTTTTTCTGAAGTCAATAGATTTGATTAAAAGGTGTCTAAAACTTATTATCTTCTACAAAAAAATACGGTGATTAGAAGTTAGAAGAAGATGCATTGTTATTCACTGCTGACGCCTCCATTCTTACCTTTGCCTTTTATTCAGTTTTGTTTTTATAAAATTTTAATGTATCAGACTCCATGCTTGTGACACAGTGTTCGACTTGGGTAAAACCTCTTGAAGGCTCAAAAGTCTTGTAATGAATCGGTAACGGTAAAGTTAATTATAGTTGTGAATTATTTAATTTAACAAAAATAAGTACTAAGTGAGACTTTTAAGAGAGACAAGTGAGGAAGACTTAAGAGTGGCTCAAGAAAAGTGCCTTTGACCTGCACTTGACACTAGTACAATATTAAATTAACTCCAATATCGCACAAAATGTGATCTATGCTCCTATTCACCCTGGTCTCCCCGTCGCGCTCAACAGCGCGTGCAACCGCGCGCGCGCAGGAAGGCGCGTCTCATCTCGCGCAGGATGCGGCGCGCGCTGACCTACCGATCGTAAGGGATCTATGAGCCGGTCAGATCCTCTTTCTATTACACCTTTGTGGTCAGATTTTTTTAATTAGAAAATATTTTGACTAGGTTGGTGTTTGAACTCCTTATGCTTTATGACTTCTTCGTATGCGTAGCGTTTTTCCAAGATTAGAGGTTTTTCTAATTTAGTGCATTTACAAAAGCAGATGATCAAACTGCGTCATCTTCTTCGGCCTTCTTCTGCCTAGCCTTTTCCCAAGCTATGTTGGGGTCGGCTTCCAGTCTTAGAGGATTGAGCTGAATACCGTATTTTACATGGAGCGGCTGCCTATAATATGACATCTACAACCTATTCTGCTAGGCCATACAATATTCCATGACTGCAAAAAATGGCAGGCTCGATAAGACTATTAGTTGAAAACGAAAATGCGGTTTAGATATCAGATTCAAAAGCGTTTAATAGCTTTAGCCATATAATCTAAAGGATTGATCCTTTAGAAAGATAACACGGCTAAAGCGAAAAAAAAGTGAAGCACCATGGCAAATTTAGAAAAAAAATTAGTAATAATTAATAACTATTGCTGACCTATGTCTCAACTAAAACAATATCAGAAAACAAGGTAAAGAATTCAAAATCTGTAGCTGATCAATACACATTTCTACTCTATACGAGAAGATCATATTTTAATAAAACCTTTTTCATAGAGGTAAAGTGCATTGCAAACATGATACGTATTGTTTTTCCGTCGTTGTGCCGGATGCGTCAGGCTGCGGACGGGCTAATGGGCGCGTTTCCGACACGTGACGTCGACGTGACGGATCCGTGACGCGCCGTCTTGCGACATGCACTTGTTTATGTAACTATTGTTTTTTAATGCAAAATATGTGCAGGTAATTTCGCTTTAAGTTGTGCAATATTTCATGTAGGCTGTGTTTCTTTTAGTAAGTACTTCATATTTTTCAACCTACTTTGTATCGTTTTCTACTCATGTTCGATAAGGGACTTATTTTATAAAAAAAAATGAAATAATATATTGACCTTTTTTTCGTTGAAATTATAGCATTCGTCACCCAGTGCACAGACTTACAAAAAATTTGTAAAATTTTTGTAAAATCTAATTGCAACTGTATAAAAATATTCCTAATTCAGTCCAGACTAAGACATACGTTTGCATTTGTCTCACAAAAGATAGTGCTCTTAAATAATTAAAAGTAGGATTTAATCATTATAAATAGTAAGTAAACCTCATTGTACTCACTGACAGTATTGACAGGCGCGTCGGTCTAGTGCGCATGCGCGGATGCTGCGCAGGCGCGCCGCCGGAAACGGAAGTCACGGGCGCGTTCGCTCGCTCATCTGTGGCAATATGGTGGAATCATAGGTTGGTCACACTGCTCGTTATGTGGTATGTAATTAAATGCCTGCGGACAAAGATAAATTAACTGTTAATATTGGGACTTTTATTTTTGATTAATTTCGGGATGGCAGGCATGGCCCAGCATGGCCTGCCGTGGGGTTGCGACTTAGAATAAACCACCTGTGGCTGTTGTAAGAGGCGACTAAGGGATATTAAAACAACGGAGACGGACAGAAGCGCTTTCCCAAAGAACGAATAAAAACTGCAATCATCAACCAGCTTGCCCAGCGTGGAGACTAGGGCAACAAAAACCTCATAATACACAGCCCCCCGTCCTCGATGGTCCAACTGCGGAAGGTTGAGGTCCGAGTGTTGCTGCACAAATTAGAATAGACCAGTGTCCAGCAGTGGACCGCGAAAGTTGATTTTGATTTTGAGGTATGGCCCAGTTTGAGCCAAGCTTTTTCAGTTTGGACCTAGGCCAATGTTATCAAGATGACTTTTCAAAGACACACATGACTAAGACAATTTTTTTTACAGTTTACTAACACGAGAAAATCAGGTAAGCAAAACTGGACTTAATTAATTTGTCTTAATTAGTTTGTTATCATTTTACAGCTCGGCAAATAAAAGTAAATGCATCACATAAGGCCGATTGGGAGATATCTCTACCTTTGTGAAATAATGAGTAATAAATTTACATATGTAAAATAAACAGTTTCGTGGTGGCTAAAAGCTTTCGACATGTTACTAAGGTAGTAATGTATCTAAGGTCTAAGTGTGACGGCCTAGCTAATGTCCGGCTTCGATGCACATGGTTGCAAGTTCGAACCCAGGCGAGTACCAATGTGACTTTTTCAAAGTTATGTTTACTTTCTAAGACACCATTGACAAAAAGAGGGGGATAACATCGTAAGGGGATTCCAATGATTGGAATCTGAAATCGCCAACCCGCAGTTTGCCAGCGTCATAACTATTTAGTAATCTGTGCCAGCGTGGTGATTAATTCTCATTCCTTATCTATAGGGAAGAGGCCTGTGCCCAGCAGTGGGAGGGAGTAATGTATGTACCATCAATATAATTAACAACTTCGTTTCAAAAGCTCTTCAAAAGTCCATGATTATTTAAGAAGTCGAAAGTTTTCAAGACGAATCGCTCTGCTAAAGACCACATGATGTATACTCGCGGGTTTGGTGCTAATGCCGTGAAATCTCGTGGGATTGAACGCCATGACGGATTACCAGACATAGTAATCTCATCGTATTTTATCACAATAGGTACAGTGAATGCTTCTTTAAGTTATGACTTGTTTATTTCGAAAGTTGCCTGTCGCATATAAAACTGCGCTTAGGAAGAGATAATTAAATCGAATAACTGAAATTCAGTAACTGGCAATTATAGTTCTTTTTGGAATGAATGTTATATTAATTCATATAAGCATAATAAGCTCCAACTTCTTTTACTTTTTTGTAGTAACTTTTATGTAGGTACCAAACAACATACGTATACCTAGCTACCTAGCTTAGAGGATGGTTGTTTAATAAATGTGAAATTAATTTAATTTAGCTTTAAGCGCTTTATTGAGCAGTGTTTAACAAAAATAATAATATCCGTACAGTACTACAAAAATAGATACCTAGTTAAGACTGTAACTCACTTTTTCAGCAGCATTTCCGCGAAACCCCACAGGTAGGATGCTCATTCGAAATTTCAAAAAAGAATGTCACCTCGTTTGTAGGTACTTTCATTCCGTGAACTAATGGAAAGCGGGAGCGTGACACCATCGGGGCGTGACCTCGCGCCGTGACCCGTCGTCGCGCCGTGAAATCCGTCAAATCGCCGTGCGCCCGCGCACTACGGCCGTGCTGTACTTTACGGTCAGCAGAAAAGATATTTAGTGTGTGCGACTTTTAGTGTAGGATAGAAAGCTTTAAGAATTGAGAAATCGTTTTAAAGTAATGAGATGGTTCCAAGGACTGTATATACTAGGTATATTTATCTATCTATAATGTTAAACTTAGTGACATTTAGCAAACATAAATAAATAAACGCACGGTTAAACTGTATCTCTTATAAATATTTGCTCATATCTTGTACTATGAATTTTGATAGTACAAGATATCATTTATTTTACACATTTAGACTTTCTGTTGTTAAGGTTTTTAGTATTGTTGCAGGACTGTCGAGGATTGATATAAGTGCTACTCGAACACACAGGCTTTTCAAATGAATCAAATATTTGTATTGAACGAGTACCTAAATAATGTACCGTTAAAATACTAAAAGTCGTATCGTATCATATACCTCAAGTCGTGAAAGCGAACAAAATAGTATCCACAATCGTATCGTATCGCCTAAATAGTTTGTGATGGTGAGTGCGGTGACAAGCATGTGTGACCGTCGACCGTGGCCTCTCGCACGCTCCTAATCGATGGGCAAATTAGGGATGACCACTAAGCCACACTCTTCCAATAATTACGACAATGTGGCCGTAATGTGCAATGGTGCGATTTAATTACATACCCTTTGGCACACATAAAATTTGGCAATTTTTTTATTTTTGTTGTAAAATTTTACTGTTTCGTTTCCTTTTCATGTTGATTGATCTTTCGGGTTATTTTTGGGTGGTTTCAGTTTTTAGTAGGTAACTTAACTTCCGGTTTACGTAACTGTTAGTCACAATGTTGTAGATAATAAACGTGGTTTATTGGCATCACGATATTTCTCTGGTAATCTACGTTTACCTTGCTACCCGGCTTCAAGTTATCAAACTTCAAAAAGCCGTTATTTTTTTGTTTCAGACTCTACAGGTAGTATAATAGTACCTAGTAGTAAGTCTCAAACATAACACCAAAACGTTATTCTACAAACATTTGTAAAGCTCACTTGCTAACTCGCTAACGGATCGTTTATAACAAATAAAACAGTTATAATCATAAGTTACTAAACAAAAGCGAAGCTAAAGCTTGTTAACGACTCTTCTTTGTTAGTTGTTAATTTCACCCTCGACAAACATAACTTAACATTGGTTATAAACATCTGACCATTGTCCGGAGAGAGGGGGTGTTGAAAGCGACTCACGCGCACTCCGAGTCTTCGACACGAGTACACGACGCTATTGTATGACATTGTAGAATTTCTCATCTTTAAGTAGTAGGTACATTACTGTAAATTTTATAAAAATAGTCACTGTCACAGACGAATAGTCAGGTCAGTGTTGAGTTTTTAAATTTTACGTAACCTTACTATTCAACCGAGTGATAAGTATTAATACAGGGTAACATGATGATAGTTTTGGCCGGAATTGGCGTTGTTTATTTTCTTTTTTTTTTTCACATTTTGTATAGCTGTTGGTTTCCCACATGACAAACCTTACTGTCAATTAAATAAAATCGTCATCTTCAAGTTTGAATAATTAAAAATGGAATTGTACTCAGATTTTAAATAAATATTATTTATTTCTAATATTTTGAAATTTGAAATAAACAATATTTATAATTTTGAGAAATATTTTATTTATTTCAAATAAATATTGTTTATTTCATAATATTTTTTTAATTATTGTTGACGAACGATAATAATTAATAATTTATGATTATTTCTGAGGTACAACGTACCTATGTCAATGCTAAACTGAAATATAACTGATTGAACAAATTACTTATTAGTTTTACTATTTATATTGTAACCGAGGTTTTGATTAGTTTTCAGGGGTCAAAATAGTCAAGGGTTGCTTTATATTTTGAAAATCAAAATTTACCGTCTAGATATTTCAAGTATGTGAAGTAAAATATAGGAAGTAGATCACAATATGGTAAGTGGCAAATAAACTGTTATGACTCTTGCATTATTTATAACCTCTAAAACAAATATTTTGTTGTTTCGTTTGTAATACTATTAACATACGCTGCTTTTACGAACTGTGTGTTTTACACTGTAAAACAATAAAATACGAGTGAAAATTACGTGTTAATATTTACAAGTCAAATTATGTACTCGCAAATATGTATATGCAGTTGCAAGTACTGACACATTGAACTATCGAGTGTTTAGACAAACAAACATGATAACTTTTTTTGCATGAGTAGGTAACTGTCAAAATATTTTTTTAAAACTTACTGGTTGTTTCAGAACTAATGCATTCAGGTAGAATATTAATTTAAAATTAAAACATAAAAATTTAGTAGGTACATGTATGTAATTAAACAACATATTTTTGCAAAAGTTATATATTTTTGTATGTTTGTTAGTATAAATAGCTACTTATAATGTCAACGACCCTTACCTGTATAATTATCTTTTGTTGGCTATACCAGTCCTTTTAGATGTTATCTGCTTTGCATAAAATTGAATCTCTAAACAATTTTATTAGATGTTTGTACGCGTCTGCACAGGACAGGCAGCAGTCTTATATAAATAAAAATAATGCAAATGTTTTTCATATATTAATAGGAACATAATTATCTAAAGATCGAATTTTACAATGTTTCGTGTCTATGTAACCTAAAAATAGGTTCTTTTTATATAGATACTGCGATACTAAATGTGAGTAGGAGTAAAAACTGTTGTTATGAAAACAATAGATAATTATAATAATTATATAGTGGAAACTCTCACAAAATGATCAATTATTTTGCTCCAATTCTAACCACTGCAATAATTCCATAACATTACGATGCTAGCCGAAACCGTAAATAATAATCCACTAAAAATCTGATATAAAAACATGTCGGATAATTACTCGCGGGGAATAGTCCCATGGGGGCCAGTCATAAAGTACGAGAATGTTCTTTAAGTACACCGGTCGGAATAAATACGATACTTGATGGACTGTTTGTGTCATGGAAGCGGGTTTGTGCAAGCATTCACAGATTTTGATGGGGTAGCGTTGTACAGTCGCTGACGATAGTGGTATGGTATATACCTAGTTATTTTTGACGCAGTTGATACTTCTCTACAGACTGAGAGTGGAATATCAATCTTTATTTGAGTATTTGTTTATAGGTCAATTTTTATATGATAGCTACACAAAAAAATTTACTGGGTACGTACGAAATATACTTCTAAACAATAGTAATTAATGGCATACAATAAGTTTGCTTACATACAGGATTAATTTAAAAGGAGTGCGTATATTCAACGAGGTATTAGGTGCATAAAACTCCTTTTAAATTTATCCTGTATAAGTACGAAATAAGCTATAACACAAATAAACTATTATCATCAAGTTAAGGTCTAAATACTACGAACTAATATAAAAATCATCGCATTACACAAATTAAGCTAACATCAATATACACAATTATTAAACCTTAACCCGAATCAACAAAACAAAATCTCAGTACAACCACTGCACTCGACTATACCGAGGGGTGGGGCTGGGGGGTACTTGGCAGGGGAGCGCACACCTGGCCGCCGCAGCTGCGTGCGCGGGCAAATCTCACGCGCAGCTTCCTCACTGCGCATGCGTGGTGAACATACACACACAAACATACACAGGCGCGTACACGCAGCAGATCCACACGTTTAAAAGTACAAGCGTAATTACTCACACAAACATCCTACGTGTTGAGTACATGTAGACATATCCGTGTATTTACGTGGAATGTATCCACGTATGTGTGGGTCTTGCGTATACACACATGGGTATGCAGAACTATACCTACAGATATACCTACAGCTGTAAGTTCATGTAGTGATTATATATACTTAGGTTAAGTAAATAGGTATGTAACTTCATGAGATTGTGCGTTAATGGTATACAAATTAAAGTCTTATAGGTATAATTTAAGATACTGTTATACAGAATTCTGTTTGTTTTTCGTAGCCTTGTATGACGAAGCAGTATCGTGTTTTGTAAGGAGTGTTTAGCTAGTTCAAATGCCAGATAAATATTCGTTATAAAATTATGTCAAAAGTGTATGGCATCCGGTGGTTGGTCCTAATAAAGCTCAAGATAATATGTTCAGTTTTTGTTTTAGTCGACTACTTAACGGTCATCCAGAAAGACTGGCTGCAATTTAAAATAAACATAAAGTAATTACAAATGAACATAGAGTTAGATAAAGAAATAGGTTCTTAATTTAAACTTTAATCATTACCCTCATGAATAAAAGGCAAAAAAAGAATTATTTTCAGCCTAGAATAATAAAAACAAAGAAAAAGATGGATTGTTATTTTTAAAATGTTTGTATTTCGAATGCCTTTTTAATCACAAAGCTTTCTTCCTTTAATTCAAAACTCGGTATCGTAAGGGAAGCTGGACTAAGGATGTCCTTTGACTAAAGATGTTTCCTTTGCACAGACAACATGTTGTGGTATTTAAGTATAATTTTGCATATATTATGTATTTAATGCATGAGATTCTTAGAACTGTATTTGTCTCGAGAAATATGAATATTAGATATGACATTGATTTTCTCATCTCATTAGTATATAGTGAACTTAGTCTACTCTTGGGCAGGATATTAACGGTCTTGATCGAATTCATCATCTTTGCTAAGATCATGTTCAAATAGCCTAGCACAGACGTATTTTAAAGTATACTTTACTGATAATTCGGCGACATTTTATTAGCATCTATTTGCACTTTCCTTTAGGTTTTTATTGCTGCATTCTTCATAAAGCTCATACTTCATAGCACCAGATTAATTTCCCAATGAAAAACGTTTTGAAACGTAGCTAGTGATAGGAAAGAATCATAAATGATTAAGAAAATGAATCGTTTTTAAAAAGTCAAGATAAAACCTATTGTAAGCTCTGTTTGTAAACAAAGGACATTGAATAAACAGACACAAATAAGAAAAGGATGAATTACGGAAGCATGTGCACAATACTATGAATTCCAATAAATTGAATTCACTTTCATACAATTCATTCTATCATTGAGCGCAACAGGTTACATTATCACTGATTTGCCACAAAACCTTACCATCTAATAGTTTCATGAATGGAGGATTCCTAAAAAACATTTCTTACAAGTTGTATTGTCTGTATACAATGACAGGCGCCATTTAACAAAGCGCGTTTTACAAGTGTACAGTTCACGATAGCTCTTTATGATGCAGCAATTTAACTGTGACCTCTAATGTTAGATGCGGATGCCCTCGGCTCGTCGTACTTTGTATCGGCACGGAGATATGAGGCGGGTTAACTTATACTGGATAGGTTTTAAAAGCGTGATATTGTTGTAATATCAATAGTGGCAAACTTTTTGTCGTCATGTGTACTTTTGTGAGTTAGCACCGATTAATGTAATTATGTGCGCGGCGCTGTCAGTCTCGATTACAATGGACCGTTTAATTGTTACGATTAATTTTATAACACAACAATGCGATGTTTAAATTGTTATTCAATAGAATAAAAACGATCGCTCGCGTATTGTTTAGGTGCTAATTAATGAATGTAAACAGTTGATTGTTTGATGTTATCATTATTCTAGTTTTAATTTGTAATTAATTGTTATGAATGATAATTTCGTTTTAGAGATTGATGAGTGCTTTAAACGTTTATTTGTAGTATGTATTGGTCGTTGTTAATGTCTACGACTGTTGAAAAATGATATCATTTCAAAGCACATAATCTCACTGAAAGTTGACGTGGTAGGTACACACTATTGCTAATTCTGCATCATGTTATTTTTTATGTTTTCAGCCAATTTAACTAAGAGTCAATAATGTTCGTCAATTATACAGGATTAACTTTTATGGAGTGTGTATATTTTACGAGGTAATCAGGTGCATAAAACTGAACAACTTTTACCACGGAACATAGGTCGAAATCTTAAAATTGAAAATCAAATTCATGCACCTGATTACCTCGTAGAATATACGCACTCCATAAATAATAATCCTGTATATGCCTCTATGAAAAACACACCAAACTATTATAAAAATGATGTCCGTGCTTATTATATTGTATTGTACAAAACATATTTGTTGGTTTATAACTCGCAGTTAAGCCTGTTTCGTTGGAAGATGACTAAGAACTCGGATGTCTACTTTCTATCCTGATTTACAGCTTTCGCTCCACATGTATATTGGTCTAAGGCCTAAGGTATATTTGTTATGGTATATATAACAGTAGGTACATATGTAGGGACGTGTGCCCTCAGAAACATGTGCGAATCGCGTCCCACGCCCCAACGCCGCCGAACGTATTTAGTTACCAGTTTTTTCTCCATAGAGGCGGGATCTCGTTTCCCACTGAAAGTCTACACCTTTAAGTTGCACGTGCACGAGTTTGAACAAAATGCCGGCAAAATACTAGTTTTTTGGTTTAGTTAACCCAGTTTTAGATTTACTGCCTCCTAGATACGCAATATTTGAGTGAATCATTCTAGAACTGCGTAATTTGAGTAAACTGAGATATTTTGTTGGTCGGTTCCGTTTATGAAATTGTTGTGAAACTAATGTATTACGAATGTTGGAACCAAGGAGTTTATAGTTTATATTATATAGGAACGGCGAGAGTAACAATTTATTAATAAATTTTAAATACTCGTTTGGGTTAGTCACTGATATATTTAATTCTAATGCTATTTGTCTGACAATACTTCTTGTATCCCTCCCAGTCGCGTATTATAGAGTTAATTTAAATAACTCTGAGCTAGTTTCTCACACAACCTAGTTGTTAAATTGACATTTTGCTATCCAATTTTCAATTTAGCCTCGTGTAAGGGCCTATTTCACCATTGTCAGATAACTTTTATTCTACGAATACAATTGACGGATTCCTCGAATAAAGTTATCTATAAAAATGTGGGTGGGGTGAAATAGGCCCTTAGTCTAGTAACTCTAGGTTAAGTTTTACGTGCAAGTTGGCCTAAGAAAAAGAAATGTGATTCCTCTCCCTCGTTCGGACGCAAGGAACGAAATGTAGATGATGAAATACAGACTACTAGGCGAAGACTTTCCAAAGCTGTGAAGCTAATATAAAGGCATTTTCTTTGGTAGACGCAAAGGGCAGATCTAGTAACCAAGATAGCTTGCAAGTGAAGCGTATAGCGTTACTCGATATTGCATTAAAAAGTTTTCAACTGTTGAGACTTAAATAACGTGTAATGTCGACGGTGTATTGATATTTGTATTGTTATCATATACAAGTAGCCTGAAAATTTGTTTTACGGTATGTTAAAAGAGCTCTCCATGCATTCATCAGTAAGTTCGACTGAAGTCGGGGCAATCCTTTGAGCTGCAATCCGCAAAGACACAAAGGAACGGAAATCGACGCTTAAGCTCAACCCGCACCGAATTCTGTTTTGAAGATTAAAAATAATGAGAGGTTACGTTTTTTTAATACATATTGCACCGCTTTCTATACATGCACCATAAGAACTTGATTTCCAAATTTCAACCTTAACTTACTCACTTCAATGTTAAAGTTTGAATGTTTCTAATTTTTATTTTGGTTCTTTTGTTTTCAGTAACGTTTTATATGTAAAATACTCCCAAAGACTTTTCTAACGGTAGGAAGTAGGTGATTATTGTGATAGGACATCCGAACGGATGCGATCCGCATCAGGTAGATATATTTTTAATTGTTATGTGACCTTGTCGGCTTATAAAGGGTTTAATGTTACGTGATGATGTTTGTTTGTATGTACTGATTTAGTTGTAACTGATTAAACCATAATAAAATAACATTTGCTGAGATTGGAAGCCGACCCCATCATAGTTTGTGATAAGCAAAATATCTGCCAATCTTATCCTTTTCAGAAAAACATAATCTGGTTTTAAAATAATTCTGGTTTCTGGTATCCTTTTCAGATAAATATATTCTGGTTTTAAAAATCTATTTTCCAAATGGAATGTAGAAATCTTACAACAAATTATTACTTATAACCACACCTAATATTAACCATTAAACATGTCCAACAAATATCATCGGACAAGGAAAATTCTTGGAGTACTGCAGAAGGCAGGACAAAACGCAAGTCACCGGCGCAGGCGCATCGGCCCGTGGGGCGACTGCTTTGATGCGAGCCGACGTTCGACATCGGCCGATAGCCGACAAAACGACAACCAAGTTGGCTGCGGCCTTAGTCACTGGTTGAAGCGATTAAGATGGGTTAGGATACTTAGAACCATTGAGTTCGTAGAAACAGCAAGAATGAAAGTGCATACTTCGAAAGGAGAATATTCTACTTATTGGAAGCATGGTATCGGCACCACTGGTTTTCGTAAGTTGCTTGAAACCATTCATTGCAGGCTTACGTTTGCATCGAAGACATACATCGAAATTTCGGTTTATAGTTTTGGAACTAACATTTATGTGTAACATTTTGTTTTCATCTGGTTACTGAAAATCAAAATTAAATACGATTTTGTGAAACGAACTTGTAATAAATCCTTCAGAAACGTTTATAACATAGACCGATATCTAAAAAACGAAACCGCCATCTCGTCCGACACTTGTGAGATGATGGTGTGAATTGAACGCTAAGATGAATAAGCTGCTCTGATAAACAACTGCGAGACTTTAATTGGTTAGGATCGTCGTTTGTTACCGCAAGATATTTTGTCATTTCATTATGAGGATTATGCCAAGTGCAGGTATAATATCCATGTAGGTGTAGGCATGTAAATTTGTGAATTCCCGATTTGATAATGGGCCTATACAGGATTATTTTTTTAAAAGGAGTGCGTTTTCAAGGAGGTAATCAGGTGCATAAAATTAAACCATTTTTCCTCAGGAATATAGGTCGAAATCTTAAAATGGAAAATGAAATTTCCTTACAAAGTGACAGATCACGTGACTTATGTTTGTATGAAAAGTTGATTTTTAATTTTAAGGTTTCGATCTATGTTCCTTGGGAAAAGTTGTTTAGTTTGATGCACCTGATTACCTCGTTGAATATACGCCATCTTTTTAAAATAATCCTGTATATAGTGAGCCAGCAAAAAGGTAAAGTTAATGCGACGATCTGATGTGGATATCGGTTATATTATTTTACCATTGTGAAGGAATATAGTTTTGCGATGGTTTTTGGCACTGTACGATTAACAAGTACAAAGGTATTTGTTAGAATCTTGTTAACGAATTTTATCATTTTATTAATCTCAATAAAATCACACAGTTCGAATCGAAAATTTTATTTATCTAAGACATGTAAAAACGAAGTCCATATTTAATCACGTAACAGCAAAAAGTTTAATCGAATTTCAGTCATAGTACGACAGCGATAGTTACAATAAATGCATTTCTAAAATATAGTTTTGAGAACGGACTGAAGATTAAAAAAAATCAATAAGTCTTATAACTTTTTATTTGTGTTAGATAAGACTGGTACCTATCTAATCAATCAGGAAAATTGGAATTGGCATGTCACTTTTTCATAACATTTTTAATAGAAGTAAAAAGTTCTATTTAAAATACAATGGTCTGAAGTAGGTGATACGCCGTAATAGTATAGTCAAATACCAAGAGGTGCTCACGTTTCTGTCTATTATGGAGTCGGAAAAATTAGATCCGGTATAGAAATGAGATTATTTTTGTTTGACAATTTGTAAGTAGATATAGAAATGATATTTTAGAAGCGAGCAACCAGAATCTTTCAACATTTCGAAAGTACCTGCAAAGTTCTGTGCAAATATATATTTGATTTTGATATGCACGCTACAATATTGAATTGTAAAAGACTATATTCCTGTATTCTTTTGTTTTTATTACTCCATTCTTGCGGATGGTATGTACTTAAACCTTGTTTATATTACCAACCACTCTTAACTAGTTTTATCTACTTCCATCCAGTTATTACGAGCAACTATGGAGAATACAGATATCGTCACTCCGTAACATTACGTAAATTGTTGCCATCTCAAAATAACCTTACATTTTGATCTGCTTGACTCGAGATCGTATCACGAGCGACTTACGGAATGACCCGTTCTTTACACAAAATAACACCTGATTTCTCTTTTGTTCCGTGAAATTCCTTCATTAACATTAAAATGATACAATCAGCATCATTCTATTGATACAGTTCCACGACACTTCGTGATACAGTGCATCACGTGTCGATTTGTTGAACGAACATGTTTCGTGAGTCAGTTTGTTGACGTCTGTACCGTGTATAATGGGAACATGCAGGCCGATTGTGATTCTAATGGTGGGTTAAATCGGCATGTAGAGTCTTAGCTTACTTGTAACTTATTTTGAATAGCATAAATTGGTATGATATTGTTCGTGTCACAATTTGTTGTTTTCGGCCTGTATCTCGTCGCAAAAACCATCATGTTGGAATGTATGTGATTTTGTGAGAAGATTGAATAAAAGGTATTATTTAAAGGTATTAATTTCAATAAATAAATCAGTTAGAAGATGATAAGGAGGAAATATTAAAGATTTTGCTAAAATTATTGTTCTTGTTTATTCTTTTAAGTTTTAAGCACGTACTTAGTGCTTCATTAATAATTTATAATAAGTATTATGAAATCCATATGAAGTACATTTTGACTCATTAAACCACTTGACGATAAGATGTTAGCTTGCTTTTGTTTGGTTAGCTGTCATCATTTTATTTAAATTTTGTAATAAATCACAATTTGCAAAAAAAGATGCATTTAATTGAAATACCTTGATTATTTTTTAAAAGAGTAGGTATAATTTGAGGTAACCAAGCAATAAAGAAGGGTTCTTTAGTAAGACAACTGACGAGGTTTTGAGATTTACTGAAATCGTACTTAAGACCGCCAAGACAAGCCTTATTCCAAAAAAGAATGTTGAAAAAAATAATGAATTAAAACTGACAGATTTTTTCTTCATAATAGTTTAAAATAACGAAACCTTTAACCCGAATACTGAAACGCTAATTAACTTTAACACCTTCTTAAATGTCTATCTGTCTCCACTTTACACCTTGAAGTAACTAGAAATTAAGGCTTAAAATTGATTGACGTTTTTAGTATTTGGCCATAAAAATCTCCATATTTAACATTTACAGAAATGTTTTTATTTTATAGTATACATTATGCTTTTTATTTATTCCTATTTGGAATGTAAAATGGAAGCAATATATCTGCATTTGTTCTCAACAAACAACTCATGAATAACATTTTTATTATTTTTCTTGATTTCATACGGTAACGTAACACTTGAGTCAACAAACAAGCCTTATTGAACAGAACGATTAGATTTTCGTTCACCAACAATTGTATTAAGGTTCTTGAATGGGGTAATACAAGCCTGTGAAAGACTTTCAATAATTGATTCTCACCTTTGTATGGCTTTCCTTGTTTATATTATGTAATTTGTTAATAATCCGTTATTGAGCTCAGTTATTCGTTGATTGTAATGAATATGAATTTGTTTTGACTTAAATTTGTTGTATGTAACACCATGTGTGAATATGTTGTTTATTTTGTATTGTATTATTTTCTGTCACATTATAAAGATCCTAGTGCTTTGATTTTCTTCGAATTATAGAAATGTATTCAGAGATAAACGACAAAGGAAAACATCGTGAGGAAACCTGAGCAAGCGTGATGATCAATGCTTGTTCCTATGGGAAGAGGCCTTTGCCCAGTAGTGGGACATTTATTATAATAATGTATACGTAGTCATTTGTAAGGTGTATTCTGAAAATTACCAATAAATAATTAAATTTAATACCTATTTGTTATCTGTTTATTTTTATAATAAATATTGACCTAGGTATATTTTAAAATGAAATGCAGTCAAACATTGATTAACACAATACCAACGAATAACACGATTAAACCAATGTTGTATATTATTAAACGTGGAGATTAATTACTCTTTTATGATAAAAATTGTTATTAATTATTGTTTTCTGAGGTTTACGCGAATATTAGTTATTGAAATAAATCAACTTTTAAACGGATTCTATCGTGGTTTTTGATTTTAGTTCCCGACGTTTCAACACCTTTGTAGGTTTCATGGTCACGGGCAGACATTTATTAATTATTAGTAGAATGCAATAGTAGGTACTTGAATTTATACATTTTATTTTTATTTTATTGAGATTTAAGCTTTCCTATCTTTCAAGTTGGATCAAACTAACAGATAAGTATTGATGAAGCTTCTAGCTATTTGTTTCGGCATCGGTGACAGCAAGCACTTTAAGTAAATAGCAATTTCATATTAATTCCCAGGTAAACACTATTGTTTGGTTTAATCTGCAAAAACTACAGGAATATAATCCTTTCCGGCGTATAGGGGCAGTTTCGTCTTTCGGCAGACTTTGTGTCGCCGGCCGAACTTCGAAGCCAAATTGGTAATCGTTTGGCGGCGGTGTAAAGCGATTCAGGTGGGCTAGGGTTGGCAGTAAGGATTATATTTTACAGCTATACGTACTATCATGTTTAAGTACTGGTGAAGTTAGAATTTTGTGATTGAGTTTTAGGATTAGGATTGTCAACAGCTGTTTAAATATTTGGCTTTATAGTAACTTGTAACTCTTAATTTTTCTTTTAATTTTAGTTTTAATGATTACAAAACACAAAGATATTATTTTTTTAATTATACTGGTGGCTGTATCAATTTTTTTTAACTTTCTCTAATTAAATAAATTAGGTACATATTAGTAATATTTTTAAAGCAAAACGAAGCAAATAATAAATAACCACAATTCTCTTTTGTTTTTTCAATTTATTATTTAATTACATAATTTGACAACCCTGAGCATTTATTTTTGCAGATCGCATATTCCATAGAAGAGGATTACCCAGTTTGTCATTACTGCTTTCTAGGAAGGTACCTCAGGTAGTCTCTATAGGCATCCTTTGTCATGAAATTGCAATCCATAGTACACGTAATTCTAAACCCTATGCAATCTAAATAAAGTCGCATATCGTTCAAGACATATTTAAAATAATTTGGTCAATTTATTTTCAATTGGTGCTTAAAATTAGCGTGCTTTCAAATGAATGCAAGTAATTATCAATTTATGAATGACGTGCTCATCGGACATCGGGATTTGGGGTTTAGTTTGATCAGCTTATATGTACAATGTACCACACAGCAGTGATATCACTTAATATTTAATAAGTCTTTATATCTTAACAGTAAGGTTCATTTTGTAATTCGTTGATTCCGGTAACCTGTGGTGAACCGTATCCATTGTTATTAAACGTGTTTAATTTCAGTTGTAACGGTTATAATGGAGGTGTGAATAGATATGTTTATCGTTTTATTGTTTTTATTGGCTATTGAATCTGTTGATTTAGTGAGACATCGATATTTACTTAGATGAAGCCTTGTACGGTATATTATTATATTCATTTTGTTTTTTAAAAGTATTTAAAGCACTTTCATAAAGAGTCAAAATACGTTATTGCTTTACGATTAAGAGCTATGGCTTTTCAGAAAGTTAATTAATGTTTTTCAAAACGAAAGACATTTTTTTATATTAGGAACACCTACAATTATTTTTGACTGACTACTTTTCTATCTTTAATTTATTTGTCTTCTAACATAATATAAGGAAATTATTAAACTTTTGCATTACCATTCAACATGGCTTAGGTAAAAAAGAAAAAAAAAACTAAACGAAAACAGAAATGCACTGGTACCAGACAGTTACGATGATAAGATAACCTCAAGATATAACCTTAAACTTCATGCTAGACATGTTTAGAAAAATCTAGAAACGACAGAACAAAAATCTAGGACTAAATATCTAATAGAAAGAAGAATCTAACTTCTCAAATTAAGTTGTAACTTCCTTACAAGATAACCGATAATTAAATTTAACAAGAAGGTTACCAAAGTAAATTCGTTCCCGCCTACGTTTGCCAGTTAAAATTCCAGCAAGACATTGTAATTATATTACAAGTTACTACATTTAAAACCATACGTCAATCATATGGACGTAGCGACGTATTATTACTATATACGATATTAGTTTAATATTGGATTTGTACAGTCAGAGACTTATTTGTTAGCTATTTTAAGAATACTTGAGGCTCAATATTGGTCTTGAATCGATCATAATTTGTTTTAATTACAAGATTCCAAAAGGGGTCAAAGATTTTGCTTCACGTAGTAATAAAAAGAGTATGTATATGTAAAGTTTGGTATTCAGTAAACAAAAACAATATAACCTTTTATCACAGACTTTAAATATAAACAAAATATATTTATGCGTGTGTGTCAAATACATGCATTAAATTACACAACTTTTCATACAAACATAAGCCACGTGACTGAAATGAATGAAAAGTTGGTTTTAAATTTTAAGATTTCGACGTTTGTTTCTGTGGAAAAATTGTTCAGTTTAATGTACCTGATTACCTCGTAGAATATACGCATTCCATAAAAAATAATGCTGTATATGTATATAATAAGGCTTAAAGGTTTTCAATTTAATTTAATAAGGCCTTAAAGGTTTTCAATTTAACAAAACACTGAACGAGTGTACGCGTCGAGTAATGAGAGATGTTCGACGTAATTCTAAACATAATTAGAGTTCTTAATCATGAACTATTCTGAGCTCTCATTAGGTCTTTAAAGTTTTTTTAAGTGGATGCTCAAAATGCCTAGTAATTTATTTATTTATTTAATAGATCCACCAACAATTATTAACATTAAAATATTGTTAATTACATATCATAATATCAGTAAAGGAGTAAATGTGTAAATGACTTATAGGCAGATACCGCATGCATTATCTATTATACCTATATAGGTAATTCCTGTGTCACGTTGTTTGTCCGGGATAAACTCCGAAACTACTTAACCGATTTAAATCAAATTTGCACACCGTGTGCAGTTTGATCCAACTTAAAAGATAGGATAGCTTGCATATCAATTATATAAAAAAAAATAGATTGCGAGCTGCGGGAAACAGTTAATTATATTTGTTAATATAAGTTATATTAACAAATAAAGTAGCTATCAATAATCAACAATTCAATGTAATACATAGACTTTGAGAATGGGAGATCAAAACTAAATTCATACATAACACAAAAAAAAACAATTTCAGTAACAATTAATATACCTAACATACTAAATAATTACTACGAAGACCCAGCATTCGAATTGCATCGGCCATAAAAAACAAAAAAAAACAAAGTGAACATCTATAATATAACTAAAGCTATTTAAACACTTCAATGGAGAATTGGCACCTAATGTGGTTCTTCGTAATATTATAATGTTATGATGATAATCCAAACAAATAAAAAAGAAAAAAGAAATAGTGTGATGTAATGAATGAGTCCCACTGAAACTTACTGAAGTTCATCGACCAATCGTGTTTATAACTTCTTAAATAGTATGACTGAACTTGATTTTCCGTATTCTGCATTATAAAAATAAGTAAATAGTCAAGATAAATTAAACCTTTCGTCGTTCATAATAAGGACGTGGAGTAAACATTTTTACAGAAATAGAAAAGTTAATTGAAAACAAGCGTAACAATTGTAAGAAGGTGGGGTTTCTTTCCAAGTTCATTGAATTTTTTTGTTTATTTTCCTGTTACGTCATTAATCCAACTCGTAACTTCTTTTAATAGCAACTGTTTTTCTCACAGTTACACAATAAATATAATAATATTAAGTCATACTTATGTAAACGCTGCACCTAATTGGCTACTTTTCAATGTTAAGAACCTGTTATTTTCCCACTGCTGGGCTTACTTCTTCTCTCATACCTGCAGAAAAGAACTAAGTATCTGATCAATGATTTAAAACAATGCTTGAACTATCTCGAAAAAAATAATTCTTCGATTTATTGATTCAATATTGGCACTGACTGTACGATTGCAATTTGTATTGAGTATGATAAGAATTGATGATATTTAATAAAGGCATGAGAATTTTACGAGTAGTGCGCAATACAGAGGTCAACGTAATTACAAGTTAGCGAAAATGTTAGCTTCACGGCTTTTTTACACACGTTATACGTGTGATAGATAGATGATAAAAAATTAAAAGTCAATAATTTACAGGTACTTATGTAAAAAGATGTCGAAATAGATATATGAAGTGGCATTTACAGTGAATATATAAATACTATTTTTTTACTCGATTGAATTCACAATTCATTTTCAAAAAACTTTAACTTAGTTCTTATTCTGTTTATTTTTTTGGATTAGTGATGTACCTACACTAATCCCAAAAAATAAACAGAATGCTCGATATATCGTGTGAATTGGGCCAAACTTACATCGCGTCGAATAAAAAAGCCATTATCTCCAAATAATTACTACATCGGTTATCGCAACCATCCTACGTTTGCTGACATAATACAGTTAAACGCACACCGCCCCCTATCGGGGGAAATTGGAAATAAAATAATATAATAAGTTTGTCATGCAAATCGGACATTAGTCCTCTAATATCCCTTTTGATTTTAAGTAATTTACATGAAATTATGTGTAGAAAAGTTATGTAGGCATGCGGAAGCGAGCTTAATGATAAATGTTTTTTTTTCTATTCGATTACGTAGATAAATGTAAAGATGTTTATTGATATCGTGAATTATCGTGTAATCGATTGCGTAATCGAGGCGATTATATCGGCTCTAGAATTTTGTTAAGAATATCGATGAGAATTTATTGTTTTCAGTAATTATTTTATAATGTTAATTTAAACGCGGAGATATTATTGGAGGTAGGTATGTGGAACACTGATCCCCGAATACTAAAACGTCAATCTAAATCTGTTTCTTTAAGGTGTTAAGTAGCAGATTGACATTTATGAACATCTTAAAGTTAATTTGCGTTTCAGTATTCAGGGTGAGAGATCAATAGGGTTGACAATCAATGAGTGAAATTAATAATAAGTTCTCAGTTGTGAGTACTAGTTAGTTAATTTTTTAAAGTTTCACTTTTTTAAAGTTGGCTTAGTAAAATAATGCAAATTGACTCTCACTGTAATACTTTTTATTAGAAGCGTAAGGCTTTCTTCTTTTATGTTACCTTATACGTAAAATATTGAAGAATTTTCAATTTTACCCAAATAGTTGTTTTTAAAAAAAATAGTTTAACCAGTAATTGATTTTAAAATTTCGGAGAATTATATAAAGGTAACCGTTTAATCATCGCAGTAATTAATTTAGTTTAGCAAAAACTTGTAGTAGACCGCTGTAGGAGAAACCAAAAAAAAGTATTCCATCATCATTAACGAGTTGTGAAGTCTTAAATAATAAGTTTTTAAGTATATAAAATACTTATCAGACATGTTGACTGTCAATATGAGATTAAAAAAAGATTAAAAAAATACGCAACATCCTAAGCTGAGGTATAAAGTTCAATAATTTACCATCTTGAAACGGACCAACTAAAACGCTTGTTATGTGATGATTTCTGCGAGGAAGGAAAAAAAACTTATTGTTTTTGTTTGCATCGTCAGCATTCAAATCCATAGTGTCACTAGGTATATGATAAAATTGTTTTCAAAAATAAATTTTAGAAATCATCGTAGCATACCAGATACCTATTTGTTTAAAAGTTATTTTACTAAACAAAATTTTCCATACCATATAATTAGTCGTTAATTACTATTTTAAAACAATTAAATAGATCTATACGCCAATTACGTTATTACTCGCCCACTATAGTTCACGCCATTCCTGTGCCCCTAACTTATTACCACCGAGGTATGACACGAAAATTATTGCCTACGTATTATTTCTCTATGCAAATCAACTTCCCGTAAAAGGCTAGCGGTTTAATTTGCGAGGAAGCTACAGTTTAGGATAACATAAAAAAGGCATTTTTAGTGATCTTCTTCTGTTGTTTCAATACTCAATATTATAATTATTTAATTTGAGGTGAAAGTTATGAAACTGGCGTTGCTATCTTTGCATATTTGAGTCAAATGTTTAGACCCTATACAGAACATAGACAAGGTACATTTTTACAAGCGTTAACGATGATAGAAATCGGTATGACAAATGTAAGGAAATGACATTTTTTTTGGATATGTCACGTGACTTAGACTTGTAACTTTCATACATTTAAGCGATTCGATCAGTGATAACGTTGTAGAAATGTACCTTGTCTAAGGGGGCAGGTATGTTCAACAAGGGATAAGGGTGGGAAGAATATATGTCCAGGGTGTAAAGCAATACAAAAATCAACAAAACAGCTTCAATTGATTGCAAAGATTAACACAGGCTGAGTTCTTTTCGCATTACCTGAGTCATAATTTATATGATGGAATAGTAGCATATAAAATGTTGTTTGTGATTTGTGTTTTGATATAACCAATGATTGAACTATTTCCAGTAATGTCGGCCTGCATAGTGTTGTTTGTCATAAACCTAGATTCTAATCAAAGAAGGTACCTAAGTCGGGATTTAAATGCACGGCCAATATATTGCAGTTCATGTATTAGTCGTACAAAATGTATCAAAAACTGCACTAAACTTTGTCTTCATAATTTTCATCTTTATACATGTTTTTGTCTTTACTAAACCTCAGGCCAAGTCGATTACCTACCCCAAGCCTATTCTAAATATAAACGAAAAGGAAACATTTTACCTTCATAAATAACAAGTGACACGTGGATTACGTAGAAAATTAAGTACCCGCGTATTTTTGAATTAAGAACGCGACACGATTATTGTACGAAATGGGTTTTCATTAATGGTTACAAGTGTTTTTAATATTACAACACGTTCTTTATTTAATCGTTGGTTGTTGCGTGAGAAACGCGAACGGCCAGTAGCAAGTTACTTTTAAGCACTCATATAGTACAAAAATACATTTTCAGTGTCATTTTCGCATCCTGTACTTTATTATGGAAAGATAAGGGTTATTATTGTGTGTTTTTGGGTTTTCGTTAGTTGGTGGGTATCAGCTAGGTGGTGGAAATGTGCAAGGAGCATTAATCACAACAGAATTAGCTTTGGCGATCCGCTCCCAACTGTCTGCGGAGAATTTATGCTGGTATCTTGAACAGAGGGGGATAAGTAGCTTTTAATTTTTTTTGCGGATTAAAATTTCGTCGTACTTGTCTTCGTTTTGTTTGTTCGTGGTGATTTTTGTCAGCAAATTTTTAAACTAAAGAGTCAGCGGCTAAAAAGATAAGAATTCTATAATTGCAGTAACTAGGTCTAAAAGTTTTAGCACAATTCATTTCCATTTATATGTCTTAGATATTTCAAATAATTTAAAAACGTTATTAAAGTGAATAAATTTCAGTTTCTTTTTTCCGATGCCAAATTTAATAAAAGCAACTTAACCCGTATCACTGTTTGCATCGAGTTGATTTCGCGCGCAAACCACCTCCGCGCCGTTGGGGACCGCATAAATACTACTTAACGCTCGCGACACTCGAAATTTAAAAATAAAAAAGAATAAACACCAAAGAAGCAGCAGCCAGTGTCAGAACGAAACTTTTAAATAATTACCGGGAGACGCGTCGAGTGGCGTCCCTAATGTGTGAATGTGTTACCCATATCCAAAATAATTTTGTTTTGAACACACTTTTTATAGATTCCAACGTTATTTATTCGGGCAACCCCGTTTAGCGTCTCTGCGTAATAAATAAGATCGTGTCGTTTGGTCTCGTTAGTGTTATGAAATAATGGCTTGTTAAAGGTTGCACGAATAAAGGTCAATGATTCGTGTTATTTTGCGGTTAATAAATAAAGTTGTAGAAGTTTAGCACTTGACTGTTTTCAATGCTATTAATAAAAAGGGTTAGCTGTAGATAGCTGACCCTTTTTAGAAGGGATTTTTAGCTGTAAGTCTGAGCGTAGATTTTGACTGCTTCACTGGACTTTTTTCGTAACCACAAGGGGCTTCAGCCAGAGCAATGGAAAAACTAACTAGGTTAGCAACGTGCACTAAGGGCACCCCCTGCAGGGCTCGAACCTCGACTTAGTGTGTGGCTTTAAACAACAAGAGAGAACTGGGTCTAAGTTTATATTATTATGGGTCATATTTTTTTCTACAGCTGAACGTACTATAGTCTGTTCATCTATACTTGTCCAAACATGTAAACAAATATGGCGTATGTAAGAAATGTCAATAAAATTAGTGATGGGAAACTTTGCGTGATCTATTCAGAATTGTAAACTAATTGTGGTAACATACATTGTGTGATTTTTGAGAAAAATCGTGATTTGTAATTGACGTCGGTTTGTTTACAATTTGTGACAAGTATAGATGAACAGACCTTACATCTTATACATAAACCAAAATGAATTGATGATAAAACATCCGTCATGACTTCAAAAATATGTTAATGATAAACCGTCGATATGAGTTCTAAAAAGACTTAAATTAAAAAACCGAAATAGTCCTAAATGCAGCAATGACAGTCGTCAGTCAGTACTGCAACAAAATGAGTGACGAAATTCGAATCAATCAAGATCTTAAACGTTTCAAGGAAAAATATCATATAACAACAGTAATATTTATGTATTTTCACCGACATCCGACGTCCTTGTCAATTGTCGAACACTTCGATTTGTGTTGCAATGGTTAGATTTTACACGTACTGCTACTAAAGCCTATTTAAGTAGCGTGGTACCGAAGTGGTATGTGACACCAAAACGTCACGGCAATTAAGGAATCGGCAAGCTCTAACCTCGCTGTCAGCCGACCTGCATTGGGCACGCGGCTGATTGGCACGCCCGAGCCATAGAACTGCTAGATATGGCATGAATTACTACAACGGTGTTCAAATCTACGCGGTCGTATTTTGAGGTTTCGCATAACTATCAAATGGTTCTGCTTGTGTTTTCAG
This sequence comes from Plusia festucae, assembly GCA_950381575.1. NCBI lineage: Eukaryota > Metazoa > Arthropoda > Insecta > Lepidoptera > Noctuidae > Plusia > Plusia festucae. The sequence goes on from OX494434.1 coordinate 11,573,614, forward strand.
GAGAATTTTTCATTACTATGTGTCAGCAAATAAGACTTGCCATGTTGACACAATGATGTACCACTTTTTGGGGTTCTGATATTTATTTTGAAGCGAAAAGTTGATTTCTGGGTGAGATACACTGTTTGAGTTTGTGTTCTTAGTAAATTGCAGCTCAGAGTTTGGATTAAAATCATACGTCAAAATGTTACTACACAATAGTTGTAGAATTTCTCTAAACACCGCTAATGAGACACAATTGATTTTCTATTGTAATGCGGCGACCGGTCGCCGCTCGGGGACGAATAGGTGAGGAATTTTGAAAATCGGTCCACAATCAACGAAGATATCGGTGGAAATACATGAAAAAGATACATCCACTCGAACATAGAAGCTTCTCCTTTTTGGAAATCGGTTAAAAGGTTTTGCACGTGGAAAAATATTGATCCAGTCATGTATGTCAAAAAGTATTATTATAGTACACTGGCAAGTATTTTGTACTTGCATTATATTATTTTTTCTTATTTATTAACCGATTTCGTTCTAAGCACTCACCTTAAAACAGTCTAATCCAGTACACACGAACTCTCCGTCCATTGGCATCTACAAGTAACATTTATCATATATCATACCAGTTCGACGTCTCTGACGTTTTCTCTTCCGTGGGTGACAGCATGTTAGCTGGCCGAAGACTTTATTGTGTATCTACTGTAATATAAGATGACTGTGCCAATAATCAACGTACATCCGTGTAAATGTCTGTAGTGATGGGAATTTGGCATCGATAGCGTTCTTATTTGTTTTGATTCGATATTGCGCGATTGTGTTTTGTTTTCTCTTGAAATGAGCTCCAATAATGGAGAATCATTATGTGATTTGAAGTATTACTTTTTTGGATGATATGTTATATCATGTAGTTTTGACGTCACATTAATGTTATACTTGTGGCAATGACGTTTGGTTTTATACCTACCTACTAATCCTATGCATGTTTTCCAGTGCATTTTCAGATTACTATCAAAATTATTGAAGAATTCCTTGGGTTAACCTTGTAGCGCTAAGAAAGGCGATAGTTAATTAATATTAATTATGCCATCCATATTTGTAATAAATTTCGAAAATATTTGTAAAAATAATGGTAAGAGAAACATTCATGTAAACCAACACTTCTGAACAACTTTGGTCTACTCAAAGATAAAGCTCGTGGAAGTAAAATGTTTAGATTTTGTTTCAAAAAGTTTGAAGGGTCATCTCAAACACTTCCTTTCATAACATTGTTTGATAAGTATGAAGAACTGTTACCATCACTTACAAGATTAAAAAAATGAATAGTATCATCCCTCAGAATGCAATATTTTGTTAGATTTAATGAGTATTTTTTTAGTTAGAGATGCGAAAAAGAACATGTTATAAATTACAGGACATTTTTCAGTCCGGTGACTAATAAGCAGATAAGACTGCACAAAAAAGAAATAACATTTACAACCTCTTTGGTATCCTAGCAACCATTACTCACTTTAATGCGTCTAGCGTGCAACTACAAATGCAGTACCGAAATCTAGAACATTTATATACAATGTCAATGGTCACAGTCGGCCGTACTTTCTAAAGCATATAACTCGCGGGCGACACTGTGATTGGCGGCCGACATACTTGCAATACGTCCCGTTACGAGAGGCCCTACTACATGTTCCTTCCTTTGATTTCTACGATGATATGTCGATACATTTAACGATAAACTTTGCAAACAAATGAACATTTAAGTAATTAAGATATTTTTTTTGAGAAATAATTTAATTATGATTATTATTATTTATTTCAAGACAACATCACATACATTGCTCCAAATCCAATGTAAGTAGCTAAAGCTCTTGTGTTATGGAATCAGAGACAACGAAGGTACCACAAACACCCAGACCCGAGACAATATAGAAAAGTGTTTTTTTCTACATTGACCCGTCCGGGGATCGAACCCGGGACCTTAGAGCTAGTGGCACCTTGAAAACCAGTGAATACGCCACTCGACCACGGAGGTCATCATAATTCAATGGAAACATTTTAAAATACATAATTTACAAAGCCAATTTGAAAAAATAATAATTACTAAACTTTTGAAGATTATTAAAGAATTTGTTCCAGTCGTCTTGTGTTTTTACAGTGTTCTCAATATGACTCACCGGGCTGGTAAGATGCTGCATACAAACTAGAGAAAGTGATTCTCAAGATAAGTCCCAAATTAATTAAACTAAAACTGCAGAATAATTGCAATTCATGAGTGGTAACTATCCAATAACTTAGCATAACTGTGTTTTTGCTGCACAGTTTTAAAACGGTCTACCGATTTCATTTCACTCAATTTCAAAAACTTTTTCCTTGTAGAGAGGCACACCGATCAATCGATATATTTCAAATTTACCACTTAACGACACTCACGAATCAATTCTAACAAATTTGAAATTGAATTATTCATGCGAAAATGTGGAAATTGGTGTTAAATGATAACGTTACATTTAATCGATTACTATTATCGATTTTGTGTTTAAATCTGTAATCGATTTCGGTATTTACTGTAGTAATTTGAGAGCAAATGGTAGAGGTGTCGAGTCGGACTGGACCACTCGATGTCGTCGATGTATTGTCACTCGAGTGACACTCACAAATGTTTGCCACTTAACAAAAACAGGGTTGCATCGGCTTGTGCTACGATAGAGTGCAAGAACTTTGACTATGTTTACACTATATGTCGGGCCAGAAATATCTGAAAATCTCTTCAATATACATAAAAGCTTTTTTATCGTAGCTTAGCAGGTACTTACCGAATACCCTTATGGTACATAGTATTCGAACAGCTTTCAAGTCTTTTTTCAAGGATAGTTTACATGAGTATTGGTATTTTATATTCAGGGTTCCTAAATTCATCAAAAAGATTTTGTACGTCTTTTATTTGTCTTCTTTAATATTACATACACACTATCACACACATAATCACCGAATTGTCACTAATTGTAAGACGATTACTTTTAAACCTATATGTTAATTCTATGAATAATTTGTTTTATCTACTATTATGTTACTTTATGTTACGGATACATGATGTACTCAGGGTGAGGGCCTGGTGATCTGTCAAACTGGGTTTCCCTAGTATAGACTCCAGTCTCTCACAAAGGAACATTGTGCTAGACTTAAGTAAGAAAAATATGTACCTTTGTGACGAGAGAAATAAAAATTCATTTAAAAAAAAAACATTTTCGCTTTTATTTAGCAGAATTCATAAATTTGGTATCGGCTATTTCTCTATAGTGTATCCTTATCGATATTCCGATTAATCTCCACCTAAGTGGGATACTCGTTTTAGGTGAGTTCACCACAATAGTTCAAGGGTAGCATTTGAATTCACGACCTGTCGATCGCTCTTGACTGGCTTTGCAGGCTATTGCCCTGTACCCCTTTGATAACATACATACTTACGTTTCGAGGTTTTTATAATCCGCCATCTTTTGTTCCAGCACTCTGCATGCGCGTAAAATGCATCTGAAAATGTATTTTTTAACTAGGATTTTTTCTCCAAGAAAGTCCAGTGTAATTCTATTTACCGCTTATTTTTTACATTATGAAATGTATCCTGTGAAAAATTTTTTGATAGTTTAGTAAACACCTTTTATAAAAGTATTCATTTTTTTCTATATAGAAAACTTTCTCGATAGCAGTAGCAGGTTGTCAATAGCTTTATTACAGATAATAAAATGCAGGATTGCGTGATCCACACTTCGCAGCTTACAAAGACACTTCAATTAATTCAGTGTATCAACTTAATATACAGCAGTTGTAATGTGAACAAAACACACTCAAAGTATTACTGCGGTTTGTCAGCAAAATTATTCATCATTATACGTGTCTAATCGGCCAGTAAACCTTGTAAGCAAAACTGCTTTTTTAATCAAATAAAAAATATAATTGATCGGCGGAAGCTATGATACTGGTATTTGTTTCATTTGTTCATACCAATTCGATCAATAGAGTGGAACTGGTTGAGGACAAAGTTTTTTATAATTAGAACTTAATTGTATAAGGGTGCCGTTTAGCGTATTCTAAATATGAGTGATTAGTGTCGACTCGATAATTATAGCCACTCGATTAACGGAGAAACTTAGAAAAGATTTTATAAATTCACGTGCTATGTTTCCTTAAATCTACTTTAATATTTGTACTTTATTTACCCGGTTTATAGGTAATAAATCTTCCACAGGCACCATAGCAACAAGAAAATGCAGTATACTCAGTCAAAGTATACTATATAAATAAACACTTAGGTCGTAGGGCTTTGAACGCAGACCTGTGTACGTCATTCCGAGAAAGACACACCGAGGGCGCGATTAGCAACGCCAATACTGCACACAATAAATCGAAACACACATGTGTATAATAATAGGTTCGTCGAAAAAACAACGTTGTGTACCTATATACCTAATCCGCCTATTACGTATACATACCTCGTAGTTTATCGACTCGACTTCGATGTCCTTCGGGGCTCCTCCAAACTTTCTTGCGTTCGGTCACACTGGCGCGCGTGCTCAGAGCACTTTTTGCTGGCTTGGGTGCCGGCACCGAGATATTGAAATAATTGCTTTTTCAACGGCACGGCGTGCAAATGACATTCGAGATGGAGGTCGTTTTTTTAACTGAGTGTACGAGATGGAAAATTGTCTCGTGATGAAATGTTTGGTTTGGTGATAAAATGATACTTGGGTATCAGTTTACACGTGGATAGCTACAGCCGATACGTTGATTTTGAATAGCATGTTGTTTTTTTTTCTCGTTTTTAATATCACATGAATTTTTAATCTTTAGGTTACACAACCTTTAGAAGTATCATACATTCCTGCACATTATCAAATACTTAGTAACTATCCACTAAGTGTATATTTATTTTCAGTTACAACTTCATATGCATGACTCAACTACCAATAATTCGTGAAGACAATAAAATGATTAGCGACGTGGCACCCGGTGACTTAATGAGACCCGGCGTGGTTGCAGCTCGGTGTTAAAAACCTAAATTGTGGTGTGAACTTTCACAGTCAGCGGTTGCCGCGGGTTTACAGCTAGCAAACCCTGCGGCTTCGCTCGAGTTTTATTTAAGGGTTAAGTGCGCGGCTCGTGCGGTTCTGCTCAACATTCCTCAGGTCACTGTAAGTACTGCTACATGTTTATTTAACACTTTATCTAAATATTTGGTAGTTAAGTATCCATGAGGACTTAATGAGAATTTTGAAAATTGCCTTCTTGCATATTTTAAAAGAGTTGCATGACCCAAAGTTAGAAACCGTTTTGTGGTTCTCGTTCTGAAATTCTTGGAAACAATTTTTAGCTAGCTGTATTTGTATATAAAAGTATCTAACTCAAACTAGAATATAACAACAAATCTTAAGCATGGTCCTACGAAGATGGGATGATTTATATTTAATGACGAATTCAGTTTTTATAAATAACAATTACAAATAATTATTGCAAAGCTTTCTAACATTGACTGTCCATAATCTACATTATATCGCCACAAAATATAACGGACAATAATCGAAAGTGTGTTATTTATTTTCTACGGATTGAACTCGACTGCTCAGTGGCTCCATATTATGTGTTGGCACGTGCCATCGGTATCTAATCTATCTAGTATATTGCGAACCGTTTTCCTTATACACGAAGCCATGGAGAACTCTTTACCATGCAGATCTATGGTAGTCGCTATGGTAAATTTTGAGATATTTTACAGTTTAGGAAACATCGTTATTGACATCAATTATTATGTCTATTGTAAAAAAAAACTAAAGATATAACTAATCGTGGACAAACTGGCATTAAGGTAGTCTAATGGCTAGGGCGTCGGACTTGCGATCATGTGGGTTGGTTCGAATCCCATCCATTGCATCCTACCGACGTGAACCCACTCGTAACACAAGTCTGCTTAGTACGAGGGGTTAACAAGAATACAAGTAATGTGCGACCCACAACCTAGTTAGCCTTTCTTTAAAAAAAAAAGAATGCCTTCCTTTTTTCAGGCATCTTCCAATTATACAAATGAAATAAAGAGAGGATATAATATTTTTCAAGTCCATGTATTTGAGTTCTAAATCGTAATGGGAATTATATTATACTATGGAATATGGAATGATCCTTTAGAAATCATACGGGGTGTTAAATAAGTATTCGTGTATTTAATAGTCCAGATAATAAAGGAATGTGGAAGCAATGCGAAGCATCAGGTGGCGTATTGTTGGCGATCGAGGAAAGTAGAGAGGTCTTGTGAGGAGTGCTTATATAATGTTACTGGTGAAAGCAAAAAATAAATTGGCTGCCAAGATAAAAATAAACCTTTTTATATCGTCTAATAATGTGTTTTTTTCTATCGATATATATTATGTTGAATGTTGGGTGAAAAACAAATGCCGTCACATTGGTAGCACCGATGCAGAAAACGGAGGTTATAGTCTACCTACTACCTACGTCATGACAAAAGAAAATCTAACAATGAAAATACATGAACTCACTGATATTGTTCGCCGATTTCTCGTCACCAATGCTAGGTGTCACTTATAATGTGACTTACTTCTAAAATTAGGTCACACAAAAAAAGTTTCAAATTAAATTCTCTCGTTCAGGAGATTTGAGGCCAGTTTTTTTATTTCTAAGAATTGTAGTTAAGTTTTTATCAACACGGCCTTTACAGTTTTTGGTACGGTGTACATCGACAGTCTTACTTTTCTTCGATAAAATAAATTTAGAACTAGTCTATTTGTATTCTGTCCAAACACAAATAGGTTTTGAGACAATTTAATAGTACAGGATTGAAGTATCTACGATGAAGATTTATAATTAGGGAGATAATATTTTTAATTATTATTTTTAAGCCTTGAAAAATCTACAAACATTAGTCTCCATAAAGAGGCCCAAGGAGAATTGACTAGCTGACGTTCACAAAAGAAAACAATACGTTATTAATTTCATTGATCATCATCTTTATGTTAGCCACAAGACTTCCACTGCTGAACATAGGCCTCCCCCAATAAATTCCAGAGCGGCCGGTCGGAAGCAATCTGTGCGAAAACCGCTCATCACATCACACAAGGTCGGTTATTAATTTCGTTACCAATCGTAAATAATCAGATAAGCATGCAGCACACCTTCACGGTAACAGCTGATGTTACAGGAACGTAGCTTTACGATGGACCCTCCTGTCAAATAATCTCGTGTCCGGAACACATCGCACATGTCTGCTGCAACGTGGTCCGAAGATTAACCGCGACGAATCGCCGAGACAATCCTCCGAAGACAAAGGCCCTCTCGGTTTGTCATGCGCCGTAAATATTTTGGACATCGCTTTACGGGGCCCGTAGTTTTATGATGCTTTCACGCTGACACCATTGTCTGGACGACGCCCGTCTGATTAGCCATGCCCCGACCAAGGGACGGACGTCTTAACAAAAATTTAACGTTTTACTAGATATGGCCAAAACAATAGTTTTTATGACTATATTTTTTGTTTGCTACTTAACGATTTGTTGAAATGTTTATGGGTGATGTTTGTTTGTGGATGTGTAGCTTGTAAATGATCTTTATCTTTGTTAGCTACATTGCAGTAATTGATACCTGTTTGGTAGAATTGAAATTAAGTTGTGACTACTTAATGAGAACCGTGCATTTCTGCAAATAATTCATTGTGTCTTATTAATGGTACCAACTGGAACTCTAACTTTCTAAAGGGTACCAGCACAGGCGACGGGCCTGTTGGTCTAGGGGTTAGTGACCCTGACTGCTGAGCTGGAGTTCGTGGGTTCAATTCCCACCCAGGACAAATCTTTGTATGATGAGCACGATCATTTGTTCTGTGTCTGGGTGCAATATATCTATAATATGTATGTAGTTGTAAACATATAAGTATGTTTATGAGTTGTCAGGTAGCCATAGTACAGGCTATGCCTAGTTTGGGATCAGGCCGTGTGTGAGTTCTGCCAATATATTATTTTTATTACTTATCTGCCTTTAACCTTGCGGGAAAATGAATATAATATAATATACTGTAATGATAACTACGAAAGAGATAATTGATGTCCAGTCTACTTTATTATTGAAGTGGAATGCTAAAATTAGTCATGCGACTTTGAGTGATTCCTCTGTCAAGTCCGTCCAATTCTTTGGCTGAGTGCGATAACTGTTATCATCGGATCCGTCAGGCCATGACTCACTTAGCAGGCATTTAGGTACCGGAAGATGTTCACACCAGCCGAGATGGTAGTATTTAGCGCAAAAACTGTGTTCTGAGCCGGTGCGCAATGTGGGCCGGCGTCAAGGCTGCGGCAACCTTGCTGTTTGTGGAGCGTGACGGCGACCGACGTGTTGGCACCCACGGCGTGACGTCACTGCCCCCCCCTCCGCCCCAAGGTGCCTGGTCACCTACTGAAGGCACCAAGTAGCTGAACAATCTGTATGAACAAAGTGGTTAGGTTTGATGGTAAGTAATTTTCATTTGGAAGTATACACAGTATAGTTTATTAAAGCTACCAAAATAATTACGAAGATCTGCGGAAATTTGGCAAACATGAAATGGATTTGGTGAAATATTTCCGATAAATGGATAATTTCTAGGGATGGGCCGAATGTGGTTTGTACCGAATACGAACTTCGGCCGAACATTCGGTAAAAATGAAAAATTCGGCCGAAGTTCGGCCGAACTTCGGTTCAATTTCGTCGCGCTTTTTCGTCTTGTGACTTGTTTACGCACTTGCTGCAAATATTGCTAGATGTGCCCCACCAGCACTCCGCGCTTCCCCGCGGGGCCGTTAGCCAACTAATACTGTTTCCATTCGTTTATTTTATTTTTGACAGCTCGAGTTCTGAGTTAAATAGTGATGGCCTGATGCGTTATCGAATCGATTTTTTTAACAAACGATTTTATTTGTGAACAAGTTTTAATCGATTTAATACATATTATATTTGTATTTTATTTTGTTTATTACAAGTAGGTACCAAACGTTTATTTTCGTTGTAATAATTGCAATTATTTTAAATTAAAGTCTTATTTAAAAGTCACTACAATACGTATACCTTTACTCATATTCATTAATTTGCAGCAAATACATTCGATCCTAATAATAGGTACTATATAACGACTGTTTTTGTTAGCATTTAAATGTATTTTTATTTCAAAAATGATTCCGATTAAAAATATCATCACGATTATTACATAAAATTAATTCGATTCAAAACCGTTTTTATTATCTGTGGCCATTCGTTACGAATGGCACAACTCTAAGTGGGCGTTACCCGTCAAGAAATTATCTATTTTTATTTCAAAATATTGTTCTACAGTAATGTCGTACTTTATAGGCGTGAACTGTCAAAAATAAAATAAACGAATGGAAACAGTATAGTCATTTGTAAACTGTAAAGACGACACTAGCTTGTCACGTGCTATAGTCTGGTTAAAGATTTTTTTTAGACCAACTATTAAGGAGACCAATATAATTTAGTATTTTTATTAAGTTAAGTACCTACCTATGCAAAAATTTCTAAAACTCATTATTAAGATCTTCCAGTTTCATTGTGTGTTCTGATTAGGTAAGAGAGTTTTCTAATGGTTGGTTATTATTGTTTAGAAAAGTAGTTTAATTTTTGTTTTTTGATTAAGTAAGAGAGATTTCTAAGACTTGTTGAGAAGAGCAGTAAAATTTTCTTTTTGATTAAAAAAGAAAGATTTCTAAGGCTGGTTTGGTTAGCAAGAAGAGCGGTTTAATTTTGTGTTTTGTTTGATTAAGTAACCAAAGATTTTTGAGACTGGTAGTTGAAAAGACCAGTCGTATTACCCAGTAAAATGGGTTGTGTAGGTCAGATAGGCAGTCGCTCCATGTAAAATATAGTATTCAGCTAAATCCGGTAAGACTGGAAGCCGACACCAACATAGCTTGGGAAAAAGGCTAGGCAGAACAATTTAAAACACCAATTTAAGTTTTTTGTTTAACCCGTATGACTTTTAATAATTCAAATAAATGACTATGAGTATATCAGACTTATTTTATTTCACTGTCACTACAGATTTTTTATTAATTTCTATTATGATAGTGCAAGTAGGTATATTTAGTGCAGAATGTTCGGCATTTTAACCGAAATTCGGCCGAATGACGAAGTTCGGTTCAAGCTGCCGAAGTTCGGTTAAACCGAATGTAAAACGAATTTCGGCCCATCCCTAATAATTTCTTTGTATCGCAGTATTTAGCTTTTTGCAATTTTTAACGCAAATATGGACGAAATTGCAATAGTGAGGCATAAAATAGGAGTATGTGAGTGAGTGCATACTTACTAGTACTTGTTTTTGAAACTTGTTGAAAATGTTTTTAATACTATAATCACTTTGTTAAAATATAAGCTTAAAAGTCACCTACATATCGAAGGTTAGCGAAAAAAGAAAAGCCATCACGATCAGTAACGAAATAACTTTTTGCTGGGAATTCCTAAAATCTCAATCTAATTCAGTCGTTCAAGGTCCATAAGAGGTTTTAATGAAGAAAACTGAGCATCATATACGGACAGGACCTATAGTTAGTAGTCTTTACAGTTCTGCAACAGACCGTTACACTTTACCGAGTGGGAAATATTCAATTATGTCAACCACATTTGTAAAACTTTGCGGTTGTAGTCATTTGTACTCGCGGGAGGGTTAGATTGTCGTTTGTCTTTTATTTCTATTAAAAAGATGATTTTTTTTCGCAGGTTATTTTGATTTTAGTCCGTGACGTTTCACCACCTTTGATTTGTTCATCTTTTTCATATCTATTTATACTTGTAATTCCATAATTATGAGGAAGCAATAGGTTTCTTGCACGCACAAGGTAGAACGGGCAACATCAGGAGATGTTGTCAAGATGAATACTAACGCAGTCTGTCCGTGACCATGACACCTTCAAAGGTGTTGAAGGTTGGGAACTTAAACCACGTTTTAATCTGTTTTTTATGTTTAGAATTCATTGATTATTTGGCAGGTCCCATCTTAAGATAATTAAATGTCAAACTCTTTCAAAAATAGTAAGTTTTTTATCATCATTTTCTTGGTCTAAATAGGTTCATCTGTCATACATTGACGTAAGTGCAGAGTATTATATAAAACAATCGGTATCGATCCGAAGCGCGTGCAAGAAACCTATTGCTCCCACATAATTATGGAATTAAAAGTAAACAGGTGTGAAATTAAGCTCACTTTTTGTTCAGCTAATAGATTGCAGAGCACTTTTCCGTCCCGTGGCTCCACTTACGTAATAACCTTTCATTACAGACCTACAATCACCTAAACGCACATTTAAAACACTATAATTTCGCACTAAACAGAATGATTTGGGAGTTTCGTCTCGTTATAAATTTTCTACTTTTGTTTTTTACGTACCAATTATGGGCGGTGAGAATTTCAAAGTGTTTTTTGTGGAGATTCGAACGCTTGATTGATGGGCGATTATTTTTGGGTCCGTTTTGAAGATGCTTCCGAGTTGTTTTGTTAGACGATAACAACAATCTTGGTACGGTTGGTTGTTCACATAATTCTATATTGTTCGATAACCTTCTCATTGTCACTGTAATTGAATCTAGTAAAGTGTTGGGCAGCTTATTGCTTAATTTGATGACTTGTAAATTGTTTGGCGGTCAATGGTACAGTACTTTTTGAGTTATTGCTTTTTATGATAATAATGTGATATTATGTAGGTAATAGAAAATGCACCTATTTCTACGTATAAATAGTAGATAGTGAATTCTTTTGAAGATTTAGTAAAAATATAATGTTAATAATATATTGTTAATGCATGAAGGTTTTGGCTCTGTCGATGTCAAGATGTGGGTTTAGTACGAATGTAACTTCTGCTTTGACAGGTTAATTAATTAATAGTTAGCTAGCAGGTTACATACAAAATTGATTGTTACCTCTTACCTCATTAGGTTTATGTATGTCAAGGGGTACCCTGGTTAGTGCCTTAAGTTTTTCTTTGGAGAACTGTGAAAGCAGGAATATTTTTTGGAAAAACTTTTTATTGTTTATCTAAAGGTTCAAATTTTAACTTATCTTACATTCATATTAGACTTCAACAATTTTTATTGTTATGTGTTGAATGCGTTATTTTCACAAAACAAGCTAAGCTGCACCGCAGGTTTCAGTGGAACGAAATGCATCCTACACAATACCGTAGGACCGCGAGCTTTTGCAACCATTTCACGGTGATGCCGACAAATATAAGCCAAGACGAATCCGTTCGTAGTTGTTTGCTAAGCGTTTGACCCGGCACCGCTCGCGCCCACTAACCCACTGTTCGATAAGAAACTCCTGGAACCACTGCACATTTGATTCTGACACGTATTCGTAGCCACATAAAGTGCAATGTCCTGTCACAATGGGTATTCATCTCTTTGATGTAATGATGTGTAGTCAGTATCAACTGTTTATTTACTGCCTGCAACTTCGAGATTGTCGGTCGTATGTTTGCGTGCGTGTGACGTAAAGTGTGTTCTATTTCAGTGGTGGTGTGGTTTGTTTTTGTATGGCTGGTATGGGTCCGTTATGTTTCAGTGTCGGTCATGAGTGGATTGTGTGACTGGCAGAAGAGTCTTCAGCTGTACCGTTAGCGGACCGTTCAATAAATTAATTTGGTAACAGCCGTTGCTTTCTAGGGATAAACTTGGATTACACGAGTAGTTTGAGCCATAAAATGCTGCATTAATGCGCATGTAAATATAAAATTAACAGCACGTTAATCAAACATTTTTGTGATGTTAGCGGAGTACCGTGAATTAAATAAATGTTGTTTTGATAAAAAGAATCGAAAGGTTCTGTGAGAAATTTAAAATAATCTTACGTTTATTTTTCACGTAAAAGATGCAAATAATATAAAAATCTCATGTAAAAAAAAAACATATTCACTAAAAATTGTGTGCGTTTTATCTGTCGAACAATATAATGAACTATGTTTTTGTGTATTACATTTGTGTCTATGACTTGACCTTAACATAAAACAAATTCTGTAGGCACATTTATCCATACAAATATACAAATCAAGTCTGACCTTGAACCTTAGAAAGTGGTCACAGTGTATGCACCCGCTGCCTCTTAGTATTCCTACAATACATTCAAACTTCTGTAGTACATAGTTGTATTTATTAAGGTATAATTATGGGTTAAGAGAGTCACTGAACTTCTCTTTGTTTTGAATTATAAGCAGTACATGCTGTGAGCTTATAAGTTTAAGCGGCGGTAGCCTAATGGCTAGGGCGTCGGACTTGGGATCATGTGGTTGCAGGTTCGAATCTCACCCATTACACTACCGACGTGAACCCACTCGTAACACAAGCATCTTAGCTTACGTTAACGAGATTACTAGTAATGTGCGATCCACATTGCTAGTAATCTTTAAAAAAAAAAAAAAAAATCATTAATATTTACGCAATTTTAAAAGCAATTTAGACCATTTTCCAATTAGTATATATTCAGTAAAAACTCATAAATTAGGTCTGTGGGTGTCAATCATGTTATATATTTACAACCTTAAACAATGTTTCTTTTTTATATATTTCGTAAATTAGACGTCAATCATTAGGTACTTGGTTCAAATCGGCGGTAGTCTTATGGCTATGGTATCATGCTTGCGATCATGTGGTTACCGGTTCGAAACCCGTCCCACCCACGTACACTCCCAACCCTCTCGTAACACTAGCATTTAGCTTAGCACGAGGGGTTAACAAGAATACTATTAATGTAAGAACCATATTGCATATTTGCTAGCAAGCTCTAAAAAAAAGAAAAAAATGTCTGACAAAATTCTTCGTTACCAGTATTTCGCAACTTGTTCACTTGATTTTTTAATCCAGGTTTCCTCACGAAGTATATCCTCGCCAGTCTTGTCTAAGGATACGTAAATTAAACATAATTATAGCTTTAAAAAACACACATTTCACACAACTCCCTACATATAAAAAAGGAGTATTTCTGTGGTAAACTCACCTGAATTTAAACCTGCAACCTTACGCATGATTTCCGAACACAGAACCGTTATACCACCACCACTACGACACTATTCCACTTTTTTTTTTAATCGTTCGGCACGTGTGCCTTCTCTTAGCCTCATGAAGGCGCCATAACGTCTCATCTATGTGAAGAGTTCTCTCCACATGAATTGAATAAACACTTGTATGTATGACAACCTCATGTCGTTGATGTGTTTTTGTTTTAATTCCTTTCTATGTATAGAATGTATTTTGTTCCTTTCTTCTGAGTTTAGTAAAATGCATCTATTGGCTTAGATATAGGATTGATTAAGAGGAAATTTGAACTTGGACAGGACATCCGACTTTTTCTAGAAGTAAGAATTTTATTCCTATAATAATAACAATAAACTTATTATTTTTCTCATCCACAAAGGTTCTTAAAAATTAAAAATAATGGTTTATTTTCACGTTAATGGCGGAAAAATAGTTGACAGTCCAGAGGACTTTTAAGAAACAGCTGCAAAATAATATTTACATTTAACAACTTTTGATAGATCTTCTCTTCAATTCCAGTTTGTGGGTATTGTGGAACATATTATGAGAAAACTATGTAAAACTGTTCTTAAATCATGTGTATATTTTGTCCCTTTTTTATGCACGACATTTACTGGACAATAAGTGATTTAAATTCTTAAAGGCTTTTTTATTTATCAATATACACATTACGCACATAATTATGATAATCACGGAGAAAAAATAAATAATGTTAAGTCTGCGCTACTACAATACAAATTACTGGTGACTACGCATTATACTATGACATTGATAACAGAATGATAACAAATAACATTTATCAAAGTTTTGATTGTCATTCTCAATGTACAGCTCAGCTGTCATTTAAGGTTGTTACGATCTAATGTTAGTCATATTGTATGTCAAATCAATTATTTTATACGAATAAGAAATCATTAACGTTAAAAAAACGGGATGTCGATACAGTGGGTTAGGTGACTAATTAGTCAAAAGACTAATTTTTCACCTAACTACTTTACGTAAAAATACGTGTAAAAGTAATATTAATATAGTTCTTAGTTTTTTTTTTTTTTTTTTTTTTTTTTCTTTATTCTTTTAAAAACGACGCCCGCACTAAGGAATTTATTCCTTGTGTCGCGGGGGTTTCACAAACATTCAAATCACATGCACAAAGAACACCCAGACTTGGATCAAGCATTTGTGGATCACACAAATACTTGTCCCATGCGGGGATCGAACCCGCAGCACGTCGCGCACAGTGGTAATTGGCGTGGTGACCTATACCACTCGGCCATCCGTGCAGTCTTGATAGGCCATCAGTTGTTGTGTATAGAGTATTCAATTTCAAATGATTTATTTAGCTATTAGGATTTTTACAAACACTTTTACACGTCACTTTTTTATCTTGATTGGAAAAAGGCTGGGCTGAAGACGAACGTGTTAATTGTAGTCTAAAATACAACCCAGGTAACGCTAAAAACTAAAATAATACATTATAACTGCTATAACAAAACAGAATTAACTTAAGTTACCCGTGCTTCTATAGATAAAGAAATTATGAACATAAATTTTATCGCCGTAGGGTTAGATTGATCCAATTTAATTTATATAAAATAATTTATACACAATAAATTGTTTATTCAATATTTGTTGTGAGACGGGCTCGTGGCTAAGTGTAAGCCGTACGTTTTGACCGATAAAGGTTAAGCCGCACTCGCCGCAGTTGGTCTGTAGATGGGTGACCATTTGTAAAACACTGAGACCCCTCCGTACCTCGGTAAGCGCGTAAAGCCGTTGGTCCCGACAGTCATAAACCTTTGACAATCGTTAAGTAATTACGATTCTGACAACCCGTCTTACTATGGGATATTGTATTACCCAGCAATGGGTTGTGGAGGTCAGATAGACAGTCGCTGCATGTAAAATACAGTATTTATCTAAATCCGGTAAGATTGGTAGCTGATTGAACATAGCTTAGGAAAAGTCTAGGCAGATGGTTAAATATTGGCTATGGTCTAATAATAAAAGTAGGTACCACTTACCTTTTAACAAATATATTAGCAAGGACCTGAAAGCAGGCAAGACTCGTTAGTTAAATATAACTACCTATTGTGAGGAAGCAATCTAAATAAATGACATTTGACGGTGCAAAGTTCCAAAAATAAATATCCGATATGAAATTTGTATCGGTTTGTTTACTGCGGGAGTGTGTGGCTTTGCTTCCTACGCAGTGCAGGGTCGAATCCTGCATAATTATACATATGATTTGTTTTTATTTAATACAAGAATAAATACAAAAATAAATATATGTGTTTTATTTTATAATCTTCAGTGCATCAATGTGAAATTGTGTTCAACTTTTGAATACAGACAAAATAATACGAGTAATTACTTATTGAGTTTTCTTTTTACTTCTTTTTTTCAGACATTATTAAATTTCAGGCAAAAAACAAGAAAGACGAGAAAATAAAATAATATTCTTAATTTGTTTCCATAGTAACTATTATTTTCGCCAAATTTACATTTACAAAAGATACGATAAATCCAAATATTAACAATTTAATACTAAACGACAGAAACATGGAAACACGTATCGAATAAATCACGTTAAAACGCCACATAAATACAAACCTGAACCATTAAAATTAAAACTATAAAAAGCTGGTCAATCAACAACGCCCATTACCTCCACAATTTATCCGAGCAATCTTAAATCTTAAACTACTAATATCCGTGTAAGCTAACATGAACTATTAAATAAAAATGAACGAGCGTGCGATGGTGGTAGATAAGGTAATCCGTGTCGACATTATTTGTTTTTAATTATTCAGCGGCGAGTCCGCCCCTGGCTAATGACTTTATCATGCGATTTATGAGTTGCCCCCGGCCCTTTGTTTTTTATTCCTCGGTGGTTGATTGAGAACTACTGTAGGAGGGACTCCGAATGTGGGTTTTGTTTTTAATTTTATTTGTTTAGAATGGTTTTTACAATGGTCCATATTGGACTCAATGCATTTACCTTGAACATTGCCTGGCTGATTTTAGGGGGGTATAGCATGATTAACACGTGATGAAATATAATTACCGAAAGGACTGGTCCGTCCTACCACGGTAAAAATGTGAGTGGGAGATGGCCATACCCCAAAGTGGGAAAAAATGTTTATTACATTAGTTTAGAAATTAATAAAATAAAGATGTACATATTGTAAATCGACCAATTCCTAAAAGTTTGTTATGCTGTACTCAACAGAGCTCTGAAAGATGTTAAAGCCAGCTAAACTAAGTTACCGTTTTTTTTCGCTAACTAGGTATCTTAAAATGTTAAGAAAGTTTTAAATAGTGTAGATAAAAAAATATTCAGAAAAACATCCCTATAATAATACCAGCTTATAAATGTCCCGCTGCTGAGCCTTTTCTCATATATAGAGGGAGCGAACAAATATCGCAATGTTTTAAAACACTATATTATGTTTTAAAACATCGCGATAAATGTTAGTGATAGCAAATAAGTTTTATTCGAAGTTGCAAAACTGACATTTCAATTCAATAAATTACCCTATAAATCAGGTATATCAATAAATACGCTTTAGTTTTGCAATAAATGGAATATAATCTAATCTAACCCTCGCCGTTATCATGGGATACTTCCGTCTTACTTTCTACGGGACAATGGGTAAGAGCTGCTCATACAATTCCGAGAAAGGCCATCGTTAGTACCCAGTGACCGACTGATAACATATCTTACAATCGGAAAAATTACGCTAGTTATATTAAGAATTTATGTGGTTCAATAAACTGGTTTAGGTGGATGAGTAATTACAGTGAAACCTGGTTAATTGGGATCTGAAGGGACCAAAAATTTGGACCATTTAAAGAGGTTTTCACTTATCCAGTTTTCCAATTAGACAGGTTTAAAATTTAGCTGTCTCATTTACAGAGGCTTTCATTAATAGGAATAGGAAAAAAAATAGGAAGCTTTAATTTTTCAGATGCTGATAATGTGTGCTATTTAGTTATTTACGTTTGGACATTCTGTGATATTTTTATTCACTTGTATGTAGGTCAAAATTTAAGATACTACCTACTGACAAACAAAGCACGTGAAATATCTTGTTGAAACTGTCCCAACCTAATAAATTGTCTCACTTATAAAGGGAATTGAGCTCCAGAGTCCCAATTACAGAGGTAAACCTCGAAAAAATTTAGAAATCAAATCTCATTTAACCAGGTTCAAAACGTCCCATTAACAGAGGTAATTCCATGAAAAAGTGCCGGGACCTCATTGTAGATCTCAATAATAGAGGTCTCTCACTTATCCAGGTCCCACTTAACCAGGTTTCACTGTATTTGTACACGACGTATAATCGTTAACTTGCATTAGTCGGGAGTCAAAATTTACTTAAGTAATTACGGATTTGTTTTATGGGATCACACATACTCACTAATAGAATAAAGCATCAGATTTTATTGTTTGTTTAAACGCGCCGATTTCCAGAACAAGTCGGATGGAACAAAAAAACTTTATGAATATGTTAGCCTGATTCATGAGGATAGGTTACTATTACTTTTATGTTAAAAAAATATAAATACGCAGACGAAGTCGCAAGGGACAGTTAGTATTACATAATTGATAAAGAAAACTCTACTGAAGATAAGTATGGGTGACGTACAGTGGTCGTTTAATCAATATAAATTTTAATATAGTCTAGCTCGAACGAAACAGCGCTTCACGTCCTAAACCAATGTTCTAAAACTTGTAGAACACTAGCTATTCCCGCGGCTCCACCCACTTGTCAGTTATGGAGTAAGTAGAAAAAAGTAGCCTATCTCCAATCTTGCTTGTTTTCCGGTCTAGCTAGCTTTATTTCGAATTTCATCTAAATCGTTTTTTTACGCTTAACAGCAATGTGGGTCGTACATTATTAATATTCTTGTTAACCCCTCGTGCTCAGCGAAATGCTTGGAAGGTAAATGCTAGGTAGGTTTTGACCCGGCCACCACATGATGGCAAGTCCGACGGCATAGCCAATTAGGCTACCACCGTTTACGCTGCTGACACTGACAAAGTGCATTTAATGTCATGTCAGATAAAATTTTCTTAAACACGATCAAAGCTCGTTTTTTCTCAGTACGCCCTTAAACTGTTGACACATTTACAGGTGAATTCTATTAATAAAAAGTCAACGAAAAAAGAATTCTTATAATGAAACATAAACCAATTTCATAAACTCTTAAAAACTTTTTCACAAAATATTTTAATTCGAAGCAATAAACAATTGAAACTCCTGAAAGTATATGACGTCATAATTCGGTATTTGAATAGCAGTTACTCAAATTAAATCATTGAGCATAAATATTTCTTAAACTCATTACGTAAGAGGAAAAATTGTTTGAAATAGGTCGTTGTACGTACGGAAAAGGGGTCGATTATTTTCGTGGAGATCGTAACTTTGAGGTTGTAGGTATACGAGGTTCACTTCTTGACACTTATGTTTTCTAGATTTATCTACTTACAGTTTTCTAGATCCGGAAGAATAAATCTTAGATTTTTTTCTTCTATTTGATTTTCTACGATATAAAAACTAAATTATATTCCATATTGGACAAATAAAGTTTATAACGTGTCTTCTAAAAGAAGTACCAAAATAGTTTTTGAACTAATCAATTTAACAACTTACCGTTTAATTATTATTGACGTCATTTAACTATACCTCACTCATATCACACGACCATACCTATCACTTACCGACCGTTTTGACTATTTATATATTCAAACAAAAGTCCAATATTAATAGCATCAACGTGATAATTAGTTGGCGGAACACGAATCATTTTACTGTTATCCCATGTACCTACACTTTGGCGGTATTTCTGTCCCGAAGGTCGAAGTAATTGCTTTACAACGTTACCCTACCCCTTTACAGTCATAAAACTTTCGAAAAGCCTTTTTTTTTATTTTAACATGAGTCCGTGTTCTGTAAAGCGGTGAAACAAATACTGTATTGTTTTATTGGTCTAGTGGTAAATATTTATTTATTTTTGCCCATAATTTTTTATATCGTTTGTAATTGCTTAAGACGGAATAGGACGGAAGCCTATCATGTCTTATATTTGCCAGTAGGAAGAGTATTTCATTATTCAAAAGCACAATACTATGCATTTTTTTTCTGTTGAATATTTGTTTAGTTAAATTACGCGTGTAGTGTTACAAGTTGAAATAAATATTTCTGTCTTTATATTTTGTGCCGGAAAGTATGATCTGGGAACATGTAAATCTTTTAATGACTAGTATAATAAAAGGAAGTGTTAAGGCTGCGAATTGTGCCATCCTTAGTAACATAATTACACTATAAAGACGAGTTCAAGAAAACCAGCATAAGACCTACTTATTAATATTTAAAAGACATCTAGAGTGCATCTCATGTATTGATTCTAAAAGACATTTTCCTGGCACGATACTAACAAAGATCACGAAAATAAAATCATGAAAACGAGCTATTTCCATTACGTTAGTTCTATAAAATCTAGATTGTGCCTAAACTAGATAAAAACAGAAATGAAAATGCACGCTTAAGTGGTTTAGGAACGTGCTTTATAAATAGGTTCAGCGACCAAAGATATAAATTGGTATTTTGAGTTAAAATCCCGTTTTGGCAAATGGTAATCAATCTTCAATGCATTTGCTCTTACAAAACTTATTTGATGTCAAAGGTGTTATAGATTCAATTTATATTTTTTCAACAAATATTCTGGTGTAGTTTACACGTGTTGTTTTTTGTCAATTATGTATTTTTTTAAGAATTCGTTTAGATACGCTTATTGTCCCATTATGTCTCGAATTGGACATTAGTGTAACCGTTACAATAAATATGGTTACAAATTATACTATTTTTAATGCTATACAAGAATATAAAACGGCGGCTTGGACTCGCTCTTTTTGTATATAAAACACATGCTTTCATTTTAATTCAAAAAATAATCTAAGCACTTTTAATCTAACAAAACACATCTTAATCAGCTCACTGAAGGCAATTGGTTACGTAAATTTTAAAATTGTCAGTATCATCTATTTGATCCATGAAATTAATCATTATTTTACTACTCCAAGAGCTAGCCAAAAATAAAACAAAAGAGTCCAAAAACTTAATTCCTTTTTTGTAACATGGACTGGCCAGTACGTTCGTCTGTAAGTTGTCGTAAAAACGTTCCCTGCAAGCGCAAGCCTACCTGAGGGAGACGTAAGTACCGTTACGGCAACTAACCATTCCAAGAAGGTCATGCTCTAAACTAAGGCTAAAATTCCACTTATTTTTTTTACCTTCAACTACGACTCATTGCTAGCACCAAGGCTGTATGTAGTTTTTAGGGTGGATGTTATTTAGCGTATTCGAAATATGCGTGTCAAATGTTTTTTTTATATTAAATGTATACTTGTGTTGTGTATTTCATACTGCAACAGTAAGGCGAGGTTGCAAGTTCTTCCAAATGTTCAAAAATAAATAGTTCATAACCCAGCTTCCTTCACCAGCCCAGCTAAATATTACTTACTAAAATATAAACAAACAACTTCAAATTAGTTTACTATATTTTTTTGTCAGAAATCTATTTTTAGATACATTTCTCGTTTTAAAATTCCAGAGTCAAAGTTCATATAGAAACGATGACGCTACTCTGTTCATGTTCATACATCAAGACTTATGTTCTGAACAAACCCACACAGCGCCACCCACTTTTAGCCGTTCGGTATCGCCGACGAATCGGCGTTTAAAACCACTTAATGACAAATGTGACCAAATATTGACAGCGTGCAACATAAAAACAAAGGGACACCGCGGGAGGCGGGTTAGGTGTCAATCTCAAGAACAAATAGACGAATGTTTGACGAACGAATTACGTGACAACTTTAGTTTGGTTGTTTGTCCCGCTGTTTGCATTCGCCGCCTGGGAGTTTGGGAAATTAAATTGCGACTTGGAAAAAACGTGGGGCCAAATGTGTCGGCGGATGTACGTAGGTAACTTGCAGGGGTGGCAGATGCATGGGACCGGTGCTCGGTACAAGCCATTCGATATGATTTTTTTCTAAGAATATGATACCGTGCAATTTTGGTGATTTATTTCATGATTTTAAATGTGTGTGCACTGTGATTTATATTTAATTAGACAGATTATTTCCTGAATGATTTTAACTTTACTTATTTTTCTTTATAATGAATCTTATGTAGTATAGTGAAAGAAAAAATTGAAACTTAACTAACGCACCTACTTATAGCTTAGATTATATATGTACTTGTAGTCAATTCTGGGGCACAATTTAATCCAAGAAGGTACTTAATGATATTCGAAGCGTTTCTGAACGTATGATTAGAAAGCAATGGGCCAGTGGCCCAGCAATCATCGCAATGACATGTCGCGAACCGTGAGAGGAAACAATGGTCGCGCCGTGGGAACGCGGCGTGATTGCCCACCCTCGGGCAGCGGGTTTGAGTCCCGGGTCACGTTGCGGAACGGTGGGGTGCGAAACCAGAGTGCGCCAGTACATCCGGAATTCTAAATTTGTGTATGACTTTTGAATAATTTTAATAAATCTATTTTGGGTCATAGACTTTTGTTTTATTCGCTAAATTATTATTTTGTGTCCCTGTTCGCTTGGTGTGCAGGGTTTAATTAATTGCTTTGCTTGTGGGTACTGCATCATAAAATGTTTGGCAAAAATATATTACTTCAGTTCCAGGCCATAAACTCCCAATAGTCATTACATGGTAAAATGTTTGTTTAAGATACGTCTCAAAAATACATATATCATTAATCTAGTATTTCATTTGACTATTAAAATCTGTTAAACATAAAAGATTTGCTTTTTTGTTTTCAATTGAGTTCTGAGCATGTAATAAAAATTGTTATTGCATAATTTTAAGCTATAGATTTTTGTTTGTCTGATTTAGAAATATATAAAGATTTTTTGTAATACCGACTAACAATCGTAGGGAAACAATGCTTTTCTACAAATGGGATTTTTCGAAGTATTTGCATGTTATAATATGGTTCACGTCTACGAGTAGTTCTAGATTTAACCATCAAACTGAGAAAACGGTTTTACGTATCTTAAATAAACAAAATGTCAGTAATATTGTACCTATCTCAAATGATAGTAATTACAAAACTTTTTTAGTGTAGCGTTTCACCGGCTCTAGCCGTAAAGTATATAAAAAGCGTTTTTAATAAAAAAGAAGAAATCGGTAACAGATTAACAGTCGAGACTTTCACGCTTTAAAATCTTTAAAAAAAACTTAGCAGTACATAGTACTCGTAGATAGAAGATTGTCAAATTTCAATTTTATAAATTGAATTATATTCAGTGTTATCATACTTAAAAATAAATGGTTTTGAAAGAAAGGTAAAAAAGGCGTAAATTAAGAGATATTTTATATTTGGTTACATTAAAGTTTTTTTTACATAATAATACCTTAAACATATAATACCGGCTTATAAATATCGCACTGCTGGGCACAGGTCTCTTCTCATATAGAACGAGACCATTGTGGTATATAATTGACATTTTCGAAACCAACAATGGTATTGTACCCTAAAATTTTATTTTATTAAAAGTATGCTAATTTAATTAAATACTTACCTTGTTTGCCATCCCTTAAGAGAGTGCAGGCGATATAATTTATTAATTACTAAACATATTTGCGACTTTAATTACTAAACATATTTGGCAAAGGCATAGTGACTTACAGCCAAGATTGCGAATTAGTTCAAAATAAATGATATTTCACAAGTACTATCTAGTTACTGCCTTACTGTGACTATTAAATATCTCAATAGTCAGTCAGTTAGCCTTCCTTATAAAGAAAATCATGATATTGTATTGGAGTCTAAATTCAGACAGAAAATTCTTACGCAACTGACTTTTGCAGTAATTTAACGGTATTAACAGCCATACTAAGTAACATATGAACGAACAATTTCTTAAAATAGTAAACTTCAAGTTTTAATTTTGAAGTTCAAAATGTACCTAATCGTTTATTGCAGGCAGTTTTCTTTCGAAAATAAAAGTAAACAAAACATACTAATTATTTTCGTGAAATCTTTGTTTCTGGTAAAAAAGAAACTGTTTAAAGAATAAATCGTTTTTGCTAGCAAAATGAGTTGTGGTCAAAGCTTGCTAATTTTTTAAATTCAAAAAATATGGAAATAGAATTTGTAAAATTCATAATTATGTATTTTTTAAAATTTTTGGTTTAAGTGTGTTTGGGATACTTTTGTTTTTTTACTTCTTTATTTTATGTATTCGTTTTACTTTTTTTTTTAATTGGCATAGGAATTAGATGTGTCATAATACATCTTACATCCCCACAGTAAAGTTAAGTGAAAATAGTGTTTAAATGATCGTTACTAAACATCGGGGCGTTTCTCGGCGGGATTAAGTCGGTTCAATTCCCGGGGGTGGTAAAAGTGCCCGAATTCTATCAACTCGGAGGGATTTGATTAAATCCCGCCTCACCCCTTGCGTGTTGACAGTAATTGATGGAAATGCCAGTTTCTTACGGCTTAATGTAGAGGTATGTTGCGATTGTAAATCGAGTACTCTCAATTGTAGTATAGAATGTAAAATAGTGATGCCATTTTAAGATTATTCAGATTGTTGTTTTTTTTATGAAGAGAATAATGATGTGCCTACTGAATCAATAAATATGAAAATGTTGAAAAATATTTCATCTTCATATTCAAATATTTTGTATTAAATGCAAAATAGAGTAATTTTTTTTTACTAGAATAAAATATTATTATAGTAATAATCAATTTATTTTAATTAGTCGAAACTAAATTCCTGAACCATTTAAATAAGCTACCTGTGACTGATTGATTAAGTAATTAATACAATTAATTCCAAACCACCCAATTAGATGTTTCAATGAATGTATAATTTGATAAATAAACTAGGAATGGAGCTTTGTATATAAACTTCAGGCATTATTTACCTATTTAGCTTTTCAAAGCCTTTAATTATGTTAGAACGACAATAATGTTGTCACGAGCCGACATAATAGTGTTATTATCAATTATTGTGAATTATTTATAGCTATTTCAATGAAGTGTTGTATTGTATGGCAGTCAAATAAATTAATACAACAACTCATATTACATTAAGTGTAACAAACAAATAACAAATGTTAATTATTTCGGTCGGGCAACGTAGACGCAGATAATGCGTTGAAGTCTTTTCTATGAAAGAAATGCATCTAAAGAGTCGTTAGCTCAATTTCAAGAAATTTCTATGTTTTTGTGTGTAAATATGGAAATATTTGTTTTCATCTGAATTGTTTGTATTTTTAATTATGAATAGGGTATTTCGAAGATAGTAGAAATTCTTAGTGGGTAGTTCTGCTAAAAATATTTGTATGACAATGATTCTTATCATCATTAGTTTGACCATTATTTACTTTTAAGAGTTTTTTTTTAATTTGGTTCATTGGTTATTTGAGTAATAGGTACAATAGGCGAGCGTCGGTGACGCCGCCGGGGAACACTTGGGAGTAGAGAACAAAACAGCAAGTACAATTTAACGCGTCGTTTATTGATAACTTCATCTTTTTCTTCAATATACTTTTGTGTCCACTGACTATATAACACTCACTGTACATTTTCGTATTACAATATTTTAGTCTTTCGAGGCTTTATAACTTTCGATTCCATATAACAAATATTTTGTACAACGCACGTCGGGCGTACGAGAGTGGCGTCGTGGCACGACTTATCGCTATCTACCTACTTTACCGACTAACTCCAACTTCAACTCTAGCCATTAACACTATATTTACAAATTGTTCAAATTTTTTTGGTATTCAAATTACCTCGTTCACTACATCGTCTCTCACGCGAACCACAGTCGGAACCTCGCGTCCATCCGCACGACACGACTTAAAATATTTTAACTTAAACCATGAAAAAATACAATAATCATAATATAATACAAGAATTCATCAACAACATTAATTAATTGAACGTTCTGCCGTCGGTCGAAGCCGGCGGCTCGCTAGTCAACAGTCCGCAACACTAACATGTCGGTACATTACAAAACAAATAAATGGACATACCTAGAAGTATGCACGGCCGGGATATAACGATCACTGTCCTAACGCGAACCCCGGGTCGCAACAAAGTCACTGAGTGGCGCGCGGCGCTCGCCCGCAGCTCATAGCGGCGGGATGTCGATGTCGCACGCGAAGGGCGACTCTCAGATGAGCGGCATGGCGCGCTCGTTGGCTGCCGCGTACCGCTGCTCATCAGGCACATGGTACATGTTGATGATCTGGCTGAGCTCCTGCTGGCCGTACTCGCGCTTCATGCCCAGCTGCTCGTGTGCATGCGCATGCGACACGAACTCGCGCTTCATCTGCGGCGGCGGCTCGTGCGGGAACTCGCGTTTCATGCCCGGCGGGCCCGGCGACACCGGCTCCGACTTGGCGGATGAGCCGCTAGGCGAGTGTGAGGCGCACGACGGCGGCAGCGCATAGCCGCCTGGAGAGCCTGGCCCCAGCCCGTAGGCCGATGGCGACGGCGGCTGTGGCAGGTATGGCGAACCTTGCCCGCCGCCATAGTACTGCCCGTAGCCACCCTGCTGCATCTGCGACACGTCGTAGCGCGGGTAGCCGTACGCCTGCTGCTGGTAGGCGTTGGGGTCGTGCATCATATAGGACCCGTTGGGCATGTACCCGTGCGGCGTCATCTGGTACACATCACGCGGCTGTTGAGCGGCGGGGGCCGAGCTCCGCTGCGCCTCGCCGCCTCCTAGCAGCGCTCCTCCTCCAAGCGGGTACTTCTCTTGCTTTTTAGCGAGGGTCTTCGTCTTCCTCCTCGGTCTGTATTTGTAATCCGGGTGTTCCTTCATGTGAACCGCGCGAAGTCTCTTCGCTTCGTCGATGAACGGTCGCTTTTCTGATTCAGAAAGGTCTTTCCACTGTGCACCGAGACGTTTTGATATTTCCGAGTTGTGCATTTTGGGATTATCCGAAGCCATCTTCCTGCGCTGCCCGCGCGACCACACCATGAACGCATTCATCGGGCGCTTGACGCGCTCCGCGTTAGAGTTTTTGCTGGTATTGTTATTGTTATTGTTGGGTGGCTGATGGTGTTGTGGCTGGGGCTGGTGGTGCTGTGGCAGTGGTTGGTGGTGCTGGTGTTGCAGCGGCTGGTGCTGCGCCAGTGGCTGCTGTTGCGGCAGCGCCATCATGCCGCCCAGCGCGCCCAGCGAGCCGTAGCCGTGCTGTAGCGCGTGGTGCGGCGGCACGGTGGCATGTAGGCTGCCGCCCTTGAGATCCGTCTCCATCGTCAACATGTCGTCTTCCTGCGGCGCGTACAGCTTGCCGATCCTTCGTTCACCGTACACAACGAGAGAACCGTCGGTCGCTCACATGGACTCGCGGCGGGCGCGTGATAACGTGTCGCGGGACCGTGCGGCGCGGAGGCTACGTGCGTTGTGAGGAGGCTGCGGCGCCGGGCGCGGACCTGCGGGTCCCCCCGCGCCGCCGGCCCCGCCCCCCGCACGCCAGCCAATCACCGCGCGGCTTTGGGCCCCGCCTCGCCCGCGCTCCCCGCCGCCGCGGCCTGCATTTTTAATCGCGTGGCGAGCGAGCAGAGCGTACGCCTCGCCGCCGCCTCATGCAAATCTCAATTTTGTTTGCCGACGGTGGCTGCAATCTCAGCCTTAGTTTATGTTGTAAACTACACTGGCATTACCTGTACACCTTATTGTTTTTTTAATACAACTATAAACACTACTACTTCACTTATATTGAATAACTCTACACAAGTTTATTCTCTCCAATCTTCATTCTTATCATCTTCAACCAAAAAGACTAAATTTAAACGAATCAAATGACTTAACAACAAATAATCACAGCTAGATTTTTATTTTTCACCGCATATTTGTCGAGTAGACAGAAAATATGTTTTTCAATAGCTACGCACAGACACAATGTAGTTTGTTCAGCTGTAGTGAGTTCAAGGCCCGTGTGACAATGTACCATCCACCTACTGAATGAGAAAGAACTCGCTTACATAAAAGACGTTACTTTACAATCATACGGAAAACCACACGCGATTCTTCTTAGTCTTAAGGTTTTTAGTCATTGATGTACTTTCACTGGGCATAAGAACGCACTAAGTAAGGCTCTATCTACATAAAAATAAAATGGAACCGGTAATCAATTATACTAAGGATGATCTAAATTAAATTAGAATAAAGAACCATTTAAATTTAAATTACAGGCTGGAAAGAACGTTAGCTATGGATAATTATAAAAAAAATAAGGAATAAGACTAATAAGATTGACAGAATGTAGATTAGATACCTACCTAGTTGGTTTTTTTAAATATATATTTCGTATTTCTTAATTTTTTCAAGGAATTTATTTTATTGCGTTGTTTTCGTTTTATTAAAGTTAGCTTTATTTTATAAAGTAGGTTTATTTTTCTGTGTAAGAAATAATTTGATTTATGTATTAACCGTTAAAGACATTTGATAATTAATCTAAATATAGATACCTAGTAACATATTTTTATTTTTATATTCACGAGGAATAAAATTGACGTTTGACAGTTTTTGTATAAAACAACAGACAAAATTTCAAAATTATTCCTCGAATAAAGTTATATAACGATGTAAAAAAAATCAACCCAATAATATTAAAATCGTTATGATAAATCTAAGTATTAAAATTGTTACAACTCATAATATAGAGATGATGAAACTGTAAACGAACAAAGTAACAACCAGAAATTAACAGCTCGATAGAGTGAAACATAAGCATAAGAAAAAGACGTCATAGTTCCCAAAATAGGTCTTATGTCATCGGTCTTAAGGTAAAACAAAATATTAACAAAAATTTTGTGTTTTTCAGTATTCTTTTCTTAAGGTAGTAATGTAAAACCTTCTAACTGAAAGTAAGCAAGCGTGGTGATTAATTCTCGTTATTTTTTTATGTGTAGGAAATCTTTGCCCTGTAGTATGATAATAAGTCACCGTTCATAAAAAAAAAATAATAATAATAAATTTTAAATAAAAAATTTTATATGAGGGTGCAATATAATAAATTGTAACATGCTGCTTTGATGTCGGTTACAGCGATTCTTCTCTACTACCAGAGCACTTAGGAAGCGGTGACGGGTTTGCTAGATAGAGTCCTATTTGTTATATTTGACAAGTTTATTTCAAATAAATAATTTTAAAGCCTATATCAAAATTTATTTGTTTCAATCTGGGCTTACATAAGTCATAGTACATAAGCGTGGATATAAGCTGGTTTCTTTCTGTATGAGAAGAGGCCTCTTCCCAGCAGTGAAATTCCAGTAAGTGCAGGCTGAGAAAGCTTCACCAAACTTGTAGTTGGACATTTATTATTGTATAGGCCGGTACTATTATATTATTTATACGTAATTTTAGTTTATTACCACCAAGTGATTCGTACAAGTAGTTAAGTGTAACAATTGTTATGTTACTAGTACAAATTAGACGAATGACTTTTTGGTCAATATAACACAGTGGAAGTAGGTACATAGTCTAAAACTCAATAAGAAAAAAAAAATTGTTCTTAATTTTAATTATTAAGAAGATATTAAAAATGTTTTATTTCAACCCTTTTACCAATATGGCTATAAATTCATAATAATTAAAAAATTACATGCCTTTTATATTTAAGATTTTAAATATAAATAAAGGAATTACCTAGTTAGAACTGTCTCTATCTCTGTCAAAAGAATCTAGATCAAACTGTTTTGTATGCACCTACATATAACCCATATGTAACAAACATGCAAAAAAAAAAACAAGATCAGACACATTTTATTTCATCCCACTACAAGTTCATTAAACGTTGTCATGGAGAGCAGTTATAATTTTCCCTTCAGCAGATGTTAGCAAGTAAAACATATTACATTCATTTATATAATCTTGTTTACCACGCAATTGAAGTAAGTTTGTTTTTAATAAGGAAATTACGAGAGTTACCTAATTCGCACCAATGTTTTCCTTACTTCCAATGACGTCATCCCTCGGTTTTCTTTTTCAACTGTTATGAGTTTATTGCAAAGGTTATGACTTGAATTTCGGTAAGGAAATATGGAAAT
Organism: Plusia festucae; assembly: GCA_950381575.1. NCBI lineage: Eukaryota > Metazoa > Arthropoda > Insecta > Lepidoptera > Noctuidae > Plusia > Plusia festucae. The sequence continues at coordinate 11,603,767 of OX494434.1, forward strand.
AGGAATTTGATGTTATACTTAGCCCAAATTTTAATTGTTGTTTCTTAATATAAACACCCTTAATTCCTTATTTGATGTTATAATGTTTCTTGTTATGACGTTTTTGTATTATGCTTGACTATTTATAGGAAATCTCTTTTGTTTTTTAGATATTTTGACACTTTTCATGTACATAATTTACACTTCACGTTGTTTGTCCGGGATGGGCTCCTAAACTAATTAACCTATTTGACCACATTGGCACACCGTGTGCAGTTTGATCCAACTTGAAAGATTGGATAGCTTACATCTCAACTATAAAAAAAATATTCACCGCGGGCGGAGCTGCGGGAAACAGTATACTTTTGTGTTTTATATACAACCATGTGTCATTTTAAAGGACGTTGAATCTACGGTATTTATAGGGACAGAAACTAATAATAACAAATGAAACATTGAAACGAAAAGCATTCATTATTCAGAAAAAAATTACGCATTACACAATAAAAAAATAACATGAACCTTATTTCAAGTGTCTTTTAATTATCTGCCTTATTAAAATGGCCTTAAAATATCAGTAATGTTAAAATGGTTACATTTTATTTAGTTGATATCAAAAGTTGATTCTTCAGAATTGAAGGGTTAGATGGAGATAGTGAAATTGTATAAATAATGATGAATTAAGTAACATAATGGAAGGTAACTTAGGTAGGCCTTTGGACATTATGATGCGATTGAGAATTAAGTAACATAATGGAAGGTAACTTAGGTAGGCCTTTGGACATTATGATGCGATTGGGACTTACATCATTTCAAGACTACATATCGTAGAAGTCACAAATAGAGACTGTTTTAAAAAATGGTTTTATTGATAAACAAACTCTTTATTCTTTATATAAGTATCAGCTGATTGCAATCCATGTAACAAGTGAATGTGAACTCAGGACATTGTTATGTTAATTAAAAGAACAAACACAAGTACCAGTCAAATTCTATAGGTACAGAAATAAAAAGCATTTTAACTGGTTCTACTTTAACAAGAAGATAACTGGAAATTGGTTTTAACTGTGTAGATTGTGATACTTACTATATACAGTGTAAACTCTTTATAACGAAACTCGAGGGACTGAGCATTTTTTGTCGTTATAGAGAGTTATCGTTATATGGAGTGAACAAAAAAAAACCAAATTAATAAGAATTTTTAATACAAGAATTTTTAATTGTAAGTACACACATCAAAAGTGTCTAGGGATCAAGCATTTTTATGCGGATTTCTTGAGATTGAGATGTGGCTTTGTAATAAATTTATGATTTTATAAATTTATATGGATCCTTTTTGGTGCATTTCATAATTCGAATCAGGAACTGTGATTCAAATTCGAGTAAAAGATGAAAATCAGCTGTCAATATTTTCCCTATAAAAACATACAACGCATTGAAGACATTATTAGTGCTACTGTTTCCCTACTACTGATTAAAACCAACGTTATTATGGAGCGGCGACGTCATTTAAGCAGGGAAGAAATGCTCAGAGCCGTGGGAATGATAGAAGCTGGTTCCCGGCAACGTACTGTGGCTTTAGCTCTGAATACAAGTCAGAGTGTTATCAGTCGACTTTGGACACGTTACCGAAGCACTGGTACCGTGGCTGAGCGCCATGGAGGACGGTATCGCTGCACCACACGGAGACAAGACCGATACATTCAAATCTTAACTCGAAGAGCTCCAACAATAACCGCCATGATGTTAGCCGTGAGGCTTCATCACTCTTCAGGGAACTTAATTAGCGACCAAACAGTCAGAAACCGCTTGCATGAAGTGAACCTTCATTCCCGAAGACCGCTACGGGTACCACCTATAGCAATGCACAATCGTAGGATTCGATATCAATGGGCTCTTGAACACAGAAATTGGGCAGAAGTACAATGGCGTTTCGTGTGCTTTTCTGATGAGTCTCGTTTTGGTATGAGACCGGATACAAGACGTATACGACACTGGAGAACCCCTGGACGCCAACAGCGATTAAAATCCTGCCAGGAAGTCCATCCTTATAGTGGTGGAACCATCATGGTATGGGCGGGTATTTGGATCGGCGGAAGAACTGAGTTGATTTGGATCAGAAGCAACCTCAACGCTCAAATTTATGCTGAGACGATTGTATCAGACGTCATCGTTCCTCTACAAGTGCAAATCGGTCCCTTATTTCAGTTAATGCATGATAATGCACGACCGCACACCGCAAGAGTTGTAAGACAGACTCTCGCCGCAGCTAACATCAATTTCCTGCCCTGGCCTGCTCAGTCGCCAGACTTGAACCCGATTGAGCATGCATGGGATATGCTACAGAGAAGAGCTCTGCCGAATATGGAGGGTATAAGACCTTTTTTTGTTGTTGCAACGAACATGGGCGGCCATTCCACAGCGTGATTTGGATGAACTCATTTTGAGTATGCCAAACCGATGTTCTTGTGTTGTTAGTGTTCGCGGTAGAAACACGGATTATTAATTGTTTAAGTTACCCAATAAAATTTTAAAGAAAACTGTTATTTCAGTCTTTTTTTCGAACTTTTGTGTTAGTGGTTCAAATGTCAAAAATCCCTTTATTAGGAAAATGGCAAATTTCTTTATTAATGCAAAGGTGACTTGGTTTATCGTTACTGTGACAAACGAAAACACTTTATTCGATGAATCCTTAAAGAAAATTTTAATTAATATCAATCAGGAGAAAAGTTATTGCAAAAATATATGTTGATCCCTAGACACTTTTGATGTGTGTATGTCTTAGATAATATGTACTTATACTTACTAATATTATAAATGCGAAAGTAACTCTGTCAGTGTGTTACGCAATCATGCCTAAACTACTGAACCGATTTAAATGAAATTTGGCACAGAGATAGTCTAGAGCCTGAGAAAGGACATAGGCTACTTTTGCCACGACAACTTACTCAGACGGGTGGAGTCGCGACCTACAGCTAGTAATACAGAATATATGCATAAGTAATATACATATTATGGGTTAAGTAGCTAACGTTCAGTCTGGACTTCGAATCCCAGGTAATAGAAGTTATCATAGGTTTATTTATTAAATCTTTATTATTTTAAGATAGGTATTTAGAGGTTGCAGGTCTAGGCGAATGATCTCGTGGTATGTCGCATCGTTTGCCAAAACGAAATCTATACTATATACACACATCAAAAGTGTCTAGGGATCAAGCATTTTTATGCGGATTTCTTGAGATTGAGATGTGGCTTTGTAATAAATTTATGATTTTATAAATTTATATGGATCCTTTTTGGTGCATTTCATAATTCGAATCAGGAACTGTGAATCAAATTCGAGTAAAAGATGAAAATCAGCTGTCAATATTTTCCCTATAAAAACATACAACGCATTGAAGACATTATTAGTGCTACTGTTTCCCTACTACTGATTAAAACCAACGTTATTATGGAGCGGCGACGTCATTTAAGCAGGGAAGAAATGCTCAGAGCCGTGGGAATGATAGAAGCTGGTTCCCGGCAACGTACTGTGGCTTTAGCTCTGAATACAAGTCAGAGTGTTATCAGTCGACTTTGGACACGTTACCGAAGCACTGGTACCGTGGCTGAGCGCCATGGAGGACGGTATCGCTGCACCACACGGAGACAAGACCGATACATTCAAATCTTAACTCGAAGAGCTCCAACAATAACCGCCATGATGTTAGCCGTGAGGCTTCATCACTCTTCAGGGAACTTAATTAGCGACCAAACAGTCAGAAACCGCTTGCATGAAGTGAACCTTCATTCCCGAAGACCGCTACGGGTACCACCTATAGCAATGCACAATCGTAGGATTCGATATCAATGGGCTCTTGAACACAGAAATTGGGCAGAAGAACAATGGCGTTTCGTGTGCTTTTCTGATGAGTCTCGTTTTGGTATGAGACCGGATACAAGACGTATACGTCACTGGAGAACCCCTGGACGCCAACAGCGATTAAAATCCTGCCAGGAAGTCCATCCTTATAGTGGTGGAACCATCATGGTATGGGCGGGTATTTGGATCGGCGGAAGAACTGAGTTGATTTGGATCAGAAGCAACCTCAACGCTCAAATTTATGCTGAGACGATTGTATCAGACGTCATCGTTCCTCTACAAGTGCAAATCGGTCCCTTATTTCAGTTAATGCATGATAATGCACGACCGCACACCGCAAGAGTTGTAAGACAGACTCTCGCCGCAGCTAACATCAATGTCCTGCCCTGGCCTGCTCAGTCGCCAGACTTGAACCCGATTGAGCATGCATGGGATATGCTACAGAGAAGAGCTCTGCCGAATATGGAGGGTATCCAGTCGCAAGAAGACCTTTTTTTGTTGTTGCAACGAACATGGGCGGCCATTCCACAGCGTGATTTGGATGAACTCATTTTGAGTATGCCAAACCGATGTTCTTGTGTTGTTAGTGTTCGCGGTAGAAACACGGATTATTAATTGTTTAAGTTACCCAATAAAATTTTAAAGAAAACTGTTATTTCAGTCTTTTTTTCGAACTTTTGTGTTAGTGGTTCAAATGTCAAAAATCCCTTTATTAGGAAAATGGCAAATTTCTTTATTAATGCAAAGGTGACTTGGTTTATCGTTACTGTGACAAACGAAAACACTTTATTCGATGAATCCTTAAAGAAAATTTTAATTAATATCAATCAGGAGAAAAGTTATTGCAAAAATATATGTTGATCCCTAGACACTTTTGATGTGTGTAGGTCACCTATATACCTACCTGGTTTTTTAAGTTTTTACAAGCATCAAGTGTAGCATTATATTTCTTGTATATTTTGCTCTGCGAAACAAAAGATGATGCGTTATAGAAAATTTGTTTTATTTTTGCATGTTGGAATGTTTTCTTATTAGTTATAGTTGCTTGAAACTTAAAGGTCAAACGCAATTTTCTAATATTTATATTCAAGTTTGAAAAGAAGATATAATGACTTGATAATTATGTAGTATTAAAACAGTTGAAAGTACTAATTGTACCTTCTGTATGTATTGTAATACTACAATGATAACTTCTTTCCAATATGCAAAGTAATGCATCTTTATTTAGTTACTAGCATAACATTAGTAATCTTTTTTTATTTTTTTATGGTACCATGGTATTAAAATTTATAGCTAGTTATATAAGTACCGTTGTATTCCTACTTAACTTAAACCCAGAAATCTCAGAAATGAGTTCCTAACTAAAATTAATCTGCATACAATTCTAAGAAAAGATAATTTTTTACGATAAGTGATACTTAGATACCTGATCAATACAGGCAATATTCAACTTTATTTGTAACTGTTTAATGGTTAAATTTGTATGACAGGTAGTTGTTGTGGCCGATGTTCCTTGAATTTTCTATTGTTTTAAATAGTTAGTCTTTTGTTTCTTTTAAGCTCCAAAAAAAGGTTACCTGTTAGTGGTATTCAGAGTTTTATAACCCCCGATAGCGGTAGCACTTTCACTTGGGATGGGATAGGGTAATGTAAAACACATTGTGTATAAATAATGTATATTTTCATATTCATTGCAATATAACAGTAATATACAAACTTTATTGTGAAGTACAGATGTCAATGAACTGTGTACAGGTGGTAGTTTATATTATCTTCGATCTATGAGTAATACAGTCGATAAATTATTTCTTATAATTATAACAACTTTGTAATTTATTACTTTTTGTATCAACAAATATATTTGCTTTATCAAATAATTTTGTTCGAACGCAGGTATTATTTACTAATTTTATTCAACGGTAATAGATCTATTTTGGTACCGATACAAAAAATAATATTAACTAAAACATTACATTTTTTCCTGTAGATTCAACGCATTAGTACAAAAACGTATTATCTAGAATTACAAATTTAATTATTTAAGTTTACTTAAATAATTAACCTCATGAATAATATTTACAATTTATATAACTACATTAAAAGTTAAAACTATACTAAACTAAAAACTTACAAAATAAATAAAACTATGTATCTAAATAGAGAAAAAATACTTATTTTTTGTCTATAAATAATTTTGGATTAGGGAATATAAAGTTCCCTATATTATGCTTATTACGTAATATTTAGAGTATTGTCAATACTTATAAATATCTTATTCATAGAACGTAATTATAAGTAATTAAGTAGATATAATTTTACGTATTGCCTATATTTTAAAAAATACACAATTATGTGTAAGTGCATGGTCTGCAAATAACTTATAGACAAATATGGTTTTTGGTATGGTAAAGACACTGACTAATTATGTTAAATTTATCTAATTTATCGGAAAAATAAAAACATAATAAACTTAATTTTAATTCTAAAATAAGGGTAGGTACGGGCTATTGGGCATCTATGAACGTACCTACTATTACATGTATATAATATACATATTTTATTAAATATTAATCTAAATAAATACCTAAATATTAATCTAAAAAAACTATTTTAGTAGCAATCAATATCAAATAATCAACCGTCTAATATATTTAGCACCACAGTATTTACCTATTTAACAAATTTTGTGAATTATTTTATGAGCCGCCATCGCCAGTTTCAACCAGACGGACGGCCACACAAGTAAATCGCAGATCGCAGATAGGTTAGGTCTATTCTGCATTCAGACTACAAAACTGTCAGAGCGTGAAACGGTTCGCACCGACTGGTGTCGACGCCATTTTGCTCCAGTTTCAATTTAATGAATCTCGGTTTGGACTTTTGGAGCCCATGGCGTTAAATGTGGGATCCCTCTAAACTCGCGATATACTTTACTTGCCCCGATCTAGTTAAGAGCCAGATTTTCAGGTGTTCAAATTTAATTTGAATTGGCACATTTTTAAAATATATATTTTTAAATTTTTTGTTTAAAGTAGGTAATAAATATTTTTTCTTTCTATTAGTTTATTATACAGCATTTCGGTTTAATTAATATGCGACTTTATTTGTAAAACCAACTGCAACCAATCTTTCTCCCAATTCTTAAAACTAAAATATAACAATAAACAATGAATGTAAACACAGAGAAAGTATTCAATCGATTTGCTAATTTATACTGCGGAATCAACTTACAATTAACATTTCATTAAAAGAATCAACGCTCAAACACTACAAAATCGCACTCCGCTAAAAATGAAAACCACTAGAGGCTTACGCGTCGCGAGTCATTCAATAATTGCCGGAGTAACGCTTGTGCTAAATAAAAAAGTGCTCATCAAACTCCCTGAGCTTCGTAATTGGCGCGAGGTGTCGCTAATGACAGTCGCGAGTGCCGCTGCAAATTAATAATTATCGCGCATGGCAACACTGAGCGCGCGCCGCAATATGGCCGCCGCGCATTGTTAACGGAAACTCGTCATTTTAATTTTCGATTATCAATTTGTGGCGTATCACACAATTATAGTTTAATTGTTTAAATTACAAAGCTTTGGGATGTGGTTTGTGATTTTTGTCGGGTTACGTTAATATAGGCATTTTTGTGTAACATTCCTCTGTTCTTTAATGTTAGCATTGAAATAAATCACCATTCAAAACCCACCCACAGTATGAATTCAGTCTGCAAATAAATTTATAATTAATGAACATGTTACATACTAATTGACAGCTGGTCCTTCTCATCTTGTGTGTAATTCAAGGTTTTCATGAAAGGATGACAGTCTGAGATAATTGACTAGTACCTATGTCGAAATAAGCTGTTTCAAACGTCTAGACTTAATCTTGACAAACGCTCTTTTGAATATTGCCTCAAGAACTTATCACTGGGTAGTTTTTTTTTTTCATTTTATTGACAAATAATCGACGGCCTGCTAATTGGCCCTAAAATCAGATTAAAAAAAGTAAGAGTACAGATAATGAAAAGTGTGAGAAAAGTTTATTAGTAGAATATTTTTTCCCACATCACTTACACTGGTATTAATACGTAGTTTATAGGACAAAAGTTCATGCTCACTGCTCAGCTGAAAGGAACATAGATTCGCATTATTAAATCCACCGTCACCAAATCTTAACGGTAAATTCCTATCTTAGACTATTCCGCCTGGCGAATATTCTGGCATCTATGCATCACAAGTCGGAATCTAGTGCCCGTACATCATAATGAAAGCCCAATATTAGGCGTGACAGTCTGGACACAAACAAGACCGCACACGTAAGAGGGAGCTATCATTTCTCGGGAGGAGGGGTACTCTCCCACCCCAAACCGAGATATTGAAATCGAGAATTGTACGAATATAGATATTGTAGATTGTTAGATGTTCCCGGTTTTAAGGATTTGTTTTGATGTTTATTTGTTTGTATGTTGTTCTATGTTGAAAGGTTGGGAGTAAAGTATTTGTTTCAAATATTACACGTATTTACGTAAATCATGGGTGAAAATGTATACTGTCCTTTGATGTGATAATTTAATTTGTACCCTTCATTTCTATACAATTAATTATATATTTTGGTGACAGCTTCAATATACCATAAAGGATAGTAGAACCTATCCATTGTGAAACCAATAAGTATTTATGAAAAATTAAAGTTTCGATTTTGAAAATCTCTTAGTGAAAGAACAATTGCATGGTATATTTTTAAGTGTTTTTAGGTATTTTGCTTCTTATGCCCAAACATATACTGGTAAATAAACATACCTTAACATACAGGTATATAAACATAATCATACCGTTAAAAATAATTCATCAAAACCGTCTTCAACGTCAACACTATCAGCATTTTAATACCTCACCGTCACACTTGAATAGGCCTAGTACATATCTGCGGGGCCTGTCCAGTGGGTGGGCCCTGCCGGGGCTGCGGGGGAGGGCCCACTTCCTGCCGCTGTCTCCGTCTCATCAGGCCTATCTTGGCCGAGCTGGCCGCAAATTAAATAGTAACGTGCGCCCGTCCGTGCGTGAGTACCCAGCCTTATGTATTCACTTATAGGGAAACTGTTCTAGATTAGTTTGTAGTATGTTGCTAGATGTTTTATGTAATTGATACATAGATTTTATTTCTTAATGTATTTTCTGCGTTAGAAATAATATAATCCTCTCTACAAACCTGTGGCTTATTTAACTTTCTATAAATTAAAAAACATGCTTTTATGTAAAAATCATATACTATTATAGGTATTATATTACAATCCTACAAAATACATTATAAAGTAGATAAAAAAATAGTTTACAATTTGCTAGTTAAAGGAATGAATAACATTCATACAACATCTAAAAAATATGGTTATGTTGTGTCCTTTGTCAATTCTTTGTGTGTACATAAATTGTAAATAAATAAATAAATAAAAATCTAAAAATGAAAAATCTTAGGAACATATACAAAATACAATCTTCTTCCATATACAAACTGACATAGTTACCCAACTTTATACACATTATAAATACATAAATGCCTCTATAAAATCATTGAAGCGAATAACCAAACAAAACCTAATTCTATATTCAACTCAACTCTCAAACATCAATCACAAGTATGAAATTAGACATCAGAGTATTATTTTACTGAAATTAATCCGAGAATAGAAAGTTAATCTTTATTTGAGTTGAACCTTTGACACTGCCAATTACATACATTGTCAGATGTTTGGAGAAATTACAAATGGTCGTAATATGACCACAAATATCTTCATTTATTATTACTGATACATTTAATAGGTGTAGTGCTGAATCATTGAACGTAAAACGGAACGGTTGTATGACTATCATTTGACGGATTCCGAATTCAAAACTTGAATTAGTTGTGGTAAATTACATTCAATAACATAGTTTAGCTTTTAAAACACAATTTTACAATTTACTTTTTTATAGATAGCTCTTTGTAATTTTGTAAGTGTTTAAGATTAAGATTAAGATTAACTGGATAGTTTATTAATTCGCAAGAATACATTTTATTTGACAGATGGTCTAAGTGGAGTTTCTCAATTATCTGTTGAATATATATTTTATCATTATGTCGTAATTGTAGACAAACATTGATTAAAACTGGAATAAATACTATAGAGTAACTGATAACAATATTCATAATCCAGCTATACAGTTGTTGAACTTGTACTTTTGTGCATGTGATTTGAATGTTTGTGAACGCGACACAAGGATTAAATTCCTTAGTGCGGGCGTCGTTTTAAAAAAAAAAAATAAAAAAAAAACTATATGGCATCATCAAAGCTCTTTAATAATCTATACTTATAATAAATCTGTAGAAGTGAAAATTCTGTACATTGAAAATATCAAAAAAATTAATGGCGGGGTGTGTTACTAGACCGACACCGAACCCAAAAAGGTGACTAAAAAAATTTTTGTCTGTCTGTCTGTCTGTCTGTTTGTTCAGGCATCACGCAAAAACTACCGGTTCGATTTCGATGAAACTTGGTATAATTGTTCTTTAATATTCTGGGCACCACACTGGGTAGTTTTTATCCCGGAAAAATATATACAAAAAAAAACAAACTTAATTTTGCGGTTCGATCCCTAGACCCGAATACTGTACCAACCGCAAATAATAAGTTTGTCGTAGGTTACGTCACCCGCAGTGGAGTTCAATAAGGGGCGCTGCACACGGCCAAGTAACTATTTATTAATCTGTGACACGGCTAAGATACTATAATTATTTATCTATACTTTATATATATTATATATTATTATATTATATATTATAAAGCTGAAGAGTTTGTTTGTTTGAACGCGCTAAACTCAGGAAGTACGGGTCCGATTTGAAAAATTCTTTCACTGTTAGATAGTCCACTTATTAAGGAAGGCTATAGGCTACTTTTCTTTTGGAAATCTATCCCCTAAGAGGGTGAAATAGGGGTTGAAAGTTTGTATGGGAAGTTCGGTATTTTCAATGATAGACACATGAAATATCGTATACGGGTTTCTGAATAGAAATAAATAAAGATGTATTTCAGCGATTTTAAAAATCATCCCCCTAAGAGGGTGAAAAAGGGGTTGGAAGTTTGTAGGCATATGAATTGTGTCGTTTTCAAAGATAGACACATTCAATGTCATACAAGGGTTATTAGTTAGAAATAAATAAGATGTATTTCCGAGATTTTAGAAATCTACCCTCTAAGGGGGTGAAATAAGGGCTGAAATAGTTGGTATGTGAAGTTCAGTATTCTCAAAGATAGACAGATGAAAAGATAAATAGATAAGATAATGACCATCTAAGACATATCTATAATGACGACTCCCGTGGTCGAGTGGCGTTCACTCCGGTTTTTAAGGTGTCGCCAGCTCTAAGGTTCCAGGTTCGATCCCCGGACGGGTCCATGTAGAAAATCACTTTTATACATAGTCTGGAGTCTGGGTGTTTATGGTACCTTTTTTGTCTCCGATTCCATAACACAAATGCTTTTGCTACTTACTTTACTTTTATTATTATTTTAACGCCATAATATTAGATGAAAAATTTTATACATTCTCCTTACTTTGAAAATCACAGAATACATCTACCTTTAATACTACTCTTTACTTTACGCGCGAGCGAAGCCGCGGGCAACAGCTAGTAATAATAATAAAATGTTTATTTCTCACCGCAATATTATACAATTCAGCATTTAATATGCTACTATGTATAAAAGTCCTTCAGTATTGTGGTAGACTGGCTAGAATAAATAGGCTACAAGCCTATTTAGGCACCAATCTAGTATACGCAGTATAGCACTATATTATGGGTAGTAAAAAGTCTGCTCTAAGCTGATCAGAGTGAGTATATAATTTGATTTAATTATTAAAACTAAATTGACTTCTAAATATAGGGACAACATCAAATTATTCTGACGTCATTGTAAAAGGCACATTGACAACATAGTGACGACTTAGTAACGACATTTATTAAACACTGTTTAACTATACGTACATTTCATTATAAATAGGTTCAGTTTTCATAACTAAACTGTCTTACATATTTCGAATAATATTTTCTCTGTAACACCAACACAAGTAATAAAAATTATTTTCTAATAAGAGAGAATATCATCTTATTAGACGTTACCGTTAAAATACCGTCGGCAAACTACAAAAGGTCATTTAAGACAAGCGTGTCTTTGCCATGTTTATGAGAGTTTAATACCTTTTAAGCTTAGTCAAAGACTGTAAAGGAATTCAGATATTTTTATGATGTTACAGAGTTCATAAATACCTTCACATATACCTGAACACATGTTGATTGTAGTATACATACACACAGACAAATTCTAAAACACTGTAATGTCACTAACGTCTACTAACGGCTCCAGCACACCTTCACACATACACATACAGGTGTGTACCAGTCAGCTGACAGTCGGCACTCGGCAGCATCTCACTCGGCCGGTCCGACAGTCTCTCTTGCGCGCGCACAGCACAGCACGACGACACTCACAGCAAACGAAATTTCCGCGAGGAAAACGCTCGTTTTCCGCGATTGAACGTGCGAGCGACGCGCTCCCGATGCCCAGACTAAACGCGAGCCGTGAAAAAGCACCGCCACAACGCCGACCGACAATGGAAAGCGGTAAAGAATCATAATAATAACAATGACAACAATGTGAGATGCTATAATAAAGAGCCGCGGCATTGTGCTACGCTCGGCGTTCGTTCGAAGGGTCGCGGAGATCGATACTCGGCGGATTGTCTACGGATGGCGTGCGTGAGCCTTTGTCGGCCGCGGCGCCCTCCGCTCGGCCATTCATCGGCGTCGCCAACGCTAATCAACTGCGATTCTATCGAACACTTCTAGTCGCCGAATTTGAATCTCTTTCACGGCACCTGCGGCGGCTAACAATTCCTAGCACGTTTGAATCTTAAATGAGACGTACACGTGTACTTCTCACTCAACAATCAGATTCTTAGAACGAAAACTAATTCAGATAAGACCGCGAATTGTAAGCCAGTTAATAATGAATGTTCAAATTGAATATCGATACTGTTTAGCAAATTAAAGCTGCGTTCGATTCGTCAAAACTGTGCGCAAAAGTCGAATGCTACAAGTATAAACATCCGGAATGTTCAATCGAATAAGAAATCTATTAAAAGTTTTCTGTTACGACTTCGGCAAAAAACAAATGAGTAATCGGCAAAATTTCGCCAGTGGAAGGTGTGAAGTGACGACGGCGGCATCGTCGATAAAACATCCCAAGTTTAATGTAATAATCCGTCGATCGCCGTTATCATTAGTTCGATCGCGCACACCTCCCGCAGGCGCGCAGATTGCCTTCCAACACACTCTTATTGTGGATACTACTTTTTTTAAACTTGTGTAAAGGAATCGTGTTCAAATTGTCGATAGGTCATAGTATTTTTGCGTGATTTAAAATTGGAGAATTTCCGCTTCTTACTTCTTGTTGGTTGTTTTGTTGGCGACAGTTTTATAACAGTATATTTTTTAACATTGTTATGACTGATACTTATTTCTTTGCGAAATTCATCAATTACATTTAATTTATTATACCTATCTAAATCTTATTTTTCATACAAAAATTGCTAATTAAACTAATTCTATTGATTTCTAAACCAAATCCATACAGAGCTAATGGCGGCTTGGTTTAATTGGTGCGCGGGCGGCGCGGGCGCAGCAAAGAGCCCCCCGCGGCGCGCGTCGATCACTGATGTCCGATGCGTGCGCACACTGCAATTAAACTTCCTATCGCTATATCGGACTAATCCAATTATGTAACCATCTAACCCCATCACATTTGTCTTTAATCGATAATTGTTCTGTTCCTGATTATGACAAAAATTGTGTCTGTTTGTTTGAATATTTTATTTTATAAAACTTTGGAAATATGTATCATAACAATATTGTAGTTTAACATCACACATACGAAAACTTGTAAATAAAGTGTCAGTACTACCTTAATTGCAAGCCGTTTTGCATCATATATTATATGAATTCAAAGAAAAAAACATCAATTAAAATCAAAATCATCCACCGGTGTGTCCAAGAACTTTTTATTTCACCTTCAAAATTTATCGATTGTGATCCTCGTCATTAATCAAACATGGCATTAATTTTCCAATATCAAGAAGCTAAGGTATAGCAATGAATGTCAGTAGATTCAGCCAACTACGTACATAGATACCTAGTCACTGCAGCGATGCGAACAAGCCATAAGTTTAATTGACTACAGAGACTTCGAAGCATATTTGTCAAATGTTGTCGTTTCAACATTAAATGTCAGAAGATCGAGCAATAGTGCGGCGAACACATGTAATGTTAACTTGATTGATGATTTAAGTGACGCAATATCGATTGTCTGGTAATAGTGACGTCCACAAACTACGATACTATTGCAGCAACAAAAGATACTACGCCAACTTTAAAGTGTTAATGACAAGACTCTCTAAAATTTGAAATTATAACCGTTAATTTTAAGCCGCCATTTTTAATTAAACGCGATGACTAAGTGCGGGTATCCATCACAGTCGGCACTCGATGCCGATCTATTATTAATTATTATTTTGATCGATCACGCTCTATGTTATTTTATTAAGATCCGATGTTAAGTTTTTCTCAGCGTTATTAATTACACAAACGATGTTCTTGAGGAATCTTATTTATTTTCGGCCAGGTGTTGCAAGTTTTGTTTTATTGTGCCTACTATACATATTTCGAAGTCATCAACTGATATTCGAAGGCATAAATAATATCCTTCAAAGAAATACCTATTGATAAAATTGCTAGCATGTATTTGGGGAACAAAATCTCGGGAGCACTTCAGGTAATTTTTTCTCGAATTACCAAATACGAGATTGCGATATTTCTGCCGAAATTAGAGGTGAGTTTATCCCTCAACGAGTAATTCGTTCCCGGCCCGTAAAGGAACATTATCCTCACGGCTCAACGACTTTTCGCAGAAATCAATAATCCCAGTCTTTTTTAAATATATTCCAGCAGAAACAAATATATTTCTTAGTTCGTTCAAAGCTGGAGTCAAAGAGGCCGCGGATTAGCTTACTATTTTTTGTGTGTGTAAAATTTGAAACGTTTTCGATTAACGAGAGATTTGGCGCGTCCCAATATTTTAGGAGTTTCACTGAACAATGGGCTTCCGGGGACTGCTGCTCTTAGAATATTGCGTGGATGGGATAAGCAGAGATCAATCTACAGATCCAGTTTTTCACAGAAGTATCCCTGTTCCGTTTTTATCTTATGCAAAATCCAAAGCCATTGAGGATTGGGTTTATTGAAGCCCTTGTTTTAGAGATAAGTGCTAAAAGTGGAGATAGTATTTGAGTTAGCAGTTTATCATTCTGTTAAAGGTACTTAGTAGTGAGTAGCTAGGGTCCTATAGAAAGTCATCGACTTTTTCAAAGTTTGGTAACAGATTAACATCCATAAAAAAACCAGGTAGGTACATGCAAAACTAGCAAATTTAACACAAAAAAATTAGGTATCATTTTCCTGCCTAGTCTTTAAGGGGTCAACTTCCAATAATGCTGGATTGAGCTGAAAGGATCTGATAAAATACTGCTACCATGTACAATAAATGTGATTTATATCGTGAATTTTTGAAATACAGGCTATTTAATACCTTGAATTTAAAAATGCTTACCTACCCCTGAACCAGACAAGAACCTCGTACCATTAGCGAATGCAATCAAAATACCGTACCGGAAGGAATATGACTATCCTCCAACACCCATATGAGGTCAGCACATTTGGCGGCGCGATCGCGGCATGATACCGCCGACATATCGATCCTATCGCGATGACGTTGCGATATTGTTAATTCGAACAGTCCATGAACTGTCCGGTCCAAGAAAGGGAATGCTATAGGTATCACGTGACGTTATTTGCTTTACTTTTTTTTTCAATTCTTTAGGTGTGATATCATCTTCGAAATAGAAAGTGGATTGAGGTTTAATTATAAAAACGATTAAATAGATTTTTGCGTTTGGAAGTGGGTAAAGAAATTGCAAACATTATTTTTATTTCAAATCTCATAGTATTCGTTAAATTCGACCATTCATTTCAGAGATCAATATTACGGATTGACAGAACAATTTAATTGCGTAAAAGTTTTGTTTTATACGAGTTTGTAAACATTATTTGGAGTTTAACTCTCTTCACCAATGAGTAAACGATTGTATGCTTTAGTGTAGTACAATCCACCACATGTCATCGTCAGCGGCAACTAACATACACAACACTTTTATTCCTGAGATATAAGGTTGAATTTACTATGTCGCTGTTACCACAAACTTGTGGTTGACTGCGCTGTATGAGTAGTGCTCGTACTTATTTCGAATCTGACCTGCAGGTCACGCATGCCAATTGTATGAATAATTTTGACGAGACCCGTAATGATAAGGTACCTAAACTACTAGTAGAATTAAATATTTACTGTTACAACAGTTCGTATTATCTGTTTAAGGTATTAGTATTAGTTTTTTTGATATTTCTTCTGGCAGATTAGAGAAAGACGGGTTCGATAATCTAGCATTCTCCTAATTAAGCTAAAATTTAAAAATTATACAACCGCAAATTCTAAAACAATTGAAAATCAAAATAGTTGGGAACATTTTGTTTTTAATGACGTTCTACATTCAACCATTTTAAACAGAAGAGCATCAAATAAATAGAATACTACGTCATCGACCCTAGTCCAGTAACGTCATTGGATTGATTCATGTTACCGAATGCAAGGAATTCCAAGTATTTGTAACGATGCTATCTCTTGCTACCTGCGAACGTTTTGGGAATTATAACTTCAACCATCAATTTCAACGTAATTTATTGCGAAGCGTGAGAAGTAGTTTTTTAGTAGTAATGTGTAATTAGGGTATCTTGTTTCTAAGAATATCATATTAGGGTAAATGGATATGTAAGTAGGTTCCTGTATATTAATTGAAGGTTCATAGGTGCACTAATAGGGTATTATAGCAAAAAAACAAGAATAATGACCGGTTTTTTGATCATTTTGATTTCACACAGTTACATACACAAATGTTAGCATCGGTCTCATAAAAAAAAACTTACGAAGATTCTGTCAACGGCACATTCCCGTGACGACACTCTGTCCTACAATTTTTGATAACATTATGACGTCATAACCTCCCGATTCCTGAACCTAAATGCTTAGCCTTTGCCAATTATTATACTATACACCCTAGTTTTACCATGTTTTTAAGATACTTAATCATTTTCATTACACTCAGCTTCTAAACGGCTAATCAATTCAATGTGTATACAAATCACTGATCACGAGCAATCGCAGGATTGGCTGACCAAGAGACTAACAAACAATCACAGTCCTTGATACGACGTTGCACAGGTTATTAACTTTTTTTCTTATTGTCCTTAAAAAACCGAGGCTAAGTATCTAGGATGTTATACAGCAAGCTTTGCCGTTTTCAGCGTAATTTTGCTCGCCTCCAAAAAGTTATGGCGTGATGTTAAATGGCCATCATAACCATTGAGCCAGTCAACAAGGTCTTCACTCACCTTAATTAGTTAATGTGTACATTTAAATGTAACCTAATATAATTATAATAAAGAGAAAAAAAAAATGTTTGTTTGGGAACAACACCATCCCTGGGTGACATAAGGTGTACTAAATTGAAAAAAAAATTGAGACCACAGGCGGAGATGCTGGAAACATCTAGTAATTTATATAGATATATTTTTCTCCATATATATGTATATATTTCCTCCATAATATATTTTTTGTGTCAGTGTATTCAGCAAATATCTTTGATATTTAACGTAACAATTACCTATGTCGTGCCAAATTTAATAGCGTCATATTATTAATTCTCGAAATTGACAGCAATACATATACACTTGTTTCTTGGAATTTGTTTCAATTGCTAACATAACTATAAAGCTATTACCATCCTTATTAAATTATGTAGCCATTTGCAAATATGGTTTGAATTTCGGGACAGTTTATAAATAATAATTCATGATTTAATTTGATCATTTTTTTTATAATGTTCTCATTTATGTCATTGTTAAAATAATAAATTTATGCAATAGGCTTAAAAAATAGCTTTGAAATTAAAAATAGTAGAGTCACACCTGTAACATAATGGTTCTTTAGTTTTCTAATGAGTTCTAATTAGCTGTAGTAGTTAGCATCCCTATATTGACACCGATGTAATTACTGCGGTATATACACTTAATAGTTTACATTTTAGGCGAATATCCATTACCAGGCACCCTTCTAAATCAATGTGACAGGTAAGCAAATAGAACAAAACTCACCTCTTCTAGGAATCCAGAAAGTCCTTTAGCCATAAATCACTTCGCTCCTGACAAATGGATTCTACGGCGTTTTTTTTCTTGCCACTCATTTATTAATAGGGCAGGGAATGTTTCGGAAAACCAATAAAATGTGCCCCGTCATATACCTGTCCATCCAGACAGCGTGGCTTTGTTCCATCGCCAGCTCTTTTTTTGACGGCCCCGAGTCGAATGTGAAAGACTGTAGTCACGGATACTCTGTAATTGTACTTACTTATAGTAATAAAGTTATTAAAACTAACTTTCGGGATTATTACCGTCATTATAGCGTCGGTTTAATAGACGTTCATTAAATTGTCGAATGATTTGTTAAGAACCTTTCGGTACGCCGTTAGTGGGTTTTAATTTGATACTTATTGAAGTTAATATCTGGGTCGATATAATATGTTCCTGAATGTTCATACTCAGCTTAATTGCATAGCGACGCATTTACCAGCTCATATTCCCACCTGCAACTTATCAATGAATCCATAACTCTCAGCCGATGTCACGGAATTCTTTTGTCTGCACATTTCCAGACCATTTCGTGTTTAAATCACTACCAAATACAGTTTAAAATCATTCGAATTATTTTGAAAGGCATTGCGTCCAAATTCGCGACTAACCTATTTTTGTGAATGGACATATTTTTTTGTGTTGCCGCCTCGTACACAAAGGGCTTCTTCGAGCTATTTTGCGCGTGTGAAAGAGCTCCCATTCTCTCCGCCCTCAAGGATTCGAGCAAAAATAATTGTCATTTCCTGCGGCGAAAGACATAAAGGTGTTTATAATATTGTTATATGAGTACATGCGACATGTCGCGATGGCGTGTCGGGATTTTCCAATGGTCATACTTTCACCATGATTGCATACGTCTTAATAGAGTTTAATGATTGCTTGCGGATGTAAATGTAGCTATATGTGTTTGTATGCAGAAAAGCAGTGTCGTGACACTACAACTCGTTTGAAACAATACGTTACTGATTTTATAGATGTGTTTTAAGTTGCCAGCTTTAAAAATCGTGGTTTAAAAGTATATTGAGCTTCAATCGAAAAATCGTATACTGTCTGTCAGTGAATTTGGTAGATGACTTGTCATCTGTGTCATGAAATACTATTAGTATGAAGTCGGGTTGAATGGGTTAATGCAATTGCAATAATATGTAGACAATATGCGAGTATGGCTTGTGCAATGCAGTTGTAATCGAACTGTAGTACATAGAGCTTGCCAGTTAATTTCAGTTGCTGCTAAAAACTTATGCATATCTTAAAACATACATAAAAAACTTGTTAAATAAATAAACTTATAACAAACGCTAGCAATGACTATATATTTTTTTTATTTCAAGATCTTATATACTTTCGCTTGCCTTTAGAATGTAATCTAAACTTATTCAATGGCATGATAGGCTAAACTATCTTTAAAAACTCTTCTCCAGTTAGGAGTGGATTTTACCAATTTTTATTCCCCGTAGGTATATTTATCCGAAGTATAAGCCATAAGCTTTTACTTCGGTATATTTGATAACAAAAACTGTCAGACGCCTGTTTTTATTTCATGAATAAAAGTTATTTAACTGTGGTCAAATCAGTCCCTAATAAATCCATATATGGCATATTCTACTTTGATCACTTAAATAATGACAAAAGTCTCATTTGTTCACCTGTGTGATATAGTTTAAAGGTGATCAAATTATACAAATTTTATAAACTCATTTCACTGGGTGAAATGTGACCAAGGTGAAATAAGGAGACAAAAATATCCAACTTTGTTCAACTGGAAATATCACCCAGGTGCGATTTTTGACATTGACATTTGACATTACACAAGTGGAATATACCGTAAAACTAGTACTTCATCAAAACGAATCGATATGGAACACGACATATCGACACTCTGTAATCGACACTCACTAATAATAACCGATGTCGCTTGTCAAACTATGAAACAGAGTACGCGTGCGAGTAATCACGGAGCAAATGACAACTTTTGGGTCAGAGTTCCCTCGCCAAATTATTAGAAAAGCCATCCAGACAAAATGGAGCTCTATTTATAATAGTAATAAAAGTTTTTCAGGTGCAAAGTTATGTTGGCGAGTTGCCAAGACGTAGGGTAGGTTAGGTCACAGCGCTAATGGGTGCCTCTGACAGGTAACGCGAGACGTTAGACAAAGTGCATCGCAGATGACGTTCACAGACGATGGAGGTTAATGATATCTCCGTGTAACAGCGTGTTGCCAAAGTTTACCTTAATTGACTTCGGCCAGGAGTTTGCGATCGTTCGATTCGTGCGTTTCGATATGGGTATGACTTAAGATTCATTTATATGACCAAGATAATAATATGATATGAGTAGGTACGTATTTTATGCAAGAAATTGAATGCATTAAACACCATGTGATTACTAACTTTTAACCTTTGTCTTACATATTTCATACAACATGTGAACTAATTCCATTAAATACTAATTTCGTTAAAAGTTATATTAAATCAAATTGCGATTTATATGCTATGCGACTAATAATCTTAAAAACTTACAAAGATTGAAAACACCTTTTTAATTTTAATATACGCAAAAGGAACGAAAATATTATTAAAATATTTATGTCTTTAAGTTTACAGAATCCTAAGTAAGTAGTATCGATAACATCTACACAACAATGCCAAGCAGAACACTAATAGAGCGTAAAATATTCTAATAAAAGAAATCCGATAAAAGTCCAACAAGGATTTGTAAACAAATCTGACCGGCGATCTGTACTGCTCCGATTTTTTCCTCTGTCCCGACGCTTGCCCGCAGGACACCTGTGTAATCCTTTCAACGTACATAATATGCCCTTAATTCCATTGATAAGGCATGACAACTAACGCTTTGTGGTCCTTCGAGCCCTTTTCCACCTCAATTAAGGTTCTCCTTTTGTCTTTTGATACGAGATGACACACTTCTTTAAGTTTTTTTTTCGACATGTGGGAGTGTTTTGAATAGTTACATGATTTAGTGTGTTGCGTTTTGTTTTGACGATATATTGTAAAGGGTGTCAAGATACACGGATTAGTGGTTTTGATAAAAAATCTGGGTTATGGGAACCAGGGTCGATTTCTTTTAAATGTAGGTGTGGAAGAATAAATGTGAAATATTAATTGAAATCATGTCGAGATTTTATTGAAATTAACAAACCGGAAAATTACTCACCACTAAGTATCTCATTTTATCTTGGAATGGTGTAGAGCCTCATGTGATAATAAAAAAATAAAATCTGAAATGTGAAATAAAATAAACTTTCTTTAAAAGCTCAGTATATCTCAACTATTATTTTACAGGAACGCCAGGTAACACGGAGAGTTACTCGACATTGAGAGAAAACTACAAACTTTTCCGATAAAACGCCCGATCAGCGAACTCAAAATGAAAATTCAACCCCTACTAATGAATTTTCATTTGATTGTCAATTTGAATGAAAGTAGAACCCTCTCGTGGTTCGTCGAGTTCTTGTACATTATTAGTAATTCGATATGCTCCCCGCTGCAATATTTTCACATATTGAGAAAACAAATCATATTTGCACTGATTATTGTATTGTTACGTCACCCTGTAAGGGGAATTGTAGTTTGATTGTTGTAGTTTCAAAGTAATAGTTTGGTTATACATTTGTGTGAGTTAAGTAAAATCTGTTCGATAATTATTTATGTACGCATTTCTCCATAAACTAAAGTGGACTAAAGCTTGAAAAGATTAAGAAAAAAACAGTTTTTGTTTCAATACTGGCTATTGTTACGGACTTTTAATCTAACAAGGATTTTATTCAGATTCTTCACAACCTTTCCCAACCACTGTTAGGAGTTAAGCTAAATCGCGACGCAGAGATGCGAAGCAATTACATTTAGACTGGAGCGAACTTGATGCAGCCAGCCAAATGAAGACTTATTTTTGTGAGGATCAAAGCGATCGCGGCGGCACGTCACTGACGTCACTTCCGGCAAGATGGCGGCGGCGGCGCGATTGTTTGATGTGCGAGTAATGAAGTGTGCCACCTCTCCCCGCTTCCTGGCTGTCGGGGTGTCAAGATACGGGCAATGACAACTCTTGTTTGCATATTAGAAGACACTTTTGCTACGTTTTCATGTGTTCTTTAAACGCGTTAGATAAAGCGCTCGTACGGTTGACGGAACCAGGAAATCTCAGCTTATAAATGTAGAACCAAAGGAGATGAAGGTATCAGCTATACTGGATAGGCAAAGGTTATGAATATCTTCTTTTAAAAATGAACTCTGTACGTTGGCGATGCCAGTATTACAAAAAAACAACTTTCTAACTTAAAAAGTATTTAACACTTTATCACTAAAAGTAATTAAATACATATCAACAAAATAAAAAACAAAACACAGCAATAGAACATAATTTTTAAATGTAACTAGACATACGGTACATATTAATTAACAACTGCAATCAGTCGGCCTGTACCGACCTTTATTATTTAGTAGCGCTGTCATCAACGCAAAACGGATTTAAATTCAATTTCATATCGGGACTCGCATATTGAGTTGTTATATAGAGAATAATCGCGTTACCCAGTCCACTAGTGAGGATTACGTGCTTTTTAATAAAGTAGCGCTGGCAGGGGGCGACACCGGGGACATTTTTATACAAAGAGGATTACTTCGGCCACGTTTATCTGAACCTTACAGGGAGACTTAGCCTTCTAAGTACTTTCAGTGAATGCACCCGTTTTACGACACTCTACACCTACCTTTTTGATATTTTGTATTTTGAAAAGAAGCTAGTGTTAGATATTTTGTTAAAATGTTTCGGGCTGGGCTTGAAATTGTAGCCATGTTTTCTATTGCAGTAAAATTATGTTTTTCGTATTGCAGTTAAAGAAGTTTATTTTGGATTTTTGACGGAAGGTTCTTAAGACTTACAAATGTTTTTCCGTTGTCGAACCACTCTTCTTTTTCTTAGTATAGTGACATTGTGTAGACAAAATAAACCGTATAAAATAATACTGTCTAGTAATTGAAGCATATAGACTGGTTTAAACCGATGACCGCCAATAAAGACCTCAAACTCGACTCAAAACCCTGCGAATTATATTATCGACGCGACATGACTCAAGCGCCCGTCGATCCCAAGAAATCACTTACCACGAGATTAGCCTCAATACATCCTAACGAAACAACGTCGCCTGCGCAGTACTTGAATTGAATAACAACGTGTAACGACACCAACAATGGATGTAGCTCGGCCGAGTCCGACACTCCAATTATCTCGTTGTGTGTGCATTACGCGTGCGCTGGGAACTAACCTAAATGTTCCGGGGTGCGCGAATACTGACCTTATAGTGACTTAAAGTTGCGAAGACCGAAGACATTAGTGCATCCGTCGGGTATCATTGTAGGGATTCATTGCCGCGTGGGGTATCGCCTTTGAACATGTCACTCAAGTTTGATTAAGGGATTGTTGTTGGCTGCTAATCTGGTATCCATACCTACTTCAAAATTTAGTCGGTGGTGCTTATTATTTTGCTAGAGATTTACGATTTGAAACCATGAAAATGATAAGTTAATGCCTCTAGCATTGAATAAAAATAAGTAAAATAAAGAATAAATGAATTTTAAAAGAGTGTGATAGAAACAACGATGAAAAATTCGACGCTTAAGTAACGAGCTATTGTTTACACGTCTATTAACTAAATTGCGGGGAAAGACAAAAATGTAAACAATATATAAACCCGGGACGGTCCCATATGAATATCAATTTGTTTGCCTCCGCGACAACGTCATTAAATTAGCGGCCAAATTGAATCACAACTGCGACAACCTTGCCGGTGCTACGTCCCGCGAAACTTTTCCTCCTATTAATTTACAAAGCATCTCCTTTCACCCGCACCAAACGAATATAACCCTTCTCAACATCCATTCAAGACTTAACTTCCCTCGCTCCGGGCCTAAGTTTGTTCATTATTTTTACATGTCAAATTTGTGCAAGTGACGTGACTGTACACGATTCGAAATGAGACTCTATATCATGGAATTAAGTTCGCTATTCCTTTTAATGCGTTACGAGGGTGTATCTGGTGAAATTATGATGCAGTCTTTATTCGTGAGCCGTCGGGAGCGGTTGCAGTAATCACCGCGTATCTCCATCCAGGGGTGAGCTGTGAATAGAGCCCTAATGAACTGGATTTAGGAGTTTTTGTGCCGGCGACTCGTCAGCTCAGAGGTGCAGCCGAGCAATTATGACGGACTAAACAAACGTGGCTCCAGCTCTACACGGCCTTTCAATTACTGACTTGCAAGCGAACTGCTTACTATCGACCACTTCTTTAGGTAATTGCTTTTACGTGTACGGCGGGTTATAGTGTGAGTTTTCAAGCTTTAACTCGGGTGGTCAGTGATCGATCTGAGGGAGTCTGTTTAGATTGATGGGCTATTCTCTAAGCCGTACCTATAGCTCCCATTACGTAGCCGCGGCGGTGAGTGCCGACCTTCCGAACATCCAATCGTTCTTAATCTTCTTAGTGCGGAGCGAGCGGAATTATTTGGAATCTAAGCACCTAATATGCTTAGATAATAAAAGGTTTCGCAATTGTTGGAGGCTTTGTTGCTCGTCCGATGTTACTCTCGGTAACAACGTTTTATGGATGTATTATTTGGACCCAATTACTTTTTTGATCGTATTATAAAAATAATGGAAGCAATTCCAGTCGCTATTTATATTTATTCCCACATCAGTAAATTTCGACAAAAAATCAACAAGTCTACTTAATCTTTTTCTGTGCTCATTTACGAGAGCAAATTTGGTATTGAGGAGAAAGAAAGAAAATGAAGCGAGAAAAACTATATTGTCCTTTTAGTAAGCACTAAAAGGTCATCTCGTTAAGATGGGTACATCGTTATTCTGCTTCTACAAATACTTGCATGATGTATAACGACCTTGCAGCCAAACACAAGAATTATTCCCATCCAACAGACTGTAATTGTCATTATCTATAAGGCTTACGAATACACTACAGCACCGAATACATATCTAGATATATGTTTTAAATGTATAGCAGGACCAGGACTGCGCTGTTTAAACTAACAACATAAATTGTCAAACTTGTAAAAGGAACATCACGGCAAACTTTAAAACTAACGAACACAGCTACAGATTTACTATACCTTGCGCGGCTATTATCTACACATATCTAAAACATATGCATAGTTACCTACGTTCACTAACTAAACTTCGTATCACTAAAAGACCTGAACCACCAGCCAGAACAAAAGAACTTGAGACTTAAAGCCGAAAAGCAATATGTTGATTTTCGTCTGGCAAGCACAAATGCGGCTGTAAAAGATGAGACTGTTCTTATTTATTTACGACGGTGCGGCGAGCGAAGTGGAGCGAAGATGATATGAATGATAAATGACCCTCTGAACGCCCCCCCTCCCTCCGCTCCCCCCTCACACGTGAACACACGACGAGGTGTGCTCTCTGGATGCCTACTTAAGTCTGAGCCGTGAATGCCGAGAAGTGATAACCGTTTGAATGGCGAAAGAACTCGTGACGAATATTGATATCGTAAATGTGTTATGTTAATAATGCTGTCAGGAGCATGTTAAAGGCTCTGAAATTCCTAAGTGAGTTGGCGGTGAGGCCAAAAACTCGATTATGATTCGCTTAGTACCTACAAGGGTATGACAATGAGCGTGGGGCATATTCAGATGATTCTCATCAGCTGTTTGCTATTTAAAAGGCTAGCGACAATGATTAAGATTAGAAAAATAAAAGAGTACTTAATAATACTATGTATAGAGTCTGAAATACATTGGATAAAGAAAGAGCAGCTTTAGTAGAGTCATCAACGAAGCGATTACCGTCTCAGTTTATAGAGATAGTGTAGCGAACGGTATCTTATGTAAATAAACTGAAGTAAATACCGGTCGAGCGGGCGCATCAATCTCAACGTCTAGCCGGAGTCATCGGAGCTAAACGGAT
This sequence comes from Plusia festucae, assembly GCA_950381575.1. Lineage (NCBI taxonomy): Eukaryota > Metazoa > Arthropoda > Insecta > Lepidoptera > Noctuidae > Plusia > Plusia festucae. Next base: position 11,629,947 of record OX494434.1, read on the forward strand.
TTTTTAAAGCCAATAGCCGCGCATCAACACGCGTGACGCGCAGCGCGATTGGCCGACACTTTTTGTTCCATTTTCGAATCCTTTGTTTTTATTGGTTGACACTTAGCTAAGACAAAGGGGCGAGTGTAAGTGTGTGTGGTGTTGTTGTATGTGTTGTTGTTTGGTTGTGTGAGTTAAGGAACGGGGCTTCCTGCATGTAACGGAGGTAAGGCGTGGGACGAGTCATGTGGGTACTACGTGCTTGGGCTTCTGATTTTGATGTAGGTACGGCCCTTCGTCCTATGTGAACTCGAGTGGACTGTTTATTTTTAGTGTATGCTATATACAATGTTACGTAGGTAGATTGTAGCCGGTCATTTGCTTTTGTCAGATAACATTGTTTATTACTTCATTCTACTAACACGCATAATATTAATTTACAAATTTTCAACCTTGTTCTGTTAAATAGGGTTCTAAATTCTCGTCCCTTTTTATTATTTTCACCGATAGATCTTTGGGTCTTTACCCCATAACTCATTGTACTAGAGCCGATTCGAGATGTATCGCCCATCAATCCAGAAGTCACAAGAAGCTGAAAATAATTCAAGTTCACCTCCAGACAGGGTGGTATGATTAATGACGGGGATTATTCAATTAAAGACTCGGCAGGTGACGGAAGGGGGGTGAAAGGGGGTGACGGGGGTTGCTTTCTCTTCAGTGGCTACTCGAGGGGATGAATTTGAACGGCAACGAGCTTTGTTGATAGGTTTTCTAATAGCTTGATGATTTTGGGTTGATTTTTTTTAATTTGGATGATTAAATCTGAACTGTCCGCCCCCCTTAGGAAAGGAACGTTTCTACAGTTGTCATCGCGGATCGAATCACTCAAATATATGAAAGTGACAAGTCTTAGTCACGTGACTTATCGAAGAGAAATGTCATTTCCATACATTTAATGTCATTGCGATTTCTATCATCGTTAACGCTTGTCGGAATGTACCTTGTCTAAGTGGGCAGGTAAGAATAATTGTGAGACCTCACAGTTTTTTATTTTATCTAATATCCCGTCTAGCTCTCGTTACTCTTAATTGTCTTCGTCCCTGATTCGCATTTTTTATATTTAAACAAATTAAATACAATCTATAAATAATTGTCTTTTTTCCTTTTGTTTTAGTTTTTGTTTTATAGGTGACATGGTACATATAACATCAATCTTTGCAATATTGGTCAGCTGCCAGTGTGACTCTTTATTAATTCTTAACGGAAAATACAGATGGCGTTACTTGTTGACATAAATTTCTTACACTGATCTTTATTGTTTATTATATAGGTACTTATCTGTATTAATTAATCAACTAATTTGAGTTTTAATTTTTTATCATTTATACTATTATTATATATTGTTATTTATATATATATTGTTTTTAAATAAACTATTATTATTATTAATACCAAACTATGTTATCAACTAAATAGATTTTGACTTTTATCATTGTCGTTGACTTTTATCATTTTATCATTGTGGTAATTTGGTTTTATTGATGAGGTTTGACAAACTAGTCCCTTCTTTACCACGGTTAGCAATCCGGGTAGCGAGTTTACGGTCATCAAGTATTTAGGGCTTTTATGCGAGAAGAAGAATCAAACATATTACTTTTCTTGTTTCTTCATAGGAACATTATTAGAAGGTACCAATCTGCATGGAATATTTCTTCAGAAAAAAGTTTTTTTTTTAAATACCTGTGTTATTACATAACACTTACACATACGTACTTACTTTGTTTTGTAATACCTAATTATTCAGGTAATAAAACATAGGTATTAATATGAATTTTCAATTTGAGTTCATATAACTTCGAGAACTTCGATATAAAATGCCCAGCACGTCGTAGGCATGAATGTGCAGCGATGGCCCTCGAAGGGTTCAAGTGGAGCTGAGCACCATCCAGGCGAGTGCTGGACGTGTCAATGTCGATGCTCGGTCGATGCAAGGTTAGTACAACCTTATGTAATTTGTAATACCTATGTAATAAAAATAATGTTACAATTATTTACACATGAACTGTACGCAACATGATACAAATGATTAGTTAAAAACATTGGGTCCAAAATAAAATAGGCTCTTAAAATTATAAACATATATTTTTTTTCTGTTAATGTTTTATGATTTCCATATATTAGATTATCAATCTGTAATCGTCATTTATTTGTTTTATTCGCCAACTTGGAACAGAGCAAACGTGGTCAGGATCAAAGCTTGTCTCTTCGACTATGCTCATTTACAGGCTTGTTTTATTATTTTTGTATCAACAAGTGAATACAGCGGCCGAAGAGTACCTACAGGCGAGTACCTTTTCCTTAATACGGTCTTATTCTAAACAAAGAGACAAACAGTTATCACCACGATGTACATAACAAAAATATTTGTTACTACGTCATTTTCTTTCAGTACAAAATCTATTTTACCTTTTCACTTGTTAGGATCATAAGGTAAAAATGCAAACACGAGTAAATTTGCTCCACTTACGCTTTTTCAAACCAAACTCCGTTTATTCCGAGTGTAACCACACAGATTTGAAGCCAGTAACTGTTTAAAAATTAGACGAGCGTTTAATATTACTGGTATTACAACCTAGTTTTAAGTTGGCCACAGATTTATTGGACCTTGTTAATGTCCTTCAACATTCCGCAAAATATGATTTATTTAGAACAAGTTTAAATTATTCGGTTGGAAGTACAGGTGGACCAAACGTGATTTTAAGCTCGCTTGAATAAATTTTCTAGTGGACTACCAAACTACATTTATTAGGAGTAAAATGTGAGTGTAATTTCTGAAATATTCTTTTGTTATCTTCTTGTAATTCCTTCACTTCTGGAGACTGTATAGAATTCAATAGTGTCCGGATCGACAAAGTATTGGTAACGTATATAGTTCGGAGATTTTGAATTTAGGACTACTGTTATAAATATACGCACAAATTATACAATTATCAATATTTTTCGAAAGATTTTGTGCTTTGAGCTCCGAAGTCATAGTATACATAGTCCTCCTTATCGGTTTCGATAACGGCGACCCATGACAATTCACCTCCTAGCGTGAGCCCTGATATGACTGGCTAGACCGAGTTTGGTTTTAAAGACCCGGTCGCAAGCGCTGCAGTAAAGCTGACCCGCATTGTTGAGAGTATAGGTGTACGTAGGCTTAGGTCTCTCTTTTTGTGATTGGTGCTTTTCGTCTAAAGTCTCGAGTCGTTTTTCTTCGAATAACTTGACTTTTTCGTAGATGGATTGGCGCCACGATGACCTATTTAAGGCAAGCCTCTCCCAACCTTTAGGGTCAATAGCGCAAGCCTGATCATAGTACGCAAATCACATCATATAACTAAATTCACTGCTAATTAATGGAATATAAAAATAATTAATCAATATTCACCACACTTACAGTAGTAATGATCGCCTCGGGCTCTCCAAGGGCCGGGGTAGGGGAGGCTAGGGTTACGTTGATAATTAATGATTTTTGTACAAAGTGGCCGGGAACTGGGACGGCCCGGTTTCAGGTCGATAAGACAATTCTACATGCTAACGGAAACGGTAGCAACAATTTATGTAAATATTTAACTAGTATAGGAAGTTGTAAATTAGATGTCCTGATCCGATTTTTATAGAGCGTGCACTTTATTTTGTTCTGCTTGGAACTTTTACGATAGTGTATTGTTTTAGTTCATTATTGTATAGGTATGATGAAGAATGAATGGCGTGTAATAGGTTTAATATTAATTGTAAGATTAAATTGCATGGTTATATTTTCCAGGGAATATGTTAACTAACTCAGGTAGGTAACAGCCTAGGACCACTTTAGGAATGAAAATGATCACTTTTTTAATCGTAGTTTTTATAACAGTTTATGCATAACAAAATTATTAAATACCAAAAATAAAAAAAAACCTTTTTGCCATTTGTACTTTATTTTAAAGTTTAAAAGTTGAAGCTATATGTATACCTTTTTACTATATGAGTATAAATGTCTAGGTTATTGAAAATAAAAACCGAATAAACGAAGAACATATTCCAAACACGTTTGCAGTGAAATAAAATAAATCTAGGCACGAAATATATTTTAGTTCAATCAATTCGTATTACATTCAGGCGTGAATTCTCAAAATTCACGGTGCGTAATCAAAACAAAACGAATACAGATTTGTGCATACGTATTATACTGTAACAAAGCATAATATACGAGCTGAAAAATCATTCCTACCGAAAAGGTTAAACAGAAAATCGTTAGAGTTAAAAAAATGTTTTTCTCGCAAACAAAACGTCCATTAAACGAACTCTCAACCCCATCCCTTCTGCGGTATTATAATAAATGGCGCAATAATGGCACAATATAATATTAACACAAAGTTAAACGCGTTTTTATTTTTCCCGCCAAAACTTCAGTGCCGCTCTGGTGAGCATGGCGTGCGACGCCATTTCTCCTTTTTACGGGCGTGTTCTCAAAAAATGGCTCGAGGTATAAAATAAATCGCAAATATTTATCAAAACGCAGCCCCGGGTTGTGTGCGAGGGATGTGGTGTCAATGTGTCTAATGTGGGATGTAATAAGGGGCTTAGTACTTTACCACACTTTGACAGAAGTCCTTGATGTTATGAATAGCAATGAATCAGTTTTCCTTGCACGCCGACGGTTTGATGAGTGGCTTGATTCATTGTATGCTTTGGAATCGAGCTTTGTACTTATTTTATTCACTTAATTGGCCCTATACGATAATCATGTCTTATTACTTATTCTTTAGAGAAGAAACCCAAAATAGCTGGATACCTTAACATTTGATAATATTTAACTATTTAATCTGCCGCCTACAGTCAAACAAGGTAAAACATCCATAATACAAAGTAAAAATATTAAAATCTTCTTTAATATCTTAAAAAAATATAAAACCGCAATTCCATTTGAATATTTCCATCGACATCGATACATTGCGTCACATCACTAAGGGTCGACAGGTTGCACAGCGTCGGACATTTTGTTTTACAACGTGAGTTCGGGCCGAATTATGAAAATATTACACCGAATCCCTCTGAAATACGCTTTGACATTTCGTAACACGGTAATAAGTTGTTTTTGCGAGTTAACTCCATGTTTGACACAGCGCGTGGGTAGTTCTTTTTATTTTTTAATCACTTATCTTCCCGTATTTTTCTTTGGGAATTTGATGAAATTAAAAGCTATATAAGCTCAAGTAAGTTGTTTGCCTTTATCGGTTTGTTTTCCTCAATTCCTTTTAATGTTTTGATAAACATGTTTTCTTTTTAATTGACAATATAGAAGCAAGTCTATGCTTTTAAGAAGAATAATACTTATTGGCTTTTCGAACCATCTCCTTGGCTTGATCAAAAAATGTTTGTCTGTGTGGTCTTACACTAACATGAATAGAATTTTTGAGTATCCTTGATCCTAATACCAGGAAAATGAAACGATCGCGATTAGTTCTTAGAATGTTATTCCCAACGTTTATCAGCAGTAAACATGACTAATAATGCCAACTGATTTACAAACAACAATTTGTGTACTTACCAACCAAATAATATATATAGTATAAATAGCATATACCTACGTGCTAAAAGCTTATTTCAACTAGCCCTTTTTCTCGTAGGTCCCCATCATAATTATTGATTAGCTACCTTTTCTATGCATATCCAGAAGATTATGTGAATCCCAAACCATAATCCCATACATTATAAACCCCTTAATCAAATATTTACTTATGTAAAAATTTAAAAAAATGTCGTGGTGGCCTAGCACTTCAATGAACGCTTTTTCGTGCACAAGGTTGCTGGTTCGAACCCACTGCAGACAAGTAACAATATGAATATTGCAAACTTATATTTATATTATTATTCTAAGACATAATTGACAATCGTCTAAGGAAAACATCGTGAGAAAACCTGGATTCCGAAAATTGGAATCTGAAATCGCTAACCCGCAGTGAGCCAGCGTGGTGATCAATGCTCGTTCCTTCTCTATATGAGAAGAGGCCTGTGCCCATTGGGATATTTTTATAGGCCGATACTATTATTAAATGAATTCACAAATAAAATATCTTAAAATCTATATTTGTTATACTATGGAACAGTAGCATGACAATACCGGCTAATGAATTGATCGCGTGCAGGGGCGACCTACGGCTGCATTCGGATGCATTAGCAATGCTTCCGGGGTCGGGACTCCACCACCCTCAAACATTTTTGTCTAATGCTCTATAAACATACATTTACAGTATTTGATATCAAATGTGTTTGTGGTCAGAAGTTTTAAGCTTTTAACTTTTGTTACATGAATTGACTTGTGTGGCCAAATGTGTGCTAAATGCCAGTATTTCTAAAAACAAAAGACTATTTTAGATTGAATATTTATTGCTTGGGTTCTATTTATGACTGCAATTGTTGTTACAATAATGCTAGACCTGTTGGTTTCAGGTAGTCGGATCCTGGAATGTGTAGTAGTATGTACTGCTATTAGATGTGCATTTCGAGATGACGAACCGTTTCAAGAATAATAGGTAACTGGATAGTGACCCTGACTAAAAACCAGATGTCGGTTGGATTCAGCCCAGGACAAATCTTTGTGTGATGAGCATGATAATTTTATTCTATGCCTGGGTGTAAATTATCTATATAATGTATGTTTTTAGAAACATATAAGTATGTTTATCAGTTGTCTGGTACAGGCACAGGCTCTGCCTAGTTTGGGATCAGATGAATATGTGCGAGGTTTCCCGAAATATTATTAAACTTAATATACAGAACGTATTATACCCAGAATTAATGTAATGTGCAATTTACATATTTGAAGCCGTTAAAATCTCTGTACAACCATTAGACATTCCTCCAAATCATTAACGCACTTCAAGGCCGGGGGCTAAAAATACTTAAAAAATTCCTGCGTAGCGTTCTGACGCGGGTAGACCTTAACGATAGAAGGGTAGTATTTCCGGTTCCTGTTCAGAGGGGGCCGCAGGGAAGCCGGAGGGGGGAGGGCCGGTCCTCTTTGTGTTGCGATAACCGGAAGCCAAGGGCTCCAAGGACCGAGGGTTATGTCAACTGAGAGGTATTTTCAAGTTTCTTCTCGTGGCTGTTGATTACTCGACACGAATGTCTAATGTGATTTCGGATGCAAATGTTTTCGAGACTGAGAACTTAAATAATAAATGCTCATTTCAAGAATCTCTTTTGTTCTCGAAGCTCGAGTGTTTTGAACTGAATTCGTGACATTAAAAGATGCTTCTTGTTGCATTTGTTCTGTGTCAGCTTCCAGAAGTCAGAAATTTTTATATATTTAAAGAAGAACATCGAACGGGCGCATCAAACTGAAAATCCACGTTCAATATCTGTTCAAGAAACAGGCCACTCCGGAGCAATCACTGGCTAAATGGCTACTTTTAGTGCGAACAATAATAATTTTAGTTGCGAGTGAGTGCTCCAATAATGGGCACAATTTCCGACGATTAGCTGAACGACAGCCGAACGTTTTTGCAGGACTCTTGTAAAAATGGCGCTAATGACCATCAGTTGAGTGCACTACTTGTAGTAATCGCGATGATTTACGCTTCATGTTTCACTATTTGTTTTAATACGTGTCTTTGTGTTTTATGGTTATTTATTAGAGTCCAATGTCTCACATTGTTTGGGGATACGACTTCTGGTATATAGCGATTAAGATGATTGCCAGGTTTTTGTTACTTTGTTTCTTGATTTGCGTTACATGATAGCAGGTTTAACTCGGTTTTTTCACCGTCAAATTATTTTGGTTGTCAACGGCGTTTACAACAGAGATAAACTAACTGATCAGACAGGATATGCTGTTCTGTGTGGAACGTCGATGCTGGTGAAAAAAGGTAAGTATCCAAAATTGTATTACAGTTACCAGATAATTTGTAACTGGTTCAATCGACATCAGATATAGAGCCATTACTAAAATAAGGAAGTTTTTGTTTCAAGGCAGAATGTCGTGCCTAGCGGTTCAATGACCGGATTTGCATGCACATGGTTGCAGGTTCGAATCCAGGCAAGTACCAATGTGACTTTTTTAAAGTTATAATTACTTTCTTAATCATTCTAAGACATCATTGACAAACGGTGATGGAAAAAACATCGTGAAGAAACCTGGATTAAAAAACCCACAATGATCAAGCGAAGTTATCAATGCTCATTCCTTCTCCTTATGGGAAGAGGCCTGCATCTCAGTGGGACGTTTAAAATAATAATAAATGTGGACAACATCACATACATTGCTCTGAATCCAAAGTAAGTAGCTTAAGCACTTGTGTTATGGAATCAGGGACAACGAAGGTACCTCAATCACCCAGACCCGGGACAATGTAGAAAAGTGTTTTTCTACATTGACCCGACCGGGGATCGAGGCAGGGACCTCAGAGTTAGCGACATCTTGAAAACCGGTGTGTACGCCACTCGACCACGGAGGTCGTCAAACAGTTCATAGGCCGGTATTATGGCCTATTTTCTTGGCAATATATCTCTCCGACATTAATACAGTCTCACCACAGTGGGTCCACAGTGGTGCAACTTAAACGTGGTACGGAAGCTGGCTCTCTCGCGACACGACTTATCCATTTATCGGGCACCTCTCATCCGCTACATAAAGGGGTTAGAAAGCGGCCAGCACAACAAGACCCGCACTCTCTTGTTTTATTTTAAGTTTTAGAAAATGATACCTACATATTTCGAAGTATACAATGGAAAATATTGAATCGAATAAGTTTTCAAATTGAGTTGAATTAGAAATTCTTCAAATGCCGCTTTTTTAGACGTAGATTTTGATTACAATGCTACAGAATATTATTTCATTTGTTTTTAAATACCCACCTGAAAAAAGTTAGTTTTTTTAAAAAGGTACCTAAGTATTGATGACCCTACCAAGTACATGTATACTATTACCACCAGGACATAGATACTACTATACCAGTAGTATCTTTTTATGTAGAATATTTTTCGAAAGCTTAATGTTCTTTTCAAAACACATTTAAACTTCAAAGACCAACTAGTATTGGATGAGACCCCTATCGAAGAGAACCATTACGAATGATTTTTTAAAGAATGGTGCCGTAATGTTTTTGTAGTTACGGCAGGAAATGGATCGAATATGCACTTTATAGTAACAAGCGTGAAACATAATGTATTGCTTTGAGGAAAGTACAATATTATGGATACGAAGACATTTTTTATCTAGGAAGTTTAAAAGTTTCCTACTGAAGTACCCCGCAGTATAACACCTTGAAAAGTTTATGTAGTATAACACCTTGAAAAGTTTATCTAGTAAGTCTTAAATTGTAAGAGCGAAAAAGTTATAAAATGATGCTGTTTTAAGTGTTTCAAATAAATGCTCAAATTGCCAGCAAGCTCTTACAGAGCCTTCAGGATCTAGGCTGAATGAAAATATAAAAAAAATATACCATGAGCTTTATAATTTACGTGCTTTATAATTCATGAGCATTAAAATATACCTGTCCTATACGGCCGCGATAGTTTACCAAAAAATATGTTGTGTCCCCGTTAATTTTAGTTGCGTTAACAGAACGAACCGTCCATCTATCATGTGGCTTTTAAAAGGGTAGAGCGGGGTTGACGGCGATTGAAGCCTTTCTTATTTATCCGTATATGCCCCGTTGGCGCCAAAAATACGCCAAGGCTGACCTTTCCTGGCGAGGGGAGAGTGGAACAGTGTGGATCACTGTGACGGATAGGTGTGGCCGATATTGGCTTTTTAGGTCATGAAAGATATTTTAATAGTACCCATAGCTGTAATATTTTTCTAAGAAAATTGAGTTCTTTATTATGCGAAAAAGACGAATAAACTTTTAAGGTTGGACTTTCGTTTCGTTTCGTTGGGTCTTTTCGAAGTTACTTTTATCAACAAAGAAGTAGCATGCGAATGCATGATGTTTTTTATTTTCAATTTATTTTTCGAAGACTTACGGCTGATTTTTCCGTCATCAGAAAACCGATTTTTCTTCAGATAACTTGATTCGCGGGGAAAGTCTATTATCAGTTGTGTTAAACAAACCTATCAATGTTATTCGTCGACTAAAATATAGTTTTTATAGATACCAAAGATGAGTTGAGACGAGTAGGTATAGTTTCACAAATATGAAAATGATATCATTTGAATCTTTGCACTGTATAATTATGTATTGGTACATTGCATTTACGAGCAATCTCACACGAACCCGAACCTCACCTCCTTTAATTTACGCAGGTAACCCTCAATCGAGCTAAATAGGTATCATTATTTTTGTTTATTGGTGCTGTACAAGTAGCAATTCCTACATAATTCTAGTAAGTTCTCCTCCCAGCGGTCCAGCGGCAGTCCGCTATAACCGTATATCTTGTCTTTGTGCCTTGTATTTATGGCTACCCTTATTTTTATTTTAATGCTGATGCGACCGGTGCCGCTGTGTCTCGCCTGCCGACTAATCTTTTGGTCACCCTGGTTGGTTGGTATTGCTACTGATATACAACGTTCGGTTTCCTTGTTCGTATTTACGGTGTATTGTGTTAACCTAACGTAAAAGTGTGAGGTATGTGCCGTTTATGTAATCAGTAATATGGTTTGTGTACGTTCGTTTTACCTATAGATAATACTAGCTGTTCCCCATGACTCCACCCGCGGTCGGTACCAAATTTTTTAGAAAAACAATTTGCCTGTTTTACTCAGGGTGAATGTAGCATTCAAATTGTGAAATAATTTTTGAAATCAGTCCGGTTTTTTTTTATCTAATTCGTTACAAACATACTGACATACAAATCTTTCCTTTTTATAATATTAGTATAGATTACTGCAGAACTAAAGCCCCCTTTTTTGCCTTCTTTTTTTCTGTACCTATAACTTAAATTCATTTTATTAAGTGTTTTTCCAAATTAGCCAGATGACACACAACAATTATTGGTTTTATGTATCCTTCGAATTAAAAAAAAAAATAATAATGTGTAAACAACCAGTTCTTGGGATACGTGTCTTTTTCGTCTTTTCCTATGTCAAATTTCAATACGAAACACAGCTAGGTTCGACTTAGAAAGGACATAAAAACCTCTCTTAAAATGTAAATTAATATTCAAATAAAATTTCACCAGTCATAAACTCAAGAATCTTCAGCTAATTTTATAAGAAAACCCAAGGGTTGCACCCTACCACAATATTTCTCGGCCATAAGTTTCCGATACATGAATTTTATTAACTTTCGCTCCCCATGAGTGATGGGTGTTATAGTGTTTGTTTTTCGCGTCATCAACGTGCCACGAACAGAAACCATGGGGTTACGGTGTCAATAAACGCGTTATGAAATTATGGTGACGATGCAATCGTTGTTTAATTTTGTTTTAATATTCTTGTGGGTTGATTGATATCAGCGATTATGATTGTCATGAATATCATTACTTAATTGGTTGTATCTTTGTACAGAATAAAACGTCGTAGAAAAATAGCTTTACTTACATTAGGCATTAGAATCACTTTGAGTTAAGCTTGAATACGTAATAATTATATGTACGAGTACATGCGACTGTATAGTTTGAAAAGGTAGGTTATAATAATATGATAGTTGTGATTAAAATACTGGACTATAAATTGGTATATTTATATTTTTATCTCGACAAACTGTACATAGGTACATAGTCAATTCATCATACATCAAGTAGGATAGATTCAAGCACAAAATTACCTACTTTGTTTCATATAATAAATATCATTCCACAATTCAAAATTTTTTGTGATCTTCCATAATTTTTTAAAGAACTGACCAAAAATTATGAGCAAATCTTAAGTAATAACAAAATGCGCTTCCTAATTTTTAATAAAATATTTATAAGTCCCCCAAGCGACGTTATTTGCTGAAGGGTGACTGGAAGATTTCAAACTTTCCCGAAGAGAAATTGGCTAAAAAATTCCTTAGCAAAATAAAATCGAAGAGCGGCTTCCGAAAGTTATCGAACTTCCCAACAATCCATTACACCGAGTTTCGCAAAAAATTGACTCGGGGTCTCTTTGGAACTTATTATTTTGAGTGAAAACATCTTGGAGTTTCGTCGCCTCCGACTAAGTTTGCCTTCGACGATGCCACCCTCTTTACACTCGATAAACACACATTACGCCACTATCGCAAATTGTTCTTGTAATATCATCCATAAAGGCTGGCTTTAAGATTGCAGTGCTCAATTTATTCGAAATTTTCGGTTTTGTCAACTCAGACACCCTTTACCAACGTTCTTTACCTAACAGTTACCGACGATATAATCAGATAGACTATAAAATACCATAACCATTATCAGGTCCAAACGATCGATCAATAGCTTCCCAAACAGCGGGCAATATCGACGATATCCAAACATAACCGTAACGTTGAGTGGATCTGCGTCCGATCAGCGCCGTGCTGCCATTAGACCAGGTCGTACTAACAAACTTACCGCTAAAATCGCCACTTTTAGCTGCGAGCGAGCACTAAACAGCAAACAAAGCTAGCGGCGGCGGCGAGCGGCGTCCGGTCGACCACAAAGGCTTTGTAGCCGCCACACTGACACGCTTTTTGCGTCGCCGCGGCTGCTATCGCTCGATGACGTCCCCGTAGATCGATAAGAGCCTCCCACTCGACGGGAATGCTCCATTGTATTACTGACACTACACTGTCTGAGATGTGGAAAATCGTAGTCCAAAATGCGCGTGATAGCGGCGTGACGTCAGCGTTGCGTGCGGACAATGAGAGGAGTATGCACGTTCTCGTGTCACCAGTGTCAACTTCAATGGTTGCTCTGCTTTTATTAGTTTCTATACATTACACCTGTTTGGTTTCTCGAGTGGGATTTGTTAAATTTAATCATGTATTTTGTTTAGTTAGAACAGGAGTTTTATTTGTATTACAATGCGATTTGGAAACTTTCAGTTTTATTATTGTAACATAGCTGAATCTATTTCGTACCCTGTATATAAATATATACACATAAGAAATACCATTTTGAGAATTTATGAAACAGATACTTGCACATTCCACCATTTATCGTACCATAACTCAAACAAGAAACATTACCTTCAGTGGCCACCAATAAGGTCCGATGAGGGTCTGAATATTATTTTCCTGTGCCGCAAGCAAACTGAACTAAGTACGTGCCGCACATACGTATGCAGTGCTCGGGCCACAATTAACATAAATTAGTTATTAGTGGCGCGTGAAGACCGTGACTCACTTCTAGTGATGTTACTAGTCGAGTTCCGGAATCTGGGATTGTGAAGCTGATTGCAGTTCATTGAAATCGTGTTCGATGTGCAGAATGGAGATTTTTGTGAAAAACTCAGTATATAAAGCTATGTTCACATTTGACTTAGCTAATTGGTTATTTTAAGGGGTATCTGACAGCTTGTTAGAGAAACGTATTATAGCACAACATTATTGTCATGTGTAATCAAAAGCTAATTTGAATACTTTACCGTTTCTAAAAAAAAATACCATCAAACATCATCATAATCGAAGAATATATTAAAGAACTTACATCTCCTCAAATATATTCTTCTGATATAAAAAATAAATGAAATCTTTCGCATTATAAAATAAATATTTACAAAAAATCCTAAACAAAAACGCCCATGTAATCCTTCCCAATCCCGCGACACCCACATCCCTACTGAGATGTGATCTGTATGCGTGCGAGCACCGCACGGATCGCGGACATCTCACACGAATAATACACTACTTATTACCTTCCCGACAATGTATGCCTTTCGTAACGCTCATGATGACGCATAACTAGCACAGCACTAACCTTACGTTTCAGGGGTGGTCAGGAAAATGTGAGGTTGGAAATCAATTTGGATGCGTGTGAGTAAGCCATAGAATAGTGTTGTTTTGAGTAAATTGTTGAAAGAAGCTTGTAACTATTCTTATTCGCTGGTTAATTACCTAGCAAGCTAATATAATGCAAGCTTAAGTTAATCAAAGTTAGTTCGTGATGAACGCTTTTTTTTCACACACGGCCTGGCAACCAGACAACTGATAAACATACTTATATATTTCTAAATACATACATATTATAGATAAATAGCACCCGAGACAGATCAAATAATCGTGCTCATCACACAAAGATTTGTCCTGCATGGGAATTGAACCCACGACCTCCGGCTTAACAGTCACGTTCACTAGCCACTAAATCAGTTTTGAGATCAGGATGATGACTTACCACGCGATAAAAGCTAAAATACGTTTAGATATAACTAAATTGATAAAAAAAAGAAATTTCATTTAAATATGTTGTGAACTGCCACAACTTCCAAGTAAAACAAATGAAAAAAAAGCAAAATGAAATTTTCCCCTAAATAACATGTAACAAAATCCCTGTCAGATCCAATAACGTATTCGTGGTTCATGAACCGTCTCTCATAGGCGGCTTCTTTGAGACAAAACTGTAGGTAGTAAGTACGTGAACTTTGAGGAGCGGTCAGTGTTGCTGTTGCCTTGGATCAGTTTTTATTTTCATTTAATTATTCTCAACTAGCTGACCCGGCGAACTTCGTACCGCCTAACAGTCAATGAATGTCGTGTTACCTTTTAGCTGAACTAATTTAGGCTTTGATGAACGTAATACAATGATACAATATAAAAATACAGATACTTAGATATCAAAAAGTATTTTATTATGATAAATAACACATACAGAAAGAGAAGTAAAAAAAAAATTAAGTACTTCAAACACGTGTCAGCAAAAAATGACTGAATTGCTAAGAGAAATCATCAGCAGATAGATCGTTCAACAATGCAACTATGCAACTCTAATATTTACTGCAGTACGGCCTCACTGGGAAAGATTAGATCTTCTAGGACGTGACATTTTTACTAATACTGAATATGTACTCTCACAAAACCACACAAAACAAACAAATATAACAGTAGCTGAACTTTCGTGACATAGACATTGATTGACAATAGTTTAGATCATAGACTACTACTTTGGATACTGCCCTTTTTATTCAAATCTGCGCAAAGACATTGTACTCTACTAACTAGACAGTGCACGAAAAAGAAATTGTTTATCTAAAATGAGCTTTATACCGTACACATAAGATAGCTATTTCTTTGTAAGCGGTAGCTAGTCAAAAACGGTCCTGGCAAGAGGGCACCCGCTGGGAGTGTGTCCTTGTCTGACGTCTTGCCAGCTCAACTAATCATTGGGTTTGGTAGAAATGGTAGATTTTTTTTCTTTTTTATGATTTACTAAAACGAATGATTATATACTTTGAAACGTATTTAAATATTTTACAGTTCCTATCATTAATAAATCAATTCGTTTTAATTTAAAAATAATTCATTATTACTAAGTATGAGTAATATTTAAATGTTTGGGCCTGGGCGGTTTGCTCACTTGGTTGGTTGATCGCCGTGCTTCGATTTGCGATTATGTCTTAAAACCGTTTGTTTTTCATGAAAAATGGTGAATTCTTGTTGTGTGACAGGGTGCAAAAATGAGTCTTATCATTAATAAAGCCGTAGTAGTAGCCACTTTTCTTTCCACGGGTAAGAAAAAACAACAATCATATCCTTTAGGGCTTAGGGTAACCATGAATTTTGCCGATCAAAGATTCTTTTACTATCTCATAGTCAGGTAGATAGATACGTACCGACTTTCTTATCAGTGGGGGATGTACTGTTAGAATTTACAAAAGGGGCAAAACCCGGAACTTAGATTTTTATATATTACAAAAAAAATTGATTGTTATCGTTTCTTTCGACTTTGCACCGATGACGTTTGTTGTTATTAATTATATTTCTTGTATTGTAGATTTCTGAAGAATAAAAACCAGAAATTGAAGTGGGAAAACGCAGTGCCTGAAAAAATCTCAAAAGTCGTCTGTTGTTTGTAGTGCGCATTTTAAATTTGATGACTTTATTCCTGGTTATACAAGGAAAATGCTGAAACGTGATGCTGTTCCGTCAATATTTCCTAACGTTAGAATAAATCATCTGAGTGCGTGTGTGGATATATCGTGTTCTTTTTTATTTTATTGCATATCTTGGCTACTTCGTAATGAAAATATTAGACAAACTAACATGTTAACATTGCCGAGCCTTGCTCATAACGCATCGCACACATAAAGATCATGACTACTTGATTGATGTTTGTGAATTTTCTCTTCTTTCACATCCTTTGTAGACAGAGGAGGGCTAAAATATGCTTCGACATTTGTGTTCGATATAGTAAAATATATCGAAAGACAATTTTGCTAATGTCTCGTGATTTACAGACTTTGAACATGAAAAAGATGCTTAATATGACGTTACATCAATTCTCCCCAAAAATTAGGCACATTATGCTGCCCATCCAAGCTCTGACGAATCTCACGAATTGAATTGATTAAATGTATTGGCCAAAAATACTTAAATTTAAGACTTAGGAGCTACGGAAAGTCCTTAACCGTGAAGCACGTAGGTGATAAAGCTACATTACGACAAAAATTGCGTAAAACTGTATTGTTCAGCAATGTATAAAAACAAATCAATAAAATTATTGTTGATGAATTCGAAAAAACCAATGATTTGTATTTCTCATAATTATATGTATGTAAATTTGAATTTGTACGCTCTAATGCAAAACATAGATGGACACGCTAAACACTAGTTTAGTACATGGGATATTGATGATTACATCAATATCCCATGTACTTACCTATGTTTACAAATAAACAATTTTCAATTTTTGAATTTTGATTTTTTTTTTCAATTTTTAGTCTTTTTCTGTCCGAAATATTGCATCACGTTCATTTGAACTAACACTTATTTCATCATAAATGTACCCATGCACATTGTATATTATATCTCACATTTGACAAAAATACTTAGCTTTTTTGTACTTTATAGAGCGACAGGTTTGTTAGGCTGTTGTCAAATTAACGGCAGGTCAGATGATACCTGTTACATATACAGAGAGGAAAAAAGTACTTTCGACCCTTAACCCACGTGTAGGGTAATTAATGTAGATTCCAATAAATATACACACTATGTATAGGTTTATTTTTTTTTTACTTTAATTAAAATAGGTAGCGTAGTTAGGTAGCATCAATATATCAGGATACTTACACAATTGTTTTACAAGCAATTTGTCCCGGGTTCTGTTTGGTCATGGTCACCCCATTAGAAAGAGACACACTCCCATCGGGTGCTCTCTCGCTCGGACCGGTTTTTGCGCCATAGTGCACAGTCTAGTTAGTAGAATACATTACAATGTCTTTGAATCTGCGTAATACACCTTTCAACCTTTTTAATTGATTAAAAAAAATACAGACAAAAGTTTATTCACCCTTTTTAAATAATTACACAAAATACATTTCTGAACGCATGCATAAATGTCAATCACAGTTTTTGACAGGATGACACGAGGAAAACAAATGTTTGACAGGTACGAACATAATTAAATGGAAAATGATTCATTTTCATTAATATGTATTCGTCAAGTTTTTATTGTTTTTAAAATGTATTCTGCTATTCAGGGCGGAGACAAATCCAACGAAACAAAAACCATGAAAATTGATCCAGCCGATCTCGAGTTATAAGTGTTGTAACAAACCCGTCTTTGTTTTATATATATATATATAGATATAGATTGGGGAAAAAAAAATCTCCAATCCATTTAATGGTTACTTAAATGTGTTCGCAGTACGATACCGAATAATACTCTCAGGGATCGGACAGGGTTTTTGTTACACGCTGTATAAGGATACAACTAATCTATATATATAAAAATCAATTGCTGTTCGTGAGTCTCGCTAAAACTCGAGAACGGCTGAACCGATTTAGCTGATTTTGATCTTGAAACGTTCGTGGGGGTCCAGGGAAGGTTTAAAAGGTGAAAAACATAAAAAAAATGTGAAAAAAAAAGGGTTCCTAAACTTGGGAATTACCATAATTAATTTACTTTTGACATAACGAAGTCTGTCCGGGCAGCTAGTATTTAATAAGACCCTTTACCTAAGGTGTATAGAGCATATATTAGAATGTGTATTCTTCGTATGATAAGAAACTCGTATCGTGGATGACACTTATCGTGCGCTAGCGATCGGCAAAGAACGGATGCATCGAGAAATGATTTCATATAGACTACTTCCCAAGGGAAGTTCAGAGGGATCATTGACATACAAAATTCACAATATTCACACAACCACAAATTTTTGAAGTCGGTTAAAAATGGGAAGGTGTCCATATATTTTCGAGCTAAAGCTTCTTTATTGTGTCACAAAAAAAATGACAGCATAAACCTTATTAATTTATTTATTTAAAACAATTACATCTATCTTTGCAGAAAATAAAAGGACAGGCACGCCAAACGAGCTTTTAGTAAAACTTGTGAAAAAATATAACATATATAAATTAACTATATTGACACAGAACACAATTTACACTAAGTTTGTGGAACATTACGACTCTGTTATTAAACACAATTCAAAATGAATACTAACGTCTAAACGAGGCAAATAATATTTCGAAGTATTGAAATTAAATTATCCTTTGACCACCAAGAACAATGTTCACAAAATTGTAACGTGTTTGTACGAAAAAAGAACTGACTTATCAATAAAAATATAATTTTATTAAATTTCATACATACCATATGTTACAGATGACGACCGACGGTATTAAAACAACTAAATCTCACATAGGAAGGTGTTTCTATTGGACTGCGTGTAGCACGGAGCGGCTAAAGGCGGCTCACGCGCTGATGCGATTAGGGGCCGAATGCACGTGCCTCGGACTCATAGAAAATAGAATCGTATTCTGAGATCATACACCCTTGTATCTCCGATACTAGTCCGACAAATTCCGGGTTGAGTTGTATACCTGCTGTACGAAATTGTCGAAGCTGTTCCAATTTAATTGGTTTTACCTTCCCGAGAGTAAAAGATACAAAATTATTGATTAAAGAGGCCTTGCATTTTAGGTGTAAGTTGAATTTGATTGTAAATCTATAGATCAGTCATATTGAAATTGTATATAGCACACAATTTGATAATCATGAAACAGGTAGAAAAAAATACCTGACGTATGAAATATTCAGACAATCTTTTCCATTCCCTTTATAGTAGAGAAATATGATCACTAACTAAATAGGCTGTACCTACAGCCTATTTAGTTAGTGATCACACGCACAAGCATACAGGGTTTACACTCGTACTGGCCTATAGGTTTAGCACATCTTGGTAAGTGACACTATTGCTCAAAGCGCAAGACGCAGGGAGGGGAGGGGGTCCGTTTCTGAATTCCCTCACGCACCGGTAGAGAGCGCGCTCGGCAGATCACTAATACCCGTAATGTGATGGAGAAATAATTTCCTAAAATGCACTGGATTGAGATGGGACACGACGAGACCGTTTTTGGTTATATTTGAGTAGTTTGGGACGTCAATTTAGTTTATTAGAAGCGTAAAAAGGCGCTTTGATTTTCTTGAGTGCTCGGGTAATTAATGTTAGTGTTGGTTTGTCGAGCGCCGTTTGTGATGGGTATGTTAAAGTTAACGTTTATGAATTACTGTGACAGGAATTAGTAAAAAACTTAGGTATTATTGAAAAAAACATATTAAAATGACAAGATTTTTGTAAAATGTTCTTAAATACATAATATTGTTTTTCGAGGTTTACACGAATGTTAGACATTGAAATAAAATTACTTTTAAACAAATTCTATCGCGGTTTGTTTTGATTTTAGTTTACGACGTTTCGACGCCTTTACAGGTGACATGGTCACGGGTAGAATACAAGGAACGACTGTTTCATTTCAATTTCATAAATAATTCAGTTAGATGTAGTAGGTACTTATTTGCAAAAAAGTATACAGGTATGTAACTGATAAACTACAAGACACCTTGTAAATTAAATAAACATTATAATTATCCAAAATCCTTAATTTTCTCAATCAATTTAAACAAGCGACGATCGATCTCTATATGCATATACAATCTGTATCTGCGTCCGCCTGCCATTGTATCTGTATGGAGAACCTTGCAATATTGCGACTTGAGCCGGGATTGCCTGCAAGGCCTCTCGAAGCGTCTTATCTAGGCAATAACAACATGAAACTGATACTCATCCTGTATTTTAAGACGATCTTGAGACATTATTTGATCGTCAAATTGTTTCAATTGGTAGTCGACCTTTTTTATGTAACTTGATGCCGCATTTGAAATTAAATCTTAGATGTGTTTTTGTACTTTTGGTTGCAGATATTTTTAAGAAACATATCTCGTATGGAGATAAGGTCGTTGCCAACACTCACTGAAAAATGAGTGATCAAAGTTTATTTTTCTTTACCTACCTACAGTCGAAATGTTTGATGTTTAAAATTTTGATTTTTTAACTAATTTTTTTTTCTACGTAATTTATATCGGTTAGCTTTGTAGCTACATCTACAGAAATTCCATATTAAAGCTCAAATATCTTCAAACATAAACACGAAATAGTAAAAACTTATTACGTTTTATAGGCCACGCAGTCACATCTATTACTGTACCTACGTTGAATTCAATTTAAACTCTTATTTAATTACGCAATAGTTGACAGTGTTTAAAACTTATTTTTTTTTATCAAACTGAAATATAAAATAAGATTACGATAGTTTAGAAAAGTAGGTATTCCAAAAAACTATGTATTAAAAATGAAATGGTTCGTCAATGGGTAAAATCTTAGCGTATGAGACTAGGGGGGACTCAATACTCAAGTAGGGGAAGGGGGGGTACAATCTAAACAGTCTTTGTGCTGCGTCTGTTGGCCGTTCTCTGCTGAGTGCCGAACGTTCGACAGATATTGCGGTGGGAGACTCGGCTAATCATACTATATACCATTTTTATCGGTATCATTTTACCTTTTCGATGTTATGCAGGTTGTAAGAGGAAAGATCCTGAAAACTAAGACAGGGGATAGTACTACCTATGACGATAGGGCACAAAAATCAAATAGAAAAATTAATATTTTATTTAGTTTTTTATTAACTTAAAGCTTCATCATGTTAGTACAGCTGTAAGGAACAAAAATAAAAAAATAGACAAAAAAAGAACACGATTTTGAAAAGGCAAATTAAACCGCTGATTTTTACTCGGGTCAAAGACCGCGCGAGCGCTAGATCCGCGCGTGTGTTGTATTTAATAATAAAAATTAAAAGAATCATTTTATTTATTATTCGTAATATCAGGAATTGAGTATTGTTATTAAAAATTTGAAAAAAATATAATAATGATAAGTGATTAGACCGCCCATTGTACCTTTAATGTATTTTGTTTTTTCTGCAAACTTGTTTTGGTGTACAATAAAGAGTTATTATTATTATTATAATGTTACATATGCTATACTGTACTGTACTGTGGACAACATCACATACATTGCTCCGAATCCAAGGTAAGTAGCTAAAGCACTTGTGTTATGGAATCCAGAGACAACGAAGGTACCACAAACACCCAGACCCGAGGCAATGTAAAAAAGTGTTTTTCTATATTGACCCGTTCGGGGATCGAACCCGGGACCTCAGAGCTGACGACAGCTTGAAAACCGGTGTGTACGCCACTCGACCACGGAGGTCGTCATTTTCAACCGGATCAATTATTTTTCTCCACCATCATACGTATCGTAACTACTGTCTCCTGTCTTATTTCGGAAGAGTTCCATACAGCCTGTATACCTGCATCTACATCTATATCTAAAAACTACGAACTTTTTCAAAATTAAGTATTGTCACATTCATTATGAACCTAACTAAATTATTGTATTTATAGAAAGTTGATTTATAAAAACAATTATGTCTGGCCATTGTGTTTATTTATTGTGGGCAATTTATTGTAGCTCAAAATGTTATCCATTCATCTCTTTGAAGTAACAAAAATATATTTCCTTCAACGTATTTGCATATAGGTACAGTTGCGTACATTAGTAGCTCCTCGAACACAAAGCAAACTACATAATATCAATGATTACTTTCTCGAGGGTCCCGCAAGTGAAAGGGTTCGCTCAAATTATCAAACAGAAGCCACTTGAAAACTGCAATGACACATGTTAACATTTCGGCTCGTGATTGCCATGTTGATCAACTAGTTGCTGAACTAGTTTGAAGATCTGTCGACTCTAGTTTTAAGTAGGAGGTACCTACCTCAATGGTAGACAAATTTAAAAAACTAGCTCGATAGTTCATATAGTAATAGATCTGCACTAACTTAACCCTACAATAGTTTTAGCTATTAGAAACTTATTTTGTCATCAAAACAAAACTAGTGAAAATAACTTTTTATACAACATGGGAATAAAATTGATTGAATAAATGAACGAAAGCGAAGAAGTATTACTATTGTATAATTACGGAACAAAACCCACTTGAACTGAAATGCAACAACAGAAAAATTCTGAAATAAAACTCCATAACTCATTTTCAATCGGCGGCGTCGACATCACTCGACACGCAAACTCTCCAGGACGCACGCAAAACGAACATTTTTCCGAACGGAACGCCCTCTCCACGTAAAACTCTATAAAAACGTCGAAAAAAAATAACAGTAACATGGCGTATAATGACAGCTGGTCCACTTGAGAACAAAAGGGGAGAGCCGAGCCTCGTCGAGAAAAAAATACATGAAGAGTAAAAACAACTAGGCGTACGTGCGGCCGCGGACCGCCGAGTCGCCGGCGCCCGCCCGCTAATAAATTTGCAATCGCGTTCGATTCGAACAGTCGACAATCGCGACGTTCACCCCACTCGCGACGAGTGGACTCGAGCGATAGTAGCGCTCTGTGCTCGTGACTACACAACAATCTACATTCAGTTCCTGCTACACTCGACCTGAAATTAGGTAGCAGCGTTGAGAAAACTCGTTACGAATATTGCTATACGTCTCGGGGAGAATAGCACCGCATTCGAGTTTAAAATGCGAATAATAATCGTGGCATTCATAAAAATCCCGTGCGCGGAATGCAAGGAGAGCCATGTTTTACACGTTATAATTTTGCGCCGAAAGCAGGTCTGCGACTAGGCGGGCGGTTGTTTTGTACCGAGTGTAGGCTCGGTTCAAATGCCGCGCACGGACCATTAGTTGATGAGCGCACATGCACACACGCCCTACGCCAGACGCCGCCGTACTGCGCCGCGAAACAGTTACAATTTTCAACTGAAATATGAAAATGTTTTGTAGCTTTCTGTTAAAAATATGTTTTGGGAAAACTACCGTTTTCACGCACAATGACTTTTCGTAGAAAACTCTGACCATATATACGTGCTCCAGAATAAAACAATATGGAGTAATTTATAAAGGAAAAAAGATCTGCAAACGTGGAATGTTTTGAACAAACATGTTAAGTTTTTCAGGTGCAAATGTTCGTGTAGGTATTCTTTACATGAGTTTTTTAGTACTTTTCACCGAATAGATTTTAGTAACGAAAAACGACATTTAATCGGTCAAAGGTATACAAATAAGAACAGTCGAACCGAAGGATCTTTGTAGGGTGTATGTAATTATGTAGTACTTATTGCGTGTCCCTCGTCGGCCCATCTGACTGATGTAACCTGCTCAATGTGAAAGTTATCAACGTATCTCAACTGTCGATGCCCGCTTTGATCTGCGGCTCCATATGAAACGAGCTAGAAGGGTCCTATTCTAATACCGTTCGAGTGGTACACAGTTGGTCTTAAATATGAATTGTATCACCCTTCATCTAGAGATTATTGCAGATTACAAACTCTAATCATTGTTTTACTACCGCAATATTGTCCAGAGTATTCTATGAATTTAATAAACAGTAAATTGCCTATATATACTAATTAGGACTATTTTCTTAAAAAAAAATTGCCTGTCTTAGAGACAATTTTTATGTATCTTCTTGATCACGGATAGAATTATATTCAAATAGTATTATAACTATTTCGAATGTGTTACTATTTTCATCGATAATTTATTTCAAAATGTCTAACGTTAGATATTGCTAAGTAACGAGCGACATAAAATCGAGTACTTCGAAACGATATGTGTGTTTTATATGAATTAATTCCTCGGCTGAGGGCACCCGAAAGCGTTTTACTCACGGGCCAGATGGCGCGCGGACAGATCAATTTGATGATTGCAAAAAAATCCACTACAGACTTTTTGACGTTCTACAGTCGTATGCGACGCCCGTCAAGCGTACTCCTTTTCAATCTGATACGGGAGTTCAGAATAGGTACCTAATTGATTGTTTTGTGAAAAATTACTACTCTTTGTTTATTCATAGAGTGTATTCATTTTAAAAATAGATGTAGACTGGTATTAATTTATAAGGTTAGATTGATTTTTTGAAACTTATACTGATAAGTTGCAGAACAAACACAAACATATTTTACTCTCAAATAAGTAAAAAAATCAGAACGAAAAATACGAACTTAGCGTAATATTTTGTTACGTAACCTAACTCAACTTTTAAAGACCTGATATAGGCTTATAACCAATATGGTACAAATAAGAAACCCATCCTAAAGTTACACCTTGTGGTAATTAGCCGTCGCATTTAGTCCCAGCAAATCAGTGACAATATTACCCGAACACACTTCCTACATAATAAACATTACCTCAATATTGTTTACAAATTATGTGAAAGACGTAGAATTTTAAGAGCGCGTTAGCATCACTAAAAGTCGACAATATCGACGTATTACCATATGCTGATGAACTTAAAACAAAAACATAGCTTAAACATTAATTGCCTTATAAAATTAACGATGATTTATGGTTGCTTTGAATGGGAATAAGTAGGTGTGTTTTATTAGGGACCCTCCAGGTTTTCGTTCCTGTGGGGTTTCGTACTAAGAAAACGTTTGTATTTGCATACGCATCCATCAGGATAGAACTGAGGGTTTAAGTATGAACGGTAATAACTGATTACGCAAGAAATTGCGCATACGTTGTGGGAGTCGTCGAAATTTTAAGGATTTGTTCTTTTGGTGTACAATGTAGGTGGAAAGGTATTTTTATTGTACAAAGTAATCAAAAGTTTCGAAGAATCTAAAAAGAAAATTAAATTTTGAAATTGGCCTTTTAGGGACCAAAAGACGAACTTTAAACTTTCTGCCTATTGAAAGTTTAAAAGTAGAAACAAAATACTAAGCGAATGTCTTTTGTCTTTTTGTATCTAAAAAAATGGCATATATTCCTCAATAGCATAAAAAAACAAGTGAATATTAGTATTTGTTTCTTTAATTCCGTTGCAATTGTTTCTTTTCAATTAAACCTACCTACACCGTACCAGTGTAAACCGTGAATAGTCACACATTTTTCCCATTACTGTTCCCGATTAAGGGGAGATAGTGTCGCGCTGACTGACGTGTTTAATAAGCGTTATCATGTCTTACGTCCAACCGACACGCTGGGATATGGTTACGTGTGTTTTGGGCTCGAAAATCTCTCAAAATATACTAAACTATATAGACCGGATAGGTGAATCGAGAATCCAGTCAAAGAGAAAGGAGGAATTAACCAACAACTGTCAGAAATAGTTCATATTTTACCTCAGAGAGTAAGTTAAGCCGTCCCGAACATGATACATTAATATTTAGTTGTCGTCTATGTCATTACAATTCTGGCCAACATTCTTATTATGGGATACAATAATATTGTAACCCATGGGGTACCACGTGGGGTAAAGTGTGTGGGGTACCCCATGAAGTGGACTGTGGAGGTCAGATAGGCAGTCGCTCTCGCGAAAATACTGTAAACAGTTGAATCCGGTGAGGCGGATGATAACAAGGACTTTTTTTAATATCATTATTCTTTAAAAAATAATTAACTGTAAAACACATGCAAAGAAATGTCATTTTGTTTATACATATTTACTCGTTGAGGACACATTTATGCGAAGGACATACAAATCAAACAGAAATCAATTTCCCCGTATAAATTAATATGTCCTGCAGTAGGACAGGATGTAGATACGTATGTGCGGCGTATCAAGGTCTGAGCCCCTACAGAACCCCAAGATCAGATATCAGACGACGACGTGCCCTGAATTAATCCCTCTATATGACATCACAACAATACACACACCAACACATTATTATACATAGGTATACATCCGTATAGGTAGGTATACACGGCTACACGCTTTCTATCAACCGCTAGAAAAATATTAATAAAAAAATTGTCAGACGTAAATTCACTAGAAAGCGTTCTCAATTTTTTTTCGCTAATTGAAGTGAAATGATCATTGATTATCACTGTATTGTAAACCAGATCTAAAGAATAGTAATAAATCTAGAACAACATAACAAGTGCTCTACAAACTATAACTAGAACACAATAGTTTAGGTAATACAATAGTTAGTATCGTCTGAATGAACGCTAACTTACTACCCGCTTAAAATAGCACAGTACTTAGGATTGACTTTGAACTTCACAAGTCACCGTACCCAAGACTTTGAAGACTTACAATCATGCTTTAACATTCATGTGTATGAATTAAGTTCAGCTCAAATATTTTAAGTGATTTGTCAATGCTAGGCTTCGATTATTGAGCCAAGAATCTGTCTCATTGTAAAGTTCGCAAAGCATAACAGAATATTTTGTCAATGTCTTATGAAAATTCATGCTTACAAATAATATCGAAGCTAGCTTAGGAGGTAATTGTAATTAACTGGTCCCGCGGCGTGTAAACCTCGTAACAGTTTTTTCTTCAAAATAAATCATAATGTCATCGAAATCATGTTTCACAAGCGGCAACAAGAAGGGGAGGTACAATCGAAAGCCCCGATGAAAGTCGCTAAGAGACACGATAACATCGCAGTAGAGTCGATGGCATGCGACCACTGCCCCTATCGCCCCCATCACCCACCAATAATGAGCGTACAAATCGTGACGGAAATTGAAAGAAAAAACTTCCCAAACGGCAGATCTTATCGTCCGTCCTAAACGTTCTCGTAAAAATATTAATAAAACATAACTTTTTTCACCCAAACCCACATTAAACTTCGATCCCGTAGGAATTTATTGACAATTACGCGTCAATAAGTGCCAATAAAAGCACAAAGCGTCAATGTCCACAGATTTGAATGTCAATTGTACACAATTGTGTAATTCTGTTTTCGTGGAGGCTCATTTTGATTGTGATGCTAGTAATACAATTATAAGTTGACTTTTGCCGCTTCGGTTTCTTTGTCGAGTTTATTATTATGATAAACAGACCTTGGGCCATTGTGCATCAATTTAATCCATAAACTGTTTCCGTTATGGATATATATTTTTACTTGATTTGGGTGCGTTTCGGGCAATTAACGTGGCCATAAAAGTAACTTACGATTATAGTTTTTTAAGCGTTTTGCTATAAAATACCGTATCATTTTCAACTGGTATTTTTTATCAATGATAGTTAAAACGTAGATTATGAAATACTAATGGTGTACCTACTAGGGTGCTGTCACAACATGATTTGTCAGTAACATTTAATTTTAACCGATTTATTAAGGACCATGTTCCTTTCCTTCGCAGCCCTAATAGTTCACGGTGTTTTTATTCATATGTTATAGTGTAACCAGTTCAATATCGTTTAAAAAATGGTAGTAGCATCTTACCTGCAAACAAGCTCCAAATCTGCGTGGGAACACTAACATATGACATTTTTATCTGGTATCAAAACTTTAGATTTTAAATCGAAAAATCTATTTGAAGTCCTCGTTGTCGTACATAACAAATTAAAACGGGGCAGTGAATGTCGTATAAACCACTAATAAGAGGAGCACGCTTAACCTTATCTCCGATCAAGGAAGTCTAAAAAAACGGTCGCGGGGTCCGAGGGGTGTGTGGGGGGGAGGGGCGAGGGCCAAGAACAAGAGCCGTCAGTGAAATAGAGATAGATGAACAGTGGGAAATGAAATTCTTTGTGGCATCGCGGTCCCGCAAAAAATGCACAGATTAGATTTTTCCCCTCCGAGAGGGCCGAGGGATGGAGGCAATGATTTTTTACAACATTCGCCCGGGATATATAGGAGTTTTAGTGCCGGGATTTGTTGTAACTGCCCTCTGTTTGAGAATTTTAATTTCCTTGACTTGAGACGCTCTCATTACAACGTACGCAGGCGTAGGCAGGCGCTTATTAAAAACCATTGCGTTGATAATGAGGATCTGTAATAAGCTTTTTGCTTTTAACATTTTGCTTTATTCGTTTTCCAGCACTTTTTCTTCGCTAACATGACTAAATATATTAAGATTATTTACCAAAACACCTCACGATCAACGAAACAAAAATACGTTCCTCATCCGAAAATCCAAAAAGCATAACAATACCGACGAAAATTACGCAACACCACGTTCTACTTTCTGAGCATTTAATACTGTCTAAAATATACGTTTTATATGGCCGGGACGGAGACATTAAGTCGGTAAAAGGCTCCAAACAAGGCAGGGTCACGAAATTACTTGGCATTAGAACTTACGCGTTGCGGATTACGCGACCCTCGGGTAAAAAACAAGGGACACTGCGGTTTCAATTGCGATACGACGTTTATACTGATATGGCACTTGTAGACCATCTGTTGTGGGCTTGATACTGATTTAAATGTTACTTGTGTATTCATTTTGTGGCGGTACGTTCTCGTCAATAACGCTTGTTGTTTAGAAAACTAAGAACGATTTTTTACCTCGTCGGAACTGTTTAGTCATCACGTCTTAAACCGTTTTAAATAAACCAACACTCGACCAGCCATCACCGGCAGTACTAAGTACGTTATAGGATAAAAGATTATATCATATTTCATTGCTTTAAGTATTGCAGAAGTGTGTGATTTTCAAGGTTTATATATAGCCCGTGCGAAATACATACCTTTTTTTTTGTATGGTCTATAATAAAAATATTTTCAATATGGGTTGTTAAAAAATTACCTAAAACCCTTAAAGATAAATTCACTGAAAACAAATTTTTAAACTTAATATTAGATATGCGGCCACTTTTATATGATTTATTACCGCATATAATTATATTTATACCCAAACGTAGACAACAAAAACACGCATATTCTTTTAAACTCGCGCATAGTATAATATATTTTTTACATTTTATTTGGCCATATAATCGGGCATAATTATGAGGTTCTTTCTAATTAATGTACATTACTTAGAGAATGGAATAGAGAGGCTGGAATTAAAATTGACGTTACTCTGTATCATAAATTGTTCCCAGTCAATTACACACCATACATATAAGTAAGTTATTTAAATGAAGCTGATCAATAACTTTCAAAATGACATTAACAAAAAAAAGCAAAAAAGAGCCAATCCCTCTAAATAATTTAACATGAAGTCCTAGTGTAATAATAAACCCGTATAAGTGAATTCTATTCAGGACGAGGTTTTCGCCCGCAAATACCAATCGTAGTAAATCCTCTTGGTCATTTTTTTTCATCTAAATACTTCATTCTGTGGTGAGTCGATCGATATAATCCACTGGCTGTCATATGGGAAAAATAAAGCTTGCTCTGAAACCCGACAAGTGCCTCTGTAATTTGTTTAGCGACATCAAAAGCTGGTTTACCTACACTAAGAATTACGCTTCGGTGAAATTTTGTTTTAAGTTGGTAAGGGATTCGGTTGTTTGGTCAATTTTGTTTTGAATAAGAAGAAGAGGTGATAGCGTATTTTGCTGTATTTCTGCTAAATGTTTTTATTATGTAGTCAACTTAGTACATAAGCCCCCTTGAACAAGGAACATTTCTACAAGCGTTAACGATGATAGAAATCGCATTAGATTAAATGTATGGAAATGTCATTTCTCTTCGATAAGTCACGTGACTTAGACTTGTCACTTTCATAAATTTGAGCGATTCGATCAGCGATAACGATTGCAGAAATATACCTTGTCTGAAGGGACAGCCCCGTTACACAAGGTATGGTCTGCCTTATTTGCAAAAGACTAGTGTTCCATACTTACATCCAGATTACAAAACCATTTTTTTTAGGTAAGCTCTACTTACCTAATCATGGTTATTTATAAAAACATTGTAATAATTCTCAATTTTACGTTACTTGAATAATAGATAGTGATTGTCAACTTTTTTAGACGCATCGTATAAAACTTGTCGTCTTAAATAAAGCTTGAAGATAAAATGAAAAAAGGGCCTACATTTTGGAGTGCAGCGGTAAGACTATAAATTACCTCATTAGGAGCAGACAAGTTGCTTGCGCAAAGGGAAACGGAAGAAAGAGATCGTTTCCCGAAACTAATTACCAAACACGATAATTAAAAAAACAGATTTCTTCGACTAAGAAATGGGGGGGAAATAAAGAAAATGCAAAGTGTCCACCCGAAATTTCCATGACAATACAGTATTTTCGCATCGCCCAAAATAACCATTGTCTCGTGAGAGTTTTGGCCGTCATTTTTTTTTCTTTGACGTGTCTCATTTTCGTTTTTATCTCTGACGTCGAGGTTTTTAATAAGATATGCAAATTTCTGTGACACGGAGCGACTGCTTCGTCAAATTTAATGATAAGCGTCAGCCCATTGTTAGAGTCACGTCTTATATGGTATCGAAATATCGAAACTCAATGTATAAATGTGATTTCAAGCGACAAATAACATTACATAATACTTTTTAAGTGTGATCAATAATAATTTAGATTACATGGGAGTGTGAAGACATATTGTCCATTTAACAAAGATGCTACGGCTCTAAAGAAATAAGACAGACTCAGTAAAAATGCCAAATATCACATCGTATTTAAATCAGAGTTTAAAGCAATTTTAAAACCCCACTCAAGAAGTCAAATCAGAAATTCCAATTAATAACAGTGTCAAAAAGAGCACCGAATCATAAACTAATTAAAAAATAAACTAACTATATCAGATTCAGACTGTCTGTTTCATATAGAATCGCGGTTGCTACTTATTGTAAGATAGTTTTCAAAATAAATAATAATATAGACTGGCCTGTTGGTCTAGTAGTTAGTGACACCAAGGACAAATGTTTGTGTGATGAGCTCGATCATTTGTTCTGTGTCGTATTTAGAAATATATAAGTATGTAAAAAAGTAAGATTTCTAGCAATGTTCTTTGGGGAAAGTGATTCAGTTTTATACACCTGATTACCTCGTTGAATATACGCACTCCATAAAAAATAATCCTGTATAAAAATACATAAATATTATATGCATTAAAGCTGTTAACGAGACCAGCAACCTGCAAGACAGCAAACCGCATTAGAACACGTACATAAAATTAATTGGAAGCCCAGAACTATACGTACGTCAGTGGTACTGTCAGTTTCAGCGCGACCCACTTACAGCGGCGCAGGGGACGCCACCACGTGAGCTATTCACTTGATATATTGTGACTTATTGAATAAATATACCTACCTGACTACTAAGTTGTACGATTTTGGGTCACACGTACATCGAAGTTAAATAAATCAGTATAAAAAGTTAGTGTACAATAAAGTATATTCCATTCTATTCTATTCTAAGTTAAGGTTTAGCAAACAAATAGTCCGATTGTTCACAGTTTGCCTTTTATTTCGTAAAATTTTCGTTAACAGACGTTTGGTTGGTCTATTGGGATATGGTTAGGGACCTTGACTGCTAAACCGGAGTTTATAATGGGTTCGATTCGTACCTACGATAATTGAAATTTGTGATGAGCATGGTTATTTATTATTATTATTATAACGCAAAAACATCTGTACCGACTTCAAAAATTCTTTCACCATTAGTAGGTAAGCTACATTCACCGTGAGTAACATAGGCTACATATTTTACAAAAAAATTTGGTACCGCGGGTGGGGTCGCGGGGAACAGCTAGTAATGTATAAATAAATGAGCTGTGCCCCACAATTTCACCCCCGTAAGTTGTCCAGTAAACACCCTTTTCTCAGACAATTTTCCATTGTTTTTTATATCTATTCTGCTATTCGGGACGAAGACAAATTCAGTAAATCCAAATTTATATAAAACGGTCCAACCGTTCTCGAGTTACCTAAAAGTGTTGTTTGCAACCCGACTTTGTTTCATAACGATATTTAGAAATATAATTATGCATGATTATCGGCATTTATCGGTGGTTTGATTGCCATATTACAAGCTCTGCCTAGTTTGGAATAAATGGCGCAAGAAGGCTGTAACTTAATGTATATGTAAAAAATAAACTTGATTTCTCAAATGACGCGTCTGAAACACATACCTACACAATACACTATTTCTTTGTTATACGGAAAAAATCGTATAGAGAGATGTAATTGTGATTTCAGTTTCTGGTTAACAAGAAAATTGGTCAAGAATCAGAAATAACACAAGTGTAGGTATATATAGATGGACGACTGTCAGTTCCAGCTCGACCCACTTACTTCGAGTGCTAAGGGGCGCCACGTGAGCGCCATTCTCTCGATAGATATACGTACCTACATGTATATTTAATATAGATACATCATGTAGGTATATTGCGACAGAATTGATGAACAAACTTGTGCAGATGGTTACTGCCTATACTCATATTTACTTATGGTTTAACATATGAAAATATCTTTATAAGGCCGTGTTCCTAAATTTTTTGAATATTTTCACCAAACGATAGTAATCAAGTAGTAGATACCTACTTACCTCAATTACATATTTTGAAAACTAGAGCGAGGAATAAAGAGTAAGAAAAATTTTGCTTTACCTAACTACTTAACAAAGAAACAACGTTAGTAATTATATGATAACGAAAAGCAATTTTCAATAAACACACTCCCATCACAATGGAAGACAATCTATATCTCACATCGCCATTAAATTAAATAAGCGCAGATTTAAAACGAAACCAACCACTAAACTTGGTATTAAAAGTCAAATCACCCCTTATAGGGGTCGCTAAATAAATAAATAAGTGTACCGAATATGGCGGGAGCATAATAACAGACGGCAAACAGCATCGGAAGCCATGAGATAAAATCGTATTGCGTTGTCAAAAATAAATGAATCCGGGGATTAGTCGGGACACGGCGGCCGCGCAATATTGTCGCCTGGCGCCCAACGTGGGGCCGTAATAAGCTGAGCACTGTGCAGCTAACTACATATATTTTAGATTAATTTTAATAGAAAACGTAGAATAACTTGAATTATATGCTTTATTTACTTAAACAAAGAAAAATCAAGCATAAAGTGAAAACTTTTTTTTATGTGCTTTTGGTATATCTGAATCATAATTTAGTTTTGAGTATGAAAATAGTTGAACTAAAATATAGTTAACCGTTTACAATTTATATTTCCAGCTATTTTAATACATTACAGGGTGTTTATCAAAAAGATCTGCAGATTATCATATGAGATTCCTTTGTGAGGTAGTTTTCAAACGAACGGGGTGAGATAAACTACTCCGCACGATTTCGCCGCAAAGAGAGGGCTCAACGAATAGCTCCAGCACCGAGGGAGTTTTATTCCGATCGAATTTACCTTGCTATGAGAATACGAGCACCAATCTATCGTAGAGCACTCTGTGTATCGGTCGGGCGAACCGTATTGATGGAACTTAAAAAATGATTGGATGTCTAAACATACGTTTTTTATTTATGAACCTAAAACGTTTTTCCTTTTTGACATAAAATTTATGGGAAAAAGTGTAGGTACTTGTGTTGTTAAAAGGCACTGTGATGTCACTCAGCTGGGCAAAGAATTCTTCCCATAGTCTACAACTTTTTTTTTTCAAAATTCAAGAAGTTTCAAAAGTAATAAGTAAGTATATATTATTTTCGGCAAACAAAACATTATTTTGCTAAGAAATAAAGTAGCAATAGTAAAGAGCAAATATTTATCTTGTTATATATAAGTTAAGTGTGTAGTACTTACGTCATCCATTAAAAGGAAATTATATTGGTCATAAAAAAGAAATAACGATATACATTTAACGCTACAATATCATTACTCACCAAACACAATCCTCGAATACATTAAAAGACATTTAAAAATCGTCGCCGGAGACATGGAAGTATAGAATGAAGGGAAAACGTCAAAAAAGATAAGAAATTTGAAAAGGTCGCAATTTATCAATGGCGCGTCAAACAGTCGATCGGCCGGGCATCATTTTTATCGTATTTGCGTATAAATAGTGGCGTCGCGACGTTCCAAGCCGCCGCTAATGATACGGAAAATGACATCTTATTTCGACGCGTAAATCGAAGAAAAAAATCGTTCATCTCGCCCGTCTGCATGAATATTTTATAGGCTCGTCAACAGCGAAATGACAGGTTTTATCGTTTGAAAATTCGACGAAAATTGCGCGAAATGACGCGTCGATATTTTTTATTTAGTGAAAACATCCTTCCGCCAATCAGGAGCGCTCATTGTGACGCCACAATGAGCTCCCCCGGGACGTTTCTCGCGTAATTTTTATTGAACTGACGAGCGCAACAGTTATTTGGCAATGCTTATTACGCTGTTTGGTAATTATGGCTTTGTATCTTTGATATCTGTGACTATGCAGTAATGGATACTCTGCAAATCATTATAAACGCAAAACGGAATTCCAAATATGCTACCTTACAAACTTTATTTACCAATAACTTCTAATGCTTGATATCAATCAGAGATTGATTAAGATCTTAGCGCGGTATTTATTTGCTTAATTATAATTTGATTTGAAGCCAGACAGAATAGTACCTACACAAAAATATATGACTAAACAAACCTTACATAAATATACGAGAAATTAACTATGTAAAGTATGAAAATAAAATAATTAGGTAACTAAAATGTTTTTAACGTGAAACCTTTGATGTTTTAATGCGTCACTACACAGTCGTTAAGCTTACGAAAACCTAATTATAAACACCACTTATTTTTCAAAATCAAACGATTTACGACACAAAATAAGCAGATTATTACGTCTACAATAATTGTATGGAGTGGAAAACATCTACTCACATAACTACAGAAGCTCCAACGATATTAGACATCAAACAATGACTTTACGAGACTCAAGATCAAAGCAATAGAAACAGATCAATAGCGAATTGAAATGTGAATATCTTTATTAATCTATATAATTGGTTATTAGCTTTATAATTGGAACGTATTAATTTGAATGTGGAACATTTGATCGTGGTTCATGTTAAATGCCTAGTACATGACACGGTTGGCACCCGAGAGAGTTGAGTACTCGATCAACGTATGAAATGTTACATGTTGTAAATCAAACGATTACATGATTACTTGAAGGGTTGGGAGTTACGAAGTTGATGTACACATTTTGTTTCGGCTAATGTGAAATGGTTTTTGCATTATTAAATTGACGATATATTAACTTTTTAAATAATTTTGATTATTGTTTTTTTTATCAAATCTGCACAGGTAATTCGATGTTGCTCATGTTACTCTACAAGGTCACTCGTTATATTTCTTTGTTTTATCTCATTTTTGACAGTAGGTACATATTTACTTTTAAAGACGTAACTGAAAATAAAATATAATAATATACATAAATTGCATTAAGTATCTCTTGTTATTAATAAAAGAGATACTTAATGCAATTTGGAAATATTGTGATGAAATACATCGACTTATATGTAGCCATGGCAACAAAAAGGTCCAAATAAGAAAACAAAAAGTTCTTGACTAAATTCCACTCGACGAGTAGGTATTTCTTATTTTCTGAACAAGAAAAAAAAACTAACAATGTTCCGCCGTGGTCCGTTGACACAGCGACGAAACCTAAGCCCCGCAGATTGCCAGCAACATTACCGCGTGATCCGCATAAGTCGCGACATATTTCGTAAATTTGTACCCAGGGGGGGAGGTACGGAACACCTGCCGTAAAGATAAGCCCTGATGTCGCGTAATATCCCCCTAAAATAACTTCTTACTGCCTCCGGTGCCATAGCGACGGCTTACCCTCTTCTTGTTCGTCTATGTATCGTTTATGTAAAACTAGGAGCTAATTCGATGGTCCAATTTGGAAAATATTTTTGGTTTTTACGCTATGTGCATGATTAACGGAAAATTACTTGAATAGCAACAGTAATTTGAAGAGGTAATTTTTAACCGAATAATTAACTTATTTTTAAATACATTATTATTAAGGAACTTTGTTTTTTTT
Source organism: Plusia festucae (assembly GCA_950381575.1). Taxonomy (NCBI): domain Eukaryota; kingdom Metazoa; phylum Arthropoda; class Insecta; order Lepidoptera; family Noctuidae; genus Plusia; species Plusia festucae. The sequence continues at coordinate 11,666,017 of OX494434.1, forward strand.
TGACAATTTGTCTTTATAACGTTTCCCAAATTTCCCGCGCCATGAATATAAAACAGCATCGCATTCCCGCGCCAGCGAGCACATCACGTCACACCTCGGCGCCGCTAAGATGTCGCCGAGTACGCGCCTCTAATATCGCGAATTAATTAAGGAAGTCATTACCTCCCGATAGCGCATTAACGGCACGCATGTCGGGAAATTGCCGACACAAAGGATATTTCCTGCGTTTTCCCCGATTTAAAGCAATTCACCGATTTTGATTAAGCCCCCGCTGCTACACAGAGATTATTCCCCTTTCAATGCAAAGAATGGTTTATTTCAGACACCGTGAAAGTGAATTGTATTTCCTTTTCCCATTGATTTTATGGGAGCCTTGTGTTTCGCGACAGTGAAACGAGAATTACATTCCGGGTTCATGGTTATCAAATATTTGAATTTGAATGTTATGTAATGAATACTACAGGTAGACCTATTAAGTATATTTATTCCTATTAATCGTTAGCAGGGTAATATTTCAAAATGAGAGAACTGATCTTTATAAACTGGAGCGGTTTGAAAGCATACTAGTTCAAGTTGCCGACATACAAAAGCACAGCCAATAGAAACTATTCATTAGGTATCTCGCAGCGGAGGCTGCCGCATCGCAACCGGTGGCAACTTTGGATTGCCGCAATAATTATTTATTCCGCTCACTTACTATCCGACTCAGTGGAAACTATTCAGCGAAGAAACGCGATTTCCCGCTGGTCAGATAAGACGTTTGATTTCACCCATTTTCGCCTGGACTTTAATTATGGCCTCTGGTTTTGTGTAAAATAGTTGGCAGAGTAATTTAATCCAGATATCAGTATGCGGGGTGGCGCGCGGCTACGAGAGATGGAAGCCAATGAGCGTGAACGACTCGACGAGGGTAACTGCACCGTCGACGTCTCAAGAAATTGTTATGTTACGAACGTTGTTTGTTGGCTCGGACCAATATTGCTACAGCTACCTGTTTTGCTTCAGAAAATACGTTCAATAATCTACACAAGAATTTACGCCAAGAATCTCAAAATAATGTCAAGACTTATTGTACAATAATTTGTTCAAGTATATTTTCTTGGCTGAGTTCCACCTTGCCTCAATAAAAATGGTAAACTTGTTTTGTTTCTCTATTATCCACCCTCTCATTTCTTCAGTCGTTGAACTGCATAACTATAAGAGAGCTCACGAAACACAATATAGCGCCGTAAAAAATAAGCTCACATCAGACTCGAGCATGTAATTCTAGCGCACTCTTCCGGCCCGAACAAAGGAGAGAGGGTAAGAACACGAGTTACTCGACACCATGTACCTTACGCAGATTTGTTTCTCAGCATCAGCAACACCACAAACTAAAACAAACCCTCACCTTCGAACATAGGCTCCAATTTACAACACAAAAACGTCTCAACGTTAAACATTTTGAAGCTGTAGAATCGCAGGAAATTCGCGATAGTCAAATTGTAGTCTTACAGGGCGTGTTAGCATTAAATTATTACATTCGCAACTGTGTTACGTGCGTATAAGGCACTATTTGCATTACAACAGATCGCGGAAGGGTCCTCGGGATATGGCAGGTACGTCACACGAGGACTGCAAAAGAAAAATGTTCCTTTAACGACGACGTGAGGATTCTGAGAGTCGAAGGAAGAAATAAGCCGTCACAGAATGTCGTTCAGGATAATACCTCCTTCGTATTTTCTTTTCATGAGATTTAAAATATATAACAAATGGCAGCGTATTCTGAAGGAAATGATGTAGAGTTTATAAGTGTTTGAAGTTTGTGCTACAGCTTAAACTGTCTGCCGTTTGCGCTGCAAAGAAACCATGCACTACATTTTACACGCTCTCGTCATTCACGCATGTTGACATAGTCACAAAGGCACATCGTGGCGGCCGGGTCGCAACTTAAAGCCGATATATTCCAGCCATTACGGCCGCGACTTGCGCAAACTTCGCCAAGTGATCACCGGCCAGACACCGCCACACAAACATACGCTACGCCCACAAAAACTCGTCAGAAGGTAAAAAAGCGTCAGTTGTGTGTGTTTAGTACACATGTGTGAGGTGGAACACAATTCTACTTATAGCCGACCCTTGTGTAGCTACTTGTAGGTAAGTAGCTATCGCGACTCCTTTGTTCTAGCAGCTGATTGGAGCCGGGCCCGGAAATGCGTGTCACCCCACCCCCTCATTGGTCCGTTTCATTTTCTTAGCGCGAGAGAGACGCAGCTACGGTGAAGTGTGTAGTTAAGGATACCGATCGCTGTGTAAAACAGTAGGTAGGTGTCACGAGTCGGTTGTTTTGCTGGTTCACTATGTTTGCGCAGCGCTTTCCTCGAAGATAAACTATTTTGGTGAGTTGCCCTGCGAGTTTGTAAATTGTTTCGCCACAAGTTGGTCAGCTGAAATTTAGAATTTATCAAATTAGATTCCAACGAAACCAAAGCATAATTAATTAAATGTAACATGATTACTTGGCATCACGACCTAATTACTGTGTTAGTAGTCAGAATAGGTAATTTTGAGGTCAGAATAGTCACCATATTCATTTAATGTTAATTGTTTAACTAAATTCTCATTCATAAAATCTAAAAGACATAATTCCGTAAACAACGCGCGAATTTGCTAGTTTCCGTGCGTAGAAATCAAAGCATTACGTGAGGGTGTAAGGATGATTTTGAAATAATCATCGCCCTTATTTAAAACTATTACAAATTTTAGAAAAAGAAAACCACTTACTTATAAAACAGACAAATTGAATCATATATACTCCAAAATTCATTAAATAAACATGTCTTAAAGGACAAAGAAAAATAAGAGGAAAATTCAATAAACAATATAATAATCAAAATGTTATTTATGAAAGCGATTCTTAGAAACGTTCATTTGTTTACGTTTATCTGTGTGCAGAGAGATCGTGGGCAGAGACAGGCTAATCGCCACTTTATCGTAGCCTGTCATCCGCAGGCCAATCCACTATGCGTTGTTTATATGTAAATGCTATAGACCTTATAGCAAAGATATAAGGGCGATATTACTCTAATTAGGTTTATGATATCGATCTGATGGAGAAATAAAGACAAATAAATAATGTGTTGTTGGGGAGAAGAACATAGTTTTGGAAAAATATCCGCTATTCATTCACTTTTTTGTACGATTTTATTTTAACAGAAATTAACTTATTACCTTCTAAAGAAAATTACGGAGTGATACAAAAAGTGCTTGTAAACAAAAAGCAAACTTTGAAATAATATTGAAAGATTAAAATAAAACGAGGTAAAATTATTGCGGTTCCCACCACCATCAACATAACTGACATCACAAAACTTCGAAGTTACTCAAATCACAAACACGTAATTAAAACTTCAGGTTAGTTTCACAAAACATTGTGCAACAGTATTGCGTATTGAAAGCGAGCAAATTAAAAGTATGATATAATTTAACTTTATAATGCTACGTATACACTATGCCACTTGGTAGACAATATACTACTCGTGTGTTGTTCATACACGAGTATACGAGTGTGAGATACTTAAATAGCAGTCAAGAGAACCGACATTTACGAAGACTATACGTAGCATAATGTATATAGCAACGCCGTGTTATGGAGAATACAAAATAAAATTGTCAGAATAATTCAAAAATTCTCAAAGCTTATTGCACTACGCTTGAACGTTTCTAACTCATCTAGTGTTATTGGCTGTGCTGTGGTAGCAGGCAGACTGGCAGCGGGCTAATCGCCTCTCTGTCAAGCCGTCACGCACAGACTTACGGCACGTGCAAGCGTGCGTGCTACCTACCACAACGCACCGCTCTGTTCATTGTTTACTCGTTTATGTAATAAAAATTAAAATCATTTGAAATTAATAGACTTAGAATGAACTTTAGATATTTATGTTTACTCATCACAAATAGCTATTTGAATAAAAGAATCTGTTACGTAGGTATTTATGCGATTAAATAAAATAAAAATAACTGTAGCAATTCCTCCTAATAAGCTTATAAACAGATGAGTAACACCCCTTAGATCTCAGATTTTCTGTTTATAAAACAAACTTACACCTACACTTATCAACAACAAACAAATTAAATCAAGTATTACCTTAGAAAAGAAATCTGTTTGTAACATCGTGAAGGTTGCGTCCGTGACCAAGGATTACAAAAATAAGTCTAACCGAGAAGGCAAGTTACCTAATAAAACATTACGCAATCGCATCTGAACTGTTCATAAACATTTTTAACTTTTAATTGAGTTTCTTCATTTAGGCAAGGCGATTGAGTGAACGCGTATTTTTGATGGTTGTGGCAACATAAAGTTTCGTTTGTTATATAGAATTACCAAATGTCGGCGTGGCCGTGACGTAATTCTGTGGGTTCACAATAAACATGCTAAATTTGGATTTAAACTCTTAAATATTCCATCGTCGAGCTCGTTCTACAATGTTGTTTTTGTAATGCCGAATATATAATGTTGAGCAACGTTGTTTTTTACCTTAGTCATTTTGTTTTATTTTTTCGAAATAGAATCATATTGTATTAAGCTTATTTCCATAAGCTATTTTTACTTTTCTGTTTCATTCTTGCAGGCCTTTATGACTAGATCTTGAAATAGAGAGCTGCTTAAAATTGATCAAAGTAAATCCATGTACGAAGAAAGTTTAGCTTCAGAATTAAGTTTAGATCTAACAGTTTTTTCATAAACTATCTTTCCATTGTTAACCACAATTCGTGTGAGGTCTTTGTGTACCGATAAATCTGATATTTGATAATCGATATTCATGAATAGTGTCCACACAATTGCACTAGTGACTCGATAAAAAAACAGGTGTTTTTAGACCCCTTTGATATGTTTATCAACCCTTGCGTTACGGAGGCGGTAGTATCGAACAATCGGCGGTTTATGAATGGAAACCGATGGTTATCGTCAAAAACCTGAGGTTACTGACAGGTGACATGTCAACCACGTGAATGGAGTGACGTTCTCTTCAATAGATGGGGAACTTGACCTGATAAGATAGTTCAGCCTATGAATGAACACAAGTAGTTTTAAACGCGCTTTTGTGTTTCTTTTGGATACCTTTTTTTTTAGTTGGTAAGTAGCACAAAAGATGTAATTTTACCTACTTGTATGTTGGTTTTAGATGTTTTGTATGGTATGTTTTATACAGGTTAAAAAGTATAATAGATAAACAACGAACAATAAACCTGTCTTTTTTAATATTATTGAATTTATAAACTTAACCCATCTCAAATTTTTAATTTTACCGATTCTTTTCTTCGAATACTATAATACAAATTACTTTTAAGTTGTTCTTAAATGTGTCGCTAATTTATACCTTAAAGTGACAGAGACAGTATGAAACTTAATGGCGAATGTAAACTAATTGGCTTTTTAATATTCTGCCATGAATGTAAAAAAATATATAAATTAGACTACCTCCATGTTCGAGTGGCGTACAGACCGGTTTTCAAGGTGTGCTGTGCTCTGAGGTCCCGGGCTCAATCACCGGACGGGTCAGTGTAGAAAAACACTTTTCTACATTTTGATACATTTTGTTGTCTTTGATTCCATAACACAAGTGCTTTAGCTACTTACTTTGGAATCGGAGCAATGTATGTGATGTTGTCCACGTTTATTTATTTTATTTAAATTCATAAATATGGCCGTTTCTTTTAATCATTCCTTGTATCTTAATAGAATAACTTACTTTATTGTCTATTTGACATCAACTTCCCCTTCCCTCTTAATCAAGTATCATAGTTTTAAAATATGTTTATACCTAATTAAAATATGTGAAACCCAACAAAGAATTTCAAGGATAGCAGTCGCCACCTTGCTACAAAAGTTAGATGAGACATTGACCGAAAAGCGTGGATCATCGCAATAATCTGCGAAAAATTATGTATAATAATAAATACAGTAATAATAATTTTAAGTAATTTAGGTAATAATATTATGTCCTACTTTTTTTTGACAAGATTTTGTTGTTTAGAGTTTTTCGCGCGGCATTTTTTTACACATATCTGTAAGAAAATATTAGATTTTTCAGGCTAATTGAGTTCTGTGTACTTTCTCACAAAAACGACCTATAGTAAACTAACACTCTTTATCTAATATAAATATTATATCTATATACAGAACCTAAAAAACCTAATGTATAAATATATTCATAATAAATAAATAAATAATAATAACAATATATTTAATAATCTAGTAATGTATTATTTTTATTAATAGCTACTGAACCCTCTTCCTGTCTCTTAATGTTGCTGTGCCCGAAAGGGTCCATATTGAAATTTTACCATTTACACCATATAATATATATGGAATGCAAAAAATACTTGAGAATTTTAGTAGAAAAAGCTCACAGTATGACAATTACAAAAAAATAAGCAAAGTGGTACCAATATCATTGTTACACCTGTGTTAAATGTAGTTAGGTCTATGACTATAAACATAACATAAAAACTTTTTCATTAACCAACATTATTTACCCGTAAACATGTAAACTAAAATCCCATGTAACTTTACTATTGAAACAAAAGCGATACTCTAAAAAATGCACTGAAAAATACATCGCACAGTCTGTTGAAAGTGAGGTAACGCACGGAGCGGTACTGCTAACCAACCGTGGAGGGAAGGAAGCTGTGCCAGATGACATACTCTAGCGTTTCATTTGATAGTTTTTAGAGAATTAGGAATTTATCTATACTTAATACTATAAAGATGAAAGATTTGATTGTTTGTTTGTATTGAATAGGCTCCGAAACAAAAGAATCGCTTTGAAAAATTCTTTCGCTTTTGGGAAGCTACACTATCCCTGGGTGATATTGGGAATATGTTTGAAAAAAATAAAGACCGCGGGCGGAGCTGCCGCAAACATTAGTATAAGATATAAACAAGGTGCATTAGTTAAAAACTTGTCTAAAGTTGTTTCTTAAAGTTTGATTTACCAACGCTATGTCACTTTTACAGTTTAGAGTACCTACTACAATTACTGGTAGCTACGATATTATAAATAATTGATGTTTTTTTTATTTGTTCCTTAATATATGTTGAACAAATTACTAAAGGTTTTGTCGAATATGTCTGATGACGCGGAATTAAACTTGTTAGTTAACGTACTACTTATTTGTCCTTATAAACTATATTTTCGGGATGTCAACTTATGATACATATCAAATGAAGCTAGCATCAAATTATTTTTTTCTGAAAGAATATTATTCTTCAACTGAACAATCAATTTTTCCTTAACAACAAATTCCCTGCAGCTCATGCCTTGTATCGCAGGCTACCCACCTGAATAGCTGGTGTCGGCAAGGCGGGCGCCTACCGCTGCATATTTATGAAGCGCCTCAAACACTATAAATAGTTGATACCAGCGGCCTCCACGGCTAATGGAGTAAACACAACGACATACATGTTCTTGGAATTTGTACCAAATGATACATGGAATTAAGAGTTTTGATAACAATTATGATTTTACCATACCTACTCAAAATTACTGTCCCTAATCGTGTTTTACAAAATAAATATAATTATAACCGTATTAATATGAAAATTAATGCTTACACTGTTTTATGTCTTTTTTCTGCCAATGTTATTGTGTACTTCCTTATTGCCGTAATGTTCTTCACAAAATTGAATATTATAACTATTATCAGCTGTGAATCTGCTTTGTAATAAATAAATAGGAGGAAATTTTCTTTCACAACAGGTAGGTAGATGATATATTTCCACCAAATTAAAGTTGAAGGTTGAGTGATGAAAGTCAAGTGAAAAGGTATGAAAATATTTATCGCGATAATAACACACTTAAGACTGTATTATGTACTCCTTTAAAACACCGGCTATGATAAACCGCAATCTACATATATATATTATGATTCAAATTGAATTTTCATCTGGATTAATATGTGGTAAAATAAACGTCGAATTGCTTGATTATTAGTCATGTTCCAAGCAATAATTTAGACACACGATGGCACCAGAACTAAACCTATAATTTAACAACGTAGTGTACCTATATGACCTTAAAACACATTTAATAATACCTTCTGTCTACCATCCGATCCGTAAATACGGTCTTAGAAATAGTCTCTATACGTAGCTATGGTTTGTTGGTGTGTGCTAAGCCGATCCGCTGTTTCAGACATTTATTAAACCCCAGTAAACTGTCGGGCGACCTGCCGGCCCACGTCGCCTGTACCCACCGATATAGCTTAGATAAACGCGCACATAACTATGCAAACTACTCCTTCGCACATCCCGTCTCAACCACACATCATAACTCTACCATTCAACAACTTAATTTAAACTTTATTGCTACTGCGTCTAGGTACACAATACAAACACGACGTATCGGTATCGTAGTACCTTCCGACAATAGTCGCAGCCCACTATTAGTTAGGTACATATCTGTAAGTGTGGTGAGAACGCGAGGTGAATACAGTATGGGCGTTGTAGTGAGCCTTAAAAAATTAAAGCCGCCGACGGTACTTAGAATGCTAAGTAAAGATTTGAATGGGGCGGAACGCTCTCCGCAACGCGATGGCGACTTACCCGTGTCACGTCGGTGCGTTATTTTTTTTTTGGTTCGAAAGTCGGACGTGCTCAGAGGCTTCCTTTCAAAATGAAGTGGAATCGATTAATGAGCCCCAGTTTAGAATTGCAGTCAGGTCACACGACTATATTATTTCTATCGTTGATCAACTTTTCTTTTGCTAATCCATATAATATATTTGTACAAACACAAACAGAAACAGCTAAGTGTTGCAATTACTAGCGACTGTATAGCGAAACGAACAAAAAGATCGACGAGGGTGTCCACTAATATCATTTCAGGAAGGACTGAGGGACGGAAAGGCGTGTATGGTTTCAATACCTGTACGCGTAATCCGGTATGGATGCTCTGAGGCTGGCGGAGACGTGAAAATTGTTGGCATACAATACTGCTATAAGTGATACGGGGAGTATGAAGTGTCGGTTTCAGAGTTCAATGGAGAGCGACGAGTGTGAATTTTCGCGGTCGCGTATCGGTCGCGTGGTGCGGGATATACTGGGCATTGGTCGAGCGTGCTAATCTGCGTGGAGTGTCGCGTGTGATTGGGCAGACGGTGCTGTCCAATTTTCCGGTTGCGACGGCCGGCATTAGTTGGACAGACAACGGCCGCCGCTTAGTAACAGACGTACATATTTGAGTATGTGACTGGACGCAATTTACACTGTGATTGATAGTTGGATGATTGAAATTGTTCATGGTTGCCTACGGCACTTTTATAAGACTATTATATATAGAAGAACTACAACTGACTTTTATGTACGATGAAGCTAAATTTGATTTTAAACTCGTGCAGTTTTCTACAATTGTTTAATGAAAACCACATTTATCTAAACTAAAGCCGAAACTTTCCATCAATCTGAAAGCACAAAACATCTAAATGTCAATTTGTATTCGCAAACAAATCTGGTAGTTCAAACAGCTATGGAGCGGTGCAGTGCTCTAATGATTGTTTACCGGAGAGGGAGGCTAGTTACCCGGTAATGCAATATTAATGCAATTCATTAAACGTGCAATTCAAGTATGCACAGCCCCTCGACTAGGGATGGCGTGGATTCGCACACTTTTCGGATATTCTTCAATTGTGCTTGAGTTGGGATTTTGGTGAAATAAAATAAAATTATCTTTAAATTTTAATACTTGAATATGTTTTAGATTTCAAAACATAAATAAAAATATGCATAAAAAAGGAATGTTAAAGTATATAGTGTGTTTTTTTAGCTGCAATGAAAAAAATCTACATATAATCTTGCTGAGAAGTGTTTCCAGTCTTACTGGATTGAAATAAATACTTTTGCGATTAAAAATCCTTATAATTCCACACAAAAGTTGGTTACCATACGGTGCGAGAGCATGGTAACTAATTTTATTGCGAATATTTAATTTATTGTCAACAAAATGGTGATATAATTATTATCACAATGGGGTATTTACTACAGTTAGATCTGTTAAGTTATTTATTTACTAAACAAACTATAGCCAATTATTTATACCTAAACTTAATCTTCGGTATGTCATGGACCTTTTTGATAGAGGGTTTCCTTCTATTACTCACAACATTTTGTTTACTCTGATTGTTATAGCATATGAAGCGAGCGAAATTAATATCGGACAAATCGAGACCGCCTTCGGGCCCCATTACACGATCAAAGTAAAAATATATGAGGCGAAGGAAAAGAAACCAAACATATGCCGGAGTAAATATTTGGAGTGCGAACTGCGGCCCCTACTCCCGGTGGACCGCTCCCCGCCGTATTACGTCACATTGTTCTCGCGATCGATTAGCCGGCCGGCCCGTGACGTCGCGACGTGTTTCATAACCATTGCGTTACATTTCCTAACCTATTCTTCAACGGAATATTTTTGTGCAATCGCAATGACAGGAACATAATTTCTAAACTTTGCTCTAATAGTTCTTAAGGATTCTCGTTGCTTCTCGGTTATATAAGTCATAAAGCGTGGGTAGCGACGTGCAAAATTATTTGTTAAATCCGAGATACCGTGAGAACCTCTCGTCGATATGACTCCCTGAATGGAAAAAATATATTTTATTGAAAAAATATACTCCATCGCTGGCCTCGGGGCGTATAATAGTGATTGAACTAACCTGTCAGCCCCATGTTAAGTGGTTTTGAGGGTACCATACAACCATTGTCCGGACAACCAGTAGCGTGTTTTCTTGGCAAATGTTTGATTTGGGAATATTTACTAATCTGACTACATAATACCGGTGTGTGTTTGCGTTAAAAAAATTTGCAGCTTAACGAATGTTTTTGTAGGCGACCGTACCGTAAACAATCCCTTTCTTGAGGTAGTATATTTTCGATAAGATTTAATACTCATACTTTTCTGAATCACCTTTTGCAAAACCAACAACTACAACTACTACTTAACAGCTGATATAAAACGAGTTTATCATAAACCCTACTGCATAAATCTTTATACAGTGGCTAAGTGTCTTCCAATACCGACTTATGTCAATATGCAATAACTTTACGATCAGCAAATAAACACAATTCGTATCGCACTCTCAATTTCAATCGAGACGCAAGTCGCATCCAAACCATTCAATCGCGCATATGTCCCATTGTCCGCAAGTCACAATGGCGGCGGCGCGCCTCTGCGTGCCATTCAACCACCAGCCACAAAAGTCTGTTTCGCTAAACTCCTTGTGTGCTGTAACATTGACCTATAGAGCCAACAGGTGAATCTCACAAAGCGTTTGTTTGGGTGTCTCCGGTGAATTAACGCCCTACTGCTCGTGCCGCGACGATCTAATGTAAAGTACATTGTCTGATGCGCTCAATAGAATAGTTTAGATTTGCAAATGTGTTGTTACATTGAGTTATATGTGTCGTAACCTTACCCGAGTGACAAAGTCACAAGGGGACGTCATAGCAGGTTCATCCAAATGTATTCATTTACCAAAATATCTGTATACTTATTCAAACAAAGTGGCACGAAATTCATTACGTAAAATGTCCTACAGATTCATACGGTCTAATTTACTAATGTTTCAAAACAACATTTTCAGCAATTAGGAACTAAAATGATTAAGCCTATTAACAAATTGCAAACGTAACCAATCCATAGCAACGAATTCGTATATATTTGGAACACAAAAGCCTCGCTCGCCAATCACCATATTCGAGCTATCTATTTAGAGCATAACGGTAGCAAGCTATACACAGTTATGGAGCATAAATTCGCCACAGACCTGCATTACCTATTAATTAATCGCTCTACGCTAATTATACGACACAAGTGCCAACATGAACGGTCAACAGGACAAAGGGTTCCATACAATGTACATATGTATACGTATGTGCAAACCACGTATATAGGTCCTGTGCCTCGTAACATTCTCGATTATGATAGAGCACCGGTGTCTGTGTGCACATAGGCGTTCTTGAGTGCGCACATAGGTATCGAAGACATTGATCTTGGCTCACAATGCTTTGTCCTGGTCAGTGACTGGTGAATGGCCGCGCTCAAAGGAGGCCTGCATACAAACTGTATTTCTGTCACAAAATTACGTACAGTTCAGTGACAGCAGCTTCTACGTAATACCAATCAAGATCGCATACGGCTCTTTGAGACGTTACTTCTCTTTGTATGATTACTGGAGTATTTCCGATAACATGTAATTCACATACACCAAATATACTGGACTTGGTTTATATAAAGCATCAGACTTAGGTAAGTAACATTTTGAACTGATTGTATTATAAGAATCTATGTACGAAATCAGACAAATCTACATCTCCATCTGATTACTGTTCTTACAAAATTTCAGTAATAATAATTCAAAAGTTCAGTTTCGATAAATAATGCATCTTTACTCGTCACTTTTTCCTGGAAACTAAATTATAAGGACGTATAATTATATCTAAAAGACCCATACCATTAAAAACCCGAGTTAATCAATTCTCATTCTTATAGAGTTGTCCTCATATAAGTAGAGCTAAGCAAGATGGCGCGTTTTCTCCGGCTTTCGACGTTTGTACCTGTCTATTGTGAAGTATAGAACGATGAAGTGATCTTGATACGATACTTGAAATGAAATTTGTAAATATAATTGCAAATTAAAATGTTGTCTTATTGAGATATCGAGATTTATTGAAATGAATATATAAATGATGCATATGTATTGGCATTTACATTATGTGTAATTACGATATCATGAATTTAAGCATGAAAAGTGCAGATTTGTGAACCATTAATACAGGGTTGAACGCCGGTTAACACATTTTCCACGAAGTCTAAAATCAAAATCTACGGCGAAGCCAAAAGGAAGAGTAATTTTCTATCTATCTCGCCAAATCAACTATGCACTATAACTACTTACTTTTAAACAGATTCTATCGCCCTTTGCAGGTGTTATGGTCACGGGCTGTAGTAAGTAGTTTTATTTCAATAAAAACAGTAGCATCCAAAAGTACCAATATCAAAACTGGTTAATCGGTGTATACGGTCGCGTTAACCCCAGTACGGTCGCAATTCGGAACGAAAAATAAACGCATCCGTGGCGGGCTAAACGGGTAATGCACTCTTATTATCATAATAATATGCACAAAACAGATACAGACGAAAAAAGTTTTTCGTGAAACTTCAATTTTTCATTCACAACCCTGTTTCCAGTTTTATTAACTACAGTATCTTTTTGCTAATGAGTTTTTGCTACGGATAAGTTGAAACGTTCTCTTTTTTTGCTTTTGTGATTCTGTAACAATGTATACCCAAGTAGTTCAAATCTTTATATATGAAATATCAATAAATGTCTTTGTACTCGATCGAATTTTGTACTACGTCGATATTTGTGTTTCAGTAGATTACACCGCGCAAATTTTGGGCTACCATAGCTGAAAGTCTGTGGTTAAGAAACACGTTAGGTAAACTTCAACGTTCAAGTATCAAATAAGTAAGTAAATCACTTCATATTGTCATGCCATGTTTGATAAATAAAGAGGAAACATTAACTTTAAAAAATAAACATACAAAGACCGTAATTACCTTTTTTGCACGCTAAACTGATGCCAATGAACTTTAGTCATATGCAACCACATCATAGCGTAAAACAAGTGACAATATGCGAGGTGACAGGCCATCAGTCGAGCCATACGATCAAACCATTCACACGGATTAAGAATAATTAGCTAATTTGTCATTTTAATGTCACATGCCATCACGTTCTCGTCGACGAAAAAAGAATAAAAATTAAAAAATATATTTAATCCAAGCCGAGCGTATCGTAAAAACTACAAGTCGGCATAACTCATGCGTCTTTGCCTTTTGTGCGGTTTGAAAAATAAAAAGGGTATTTTAAAAAAAGAACATTAGTTAGTGCGACGGATCAGTCATCCGCGCGCCTCGCCGCGCAACACGTCTCTTGGCTCTTTCATGCGCACTTTGCCAGTTATTTAAGTCCCGACACGTGTACTAATGACGTTTCGATTTTGACCTCTGATATCCGAGGGTAGCGATTTTCGATGCCTATCGACTCTAACTTACCGCTTGTTTTGTGTAACAATACACGACGTTTACATAATTTCTGTGGTTACGTAAATGTGACCTACGTCGAGGTAAGGCGGAATATGTCGAGTTTAAGCACCTTTAAGTACAATACGGCTCGTGTCAAGTACGTGTTTGATACTAAGCATGTTGATACTTATAATATTAAACAATTAGCAACACGGCAAAAATCATTAATTCTGAAAACTTAAAAATGTAATTTTATCTATAAAGCTAAAGCCTAAATTATCTAGTGACTTATTAAAATTGCTAACTTAAAATCTACATAAGGCGCAAACTTATAGTTTAAGACCGCCGATTTCAGATAATTTTCCAAGATGCAAACAGACACATTTAGACTTATAGATGATTCTCAACCTGAGGACAATATATTTTGTTTGGAAAGTCTGTATAGTGCAGATGCACTTCAAAGTATTAGGCAAGATCCCATCAGTATACAACGACATACTACCGTAACATAGACAAGTCCAGATCCAAAACTCAAAGTTTAAAACTATCCACAATGCCAACCACCCACGATAGTCCGCGCGTCCGGTTTGTCAAGTAATGATTAATACTGACTTGGCTCATTAGCTGAAGGGCTCAGCAACGCCGTCCCGGGGCACTTAATCACTCGAACAAAGCTCTACCTACTCGCGAGCAGCCGAAAGCATCATTCTTCGTCAGGAATGTGTGTGGGGTATTTGACATGAGCGAACAGTTCCAACTTCAAGCGGTTTTAATATCAATGTCAACTAACTCTTTGGCCTTTGAAATATTCAGTCGTGCTCTTGAAATACAAGGCTGTGTGTATGTATGACATAATATCATCCTAATAAAAAAATATTGAATCTGTAAACATTTTTAATAATATCAGCTACCTTATGACGTCAAAATGTGATGATACCAGTAATCCGTCTTCTGTAACTGGCAACATAACTAAATACCTGGCAGAAGTACTGGAACTTTCGTTTAAACATTAAACTAGTTCTAATCTAAAAGACTGTAGACCCTCATGCTTATATAATATGTACACACCTTCCTACAAGACATTAACTGGCCTTATAACATAGAACTTAATAAAGGAAAACACTGTTGTCTGCAATAAAAAAAAGTTACCAATTGTTTTTTTTTTTCAGTTTTTTCAGGTGTGAACAAATGCAGTATAGATCTTCCTTTCAGCTTGTCGCTTATAACTTAAGTCTCATCATTAGAACGCGCGAGAGGACCAAGCGCATGTAAGTATTTACTCTGGATTCTTGTGTACTTGTATGTACTCTCATATCTATCACGTGAGTACTGAATAACTATGAACTTTAATTACTTGCTAAAGAGGGCTGACTTTTAAAGGACTATTAAGACGTTTACCCTTTTAGGTTTAACATTCACGTGATAGATATGAGAATGTACTTACTTAATTCAATGTATCACAGGTTTTTCTCATGTTTCTCAAGAAGATTCTAGGTAAAGTTTTGAGGCAAAAGAACGGACGTGGGAAAAAGTTTGAATTATTTTAAGTGTAACGTGTATAACTTTTGACGGGCCCGTTGGTCTAATGGTTAGTGACCCTGACTGCTAAGCCGGAGGTCGCTTGGAGGGGTTTGAGAGTACCCAGGACAAATCTTTGTGTGATGAGCACGATCATTGGTTCTGTGTCTGGGTGTTATTTATCTATAATATGTATGTATTTAAAAATATAATTATGTTTATCAGTCACCATACTACAGGCTCTGCCTAATTTGAGACTAGATGGCCGTGTGTGAGCTGTCCCAAGATATTATTATTATTATAATGATTATTTCTCCAGTAAATATAACGTAGGGACCTCTTTAAGTATACCACTTTAAAGCGTATACACATGTACCATAATGTCAAGTAGACTTCCATAATTTGGCATTGCCACAACGCCCACAATTCATGGAACAATCTTTACCGCAGCATTTTCATCCAGGAATTGGAGCGGTGGAAACCATCCCCAAGTCACTCGCACCACCATCCAGCCCCCATAAATCCACGTGGGATACACAAGCCACGACCGATCGTACATCCTACCTATCGGTCTGTTTAATTACCATAATTAATTAGATCCCGTGGCGCAGACGTGAGCAGAATAGAGGATTGATGCCAGTAACATATCGCCGCCATTAGCCTGCGAGGTGACGAGTATCGTACGTATATTTTTAAAAGCCTATCATTAGGAAGTACGTTTTTTGTGTCCATCGCTGCGTTGATATCACCCCGCGAGCTATCAATCATCCTAACACGCTATGTAACCTGTACCGAACGTTTTTTCCCCTTTTCGCTCCTAGACCGTTACTAATTATAAGTTATTTGATGTTGACCGGTATAGGTTCTAGGCTATTTGTTTATGTCATGTTTTTTGAAGTCGTGATATTTGTGTCGATATTAATCTTGTGTTACAATGTCGAATAAAATAAGATAAATTAAATCAAGACATGTATTAAGCTAATGTCGTTTTGAAATTAACATACCATTATTTAGTTAGATATGTGAATGAGACTGTTAAGTTTCTACGTCTGTTTTGATGGACACAAACTATAAATAAATAGCATCAAATCATTGAGTCTCTAAATGGTGTCAATAAACTTTTTTTGCTATCGTACTAAATTCAATATTGTACGCAAATTATATGACAACAGAAATTATATCTCCTTAAGTAAGTCCTTAAGTAAGTAAAGATACTGAAATATAACGAACCATTCGATCATAGTGAACTATAACTCATCAACTAAAGTAAATAAACATGTTTATGTACAATATAAACTATTACAATGATACACTATAGAGCATAGTTTGTACCTTATATCAACGAACTCATCGGAAAAGTTATTGTGTTTACATTACCTAAATAAATAGCTACAAACCTATATCTACTTATTTCATTTTTTGAAGAGTGTAAAATTAGTAATTTAAAGCTTTTTTTATATTAAATATCATTATATTCAAAATTACCGTGAGGTGATATAGCCGCTATATATATTAATTCTGGTACTGTCGGTACATATAAATATATATTTTTTCTGAGAAAACTCTTAGACACGAATATCACTGTGAAGTTTGAAACTTTTTTTCTAAAAGACTGTAGTCCTAATAAGCGGCTTAGGTAAGTCACAAAATTTTAATTATCAAATTATCTCCGTATATAAAGGAAACCTTATAGTCACGTGATATATACAGGTATAGGGCTTAATAGCAACAAGGTACTATCAATAAGGCAATTAGTGACCGCAGTAGCAAATGTGCTTGAGAGAAATCGGGAACGCACCTTGAACCTTACCTACCTACGTAGAACAAACACGTATCTCTTTATGGTGTAACTGTGTACTCAAGCTAAATAAATAAATCCTCCTAATATTATAAATGTGAAAGTGTGGATGTTTGGATGTTTTGATGTTTGGATGTTTGTTACTCAATCACTCAAAAACGGCTGAAAGGATTTGGAAGAAATTTGACATGGAAAAGAACATAGGCTACCTTTTATCCCGATTCCTTAAGTAATTCCCGAGGGAAAATTGATTATTGTTTACGAGCTAAGCCGTGGGCAGACAGCTTTGATTTTTTTTTTCTATTACAGCGCAAGCTATAACGCAGGTGAAAATTTTATTCCATTTTTCATTACTTTCACATTTTTCATTTCTTTTGGACCCAATTGTGAAGTCCACACAGACGAAATCAAGCGGAATAAATAAAAAAAATACAATCTCTGCTACTAAATCAATTCGTTACATCTAAATAGGTTCACTATGCTTACACTGTACAGTCACGAGCATAAATATGTATACAATAATTTGTAAAACAATATTTGACAGGAACTCACCATCAATTCAACTTTTAATCATTTAACAACATAATATTATAACAGTTCTCAAATCATGTATAAGTATATATATTTGAGTGTCAACAAAAACTTCTTGCTGTATAAGTTTTACAATTTCGCTATGTGTATACATATTTATTACTGTGCTTCACCAACAACATTGGACAATCAATAAGTCAATTAGCAACCGCACGCAGTGGCGACTGATGAGAGTGCTTCAATGAACGCGTGCGCTTGCTCTTGCCCCACTTTAGCCAGCAAAATTAAAAAATAAATGTTCTAGAAAAATGTAACTACAAAATATTCTACTACAAAGTATATACCAAGAGCTAGTAGGTTCATGCATATATAATGAATCTATTATTTTCATTCACCTGCAATCATTAAAAGCGAATGTAGGTTTAGAATAAGTAGTTGTGTTAGTCATTTACTATGAAATAAGTATTTTATTGACTACAATATATGCATAATATAATACCGGCGTAAAAATGTCCCACTGCTGGGCACAGGTCTCTTCCCATTTCAAGAAGGAACGAACATTATTCACCACGCTTGCGGGTTATTGCGGGCTGGTGATTTCAGATGTCAATTTTTAAAATCCAGGTTTCCCCAAATATATTTTTTTTCACCGTTTGTCAATTATGTCTTAGAATTATTAAGTAAGTACTAAGAAACTTTGAAAAAAAACACATTGGTACTGGCCTCCATTGCGTTGGAACCTGTAACGCTGTGCACGAAAATCCATTCATTGAACCGCTAGGCCACCACGAAAGTTACATACACATGTTTTATATATATTACCTACAGAGTTTTTATCATAAAAAAGTCATATACTTCTAAATAAGTTATTTATTGACTAACCAACATTATTACCAAGTAGGCCAAAACAAATATAAAAAAAAAAACTATTTAATCAAGCAAAAACTTAACTCGAAGATAATCAATCAAAATAATATTAACACAACTACGGCATAGAATTATTTAAAAAGCATTTTAGCAAACAGACAGGTCGGCTAATGAAAATGAAAACTTAAAGAGTAATAGAAAAGAAAGGTTTGGATGAAAATGATTAATGGCGTCGCGGAAATTACGAGGTCGGCAGGTGAGCGAGTCACGCTCAAGGCACTGAGTGACACCGACCGTATTTATTTATCGAGTGTACCTACTGAAACTTAAGTTAAGTATAGCAAATAGTTTTAAATATATATCCTGCTAAATAACGATATACTAAGCTTATTTATCCTACATAACCCACTTAGCTTCTTCTAAAAAGAGTTTCAGGATGAGCTGGACTCCTTCGTAAAAAAATGGTACATGTCTCTCTACCTAAGGGTCTGGCCCTTAGGCAGAGATACTTGGAAGGAGGGTAGAGATGTCTTTGCTTAGCAGTGGGACACAAAAGGCTAGAGAAATAAATTGCTTAGGCTGAAGATCTGAGTTGACATCATCTGCCTAGCCTTTTCTCAAACTATGGAAAACAAATTCGGTAAGTGGCGGTAGCCTAATGGCTAGAGCGTCGTACTTGCGATAATTTTGTTGCCAGTTCGAATCCCACCCATTACCCTACCGATGTGAGGCCACTCGTGACACAAGCATTGCCGAGAAAATAACTTTGTTTTTTATTTTAATATGATGTGCTTTAACTTGTTAGTGTGCTCTAGAGTTAAAAAAGTCACCAATATTACACTCAAAAGCAAAAGAAATATAGTTATAATATAATGATATGATAATTTAAATGGTATTTGGAAATCTGAATAATATCAAATATGATAGGTAAATAAAGAAATTTTCTTTGTTTGCAAGTCTTTAAATTAAAAATTAACTTCTTAAACATTTGCAAATCTGAACTTTATGCATAAACATTAATATGTCTGAGAGTTTTCACCAACTTTTACTTATTTTACTATGCATGAGCAACGTAAAAGAAATTTCGACAAGTGTCCACTTCCCTTCCACGTTTTCTTCAGTTTTACAAAAACCAAGTAAATATCACCACAAATCTTAACAAAATCCTCATATCCACTTTGTTTTCCGCAAGTGGGGACAAATGAGAGCCACATTTCCCCATTTCCCCTCTTACTCTTCGAATTCATCGTCGATTAACCGTGGAATGTATTTATTTAGGGTCCCTCACTTCCACAATGACCTTAATGTGTCCAATGAAAAATGACCGCTAAGAAATATATGCAATTTATGCACATATGCAATTTGCGGTGAGGCTGTGCCATTTAAGGCTGACTTCCTCCATAATAAATAAGAAATAAGCCATTATTGAAGTTGATTGAAGTTGTCTCTACGCATGAAGCTTAGAAAACAAAAGACGCGATACCATTACCTTTTTCATTTGTTTTCTTTTATCGACAAAAGTATATGAATTTTGGTCTTACGATGGTAGGACAATTTAAACTACAACTCAAACCCTTTACCTGCCTACATATTATCAAACACATGAACTCATTTTAAAGAAGTCCGTTTTTCACATTACGAGTTCTAACGTCATCAACAATACGGTAAATAAATCATAATTACAATCAGCATAAGTCACGACAATTTATAAAAGATAATAAACTGAATTTTGCAAGTAATTAATTGTAACATTAAGCTAATCTAGTAAAATGGCGTTTAGAATAATGGACCTTTGTATAAAATACCAAGTGTTTTATTCAAACAAGACATTAACCTTTTAATGAGTAGAACGAAAATTAAATACGCTACACTTTCACCGACAGCTCGATATTCAATAATTAAATGATGGTTTGACCGATAATAAAGGTTAAGCCGCGCTCGCCGCGGTTGGTCTGCGGATGGGTAATTATTAAGCATACCGAGATCCCTTAGTGCCTGGGAAATTACGTTAAGCCATGTGCCCCGACTGTCATAGAGGGGCTTTATTCAGTAAGTCCAAGTAGTTAAGACGGGTTAAGAGAGGCGTTATCTTTCGACTAACTACTATTTTAAGTAAAAAATCTGTTAAATGTTTTATAGCGTATAATTATACTAACACTACCCTCTCAGAACATAAAAAATATTTGGCGACACGCGGTAGTTAAACCATAATCTGAGTCATTACGTTACGATTTGTTTGGACTAAGTTAATATGGCCCCTGTGATCTTTTTTTTAATATCTTGGGACATCTCACACACGGCCATCTGATCCCAAACTAGGCAGAGCCTGTACTACGGTAACCAGACAACTGATAAACATATACTTATATATTTCTAAATACATACATATTATAGATAAATAACACCCAGACACAGAACGAAATGATCGAGCTCATCACACAAAAATTTGTCCTGGGTCACTAACCACTAGACCAACAGGCCCCAGCCTTACTATGGAATACTGTATTACCCAGTAAAATGGGTTGTGGAAGTCAGATAGGTAGTCGCTCCATCTAAAATAATAAATATAAAAATTATCATTCATGTAAAAAATACGGTGTTCAGCTAGATCCGATTAGACTGGAAGCCGACCCCATCATAGCATGGGAAAAGGCTAGGCAGATGATGAGTCAAAATAATATGAAGATTCGTAACAGGTAAAATGAACATTTTTTGGTTATAACTTCTGCGGTTTTGTGCGTCATCAATCGCAACACGTAATAAGTCATTAATCCCGTAAAAGATTTTTGTTTCGTAACTCTATAAATAAGTAGCCCTGCCGAATGTTTATTATGCTTTGATTACGTTTTAATTTACCCAATCAGTAGCTATGTACTTGAACTTGATTGTATAACTTTTGGTAATTGGTTTTTCTAACGATTTGTATTGCAAAATTCTTCTAGTTGCATAACTCAACTTACATTATTATAATTTAATTGCGTTTTCTAACAATTTGCATTGCAAACTTCTTCTAGTTTTATAACTCAGCAGGCATAATTAATGTCAACAAGATAAAAGATAATGATTAGTTGTCCAAGACATTTTGACTCTCTCCTCAATAGCACTTTTTAAAAGTCAACTTTTAGTTCACCGCCACTTATAAAAAGTCTATAGAAAATAGAAAAGTCTATATAAACTATAGAAAACCTACAAATCAACTATCAGATCAAATTTTCGAATTAAAATGAAATAAATGAATGTCTTTCAAGTTGATGACGTAATTGTGTCCGAAAAGTCCGGACATACGTGCGTTACGCGTTACGTTTTGAGGGTGGAGCCGCATACGGGCGTACCGGAAGCGTATTACTCGCCAGCGGTGGCCGGAAATCGGCAATATATTGCGATCGACCGACGGAGCGCGTAAATAACGCCTGATAAGAACCGTGTTTATGCCTTGCGATGTCGACAAGATTTAGTATTCGGAATATATGGACAATATTGGTGTGCAGTGCATCCTTATATTTTGGAAGAACGATATATCATCAGGAAACCCTTCTTACCTTTAGTAATCTCAATATTTTTTCAGTCTAATTCAGAACTAGAGGTTATATTACTCGGCCTCTCATACTATTTAACGATTAAAAACTAACAAAAAAATGGTGTGATGAATCATTCAAAGAATAACTACGTTTTAAGATACAATCTAATTTAAAACTATTCAACTACTTATGAAAAGACTACAATTATGCTTACAGTGACTGGATTTCTATCCTACCTGTTTAATATGTCACCTTAGACAATTGCATAAATATAGTTGGGTTTAAAAACAGGCAATTCTGTGGGACCCTCTTCACTTGTGCACATCTACGATGCAAAAGATAATCCTGTGTGGGACAACATATTTTTGTGAAAAATAAATATGTTATAATATGATAGTGCAGTGTTTGGTTTGGTACTTAAAAATATTATCTACACAAGCGTCCGATGCGTGCAAACTGCGAGCAAATATTAACATTATTTTCTAGAAACTCAACAGTAAATAAATCACAAGTTGTGATTAAAGCTAAGCTAAGCTAAGATTTATATATTAGTTTTTAGCATTAGCAGAAGTATTAAACATAGATAAATAATAGAATAGCATTACTTTTAAACTTAGAGAACATACTAAAACGAATACTGTTTTATTACCTTTTGAACAAAGCATAAGTATCCTTAAACCTTATAACCGTATACCTTACCTTTTTAAATAATAATCACTAGATTATTATAATTTCTAAACACAAAATAGGCTACAGAATTTTCTTTGTAAAATCCCAGCAGATCAGACAATATTTAGTATATCGTGTAACATGTAGGATGTCATTAGCCGGGGCAGCGATGGACCACGACATTTATTTTACGGCGTCCGGCTATAAAAGTGATCCACTGCTTGCATTCTGCAGCGCTGTCCGTGGTCTCGAGGCCAAAGATAAAAGCTTACTAGATGGTGTTCAACGTACAACATCAATAATAAATCTACAGAAGAGAAGAAATTAAAGTGAACTCGACAAAAAGTTTATATGATACATATACTCTGCTAATTTATCTTATTTTGAGACGCACATACACGTGTCAAAATACAATAGATATAATTTTTGTAATCCATGAATACCAAAAGAGAAACAAAATACCTACTTATAACTTTTATGTTGTTCAAAGTAGCCTAAATCCTTTCTCAGGCTCTAGTCTATCTCTACCAAATTTCATTCAAATCAGTTCAGTAATTTAGTCGTGATTGTGTAACACACAGACAAACAGAGATACTTTCACATTTATAATATGAATATATATTACATATAAATATCTAATAAATCTAATAATTTTACATATCGAATACTACTCGTAATATACAGTAAGGAAGTAAGGATTTCCCGATCTTCTGTAATATCGTTACTCTATGTCACATCCAGTAAATCTCTTACACATCTATGTATCTGCCCATAGTCCACATCCCCACGGAAGTGATAAAGCTTTTTGGCTAAAAAAGCATTCGGGCGGCGATGGCGCGGAAGCAAAGTGGGAACCAACCAGAGACGATAATCTTGAGTATGGTTTAGTAGGGTTCACTGTGGCACTGCTCTACCGGCTGGAACGATAAGACTTTATAGTTTTAGTTTATTATAGAATTACCGATAGAAAACAAAGTTTGGTATTTTATATAACGCGAACTGTAAAGATAACAGCGGCGATCACAATAGATCGATGACGGTCGCAGTGATACTGGGGCTGCACAGTCCCAGAATAACCGCAAATCAAAATAAAAAAAATGGTATTTTATATTGTATCACAAGTCCAAATTGATATTAAAAAATTGATATTATTTTGTTGAAATATCCACATGGTTATTACGTGGTGGTAATCGGTTTTCAAGTGCTTATATGGTGAAGTGTGTCACAACAAGGAGTTCTGTAGGTATACCGTTACCATAGTAACCTAAGCAAAAACATTCAGATACAGGCAATTCAATTACATTTTACTGGGGATAAATCATAGATTAGTTTGGAGTATCTTCAACAGACGGATACGCCGATGGCCGATACTAAAACTGTACTCAGTTTTATACCACCGAAACAATAGAAAATTATGTTTACGGGAACAGGGGAAACTGGCGCCAGTGTAACCGCGGGGCACAGCTAGTTGAAAATAAAGTATCTGTAGTACAAACTATAAAAGATATATAGTACAAGAAAAGTTATGCGATAATTATTAGTATGTTTTGCAACATAAAACATTGCTATTCCAAGCAATAACAACGTTTATCGTTCATGTATTTCAGGCTATTACAACTAAACCAGCCATAATGTAACATTGTATTTTTTATTATTTAATACATAACAACCGCAATAACACTGTCATATAATGCTAAACATTGTTTGATATTATCTTTTTACCATTTAACCAGTAGGCCAGGAATAAATAAATGAAAAAGAATTAATTTTATTCATTGTAAACCTTAGTGTTAGCTGGACCTTTATGTAATCTTTTACCAAATTACAAACACCTTTTTGCATGCAATTTGCTTAAATATTATGCAGATTTTTCTTCATGTATTTATGTAGAAGTTACAGTATTCAAATGTTAAATTTATTTATTTATTTTATTGTTTTAAGAAGGCTTACAGACTAATAATAGAATAGGTAACAAAAATATATAATTAAGTTGCCAATGACAAGCCTCCACAGATATATAAAGAAATACTTGCATGATTAAAGCTATTTGTGTTATCTATATGTCGTTAACTATAATCTTAGCAGACATTACACCTCTCCAAACACAGCCTAATCTATATATTCCGATTCTAGCGGCTCCACCCACGTGGCCATCTTCAATGAATGGGCTATCTAACACTGGGAGATTTTTTCAAATTGGATCAGTAATTCCAGAGGTTAGCGCGTTCAACCAAAAAACAAACTTTCAACTTTAGACAATAACTAGCTATTCCCGGAACTACGCCCGCGTTATTTAAAAATATAGCCTATGTTACTCAGGGTGAATGTAGCTTTCTAATCTTTGAGATCGGCACAGTAAATATACCTACACACACAAAAAAATTTAAATCTTTCCTCTTTTTAATATTAGTGTAGATAATATATTAGTTAAGATCCGTCCATATATTCCCAAACACTTAATTCGGGGTCCAAGTACACTTAGGTACATTAAACCAATCAACAAATTAGGCAGAGCGCCTCAGACCGAAAAGTGCGTTGACAAATGAACAATGTCGTATAAAAGGAAATTAATCTGATTCACAGGAAATAGGACATTGATTCAATTGACGACCGCCATTGTCCGCGGTGGACCGTCACCGACAGATTTAACTATCGTTGTGGATCGTGTAAGTATATTTAAATAATATAAGTACCACTTATTTCGTGAGTATATTGTATACAAGCTTGTAAAATACAGTATTCAGCTAAGACTGGAAGGCAGCCCCACCAAAGTTAGGGAAAACGCCTATTGTAAGAAGAAGATTGTGCACTTAAAAGCATGGTTTTTTCGAATGTTTTTAATAATTTATGCATTGAATTAAGACATAGTTTGAGACTACAGCCAGTGTAATTTAGAAGAAATCAATGTACCTAAACAACGATTATATGTATAATTACGTTACGGTATTAGTCAAGGGATGTAAAAGTCTTATCGTTAATATTAAAAAGCAAACGAATTAAAATAAAATATAAATATTCAATATCTTCCTAAAAGGTGGTAAGATTACATCTGTTGTATAGTCGGCTTACAAAATTACACCATACAAATTATTTAATATCCAATGTTCACAAAACATCAAATATTTTGTGCGTATTCACTATTGCAAGGTAAAAATCAAAGCACTACTTAATTAACAAACAATCATACAACAAAACAGTTATTATATATTCATTTTTAAATACTATACTGTTCTATTAACAAGAACACACAAAGCTCGCAACTATATGTTTCAAAGTTACTTACGTTCTGATGTCTCGTATTTGCTGAGGTACAATCCGTTCCTGAAAACAAAAGAAAATCAGAGTTCAATGACCCGATCGTAAACAGTATCTCTATATTTTAGAGTTATCGAATATTAAATGTTTATAAAACAGCCTATGTAGGTCCTTTATGTATTTTAATGATGTGAACTAAAAAATATATTATTTCCAAACATCAGATCTATATCAATCTTTGCTTAAGATCCTATTTTTGGAAATATACCTTAAAGTTTGATTGTCTGGCGAAAAAAAAAATTGTAATTTACACAATTTTATAGACTGAAAAACGGCCAAGGTAACCAAAAATCAGGTACAAAACTAGTTACGCAAATTAAAAAAAACAACATAATATATTTATGTAATTTGATTCCATATAACCAGACTCTACTCACAAAAATAACCTCAGCCAACAAAAACCCATACACATAGAAAGCCCAGTAGGCGCCCCTATTAGAAAATGATTTAGTCCATCGAACCCCACTTTCCCTGCAATTAGTTGCGTTCAGAACAATGTGCAGTGATTTTTAAATGATCGACCCCGGTCGACAGATGGCGTGCCCACCTACCAAGTAATATTGGTAATTGCTTTTCTGCCACACCACTTCGAAATTGAAAGTCGAAAGTTGGGTACTTACGATCTTTATCTTATGAAAAATATGAGCATTCATTTTAAAACTTTTAATTAAAAAAAAACATGTCACAAGCTATGATAATCTTAAAAACTGTGAATCAGCAGTTTAAAGGTCACTTGAAATGATAGAAGTAGAGTCAGTTATGTATAATTGATCTGCATAATTTATTATTGCAGACGATATGTTTCCACTAACGGACATGACTACGCATATACCTTATTAACATAATTGTGGAAATTTAATTTCAATCTTTCTATAAGCTTGTTATATAAAGTGAAACGGCAACAAAAATCTTAATATCCATGAACATCACATTTACCATGGTAATTTCATAAACGTGCATTTTTCCACAGACATGTCTCATCACATCTAAACAAAAGCATCAGAATAATTTATTCCGGTGCCAATACGAGGAAAATCGTTTCATAATTAAAATTTCCTACAAAATAATATTAAAGGCACTCAGCTTAATTTGCCAGCATTACGCACGCTTCGCTGTTTATTGGCGTCGAGAAATTAATATTTCGCGCCGATATCAAAGTTCACGCTCAACTAGCCACCCCCTGGGGTCGGCAATAACTACACTCCGGACGAATTGTCGCAGGTGAAAATGCGCTTATATTATTATTTTTTACCTTGTATTTGGAAGATCAAACGTCGCCGTAGAGACGGGGGCGCCCGGGGATTATAGCGAATTACTCACGTACCATAAAGCGCAAATTACATCGGCAACACGTGCCTGGCGTATGCAATGTGATGCCTCACAGGGCTCTAAAAACAATCGCCTCTGAATACCTACCTATTGCCTAGACACAATATTTAAACCTTGATTCAATGCAGCCTTTATTTTAGTACCAGCTGCTTTCGATACAAACCAAAATACATGTCCGAAACGTAAATAATCAAACAATATGTTAAATATATATCATTACCGTATTACGTTTTAAACAATACAAAGATTTAATTATTAAAACAGTTAACGCGCAACCTAATTGAATTTGCCCGCAATTATCACCTCGTATTTCGCGCCAACGCAGACGTAATACGAAATTAACAAACAAATAATCGTAGCATTACATTATCCGACATACGCGGAATGTTTTCCGGGGAACAATTAATTCGACGTCACTAAACAAATAGCGTGATTGGGGTTCGACTGGCATCGTAGCGTTCCATTCGAGCACCTATTAAATTCTGAATGCGAGGTTAATCCGCAATTACCGCCTAGTTATCGCCGGAAGACGGCGGAGATAGTTAGGGCCCGGAAAATATTCCGTTCACTAATTATTCCGCGTAATTAAACGCGAGCATTATCGTGCGACGCCGCCGCCACCTGGCGGCATTGTGCGAACGTGATTTACTGCGATCCCGCCGCGATCCCGTTGCGATTCCATTGCGGTAGCCGGCCTCTTTTTGCACCAATTAATTATCGAATTGCTCGTATTTAATAATTGCTGTGAAATTAATGTGAAAAGGAACTATCGATTTGTAGAGGTTTGTGAAATGATATGGTAATTTGTTGTTATCGGCGATACTTGTCACGCTTATTCGATGCGAATGTTTGGAATTTCCGCTTCAACGAGTATCGAAATGCTTTTTACTAGCAAATAATTTTGCACGCAATAAAAGAAATGACGTTATTAAACGTGGACTAGGTACATTACGAATATACCTAAGTACCAACAATGCGTCTACGACATTTATTATACAGGATTAATTTAAAAGGAGTGCGTATATTCAACGAGGTAATCAGGTGCGTAAAACTAATCAAACCCAAGGAACATAGGTCGAAATCTTAAAAAGGAAAATAAACTTTTGATACCGAGTGACAGGTACACATAACTTATGTTTGTAAATGATTAAAATTTTCAGTTTTTAGATTTCGATCTATGTTCCTAGGGAAAAGTAGTTTAGTTATATGCACCTGATTACCTCGTAGAATATACGCAATCCTTTTAAATAAATCCTGTGTGTAGTTATGTATCCAAAACTACAAGCTTGGTTTTTTAATCACAAAACTCTAGATAGATTCATCAATACACAATTCAATTAAACAAACTACAAACCATCCTATTATTCTCTTAAACACATGACGGAACAAAACAAATCATCTTCACTCCCACAATTTGCCGGAGACCTAAAAAGGAACGCGAAATGCTTCGGCCGAGATGAAAAAATGCTAGCAACAACAATGTGGGTGTTATCAGGGCTTGGTCCACTCTTATTACGGAACCTCAGGCCTCTAATTTGCTCCAGAAATTCCTCTTATTTCCCAGTCGCCTTCCGAGACCCGCCATCTTCAAATGAAACGTTATTGCGAACAAATGAAAATGTTTGTTGGTACTTGTTGTTTAGTTGGAGATATTTTGGGTTTTTCTCAATTTTCAGGAACGTATTTGAATATAATTAATTATAGTATTTACTTTTGTATCTAAGTCCCTATCACACTTCAACCTTTAGCAAAAAATAATGTTATACTAATTTATATTTTAATTAATTACATTTTTATAAGGCCTCCTTCCTCCATCTTTATTAACTAACCATAATAAAGATCACTAACCGACCAATTAAAAGCAAAATTTCTAAACCTTATTAATTAAAAATAATTTAGTTGTGTCGTACAGTGTCTCCTATACATGTACTTAAGTAAAGCTCATTAGTAATTACGGAGGGCTGGTGAGGACGGGAGGCTAAATATTTTCTCGAGCCCGCCCCGGCCAGGCGCGGTAATTAAAAGAACGGAGCCAAGCCGAGCCCCGGGGAAAATCAAAAATTATTATTGTTCACGCATATTTTCTTTAAGGGAAGTATTTTGATATAGAGGTCTTGTTATGAATATACGAGGACTGTTTTGGTGAAAACATGTTTGGACTTTTGTCCTGTTTTTAGGATGATTACGAACATGCGTTTAAGTCACCAAAAATACTAGTTAATAGTCATGGAATAAATGGGTAGGTTACTATAAAACTCAAGTTTGTTTGGTATAGAGATAGAATTTAGGCACATACAGTGCTTTTAATCTCACTAAGTAATCAAAGTAAGTACAAAGTACCCATTTACCTAAATAAAGAGGTACCTAAAGGTAGAAAGAGTGATATTCCAAATATAAAACAAGTTACAACAAAATTTCGAAAGTTTTTATTTCAATTTGAAAAAGAATATAAAATCTGGTATTATCGCGCAGCCAACGCGGTTTCCAATGCCAAGTAATCGCAACATAAATATTAACGTCAACGTCATTTTGTTAATGAGGTAAGAACAAGCGGTTGAGAGTCGCGTCATTAGGGCGCGGAGCGTCGAGCGGAGCGGGCGCGCGGGCGTGCGGGCACGACAAAGCTCCCAGAATTAATGACACCTCGTGAAAAGCCGAGATGAGTTATTTTCGAGAGGAAAAGGCGCACGTGAAGTGCACGGTTGTTTTACATGCGCTGTGACGTTTTGTTTGAACTAACGAGGTCAATAGTGAGCCGTTCACGGCTTGAAGCGCGTTAGTAACAACTTGCTGTAGTTATCTCAGACTGCTTTTGTTTACGTTGGAATTATGGATGTTATTTAATGGGAAAATGTATTACCCTACACTGCTACAGAAATATAGCATTACGTTTATAAACAAAAACTTTTTTTTTCGTTTATATTTGATTAATTAGTAAATTAAGTAAGTATAAAGATAAATAATTGGAGGTTTCATAAAATAAGTGAAATTTTCTCAGGCGTATGTAAGTCAAGTAATTTTATCTATTTCACCTAAGAAGTATTAAGCAGCTCACTTTGATTGTAATCACTGTATACATTCTCACGCAGAAAGAAAAAAAAACAATTTTAAAACAGGAACACGTCACTCAGATTGCAAATAAAAAACGCGCGAAAATCAAAACTCCCGCGATACGTATCGCATGTCGCGCCCGCACGAATTCAAGTCGGTTTTCTCGTAAAAAATATAATTAAAAAAAAACAGTAGGTATAAGGTTGATCACAAGTGCCGATAACGCTTGTGCTACCGTTTACACGCCCTTTGTCCGTGATGATAATAAAAACTCAAACAATGGGGGCAGAACAAGGAGCAGTCGTTGCCTCAAACATGGCCCACTTGACAGATAAAAAATATGATGCGTAGTGGACTCGGCTTTCTTATTGCGTTCCCAAACACGCATGAGATTTTTGTGAGGCATTTTAGGTGCAGCCAGCATTTTAGAAATATAATATCATACAGTTTTAATATTTTTAGATCTTCTTTCCCGAAAGTACCTATACAAGAATTTATCACTTGAGGACTTCATGGCAATCAAAGGATTCAAGTACAACGGCGATTTAGGTACGAAATAACAAAAGAAGTAAAGATATGTATGAGCAGGTATATACTTTTATTCTGTACACATGCTTAGTCATTAGCAACACGTGCGTTTTGTCGCCCTAGTATTGAAATTGTTAAATGTAAAAATCACATGAATCTACGTCACCTAATGATAGTACAGGCAAGCACAAAGTTTTTTCAGACACTTTTATCCCATCATCATAAATGTCTCGGTAGATCACTCTAACAATAGTAAAAATATTATTTCATTGGTAAATTCAGTTGTTTTGTTATTTTAAACATCTTTAACAGACAAACGATTATTGATCGGCCCTACGACTAAACCTGATATTGAAAGCAAAAAATACTATTACATTCACATACATTAAAACTTTTCAGCTAATTAAATAAAAGCTCGTAACTTTAATTCGTATGCAAATCGTATCGGGCGACACCGTCGATTACAACTGGTCATCCATATTAATTTCAGCTAACTCATGTCCACACTGAAAAAAAGCGAAAAACTTTTGGAGTCGACTGTACTGCGCGCACCTGGGTCGCCGGGGGCTCTTATTCAAATGCAAATCAAACGTTCCATTTTTAAAATCTACCATCTCGGCACTCCTTGCTTCCGGAATGACTTATGTCCAATAGCTACCAACATGAAACCAATGAGACGAGACAATTTTAACCTCATGTCCTAGTATCTAAAGTTTATTTTTGTAAACCAATAATTGTAGTTATACCTTATTACTATTGGGTACTTCTGTCGTTTGGGACCTTTTAGGGCAAATTTCGAGTACCCAGGTGTGCTCCCGATCCGGTTAAGGGAAACGTCCTTGTTAGGGATTCTCGTATAAAATCGTTTAATGGTTTGTTTTTAATTTCATTTTTACATTCAACGACGCGATGTAGTAAATTATTGGTAATAAAACGGTAGAGTTTTATTGGAAGTATTTGTAATTCGATCAGCTTCTACACAATAGGGATTACGCAGTGAATGGATTCGG
This sequence comes from Plusia festucae, assembly GCA_950381575.1. Lineage (NCBI taxonomy): Eukaryota > Metazoa > Arthropoda > Insecta > Lepidoptera > Noctuidae > Plusia > Plusia festucae. The sequence goes on from OX494434.1 coordinate 11,698,217, forward strand.
TGGTCGTGGGTGGGTTATTTAAATACTATCGTTACCTGTATATTTAATAAACTGTTTATTTGTTAACATTAGCTCTGTATGACCGTTGAAAATAGATTTTATTCTCGACAATAAGCTTTATATAAGTCTGTAATGAAATGTTTGATTACGTTGTATTGGGTACTCAACAAATAGCAATGGACGCGTGGGAATTTTGACACACTGTCCAGCATTATCTTGACAAAATTAAAATTATCTCTCTATATTTAAAATGCTTTTAAACTTTTTTATTACCCAAGTAATTCACCTGTTATACTTACTATAATTATGGTTAATTTAAAGACAAAATTGAAAACAAGAACAAAAAATCTTAGGAATGCTATAAATCTATCAACGGCGTTTCGGAGTATAAAAAAGACCCCACGCAGATTTAGCAGACAGCATGGCACCGCCAACCTGTCTAACCCATGTTGGACCCACCTTTGTTCCAACCATTAATAAACTATGCATTGTAAGCCCTTGGAGCCAACGTTGTATCAAACATTTGGTCTTATACCAACTTACATTCGCCATACAAATTTGTACTTAGGTACGTATTTAAGTCCTCTCTTACTTTTGGCGTTATTTCTTCAAAACTTAGTCGTAAATATTAGATATTCATTAAAACAAATAACTTATACACCTTTGATATTCTCTCAAACCTCAGAGCAGACGGCGTGGCACCAATATTTATCACCCACCCAATCTCCAACCCAACATTGATCAATCATTTACCTAAAAAAATGTGGCCGAATAAATTGGCCCCAACGTTGGTCATATTGGGCATTAATTAATGGCTGTCGTAAATATTGTTTCCAAAAGGTATAAAAAAATTGACGACTGGTTTGGCACTCGAACACAAAAGAATGACATAATAGAGTCGGAATTTAGAGGGAGACATGTTAATTTGGAGATGCGAAATAAACGTATAATGTATGTATTATGATTTATTGTAATTTATTCTAAGTTATTGATAATATAATTGATTATTATGCGTGAGTGTGGATTACACTGGATATTTACCAGTTTGCAAAATTAATTTCTTGTTCATAAAAGACTAGCTGATGCCCGCAGAATCGCCCGCGTGGTTGTTGGTAAGCTGTATACAGAAACTTAACAAATAATATAATACCAGCAAGTAAGATATAAACTAATGTAGTACAATGTCTATGTTCTCAATTTGCTTGCTCTTACACGACAAAACTACAAGGAGTTACATAACAATATTCCCAACAAATACTCGCAAGGCAAATGCGTGACAATATAAATCCATTATATTTGACCAGTTATAAATCTTATCATGGCAAAGTAAATCACAATAAAAAACTCCTACAAACATCAACGAATTTACGTCACTTTCCAAAATATGATATCATCCACAATACATTATAGTCTATACAATATTCTCATAAATTATAACTCAAAAATAGTTTATAATTCATATTTCGCCACGCAAATCAGAAAATCACAATAATTCACTAAGTAAAAAAGTATCGTCTATCCGGAGACGGGTAGAGGCCCAACAAAGGGCTCTCGTAGTTCGCCAATAATAATAGCTAATAGTTTTCTCAAGTTCCATACAAAAGTGATTTAGTGCGTTCAAAAGTCAGGCAGTAAATCAAAGAGCTATCTCGTACCGAATCGACCAATACTCGATCCTATAATGATCCTAAGGACACGTGCTCTCTCATTATTTGAAGTTATTCCTGATTTAAAATAAATTTTTATTGCGCCATCTGTCATAAGGGAGATAAAACTTGTAATGGCGTTTGCAGGAGTCGACTCTTGCGCAGAACGTCATTCCCTCGCTGACATTTACTGTCTAAGTTTAATGTAAATGCCGTGAGCATGGTATTTCCCTCATTACGGGGCGAACACGTTGTGACGTGTGGTTTATTACTCATCAAATGGTAACATATTATCGCATTACCTTCAATAATGACCATCGTAATTTTTGACGCTCGTCATGACAAGGTTAATAGCTCCGTTTTTAGTGATATAAGCATAAGCTGATCACAGCCGAGACCAACACAAACAGATGAATTTGGATTTATAAGCCTTTAATGCAATGGCAATCGAATATTCTCTTGTGTTCTTGCAAATCAATAGGCTATCTTTAAAATACCAATTAGGAGACTAAGTGTCCTTATACGCCATACATGTTTCCTGTGACCATTGATAAGACAAGCTCTTACCAACAAGATCGTACTCAAGGACTCGTACCCCTCCTTCAAAATATTCAATAACATACCCAAAAAAACAAGGTGAGCTCACCACTCGAAACTCCATCCAGTCAAATTAAATTTATACACGAAATGTAGTTACAGTGGGCATCAAAAGGCCTCGACTGTCCGTGCGGAGCTTTCCTTTTAATTAGACCCTAAGTACTCGTTAAAAAACAGGATCTTCCCAAACAGACAAAGCGCGCTGTACTAACAAACAGTGCGAATGTAAAAACGTTGGATAAATAAGTGGAAAAATACAGGTAAGTCGAAGAGGGTTTTTTGTACGGTCCGGCCGGCCACTTAGGTCATCCTGCGAAATAAAGGCCCAAGTTTTTTATATCGCTTTTAAATGCGAGGCTCGTACGTCCAGCCGGACCCGCCTCATCCCCTTCTACGTCGATAATGTGAAAGGAAACAAACGAAAGAAAATGTTTCCGAGCGCCCCGTTCGCTTTTATTGAGCAGTCTTTTTCGTAGTTTCGATTGCAAATAGTTCGTGTAATTCAGTTAGCTCGCTCTCGGCGATACAAATATAAGGCAGTATAAAATATCTTTGAGCTGAAGTTTACCTGAGTTAAAAAGGAGCGTATTTACAAAATCAGCGAGACGCGTAACGACGTGCTGTGCCGTTCGTAGAAAACGGCTTTGCACCGACGACCCATTGTTTGCGTATTATGTTGCGTGAAACGCTTTGCATCTCTTTTGTCGCGCCGTCGACGAGGCGACTCAAAAATAATATTACTGTAATATCTATAACAAATTTTAAAGTAAATTCCACATAAGCTGTTTTGCTAACAATCTTAATTTTTGAGTCATTATCTCGGCTGTAATAAAAATATAAACACTCATTTAATTATATTACTAATTTTATTTAACAATGTAATTTGTATGTGTATTTTAAAATAAAGGTAATAATCATAAATCATTTATTTGCTTGAAACATGGTGGGTATACAAGATGTCAGCCCATAGTGGGCATGAAAAAATTTAAGCATTTACATCAGTTAGGTCAATTAATTACAATTATTTTAATTAGGTACGATTACAATATTATTAACATATCTGTTCCCTGTTTGATTGAAGACTTGATATACGTATTAAGCTATACATTTTCAATTTGGTTCGCAGGGCTAGTGCTCGTCCGAGGGGGCGCCACCGGAGCGTTTGAAGCGGTGATTAGTAATGTGGCGAGGGCTTATGGTGAAATAATCTTAGTGGAGCCAGTAATGAGAAAACATTACAGCGGTCGGGGATGGCTGACGATTAATTAATTTCTTTTGATTTCTGTCCCAAAGGATGCGGGGGTATTAGTTAACTCATATGGATTAAAAGAATTTAGTGAGAATGTACACAAGTTTATTGGATGGGTAGTCACTTTGTTTGACATGTTTATTTCCTCTTTGATCAGGTCAATCATTTTGTAAACTTCTGCGTGCTTTGTTAGCAGTTTCATAAAAGTAAGCAATTTATGGACCAGTTATAGCGACTGGATACTAATTAATATAAATAATGACAATAATTGCATACCACCACCTCTGTACATTATGGAAAGACAATAAAGAATTGAAAAGACAAAAAAGAAATACAATCTTAACAGGATTTTCAATTGCAGGTTATCACAGATCGTGTTTTGATTGTGTATTGTGTATTTATGATACACATTTCAACATGTGAACATGTTACACTAGTGCTATAGCTCACAATAACAAAGATTTAACCTATCCACCGCGAATACGGCACCTTAAGTCTTCATAAAAAAATAATTTCCATCGTAAACAAATAATGAAAGCAAAATGTCGGCTCGAAGGTAATAGACGTATAAATAAATCGATTCTGTGCTACTCGAGTGAACACGGGAGGGTTGTCTTATTATAACCCCATCGCCGTACCTACGAGACACTCGATTTAATTATTTATATCTGCTTAATTTGATTTCAAATTCTTTTGAAATGTGTAAGGAAAAATGTGGTGTTGATTCCAGGGAATTAAATTATTAATTGGATCTTATTAGTTGGTACGCTGAGAGTGGGTTGAAATTTCTTTAAAAGAGAAAAGATTAATCTTTCCTGGTGTATTGTATATATGTGTTTTTGACAGTATTTGAAAATAAGTACCTTTAAATAACCTTTATTTAGAGTTTCGTCGTTACATTATCTATAGGTTTGACCTAAAACAACTTCCTTCGGTTCCTCTATCATCCTCGGTTTGAAGTACTTGTACAAATAATATCTTCGTTAGCGTAAAAATAACAAAAAAAAAGTTTTTATATTTTCTCGTCCAATAAGAATAAAAAGAAAAAGAATTTCCAACTAGGAATTCCTGACAAGAATCTTGAGTTTGGCAATACTCCGATTATTATAGACTAGTTTTCCCCCGCGTCTCCGGCTGCTTGTTTAAATTTGGTAGGTCTCATTTTTTTTCACGGAACCTTATTTATTTGTATAATATAAAAAAAGCATATTCCTCAAGGATCATATATACAAACACAGTTTTCTTTTATCCAATTGGTAGTTGCAGAGTTTAGCGCGATTAAGCAAACCAAAATATATTCGTTTTGTAATATATTTTTTTATATATCATATATAATATCTATCATAGATTATACAACAAAAAAAGTATTCTTAAGATCACAAATGCAGAAAATTGTCTGTAAATAAGAATTCTCTATTATAATTAAAATCTATTGATATTGATATGACAAATATATGCATAATCAGCTGATGGCAGCTGTGAAAAAAAATTTAAAAAATATAATTTACTATTTAGTCTAGCTTTTTTAGACCAGTGAAGGAATTCAAGAATTAAAATACTATAATAAACACGACAAGAAAACATACAAACAAAAATGCAGTAAACCCAGTGAAATCAACCATAACATGTTATTTAACTCGTAACACAAAGATACACAAGATTTTTCTAAACAACAAACAACCAATAAATAGTTTTGTTAACCAGTTGGAGTTAGCTCGTCAGTCGAAGCCAACTACCGAAACTTTACCAACAATGTAGAAACCAACAAAATGAGAGTATTGTAATTAACCTTTCTGAGAATAACAACAAAGGTGAGTTATTGTTTACCGAAAGCCTTAGGGCATACAACTGTTACTACTATTGGTAACACACTCGAATGACTACCGAACTTATGGAATTAACCAAATTTAATATCATAATTTTAGTGTAGTAGTATCATATTTTTAATATAGTAATTTTGTTAAATATTATTACCAATACATATAACAAATACGGCAATAATTGCCGCCCCCCCCCCCCCCTTTGCTATATTCTTAGAAGGTGTAACGACATTTTTCATGTCGAACGACTTTGACTTATTACTTTCAAGGAGCATGTTTTTATTTATTAAAAACTTCGATTTTCGCGGCATATTATAGCCTATTAGCCTTCTTTCTATTGCTATCTAACAGTGAAAGATTTTTTCAAATCGTACCAGTAGCTCCTGAGATTAACGCGTTCAAACAAACAAACTCTTCAAATTTATAATATTGGAGATATCTTTATTCATTCATTCATTATTGCCTTAAGTAAGTACAGCGGCGCGGCGCCGCGATAGCTTTATGGCTAGGCGTCGGACTCGCGATCACGTGGTTGCCGGTTTGAAACCTATTCGCCACAGACATGACAGTTATAGCTCAAACATTTAGCTTAACACGAAGGGTTAACAAGAAAAGTTGAACTAAAAATAAGCCAACAACAAATTTTGTTGGGAATTGCCGGTATAGTGCGATTGGCTGTGAATTTAGTTACACACTGCGCAGTAGGTACCTCGTCCCACAAACTCACTGGTGCATACAGGCGCAGCGACTCATTTTCACAGCTGCCATTAAGTTTGAATCAACCCATAACCAAATACTTATCGATAAACTACAACATTCAGTTAACGCTCTGTCTTTATTCTAGTTCATAATATTTACTCTAAAATAAATATTTTTTTGTATTTTTTTTCACAAAAATATTTATTACAATTACCCAGCAAAATATTTCTTGATTATTACTGTAATATCGGGAAATGTTTATCTCATTGCTGTGTTCGAATGACAGCCCACCCTGCATCGTTAACAGACGAAATACTTTATCACAGCGTAACCATTCCCTTGTGAAAGTAGAGCTTACAATTACGACAGAAGATCAAAGACTTTTACATCAAAAAGAATTAGCCGGACTAAAAAATAAGCTGATTTTATTAATTTTCAAAAAGTTTTTTTTATTATATAACTTACAATTTGAAATCTTCAATTTAAATACTATAAGATTTTTTTAACGATTATAACAGCTATTAAAATCTTAAGATTTGAAAAACGAAATTAAATTCATAAGAACGCTTTGATTTTTAATAAAACCTTAACAAAATCGGCGTGAAACAATCGCTTTTGAAACTGAAAACCGGTCGAAATTTAATATCAAGAAACTCGAATTAAATTCGCCCATTGAGGTGAGAGATTAAGCAATTTATCACTTTGAATGCTGATATCAATAGGCTAACATTGGTAACAGTTGGAAATCAAAAACTTTGAACAGGTTATTGCTCGGACAATGTCACTTATACAAGTAAAGGGCAATCTTGGCAAGTTTGATTATTCTCTACAACTTGTACAAGAAAGTTTTTTCAAAGGAATTAAAACGAAAACTCCCGTTTTCTTTCGTTTAATTTCAAGAACTCCCTTCACTTCAACATTGTTTGACTAAACAAGGTCTTTTTATATATCTTTCAGGATGGAAAAGAGGTTGATAATTACTTTTCAGTGTTGTAGGATATCGATCAACTAGACCAGCATCTATAGACACATTGAAATGTGTTAATTTGAAGAGTAATATCAAAGTTTCAATTGTAAATAAAATAAACTGTTAATTTACTTGAATTTTTTTCTTTTCATTTTTTTTTCGAATTCTTCTCTTTAATGTTTCGTAATTCTTAATTTAATTATAAAACACCTAAATACTACTAGACTCATACATATAAGTTTGTATTACCTCTAGGAAACGAAAACTCACCGAAAACCAATATTCCAAATTTTATAGGACTTTTCTAGCAGTTTTTAAATGTAATTTTGTTCATCGACTTCTGTCGATGACTATGCTTACAAAGGTATGCCAATCTAAATGTAACAATAAGTACATTACTCAACGAAGCCTAACGAAGTAGGTACTTACGACATACCAATCCACCCCTCATCATTGACCAATAGGTACGTATAAATACTTACAATATTTACCTCCGAGCAAAATACGTTGTCTATAAAAATTACCTAATAATAGTCCTTATCTCGTAAGAAACTAAGTGGTAATTAGGTTAAACAGGGTACGGGCAGTCGGTGCGAACGGCAAATTCCTATTGTGGCGTTATCGTCGGCCCCCAGTCGCAACCGGGAGGACTGCCATCAGCCAACTTTAATTCGCTTTTACTAGGCAAATTTTCAATTCGATCCAGTTTTTATTTTTAATTAATGTTATATTTTTTAATATTTATTATAATAATATCATTAATTTAATGGGCTCTTTATGTAAATTATTTATCTCAATTCTTGACACATTTATATTGAAAAATTTTAGCTATCAATAACTCAGTAACTTTTCAAATCAAATCAAAGGCTTGGCATTAGAAAGAAACACATAGTTATCTCAAAAAAACTATTAAGAGTGACACTAAAACGTCATCAGAAATTCAATTAATCTTTTCAATTTCCTTCACAGAATTCGGTAGTAGGGTGTCACCATGATTCGTGTCTAAAAGTGAGATAATGCTGGGGAGCCACGTGCGCGGACACACTCCATCGAATAGCAATACGTACCCAATCAGGATTATACAAATCCCCGCGGGCGAACCGGGGAAAATAATTACGACGAGCCGGGCTAATCAAGTGCTGAGTATTAAGGAAAAACTCTTGTAATGTATCTGCGGAACGACATTGGGCTTACGTCTATTATTGCTGATAAAAAACATGGAAATAGGTAAAACAATTTGTTATCTATGTTATATAACTGTATAAAAAATAAATATACCAATAAGGTTTTCATTTGTGTACACTGGCTTTTTTTATTAAATTATTAAACTTCACCTTATTATATTATTTAGTTAAAATTTACGAATAAAATTATCAATTTAAACTTAGGTATTTACGTAAAAATCATAGCACGCTTTATAAATTCGAACAGCCAGATTCCAAGTAAATCCAATTGGAAAGATCGGAACTCGGAATAAATGAAGTAGATATATAATTGAAGCCTAAAGGCTAATGTTCATCGAGACGTGATGGACCGTCACACAACACATCAGTGGGCTCTATGACCGACCCAATGCACCATTGCACACCCCATCATACCGTGCTCGCCTATAGATATATATCGAAAATACATTTATTGAATACATCAAACATTTTTTTGAGTTTATATTACTAAAGCCCAGAGATTTGATGGCCTGTTGGTCTAGTGGTTAGTGACCCTGACTACTAAGCCGGAGGTCGTGGGTTCGATTCCCAACCAGGACAAATGTTTGTGTGACGAGCACGATCATTTGTTCTGTGTCTGGGTGTTATTTATCTATAATATGTATGTATTTAGAAATATATAAGTATGTTTATCAGTTGTCTGGTTACCATAGTGCAGGCTCTGCCTAGATATTTATATTTATTTATTTGAATTTTAATTGACTATTTTGCAGTTGATCTCTCGTTTCGTTTCTGACGAATGCATAAAATAATTTAAGTCTCTATCCCCCGCATATTAAACGCAAATTAACTTTGAGATGTTCTTAAATGTCTATCTGTCGCTACTTCACACTTTAAAGTGACAAAGATAGCATGAGACCTAGCAGCTTCTAACTGAGTGACGTGCCGTGGGGGACAACATGTGACCGCAAGCTGGAGTTGATTTCAAACGTGTCTATGGAGCCGTCGGACTAATGTTCTAAGCAAATCTCGGTATAACGTGACCCCCATGGCCCTGTAGACAAATGCAGTACGGTTGGTTTTTATGTAAACATAATACCTAGAAAAATATGTCAAGTTATCTGATCCATATTTGCAATGCAGCAATGTAGTGAGAATATATGTGTGTATGATAGTATTGCGTTCAATTATGTTATAACGCCGTAACCAGTTTGGATAAATTTTGATTACAAATGGGATATGTATATTTGTATTACATAAATAACAAAATAGTATTAGTTAAAATGCGCCCTACGCTATAGCACGCTTCTTCTGCATAGCCTTTTCCCAAGTTATGCTGGAGTCAGCTTCCAGTCTTAACGGGTTTAGCTGCATACCGTATTTTACATGGAGCGACTGCCTATCTGACCTCCACAACCCATTGCTAGATAATACAGTATCCCATAGTAAAACTGGTGGTCAGAGTTGTAATGACTTAACGACTGTCAAAGATTACTGTATGACAGTCGGGACCAACAGCTTAACGTGCTTGCCGAGGCAAGGAGGGGTTTCGACATGTTTACAAATGGTCACCATCCACGGACTAACCGCAGCGAGTGCGGCTTAACCTGTTTTAGTTAGTAAAATAAAATAAAAATAAAATATAAAAATAAATCTGTCAAAACCCTATACCTTACGATATTTTGAATTTCCTCCTTAATTCTTCTAAATCTTGGTATGATTTTTATAGATGGGTATTATTATGATTAAAGGGCTGAGTTTTCAATCGCCAGACAAATTTCATCAAGGAGTAAAATTGACGATGGACAATTTTTGTATGAAATAACTGTCAAAAATTCACATTTATTCCTCGAATAAAGTTATCTGACGATGGAAAAATCAGCCCTAAGTGAACTAATTCAATTAATATCCTCTTTTCCATAGAAACCTGGATATGTTGACAACATACATCGCCAGCGCTAGGTTAGGAGTACCGGCGACCCATATCGAGTTACAGACAAAGAGAAAAACACGTGTGCCTTTAAAAGCACACCTTTTCAAGTTGTGAATCGTCCAGTTAGCGTGGTACGTAAGTCGGTCGTTTTAGAAGTTCACTTAGCGAATGAATACTAGCGGGTTGCTGGGTTGTCCGGGCTGTCCTCGTGTTCGCATTCACTACACCCTATATTTTTAATGTTAGGTATTTCTATTCAAATCGTCGAACCGATGGAAGGAGACGTCCCAAACGTTGAGTGCTGGAGTGATGTCGGCATGCTTGTCGATATTTTGTTATAGTCCTTGGAATAAGAATAAAGGTATTCGAACCCGCTTAATTTTTTTTGTATTTTTGAATTATGGACATGTTTTGTTTTTGGTTGTAGCTATCTAAAGTGTACTTTAGATTCATAGCGGTACACAAGTAAACATTTCAGGTACATATGATGTATATGATAAAAATAGACTTCTTAATAATGAACAATTATCAATACATACACAATATAATACAGACTTATTTAATATATGGCTAGACAAAGCCATTGCAAACACAAACCTTATTAACATAAATTTATCCGGTTATATTAAACTTTTCGTTTAACATAAAATAATCAAATACTAATCCTACTAAAGCTCACTATAATTAACTATATTTCTGAGTTTAAAAACTGCATAAAAACTATCAAACATCACTTGTTCGATCCACGACAATTAACTGTTCTGCTAAGATTAAACGATATCGATGCTGAAGTTCAAGACGAAATTTCGCGATAAGGAACATCCCTAATCGCCAGGAAAGCCCCGTCAACCAATTACTCTGAAAGACTTCGTATAACATGGAGGCATTTCAATTTGGCTTATTGGTTCATGTGCGCTTGGATTTTTGACATCTTTTTCCCTGTCCGCCACTCATTTATTTCCATTTCATCAATCAGCTATTACATACCGACAAATTATACGTACTGCTTTTTTGTGATTAGGCTGGAGACGAGGGAACCAGTTTATGAGATTTTTTAATGCTTAAATGGTTATAACAACAATATTTTGTTGTAAATACTCAATAATTCTTCAATTCACTATAGTTCTTAAGGTGTGATTAGTTTTTTTCTGATAGATTGTATGAATTGTATGAATGTCACAATAATTCCTTAGCGCAGTTTTCATCGAGTTATGTGATTCACATTTTTACTGATAAATTTTACTATTAACATTTGCACATTTAGCAAGGGTGGTGATCAAAGCTCGTTCCCTCTCTAGTAAGGTATCTTGGGAAGAGGCCTGTGCCCAGCTGTCACAGTGGGACATTTATAGGCCAGTATTATTTATTTTGAAGGCTATTTCGAATTTTCTAACCCGTGTACCTAACGCAAGAAAACAAATTAAGAAGTCAACTTAGATGTGTATTGTTTAAGTTAGTAGTCTGTTAGTCGATGTGTTGCTAAATGGCTAGTGAACAGGTTTCTAGGTCATGACAAACATCAGGTTAAACATTGAAGTAGACTTGAATAGTTGGTTAATGAGTCAAGTTAGAACTTGACTCATTAACCAATCCATACATAAAACATTGACCTAGAATAAAGTCTATAGGAGAAAAGACCCCAAAAATACTTACTCAATATTACATTTTTAGTATCATTTCATTTATCTTTACGCAGAGGTCTAATGCTAAACCGGACTTCAAAAATTCTTAACGTTCCTAGAAAGATTTTTTTGAAATTGCTAAAATTTGCTAATTGGCCTTAATTTTGGATTTCTAGAGCATAGAAGTGCAGTGAAGGCTCTTGCGTAGGGAATGAGCAAAAACATCTGTAAAGGAATAGGTACCAAATATTTTACTCAAGTTGATTTTATAATCCAACCAAATGTATGGAATATAATATAATAATAAACAATTCCAAACATTGACGCATTAAAAACCGCTAAAGGCATGTGTACACGAGCGCAGGTCCCGTGAAAAATGAGCGGTTCGCAGCGATAGCCGCGCCGCGCCGCGCCGCCTAATGAACTAGAACGCCGATAGCGTGACCCCGTGTGCACGCAGCTTTACTTCACGCTGCACACAGATTAGTGACATGTTGTTAGAAAATAAAACAAATAACTAAAAGGATTTTCACGAGGATAAGGTTTTAATGTTTGTATCATTCAGATACAAACATTAAGTTTGATAAAGGAACGTTACTATGGATGAACTTTTAAAATATAAATAAAGAGACGATGAATAAATATTTATCGATTTATTTATTCGGATTATGGTTTAAGCTGCTTAATAGATAATTTATCTTGGCTACACCACTATTTTAATGAACATAAACAGTCAAAAGACAACTCTATTTATACCTACAAGATATACTCAATTTAACTACTAATACAACATTCCACAGGCATCACAATTTTTTTAATAGATGTTCTTAATTTTTCGATTAATTTGTACCTGGCTACACAATAACTTGTCTTATGTAGGTATAATAAAAACACTAACATGAATGTCATGATGAGCGTTTAGATTAAGAACTAATGGCCAGACATTTGACAATACAAAGCCAAACAAAAAACAAAATCAATTAAAATAATAACCATTGCCTGCAGTGGGCGATTTAATTTGCAACCCCCGATCGTACAATATTCAAATAAGGCTTCATCTATTAACGTTGCGCGACATGTTCCATTATCAGTGACTATCACCCCTGTGGGGTCTTCTAAGACTATTTAGTTAGATGTGTAAAAGCGTATTGAGGAAAGATTTACTATTAAACACAGGTGTAAAATTATATAGGTAAAACTGTATTTTTAAGGGATTTTAGACATAATCTTAACCTGTAATTAAATTACCTATTGGTAACCTCCACGGGACGAGCTTGACTAAGGTAGATTTTTTCGCTTGATTAAAATACGTAACTTAAAGAATAAATATACATATTTGGCCATATTATTATATTTGACGACGAGTGGCGTACACACCGGTTTTCAAGGTGTCGCCAGCTCTGAGGTCCTGGGTTCGATCCCCGGACAGGTCGACGTAGAAAATCACTTTTCTGCATTGTCTTTGGGTGTTTGTGGTGCCTTCATTGTCTCTGATTTCATAACACAAGTGCTTTAGCTACTTACTTTGGATTCGGAGCAATGTATGTGATGTTGTCCACATTATATTATATATTATTATTTAATTCATAGTCAGAATTACACGAATTAAGTCCAAGTGAAAACAGCGAAGATAATGTGCATAGTTTTTTAAATTGTAATAGATTTTTTTAGAATAATATTCGGATGGAATTGGGACTGCATAACAACATCATAATGACACCCTCGCCCCTTGTGGTGAAACAAGGCGGGACGGTGGCACTAGTTTTTCAATAACCCTTGAGGAACCCCGCAGAGCTTCTCAAATACATGACCGTGTCAATCATACAAAATGAATATTATTCCACCGTGTTTTGCCTCTGACAGATGTATAAATCTTTATTCGTATATTAGGAATATCGCTGGAGGTGCGTCATATTGTTTAGACTGCAAAGGTAAACAATGCAATACACTAATTGGAGAGAAAACATTCGGATATAAATTTTCACGTTTATAGTTATCATAAAAACTCATCATCTCAAATTTTGAATTCGCTGTCTCGAAGTTTTTCACTAAGATCAACTTCTCCTAGATTTCCAATTATGCTGGAAAACTGTAATTATTTGCGTTGAAATTCTCGTAACACATTAAGATGCATTTGCACTTATTATGCTTGTTTGTTTGTACATAAAAATAGGCACCATCGATAAACTAACTACCTACTGATTCATGCTCAACACAATCACGAGCTATTTTGAACTTAAAATAATTTTAATTATTAAAATACACACAAATATAAAATACATCGTTATACTCGTTAAAAACCCTGACATTTCCATAAAATAATTAATTAAAAATATTGACATTTCATAAAACGCTTGCAGTATTTATAATAATTCCGAAGCGCCCAATATTCATCAATTAGTCACTAAATTCAAATATTTACCGACGCGCGCAAATTGATACTACAATTAAAAACGCTGCTTCAATATTGATATTCATATTCAATTAAAATGTACGATAACATCGATATATGAAATACATATTTTAATTTTGTATTTTTTTCTAGGGTTTTACCGGCATGATTTGATGGGCCGCGGGACTCGCTTTGTGAATGGTAAAAATAATATCGCGCTGGTTCGGATCATTGAAACTTGCCTACACTTCCAGACTGTTTTCATCTGTTTTGTTTGCTATAAGCGCACAATAGCGAACGATTTAAAAGTATTGCGTTGAGGCCCTGATTATTTACCGATGGAGCGGACCGATATCACTCCAAAATTCGTATCAGTTAGTTACAATTTCACATATTTCAATCACATAATTTTGTATTTGATCATTTTGGAACCCTCCTTGTCCATATACCAATACCGGCCCTTGAATAAATGTCCCACTGCTGAGCTAAGGCATCTTCCGGTTTAGAGAAGAAACGAGTATTAATCACCACGCTTGCTCATCGCGGGTTGTTGATTTCAGATTCCAATATTTAGAATCCACTTTTTCTCCCAATGTGTCACTGTTTGTAAATGGTGTCTTAGAACAATTGAAAAAGTAAATATAGCTTTAAAGAAATCACATTTATGGTTGCCAGCGTTCAAACATACTACCATGTGCATACTTATCCGGTCAATGAACCGCTACCTACCATGATAATAAATGTCTATCATACAACAAAATACGATTAATAATTTAAAATTGTGTGTTCTACTTTCTCACACAATTCCCAAACACCATTGACATTTCGTATTACTTATACGTATAGATACAGCTCAGTGTATCAACTTGACAAAACGAGGGTGAGAATGAAACAATAGTACATCATCGCAAGTTCACCCCTCGGCAACAAACCACAGGAGAATATCATAAACGTCGGCTTAAACACTCGTCTCGGCGGACGTTAAGTAAATAAAAACATAATAAAATAATACATTCCGCGCAACATATGGGAGAAGACAGCAATTGGAATATGAAGAGCATTAGGGGAACACTTGTTTGTTACCATTTTGGGACTTCCGTACATTTGCAAGATTTTGATTGATATGTTTCCGTAAAAAAAAACAGAAGTATACTATATATATACTTTACTATATATATATATATTTTAGTGTGTATACTATATATACACACTAAAATTATAAAGGCGAAAGATTGTAAGTATGTTTTTGTATTTTGTTACTTCTTCACGCGGCTCGACCAAGTATGTTAAATTTTAGAATAGAGGTAGCTGGCACACTGCATTAACGCAGGCTACTTTTTTTTCGCAAAAAAGAAATTATCTGATAAAAGCTGGAGGATGGATTCGAATATATATAAATTATTTTAAATCCAACTTACTAGGCGTTTAATAGTGTACATTTATTACTATACAAGAATACTTCACTAATATTAAAAATACCGGACTTAAAACTGCAGTTCGCTAGCAAGAAAAAACTAAAAATGAAAATAGAATTTCAATTTATAGGACGTTACAAATAGCCGACATGTTTAACAAGTTTCAAAACACTATTAGTAACTCGATTGATCCGTCAACGAATCGATTCAAAAGCCACTGAACACCACACTCGTTGCTCGGTGTAATGCAGCTCCCCGCGATGCATCGAGTGGTGTATCGAGATCGAGACTCGAGTAATAATCGAACCCTCGCCGCGCGGTGTCCCGCACTCAATCTCGGGGATTTGTAAGCACCGGGTATCTTTCAAATTCAAAGGGTATGCCAAACAAAACTGACCCTTTCCACCCAGAAAATAACAACCGTTGTTTAGTTTTGGACATGTACAGTTAAAGTTGTAAAGAATTCCTTGTATTGGGGTGACAATCCAAAGAATCGTAGACGGTTATTGAATTTCTTTGCATTTTTTATTTGTCTTTTCATTCACTTTGTTGATCGATAGCAACATAATTAAATGAATAAATATTCAGTATTATATTGGTTAAGCACCGCATTAAATGCAATGTATCAGGTATCTTTTGATCGCAGCTCCGCCCGCGTTGGCATCGGTTATCGCGGCAAATAGTAAAGATTAGAGCCTAACACTTAAAGAATTTTTGGAATTGACCCAGGAGATCCTGAGATTAGCGCGTTCAACCAAACAAACAAACTTTTCAGCGTAACCTGTGTCTGATGCAAGAACCAAAAGTAACATTAAAAAAAACATAATTCGCTTTATTCTAGGATCAGTTTTTATTTTCTTTTTTTTATTTGTAAAACTGATTTAAAAATCTGTGATGTGATTTTTTATAATAAAGGTCCTATAATATAACATACTAGCTAGTTCCCCGCGACTCCACCCGCGGTACCTAATTTTTTAGTAAACCATAACCTATGTTACTCAGGGTGAATGTAGCTTTCTAATGTTAAAAGAAATTTTGAAATCGGCACAGTTGTTTTTGAGTTTATTCATAACAAACATACACACAAAAATGCAAATATTTCCTCTTTATAATTTTAGTGTAGGAAAGTGAAAACAAATCTGTTAGTGTCACTGTCAAATAATCGCATGGAAATCAAAACTAGAATCCGTGAAGCCACTCATATTCTGTTGTGGGGCGATCGTTCAATCGCACATCCTATGGCATGGGGGACGTCAAAGTTCATTCGACCAAAACTACATTTTGTCTCTGTCAAATATCCCGAATAAAAGAAACTATTTCCTCTTCGTCATTACTGTCTGAACTTATCTAATAAGTCGACTTAGTTAAATTGTTTAAGATTAGTTCACTTCCTTATCACCTTTCAGGTATGCAATTAATATTTGTTACACTTACTGAAGTACATTTCCACAATCGAAATATCTTCAGGACTACTTAATTATGTGCCACTTAGGCCCAGTTTTTTGATCCCGAGTTAACTCAACCAATGGTTAAATATGCTAACCAATAATGTACCTAAAAAAGAACAATTCACCTGATTGAATTCCTTTTTCAGGTAAAATACCAATTCCCTTCAATTCATAACTGTCAACTGTTTATCGAGGATCTTAAGCCCAAAAAGCCAGATTGCTTTAATCTAGCGTTTACATCTGTCACGCTAAGTCTTCGTTTTCAATTACGATGGCATGCGACCAAAATTAATTCGGCCATATCTCGATTTGACGATACAAGTAGCGGATTACGCGGCGATTTGCTTGTACTTTTCCATTGCAATCGCATAAATGCTCCTATGATGGTTTTCACAGAGTAATTTCTGCAGATATGACACGTAAAGTGTCCAGAAACACATTCAAAATATTAAGTAGAAGTACTAGTGGTGTTGTTTGTAGCCACAGAAGTAGTTTTTTTTTGTGTAAAGCTTTGCATATTTTTCTTTTCTTTCGTTTCAAGTTTCCAACTACATAGGTAGGTATTTATGTAATTTAGTAACTCTTGGAAGGAAGGCATAAAACTTATGACTTCGTGTCGCTTCTGCACTTTTTAATGGTTGCACATCATCAGCGTTGGCAGTGTCGTGGTAATGGAGTGCCGGGGAGCGCGTGTCGGCCGCCGCCGCGACGTGCGCCCGCGCACGCGTCGCGCGTGCGAACACTCCCACCGATTATGAGCCATGAGAACATTTCACATTTCTATATTTGTTTTTAGATTTTTAATGTTCATCTTATTTTCTAGATTTATAGGTGGTCGTATTAAAGCTGTTTCGTGAATTGTAAATTATATTAATGCTTCAGATTTAATATGTTTTTATTGGCTTGTAGACTTGTAGAGCATACTTACACTGAAGTGGCTCACTGTTATGATCATCATATGAAAATATTATGCGAAAATTTGCGTGAGCAAAATGTTTTCCATCACAGCTCACGCTGTGATTATTATAATACGCGGAAAATTCTCTACAAAATATGTCATGCCAATAAACTTCAAGTGCTTTCGGTGGCTGCGGCACCTAACTGCAAAATGCCTGTATAGCGAACACAGGGTTATACGAGTGCGCTGAGCGAAAAGTAATATTTAGGTGTCAACTCCAGGCGATAATCGCGGGGTAAAAAATAGCTGGAGGTTGGCGGGCGGTGAACTATTTCCACCCTTGCCGGTGGTATCTCGTCGTTTATCGGCCGATAGTATCTGAGTGAGACATCGCCGGTGACGTTTGAAATATGATCGGCGCGGTCCCGGGGGCGCGGGACGCCACGTGCGGCGCATATTCAAATCAGAATCGCACGCGGCGAGACCCCCGTGTTGGCTAAATACACCCGCCGCGCGCCGCCGCGCGCCGCCGCCCGGCCCACCCACTTACCGAGGGTCGGCCCTATGTAATCGAATTTGAAAATTATTCTAAAACACTGAATAATGTATTTCGGAGGGACGCAGCGCCGGAGGCGGCTCGCTTGCGCTGATTTTTAAAATAAATTAAACTTAATCAAGTGGGTTCGCGCACCTAAACGGATTAACTTGGCGCTGATTTGACTTTGCCGCTGTTTGTACTATACATGAGGGGTGACGGCTTAAAGGTTATTTGAAATGGTATCGGACTAACATCATTTAGCTGCCTACTACACACATGTGAAAGCGGATCAGCTAGAAGCTTACAAACAGAACACGAAATCGACGAACGAAATTGATCGTTCACATAATGTACTATATTGCATGCCTACTATTTGATTAAGAATTATTCAAGTGTTGTCCTTCTGAATTAGTAATAAAAAAATATTACTTACAAGAGAATAATGAAGACCTTGCTTATATTCAATGGAAAAGCCAGTGATCTGCCATTTATTTGTGGAGATCTTCGAAGATAAATGGGACGTCTCCTTTTGATACACTCCAACATACAACAGAAACAGATAGATTTGGTAATAACCAAATATTGAATCCATAATGTAAATATTCAAAATACTAAAACCCCTTTACAGAAAGAATTAATATATATTTTTTTCCCTTCTAAACATCAAACACTTAAAATTTATGAATCGCAAAAATTGGTCAAATTTATATTTGAAAATTAAATATTGAATAAGACAATATTAGTTCACTCGCTACATTAAGTTTTATTACGTTATGAATACATTCGGCTCAGTACGATTCGCTACGCAGGGCTGTGGCCCCGCCATTAGCACCCGATATGAAATTAAAATTAAAATATATAAAAAACTACGAGAAGTACTCTTGACAGACCGCTGAGGGGCAGCCCTAAAGATTTAATCCTAGCGAAATATATGGAGTCGACATTAGTATTTTCTTTTTTTTATTAGTCGACCAACCCTAGAACAAAATAGGCATAACTGATGAAACAAATGATCAACTAAAAAAATAAAATAATTTTGCTCTAGATGTTTTACAATTTAAATGTATACCTACTTGATTTGTTCAAAATCAATTTGAAAAAATGAATAAAAAAAAGAAAATTTTATACAAAAAACAAAGACCAAAGTTAAAATCATAGTAACACCGTCTCCACGGTTTCAATTGTAAACTATCATGTAGCGGTGTACTGTAGGGGTGCCACTCGATGATTTGGTTTTTCGATTCGTTACGCCGTCAAACTACCCTCTACTCTACCCTCGAATATGTTCCCTCGCCTTGAATATTATTTATACGTTTGTTAAGTGGAGTTGTGCGGCTGCAGAAGTAGCCTCATGAGCTCAGTACTTCAACAAACAACGGTTATGATTCTTAATATTGATTTTGGATTAAACGAGGCACGTAGTCTAGAATGGACAACGATATTATACAAAAAATACACAAATTAAAAAAAAAAACAAAATAGCAATAATAATTGATTATATAAATGCAATAACATTAGAAAACAATATTTTTATAAAGTACAAGGCTGGCGTTATACGCTGTGCATATTCTTGAAACTTTTTAGTCAGCTATTTGTAGAGCCTCAGAGAAAACATGTCAAGGAAAACAGGCGCGCTCCGGCTCAGAGCAAGCTATGGTTAGGTATGCAAAGCAAACATATTTTCTCTTGAGACTAGAACGGTGAGCAAACAGTGGGCAACATGAGCGAAGGTTGGGCCGTGTTTACCAACGCTGCGTCGCCTGCCCTCATATATTAAACATAGCCAACTCTACCTTAGCCTGCCTCCGACGCTCGCCGTCACTATTATTTCACCTACCTAGACCAGTTTCTAGGACAACTTTCTGTTGCAAATTTAATACGGCATAATGTTGCCGTTAACCCGCAATCGCTATAATGAATACGTTTTTCAGCAAATTTACATCGGCATAAAAATAAGGTCGCGGCAGTTAACACGTTTATCGGGCGCTCATTAAAGCGGAGGGCGATCTTGCTTCGGAGTCGTTAAGCGCGCAATAGTTCGCGAGATCCTCGTAAAAAATATCTCGCAACCGACTTTACGAGCGCCCTTTGTATATGCATCATTAAATTTCCATCTAAATTTAAATTACGAACGGTGCTATTCGACGCGTTCTCTCCCACGTGTTTCTGTTTTCCCAGTCGGTGGAAATGTTATAATTGCTGCACAGAGAACGTAGCCGAGTCGAGAATTTGAAAAAAAGATGACGTCAGTTGGAATTATCTTCAGCGCAGCGCAATTGAAACGGCTTTGCGACGGGCTTAGTGAAAAAGTTGGCGTTCGTTTTAATAATTCCCAGCTCCGGCGCCTCGTCAGAATGCCGTTGTCACTTCGCGGATTAAGCTCCGACACGGTTGAGTTGGGATTTAAGAGTTATTTTAATTTGCATTTTTCGTATAATTCGAAGTAAAGTGCAACGGTTTCAACGCTTTTTTCGTGTGAAAACGTAACGTGTTTACACGTCAAAAGTTTACGACATTTAGATGGTTCAAGATGAGGGTTGAACTCGTTTGTATGCGGCGCCAGACTTCCCGGGAAAGGCATAAAGTCAGCAGGTGAGGAGCGGGTATCGCGCGGTCACGCTATTTAGATAAGGCCATTTTCGTGACCTCTCTCCCCCTCGGCGATAAGAGACCGAACAGTACGTTACGACATTTTGTTGCAGCGTCACTTTCATAAGTACCTACATACTGACTGGTAATATAAATCTGAACCGAAAGCAGACGAACAGATCACTCGATGCAAACATACAAAAAAACAAGGAAAACCAGCAAACAAATAAGGTCATTTGATTAAGCGGAATGATTTGCGAATCACTTAAAAATCCAAATGCCACCATTTTTCGACTTCCCTCCTGACTTCTGGCGTTGGAATGGCAAATAAAGCGAGTTTGGAATAAATTGTGCCTCGTCTGGATAAAGCAATATTTGTTCATCTACCCCCGCATTACGACAGTAGCAGCCATTAGCGGGATGCAAATAACGTCTTGTCATTTTTGCTTCTTTATTTTTCCTCGATGCTCCGAGAATCGCGCTACTTGGCCACCCTCCCACGGATGTCGCTCGGAGATATGGAAATAAAATCCACTTCCAAAACATTGTTTAATAATATGCTGGTTTTATGGAGATACTTAGCCTAGTACAACATCGAAGTATAAAGTAACGTAATATATCAATAAAATGTTAATCACAATTACTTGGCCTAATAAATTAAACCTAGGCTCTAATTAAATTTGAATTTCCTAAAATATTCTCTGAGACAAAACAAGGGACTGTTTATTACCCACTACTTGCTCAAGTTCTAATTATTTCACGATTACTGTCTACCTATTTACATTTTGTTTTAACCTACCCCTCTGTACTCCGCAAATCCGTACAAGAGTACCTACAAGCTAAAATGGCGTCGACATTTGAACATCCGAGTGCGTTTTAGCCCCACTTAAAGTGTGGTTTATTTGCAAGCCAGATTGCCTCGTAGAAAACGTTATTTATAGTTTGGGGTAGATTGTTATTAAATTTTTCCTCAATTGTTGAATGATTTACGCGGCTCTTACAGTTTTGAAATTCTAAATTATTTTTATTTATGTAATATCAAGGATATTTTTAGTAATTTTGTATTTCAATACTTGAAAATTCCGCAAGGTCTATCCGTAACTCTGGTCATGCTTGAAGCCTGTTTAGTATAAATAACATTGTATCCTTCTCAACGGAATTGTCGTAATGTTTTATGAGCCTATAAATAACAACTTCGCCACCGCTGGCGATCTTCACACCTGCCAATATAAATATATTATTACATTGTCAAGTATCAAGCGATCTAAAAATAAGTACGTTATCCTATTGTTCTTAATTTTAATTTATCACGTAAGCTGATGGTAATAGGGGTGAAAATAAGCAATGTATGAGTAAATTAATGAATGAATGAAAATGTAATTTTTTTTACGTTCATGAATTTCATGTTTACGGTTTACTCATGAACACTCCTTGGGTGACACGACTTAAACTAAAAAACTTCAGGGTGAACCTAATAATTATAATTCATCAATTCTTTAAATAAGAAACACCACCTGTCGTACAACAGACCTACTAATATTTGTATCAATCCGTATCATATTACGCGGAACATTCTTAGCTCTGTGGCTTAACATTGGATTCTAATCGTGTGACAGTTAATTAATGGCCACTTTACACGTGAATATTGAATGGTGCGTTCACCCACGGGAGCGTCGCGAGCTGCCAGGCTGCACAGAGCGCATGCGCGGGGCGCAGCGAGGCGCCTTGCGCACGCGCCGCGTGGGCGATCACATCTGTCACTACCGTCGCCATTTTATACAGAGTGCTCTTGATTTTATAAAAACGTAAAATTATTAATAATAATATGGTAGTAACCAAGGTTAGTAATGCTCTATCGTCTTCAGTATATTGAAAGAATTGAGCAGAAGATAATGACAGGCGTACTTGAAAACAAAACATATTTTTTTCATTGAGTACGAATATGTTCTGTTTGCCCGATAATGGAAGACTACTTTTTTATACAAAGGGCATTGATATTATAAGTAATAAAAACTCTTATGTAAATTACGTAAGGGTGAAACCTTGAAAAATATTTTTTTGTCACCTAGTGGTGGAAGGAAAAACAGGCCAGAACAAACTTCACAAATAAAATTCTTAAAATAACACGTGAATGTTTAAATGTTTCACAGTCAACAACTACTAATAAACATTGAAAACTTTCCTTCCCTTATTTTTATAAGATGCCGTACACGAGTTCAGGCATACGAATCTAAAAATATGAACAAAAAACAAAAGAAAACCCGAGCTTGATTGCGTAACCGTAACCTTGACAACCACCCTTAAAAGAGCATTGTAAATATAGAATTTTGTAATCATTATGAACTTTTGCTAAACAAGAGTTGAGTTGAAAACGTGGAGTTGAATTGAAATGTACTTTTATATTACAGTTATTTTTGAAGTAAATTTCTTTATAGAATTTCCTCAGGTATTTTTAAATGGATACATTTATTTTCAACTTCACTTTATTTTTAGTGTTTAATTAACAAAGGCTGGTTAAAAAATGAATGAGGGAACTACAACAGAAGTCACCCCTCTCAACCTCAATACTTCTAACCACATATACATATAAACAACAATAATCTGAATTTAAATTCAGGTATTTTGCAATCATCCTGTATATACCCAGAACGGCGTGCACATCATAACTATATCTAACCGCGACAGGTACAGCACGCCACCGGATCACTCTTTATAGCCTTTAAACGTGTAATTCACGCCACCTTAATCCGGCCCTGTTCGAATAAATCTGGATTAGCCGAGCCCACAGCGATTGTGCGATATCTCCTGATTATGCCGTTAACAATTGTAATTGAAAAATAAAATGTCCAAGTGCGTGCCTGGATTGCTGTAATGTTAAAGTTGTTTAACAATGTAAATAATGTTTTACGTAAATATGGCGATGTAATTAAGTAGGAAATATGGTGTTAATAAAATAAACTTGATTGCTAATGTACCTACCTGTTTTTTATTTGTGTGACTCGAGGAGGAGTAGGTTTACATTCTATATTTTACACACTACTAAAGTATTCAAGGAAAGACTATGTAGGTATACAGCAATGATAAACTCCACGCATTATTAGACTGTAAAAATGAATTGATATGAAGTACTCGTTGTAGCGTATATGAGCGGCGGTAGCCTAATGGCTAGGGCACCGAACTTTCGATCATGTGGTCGTTCGTTCGAATCCCACCCATTTCACTACCGACGTAAACCCACTCGTACCACAAACATTTAGCATAGTACTAAGTTAAAAATAATACTAGTTTTGTGCAGGCCCAATATTCGAAAAAAAACTAACTCATTCAAGTTTAAATTAATTTCGTTTGTTGCCCATGGTCCGACCGCGTAGTTACTACAGTACTGATCGATCCATGGGCATAATGTTTTGCCTATGGTCCTATCAATCGAACCATGGGTAATTCAAACTACCCGTAGTCCTACTTATGGTCCGTGGTTCGATAACAGGGTTCTACTGATCGATCCATGGGCATTATTTTTGCCCATGCTCCTATCAATGGAACCAGGTGCAAATCAGACTACCCATAGTCCTATTTATGTTCCGTGGTTCGATGTTATTGAAAACTATGTACATTATACATTATTGTCAGTACACCTCGTTATGAAGTATTAAGTATCTTAGTCTCTATTTACTGAGCACAAGCAATGCGTCAAGTAACAACCGTACGTCCACACACACATATCACAAGACACACGCTACACGCGCCTATCGTACCATATTTCACTCGCACGCGAAACACAGATGTGTGCGGAAGTGTCTTGCTAACATTGAGCTTATACTGTATTCTAGATACGACATAAATTAAGATCTTTTTTATTAATCAATTGAATACGAAAGGTCTTGAAACTGACCCTGGATGAAGCTGTAATTAATCTATACCTACTTATAATAAATCTGTAGAAGTGAAAATTCTGTACATTGAAAATATCAAAAAAATTAATGGCGGGGTGTGTTACTAGACCGACACCGAACCCAAAAATGTGATTAAAAAAATTTTTGTCTGTCTGTCTGTCTGTCTGTCTGTCTGTCTGTTTGTTCAGGCATCACGCAAAAACTACCGGTTCGATTTCGATGAAACTTGGTATAATTGTTCTTTAATATCCTCGGCACCACACTGGGTAGTTTTTATCCCGGAAAAGTATATACAAAAAAAAACTAACTTAATTTTGCGGTTCGATCCCTAGACCCGAATACTGTACCAACCGCAAATAATAAGTTTGTCGTAGGTTACGTCACCCGCAGTGGAGTTCAATAAGGGGCGCTGCACACGGCTAAGATACTATAATTATTTATCTATACTTTATATAATTATATTATAAAGCTGAAGAGTTTGTTTGTTTGAACGCGCTAAACTCAGGAAGTACGGGTCCGATTTGAAAAATTCTTTCACTGTTAGATAGTTCACTTATTGAGGAAGGCTATAGGCTTTTGGAAATCTATCCCCTAAGGGGGTGAAATAGGGGTTGAAAGTTTGTATGGGAAGTTCGGTATTATCAATGATAGACACATGAAATATCGTATACGGGTTTCTGAATAGAAATAAATAAAGATGTATTTCAGCGATTTTAAAAATCATCCCCCTAAGAGGGTGAAAAAGGGGTTAGAAGTTTGTAGGCATATGAATTGTGTCGTTTTCAAAGATAGAAAAATTCAATTTCATACAAGGGTTATTAGTTAGAAATAAATAAGATGTATTTCCGAGATTTTAGAAATCTACCCCCTAAGGGGGTGAAATAGGGGTTGAAAGTTTTTATGGGAAGTTCGGTATTTTCAATGATAGACACATGAAATTTCGTATACGGGTTTCTGGATAGAAATAAATAAACACGATTTCAGCGATTTAAAAAATCATCCCCCTAAGAGGGTGAAAAAGGGGTTAGAAGTTTGTAGGCATATGAATTGTGTCGTTTTCAAAGATAGACAAATTCAATTTCATACAAGGGTTATTAGTTAGAAATAAATAAGATGTATTTCCGAGATTTTAGAAATCTACTCTCTAAGGGGGTGAAATAAGGGCTGAAATAGTTGGTATGCGAAGTTCAGTATTCTCAAAGATAGACAGATGAAAAGAGAAATAGATAAGATAATGACCATCTAAGACATATCTATAATGACGACCCCCGTGGTCGAGTGGCGTTCACTCCGGTTTTTAAGGTGTCGCCAGCTCTAAGGTTCCAGGTTCGATCCCCGGACGGGTCCATGTAGAAAATCACTTTTATACATAGTCTGGAGTCTGGGTGTTTATGGTACCTTTTTTGTCTCCGATCCCATAACACAAATGCTTTTGCTACTTACTTTACTTTTATTATTATTTTAACGCCATAATATTAGATGAAAAATTTTATACATTCTCCTTAGTTTGAAAATCACAGAATACATCTTACATACCTTTAATACTACTCTTTACTTAACGCGCGAGCGAAGCCGCGGGCAACAGCTAGTTATGTAAATAATAAAATTGAAGTTATGTAATTAAAAGTTGTTATGTTATATTAAACAGGGAATTTGAAATAACTTTGTCTTGAATGTATACTTCTTAAATCAGAATACTCCAGGCGACAGATTCTCTCGTAATAAAATGTTTGAACCCAACTTTGATGAAGAAAAGCTTAGCTAAGTTTCAAGTAGAAAAGCGCTCTCCGGGACATTATTTTCTCGATTTATTGTTTCGATCTCTTTACCGATCTTCAATTATTTTCAAAATGAGTATATACCTGAAGAAGCTGAACACTTCCAGGTTCACGCTATCTGTGCTCACCTTCAGGGGTAGCCCGTCGGCATAGTCGGCCATAAATTACCTAAAACAAGCGGCAGATGCCGTGGGAAGCCTCCCTCCCCGGTAATGGGAGCATTAGTATTACTAATGGCGGTGGACGATGACGTCACACATAAATCCATGTCAAATTTAGGACGCGTCGGCTGTTAGGTTTTAGTCTTGGGCTTGTCTTGTACGTATACGTATTGTATGTATAGGTATTATGTGGTGAGGGAATTCGTGGCCTCGGCTTATGGAGGTCGCTAGAGCTGTCCGTCTTGATAAAGGAACTGTTATTAATTTAATGTTTAAGTAACTTTATCGTAGAATATTTACTTCGTAATAAAAGGTATATAATTAAAGTCGTCCAGTTAAGTTTATTTATTCTGTAATAGACATTTAAAAATTATAAACTTATTTATAAATAATACTATCTTTAAAAAGAAGACTTGTTAACCATTATTAAGTTAAAAACAGATTACAAAATAAAGGCTAACAAGCATCAAAAAATTTATCGTTAAGTTAGATCTTGAGCTCCTAAAGTGAAACTAACTTTTTAATTTAAATTGACATTTTTAAATCCTTGCGTAGTTTGGACAAAGTGTTTCATGGGCATGGATTAAACAGTGACGTCATTTTACACTTAATTCTTAAAATTCGCAAACAAAACAGTATTTAACGAGATAAAAGTAAATACTCAATGAGCATACTATTTACGTGAGAAAACTAACCCTCTTCTTGCTCCCCTAAAACAAAGTTATCCCACACCGTGGGGCTCTAAAAATTCCTCATAATTGAATGAATCAATTCTATCGCCATTAAATCGAGTTACCGAGCATATTGGGTGAGCAAATTTATTTAGCTAATAACCCCTGTCTAGTGGAGCGTACCATCCCTTGTCTGGAATAAACTTAATCGGATACTTTTTTGTAAAACATATTTTAAAGTGACTCGAAGTAGGACTGAGATTTAAGGAAAATTGGAGAACATCAGGATATATAGTGATCATAACTAAACAATCGTACTAGCTGCGATACTAAATTATAATGACAATCGGTGAGGGAAATCATCGTGAGGAAACCAGGATTCCAATAATTTGAATCTGAAATCGCCAATCCCCAGTGAGCCTGCGTGGTGATCAATCCTCGATCCATCTCTATATGAAAAAAGGCCTGTGCCCAGCTCTAGGATATTTATAGGCCAGTATTATTATTTTAGGAAATTACACATCCAAAGCAAATACGGCACAAAATACAAACTTCATCGTAAACG
Source organism: Plusia festucae (assembly GCA_950381575.1). NCBI lineage: Eukaryota > Metazoa > Arthropoda > Insecta > Lepidoptera > Noctuidae > Plusia > Plusia festucae. The sequence goes on from OX494434.1 coordinate 11,726,261, forward strand.
TTTGTTTCACCAATGATGACAATGCATAATTTGTATGCCACGTAACATTGACAGAACTTGTAGGTACTTTTATGACAAAAATTGAAGGTATGGAACGTTATCATAACTTTATATTATAATTTTTTTTCTTACATTATCTACTATTTTTTTGTACCTACAAGTGTTGTATGAGTAGACGATCTTTTTATCACTTATTGACAATTTTATAGTATGTTCCGCTCGCATGGTTAGGTACTCCATTCATAGTCTTTAAAATATAAAATCATAGAAACCATACAACAAAATATAGCCACCATTATTTAACTTTTCCACCCACAAATTAATAGAATCCAATCTCAAACCAGAATCACTAGAAACACTGACAACTTACTTACAAGAAACTCTAATAAATATTTAATCCCGGCAAAGAACGTCTAGAAACTTAGCTACGGGGCTGCAAGAACAAACTTTCGAAGCAACAACTAACGTAAATTAATACCTGGCATAAATTTGCCATAACAGTGCGGAGTTTGCGCTGTAGGCTGGCTCAAGACAGTTGTACAAACGACGTACAAATCGCAAAGCCGGATGCGACTTGGGCTAATGGTCGCATAAAGCCACGGGGTGTAATGCTACCCTGAGGGTGCTCGATCTTATTTACTTGGACGCCACTAAGATCCTAGTGACAATTGCCATCGATTTTGTATTCTGAATTTCATGTTTTGTGATAAGATGAGAGATTGTGTTAGCAATTGATTTGTCGTGGTTAATAGGTCTTACTAGAATATGTATATTGTTTTAAAATCAAATGTATTATATGAGGTGGTCATACGTAAACATCACAAACAATTTTTTTTATGATAAAATATTTATAAATCTGCATTTTTTTCTTAATCTGTCCTGTTGAATCATAGTCAATCCCCTGAGTTTATTTTTTGTCATTTTTCTGATGGTTTTGAAATATTACCTCCAATGAAAGCGACGTGAAAAATATTGCATTTATACGGGTTTATATTATAGCATACTAAACGATTTAAATCAATCATCTTTTTATAACAACTTTATTTCTATTTGGTTGACCTGGGGCCTTATTCACTAAGTACAAGCAGTATACAACTTAATATACTTTTAAGTTAAAAAATCTTTTAAATAGCCTTAACCGTGTTATTAACAGTATTCGGTGACTCTCAGAACACAAAATGATTTGACGACCGGGACTTCGGTCTCTTGAATTATAATCTGCGTTACACCACGTTATATTTCGTTTGGACTTAGAGAATGAAAAATATTTAGTAAATCTGACTGGCCTGTTCTAAGCCGGTGGTCGTGGGCTCTGCCTAGTTTGGGATCAGATGGCCGTGTATGAGCTGACCCAAGATATTATTATATTATTATTATTTTACCAAGTATACTTTTGGACTTTCCATAACAAATTAGGTCATATATAAAGATTTTTCTCATATACTATTAATAATAGCTTATAACCTAGTTCAAAACACTCTACTTAAACCACAACATAAGCTTGGCTTCCTCGTACTGTATGTGACACTCGCTAGTTCGGTCACGTGCCTCGCCACTCGCTCGGGCGCTAGCCAATCACTTCGCTAAACTAATAAATCGGAAGGAAGCGCCCGCGCATACGGATTGCAGATACGAACTGCATGTTATGAAGAGAGGTGTGAGCTAGAGGTATCGTGCGGGTTCTGTAGACTAAAAGTGTTTGTTGTAAGTGAAAAGAGAGTTTACGGGTGATCCCTTACCTATAACATAACTCATAGTTAATTTTATTTTATTAGATCACATTATTATTAAGCCAGCATCAAATTGGTGATCTATGCTTATCCTACTCTATATATTCGTTTATGTATAGGTAAATTTTGTAATGAAAACTATTCATATTTATGAGTAGGTAGTAATAGAGCATGTGGTATATCTTATTTCTTCAAATTGTTATTTCGTTAGTCGACAAAACGTGTCCAATCCCCTAACTTCTATAACAGACACTTACATTCAAAAAAAAACCTTAGCAACACAACAAACAACAACATACCTAAACAAAAACCGTTTATTCCAACTTCGCAACACAAAACGCTGAACCGCAACTTGTAAATACGAAATAAAAATTTAAAACGAACAAGAATGAAAATACGAGCGCTTCAACTACGAAAAGATGACCATCCATCGTGAGCATGGAGTCAATTTATCACTGGGAAAAATGAAAACTGAGCACAGGTCCATTAAAAATAGTCGCACATAGTCGCATGACCCATAAAACGAGAGCGGCGTGGAGAGGAAATATGAAATGAAACAACGCTCACCGAAAATACACGCGGGTTCCGTACTGTTTCGGGTTTTAAAAGAATGAGTTGTTATCTTAAAGAATATATAACTAGCTGTTTCCCGCAGCTCCACCCGCGGTCTCAATTTTTTTTTATATAATTGAGATTTAAACTATCCTATCTCTCAAGTTGGATCGAACTGTTTCAATACATTAAATGATATATTGAATGAAAAATATTACGAAAATCATTAAAAAATATTGATCGAACAAGTTTTAGTTAGTATATCTATAATATCTGTATTTAAGGGGAAGAATACGGGCAATTATGTTTAAGTAAATGAACAGTGGCTGGGCCTAAATTAGTATCTGCATTTTGATCATATAAATATCACAACATCAAATAATAAAAATTTAAGATGATATTGGAATCTGGTTTTTGTTACTTAAGAAAACTGATAAATTTTTCGACTAACTAAATAAGCGCAATTTATTATAAATACGGAACTACACACAAAATAGATCTACATTTTGATTTCCTTAATATTATTATTGTAAACAAATGTAAACTCTTGCAAAGAAAACTCAACTTCAAACAAATAAAATTGTACAATCCATTTGAGTACGGAACCCAACAAAATTCGCCACCTCGTCAGGCGAGGTAGCGTCGGTCAAAAAAGAAAACCAATTTGCCCGCATGAAAAGGTTCGATCCAATCGCGCCCGCCGTATCCACTCATTTGATATTTTCACTCGACGATAGAAAACAAATTACAAACTGTCGCTCTTAAGATTATAAGTATTAGCTATTTATTTCTATGTCACCTGTCCTTCAGAAACACGCTTTCTTGCATCTGAAGTTTTCCGATTAACTCTGAATTTATTGATATTCTATGATAAATATCGGAATGTCGGTCTTAAATGTTATTTTGCATTTCTTAAATTGGTTTCGTGTAAGGGCGATGGAAGTTAATGGTATTGAATTCTTTTCACATCAAGTTATTGGACGAGTATTATATTTTATTGCTCCCAGTTTATTCACAATATGTAGATCGTAATTAGTCTATATATTTTTGTATGGTAGACCTGATATTTCGATTAACCACTTGAACCATTAAATTTCTATACTTAAAAGGACTCGTTTCGTTTTTACTCATGGGACTTATAAAAAGCTTTCTAGTTAATGTTAATAAGTTTCAATTAGGTAGATGTTTTCATATTTTTATTATTTTTTATATATATAAGCAATTGTATATTTCTACACTCAGTTTCACTCTGTTTCATTTCCATATCATTTAATATTAACATCTCTGGAACCTTTTTAACCAAAACAATCCCTCCCAAAATGCTACGCATCCTGACACACCTACAATTTATAATATCAATATCATGTCTGAGGCTCCCCTCCGTTGCCATGGCAACCGCTTCACCAGCCAACGAAAACGTTAACAGTAAATCAATTAAAAACCAGTTCGGAACAAATGAATTGTTGAAAAGCACTTTATTGGTGCTGAGTACGACATATTTTAGCAACAGCGCTACATAAATCACATTCGGAATAAACGTGCGAAGATTTTGATTTGTGATCGGTCAGAGAATAAAAGATTTGTATGTAAACTTGGAATTATTCCGGAAAAATATTGAGTTTTGTTAACAACGGAACTCAATATTTCTTTATTATTTTATGAGATGGGTCGCTTGTTCACTAGTTAACAGAAACAAATGCAGCTCGAAGCAGATATACTTCATATTGTGCCTTAAACCAACACTAAAACGACTTGCCTCACAATAGATAAGCGAGTACTTAAACACAGGCAACGGTATATTAGATATTCTATTCACATATTTATTTATCACAATTATACGCACTAAATATGTGACAAAAAATGATTGCTTAAATTTCATTAAAATCGCTTCGTCAAGTCTAGAAAGGATCGTCACAGGGTTGTCTCGCAAAACATTTATTTATTACACTACTTAATGTTACTCTTTAGTTGAAATAAGTTATCAAAAGATATTATGCTCTATAGTGTTTAAATGTGTTTTGCCACAGTTGTATTCTTTTTTTTATTTATTAGAGAAAAATACCATTAAAACAATGAAGTAGGTAATTATCAATCATATTTTAATGGTAATAATCATATGTTAGTATGAATAGGCATTTCAGTTTAAAATACCGGCCTAATAAATTTCCCACTGCTGGGCATAGGCCTCTTCCAGTATAGAGAAGGATTGAGCATTGATCACCACGATTGCTCACTGTAGTTGGCGGTATTAGATTCCATGTTTTGGAATCCAGGTTTCGTCACGATTTTTTCCTTAACCATTTATCAATGGTTTCTTAGAATAATTAAGGATACATATTATTTTGAAAGAGTCACATTGGTACTGGTCTGGGTTCGAATCTCCTGCCATGTGCATACAAATCCGGTCATTGAACCGCTAGGCCACCACGACACTTTCAGTTTTACAGTTTGGAATAAGTATTTCACAAACAGACTATCGACTTAACGTTCAACGCGGTAAACATTCTACTTTAGAATCGAACCCTGACATCACATATGGAAGTACCATTACATCAGCGATACCAAGATATCACATACGTTCTTTTTTTTCAACTTTCAGCCCTGCAGGCCCTTAGGTGTGGGCGAGCGGGCGCGGCGGATTTGTCGTGGCCCGGAAACGGCGGGGAATTCATTTGGGCGTAATAGGTTTCCTGCGCCCGCGTCCGGTACCCGTCCGGATTTAGTACGACTCCCGTCCGGGGATCGTCCGGGGTTCGTCCCGGCTACAACGCCGCACGACCGGCACGCAACGGAAGTAACGCGATATTTAGGAGATATTAAGTCTACGAATCAGACATCTTTATATTTATTTTTCTTTTTGTTGAAACAATATGAGGTGTGTTTGAGACATGAAAAACTGGATATTCTTATATATTACCTTGAATGTATGTAATATTTGCTATAATTAGGGTACTTAATTTTCAATAAGCAAAACTAGCTAAGTATGCTGAGAGCATCACGTGATGTGGAGAGGCAGAATCTTTCACCTACCACACTTTTAATCAACAAATCATTAATTTTGTTTAATAGGCAACAACAACAACAATATAGGTATTTTACTACTATTTGCCCCGTAAAATCTACAAATTACTATGCATAAGTACATAAACTGAGTATCAAGCGTAACCCCAAACAAACAGGGTTGTCACAAAATCCATTTTCAAAATAAGTCTTAATTTCCTCGCGAACTTCTCAGACGAGAGGTCGTTTCATTAAAACTTGTGTGACGTGTCATTAAGCCAGCCGCAACTGATTATTAATATTCAAATCATAATTCCGACTTACGAAAAACGAAAGACGTGTTAACTCATGAATAATTAACAAATATTCCATTTAAAATGGGATAATAAACTTTCGAATTACGGTCGAAAATAAAACAAATGTGAAAATCGGTCAAAGTAAGTGACAATCACTTCAAGTTCGGAAACAAATGAGAAATATTTAATACGATAACGAGCATTGCTCGATTTCCTTGGGATCCCATCATCAGTGATCAGGTCAGGGCTGTAACTGTGGGACCAACTGGGAAGTATTTGAGACAAAAAAAAATCTAATCGATGTAGGCGTCTTCGTATAATTCATTATTTTTGTAATATATAGTTCTAACTATCTCTCTGCAAGGCTAAGGAATTCACAAAGAGAAGGAACAGGCACAGATTTCACGCTTGCTTAATTCAGACTATTTACAACTAGCTTTTTCACAATGTTTCGATACATACTATTCATCAGATTTAAATACGTAAGTAAAGCTTGAGCAAAAAACGTCGTGGTAGCCTAACCGTTCTATGACCGGATACGTATGCACATGCTTAATTTATATGCACTCCATTTTTAAGTACCTTACATTTATATGTTAATTAATCTAAGACAACATAGACAAACGGTAAACGAAAACATTGTGAGGAAACCTGGATTCCAAAAATTGGAATCTGTAATCGTCAACCGTCGTGAATAGGCGTGGTGATCAATGCTCGTTTCTTCTCCTTATGGGAAGAGGCATGAGACCAGCAGTGGGACATTAATAGGCCGGTATTATTATTAAGTAAAGCTAGTTACTTGATTTTTAGTTTTATTTTATAGGGAAAAGTTTAAAGAAAAGTGGAAATACTGTCAAAATCACGGTTAAAAGCTATTTAATATAAATAAACAACATTATTAATGTTATTGAATATCTTCGCGAACTGTAAAGCTTCGCAACTATAAGTGGATAATACATAATACTGGAACGGAATCCCTTTGAAGTTTATAAGTTTTGTGTGAGGCAACACAGTTGAAAGGTGTTCGAAGGTTGGCTAATATCGGAGAAGGTCAATACTCTCTTGGTGCCATGGTAACGTAAATAAGGTAATGAGGTTCGAATAAATTATGTGAACATATTGTTTATCATTATTATTATAATTCCGACCATGTTGATCCAATACTGGATAAAAGCACATTAACGCAACTTTTTTTTTAATTAGAAAATTTAAATTAATAACCCAAAAATATTTCGTTTGACAACCGTCGAAAGTAATCAAGTCATAACATACTTTACTTTAATAAAAAAAATGAATAAAAAACTTTACCCATTTAATTTACCCTTAGGTACGTAATTAATTCTCGGGCAAGCATGTATGTACATATGATTAATAAATAAAATTCCAACACATTCAGCGGCCGCAAACTCAAATAAAACAAAACCAAACAACTCATAAACCGTTGGAAAATAAAAAAATATAGTAACGCGATTTACGTTCAAGAGAGCGAAAAATAAAATAACACGGAGTAGGCGCGGTTTCGTGCCCGGGGCTAGCTCGCTTGTAATTTCTCTAGATATTTCATATTTTAAGCGTAGACGCCCGCTGGCGTTGCTACGACGACGTAGAATCTCGTAGCATAGCTACGACGTAGACTCGTGACAAAATCACAATGTTTGGGTTTCGTTATTTTATTATTATTTTAAGACGGTTATTCAACTTAGCGGTGTGACCTTTTGTTAAAGTATATTGTTCAGAAAAATATTGTTATTTGTTAGTTTAGGATGTTTGATCATTAACAGTTCTAGGAAAAAATATTATAATATAACGTCTCTAAAAGTTTTCTTCACGATACTTGGTGTTCTACATTTTATTTTTCTATTCTATTAAATTTATATCGTTAAACTCTACATACATATATTGTTAAGTACACATTGTTTATTGTTTGCGAACGCGAGGGTATGTAAGCTCTAGGCGTTTCGCGACATGTGTAAGTCGTGTTACCGTTTACCTGTGTTACTTTGGAGGGTAAGTAGACATCTTACTGTGGTACTTTAAGTGAGTTAAGCAAGTTAACTTCCAGAGGTGTCTTACAACACACATCACTTATGTTGGTTGGGGTAGCAAGTGCTCACCATCCCGTTATGAAAGTATCTTGTAATCATGACAAGATTTTGAAAAAATATGGATAATCTTTATTTTCTTCTTTTTTTTTCTTTATTATTTATATTTTTTTTCTTCGTACTTTCGGGCGTTTTGATGAGAGCGTTTTTAAATATAACTATAAAATATTAAAGGAACTGTATGCCCCACATATTTGTTTTTTTTTTAACTATTTGAGATATGACCATAAAATGTGGGCTGCAATTTGACCTACATAAACAAAACACTAACTAGACTAATCATAACAAAACCAACGCAACATGATATACAAACACATTCGCCATAAAACAAGCAACTTACATCGGCATTATTCACAACAAAATTCATCGCACAGAGTTAAAGCCAGATATTAATCTCTTGACGGCATCCGAGCGCTGGATTCGCCATTTTGCGCCTAAATATGATAAACTTTCCCCCGAATTTCTTCGCCTCCCCCTCTTTCTTGGCAAGTCCCCCCCTCCCGCGAGTCCGGGAGGCGAGACCCACCCGAGCCAAGTCTTACGGCCCTGCTTTTAAACTAAGCTCGTTAATTAATTACAGCTAAGTCGACTGCCGAGGGTACTGCCTTATGTAGCGCTATGTGCCAATTTAATATCGCAATGCTACGTTCACTAACTTTTTAACGTAATTTGAAAATTGTAATACCGATATGGAGACCTAACTTTCTTATTAGTAAAAAGAATATGGTTTCCTTAATATATTAAAGGCGTATGAACTGTACCAACAAACTTATTCATATTGAAAACTAACTCAAATTATGTAATTGTCTTGCTTGCCTGCAAAGTATATTGTTTAACATTATTCTCAAAGTTACATGGCATAAACGTAACAAGTTACTGATACGAGCTGTGTACGTAGAGCTAATAATTACTCGACTGAAAAGACAATACAACAAGCGGCAACAAACGGTTACCCTATTAGTAGTAAATCATAAAATTATTCACAATATATTAATTACGAAATCACGGGTCGAGTATTACTGAGAACACTTCCTCGGCTCCATAATTAATTGCTACTAAATTTGGCCCGAATTTGAATCCGGTTACCAAGTCCGCGAAGAAACTTACGAGGTACATAAGACTTAAGGGCAGGGCCGGCCGGAAGGAGGGTAAAATGGCGGCGGAGGGCGCGACCCTCCCGGGGGGGAGGGTTGCGGGGGAGGAAGGACGTGAGATTTACTCTAAGTAATTGCAGTAATAAACACGCAAATATATCACGGCGGGGTAATGAGAGGAAGCGTCGAAAATTGCCGACGCAAATTGCGTGTGTGAGATAAGCTAATTTTTTTTTTCTCTGTTGAACAAGAGGAAATTTTTGGCCTCTTGTTTCATTCATTCCGCTCCGTCTAATTCGTCATTTGTTTTGTGAGCGAATAATGGTAGAGTCAAATGAGTATTTATATTAAAAGCCGTGTAATTTGTTTTGGAACAAACATTGATAAGCGATTTGAAAACATCAGAGAATTATATACAACAATAAACTTTTGAAAAAAAAAATAAACCGACTTCAAAAACCAAAACAAAACCTAAAAGGCACAAAATAGTGTAAAATAAACTTAGAACTATCTAAAATATTAATACAAAACTAGAAGTGATCTGTTTGAAGTTGGTGCCAAAATATTTATACTCGTATTTGTAGTTTTGTACTAGTATTTGTATGTATTTATTTTTTGTTGGTATATTGTTGTTTGGCACCGACTTCAAACAGATCACTTCTAGTTTTGTATTAATATTTTAGATAGTTCTAAGTTTATTTTACACTATTTTGTGCCTTTTAGGTTTTGTTTTGGTTTTTGAAGTCGGTTTATTTTTTTTTTCAAAAGTTTATTTATTTTTTCATTTTTTGTGTTCATAATATTTATTATAATAATACAATACAGCTCACCTAAGAAACGTTAAAAAATGTAAATGAGGGTCAATACATATTTATTATATAAAAAAATCAACCCTTAACTCCTAAAACTCAAGGTTTCTTCCATCATCAGCTCAGTATTTACCAAAAGCCTTGAGGTGATGACTATTGGACGTAAATACCTAAATTGGCTCAGTAGAATAATGAAAGACGTTCGACATTTCTTTAAAATTTAAGGGTTTCCTTCGCTTTAACTGGGATCCCATCATCAGATCCTGACTTGGTGACAATGGGACCACCTCGGGAGAATACTCTTTCGAATAAAAAAAGAATTATAAAAATCGGTTCACAATTGACGGAGCAATCGGTGAACATACATAAAAAAAAAAAAATAGTGACACGCCGAACATATAACCTCCTCCTTTTCGAAGTCGGTTAAAAATAAACTTTATATGGCTGACTATCTGCTTTCTCATACAATTCTATTTAAAAGGTATTTAACATATTCTTGTCGAAATAAAACTACTTTCAATCATATTTTATTCTATCTTTGCAGGTGTCATGGATGTTGAAACGTCGGGAACTAAAATCAAAATAAACCGCCATAGAATCCGTTTACAAGTAATTTTATTTCTATGTCTAATATTCGCGTAAACATCAGAAAACAATATTCAGGTCGATTGGAAATCAATCTTAATACCAATACAATCAAACTATCCACGTCCGAACAACATAATTTACATATCGGGCACCTCGTCCCAGAAGCTACTACTTTTATCAAGCAAACTCCATATCTACTATTTTCATGATAGGTGCATCCAACACTCGTAGTTTACTGCAAGTTTGGTTAGTGGTGTTTGGTTCCAAAGTTGCCATACCGTGACAATTTTAGCTTAAATAAAACGTATATAACCTTTTTAATAAAGTGTAGTGTTTCATGTTTGTGCGTTTTCAACCTGAGCTTTTCATGTATTTTGACCTACTTTTTTAACATTTGTAGAATTGTTCGAAACAATTAATTATGTCACTATATATGATAGATATTTATGTCAATGTATAATAGTTTTATCATTTGACTATGTGACCTCTTTTTGTCATGAACTTTTTTTTTAATATTTACTGTAGGTACATAGTTAAGTAATATGCGCTATCTAAGTTATATAGTTTAGGTATTTACAGCAATTTAATTTTGACTGGCCTTTCGGTCTAATGATCAATTACTTTGACTGCTAAGTCGCAGGGCGTGGGTTTGATTCCCACCAGGGACAAATCTTTATGAGATGATCATTATAATTTTTTTGGTGTCTATGTATTTTTATAATGTACCTATAATAGGTAAGTATTAATTATATTTATCAGCTGCTTGGTGGCCACAATACATATCGGTCTAGTTTGGGATCAGATGGCCGTGTGTGAGTTGTCCCGAAGACCAAAAGAATCCATAAGTAAACATATCAAGAATAAAATAGGCTAGAATTAATAACATACCTACGGCTTTGTAAATTGTATTTAATACTTGATATTAAAGAAACAAACCACTGAGCAAAGTTTCAACGAAATTCCGAAACGATTTACGAATCCTGTATAATATCAATAACAAGCTAGAACAACCCGTTTGCGAGCCAATTTTGCAGCGCTCAACGGCGGCGATAATTTTTGGCAACAAAACAACGCGACATAAGAAGCTACGGCATTAATTATTCTAGCGAAACAAGAAAGGGGCGCTCCATTTCCAATATTTATGTGTTGTCGATGACTACGCGAAAATATTGGGCGTCGACTGCTTTTTAAAACGAAGAAAGGGCCAAGAAAGGCCGCCGGGAAACCGGGCTTTCTTAATGCACAAACACCACTCTGCTCACCTGCCTTCCTTGATTTATTAGGCGGCTTTGTTCGCCGCTCGTTACAAGCTTGTTGTTACGTTTTTAATTTATTTCCTTGGCGAAATTTTGCACGTTAATATTTAGTTAGATAATGCCCCTATAATGGCTGGAAAATGCTGTGTTAACTGATTTTACATAATGCTTACAGCGAGGTTGCGATGGTATACATTTACAAAACTGAGTAAACTATATATCTACTAATACACACAGATGAGACAAAAAAGAAACGATTTTTCCGGACATAAACATGAGTCGACATGACCGCATAATAAATAGATGTACCTAAACCAGACCCGAAGGGTTTGTTCTAAATTGAAATAACGTTGCGAATACATTAACAGGCGTCGCCGGAGCAACAGCCAACGGTGGCAATGGGCCGTGAATGAATGCGAATTGCCGTTGCCGCAAACGGACTGCCCGATTGTCGACGACACGACTCATTGCCGATTCAACGGCACGCTCGATGATTTACTCACAACTGTATGTATTTGAGTCAATCTGGTTGTACTCTGAGCTTCCAGATTGGACAAGATTGCTGAATGTTACTTCACAGTTACAGTTGGAAGTCGAACAAAATTTTCAACCGACAAGATAACTTTTCATCATTTAACAAGTAATAGATCAGAGCTTAAGCAATAGTCAATGTATCTTTAATTTATAGCTCAGTAAATTGTAATCATATTAAGTAAGATCGTAATAAATCTCATTGAGACACCTTCAAAGATTTCTAGACAAAGCATTCTACAATACAATATCACTTACAATATCAATCAGTGGAACAGAACAATAGAAAACTCCGTTATGTGCCGCCCGCCCAAGACGTGGACAGGGTGGATGCGGATTAGCATATGCGGACGCAGTTAGCATCACAAAGCAGGGCAACGTTGGGCGACTTTGAACACGTCGCACCCAATATTTATGTGACGTCATCGATTGGCCGTCTACATTGTAACCGTTGCATATTAGCCATGAGGTCGCATAATGCGTCACTTAATTGATAATAAATTGCGTCAGTTTTGTCGCTCTTTTAAAAGGCCTAACGGAATTGTTTTATGAGGTCTTTTACAATGGAGCTCGTAGATACGAGACCACCCTGTCACTTCCTTAACATCGTGAGAGCTGATTATGGAAAAGCCTTTAGTCATGTTCAAATCTGTACATATAGACCTCAGCAAAGTAAAAAATTAACTTACTTCAAACGTCGGTCGAAAAAGTTCGCCCTTGGCATTCGCTGATTTTTACTCAACTTTATATTTCCCCTTAGTCAACATTTGCCTATCAAGCTTTTGCTATCAAGATATAATTCAATAAGCACCTGCCTCAACCCATGTCCACATTAATGCGACATGTAGGATACAAGGGCGGTGACAGACTGATCGGGTGTTCACCCTTGCTCATCAGTCATGGCGGCCCGTCAGCCGGCTAAGCGACCGCATTCAAATTGCCATCCGATGACGACGTGCTTTCGCGACCCCTGGCTTGTCTGTGGCCGAGGAACAAAGATTATAGTGGAACATAGTAAAAGTGACCCTGCCTACTTATCAGCAGCCTCTGAGAGTACGAATCTCAAAATATCAAAGAAATACCAAAACAATTTGGAAGAAAAATGTATGGTAAACAAGCAACAATATTTTCATTCACATTTTTTTTTCTTTTAGTTAAAGAGTATTTAAATATAAAGTACTACAGTTTATGGCACAATAAGACTTAAGGAAATGGTGATACAAAATAGAAGTGGTGGTGACAAAAAAATACTATGCACAAATATTAATTCAAGGTTAACGAGGCTATCTCCAGATTCAATAAAACGTTTTTTAAATGTTTCATAAGATATTAACATTATCAATAATTGATATTAATTGCTTTTATGTAGATAGGCACAAAACGTGTCACCGTGTACCCTCTGTTTATCACCTACTCTTTACATTGCTCGGCCAACATTACATAGCGGGGACATACTTTTTACGTCATTAGACATCAGCTGGATTATAGGAGTTACGGCGGTGACGCTAAATCGATTATGAACTGAGGCTTCACTTATAAAACTGGGGTACTTTGTGACTATTGTGATAGTGATATTATAACCCTTACTATTTAATAGGGGTAATTTTTCTTTAAACCGTATCGAAATTGGTGATATTTATGTTTTATGAGTTGGTTTTAAAGTGATTGTTATTCATGATATATTTACAATTATTACGTTTGTACGTTCTTTGTGACTTGTTTAGCGCATATCAATCCTCAAAATTTTTGATTGTACCTTGTTTTCTGGACACTTATCATTAATGTGAGATTGCAAAAAAAAATACAGGCACCTAAAATATTGGACTGAAACACAAACATTGCAGAATCGTGATCAACTTTTTCCAACGAGTTCTGGAAATAATTAAAAAACTACAAAAATACATACATGAAATGTAACTCCATTGTATAAACATGGGCATTCGCGCCTGCCGCGCACGAATATCCTACATCATTGAAAACGAAACGGAAACGCGGCAATAAACATTCATTTCGAAATTAAACACATCTACCTGTGTGTTTACCATCGCGAAATCACTAAAATGAATAAAACAGTGAGGAATTGGACGCCGTAAATTCGCATTCGACGAATATCAATTTGGACGAGCGCCGCGGGGAGGGGAGGGCCGATAAATAAAAAATATATAAAATACACAGTACGCAACGTGAAAGCGGTGAATGGCACTTGTGAAAAATGGACTTGCCGCTCTTCCAGGGAAGCAATCATTCAAACTGGCTGTTGTCTGTTTGCGCCTCTGCTCTTTTCGCCTAGCATCGGATATTTTTTGCAAATTTTTTTTTGGCAATGTCATTCGCAGAGTTCAGGTGTGGGGACACGTGGTCCGGGACAAAGAAAACAAATATTAATAACTGGCATTTTTTAAAGTCCCCGTTTATTGTTGTCAATATTTCGTAAATGATTTGAGTGTGATGCGGCGTTTTTTACAACGGTGGATAGCCTCGCTTTGTCGGCGCGTGGGCGGAGTTCGGCTAACGCAGCGAAATTTTCGTACTTTGTTGTGTTTATTTATTGCCTAATGGACAGGTTACGGTAGCGATACGTTTTGTAAGGAGCTCAGATTCTTAAAAGAAATGATTCATTCAAGTTGATCAGTATGTACAGGTTTTTAGAACTAACAGGTTTAAAACCTGTAACACGTATAAAAAACCACAACAAATACTGTTAGGAATTTTCCCCGAACCATTCAAAAAAGCCCTAGTACATCCAGTTTTCAAGAGCGGGAACAGAGACTGTGTGAACAACTACAGACCAATCTCGGTACTCTCGGCAATTTCCAAGGTTATGGAGAGGTTGATAAACAGCCGACTTCTAAATTTTTTAAATAAACACGTCATCGTAGCGCCCAATCAGTATGGTTTTAAAAAAGGTATTTCTACAGAAGATGCAATTACTGACTTAACAGAACTCGTCTCAAGGAAGCTAGATGATCAAAAGAAATGCCTTACTATATTCTTGGACTTACAAAAAGCCTTCGACACAGTCTCTGTTCCCTTGCTTTTATCCAAACTGGAGGACATAGGCATTCGTGGTAAAACCCATGATTTATTCAAAAGTTACCTCCATGATAGAAAACTCAGTGTTAAGATTGATACCTACGTGAGTGACGAAGAAATCATCTCATACGGAGTTCCGCAGGGCAGTGTGATTGGTCCTACTTTATTTTTAGTTTATATAAATGAACTTTGCACACTGCCTCTGCCAAATTCAGCGATCTTCACATATGCCGATGACACAGCAATTGTCGTACATGGTGATACTTGGGCCGATGTGAAATATCACGCTGAGCAGTCTTTACAAATGGTTATGAGATGGCTTCAGAATAATTTGCTTTCCTTGAACTTGGAAAAGACCAACTTCATTCCCTTTTCCATTGGTCACAGAACTAGGCCCCCCCCAGACTTTGCCATCACAGCACATACATGTGCCGAATCTTCCTCTTCATGTACATGTTCGTCTCTTGCTCGTGTCACTCACACTAAATACCTGGGTGTAATGATTGATGACGGACTAAAGTGGCACACCCATGTTGATAGCTTAATCTCAAAAGTTAGGAAGCTTATATACATCTTCAAATCATTAAGGCAATGCGCAGATTATAAAACACTAAAAATGGTGTACCTTACACTTTGCGAGTCCGTTATCAGTTATTGCATCCCGGTCTGGGGTGGCACCGGTAAATCCAAGCTGCTTGGGCTGGAACGAGCACAGAGAGCTGTGCTCAAGGTGATGCTTAGCAGGCCGTATAGATTCCCTACAACCGAACTATATGCTGACTGCAGGGTTCTTACTGTGCGGCAGCTGTTTGTGCTCAAAGCCACCATTCGGACACATAGCTGGGTACCATTACCAGATCCCGCCAAGCGTAAAGACAAAACTACTTGCCCAGTTATATCCCATAAAACAGCTTTCGCTACCCGCCAGTTCTACGTTTTAGGCCCATTAATCTATAGAAAAATAAGCAAACTCTTCCAAATAAATAAATTCAATAAGCACGAACTCAAAACTAAATTAAAAGACTGGCTGTATGATCAGGACTACCCCAGTACAGAGGATTTACTTACTGTCATGCAGTAGTCACGCAGTGTAACGTAGTTACACTTCATACATCTACTGTTACATTACACAATTTGGCAAAGTTCATATCTAGCTTAACAAACATGTTTACAAAAATCAAATATGTAAATAGTTGCATAATAGATACACCGTACACGCACAGACACACACTCGCACTCACACACTTACACACACACACACACACACACACACACACACTCACACACACATACATGCATGCATGCACACACACCTTACATATGTACGAATTTACGTTATTTAGCCACGAGCTTCTACTAAACGACTTTTGTATATGTATAATAATATAATCTTGCTAATTTCCATAAACTGAAATACATAATATGTAATTAGGTTTCATATAGAACAACACACAAATAAAAAGATTATTTGTACACGAAGTAGCAGTAGAAAACTGACTCCCAAGTCACAGGTTCCCCCTAGTTTGGGAGGCAGGGTTTCATTACTTAAGCCTTTTGTATTGATCTTCAACCTAATTTGTAAGTATTTTTTTTTTTTTTTTGTAAAAGGTTTTTGGCGTCAATAAACTATTTTTATTTTATTTTATTTTTATTTATGAATGCCGACTTGAACTTTATAAAAGTTCGCCACATAAAACTTCATGTAACAGTACTCACACACGCACCATTACTCTAATCAGAGCAACTCGCCAACTTGCTCAGTTAGCCCTCCCTAGGTGAGAGGGCCCACCATTTTTCCTAATTAAAATAATGCCTTCTTCTCATTCTTCGCTCCCCAGTCATTAACCCAATGTGCTGTACATAAACGTTATTTGCCCGGGAGGACGTTTCTCTTACAAATATGCCTGTTTTTGCCCTCTTACCTAAATGAGGAGGGATTTTTTATCGTACGTTTTTCGCAACACATTTTTTGATAACTTATTTTAATTAGCTACACTTTTGTGACTTCTAATTAATGAGATGCGTCATTATGGCCGCCTAATTCCCTATTTGTATAAGGTTTGAAATATAAAAGCACGTAATATACTATATATACATAATATAAAATTAATTAACCGTAATAAGCAAACTATAGAAAGTTAATACTGTTATATCAAGCTTTAATATAAATATTCTTATGTATGATGTACACATAGATTCATTTATTGCCATTCTATGTAGCACTGTTGCTATTCAATTGATTTAAAACCTATTGATTTAAAATAAGAAACATTTTGTTTTGCAGCAAGTAGATTGAAAACTATTTATATTGTAGAATATTGTAAGTATTCATAACCTAAAATTCCCAAGGGAAGGTCTATCACAGCTGCTGCTTACTAAATGGTAATAAGTACTAAAATACACATTTTTAGACACACGAGAATAATATCTTTACACATAATATAGGATTGAAACATATGAGATAAACATTTGTGTGATCCACAAATTTTAATGCTTGTACCAAGTCTGGGTGTTCTTTGTGCATGTGATTTGAATGTTTGTGAAACCCCCGCGACACAAGGATTAAATTCCTTAGTGCGAGTACGTAGTTAATAAAAAAATGTCTTGTAAATATGTCAGAAAGAACATCTATTTCGACTTATAAAAGTTGCTAGTGTCATGAACATAACAACTGTGAACTAAAGACACAAATTAAATATGTTTAGTAGTAAGAGACTATAAGTTTGATGTTTTGTTTATTTATTGAAGCGAACATAACAATACAATATTTAAGTTTCATGCCTGTCTTGGTTAAAAAGTCGAAGTCCTAAGCTTTAGTGGGCTCATATATTTATATTTACATTTGTTATTCTATAAGGTAATATAATTTGATCTTACTTATTAGTTAAAAATATATGTGAACCTTGCTGTAAGTAAGAACATATCACAACGCCTTATACTGTATCGATGACATAAGTTAATGAAAAATAGAGTTGTAACTACTTATTTTACTCTTCATCTTATTAATCACGTCATATGGTAGGAAATAAATAAATCTTACAAAAAACACTTTAACTCGATAGATATCAAAACTTAAACTTATTAATTGCCAGGCAAATATAAATAGAGAGAACGCAATTTAAATAATAATAAATATATGGTATGTATGTACCTATTAAAGTTCTGAACATTTATCGTTGGATTTCTTTTAGTTTTGTACGCCCTTTTCTTTATTGATTTTCTCAAGTAATTACTGTCAGAAAATACCATTAAGTCCATGTTGTCTACGTAGATATCATTTTGTACGTCATGAAGTTTTAAATAAAAAAAATACAGGTTAGTATATTTAAGCAAATCGAGTCTTAGTCCATGTTACATCCACTGCAGTGATTTGCATCAAATACAACGCAGACACCATGAAATATTCCACATTTTTGTAGTTGGCAGTCGACATCTCGACCTCACATTTAACCCGAATTCCAGCAAACTGCATAATTTCGCCACTAATGAGAAGAGAGTCGGCCCGCGTCTAATTAGCGCAGAGTCGGTAAGACGCCCACTAAATAGAAGAAAACGTAGGGCAACCAAGCTGTCAGCTTTTTTGTGGGCAATGTCTCGTTTTGTTTACGCCTTAGGGTTGCTGAAAGTGGTGCGCCCGGAATTCCTTGAAGCTACAACTAAGGACTTTTATTTTTGTTTTAAGAGATTAAATTGTTTGTTATATTGTTGTTATTTTATCTGTTTAGTATACAGTTGGTGCTATGAACGTTAATTTTATGATGAACATAAAAAAGTTTCCAAGAAAATACAAATTTACTTCGGATCAAGGTTGGCGTAGTTTAAAATTTATTGTGTGAGATGATATTTTTTTGTCCTTTACCAACCAGAATGGCTGAACAAAACATACCTCCAGAAACGTATCGTAACGTAACGTACTCGTATGTCTCAAAATGTTAGCACCAAAAGCAAGCATACATAGACATTGAGAAATACGAGACTGAAAAGCGATACTAGTTATCGTCGTCTCTTTTTTACCCACCATTTATGTGTACTTGTATCACGCAAACTGTCTTGTAGCTCTTTACACACTCGCCAAGTTTCGTGGTACAAAGTATAATTTCAGGGCCTATCATGGAGTCCCTACTCGCTGCAAGGAGCGTCGTGGCGGCGGCGGAGGGATGGAGCCTCCGCTCACCTAATGAAGTGTTTCGCTTTGACACGCGTGTTCGTTAGCAGACCACTTCATATAGCTGTGTTCAGATGACAGCTTCCTCGAATTTACCACTTAAGTGGCGTGCAATGCCACTGCACTTGTTAACTTGTTTGTGTTGCGGTGACTTTATTAGGACATATCTTTATGTGATACTGTCTTATATAGATACTGTGATGTGCTTGATGGCGAGGACGGCTTAGTTTTTTACGTCTCGATTTCTGCATTTTATTTGAATACTAGCTGAAACCCGTGGTGCTTCCTGCGATTAATTAGATCAGATAACATATTTTGTCTGCATAAAATATTGTTGTGTTAATACCTACAGGGTGTCAGATACCTCTATACCAATTTTATGAAAATTGTTCTAGTCATTTGAGAGTGATGAAGTAGTAACAAACATACACACAAACACACTCACAATCTTTCGCATTTATAATATTATGACGATAAGACCACCGTTGTAACCTTTATTGAGATGTCCTTTTTTTGTGTAATTAATTTGTGTAAAATGTTGGTGTACAATGAAGTAACTATATTCTATTCTATTAATGTGTTGTCAAGAACTTGTGTAATAAAGTAGCTTTCACATTATTGAACTGAGACACACATTACATTTGCCCTTGTACTGTCTCCACTTTGTACAATTGTGATACCTAAAGAACCTTGTAAGTTAATGGATTATGAATCTAACAAGCTTGTAAAAGTCTCCAATTGGAAAAAGATTTGAATATGATTCGAATGTTACTTCAGGATATTGTTTTGCACTAGTTTTTTTTAAACGCATTTTGCTATAACATTGTCCCCGTTGTTTTAATTAACATGAATTTTATACTGCGTGCCAAACAACTGAACATCGGATAGTTCAGTTGTATGTTCGGCAGCTAAAACTCAATTTTGTCATATCCATGTATTACGCCCACTCTCAATATCAACCCTAAACCGCGCGTGTAGGCGAGTGGTTACTGGTTCCCAACAAATCCCCTGGTACGATAACGCAGCTATAAAGTCTGTCTAATACTTAATTGCGTCCAATGTCCGCTGCACAATGGTCCGCGTAATCAGCCCGGCACAATATGAACCTGTAGTCATCGCCAGGGTTACCAGATTCTCTTTATTAATATTTTACACCTGAATAATGTAAGACTCATAACAAAGTTTCCGAGTTAGTCTTGTTTGTTGTCAACATAGGTTTAATGTTTTGAGGAATCAAAAGAACAAAAATCATTCGTCACTGAAGAAAAATATTTGGAATTGCAAATTTGTACCGACGTACAAATGTTCACTTGTTGATATGTCCCTAAAATTATGTTGTAAGACTTGTAAGTATATTGTTTGACACCTACTTATGATACAATACTGAACGTGTGAACTTAATATTATATAACCCTGCAATAGAACCAGCTGAACATGAGCTGACATGTCAATGAGAGTCACCTGTGCAAGCCCATTTCTTTTACTTCATTGAAGAGATCACAGGCAGGCAGGTGTAAGGCTAATAACTAGGTACATACTTTTATTTTATGGGACGTGGGAATAAGTTTCTCAATTAATTCACACATTCATGCAATGACAGGTTAGCAAAATTTATTTTTATTAGTACAAAACTTGAATAAAACATGTATACGTAACTTTTTATCTAAAAAATAACAGCTTCTAACTATACAACTATATATGTCAAAAGCCAAGGAAATCATGTTCATCAGGCAAACGCGTCTATCATACAGCCAATGGATAAACTAGTAAGGATTTTTTACTAACCGAATGTATCACGTTAACAAACTTTTTTTTTCAAACTATGTGTTGAGCTAAGGTGTCACCCCTAACAGCCGCCCGTAGGTCGCGTAATCCAACTATTCAATTTTCAGCCGAAAAGGCTTGTCCGCGTCTTACGTTTTTTATCTCTTGCTGATCCAATACAAGCTGTTATTGCCACACTGTTTATACTGCGGTATAGATTATAATGATTCAAGACAATTTAATATGTAATTACATTTATAGCCCAATCATAACAAAGAATTTTGTAAACAGAGTTTTGTGTAAAAAGTCATACAACAAGAATACAAAAAGATGTCAACGGGTAAAACTAGCCTAATCATGAAAATATTAGTCAATTAAAAACAAACTACTTTTGTATCTAAAAGCCATTAACAAAAAAAACTAACAAATCAATCTACCAACAAAATAAATATTATACTGTTCTTATTTCAAACTACTTAGCTAGTTTTTTTATTTCGATGAGAACGTATCTGTAATTTGCTCGATAATAATTTATATTCCGTTCAAAGTTGGCTGCGGAAAAAAGCAATTATGCTCACTGTTTTACCGAGGTGAGGAAGCATATTAAAAAACTTGAAAGCTCTGTCAACCCCCTCTCTGGTATAGACACTGATGGCTATTAATTAGAAGGGTTGGATGAAGATATTTCATTATTTCTTCTCTTCCACTGTTCGCGACGGGTGAACCTTTTTAAGGGTTGTATTCTTTGCGGTTTGTAAGTTTAGTACAGATTTTTTTTAAGTTTAGAGTTATATTTTTATATGGTTATGGAACAAGCTCTGAAAAATACATGTAATATTAATTATTTATGTACTAAACATTATTTTGTTCTCGTGTGAACTCACTGTTTAAATTTTGTAATTATAATTCAAACTTAGCCGTAAAATTATTAAATGAATTTTCATGCATTGTCAATACATGAGATCAACATGATAAAATTCAAGCGAGTACTTTTTTTAAATCATCATCGTACCAAGAAATAAAACGATAATAGTATTTTGTTTTACTATATTTATATTTTTTTGTTAACCTAAATTATAATATTACATTACAAAACTGTTTAGTTATAGCACCAGTTTCCATCTTAAAAATAAAAACAAAAAAAAGCAAACGAAAAATTTAAAATTCGAAACGGAATTAGTGACCAACGACGCTACAAAACAAGAGCACGCACTTATCAACCAATCGCAATCAAACGGTGCACTTTGTAAACAAGGTGCTAACTCCAGAATTTATGTAAACTGTTCTCAGCTACACTTATCTGAGATTAAAATCTGGCTCGTGCCAGAGGTAGGCGCACAATCACTCCTCAGGGAACCTGCTTTATTTGCGGCCTTATCATTACTTAGCATATCTGCATATTCATTAAGAGATCAATCAATTGTTGTTTTGGCATCTTTTGCATATGCATATCAAGGATTTGGAGATTATGGTGATGAATTTTGTTAAATCATTTCTGTTAAGGCAGTAAAACCTTTTTATATACTAATATTATTAAGCATAGAGTTTGTCTGTTTGAACGCGTTCTTCACTGATAATCGTTTTTTTTTTTGCCTTTGATGCATTTGATAGCCCAGCTCTTGAGAAATGTTATAGGGTATCAAACATCATGCTATTTGCCTTAGGATAAAAGGAGTGTAACACAGGGCACGGTTGGTTTTTAAAAGGTCAATCGCTTAAAATACTTGCAAGTACTAATGAAATTATAGGTAGAAGAGTTAACAATACAATAGTTTTAAGGTTACACAAGTTGCAGCCAGCAAGTTATTTGAATGAATTTACGCGAAGTAAATACAAGGGAGCCCATTAAGACACAATAATGATAATAAACTTACATCCTGACCACCTACCTTACCTATACAATAGATTCAGCTTCATACCATTCACGAATGTCGATCATTGATTGTTTTAAACAGACGCTACGTCGCCGGAGACCGACCGGCCCGAATGGCTAGAACTGCATTTTTCGCTATTGTAATAAAATCGCGGTACCTCTATCCATCAGTAGACCCCCTGGGCCCGTTTCCGACCAGGTGTTCTTTGGAATTTGCGCCGAAAAACTGCGCTTTAAGGATTTTAGAAAAAAAAATTGACATGCTTTGTTCGTTTCTGCGTAGTCGCGAGCCCGCCGCCGTGGCAGGTAGGCGGTGCTTGGTATGTACCGATTTATGTATGGTCATTAAATTACGCCTACTTAGCGATAAATAGTGTGGCAAACGTTTAATATTAAAACAATGTAAATAGCGAGACAGCTGACGACAAAGAATATGGAGAAGTAATTACTCAACTATTAAAAAAAAATGATCAAAATGTTTGTCTATAAGGTTTTAAATATAAATAACCAGACACAATTATATTTGCTGCATGCACTCTACTCAAAAGGCAAGTTTCAAATCGAACATGAACGACAGGTAAGTATAAAGTCGGTCAGAACGACACCATTAATAGTAAAAGTTAATTTGTCTTCCGAATTAACGTCGAACCACATTGACTGGCACAAAGCTAATGAAATACGACTCGTCGTAAAATTCTGTGATATACGGCATCCATCGAACGCTGACAATTGTAAACCAATTCACGATAACACTGCAGGACTTCTGGACTTTACAAATTTTTATTTGCGGTCCCAAACTTTACATTCAACCTTATGCTCGTAGAAATAGAGTCGATGTCAGTAATGTATGGGTTATGTTTGTTATAAATCATTAAGCTCTACCAGTACAGTTTATTGTCAGGTAAGTAATGCAGTGTCTTTGTGATTGAACGTGATCTATGAATGAGTTTTGGGAATTATGAGAACACGGAGTTACTTTCCTAGTTTTGTGCAATGTCATTTCAGTTATTTTGTGACCGACTCTTGACATTATTGTTGACGTGTGAGTTACTTTAGATAGTTTAAAAAAGAGACGTTATTTAGTATATGAATAAGCGAATTTTTGCAATCGGTTCAGTAGTTCTTGAGTTCATTTGTCATAAACATACAATAATCTCAAAATACAAAACTATCCTTGTTCCGACCTACGCAATATGAACTCACTGTGCCTTGAGGTCTTGCAATCTTATCCCTGGAATCTTAAGCGAATCGTAGAAAAGATGGCCCATCGGTACCAGATTTATTTGAAGGCGACACTTAAAAGTTATCGCTGTAAGCAGTAATTAAAAACGAACATTATGATCTAAACTATGCGTTGCTAATATTGCTAATAACCATGATCAATTGCCAGACAGGTGTGTCTCCTTGTCCCCAAATCTCAGTAGGTATACCTTACCGTCACCTCAACAATAGATTTCAGTGCTAAATCAATGCACGGCACTCTCAACAATAGAACCTTCGGACTTCTTTGTAGCCGCCATTATCTTTGGCCACGTGGGACAGGTGATACGCGCACGCGCACAGCTGCTCACACAAAAACAGCGCTTGCGCAAGATTTTAATCGTGTTTTTTTAATCGATGACAGTTCTCTAGGCATTTCGCGCCTATCTAACGGACTCCCGCAGACAGCCAGCTGCGCCAATGTTTTTACTAAATCCATGTTCACACTACATTAATTTCGGTATTTCTTTGATCCCGCATCACTATTTTTGTCGAAATAACTCTTACCTATTTTAATTATACAGTCTTTCCAGAAAACATGAAAGATGAAATCATTTCTAAATTATTATTTTTAGAATAGCCCCATTTATTTGATACAGTCGTCACTAAGCAAGTCATTTCTATTCATTGGGATGCATACTTACGTACGTACCTGTAACCCTAGCCACCATTAAATCGATCAGCACTTACGCCATTAAATCCAATAAAAAAAATAATCCATTCTGCTCACGCCACGGTCTCACATAAGAATCGCTCGCATTTATAATAACGTAGGAAGGATTCTGATTGCTTCAAGTGCGATACGTTCCATAGGGTGAAGGCACCAGTTGTCGCCCCATTAGAATAGCTACGAGACGGGAATACGCACGCGGCCGCGATTGCCTCGCATCGGATCGCACAATGAGGTACAAACGCGACTCTACAAAACGATTACCCTCTCGCCCCGTGAGCGGCACATACCATGGATTCGTGTGTGTACCGACTTCTTGATACTTAAAGACGTACGTCAAAAACGTCAACTTTATATAACTTGAACTCAATTCTTAACAAATGGAATTTAAGCGAGATTTACGGTTTATTAACAGGCTAATCTTAATGCTGAAGATACCGTTTCTGAATTTTATGTATACACCTAATCTTTTTACACATTTCTAACATGCCTTCAATATCAACGTTATCAGCCTTTGATCAATCAAATACCACCATTATAATTTCAAACATTAACCATTAGTACATAAGCTGCATTTAATACCCCATTTCATATACGTCACAAACGATCAAAACATCGCACACGGCATTCACAGGCTCCTGTTTGTGAGGTACGAATAAGTGGTTCCGTGGAAATATTTCAAATCAGAGCGGGCAATGGCAGCTATACAGGCAATAACGATTGACGTGACCCGCATGCGGCCCGTGTGTAGACTGCCTAATGTGACGATGAAAGCCGCTTGTTGGGCCTTTCACCCTATTTATTAGGTCTATGTTTTGGAAAAGGTAGGTTTCAAGTATCGCATACGTAATGTCGCCTATCGTTCGGTAATAAATATTCGTAAATATTTCATATAAAGTTACCTAATATTAGTTTATAATTTTGAGATTTTAAATAAATAACTCTAAAAATAAAAAGTAAATTTTATGTTCCCGTTTAGCTTTAGCTTTTAAAATTTGAAATCACCAACCCGCAGTGAGCCGTCGTGGTGATCAATGCTCGTTCCTTCTATAGAGAAGAGACCTGCGCCCAGTAGTGGGACATTCATCTCCTACACACACACTATCAACACCACTAAGGTAGAAATTAAAGCTCTTATTTACTCTATGGACAAAGATCGAAGTCGGACAACAAGACAACACTGCGACCGAACTCTATCCAAAACAAAAGTTCATCGACCCGCCAGTGAATGCCCGCCATCCAAAATACGTGCTCATTATTATTATAAAAACAATGAGCAAACAAAAACCAATTAGTTGCGGCTCAAATAATATAACGTTTAGAATCTCATTAGTGGACGATTTTGGTATGCGCGCGGGCAATATTCGACGAATGCACGACCACCGCGAATATCCGAAAACGCCGAGTCCCGAATGCCGAAAAGCCGAATGGTCGGACCCCGCTCGGTGACATATTGGAATGCGACTCCATTTATCCCCGCTTCCTATTGGAATCCGGAGTGACGCGGCAAATTGGAAATTGCGGTACCATTTTTGGCGTTATTCATAGATAATTCTGGTAACATGGGCGCTAAAATGCAAATATGTATCAGGAAAAGGGAAATTCATACTCTACAACCAAGAATTTCTCAATTGCTATTTTTGCAAAAGGGTCTATTTTTCAGTTCATGCATTTGGAGAGACAGTCCTGCCTGTAGTGCATACTGCATGGTGGACCCCTTAACCGAATCGGTAGTGGTCCGTCAAACGCGGTGCACGCATCGCACGTCAAAGCTCGGACAACCCCAGGACTATATTAAATCACATTTTGACAAGCGTACCGTGAAAAATTAATCGAGTGTCGTCGAGTGTGCAGGCGGCAGAAAAAAATGTACAGTTCGAGTTTGGTATAAATGTGGGTTCAGTACTTCAAGAAACAACCAGGTTAATTCAAAAGCTTAATTTAAGTTTATGGTAATAATATTGAAATCTTGCTCAGTATTAAAATTTTATGTCGTGCGTACAACAGTGAAATTACATAATATTAATGTGCTCGTCCCTTCCTAGCCCTAGCGCACATTCGTTATTGATCTATTAACATAATTAGAATAGACTGTTAATCTGCTACAAAAAAACTGTTAGAAAATTTCATATATAAAATAAAAATTTCGCTAGGCAATCATAGCGGAACACTGAAACCAAAACATCGATAAAATTAGCCCTCAAGCTAAATCTACATCATAACACAAACAGAACCCTAAAAATGGAAACATGGTGGCATTTGCTCGGTCCCTGGAGTTAGAAAGGTCAGCGGGCAGCCGCTCGTGAAATGCCTCGCCCCGGACAGCGGCGGCTGCCGGCGTCGGTGCCCGCTGCGCCACTGGGAATACTGTCACCGATCGTCCAAACGTTGCCGATAAACAAATGAAGGCCGAATTGATAGTGCTGATTATTCGGCCTATAGAACTGCGGATTTTTGCGAAATTCTTAAGTATACATAAAGTATCAGTCCTTCTCTATATGGGAAGAGACCTGTGCCCAGCGATCGGACATTTGTATGGATTAATTTAAAAGGAGTGCGTTTATTCAACGAGGTAATCAGGTGCATAAAACTGAACAACTTTTCCCAAGAAACGTAGAACATGAAATTCGGTGCATAGAAGCGAGTCTTACTCGTAACTTATTTAAATGTGACGGAGTCATATTCGGATTGTTGTAATACTCATAACACACCGATAAGATAAGAAAAATTCTTATTTGCAATTAAAGTCTTAATAGATTGTTGCAAAAAAAAAACGTTGTATATTTCCTCATTTTAAAAGAACAAATTTACATGAGATCCACACGAATTAGTTGTTACTAAAGATCTTCACCTTGTACTCTAGACGTTTTATTGTCAAAGACAGTAAAACAAATACGAAGCACAGACATTTAGGTAAAGACTACCGTATTCCCCATACGATAACAGTAATTGTAACAATAATTCACACAACACTGTGATAAACGAGATTCTATAATTAAAGAGAAGGGTGAGATCCCCTTAATAACAACTATTAATACTTATATAACACGAAATAATGCAATTAATCTCGCACAAACTGTTTTATGAGATCTATCGTGAGAAGTTAGCACTTGTGTTTTGGGAGGGTGTAAAAAACAAGAAAAAATAATGCTGTGGGATTGAAAATGGAACGTTGAGACAGACGAACGATTAGTCGAGCTTGTTTTGTAATATAATTACCTATCATTTATTTTGATGTTTTATTTTCTAAATAGCCAAATATAATTAATAAAAATAATGTAAAAACGTACAATTGTATTGAAAAATTATTTAATTACTCAATATAGATAATTAAGGATTGATGAATGTTTATTTAAACTATATGTTCAAACCAGCTGCACTATCTGCTAGATTTGACAACAGCGGTCATTTTGGCATAATACCGAAACTTCTTCCCAATAAAAAAACTTCTAAGGGCTGATTTTTCCATCGCCAGATAACTTTAATCAAGAAATAATTTTAAAATTTTGACAGCTGTTTCATACGTCAATTTTATTCCTCAATATCTGGCAATCAGCAGCCCTAAGCCGTTCTTAATATATAGGTCAGATAACCGTTATAATAAAAAGTATTTATTTGTATAACCGTGTAAAATAGTTTGAAATATACTCTCAGTATCTACATAACTTTTGAACAAACATAAATTTAAATCACTCTCACATTGACCCCAATAGAATCACCCAAAATGACCCAAAAATGCTAAATAATTACTCTAATTGTTTGAATCATAATCATCTTTCATTCAGCAACTTTTTGTGGCGCAACTATCGCCCGTCTATCCACATATATCTGTGTTCGTCGATCCATCATTCTCGTCAGATAAATGTTATGATGTATTACATTATATTGAATAGACGTTGATACGCGATTCTTTCGTGCGTAAATCGCACGTGTATCTAATTATACTTATAAAATGTATAATTAATTAAATGTCTGTTTATTATTTTGAATGTGGACAGCACATTTGGGTATAGTATCTAGTTTTATAGACTAAAAAGGCTGTTGTTTGTGATTTGGTGTCTTAATTTCAAAGGTAAAGGTAATAAATCGATTTCATTTTGCTTTCCAGTGCGATCGATTTGAATAACACAAAATGTGAAATGGAAAAAATATAGATAAAAATATAAATTAAAATTATTTAATTTTATTAATAAGCTTTTATTAAAATATAAATACCTTCTCATATTATGACAGCTGCTATCTTACGTTGTTGTCGCATATTTTGCAAGTAATGTATGTATGTGGGTAGTGTAGTCATTTCAGATGATAGTAAATTAGAAATATGGAAGTCAACTGCTTGTAGTCCTTATAAGAACATAATTAGCAATGATTTGAAGGTTGGCATGGTGATCTGTAAAACAGACCTACTTCAGACACCAGTCTCTATATTTTATACAAACAATTTAATTTTCTACCTGTTTTTTCTGATGATGAGAAAATAAAGATTACCCGTTTTCTATGATACCACAATTCTTACAATATTTGACAGGTGCCAACTCAACCTGTCAGTACTAAAATTTAAAACAACACACTACCCACAACATCACCCGAGGCCCCCTACGCCATAATTCCGCGCGAACGACCCCATAACAATATCCGACACTAATAAAGGCCCAATCCATTCAGTACGCAATATTGTCTTCTCTAATTGGCATTAAAATTCGTCGAAAGAACTGAGGTAGCCCCCAAACAAGCGCTTATCACCACATCAGTGCACTAATACCCATTTCTGTTACCCCGGACCCCGCGGACCTTACCCCGCTTCGGCTAATGATTATAATAGATGGCCCCCAGGTATGTAGGTTTAGCGGTTCAATGAGGATGCTTAGTGACGTAAGACTCTGATTGGCGGTTTTCAAAATTTCGATGTTTGTAATTTATAACTTCAAACCAAGGATGGGCAAAATATACACCCAAAAATATATATATATATTTTAATAAGTGTGCGATTTATTAACGTATTGAATAAACTGACCTTTCGGGACTTATTTCCTATTTAAAAATCTATAAAAGTATGAGTATTCACTCATAATTTGTCACAATGTTGTGATAGCATAGAGTCGAATTTAGGCTCTAATCCATTGTTGACGACGCTCGTCCTTTTGTAACATGAGGTATTCAGGTGCTATTATTTATTGAGAATTAAAAAAAAAACCATCATGAGAAAATCTCCTTGCCACTTCTTAGCTTAATACAAAAGTCTTACAAGAAAAAGAATCGATACTTCTGCGACGTACAATCGACTATCGACCATCCCTAAATTAAAGAAAGGAGTATGGTAAACTGAGTGACCCCACATGATATAATTAGTGTTGTGCCGTCACACGTATTGAGCAGTTCATACGTGAACTGAATTGACGTAATCTTGGTAATTGGCGCGTGCGGGCGGCGCGTGGGCAACGTTGGTCACGGGGTGGGGCTTAGGTACTACTTAGAATTAATTATTACCTATAATAACTAGACAATTTCAGCCAATTATGTGTTAACGTGAAGTATCAACTATTTTTCTGCATCAGTGGTTATGTGTTGACCAAACCTCTACAATCGTAGCATTTTTTCTAGTTTGAGTCTCCATTCATTCGTTTAGACGAAGGAAGTCAAAAACGAATACATTTTTTATGTATTCAACAATTCAAAAAGTGCTAAAACATTTTGTTTTATTAAATTCAACGAAATCTATGTCCACATAACTGTACAAAGGCGCCGCCACGGGGTGAAAGCCCTCAAGGGACGCACATATTATATTATAACCGAGCATAATATCTGCGTCGTCACTCAAGCGCAATAAATACCCAAATAAAGCGCAAATAATACCCAAATCGCTCATCAGCGGAGCCCAACCTCCCCCAACTATAATTATCTATAATCAAAATATACCCCATCTATAATCAGAGCGGACGCATTGCAATTATTACTATTACCATGTTTTGCATGTGGGCACAGCCGTGATTACCCTTTGCTCGCACGCCGCACAACGACTGCTCTAACATTTGTCCAATCAAATCACATAC
The DNA here is from genome assembly GCA_950381575.1 of Plusia festucae. NCBI lineage: Eukaryota > Metazoa > Arthropoda > Insecta > Lepidoptera > Noctuidae > Plusia > Plusia festucae. The sequence goes on from OX494434.1 coordinate 11,757,034, forward strand.
CGAATTTGAATATTCAATAAAGTATCCAAACACGTAAACATTTTTCCCGCGATATATTTGGCGACAGGACAGTTTTGGCACGTCGCCATAAATTATTCGCAGCAGAGGGCCCGCTGACCCCGACCTCCAGTCGATTAACCATCACTAGGTCTTCCTTCAATTTCATATTTATAAACGGGGATTACGCAAAAATGCCAGTGTAATGGATCACCTACAGGACTTAGGTTGGGGCGGGCCGTTGTCGGACCGAGGGGGGGGAAGGCAAATTTGCGAGGGTCGGGGGGATGCGGCAAGGGTCTGATCGTCGGACTCATCCATCACGCGGCTCACGCATGTGAATTGGGGCGTTTTATCTGGAGATAGCCGCGGATGGATACCTATTTAAATATTTTGTCGTTTAGCGAGCCCGAGGTATTAGATACATGACGCTGCGGCTAATGGTGTCGCCAACACAATACAGCCTGAGGCCGACGAAGCGTGCGGCTCACGTGACTGAGTTCTGAGAAAGTGGAAGAACTGGGTTGCTGTTTTTTAACGGGATCTAGCGTTGCAAACATAACCAAAAGAATTGCAGAACTAAACGCAGAAATATCAAGTATTATAATTGTGTAATAATAACAATTAAACTAGGTATGTAAAACCAAAACTAGTGAAAATAAAATATAATGTCGTTTTGTAGAGTAGGCACCATCACTAACAAAAGTGGAATAGAAATTCTAATGGATCAAAATATCCATTCCACTTAAAAATTGTCTTCGTCCTTTAAAATTTCGAATTCGAGTTTTAAACATTCAAAAGCATTCAAAGCTAGCTGTACTGTCTAACTAAAGAGTCCGTTACACAGATAAAAAAGTCGAGCTCGTCAGAATGTCGCAGCGAGTCGTGTTCATTTAGCTGTCGCCGTCGTTCGTCGATGGCACGTCGATGCCGACAGTGATCGACGTTCCAACATACAGCAGAAATGACGTATGACGACTGTGTATTGTAAAGATAAAATTATTGTTATTTCCACATGGTTGCAGGTTCGAACCCAAGCAAGTATTTATCAATGTGACTTTATCAAATTTATATGTATTTTCTTATTAATTCTTAGACATCATTTTTTTTTAAGATTACCAGGAATGCCCCTGTGGGTTCACGTCGGTAGTGTATTGGGTGGGATTCAAACCCGCAACCAACAACCAACCAAGCACATGATCGCAAGTCCGACGCCCTAGCCATTAGGCTACCGCCGCTTCATTGACAAACGGTGAAAGAAAACATCGCGAGATTTATATTTATATTTAAAACATCGCGAGGAAACCTGGATTCCGAAAATTGGAATATGCAATTGCCATCCCGCATTGAGCAAGCGTGGTGATTAATGGTCATCCTTAATCCTCAAGGCTATCTAGCTTGGTATAGGTATGCGAGACCTTTGCCCAACAATAGGACATTTATAGGCTGGTATTATTATTATTTTTTCTGACAGTAGTAAAACAAAACCTGTTAAAAATCTTATGATCTGTGATTTTTCAGTTTAATTTATTCTTAGTGAAAAGGCTGTTAAGAGAGAGAGATTTTTGCCGACAATTTTTGTATCCTGTCCAAAATATTAGATGTTATTTTTTGACTACTCTGATCACGGATGAAGCGGACCTATAGGTCCATTACATGTATCGTTATCATCCATGCATAAGTATGTAACCGACTTAGCTTGCAGATTTATTAAGGTCAAGTTTAAGTGGCCTGGTTTGAAAGACCGACAGCTTTTTGTTGGAGCAGACGAATTCTTGAGTGGAGACCGCTAATCAGCAAACGCAGTGGAGGATGACATAAAACAGCTGGCGGAGGACCAGGTGTTGTGGCGCCACTTGGGAGAAGCGTACGTCCAGCAGTGAACCACGATAGACTGATAAGTAAGTATGTACGCTCTCTTAAATATCTGTCTATCTTGTAACATACGTTAGGTAGAAGTAAAGCAAGGGGAACGAAGCCTTTCATCCTATCCAACAAGAGGCTATAAAGAAATTTATTGGTGGACTAATGCGGGCCATACACGATCAAGGCAAACATGACGGTAAACTTGATGGTTTATGGACCGCATTATGATAACCATAAATATCCATGCAGAGGAACTCATCGACGAACTTCAACAAGACAACTTAATATGGTACAACACCATAAAGCCACATACTGAGAAAACAAGACACTTTAAGTGTCAGCGCGACTAGAATGACAATAGAAGGCTTTAGAATTAGTTGTACAACATTTATCAGGCATAGTAGTCAAACCGCTCACACAAAAACTATAGGTCGCGGGCATAGGAGCATAGCGGAGCGGGGAGCGATTTGATAGCAAACAGTTTTTATTTTTGTATATTACATTAACTTGCAAATCATACCTGAAACTGTATTCAATTACAGTGTAAATTTAATTTTTTGTAGACTTCACTTTGTTAATAAATTAAATAGCTGTTTTGGGTTATAACCCTTTATATTAGATTTTAACTATAAATAAAGCCCATATCCTCTCTCTTAAAATGGTTTAGCGATTAAACTGTAAAAGCGTAAAGAAAGAGTTGTAATTATACATATATTAATTCGCTTATAATAATAATAAATATAATAATCATCTTTATTTCAAGTAACTAAGACTCATTGTTAGTAAAACACACTTATATGCTATGTTAGTAAATTAATGAAAACATTATTAAAGGTTTTTTTTATTTATAGGTCATTGCCTGCCTAATCCCTGTTGCACCATTCCATGAGAGGTTGCGCAGCAATGATTGATATACCTACAGTCTAACCGGTCCGTTATCATCGCTAGAACGCTGTTCGAGCTGAACCTCACCCTGCGCACCAGGGACGCACAACGCTTGCGCAGCGTGGTGTAAAAATAATCCACACACGCTTCAGCAAACATCCCTGATGCGCTTATTACAATATATTAATTCGCTTTTTTTAGTATTAGTGTGAATATGGACATTATGAAGTAAGCCTAGACGATAGGGATTTTCTTAGGTCGTGCTACAAAAAAACTATCTCGTTCTGTTGCAATCCATTTTTGGAATAGTCCAAAAGTGAATGACTTGGTAAAGTGACTCTTCTATAAGAGACTTTGTAGAATAGTGACCGTTCTGTTGCATCTCCACTCTCCGCTCTCCGCTCTCACCGTGTCCCCTACCCAATATGTATGAACCAATGACCTGAAGGTTAACCGCCGCTAACTGTACTCGGATGGTCGAACCGTGCCTCTATTTTTACTAACTATTATAATGCACGGTTTTTTACGCCATTGTGACGAGACTTAGCTACAAAGTTTCTTGAAATAATGTAAAAATTTGGCTCGTTGGGTATGTTTTAAGATACTTACATAAGAATAGATGTTTAATTTTTTTTATTTTGAATTCAATAGTAAGTAAAAATAATGTTTATTCACGCTTAAACTGACGAATAAAATTTATACAAAAAAACAATTACTGAAAGGTTCAGGAAAATATGCGTCACATTTGAAAGACGAACATCGCTCAGAATGCTAAGATTTTTTAACATAAATTATTATTAAGCCCGAAATAATACATTACAATATCTAAATACTCTTAAACAAAACATTCGCAAGAAGGTATCCCGTCAATAGTGCTATGTGCTTGCATTATTTTACCGTCTTCTGAAGAAATAACAGCTGAAGTTAACAAAATAATTATGTAGTACGTAATCATTCATCAAAATGTAGCGTCAATCAATATTTGATGTTGGTATAGATTGTGAAATAAAAATGTTAACCTACAAAAGTAAACGATTTGAAATAATAATCATGAATACCAAAAATAAGACATAAGTAGTTCAAATGTATTTTAATTCAAAATTTTAGTGTTGTCTAGATTTTTAAATAGATTTTAGGACCAGATGGTTTAGGAAATTAATCAACAAAAGAATAAAGTGTTTAACAGTTATTTGTCAATCTAATTTACATGTCTGCATTATTTCAATACTTACTGAACATCAACTCCACAAATTCCAATGGAGTTACTATATGTAGAGTGGGCAAACTGCCCAAGAAGGCATACAAATTGCATCATGCATACATAACCTAAAAAATATTTTATACAATAGAATTAGAGATTCGAACGAGAGTAATTACTGTGATCAGCGCTAGAATCGACAATCGGAGAAGTCAGGTTGAGCTTTATTAAGTTTATAAATAGCAGCAACCCAAACAAATCGGCGAGCGTCGCGGCAACCGCCCTTGAACTGAGCGGCGGAGGCTCTCGCGCGGCGCCAGGCTGCGCGGGGGCGGGGCCCGGCCGGCCAATCAGCGCCCCTTCACATTTTTCAGCCCCCGCCCGCATCGCCGGACGCTGCCCAAAAACAAAAGGATCAAAGTCGGCGAAACCTATCTCTTTCTTTGTGAGGCCGGCGAGCGGGCATCGATGAGAGGATAGATACAGTGTGTCGCGCGGGCGCCAATCGATACGCGCGCCCCGCCGTCGCCGCCGAGCCGAGCCCGCCGAGCCCGCCGCCATTTGCACGGATGTTTACTATTATATTTATTGAACGCTCTAAGTGCCGATGTAAGAATATTTACAAATCATAAGCACCCGATTTGGAGCAATTAGGCGCGTATCGCGGCCACTCGCGCGGTCTCAATTGTCGGTTGAATACGCTTCTATCTCGTGCTCGGCCGCTCCCGCAATATAATAAACACTTGTCTTACTACAAACGGAGAAATTATTTGAAGGTTTATCATTAAATATTACAGAAAATTAAATGAAGATTTGTTTTTGCGTGTTTCATAAAACTGTTCGCGAATCTTTATCTTAAGACAGTCAAATTTTACTAGGTACACTTAGTACGCTTGATTGTAACTATGAACAAACATTTTCTTCTTAATGTTTTAGATAGCTACTTATACTGTTTGTTTTCATTAAAATATACGATAAAAATATTTTTCTTTTTTATTTTCCCTTCATTCTTTCCGGCCTTCTCGGGTATATTTATTACAATAAATTAAATAAAACCGTTTTTTTTTTTTTCGGATACACGGACAGCTTATCAAATACAATATCTTAGGTACCTACTGTAAAGTTACGACTGATATTATATTTGTACATTTACATTTAATACTATATTCGAAATAATTTATTTTGTCCGTATCTGTAACTGGAACATCAAGCTTTATCCACTGCACAGATCGATTCACAGAATCCCTAAAACCAATAATTTATATAATTATTGGTTTGAGGAATCATTAAATAATAAATGTTTATATTTCATACTTAGTTATTCAATAATTGGTTTAGTTTACTAAGCATTTACTATAAACATTTATTTACTTCTGAATGTTCAGATAATGGATTGAATATTATTATCGTACAAAACTAAAGAAGTTTTATTTAATATGGATTAGTTAGATATCTTATTCACGCAAGTGTTTTCTAGTCTACAGTTACTACTTACAGCTACAAACGAGATGAACACAATTACATCCACAAAATACCTAAATGTAATAAAATCCCATAAAATTTAAAAACCCTAAGCGTTAACCCTTCAAAATAAAATTAGGCTATTTGTTTACCTAGTCTTATTTTATGGATTGTAAATAGCGTTTTAGGAGTTTTGTAATTTTTTCCCCATTGTTCATGTAGAACTCTTGCATCTCCTCTAGGTCTTTTGTATCTCTTTTTACATGCGCCTACTTACACTTGTAAGTGCGTAGTTAAACTAATCATAATTGTACTTATTTCTTCTTACAAGATACACGTAAGAATATTAATTTTGTCTTGATTATATCCTTAAATATGTAGAAATAGGATGCAACTATAAGATGCAGGTACAACTAAAAATAGAGGAGAGTGGAAAAAAACAAATTTCTACTTATAGGTACCTACTTAACTAAGTTTTTATTCTAGGTTTGTGTTAGTTTATATACCAATTTCTATTATTTTTTATTTAATACGAAGGTACACATAATAATACAAACATTATCAGACAACAAATGTACAGAGTGCTCTACAATTCACTATCAAAATCCCTATTTAGTGTTTTTAATGTATCTACTAATTTATTAAAACTGGTTTTAAAATAATGTTAATAAGTATTTTAATAACATTATTATGATAGTAATATTTCTACACCGAAAAAAGAAGAAGGCACTTAAACCATGTGAACCATTTATAATTGTAACATCTGTAATTATAAGCTAAGGTACTAATAAATTCATTATTTTCTATCCTGCAACATATAGTACAAAGCTAAGTTGCTCTCGTTGTCTGTATGCTTAGATATACAGGATTAATTTAAATGGAGTGCGCATATTCAACGAGTAATCAGGTGCATAAAACTGTACAACTTTCCCCAAGGAACATAGGTCGAAATCTTAAAATGGAAATTTAACTTTTTATGCAAAGTGACAGGTCACGTGACTTATGTTTGTATGAAAATATGATTCTCAATTTTAAGATTTATATTCGTTTATATTTATATCGACTTATGTTCCTAGGGGAAAGTTGTTCAATATTATGCACCTGATTACCTCGTGAAATATACGCACTCCTTTTAAATTAATCCTGTATGTAAATATTTTATTTATATATTATTTTAATGCATTTTTTAGCAAGTTTGAGAGTGATTCAAATGGAGGGTGTAAAACTATAGGCACCCATTGCTACCCGTGTTAAGCCGGGTGGGTCTACTAGTATAATTTTGGAATGAAATAATCAATACGAGAAAACTCCAAGTTTAAAATGAAATAAGCAGTGACAGTGAAGTCACTTTACAAAACGTTAAAAAGTGACAAGTCGTTCCGTGGTTTTACCCGCGTAGTTACAATAATCCTTTAGAAACTGTGTACTTATCTTGACTAAACCATCCATCTATATCTCTATGTTCACAAACTTTGACTAATTTCAAATATATAGGTAGATACTTATTTTTAAGCGAGCACGGATAACCTAGGTATCTAGTACAAAAAAAAACAAATATTTAAATATACAAGCTCGTAAACGTGTTTTTTTTTCTGTTCCTCATTTGTTTTTTTTTATGCATTTTTGACGCAAATAAATGTTTTTTCTAACAATAATAATTAAAAAGCACATAATTGCATTTTTTTCAACATAATCTCAGTACCTTACTACCTTATCTACTACTTTCCACGTTCTGTTTCCTCATATTCAGGGTTTGGAGGTATTTCAAGTAAATGTGTCGCTTTCCGGTGTTCCGTGCTACGGACGCTACCGAAACAATAATTATGGTTTTTGGACGTGGCTTATGTTTCCGTGTCGATCATGAAACAAATTCCTAGTAGAGTTTATGCTAAACCGGTATAGTGTCAACTTATCATTTTACTAATTTCATTTTGTATAGCTTAAATAGAAAATAATCGGAAATTAGGATGTAATTTCCTCCTTGTAGGGCGAAGGCTCTATTTTTACCCAAAAAACACGAAAATTCTATTGAATTCGAAATAAATTCAACAAAAGAGACGCCTTTACCGGGCCAAATAAGTTTGTGGCCGTATTTTGGCACTATTGGTTATACGGGATTATTTTTTATGGAGTGCGTATATTCTACGAGGTAATTAGGTGCATAAAACTGAACATCTTTTCCCAAGGAACATAAGTCGAAATCCTAAAATTAAAAATCTATTTTTCATACAAACTTAAGTCACGAGTCCTGTCACTTTGTATGAAAATTTAATTTTCCATTTTAAGATTTTGTTTTGACCTATGTTCCTTGGGGAAAGTGGGTCAGTTTTATGCTCCTGATTACCTCGTAGAATATACGCACTGCTTTTAAAATAATCCTGTATACATGTAAGGTATGAGTTTCTTTCTAAAATGACAAATTACACAGAATTATTAGTTACTATAAAAAAAAACCTAGAAATTCAGGTTCAGACTCTATAAATATCTAGGTAGAGGATATTATGAGCGCGAGTACCTACATCATAGACTTTGATTTATATATCTAATCAAAGATCACATTGAAAGACTCAAGTAAACAGCATGATCCATCCTAAGTGTGTTATTTATGTTAATTAATATTCATTAATTTAAAAAATTGTAGGTAAGGTATTAAAGATATTATTATTTATAATTTTAGGTAATCTATTTCTTTTTCCTTATATAAGAAGGTCATATTATTATCATACAATAGAACTTAGCCTAAGCACGCAGAAGTCACTTAACTTTACTTTAATTCTAAAGCAAATAACGTAAAACTCAAACTAAAGGTCATGAAATAAAACTGCTTATTTTTTTAATTTAATCAATAAATTCGTTAACAACATGATAGAGGATAGCGCCATCTGTAAATACACGTTGAACTAGTTGGGAAGCAGACACTCTATAGCGAAGTCAAGAGTTGTGTGGCGCCATCTATTGCTGGATAGATGAACTAAACGCTACGTTGTGTTTGGTGCCACAAGTGCTTAGATGTAATCATAGATGGCGCTGCAAGGAGTTCCGAATGAGTAAATCGTAAGCTGGAATTTTAAACGATGAAATTGTTATTAAATTAGAAGGTAGATGAACACAAATATTAAAACGTTATTTTTCAATTGGTTTTAGGTTGAAGAAGTTTCTCCTATTTTAATTTAACTGCTGCGTAATATACTTCTTTATCGACTGAGCTATTTCCGGTTGGCGCTCGACGACATCACGCACACGCAAACTCGCAACTGAGGCTAACTTCACTTCATAAATGTTCGATCTTTTTCAACTACATCGAGGCTTGAGCTTTTTGGGAATACGCTTTCGGTAATTATTGTTTTATTCGTTGCATAGAGTGTGTGTGTTTTGAAATTTGTTATTCCTATTCTAGTCAAAGGTGAGTCGCGCGTTATTTCGAGTGTATTGTGATCCTAAACTCGTAACAGTTTGGCGCGTTGGTTGGATTCTGTCAACATAGCTAATAAAGTGTTCACACGCAGTAGAGTTTATGCACGTGTAATTACAATACAAACGTGATTTTCCGTTTGCAGACATGGCTTTGAGCGTTGCACTACCACTGGCGGGCTTGGAGACAGAAAATTTTAACTCATTCAGTTCGTTCGGGCATATCATAGACATAGCGGGCCTGTCTCAGTCTCAATCGAGCCCGAGTCCGTCAGTCTCCAGTGAATCTAGCGGTATCGGGTCGCTGGGCTCGCTCAAATCAGAATCCGTCAACAGCGACTCACTGCCATCGAGTCCTCAAACAACAGAGAAGGTGGGTGTAAATTTTCGCATTATTTTGTTTGCATTCGTCCTGGCCTTGACCTCTCTATTTTCATAATATTCCGTAATGGCGAATGTCTATATTACGCTATCAGTGCAGTGTTGTGTACAGTATCGAACAGTGATAATGGAAAGATTTTGGAGGCATAGGTTACACGATATACAATAATTTATGTAAATCGGTGCGATTGAAGTAATGTAAATCGTAACACAGATGTATAGTTAATCAAAATGTCTACCTATCGCCGTTAGGTTGTTGCCAAAATAATTTTGATACTATGCTATGGAATTAGTCGCGTATTACTCTAATTATACAACTTGACAATGGCGTCCTTTGTTATTGTGTACCTTATTGGAAGTGTCAATATGTATAATATTTTCAGAAATTATTCGAACCAGTGGTGCAACCCCAGCCACGTCCAAAAGAGAAGAAAGCCGACGATGTCAAAATCTCGTATGGAGGACGCGACGTCCTCAACCTGATGGGTAATCTCACAGATCAGCGGTGGAGCTACCGCCCCACTGTGCTGCCGCCGAATAACCCCGCGCTGTTCTTTGCCAACCGCTCGCAGTACCACCGCCTGGGCCCGTATGGAACACGCACGCAGTACGTAAAGGATTCTTGCCGCCTGTGCGGCTTCTCATGGGTAGTGGCCGCCACAGATTGAGGTGACCATGTGTCAACATAAATCCTGAACAAACGAATGTTAAGTGGGTGGTATGACTGGAACACATCAGGGTGCATATCAACTTCTCTAACTTCTATTGTCACATAATGGTGCTTAGAACCATTACAATCTGAACCCTGACTTTAGTTCACATGTTATTCATGGATTTAATTATGACGACTTGTTATTTTACATACAAATGACAAGAGATGTGATCTTTTTATTTTAAGCTTGTTATCTTTTTGACATAAATTTTATACATTCTATTTTACTAATTTGTTATCAGATTAGCATGAAATTTTTAACCATGACTGACGAACAAAATCTATTAAAAGTTCTTTTACTAGAACTGAAGTCATTGGTTCTGTGACACTTTCCTATAATATAGTTTGTTTATATGCTTGCCTGTTGTGCTCCAGTTTTACGGATGACTGTGGAATATGTATGTGGCTATCGTCTCGCGCATTCGTAGAGTTACATTTTAAACGTGACTTAATACTGTGATCTTAATTTAAACAAGACAATTTTTGACAAATTCTGTGAATGGAATGCGTGACGATACTTGACTTGTTTTTGTTTTTAACTTATTTAATTGTGTGATAAAGTTAGGCTTAATTAATACTACGGACTTGCAATGCCATAAACAGTTATTCCAAAAATCAGCATTTCGAGGTCCCAGTCTAATCAAAAGACAAATTGGATCAAAACCTTAAATTATATTCCAACAAATAAATCTAAATCATTATAGTAATATATTATGCTACACTTAGTTCCTCTTAGAAATGTTAATGATTTGTTATCCAAAGAATATTATATTAACTATAAATTGTAAACTACACAATTTATATTGATTAGTATAAAATGCAAATGGTTGAATTTATCGACCAATGGATTTTGTGTCCAATTACTCTTAAAGCAATATTTAAATTATAGACATTTACTTATGAATATAATATCATAATGATTAATTACCCACCATTACATGTAATAGTTATTATTTAAATATTGTTTTATAATATTCTTTAGTCTCTAGGAGATAATTTAGATATATTCCACAGTCATTTATCAATAGGATCGTCATTGTTTAAACCAAAAGGCTGCTTCTCGGATGTTATTTAAATTTACGATTTTGACGAGATAGGCACGAATTTAAAGCCAAGCTGTAGATTAGTTTTAAGATGTAATTATGATGATTGTTGGATTTACCGTCCGAGCATTACATAATAATAGTGATGACATATAATCTAGAGGATACAATCTTGACACATTACCCTAAAATCAACTTCTATCAACTCAACTATAAAGCTTTGAACAAGTCATTTGTAATTATATGATGAGCCCATGTGGAACATAGTCAAAATGAGTTATCAGTGCATATCATCACAAATTAATGCAGTGATTAGATATTCTAAGGTATTAGTAGTTGTTACTGACCGTTTTAAAACGTTTGAGTCATTGATATGCCCAGATGCTGGGCTCCTAGTGAAATTATTGTAAGTGTCGTTAACAGACTGGCAATATCTCTATGTACGTGCATATATAAATGTAATATTTGTGGTCTCTTAATTTAGTCAAGATATTTAATAGTGTGAGTCTCTTCAATTACATGTAAGTAATGTATAACATACTAACTATAATGAATAATAATAATAGATACTGTCCTTTTGTGCAACTTTAGTTCTGCTATGTTGTGATCAGCTTTAAATTGGAACTGGAGTATTTGTACACAATAATGTTGACATATTTCCCACAAAGTTATTTTTATAAAAAAAAATGTTGATATGAGACAATACAGTATGTAGTAATCAAAAATTCTTTACGTCTTGTGGATTTCGCTTAAAGGTTTGGCAAATAGTTTGGAAGGGACCAACATGCGCGCATAGATTACTCAAACACTAGTTTTCAGCGTAGAAGTTCACCTCCGAAGCAGAGTTACTTTGTCGTGATCTAGTTCACATTGCATTTTTAACTTTGCTTCATGTACCCATACCTGCAAGCTTTCATTTCTGTTTTGTCTACAATCAACTGGGCTATGAACACAAACTTAAGCAAGTAGTTGAAAGTTTTACAAATATTTATATATTTATGATTCAGTGGGTAATGACTGAACATATAGCATGGATCTCAGAATGCAGCTAACAGTGATACACATTCTTTATTGCCTCTGTAGGAAGCCACCTCTCAACGTACTGTTGGCGATTATTAACAAATTAACACTATATCAATGTTTAGGGGTGGCTTTGTTGCCTAGTGTGCTATATCCTCAGTCACACGGACTCACAAAATGGTTGTTATTGGTTATTTTTAAAATCAAGTGTTGCATTCAGATTATTTTTAGTTTTTAACTTATAATATGACAAAGCTGCAATCGAATGTAGTTCAAAGGAAAGTATTTGGAGCGATACGCACAGTGTAATAGACTAGCTCTTGTTGTGAACGTCTCCTTAGTGTAGGTGACTCCCCTAGGGCCGCAGCGCCGCGACCGGCGCGCCAGCAAGAGAGGCCGAGGTGCGATGCAATATTTGCATTCCAGTTTTGTGTTTAAGTTAGCAGCCGACGGGAGTAGTTGTTAATGTTTATTTAATCCACATTGCCAAATATTTTGGTTGTTGTGCTATTTATTTAACAAAATTTTCTAAAATATCAATTTAGTACCTTCCATTAATAAGTGTCTTCAAGTGATTTTACAATGTTTTAATCATTTCAATTTTATGCATTTTATTTTGTTTTAGTCAAATCATATACATGATATTATACATATTACCTATATGTTGTATTATATCTATTGTTCATTCATATGATAAATATTATTTTTTTTCTCATTGAACTGTAGTCAAATGACAGTATTTTTATAATGAAAATTGTATAAGGATGAAGGGTTTTTTGCCTGACGCGTGCTGCCGAGTCCTGTGGGGCAACCCGCGGGCCAAGGTGGCCGCGTCCAGTGGGTATTACGTATATCTGATAAGCATTATGTAGGTTTAGCGAAATAGATTAACTCGGAGATGAACTCCAAGTACCAAAACTTATTGGTTCAATGTTGTTCTCGTATTATGGTGATATAGTGCGTCGCGCGCGGCGCAGAGCTCAATATTTTTAGTAACCCTTAAGAAAATTAATACCTCTTTTGAAAAATAAAATATATATTATATAGTATATCCAATCGATAATCACATAATTATCTATTTCCCTGTTTATTTTGATGTGATATCATAAATGACTGATCTGAATTTAGTTTTTAAGTTGGTTATTGATATGCAGTGCTATTTCGAGAGTGTAATTAAGATTTAATATTGAAAGTGCCAATGCTCGTAATTTAATCTTTATGACTGTTCCTTTATCGTAGCTGTTTGTAAGGGCTCGGCCCAGTCGGCCCACTACATCTTTGTCAACTTCAGTATAAGCATTCTTCCTTTCTTATCACTAAGTTTCAATTATTGTTACTATAATGAAATCACGTAACGTGCACAATCTCAGTAATGCTTGCAATATTATGTGTAACATGTTTTATTCCTCACTTATAATTTATAATCCAGCGTAATGTTAAGAGTACAATATGAGATGATGTTATATCATTCTAGTATCAAAATTAGCCGAAGATGTTAATATTATTAGTTAGGTAAATTTTAACATAGCTTTGTATAATTGGGATGTTTTAGTATTTAGTAGTGTATATTTACGGCGTAGTGGCAACAAAATGTCTCGTGAATGAAGTGAATAATGTTAGTGGCAATAATACTCGATGTAAGTCCCCTGCCAAGAGACTTGTACAGGGTCGCGCGCCGCCGCCCGCGCCCGCGGACATCGGCGGGCAGGCGCATACACAACTGAACGTTAGGAACTAGGCGTTTATTTGTTGTAATTATAATAATAGACGTAGGTATTTTATCGTACTTAAATAATTATTCTTGCGATGCCTTAATTCTGGTTGTCAATTAGACATGTCTCTGCCTAGAGTGTTATCATTGTTTTTATTTATTTTAGTTTTTGCTGTTCCGGCTTCCTCCGTGAACTTCCAGTCCAGGCTGTTCTTTTGAAATGATTTTGAGGTCGATTTATTTTTACCTAAGTGTTCTTATTAAATGTTACCAAAATGTTTTTAATAAAATATTTTTATATGTAAATGTTGTTTTTCTTTGTAGCATTTAATTTTAAACATTCAGACAAACACCTACATTCGTTTACAAATAACACAGTCGAGCGTGCACACTATATAAATAGATAGTGTTATTTTTTAATACAGCATGTGATATAATTTTACGTACCAATAAAGTTGGTCACGTTTCTTGGCGTTTACATATTATTTTGGGCGGGTAGCCAAAACAAAGAAATTATACTCGGTGACTGACATTTTCATGTGAGCTGGGTCAAATGTTTGCAATGTTTTTTTCGTAGTTAGTACGATTGTTTTTTTTTATCAAACAAAGATGATGTTTTGAACGTTTTAATTATGTAGCTTAGCTTTTGTAAGACAGTAGGCTTATCAGGGTTAATTAGTTCCGTTAAAAATCTATTATTAAATGATATAATGAAATTATTCTTTTTCTGTAAGTAACTATCTTTGAAAAATATGTATGGGTGTTTTACCTACATTTTAGTTTTATTGGTGCTAATAATTATAATCTTTCGCGATAACCTCTAGTGACAAAGTGAAAGACACACAAGCTTTGGAAATTTACAGCGAGAAGTTGTTTATACATAGTGACACCGCAGATCTCTGCGCAAATGTATACAGAATGTCACTTCCATTCATTTATCGATTAATTAATGAGATCATTCTTTGGTTTCACTAGTTTATTTTTATTACCGATTTGTGATAATTAATAAATAAATGTATTTTATTTTTAACTAACCTAATCAGTGGCTTCCAAACTCGTACGATTGGTTTATTTAAAACATACAGATAAGCAATCGTAATTACGTACGGTTCAGTTTAACCTTTGATTACAAAATAATTGTGTAAGAATAGTTTTGCCCACAAAAATACAACTTACCTACCTACTTCAGATCTAGCCACTTGTGCCTCAAACTTATCTGACATTCTGACCCGGTGGCCAAATAAGGAACTAATATTTTTTTCTTAATATAGAATTAACGGAAATTAAGATTTAGTTTACTCCAAGTACACTTGCCTCACTTTTACCTTAAACCCCACGAAAATTGCGTTGAAACAAAAAATCTAACAACATCGACGCCGTCACTGAGTTAGTATATTAGTGGTCACTCTTTACTTCGAACTGAACTGAAGGGTTCACATTTAATTTCCAAGCTTTTACTTCTACTACCTGCCTACTTTCAAATCCAGAACATATTCTTATTCTTTGATAGGTATGTAGTTGTTATTTGGTAATCTAAACTACAATAGACATACAATAATTATGTACCCGTGACCTGGATTCCGGTCACGGTGGCTAATCTCAGGAGTAGTCAATCAAGTCCGGAGACAAGGTAGGTGCAGTATGTAAGTGATGACGAAGGAAAATATAGGTGGTGCCTACCTACTTAAAAGCCATAATAACTACGTCATTCACTATCAATAAATGAGATACTACCTACTAAGTGTCCAGTGGCGACAACTTTGAATTTATTATACTTGGTGGATAGCAGTGACGACAAATTGTTTAAAGTGGTACATAATAAACACGTGATATCGTGCACTATTCAAACACTAACCAAATAATGGGGCTGCCATTGACACGACCGGAAAGACACCAGTCACTAGAACCCTGAATATAAAAAAGGATTTACTTACGTGGCCTCAGTTAGCCGCATACATAAAATATTTTATAGCAGTCATAATAAGTAACTATTTATATTAAAAAAACGGAGAATGTAGGTATTATAAATGTTCAGCAATTTGGTAATTTTAAGTAGGGTTAAGTACCTCAACTTGTAGGACTTCCGTCTACTATGCCTACGCTACCAGCTTGGATAGGATAGACGTTTGTGAACACTGTCAACTATATCCTTCAAATTTGTTTGTTTCATCTTGTTTAGGCAGTCGGGTTATTTTATAAGTACATTTAGTACCTAACTATACCTTTAATTATTATTATGGTAGGCAGATGTCACAGTCCTGCCGTTATTAATTTAAACATTCATCAGCACTTATTTACACTTCGATAGTAGGTAGTGTAGGTACTTATATAAAAATATTGATTACGTTAGATCAAAGTATTGATGGTAAAGTGTATTTTTTACTACCTTTTATCAGCTGCTGTTTGCATATCGTTTTTATCCATTAATATGACTAATTCACACGGAGACATCGCTGTTGAGATGATAGTTTTCTTTTAAGTTATGATAACATTTTAACAAGTAAGTGGATATCATTATAACAAGTTAGTAAGTGGTTGTTTCAGCGTTTTAATTTTCGAACTCCTACTAGTCTGTTTTTAAATTCTTCTTTATTAAATGTAACCTAGATATAGTATAAGATCCCTAATACAACGACCTTCACCGAGATGCTTATTTGATGAAACGTATTTTATATTTAATTTAATATGTCAATAAATATAATCCATATGGGTTGCCTAGCAAATTTCAGTCCAGATTATGTTTAATTAATAATTAAAAAAAAATTTTTTTTTGAAAATTTCAACGGTATGTTTATTAGATAAATTCTATACCAATCGAAAGTATGAAGCCCATAGAATATGCAAACGTTAGGTTGCCTATTCTTTTCCGGTCACAACTATCGGGTTGCCAGGTATAAACAGGTAAATTAGTACTAGCATTTGCAACGGTCTGTTTATTGAATGAAATTGAAATGAAATTAAAGATTATTTTATTCTGAACACGGTGGTATAGGGTTGCCTGCGAAAAATCAGTCCAGAATTGCGGTTGTCGAATTTTAAAAAGTAAAATATTGCTCCCGAACTGCATACATTACCGTGTTAGTAGTTCGGGAGCAAACTTTCAGGGCTATCTTGTGTTAGTTTAGTTCTTTTTGTTTTAATAAATATAAAATAATTTTATTAAAATGGGTGCCAAGAAACCAAGATGGCGTCGACGACAATTTGCAATTTTTTCTTCATGGGTGTCATTTTCATGGTTCCCAAGGTCGCTAAAAACGATTATGGGGTCGAAATTAGAATGCAAGATGGCGCCGAGAACAATATGATTTTTTTTTGTGATTAGTGTTATTTTTAAGACTTGCGAGGTCGCTGAAAATAAAAAACAATATTTTTTAAACATTTCACCGGTATGATTGTTAGATAGATTCTATACCAATCGAAAGTATGAAGCCAAACGTTAGGTTGCCTATTCTTTTCCGGTCACAATTATCGGGTTGCCAGGTATAAACAGGTAAATCTGTACTAGCATTTTGCAACGGTCTGTTTATATTATTTTTTATATATATTTTTTTTTAGGTAAATTATTATATTTTGTAATTACTAACATAGTTCTTAAGCAATTGTACTAACACACTATGAGCCGTGTGATGCTTGAAAATAAAATATTTTTATTTATTTATTTTATTTATTGAATGAAATTTAAATGAAATTAAAGATTATTTTATTCTGAACACGGTGGTATAGGGTTGTCTGCGAAAAACCAGTCCAGAATTGCACTCTCTTTCTTTAAGTGGGCGCACTTAAAGAAAGAGAGTGCGCATGCTATTTGGGCTTGGAAAAGAAAAGGATAGCGATAGACTCGTATATACTATGCATCATCACAGTATAAAAACATACAGTAGGACGACGCCTTTGATCTCCTTGTAAATGCCGACAGTGTGTAGAAATTGTCGCAACAGCCAGGGTTGTCTCAAAATAACAATATTTATATAAATTTATTTTTATCAACATTATTTAATAATTATTATTTAATAATAATGTTGATCAAAAATAAAATTAAAAAAATATATAATAAAAAAAATCGAATTTTTTTTGATCAACATTAACTTTAACTTAATATTAACTTAATAGTTATTATTTAATAATAATGTTTATCTAAAATAAATAAAAAAATATTGTTACAATAATTAACAATAGCGAGATACACAATTTGTAACACAGTAACTATTATGCAAATGTGCTTCGTCTATGGTCTCACATGCAAAAATATACAATTCTAGATTGAGATTGAGACGAACACATGTAATTTCATTTAGAGAAATGTCCTTCATCTTGGATCAGGAACACTTGCGCGATAGACATTTCCGCGAAAGCTAGACCACATTTTTATTTTGAGCGACCTCGTAAATCTTAAAAATAACACTAATCACAAAAAATGCATATTTTTCTCGGCGCCATCTTGGATTCTAATTTCGACCCCATAATCGTTTTAAGCGACCCCATGAACCACGAAAATGACACCCATGATGAAAAATTTGCAATTTTTCCTCGGCGCCATCTTTGGTTCTAATTTCGACCCCATAATCGTTTTTAGCGACCTTGGGAACCATGAAAATGACACCCATGAAGAAAAAATTGCAAATTGTCGTCGACGCCATCTTGGTTTCTTGGCACCCATTTTAATAAAATTATTTTATATTTATTAAAACAAAAAGAACTAAACTAACACAAGATAGCCCTGAAAGTTTGCTCCCGAACTACTAACACGGTAATGTATGCAGTTCGGGAGCAATATTTTACTTTTTAAAATTCGACAACCGCAATTCTGGACTGATTTTTCGCAGGCAACCCTATACCACCGTGTTCAGAATAAAATAATCTTTAATTTCATTTCAATTTCATTCAATAAACAGACCGTTGCAAAATGCTAGTACTAATTTACCTGTTTATACCTGGCAACCCGATAGTTGTGACCGGAAAAGAATAGGCAACCTAACGTTTGCATATTCTATGGGCTTCACACTTTCGATTGGTATAGAATTTATCTAATAAACATACCGTTGAAATTTAAAAAAAAAATTTTTTTTTTAATTATTAATTAAACATAATCTGGACTGAAATTTGCTAGGCAACCCATATGGATTATATTTATTGACATATTAAATTAAATATAAAATACGTTTCATCAAATAAGCATCTCGGTGAAGGTCGTTGTATTAGGGATCTTAGACCAATAAGTACTCACAAAGATTTTCAGGAATCAAACTCAAACACCGCCACAGGCACCTGCCGATGCCGCCCACTAGCATAATGATCTTCCGACACTGGTTGTAATAATATTAATATTCCATTAAGTAAGAAGTTGTTTATTTTGTAAGGTGCTACTCACTCTCCTACTTAAGTAGCTGATTTATTTTTTGTCAATAAATTAAGTACACTTTGTAGTTTGTACGGTAGGTACAGTCAACAGCAAAAGTAGATGATGAATTGAGTTTTGGAGTCGAAACTGATCACGAATCTAAGGCCACTGTACTAGTGTGTTTGGTATAATTTACAATAGCATACTTTTGAATTACTTCGCCTCACAGTTATGATGCGGACTACGTTCATTAGTATTTATAATTTCTGATTTTGATCATCTACTTTTGCCGTTGACCGTACGCAATGATTTTATCACGGAAAGGCTCGTCTTACTTACGCAGTGCTTACGTTAGTGATAACCTTAATATGATTACCTACTAATACTATAGAATAGATAAACATGTAGGTACGTACTTACATATAATATGGAGTGGTGACTTGTTTACAACCCAATAAGCTGAAATACGTAATTAGTATTATGTTGTTTTATTATTTTATTGTCTAACTGGCCTGTTGGTCTAGTGGTTAGTGACCCTGAACGCTAAGCCGGAGGCAGTGGGTTCGATTCCCACCCAGGACGAAACTTTGTGTGATGAGCACGATCATTTGTTCTGTGTCTGGGTATAATTTATCTATAATAATTAATAATATGTATTTAGGAATATACAAGTATATTTAATTTTATCCGTTGTTTGGTTGCCATAGTCCAGGCTCTGCCTAGTTTAGGATCAGATGGCCGTGTGTGAATTGTCCCAAGATATTATAGTTGACATTATTTTGTCCATAATGTACTCCGCAAAAAAAAAAAAATTGTTAGGTGCCAAAAAAAGTTTGAAATCTTTATGTAGGTACACAATATATTGTGTATTAATATAAATAAACAACAGAATTGTTATCTAGCCCATAAAATCGTTTTGATGACGTTATATTTCAACGATCTTATTATAATTTCATAACAGCAATGACAATTTGATAGGTAGCAATGTCATATCAATTGTCCGCTAACTCGCTAGGTGCTCGCTAGCGATTAGCGGTAAACACTCCTCTATTTACAAAATGGACGCCCCGCCCGATCCATTTTATTTGGACGCTGAACTCTGAAGCTGAACGCCATCTCTCTAGGTGCGTGAACATCGCACAGACCGTGGTTTACCGTAGTTTACCGTGCTGTGATTATTGACTTTTCAAAGCTTTATTACCACGCCATCTATATTTTCTGAATGTAACCGTAGCTTTAGGCGCTTCGACGACAGGTGGCGCTGTACCAACAATCTGCGAGCTGTGCTGTTTTTATAATAATATACTAGATGGCGCTACTAGTTCCAAACTAAAATATTCAAAATCGTGTCTTCATTTCGATAAATTCATTGTAGGGTTTTTGCAAGGGATTAAATGTTAAGTTTAGCTTTGTTTCAAAGTCAAAGTCAAAGTCAAAGTATTTTATTTGTTAAACATAGGTAGGTAAATGGTACATGGTATAAAAAAAATTGTGTAGTATCACTATGTTTTGCCTTGCAAGGCGTACAAATTAGGCGTAGAAATGTAAACTAAATAAAAACTTTTTCAAGCCAGTAAACACGTGAATCGGACATTTTTTAATTTTTATTTAATGCTCCTATCATCTAAAAACTCATTGATGGAGTAGTAAGCCTTTTCCATCAATAGTTTCTTAAGTTGCGATTTAAAATGGTTTAAGTTGGTCATGCTTTTTAAAGTTTTTGGCAATTTGTTATAAATCTTTGGACCCATGCCGAGACAACTCTTTGAGAAAAGTGCAGTATTATGTTTTTTTGATTTTAGCGTGCTTTGGTGGCGTCTAGTATTCAGTTTTTGAAATGTAGACAGATTCTCCTTAACAAATATTGATATTTCATAAATATAGAGGGATGGAAGCGTAAGTATTTTTAAACTGACGAAAAATGGTTTGCAACTCTCGGTGGTTTTTAACAAACATATGGCACGAAGACATCGTTTTTGGGCTTTAAATGCCATTTCTCTGTCACTAGAGTTGCCCCAAAATATTATGCCGTAGCGAAGAGTTGCGGAGACATATGCATGATATGCAGTAAGGACAGTGTTCCGATTTGCAACCTTGTTTAAATTGTGTAAGGCATAGCAAAATTGATGAATTTTTTTTATCATAGTCTCAATGTGTGTTTTCCATGTCATGTTTTCATCTAGCCAAATACCTAGAAATTTGGTTCGTTCCGTTTTAGAAATTTTATTATGGTCATAATTAATGTCAAGTATTTTAGGATTTGTTCTTTGTTTAAATGTCATTATTTGAGTTTTATTATAATTAATCTGTAAGTTGTTATTATTTAACCATTGAATTATTAGACTTAAGCTACTGTTTATGTCATTTTCATATGAGTCACTATCTTTGCCAGAAAACACTATAGTACAGTCATCAGCAAATAAGGTCATGGGATGTGGTATGGTTTTTGGAAGGTCATTTATATAGCTTAAAAATAATAAAGGGCCAAGCACACTTCCCTGAGGCACACCATAGTAAATTTGTCTCTCTCTCGATTGGTATTTAATTTCAGTTTTAGTTTGAACATCAACTGCTGTAATACTAGTTACCTGTTTCCTGCCAGTAAGGTATGACTCTATTAAATTCAAAGCATTGCCCCTAATGCCATATTTATATAACTTATTTAAAAGGATTCCATGGTCCACAAAATCAAAAGCCTTAGTCATGTCCATAAATAAGGCTGTTACAGGTATGTTTTGGTCCATGTTTGTAACTACTTCATTTACCAATTCATAGATGGCCGTGTTTATGTTTTTACATTTTCTAAAACCATACTGTTCTTTAGTTAAAATGCAATTTTTTTCAAGAAACATGTACATACTGTTATAAATAACCTTTTCAATAATTTTGGAAAATATCGAGAGAAGAGCAATGGGTCTGTAGTTTTGTATATTTTGAGGATCATCCTTTTTATGTAGGGGTTTTATTACGGACAATTTTAAGTCTTCGGGAAAAACACCATGTTCTATACATAGGTTAGTAATAAAGCTAAAAACCGGTGAAATTTCAGCAGCTACGTTTTTTATTATCTTTGTCTCAATGTCGTCAAAGCCAGAGCTATTTGTGTTTTTTAAAGTAGTAATTATTTTATCAATGTCAATTGGCGCTGTGGGCGATAAGAATAATGAATTAATGTTTGAATTTATTACTGTTATTTTATGGTCAGAATTGTTTGTTGGATGTATTTGGTCAATAAAATGATTATTGAATAGTTCTACAATGTCAGTTGGATTTGTTACGCATTTATTGTCAATAATGAGTTTATAAGGTCTGTTCCTTGGAAAGTTATTTTTTGATGTGTTTATGACCCTCCACGTTGCTTTAGTTTTATTTACAGCGTTATTGATAAAATGGCTATTTTGCGATTTTTGGGTCAGTTTGATAATTGTTTTTAAACGCTTGGAATAGGAATGATAACTTTGTTTATTGACTACATTTGGATGCCGCCTGTAGGTCCATAGCATCTCACGTTTACGTTTAGAGCAAAGTTTAATGCCTTTTGTGATCCATTTCTGTGGTTTAGTAGTTACGTTTTTTATTTTCTTTAAAGGGATACAAATCGTAAAATAATTTGAATAACTTATGAAATTCTTTAAATGCATTGTTTGGATCTTTGCAGTTATAAACACTATGAAAACTAAGACTTTGGAGAGCCACTTTAAATTTTTTGACATTTTCCTGGGAAAAATCGCGTTTATAAGAGAACCAGTGCGTGAGCGTGCAGGTCTTTTTGACGGGACATTTTATAATTTGAGCTGTGTGGTCAGAGACAGCTAGCTCCATTACCTCACATACGCTACCTCTTACATTATGTAAAATATTGTCGATGCATGTACCGCTATCTAACCGGGTTGGTTCCCGCACACCTAATTTTATATTAAAGCTATGTAAGAGATTTTGAAATTGCATTGACATTTTCGTGTTTTTTAGAATATCGATGTTAAAGTCTCCGCTTGTTTGTTTGACACCTTTGTATTTAGCTTGTCTTTAGGGAATTATTTTCTTAATTCACTTTATTGGATTACTCAAGTGTTGAATTTTATTTTTATTTTATTTCTAACTGTAATATTTTACATCTAAACATTTACCTACAAACATTTTTAAACTAGCACCTTAAACTAAACTATAATAATTCAACAGAAATCTTGAAAAAAAAAAAACCATTTTTAGTAGTTGTAGTCCGTTCCGTTTAACTAATTCTAGTCCATTTTCCTTTCACAGTAGACCCCGCGTTGAGTTAACTTTTTACAAGGAGTTTGGTAGGGAGTTTGGATGATTGAAGGGGCCTATTTTCTACGTTTCATGATTTTTGAGATGTGTGGTTTTTAGGTTTTCTTTGATAATTTGAACTATTCTTTATATAATATTCACCTATTTATCATGAAACATCATCAATAATAATTGTATTCAGTCTATTGGCCGTTTATTTCAAACACTTATTATAAAACATTCAGTAGGTATTATACCTAACTAGAAAATGTATACACTTCTAAAGTATAAAACTCCGAGGCCCACTTGCACTTGAACCGAACCCAGATTTAGTTGCTAACACGAGGTTGTTTAGGTATTAAATATATCTAGAGGTTGTTTGTTATACATACAATATTGTACCTCTTGTGAGGTTGTCTGGCTTAGTGTTTACTTACAAGTGGGCCTAAGTGTCTGAAAAATAATAACTTAGAAAACAATGTGCCGAACTCCAGGGTCGAGTGGCGTACACACCGGTCTTCACGGTGTCGCCAGCTCTGATGTCCCGGGTTCGATTCCCGGACGGGTCAATGTAGAAAATCACTTTTCGACATTGTCTCGGGTTTGGGTTACCTACCCAAACCCGAGACAATGTCGAAAAGTACTTGTGGTACTTTCGTCGTCTCTGATTCCATAACACAAGTGCTTTAGCTACTTACTTTTGATTCCGAGCAAAGTATGTGATGTTGTCCATTATTTATTATTATTAATTAAAAAATAATCTAAGAGTTATTTTGGACTAAGCTTTATTTTAAGAAGTTCATTAGCTTATTCCCGTTCAAAAACCATGCTACAAGTTAAGGAAATCAATGAAAATAAGACAAAGAGCAAACATGCAGATCAGAATAGTTTAACATTTTTGTTTTGATCTTGCATTGGTGTTAATTGTTTTACTTCAGTGACGAAGAGTATGCTATATGATATATAAGACTGCCATATGATATGATGCGCTGGTGATGTAGGTACCTATTAAAAAAATGCATAACACGGCCTGAATTTGTCCCGCTTGCAGGCAACCCAAGGATTGCAGACGTTGCGGATCGGTTGCGGTTGACTACTAGCTATTAGAACATTATTTTATAATTCTTTATTTACATCCCATGCTTACATAATTTACTTTCAATTGACATTTATTTTATATATTTTTTTTTTTTTTTTTAATCGACGCCCGCACTAAGGAATTTAATCCTTGTGTCGCGGGGGTTTCACAAACATTCAAATCACATGCACAAAGAACACCCAGACTTGGAACAAGCATTTGTGGATCACACAAATGCTTGTCTCATGCGGGGATCGAACCCGCAACATGTCGCGCACAGTGGTAATTAGCGTGGTGACCTAATATGCCACTCGGCTATCCGTGCAGTAGACACTTTATTTGTTTTTTTTTTATTTAGCTGAAATAAATGTCAATAACTTGAACAGGTAAAATTACCTAGGTTTAGTTACAGGTATTATCCTTACGAATATTTTTCTTGGGTAACTAGAAACTAATGCATTTAGTTATTATTCACCATCAGCCTAGCCTTTTCCCAAGCTAAAATTTTAGTTTATTTATCTTAACGACATCATTGTAATTAATTAACGACTATCAAAGATTGCCTTATGGACCAACAGATTAACGTGCTGTCAAACACAGAGAAGTCCCTGTATGTTTAAAAATGGTCACCCATCCATGGATATAGGTACCTCGGCGAACGCGGCTAACTCCTATTATCGGTCAAACCGTACGTCGAGCCAGAAAGGCTTACACTAATTGTTATCATCAATATTATTATTTAATTAATCATTCATTTGAATTACCTAAGTTAAGAAAATTAAAAATCAGGCTGTATGTCATTTCTAACAAGATAAAGCAATCTGTTTCTTCAAACAAGTTTTTTATTAAGAAAAGTGACCCCACTTTTCCATTTTCCATCACTATCTACTAAAATAAATAGATACTTGTAGACATTGTTGAACGTGTTTATTTATGTAACACGTAAAACAATAAGGTAAGAAAAACGTCTAAAACAAGTAGATACCTACCTACTTAATACTGATATTGAGAGCTTACGCGCAAAAGCAAAACAGGATCCGTAAAGGAAAACACAGTCAACAATAAATAAACTCCAATAAATGATTAAATCACGAACCAAAAACATTTAAACACAAAAATAATATTTTTAACAGGGACAATAAATCTAGGCGTGGCTTCGATTCCAGCATTATTCGCGACAAAATACATTTTCACCAACTACATTGTTCGAAATCATAATGGAATATAGTCTGAATTGTTTTTTACGCGCTGTAATAACCGCGGCAATGATGTTTTTGTTTGGAATATCCACTTTTGTGTAGGCATAATGGGTGTATTCATTCAGACGGGAGCAACTGAAAAGTGTCTCTTTTATCAGTCGCACAATAGGCGGGAATCAAAGAAATTACGAATTCCACGGACCGATGTTCTACAGTGTAAAATAAAGACGGGATTGTAGCTGTATTGTTGGTTTATAATATTTTCATTGTTGAATAGATCGGCCGATACAGCTTCTGATATATAAATATAATAGATAGGGATCTTCAACCCTTGGTTTTACGTAACTAGGATAAATTGGTTCTTTCTAAGTAATGTTAAATAATATAATGTATCAAGAAAATAGTACCTAATTGGGGGTGATATAAAATCGAAGTACCATATAGGATATAAACCTAATATTACACTTGAAAGGGAAGCGATATCTAGAAACGTATATTAATCCAACTATGTTCTTATACACGGATTCGCGTATTCTCTGTTGATATTTACTTAAATCGCCTTTACTTTTTTCTTTAGTAGGGAACTATTGTAACCCTATCCTTTTTTTAATCTTAAAATGCCAAACAAGAGACGTAGGCTGTTACCCTGCATAGCGATTCCGAAAATACATTAGACAAAGTCACAGCGAATTCGTCGGTGAAAACTAGATTTCGTATTCCGAAATTAAGGTTTATTTGATGTTACTAAAGCAAGACCCCTCTAAGCCCACCTCTAAACTTTTCACCTGAGATTTCGACATCATTTGAACAGGAGTGCGTCAAAACAAAGTTTCAGAATACGGTGAAAAGTACAAGTGAGGTGAGCAGTGAAGTGAGTGTGAGTGGTGAGGTGAGTTTGGTCATTTTCGGAATCGCTGTGCTGATTTGCGTCCTATATACTTATCAGACTATGGTATCGCATCTCACCACCACAAACAGGTATTCGAAAATCAGCGCTGTCAAATTTAAAAACTGAGCACTAAAGGTTTCTAAGATGCATTGCTGGTCTTCTAAAATGTGTTGGTCTTTCGAGACTCACAAGCGCCAACGAAGCGCAGAGGATTCGCTACTTAGTTGGTTATTAGGTGAGAGGGTCTTAAATACTACTCATTCGGCTGCAACTTGTATAGCTTAGGATTACCACAACCTAAATGTGTGTTAACAAATTACTTCAATACATCAACTACCATAAGTTCCTCACTAAATTTCTCGCTTTTCCTTATCTTATATTGAATTAAATAAACTGAAATCAAGAGCAAAATATCTGAATAGGATGAAATTGTAAGCGTCGGGGCCCTGATTGCCAGTCGTATACGGTTCCAAGGTATTGACATTCATGAGCTCGGGTTATTTTATAACGCACTCATCAGTGAAATATTCGACCCAAAAATTTTGAATCAACATCCAATAAGTACTCGCGGGGATTTAATTGTGTAACGATATTCGTTTTGCTACTTATTTTTTGTCTGTAACAGAGCGACAGTATTTAAAGTTCATTTAAATTGAAAAATATAACCGTTTTTTTTCTTTAGTAGTGTAAATTCTACGAATTGATGGGTGGACCCATCAGTGGACCTTAGAATTCGTACAATAATCAAATAAAAGATTAAAAATTTGGAAATAACTAATAGTCTTCCAAAATAGAAATAAAAATAGGTCACTTGCGCCAATGGATCCCACCTTGGAAGACCATTTAAATTTTGACTTGACTGCACGGATAGCCGAGTGGTATAGGTTCACCACACTAATTACCATTGTGAGCGAAGTCCTACGGGTTCGATCCCCGCATGAGACAAGCATTTGTGGGATCCACAAATGCTTGTTGCAAGTCTGGGTGTTCTTTGTGCATGTGATTTGAATGTTTGTGAAACCCCCGCGACACAAGGATTAAATTCCTTAGTGCGCACGTCGCGTCGTTTTAAAAAAAATATATTTACAAATGAAAACATAAATAAATAAGTTTAGATATTATATTTAAATAATAAAAAATATAAATCAAATGATTTAATAATACGACTACAAAACGCGTCACGGGACATAGAATTATTATTTTTTATCTTCTTTAGCAGTTGAGTTTTTCCAGAAGAAAAGAAGAAACATGCTTATCTGAACTATTAGGACGACCACGAAGGATATGGCTTTGGCGCAGCATTTTGCGTCAACCCCCTTTCTCTCTCTTGTTGATAAAGTACTACTAGCCGCACTGCTCGGCGGTTTTTTCAATGTAAATGGCATGGCCGAAAAAATTAAGGAATATGCCTCCTATATAATTAAGTTCCATGAGCTTCAAAACCTTGGTAGGTCATTCTTAGTTTTAATAAGATATTTTTTAATAAATTATCTATACAAACATCGATACTGTACAACAAATAATAGATTTAAACAATTTTAATTTACAATACAAATAAGCTTCTTAGAAATGACATTAGAGACAGTTGATTTGACGCTCATAGACGCGAGGACGCAACTTCAAAAAAAAGCACAGATGTAACAATCAATTTATATAAACAGATAATTAAAACAAATAAAACCTCTTTGTGATTTCTATTGAAGTTTTATAATATATATCAGACTTCTTGTTAATGACGTCTTCGATTTTAATCGGTAAATTTATCGCATTAATCATAAATATTCTTTTGAAATCCATCCATTGTTTATGTGTCTGGAATTAAGCTTATTCTTTCTTATCATGTCGCTAAATAAATATAAAGCAGCTATGTATTCTAGAATAGATACCAACACTTCACATATTCAGAATCTATTTATATTATTAATGAACTCGATAGTCTTTGACAGTCGATTATCATCCAAGTTTATTTCTTTCCAAGCCAGACTATTGTTCGAGATTTCTTTTCAAGGTAAGTAAGACTTCACTTTGAAAAAGAAGAACAAAACCGAGTTCCTTCGCAAGTGAAGATGTTTAAAAGTTTCCTACTGCTTTTTTACGTGAAAGTACCTGTTTGTGTAAAGAGTCTCTCGTATATTTTGAATAGGAATCAGAAAATAGGTATCGCTCAATGAGTAACGTTAAACAGTGGTCCATTGAAACGGCTGAAGCCTTTAGAAAATCACCCTCCTTTCGAGTCGCTTTTGGCAGCCTCTATTTATGTTTTCCACATTTTCCATATAGAATTTCGTGCCTGTGATGTCGACCGAATCTTCCATTGAAATCTCACACTCGGGAGTTGGCAATTCAGCAGTAAATTAACACCATTCAGTCGAGGTCTGCAAGATGCTGAAAGGTCTGTTTGTGACTTTTATTATTATATATGTAGGACTGGTTGAAAGTTTTTGCGCTGTTATTGAATAAGCATTTTACGTCTCACATTTTAGCCTAAAAAGATATTTATCAGGTGTTCAAGTTGGTACATATTGAATTGTAAAATATTAAGGTGGTTTTATTATCCGAATAAATTGAATCATAATAAAGATCACTAATGAGCATCTAATGAGTCACCCTAAGCATGTTCAGAAATAAAATATAAGTAATTTAATATCATCTCAATCTTGTAAATTCAAAATTAAAATGCGGATTTGGCACACATTATTGAACGACTCACTTTAAACAAGTTTCCATTGAATTTTTCATTCAACTCATTTTCTTATTTGGTAGGACACGAAAAGCGGGCAGCTGGTAACACAATTGGGCCAGCTTTTGTTCCACGCTGCTCCAGCGAGCATTCTTTCAGCAGCGCCTCGAACAACTGTTTCTAGTACGATAGCCTCACAATACGAACTATTGTCGCCACCGTAATTGTCCCTTGCCTCATCTACTCAAGGGTTAGCTAATGGCACCGTAATTTAACACATAATTACAAAAGAAATTACTCAAAACACGAATCCTGACAAACAGAATTGAATGTTGAAGCGAATACATTCTAAGTTAAATATAAAACGTTTCATAAAGCTATTCATCGAGCTAGCTAAGGAGTGAATCTTTATGAATGCGACCAAATTGTATGAGAGTAGTCCTCTTTCAAAACTTCCCATGAATAGTGTTAATTCGCTATAGCGAGTTTGCTCGGAGCTCGTCAATGGACTATTTGGAGACTTGAGAAGCGCGCCGCCTCACAAAGTCGCAATATTGTGTATGGAAAACGCGGAAAATATGAATGGTGTTTCGAGGCGACACACGAGTGTAGGCGATTTTCTAAAGAGCTCACAATGTTAGAGAATATTTCAACGGTGTCTATTCATACATGCCTGTGTTCATAAAGTCATACGCCCACACCAAATCGGAAATGGATTTGCAGAAAGGATTATGTTTTACGGTATGCGTGAACGTGCCATGTAGCCTTAATGGGGAAGGCAGTGAAAGTAAAGAAACAGTTGTTTAGTGAGTGCTGTCTCATGAAATACTAAAAATCATTTAGAGGGACGTTTCTAATGACGTCGAAAAGCAATTTAAATTAAAGCAGAAGGTATATAACTACAAGTTCATTTCCATTCAGTTCTTTGTCATGAAAATGTTATTATCAGCTATTCAAGTCGGTACCTCCGTAAAACAACATTACCTTTAAAACATTACAAAATGAAAATTCTTAATTTTAGACAAAAAGCTCATTAAGTATACACAGAGTTACACCTCAACCCTTGTAAGGCTGGCCCTTAGTTTTTCAGCGCCGTTTCGTAAGGCGAAAAGGAAAAAACGGAGCGTGCCTGAACAAAGCGACTTGCACAATGGCCCCACGAACAATGCTAACTAGAGGAGCTTGAGCTTGTATCATTTGCAGATAAACACGGATATCGATATGATCAATAACCATGGTATAGATAAACAGAGAATACGTCTGATAACATTACGTGATTGCTGTTGTGTTATGTATTAATTAGGTAATTACCAGCCTGTTGATATCGTGCTTTAGGAAACGCAGTCGACTAGTTCATAATAGTCTGGTATAGGTAGGCTACTAGGTAGGCGACTAGTTCATAATAGTCTGGTATATATAGGTAGGTAATTAAGATTGGAATAGCATGCGTGATCATTTAAATCTTATATAAGCTGTAGTGTTTATCGCAAGGTCTCGGCATCCTGTTGTATTCGGAAATGTTTTCTAAATACATAATTATAAATATTTGAGAAAGGAAAAGACCAGGTAAAGTTTCTTATATTTTGTCCATGTACTTCTAGGTACGAAAAAAGTATATTTTATATTGTCAGTACCTATGTGTTATATATTATGTGGAAATTAGACTTATTTGTTTGAAACTGAGTTTAAAAGTAATTTTATGTACGCCTCATTATTACAGTGTTTGGTAAATACCGAATAAGTAGGAAGGTATATAACTTTCATTATTTAGCTTTCACCAGCTAGGCATTATGCGTGTTGTGGCTCATCCGTGGATCAGATTGGTTCAGTTTTTTTTCAGTTTGACTTTTTTTATAGTATATTTATTGAACAACTTCGCATCGAAGTAGCGCACCCTTGACTTATTTTTGGCGCGTATTGTTGTCAATCGGACTGAGGCTTTTCATACTCTGAAAGACTTTTCAATATATCTCGAAAACAACGCTTGTTTGTCTCTCTTGCAACTCTTGCAGTCGGCATGAATGGGAGCATAAAGTCAATGAACGAAACAAGACACCCTGTCACAAAGCGAACTACTACCTACCACACTTTCCGTCGTATTAAAATTCAAACGACACTTAGAACATTGCACATCCGCAAGCTCAGCACTAACGACGAAGTCCACAACAATGTGCCCTCTGAAGAGGCCCGAACAATCGAATGAAGACAATAAGCAGCGATACTCCGAGACAAAAAGAGGCGAAATAAAGGCTCACTTGTTTCCTGGCCGCATTGTGAGGAACGGGAGAGGGCAGAGACAAAAGCGTAATGTGCCACGGGCCCAAACAATGGGGACCGAGCCATTATTGTTACTGTAGCGCCGCTTTACGCTATGCGAGGTGGCACCGAACTTGACATGGCTGGCCTTGTCGGCTGCTGACTTGCATACGTCAAGTGTATTCAGCTCTTCGCGATATTAGTAAGCTGCCGCGAAACGAGGTGCGTGATGCCGTGAGAAATTTATTTATAACAATATCCGAAGCGAAGAAACAGAAACAATGTGTATATCTTTATTACATCGTAACACAGTTGATCTCACTGTTTGTTCGTTTAGATATTTTAAACTACGCAGCGGATTTTAATGCAGTTTTCAGCATTAGATAGATAGTAGGTATTTATTACTGTGCTAACCGTGTGAGGCCGAGGCGGGTCCATTGGTATGCGGGTCTATTGGTTGAGTTCTTGATCTGAGAGGTAATTGCAATACTTAGGACCTATTTCACCATCGGCCATTTGACAGTTTCTATATGAAACAACTGTCAAAATTATTCCTCGAATTAAGTTATCTGACGATGGTGAAATAGGCCCTTAATAAGGTTTCTAAACTTGTAAAACACTGAATATTTTCCTTTCATTTTCATACAAATGTTTTCACACAAATCCTTGGAGAGAAAAAGAAACATATTTCTTCTGTACAAGATTTCTTCGATACCAACCAATTTGTAGGTTACGTAACTTAAGTTGTAACCTTAACTGCGAATCAATTCAGACAATACTCGCTAATTCAGACGGGGTCCTTGAGTCCGTGCGGCTGAGTGTATCATTTCGTTATCGGGGTCAAAAAGACCGGCCTGTTTGATCTCTCGCCTTTATGATTTCTGCAAAGCCGGTGGCGAGTCGCACGGTGGGCCGCCCGCTTTATATGAGTGGATAAATATTTTAAGTAAATCTCTTATGAGTATAACTAAAAAAAAGATAATATTGTTTTTATATAATACTAGCTGCTCGGACAGACTTCGTCCTGTCAAAAGTTAACAGTAAAAAAAAATTAATAAATGTAACGTTTATCGAGTGATCACATTTTTTTTTTTATAATAGTATAGTATTAAAACCTTCCGTGAACCTTAGGGAACAAACAATTAGCCAAATTGTTCCAGCCATTTTTGAGTTATGCGCTTACCAACATCCATTTTTATTTATATAGAAGATAGATAACACCAAAACTTCTTTTTGATCGAATCGATGCGTCACGTCATCATCGGCCAATTACCTCTCTGCAATATGACTACTTATGACTTTTTATAAAATGCTCATAATAATAAAAAGTAGATCAAACAAAAATGTAAGTACTCATTGAATATAAAATGAACCCTTTGACTCTCCGTTAAGAAAAGAAAAAGTTGTACCTCAGAATTATAAAAGCAAGTTATTATTCTAAGAGTTGAACCTACTGACGTATAAACAATTGCAAGCAAAACTCCCAAGAAACCTTTCCAATCTGCAAGGAAATGCAAGGAACCCTTAAACGAAAACTAGTCTCTATTAATAACAAAAATTACTATAAAATATTTTGTTCAGTATATGGTCGCCATTGCAATATGTAATACGCTTGGGCGGCGCTGAATGGTGCAGCCGCAGGGGCGAATCTCTGGGACGCACGAGACGTATCAAAATTCAATCTCTCACTAGATACGATGCAATATTAAAATTGAATTTTACTGGTCATGTTTCCAACTTGGTTTTGAATATGTGCATGAATTGCTGCGAGTTTCGTACAGATACGGTGATATGGAAATGTTAAATTAATATAGGAAGTTAAAATGGACTCTTGTTGCCTGATATTTTTTTTAATCATAGTTCAGAATAAACATTAATATAAAATCATGGCTAACTAAAGAGAGCATCTCACATTTCATGTTTGTAACAGTGTTTAAAGACAGTGTTTAAATATTATATATTATCATTTAATCATTCACGTAAAACATGTCAACAAAACTCTATGAGCCGGCAAAACCAAATCCTTGTATATTTTATCATCTAATTTATATCTTAACAAAACTTAAATATATACCGCGTACTTTTATTACTGTACTCATAAAATAGAACAGCAAAATCATTCTGTCGTGCAATTTATCGACGATCTTTAGATGATATTTAAACACGCTCAGCGCAGCCCTATCTCAAAGCACAATTAATAAAATTTCGCTATGGACAGAAGGGGTCTTTTGTCCACTTTATTCATATGCTAACTCCAGCCGACTCCTATTTTATCTGAGTACTTCATTGTACTTCAAAAACAATAGAAATTGCGACGCGACGCGACAATCGCTGTGACATATCTGTAGATTGTGGACCATGTTAAAAGTTCTGTATTATAGTTTTAGAGTTATAAAACAATTTTTCGTACGTATAGGAAAAAGGAGCCACAGTAATTAAATTGTTTGTGGAAAAAAAAGCAACAAAGTAATGGCATCCTTCGTTTTTAATACCGAACAGATCGAAGATCCTTACCCACATCTGAAATGTAAAACTGAGTTTTCGGGGTTGAGTTGTGGATTCATTTACCCGGGATGCGCAGTGTCACTTATCGATGACAACGATCGTAAAAGTAGAAGTTGCACTGAGTTGCACTCACAATTAAGGTAAAGTGAATATATCTAGGAATATTTCTTGTTGTCATCAGCATTACAGAGTAACATCCATGACTCTTTTCGTATGTGTCTCTTTTTTATCTACCTAGATTGATCTATAGTTATGGCTTTTAGTATAGAGTCCCCGGTTTCCGAGACAGTAAGTATTCTCGGTATCGAAATGATTGACATTCAACGGGTCATAAGAAATAATTACAAATAATTAATAACACAGTTAAGACTATAACAGAAGTCAACACACATACCCCGTTACCTAAATCCATCTACAACGATTATCATGAAAATCAACTACAATTATCCATCCGTCCTTTATCTCGTTCGGGCTCCATAAGGTCATCCTGCTGAATCACTATCGGTCAAACAATGGATAGTGGTCCGAAACTCAGGTTCTATTGTAATGAATTAATTAGTAAAATCAGTGGGACGGGCGGGGGTGGCCATTGTCCAGTAAGGATGGATCTGATCTCATTAACCAGTCATTGTGGTGGGTGAACAATGGTGGTCAGCTCGCCTGGTGTGGAGTCATCGCCACGCTTTGTAATGACGTTATTGTTTAACCTCTAGGGTTAAAGTTTTGCGAAGTAATCATCTATGTTTAAAAGCTGTGGATGCTATGAACCTTTTAATTATTTGCATATCTATAATACTCAACAACAAGTAATTAAAAAAAGGGTTTAGTTAAAAAATCATAATGATAGAATTCAAAATAGTAAAATAACAATTTTACTACTTTTACTAGTACTAAATTTATCTTAAGGAATATTACAAATATAAGTAATGTTATCATCAGAGGAATGATTGAACTAAGCTGCTACATGTACGTAGAATACCTTTTGCGAATTATACTGATATCTACAACAACTTGCAAAACTTTCGTAGCAGTGCGTAGGCGCTTGCTACAGTGCGCTACGAGCGCCCGCGTTTTCTTTGTCATCGATGAAAAGAAAATGTAAAAGTAAAGGTTTGTGAATTGTTACGATGCTTGTTGTAGCATTGTTGTATTCAATTTTCATACTAGTTCAGTTTAGTTATTGGAATAATATTACCAGGCAGAGCATAACAGATTGTTTAGTTAGAACTTTCATTTATCTGTCTTAAAAAAGAAACGAGAATTAGTTGAAACGCTTACTATTAAACTTCTTCTTTTGCAAAAAAAATGAATTTGACTACAGATAGACGTACCTAACCCTTTCGAAGAGGGAAAATCATTAATCTTGTTAGCTATCGAATTAGTAATCCAAAGTGAACGAATAACTTCAATTAACAGAGGGACAATTCAAGGTCAATAAACCTTAACAAAACTATCCGACCCCCGCAAACGCTGAAAAGGAAAGAAAATTCTTTCACAAAAGTCTCCGACGGACAATAGATGGCGCTTGATCTAGATAACGATATGTTAACATTGTCACAATGGCAGCGGTAATGGCGCGATTGTACTGCTTGGCACAATGCTTTTAGATGTCACCTCCAACAATGGACTCGTTCGATATCTACTGGTGTTGTGTTCACTCAAACGGCCAAATCGAATGAAAATCGTTTTCGTGAGTTTGAACTGGTGATGAGACGCGAGGTGCATGGCTCATGAGGACTGACACCTGCTCAGTGGCTCAGAGGTTGTTGACCTACATAGGCATCTATATACATAGTTACAACATTCGCAAGGCAGCTTTCGTACTCGCAAGCAGATATCAAGTGTCAAGTTCTATCCTACCGATAACCGATCTATAACCCTTTCGATTTTAAATACAAAGCTAATATTTATTATAGTTAACTTCTAAAAAAAATGTTTGATTTGAAGATAAAATTTTACAGATATCTATACTCCATTTATTATAGCATTAGAAAAAAGAGGCTCGCAGAAGCAGGAATTGAAAACATTTTATTTCAAAGAAATTGTTTTAAGTACATAAATAAACGAAATAAAACTTTTTTTTTTTAATTACGCTTTATTTATAACAATATCTTCATCACACATTACAAACTTACACCAAAACAATGAATGAAACAACCAATCATGTCATGATGACTTATGTTTATTGAGATTAAAATAAAAGTAATTTTTAGAACAGTATTTTAATTAAAATAACTACTTACAACACACTATAGTGAAACTTCTTCGTCTTCATCATAGGATTTAGTCATAATAAAATAATAAATACATAATAAATAAACAAATAATGGTAGGATAATAGTAAAACGAAAAACGTTCCAGTATTGTTCATCACTGCTTCTTTTAGGTTTTTAGCATTGACACTGTCATTTTAGATTGGAATGAAATATTATAAATAAATGATAGCCACATAATTTGTTATGAAAAATGGTTGACATGATTACAAATAAGTGTGACAGCTGGTATGTAAATAGATTTTAATTTATAGGCATCAATCGTAACTGTAACAAGTTTATTGTACTTTTGCAACAAAGTGTACATTATAAATAACCTTTTTTAACTTCTGTCTAATGCTATTTTAAATGGAGTATAGGTAGTCAGAAATCAAAAAAGGTATAATAATAAATAATAATAATAAAAATGTTTATTTCTCACCACAAGCCAAAAATATACGAATAGATGACATAAACAAAAGTATTTTTTTTTTTTATAAAGATTACTAGCAATGTGGGTCGCACATTACTAGTAATCTTGTTAACCCCTCGTGCTAAGCTAAGATGCTTGTGTTACGAGTGGGTTCACGTCGGTAGTGAAATGGGTGGGATTCGAACTCGCAACCACATGATCGCAAGTCCGATGCCCTAGCCATTAGGCTACCGCCGCTTGTATAATACACATATGTAAATATGGTCCAGGTATATTAATTTTATCTAGTTTCTTATTACGGCAACGATACAGAGGACTATTCAGGGTACAGCTACTTATTGTTATAAAAACTTGTTTACTAATACTTAACATACAACTTGTTACATACTTAAAATGGACGATACACTTGTCAAATAGGTATTTTCATGTGAAGAAATCCTACACAAAATTTCAAAACTGTATGACAAAATCTTACAACGCATTGCACTTGCAATCGATTCAGTTACCGATTCTGAAGAAAATATTTTCAGGCTCTGTATTATAAAATAAGAATGAGGTTGTATACATTCAAGAAAAAAGTGTATGTATCGCAACAGCGCATCGCATCATCACAAAATGTGTAAATAGGAGTTACCCACGAAATCATCACAGTCGGATAATCGTACGAGGGCTCTTGACAATCTCAAATAATCACCGAAGCGTAGACACGGTTCATTAAAAATAAAAAATCAAATAAATCAATAGCCGAATCTATCATGTTGAATGTAACGGTTTCTGTTTCATACATAAGCAGCAACCCGCGACCAACATCATTATAATAAATTAAAGTTTTTGTTTATTATTTAAAAAAATATTTTATTATGTTACCATTACTCTAATGTATAAGCTTTATATATTAGTACTGCAAAGTTTCATCAACATCTGGTCACTAGATACTTTTGTTTTTTTTTAAAGAAGCAATGTGTGTCGAACATTACCAGTATTCTTGTTAATCCCTCGTGCTAAGTGTGCTTGTGTTACGAACTTACGAGTGGGTTCACGTCGGTAATCTAATGGGTGGGATTCGAACTGGCAATCACATGATCGCAAGTTCGACGCCCTAGCCAGTAGGCTACCGACGTTTTATTTAGTTATGTTATAGGTTTTACAGGTTATTGCGAAAAAGGCTTAACAAACAACCATATATCAAACACTATGATAAACTTTCACATGTTAGGAGGATTGTATTTAACTTTACATACATTGACACCCTCAGAGTATCCACAAATGAGTCATCATCCATTTGTTAGGAGTTGAATAATAAGCGATTGATAAAATCGACCGACTGCCTGTGACAATTCGCACTCGAATACGACGCAACAACAATGGTTTAGCATCACCAGACTGCCTTGATCTCCCACTCCCTGTCACCTCAAACATTGTAGGGAATTAAAGGGGCGTAGAAGGGTGTTTTGAGAGGTTTTTATACACTGGCCGCGGTTCATAAGCCACCCACCAACTATTCAGTGTGATGTTATTCAACCCATGATGGATCACAATTTCAGACAACATTGTATGAAAACAAATGAAGTAGCACAATAGAATGGACGGGATTTGTTCTAGTTAGTTTTAATTGTATTATTTGCAAAAGTTTTAATATCGACAGGCTATTATCGTTCTTTTACTATCATCGGTATAACAATGATTTTCTTAATAAGCTAATAAAAGTTAT
Source organism: Plusia festucae (assembly GCA_950381575.1). NCBI lineage: Eukaryota > Metazoa > Arthropoda > Insecta > Lepidoptera > Noctuidae > Plusia > Plusia festucae. The sequence continues at coordinate 11,795,308 of OX494434.1, forward strand.
AAAACGGCTTGTAAGGAGTTATTATAAAGCTCTACTTTTCATTAATGTTTAAAAATTAACATAACTATAAGACTTAAATTAATTATTGCCGAAATAAGACTTCTAGATTATACATCTAGTTCTAGGTCGTCGGTTAGTTAGATTTTTTAAGATCTAGGATTTGGAATATTATACACTTCTCACAAAGTTCCATTCAGGTATACATTTTCTGTAAGTTATATCAGTTATCTGCTGAAATACTAACAGGTTAAGAAAACTCGTAAAGTCTAAACTTTGACGGGCCTGTTGGTCTAGTGGTTAGTGACCCTGACTGCTAAGCCGGAGGTTGTGGGTTCGATTCCCACTCAGGACAAATCTTTGTCTGATGAGCACGATCATTTGTTCTGTGTCTGGGTGTAATTTATCTACAATATGAATGTATTTAGAAGTATATAAGTATGTTTATCAGTTGTCTGTTCGCCATAGTACAGGCTCTGCCTAATTTGGGATCAGATGGCCGCGTGTGAGATTGTCCCAAGATATTATTATTATTATAAATAAGTTGCAACCAAAAGCTCATAAGGTAAAATATTCCATAATTATATCTCACTAGCTGAAGCCTGCGACTCGCTCGCGTAAGTGTCGGTTACCGCGGCAAAAAGTAGCCTTTGTCCTTTTTCCTTTTGCATCTTGTCATTAGTTTTAAATTTAAGGTACCTACACTTTAAATTAATATTATTACTAGTACTCAGCCTCCGGGCATTGCATTGAACTTAAAGCTGGAATATAAGCTCGTCAACCCCTAAACCGAAGCCGAAAACCCTAAATCAATACATGATCATAACATCAGATATAGGAAGTGTAGATTAATGGATTCCGGAAACAAATATAGGCTGTGTAGGGTTGTCTGTCGATTGCCAGTGAAGGATGATACGTACCGGATATATGGGTTATCGTTGACCCACCCAATTGATATCGGACGTAATAAGGGAGTGAATACAGAAAGGTTATTAATTTTTCTCACACCCTCACGCGCATCGGTTGAAGAAATCAGATTTCAACTATGCGAAATTGGAGTTTGACTAGTTACTCACATGCGTAGGTACCTACTGAGAATGTACAATTTAGAGTTTCCTATATGGAATTTCCATTTCTTGAATGGCATTGCACCCTAAGCAGTAACCAAAAAATTCGTAATTCTAACTTTCCAAAAATACATTATTCGTTACTCAGTGCCTGAACTAAATCATTAGGATAAACCACAGACCACCGAAAGTAACTAGTTTACTACTAAACTTTAAATCTTATATCTTCAAAAGAAAAAGAACGAATGACGATTTAATGAAGGCTACTGATAATGCAGTTCTCGTAGCAAAATTCTGGGCTGACACAATATGATTGAAAAATAATATGAAAAAAAAGCCTAGATCAAAAGAATTAAGCCACAATACAAAAAAAAACTACACGAATTACCCATAAATTATAGAGACAACATAATATGTTACCCGTCACAATATCCTTCGTTGCTATATTTCAATTATTCGTGTACTACAAGTGGGTACATTGTCATGTTGATAATAGGAAAATCTGTCAACACGGGAACAATACAGGAAGTTACATGGATCAGGAATTAGCAGACATTGTCCCTAGCACAATGGAGCGCGGACCGACGTAGACGCCGCAATATAATTAGATAACATTACTACATAATTCATACTAGCTTTTGAGAGGGGCTTTACTTGCATAATTGTTATGACTATGTGCTTGAAGAACTAAAACTATTAGAAACCGTTTTGGTTATATACCTGTCGACATAGATATTATACCAAAAAATGGCCATTTAAAATCCACAACTAAAATGAAACTGTATTTGCACAGGTTGTTTAGTTTTTTACCCCAAACAGGAGGAGGTTCGTGGATCGATTATCCAATTTTTTTTCACGTAGAATTTCAAACACATGAAGTCCGCTGCCAAAACATCAGTCAACATTGAACGATAAAATAAAGAATTTAAATAAAGTGTCTCAGTGAGAGAAGTCATCGTTTTAAATCTCGCCTAGAGTCATGTTCTGTGTTTAAAATTATCTTGTGTTTGTTGTATTTCGATCGATATACTGCGATCGTCAATTATTTTATGAAGTAATCAGACTTGTTTCAATTTCAGAACGAGTGATGAGTGATTCCTATGTTCTAAATAATATGTTGATTTGAGTGCGCTATAATTCAGTTCGCTGTTAATGCATATTGGATGTGTATGTATAGGTACTTATGATTTTATTCCCTTGACAAATAGCTAAGATTTAGAGGTATATTATAGCTAAAAACATTATTAATACAATTAATAAAATGTACATTGTACGACGTACGTGAGCTTTCATGTCAAGCGAACTCCAGTTCTGGTTGTTATTTTTTTACCAATAAATCAAAATGAGGATATATAACATAAATAAGTAACTCAAAACGAGATCTACAATCGATGCTTTTTGTAAAATACTACTCATTGAATATATTCCGAAATGGCAGCTAGTAACGTACCTACATTTTTGCTTAGGTTAGTACAGTATAGTATTTATCTAATTTAGAGTGATTTTTTTGTAATAAATCGTATAAAGTTATTTAAATAAAAAATAGCTGCACAGGCTGCAATAAGATGGGTAGTAAATTATTCAAAGAAAGATCCTTTATTGATGCACGTGAAGACTAACTTAACATGATAAAATAACATTATATTTAAAGAACATGGGCTTAAAAAGAAAAATGATAAACGTTAATTATTATTTGTATAAATATTACTAAAATACTTTTGTTTTTGGACTTAATCAATAAATAAACCATTTTCCACCAATAAGAGTGAATTAAAAAGATACAGTAAAAGGGAATTTCGCGTGACGTCATTTTGTGCTAAAAAAATTCCACGGCGTGAGTCATAAGCTCCTGAATTTTCAAATGCTTCATCTATGTCAGTTCTACAATTTTTCCACTGCCCACGCCCGTCATAAATACCCGCACCTGAACTTTTAAGTGCTTCATCCTTCTCAATTTTTATTGTTTTGTTAAAGGAAAAATTTCACGCCTAATAATAATTATCTAATTGTTGGACTAAATACCTAGATTTTTACTTTTCGTACCCAGACATAATTCCTATTGGGCACGAAACAATTGCAATGGTAGTCTCCAGGAAATTTGTAAATATAATACTTACATACTTAGAGATATACAAATATGTATACTCGTCTCATAGAAAGAAGAAATGTAATGTTATATTTCATTCCCCTCCGAAAATATATGAACGCAAATTGAATGTTTACTCTGCACTTCATTTTGAAAGCTTCCTGTCACATGCGGTGCAATTCTCGATTATTTGAAGATATGTGTTATATACCACATGTAACTTGATATTGAAGTGAGGGTGACAATCTCAATTATACGTAGAATACATTTTCCTTTTATAAATGTTACCCTGATAGAAATGTTTGAAGTCTTTGAAGAGTGATTCTTCTCCCGGTTCAAGAACAGAGAAAGTGCTACAAACATTATCGGACCCAGTCGCCATATTTGGAAAAAATATTAGTTTACTAAGTAATTACATTTTGTATAACTAAAATAATCGGAAATCAAGATTCAATTTACTCTTTTCTCTTGGACGAGGGCATTATTTTTAGCCTAAAACCGAGAAAATTTTATTGAGTTGAACCACTATATTCAACCTGGAAGTCGTCTATTCATAATTAAAAATGTCTTACAGCCGTTTTTTGAAATATAGATCAACACAATTTGTTATAAATTAGTAAACTTGTTACGCCCACTTAAAACGCACAAAAGTTAGAAATACTTTATTTGCAGAATTAGCCATAATAGAGTAAATAAATAAATAAATAGTCATAATACGTCACGCTCACGACTCGTGTATTAGAGTTATGAAATTAGTAAACAAGTCTATTTAGATCTTAACAATACTGTAACCGGCTGGCTTGACGTGAATATAAATTGTATAATCGGCGGCTTACCGACCGTGCTTTTGTCACAGCTGCGACGTCACGAGACGTGGCGTACGCTAATTCTATTCACGGCTAATGGAGAAGTGATCAAGAACGTGACGTCATTGTTGTATGGGTTTATTTATGACATTACAATAGACGGTATGTATGAAACATGTTATATAATGTGTGACAAGACATGATTATGGGTATTGTCTGTTGATATTCCATATTGTTTGATGTATTTTAGAATTAATATACGTTCATTATCTAATTAACAAGAAGGTACAACACTACAACCTACGACCACACGTTGGGAGTAATTTGTTAGGACTTATTATTTTTTATTTCTGAGAATATTATGTGTAAATACAATTATGCCTTTTTATTAAGCTTCATAAATTATGCTCTAATATCATTTTTTCAATAGTAGATATTAATGGCAAAAAACATTATGGCAAATGATCATTATGTCGAATTTCGTTATGCCAATGTATATTCGAAGCGGCGCCGGCGGAAGCCTAATGGCTAGGTCGTCGGACTTGCGATCATGTGGTTGCGGGTTCGAATCTCACCCATTACACTACCGACGTGAAACCACTCGTAACACAAAAATATTAGCGTAGCACGAGGGGTTAACAAGATTACTAGTAATGTACGACCCACATTGTTAGTAATATTTATAAAAAAAAAAAATATTATGACAATGCATTTTAAGCTTATCGTAAGTAAACCTATTTCACATAATATACAGTTATGGCAGTGTGGCAAACGCAACAGCACCAAAAAAGGCTCCTATTTACCTATAAATCTGCAATAACAAACTTTAACCCTTTAAATGCTTTGTAATCTTCTGTACTGTCTGATCTTAAGTCTTGACAATGGCGGTGCAACCCTGCCGCTGTCAGCACTCGTCCGCGATCACTTGAACTATTATACACTAATGTGCGGGCGCCATTGATATATAAAAGGGCTCTATGTTTGAAGGCCACAACTTTGTGCTAGCTCGCTGTGATTTACAATACTGATATGAATATACCGAGAATAATAAGATTTGTAATTGGTACCTACTGTGTTAATGAGAATTGAAATGATTGCCTTTGCAGGTGCCATGACACCTGCAAAGGTGTTGAAACGTCGAGAACTAAAGTTTTATTTCAATGTCTAATATTCGCGTAAACCTCAGAAAACAATATTAAATGTAAAAATTAAATATATAATTTAGATCGACACACTAATGCGGTTTTAGCAAAATTACGTATTATTATCAAACAATAGACACGTCAACTATTAACGACCAATTCATGTCTACGTACGCAGTAATCCCATTAAACACCAACATAATAAGCGCCAACAAATATATACAGCTTTGTGTAGATAACTTATCCGTTCGCAGACGATATGAATAGAGCTTGGAGCCGTATGCGTCGACTGGCGACAATCGCAATAGAATATAGGTAGAGTCCGCACAAAGTTCTTTTGTCACGATTATCGTGGAAAATCCGATCGGGGGAAGTGTGGCGGTTGCTTTCAACATCGGCAAACTGCATTATGAGCTATCTGAGCCATTGTTGAGCGGCGCAACTCTATAATCTAGTGTTCTGGGTGGGACGGCGCGCGGCGTAACTTTGCTGTGTCCGAGCCGGCTCGATTGAGAATCGATTCAACGATTATCGTGCTTTAAGTTTCGTGAGATTTACAAAGTTTCGATTTAAGATCTGACATAAAATGTGTTCTGTCCAAGTTAAAGGTAATATGATTCCTTTAAGGGTTTTGACAACAAAACATCTAGCTCAATGAAATGCTTTAATACTGGGTCATTAAATACTCGGCCTTTTCAGCTACATATTAAAGTATAGGGACCTTTTCAGACTTTATTACAGACGTTACCACATTGTTGGACAACATGTAAAGAAAATCTACTTTCCAAAAAGCCATAAGCGATAATGGGCAAGAGTTCGCAACTTCATTCACCAGATTATAGCCGATCCATTGAAAATATCCATAAAAGTCGAACATTACCCGAAACAATGGAGGGTGGGCTGGGTATTAGGTGCTTGCGCTATTGAACAACTTTTGTCCCATTGTGTTGTCCACTAGAGGAGGCCGGGGTGGCCCGAACAAAGACACCGCGCAGACATAGACCGAAATTCATCAGCAACACGATTGTTTGCTACATAAAGGACGCCATTGTCGACAAATATGATATCGTAACACAATGTGGATGTAATAATTAGAGCACTAAGACGTAGGTTCTAACGCGCTATCCTCCATATACAGAGTTAATAACCCATTTAATAATAATATATTTTTCACGTTCTGGCTACAAATTTTCTACTAACTTTTAAATATTAATTGATATTCTACATTTTGTCTGGCCTGTTGGTCTAGTGGTTAGTGACCTTGACTGCTAACCTGGAGGTCGTGGGTTTGATTCCTACTCAGGACAAATCTTTGTGTGATGAGCACGATCATTTGTTCTGTGTCTGGGTGTTATTTATCTATAATATGTATGTATTTAGAAATATATAACTATGTTTATCAGTTGTCTGGTTGCCATGTAGCTGTATGTGAGATTTTCCCAAGAGATTGTGTGTCCTAAGATTATTATTATATTATTATTAAACGTTATGCGGATCGCAACATATTCCTACGAATTATAATTGATGGTCAACCCAAAGCAAAGTTGCTGATCATTCACCATAAGCATAAGTTTACCAGCTCAAAGTATACTGTCGTTAATTACCAAAGGACGCAAAATAATAGGAACACAAAATATAAGTTATGAGCACAAACAATACACTTGTCATTTTGCATCAACACTGCATTTGCCTACAGTAGACGTAGCCCCGCCCCCGACGGTACGCATCAATTTATACTCCAATGATATAGCAGCTCGCTGGATTGGCTTCGTGAAATTTATTTTATACTCGGCGAATACTATCTAAGGCTTATTCATCATCATACTAGCTGTTTCCCGCTGCTCCGCCCGCGGTTAATCAATTTTTTTTTAATATTTCTGATGTAGCCTATCTTTCAAATTGGATCAAACTGCACACGTTGTGCAAATTTGATTAAAATCGGTTCAATCGTTTCGGAGTTCATCCCGGATAAACATCGTGACACTGGAATTATATATACGAGATTTCCAAAAAAATACATAGGACTTGCAAAGCCCACTTAGGACTCCAGTCGAGGTAATAAAGCATTTTCACAAATAGGAAGGTTATCATCCTCATACATCAATAATTTTTAAACGAAAATTAAATTAGGAAAAAAAAAAGTAATTACTAAAACACTAAAAAAACACTAAAATGTGTGACACGTTAAATTAAGAATTCATAAAAAAGAATGTGGACAAATCGGATCAAAGTTCGTAGCTAATTGAAATGGAAGGAAAAAGGAGAGTCGTACTAGCACTGCAATTACATCTACTCAGTTGGCATTTCCAGTAACGTACTACCCCTGGCGTGTGCCAAAGTGATTCCCTGCGACAATAGACATCCACCACTTTCCCTTTTTCATATTTGAACTCACTTAAACCTTGCGATTTGCGGTCTGCTACTTTTGTTCGTCTGTTTACTTTCGGATTTCCTTGCGTTTTTGTACATGCTAAGTGTTGTGGTTGTATCGTATTACCACAGTATTACTGTCGTAAATGTGGTTTGTGTTCAGGAAGGATTTTCGGTTTTGTAGTGTATGTTTGTTTTGGTTAATGTTTTATGCAAAATGACTTATGATATGCAGATATATATAAGCAAGATACGGAATAGGTAATTTGCAGAGCCATGATGTCGAATAGTTGCGCGAAGTATGTCACCTATTCCGTGAGTGACTAAACACACTCCTGGAATCCATCTGGATGAATTTATTGACGAGTGGAAGGTTAGATATTATTGGAATGTTTTGTGTTTTATGAGAAGACTCAGTGAAAGAGTTAGTTAAGTTTTTCTTTTTATATTACCTACAATGTTTGTGTATAAGAATCGGTGTAATTGACGGATTTCATGTATATCACATACATTTTATATACATATTATTAGAGACAAGCTGGCCGGGAAACACTTTGTTCTGCCGTATTAAAAAAATTGGAGAGTTAGCCTTGTTACTTAGGGTAATGAAAAATAGATTTTGGCCGATTATCAGACCTACCTGATATGCACACAAAACATACACATCGGTCCAGCCGTTTCGAAGGAGTTTGATAAAAACATTGCGACACGAGAACTTTAGATATTAGAGATAAATAATATATTCGCTTAGCACCACTACACCTGCGTGTGTAGCTCTTAATTACCACATTTCGTTGAATTTAGACGAAACGTAATCTTTAAAAAAAGGCTTAACACCACTACACTTTTTATGTAGACTACAGATTTTAGGTACAGTTTATAACTAAAGGATTCAAGAAAATCGCCCTAAAAAGCGTATTTAGCTTGGCAGATAACATCCGAGCATCGGCATAATCCGTCAAGAGCGGGCCCCTGCCTAATCTACATCGCTTGCCATTCACAACTATTGTGTGACGGGCCGGCCATTGTTTAATGCAATCGATAAAAATGACACTTTGGCCCTTCTCCAACTGTGGACACTGCTGTTTGATAACTGCAGCTAAGCTTTTTCTTTTAAAAGGTATCGCTTTCTCTTGAATATAATCAAAGCAAATCTTAATGAAAACTTAAATTCTTAAGCACTGATGGATCGCTCGTAAAACTCGATAAATAAAGATAAGAAATGATGAAAAAATACAACTCATTCAATTCCTTTAAATTAGTAACTATTATCACTTGTTTCTATTTTTAAGCTAACTGCATTGTTTTATTTACACGAATAAAGAGTTTTTCTAATTCAAATAAAATACAGTTACACGCTAAACAAAAAAATATCAAATTGAGCTACTTTATCAATTTTCTATGTCCAAAATTCAACAAAGGTAAAAAATAGAGCTTGTCCGTGACTGTGCCACCCTATATGTTGGCGTGAATAGCTATTATTGAATCGCATTAAGTTAATACAACCATGAATAATGGGAACGCTTTATTACAATTGTTGTCTCCTGATTTAACCGCGGTTTTCATTCAGAGGGTCGAATTAGGGGTAAAAAGTGATAGACTTTTTTATTTACTTTTAAAACACGACATCGGTCAATTTTCTGTTACGAATATTTCATGAAGTTTGTTTTGTGGTTCGACTTTCCCAATGTCATTCGATTTAGTTTTCTGCTCTAACCAACCCATAAAGAACAAGTTTGGTGATCACTGTTTATTTCATCGTGATTTACGAAACTTTTACTAGTCAATAAGTAAGAATGTGGCTTAAGTATGGTATATTTTTTTTCTTAACTTACCTAAAGAAATAAATAACTTATCAAAGTTTTTCTGCAGTATAATAATCGGAGGTTATTGTATTATTCAGTACCAGAATACAATAAAAAGATCAGAAATATAATTTGTTTTTTTTTTTATTAGTTGGCATTATAATTTTTTTTTAGGGACACATGTGGCACTGATCATTCAAGAAAAGTAGAGAAAATTATTGTAAGCAATAAACTACATTTCTTAAAATGAATAAATACCAATTTTTATCAGTGGGATATTTGGCTATAAATAATGTTATTTACTTTTGAATACCCGTATTAATAGGGATAGATGAGCACTTATTATGTTATTCAATACAATATAATATCAAGATTATCCAATGACGTCCTATGTTGTAAATAATTTCAAAGGCTCTAGTGGCTTCAGACCTTCAATTATAAATTACGTTCAAAGCAGTTGAATAGCGAGTAATTTTGTTACTTTCAGAGAAATTTTGCGTTCGGTACAAGTGAAGAGCGATTGTTAAATTATTACGTATCAATTGTATAATAGGCGACTCATTTTTTTTCTGCTATATCATCTAGATTTTGTTTACTCGATAATATATAGAAAAGTACGTGTATCCTTTTTTATATTTGCAGGAACTTGATTGAAGCGATAATTTGTTAATAATCAACAGCCCTCTATTGAATCTTTTGAGAAAACCACCACAAATTAACCTGAGTCACAAAATATGTAAATGTTTGAACAACGTAACCTTTTCATAAATTATAATGTAAAGAGCGTTATTTAGAATGAAAAAATCGGAATAAAAAAAATGCCTATATGGCTCTCCGTTTATGACTTGTACCACAGCACACATTTAAGGATGGTTCATTGTGACCAATACAGAAAGTAAGGGCGAACCCGCTTTCAGTCGTGTTCGAGGAAATCTTACTTATGATTCCACCTGAATGCTTTCACATTTTCATAGTTCTATGGTCGAAACAAACTTTTCATTTATAGTCTACTAGCTTCTGCCCGCGACTTCGTCTGCGTGGACTTCGGAATTGGATCCAAAAAGAAATGAATAATGTAAAAGTAATGAAAAATGAAATAAAATTTTCACCCGTGTTATAGCTTGCGCTGTAATAGAGAAAAATACCAAATTTCAATGCTGCCCACGGCTTAGCTCGTAAACAATTTTCAATTTTACCCTCGGGAAATACTTAAGGAATCGGGATAAAAGGTAGCCTATGTTCCTTTCCATATCAAAGGCTACATGCATGCTTAATTTCATCCAAATCCGTTCAGCCGTTTTGCGTGATTGAGTAACAAACATCCAAACATCCACACTCTCACATTTATAATATTAGTAGGATAGAACTACTACTGTGATATACCGCAGTAAGATTCATTTCTTTCATTTAGAATACATACTATCTTAAATCGTTCAAGTTGACCAACTTATAAACTCTAATTTACTACTAGGTACTTGTGTCAATTACCATATTTGAAAAACATATTTTAGTTATTTTTCGATTGCTCTATTATTGACTTCATTTGTCTTTTGTAGTGGCCGTAACTGGGTGTCAGGGAAATAAACAACTGGAAATCTGCCCGCCCGTGGGTTGCCTTACTACAAATACAACTTATTTTGTACGTTGTTTTAAATAAACATTAACACAATCAATCGATACGGTTCAGTCTATCCTTACGAGGAATTACTTTGAATAAATAAACAAGTTTCTGCTTCCTTAGTAAAATTTTCAACATATTATGATTTTCATCAAATTTAGGTAAACTTATTATTTATACGTACTCGTAGGACTAGAGATCCCACAACACCCTCAACGTAATTATATGAGCGGCAAAGCATGGCCTCCATGATTTCTATGGCTGTTACGTGAATAGTAAGATTTGTAAAGCTTGTAGGAGTAGGTTACCCATTTTTCTACCCCCTTTTGTGTGTCGCCCTCATTCTCCGGCGCTTTGCGGACTCCGATGTAAAGTGTCGCGGTACGGAACTTCTGTATCTAATGCCACTGTGATTATCCTCTATGCATAGTACGAATGTTATAAAGGAGACGTAAAGTTATGTCGGTGGCAGGTAGAAAAAAGGTTAAGATGTATTTTGATTTGTTTTACTGCAATCCGAATTCGAAGCAGCGGTAGCCTAATGGCTAGGGCGTCGGACTTGCGATCATGTGGTTGCGGGTTCGAATCCCACCCATTACACTACCGACGTGAACCCACTCGTAACACAAGCATCTTAGCTTAGCACGAGGGGTTAACGAGATTACTAGTAATGTGTGACCCACATTGCTAGTAATCTTTAAAAAAGAAAAGGTAGTAGTAGGTGAGGAATAAATGAAAGCAACAAGGTACTTAAATACTGCTAAGCCCACTTCCTTACTAATATTACAAATGCGAAAGTAACTGTCTGTGTGTTAGGCAATAACGCCTAAACTACTGAACTGATTTTAATAAAATTACGTCACGGGAATTAACGTGAACTCATGCATTAACTTTTTAAGGCTTGACGTACTGAACTGATTTACAATACGGTCGACCAATCTTGGCGAGCCAGAAAAGAGATACAAGACAGTTTACGTGAGATGCAAGTACACATAAACGGTAGGTGAAAAAGAGACGACAGTATCTTGTATCGCTTTTTAGACTCGCCAAGATAAGCGGCCGATTAAAATACTGCCTATACTAGGTATGCCCTTTCTCAGGCTCTAGACTATCTAGTCTAGAGTAGTCTAGAGCCTAAGAAAGGGCATAGGCTTTTGCCGCGATAACCGAAACCTACGCGGGCGGGGTCGCGGGCTACAGCTAGTTTAATATATAAAGTTATCTTACTTTATCACATAAATAAATAACATATCATAAAAATAAAACCATTACAATGTATTACGTTACTCTGAATAACATTTACATTTTACAATACAAAATAGATAAATTGAAACTCAGTCAATTTCGATTCAGTTCAGTAAAAAAACCGTGGGTGTCATTATAGAGACTTCGCAATTCACAAAGAACGCCTTTATAAATAACAAAAGCTCTATTATATTATGCGCACCTGATTAACAATACAACCACAGATATTCACAGTGAATATAATAAACGTATTGATGAACAACAGAAGCTGCAAAACACCATCGGTAGTTCGATCGTGTTCAATTACGTCGCACTGTAATAAAGTAATGAAGCGATGGTAAAGTAGCACAAAGACATCAATGCTCCTGTATAATCAAGATCTCTATTCAATGAAAGTATACAAAATCATCAATAAATTATAAACTTAGATAAAGAGGTTTTATGATGTGCTAAATTAGTTTTAACCATAAGGGGCAGTCTTTGCGTTTTACCTACTACCTATGAACTAGTTACGCCCGCGGATTTCCTTGAACTTTGATACGATAAAAGTTTCCTATATTTTAATCCAGTTCATAAAATATTGGTATACCCGAATACATGTTAAGTCAATTTATTACTTTTTGTGTTATGAAGTAACAAACATAAATTCTCCATCGTTCAGTAACATTTAATAAACCAACGCAATACTGAAAAAGTCTTTCTTCAGTAATGTGCGTAAGTTATATCAGGTATAAAAACAAGATAATGCGTCTAATCCGAAAATAGAGTAAATATAAATAAATCTAGCTGCAAACACCATTAAGAAACAAACAATCGGCGCTCTGATGAATTTCGGTTTATGTTCCACGCCGTAGAGTCTTTGTGGCTCTACTTTCAGCAACACAATAGGGACAAAAGTTATTCAACGACAATGCGAGCACCAAATACCGATCGCCCTGCCCCCCTACACCCTCTGGTACCCTGGTACCTAACCATTGTTTACTTTAATACTCTACTTTGTATATTATCGATAGACACTGTAATTGCGAATTTTATTTAAAGCAAAAAGTGTCGTCTTTTATTCATAGACAATATTTTTATATTTCCATTAAGTATTACTCCGAACCTTCGCAATCCTTAAATAGTCTACTAAATTCAAAGAAATTGATATTAACTAAGTACCTAGGTTGTTTTGAACGCTTATATTATTTCCAATGCCGGTTTTATTAGAAACAGATCATGGAAATACTTTGACTTGTGTTGTTCATCCTTTTCTCTTTTCAAATCTTGCTTACTTTTAACTTCAAGGTGACTAAAAGATTACAAAAAGCAGGATAAACATCATAAAATTTAACAAACATTTCGTATCAACAATTTTCAATTTACTTCTCGGCAATGATTACTCGATAGCTAACTTTCTCTACACCATTAAAACGAGCCATCGTTTGCAAGATGACATCATGCTTAACAATATTTCGACAGTTACTATTCACGTCGGCAGCATTGTTACAAAAAGCCTGAGCGTTCCTACAAAAGCTGTAAAGAATGAATGGGAGTGGGTGGGGAGGGGGGAAGTCAATTCAATAGGAGAAAGAAGGGATGTGTAGTTATGTAAGTATGTTTTGTGGTGCGTGCCGGGGATCCGACTTGAGGATGCTGATTTTAAATTTTAGACGATGACATTGGATATATTAGTTTTTAATATATTAATCATAAATCTTGTATGTACATTCATTGAACTACTGACTCCTTTTGAACCCTTTTGCTGATGACGTCTAGAATAATACAACGAGAAAAAACTTCTTAATCACGTTTCAGATAATCAGTATAAACCACACCACCAGAACATCTAGAACATAATATATGACAATCTATAAATGAAAATCAATTGACATTAGGACAGTTAAAGTAGGAAAATCGCAAATAAATTTTCGGCGAAAGGTTGTGTTAGTGCTTAAGTAAAGACTTTGTAAATGCAAACCGTATTCACAAAGTCTTAAAAAATTTATGTTTCTTTTTGGTATACATACAAACTTATGTCCCAAGCAGCCTCTCCCTCAACGAAATTTAAGCCTTTCAAATATCCAATATAACTATGGCCCGTTTAGCAAGGCTTGGAGCTCAGGTAAAAAGTGTATGCAAAAAGACTAATAGTGCGACACTGAACCTGCTGGCTAACCGAAATTATCTAATAAGATCCTGCTAAGAAAAATTTTTGTTTCAGTGTGTGTTCGAAAACGTGGATTGGCCCATTGAGTTAGGAGTCACGATACATTAGTTGACGTGTATAAATCTCATGAAAATGTTTAGTTAAACGCCAAAGAACGGCATCAAAACTTTGTAATAAATATCATCGGAGAAGCATTGTCTACACACTTGATATAGAACAGTTATAAAGGTAAGTCAAAAGACCAAGAGTCAGTTGTGTCGATGATGCAACTATAACCACAAATCCCATTGACATTTTTCTATTCTTTCATGGCATACATTTTTTGTTGCGCAGATTACTGCCACACATAGACTGCGATGGCTGTTCCCTAGAAATGTTTGATTACCCTCAGATTTTTATTTTCATTCATACTTTTAGAAAATCGTTTTTGGCATTGGTACCGAACATTTACCTCACGGTAGTATTTGAGGCCAGTTGAACAGCCAGTTAGTGTTAAAATGAAACTACACTCATAATGGTCATAATCCTTGAATGTTGAATAATACAGTACAATAAAGAAATAATGAGAAAGCAATGTACAAATAGCAGCATCAATAGACGGGCCAGCCTAAAACGCCTGCACTATACAACAGAATGTTGACATCCACCTACATGTTTCTATTACATTTTCAAATAAGCATGACTAATGACTTCTTAACAAGCAGTTTCTTTTAGTAGCCCCTCAGTGAGTGCTAAACAAAAGTCGTAGACTCACTGGCGGTTTCACGAACAACTTTAGTGTGACCCCACAAAGCTGTGGAACGTCATTTAAATGCACACGTTTCATTGGCTCTGAATGCTTCAGGGAAGTAGAAAAAGAACGGGCCAATTACGACGCTTTTGTGACGCATACTCTTTGGGTCTCGAGTGTAACTTTATGTGTGGGGATTTGTGGGTTTTTATTCGGTTTTGGCGTCTGTTGAGTTTCACCCATAACGGATTTTTTGTTGGTAAGAAATTAGATTTATTTTTCAATAGTATCTGATTTTATTTACCACTATTATAAATTTTAAAGTCTACCTGGATTGCATAAACTGATGGCGCCTTAACAAATGTGTACTAAAAGCAAACATGCTGCCAATAACTAAAATATGCCGATGATACTGGATTAATGTGAAATTATTTTAATTGTGTAATAAACTGTGTATCAATAAAAATACTTTAGTTTAGATAAAAAAAAATATCTTGGCTTGGCAAAAAAAGTCTGTAGAAGCAAGCAGATAGGAATCCGCTAATGGCCGGCAGCTACTACTCGCCCAAGGCAGTAACCGCACCGCAAAAGCTTCTGTCGACTACCTAGATTCCTTTGCTTTTACTCAAGAATAATTTAAAAGATATTTACTTACGTTTAAAAATCCTTTTACAACATTATTAGCAGTACATACTTGATTATTTGTTTGTATCGCCTAAATATAAATTTTTCAGAACTCATAGTTGTTAATTTGAAGACCTCCGTAGTCGAGTGGCGTACACACCGGTTTTCAAGGTGTCGCTAGCTCTGAGGTCTCGGGTCCGATCCCCGGACGGGTCAATGTAGAAAAAAACACTTTTCTATATTGTCTCGGGTCTGGGTGTTTGTGGTACCTTCGTTGTCTATGATTCCATAACACAAGTGCTTTAGCTACTTACTTTGGATTCGGAGCAATGTATGTGATGTTGTCCATTATTTAATTTTGGTCATACTTACAAACAAAGAAGTTAATATTACACAAAATAATGATTTTAGGATTTATAAACATCAGATTAATAAGCTCCATACTAAGCAGTAACATGTACAGATGCACCGCGATGGCCCTTCTAGATCAGCGCTCACATAATCTGTGTTCCGATCAAAATGCATTTATGGTGTTGGTCGTTCGTTAGCCGGCCGTCAATACGGCTCTCAGTCCACCGGCTATAAATTTAGTATTGAGCGGACACAACAACAAAGCGCGTTTTGTCTTGCAAATGAAAACGCGCACATTTCGCGGTATTGTGCGCGGCTGTTTCGGTGCCCGCCATTATTAACGGCGAACATGAAAGACAAAAGGTTCGTCTGCAGCACTGAGGCTGGCCTAGATAGCGGATTATTGTACTAACACAATAGGAGCGTTAATTCCGCGACTCGTACCATTATTTTGTTGTTTGCAACTTTATCGCGTTTATCGATGTGCCGCGCGATTGGTTTTTGATGGTTCATTTGGTGTGCTATTATTGTGTTGTAATATTATGAAACGTGACGGTAAAAGGCTTTTTGTATGATTTAATATGTGCCGCCGGTACTTATGGCGGTAATTTTGCATTACATGTGTCTGACCTACGTAATATCTGAGCACATGCGGAACTACCTCGTGTGATAGTAACGCCTTAAGGCTCTTCTGGTAAACCCTAAGCTGGCAGGAAGCTGTCCTTTCTTTTAAATCTTGTTTATTTATAAGTCAAAGTCACACGTACTGTGATATATTTTTTGTACTTAATTTTATAACATGCGTACAAAAAGACCCGCATAATTATGACGTGTGCTCTTCACTATACTCAACTGATGGGTTAAATCTAAAATAAAATAAACTGGTCCCAATATCCGCTGCGTATTGTCGCTACACGATAAATCTCCAATAAGAATTTGTCGTGTGATAACAACTGTAGGAGATCCAATATTTAAATAAATCCCAATAGGATTATGTGACGGTAATATTAAAAAATCTAACTAGTATCTATATCATCTTAAAACTATCACTTACCGCAGTAATTAGCAGGAAACCAGGTATTCCAATAAATTCCCAGTTAGCACAACACATCCACAATAATCCACGTCCACATAAAATTCGCACAAAAAATATTTGACCCACAATAATCACGATCACACCAAAAAAAGTAAAAGAAAATTCTTAAATTGAACGTGGCGGGAAAACAAGTTGACGGAAAAGTTCGTAAGGTTCTATGTCGGATGTTGCGTCGGTACGAGCACTCGTGTTGGAAGCCGGGCACAGACTAAACGTACCGGCTGCCGGCCGGCGAGATTGCTTGGGTAGTTGGGTGCTTGCCTGTGGTTTTGCCGCGCACGATCGTCGCGCATCCATCGTGATCAACATTTACCCTTTCGTATACCCTTGCATAATGCACTACTCTCTTTAATATAATTAAACATACTTTTCTTTAGTAAATTATAGACGGAGCAGAAAAATAAATTGTTTTGTGCAACAAGACTGTTAGAGAACATGTGACAGTAACAACTGGTGTTGTCCATCATTAAATTTATTGGACTTAAATATGACATAAAATTATATTTTAGTAAATTAGAATTGACGTAAACAGGTTTATGAGGTTTTTATTATCATCTATAGTGTAGTAAGTTAGACTATCTACTTTTTAGTAATGGGATACATTTTATTAAATTCTTATTGTACCTAGAATTAATACAATAACGGTCATTGTTATCCGTTTTCTATACCCTGAACACTTACTGGAAATAAAACGAACCGAACACTAGCAACAATTGTTTTCTTATAAGAATCGTTCTATACAAAAACACGAATAGTAACTCTGTAACACAATAGTGCGTACGACAAATAAGATATGTTCCATCAAAGGAAGAAGCCAGAGATAGCAGGAGCAGATACAATGTGGAAACGTTGGGTAATATGTCCGACTACAATGGCGCGAACGCGAGACACAAAGCCGCGCCGCGTATTGTGTGGACGTGCACAATACACCTTGCATACACACATATAACCACTAATCATACATCCCACACACTAATTGCCAAAACATTATCCACCTTATTACAAACCAAAAAGGCCCCATTACTTTAATTCAAGCCGCATCTATAACGTTGCTTTCATCTATTGCGTGTCAAAATAACTGATATTAATGGAAACAGTAGTTTTCTGTTTGAATTGATCTTTCATTTGTGCACATGGCCTTGTTGATTGTTAAAAGGTAATTCGACCATGTTTTTGTTACATATCTATGCTGGTACAAGCTTGATTGACCACTTACCATACATGCTTGTACGTAATATCCACCTACTCAAAGTATTTTTTTTTATTAGTCTATGCTGTCCTACTAATGGGTAAAGGCCTCCCCAAGCCCGTTTATAACTTGCTGTATACATATTTATTTACTTATAGTATATAGGTAGTATTCCCACCATTTAAATGTAAGAATACCAATAAACTCAAAATAACCCATTCGTAACCATAGTAAATAAGACACATTTTTGTTTAATAACCCACTTCATTATCATCAACAGCTCAAGTTGAATAAAACAACAAAATGACTGTCGTAGACATTCGCGTAGCATTTCGTAGCACTTTGAACGTCTACAGTATGCATTCAGATTCGCTGGCTAGAACTTCTTACTCTTATTCTTTTAACGAATAGTGTAATGAATGATTTATATTAGCTAAATAAGTCCAAGGAACTTTTTTATTGGGCTGTTACTTAACGTAAGTACAAACGTACAAAAAAATTAGGGAATTTTACAATTTTTCAAACATCTTATGTCGTAACAATGTATGACAATAATATCTACAACCCGCCGTAATTTCAAAATTGCTTGGTAAAGAAAGACGTGAGTGACAATATAAATTTCAATTTCACAAAATGTAACTGAATCCAAATCGAAACAAAATAATACACTCAAAATCTATTTTCACAACAATGGTCCAGAATTGTAAGTATTCACGTGTAAAATTTAAAAGTAGATAGGTACAAAAAATAAATAAGTGTGGAGGAATAAAATAAGTTTCGCGGTGGACCATTGTGCGGAGGGCGGGCCGCCTCCTAGTCCAAACAGTATTTCCATTGTGTCTGCCATTACCTAGCCCTCTTTTCGTCTTTTGTATTCGCCTCTCCTATTGAAGTGAGACCTTCCCAATGACGCTTTATGGCCGCTTTGAAGTATGCAAGATATGGCCGGTACTCGTATATCTACATGATTCTAAAATATTAGGCGGCTACATTGTTATGTTATCCTTATAAGTCGTAGGTACCTTTAAAGGTTTTTTTTTCTAATTTATTTTATTAATATAATATCAATGTAGAAGTACTGTTTAATAAAAATTATACTAGCAACTGCCCCGGTTATTCAATCCCCAAATCAGTAGAGAGAGAATAAACAGTTGTTTAATTCGCTGTATAAGGTGGCCACAATTTCAATAAAAGAATTGTGCGTGGAAAACACAAAACTAATTCGTAAATCAAACCCGCGGAAGTCAGCGCTGATGTAAGGCACGTATTTTTAGGGTTCCGTAGCCAAATGGCAAAAAACGGAATCCTTATAGATTCGTCAAGTCTGTTTGTCCGTATGTCACAGCCACTTTTTTCCGAAACTATAACACCCGTATTTATAAACAAGCAATTACTTGCTGCTAAGTAATTTCTTAATGAAGTCATTACTTGAGGATAGAATACTTCATTGAAGAATCTTATTCTATAGTTGAGTAATCTACGTTACTTATTTAAGTAAATGCTTGAGTAAACAGCAACGCTTGATAGTTGTTTCCTCTGGTAACACTAATTTACTGCGTTTTGTTTCATTAAAAGGTAAAAGTCAGATGTAGATTATTTTACTTTAACAACTTTTAATATTACTTAAATTAAACTTTACTTTATAATTAAGATAAAATTATCTTTAAAAAACTCATTTTGATTAATAATATACTTTTTACAATTAATTATTTCTAAAGAAAAAAAGTGATTGTTGGCTGAAACAAAACGTTTGACACGACATAACCCTACAAAAATAGAATGTATCATTTTACACTTGAATTACTTACTGGCATTGTAACTTTTATTTTCCTATCCTATAACTCACTGTGTACAAACATATTATTAATATATAATAAACAAACAAGTGAAACAACTAACAAGTGAGTTCAGTGAAGTAAAGTCGAGCTGAGTCTAGCATTTCGGCTACATAATATAATGTACTCTGTGTTCGGCTAGTTAAAAATTTGTCTGTTGTATTCTTTTGGTGTACCTAATTGAAAATTAACAAAAATTTTAATTATGTCTGAAGTAGACAGGAAAAAACCATTTTCCAGTCTGGAAAAGGATTTATTCCTAAATATCATTCAAAAATACGATGCTATTTTAACCTCCAAACAAACCAACGCTACGAGTGCTTTGAAGAAGAAACATACATGGGAGAAAATAAAAGAGGAATTTAATGACTCCTCTATTGTTAGTCAAAGGGTAATATATTGTTTATACGTACGCTATGCTTTACTATAATTAAATTAAAGTACCTATGCTTTGTTATAATTTCATTGTATAGCATGGTCTTTTTTACACGACTGCCCAAAAATTTATTGTTGTTTTTATCATGACGTGTTATTTATATAGGTACCTAATTATTTAGTTTGTTTTCAGGCATCTACAAAACAACTAACAAAATTATGGTACAACATGAAAGCTAAAGCGAGGGAGTCCAAAACAAAGGAAAATGTTCGCTACTTAACTGGTGGTGGGCCACCTGTTATGGACATGGATCCTATTGATGCCAAGGTGATGGATATTGATAAAAATATCCTTACTAATGTTGCGGTGGATATTGATAGTGACATTGACGGTAAGAGATTATCCTGTTTAATACTTTATCATACCTACATAAAGTCACAATGTTTCCTTCAGATTTAATTTGTCATGGATACTTCCATGACCAAGGTATGAAAAGGGGCACAGTATTCGATAACCTAGAGCCATCCATTAATTAAAAAGATGTGGGTGTATATTATATTTAGTATTTTTAGTGTTACTAACCAAACCAAATTAGAAAGTGATCACGAAAGGAGCTTTGGTGTCTGTCTGTCTGTCACACTCAATTATAATCAATTAGCTTAAAAAGTTGCATTTTGATTATTTTATTCTTAATGTCAGTTTACAGAACACTGTTTGTGCAACTATGACATGCACTTGTGCAGCATTTTTTTAAATAATGAGCAACTCATTTTTAATTTCAGGAAGTGTATTCATATTAGGAGATAATAATAATGAAGCATGGAGTAAAACACAAAATGTAAATACAGAAGTCACACAGGAGACTATGGAAGAAAAAAATGACACAGAGTACAAAACACCTATCAAAAAGAGGGATGAATATTATAATATAAAAACTAATAAAATAGATTTATTGAAATGTAAAATATTGGAGGAAGAATTACAATTTAAAAAGAAATTACATGATGAAGAACTTAAAATTAAAATATTAGAGAGGGAACACAAGGAAAAATTGTTTAAATTAGAATTAGAAATAAAGTTAAAAGAAAATAAGTATTAATAAGTATTTCTTTTTTGTTATGTATTCTGGTATACAATAAAGTGTATATAAATAAATAAATAAATAAAATACTCTTTTAATTTTAATGTCCCTTATTTATTTCTTTAAAATGTATAATAGCGAGAAATTATATTTGCTCGAAGTACCAAACCATCACTGGTACTCGTAGTGGTCATACTAGAAGGCTGAGAATTATTATAAATTATGTTTAACATGTCATCGTCATCTTCAAAAATGTCGTTGGCTTTCACTGCCATGTTATGTAGCACTGCACAAGCCACTATGACATTGGCTGTTGTAGATAGTTTAGTTGCCAAGCCATTTTGTAAGCATGGGAATCGTCTTTTCCACACTCCGAATAAACGTTCCACTGTATTTCTGGATCTTATTTGCACTTTATTATATCTTTCCTCTTGTGGAGTTACAGGATTTGAAATTGGAGTCAATAAATGTCTGAAATAAAGAATATTTCATTGTCAATAAACTAGGGATATTATAGGGGATAATTCATTAACTTTCCATACTAAAATAATTGTCAATATTTTAAATAAGGACGCCAGCAGGTCAAGCTACCCGAAACTGTAAAATTTTCCCAGTCAAGTAGTCAACCTTGAACCTTATGCTGTAAAGTTGAAAATCTATTAAAGAAATATGACAAATTGTAGTAGCTTGATGTGCTGGCGCCTGTACATTCAATTTGTTTGTATGATCTTATTGATGTAATTTCTCTAATTACCTGGTGCAAGGATATCCTCCATCTGCAAGTAATACCCCATCAATTTCGTTATTGCATAACCTCATATTTAATCGCGAATTCCTGAAGATTCGGCTATCATGAGTACTGCCTGCCCAACGCACTACTATATCATAAATCATTAAATTAGGTCCACCAACTACTTGGACATTTAATGAAAAATAACCTTTTCTGTTCCGGTACTGTTCTGTGTGCACAATGCCTCTAGGTTTGGTGATTTTAATATGGGTGCAATCGATTGCCCCTACAATATTTTTCAGCCCAGGTGCTCTTCCTATACAACCAAGGTTTTCAAAATCATTCTTGATTTTTCCTAAATTTACTGGAAACTTAATGAAATCATTCATTTGCAACGCCAATGCACGAGTAACTCTCTTCACTATATGACACACTGTCGATTGTGAAATGTGCATGAGATCTCCACATACAATCTGGAAGCTACCAGTGGCATAAAAACGTAAGGCCGTTAGTAACTGGCACAGTGGACTTACAGGAAGCCCTCTTTGTGTCTCTGATTGTAAAGAGTCCCTAATTGTCGGTAAAATGACATTCATCACAACACTTTTCGAAAAGCGAAATCTCTTTTTGAAACAATCTTCTGAATAATCATGAAATGGATCCACATCACGAAAGTAAACTTTTCGTTTTCGGGGCTCAGCAACTTCAATCTCCGGTAGTATATCGTTATCGATATCATCTATAACACCAAAAGTCGCTTCGATACTTTCCATTGCTAAGTATAACCGCAAAATCAAACGCAAAATGGTGCAGTTCTAATGCTTAAGTAAAGAAAATGGTGACTATTACTTGGCTAAGAATTCTAACTTTTGACAGTTCTAACTTCAAGCAATTACTAAACTATAGAATAAAAATCATTACTTGAGTAATTACTTTTACTCAAGTAATTACTTTTACTTGTTTATAAATACGGGTGTAAGAACTATAGATTTAAAAAACATAGAATTCTGCCACTACCATGTTTATACATTTATGAAATTTGTGTATTGATTTATAAGCACCCTAATTTGTTTGATAAAAATATTGTAAAAATTACGAATAGAAATTGCAGGTTTTCCCAGAAAATCTATGTACCTAATCAACGTACAACAGTGTACAGTAGAAATTCTTTCTGCATGGCTATTCCTATTTTTAATAAATTACCAAACTGTTTAAAGCCTCAATATAAATATGTTTAAACTCGAACAATTTTTATTCTGCTCGACAGTAGGTATTACAAGACCCTGTTTTTTTTTCGTTTTTTTATTGAAGCATGGAATTACAGAATGTTGCTTAAGTAGGTAATTGTTAAGCAGTTAGATAAGAAATGACCGAACCTCATAGGATACCTACTAGCTGACCCGCAAAACGTTGTTCAGCCATATTAAATAAATCTGGAGAGAGCCACCCCTATCACTTAGGGGTATGGGGTATAAAACTTACCACTACAAATATGCACCTAAATAAAATAGACTTAATTTATGCACAAATAATTTGTTTAGTGATGTTTCTCGTTCAACCACCATACGTTAATTAAGTAATCTCTATCGTCATATTATAATACAAGGAAATAACATATTTATAGCTTACAGATTTGGTGCATATAAGAGCTATCAGGGCTAAAACTTTAGTAGGTATTGTTATAATTAATTAGCGCAGATCCAAGTCGCTGTGGCCGAAATCGGCCAGGATCGATATATATAATAATATATATATATACTGTTATAATTGTATGTTGATGAATAAACGGAATTGATGGTGATTTCCTATTAAATTATTGATTACAATTTCGCTATGTGAATACATATTTATGCTCGTGACTGTACACATACCTCAGTGACTCATAATAAATTTCTAGTGAAGGCAAATTAAACAACCCAACACAGACACACGATGGGTTTGGTTTCGTTACAGCCCATCGCGTACCAAAACAGTGCTCGCTTTTATGGAAAAAAAAACTCATATTGTCACTCACTATGAGTTTTGGTTAAGCACATGTTGCGGAAATGAATTACAGGAATTGTTTTATCATCCGTTCTGTCTAATTCAGCCTCCATTCCGGTCTACCATTATATTATGTACGTCTTGTGGTTCGATCTACTAAAAAGACACAATCTCAAAGTTATACAACCTATTAAAAAAAATTGCTTGTTGGTTTGGTTTTTGGTTTCATTGAAATTGACTTTTACTTGACGGCTGCTGCACCTGCAGTTCTGTTCTGTCAAACAAATCAATTTTATTGCATTGATCTTGGATAGTTAATTGTTTGTGTTTTACTAAACATAGAGTTAATTTCTTTGGCCTGCAAGTTTGATTGTGTATATCATGAAAATTTCTTGAATATATGGATAGCAGTTGAATAGGAACAGGTAACTTTAAACAAAAATCTCAATTCAGGTCTTACAATGGATTAACAATTTTTCAGTGACGCATGTCGGTGCTTTTGTTTGAACGATGCGTTATTTAGATCAAAGTAATCAAATACATTTTCTTATTTTAGATTTGCATGATGGACTCGACTCTCGACGCGTCCTTAGTGACGCAATCAATAAACTATCATGGGCAACAACTGCAAAAAACGTGGGAATCGGAACGAGGAGAAGAAGATTTATCAAAAATTGGTGTTCTGAATTCCTTAGACTTCGCTGTTTATCAGTCCAGGCATAAGCAACTGACATTCCAGGATCGTGGCAAGCGCCTGAAACTGCACCAGTTTATTGCAAAGGAGGCTGATGCATTATTTGACACTTATGTTACGGAAGAGAAATCTTCGACATCCAGTCTTGTAACTGAACAGCTTGTCCCTGAAGACAGTGAGTAGTCAACAGCTTCTTCGTTTACACAAAACATTCACCAGTATTATAATTAGCCAAAGCAATGGCAACAAATGCATGATCAATAACCAGCAAAGCTATGCTATTACTTACCTTAAACCATGCAAATTTACATGTAAACTTTTGTTACAGATTTATTTGCATTAATGCCACCATTTGAAACATTCTTAAATGTTGATAAAACTGCAAGATTAAGACATTTCTTTGATGTAAGTATTGAAAGTTTTCCCATAGTTGATCAGTTTTTAAATGTGCCTAATATAATTGACAACAGATTTACTTCTTATTAAAAAAGACCAATTAGAGTACAAATACACTTATGGTTATTACTACTGCTTAATCTCTCTAATCACCGCTAATGAGACACAATTGATTTTCTATTGTAATGCGGCAACCGGTCAAAAAGGTTAAAAAAAACTAAAACTCTTTATTTTAGAGTCTGGAAACCGGGGAATTGATCATAGGAGCAGTAATCAATAGGTCTGCATCTGGTATGATGCTGAAGGTTCTGTGCACTGTGGGGCCTACCTCCAGATATGTAGCTGATATCAATGTGAAGGTAACCAACTTACGATTTCAATTAATATTTGATAAGAATTTTTAACACGAAAAAAGATAAAGATAGTATATAAAGTATTAAAAAAAATATTTATAATAATAGGTGCAACTGCAAAGTTCGACAAAATGTATGACGATTGCACTATATGATTATATTTCAGGCATTTTTACCAGTTGCAAATATCATACCAGCTGTTGACAAGAAAAGTGTATCAAGAAACTACCTCATGAATGACACTGTTTGCTGTGAAGTGATTAAAGTTATCCCTGACACCGACAAAATGGTGTGCGGCATGAAGGGAGTGACGCGAAGCCCTGATGACCCTCCGCCAAATCCACCACTTGGCCTACTCAGCACCGATGACTTCCCTCTCATGTACAAGTATGTAATATGTAAATCGAAGACTGTTTCCTGTAATAACATTGTAGCTTGGTTATTTATTTCCAGGGTTTTTCTATACACCATTACCGCTGAGTAGTGAGTCCTTTGTTCATATTTATTACACAATAGTATTATTTATTCTTTAAAACAAAATTAATCAAGTAACTTAATTAATTTTGTTTCTAATGACTAAAATATAATTGTGTAATTATATTTTAGGGGGATTTAAAAGTAAAATGTTATGAACAAACAGTAAAAAACCAACATGCTTTGCTTTAACTTTTGTTAGAAGTATACAAAAACATCTGAACTTACAAATTAAAATCTAACTTGTATTTGTTACCAAAGTCATATACTGTACTGTACTGCATATTGATGGCGAAAATCTTGTTAAGCGATGCATAACACTAGTATTATGTTTCACCGTATTTATTTATTATTTAATACATATGTATTATTATTCATTATCACTTATTTATGCAGAATCACACTGTCCAGGAACTTAGATTTGTGAACAAAAATTTGGATAATGCAAGGATGTTTTTGTAATTTAAAAATGTACGGCGAGATTCCTGCACATATGTTGAGGATATTATCAAAATGTTCCAATTATTTACACATCTTTTGTTTTTTTACAATGAAATGGAAAAGGTCAGTACAAACATTATATCAGGGTCACTTCAATCATGATATGTATAACAGGAAACATGTTATTCTGTATTAAAGCTAATGTTTAACATTCCAGCATTATCTGAGACGTATTGATTGGACTTTTATAATGAGCATTTATTGGATGTTGGAGTTATTTATTAGTCTAATACATGGACTTGCTCCCGGCGATTATCAATTTAGCTGATGTGCAGCTCTCCGAGATGACTCAATAGTTCACAAGATAGCGCGGCCGTTCGCATCGTTGTGTCAGACGTAGCGCCCACGACCAGTGGGCATACGCAGCTCCCTCTATTATTCTAGGGTGTTCTTTTCTAGGTATAGCGAGGATTTTCAAGAGCCGTGTGTCACACCTGCCTTATGTTGTGACTGTAGCAAATGTCCCGGTAATATTAATGTCACATTGTCGAGGCAGCATCACCTAATCTATGATGTTATATTTATGTGTGAAAGAGATAAAATTCAAGTAACATAACATTTTTTGAACAGCTTCATTGGCACAGGTGAGGATAAATGTATGTGTGACACTAAGCAAACCCTAGGAATTAACCAATTGAAACCAGTCAATAAATAACTTCTTTGACAATGAAGAAATGTTATTAAGTTGTTATCTCAGTGATTAATGCTTCTACCTCAATGGAACATAATGTTTTAATTTAATGCTTGTTAAACTTTTCACAGAAAAACCGTGGATATGAAAGGAGAGAGTTATGAAGCCATTTTGGAGAAGAGTCCAGGCTTCAATAACCCCAACTGCATTCAATATCTTTCTGAACAGCTTGGTATCGCCAACATGCACTGCACCAATTTTTCAACTTTAAGGTATGATAAAAATGACTTAGCTTGCCCATCTTAATATTGTGTCTTAAATAACTATCTTTAACTTCTTTAATGTATTGTTCATAGAGGAGGATTTGTAGCTGCAGAATACTCAGATGAGCTCCGTCAAGCACAAGCCAGCAAGTGGGCGTTCCGCTCTGTAGCAGAAGGGATTGAACATTTTAAAGCAGGCCGACACTCAGAAGCGTTCCAATGCCTGAATAAAGCATTGAGCATTGATCCTAGGAACCTCGAAGGCCTAGTTGCGAGAGGAGCATTGTATGCTAATAGTGGAACGTTTAAAAAAGCTATTGAAGATTTCGAAACTTCTTTGAAAATTAATCCCAATCATGCCAATGCAAGAAAATATCTCGGGGAGACTTTGGTCGCGTTGGGTCGCAGTTACGAGGATGAAAATAAAATTACCGAAGCTCAAAAAGCGTATGAAGATTGTTTGGCTGTTATCCCATTCCATGAAGAAGCACAAAATTCCCTTGACTTTTTGAAGAGTAAGACATTAACCGCAAAACCTTTAATAGAACCAACTGAGTTGTTGCTGCCAGGTTTGACGGGAGCGAAGTCATTTGAGATGAAAGAAACCTTGAAGCAGCTGTTGAATCTGACTGAAAAGAAGGACAAGAAGAAAAAGAAAAAGCGCGGCAAGGGTAAGAAGAAGCGGTCAAGCAGCTCTTCATCGTCATCTAGCGACTTTTCAACTTCCAGCTCATCATCCGAATCTTCATCCTCATCGTCTGACACCAGCGGTAATTAGTAACCTGTCCATATTGATACAATAATTACAACATGTGATGATTGAATAAGTTTTGGAATTTTAAAGTATGAAGTTTCTCTATATTGTTTTAATTGCTAAAGAGGAATTATTTATTTTTATAATAATATCAAATTGTAGACAATGTTTTAACTGTACCAGGGTCTGAAGGGCCGAACCGCAAAAAGAAGCGTCGTTCACGTTCCACAAACAAGCGGCAACGTTCATTGTCCCCGCTGAGCAAGCGTATGGAGATGATGGGCGCTCCTGAGGCTGGCACGAGGACCCACAACTCGCAATTCAACCATCCTTACGGCTACCAGCCACCACCGCCTCCGGTAGAAAATATTAACCCAGAGCCGCAGCGGTCACAGGCAGATATTGATTATGAGTTGAAGGTACGTAGTAGCGACACTTATGGCCAAATATTTAGAAGAAATCAAATTTTAGTTGACCTTAATTCCCATGCTGTGTGTGACACTTTATTGAGTAAGAGTAGAGACATGGTTTTTTTTTTTTCAGGTAGATCTATAAAAAATATTGAACTTCCCTTACTTATTCAAAACTAAGATTAAGATTTGAAATGGAACATAACGATACAAATCCGATGCACAATATAGTAGCTTGTGACGTAGCAAGCCCCCTACTGGTCAACTTTAATTCGATTTATATATGTAGATTTTTGTTACTTCATTATGTAAAAGGAAATTTCTCACCAGGTCCGGAAATTCTTAGAAATGACCAAAGAAGATTCTGACTACGAAGAGAAAGTTCGTCATTATCTTGAAGAAACGGCTCAGTACAAACGCAACCGCAAAATGCAGGAGTTGGGCCAACAGCCGCAGCCCGGCGCCGACAGAGATAAGAAGAAAAAGAAGAAGAAAGACAAGTCAGTATATTTTACTAATGTTACAAATAACATTTTCAATTTTAATATTTCGACCTATGTTCCTTGGGAAAAGTGATTCAGTTTTATGCACTTGGTTACCTCGTTGAATATACGCACACCATAAAAAATATTCCTGTATTTTTTATGGCCTTGGGGAAAAATATGTGTCCAATTTATGTGTATAATTCATTTTATCAGGAAAAAGAAGAAAGATTCCAAGAAAAAACGCAAGGAACAGGAAAAAGAAGAAAAGAGGAAAGCTAAGCTCGCGCGCGCCGCCGCAAACAATGACTACAACTTGCGTGAGTTGGAGAGCATTGGAGACAAGAAACTTAGAGATGCGATCAGGTTTGTGGCTATAACAATTAAAGTCTTAGGCCGTTAGCACATGACGAAATTTATATTCGCTTCCAACCTTCGAACCCGTTTGTATCATCAATACAAACGCATCAGCCTCTACTAATGCTGCACTTAAGCAATTGACAACACAATACATATATTAATTATGTTTAATCAATATTATGATAAATAGATTAAGATCAAGGACTGGAATAGGCTTTATTTATTATTATAATATCGGCCTATAAATGTCCCACTACTGGGCACAGGCCTCTTCCCATATAGAGAAGGAATGAGCATTGATCACCATGCTTGCTCATTGCGGGTTGGCGATTTCAGATTCCAATTTTTTGGAATCCAGGTTTCCTCACGATGTTTTCCTTCACCGTTTGTCAATGATGTCTTAGAATGATTAAGAAAGTACATATAACTTTGAAAAAGTCACATTGGTACTTGCCTGGGTTCGAACCTGCAACCATGTGCATGCGAACCCGGTCATTGAACCGCTAGGCCACCACGAAACTACTTATTATTATTTATTTATTAATAAAATGAACATGATAAATGTATGACATACAACAATGTCCAACAAAACTATACACATAGTTTGTCTGTTGGATGAAAGTAAAGTATTATAAATTTACTATAATATTTCTAATATTTTAGAAGTATTATCATAATAATAAATGCTGTGTGTGTAATTCGACATATTGTGTTGAAGGCATACCTCATAACTACGCGGCAAACTACAATCGTCAGCCAACGTATTTATAAAACTGTGTTTTTTTTTTGTTATTACAGAAGAGAGCTGAAAAGCAAAAAGAGAGATCTCAGTACTGATGGCGAATATGATAAAAAGCAGGATAAAAGGTAATTGATTATGAAGAACGAATGCTTAAATCATTCATTGCAAATCTAGCGCTAATTGTACGTCAAAATACGATTTTATTGTCGTTTAATGCATGTTTCTTATTATATGTATTAGAAAGGAGTGGCGGTAGCCTAATGGCTAGGGCATCGGAGTTGCGATTATATGGTCGCAGGTTCAAATCCTACCCATGCACTACCTACGTGGACCCGCTCACACAAGCATATATTTAACTTACTAAAAGGGGTTAACAAACGCCCATTTACAAGGTCGCATCTCACGTTACTAGTAATGTTGGGTATAAGGAATATTTTTTTAGCAATGTGGGCTTACATGGGCACATTACTAAAAAAAATATTCCTTATAAAATGTATTTGTTCGGTAGGTACGCGAACCATTGATATTTTAAAGTCTGGTGAAGCAGTCAAATCTTGCGCTCAGGCTAACTACGGTTGACCTTAACAAAACCTTACATATTAAATTATTTCAAAAAAAAAACTATATATATTATAATGTGTCCGTGTTCATCAGGATGCTAGACGATATGCACGGGCTCGAGGAGTTGGAGTCGAAGCTGAGCGCGTACCACGTAATGGTCGAGAAGGAGGTGCTGCACAAGCGAGACGGGCGCGGCTCGCTCAGCCCCGGCGACCAGGCGCCGCCGCCGCCGCTCGAGAAGCCCAAGTGGAAGATGTCCATGAGCGCCGTCAAGGACGCGTTAGTCTCGCACTCGCCGCCTTCTTACCGCTTTGGCTCGCCGCCGTTTTACTTGACTCGTACAATTAGCGCGGAATTTATTAGCTTCATTTAACTATACTTCAAGTAGTTCACATTATTACATATCAATCAAATATTATGAGTAAATTAAACTAATCCTTTTGTAAATAATCATATTTCATCACTACAGAGTCAAGAAGAAGGAAACACCGGTGCCAAAAGGTTACAAAGAACATTATGCATTTGAAGACAGTTCCGATGACTCACAGATGAATTCAAAAGTAAGTATATTATAATATATCATACTAGCTGTTTTCCGCAGCTCCGCCCGCGGTCTAAATGTTTTTTTATATAATTGAGATGCAAGCTATCCTATCTTTTAAGTTGGATCAAGCTGCACACAGTGTACAAATTTGAATCGGTTAAGTAGAGTTTCGGAGTTCATCCCGGACAAACATCATGACACTAGAATTATATATAATAGAAGATGTAGGCACATGCATTATAATATTTAGTATCAGCGGCTTCCCACTTGTGATATCGCGAAAAATACGTAAGGGGAGGACCTTTTTATATAAATTAAATAGCGCAAAAGAATAAGAGTAATTGTAATGGGTTACGAAAGTAACACGATCAACCGATGAGTAAAAAAGTGATTTTACGGTTTTCCTTTAATTTAATCAACCATTTTCGCTAAACAGATTTGATCCTTAGGATTGTCCCTATCGGCATACAAATACAGCGTGTTAATTCGTCGTATTTTAGTCCTTTAGATTCTGTGGTATAGGTAGATTCAAAGTTTCAAACTGACCATAATAAATAACCCATACTGTTTATACCTACGGTTTTTTTTGTTCAGCCATCGCCATCGAACGGTGACAAGAACGTGTCGGTACGTCGCGCGATGGCCATGAAGGAGCCTCCGCCGCTGCCGAGCGCGCCGCCGCCCAACAAGCGCGAGCCCGACCCGCCCGGCACCGAGCCCTCCCACCCCGTGAGTCCCAGACAGGTTACACCGCAGCTGCCCTACCTACACTGCATTAGTCTTGTGTTCATGTTCTGCTTTAATTGAGAGTGCGACAATGTAACGAACTTTTTCATAGACTAGTTACTAATTACAGAACTAATGTAATGTTTCAGGTTCGCAAAGGCAACATAGTGTTGGACAAGTTCGGCTCCTTCCGCCTGGCGCAGGAAGGCGAGACGCCGGTGTCTGTGGGTGACGGGCGGCCCGAGCAGTTCGTGACTCGCATCAAACCTCCCTCGCCTTCTGGACGACGACCTCGATCACCTCCTTCTCCGAGAAGGCGTTCTTCGAACTCTTCGGAGGACGATAGGAGACCCAAACGCTCTAGGAGCAGGTGAGTTATTTTGGGTCCATAAAATTCAAATACTTTCTCATTTAATCAGTCTTGTATTTGTTTGGCAACGTTTGGTACATATTGTGATAATTATGTGTCGCTGTAGGTCCCGACCACGCAAGTACCGTTCACGGTCCCGGTCCCGCTCGCGCTCGGCATCCAGCGCCAGCGGCTCGGTGCCTTCACGTCGCCGGCGCTCCGCCTCGCCTCGCTCCCGCTCTCGCTCTGACGCCAGCCGCTCGTACTACTCACGCAGCAGATCACGGTCACGGTCCGGCTCCAGGTATGTTGGGTACTCATTAGACTTACTCGTCATGCACGCGTTACTTACTGCAATCGCATAACTGAATGCTTTCCTGCAGGCACCGTCGCTTCGTGCGGCGCGGCAACTGGCGCGGGCGCGGCGGGTTCGAGCGCGGCACGTACTACCGGCCTCGCTTCCACACGTACAGCGGCGGGCGAGGCCGCGGCCGCGGCGGGGGAGACTTCCGCCGCGACGACGGCCGCCGCTTCCAGCAGGAGTGGCGCGACAACCGCTCGCGCGGCGGACGCCCCTTCCGGCCTCGCCGCGGCGGTGGCGGCCGCGGACGACCCTTCCGGTGAGCACGCCCACACTGGCACATGATACACGCACGCCCTCTCACACCGGCACACCAGTACACACACCCCCGCAACACGCGTCGCGTGCTACATACAAGTGCTTTTGTTTTCAGTGGAGGGTACCGCGACTTTCGGGATCGCAGAGGCGGTCGATTCTCCAGATCCCGAAGCCCGGAAAGGCCAAGACGATCCAGATCGTACAGTCCAGAAAAACGTGATAAAGACAGGGATAGGTTCGTACATTAAGCGTTAAATTAAATAATTTTAAGCCTATATTATATATTTGTAACTCCCATTATCTGGTTCGTGTGGGATTTTGAACCATCGAGAGGCAATATTAGGGTTTTTTTATAGTTATTGCTTTTTATTTTATCTCACTATTAGTTCTCCCATTATTAAAAAAGACAGGTTTTAGTTACCCTTTTTTTTATTTGTAGCTACTCTCGTTACTCTGAACGTGATGGTCATCGTAGTGAGGGGGAATTCGAAGAACGTTTTGTGGATAGAAAAGAGTATGACGGGAAGTGGGCAGATGGAAACGAGCCCGAAAGAAACTCTCATGCTGAGGGGAAACCTGTTGAAGAAGCTCCCACAGAATAAGTTTTTATTTTACTAAGTGCATACATATTTTACTTTTATGGGTGCACACATAGTCATAATAATATAAGTACTAAACATCGAAATATGTTAGCAAATACATGTGTTTAAATTTTACCGACATTATAATATTAAATTGTATGAATTATTCATATATTTTGTTCTACAGTAAAAAGTACATTTTGAAGAATATATTTTGTAAATAAATGTGTGAAACAAATACATAATTGTTTTTTTTTCAACACCAAAGACCATCGTTGGATAATCTTGGAAAAATTATCAGAGCTTTAATTACAAAAAAATAAAAAATAAAGAGATGTTTCATGTGATGTTATTGATTTTTTGTATTCGTCTCCGTCCCGAATAGCAGAATAAAATGAAGCATGAGCAATTCAACAAAAAAAAAATGTATACGGGAGCGGGGACAACACGCGGGTAAAACGGCGGGGCACAGGTTAAAGGTTGTGTTAAAGGTTGGTATATTTTTTTTTACAAGCACGCCTCGGTGCTGCGTTTGGCTTTGCTGCCGGCGCGGCGGCGGCGCATGGCTCGCAATGTCTGGATCCGGCTTTAAGTACTCCTAAAACATAGATCTTATTGTAACTTTAGAGGTTAATTAAATAATATTAATTAGGCAAAAATTAATTGGTACATGTGCACAATGGCATTAATATTTGAAGCGGCGGTAGCGTAATCCAAGCCACTGAACTACCGAAGTGAACCCACTCGTAACACAAGCATTTAGCTTAGCACGAGCGAGGGGTTTATGGGAATACTAGTAATCTTACGACACACATTTCAAGTAGGTAAGCTTTTAAGCGCACTCCACATTCGCGCCGTGAACACCCGTGAAAGCCGAGAACCGCGAATGTGGATGGCTTTCGCGCCCGTTCACGGGCTTCACGCCTTGTTCCCCGTTCAGTATCGGTTTTTGCGCCCGCGTCAAATGGCGGCTCCACATTAGCGCCGTGAATTCACGCGCGAATTCTCGCCGTGAATTCTCGGCACAAGTCGTACCCTCCATATTCACGGGATGCTCTCAGTCGTTCGTGAAACCTGCCGCGAAATGGACGTAGAAGCTGCTGCTGCCATAACTTTGTTTGCTGTGACAAATTATACTCTCTCATCTTCCTTATTCCAGTTATTCCGTATTTTTGTATACGGATCTTGTTATTATTTAAATATTGTCTTTACATAATTATTATCTCTACATTTTTATTGTGTCTTGAAATATCTTTATCTGAAATATACTTTTAGAATTCGCTGTTTTGTAAATTGTATTGTAATAAAACTACTTTTCCGAATGGTAATGCTCTAAAAAGAGCATTTCCGTATCATTATTCCAAAATTTCGCGCGCGACTCCATTTTAGCGCGCGCGAAACGACTGCAGTCACACGTCCGTTCGCCTTTGTAGTCCGGAGTAAACTGGCACGGGGCCGTGAATGTGGATGTGTACACGTGAACGCCGTGCGAAAGGGGCGCGAACCCTTTGTCGCGGGACAAAATACCGACACTGATCGGGGAACAGGCGTGAACGCGCGTGAACCCCGCGAAAACCGTCCACATTCACGTTCACGCCTGTTCACGGAGCTTCACGGCACTAATGTGGAGCCGCCAAAAGGGTTTGCGAAGCGCGAACCTCCCGTGAACGCAAACGCATCCACACTCACGCGTGAAAACAGTAGCGAGCGAGACTAAACTGAGTCACACAGGAGTCTGGAGCCCGCATTAGAAAAATATATCTCTAATGCGGGCTCCAGACTCCTGTGTGATTCACGCCGTAATTTTGCCGCAAAGTCGTCGCGAAAAACATGTCCCTCCACATTCGCTATCGTTCAGTTCAGTTTAGTACGCAGTTTCAGTTTAGTCTCGCTCGCTACTGTTTTCACGCGTGAGTGTGGATGCGTTTGCGTTCACGAGAGGTTTGAGGCGTTCACGGGAGGTTTGGGAGATTTTTGTTTTATATGCGACGCATATAATACAAAAATAAACTTAAAATCGATTTACATTATGAAATGTGATATTGGGTATCAGTTTTGTGTGTTTCCGACGATAGTTCTTTCATGATTGAAAATTTGACCTTTTTGATGAGTCAATAATTAAAAAATACCAAGAAGAACGCGGCACTATGTCTCCACCCAAGCATGACTACAACAAGCGCGCGGTGAGGACGTTGGGTTGCATGTAATTATAACCGTTCTCACTTTGATATTCTATCTATAATCTTGTACTAAATCCTAAATCATGCTAATATTTATGTTTCATAGACTAGTGTTAAGTACAGAATACACATGCTTGAAATTAGCACGGAAGCATTCTAGTAATGACCGAGTGCCAGTAGAAGCATTTATGTTTCTAGAAAATGGCTTAATAGTTTGAGTGATCAGTTTGAAATGCATGCTAATTTCGAGTATGCCAATAAGCATGCACGTTTGCTAGCATATTGTGTATCTGTATGTGCTGTATCATGCATGTTTGAAATCATGTACACAAATATAAAATTTTAAAGGCAGTTATACGCCACTTATTGCTTTTCTACCCGTGCGAAGTTGGGGTGGGTCCGCCAGTAAATTATACATAATTTAATTAAAATGAAATCCTGCAAATAGCTTATTTTTACTAAACGTCTGTGATTTTTAATAAACGTGATAACTGGTGATAAGTTAATCACTTTGGCAACACTGATTTATCTCGTCTGCGCCATTCGGCTCTTCGCCATTTTGACTTTTGAGTTTTGACGTGAGTGAAGGAAAGTAAGGATCAAAGGAAAATTCGCTATTGCTTCTCGTGTGATTTAATAATATGTGGT
Organism: Plusia festucae; assembly: GCA_950381575.1. Lineage (NCBI taxonomy): Eukaryota > Metazoa > Arthropoda > Insecta > Lepidoptera > Noctuidae > Plusia > Plusia festucae. The sequence goes on from OX494434.1 coordinate 11,831,856, forward strand.
TGACTGATCTTTCATGAATAAAGTATTTTCTTGTTTCAAGTTTGTTACACATCATTTAATTTACAAGGGTAAGTCTTGCTATGAAGTTCTTTCAAACATAGTTTCAGTTTACGATATTCTCAGTGTGATATTTTTCCAATATGGCGTCAGTTCGAACTAATTTGAAAATGGATATACCCGATTTTATTTCAACTGTTTGTGTAATGATTTGTTGTAGTGCTGAATAGGTGAACATGGACCCCAACCTGGACGCGTCCTTAGTGACGCAGTCCATAAACTATCATGGGCAACAACTGCAAAAAACGTGGGAAGCGGAGAGAGGAGAAGACGATTTATCTAAAATTGGCGTAGGAGTCTTGGACTTTGCTGTGTACCAGTCGAGGCACAAGCATCTCACCTTTCAAGACCGCGGGAAGCGTTTGAAGCTTCACCAGTTTATTGCTAAGGAGGCCAATGCTTTGTTTGATACATCTATTACGGAAGAGGCACCGTCGTCCTCCACCATTGGAGCTGATGCGCCCACCCCTGAAGACAGTAAGTTATTTTCAATTCTTCGGACTCGTATTTTGTACAATTTAGCTGGTCTTATCGTCATCATCTAGCGACACAATTACCAACTGATTATTATTATGTGGGAAGAAAGGAATCTACAGGGCATGTATTTGTCCAATGGTGCAATCAAATTATCAAAAATTAACTATTACTATCTCATAGTTTAGCTGTTAGAATTAGAAGTCTCAACTATCATTGTGTGGGACCATGTCTGTATCTTTAATTTCCACAAAAAAAAAAGATGTAGAGCTCAAACAATAATTTCTTATAACACATTGCATAACCTTGGTGCTTTCGTTTTAGCCAAATTGCTGATCCTCCTTTATAAAATGTTTTTGTTGTAAAGTTCTGTAACATTTATTTTGTTTGTTTAAAAACATGACTGACATTATCCTTTTCAGATTTATATGCCCTAATGCCACCTTTTGAAACATTCTTGACTGTGGACAAATCAGCCAGATTGCGGCATTTCTTTGATGTAAGTAATGAATGATAATAATTACAAATCATGATTTTACTCAACTAATGGTGGAAGAACACATTTACAATTGATTAATAATTTACTCTGCAACTTATTTGACCCTTTGATAGTCAAACTATGGATGAAAACACATTTTACCTAAATTTTAAACCATTTTTAACTATTGGTTCAGTGGAATCAGGATATAAAACTGGACCTAAGTCATTCACAAAGTATGCCTAAATTTCAGAATGTGAAGACTGGTGAACTGATCATAGGAGCAGTAATCAACAGGACTGCGTCGGGTATGATGCTCAAGGTTCTGTGCACAGCAGGACCCACTTCTAGATATGTGGCAGACATCAATGTAAAGGTATTACTCAAGTCTATTCTCTTGTCTCTTGGACATGTCTTATTCAGTCTAGTTAAAACGATTAATTCATTATTGACCCGGACTGCCAGAATATTAACCAGTCTTCTGGTGGTCAAGAAGACTAGACAAAAAAACTATTACTGAAATAAAATATTTATTAATTCCATTATTTACCTTTCCAGGCATTTTTACCTGTGACTAATATCATACCGGCTGTTGACAAGAAAAACGTGTCAAGAAACTACCTGATGAATGACACTGTTTGCTGTGAAGTGATTGAAGTTATCCCTGACACTGACAAAATGGTGTGCGGCATGAAGGGAGTGACGCGAAGCCCTGATGACCCTCCGCCTAAGACGCCGCTTGGCCTACTCAGCACCGATGACTTCCCCCTGGTGTACAAGTATGTACTGCTTAAATCTATCACACATCTGAGTAATCACATTGTTCCTACACTATTTTACAGGTTTTACTGTTTGGTTATACACAAGCATAGTATTATTTTCGTGTATTATTTGTATTGATGTCCTAAATTGAGACTACAAAATCAGCGGTATTTTTATTGTTTTGGAAAGAAGTATTTCTTGAAGATGAAATATGAATGCAGAAGATTCAATTGGACTGAAGACATAAAATTATGTTGGAATTCTGAACTACATAAAGAAAAACAAATATATATATGGGCTATCAAGAACATTACATGTAAATGAATGACTTTTCAAAGTGTTGAAGAAAATATGAGAATACCTCTGCTTTTTAGATACTCTATTTGATTAATTTGTGGTTGGTTTTTACACAGCTATTAAAAAATATATATTTACACACTTTGGTAGGTATTTGTGTAACATCAGAAGAAGCGGTGGATGTATATTTTCACTGGTTTATGATCACTTTTCAGTACAGAATCACACTGTTCACCAACTTGTGAAAATGATTGCATGGTATCTTGTTCAAAGTTTGATTTGGTGTGAACAAACATTTGGATTATACAAGGATGTTCTTGTAATTTAAAAATGTACGACGAGATTCCTGCACTTATATATTGAGGATATTATCAAAATGTTCCAATTATTTACACATCTTTTGTTTTTTACATAAAATGGAAAAGGTCAGTACAAACATTATATCAGGGTCACTTCAATCATGATATGTATAACAGGAAACATGTTATTCTGTATTAAAGCTAATGTTTAACATTCCAGCATTATCTGAGACGTATTGATTGGACTTTTATAATGAGCATTTATTGGATGTTGGAGTTATTTATTATTCTAATACATGGACTTGCTCCCGGCGATTATCAATTTAGCTGATGTGCAGCTCTCCGAGATGACTCAATAGTTCACAAGATAGCGCGGCCGTTCGCATCGTTGTGTCAGACGTAGCGCCCACGACCAGTGGGCATACGCAGCTCCCTCTATTATTCTAGGGTGTTCTTTTCTAGGTATAGCGAGGATTTTCAAGAGCCGTGTGTCACACCTGCCTTATGTTGTGACTGTAGCAAATGTCTCGGTAATATTAATGTCACATTGTCGAGGCGGCATCACCTAATCTATGATGTTATATTTATGTGTGAAAGAGATAAAATTCAAGTAACATAACATTTTTTGAACAGCTCCATGGGAACAGGTGAGGATAAACGAATGTGTGACACTAAGCAAACCCTAGGAATTAAATGCTTGAAACTATTCAATAAATACCTTCTTTGAAGATGTTATTCTCATCTGAAAATACTTCATCCATTAAAAAGGACAATTTAATTAGTTTTACAACTTTTCACATCATTTATTTCCATATATTTTATCCAGGAAAACTGTGGATATGAAAGGAGAGAGTTTTGAAGCCATATTGGAGAAGAGTCCAGGCTTCAATAACCCCAACTGCATTCAATATCTTTCTGAACTGCTCGGCATCACCAACATGCACTGCACGAATTTTTCATCATTAAGGTGAGGCACATTTTACTGAAAATGTTGGTTCTAAAAACAAGAATATTACTTACTATTGAACTTGGCAGAGTATGATAATTGTTTTCTGTGGTTTACGCGAACATTAGACATTGAAATAAACTACTTTAAACGGATTCTATCGCCCGTGACCATGACACCTACAAAGGTGTTGAAACGCGATTAAAGTAGTTTTATTTCAAAGAGTATGATAAGTAATTCTGCCTGCTAATAAATTAGTTAATCATATTGACTTATTACAACAAAATACTCAAATGTTTTTTTTATAGAGGGGGATTTGGATCTGCGGAATACGCGGACGAACTCCGTCAAGCACAAGCCAGCAAGTGGGCGTTCCGCTCTGTAGCAGAAGGGATTGAACATTTTAAAGCAGGCCGACACTCAGAAGCGTTCCAATGCCTGAATAAAGCATTGAGCATTGATCCCAGAAATGTTGAAGGTCTAGTTGCGAGAGGAGCATTGTATGCTAATAGCGGCACATTTAAAAAAGCTATTGAAGATTTTGAAACTTCTTTAAAACTAAATCCTAATCATGCCAATGCAAGAAAGTATCTCGGGGAGACTTTGGTCGCATTGGGTCGCAGTTATGAGGATGAAAATAAAATAACTGAAGCACAAAAAGCGTATGAAGATTGTTTGGCTATAATTCCATTCCATGAAGAAGCGCAAAATTCTCTTGACTTTTTAAAGAGCAAAACATCAACTGCAAAACCATTGATTGAACCAGCTGAGTTGTTGCTGCCAGGATTGACGGGAGCGAAGTCTTATGAGATGAAAGAAACCTTGAAGCAGCTGTTGAATCTAACTGAAAAGAAGGACAAGAAGAAAAAGAAGAAGCGCGGCAAGGGTAAGAAGAAGCGGTCAAGCAGCTCTTCATCGTCATCTAGTGATTCATCGAGTTCCAGTTCATCCTCTGAATCTTCATCATCATCGTCTGACTCCAGTGGTAATTAAAACATAACCTCGTACTCAATCTACCTAAAAATAGTTCACAATGTTTATGGATTCTTGTAACGGGCCAATAAAAAATTTACATATTACACCTAAATTAACTTCAGGGTCAAAGATAGCTTTTCTACAACTGACAGAAAGTAGAGATCTCATAAGTAATAAGTATAATAGCGACGAGTGTAGTGTAGAGTGAAATTGATCATTATGAAATTTTCAAATTGATACATTAAATTTTTTTTACTACTAGATTCAGAAGGTCCGAATCGCAAAAAGAAACGTCGTTCCCAACCAAACAACAAGCGGCAACGTTCCTTGTCCCCGCTGAGCAAGCGTATGGAGATGATGGGCGCTCCTGAGGCCGGCACGAGGACCCACAACTCGCAATTCAACCATCCTTACGGCTACCAGCCACCACCGCCGATGGTAGAAGACGTCAACCCTGAACCGCAGCGCTCACAGGCTGATATTGATTATGAAATTAAGGTATATTTCTCATTAATGTCTATTGAACTAAGTGACTATTAGCTTTATTGTTTTGGATATTTTTGATGTGAGAATCGATATTATCTAATGTAAATATTACTACATAGTTCCATCTGCTTGAATAGAAGCTAGACTACGTTTATAGCAAGGTTTTTAACAGATCCCGCGCCAGTCGTGCTTAACATCGTGCTCTCGGTTTGATCCCCGCATAACACAAAAGCATTTTTGCTATGTATAAAAATTAGATAAAATTTTTTTTTACGAAAATACATAGTTATGCAAATTAAAACTCGACAGGTTCGAAAATTCTTAGAGATGACAAAAGAAGATTCCGATTATGAAGATAAAGTTCGTAATTTCTTAGAAGAAACGGCTCAGTACAAACGCAACCGCAAGATGCAGGAGTTGGGCCAACAGCCGCAGCCCGGCGCCGACAGAGATAAGAAGAAAAAGAAGAAGAAAGACAAGTCAGTACCTTTCACTGATCTGTTCATATTGGGGTGAGCAAAGGCACTGACTGTAGTGGTCTGGAACATAGCAGAAAGTTAAGCTTGTGTGGTATCTTACTTTGTACAGGCCAATAGTTTGTTTCAAGTTTTGTTGGGTTGCTATAGCATTCTGCATTTTACAGTGTAATATGGTTTTCTTAAAAACAATTCAAATCAATCACTGAATTTTGGGATGTAAACAAAACTGAATGATTGCTAGGTGTTGGGAAAATATTATTACAGATATCTATTTTGCATTATCCTAAAATTCTTGTGTGTAAAACTTCTGCATGCTTTATAAATGTTTCGAATAAAGTATCAAATAAAGTTGAAATTCGATTATCTTTGTAATAAAAAATATGTTGAAATTAGGCTACTGCCTTTACTCATTGAAATTATGGTTGTATATACTTGCATGACCACTAAATATTTAATTTTATGCATGATTATCGTATTTTTAATTAAATCTTTCGGAGGTTAGCTACCCCTTTTATAAAGTACTTGCATTATTTAATAATAAGTATCTCAAATTTCCAAATAAACGCAATCGTTTATTTGGTAAATTCTCTAGAAAGTATGCCTGAGACAATTCTCAGGCATACTTTCTAGAGAGCTGTCATAACATTCTAAGATAAAAATTTAATATGATGCATATATGTTTCTTAGAAAAAAGAAGAAGGAATCTAAGAGGAAGCGTAAGGAACAAGAACGTGAAGAAAAAAGAAAAGCGAAGCTCGCACGCGCCGCCGCGAACAATGACTACAACTTGCGTGACTTGGAGAGCATCGGAGACAAGAAACTTAGAGATGCGATCAGGTTCGTGGCTATCTAAACTTATATGTTTAAAGACGTAGTGTAGGATTTGGCACTAATAAGTCCATAAACTAAAACTAACCATATAATGAAAACACATAAGTTGAAATATCTGATTTGTCTAATTATTGGAATTACAGGAAAGAGTTGAAAGGGAAAAAGAGAGATCTCAGTTCGGATGGCGAGTACGATAGAAAACATGACAAGAGGTAAAACAGTAAAATAATTTTATAAAATACATCTGCCAATCGTGCACTAATCACAATTAAGTTATTAAATTCCGACGCTAATTGTATAAGTCAAATGGTCGACCTGGGTTGCTTTGTAATATACTAAGCACATTAACATAATATATTTATCATTAACACAGTTACATATTGGCTATATCCTGGGTCCTATAGTTAGTGCATGCTCCAAGTAATAATATCGCTTTATCGAGAACACGCCAAGTACACATCTGCCAACCTCAGGCCAGTCAAGCTGATCATTGTAATCAAGTTTGAAGCTTCTTTTTGCATAGTACCCGTTACCTTTCGCTAGATTCATATTAAATGCTGCCATTCTAGCAAATGTTTTGAAGACATTCTGTATGGTTAGTTATAAATATACCGAGCTACCTAAAGATGTTGTAATATTTATTGTGCAAATGTTTGTGGCGAGCGTGTATGTATTATAATGTGTCCGTGTTCATCAGGATGCTAGACGATATGCACGGGCTCGAGGAGTTGGAGTCGAAGCTGAGCGCGTACCACGTAATGGTCGAGAAGGAGGTGCTGCACAAGCGAGACGGGCGCGGCTCGCTCAGCCCCGGCGACCAGGCGCCGCCGCCGCCGCTCGAGAAGCCCAAGTGGAAGATGTCCATGAGCGCCGTCAAGGACGCGTTAGTCTCGCACTCGCCGCCTTCTTACCGCTTTGGCTCGCCGCCGTTTTACTTGACTCGTACAATTAGCGCGGAATTTATTAGCTTCATTTAACTATACTTCAAGTAGTTCACATTATTACATATCAATCAAATATTATGACTAAATTAAACTAATCCTTTTGTAAATAATCATATTTCATCACTACAGAGTCAAGAAGAAGGAAACACCGGTGCCAAAAGGTTACAAAGAACATTATGCATTTGAGGACAGCTCTGATGACTCACAAGAGAATGCCAAAGTAAGAAAAGTTATTACAATACCATGTTAGTGAATTAGTAGTAACTTTATCTAGTCTAAAGGTTTTTAAAGTGCAATTGGTTTATCTGGTAACGATCTATTGACAGCAATATAAGCATATTATTTACGCCCTTATCTAATTGGATTTAATGTTTAGCCATCACCCTCAAGTGGTGACAAGAACGTGTCGGTACGTCGCGCGATGGCCATGAAGGAGCCTCCGCCGCTGCCGAGCGCGCCGCCGCCCAACAAGCGCGAGCCCGACCCGCCCGGCACCGAGCCCTCCCACCCCGTGAGTCCCAGACAGGTTACACCGCAGCTGCCCTACCTACACTACATTAGTCTTGTGTTGACGTTCTGCTTTAATTGAGAGTGCGACATTATAACGAACTTTTTCACAGAACGTAATTTAATGTTTCAGGTTCGCAAAGGCAACATAGTGTTGGACAAGTTCGGCTCCTTCCGCCTGGCGCAGGAAGGCGAGACGCCGGTGTCTGTGGGTGACGGGCGGCCCGAGCAGTTCGTGACTCGTATCAAACCTCCCTCACCTTCCGGACGACGTCCTCGATCACCGCCTTCTCCGAGAAGACGTTCGTCGAACTCCTCCGAGGAGGATAGAAGATCCAAACGCTCTAGGAGCAGGTAAGAAGCAGATATACTTCCTAAATACCTAAATGTATTTAATAAAAATTATATATTTTTATTTATTAATTTACATTTTGTGATAATCATGTGTCTGGCGCTGCAGGTCCCGACCACGCAAGTACCGTTCACGGTCCCGGTCCCGCTCGCGCTCGGCATCCAGCGCCAGCGGCTCAGTGCCTTCACGTCGCCGGCGCTCCGCCTCGCCTCGCTCCCGCTCTCGCTCTGACGCCAGCCGCTCGTACTACTCACGCAGCAGATCACGGTCACGGTCCGGCTCCAGGTATGTTGGGTACTCATTAGACTTACTCGTCATGCACGCGTTACTTACTGCAATCGCGTAACTGAATGCTTTCCTGCAGGCACCGTCGCTTCGTGCGGCGCGGCAACTGGCGCGGGCGCGGCGGGTTCGAGCGCGGCACGTACTACCGGCCTCGCTTCCACACGTACAGCGGCGGGCGAGGCCGCGGCCGCGGCGGGGGAGACTTCCGCCGCGACGACGGCCGCCGCTTCCAGCAGGAGTGGCGCGACAACCGCTCGCGCGGCGGACGCCCCTTCCGGCCTCGCCGCGGCGGTGGCGGCCGCGGACGACCCTTCCGGTGAGCACGCCCACACTGGCACACTGATACACGCACGCCCTCTCACACCGGCGCACCAGTACACACACCCCCGCAACACGCGTCGCGTGCTACATACAAGTGCTTTTGTTTTCAGTGGAGGGTACCGCGACTTTCGGGATCGCAGAGGCGGTCGATTCTCCAGATCACGAAGCCCGGAAAGGCCAAGACGCTCCAGATCGTACAGTCCAGAAAGACGAGACAAAGACAGGGACAGGTTTGTATTTTATTGACTTCTCAAGCTATTTTAAATGTTGCCATTAGAATTGCAAAATTTGCTTATATTTTGGTACAAACAAATATTGACTTATTTATTTATGGTTATTTCTAGCTACTCCCGTTACTCTGAGCGCGATAGCCATCGTAGCGAAGGAGAGTATGAAGAAGAAAGATACGTTGATAGAAAGGAATACGATGGAAAATGGGCAGATGGAAATGAACCAGAGAGGAATTCCCATGCAGAGGAGAAACCCGCCGAACAAGCTCCCAAAGATTAAATAATCACAAACATTTTCTTTTGCCACTGAGTTCTAGGTTTTAGATAGCATTTAACATTTTTTAGGTGCTACACAGTTCACTTTATTCACTCTATGACCTATTAAGAAATAAGGTCTATGCTATTTATATTTTATAAACACATTGGATTACCATAGTCAGTTTTTACTTATCTAAGTATTCAAAATATAGTTAGTTGTAAATATATGTGTAAAGTACAATAAGAATGATCTTTTATGATTGTAGACAAATAGTATTTACATAGATTAGAATTCCAATTCCGCATTTAATACTTCCCCAGGCAACTTGGTTAGTGAATTTACATTTCTCTTCTATTGTTATCAAAATACCTATATTTACCATGTTTACTTCTTGGTAAACAAATCATTCCAGACTTTAGCACAGTGTTTGTCAATGTCAGTCGCTGTTTAGTATTAGTACCTTTATTTTGTGATTGGTAATAATTATTATCTAATAAAGTGAGAATGATATGTAATCTTTTGGTTTTATTATATTTGGATTTTAAAAATTACTACTTCAATAACATAAGTATATTACCCATACTGATATTATAAAAGCAAAAGAAGCTGTCTCTATGTTACGCTTTCACGGCTAAACTGCTGAACCGATTATGATAAAATTTGGTATGGCGTAACACTGGATCCCAAGAAAGACTACTTTGCCGCGATTATAGACATCCACACGGGCGATGCTGCTAGCAAATGCTATTGATACATAAAACCCAGGTTCTTGGTACATAAACCTCAATAACCCTCACAATTTTAGGTCCCATTTACCATTACACAGGCCATAAGATCTTACTGTGAGAAGTAAGTGTAGGTCAACCCCAGGAAATTGCATTTATCTAATGATACATCTCTAAGTGTGCATGAATATGTACAAAGGAAGTTAGTAATTTATGGGTCTGTGTATGTGGCAGGGATGGGAGAAAAACGTGGTGGTCTAGCGGTTCAATGACCGGATTTGTTTACACAGTTGCGGGTTCGAACTTTGAACCCAGGAAAAAACCAAAGAGAAACTTATTAAATATTTCATTGGTACTTACACATAATTGTGTAAGTACATAATTATGTACTTTCATAAATATGCAAGCCTCAAACCCTTTCGTTTTTATTGCAGGAACAGAGGGATAAAGTGGGATATTTTTATAGGCCGGTATTATTAAAGGAAGGGAAGGAGTGGTGTCGTAAGTGTAAGCAGTACAGTAATAGTGGATGAGTGGCCATTTGTAAATACCGAGACCTCTCGGAGAGACCTTTGATAGTCTTAGAAGATATAATGTTATGGAGGTCAGATAGGCCGTTACTCTATGTAAAATACTACTGTATTCAGCTGAATCCGACAAGATAAGAAATTACCCTATCATAGCTTAGGTAAGGCTAGGTAGAAGATATGTGGCAGTTTATTAGGGCCCCGATTCCGGTAATTTAAATAAAATAAGTCTCAGACTTTCCATCGGAAGGACATCACAGACATAGATAGTGCTTAAATTTGGTATTCTACTAATAAGTTAGCTAGTTAAAGTTATTTATTTATGTGAAATTAAATCATTTCAATGCAAAAACATAATACCATACCTACTATGTTATGTGTTTAAGTATGTCTGTGTTGTGGTGTTTAGAAAATACTGATGGTATTGGTGACTTTGTTGTCACGATAAATTCGTAAACCGCGAGCGCCACATTCATTGTGGCGCTCGCGGTGTACGAATTTATCGTGCAGTGCTTTTACCGCCATTTCAGCTTGAATTTGTGTTTTATATAAATTGTACATTATCACCAAAGTATATAAATGATATCTAATGAAGGAAGGACAATACAATCATGACATGGCCCATTCCAATGTAAAGGATACCCACTTGAAGTAAAAAAACTATCCTTTATTAAAATTTAAAATAAAGTTATGCATGTTTCTTCTTTTTCTTATTCTTGATCTGAGTGCTCTTATCGGCATTCCAATAATACAACAGTTGTAAAACTATGGCCCCATTTGCCGCAGTTGACACACAATAGGTCACAATAATAATGAAGTCTCCGGTTTCTATGAACGAAGTAAATATTCTAGCTATACTGCCCCCAAACAGCAGCAAACATGTGATAGCTGATAACTGTCCTGTACTGCCGTTTTTGTAGTTAGTAAGTACTTGAATAGACTGAAATAAAAAAAAATATTTAATTTGGTAACAAACAGATAAAGAAAAAGTATAATTTATACATCAATCTTGAATAGTAACTTATAGTAGATATGAATAATTGCTTGTTTAAAATGCAAATCTCTATCAACATAATGTTAAATATTATTCTCATTTTTTGCTAAATATTTATGTAAAAACTGATGAAGGTAATATAAGAATCTGCCTGGTTCAAAGTGCTACAAAAAATTACCTTTGCAAAGACAATAATAGGCACATTAACAGCTTGCATAGTCCACAAGACATCTGTAGGGGTCAATCCACTTGTAAGCACTGACACAATGGCTGCATACACTGTTAAGAAAACAGCGGCTCTACCAGTTGTGCCAGCAAAGTGCAGTACTAATGCAGCTATCACAGCAGTCTGTATAGCTAGGAATGTACCCTCACCCCATGCACTGAAATCAAGAATTAATTTAGTATGTTTCGTTAAGTTGAAAAGAATTTAAGTATGTATTACCAAATTACTAATACTAAACCAACAATTACAAATTGAGTATGACGTTTATGAGGAAATATTTAATATTTATTAAAATCTATTTATAATTTATGTATTCCACAAACCTAAATGGGAATCCCATAACGTAACTGTAAGCAAAGTTAGCGGTGATTGCAAAAAGTTCCAAATAGACTCCATAAACATTAATGCCCTCGGCACTTTTGCTGCTTAAAATTTTTAATATTTGAGGAACTTTCACCAGAATTGACCCGGCAATAATGCCGATACCCAAACCCTTACTTAACGTGGACGTCAAACAAGGTCCTGCAATAAAACAGTAATTTTTATATTATTACCAGCACTATTCTCTGATTGAAGGATAAATAGGAATAAAGTTAGAAAGCAAATTACCATCGAGAAAGTTGAATTTCACGAAGTACTCGTCGTAACATTTTTCTGATAACACTGATAACAATAAACCTCTCAAAAATTCGGCCATTCTTCTTATATTACAATAATAACAATGAATAAATAACAAATTGACTGTGTGTTCAATACATTTGATACTAATAGAATTATTGATCTATGTAATTTATTACGACAACAACCGGCGAGCGCCGAGGTGTATACTAATTGATCGGGCGCACTGGACGAATATGCTCTTTGACTACGCAACGTGCAAAGTTCACTTAAATTGACAAAACTACTACATTTATCTAATAGATCAAGACATTCTTCGCCAACGAAGCAGTCTCGAGTTCAACCAAACTCAACTCTTCTTTCAAGTTTCTTTTGCATTTGTCAAAGTGTCAAACATCGAAACACGTCAAGTGACACTGACATGATGACATCCTGTTAGTGTTGCTAGTTAAACATATGGAGGGTAGAGGTAAGGAGGGCAATCTTATATGGGAGAAAAGTTGAAAAAGTGTCCAGTTGTATGCGCTAAATAACAGTTCCAAAATCCTTCAGAATGGCGCTGGTGTGTCCAAAGGGTATGGTATGAATGAATGTAGCAATTGTAAACGAAGTGAAGTACCTATGTCGAGTTAAACAATTTAATATTATTATCGACCAAAGTAGTTACTTATTGAAATTTCAACTACTTGCGTAGTTCAAAATAATGTAGTAAATATAACCTTGAAGAATTTTGATGAGAAAACTTGTAGCTGGAGTGATTTTATTTCGTAAACTGTGAATAGTACGTTGATTGACTTTTTATTAGCTTCCTTTAAAATTTACCATGATGCTAGAGTGGCGCCGCTAATTTATAGATTTTGACGGACACTTTTCATGTACGCAGATTACCCTCCTTACTTCTACCCTCCATAGTTAAACATTATCCATCAATGTCTTATTTCACTTTCTGTTATTGAGAAATAAGCTGTTTAGAGAATGGATTTTTTTAATGCCACCCTGGAAGGAAAGTACTCTAAATACTGGAGATAGCATATTATGCTCCAAGGAACATTTCTTTTAAAGAAATAAAGTTGCATTCATAGATTCATGAAAATACAAGATAACGCGATTTTTCCTCCATTTAAATTACCATGTTTTTAGAGAGAATATTGATGGTTAGAGTGTCCCTATCGATTGATGCCATACAAGTACAGTGTTAAATTTTCGCACTCAGCCCGTTTGATATCAGCGTATTTTATAATATTTTTATTATAACTTTCATACCATACGGTCCGTTTTGCAATAAGGTCCACCCGTTCTCGAGTTTTACGTGTTGTAAAATACCCGACTTTTTTATTACGTATTTGACTGATACATTTTTCGTTTTGCTCCGTGTTGTGTTTCGTTATACGTTCTTCAGAACCAGGATAAAAAGTACCCTATGTCCGTGTCCCGGTTCTAAGCTCCACATATATTTTCAGACCAATCGATTCAGCCGTTCTTGAGTAATAATGTAACGAACACAACTTTATTTTATACTAGCTGTTACCCGCGACACCTATTTTTTTTGTAAAAATTGTAAAAAATATAGCCAGTTACTCAGGGTGAATGTAGCTTCCTAATGATGAAAGATTTTTTTAAATCGGCACAGTAGTTTTTGAGTTTATTTATTATCACATACACACACAAGTATTTCCTTATTATAGTGTAGATTTACAGATATATTACGATTAAAGAGTTTTCTACATATTATATATTCTTGTTCTTAATCGTTAGGCTCTTGACGGAGCGGTCGTGATCGTCCTGATGTGGTGGTAGAGCCAGGATCAGAAGTCACGATGTTAAGCCATCCGTCTGCATATTATATTATTGCATGTAAATAAAACAGGTAAATATGTGTAGGGGTTTATTTATTTAAATCAATAATGAAATACTAACACTAATAAGTTTACAAGAATTATTTTGAATGGAATTTATTAATAAAACATAGTTTTCAATACATTTGATCATGTTAAGCATATTCAACCGGTTTTATAATTTACATCAGACATAATGTAGGTATTCGTTGAAACACTTAAATCTACTGATGCCAATCAGTATCTTCTTTTTGTGCAAATTACAAAGCTCCTATGCCTAACTTATTTACTTAACCGACGTTTTCGGTCGGCATGTAATTATAAAATATGTGCCGTTGATGAAATATTATTATAGGTCAATTAAAAATGCGGCGATCAGACTGAATAAAGGATACATAAAGGCAAATGGGCAAATTATTTTTATTAATATGCTAGCGCAGACCAGGAAAAATAATTTGGTCTCATAATGCAGAAGCTGTTTCACGTCACATAACCACCTCGGTTTTATGATGTGAAACCGCTAAATAAGTTATTGTTTCTTCTCTAGCCTATGCTGTCCCACAGCTGGGCAGAGGCCACCTAAGTCCTTCCATAAACTCTTGTCCCGCGCCACTTCAACTATGCTATTGCGGTATACGTCTAAGTTGTTCCGACACTTCTTCATTACCCGTAACTAATTAAAAGAAACAAGTGAAATACGTATAGACATAATGGAGTTCTACAAAAAATGCCACCCTCGGTTTCGGCTGCGTCTATATTCCGGGTTTTTCCGGGTTTCGTTCGGCAGTTTTCTATTGTAATATACAGGATGACTGGTGAAATACAAACGATATTTATGGAGAGCACTCGGTACTCGATTCTCATTATAATTATGTAATAAAATTAGGTACTTAATTTTTGACCAAATGTCTCCATAAATAAGTTAAGTGTGGATCCCTTTCGACGTTGACTCGATCACGCGGTTAAGCACGCGCCGGTTGAAACTAGTTGAAACATGAAAGAAACACCGCAGCCGCCGCGCCGCCCGCGCACGCGCCCGCCCTCCTTCATTCATTGCAAGCGCAAGCGCCGCGCCGACTGGTCTGTGTTTGCCGCTTCCTACTTCCGAGTTCAAATTACCTTTTTACGTAATCAACAAATAGGTGATTTAAATACCTAGGTATTTTTGCCTGTCCTAAGCCAGCATTAAAGTATGAAGGGAAAACGGATCATGCTTCTTTATCAAACTTAGCTTACTACCCCGTGAGCATGCGGTAGTCGCGTAAACAATGTAACTACCTACGTACTTTGTGTCGATACCACAGCACGTACGTTCGTGCGGTGTCCATGCGTTGTGTAATTAATAAGGTAACTTTAACCTAAGTTTACTAAATAGTCAATAGATATTATTATTCTTTTTTATATTTTTTATTCATATATGATTCCAAAATATCACGTCCTCGAGAATCGTTTGTGTTTCACCAGTCACCCTGTATAGAAATCTAATCCATTCAAAGGAAATTAAAGAAACAAAAATATCATTGTTACGTTAATGTGGTCGTAAATAAATGTGTATGCCTAGATTAAACGTCTTATTTCTAATGAATAATTAAATGAATCCTATTATTAATTACCATAACTTTACAAACGTATGTACATTTATAAAAGCCTATCCTTATAATTTTGTTTTATTCATTATATTCTCCATTTGTAACCTTATACAGTTTGAAAGCAAAATGTGTCAGCTAAAAAATTAACTTGTATGTTTATAGCGAAAACTAGATCTGAATAAAAATGAGCAATTGGTGTCATTCTAACGATAACACACTTGAGCAGAAACATTTTATTACTGTATATACATACAATATTTAAGGCTCCTCTGTGAAATTTATCTAATTTAATATTGGCAGCACTTAGATAGGAATCTTACTATCAATTTGTAATATGAAACTGAATTTGGAAGAACTGTCTATACCAAAAAAATCTACATCCATCATCAGTATAAATAAATTATTATAAATTTATGTACACACATGGACGATTTCTGAGATGTAGTACTAACAAACCAATACTAATATACATAATCCCATGGTTATTTAAGTTTACAAAAATCTGTGAAGAAGACCATTGCTTATGATTTTCCAAACTATAATAATATTCAAGATGGTGTGGAATTTATCATTACTTCTGTCATATACCATGAAACTTCATTCTTGATATATTTACGTAATCTATAAAAAGAACACCTATTATAAACTGTACTTAACATCCCTACCATTTTTCCTTAAAAGTCCAGCCTTATGAAGACGAGAATGAATTATGTTAACAAATCTGAATCCAACTTCATGGAACATCTGTTAGTTACATCTGTGAAGTTATATGATTCTATTGGATAACAATAATCTTCATTCACCTTGTAGATATCACTGTTCAGTTAATCACATCTCATGATAATGGGTTTAGAGAAAATGACAGTTTTGGTCTTGAATTGTTTTTGCCCAATATCTTTCTCTGTTCCTCTTTTAATCTTTTCTCTTGTTCTTTCTTTAGTTTCTGTCTTTCTTCATCCATTTTTCTTTGTTCTTCAATCATTGCAAGCCGCTCCTCAGCCTGGGGAAGATTAATTTAACAATTAACATTAAATTATGTTGTTTCCTGACAGATAGAATTTTGCCATGATTGCTAATATTTTTTTCATTATAGTCCACTTACCAGCTTGCGCTGTGCCTCTTCAATCTTTTTATTATTTTCAGCCATGATTTCTTCCAGCTCTTTCCTTTTACGAGCTTCTTCCTCCTGTATAATAGAAATTTCATGTTAATATGGATCATTATTCACAAAAGCATACACTATCCAATAAATTGTTTTCATAAACAAAGCCTTTTATAAAAATGGCTGTTTGCGAAGACCCTCCAGATTTGAGCTGTTCTTGCAAGATGTTAAACGCGTACTGAACAATAATACATTAGGAAAATGTTTGGTTTCCTAGATTAAAATTAATAAGTACAAAAACAGACATGAAATATATTTATATGTGTAATGATGTAGCTTCAGAGAAATGTGTATTTCCTTCATTTCAAACAGTAATGTGGTTATACAAAAAATAGATTCAAAAAATACCTTCAGCGCGCACGTCTGGATCCTCAAGCAGCGTCTCCATAAAATTCTTAGGGCTTCTTGCTCTTGATCAGTCTTCCGACCTGACTTATAGACTACGTGACTGCCAGGGACAGTCAAGCGAACAATTTTAAAATGCTAGCCAGGTGCCTTCATGGCAGACTTAGAATAGGGCAGGTACTAGTACTCTGCCTTGTTGTTGCGTATGAAATATATGTGGTTATAAAAAAATGGACATGTACAAAATTAATAATTACAGAGACAGCCAGCCTCGGTGAGTGACAATTATAAAGAAATCAAGAAACAAATTCTTGTATGCACTCGAACTACACCTGACTGGACCTTTAACAGATATGATCGAAATAATACTTTTATTAGTTCCTCTAGTCGTTATGATGCTCGTATTAAATATTGCATTTACACTGTGTTTAGCTGCGAGAGCAAAAAGCTTTGCTGTCGCAGGACATGTTTTGTCATGTGTATATGCAACTTCGGTGTGGTGTTGCCAGTACACATGACTGGGATGTAATAATCTCAGTTACCTGTCTAGCAAGCTCCTCCCGTCGCTGCTGTTCTCTCTGTCTCTCAAGTTCCTCCATCATTTCCTTCTCCATCTTCCGTTTGGCCTCTTCAACACGCTTTGCAACTTCTTGTTCTATTTCATCTTTCCGTTTTTCTAATTCCTCTTCTACTCTTTTCTTCACTAGCAATTCTATTCTCTTTGCTGCTTCCTCTTCAACCACCTGAACAAAATAACATGTGTTATTGAATTAGTAAGGTATTGACAATGTGGAGGTACATACAAAACAATTAAATAAAGCCGCAAACACAAAAAGGAAACAACAATCACTTGTATGAAACCATTTCAAGTATTCAAATCTAGGTTGCATATGCCTAATACAGGCAAATTCATGATAATATCATAATAACACAACCATATTATGGAAATATTTTGTCATAGTGTGTTAATGCAAACTAATAGCTCTATAAAATAATATTAAAGGATGACATCACAAATGTTCTAGAAGGCATTAGGTTGTAACTATTGCAATATCTATGTCCACAAAATCTTTACTTGAATTAGAAACTAAATAAGACATTTTTTTGTGAAAATAGCCTAGCTTTTTAAATTCAAATTTAGTTTATTTGCTATCAGATACAGAACTAAGATAAACATGTTGTTTGATTTTATATATATTATATGTCATATTTTTTTGTTTTCTCATTTATAATTTACTCAACCCGTCTTACTGAACTAGTTTACTAGTGTAAATTAAAGTAAATTTTATATCACAAACCTTCTGTTCCGCTTCTCTCACGCGTCTCTGTCTTTCCATTTCTGCTAGTCTATCTACTTCATCCATCTTGCTGCGAACCTTCGACTTCTTACCATGAGTTCTACTCCCATCATACGAAGCTTCACTACTGCTTGATGATGATACGGAATGCGATCTTTTTCTAAAACACAAATCATAAAATGTCAGAAGCAGTTAATTACTATAAAAATTTAGGCAAGTAATCTGCCATCTATAATTTACCTAGATTTAGAGCTTCGTTCTCTGGTTTTTTCGGTATGTTTCGAACTTCTGCTTCTTGATGAAGACCGATCCTTGGATCGACTCTTCTTTCTTGAATGTTTGCTACTTTTATGATGACGCCTAGGCGACTTGCTCCGGGATCTTGAACGACCCATTATGTTTTATTTATATACGGTTACAAATTTCAGAATAGCAAATAATTAAATGGTCAGTTTTATCCACTAAACTATCATTATTCATTTAGGGTCACACACACATTGCAGCATTGCTATCTATGTTTGACAAGTGATGGAGTGACGCCATTTTTTTTTGCATAGGTTTGAGACGTTTTGACTTGAGTAAATCGGATACACATTGAAATTCCTACTTGTTTTTCTGTATTTATTGTCTATGGAGCAGTCTAATATGAGTTTACGAAAAATGATACAACATGGATTTTTTTATTGCTTCCTGAAGGGAAAGTATTCAAAATAATGGAGATAGCTATTGTGCTTCACCCGGGAATCAAACGGGGGCAAATCAAAATGCGAAAAATTTACAGCCTGTACTTTTGTGGCATAAATCGATACTAACAATCATAAGGATCAAATGTATTTAACACACATGAAACATTATATGAAAGGAATACCGAGAAATCTTAACTTATAAAGTCAATGGGTCAAGAACAAAAACACTTTTTTACTGAACGGTTATTCGTTTTCTCAAAATGACATAATCGTACTCTTTTACGAAATTTCACTGCATACAATAATTTGTACCTTAGTTTTTATTACTTTTCTAGTTTGAAAAATTCTATCTAACCAAAATTATTAGGCAACTAGTAAACGAGTAACAAACTGAGTTTAAGTCTAGTTTTCGTGGTTTTCCTTTCATTTAATTTACCATGTTTGTCAGAGAGAATAAAGATTGTCCCTATTTATTGATGCCATAAAAGTACTAATTAATAAGTGTTAATTTTTTGCATTTTAGCCTGTTATTCCCGGAGGCGAAAAGCATATTTTCAAAAATATATGCAGTTTTTTTTTTATTAATACTAGAATGTTTCCTTTTAGCATTTTTTGCTATTTCCAGTATTTAAAGTCCTAATTTCACCTAGTACCTATAATATGGCCTGCCGGGCTAGCACATGCGCCACGACAAATTTTGTCGTGTGCGTTTTATCGAATCTACTCGTCAAAATATCTTCATTCTAAGGTTTTCTCTTCGATTCTAACATGGCCTTGGCAAAGGCGGGTTCTAACGACACGCTGAAGCTAGCCATGTTAGGGTTGAAGCCAAAACAATATTTTGACGTGTCAGACTCGATAAAATAACACGTCAATTTTATCGTAACGCGCATGCTAGCCCGGCTGAAGAATACGATTAACAACAGTCAATGGTATAAATATATATGATATAGATCTTTCTATTAAATTTTAGTCAACTAGAAGTTAGTCTGTAAATAAAACCGATGAGTAAAACAGGGGGCTAACTCTTGAAACTAATATCAATTCCAATCTAGAGCCAATACAATTCCAATGTTAATTTTGCAGTCACGTGATTCGGTACTCTTGAAAACAATATTGTCAACATTGGATTGAAATTGGGATTGCGCCGCGATTATTTTGTTACACGTGAAGTTAGCTACGTTAAGAGCCGCAATAGTGGTGTTCAACTTATTACGATACACTGTAAATATGACTTATAACTGCTTTATTCTTAAAAAAACAAGGCTAATAAATAAATATGATATAAATAGATGTTCATTTATTAATATTAACGTGTTAAATTCATTTGGCTGTAAGAAAATGATTAAAATCATAAAATTTACCATGACTGTGGCTTCATGCGTTATGATCGTTGCCTACACTACTTGAAAAAAAAAACCCGGCGCAGAGGTTCTCCAATTTCAAAAATAAAGTCAAGTGGATAGAAATGAATTCGAAACGCAAGTTTGTTTAGAATATTAATGTAAAGATATTGTTCGCGTTTGGTAACTTTTAAGTAAGAAATAATTGTTACTCAGTTAATAACAAAGTTTCTACAAGTGGTAAGTAAATATACTATCATACCTATATACTTTATTACCGTAATATAGAGTAATGTTTTACTTTATTAGATGTTAATTAAGTGAAATATTTGTGTTTTGTCGTTTTCGTAAATTTCCTCAAACAATTCCTTGCTCACCCTATAAATTCGTCTTAATTCATAGAAAACGCTTTGTCCGTATACCGCATCATCCGACGCTCATCTCGTCTTTGTTTTAATTGTTTTTTATGCGAATTACCTAAAATACTATAACTGCTAATCTTGCCATATTAAACACTTATTACTTATTAAAAATCACTTAAAACGCAAAACAATTTCTAAAAAGTTACACTTTTGTTATTGGAAAAATCACAATCCACAAACAATCCCAACACAATACTGACGCAATTGGCAGCTGTCAAAATACACTCAAGAGTACCGTTTAGCGCACGCCAAGCCCGATCCCGATTCCACTTAGTTCCCCAAAATAGACACGCAATTTAAAACCAATGTGGCGCTAGCATCGAACTCAAGAGTACGAAACATTAAAATTCCAATGTCGATCGATTGGAATTAAAATCAAGAGTAAGCCCCCAGGTTTCGAAATATACAATATATCAATGGGGATGTAAAATGTGTACAACCCAAGCTTTTTGCAGATGTCCCTAGTAGTAATGTGGCTAATGTCAAATCGTTTGCTTACATCAGGGCCCCAATTCTCCTATTTTAAAAACCGTCCGATGGCAGTGTAATGATCGTAGTTTCGATTGATTTTGGCACATTTGGTATTCTTCTAAGCATTTAATCTGTGAAATCGTGTATGTCATAGTATCTTAGCACGATTGCCAATAATTTGGTAATCCCTTACTGACATTTCAAACTTAATGGGCTTTATTTTTTTTTACAAAATCGTCGACATTACGATCATTACACTGCCATCGGACGGTTTAAAAATAGGAGAATTGGGCCCCAGTGGTACCCCAAGGGTAAAACGCGACCTATTAGGCTATTACTAAGACTCCGCAGTCCGTCCGTCCGTCTGTAAGCAGGCTGTATCTCATGAACCGTGATGATGATTCATAGAATATGATGTATTTCTGTTGCCGCTTTAACAACAAATAATAAAAAAAAAACTAATTATGGGGGTTCCCATACAATACCTACAACAAACGTTTTTTTTTTTTGCTTGACCCTTATAAATATTCACAGTTAATAATAATAAATAATTGATTTAAAATAAAACAAATATTTAAGGGGCAACAAATATTTGAATATGATTGATGTTTTTATACAGCGTGTAACAAAAACCCTGTCCGATCCCTGAGGGTATTATTCGGTATCGTACTACGAACACATATATGTAACTATTAAATGGATTGGTGATTATAATTTTTCCCCAGTCAAAATATTTAAATACAAATAAAAACTGATCCAAGCCAACAGCTGAACAACTGACCGCTCCTCAAAGGTCACGTACTTAATACCTACAGTTTGGTGTCAAAGAAGCCGCCTATGCGAGACGGTTCATGAACTACCACGAATACGCCTTTATTGAATCTGACAGGGGTTTTGTTACATGTTGTAGATAATGGTTATGGAACCCTTCGAGAGCGAGTCCGAGTCCAAGTCGCACTTGTCCGGTTCTACCACTTGTTTTGTATTATAAACCTGGATAAAACAGTTCCACTGTCGTAATTGATAACATGTATTGCGTCTGGGAGCTTAGAGCTCTCGTCACGAATTTCTCTAGCGTTCGCCTCGCCCGGTCACACTTTTCGTAATGCTCTCGTCACTTTAGGTAACGCATACACCAGCTTACTCCCCAATTCAAGCGTTCGCCTCGCCCGATTCGACCTGATCACACTTTCTGTAACGCTCTCATTTTGCATTCACCAGACTGAGTGAGGCAAAGACTACTATAGTATACTGGCTAGAGTGAGGCCACACGATGCGTTAACGATGCGGTGCCTCACTCTTACTCCCAAAGTCGAGCATGCCTTCAAAAACCGAGGAGCAATAACTGGAGAGAAAACAGACTTTGTTGAGAGATTCCTTAAAATATTTTTGAAGTAAAACTGTTTTACGCGGCGAGTAAGCTGGTGAATAGGTACCTACTCGTTTTTTTTTGTTTTGTGTGTGTATATGCTAGTCTCTAGATTTCATCCTTTTTTTTATTTTTAATGTGGTGATTTTTACTTGAATGATGTAAGGAAAATAAAGTGACGGAAAATGATGTAACTATAATGAGATAACAACATTACTTAATTTACGTAGGTATATTCCCTATTTTTAGGTTAGAAGACCGAAACTTTTATTTTGTCAATCATAGCCCTCATATTTTCTAAAAGATAAACCATGGCCACTTTCCTGATGTCAAACATATCAAGACGTTATTAGTTCCACATTATTGCCAAAGATTACAAAAAAACATACCTACATATTCAAAGAC
Source organism: Plusia festucae (assembly GCA_950381575.1). NCBI lineage: Eukaryota > Metazoa > Arthropoda > Insecta > Lepidoptera > Noctuidae > Plusia > Plusia festucae. The sequence goes on from OX494434.1 coordinate 11,854,853, forward strand.
CAAAGTTACTTTGGCAGGTGATAGCCTTACTAATTTTCATTAATACGGAGAAACATGTTTTATGCCCTTGTGCGGCCGGATTTATGAGGCATACAATGACCTGTTTGTGATTGTGATCTTTGACCATTTCCTTGTCTTTATTCCCTGTTCTTTAATTGCTTTAATATCTACGGAATAATAACATCATTTAATTTTATCGTGGATATTCTTAGATTTTATTAAGTTTGCGGATTAAATACAAAAAATGCTGACAATATTATGGTTGTACCATTCAAACTCTTAGATAATAAAAATAATACTTTTATGAACAAAATAATTACTCTTCATTACTTATCGCCACAATAAGTATGAGTAGGTACATACATTTAAATGCTTTTAAAGCTTCTTTACAATATATTATGTATATGTGACATCATATTATGTAAGTTTATAAAAATGCATTTGTAAAGGAATGTATTAAACTTACGATGAAAGTTACTTGTTTACTTAGAACGGTTGATGTTGGTATACAACGTTGAAAGAATCTTGTTAAGAGTCAAGTTCTAGGAACACAAAATTGTCTAGTAATTTTTTTCCAACCACATATTCAACTCCTGATCCAAATTATTTCCAAAATTTAAAGACTAATGTAAATAGTTGTGCTTCGAAAAATTTCGCTTGAACTTGTATAAATGAAATGTAAAATTGACAAATGAAATAAAATTGTTGTATCGCTTTTACTAATTACGGATTATACTTAGGTAATTGATCGTATTTAATGCAATCCTTGGAAATATTCCTTTTCCTTTTTATTTATGAAATTTATAAGTTTCGACGTAGCCTCTATCATGATGTCTTGTGATAGAGATGAGGACCCTTCGCATTCTTTAGCATCATGCTCATCGAAAAGATTTAACATTTCCATGTGCTTAAAATCTTTATAAATATTTTTAATAGACCTAACACCAACAACGCTTCCTTTGCCCACCGGACCATCATCCAGATGGCTGAAATTAAATGATTGCTGATTATTTATACTCATAGCCTCACTTCTGCGTATCGCTCTTCTCAGTAAGGCGGAAGTTTCCAAAATGCTTTTTACGCTTTGTGCAGGCGCTAAACATTTGATTAATGAAATTGGAGATAACGAATCTTTTGGTCTTGCCCTAGTGGTAATACTCTGTGTAGAAGGAATTCTATCTATAAGCTCATCCAACTGCCCAGTTATTACTGATGCAGCTATGTTTAGTTCGTAGTCTGATCGTGAATTTCGTGTACTTGTTTCTTGTTCTTTCCTAAACACTGCGTCACTGTCGTCTTCCGGTTCCCTCATTATCATGTCGGGATCATAAGATTGTTGTTTAATCTTTTCTAATATTGCTTTAATATCTTTTTCCTTTTCGATATCCACGTAATCATCATATGTTTCCTTTATTTCAATATTGCCTTTGTAAAAGTAATCACTCGGCAAAGAAATGCCCCGTACATACAAATCTAACGCTCCTCCGTATCTTGGTATGGTCATTGGTTGCCGATAAATACATTCAAATTTCCCTGTAGGCGACTTCGAATTGTTAGCACGGTCAATAACAACTGGAAGAAATTGAACGATTATTGATATCCCATTATTGAAGAACTTGCCAATACGCACTTAGAGATTCACAGTATGTAGGTAAGTAAGTGTAAGAGGAAAACAAACCTTTTATAATGTCAGTTAAAACTGCGGGACAAATTTTTGCAGTTACAGGTGTAGTATGGTTGAGATCCGGACATGAATTAATTTCAATTAGCCATGGTTTATAGTCCTTGTCAAGAATAAAATCGCAACCATAGAGCTCGAAACGATTCTTACAAACCGATAAAGAATCTTGGCAACTCAACATAATGCCAATAATTGACTTTTTCATTCCAGGATAAATGATTTTGTCCCAAACTTTTCCTTTATCAATTCTGTTCAAGTAATCTTTGTACTTATCTGAGTCCCACATGTTGGCGGGTGGAAGTTCCTCGTGTCTGCCAGCGCAATTAGTGTACTTCCTCTGAACTGCGTTGTTCGTTAGATGAATTGATTCATGGTAATTCTTCAAGTTGTACTTTTGTGAACTAAATTTTAAGTAGCAGTCCTTATACATCCATATCACTAAAGGGTATGTACTTGTAACTAAATAATATTGTCTTATGTCGAACTTTGTTTCGTGTATTAAAAGCGGCTCTTCTACAAAGAAAATAAAGATCAGGATTGAAAAAGAATTGCTCAAACTAAAGTTATTATTCTTACTAACCTATGTACTTCTGAATGACGTACTTAGAGTTGGCCTTACTTAACAGATTAGTAATTACTGCTAATCTAGACGCCATTCTTATGCCTCTACCTCTCGAATTATGAGCTGGTTTTATAATCCATATGTTGTGACAACCTTCACAACTTAATTGGGGTCGATATCTATGCATTTCCCTAAGTAAAAATTTTGCATAGCTCAGGTAAAGTTGAAGCTTATTTTCAGTATCTGCTTGAAAAACGTCGTCTTTAGCAATAATTCGATAATATTTTTTCAAAAACGCATTCCATTGGCCAGCACTAACGTTAGTTAGTGTTTTATCTATATCCTTGTTCTGCTTTCTGAACAGATATTCTTTGCATCTATTTAATGCAAAGAGGATGACATTTAAAGAAATCTTTCCTGTTTCAACAAACACTGGTCTGTCGTTAGCGACCATAGAAAGAATCCATTTCAAAAGGCTAGTGCAAGAGGTTATTTTGAAGTCTTTAACAAATCCTTCTATTTCCCCGACGTCGTAGGTGTTATAGCTGCGAGGACCAATGACCTCGGCCACATCTTCAATATAAAACCAGTAGTTTCTTTTCATCGATGAACATAATCCTTGTTTAGATGTCCATAAAGCATCAGTCTTTAGTTTGTTCACAATTGTTGTATTTTCTCTGTTCATATCAATGGTGGTATCCCGAAGTTCTTCTCGTGTGCGCCAAATAAAATTAGCGGGGTATTTCTCAACAAGATTCGATAACAGCAATCGTTCTAATTCACTGTGTATTTCGGGTTTAGTGTTGAACATACCGTTTTTTATTTTCGATAAGTTCATTTTATTAGGTGGTATTTTTTCCACCCATCCACGGTCTAGTAAAGCTTTTCGGATGGCATTGCAGTGGCCGTAAACAGAGAATATTTTGCATTCCCGAATAGCTTGTGATGCTAAGCTTTTTAATGTAATGTAACGATTTGATCTAGCCTGACAACTGCAAATTACGTAACTTTTTTCTTTCGGTGAAAGGCCATCGTTACCGGACCGGTATTGACGTACTGGACTGTTCATGGTCTTATTGGGCTTAAAATCTTCTGCCATTTTGATTGAATTATTATTGATTTCAAATCTAGATGGATATTGTAATCTCTTTACACAGGCTTTCTCAGTTATCTGTTTCTGTGAATAAAGCAACCATTTGAATTGAACTCAAACACTCTCATTGATTGAATTAAGTATAACTTAGAAAATTATTTACTTTGTATGTTTTTTTCCTGAAAACACTGGATGTGCCAGTTTTACCTTCATGTTTGGTTCTTTTTGATTTCTTATAATTGAAGGATTTGGAAGCTATGGTTTTCTGCAGGGAAAAAAAATAGGCAACAATAACCATTTTATTTAAATAAACTAAAATAATTTCAACAAACAATGTACAAATACGAAATTAAATAAATACTAAAGTTACCTTTTTTTTCTTGAGCGTTTTCTTTTTTCTGCATGGCATTTTTATGAGGGTTCATGTTTTATCATGCGTAAACCTGAATGTTTTCTAAAGGGACTATGGAAAAAAATAATAAAAACAATCAAAAAGAAAAATATGAAACTCCGGAGCGTAGGGATCATAAAGAGTTAGAAACAATTGTTCAATTATACCTAACTAGTACGTAGTTCTTAAGAAGGATAATTATTGGAAGCAGTCGAATTAAGTTGTAGCTTATCAAACATATTTAAATCCATTCTGAGAAAACCTACAGCCATAGTAAAACACCAAGTTATCAGCAGGGCAGCCTCTCAAGTGCAGTTTTATACGCACTGCTTACATTACACACCAAATGCATGAAATAAAACAATCGGTACCTTTTCACATATTATTGAAATCATTTTTCTGTACTTTTATCATCATTTCTTTTTTAAAATATTTAATTTTATTATTGGTATTACATAATGTCAAATTACTAACAATTTTGATCGAAAACTTGACGTTGATGGCTTTCCATCAGTTTTCTGACGTTTTAAGACACATACATTGTTACCGAACAGTATTGTTTCAGACGTGGGACTGCATGTTAGGACAAGACAGTAGGTAATTAGGATCCATGAAGGTTGGAGATCTGAAATTAAAGAATTCATAAATGATTTTTCCATTTTTTTTATTATAGAATTTGAAGACATTAACAGTCAAGGGCGAAAAATAATGTAATTTTAACAATTGCAAATGTGGAAATTCGACATAACATTTGAAGTCTCATATATTTCACATAATACTATACTATAATTTGAAACATGAACAATTTTATTGAATAAATGGCCTACTAATTGAACACAGTACATAACAATACTATTACTTTCTTTTTAAGAAAGAATTTGTTTCATCATTTAAAGACGTAACAACGACCCTATATGGGGCATAAATTGACGTGCAACTTTTTGAAAACGTTATAGATTTATTTTTGCCTCTGTTATCACCCTGTAATTTGCAAATACTTGTCCCTATAGCACTTAGTTTTTTCATTGGATCGGAGTCGTCCAGGCTCTTTCGACGTTGATTTTCTACGGATTTCCGATTGGAACTAACTACACTGGAATTTGATTGTCGGACTGGTATGGCAGGTTCGGGTCTGCTGACTACTTTATTCTGAACAGATATTGTGGAGCGGAGAATACTAGCGGTTTCCCGCTCCCATTCAATAGGGTCAATATAACAACGTTTGTTACCGACCGACCTGTCGACCTTGGTCTTCTCGGCTTTGCTCGCTGATTCGGTCCGGTATTTACTAGTCTGATTGGCTTGTTGACCGTCATCTGGTCGACAGCATGAGTGAGGTACGATTCGTCGTTTACAATCGATATTTCTTTCTCGCCTTCCTCGATGAGTCCTAGAAGAAAGTCCGGATGTTTTACGTTTTTTGGGTCCGCTTTTTAACGACAAGCTTGATTTTACCACTGTGATGGCTTGGCGTACCGTGAGTGATTCTTTCTGACCCAATACAATACCATCCTTGTTAGTTGGAAAGGCATCATATGGGTTCAACCAGGTGAGGAAATCTGTGATAATGGGGCCGCTATATTCTGCTGGCACTGGCTGATCTTGGTCAATGATAGCGTCACCAGAGGGGACGCGGGGTGCTGTTATGGGAGTAACGATCTTTACTTCGTGTTTACGCTCCTTGAACTTTCTTACTACTCGTTTGCCATTTATACATAAAGATAAGCCCAAGTATGCGGGAGCCTTTGGTATTACTTGTCTGTAGGCCAGTTCAAAAGTTCCTGTGTCAGCATCGGGAGAGTAACGTCGATCGAGAACCACTAAGGAACAATAATTTATATTAGAATAGTGATAGATTTAAAAAAGTAGACATTTATGAAGTTATTTAATTACCTTTGATGACATCCTCTAGACACTGGGGGCACAGCCGCGCTGTTACTGATGTTGTCGGCGCTAGGTCAGGACTGGAGTTGATTTCAATAAGCCACGGGGTAAAATCGTCAGTTAGCATGAAATCAGCTCCGTACAGTTCAAAGCTGTTCTGTCTTTTATCCATAGTTTCTTGGCACGCCAACATGGCGCCTATTAAGCATTGTTTAATCCCAGGATAGATTTTCGTGTCCCACAATTCATATTTTCCTATCTGTCTTCAAATACCCAATAAAGAACTAGGTAAGTTAGTAAGTTTATTGATAAAACTATACAAATAACATCATTCTTACCTTAGATAAGCCTTAAAAGAGTGACAGTCCCACATATTTTCGTCAGGTAAAGCTTTGTCTCGTTCACCGTTATTCTTATATTTTGTTTGAACTGCATTATTCGTCAAATGTACCGATTCATGGTAGTTTGATAAACTAAATATCTGTGAACTAAATCTCAGATAGCTGTCTCTGCAAAATAAATCAAACCACTGGAATATTTCTGTACATTTACAGACAAATAAAATTTAAAAGTATTCTTACTTGTAAACCCAGATCGTTAATGGCTGACAATTAGTTATTAAAAACCATTGTCGTATGTCGAACTTTGTGTTATAAATTACTAGTGGATTTTCTGGAATAAAAACGACGCATTAAATAATTGTATTCATTCAATGAGCGAAGTATCCAGTCCTACCATACCGATATATTTCTGCACGACATATCTAGTTTTCTGAGCAGGTATGTTGATAAGGCCTATTATGTCCTTTATGTTATTCATGAGCTGAATGCCACGGCCGCGGCACTTGTTTCCAGGTTTTACGATCCATATGTTTAAAACACCGTCGATATCTACTTGAGGCCAGAACTTTGCCATAGCTGCTAAGATTTTAGATGCTTTTCTTTCCAATTGCCTGTAGAATATAAGGACGATATTACATAATAATAATAATAATAAAATCGTTTATGCAATGTGCAAGTATTATATCGAATCACACAACGAGTCATTGTTGACATTCAATTGCACACTAGTCTAAAGATAATAAATATTGATGAATTGTTTTCAACGATGCAATCGACAAACAGTGATCTAATTACTGCAATGTCGAACAAAAATGTTTACACACAAATAGCGACAAACGCAATGATTACGAAATAACTGCGTACCTACCGTAAGTTTGTGGTTTTGTCTTCGAAGAATTTCGCTTTTTCGTGAACCAAAAGATAATGGTGCGTAAGGAACTGATCCCATTCGTGTTCCCAAATGTGGGGTTGATCTTCAAGATCATCGATGTCTTTATGACTGAGGAATACAATGTACTCGTTCAACCTGTTTATAGCAAATTCTATAGCACTGAACGGAACTTTTCCGTGAGACACAACAAGACTTTGCTCGTTGTTAGATTGTAACGTATTTGATAGCCATTTTAGTACACTGATGCAGGCCGTTATTCTGAAATCGTCGATAAATTCCTCGAGGCTATCCGAGTTGTGGATGTTGTAACAACGTGGGAATTTAGTTAAAGCCACCCCTGGCTCCGTGTACCAATGCATTTGCGTCAGGGAAGTTGTTAAGCCTTCTTTTGTAGTGAAAACCGATCTGCAAAACCTGTTGAAATGGATTTCTTAATACTTATTGGAAAATCTTATTTTTTTAATTATAAATTAAGGAGGCATGTCAGCCGCGTGCAGGACAACCGCTGGGCGAAGGTCGCTACACAATTTGAGCCAGCTGACGGACGGCGCCACCGAGGCTGGCCCAGGAAGAGGAGGCGGGACTATCTGGATGTGTTCCGCGAGGGCTGGTCCGAGGTGGCACGGGATAAAGATGTATGGAGGGACTTGGGGGAGGCCTTTGCCCTGCAGGGGATAGGCTAAGGAACAAAAAAAAGTTAAGGGGGCTACCTGCTGATGACGACGTCCTTGTTACTAAGCAACCAGTCGTATTTATCCCTCTTAGTTGTCCAGAGAAAATCGACGGAATGGTGCTCCATGAATTTATATAAAATCATTCTTTCTACCTTGGAGAGCTCTTTACCATTCATTTTCTTTGGATCCACGTTTGAAGGAGGGTGGCGAACCTTGAAATAATTATGATATCTTATAAATAGGTAGGTATATTATGTGCATATTGAATTAGCTTCCTACATAAATATCAGAATTTTATTTCATTGAAATATAATTCAGAACATTTTAATTAAATAGCTTAGGTGTCCCAGTAAAATTATTAATGACTAAACTCTTAACCATTCCTACCCAAAACAATTTTTAAGTTAATTCGTAAATGATGACCTATCCACAAAGATGAACGGTGAGAGAGGTAAGGTAAGGTGAATGGGAAAATAAGGTTAATACCTTATGGGACTCGTATTTTTCAATCCAACCTCGTTCGAGAAGCGCCCGGCGGACCGCAGGGAATCCTCCGCCTTTTATCATGAACACTTTGTGATCCTTCATTGCGCTGTCTGCAATCTTCTTCAGGTCATTCCATCTTTCATTGCTTACCCAACTTTTATACTGCTTTAATTGTTCAGAAGAAGTCGATGTTTCTACAAAAAAAAAATCATTTAGAATAAGATGACTAAGTTCATGGGCTTCGTTGACCCTTACTAGGAGCTGGATAACTGACCTGGTCCATGTTCAGACCTGGAGAACGAGATAGCACTGGATGGACGTAATTCCTTCTTAGCTGTGCTATCTCGGTGTAATTTCGAGTCTGACGCGCTCTCCTCAAGCTCCATCGTTACAGCCATGAGCCTTGTTTGTGACTCTCTTGAATCCTGCAACAGATAACTTTGTCACATGCTACCAACATTTTAAACTACAGTTCCTACTTCATGTGAACGTGTGCACGGTTCAAGAGTCAAACTTGGACTGCCCGACTAAAAATAACCCGGTAGTGCAATAACCTACTTTATTTTAACCCACATTGGGGGTCCTTGACTATCAGTAGCATCCGTGCACATCCCCGCCTGGCACCTGTGCGAATGACGTCATAAAGTAGGTACCTTCTGAGGAAATCGTGCATAATGTAGTTACACGGAAATTAATAAACCTAAATTACTCTTACCTTCTATCAACCAGGACGGTTCTCAGAAAACTAGGTTAAAACAACTCAAAAGTCAAATAAAAGCTGATGTTATTTGCAATCTATATAACTGTAAATTTATAATTTTAACATTTTCAATTTCGTTAGATATTTGTCATGATCTAATAATAAAATAAAACCCTCTCTTTGTTCATGGCGTTCAGGGTACAACCAAAGAGTAAAATAATATATCGCAGTGTAAACGTCATGCATGATTAAAACAAGTTTGCGATTAAAAGAGGATTTAATTCGTTAGTAGTTATTTTTGGTAAATAAAATCTAGACCTTTTTAATACCTATTTGCAATGTTTTAAAATTGTAAAACATGGTGCCAATGTTTGCTAAGAATTATTAGTGATTATTCCATAATCTACTTTATAACATCAAGTTTACATAGATTTGCCTATTTCGACCATCATCTTGTGCACAACCGACGCCTATTACGCCCTCGCCGTATTATAAATAATAGTAACGTAAATGTTACCACCCCCCCGTCCCTAGATCGAGCTGGCTCGAGCCGGCCAATAAACAATAAAATATCCCTAAATGAGAAATAATTAGATCCAGCCCTCTTTTGATGTTGGCCTTATTAAGATTCTTAGCAACGCACTAAATCGATGCCCTAATCCCGCAGGGGGTGCCCTTAGTGGACGTTGTTACCTAGAGTGAAGAGTTAGTTTTTCTATAGATCAGGCTGGAGGCCCATTGCAGGTTTCGCCAAAAGTTCGGTGAAGTAGTCAAAGCCTGCGCTCAAGCTAATAGCATAGTCTGATCGCAGAGCTCGTAGTACGAAGACTAGTGCACAACAGGGCTGATCACCACACTTGATCAATACCTACAAGTTAGACAGTCGTCGTTTAAACAGTGTTTTAGAACGTTATTTTTTGTATTCGAACCCAATCATAGAATCAGATAGGTATACCACCATCACAATATGTTCTATATTTTCTAATAGTTTAGTTAAGGGGTCTACCCGCAGGGACGTCGGTTATCTCAAAAAGAAGCCTATAACGTTCCTCGATAAATGGGTTACCTAACACAGATTCAAATCGAACCAGTCGTTCCTGAAATACTGTTTTCTGAGACACACAAAACTCTTCAGCTTATAATAATAGTTTCCGTATAGAAGCAACAAAAATCCCGGGGCATCAGTTTGTTTTTTGTTTTCAATATGATTCTATAAGAATAGGTATATTTTTTACATAATTATTAATAAGTTAGTTTATTTTTACCAAAAAATTAGTAACAACTAGTACTAAAAACTATTTATTATTGGCAAGAAAAAAAAAAATAATTTTAGGTAATCTACAAGTTTTTCGATTATGCAATTCAAACTCTCCGAATTTGTGGCATTATCTATGATGAAAAAAAACGCGAATTCTATTACTTTTCTAGCAGGGACTCTCCTTGAATTTTCAATTTCATATTTTTTCATTTCTCAGAACTTGAACAAGTCAGGAACTAATATGAGAGATGATAGTTAATTATTTCTACACTAGATGGCACTGCATGACACCAAGTTGATAGAAAAACAAATACATACACCAGAATATAAATGTGGCCAATTATTTACAAAATAAATATATTGAATCAATAGCATTTTTACAATACATGTTTTATTATGTAAGCATTATTTCAAGATACGTCACGTAAATATTATTTATTTCGGTGTTGAATGTTGGAATGATAATGTTATGATTATACCTTTGTCTACGACTGTTGGCAACTTCACTTCGTTTATCGTTAGGTTGTCCAACATGCAATGACGGTACACAACGGTATCGATTCTGAAGTTTGGTACCCCTGACTATGACATGAAAGCAAGATGGCGAGTTCATCTCCGTTTGATGGTTCTCTGTGATAATTCACCTATTAGATGTCATTTTTCGAACTTATTTCGTAATGGTCTGGCAAATCAAACATTAGTGAAAAATTATTTAAGTAGTGTTAAAGTGTAGTAAGTACTATAAAGTGTTCGTAATTTAGTTAGATGTGCATCTAACCCACCTGAGGAATGTTGGTTTTTTCAGTGATTTGTGATTCGGTCAGGTGTTTTCGTTTTAGTCAAAATTAAAATTTTGTTCTTGCGCAGTGAGTGAAGTTACTAGTTCAGATGTATTTGTGCCGTGGGGATGCTAGATGTCGGGACTGTTTCCAATGTTGGGAAACAAAAGCGTGAACTATTTGTTTTGATAGACCGTGATAAAATAAATTGAGAAGGTCGGACGGAGAAAGAGCTCCGGCCGGAGTTATGGCCTTCAGTGAGGTGAGTGTTGTTTGAAATTGTTTTTATGTGGCTTCATATATGTCTTTGTCATTTGTTAACTAACTAAAGAAAACACAAGAAAACGGTTAAGTATAGAAAAGTTAACAAAGTGCTATGACTTACATCTCGATGTGAACTATTTATGTGGCAGATTTACCTTGACACGCGATTAATTTATTCAAATCCGCTACGTACCTACTTAGGTATTTATTAAAGTATTTGGCAGCGATAAGTCTATATAAGACCCTTATCTTTATATATCTGGGAGTTATTTATTATTTTAGATTAGCCAGCAATTGATAGGACATACACTATTCTTCAGTGATGCATATTAAGTCTTTAAATAATTGATTGTAGAAACTGTCTGAAAGTTCTAATTGATGATTTGTTAGTTTAAGTAAATATGACAGTATAACATAACGCATAACACAGTTTAGCAAGCTTTTTCCAACACAATATAAACCTATTCCATTATAAATTAATATTACTATTATTTAAAATTTATCACCTTATATGACATCATCTATTATTTTTCCTTGTAGATATCAAAAGAGGTAATCAATCCATAATATCATTTACATAACATACTTTCATGTAGCAAAACATTTACAATGATAAGTTGGGTAATTTTTAAAATTTTTGTATACCTTGTTGGCCTTAGATGTACTCTAGAATTAGATACATGACATAAATTTCATAATATCTTGTTTATTTAAGTATTATTTACATGGACACATTAAAGTAGAATATATATGTATTACATATAGTATTATGAAACAAAATCTGAATAAATACTTTTCACCGTTACCAACATTTTTCATAACTATTCCAATTGGATTATGACTAACATTGACAAAATGAAATGTGCATTCTACAAAAAGTAACACAAAAAAGTATGTAATATCAGCTACTAAACTGGTATTAGATGTAGTAAGAATGATGATTATGTTGTTCCTAGAAATATCCGCCTGCAAAAACTTACATTGCAATGGGCTACAGGAAATACTGGTGTGCAAATGTATGAAAAGTAGTTTTAAACCTGGTAAAGCTTATAAAATATGATTACTTGTTTTATTCATTTTGTATCTGTTTCATTTTAAATTTTATTAGAATTAATAATGTATTAATTTTACAAGGTTTCAAACTGTTATTTTTTTATTAGCATACTTTCAGCTAGATTGTGTTACTGAATAGTATCTAAATGGACATTTAAGCACCATTAAGGCAAGTTTTAATAAGTAACAAAAATAGTCCACAAGTGGGTATTTTGCGGGTTTATTACTAATATTAAATTTTCAAATTCCTTTGTTAGGTACCATATTATTAATGGTTAGAAAATGACTACCTGTTAATGTTCTAATACTGTAATTAATAATCAATTACTTCTTTGGTATTGAGTTATTCTCAATCTATTAGTATTACCAAAAAGGTATATACTTTTTAATTAACTCCCTAGTCCTAAATTGGATTAAGTGAACCTAAAATTAATTTAATTAATTGGTTAATTTTTTCTAATATTTTAGACTTTTGAATAACTGTTTCAATAGGTATATCATGTTTGAGCACACTTTACCAAAGCAAAATTTGACTAATTAACCCAGCTTCACACATTGAGCATTGTTTTATGACCATTCATTGTATATTTGTTCCTGGTGCATTAGACATACTTCCTTTCCTGTACCAAAAATTATACATTCAAAACTTATACAATAATTTACATCTCTAATTTGTGAGCTCCAAAATGTCAGCGTGGAGCGTTTCGGTCGCGGCGTTCGTGACGCAACAACCGTTACCAATTCACACGGCGGATTTGTTATTCCTCCGGGGCTTCAAGCTAGTGAAGTTATTTGGCTTGAGATGAAACATCCTCAGTTGGATTGCTTGTAGGCGTTTCATAATTGTGGCGTTTAGCGGCTCTTTCCCACGGTTCGATTGTTATTCTCCACTCGATGTGAGCCGCGTCGTGCGTAGCCGTCGAGGTGACTGATATCGCTGCGTGAGACTTCACTGTTACGTTTTCGGAAATGGACCCAGAAGTTGACCTCCTAAGTCTTTCTAATGGCATTGTTAAGGTTGCCGATCTAGGCCAAAAAGCAACCGAGATCGCCTAAGGCTAAACTGTTCTAGTTCGAGATACCATTCCTTTTTATTTTACTAACAACAGCTAGGTTATTTTAATTGGCTGTAGAGAAATGAATTGATTTGTGTGTGCTTACAACTTACACCTACTTGCATACAGAAGCTGTAGGATGTTGTGAATGTAGGAGTATAACATGCGTAATAGGTTCAACGTGAACACACGTACAATTCATAGAGTAGGGTAGAATAACATGTTTTGTATCGTGGTAACTGAACTTATAATAACCCAAGATTAAATAAGTCAAGCATTATATAATACTGAAATTAACAAGGGATCGTTGCTTGGTTTTACTGGGCCGTTTCCGCGCTTAGCCTCTTGATTGGGCACTCATAGCTACTTTTTTTAAATACTTAGTTTACGAAAATTTTAGTAAATTATACGATTATGAAAAGTACTCTATGGGTAATTTCATTTGCTCATTATTGAAGAGTGGGTAGGTACCTAATAAAGTTACGTTCACTACCTGCTTACAATACAAAACATGAAACTGTTTCGTATCAAATTAAAGTTTCCTATGAACTTAACACGTAAGTGCTTATTGTATGCTACAAAGAAATAAACTGGTCTATTTAGGTAAGTAGGTACTAGGTAAATATTGTAGTGTTTGCCTAGTGTAGCCAGCGTTATCTATATGGGCCGTGGTTTCCTCCACGGGCCACCGATTGCACCCGCATGTGAACACGATCTTTCCTATTATTTTAAAGTTCGTTATCGCCTTCCTTCCTTGTACACAGGTTTTAATAGTCAAACGTTTTGTTTAGACTAAACGAACAAAAAATAAGCATGTTGAGTTTACGCGCCGCATTATTACGACAATTTGTATTTAAAAAAGATTCGATCTTCATTTAGAATCCACTGATTAGATGTTTAATTTATTTATCTGCAGAGTTTTTAGAACTGAAAGCTTGTTAGGTATGTAGGTACTTACTTACCGACGTAAGTAGATACAATATCATCCCTAATATTAATAAGAAAATAGAGTTGTCATTATAACTAAAATACCTACCTCGCCAGTGACGTGTGACGTGACGTCGACTAGGTAAAAACGGTCTTGTTATAGATATATCCGTACTTATTTACTAAACATTACAAACAATACACTATTACAAAAGCAAAATAAAGTGTTTAGGTTTTCTTTATAAGTACTTAAACTTAAGTATTATATTTTCTTCGTAATGAGAATATTTTGGGAAATTTCATTGTTGTTTGTTCGTTTTGGCTAGACGTACCTTAAGACGTGGCTAGGTTGGTTGTTGCCAAACTTAAATACGTTTTGTGAATGTTGCCCGATGCCGCCTTGGATGTTTGTGTTGCGGAGTCACCGAGTTTAATTAAATTCCGAGTAGGGTAAACGTACCGGTTAACCGGCCACTACCCCTTTTCGGCCACTTAGCACGTTACTTTGAATAATAACCAATGATGAAGACTGCTCCTTTCTAATTTCGCTCCATTCGATCCTGACAATCTTCACGGTTCATAATACAACGGCATGGTCTCGAAATTTGCGAACTGAGGCCTCAGTAGCCATTTAAAAATTTTGTATGTGAACGCGTGTCAAATTTAGGAGAAAAAATAGCACGTGGATTGATTTTCAAAGATAAATTTTTAATTGTTACTGTTGGTTTATTGGTGATTGATTTGGTTTGTGTGTATGTAGCATGTTTAATTTTAATATCCAATTGCCTAAACTTCATAAAACTTATCATAATTGTGATATTTTTGGTGGTCGGACAATACGTCAACGATTTATTTCAAAATCTACTTTCCGACCAGGTGGTCGCAAAACCGGTTTATTCAAGTCATTTCTCCTTGCCTGTATTGCGGAAACCTTAAATTTACCAACATAGTTCCCATAATATTTGTGAACACCTAGAATTTTGTGAATTTAAAATTAGATTCCGGCCGCCAATATACCCCATATTTTCAAAGATATGACCATAAAAACATTACATTTAGCGGCCGATAACCAGTAAAAACAAAACCTGTATTCGGCCGTATGAAAACTTTGAAATAAAGAAAAGCCGAAAATTAGTAAAAATTTTACCTGTTGGATACAGGTAAAATTGCCGTTTGAAATAAAGGCTGCCGCTAAGTGGTAAAAATGTAACCTTCATATTTCTGGCATCGTTTTTTATGATTTTTTTTCTTTTTTACTTTCATACTACTATCAACCCTATGAGCTAATGAATATGAGTCGTTTTTCTACCAAGGATTAGGTGGCCGATAACCAGTGCACTGGTGGACGATAACCGATTGAAAAGGCCGATAGCCGGTATATTTGCTATTTTTACGAAAAATATTTTTTGTTTAATTATGTATCACTGATACGTCTATAAACGCTAGGTTCTATGAAACTAGACTATTGTAGGATGAAATAAAAAAATATATTAATAGTCTTGTAGTGCAGCATTATGATAGATATCCACTCTGAAGTCAACAAGTCGCTTAAACGGCCGATAACCGGTAAGTTTACCCTATTTAACTGTACGTATTTGAGAATTTCCTCGGGAGGTATTGTCTTTAATGGTAATTTTAGCTAACTCCCAAGTTTATCAATATTCCAGAGATCGAAATATGCTGTAGAAATTGTGAACCATGTTGCTTAAAATAATTTGATGGACGTTCTTATTGTTATAAGGCTTATAGTATACCTACCTAATAATTATACATTTTTACTAGAGGACTAGTAAAATATAAAAAATCCTTTCCTTGTGGATGCTAACATAATAAAATGCATAATATAAACTGTCACAATATTAAGTTTCTAACCCCTGTAGTTTATTTAGGCTCTACATTTATGACTAAGTCAGGACAAGTAATTTAATAAAAACATGTCATGTATCTATAAATGAGTTAAAAAAACATTTGTAGCTTTTTAGATAGAATTTACGGAGAAACCACGTTGCCTTTTTTTTAGCATAAGTAACTTATTTTTAACACGTCGAACATTAAAAATTTGTTTTGCTATCGATGTAACTGTCATCGTGATGTTAAATGGAGTCAGACGAATTTTAGGCAGTCGTGCGCGTAGGTCGACGACCCGATCTCTACCAACAATTGAATTTGTAGTCCTCCAACAGGGCTAGTCCTTTGAATTTCAACAAGTATTTGTGTAGGTACCTACAACAAAAAAAAAAAACAAACTAAACATTTTTTTGGAGCTGTTGCTCCATGCATTGTTAACTTAAATCCTCTTAAAAGGCAACACTCACCAGTGGTAAACTTGGATAATTTCCAAAGCACCGTAAAATTTACTGTCGTGCATTGTAAACACCTGCTTTAGGCACATTCCCGTCTTTGTTTATCTTTCTGGATGTCACAATCGTTTGTGTAGGAAACCTGTGCACAGTCAGCATGCAAATATTCTAACCAGGAAAAAGAGTTAAATTACAAAAAATTTATGAATAATAATTGAGTCTTACTTTGTTCTAAGTTTCCTAATTTTGTAGAATAGCATAAAGTAACGTGTCAGAAACGATTGAAAAAACACATTCTAATTAAATACTCCTAGCAGTAAAGCTCCTCCATAAAATCGAGTAGGCACTAGACGTAACTACATAGTCTGAATTATAAAATGTTACATTTTACTTCTTGACGTGAACGTATAACGTAATTCAACTTTGACCGGTTCGTGTTCCACTTGAACTATGGGGCTCGAAAGGTGAAAGGAGCGTAATCGTACCACGAAGTACCGCATATTGCCGTTCATCGCCTTGTGGTGTATGACGGGCTGTATGGCCTAGACACGCCTTATCTGCCTTCCACTGACGTTGTAACATATTTAAAAGGAAGTTTCAGTAAAAAACACGTGTAGCAGCATTAATGGGTTACAAAACCGCGATAATTTTATTTTTCGAAGTAGGTAATTGACGTGTTTTGTGCACTATTCAGAATACAAACGTTTTCCAAAAAGGTTATAAAGTACTTTAAAATACTGCATTAATGGGTTACGAAAGCGCGATAATTTTATTTTTTGAAGTAATTGACGTGTTTTGTGCACTATTCATAATACAAACGTGTTCCAAAAAGGTTGAATAGTACTTTAAAAATAAATAAACAATATTACGAAAGTAATGCGGTTGTGTGGAACTAACACCGCTTTTGATCTGATACATTCACTTCTGCCGTGTGGTTGCTATATTCGTAGCCGTATTGTGACGACACTTGAAATGTTGACCTGAATATGTTAAAACATTGTATTTTTAAAATGTTGCACTTTATTTTGATACGCGCTCCGAGCCAGTCGAGATGCTTTAATAAAATAAACACGCGTGAAGGAATGTGGGGCGAAATTGGAAAGCATCATGCTATTACCAGCGATAAGCCATTTGTTATATTTAACGAAGCAATATAAAATGTTAAATTTATTAATTTTATTCACTAAATATTTGGTATTAGTGCACCAGAGTTTATGTAAGCTATTTCTATGTTTTATAAATAATATCTGCAGGTGAGTTTCTTATTTAACAGATATGGACTCGAAACATGATATAACTATAACTATGAGATAATGCATGTCCAAACTATCCTTGTAAGTTATTCACTAATTAAACTTAGGATTACATAAACTATAACACAAGTGACCAAGAGGCTAGTTCACTATAATTTTAAAGATTATGAAAAAAAAAGTTGCTATTTATGCTGACTTTTTTTCATAAAATTATAAGTATTTAGATTTGCGCGGTTTGTATACATCATAAAAATTAAAGGCAATGTATATATCAGTCTTCCCGTGAACACGGCCTTTGCAAGTTGGCCGAAACGTCGGGGAAAAATAGGTCTTTATACCTTATATTACGTACGCGGTTAATTTGTTATATGATCATAAAATAAACACAGCAGATGCTCGTAGCATGTTTTTTCTTACATTACATACGAAACATAACAAGTCTTGCAAGACTTGCATAACTTAACAAAATTGACACTCGAGCTTTTATGAAATGTTAATTACTGTGTGCCCTAGCTGAGACGGTCTAAGAAACGACAGTCGAGGCATAATATCGACTCGTACCTTTAATATTCATACGAGGCAGCCGACGCCAGCCCATCAATATTAATAACTTGCCAGGCCGGCGATAGAAAAGCGCTGCACCAATACATTGTTAAGAAATCTATTAATTAATATTATTCCTACATTCTGAAATCTTTGCACTCATTCGTGACCTTTAAAATGTAAAGTTGACGATAGGTTTTTAAAGTTATACAATATGTAACAAAACCCCTGTCCGATCCCTTAGACTATTATTTGGTATCGTACTGCGAACACATATACGTAGCTATTAAATGGATTGGAGATTATTTTTTTTTTCCTAATTGAAAATAATTAAATCAAAATAAAAACTGACCCAAGGCAACACTGACCGCTCCTCAAAGTTACTACCTGCAACTTTGTATCAAAGAAGCCGCCTATGCGAGACGGTTCATGAACTGTACCACGAACTGTAACAAAACCCCTGTCCGATTCAATAAAGGCGTAGGTACCTTTATTGAATCGGACAGGGGTTTTGTTACATGTTGTATAATTTTTCTCTATTATATACCTACAGTAATTAATAGAGATCTTTATAAACTGTTGCTGATATTAGGTTCCATCTTGATAAATTTGCGTGGTGTACTAGTACGTTGATAATTTACAAGGAACCGTATATATGTGTGTATTTAAATTAACCGGTTTACAAGATAACGTGTAATGTGAATAACCGCAGTTAATGAACTTACCTATCATGCGTCAAGCATATCCCAACTCATTTGTCTTCACATGATTACACTTTTTACATACCCTGCTTTACTTATTAAAATAGACTTCGTATTATTCGTACAGGTATTCTATTTTGATTAGAATATGCTTGATGGTATCAACTGTTACATACACCGTAAGTTTGATGTTCAATGATAATGTGTTCTCAAAGCAAATTTAACTGTATTCCAATCGCTTGTTGTTACATTGGAATTTGGTATATATTCAAGTTTGTTTTTTTTTTAATCTTTACATGGTAGAAAAGGTTGTAATAAGCTTTATTGGATTACAAATATAATCTTGTTAGACTGAACAAATAGCTTCATTGTAGGAATATAAATCTAATTTAGATTGGCAGTACTCGTGCCGTGACAAATATTTCTCTTCATTATCGCACCGAATTTGATTGATTAATGTTTCCGAGTCGAGTAATAACAAAGGGCCTTTTAGTTAGAACTGTATTACGTCACGTCCTTAATAAACACTGGTGTTGTTTTCACTGATATTATAACTTACTATGATTTACTACCTATTAAGTTCAAACAACGTTTTTACGTGCGGGCTGGTGTTGTGTGACCTGACCACTCATCCAGATAACTTTATCCGATGATAAATTATTTAGGACGACCGATCGATATTAAAACTCTATGAGTACTTGTGTACCTCAGCTTACATTACATTCCCCTGCGTTAATATCCTTGCAACAGGATTCTTACAGTAATTGTTTTAATAATAATTACCGTAAGGTTTAACTTGAAACTTGAAGTAAATTCTTGCATGATTCTGTTCTTAATAGTCCGATGGAATTCGAATAAAGTGTTAGTAAGTAGCACAAAGATGTTCCGAGGTCGCATCCGTTATAGTTCGTTAGTCAGGTTTTGACTGGGCCACGGCGGATTACGGTGCACATTATGTAAATAATCAACGATTTCATATGCCACCAGATTAGTTAATAACGATTGGAATTTTAGATAGTTGCTCATTACAAATTTCATTAATTAGGTAAATGTGTAAGCAGTAATAAGTAGTAGGTCTAGGTACCTAATAATGACAATTATACAAACATTGTTGAAATATTTAATAATACTACTGTAAATATTTAGTTGACAATGTAGAATAATCAATTAAAAAGCTTTTTTAAAAAGGAATATGAAAAAGAAAATAAATAACATATAATACGACGGTAATTGCAAAATTATAGACAATGAACACGTCCGGTTGTATCTTAAGTAGTAATTGATTTCCAGACATCGTAAGAGAGCCTGCATTAATTGGATTTGCGTGTACATCCGACCTTGGCCTTAGATATCATTAGTTTGGTGTCCTACACGCGATGCCGTAGTAATTATTGTTGTGAGGAATAACATTTATATGTATGTAAATAGGACTCGTAATTGAATTAAATCAGATTGTTAGCAGCTCGCTAAAATTGTTGTGCAATTTAATTTTATTCTATGTTCGGAATTATTTTACGCAACTTTTATTGGTTTCAAGTGAAATCGAAATCTACGCAATGGTACAGTTCAAAAATATAGATTTATCTAGCTACATTTATTAGATTAATATATTCACACTCCTTATAACTTTATTCTATAGCGTTTGCGCTCAGTAATGTTATAGCATTTAAAATGAGTTTTGAAGTATAACGTAGAAATCGCTGTGATTTTTATGCTGTCAATTAAATCGCTTGGTAAGTTTGTTCGAGATTAATTGATAAGATTGTTTATAACTACTGTTCGTTAAAGATTTGACCCGATTTATAAATACATGTCGGTTTTTTTAAATTCATCCATCTGGATACACTATGGTTTACACCGAAGGAACATCGCAGCAGTTTCAACTAAACATTATCCGCTATTTCCGCTAACCTAGCAATTTTCTAGATCAAGGTGTGAGCTATTTTCGACTGGGATATTTACGTACCAAATAAAACATTTCTCACCTTTTGAGCTATTACAGCAACTAACTAGCACAATAAAATTTGTTACTATGTAATAAAATTGACTTAAAAAGGTATAATTCAAGAGCGATCTCTGCATTGGCTGGTTTAAATACCTAGTCAAAAAACTTCCTTAACACTAAAAAACTGTGTGTACGAAATATTTTAGATGCCAAGCTCTGGTCTCATTAACATAGCAGTCACATTAAGGATACGTGTATTATACCGTTATGTAGTGTTAAAAGCTGCTACATAGCAACAACGAGAGATTACATCTTTTAATTTCTTGAATGAAACTAGTTATTACGCCTGTTAGACCCGCCTTTATGTTTTTGAGTAACTGCAATCTTAGCAAAAAACATAGATCAACAAAATAATCAAAGGAACGTAAACCATTTAATTTTGTATGACTGTTATAATGCTATTTAGGGCCTATTTCACCATCGTTAGATAATTTTACTCGAAGAATACTTTTGGAATTTTGACAGTTGTTTCATACAGAAACTGTCAAACGTCAATTTTATTCGTCGAACTAAAGTTATTTGACGATGGGGAAATAGGCCCTGAATCGGCTACAAATGTTAAGCTACTAATCTGAACTTACGTTGGATATGCCAAGTGACATTGAGTGAAATATTATGTTGACGTAATCAATAGAGTGCCAGTTGGTACTAATTTTCTCGACGGTGCAAAGTATTTCGTCACAGCGCTCTGCGTAGGTGTGTATCTCTAGTGTACAGTGTATTACGCATTACGTATTCACAATACGCCTGTAAATTCATGCTAATTACGTTCTTAGTGAGACGTACGGACTGTCGAGTCGGCCTTGTAATATTATATTACACGTTTCTACATTTCGTCTAATTGATAATTTAATATTCAAACAAATAATTTTAATTAATGTTTTCGAAAGTCAGTTGTTTTTGTTTAGTTGAATACCTTTCAATATCGTCTAAGTCTCTGACGGCTGGACCAATTTTTATAAAATTTTGTACGGAGGTGGCTACCCTGGATTAACACATTGTATAAAACTCCAAATACTGAAACGCAAATTAATTTTAAGATGTTCTTAAATGTCTATCTGTCGGATAACACCCTTCAATATCGTCTTAGTTTCTGTGATAACATAAAAAATCAAAGTGAAACTTTATGAACGCAACGTGTTACCATATTTAGTAATCATTAACTCCGATTGAGTTCATTCTAATCGACGATTTAATGTTGCGTGACCGTTCGTTCTAGTCGTAGGCCGTAGGCACTTTCCAAAATTACGTCCATTCAGCTGGGTACGTATTCTGTTATTCAAATGGCGACAATATAGAAATATAATATTATAATAGAAAAGGTTAGTACTTTTTTGAAACTCATTTATAATAAGTTAGGTAGGTAATAATGATGGTGAATGTGAATGAATTAGACAAAAGTGTAAGTAAGTACCTAAAGAATATACAAAAACAAAATATTGAATGCTTTAATTTTAGAGATTATAGGAAATGAGATTTTTAACTTTCCTTATGTTATAACTTCGAAAATGTCGAATAAATATGTTCTTTCTATTTTATTCGGGTCATACTAAGCTAAAATAAACTAATTTATTCTTAATGTGTTATTTAATTCTGTTAAATAACAGTTTTTTATCACGATAAAGTCATTAGGAATCGTTTGGTCACCCATTAGTGATCTTATTTTAATCGTAATAGAAGCTCGCTTAATTGGTGGGAATTTAAACCGAATGACGTTTATTAAAGCTATCTATAATTGAAGAGATATACTGTAAAAGGCCTCTTTTGCATAATCTCCGCGGTCGACGTTTCAGCTTAATTAAGCCGTTTATACAAACACTAGCGACCCGCCCCGGCTTCGCACGGGTGGACATTTATTTCTTCATAGATGTGCACCCCCCTCCCCTGCGGTTTTGCCGTGCGAGTCGTGCGACACATACAATATTATACAAATTCGTAATATCTTTTGAATGAATTGTCCGATTTGAATAAAATAATAAGTAATTTATAGCTATTGAAACAATCTTGCTCAATAAATAGTTTATTTGGATAAGGATTAGTATTTGACGATAATATGATCTTGATAAACATAATTTTAATTACTTTTATTCTATGGAAAAGTGGTTATAATGTCTAAAATATAAATGTTTGGTTTATACCATCGCGGACTTTTTTGTAGGCATTATTGAGTTCTACAACTTTTCTATAGAAGTCAACCATACATCTCTAACCATTTAGGCAGCGTTCGCGAGAATCGTTAACGTACGGCAGTTTTTTCGTCGACTTACTCCACAATTTTCACTACCACGAAAAATCCTATCTATTTTCCGGGATAAAATATAGCCTATACGGATTCGGAAGAATCCCTCTAAGTAATGGTAAAAGAAATTTTGAAATCGATCCAGTAGTTTTTGAGCCTATTCAATACAAACATACAAAAATACAAAAATACAAAGGTTTCCTCTTTATAATATTAGTATAGATTATAAAGTGTGGTACACTTAAATGTTTCTTCAGAAACTATATTTATCAGGAATAATATGTTAGGAATTGTATACAGTGCTTATAAAAAGAAGCACACTAATATTAAAATTGGGAAAAGCTTGTGAGTGTGTATGTTCGTTATCTCTTCAACATTTTTTATAAAATTTTGCACGGAGGTAGCTAGCAACCTCTGGACAACTGGCTAACAACATTAACCCCCAAGACCGAAACGCAAATTAACTTTGAGATGATCTTAAATCTTAAATGTCTACTTCTCGCTACTTCACACCTTAAAGTGACAGAGACAACACGATCATAAGGCTTTATTCATTTCCTATATCCTGGAAAAATCGACTTATTAAATTAATGTATGAGACCCACAAAAATATTATAAGCTGTGTTGTCATCCAATTATTGTTTCGAAAATATTTTGGTGAAATACTTCCACAATATTTTATAGTTTTATTTTAACGCATGCATAAAACATTACCAAATGATGACCGAACATAATTTGTGTCATACATATTTTATTAAGCGTTGAATAGCTATGGAATTACTCAATGAACAACAATGATCATTAAATCAACTATTTAAATTTTTTATTCATTTGTATATAAATGTGTAGGTAGCTAAATTAAGCACACATTTTATTCCCCGCTGTTCGAGGCAGGCGTATATTGGCCTATATTTGATAAATGTTTAGTGTTCCGTAGGTACCTCAAAAGGAAAAACCTTTATCTCGGAAACGTGTGGCGGCATCGAGTTGAATTAAAAACCATAATTATAGCCCAGCTGTAAAACATCAAATTTCTATGTGAACGTAAAGAAATATAGGTTTCTATGACCCTTTTTAAACGTATATTTCGAAAGTCTCAAGGGAATCTAAATTAATAGGGTAGGTTCTTTCCGTTGGCCTAGAACTATAAAATTTGGCAAGGATAATATGGTCTTATACTACTAAAAACTTCATTTGTTAACAATTAATAAAAAAAATGTAGTTATTGGTTTCGCTTTTCCGGTTTTTTAATGATTTAACTCATTTTTAACTGACTTAAAAAAGGAGAAGGTTATCAGTTCGGTGTTTTTTTATTTAATACTTTCTTGTCCATTCTATGATATTCCTTTTGCTCCCTATTCTTCAATTCAAACGCGAGCTACTATCAGCTCCTACATTTTTGTACAACTTATTTAGGACTTATTTGTTGGCAGTACTGTTACGTTTAGGCTGACCTCGGTTGAATAAGTGTGAGAAGATAAACTTGATTAACTTAGAAACGGACTTATTAACTTGATGTTCATGTTTTTTATATTAAGGTCTAAAAGTTATAGGTGTTTATCGGTTGAGTAATGAACTTAGTGCTTGACCTAAAAACCTAGCCATATTGTTGTCAGTCTACAAATAACCATGGTAAATACTAGAATAGTTTTATAGGTATAAGCAGTCGAAAAAATAGGACAACCAGTCTAGCTCGGGTTTAACCCTATTTGTTTCAGCGACTATTAACAATAGAGCTATCATGTTCTCTCATCCTGCTTCGGGTCACATGTTAATTGTAAATTGTAAATACTTAAGCCCCTTTTGTCTCTTCCATGTTTTGAATGGATTATGAATGTGTGAGTAAAAATCTTAACTGTTAAACCAGATCTATTAACATTCATCTTACCTTTTAGCCTTACATTGGTTTCTAGCCATACAAACAAATTAATACAACTTAAAGTATAATATTTCAAACTAGAATAATTGTTAGAAGCGGTCATTATTATAAAAACTGAGTTTAAAATATATATGTTCATCAACCATGACCTCTTTTAACTTAGTAAGTATTGAATTTAAAACTGTTAGTATAATTAGAATGTCACACAATACTCTTGTTCTCATAAATAAATGTTATACTCCTAACCACAAACTTTTCTAACGGCACTGGAAGTAGAGTTACAACCCACCTAGACAACACAATAAACACTACGTATTATTGTTATACTTGTACTACACACACAATGCTCAGCTCACACGCACAGATGCATCGAACAAGCGTCGGGTTTCATTGCAAACGCATAATATTTTACTATGAAAACGTGATGTTTTCGCACCACTACCGAGAGGAAACGGTCCATTTTACTCGCAATATACAGCATATACGGTAGCTAATTCGCTGACATTCATAATTCTCCCAGTCAAAACGTCATAGCGCAAAACATTGTTTTCTCATACGGAAAACTACTTAATATGGACTCCTTTGATTCCCATCTGAATGTTGAAGGTGCGGTGGCACGTTCCAACATATGCGATAAATTAAACAGATATTTGGTCACAGTTAGATTATTTGTAATAGTTTGTGTCTGTAAAATGTAGGCGGCACACAGGAAATTACTAAGCACGACTTTAAACACTCAGTCCTTGCTTGAGGTAAGTTTGCCAACTTCAGAACTTTTAGTTCATAAACATGTTTTATGTACAAACGTATAAGTTAGCGCCTTGAAAGTATTCCGTTGGCAACGCTCTAAAATAGTTTTTAGCTTGACTTCTTTTAGTTTGTTCAAAACTATTCTTACATACATCGTTGCCGGTGGCGCGGCACGTCGTTTTCTACCGACGATTTTCTTTTCTCACTCAGTACCATGTGGAAATAGCTCTTTTCGGACGATTGCCGTCGTTGCATTCGCTCCACACACGGCTGTACATTGAATAATCGAGTGCTCTTGAGCTAGACGACGTTGAATCACTAGAACTTTATTGGAATGTATTTTTCAACTGTATAAGATTTTTATTGCCGTTTCATGTGTCGGGATGAAATAAAGATAACCATTTATTTCACATTTTCTTAGATTTGGGTTTTATTACAGGTCGAGAATGATTTAGTACTTTGATAAACCGAATAAGATGAATGTTCTGTAAACAATTTTTTGGACCATTAAGAAACATTCTGATATACTTAGGTACTTCATATTGAACATTGGAAGGCAAAAAAATCACGTTATTTAATTACTCAAAGTTATTATCGTTAATGAATCACTAGCAATTATATTCAGTACTCATTGGACTATAAAAAACGAATAAACAGTTTACCTACCACTGTTTCATCGTTAATGTACCGGCAGGGAACATAAAGCGGAACGTCGCACATCGTTCACACTCTACACACGACATTGAACTCTAATACAAAACGAACTCTGTTTGTTTAGGACACAAAAGTCCCATTCCACCTGAAATGGAACTTTTGTGTTTGCCACTCTATAGAATACAAGCAAGCGCTTTTAAAATATACAATATTTCTTGACACATTGTATGAAGACTAAAACATTTTTACTAAGACTTTCTATTTTCGGAAAATTGATGATAAGTGTTTTCAAACTCTTTTGTATTTTCGAAAGAATAACCTTTTAGACAGCCGTTTTAACAAAACTTTTTCCTGAATACCATTTGAAATCATTACCGATCTTCCTTCTTTGTTGATTACCTAAGGTGTCTTCATTCAATACACTATAAGTACACTTCAATAAAAGAGCTGTTACGTCATCAGTGGGAATTTGAATATTAGGAAAGCCATCTAAAAACTGCTTTGTTGAGAGTTTCAATAAGAATTTCTTTTTTTCTGGTATTCAAAATGATTCTTCTCGTCCCAATATCCCAATTTTGAGATATAGCTGGTACAGAATAAATAATAAATAATGTAATTTTACAATCTCGATCTTCAAGGTGCAGTAGCACCGGTACAGTGCTTGTACCGGTCGG
Source organism: Plusia festucae (assembly GCA_950381575.1). Taxonomy (NCBI): domain Eukaryota; kingdom Metazoa; phylum Arthropoda; class Insecta; order Lepidoptera; family Noctuidae; genus Plusia; species Plusia festucae. The sequence continues at coordinate 11,881,891 of OX494434.1, forward strand.
ATATTGCGCTCTTATGTCGTCGTCGGTTCGCTTAATGCGTTTCCGATGTGACGCAAATGGGATGTTTTGTACCTCCGCAACAGCGCTCGCGTCACTAGAGCTACTGTGGTGCAGGTGTGAACCATCCGCTAACTGGGACAGTTAGTTCACTTTCAAGATTATAATGTATTTTACGAATAACTTTTAGAAGAAAATATCTGATACATACCATAAAGAGTTATTTTATGTGTAATCATCGTTTCAAAGTTTCAGCTTGTACATTACTTCAGCTATACTAGTCGTTTATCGACGTATACACCGAACTGCGTCTGTAAATTCTACATCGAACGTGTTTAGAAGATTTATGCTCGCAAAGTTTCCAAACTCTAGTTCAGTTTGATACTATATCGACTAGACTAACGATCACGTTCCTATGTTTAGACTAGCATGGTATTAATCAGGGAGATTTCCATTACTATACTCCATTTAAAATAGCATTAGACAGAAGTTAAAAAAGGTTATTTATAATGCACACTTTGTTGCAAAAGTACAATAAACTTGTTACAGTTACGATTGACGCCTATAAATTAAAATCTATTTACATACCAGCTGTCACACTTATTTGTAATCATGTTAACCATTTTTCATAACAAATTATGTGGCTTTCATTTATTTATAATATTTCATTCCAATGTAAAATGACAGTGTCAATGCTAAAAAGCTAAAAGAAGCAGTGATGAACAATACTGGAACGTTTTTCGTTTTACTATTATCCTACCATTATTTGTTTATTTATTATGACTAAATCCTATGATGAAGACGAAGAAGTTTCACTATAGTGTGTTGTAAATTGTTATTTTAATTAAAATATTGTTCTAAAAATTACTTTTATTTTAATCTTAAAAATCTAAGTCATCATGACATGATTGGTTGTCTCATTCATTGTTTTGGTGTAAGTTTGTAATGTGTGATGAAGATATTGTTATAAATAAAGCGTAATTTAAATAAAAAAGTTTTATTTCGTTTATTTAAGTACTTAAAACAATTTCTTTGAAATAAAATGTTTTCAATTCCTGCTTCTGCGAGCCTCTTTTTTCTAATGCTATAATAAATGGAGTATAGCTAAACGGGTCGGATTAGGTCTCAAACAAATGAGTATTTTGGGTTTCACAAGCCTTCCTTGCCCTGAGAATTGTTATTTTTACAAAATCTCTTATCGAGATATCTTTACAGTACATAGAGTAAGGAATGTGATGGTATCACGATAACAATTCTTATCGTTTACCTTGCTTGGTCTAAGAGACCAACTGATATGAAGAATTAAGACGATTTAATTCAAACAATTCTTGTACACTAATGTTTAGTGAAGCATGCCACGTTCATCTTTATCATATTTAGATAGATTGTTCGTGTAAACATACTACAGTTTCATTTTAAAACACTTCTTTATACTTTGGACAGTGTTCGTGTGGTCTTACTTTTTGTTCTGAAAGTAATCATTGTTTCTAGATAGGTTGTCTCCATTCTTTATGATACATGTCGTTCTTGGTTCGTCGTACATTTTAGTCACGCGTAGGCATCGCCGCCTGTCGGTTGGATGCCTTTGTTTCTTTTTTTAATAAATACCGTTTGCGATTCCCCGTTTATAATTAACGTTACATACAAAAAGTGTCCGTGTACGTGAATCACTTATTCGATACTTACAGGTGGAGCAAATAATCCAAAACTAGTCCTAAGCCCCATTATCTACACATTGCCTAAATATTGTATTCAACTTTATTGTTCCCCTTTTCGTGGTGTGAAATTATAGATTAATTATCAACAACTAGCTTTTGCTCGCGACTTCGTCCGCGTGAAGTAATGACTTCCGTCAGAATTGGCCTTTTCACTTAGTTATCGCCTGTTCCATGGTCTATCGATTACCTGTGTAAACAAACATTACAAAATCAACCTACATACAAAGTTTTAAGTGAATCCACTGAGAAATAAACATTTTCAATTTACCACCCTTTTCTCCCCTTTGGGGGGGAATTTCCAAAAATCCTCTCTTAGTGGTAGCCTACTCCTCCCAACAAACACACATGCCAAATTTCAGCTCTTTACGACCAGTAGTTTCGGCTGTGCGTTGTCTGTCAGTCAGTCAGTCAGTCAGTCAGTAACGGAAGAGTTTTATATATATAGACTAGCTTTTGCTCGCGACTTCGTCCGCGTGGAGTAATGACTTCCGTCAGAATTTGGGTTTTTCACTTAGTTATCGCCTGTTCCATGGTCTATCGATTACATGTGTAAACAAACATTAAAAAAATCAAATTTTTATTATATTAGAAATATGTCTCCATGAAATCATGGTCTAAAAAATGCTATGTTCACTTATACATATGCTATGCTCACTTGCTTCACTGGTGGAACCTACATACAAAGATTTAAGTGAATCCATTGAGAAATAAACATTTTCAATTTACCACCCTTTTCTCCCCTTTGGGGGGGAATTTCCAAAAATCCTCTCTTAGTGGTAGCCTACTCCTCCCAACAAACACACATGCCAAATTTCAGCTCTTTACGATCAGTTGTTTCGGCTGTGCGTTGTCTGTCATTTACCACCCTTTTCTCCCCTTTGGGGGGGAATTTCCAAAAATCCTCTCTTAGTGGTAGCCTACTCCTCCCAACAAACACACATGCCAAATTTCAGCTCTTTACGATCAGTAGTTTCGGCTGTGCGTTGTCTGTCATTTACCACCCTTTTCTCCCCTTTGGGGGGGAATTTCCAATTATCCTCTCTTAGTGGTAGCCTACTCCTTCCAACAAACACACATGCCAAATTTCAGCTCTTTACGATCAGTAGTTTCGGCTGTGCGTTGTCTGTCATTTACCACCCTTTTCTCCCCTTTGGGGGGGAATTTCCAAAAATCCTCTCTTAGTGGTAGCCTACTCCTTCCAACAAACACACATGCCAAATTTCAGCTCTTTACGATCAGTAGTTTCGGCTGTGCGTTGTCTGTCAGTCAGTCAGTCAGTCAGTCAGTAACGGAAGAGTTTTATATATATAGATTATTCTTATAGCATACATTTGAAAATTCTTTAAGGCAACATTAAACCATCCTAATTTAATATTCGACCTTATGGAGTTCCTGAGTGTACCTATCCCACGCGGTGTCGCACACCTGTTATTAGTGTCCTAAATTTGTTGTTGTCCATTGAAAATACACTAGGATTGCTGACAACTTTGCCAACAGTTCCGACTCTCGAATCTATAATTAAAATGCTTCTTTGTTTCCATAAAAAAACACATTGTTATGAAAACCATGACAGGTCATACAAAAGATTCTAACGGACCGTAAACCAAATAATGTATGTGGGCCGCATTGCCTAATGTCCAACTGTTATGGTGATGTGTAGCGCTGCCGTCAACGCATGGAATTCCTTCCACTTCGGCTAGGATCGTATTCAATGCACGGATGAGCGGGCGGTGACTCCTCGCGACAGTCCACCCGATGCCTTGCTCGGCAGTCCTCACACTGAATACTAATATACCACCTATTGTGAGTCCAAATTCAGATACTCGTTGTTGCGGCCCAACGAAAGTTTTGTAAAGTCTTTGTCTTGCTGACTTTCGCGCTCGTTAACTGGAACGTTACTTTGAAGGATCGCCTATAGCAATGCGAGTAATTTGCTGCTTGGCGTGTTTTGGCATTTGTTTGTATAGATAAGATATTTGAATGAGACTGCATATTTAATGCGGCGTGTTAATGTATAAAATGCTCTTAGAATAATATTAATAATTCATGTTCATTTTATACACATAGTATTTGCGCTATTCCCTCAAGATACTTAGACGTGTAATTCACTGTTAAACAGTGTGTTGGTCTTGACATAGAGCGCCCGCATCTCTATAATTTGTAGATCGCTGGCGAAGAGCAAATGATATGGCAATAGCATTGAATAGCTGTGAATACTTATGCACTGCTGGGTATATGAGGCCCGCGCGCGAGTTTCGCTGCGCTGCGCCGTCGGAGCTGCCGCTGCTGCACGCTTCGCTGGCGCCGCTCACCGCCCGCACTCTTGCTTCACCCCCCGGTCCCTTGCGAAAAAATCATAATGCAATCGCCAGGACGGCCGGTGTGGAACGCTCGGCAACCAGTCGCAACACGCAACCAGTCTACATTCAAATGCGTTGAAACTCACACGCCATCCATCATGATGGATTTGTAGTGTCGGGAAATAGATTTCTCTAGCAGCCGGTGGTGCGGAAACTATCTGTGTTGCGGGTGACCATAGTGACATTTGAATCAAAGTTGCCATTGAATGTTGTTATTCAGTGATGTGAACTTGTACTTTTTGACTGTCCTTATTTTGTTATATTCACTGTTCCACTTGTATGCACAAGTTGTTACTGTGCTGATCATTATTCGATAACCGTCCTCGGCACATTTACATTAACAGCATAACCTTTATCGCGCCCTAGAAATAACGATTCCATCGTAGGCCTCGGGTTGACAGCTTACTTGATAAATCATACTCAAACTTAACATTATTGCTTGAGTGACCCACATAGGACTAATGTCTTTTTCATAGGCATTCAAAACAAATAATTTTTGATGGATCATTAGAGACCTTTTTTCGACAAAACAATTGTCCATCAAACAAATTAATTCTCTACGCGTCTTAGTTGCGTCCGGTGACGGTTGCTTTCGAGGCGTTCATGTTTTCAAGCTGTCTTTCAATCGCGAACAGTGGCCTGGATCACTCGCTACCAACTGGTAGCAGGTAGTAAATATGTGCGTTATCAAATATTTAAAATCATAAAGTGAAATGATTGGCTAATTGTAATTATCGTAGTTTTAAGAGATAAGACAGGTGGTGAGACTCACGAAATGTCGTTTGTTGTCAGTGCTTTACCAATATAGATGGAATGAGGTGATATACCTATGGATTGTGCAGTGTTTGTGCGTGACTTTAACGTGATAAGTGTTTTGTAATATGTGGGGGGCTGCGGTGTCAAATCCACCGCATTATCACTATGTGCAAGGGCCTCCGGGTCCTATGGCACAAGTTGGACCTAATGGTCCTATATTATCAGGTCCTACAAGTCGACATTTGAGACCGCAGTCATCTTATTCTTTACCACATGGGAGTAATGGTCCCGGACGTTGGGGCTGGTCGGGCAGCAATGTTTCCTCATTTGACCGACGTCAGATGAAAGTGCCGCCACAGCCCGCGCGCCCGGCACCCGTCCGGCCTTCTCAAAGCCGATATACTGGAAATAATGTAAGTGAAACAAGGGAAGCAGAACACCGCCTTGTAATTTAATTCGTTTAATAGGAACTTTCATGTCCTGGTGTAAAGTGCGTGAGTTGATAGCCTGTTTCATATAGCTGTACTTAATTTCCTCGTCTCTCGCAATGCGTGTCGGATTTCGACTGCGCACGCGTCATTCGACACGAACAGGCATTTCTCTGGTCACTTCACATATGTAACCTTTGTTACCTTCAGATCTTAGAGATTAAATGACTAGATATCGCGTTTTAATAATCATAATCATGTACTTATTGATAAAAGATAGGATATAAGGAATGAATTTATATTATGCTAATGAATATATTTCCAGTAGTAATCGTAAAGTAAATTTCCTTGTTCCCCCAGTTTTAGCCACTTTCTCACGACTCTCAGAAACGTCGTCTGTTTACTTATTTACGTAACTCTTACGAAGGTCCAGTAAAAAACTCGTGTTCGCCGAACGTATGCCGTTAAGCCCTTTTATAGTGTGTCGGTGTAAGACGATTTCCTATATAGGGTAGTATCTAATGAATAGCAAATGTAGTCGTAAGTGAGGTGGTTCTGTTTACGGTACTAGGACACTTCAGGTGCCTACCTCAAGCGAAATGTAACGGAGGCATGTCATTAGAACATGTATGTGTATGTGGTTTAAATATTTACTCAATAACATTTTTACCAAAACTTTGTTGTTGTTGTCATTTTTTTTATGAACACGAAGTTATATGGTTCTAGTTTAATTGAAATCAATTATAAATTACGTAGGCTTTAATAGAGCTCATGCTTGCAGTTTTTAAAATCCAACAAGGTCACCGTTGCGTTATTTAAAACAAACTAATGTCAAGAATTGCGACAGATATCTAACGAAAGTTTAATTACGTGACCATGGTATAATTGCATTTGCCATAGTTACGCCAGCTGTATTGTTTGCGCCTTAAGTAGGCAGAACTGGTCCTTAACCTTTGACTCGTTACTTATCCATTCATAAACGTACCTTTAACACTTCTTATGGATGTATTTTTTTGTAGTTCTTTGCTTGTGTCCGGTCGCCTATTACTATTTAGGAAATAAGCAGCACTCGTCAGTGATTATTTGATTAATCTCTCTAATCACCGCTAATGAGACACAATTGATTTTTTATTGTAATGCGGCGACCGGTCGCCGCTCGGGGACGAATAGTATAATTACAACTTTAGGCTCTAATTATCCTACAAGTACAGTCAACAGCAAAAGTAGTTGATGAATTGAGTTCATAAATTTTGAAGTCAAAACTGATCACGAATACAACTGCACTAGTAACTGTACTAGTAGTAAATATTTGGTATAATTTACAATCGCATACTTTTGAATCACTTCGACGCCACACAGTTTTGATGCCAACTCCATTTTGTATTGAATTTCTGTTGAATTTTTATCATCTACTTTTGCTGTTGACTGTACAATTAACAAACTTCATCAATAATTTCTAGGTTTAATCCCTGAATCTATATAGGGTTTTTTTAGTTGCTATTTTTTTCACTGATAATTTATCATTGAGTTTTTGTTTCTAAATTTGTATGCGATAACTAATTTCATATCAACGTGCTCTGATAAAGAAAGAAACACGCGAACATTACCCTTTCGACCTCCGGTGAACAAAGGTAACTTTTTAAACAAAGCTTTTTGCGCTTAATTCTCGTTTCTCATATCATCTACGAGGCTCGTGCCCAAAGTGAATTCCACAATCAGCGTAGTAAACTCACTTGCAGCGGTCAGGTATTTATCGGTGGTAATTTATCACACATTCTTCTATTCCTTTCTTCCTAAGATTAGGATGACTCGCATCAGTATGTTACGTAGAATGCAATTGTGTTTAACTGCATGTGTTGTCTCGTATTGTTTCCTTCATATCAGTAAATAACATGAATAAAGCAACAAATGATGTTGTTTTTCAATTAAAACATTCGTTAATATTAATACAGATAAGGTTGATGACCTTCTATCAGATTATACGTAAATAATTAATCCTCATTAGGCATGTTAAATTCCGAATGTATTGTAATATAAATAGATATACGATAAAAGTATGTAAAACTTTATGAAATACTCTTGAAAACATGTAGGATACATGCAATGTGTATGTAGTCGACTAAATATTATTTACCTACCATCTTGCTTGTGGATAATGTAATGTTTGAGAGTAAACCTAAACAGTTATTAGTAGGTATCTTAATTGAAAACTCTGTACGTGCTTAATCAAAACACATAAATGGTATGAAGTGTAATTGTTCACTTTACTCTGTGATAACCTACGTAAGCCAATATTTTATGACTAGTTATTATCGTCCTTTTCATAAAATAAAAATATTTTTAATACATCAATATAATAATAGGTATATCAAATGGTAGATATATTGTATTAAATGTTGCTTGTAAGTATGAATAAATTGCATCTTATATCTTTAAACGAGCAATTCTTGTATGTATATATATATATAATCTGAATCTCGGAAACGGCTCCAACGATTTTCATGAAATTTTGTATGCCCCCGAGTTTCGGGGGCGTTAAATCGATCTAGCTAGGATTCATTCTCAGAAAATATCGTTTTATCCGTGTTTTTAGTAATCTTAAATCTTTAAACGAGCCGTTCTTGTATTTACGGCCATCAATACTGTTACAATTGAAAATAAACAAAATTACATTTGAATTTGGAATCTGTCATTTTTATATGATTGTTCATTGTGTTTTCTCATTTTGGCGCCAATACATTGAGACCTCCTCTGTTTGTAAGATAAAAAAAGATCAGGCTGTCCACGTAGTAATCGTACGAAAAAGGTTGTCAAAGCAATAAGGGAAAAAATTCGAAGAAATCCTGTCCGAAAGCAAAATTTTTTTATCTCGGGAGATGAAGATACTAGCACCTAGAACCATGTCTCGTATTTTAAAAGCTGACTTAGGACTTGCAGCCTTTAAGAGAAGTACTGGTCATTTCTTAACTGATAATTAAAAAAATTATAGGCTGGTAAAATCGAAACAACTACTGAAGCGGTTCGCAAAAGGAGAGTACAGAAAAAATTGTTTACGGATGAGATTTTTTTTACAATTGAGCATTTTAACAAACAAAATGACCGTATTTATGCTAAGAAAGTTTCCCAATTAGTCGACAAAGTGCAACGTGGGCATTATCCAACTTTAGTGATGGTTTGGTGAGCTATTAGCTATGAAGGAGTGACTGAGCCATACTTTTGTGAAAAAGGTATCAAAACATCAGCACAAGGGTATCAAGATACCATTCTTGAGAAGGAAGTGAAGCCCCTTAACAACACCATGTTCAATAACCAAGAATGGTCCTTCCAGCAAGACTCGGCGCCGGGTCATAAAGCTCGGTCTACGCAGTCTTGGTTGGAAATGAACGTTTCGGACTTCATCAGTGCTGAAGACTGGCCGTCGTCTAGCCTCGATCTTAATCCGCTCGATTATTATTTATTTTCAGATTAGAGAGTACGGCTTGCTCTTAACGCCATGATAATTTAGTCTCTAAAACATTTTTTTAATTTTTATGTTATTTGTGATTTATTGATAAGCTGTTAAAAAGTATTTGTTTCTAATAAAATAATAAACTAATTGCACTCGTGATTTTTTATTATGTTGGTAAGATCGAAAAATATTATTTAGGTATACTTCCTCATTTCCTCAGTATGTAATTCGTATTTAAATATATTTTCTAAAAAACACACTACCAAAAAAAAACGAGCAAAGCTCGGTGATCCAGGTACTAATTATTTACGTACATAACTCATTCATGTCGATAATGTTTCTTGACACTTCAATGAATAAGTACTAAGTTTTTGGTAAGCCATGTGCGGCCTTCACGTTCAATATCGCCAGTAGAATGTGGATTTTAAAATACATGTTTTTAAAAAAAGTAAACTAAGCGCATCAATACACACACTACATGAATTTTGTAAGCACATACTTATGCGGGCCATACACTATCAAGTTTACCGTCAAGCGACAGCCGGTAAACTTGATGGTGTATGGCTATGGGTGTGCATGACAAGTCTTCTTGTAGCAATATATGGATGCACTGCAAACAAGACGCCGCTGCAAGGCCGCTGTAAATCTGACGGTAAACTTGATCGTGTATGGCCCGCATTGGCATCAAATATGGTGGTATTAAGCATTTGTTAAGTTTGGTGTGAAAAATTACAACTTTATCGCATTTACCTTATCTCTCTACGGAGGCCATGGATAAAACAGTGCTATAAAAATGATATTCCATTAGGTTACGTTACCATAATAAGTTTTAAATCATTTTTGATTCGTTATTTAACACTAGCAACAGAAAGTTACAGTTGTATAATCATGATATTCGGTAATTCAATTCATTTCTATAACCTCTTCTTACGGGTAAACAATTTACATGAGACCCTCGCTTTAGTTTAGTTTTTATAAATTGATCACGATATAATTAGGCTTATCTTATCTACAAAGAGAATAGGATTAGATGACATTAAAGTTTATAACAGGAAGTGATAACGGTATCATAGTGCTTATTACCATAATATCTATCACTCACTGTTTGTTATACAGTAGTGCTGTTAAGAATTTATAATGAAAAGCGATAAGTGTAAAAACTGATACTCGATTGAAATTTAAATTAGTATAAATTCTTCGTATGCCATAAATCCCTTTGTTTACATTTTTCATCTATTCTATAGCACATTTTATTGCAACAATGGGTTAACCTTCATCCTGCTTTACATTGCCATATCTCAGCATTTGTTTTTAATTAAAAGCGGAACGGCAAACCGAACAAATTAACACCAGGCAATTTAATTTTTCTTGCTTGTACAGAAATATTGTATTTTTTTTTACTTTTCATCAGTTAAATTTTATTACGTACTTCACAATCGCTCTTGTAAATTTGGTTTACAAACACAATAACCCTTATTGTGCCCAAAGATGAGCCTTTTACTTTATAATCCCCTTTTTCGGGTCCCTTAAGGGTGGCATTTTAACAGGAAATAATGATGTAACGTTCTCTACCCTGTTGTTTGTGTACCTGCTTTTTAGTACGGCTTTTACGTACCTTCCTGACTTCCACGAAAGCTTTTTTGCCCTTACGTTGCTATAAAAATATAAAAGTGAGCAAACCTGTAATACCTGCGTGTTGTACAACAATTTTGTAGCAAGGTGTTTTTGTTCCCTAAATTTTTAATTCTCTCGTTGTCAACAATTTTAAGAACGGTTTAGTATGCATGGAAATGTTCTCGTGAATTAAGTTAACCAGGAATTTTATTTCAATTCATTAGCATTATTTCAGAAACCATTGTTATATTTTAAATTCTCATAATTTCTCAGTTTTACTCGAACTGTTAAGTTTTATGTGGCAACTTCTCTATCGTGTAGTATAATCCGTATAGTGTTATTGGAAGCAGGCGCAAATAAATTGAACGTTTCTTGCTAAAGCAGACTTGAATCTGTTTATATCTAAAAATGTTTTATTTACTGCTGTGGAACTAGATTAAAAATAAGATATACGTCTCAATACGCTCTCTCAGTCCCGGCAGGTCTTGCTCATTTGTAGTCTGGTCACGTCCCCCTCCGACTATGCCTCGTGCCGTCTCAACTTGGATGAAACGATCCACGTGTGGTACTTATCGTAACATGAAAACTATGATGCTTTCAGCAAGATTTTAATAAAGCTCTCTTTCCGTATTGTGAACCTAGAAACTAAAGCCTAAAATTGAATGCCATTCTCTGTATCAGATAAACTTAATAATTGAAAATTATTTAATATAAAAATAAAAAATGTAGTGATAAGATTATTTAAATTAGTTACACGTTGTTTTGCACATGTAGCGTTCTCATTTCTTGCGTGTAACAAACAAAGGAATGTGAGAGTTTCTTTCCATGAATTAGCTCCTCGATTGATAGTATCATGAAACACTATTGAAATATCTTTATTGATTCATTTTATGATTACTAGATTTGTGAATATATCTTTAGTACCTACTCCGTAGATTACTGATCATGTTAGTCAGAATTCAGGAAACCGGATTTAGCTTTTCCATTTTTTTTGTTACAGTTATTTTCATGACGAATACATTGTTTCCTTATTTCATTAAGATCTCCTTTAATGATAAGATAAAATCGCGATCTAACCGACTTTCTTTATAAAAACCAATTGAAGTGTTGATAAGTATCTACTCTAGTTTACTGTCTAGAATACGATACGAATATGGAAAATATTTGTTTGTGTATTCATACATCCTGTAGCGGTATTTCAACTTGGATTGCATCTTGTGGTGAGCCTTGACTCATCACACAATGTCAGCTAAATGCCAAAAGGTTCACCTTTAAAGCTTTATACTATGACTTCACTATACATTTATTTATACGATATAATGTTGAAAACAGGACGTAAAAATATACATTCCGTCTAGACTAAAAGGGAACAAGGGTTTAGCTCAGTTGGCGAGCTGTGCGCTGATTAGAGGTTTGTCCGCTTGACCAAGCGTGCGGACATAGTCATTAGTAAAAAATAATATATCGTAACAGCTAAAATTATCTTGTATAGTGGCCTAAGTAGTCTCGTTACTCGTTTAATGACGCAAATCCAATATTTGTTTGCTGGTGTAATTTTTTTTGACAATCGTTTGAATGAAAAGACAACATACCTAATGGGTCGTTAACCAGACTAAATTAGTTGAAAATAAATATTAGTTAGTGTATATCCTTATTAAATATGTTATAAGTGATTTCAAGTGACGTCCACTTTTTACATGACATTTGTGATTAGGTACACTGTTATCTAAAGCATGATTTTCTACTATCTGCATTAAATCGATCGTTATCGAATTCCATTCTTATTACTTACATTAGTGCGTCACCTTTTTAAATTTACATATTTAAGACAGCAAAAGGTGGATATGGATATCTCTGAGGATTTTGCATTTATATAAATTAAATACGTCACGTTTGGATCATGTAAACTTCATTCTAAAAGTAAACAGTAAGAATTTAGGCTCGTAAAACACAATTATATTCACAACTCGTGTGTATGAATATTTTATATCAAGCTATGAATAAATCAATCATTGCTTTTGAATATTTAACATAATGTAAAAATACATACAAGGCATTTTTATAAAACAACATCGCTTATTTATTTTTGGCCAATTCTTGTGTTTTATATTTGCGCAATTGAGTAGGCAATTTACACATAGTGAAATATTGCCTTTCTGTTTGTTCTTAGGAAATATATTTACTACATAGTTGTATTAACTAACTCGTTTAAATATTAAGCTATAATAATTGCATTATTGAATATATTTTTTTCGTTTCTTTTACAGAAGGTCGACCCCGAGCTGATCTTCACGAAACAGGAGAAGATCGGCAAGGGCTCCTTCGGTGAAGTGTTTAAAGGTGTGGATAACAGGACCCAACAAGTGGTCGCTATCAAGATAATCGACTTAGAAGAAGCTGAAGATGAAATCGAGGACATCCAACAGGAGATCATGGTGCTGTCACAATGTGACAGTCCCTACGTCACCAAATATTATGGATCATACTTGAAGGTAAGCTTGATTTACAACAACGTGTCTGTCCCTGTTATTTTTACTAAACTCATAACTTAGGTGATAAATTACAATAATTTAGCGTATGTATAGGTATTAAAGAGGGTAAAATACCTTGCGGGATATATTACGTTTTATCTTGTCAGTCTGGGGGCACGAGGCATCAATCTGTCTGCGAAGCTGTGCCTTCGTCTGCTTATCTACCGTTAAAGACAAGGGGGCTATGTATAATGGACTCCATTACGCAGTGTAACTCATAAACGATATCACTGCGACTGGTTCAGCAATACCTTTTCTTTAGTTCCACAGTTTCTATTCGATGTAGAATTGCGTGACATTATCTGTTGTGAACAACAGCGTGACGCACCGTATTACTTCGCAGTTTCGAAGTATCGTTGCTTGGCTCGCTGCTTACCTAGATGGCATATCAGAAAGCACTGCGGTGCAATGTCATGAAATACCCGGATAGTTATTACCGAACGTTTTGCGGAGTAGCTGTTGTCTCTTTGTAATTGTATACCCGAGGTATTACATCCAGGTCTAGGTAATAGGAGTTGTGACTGTCGTGACTATGCGAAATAAGATTTTGTCTAGTAATATACATGCAATTTAGCCGCAAATGCGTTATTGAAATCGACTCGAGTACGATTTTGTTTATTAGATTGTGGTGATTGCGCAATGTTCGCTGTTGAATGTCACGAATTGTAACAAAGTTACTACGGAACGTTCACCCGATCGCGTAATTCGCTTGCGTGCTGTATCGCGCTCGCGGTGTGCTGTTCGATGTCCGTCACGAAGAGTTTGGGGTCAGAACACGACACTTACACGGAACCGGTCGGTTATATTTAGGTCCACAATGCGATTTTATATTGGTGCCGCTTAATACATTTGTCGGACACATACATACTTTGGCAATCATATTCCAATATGAAACATTGGTGTGGATTAAATTTCATTTGCTGTAGGCCTTTAGAGGTTTTAAATCTCGTAAAGTCAAATGACAATTTTAGTGTACCTGTTCGTGTATTGTTCAAGTAAGATTTACAAAACAATTCTCTCGCTTCATAAAAGTATATCTATAAAATTTAAAAAGCAATTACATTCTTCATAAATTTCAAAAATTCAGACTATGCTTATTCTATTCCTAAAATATACATACAAAATCCAAGAAACCTACCCTAATATACCGTCAAATGCGTCAAGAGAAAAATAATTAATCATGTATAAATTGCTGTTGTCCTTATTTGATCCACGATGAGTAAGTCCGTAGGCGTTGTTCTAAACAGATTTGGAAACAATAGCTCGCTGATTACGTCTAAGATAAAGTAGATTGCGAAAACACCAATATCCTACTAACGAAAGCGACGCACGCAATACCGCGAAAGTTAGCCTCCATTGAAAACGGCCTGAAAATTTGGCACTGTTTGTACATTTCACTGTGCTAAAAATAAAACGTGACAGTTTCGGGGCAATTTGGTTTCCGTTATGCCTCCGACTGTGCGGCCGTAAACAACAGACGAATCGATATGGATATTCGGAGCATTCCATGGTTTCATGAACCCGTACAAAGCGCGGGTAGAATGGGAAGTATCCCGCCAGCTCCAACAATAATGTCTGGCCTATAATGATCAATATTAGCATTTTTATTATTCTACACTAGATCCAATTTTATTTATGAGTCTGAGAGATTAGCGAAATAGCATTTAAAGGTACATGAACACTGAGGCTGGCTTAGTTACTGAGTCGGGCAGCTTTAACAATATATGCGAGTTTAAGCTAATTGCGAAAGAAGTGATACTTTTATTTACTATGAGCAAGATCAAGATCTACGATAAAGTTAAATTCAAATTCAATTAATAATTTTAGCACTTGTTTGCAAATATTTAAATTTTTGTTGCCTACAATCTTGATGTAAGATTTTGTTTATTCATTTTCCATCCGTTTGAAAATGAGGCAGTATTTGTTAAATTGTTGCAAGGTTCCAATGTTTTTATCCGATATAATAGGAAATGTAGTAAAATTATAAATATGCGGAAGGCCCATATATCATTGGTTAATGTTTTCGATGTGTTGCGTTTCCCGCTTAGCGCATCACGTGACTCCGCGTTGCTATTGCAATCTTGACACACTTTCGAATGTTGTTGTTATGCGTGCCTTGCAAAATACGATGCAATGTATGCGGGTTGGTATGTACATAAATCTACAACTTAATATAGCTTATCTTTGATCTCTGTCTACAATTAATAATTGTGACATGCTCTAATATAGCGTTCTCATTTTGCTTTCCTCTGAAATTATGAAAATATAAGCGCAAAGTTGCAAAATCTGTTTGAGTTATGAATTTATATAAATAAACACGTCTGGCGTATGAAAGGTGATGGTACTCGTCCGAGTTATGAAAGGCTGGGGCGCTCAATTAGCAAATGAACTTGACGTTACGTGACAGCCCCGTTTGTAGGGTACGCCCCACTTTCATCTTAAAAATTATTATATCAGTAAATCAAATAATTCATCGACATTTGGTTCTTACAATGTTAAGAAGAATTTCTGCGCATAGTTACTCATGTTATAACTTAATTATCAGCTCTTATTTAATGTACTAAAAATAATGTATGTGCCTCGTGTCTTATAACTTCTCGGTTTCTGTAGAGCTATGCTATAAACTACTCGGTGTGCACCAGTATAATATTGTATTTTATTTCAAAACTTGTTGGGGTTTACTTTGCGAAATCTAACATTTTGTGATTTGTTCTGCGGAGAAAGTGTGGTAATGTTGCGGCTGTTTCCTAATCGCAATGATTCTCATCATTATTGGTTGAGTAACGGGGGTTTTGTCTTTCGTCTTTTGGTCTACGTTGACCAATAATAAAATTTTTATGGTAGATAATTAAACACGATCTTAAGTTCCCGTTGATGCGTATTCAGTTGTAAATATTTCAAACATTAGTTTACGTACTTACATTACGTTACTTACGTTTAGATGGTAGGTATACCTAAACATATAAGTAGAGGTTGTGGTTAGTTTAGAACGGTCTGGTAGAAGAATCTCCTCATTTACGTCACTACGATGAATGAATTTCAATGTGACGTGAATAAGCTACGCTCGTCCAGAGAAGGTTTAGTGGGTAAAATTGTGAATGCGGATGTCGAGCGGTGCGGCCGTTCTGAGGTGAAGGACGCTGGTGACTCATCGTGCGCGGCCTCGAGGAAAAATGTCGAGAATTCCTCACAATTTAGTTAGAAACCTTATTAATGTATAAACCCAAGGCCCGAGGGAGCGTTTTCATTCATTGAGGTTTTACAGAATTAGAATCGCATATTACCCCGTGATTAAGTCATTCTGTCTGAAATCCTAACTACTGCTTTATTTGTTTTTTATTTTGACGACAACATTTATTCATTTCACGGTCACGTCTTGCTTTGAGTAATGTCAAATAGTTAAAAGTTTACGTAACCAGATTTTACGGTCTATTATGACTAATTGTTTGAGATTTATTTTTGAATGATTGAATCACTTTTTTCTAAAGCATTGAACGATGTGTAAAAAAATCAACCTATAACAAAGTAACCACAGCGCGGCGGTATATTTGACATACTCAAACAGAACAATTTCTAAACGGGCACATTAATTCCACATCTTCTATTTTTAGGTTTTAAGAAGAAACGTTTTCAGTGCCATGCGATGACTATAAAGTGCACAAGGTTGAAAGCCTTAACGCATTAGGATCACCTTGACCTCTGCGTATGTCGAGTTATGTCAAGGTTCTGCTACCCTTCTAGAAGGTTTGCACAGCGTTTTCTGACAAAGCTGTATTTAGAGCCTTAACTAATATTGTCATACTTAATAATTTTGTAGTGGTAATTTTTTAGGTAAGGAGTGGCGCCACAGAAATAGTACCTACTAAACGTATCTGAAATGTAATTAATTTTGTCTAACGGGTCGTGTAACTTTAAAGGTCCACAAAGTCAAAACGTACAAATATTGAAAGTCCCATCTAATAAAATGAGTCAAATAATTTAGAAGTACGTGCCTGTACTTTGTAAATAAATAGAATTCAGGCTCTTAACGATGTAACAGAACTTAAAGGATTGTGCAGTTCAATAGCTTATGAGGGGGTCGTCGACATCTGAACGACGCGAAAGTCATACCGTTGAGTAGAATCGAAGGATTTTAAGAGACTTGATACAGGTCTGGTTCTTATTTCGTATCGTCCTTCTGTTTCACTGCAATGCGGGCCGGGCGCGGCGAGGTCGGCGTAGGGGAGTTAGAGGAGGGGTACGCTTTTGAACTTGGAAGGTCAAGTTCTGAAACTTTGCTATTTGCTATATTTGGCAACTGCATTTGGAAGACTCTATTATATGGGTAGCAAGCGCGAGATTTGATTATTTGGTGTTCTAAAAATGGACAGTGATTAGATTATAATCATTTGTTTCATTTATTTTTGCTTTTACATTTTTATATACTGACTTGCAATCGATTAAATCCCGTGGGCAAGTTTTTATTAATCTACGTTAACGTTTGTAACTGTAAACCTACTCAAGTCGCTTCTAATTGAATTATACAAGTTCAACAACTCGCATCTTATTGGAATCGTCATGATGAGATTTTGATTTCTACTTTGTAGTTTTTGCACTTGTTTGGTATAAAAACTGCTAACAACATGCCAAAATTTTGGAATTTATCATTTTGATGTTCGTTAGTGTTTATTTCATTTAGTCGTTTCCTGTGTGCATTATTTCGGCATTTTCGGCCTCCCTGCATTTACGCACCGTGTCTATCATTGTTCCCAGTCTAATTCAGTTAACATTTTCCTCGCTTGGTTATTCCCAAATTGTCGGTGACACTCCTCTTTCGCAGCATTTAACAAGATTACATTTTGATTCTCGACGAAAATTTTCTATGACTAATGATTTATTCAATTTTGTACGAAGTGATTATAAATTAGATTCTATTATATAGGATCCGTAAGGAGCTGCTATTTTCAATGTGTATTTATGGTAGACTTGTCTAGAGGTTATAGATAGAATTATTGTAAAGATAAAACGTTTGTCTAACGAAGTATTAAAATTATTTCGTTATGGTTGGTGAAAGCGTATTCACGTCGTTAAATAATTGCTGCCCGAATTAAAAAATTTCCTTGAATGAACTGTTAACTTTACAGTAATTTACTTGTTTTGGTATCTGATCCTACCGGTTTCCTTTCATTTTTTTCTCGTTTGAGCTCTCATTTTTATTTTACCTCCCCTCTTTTTTTTAATTGATAAAGAAACTTAACGTGTAATCGTGTTTTAATCAAAACAAAACAGTAAGTGGTTTTAATCATGTGTTTATTTATTGTTTTGATAGTAACAAAATCGTACAAAGTATTTCAGTATTCTTTCGACTTAATAATTTTAAGCTCTGTTGCATTTCCTACAAAGGATGGATGTCACCTTTAAATATTAATAATCTTTGTGAAGTAAATATTACGATACGCGTCAAGTTTTGTTTCGTACCTACTCGTGAATTACATTATCGTTGTAAATGTTTGTTTTGAATATTATCGACTAGTTAACTATATACGCACCTTAACCAACATTTTGATTCTTATTATATTTTCGTTTTCCGTTCATTTCTTATGTCATTTTAGATATCCATGCATGTATTCGTTTTTTAATTCTGAATTATTTATTATAGCAGTATATATTACGCTACCTATGTTCACAAATTGCTGTTCTTTTATTGTTCTTTCTGTGCAGTTGTATTAAATCGATAATAATAATGCTTACAGACTCTCAAATCCAGCATGAACTTAGTGCTATGAATGCTAACGACCTGAAGCCCTGTTAGGTTCGTTAACTCTTCTTATAAAGCAAGTCCACTGAACTCAATAACTGAATTACAATGGAATTCTATTTTGTCAAATTTAATTTTTCAACTTGAAGTTATATTAAAGTACAATTGCGTATTTCTCGGAGCAAATTACAAGTTATCAGTCTAACACCGTGTCGTAGAAACTATTATAGAATATATAATATAAAATTTTGTAACTTCAATTTTGTAATTTGTATTGTGGTAGGTGCCTATTATGATGATTTTTTAAATCTTATTTATATTATCTCATCATTCGCATTTGTTTGGTGGGCACAGCTTTGACATATTTTATATCAGTAGTTTTATACGGCATAACACAAATAAATTCGACTCTATCCATCATTCGTCATATAATGTTCTTTGATAGGTAACAAATGTAACAATACTTTTGCAATACGTTAAACTTACGACTGTGTTATGTACTTTTATAGTACAATTTAAGATTACATATAAGTAAAGTTACTTTCCGTATTATGAAACTATCGCCCGAGTATGGCAAGTAGTGATATTTATTACTTTATTAAATTATGTTTCGCAATATCCTTCCGAAAAGCGACGTAAGTGCGGAGCAAAATAGTCGTAAATTGACAGCGGTGTATGTTGGCAGGATAGGTAATAGAGGGGAGCATGTGACGACATCTGAACCGATAAACAAGATAACTATGTTAGGAACGTGGATGTTACATGGACATGGCAATGGTGCCGGCAAGCTGCAAGTCTCTCGGTGAAAAACTCGTAACATAAAGTGAATACGACGACCCGATTGCCGGGTAGTGTGGTAGCCAGGCGTTAGCTTAATGTACTTATCGACTCGCCTACGATATGTCTGTATGGTTTACGGAACATTTACTTTGCCTCTTGAGGTATTATATTTATAACTAGATTTTTTTTCGGGTAGAGATGCAGTGCACGTTTTAATGACGGTAATGTTAATTCAATCAGTCATGATTTGCTCGGTAATAATTTCTGCTAAATAATACATTTTGTGTAAGTGAGAGTAGATACCGATTATTATATCTACAAATAATAGTAACTTCAATATAACACATGGAGAGTAGCAAACTTGTATGATCGACTGGTTTAAAGTCGTTTCGTCCTGGCTTGACGGTTAATCTTATTACGTGGCGTAGCGTTGAGGCTTCCTTAATAACTAAAACGCCTCGCCAGCGCTGTGTTATTCTGCTCTGATGAATCAACATCTGTAATCAAATAATAGTAAAACCTCACAAAGACGCAGCTTCTTAAAACATACCATTTACAAATTAATTAATAATGTTTAATTTTTACTTATGCCAAACACTATGAGGTCCGGAGGCTATGACGCTTGAAAAAATGAAGTCTTCATCTTTCGCCCTCAGGTACAAATAATTCATAATTATCATCTTAAAATATTTAGTAGACCAACTGTTACCGTCAGGTAAATCTATACATTTCTTTAAACTGATTTTCGTAAATAAAAAATTGATTAAAATATCATAAGATTGATGTATTTGTTATAACAACGAAATATTCAGTCTAACCCTGCATTTTACGCGATAATTTTCTTTTTTCATCAGTGAAATTTATCGTACCGTGTATGATTACACGGTCCAAACCGCGCATTAGAATTCGATTACATCTAACGGAAAAATCTTAGTGTTACTTCCTCTATAGCAGCCAGAAAATAAAACTAAGTGACACGGAGCGTGCGATACAAACACTTCCATCATGCCCGAACGAGTGCTCTTAATAAATACAATTACGATACATCGAACCACAAAATTTACATTGGGAAGCGTGGTTAAAAAACTGATTTATATATTGTTGTGATATGAAAGTTATGTTAAGTGACATATTTGTAACTGACATATAAAACAAATTACTTAACTTTGAAAACGAAAACACATTTTCGACTGGTCTAAAAAAAATCATACTTGAAAAATTCCTCCTTTTTCATAAATTTGTCATGACTTGGCTACGGGCATGTAATGAGAAGGCCCGAAGAATGTTCGTATATAAAGAAGAGTTTTAAGCTTGAATAAAGATGGTTGAATAAAAAGGAAAAATCCCAAAAGGCGTCGTAAAGAGATGAATGAAAAAAAAGACGCGTAGTCGACTCAGTGGGTACTGAGTCGATTTCCACATAAGATAGTGTAAGGGTATATAATCGATGAATGTATAAGATATTGAAGTTTTGTTCACAATGGTTTAAGGCACATTTTTGTTAAAATATAATCTTCTTGTATTGACGCTCTCACTAGGAGTTTCAATTAATCTTACGTTGAATTACATTTCATTATATTTAGCCCTTTGCTAGAGATAATATTATTTACGCTGGTAAGTTCTATCTGCGGCTTTAATTTAATATCTAGGTAACAAGGGCGACCATTTTATATCGAGACTTGAATAGAATAATTACATATCTTTGATGTAACGTAAATCATATTTGCTTAAACTTTACTAAGGATTTAAAACACAAGGTACGCTTAATTACTCCGTAATGATGACGTTTATTGTCGGTTGAATGAAGACCTGTTTCATAACACACCGCTGCGGGTTGGGTTCATTATCCTTTGTCGACCTTGCAGCTGCTATAAATTCAGTTAAATTGACCGCAGGAGGCGGGCATGCGTCACCGAGGCCGATGCGCTCAGATTAGCAACGAAAGCATGATGTAATAAATATATCAACCTATCTAAGTAATTAATTCTAACCATCTAGGCATCAAAGGAGAGAACCGGATCGTCGTGCTCGCACGCAAAGGCCATTCTGCGATGTAACTCCACCTGTAACGGATAGGTGCTAGTTTTTTTTGTTTATTTTTACTAAGTCTATTTATACGGCCGCGTACCTCGTCCTTCTCCTCGTATAACATATTCAAATACGTACGTGAGATATCAACAATATTCTGCGCGGTCGCTTTGACCGTCCGTCCGTGTGTAACATATTCCGCGTCAGATGTCTGGAACACAATAGTTCTTCCCAACATATCCTATTTCTCATTGTGTCGGGGTTGCTGATTGAAAGGCGACGGGTGTCCGTCCCGAAAGGCAAGAGATAAATTCCAGATTACCCAGGCACAGCTGACTGTCCGCTTGGAAAATTGAAATTTGTGCCTTCGACCTGCTGGTTTGTTTGCCATGTTACCAACTATACTGTCTTCTATAGGTAGATAATATGTAGTACGATTGACATGGCCTATTTCGTGCTGAAGGTTTGAGTCGAACCGCCTTCGTCCCTAGGTATTTTATTACCGTTATAAAGGACTGTTTTATGAAGCTTAAAGATTAGGTATACCAGCGCTGAAGAACTGTCAACATTTTCAACATGAAAATTGATCGCTGAGTGTGTTCCTAACTTATCTAGGTCGTAGCAAACGTCGTTAATGCGGGACGGGAGGCAATTAGGGCAAGCCAATAAAACATCGCCATCAACGTACACCGGTCGTTCCTCTTCGCCTGCTGCACCAGCGTCGTTCTGACTAAATGCATTTTCGCTATAATAAATTTAATATCATAGGCAGCTCCCGTCGTTATATTAAATTACAACTGTTTAATGAACCAGCGAAGGAACAGTTATTTATTAAAAGTTCAGTTATTTTTTTTTTCAAACCGGATCCTATTCCACCTGTCTATGTCTCTTCAATTGGCTTTTAGACATTGTCCATCCTTTAAACTGTCGCGATGCAGTCCACTTAGGAGACACATGTCCAGCGGAAGAAGCCAAGTTTCAAGCGATGCCCCGGCAAACGGAGAGATGTTGCCGTCACCGATGTCAGAGTTAAGTGCCGCCGCACTCAACGTATCCGCACAAAGGCCGCTCTCTCCGCTTTGTTCCGCCTCTTTGTTTGACTTGACGAAGGCACAGTAAAAAACTTCAACACGGCCGTAGACTCGGAGCTTACAAACTAAATGTACAGCTTTATTGGGTCTTATCAGTGCGGCACCAGCTTAAACATGATTATCCTGACTGTATATGCACAGAAAAGGCTTAGTCATAATATTGGCGCTCTCCTTTTGAGCAAGAGGTTAGGGATTTCTGAACGTACTGGCCTAGTTGTGTAAATATCCGATGAAATATTT
The DNA here is from genome assembly GCA_950381575.1 of Plusia festucae. Taxonomy (NCBI): domain Eukaryota; kingdom Metazoa; phylum Arthropoda; class Insecta; order Lepidoptera; family Noctuidae; genus Plusia; species Plusia festucae. The sequence continues at coordinate 11,904,619 of OX494434.1, forward strand.
CCGTTACCTCAAGTACATTAAAAGGTCCATCCTCTCAGATATGTTATGAGGCGTCAACTTGCGGAAATAATCCATTGTGGTTCTGTCCCCCGTCTGCGCATGGGGGTCCGCAGCTATTTTCGTTATGATATGTGCTGATAAAGTGGTTCTTTTATGAGGGGTTCTCAAATTATCCTACTTTACTAATAAGACTCTAGGTCATTTTAATATTGTAAATCACTCAATACATTTGTTATTTTAGTTGTTTACTTCTTGCTGGCTTGCAGCAATCTTTACGATGATTGCTACAAGATGTCTGTGCGGTTAAACAACTAGTAGCAACAAAACCACATAAGACACACATGCAAATAATAAAAAGTACCTGTAGTGAACGTCTACCTACCACTCAGGATAAAGGCATTTTAAACTGCAGAGAAATTCATTGCCCGTTTTAAATAAACAGGTGTGTTGTCTGATCACACCACTGTGTAAAATGGTTCTCTTACATTAAATTACATGTAGAGCACAAACACTTGCAAAAATTGAACTGTGTTTTGCTACAAGTACTTACTTGATATTGTTAACATTACCAGACTGTCGCTGTGTTCTTTCCAGCTGTCAGTACAGTTGTAATATCTAATCGTACTTGTTATCATCGAGCTCTCTTGATTTTCTTATTTATCACAAAAACAAGGATCTGTTATGATGAAATATGTTCGTTATAAATGTTATTTGTTGACCTAATTAGAATCTATGTAACAGACGAATTATGGTCAACTTGTTTTAATATAATTAATAGAAGAAGATAAAATCTGTTTGCAAAAATATTCTGATAACCATGTCTAACATTCAATCGCCACTGGAAAGTATATATGGTGTCTTTCAATGGTTTAATTTTTATTCTGCCAGGCTCATTTTTTTTACGTTGGATTGCTTTGGGCAGTTCAATAGAAGCTCTAGTGTTAAATGGTTACATGACAAAAAACCTACAAATCTCATAATATGTTTTACTGACATGACGTGCACATTGATGATATTATTATGCTTTATTAGGTTCTATACGATTACTGTTGGAGCAGATGGGTAGGTGCATTCGCGATAGGTTTATGAATTCATTTTGTAAAAATAAATCGAATTTCGAACCATTTACACTAAATCGTTAGTGATAGTCCACCATCGTTGGTGTCAACGACCGAATGACTGTACGGTTGACCGGTCTCGTCGCGATCTGATTGTCGCGCCAATAAACGATTTGCATGTGTTGGTGTTGCGGCCGGGTTGCGTTTGCGCACCCATGCCCCAGCTAATTGGTGATATCAAGTTGGCCAAGCTTTGTTGGTGGCCATATAGTGCTATGTCAATTTCAAAACATAGGTTTTGTTACATTTTCATGTCACTAGTTCACTTGTTACCTCGTAAATTGCTTCAAATGTAGAATAGCGTCTTCCTTTTTTTTTATGAATAACCTCAAGTTATTAAGAGAAGAGACCCATTCCAGCTGCGGCATTACTATAAACTGGCATATTATAATATTTGTATTGTTTTGGATATGCATAATAGAGTAAAGCAACTGGAATTCAATTTCCTGTTTCCGAAAATTCGTCCGTCTCTACAAAACAAACTGTTATGAACAGTGTAAACGTTTTGAGCCAAATAACGTTTTGTTAAACGTAGTGCCAGTTTAGTGTCGGTGTTGATTTACTGTTGCCGATGGTTTAATTTGGTGCGCACTAAAAGCTTTTGTGCGTAATGGATATCGGTGATAGATATCGAATACTTCGCGAATGCATTCTTGACGTTTTTATCCAAAACTTGGCAAATATCCTAACAATATTCGCACTTCATTTCAATGTTGTAGATTTATTTTCAACTTAGATATTGTGCTAGAAATGTTATTGAAATGTCGTATCGTATTGGACGATAGCAGAAGTAGAAGTGCCATACCGAATTTATTATTATAATATTTTTTAAAATCTGGTCCTTTCGATGTTAAAGACTAAATGTTCAAAGTTGCGCTCCACTCCACTGCTTCAAATAACATGACACATATGTAAGATTTGGAAAGGTGTTACAAAATGGAGATCATTTGTGTGTCAGAGAAGCGGACCTACTTTATGGAAATCGATTTCGATAAATTTCGATATTCCGTTATATTGGCCACATAAAGGGAAAACCAGACATCGAATTTAGCTAAAAAAATATACAAGTAATCGTTATGATTGCGAGCCCAGCCGTGGCCAGGTTTCCGATTACGTGCGCAAACGCTCTTTAATTGAATCCCTGCTGCGTCCGACTACTTTTTGCGGCGAATGAGTTAATTGTTGGGCCTTTGGTTTTTTAGTCAATTGCACACACAGGACTTCGGGGCGTAAGCGAGAATTTTAACATAACAGGACGCGACTTTCATAATAATCGTCTCCGTCGAACGGTATCCACATCCAATTGTAAACTCACCTGGATGTTTGTGTGTACATTGTTTTATGTTGTATACAAACAGTTGCATCATCTCCAGCATCAATATGTGAGTATTGTGACAATATTTGGATTTTCGCATGAGTTTTGAACGAAAATCTCATCACAATGCATCATATCATGTAACATGTACCTACTTGTCATATTTATCACAATATGATCTTAATATTATATCATAATTTAAAGAAATATTAAATTAAGGGGTGATTATGATGAGGTATTAGCCAACTAATATTAAACTGTATCTTAAAGCGATGACGTTAAGGAATCGTAATCGCCACTCTTGGCAAGCAGATTGTAAATTAAAGATTGTTTTATGACTTCACCTGAAGTTGCTACAATATAAATAATCATTATGTCATTATATTTGTCAGTTTTTATGTATGATGCCAACGGGAAGGTATGATGTTGCCAATGCTTTTATTACTTTTTTAATTTATGAAACTTTTGGTTATCCCATTGATAATTGCATATCTATGGGTTATCCGAACCTTTGTATATTTCATTGTTTGGATGTATCCAAATCTTTTTTTTTGTGAATGATTTGAAATTTAAATTTTAAAACGAATTCCTTATTCCACAAGCGTCCATCAGTAACATTGTTGTCATAAATAATAAAAAACGTACTTATTTCACCACATGTCAAGAGACCAATTGATGAAAGGATAACAAAAGTAGTTTGAATCGATGCGTGACAGTAATCGATCCTCGTATCATTAAGTAGTGCGGTATCTGTTACGCCCGCATCGATTGACATCAATGTGCATCGAGTGTTAGTATTGTTGCGACATGATTATCGAATAGCCTAAATACGACGCGGGCGGTCCAATGAATGTATACCTATGACTCATAGTTCCAACAGACTTCGGCGATAGTACTGCCAAATATTATATTACAATTAAAACATATACTAATTTCGCTCTTATGAGTGTTATGGCGACATTGTGATCAGTTAGTGCTTATCCCACATTTTAACATCTCGTATAATTTTAGTACCTACATATAGTTTGTTGCCAAGCTTGGTTGTATTGTCAAAACAGCGCTAGTTGATATCAATTATTATTTTTCCTTTATAAGTAATGAAAAAGGTTTCCATAAAATGTACTGATTTCTTAACAGTGCCGTTGAAACTGTTAAGTTCCTTATCGAATGTTACAGCTGCTCTAATTATAGTTAGTAAATGGGCAGTAAACAGGTTCTTAACTCAGTTACTGCCCACTATGTGACATTAAGATACTTACGTAACTCTCGACAGATTTTATACTTGTTTGTTTTTTGCAAACCCGTTACAGGTTCAGGATTTATATAAAAATGTTTCAATTAAATTCATTGTGTTTTTATAGCTTATACTATTTTTTTAAGGTCTACTAATATGTTATCTGATAAAACCTTTAGATTCATCAATTTTTAAATGGTTTTTCTTTGTGCATATTACATATCCGCCTCTATTCGATAAGAGTCAAACGCCTTTATCGTAGCATTGCGCAATGTACTACAAAATGCAATTACTGTTGCCACCGATCGTGGTAGAAGGCCTTGGGTCATGGATAAGGCTAGACACGCACTGTAATTAATCACTCGCAATTCGTTTCTGGTGTGGAAAATTGCATTTGGAACATGCCATTTACCTATTGGATATTAAATTTAGTAAATAATTCGTCAGTATCGCGCAGTCTATTGTAAAAGATTATATATTTGTGTCAGTCGACACATTCAATTGGTGGCTTTAAAAACATGCAGAAATTGCCTATTAAATATTATTTTTTAGTTCAATAAATTTTATGTTGCAAAACTTAGTCCTAAAAATACTGAGAAATAGAACCAGCTATCATATTCTGAGAGACTCTCCCATTTCCATTTCATATAGCGCTTTTTAGTCATGTTTTGTGACTGGCTCAGCTAGATAAAATGCATAATATATAACAGTCTTAAATACACAATGCGTCACGATCCTAAAGCGTTGTGGGTGTGTCGCAGCTAAGTAGGCAACGATCTGGTATCAAGGTTAGCTTTACGCAAGAACTAGTCATATCACGCGTAGGTCATTTAAAATACGACTTTTCCTTTCTAGGAGCTCAAGACGTGAGTATTCTTTATAATATACTAGCTAATGCCTCCGGCTTCGCCAGCGTGGATGTTGGTTGGGTAATACAAAAACTTGACAAATTATATTCTAAAAACTTCTTCGAAAACCACTCTATCCATTGGAGAAAACTGCATGAAAATCGGTGCAGTTTGAGTTTATCGCGAACAGACGACTTTGTTTTATATGTTCCTATGTATTGTTGACATAGCAGCATAAGAAATACATCATCTGTGAAAATTTCTGTCTAACTGTCACGGTTCATGCGATACAGCCTGGTAAAAGGCGGACGGTCGTCCCGTGTTGCCCTTTGGGCATGGAACTCTAAAAAATGATAAAGCTATCATAAACTTAACCAGATAGGCAAGCAAGATATGATTAACAATATTTGCATTGTTACTTCACGTCAGATTAAAAATAAAATAAACACAACGTGCATCATACATAGTAGGTAGTACCTACTTACGTAAGCCTTGTAGTTGGTAATTGCAACAATATTTCCCTCAATCATATTCTAATGAAACAGCTCTTTTGTTGAGCGGCATAAATAATTAATGTTGCATAATAATCGCGTCCTTATAACGCAATCGGTTAAGATAACCTCACGGTAGGTGGTGGCACCACCCTGAGATACGCTGTCCTTAGAGGCTATTGTGTGGGTTTAAACAATGCCACCTCTCAATTCCCCAGCAGAACGCTTCGCATACCTGATTGAGTTATTTCTCGGATCGATATAAATGACGCATAATTCATAACCAATATAAACATAAATTGAGTCACTTTTATATGTCCGTTTATTTCGCCTTTATCGCTATCTACCTAGCCACTTAAAATCCAAAATCTACGATAGTGTTGCTTCATAGATGTTGATACCGTTTTAATCCGAACCGAAATTTGCTAGCATCATGATAATGGTGCAACTGACATTTCGACACTGCCCAAGCACCAGCATTGTTGGTCTCAATCAGCCATTAAAGCAATATCGGTTCCCTAAGAACTTACACCAAAATCTTGTATTCATGAAACAAAAATAAAAATAGGTACTAAACTTTTCACTTAAAACTGCCAACAAAAAGCTTCGAATGTCCTTGTCAAAGTTTTTCTATAACACAAAAATCATTGTAATCTTTCCGTATCTCGCGAAGTATAACAAAAACGTGTTCAATGAAAATCGATAAATATCCGGAACAGTCGCCAGGCGGTGTAAGATATTAAATCATCGCTACATTTATCGTGTCAACAGCAGCAGGTACTTGCTATATACAGCGTTTAACCTTTTCCGTAGAGTCATAGGCGGCGTGCACATCTATAATTAGAGGGACGTATTTATTTATGAAGGGATACGAGCAGCGTAGCTCCTGGTACGGCGGCCTCGCGACCTACATCGTCCATGTGATCAAGTCATTTAGAAAATCCGCCATTTCGCTAAACAACCACGCGTTCAACAAATACCGCTATCAAATATTAATTGTAGATAATCTGATATTGGGGTTTGGACCATGTGAATATCTTGGGTTTAGTATTTTGTTGTAGATAAATGGCAATATTTGTCTAGTTTTCACAGTAATTTGCTATTTTTCGTATGTTTCAAGAGCTTTGTTATCGTGATGCGAGTTCTTTTGACTAACGAACATAATTGTTCTTCCAGTTCCTTCAGTTGGCGCCGATTTGAAATAAAAAATCAAACTATATTGTTCGAAGAAAACAGCACGTAATACTATTAATGTTATTCTCCTGAATAGCACATCTCGTTGTACATTTTCTTTTGCTCTATGTTGTCCTATTTTCTAAATACTCTCATATTTCTCTTTACATAATGAACGTTACATTAAATGCACGACTTTTAATGGCTGAGAACTCATTTACCGACCTGTTTAATAAGTAACGAGGCCGTTTGTTTTTTGCTGCATTTATATTTAGGTCGGTGCTTTACTTTATGTTATACCTATCTTACTAAGGAATACTGTGTAACCCAGTAAAATGGCTTGTGGATGCCAGATAACTAAATATGATATTCAGCTGAATCCAGTAACACCGGAAGCCGACCCCAACAAGCTTGAAAAAGGCTTGTTATGAAAGAGTTTCTATAACACTAAAACCGTATACTTAAGATTAAATTAATACTGTTACCAGGCCGAGATGGCAATTATATTAGTTAAGTTAAATAGTGTTCAGAAAAAAAACGTCGTCTCTGGAAGCAGTCGTAATCTAAAAAGATTTATGGTCCATATATTGCTGTGTCAACGTCCAGTATACTATCTAATGCATGACTCAGTGTGACTAGAAAATTTAATGTTGTTTATAGGGCAACTCTTCATTCAATAAACTGTACAACATCAGTAACAATGTATTTATCTATTTTAAGCATATTTGTGATACAATACAAGCCTTATTTTTGTGGGGAACCAATCGTCATCTTCATAATCTTTTGCAAACCCTAGATCAGCCTTCAGTGTCATTAAATGTAGAAAGAGCTTCTTTTGAATAACTTTGTCTCTTTCTCATAACTCTTTTATTTTACAATCTCATTAACTCAGCCTATCTCGGTTCACTGCTGGACCTAGGCCTCTCCCACGTTGCGCCATAACACCCGGTCATCCATTTGGGGGATGTGCGTTGTGGCGAGCCATCATTAAAGTCTGCCCTAGTCACCACGCTGGGCAAGTGGATTATTGAACGCAAGCTGCATTCAATAATACTAACTTTCAGTTGTTTAGGAGACCCCTGATGCTCATTCTCCTTGTTTATTTATGCCTTAGTGGCCTCTTACGACACCTACAGGGAGAGAAGGGGAGGTTTATTCTATTCCGAAACCCCACTGCTAAACAACCTGTGTTTAGATAATTAATATCTACGACGACTTAGGTTTAACACTGACTAGCTTTGCTAACATAATTATTCAACACAAACTGTAACACTTACAGTGATAAATTAACACACAAATCCTCTCTAAAGTTTCCCTGAAATTCACTGACATGACGTGGTGTTATTAATTCACTTAGTTCCTGCATTTCAGACAACTAGCTATATTATAGTTGATCTGTGGCAACAGATGCCAGTTATCATTAACTAGCTGTTGCCCGCGGCTTCGCTCGCGCGTAAAGTATTATAGAAACGTCTTGCCGGAAACATTGATTGAATCATAACAAAACTTAATACTTTTCTTCAGTCATTGACGTTTCGCGAAAATATTGTTTTTGAAACTTTTTTATGATAAACTCTTTGTTATGTGTTCTTTCTTTAAAAATTATCATAGTGTGCGAGCGTTCCAGAATCAGTGAGTCAGTGAGTCAGTGAGTCAGTGAGTGACGTGGGCTTTTATAATAGAGATCATAGCAACAATTATGATCCTACATTAACGAGTACTTAAATCTCCTGTTATTAAAAACCACTTTGCGGTCAATTACTCGTATTGTTTTTGCCAGTGTACGTCGAATAAGCATTTTGCGGTGGGACTTTAATTATCCATGATTTCTTTTGTTGTTGGTTTATTGGGTAAGGGTGGCACAACAATTAATCATAATCACACGTCCTTTAGTCGTGAGTCGCTGTGATAAAAACTTGCGTATTAGATGTCTACATTGCTCTCCTAACCCCAATACATTCTTCCGTGACATTGACGAATTACTTGAAAAACTATCGAACCGTGTGCCCCCTGTCTTAATAAGTTGTCGGATCATTATATAAATCAGTTCACTTGATTCTGTGCCAATGTTGTCTGAAATTAATTATGTAAACGCTGTTCTTGATTCGGAACTTTACTGATTTAGTAGATATCTGCTAGTACTCACGGTTTTCTCCATTCGTAACTTTGTTTTTTTGGTTAATGTTAGAATCAATGTTATTTAAATACTGTATGTACTAGCTGGTTTTTGTATGTGCATGATTCAGCGCTAGGTACAGTAATAATTGCACTGAACTAACTTGACAACTGAATTAATGGAATCCATTTCAGTCTTCAGGGTATTTTCTTTCTGTTGAGTTAGTCTTAAATACTAAACTTATTTTAAGGTCTACCTTTCCAGTGATACAAGGCTATAGCGTTTCTCCGGATTTGGTCGTTACATGCTTTGTGTTGGGTTTTGCTCGCCGGCGCGTGCCAGGCCGACGGCAATCTAGGCAAATCCTATCCATTGTGCGCGGTGACAATAGTTCCGGTGCTAATTCAAGGACGGCTCGCCATTGTCCCGTGGATGACGATGCGCGCTGCGCCACTCCCGCCACTCCACCATTCTATACCCACAAACGATTATCGATTTGTATTGTTACGTTATAATAAATATTTGATACAAACGTATCTGTATTGTAAATGGAAGTCAAATAGGTGACGTCAGAGAACTTTATTGTTTTATTTATTGTGTATATATTCGTCGGTGTATTACGCGGATTTGTTTTCGATATGGTTCAGTATGATAAAGCGATGATCACGTTGTTTAAAAAGTACTCGACGACGTTATCTACATTAAAAGATTTTAAACTAGCGTTCTGTAGATAAAACTAATCGATAACAAAAAATATTCGTTTCATAGCAACATAAAATTTACTCGTGCTCAAGCTCCTCACCGTCGAGAGTCCTGTCTCGGTTTCCTTGCGAACACATCTTTCATATCTTACATTTTTTGCGGTCCTCCCTCTCATACGACAGGTCGTTACGGATTTCACCACATCTTTGTAAACCAGACTTGATTTATGGCCGTGATAATAATTTCCGTGTTGAGGTAGGGCTCGTCTCGCCCGCATTATATTGTAATGGGTCGCTATCTGCCGCGGTGGCATTTGCGGACTTGGGCACAGTCGCAGGTCACGTCATAGCCGACAATGTTAAAGTTACGTGATCGCATTGTACCTTCAGTCGTAATAACACCGATTACACTATCAATTACTCATTTGCTGTGCACGGTAAGGGAATTGTGAACATCATCACAGAAACAAGATTAATCGTTGTATTAACAAGCCCACTAGTCATAGTGGATTCGTAAGATCTGTTTGTTCGATTCCATTAGTGGTTCTCCATAGTTTTAAGTTTGTCATATTATAATACTCCTATCAATAGACTTTAATAATCGTCATGAGGAATCGGCGAATAAATCTTAATAGAGAAAAAGAACTTGTTATAAATTAAGTATTTTTCTCATCAAGTAATACGACGTTTTGTATAGCGAAAGGATCCAATCTAGCTTGCAATTCCAGTTCCTAGCATATAAAATGCCTCATTATTCCGCCTTGGATGGATTCGGGAATAAGTTTTATTGGTTGGACGGCGATTCAAGTCGCCTAGTGTCGTTAACATTAAGTCTTGGCAATAATTGGTCCGCTCTCCTTACCCACCCACAGCAGTGATTGGCTCGATTACTGTTTAGCGCGTTCGATGCTTTCAGACAGTCTACATTGTATCAAACTGTCTAGACGCTGTCTTGAGTACCTACTACAAAGCTCTGAGAGCTTGTGCAGACTTATATGATTTTCTTATTTACATTTACTGATAAACACGTCATTTCTCAAATTTTCATCAGATAATTAACTTAGCAGTCTTTTCACAGACTTGAAATTATATTACCCAACTAAAAAGGTTCTTATGCAATGTCTATGGCCTGCATAAGACGAATCTGATAGTAGTTGTACATTCCAAAAGTATAATTGTTAACTAGTATTCATTCCTTGTTTCGACATCAGTAAAATACGATCAAGATCGACAACAGAATACCTTAAATGTTCCAAGTACAAGTCTCGTTTCGGTAACGAGGCCTGTTAACACCTTTAGGCCAATTCTAACTTAGTAAGGCAATAGTGACGTAAGGCAGCTGTTTCGTGTATAAAAGACATTTCGTTTCCCCTATAACGGTTGCCCCGCAACGCCATTGTAATAGGAAAAGTTTTGGGGATCTTGAAAACGTTTGGCGCCGGTAATACGACTCACTGCCAAGTTGTTTTTCTTATCATAATGTAACGCGTAACAATGTCATCATATTTCTTATAACTTACTTTCTACTTTTGTTTTAATTGTTTTACTTAACTTATAATTTATTATTAGTCTTATTACTGTTATTTCAGTAATAGACGACATTAAAAAGAAAGAGATTGGTACTGAATGAGGTGTATAATAATATTATTTCATTTTTTATACGGTATATGTTTAAAAATGTTTTTTGTATATGTATTATAATATAAAGGAAACAATAAAAATTACTCTTTATTGTACAACAATACAAGTTTAATTAAGTATTAGCGTTTACAATTCTTAATCACTTGAATCACTAATCCAAATATATTTTGTTACAGGTAAGAGACCAAGTAATATATCTTCAAACTGTTGGTATATCGTAAACGCCTTCAAGGTTTGTTAAAACTGCCATTTTTCTTGATCACTTGAATAAATTTTAAATATTTACTTTGTTACGTTTAATGATATCACATGGCGTGATAAATTTTTGATGTGTATTAAGACTAAACTTAAACAACGGCTTTGTGTTTTTTCTGATAACCCAGTAAAAATAGCTATATAATACCCGTTAGTTGCGAATTGTTACAACCTTCTCGTAATTTATTTTGCTCATTTTAGCCTGATATATTAATATTTTAGCAGCTTAATGCAAAAGAAGTATAAAAGAGAGTAATTAATTTACGCGTTAACGACGGATGCTTTTAAATATTTTTTACGGCGTAATAATATTCTGAGATAGTGAACTCTATATAAATATAGTCTAATAATAGTTGCAGTAACACTATTCAAATTCATTCCATCCCTACCCCGGCATGAAAATTCTTGCTTGTTTGAAGTCTTTTGCATGCTTTGCTAAAACAAATGACGATAGAGAACTCAACTGAACAGTATTCCAAATATACCAAATTTCTAATTGAAAAAGAGTTAATAAACGTAAAAGCTTCTGCCAGTCCGCTGAGAATTTCAGAACAAACAGCAATTAAACTTATTTCTATTATCTCGCTAACCTTATTAATTCTAGATGTCCTTTGAGCGCTGTTTGAAAAAACATCGTTAAGATAAATGTTCAGTAAATGGAGGCAACGCGGGAAATTTGCTGAGCGTCCAATTTAAATAGTCTGGTTTTTACAGATGGATACAGGGAGCTCTCTAGTCTCTCGTGTTTACCCGGTTAGTAGCCGACGCGTTTATTCGCTTGGTTGCCTCGACTGAAGTGCAGCGACCACTCTTAAAATTGTTTACGTCTCCCTGCTTCGTTACTCCCTGGTTGGCTGCTGTTCCGCTGAGAGATGTCTCACTTTGGATATTCTTTTTTCCCCTTTCCGACTCATCGAGCCAAATTACTCTAACTCTTTTGTCTACACGAAACTGTATCTACTATCATACTGCTGTTATTGGTCTATACTTTATTAAATTGATATTATTAACGATCCAGTGCATCGCTGCAAGCATTAGTAACATTGTAAAATATGATTGAATATCTTTAAACCGGCCCTTGGTCGGCCGCGAGCGGTTTTGTGTCCATTACGCAAATCGTGACGCGACAGGCCGAAGTTATAGCGAAGGCTGTTTTATGTGAGCTATCAAACTTGTTTAGATGCCAAGCTATAATACGATAATGTTTACAATTTCGTTACAACAGTGTCTTATAGAGCAAACGCTAAGTCTTGTGCGTACAAATAGTTCTGCAATCAATATGAAGTTATTTTATTAAAATATTATTTCAATAAAGGTTTACACAAAGTATGTTGAGTAAGATCATGAGGAAGTAGTAAGAACAACTTGGGATTAAAAATGAAATTGTTATTTGATAAATCTTATACCTACCCAATATGATTTATCAAACAACAATTTCTTTTTTAATCCCAAGTTGTTTTTACTATTATAAATGGACGATTAATTTATTATCATACTGTTATTTTCACACCACACACATAAATAAACGATTGTAGGTACTTAATCGGATATATTTCAATTGTTACAAAAATACTGTAGATTAGACAGTCACGTTATTTCATATGTTGTGATAACTCAACCAGAGCACGTAGAGACCGTAATATCATCCCGTGTTATTCAGCAATTACATTTCACTCCAAACTAACAGACGGTTATCCCTCGAGATTTTCTATTATCTTATTTTTCTCTTCCCTATCCGTTTTAACATTTTGTCAAAATATTTTCCTTGTAAAAATCTTGACGACATTACAGGCTGAGGTTGCGGATATCTGGATTAAAATAAAATTGACTCATTTCCCAAATAAAATTTAATTTTCATGCTGTTATCCGGTGTTTTCCAATATGGCCATGCCATGGGTTAATTTGTTGCATGGATTAAAGCAGGGACATTACTTGCATGTATTGCAATGGTGAAATTGCACTATTATAATAGCCTTGGGGATTCCGTATTTTTTACTGCATTAACCGTCTTAGTGGTATTACGGATGATAGAGTGCCAATCTTGTTTAACTTGTACTGTAATCCAGTTTACACTTGCTCTATCGGAAGACTTGTCATACTAGTAACATGACCATGAAATAGTTGTCGATGTATTAGGTACATACTGGCGTTCTTGTAACTGTTTAACTTTAAGAGTGAGGCCACATTGTGTAGTGTTAGATTCTTGTTCATCGATTAAATGTCTTGGTTTAATATTCTATCGGGATGTTTACTCGCAAACATCCTGTATACAAACTATTGCTACTTTTATAACGTACTTTATTGCAAAGTAAACTGCGGGATGTTATTTTAATGTCGCAACCACCCGCTCATGTACGTGATCAACCGAATATAACAACATGGCGACAACTGTATTTTGTTCTTGAGCCATAAGTTACGTTTAATTTATTGTTTAGCAAGCGTTTTAATTAGGAAGTAATAAACAATAAAATAAACGTGACCAAATACACAAAAAAGGTGGTACCATTGTTCCTCGAAAGCAATGCGGCAGTCGATTGTCAAGTAACAACATTACATGCACAGAGCGATACTAAAGGTCCGTTATATTGCGAACACACGCGATATTCGCGCGATCTGCCAACGGGATTTATGTGAACATCGCACTTTTTACAATGAAAATAAATTATCTAAACGTTTTACTATTGTGCTTCAGGAGCTTGAAGGAACTAATTCAATTAAAATACTGAAGTATTTCGTTGTTTACGCGTACCTACATCTTATTAACCTTTTGACTCTGAGAAAGAGGACGCACGCACCGTTGTTTACGCTACGTTTATGGTAATTTTTACTAGTAAATATTACTCGACAGGGATCATTGACATTGTTGCCTATTGTGTTTAATTTGCAGGTCACTTGTATAATAAACGATTTATAGGCATTGTTAAAGAAGACTCAGGAACGTTTTTTTGGTTGTTGTTTTAGTAATGCTGTCAAATTGGTTGTTAACATTGGTTGGTACAGTTTTACACTTCGGTCAAAATGTGGTTTTAATTTAGAATACAGTTTCAATTAAAAAGAACAGTCATTAGACTATGATCAAATTTCGCAATTACCTACGTTCATGTTTCTTTAACTTAATTCAAAACGAGGGATTTTGTTTGTAGTAGTTCTACATACAAAATCCCTTATTAGTAAATCGTTACGGTAAATAGTAGTTACTCTTGTTAGGTTACTAATGTTACTATCGAGTTTATGTAACAGGTTTACGCGATACTTATCCACGTGCGATTTATCATAGCGCTATACCAATCTGTTACCTTAAGTTAACTTATACAGGATTATGTTTGTATGAAAAGTCGATTTTTATTTTTATGATTTGACCTATGTTTCTTGGGAAAAGTGGTTCAGTTTTATGCACCTTATTACCTCTTAGAATATCTGCATTCCGTTTAAAATAATCCTGTATTTCCAATAAGATAGTTTTAAAACTAGAACTTAGATACAACTTGTCCAATACAACAGCATTCCGTCTCTGATGTCATGACCATCTGCTGTTCAAAAGAAAAATAGTTTACATCAACTATTACTATAGTAGCCGCAGTGTTCATAACAAAGACCACTACTACAGTAAACTATATTATTAGCTATAGAAGTATAAGTATCGCTGCAGTAATAGAAATGGCCAATATCGGGATTGGGTAGGGAATTTGGGAGAGAGAAACTTTCTAAGCACCTTTAACAATTCAATTTATATTAGTTCGATTAAAACCAGAGTTGGGATATTATTTTTTATTTTGAACCTGAACTGTCCCACTGCAGGGCAAAGGCCTCCCTTTCTTCCTTCCATTTTTCTCTCTGAAGGGCCAATTGAGGCCACTAGAGTTGGGATAATAAAATCAAAAACCACTTGTCTAAGCTTGTTTCATTTAAGCATAGTTATTTTGATAAAGGTATTTTTCTCAAATAAGACAAACCCTGAATCTAACTGGAGTAATTCTTCAACACAATATTAATGTGCAATGGTACGATAATCTTAAGGTAACGTAAAAACTGCTTACAACACAACAATAAAGAAGGCTGTGTCATTACAAAACAAAGCAAATAAATTACAGACCATTGCAGTAACATTAGAAAGTAAGTTTCGTCATATAAGTAGCTATTCATCGGAATAATGGGTAGTAAAACGTCCACCGCTGCTCTTGAGAGCAATAATGAACTGGTAATGCGGCTACACATAATATGCTTGTTGACGTGTGGGAGTTATACCATTGTGCCTATTGTGATGTGTGCGTACCTCGAGTGATGAACCGGAGATACTGTAGGACGAGGAAAGCGCCGCTCGCCAAACTGATGGGAACTCGGCCTAAGAATATAATGAAAAAGATAATGCTGATAAGATTAGCCGTTTTAATTAAATTCGTTATAAACTGCGTATCTGCTCTCGTTTTGTTAATCTAGAGATTTGTTTACTAAAAGTCACAGTAAAGTTCATTATTACAGTATGTAAAAATACTAGCTTTGTTGTGTAGTCAAGCAAGTTTAACAATTGAATTAATGGATGAGAATACACCACTGAATGGTTTGAATTCTTTCGTGGCTCTGAATACATTTGAACACAAAGATATTCCACTTAACATTTAAATACTAGTGCTTATGTCACTGACATCAATTATAAAATTATATATTAGGCTCTCAACGCTGTTAAATCAGCTGTTGGAATTGAATGGGACTTCGTAATAGTAAAAGTATGTTGTCGGGCCAGCCACACTGCTTAGCCAAGGACTAAAGCGCTTTGTTCTCTCACAGCGATACAGTACCATTGTCGATTTAACTATTATTTATCTGCTGCCGATAAACATTATCTTGTATTTAATTTAAATAGATGACTCAAGCTGTTTATTATAACACTCAAACTTAAGAGCCTTTGTCATATTCTATTCGATATGATATTTGTATATTAGTCTTCAACTGTTATCTTAACATTCCTTCATTAAGGTATTTTAATCTTAAGGAAATCAAATGGACTCATGATAACGAGGTATATTTGTTCAAAGCTTGAATGAAAACTAGAGGATTCTCGTTGAGATTTGTTCGAACAAACACTTTTTTCGACGTAATTCTAATTGTTTAACTAACTCAGCTCAGTAACTACGGTTAAAGTTTAATTAAGGTGTGAACGAACAAGCCATATGATGTTAGCCTCACACTTCGCTGGGCAGAGTCTGTTAAACAGACGAATAAAACTTCAGTTGCTAAAAGCTTTCACGTAAAGTTTTAACTCGATGATAGATTGTACCATTATATATTTACAAAGCCAGGAAGGTAACTGTCGTTCAGAATATTTTGTGACATGCTTTTCGTTTCAAAGTTTTTAACGTACTTACTATGTGGCCGACGAATCTTGCGAGTCTGAAAAGAGCTACAAGACAGTTTGCGTGAGAAGAGGTGGGTGTGAAAGAGATGACAATATCTTAAGATACACCGGCCGAAGAGTATGTGCTGCATTTCAAAAAAGTATAGTTATAATTCGAGAAGTAATAAATCGATGTACAATATAATATGAAATGTTATGTGTCTAGTATATTGCAAGAATATCTATTTCGGTGTAACCAAATAGCTAAAAACGTTTGTTCGCTCTATGTAACATTGGAAACGTGTGTAC
Source organism: Plusia festucae (assembly GCA_950381575.1). NCBI lineage: Eukaryota > Metazoa > Arthropoda > Insecta > Lepidoptera > Noctuidae > Plusia > Plusia festucae. The sequence continues at coordinate 11,921,152 of OX494434.1, forward strand.
TTAGTTGCACGTGCTCTGAGATATGAGCCTCCATTGTGCCCTATGTGACTCAGCTCCGGTCCCACCAATGGCGCACTCGACCTCAAAACTAGATTACCTACACCGTTGTTTTAGGGAGTCGGACCATTGTCTCGCCGCAAACCGTATCTAACTTAAAATAACTAATATAAATATATATTATATTATATAAATAATAGGAAATCATTTTCACTCGATCTAACCACAGCTGCAGCTAAATTCTATTGTTTCGAGGAAACGTTAAATTCGCTATAGCTTATTATAGTCGTGCGTTGTGGTGTGTGACAATACGTTTTTGTGGTCGTCACTGTTACGCCAACTCAAACTCTTTGACAAAACTAATTTTGTTTTTAACCGACTTCGAAAAGGAGGAGGTTATATGTTCGGCGTGTCACTATTTTTTTTTTTTTATGTATGTTCACCGATTACTCCGTCAATTGTGAACCGATTTTTATAATTCTTTTGTATTCGAAAGAGTATTCTCCCGAGGTGGTCCCATTGTCACCAAGTCAGGATCTGATGATGGGATCCCAGTTAAATCGAAGGAAACCCTTAAATTTTAAAGAAATGTCGAACGTGTTTCATTATTCTACTGAGCCTATTTAGGTATTTACGTCCAATAGTCATCACCTCAAGGCTTTTGGTAAATACTGAGCTGATGATGGAAGAAACCTTGAGTTTTAGGAGTTAAGGGTTGATTTTTTTTATATAATAAATATGTATTGACCCTCATTTACATTTTTTAACGTTTCTAAGGTGAGCTGTATTGTATTATTATAATAAATATTATGAACACAAAAAATGAAAAAATAAATAAACTTTTGAAAAAAAAATTAAACCGACTTCAAAAACCAAAACAAAACCTAAAAGGCACAAAATAGTGTAAAATAAACTTAGAACTATCTAAAATATTAATACAAAACTAGAAGTGATCTGTTTGAAGTCGGTGCCAAACAACAATATACCAACAAAAATACATACAACAATACATACGAGTAATATAGTTTGGCACCAGCTTTAAACAGATCACTTCTAGTTTTGTATTAATATTTTAGATAGTTCTAAGTTTATTTAACACTATTTTGTGCCTTTTAGGTTTTGTTTTGGTTTTTGAAGTCGGTTTAATTTTTTTTTCAAAAGTTTATTTATTACATCACAGAGTTTTAAAAACTTATTCTTTGTATGTAATTAGTACTTGTTTCGCTTTCAAAAGAAAACTTATTATATTCTGAAAGTTTTCTAAGGGTTATATTGATGAGGAAAATGTAACTTTATTGTGCATTTAATGTTATTTATTTAAATTCATTGTACATTAGTATCATTTTACTACAAGCAAGCTTTGTTTTCAACAGTAGGCAGGTACGTATAATGAGATTACTAGCATTTCCAAGCCGCTATCCAAAACCGTACACGTAGGGAGCGTGCCTACTGTCCCGTTACAACGCGATTACCATTACCGTATTACTGGAGGAAAATGTCTTTGGGGGTTTATCAAATGTCTTATATCAACTTCAAACCGTAAGCTTCTCTTATCCAAAACCTTTTATGCAAACATTTAAATGGAATCTCCCTTGAGTTCGATTTTTCAGTAGCACCAACATTAGGTACGTTAAATTATTATTATGTTCTTTACGTAGATGTATGTGTGCAATGGGAAAAGGAACGCAAAATCTTTTAGAATCGCTTATGCGCAAGCGTCTCTAAGGGTTTTACCACAAGGATGACTCGATAAATTCTGTTGTTATTACCAAGGCTATAAAATGAGAGTTATAGTCTGGGGTGAAACGCCTCGTCGATAAAAAATTTGATTCTTCATGTAATTTTTGCCTCATTTTAATGGTTGTTTTATATGTTATGAGTCCCGCATAAATTTGATTTAAGTTATGTTTAGAATGCTAACGGCGATGATATTCTTACCTACAACAATAATTATTGTTATAGCTATTGTGGTATATGTGTATTGTGGTTATCAATTTCTATTCAGTATCTAGACATTTCTATAGTATATCAATGAATACAATACATCATATATGTGTGTGGAAGAGGCATAAGTGTCTTCTAGTGTGTTGTTATTACGATGTTAATAATGTGTGCAACAATTCCAAAGCCTTGACGCCAATCTCAATTATGACAATCGATAGAGCAATATCGATTAGAGCATTGATCGTGCATCTGAAACGCGTGGGTTGCAACACAATACAACAGCAGTCAGTGACATGCCACGCATTATGTTTTGCGCTCACTCATCTCACAGTTAGCCGATATTGTGTCATGTATTATTATTATAATTACATGCTTTCGCTGCTTACGATGCTTAACAATTAAAGGCGTGTGCGGTGATAGAAAGCATTGAAAACTTTGACGACTAGTAAATTTCAATGAAAATATAGACACATCGTTTTACACTGTTCCAAAAAATAGCAACTTCAAACTAAAGGGAAACCTCGAGATAAACTATACCCAATTCGATTATCTAAAAGGCCCTAAGCCGTTTTCACTGCTGGCATTTTTGTGAATCCCCTGCCTTTAATGATAATTTTATTTAAGTAGCCTTCCTGAAAATTCAAGAGCTCTCAACAGCTCCATAATTGCTTTACTTTGAATTTCAAAAATGTTTGTTGGACTTAAATGTTACAAATTTTATACCAATCCTTGTGTCTTGAATCGTTTATCCTATTCGTTTTATTGCCGGATACCTTGAAGAATCCTCACGGGGAAATTTTACGAGGTGGTGGCACTGACGGTTTTATGACCGGTAGGACGATATTGAATAAGGGCTCTTCAAATGTTACAGTCAACGTTTCCGTAAACTTCTGTTATATGAACCTTCTTAGATTATTTATGTGTACATTGCTTTGTAAAGCTTTTGCATAAATCGATAATAAACAAGGAAATACAAGAGTCTACCGGCCGCAAGAAATCTGTTTTCTGTTATCAAATCTTTCGGCACGATTTCGATGTGCGTGGACGTTGGATGAATAAATTTATCTCTCGATTCTTTGTTCTTTTATTTCCTTGTATCAACGAGACGAAAGAGGTAGTCTCGAACCCCTCGGCGTTGCTGGCGGCAATACGGCCATCGCTGCGAAAAAGGTTCGCTAGTAAACAGCCGACTGTCGCTGCAATGGCCCTTATCTCTTGGCAAAGAGAGACAATCCTACAGAAAGCGCTAGAAGCTTTTAGTAATTTTATTATTCTGCAACAATGCTATGAAGAATATTTTATTAACCCTCTTGAGAACAAACATAGGTCTTCTCTCAAATTCTTAAGTATCATCTCGCGAAGTTTACTTGTAGAAGATGGTCCTATGGGATAATTCCGCGTAATATAGGGATTACTTGGACTCAGTCTCGCTGCAGCTTATGACAAATGGGAAAATGTCGTCGGAGCTTAACTTTTGCTGTAATACGAGCAAGAGTAAAGTTAAAAGTTTTCATCACCAACTTTCTGAAGTATAAATTATTTGACATATTATAGCTCCTTCTCGACAAGATTCTTTTTACTTGTTTTTTTTATCCGTTACCTTAAGGTACAGATAAAGTTTACTTTTTATAGCTATGCACAAAAGCATGGAAAATGGTACAAGAATTGGTAGTAAATAAATTCTCTTGGAAATATAGAGGATAATATAAAAAAATATATCTGAAATCTTATATCCCTACGGTAATAAAATCCGACAGCATGTTACTGTCCCAAGCAATACGGGAATTCTTTATCACTTTTCTGATAAGGGGTGGAGTGGGAATGTGATTTCTACTAATACCGGCTTTTAGGAGCCTTCCCTGCGGACCACGTTAGGGATTTGTCCTAGGGGCAATATCTCCTATTCTCTCTGATCCCTCAACTATCTATACTTCAGCGCTCTTCGAAACTAAATTGATTCTGCAGTGAGTCTCGTGTAAATTGAAGTGCACTGAATTAATTCCAACGCTGATTGAAAAGTTCTCACAGTGAAGGGCGAATTTGAAATTGTGAAGTATTTCACATTTACATAAAATATTATTTCCAAGTCTCCATTTAAATTATCTGTTGCGCACTTATTTCTTTTATTACTCATTAGATATAAGTAATTAAAGTACAACGTCAAATACGAAAAATATGAAAATAATCTTTTAATTGGCTTGCGAAGTTTCTATGCTTATACAATATTTAAAACTCAGTTCATCTCAAACGTCTGGTTTAGTAGCAGGAGTCCAGTTATCAGTCGCAACAATCTTACTCTAATAGAAAAACTAAAGAACATTTCAACAAGAGTTTCTCTTGGGAAACTTAAATTGGCCGCATAGCCGTTGTTTACAGGCAACTAGCGGCATCCAATAGTCCGGGAAATTATTAAGGCGGGCGGATGTTGGGCGGCGCCCGCCCTCGACGCGTTGCCATGGTAACGCTAGAGCCTTGAATTAGTTAAACGAATGATGAACTCCACCCTTGCTCGTTCACGATTGTTGGCGTGCCAGCATGCACTCGCGGTATTCCTGAATACAGTTTTACTGTCATAGCTTAGTGAATGTCCGCGCAATATAATAGCCAAGTTATAGGCTGTGAATGGCTCGTTAAGACATTAAAGATTTACTGCTTTACACTATCCCTTTGTTTTCATTTTACTATTGTCCAAAGTCCTATTAATTATTAAAGGCGTTGTCACTATTGAAAATAAATAAGAAAATAATTAATTTTAAAATCTATGATATAGTATGGTATTTAATATTTAAGTATCTACTTAAAGAAAATTCAATCCCCCAGCATACTCGTGTAGGTAGGTACATACATATTTAATTGTAAAACAATGATGACGTGTATTTAATTATGCATGGTCTTATAAGGAGTGTCAAGCAGTACCATCATTGTTACTCATATTTAATGAAAAATTTATGCACTATCTAATTATCCTTGACAACACATCACGTAGGTACAGGCAGCAACAGTTTAATTTCAACTCGATGGAAATACTTCTACACAGTTGTAATAGATAATACATCAAACTCTGGCGGTATTTAATTTATATTACTTAAAAAAAATATATAAAATTGTTAGTTACTCAAAACGCAAGTCAGATAATTATAAAAATTAAAATTACTCTTGAAACGATCACTGTAAATATGGGTTAGTTGGAAATATTGTTTTATGTGCCAATCGCGTGCTTCGTTAACCTAGCATTGGATTTGAACTGACTTCCGCAATATAATGGTATCGTCACATAGTTCATAAAATGTTGTTAAAAAACAGGTACAGTGATTTAAAAAAATTGTAGAGTGAGTACCTAATAAATCTCATCGAAATAACAAAGCATTATTTGAAAGCTCTTTTGTTTATCCTTTGTTATATGTATAATATTTATAAATCAAGAAGGGATACTTATATAAACTTCCCTAGGGTTATTTGTGCGCTTTCTTGTTTTAATTTTGTGAATGTCGCGACGGCGAGGTCTATGACCGACGCCATCAGGTTGCTATGGCAACGAATACCTATATGATGACTACATGCAACGAGCCTTTGGTTACTGCTTTGAAAAAGCTTATTATGCGTACGGCCTTTTGAGTTTTTATTTAGTATTTCTAGTAAAACCTTTAAAGAATGAGAGACTACAGCATGAATTTGCACACGAAGACTTCCATTAAAAACTCTCGGTAACTTCTTCATTAGTTGGTATATTGGTTTTGAATTTCAATTTGAGCATCAGTACCGAATATTTAGATAGGATTATAAGAATAATAAATCATAGTAGAACACACTTGTTATTGTTGGCTGTTTGGCGCAGTAAGCTTCTCCCGTTTTACATAATATTATTCTCTGAGCTGGATTCACTCCGCCGGATCCATGGCTGAGGCACAAATAACTCGGAATGGAATTATTTATCTTTCCATTTCCAATGTAACTCGTGTTCATCTTGTATTATATTGAGCGAGCGGTGTCTGCATTATCGCATGCTGCCGATCTGCTAGGGCTTCCGATTGTAGCGAATTTTCTTAGGGCTGTCGAATACTAAATTTCGAACTATAAAGTTATATAATATAAAAAGGGTCCTGTTCAAGCACAGCCGAGCCCCTTTCGAAACTTTAAATATATCTCATAATACGTTTCCTAGCATTGTATAAATATTCTCCTTGTATCCCTGTGTTTACTTGCTCGGGAAAGTTCTTTTTATCCCCTTTTTGCCTCTTTTGTTTGATGTTTAGTCGAAATTCTGGCTTTCATGTGTGTACAGTCTGTTATTTTTCAAGCCTACGAGGTAAAAGAATAAACACTTGAAAAGATGCGTGATTCATAATGAATTCACGATTAATGAAAAAAACTTTTAGTACCTATAGGTATCTAAAACGAGATTACAATACCTATATTACAAAAAGGTTTTTAATGTATGCAAGGACAGACCTTTTCTATAAATAAAATTGAACAAAAAGATCCAACATTTTCTTTGTAATGTCATAAAGATGTAAAGCCAAAATAAATCATAATGGGCTTGATTCAATTCTCCTAAATCCCACATCATTTTAGACGAGCGTTTTCCATTTCTTCCGCGGCTTTGAGCCTTTCAAAACGATCTACATTATTTATCATCTATAAAACAGTTCGTGTATTTTGTTTTCTTGTTATATTTGCATACCTACGTGTGCGTTTATGATAAGTAACCCTGACACGTGTATGTGGGCACGTTAGCTGATGAAGCGTGAATGGGTCGCGCCGGATCCGTGCTCCGGTGCGCCCATTGTCGTCTTCCGCGTTGCATTACTGCATGCGATGGTACCGTGGCACTGTCGGCTCGAACATGTGAAGTGTACGTATGTCATGTATGTGTATTATCCGTACATTAATTACTCTGAACAGTGAAGGCAAACGTCATGTCGGCCCGAACAGGAACTTGATTTAACGATGTTAATCTGATCGGTAATAAAGTTTCGTTTACAGCTGCGAAATGAAAATAGTTAACTGCTTCAATTCAGGGCACACTATACATTGATCATAATATCTGTTTATAAAGATGATCTTGTAAAAACTATGGTGCTCGCTATATTGAAATTGCTTTTAGTGTATTACCCTCGTAAAATCCTTTTACCCAACGGGTTTTATAGAGACACTTACAAACTTACATTTCTTAAGCGTGTTTGATCGTAATACTTTTTTTCCTCAGTTTATCCACATTTTCCTTGTTTGTCTGGATAATGTACTATAAACTGTTAATATGAATAGAGAGCTCTGAGTAATCTTGCTACAACTACGGATTACGTTATAATAGTCTAAAGACCAAATAATAAAGCACTTGTGATAAGGTTAGATTTATATATAGGTACGGTTGGACAAACGATAGAGATCGTCAAATTATACGTGAGTTATAGACTGTGTGCTGTAAAGTTGGCGGAGTGCCTTTAGTCCAATACAGATACTGATGACACTTAGTATAATGACTTTAAGCCAAAAGGAACCCACCAAGTCTAAAGATAAAACCTTTGTGGAAACCCCGCATATAATAAAAACATAAATATGGTGGATTGTTATGATTATTTATACAAAACAAAAGCATATTATACTCCCTTTATAATGTATATTCTAAATAAAGACTAAGCAGGTTTACTCTACCTGCCCATTGACTTTGTAATTTGTTTCCGTCTCGCTGTTTTCACTTAGGTGAAAATTTGGAAAAGTTGATTAATTTAGGGAACTCGTTACGTTTCGGCTCTTTGTAAGGAAAATTGTACATACAAATGAGCTGATAACACAAAATTCTCTTTTATATTCAATCACGCTTTTACATTGTTTATGTTGTATTGAAACGAGTTAGTGAAAATCGCACATTACCCGTTATCATTAGATCGAATTATTATTTAAAATACTGTTTATTTTGCTTAATTTATTTTACATATAATTGAAAAGTACTTACCGCTAACTGTCCTTAAGTAATAATACATTTTAAGAAGCTTATATTCTGTTGTTGTTTAGTCATAAAAACAATATTTCAGTTAAAATAAAAGGCCATAGCCACCATTACTGTACTGACAGCTTTCAGGCTTCGTACAATCAATAAATGTCAAAACTTATAAGTACTTACTTAAATATTTAATAACATCTCGTTCAGAAGTTATTCCCATCGCTTTAAACTTTGACAATAAATTGTATTTTGTCCATTTATAAAATGTTGCCTTTAGGACCGTATTTTCGTCCTCATCTATATAGGTATATTAATACGTGAAGCACAAACTTTGTACCGCTTTTTACGAAAATTGCGCGTACGGAGGAGTGTGAAATTTCGCACACTTATAGTTTATATAGAGAAGGAGTGGAGGAGTGATATTTTTTTTTACATTTAATAAATAAAAACATCATTACGCACACTACCCTGTATTTGACAAATTGAGAATTTACTATGTATCCTCTATATTGAAATTGAAACGAATGATGGTCGACCACTTTTGGGCCTCTAGTGTTGAATAAATGTGCTCAAGAGTAGAGATTCATAAGTATGACAGCGGGTACCTACTCGCAAAAAAACAAAAGCTGTAACGCTTCGGTGACATTTCTAATGTATTAGTATTATGTAATACGACTTGACATGCTCTGCCGCGTGTCTCTCTCTGAATGATCATTGTATAAACACGACATACTTTATAGACTTAGGTATGTCAATTCAAAGTATTTTAGTTTCTTACGATATTCTTTGTTACTTTACAAGCTAATAGGAGGTGGTGTTTGCAATTGATTTTTGTCATAGAAATAATCCGATTTAATTTATAGCTAATATAATATAATACAAAATATTCAATTTCATTTATTTGCAAGAATATAGTAAATACACAAAAATAATATAATAAAGCACCAGGACGTATTAAATATCACTGAAAAATATGAAATGAGGAAATTTTCGGTATTGCGATAATGGCGCAGCAGATTAGAGACAACAAGGAAAAACAGTAAGCGATTAATTAGTATCCACGCATCTAAAATATTTATTCGGCTTTATAGCTTCTGTTTTGTTTGGTATATTTTCATGTCCTATTTCCATACGTTTTGCAGTAGTACCACGTGTCCTTGTTATGTTATGTGGCAAGTTCCTCTTTTTCTCATTAGCATATAAGCCCGTCGTAAACACCCACCATTGACGACCCAATAAATCGTGACAGTAAACAAGACATTATTGCCTTCATCACACTCGACAGACCCATATTTTCTGCGGTTTTACTGAAATTCCTGGACCTCTGACATTACAAAATATTGCAAAAGGCATTTTGTTGGAGTGAACAGGAGAACAACTAGGTACTTAAAGATACTGCTATAGTGACACATTTAACGTTGCATATGGGCTTATTATGCGAATACATTTTCCGAGCGAATAATGCATATTAATGAGGATATAACTGTTTGCCTAAAGGCACGGAATGAATCTGTCAGAAAGATGAATAGATTATGTTATGGATGGGACACTGGCGTATCGTAATTTGTAGTGGGGTACTTTCTATTATAAATTTTGTTACAAAGTTTTATAATCAATAAAAAGTATAAAAAACTAAGAAATTTTAATCCAAATTAAAATCCACTATATACAATCCACTTGTTTCAACATAGAAATACTTACTAATGACAATAGTAACCTTACTTGTTGTTGGGGATTTTTTTTAATAAAAGTGGATTTTTTGATAACCTTGTATTCGGACGTAATGAATGATAAAAGTTGCTAGTATCAAATGTCTGTAATTCGAATCTTTAAACTATTAATTTTCACCTACTTTATTTATAATTAACTAAGCGTTGTGTTAACTGTTCAATTCTCCATTTTACAGGGAACAAAATTATGGATTATAATGGAATACTTGGGCGGCGGGTCGGCGCTGGACCTCATGAAGGCTGGCAGCTTCGAGGAGATGCACATAGCGGTGATCCTCCGCGAGGTGTTGCGCGGCCTCGACTACCTGCACTCGGAGAGGAAGCTGCACAGGGACATCAAGGCGGCCAACGTACTGCTCAGCGAGATGGGCGACGTTAAGCTAGCTGACTTTGGTAAGTTACCATAACCATTAAACGAACACTTATTAGGATAAATCAACACAGAACATAGGTACCTATAATTAGAGCAAAATAAATGTCGGTTTAAAAATGCAGCCAAATGTGAGATTTTGTGACAAATTAATGTTCTTAATTCACCAATAGATTTGGTATTAAAATAAGATAGTCAGATGGTGAATGCGGCTTATGTAAAACCTGAATCTGCAACTTCGTTCACATTTAAGAAATAATTTCGTAATTAAGGGTCTGGTTCTGCGGGTTTCCCAACATTTTTAAAGGTTAAAACTTTGCTAGAGATAAGAAATAGCTGCGCTTGCTTTTTCCTTTAACCTTTGACAGCATTTTGCTTAACGATAAGTCATCGTCCCTGAAAATGGAATAGTCACAAAGAATTTCCAAGAATACGGGTGAGATTCAGTATAAGAATTACTTAGAATAAAATATTATTTTATTATATTGACATTTTAAGTCTAGACTGAAGTCCTGTCTGAGACAAAAGTAGATCCATGTAACGAAATAGACACAGGCATAATATGTAATGCATGCGTTCTATTATCCATAATAACATACCACAATTATCAAGCTGTCTGCCAAGCATGATCAAAGCATAATCCCAAGATAGTTACACTAATATTGATTAGTGTACATCGTAAGTGTTCCTGTAGTATTTAATGAACATGTGCATAAATAATATAGTTTTTTACCGTCGATCTTATACATCACTGTCAAAGTTTTTATCGTATTACCGTGATTTAAACGCAATGCTATACTGATACGAGCTTAGGATATAATCGTAACGGATGGACGAATGCGCCAGAGCTAATAAAACAACCGATGCATGCAGCGAACACGGAAATAATTCACAACGATCGTTATCTTAGAAATATATCGATAATAATGGAGAATTTAGACCAATATTGTGTGCACAAGCGTGTACGTATTGCGACATCAATTGTTTTAAATTGAAATTGAATTGAATTAATTTTCTGTTTGTATTTCGATGGCCATTTTGTGTTCCACAACTAGATCAATACACACTATTAAGAGTGGTTTTAGATGGAACTGTATAAAATAGTTCAAACAACACATATGTATAGTTTAGTAGTCTCATCGCATATGGCTAATAACACTGGAAAGTTATATATTCTCTTCCATACTTATTCCTTAGTTACCGTTTACGACACCACGAACATTAAAGAGATGACAGATCGTCTCAGCTCTTGATTGTCTTCCGCAGTTAATTGTAGAAGAGTTATGAGCCCTTTGCCAGTGTGCCAAGACCAAACAAAAGACCCGCTAGGAGGAATATAATAAGATATAGTAGATCTATTCTTATCCACGAGCGATTATCGATTGTACTAGTATAGGTACTTGCATATCTTATAGTAATAACTATAAATAAATATAAGTATAAATAACTTACGATTTTACCGCGTAAGTCCCCGTTCACTTTAAATTTTTTAAATAAAAATTTTTATTCTGCCATTCGGGACCGCGACGCCATACGAGTCCAACAAATCAAATATCATAAAAATCAGTCCACCTGTTCTCGAGTTTTAAGTGTTATATTACTTGGTTTTATTTGTCTAAATAATAATAATAATAAGATGGTAGATGCCCCATCCCATATTAGAGTAAAGTTCTCAACAAGGCCACTGCGTGTTGGACCTGTGTCCCCACGTAAGCCTTTCAAAGGATCGGGTTTCTTCTTCTGAAGTTATCCCGTGATAAAAGAGAGATACAAATAATAATAATAATAATGTACATTAATTTAATCTTGATTAAACTACTAAAACTAACATAAATGTGTCTAATAAAAGTTTTTCCTTTTATTTATGAAACTCATCTTAATTTAATTGGTTAAATTAAACATTGTGAGCTTGAAAATAATCTTACCGTCTCAACTTTATTTAATTAACAGCACCGATTAAAGTAGATAATAAGAAAATTTCGAACAACGTAAGGGACTATTTATCAAGACTTTTATCTCTTAATAAGTTTTTGGAGTGTCTCCCCGGGTGATATTAGAGCAAGCTAAAATAACTTATAAAATTTTCGACAGGCTAAAGATTTTATCTTTTTGAAATTAAATCGAGATAATATAACGCTTTACGACAGGCTCCTTGAAATAGAGATAGTTAATAAAAGTTTTTAAATTCAGACCTTTTATATTTATTTTCAAAATTTTCAATGTGATGTCTGAAGTTCATATTTTTGTTGTTAGTCGTTTTCTGTAGTTCATATCCTTGGTCGTCGTATATAAACTTACAAAGACGTCGAAACTACAATCAGAGAAGCTTGCAATATAAGTTAAGCGTGCATTATGACCTACGAATTTTGGCTAAAGGCCAATGTTTGAACCGCTTGCGAGCAACTGTGAGCCGTGCCAAAGTAAAGTGAACGCCCTGTGCATCGGACAAGCGGCGAAGACTTTCAAGCTCTTCAAACATCTATGTTTACTAGAGCTTTGTTTACTTTATAAACACTTGTGTTGGTTTACTAAAAAAAGCAGGGACCGCCTCTAATCTGCTTTACTGAAGAGACAATTAATTATTAATGGACGAACCCTAAACTTCGAAACAAAGTTTTATTAATTTTAACTATCTACCTATTGTTTATTTTATTTAGGACCCATTTACATGGAATACCGTTTTGTAAAACGAAGAAAATATGTAGTAAAATAAAACCTAAAAAAATATACACGTTAAGTGGTACTACATCGGTAACATCGGTCTTTTAGTGCCTGCAGAGTACCTATTGATATAAAGTTAACTTAACGAAGTGTTGAAAGCAAGATAAATATAAAAAGAAGAAAAGCCTCACTTGCGATGTTTGTATATAAAAAGAACCTTCTATTTCATTTTGTTGAGATAACAAAGAAAGGCACAGAGAGTTTTACATTGGAGCGCTACATTTTGTTATTTTTACTGTTAGGGAAAGAAACGTAAAATGTGAGTCACAAAAAAGCCCGCATGACTGTACTGTCTTTTTGATAAATTGTGTACAAACAAATTTGTTTTATAATAATGTACTTCCATAGTCATGGCAACTAATTGCGTACAACTATTTTAAAACACAATTATCGTGTTCGAGAGCTGTAATCGGAGAACCGGGACTAGTTGTAACCAAAATCAAAATATGTAAACCTTCTTAGGTAACTACCTACTTTCGAAACGTTTGATGAGTCTAGTCGTCTTTAATTTAGATCTGAAACAACAATACCTTAGTTTATTGTCATACCTAGTTATTTTAAGCTAAAAATGAGGGATTGTGCTGACAAAACTTAGCTTAAAACTTCATGACCTTTATAGTAACAAACTTACCTCATCATGTGGTTTCCCTTGACATGGCATGACGAACGATTGATAATGCAGCTTAATACGAAGGTTTTACATTTATACATTTTAATGTATATACATATAGGTATATTTCACTTAACAGAGATGAGTCAATAATCACCCGCCGTTTTACGACCTGCAACGCGTGTACATGCATAAGGTTACAACAAAACGTAATATATTTAATGCTTTCGTACAGTTATAGCTCACAACGGAGTTATTGGTATTCAGTTCTGATTATCATCAAAAAGCAACCATTACCACGCGTATCATTTAATAACGTTTTATTGGAGAAACATTTTCCAATCAATATTGCAAGTAATTTAAGTTTGTACCTAAACATGTCTAATAATAAATCATCCTGTTATTTATTGTTTATCGTGTTTACTAAATCACTGCCACTATATATTTATAGTTCTACACAAAATGACTCATAACATCTAGTTGCTTATTCTAAAACTTAGCACAAACATTCTCGCAATCTGAATAATGAAAGAGCTGAATTCAGAATGTTGTTTTGTCTGGCGTAATACATAACAAATGTCTGTTTTGACCTTCGTATTCAAATCAATTAGTATAAATCAAATAATAATAAATAAATATATAATTCAAACATAAAATATTTTTATTCAGACCATTATAGGCACAGTGACAGGGTTTTTACATTGTAGAGTACAGTTATACAAATGGCCCGAACTAGGTGAAATCCTGTAATGTATATTCAAGAAAATAACCTGTATTTTTTTTTTCTTTCTCAGGTGTCGCGGGACAATTAACTAACACTACAAGCAAACGGAACACATTCGTGGGAACGCCGTTCTGGATGGCGCCTGAGGTCATCAAACAGTCGTGCTACGACAGCAAAGCAGACATTTGGTCGCTAGGCATCACCGCCATCGAACTGGCCAAAGGCGAGCCTCCCAACTCGGAACTGCACCCCATGAGGGTACTCTTCCTCATCCCCAAGAACAACCCCCCACAGCTGACAGGCAGTTACTCGAAACCCTTCAAAGAGTTCGTCGAGGCGTGCCTGAATAAGGACCCAGAAAATGTAAGTTACATACGGATTAATTTCCCCTAACGTCGGCTTTACTATAGTGTTTTTGTTGGAACCCTCCCGAGTGTTTCGGATTACGGTCTAAATCCTTTAATCTTGTAAGATATGGATGTCTAGTAATTGTACTAAACATATTGTTTTAGAGATTTACTTCAAATTCATTAACTTAAAAGCAAACACACATTTCCTGTAGGCATTTCCTAAAGTAATTTAATGTTTATGAACAATGTTTCCTTTGTTTTTCAGAGGCCAACAGCAAAGGAGTTACTAAAGTTTCAGTTTATACGGAAAGCTAAGAAGAATTCGTATTTAATGGATCTTATAGATAGGTATAAGAAGTGGAAGGCGCAACGGAGCGAAGAGAGCGAAACTGAGTCGGAGAATTCGGATTCGTGAGTAACATTTATTAATTAAATTATCGTATTTTACAAATAATTAAATCAATTCTCATGATTTTATTATATCTATCTTTATTAATACTGCTGATACATACTATTCTGTCACTCTCCCAGTAGAAAGCAAGAATGTTAATACATCTTCGTAATGTAAAGGAGGTATCTTACAGATACAATATTTACATCAAGTTTTGCTGTACTTACTTTTTTGGAAATTAGTTGAAAGGCCTAAGGTGTGACTAGATATGACTATAGTCAACCTAACAAAAAGTTTTTGGAATCATTCATTAAATTCATTCAATTAACGTTTTGAGAAACATCTAACATACTTTATTTACCTGCTAAGGTATGATGAGCTTTATTCGGTGTTGCAGAGAGGAGTGTCGGAGCGGCGACAGCGAGGCGGACGAGCCGTGGATCATGACGGTGCGCGGCGGTGCGCTGCAGCCGCCCGCCGACAACAAGCGGCGTAACAACCATCACGACGACAACGGTAACATTACATAAAACGTCATTAATTTTATTGCTTTCTTTGCATTTGTTACATACATCATTTACAAAATAAAAAAAGGCATAGAGTTAGTTAGGGAATCGATTATTGTAATATTTTTTGTACCATATTATATTTTGTCGACTTAGCGTGGTAAATATGTTAATAAGTTAACGACGGACAAGGACACTTTGAAAACTTTTTCAAATATAGGTATTCTGTGCTCTGTACTACAGGTCCTGTAGTATTTCAATTTCAAATTCGAAATTATTGTTAATTTTAACCTGTGTTACTAAAACTTTTTTTTTTTAAATCGTCTTAAATTAACAATGTGTGTTTTTATTGCAGTGATCCCTCGTGAGCGAGAACGAGAACGAGATCGTGATCGCGAGCGTGAGCGTGAACGAGAGCGTGAGCGCGAGCCGGTGGTGGTGGGCAAACACAACGGCGCGCGCAGTGCCTCCCCCTCCCCGCCCGCGCCGCACGCGCCGCCCGCGCCCGCGCCCGCGCCGCACGCCAACAACAACAACGCCGCCGACAAGCTGCCGGTATGCATACTATTTTTTTACCGGTGTAAATCCCCATGGACTACCTCCGCCCTAAAGAGAAAACACTTTGCAAAACTACCTAGACCCGTTTATAATAATAACAATAATACCGACCTATAAATGTCCCACAACTTGGCACATACCTCTTCTCATATACAGAAGGAACACACATTGATCATCACTCTTGCTCATTTAGCGATTTCAGATTTTTAGAATCCAGATTTCCTCACCATATTCGCCTGCACCGATTGTCTCTAGAACACAATAGCTTAGCATGTTATTATGTTTAACTAAATTATGCATTAATTAGGTCTATGATTTTGTAACTGAACGTATTGTTAACTTGTTGTGCTAGACTCGACAGACGTCGAACGTGCAAGTGCCTGCGGAACACAAGAGCGCGAAGGAGCGCGACCGCGGCGACCGCGACGACCGCAAGGAGCGCTCCGAACACACGCCCTCCAACAGGGACAGCGTAGTCTATAACAAAAACGTGAGTACACAGACACAAATTGTTTAATTAATTTTGTTTATGACACGTTATTCTGTGGTCGCTTGGTAATATGCTATGTATATACGAGGCAATATTGTAAGTTTGAGTAATTCAATACTAGCAAAAGAAATTGCCGAACTTGTCTGAAAAAACACCAGACACAATAAACTTAAGCGGTTTGTTTTTTTGTTTGCAGGCTTCGCCTTTGGACCATAGAGGAACAAATAGTGAGGAGAACAAAGTCAGGAGGCACCCATATCTACAACAACTTATTTACCCGCTACTCAATGAGGTAAAAAATATGTTCTTTTATTTATTCGTGTAGTCAGTGAATTATTATTTATATTAATCATGTGTGTGTTCCCAGCTGTCCCGCAAGCACGGGTCGAGCAGCGCGGCGGCCATCGAGGAGCTGCGGCGCGCCTTCGAGCACGCCGAGCGCGCCGCGCCGCATCTCACGCGCGCCTTCGTGCAGCAGGTATGTACGCTACACCACTGCACGTGCTCCCAGCTGTCCCGCAAGCTAGCGTCTGGCAGCGCGGCGGCCATCGAGGAGCTGCGGCGCGCCTTCGAGCACGCCGAGCGCGCCGCGCCGCATCTCACGCGCGCCTTCGTGCAGCAGGTATGTACGCTACACCACTGCACGTGCTCCCAGCTGTCCCGCAAGCTAGCGTCTGGCAGCGCGGCGGCCATCGAGGAGCTGCGGCGCGCCTTCGAGCACGCCGAGCGCGCCGCGCCGCATCTCACGCGCGCCTTCGTGCAGCAGGTATGTACGCTACACCACTGCACGTGCTCCCAGCTGTCCCGCAAGCTAGCGTCTGGCAGCGCGGCGGCCATCGAGGAGCTGCGGCGCGCCTTCGAGCACGCCGAGCGCGCCGCGCCGCATCTCACGCGCGCCTTCGTGCAGCAGGTATGTACGCTACACCACTGCACGTGCTCCCAGCTGTCCCGCAAGCTAGCGTCTGGCAGCGCGGCGGCCATCGAGGAGCTGCGGCGCGCCTTCGAGCACGCCGAGCGCGCCGCGCCGCATCTCACGCGCGCCTTCGTGCAGCAGGTATGTACGCTACACCACTGCACGTGCTCCCAGCTGTCCCGCAAGCTAGCGTCTGGCAGCGCGGCGGCCATCGAGGAGCTGCGGCGCGCCTTCGAGCACGCCGAGCGCGCCGCGCCGCATCTCACGCGCGCCTTCGTGCAGCAGGTATGTACGCTACACCACTGCACGTGCTCCCAGCTGTCCCGCAAGCTAGCGTCTGGCAGCGCGGCGGCCATCGAGGAGCTGCG
Source organism: Plusia festucae (assembly GCA_950381575.1). Taxonomy (NCBI): domain Eukaryota; kingdom Metazoa; phylum Arthropoda; class Insecta; order Lepidoptera; family Noctuidae; genus Plusia; species Plusia festucae. Next base: position 11,938,765 of record OX494434.1, read on the forward strand.
GCGCGCCTTCGAGCACGCCGAGCGCGCCGCGCCGCATCTCACGCGCGCCTTCGTGCAGCAGGTATGTACGCTACACCACTGCACGTGCTCCCAGCTGTCCCGCAAGCTAGCGTCTGGCAGCGCGGCGGCCATCGAGGAGCTGCGGCGCGCCTTCGAGCACGCCGAGCGCGCCGCGCCGCATCTCACGCGCGCCTTCGTGCAGCAGGTATGTACGCTACACCACTGCACGTGCTCCCAGCTGTCCCGCAAGCTAGCGTCTGGCAGCGCGGCGGCCATCGAGGAGCTGCGGCGCGCCTTCGAGCACGCCGAGCGCGCCGCGCCGCATCTCACGCGCGCCTTCGTGCAGCAGGTATGTACGCTACACCACTGCACGTGCTCCCAGCTGTCCCGCAAGCTAGCGTCTGGCAGCGCGGCGGCCATCGAGGAGCTGCGGCGCGCCTTCGAGCACGCCGAGCGCGCCGCGCCGCATCTCACGCGCGCCTTCGTGCAGCAGGTATGTACGCTACACCACTGCACGTGCTCCCAGCTGTCCCGCAAGCTAGCGTCTGGCAGCGCGGCGGCCATCGAGGAGCTGCGGCGCGCCTTCGAGCACGCCGAGCGCGCCGCGCCGCATCTCACGCGCGCCTTCGTGCAGCAGGTATGTACGCTACACCACTGCACGTGCTCCCAGCTGTCCCGCAAGCTAGCGTCTGGCAGCGCGGCGGCCATCGAGGAGCTGCGGCGCGCCTTCGAGCACGCCGAGCGCGCCGCGCCGCATCTCACGCGCGCCTTCGTGCAGCAGGTATGTACGCTACACCACTGCACGTGCTCCCAGCTGTCCCGCAAGCTAGCGTCTGGCAGCGCGGCGGCCATCGAGGAGCTGCGGCGCGCCTTCGAGCACGCCGAGCGCGCCGCGCCGCATCTCACGCGCGCCTTCGTGCAGCAGGTATGTACGCTACACCACTGCACGTGCTCCCAGCTGTCCCGCAAGCTAGCGTCTGGCAGCGCGGCGGCCATCGAGGAGCTGCGGCGCGCCTTCGAGCACGCCGAGCGCGCCGCGCCGCATCTCACGCGCGCCTTCGTGCAGCAGGTATGTACGCTACACCACTGCACGTGCTCCCAGCTGTCCCGCAAGCTAGCGTCTGGCAGCGCGGCGGCCATCGAGGAGCTGCGGCGCGCCTTCGAGCACGCCGAGCGCGCCGCGCCGCATCTCACGCGCGCCTTCGTGCAGCAGGTATGTACGCTACACCACTGCACGTGCTCCCAGCTGTCCCGCAAGCTAGCGTCTGGCAGCGCGGCGGCCATCGAGGAGCTGCGGCGCGCCTTCGAGCACGCCGAGCGCGCCGCGCCGCATCTCACGCGCGCCTTCGTGCAGCAGGTATGTACGCTACACCACTGCACGTGCTCCCAGCTGTCCCGCAAGCTAGCGTCTGGCAGCGCGGCGGCCATCGAGGAGCTGCGGCGCGCCTTCGAGCACGCCGAGCGCGCCGCGCCGCATCTCACGCGCGCCTTCGTGCAGCAGGTATGTACGCTACACCACTGCACGTGCTCCCAGCTGTCCCGCAAGCTAGCGTCTGGCAGCGCGGCGGCCATCGAGGAGCTGCGGCGCGCCTTCGAGCACGCCGAGCGCGCCGCGCCGCATCTCACGCGCGCCTTCGTGCAGCAGGTATGTACGCTACACCACTGCACGTGCTCCCAGCTGTCCCGCAAGCTAGCGTCTGGCAGCGCGGCGGCCATCGAGGAGCTGCGGCGCGCCTTCGAGCACGCCGAGCGCGCCGCGCCGCATCTCACGCGCGCCTTCGTGCAGCAGGTATGTACGCTACACCACTGCACGTGCTCCCAGCTGTCCCGCAAGCTAGCGTCTGGCAGCGCGGCGGCCATCGAGGAGCTGCGGCGCGCCTTCGAGCACGCCGAGCGCGCCGCGCCGCATCTCACGCGCGCCTTCGTGCAGCAGGTATGTACGCTACACCACTGCACGTGCTCCCAGCTGTCCCGCAAGCTAGCGTCTGGCAGCGCGGCGGCCATCGAGGAGCTGCGGCGCGCCTTCGAGCACGCCGAGCGCGCCGCGCCGCATCTCACGCGCGCCTTCGTGCAGCAGGTATGTACGCTACACCACTGCACGTGCTCCCAGCTGTCCCGCAAGCTAGCGTCTGGCAGCGCGGCGGCCATCGAGGAGCTGCGGCGCGCCTTCGAGCACGCCGAGCGCGCCGCGCCGCATCTCACGCGCGCCTTCGTGCAGCAGGTATGTACGCTACACCACTGCACGTGCTCCCAGCTGTCCCGCAAGCTAGCGTCTGGCAGCGCGGCGGCCATCGAGGAGCTGCGGCGCGCCTTCGAGCACGCCGAGCGCGCCGCGCCGCATCTCACGCGCGCCTTCGTGCAGCAGGTATGTACGCTACACCACTGCACGTGCTCCCAGCTGTCCCGCAAGCTAGCGTCTGGCAGCGCGGCGGCCATCGAGGAGCTGCGGCGCGCCTTCGAGCACGCCGAGCGCGCCGCGCCGCATCTCACGCGCGCCTTCGTGCAGCAGGTATGTACGCTACACCACTGCACGTGCTCCCAGCTGTCCCGCAAGCTAGCGTCTGGCAGCGCGGCGGCCATCGAGGAGCTGCGGCGCGCCTTCGAGCACGCCGAGCGCGCCGCGCCGCATCTCACGCGCGCCTTCGTGCAGCAGGTATGTACGCTACACCACTGCACGTGCTCCCAGCTGTCCCGCAAGCTAGCGTCTGGCAGCGCGGCGGCCATCGAGGAGCTGCGGCGCGCCTTCGAGCACGCCGAGCGCGCCGCGCCGCATCTCACGCGCGCCTTCGTGCAGCAGGTATGTACGCTACACCACTGCACGTGCTCCCAGCTGTCCCGCAAGCTAGCGTCTGGCAGCGCGGCGGCCATCGAGGAGCTGCGGCGCGCCTTCGAGCACGCCGAGCGCGCCGCGCCGCATCTCACGCGCGCCTTCGTGCAGCAGGTATGTACGCTACACCACTGCACGTGCTCCCAGCTGTCCCGCAAGCTAGCGTCTGGCAGCGCGGCGGCCATCGAGGAGCTGCGGCGCGCCTTCGAGCACGCCGAGCGCGCCGCGCCGCATCTCACGCGCGCCTTCGTGCAGCAGGTATGTACGCTACACCACTGCACGTGCTCCCAGCTGTCCCGCAAGCTAGCGTCTGGCAGCGCGGCGGCCATCGAGGAGCTGCGGCGCGCCTTCGAGCACGCCGAGCGCGCCGCGCCGCATCTCACGCGCGCCTTCGTGCAGCAGGTATGTACGCTACACCACTGCACGTGCTCCCAGCTGTCCCGCAAGCTAGCGTCTGGCAGCGCGGCGGCCATCGAGGAGCTGCGGCGCGCCTTCGAGCACGCCGAGCGCGCCGCGCCGCATCTCACGCGCGCCTTCGTGCAGCAGGTATGTACGCTACACCACTGCACGTGCTCCCAGCTGTCCCGCAAGCTAGCGTCTGGCAGCGCGGCGGCCATCGAGGAGCTGCGGCGCGCCTTCGAGCACGCCGAGCGCGCCGCGCCGCATCTCACGCGCGCCTTCGTGCAGCAGGTATGTACGCTACACCACTGCACGTGCTCCCAGCTGTCCCGCAAGCTAGCGTCTGGCAGCGCGGCGGCCATCGAGGAGCTGCGGCGCGCCTTCGAGCACGCCGAGCGCGCCGCGCCGCATCTCACGCGCGCCTTCGTGCAGCAGGTATGTACGCTACACCACTGCACGTGCTCCCAGCTGTCCCGCAAGCTAGCGTCTGGCAGCGCGGCGGCCATCGAGGAGCTGCGGCGCGCCTTCGAGCACGCCGAGCGCGCCGCGCCGCATCTCACGCGCGCCTTCGTGCAGCAGGTATGTACGCTACACCACTGCACGTGCTCCCAGCTGTCCCGCAAGCTAGCGTCTGCCAACACGGACTCTAATCTTATCTTGTAGAGCTCTCGCCAAACTTTATGGCCGCTCCAAACCTAGCCGCATTACGCTGCGCAGAACACAAAATCAGGTATCCGCAGGATGGTACGCGGGGCGGGGCAGGCAGGCCACGCCCACTAGCGCTGTCTTCCACCCGCAAGCTACCTCGTTAGTGCGAGTGTATGAGTAGTGTGTACGAGAGAATGTAGTAGTATGAGTGTACCATGCGCGAGTTCGTACCGACGGCTACATTCAGAGCGGCCATAAAGATTGGCGAGTACTGTAACTATTATTTGCGTATTACTACTCCGAATAACTCTGTACCGCAACTTAACATAAATATTGTTGCAGGTGGTCCAAAGGGTGGCGACGCAATCGCACCAGCCCTCGACGCCCTCGCACACCGCGCCCTCGCAGCAGTGGATGAGGTAGGTACGGTATGTCGAACTTTTTATACCCAATATTGCACCTTCAATACAACTACTGCACACTGGTGTTGGGTATAAAGTTCTTAGAGAATCCTTCTATGTTCAGACGTGCGTGTTACAAAATAATTTGGATCCAAGTGACCACATCTCGTCGAATAAATAATGTAAATTTTAAATGTATTTGTTAATGTTTTAAAATTTACTTTGACTACCTCTTTCTTTCTACGTATAGTTGACTAACAGGTTTTAAGTCGACCACTGAAATTTGGCACACAGTTTTATTTTGAATTGTATTGAATACATTTTGTTTTCTCATGGAATGAGTTATTGCTGTCTAGAGTCCTCGCGAAAGAATTCCGGCAACTGTGCTAGTTAAAGATCTTAATAATATTTGTAATTTGACCACTGTATTTTGTAACATACAGAAAACTTGGAGGTATTATATATACATAAGCATGATACAACGAATAAGAAAATAACAATAATAATTGGTGACAGAGATAACGAAAACGGTTCAATTTAAAAGTTTAACTAGAAGTCAATAAAGTGGAGGTTCCTATACTCAATTTTTTAAGCCTGGAGATTATTGACAAGTGCAAATGTCTGAACATGCGTTAAAAGCCATGGGAATCTATGTTATCTTGGCTTTTTACTTGTCAATTCAGTCCCCAGGATTAAAAAACAGACTATAATGCTATATTTTTAGCTAAATTAATTTTAACATTTATTAACCCATTGAATAAAAATGATGATGATGATCTTTAATTGGACTTTAATCATTTAAGTTCAAGGGTAGGTATACAGTGGTATTAATATTACATTATATACTGTCCTCCCTGATCTACCTTACTTGCATGCAAATTTAACAGCAATGGTGGTGAAATATGGTTCCAATAGTGTCAATTAATAGAATATAATTATTGGTAAAGGGTAATATTGAATTTTAATTATTCAAAATATTTTGCCACAAAAATCCAGTAAGTTCCTGGTATAGAATCTCTTAAAATAATTTATCTTGGATAATGTGTTAACGAAAATACATCACATCTTGATATGTTACAAGATATCCCAATTTAGTGTAAAACTTGTCACAAGATTTCCCAATTTAGTGTAAAACTTGTCACAAGATATCCCAATTTAGTGTAAAACTTGTTACAAGATATCCCAATTTAGTGTAAAACTTGTTTACAAGATATCCCAATTTAGTTGTAAAACTTGTTACAAGATATCCCAATTTAGTGTAAAACTTGTTACAAGATATCCCAATTTAGTGTAAAAATTGTTACAAGATATCCCAATTTAGTGTAAAACTTGTCACAAGATATCCCAATTTAGTGTAAAACTTGTTACAAGATATCCCAATTTAGTGTAAAACTTGTCACAAGATATCCCAATTTAGTGTAAAACTTGTTACAAGATATCCCAATTTAGTGTAAAACTTGTTTACAAGATATCCCAATTTAGTTGTAAAACTTGTTACAAGATATCCCAATTTAGTGTAAAACTTGTTACAAGATATCCCAATTTAGTGTAAAACTTGTTTACAAGATATCCCAATTTAGTGTAAAACTTGTTTACAAGATATCCCAAATTAGAGTAAAACTTGTTACAAGATATCCCAATTTAGTGTAAAACTTGTTTACAAGATATCCCAATTTAGTGTAAAACTTGTTTACAAGATATCCCAATTTAGTGTAAAACTTGTTTACAAGATATCCCAATTTAGAGTAAAACTTGTTACAAGATATCCAAAATTAGTGTAAAAACTCTTTCAAATATAAAAAAAAACATTCAAAATATTAAAAAAACCTTTCAATAGCTATGTTAAAATTTAATATTAATGATGTAATTTCGTGTGTGCAGGGACCTATAATAACCGTAGCGCGATGCGGCCGCGAGCGGTACTGACGCCGCGCCTGCGGAATGAGACTGCACACATCTAACATACAGGAATGGCCGAGATTGTACCACAAACGCGACAATACACCGCTAATACTTCAAAAATGTTCTTATTAAACGCTTGCTGTACAACCTCAGTCGTCAAACACCTTTTCACACCTATTGCCATTTTATAAAAAGTTTTTGTGACACCCAGACCACGTCTTTTCAAATTAAAACACGTGTATTTATAGAATTGATTCTATGTTATGTATGTTTAGTATTGTTAAATTCTCATTTCTTAGTTCGCGGGTTACCTGTTTTAGCGAAAATGTTTCGATGGACCACAGTTCTCATTGTAAAGAAGTTTGGTATTTGTATGATTTTCTATAATGTCTTATTGTTTTATAAAGTTACTGAGAGATGTTTTCTATAAATCTGAGGATTATTGAAAAATCATATAAATATCATACTGATTATATTATGAATGTTTTCATGTTTCGAACTGATCTGTCGAATGTTCTTATAAATACCACAATATTGACAAGGCATCTTATCTACTTGCCTCTTTTTGTTCCGCTAACAAATAAATTATGTTATTGTAACGAGGGTCGACGTAGCCGCAACCGAGTCACAAAGTTGCAATGCCATAGTGTAATAAATAAAAAATATAACGTAATAAATACTAAGATGGTTATATCTTATAATATTTTATGTTACGTGCATTATTTGTGTAAATATCAATTTAGTTGTTGCGATGACTATGTTGTGCTAATGTATACATAATATAGCAGTGGCTTGTTACTAGCTAACGATGGTGTCGAGGTAACGTGGACAGTCGCTGCGTATTGTGCTGGTATTTATAAAGTTTGGTCAGCACGTGTGCACACGGCTGTACGGTCGTGTGACCGCATGTTTAAGTTTTCACTGTGAGTTGTTTTTAGTATAATTTTCTCGCGGCTGTTTGTTGAGTGCTTGGGTTTGTTTTACAACGGTATTGGATCTTTTTAACTTAAATATTCGTGGAGAGCTCGTTTGCTACACTTCGCCAATATTTTGCCATAATTATTTTTTTTTCTAAAATTATTTTTACTAACACAATCGTTTTGTATAGAGAAGTCTGATTAGTATTGTGATCAGTCGTCTAAATTCTAACATATTTATATGCTTTAGAAATCGATGTTTGAAACTATCATAGAAAGTGTTAAGTGTCATTCCAAACAAAAGACAATATTGTCAGCATTTATAGATTATTTGTTTGAAATAATTTGAGTTGATTTTTTTGTGAAGTCGCTACATCTGTGAACTGTGTCCGTTTATGAAAATTGTTATAAATTTCCGTAGTATAGTTATTTGAAGCTTAGTTTTAGTTGTGTATTCGGCTACTTACCGTTTGGAATTAAATTTGTGACTAATACAAGTTCTAAAAGAATAATTAATAGTCCGATCACTGTTTCATAGTTTCGTTCGTATTTAGGTGAGAATAAACTTAGGGTGATTCGAAGAAGGATTTAAAGTATTTTGTTAATATAAATGATGACACCAATGACCATGCGGTGTCCATATAAATAAAAAAAACATGCTTAATATGCGACAATATTTAGCAATTGGGAGTATATAGAGTATATTATAATGAAAACTACAAACATTATTATTGCTGTGTAAAAATGTAAACCTAATATAAATGTAAATTATGTAGTATAATATAAAGCTGTTTTATGAAGTGTTCTTATAAGCATATGGAGAGTAGTTATTATCTTTCCAACTTAGCTATGAGCGCAGTGGAGAGCGCGGCCGGCCTTGTTCACGTGTAGTGTAGCGAGCGGCGCCGACTATCCCTAAGATAGGAAGCTATTCAAGTATTGTAAGTCCCGGCGGGCGGCGCTCTCCGACTGTGTCGTATTTTGCCTTGAATTTTTGTTTTGCCATGTGAAAATATCATGGGAAATGTTACTTTGATTTCGATGGAGGATCAAAAATTATTTTTCCACTTGATCGTATAAATAAAGCGTGTAGTGTTAGAGGTGGGCGATAATTGTTGATTATTGATTAAAATTAGGTGTTTGTGGCATTGGATAGTAGTGGACGCGTTGGCATCGTTGTGAGCCGAGCCCGCGCGCCGGCGAGCGAACCCGGGTACCTGTGTTACCTGAGTACGTATGTACCGCGTCATCGTCGCGCGGGCCCCGGCTCCGTAGTGGAGTGTAGTTATTGTTATCTTCGGATGTTGCAGAAATGTTTCGGGATCGCGTCGTTTGGTTCATGGGTATTTGTGATCATATTTGCATAGTTATTAAAGAAATAAAAAAATCTATATTATTATATTATAAAAGTCTGTATTGAAACCGACAGTAGTTGTCTGTGTAGAAGTGTCAGTGCGCGCGGCCCGCGAGGATGTGGATGAGTCCTGTTCCGACATTCAGCACTAAGACGTATTGGTGGCGTTCCGGCGCGATATAAATACTCGGCCAGTCATATTTGTTGCTAATTACAGAGGGGATGCAAAGTCCGCAGATGTAGGAGTGCACATTTTGCCCACACATGTGTTCCTCGGAACGTGACGCGCGCACTGACACGTAATAATGGAATAAATTCACGGCCCTCCACTCGTGCACCAAGTTAACAGCTAACGGCGCGTACCATTAGTGTAATGGTCAATTAATGTTACAGCGTCATCATTCTAACACGTTTATGTAGGAAACAAATTTGACTCTGAAATAAAAGAAGTTATTTAATTTTGGAAATGTTTGTTTTATTTATATTTTTAATGATTTATTTATTGGTGTGTTAGGAGAACTGTAACCATTTGTCAGTAGTGCCATTCGGGACGTAGAAAAACAACTTTATTAATCATAACCATCTCGGAATCGTTGTCAGCTCTCATGCCAAATGAATACCTGGTCACGTTGCCTTGCTCGAGAATGAAATTGTGGATCGTGTCAGGATGGTTTGTTTTGTTCCCGTTTACCAATTCACAGCGATTTTCGCGGATTCGTAAAAGAACAATACAATAAAATGTGGCAGGAATACTTTGATGAAAGATCGCTCAGCGAAGGTATAAGGTATATATAAAACCACCCAGCCGACCATCTTTCGCCGTGGTTTGAACAGGTTAATATGACTCACTCAGATATTGTCCTGGCCCTGCGACTTCGATCGGGACACATTCCATTAAATAACGAACTAACTAGACATAGTAATTATTTCCATTTTGAAGCGGCGCGGCGGTAGCCTAATGGCTAGGGCGTCGGACTTGCGATCCTGTGGTTGCGGGTTCGAATCGCACCCATTACACTACCGACGTGAACCCACTCGTAACACAAGCATCTCAGCTTAAAACGAGGGGTTAACGAGATTACTAGTAATGTGCGACCCACGTTGCTAGTAATCTTTAGGTATAAAATAATAAAACAAAAAAAAATGATTTGCCTTTCTTTCTGATTGGTAATGTTGCATCCCCCAACTGCCCAGAGTGTGTTATAGTTGAAGACGTTTATCAAATTTTAATGGAGTGTGTCCGGAACGAGGCCGACAGGAGTGCATGATTTCCAATATAATTTGATAATCTTGGCATAGGTGGTACCCTTGATGCCATCCAATAAATAGGTCAGAAGAAGCAAGAGATTTCTATGCAGTGTTATGAAAGGTCTTAGATAATATGTTAATTGTCTTTACCAATGAAGGTGACATGTATACAGAAACCCTCTTTATCCTACTAATATTATTATAAATGTGAAAGTGTGGATGTTTGGATGTTTGTTTCTCAATCACGCAAAAACCGCTGAACGGATTTGGATGAAATATGGCATGCATGTAGCTTTTGATTTCGAAAAGTAGTTTACGTAGCTCCCGCGGCAAAATTGAAAATTGTTTCCGAGCTAAGCCGCGGGCTGACAGCTTTGAAATTTAGTATTTTTTCTCTATTACAGCGCAAGCTATAACACGGTTGAATATTTTATTCAATTTTTCATTACTTTCACATTTTTCATTTCTTTTTGGACCCAATTCTGAAGTCTACGCAGACGAAGTCGCGGACAGAAGCTAGTATAAAATAAGAATAAAAAAATCTTTACCACATTTACGCGTTCCGGAAACCGCCAGGTTTCCAGGCAGGCCTTTTGATTCTTGAGCACTTACAAACTTTTACAATGTCACGTTGCATGATAATAATAAAATTACGTCACGGGATAACGCGATCTCATGCATTAACTTTTAAGGCTTGTCGTTTCGGCCGGGTTACATTGGCCGTGGTTGCGAGCAGACTGGAGATGCGGGTCTGATGTGCTTATAGTAGATAGATGATTTTTCATCCACCCCCAGTTTTCCAACTTATTCCTGAGTAGTACTTGTTTAATATTTTTACCATAATTATACATACCTATAGTCGACAACCGGAACATTGATAATAATATAATATCAACACAACTCTACCTTCGTACATAAGAAATAAATGGCCATGCAATTCGTCTCACTTTTGACGTCAAGTGGGAGAAATTGTTGCACTTAAAGGTTATAACCGGTGCGGTGCTAACTAAGGTGGGTAGTTTGGTCTTAGGTAGCTAACAATTAATTGAGGATAGTGACAAGCAAACAACTAACTTGTGGTTTTGTGTCAATCTGCCACACATATCACTGTCTCCATAAATGGCCGTGCTAATGAAAACAGCGTGCCGGTCGCCACAGATTCCAGGAAACTGACTAAATCATAATAGCGTTCTTGGGATTACGTTTGGATCTCGCAATGTGTTCAATAATAACTTGGATTAAAGAAATATAGGTAGTTGCATTTTTTTTTAGATAATAGCGATTTGAGTCTTCTAAATAAGTAGAATTGTAAACAATTCTGAGCTATGAAAATCATACCTTCGACTGTCTGGTATATTAATAATTTCAAAAGTACAACAACACAGTTTAACATTTACCTCTTATGGACCTATGAGAGGGTCATATCAAGATACCTTTTGTTGGTCACCAGGCAGGTAAGTACAGCCAACGAGATAAAATTATGGAATGAACAAAATCTGTAGGTATTCAAAAAACCTACAAAATATTTAGTCCATAAAATTTATGTTTCGACTAGAAAACTAAATATTCTTATGACGAAGGGTTAACGTTTTAGGCCCAGTTTTTTGATCCAGAGTTAACTCAAGCAATGGTTAAATTATGCTAACGTATGGTTTCAAAACGCGTTTTTTTATCAATTATTGTTTGTCTATCAAATAAGTTGGAGATTAACCTTTTGTTAGAATAAAAATTGATGGATAAACGCGTTCTTCCGAAGTTTCAAACTATTCGTTATGTTATTTAACCATTGGTTGAGTTAAACTAGGGATCAAAAAACTGAGCCATAGTCAATTTATGTCATCACAGTTTTTTATAAAATAATGCAATAGTGTTCAGCAACATTAATCGCTGTCCTTACCTCAGTACCTGCTACTGAGGCATATCTTAGGAAATAAAACACAAAAATATTTTTTGATATTTTACTGACTAGCTTAACGAGTGATACAAATGTACAAAAATACAAAATGCGCTTATAATCATGGTAATGTAGTACATCCAGCAATTCGCACATACAATAACACTTAATATAATGAGACTACTTATAATATCTAGGTACGGCATGTGATGTTAATAATTTAGTTCTACAAGCTATAAGTAAGTATGGAAGATTATAGTTATTTACAAATGCTTATCTAATATTCGTTACAATTTACTTAGTACGTTGGAATAGGTATATTTACATTATAAGTCTAACGGAAGTACAATGCACTTGATAGCGATATAGTCGACAATTGTCCACATTATTGAGGTTTAGATGTAGTACACATGTCGAAGTTGTTGTAACTATGAGATTCGAATGCTGTGCCGAGATTCAAGTTCCTGTAATTGGATTGAAATATTGATTGTTTATGAAATGATGTAAATAAGCGACATTATTTCTAAATGTTAGTTTTTTTTATTTGATTTTCTAATTTGAGATGTAAGTATGTTACGTAAGTATATATAAAAATGCATAAAGTAATTACGTTTATTCGACGTTACGTTTTAATTAATGTTTCAGAATCATATAAATATAAAATCAACGCGCAATAATTTAATCATCTCCAATATAAAATAAAACAAAATACTGCTTTTTGATAACTTTGGTTGATTATGCCGAAATATAATATTTTCTAATCAATAATTTAAAACCATATTTGTTTCTAAATAAATCAATCTTTTGTAGGAACTTATTTACAACTTACCTACTTAGAAAATTTTATTATTACAGTGACATCGTAATAATAGACATTTCGTCATATTTATAATGAATAATACAATAATAGCCATGACCATTCGGTGACTACGGTCATTAGAAGAACTTTACTTTAAATCTGGCTATGACCCGTTAGTCACCAAAGTGGTCCATCCGACCGCAGAATGAATCTACCCACTAACTATTGTAATAAACCTACATAAAAATCACTAAAGCATCAACTTTCGCGTTGCTTTCTCTACAAATCATTCATTAGGTCAACTAATGTCTAAGAAGTACAAAGCTGTCTGTCTTTGTTACCGCGCTCCAGTAAGTTATAGGCGTTACTTAGTCAACAGGACATCACAATAGAATGTATAATGTTATTCTAATACAGACTTTACAAAGATTTGACTGCTTAAATCAGTCATTATGAACTGCAGGAAAATGTTACACTTCTTCAAGTCTTCTTCACATTTGTAATTTGTTTTTCACAATTTTTCGACAGTGAATCACCTTATGTTGTTCACTCATTTGAATTAACCTTGCATGCGCACCTAATACACAATACTAAAAGATTTAACTCGTATCATGAACACGTTGTTTTATTATGCGTCAACAGAGCGTTCAATACGGCTTGTGTTTACTGTTAGATTACAAATCAAATAGCGCTCACGCGGTGACTCATCCCAACGTTTCTTATTTAATCATCTTAAATATCACAGAGGTATTAATTACATAATTCGAAATGTCGGTGCACAGATCATCCCGCTGCATACTCTCCGTTTGACATTGAACAGTCACATACAGAATTAAACATCAAATAATCCGCGTTAACATTTAAGTGAAGTTGTTTTTCTAGCATGTGACGTCAGATATAAGCGTCCAGTGTCTGGAAGTGAAGAGAAAACCGAGAGATACACTAATGGTCGAGGCGCAGATCATATGCAAAACGTATGCGACGATATTTTAATCCCGCTCCTGTCGGGACGTGTCCGCAACGCGGTGATGTGTGAACCGACCTTAACACTTACAACTACGGTATAAAATGTATTCTAGTTACAGAACGCGACACTAACACCGGACGAATGTAATTTCTTCATCGCGCTGGTGTTGATCACAGGCAGTGTGGAATGGAATATTGGACTGCGAGGGGCCCTATTACAAACGAATTACAGAAATATAACCATTTGCAGTCAATACAATGACGAATACTTTCATAGGTACATTTTAGCGCTCTACATTGCAAAAGATTACTTTCACAAAATGTAGAGACGTTTGCAAAGACCCCTCAAGTCCGCTTGACCCTGATCCTCGTTTTTCGATGATTCAGCCAGCAGGTATCACCTATGGGGAAAAAAAACATGTTAATATGAGAGAGGAGCGCGTTCCACCGTGACTCACAAGTTATGTGACGCGCGAAGTGACTCAAACTTGTTAGCCACAAATAATGGACTATTTGTTGGTAGGTATGTGCCTTCATATCTAAAGGGTTGTGGTTACTGATGTTTCAGTGTACTTCTTGAAACAACAAATTTAATTGTTATTTCCATGTTTGTTTAATTTCGTATAGAATAAACAACCTACCATTCGATTTTATAGAGTTCTAAGACTTTGTAGAGTCGCGTCTGTAGCGTACATTAATGACGTTTACATGTTTTCTTCACACATCGCACTCTTGTTGTATGGAGTTTATTTTTGCAGTCAGTTAGTACTTATTTCTTTATTGGCATGTGAATGTCGTGAGAATCACATGTTTGACGTGTATATGTACTCGCGGACGCACGCTTCTGTTTCCTTTGTGACGTATGACGTAAAAGAACAACATACCACGAAGTTTCTCAAGCCCACAATCGTTGTATACATTTACTGAATATTAGAGACCACATTCATATAATACATTAAACTACAACTAAAAGAAACGTTAGAAAACAGTCAAGGACTTGTTGTGCAAGTTTTATTAAATACAATAACGATGTATGACAAATGGTATTTTCTTATGTGCAATTCTATGTGGTAAACCATGAATAATACTTGGCAAGCTTTGTAATAATATCCCATGTTATTTGTTGTTCATTGATTTCTTAGTAAGTAGGTGTGGCACGGAAAGGGCTGCTTGTAAATAATAAGGAAATGATGCTCTTCCTATCTTGTTAAACATTTTCTTTTTAGATGGACACAATAATTCTCATAATGATTATCTAGTGTAATCCAGTTGATCATTAACTGGTCGTTCATAAAGACCTGAAACGCTATAAAACCGGTAGCATGACGACCGAGGCGACTTGCGTACGTATAAAAATGAGTTCTTAAAAGGATCGCTGTTCAGCTTATTACTTTGTCAGTAATATAGTTATTGGATACAAACATGTCCCTTATTAGACAAGGCATCCTGCGTACGGGTCTTGACCTTTTATCGGGCTCATGTATCAAGTGGTCAGTGAGCACTGGACGCATAAAATGAACGGCATTCATATTGAAGGTGGGATTCCGTCGCAGCGACTCTCCGTGCGACTCGAGATACCGGTCGCAACGCGTGCTCTGCTTTCGTACACACATATTATAATATACCTAGTAATTTTGAAAGTGTCTACATTTCAACTTGATTTTTCGCAACGATACCGTCGAGCATTTAATTAAGTTAATTTGAATCATTATAGTATTTTAAATTATTTACAGAATGAGACAAGAGTATAGATATCTATTGAAAGCGTTTTATCTCGTAAAATTTCTATCGCAAGAGAAACGGTGACGGACAGTCGTATCAAAGGAACGTCTCCTTAACCCATCCTAAAACGGGGAACGTCTTGATTTCGTCAGACGTTCTATATCGGTAAGATCATTTTAGCGCGTTGCACGACGGTAGCAACTTAACTGCTAACTTGTTTAAAATACACGCTACTCATTAGCTGCAATATAATGTGTACAGAATTACTTTACAAAGCTAGTCTCGCTTGAATTAGCAAACACATTGTATTTAAGAATTGTTACTTCTTTATATGAGAAGAGGTTATGGTGTGTAGTGGCGTTAAAATAAACAGAACATCCATCTAGTATTTAAAGCTAAAATTATCAGTATCCCGTACCACACATATGTCGAAGGTTTTTAAATAATTTTGCATCTGCCGCTTATTTGTTTGTAACTTTTCTAGGTCAAACAGCAATGAAGTTATTTCCGATCAATTTAAAGTAACAAGGACTGATCAGCTGAGAGATTAGCAGCTTGTTAAGATGATTTAAATGCTAATGTAGAGACGACAAGCTAAATTTATTTTATTATGATTAGTTGTAGCTGACGTGCTCCTAATTGATCGTTAATGTGTTTGCACCAACTTTAGTCCATTTGTTTCGTTAATTTGATTTATTTTCCTTAACATCATGTAGATACTTAAGCAATTTTATTCAAAATCAAAAGAAAGATGTCTAACTTTCTAGTAAACCTAAATTAGGCTCTTTGGAAACGTCATCATTAAAACTAAATGACTCTTTTTAGAGGCGCAGTTCCAAAGTGTCATTCCTGTGAAGAACCTTTTAGAGTATGTTTAAATTTCCTGTCCAGTTTTAGGGAAAGAAATATGACGAGCTTCAGGACAGTAGCTGCTTGGTAAATAATCTCTGACCAAAAATGGTCCTATTTATTTTTAGTGTTAGATAACATGAATGAATGTGTCATTTATAAAGTTTTTTATTGTATGACACATTCTCGTAACAATATTTATCTATTAAATAAACACGCAAGCGGATATGACGACTTAACTCAACTTAGAGCTTATTTAATTTCAATCGTGTTTTATAAAACGTATTTTTGGACAAAAATTGCACAACTTTACAATACTAACCCCCGAATGTTGAAACGGTAATTACCTTTAACACGTTCTTAAATGAATATCTGTGGCTACTTATACCTAAAAGTGAAAGAGACCGCACGAGACTTAACGGCGGATTAAAACTTATAGACGTTTCAGTTTTCTGCCGTAAATGTACTTCATGGCGAAATATCCTTATGCAAATGGATAAACCCATGCGGTGATCAAACCTCTCTAAAGCAAAAGTTACTTCGCTGGTGCACTAATTGAGCTGTCAAAATTTTAATAGAACAACCTTAGACAGATGAATGTGCAGTCGACTGCACTATAAATATTATCATAACTTCAACCTTGATGCCTTGAGATAGAGGCGAAGTAAAAATCCTCACGTCAGAGAAACGTATATTTGTTTCTCTTTCAGGAAATAACTAACTTAAGGATTTGTATAGCATTTGACACATAGGTACCTACATAGTTTTGAAAACTGAGTGAAGACATAGGATTATACATATATTTATGGCCGAATATTGAAACTTCCATCTCATGTAAGTCTCATGCTGTCTCAGTAACTTTAAGATGAAAAGTAGTTACAGATAGACATTTAAGAACGAGTTAAATTTAATTAGCGTCAGTATACGGGGGTATGTCTTGATAATTTAGGGTACGAGAACTACGAGTAAAATCACGGGACAATACAACTTATTAAAGTGAAGTATTATTTACACAAGCGTGCTTAACAAACATTAAGGTATTAGCATTAACTGAATTTAATAATCACGACGTGTTAATTGCTTTCGAGTAACCTTAGTTGTATGTGCGAAAGAGCTTTGATGAATGATTCACTAAGAAACATCGTGCACAATGCAAGTAAATATCTTGTTTTATACATAATATAGGGAAGACACGGATGTGGGCATGTTCTGACCTTCTTTGTCATAAGATTTAAATTATTTATCCTTATTGTTCATCAAAATAATAATAATAAAAAATAAAATAAATTTGATACAGGGAACTGAGAAGCGGTACCTACAAAGCGTGCCATTGCCAGTAGTTTTATGAACGTCAATAAAAAATAAACCTAATCAAATAAATATAATTCTAGTAGTCTTTAATTGAGCTATTTCGTGACTATATACAACGCTACATGATCAATACAGCAAGGTTTTATGGAAATATTTGCGAATTGATTTGACTGATTCCATTTTTTTTTTTACCTATTCAAGGTGTGCAAAGTTCCTTAAAAAAAGCCCCAAGAGACATAGGCTATATTTTTTAGTAAAAAATATAGCCTATGTTACTCAGGGTGAATGTAGCTTTCTAATGGTGTAAGATTTTTTTAAATCGGCACATTAGATTTGAATAGTATTCGTTACAAATATACACTCAAAAATACAAACCTTTCGTCTTTATAATATAAGTGTAGATTAATTAAACTTATTCAGTTATACATATTGGCTATAAACCATCTTTTTCTCCTTTCATTTCCTTAACCGCCTACGAATATACTCAGGATTCTGGTTATGCAAATAGCACCATTAAATAAGTAGTAAGTTATCTCAGCGTCACGTGGGTGGCACTTACGATACTTGTGCAACTACGGTACAAACAGTTATTGCTAAATTAATAACGACGATCGCCGTCAATTTCTAAGAAGCTCGATACAATTTTAACGCTTAATTAAATTTCCTGGACTGGTTGTGGTTGATATAACGTTTAGCTTCATAGTTCTTAATAACATTATCTCATAGCAGAGGAATTTTAGTTATTATTGAAAAGCTGTATGTTTGTGAACAATATTAATGCCATTTTTTCTGAATCAGGTGAGAGTATAGTATAATATAATTATTTATTTAAACCGCACCTCTATATAATACCGGTCATAATTATAGTAAAAAAATGATTTATAGGTTTTAGAATTACAGTTGTATTTATTTTTTAAGGATTTAAATGTAATAGTTTAATACAGCTGTATGTAGCTACTTATATTGAGGTAAAAGGGTAACCTCGAACACAATTAAGTGCGTACTTTGTTATTAAGAACTAGGTATTTTGTAATTAATTTAAATTATACTTAAAACTAACCGTTCAGAGTAAGTGCA
Organism: Plusia festucae; assembly: GCA_950381575.1. NCBI lineage: Eukaryota > Metazoa > Arthropoda > Insecta > Lepidoptera > Noctuidae > Plusia > Plusia festucae. The sequence goes on from OX494434.1 coordinate 11,957,079, forward strand.
CTTAAGCGAAACGTAGGCTATGAAATATATATAAAAAAGAAAGAGATCGAACTTATTGTTAACAGTTATGGAGTTCGTGACCACTTCGCGAATTTTGAAGTTAGTATAGGTACTTCGTAATAAGGTTCACAAACTTCGTAAACTATATATAAGTTGGAATAAATATGCATGATTGAATTATTGTAAATACGGTATTCAGCCAAATCCGGTAAGACTGGAAGCCGACCCCAACATAGCTTGGGAAAAAGGCTAGGCAGAAGAAGATTGAATTATTGTAAAAAAATCTTGGTTGTTGTGTGCTGTAGCAGAAACCATTGACCTAACACTGTCAGGGTTCTGATGTCATATTCAATAACTGACGTCAATACTCATAGGATAATTGATCAACAACTTAAAATAAATGTTAAAATAACACATTATTATACAAGGATATTGGGCAAAAACGTGCGATGTAAGAAAACTAGCTAATTCATTATTAATTAACGTATTATTTGTGTTGTAAAACTCGCATTAAGGATACTTATGAAATTAATTGATTGTTATTACAAGGAGGATGATATAAAGTGGAAACCTTTAATTGATTGATAATTAACATCACTAAGAATTACTTTATAGAGCCATCAATCAGGAAGCACAAAGCATGTTAAATTTCTTTGTAAGCATTAATTTATCACAATCCAAAGGAATATAAACTTGACTTTATTTAACGTATATTTATATTATCTGTTTTATCGAACGAATGTTGTATGTAAAATGAACTAGTTATTTAAATAGCGTATTGATGAATCAAGTGGAATCGATAAATCTTAAAAGTAGTAGCGGTTATTTATTTGTTCCGTTTAGACAGCGGCAATTTCGTGGAAACTGTGACTAATAGGTATCTACATCTTAAGTCAAGAAGTCAATGTGAAGGATACTCGAATGACTCACTATTAACGAAATTATTGATTTTAGTTGATTGACTATCTGGTCGGCGCGGCGACCTTTTGCCGCGACTCAGTACTTATTTTTTTTTATTTCGGTACACCTCACACACGGTCATCTGATCCCAAACTAGGCAGAGCCTGTGCCCAGACAACTGATTAACATTCATATATATTTCTAAAGGCATACTTATTATAGATAAAATACACCCAGACACAGAACAAACGATCATGCTCATCACACAAAGATTTGTCCTAGGTGGGAATCGAACCCACGACCTCTGGTTTCGCAGTCAGGGTCACTAATCAACAAACAACTAAGTATTTACAAGACTCAAAGATTAAATAAATTAAATATTAATTTATTTCTGAAAGAACTCATAATGCAGTAAGTTATTAACGAGACTGTGTGCTCTTTGGTTCGCATTCTCTTCAAAACACCCAACATTACGCGACTTTAACTGCTTGAAAGCTCATTCTTATGAGGTTTACAGCTATAAAACTTCACACTATTCCTCCGTGATGCAGAATAGAAGTAAAAGCATGTAGTTTGTAAATTGTCACTGTAATATATGCGTTTGTTTGTGTAGTAATGACCATTTAAAAGCGTGGTCCTGCCTTAGAATAATGAGGTGATTTGAACTTTGTGCATGCCAGCTTCGATTTGTTACGCGTGATACGTTTTTAAACTGTCTCGACTAATGGAACTAGCTAAACCTGTATTTTATTTAGGCTATCTATAGTATAGCCATTTAGAGTTACGTGACCGTATTGGAAATGAAGAGAATAAAATATCGTGTTAGAATTTATCAAGAAGAGAGAACTGATATAGAAATCTTGGTGGCTTGAAATTCATAGCCTTCACACAAGGATCAAGCAAGAAATATTTTTTTTTGCAATACGTTCATTGACTAATCCAGGTCTTATAATAGGTTGGTACAGCTTAAGCATGTCTAAATATGGTCGATGGAAATAGAACATTTAGATCATTGAAGGACAAGGAAACAAATATTGGTATGACCCACAGGTCGCTTCGAGTGTTTGAGTTTGTACAAGGAAATATATAAAGTGGGACGTAGAAATAACAGCATTATTTGTTTTTTCGTTGACTTTACTGTTTGTAACTGTACTTGACGTAGAGTAATCGTGGTTACTTATTAAACTGGCACGGCTCAACCGTGTCAAGGCGCAAAATCAAAAATATGATAGCAAGATCGATACGGTCATTAGATCAATGAAATTTAGTTAATTTATCACTTACTACATAAGGATAATTTTATAACTTAGTTGAGTATTTATCTAAGTGGACGTATAAACTAATGTACATTTACTGTGCAGTTGAATATAATATTGGATTTGACTAATGCGCAAGTATGTTAGTTGATCACGAGAAATTAATTAAAAAGCAATTTAGGTACATAGATGCACTAAGTAACTTATGATTGCCATCATTTAACTATACTACAAAAAAAAAATCATTAGCACCATGCTAGCATATATAATATGTAGGTATGTATATAGCAGTTTAGTCTTCACTTAATTTTTTATTGTCGTTAGTTGTTTAATTTTAAGTAAGTAGGCTAAGTTTACTGCCGGTATTTCGTCAAATAAACATTTATTCTTTCTTTCTTATACACTTTGAAAATGAAACAAACATTTATGAAAGACAAGGAAATAAAAAAGGCTAACATATCTAACACGTAACTTAATAAGTAAAAGGGCTGTGAACTGACAAAATTTCTATTTACGTAAAGTTTTATGTGTAATTATCTGCGGAAGTTTCTATTAGCGAAATAGTGAGTAAATTAGACGGGCATTACGACTGAGCCCACGTCGCGAGTCGCGTCCATTTGACTATGACCTCGACATCTCATTCGCGGGGTATTAGCATGTACGTTTTACATTACGTTCCTCCCGAAGATTGATAAGAATGAGAATTGTAAAGAATCTAGGTAAGGTAATAGGGGAGTGTTGATGAATTTTCTTAATTGACCCCCATATAAGGCATGTGACGATTCGATGTTAACACACTATGGAAGCAATTAACTATACATTAGCTTGAAAAATATAGTGAATGTATTCATTCACATAATAATAAGGAATAAATTACCAGTTTTTTTAAATTATAAAAGCTCTATCTACAATACATTTTACAGACATTGATGGCAGTTGATCTATAATGTGAGTTTTAGGTAGGTAATTTTTACCTGTTCATAAAAAAAATAGCATTATTAAATAAATATTATAATCAAGTTTTTCCCTTACTTGTTTAATGAACAATCAATTTCTATTGTTTCTGTCAAACAATACATTTAAACATCAATTGTGATTTCTGAATCAGGAAATCTGTCTGGTAAATAAAAGAAAGAAGATAGAATAAACTTTCATAACAATAATGTAGGTATAATGTTGATTTATGATTTTGACGACAATGATTTTATATTATTTATGAGGGAAAAAATTATGAACTATGTAAGAATATTCTTTGAAATTTCACAGTTTCAGTTTGATCCTCTGTTGACAAATTGCAGCAGTGCACGCAGAAGTTGTTACTAATACATTCCTATCTATCTTGTAGTAACGACCAATTTTTTTTTACGTATGAAAAATGTAACCGTCCCAGTCCTACTAATATTATAAATGTGAAAGTGTGGATGTTTAGATGTTTGGATGTTTATTACTCAATCACGCAAAAACGGCTGAACAGGTTTGGCATGCATGTAGCCTTTGACATGGAAAAGAACATAGGCTACATTTTATCCCAATTCCTTAAGTAGTTCCCAAGGGAAGCCGTGGGAAGACAGCTTATAAATTTATTAAATTTTTCATTACTTTCATATTTTTCATTTCTTTTTGGACCCAATTCTGAAATCCACGCAGACGAAGTCGCGGGCAGAAGCTAGTATCTAATAAAACTCATAACATCTCTTCAAAGTTATTAAAAGATACGAAGATATGGATTTATTTTGTAACATAACACCTTCGGGCTACTAATTCATTCAATGAAAATCTACAACCGTACAACAGCGTTAATTGCTTCAATATTTTATAACACTTGTATGTATCAAAGTTCATACGAGTGCATGTTCTCTCACACACGACTTCTAATGCCTTTGAACGTTTAACTTTTTGCCGGCGTCGTAATGTCAAGCACATAGATTAAACTGTAGGTACAGACGTCTACAGGTTGGCAAATGGCTTGGTTTTTTTTGTTGTATGCTTTTGAAATACGCTAGACTTGAAATGCCGTTGAACTCTGGTTATAAAACATTTTCTTTTTATTTGATTTCGTTGTTTTATTTAAGTATACAATGTGTTTTTTTTAGAGTTTTAAAGAGATTTTATAAACTTGTAATACTCCTTTTATGCTTTGAATGAGACAAACTTGACACCAAAAGCTGTCAGCGGCCATTTTTAAACCACGAATAAAGTTATCTAACTCTGGTAAAAGGCCATTTAAAATAGAAATGAAATCTGTTTTATATTTGCATTTCCATCGCAGTCTTCAAATTTAAAAATATCGCGTTGCATGATTCTTATAAAATGACGTCACGGGAATTAACGCGAACTCATGAATTTACCTTTTAAGGTTTGACGTTCTAATTTGACGTTTCGGCCGGGATACACTAACCGTGGTCGCAAGCAGACTGAGCAAAAGGTAAGTGCATGAGTTCGCGTTAATTCCCGAACGTAATTTTATTATGGTTCATAATATTATCAGAACTTGTGACGATATTTTATTTTTAATTGTATCGTAGGTACAAGTAGGTACACTGAAGGCAATCTGAGACAGATTGGCACTAAATAAATGCATATTGTTTTCCTTAATTTTATGTATTTTCAAGGAATATAATGGCCTTTTTTGAATAGTGATTTACCCATAATGCTATCGCTTAATTCGTGTACCTACGTAAAATCTTAAAATCAAATATAATAGGTTGGTACTTTAACATCTGTGAGCGGGAGGTATTAGAAATATTATTAAAACTTTGTCTTTACAATTATTAAGAGAATAGAATCTTTACTTTATCATTGACATTATAAGACTAGTGGAACATTTTTCCGTATCCGAATATTCCAAGACCGTAAAGTAAACAAAGTGCTTATGATATTTCGCTGCGTTTCCTTTATGCATTTAACTTGACATAATGTCCATATACGAGTGTTCCCCGCCAGGGCCGCAGGGGTGCCAACTCGACGCGCCGAAGTGTGGGGGTCAGCGATTTAAGCTGTCTGCGTTCACTGAACCCCGAGTGAGGTCACATAACACTTACCTTACCTTTCACATTAACGTAACAAATAATACTTTTTGACTTATGACTGTGCAGTGTGCAGACGTGTTTGAGTTTGTTTTTTGTGTGCTTTTAAAATTGTTAACCGCTGTTTTCTTATCATGATCTTACTGTTATGTTCCATATTTTTTATTTGATTTCTTATTTAGCGAGTGGTTTAACATTCGTCTATCCACGTATAAAAAATACAAGTTCAATAAAATGTAAAAATATAATGCTACTGTAACAGCATTTAAATTCTTTCTCCAAGGAATTCAAGTGCGATAATAAAATAAATATTAACAGTATGCCCTAATTATTGCTATCTTTATTCCGATGCACTGTACGTCCTGCATAATACAAAGGACGTGTTCAAAGAATACGACCTATACATACATTTGTACGTGATATCAATATAATTTACTGCACATTATAAATCTATTAATGCTACCGTGGCCTCGGTTTACTGATAAGCTCTTAATGTCACTGCCTTATACCGCGAACGCATTCAAACAAATCTTTGTACGGTCAACTACAAATCAGAGGTGGCAACGAAGGATGAAAATCACCCTTATTCATATTTATATTAAGACGTCATTAATATCACAATGTGGTGATTTACATTGACTGTACCTATTAGGTAAGAAGTTACTGTTTCTTGGTATTCGTGATATCATTTCTCTCTCTCTCGTAATCTAGGTATTTCTCTCGTAAACGTCAACTGATGAACGTGGATCATTACTATAATTCGAATGCGGTAATTGTATAGATTTGTGAAATGTGCTTGACATTAGAACTAGTTATGTAACAGTCTTGAAAAAATTGTAAAATGGACTCCACTCGATGAAAATATCTAAGAGGCGAATGAATTTTTATGCGGCGGCATTTTAATGCACATACCTACCACAAACTAATAGGAGTTATTAGTTTAGTAATTGCGATGAACAATACCGTTTCCCTGTATTTTAGCAAGCATATCTACTCTTCTATTGTTTTCTGTTCATTAAAAGGAAAACAATCACTTTGTTTAATACTAGCAATCACATTACTAATCATAATAATATGTTTCATTAACAATTTATTCAATGCTAATTATAGAGATAAATATAATTATTTACCATCATAATAAAATATTAAGCCATAACCATATCCCTCCCATAATTCACAAATATTTTTCATATTTACCAAAGCATGTGGTTCTGCTTTAGTGGATATAATTCCATAATTACACAGATTGGATCGCCGCATCTGAGATAAGAGATGTTTGTCGGAGATAATACGAGTATAAAACTCGTTTTAAAACCCTGGAGGCTAAAATATAAAGATAGCTGTAATTTTTTTATAGCCCTTTCACTCAATAATATCTTTAATTCGATTTGACAACTAGATAACCAATGGTCATTAAATTATTGTAGCTTGCACGTGTCACCTAAATTTCACAATGAGTGTCAATCGATGAACGGTTTTATTTCTTTTTTCATTAATCATACTATAGTGGAAATACCAAAGCAAGCTGGTGAGGACGCCTTGAGTCATTGTACCTACCTCACCATTTCCTCAAACATTTTCCAAAAAGTATAGGATCAGATTAGTCCCACTTTAATAACAGTACACTTAATAACATCGTTTGAGGAAATGGTGAGGTAGGTACACTGATTGTACTGACTGTTGTTTCAATGTTTCGCATGTTCAAAAAAGTTAAATTAACCATCAAATGTATCTTCAACATCGTTCTTACTACATTAGTATGCAAAAAAAATAGAATACACGACTGCATTTCTGTGTTAACGATAGTTGACTCATGGTTTTCAAACTATTGGTGGAAGCTGACATTTACGACGAGCGGAAATAGCGTGGTAGTATTTTCGAAAGAGGTGATATATTTATCGACTGCAGCCTGAATCACGACTCTATAATATAATAGTAATCCTTACTTCCTTAATATATAAATGCGAAAGAACTCTATCTGTCTGTGTAACGCAATCTCGCAAACGCAAAATCACGCTTAAACTACTGAACCGATGTAAATTAAATTTGGTACAGAGATAGTCTAGAGCCTGAGAAAGAACATGGGGTTTTGCCGAAATAACAGACACCCACGTGGGTGGATTCTAGGGGTACAGGTATATAGTATAACTAAAACGAATTCCTGTTTTTACATAGTATGATAAGGAGCAGTTCAGTCCAAAGTTAAGTTTAGTTTTAAGTTTAAATTACCTAAGCTGTCATGAAACTTTCAAGAATTACCTAAGCTGTCATTATAGTAAAATATTTTTTTGAATTCAATTAGTTTATTCTAATTGGTAATTTTAAAGATAAATGAGTTCAAGCTAACTTTACAGGTAATATTAAATTAGAATAAGTACATAGTTTAAACGCATGTAAAAATGTGACTGTAATAACTTGATAATTATGTGTCAATATTATTTATTTTAAAGTTAACTGTATTTTGCAAGTAGATTGTTTGTAAGTTACAATAAAGTGAACGGGTTACTGTAGCAGTTAAACATCAAGGTTGTTTAAAGAGAGTAAATAATAGCGGCCGGTGATTACAGGTTGTTAAGATTCAATAGAGAGATATCAGAAGGCCGCTAACGTTTCGATAGCTTTACAAAAAATCTAACAGTATTATTATATTATATTCTTACATTACAACATGATAAACCGTACCACTTGAGGTATCCTACAAAGCTTTTTTTTTATGAGGTATGAGGCACAAGTATTAGGTCCGCAGACTGTTTTGACGAAACCATAAGGGCCTCCAGCTAGAGCAATATAGAGAACCTAACAACGTTAGCAACGTTCACTACAGGGTTTGAATCTCGATTTAGGCCCAGTTTTATGATCCCGAGTTAACTCAACCAATCGTCAAATATGTTAACTAATGGTTTCAAATCGCATTTTTTCAGCAATTGTTAGTCTATCAAATGGTCAAATAAGTTGTAGAGTTGATTAATTAACCATTTGTTAGAATGAAAATTTATCAATAAATGCGTTCTACCGAAGTTTGAAACTATTAGTTAGCATTTGTAACCATTGGTCGGGTTGACTTGGGATAAAAAAACTGGGGCTTAGTGCGTTATATGAAGTGCGGGTGCGTAGTGCGGATTAAGAAGAGTCTAAGAATGTCCGAATGAGGGACATTTACGCGACATAAGATTACACCATCCAGTTCCAGACACAGAGATATTATTTACAAGAATTATTGCTGTAAAGTAACGTTGACGTATTTTACTAAGTAGACATAACTTACTGAAAATCTGTTGGTAATTTTCTCTCTCTCTTTGTTTCATAGAAATAATACGAAAGCTTGTTTTTTTTAAACAGTGCGTTCAAAGGATATTTTACGGAAATATTCATAGGCAATTTATGTAGAAATACTTTCCTCATTCATTCATATTAATGTGGTTGAAATGATGTTAACATCACGACTAACGTAAATTAAGAACGTATAAATTATGCTTAGAATAATAAGTTGAGCTCTATCTTGCATCACTCTATTTATAACCAGTTTTGTAAAAGTAAAAGGCTGGTTTGATTTTATTAAAAAACAAGAAAAAAAAAACAACTAAATTTGTTTCTGATTTTGAAGGCACATACCAACATCACATATTAAAAATAATTTAGACACTCGATTTAAGTGTTTTGATACTTAATTTTACCACTTCCTGAACAGCTGTACAACCAATAATTTTTCTAATCGAATCACGTCATTGTCTAATCATGAGGTAGCCAAGCTATTTTTCTTATTGTTCAGACGTTCAGCAACTGGGAGTAGTTTTAAAAAGATTGTTAACTTACCATAACTACCATTTGCCGTATGTAGGGTTCTTAAATGAGGAGGTAGGTGGCTTGTACAGCGGGTTCTCTCCCCTGCAGTCCTCTGCATCAATGTTCTGGTACTGAGGATCATTGAGAGGGACTGGAGGGATCGCGTTCATGTGCTTCCAAAGCATCACGCCGCCGACCGCTGCGACAGCTGCTAGTATACCCAGGACTCCCAGGATTATACTCACTGGAAGAAATTTATAACAATAAGAATAAATTAATTATATTTACGAGTTAGAATTTTCGTTACGTTTAAATTGTTACGTTTAAATAACATGATAATGTTGTTAACATTATCATGTTATCAATAATTCAATCTTAACAATAACAATAATATATTAACTCTTAATCTTCGACTCCAGCGACTTTAAAAAAGTGACATGTAAAAGTGATTTTAAATCCTAATTGCAAGAAATAAAATTGAATTTGAATAAATTTTGTGTTATTAATAGTAGCTTTAACTATTGAACTTGTTTTATTATATAAAAAAAAACTTAGTGATGCGGTCGATATTAAAATGATCGATGGTTAGTCTGAACGAACCACTGCTAAGGGACCGCGGATATTTTGGATGTAAACAAAAATCCAACGTTGGGATGATATTAAGGGATTTTCTTGTATTGACATAGTGTTAGGTGTGCCTAAAAGAACCGTAAATACAAATGAGTCAAACTGTACATAATGTAGTAGGTACTAATTATGTAAATACCTAAAGTAATGTAAATCAATGTTATTGTTTCGGTACTCTTTTCCTCTCGTAAACAATGTAACGTGGGCGGAGTCTGAGCGGGTAACTTAACAATTAATTTGCTTAATGTCACGCACGTTCATAAGGTGCAATTATAACGAAGAGGTAAATCTCTTATCGCCTTGTTTAATAATAATGCTATTGGTGACAAATGCGCGAATGGGAATTACCTAAAGGAGTACCTAAGTACTAAATGTTACTAGTAGTAGGTATGAAAAAAAGAAAAGCCTTTATTCGCGTCACATGCGACGCATAAAATAAAGAAAAAAAAATATAACAAACTTAAACAATAATTTCTAAAATATTAGGGGAAATATGCGTCACTTCCGAGCGAAACGGATATATATCGCTATGAGATATCTTAGTATGTACATTAAGTATACCAATAGATACCGACCATTGTATAAACCAACATTTACGAAAAAATCCGTATAAGATTTATTCTTTTTTAATACCACAAATGGATTTTTTTATTGGATTGGAATGGGTTTGAACTCTCATACTTGTTTTAATCGGAATGGACATCGTTATTTGTAACATGTTCGTGTATATATTATACATGGATATATAGGAATAGAGGGGTCGGCTGTACATCCCATCATCTGGCCAGCCTTTTCCCAAGCTATGTTGGGGTTGGCTTCAAGTCTTGCCGGATTTAGCTGAATACTGTATTTTACATGGAGCGGCTGCCTATCCGACCTCCAAAACCCATTTTACTGGGTAACAAAGTATCACATAGACGGACAGAATTGAAAAACATTACAGAACTGAAATGACTTAACGACTGCTGTCAAAGATAAAACGAATAAAGTGGTTATACGGTGGTCACCTTATAAAAGTCAGGACCAACGGCTGAACGTGTTTTCTGAGGCACGTAGGGGTCTTGGTATGTTTACAAGATAGATCTATCCACGGACCAACCACGGCGAGCGCGGTTAACCCCTATTATCGGTCCAACCGGCTTACTCTTAGCCACGAGCCCCTCTGGGCCTGCTCTACATTGGGACAAAAGTCTTGTTATAACAATAATGTCATCAAAACAAGAACTGTTTATTCCTTAATATTTATTTTCCTTCATATGTAGTTTATTATTGTTAAAGTCAGGGGTGGGTGAGTGGGTGGTCTTTGTATAACAAAGAGGGCAAGTTCGTAATACGTCACTCGTATCAGCTGGTTATAATGACCGCCTGTCGCCTTGTTATCATGTTGTCATTGTATATCTAACAGTGGCATGTAAATATTATGTCATAGCCACACAATAGGTAGAAGGTGTACGGAAATTATAAGTGAGATTTGAAATATAAATAGCAAAAACTTTAAATGTTTTCCCCGGCATCTGTAAGGCTAAAAGTTAATTTAAAATTTTATCTGTGAATGGTTATCCAAAAAACTAACGACCAATTATGATTACCAGTCTTAAAAAAATGTAAAACGCCGTAGCGTATGACCGTACTGGTATACACATCCGGTATACCTACGACTATTTTTGATTCCCAGATTTAAATTATAAAAAAAAGTATTATTTTTATTTGTATTTTGTTGTATTAACACCTCTATAAAAATAATGGTTTCAAACTATATTTTTTTGCTGAATTTTGTGTAAAGTTCTATATATATTATGTACATACCGTGGGTTTTTCACAGAATGCAATCAAACAGGTAAAAGCAGAATACTAACTCTACTGTAACAATATATTGTAATGTAAACATTTATATATTCCTACGATTTGATGAGTATTAATGGACTTTCCCGGAATTTGTTCTCAGTCGGACAGTTTGACGACATTGAATTATAAACAAATGATACTCGTATACAAGTGAACGTAATTATTGTTTTCATAAGGATAGTATTGCTAAGACTGTAGATAAACATAAATTATGTTCTTAGAAATGATATGCCACAGCTGGTGTTAGTGTATTTGCTCTGTCCTGTCAAAAGGTTGGAATTATTGAGTACATCTGTGTAAATGAAAAAATGGTCCCATTTACTGAATTATAAACTCTTTCATTTTAAAATTATGGTTCATTTTGGAATGACTATTAAAATATGTATGATGCAGAAATTAAAAATGACTTTTGCATTCACAAGAGTCGATTATTGTTCAGTGTGAGACAGATAACGAGTGACATAAAATTCCAAGAGACAGTAGATATATTTCATAATGAAATAGTCATAAATATTTTAACTGACCGATGACCTTCCATAATTTTAATGTTCAATTCAAAGATCCTTACCGTTTGGAGTTCCAACGATAAGTGCAGCATTGATATCGTTGCAGGATCGCTCAATCATCACGAAGATCACGCCATCTTCCGCCCTTCTGGCGTAGTAGTCAATATGGCAATCATTGATCGTTTCATTACAGGCTACCCAGATTTTTCTATTCATCTCATCCCTACTTTCTTTGAGTGAATCATTAAAGTTTTGCATAGTCATTGAGTGGACACAGCTGTCGCATTCTCCAGCAGTGCTGTTCAGAAGACAGTCTTCACATTGACCGCTGATCATGCAGATGTCGGCACAGTATTCTTCTTGTTCGAAGTACTGGGAGCCTTCGCGGTCGGTGTAACAGATGCAGGTCTCACAAGGACCACAGTAGCCGTTGCCGGAGCATTCCGCCTGTGAATTGGAGATTGTAAGTAGCTGTCATCACGATCAGTCCACCGGGTAGACAGTCGGCTTGATGGACTAATAAATGTGCTTTACAGAGGAAGAACGAGATGCTAAGATCTGATTTGCGATTGTAGAAAGATGCTTATGACCATCAGAATGTTACATGTGACTGATGGTTATGACATTAATTAAATAAAAATCGCCAGGTATATTTTTGACAAGAAATAATAGTAGGTACTTTAAACGGATTCTATCGCGGTTTATTTTGATTTTAGTTCCCGACGTTTGAACACTTTTGCAGGTGTCATGGTCACGGGCAGACTAAGATGGTATTCGTTTAGACCGATTCGACTTGGCGTCAACACGAATACCATCTCAGTCTGCCTAAAATCAAAGTAAACCGCGATAGAATCCGTTTAAAGTAGTTTTATTTCAATGTCTAATATTCGCGTAAACCTCAGAAAACAATAAGAAATAATAGCTATTCTTTATACTTACATAACTGAAGTCGGGGTTTGTGCACTGGACATCACCACGCTTCTTCGGGCAGACTGCTTCATTACAGTATTCGCCGGTCCTGTATAACAAAATATTCAGTAAATTTAAGCACCTTAACACCTTCCCTTCAGAAGACACAATAGTTAAACAATGGAAATGTTCATATGTGATTCACGGGACAGTGAAAGGGTTAATAATTCTAATACAGTTATAAAAACTTCTTATTACAGTGCTGTTATTCAAATCGATGGTTTATTAAAACATCTGGCGCTGACTTTAAATCAAAGGCTGTCCTCTTTATACTATTGGAATAATATGTAAGCTGTAAATATTTTACGACACGACAAGGCACAATAACTCTAGTTTGCTTGACAGTAAGCCTTCTTTAACGGTAGACAGGTTTCAAAAAGATATCGATCAGAAGCTAATGGGCTTGTTGGACATCCTGCATCGTCGCTGCACTAGAATGTGGTGATAATATCCGTTATTACATACCTATTACTCATAGGTATCGATGAATGTTTTTGCACGGTTTGCATACTAATACTGTTGATCACTGATAGTACAAGTTAATGGACGGTTGTAATGAGGATAAAACCGTTTTATTATCACTGGTTGGGTATTAAGAAATACCGGTGGCTAGCTTCTCTTAGATTTTATCACACTAGCTTTTGCTCGCGACTTCGTCCGCGTGGAGTAATGACTTCCGTCAGAATTTGGGTTTTTCCCTTAGTTATCGCCTGTTCCATGGTCTATCGATTTCATGTACCTACTGAAACCCTTTCTTAATGCTCACTTGCTTCACTGGTGGAACCTACATACAAAGTTTTATGTGAATCCATTGAGAAATAAACATTTTCAATTTACCACCCTTTTCTCCCCTTTGGGGGGGAATTTCCAAAAATCCTCTGTTAGTGGTAGCCTACTCCTCCCAACAAACACACATGCCAAATTTCAGCTCTTTACGATCAGTAGTTTCGGCTGTGCGTTGTCTGTCAGTCAGTCAGTCAGTAACGGAAGAGTTTTATATATATAGATAAACCCGAATACTGAATCGCTAATTAACTTTAAGATGTTATTAAATGTCTATCTGTCGCTACTTCAAAAATAAAAGTGAAAGAGACAGCATGATAGGTACATCACGGCGGCTTCAAACTAATTGAAGTTTCAGTGTTCGGCCAAGCGTTATTCAAAAATACATATTTTTAATTTTGAGATTGAGTCGGTCGGTGTCTCTTAAGGCATCTTCTAAATGAGCTGCTTTATTACTTCGATGTAATTAAGAATGATCATGTGCTGACTATTTTTATGGCCCTTTTATAGTATTACCAAAGGGCCATACTATACTAAAGTGTAGTAATCTTCCTAAATTTTTATTCGTGACAAATATCTACGACTAGCTTTTGCTCGCAGCTCCGCCCGCGTCTCTATCGTGACAAATTATAGCTCATAGCCTTCCTCAATAAATGGCCTATCTAACAGTGAAAAAAATTTTCAAATCGGACCAGTAGTTCCTGAGATTAGGGCGTTCAAACTAACTAACAAACAAACAAACTCTTCAGGTTTATAATATTAGTTGAAAATGATACCGTTTATATTATGTAAATACCAATGATTATACCGTTTTTGTTTCACTGATCAAATAATACGATCTTCATTGCTTTTGCTGATCATTGACAATCACGGCAATTATTGTAAATTATCTCATTACTTTTCAGCAACATAATCTACATCTATTAACCAAATCGCAATAATAATATTTAGACATGCAGCTGCAATCAGCTTACAAAACGTATTGCATCAAAACCTTTGAACATTTTTAATAACTCCGTCATTAAGAGGAAAGCGGGCTCTTGTGCCACAATTAACCCACCATCGAAGAACAAAGATGTTTTTGTTGTACTGAACCTAAATATTGACTACCGATAACAGCTTGCGAAATGCAACCTTATTTTATGGAGTTACGAAAGATTATTGCTTGTTTGATTAACATGTTATGCTTCATTGTGTCGACATTTCGTTGAATTACCTATACGCGTTGAATTTGATATGTAAACTAAGTTTGGTCGTCATAGGTCTTCGCAGACAGAGTGTTTTGTAAATGCCTGTTTAAGACCTTTCATTTCCTAGAGAGAACTAAATGGTATTATTGTGTGTTTGTTGGCAGCTTCTACACATCGCGAAGTTAAATCTGTTTATTATGTTTACAAATTAGGTATTTGCAAGTCTCTGTAACAAGGTGGTGTAGGTTTCACTCGTCTTTCCTTTGACTAATAACAATTGTCATCAATTAGTTTTTATGTGGGTTGAATAAATGTATTTTTAATAACTTTTTTATCTGGCTTTGCCCTTCAGAGGGATGACTACAGGATGTTTGTATTTAATTGTGTATTTAAGACTTATTTTGCGTATATTTTCTAGAACAATTTTGGCAGTGTGTGTATGAAAATATGATATTTTTAAATAGAGCTGGTGTTATGTATTTAAATATTTACTACCGCTCGTATTACAGTTACAGCGAAGGTTGTTTTCCATGAATATACACTAAACGTTATTATTAGGTATTACAAAGTTGTTTTGTTTTAGTTTGCTGTGTTTATTCGTGTTAACTACATACTTATATGAAATGCGTATAAAACAAAAAAAAATCTTTTAATTTCATACTAAATTGGTTACCTACATCTATTAGTAGAAGCATGCTTATTTAACACGTGACATAAAATTTATGGTATATTTAAGGATTATTCATAGGTACATTTTCAATAGGAAAACCGCAAATGAAGACTTCACAATTAGTTATAAGGATATTAAATCAATTGTTACAGGACAAACCTATTCGTAATAATTAGTGTATTTTTCGACAAGCCGACCTTGTTAATAACATTAAGTCAGAACAAAACATGAAAATATTATGGAAGTTTTATCAACTCATTAATATTAAAAATGTCTGCCTGTCAGTTTGTTACCTCATCATCACTTACCTACTGTAGATATTCTACCTAAATTTACAATACAAATATATTTTTTCATTTTTTCCAATTGTGAAAATGACTTTTCAGACAAGTACAATAAAAATATGTAGGTAGGTATCTTGTTTACAAAAAGAAGAAACATACATTCCCGTGGGAAATTACGACTACTATTATTTGATGGCGTCTAGCACGTAAGCCTATATTATTATCTTGTTATATTAAATGTTACATACCAATCAGCGTGACACGTGCAAGCGCCACATGTGAGGTCTCCATGGTTGTTACAAAACATCGAATTATTTTCCACCTTTTGGCTGCATTCACACGCACATGGGACATGGTACTTGACTACCACATTCTCTAACTGGCCGACGTTAATAGTGACGTATACGAATTCTGCGGAGGTACCCGTGGAAGAACAAAAGTCTTGGCGCGGAGTGGCTTCGATTGTAGTCTTACAACTCTTTTCGCTGCATTTCGTGTTGTATGAGTTCAACACAATGTTGAAATTCTGTGTTGAATTGTGGATGAGGAAATTTATCTGTTAACAATAGTAATTAGAAATTAAAACAATGGATGAGAGTATTTTTTTAGGAAAACTACTTAACTATGCAAAGGTTCGAAATGTTTCGCAATAGGTAAGTATACATTTTAAATTTTAATGTTTGCTAATCAATCTCATTAAACCATGAGGCCGACTACTGTTTCATAATTGAGGTGTAATATTTAGATTTATAAATTGCACTGTGAAATTTTTCCGTCGAGCGAAATTTGATATTAGGTTCCAAATATACTTACAGTGAAATCATTTGCACCAAGCAAAATTGAATCACCTAATTAGGAAGCCTAATCTGACAAAAGTACTTGGTGTTTGTTTTTATAAAACAAACAAGGACCTGTTATATAGACTTATAACAAAATATTTATCAAAACATATGGCGTACAGTCGCATGTGACATCAGTAGTATTCAAGCGCGGTTTAAACTTATATGATGCATCGAAAATATTATCATAACATGCCCAAAAATGAATGATTGTCAGCAACAACTATTAGCAGACTACTCCCACTATAGTACGTATAATTATAATTATAGTATCATTATAAACATTCTACCGTGATTATTATAATTGTCGTAATTATTCTAGAGTCGTATACACTGGAGCATGTTTGAAATGTTGATGCTCATTTATTTTAAGTTGTTGTGACATGTTAGATACAGTTATAATGTTGTGTTACTTAACGACTGTCATTTGTGTTTTCGTATGCGTATGAAGAGGAATTTACCTACCTACTATTTATTTACCTAGAAATAACCTTACGCTTATAATATTTAAAACCTAGACAAAGGTAATTATAAAAATACTCTACGAAAACATAAAAGAAAACTCCAGGACATATCTTTGTGTAATGAAAACGTTATTTTGTTCTGTGTCTAGGTGTAATTTATCTATAATATGTATGTATTATAAATATATAAGTATGTTTATCAGTTGTCTGGTTGCCATAGTACAGGCTCTGCCTAGTTTGGGATCAGATGACCGTGTGTAAGTTGTCCCAAGATATAAAATCATCATGATGTTGCATCAAAAAACGACTAAGGTATTGAAGTTGAACACAGAACCATTGTACCAGTACGTACAGTAATTCTTGTTAAGAAAAAACTTAAAAGTTTTTTTAAATATTTGATATTAATAAGGCGCAATGATTTAAAGACATCCTTTTAAAACAGCATTCAAGTCCTGTGCAGACAAAGGCCACTGTCTAATTTGTTTTCATTTCAATGCCAAAAATAAAGATAATGTTATTAAACTTTATTCAACAAAATGTACTACAGCATTGTCACACATCACAGGCTTTGGTTTAACACCTGCAGGAATTATTCGTCAGGTCACCTGCAAATATCATTGTGTCCTCACGTACTGATTATGCTGTATCGCTTGCGCCGACATTTGCGCATACGATGGTAATGTGAGAAAATACATTATTACTAAATACCATGTTATATTTTGTACTAGCGGATCCGCCCTAATTTGTACGGTACATTTTTTTTAACGATTCAAATATGAAAAATAGACTTACTGCAAACTATCGAATTCTGAAAACGAAATACTTATTTCTTTCCTATAGATCTAGTTACAAGCAATTCAATATTGCCACTTAGACAGAGATAAGTATATCAAAATAAATAAATAAATAAATATTTTGGGACAATCTCACACACGGTCATCTGATCCCAAACTAGACAGAGCCTGTACTATGGTAACCTGACAACTGATAACATACTTATATATTTCTAAATACATAAAAATTATAGATAAATAACACCCAGACACAGAACAAATGATCGTGCTCATCACACAAAGATTTGTCCTGGGTGGGAAACGAACCCACGACCTCCGGCTTAGCAGTCAGGGTCACTAACCACTAGACCAACATGCCCGTCCTGACGTAAATGTTAAAATGTGACGTAAATGTTCAATTCTCCCTACTAATTCGCGACAGCCCCGTACAAGTTATCGCTTTGCGAAAAAGAGATAGTACATGCGTCATCAATTAACTTTAAAAGTCTTAAGTGTAACTTTTATGATCGTGTTCAAATTTTATTAATGTTTTTTGGCAGTTTTGCTTAAATTTACGATTCTCTTTAGAAACATTTGTCATAATTCAGTATTTTGGTAGTAGTAATACCCAATTATAGATAAAAATCTTCCTCTAGAATCACTCGCAAAACGGCACAAAATCTGTTGCGTAGCTTAAAAGATCTAAGCGATTGACAGATTACTTTATTTTGTACTAGGTAAAGATGTAAGCAACTATTCAGGTTAATTGTTTAACACATGATGTATGGGCCTTGACAATTCTTCAAACTCATCGAGTATTATGATAATACATACATACGCTAAAATACAGTAGAATTGTATTGTATTTTTTTAAGTTGGACTAGCCTGTTGATCTGCCGATGGGAATTCGGGCCCCACTTCCGGCGACTGGCGCCCAAGCTGCTGGGCGCGGCGGGCGCGCTTTCAACGCTGCTTCCCAACATGGGGGGCCCGAGCGCCGCCTGTAGGCGGTTGTACGTGGGGATCGTGCGGTCCATGGCCCTGTACGGGGCCCCCGTGTGGGCGATGGACCTGGCGGCCAGCACTCTCGCCATTCTGCGCAAACCGCAGAGGGCGATGGCCGTCAGGGTCGTCCGCGGGTACCGCACGATTTCCCACGAGGCGGCTTGCGTCCTGGCCGGATCCCCGCCCTGGGACCTAGAGGCGAAAGTACTCGCGTCATTGTATCGATGGCGCGAGGAAGAGCGGGCACGGGGCTCGAGACCGGCGCAGCGGCAGATCGCGCTGCGCCGTGAAGAGCTCCGTCTGGTCCTAGTGGCGGAATGGCGGCAGAGGCTTCTGCGCCCTGCCGCCGGCCTCGCGACCGTCGAGGCGATCCGGCCAGTACTCGACGACTGGCTCGGGAGGAGGCATGGCTCCCTGTCGTTCAGGGTGGCGCAGGTGCTGTCGGGGCATGGCTGCTTCGGCAAGTACCTGTGCCGCATAGGCAGGGAGCCGGACGCTCGGTGCCACCACTGCGTCCATTGCGGGGAGGACACGGCGCAACACACGCTCGCCGAGTGTGTGGCTTGGGAGGAGCAGCGCCGTGTCCTCACGAACGAAGTAGGAGGCGATCTGTCGCTGCCGGCCGTGGTGCGGAGGATGGTCGGTAGCGCAGAGTCGTGGGACGCGGTGGTGTCCTTCTGCGAGGACGTGATGTCGCAGAAGGAGACTGCGGAACGGGAGAGGGAGATCTCCACTCCCTTCCCCGGCCGCAGAAAGCGCACCGGGCGCGGAAGAAGGGCGGACAACGCCCTCTTCCGCCCCCCATGAACGGGTCCAGGGGCGACGGACTTGGGGAAGTCCTCGTCCCCATCGACCGGACCCGAGGTGGCGGCGCGCGCGGGTGTCGGCGCGCGCCTCTGAGGCGGTGCGCGGGGTAGTCGAACGCCTCACTACCTCGCGCACGAGACGAGGCCCGGACAGACCGGGCCAGCACTAGTGGGGGGCTGCGGACGAATTCGGGTTCCCGCGGCCCCCCGCGCACGTGCGTGGAGGAGACACCGGGGGGTTTTAGCCGGTAAGAGTCCGGCACGCCCCTCCGCCTCTCCCCAGGCGGAGGAAGTCCATGAGGATTTCCCCCCGTAAAAAAAAAAAAAAAATAAAAAAAAAAAAAAAAAAAAAAAAAAAAGCCTGTTGATCTAGTGGTTAGTGACCTTGACTGCTAGGACGGAAGTTTGGGTTCGATTCCCACCCAGGACAAATCTTAGTGTGATGAGCATGATCATTTGTTCTGTGTCTGGGTATAATTTATCGATATTATGTGTATTTAGACATATAGAAGTATGTTGCCATAGTACAGGCTCTGCCTAGTCTGGGGTCAGATGACCGTGTGTGAGGTCTCCTGAAATTTTATATAATGTAGGCATTATTAACATCAAAATGCAAAAATGTTTTTGGTGATAAAAATTAAACAAAACATTTGGAAGTCATCTTAATAGCACGGTTAAGAAAGAAAAATGCAGTTCCACACTATTGATACATATTTTAGAATACTATTTGTAAAAAATATTGCATCAGAGAACTCAGTACTTTGTTTTACTTAGATTTAGCAACTGAACCTTATTCAGAATGACTCCTGTCGTATTGTTAGGAGTAAGCAATCCTAATTAGGCATGCAAATCCAAATATTGATTAATATATTCAAACAAGTGTTATGTCATGTAGTTACATCAGTAAGAAGGTCTTGCTAATTTGAGCTCTATTTTCATTGAGCACATGTTATGACTAGGTAGTGATTGAATCAAATCAGTGCGTCATTTGTAACATGCTATCTGTAACTGTAACTACTAACTGTTTGGTTACTTATTCCTACGCGAAAAATATTTAATTGTAAAGTGCTAAATATGTAAGGGTCCTGGCACTTCTGGCGTACGAAGAATTAGAACCATAGACAAGGTTCAAGTTTAAACCCTAGACTTTTATAAAAGCGTAAACGTTGATGAAATAAAATGTAAGGAAGTGACAAGTACCTATGTCATGAGACAATCGAAAAGAAATGCGATTACAAGACATTTGATCTTAATAATTTTTATCATCGTTAACGCTTGTAAAAAGTCATTTGTCTGATAGGCAGGTTCTTCGTAACTGTAACTTTAAAATTCAACCTTTACTTTAAAACATAATGTCTAAAATTGATTAACATTCATCTGATATGTATGAAATATAAATAAAGTTACCGGCTGTTCCTTTTTAGCGTAGTATTGGATGTCGAGTCTATCAGGCTTGGTGACGTAGAGCGTTCTCTCTGCATAGATCGGTGAGACCGTTTTACCAGGGGTCATCATTTCTTGAAGCTCAGGCAGCATCTCTTGGTCGTCAGGACACCATCCGTCTTCTAAGGAGAACACGCAGTGAGGTGACTGTAAATAAAACAAAATAGAATTAATGTATAATTACCAATTCGTAATTAAAGTCTTCTTCTGCCTAGCCTTTTCCCAAGCTATGTTGGGGTCGGCTTCCAGTATTACCGGATTTAGCTGAATACCGTATTTTACATAGAGCGACTGCCTATCTGACCTCCACAATCTATTGCTAGGTAATACAGAATTCCATAGTAAGACTGGTTGTCAGAATTGTAATGACTTAACGACTATCAAAGATCACTGTATGACTGACGGGACCAACGGCTTAACGTGCTTTCCGAGGCACGGAGGGGTCTCGATATGTTTACAAATGGTCACCCATCCACGGACCAACCGCGGCGAGCGCGGCTTAACCTTTACTATCGGTCAAACCGGTACGGCTTACACTTAGCCACGAGCCCCTCAGTCAAAATGAATAAAATAATTATTGATTATAAACGACGTGTTTACTCTAGAGCGAAATACCCTAACAATAATAATTTACTAAACTGTGATGGTGTGAAATGTTTGTGTTAATTGTTTAAGTACCTTAGTGTTTAACGGATTGATTCGATTTGTGTTAAGGATTCATTTAATTGAAAGTGCGAACATTTTGCCGTTCTTAGCCCCGTTTTCTACAATGTATGTATAATGTAAAAGGCAGGTGTGTTTCAAGCTTCAGAAACAGCTTAAGGGGTAGTCCTTAATAAAATATTTATGTAACAAATTATTCTCTTCTATCTGTTTACAACTTACATGTGTAATTAATTGTATTAGATTATTCGCGACACTGTACCTATAATTTAGAATGCTTCTGATATCAATTACCACGTCTAACTAATAATATAAATTATCCTTTGTTTATGTCATTTTAACACCATATAAGTCTTGTATAACTAATGTTCTGCTTTAACTAAACAACATAAATCTAATATTGCTGAAGCCAATTATAACCATATATTATGGACAAAGGAATGTCCAACTACTAGGTATATACTCTTATATGGTATGTAGTTGGTTCCTGTATGTAATTAAACAAATTGCGAAGTAAATGATGCGGTCCAGATTAAACGTGAAGGAGTAACGACTACAAACACTGCTAGATGTGACAAGGGCGTGAAATTAGTTCGAAGTAGAGCGTACATAACCACATTTTATCCTTGAATGTTTACGCCATTTAGTTACGGGGATTTTCGTTGTTTGTTTTGTGTAATTCATTGAGCAGTCATACTTGTTTTTGTACTGTTAAATACGGGACGGTGTTTTCATTGTCCGTGAAATTACTGTCATGGTTGTTTTAATTTACTAGGGTTGTAATTATACGTTAAAGCATAAATACGATTATGTTTTATTAAGTTCTAATTAAATTTACCAAGCTTTTGAGAGTAGTATGCCGTTTAACTAAATTGATTCTTTGGTTTTCATGTGTTGTCTTGTAAAACAGGTCGGAAGCGATAGTTGGCGTGCGTCCAACGATGTTACTCGTTAATGACATTAACTGGCTGCCCGAATCTAAACGAGACGCACTGTATATTAATGAAGCTCTTATGATCTATACTAGGGATGTTATGGATAAATAATTTCGGATCCGGATATGGATATGGATATTGGTAAAAAATAATATCGGTTTCGGTTACGGTTATGGATATTAAATTATTTCGGATTATCCGATAGTTGCGGTTACGGATATTTTTTTTTTAAGGAACTGTAAAATGAAATACAAATTAGGGATATAATTTCGGATCCGGATATGGATATGGATATTGGTAAAAAATAATATCGGTTTCGGTTACGGTTATGGATATTAAAATTATTTCGGATATCCGATAGTTTCGGTTACGGATATGGATATCCATAACAACACTGATCTATACTTATAATAAATCTGTAGAAGTGAAAATTCTGTACATTGAAAATATCAAAAAAATTAATGGCGGGGTGTGTTACTAGACCAACACCGAACCCAAAAACGTGATTAAAAAATTTTTTGACTGTCTGTCTGTCTGTCTGTTTGTTCAGGCATCACACAAAAACTACCGGTTCGATTTCGATGAAACTTGGTATAATTGTTCTTTAATATCCTGGGCACCACACTGGGTAGTTTTTATCCCGGAAAAGTATATACAATAAAAAACAAACTTAATTTTGCGGTTCGATCCCTAGACCCGAATACTGTACCAACCGCAAATAATAAGTTTGTCGTAGGTTACGTCACCTGCAGTGGAGTTCACTAAGGGGCGCTGCACACGGCTAAGATACTATAATTATTTATCTATACTAATATTAATATTATAAAGCTGAAGAGTTTGTTTGTTTGAACGCGCTAATCTCAGGAAGTACTGGTCCGATTTGAAAAATTCTTTCACTGTTAGATAGCCCACTTATTGAGGAAGGCTATAGGCTACTTTGGAAATCTATCCCCTAAGGGGGTGAAATAGGGGTTGAAAGATTTTATGGGAATTTCGGTATTTTCAATGATAGAAACATGAAATTTCGTATACGGGTTTCTGGATAGAAATAAATAATGATGATATCAGCGATTTTAAAAATTATCCCCGTAAAAGGGTGAAAAAGGGGTTGGAAGTTTGTAAGCATATGAATTGTGTCGTTTTCAAAGATAGACACATTCAATTTCATACAAGGGTTATAAGTTAGAAATAAATAAGATGTATTTCTTATATATATAGAAATACAATATAGATGTATTTATAAGGGTAGATTTTAGAAATCTACCCTCTAAGGGGGTGAAATAAGGGCTGAAATAGTTGGTATGTGAAGTTCAGTATTCTCAAAGATAGACAGATGAAAAGATAAATAGATACGATAATGACCATCTAAGACATATATATAATGACGACTCCCGTGGTCGAGTGGCGTTCACTCCGGTTTTTAAGGTGTCGCCAGCTCTAAGGTTCCAGGTTCGATCCCCGGACGGGTCCATGTAGAAAATCACTTTTATACATTGTCTTGAGTCTGGGTGTTTATGGTACCTTTTTTGTCTCCGATTCCATAACACCAATGCTTTTGCTACTTACTTTACTTTTATTATTATTTTAACGCCATAATATTAGATGAAAAATTTTATACATTCTCCTTACTTTGAAAATCCCAGAATACATCTACCTTTAATACTACTTACTCTTTACTTTACGCGCGAGCGAAGCCGCGGGCAACAGCTAGTATTATAATAAAATGCACGTGTAAACAGAAATATCTGTTTACGATCACTGTTATATTTATTACCTTGCATGGTCAGCTAAATGTAAGTTGGCTAGATTTTGTAAAATGATTGGTGATAATAGTGATGGATGTAAGAAAAAGACATACCGCATCAACTCAACATAATATATTAAATACATTATTATACTTTTTTATTAGTAGGGCTTTGAAAGCCGTGGTCACCGGCGACCGACTACATTTTTCTCAATCTCGGCTCAATGTAAAGGTTCATGCAAATTTTTTGTTATTCGTAAAATTGTTGAATGTTTTTCTTTTTAAACTAATCAGAATCAGCTGATTAACAATTGCTAGCGTGGTATATCCACTGATAATACTTCAATGTCGTGTCTTGGCGCCGGCGACTCGACCAAGTAATGACCAAGTTGGCGCACTTAACATAATCTTCACGTTACCTTCATTACGTATTGGAATAGCGAAGGTTATGAAGGACGCATGAATAATTCGATGGAAAAGTTACGATTACTCAAGTATTTATACAAAGTATTGATATTTTAAAATAAGGTTTGATAACATTTAAAATTATTATGTAGCAATGTTTTTCACTTAAAATCATAGGTATAAAGATTATTAAGTAATTGTAACGATACTTAAATTTTTTAAGTACAGAAAACGTATCGAAAACTATATAAATAATTATGCTATTGATTATTATCAATAGCATAATTATTAATATAGTATATACCTAATTAAAATACGTAATAACATAGCTATCAATTTAATACATACTCCATACCTGGTGTTGTAAGCGATGAATTTATTATTATAGTTATTATGGTAGCTTGTACCTTGTTTTGTAAGTTGCTTATTGGACGTGTTTTATAAGTTAGGTAACAATATATAAAATACTGTATTATGTAGTTTATTGCGAATACTACATAGCTGAAAATGAGATATATGATAATAATACAGGGGTGTTGGTTACTTATTATTCACTAGTTGATGCCCGCGGCTTCGCTCGCGTGGATAGCCATTTAAAAATTAAACCTAACAAAAAAAAAACCTACAAAGTTTCATGATGATCGATTAATTAGTTTTTGTGTGAAAGCGTTACAAACAAACTTACATTCATAATTATATTTTATTTTTTTACATTTATATGCACTCCATAAAAATAATCCTATAGGTATTTATTATAATCACATTTATAATTTATATCTATTTATATTTATTATTAAAAGTATGATTTGAAATCCCTTCAACTCGACTTTTCATATGGGTTAATTCGCAGGGCACTAAAAGTTTAGTTGGAACATAAAATGTTTGATAACCATAAAGGTGTGTAAACCACAGCCATTCTGGCCTGTTAAATGCGTGGGAGCTAGTAGTAAGCTCTTGACGTATCAAAGTTGACTTGATAGCACTCGTGCATCTTCACTTGGAGATGGAAAGCTCTTCACTTGTTTTTTATAGGATATACGTTAGTTAAGTGTTAGTTCTATACATTTTGTAAAATAACTCTACCTCCGTTCTACGTCCTACCGTCTTTATGGAAAAAACCTAAGAGGAACCGTCAGTGTCTCAAAGCCTTCATCAGAAAGGTAGTCATTTCAAAAGTCTATCGCAAAAACCACTTTATGTCGTGCAAATTAGGTTGAATTTACGAAAAAAATGTGTTTGTTTCAGAATTGTCACCACCTATGTATAATTGAAGACATTTTGGCAGTAATAAAGTAAATAAATAATAAATGTGGACAACATCACATACTTTGCTCCGAATCCAAGTAAGTAGGTAGCCATTTTTATTTTGGAGAGAGAGACAACGAAGGTACCACAAAGAGATCAGAGACAACGAAAGTACCACAAACACCCAGACCCGAGAAAATATAGAAAAGTGTTTTTTCTACTTGACTCACCCGGGCATCGAACCTGACATTTCAGTCTGCTTATGAAATTATGTATTTTCAAACTAAAACCGTTACGAGAAGTAATAGGTAAGCTTACAGGTGCCATAAATAATATTCAGGAATAAATCACTCTACAAGGCCTTAGGGCTAATTATAAATTAATATAGAGCTAATTTATGAGTACCCCGAGCATAGTACATGTTTATCCATTCCAGATAATTATAATGCAAGAAACGATGGGTGTGGGGTACTACGCCTACGCAAAAAACATACCAAAGGAATGTGGTCTTACAACAGGATAGGAAACTTATTACTATATAAAACCTCACAGCGAGGTTGTTTACTATCTGTTACAATATAGGTACAGAATTATTATACGCACTCCATAAAAATTAATGCTGTATAAACGGTATAAGTACTCTTTCTTCAATTTACGGCTTTTTACAAAAATAACCAGTAAGAGCGGCTGTAAAAGATCCCCTAGTTTACTTTTAAAGCGAAATTAAATATAATCATTTTATTTTAGTTTTTTTTTAACATCAATTTAAAAAAAAAATTGTCTAAGACTTAAAGACTCTACATTTATTCATAACGTTACGAGAAAAACGACTCATTAATTGTATGCAACTTTTATAAACAAAATTAAATCCGCAGTTTATTTTATAACAACAGTACCATAAAACTAAAGAGAATAAATACACGTTGCAAAGGTATCTTAGAAAACCAGTTTCGAACAAGAACCTAGTTAATTTGTTAGTGTTTAAAGTTACAAATATGGACATAATTGGGCTCTCTCACGGTAGAAGTACGTGTATTTAGATAAAGCCTGTCGGGCAATTAGCTATGATCTAAATCTTTAATATAGGACCCCATAAAAGCTGATAATCTTTTCTTTACTTGCTCACGTTTAAGCTTATTATATTTAAAGTTGGCATTACGCCCTTTATAGAACAAAAGAAAGTTCAAGTGGGTGTCATAACTAGATACATCTTGCTTTTATCAGATCAAACTTTCAATCCAACCGGCTTCCTTAGGCCCAGTTTTTTGATCCCGAGTTAACTGAACCATTGGTAAAATATGCTAACTAATGGTTTCAAGCTTCTGTAGAACGCTTTTATTCATCAATTTTTTTTTACAAATGCTTATATAATTATCTTTCCAACTTATTTGACCATTTGATAGATTAACAATTGATGAAAAAACACGTTTTGAAACCATTAGCATATTTACCGATTGGTTGAGTCTTAGTCAAGTGACATTTCTACTACTGTTTGCGTCGATAAACGAACGTTATAATAAGATAAACATGTTACTTGGACTAGGTATTTCGGTATTGTTGCAATTTCTATCAGCGTTAACGATTTTACAAATGTCACTTGGCTACGCCCTCTGTTCTTACCAATACTTTACAGCACTACTGATCGTGTGACTGAGATTGCGATACATAATACTATGAAATTACGGAACAAGTAAAACTAGGGTAGTATCTTAATAACGTTATCGATAACTTAAAGATTTTTGAAATATATTACGATCGATTATTGGATCGTTAGTAACCGAATTTCAACATAATAGCTAAAGACGTTTCACAACTTATTGTAATAATTGGTAAATAAATTAACGGTTTAATTGTTTTAAAGGTTTGATAAAATTCTTGACTTGGCCTTATCATTGATGTTTGCATTCGCCTCATTTGCCTACGAGACGAGTGTAATTACGGAAATAGACTATGAGATAAATACGTTCATTTATTACATCAATTGTGGAACTGATTTGTGGTTTTACGTAAGAATAGTTCGTTTATAAACATAAATCTTTATGCTCTGAACCTGCTAAGTTACATAAGTTACATGATACCTAATAATTTATTCAATAATACAGTACTTGATACTTTAGTTATCAAATCGTTCTTATGAAGCGGTTAAAATATTAGCACCTTATAAGTAAAACAGTTTTTTTCAGTTCATTGATACTAAGTTTGAGTTAAAAACTAAATAAATCGTTAAATTTAAAGCACTGGCTGGATGGGGTAAGTATACTTATCCGAAGCTTTTCAATTTTAATTATAATAATAACAAATATCCTCATTAACACATAATGGTTTGAATTGATTTCACATTTACTTTCATATTATAAAAAACGAGGTAACAAATTTAAATAATAACCTTCGGCATAATTCCATGGCAACCCGTTAATCATAATTAACTTTTTATTGTTTTCAAATTAATAACTATAAAAGTATCGGTTATTCGGCTATTTGGTACATCTCTATTAGTGTGGGCGGCTGGCGATATGACTGCTTATAGAAAGGTTGTCTGCCTGTTGCGACACTGCCAGTTCCAACCAGTTTCATGTAAATAAAAATAATAAACCTATATTTGTGGAATCTGATTATCTTGTGTTTTGACTTCTTATTAATAGAGTGGAACATTGACCGCGGTAAAAAAAATAGTATTTTATCTATTATGATAATAGGTACCTACATATAGATTGTTTCCAAGGAAGAATTTCTTCATTTTTTATAGGTGCTCCTCATATGAGTTTTTATAAAAATTTTGAAAACAACGCGCTCTCTGAGGAATTTAAGTATTTAAATAAAATTACCTGAATATATTTAGGTAATTTTAATTACTCAAGTGTTCCTTATTGTGTTTTGGTTAGTGACCGACCGAAACATGTTATTTTGCCGAAACCGAAACCGAAACCGAAGGTTCGGTTTCATTGTAGTTTCGGCCGAAACCGAAACCGAAACCGAACCTTTTATAAAAAAAAAAGTCCTTAAAATGTCGAAAAAATGTTAGTAAGCCCGTTTTTTTCTAAAATTAATATCTCGCCAACCTATAATTACAAGTCTCTACTTTCAAAGATTTATCACAATGAAATTTCAGCACAGTTACAGAGGTTCTGTTTGAAAATTTAACTACCCTATAAAGTGA
Source organism: Plusia festucae (assembly GCA_950381575.1). NCBI lineage: Eukaryota > Metazoa > Arthropoda > Insecta > Lepidoptera > Noctuidae > Plusia > Plusia festucae. The sequence goes on from OX494434.1 coordinate 11,986,397, forward strand.
AAAAAATACATTATTTGTAACACAAAGTTAGCGATTTTTTAATGGTGGTATAAAATAAAACAAATTTATTATTAAAATATGATGCTCATATATTATGTTTATTTATTTTCAGTTACTTACATTTTGACTGCACGGATAGCCGAGTGGTATAGGTCACCACGCTAATTACCACTGTGCGCGACGTGCTGCGGGTTAGATCCCCGCATGGGACAAGCATTTGTGTGATCCACAGATACTTGTTCCAAGTCTGGGTGTTCTCTGTGCATGTGATTTGAATGTTTGTGAATCCCCCGCGACACAAGGATTAAATTCCTTAGTGCGGGCGTCGTTTTTATAAATAATATATATATATATATATACTCACAAATATCACAATCAGTTAGCCTCGAATGGCTAATTCAAATATAATTAGATAATCAAAATAATCAAATTGTTAATCATATAACCAAATCGTAAGCCGAGCACGACCCGAAGGGACGATGTTGTAAGTTTCGGCGCGGCCGAAAGGTTCGGCCGTTTTTGGCCGAAACCGAAACTCGGGCCGAAACTTGATTTTTTGGCCGAAATTGGCCGAAACCGAAACCGAAACCGAAATTTCGGTCGGACACTAGTTTTGGTTAATAATATTCGCACTTGTCGAATTACGTACCTATACGAATCAAAGTCATCGTCATTGATAGTTTATAAACAATAGTTCCCATATCCCTTATTATTAGAAAACAAAAGTTATTGAATTCATGCCGAAATGAGATCACCCGCATCTTGTTTTCTTGGAAACCGTACACCATTTGAGTCATTTGTGGGATAAAGTTCCTATTAATTTCTAAGAATTGTATTTTAATCGGGCGCAGGCCTTAGTATTTTCCGCGTTCTTGTAATTTTACAACCGCAAAAGACTGAAAAACAGAGTTTTAATTAAATCTACGTTTTGAATTAAAATATGTATGACTTCATTTTTATTCAGAAGCAAAACCTTATTCTTTCCGTAATACCATTTAGGTATTTAATCGTTTATTCAAAATCACGTAGGTACACACATTGTAATCTCAGGCGTCACAGCTGTCCTAAATATTTAATTAACATTTTGCTGATTTAAGAATATTGGCACGACATATTGTCACGTAGTGTAGCTAAAAGTAAAACAACACAGCGACACACTTTTGTTGTATAAAAAAACAGCTTATATACGTATTCAGTTTCTGGGGTCATCGCACTTTGAGTAGAATACAAGGGAATTGTAAAAAGGAACTCCCAGTAAACAACTTAGTAGAAAAATCGATGAGTTGGCTTAAACCCAAATACTCGTGCATCACACTATTTTGACTCATTCCGGGGTAAATAACATTTAGATGTAACTAGAAAAATTGTATTATACGTCGGTAAGCAAAATTTCAGTACCTAAGTAAGTAAGTACACTATATTACTATTTGTGTAATCAATTAAAAGTATACTGCAAATGATGTTGTCTGTTAAAGATGTAAGACATGTCTTTTGCAGTAACACAGCGAATTCTTTTAAAATAAATTAAATTAATCTCATAGTTACTTAAATAAATGAATCTGTAAACAGAAGCCAAGACGAAACGAAGCATCCTTGTAAGAAATTATAAACGAGAATTAAAATAAAACATAAACTTTAAGAGTAAACCACTGTCGCCTCGCAGGCATCCAAAAGAGACTAAAAATGTACATACGTATTAAAGTATCATCAAGATATGTCGAGCTCAAGCTATGTCGAGCCAAGGAACTTTTATTAAACTGAGAATGTCGAACCGGACGTAGTTCGTGCCAACATAAAAGTGCATTGTCGCTTTTCCGCAGAAAGAGGTACAAACAACAATAAATATGGAATATATCATTTTAATGAGAATGGGCTTCTTCTATATTTTATTGGCATGGTCAGGCTTCCAGCGCTCTATACTAGCATTGCTGTAACACGCGGTTGCATCGTCTCGCTTTTCTAGCAAGGCAAGTAGCGTGACGTTCAATTTAAAGACTCAATTTATACTCTTCTTTGAGAATAGGACTGTCAAATGAAAAAAAATCAAATCTAAATAGTTATTTCAAAGATTCAAAAAAAGAACACTAGCTTTATTATACCAAAGTTTTTTTTTAAACTTGCTGGCATTGTGTTTCACATATTATTATTATTCTTGTTAACCCCTCGTGCCAGGATAAATTCCTTGTGTTACGACCCGCTCGTCGGTAGCGCAATGGGTGGGATTCGATCCCGCAACCACATGATCGCAAGTCCGATACCCTAGCCATTAAGCTACCGCCGATTCCAGTCCAGATTTATTTAAAACTGGTGCCGGATAGATGTCTCTCTTTTTTTGGTCTCCACCCCTATGAAAATAAAATGAGTAGTCGGTAAATACAATCTTCGTTTTATCACTTGAGCCCAGTGGTAAGTTAAAAGGTAATCACGGTAGTTACTCAGTAATCGATTGCCATTTACAATAAAAGATATCGACGTAGTGACGTAACGGCCACCTATTATGTACTTCCTCGACAATCATCTTGCGTGATAGTTTAATAAATTGATTTCACAACTAATTAGATTCACTTCACCATACGCAGGTTCTATGGGTCAACAAAGAAATTACATAAAAACAATTAAAAACATTTAAATTGCCACCTAAACATTTCATAATCGTAAGCCTGCATGTAAGGTGTATGCCTATAATTTCTGGAATGAAAACTCAAGAAAGATTTCCTAGTAACTTTCTAGTAAGAAAAGCCGCTGGGATTTCACTACCTTATATATAACTCGTCTATCCCCGGGAGCAATGCGGGACACCACTATTACATAACATTAATCGAACTACCAGATGTAGATAGACAGTCTTGCTTAATACATTAATCAGCCACAAACATTCTACCATCCGTAGTTTTAAGAACATGAATCAGGCCTGAACGCGAACTATGAAGAATAAACTTCATTAACATTTCATTATAACCGGCGCTCCGGCTCTGATGAGAGATTCAGCGTATAATAAACTACAGTTGCCATACACTCAATTATACCTAGACAGCTGGCGCACTTGATTGCGTTATCTTATTAACTCGCCGAACGGCTGAACATGAAATAACATGCCCTTTGTAATACACAATTTTTAAAGGTAACTTACGCAACTCTTGAGCATAAAGAACTGAGATGTTTTACGCGTTCAATGTTAAAAGTGTTAAAACATGTTAATAGGTAAGTGGAGCCCTGTTAATTGTATTGATTGATGTGTTGGGATCTCACACTTTTCACGCTCCCAAATATGGCGGGGTATTTTTTTTTATATTACCAGTAATTAGTAATGTCAAGTCATTGATTCGTATCGCGATTGATTTGTTGTTGTACAGCTGTGTCGACGTAGGAGGTATTTAATAATAGCTGGTTTAATATAAATGAAAACTGAGTACATAATAGGTAGAGTTTGGGACATGCAGTACTGTGTCGTAATCTGATGGGAACCAGTTATATTTGATCGTAGGCGATGAAATTGCCAAATAGTAATATAGCTCTGTCTGTACTAACCGTAAGCCTTAACTGTTTATCCGTAACAACGTGTCTGGTCCAGAGTAGTAGCGAATGTGTCATAAGACATGTTATGACTCTTTGGATTGTAACAACGTTATTTAAAATTATTCTTTGCTGGTCAAATTCAATGATTAAATATTATGAATGTAATCTAGACGTTGCGTATGTTAGTATAATTAACTGACAAGACTTTCCTTGGTTGTTTTTACCCGATCGTTACAAAAACACCAACCTTCTCAAACCAAAGAGCCGTGTTAATTTAATGACTGCTGGCAAGTGCAAGAATTTTAGTTGAGTAAAAATGTTTCGCCATTAGTTAGTGCATTTTATGTCACGGTCAACTGCAGAAAAAGCAGTTTAGATTGATGCAGTTTTAAATTGATTAATCTATTGTTAGCGTAACTGAAAGCATATTGCATTGAATTAATATTTTTTGTTTGATTAGTTTAGCGTTTAAGTTTGTAACGCTTGAAGAAAGACTTGGTAGTTAGGTATAAATAATGGAGGACACATAAGTTTAAGCCTATTATGTGTATAATCTGAAGTTAAAGTCCGAAGCCAAGAAAAGTGGCGTCAGATTACAAACAGCTTAGTTTTCCAGGTGATTGACCAGATTTGGCTTTCTGCCTAACTAAATTTATCTATATCTATCATTGTCTAGTATTGTCAGTATGGTCTATGAATGTTAAATCATGGGTAACTCAAATAACACCCTTGAAAAACAATCTAATGTAGAGTGACTCGTTTGTAAAAACTCTGAAGCGGAAATCGGTGAGCATGTTGATATTAAAAGTTTAAATTAATCATGGATGAAACTGGGTCGTGTGCCCTTTTAATATGGTGTCAATAAATTGAGAAATAGATAATGAAATGTCAGTTAACTTGTAAACAAACGAGCGACCGTTCCAAGTAAATCGTTACGATATTTCTTACGCACAATTAATACCCGGGACCCTTGACTGGAAAGTCGACTCCGAACTGACCTTTTTACATGATCTGTGTCATTTGGGCCATATGTGAGGTGAGTGACTCCAAATGTCAGGTGGCGTGGTCCAAGCCCATTCAGATTACCAACATTGCCCAACGATCGGTAACCCCATCAATCAATCATACAGAGGTTATGATTATCATCAATTTACAGTATCACCAACAAAAGGGTAACTCCGATCCATGACATGTCGAAATAACTTAAAGTTCATGATAATTGTAGAACATACATATTTTGTAAAGTGGCAAAAAGTAATTGAGGATTGCGTATGTGTGCACAACTTATTACTTAAGTATAGCAATGATTGATGACAGTAGCGAGCGTTTTATCAAGTACGATTTAAAGATCCCAGTGATTGCATTGACGTGCATGAAAATTGTGTAACATATTAATGTATAAAACACGCTCATATATAGGTCAACGGGTTGTATTTATAATTTCTCAGAATGGTGTGATTGCGCGGATGTTTGGTGGTTGTGTTCCATTGCACCCGATTTGTATTAACCAGTAAGCTGAAAGTTTACTCGATGCGAATTACATTGTATTACTATTCAATACTAAAGTTTACAAAACAAAAATTTTGCAGAATTTTTAGGTCTATGAACTTCATATCCGTTGTGTTGTGGTCAAAGATTGAAATAGCTCGCAGTTACACTAAGATACTAAAGAAAAGAACCGGTGCGATAATGCATATTTTAAGGAATCCCTAAACCTCTACTATAGGAAAATTAAAATGAAATCACTATTTTGTGTTTCAAAATTATAGGTCCGTTTTGAAATTTGAGAAATACTCTAGAATGTAACTTGGAACGAAACTTGTAAAGCAATAAATTAAGAGTAACTTAAAAAAAAAGTATATTAAAATTAAATAGACCCACCCTGCTTTGCCTCTAAGTAGGAAACAGATTACCGAGTTATCACAAAGAGTTCTTATCTGTACAAACTTTGAACTCTATAGTCTATACGATTAAAGTCGTGGGCTGTCAAGTACTACAATTAAATCTGCACTCTGTATAATGTGCTAAGGATCTCAGCGTTTACAATTTACGATTTGTCGCAATAAACTGTTACGAGCGGGCAGTCCCTTTTTATTCGTGGTTGGTGCCTACGTGATTAACCGCAGGCAAACGATCCCGGAGCTGGTTAGTACTGCATACCTTTGCCGTGCTTCGCAAATTATCTGAATTATAAAAGTAACATCAGCACGACAAACAATTACCTAGTTAGAATAAAATTAATTCCTGTACATGCAACACTAATAATGAACCTCTTTAAATAGCAGTCTTTATTATCCATGTTTTATAAATTATCTTGCAGAACTAGTTTATATTTAAAATAAAGAGGTGGTAGGTAGGTAGGTACATTCAAATGTACCAGCTACGCAATGTTAACACCTTCCCTGTCCCATCACAGACACAATAGTTAAACAATGGAAATGTTCATAATGAGTCTCACGGGACAGTGAAAGGGTTAATTTAGAAGTACTTACATAAATATTTTTCTTCTCTATAAAACGATTTTCTTAAACACTCAGGACAGCTTATTTCACAAGATATAAGAAGTAGGTACCTTTGTACCTATCTAAATGCTTGTTTTGAGTAAAGAAATAAATATTACTAAATTGTTCTAAAACGCTACCAGCAGTAATTCGTTCAGTAATCTTGATCTAACTAAAACGCCATAGCGTCTGCAATGAAACTGCATCCCATAATTATGTTCCGTTACTAATATTATCTGGAGTAATATACGAGCACTGCTATACCAATACTTCACTGACAAAATGATATGAATGGCAAGGAGCCAAACGGTTTAAGCATTTATGGCAAAAATAACAATGATTGAACGTGGTAACATGAATCACTGCGATAATTCACTCTTCTGAACGTTTTCTGTAGTAACTAAGTACAAACGTACTTCGCTTTGCGTGATATTACACTAAGTAATGAAATCTCTTCCTCAAAACATCTAAGTACATCTACATTTTTATTTATATTTTATATCGTAAAGTTACCGTTGCAAAGAAAAATCATTTCTTCGCTTTCATATGGCATTTATTGTTATCATAGTAAAAGCTATGTACGGGTCTTATCTATGTGAGGCTAATCGTATCATTAGCGTCAATTGATAAGTGATGACCAGACAGATGCAGTTTGCCCACGAGTTTGAAGCAGGAAAGAGATATGTTAGTTGAGTTTTTATAAAATATCATTGTTTAGGATTCTAACAAATAACTCCCTAGATTTGCACTAGGCCAGTGGCTCCACCCGTAACTATGTATTTTTTTGGTGGAAGTATAACCTGAACGAAATTTCCTAAAATTCAGAGGGTTAGCCGTGAAAGTTTGAGAATGACAACTTTCCCATTGATATTGTGGATTTTACATTGAAATAGTGTAACATTCCGAAGCAAACTACAGTATATAAGTTTAAATGGTTTAAGGCTAGACTAGCAGTTAGTGCTTTGTGACGTCATCTCGTCTCCGTCTAAGAGGCGGCGTCTTTACTGTACCAAGTTTATTGCACTCCAAATGACAGTTCAAGTTCTTGTTATTTTTGAAAGATTGCATTCCAATACTAGTGGTTCTCTGAACTACTACACGGATGGTTTTCAAGATAAGCGCGTAATTTTGACAGGTTCTTAAAATGATAAATTTATACTTAAGTTTTAAGTACAAATGACATGAAGTTTTGTTCATACTTTCTTATCTCAACTTATTTTTCAAGACAACTCTGCATTCCATATCAGGTTATTATTTTTTTATTTATTACATCCTGTTAGTTAAGATGGATATAACGATTATTATACGACGATTCTACGTTAATGTTATTAGCTGTTAGTTTTTATACATCAAGTAGTTTGTCTAACTGAGGACCGGATATTGGAAAATGGGGTTACGCAGGAAATTTGTGTATCGATCGCCATTCACCAGCACTTCACTAGATTGTGTATTGTCAGCGTAATTAAAGATTATTATTAGTACATATTTACTTTAGGTAGATTGGCTTCTGAATGTCATTGAATGATGAGTGGTTTCAACATCCGTTTTTACCATTTATCTATCGTCATCACATTCGGTTTTTACGACTAACAATAAAAAAAGATAAAAATAAAATATTCGCTGTCTATCAAATTTAAAACGATGAGTTTGTTAGGTTAACGATTTGGAATTCAATAAATGTAAATTCAATTGATTTAGTTACTAAGTCAAAATAACTGTTTCACTTTTTACCTATACGAATACCAAATATAAATAAGTATGATATTTTATTCATACATATATCTTCATCGCACAATGGATAAGTGAGGAATGCTTTCAGTACCCATATACGAACACTGCCAGTCTGATAATCACTTTTAGCGCTCATAAAACGTCATATTTCGACGCTGAGTAATTTTGAACGACAGGATTTCAGTAATAATATACGTTAATAAAGACGGACATTTTAAAATTAACTACTTAACTACCTATATGAAGTGGTAGTTGCAAGTGTAGAGTTTTGGTATACTTGTTTACCAGCAAAAAATAAACAAAAAAAACATATGTCTGAATATTCAGTATGTTCATTCACAGTTCACACACACATAAAGATAAGGTGGCAAAGAAGTTTTTTGTTACTATTGTTTTTTAGAACCGTTGTAACTTGATTGTTGAAGTGTTAAGAATTAGGAACTATATACGATAATGAAATTGCCCAGTATTAAGCCCGTCGATTAATATTTTCAGTATAAAATGTACCCTATGTTACTCAGTAATATAGTCGCTTTTAGTAAATGATTTTTTTATCCTATCAGTATTATAGTTTCGCAGAAATTCGATTATAAAAAAGAACAAACAAGTCGATTAAAAATATCACTCGAGAACAAAAACGTTATTGTTCACGAGTTATTTATTTAAATGAACTTTTATGAACTTGTCTTGTAAATTCAAATTCTGGATGAACAATTAGCTTAATTAGTGTAGGAACAAATTAGTTGACCGGTCAGGGTTCATACTTTTGTCGGTTTAAAGTTTGATTCTCAGTCAAATGTAAGGTGAAACTCATGGTAGATATGTTATACATATTAAACTCATATTAAACCGTTAGTATGATTCAGGCAATATCATTTGCAAAAAAATATGAGGAAAGTATGAAAGTACAGGTATTTTGTTTGCTTTTTCGATCCTCTGTTCTGACGGTTTAGTAATATTTTATAGAACATAGCTGTTTCCCGCTGCTCCGCCCGAGGTCTCAATTTTTTTTAATGTTTGTTATAGGTATAAGCTATCCTATCTTTCAAGTTGGATCAAATTGCACACGGTGTGCAAATTTGATTAAAATCGGTTCATTAGTTTCGGGGTTCATCCCGGACAAACATCGTGGCACTGAAATTATGTATAATAGATATAATGGGTACTTTCCTTATAAATGTATTGCTAGATTGTGTATTGATAGGTACTAAGTTTTGCACTACTCTGGGATGCATCAGTGTATCCTTCCCTCCTTCCGATTCAGATTTAGTCGCTTACTTCAAGGCTCAAAGGATGCGATCTATTTCTGGTAGAGGCCAGATTTCTTAGCAATCGAAATTGATTCACTTGTTAAGTGTATAGTGTTTCTTTTATTCAAAAAAATATGAGTTTGCTTAAAGTGCAATTTCTAATTTCAACAGTTTTCTGATATAAATTGATTTAACAGTCTAATGAAGCACTTAAAAACTGATAAAGCTATAGATCACCGCTTTTAACTTTTGTGATTGTTAACGTCAATAATCAACTTTGTTTAATATTACAAGAATTAATTTTAATACATAATTAGAATCATTGTTAAAAGGTAATCCGGTACAAAGAACTTAACGGGTTGTTCCAAATAATATTAAAAATAAGTTAAATTTGTTATGCGCCTTTACGCGTACGATTAGCATGAGTCACTCGATATTTAACTTTAAAAATCGTAACAACTCTAGTTTTTTAAGGGGATCGAGGTTGTTGAGCCCAACCTGTATAAATTAGTCATTGATTCTACATTTCATTGGGTCTAAAGTATTCCCTCTCGCAAGTTTACTGAACAAACACTTTGATCGATGGAGCACCATGTATAGGATATGACGATCGATGCACCGCGCCTTAGCAATAACTTTTCCATTATATTTTGAAGGGTGTATGTAGCTAAACTATTAGAATGACAAAAGTTATTTAATAAATCGTAAAATATACGTTAATTTATTACATTATTAAATAAGTGTTGTAATTCATCCTCTATAAACATTTTTATACCCGTTTTTCATAATACATTACTCAGAACATTTTAGTGATAATGTTAAATCTTTACTCATATTATAAAGCTGAAGAGTTTGCTTGTTCGAACGCGCTAATCTCAGGAATTACTGGTCCGATTTGAAAAATTCTTTGTTCAGGCTCTAATTTGTCACGATAACCGACACCCACGCGGGCGGAGCCGCGGGCAAAAGCTAGTTTTATATAAGACCCTATTTAACATAGCGCTTCAGTTTCAACTCAGCCACTATCGCGGTCCACTGCTGGTCATAGGCCTCTCCCAAGTTCTGCCACAGCACCTGGTCTCCCGTCTTCCGCAGTGGGACAGGGAACCGGGGCCATGACTTATGGTGCACAATCATGGGGTGTTTGTTGCCTTTCACGCTGCTGGGCAAGTAGGTTAGTGACAGTTCATTCTTTAAAAAACGCTACTGCCTTTTCTCCTAGTTTCTATATCCCTTAATCGCCTGCTACGATACCCATAGAGAGAGGGGTTTTAAATTCTAAGCTGCAACCCCAAGGCAAACTACGAGTAGGTATTCGGGATATACAGTCATGTCTTAAATGTATATACCTACCAGTTGGAGAAGTACTGCATGTTTTTGCATTTAAATGTGATTAAGTTGTATTTATGCGGGTATGAATGAATCTTGCAGGTAAATAAAATACATATGAATATGAGTCAGAAATAAATACCCATGTTTTAATGGTTTATTTATTTGAGTTTTATACGTTTCGTGATGGTTTCGTGGTACAGATACAATGTGATTAGACAAAAGGTTTTTTTCTTTATATAATAGGGCGTTTTATAGTTATAGATGACTCTATGAAAGATCATGTACCAACCCCATCGTGGCCGGCTGGAACTCAAGAAAAATTAATTTCAAATTAAATATAAACTATGTAATTAAAAGATACGAAGCAAGTTATAGCGCATATAGCCAACAGGATTTTAATATTAAATTTACCGTAAAATACTTTTTGATATCCTTAGCTCGAACAGGCAAACAGCTTGCATGATCTGATAATTATAGCGATTAAAAATAGATGTTCATCGGTCAGTTAGTTCATTCATTGAATCAATTGCTTCCTTCCGCTCGGTCCGACTACTGACATCTTCGTGTTTTTTTCTTTGATCAATTTATTAACCTTCTCAATCTTGCGATGTTAGCCATTTGAAAGATCTTTACGGCCTCTTTGTCAACGTACTTTTTTGTATTGTTTTATTTTTCTTTTATTATAAAGCAATTTAGCGAACATTCATTAACAATTCATTGCTTAGAACGTGTGAAAGTTCGGATGTAATTCTTCAATCTTTATTCAAATATGAATAGCTTAATATGCATGAATAATATTCAGCTCTGCCATAAAAATATATTAAGCTTATCTGAAGAGTAGGAACATAGGTACATAATCTTGGAATTATTAAAACGATTTCCCATTAATATTCCTATTTGATTTATTCTAAAAATATATTGTAATTATTACTCGTCTATTTGAATTAAATTGCTATTCTATTAACTTGAATAGTTTGAAAGTTTGTCACACGAATAGATTGAATGACTAATTAATTATGCTCTGAATTGCTTTAGTAATTAAGTAAATATTATTTAATTGTGGTTGATGCATTCTCGGAAAATTTGTGTTGACTGGTAGATAAAATTGTTTAAATAAAATAAAACAATTTTTTATTGTACAATCTGGCCTACCTGCTCATCTCAGAACTACTAAAAAAAACACCTACCCTTCGGAACATTTTTAACGAAAATCTTATTTAATAAAAATTAGTTTCAATTAGTTTTAGTTTATTTCGCCTATCAGCAGACATGATAAGTTCTTAAATTAATTTAAAATATCAACGCGCAACCGGTTCCTCACCAATTTGGATTCAAGAAATAAAAATATGACACTCACCCTTTTTTCGTTGCACCAGTTGCCTCCACATCTGACGCATTCATTGCAATTTAACTCTGAATTATCCTTCGAACATACGTTTCCGAAAGCTTGATGAACCGAAACGACCACCAACACATAAAACCACACACTAGCCATAGTTCTCATAATAATTTAAACTAAGAAAATATAAAACACTATTTTAATATTTAAAAGACGAATAAAAATGGCGCTTTTTTTTGCGATCTCAAAGACGCGGCTCGTGTTCGAAATCCGAAATGCGCGCGCTCGAGCGTACGATTGGGCACAGACTGTAGAGCACGGAGAGCGAACCGAGTACTGTCAGTATACAGCCGGTGTGTTCACCCGCGTCTCAGATGATGATGAATCATAGTCGCGGGCTTGCGAGGAAAATTCGCGGAAATTACTTTTTACGAGACGTCGGTGTCGCGTCACTGTGTCGTAATACCCACTTTATCATAACGTTTGAAATCAAAATTGATTATATAATTCCACTAAGGTTGACAATTTCTTTTCATTTGATTTATTGTTAGCTTATGCTTCAAAAATAATTTTATGGGTTTTATATTAGAATACTGCAAGTACAATAAAAAAGCAGAGTAATGGATATAAAACTAAAAGTCGGTTAAACAAATTGACTCCTCCTACTTGCGCGCATGTATAAACAAAAAAAAATATATTACCAGTTTTTCGAATAAAAAAAAACGTTAATAATAATTTTGGTATGCTTTCATATCATTTTTCATATTTAAAAAATAAAAGGAGAGTCAAATCTTCTACACCAGTGGGGTTGAGGGGCAGACCCTCTTTGATTCAAAGAATCTTGAGAATTGGCAGCATTCGCGGATGCATTGGAACGGCTGAGATAGACAACGCGGGCACTCGTCGGCCGCTTGAACGTTGCTCAGCACGTAGTGGGTCGCAAACAGGAATCGGATGACCTGGTGAGCGAGACGTCTAACGAGACGGAGTCACAATAGCCCCCCCCAAGCGTATTGTGCTTCAAGTGGGGTGGTTTCAGTGTATACCCACCCCAGGTGTACTTTACTGCGTAGAAACGGACTCCCCATACTCACTTCGAAACGAGCGTATATAAACAACGCATTACGAAAACTTTGATAACGCGATTCAGGTCTTTTGCTAGTATATGCTAAAATTATTACTCAATAGTTTTTATATAGATATCATATTACCACGTTGCATATTTACGATCAAAATATAACACGTGTTGTAGAAAATAAGCAATTTTTTGTAAGCCATATGCGATAGAAATATATGAAACAGACAGGAGCGACAAGAATGGCAAATACGGGTTCAAGTTTTGAGCAACAGTAACGCCATCTCGTATTGATTTGGGACACTATGTATCTTCATTTTTTTTTGTCGATTTGGGTCAACGTTTAGGGTTCGAATTGTTATTGAAAGTGAACAGTCATAGTTTTGTTGTTTTATTGAAGGCCCTATATAATCCCTTATGATTTAATTAACCGATTTCCTTATAAATTGTCTGTCCTTGTCAAAATTAATAAGAATATTTTTTTAGTTATTTATGCATAATCGGCGGTGTTGCTAATAATAGGTAGATGGTATTAAGTTTTAGCTAGATTTAGATTTGTGCGATGGTAGGGACAATGGTAGGTATAACAGAAAAAAACTTTATGACCTACATAAATCTTATTTATATTGGTACTTATAAAACACTTTTCTTCTAGTGGGTATATAAGTAAGTTTAAATAAAATTATATTTGGTAATATTTGTTTTTGTAGATCTTGTTAAACGAAAATATTAAATGATGATCCTAATTACTACGGTAATTAAGTTCATGTCATATCATTACTTATGTATAAGTTGTGCTAAAATAACGCTAACGAGTTAGTTTGCTTATACTGGCGTATATTAACAACCTACTTGTATTACATTGAAAAAAAAAATGTTTTAATAATAATCTAATTTTGAAACTCTTTTTTGTTTACTAGGGGTCACGCCCCGGCCTTGCACAGTCAGCAAATTAATAAATGCCTATAATTATGGATTAAAGCTTCTTTTGGAATCACTATGTCTATTGCTAAAAACTAAATTTAACTCTGTTGCTTTTTTAAAAGATAAATAAATAAATGAGGATAATATAATCACATAAATTGCTCCGAATCCAAAGTAAGTAGCTAAAGCACTTAGTTTGTGTTGTGGATTCAGGGACAACGAAGGTACCACAAACACCTAGACCCGAGACAATGTAGAAAAATGTTTTTTTTTCTACATTGACCCGTCCGGGAATCGAACCCGGGAACACAGAACTGGTGAGACCTTGAAAATTGGTGCGTACGTTACTCGACCACGGACGTCGTCAAAGATCTAATCACACTGGCAGCGGTAGCGACTTTGTGTATGTGCGACCCATATTGATAGAGTTAAAAAAACTACGTTTATGGTTGTTTTTCTTGATTATTATCTACTTTATACGATGAAAATCCACTCTGTATTTTATGAGGACGACTGGTTGAGTAGTCTAAAGACATTCCATCTCGTACGACATGACCTCTTTTGATTTGATGCGGGGGATGAAAATCTATAGATTTTCAACCCACGCTGAGGGTACGTCGCGTATGAAGATATGTCGGTCTTACTCTAACCAAAACACTCACACCTACTAATACCATGCTTCATTAATCCATCATCAAAAACGAACACGTTGGTAATTAGAATAAAGGATACTAAAAGCCGAATACTGAAACGTCAATTAGTTTGAGGCCGCCGTTAAGCTCATGCTGTCTCTGTCACTTTAAGGTGTGAAATAGCGACAGGTATAATAATATATTTATGAAAATCTTAAAGTTAATTTGTGTGGAACATCTTAAAGTTAAGGTAGTTTTCGGGGGAAATCACATAAACAGAGTAAAAAACATTGCAGATCCAGTTAAAGGTAACTTAATTGTTTAGCAGTGGTTTTTATTGCTCCGATTACATTGCTTACAGAAAGGATTAGTACATATTTAGATACAATAGCGCTTCTCCTGGCGCAGTCGGGTAATAAGGATTAGTATTCAATTTTGAACTCGTTGTGTCGACTAACAAAGGGATTATAAAATAAGAAGATCGAAAAATGGTTCACAGTTTCTTTACAAAATATCTTTTTAAAAAATTTAAAGGATTAATATTGAGTAATTCCAGGTAGGGGCATTATAATAATTGTCTTTGTAAATGCCGCTTACAAGAAAGCCTTAAAACATTTAAAATACCACGATATTTAAAAAAATACATACTTACTTTTATTATCGTTTATATTTTATATTTGTTTTAAACTTTTTCTTGTTATCGTAACACAATGCGCTGTTTTCTTAAACCGTAATTTAATGCGATTCAATATTAAAGGGAATTATCGCATATAAAATGAAATAGACTGTAGTATGTAATTGGCCAAAAATCTTCTATGTCGGCAAGTAGGTATTAGTTAATAAATAAAATACAGAGGTACGCAAACCGTGAGACATGTCAGAAAAGTTAGGGGCTCTAAAAATATCTTAATTGATTTACATAATTATAAGGAGGAGCGCATTCGATTCAAATAAAATCTCTCAAAAATAATAAGATGAACTTTTGATGAAGATTATATGATTTCAACGATGATTTTTGAGTCCGCTGTAATATTAAAGATTGATTGAAATCATATCTAATAATTTATTTGTTTAATTTATATGTGTGTTATCGATGTTCGTAATCGAGATAGCAAAAAGAAAGACAGTGTCCTAATACGGGCGTTACTTTCCGAAATGCTCTAACTATTATTGCTATCCTTGTCACCCATGTAATTTACTCAATAATGGCACGTAATGGTGCAAGAATCCTGAATCACGACATCAAAGTTTTCGTAACGCGTTATGCATGAACATGTTTGTTTGGGCAAAAGAATGGGGAGTCCGTTTCTACACAGTGAAGTACACCCGGGGCGGGTATACTCTGAAACCGCCCCACTTGGGAAGCACAATACGCTTTGGGGGGGGCTGTTGTGATTCCGTCTCGCCAGATGATTTCTCATACCAGGATATCTTTACCTGTGTGATCCAAGTGATGCCAATGCAACGTTCAAGCGGCCGACACGAGCCCGCGTTGCATGTTATCGAATACGAAGCGCGTATGTTGTCAAAGCCAATCAAGATTCTCTGAATCAACGAGGGGTCTGCCTCTCAACACCACTGATGTAGAACCTTTGACTCCCTTTTTGCATACTATTTTTTTCCCATCTAGATCTAGATTGATACAATTAAGTAACTCATATGTTGGCTTTTAAACGGATATTTACCAAAATAAACTGTCGAATAAATAACTGTTTTCTCCAAGAATAATAAACTTAATATTTAACATTCCTTATATATTTAGTTTATATACAATATAGTTTATTTACGTAAAAAGTTATATTTGAAGCTTATAGCAGTGGTAAATGACAAATAAGTTTAGAGGCAGAGTTTTACTTTGCTGTTACAGTTATTTAAACTGTGTAAATAAGAATTATGGTAAGCAGCAGTTTAAGGTGATACCTCCAATGTGGCCCGCGAAATTCAAATTTTCATGTGTTTTTTGCAATTTGCTTATCAGTGACAAGTTGTAACTTGATCAAAATTCGATTCGCGACAATAACAAGTATAATTTTAAATATAAAAATGATCATAACATGTGCTCCATTCATTCTCACAAAGATTAGTCTAAAGTAAGTAAAATTTCCGAAATCTAACTCATTTTCAATTATTCTTTGTGCGAGCGAATGGAGCGAACGTTTTAATCATTCTTATATTTGAAGTTATATTAGTTATTGTCGCGAATCATATTTTGATCAAATTACAACTTGTCACTGATAAGCAAATTGCAAAAAACACATGAAAATTTGAATTTCGCGGGCCACATCGGAGGTATCACCTTAAGCGTATATGATTGAGCAGTTTAGATCGCGCATTATGCTGTTTTATATGATATTTATTTATTTAGTACAGCCACATCGTTATACATTTCAAGTATGTCAATTCTAATCTACTTATATCTATTCTATACTAATAAAATCGTAAAATACCAGGGCTTCAGTATTTTTGACTGTGCGTTTGTGCGCACTAATCTCAGGAATGAATACTGCAATTTGAATGCGCTTTTCACTGACACATTGTGGCAAACTTCTCACATCATTTAGAAGTTGTTTCATTAAAATCGGTTTACAAGCAAAAAAGTTACGGTCATTGGAATAATACGGGCTCTATGTCACTTCGTTCATGTGAGAAAATAATTTAAATATTGCGTGCTTAACAGAATTAGGGCCCAAAAACTATATATATATATTTTTTATATCTATAAAAAATTAAGTTATATGTACGAAATGCAAAAAGGGAGTCAAATATTCTACTGCAGTGTGGTTAAGAGGCGAACCCCTTGAAAAGAATCTTGATTGAGATTGACAGCTCGGCTCGTGTCGGCCGCTTGAACGCTGCATGACTTCACTTAGATCTCATACAGGTAAAGATGTCCTGGTATGAGAAATCATCTGGCGTTGTTTCATTAAAATCGGTTTACAAGCAAAAAAGTTACGGTCATTGGAATAACACGGGCTCTATGTCCCTTCGTTCATGTGAGAAAATAATTTAAATTTTGCCATTCTCGGAGCTCCAAAGGATCGGAGTCGCTGGCACAGCTAGTATTGCAATATAAGCACTAATGTATACGACCATTAAGACGTACATAACATTTATAATTAAAAAAATAACAAGAACGCAATATTAATTTAGATGTAGTTACAATATTTAATAGTCATTTTTATATAACATCCTGTGACCACTTGTCACACAATAAAACATTTTGATTTAATTTAGGTAGGTACAATCATTTATCTAATTTTAATCTTTGAGACAAACTAGCTCTGTATATCTGAACTGGTTAGTTTGATCAGTAGATAATTATGTATAATTAGTAGTAAGTAATTTACATTGGAATTTTAATAAGCTAACATTATCAATTATATGTTTAACTTGTGTTGTTGGTTAGTAAGTACGAATGACATCTTTAAGTTACCTTATTCTTACCTAATTCCTAGTGTATCGAGAGGTTTTTCTTCAAAAGTCTCTACCTTTTTATTAATCATATAAGTACATGGTACCTTTATTTTTATTTTAGGCACCGACGGAAAAAATTAAAACACTTTTTTTAGTAAAACAACAATTTAGCTCAGTTTTTTTATTCAATTCAATTCTTAATACCGAGTTAACTCAACTAATGGAAAATTGCTAACTTATGTTTTCAAACTACGGTAAGTATAACTTGTTTATTCATAAATTTTTATTCTAACAAATGATTAGGTACCTCCTATCCAACTTATTTGACCATTTGATAAATTGACAATTGATGAAAAAATGCGTTTTGAAACAATTGTATAGCATATTTAACCATTGGTTGAGTTAACTCGGGATCAAAAAACTGGGCCTTAGTAAAACATTTTTAATAAAGTGAGGACGAAGTAGCCTAATGGCTAGGGTGTTGAACTTGCGATCATGTGGTTGCAGGTTCGAATCCAACTGATTGCACTACCGGAAAGATCCCACTCGTAACACAAGCAATTTAGCTTATTTATTTATTTATTTAAAACTTTATGTACAAAATGGTACACAAGGTGGACTTAATGCCACTAGGCATTTTCCGCCAGTCAACCTTATCATGAGGGGTTATCAAGAATACTAGTAATGTGCGATTTACTTTGCTAAGTAGTACGCTTTTTACAAAAATATATATTATTTTTTTCTATCATTTGCCGTTGACCTATTGCTAAAAGTCACTTTTTTCTAAACGTTTTAGTAATTTGAACGCCTACACAAAATATCTTCGCAACGAGTTGTGTTAACGACACTCTTTACACTCGTTTTTGAAGCAAAATGTACTTCGTTAGTTTATCTGTTTCTTCACAACTTCGAAATAATTTATCATTATTATTATGTCAAATTATAATAATTTGACATTTTTGGTATCGTTGAAAGCGTCTTGATTGTCCGCTGGATATGTATATTAAAGAATATCAGCTGTGCCCCGTGACTTTATCCAAGTTATTCACTGAAATGAGCTTTTTTAATTTGTGCGGAACCTTAATTGTTTTTTCTGAAATAAAAGTAGCCTATATATAATATTACGTATAAATCAGGCTATCATTTACACAAGTTTTTTTTCAATATTACTAGATATATGCGGTCACACAATAGTGTAATCCTACTAATATTATAAATGTGATAGTGTGGATGTTTGGATGTTTGTTACTCAATCACGCAAAAACGGCTGAACGGATTCAGATGAAATTTGGCATGCATGTAGTCTTTGTCATGGAAAAGAACATAGGCCTTTTATAACAATTCCTTTAGTAGTTCCCGAGGGAAAATTGAAACTTGTTTCCGAGCTAAGCCGTAAGAAGACAGCTTTGAAATTTGGTATTTTTCTCTATTACAGCGCAAGCTAGGTATAACACGGGTGAAGGTACTTAGATGGACAATGGCCCCGATTCTGTTAAACACGTACTAAACTAATTTTAATCCATCGGTATCTTTTTAATTTCTTCTAATTTAGAAAAGGAAAGAAGAAACCAAATTTTAAACTATTGAGATACCGTAAAACATAGTGTGAGGAAAGAGCGGCTACAGATAACAACTAACTTAAAAATAGCAAACTTGGCTGTTTTTACGTTTTTGTTTGTTGGCAAATTTGTATGAAAATTTTAGGCGGAACTAAATTTGACAGCTCTTATTAAGTCTATCCTTTTCTAATGATGTACAAGTGAAACAGATACCGATGGACTAAAGTCAGTTTAGTGCGTGCTTCACAGAATTAGGGCCCAAAAACTATATGAACCTTCTTATATAAAGTCTTCTTTAAAAAAAATTGAAGTAATATGTACAAAATGCAAAAAGGGAGTCAAATATTCTACTGCAGTGTGGTTAAGAGGCGAACCCCTTGAAAAGAATCTTGATTGAGATTGACAGCTCGGCTCGTGTCGGCCGCTTGAACGCTGCATGGACTTCACTTAGATCTCATACAGGAAAGATAGGCCTGGTATGAGAAATCATCTGACGAGACGGAATCACAATAGCCCCCCCCAAAGCGTATTGTGCTTCCCAAGTGGGGCGGTTTCAGTGTACCTATACCCGCCCCGGGTGTACTTCACTGTGTAGAAACGGACTCCCCATTTCCTGACCCAAACAAACGTGTTCATGTATAACTCGTTACGAAAACTTTAATGACGCGATTCAGGACTCTCCCACCACTAATGAGTGAATTACTTGAGAGTGACAAGAATGGCAATAATAGATTGAGTATTTTGACAACACTAGCGCCATCCTTTTCCTATTTTGACCACTGTCTATTGTTTTTTTTATCTAGGTGATGCGAATGTTATTGTTGAATGTGTTTTGTTTTATAACGGTCTTCCGCAGTTAGACACGAGAGCAGCTGTTACTGCTTCTTTGGGAATAGTTTATTTATAGCGTGATGAACCTCAATTTTGATGCTTTTTAACCAACTTCCAAAAAAAAAGAGGGTCCATTTTCGACTGTATGTATTTTTGAATTTATACTTCTTTAGCTTAACGCGTTATGAAAAAATGATGAGAATGAAATTTTAAGTTGCGCGTGCTTCACTGTAAAGTACAACTTCTTACGCGCGTACGTTAATAAAAGCACCCATTTTTTTTTATGACTCATATGTATTTCAATGGTAATGTATCTTAGCTGAATGAGAACTGAGAGCTTTATTAGATTTTTTCAAGTAAATTTCGATGACTTCTATTATTTAGTACATAAAGATATACTTAAAGTAAAAACCTAAGCAAAGATATCAAAGCATGATTTTTATTTAAAGGATTCGCGTACCGAGGGTTCCGTACAAACCTAAGTTTAAAACTATTTTTATTATAGGTATGATGTACATACATGATTAAAAGTTTTTGGCTTTAGCAATTTTTCCTTTATCTGTGTACCAAATTTCAAGATTCCAAGTTCACAGGAAGTAGTAGGTTTTGATTCCCTTGCGAGTGTCGAAAATTTCGGCATAGACGGCTGTATCTAATGATTACGCTGGATTAGAAGTTTAATTTTTTTCACAGCTCCAAGGGACAGTAGACCTGAGTATTTTAATTTCTGCTTGATACGTCCACGCGTTCCTGAGAAAAAGGGTCATGAGTAGTCATGACAGACGGACGGACGGACGGACAACAAAGTGATCCTATAAGGCTTCCGTTTTTTTCTTTTGAGGTACGGACTAAAACGAACGAAAACTAACAACTTGAATTTGGTACAGCTCAGTCAAATATAATGCATTTTTTTTCTATTACTTTCATATTGATCGTTTTATAAATACAAATACCTATGCACACGCGTAAACTTTCCGAATTTACTTCATGTCAATATTTTTTACAAAGAAATTGTTGCATATTTTTTTTACGTATGAGAAAGAAATTAAAGGTTCTATAGAACAGTACGTGCAAAGCATTTTTACTGACTGTGCTTTGTTATGGTATTTGTTAAAACAATAGTAGGGGTCTGCACCAAGTCATTAACGTATTGTTACTTAGGCCCAGTTTTTTTATCCCTAGTTAACTAAACCAATGGTTAAATATGCTAACTCTCAGAACACAAAAAAACTTTGGCAACCCGGGATTCTTGAACTAAATTTGGTGTTCTCGTTGTGCCGAGTTATGTTTTAAATTTCGGTAAAACCCTTTTTGTTTGTCAAATAAGTCGGAGTTATTATTTAACCACTTTTTAGACAAAAAAATTATGAATTAACATTTTCTACCGAAATTTGAAACTATTTGTTAGAATAATTATATATTCGTTAACCGATAGAACCATTGGTTGGGTTAACTAGGGATCAAAAAACTGGGCCTTAAAGGGTTAAGAGAGGCTTTATCTCTTTCAACTTACTAAGTATATTTTTAAGTAAAAAATCTGTTCAATGGCCTAAAATGAATATACTAACAATACCTGGTGACTCTCAGAATACAAAAAGGCTTTGGCGACCTGGGATTCTTGAACTAAATTCTGAATCGTGCCGAGTTATGTTTTGTTTGGACTTAGATAACAAACCCCGGATATACGTTCGGAATTAAAAATAAATTTGAGTTAAAACCAATACCTCGAATGGTATTCTTTTTTAGTATTAAAACGGAAACAAATCCTTAATTAAATACTCTTTAAACGCCCCTTAATGTAAAAAAGAAAATATCAAAGTGCTAAAAAGGGAGTCAAGTATTCTACATCAGTGGTGTTAAGATTGACAGTGTACTATAAAGTAATTAACTTGAACTCGGGCCCGCGATGGGACCGCGACCGTTTCAAGGACCGTCAACGTCTTACGTCACATACAAGCAATAGCAGGTACGCGAATTCATCTGGCGAGCGATCACAATAGCCCCCCCGTAGCGTATTGTGCCTCTTGTCAAGTAAGGAGGTTCCAGTGTATACCCGTCCCGGGTGTACTTCACTGTGTAGAAACGGACTCCCCATTCAAAGACCCAAACAAACGTGTTAGTAAACAACACGTTACGAAAACTTTAATGTCGTGATTCAGGATTCTTGCACCGTAAATGAGTAATTAGTATTATAGTTTGAATCTTTCGGCAACTGTAACGCCATCCCGTATTGGTTTAGGACACTTTCCATTGTTTATTTTTAATGAGGATATGGCATTGTTGCTGATCCCTCTATACGCAAACTAAACTAAATTTAAACCATTGCTGTCTTTTACTATAAATGAGTATTATAGTTTGAATCTTTCGGCAACTGTAACGCCATCCCGTATTGGTTTAGGACACCTTCCATTGTTTTTTTTTAATGAGGATATGGCATTGTTGCTGATCCCTCTATACGCAAACTAAACTAAATTTAAACCATTGCTGTCTTTTACTAAAATATAGCGTCAAAAAAGGACTGCAACATCAGCTGACTTAGAAATGTCAAACTAGTTTCGCCTTTAACATCACAGTGTTTTTAAAGCACACGTTTTTACTTTTTGGCGAATTTGTATGAGAATTTTAGTCGGAAACAATTTTTTTCTTCCAAAAAATTACGTACACGTGAAAAATGATACCTATGGCGTCAAAATAGTTAGTACGTTTTTAACAGAATCGGGGCCAATGTGAGCTTAAATGTCATTGTTTAATGAGGACGGGTGAGGTAGTGTACACATAATTATAAGTACTGTGATTAACTTGATGCTTTTATTAACATTTGAGAGTTGTATTCACAGTGATGTTACTATTAAGAATACCGAGTTTGCTGGAAATGACCTGCATAATAAAATGCAATCATTTTATTCTACAGTCAACTTTTCGCTATGATGCTTAATAAGTCACATCGACTGATCTCTTCCTGTAAACGGGGTTGTTGACCATGGTGGAGGGCGACTCGTATAGCACGTTCATACTGGGCTTGGAGTTGTCCTGTTCGTGCTCTTGCTGGAAGCGCAGATACTCGCGACGGTCGCGGGCGTCCGTCAGCAGCTTCCAGGCTATCAGGGTCCCGGCTCCTACTAACAGGAGGGTTAGAAGAAATATGCCGCCGAACACTGAAATAAAAGGAAGATTATTTATGAATGTGATTTGTGTGAATTTCGTTCGTTATTCTTTCATACAAGATTCTGCAAAGATTTTGATGGAACTTTACAGTATGTTTGCTTATATGTCAGAATAACATAAGGGCTTATATTTTTAAGATCTAGGGCTTTATTCACTAAGGCCCAGTTTTTTTATCCCGAGTTAACTCAACCAATGGTTAAATATGCTAACTAATGGCTTCAAACTTCGGTAGAACGTTTATTCATAAATTTTTATTCTAACAAAGGGTTAAATAATTATCTCTCTAATTTATTCGACCATTTGATAGTTTAATAATTGATGAAAAAACGCGTTTTGAAACCATTAGTTAGCTATTTAACCATTGGTTGAGATAACTCGGGATCAAAAAAATGGGCCTAAGTCCAAGCAGTTAACGTACTGTTACATGTCGGGTTAAGAGAGGGTTATCTCTTTCGACTTACTATACTTTTGAGAAAAAAATCGTATATACTAACACTAACCGGTGACTCTCAGGACATAAAAAGATTTTGCGACCCAGGGTGGTATCTGCGTGATGCTACGTTACGTTTTGTTAGGACTTAGGCCCAGTTTTTTTATCCCTAGTTAACTCAACCAATCGTTAAATATGCTAACCATCTGGTTTCAAATTTCGGTAAAACGCGTTTTGTTTGTCTATCAAAGGGTCAAATAAGTCGAAGAGATAATTATTTAGCCATTTTTTTTTAATAAAAATTAATGAATTATTATTAAGTTTAGTTTCTACATTCGGCGCGCAGCCGGCCAGCCGCCCGCGGTGCCCCGAGCGGCGTCACGTCGCCGCTGCCATGTCGGTGTGACTCGGC
The DNA here is from genome assembly GCA_950381575.1 of Plusia festucae. Lineage (NCBI taxonomy): Eukaryota > Metazoa > Arthropoda > Insecta > Lepidoptera > Noctuidae > Plusia > Plusia festucae. The sequence continues at coordinate 12,010,508 of OX494434.1, forward strand.
CCTAATAATGAATACCGACAGTTTATAAAAATATACTTACTGAAATATGTTTTAGCACAATCCTTTTCATGTGTAACAACTAACTCCACAGTGTAGTTATCATCGTTATACCGGTACACGAACGTCGTATAACAACCGACCTCAATTTGCACGTTGTCACACTGTTTCCACGTTGTACTGCTGCTATTTAAATACTCTGTGGTCATGGTTTCCAAGACCACTGGTTTGATTCGATGGTCGCACATTAGACAGTCGTCTCCTCTAATACGCTGGCACTTAGCGCAAGCTTCTAGCTTCCTGCATTGAAGTTTGTGGCAGTCATCACACGCCAACATTTCGCAGTTTTTGTTTTGACGTGTTCTAGCGTCCCATTGTGCGGGCGGATCGCATTTGCACACACCGCAGTCACAATTGCCGCGTTGATTACAAATCTGTAAGAATTACAATTAAATTGATGTTTTAAAATCTCGACAACATTTTATATTGCGCGAGCTGATAAAATCATCAAATTGGTCGCTTACTTTTGATAGAGTGCCCTCGACTAGCGACTCTGTAATACTTAGAACTAAATCAACTGCTATTCGTTTTTTATTTCATTCCATGTTTTACGTTCTTTGTTTCCCAAAGTTAGTGGCAAAAAAGGTACACATGTTTTTTTGTTTTAAAGATTACTAGTAGTGTGGGTCGCACATTACTATCAATCTCGTTAACCCCTCGTGCTAAGCTAAGATGCTTGTGTTACGAGTAGGTTCACGTCGGTAGTGTAATGGGTGGGATTCGAACCTCCAACCACATGATCGCAAGTCCGACGCCCTAGCCATTAGGCTACCGCCGCCGCTTCATTGTCTAGCGTATACAGATAAAGCATATATAAAAATTGTTTGGGACAAACTTATTTGTCATTTACCACTGCTTTATGCTTCAAATATAACTTTTTACAGTTTTTACGTAAATAAACTATATTGTATATAAACTAAATATATAAGGAATGTTAAATATTAAGTTTATTATTCTTGGAGAAAACAGTTATTTATTCGACAGTTTATTTAGGTAAATATCCGTTTAAAAGCCAACATATGAGTTACTTAATTGTATCAATCTAGATCTAGATGGGAAAAAATAGTATGCAAAAAGGGAGTCAAAGGTTCTACATCAGTGGTGTTGAGAGGCAGACCCCTCGTTGATTCAGAGAATCTTGATTGGCTTTGACTACATACGCGCTTCGTATTCGATAACATGCAACGCGGGCTCGTGTCGGCCGCTTGAACGTTGCATGGGCATCACTTAGATCACATACAGGTTAAGATGTCCTGGTATGAGAAATCATCTGGCGAGACGGAATCACAACCGCCCCCTCAAAGCGTATTGTGCTTCCCAAGTGGGGCGGTTTCAGTGTATACCCGCCCCGGGTGTACTTCACTGTGTAGAAACGGACTCCCCATTCTTTAGCCCAAACAAACATGTTCATGCATAACTCGTTACGAAAACTTTAATGTCGTGATTCAGGACTCTTGCAGGTAAAATCAACCGTTTGTGACATACATGAGCAAATCAGACAGGAGTGACAAGAATGGCAATAATAGTTCGAGTTCTCGGCAACAGTGACGTCATCCCGTGACGAGTTAGGATACTGTCTATTGTTTTTTTACACGCTTTTTATTAGCTTCACTTGTACCTATGTATGTTTGTAACCGACTTCTTTGGGCCCGATTTTGACCCACTTTAAACGGCCAGATTTCGTTCAAACTTTGTAGATTTATCGAGGACCGATGACAATACACTATTTTGATAAAATTATTTCTTTTTCAATTTCCAAAATATGTTTTTTGTTAATTTATATAATTTTCATCTATGGTAGGTAGTCGATAAGGTAAGAAACTTAATTTTAATTTTTTATAATTTTTCTCTACAGTCGATAAGACAGGACAAGATGTTAATTTTAATTTCCAATAATTTATCTTTAGCCGATTTCTCAATATTGACAAATTTTCGAATACTAAGGAGAATTATAATTCTACAAAACAAATAATAGTTTAAAAAAACAAAAAAATCACGCTTTTATAAATAAACAAAACTAAAAAGTAGAAAATAAATAATAGTTAAAAAAACTAAAAACACGCTTTTATAGAAAACCAAACTTAAAAAATAGAAAATAAATTTTAATAAATTTAAATTAAGAATTGTGTTAAAAATTTCAATAAGTACCTATAAATTAAAAATAGTGTAAATAAAAAAATAATGTATTTTATTTAAAAAAAAAGCGTGGGGTGTTTTTTAAGATTTTATCAAATTGATAATCACTCTACTCATATCTGTCAATAAAATATTTATAACTATTGACACCATGCACCCTACACTTTTTTTTAAATATTTTTTTTATTCTCACTATTATTAATTTACCTACATTTATTGAAACTTTTAACACTATTCTTAATTTAAAGTTATTAAAATTTATTTTCTATTTTTTAGTTTGGTTTTCTATAAAAAGCGTGTTTTTAGTTTTTTTAAACTATTATTTTTGTCCTGATTGGAGTTGAACGTGTTATTGTTAATGCATTGTAGAAGTAAGTAGTTGTCGTGTAGTGAGCATGCATCTCTATTGTTTATGTATTTTATTGTATTCATGTAATCAGTGGTTCAATTATTTAGTTATTATAATATGTTTTATTTTAGACATTAGCGGACCCGTCCTAGCTTCGCCCGGAAAAAAAATCACCACGCTGTGATTGATCTATCTCAATTTTTATTTAGCTTCGTAAGATATTTTCGAAAAGTTACTAATCTAGGATTTAATGTACCATAAAACAAAGCAAGTCAAATCATAGTGACTAACATTTCTTTTTTAATTTACGCCTGTTTACTTACTTTACCAGCACCTGTTTTACAATCGGCTTTTGACTTAAAACAATCGCAGGCGTCTCCAGACCATTCTGTATTACAGAGGCACTTCCCACATTCGCAGCTTCCGTGGCCGTTGCAAGAAAACCCACCGGAACCTCTTGGGCAACTGTCCTTGTTGCACTCGCAAAATTGGCCTTCGTATCTATGAAAAATGTTTATTGATATTATTTTTTGGTAACTATTCATGGCCATTTTTTTAAATCTAAAGGTTCGTGTGTTAATGGAAAAGTATTTTTTTTTCAGTAGGCACTTGAAGCCCGTTCCAACGTTATAAAATACCTCCTGAGAAATGAATGCGGGGCGCATAACCCTTCTGATAAGCATTTCCGCACTTCTACAATTGATTTTTCAACATCCATGGCGTCGACTGGAGTTAACAAAGAGTACTTCGACACTGAAGAAAGCTTACCTGAGTCGACATGTGCAAGAACCACAAATACAGGATCCTCTTCCACTACAGATACTCGTATCACCATTAGCAATACAAGTTGAGGTGTCGTTAAATTTATTGTTCTCGCTTTTCACGCAGGCGCATCTCTCACCGTACCTACGATATAACAAGTATAGAAAGTTTTTTTTTAATACTTAATTGTATTTATTGTAATCTTTATAACTTTTACTATGAGACTGATACAAACATTGTGAAAAATAAATCGACTGCCCCATAAATACAATCCGACAATATGTACCGAACAGCCGACTTCTACACCACGATTTTGGACTTAGTCCCATTCTAAAAGTTATTCACAACGAAGAGTACAATGCCCTCTCAAGAGGTATTGCGTTTATTCTGTTACATGTTGTGTAGCAAGTTGATGGTACAAACATGCTTGTATTTTTTCTGACTTAATATTTTAGGTTTATTTCAAACGTCTATTCCAACACTTTCTAAGTCATAATGAAATCGGACATGAATACGGAGATCTCCTTATGACTTGAAAGATCCAGTTTCAAAATTGCAAACCTATTTCGAGACTGGATCTTTCAAGGAGATCCCTTATATTCCCTTCTTTTCCTCCCATATTCCCTTATTTTTAATTTAAATAATTACGCTGAGGCTTATTAATCGACTCATACTGTGCGTGATGTTTTTAATAAAACACTTTATACCTTAAAATAAAACTACTGTTTAAACGTATTCTACCGCGTTTTATTTTGATTTTAGTTCCTGATGTTTCAATCCTTTGCAAAGGCGTCAAAATAAACCGCAATAGAATCTGTTTAGAGAGTAGTATGTAGTCGCGTAAACATTTATATACCTTTTGCCGCCGCAGCTGCAAACCCCACAGATCCGTTTCTCTCCGTAGCAGAATTCAGAGTTTTGCTCCACATGGTCTTCACATCCACAGTTCTTGAAAACGTCTATATCAAGTGTAAGTTTTTCACTAATACCCTCAACAGCGATGTCTATCAGAACATTATTTTCAATATATTCTGAGACTCTTACAGTCCCTTCTAATTGTTGTTCTTTCCCGATTTCTACGTCACATTCGCTTCCACTGCTGTCCAGTGTGCAGTCTGGTTTAAAGGAAATTTCTACATTCTTCTTCTGTCCTGACTTCACGTTAACCTTTAGTTTGATTTTTGTTGAAATTTTCTGGAATAAAATCGAACGGGTAAGCAAGTTTGAATTATGTCACTATTATTATTATAAATGTAGTTCACTTACCTCATAAATATCTTTTAAAATTTCCACTATGGCATCACTCTTCATTTTTTTAGTGTTATAGCTTATCAACTTTGAACCACTAACAACTCTGCTCAATGCATGATAGATGTACTGTACTTTGTATTCAACGAAGAAAAGGATAATAATATCGTGTTCTCTTGCAAGTTTATCTATCATGCCGACAGAGGGGTAGTCCATGACTTGTTCTTTGGTGTAAGAATTGTTTTGAGTGTAACATTTACCGTCGTAAGGTTGAAACAAACCAGCAGATTTGCCGTCTCCGGCTGCATGGTATGGTCCATCAGTTAAAAATATTATGATCTTTCTGGATTCGTTTCTCCATCCTATGATGTCTTTGCAGGTCATCACCTGTGACAGAGCATCGAGTCCGGCTTCTTGAATATCTCTATTGATTCCACGGGGCGTGCTGGCTATCAATTCTTTAAATGACTTGAAATCATCGCCTAGTTTTAAACGATGTCGGAATGAGTAAGTTTTCTTAAATGATCTGTAACTGTAACTGTGCCATTAGAATATTGTCGGGGTATAAAAAGAGTACGTCTGTTTAATTTTAGATTATCTACTTCATTGTTTCTTTTATTAAATACTAGCTTCTGCTCGCGACTCTCCTTAACAATTTTTATTCTTCCCACGAGAACTATTCGAGAGGTCGGTATAGAAAGTACATGTCCTTTTCCATAGCATAGGTGACATGCATACCAAATTTCAAAGCGGTCTGCCCTCGGCTGAGCTCGTAAACAACGAAATCGAATTCGAATCGGGATAAAATATAGCCTATATTCTTTTCCATGTCTAAGGCTACATGCATGCTAAATTTCATCCAAATCCGTTCTGCCATTTTTGCGTGATTGAGTAACATACATCCAAACATCCACACTTTCATATTTTATAATATTAGTAGGATATAAATATTACATATTTATGTTAATTTGTCACTAACATATTACATAATAAGCTATATTTGACTTACTCCGCAAATGGTAGCACTCTCTTATCAATAAACGTCCCCAATCCTAAATTAACGTTATTTGTCATTTTTTTAATAGCCATATAAATGTTTTCACTTTGAGTTTCAGTATCCTTTTTAATAGAATCCATTGAATTAGATGCATCTAATAGAAAATATAGATCGACTGGATAATCTTGAGCGGGTTGGAAAGAAAATGTGAATTCTTGTGGCTTTCCCGCCCGTAGTTTTAACTTGTATCTTTGAGGTTTAATTTGGATGACATGGTCCGAATTAGAGCTGAAAGGTTGATTTCTCGAAGCATTAACATAATGTGCTGGGTCTTCAAAACCTTTTGGACACCAACTGTCGCGGCCAACGTCCTGCGACCTGCATCGGGTCCCATTGAAATCATTCTAGAAGAATAATTATGTTAAAATAGTCAACATACAAATGAAGGTCAACAGTATTTTTCAACGACAACTTCCTCTCTGGGCCAGAAAGTCGGATAAGTGGTTGTTGGTGCTCGCTAGTTAGGTCAGTTTACAGTATACCCAAATTAATAATGCGCATGCAGATCTTCGCTAATTGTCGTATTCCCGGAAACACCCGAATCATTGAATCGTAAGAGCCCTAAACATGCATGAAGAAAATGCACTTAACCACTCTATATACATGTCATATCGTCTTCCGACGCTCGGGGAATACGACCGTTGGCGAACAGTGACGAAAATTTCTTTGCGCATTATCACTTTGGGAGACCTGTACTAAGTTTGGATTCAACGGAAAATAAGGGGAATTTGTTTAGCGGCTCAGTCTATAATATAATTTATGTTTTTGAGATAAGAGTAAAAAATGGTAATGATAATTTGCAAGTATAAGAACAAAAGAATCAATAAACTTTATTGGAAATCAGTGCCCTTTGACTGACCGAAAAAAAAAACGGTGGTAGCCTAATGGCTGGGGCGTCGGCCACACGATCATGTGGTTCACGGTTCGAATCCCACCCACTACACTACCGACGTGACACAAGCATTTTAGTTTAGCATGAGATTTCTAGCAATGTGCAACCCACAATATTAGAAAGAAAAATATATATCCGATAAGAATTGATTAACACAATTCAATTAGTACATATTGAAGTAATTAAATTTAAACTGACTGGAAAAGATAGGAGTACTTGATTTAACTTCATTTTATTATATTTTCCTCAAATATTGATGTTTTTAATAATTGTTATTCAAAAGTAAATTACCTTTGCGCACCAAACGCAAACATTTGGATCCCTGATGCATTCTTGACAAGTTCTCTTCGATTCACAAGAATTTGAACTTAAAATCAAGTAGTTTTGTAAACTTATAACAACGCACAACAGTATTGATTTAGCCAACATGATTCCGCCACTGAGTGACGAAACTAAAAATAAATCATGGATAAAACTTAACTCCGGTGATGTCAAACATTGTAAAGGGGAATACAGAAGAATAAAATGCAGTATAGTATCTAATAATTTTGCCGTCGTATGCAAATTAATTGGATACCAATTTTTTTTACACTCGGTCAACTATAAACATACTTATATATTTCTAAATAGATACATATTATAGATAAAGGACATCCAGACACAGAACAAACGATCGTGCTCATCACACAAAGATTTGTCCTGGGTGGGAATTGAACCCACAATCTCCGGCTTAGCAGTCAGGGTCATGAACCACTAGACCAACATGCCCGTCAAATATCGTAAGGCAACATGTGCAACAGGTGAAGAAAAACGTCGTCTCGTTTGGAAAAATGGATTCCACAATTCTTAATCTGTAATCACCGATTTTAAATTTAACACACCTTCACAATTTAAAGTAAATTCTCGAAACTATGCTTGTTACATTAATGAAACACTTGACTTCTACTATTTACGTCTACTCCTTCTTAGAAGAATAAATCTTCTGTTGCCAGACTTTCTCAAGAAATAAAAAATTGTTTTGTTCACTTGTTTTAATATCCAAATCATCGTGTATCATTTTGTGCATCATCATCAGCATTTTTAATAAATATGTGATGCACAAAATGCCACTCATAAACACGAAAAGTAAATTGAATTCCTAATTTACCTTTTAAATTCAATACCTACTGATTTATTTTGATCCTGACATGGTGACAATGGGACAGCTCGAGAGTAATAACTTTTCAAACAAAAAAGTAATTTTGCAAATCGGTCTACAATTGGCGGAGATATCGGTAGACAGACATAAAAATACCTAAATTAGAACATAGTATCTCCTCTTGTTGGAAGTCGGCAAAAAATAATAGTTAAAATTGGTTTGGAATCTGGATCGCCATGAATAAGTGTTGATGATCAATGTCAAATATTAAAAAAAGATATTCACCCAGCTGTGAGACAGTTACAGGCTGATATAAATTAAAAGCGGTGCTGCGTACACGCCTTTAGCAAGCATTTCCTCATTTGTGGTTAACCTGTTGAAATAATACAATATTTTCCCGATCCATCTGTAGTAACCAATCCACGCTATTAACAGTTTATTTGTAGGAAAGGTTTAACAAGCCACGGTGGGTTTAAGGCCTAATGTTAAAAGTTGTTTCACAATGAACTTACTAATTCTATTCTTCTATTTTTGTTTTAAGTATGTTAAATGTGAAGTTGATAATTGCAATTTCGGGACATGCGGTGATTGTATTAGTTTTCCGCACGATACCTGCGTTTGGTGTTTCGAGGTAAAGTATTAATAGTTTTAGTGAATCAAGATCTATTTTGCGTAGATCTATTTTCATAGTTTAACCCCCTCTTGAAGTCTCCACTCTCGCTCCTCCGTGTTTTGTATCTTCGGTTTATTGAAAATTTAATCTCACAATTTCTGCATTAATATGTTAGTCAATAGGGATATTGACTAACATATTAATTGCTGAAATTGTAGTATTGTTAATACATTGAGTTATAATTACCGAAATACGTCCTTAATTGTTATTAACTAATTGCTGCACTACTTTTTTTAGGATAAAGTCATAGACCGCAGATGTCAGTCTGTTAACACATTAAGTGGTACGAAATCATGGTGTAAGGAAGAATTCATATATAACCCGACTGCTGAAAAAAATGTTACCCTAGACAAAGGCTTCGAAGAAAAGATTAATGATATAAACGTCCAGTTTAGACCCCAATATATTAAAATAAAAGCGAGGCCAGGGGTTCCTGTAGGTTTCAATATGTCATACTTACCGGCTGTTGACTTCCCCTTAGATGTTTATTATCTTATGGACATCTCTTACACAATGAAAACTAAAGTGGTTTATCTGAAGAACCAAGCGCTGAAGTTACATGCATACTTATCAAATTATACCAACAATGTTAGGCTTGGTGTTGGAACTTTTATCGAAAAAGCTGGTTTCCCATTCGTCGCTCCTGATATGTAAGCATTCATGTTATTTATTATCAATTTTAAATTTAATTTTTGTGACTTCTTCAAAACAGTATTTTTAATTCTTCTTCCGCTTTCAGGAATATAACTCATGCTTTTAAAAATCTCGTCCCACTTACAAAGAATATGACATTGTTTACATCGAATGTCCAAAGCATTCAGTTTGGATCAAATTACGACGATCCAGAAGCAGGATTAGACGCGCTAATGCAAGCGATGACATGTGACGAGGAAATCGGATGGAGACCAGGTGCGAGGAAGATTATAGTACTGTGTACTGATTCAACATACCACAGCGCTGGTGACGGTAAAATTATTGGCGCACTTAAAACGAATGACATGAAATGCCACTACAAAAACAATACGTACACCATGGAGTTACAGTTGGACTACCCGTCTGTTAGCCAAATAAATAAAGTTGCAAAAGATGGGAATTTCCGAATCATATTCGCTGCCACACCAAACGTTAAACAGGAATATGAGGCGCTCGCGTCGCAGATTTTAGGAGCACGTTACGCGATATTGAAAGACGAATCTCACGTTATAAGTATAATTAAAAAAGTTTACGATGTAAGTGAATAAGTAAATAATTTACCTACATAAAATATACTTAGATTTAGAGGTTAAAGTTAACTTAATATTTCATATGTTTTAGGAAGCAGCCTCAACAGTTCAGCTAAATTACAATTTACCGCCTTTTATTCAGCTAAGTGTTGAACAAGACTGCAAATCGATACCGACCCGAAACTGCGCAAGTAGTAAAGCTGTACCGCAAGTATCAATACCAGCGACTCTTACAGTAAAATCATGCCCATCCAACAACGTACTCAAGCATACGGTAAACGTATCAGTTGTTGGCTTGGATGAAAGATTAACCATTGAATTGGATATCGATTGTAAATGTGACTGTGAGAAAAATAGCACTGGTTTAAGTCCTAGATGTCAAAAAGCTGGTGAATATCAATGCGGAATTTGTAAATGTAGACCTGGAAGGTAATATATATAATAGTAATCTAAATAATATAATAGTAAATTCCTGTTTTTTTTAATAATAAAATCCCTTCTCTATATGGGAAGAGGCCTGTGCCCAGCAGTGGGACGTTTATAGGCCGGTATTATTATTATTATAATACACACAGTGAGGTTAATGCATAGTATCAAAGCTTGAAAAATGAAAAGTGTGTTAGATGAGTTTTTTTATATGTATATCTAAACATTTTATTTATAGCTACGGTGCCAATTGCCAATGCAATGGATCATCAACAGATCAGAAAGATTTAGACAAATGTAAACTAAATGAAGACGACTCCCGATTGTGCAGTGGAAAAGGCGAATGCAGGTAATTTTAAAGTAATAATAATTATAACTTCCGCTTGAAAAAAACGATGTCATGTTGTAACCAATAACGTTGACTAACTATAAAACTTTAGTTTTCTGTGAAGTCAAAGAAAAAAATCTGTGTATTCAAAATCATCAAAATTGGTAATTATCGTACTACTAAGAGGAAATGCGGGTGTTCTTGCTTCCATTCACTCTTGAGCTCTTGACTGTTTTCTCCGTGGTTTATGCACTTAGAGCTATGATTATTTCATAGATATAAACTAGTTCTCTGCCCCTACTTTTTTCTTTTAGTCGAAACAATATTTTAAAAGAACTTTATCAACATGCTTATTTCGATTTCAGAGACGTATCTATTGCATAAGTTTGGCTTGTTGACTGGCCTGTTGGTCTAGTAGTTAGTGACCCTGTCTGCTGACCCGGACGTCGTGGGTTCGATTCCCACCCAGGACAACCATTTGATAGACTAAACATTCATTCATTCATTGGTTGAGTTAACTCGGGATAAAAAAACTGGGCCAAAGTAGGTATACTTTGGTCGAACCACTCAGCCAATGCTAGGTTGGGTATAATTGAGATAAGCCGTGAAAGCGATACAGACAGTTTCTTTTGTAATATTAGTATTTTTATTTGATTTTTTATGATTGTAGGTGTGGCAAATGTGAAAAATGCGAAACTGGGTTCTCGGGTGCATTTTGTGAATTTGATGATTACTCTTGTCCCAAACCAAATAAGCAGCTTTGCTTTGGGAAGGGCCAGTGTCGCCGCGGTCGCTGTGTGTGTGATGCGGATTGGACTGGCGATGATTGCAGCTGTCCTGTATCAAACACTGCCTGCATTGATCCCTATTCGAAAGAGGTACGTCGTTGATTTTAATGAATTCCTGTTTATCGCACCAAGTCGTCATACCAGCAAAATTTCTACTTTCTATTTACTGTTCATCATGAACTAGTGATGTGAAAAATGCAAAACTTTATCGATTTGTACTTTACACCGGCAAAACAAGAGAGGTTTTCAAATCGACGGTATATATTTTTATGCAGGTTACTTAATCCCGGACCGGACGTAAAGGCTCCGGTTTCCCAGTCCCCATCCACTTCCACTCAGACGATGCGGGAATGCCACTGGGTTGTTTAGTGGGTATACTGGGTAAACCCGGAGAGCCCCACTAAACCCCCCTCATTATGCGTAATGCATTTTTTCTCAGCGTCAAAAAAAAGGTTACTTAATCCGATTCCAAATAATCTTTTTCTTTACATGAGTGCCTCGACGGATATCCTATTTTTCATTACTTGCAAACTAAGGGTAGATGTCTCACAGTTTCTACTGTTAAAATCCTTGTATTGGGTTAAGTTAACACACATTATTGGGTTACATGCAGTTTTTTTTTATCTTGTGTTTTAAGGGCTTTTATTCTTGGAACATGCCAGTCCCGTTTAGTCATATACATATAAGAAGTACAACTGCACAATCAACATAATTCTATACTATTCTATAAGTAACATCTACTATTCTATAAGGATCTCACTGACGCGTCAACACTTTAAATAGATTGATTGCAGCAGGCGAAAGGGGATCGGCTAGTATTACTAGAAAATTCCCAACATCCATCATATTACATGCAGTTAGAAATAGAATTATAAATAAAATCAGAATAAAAGATTGAGATCCATTGTTATTTAAAGATCATGTTTGTTTACTAACCATAGAAACCAGAAAAATTATATTGAGTTGAAACACAAAATTCAACAACAGAGACTTTCAGGGAGGTTCTAATAGGCACGACGTAGAATTTAGTTCAAGAATCCAGGGTCGCCAAATCTTTTTGTGTTCTGCGAGTCACTGGGTAGTGTTAGTATATAAGTATTAGGTCATTTAACAGATTTTTAACTTCAAAATATAGTCGAAAGAGATAAAGCCTCTCTTAACCCTACACGTCACAGCACGTTAACCGCTTAGACTTAGTGAATAAGGCTCCAGGTTCGGGTAAGTTTGTAGCACTATTGTAGTAAACGACGGGTCTGTTGGTCTAGTGATTAGTGATCGTGTCTGCTAAGCTGAAGGTCGTGGGTTCGATTCCCACTCAGGACAAATCTTTGTGTGATGAGCACGATCATTTGTTCTGTCTGGGTGTAATTTATTTATAGTATGTATGTTTTTAGAAATATATAAGTATGTTTATCAGTTGTCTGGTCACCATAGTACAGGATCTGCCTAGTTTGGGATTAAATGGCCGTATTTGAAATTGTCCCAAGATGTTATATTATTATATTATAATTAACTAAGTAATTTTATTTCTTTTTTGTTTTAGATATGTTCTGGGAATGGGGAGTGTAACTGTGGCAAGTGCATTTGCAGCCAAATAAGCGGTAAAAATGAAACTTACTCCGGTGTATTCTGTGAATCCTGTGATGAATGTGCTGAAAAGCGCTGCTTAGAACTAGAAGACTATGCTTACTGCAATTACCAGCACATGGATAATAAAACGTTTTGTGATCAAGAATATAACATAACAACTGCTATTGATGTACATTTTGTTAATAAAACTGAGATTAACGGTCCTTTATGGTACATGGCCAAGTGGTGTAAAAAAGAATTAGCAAATGGTACCTCCATAGTGTTTAAGTACCAAAACTTGAATCTTGTGATTCAGACGGAACCCCAGTTTCCACCAGAAGCCAATATGTGGGGTGAGTATTTTATAAATGAATCAAGCAATAGGATTTCAATGTTCCTTATTGAGATTTCTGGGATGCCTCTGGACCTCTCTGGATGGGGATTTTAGAGCCTAAGCTAGTGTTACTACTTAATCCAAGTTTCATTGTTAACTCGTAGTTTTATTGGTACCAAAGAGCAGTCGGTGCCATGAGGTCGTCGATTGTTACAGCTTTTTTATCTAATCTTTGATTGAAGCTATTTGTTCATTTAGGCCAACCCTATAGAAATTCAGTACCGGCTCAAATATTATATAACTTAAAGCTCATACTAAATATACCCTTTACTACCTTAGATGAATAACTCATAGATGGAGCAACAGCGTGTCCGCACATGGAACAGATATAGTTGCTACTTCAGTCTCTTTTCTTCCATAGCGAATTTGTATCTTAATTTTGCTCCGACGATAAATATCATTTTAGCGCTCCATCTATAAGTTCTTAATCTTAGCCCTTTACCTATTTTGAGCTCATTGTGCCGCTAGTATCTTGTTTCAGAGATTACTTCCTACAAATAAAGTCACAAACGTATGTTAGATGTAATGTAATGTATAGTTAGATTAATGTTAAGTCAGTTTTCGTTTTCTGTTGCAGTTGCTGCGGGCTCAGCAATAGGAATAGTGTTGCTAATAGGAATACTGACAGTCATAATCTGGAAGATTCTGGCTGACCTACATGATAAAAGGGAATACGAGAAGTTTGCAGCATCAGCAAAAGCCGAGGGATTTGATGTCTCGACTAACATTCTTTACGAACCGCCGTCAGCCGACTTTTATAATCCAACATTTGACCCCACTCACCGGTGATACAAGGAAAATATCACTTTTAGTATGACATGTCTAATAATATTTAAGGAAAATATCAGTTTGAAATAAATACTGACTTATTATTTACACTTTGTTTTATTCTAATTAAAATCACTATACCTACATTATAAAACCAAAGTCCTCCGTCCCGTCTGTCTGTCTGTGCGCAATAAACTCAACGTATATACTGCACTGCACGTATATTCATGCTGTTTTCACCCATAGATGGTGGTGATAGATTAGAGACTATATCATTTATCATCTTTTTGTTTAAATTGGCTAATCAACATCCACGCGACCGAAGCCGCGGGCATAAATAAAATCAACATTATTCTTTGATTTTAATAATTTATCGCATTGTTTAAGACTAATTTAGGGATTGCCATGACGATTCCTAAATTATGCTGGATTCATGATGGCAAATGACATATCTCCATCATGTCAATCTCCATGGTCAACATCATGACCATGTCAGTTGGTGAAATTTTGAGTGACCGACAGGGTCCACGATTGATTCCAAAGAAACGTTTGCCACCTAAGCCTTATAGTGGAATGCGAGTATTTGTCCAATGCAAAGTACTGACCATCACACAACACTTACTCCTTCGTGATCAGAAATAAAAAACATTTATCATTTTATAATTTAATACTAAAAATTTGTACCGTATCCCTCGCGTAAGTTAAATAAATATGTAATAAATTATATAAATAAAACACATATAAAAAGAATTTAAATACCCTTCACAAATTTTGTTACAAAACATTCACAGCAGCACACCGACGCCGTGCATGTAAATAAGTTTGCTTCTTGTTCTACAGAACATTCGATATGAGGATTTGTCATCATGTCGTATAAATTGCATTTTTTCAGTGTCCTTTCAAAATTTCGTGACGGATCCTTCCGAAGGATAAAGTATCTCCGATCTGTCGTCAAGTCCTTGTGTTTGTTTAGAATTCGACATTCTGTACTATCGAAGCTTGTGTGCAGAATGTCAAATTCCATTTTTATTCATGTTTGTTTTACTTTTTACTAGTGCGAGGCAGTTGTCGGTCCAACGACCTACGTAACCGGGTAGGGGGCTCATCGTTGTAGAGTTTCCTTTCCCGACGTTCTTCGACGTCCAGCCTTGCTAGGACTGCCTGGAATTATTTTAAACGATTATTATCCTTGGTTTTGCTGCTTGTATATGAGAAAAAAACCGAAGTAGGCGCTGTTATTAGCTCAATGTGATAACATCAAATGCAATCAAGCAATGCATTGAAAATTATAACCTTCGTATTTTGACATCATGATATGGGAATATATCTATACTAATCTTTAAGTACTAATATCTATAGGTTTACATCGAATCCCAGAAGTCGCAGTAGACGTAGGTAACTGTTTAGGGATATTAAATATTTGTTTTATAGTTATTCATTTATTCTTCACAAATAAGCAATAGTTTCCGACTCCAATTTTAAACGCGGACAAAGTAGGGTACATGTTTTAGTCATTTATTAACTGTAATAACCTAACAAGGAAGATTATTTAAAATACCTACGTTGTTTGGGACAAATACAATCATAATTAACAATATTATAAGTAGGCAAAGGAAACTTGTTTACGGTATATTGTCTACACCGATGGTATCATATTATTTATGTTATTTTCAAAGAATATATATTTTGAGAAGGACTTTAATTAATTTCCGGCTTATAATTAATAGTATTAAACAACCACATATGGTTGTCCTTTTCACTATATCACACTGTACCTAACAGTGATAATTTAATAGGTATTTGTTATGTTCGAGACAAAATTCTATAGGTATAGGTAGATTGGTAATAAAATAATCCGTAAAGATGTATAAAATGATTGTTCAAACCCGATTGCTTTCTTTGCGGGGGTGCGGAGTTCGTAACGCGACGTTGGTTCCTTGTGATGCTAGGTCCCCAGCAGACCGTCGGCTGCTCGCTTCCATATCGGAGCCCTGGGTGTTGCAGCCACACCTGGGATTAAACGACAAATTTGTCAAAATCAAACAAGCTTAACCATATTTCTACAACAATACTCAATTAAATCGGAACAGTGGAAACAGTGCAGTGTTATCCCAAATGCTTGCAACTATTTTTTTCTTCTTTTTTAATATTTTTGAGATTAGATCGTTAAAACCAGCCTATTCGAATTTAAAACTATCAAAGCTTCAAGGAATAGATCAAAAGCCAGTCTTTTTATTTCATTCCTAGTCTTTGCTTGCAGTGCAACAGAATTTTGATGGCGGAGTGGTATGGTTACGTCATCACCTGTCACAGTGAGACCTGCAACTTTGTTCCTCGCATGGGGAATCAAATTGCGTGACCACAAAATAATCATAAATCGTAGTTTAACTTACAGTGAAGATTTTTACCATTATCGTATAATACTTATGTTTGAGAATAGGGACGCTAACATACGCAAGGTCTTTCTCAGCTGCGGTGTTGGGTGGGCCTACTGGCAGGGCTGCGAGGTTCCCCGCATGAGGACTGCAGCCTCTCGATCCGGTGGGGGTACTCCGACAAACCGCTTCCCTCACCTCTTGCAGGCGACGCCTTTCTTCAGCTACTTTACGGTCTAGTTCCGCTACTATTGTTTTAATCATTAAGTAAAGATTACATTAGGCGATGAAAATTCATGAGGTGATCTTAACGAAAGGGAATTCATTCATAATTTTGACACAGCTAGTTAGGTATTTAATTGAATGTTTGATGTGATTAATAAAGATTTTGATGGACATCGGCTAAGTTGGGGTCAACTTCCAGTCTAACCAGAAACATTTTGATGAATAATGAAAGAAAATGTAACTTAGCAAAGAACTTACTGTGTTGTTGAGCGTTTCTTTGTTTACTCATCAGTTCGCTTTCCAAAGAATTTATTTGCTTTTGAAGCGCCTCTTCCTTTGACAGTTTCGTTTTCCACGTCCGACACACTTTTAGATGGAGGAATGACAACTCTTGGGCGTCCAGACCCTGAAGACCATCAATCTTAATAGGTCCCTGAATGTAGTGTTACACAAATTCTAATTTTTGGCGCGAAATTAATAATAAATAATTAATTGTCCGGTACAACTATCAGAAAAAAATACGAAGAAAAGAATAGAACTAAGGGAAATTAGTGTAGTTATTAGTGTAAATATCATTTGCAATTACATGGCGATATTAGGTAATTATTTGGAAGGCTCAACGAATACGAATTATTGTTACTTTGGTTTATAGGTATGGATAGATAAAAAAAAATACTAGCTTTTGCCCGCGGCTCCGCCCGCGTGGGCGTCGGTTACCGCGGACAATTAGCCTATAGCCTTCCTCAATAAGTGGGCTATGTAACAGTAAAGAAATTTTAAATCGGTTTAGTAGTTCCTGAGATAAACGCGTTCAAACAAACTCTCAACCTTTATTATATAAATATACGGGAATAATTTAAAAGGAGTGCGGATATTCAACAAGGTAATCAGGTGCATAAAACTGAACAAGTTTCGCAGAGGAACATAGGTCGAAATCTTAAAATTGAAAATCATCAATCATTTCATACAAACATAAGTCACGTGACCTGTCAGTTTGAATTGAAGTTTATTTTCAATTTTATGATACTTTCGTCATCTCGTAAGCTGCGCTTGCGTGCTCACTTATGCATTTACTTGCAAAAATCTAAACACTTCTAAGCCTACTGGGTAACATAGGAGCTAAAGTAGAGTGATACGTATTGAGATGGATTAAGGTAGAAGATATTCTCTTTCAAGCATTAAATTGGAAAAGTCGACAACGGACACTGAACAGTACAGTCTATGTAAAAATATTTGGTATGATTTGCGTGTGTCTAAAAATAGCAGAAAGTTACAAGTTAGCCTTACTTCAACGTTTCCATTCACAATCTTGTTAGCGATGTACTTCATGTAGGTATGTTCAGCCATTTTACGTTGCTCAACGTCTACTTGTTCGAATATGTTGCGTATAGTATCAGATACGTTGACATCCAGAGAACAAGTACAAGGGCCATTCGATCTCGATTTCGGTTTCACGTTGAACGCTTCCACCGTAGTCTTCGTCAACATCTTGGTCTCTCCTCGACATTTTTTCCTCTTTTTAGTTTCTTGTGAAGTTATTTTGATAGGTTCCTTTATAATGTATATAATGTTAAACGTACGTGAAAATAGCACAACGAAAACTAACTACAATATATCTAAAGGCAATATAGCACATAAAACTAACCTAAATAAAATGAAAATGTGACAAACCTCATCTAAACATGCTGCGCTACTATCGAGAGCCTTGGTCTTTAATGCTCGGTTTTCTTTTTCCAATTTCTCTGCCTTCCTCATTGCCTCCATACTCATTGTTCTAAGGTTCTCAACTTCATTCTCATGTAGTTTAATTATATCTTGTAGTGTTTCCTCGTGTAAACTCTGTATGCTTTTTACACCTTGATTATGTTCATTAATGATACTTTTAATATTACTGTCGTACTGTACTTTAATAGCTTCGATTTTTTTCTTATAATCCTTTTCAATAGTTTCTAATGCTTTTGTTAGAGAGGTAATTTTGTTTTCATAATCACTATTTATATCTAATTTAGCCATAATACTACGTTCAGTATAGGATTTTGGTTGACTTTTATCGCTTGATTTACTTACAGTTGAAATAGTTTTATATTCAGTGGATGATATCTTAAACTCACTGAGCCTTGATGGACTAGAATCAGACTTTTCTCTTGTCTTTACTAAATTAAATCTTTCGTCACTTCTAGATTTTCGCATCTCTTTATTTTCATAATATTTTACAACGTCAGGATCAACTTCGCCTTGCACGGTGCCCAAAATGTATTCTAGTCCAAAGTTTTGTCTTGTTCCAATTTCAGGGGTCTTTTTACTTTGTTTAGCTTTTAATAAGAGAACATCAGCCCCCACTCTAGAAAGCTTGTGATGCGAATCACTTTCAAAAGGTTTTGATGTTTTAGTGTTTTTCCTAGAAGCTTGTGAATGTTTTTGTTTAGATGTACCACTATCAGTTTCAATAGCTTTTGTTTTCATTAACTCTGGTCTTGCTGTTTCATCTTCCGAGCCTACTCCTAAAGAGTTATAAGAGCCTAAAAATTGATTATCATCATTTGAAATTGTTGGCAATGAGGGAGTTCCAAGCTTGATGTTTTTGCTATCTACATCATCATTTAGTTTTGTGTCTGAGTCGGATAGCCTTTTAGGTGAGGAATAAATAGCAAGAGTATATGAGTCCAACGATTTTTTATCACCGTCAGAAGAAGTAACAACAGATGGGGTTTCGACTCCGACTCTAGGCAAATTAATTTTCAGTTTGTGTTTTACGCTGTCATCCTCAAGGTTTTCTTCGTTTTCTCGAAAAATATAAGAATTTTGGTCAATTTGAGTCTTAGGATTAGTTTCCATACTTTTTCCTTTTTTTGTAGGATGTACTGTTACTGCTTCCACTACTATTTCTGAGTGCCCCTTGCCTGACCATGTGCTTTTTCCAGGCCCTTTGTTATTGGCATTGTTTTGATTATTATAGCTACTTTCACTGTCGTTGTAAATAACAAATAAATCTTTATCTGTTGATTTTTCTGAAGATGATCCACCGATATTTTTGCTTTGTTTATATTTTCGAATCATATTACTTTCTGTTTCATAATTTTCTTGGGTTGGATACCCAGTTCCAATTGACTTTCCTTGACTCTGAGGTTGCATTTTCTCACCGATAATATTTTCCGACTCATCATTACCTTTTGAAGAATTGGTATACATAGATTGTCTATTATAGATATCGATTAAATTTGTGCTTTGTGTTTTCGCATTACTATACCTTTTGCCAGATTTATGAGCTTTTCTGGAGTGATGCTCAGTAGATTGGGCTTTAGTTGCCTTTTCTTTAGGTTCCTCGTTAGTGATACAAGATATAGATTGTTGTTCCAATCTTCCTGGACTTAACCGTTTCATTTTATAATTTACATAACTGCTTTTGACTACATCAAATGTTGGTTCTATACTTGCGGCTAATATTTGCACTTCGTTTATTAGTTGCTGTGCTTGGTTTACACCCTCGGGTTCTGTGTGTTTTTTATCTAAAGGTGATTTTATTTCCATCATATTCAAGCTATCCATATGATCAACGTACTTATCTTTTGTTTCACCCATCATTACACCTGAGTCTACGTAGAACTTTTTACGTTCATTATGAACCGACTCTTTATCCGTTTGACTTCCCATATTTCGATATGAGTCTGAGGTTTGAGCCTGAACTCCCGCATTGCGGCTAGGCTTTTTCTTCAATGTCTCTAATTCTTGTTGCATCTCAATAACTTCATGAGATTTGGCTTCTAGATCCACCCTTATTTTATTTATTGTTGTTACTAAATTGCTCTTATCTTCCGTCATGTTTTGCAGTTTTTCTTGCAAGTCGTTAATCTTTTGAATAGATTTTTGGTAAAGTTCTTTAAGAGTCTCTAGTTCTTCTTCCAATTTAGAAATGTAATCCATTCTTGATTGGTTAATATTATCAAAAAGTAGTTTTTGATTTTGCATTGTTGCCTCTAGGTCATTAATCACAATTCTGTCGTTAGCAATTTGCTTTTCTAGTTTTTCTTTAAGGTCAAATAATTGCTTTTCCATGTTTTGCCTATCTTTTATTGCCTCTTCTTTTTCATTTACAATTTTTTGTTTTTCTCTTTCGACTAATTTCTTTGCTTCATCAGCTTTGCTTAAAAGCAACTGAGAAGATGTTTGAACTTTTAACAAAGTCTGTTGTAATGATGTGCTCTTGGAGTGTTTGTCATCTAGAGACCTTCTAATCCTCTCAAGAGACATTAAGACATCTTGAACATCGCAGTTATCTGGCACTAAAGCACTGTCACCTACGCTTTTCATTTCGAGTTGCTTTATATCTGTCACAATAATTTCCTTCTCATTTTTTAATTGTATTAATTGTGAAACATATTTGTGTTCATCTTGGGAAGACTCTTCTGATTTTATTTTAGTTACGGATAGCTGTTCCGAAAGCATAGAGTTTTCTTGCTGAAGTTTTGCCAATTCCATCTTCATATTATGCGTTGCCCTAGAATCTAAACATGACATTAGATTAGTGAAGCGGCAGGGTTCATATTATTTACGGTGCTGTGACAAACAAAGGAGGATCAGCATTTTGACCTAACGGATATGGATATGTTTTTTTTAACTCTACTGCTTTCTCCCGGAAAGCTTAGCGCTATTATAGTGCTCATTAAAGGTCTATTGGCCTGCGCCGGATGCATATCACGCATGGCCCACAACGGATTGACCCAGGGGTATGAAACTCCCCTACAAAAATGAGATTCAAAAAATTTCATAGAAAGTACCGCCATCTAGTATTCAGGGTCATCAGTTATCATCCGGATATCGACATAAATGACAATAGAGGGCAGCAGCTACTACTAGGCATAAGCTGAAGGAGAATATTTGCAAATAAAATATTTTAAATACATCTTTCTAACACGTGTTGGTCTTTTCAAAATGTAATTCAATTTAAAAATATAAAGAGTAACAAAATTAAATTTGTGGAAATATATACTTAATTTAAACCGCGGCAACATTATGGCGAAAAGTTTTCGTTACTGACAGCCATATTTGAATTATTCTCATAATCTCATTTTCCAACTTTTCCACTTGTGTTTTGTTTTGTTTCGGTTTTTTGTTTAGTGTTCGCTTGTTTTTTATTATGTCTCGATATTTTTATAACTACTTGCTTACGGTTTCTGATCTACCTACGTTTTACGATATCACCTGGCTTGTTACTTGGACCCCGGACTGATAGCTTAAATAATATTAATGATAACTCGGCACTTCATCTCTCGGACTTCGATTTTATAACTTGGATTTTAAAAATGCCGAAATCATCTCATTTCAAATGTTATATTGAATGTGAGATCGATGGTAAGTTAAATTAATTAACAAAAGTTTTTAATAGACTTATTAATTATAAAAGTGACATGTTATTTTTGTACTGTTTGCTTAAGATTTTATAGTAATAATTGTTTTATTTATTGAAAGGACCTCTACACCATTTCCCTTCTTATGAATATCCTCATACTGAGAAGTTAAACCAGCAGAAGTCTATACTTAATATTGCAACTCAAGAGAGAGGAAATTGTTATATACAAAATAATATTTGAATCTGCCACCAACACTGAGGATTATTATAAAACACCAAGCAGATGTTTGACTAGAAATGCGATACCTACATTGAATTTGCGTACCTAAGCCTTTTTTACTATTATTTATTTCAATTTTCTTTATTGGTTCATACCTGTATAATATAATTAATTATACTTTACCATAGTTCTATTTTATAAACATGCTGAAAAAAAGCTGCTATTAAAAATATGGACACACAAATCCCGAGTTCCCTTAGCCACCTTCCATCATCAGACCAGAACTAAATTATTCTAAATTACCATAATATTGGGTTTTAACTTGTGCAAAATTTCTTATTATAAAGATGTCAAGAAGTGATAATAATTTAACTTGCAAGCTTTTTTTGTAATGCTGAAATAATATTAACCTATTCGTCCCTGAGCGGCGACCGGTCGCCGCGTTACAATAGAAAATCAATTTATTGTGTCTCATTAACGGTGATTAGAGAGATTAAAGATCCAAATATTTATATTACAGCCTCGCAACTAAATGCCCAAGTAATTCTGACATCATGTGATGTAGATGTTCCTTCAACATCAGACATTTTTTATCAAATAGAAGCAGAGCCAGCAACAACTTCATCAAGCGGTCAGTAAACTTAAATTTATAATTGTAGGCTCATTCTGTTTAATGTTTTTTCTAAATAAAGTTTTATTACATTATTCTAAAAGTAAACACATTTCTATTGTTACTTTTTAATGAACAAAGCTTTTCTAAGATTATTGTAAACTGTAAAAATATGTTTAAATAATCCATTAAATTCATGTAATTTTATTGACACATAATGAAGCACATTGTTCAAAGTTCATTTGACTTTCCTCTACACAATAATAATTATGGTGTCCTGTAGATTTGTATGAGTGAAAGCAGTGTTAAAATGTGAGATGTTGACCAACAACTTGATACTTATATTTATTAGACTTATTGTTTCTTTCAGCTCCTGAGAAGAGCAAGTTTAAATTTTCTGCGCAGAAAAAAGGAAATACAATCAGAAAGTAAATCAATTATTAAATGGAAAGATTAATTCTTTTGACGGTAATGACCAGATAAAGAAGAAAGCTTTTGATTATTTATAAAAGAAAGCGATAAATAAATATGCAATGACAACTTGAAGTTTTTGTTTTTACCTTTCTGTTTAATTTGACTTAGATAATTTTAGTAACTTGTTATAATATAATTTTTAAGTGATTTTAATCTTTGCTTTTGTATTAATAATAAAATTAATTAATATAAAAATAAATAAATTGAAAAAGTAGTATCCAAGCGCCACCTATAGGGCCGGTGCGAAAAATAATTGTACTTGCGCGCCATCTAGTAGTCAGGGTAACGACATAACTTTCATTTTGACCTTAGGAGTGGCGCATCTATACCAGTATAAATGTATAATCTATGGATTGACCCGTTTTAATAAGCCATGCCACATAATAATGTCCACTGTATCCCGATTTTTATGTCTTGTCGGGAGTCGACGTATTCGTTCATGGATATTGACGAAGATAGTTATTATTAGTTGGTTATTGGAAGATGAAGAAAACAGAATGTGGTTTCATAATATTAATTTGAAGCGACCGATATTAAATATGTAAGAACGTTTTTTAAATGCATTAAAAACAATACTTTGTTAAAACTATTTAGTTGAATTAGGCAACAAAGTAGCACTTCTCAAAGTTCAATTACATAACGGACAGCACCCTGATTCGCCCACCCTTCACATATCCATTATTATAAAAAAACACGTGCGGCAGTGGGAGATGCCAGCGGCGAACTGATTTGTACTGGCACGCATCGCATTTTTTGTCTATAATATATATTTTGCATTGTGCATTCAGTGGGGCCGGCGAGGATAGTGGACGCAGCGCTATCTAAATTCATTCAAAGCAACCTAAAATCCGTTGCCGGCCGTACGTGCGGTGCGTCCGGCCCGGGCCAATGGACGCGTACCTTAAGGCAAGGGCTAGAATGACAGACAAATATTTAAAATATTTTGCCGGTAGTTTTTATTAACTTATACTTTTTATTTTATTAGAGCAATCCAAACAAAAATACTCGCAAAAAGCGGCAAAAACTATTGCATTGGTTTACACAATAATGAACTGTCTTTTTCAGGGTAGTCAAATGTGGAAGCAAGTTCAAAAAAAGTGTCATGTAAAAATATGTAGTTGTATAATTTTTTAAGCAAAATAAACTATTCGAATTAGGTGAACTCGTTTCTGATGCACCGATGCACATTTAGAAATATTCAAATTTTAAATTAAATTAAAATTTAATTGACACCTGTTGATAATATAATGTAGCACTAAATGTTATCCTAGTAACATGTAGTAAATGGATGTGACCGATTCACATCCAATTACAATCTTAGTGTGGGGATACGTTAATTTATTTTAACCATTTTATTCTTCTGTAAAACCCGTTTTGCAAATGTGGCTTATATTTTCTTTTAGCGATAATGTATAAAAGTATACTGTCACTTACGATGAGCCTCCATATTTTTCAAGGAATCAATCTTCTGGAAACTAAATTCTTTCATTTGTTCACCAGTATTGATTACTTCAGCCAAGCCACTGTGAAGCTTTCTGACTTCTTCTTCTAAGTTATTAATATGGTTTTGTAAAGTTACTATTTTGTCATCTCGTGCCAGAATATCTTCAGTGAATTTAGAAATAATATTTTCCTGTAACAAAAATATTTTGTTTTTAATATTATTTATGGCAAATATATTTTGATACATAATTTTACTAATACGCACAGATTCCTCCAATCTATCGCGAAGATCTCTTATCTTCATCTGATTTGTAAGTTTTTCTTTTTTCATAACATCAATTTCTGCCATAACATCCTTATAAGGATCAGTAAAACTCGTCTTTTTGATCAGCTGAAATTGATTATGATTCAATAAATTTTATATAACTTCGGTTCATAAATTAGGACTAATTTAAAATTGCTTTACCTCAGTTCTAGCACCTATCAAAGCATTTTCTAAGTCCTCACTATGACTTAGCAAGGTTTGACTATGACTATGCAATTCAGTATTTTCAAGTTCTATTCGTTTTAGGTCAACCAATTGCATGTTGAACTCATTTTGTAATTTTTCTTTATCAAGTCTCATTTGATCATGAGCTCTTTTTAGTTTATCAAACTCTGTTTCTAAAGTTTCATAACGTTTTATCTTGCTGATTAAAACTGCGCTTTCCGTTTCTATTTTATTGACTTGAGCTTGAACTGAAAATTTCTCATCTTGTAAAGCTTTTATATTATTCGTGGCCATTTCTTGATTTACCTCTAAAACTTTAATTCTTTCGAATAGGTCTCGATTCTCTTCAATTTTGTTTTCTAAAGTATCATATAATTTGTTGATTTCTTCGGTTTTATTATCAAAATCTTTTTGCAGCATGCTCATTTCTGTTGCTAATTCAGAGTAAGCTTTTTTCAGAGATTTTAATTCTTGTTCTAGTTCATCCGCTTCACTGCATTTTTGTAACAACTGTTTATTTTGAAGCTCCACATTATTTAGAGTGTGCAATAAATTTTCTATGTATCTTTTCTTTTCCATTAGATCTTTTTGTGCGGCATGTTTTTCATTGCTCACTTTTTGATAAGCTTCACTTATCTTGGATATTTCATTCTCTTTTGAACCTTCAGATCGCTGTAATCTGTCTATGACTTGATCACTCTCCCTCTTATGAAGTAATATGGAATGTTCTGCATTTTCGAGTTCAAAGGATTTCTCAAGTACCTCATTTTCAAGTCTCTTCTTTTCTTCTAATAACCTTTCATGTGATCCTTGTAAGTTTTTCAATTGTATGGACATACTTTCGAAGTTCATTAATTTGTCTTTAAGCTCACCACTTTCTTTTTCATTCAGTTCTAACGTCATTTTATATTGATTATTTTCTTCGCGTAAGCTAGTTAAGCTATCAGCGTTGTATTCAGTAACTTTACGCAATCGTTGAAGCTCTTGCAATAAAATTGAATTACTATTCTCACGGTCCGCTAATTCTAATTTCAAATTTTTGTTTTCTTCTATTGCATTCATTAGCAAATTTTGAAGGCCCTTGTTATCTTCTATCTGAAGTTCTAAAGACTTTGAAACATCAGCTTTTTTGTGAACGATCTGATCGTAGTCTTTTACTTTTTCTAATAACTCTTTACTTTCTTGTCGAGCTAGATGAAGAGACTTTATAACATCAGACTTTTCACTTTCTATAGAAATTAAACTTAAATCAAAACGTTCACGCAAATCATTAAGCTGTCTGTATAAATCGTTGTTTTCATATTTCTTATTTTCTATTTCATGCACTAATTTATTAATCTCCTGGGATTTGTTATTAATAATTTTCATTAAATTTCCCACAGCAGTTGACTTTTCCTCAACATCTTGAGACAAGCGTCTGGTTTCCTCTATTAAACTTTCAGTATACTTCTCCAAATTATCATTTCGCTGTAAGGTTTTTTCATATGTACCTAGAATAAATATGAGCTTTCCTAAAATATCAAATAACTTATAATTATTAAAAAAAAGATACTACATTGAGACTATTGTTTTAAAATTGGACAGCTAATAACGAAAATACTGGTAATAATCGTTACAGCCCTTTAATTTTCTATATAATAGAAAATTAATGAGATTCATGAGCTTTAAACAGAATTATATAACTACCGACAAAATCGTAAAAAGAAAGATTAATATTCTAAAACGAGAGTGAAAAGTTACGTATTTTTTTTTACTTTTCCAATCTTCTACTTCTAGCCTGAGGTTATTAATAAGTAACAGGTGATCTTGGTATTTCTTCTGTATATCTTGTTTTTCTTCTTCATTACACAACAGTGCTTCTTTTAAATTCTGTATTTGTTCCTTAGATGACTCAATTTCATCGAATAATGCAACTGATTTTAAATCTACATGAGGCATTTTTGACTGAAAAGTAAGTATTTTATTTAGAAAATACACCAATTTTATTAATCTACTTGAGACGTGAACACAATTTAATATTTTTGTAACAGTACAATATTAGTACATAGTAGTAGATACTAAAGTAGACAAATTTATTAAAGACTTACTTTGTCGCGATCTTGTTCTAAAAGATTATCAATTTGTTGGTTCAAATTTTTTATTTGCTGTCCCTGACATATAATTCTACAGTCAGCTTCCTTCAACCTACAAAGTAAAGCATTATTTTCCTTTTCAAAAGCAATTGATGCTTCGTTTAATTTCTTCTCTAACATTATATTTTCGCTTCGTAGCCCTTCCATTGCTTTGCATTTGATGTGATTAATTTCTGATTCTGCTTTAAGTTGCATCTCTAAATTGGAAGTTTCATCAGTTAATATGAGGTATTGTTCTTTCAAAGAGTCAAGGTCTACAGATCGCTTTCGATAATGTTCTTTCTCATTCCAGAGTGAATTGTACTCTCTCATTTGAACTTTTAAGTTTTCATATTCTTTTTCTATTTCTTCATATTTTTTACAGCGTATTTCTAAACAGTCTTTTTCATGTTTTAATGTTTCGTAACATGTCATCAAGTCATCAAAATTCTCTTGTAAGTTTTTGAGTCGTTTTAGATTCTCATCGTCAATATTGTAGTTGTCTACAATTACAACATCATCAGTTTGTTCTTCATCGGACTTATAAATTGAACTGTCTTTACTTAAAAGTTCTTTCATTTCTTCATTCTGTATGATGTCAGCTACAAGATGTGCCCTTTTTTTATCTAGACTTGGTTGTTTTGCTTCAGACGATGTTAGAGCATAAGTTGGTTCAACACGGGAAACTAAGTCAACTCGATAACAAGCACAATCATCTTTGTGTCGAGTCCCGTGTGATACAAAATCTTGGGTGCAAGGCGCTATTAATGCACAGCAAAATTTTTCCAAGACTTTTAGTTTAAAAAGTATTTTTCCCGTAAAGTCAATGCAGCGAATATCTTTACCGGCAGACTAAAATTAAAAATACTGTGAGACATTTGTGTTACACTGTGAGTTATTTTGCTATAGCATTCATTACAGACCAATAATTTCAAGTATTGCCTGTACTTGTCGTTTTGACAAAGAATGCCAAATATTTTTTCTAATGACGTATATATGTGCGCATAAATGCAGTAGGGCTCGCAAACATCATTTTTCATTACCTGCAATGTTAACAACCACAGTAATAATAGAAATATAAATAAAAAAGGTTAGCAAAATGAAATTGTTTCGACTTACTGCTAAAGTATTATGCATGGCGCTTAGTTTAGCATCTTTCGCTATGATCGTGCCTTTCATTTCGTCAATCCTTGAATCCTCGGCGACTGAAATGTAAACTCATGTATAGTTCAAAGCTCTACCCCCTGATCTTGAGAAACAATTGTAGTAAGTACATCATAGTATATATTTTAAAACACATCAGTATAATAAATATGTTCCTTACGTGTAGCGACATCACACGAACATTTTACATCATTTTGGACTCCTTTAGATTCCATTAAAACTTGTGGAGCTGTAACTGTGTCTACCTCTGTGTTCTGATAAATTAAAAATAATAATTAAAAAATCGAGCAAGCACGTGTCTGACTCATGCCTTGTACCAAGCATTCCGTACGAAAGCTGCTTATCGTCACAATACTTAAAAAAACTTAACTTTGCAGTTGAAAAAATCTCCTCTTTTACATTTATGTTTGGCAGGGTCAAACTTCTACCCAGAAATATGCTTGTCATTGCAAATATTGAGAAATTCCCTGTGTCTCAAACGTCACAACATGCCAAGATTTGTTTTAAAAAAATAGACCCTGTAGTTACTTTCGAAACACAGTATCACCGAAACAGAGCATAAAATAAAAAATAACAACATTCTGTTATTTATTCTTTACAATAGGATTACAGGAAAATCTACTCAAAGTCTGTGGCATTAAAAGAAACATGAAATTTCTCAATTGTACGGAACCCTCGCCGCGGGAGTTTCACTCGCACTTGCGCGGTTTTTCTATTTTGACAAGTCGCAATTGCTCTTTTCATTTTTTAGGGTTCCGTACCTCAAAAGGGAGAAACTGAACCCTTATAGCCTGTCTGTCTGTCCGTCTGTTTGTATCGAGTTGACATTAAAACCATATGTTTAGATCTACAGTACCTTGATGCTGTGAAAAATTGGAAAATAATATCGTTATATACTACAAGTACAGGGATGAGTCCGAAAACTATACATTTGTAATAAAAACATGGTCTTTGAACAGACTCCTCGGTGGGCGAGTCCTACTCGCTATATACCGGTTTTTACATTTTAGTGGCCAATCGTAAATTACAATTATATGTAGTTGTATAATGGGCTCATCCGGTCCTTCATTCCGTTACATGGAGAATGGTCAATTTTGCGCATAACTTGCATGAATTTCATGTTTAATATTTATTCAAGTTCACGTTGTCTTAGAGTCCCCGATTTACATATTTGTGTCAATTTCACTTCGATCGGTACAGTAGTTTCGGAGCTGATAGACGACTCTACTTAGTTATAACCAAATTACTTACTCTATGATGCACAATCTGAAACTAAGTATAACGCACGTATTAATAAGACAAGTAAAAGGAAAAAATCAATAAAAATAACTTTACCAACATGTAGTCACAAAATACAAATCTTCGTAAAAGGAACTTCTATTAGAAACAATTCAGTCGGTATGTATCCTTATAATATTAACAATTACCTCCTCGACGGTGGTCTGAAAAAAACATTTTATCTTATTAAAATCTGATGATAAAAAATGATTGACATAACTGACACCATAGATTCAAAATGACTGCACGGATAGCCGAGTGGTATAGGTCACCACGCTAGTTACCACTGTGCGCGACGTGCTGCGGGATCGATCCCTGCATGGGACAAGCATTTGTGTGGTTCACGAATGCTTGTTTTAAGTCTGGGTGTTTTTTATGCACGTGATTTGTGAAAGCCTTGCTACTCAAGCATTAAATTCCTTAGTGAAGGCGTCGTTTTATAAGAAAAAATATATATGTATTACAGGCTAATATTATTAAAGCATTTTACGTTCTATCGTAGGGGTTATTGTAACATTCAAATCACGTGAACATAAAACAGCCAGCAAAATAGCTGATACTACAATAATAAGTAGGTACCTCATCTCCTCTTGATTTCCCGGTCTGAAACGAAAAAGTTATTGTCATAATGATCGAATGTGCCTTCATAATTCATATAGACAATTAAAAAATAATTATACCTGAAAACCTTCTGAATCAACGCCCTGAAAAATTAGATCTGCATTATTTATATGATAAAACAGAATCAAAATATTATTATTAAATACTTTAGTTTTTACCTCTGTAAAACCGGATAAATCCAAATCCAAGCACTGAAAACAGGAAAATGTACGATGTTTATTTCTATTAGACATCAAATATTAAAATTATTTTTTTTATTATGCATCTAACATGTTAATCACAAAATAAATTATCGATACATAAATTTAACGCCTCTGTTTTCAGGTGGTATCTTTTATATTTTTATTAATACACAATATGAAGCGGCGGTAGCCTAATGCCTAGGGGGCGTCAGACTTGCGATTATGTGGTTTCAGGTTCGAATGCCACCCAAAACACTACCGACCTGAACCCACTCGTAACACAAGTATCTTCGATCATAAGTAGTAGGTACGAGGTGTTAACAAACCTAAGATATTATATTAATATGGTTTGTAGTATCCTTACCAATTCATCAAGTTCTTTGTAGGCCGCCTTTATTGATGCATGCTGAAAAAATAGTATTATATTACGTACTAGTTGTTTCCCGTGACTCTGCCCGCGGTCCCTATTATTTCTGGTAAGAAAATTAGCATTTTGCTCAGGGATACTCTAGCATTCTAATATTGGAAGAATTTGAAATCGGTCTAATAGTTTTTGTGTTTATTCTTCACAAACAAAACTAGTAAAAATGCTGTCAAATACCCATTATGTTTACGGGGGTTATTGTCGTAAGTCCAAACAAAACATAACGTAGCACAACGCAGAATTTAATTCAAGATTCCTGGGTCTCCAAATATTTTTTGTGTTCTGAGAGTCACGGGCAGTGTTAGTAAATAAGTTTGAGGACATTTAACAGATTTTCAATTAACAATAACACCACTCTTACGATACATGTAACAACAAGTTAATCGTTTTGACTTTAGGCCCAGTTTTTTGATCCCTAGTTAACTGAACCCATGGGTAAATATCGTAACTAATGGTTTCAAAACGTGTATTTTCATCAATTGTTTGGTTATCAAATGATCAAATTAGTAGTAGTAGTTACTTGCAAGTTGCATGTAAACTGACATGTGGACAGCACTTAACTAATATAAGTTCTTCACAAAGTACTTAATAGTACCTACATTAAATATGTTACTGGTTTAGTCCTCTACAAATAATTGAAAGTTAGGTAATTAATTTTTCCTGATCCATAGTACAGTAAATAATTTGGGTTGTGGAGGTCAGATAGGCAGTCGCTCCATGTAAAATATAGTATTCAGCTAAATCCGGTAAGACTGGAAGCCGACCCCAACATAGCTCGGGAAAAAGGCTAGACAGAAGGAGTACAGTAAATAATTTTTTGGCGTGAGTGTTTGTGAACCATAACACTACATTGGCGTGCCAGCATTTCAGCCTTGGGTTTTGCGAAGAGACTATAGAGAGAGTATAGGTAAAATATAAGGCACTTTAGAGAGTACTTCTTTTTATTATAACATTAAAATAAAACAATATTGACTAATGAAAACTTATTTAAATTGTTAAGCCAAGTCTGTATATCCTAGCTAAGTAAAAGTATTGAGACCAAAAAGTACCTATCGCAATTACCTATGTATTATAAGAGTACTTACGGCATTAGCTATTTCGCACTTTTGATCACAAGAAAGATCGAGGTGATCGTACACAGCCAACATCTGTTCGAACCCTTCTATTTTGCGCTTCAAGCGTGTGATCTCCGCGTTCTTCGCCACCATCAGAGTGTCAACGATCACGTTCGTAGGTAAATACTTTGGTCGGACCGTCTTGTTGTTTCTCTTTATGATTTCCACCAAGTGTTCGCTTTTGTCAGAGCAGAAGTGGGACCAGGCTCTCGTGTCCGTGCATGACGCGTATGCCTTCAGCTTCCCTTCGTTCCGAGCCGGTAAGTCGTACAGGTCGTATTCGTTGAACACACGTTCTCTTTTCGTTATGAAAGACATCGTGATGCCAACTGTTTAGTCTACTTAGGATAATATAGGATTTTTCTAAACATATACATGTATATAAATATATGCTACTTTTCTCCGCCATCCATTTTACGCATAACGATACGATTTTAAATATTTTGTTTTGCTATTAACTTACGGCAAAATGTGTATAACGAAAATTATCAAATATTTTGAATTGTCAAAAGAAATCGAGGCGGAATGGTTACTTGAAATAGAATGTCAAATTTAAATTTTTTTCTTCCTGAACTGCCAGTTTTATAAGTTTTTGATTTTGATAAAATACTATAGATTCGAATACACGAGTAATTTATGCCTGTATGGATAATTTAATGTACTTACTTAATTACTCATGGCTAATCGTTACGTTACAGGGTATGACTTTTAGTTTTTTATAAAGCAAATATTGAGTTTTTTTTAACAGCAGTGATAAACCGATACAACCTACCCAACTTCTATTAGTCAAAAACTGACATAACTATTGACATTCTACAAAATTACTTAGCTCTGCTAGCACCACGGCCCAACGCGTTAAATAAACAAATAGTGCGTCATTTTTTAGATATCAAAATTTTACGTCAACATGGAAGCAAGATCAAAAATTAGTTTGGCGAGTGTATGAATTCAATGAATTACATAAGTCATTACAATTTACGACTTTACTCACGCAACGAGGGTAAGATCAAATCATACGAGTCTTGCCGCGACGTCAGGGCATGGAGTCATGACGTGCAGAAGCGCGATCTTTATCTCAGGGAATGGATAAAGAGCGACATGCCGATCTGCGTTATACCCACTAGCACTTTAGCCAGCTTCTTAAGAACCATGACATGTCGAAGCCGAGGCAGGGTAAGTCAAGTTAAACACATCTGGCACGAAAATATTAATGTCTTAATCATTTATTTGTAATTTCAAAAATCAATCTACACTACATTTATTTTTATTATGAGATTCCTGATAATATTATTCTGAACTTTCGTTTTCAGGCTACGCCTCGTTGTCACCCAGATTGCAAATCAAAAGTTGTTCTTGATAGCATTTGCAATTCTTGTCATGTAATAAAAGAATGTTTTAAGAATGAAGAGGATTTTGATAAGTATTTTGATGATGTAAGTACAGTTCTTGTGTTTTTATTTTATCCACACATGGATACTTGCAATTCATTATAATTTTTCTTGTTTTTATCATATAACTAGGAAGAATTTGAAACCTGCCATTGGCCATGTGAGCGATGCTTAGAAGCCTTAAAAAGTATAAAAATGTTTTGGAAAATCATTGTGGAAAAAATATTCAACGTCAATGTATCCAAAGAAGATGATGAGGACTGTAACGAATGCTGTCGTACCAACAGTGTGAGATCTGTAGCAAAAATTTGGCAAACTGAAATGGTGCAACAAGCTTTGTTTGTTAAAAATATTACACCTATGTTAAACCGTACACCTGCCATCCGAAGTACTTGTCTTTGGAAAGGTACAAAGACTCTGAAAAAAGAAGTTGCCCCTTGTAACTTGAAGCCCTGCATTATACGAGATGAAAATATAAAAGATTCTTGCGACGATTCTAAGAAGGAAGCGCCAAGATCCAAATGCTTCACAATTAAATCTTACAAAGTGAAATCAACAGACACTGATTGTTTATCAAATCCTATGGTGAACAGGCCAAGCAAAACATGTGATAATAATCGAAAACTTAATAGAAAGTGCTCTGCGAAAGTCAAAATGATTGATACGGGATGTGATGCTTCACATCCCGGTGATATGAAAGCAATCAAAAACAATTTAGAGTATTTGCACGAAAAATGTAATTGTCAAAAGAAGGAAATTGAAAAACTTAAGAGGGAAAATAGTTCGCTAAAAATTGAACTAAATAATGTGTATAAAAATTCTTCATGGAAATCAGCATTTCATACACCTTCATCGTGTACAGACAATAAGGATTCTGTCGCTCTTCTACCAAAACCTTTTGAATGCTGTGCAGAAGATAATCTGAATAGTCCTCAAGCCAAAGGCATTGATTCGGAAATGATTATAACAATGAAAAACTGTAAAAACGAGGTATTGCTTGATATAATCTCCTACTAATAGTTTTACCGACTTCATTTAACATTTTTATTTTATCTTATGCTGTCCCGGCTACGGCTACGGCTTTCTCCTATGATAAATCCTTG
Source organism: Plusia festucae (assembly GCA_950381575.1). NCBI lineage: Eukaryota > Metazoa > Arthropoda > Insecta > Lepidoptera > Noctuidae > Plusia > Plusia festucae. The sequence continues at coordinate 12,044,886 of OX494434.1, forward strand.
TCCCACGCTACCTGAAACCAGCCCTTGCAATGTACGTATAGGTCGGCCCACCACCACTTCCTGGGACGGCCTCGACTAGGCCGGCTGTCTGTTGGCTCCCATTATGCAAAGACCATCGCCATGAATGCGGCGATGTGACCCGCTTAGTACCATTTAAGCCTGGCCGCCTTTTTGCTAACATCTGTAATCCCTGTTCTGGAACGCAGCATGGAGTACCGGATTCCATCTCGATTTACACCAATAATTTCCCATTGCTCTCTGGAAAAGTGCAAATCGGTGAATTACCAGATATTAGCACCGATGTTTAGGATGGGCTAGATACACATGTTGATAAGATTTTGCTTGAAGATCGGCAGATCACCCTTCATTGGTGTCTTCATGAGAAATTCTACTAATATTTAAAATATGTTTATGTTTGCAGGCTTACCGACACATTTCATTGCTTCAAGTTCTTCATAAATCGAACGGCCCCATACTTAACGATTTGAACCTAGACAGTTCATGCTGTAACAAAAAGGAAGATCCTATCGAACTTTTGACCAAGGGTATTATGGACTAGATATAATATAAATACGATCTACATTTAGTTTATCGAAAACTTTTAACTAACACGTTTCAAAATTGATGTTTAAAATGTGCACTTCTACAGTGATGTTTTGCAGATAAATTTATTTGTTTTTATTTTCAGTTCATAACACTTTTGGAGAAATTGTTAAACGTGAAATGAGTATAGCCAATAAAAAGAAGTGCGCGCCATGCAACCGATCAGATATTGATGCTGCTTACTACAAAGTGAACGGTAGCAGATCGGCGCCGTCGTGTTCAACGATAACTTTGGACACTTCCGATTCACATTGCGTAAGTTGGATTTTAATTACTGTGTCTTATGCCCCAACCACACACGTTGTGATATGCCTGCGCGGTGACGTATTACCATTCTTGCAAAAGCAAAATTTACACAATTATTGCTGTCTAATTACCAACTCAACAAAAACAAGCAATTGGAAAGATATAGCTGTTGTGCAATTTTGATAGACAATGCTTTTGCAAAATACGCATTAAGTCAGATCATCGCAGGTATGTCGTTATGCGTGGCCAGCATTAAGGTCTCAGCTAGGTCTATGGTAGGTTCCTTCTTAGAAAGCAGACGAGACATTTAAACATTTATATAATAAGTTTGACTAATTATTATTTTAGAGTTCAGCTCTTTTACCAAAAGGTTATCTGATTTCAAAAGTTCTTTGTTTGATTTTAATATCCATGCCTTGGTAGGGCACACATACAATCAGAGCCTTACACACGATTTGGAACTGGTCAATAGATCACTGTTTTTTTTAAACGACTTCTTAGAGAAATCTGGGCTATGAAGTGTTAACTGCATCATAGTTCGATGTTAGTAAGAAAGTGTTATATGTACACACATATAACACTTTCTTCGAACTATGTATGATATTGTGTGTATATTTTGTGTAAAACTTCATGTCATATTGGTCCTGGCAAGGTTTTAAAACGACAGAACTTCTGAACTTACTTAATCGCAATCTGAATACAAATTTGTTTTTATATTGAATTTTTTTTTCAATTTTCCTGTTACAGTGTTTGCGCTACTGAAAATTCTGCGCCGGCAACAACGCTTGTATGTTGTTTGAATATTGGTGGTTCACCCAGGACTGGTGAATCGGTAAAAAGAAATTATCGGTGGCTGGAAAGTTCATTAAAATTAAACAATAGATATTATAATTATGGATACAATCGATATTGATTAATTCTTAAATGTTTCAAAATAAAAATATACGTTTCTCGTTTTGTAGGATTATCGACTGATGCAATCATGAGTCGTCTCCCTGTAAGTACCTATATTAACTATTAATTTTTCTAAATGTTTTGTGAAATAATTGTATTCCCTCTATGAATTGGCTAAGTAGATGAGTGATGACCGTCTCAGAATATGACTTAGGTTAAAAAATAATGTCCCTATTAAAATTAATGTTAGTATGATTGTCAACTGCTTTTCAAAACCATTGATTTATGACATGTTTTGATAAAACTTTGGTCTTCTGATGACGTCAGTGAGAGCGTCTAACCCAAAATAAACAATGTACATGTACACTCGAATCGACCTGTTGCCGCGAATCAGTATTTTGCATCACACTGAGGTACCATGTGTCCACTGTACCTTACATGTGACCACCAGAGTACCCACCACTTGTCAAGAAATATTGGTGCTTTGATTAGAAAACAGTTGTACCTGAAAGGGGATTCGCACAGTTTTTCCCTAGAATAACCACGAACTCTTTTATTTTACAGGATTTAACATCAAGTAGAAAAGAAGACGAACCATTCTATGGTAAAAAAATATATTTGTTTGTTTTTGTTTGTCTTTGTTGAGCTGAATAAAGTGTTCGTCTGAGTTGATTAGTTAATGAATTGTTTCATTATATTCAATAACCGATTGTAGATCAATTCGGTTGCATTGATAGCAAACACGAAGTCTAAATGGTTAAACTTTGCTAGAGGAACTCTGTAAATCCCAATTGCACTTGGAATTTTCTGAGCCAATTTTTTGACATCGGCTGGTGTTGATAGCCAATCGTTATCAGCATAATGGAGAAACACTGGGGTCCTTATTGCACTTAATTTATATGCAGGTGGATTATAGGTTCCGTATACACGTTTGTTTTTGAACCAGCCATGATCGAATTGTACGAATTTTCCAGATTTATACAGCTGTCCAAAGTGGATAAGTTGTCTGGTAGATGCTCCGGCTGGTGTATGACCCATGACTACCGGCAACATAGTCTGAAATGAAAAAAAAATTGTTTCTATTTCTGATACACACGTTTACGTTCATTTTTTTTCTGCTTAGTTCCCAAGTAACAGATCTTTTAGCAAATCATACCGATTTGTATAAGTTTTTGTTGTTTGTGTACCTAGAATACTTAGAAACATCAAAATAAAATTATGATTTGACTAACGTAATAATCGGATAGGCTATATAATTGTACCAAAACTTGGAATTGTCAAAACCTGACAAACCTGCTCAATTCTTACTCGTTAACTATGACAATCATGAAATACTCGTAGCAAGGAATTTTAGCTTTAGTGATCCCGCGGCTTCGGCAAAAGCAAGTCCGACATATCTCCACGTGCCATGGCCGTGCGTTGAAGAAAAAAATGGGCATGTGCGAGTCCGACTCGCCCACCGAGGATTCCATACAAAAAGTATGATCTAATTACTAATTAGTTTTCAGACTTTTTCCTGTACTTGTAGTATAAGATGATATTACTTGCCAAATTTTATAGTTATAGGCCAATGGAAAGTAAACATCTTGATTCCCTTGAGAGTGTCGAAATATATATTATATTTTTTCACAGCCTCAAGGGACTGCAGAACTAAATGTATGGTATTAATTTCAACTCCATACTTCCACGCGATTTCGAGATAAAGAGTTAACAGTCTACAGAAGGCCATCAAAGTGATGCTATGAGGTTTCCATTTTTTCCGTCTGAGGTAGCAAACCCTAAAAAAGGTCACTATAATGGAATAAGACTTACTGTATTCAGTTGTTCTGCATTAAAACCACAAATCAGAAACAAAAGGTTGGTACAAAGAACTTGTGTCAGGGCCTCTTCAATGCAAAGAGCTTGTCCTGCAATCTCATTGATTTTCCCGTTTGGCAATATTTCGTTGGTACCTAATAACTTCAAGGCAATCTGCAAGAAAAGTATTGTATTTCAATAAACTACTGCAGAAGCAAAAAAAGGTGACCAGGAAAAAATGATTGTAATACGTAACGGTATTAAAATTTTAACAATTGGTTGCATTATAAATTGTGGTACAATAATAGTACATATGTACAAACATTCTTGCTACATTCAATACCATGAGTACAATATATTTTGTATTGATTTGCTACGTATAGAATGTACAGTCAGCAACAAAAGTTGTTCAACAAAATCAATCATAAAAAAACACCTAAAAAAAACGTTAAGTCCATATATTGATGTGAGGACTAGGAAAAAATTATAGTCTTGTCTCGAACGGTTACTAAATGTTTTTTAGTAAATTTTAAGAAGGATATTATTTAATAAATATGACCGTTTTTATCAACTTTTATTGCTGACTGTACTTATATAAAAAAATTAGTGACCGACCGAAACATGTTATTTTGCCGAAACCGAAACCGAAACCGAAGGTTCGGTTTCATTGTAGTTTCGGCCGAAACCGAAACCGAAACCGAACCTTTTATAAAAAAAAAGTCCTTAAAATGTCGAAAAAATGTTAGTAAGCCCGTTTTTTTCTAAAATTAATATCTCGCCAACCTATAATTAGAAGTTTCTACTTTCAAAGATTTATCACAATGAAATTTCAGCACAGTTAGGTACAGAGGTTCTGTTTGAAAATTTAACTACCCTATAAAGTGAAAAAAATACATTATTTGGAACACAAAGTTAGCGATTTTTAATGGTGGTATAAAATAAAACAAATTTATTATTAAAATATGATGCTCATATATTATGTTTATTTATTTTCAGTTACTTACATTTTGACTGCACGGATAGCCGAGTGGTAAAGGTCACCACGCTAATTACCACGGTGCGCGACGTGCTGCGGGTTCGATTCCCGCATGGGACAAGCATTTGTGTGATCCACAGATACTTGTTCCAAGTCTGGGTGTTCTTTGTGCATGTGATTTGAATGTTTGTGAATCCCCCGCGACACAAGGATTAAATTCCTTAGTGCGGGCATCGTTTTTATTAAAAAAAAAAATATACTCACAAATATCACAATCAGTTAGCCTCGAATGGCTAATTCAAATATAATTAGATAATCAAAATAATCAAATTGTTAATCATATAACCAAATCGTTAGCCGAGCGCGACCCGAAGGGACGATGTTGTAAGTTTCGGCGCGGCCGAAAGGTTCGGCCGTTTTTGGCCGAAACCGAAACTCGGGCCGAAACTTGATTTTTTGGCCGAAACTGGCCGAAACCGAAACCGAAACCGAAATTTCGGTCGGACACTAAAAAAAATGAATAGATGTAGATACTACATACTTCAAGACTGTTTGTGAATGTTCCAAGAGCCCGGATAAGGGGACTTTTTATGTTTCCTAGATAGGCAACAGGCGCCAAAGCTTGCATAGCAATGATCTTATCATTATACTCTGGTCTTGTCGACATCAAGACCCAGAAAACTGTAGTTCCTTGAGAGAATCCAATATACTGGATCTTAGGGGCCCCAGTTTCTTCGATTACGTAATCGATCATAGCCGGGAGATCGTAGTAGCCTATCTCGTGCCAACTGAACTGCCAATAGGAAGAGGATGATGGCTTTATGGAGACATGGCTGTGGGAGTAAGTGTTTCCTCGTGCGTTACCCATCCAGACGTCAAAGCCAGCGTCTGCTAAGAGGTAAGCTGAAACGAAAGAATCTGTCAAGTTACCCACGTATGCGACACAATCGTATCAAGCAAAAACTTTATGCGCAAAAGATAATTATTTTGACCAAATCTTTGAATTCGAAAGCTTCAATTTTTTTCTCAGGACCAAAGGAAGTCAGTCAAGATAATTTTTTTTTAAAACGACGCCCGCACTTAGCCTTGTGTCGCGGGGGTTTCACAAACATTAAATCACATGCACAAAGAAAACCCAGACTTGGAACAAGCATTATTTTGTGGATCACACAAATACTTGTCCCATGCGGGGATCGAACCCGCAGCACGTCGCGCACAGTGGTAATTAGCGTGGTGACCTATACCACTCGGCTATCCGTGAAGTTTTTTTAATTCTAAGCATTCCTATGTGCGGCCTAAGTCAGTAGAACTGATCACATAACTTACCAAGTCCCCTGCTAGGGGTCATAAGTACCCATTCGGCTGAGGACGACAACAAGCCGTGCTGCAGGAACACCACAGGCGCCGACTTCGAGTCAAGTTTGCTTGGTATCCTATGCATCTCCAATATATACTTGTCTTCTGTGTACACACGATGTATTTCGCACGGATATCCATATTTCTTTATCAATGAAAACTGTAAAGGAATGTGCCAATGAATGCAAAATCTCTAAGTAGGCATAGAACTTTAACGCCTAGAAACCGAGTACGCGCAAGAATGGTGAAGAAGCACCACAAACTGTGTCATGTCAACACAGTTAATACGTCCGAACGTAGCGTCAGTGGTCAAGGTCAAGCTCTATTATAGTGCAAGTATCTCCTTAATTTTATGTTTAGGGGCCATTTAAGTAGTGAATGGGCGTCACAATGCAATAAATATGTAGACGTCGACATAAGTATATACATTTGACGACCTCCGTGGTCGAGTGGCGTACACACCGATTTTCAAGGTGTCGTTAGCTCTGAGGTCCCGGGTTCGATCCCCGGACGGGTCAATATAGAAAAACACTTTTCTACATTGCCTCGGGTCTGGGTGTTTGTGGTACCTTCGTTGTCTCTGGATTCCATAACACAAGTGCTTTAGCTACTTACTTTGGATTCGGAGCAATGTATGTGATGTTGTCCACATTTATTTATTTATTATTTATAGATACATATTGCTCTATGCACACATCAATCGTTCTTACTTTAAGTGCTAACATGAAGATTATCTATCTAGGTGTTATTAATCTATGTATCTATAAATATTGGAAATTATATTTCGGTCACATAATTTTTTACTGCTCGAACAGCCGAATAATATAGTTTACCAAGCCAACTACCACTGCCCGACGACGCGACGTTTCAGGTGTGGTTTCCCTATATGTAAAATTTACTCTGTGGGTCCCCGTACAAGAAAAACAATATTGGGTGTGATACAAATATACTTAAAAATGAGGTGAATAGTCGTGAAAGACCGTCACACACTAAATAATTCAGAAATACTGAAAAACATGACGATGGAGATTATGATGAATTGTGACAGGTTAGAATTTACATGCTGATTTAAAATACTTACTGTGTCTAAACGTGCATCTTCTAGAATTTCTGAACTAGTGTATTCTGAACTGTATTCTGAGATATATTCATCAGAATCATACGAACGAACAAAATTGCAGAATAATAAAACTATTGTAAAAATTACCACAATATTTGTCAAACAAAACATTTTTGGCGGGTAATGGTGTGGAATCGCGACTGTTTGTTCAAATTCGTATATTTTATAGCAATTGAACAGTCAACAGTTACCGATAGACTGTTGACTAAACTTGAGACAATAGTTTCATAAGAGCTAAGATTATTTGACTAACTATGATAACACCATTTTCAGGGCAATGCACAGATATTGTTTGGTGACCTACTTCATTATTTCCTTAGAACTCAAGTAGTTTAAACCTATAATCCTTTGTACAAATATTAGATTAGCGTTGTTTATTTAAGCTGCTGTCGTTCACAATTACATATTAAATAATGATTTTAAAGTACACTTTATGCTAGAATCAGGCGATAACCGGCCAAACATAGATCGGAAATTAAAACTTAGTGTAAACAAATTGGAAAATCACACTAGCATGAAGCTAATAATCCAGAATACTTATACAGGGCGCTACAGAAATAATAATATTTCGGGATAACTCACACACGGCTATCTGATCACACAACTGATAAACATTCTTATATTTTTCTAAATACATACGTAACATAGATAAAACCCAAACACAGAATAAAAGATCATGCTCATCAACAAAGATTTGTCCTGGGTGGGAATCAAACCCACGACCTCTGGTTTTACAGTCAAGGTTACTAACCACTAGCTAGACTGACTAGACCAACAAGCCAGTCAATGAAGAAATGAATGGTGATGGAATAAATGCGCGGTCAAATTTGAAATACTGCTTCGGAAAATAAATGAACAACTTTCTCTCTGGAAGTACCTAATAGTCTATTTCGAATAATATTTGGACCGCCCGTACTTATTTTAATCAGATGATGATAATTTTTTTTTACCTTGCAACATCTCTCACGCGGTCACCTGATCCCAAACTAGGAAGAGCATGTACTATCAACTATGGCAGCCAGACAACTGATAAACATAGGTACTTATTACTTATCTATTATATATAATTCCAGTGTCACGATATTTGTCCGGGATGAACTACGAAACCACTGAACCGATTTTAATCAAATTTGCTCACCGTGTGCAGTTTGATCCATCTTGAAAGATATGATAGCTTACATCACAAATATAAAAAATGAAAATTGAGACCGCGGGGAGAGCAGTGGGAAACAGCTAGTATATATATAAATAGTACATATAAACATACAGTTTAAAATAAATACGCTCAAACACAACAAATGATCGTGCTCATCACACAAACATTTGTTCTGAGAGGGAATCGAACCCACGACGTATAGTCTGTTCATCTATACTTGTCCAAACATGTAAACAAATATGGCGTATGTAAGAAATGTCAATAAAATTAGTGATGGGAAACTTTGTGTGATCTATTCAGAATTGTAAACTAATTGTGGTAACATACATTGTGTGATTTTTGAGAAAAATCGTGATTTGTAATTGACGTCGGTTTGTTTACTATTTGTGACAAGTATAGATGAACAGACCTTACAGCTTAGTAGTCAGGGTCACTAACCAATAGAATTAAGCTTTAAAACTATAAAAATAAAGATCTTAAATATATTTATGGCACGTGTTCCCGTGGCCTCGAGACCGCGCGAGCATTTAATCATGTTTCACTTAATTCTGATAGTTGTAATTCTATGAAATTACCTCGCTAGCTTCATGTCGCTAACTACGGAGGTAATTTCATAGAAATATGTACATAGAAACCAGTAGTGTCACTGCGACACGTCGCCTGCTGCTGCCTCATATCGTCCGCTACCAACTTGTACCTTTATGTTCGAAAGCAAAAAAAAATGTCCTCTGTGAAGAAAATATGTCTATCCATCTAATTGCCATCGCTCGTGGGACGATGCGATGCGATCAAAGTGAAAACCTTCAATAGGACATTCAGTCTGCTAACCCTGGATGTTTAAATGCACTGATGCGCGATCATTTTCTTCGAACGCACGCACCATCGGCGCAGCAGTATTTAAAAAATGACCATACGATATCAGTAGCACCCTGTACCTAGAATTCATGTAATAGTTGTAGGTACATACCTACTACATCAACGTCACTGTAAGTAACGGTAAATGAATTTTCATGGACGTATTTACACGAAACATTCTATTAAATGTTTTTCTTGTGAAGCGAGCAACCCAATTGATTTTTAACACGATTTTTTTAGCTTGATTTTTAATTAAATAAATATTTTATGTTAAATTTGAACCAATTCCCGGTTTACGATTTCGATGAAATTTTTCTTATAATAATTTTGAATACCTATGTTATAATTATTTTATGAATTGAATTTATCAAAGACAATCATTGAAAAAATGAACATGTTTTTTTAAACGATATTATAAATTTCTCTATTTTAGAATATCCATATAGAAAAGTTTTATTAAATATTAGGTACCTACTAAATAAAAATACATTTAAATAAAAAAATATTAATACTAAAAAGACAGCTGTTATTTACGGAGTAAACATTACAAGGACTAGATAAGTTTTTTTATCGTAATTAAAATTTCGAAATTAAGTGACGAGTAGCTGAGGATCAAGGTTAGATAACGACTAACTGCTATGAAAATCGGTGTCGGCTTACGACATTCTCCATAGTTCATTCTACCTAATCAGTTTATATAAATCATAAAAATACTTATGCTTATTTTTCAGTCATTTATTATTTGCGGCCTGATAATGACAAAAAAATAATAACAATTTCCGCTAAATAAAATTAACCTGAGCTATCAGAATTATAACAAATTTGGGATCAGGCAAGAAAGTTTGATAATTTTGATAAACAATTTTTGTAATTTTAAATATCTAGATCCATATTAATAACTACTCTAATAACGAACCACGTATCTTTTATTTACGCGCGAGTGAAGCCGCGGGCAACAGCTTGTTTATTATTTACCAGCGGATGTGCTTCGATTTCGCACGGGTAGCACACTAACAGATGCTTAATATTATAAAAATATATATATAAATAATTATGGCAATGTGTCTCATTTAGGTTTAGATATTTAGATATTTGAATTTAGGCGCCGCTCCTTCGCCGCCTCCGCGTATACTCCGTCATAATCATGATGTTTATCTAGTTTTAACGTAATAACAAGTCTTTTAAGCTAAAGTTGACTACATTACAGGTTAAGCATGAATTTCTTCGTAACGTGTAATACTAAAAAGTAGAGCGTGAAGTTATTGCGTAAATTGAAGATATTAGTTCTAAAAACTATAATTATAATTTGTAGTGTGATTAGAACTATGAAAAGTGGTGATGGTAATGGTAACATTATCTTTTGTAATCTGTGGCAGCCATTGTTTTCTTTCAAAGCGCTATGCAGTTTTGCGTCGTTTCGTAAATAAAGATTTCCTTTTATTTTTGATTTGTAATAGTACAAGCATAGTTTTTCTCATATGTTTACTTAGCGCTTCATCATGACAAATCAAGAAATAAGTTTAAAATGGAATGGGTATCAGAGTAACATATTATTCAACGTAAAAGAATTGTTTAAAGACGAGGGTTTGTCGGATGTGACTCTGGTGTCCGAGGGCCACAGTTTTAAGGCTCACAAAGTGATTTTATCAGCGAATAGTTCCGTTTTCAGGACTATATTCCAGGTAATTAGTATGTGATATTTCGTATTGCCTATATATGGCTTCCACACGTTAACTTTTGGTCTAACGCCCACACGTTTTTTTCGTAGCAAAACCCCCACAAGGATCCAATTATAGTGCTTCATGACATCAGTACCGCCTCTTTACGAACGTTACTGACGTTCATGTACAATGGGGAAGTGAATGTGACTGAAGAATTCCTGCCAGTGCTACTGAAGACTGCTGAGACTTTGAGGATTTGTGGATTGTCTACGAGCAGCGAGGTGTCTCGCGATGAGGATGTATGTTTCTGATAATTTCTAAATAATTAAGACAATATAGTTTAAAGTACTTTATGAAAGATGTATGATTTTTTAATGTATCATCTATTTGAGTTCATAAAATTCTCTGTTATTGCAGAAAACCACTGGTAGCACAGTACCAAAGAAACGTAAGAAGAGTGAAAATGATGATGGTAGTGTTAAGTGTAAGAAGTGTTCGACCACACAGAGTAAACATGATGCAGCACAAAACGTAAGCTTTGATACTTTTGTATCCTCTATAGATAAAGTTACCTACCAAATTATTTAGAGGTATTCTATTGAAGCTGACTGTTTGTAACTTTATCTAGGTTGTGGTGTTGATACTAAATAGTATCAATAGTATCAACACCACAAATTACTAAAGCTTTCCAAATGGAAAGCTTTAGTAATTTCCAGTCAGAAGCTTTATTTTTCCTACTGATTTGTGTATTTTATAGTATCTATTAAGTTAATGACTGTTATTTGTTGAAATTGCTAATAACAAATGTTTGAATAATGAATCTAGCTGCATGTTAACTTGTCCATGTTTATAGAAAGACTCAATGAACATTTTAATGTAGGTATCATGAGATTTTCATCAATATTATTCTTGTATTTCACTTGCAATCATACACAAGTTACACAGTACATCTCAGATTAGAATGAATCTATCTAATCTGAGATAGTGTTTGCAGATCATCAGCATCAAGTTTTTGAATAACTAAATTTTGTTTCACAGAATGTGGTGCCCAAAATAGAACCTGTTGAATCCCCGCTCACAGATTGCTCTGGTGATAATACAAATGATACTGATATCGCTATACTTGATGATACAGTTGAAAAGAAGCTTAATGTAAGTCTAAGTAAAGAGTATGTTGTCTATAGATTGAGGCACAAATTGGTATTTTTTGCAAGCACTTTAATCAAAGTTAAGAGAATGTGGCCACTGTTAGGTATATTCCTGTTCTTTGGCCATTTAATGTACATTGTAAAGTGGGGGTAGCCTAATGGCTGAGGTGTCAGAATTGAAATCATGTGGTGGCCAGTTTAAAACCCACCAATAAGAATTGACTTGAACCCTCTCACAATACAAGCTTTAAGAATACTGGTAATGTGCAATCCACAATAAATATTAACTTTTTTGTTTTAATTATGATAAGTAATTTTTTGCTATAAATCTAGTTTTGACTGTATTAAGTGTTCCCTTATTTATTTATAGAAATCTCAGACAAAAAAGCGGAAGAAAGCAGACCATGATAACAATAATAAGTGTAAAAAATGCACATCCGCAGGGGATTCAGACTCAGGAAACAAGATAAGCTCTGATAATGGAAAACAATCGGTGAGTGTTTTGTTAGATAAATTTCTAATTTCTGTATTTTAACCGATATCATACCAGCCGTCACACCGGTGTGACACCGCTATTGTTCTCAAACCACAATAATTCTGAAAATCCCCCATATTTTTCCATGTTAATCCAGTCATACTGTCATACTAATCCAAAAAAACATTTTTCAGAGCATCATCCTCAAAATTGAACCAATTGAGTCGCCTCTCACTGACTACTCCGGGGACAACACAAATGACACCGACATTGCTTTACTTGAGGACTCAACAGACAAGAAGCATTCACAAACAGATAACTGTCCTAACAAAAAAATATATTCAACAACTGATCGAATAGATAGAATTGAAGTAAGCAGTACACAGCCATGTTTAAATGAAAAGCTAAATGGAAATGATGCGTCCGATGAAATAATTGAAATTGACAAAGAGGTTGAAACTGTTTTGCAGAGCGGAACAAGAATAGAGTCTTTAAGTATTAAGACCGAGAACCTTAACCTGGTGTCTGCTGATGCTCAGAATTGTAAAGGTATAGGAATATTTATTTGCTTATAATCTATGTATTAAAATGTGCAGAAAAAACTATGTACCTTTTTTTAAAAAAATTGCGCGGACGGAAGAGTATGTAATTTCGCATACTTATAGTAAATATAGAAAAGGAGTGCAGAGATGTTTAAATATTGAAATAAAAATACTTTTAAACGGATTCTATCGCGGTTCATTTTGATTTTATTTACCGACATTTCGACGTCAAAATAAACCGCGTTAGAATCCGTTTAAACAGTCTATATCTTTTCATTACAGATCCATCATTTCCGTGTCCATTTTGTCCTCGTGTTTACAACAGTTGGGGCTACAGACGGAGACATGTCAAATCTAGACATGTCACAAACAGGTAAATAAGGTTTCTGAATAGGGAATCAGTTTATTATATTGGTACTTAAGGCACTTGCAATGTCACATGCTGTCACATAGTTGTTTGGTAAGTTTACTTTTTCTATTCAGAAAATTGAATTGAGTTCATAGAAATCAGAGAATTTTTCAAATCGCCCCAGTAGATCCTGAGATTAGCACGTTCAAACAAATCAACATACTCTTCAGCTTTATAATATTATTATAAAATATGTAACAAAACCCCTGTCCGATCAAATAAAGGCGTATTCGTGGTACAGTTCATGAACCCACTCGTATAGGCGGCTTCTTTGACACAAACTGTAGGTAGTACGTACGTGAGCTTTGAGGAGCGGTCAGTGTTGCTGTTGCCTTGGATCAGTTTTTGTGATTATTTAATTATTTCCATTGGGGAAAAATAATAATCTCCAATCCATTTAATGGCTATGTATATGTGTTCGCAGTACGATACCGAATAATACGCTGTATACTACATCTCTATTATAAAAGCCCACGTCACTCACTGACTCACTGACTCACTGATTCTGGAACGCTCGCACACTATGATAATTTTTAAAGAAAGAACACATAACAAAGAGTTTATCATAAAAAAGTTTCAAAAACAATATTTTCGCGAAACGTCAATGACTGAAGAAAAGTATTAAGTTTTGTTATGATTCAATCAATGTATAATACTTTACGCGCGAGCGAAGCCGCGGGCAACAGCTAGTAATTAAGATTTGAACATATTACCAATGGACTGCGGAAAGAAAAAAGATTGAAGAGTAGTTTAATTTTGTGTTCAAAATAAAATCATGACATTAATAGTCATGTTGACATTTCAGACTGTCATGCAAGTGGTGTGTGTCAGTGTTGCCATCGACGGGCGCGTGGTACACGCACGCGACGCGCACGCACGGCGTGCCGCACGAGGAGGCGCGCAACTCCCTCGTCGTCATGGTCGAGGCACACGCCGTACTCACACTCAACGAGCCCGGAGTCACACAACTACTCGTCTAAACAAATCATGAACTACAGGATAAGTAACTGGAATTTTGTATGTAGTATTTGTGATTTGATATGGTGTACTTCTTATCCACAAATATTGAATCCAAGAGATTTGATTTTGAAATTAATGTCTCTATACTATATGTTATGAATCATGTAAGAGGGTATAATGCCGTATTCACAGACAGGTGATTAACTAAACACAAATAAAAATCATATGCAGTCATTATTTAAAATACTGAATAAGGTATATATTTTTGTACTGAAGGGAAAATATATAAGTATTTTTATAGAATTCTTAAATAATCAAAATAATGAATTATAATAGAATTTCTATTAATTCTTAAACTGAAAGTTTGCGGTTGCAGTTGTGTGATGTATATCTGATAAGGTTTTGTGTGTTGTTTTAGTTGGATTAAGAAAATGTGCCAGTTAAGAGTCATTAAGATTTTTGACAGGAAATTGTGCAACATCATAAAAATAGCGATGACTTAACAGTTTTTTGGCAACTGGAAATTTATTTTGATAATCTATAATCAAATAAGTAAACGAACAAGTAAAATATATTTTATCCTTCACTAATAGTCCAGGATCCCCCGTACATTTTTGAATTTGATTACTATCAAGCTAACTTTTTGTGTGTAGCTTCATAGTGATGAGACGCCCAAAAATTGCCTATAAGCAAGCCTTGACTGTGGGACCTAACAGAGATAGCAAGGATACCGTTTGTCGATTAGATAGTTCTCAAATATTTATTACTAACGGAATATTTATTTTTTTTAATCTAAAGATAATTATCTAATTTAGTCGAAAAAACATTTGTCCGACAAAATCTATGGTCCGATCGATGAGTCCCCCCTTACCAACATGTATTGTTAACCAGGTCATCATAAGTTATTACTAACCAGCTGACTTTTTTTTTTTTACTTAATTAACATTTATAAAAATTAACCGTCACATTGTCCTACAAATTGCGTGGTACGTTATCCCGGTCCTACGCTTAAAAGGAGTAGTATAGATCCTTGACGTAAAAATAATTACTATCAAGCTAATTTTTTTGTGAGTACCTTCATTTTGATAAGACGCCCAACAATTGCCTATAAGCAAGCCTTGACTGTGGGACCTAACAGAGATAGCAAGGATACCGTTTGTCAATTAGATGGTTCTCAAATATTTATTACTAACAGAATTTTTTTTCTTTTAATCTTAAGATAATTATCTAATTTAGTCGAAAAAACATTTGTCCGACAAAATCAATGGTTCGATCGATAAGTCCCCCCTTACCAACATGTATTGTTAACCAGGTCATCATAAGTTATTACTAACCAGCTGATTTTTTATTTTTTTACCCAGTTAACACTTATACAAATTAACCGTCACATTGTCCTACAAATTGCGTGGTTCGTTATCCCGGTCCTCCAATGAAATGTATATTCGCAATTCATGAAATTAAAAAATAACTTAAAAAAAAAAAATTAAAAAAAAAAAATTGGAAAACGGTTGACCCTAAAGGCCATTCCTGCAACTTCCCGCTAATTCCGTTAATACCTAGGTGCTTAAAATTGCACCTACGAAGTTTTCGAGCTCTTCGAGCTCAAAAATACAATCTGTGTGTTGTTTTGAGCTCTCCGAACTCAAAAGTCTTATCAAAATTCGATGAAACCCGATTTTTCTAATTTTTAAACTGCTGTAACTTTTTAATATATCAACCGATTCTCACGCAGTTGGCGGCGATCGATGTTAGAGTTAGTTAGTTCAGAGTTATTACAAAAATACACTTTTTTCTATTTTTTTCGACAACGTTATCGCACGAACGCATCAATCGATTTCGACGCTCTATGTAGCGTTCGGTGCGGGATGGTCAAGCCGTTTAAAAGTTACAAGAGGTTTACATACACACACACACACACACATACACACACACACACATACACACACACACACACACACGCACACACACACACACACACACACATACAGACGTACGGACATCATCGTGAAAATTTTCAGGAAAGCTTCCTAGGACCTCGAAACGTCGGATCCGATGAAAACTCAATTTTTGAAAAACGGGGTGAAAACAATAACTTCCCGATTTTTGAAAATCTGAGATTTTTAGCGGGAAGTTAAAAAAAATTACCTAAAACAAATTTTTGTATTTAGTTTAAAAAAAAAAAAAATTTAAGTACAAAAAAAATTGAGTAGCATTCCAAAGTGAATGGTGGGACATTTTACTGGAATTTCATCAATTATAAGCTAAAATTATGGGACTGAGACTTATACTATAGTAAAATTTATTTTATAATATAGCAGAATAAGTAATTAACAATATCCCTTTGTCAAAAACCTCGATAACTCTTTCAGTTTCTCGTAATTACCATTTGACTCAGTGTGACTGGTGCCCTAGTAGCAATTTAGTAAAAGCCTTGTGCCAGCATGGATCAAAATACTTTAGAAAAATTTTAGATCAAGAATTGTACAAGAATTGAAACCAGGCTGTAGTCAGAATTTGACCAGCAATCTGGTGCCATCTGTTGCTAAAGTTTGGGACTATCCTATAGAGTATTAGAAGTTCTGATTCTATTAAAAATATTTAACTATTTCTTGCGATAATTCAACTTTTTACACATCGTAGCAAGCTAAATTATTTTTTTAAACTTGTTGACTAGACTATAAATGAAAACCACTGCAATACTATACTTTTTACATTCAAGTGGGAAGGAGGGAAATAGGTGCGCTCTCGTCGTTTTTTGCATTTCTCGCGCAAGTCTATGTTACGACTCTGGGCCAAGAATCTGGTCAAATTTTGGGCACAGACTGTCCCAAGTCTGCCGCCAGTCTGGATAAAGAATCTGTTACGACTCTGGGCCAAGAATCTGGTCAAATTTTGGGCACAGACTGTCCCAAGTCTGCCGCCAGTCTGGATAAAGAATCTTGATCAAGTATATTGGTAGAGAATTTTCCAATTCTTTACAAAGTGCTTCTCCAAGTATCTTGCCAAAGAATCTTGCCCAATTCTATTGCTACTAGGGTGGTACATCGAAAAATCCTTCTCTCTTGCCGCGGTATACTTAAAGTCGGATTTCAGTTCGACCACTAAACTTTTAAAAAATACTTCCCTCTCAATACTAAATTTATCCTACAAACATTGAATATTATGAAGAATTAGACTGATTACCTACGTAGAAACATTTAAAAAAAAAAATATATTGTGACTGGTGAGACAGGCATTTGTGACTGGTGGGACAAGTACAAAATGTCTACATCAAGTTGTTTAATAAAAAGACTTTTATATTATTTCAACCTAAGAAACATTATTGTTTATATATTTAACTATAAATTATTTAGGATAATTAAAAAAAACTAATTGAAAAACAGAAATGAAGGATTTAGCATGCTGACAATACGATCTTGATAAACTTAGGTGTTAATTAATAACGAAAATACAAAAATTTGTTCTTAAAACTATAATAATAAATATGTTAGTTAACAACAAACATAACATGAATTTGTTATTAGAACTATTAAAACAACATTTGATCCGGATACAAGTTAGTACGGCTAAGAAGTTACTAGGAGAGAAAAATTTTCGTTTTCTAAAAAAAATGACTTTTCTTGTCGGACTAGCGATACGTACCTGTTTTTTTGTAGGACATTGTTTCATTTGGGTAGAAAACACTCTAACCTATTATAAAATATTATTGTCCTACAGTTAGTAATGACAAAAGTGGTCTTGTGGTACTAACAATTTCTGAGCGTAGGACCGGGATAACGTACCACGCAATTTGTAGGACAATGTGACGGTTAATTTTTATAAATGTTAATTAAGTAAAAAAAAAAAGTCAGCTGGTTAGTAATAACTTATGATGACCTGGTTAACAATACATGTTGGTAAGGGGGGACTCATCGATCGGACCATAGATTTTGTCGGACAAATGTTTTTTCGACTAAATTAGATAATTATCTTAAGATTAAAATAAAAAATATTCCGTTAGTAATAAATATTTGAGAACTATCTAATCGACAAACGGTATCCTTGCTATCTCTGTTAGGTCCCACAGTCAAGGCTTGCTTATAGGCAATTGTTGGGCGTCTCATCACTATGAAGCTACACACAAAAAGTTAGCTTGATAGTAATCAAATTCAAAAATGTACGGGGGATCCTGGACTATAAGAATATTACTAATTACCAATAATTAGCACTGGCAACATTGAACAAAAAAAGTTGCCATAAAAAAAGCCTAACTCTATCTAAGCATTATTTTAGTAATATACCACTAAGTTTACTTTTTATTGCACAGTGAGATAACTTCTGGTCTTCTTTTGTTTTAAATAAGGAATAATATTAGTTCTTTAATGGCCAGTTATATTTGACAAGAATAAGGCCAGTAATATACACTTGTTTTATTTTTTTAATCATTTACTATACCTACTTCTTGCATAATCATTTACTTTTCGGACGAAATAACATACATGGGCTAAGGAATCCAAAAGTAGATGTTCTAATAAACCATGACAAATGTAAAATTACATTTTTAATGAGATATTATTAAGGATTAATTTCATTTAAAATATGTTTTGTTTATTTATTTTTACCCGACTGCCAAGGAAGGGTTATGTTTTGTACATAAGTTCTTTAGATATTTGATGATCTCAATTAAAACGTCAGTCTCTAGAAACTATAGAAAACTAAGCGCCATATTATTTCCTTTGAAATAATAAATAGTGGATAAATAATCTTCATTAGTCCTTCATTCAAAAATTCTTTATTCATTCTTCATTATTCTTCATTATTATTTACTTTAATATTGCTTTACACATTTGGCTATCCCTATATTCTTACATAAACAAATAAGAATTAGGAAATTAAAAGCGTAATAGCGTAAATTACATAAACGAGTTAAAGTCAAGAAATATGTTTTATTATATTCAGAGCTTTTTTACGATCAGTGTATTGGCTGAAAAGTATACGTAATTTGTGAACAATACTTACAAAGATAATTAAAATAATAAAAAAATTAGGATGCTCTGAATTTTATGTACTCTTTTACAGAACTTACAAAACTGATTTAGCTTCAATCCTTAGAAAACTCCATAACTTTCTGAAAGGTTGATCGATCGATGCTACTATGAGCAAAAAATCCGCTAGTCAAAAGTGGTTAGTGTGGCGCAAAAAATTAAAAGAAAGAAAGAAAGAAAAATTATTAATTCGGAACTTCGCACAGGTAAAAACAAGATAAAAAAAAGTTACATAGCAATAAAAACACTTATGGAACCTGTACGAGACCAAAAAGGCTACTATCTCAGCACAATGCTACGACATGGAATGTCGGAGCGCTGGTATTCTGATAGGAGCCTAAAGTTATAAGTAAACATGGAGTAAACTCTCCTAACTCCCACCCCCCACTCAGGTGTACTATACTTTGGGCTGACAAGCTCTTCCTAAATACATACTTAAGGAAAATGCATATCACTGGTCTCGTTCTTATGTATGTATTTAGAAAGAGACGGTCAGCCCAAAGATTGTTTCACCTAGATGATTGGAGTGTTTCCATGTTTACACAGAACTTCATGGTGTAGACTGTAGCGTCAGGTCATTCTCAAGCAATGTGAGCCTACGGAGATGTGAATGGTGAAAATTGACAATTAATAGGTCTCTTTTTCCTAGCGGATTTTTTAACTCCACAGCCAATCATAGTAGTTGACACGCTGTCATAGTTTATTGACAAATTGTTTTGTTGATTGGTCGTTCAGAAACTTTTACTAACTACCCAGCGTTTTCTTAAATCGGTATAGCATCAGACTTATTTTAATAGCAGTTATTAAATTTAACATTTAACAGTGTAACTCATTGACTGAATTTCTCAAGAGCTTTAGGATAACATAAAAACGTAATAAGATATTTTTATAACCCTTTTGATATATTTTTCTAATTTAATAACTAGTTTTAAGTCAATTATTATACGGCAATAAATTTTAGGATGTGATTTCTAGAGATATATAAAAAAACGGAAATTTAATATTCCGTAAGTATGCGAGGCCTAAATTAAAAAGGATTTATGGAAATGAGATTAAAAATAAAGAAAACGTATATTTTGGTATTTGATCGTATATTTAACTATATATTTGCAAGTGATTTAATATGTAAGGCAGTTGCAAGTTTGTGGTCGTATCTTAGAATGTAGAACGAGGGGTGGGGAGAGGGGTCCACTTGACGACCTTTTTGTAACGAGTTTAAATAAAGCTCTATGTATGTATCAGATTGTTAAAATCCTGAAAAAAATCTCAAGGTAAAATCTTATGATAATTTGTCACTCTTGCGCTTTTCCATTTTTATGATGCCTTGCCTCGTGCTACACCATGCCTTTGAGGACGGATACAGACTTTGCAAGGCATGCAGTAAACGGCGCTCAACGCATGATTCGCATTTCGAAGACGTTCTTGTTCATGGCGAGGCAACCTGTTCCCATAGACAAGGTACATTTCTACAATCGTTATCGCTGATCGAATCGCTCAAATGTATGAAAGTGTCAAGTCTTAGTCACGTGACTTATCGAAGAGAAATGTCATTTCCATACATTCAATGTCATTTATGCGATTTCTATCATCGTTAAGACTTGTAGAATTATACCTTGTCTAAGGGAGCTGTACTGACCGCTGACTCGCATGTTTGTATCCACCTAACAACGGACCTTAAAATGCATCAAAATAAATTTGAGCTTTATTTAAACCTGATGTCCTGGTACTTGGAATAGGAATGGTCTTAACACGATATATATGTAATTAAATGAGAAAATTAACTCTTAAACTATGTCGTCGACCTATCGATGGCTGTCTTTAGCAATAACTTAAACATTCATAATCAAAGTCATTGTTATAATAAACATATCAGACTGTACAAATGATTCGATCGAGCTTCTTAAAAATAATAACAGTATTTTTAAACATTATAAAAAACTGTATTATGTCATACATTTGTAAGTACATCATTATTTTGAGTGATACATTTAACCTGGTCTGATAAAATAAAAAATATTGTAGTGGTTAAATTCATGATTGAAAAATACAAACAAATATTAGTTTTGGTATTCCAAATGTATCGCTCAAAAAGTAATAAATCATGGACCATACATTTTCTGGGTGATAAACACCATTATATTGTATAAGCAATTAAAATAAGTTACCAAAGCAATTTCGATTAAGGTAAACTAAGGATTAATATAAAAATTTGAATATTTTTTTACGATGTGATGAAACCCTAAAAACGTGTTAACTAAACACAACGTTTCGCCATAATTCGCTTTAAGAACAACTTTTGTATTTAATATACTTAACTCTATTGAGATATAAATTATTTTATATTAAGAACATAACGAGAAACCTTAGAACTTAATATTAAACTTATAATGGCTTTAAAAACTTAATTGTCAAAAAAATATTAATATTGTAACGCCATAATATAGAGTATGTATGTGGACTTCCAATGCAATGGAGATTAAATATATTTTTTACAGAATTATATTTGTCTTTTATAAATCTGTAACAGTACCCTCGACTGTGATCCCTGGTGCTATTTCGACTTTTTCATTATCTACTTTATTTTCTGCTGGACTGATCAGATCAGTTTGCGAATCTCTTTTCAATGCAGCAATTATAAGGTCCTTTGAATTTTGTCTTATGAATTCTCTACTTGATGACCTGGGTGGAGGTGGAGTGTAGCTGCTGGGGGGAGGTGTGTCTGCTGCCATTCTGCATGGAGGTGGTGTTGGCGCGGGGGTTTTACTGGACGGAGGTGGAGGGGCCGGTCCTTTAGGCGGAGGTGGCGTCGGAGGTAACTTCGGACAGGCAGGCGGCTTCGCTTTACTCGGCGAAATAATACGCTTCGGAACTATCTGCCTATCTTCTATGTCATCTAACTCGTTAGACCTCTTCATCGATGCCCTGTTCCTCGGAGTTTTCTTTAACATAGCCTGGAAATTGAAAGGAGGATCGTCCTCGTTCATATCGCTGGTTGACTTAGCCATTGCTTGGAGTTCCATTATGGGATCTTGAGCTTCTGAATCGATAGCGTATAGGCTCCTGGTGTAGGTCGATTTACGTAGTTTTGGAGCAGCGTCTTCTAGAATATCTGTGTCATCTCTGATGCCTGTCCAGGGTTCAGGTGGTTGGTAGTAACTATTCGGTGCGTGGGCTGGCTTTTTCTTGTAGACAGCGGGTCTGTTGGCCGGTCCACGTGTTTGTTTTGAAGCTGGTGGTTTCTCTGGTTCGTCAGGCGGTAAGACTGGTACGGGTTGCGTGGGGTCTCTGCAGAACGGCACTGTGATGAGCGTTTGTGTGCTCGCCGACGCTTTACTGGTGTCGGTTTGTGCTGGATTAAATCGACGTTTCAATGGTTCGTCCCACTGCTCGTGGTCGGAATCGTATTGACTGGCAAATGTGTCGCTACAAGAAGAAATTAATTAATTACAATTATTCTTTAATATTACGAGTAACTGCTGTACGTTGAATTATAGACAGAACTAAAGAAAGCGTTTGATACATCTAACTATAAATGTGACATGGAAATTCTAACTTGTTAATGTGGCCAGGAAAATTGAGGTGAATATTAAACGAGGTAGATACTCACTTGCTCTTTGCAGAAGGATCACACATATACGAGGTGTCGTAATACTGCAGTTGATCGATCCTGAACGGTAGTTTCCACACAGTTTGCGGACCAGATCCCAAGAAGTCGGCTTCCTTAGACTGGGGATCCACCCTATCAATGAGCACGGCAATGCTTGTGTTTAACAACGCCTCCAATACAGCTTGGTTGTAGATATGCACCTTAATAAAAAATAGTATGATCCATTTTTAATCATTCTCGAACAAAACTCATAGACAAACAGACAAAACTATCTCCAATTACACAAATGTTTTGAGAACACATTTTTTTGCAAATTCGACCTTATCTGCATGGTATAAAGATATTTTTGTTATGTAAGCCTCTTTTGAGGACAGATTTGATAAACTCGATGTGGATCATGGGTTTTCTCTATTTCAATGGTGTGATAGTAAGAAATAACTTTGCAAATATTTTTTGCATTCATGGGTATACCTAAGTTATGAGTAGGTAGATAGCCAACTATATAAGAGCATTATACTTATTTATGTTATAGATACCTGCTGTGAAAAATGCACAAGATCTTGATAGCGAACTGCCCGATATTGCAACAGGACTTGAAAAATGGATCGACTTTTCCATCTCATGGCGAATCTCTTTAGAAAAGATGCAGTTTCTTCGTCAATTTGGCCAGTACTCTTATTTATAAGTGGTCCGTAAGCCTTGCGAACTATGTAGCCACGGTAAGCTAAAAATAATATTTTCAGTACAATTAAGTATTTCTTCGGTGAGCCAGACAGAACAACAATATTGGTAAACCTAGCAGTGATACGTGGTGTGGTAACGCAATCGGCTATCCGTACAGCCGGCAATCAATTAAACGAAGTAGGTAATGTATTTGGAATGACAAATACAACTTTGTATGGAGGGATTGAGAAGTACTTGATTCCAGACGTTAAAGTACTTTACCTTTTTGGATCAAAAGCGCTGCTTCATCCTCAGTTACGTTCATTGATTGTTGTTTCTTTAGTTCCTTTACTGCAAATAAAACAGAAAGTGAGTTTCGATACAAAATGTTCTGACCAGCATTCACTAAAAGGTTTACATACTATGCATCATTTTTGACTTATCCTTTTTAGCTTTTCTTCTTGCTAAGAAGGCCCTCATCATGCATTGTACTTTTATGATCTTCTTTACTTGTGTTTCGTAAAGCCTAAGGACAGAAAAAAAACAATGTGATGTATTTTTCCATAGTTGTAAATTAGAATCATTGCTATTTTTATGTAGTAGGTACCTCGATAGGAATTCTTCGTTGTAGTACTTCAAAAATACTTTCGTTTTGCCGAGCACCCATCCTTCCATCTTCAAGCGAATCATCAGTAACCTGCAGTTGTCTTTGGTCACTTCAACATTCTCGTCAAAATCAAATGCCAGAAATCGATACCTATTTGGAAAATGAATAATTTAAATTCATTTCATTTTATCGATTAATTTTAAAATACCTACATGTAGGTAAGTATTCTTTTGGATGAAAACTCACCTTCGAATGAATTCTGCAAATGGTATGCGACTAGAAAACCCACTCTGTCTTGCTTTTGCTGTGTCAAGGATAGCTAAGGCTCTGAGTTGTTGCCTCACGACTTCGGTCTGGAAACCCCTGGGGTTGTCACTTAGGTCAGCTCTGATACATCGGACGTAATGTGTCCCGCCGCTTCCAGGGCCTACCGAAAGCTGCTTCAAAATTTCCAAACTGGTCGCTCTGTATGTCGCAGCGGCTGTTCTCATTCGGTGAACTTGGGAATATTGTCCTTTAGAAACAGTGTTGTACTTCTGAAAATGACACACTACAACATATAGGTATATGTGGTAGGTACATTTAGGTACCTACCTTCCCAAAAGAAATTAATAATGTACAAAAAAGACTTTTCTTGTAATTTAAGATAACTCCCTATTGGTGAGAAGAGCTGTAATTCATTTATAAATGGATATTTAACTTACTCGTGCTTTCAAGTTTTCCATTTCCTTTTCAGATTTAGACCTTACTACATTGACTTTAGGCTGACTCGAAGATAGCGTTAAGTTACCCGTCTTGGTTAATTTGTTCTTAAAGAGTTGTTGGACGGTAACATTAGACGAAGCTCGCATGGTCTCGATCATTTCAGGTGGAAGGAAGTCTTTATTTTTTTCAGCCATTTCCCTGCAATCATAGTTCACCTTCCCCGTGTAATGAGCTACGCTGAACTCGTGACTACCTGATAGCTTGATGTACGGCCCTTTGCACGTTGTCCTTATTGTACCTTCAATCCAATATAAATGGAATTAAAGTTACAGTATTTGTATGTCAAGTATTTTACATAAAGAAATCAATCAATTTCTTACTCATTATAAATTCTTGCCCGCTGCCGGCACGACTAGCTTCGTCTAAGATATAAAACAGTCCCAAAGGTCTTCCCATAAGTTGGTCGACAGAATTCTTATTGTCATAGAAATGCAAGGATACCACAGGTACTTCTTCTTCAGCCGTCTCCTGCATCTCCCACGCAAACATTCTTTGGTTATACAAAAATTGTATCTGTTCGTTGGTTGTATTAACGATTAATTGTTCCAAACGATTTCTGTGATAACATTCAAAGCCAAACATGTCCAGCAAACTCACGGAGTATTTATCACCGCTGTAAAAAAATAATTGTGTGTTAATTTATTTATTTGTCCAAAACGATCTTAGAACTGTGCAAATATACGTACAAAACAGATCTCATGAAGGATAACTTTGAGTTAATTAAATTGATCATCCAGTCTATTAGCCTCTTGTATAATGCACTTGCTAAAGTGTCTCTCGCATCTCTTGCTTCGTCAGTCGAATGTCTTCTTTTGACAGCCGTTCCACTTTCTATCAAGCAGTAATTGAGCAAAGCCCATAGAAATTTAACTTCGTCAAGAGATAAAAGTTTGGCTACTCTTTTCGCTTCATCTGGATTTTCTATTTCAGCAATACCGCTTTTACCGTCTTTAAACCTGACATTACCAAGAACAAGAATGGATGCTAAAATCGTCTCAAAAAACGTTATATCTTCTTCTTCCCAGTCCAATGTCATCAGGTTTTCGATAAATTTGTTATAGCGTTCCACATTATTTTCAGAATTTTCTCTTACACCCTTAACACCTTTGACGGGTTCATCTAATATTCTCAAATATCGATGTTTTCTGTTTTGCTCCAAACAAAATTCCTCTAACCGATTTGCAGCCTCCATTGCATCGTAGAAATAGTAAAGTAGATCAAAGTTAGCTTGAGACCTGAAACACTTATCTAACTGGTGATTCTATCGTTAAAAGGCACACAAAGACATACAGTTCTTATTATAAATCACTTACATGTCAGTAGAAGAGATACGCCATTTCTCTAATTGGTAAAGCCAAAATAAAGCGCCGCTTAGTTTGCCTGAACTTCCATAAGTCACTTGAATTTGAAAAATTGCTCTTGTTGAGTGAGGATTAAGCGGTGTTGCTCCAGTTATAGCAGCTTGTATCACCCTCGTGGCTTTTTGTATTCGCTCAGCGGTATTATTTTTCATTGCACCTAAAAATGTGAGGTGAGACAGCGCATGCAACATGTTCGTTGTTTTTCCTGATTTACATTCACCAGAAAACACGACGTGCTGAGGTTCGTTGTGATGGAGAGCGTCTTGGTATGCACTATCTGCCACTGCGAATATGTGGGGCTCATTATCAGATCTCGACTTACACTCGTACTTTTTGTGGTACTGAAAACGTTTAATATTAGGCACAGTTAGTAATCCACATTATAAAGAAAATAAGAGTCAAGCTAATGTACTTACAGCTTCGTTATATATATCATCGGTAGAATTTGGATTTAGTACAAGAAGCACGTCTCCAACATAGGATGTAAATGAGCCTTTAGCCAATTTTGTTTGTAACTCAGCAAGTATGTTGTCTTCGGTCAGTTTTTCTAAAGCAGCTAAATCTTCCACTTGCATTGTTTCAGGCTCTTTAACGCCTTGTGTAGTTAACAAACCATTTTTGATGATTCTCTCTGGGGTTTTACTTGGTACAGATGCATCCTTTAAGTCAGCAACTAGCTTTTTTAATTCGGTAGTAAGCTGGAAAAGAGCAGCATTCATGTTTAATTTAAAGTCTGTTAATGTTTATTTTATTCTAGCTATAACTTTATACTTGCATGAAAATCGTTTTCAGGAACAGATTGTACGAATGGATGCTCTTCTAATTCCACCATGTAAGGCCGATGTTCAGGATTTTTCTCTAGACATCTGTAAAAGCTCATTATTTTAGGAAGTCAATTTCTAAATTTTCACATTTGATACAAATATTTATATAGTATAAAATCTTACTCCGTAATAAAATCATTTATTTCGTTTGACCACATCGCAGGCTTCACCAGACTTGGTGGAGGATTTCTGACTATTTGAAAAAGCGCTCTTGTTGGGTGCATGTCCTGAAACGGCGCTTTTCCGTCTGCCATTTCTATGGTTGTTATACCTACGGCCCATACATCCGCTCTGTTATCATATCCTTCGCCACCACAAGTAACCACTTCGGGAGCCATCCAACTCGGCGACCCAATATTAGTTGTACTCTTATCTAATGTTCCATTCAATTTGCAAGACAATCCAAAATCGGAAAGTTTCACTTCGCCATTCTTTGTAATCAAAATGTTGCTGCATCTTATATTGCGGTGTATCACTTTGTTCTCGTGCAAGTAAACGAGCGCCTAGAATACAAATGAGTGAGGTAGAATTGATTGCACCAATCGAGGCAGTCGACACGGTAGTTTGACAGGGAGTGATGGAGTGACCGCCCCTAACGCGGAGGACTCGTGGATTGTTAAGACGGCTGGGCGATACTAACGTCAGCGTCAATCAAGTCCCCACGCCCCGGAGATTCATTGGGGCCTATTTGCATACGTATCGGGGCTTCAGTGCTGTCGCAGGCTGGCTGTCCGCGCTCACTGCTGTCTGATATATCAGCTTGTTTAATGCGTTCATTACGATCGTTTAGTTGTTAGTGCTGTACGCATAGTGCATCGATAGATTTGCGTTAATAATTTTGGCCAGATATTAAATCTATATATGGGCAATAATATTTGCACAAATCTAATTTGAATTAACTTTTTATAATAAGTCTAAAATAAAAATCTAGTATTTCGATCTATAAAAACATAAATACGGAAATTGAGGTCTTTCTACTAAAATTTAATTTATAACTTGTTAGGTAGGTACCTATTACGTAAGGAGATCTTGTTTAATAAAGCTATGTAAAATGGGTAAGGTCCGATGGTTTCTATTGTGAAAGCCAAATATAATCATCGATAAAATGTTCAGCTTATATGATATATCTGTACAGACGATCAATGTTATAATTGGATAAGATGACCTCCTAATGTTGTGAAAGGTATTGTGACAATCGATGTTTTATTCCGTCATAATATCGATAAAGATGACATCACAAGTTTGTCTTTGATCGTACTTTACGAGATGCAACATCGATAGATATGCGTGGAAGATCTGCCTTACGAAGAGGACAGAGCACCGGTATTGTGAACCAAGTGGCTTGCATAAAGATAATACGCATTTAACTCTCCCCGATAACTTAAGAACTCGAAGGACTAACATAAATCGGCTTCGATGGACCTTAAAATAAGGGGTATAAGAAAGGTTTTCCGTTGACTGGGCCGTGTTAGAGAGATCATTGGCTACTGCGCCAGAGATCCGTATATCTTGTGTGCGCGAGCATTATTTACGATAATTGAGCGATGCGCCGCGATGGGGGGCCATCATGGTGTTGTCGGGCGCGCACCGACATTCGCATCGACAAGTTCGACTGTTCCGTCGCGAATCACATCAAATAAAGCGGCGTGCATTTTAAGTAATGGCTCTAGATTGTATTTCAACGTACGTGGACATTCGCCCGGCTATATTTTATTCGACGTCACGCGAGCAACAGAAATAGCCGGGACACAGATCCGAGAACAATTGAGTTTGCATTCAAAGTACCTACCAATTGATTCAGCCGTTGAAAGGTAGACTGGCAGGCCCTTTGTTTTATAAACAGCCATCTCGACTCGTATATGTGACGACCGACATGTTTATAGTCAGTCGAATATGGTCTTACCTTGATCGTATATTTGAGGATGTAAGCGATGTGTTCCTCCGACATTTTTCTGTCTGCTGCTTTCAGTTTCCTGACAATATCGATGACAGATCCACATTCGCACAACTGGAAAATAGATGATTCATTGTATTGTTTGAATCATGAGCGACTCTCTTCATGCAACTTTTTCAATAAAGCTGCCTTTAACGTCTTATTATCCCTATTGATTCATTTATGTTTCTTTAAGATTAGGTACCTATACAGAGAGTTTTATACGTTTATTTATGGGATGGACGGAAATGAGAAAACTTACCTCAAGAACAAACCAAACTTTTTTCACTCCTTCAGACTTTTCACAGAACACGCCGTAGAAATCAATCAAATTGGAATGCGAAGTGAAGTCCCTCAGGATTTTGTACTCCTCTTGTATGTGGTCTTCGATCTCGTCGGTGTAGGTTTGTACCTTGACGGCGACATTTTTGCCGGCTGCCTGCGAGTCTGAGGCGCGGTGGACTTCGCCGAAGATGCCAGAACCCAGCTTACCCTCGAGCTTGTAGCGTTCGAGGGGGTTCGGCAAGGACGATATGTTCAAACCGTCCTTCATGATGTAAGACGGACCATAGACTAGGAAAGCGAGTTCGTTAACGTTTTTCAATGCCTAAAGAGGAAATTATGTTTGGAACCTGTATCTATATTCATTCATTTTACTCCCAGTTCGATATCGTACATCATATTTATTAATTGTATAAAAAAGTCTGTTTACCATAGTTAATACATATTATAGATTACTGCCAAATACATAACTATGTGGTCCTAAAAGGTCAATCAACAAAAAGTAAATTAATCTGATGATTAATTTGTGTAACTATTAAGTTAAGGCCGATGAACCAAAAGCTGTTAGTATTTTGGTTCATCAATGACATCACTTGTAATCACTTTTCATCAATCAGATCAAATCCAACGGTCTTTTAGAAACTGGGTAAGTATATAACTTTGTATAAAAAATAAATTTCAGCTGACATATTACGCAAAACTTTTGACTCAATTATAACTGTTACTTATTTAAAAACTTAAGTGTTATCCTTATTTAAATTGTAAACACAAACTCACCCTGTCTCCTAAGTGCTGATCCACGACTCGGCGTGGTCGGCGGCGCTGGGCCGAGTGGCTCGACCGTACCCGAGCGCTCACAAGTGCTGGGGCTTCACGTATTAAGAACACTGCTAATCCCCTTAATAGTATTAGGTCATAATGCCCCACGACCTTCCTGCATGCCTTGGATACAATTTAATTGGGGACACGTTTAATTGTAGGTATTTTATGTTGTTTGTTTGGTAATGTGTGAAAGCACTTCTATGGTTATCGTTAATTCGTATACTCAAGATATTTTGATGAATAATGACGTCATTGGATTTAGTATGATATTACTGGTACGAACCAGAGTAACCCGTGAGGAAAATACTTAGATGAGCAATTATAGGAACTTCATCAATGTGTGGATAGAGGTTTTTTACTAGACTGGTATTTTATAAAACGTATATACACTATGTACTAACAATGTGGGTCGCACATAAATATTATTTTTGTTAACCCCTCGTGCTTAGCTAAGTAAAGTGCTTGTGTTATGAGTGGGTTCAAATCGTTAGTGCTATGGGTGGGATTCGAACCGGCAATCTCATGACCGCAAGTCCGACGCCCTGGACATTAGGCTACCGCCGCTTAAATAGTGCCTTTACTTAGGTATAATATACATTTTGTCAATATAAATTTAAAATATCATTCATTGTTAACATACAGATTATGTTATTAAATACACTTCAGCGTGAGAAAAGTCTTGTAAAAAAAAGTGTTTCAAAATCTGAATCGAATCAAAAATAAGACCCAAATCACCTGTATAAACGTATCAAAAACTGGCGTTCCAAATGATAAGTGTAAAATCCTTGTTTAGGTAACAATTACCGAAATTAATTCGCAACACCCAATCCATTACGTGATCTATCCTATTTCTTAAAAAATCCATCAGTCATGGGCTACACTCGATCAAGCGAACTTAATACTAAAAGCGAAACATCAATGAATAGCATACAAAAACATTTTTTCAAAGTTAAGATACCGTAAACTGACAAGTATTCACTTTGCAGTCGGTCCTGTCAATATACAGTTAGAAGATGTATGGGTGAGGAAGTATTTTTAACAGTTGGTCGAATAAAGGGTGGCGCATAATCCTGATTTTGCTTTTAGAGATGTTATGTAGGTGGTTTTATATGTATCGCCAAACGAAGTAGGTAATATATCTTTAAGTAATAGACATGAATAAGAATATTGGGTAGAGTTCTTTTTTCTGCGGGTTAACATACTTCTACAGAGCTTACAAAACTCTTGGTGAATAAAATTTTAAATATCTATATAAAACCTTGTAACTTTTAATCTTTCTTTTATTCAAATTATAAAAAAAGGTATGATTTAAAAGAAAAGCGAATGATTATTTAGAAAAAACAAAATAGGTAATTGTTACACGTATTTGAGAACATAATAAATTTGTTACGTATTTTTTTAAGTAAAAAATTAAAAACGATTTATTTATTAAGTTTAATTATTCTCTACGTTGTATACTGCCTGAATTCCTCCACATTTTTTGTTTACCTGTCAATTCAATTTTCGATTACCATTCAACAGATTCAGTTTTATTTGTACTTATATTTCAAGGATGTATCGTTTCAAGGGCCCTTCATATTATTAGCTATATCTATCAACAAAGCGTCGAAGCACAAAAGCTCTTGATCCAAGAGGCCAAATTAGGCGAACGTAACAAGATAAGTGTACCTACTTCAAACGTCGCTTCTGTTTGAGTACCCATTTGATATACTCCTTGGTATTATAATGTGTTTATTGTGTAAAGAGGTAATTATTTAAAACCTTTAATATTTTGCTTACAGTCGAAGCAAATGTTGGTTAAAATGTAAATGTGAGGAAAACTAATAAATTCTTAACCCATCAACGTTATAGTATTTCTTCGGCTACAAAACACGAGACAATTCCGTAGAATGCGCGCGAATTCGCTCGTCTTTTTGGTTGGTTTACATATCTTTATAAAGGAACTTAGTATGAAGCTTATTTACGTTATAATTATGTCAAGGTTTTTTTATGTATGCTGGCTGCATTTTATGATATGATTATATTGTACTTATATTGATTATATAATTATATTGTAAGTTCTCATTATAATGAAACTAGCTGACCCGGCGAACTTCGTACCGCCTAACAGTCAATGAATGTCGTGTTACCTTTTAGCTGAACTAATTTAGGCTTTGATGAACGTAATACAATGATACAAAATAAAAATACAGATAAGTACTTAGATATCAAAAAGTATTTTATTATGATAAATATCTGGTAATATTGATCTGTACGATAAGCTCGACGATTTCTCGTTTCTAACCTAGCCGTTTCACGGGCTGCCTCTCTTTCCTCTTGTGTTTGAGAGGCACGAATTAAAGCCCTTCTTCGCTCCATACTAACGCGGCGCTCTTCTCGTGCAATGTCTCGTTCTTCATCAGATAATTGACTCGCGATGTTCCGTTGCCTAATTGCAGTACGGCTTCGCTGGGAAAGATTAGATCTTCTTGGACGTGGCATTGTTACTAATACTAATACTGAATATGTACTCGCACAAAACCACACAAAACAAACAAATATAACAGTAGCTGAACTTTCGTGACATAGACATTGATTGACAATAGTTTAGATCATAGTCTACTACTTTGGATACTGCCCTTTTTATTCAAATCTGCTTAATACACCTTTCAACCTTTTTATTTGATTAAAAAAAATACAGACAAAAGTTTATTCACCCTTTTTAAATAATTACACAAAATACATTTCTGAACGCATGCATAATGTCAATCACAGTATTTGATAGGATGACAGGAGGAAAACAAATGTTTGACAGGTACGAAACTAAGGAACATAATTAAATGGAAAATGATTCATTTTCATAAATATTTATTCGTCAAGTTTTCATTGTTTTTAAAATGTATTCTGCTATTCAGGGCGGAGACAAATCCAACGAAACAAAAACCATGAAAATTGATCCAGCCGATCTCGAGTTATAAGTGTTGTAACAAACCCGTCTTTCTTTTATATATATAGATATTTTACATCAAACTGTTTAGAGTAGGTACCTAAACAGTTTGATGTAGGTAGGTACTTGGAAACTTGGTCCGTGATTTTAA
Source organism: Plusia festucae (assembly GCA_950381575.1). Taxonomy (NCBI): domain Eukaryota; kingdom Metazoa; phylum Arthropoda; class Insecta; order Lepidoptera; family Noctuidae; genus Plusia; species Plusia festucae. The sequence continues at coordinate 12,078,049 of OX494434.1, forward strand.
TCTTATAGTTTTTATTGGTAGATTTGTTTAAAAAAATGATAAAATAATCTTGAATTTTTTTATTTTCTTAAATAATAACCGTCGGTACAAAGTCTTACAGCTACAATAAATAGTTCATTTAATAAATATCACTGAAACAGGAATGTTTAAGTACAAATCGATTTTACGTATGTTGGTATTTACAAAGGAATGTTGGATCTACTAGTTAAATATATAAGTACAATGTTATAAGTTAATACTGATTATAATATAAACAACTTATTCTAAGATTTTTTATTTAAAGAGTAATCATTAAAAGATTGCATTTCGATGTCACTAATTTACGAAATCTGTTCATGTAATTTACTTCAAATAGATTATAATAAATATACGACACGTTTTTTTTATTATTTTACGTAACCAAAAACCCAAGAAGATACATTCACAATTTTGCGCACACTCGTGACGTCATTGCTCCTGAATTTGGATTTGCTTTATGTATTAGTATTTTCTTGTTTTAAAAAAGGAAAAAGTAGTTGTATTTTTTTTTATAAATATTAATTATATATTGACAAACTAAATACATTTTGGCTTTTCACATACTGCCATCTATTTTATAATATTGTGTTTTCACGAGTTTTAATACAAACGCAGCAATTTAGAGCGCTGTCTATTAACCAAACTGATATTAGTAAAATTGAACTTTAATCGAATGTTAGGTACTTATCATGGTTAAAAACAAATTGTTAATGTCCAAATTGTGATTGCTTTATCATATTTGCGACTTTAACTCCCGCATACTGAAACGCTAATCAACTTTAAGATGTTCTTAAATATCTATCTGTCGCTACTTCACACCTAAGTCACCTAGTGACAGAGACAGCATGAGACTTTACGGCGTCTTCAAACTGATTGTCGTTTCTGTATAAGACAATTTGACTGGATTTGGGAACATTGTTTAAGTTCACTTTTCTTAGCGTGTCGATATTATACAAACATAATTTTCGTTTACAATTATTATTTTCAATACGATTCTATACACATAAACATGGATGAAACTCACGAATTTTTAACTTAACGATTGTTTACATAACAGTAATTAGTCATAATAACTACTTAGTTTTCGTGATTCAATAAAGCTTACACTAATTCTGAAACTAATTATTTAAAATCCTGCTTAAAATAAAAACTTTACTTATGATAATAAGTATAAATCTTTTGCACAATATAGAGGTACTTAAAAACATTATTTGGTATCTAATACATCAGTAAGTTTTACGACTACTTATTAGTGGAATGTGTTAACTTAATAATACTATTTTTTCTATACAATTTCATTAAAAATTAGTAGCCGATAAGCGCTCGAAAGCACATCTGTATTAAACAAAGTGATTTGTTCAACCTAATTATTTTGAAAAAGGAGCTGAAAATGAAATCCTAGAGAATGTATTATTTTAATAATTTATTCAATTAACTATTTCACCATCGTCAGATAACTTTATTCGAAGAATAATTTTGAAATGTTGACAGTTGTTTCATACAGAAACTGTCAAACGTCAATTTTATTCGTCGAATAAAAGTTATTTTATAGAGTAGCAATAATAAGCGAACACCAGTTTTGGCTTACACCTTCTCGATATGAGAAGTTGGTCAGTGTTGGACAGTTACAAACTGATGTCGTACCACTTCTATGCTCATTGTTCGAGATTACGATGAAGCCGCGCTCTTACGACAAATGTAATAGGATCAGTGGCGTGCACAGAGATGTCAGACAGGGTAGCACAAATAAAAAACCTACCAGCTTCAGCTTGATGTACCCACCCTACCTAAATGACGCAAGCGGCAACACCAGAAATGAAATCATGTTATATAATTTAGAGTATGTATGTCTGTATTTGTGAGACTGCAGGGTATACAGTGCTTATTTTTCTCTATGCAGTGCATGCCCTTGCTTCTACGTATCTCTATCTATATAAGCACGCCAGCTTGTACTTATCCTTGTTTCAACTACTTACAAATCGCAACCCACTTATCGTCACGGCACCTCTCGCAGTCGACTCTGCAGCACCAGTGGAAGGTGCAGTTGCATGGTTTGATGCTGGATTTCCTGATCAGCGCGTGTCCTCGACCGCAGCAGAGGAGGTCACATGACCCCGACCGGGACGTCCGACCGATGCGACAGACACGGCCAGATGTGCCCGCAGAATCTGTACGTGAATCTACCTCGCAGAAACTTGGTGATCTGGAAACCGATCCTGATCTTACTAAAAGTCTAGAAACCTTACAATTTGCATATACTTTTCTAAAAGGGCTTATGTTTTCCATAAAAAACCAGTTTGAAATAAAATAACTTTTAAACGTATTCTAACGCGGTTTATTTGATTTTAGTTCCCGACGTTTCGACGCCTTTGCATGTGTCATGCTCTTGGGCACACATGTCACACGCTGCGTTTAAAAGTTGTTTTATTTCAATGTCTAACATTCGCGACAACCTCAGAAAAAAAACTACTTCTGTCTCATTTTTTTTGGCTTAACAAAAAAAAAGCAAGTCATAGCGCGATACAATAACTTCGAGTGGTCATATCTCTGTGCTTCTACAAATTTAAACATTTAACTAACTTCTGAAGAAGCTAAGTCTTTTGAAGAAGTTTTTCACTTACCGTTCGAAGAATAATAGGCTAGTCTTGGGAGCAGGTCGCGCTTTCCCTCGCCTCCTGCCTCTCGGCCGACCCCTTAACACTGAAGGACTATTGTTGAGTTCCTCTTGCGCTACCAATAGTGCCTAAGATAACATAAGTTGCTGTTGTAAGTTATTAAATACAGAGACATCATTGGCGCGGGGTATAATGTAGATATCAAAATTAATAAACTCCTTGATTGTGCCATTACGCTCGAAGGTACAACATACAAATTGTTTGTTTTTCTGGTTTTTTCTCTTTTAAAAAACGACGCCCGCACCAAGGAATTTAATACTTGTGTCGCGGGGGTTTCACAAACATTCAAATCACATGCACAAAGAACACCCAGACTTGGAACAAGTATCTGTGGATCACACAAAATGCTTGTCCCATGCGGGGATTGAACCCACAGAACGTTGCGCACAGTGGTAATTAGCATGGTGACCTATACCACTCAGCTATCCGTGCAGTCATTGTTCAGCCTTGATGAATTACATCATGAAAATATTGTTTGCAGCAATAAGTATAAAAAGGTATGGGATGTAAACGGCAAGGGAAATAGAAACAGGACAGCAATAGTTAATATCGCATACAAATTGTAAAAATGCCGCGCCTGTCTGTCTTTTGAAAGCGATAAAATACTACCAAACGGATTTTCATACGGTTTTCTCCAATGGATAGAGTGGTTCGAGAGGAAAGTTTCTGTGTATACCTAATACCCTTGCGAAGCCGGGGCTGGTCTGCTAGTATACTTTAATGTGTTGCCTTACCTTTCTGTATTGCCGTTTGATGGTGGACGCGACTACTCTGAAGTCGGGCGTGGCTCTCCAGCAGGTCCTCAGCTGGCAGCTGCCGGACAACCCGTGACACTTGCACCGCACCTCCATGTGGGATGAAAGTATCTGAAAAAAAAAATATCACGCTATAGTGGTTGTTTATGTTAGTGAAATTGTATGTGATATTGTTAAAATTATACTGTAATAAAATTGTCGTAATTAATTCTAATCGGACTATATTTAATAACTTATTATTACAATATATCTATTCTAAACATATCTGTAGCACACAGTCGTGTAAAAAAACGAGCAAGAATAAACATTTCAATTTTTCTTTACCAAAACGATTTCATAAAACAATTTCCATCTCTACATATCACGAACAAAATAACTAGCAAACAATCAGCAAATCACAAACTCTATTTACAAGCGAACGAAAAAAATAACAATGATAATATAATATACAGAACCGCTCGCAACGCGTCGAATCGTAAATCCGTTGTCTCTACGTGACCGCATCGACACTCCCGCACTGATTGTGCCACCCACACTAGCTCAACATTTACATAATTAAACGCCTCGGTGCAATCAAACTGACGTCTTAATTTCGCCAGAGCCGCCGGCCGAACAATTTCCCAAATTGAGTCTGAGCAAAAATTCAAATAAATCGGCATCCTCCACGCCCATCGGACGCTCGGACCTTAATAGCGTAATATTAAGAGCGTTCGCGATAGAATTCGCCACCCAAGACGTTTGTAATACGTTGTAATGAAGCTGGAATATTAAAAATGGCCCCAAACCCCTTATTATGTTCTCACCTCAACGGGGCGGCAGGCTCGTGAAATACGGCGGGCTAATACGGAGCCTGGGGCCTCCGCGGCCACTACCAATAGTGCCTAATTGTGGCGCTATACGAACAACAATTCAGGTTTATGGCACTTGATCACGACTCCATACGTGATGGGGAACCTTAATGTTGGATTCTTTTGAAACCTGTTCCGACCCTAATACAGACATCATGTATGAATTTTGATGTAATATCGCTCCTAAATAATATTTAAGAATTTATTATGTTTTTGGGGTTTGATTGAGTACCGGTAACATAAACTTACTGAATCGCTTTATTATTTTCTTCGGGCTATAAACGACGCTTAATATTTTTTGTTTCTGTGCTGGACTAGTTCAAGAACCTTGATTATACGTGGTAACAAGAGCTAGCTTTAATTATAATTCTGTTTACCCCGAGAATTATATGGAAGGCTCCTTACTCCATGTGTTACCCACTTACATTTATTAATAAGTCTATAAATCATTTAATTTAAGTGCTAAAAATAAACTTCTGAGAACTTAACCGTCCTTAATTAAACACCAGGAGCTTCCAAGGACTCAATCATCGCGTACCTATCATCAATCTAAATTACCTTTAAGCACTATGCTTGATTTATTTACTTAATGACGTCTGCTGAGTCCTTAAGTGCAGACTAAACATGTTATCATTAAAGTGTTGTTAAAATATTATAGTTTATTTATAGCGCTGTGTTCTGCTGAGAATGGATTAATGTTTATTTTAATATATCTGGGAATATAAAAGATAATTGGCTTCAAGAATTGCTGCAATAGAATTGTCGTTGAATTTAATTTTTTAGGTAATATTTAACAGACTCCCCGAATATTGAAATGCAAACTAAGTTTAACACGTTCTTAAATCTCTATAAATAAATAAATGTGGACAACATCACATACATTGCTCCGAATCCAAATTAAGTAGCTAAAGCACTTGTGTTATGGAATCAGAGACAACGAAGGTACCACAAACACCCAGAACCGAGACAATATGGAAAAGTGCTTTTCTACATTGACCCGGCCGGGGATCGAACCCGGGATCTCAGAGCTGGCGACAGCTTGAAAACCGGTGCGTACGCCACTCGACCACGGATGTCGTCTATCTATCGCAGCCTCACACCTTAAAATGGCAGAGACAGCATCAGACTTATAGGCGGCTTCAAACTGTTTGACGATTCAGTATTCGGCCAATCAAGATTTGAAATTGCATAATCAAAATTAAACTTTTTGGTTCATGTTAGTAGCCAAAATGCGAAATTTTAAATAAGCAAGCTATCATCTCCTTTGCCTTTGCGATTCATTTTAGATATGTTCTCCTATTCTCCTGCAGTACCTAAAATTACCCTTCTTACTACTCCTACTTAAGGCTAAGTCCTGCTTAAGTCGTCCATTCTGTAACTTGGCATTACGACTTCTTAGGAAAAGTTAAAGATAAATGAATAGGCATTTCGTTAGCGTTGTGAAATGTGAATCACAACATAATCTCGCTCACGATTAACGCGACTATCATTAATAGCTTTACGATGACCGTGGTTAATCTGACGGGCGAATTAACCATTACTTAAACCGCACACGGAGAACTCAGCTTCAACTGTGGTAGGGTTGTCGGAATTACAAAAGATAAACATAATTATTATATTATTAAACAAATCATCAAGATCAATTATATCAAGTTGAATATGCTGATTGATATGTCTGATCAGAATAAATTTTATTGAAACTGTAAAACTGTAATCCTGACACTTAGATCAGCACAATATTGTAAATCAGTCTGTTATCAAATCATTTGCTCTAAGCAGATTTTTGTGTCACAACTGACCACTTATACTGCCTTTGTGGTACCTAATGCATAATTTACTTATATGAAGTGTCTCTTTTTTTGACTTTAAATTATCAAATTAATTTTATCAATTACAAATAAATAACGATGGACAACCCTATTGGTATAAGTCATAATTCTGTAACGGGACGACGCAAACTTGTTTAAAACCGAAACTGTATTTATTTTGTTATCCTCTTGTCTGAGTGAAACAAATTAACATTGCTCTAATTTAACGAGTATATAGTGGCTATAGTTTCAGCGAAGCTTATTTATGAATCTATGGCGAAAGTATAAACTTAGAGAATATAAGTAATACTATGGTTCCCCTCCCAACTTCCAATAATCGGTGTCCGATTTTTGTAGGAGAATAATATAACGTATACTGTAAACATGACCTACAAAAAGTCGGTCAGAAATATCAATCCGAATCGGACCGATTATCGGTCTAACAGAAAGCTGGCGTGGATGTGCTTTTTTTCAAATTATTTGTGTCCCACTGCTGGGAAAAGATTTTCACCAACTTAAGGTATAATATGTAATGAACACTGTAAGAACCGAAAATTCTAAAATAAATGTTTTGAATGACCAGGCTATATTTTAACTAAATAGTAGATAATAATTACATGACTTAAAAAAAAATAGGACTTACCAATAAAATTAATTTTCATTAAATGTTGTCTATTTTAGGCTGACCAAAGATATAGTAAAACCATTATCTTGTTGAAATATAACTACTTGATAAACGGTTTGCGGTTTGTATTGATTTTAGTTCCCGAAGTTTCAAACAAATCAAATATCTTTATTTGCAAGAAAATGTGGTAGATACAATAGATGGAATAGTAAGTAGTACTTAACACCAATCACACATTTTGCAAAATTTTAATTTGCTTACAAATTTTATAACTAAAAGCAAACTTACAACATAATATTTATTATTTGAACACCGATCTTAGTTGACAAATTAAATTTGAAAGAAAGTAAGTCATAACATGGTCTACCTAAATCACTGTATTTAAAACCAGCTTTGTTTTACAACGCCAACGCCTTTACAGTTGTCATGTCAAAATAAAAAGCGATAGAATCCGTTTAAAAAGTAAGCCTCTATTAATTACATTAGTTAATACATAGCAAAATAATAAAAACTTCAATATTAACGCAGTATTTACTTCAGGAATCAAAAGTGCATATATTCAAATCGATGTCCAAGGCAATCGGGACATCTCAACAACAAAATATTAACTCATCGTATAGGTTTTTTACAACATAATTATCACCTCGATTCTCTAATGTGGTACCTAATTTCTTGTGTGGGTCGAAGCGAGATCTTTTATAGATCCCGCTGAGGGGCTCCCAATACTGCCTATTACACCGTTATGTATCTATTTCCAACCGTAGTCTTGATATTTGGACTTGATGTTCGTCAAACAAAGCAGGCATCATAAAATGAAGTTTAGCTCTTTTTTCTTTGAGTTAAACATAAAAGAATAGGTTTTGAAATAAAGCTATATTATTTAGTTGTTAAGAAAGCTAACTGATCAATGAGGAAAATGTGTTTCTTTATAAATAATCATGTATAAAGAGATGAAAATGCTGTTAACTAAGACTTTACAATGCGTGTATAATCTGTAACTAAAAAGTTTAAACTATCAAAAATAAAAGAACTGAAAGCCGTAAACTGCAAAGCCAATCACATTTAATCACATTTTATTTACGAAATAAACCAACCCAGGTGGGGTACTCACAGACCCCACCTGTGAAATCGCAGTTACGATCGACCACCTGTTGCAAAACGGTGTGAAGTCAGCCGACTTTATTTTGACATTAATAAAAATATCATCGCGGGGGTTATTATAAGCGAGCGTGTCTAACAGATCTCTGGGAGGCTGTTAATTATGTGGCCACAAAACAAAATGTCGAAACCCGGTTGGAACAATGGTCAAGTGTGGTCGGACCACCGTGGTCGCTCTCACATTAATGGGTCAATTTACCTTCACGGCTTGATACGTAATATTATTATATAATATTAAATATTTGATGTATATGGACAAAAAGTGCGTGAGCATGCTCTTGCTATTGATGAGTTTTTCTTTGGATTGTTTGCGAGGAATTTATCTGTTTCTTGGAGATAGCGGAAAAAAAGATAGAAGCATTTCGATTAAATTGTGATGCTAAAAAGCTACTGGAATATTCATAAGAAAGTATTTTATTAAAGAAAATTGGTATGTTCGGAATTGTCTCAAAAATCTTTTAATATGGTATTTTTGGAATTACTCAAAAATATTTAGAACTAAATTATTTCATATCGTGATGGCCTATCGGTTCAATGGCCGTATTAGTATCATATGCTCATGGTTGCAGATTCGAACCCAGGCAAGTACCAATGCGACTTTCAAAGTTGTTACATGCAGTTTCTTAATAATTCTAAGACACCATTGACAAACGGTGAAGGAAAACATCGTGCGGAAAACTGGATTCTAAACAATTGAATCTCAAATCGCCAGCCCGCAATGAGCAAGCGTGGTGATCAAGCTCATCCTTCTCTATATGGGAAGAGGCCTGTGCCCAGCAGTGGGATATTTATACGCCGATATTATTATTATTATTTCAGGAGTTTCGTCGACTTTTGCTCCTGAGAATCATTTTACCTGCATCCATTAAAAAAAACAGTCAAAGTTAGTCAATCGAAATAGTATATTTCAAAACTTATTATATTTCTATGTGTGAACAATTAATCACGTTGAGCAAACATATTATGATAGTTCAAGGTTATGAATGAGTATCTAAGTAATCGGACCATAAAAATAATTCAGTATTAAATATTTTTACGACAAATTGTAATGCAACAATGTTGCCGTTTTACTCAAGTATACACCGATACTTTAATCGTTAATGTCTACTAAAAACTATGTTATAAAGCAGTAAATTATGTTTCATTCCTGACTTCATGGCCAGATGACTACTATTTGCGAAGTTATAAGTATCTTGTTAAATTTTATTTTGACATAAGATAACAAAAACCTGCATAAACATACTAAGACTTAGGTAAAAGTTCCAATTAAATAATTTACTTTAAATAACGTAAGAGATTTTTTATTGTTGTTAGTATTGAACTTTTTTTTATTCTGAAAAGATTACTTGACGAATGTGGGTCGCACATTACAAGTAATCTCGTTAACCCCTCGTGCTAAGCTAAGATGCTTGTGTTACGAGTGGGTTCACGTCGGTAGTGTAATGGGTGGGATTCAAACCCGGAACCACATGATCGCAAGTCCGACGCCCTAACCATTAAGCTACCGCCGCTTCAAATACCATATACAGGATTATTTTTTCATACAAACATAAGTCACTAGACCTGTCACTTTGTATGAATATTTTATTTTCAATTTTAACATTTCGACCTATGTTCCTTGGGGAAAGCTGTTCAGTTTTATGCACCTGATTACCTCGTAGAATATACGCACTCCATAAAAAACAATCCTTTATTATAAGAACATTTTCAGTCATCGAATCATAAACTTAGACATTAACGAACGGCCTTTGGTTTCCTAAGCGTAGCGAAAGACTTGAGATTTGCAAGCACTAATTAGCCTCAAAAACATCAATTTAAATACATAATACCTACCTATTTGAGAGAGTCAATGAAATGCGGTATTCCACGGCACACCTCTGCCTACCCCTTCTTGGATTTCGTGATAATTTAAACATATAAACATGTATTCAGATGCATCTAATTAGATTGGCAGCGAGGGACGACATTTTTACACTTCTTACTGTGTTCCCTTATGGTATGTTACCATATTCGGCGAGCAATGATTCGGTCCACACTAATGGCGCAAAGTTCACAATGTTTAAAAAAAACTGGAGCAAAGCGTCTTGAATGTTTTAGGTCCCGTCCTAAACAAGGTTTTTAAAATTATCTAATTAAACTTTAGCTCTTAAATGACGTTGTTCGAAAAATTTATTTAAGTATCTTTACTATGGTTTCTGAATTGAGAGTCCAATGTTGACAAAGTTCTGAACTCGCCAATCGCATCCACCGGTTGCCCGCAACTCTCACGATGTCGTCGGTCCACCCAGTGGGAGGCCTACCAACACTGCGTCTTCCAGTCCGTGGTCTCCACTCTAGAACCTTTCTTCCCCAACGGCTGTCGGTTCGTCGAGCGATGTAGCCTACCTATTGCCACTTCAGCTTGCAAATCTTACGAGCTATTTCGACAACTTTAGTTCTTAGGCGGGTATCCTCGTTTCGGATTCCATCGCGATCGTAATTTTAATGCAGTAACTTTATCTACAGAATATTCTATTCTATATGTAACTGAAAGATTATACACATTACACTTTTATGGAAATACTTCTTCTTCTTCTTCTTCTTAGTCGGCATCTTCATTACTGAAGGTCGTGTCTAGTCTGAAGTTTTGATCACTTTATTGACTATGCTCTTCCACACGTTTCTGTCTTCGGCAGTCTCGCCTTGGTAATTGGCAGGCCAGTGAGCGACTTTACCAGATCTGACCAACGGGTAGGTGAGCGACCGCGTGACCTATTCCCGTCGACCTGGCAAACTACCATCAGCTTCTCTAGGCTGTCAGGGTGGTACTAGAAGCTCCTTTATCATGAGTAAACTTTAACTTACAGTTTAATTGTCACTAAACGTCACACCTGATTAATACTACACCATTGTCTGCTGGCGTAAATCAAGAACAGTGTAGACACAGCCTTATTATCACGCTGTAAATGTCACTAGGCACTAGGCCGGTGGGGCCGAAATAAATTAAATGAACGTCTTCAACTATAATTAACAACTATAAATGTATTACAAATTAAATAATTTGTACCGAAGCGTTCGTGTTTGTTAAAAAAAACGAATGTTCGAACGTAAATTGTATTCAATCGTAAATCCCCTTAATAAGTAAGCACGAGGCTTGGTATGCCGGTCTCATGTCAGATTTGGTTACGGACATTAATATAATATTATTTACAAGCTTAATAATGTACTTAACATAATCTAATACCCGAACTTAAATCCTAAATCATAGAGTATACATTTGATTGGAGTTGAAATGTTACAGCTGTAAAGTTAAGTTTGTCGAGTAGTATTTAACTTTGGCTTGACATGTTTATTATTAGACGGAAGAGGCCTATTAAATTATTTGTAGTAATCCTGTACGGTAGGTCCCGGTATTTTGGTTCAACTGTCGGCTGCTCGTGTCAGAATGCTTGTAGCATTAGTTGGTAGCAACAAATCAGGGCTTACGGCATGTTTAGGTGGTCAGGGTGTCACTGAAGAAATTATAATGATACTTTGTTGGGAGATAGATGAATTGGAATTTGTATCCTTGATTTGCGAATTGTTGCTTTGAATGCAAATATTTTAAGTTTGTGTTAACAACTGTAAATAATATCAAATCCTTACAATAAAAATAAAACTGTTGTGTTTCGTATCTACGTAGATATACAAGCAGAGGAAGACAGAAAAAGAGATGGATTTATGGATGGATTGTATGAGTAAACGATGATATGAGAAATAAAAGGTGTTAATGATGAGGAGTAGTAGGGGTGAATTGAAGAACAACACATTTTGTGTTGATCCTAAATAATTTGAATCATGACAGAAGAATGATGATTGAAGGATAATGAGTTATCAAACACTATAATAATTTTTCAAATCGGACCCAATAGCTCCTGAGATTAGCACGTTCAACAAAACAAACAAAAAAACTCTTCAGCTTTGTAATATTAGTGTAGATTAAATTAACATCTTTTTATTTTTTCTTATTCTGGATGTAATTTTTGTTCTAAGATAAACAGTTCTTCTTTTCTTTCGATATTCTATTATTTATCTTAGCTTTGTCAATTATATTATTTTGTCATTGGCATATCCGTGACTAAACTGTTGCTACCATTATAATGTTTAGAACTAGATCTTACAACACAGTGCAGGTACAATTTGTTAATTTTATTGGTTGCCAGTAGGTACAACCGGAACTCGATTTGTATACATTTAAAATAGAATTGAATGATAACGGTTGTAGTAATTTTAGTTACCAGTGCATAAAACATTTGAATGAAATTTTGATAAAATGTCGACGACCTCCGTGGTCGAGTAGCGGACACACCGGTTTTCGAACTGCCGCCAGCTCTGAGGTCCCGGGTTCGATCCCCGGATGGGTCAATGTTGCAAATATCACTTTGAATATTTTCTCGGGTTCGGTTTTACGGGAGTGTCATCAGAGACAACGAAGGTACCACACCTTCGTTGTCTCTGATTCCATAACACAAGCGCATTCGGAGCAACGTATGTAATGTTGTCTACATGTTTTGTGCCGAATTGTATAGCAGGCTCGTACAAAGATACGTATTGTATGAGACCCTCTGGAAAAACAAACCTGTTCTAAGTCGGCTGGAGTTTGTTTTTAAAGTCTAGCTATTTACGATGTTCATTGATTAGGTCCATAGTATCACACTGTATTATATACTATTTCTTTTAGGTTAAAAGTCTATTGTGAAATTCTGCGTGACATTTGCGATATTGGATCGCGATAGTGAATGAGGGTGATTCTAATCATAACCCGAAGAAAATTTATTAAGTTGCAGAATTAAACTTTTGCGGACTAGGCATGATAAGTAAAATTATTTATTAAAAAGTCCAAGTAATCTATTAAAAAAATATTAGGTATTTTTCTCTTTAAAAACAAAAAAAAATATAAAGACAAGGCATAATGTTCATGAGTGAGGGCTTGTGAGTGTGACGTCATAAGTAGGTGAAAATAGTAGCCACAATTGAGGTGACGAGTCCCAACTCCGTAATTTAAATTCGCTGAATCTAAATAGATATTATTTATTTCGAAAAAGCAAAAAAAAATTGTCTAATATTTCTCAGTATCTTAAAAAACAAGTCCGCATGCCTTAAGTACCACCGTAGAACGATTTGATATACAACTTTCTCTCATCACAAACTGATTACAGAATGAAACCGAAATTACGTCACACGTGTACTTACTTACCGTTCGGAACATAATGCCGTATAAGTTACACTTTATAGCACATAAAACGGGGTGTGATCACACAAAATGATCGGCCAATGCAATATAATACCATATTTTATAGGCATGTATCGCCATAACGGACCACCCACATAGGCGATTTACTAAAGCCACGCCCATTTACCGCTCTTCAATTTTGAAGAAAATAAGTGTTGTATTGACGCCTCCACTTACTAATTTGGACACCTACGTAAAAGTTTGATTCCCATCGTTCGCTATTCGGACCGTAGGGATGGGTGTACACAATTAGTCTTTTTGTTCGACTAATTTTGTTTTAATTCTATGTTCAGTAGTGTTCAACGAATCTTAGTAGGCAACTATATCTACTGTAAATTAACTGGATGAAATTGTCTTGCAGAAATATTTTTTTTAACTTAGCTAATGTACCTATAGTTTTTAATTAGCATGATTTTTTTCATCGTTTTGCATCACAGATTCACAGATGACCTTGTTTAACTTAATTTTAATAATAAATAGTCGTCAACTAATACATAATAATATGAAGACACTTCAAGTGTTTCCAAAACGGAGAGACCACACACAAGGGTCATTAAATTTATTAAAGCCTCACCCATTCAGAGGCCAATTTGACTTGAATAAATTGAGTGTTATTTTGACGTCCTTTCTCAATAATTTGTACACCTACGTAACTCCCCTGCAGGGGTACCGATGACGAATGGACTAGACAAGTAAATTACAAGACTTTTTAGTCGATTAAATCCGAGTAAAAAATCGTAAACGAGTATCGATGTAATTGTAAAGACAAGAACCAATTAAAGATTAAAAAGTCAATAAATATTTTAATTGCGTTCAGAATTATATAGGTCAAAGCTTCAATAACGTAACTTGTACTAATAGGCCGTTACCAAATAATCGGTAAGTTGAAATAATCGATTACTCGAGTAATGACTTCATCGGTATTCCTATTCAAATCGAATTGAAAATTGGAGGTTGTTTTACCGGCTAATTTTAGGTTGTCGCGTCAGTAAATTATACATCACCTTCTTTGAGGTGTGATTAAGGCCGCTTTATTTCAATAATTGAGTCATTTGAGACGTGCATTCTTTTTACTTGAAAACAGTTTGAAATGTTCAAAGTAATATTTACTATAATCGTTTTTCGACTGAGTGCACAGGTTTTAATGGCACTGCAGGATTGCAGGATTTTGTTTTTAAACATAATTTGGACCTCGAAAGATTTATTGAAAAGTGTGTGAAGATGTAAAAAATAGTACTTTGTTTTTATTGTTTTTAGAGAGTTTTTGAGCTCTCATTCTTGAATCAGAGTCAATACTGACCTGTACATTAAAATCTCTCTCTCTTGGTTTGATTTTGTAAATTTAAATATTTTAACTTTTTGATTTTAAAGATCTTTGTTATAGGGACCGACAGCGGAAAGCGACTTTGTTTAATGCTATATAGTGATTATCCAAATAGCTAAAGACTTTTGTTAAGTATTTACACCAGATATTTATCAGGCTAAACCATTAGTCATTCCTTACCATTCGTTAGTAGTAGATCTAATTTGCTATGCACCCTCAAGTCAGGCTACATGCTCCCCTAACAAGGTAAATTGAAGTACCATCATCACTCCCGTTGTCTTTTCAATCTTTGTATCTTCCTCTTGAATATTACGTCAAAGGTAATTTTCATAGATTTGTTTTTGTGCGTGCATATCGTTTGATTAAGATCGGGACTTTTCACTTTTGTTGGATGTCATTAGATTTTTAAGGATTTATTTTGCATTGATAATAAATGCAGCCTGTTTTATCAGGATCAGAAGATGGAAAAAGTATAAAGTGCAAATTTAATTATTTATAAATTGCAAGGAAATATCTGACTAACGAAGGTACAAGAGCCGTTTTAAATTCGGAAAAAAACGGAACTTTTAAAACGGAAAATATTGAACAAGTGTTGAAAGTAAAATCTTGTGTGAGAATTTTTACCTGAATAAATTATATTTTTGTAAAATATCTAATACTTTCTCTCATTATGCATTACCTAACTCTAATTAACAAAATATAAAAAATACACTCACCGATCTCCCCGCATTATTGTTATGAACATTAATCTTCGACTGCAAGTCATCTACTTGCTCTCTTACATCGAGAAACTTCTTCGAGAACTCGATTCCGTAGGCCAGATTATGTGAACAGCCGCTCCACTCCCATTTGTTGACTTTCGCCCTCCCCCGGGGGTCGTGTGAGGCTCGGTACCCCAGGGGGTCGCAGCCGCAAGAGAGGAGCCGGCCTTGTGCGCATGCGCGAGCTACTGAGTGAGCCACCCCCGCTGCTGTTAATGCGTATAGAAAGGAGGTCTCGCGGAATCCTGTGAAAGAGATTTTACTATGTATATATATTTATATGTAACTAGCTGTTGCCCGCGGCTTCGCTCGCGCGTCAAGTAGGTCAAGAGTAGTATTAAAGGATAGATGGATGTATTCTGTGATTAACAAAGTAAGGAGTATGAATAAATTGTTTCATAAAATATTATGGCGTTAAAATAATAATTTTAGTAAAGTAAGTAGCAAAGCACTTGTATTATGGAATCGGAGACAACGAAGGTACCATAAACACCCAGACTTGAGACAGTATAGAAAAGTGATTTTTCTACATGGACCCGTCCGGGGATCGAACCCGGGAGAGAGAGCTGGCGACACCTTAAAAAACCGGAGTGAACGCCACTCGACCACGAGGTTCGTCGTTACAGATATGTCTTAGATGGTCATTATCTTATCTACTTATCTTTTCATCTGTCTATCTTTGAGAATACCGAACTTCACATACCAACTATTTCAGCCCCTATTTCACCCCCATAGGGGGTATATTTTCCAAAGAAAAGTAACGTATAGCCTTCCTCAATAAGTGGGCTATCTAATAATGAAAAAAAATTTCAAATCGGCCCTGCAGATCCTGAGATTAGCGCGTTCAAACAAACAAACAAACTCTTCAGCTTTGTAATATTAGTATAGATCATGTGTCTATCTTTGAAAATGACACAATTCATATAAAAACTTCCAACCCCTATTTCACCCTCTTAAGGATATAGATTACCAAAATCGCTGAAATATGACTGTGTTTATTTGTATCAAACCAGAAGCAAGCATAAGAAAATTCATGTCCCTATCTTAAAAAATTAAGTTTTTAATATAATACCTTGCAACCCCTATTTTACTCGGGAGAGGTTTCCAAAATCGCTAAAATACGTGTTCATTTATTGTACTTATTTTCGTGGGGGATACTCACACACCACGTACTGGCGCCGTTGTAGTACATGCTATGTATCAGAGATGGCGCTGTATGTGAAAAATGATTTTCCCTTCCTGCTTTTTTTTCTTTAAATTTTTTTCCTGAATTTTCTTTTCTATAAACCTAACGGAGCCCGAGACCTTTCCAACGAATGCAAAACCGTGGAAATCGGTTCGTGCGTTCTGGAGTTATAGCGTCAGGAAGGAAAACCCGACTTATTTTTATATAGTAGATAATCATATTTTTTGTTAAACGACGTCCGCACTACGGAATTCAATCCTTGTGTCGCGAGGGTTTCACAAACATTCAGCACAAAGGACACCCAGACTTGGAACAAGCATTTGTGGATCACATAAATGCTTATCCCATGCGGGGATCGAACCCGCAGTACGTCTACCACTCGGCTATCCGTGTAGTCATAATATTAGCGTAGAAAAGATCTACTTTTCTCTTTAGGTACCAAGTAGGAATTTACCTCATTCAGTATTTACAGACAATGTATTGAAGACTCATAGTGCTAATTTAGATTACTAGGTATTTTTTAATTATCTATATCTACTAATAATATTGTAAAGAGGTAAGATTTGATTGTTTTTTTGCGTTGAATAGTCTCCGAATCTGCTGAACCGATTTGAAAAATTCTTCACTCTTGGGAAGCTACACTATCCCCGGGTGAAATAGGCTATTTAATGTTTTAAAAAAATTGTGACCGCTGGCGGAGTTGCGGGAAACAGTATAGTATACAATATACTTAAGTACTATTGCGACCACCTTATTTTAACTACCTACATTTTGAGCAAATAAATTAATATTCTATGCTCTATGTACTCAGATATATTTAAAAGTAATTTCCCGAAAATTATGTTTTCTATTACTCCGAGTAATGTAAGCAACTGCCTACAACTATGAAGACGTCTTACAGTAATCTTGAGGTCAGATTCTTAGTCGCTGAATCCGGTGAAGCTGAAAGCCGACCTCAACATAGCTTAGAAAAAGGCTACGCAAAATGCGAATCTAATCAAATCTTCCAATATAACCGTCGTATATTGAATTTTGTATACCTTATCTAAGTTGATAACCAATCTTTACATATTACTAAGTAAACAGCTTACATTGAAAACTGGATCGAGGAACCGCCTTCAATAAAGTTGTATGTATAATAGGCCACCCAAGCAAAACCAATTGGTCTCGTTAATACAGCCAGGATAAAGACTACTAATCCCGTTACTAAAACCCTGAGTACTTACTTGGTGAACATGAAGTAAGGAAAATGAATATATTTGAATATTCAAGAACTCTAGTTTCTCGGCTGGAATAAAAGTTATGTGTTCACTTCTGTTGCGTTAAAAACGGTTTGCAAAGATATAGAGAATCTAGATGTATCGACCTATTTAAGTTAGATGAGATGTTTAATAATAAAGGTTAAGCCGCGCTCGCCGCGGTTGGGTGACCATTTGTAAACATATCGCGACCCCTCCGTGCCTCGGAAATCACGTTAAGCTGTTGGTCCCGACTGCCATACAGTGATCATTGATAGTGGTTAAGTCATTACAATTCTGACAACCAGTCTTACTGTGGAATACTGTATTACCTAGCAATGGGTTGTGGAGGTCAGATAGCCAGTCGCTTCATATAAAATACGGTATTCAGTTTTATCCGGTAAGGCTAGAAGCCGACCCCAACATAGCTTGGGAAAAGGCTAGGCAGAAGAATGTGATGTTTAG
The DNA here is from genome assembly GCA_950381575.1 of Plusia festucae. NCBI lineage: Eukaryota > Metazoa > Arthropoda > Insecta > Lepidoptera > Noctuidae > Plusia > Plusia festucae. Next base: position 12,096,161 of record OX494434.1, read on the forward strand.
TACCTAATAATGTTATCGCTAAATGATATGGAGAGGTACGAGGGTGACGGTCCAGAGAGTCTGGGATGAACTGTATCTGCCAAGTTTCATTATAAAGAATAGTAAAGAAATAAATTATCAAATGTGATGACTCAATTGCAGAATACGTTTCTTTTCAAATTAACCTTTAAATTGCACTTAAAACATCTGAGACCTATACAATGAATAGGAAGTACTAAGAATGTATCTTTGAAAACCTTAAATTTTGTAGCTGATATGGCTGTACTCTGAAGCTTAATTGTCGGTTAACACATAGATAATATGGAAATTGTAAAACAAATTTAGAGAAGTTTTTGTTTAAACTAAACAAGAAAAAGATATTAAAATCATGTAAATTTAATTAATCTTCACTAATATTGTAAAGCTGATGAGTTTGTTGGTTTGGTTGAACGCGCTAATCTCAAGAACTAAAAGGCCGATTTGAAAAAAATCATTTATGGTGAAAGGCTATATATGCTACTCTTTGTCGCGATAAACGACGCCGAAAGCTAGTTGGTAAAAATTTTCACAATACCCAGATAAAATTGAAGAGAAAGTTGCTCATTATAGTGTATACTAGCTTTTGCTCGCGACTTCGTCCGCGTGGAGTAATGACTTCCGACAGAATTTGGGTTTTTCACTTAGTTATCGCCTGTTCCATGGTCTATCGATTACATGTGTAAACAAACATTAAAAAAATCAAATTTTTATTATATTAGAAATATGTCTCCATGAAATCATGGTCTAAAAAATGCTATGTTCACTTATACATATGCTATGCTCACTTGCTTCACTGGTGGAACCTACATACAAAGATTTAAGTGAATCCATTGAGAAATAAACATTTTCAATTTACCACCCTTTTCTCCCCTTTGGGGGGGAATTTCCAAAAATCCTCTCTTAGTGGTAGCCTACTCCTCCCAACAAACACACATGCCAAATTTCAGCTCTTTACGATCAGTAGTTTCGGCTGTGCGTTGTCTGTCATTTACCACCCTTTTCTCCCCTTTGGGGGGGAATTTCCAAAAATCCTCTCTTAGTGGTAGCCTACTCCTCCCAACAAACACACATGCCAAATTTCAGCTCTTTACGATCAGTAGTTTCAGCTGTGCGTTGTCTGTCATTTACCACCCTTTTCTCCCCTTTGGGGGGGAATTTCCAATTATCCTCTCTTAGTGGTAGCCTACTCCTTCCAACAAACACACATGCCAAATTTCAGCTCTTTACGATCAGTAGTTTCGGCTGTGCGTTGTCTGTCATTTACCACCCTTTTCTCCCCTTTGGGGGGGAATTTCCAAAAATCCTCTCTTAGTGGTAGCCTACTCCTTCCAACAAATACACATGCCAAATTTCAGCTCTTTACGATCAGTAGTTTCGGCTGTGCGTTGTCTGTCATTTACCACCCTTTTCTCCCCTTTGGAGGGGGAATTTCCAAAAATCCTCTCTTAGTGGTAGCCTACTCCTTCCAACAAACACACATGCCAAATTTCAGCTCTTTACGATCAGTAGTTTCGGCTGTGCGTTGTCTGTCAGTCAGTCAGTCAGTCAGTCAGTAACGGAAGAGTTTTATATATATAGATATTATTTTTCGGATGATTGTTCATGTAGTATATTAACTTGCCAAAGGTTCATTAGGGTAGTTTACTTCTACTGAAGAAGTTAAGGCTGTTCTGAGGTAAACAAAAGCTAGTCACATCCAGGATCCCTACATTACTGTCCACAGATATATCTGGTTCTTTATTTCCCTTATTCGGTGTGGTCGGCTCGACTCACGAGGAAGGTCTACACAGCATTCCTTCACAATACGTACCTACTTACTTGCACTGTCTTTAAACCTACAATTTACTGTTATTTTTCTGCAAATTGTAAATATACTTCAGAGATTACGGTTAGTTTCTAGCCTGTTCTCACGAAGAGTTGGAAATTTTAAAGAAAATGGAAAATCGAGACTTTTTTTAAATTTAGGTACCTTTGACTCTAACCTTTTTATAATTTAGGGCTTTTTCCAACGTCGGATAACTTGATTCGAAGAATAAATTTGAAATGTTGACAGTTGTTTCATACAAAAACTGTCAAACGTAAATTTTATTACTCGAATAAAATTTATCTGGCGATTGAAAAGTCAGCCCTTAGGCCTAGTTTTTTTTATCCTGAGTTAACTTAACCAATGGTTAAATATGCTAACTAATATTTTCAAGTTTCGGTAAAACGCGTTTTGTATGTCTATCAAAGGGTCTATCAAATAGTTAAATAATTAAGTCGGAGAGTTAATTATTTAACTATTTGTTAGAATAAATAAAATCAAAAGTAATGAATAAAGTAACATTTATTCTACCGGAGTTTAAAACCATAGGATTCAACTATTGGTTATTGGGTATTGGTTGAGTTAACTCGGAATCAAAAAACTGGGCTTAGACGTATTTTATGGAGATATAGTAGACAGTTACAGTGAGATAGTTATTAAGTGCTGAAAAACAAAGAAAAACCTCTAAATCCTTTGCAAAACTCGTTTGCCTAGTTAAAAAAAAAGTACTCCTAAATGAAAGTAGATGGAATTAATAAAATATATGACAAATGGCAGCAGCTTATCTTATGTTATATCTTTAAACGAGCAATTTTTGTATACACCTATAAATATAATCTGAATCTCGGAAACGACTCCAACGATATTCATGAAATTTAGTATGCAGGGTGTTTCGGGCCGTTAAATCGATCTAGCTAGGATTCATTTTCAGAAAATGTCTGACAAGACGAGCAAAGCTAGTTCATCCAGGTACTATTATTTTGAGCGACAAAAAAAAACTTTTTTAATATTTATAGTAGTAAATAACTGTTATTACTTTGGAAGTAATTATTGATAACAATAATCTTCTTCTTTCTCCTGCTGTCATTTTCACCTACCCCAATATTTTGCAAAAATTTTGTCCATTACTGCATCAGCACATAGCTACTGTATTTCTAATAAATCTTAAACAACAAAAGTACACGCTACATTCCGATGATATCGCGATACAGTATTTATCATACATAATATAAACTAATGGAGGCTTCGAATCCACATTCGATTTACGCAACGTGACCAGAATGTATCGGATTCAAGTTGGGATTTAAAAAAACGATTCGAAAAAAAAATTAAAACGCTTTTGTCAGATCTGTTGAACATTTTCCCAACATTAACGAAATATAATCTTCTTCTAAAATTGAAAAGAAAAATATCAGGTTATTTTGCTACGTACCTACTACAGGTGATTAAATATTTGTACATCAGGTCAACAATAATTTATATAAAAAAAACCTAAGCCCAGTGTCGCAAAACCATACTCAAAAAATGACTACAGAAATTCAGCATAAACAACTTTATTTTATGCGGATAAGGTTGAATTTGCGATAAAAAATGCTCCTTCAAATCTGTCACCTCACCACAAGTATCAGCTGTAACTTTTGTTAGTGAATTTAATACATGTAAATTGCATTATATATTGGGTTATTACTGTATCATTGCTTACACGAGTTTCACGAGAGAGAGCTCTCGTGAAACTCGTGTAAGCAACGAGTTTTTTTTAATATAAATTAGAACTAACATGTCGTAAATATTGACAACTGCTGTAATTATTTCTTTCGTCTTTTTTTGCATTTTACGTTGTCTCTAAAATAAAACACCAACAAAAACCAATTCCCATACTTCAATGAACTTGAACTCTTGTGTTACCGCTCAGCTAATACACAATATACTTCATATTAATTGTTAAAGAAGTTGAATAGAAAGCTATGTCTTATGACTACAATGTAATTAAAACAACATGAAGTCCTTAATACAAGAATGTCCTGCTGGATGCTGACCGCGTGGCCCCCACACAGCAATAGGAACGCGGAACGCAACAACCACCATTTATCTATTTTATTGCAATAAATTAAATAGTGAATCCGGGTGATGTCCAGATAAGCTATTGGACTCGCACAATGTAATCTTTTTACCATAAATAGTATGATGACCGATTTGCATTTGAGTTAGGTCTGTCTTTAAATTAATTGTGTTCGTTGTATGTGTTCGCGGTTAATAATGTGCTATTCTTGCTATTTCATTGTGTTAACCTGAATAGGCCTTTGGATTTTAAGTGCCATCTCCATTTAATGGGCAATTATGGAGCTATGCCACCTGCTTTTGTTTCTTGTATCCTGGGGTTACATAAACCGTTAAATTGTGGGTGCGTACTCTTTATTGCGTATTCCATGTTTAAGATGATTTGATTTTGGTTCATTGTGAATTTGATGTCGATTTGATTGGACGTAATATTGACGCACACATTGATACAAACCTTTTGTTTTTATGTGTGTTAGCGATTTATTTTTATAATATTTTGAGCAAGATCTTTCCTGCGTATTAGGTGATGAACCCATCAACAGCACTACCTGCCCGATTTATTACCACACAATAATACGAACAATAAAGTATCTTTTCTCGGATCAATAAAGAAATATCGAATCATAATAATTAAGTGTCTCCATAATTAGTACCTTTATTTTAGATCGTTGTTTTTCGTCGCTCCCACGAGTGCACCCGAAACTTTATCTCGATAAATTTGATTCGAATGAATCGAATAAATTAAAACGATTGTATCGAGTGATTAATTCGAGGATCCCAGTTATCTCTACGGATTAGTGGCTCCCTCTACAGAGTGAGTCTAATTGACACCCAGAGATATGGTTTATTAAAATAATGGGGATTTTATTTTTGGATATTTAAAGCTAACGATTTTTGGTATCCGTGGAATCATATCTTGATGTTATTAGATGTGATTCAATATGTTTTTTTTATGTTTCGTTATTATGTTTGAATTGATTTACCTTAATGAATGTTGTAATTATAATTGTCAGTGATTTTATTAATTATCTACAATACATGACGTAACTAACTCAAATCTTAATTAAACTATATACTTTCGTTCAAATATGTAATTAAAACTGATTATTTATTTGATTTCTTAATGTTTAACTACGAGTAAGATTTAATGCCCTTTTGTTACGCAAGATGTCTGTTCAAAACAAAAGACAGCTGACAAACATTGAAAAATCACAGCAGTACACGTTGGTCGCTTGAGGCCGGTCGCAAAAACGTCGAGACATGATTAGTTTGAATCACGTTTAATATAATGATAATCATTATAAATCAGTCGTTATCTACACTAAGTGATCTTCGTTCGAATTCATACTGTATTCTGGACGTTTTATACTACACGACTTTTGGAAATTTTTCATCCGTAAGAAGTGTAACGTTCTCTTGTTTTTTATTTTGCATAGGTGTTGTTGGAAGTTTAGTGCGATGATTTTTGTAGCAGTTTTTCCGAAATTAGACTGTTTTTTTATACGAATAAAAATCACAATGGCATGTGGATTGTGGACTTGTTTGTTAACCTTCAACTTGAAGTCTATCATTTACTATATTTATTAAATTAAAATCAGTATGGGATATAATTATTGTAAGAAGATTAATTGAATCCATTTAGATTTAAAATGAAATTCTTTTGAAGGCTACATAATCGTATTAGAATTCGACATAAATATAATTATTTTTCGACAATTTTCATCGTAGCGTGATCGTTTCGTTTTCATATGAAAATATACCATCGAATCGTGTGTTATAAATACAATCCCGGACTACGGTTATCACCCCAGATCGATATAAACTCCTGATGTATGTTACGGTGCTCCATCCAAATAGGGCTATGTTATTGTTTATTTATAAACTGTTACCATCCAGGACGTGCTTTTTCCGAGTGGCCAGTGACAAATTTATATTTGTCGATCCACCGAGACGCGATAGAATCGATACGTCGCGATTTATAGCACGCTCGATTGATCGATTTCGATGATTCCGAGTTATGTATCGGATTGGGTTTACTGTTATCGACGAATTATTGTATGCTTGCCAAAGTTTGTTTGTCTTGAAATGGGAACTGTTCGGTTTTGGTCGTGTGTTGATCTTTTTACGCAGCGGGTTTGGAAATCAGTGCTGTTGGCCGAATGAATTTGTGTTTGAGGCTTTTAATGGCTTATTAATATAAATCGCTTAAGTTGATGACTCGCCTTTAGTTTATCGTGTATTTGCGAAGCGCATGGTATGATTTCATTTACCGAATCAATTATTACAATTGTGACCTTATATTGTTCAGTTCTCGTTGTTCCATTTTGAAGAATTTATGTCGGCAAGCTTAAACATCAATACATACCAGTCCTTTTTCAGAAGACGTGATAGAAATTGTATTAATATTAAGTAAGTACTTATTATAACTTATTTTTGCGTCTTATTGTAGCATGAAGCTTGATAATTGAAACGGGCCGCACATTTATATCCAAGTAGGTTCCGATAATTGATTGATTTGACTTATTTGTTTTATTTCAAGAGCGTGAGATAGGTACCTAAGATGTTTAACAATAAAAATGAAACAGATCTTGCGTTCGCCGGCTCTATTAACGACGGCATTCACGGTGTGCGTATGAATGTTCTCACACTCAAGTAAATAAAGCATGACTCGAAAATTTGTTTTATTGAATTCGAAGTAGACACAATTTGAGAAGCGTTGTTTTTGAATAAATCAGGAACGATTCTATATTGGGTCTAAACGTCCCGTATTATACCACCACTGTATTATAATTACCATCATCCCACGTTTTAGTGTCAATTTGCGCCAATTAGTCGGTCTTAAGGTCGTATATCGTCCGACCCGATACCCGTGCCGAATTCTTTAATCGACTTTAATGAATTCCGATTATTCGATTTTGACTTTTTCCAACGAAATGCTCAGAATTTCGAACGGGTGACAGATTTTAAATTCTTCTCTTACACTTGTACCAAAGCTTTTTTGTACGTGTTTGTTTTAATAATGCATGATATGTAATTATTTTAGTTACGAGTTGACGTGTAAAAAAACGTTCGGCGATTTACGACACTCGATCTACAAGTTGTCCTCATATAATTTGTTGCTGTATAATTAATATGAGACCGATATTTGCAATTTAAATATTAATTTATCCGTCCAATAGCGTTCGCGTTAACCATATGTAGGTATACAATGTTGAAATCGAAGCAGTTTTATTCACATTTGCGATTTAAAGTTGGCCGGTTGCTCAACGTAGCAAAAACAAGTAACGCTTTTGGACCTAATTACTTATACTCGTCCATCAGTAGGACAGTTGGACAGCTCACGTCGCCGCGCCGCGACCGCAGCGCCACCTCGATTCCTCGAACCATGGATTAAATTGGTAAATCTACATTCGTCCCATATACGGTGCGCCGGCGCCGACTTACAAAAAATATACGGCCTAAGTAAATTTACAAATTTTCATTTTTGTCATTTAGCGTTTTATTTCATTTCCGATTCTTAAGCGTATACGAACGCGGACGTTTTATTTAATCGAATGCGCATAATGATAGGTTTTTCCGAGCAGCGTCGGCGGTGGTCGTCTTTTTCCGTGTTGTGTAACATTGTTTTTGATGCGCGCGCGCAGCACGGCCGACGCGCATGCTCGCGCATCTTGCGTGATTTACGATTGTGCACTTTGTGATTTTTAAAACAGTTTTTAGTGGAGGTTCTCGCTTCCAACTGGATAGCTTATAAATCTGGCGCCAAAATGAATGAACTGCATTGAGTTTTTCGCTTGTCAATTATTGGAAAGACGTATACATACATAGAATTACTGATAATGATCACTTATGTTCTTGCTATGGGTTTTAAATGTAAAGAAGGGGTGAAATATTTTCCGCCTCATGTTAATACATACATTACTATTATCCATAAAAAGATCGTTGAGGTCGACACTGGTTTGCAACTTTTGCCTGAACATTTATTGAGAATAAAATGATGAGTATTGTGGTCAGCTTTTTTTCATGTAGGTAGGTGGTTTAGTAATACAATTATACAATATAGGTACCTGATATCTTAACATGTACCTACAGATAATTTTTTTAGAAGATTTGCTTTCGGAAATTATTAAAGATGTTTTCGTCTATGTGATGTTATCTAAGGACGTCAGTCCTAAGTCGCATGATATGAAATTGCCTGATCCGTACCCACTCCGCTGGGCATTCAACATCACCAAATATGAGAACCTATTTTATTCCTACAAACCAACATAAACTCACAAACTTTACCTATTTATAATACAAAAGGTATATAAAATTTTCGTGTCACGGCGTTTGTTCCAAAATTTGTATGAAATTTTGTGTGCATATCGGGTAGGTCTGAGAATCGGCCAACATCATTTTCATAGGGCGATAGGGCGCTTTCCAGATTGTTTAATATGTCAGTACAACATTTGCCGGGTCAGCTAGTATTACTATAGATTGGTTTCGTTTCGAATGTCACATTGATTTCTATCCACGTCCAACACCTTGTTCCTATAAGAAAAGCACTTAGCCCTATATTGGAACTGCCTAACTATTATTTGATTTGGTTCTCTGTGAATGTTAATTATAGTACTATTATCAGCTATTTTCATTGAAGATCTTAGGCTAGACTTTTTATGATAACCTATTTAGTCTACATTTATGGGGACTATTAAACTTTTGCTTTTGTTATTTAGCATTAAAGATTTTTAAGGATGCCATTATGCTAATCCAATCTATTTGTGCTGCTGTATTTCCATCTTAATGTTACCTTGCCAAAGAAATATATCCTTTTAGACAAAGCAAACACCAAGCGCAGCGCAGAGGAGATTATTTTTCATGACGCTCAAAAAAAAACTTTAATACCATTATAATAAATTAAATAAATGTTTAAATATGACATGCTCGTGCGGTCTTTAAGCCACGTCATCATTAGAGTATTAATACATTTAAGTATGCACTTTATTCCACAAGTTTTAAAGTTCATTTTCGAGTGTCATGAGGAAATACTCTCTGCTGCGCTGCTTTTGATGTGCTGTGGCCCTCAAACCTGGTTTAGTGGACCTAGTGCGAGATAGTTTTAAGTTATCGACTTTCAATAAAGTCTATCGCGTAAACGAATAGGAAATCGCAGAACCTAATCACTTTGATGGTCTTGGAGGTGAAATGGATGACATAAAAACAGAGCCAGTTTAAGAGCTGTAATGACCAGTGGGAAGATAGGAACTGGACACTAGAAATAAAAGAATTAAATGGTATAAGAGCTACCCTTCCAGAAATAAAGGAATAATGAGCTTCAACTGATTAACGGTTCCTCAATGTTATAGGTCAATTTGACGGGCCTGTAGGTCTAGTGGTCAGTGACCCGGACTGCTAAGCCGGAGGTCGATCATTTCCCACCCAGGACAAATCTTTGTGTGATGAGCACGATCATATGGAAATTTAGAAGTATGTTTATCAGTTGTCTGGTTGCCAGGCTCTGCCTAGTTTGGAATCAGATGGCCGTGTGTGAGCTATCCCAAGATATTATTATTTAATTATTATATAATGCAAGAATCCAGAGGGTGCGGAGGTGAATGTAAAAAAATGAGACGAGATAATGTCACAAGAAGTTTCTGCAACCTAAAAAACGATCAATACCATGGCTTTTAGAAAAAACCTCTGTCAAAAATTTGAAAAGACGACTAAATCCAACAATGTTTGTAAAAACAAGAAAAAAGACAGCGAATTCCCAAACTGAAATTACCAAAATAATACCCTGCAGATATTCGATGCTTGAAGGGTTTTATACCAATTAAGCTCCGTTCGGGTACCTTTGGCTTGTGTTGCGAATCGCTAATTACTGAAACCAGACGATAACGTGGTTGAATATGACGTCACAAATAATTTACGATTCGTAGGGCTCGCACGTGCTCCAATTAGATTTGGTTCAAACAAGGTTAATTTGAAATAGATTGAATTACATATTTTAAATGAATTACTGTTTTTATGGTCAGTTCTAAATAAAGTTTATTTTCAATGTTTAATGCAATTGAATCGGAATGAATAAAGAAAAATCAAGCGCAGATCAACAAACGATTTAAAATAAATAACATGAATGAATTCATCATGGTTCCATTTATATCATTCTCCAAATTTCCGCAAGATCACTAATACTCTTCTTGACTTAATTAACCCTTAAAAGCGGACTCATAATCCGACAGGGAACAAAAAGACTAAACAAAAAGCCACTCGATGTCACGTCTAAAACTGGGAACTTTGGACAAATTCATGTTTTTATGGGATCTTTTGTGTGTTTTTTCTCACAGTTGAGAGGCATCTGAAGGAGCACGATTCGGTAACGCACCGAGGAAGATGTTATCGCGACCATTAGAGGGTTGAGCTACATCGCATTGAGACATTTCAACACGTCCAAGGTTTTTTTTTTTCAAATCCTTTTAAAAGGTTTTGTTATTTTAGGTCAATGATGGCGCTTTATCATTATACGTCTTGACGTTTACCAAACCTGTCAATACCGCAAAATTATAGCGCTGATATTTTGACGTCTTAATTTAAGAATAATATTTTGTTTCAAACGATTACTCTAATATGACCTGAGCAAAAAATCGTCTGATTATCGCTAGTAATAAAGTCGTCTCGAGTTCTCACGACACATCGCCAGATAAGACGTACCACTGCGTCATGTTTTTGCAACATCATAACCACATTGTCGTCGGCACTCCGTCACCTGACGACATCTTGTTGATATAAAACGCCAATAAATGTCACTTTTTTATGACACATTCGCGTCGTGAATTCACGTCACGTGCGGCTGCGCCGTCAGATTTGTATCGACGCATGTTCGCCACCCTGTGTGCCCCGACGCGCGCCATTCTCTCACGCGACACAGCCGACATCCGACGCGCCGACCCGGCCACATCTCACGCTAATCTCGCCTACAATCCAGCTATTAACGCCCGAGGCGAAAAACTTTTCCGACAATAGTCTCATTAGCTTCACAAAAGTCATTAAATCTTCGACAGTATATTGTAACAGCGTCACGTACGACAAGAGCGCTAACAACGTGTGGAGGATCTCGGGGAAGCGGAACAAATCTCGTGATCTATCCGGAATGCCATCCGTCCACAGCGTTCTTTCATCGATCTGCTTACACGTCCAAGAAAAAAACCAACGGTTCGGAATCATTATTATCTTTCTTCTTCGATCATCGATCGCTATTATCCTATTTAAAAGCATCTCGATTTGTTCTTCGATTTTTTTTTTCGTTTCACTCTCCCGTCGGCGTTTCAATTCGGACCCCAACAATGGGCACGTTAAGAAAGATGTTTAAGTGTTTAGTTACGCTGCTTTTTTCACAATTTTTCAATTTAAACACAGTCGTGTCGCTGAAGGGCCGGAAGGTGCCGTTACGGGCATTATCAATACTAATAATGTCCACGATACAATGGACCGAATAACGTTCTTAAGTTTGATCTCTCATTACTCAAATTTCAATTACGTTGATATGTATGTCTATTTTGTGAACGAATATTAAGCAATCTGCGTTTATGAAGTTTAATGACGTATTTCAAACTGTTATTAAAATGCGCGTAGCAATATAAGGGCGTGGAGAAAATTGAGTAACTTCGTTGGTACTCGAGTCCAGGCAATTCCAGTTAAGATATTAATTGGTTGAGCGGATAGAGGGCCGGGGCGGGTGGTGCGAGGGGGGTTTGGACCCACACGTAGCGTGAAATCGCGGGGCGCGGGTGCGAGCCCCACCTGGCCACCACCATCTTATTATTTGTTGTCTCCCATCTTCCATGCTCGTAAATTTCCACGTCAACGTGTGCGATGATTGTGGAAAAAACGAGGTCCACAAAGCCTTTTCACACCCGAAGATAGACATAAAGACGGACGACTCAGTAAATACGTATATTAAGAACATAATACTCAGAGATGGTCCGTTCACCGGTGGCCTCTTAATGTGCGTGAATAATTTTTCGTCGTAATAAATTCGGATTGTAATGGTTGATCGCGATTGGTTCAAAACGTTAGTTGCGTTTATTTTAATAAAAAAAAATATTATGGAATTACAGTATGTTCATATGGGACTGGTTTTGGCATTATTTGACAGTGATTGCTACCACCTACGTTTTGGAATAATCTCATGATGTTATTGGTCTCCTGTGTCTGACAAAAGGTTAATAAATAATTGACTTTATCATGTTTGTGGTAATTCTTGCAGGTTTAGTTTTAAGAGAAGTCGCGTTAACTTATTTTGCTTTGACAAGTTAATCAAGTGAAGTCTTACTAACTACTTTATGAGATTTTTTTTTAAGTAATTGTTTTGTTATTTTTTAAGCTTTTAGGACTTGCGTTTTCTGACTAAATCCTTTTATCTTAGAGTACATTTGGTACTACGTAATATTTTGTCTATCCCGGAAACTGTTAGGTATGCCACAAACGCGAATCGGCTAAAGGTACGTTATATAAATAAAACAAGAAAACAGTCAATATAGTAGATGAATAGTAGGTACTATCCGTTTTTCTCATCAAAATATTATGATTGAAGAGTCTTTATAATGAACCCTAGATGTCGCTTTAGGTTCTACTGGGTTTTGATAATACATACTTAGTGTAGAATTTACATAGATTGGTAGTAGAGTTTCTCTTCTGTCACCACACTAAAAATCCAGCTATTCAGATCTGCCATGAATATTCAGAACAAACTATTTTCTTGAACCATATTGTTGGAAAAAGTTGCTTATGAAACAGAACTGCCATTGAAACTTACCTCGTTTCATGATAGAAGTTGCATGTGGGTTGCTGCTCTTCACAAGTAGACTGGAACAGTTCCACCTGTGCCAGCGGAACTGGTGCTGGCATTCTTTGACCGCTAACTGTAGACCTTCGAACGCTATGGCGACTGTATCAGGAGATTCGTGGCAGACGGATCTCTGTTCTCTGGACAGTCCTCCCACTAGGCGGCAGGTTAGGGATGAGCTGAGTGTCACGTGGCTGGGAAGCATGTTGTCTCGTGAACTGAAACGAGTTTTTTTTATTATTACATCTTGTGTATTTGTTCATTGACAACCCTACGTAAGTCAGGACTGAATTTAACCTCCTGAATGGATAAGGTGTATGAGCCAATACATTACTCCAGTTAGTAGTTAAAAAATATATGACTATGGGCGCTAGGCGGTGAGATGTCGGAAAACTTACCGAAACTTTACATCCTGGAATAGAAGTTATTTTTTGAACTTATTATTCTTTCTAGGACCAAAAACACATTACTATAATTTCTTTGCATAAAATACAAACAAGAATAATACTAAACTACATATGTTGCTAGCTGAGACTTAGGGCTGCTTCGACATAACGTCATAACTTTGATTCATGGAAGCCGTCGTTTGGTTCGCAAGCCTTAACGAATAAAAGTTTGATAAAATCCAGTCTAAGAGGTAAAGTGATAACCCAACACAAAATTATTAAACATATCTGTAAATCTTTGATAATCTCATCTGAGACCACCCCAGGTACGACTCTCTAATACCAAATAACATAATTTGATCTCACAGCACGACCAATACCGAATAATTTGTGTATAACCAAACATTTAATTAATATCTAACGCTACCACTAAACGGCGACAATAACAATAATTATCTAATATCACATAAAAATAACCAAACATAATATTACGTCACACCACTACATCGCACACTAATTGGGCTATTCTGATAATTAATGTCACCATAATTAAATTATTTAAGCTTGATGGTATCGCGTTGTCTGAATAGTTTCAGAATAAACAATTTGTTTGATAGTTCGGTAGCTAATATTTCGATGGTATGTGAAAACGTTTCGAGCGATTTTATAATTAAGTCTCGATGTAAAAGTTATGGGCTCTGAGTTTGTGGATGCTTGTGAAATATTTTTGTAGGGGAACGGGCAAAGGAATTCAATATCGCTTTGAAACGTAAAATGAAATTAAATTTAACATATTTTGAAAGTTTGGTTTGTGAATAATTTTCTTGTTTCATTTATTTTTATACACGTGTTTTACAACTGTTTTTGTTATACTCTAAAAAGCTTTGACTATGAGTACCAACAAATAACGATACGATTTTAATCTTAGAGCTTAAAAAACGGAATATGGACTGAATGGCATCCTTAACACCTCTAGCGATATTTTGGTTGGAACCGACTATTTATTTTCGAAGATAAACTTTAGTCCTCAGATCTAAAACTAAGACAAAACCTTTTTTTGTAATATAATAATTTAAATATTCTCAAACAAAACCTTGTCGACAACCTAGTTTCAAAACTCATAAAACTAGAAAGAGCATGACAGGAAGTGTTAAAGATTAAAGTTTAAACTATAACCGCACGTTCGTACTTGTCTACATCAGATCAACGCGACTGTCGTCCGATCGACACTGATAAACAACGCGCGTGTCGTATGTTAAAGTTTCGGATTTACCCACCAATGTATATGTAGTGGGTATTTCTTGATCTGTAAAACGATTGATGATTTGAAAATATAACGTTTTTGGAAAGTAAAACTTATGAAGAAACCGTTTCTTAGGGTTGCTCAGTTTTTTTTTGCAGCATTAATACATCAAACAATATTAATAAAAAAAAAACAAAATATGTAGTTTTTTTTTATATTCGCAATTAAATTCTCCAATTAATTTGAATTAAAAACTAAACTACTTTCAAATTCATGTGAACAGGATCACTTCTATGGAATACCATGTAAATGATAAACAAGATTATTTTTAACAATTGATATAAAAAGTAAATGTGCACTAGAATTGAGCACCTCCTCCTTTTAAAGTCGGTTAATGTTTGTAGGTATGTGTATCATGATTGTTTGTATGTTTTACAAGAATTCCTTGGTCCGTCTCTTTTCTAAATAGAGGTAAGGGCGAGGCTAAGCACGTCTATTTAACAGTACAAATAGTTCTTATCACAAGCTGTGTATGTTTTTAATTTCAAGAGTCAAGTGTGAGCAGGTTGTACTACGAAAGTTCTGTACTTATGTGATAAAATTAAAAACTAAAAATCTATACATATAATAAAATGGTAGAAAAGTCGTTTTTGTACATAAAAAAAAATTAGCCAGGGTGAAAGGACAACCAACAAAACCCAATTTACGAATTTTTTGCGCGTAACTTGACGTAACATTTGGTTTTTAATATTTCAATTTATTTATTCAATCATTAAAAATATTTTTCAAATTTTCTTTATTCTTAGTTACCTACTATAAAATACAGATAAAACAAGTGTCATATTTCTTTGTCAATTTCTCGTTTAAATAAGGAACACTAAAAACAATCGTAATGTAAGTTAAACACAGTTTTCCGTCTTTGTATAACCGTAGAGTTATCTTGTCTCTTCCCACGGTGTGGTGTAATATTACATGTACAGGGTGTGTATTGAGTGCCTAGTATTTTTTAACTCCTGAGTCCTTGAGGCAAATGTTGGTATATTTCTATTGGTTCTAATTCTATTTTTGTTGGTTTGTAAAGAGTGTTTCTTGATAAATAGTAGTTATTTTTATTAAACGGATATTGGAAATTTTAGCCTCAAAGGGAATGTAATTATTGCTACCTCAGAAAGCCTTTGTATCCTTTGATTTCTATGCCTAGGAATATAATAATAAAAAGTTTTATAATATATAATAATAATATACATATATTAGCAATCATATTCTCAATTATTCTAAAAAAAAATCTAAATTATTACCTCACGCTAGGATAAATTCGCTGCTACTGCTACCCACAATAAAAAATACAAAAATAGTCAAAACATTTTTTTAATTATCTGTGTAATGATGTAGGTACCTACCTAAGTATAATTATATCAATATTCTCTGTAAATATGTTCAATCTATAAATAAGCATTATGAACTATATTTCTACTGTTAAAGAGCACAACTTTAATCAACATCTCATAAAAACTGTTAAAATACGATAGGGTTCAAAATTACCCACAATTAGGCATGTTCAGTGCCAAACGCACTTAATAAAAGCATCTAAATTGTAATGTTTACATCCCAATAAAGTTAAATGTAAAAAGTTTTCTTTATCAAAAACGAGCCATACATTGGCAGAGGATTTAGTAAAACTCCTAACAGTCCTTGCAATGTCGTTAAACCCGACTGATACAATTAAAACAGGGCGCGATGCTTAATAATTGCCTTAAAAATTCCACTTGACGACATAAAAACAATAATTTCGTACTTTAATACCGTCGACGGTAAAAAATAATAAATCCGTTGGCGTTGTCGGTCTGATGAAATGCTACGATACCCATTCAGAAAGGTTATTTCAATACAAATTACAGCTACTTGCATTGCTTCTCTCTGCGTGCCGACAATTCTGCAAATACTTTTACCCTCTCTAACACTGTGATTTAAAATGCCTGGCCAACGAAACATTTTATCAAAAATCTACTCTACACCACCACCCGTAAGCTACAAAATTGCTTGCTTATACAACGCAGTTACGACCTCCTCAATCCAAGAGCTGTCAGTCTGATTGAAATTCCGTGTACTAACAATGTACGTACCCTATATCTACGCGGCTTCGGTAGGATTTATATTCTCCTATGAGATAGGTACACTTAATTTGTGGTACATTTAAAAATGTTTGTACAGAAGCAATTAGTCCGATAAGTGTTAATATGTGCATAAATCGGATAATTATCGCCTTATCTTGAGTCGGAGACCTGATGGAGAGTCGTATCGACAAATCAGGGCTATTTATTGTTATTTAAAATGCATTAATTTGTCCTGCCCTTTGCTTGGTGCAATGATAAAGTATACTTTATGGTAGTTGTGAATATGCGTCCTTTTTTTTTTTTTTTTTTTTATTTTGTTTAGCGGCTATTCTGGGACTTTGCAGCCCCAGTATCACTGCGACCGTTATCGATCTATTGTGATCGCCGCTGCTATCTTTACAGTTCGCCACTAAGTCCTACGTCCACCAGGTATCGCAGTAGCTTTTGGGGGGCGATATCTTTTACGTCCTGTGGGCCAAGGATATGTTTGCCCAGGTGTAAGCTACGCTTGTGCATTAAAGGTCCACAGTCCGTCAGAATATGAAGCGGAGTTTCGTCTGACTCCTGGCACATTCTGCACGTTCTTGTTTCGGACAGTCCCATAGTGGACATGTGTCTGTTTAGACAACAGTGTCCAGTGAGGGCTCTAACTAGAATGCGCATTCTTTTCCTACTCAGTCCTATGATCAGCTTAGTGTATCTCTTGTCATAGGCTTTAACAAGAGTTTTGGAGTGAGTCAGTCCTGGCATGTCTGACCATGCCTTACAGGATTTGTTCAAATAGATGTTCTCCAGGGTCATTCGGGCGAGACTTTTCGGAATGCCACAAAAAGGTTCTGGACCATATAGCGTTTTTCCCGATCCCGCTCTAGCGAGTTCGTCGGCATTTTCATTGCCCACGACTCCCGCGTGACCCGGAACCCACCTAAGCGTTACTCTGTTTCGTTCTCCTAGAGTATTTAGGCGACTCATGCAGTTTGCTACCAACTTTGAGGTTATTAAGTTGGAGTCTAAGGCCTTCAGCGCTGCCTGACTGTCTGAGTTAATGTAAATTATGTGGTTGGCATAATTTTTTCGTAGGTTTGCTTCCGCACATTCGATAATGGCGTAAACCTCTGCTTGAAAAATGGATGCAAATTTGCCCAGGCTTTGAGATAGCCGGAACTTTGGCTGCTCTCCATATACGCCAAAGCCTACGTCAGTGCCCATTTTGGACCCATCAGTAAACCATATTAGGCTACCAGTTTCACAGGTGACTTGTTTGTCCAACCAGTCCTCCCTGTGCGGTATTTCCACTTTGTAGTTCTTTTGGAAGCTACAGCTTGGAACCATGATATCTGAAGTCATGCAGAGAGCTGGTGTGCTTCTTACGTCCTCCAGTACTGTTCTCATTCTCTGGGATATGCAATTGAAACCCCCCTGAGCGTTAATCCTGTAAGCACTTGCCCCCGCCTCCTTAGCAATATGCATACTTAGGGGCGTTAGGCATAGTAGAGCGTTCAGGGCCGCCCCAGGTGTGGTGGACATTGCCCCAGTTGCCATGAGACAGGCTAGTCTTTGCAGACTACTTAATTTGTTAATTACTGTCTTTTGATTGGCTTTGTGATGCCAAACCACAGAGGCGTACGACATAGTCGGCCTCACAATGGTGGTATACAGCCATAAGACAGCTCTGGGACTAAGGCCCCAGTTGTTGCCCATCATACGGCTACAGGAGCCTAAGGCAATTTTTGCCTTTTGTATGATGTTGTTAAGGTGAGTATTCCATGTTAGCTTCTGGTCAATAGTGACGCCCAGATATTTAACTTCTGTGGAAAACTCAAGCTCTTTTCCATTTAGAGAGGGTTTGACTAGCTTATTCAGCTGTCTACGCCTGGTAAAAGGAATAATAACAGTTTTGTCAGGGTTAGCTGATAAATTGTTTCTTTTGCACCACCCACCTATGGTGTTTAGCGCCCTTTGCATAATGGAAGATACTGTGCTCTGGCAGAAACCCCTTATTATAACAACAAGGTCGTCAGCGTATCCCTGTGTGTCAATGTTAAGGTCGGCCATTTTATAGAGCAGTTGGTCAACCGCCAGAGTCCAGAGAAGGGGCGAAAGCACGCCTCCCTGCGGGCATCCTCTGGTGGTTATAACTTCCATAGTGGTTTGAAGCAGAGATACCTTAGCTCTCCTGCTGGAGAGCATTGACTCCACCCATCTCGTGGTCGTTTGGTCAAGGCTTTTTGCAGCCATACCTTCGACCAGAAGTGAAGTGGGAGTGTTGTCAAACGCTCCCTCTATGTCTAGAAATGCGCAGAGCGCTATTTCTTTGTCTTCCAGTGCCTTTTCAACCCTGTCAATTAGGCTGATCAGGGCTGTTTCCGTAGACTTACCTCTGCGGTAGGCATGCTGTGTATGGTGAATAGGTTTCGTTTTTAAAGTTACGTCCCTAATATAAATGTCAATAACCTTTTCCATTACCTTCATAAGGAAGGATGAGAGGCTTATTGGCCTAAAGGACTTGGGCAAAGCGTAGTCCTTTCTGCCAGCCTTTGGAATGAATATGACTTTTACTGTGGTCCATCGTTCTGGTATATGCCCCCAGGCCAGACTGGCTCTGAAGACTTTAACCAGATGTGGAGTGAGGATTTCCACCCCCTCCTGCAATTGAGCAGGGAATATATTGTCCTCGCCACATGCGTCCTTTGGATTTCGTTTTATTGTTTGGGCAACCGATAAATTGACGGGTAATTAAGACTTATTTAATTAATTTAATATTAAAGCTATGTTCATCATTTATAGTTTAGTTAGATGTTTAATTGTCGGAATTGGGAAAAATATTTGATTTCAGGATAATTGTATGATACTTCTTAACAGCATTTTTACCAGTTCTGGAATAATTTGTTGATAATAATTGACAATGTTCACAAAGGCAGTCGGAGGCACCAAATACATACATCTTGCATCCGAATGCATTTGAGAAAACTGTCAAATCGATACAAAAATGATTCATTCTTTAAACTTATTTCTATCTTTTACGCAATCCGTTTTTATGTTTTTTCAATAATTATAATAATATGACAAGGTTATAAAAATAAATAAAAAATTAGGTCATTCAATCATTACAAATATGGCAACGTTTGAGAAACTCATCAAATAATAATGTATATTCTATTATTATTTGATGAGTATATTATATGGTCGACAAATCTAATTTAAAAAAGCTTGTATGAATATTTCTAAATGTCAAAAGTCCCTTACTAAAACACTAAAGACCTTTAAAACTTAATTCGTTTTGAATGCTCAAGAATTAAGAAGCTCTTGTTTTGAAGCCAGTTAAAAATAAAGCTCAATTAATATCCCATCAGTTCCCAAATTACCTTTTTATTGGTTTTTTGCCTAACTCCAAATTGTACAAATGCATTTGTAAGAAATCTCAATGCTGTTAATCTGTTGATAATTTTTATTGTTCACATTTGTGTTTTTGTAATCGTTTTGTTATTATATACATTTATATACACACAATTGATAATTAAATCAAATATCTTGTTTAATTATCAATTAATATATTTAACTATACATTTAAACGTTGAAGTATAAGTGACATTCCGTTAACATATTTTTTTATTTATAATTAAAAAATAAAAGACAGGTTTCGCGAGTAGACTTTTTCGCGTTTCTTGTATTTTATATATTACTTTTGCTCACGGCTTCGCTCGCGTGGGATCTTATATAAAAAAGAGCCTATAGCTTTCCTCAGTAAATGTATTATCTAACATTGAAAGAATTTTTCAATTCGTAGCAGTTTCTGAAATTTGCGCACTCAACCATACAAACTCTTCTTTATAATATAAGTAATTGTAGATTAGTATACATGGTTTTACAAATATTGATAAGTATTATTTTTATTCATGAAAATTTAATAAACTGCATGCTTAATATTAGCGTGTATAATGTTATTCGTATCGCTATTGATACCGGTCTTTATATTTTAATTGAAGTTCCCCAAGTAAATTCAATTTGTTTATTCTGGCTTAAATCTCCATGCTCCTCCGTGCTTGTGATGTCTATACAATAAAAACAATCAGTGTGTTTCGCACATATCCCAACTTATAAAAATCCCTTATGAACTAATAAGTTCACCATACCTTGAGAAGCCAACCTTAGGGTCCCTTAAGCTTTACAATATATAATATCCATTTAAATACGTATTATGATAATTAGCAAGGAATATACGAAACACTTCCTCCTCACAAATACGAAAAGGAAGTTATAAATATCGACTAAAATTAATGATTAAAATCCAAAACCTTCGAGTTCCTGTACATTGTGAATGTACTTGAGAAATGTTTATGAATACCAATAAAAATAAGTATAATAAACCGCGTTTCATAGAACTTAATAAGCCTATAATAATTCCTTTGTACTAAACAGCGCTTAATTTTCGTTGTCGCTTGGCCGCCAATAGATACTCGTAGCGATTACATCGATAATGAATAATAATTTATACACAGACCTTATTTTATCTAGATGTGTTGATATTTTTGCTTACATAGAATACTAAGCGCTTAAAGTGGAGAGCAGCGCTTGTACGTTTAACTATGTATTTGAAGGTTTCCATCAGCGTTGAGCTTTTTCGCTTTAACTGTATAAAAATTCTAAAAGATATCTTTTGTGAATTCAATACATTTAGCGTTAAAATGCCAATGAATGTTTTTTTTTTATAGCATTATTATAAGTGCTGTAATTACTGTACAATTTTTCTTCGACTAAGTTATTAATTCGAAGAAGGTATTCGCGAATATTTCTATTGTCATAATTATGAAGGATCAAAATGATTTTATTTGGAGAACCATCATTGTTAGACAAAAATAATAGATGGCAGCACTGTCGTCAGCAATGATGAAAATCAAATTATTTTTCTTTTGTATTGAGAAGCAGATTTTCTATGATATTGACCGAAAATTATAATCTAGATTGGAGAATCAGTTAATACAAAAATAATGAAAGTATAATAACAATAATTGTAAATAAACAAATACCTTTTAAGTTTTTTTTTCTTGGGCGTTGATTGATACATGATATAGCAAAAGGATATTATCAGAGATATGCTCAACTATCAAAATATGACGTTTTTGTGATCAAGAAAAATATACAAAAAAATATTTGAGAATATTTGAACCTTTAAAACAACAATTATTTAAATTTATTGATATGGATACTTAATTTTAGTGTTATTAGGTTCCGATTCTTTATAACGAATTATTCCTTTTAAAAACCAGTTATAAATCAGTCATAAGTCAATCAGTTATAAGTATTTTGACTTTACAATAAATGATTTCAGTTTTAAAAAAGATTAAAGTTTCATTGATGTCAATAAACTCAATAAAATTTAATCACCGACCAATATTACTATTGCTTTGAACTTTGACATTTAAAAGGTATTAAGTTCTTGTTAACTTTATGTGGCGAGAAAATTGAAAAACCATAAAATTATTGTACTGTCAGACTCTGATACGGTAATGAATAAAACAATGTACAATATTGGACTACATGTATGCCAAATACATTAAAAAATAATAATTTAGTATTATACACTGTGATTTATTAGGTACTAGAATGTGTTATTTATCTTAGGAAACTGTTTTGGATTTTGTTATTTCTGGATTTTGTACCCAACACGTATTGTATCTGGCTGTTTCCCGACTAAAATAAAAAAGAAAATATAATAAACAAAAACAAAAGAATTTTCAAAATCTGTTCGATTATCCGAAATTCAAATATTCCTCTCTATTTATTATATTTGTACAGACTAGTGTTCTATTATAATTGCTGGCTATTAAGTTTTTCGCACCTTTTATAGCTGACCATAAAACACATTCTACAAAAATTCGTTTGAATTAGCATGTTTGAGTGTGTGAAACGATTTTCTGTGAATCCAATCGAATTGAACTAGAATTAATAATCCGTATATAAAAAGGCCGTATAGCCATTTAATTTTCGATGCTGGTAATGAAATAAAAACTGTATATCACCTGTTTGCTGTTTCATAGTCCGTCACTAATTGTACGTAATTGGTTGTTGACCTTTATCCAATATTGTGAAGGTTTGAACTGCCTTAAAAATTAAATGTACGAAAGGTTTTTTTTATGTATGAGCATTCACCGTTTACTGATGAAGTTATAACGAGCTTGATTTTTAATTAACTAGTTCTATATCCGCATTGAAAATAAAAGACTAGAGGTCAATTATGTACAGAAATGTAAGTTTTTTTCTTCAAAAACGGTTACAATGAGGAGTCATTTTACACTATAAAATGCTCATTCTAATCTCTTAAAAATGCTCAGCCTGTTAATGCTAAGAGCTTGAACACCGAACCGGTTTATATCAATAAAAGGAGCTCATCCAGTCCCAACTAATTCCTCGGGCCTGAATATCAATCACGGAGCAAACAGCCCTACGATTATGCGACCGCGTGCAGTGGCATATCGACGCATTTACATACTACGTAAATCTCTGAGCCATTGGGTGGCCCGACAAAATGATTGTCACCTTTTAAATTTGCATTCATTACCATATATTACGGCTCGCGGATCATTATTCATTAGTCGGCCGTCTTGTCTACTTAGGACCGTTTTGCATGATTAGGTGTCGTGATGTTTTAGTTTCGTATTCATTGCGCCCCTATTTGTTTGAACCTTGTTGGCTTATTTTCCTCGTGCATGTGTGTGGCTATTGTGCAGTTTTATTGCCCCGCGAGTATTTTAATGAGGTATCATGCGACTTTTGATGTTCTATACTTCATTAATATTAATATAACAATTGTGTTGTTGTATTATTTTATCGAGCTTTCACTTTCTAATTGGGAAATAGTAATGATAATTTGGTTACAAACAATAACTCACCTTGCTATATTCAATAGAAATACCAATAGGATAAGTATTGCTGCATGTAGTGTCCTGTGCATTCTGGTATTTCCAATATAAACACGAAGCTTTTTCATGTTGGCAGCACTAGTTCCTCTTTTCGCGGGCTCATCGTTTTAACTTGTCACTTTTGCCGCGAAAATTGACACAACGCACTGGTTTCTGTCACTGAACGTCAAAACATATCCGCGAGAACAGGTTCAAATGTAGAACAGGGTATTGTTTGTCAAAAGTTTGGATTTCAAACGGGTGTTCTGGAACGATTTAAACGTAAATTGGTTGTATTTAAATATTGACGTAACTAGCGGTCTCCACGGCGTTTCTTGTATTTGTTGTATGTTTGACCCGCGTTTTTTATTCGCATTTTATTGTTTGTTTACGTTTTAGTCGGTGTACCGTCGGCGCGTTGCCGTCGGTTTGTATAGAGAGCGTGTTCGGTCGCGCATGTCGGTGCGTTCGGGCGCGTGGGACGTAAGGCGTTCTCTTCGCGCCGCCCAGACGTCGAGAAAAAAAAAGCTAGAGGGGCGTCTTCGGAACGGCCCCACCTACTCGCGTCATTATCCTCGTTTACGCGATTATTTCCTATATTTCGGCACGGATCAGATGATTTTTATGTGTTATGGACAGCCGTGTGAACTCGCTGAGGTCTCGTTTGACAGTGGCCTACTGGACGCAATCCCTGCCTATATAAAACGCCGCCCCACGCGTCATCCCGACTGTGGGAAACAATATCCCGGCTCTATTGCTTTTAGGGTTAATCCACATTGTTTTTTATTGCAATAGAAGACTTTTTAAATCAGACAACGTGGCTCTACATTTTTAGAAGTTTCTTATTTTTACTGTCAGCATAGAATTCAAAGATTAAAGGATGCTATCTTCAGTTGGTTCTTTTCTATAGGAAGGCATTATAAATGCCTGGTTAGTACCCAAGTAATAAAATTTTATTAGATGTTAATAATTGCAAGTATTAATATCCTCATATTTAAACTATACATTCTCCAGGAGTCATGCTCTTTACATCTATTTCTGCACAACAACACTTGTCCCATCAAAACTCATTAACGTCACATTAAGGAACCCTATTATTGAAAACATTTTTTTTTTAAAGTCGTCAATTTCTAAAACATGACATGTCGACATAGTCCGAGCTTCAATGACAAATTGTTCGATGATCGAGAGGGTTGCGATAATTGTACGTCACAATAGCCCTTAACTTGAGGGCGACAGTAACCCCTTACTTAGGGCGGTTTTGTCGCGTGCGCAATAACAATCAATTACCAACATACATCTATCCACATAATTATAAACCCTATTACAATCACACAAAGTTCTAAATCCCGTTTAATTTAAATATTCATAAACAATATCACTTTGTTCAAAGGCACGCAGACTAAAAAACTTGTCTGCAAATGGTTGGTGTACTACCGTTTTGAATGTTTTTTAGAATGAATTATTTTGCACTGTATGTTTTTTACGCAATGAGTCTTTATGTCATTTAATAGAGTTCTCCATGTCAGTGTAATAAATAACTTTTAATAAAATATGTCCCCATTGCAGCATAGAATAGATTTAGGGTACCATGAATGAAAAATATTGAAATATATATTTATTATTTTGCTGTCGACGATGACATGCGTTCTATATATTGTTTTTAAATACGAATAAATAAGAATAAACATACTTTGTTTTTTACCGACTGTCTTCAATTAACAACGTTATCCCATAGTTCTAATGAGATATAATTAAATTCGTATAATTCATTACATTAAATTGCTACTTTATTGAATGTAGAGATATTTAATATTCAAGTATTTTAGAAATCAAAACGATTTATTGCAATCGGTTCTGGCGTTTTTGAGTTGTTTCGTTGTAAACATACAAATCTTCCCTCTTTATAATGTTAGTGTAGATTATTTTATATCAATTTATTATTAATTTCAAACAAATGACAAACGTACATCGCTCTACAAAATGTAGAAAAATCTTTCTATTTCCGAAAATAAAACAATTTCTTAATAAATTATTTGTTTTTTTTTTCTTTTTATATTCTATTCTCGAGTGCCAGTATCCTCCAAATAGTTTAGTTCTGTTCATATCAACGAAATACCACCTTTTTGATGTACCGACATACAAACACATCTGCCGTCACTGCGCTATTTTTACTTAAGATTTTATGCGCAGTCAGGCTATATGTAAATGCTAGCATTTTTTATTCTTTGATCTCGTAGCCACGCGTTCCCACTCCAGACAACAGTCTAAACATTAATAATCGGTCTATTCAGACAGATGTTATAAATATAATGATCATTCATGAAATTTCAATCACTGAGCCTTTTGATGTTATAGGTATTTTTGTATAGTCTATGAATAAGAAATTATAATGATAAGAGTTTTATCTTGTGGTCTATTTGATGAATGAAATAGGTATCTTTTAGCTCTTTGATCTAGTTACAGTCTTTTTTACACTATTGTCGAGAAACCGGGACATATCGCCAACCTGACCTATGCAAGTTATTTAAATGCAATGCTAAACTTTTACATTTCAAGGGACATCTCAATGAGGCTGTCGCATGTCAAAATTCCGCCAGGGGCGCTTATGTCGCATAAGGTCTAATCTGCAGAGAAAAAAAAATGGACTACATCACATACACTGTTCTGAATCCAAAGTAAGTAGCTAAAGCATTTGTGTTATGGAATCAGAGACAACGATGGTAGTACCTACCACAATACCCAGACCCGAGACAATGTGGAAAAGTGTTTTTTTTCTACATTGACCCGTCCGGGGATCGAAACCTGGACCTCAGAGCTGGCGGTACCTTGAAAACCGGTGTGTACACCACTCGACACTAGCGACCCTAGCAGAAATTGGTACGCGACTTAAGATGTCCCTTAAAATGTACAAGGTTGTTATAGTTGCTCCATTCCTAGCAGCTTTGCCAAATTTCCTCCATTTTCTGGCTAACTTAATACCAGTCGTCGGTTCGTTTTAAGAAAATCTTTATCCCATTTTGTATCCTGAAGCCTATTCTACCTTACATAGTGTTTACACCTACTACAGCACCTAATTTTAACATCAAACCGTCAACCACGTAACTTACCTTAACATACAAAGCTGTGATTACCACATGCGTATGTATCTTATTAGGTAGTATCTAATAATGTATGAGGAGGCACGCCCTATAGTCGGCAATCACTAGCCCTCAACCGTCATTAGAACGTAAACACTCATATTTAAATAAATATCCAGAGATTATGCGGACGATAGGTCTCTAAGTTTATTGTTGGGTTGCAAGCTTAGAAAATTATTTTGTAGGTAAGGGAGTTGAAATATTATGTATAACTTCAGCGCCAATTAGGGCTAAATAGGCCCGAATTTATATTTTATTGATTGATTAATGTTTGTGTCTTTCCTTTCTTTCTAACTGCAAAGCAAAAACTAATAAAAATTGTATCAGCAATAATATACAGAATTGAGCTTTATATATTATTCATGTTAATAAAAAAATATAACAGAATTACATTATTACTAAAACAACATTTCTTAGTTTTATTATGATAATCTTTAATTAAATTAGTCTTCAAAAACTTACAATTGTAAATTTAGGTACCTATGACCAGCCGAAACAAGACCAAGCTAATAAAACTCTAAATTATATTGGTACCAAAGTGTTTGGTTAATACTTTAATTATTATTCTGTTTTAAACTACAGATAAACCATAAATTTATATAGAAAATTTTCAATCTGGCAACTTTTATCCGTAGTTACGAGCGATTAAGTGTTACATACAAGCAATCGCTCGCAGCTACTGTCATGCATCATTTTCTGTCATTATCAATTACCCCGCGAATGGATCGCGACACCACAATATTGGCTGGGAAATGTTTGCGGCGCAGTGTTGCCAGCTGCGCTTCTAAATTACCACCAACACGAGCGAAATTACTTTTTATTTGCGGTTTGCGGATGCTTTGCTTTATTTAATGAAGGTATGTAAGCACTTTTATTATGGATGTCAATCAGTGTCTTTTTTTCAAAGCTTGTTTTTTTGTATTAAATGTTCATAATTTAATACAAGGGATAACACGAATGAGTGTTCTTATCATTAGGTAGGTAACACTATTTTAATTTATGTTTTTAATAAAAAAAACAAATTAGTAGTTAACTAATTTTATTGATTGGCAATTAATTTACTTTGTTACAAAAATATTAAACAAGAAAAATAAATACGATTCCTGTAAAATTAACACTTTTGGTAGACATTATATTTCTCTTAACATTTCATCATTTATTACAGGAAGACGCAAGCCTTAGCACTAAGAAAGTGAATAATAAAAATAAACACGAAATTTTTAATCTTTACATTTGTATTCATCTATAGAATATTCTTATTAACAGCGCTAATTACTATAACTGAAGATTGTAGAAACGATTGACACAGACACAATTAGATAACTTTAGGGGGCTATATACAAGGGCTATAAATCACAAGAGGGTCGAACGCGATATTTTAGGCTGTTTACACACATGCGACAGATGTTGCGACAAGAAAAACGCAATCATTTAGACAGCCGTACTTGAAACTTTGTCAAGTTATTGTACAGTAACTATGGCCCAGTTTTTTGATCCCGAGTTAACTCAACCAATGCTTAAATATGCTAACTAATGGTTCCAAACTACGGTAGTACGCATTTATTCATCAATTTTTATTCTAACAAATGCTTAAATAATTATTTCTCCAACTTATTTGACCATTTGATTGATTAATAATTGATGAAAAATCGCGTTTTGAAACCATTAGTTAGCATATTTAATAAAACCATTGATTGAGTTAACTTCGGGTCAAAAAACTGGGCCTAAGTCAACAGCTTTATTTTAGCAAGAAATTTAATGACACTGTTATATAAAACAACTTGATATGTTGGACAGTAGGTATTTAAAACAAGTTTATTTTTTCAGACATCGAAAGATCTTTGCATAATAAAACTAATCAATTCTACCATCATAGCGAAACTCAGCTGCAAGTAACTACTGATAATAGAAGCGAACGACGACAATCACACGACTTTATACCTGCGATTAATTAGTCGCACAATCAGTAGCCAGCCTATAGCAGATAGCTGGGTAGTCCGGCGTGCGTCCAGCGGGATCCGGACTGTGCGTACGCTTGCGACTGGATCTCGTTAGCATGCTTATGCGACATTTCACATCGGCTAATTGCGAGCATTTAGCCATCTTGATAAACTGCCCCGGTTGCCCTACACGCATCGCGATCGTGTAGATTATACTGGTTGTAATTTGTGCAGACGCGTTGTTGCAAATAAAAGTGTTGGGAAAGGTTAAACAAAAATTGTGGGAACCTGGTTGCCGGTATTAATCGCGTTCTTTAAATGTCGAATACTTTGATATGAGTAATAATTCATCTGTAAATAATAAATAAATGTGGACAACATCACATACATTGTTCCGAATCCAAAGTAAGTAGCTAAAGCAGAAAAGTGTTTTTCTACATTATCCCGTCCGAGGATCGAACCCGGGACCTCAGAGCTGGCGACACCTTGAAAACCGGTGTGTACGCCACTCGACCACGGAGGTCGTCAAAATCTGTAGTTTTGTTTAAAATACATGTTTTTTGTAAAAGTCCGAATTTTAGAAAATGAATGGTAAGTTTTCCCTCGTCTCGTAAAATTCGCAATGAATGGAAAATATGCGTGACGTCACTCTGTCCAAAAATGTTCTACTAAAGTTGGGACGTTACTTACGGATTAAGTAGGTTTTGATTATTTATCCCATTATAAAATTACTTTTTGTCTCTATTTATTGTAAAAATGGCTTTAATGTACCTACTTTATTGTCCGGCTCTTGTCGAGTCTACATTTATTTAAATTGCAATAAGAAAACATGTATAAAAATATATGGCACTTTGTTTTTATTCCTCATATTTGTACCAATAATAATAATAAAGTTGTTTTCATTAGTTTTTACCTACTCCGCCATCTTGTTGCACATAATCTCCGTCGCCCTGTATCTTTTCTATCGGTTTCCTCCCATTAGCATTCAAAACACTCTCCCTAGCAAACTTGAATGATAATTGAAACACGGTACTAAACATTCCTGCCAAAGAATAGTTAACAAATAAAGTGAGTAAAAATTGTTAATTCCTTTTTATCGCAAGAATTATTTATGCAAGATATAGGTTAACTCTCGTCCTCATTTCTCTTCTCCAGCGATTTTAAAGCAATTCCTGAATAAAGATATGGCTTGTCGCGAAAGTTTATTAATTTCAATTGCTGTAGGATTTCGGAATTGAATAAAACTTCCTCCCTCTCCCCGTGGGTGTCGTAAGAGGCGACTAAGGGATTTAGAAACAAGGAGAATGGGCATCAGTGTTCTCCTAAAGAAATGAAAGTAAACTGCGATCACCAACGCTTGCCCGTGTGGTAACTGGGGCAAACACCTTAATGATGGCGCTCCTCAACATTCAGCGCCTAATTGGAGATCAGGGTATTGTGGTGCAACATGGCAGAGATCTAGATCCAGCAGCGGACCTTGATAGGCTGATTTAATTGATTGGTTATTAATTTCAATTATACCTTCACCCTAAAAGACTTCATTGGAGAATAAAAACGGTTACTTAAAAAAAATAACATTTAAAAATCAAAAGTTTCTAAGCATAAAAATATGCATATAAAATACATGAGTTTTGTTATATTATACTTACTATTTTTTTATTTTTCTTGGATAACTATCATTGTGACACTCTTGTTCAATTCACTATTCTGTGATGATATCAAGTATTGACCAAGTACACAGATATTTTTATTACTGTATCTAGTTACTGATTGTACCTTAATTTATACATGTTTAAGAATACATTAATGATTGTAAAATATATGTAGTTTCCACTGTATTTGCATTATCTTAGTTAATTGTGGTGATAAAGGCGGTGAGGTTTATAGGATAATTGCTTGGACTATTTATTAAGTGTATCTTTGAGTTTGAGGACAATGTCATATGAAATCAGATCGTTGATATTCTTACCCATTTCAATGAAGTTATTTTAAGTTATAATAACATCTTGGGACAATCTTACATACGGCCATCTGATCCCAAACTAGGCAGAGCCTATACTGACTGAGGTTTAGTAGTTAGTGACCCTGCTAAATCGGAGGTCGCGGGTTTGATTCCCACCCAGAACAAATCTTTGTGTGATGAGTACGATCATTATCTGTGTCTTGGTGTAATTTATCTATAATATGTATGTTTATGTATTTTTATCAGTTGTCTATTTGCTATAGTAGAGGCTCTGCCTAGTTTGAGATCAGACGGCCGTGTGTGAGTTGTCCCAAGATAATTATATTATGTATACACATTGAAGGAACAAGTTGTCATCTCACCTTCAATGAGCAAGAACAGGTCCTTGACCTTAAATGAGACAGAAACATAATTAAAGTAAAGCAACCTTATCATTTTTTGCTTCACCTCCGCAGATTCTCCGAGCTGTAAGGTATTTCGTCCTGCGTTCCCACAACTAGACAGTTTCCCATTCATACAGCAGCATTCGTCAGACATTAAAAATGTGATTTATTTTGAACTAGCTAGTCATTTGTTACCGACCTCACCCGAATGAATTATACTTTTGGGAATTTTAATACAAATTAGAAAAATAGGTCGTATTGTGAGACTATTTTGGATAAGTTATGTAGCACGTAGTAGGATAATATATGAACAAACTAGTAAATTCCCGCGATTTTAACAGGGTTATTTCCATTCCTTGTTGAAAACTGTACATTAGTATGGGATGGGCCATCTACTAGGCGCCATTTAACTTAGCTTCAGGATAAACAGGGATGAACGACCCAAGGTAGCTACAGAAGTATTGCTAATTGTGGTTCTTAAATTTACGCTATGGGTAGGTATAATTATGACGTGGATTGAGTGCTAAAACAAAATTGGAAAACTATGTCACCTGCCTTTCAATACATACATTCATTTATTACTATTTAATTCAAAGATTTATTCGCGTAAAATAGTATTTATTTGCGTAATTTATTTTTAATTGTATTTGTTGGTAAGATTTTTATGCAGACACGTTTACTAGTTCATAAGATGGTCCGTCATGCAAGTGGCAATTGAATTTAATATAAAGAAGATTAAATGAAGTAAAAAATAATCAAATGCAAGGCCAG
Organism: Plusia festucae; assembly: GCA_950381575.1. Classification (NCBI taxonomy): domain Eukaryota; kingdom Metazoa; phylum Arthropoda; class Insecta; order Lepidoptera; family Noctuidae; genus Plusia; species Plusia festucae. Next base: position 12,127,707 of record OX494434.1, read on the forward strand.
TTCCTCGGAGTCAATTAGATAGTTATTCGTCAGTGCACAACGAATGCCTGGCTGTGATTCATTACCTCTGCTCACATGCCAGGCGTGCCGGCGTGATTATGTATGTATGTGTGTAGCTTTATGGCTCCAGGCCACTAAACCTGATAGAACAAAAAGTGTGCCCATACTTGAGAAGTTCTACGATCAAAATGACGACCTCTGTGGTCGAGTGGCCTACACACCGGTTTTCAAGGTGTCGCCAGCTCTGCGGTCCCGGGTTCGATCCCGGGACGGGATAATGTAGAAAAACACTTTCTACATTGTCTCGGGTCTGGGTGTTTGTGGTACCTTCGTTGTCTCTGATTCCATAACACAAGTGCTTTAGCTACTTACTTTGGATTCGGAGCAATGTATGTGAATACACATAAAAAAAAATATCAGAGAATTTACAGTTTAAAAGCTTTTCAGTATAGCTAAAAATACTGGATTAATTCTCATCAGTTTTTATTGAAAGAAAAAATACTATAAAAATTTTCAAAAATAGGTATGTTGTTCTACGTGGACCTCATTATAAAAATCTTCCGGATTTTCGTCCTATTTTTAGTCCTAAGTTTATAAATAACGAGCTGTACTCCACGACGCCGCCCGCGTGGGTGTCGATTATCGCGGCAATAAGGTGGCCTATTACTTTTTTCAGGGTTTAGACTCTAGAGTATCTCTATATCAAATTTGATTTAAGTATATCGTACATGCAGTTTTCATTTATACTGACTTCGTAACAGACGGCATTTATAATATTATGTAGTAAGGATTGGAAGAAAAACAACGTATCTTGTCACAAAGACACTATGTAATTTTAATTAGTTTTTTTTTCTTTAAAACTAGAAACATTCCTACTCGTTGTATACAAGTAGCAATGATATCAAACAAAAGAAATACGAAAAATGTTGCAAGTAAGAAGCTTTAACGTAACTAAAAAATTAAGTTATCGATCTCACAATACGTTTAATTAATAACAAACAAATCATCGAATCGATGAACTCAGACCAACATTCGAAGTGCAGACGGGACAGAGCGTAATTTGTCAGTCGTATATCGATTCTAAGATCGATAAATTTATCATGTTAATCGATCTAATTTCATCAGTTCGCCCGGTGAGCGATGGCGGTCGTTGTGGGAACTACACTATGCCAGTCATGCCATAGAATAAATGAACGATTCTCAGATGCGACAAATGAATGCAGTGATTTATTGAAACAAATGTGATCGGTATAGTGTACTTGAATATCAATTAGCGTTCAATTAAAATTGAATAATTCATTTCAGATTGATTATGTGTTGGTATGTTGTCTATAAGCGTGCATGCTTGCATGACATTATTTTGGTTAGTTGCTATGTTTCTGTAACAATATTACTTAGGATTAGGAGATTATACTTTAAAAACTGATTGAAATATTATTTTTCATTTTGGATTAATGGTCACTTTGTTCCATAATAAAACTTTAAGTTTTAGTTTACCTAATAAAGATTTTGATATTATTTGATTCAAGAATGGTGACTACAAATTTCTGTGAGGATATACCTATATAGGCAAAAAACCTACAATATTTTCATATTGTTCTTTGTCATTACTTTACTATTGCGACCACCAGCATTCAATCCGAAGATATGAGAACATTTGGATTGTGGTTTAATTACCACCCATTGTGGTCTGGACTCCACTGGTCTATTGAGAGGTACATAGACATACTTATTGCAGGATAACTTATTGTTTAAACATCCTGGTACTACTTAATCGATAGTTCACTTTGGGTGAATGACATTGATATCCTTGGGTCAAGGATCTGCAAATGTAGTACCTATTGGGTCTATTAGGAAAAAATTATCCACTTTGTCTTATACGGGATCGGTGACGATAGGCAAGTGGAATGATTTTACATTGTATCTTTTAAAAATAAATTAATTAACTTGTCTTGTTTTATATTTTTAGGCGATTTAGAAATGTGGTTTGCTTTGGAAAGAAACCTTCGCTAGAATCAATATTGAATAGCCTATCGCTAAATCGGTCAGATTATTTACCATGGGAAGACAATTAAAAAATAGTTTTAGCTGGAGTAATCATCCTTGGAGAGGTTCCGATGTAAAGGAATCCTATATGACTTATGAAACGTAAGTTCAGAAAATGATTACCAACATACATTATTAACTTACACAAGTTTACAAGTTTTTTAAGAAAGCAAATGAAAACATTTTAATATGAAAATTCTGCAGACGTTCAAGTATTAAAAGAAAAAAAAAAGAAATTCATTCATCTACAAAATAAAATACATCGAGTCGCATTGTTTCGAAGTTGGGTTCCGCTCAGCGAATTGTTTAGCGGCGAGAAATTTCAAATTTCGAAACTATGGAATTCGAAATTGAAAAAGCTGGAAATGCGTGCGGGGTGAGGGAGGGAGGTGGGGGGTTGGGCGTGGCTTTAACGGGACCGTCCCTAGTTGGCTGACGCATAGTATTGTATCAGCTTTTTAATATAATGCCTATAACTAAGTCACACATACTAAATGATGATGCGTGATAGGTCATGGGTGTCCTGTTTATCTTTCAATAATAGCTATTGTGGCTAATATTGTGTAATATTGCAGCAAAAAGCCAGTTGTATCCGGAAATCTCAGGATCTGCAATAATCAGCATATTAATTGATTGTAGAGAAATATAGCCGGTATGAGTTGCAATTGGTACCCGATAAAAATTCATACTGTACCTATTAACTAACTTAAAACCGTTCAAAGCGAGTGGAATAAAAAATAATTATTTAGGTATGAAATTAAATTCTTTTTTCTTATAAAAAAAAACTAATATTTGGATCACAACTACAACCACATTAACAAAAGGTGCTAATCAAAATTAAGTCGATATAACCATCTTCACTAAAACATTATTTAATAATTCAAGGCTATTAAGTCCAAATTACCCACCACATAATTACTTTTGACGCACTACGTCAAAATTAATCAACACGTCCGTTATTTTTTTATTGAACCGAACCCTAAAATTGAAAATTATGGACAATGATACGCAAATAATTACCTACGAGACGGCGCGTCAAAATCACTTTGTCTCAAACGTCAATGTGACGGCTAAGATACCTACCATACGAAGTGGTCTACTGATAACCATCGGACAAACTTATCTCGATCAACTTTCTTCGCTCTTAACCTCATAGTAATAAAAACTACTTTCTCTATTCCCAACTTTCTAGATAAGTTTGTGTAAGGTATATTAAAGTGTCAATCGCTTCTGAGTCGTTATTAATAATCATGTCAATCGTTCGTGAGAAATATTTTATAGTAGAGAGGTAACCAGTAATTTTGTCGATGAACAAAACGATTATTGGGTAATATTATTGTATAATTAATTCTTGTGTAATTTTTATATTATTGTGGGAGTTAGCTGAGTCATTGCTGTGTTTTTTCTTTGTAATATGTATGAGTGTTGTATGAATACAGTGATTATGTATTTGCGATGATTTAATCTGTAATTAAAGATTGAATGTGATTTTTATTGGATTGTGTGTTAATTTGATGTGGTTTTTGTAATGAGTTACATGTAATCTTCGTTTCTTGCTTGTTTTTCTTGTTGTGAATGGTAATCTAGGATCGTGGTAATTGATAGACGTCTGTAGTTTATTTAATTGTCTATTGAAGATTGACAGGAGTAGTGATTTATGGAGCTACCTACTGCTTGGTTCTGTATTTAATGAACATCTACCTAAGTACAAGGAAAGACTGTACTTTTGTGTCAATTGTCTACACATTTTAGTAAGATGTTATGGACTTTATAGAGTACAAGTCATGCTATCGTGCCAAATGAGCTACTCTCAATAGATTCTAAACGAAAGGCTGTTAAAGATTCTGCGATGTTACAATTCATGTCGATAGTAGCATGTGAAAAGAAAGAATTGAATGAATTTATAATAAAGAAATTATAGAGTGTAAAAAAAAGTACTAAAATTTACAAATTAAAAGATGTTGTATCGAATTTATGAAAATCATCGTAATGACTAATCGTATACTTACGCAGTTGGTAATATCACGGATGAGAATGACTAATAACGCGATTTCACACTGAAAGTGTTTCGAGAGAGCCTATAAAATGACGCTTTTGACAATTTTAATATCTCCATATATTTTTTAAAAAAAGTAGGGTATGAATTGAATTAGTAACATTTTATAGGCCACTCATAGAATGCTAAAGTAATTATTTAAGGTCTCTCTTGGGGCTACCAATATTTGACAATATTTATTACCTAAGCACAAGTTTTTTTTTACCTTTTATTGTTGCGAACAAATGCTTCGGATTTAGATTAGGAGAAAATTATATTAGGTACTATGTCTCAGCCCAAAAAATATGTACTGGCTTCATTATAAAAAAAATAACATGTTCCAAACAAACATTGTTGTATGTTACATGTCGTGGTGGCCTAGTGGTTCAGTGACCGGATTCGTATGCACATGGTTACTGGTTCGAACTTAATCTTTTCAGAGTTATATGTGTATTTTTTTAATAATCTTAAGATACTGACAAACGGTGAAGGAAAACATCAAGAGGAAACCTGAATTCCGTAATTATCAAGCGTGGGGATAATTAATGTTCATTCCTTCTCTATATGGGAAGAGGCCTGTGCCTAGCAGTTGGTCATAAAGGCTAGTTATTATTTACTTAATAAAATACACTATAATTTAAGTCAACTACCACACCTTAAATTAAAAAAATACATGTCAAAATATTTATCGAAAATCACTTAATTTTCGCAAAAAACACGGCGTAATTTTAGGCACTTTAAGTATAGGTTCGCTAAAATCGTTCCATTAGGGTGGGAACTGAATCGATGCTGCTTCGATCGAATTCCGATGAAATTGGTGATCAGATAAGGATCTGGGTTCATTACTCGAATGATGACAATGAGGCTATTGTTCTGTGGATGAGGCACTTGGCTCTGAGTGATGTGTGAAGGGTGCCTTTATGATTACGTGAATTATTGTTTTTTGTCGTTTTTATTTGGGTTCCTTTATTACAGATCAATGGGTCGTTCAATACCTATATTTGTTGTTAAACAATATAAGTCACACGTTTCAAAGGTTATAAAAAGTCTTGGAGAGTTTAAGAATAATATTTATACGAAAAAAGTGGTTCCCTATTTTCAAGCATAAAATTTTATGACATAATTTAGCATGGCATAATTTTTAAGGCATAATTACTTTAAGCATAACAATGTTAAGCATAATATTCTAAAGCCAGCACTCAGGGAAAAGGTAAGTTTTGGACATGTTGTGTCACTATGTAAAATAAACATGTTAGCGGCTTGGGGGTGGCCCAAGGGCCACCCTCGCCGCACCCTAACCTACTGTTACACTATGGTGCCTTAAAATTAGGGCAAAAAACAATAGCCTAAACAATCATCATCATCATCATATCAGCCATAAGACGTCCACTGCTGAACATAGGCCTCCCTCAATGACCCAGATTGGCCGGTCGGAAGCGACCTGCATCCAGCGGCTTCCTGCGACCTTTATCAGGTCATCTGCCCACCTTGTGGGTGGACGTCCTACGCTGCGCTTGCCTAAACAATACTTATGCCTAATGAAATAGTATGCCAAACAACAATTATGTCAAAATATTGTTATGCCAAATACCAATATGCCTAACTCGTTATGCCAAATTAAAATAGGACAAAAAAAATTATGCGAAAAAAAGGGATACCGAAAAAAGTAGCGTTAGCTAAAGGTCATTCTTTATTTATTCTGCTTTTTTAAGTATTACCAACTCAGAACGTGTTTTTCATCTTTTAAATACTTATAAAATCAAGAGAAAAAGTTCAATATAAAGCGATTTCAAAGAAGGATATTCACCGGTGAGTGAATATATCATATCCAAATTTTCCTAACTTCTCGTAAATCGAGTCAGAAATGACGCGGCCTACTCGATTAAAGGCTGCAGCGAGTAATTTGCACCCAAAATTAATTTATTTAACATTATTCTGCGTCGGCTGTGTTTTGATGCGCCGGCGCATCCTCGCGGCCGACGGGCAAGGTGAGTAGGAGTAGAAATAAACTGAGTATATTTGCACTATTTGCGCATTCGGAATCAGGTCATGCTTACTGCAAAGTTTTCTAAGGTGAGCAGGAAGTAAAAATAATATTTATTTTAAATTCCATAACTATATACCTAACCAATGAGAAAACATAATTATACTGTCATAAAACATAGTAGGTCTGGAAACCAAAACAATGTCCGTTAAGAAGATTATAGAACGCAAGTTTTTGATCCATACAATGCATATTAAAATGATTTACCGCGTCAAAAGATACACTTACCAAATTTTCTTAAAAATAAAAGAAATGGACCTCTTTAGGTATCATTTTTCTATTTCTGTTTTTATTACTAAATTCTACTATTTCTAAATTCTAATAGGTACCTACTATTTTTTTCTAAATTCTGTACTACAGTTGAACTACAGTAAGTGAAGTAGGTACACAAATACAGGATACAAATAGAGAGCTGCAGAATTTCTAAATCTGAAATCAATAATTTGAGTGATAAGTTCTTGTAGCCCATAATAAAAAAAAATAACAGAATTAGTTAAAGGAGCTAGTCCAGTTTCAGGAGAACTTGTTTATTTGCGCAATATTCTAAGTTTACGTCCATCAATTGAGAATCAACATCAAAGTACATCAGTGTTATCTCAAATCTGTTGGCTCATATCATTCGAGAAATATGTTATAATATCACAGCCGTCCTAGTAACGATGGAATCTAGCTACATTTATTAATTTTATCACTTGACACCTCATTCACGTGCTGCTTATCGAACACTAAACCTACACAATTTACTTTCAAAATCACATTAATGTCAGCTCAGCTTGAGTCTTCTGCTTTGTGTAAAGTGCATTGATAATAATCTGAGCCATTCTCAGGCGCGAACAGAGACAGCAATACACGTTTCCGAGAGAGTGAGAGAGACGGGTGTTCTTGAATAGAAACATCAAAATTTTACAGCGTTTTTATTGCGCTCGCGCTGATCCAAGTGTTTACATGCCCGCGTCCGGTTTGCTTTCGGAGTTTGGGCACAGGTATGCTTCTAATATTGAGGTAAAACCACTTTTTTCAACTTGGTACATAACTATTAATCGGATGTTACAAAAAGCTTCATTCATTAACGTGTTAAAATATCCTAAAACATAGGTTAAGTTATTTTCAAACGTCTTCCATTCCAAAAAGATTTTTACAATTCTTTATAATAAATGCATATTCAAAGTTTGCAAGTTTTTTGCTTTTTCTAAACCTACACGGTGGGCTTAGCGTAATAAAATCATTAAAGGAAATTAAAAAGAGGAAAAAAATAAAGTTATGAATTTATCACTTGTAGCCTGTCCTTTAATCCTATAAAGTTTCGTTATGGCGAGGCAGATAAATTAAAATGTTAATGCCGGTAAAATATTGAACAAACATGGCGCTGTTGGGGCGAGACAAATTCGGTATGTGATAGGACACTGAGAAAAGGCTCGGAATCAAGTGACACATTTTATATTTGTATTGTTTTTTTTTAAGTTGGAAAATATGAGTGGCCAGCTTTTGTTTTATTTCAATAATTTGTTAGTAATGTTTTGCAGTGCAATATTTAGGCACTAAAATATTTTTTTATAGTGGATTAATAATTATTTCGCTTTTTTTGTAGAGGAATAATATTTTTTCCACTACAAAAAATAATATAATTAATTAATTATGTATCCTAATTATATTGCAATGCAAAAACTTACTAGTAAATTATTGAAATAGGGAGAAAACACCTTTTTCAAATTACTTGAAAGAGGTGTTTTCTCCCAGAAAAAACATTTCCTGTAAAAAAAAAAACTCGCAGATCCGCTTCCGCGGTTTTTGCATGGGCAGCACAATAATACAGAAAAACCTTCCCCTTGAATCACTTGTATCTGTTGCTAAAAATTGTATTACCAGCAACAAAACTTTATTATATTGTTTGTATGTAGTACATATCTATATTTAGAAACTTAGCATGACCAACGCGTTCGTCTATTAGGGGCCAAATAAGGTTCATAATCCTGCGCTTTATAAAACGATTTAAATTAATATTCCCGCCGGTTAGGTAGGGAATTACTAATGCGCGCGCATCACTTTAGCTCAACATCACTTTATCCACTATTTCAACGCCCTACTTCAAGCACTGCTGGTGTAGTGGTATCATGCAAGATTCCCATTCTTGCGACCCGGGTTCGATTCCCGGGCAGTGCATGTACTTTTTGCATTTATATTTCTTACCTTAAAAAGAATTTTATTAATATTTTAATTTAATATTTTGTTAGTTATACGAGTTTTAAAGATTTCTTTATTATTTTCTTGGTTATATCATCTATCTATAACAACTTTATTTCTACAATTATTTTACAACAACATAATATTTTTCTTTATTGTGCCAGGCATTAAAAACATCTAAAATTGTACTCTAAAAAACGAATACTTCTTCTTATTTATGTATAAAATACCTAAGATTCCAATCGCATTTGATGCGGTAGGTTGACATGAGAATCTCCAAGGGGACTTATAAGCGCTAAAATTCCCATGCGAAAATATGCCTGTAAGCATCCCATGGGACTCAACCAAATTAAGTATACCCCCCATATTTCGTCATGGTATTTGTGAGTCATTGATTAAATTAATGTGGTCGGAAATGACTCAAAATGATTGACAGTGTCTAGCTTCCAAGTTTTCCTGGAAACCTTTTTTGTAGGTGTTATTTATTTCTTAATTAGCTTTGATGAAAAAGTGTGATTTTTATTTCTAAGTGCTTTTTTTAACTACCCATAATTTTAGTACGACAGTTTTTGGTTATGACGGTATTTATCAAGTCCTGCGAGGCGCAGGTGCTTTACAAATAATCCTGTATACACACACTGCAGTTTGAAATTACGTTGTATGCGTTATTAAATTAACCAACTTGATTGTTACAAGAATTACGCAGTAATTATGACTCATAATTTATCAAATCGGAGTACTTCGAAAACTGAATCATTTTATACATCATCAACTTTTTTGGAGTGGAACGAATAGTAAGTGGGAAAACATGAGTCCAAAGTTCGAATCCAAGTTCAAAAAATTCCAAGGCTTACATTACTGTGAATTAGTCAATGACCCCTTTAAATTGGTCCAGGGTGATTCAGACTATAATTGAATAGGTACAGTTTATAATGAAAGCGAATGAGTAATGAAATAGGTGATGATATGGGAAAACCCGGGTGCAGGTAAAGTTAAACTCTTAATTTGGGGTTCTAAGATTCACCCTTAATTTTCTCTAAATTGTGACCTCCTTAGTTTTCATGTGTAGTAAAAAGAACATCTTTAGAGTTCCGTATCTCAAAATAAAATGTTCCTATCTCTTGTAGGTCGCTTGAAGCTGTGAAAAAATTAAACTCCCAAGTTAACGTAAAAAAAAAAAGAACGAGAATATATATATTTCGACACTCTCAAGGGAATCTAAAATAGAGTACCTACTAGCCATTGATCTGGAAAAGCAAGTAATATACGTCTTATATTACGAATACCCCAGAAAAAGATGGCAGGATGAGCTTGACTCGTATGAAAATCGATGGACGACTGTAGCCCAAGACCGTGACGTTTGGAAGAAGGGAAAGGAGGCGTTTAGGACGACTATGTCTGAAAATAAAATGAATTAAAAATCTAAAATCTATACAATTTTATTGTAATTAAATCATAAAAAAATATGGTCATGGTAAATTACGCTGATTTTGTGCGGACTACACCACTTCATTCCTATCGTTCATTGCAATCAGTATAAGCGGCGATAAACTAGCTAGGGGCGTCGGACTTGCGATCATGTGGTTGCGGGTTCGAATCCCACCCATTACACTATCGACGTGGACCCATTCGTAAAAAAAAGAAAAAATATTTAAATCTCAGTTAAGTAAGTACAAGTGATTCATTCATGTCAACGATCAACTTCATGTCAAGACTAATTTACTACTAGAAGATCAAAAATATGACTGAACAGTAATTAGAAACTAGAATTATTTACAACAAACTACAAATGATCCTATAACAATATCTCAATTAACTCCAAAAACCCAAGACGTGTGAAAGCTTAAACCATCACATCAACACACACATGTAAAGATATACAAAAACATAAAAACTCCTTTTTAATAAAATAAGAAGTAGCATTTTTCAAACTAATGACCATTAACGTATCGGTGGAGGTTTCGAAGTGAAAAACCGGAGTCAAATCAATTGTTTGCTGCATTTCTTAGCCCGATTGTAGAAATAATTAGTGCCCCTTGAAAAATAGTCATTTACAACGCGTGATAAATATTTACGAGTTATTGTTCTTTGATGGTGAGAAAGAATAATGTTGACCTTCTTGGATATATTTTTGATTTGGATTAGAAATATTGAAATATTTTCCCTTGGGGTGAATGTATCAAAAGTGTAAATGCTTGATGTTAAAAAGCTTGTATTGTTGTGATTGGTAAAATATGTTGGGTTGACATTCGAATCTGTAGATCACAGTTATATCAAAATACTTACAAAAAACCAAGATTCATATTTAGATCTAAAATTGCATAGATTTAAATTAAAATCAGTGCATATTATGTACTCAAAATCCGTTTTTTATAACTTACCAGTGCGGTAATATTCGATACATTTAAAATAACTAATGTACTTTTCTGCAACTCATCTAATAGTTGGTATATCTTATTTTAACTTAAGTACCTAATAATATTAATAAAACCAGCTTATATGTGACATACTGCTGGGCACAGGCTTCTTCCCTTATAGCGAAGCAACAAGCATTAATCAACACGCTTATTGCGGGTTGGATAAATTAACATAAATATAAATTCGTCAAAAGAACCAATCGCGTGCGAAACACCACCCTCCGCTCCAAAACGCAAATTAAAGATATAGGTATCCAAACAGCCAAGTTAAAGTGGAGCTGGGCTGGACACATTAGCCGAATGGGTCCGGATAGATGGGCGAAAATTTCAACCGAGTAGTAGGTACCGAGGGTACCAGGTACCGAGGGTACCTGGAACTTGAGCTCGTAAACGTGGTAGGCCAAAAAGACCCTGGCGAGATGACATCATTCGCTTTTTGCCGGATTGGTAGTAAACGGCTCAAGACCGAGGGGCCTGGAGCAGGTTGGGGGAGACCTTTGCCCAGTAGTGGGACACCTGACTGGCCTGTTGGTCTAGTGGTTAGTGACCCTGACTGCTAAGAAGGAGGTCGTGGGTTCGATTCCCACCCAGGGCAAATCTTTGTGTGATGAGCTCGATGATTTGTTCTGTGTCTGGGTGTAATTTATCTATAATATGTAATTATGTATGTATTTAGAAATATATAAGTACCTATGTTTATCCGTTGTCTGGTTGCTATAGTACAGGCTCTGCCTAGTTTGAGATCAGATGGCCGTGTGTGACCTGCCCAAGATATTATTATTATATTATTATTTTACTACCTAAAAGGTTATAAAAAAAATCGTAGGCGTATCCACACAACACAAGCACAGCACACAACACACACTTAATAGTGTAGTAACAAACGTTAACAGTAATTTCTTAATAACATAACATTATATTTTATTAGCCCCAGTTCGCGGTGTAATGAGTTAGTTAATTAGTTGTATTTACAAGCTTTTAAACAATAGTTGACCCGATAGGTCGCCGCGTGTGTTACAAAGGTATAAACGTTTTATGTTTTACGAGTTTAGATAAGATATGACATCGTTTGAACACCGATATTAACGTAAGTATACTCTTTTACAGGCCTATACCTCTATAATACCACAAACCGACATTCTGAAAAAAATTAGAACGTTATAATTAACAAAAAGTAGCCCATGTCCTTTCTCAGGTTCTAGGCATCTCTGTACAAAATTTCATTGAAATCAGTTCAGTAGTTTAGGCGTGATTGCGTAACACACAGACAGACAGAGTTACTTTTGCATTTAAATATAATATAAGCAAGTAAGGATTTGTTAAAATGTTTCTGAAATTATTCTTCATTAATTAAAGTACATAGTATCTTTTTCCTCAATTTGGTTGAATCAAATGTTATAAATTTACCGTTTTTCTATCCTATAAGATACAAATCAATATATCTTATCCCCACTCAATCCTTTACTCTATCAACACAACATCCTTCCAAGTGCGTCACAATTCATTAAAATTATCGTCAAACTGACTTCAATAGGGATGTCGAGTGACTGCTATTGCAAGACGTATCGACATTATAATCTAAGATCACTATCGACATTCCTGCACAGTCACTTGACTGGGGTGGTTCCGTCGCTTTGTGTTACTAGTACCATATTAAGCGTCTAATGTATGGAATTTAATTTCTAAAACTCATCCAGCGCTGTAAGGACAGTTTTTAGAATGTCCGTAATGGCGTTTAAGACGTTTCGTTTAGATCGTATCTTATGACATTGGTCGTAAGTTGAAAGCTAATCAAAATGTTTTAATCGATGACGCGATAACATTAGTGATGCGCTCGTTCCGTTTCAAAAACGTTTTTGCTATCGAGGGACGTTTAATTTTGTGTAGTGAATTATGTATCAGCTATTAATATTTCATCAGTGTCTTCAGAAATGACATTTAATATTTATTACTTCGATTCATTCATGTATTGGTCAAGATTAAATTTCAAAACTAAGTAATTACTATTACAAATGGCTTTTTCTTATTTAAGCTTTTATAGTTCATTCATATTTAAGTTTAGCTATCGATGTCCATTTTCACACACATTTAAGACTAAAGTTCTGTTAAGACTAAATTGATTGAAAATAAATAAATGATCAAATCACACATTTAAAAAAAGCAGAAGATAAAGTACCTACCTTTATTGTTTAAAGATTTCTTTTTTGAATTTATAAAATATTTATATTTAAAATTAGATTTCGAGTCCGGGCTAACTTACTCTTGTATCGATAATATAGATGCAAGTAGAGTACCGATATCGATATACCAAAACCAATATAAACACAATCACAACACTAAAGGTGAATGAATTCTTTGCATTACTTAATTGATTTGTTAGATATCTCTCGTTGAGTGAGCCGTAGTTAATTGAGATTCTAAAACATTATATCGTTCTTCTGACTTCGACGAGACCACCTAAATTGATTTCAATTTGTTAAAAAAAACATGACCTGACCCGTCGGTCGAATTAATTGAAAATATAAATCATTATTAAGTAAGTAGTTAAGTAAAATGTTATTAGTTTTTCCGATTTGCACGCGTGTTTTCACGCCATCTAGTTTGTTATTTTATAAACTACTGTTAAGGAATTAAAATAAGTGTTTTATCCATGTTAATTATTTTCAAGTGTACTGCACCGCAGAAGATAGATGTATATTATCGCTGGTAGCCGAACTTAATTAATTGCAATGGCACTTAAAGAAGAAAAAGCAGTTCTTTTAATAGGAATATGAACAGAAATCTTTATTTTACATGCAACATAAGTAACATAATATTACGGACGACCTCCGTGGTCGAGTGGCGTATACACCGGTTTTCAAGGTGTCGTCAGCTCTGAGGTCCCGGGTTCGATCCCCGGACGAGTCAATGTAGAAAAATCACTTTTCTACATTGCCTCGGGTCTGAGTGTTTGTGGTACCTTCGTTGTCTCTGGATTCCATAACACAAGTGCTTTCCAGCTACTTACTTTGGATTCGGAGCAATGTATGTGATGTTGTCCACATTATTTATTTATTTATTTATTATTGCGATACAATTTTCTTTACTTACTCGTAGCGCATCGAAATAAAATGTGAGATTACTTTAACAACTTTACACTGCTCACAGGTCCGCCTTATAAGTAGCCTTAACCTTCCTCGAAAAATGGGCTATCTAAGACTGTTTTTTTTTCTAATCGGACCTATATTTCCTGTGATTAGCGCGTTCAACTAAACAAACAAACTACAGTTTTATAATATTAGTTTAAATAAAATTTAATTTAATGAGTGTAGCCATTTAAATTGCCAATCATTCATGTGTAAATTAATTATTAAACATTGCAATAAAAATATAAATATTGCATATATTAAGTATAAATTACTATCATTTATTACATTTTAGGTACAGTCACGAGCAGAAATATGTATAAACATAGCAAATTGTAAAACAATATTTTAACAGGAACTCACCATCAATTCACCTTTTAATCATTTAACAAAATAAAATTATAACAGTTCTTAAATTACGTTTGACAGACTTACAATGATCTAAAATGACACTTATATGTGTTAATTAATAATTAGCTGCAAATATTTTGCTAAATTTACAGAGGTAGGTTTCTTACCACCAAGAATTCCATTCAAAACAACACATTTATAATAAGCGAGGAATTATAGAGTTAATAATGTTTTGTGAGAGCCACAAATAGAAACTTTATTGATATTTTAGTGGCATTTTATGATGCAGTTATTTCAATTAACTTTAAAATCAAGTAGATAATTAAAATTCGCAATTATCTCTGTGTTTTGCCGTAAAGGGAGATTATCTTTTATATAATGTAATTATTATGAATGTCATATAAAGTAAGAAGAATTTAATTTTTTGAAATTGTGTGGTCTGTTACTGTGAAATGTTAATGGATCTCGTTTTGTTTGATTTGTGATTTTTATTGCGGTTATACCTACAGGATTAATTTAAAAGGAGTGCGGATATTCAACGGGGTAGTCAGGTGCTGATCAACTTTCCCTAAGGAATGTAGGTCGAAATATTAAAATGGTATGTTTAATGGTAAGTATGTTTGCATGAAAAGATGGTTTGACGTGATGACAGACAGATATTGTATAAATTATTTAAATAAAATTATGTAATTCTTAAGAACAGGTTATTAGTTTTTTTTTTTTCTTCTGGAGCACTAACTAAAGCTGTAGGCAATGCTTCGCATTTGGATTTTTTTAAATGCTTCGTACTGATGACTTCCTGGAATTCTATTTTATATGGTTTGGGCCTATTTAATTCTTATTATAATTTACCAACAGCTTGCAGCAACTATATAAATATATATATATATTTTATTAAAATCATGCAACGCGATAGTTTTAAATTTAATATTGCAGCAACTGCTCAAAACCCAAGTTGTTTTCAAATTTAGCAACAAATACTGTCCGTGTCATAGAATAAATATGATTACAATGCCAGCTAATACATGCCACCTTTGCATCTATATGCCATACAGCTTTCTCATGAAATCCCGTGAGAGTAAAATCTATATTAACCCACTAAACACAAGGGTTCTAAGTTTTGAACGCCAGCCAATTATACGTCTAGTTAGTCCACCGTTTGGACATCGGAATCGTTTTAAGTGAAGTACACACTTGAGGTGTTTGTGTTTCGAGAGGCCTAGTTTGCGGTCACGAGTGGACTCTGTTGTGTGAAATGCCGAGAAACTTATGGGTTTATGGGTTAAGACTGATTGAATTTAATGATTGAATTAAGAAATTTTATTAAATAAATATCTTGGGACAATCTCACACACGGTCATCTGATCCCAAACTAGGCAGAGCCTGTACTATGGTAACCAGACAACTGATAAACATACTTATATACACTCGAGAGCAATGAATCCGGGTCACTTAAAGAGTCCTAAAAATCTCGGAAACTAAAAATGCTAGGTTAATGCAATAAATTGTATTTAATAGACAATGTAATACTCCTTAAATGAAGGTATTAAAACTTCTTAGTTATTGTAAAGTTATATCATAAAAAAATCAAATTTGAAAAAGGGCCACTTTCGAAGATGGAACTACGAAATTACAGCATTTGGTTTTGCTTTTGTTTGTAATCTGTCATTTATGTGGGTACATAAACCATGTTGATAGTGCTCTATATTCATTATTCAAGCTGAAATTATGTCGCTTACGCCTGAAGAATGCACCAGAATACTTACAATGCTGGAAACTGGCCGGAGTCAGCGCGATACAGCCAGGACTGTCGGTGTGTCGCTGTCAACAGTACAAAGAGTTCTCCGACGTTACGAAGTAACGGGTTGTAACCTACGCAGACCAGGAACGGGCAGAACCAGGTGTACCACAGCACGAGAAGACCGATACTTGGTGAACACCATGCTTCGAAATCGCTTTCTCACAGGAACTGAACTCACAAATCAGTTTCGACTCCTCGGAGGAAGTAACCCAAGTGCATGGACAGTAAGACGTCGGCTTGCTGAATCTAACTTAAAACCCCTTAGACCTGCAAACGGCCCTAAACTGGAGCCTGGGCATCGTATTTCAAGACTAAGATATGCCCAGAGCCACGTAAATTGGAGTATTGAAGATTGGTCAAAAGTTATGTTCTCCGACGAATCAAAATTTATGCTCTACAAGCACGATGGAAGACACAGAGTGTATCGAAGACCAGGGGAAAGATTCAAGCAAGCATGCATCGAAGAAAAAGTAGCCTACGGTGGTGGGTCTGTACTTGTGTGGGCCGGAATTTCTTCTGAAAGTCGCACAGAGCTGGTGATCATAAAAAACGGCTCTTTAACTAGCGAAAGATATGTGGAAGAAATCCTCAATG
This sequence comes from Plusia festucae, assembly GCA_950381575.1. Lineage (NCBI taxonomy): Eukaryota > Metazoa > Arthropoda > Insecta > Lepidoptera > Noctuidae > Plusia > Plusia festucae. Next base: position 12,144,301 of record OX494434.1, read on the forward strand.
ATCACGTTGGTCCATTTATGGTCAATTTAGGTGAGGATGCTATATTTATGCATGCCAATGCCCGACCTCATACAGGTAGGATTGTGAATGACTACCTTCAAGAGATGAACATTACTCGTATGGAGTGGCCAGCGCGCAGCCCGGATATCAACCCGATCGAGCATGCTTGGGACGAGCTAGGCAGATGCGTAAAACAACGAAATCCTCCCCCAATCACGCTTCGTGAGCTCAAAATTGCTCTCACAGAGGAATGGGAGAATATTCCCCAAAATCGTATAAGGAACTTGGTGTTAAGCATGCCAAACCGCGTAAACGCAGTAATGGAAGCACGAGGAGGCAATACGAAGTATTAAAATTCAAGAAAATTGTAATAAAGTTCATAAATTTCATGTTTCCTATTTTTGTTTAAAGGAGAGATCAGCAGTTTTTTTCTTTATGTAATTTTGTGTTAATAAAATGTATGGTGAATCATATTTTTTTTACTTTCATTTAAGGAGTATTACATTGTCTATTAAATACAATTTATTGCATTAACCTATCATTTTTAGTTTCCGAGATTTTTAACATTCTTTAAGTGACCCGGATTCATTGCTCTCGAGTGTATTTCTAAATACATACATATTGTAGATAACTAACACCCAGACACAGAACAAATGATCGTGCTCATCACACAAAGATTTGTCCTGGGTGGGAATCGAACCCGAACGACCTCCGGCTTAGCAGTCAGGGTCACTAACCACTAGACCAACAGGCCCGTCATACATATTGTATTCCTTTTGATTTTATTAAAGTACCTTGTCTCTTTTTTTCTGTTACGCATTAATTCGCATACCTGAAACTTACAGAAGTAAATAATGAACGATTTTAAAAGCGACATGAATAGTCTCACGTGCGTTTGTCAACAAAATTTACGGATAAACAAAATTACGGGATACTTCGCATTCTAGAATGTTAACACCTGACGGACGTATGGTTAAGTCGTACAATGAGATAGGGTACCCAGTAAAATGGTTTATGGTGGAAGATTAATTTAAACAGTACGCAAATGTAAATATATTTTATGCTACAGCTACCGCCACCTCAGCGGCGCGGCGCGCGGCGTATGACTTGCGATCATGACTGTGGTTAATGGTTTGAAGCCCACTCATTGCACTACCAACGTGAACCATAAGCATATTGCTTAGCACGAGGGGTTAACAAGAATACTAGTTACGAACATATATACGAAACGATGCATATTAAATTCTAAACTAACATCAATTTGTATTTTTAGCAATTGAAATTTAAATCCATTACAAAAACTACAAAATGTTGTTCTTTATTTTTTTGTTACAAACAACATTAAAATATTTTAACAAAAACATTATATCACATCACTAAAATAATCGCTGATAAAGCAACTCGTATAGTTAAATTATAATATTTCTCAAGCAGACTAATTACATGCAAGCAACTAAGATCACTGCCTATCTCTCTAGGTAACACGCTTGAATATGTAAATGACGTCAGACATGACCGTTACGCTTATCCGCGCTTTTAATGTTCAAATACTTTCTCAGAAACAGGATATTCTCATAGAATGGTAATCTAACATGCAATTAGGAAAAAGCAAGACCTAATGAAGGTGTGATGCATAATTAATTAGTGAAAAGTTACACTCTTGCTTTTAAACCCCCTGTAGAGCAGAAACGGTACCTACTACTGTACTATGACGTCAAAAGCTACGATTCTAGCAATAGAGAGAGACGCAGCTATATTGACGGATAGTTCTATCTCTTTCTTTTGAAGAAATCTAATGCTATAGCGGATTTTAAAGGTAACAGATTATATCATAACATAGTAATTGCAGTTGTTTCGGTATTAGGCTTCATAATGTAGATAGGTTAGATACCATTACATCTTCAACTAATCTATACAGATAAATAAAATTTGAGTATTTGTTTGTAATTTTAGATGCATTGGATTTTATAGACATTATAACAAAATAACCATTTGTTTTTACTATTTTTGTCTGTCTTTCTGTTTGTTCCGACTAATCTCCGAAAAGGCTGTACCGATTTTGACAGGACTTTCACTGACAGGTAGATAAGTAACAAAGAATGACTTACGCTGCTTCTGTTTTAGAAATTCTATTTATTTTAAGTTTACGAGTACTTACGTGAAATTCTTACGCGGGTGAAACTGCGAGATACTGCTAGTATGATGATATAGGTCGATTCGAACTTTATGGCGGCTGTGGAGTTTATCACACACTGCGCAGTACCTCGCCCCGCACCCCCCCCCCCCCCATGCATGATTTGTTACTGCGCAGCGACTCGCCTCATGTTCACAACCGCCATTAAGTTTGAGTCGCACTGTACTATTGGTACTCAAAGTAAACGTCATAGATTATGATTAATGGCTTACAGTTTTTATGGTGTCTGTCCGTTATGCTGTGATGATAGTGTTAAGTGGAATGACAGTAAAATTCGGCTGTTTGCGACAAACTGTTTATTGCGTTGCTATGACAACATACACAGACAAACTTAAACTCTACATCTCTCCTCACTAAATATAAACATAAATTAGTTTTCTCAAAACTTAAATACTAGCTTACAAAATTTAATTATCGTCTGCACGCTCCATGCGTTTGACGCTTAGTGCGCCTGAGCGTAATTATAGCCAGTTAGATAAAGAAGCATTAGCAATTTTATTTGGTGTTACGAAACACCACCAGTATTTGTTTGGGAGGCGATTCACGCTGCGTACTGATCACCAACCACTGACGCATATTTTTGGAGAAAAGGGAGGGATCCCGCAAACGGCTGCCAGTCGGCTGCAAAGATGGGCGGCACGGTTGGCCGCGTATGATTTTGGTATAGAATTCGTACGATCGGCGGACAATGGTGCGGCTGATGCTCTATCACGATTACCATTACCCCATAAGGGTTCCACTGCGGATACGTTAGATTATTTAAATATTGTTGAGGCGACATTGCCAGTGGCCTACGTGGATATCGCGAAAGAGACGGAACGCGATACATTGCTGAGTAAGGTCAAAGGATTTATACTTTTTGGGTGGCCGGTGGTTCCAACCTGTGAAGCGGAAAAGCCGTATTTTGTTAGGAAACAAGACCTTTTAGTAGATCAGGGTTGTGTCGTGTACAAATACCGGATTGTTATTCCAAAAGTTTTACAAAAAAAGGTTCTAGAGGAAATACATGAGGGTCATCTCGGCATGAATAAAATGAAGAATTTGTCGAGAAGCTATGTTTACTGGGCAACTTTAGATCAGGACATTGAGGAAGTATGTAGATCGTGCGCCGCGTGTCGAACGGTTCGCGATGCTCCGCCTCATGTAAAACTACACCCTTGGGAGTTTCCACTACATCCATGGCAGCGCGTACATGCGGACTTTGCAGATTGTGGGGGCGTCCGATATTTTGTTATTGTGGACGCGCATTCTAAGTGGATTGAAGCGTTACCCATGAAAAGTACAAATGCAAGTTCAACTATTAAAGCTTTGAGGAGTGTCTTTGCTCGTTTTGGTTTGCCATCGCAGCTCGTGACCGATAATGGTCCGCCGTTTGCGTCACAAGATTTTAAAACTTTTTGCGATAACAATTGTATCAAACATACAACTTCGGCTCCTTATAGACCTCAAGGAAATGGTGCGGCAGAAAATGCAGTGAAAACCATTAAGAAGGTAATTAAAAGAGCGCTGTATGAAAACGAGGATGTGAATACAGCTCTTTGTAAGTTTTTATTGCAACACCGAAATTGTGATAATGCAACTACTGGGGTATCGCCTGCAGTGGCGCTACAAGGACGACGTTTGCGCAGCCGGCTTGACGCCCTGCGGCCAGACGTAGCGGCTAACGTGCGCGCTAAGCAAGAGCGCCAGGTCGCGCGTGTCTCAGGTACGGACAGAAGTTTTGGCGTTGGAGACTTGGTATTAGCTCGGTCTTACGGAGCTGGAGGGGACAAATGGGCGGAGGCAACAGTAGTAAAAAAAACGGGTCCAGTATCATATAGAGTTAAGGTGGATAATGAGGTAGAGTGGCGCCGACATGCAGACCAAATATTACCGATTAAAAGTAATACGAATAGTTTTTCTTTGGCACGAATCGGTGGTTTAGCTGTAGAAGGTGTAAGTAGAGAAAATAAAGTTGAGGTTGCTCCAGGTGCTGACGGAATACCGTGGAGTACGGCGAGCTAGCGCTCTCCTCTAGCGAGGAGAACCTGTTGGCCGCCAAAATATCCACGGCGAGAAGAGGGAGAGCTTCAGCCTCGTTGCTGACGCGAGACTCTCGAGGTCGCTTTGTTAAGCGCCCCAACTCACCATTGCCGAGCTGCGAAAGCGACTCGGGAATGGCGCCGTTGGAGGGGGACGTAGTCCGGCTGACCTCCACCAAGGCGGACCTCCTGGCCGCGAGGCGGGAGGAGAGGCGGACGGTGGCGGCCGACGAGGTCGCCGAATTGGCACGTGAGGCCCGGGAGAGGCGGTCTGCCCTGGCGACCACCGCGGAGGGCCTCACATCGGCGGCCTTAAGCCGCCAGGTGACGGATGGCGTGAATGTCATCCTGAAGGTTGCCACGAAATCTGGCAACCTGAAGGGTACATTCACGCGTGCCCTCAAGGAGGCGGCCGACGGCATCAAGGAGGCTATGGAGGTTCTCCTTGACCGCACCACGTCGGAGGAGACGGCAAAGCTCCAAGAGGAGAATGGCCGTCTCCAAGACAGAGTGGGGGCCCTTGAGCGCGAAATCGCTGCTCTAAGAGCCGATTTCGTGCGGCAGCAGGAGCGACCGCCCTGCGCCACTGCGGCCTCTGCCCCGGCACCTGGACCGTTACAGTCGGACCAGGTGGCCGAGATAGCGCGGGCCATCATGCTCCAAGTTGGGGGCATGATGAATGCCCGGCTTGAGTCGCTGGAGCCGAGGCTCCTGCCAGCTCAGACCCTCCGGCCGCCGCTAGCGGCGGACAAACGGAGGGAGCAGGAGCTCCTTAAGGCGAGGCCCGCGCAGGGCAATTCTTACGCGGAGGCGGCAAAGAAGGGATCAAAGACCCAGGCCGCTGCCCAAGGGAGACCCAAAAAAGGGCAGCAAAACCCTGCCCCAGCCCCTGCCCCCGTGCCTGCCCCGGCCCCTGCCGCTCCCCAAGAGCGTCAGGCGCCTGCCAATTCCCAGGAAGGGGAATGGCAGACAGTCGGAAAGAAGGGGCAGAAAAAGAAGAAGGGGGGCAAAAAGGCTGCGCCCAAACAGGCTGCAGCCAAGGCACCCAAGTTGCGGGTGCCACGCTCCACAGCAGTGGTTATCACACTGCAGCCTGGGGCAGAGGAACGGGGCGTGTCATACGCTTCCGTCCTGACAGAGGCCAAGCGAAGGGTGGATCTCGCTGGCCTTGGGATTCCCTCCCTGCAATTTAAAAGGGCGGTCACCGGTGCGCGGATTCTGGAAATACCCGGAGCCGCAACCGGTGACAAGGCTGACTCCCTGGCGGAGGCGCTGAGAGGCTGTCTCAAGGGGGAGGACGTAAAAGTCTCCAGACCCAGCAAGTGCGCGGAGCTGCGCGTGTCGGGTCTGGATGATTCTGTCACTCCCCAGGAGGTCTGTGCGGCGGTTGCACGATGCGGGGGCTGCGCGGAGGCAGACACGAGGGTGGGCGAAATTCGTCGCGGACCCGACGGTCGTGGTACGGCCTGGCTCCGCTGCCCTGTTGCTGCTGCCAAAACCCTCGTGGCCGCTGGTCACATGAAGGTCGGCTGGGTGGAGGCGAAGGTGACGCTGCTGGAACCTAGGCCCATGCAGTGTTACCGCTGCCTGTACGGCGGGCACGTCCAGCACACGTGCTCGTCGGAGGTCGACCGCAGCGACCAGTGCTATCGCTGCAGCCAACCGGGCCACAGGGCCGCGCAGTGCTCTGCCGCCCCGCACTGTTCTTTGTGTGCGGCTGCTGGCAAGTCCGCCGGGCATCGCGTTGGAGCAAAGTCGTGCTCAGCTCGCGCGAAGAAGGGAGGAAAGGCTGCTGTGAGAGCCCCAGTGACTCTCACGCAACAAACTCGGTCCTCGGCGGCCATGGACGTGGCGGATTCTGAGCCGTCACGTTCGTGATGGCCTCCAGGATTCTGCAGGGCAACGTCAACCACTGCGCCAGAGCTCAGGACTTGTTTCTCCAGAGCATGGCGGAGTGGTTGATACACGTGGCTGTTATGGCAGAGCCCTATTCTGTCCCCCCCAGGGACAACTGGGCGGGCGACCCAGCCGGCTCAGTGGCAATAATTTGCCAGGCCTCCCTGGGGGTGACGATGGCGGTGGTGGACAGGCGTCCGGGCTGCGTTGCAGCAGTGGTTCGGGGTGTCCTTGTGGTGGCGGTGTATTTTTCGCCCAACAGGGTCCTCGCAGAGTTTGAGGCTTTTCTCGGGGACGTGGGAGCCCTGATTGGGCGAAACCACACTCGCCCCGTCCTGCTCCTCGGTGACCTCAACGCCAAGTCTACGGCTTGGGGCTGCCCCGCGACCGATGCGCGCGGCGAGGTCCTAGAGGAGTGGGCAGTCTCAACGGGGCTGGACATCCTGAACCGCGGGACGGTGCACACCTGCGTACGGCGACATGGCGGGTCGATCGTGGACGTCTCTTTCGCGAGCCCATCTGTGGCGCGTCGCGTTCGGGGCTGGACGGTGATGGAGGGCGTGGAAACCCTTTCCGACCACCGATATATTCGGTTCGATGTTTCCGCGTCCTCTGCGGCCCCGAATAGCGGTCACTCGAGCCGTAGCACCGCTGCGGCTCCTAGGTGGGCAGCCGGTGGATGTTGGGGCCGAGGCGGCCTGGTTCCGGCACGCAATGTCGCAAATTTGCGATGCGGCCATGCCGCGAGCCAGGTCGATACCTCCGAGGCGCTGCCTCTACTGGTGGTCTCAGGAGTTGGCGGGCCTACGCAGGGAGTGTGTTGCGGCCCGGCGCCTGTACACAAGGTGCCGTCGACGGCGACGTCGCGATCCCACGCTTGAGGCTCAGCTGTACGATGCCTACAGAGCCGCCAAGGAGGCTCTGCAGCTGGGCATCACTCGGGCGAGAGAGGCTGGCAACAGGCAGTTTTTAGAGCTGCTCAGCGGGGACCCCTGGGGACGGCCGTACAAACTTGTACGAGCCAAACTCCGGCCATGGGCGCCCCCGTTGACAGAGACGCTGGAGCCGGCCCTCCTGGGCAACGTTGTATCCGCTCTGTTTCCCAGCAGAGCGGAGCACGTACCGCCGCCGATGGGGTCGCGACGCGGCGTAGACCGCGAGGAGCCAGAGGTGCCCCAGGTCTCGGAGGCCGAGTTCAGCGCAGCAGAGCTGCGCATGCGCTCGAAGAGCGCGGCTCCGGGACCGGACGGGGTGCCTGGTCGCGCCTGGACGCTGGCACTCAAAGTGCTGGCTCCGAGGCTGAGGCAGCTCTTTACCGCTTGCCTCAGCCAAGGGCGCGTACCGAGGCAGTGGAAGACGGGCAGGCTCGTCCTCATCAAGAAGGACGGGCGCCCTGCGGACTCACCCTCGGCATACCGGCCGATCGTGCTGCTCGACGAGGTGGGGAAACTCTTCGAGCGCATTGTTGCCGCTCGCCTCGTCGAGCACATGACGGGAGAGGGACCCGACCTGTCCGACAACCAGTTTGGTTTCCGAGTGGGTCGATCGACCGTAGACGCAATATTGCGCGTCAAGGCCCACTCGGAGCAGGCGGTTGCAGAAGGCGGGGTGTTGTTGGCGGTGTCGCTGGACATCTCCAACGCTTTCAACACCCTGCCGTGGGGCTGCATCATGGAGGCGCTTCGTTGGCACGAGGTGCCGCCCCATCTGCGTCGGATAGTCGGGGACTACTTACGCGGCCGGTGTGTCACGTACACGACCCGTGGCGGGGTCTGTACGAGGGACATGTCGTGCGGTGTTCCACAGGGATCCGTCCTCGGACCGCTCCTGTGGAACATCGGCTACGACTGGGTCCTGCGGGGAGCCACACTCCCGGGCGTCAGCGTAACGTGCTACGCTGACGACACGCTCGTGATGGCCCGGGAGGGATCGTTTGGGGAGGCTGCCCGTCTTGCCACTGCAGGGGTGGCGCAGGTGGTTGCGCGGATCCGCGCGCTGGGGCTGGAGGTGGCGCTCAACAAGACCGAGGCGGTCTGCTTTCACGGGCCCCGTAGGGTGCCTCCGGCTGGATCCCACCTCGACGTCGGTGGGGTCCGCATCGATGTCGGGCGATCCATGAGGTACCTGGGGCTCGTGCTTGATGGCCGCTGGAGGTTCGAGGCCCACTTCCAGCAACTCGCGGGGCGGCTGATGGCGGCGGCCGGCGCCCTCGGGCGACTGCTGCCTAACCTTGGTGGCCCAAATGCCAACTGCAGGCGGCTCTACCTGGGGGTCATTCGCTCGATGGCCCTCTACGGAGCCCCTGTCTGGGCCACCGAGGTGACGGGGCGGGGCGCCGCCATGTTGCGGCGGCCGCAGCGTGCGATATCCGTTCGGGTAATCCGCGGATATCGCACAATTTCGGCAGAGGCGGCGTGCGCTCTTGCGGGGTCCCTCCCTTGGGACTTGGACGCCCGGGTCCTTGCGTCACTCTTTACATGGCGCAAGGATCTGTGGGGTCGTGGAGTGACGGTGGTCCCGAGGGAAGTGGACCAGTGCAGGGCGCACCTACACCGTGCGGCCGTCGCCGAATGGGCGGAGCGTCTGGCGCGTCCGGGGGCCGGCCGCCGTACGGTGGAGGCCCTTCGCCCGGTCATTGCACAGTGGATGGACAGGCGTCACGGCGTGCTGACCTTCCGGCTGACGCAGGTACTGTCGGGGCATGGCTGCTTCGGCAGGTATCTGTGTCATATAGCCGGGAGAGAGCCGGACGCCTGCTGCCACCACTGTGGGAGTTTAGAGGACACGGCGCAGCACACGCTCGCCGAGTGCTCTGCTTGGACTGAGCAGCGCCGTGTCCTCACCGAGCAGATTGGCGGCGACCTCTCGCTGCCGACCGTTACCGCCAGTATGGTCGGCGGCGAATCCGCGTGGCGGGCGGTGGCCTCGTTTTGCGAGGAGGTCATCGCCGCCAAGGAGGTCGCCGAACGAGAGAGGGAGGCTGCCTCCACCCACCCAATCCGCGCCCGACGCACTGGGCGCAGGAACAGGGCATATAACGCCCTGTTCCTACCACCGTAGACGGCCACGGGCGGCGGACTTGGGGAAGTCCGTCCGCCCAGCTGTAGGCCCGGGATGGAGGCGCGGTCGGAGTGTGCCGCGCCCCACTCATGGATTGGCAGGTGGGGGACTACACAGCCCCCCTCTCTCAGGAGCCGAGGACCGCACCTTAAAGCGGTCCGCCACTGCCGGGGTCGCGGATGAATGATTCATCGCTCCCGTAACCCCGGCAATAAAGTGGAGAGGCGAAACACCCGTGTGGGGTTTAGTCGGTAGTCACCCGTTCTGGGTGGAGTCCGACACACCCCGCCGCCTCCCCGGGCGGCGGAAGTCCGTAAATGGATTCCCCACACGCAAAAAAAAAAAAAAAAAAAAAAAAAAAAAAAAAAAAAAAAAAAAAAAAAAAAAAAAAAAAGGTGCTGACGGAATGGTTGAGGGTACATCACCATTAAGCACAGACGTAACGATACCCGAATCACTGCCGACTCCACCTGTGGCAATGACGGCTCGAGCAATGCGTGCTTTAAATCAATTTTAGAATATTGTTCCCCTCCACTAAGTGTTGCGAATAATTCCTCAATTCGCGGCAGAGGATAATAATCACGTTTTAACTTAGGGTTGATGGTCACCTTATAATCTCCACAAATTCTAATTTCTCCATTGGATTTTACAACAGGCACGATAGGAGTCCCGTAGTCCGAATAATCTACACGGTAAATAGTGCCGTCTGCTTCTAAACGTTCTAATTCTCGCTCAACTCGTGCGCGGAGTGCTAAAGGAATAGGTCTCGCGCGGACATAGACTGGTTCGTTGTCTGTCAACTATAATCGAATTTTCTGTTTACACGTACCTAAAGTATCACAAAAAACTTCTGGAAACTCATTTCGTAATTGAGTAACTAAGTTGTCATCATTTATGACATTTAACCTAATGTGTGTCACTTTTAAAACGCGCATCCACTCTCGTCCCAATAGTGGGCGCGCGCCGCCTTTTATGACATAAAGACGTAAGGATTTACCTTTGGCTTGACCTAAACTGACATCAACTTCAATGTACCCTAATGAGTCGATACGAGAACCTGAATAAGACCTTAATATTAAATTATCCGCAATTATTTTCTTATGTGAAAACATTAGTTTGTACATAGCCTCATTGATAGCCGAGATACGGCTACCCGTGTCTACTTCACAGTTAATGCTAATGTTGTCAATCATTAATTCAATAAAATACGGTCTGCTACCTCGAGTTGCAATTTCAATGTTAAATATCGGATCATCAGACTCCTCGCCATCGCTTACATAATATTGTTGATTACCTTTACCGCCTGTTTGTTTGCACATTACCTTCAAATGTCCCTTACAACCGCACTCATCACAACTATAGTTTTTAAATCGGCACCTATCGGCTGTGTGTGCTTTGCCACAACGCCAACAAAATAGCGTACGTGAATTTAGTGACTCCGCGCCGCTGCTGCCACTGCCGCCGCCCCCTTGAAGCGCGCGTTGTAGACGCCCGCGCTGGCCGGCTCGTCCGCCGCCGCCGCGTCCGTAGTGCAGGCCCTCGCCCGCCGCTGTCGATGAGTCTGTCGCAGACGCCGCCGCCGTGGAGCTGCCGCTCACCTCCGCATGCCTTTCCGCCGCCTCTAGTGCCAGCGCTAACTCCACTGCCTCTTTATACTGGATCTTCTTCTCTGCAAAAATTCTGGACCGCATATTGTCATTAACCAACCCCGAAACAAACTGATCACGCAAGTTTTCCTCCAACGTGGAACATGTACCACATTTGCCGAACTGACAGTTCACGGCGAGGTGTTTCAGTGCCTGAAGGAAGTCAGTTAATGATTCGCCTGACTTTTGTCTGCGCTGTCTGAATACGTGACGCTCAGCGACCTCAGAACGTTGCGGCTCCAAATGGTTAGTCACCAAACTCACCAGCTCATCAAACGTCTTGTTCTCGGGGAAACTTGGTGCACATAAATCGCACATCAATGCGTATGTCTCTTCACCTACTACGGTAATCAGCATGGATACCGTTAGGTCCTGACTGATATCATTTAGTTTAATAAATTGCTTTACCCGTCGGATATAAGCGGGCCATTGATGAGAGTTGGCAGAAAATGGTTCGATTTTGCCTATAGGCATCTTAAATATTAAATAAATTATCCTCGTCGCCAATGGAATGACAGTAAAATTCGGCTGTTTGCGACAAACTGTTTATTGCGTTGCTATGACAACATACACAGACAAACTTAAACTCTACATTAAGGTTAATTTAATTATGTTTTATACACAAAGTACTCTGAGTGGATTTATGTAAAAAGGGGAAAGCTGAAGATGGAGTATAGATGGATACGAGAAGTTCAGTAACGGCCGCTTCCGATATTCTATCTATCGACAGATTTGGCTACTAGAGATAGAATTTTGACATATTTTGTATAGAGCTTATGTCAAATATCTTTAGTAGGTAGTCAAATCAATCGTTAGATAGAATATTTAAACTACAGTTAGAAATGGTACAGAACAGTACTCAGAGAGTTCATCCCTTTTTAGAAACCCTGTCTCATAGTATTTTTTTATCATAATATGACATATTATCTGGATCTAAATTTTGTCTTGAACTGTCGCGTGACGTCAAGTCTAGGTATATTTTTTACTTAATCGTGACGTCACAATCCCCTACTCCTGAATTTAAAAGCGCTTTCAATTTGTTAACTTCTTTTTTTTTTTATTAAAAAGATGTTTTCTTTTTGTATACAGTCACCATGCTTATTGTAATTAGCATTATTTTGACAGGGACAGAGTGCGCAGGCTATAGGAAATGCTTAATAATGTACAATTGAGATTAGGGTTATTTATTTTAGTTCTATTTTGTAGAGGTAACAAACTACATATTTTTTTCTATGGATTAACGATTTATAGTAAACTAGCTGTAGCTTGTGGCTCCACCAGATTTTTCTAGTAAGAAATAACTGTGTTTCTAAGTGCTGAAGTACAGTAGACATCATAATGGTGAAAGAACGATTGAAGTCAGTCCAGTAGTTTTTGAGTTTTTTCTTTACAGACATAAATCTTTCCTTTTTATAATATTAGAGTAGTTTTATGTACCTATAAGTCAGCACTAATTTTGTAATAAAAAAAATCTACAAACCAGAAATAAGTTATCTCGGATTGAGTTGCAAAACTTAAAGATAATTTTACATAATTAGTACCGCTTTTAACGCTAGTTATATGTAAGTGGCTCTCAATATGTTACCTCGGTGAAAGATGTTAAAAGAGAAAGTTTGAGAAAGGTCAGTTTATTTCCTTGACAGCATAATGTATCACTTTAATATATTTTAAAGTAATTCAGGCCATATATTTCATGTTCCGTGACGTTTCAGTTTTGCCGACTTTATTGATTTATTATAATTAAGTTTTCATTTGCAAAACATATTTATTAATTATGAGCTAAATTTATATTTATTTACATAGGTAGGTACCTACTCTTTTAAAAAATAATCTTAATATAAGCTATATAATTTAAATCGAAGTGTTATGTTATCTGAATATATTAATGGTATCACAAATTTGAAAATTTCTCCATTCAAATCGTTCTAGTTATTGTGGAACCTTAAATTTTAACAAATTTTAATAACATTTAAAATATTTATAAAAAGGGACTTTAGATTACTCTTAAACGCTCTGTAGTTACGAATATAAACTTTATTTCTTTGACATAAAGGCAATTCCTATGTCAGACTACTGAAAAAAAAATTAATCTTTAAAATTTTTTTAAACACCTGAACGCAATAAAATCTTTGAGTTTGTGCTAAAATCTTCAGCAACTATTTTAAAATCAATGACTAAATCTTTATACGTCGCACCATAACAGAAAACGTTAAATAAACACATTTTATTATATTTAAAAATTATTTATCATTCACCTAAGCAGATAAACAGCAAATATTATTAGCAGGAAGGTGTCAATTATAAAAAGTTTGGGACACTTTTTAGGAGTACGAGATACGCCCACAGTTTTCTACGAGTATGGTCTTGATAATTGGACCCCTGTATTTACATAATTAGCTTATTTATATTCGTGGGTACAAGTTGCTAGAGTATAACAGTTTTTTCGATGTAAGTGGTAGCCCGATATACTACGATTCATAATTTTTTTAATTGAAACAATATATGAATGGAACAACTCATGTTTTTGTGTTTTGTTTTGCTGGCGTCTGTCCTTGCAATTTCGTTTGGTTATTTGGTTTTATGGGAGCTCTACCTAGTTTGGAATCAAATAGCGCTTTGTAAGTTGTTCAATAAAAAAACATATAGTGTCAGTTTATGATACTATTTTTTTAGTAACTGTTCTAATGTATAACATATCGTATATTAGGAGGTGATACTAAATATCTATCAGCTCCTTTCTCCTTTCTTGAAAATAATTTGACGTAAGTATCATACGAATCATGTCAGATTTTGACTGGCATTTTAGATAAAATACACAGAAAGCTCATCAATGTGTCGCATCTACTTCTTAGCCAATATGCGGTACAAAAATTTCTCCTTCGAGTGGTAAGAATGAACTTGGCACTTGGCCGCTAGTTAAATCACCATTGTCTTTGAACACTAGTTGCCAGATATATGAAACTGGGAGCCTAATAAACATAAAATACACAAACATATATGGACAAACAATATGTCCGGTTGTATAATAATTTAGTTTTACTGCAAAGGTATGGAAAATTCTTTATGAGTAGGTAGGTACCTAAGTTTAGAAAATATGCATGTTCATAGAATGAGAATGATTTGTGCGTAAGTGGTATTTAGTGTGAGATGGTATGAGTAGTATAGCTTTGTTTGCATTGTAGTCCGTTTTCATGGTATTTTGAGAAAATACCAATTGGAGTTTTCAACTCAGCCTGTCGCATGTCCACAGCTGGGCATAGGCCTCTCCCAAGTTGCGCCACTACACCTGTACCTCCGGCTTTCACTGTAAAACTACTGGGAACTTGGGGCCTTGTGCTATGGTACGCAATCATGGGGCGTATGGTGCCCTAGTCACCAAGCTGGGAAAGCTGGTTGATGACCGCAGTTTTGTATTTGTACTTTAGGAAAACGCTGCTGCCCATTCTCCTTGTTTCTATGTCCCTAAGTCGCCTTACGACATCCACGGGTAGAGAGGAGAGTGGGTTATTCTAGGGTTGCTAGAGTCACATCAGGTCTACCTGTCAATTTCCACCAATCGCAGGCCAGAAGCTTGTCTCTCATTGACCTCTGTGGTCGAGTGGCGTACACACCGGTTTTCAAGGTGTCGCCAGCTCTGAGGTCCCGGGTTCGATCCCGGACGGGTCAATGTAGAAAACACTTTTCTACATTGTCTCGGGTCTGGGTGTTTGTGGTACCTTCGTTGTCACTGATTCCATAACACAAGTGCTTTAGCTACTTACTTTGTAATCGGAGCAATGTATGTGATGTTGTCCACATTTATATATTTATTTATATTTATATATTGGTGGAGAATTACAGATATACCTGATGCAGTACTAACGACCATAAGTATTTGGACTCCCGCTAGCCCCCAACATTGTAGTAAAATCAATAATGATGACCGCCAATTTGACTTTTCGGACTGCACTTTATTACTTACATAATAAAGCTCAGAATACCAGCGAGCGCAGAATATTCTTACTAATGGGAACTGCTGGATTGTTTTATAAATATTGTTAATTCATTTACGGTAGAGGAAGTCGTGACGTCACTTTGCAATCTGAAATAGTCAAATTACAAATGAGTAACGTGGTGTTCAATACTTCTTCGTTTTTTATACGAGAAGATGTCTTAGTCCAACAGTGGGAAAGCTGCAAGCAGGTGTTATAATTATGTATACTGGTTCATATGTCAAGTCAAATCTAGGCTACTGAGTTCAGTTTTATCAAGTCTAGAAAGAATTAATAATTACAAATAGTAGCGGAAAACAGAAGTTTATTTTCATGCAATTAGCTAACCAAACAATGTAATATTTGATGTATGTTTACTTTGAGTTTTCAAAAGAACTATTCCTCAAAGTGTCGGCGAAAACTTCAAAGTGGAGCTACAATGCGTTGGGTTTTGACACCAATCCCAAAGGGTATTTTCGTTTTGCGATGTAAAATATTGCTGTTTTAGCTTTGATATTAGAATTGTTTAATATTGTTAGATGATGTTCTAAAGCTGTTTCTATGACAACAATTAACTTTGGGATATTTTTTGAGACTTCCCTGCTTTTCTTCTTTTAAGGTTGTAGGTACGATGTTTCCGAATTTTTGTGATATAGGATTTAATTGCTAATGAGTTTTTTTTTCAGAGGTTCGCACTGTATATCTTCTGATGAGGAATAGCATGATCTATTTATGAAATGTTCATCATTAATTCATCATTGTTTAAAGCCATTTTAGTGACCGAATTTCAATGTATCATTGTTAGTGAAATAGACTGTTTTCATTATTAAATATAAAAACAAACTAATTAAAATTATAAGTTTTTAAGTAACTATAAACTTTCAATTTTCCGTACCAAATTTTTCATTTTATTTTAGTTATATTAAAAACAACAAAAAAAGGGAGCTATATGCTTCATTGCCATTAAAAAAATCAATATTATTTTAAACAACACTTTTATAGCGTTTTAATAATACATCTTGGGAAAAACACTTTAAAATTTATCGCAAAGTCAATAAAACGCCGCGATGCGAAATACAAGTACCGTAATAAATACACAATTGTTTATAATTAGGTGTGCTTCTTACTTTAATGGTGTAATAAAAGGCGCAAATTACGCTTCAATTGTTTTTCTAGAGTAAACTCTACCAAGATCATGTTTACTAAACCTCTCTTTAAATTTTAAATGATTACTCGATAAAGCTCATCCGCCACCGCGACAATTTATACGTGTGATGATATAATTAGTAAGGTACCAGTCACCGAATGCCTGTAACATAAATCTAGTCGATTTTTTAATGTCATATCGATGAGAACAGAAACGCCAGGTGTAGGTACACGAGATTGTTTGTTTAACACAATTAGAGTTTTGCACGTGTATACTAATAATAGAATTCGTTCGGAACGCTTCTCACTGTCCATCACTCGGAATCAGGCAATGTCTGGTTCGTATTAGAGCTGCCCTATGGAAAGTTAAACAGCTGTGCACCGCTCTGAAAAATATGCACTTCTTTCTTAATCATTCATCCCATTAATACAACTGTAAAATCTATTTATAAAGCCATTAAACTAACATTGACTACATAATAACTGTTAAACTGGATTATTAAGAGTTTTATATATTAATTAATGCTGCATCAGACATAATATATTGCATCGCCCACACACATTGTTAATGTAACAAATTCATATCCCCACCTTCATATCACTAATCACGCGAAGCCTAATCTGCTAAAATCTTAGCCAAAATAGCGCGAAAATCGTTTGGCGGAGCGCGTGCGGCGGGGTGAGCTCAGGTGAACGTCAGTCCGCGTCGCGATCTCCCACCGACAGGGATCCACGCACGACACGCCGCGAAATTTCGGAACTGTTTAGAAAAATCGAACGCACTTCGTTCTCTACACAAAAAAATAACATAAAAACAAATCAAAACGTTTAGAGAATTGAAATGGAGCGAGTTTCGGACTAAAGGGTTTTTTTGGGTGCTTTTTTTTGTTGTCGAGACATGGTTACAGACAAGACGTTGGGGCAGTGATGTCCGTCGAGCTATGCGGCCGGTTGTCATCGCCGCCTGCTTGCTGCTGCTCGCGCCCATCACCGACTCCTGGTGGTGAGTACCCGGATACCTCTAATATAAACTAATTCATACGGAAATAATCACTTCTGCAGTGCAAACGCGGAGCTGACAGGACAATGGAAATCAATAAGAATCGTGAGCCTAAACAGCTGATTTGTGTTTATTTGATGTTTTTGTTGATCCTCTGCGAGCGTTCCCTTAGTGTTTTTTGTTAGATATATCATTAATTTCTTGCTTATGTCAGTTTAAATTACGTCTTAAGATAAATTAATGGAAATAAAATGGCGTTAAAAATATTGCTTTGTTTATTTTAAATACATTTCATTGGCTGCGTCAGTGACAGTAGAACATAAAGAATCATGTATTGGCATTGTTATTAGAAAAAGAAATGCGTCTGCAAAAGGTAATAATTTAGTAATGTTTCCAAGCTTCACAGGTTAAGCAAGTTTTTTTCTCTAAGTAACATCATAAGCGGTCTATAAAACATTTAATAATACATTTACTACACATTTTAATTAGTAATTCACGTCGATTAGAATTAGTGCACATATTCAAAGGAGCAATATATCTTAACGACTACTAGTTATTCCATTATATTAATGTGATTTCATATGTAGCAGTAACATATAATATAACTAATGCACATTTACATAAACTTGATAAATTAATAGCTTTTAAACGTTATTAAATGATTACCGGTGACATAAAAATATTTGAGGTGCATTTTGAATTTCTTTTGTGTATTTGAGGCAAAAATTAAATTTGTACAATATATTTTTATAAAGTCTAGTTGTGCCCCGCGGTTTCACTCTTATGAAAACTCCTAAACCTTCGAATCTTCAAATGCAAAAAGCGTTTAAACTAAACCAATTAAGCTAAAGAGAGCTTTATTGTATAAGACAAGTAACGTCGTGGCTAACTGTAAGCCGTAAGCCTTGTAAGTCTTTATCATCGGTTTGACAGATAATAAAGGTCAAACTGTGCTCACCGCGGTTACTCTGTGGATGGGTGACCATTTGTAAACCAACCGAGACTTCTCCATGCCTCGGAGGACATGTAAAGCCGTCGGTCCCGACTGTCATACAGTGATCCTTGACAGAAGTTGTCATTAAAATTCTTATAGTTATAGCCAATGTTACTATGGTGTACTGTATTATCCAGCATTGGGTTGTGGAGGTCAGAGTTTGTCGCTTTATGTAAAATAGCAGCTAAGTCCGGTAAGACTGGAAGCCGACCGCAATATAGCTTGAGAAATGTCCATCAGATCATGAGATTTTCTTACATGGCTTTATTGTTTTTTTGTATTAATGTGGTGTTCAAAACTCAAAACCTACATCGTTAATTTCCACCCAGAGCGAATTGGAGCTATTGTCTGTATTTTATTTGTACTTTTTTTCTTAATAAAATGGTATTAATTTGATTCTGTTCAATTGAAGTTTTTCATTTGTTTACCTAACTCTAGAAGTCCCTTCAAAGATTCCTAAATAATTTCTCACTTCTTCACTGCGTTGTGACCGTCGTTTGGGTCTATTACATTATTATTATTTGAGAAATAGTGACAACTGAAAATTGACCTGAAAATGTTCTACTGCTCAGCACAGGCCTCTCCCGATTCACAAAGGGAATGAGCAATGATAAACAAGCTGGTTCATTGCAGGCTGGCAATTTCAGATTCCAATTTTTTTAATACAGGATTCCGCCTTTTCACCCTTTGTCAACGGTGTCTTAGAATAATTAAGAAAAAACATATTATAACTTTGAACCCGCAACCATGTGCATACGAGTCCGATCATTGAACCGCTAGGCCAGCACGACATTGACTATTTAGGGGTGGGTATAACTCAAATACTGAAGCAACCAAACAGGTTTAAAACAAACCGGTATTTCCTACCACAGGAAATTAAATTTAATGGCTCCAGCTGAACACCAAAGAGTTTGGTCAACTATGAGATACCTTCATCATTATTCACACTATGGTAATATTGGTCCTAAAAATATGTTAGGCTTAAAAATATTGGATTTTACCAAAATTTTATACCTCCATAAAACCTTCGAATAAATATTGAATTTTTGTCATATTTGAAAACAAATACTGTGAAATGCCAGACAGTTGTCAGAATGTTTTAATTTGGTCAAATCAACCCTTAGAGAGCTAAGGACAATAACACTGGTTTAAATTCTGATAATTCTTTCACTATCATTAAAATAGACAAGGGATTTGAACATGAGTCTGCCAACTCGGATTCCTACCCATAGAGATTTTCCCTAAGTATTTATGAACCAATTTATTTATCGACATAATCAGACAGATTTGTCAGTGAATGGGTAGAAGCGACAGATTGGGATCACATGACTTGACCTAGCTCACACCCATACATTTCAGACCCAATCCTGGTGACGTCAGTCTTACCTATATATTATCTTCAAACTTTAGGTAGTTAGATTATTACGGATAGTATGTGTATTGCCAGGTCTTAAAGAACACGTAGGAACAGAGAAATCTTGACAATTGTCCTAATATGTGGGTCAGTGGGTCAGTGATGCAGGTCAAGGGAGTTTGATTTCCAAGAGTGAAAAAATAACGGTAAATTGTGAGTAATATGTTTTGCCCCTTTTCAACTGTTTTAGTTCTTATAAAACAAGAGCTTATATATAATCTTCATACGGAAGAAACAATAGAGACTGACAGAATTATAATAGAGTTCAAATAAAAAAATACAATTCTTCTCATAACTGGTAGGTACTATGAAAATCATACTTCATAGTAACGTACAATTCAAATGGACAGGATAGACAAACGTCTTGGAATATGAAGCGAACAGAGATAAGTCAAAAGATGATAAACGTTTATTGCATAGACAGCTTTCTTACCAGCAACGCTTTCAAATAAATAATCACGACTTTCAACGTCTTAATATTTTGTAAAGCACGAACTACGAGAATAATTAACATCGAAATAGAATAGATGGCGTTTAAGCAGCAAATTATAAATTTTTTGAGAAAATTCAAAGATTTGTGAAGATTAAATTAAATTCTAGCTTCAATGAAAACGCTTCTGTGTAGCGACGGTAGCCTAATGGCTAGGGCATTGGACTTGTGATCATGTGGTCGTGGGTTCGAAGCCCACCTATTAAACTGTAGAAGTGAATCCACTCGTAACACAAGCATATATTTATCTTACCACGAGGGGTTAACAACAATACTAGTAATGTGTGACCCACATTGCTATTTAACATTATTTTATACAAAATAAATCAAGAAATCAAAGGTAAAAACTAGCTAAATATTATGCTTTAAAAGTTGACTTATCATTTTTGTATGAAGACCCTTTGTTATCATATAGTTCTTCAAAACCTCCCAACCTGTTGCTACAGATGACTATTATTTACTCTCAATGCATGTGGACATTACATATAAAATAATGATACTTAGCTGCCTCGGGGAATATTGTAAGATGTTCATAATTTAGCGAGAAATACGCCTCGAGCAGAAACTCTGTATTTAAAAAATATATGTAGAGACAAATGCAAATTTTACATTATGACGTCAATTATCTTTTTGCTGCCATAAAAGTTCTTTTTTTGAGGCTTTAGACAATTTAGATTAATGACAGTATTAGATTTATAACTAGGAAACGCTGTAGGGCAGATTTTCAACGGTCTCATTAACGACTACCGGTTGGTTACAGTTTCAAATAAATATTGTATTATTTGTGATTGGTCGACATTAATAATTACAAGCTCAAATTACAGCTATTGTAAATTATAACTTAACATATATGGTATAGAAAATAAAATTGTTTTATTGTTTCCGTATTACATTGTCCAGAAAAAGGCAAAACTATGGTGCTGCTTTATCAAATGAAGAGAATTTTTAGTTCAATAACAGTAATTATTAAAAACGATATTATGTTAATTTAAAAGGCCTGGAGCACGTTGGAGAAGACTTTTGCCCGATAGCGCGACATATAGGATTAATATAAAAGGAGGGCGTATATTCAACGAGGTAGTCAGGTGCATAAAATTGAACAACTTTCCCCAAGGAACATAGATTGAAATCTTAAAATGGGAAATGAACTTTTCATACAAAGTGTACGGTCACGTGACTTATGTTTGTATGAAAAGATTATTGATCCTTTTAAATTAATTATGTGTAAAAAAATATATACATATATAATATAGAAAATAGATAATGTAATCCACAGGTAATAATATGGTAACCAATTTATAAAAGAACATAATGTAGGACCAAAAGCAGGTTAAACTTTTCCTTGTATCTCGTAGCCCTGAAGTCACCTCAAAGAACTTTCCCTTTCAGTTGTGAGTCACTGTTATAACACAGAAATATAAAATCTTATCTCTCATTCACTATCACGCACACAATCAAAGTTTAGAAAGTTAAATTATTTATAATTAATTCACACATCTATTTTACTATCAGTTTTTTCTATGAAAATGGCTGTAATATAAACACGTCCATACCTTGAGCGAAAAAACAATTGCTAAAAGATTTGAATTTTGAAATCATTCTGTTGCCAAAATCGCATTCGACAAGGAGAAATCCGTGAAATATCCTCTCTTAATACAGTTATAATTTCATACTCGAAGACCACAGTGCAAACTGTAGCAACAATAACATTCAATAATAAAACCATAATAATAATTTAGTTATTGACCACATTAATCACAAGCCACGAAATTCAATAAAGTCATATTCGACAAGCACCACCGCGTTGGGGACTTTAATTTGCAATTAATCAAGCCAAGACTTAAATTAGGAGCTTCATACACGATCAACAAAAATGGATGCGCAAACGCAACGGTGCGTTCATAATGCTGAGAGCTGCATATTATTTGTTGGCATTATTCGGTAATAAATATTCGAGAAATAATTTATTTATTGAACGTAATAATATGTTGGGAGACTAATAAAGTCATAGCTGGCGTGAAAAATATTAGATTTATGATATTGGAGTTTTTATTTATTGAAGTTTTTTAGCGTCTTCTTTTGTTTTATGTTTCGAGGTGGTCATTAGGTTGTATTTAAATATTAATGATTAAATTCGAAGCCAGCAAACAGTGTTTTTGATATGTACCTATCGTTTTTTGGATATGTTTATGTAATAAATTTGGATTCTGCAAACCAAAGATATACTAATTACTCTCAAAACAGCTCTTATAGGATTTGTCCAAAAAATTGAGCTCATTCTACACTGTACCTTACAACACTTTATGGTGGGCGGCAAGTCTGAAGGGTCTGATGGGACATCCAAACTTTGATGGTTACTGAACACGCCATAATTGTGAGGAATGACTCAATTTTAGCAATTTGAAAGTCCCCCGGCAGTTTGATGGATTGATGTTAATGTTCCAACGGAGAAAATACTGACTTCATAAATGATTTTTTGCTGCCACGAACATCGATTATTTTCAAATAAATTGGTAGGTAGCGCTAATTCAAGTTTCAAAGTTATAAATGGATTTTGCACGGGATTAACTTAATTATCGTTATAGAGTGTGGCTTAAATATTGTAAACTGGCAGGTTGCAGTCAGCAGTGTTCAAACAAATTGAATTTTACGGATTTTTCTACGGGCTGTGAACAAAAGTTTACGGAACCTGTTTTAGTTAGCGTGCAGGTGCCAGGTGGTCGTTTGAGATATGATGGTAAGATTTCATTTTATTTTAATGATTTGTAAAAGAAGAATGAATTATTATTATGTTGCGTTCTTTATTACTGAAGGTACTGTAACATTATATTATTGTCTTTATTCTTGTACTTCTGTCAGCCTGATCTTTACCAAGCTCTTTATAAGGACGTAAGCTTTTGCGATTTATACCGCGTTTGACAAAATAGTACTGATGACGTAACGTGGACGGTCTGATCAACAGTGGTCTTTGGTTTATACGATACTTCTGCAATTTTTATTCTACTTTATTTGGTTTCAAACTGAAAATCACGCTCAAAACGTGAAAGATTAATGATGTTATAGGTATAATACCGGCCTATAAAGGTCCCACGTCTTGTGGAAATAATCCTCTATCCCACATAGAGAAGGAATGAGTTTTGATCACCACGCTTACTCATTGCGGATTGACGATTCCAGATTCCAATTTTTTTGGAATCCAGGTTTCCTCTGTTTTCCTTCACCGTTTGTCAATGGTGTCTTGGAATGATAAAGAAAGTACATATAACTCTGAAAAGTTAATTTGGTACTTGCTTGAGTTCGAGCCTGCAACTATGCACATGCGAATCCGATCATTGGACCGCTAGGCCACCACGACAACTTATAGTCCGTAGTAGTAGTTGTCTGAGATGAAAAATCAGAGCGTTTTTGACAGACGGAGGTAATCGCTTACATAATGTCATCGGAACTATTCTATGAAACGCACAATGTTGCTGACCGTTAATGAAGAATATCCACTCTAAAGATGCTCTCTTTATGCCTCGAAAATAGCATCTAACTGTGCTTAATCATGTTTTACCTTATTCAGATGTCCATAAAGCCTATTACAGCAGGAAACTTTAAATAGTTGATAAATCATAAAACTCCAATAATAATAAATAATATGTCAATGTTCTCGCGTGTCGTTGGAATTCGGAAGTCAGTGGAGTCGTGGGCCAATCTAGTTTGAACCCGTTACAATTTACTTAATGATGCGTTAAATTAGATACACTACTTAACTATAAATGTCGATATCTATTAGTTTCGTATGTAGGAGGTTGGAATTCATTCGCCCACGATTTTCTTACAAAACGGGTAACCAACGTTAATTGCATTTTTGTACCTACGTGTTAAAGTTGATAAATGTGTTGTGAGATAAAAATAGGTGTTATTACATCTACTTAGAGTGTAATTAATTAGCATAATATATTCATAAAATGTGGTAAGCTTGAAGGAAACTTGCTAACTTACAAGCTTGATTACGAAGTAGCAAGCAGGTTTTTCAAAGTTACCAGTAAGGTTAGTGTTAAAAACTATGTTAGTAGATGAACTAAAATTAAGTTCAAACCTATCTATAAAACCTATATGAAGATAACTTTTATGTGTCTTCTTACAGAGAAAAATATTTTATTTAACTCTCATGGTGAGCCTCTTTATCGACTAAATAGATTGATTGATGACAGGTACAAGGATTTCCCTCTTGCTCATTAAAAAATAAAACTTAAATTCAAATTGAGGTAGTTTATTTTCCTATATTTCAAGCCTGGCATATGTTTATTTCAATTTAATAAAATAAATAAGAAAATAAAAATTTTAAAGGCCCGACTGTTCTACCTTGAGGAACCCGAACGGTACTGATTTTACTTTGAGTTCCAATTTTTCGTCATTGACGAAACTGAAGCGTATATATACACATATATATCCCAATTAGACATGTATAGACCTGTATAGACCTGTAGATATTTAACTGAGGGTTATCTATCAAGTTTTATTGTCGTTTAGTAACCGGTATCCAAATGTTTTGACTGCGCGACGGTTTCAAAAGCGGATATTACCGTGTTCATTATTTTACTTAAGGGTCAGGTTTGTGTCTTTTCAAAAACTATTGTAATCTAACATATTTTATTGTAAAAACAATTAGCAGGTATGTATGTTGGTATTTAAAAAAATTAGATGCCAGTCCCAACATAGCTGGGAAAAGGTTACCTAGGCATAATTATGATGATGTACGTTACTAAGTGCATCAATAGGTATGAATCACACAACACAACAATACACTCATACCGAACACATTATTCTACAACGTGTATTATATCTACTAAAGGAGAAAGGAGAAAACGAGTAAATACTTATTAAAAATCTATTTCTAAACCCGTTAAAGATCAGATAAATTATCTGGCCGTGTCCAATCCGGAAGGCCGTAGCAGATAATATTCTGCCCCTTAACAGTTGATAGTAGCTAGTTTAATGCGAAGTAAATAAATTAATTACGTTATAAATCTAGTCGCGATGTCGGATAAAACCACCTGTCCGGTAACCATTCACTGTTACTATAATCATAACAAAACTGTATTAATTTAATGTATCAATTTGATTTAATTGTTTATTTATAGCCATTATACTGCCTCCTAGAGTAAATGGTACACAGTAAAATTAATTGAGTGTCAATTATATAAATGGATCGTGTGACGTGCTTTCGTCGAGATACATTTCAAAAATACTGCTTTCTACACCAATATTTTAATGTGGTAAAAGTCATGAAATGTAACATATACGTACCTATATCAGCTGTTACTTTTATAATCATGTATTACAATTGCGCACCAATTTATCGTAAAGAAAGAAAATGAACTGTGGATGAATATTTTTTTATTATTTTACTAATGCTAATCTAAGAGTTAATTCAGACAAAAATACAGGATGGAAGAGTTAATACATGCTCGATACCTATAATAATAAGTTGCACTACTTCGTTTTCACCGTATAACGTCAAATTGTGCAGTATAGTGCTCAAAGATAAACAAAGAAAGCTGAGTCGGGATTGAAAATTCCGTATTTGCTAACTCGATGTAAAAATACTCACAGTTATTTAAGAAAAGAAAATGCTCTTATTTTGAAACTCGAAACTGCGCACCTTCAAGACCTTTGGAGCAGCAGATGCTCATGGACTCAGTGTAAACATACAATTCTATACGTACCTACTTTCCATTTGTTCCCTATAATATAAGAGAATAAACAACATATTTTAAGGTTGGTAAAGTTTTGTTGTAAAATATCCAAGTATGTAAAAAGCTTATAACAAAACTATCATATAAAATATAAAATAAAATCCAGAGTTTTGGTATAATAAAGATTTTAACATTGAAGAAGATAAGATTAATGAATGAATGAAAACACAAGGTTGCATTGCCGCTGCCGATGTTTCATGGCTAGATTAAATTAGTAGAACTAAGCTTTAGGTACCTACATTTTCCATTGCAGATAAAGTAGTAGTACAAGTGGCGTTATGACTAGGATTTGCGATCGTTGGATTTGCGATCTTGTGGTTGCCGGTTCATATCTCCGAAACCCGTCTATTGCATTATTGACGTGAATCGACTAGTAATAAAAGCATTTAGCTTAGTACGAGGGGGTACCCAACAAGAATACCAGTTATCGTTTCGACTGCACGGATATAGACCGAGTGGTATAGGTCACCACGCTAATTACCACTGTGCGCGACGTGCCGCGGGTTTGATGGGACAAGCGTTTGTGTCAACCACAAATGGTTGTTCCAAGACTGGGTGTTCTTTGTGCATGTTATTTAAATGTTTGTGATACCCCCCGCGACACAAGGATTAAATTAAAAAAAAAAGAAAAGTTATATGTGACCCACATTGCTAGTAATTTTTTTAATTAAAAAAAAAACCAAATTCATCAATCTTTTGCCTGATTGGTAAATTAGTCTTCATGTTCCAAATGTACACAATGCTCTCCATATTAAGTATATGAAAATCTGAAGAATTCTGGAATTTCAAAAAAACAACTCAATATTTATTTTTTCCCTCCATTGTTTCTAATACGTTTCCTGCATCCTTACTCACGATTAGATCGTTTCATCAGAATTTCACTGACGCAACCTCATAGAGCGTCAAAAATTGTGATACAAAACAGATTTATTCATCTTACAGTGTGAAGTTAGTTTTAATTGGCGTCCTGTTTATTATTATGCTTTCAATCACTATTGGACCTAGACTGGCGATACGAGGCTCGTCTGCATTATTTAAGATTAATTTTGTCTGAAATAAAACAATAACTTTAGGTTTTTGTTTCACATCTTAATCTTTTGTTTTTCTGTTAGATCTTGGAATTTGATGGGAGATTCAATTTGATATGAATATCCAATATAGATACTGTTTTTTTTTGTTAGCCCGTGCTGTCCACTGCTGGGCAAAGGCCTCCCCCATACTCTTCCATCCCTCCCTGTCGGAAGCGTGCTGTGGCCAATCGGCGAGGAAATTGTCCAGATCTTCTAAATATAATATGGATACTATAAATAATAAATTCATACTGGCACTAATACTAATCAAATAAATTCTTCAATTACCTCCAATAAAAAAAACTGGATTATAGTTAAGTAGGTATAATACTGAACGAAAAAACCGAATAATTCCCTTGAAGTTTCGGTTTCATACGGGATAGAGATCGTAACTTTTTGCTTATAATGCAGAAACTCTCAATTGCTGCACAGATAAGAACACAGATTATTAAATTATAGTTAAATATATGCATTAGCCACTCCACGTTTTTGTTCGGCAGGCGTGTGTCGTAGGCGACTAATAAAATTATTACCGTAATGACACTTCGATTACAGTATAATGGAGTTAAGCTGATCGCTTGTCAAGAGCAGATTTCTTACATTATTATAATACATATTTTATACGATGTGTTTTTTAAATAAGTCTGTGTCTTTAAGACATAAATTCAATAGCAGAAAATATATAAAAGTGTGTCACTTACAAATATTTATTTATTGGTAACAATTTGTTAGACAGTGATCTCTAATGGTAATGAGACGAACGCGGATGCCGAAATGTCTATGTCTAGTTTTTTCTCATTTTAATAATTAGAATTTGAGATAAAGCTTTCTATTCAAAAAATGTCACTAATTTAAAATAATTTTCATCTAACTTTAATTTAACATAGTCAAAGGAGATCAAACACCAATAAAATAGTTACGGCACTCCGTCGATACAGTACAAACCTCCCAATTTTACCTACACGATAAAAACTTTGTAGCATACCGGTGCATACGAAACTAGTTCATTTAGCACTCAGTGCGATGCCCTGTCACACTGCCACCCGCACACGTTTGCAGTGCGCTTAGCGGCCTACCGCTAACTATCTGTCGCTTGTAGCTGAGGTACAACAGACGTGGACTTAGGTACATATCATTTTCTGAATTGTGGCTTTTAGCCCCTTCAGGGAATGCAGTAGTGTTTTTTGTTCACAGACTCCATGCTGTGGTTTTCAGCCAGTCAGTAATTCTCATTGATCCCGCCGGTCTGGCTAAGGCAAGGTCGTGACCGGGGTGTTTTAAGTCTTGCACTTTTATGTATCTGGCGCAACCAGGCTCTAATCCATGGCAGTGTTCTATCGCTGAGTGAGAAGAGGGAGCAGCTGCATATGGCAACTAAGGAGTAGTGGCATAGGCAGCTTCTGAATCCCACTGCTGGGCACGATACCATAGCTGCAATTCGGCCCGTTTTCTGGGACTAGCTGGAGAGGCAGCAGTACGCAGACCTCACTTTCTGCGTGCTTACCAGTCATGACTGTTTCGGGACGTACCTGATCCGGACCGGAGCCGGGTCGGACGTGAGATGACGAAGGCTTGCCACCATTGCTCGACCCCAGGGGATAGCGCTCTGCACACTTTGCAGGCCTGCCCGGCATGGGAGTCGGCAAGTTGGTTAAGCAAATGGGAGGGCAGGCGCTTACGCTTCCAGTTGTGCTATCAGCTATGGTCCGAAGAAAGAGCGCAGGCGGTTGCCGCACTCTGCCAACTCGAAGCCGTCATGTCTGCCAAGGAAGCAGCGGAAAGAGTTAGGAAGTCAACAAGCCAACTTCCTTCTCGCAGCAGACGCCGGGGGTGGCGCAACACAGTGGTTCCAGTAGCGCGCAACGACTTTAGACCACTCTGAGGTCGGGCCTGTGTGACTACCCTGTAACCCGATCAGCTGAAAAACCGCGGAGAATGCGGACGCGAAGTCCCACGCGTCCGATCGTGGAAGGAGCGTTCAAGCGATCCCGCGGCTCCGCGGCAAGTATGAGGACGGGACCGGGGTGTTTTTGGTCGGTGCAAGTCCAACATATCCCCACGCTGAGCCCTCGGTCGAAGTCATTAGAGTTTCACCCCGACAAAGAAAAAGTATCTGAAAGTTTTTCTACATTCTGTATACAAAAGCTACACGTAAAAGCTACTTTCATGTTAACCTACAAGCGTGGACCAACCAAATATTTTATCTGTAATTAAATATTGTATGGTACCTGAGTAGATAAATATTTACATCTAGTTTACCCTCTATTTAAATAAAACGATGAGAGAGTAAAATTGTTTATAAAAAGGGCCAATGTTTGTACGCTCGCAAAGCAAGATCGCATCTGTGCGTTTCATAGTCTTTGCCCTGTAATATTAAGAGGACGGCGTGCGTCATTGTGCGTAGTATTTCACCAATTATCGCATCCAGTCCATTATGGATTGACACAAACTACTGCGGCGCTAAAATACACACGAATGACGAATTGGCTGAACTCAGAGCTCAGTAAGTGCGCTACACTCTTATAACTCACTTACTAGAGATAAATAGAGTGGTCCTGAAGAGTTTATGGTTGATACGCGATATGCTTTGGATTTAAATAACATTTAAGAGACCTTGGGAATATACGGTTAATTAAAATATGAGACCTAAAAAAGTTTAAAATTATATTATTTGAATGGGTAGTAGTGAACAAAAGTATCAAAACATTTAAAATTTATATATTATTATGTTTTTGTGTGCATCATTTTAGTAATAGATTTCTTAAGATATTATTTTTTTATGGCATACATGTTATACCTAAAATATGGTCTATATCCAATTAATATAAGTTACATGTTTGGGAATGAAACTGCATAAACGCATAAAAGACGTTCAAATCACAGAATATCGAAAGCACACGCGACATTTACATCTCACAACACTTTCGAAAGCGTAAAACGGGCTAACAATGGTTACGGGACGGACTCAGACCCAATTTTAACGACAGAGCAAACAGTGTTACATGCCTAACCCGCCATGAGAGTCCATGATGCGACCGCTAAAACCTTCCGACAACATTGCTCATAGCCACATAAACTTTTAAAAGTGTTTGCTCACATACAGTGACAAAACGATCTAGTATGACGATTGTTGACAACCTCGAACTTCGCGTTTTAAATAGACCTTATTACTCACAAAATAGAGCTCAACAATATTTCGTGAAAATCTTAATGTATGGTAATGGTAATAATGTTTACAGTTAAGTCGTCATGCAGCCGCTAATCGTGCCGAAGTCGCGCGTTAGCGCCTCGCCCGGTGTCCACAAACACTGTCATTCATTGTCACCCTGACTGAATAGGACCATTCCTGAGTGATAGTTAACCCTCGAGCACAAGCTGGGTTACGTTACGCCCGGATTATTTCATAAGATATACTGAAAAAAGTTAAATGTCCGTCTTAGGTCGGTATAATTTTTTTAAAGTAAAAACAAGTAAAGCAATAAAATTATATGTTAAATAAAAACCCATCTTTAGATATTATTATAGATAAAGAGTAATCATTGCCCGGTTAATTATTGCTGTATTCTGCACTTAATTACTAATGGTGTTTGAAATTCGATGTAATTTTCAGAAATGGAAAAATCAAATGATAAAATTTTGAGAACATTATTAGTTTTCTATTCGAACTAAAGCGAGCACCGACGATTGAAATCAACACCACAATAACTTCAAAATAATTTCAGGCCAGTAAACAATTACATATAAATCTCGGGGCAGTTAGCCGCAAATATCTTTGAACGATAGAACTGCGTGCCAACTCCATTGTTGACATAGGTCAGGGTTAAACAGACTCTCTATCCTTACGTCATCACCCAATTTATGTGACAGCTGATGGATCGGACCGTCCTGCTTGTCTCCTTAATGTAGCGTGGATAAAGGAGCTGCCTATTAAAGATTAGTATATTTAGGATAGTTATAGTGACTCATACTTTTTCCATTCATAATTTAGATTTCTTTGAGGCAAGAGGTAAAGTACTACTCACCGTGAAAATTGTAATCGATCATTGCAGCATAACAAACAAAAAAAATGTGCAAAAAATTTTGTGTAAAAATTATATTTCTACACAAAATCAATAATTCCTTAAGTATGCCATAAAGTGTAGCATTATGTAATTTTACTATTTATCTAATCAAAAAATTTTGTAATTTTACTATTTATTAAAATATGTTACTACTGCAATAAAATTACTTTCTAACTAAACGATATTAGAAAAATAATGTATGCTGTTTTATCGTGCACACCGTTTTCCATTCATTTCGTTTATAAAGTGAGTCACATGTGTGTAAACAGAATCTACTTTGATTTTATCAAGACCCATCATAAACTAGATCGTTGATTGTTTATTAATTTCTTACCTACGGCAATTGCATGCGACACGTTCGTCGGACTGGCATCGTTATATCAAGCCACTTCCTAGCATTCAGAAACACACACCAGATGGGACTTTGAAGAATAATTAATTGACATACAACTTATCACAGCTAATTTATTCGTCTGGATTTACAGAGGTGTGTCGCCAGCTTGGCAAAACTCCATTAAACGATAACTACTTCAAAAGTATGCTCTAATTTATAATGAATAGAGTTTAATTTCGGTTCTGTAGTCTTAAGCTTTAGAAGACAAAATCCTGGTGTTAGAAACACCTAAATTGTAGCCAAAATAAATTCAAAACCGTTCGGTGACGTATTTCGTAATGTAAGTACTTGGATAGCGATTGGGTATTACGAATTATATTGCAAAGTATATAAATCGATAACTTCAAAAGCCCAATCAATTACTTACTTGTTTAATTAAATGTTTTAATGATAACAAGTGAATTTTTGAAAGCATAGTAACATAAAAAATAGGTACATTTAAAATTTTAACGTTCAACTCTTCTTAAATATTTTTAATTATAACTATAACAATATATACTAGTTTATCCATCTGTCGTTGTAAGTCAGTACAAAAAATATGGATAAAAACCACTTTCTTGTTTTACACGTCATTTTAACGCACGCGCATTAAAATGCCACATTTTGTAAAATTTTCCAGTATTTTTGTCGACTATTTTTCAATCTATTCAAGTACACAACACGTGTAGTCTGAACGTTTCTTATAATACTAACACTGTCTAGTCACGTCTACTACTAATATTATTTGCTTATCAAAATCGACAGTTCTATATTAATACATAGTTGAGAGATTGAGAACAGTTCTTTCATCCCACATCATATAAACTGTACCGAAAAATCTCATGTAGACTGATAATGCAATCGCGGTTCTGTACAACCACACCTTTGATAATCCAAAACTTAATGGTATACATAGTAGACGTTATGCGTCAATTTAAGTCATTAATGACAGAATACTGAAACGTCAATAAGTTTGAAGATACCGTTAAGTCCGTTAAGTCTCATGCTGTATCCGTCACTTTAAAGTATATACACACATCAAAAGTGTCTAGGGATCAAGCATTTTTATGCGGATTTCTTGAGATTGAGATGTGGCTTTGTAATAAATTTATGATTTTATAAATTTATATGGATCCTTTTTGGTGCATTTCATAATTCGAATCAGGAACTGTGAATCAAATTCGAGTAAAAGATGAAAATCAGCTGTCAATATTTTCCCTATAAAAACATACAACGCATTGAAGACATTATTAGTGCTACTGTTTCCCTACTACTGATTAAAACCAACGTTATTATGGAGCGGCGACGTCATTTAAGCAGGGAAGAAATGCTCAGAGCCGTGGGAATGATAGAAGCTGGTTCCCGGCAACGTACTGTGGCTTTAGCTCTGAATACAAGTCAGAGTGTTATCAGTCGACTTTGGACACGTTACCGAAGCACTGGTACCGTGGCTGAGCGCCATGGAGGACGGTATCGCTGCACCACACGGAGACAAGACCGATACATTCAAATCTTAACTCGAAGAGCTCCAACAATAACCGCCATGATGTTAGCCGTGAGGCTTCATCACTCTTCAGGGAACTTAATTAGCGACCAAACAGTCAGAAACCGCTTGCATGAAGTGAACCTTCATTCCCGAAGACCGCTACGGGTACCACCTATAGCAATGCACAATCGTAGGATTCGATATCAATGGGCTCTTGAACACAGAAATTGGGCAGAAGAACAATGGCGTTTCGTGTGCTTTTCTGATGAGTCTCGTTTTGGTATGAGACCGGATACAAGACGTATACGACACTGGAGAACCCCTGGACGCCAACAGCGATTAAAATCCTGCCAGGAAGTCCATCCTTATAGTGGTGGAACCATCATGGTATGGGCGGGTATTTGGATCGGCGGAAGAACTGAGTTGATTTGGATCAGAAGCAACCTCAACGCTCAAATTTATGCTGAGACGATTGTATCAGACGTCATCGTTCCTCTACAAGTGCAAATCGGTCCCTTATTTCAGTTAATGCATGATAATGCACGACCGCACACCGCAAGAGTTGTAAGACAGACTCTCGCCGCAGCTAACATCAATGTCCTGCCCTGGCCTGCTCAGTCGCCAGACTTGAACCCGATTGAGCATGCATGGGATATGCTACAGAGAAGAGCTCTGCCGAATATGGAGGGTATCCAGTCGCAAGAAGACCTTTTTTTGTTGTTGCAACGAACATGGGCGGCCATTCCACAGCGTGATTTGGATGAACTCATTTTGAGTATGCCAAACCGATGTTCTTGTGTTGTTAGTGTTCGCGGTAGAAACACGGATTATTAATTGTTTAAGTTACCCAATAAAATTTTAAAGAAAACTGTTATTTCAGTCTTTTTTTCGAACTTTTGTGTTAGTGGTTCAAATGTCAAAAATCCCTTTATTAGGAAAATGGCAAATTTCTTTATTAATGCAAAGGTGACTTGGTTTATCGTTACTGTGACAAACGAAAACACTTTATTCGATGAATCCTTAAAGAAAATTTTAATTAATATCAATCAGGAGAAAAGTTATTTTTTTTTTTTTTTTTTTTTTTATTTTGTTTAGCGGCTATTCTGGGACTTTGCAGCCCCAGTATCACTGCGACCGTTATCGATCTATTGTGATCGCCGCTGCTATCTTTACAGTTCGCCACTAAGTCCTACGTCCACCAGGTATCGCAGTAGCTTTTGGGGGGCGATATCTTTTACGTCCTGTGGGCCAAGGATATGTTTGCCCAGGTGTAAGCTACGCTTGTGCATTAAAGGTCCACAGTCCGTCAGAATATGAAGCGGAGTTTCGTCTGACTCCTGGCACATTCTGCACGTTCTTGTTTCGGACAGTCCCATAGTGGACATGTGTCTGTTTAGACAACAGTGTCCAGTGAGGGCTCTAACTAGAATGCGCATTCTTTTCCTACTCAGTCCTATGATCAGCTTAGTGTATCTCTTGTCATAGGCTTTAACAAGAGTTTTGGAGTGAGTCAGTCCTGGCATGTCTGACCATGCCTTACAGGATTTGTTCAAATAGATGTTCTCCAGGGTCATTCGGGCGAGACTTTTCGGAATGCCACAAAAAGGTTCTGGACCATATAGCGTTTTTCCCGATCCCGCTCTAGCGAGTTCGTCGGCATTTTCATTGCCCACGACTCCCGCGTGACCCGGAACCCACCTAAGCGTTACTCTGTTTCGTTCTCCTAGAGTATTTAGGCGACTCATGCAGTCTGCTACCAACTTTGAGGTTATTAAGTTGGAGTCTAAGGCCTTCAGCGCTGCCTGACTGTCTGAGTTAATGTAAATTATGTGGTTGGCATAATTTTTTCGTAGGTTTGCTTCCGCACATTCGATAATGGCGTAAACCTCTGCTTGAAAAATGGATGCAAATTTGCCCAGGCTTTGAGATAGCCGGAACTTTGGCTGCTCTCCATATACGCCAAAGCCTACGTCAGTGCCCATTTTGGACCCATCAGTAAACCATATTAGGCTACCAGTTTCACAGGTGACTTGTTTGTCCAACCAGTCCTCCCTGTGCGGTATTTCCACTTTGTAGTTCTTTTGGAAGCTACAGCTTGGAACCATGATATCTGAAGTCATGCAGAGAGCTGGTGTGCTTCTTACGTCCTCCAGTACTGTTCTCATTCTCTGGGATATGCAATTGAAACCCCCCTGAGCGTTAATCCTGTAAGCACTTGCCCCCGCCTCCTTAGCAATATGCATACTTAGGGGCGTTAGGCATAGTAGAGCGTTCAGGGCCGCCCCAGGTGTGGTGGACATTGCCCCAGTTGCCATGAGACAGGCTAGTCTTTGCAGACTACTTAATTTGTTAATTACTGTCTTTTGATTGGCTTTGTGATGCCAAACCACAGAGGCGTACGATATAGTCGGCCTCACAATGGTGGTATACAGCCATAAGACAGCTCTGGGACTAAGGCCCCAGTTGTTGCCCATCATACGGCTACAGGAGCCTAAGGCAATTTTTGCCTTTTGTATGATGTTGTTAAGGTGAGTATTCCATGTTAGCTTCTGGTCAATAGTGACGCCCAGATATTTAACTTCTGTGGAAAACTCAAGCTCTTTTCCATTTAGAGAGGGTTTGACTAGCTTATTCAGCTGTCTACGCCTGGTAAAAGGAATAATAACAGTTTTGTCAGGGTTAGCTGATAAATTGTTTCTTTTGCACCACCCACCTATGGTGTTTAGCGCCCTTTGCATAATGGAAGATACTGTGCTCTGGCAGAAACCCCTTATTATAACAACAAGGTCGTCAGCGTATCCCTGTGTGTCAATGTTAAGGTCGGCCATTTTATAGAGCAGTTGGTCAACCGCCAGAGTCCAGAGAAGGGGCGAAAGCACGCCTCCCTGCGGGCATCCTCTGGTGGTTATAACTTCCATAGTGGTTTGAAGCAGAGATACCTTAGCTCTCCTGCTGGAGAGCATTGACTCCACCCATCTCGTGGTCGTTTGGTCAAGGCTTTTTGCAGCCATACCTTCGACCAGAAGTGAAGTGGGAGTGTTGTCAAACGCTCCCTCTATGTCTAGAAATGCGCAGAGCGCTATTTCTTTGTCTTCCAGTGCCTTTTCAACCCTGTCAATTAGGCTGATCAGGGCTGTTTCCGTAGACTTACCTCTGCGGTAGGCATGCTGTGTATGGTGAATAGGTTTCGTTTTTAAAGTTACGTCCCTAATATAAATGTCAATAACCTTTTCCATTACCTTCATAAGGAAGGATGAGAGGCTTATTGGCCTAAAGGACTTGGGCAAAGCGTAGTCCTTTCTGCCAGCCTTTGGAATGAATATGACTTTTACTGTGGTCCATCGTTCTGGTATATGCCCCCAGGCCAGACTGGCTCTGAAGACTTTAACCAGATGTGGAGTGAGGATTTCCACCCCCTCCTGCAATTGAGCAGGGAATATATTGTCCTCGCCACAGGCTTTGTATGGTTTAAAGGAGCTGATGGCCCACTTTACCTGGTTGGGTTTTATGATTATAGCTGCCCTTCGCCAGTCGTCATTGTTCGGCCTGTGCGGGGTGCCTCGTGTAGTAGGCGAGCAATTGTTACTCACCGATCCAGGAAAGTGGGTGGCTGCGAGCAGCTCCAATGTGTCGTTCTCACATGAAGTGAAAGTTCCGTCGGGTCTTTTCAGAAGCCCAATTTCCCTGTCAGGAGCTTTGGAGATAATTTTTTGGAGTCTTGCTGCTCGAGGAAGACTTTCCACATCCTCGCATAGCTTCCTCCATGATGCTCTCTTTGCTTTCCTGATTTCAGTGTTGTATTTGGTTAGAGCCTGCTTGTACACGTCCCATTCTTGGGATTTTTTAGCTCTATTGAA
Organism: Plusia festucae; assembly: GCA_950381575.1. Taxonomy (NCBI): domain Eukaryota; kingdom Metazoa; phylum Arthropoda; class Insecta; order Lepidoptera; family Noctuidae; genus Plusia; species Plusia festucae. The sequence continues at coordinate 12,180,724 of OX494434.1, forward strand.
GAGTCTCCTGGTTTTTTCCCTTAGCTTTTGCAGCCTAGAGTTCCACCATGAGACTTTACTCGTAGTTGCTTTGGTCTTTACAGGGCAGCTGTCTTCGTAGGCTTTGGTTATTCCTACTGTGACAACCTCCACTGCTAGCTCCAAACCCTCCACAGTTCTGATGTTTTTTGGGATCGCATCAAGGTTTGTTTTTAACCGGTCCCTATAGTGGTCCCAGTCAGTGACTCTTGGATCCCTGTAGGTTTCGATTCGTCTTTGGAGCGATGCCTCCAGGTTAAATCGAATGTGTCGATGATCTGACATAGAATTTTCACTACTTACCTGCCAGTTAATGACATGCCTGGCTAAGGCACTAGTTGCGAAGGTAATGTCAAGAACTTCTTGTCTGTTACACGTTACAAAGGTCGGTATACATCCTAAATTAAGTGTATGCAGATTATTTGATAGAAGGAAGTCATAAAGTAACTCACCCCTTTTGTTGATGTCGGTGCTCCCCCACGACGAGTGATGGGCGTTGGCATCACAACCCACAAGCAGGTCAGCGTTGTGTCTTTGTGCGTAGGCCACAACTTTCACCAGATCTTCAGTTGGGTTGGGCTTATCCCCGGGAAGGTAGGCTGAGCAGACAATTACTCTGGCCCCACTCCACCCTTTGAGATTAATGTATCCTGCGACCAGGTCGTCATTGCAAATCTCTGGAACAGGTAAAAGGTCAATATTTTTGTTATGAACAATGCACGCCCTGGGTCTAAAGCCACCATTATTAAAAAGAATTTTACCGGCGGCCCCGAGCCCCTGGATGTTGCCGTTGGATATCCAAGGTTCTTGGATCAGAGCGAGGTCTATGTTTTGTTTGGCAAAGCAACACTCCACCACCGCAGTCGCAGCTGCCGCATGATGGAGGTTGCCCTGCAAGATCCTCGCTCTGTGGCTGCAGGGAGCCATTGTTATTTGCGTAGGGCAGGTGTGTGAGGCTTCTTGGGAGGGGGACGTGGACGTCCTCCATTCCCTGCGCCGCCTCTCACCCCCCTACGACTAATGTTGCCCCTCGTGGCTCCACCCCGGCCTTTGGTCGACCGCAGCGGAGGCCTTTGGTGCGAGGGCCCCGCAAGGCTCCTCGTCGCCTCTTGCACTCCGGCAGATGTCGACGGCCGTGGTGTTTCCACGCTGGGCTTCTCCACGGTAGAGCCCCCCTTGATCTTAAAGACAATGCCCTTAAAACCAAGGCCAGCCCTACCGTTGTTTGCACGGAGAGTCTCCGCCGACGGGTCGTCGAGCGAGAAGGTTACCAGGGTACCTCCTGCCTCGACCCGCTTATGGAGAACTCGCCATAGCCCCGGGTTGAGACCTTCATTCTGCACATCCAGCAGCAGCAAAGCCTTTTCGACCGTTGCCACCTCACTGATGGGCAAGAATGTGGTCCCCACCTGTGGCCTGGGCAGTTCACTCTCGGGTATAGTCGAGAGCTCCGCCTCAGGCCACGGTTTGATTTGTTTGACCTCCCCCACAAGCCAGTCGTGACCGTCCTGGTTTTCACAGGTCACCAGGACCCATCCTGCCTTGAAGGAGAAGCCAACAAATCTTGGTCGCGGGCCCCCCTTCTTCCCGGCCATCTTGAGCATGGACTCGAGAAGGGCACTATGCAGAAGCCGCATCTGTTCCTCACTCATGGGGTCCGAGTTACGGACACCCACTCGCACGGCGCCAGCTACGGCACTGTACTGCGCCTTAGGGGGGGGTACCGTGGGGTCCAGCCTGGAGGTTTTCCTTGGCTGTTCCCTCGGAGATTCCTCCTCCGAACGCAGGCGTTTTTTCGCCTTCGGATCCGGAGGAGGATTGTCGACTGGGATTTGGTCCCAGGGCTTCTTGCATAGGGCAAGGGCTTGTTCAGCACCCATATCCGCCGCCATCAGCCGCCGGAACCTCTTCCTGGCCGCGCCACTAAGCCTGACTCGCTTAGTGACCTGAGAGGTCTTCTCCGACTCTGTTTGTGGTACAGCATTTGAGCCCCCCACAGACAGGTTCGATAGACACTCTGAAATTTTGGAGCAGGGCGATCTGGAGGTCAATAAAGGCTCTCCGTCAGGCCCGTCCAACTGTTCCTTTTCAGGAGTTTTGGGTGAACTTATTTTTTCTTTATCCATAAGATTCCCACGAGTAGCTAGGGAAATAGACGGTCACCCCCGACAGAGCCCCGCATGTGGGGGGAAGAGCTAAATACATACCCGAATCGCTCTGGTCTCGGGCAGGCACCGTTAAAGACTGAGCACCCTCTCAGCCACGCATTCCTCGGCACGGTTCGCATGACACCTTGAATTAGGGGGAAATTCTCCCTAGGAGGGGAAGGAGTGCAAAAGCAAAGCAGGATTGGGGAAGGAGAGGGGACTAAGGGGAACATGGGATGCGTCTGACTATTTCTGTTACGTCTGTTTCATAGGGAACCAGACCAAAAACGGGCAGCAACCACGAGAAGGATAACAGTCAGGCTTGCCTTGAGGATCTACACGACCAGCGCTCTCCCTCAAGGCCAACACCAAAGCAGCGGCCGGGACAGACCGTGCCATGAGCGAATTGGCAGCGTTACATGCAAAGCAAAATTACTATAAAATAATAAACTAAAATAACACGCCCCTTCGCTCGCCCAATTAGAAAAGTTATTGCAAAAATATATGTTGATCCCTAGACACTTTTGATGTGTGTAATAGCGATAGATAAACATTCAGAATTCAGAATTTTTTGTAGAGTTGGTAACATTAGAAATGAAGAATAAAAGAAGAGATGAAGTAAAATACCCAATTTATACCCAACTTAAAAATCGTTTTTTTAGCAATAACTATGATCTTCGAAAATTTTTGTTTCTCTCTTGGGACATTAAGGGCGTTTCTTCCATATATTGCCGTGTGTCAGCGCTCGATTATTGATACGCAACTCTCGCGCAATGATCGATTCACCTAATAAAAGCGTTCATAATTATGATTTTCTAACTTTACTTATTAAGTAGAGAGGGGCTCGTGGCTAAGTGTAAGCCGTACGATTTGACCGATAACAATGGTTAAGTGGTTAATTGGTCTGTGGATGGGTGACCATTTGTAAACATACCGAGACCCCTCCGTGCCTCGGAAAGCACGCTATGCCGTTGGTCCCGACTGTCATACGGTGATCTTTGACAGTCGTTAAGTCATTACAATTCTGACAACCTGTCTTACAACTGAATACTGTAATTACCCAGTAAAATGGGTTGTGGAGGTCGGATAGACAGTTGCTCCATGTAAAATATAGTATTGAGCTAAATCCGGTAAGACTGGAAGTCGACCCCAACATAGCTTGGGAAAGGCAAGGTGAAGGCGAATTTTGTGATGTGTGTTTACAAGATTAGATGTTTAAAAAGGTAACTAAAACGAGAAATGTTAACAACATAATTTTGTGATAGTGTTATCAGGACTGCTTAGCATTGAAATAAGACACTGTACACAGTAAATACTTTTTGTAATTTTTTAAATGGGACAAGCCCGCCACAAGTGCCCATCATTGCCTGTAAGCCAGGATCAACAATAATAACCTGTGAATTCCACCGAGACAGAACACCAAGACGATTAACTTTCTTGGAACCTAGTTTATAAAAGAAAAAAAATATTTCTGCTTTCCTACACTGTAAGTGAGACAAAAAGAAAATAATTGGCAAAAAATTGCCCAGCACAACAGATAAAATTAAAGGCTCTTAGAATTCATACAAGCTCTTTGGTAGTATACCAAAGAGCTTTTGTGAATGTCGGAGCTCTAAACGAAAAACAAAAGAATCCAAAATATACCACAAACATCTTTGGAATTCTTCTTAGACAGTGCGAGTACACCGCTATCATCGTTGTATGAAGTATTATGAAACACCGGTTCGACAAATGTAAACAACTAATCCGTAGGGGTTAATAAAATTATTTTGTAAACTGTAAACCTGTAATTCACGGGAGTGTTGTGGTCGTAACTTACCCACATGTTGACTTTTAGTGTTGTACTCCCATTTTTACTGTAGTTGTAACGAGGCCGTGTAGCATGAATTGGAATACAGAATTAATTCTGACTACATCCACCGCAATTTTGTTACGTCACTTCATTAATTCCAATTATAAATTTATCTCTACTTCTATTAAAAACTTGTGGACAACGTATCGAAGAAGTAGCGCTTCTGAATTCCTTTTAGTCAATTAATACTTATTGTCAATTTTTCCCGACAGGAACAAACGGATGGAATAAAAAAATATCCTTATTATTTATCCATTAGAAACCGAATTGTGTGCTACTTACCTACTTTTCAAAAATTGTTGAATGAATTGAAGCATTTTTGGTTGAAGCAAACCTGCGTTGTATGTGCTGCATTTTTTTGTACCAAGTCATCAATATTAGAGATTATAACACACACATACAATAATAGAGAAAGGATCAAAGTACGAGACTCTCCATCGCCTGATATGAGAGTCAATGAATCTGATGTTAACCTGAGAGGTAACAACTTGTTCACTATACATTTAAACACTTTGGATACTCTAAAAGTATATATAATATATAGATCGGATAAGGAACTCAATATTGCGCACTAAGACTCAAATAGCGGATGTTAGTGAAAAGGCTGCCAAATTGAAGTGGGACTGGGCCGGACATGTGTGCGGAATGCCAGTGGAAATGTGGGCGAAAGCCACAACAGTTTGGTTCCCCAACAGACGAAGGCCACGTGGAAGACCCAGGCGGAGATGGACGGACGAACTGGACGCCTTTAACAAGGAGTGGCGTCAATTGGCCCTTCAGAGAGAAAAATGGAAGGAAGAAAGGGAGGCCTTTGCCCTGCAGTGGGACAGTTCAGGCTCAAAATTAATAAATAAATAGTAGGTATAAAATATTCCAGCCTAGCCTAGTAATTACAAGTGTAGATACGTTTGTAGAATGTAATTATCCAATTTTCGTTGGTTAAGGCATGTTACATTGCTAATTTATGTCGATGACGTAAAAATATATAGTGATACTGTGTAAATATTAGCCCGTCATGTTGACTCATAACACGCAGAATCCATTGGTTTCGCACGCGTTGAAATATTAAAGTAATCGTAATACTAGTGAAAACGTTATATGCGATCGTATCTTTAGTATAATTATATTAGTTTCAAGTAGTAGAAGAAAAGACTGCAGTTTTAGTAAGTATCACGTACTTACGTGTATTGATTTTGTAAGTGCTTGACTAAGGCCCAGTTTTCTGATCCCGAGTTAACTCAACCAATGGGTAAATATGCTAACTAATGGTTTCAAAACGCGTTTGTTCATCTATTGTTAGTCCATCAAAGAGTCAAATAAGTTCATTCAATTTTAAAAACGTACAAAGTAAACAATTCTATATTGAAATTAAGACTCATTTCCACCAGTTAATGTTAATCCAATCGAATAGCGTCAGAAAGACGGATGGTATTGTTACTAACCTCTACCGATAACTGTTAACGGGATCGACTTTCTACGAGAATGTATCCCGGGAAGCAGACAAGTCTAAATTTATTCGAACTAGCTTCGCACTCGATACTCTGACAATGAACTCTAATCGAGTAAACAAAGGATCTGTCGGCGCGACCTGGCGCTCGCCTGTCGACGCTCACCGTGGCGGCTCGTAAATCGATACAAAGTTTGAAGTATAACACTAGTAGTATTGAGTGAGTCGGATTTTATGACTATTTTTGTGATTATGAAACTTTTTGACTTGTATCTGTTGATTGGAATGCGAAATTGGGAACTTTATGTGGGTGAAGCAGACGGTGCGCTCACTTTGTGCGCTTCTTGGCTTGTTAGTGACGGAGTGATTAGAAAGTATAAATATCAGAGTAACCGACTCATTGACGCTTGAGCGAACGAAGAGATTTATATTTTAACTTCTATGTATTTTATTTCACAGAATAAACAGAATGCTAAAACATTCAAAGGTTATTATTACATATTTTCAACTATCGGATATTCCGAAATATATATTTGTATTAGCAATTAAAACTGTGATTGTCGGCATCAGTGTAGAATCGAGATCTAAATATAAAGATATATTTACATAATCCTATATGTCTTTGTATATATAAATTCAATATCGGACGACGGCGACAATATGTTTAAATATTCACAATCCATTATTTTGTTTCAGGGCGTCAGGCAGCGCAGTGATATTGGACCCTCGCATGATCTGCAAGAAGAACAGGCGCACGAGGGGCCGGCTGGCCCAAATTTGCAGGAACGAGACAGGCCTACTCAAAGAGATCACCAGGGGCGTGACCCTCGGGGCCACGGAGTGCGCGCACCAGTTCAAAAACAGGCGGTGGAACTGCACCACGCAAAGACGCAGCATGAGGAAAATACTCATGAGAGGTCAGAATCTAGTTCAAATATCTAAACAAATCTAATATATTGTATTACCCAACTGAAGCCTCGCTCTCAAAAGAGCTACCTTATTGTTGGTATAAATATACAATGCAGTAATTACTTCCTGTGCTACGTGCCTCGGAAAGCACGTAAAGCTGTTGGTCCCAACTGACACTGACTTTGACAGAGATCGTTGATCAGTGATGATCGTTAAGTCATTACAATTCTGCCAACCAGTCTTACTATGGGATACTGCATAACCTAGCAATGGATTCTGATAGGCAGTCTCTCCATATAAAATAAGGTACACAGTTAAATCCGGGAAGACTTGCAACCGACCCAATAAAATTTATACATCCAGATATATCTTCAGCCAGAAGTTTGTACCTGCTTAGTAGAAATTTTACAATAGCGAAAACAAAAGTAACAAAAGATTAATACTACATTCAAGGATCCAACCAAATATCAAACCCTTGAGGCAAGACAGAATTAAAAAAAATAAGATCAACTCATTATATCGGGCAGTTAGAAGATTTTGTAGGAGCGTCGCGTCGGCAGATGATAAATTTTGAAAATGGGACACGATAGGCTAAGTTAATAGTATAGATTGTAGTTATACAGAATAATACCTCGGATACCTAGGCTATATATATTATTATATATATGTATATATATAATATTATATATTAGGACCATAGTTTATGACAGTCGTGAATGTGAAACATGTTGAATATTAAGATACTTACGAAATGAATAAATGTATACTTTCACATTTCAAAGGTTAAGGCGGGAGTATCTATAAAATGTCATTTTGTTCCTCACGTTTTACCAATAAATATCTGCTTGTAACCTACTGCTTACAGGAAACATGCCTTGAAAAATTAATACGTTAATCTGTATAGCACGGCTCGTTCATTAAATAGATAAATGTAAGAAATGTTGTAGAATCAACTCCTAATTTTAAAACAATTTTAACTTTATTTGCAGAATTATTTAGGTCCTAATGACTGATCTTCTAATAATACACATCACAATGAAATCAATGTAGTGAGATTATCTCACAACCGACGATCACCAATACCTTTGGTAGCTTGTTGTCAAACTAAAACGATATCCCATAATAATTGCTCCACAATAAAAACAAAATAAAAAACACTTTCGTTGGTAAAAATAAAAACAAAACAAACCCGAATATAAAAAAAAAACAAAAGAAATAAAACGGTCCAACATAATGAAATCGATACAAAATCATCGTCAATCGATAGATATATTATCGGCTATCTTAGCGATGAGTTCATCAACATTTAAGATATTGCACGATTTAGGTTGAGCCTTGCTACCTGCTACCATTATTAGTCGCTGGACAAAAGAATGCAAAACGTGTTAAATCGTACAGATGAATATCAGGGTCTAATTCGATTAGGCTAAAGCAGTTGATTTTTATGCGACCGGTCATTTATCTATACGGACGTTTTAGTGCTGCTCCTTTAACGTTATCGATATTGTTTTGTTTTTGTGTAGGTCGCAACGTGTTAGTGTAGGTCATGTTAAAAACTAGAGAAATAGAAACTTAAGATATAGCGTGGAGATTAAACAAACGATTTGCATTCATTAGATTTTGTGATTTTGTTTTGTTGAAAAGTAGTTTATGATCACTTTTGTGGAATATAAGTGTAGAAGTTTATTAGCGTGTTTTGGTATAATTAATACAGTTTTAGACTAAAGAGGATCATAATAATGTGAAATTATTATTATGCTTCTGTACAAATAAAGTAACATAATCAACCTCAATCTCATGGTAGAAGTAAAATCAGATCAAACTTTCCTAATATGTTTGAAGTTTCTTATAATTTAGTTATGTATAGTTAATAAGCTATACCTTTAAAAATACAGTTCTCAAGTTCATCTGAACGTTAATTCCACACCTACACATATCGATGGAGTGACAACACTACGGCTGGGCCATTCGTCGTCAACATGCATTCATTTCGGATTCATTAGCGTAAATTAAGTGGTATTTGTCAAAATTTTGGGCGCACACAAAATATTTATAAAATATACCTCCCTGAGGCTTTTATAACATTCTTCAATAAATTATCTGCGATTGTGCACACCTTTTTTGGGCAGATTAAACAAAAAAATATAATACACCTAAATTGTTTATAGCATAAAGGTGACTATAAAATACTCGCGGATATTAAAAGTCAACGCTTGTTTTTACGACTTCGGTGGGTATCGAGTATCGACAGCCATTTTGCTAATGTAAAATACATTAATTAGATACTTTATTGCTGGGCATGATAGCTTAATTTGGTGCTTTTGTTTCCCATAAAAATTTAACTTTTTTAGCAAAACGAGATTATCTTTATCTTATTTAATGAATTCTCGAGCTTCTAAATCCAGGATTAAAATCCATTTTGGAGATAAGGGGGAAACGTCATCAATACTAAATTAATTATTAAAAAGTAAAACAAAGTTTGGACGCGTGGGCGGTGGGTCCGGGAAGGGTGAGGTGTGTAGGTGGAGGGTGTACGGTCAACAAATTAGGTTAAAAGCCTATAAATTGATGCGAACAGCGATGGGTGGCGCAGGCGCAGCGCCCTACAGAACTGAATTAGTCCCGGATTTTTTATCACTTGGTGACAAGAAAAAATAATGTGTACAGGTTGATGTGTTAGTTAATATTAAAGTTAAATTGCTTTTAAAAACATTTCAAATAAATTAAATCAATATTTTGTTTTTATTAGCCTATTACTGATCGATATGAGATTGAATGCATAAAAATATTATTTTTGTATGTTCCACGAGAAAAATCAAGGATTGTTATACAGATATTATACCTAGCATTCTTACTCAATAAAATATAGATGATCAAAAAAACGTTTGAAAAGAAACTTAAATTAGTATTATTTTGTTTATAATCTTTAATCATTTCACCAATCAACCTAAACACAAAACAATAAAATAGAAATAAATAAAAACATCCATCTTTTTTGTTTCATATTTCGATCTAGCCAATAGAGTAATTTTATGCGGATATTGCCATCTCCCTATACAATAATTAATTGAAACATGAATATAAATGCTACTTGAACTTAACTACTACTTAACTTTTTAAAACATCATCAGTTTTTCGTCTAAATTTCAGAACGTCCTGTATACATCGCCAGTACTCATGAGAAAAAAATAATCATCGTTAATTGGTCCCTTTCATTAGTAAGTCCGTGGTTGTTGAATTCCTTGTGCACTTCTTTTTTCGTGTCAAATCTTTATCAATGAATAAAGGATTTCATTCTTATTTAAATATCTTTATCAGTTTTCTGATGACCGTTGGAACGTTTAAATAATGTTTCACTTACCCACTTAATATTGGTACCGTTATAATTTATATTTAATGTTGAGTTTTGGAGCTTAACAAGTATATCGAACATCAATCAAAGAGAAAACGACATTTTTAATGTAGGTACCTACTGAAAATATGTCGACCAGAAAAACACAATTTTTTATATTAAAAATAGAGGCAATGTGTTGTAGTTTTTGAAATAACAATTTGAAGGCAACGCGAAGGACTCAAAAGTCAATTAAAAACAATGTTAATGACTTTTAAAAGCTTCTTCGCGGGTAATCGAGACTCACTATTGGTAGATAACCAACCTTTATACCAAACAACAAGAAAGTTAATCAAAACAACGTACACCATAAAACGGCAGCATGATATCAAATCGTAAATACCGCGACACCTTATCTCGCTAGAGCCGACGCCGAGACCGATTCCCACTCAAACAAAATAGCCTAATTAAGTTATAAACAAAGCCACAAAACACGGCCTCCGAATATATAGAACTCGGAGGGGCTATACTAATCACATGCGGCCATTAACTGTCGACAGCTCCCAGCGAGGAGTCCGGCAGGCTCGTAAAGATTACCACACGATAACCTGACTACTGAACCTTTGGGACCTCACACATGCCCCGAGAACCCAACATAAATACTCAAGAATGACTTCATATCAACAAAAAAAAAGGCACCGATAAATTTGGCGCCCTCTAACACGTAAATGTTCTTAATTATAGTGTAATATCCGGCCTGCATTTCGTATCTAATCTGTACTCTTATGCGCATACGATCCGGGCGGCTGTCGTTAGTTTCATCGATATCGATTATTGGCTTAAGCGCAGCACTTACGCGATCATAAACCGTCTTATTTATATAATGATGTTTTTCTTTGTATGTGAAAAGTAATTTGGAAAGTATGAATCCATTAGTGATTGCTACAAAGTTACACAATTAAAATAAATAATTAATTTAATTCGTAACTTATCAAGACTAGTAAGATAACGATTTCCAGGTTTTTACATAAATTTTAGATCTGGTGAGTTCCATCTAGCATGTGAAACTGCGTTCTAAGTGCGACTCCAACAATAATTTTACTTTCAAAAGCTTATAAACTAAAACCGTCCATTTTATTAGGAGCTTCAACGTGTCTGACAAACGATAGCAGATCTCCAAATAAAGCTCGACTACATATTTATAAGTGGTCGATACAGCGGATGTCAGCCAGTTGCCTCGCGGTGGGATAAACAATAGCCTCACCAAGTTATTTGAAAGTCAAACATCGACTTGCGACCAGTAATCGACGTCTCAAGCACGAAATTGTCGGTAGATTCAACCCCATCACTACTGACCAAGGAACTCACAAGAATCGAGAATTTCACATTCCAACCTCTCTTTCTCACTTAATCGTCCACCAATATACCTGTTCCTCTCATAACTTACGAAGTGCACTTTATTTTTTCCTTTCACAACGACGAACTGTCCGTCACTCTGACAGGCCGCACTTGTCACCATCGCCCCTTGCCAAATTAAACGAAATACCCAACTACGACATAGGCGCTGGAAACCACAGCGATAACTTACTTTTTTTCAAAACGTTACCTTTAAGGAATTATAATACCGTTTCCGAGATAACTTTGTGTATAAGTGTTCTTTCGCTCGATTTTAATGAGGGGAAAATGAGGGAAGTCGTTTGTTGCGGCGGTATTCAGGTTCGTCGATGTCCACCCGTCAACGTGAGAAATGCGTTTATAGCCGACTATGACGCGTAACAAGTTGACTGATTGCAAGGCGTCGCGCGTCGCCTGCTTATTACAAGATACGGACCGTTTTGTACGTGCCTCCGCATATCACCCACAAAAGTAATACCTCCTTCATGTGATGTAACGCTGGCTAGCGCGCATCCAAATGCGCTAATGAAGCGTTAACTGGTAAAACAAAAGTTAACAGCACGAAGTACACACACGATCTAACAGAGATATTCCACAGCGCCGAGCCGAACGGCGCGCGCATTAACAGAGCTAATTATTCCCATTAAACGGGCACAATCCATTCAAATTAGCCATCGGACGTCTTTGAATAAAGTATTCGCGTTTTGTGCGCGGCTGAATGACGCTCGGCCCCTTCCGGTGGGTGGTTGCTGTCACAACACGCAATGCGCGTCGCGGACGCACCGCACCGCATAATGAGACGCTTACTCGCATTAGCTAAAGAAATTGACAAGTGAACAATAGCGGGCCGAGGGAAAAAAGAACGCGAAAACTGCAGAAAGAGCCGGACAGTGTCGTATCGTATTACCCGACGTAAAATATCTGGGGGAAAGGAATGAGAAACGATCGTTCCATTTAAATACGGGGTACGAGACGGGTGAGTTCGCGTGCGTTCAGTAGCGTGAGAATGCGCTTTATTCGGCGGCGACAGCGCGTCCCTGGCCGGGCCAGCGCGGGACGTCGATAAATCAGGTGCGCGGCCGCAGCGGGCGCGCCACGCTCGTATATCGGCCACAGCGGCCACAATGGCTCGCCGGTGACACGCTGACACTGACGCAATTGCTCGCATGCGCCGTCCGCCGTCACGTCGACAGCCGCGGACGTCACCGCCGCCGTCCCGCAACCCCTCCAGCGCCCCCGCCAACCCGTATTTATTGCGCTAAATATTTGAATTAATCAGATGAGATAAAATGGTCGCGTTCGTTTAAACATTCCGATGCGGTCGCGGTGACAACTCGATGTATTGTCTTCGCATTAAGCTGATCCGCGCTTAACCAAGCTATCGGACTCTTTTATGTGGACGGTTTACTTTGTACGCTCACATCTCTGTGAATTTATAGAAAGTGAAATCTGTGTGAATCGCGACTAATCAATTATCAAAATTAAATTTGTACTTTCCATCTTTGTAAGGTACTAAATGGTAATAAAGGTTGTTATGATCGTTTTACGAGCGGACAGCGGTTGGCGCACGTAGGTAGTGTGTATGACATACATGTTTACGACACCAGAGTTTGCCCGACACACGATACTTGACATCTCGGCAAGGAAACATCGCGCCGCACGACGCATGTTTCACTCGAGCCCGTAAGAAATGGGGATGAATATTACGTGCAGGAATTTTGCGAGGAATGAACCTGCAAGGATATAAATCATAGTATATTTAAAACTAGCATAAAAAAACGAATAACATGTATTCTAGAAGAGAGGTCAACTTAGAAACCACTTACCACAATGAACACTGCAAGTGATATAAGCCGAAAATATTGTATTCGAATCATCATCATGATCTGCCTAGCCTTCTTCCAAGCAGGTTGGGGTCGGCTTTACCGGAATTAGCTGAATACAGTACATAAAGCAATTGCCTATCTGACCTCGGCCACCCATTGCTGGGTAATACAGTATCTCACTGTAACACTAGCTGGCAAATCGTAATGACTGTCAAAGATGTGATGACAGTCGGAACCACCGGCCTAACGTGCTTTCCGAGGCACGAAAATTATATTCGAATAAATAAGAAGCGACATTCTTACGCCATACTAACTCATAAAGTATTTCCGAAATATAAGTTAATTCAGAAATTTCAAAAGTATGTGCATAAAACGGCAAGGTGCTATGAAAACAGTTGAAGAATTATCTCAAGCCTATAAACACTTCTATTTCACATTAAATTATCTCCTCACATTGAAAATAAACCACAAATAAATTATTCACATAGCGTCTGCCGCGTAATATAATCAGCTGTTTATTAACCCTCGGATGCGAGCAACAAGTGTCCTGATCTCCGCTTGCATCCATCTCAAATCTAAAATTCCTGAACGGGAGTGCGTGAACGGTTAATTTAAAGTGGCCTGTGAGCGAATGCGACTGCGATCTGTATCGGGGAGCGAGTTTCAGTTTATCAGTTTCTAGCGGGAACGTCCGGCCGATTTGCGCGTCGGTCCCAGGAACAAGCGGCCGCGGGTGGTGGGTAGGAAAAAAATGGCTGTAATTGAGACCATATTGTACATTTTCATAAAAACCTATCGCACTAGGTAGTTTAAACCCTGCATCGAGGAGATTTCAGAAACAATTAAAGAAAGACCAGACATAACTCCAACATTTGAGGATATCATTAATACATTTTATGATATCTTTTCATCTTCTAAACTCACAACAACTACAAACATCTTTAAGGTATTTGCTTTTAAGTCATTCATTGATACAATAATAATTTAGATTGCAGATAAGACTGTAAATACTCTCATATGTGTACCTCTGCTAACCATTAGAACTTACCGTTTAAACAGAAAACATACCAAATCAGCATTCATACTCCTTATGATGCAATGGTCTAAAGAAAACACTTATTACTTTCTATCATTTTACCTCAACTGACATGTCTTTCTACTTCTATGAATTAATGCTTTCTCCTCGCCTCCATCAAGCCTCCATCAAGGCTTGCCTGAAACATATCAAACATAATCTTCTTAAAGCATAAAGAATCCTTCTTTATGCTTGAGAGGATTATGTTTGTCGTACGCTATAATCGCGTGACTTCAGCACTCTCGTTATAAATAAAATTAAAATTGCAAAATTCTCAGCAATTTCACATATGGGCTGAGTCCAAGATCATCTTGAGACGTCTTTCCTCGCGTTATCTGCTCAATTTGACGTTACCCCAAGGCATTCAATGTTCTATATCAACATAATTTATGTTGTTATTACCAGTGATTAATGTTGTAATTTGCGATTTATTATATACTGCAGATTATATGTTAGTCTTGTAATTATCCATTTAAACAAAACTCGCTAAAAGGTCTGTAAGCTTTTTGCGAAGACCCAAATATCAAAGTTGAAGTTCGAAATACGGTGTAACGTGATTATGGGTTCGGTGTAGTAAAACAAGAAATATTTACATCTTTACATAAGTTTTATTCGTTTATTATGTAGATTAGTTTCGTCAAAGCATTCCTTTTTATCTTAAATTTGGTAAGCCACAAATTAAGCTAAGATAGTTTTAAATCATCATCCTCTTCTTCGTCATATAGCACTGTGTACACAACTAGCGCCATTGCCATATAATGTATCACGAGCATTACATCCATCACTATATGGTAGAAACATTGCAGTGTAATTAATTCTATTAATGTTATTGAGATTTAGTCAGTGAAGATATCAAACGTCATATCGCGTTGACAGCCCTGACAGCCATTAGTGATCTATGGTCACTAACAAGCAAAAAGGTCTTATGTTGCCGCTAGAACAAGTTCCAAGGCATATTAATTACACATTTCCTACAAGAACAGGTTGCGCAGTCATATCCTTAGTAGACTTGAGCTCATACAAAGTCAATTCCCAATTGTCCAGGAACAGAACGCTCATAGTCGTATTATCTTGAGGCGCTCAACGCTCACGCACGTGCGGCTGATTGACTCGATGTGAATGGCGGAACGACTTCCAAGTATTTTAAAGTTGCAAAAACACTCGCGATATTGAAGCCGTACAACCTTCAAGTGTGAATCAATTTGATTCCATCGGTTTTATTGATCGATCGACAATTTCACTGAATTATTCAGTGGACACAAATACCGACATTCCGTGGCCGCTCGTGGCAGACCACGCAAAAACGCACGACGCAAGGCACCCGAATATAATCGGCGACGGACGTCGTGGGAGTGGTTCAGCGCTGCACATATTTTGAAGCTGGAGACGCTTGAAAAAACGCAACGTTTGGTGATGAGAATGTCATGTCCCCCGTTCCCAACGACATATTTGCGAGTCGGGCCCGCGTTTTGTGATAATTACAGCACATAACGCGGGCGGTGCGCGTGGAATGCGTGGCTCTGAGCTCACCGCCACGGATTTATAATGACGAGCGAGTGTCGCGACCGCGCTGCCCTATCGACAGCGCAGCGCGCAGTAGAAAAACCGTGGCGTCCACGGCATCCGCGCGGGGCGGACCAGTTCCCATGCACACTGTCCACCCCCGCGCACCCCACCGCTTCGACGCACCTTTTTTTCCGTTGCTAAACGACTAGCGAAATATCTGGAAATTGACATTCTTCTCATAATTCCAGAGGACGCATCCTTGGTCCGTCGAATTTAAATCGAAAATGCCTATGAAAATCGAGCGTCGACATGGGAGTGACGGGGCATAATTACGACTTGAATTCTGCATCGGATGGGTGTGCACTCTCGCTTTTTTGTCGCACGTCAATTATATAAATTGTTGGTGCAATAAATTTTGCTGTATCTCCGGGGACGGGTGGCGGGACGGGAATGCGGCGACGATACGGCTCGTCCCGCACTGGGCCCAATTAGCATGGGATCGATAGGCGCGGCCGATGCCGATCTCCTGTCAACTGCACCGCATTGCGCAGGCACCGCGGTTATCTAATCTGAACTTAATGAATGCTACAATACTATTGCCGAACTAAAACCTAGCGGTGAAAATATTAGGTGTAGGTATGTTGATTTCCAATTCTGTGAAATTCTTAGTCGACGCGGCGACTGCCTAAAATCTTTCATAGATGTCTGCATTTTCATCACTTTTAGATAGTTCAACCATAAGGAGCAAACGAGGCATCTGAAAAGCATTCAATTCGGTTTAATTACTTAAATTGCTTTAAAACAACAACATGGAAAATGCTTAAGAAACGTTATCAAAGTAAAATGAAGATAACTGTAGTCTAAGTAACTCGAATAACAGAAGAAACATGAAGCTTGATTTCGAAACATAAATCTTCGATAAGCATATCATAATTAGGTATTCATCGCTCACTGAATCATCTCATCAAACTGATTGCGAAATGACAATATTGTACAGCATAATAGGCTATAGAAACTGTCTCTTTGTTCGCTAATGGCTAATAGCCTTTGGCCGTTCTATGGCCGATGCGGCTTGCAATTATTATTGCCTTCGTACCGTGAAGCGGCAACAATCGGAACTAGATGATTAACATGTTGTCATGACTGAAGCAATTATTCGTTAGAATTGTGATTAGTTTAATACAACTTGAACTAGATATGGAAATAACTAGTGCGAAATGCAATTATATTACGTATTGAATAAAGCTTTCAATTTATGACTTGGTTGACATGACTGTAATTTGAAAAGGCATGCTATGGTACATAATACAAAAACTGCACATCAACGTGCCAATTGCTGATAAATGGGGAGAAATTTCTGCTAAGCAGGGTAGACTGCAGATGCCTGCGTATGAAAATCCAAAATAATCTGTCAGTTAGATATTTAATTGACAAGTATTAAATTTTCTTTTGTTCGCATTATAAATACACTTAAATCATAAAGCCAAGTTCAAGAGTGGGGACTTAATGACGTCGTGATGTGCACAAACTACAAAATCGTGAAATGATACGAACACGATTTCAAATCAATGTACAGTAGCGAGTTTGGTTAGTAAAAAAAAATAAGTACATGTCTTTTTTTTCACTTATCTATATCAAATACATTAATAAAATAATGTCATCTACCTCATTCTCTTGTTTGTTTTGAAAATCTACTATTTCTCATAAAATATACCCCTTCTAAACCTTTAGGCCCTTCATACATATTTCTAAGCTAGTCTCTCATTTAGTTCGAGAACGTATTATGGCGTAGTATGGCGGTAGTCTCTTGGAGACTAACATCGGAAATCGCGTAGCCTTGTGTGCGAAGGGCCTTAAATGGCAAAAACATAGTACATTCATTTTTAACCGACTGCCAAAAGGAGGAGGTCTATGTTCGTCTGTATGTATTTTTTTATGTATGTCCATCGATAACTCCGACAATTGTGGACCGATTTTGAAAATTATTTTTTGTTGGAAATGTTACACTCCCGATGCAATCCCATTGTCACCATGTCAGGATTGGATGATGGGATCCTAGGAAAACCCTTAAATTTTATAGACCAGCATGACGTGTTTTGAAGTCGGTGCCAAACAAAAACAGTATTGGATACCGACTTCAATTGGCACCGACTTTAAATAAATCAGTTGGTAGCTTAACAATTGAATTTAAAAGGTAATTTAAAAATTCAGTTTATTTCTCTCTTTTACGTGGTTAGGAATAGGTATGGGATTTTGAAGTAAGTGTTTGTTTTTTTTTAAGTTTTTGAACATGCCTTTGTGAGTATACCAGAGAGACTCCGACCATCTATCATAACATAGGTACTTATTTTCCATTGTTATAAAAATCCATTTTAACATATATTCATGCGATTGCATACGACATAAATTAAACACACACACAGCAAATTTACGAAAATTTGTTGCTAATGTAAGAGTTGCTTGTAATCATATTGGAAGAACGGCGGCCATTAAAATATTTTTATCATGGCCATTAATAAATACCTACTTAAGTAATCCTTACCATCCTTGAAAATGGATCTAAACTTATCTTTCTTTCAAACTACAATAACAAATTCTATCATAGGTACTTTGTATTTTTAATTAACACACCACTTAAACACGATGTGTATATAAACTCTACCCTATTCATTGAATTTTAAATTGCATAACACCATACAATGCAATCACATTCATCGTTCATTACTAAGTCTATCAAAGGGCCCAATAATCTTATTGTAAGTTCACGACCTGAACAAAAACATTGCGCATTCAGTTGATGTCCTACGAATATTCAATGGATGTCTGCCGCAGCGATTTTCACATTATTCATGATGTCTGAATATTCATCCAACATAGGTTGACCTGCCATTAATTGTTATAGCCAGGCCTGTTAGTATGGGACACACGGATGGCGAAATTGACAAACGTATGGTTGCTTTAACTCTTCAAATAGGAATTCAATGTAATATTTTTTTCATAACCTATTTTCAAACCTTTTTAAGAGCTATGAAGTTGCCTACCGGTTCTGCTCCATAGGAATGAAACTTTGGAACTGCTCACCTAGAGTCACTTATTGTAAAGTGAAAAAAAAAAGATTTTTTATTTTTAATACTCATGGCTCATGGCAGCCGATCAAGTGTCACAGTAAAAGACAAAATGATTGCTTATTTAAAAAACTGCCGCATTCTACTTAATATTAGACTAACTTCTTTAAACGAGCTGAGAGAGAGAGATAGATTACATGGGAAGATTTCTGTTCTGTAATAAAATCCAATACAATTTTATACACTCAACAAAAATAATCGTCGCGACACCACACTGTTCAATGCGAAATAGAAATGAAAATATCTGGCTTGCTTTCTAAAAGAGGGAGAGAGAGAGAGAGAGAGAGAGACAGACAGACAGACAGACAGAGAAACATGCGCACGCCGCACAGCTTACAATAGCTTACTATAGCAAAAAGTGTCGTGACAACTTTTCGTAAGAATTTTTTCCGTCTAGCCCCCTTTCACAACGCGCGATAAGGAACTTCGTTCCAAAATACCCTAAATAATTTAAATATAGCTTTCGCCACCTCTTACTAGACCTATTCTGGAAGAATGAGTACGTTTCGATGTTCCTTTATTATGACATTATGATGTTCCTACATTGGCTTTGAAGTTATATTTGTGCATCCATCGAACATGTTGGTCATAAAAATCTGTGAACAACATCACATTGTTTCGCCTCCCAATGTTTTATGGATGGGACCTTCGATTTGCGAAGCTCATCGGCTTTTATTACATGACTCGTGTGAATATTGATTTTTGGGTCAACAGCTTCACATTGTATCATTTGTTCTGCTTCATGTTTCGCTTTAGCATTTTATTTCTATGCCCTGAGATGGCCAAGACTAATATAAACGGCTATAAAACAGTTGGCGAACGCGAAAATGACTTAGTGTTATTTTGCAATGTCTGCGTCTCATTAATATTTAATATTTTTTTTTTAATAAAAGATTACTAGCAATGTGAAACGCACATTACTAGTAATCTCGTTAACCCCCCGTGCTAAGCTAAGATGCTTGTGTTATAAGTGGGTTCACGTCGGTAGTGTAATGGGGGGGGATTCGAACCCGCAACCACATGATCGCAAGTCCGACGCCCTAGCCATTAGGCTACCGCCGCTTCTAATATGCAGTGTTTATGTTCCTAAACGAAGTTATTAGGATCGAAGGTTTTTTTTCTTTTTCAATCAGTTTCGGGTTGCGTATCTTATCCGAAGATGAAGCTTTCAAAATGTCTTGAATATACAAAATATGAATATGCAAAATATGAATCGGCGGTAGCCTAATGGCTAGGGCGTCGGACTTGCGATCCTGTGGTTGCGGGTTCGAATCGCACCCATTACACAACCGACGTGAACCCACTCGTAACACAAGCATCTTAGCTTAGCATGAGGGGTTAATAAAAATACTAGTAATGTGCGGCCCACATTGCTTGGTATCTTTAAAAAAAAATGTATAATTTCCTACCCGCTTTAAACGATAGAAATCGTTCAACTCAAATAAATACGAGAAAAAAAATTGATTCGTATCAGAATATAATGTACCGCTTTAGATAACTTCATCTGCATTGCTTTTTCCCAAGATATAATGAGGTCGGCTGCAGATTTAACTAAATACGGTATTTTTTTTTTATTTTTAGAAAAACGACGCCCGCACTAAGGTTTTTAATCCTTGTGTCGCGGGAGTTTCACAAACATTCAAATCACATGCACAAAGAACACCCAGACTTGGAACAAGCATTTGTGGATCACACAAATGCTTGTCCCATGCGGGGATCGAACCCGCAGCACGTCGCGCGCAGTGGTAATTAGCGTGGTGACCTATACCACTCGGCTATCCGTGCAGTCAAATTTTACATGGAGCGACTGCCTATCAGTCCTCCAGAACCCATATTACTGGGTAACGCGTTATCCTATAAGAAGACTAGTTATCAGAAATCGAACGAAATAACCACTGTCAAAGATCGACTTACGACATCAGCCCCCCTAACCAAGTTACATTTCTACAATCGTTAACGCTGATAGAATCGCTCAAATGTATGGAAGTGACAAGTCTAAGTCACGTGACTTATCGAAAGCAAATGTCATTTCCATACATTTAATGTCATTTAAGCGATTTCTGTCATCGTTATCGCTTGTAGAAATGTCACTTGGCTAGGAGGCAGGACCAACAGTTTAACGTGCTTTCGGATGCTCGTAGGAGTCTCGCTATGGTTACCCATCCATGGACCAACCGCGGCAAGCGCAACTTAGCCTCTATAAAGTTTACACTTAGCTACCTCCATGTTTTTGATATCTTGGGCTTAAAATTAAAAATATGTGATATTTTAAGGTTTCAGTTATTTTTTTTGTCCGCAGATACGAGAGAGACTGGGTTCGTGAATGCCATCACAGCCGCTGGCGTTACCTACTCCATCACCAGAGCATGTACTGCTGGGTCCCTGCTGGAGTGCTCCTGCGAAAAGGTTTACTTTACATCCCTTTTGTAACGTAAATCGATAGAAATGTTTCAATTTAGGAATTTCACGCTTCTGTTGCCATAGATCAATAATATTTTTTTTTTTGCGGTTAATTTAAATTAGAGTACGTAATTTTTAATTAGGTAACACTTTATTCATAAAAAAACTTTTATAACAGATTGGGTAAAGTTATCACGAAGTCCTCTCTGCATATCTTCTATATTAATAATTTCGTTCAGGGGTACGGTAGACTCGATCGAAACCTTATATGAATAACAAAACATAAAAAAATATTGATTTCGAGTCGACAACATAATATATCCGCAAAATTCAGATTATGGAGAATTTCGTTAAATTCTAATGGCACTGACAAACAAAAAAACCGCAGTCGCCATCTTGAGTAATTAATAAGGCCGCGTTCCGTAACTGATAATTCTGCTTCGAAGTGATTCAAGGAGTTTATTATCATACAACCTCCTTGAAGTGATTACAGTGCTGACCAAAGACATTAAATAATGTTAGCAGAGTACAATGTCTTTGGTGCTGACAAGGCGTATGACAGTTGCATGATAGTTGGGACCAGAAAAGTTTCGGAACGCGTTTGAAATAATAGTTCAAGAATATTTATTTCGCTTTCTTCACGTTCCGTTGCATACTGGCTCTTATAGACGCCTCGATCAACACGTTGCGTGCGTCGCGCCAAAGAAGTATCCATTTGAATGTGTAGTTAAAACGAAACGTCTTGCCGGAAACATTGAGTGAATCTTAACAAAACTTAAAACTTTTCTTCAGTCGTTGTCGTTTCGCGAAAATATTAATATTATTTGTGTGAAAACTATTGCAGTTTTTATTTACTATATTTATTAAACACAATGAACGAAGCTATACGAATCTATGGCTTGCTTACCTTTAATATTCCTTGAGAACCGATGACTACAGAAATATTTACCTACATTGTGTATCATGCATGAGTCACATTTCAACCGAGCGGAGCCGGGTTTTCATCTAGTATTATAATAAAATGTTTAATTTTCGAGATAAAACTTCCGTTGGTTGATTTATTGTTTAGGTATTTATCACGCGGCCCTATTTCATAGATCCTCAACCCTGTATTGGATCAAATACGAATCCATAATATAAATAATCGTGACCGCGTCAGCTTTGTACACAATTATCTTAAAACTAAAGATATGGCCTGATTATCTATACTAATATTATAAAGCTGAAGAGATTGTTTGTTTGTTTGAACGCGCTAATCTCAGGAACTACTGGTCCGATTTGAATAACTATTTCATTGTTAGATAGCCCACTTGAGAAAGCTAGCTATCGGCTATAATTTGCCACGATGACCAACGTCCACGCGGGCGGACCCGCGATCAAAAGCTAGTGGAAAATATATATAATTTTCGTTAACGAACCGTGTTTTTTCAGGGAGCTCCTAAGCCGCGTCGCGGGCGCGAATCAGTGACACTCCCTCCATCACAAGTACCAACAGAAAGATGGCAGTGGGGGGGATGCAGCGACAATGTACGTTTCGGTCTCAAGAAGTCCAGGGAGTTTATGGACAGCCGGTACAGAAAGCGGAGTGACATCAAAACATTAATAAAACTACATAACCATAATGCTGGGAGGTTGGTTAGTAAGAATTTTCTTGGACATTAAGATCGATTCAATTGTAGGGCAGACTATATGATTTGTATTCTTCTTCTTTTCGTGTCAATGATCCTCAAATTCAGGTGGCAAGACAGGTGGTTTTTTGGTCAGACAGAATTTGATGATCATGATTTGTATTATCGACTGGACAAATGGATTTCAATAAAATCTTTTATTCGTGTTAGTATTTATTATTATATTTTTTGTAAGCTTCTATTAATTAGATATTTTACAGGTATTGTTTTGATATTTTTTCGTTAACAATATTTATGAACCTTTGTAAACCTAAGTAGGTTCATCGTATCATCTGTTGATAGCCTCAACTAGTCAACTTAGTGACGCAATCGGCAGTAGCGTAATGGCTAGAGTGTCGAATTGCTATGCTGTAGTTGCGGGTTCGAATTCCACCCATATCACTACCGACGTGAACTCGTATCACAAGTAATTTAGCTTAGCACGAGGGTTTGACAAGAAAACTATTAAAGTGCGAACCACCTTGCTATTGAAATAAAACTACTTTTGGTGTCTGCCCGTAACCATGACACCTGCAAAGGCGTCGAAACGTCTTGAACTAAAATAAAAAAACCGCTATAGAATCCTTCTTTAAAGTAGCTTTATTTCAAAGTCTAGTATTCGCGTGAAACTCAGCAAAAAAAACATATAATAAAGTTTCAAGGTTTTAGAGTATTATGCTTTATAAAAGTTATTATTTCATAGGCAATCAAGAACAACATGAAGATAGAATGCAAGTGTCACGGGTTGTCGGGCTCATGCACACTCAGGACTTGTTGGTGGCGAATGCCAACTTTTAGAGAGGTTGGAGACAAACTACGAGACAGATTTGAAGGTGCCGCCAAGGTGAGATCATACACGAAAGAATGACATTAGAATATTTAAAAACAAATACTTTTTAAACTACAAAATAATGATCAAAGTCTGAAGAAGTTAAAATATTTATCGCTTTTCACCTCACCGGTAAAAAACCTTTGAGATACAGTATTTCTTAATAGTTGAACATCATAACTATGTTCAAGTCTAAACTACTTCTAATTAAATGAAAGTGTAAAGATGACATTGATTTTAGTAGTGATACTACTTCTTGATCAGGTGATTGCCAGCAACGATGGGGACAGCTTCATGCCAGAGAGTCCAAGCATTAAGAAACCGGGCAAGAAAGACATCATCTACTCGGAGGAGTCCCCGGACTTCTGCTCGGCTAATATGAAGACTGGCTCCCTGGGTACTCAGGGCCGCCAGTGCAACGTGAGCTCAGCGGGAACCGACAGTTGTGATCAATTATGCTGCAGAAGAGGTTACAAAGAAACTTCTGTTAGAGACACTGAGAACTGCAACTGCCAGTTTAAATGGTGTTGCGAAGTAATATGCGAAACATGTTACATTAAACGAAACATACAAACATGCTTATAATGTGATAGACGATCTAATAAACGTTTATAAATGTACACTAATTGTAATTGATTTGAAGTTTTAATCTGTTCCTAATCTCTCTTCACCTTTTGTACGGTAATACGATATTTAGGATAATGGATCAAATGATTCTTCAATCATGACGGATTTTCTACATCCGTCTGGATCACTTTTAAGATCCATTTTGTTGTTAACTACAGTAGTACCTGGATCACCGAGCTTTGCTCGGGTTTTTTTTTGTAGTGTTTTTTTGAGTAATTATATTTAAATAATAATTACATCAGTATGAAATTAGGAAGTATGAATAATACTTTACGATCTTACCGACATAATTATAAAAAAATATGAAATGGTTTTCAAAATAAAAAATCACGAGTTTAATATTTTATTAGAAAAAAATACTTATTTTTTACAGCTTATCAATAAATCACAAACAACAGAAGACAATGTCTGGAAGAGTAATTTTTTTCAGGTTATTTTTAAGTTGATTACCGTAACACGAATAAAACGTCATTTTCTGAATATGAATCCTAGATCGATTTTTTGGAATTGGGTCCAAAAAGAAATGAAAAATGGAATAATATTTTCACCCGTGTTATAGCTTGCGCTGTAATAGAGAAAAATACATAATTAAAATTTATAATCTGTCTGCCCACGGCTTAGCTAGTAAACAATTTTCAATTTTCCCTCGGGTACTATTAAAGGAATCGGGATAAAAGGTAGCCTATGTTCTTTTCCATGTCAAAGGCTACATGCATGCCAAATTTCATCCAAATCCGTTCAGCCGTTTTTGTGTGATTGAGTAACAAACATCTAAACATCCACACTTTCACATTTATAATATTAGTAGGATTACTCGCCAACATTTCAGGAAGAGTCATTTTTTTCAGGTTATGTTTAAGTTGATTACTAAAAACACGGATAAAACGACATTTTCTGAAAATGAATCCTACCTAGATTGATTTAACGCCCCTGAAACCCCCTGCATACTAAATTTCATGAAAATCGTTGGAGCTGTTTCCGAGTTTCAGATTATAATACAAGAATTGCTCGTTTAAAGATATAAGATAAGATAGGGTTTCTCATAATTATTTATTTTGCCCTGTATATCTGTTTTATCATTTTTATTTACATTATCTATGTTCCGAATCATAATCGCGATCGTTATCTCCGCTGATCTGCCCCCCTAGCCAAGTTACATTTCTACAAGCGTTAACTATGATAGAAATCGCTTAAATGACATTAAATGTCTGGAAATGACATTTGATTTCGATAAGTCACGTGACTCAGACTTGTCACTTCCATACATTTGAGCGATTCGATCAGCGATATCGCTTGTAGAAATGTCACTTGGCTAGGGGGGGGACTTCACTATCTGTTTCACTGTTGTTTATTTTTGGGAGACCGAGATATTGGTTTGGTTTGATTTTGGTCGTTTGTTATTTGGAAAATTCGGTTTCCTGTATTTAAAATTAAGGTCTGGCATAAAACAATGATGCTAATTACTATATATTGCACCTAGTTTTATAAAAATAAGGAAAATATATATATTTTTTTATTCCTTTAATTCAGGCAACAAGGCCAATAGAAAATATAATACATAAATAACAAAAAGTGTCGGCGTCGTGTTACGCGTATCCTTCCTCGGAATTTTCGATAGTCGACACCCTTCGGCCAAACTCTTCCTTGAGGAAGGTCTCGACGTGGTGAGTTGGAACTCGCACCATGAACGACTTGAAGTTCGTGTTGTGGCGCGCCTCCAACTTCTCCACCCTCATGGTCCAGTTAAGTTATTATGCATAATATATGCAACCTTTATTTAATGTCTTTATCTTATTAGATATAATTATTTAAGTTTTAATTAATTTTATAAAATCATTTTATCGTGCCCTACAGGGTCCATTAATGTACGCTTATACTGTATACCTTCTTATAAAACTTATGGAGTGCAATTAAGTATTGAGTATTAAATAATCTCACAGTCTGGCACATTATTTTCCTTTTTTTCTTTACAATGCAGTTGTATAGCATTCTTAATTTCGCTATATCACTGATTGTAGAAACGTTGTTTTCACCCATTAAAATTCCACTGAATAGTAACTGAAAAGGGTTATAATGTGAATCGCACATTACTAGTATTCTTGTTTACCC
Source organism: Plusia festucae (assembly GCA_950381575.1). Classification (NCBI taxonomy): domain Eukaryota; kingdom Metazoa; phylum Arthropoda; class Insecta; order Lepidoptera; family Noctuidae; genus Plusia; species Plusia festucae. The sequence goes on from OX494434.1 coordinate 12,206,987, forward strand.
ATCGTATTAGGTAATCTAACTGCTTGTATTACGATTTAGTTCACATCGGTAGTACAAAGGCTAGGAGTCGAACCGGCCACCATATGATCGCAAGTCCGATATCTAAGTCATAAGGCTACCGCCACTAATTATTATCAAATAATGTTATCAACCGATTTGAATAAGTATTTAATAGGAAAAGGATTAATCGTGTTTAAAAAAATCACCTTCACATATAACGCACACCTTCAATAGAAAAATTATTACCATAAACGGTTTGTAAGTCAACCTTAAACAATATACTGTTGTGGTATATTTTTTGGAACGAAGTTCCTTATCGCGCTTTGTGAAAGGGGGCTAGACGGAAAAAATTCTTACGAAAAGTTGTCACGACACTTTTTGGAACACAGTTCCTTATCGCGCGTTGCGAAAGGAGGCTAGACGGAAAAAAATAACACGAAAAGTTGTAACGACACTTTTTGCTCTCTCTCTCTCTTTCTCTCTCTTTCTCCCTCTCTCCCTCTCGCTCTCTATCTCTCATAAAAAGCAAGTCAATTATTTTCGTTTCGTCTTTCTATTTCGCATTGAACAGTGTGGTGTCGCGACGATTATTTTTGTTGAGTGTATACAGGTTTTTTGTACATGATAATTACTTTAATTTTATTACAATTCCTTCACTAAAAAGGAACTTAGTTCCATCCGGGTGTCCCTTCACACCTCTCAAGTTTTTTTTGTATAACTTATTTATTTATTTATTTATTAAAATTACAACGGTCGTGTGAGAAACCAATTACAGTAATTAGAAAAGAAACACAATTAAACTTAGAAAATGACAAATTACAACGCATTATAAAAACATATACAAAATACAAACAAAAAACAGGTTAATAAAAATTACACTTTCATAAATTTCCCTCACAGTACCTCTGACATACCAATAAAATCTTCGTCCATCCATCCACAAACAGATCGTCTGTTGGATTACAATTCAAGAGATCATTTAGCTTATGATGGAGAAATTCTGTTTAAATATATGATGTATGTGTAACTTTAGCCGTTTACGCAGCGCACGGAAACTTTCAAAAGAAGTATTTTTTCACCGTTAAAAATATTGCTCTGCTCCGATTGATTGTAGCGTGATGTTGTTTAGCCTTTCTCAATAAATGGACTATCGTACATATATACAGGTTATCGTGTTCAAACAAACCAACAATTCAGCTTTTAAGCAAAACAAATAACCATACTATAATACTAGACTAATAAATGACAACTCAAGAAAAAAATATTTGTTTTTGATTATTATTATTTATTTATTTTGAGCCTGAACTGTCCCACTGCAGGGCAAAGGCCTCCCTTTCTTCCTTCCATTTTTCTCTCTGAAGGGCCAATTGAGGCCACTCCTTGTTAAAGGCGTCCAGTTCGTCCGTCCATCTCCGCCTGGGTCTTCCACGTGGCCTTAGTCTGTTGGGGATCCAAACTGTTGTGGCTTTCGCCCACATTTCCACTGGCATTCGGCACACATGTTTTTGATTACCAGCCTAATATTGTCTCACTGCATAGGCCTCTTCATAGAGAAGGAACCCGTAAAGAGCAACATGATGTTCAATGATCGTTGCATTGATCACCATGGTAGCTCTTTGCGGGTGGGCGATTTTAGATTCCCAATTTAGGCATCCAGGCACCTTAGACAAGGTACATTCCTACTATCGTTAACGCTGATCAAATCGCTCAAATGTATGAAAGTGACATGTCTAAGTGATGTGACTTGTCGAAGAGAAATGTCATTTCCATACATTTAATGTCATTAAAGCGATTTCTATAATCGCCAACGCTAGTAGATGTCAACCTTGTCTAGGGGGGCTGGTTTTCCCACGATGTTCTTCTTCACTGCTTCTCAATGATAATAATTAATAGAATAGGTAATTATTAAAAAAGCACATATAACTATGAAAAAGTAACATTAGAACTTGCCTGTAATGGGTTCGAACCTGCAACTCTGTGTACAAAAACCCGTCCATTAAACCTCTAAGCAATGATGTAATTGTTAATTGGGCATTTGTGAATAATTTTTTATTTTAATTATAAAAAGAAGAATTCTCAAATCGCCCCACTACTGACTTTCACATTGCGAGTTACAACTATTTCAATGTTCGGAATTGGACAGAGAGAGATAAATAAAAATTTAACGTCATATTTCAAATCTTCATACTAATCTTGGGCCCCGTACAAGGCTACATTTACGACAATTTTTTTATAAAAATACGTCACAAATCAATATGTCATTTATTTAGAGGAAATGCTTTGTCCTGAATGAATGACTGACTGATTAACGCACAGCCTCAACCGCTGATCGTAGAGAGAGAGACCTGAAACATGATGTAGGCATCTGATACGAAAGGATTTTTTGAAATTATATCCCTAAGGGGGTAAAAAACGAGGGCAAAGTTTGTTATTGTAAAGTTTTTCCTTGGCCCGATCTACTTTCAATTTTGCATAATATAAACATTCTTAAACAGAATTGATTGCAGTCCTGTTTCATATTTTATTGAAACTCATCACATAACGGGGTTAAAAAGGGTGTACAAAGTTACTTTGGGGATTTGCATCGAAGTTGATATTAATACCCCTAAGTGTTTTTTTTTAAAGCTTTCTTTCTTGCAATGTTAGTCACTTATATATAAAGCAGCGGTAGCCTAAAAGGCTAGGTCACCGGACTTGCAATCATGTGATCGCGGCTTTGAATCCCACCCATTCCAATACTCACGTGAACCCACTCGTAACACAAACATGTAGCTTACCACGAGGGGTTAACAAGAGTACCTACTAGTAAGGTGTGACCCACATTACTATACTATTATTATAAAAGTGTGCTTGTTCGTTTGGTTGAACTCGCTAATCTCAGGAAATATTTTTTTAAATCGTACCAGTAGGGTACGATTTAAAAAAATATTTCATTTTACAAAACCACATTCAAAGCATGTATTCTATAACTACTACTACTGAAACTTTTTTATTATTTGGACATAATTATAGTAAATAAAGAAATACTATGACGACGTATTTTTTTTTGTACAATACTAGCGGCCTGCCCGAATACGAAGATATTTTTTAATAAAGTACCTTTATAGAAAGGTTAAAGAAGTTCTAACTTAAATGTGTGCGAGCGAATCCGCGGGGATAAGCTAGTAAATCAATAAGTTTGATCGAATCGAAATATTGATACTCAACGTGTAACGAGAAATAAACTATTTTTTTTTCATTTCATGGTTGGACCAATATTGTCTTTTCAAGAGTATTTTTTTAGATTCAGGGTACTTAGATGTTTGCAGCTGTTTAATAACAGCGGTATTAAAATAAAAATAATTGGATATCAATTCACCCTTATTTATTCTTCTGGCTGTACAAATTATTATGTAAAACACTTTGCGGCTCTTTCTTCATCTTTGTCATTATAATTTATCGTTGGAGGTTTTATTGACGTTACTTTTTATTCATCATTTTAATTTTTTTCTTCTTTATCTTCTTCTTCTTTTGATGATTTTGGCTTTATTTCAACATTATTTTCAACTGAAAACTTATAATGATTTGAACCACCATCGGTATCTTTTGTACGTTGTGTCTGGGAAGTTGTGGACTTGGTGCCGGATGTTCCTTTTCCTCCTTTAATAATTCCTTTATTATTTCCTTTTAAATTCTCTTCCTCATAATTAGGTAAATCTGGGATATCTGGCTCTGTGTCCGGATGTGTCCTCGGTGGTTTTGTTGTAAGTTTGTTTGGTGGTCTTGTTTTTGGGAGCTTTCTATGCAAATATTGTCCTGACGCCGTCTTATATACATATAAATCTTTTTCAGGCAGTTTTTTTCCCCAAAATAATTTTGAGTTTTTTTCTTCATCGGCTGTTTCACCTTTTGTGTTTTCATCATAGTTGCTGTCGTCACATGACTGTTCGATACTATAATCTTGATCGTCATTCCCACTTCCCTCTTCTGAAAGTCCAAGGTATTGATATGGCTTTTTTCGTGGTTTTTTATCTGGAATAATCGGTCTTCTGTGTTTGAAATTAGGGCCTGGCATAAATAATCTGTCACATTCCGGTACTTTATCTTCTTTTTTCTTTACAATGTAGTTATACAGCATTCTAAGTTTCGCTATATCACTGATTGTGAAACCGTTGTTTTCACCCATTGAAATTCCACTGTATAGTGGCTGTAAATGATTAAAAGTTATAAAATCTCATTATATTCGTTTAGTAATTGTTTGAATGTTAGCTGAAAGCAGATAAGCTAAATTGCGGGTTTCATACAAACTTCCACCCCCTAGTTTAATGGGTTAGGGGTTAAAAGTTACAAGTTTCATAATTTTTTTGTTGTTGTTGTACTAGTACTAGCTTACATACCAAATTTCAGCTTTCTAGGACATAAAGAAATAACCTAAAAATTCTGATGATCATTAGTGAGTCAGTGACGAAATTAGGGTTATTTAGATATCAATTAAATCAAAGTATAGGAGCTATTACTATTAAAACTTTATATGTTAATAGGTCCGCTATTGACAACATATCCCGTTGTTTTTTTATCTGGCATAATCTAAATCCTAGTTACAAGGATTAAAAAAACGACGAAGCGCTTCGCTTGGCTCGTCTTGGCGAGGGCACTACCGTGCCCCCAGATAATGTCACTGATGATATCTGATTTTTATTCATTCCTCTGAAAATAATTTAACGTGGTCTTAATTAACAATACAAAATGTACGTTTTTACCTGAGCAATGATGGTAGCACGTCCATTTACTGAATGTTTGTGGTAATGGAAATGTCCAGCGCTGGAAAAGTCGTACTTGATGTCGTAAAACAGCCATTGATCGCTGTTCAGTTTTTGAAACAAAAATTTTTTCTCTGAAATATATAAGTAGGTAATGTCTACATTTATTTACACAAAGTTTGGAAATAATTTAATTATGTTACATTGCACATTCAATATTAAATTCCATTAATAATTAAACCAGAAACTTAACCATTTGTGCCTTTATTTGCCTTTATTAAGATTAGTAATGCTGCAATTCTCTCAATGTTCGCTCTTTCTATGTATAAGAATGCTTTCTCTGTGCCTCCGAATAAGGCGTGGGATACGCTGAACTTTTACTGACTAGCCCCTTTGCCTTAACAAAAGCTGTGGGATCACTGGTGCACAGCTCCGGTGGAGGATTTTTGCTATGCAGCAAGACAATTGTACCTTGGTAAATGTACCTTGTTTTGTTGTCAACTTATAACAAGGTAACCTGGTAAGATATTTTCGTCGATGACTTTAATGAACTCATCACGATTTGGAGCATTGTGCTGCGGCGGGACCCCGGCTATTGACAGAACAGCTTCTGCCAGCTCTCCTCCCGTGGACATGCAATCGTACCCCAGCACGACATGCTGTAATATACACATTACATCTAATATTAGCATCTGCTTAGGTGTACAGCGATAGCGTCTCTAAATATCTTGTTTTTGAAGTAGGTAGTTAGTATTACTATCTAGAAAAAGCAGGTACTATGGTGCCAAGCCATTATTGATGGGTAAAAACATGAATGGCTAGCTGTTACCCTGTTCACCTTCGAACACACAATTATTGAAAATAGTTATTTCATATTTTAAATGTTCAATTATTATTTGGTCGTACTTAAGAACGGGATTTTAAATAATAAATGAATGATTAATACTTGAACTCCTTCATTGGTAAAATTCATGATCGAATGATCTGCGCAGCCCAGTTGACCTCGACGGTTTACGAAGAATACCCAGCGAGTCGTCTCGTCCTTCGGTGGACTTGGCATCTCCAGGAAACTGATCCTTGTCACACTGTTAATCACGTTGAGGAAAAGGCGGATTCTATCTCGAAGTACTTTGTCTAGGGAATGAGCATGATAGACAAGTCTAAATGAAAGAGTGCAAATTATCGTTATTGTATCAAATACAACAAAGTATAGAAAAACTGTTTTCATAAAAAAAAAACATAATAATATCTTCTTTTGACAGAATGCTTCTAAATTACAATTTAATTGAAAACACTTTGAGAGGTGTCAAGGGACACCCGGATGGAACGAAGTTCCTTTCGATTAATTAGTGAAGGAATTGTAATAAAATTTTATTTTTTTTAAGTTATAACAAATTATAAATAATTTATTATTAATAATATTAAAATTTTTAGGTAATAAGACAGACAGACAGACAGAGAAACATGCGCACGCCGCACAGCTTACAATAGCTTACTATAGCAAAAAGTGTCGTGACCACTTTCCGTAAGAATTTTTTCCGTCTAGCCCCCTTTCACAACGCGCGATAAGGAACTTCGTTCCACTTATTTAATACCACTTACCATTAAAAGAAAGGACATCAATATAATAGGGAATAATACCCTTTGGCCACAATTTAAACTTTCTGATTTCTTCATCTGACATATCAAAACCAGGTTCGTCATCAATACCTAGGAGTTTCTCGACCCCTTGATCATTTTTGATTATGTCAGTGGACCAGTGAGCAGGCACTAGCTTCATGTCAGAAGGGTCGTTGACCTCGTTTAAAGACTTTCTGACTGCATGAAAGTATTCTTGCTGTTTGCCGATCGGAGCACTGAGGCGAGATGCTGGGGGTGTTGTGAGCGATATTAGAACTATACCTTTACCATGAGCTCTTAAAGTAAGTCTTTTGCCGTTGTGAAGTAACATGCTCATATCGTACTTCCAAAATTCGCGGTAAGCGCACTGAAGAAGCCACCTCGATCTTTGACACATAATTGCCAGAAATTGTAAGAAAAAAAAGAAAGAAATAGCCTTTCTCATGGCACCCATTAGCAGCGCGCCCAAATAATAATAATAATATCTTGAGACAACCCACACACGGCCATCTGATCCCAAACTAGGCAGAGCCTGTACTATGGTAACCCGACAACTGATAAAACATACTTATATATTTCTAAATACATACATATTATAGATAAATTAATAACACCCAGACACAGAACAAAATTAAATGATTGTGCTCATCACACAAAGATTTGTCCTGGATGGGAATCGAACCCACGACCTCCGGCTTATCAGTCAGGATCACTAACCACTAGACCAACAGGTCAGTCAAATACATTAATAACATTACTTGACGACCTCTGTGTTCGAGTGGCGTACACACCGGATTTCAAGGTGTCGATTGGTGTCGATTCGGAGCAATGTTTTTGATGTTGTCCACATTTATAAAAATAAAGGATCATTTCTAGTTAGACCTGCCAGGAACCCCGAGTAAGCAATATTATATGTAGATACGCCCGTATAATGCCCATGTACTGTAATAACATTTATATTTTTTTACGAGGTCTACTGTAGTTAGCCTGATTGCTTTGGTCACTTCAGCAGACTTCAATTTAGATGTATATGTGCCTCTATTTTACAAAAAGGATTATTGTCATTCTATTAAGATTATCAATGTAATCATTAATGTAATAATTTACTATACATTTTGTTATAACAACTTCGCAAAATTACGACCCCACTGTTAACCTAGTATTAAGGATTTGCTTTTTATTAATTACTCATTACTTTGTATTTGTACTTTTAACAGTTTAACTCTAGTGCATGAGGGGTTTGCCTGTAATTGGTTTTGCAGTAGGTATTACTTTAAGACCAATGTAATGTAATCAAATGCTCATACAACTCTGTAACAACTGTTGGTAAACCATAAATAAATAAATAAGATTTTCGGAATTGTTTCGTCCCATTGTTCATTTATAATTAACAAGCTGTTCCCCGCGGCTTCGCTCGCGCGAATGTTTTAGTAAAGGCTAGATGGATGTAGTCTATGATAATCAAAGTAAGGAGCATGAATAATATTTTTCAAAAAATATTATGGCGTTAACGATATGTTAGGCACATATCTATGAAAACGACTCAATTTATATACCCACAAACTTCCAACCCCTATTCACCCTCCTAGGGGTTAGATTTTCAAAATCGCTGAAGTACGTCTTTATTTCTAACCAAAAACGCGTATACCTACGAAATAACATGTGTCTATTATTGATCTTTCCGAACTTCCCATTCAACCCCTATTTCACCTCTTTAGGGGGTAGATTGCCAAAGTAGCCTATAGCTTTCCTCAGTAGGTGGGCATCTAACAATGAAAGATATCTTCAAATCGGACCAGTAATTCCTGAGATTAGCGCGCTCTACCAAACAAACTCTTCAGCTTTATAACAATAATTGTAGATTAAAGAGAAAACGTAACAAAAACGAATACCAAACACAACAGGCCCAATTTCAAAAGATATTTCACTTATTTTCAGTTATTTGAGTAACCTAGACAATTTGTTTTTATTAAATGTGTTTACTGATACGCATAAGGGAAGCCGCCGGGAGTAGCGAATAGCTATAATTTTAAGCGGCTGTAAACTAATGGGTAGGACATCGGACTTGCGATTATGTGGTCGCGTGTTCGAATCCAACCCATTCCACTACCGATGTGACACGTAACACGAGCATTTATCTTTGCTCGAGGAGTTATCAAGAATACTAGAAATTTGCGAAGAAAAGAAGAAAATAATGGTATGGGTATAATAGATCAAAGTCTTTACTTACGCTTTGGACACATCAAAAATATTACAAAAAATATATTGGCACATTTAACTATACCGCGTAAAGACATCTTTATGAGTGCCACTGTAAAAGGTTTATTTCAATCCAATTATACATTACAATAAAATATTTGATTGCATGAAACATTTGAATTGTTTCCGAAGGTTTACGGCTTTACGTTATAAATCGTGGCGTAGCGGTTCAAGGACCGGATACGTGAGCACTGGCTCGCAGGTTCGAGCCCATGCCTATACGTACTGTATTTTTTCAAAGTATTACCAGTGCTTTTAATTCACTAAACAATCAATCTGTGTCCAGTAAACTAGAGTAGTGTCACTTCGTAGAAATCGTTTTAATATTTTGATAAGTCATGTGACTTAGACTTGTCACTACCCTATATTTCGGCGATTCGATTAGCGTTGACAATTTATTTATTTGGGATCTCAACAAACGATTTACATAAACACAATAGATAAAGTATCAACAGCAAAAATATCACGTACACCTAACATGTGTACACCTTCACTTACAGGAGACCTAAGCATGCATAATTTAAAACTAAGTTAACGAAGTTGTAGTAGCATTTTAGAATAATAAAATTAAAATCAACACATTAGGTAATAAAATTGGGGTAATAAAATAAAAAAAAACAAATAACAAAGTCATTAAAAATTTTAAATTTTTATTTATTTTCTCGCCAAAATACAAATTAAGTACATATTTTTAGGGAACAGGAGGGTGAAGTAAGTATATTGCGGGAGATTGGTGCCTAAACAATTCTTGGGGCCTGAATTTCAGGCCTAGTAAATTTACCTATACCGAGACAGCTAGATTTTTTTAGTTTCAAGGTAGTTTAACTCCTGGATCCAGCTATTTTTACATTTAATCTTGTTAAGGTAACAGATAGAAAGAATCTTGTTAATTTTATTAAAAAGATCTCGTATTCCCTAAATTCAATATTATTCCCTTCGTTAAGAGGCTATGCTATTTCATAATTGTTTGTTATATGAACAGTTTGTTACAATCGCTTCTTTATATAGGTAGGGTATCTAAAAGGGAATCACAGTGAGACTTCAAGATAGCTCTCTGCGTTCTTTCCAGTTCAAGAATAGTGTATTTTGGGGCACCACCACAGGAGGTGATGCAGTAAGTCGACAAAGATTGAACGAGGGCAAAATGTACCGATCTCTTCAACTTATCCTGAGCCACCAGTCCAAGGGTCTTGAAGACATATATTAACTTCCGCAGCTAACTCAATACGATAATGTGCTTATGCAAATTTAGTGCACTGCCTATGATAATGCCCAAATATTTCACACTATCGGCTTTACCGATTTGAGGGCAAGTGCAGCCGGCGCAGCACGGCGCACGATGGAATCGTTTATATATATAACAAAGAGTGTAGGACACAGTACGCTTCCCTGAGGTACGCCGTAGGTAACTTGGCTCTCTTCACGGACGTATTCTTTTATTTTTTCACGCTCTGAGTACGTCCACTCAGATAGTCCTCAAATTCCATCTCCATTTCATCATTCTATCTACCGAATCAGTACGGGAACAGAAACCGTCCCGTCGCTAGGTCTAAGAAAATCCCCAAGACTTTACGATCCTTGTCCATGTTGGTGACAATAAAGTTAGTAAGATCATGAACAGCATCGGACGCCGCTTTACCGGCTCTAAAACCATACTGAGAGGAAGACAGAGGGTTATTGCTCTCCACGTAATCAACTACTCTGCCGTTCATGATCCGTTCAAGAATCTTGGAATGCGCTGGCAGCACAGCTTTGAGTCTGTAGTTGTTGTGCCAACCTTTAAAGACCAGATGAACAAATGACCTCTTGAATGCTGTGGTAAATGACCTGTTTTGAAAGCAAGGTTATAAACGTAAGTCAACGGTGGAACTATGATGGCTTTGTGGTTCATAAGGAAACTATTAGAAATTCGGTAAATTCGGCCCCAACTAATGGCACAGTCATAGCGGAGGCACAGTATTAGTTTTATAATTTTTGGTTCGTCAGTAGGTACATATAATGTGAACAACAGTACCATGGAATGTGAATTATTGCAGAAAGTATATTTATTTATTTTTATTTTATTTAATACTTTTTGCACATTGTTGCACAAAGGCGGACTTAATGCCAGAAGGCATTCTCTACCAGTCAACCTTAGGGTGGTCCAGAGACAAATCGTGGTAGATGCATATTATTATTAAAAGCAGATGACGTTTCAATGTTAATAAACAGATGTATAAATAAATAAGTAATACAATTAATACATAAATAAAAAACATATAAAATAAAAAGACATATAAAATAAAAAAACATATAAAAGAAAGTATCATTTGGTGACAATGCCAACCGACTTAAAAAAATCAGCAAGGGCTTTACCAATATTTGCGAAGAAGTTATTGACTTCGTTAACCGATTGCTTTGGTTTAGTTGAAGTCGATATCAATTCTGAAGCACTGTCCTTCTTTTCAACCCTACTCGTTATGCTGTTTATAGCTGTCCACAGATATTTAGTGCTGTTGCTAGCAACACTGATTTTTTTTAATCATGGTCAATTTTATATAGCTTTAATAACTTCTTGCAGTAGTTCCTATATCTTGAATATGTTTTTACTTTTTTTATGTAGATTATCTCTCTGTTTGATACAATGGAGAAGGCCAGGAATAATCCATAAATTCACGGACTTTAAATGAGACCTAGATACTTACTATATATTATTTAGAATACCAAACACATGCAAATCGAACTTCAGTGCTAGCGGTCGAGTTGAACTCCGAGTTCGAGGATATTATCCAGATTCTGTACTTCAACCCCGTCTATATAGTATTTATTATCTAAAACATTTTGTTACGAGTGAACTGGATGTAGTGACACTCATCGATTTTTAAAGGATCACTTTGTTTTACGTCTATGTGCACGTCTATCTATCAAGACCCTTTATTTCAGTAACATGTAAGAGTCATTTTCAAATTATTTGTACATAACGACGAAATGTCTGTCCTCATTACAGAATCTTTGAAAAAAAATATTTCTGATTAAATTAAGTAGTTTTTTACATTCGCAGACTATTCTTTAAATAGCTGCATATTATTCCTGACGATAAGGCAAATAATTGCGATCAAAATCCTAGCATGGATTTAAAAACAAAAATATGCTAATTAAAATCACCATACATTTTTTCTTTGTCCCCTAGAGGAGGATATTGAAAACATAACTTTTTAATTCGAAATTTCGTACCTAACCTGCCAATTAATTTGGACCCTAGATATGGCGTAATACTAATTTATTACGTAAATTAGTTAAACTACGTAAATGTTACATTAAATAAACTAAAAATATTTTTTAAAACATGTCCCTAACAATCGATACAATTTCTTGACATTCATTTAATGACATAATCAACCAACTTTTAAATCGCTAAGAGTAGAAATCTAACTTTAATAACTGGCAACACAGGTTATGTTACGAAAAGTAACATCACAGTGACGCGCCGCCATTTGCTTTCTTATTGAGGTGCGGTGTGAGACTGAGTGATTCGTTTGTCAAAATAATTAATTACCTGCTTCCTAACGAGATCTTCTCGACAAAAGTAAGTGTTTTTTTGAGAATTTACCTACTGCAACTGTAATGTACTTTGATTTTGGCAAGATTTATGGATTACGCTTTCAATATACTAGAAAATGTGATTTGTTTTGCGTTTAAAATTATTAGAAGGTTATGTTTACATGCTTAGTGACGAACAACTTCCTGACATTTCGTGACGTCAGTAAATTATAGACGGTAAAGCTGTGGTCTCATGCATGTGTAAAGTATGATTGTTAGGTACTACCTCTTAAATGAATGTTATAAGTAACGATTAATAAAATATTAAATTCTTTTTGTTTAGCTACCTAGCTCAAAATAAATTTCATTTCTTAAAAAAAATTTTTAGTAACTTATGTTTTTGTGTAGACATATTTTCGGAGAATTTACTAGGATATAAATATTTTTTAAGCGTATCTGTTTGCTTTTTTTGTGTTCATAAAAATATCCAAACAATTTTTGTATACTTTCAGAATGCCGATGACTGGTGCTGAAAGGCAAAAAAAATATATCGAAAGACTTAAACAACAAAACCCTGAAAAATTTGAAGAAAAAAGAAAAATACATCTGGAGAAGGTAAAACAAAACTCAAGAAAAATATCAGATCTCATTGACAGTGAAAAAGAAGCTCGAAGACGAAAATGGAAAGAAGCTAATGATAGAAGAAAAGAAAAGATAAAGCAAGCAGAAAAACAAAAAAAGGAAGAAGATTTAAAGAAAAAAAGAGAAACCTATGCTGCTAAACGAGCTCTATACTTGAAAATGGAAAATACAAAACTTAAGCTGGAAAATAAAAAACTTAACGAAAAGGTGAGCAGAATGATGAAAAAAATGGTGGTTATGAAAAAACGCATTTATCGAAACAAAATATATATTGAACATCTAAAAGCTAAAACCCAAACTCAAGCCACAATCACAGATAATCAGCCTGTACTAAACAATTTTCCTGAAAAAAGCCCAAGAACCCCAATGTCAAAAGCAAGCAGTTTTGTCGAAGAAATTGTTGTAAGGGAAGAGGATAAAGAAAAAGTGAAGCAAAAATTTTTTGAATTAAATGTACTTTCAGAATCTTTAAAACAGCAGTATACTAATGCAGATACAAATAATGAAAAAAAGGTACTCAAAAAGGTAGTTAACAACGATCTTGTAAAGAAATATAGTTTAACTACGAAACTTGCATCGACTTTAGGATTAAAAGGACGAATAAGAAATGAAGAAACAGTGAAAGAAGCCAAAGAAAAAGACAACGTTAAAAAAATTGAAGAGTTCTTTTTACGTGACGACGTTAGTCGTGCCACTGCAGGCCGAAAAGAATGTAAAACATTTAAGAAGGATAAACAACAGAAACGTTTTCTTTTAGATTCCATGACAAATCTGCACAAGAAATTTAAATCAGAAGGAGGAAAAGACTCTTATACTACATTTACTCGGTGTAGACCATTTTATGTTATGAATCCAAGTCTCAGCGATCGTGAAACTTGTGCTTGTGTTAAACACGCAAATTTGATGCTAAAAGCCGAAAAGCTAAAAGCTTTAAAACTAATACCAAGTTGTAGAGTCACCGATTTAGTAACGGAAGTATCTTGCAACATTAACTCCAAACAATGCATGTATAATACATGCTCATCCTGTATGTCAAAGTCCGTTCCAGTTTCTCTTGAAGAAAATGCACATAACATCAATATCACATGGCAGGAGTGGGGATTGAAAAAACATGAGTATGTGAAAATACAAAATGGTGAAAGAAAACCCATGACTACAAAAAAAATTGTGAAGGATACCAAAAGTGGTACTATTTCTGAACTGATTCAAAACTTCAACAAAGAGTTAAAAACTTTCAAGACACATTATTACAATATTGGGCATCAGCATAAGGCTTTACAAAACTGCATACGGAACCTCTCTGAGGATGAAGTAGTTATAATATGTGACTTCTCAGAAAATTATGCTGGCAAGTTACATAAAGAAATACAATCTGTTCATTTCGGCGGAAATAGAGAACAAATTTCTCTCCATACCGGAGTAATTTACACGAAGAACAGTCAAACGTCATTTTGTTCTGTATCTCCATGTTGTGATCATGATCCTGGAGCAATCTGGGCTCACCTTTCACCAGTTTTTGAATATGTCCAACAAATAGTTCCTTCCGTGAAAGCTATACACATGTTTTCTGACGGTCCGGCCACGCAATACAAGCAAAAAAAAAACTTTTATCTCTTAAGTGAAAATGTTGTCGAGAGCACTTTAGATTATGCTACCTGGTCTTATTTCGAAGCATCTCATGGAAAAGGGGCGGCAGATGGAGTAGGTGGCGCTGTGAAGAGAACCTTGGACGATCTTGTATCTCATGGAACAGACATACCTAATGCAAGCGTTGCTTTCAAGATGTTGAAGGAATCAGAAAAAAAGGTGAAGACGTTTTTTGTATCAGAAGAAGAAATAAGAAAAATGCAAAAAAACTTTCCCGATCAGATGATTGCGTTGCCAGGTACAATGAAACTTCACCAGATTATCACAACTGCTAAAAAAGGTTCTATCCTATATCGAGATCTGAGCTGCTTTTGTGGTCCAAAAAAAGGTTATTGTGCATGTTACGAACCAAAAAGACACGACCTAATATCAATTCAGAAATCAGAGGAAATAAAAAATAAAAGCCAGAAATTAATGAAAAGGAAACCAACAAAGACTTCAAAATGCTTAAACAATAAAAGATCAAGGTCAGAACTATCTTCTGATAGTGATTCTTATAACAGTGACGACATTCCTTACGCTGATTCAGACAACAGTTCTTACTGTGGAGAAGATTATCTTGGAGAGGTATTAGATACTGATGAAATTGAAGAAACGGAAATGACTGATGATGCTGATACGATGACGATCAACCTAAAAAATGAAAAAAAAAACTCACTTCCTTGTCCAAGCACTAGCAATAGTAATTCAAACCAAGTAGCTAAAACACCAGTGAAAATATTATCTGAAGTAGAAGTAAAGATGATACTAAACGAAAAAACAGGGAGAATAGAAATAGTACGCGTCGAAAATGTTGAAACTGAACCTGAAACTGACAGTACAGAAAAAAATAAAGACAAGAAATTTACGAAGAAGAAAGAGCAAATAATGGACAGTAATGCAAAAGAGGAGGAAGTAAAAACGAATAACATAAGAATTATGGAGAAAACAGCAGTTCCAGATGCACAGTTGATAGAAAATAAAGCAGTACACCTAAAAACAAAAGCAGACATAAAGGAAAAAGTAGAAGCAAAGATTATATTGGATGAAAAAACACGCAATATTGATTTGAAATCCGACGAAAAAGTTGACACTGGATCTGAAACTGGAAATCAAAGTGAATTTCAGGACGAGAAATGCGATTTAAACGAATATAAAATAAATACCACGGTTTTAGTCAGATACTACATTAAAAAAACCTGGAAATACTATATCGGCGTAATTGAGCACATTGATGACACTAACAAAACTTTTAAGATTAATTATTTCAAAACTTCAAATCCAAAAGGAACTTTGAAATTTACAAAGTCAAAAGTTAACAAAGATGTCGATACAGTACCACGAGACTGTATTGTAAAACAAGTTAATTTGTTACAAATATCCAACAAATCTCAGGAGTTTGTATTAGGCAACGAAGAAGATGCGTCATATTTTTAATTTTTTTTTGTAAAGAGTTATGCTAACAATAACAATGCCGCTTTTTCTGCAAAATAAAACAATGATTCATTTTGGTTTTTATTTTCTTTTCCTTTCTATAGGTAAGTAGTATTACAAGTACATAAGTGGTTGACCACTAAAATATCGATTCATCTGAATGCGGCCTTAGGGCGCATTCACACGGGATACGTCTTTGACGATTCGGTATAAAAAAATGACCGTAGTGACCGACGTATCCGTCTACGTCTTTTTTCACGATTCGTGAAGCGTGTGAACATGGGTATATAAAAAGCATTGCTCCCGTCAAAAAAAATAACGAATCGTGAAAAAACACGATTCGTGAAAAATCACGATTCGTCTTCGTGTGAATGAGCTCTAACTTTTACAATTTCCTGACATTTCCTGACGAAACAATTTACTGACAATTTCGTGACGTACAATTATTTTGAAAATGACTCGTAAGGTATCGGGTTGAAATTAAAACCATATAATTTAGTTTACAGTCCCTGTTGGTTCTTTAATTATTTATTTTAAAAATTAAACAGAACAGGGGAGTTATTTAACACCCACTGTATACCACAAAGAAATAAAATGAACACATCAAAATCTTTTGCATGAAAAATTATTTACGCTATTTCAGATTCAGCCATGCTATTCGTATCTCTTATGACAGATTTCTCAGTTCATAAACATAAATTTTCCAGCGCGACCGATACTCGTGGGAACCTACCTCGGGGCACTTGCGACCACCAACACTCAACGACTTTTCACTTTCTTAATCCAAAACCATCCGAAAATCAACTCTAAGTTTCACACCTTAGGTTCAGTTCGCGTAAACAGCACTGCTTGCTAGAAAATAAAGCTGTTTCAGAAAATTGCACGCTATCAAAACTACAACGGTTGCGTTGGCAATAAAACAAATGGCGATAGCGTTGTAGGGTTGGCATGCCTTTGTTTATATAATATATCTTAAAAAAAATATATTTCTTAGATGATACCTACTATGTCGGTTATTTTATCTCCAAATTCCGAAAAAGAAATCTTAAACACTGAGTTATATTGTAAGCAATTCTCAAATAGTAGATACAATGGAATGCAACACAAAAAATCTCAAAATCTACTTTATGGAGCTAAATCAAAGCGAAGCGCAAGGGAATTAAACATTAGTACTAAATGTGGAATACAGACAGCCCTACGTGACAGTTGCATAAATAAATGCGCGCATAAATTTTAAAATAAGAACATCGTTTATCGAGGAGACATCTTTGGGGATGTATTATGCTATATACTAAAATGATTAATTGAATGTGCATAACTTTGGCTAACTTTAAAATATGAGGGAAAGAGACGAAATATACTTGACCGTTGATCATAAAGATCTAATGGAGTTGTTGTACATTTTGTAACCGTATTGCATAATGCGCTCTACATTATGGAGACATTCTGATGTTCCAGTAATATTTTAAGCAAGCAATGAAGGGAGTAATGGGTCCTTTTATGATAAAATTTATAGTTTACGACGCATAATTCACAACTATAATTAACTATGAAAGCTATGGGAAGACGTAGGTTTGTTCTTTTGCGTTTCAATATCATGTGTACCTTATCTTGTTAAATGGAAACTAATGAAGTTTAACTCGGTTTTACAAATATTTTTGGTTAAAATAAAGTTGGCTAAGGAAACAGGGGATTAACTAAATTCGTTATTGAAGAATAGCTTTTGATCGCAGCTCCGCCTGCATGGTCATCGGTTTTCGCAGAAAGTAGCCTATAGCCTTCCTCAATAAATAGGCTTTATCTAACACTGAAATATTTTTTCAAATCGGACCTATAGTGCCTGAGATTAGCGCGTTCAACCAAAAATCCCTTCAGCTTTATATTATTAAGTATGTTATCCATGAGTGGTTGGCGATGATACTTATGTGCAAATATAAGTGATTGTTACAGTAAAAATCAAAATAGATTCTCTACAACAAAAGGAAAATAATTATGGTTTTTTGTCACCTAATTAACCACGTCACTTGGAATTTTAAAAGGACCCCAAAGGAAAATAAATGAGTACCATTGAACCCTAAAAATTCAAAACTTAACGACGGTGATGTAAGTTAAATATCAATTAATCATAATATGCAGTATTGGTTTGTGAAGAGCCAGATTCACCGACATAGCTTGCAGAGAACTAACTCTGCAAGATGAAGTGGCAGTCTGTAGGTGGGACCGATAAGCCCTTGAGTGGAGTAGCGCGATCGCAGGTTAGGACGCCCCTTAAACAAATGGACTGATGACCAGGCAAAGGTGGCCGATTCGGACTGGATGCATAAGGTGGAGAATCAGGTGTTTTAGCGCACTTGGGAGAGGTCTATGTCCAGAAGTTACCGCGATAGGCTGAGTTGATTGATATTATATTACGATATTCGTGTATATAGAAAAAAAATCATCTCTTCATACAAACTTAAGTCAAACTTCATTTTCCATTTAAAGATTTAGACCTATGTTCCGTGGGGAAAGTTGTTCAGTTTTATGCACCTGATTACCTCGTTGAATATACGCACTCCTTTTAAATTAATCCTGTTTATGCTATTGTTAAAACTATTATTTATTTCCAAAGAATAATTAAGTTATTAATTTATTCTAGCTTTGTAAAAAGAAACTCATGTTATGAAAAAGATATAAAAGGTTCTACCACTAAATACATTACTCAGGTTATATAATATAATATATAATAATATAATAGAATAAAACAAAACTAATAGTTTTTTGATCAATTTAATATTTTTAGTAACAACTAATCAATATTTTAATTATAAATAGATACTGCTAATGTACAACCAATATTATAATAAATTGTGTCAACCCCCAAAGAGCGGTCACTGGACGAAATATATTTCAAGAGGTACATTTATTATACAAATAATAAGATTTGAGATTCAGTTAAGTTCAGCTGATTTCAATTGTATTTTACCTAATATTAACAATTTAAAATGCTAAATTCACATAAATAACTTAAAATAATGATTATAGAAAATATTTACATGCGTAAAATAGATTTTACAATGACAATTCAATTGAACAGATTCATAATTTTGATAAAACCGGTAAAAGGTGTCAGGCATAAAAAAATTAAAAAGAAACCTCAATTCGATTTGTGGAATTCGCAACACTGGTTCCGTTTTTTTTAAATTACGTTAAAATACTTTTTTATCACAATAGCTATCATGCTAAAATTTAAAAACAATGGCTTTAATTTTTCCAGTCATGGACATTATAACTACGAAAATTAAAAAAATAACTTCAGTCTTTTAAATCCGATGCGGTATCAGTTCCTCAGACTCTGTCATTGAAATTTGGAAACAATTTTTAAATGTTACTTACGTACAGAGATCCGAATTTTTAAGCGTTTTTAACAATACATTGATAAGTAATCGATTCCTTTTTTTAAATAATACCGATTGTTTTAACATCGGATTTTTTTACTAAAACTAACACGTTATTTTACTTTAAAACAATCCTTAATTTCAAAGTAAAATATAATAAATTAAAACAAGTTTTAATAAATATTTTTTCATACAAAACATACTTGACGAGTTAGTATGCGTGTATTTACTTTACACAATAATTAAGCTCAGTAGAATTATACTACCTGTACACACTTACATGCTATACTATTTTATATCACATATGAAATATCATTCAAGTTGATATAACTACTTGTATGATCAATAAAGCTTTCACTTTTACATGCAAACTGTCGAATTTGGAATGTCACAATTTTTGTCATAGAAACGTTACCGAAAAACAAATGAATTAGTCAAAAGAACAATGCTATCGGAGTTACTATGAAGGTACAATATAAACTCGCCAAGTGAATAGTCTGCGTTGACAACTGTCTTATTAAAAAACGCATTGTATATAAATTACCGTTTGGTAGTAACACATGCATTAATTACATTAAGACGGGGACGAGCATATGTGTAAAGTTCGTAAGAAATGTCAGGCGGGTTCGCGTGCTTCACTATCTCCGTATATCGGACGCGACACGCATACAATATTATACATATAATACTGATTATTTAATTCGTTTAATATTTAATTAAAATTCTCCAGAGCGTTTATCTCGTAATGTGGGACACTTTTACGATGGCGCTACTTACTGACTGATAAGGGCCCAACGCTACCTCCGCCGCTGAACACCCAAGAAGACACTTTATGCAAATGCTATTAAGCCACAAATTCCATTAGCCGATTTCATTATAATATGAAATTATAATTACAAGATAATTTCGCTGTTGAATCTCAAAACAGTTATGCGAGCATGCACCCAACGCGGACGTCTATAAAATAGAAAGTATTTATACAACTCAAATGAATATTGCCGCTGTTATAATAATTGCAAGTAACTTCTTTGAAAACCATGAGAATTAACTTTGGAATGATATTAAGAAATATCATTTAAAGTGTTCATTTAATTTAGCTTACGTGTCTCCTTGGTATGTGCAGTCGAGTATGTATGATACCTACGAATAAATAAATTACACAGCTGACTGCGTAGGGAAACCAATAAGGCCAATTTAGTATCCATACAGAATGAGCCGATGATGGAAATAAGTCGTCTGTAAACTGGTCTCATTAATTTCCTAACGACAGTGTCGAAAAAATAAAGTTACTAGATCACATGTTCGCACTTAATAGTCAAATAAATTAACCGAACGAGGAGCTTACTTTAATTTGACGCCGGATCAATTATCATGTATAAAAGAAGAAATAAAGTGATAGAGAAACTATCTACATAAGTCAACATGATATACGATTTCGACGACATGGATAGATGAAATAGTGAAGTGATTATATACAAGGTCCGTTATTTGCCACCGAATAAAAAACAGGTCCACTCTCCAGTCTGAGTCACATCACACCTGTCCGACACTAAAGTTTCTCTCATTGATCACTTCATCATCGGCATCCGAATGTCTATAAACACGTGTGCACCACTTTTTCCGTACGACATAGTTTACACTTGACCTCGCAGCACCAGTGGAAGGTGCAATTGCACCTCTCCACCACGAACATGGTCTCCGTTCGGTACCCTCGGCCGCAGCACATCAGGTCGCAGCCGTCGACCCCGATACTCGTGTCATTGCAGGCACGCCCGTGTGTACCGGGAATGCCCAATCTGGGGTTCTTTTCACAGAAACCCGGAGAAGACTCAAGATATACTAAGTCTTTTGCCCCCGGCGACTTGTGATCTGGATTGTGAGGCCTTAGTTGGAATCGGTATCGGTCTCTTCGTGGTATTCTGTGCGGCGCCGCGTCGTTTCGCTGCGCAGGCGCTTCCAGGTCAGTGTTGGGGGTCATGACCCGTGATGCGCCATCGAAGCGATCCTTCAAAGCATCGCCCACGGAGCGGAAGCTTGGCAGCCTCATCCAGCAAGTCTTGACTGTGCACGAACCCGACATGCCGTGACACTTACATTCCTGCCGCATCTCCGTTTGCACATGCTGAGAACAAAACAACACAATCAACAACTCGTAGTTTAATTTATTCTATCATAGGGAGGTCTATAATGATGTCCAAATATCTTTAAATTCCACCGATAAGCTTCGATACGGTGTGATCGATGATCTTTTAAGCGTACTCCATCGATCGCATCTCACGATCGAGCAAATTGTTACAAATCGTGAAGAGGTGGGCCGGTCGTCACCGCGCGTGGACGGATCATAAATCATACTCTAGGGACATTCATCATTCTTAGAAGGTAGATAAATGACGCGAGGATGGGAGACAGTAAATATTTTCCTATCTCGGAGCGCAGGCGCTTCGTAGAACGTGGACGACGGTATTTATTCATTGACATGTAGATGGCCGCGTATGTTATACAGTCTAGTGTCCAAATATGTGTTAAACAATCGATGGAATGCTGTGAATATTCATCAGGTGGACACCCAGTGTGCCTGTCGTGACAGGAATTAAGCACTGCGGTTAATGACGCGTCTGGGTGGCTCGGGGCGCCCGACGTCCCATTTTGATGAATTTTGGGAAGGAGCGGACAGTGGATATGCAAATGTGGGTGTGCGGTGGGAGGGAGATGCGCGAGCGCAACGAATGAGTGCCTGTTGCGCAGTCGTCGCGCGAGGGGCCGCGCCGCCCGATGCATAATTAATATTTCACAAGCGACATGTCAAGTGGCGGACGATCGATCGTCATCCATAATGGTAATGTAAACATGGCGCGATGACAAAGGCCGTCATTGGCGATAACTGATTGTTTTATGAATGTTTATAAGGTGCTACCGTCGAGTGGCGATTGGATAAGCTTATTGACATGGGTGTTCAACACTTACCGCTCGGCCAGCCTCGTTGTTGTGAAGGTTCATTTTTTCTCTCATGGTTTTGCCTCTCTCTCCGGTATCCACGAACTCGCGGCTGAACCTGAAGCCGAAGCCGATGTTGTCGCTGCAGCCGCCCCACTTCCAGACGCGCACGTTGGCGGCGGCGGCGGCGCGGCTGCGGTGCGGCACGCGGTCGATGTGCGAATAGTCACACGTGCACGATTCTATGGCGCCCTCCGCGCACGCGCGGGCCACCGCGTGCGTCACTCCCGCGCTCGTTATCGCATAGATGAACGCTGTTTCGCGGCAACCTGGTGACAATAATAGTTCCAAATTAATTTATGCAAATTGTATGTCAAAAGCAAAAATACTTGATTATAATCATTTACAGACACACGAAGTAGGTATAAAAAGTCAGGTGGCGTGAGGCAGTCTTTGTCTAGATAATGGAAGAGATGAAACCCGTTGATTAAAAATAGCGCTATTGTTATTGTGTTAGCCAGCTTCACATAATTCACTTAGGCATGTTTGATATTCGTTTAATTAATTCATTCCAATAAAAGAGGGGTCCATATTTTAATCAAATTTTATTATTGCTCTGGGTACGAGGATAAAAAATCTCGTCGTTTTTAAATATTTTAGGTATTATAATTTAAACACGCAAAACATTTGGGCTCATCAAGCAACTGCAATCCGAGGGATTGAATTGGCTTTGCTCTTTTTAATCTTATAATTTTATTGACATTTTTAATTTGTTGACAATATAAAATCCTTTTCGAGAGCAATGGGCACATTAGTTTTTTAATTTCCTTCGTAAAAATTCTATCTCAAGTTTCGACCTGTCTGCGCGATTTTATTCTTCGTAATAATATGCGTGGGTCTAAGCTTTTTAATTCTAAATGATTCAAGTCCTAAACGAAGCAAGAAGGTTGGGTTGGGACCTTATCAAAGTAGGTACACTTTATTAGCATTCCACTTGATCACTGTGTTTGAAGTTATCAAGTAAGGTAATAATCGTTTAAAGCAACAAGATCATTAAGTTTATATTCACACAATAAAAACTTGAGCAATGATTGCATCGCGTTCATTCATCCCGTACGGACGAATACATAAATCGATGCTTGCATCCCGTATCGAATACTATAAATAATTAATGGCCCGGCATTAGAATCAAATACTCATAAAATACAATTAAAAGAGAGAGAGGGTATATCTCCGAGATTTAAAAATAAAAGAATCGCCTCTTACCTACCCGAGAGATTATAAATTTGATCATTACAAGTGGTACGGCGCGCGCATCGAATTCTCTCTCTTAATATCGATTTAATAGCCCTTGTACTTTTAACGATTAATACCATACCGAGCCTTTGTCTACGCGGCCTCGGGTCCACCACGAGATGATATTATTAACTAAACCGGGACCCCAGTGACGTAACTCGTGCGTCGTACGACATCATTATAATAATCGATTACTTTTTTTTATTAATCAATGGCCACGGTCAGGCTACATAGTCTATACATTTTTGAATTTCGTGTTCAGACTTTATCTGGTAGACATTGTAATTTTGCGGCATAATGTGCATTAACATGGATATTCCGCCTCTCATTATCCAGTCTCGTACCGAACGCTTCTAAGGTTATGATGGAATTCCTCTAAGCCCATTAAGCTCTGATCTCGATCGCTAAATACCTGAATAAAAATAAAACTGACAATTAACGCCGTTCTAACACAAGTGTAATCGCGTGTCACCTCGATGGCTAATGCCATTCATTTAGTAATATAGTGAGGCTCGCGCGCTCCCTTGGTGGGCTTCCGCCCGCCGACACACCACTATAAAATCCTTTCGGAAAAAACTCACCGATCCCGTATGGATGTAAAAATAATAAGGAACGCGTATTTGTTGTTATTTATAATAATAATATGTGGAACGGGCCCGGAGGAGCCCGCGCCAGCTTTATTAAGGACTCAATAAGCAAATGAAATCATTTTTTTATTGAGTTGTCATCGTGCACCGATATAAATTACGGTGCGCACACACTGCCGCAGACCGCTCTCGGATTCGCTTTTTGTGCTTCCCTTTGGGATGTTATACAAAAGTATTTTATTCAGCAATTACTTGAGACGTTCGACCGGGAATTTTAATGTCAATTTCGCCATCATTCAATGCTCCGGCGAAATTAATTCAAGGTACGTATAGCGGTCGCGAAGTCGTGCATTTATCTTCTGTAATGACTTGGAAACGTTCGGTCGCATTAACTATAACGTATAGGTGAGGGCCAATTAAATATGGCACACGTAAATAACGCTCGTAAAATAATAGCTTTCGGCTAATCAGGTTTGCATTTAGGAGTAATGTGGGAATACGGAGTAATATATATGTGCAGTGGTCAATACATTGCAGTTAATGTTTGTGTTTTATCGCCGGGCCATAAATCGGCGGAGGCTTCACGGATGTCTGTTTTAGTGCGTTACGAGTGAGCGAAGTCGGAGGTCGGCAGGGCGCCGCGCGCCCACCAGGTGCACCACGTGCTGCGCGCCGACCGCGGCCTCAAGTCCCGGAGATAATGTCGCCACATCTGGCCACTACAGATGGGAATCAGTGCCCGCTGTGATTTTAACATCGCTACTTTTACTTTATCTCAACATGATCTAACGGTACGCGGCTACTCGACCAATTAGATACATAAACGACAACTGGAAATAATTTTTAATTGGTCTGTGAGAATTTTAAGGCTCGTCTATCGATGATTCACGGCCGTGCCCCGACCCGTTTGACATCAGATCAGTAGTGATTCTTTGGTTTGCATAAAACATAAGTACATATTTATGAATATAAATAAATTGTTCTAATATATCATCGTGGTCGATGCGTCCAGCAACAAAGCCGATTGTCGCGTTTTGCAAATATATCGCGACGTAGAAAAATTATGACAGATGTAAAAAGGCTTTGTCCTCTTGAGCGCATTAAGGACACAGCTCATTAGAGCCACCCGGCACCCACCCCGCACCGCCTCGTCGCACGGCATCCACTCGTTGTCGACAGGTAATCCACGGGTGGACGTCGCGTTATCACCAATAAACGTCCCACGGTCAACCAGTGGACCCCACGCGGTCAACGAGTGAACGCCGAGTGGTCAACGAGTGGACGCCGCTTGGTCCAAGAATTTTCGAGTAGTCTTTTAATAATTGGCACTAGGTCTTCACAAATTTTACAAACCGTGAATTGGCAATCATAGCTATCGCGCTTGATGAAGAAGAAAATAAAAGACGCAACAAAAAAAATAAATCATCGCCAAGTATCGTATCAATCGCGGGCAGCGCGCGGTCCACTCGGGACCCGCGCGTAAGCAACGCCCAGTCAACGCAAGGCAAGCATTCGAGCAGCGAGTTGTCACCGAGTGGTCCACCCGCCGTCCGCGCGTGATGGGCTTATAACCGAGGCGATCTGGTGACGCTACGCAGTTGATATAGTGAGCGCATGCCCATACAATTCCATATAAAGAATACTAACCGCAGGAGGCGAGTCGGTGCGGAGTGGGTGCCGGGTGGTTGTAATGAGCTGTGACCTTTAGTCATGGCATTAATAAATGTAAATTCCTCCTAATTAAACGGACAAACAACGCTAATCCGAGACCGGCGCTGTACAACTTCTAATACAAACAGTCATTAGTTACCGGCTCGTATAGGCCTACGCAATATAATATTCATAATTAAGCCCCGCTATTATTTTATTGAGGCAATTTCGCCCCATCAAATCGCAGTCAAATAAGAACAAACATGAGTAATGTGGATCTATAAAAGTAAATTATTATTATAACTGATAATAAAGTGCTGTCCGTGGATTATCTGTGCAGATAATAAATGGTCCCGTGGTGGGTTTACAACGCGAGCACCGAGCGATAATTCCATCCCGACGGATTGGCAGTAAAGGCGAGGCGTTGAGAATTTATAAAAGTCAAAAACTCGTAAATCCGAGCGCGCGTCCGACGCATCGCAGTTAAAATAAAACTTAATCACTGTTGACATTTGACGAACACCTGGCCCCGCGGCCACTACCATTAAATAATTCAAAATTAATGTACTAATTAAATATGTTCCTGTCCGCATTGAGTCATCACGCTGGGGTGTTTCCATAAGATTAATTTGAAAGATTGACTTATGGAGGTTTCGCGCGTCGCGCTTCTCCTGCCTTATTTATGACGACTTGCATTATTCAAATTTGATGAGACGTAATTACTCAAAACAACCATAAATCACTCGTTTTATAATACGGTGTTTGGCCGGTTTAGAAATCGTTCCGGCTCGCACCGCTTTATCGAACTGCGATGAAGTCATTGACGTCGTGTTATTTGTATCTAAGCATGTCTTTTAAGTATATAATGATGTTTTATCCAATGAAAGACGGATAGCAGGAATTATAAAAGATGAGATTCTTAATTGTATGAAATAAGAATATAATTCGAGGCATAGTTGTAGAGAAATAGAATCCGAGAAGGCAATTTTGCCGTAAAGGCACTTGGAAGACGAAGCAATAAAAAGCAATAATTCATTTTCGTTATGCCATGTATGGGTGATAATTTCACATTGAGTCCACGTCCCGAGACTTCGGTGCGACAATTCAAAATTACGTCGGTCGTATATCACTCATTGTGAGTGGCACAAAGCGCTCCCAGCTACCACTGGCTACCAGCCAACACCGCGACACCCATTCACACAATGGACAAAGACATTTGTTTTCAAACTCCAGAAAAAAGCACCGAAAATAATTTCGTTTTAAGTGATCTGTCCATAAACAACAAAAGGGCGATCGGAGCGTTGGAAACTGGGAATCCGTCGATAAATATGATCTCGGTCGCCACCGGTTCCTCGGCCGGCTTAATCGTCTCATTTCAGTTTCACAAAACGCGCTTTATCTCGAAGACAATTCAAACGCCACAAAACCTAAAACGCTTATCTAATTGAGCATTAAATATTTCGTCGAGGGCATTTTATATCGGCTTTATTTTCGGTGTCGATCGTTTTATACGTTTTATCCACCCACGACGTCGGAATCTCGGGTGCGTGTACGATACACACCAAAACAGGAAATATTTGAAAAAAGGTCGGGTTTTATTGGCCGAGTTACCTGCCATTAGGAGCTACGTTAGGTGTAAACGTGGCTTCCGTGGATCTTGTACGAGTGCAGTGGAATCGCTAAACTACACTGCAGGGGGTTCGCCGCGGGAACTCGGACCATATATTTTCTATTCTCGACTCGACAATGACGCGACGAATAAAGGCCTCACTATTGTGCCGTTGTCATCGTTTTTGTTAATACGATCCTTGAGGTTTACACCACAATGAGATGAAGTTGTCGCGTCCGAATGTCAATGGTGTGACAACGTGTAAATTAGTAATTATTGGTGTCGCGTCCGGGGGGCCTTTGTGTGTTCGCATCATAATAATGCAGGCACTATTTATTTCTTGGGGACTGATGAGTTTCGGGTATCACATTTGCGAGTGTACGTTTTTTATTTATGGAGTAGCGTTGTGACGAGCTCCCGCGGGGTCGAGTCGGTTTTTATGCTCCTCAAATAAGCGTAATTGCAATATATTAAAAGATTGTAGGTATATTGTGTATTTGCCCGGTCCTTAATATGCGTTCCGTGCGATTCGCCCGCCCTGCCTTTAATAAAGTAGGTAATATGCTCTAAATGCACACGCATATAACATAAATTTTGTTATCCACTTGTTCTTTTTATCATGTGAAATGATTACGACGGTGGTCCGAGCCGTGTGCTATATCTGGCTTTTTAATTTAGAAAAATGGTACTTGCTTTTATAGTTTGTAAGCTCGCATACAATATCAATGTTTATTTTTTGCTCTAGGCATTTTGTTTTATGATTGTCGATGGTTAATACTTTAGTGTGTGCGTAAGAACTGTATATCATTTGCGTTCAGGTACTAGAATTGAATGATTTAATGTTTTAAATTAATATGAGTGGCTTTGTGTCTCCCTGAATTATTAACTGCAATCTGTTCTTGTGTAAGCCGACTTGTAAATGATTCCACTGCCTTGTCTTCAGCCTCGCTGAGAGACAGTCTTCCAATAACTTTCTCGTAGGCGACACTAAAATTCACTTCATTTAGAAATGAAATTGTACCGTAAATTAGTTTTAGAACATAAATTGTTTCTTATATTTCGTGTAATCTTGATTTTGTTACGACCGCCTGAGGTCACGCGACCCAACCTAAGTTTTTTGTTTACGAGCGACATTAGTGTTGTGTAAACACACGGGTACCTAATTGCGATTTGTTACCAATTTTGTTCTTCATGAATATTTTATAAGTTAAATGTTTTATGATATCTCGTTTTTAATGGAAAACGCCATTTGTATCAACAATAGATTTGTTGCAGTAGTTTCGATGAGATTTCAAAATGTTGTAAAATGGTTTTTATCTGATTTGTTAGCTTATTATCGATACTCATATTTCATAAAAAAAATGAAAAAGACTAAGTTAAGTACTTCTACTTCTGTCTTAACAGATTTTTTGTGTGTAATTTTATTTTTAATTTTTTTAAGGATTTACCTAACTAGAAAGCAAAGATAGTTTTTTTATATTCATCTAGAAGTCATTTTTATTGATCCATTGTTTTAGTATAAAAGAGGTATATTTGTAGACGTTTTTCAGAGAAAATTTACCACCCAAAGTCAAGAGCAGTCAACTTGACCGCTAACAGACACTTAAAACACAGCTTGTACTATTCATTAACGTATTTCAAACACGGGTCAATAACCGGAGCAAATATGACGTAGGTACACACATACAAAGTATAGATATATTATAATCGTGCCGAATCCAAAATGAGAACGAATTAGCTCGAAATACCACAGACCATGCTCTTAATTCAAAAGATAACCCCCTAATGCTTGCCCTGAACTGTGATCCCACAAAAGCATTTTCATATTACTCATTTTTATTGACAGATTTAATTTAAATTCGATATCTGATTTATGCGATGTTTACACTCACGCTAAAAAGCTTTGTTGCAAAAACTTATTAATAAACGGAAAAAAATGAATGTTAGCGACAGAATTGAATCACAAAACTACCTTTTTTTGCTATTATAGCGAATAATTCTTGTTGTGCCGAACAGATGTTCGCAGGCTCATAATAAGGCGTATCGCGTACAAAGCATCGAAATCGGACACCGGAGATAGGGCAGCCCCGATCTGACGACAAAATAACACTATACCGGTCCCAAACTTGATTGCCAAGCGAATAGCGACCTTACGATCTCAGTGATAAAGTCCCTCTACATCTTAAGTCTCAACGAAACTAAATAAAGCAATGCGTTTAAAAACATTTTAATTTCGAA
Organism: Plusia festucae; assembly: GCA_950381575.1. Lineage (NCBI taxonomy): Eukaryota > Metazoa > Arthropoda > Insecta > Lepidoptera > Noctuidae > Plusia > Plusia festucae. Next base: position 12,236,517 of record OX494434.1, read on the forward strand.
GTGTACCTTTATAAATGTATGTTATTATTTTAAATTGAAAACTAAGTCTTTATACTGTTTATAATACTTAATACGATGTATTAAGTAAGTAAAACTTGTAAAAGGGATTATTGCCTGCATTTTATCCCTAACCTATTGAATTCAGTTGTGCAACCAGTATTGTGAGGCTAATGGGTATCTATTTGCTGATTTATATCTATTGATAATAATCTACATCCATTCAAATCAACTAAATGGATTCGACGCTAGCGCAATTGTGAACCGGTGTTTATGGGGCATAAAAACACGTTTTTTTTTATCGATAAACTATTGAGAATCGATGCGGAATTAAAATCGGATTATGATCTCATTGATCAAAATGTAAACTTATATTTTTAAATAAAGAAAATTATAAAAGAAGCTATTTTTAAAAACGGAATTGAAAAATGTAAAAAAGAGTTATCGACAAACGGGAACTCGAACGTCACTCGACCTCATGTAATTGATCAAGGATGTTTTATCTTGATGAGTCCTTTATATGTGCCCCCGACTCGCTACCCTCCCGTTGAATACAGATAAAATCTTTAAAAAGGGTTGCCAACTAAAGATATCACTTAATTTGTAGCTTCTCTTTGTAACTGGAATTAGGGATTTATACAAAACACATCTTTTTGTCCACCGTTGATCTTTGCAGGGTTGAATGCAAACTGTACGAGTCGAGATTTTCGATTGAGTTTTTTAAAGATTAGCCTCTTAAACGTCTCAATGCTCTGTAATCTGTTTCCTTAGTATTTTAGAAGGGTATTTAGGGCTTACCTTCTTAAGTTCTTTTTAATGTTTTGTTCTTTTTTTTTCGCTATATCAAAATTGAGACAAATGAATGACGCGTGTACCCAAAACCGTTTTTGCATTTACTGTTCAGTTTTTGTTAGCGAAGGTGACAACAAAAACGTGATTCGTGTATTAACTCGTCAACCTTTGTCAGTCGTTTGGATTTAATTAATTTAATAACTTACCTCTGTCCACTATTTTTCCGAATAAGTTTTTTCCTCTGAGAAAGTTTCTTGTGGAGCAGTTCCATCTTCTGTATTTGAACTGGTGTTGGCACTCCGCGACAGCCATGCTGGCGCCTTTTGCGACTGCTGATAATACTCCAGGGTTTTCTCTGGCTAGTCTTCTTTGTTTCCGCCTGAGTGTGGCGTGAACAGCTGGATCCATGTACAGAACTCCAGGTGAAATAGGTGACAGATTATTTGGCTCCCCGGCTTTGGCTATACCCCTAAAACAAAATAGGATTTATTACAAAGGGATCCTTAAGAATTGCTAATCAAGCATCAACAAAAAACAAATCTTATTGTCCAAAAGCGATAAGATTCACTTTTGTCACTGTAAAGACAATGCCTGGCGTTCGAAAAACTTAATAAAGAAAAACAACGAAAATAAACACAGCCCGAACGCCACTTAAGGCAATGGGTGCAACTCGAAATGAAATGCTCATTTGAAAAGGTAAAGACAACAAACAATTGACGACCGAACTGTCAATCCGCAGACGTTTAGATAAATATTTGCGTCGCGCATTAATCCTTGAGGGCCCAGCGGGTAAACACGGGCTGAGAGCGATCGAGATCACGGCCTGTTGACTCGGCCTCGCTTGACGAACATATTCGGCCCACAGTAAAAAAAGGCCTCGGTGCACTCTCGCGCGGTGCGAGCAGTTGGAACGCTGGAAATCGTATTACTTTTCTATTTGCTTTTCTTTGTAGTCGAGTGTTACGTAAATATGAACGTGTTCGTCGGAAATTCTCGTTTCCTTCGAGAATTCATGGAGGCGATGGTTTTAAAATTTTTGTTCTACTTTTTAAAATAATAGACAAAGAGATGAAACGGATATATGGATGATAGTTTAAGCCGTCGGCTATGCTGTGATGACGTCTCTATTTCGAAACACGCGTGGGAGAATGTTTGGTAATTATTTCGTGACTACTCTGTACATAAACACATTAGCGACCTCTTTATATGGTTAAAATATAGGCGTCAACACTTTACGTATTACATTATTAGTAGCATAGAAGACTGGCGGGTAAATTTTATTACTGTCAACATATTTATAATTATAATAAATGGATAATAACTTTACTTTTAACAGCGATTAATACATTTAAAAAACTAATATAAACTTCATTTGTACATGTCAGAACTTCAGAACAGTATTCAAAATTCAAATAAGTATGTTCGCTTTTTAAACATGTCAATAATTCAGAGACAGACAAGTGAATAGAATTTAGATTATTCATGACATAAATCAGTCCAATCTGAAATGCGTATGCGCTGGCAATCAAATGTATAGAATAAATCCGTATGTAGGTGCAATAAATTGGTGTCCAGTTATATTGACACCCACGAACGGTTTAAAACAAAAACGAGGGATAACCATATTTGCCTGACCATAATATAAGGTCCTTTGCACTTGCCACGTTGGTAGAAACTCAAATAGTGGTTACACAAAGTCCTCGGGGAAAAAAATCTGAATGGCTTTCACGAACAAACGTAATGTTTGCACAGCGATAAAGCCTGTGTGAATGTGTCAAAATATTATCTCTGGAGCCTTGTGTCTCCTTGTTTGAGTAATTAAAATACGTTCCTCTGCCTTTTGGTGCTTTACTTGTCGATGTTTTTAACCTTTTGGTAGATCTGTTTTTGTTTTTTCGTGGCTTTTTGTTTTGCTACCAATAAAGAAATGCTAACATAGCTGATTTTGAAATAGCGACTTGTTTTAATTTATACAAAATTCTGGACTTCATTAAAACTATGATAATCCGACATTGTGTTTCATGAATTAAATATTACACGCTCTTCCAGAATAAATGTTTAATATTGCTTTTTTACCAATTGTAAACGTTAAATTAAATTAAGCTTCATAAGAACTCCAAAAGGAGTGAAACAAAAAGTTAAAAATAAAGATCAATGCGACCGCATATTTCCTTGATACAACTTCCTCGCAATTTGGATTTAGCAACACATGTCCTTAAAATGGAAGACTTCATTCGCCGCACACGTCCTGCATACGAATAAGACCTTTATTATTTAATTTGTTGGCTCTTGCGAGGCGTCAAAATATCAAACTTTATAAACCAATTTAACTGTACCCCTTAAACTGAAGAAAATTATTGCGATCACAACGCGAGGAAAGTGTCTTGTAACTTAGGTCGGTGTTATCAGTGGTATCATGACGCCGGCACGCGATTTCGAGCGTAATGTAATATGGACTACGAGTGATGAATACGAATGAAGTGAGGTGTGGCGATTTCTTTTTTGCTTGAGGCAATGTACGGAGATTTTATGTGCTACAGTTGGATATTAGCGCCCGAGGGTAAAATCGTTTCGACCACTGCGTATATTTTAAACGGCCTAGTAATTAAAACTAAGAGAGAGAATCAATTATATTGATTATTTTCTCCAGAGTACCGTTGCGGCTATTTCTCATTCTAGAATAGTTTATTTATTTTACAACTTTAATTGATAAAATAAAAATAAGACAACTTTTAAATAATTATCATTCTGATTTCAAATAAATAATGAAGTTGCTCATAAATTCGCGGCAATTCACGCTTGAACAAACTATTTAAACTTTAAATAAAGAATTGCGACATTCATTTTGATCTTATTTTAAATTTAACTCATTTCTTGTCTCTGTCTGTGAGTTTATTTTTAATTCTGTCCACGTTAATAGTGTGGGCTTGAGAGGAATGGTACCGATATACCATCTTCCGGCAGCTGCCTAAAGAGCTAAGTGCTCGCCTTTATAATTCATATTACCTTGATAAGATTTATAGTTGAACTTGTTCACTTTATACCGTTGTGTAAAATTATATTTTAAAACAAAAAAATATGTTGTATGTTAATTGTGGTGCCTATTAACGTCTTGAATGTCATTACGGTATCTATTTTTGATGATAAATGTACAAAACAGCAGAAATAAGGTGTGTTGAATGTTTTTTTCGGCCGTTTTGTCCAGTTACCGAATTTATAATAAGAGTTATTAGTTTATATTAATCTTTATAAAGCTATTATGTTTGACGTTGTATTGATTAATACTAAAGCTGATGAATGCAAAGAAAATGAGATTAAAGATCTCATTGACGGCTAAACATTAATATTTATTAAAATTTCATTATTTATTTCTCGCTGACATTGGTATTGTAAAATGAAAACTAAAAATGTGTTTTATTACATTATGATGGATTAAAATTCTTATTTTTAAACAAGGTAAGCCACTATTAACACAATTCACGTAACTTTTACGAGTGTTTCTGTAGAAAGTGGTTAAGAATTCGGTTGGAAGTATTCACGCCTCCGACGGGTCGCGACCGATTGTATCGCGGACATTTTGATTGCTCTTATACGTGTTTAAATGTTAAAATAGAAAGCTCTTATGCTTTAATTTTTTTATTAAATATTCACGAATTAAAATAATTAAAAAATAAACATAAAATTACGGTTTATGAAAAAAATACAAAATGTTTTTATTTTTTATCGCAATTAAAACTTATTTTTCGCCATTTAATAGAAAATAATAAAGCATTTTAAAATAAATCAACTTAACGACATTATATACATAGTATGTGTATGTAAATAGTAAGTATGTATATTAAATATTGAAGAATTAAAATAAAAAAATGATTATGTATTATAGTTCTATTATGCATGAAAAAAATACAAAATGTCTTTATTTTTATCGCGCTTTAAATTTATTATTCCTCATTAAATACAAAATAATAAGGCGTTTTACAATAAATCAACTAAACAACATAATATACATTTAAAATAGTAAAATATACTTATTATAACGATTTTATTCACGAATTTACAATTTTGAACGAATGAAGTATAAAAGCAGCGTCGCGCGTTCTCCGTCGGCGGGACAAAATCTCGCGTTTTTAAATACATAATGTTATTATTATATTATTTATATTACAAAATTAATGATTTAATTATAATGATATTATTACACTTTATATAGAATATAAAATTTTTAGTACCGTACCTACCAAATGTATTCAGTAATATTTTTATTTTATTTTTTTGTAATCGCTTTTTTTTAGTGTTTATCTTCTTTAGTACTACATTCGTGACGTTTATTTATATCTAAAATTAATTATTCAAACAGATTTAGTTTATTTGTGTAACGCAATAGCACGCGCCACTGTTTGTTGACATTGTTAATAACTAGATAATGTAATTAATACGCATATAAATTTTATAGACGTGACCTAATGCCTAAATTTAAAATTATCGACTATAATTAAAGACTATATTTTTTAACGTTACATGTAACCTTTTGACAACACTATTCGGATTTCATTCTAAATAGATTTGTCAAACACTTAAAATATATTTGTTTTATTTATCTAGTCTTTAGAGTTTAGTCTAGCTAAACTTAGTTAGCTACCTTCAAGACACACATTTGATGTGTCGACTCTGCGTAGACATAATTAAGGGGACTCCCTGGACCGAAGTAATTAAGTGTCAATAAAGTATTTCCTGCAATATTTGTTAGCATTAGACAAGTTATATTAAATAAAGAGTTATGTCAGGCCAGATATTAAAAAGAAACATGTCTAAGTTAAGAAAAAAATAATTCAATAAATCACAAATTGTTATAATTCCACCCGTGCGACAATAACGGTCATTTAAAGCTGATTCTTAATTTAAAACGAGCTTAACTAAATTCAAAAATTATGACATTCATAAAAATAATAATTTTGACAAAATGTAATTTTAAATTTAATTTAAACAAAATTGTTAATTTAAATTGTTTATTAGTACCAATCGTAAATAAATGTTTGCGTTCCGGTTGCTGTTGCGTTGCGTTTTTAATATCAAGGTAATTAATATTGCGTTTGATACATGGCTAATTGGCGCGATATTTATGTGTTCCTTTATAATGTTTACACTTAATTAATGAGTTGAGACTTTTATATAATTATTAAAAATACGGCTGTTTTGTGCGTGCGTAAATGATTTAATTTAAATAGCTTACTCTCAAGTTTTAAACGGTAGGATTTATGGTAATTAAGTTTTGTTAAAATAAACTTGATTTAAACTTACGGATTGTTGTTATAATTATGACCATTGAACTTGAAAGAAAGAAGGAATACTGATAAACTGTATTTGTTTCTTGTTTCTTATCATTCTATCACTATCAATCATTATTAATATTGGATAGTGGCTATTTCGGTAATACGTATTAATTTATCCATCTGATATTCGAATTTTAGACAACAATTTATAATTTAATCATTATTATTATTTTTTATCGACCCCTCTCAACTAAATAAAATGGTGACTTATTTTTAGAATATAAATTTTTATTCTCAATTAATTAAGTAAGCAATAATATATTTCTAATTGTAACAACTTTATATATATGTACCCATATTAACAAATAAATAAATTATGTTTTTTTTTTTACAATAAATTGGTATATTTTGACCTCTATGATTCTTTACTTTAATAATATTTTATTTGGTCGTATCTAGAACATTTCGAAGTCTATTACAGGAGATTAGTTGGGTCGCATACCAGAAGCATATGATAGTGTATGCAAATACAACTTGATGCTCCTGTCAGTCACAGAGAGCAACGGGAGGTGACAGAAACTGTTATTTTGGACTAGTTAAATCTAGCAGTTGACTAAATAATCTAGTTATTATAGCAATAAGTTTTAGTTGTATTTAGAATTTATTGCTTATTTATGGTGCGTGGTTAAAATGTCAATGAGTTAGTTAAGTTGAATACATTAGTCATACTTTATAAATTATTGATGTTAATGTTTTTTCACATGTAAGCTTAAGGTAAAATATTATTACATCGACATTTGTTACTATCATAAAATCTTATAGTTTAGCTTCAAGTATAAATAGTTTATTTACTTGGCTTAAAGATTATTAACTTGTTGTTACTTATAAAACTTATTAAATAAAGAATTTAAATAAAAATACCATTTTTATCAATAAGTTAAAAGATTTCCTTATAAGTAAATGTTATTATAGTATAAAAGAATACCTAAATGATAAATAAAATATTATTACACATTTACACACATACTTATACATTAAATATATACATATATATATACAAACCATGCAATTAATAAACCTAAGATATATGATTATGAAATAAATAAATAAAATAATAATAAAAAACTCCAAAAAACCTAACTACTTAACTAATAATAATAATACATAGAATATATTATCATATTAAACACTCAGTGCTCTTCCTCCTCTCTACTACTATATTTATATGCTGTGCCCGACAGGGTCCATAATTGTGGCTAACTATAAACCCTACAACCTGTATATACATTATGGTACGCAATAAAGAATTGAGAATTGAGAATATTTGTTCTCATTTTACTATCTACTAACAGGTATTGGAATTTATCTACTCGAATGCTCGTCAAATTATGGAACCAATTAAAATGATTTTATGGACAACCCGTTAAAAACAGAACAAGCAATTCGTACAACGTACTACAGTATTAAGTTTTAGTGCGCTATTATCGATTTCACACTAGTACGCAAGTTTTATGCCTCGTTTGATAGTCTGCTAATTATTTCGAACCCAATTTATGTCGGACATCTGGTAAGGTATACAATGTTGTAGGTTGTGTTATGCGGAAGGTACGATACACAAATTGCTCACACTGTCGTATAGTTTACGACACCAGCACTTTATAAAACTCAAACATTTACACTGTTTTACAATGAGAAAGGTAGTTTTTAGTGGCGATCGTCAGCTATATTTCCAATGTGACTTCAACTACTCATATAAACACGATTATTTCGACGTCTACATATAATTTTGACTGTGTGTTATGATACAGACTACGATAGATCTATACATAGAGGTAGAGGGTAGAATTTTGACGTAACAAAATGTCAACAAACACATACCCACGTGAACAGGGTGGTTCAAAGATGAAAACAAAACCAAAACAGACACGGCACTCACCACCACATGCTGCCGCGTCCCCTGCGAGGTTTGTTGGCGGCTTCGCACGTGAAACACAGCACGATCACAAATAACCACAGGCACTTCATAATGGGCGGACCCCGCGAGCGTGAGCGGCGCTTCAACTCTCGGTTACGTCTGGCAAGCGTCGCCGGCCAGCCATCGAGGCGGGGTCGGTCCAAGTATTGGTGGGAGGTATCTACCTGTCACACCGCCCGATTGGTCTCGCACTTCTGTTTTTTTTTCTTAACAAATCTTTGACGTGTTTAGGTCATTAGGTTATATGAGATAATTTGTGTAATTGGATTGCTGGGCACATAGTTCTCACAAGGATTAGTTGACATTTTTGTTTTATCATTGCGCATTTTTATCGGACCTTACAGTAACAAGAAAAACCACAAACTAAACAAAAGTTTATAGTTAGTTTTCATTAACAATTTACTATTAAAGGTTTTTTTTTTCGTAAAGTCCGTGGCACGCATATTAAGTTACCATGTTTAATTATTAAGTATCGAAATGAATAAACTTTGCATAGGTACCTATATCAGTTGGGTACTACACCAGAAGTATTTAATGCAATTACAATAATAATGATAAGTACTTGTTTTAATAATACTTGTTTTATTAATTACCTATTGCATACTAAATTCAAGTAGGTACTTCTTGTATTAGAAACATAAAATTCTGAATTTCTATTCATACTAAAATATTTTTGTTGGATCAATGCAATCAACTATATAAATAAGTTAACATGGGATTCTAAACCTTATCGCTGTAATAAAAAGACTGGCTACTGTATGTATTGGTCTCATTTAGTAGGTTAAGCATTTAGGTATTATTTTGCATATGCGTTAACTTCTGAGAACCGTAGGTACCTATGTTGTTAGTATTACGTACACTTTGTAACACTATGTCACATTCAGGTACCTGGAATAGCATTCGAAGATTCTCTGAATTGAATAGTGTTTCCATTTAAGTTTAAATATTTAGATGGTTACCAGAACTCAACATATTAGAGTGTATTTATTCTATTATGTTGTCCATACTAACAGTATACTGTATAGAGAAGTAGTATATTTCTTAGTTTGTATGTAAAAGTTAATCACTGAAACAAATGAAGCGATTTAAAAATTCTTTCATTTTCAGACGTTATTAGGGTATTGTAGAGTGTAATTGGATAGGTATTACATTGAAATTAAATGTATATGCAGGCAAAGTCGAAAGCACAACCTTGTAGTACAAACAATAATTTTAACTGACAGCAATTGCATGTTTAAGTTTTCTTTTAGGGACAATGATTATATTTTAAACTTAATAAAATTTCTTATTATTTCCAATCCTAAATATTTTTTTTTAAATCTACGTTTATTAATTTAAATCATAAAATAACATACATTCCAACATAAAACCAAGTTTAGTTCACACGTCTTGTGAGTCAGCGTTTCGCGCGGTGGGAGGGGCGATGCCGCGTCGACCAATCAGCGGCCGGCGGCGCTGCGCCCGCGCATACACACCGCGACCACGTGCGGTGTGAGTCGTGCGCCCACGCGACGGTCTCTGGAAATTGCATGATAAGAAATAAACTTTTAAACACCCATACACAAACTTTATACTAAATGTTATGAATATGGTAAATACAGTATGGATACAACATGGGGGGCAATAAATTAAACCACACATTATTATAGTAGGTCAAAATTTATAACCTAATTTTTTAAATTTTTTACTATTTTTAACTTTATGCACGGTTATAAAAATAAAGTATAATGGCGGACTTAACGCCTTGGGCATTTTCTACCAGTCAAAAAAGGGCGGTGTAGGGACCAACATGGTATGTGCGGTAACATCGAATGAGGTAGTAATGTATGATATAAGAAAAAATACCTAATATTACATACTTCCATATTTAGTACTAACTGTTTCCCGCAGCTCCGCCCGCGGTCTTTTTTTTTTTATATAACTATGATAAAAGCTATCCTATCTTTCACGTTGGATCAAACTGCACACGGTGTGCAAATTTGATTAAAATCCGTTCAGTAGTTTCGGAGTTCATCCCGGACAAACATCGTGACACTAGAATTATACCTATGTACCTAATAGAAGATGTAACAATGTTTATTTTCTTTAGACTCCGTAGCTTTGTCTCTGTTCAATATTAAAGGAGTCAAAATCATTAGACTATTGACTAATTTGTAATTATTCTAGACGAAAACCTTAACCTTATTTGTATATATGTATAAATAAATGTGGACAACATCACATTCATTGCTCCGATTCCAAAGTAAGTAGCTAAAGCACTTGTGTTATGGAATTAGAGACAACGAAGGTACCACAAACACCCAGACCCGAGACAATGTAAAAAAGTATTTTTTTCTACATTGACCCATCTGGGGATCGAACCCGGGATCTCAGCGCTGGCGACACCTTGAAAATCGGTGATTACGCCACTAGACCACGGAGGTCGTTAAAAGAAGATAAAAGGCAGTATTTTCAAAACCATTATTTAGTAAGAACTCATTGAATATGTTGACCGTATTAAGGTACTGTACTTTAAAAGAAAAAGGAAACCTTTAATATGAGTTGGTTGTCTATCTATTTTTACTAGTACAGTCACCAGCAAAAGTATATGATGAATTGAGTTGATAACTTTTGGAGTCAAAACTGATCATGAATATATGGCAACTATACTAGTAGAAAATGTTTGGTATAATTTACAATCACCTCGACGCAACACAGTTCTGACGCGAACTCCGTTCATTAGTATTGAATTTCTGATTTTGATCATCTACTTTTGCTGTTGACTGTACACACGTTAGTAATGGAATACATTAGAAAACATATATCAATTATCATAATGACGTTATGTAATTATATCTACTATTGTTAATTATAGCCTCGTTAGGAATAAAGCACGTGTGGCGTCGACTTCAAACACTTTCTAACTATTAATTAGTCATTGGTTAACTGAGTTAATAAAATAACATACAGAAAAAGTAAGAGCTAAAAACGAATGGTACGTTATCAATTTTTTTTTTAGTTTAAGAGTCTTGTAAACCCCTCATACTAAGCTAAATTGCTTGTTACGAGTGGGTTCACGTCGGTAGTGTAATAGGTGGGAATCGAACCCGCAACCACATGATCGCAAGTCCGACGCCCTAATCCGATAAATGTTTTGAACCGGTTATAGCCTAATGGCTATTAGGCTGCAGCCGCGTCAGACAGAGTAGGACAAATTGAGAAACACTCCCTCTTTTATAAGTCGGTTATAATAGCCTAAAAACAATCCTCCTTAATAAAGATCGCTAAAAGAAAATTAAGATAAATCAATAGAGTTTAAATATTTCAGCGTTTGTTCAATTTCTTCTTAACAAATAGAGCCTACTATAATGTACCTCTCCTTTATACACATAAACGAACAATACTTTACCTAATTATGTATTGTGTGGGAATATACGGTCTACATTTTTCGTAGAAACACGTTCGTTATACATAAAAATGTTCACGGCTGCTACGGATCTACGCATCAGGCGGGTCCTTATAAAGACATCAACGCGGGCGGTCTACGGTATGTAAACAATTTGCACCCGTATTTATAGTCTGATATCAATACCGTTTAGTATAATATATGCGCATATTAAGTATTATTTTACTAGAGAATTGAATGGACGTCCGATAGGCTTGAAGCTTATATTCCACTTATATAGTTTATTAATTTAATAGATGAACTACTTAAAGGTGCCAAAAATTTGCTAAAATATTGGCAGTATATTTTTTATTACATATTATTATATTTGTGCTGAATACAATTAAATTATATTTAATCTTGTTCACAATAATTTATTCTTAAACTAACACATGTGTGTCCTTCTAACCTACTTAAACTTTACACATAAAAATACCTAATGGCAGAAAAATACAACGTACAGTCAACAGCTAGCAAAGTAGATGATCAAAATTAGAAATTCAATACTAATGAACGGAGTTCGCGCCAGAACTGTGTGGCGTCAAAATAATTCAAAAGTATGTAATTGTAAATTATAAGTACCAAACTTTACTACTATAATAGTACATTTGCCATAATAATATATTCGTGATCAGTTTTGAATCCAAAAGTTACAAACATACAATTTAGATATATAAGTAGATATATACAATCTTAACATAAACTAAAATAATAAATCATATACATACACACAGAAAAAAATAAACAAACATAACTACCTAATTAAAATCTAAAAACTAAAAAATGGCGTCAAAATCATCTACGTTTGCTGTCGACTGTACTAAAATCCTTCGACACATAAATAAAACATAATTCTGTCTATAAACATGACAAGACGAGACATCACTTAAGTTTCAAGTACTTGAAACAAAAACGCATCGGTTTCGAGTGCTTCGGAAATCGACAAAAACTCGGCACGTGTCGTTTCCGTGTCACAATATGGGAGGCTAATTGCATATCTGTGTTTAGTTCAAAAGGTCACGTTTGTGAGGGTTAGTCAGACCATGTGGTGCAAGAATGTTGCAATTGATTTGGATGAGGAAGCGACGAGGAAAAAATTAAGGAAGAAATAAAATATTCTATCTTTATCATACATAGTTTAACATGGTTTATTAATATATTGTTTTCTGAGGTTTACGCGAATGTTAGACATTGAAATAAAACTACTTTAAACTAAGTCTGCCTGTCACCATGACACCTGCAAAGGTGTTGAAACGTCGGGAACTAAAATCAAAATAAACCGCGATAGAATCCGTTTAAAGTAGTTTTATTTCAATGGTTTGTTAATAAGTAATTATCTCAGCCCGAATCACGGTGTCGGCGGCCAATCTCAAGTGAGATTAGCCATGTACTCAGGAAATAATAGTACCTACACAAGTGTGCGCGCAGACCAGGGGCACTCTCATAGTCCAATGGGACGGCAGACCGACACTAGACCAAAAGGTAGACCAGATTGTACATAGTATGTCGTGGTGGCCTAGCGATTCAATAACTGGATTAGTAAGCACATAGTTGCAGGTTCGAACGCAGGTGACTACCAATGTGCCTTTTTTAAAGTTATATGTACTTTTTTAATCATTCTTAAAAATTGGCAAACGGTGAAGGATAACATCGTAAGGATACCTGGATTCCAAAAATTGGAATCCAAAATCTTAAACCCCCAATGATCAAGCGTGGTGATCAAAGCTCGTTCCTTCTCTATTTGAGAAGAAACCTGTGCCCAGCAGTAATTTACAGGCTGGTATTAGTATATAAATTATTATAGTTTGTGACACAAAAGTGTACAAAAATTAGACACTATATCCCACTGCTTCTTGCATACTTATAACATTACAAATGATTTTTTATGAAATTTCAAATAAAATTTTATGCTAATGAAATTACAGATTTTTATTTTCATTTTGTATTCCATCGTGTTCTTATATTATAGATAGTTTTCTGGAATTCAAATATAGTTCATACGCTGCCAGGGTGATCCGAGAATATTGAGACAAAGATTAAGGAATAGCTACACATAAAGAGCTATTTTAGTTTACTTTAATATGATAGCACGAGATGACCAAGACTACTCCACTCAGTAAACTTACATGCGACAGTTAAAAAACAAACAGCACAGACAATTATGAAAACGATTGTCACAAAATAAGCATAAAAGCTCCCACTTCTGTATAATATAATAAGGCTATAGATTTTAGTAGCACCTAATTTTAACGGTACCTCAAACTAATAATTAAAACATACAAAATTTAAACGTCCACATTGTTACAACTCAATGGCATTCCTCATGCTGACAAAATCATACCATAATTTTTGGTAGTCACGCTAAATTCTCTTAATTTGCCAATTGAGAAATACATACACCTTATCCTGATGTTATAAGGTCTACAATTGCTTGCGTTTTTTCGTCCAAGCGTAAAACTTCATTCAGTGAAACAGAAGTGTGTTGGACAATGGTTACCGTGAAATTAAGACTAGTGGAAATGAATAAACGCTCATTACGAGCAGTTGGGTATTGTTGAGTAATTTTGTACAAACTTTTACCTACACAATTTTCCACCTTAAACTCAACAAAATTAGAGTTCAATTTGCAATGGTTTTGTTTTTGGTAGCTCTTCACGGATGACCGAATCTCGAATCTTTCGTGAACAAACAATAGGGGTGGCGAACATAAATTCAGTGTGTTTTTTCATAGATGGCGTTGTTCATGTGTTTTATGGTACATTGTGATCAGTGAGTTGAATTGATTAGCTTTGTTGGAGATTGTGAATGAAATGCCTCAATGTATGTGGAACATCAGCTGCTTGGCGCACGTCACTGATAGCTGTTTTTGTAAGACTTACATAAGTAATGATTTAGTGACATAAGTAATGATAGAGTGGGGTGTGAGTCATTCAGTATAAATTTGAAAAATAGGTGGGTAGTATCTTCATTTAATAATGTTTCATGATAACTTTGTCTGGCGAATTCATAAATATGTACCATTTATATAAGACAATACATTCAATTATTCCAATATAACATTATTAATAAAATCTTGGGACAACTCACACACGGTAATCTGATCCAAAACTAGGCAGAACCTGTACAATGGCAACCATACCACTGATAAACATACTTATATATTTCTAATTACATACATATTATAGATAAATAACACCCAGACACAGAACAAAAATGATCGTGCTCATTACACAAAGATTTATCCTGGATGGGAATCGAACCCACGACCTCCGGCTTAGCAGTCAGGGTCACTAACCACTAGACCAACAGGCCAGTCATAGCTGTAGTAGTATTTAACTGCAAAACCATCAATTTTTTCCATAAACAAAATTAATATGTATATACAACCAATTAAGTTGCCACCCCATATTCTACAGTGACAGAAATAACGCGAAAAAAACAGTTTAACGAAACGTTTAGTCAAACAAATAAAATAATGTAAACCTAATATTATTTACAAACATTGTTTCTCTAGTGAACTGTTTATTTCAAACAACATCGAATAACCGACAGCTTACTGCCAAAAATAAACACGAAATAAAAACTTGTCCGATTCACGGCGTTTTCTCACCCTCGCTTATCTCTTACGAAACGCAAATATCAATATCTCTAAGACAATGCAACTTTACAAATAAGTTCTTTAAACGAACAATGAGGCCAACCCTATAAGCACACAATAATACAAAGGATACCCGACTTTATTGTTGCACAAATTACGGTTGATATCAGATCGTTGCGCCCCGGAAAAGCGGGCATAAGTTTTTTACTGGGTACCAGCTTATTGTATCTTTACTGCTTAGAGTGAACGTAAATATTAAGTTTTATTGTATTTACGGATAGTCTGTCGGTCCATTGAATCGAGTCAGTGTGGTCGCCTCCCGGTGAGGCAGGAAAAAATATCCATCCGCCCCTCACAATAGTTTTATGGAGACGACAATTACTGCCTTAAGTAACCGCCCATTTTCATCTCTGGAATTGTGAAGACACCGCCAAATTTAACACCAGTATATGATGACTTATGTATGACTGAGCGAATTCTTTGGTTATAGGTTCAGTGGCTGTTATCGGAAATATACGTTGTCATCGTTTTAATCCCTTCGTTATTTCATGCTTGAGTGTGCGGTTCGGCCTTTAATTTGAACGACTCTATTTGGGTTAGTTTGAGTCGAAGATTATGATGGGAATATCTTGAGGAATCTATTACCTCATTTATGTTTGAGGTATGACGAAATGAAATAAATGTTAGACGAAACAGCCTCAATGTTGAATGCAACTTCAACTTAAAGCTTAAATAGAATTTAGAAGTGATTATAAAACGGGATTAATCGATGTTGAATCCCAAATCAATGTCATGTCGTAAAAACAAAATACAAACTAATCAAGGATCAAAAAACTAGAAACCTACCGCAAACCACGGAGGTCTAATTCGGGCAAGAAGCATAAACAATCATAAAGAAACAAACTCATTTGGCATTAACACCGCATCCATGCTAATGGCACACGGAACATTGTTTCGCAAAAAGTTCAGAAAAAAATTAAGGCTTCGAAATTCTTGGCCACATTTAGTGGACGATATTATCACCGCCCCCGAATGATATATTGACCGCTCCTATAGACTAATAGCATTTTAATATCACAGCTTAGTCATTGAGAACACGGCACACAAAAAAAGGTGTGAGTGGTCCTTTAAAAAAGAACTCCGAATTATTTTCAATGAAATTCTTGTTGCTGTAAAAAAGAATTTTTTGTGTGATATTTAATTAGAGGTTTGTTTTAATTGATGTTGAACCTATTTGATTTAACATAATGAAGGAATGATGCATTCGTGGCTAGAACTATAGGTAGGTATGTGATGAAAAAATAGAACGATGTGTTTTGTGTTTATATCTAGACTAGATTACCTAAGGTACTAAAAATATGTGCTGCTTATAATTTTCTAAATAATTTTACCTTCTTTTTCAAATATTACATAGTTTTCAAACTTCCTAACATTTTTTTTTTTTCAGAAAATAGCTTTATAAATTATAGGCAAGAACCATGTCGATAATTACAGCAATAAAAAAAAAACCGCATCAAAATCAGTCAATTAATTTGCTACGATGCCAGAGATAGGCACTCCGACCTTATTACGCCTTACTTTTTTCCGTTGAGGGTTAAAAAGTAAACTTTATACCCCATATTAAGGTGATAACAAGCTAAAATTGAAACACTATCTTATTTGTAGATTTTATAAATCAATATACAATTTATACTTAAAAATTTTGAAATTAAATCCTGACACTCAAACCATAATTAACAATGATTATTGTTGAATAACGAAATCCAATTTATAACCATGAATAAAGCGGGAATACTTATGAATCACAAATCAGAGTAGAATGCCTACAGAAACATGCAAAAAAAAACAAAATATAAAAATAAAGAAACAAAGGTGTCAGTAATATCATTGGGATTGAAGCGAGCTTCATTTTGTATGAACTGTCTAAATTATGACATGATCTCGCGCATGCGTGCGTGCGTGCGGCACCTTTACAACGCTTCCTTGCCACACACAGGTTTTGGAATGTTTCGCAAATTGTATTCTAAGTTCTGTTTGCATGTTGCGTTTATTTCACTTTGGAAAAGTTTTAATAATGACTTTGGTGGTACATGTAGAAATGGATTAGGTTGGAATACATTTGTTTTGTTTGTGTCGCGATAGCTGAGTGCTTAAAACATTGAATTTGTTTACCCCGCACGGGGTGCCCATGGTGAACATTGCTAACGTTTTTTTAGTTTTTCTATAGCTCAGGCTGGAGGCCCTAAGGTTTCACCAAGTTGATATAATGTTTATTTTCTTTTTATGTCAATATAAAATAAAATAAAACTTACAAAGTTCAAACACAATATAACATCTAGAACAAGAATCCTACATTTGATATTAAATATTAACACACCGCCTGCAGCCATCAAATAAGTTTCCCTTTCGTCCATTCATCACGCGATGCAAAAACTTAAAGAACTAGTTCTCATATAATTGGCTCAACATCATCTAGCAATTGTCAAGGTCACGACCTTGGATAGGTTCGGACGAGACAAACAGCGGGGCTAAGATCCCACATAGGCTCTTGTTCATTATAAATGTTTTGTGTAGAAATTGAGATTATTTTAAGTATTGACTTTGAGTTTGTGAACTACTCCAGGCCGGTACCACATGGTAACAGCTAAAGAGTACGTCTGTTTGAATGCGCTGATATCTGAAACTACCAGTCGAATTTTAATTCTCGAAAAAGGTGTAGGCTTTTCTACATCACGCTTCTTGCCCTAAGAGAAAATTAAGCCAAGTGAACCTGGACAACAGCTAGTAATCTGTAATCATATGTATTATCTATTGTTTAAACGTTACCTGGCTGTATGTATATGTCACGTGTTTAAGCAATTTAAGAGGATTAACAAAGTTTCAATTAATTTATAAATAATAATAAAGGTTTTTTTAATTATACCTACACGCGAGCAAAGCCGTGAACTATGGCTAGTTTTTCATGAACACTTTTAATATTTTAAATGTCCAATTATTATTAAAAATGTACACTTGCTTAATAATAGTTATTCAATTTTATTATTTTATATTCTCCTTCGTGAAGCAGCATTTTAGTCACACAGGTGGGCTTTATAAGATTTTGAAACCCTGCGGCGAAATCAGGTCGGGGGACTATTAAATACATTTTTTAAATTTTTACACAGGTAGGTATTGAAATAAAAATTAGGTTTGTTTAATGATCCCCTAACGTCTAATTTATCTTATTCTCTCATAATATTTATTTTCTATTTTTAGTGTGGTTTTATTTGATACAAAATTACTTTATAGACATCCTGAATCTATAGTATATAGTTGTTTTTCTATTATACTAGCTGTTTCCCGCAGCTCCGCCCGCGGTCTTAATTTTTTTTAATTTAATTGTATTCTTAGCTATCATATCTTTCAAGTTGGATCAAACTGCACTCGGTGTGCAAATTTGATTAAAATTGGTTAAGTAGTTTCGGAGTTCATCCCGGACAAACATTGTGACACTGGAATTATATATAGTAGATTAGTAGGTATCTTTAAAAGAAACTTTACATGGATACCATTAAGGTTGGTTTTCGTTAAAAAACATATTATTTAATTTGAAACATCTTTATAGAATAAAATTACGATTTATTCGATCGAACGGATTTTCGTGCACGAGGTTGCAGATTCGAACCCACTACAGGCAAGTACCAATGTGCCTTTTCCAAAGATATCTTTTCTTTCTTAATTGTAAGACATCATTCACAATCGGTAAAGGAACACATCGTGATAAAATCTGTATTTTAAAAATTGGTATTTGAATAATAAATTCTTTAGGTATTCGGTGTAGTTTGCTATGATTGGCCGGGGTAGAATAATAGCTGCCGGTTTGCATCATGCTGAGCCCAAGACCTTTTTGTCTCTTAAATATGTCATCAACACAGACAGCACCCTAATTCGCCCACCCCACCGCTTCCTAAGTGCTCAGCCGAGAAGAAGAAACGGCGCAACAAACTCCCCAGCAGAACGCTGTCTTTACAATATAAAAAATATAATTTAGACAACATGCCAAGTAAACAACTGCTTGAGGTTTATGAGTATCTCTCTGAAATAAATATTAAGATAAAGTAAACTACAGAAACCAAGGTCAACAGAACGACCAGTCACATGGATTTTCCTAACTGTTTACCACAAAACTGCACGTCGATTCTGTAAAGATCAATCAACAACTCGCATCTCACATCGTTATTCACTCCTCACTTCGCATAAGTATCTAATTTCGAGTGCGAAGTGAGCGTCGAAGTGACCAGTACCTTACTGAATGCCACTTCATACGTCATCTCATACTTTATCTGTCTAAATCTCACGGTCAATTTAGTTTAAATCGCTGACACGCTCGCAAGGGTAGCGCTAGTGTATCTACCGAGTTTTTAGAATACCAATCAAGAAACTCACAGCGAATTCAGATTCAAAGTTTAGAACGAAGTCTTACAGAATCAACAGGCTTTACCCACTCATAATCGAAGTACATCCCTGAAAGTCATACACAAAAATATTTTCTCACTCATCGTGGAGGAACAAAATATGAAGTGTAAAATATCAGTACATCACTGCTGCGAACAAATACAGGTTGTAGAAGAAGTTGCTCTCGCAACGTGTTTTCTTAATAAAGCGAGTCACTCCTAAACCATTGAATAGACCAAACAATAACACATAACACCTATTTTATCCACGCGTCCTGTAAAAATTTTCGCGGTCTGTAACCAGAGGCGGTGTGTGGAATCTCCGAGCGACACGGGAGGGCGTTGAGGTTTAGTGATGTGATGACGCCGGGATTATGGAAAAGTTCCGGGTTTTGGAGCTGATTTGAAAACTTACATTACGGATGGAATTTTTCAGCAGGTGGATATGCATACATTTGAATTCGTAACTTTTGTTTTTTTTTTTGGAAGAGTTTACGACTACCTTGATTGAGATAGTTTAATATGGTATTCATTTACCCTATAATAGCAAACGAAAATTCAATTATTGATACACTGAAAATCTTGGATATTCTGATATGGCAACCTAATTTGACACTTTCAAATATTGTTTCCTTTATAGATACTACTTTAAGGGTACTTAGTATACTCTACTAATCGCCGAATACTGAAACGTCAATCATTTAAGCCATCGTTAAGTCTCATGCTGTCTCTTTCACATTAATATGTAAAAAACGACAGCTAGACATTTAAGAACGTGTTAAAGTTAAGTCGAGGATAAGCATATTAATATTCTAAATATTCTCTGAAGTCCCGGTTACAGGCACAACACTAATCTCAAGAGATGAGAGCCACGGGGTGGCAACAATAAAGCAATTGATCCGTCAAGCGCTGCGCCCGCGGCGGACCACACAACACAGGCACGATCTTCTGCGACCACCGATAATATAGCTATATGAATGAATAGATAGGTACTACAACATATTGTAGTTCCTTTAGGTATGGTGCTAAAATTCTTGAATATACCAACACTACTTGTACTTACTTTGTATAAACTACCTACCTATACAAACGCTTTTCACTACCTTTCTCGATATTTCTCTCTTCTGTATAAGGTTAGATTAAAAGTCACCTTAGTACAACACCATATATTAGCGAACAAAAACTTTATGTCTTTTTAAGAAGTGCAGTACATATTACCTGGAGTCCTACACAAAAGTGTAAGTTGTTATTTTCTTGACCAGTTCGTTTAAAAGGTCTCTTGCAGTTAATCCTAATCTTGAAGTCGAAATTTAAGAACATAAGCCGTATCTACATCCTTCATTTAATAATATACCGAATCAAAAAATCATGAATGCTTAAGAATGTGACAAAATCAGAACGCTATACTAAGTAGATTGTATTTATTCAAGGAGGTGATCAGATGCATAAAACTGTACAACTTTTCCCAAGAAACATAGGTCGAAATGTTCAAATTAACAATAATATTTTCATACAAACATAAGTCACGTGACCTGTCACTTTGTATGAAAATTTCATTTTCCATTTTATGATTTCGGCCATGTTCCTTGGGGAAAGTTGTTCAGTTTTAAGCACCATTTACCTCAATTAAATTAATCCTGTATACGAAAAACAAATGACAATCAATGATTTAAAAATCGGATCCGCATCGTTGGAGGTGATAAAACTATAGCTTCTCATTCGCTTATAAACACATAAAACATTCTAATAGATTCATATTCCTACAAAATGGTCAGCCAAGTCCAACCATACATAATTAAGATGCGTCACTTTTGCCGCTTGCAAACGCTTTAATTTATACCTATAGACTTTTATGTACCCGCTGACGGGGTTAAAATGTTGCTAGATTAGTTTCCAGTCAATGGATTAGTAATAAAATGTCTAGTATAGAGGTAATAAAATTACATGTTGTATCATTTTAGTGCGCCTTGTTTGGCTAATTGTGTTTGTGACATTTATGTGTGATATAGCAACTGTTTGGATTTGACTAATACCTTAGTCGGATCAAATTAGAAGTTGGGTTATCAATTTTAACACAGGATAAAAAGCTAGGTCAATTAAATCATCAAATTAGATGATTTAATTAATTTTTTTCTAATGTATTCACCTCATTTTGAGCAAATTAAAATCAGATATTTTTATATGTAAAATTTTACTCTAAAGCTCTTAAGTGTATTACTGTACCAACTATCGACGCAAAAATAAACTTAATAATAGGCAGGTTAGGTTACAAACTTAATTAGCTATAAATTACCGAAAAGGTGACTTAAGTTAACCTAATTATGCGCATAAATATTAAAATAAGTATAATAAATAATCAGAATAGGCCTTGGAATTAACATCATTACAACACACTATTAGTGACATTTTTACTTTGCCACCCAAAAGCAAGAACCGACATTTGCGGTATTTCCGATTACCGAAATTCATTAAACATGCGACCGTAAACTTCAATTCAGATATTTGCATAAATTATGGTTTTATCGGCAACCGAAACCAAAATTAGGCTGGCATTAATTGTACGTGTGGTCACAGCATTTGTTTGGAAAAAAATAAAGAAAAAAGAATTAATCAAGATCTTTGATTCCGTTATGTGTATTTTGAATATCAAATAGGTACCTACTTCTGATTATGTTTTCCAAATCAGAAACATTTTTTTTTGCATCATAATACAATAGTTTTTATATACTGAAAAATATTAAACAAGTATGTTTTCTTTCGTCTTGTAAACAGAAAATTATCAAGATACAGTGAATGGAAAATTAGCGTAAAGACACTCTTGTCTTACAATTTTTGCTAACCATCAATCAATCAATCAAAAAATATTTTTAGTTCAAGTAGGATTTTGCAGGCACTTTCGAAAATGTCATTCCTATGGAGAAGAAACCGACAAGAAACACCATAGGTTACTCTTAACATGACATTACAAGTCCTCACACCTCAACTACAGAAAAATGTGTCAAATATTTTTTATTATCTATCTGAGAAATCTACCTATTATCTTAAAATATATTCTCTTGAACATCGAACATTGAGTAAATTTCGAACAATACCGATAAAGGCGCCCACAAAAAACTTTTCTTCAAAATGAAACCATCAATTGGGCCGGCAATATGGACCTATAGCCTGATTACATGTTTAACTAATATATCGACGACAACCTCTCACTTTGAGCGTGTGAATCGTCTCAAAATTAAAAAAAAAAGGACGAAATGCCATTGAAGAAATTTATCCGAAAAGTAGCAGTGTGGGAGCGAAGCGCTGTAATAATGAGTTGGTGTTTCATGTGGTACAGCTAGCAGCTCAACTTTCGATGGTAGTGTTTTAAGGGTTAGTAATTATTATTAGTATGTAAAATATTTGAGTTGGTGTTCTTTATGTTTTTGTGTTTGCATTTGAGATAAAATGTCCAGTTCTGTTACAGTTTCCACAATGGTTATTTCTTTTTTTCTTTATTTTTTTTTTTGATAAACGACGCCCGCACTAAAGAATTTAATCCTTGTGTCGCGGGGGTTTCACAAACATTCAAATCACATGCACAAAGAACACCCAGACTTGGAACAAGCATTTGTGGATCACACAAATGCTTGTCTCATGCGGGGATCGAACCCGCAGCACGTCGCGCACAGTGGTAATCAGCGTGGTGACCTATACCACTCGGCTATCCGTGCAGTCTATTATTAATTTACAAATTCGGGTTAACTATCTTTTATTTGGAAAACAAGAATAACTAATTAAAAACATTAAAATTAGAGCAATTTTCAAAAAGAAAAAACACTATCCTACTAATATTATAAATGTGAAAGTGTGGATGTTTAGATGTTTGTTACTCAATCACACAAAAACGGCTGAACTGATTTGGATGAAATTTAGCCTTTGACATGGAAAAGAAAATAGGGCTACCTTTTATCCCGATTCCTTAAGTAGTTCCCGAGGGAAAATTGAAAATTGTGTACGAGCTAAGCCGTGGACAGACTTTGACGTGGACAGAGCTTTGAAATTTTGTATTTTTCTCTATTACAGCGCAAGCTATAACACGGGTGGAAATTTTATTCCATTTTTCATTTCTTCTTGGACCCAAGTCCACGCGGCCGAAGTCGCGGGCAGAAGCTAGTAATTAATAAAGAAAAAAATATTATTAATTGTTTAACTAAACACATTCTAGAATGTACACCACTAAGAAGTTCTTTAGGATACTTACACCGAATACAGAAATGCAAATTAACTTAAGCACGTTCTTAAATGTCTTTCTTTCGCTCCTTTACATGTTCCTGTGACAGAGACAGCGTGAAATGTAACTGTGGCTTCAAACTGACTGATGTTTCAGTATTCGGTATTTATCCGTAAGTCAATAAGGGTACAATTAAATAACGGCCATATTGTTAATAGTGATCACTCTCTGAAGTCGTTCCCTCATGACTGAGGATCGTGGTCATTCATGAGTTGTCTACATTTTGTGCGAATTACTTGTCGCCACCGGTTCCTGTCCATCGCTTGTTTGAGTATTGTGCAGAACTTGGTAGAAGCAGTTAAAAGTGATATCATCCAGATAATATTTGAGTTTCTGACAGTACCTACCTACCAACCAAATTGACACGTTCAAATTGAGTTGAGTACAATATTTTTCAACACAATTAGGTACCTACTTCATATTGCTCAAATTTTCGGGTACTGACGCTTACTGCTACCAAAACATTTAAATATCAATATCAGAGGAAACAAACTATAAAAGTGTTGGTATCACCCGACAAAGCTATCTGGAAGCAACCCGTCTCTTACTTTTCAATTTAATTTTATTACACGAACAGACTTCGGAAGGCGTGACTCTACCATGTCGTAAACTTCCCAACCAAAATATTTTGTACATATTCGTCAAGTTGTAAACGGGTCCACCGTTTTTATTGATGTCCAACTTATTTGTAAATGTTTTCAACCAATAAATAGTTCTAGAATACAACAATTTTACGATCCTTAAGATTAAGGGGAATACGATTTTAATGGAACCAAACGACATTTTAATCTTTTATTAAGAACCAGTTTTATGTAGTCATATGTATGGCGCTTGAAACGGCTTTATCAATTTTGATAGGTGGTTTTTATAGCTTCTTAAATATCAAAAATAAACATAATTATGATATTTATAAAGTAGATTCATTAAAGAAAGTCGCGGCGGAGATAGAGGCATCCTAATTTAAAACACCTGCATTTTAAAATTCTATTAAATAAATATCCAATCAAAAACCACTTACTCTTTCACACACTTCCCTATAACATATAATAATTAATGCTAATTAATAATGCGGCTCACAGAAACATTCCAAAATATATACAAAATTAAATACATTATTTTTCCACAAAAAAACACCTTTCACTCCTAAAAACTTATTAAAATCAAACCCCTAAAAATTCTTAAGAAAAAGGTAAAAATTACACAATAGCGGAGTACCTACCACCTTTCTCAAAATAGCACCAAAAAGTACAGAAACGCTTATCTGATAAGGATCGATTGTTCTAACATCGGTATCTTTGTTCTGCAATAATCACAATGGAAAATTTAACTAATCCCTTTAAATGTTAAATAACCACAACACTTTCGGTTTATTTTAACAATAGTTGAAAGAATTCGTTAGGCTAATGTGATTCTCGTCATGTATTCTCCTGTTGTGGGTTCATTTTAAATGTAGGTACGTTCTTCTAGGTAAAGAAGAGGTAACTGCATTCCTGAAATTCCCACGTGAGTTTGAAAATACTGGCATGTATTGAACTAAAACTATAATACTTTTAAACGGATTCTATCGCGGTTTATTTCAATTCCCGACTTTTCGACGCCTTTGCAGGTGACGTGGTCACTGGTAGTCCGCGATAGAATCCTTTTAAAAGTAGTTTTATTTCAACAACTATTTAACTCAATGCTTCGGCTTAAAAATATCGCGACTTTTATTTTTTTAGTTCCGACATTTCAGATGTCGACGCCTTTGCAGGTGTCATGGTCACGGGCATACCGGTGGTGTTTGTCTTGACATGAGATGTTGCTTGTTCTACCTTCGCGATAGAATCCGTCCAAAAGTAGTTTTATTTCAAGGTCTAACATTCGCGTAAACCTCAGAAAATTAAATAACTATATTTAAGTGTTCTTCTTCTTAGAGGGGAACTTGGAAGTAGCGCCTGTGAATGAAAAGATGAGAGGTAAGCGTTTGTCGTGGTATGGACATGTTATGAGGAGGGATGAAAGTCACATGACTAAACAAGTTATAAGTATGACTGGATGGTTATATAAGCAGAGGGAGATCGAAAAAGAGATGGATGGATTGTGTGAAAGATGATATGAGAAAGAAAGGAGTGGATGCCGCAATGACGAGTAATAGAGAGAAATGGAAGGAAAATACGCATTGCGCCGATCTGAATGGGATAAGGGCAGGAAGAAGAAGATTTAAGTGCTCTTTTGCATGGACTTTTCCCAATGTATGATGGGTTTAGCAGACTTTCCGCATTCAGCTGAATACTTAACATGAAGCGACTGCCTTACTCCACAACCCATTTACTTACACAGTATTCCATGTTGAGTAAGATATATGGATATGTAATTCAATATTGTTATACTTTACATTATTTTAACTCACTTAACACTTTGGTATTTAAGCATTTTTGTTGCAACAAGAACATTTTGTCCAAGAATTTTATTTACGAACCACTACACAAACGTTATTTCTATTACATGAGGTATATACCAAACTAGAAGGTGCAAATTGTTCAGAACAGTTATATTTTATAGCTTTCATTGTCCAATAAGGTTATAAAGTTTTATATCCCTGGGGTCCATATTGTCTACTTCGACCACGCCGCGCCGGTCAGGTTGGCACTAGCTCGGTTGAAAACAAAGAGAAATAATAAAGAATATTATCCGTTTTACGATAACATATGGTTAAGAGAGCTTCCGAGAAAGATTATCTTTCATAAAACGAAATATTTAGTAATGTTTTACTTTTACGTCTTTGTTTGATCTAATAAACAAAGGATTATCTCCTTTTGTTTGACCTCATTCGCGGAGTTTTTATTGTTATTTTATTTTAGAAATTGCAATTGTTTGGGTTAAGCCATGAATAGTGCAATATACTCCTTTCGTAGTAAACGCATCCACGTATTTGACATACCTGTTAGAATAATGGTACGTAGTGTAGGTAAGTACTTAATTCTTTGTGTAAAAAATGTATCTTGTTAAATGAACAAAAAACAAAAGATTTGCAAAAGCTTTAAACAATTTGTTCACGTGTTTCATTTTACCAGGTGGTTGGTTTTATTTGTACAAGTGTTCTTAACATAATTTGAGCTTTTAGATGTATAATTATCTAATTGACCGCCCGTAATGAATTAGTTTCATAGTTTAGAATAAATAATACCAGCTGAGGGCAAGCCTCTTTTCATATAAAAAAGAAGATTATTTATAAATTATTGTTAAATATTTTCTTAAAGAGTCTTATATACTTCAAATAACTACCAAACTCAAATCTCAAATTCAAAACCAATTAATCCGACGTCATCTACTCAAACCACATTGAAATAAGAAAAATCTGTAACAACAGGATCATTGCACCTCCCACACACTAGGTAGGTACAGAACCAATATTAATAGAGATATCCCGTCGACAGAGAAATACCTTTATAATAATCATGCGAACAATTAATCTTAGAACACACACAAAGCATGATAATCGCTTACTCATTTTGCTAAAAATAAAAAAAGGAACAAAAAATGGTAACTGTGGAACAATTTTAACAAATTAGGCGACAAACTCGCCACATTTTGAAAGTAAATTATTGTATTTTAGATTGTTTTGTGGGACGAGATTATTGATGCACAGGGGGCGTGGTAAAGTGATGGGACGTGCGTGACTGTCGATATTATTTTTGTGGACTTAAATAAATTAGTTTTTGAGTTCGTTAATGTCTCAATATTTTATGAAATATTTTTATTCATTTAATATAGTATGAAAATTAATGTAGTGGTTGTTGATTATTTATAGAATTGATCTGGTTTTACAATAAATTAACAAAGCTTGATAAATAAATTGGAATTGATAATTAAATTAAGAGCATAACGTGTTGCAGACATTACATAAGCAATAACTATTCCCTAATTCTCATACGTTTTGGTGTTTCAATTTACAGCTGTTTCCAAAAAATATTTTTATAGAGAAAGCATCAACCTTTTTATGCATTTTGTGTATTGAAGCTGGTTGCATAGAGCAATAAAAATATTAACTATTCAGATAATTAATTTGTATCGACAACCACATTAATAAAAATTCTTTTCCCAGCCCTACACCACAACAATTTCTAAGATGAAATTCAGACGACCGTCACGAATGGACCAACACAGGGTGTGAGAGAACCGGGAAACTATTCTCAAGGAAAGTATTCACTTCTCTTTCACACCTTACGTGTTAGAAAGGGTGGCAAGATGTGAAATAAATTTATTAAAACATCAGTTCGGAGTGGTAGGTTGATTGCCATCGTGTGGGTTCGGGCGTTCACGCCAGCTCTGAATGGACAATTAAACTGAATTATACAATATAAACATACCTTTATTGTTTGAAAGTTATGATGATTCCAAATTAGGTTGCTGTGCCGGTTGGAGAATGAAATGTATGTTTGTTGTTACTTTTGATTGAGTTTTCAGCGTCTTGTGTTGTTGGAAATGGTTAAAGATGAATTATGATAAATGCAGGTTTTTTTATATCTTTAAATACTTTCAAGCGATTACTTATAATAAAAAATAATTTAGAAACATTCGCTTGAATGTCAACTGTCGATATTAAATTCTAATTTTAAATTATTTGTATTATGAGGCCTTTTATTTTCCTAATAATTATTTATTAATAGTTCTACTCTAATTCAAAATGGATACCATTAATTGAGAACCCTTCCAAAACATAACCGTTTCCTTTATGTGTACGCATCAAAAATAATAATTATTCCGTTCCGTCCATCATTTGATTGGTCCCACACAATATCAGCAATATATATATATTTTTTAATATTCAAAGAATATAATATAGACCGTAATCAAATCAAGAACATCGATATTATCTCAGAATATTTCTTAAGCAACACTAAAAGATGGCGTCGATTTCGGTACATCATAATAGCGATATCCTGTCCATTGATTGTCAAAAATTAGGAATTTCGGCAATTACGTCTCACCTCCCACGTGATTTTGAAAAAAAAAACATAGCACCCGGCGCATCCAAATTTTCTTAAAAGATCCGACATCTTCTTTTTGTGTGGTATAGATTATAAGAATTAGCGTTTGGTCATAAGTGGAGCGGATCTAGTAAACCGAGTAAATTATTTGTTCTAGAAATAAGCAAAGGAGTTTGGGACTCATTTATTTTATTTTTACGAATACAAATGAATTGATTCTACTTTGACTGAAATGAGGCTTCGAGGCTCAGTTAGTCGGAGAGCTGAGAGGCTTTAACTGCTACACCGTAATTTCGGGGAAACCATTATTGATTTTATTTCGTTATTTCTATTGCGTTCTATCATAATAGGTAATTAATTTAGTGTTTTAAGGTTTACATACTAACACAACTATTGTAATATACTATAATATTATATATGTTAGTCTGTAAAGTAAGTATCTATGGGCCTTAGTTGCCTGATAATAAATCATTTATTATTATTAATGCATCTGTATTTCGCTACTCGCTACATTTTGTCTCTTATCCCACACACATTTCGATTTTTTTTTCTATTTTTTCTCTTTTGTTACCTTTGTGCGAGCAAGCGCCGGCACGAAAGGATCTTATAAAGTGTTCTAAGGCGTATCCAGTATATTCTGACCGTTACATATTTATTTTTGTGTTGTGCATTCTTGTCTTGACATGTAAATAAATGATTTATTTTTTTATAAAAACAGTTGTTCAGCGATTTCGCGCTTTCGTGGTGGTTCGGTCGACATTGGCGGGCTAGAGGTATAATGGTAAAATTATGTGATCTACTAATTCAAAAAGTTGTGTATTTATTCTGTTTGTAAGGATTTCGGATGCCTTTAGAAATGAAGATACATAGCTGTTGTGTTCGGAATATACATATTTGCTTTTTTTTTCAGTTGTCTCCACTAAGACATGTTAAACTAACTAAGGTACTATAAGTTATCTCCCAGCTGTGCGACCTGGAAGTTAATAATTGCGATTTAAAAACTAAGCCAAAATACCAAAGATTTATATTTATTATTTATGCTTAACTATCGATTTGGTATTAGGAACTTATTTAGTTTTCAATGATCAGGCTGGCAGAGAATGCATTCTAGCATTGAGTCCACCTATGTATACTGTGCATAAAGTATTACATAAATAAAATTATTAAATTGTTAAATCAATATAATGATCATCAAATAACGTACTATTCCTGGAAAATACTTATTATAAGTAAACAGTTGCATTCAAATTATATCCATTTCTTTTTGTCTACGTTGATTCGTACCAATACCATGCCATGATGCCACCCAGTCAAGGTTACTTACCCAGTCAATGGGAACTTTATCTACTGCGCAATAGTTCTGAATGAAACCAAACAACAATAAAGTTTTATGTTGTAGTACCTTTAAGGCGCCAGGAAATTACGTCATTTAAAATTGAATAGAAAATATAATAAACCCTTATTTTAAAAATAAAGGAGTTTGGTAATTTACCGTAGTGTTTCGTAATTATTTGATTAGGGTTTTTTTATTGCCTTTTCTTGTTACTCAGGGGAATTTTGTGTGAAGGTAAAAAACAATGAAGTAATGAAAGTGAAGTGGTGAAACAAAACTGATCTAGTGGTTTTCTTTTTTTTTCTTGATTATTCTCAAAAATTATTGCATTTTTTTTTTCTATACTGGCCACACACAATGGTCGGATTCGATTCTATGCGAGTTTAGCATTAAACTTATTTATAATCACCAAAAACAAACATTCAAAATCAAGGCAAAAACATGTACACTAAAACACAGTAATGATCAAGAAGAATACTAGTTTGACATTTTCTAAGTTAGTTGTTAATCTATTGCCGTCCTTTTCTCACGCTTTAAGTTAGTAAAATTTAGCAATAGTTACATTTACGTTTAGTTTGCGTACGAGGGAGTCAACACCAATGAATATTAGCATATAGCACCCAGTAAACTGTCACTCGATATTCCTGCATGGAAACCATTTTATTTTGTTTTAGTTAGTTCAACAAGCACTTTCTAAGGCCCAGTTTTTTGATCCCGAGTAAACTCAACCAATGGTTAAATATGCTAACTAATGGCATCAAAACGCATTATTTAATCAATTGTTAGTCTATTAAGTGGACAAATAAGTTGGAGTGTTAATTAATTAACCATTTGTTAGAATAAAAATTGATAAATAAACGCGTTTTACCGAAGTTTGTGATCATTATTTAACCATTGGTTGAGTTAACTCGTGATAAAAAAACTGGGCCTAAGGAATGCTCAATACAGTTTCACACTCACTTTTATAAGATTTCTCATCAAGAATTTGAAATTAAAAAAAAAGAAACATTTCGAAATAATCTGTTATCGCAATCAAAAAGATTTTAACATCACACGAGGTTTATCATTTTAATCGGTGTGTCAAACATAAGGTTGCAAATAAAATGAACGGTGTAGGAGTAAAACGATGTAAAGTTCTGTACAAACAGATTTGGCGATAGCTAGTGATTGAGAAGTGAAATTACAAGATATGCAAGCTAAATATTTGTTCCGAAAATGTACATTGAGTGTGGAGTGTGTAGTGTTGATAGCGGCTCTGAAGTACGTTCATACGAGACTTCGAATCTTAAAATGGGTTCCTCAAGTGAGCATTGATAGCTTTCACAGGTAGGTTGGTATATAAAATAGTATATTTGACCGAAGTTAATAAGAATTTGATTTAGTTCGGGACGACAGTAAGGCTGTCAATTATGATGTCAATTTATTTATGAATAATTTACGAAAACACAAAACAGTAAGACAACTCAATCAGACACAAATGTAGAAATGCTTACGACAAGATGACTGAAAAAGATAGATTTACGTAAATTTTATTATATAACATTGCTTTTGCTCCCTGAAATCCGTAATGATGTTGCAGTAATTTATTCGAATCATAAACCTATAGCACTTAGCGTCAAGACAAAAATAAAACAAATTTTAAAATAGGTTCCTTTTTAATAAATCCTTAGCATACGGAGTCACCTCATACCAACCTCCTTACTCACTACCGTGAAATATATTTATACTGTCATCAGATCAAGTTATGCAACGCTATATTTTAATTCAGGCAAAGGCAGTACAAACATACAGCCACCGGAACGACATGGATTAATGATATAATTTTAATTGACTTTCGTGCGAATGCCGACCTCATTGCTTGTTTTTATTAAAGCATGTTATTTATTCTGGTATATTGAAACTGGAGTATTAATTTTCAAAGGTTACTAATTATTTGACTGCCTGACCTGTCGCCAAGATGTTTGGAATTGCTGTTATGAATTGACTTTACTATTTAATGCATATTTTTAAGACGAAATCTAGGTGAAGTAACTGGAATCATGGATTATAATTTCTATATATCCATTCGATCATTTTTAGTATGAAAATACTATAAGTACTTAGACAACAATTTTTTGAAAGAACACCTAAACTTGGAACAAAAACAAATTTATCGGGGATACACATCTGGGATCGAACCCGTAGAATGTCGCGCAGGGCGGTATACCTATATTATATACCACTCGGCTATCCGTGTAATCCAGCCGACTCATTTGTTTAAAAATAGCGAATAAACTAACCCCCGAATTCTGAAAAATTAACACGTTAGCTAATTAAATTTAACACGTTCTTAAATATCTATCTGTTCCTACTTTTCACCTTAAATATGATATACCCATATGATTTTCAAAACTTCCCCACTGTTTCATTCAATCTAGACAGGCAATACACAACAATCCTACTAATATTACAAATGTGAAAGTGTGGATGTTTGGATTTTTGTTACTCCATCACGCAAAAAATGCTGAACGGATTTGGACGAAATTTGGCATGCATGTAGCCTTTGACATGGAAAAGAACATAGGCTACCTTTTATCCCGATTCCTTATGTAGTTTCCGAGGGAAAATTGAAAATTGTTAACGAGCTAAGCCATAGGCAGACAGCTTATATATGTATTTGGTATTATTCTCTATTACATTTTTCATTACTTTCACATTTTCATTTCTTTTTGGACCCATTTCTGAAGTCCAAGTCCAAGCTAGTAAAAATATAAGAGACGAATAAATGTGTGACGAGAACTTAAAACAAAATAACATCGACAATTTGATACATATCATCGCTAAAAACATACATTATATTGTTAATTGAATATATGTATCATGTATGGGAGAATAGTTAATTAAGGTGGCCTTAACTATAATAAATGGACTTAACACACCGAGTCTCATTACTTAAAGGATGTATAATAAGGTCTTATCTTGAATACGTTTATAGCTAAATGAATTAAATGGAACTCTTTTAGATGCAATGCAGTTGTAATATGAGACGGTTTCATCTTAATTGGTATATTAGCAAAAACATTTTCGCGGTATAGATCCTTTGACGTAAGTATTGACTTTGCCGTTTATACATAGGATCGAACTGAATCAAAATACTCAGAATACTTACTGATATTGAGTTTGTTGTATAGGGATCCCATACAACAAACGTATCTTCTTGCTCGTTTTTGCTCGATATTGGAAATGGCAACAAGTAGATGCTTGAAATTTTAACAGAATATTTCACTTTAAAAGTAATAATAATTTAAATTAAAATAAAATAAATATTTACGGAGAGCTCTTGATTTTTTGCAGTTTTTATAGATAATGGTACGGAACCCTTCGAGCACGAGTCCGACTCGCACTTGGCTTATTTTTATCCATAAATTTTATTGTAGCTGCAACTGGGTTATGAAATAGTCCGATCATAAAGTATTAAATGGTATAATATTAATAATCTACTCAGTTCAATGTGGGTCGCATATTACTTGTACTATTTTTAACCCCTCGTGCTAAACATAAATGCTTGTGTTCCGAGTGAGTTCTCGTCGGTAGTGTAATGGGTGGGATTTGAACCGACAACCCCATGATCACAAGTCCGACGCCCTAGCCATTAGACTAGAATTTTATTGCATTCCATCATACAACTCAGCCTATCGCGGTCCACTGCTGGACCTAGGCTTCTGCCATGTTGCGCCACAGCACCCGGTTCTTAATTTGGGAGGTGGGTGTTGCAGTGAGCCAGCTTTAAGGTGTTCATCCTGGTCACCACGCTGGGCAAGCCGGTTAGTGACCTGTTAATTTAATGTTCTGTAAATCCAACTGTGTTCATCAATACTCTCTTTTTGTTCTTGAATACTCACAACTAGTCGTGCAGTCATACCCTCTTCAACTCAACTCATCTCTAAATAACTAATAACACCAAAAATAGGCATCAATAACCGTAATTTCTTAACTAAGCGTCACAAAAAGCGGTATGTTAACCCTCTCCGTTTGATTGACAAACACTGTTGCAGTATCAGTGTTCTCAACCCGTCCATGCTGTCAATCCAATCTCGTTGACACTCTGAAAAAATAACCAACACCACGGGGTGTGTGGTACAAGTAACAAACTGATGCAGTTCTAGTTGAAAGGATAATTGTTAGATAAACGTGCTGTTACGTTTAGGCTTAAGTGAGGCGTTATCTCTTTTGGTTTACTATAATTTACTTACAAACACTACCCGGTGACTCTCAGGAAACAAAAAAGATTGGCGACCCGGGGTGGTTGATCTGTAATCTGCACGTTATGTTTTGTTTTGACTTACAGAATAACCCCCTGCCTTGTTTAAAAACTGATGAGACTGAGATATATCTCTGAGCCAATGGTGTAAGGAAAATTTTACTAGCGCATTTTAATTATTTACTGACATTTTAAGAGTTGAAGAAAACATGCTGCGCCGACCCCAAATAAAATTGGGATAAGGGCAGGAGGATGATGATGATGATTTTAAGAGTTGAAGGTTCAACAGGTAAGATAGTGTAACATATCGTATTTCGTATAATAATGATTGTACACTAATCCTTGCTAGTCAACCGCACTACTAGGTACTTATTCATGTATTCAAAACATGTACCTAAGTAATAGTAGACAATTTAAAAAGATAAAAGGTGTAAGCTACTAACAAATCCAAATCCGTTTCCCTTTAAAATATTATTCTTTCAGCCCATTTTGTACCACGTTATCATGTGTGTATCTTAGAATTGAAAACTCGTTTTTCTGTAACTTGTACCACAGCCTAAATGTAGTCACTCTACGGGGAGCCAACAAGAAATATGTCGAAACTCGACTAAGTGTTAAATAATACATTAACGTAGTGATACATAATTGAAGAGATGCCACCATAACGTGGAAGCGACGAATTTTACCAACTTCAACTAACATGGTATGTGTTTTTACTGTCTAAGGCCTTATTTGACGCCGAGTTAACTCAACCAATGGTTAAATATTCTAACTAATAGTTTCAAACTTCGGTAGAACGCGTTTATTTTAACAAATGGTTAAATAATTAATTCTCCAACTTATTTGATCACTTGATAGCCGAACAATTGATGAAAAAACGCGTTTTGAAACCAGCAGATTTAACCATTGGTTAAGTTAACTCGGGATTAAAAACTGGGCCTAAGGCTACTTCTTATATTTGTGACTTAAGCGTCTTTAGTTAAGTAGATTGTATTATGTTGCTATGGATATGTTGGCTATGTATGGCAATTTTATTTGTGAGCATAGTTTATTTAAATCATTGAAGAAAAGTTCTAGTGTGTTTAAAATAGGATTATGTATTCTTTTGGAGTTGATAGCTGAAGAACAATTGTAAATAAAAAAGAGTTATGTTTAATGTTAATAAACCCTGAATATTTGAGATAGGTACATGAATGGAGTAATAATAGCTATTAGTTTTAAGGAACTAAAACACCAAACAGTTTTATGAAAAAGTTTGGCGAAAATCGATTAATTATAAATCGATTCTAATTCATCATAACTATGTAGGTTATAGAAAAAGAATCAATTTACTTTTCCCAACAATTATAACGAGATCAGTAAAGAAAACTTTAACAAGCCTTCGATTGATAGTAATTATAAAATACCTCACTTCATTAAGAAAATTGATCGAAAAGCGATATTATTTTGCGGTAGATATATTTCAAATCCAATTTAAAATGTTCACATTGTATTCAGAGTTAAAAATCTTTAAAAGTAAAACATCCAAAATCTATCGAAAGCATAAACAAGAATAATCACCCAGCAGGCCAGAGACAAGCCAGTCAGAATGAAGAGATTAAATATTATTAACAAAACGGACCAGTCGGACGCCATTCCTGATTATCAACGGGTATCAAACAAACTCGGACTTAATTAAATAATCAAAAACTTCAGCCCTTAATACGAGGATCTATTTATGAAATGCTAATGAGAACGTATTTATGTTCTACGGTTTGTTACTATGAATAGTTGTTTAATTAAAACATTGTTTGCATGACATTATTTTTTTTTATTAATTTTATAGGATTTTTAAGATGAGATTTTCTATAAAAAAATAATTTGTACAATGTTGATTTCACATTCAGATAGTTGAAAAAAATGGATTTTTATCTTAGAACTTTAGTAGGTATACACTATACATACATATAGAAGGATGCTCACTGCCTTTTAAGTGACGACCTCCGTGGTCGAGTGGCGTACACACCGGTTTTCAAGGTGTCGCCACCTCGGGGATCGAACCCGGGACCTCAATGATAGCGACACCTTGAAAACCGGTGTGTACGCCACTCAACCACGGAGGTCATCAAATATGATAAATAATAAATACACGATGATTTGTCCTGGGTGAAAAGAGAACCTGCGACCTTCGGTTCTGCAGTCAGGGTCACTAAGCACTAGACCAAAAGAGTTTTGGAGACATCTAAGCTTTTGAAAAAGAGTAATGTAATGATATTATACTTCATATAATAAATTATAAATGGCGCAGATCATAAAGTACCTTCCATAAAGTATGGTGGTAGTAAAACTACCCGCTTTTTAAGCCAAATTCTCTCATCCATTTTTTGCCAATTCTGGCAACATTTCGCAATAATAACTTGACACAAAAACTGGCAACATATCTATTAGTTTACACAAATACATTAGGAACGCAATCTTCTTTGTCCAAAGCGGATAGCACGCGCTGCTGCTCACGAATAACTGAGTAACTGTAAATTTTGTCACAAACAAAATACTTCAACATTTATTGATCCTAATACCATTGTATACGGATTTAGATCTCCATTCAAAGCTCAGGTAAGCGATACTTGAGGTATGTAAGTATAGATTTTTTAGTTAAGCCCTTATACGTATAATTGGTAGCATTCGTTTTGGTGAAGGATGATGCTAATCTCTTGTGATATTTGCACAGTCAAGATACTTTTGACTGTTTGTTGATGGTTTTTTTTTGTATTATTTTATTATTCATTCGCTAGTTTTTCTAGTATCAATGGTGTTATTCACGTATCTATAGCAGAAATAATTACTGAAATCGACGCGATGTTACCTACCCACATTCGAGTTTTGGGTCAGTAAATGAATGAGGAGTGTAGGTACATTTCAAACGGATGTAAAAGCCCGTTTTTTAAATTGAAATTTCACCCTTTTCCAAGTAGTTTTATCCTTTCGATCCCATATTTTTCCGATCCACTGCCCCTTAACAAAAATATCTACAGAAGTCTTTAACAACACCAGCCTCCTAATTACGTACAGTTGCGCTTTTATTGTTGTATTTCTGCTAAATACCTGTCAAATAATAGTGTCGCATCCTAATCTTTGTGAGGGGTACTTAAGTATCTCGTTATCCTTTGAAGTGAGTTTGGAAGTAAATGTGCTCAATTATCCGAGCATTATATTATGTAATGATTACACGTTTAAAATGTCACTAAGTATTATGAGGTGGGTGGCGGGCTTAAGAAGCCGCTTAAGATTTCGCCTGTTATAGCGGATGCTGGAGTGACGATATTATAGACAACTAGCTTCTGCCCGCGACTTCGTCTGCGTGAACTTTAGAATTGGGTCCAAAAAGAAATGTAAAGTGTGAAAGTAATGAAAAATGGAATAAAAATTTCACACGTGTTATAGCTTGCCCTGTAATAGAGGAAATACCAAATTTTAAAGCTGTCTGCCCACAGCTTAGCTCGTAAACAATTTTCCCTCGAGAACTACTTAAGGAATCGGGATAAAAGGTATATTCTTTCCATGTCAAAGGCTAAATGCATGCCAAATTTCATCCAAATCCGTTCAGCTGTTTTTGCGTGATTGAGTAACAAATATCGAAACATCCCCACTCTCACATTTATAATATTAGTAGGATTGATGCTTTCTTGATTGACTCATGATAATACAAAAACAAACTTGCAATTTTGTATTAAGTATCATGAGTCAGGCAATACTTAATGGTATTTTAGGAGATTAAATGTGGTACTAGGTTTTCATCGGTCATCAGTCGTTCAGGCTATTAAATTTTATGGAGTTATTATAATATTAAATCTTATAGCTTGAATTAAGTATTTAGGGGTAGTCAGATATAAGTATGGGCATGAAACAGTTGTGCAGTATGTAAACTTTATTTTTATGTTATAAACGAGACCATCTTATAGGTGTATATAAAAATGATTTTTTGTCTTTATGTCCTTTATAGAATCGTGAACTATGCATTTGAGCATGTGATGATCTTTAGAAAAGTTGTTGTGCATGAGCCCTCGAAGGTTTCTGAGTACGACTAATTAGAAACGAAAAACAGATGGCGCCACTGTCATTCCAATGAATTCCATTAAATGAAATGGAAAATATACGGTTACGGAAATAGGTACAACTTACGCGGGTGAAACCGCAGGGCACTGCAAGTTTTCTATAATTATGTTTTTTTTTCAATTGTATAATTTTCACCATGGATTTTCAGATAACATTTTATAAGGGTCCCAGAAAACGTAAGCAGGCAGTACCTAATATTGGAAAAAATCTATTATTTATTGAACTTAATTGAGTACAGCGTTTAGCCAATTATGCTGAATTATGCTTAATAAGTTAGAGGCCTAACCGCCCTAACTATCCATCCAAAACCCAATAATTCTCCAGTTATCTAAACAAGAACTCACCCACGTTAACCGAGCCGTATAACGCGATATGCATAATATCACATTATTAATTAGGCAAGCCCACGGTACAGACAGATTGACAAAACAAAAACTTAAGTATTACGTCTTCATATGCTATCGACAGCCACATCGAGTTAAGCAAACATTAATAATTTAGCCCGACATTTGATTTCCTGAGCTTTTAGATATAGGATGTTGTTTTTATTCACCCTATATTTTTTTTTAATACTTTTTGTTCCATTTAAGTTCGGCTGTCTGCATACCCACATCTACTACCAGTGTTTTTGAGCGCAAGATGGTTTTTCGCACGCAATCTGTTCTCTTAATCCCCAATATACTGCGTTCCATTGCTCTTTGGCAAACCTTAAGTTTGGTCTTCTGCTGTTCGGCGTCAAGTGGCTCAAGACCGAAAGGTCTGGAGCCTAGCGGGGTAGACCTTTGCCCAGCAGTGGGACTATAATTAGGTTACATAAAAAAGAACTTTTTGTTCATAGCTGCACAAAGGTGGACTTAATGCCAGAAGGCAATCTCTGCCAGTCAATCTTAAATTCATTGCTGTACGTTGTATACCGTATTGTAGAAGTCAGTGGTAATAATTAAAAACGAAAGTAAACCGTATCGCTTTGTTATAAAAGAGTTATTACTGTCAATGTAGGTTTAATGACAGAGATGGAGTCATTTGTTTTACATATAATTTCGATTGCGTCACGAGTTAAAAGTACATTCATAAATCAACTTGTTATTTATTTATTTATTTTATTTATTTATTTCGGGAAAACAAACAGATACACATTATGTCTTAATAATAAATATTACAGATATTAATGTATAAATGTGTAAATCACAACGTTATCCACATCTTAATTATGGAGAGAGTTCAACCTTGGCTTCCGATACACTGTGATGTGTAAAATAGTATTATTATAATGCACAGTATCTACCGGAAAGAAGCAATATCTACTCATATGGGTGATGGATAAAGAACTCCAAGTGCTTAGAAATGATATAGACACAATTTTCAACGATAAAATTGAATTGCAATCAACCTCGGTGACCAAAATACTTTTCAAAGTGGAGTTTTGTATGAACGATGAGGTAGATATTACCTTTTTTTTTAATAAAATAAAATAAAAAAAATAAAATATGGTTTGGCTCATTTACAGAAAATGTCAAAAACTAAAAGTGCCGGAACCATTCCGAAACACGAATGGATACTGTGTGTATCTCAAAGTTTAATCCAATAAATCTGCAATGGAGATTCTGCCAAGTTTAAGCACCGCTACTATAAATTGGAATATTAGATGATAAGATACCATTTTTAAATTGAAACAATTAAAGCAAAATAACTTTAAAACACTAACCATCTAAGCGTAATATGCAAAAAATCAATTCCATTCATACATTCAAACCATTCATCTAATTCCTAAACACAGCGTTCCCATATTCAATAAACTTTTAATACTAATAATACTTCATTGAGTTCAT
The DNA here is from genome assembly GCA_950381575.1 of Plusia festucae. Lineage (NCBI taxonomy): Eukaryota > Metazoa > Arthropoda > Insecta > Lepidoptera > Noctuidae > Plusia > Plusia festucae. Next base: position 12,276,743 of record OX494434.1, read on the forward strand.
AAATAAAAACGTGGCTCGTATTAAAACGTACGAGGATTACATTAAGCTATAAAGAGTTTTGTTTAATGGCCCGTAATTGGTTGGAATAACATAATTTTTATTGGCATTGTCTCGGCTAGGTAACGATCGCTATTACTATTGGAACTCACTTTTTAATAACTTTCAATTATCACGAACTCCGTGGTCGAGTGGCGTACACACCGACACCGGTTTTCAAATGTGAGTAGCTCAATGTAGGAAACAACTTTTCAACATTGTCTCGGGTCTGGGTGTTTGTGGTACCTTCGTTGTCTCTGATTCCATTACACAAGTGCTACAGCTACTTACATTGGATTCGAAGCAATGTGATGTTGTCCAGATTTATTTATTTAGTTTTATCGCGTGTGAATAATTCTCACGCGTTATTTATTACAGTCGTTGCCTTCTCTATAGTAGAAGAGGCTTTTACAGTAAGAAAGTTATTCGTTATAATAATAATATAATGCAATAAGTAGTGATATTTATTATTTTTTAAGTACATAGTTACTGGTAAATCAAACAGTGATTTATGTTTGAAAACCACTCACGTCATTTGCTTGCAGGTGAATCTTTTTTAAACGCCACTGAAGTGTTTGTTAAAAAAAATAAACTCTTTTTATTTATTTTCTTAACTTGATTTCTGCAATTATAATAATATAGTGAGCACAAAGTGAGTATCGTTCGAGTTCCACAAACAGTAGGGGTCATATCTCGCTGCGGGTCAATAAATAAATAAATCTCGAAGCTGCATTTTTTAGCTTATTTTTCATTAATATCGTAATTATGTGAGTTGGCATCGAAAACAAACCGCAATTTTGTGGCCAGCCTTAATGGTTTAGGGGTCAATTATAGGCGTTATAATAATAATGTTGAGTGATCTTAAGGCCTTAATATGTATCCGTGTTAGTCATTTGATTTGATGATTCTAGATTATTTTGTTTAGGTTTCTGCTCAGTTTTGCAGTGCTCGCATTCTTTTGGGATATTTTAGTTTTGAAAGCGTGACGACATATTATTATGAATGTGTATGACATGGGATGATGAAATTTTGAGAAATTTGACGTTCTCATTAATCAAGACGTGGCGATGCTTGCAGTAGTACAACTAAGCTATGATTTTTTTTCGCATACTAAAAAAAACTATCCTTGCAAAACAAGATGTGTTCTTTCCAGATTTTAATTCTTAAAAAAATACAAGTTTTAATACAAAAAGTACTCTATTCAGATAAGTTTTTTTAGCACTTGAATTTATTTATCTTTGTATACATAGTTTTCAATTTCCAAGATAAGACTGTTTCTTCGTAAGTAGCTTTAAAAAAATAGACCGCTATAACTGTTCTCATTATAGTTAAAATATCATAGACATTTTTTGAAAAAGTAACTCCCTGTATCCACATTAAGACGTGACATTTCAAATATTGTGTTGTGTTCAGTATAAAGGTAAAATTTATTTTATTTATTTATTTATTACTTTTTTTTTGTTCGCGCTCCCGCGGTTGCGAGACGACCGTGTCTTGTAACATCTTTCACGTCTCACTGGTCCGATGAGTCTACGATATTGGTACACACACACGTACGATTTTGCTATAAGTACATAAATAAATATCATATGTGTGAGTATTGAAAAACAATCTTTCAACTGTCGTTTGTTTTACTTTTGAGTAGGTATGTGTTTATTAATTTAAATTTCCTAAATATATTTCTGAATGAATATGCCAAATTTCAAAAAGATCTGGGGTTTAAAAAACTTTTTTCTATATTATATCTAAACTTTTGGATTTATAATATTAGTATTTAAATCATCTTTATTTCATTATTTACATCTTAATCACGTAACTGTGCTTAAGAATGTTTCCCACCGCTTTTTTTCCTGAAACTTTTTTTGCTGACCTTACAAAGCTTTCCACGCATATAAGATTTCGCGATCGACATGCATTAAGCTGATGTTATCGGTGCATCAAGATCCAACAGCGGTGAAATTATGAATAACGAATTAACACAAACAAGTTTGAATCTCAGGAATTTCAAAATAAAAATAGGTGTTGTTGCTGTCTGTATCTTAAGGTGCCATCCAGTATTACGGTTCTAACAAATCTTACAATAACATTAACTTTACGTAATACTAACGCTATTTAAATTCCATGATAATTGTGAAATTAAACAAATAATAACATTATTAAATAATAGCAAATCGAGAAAAGAAAACGTGTACTGCCATCTATCGAAACGCTAAGCAACTATTTTAGAAGAGCCATCTAGCGACTACTTGCAAAACTACCTCTCTTTTGTTTTGTTAAGCTTGAGTTTAGTAACACAAAATTCTAATAGATGGCAGTGTTACTTTAGTTTCATTATTTATTGGCAGATGGCGTTACTATGATGCAAAAATAGGTACTTGTAATTATTATGAACTGGAAAGTGGGGTAGACTGTGCTTAGAAGGAGGTATTCCACGCGGAAATAATAATGACGAAAATTTGCAATATTTAAAATATAGAGTATTTCAAAAGTCAGCAAAAAAAGTTTGAAACCTAAGATAAATTTTGGTTAAATTAAAACGACTCTATGTTAATATATATTTATTAATTCCAACTTTTTCTTGACTTTCCTTGACTATGTAACTTATCGCGCGGGGCCTATATCACAGCTTATCGACCATATCGCAACGTCGACACACCTACAACCTGAAGGCTGTATATCACATACAATCTTATAACTAAATAAACACATGAGTAATTAAATATTTAAACAACACCAAAATTAAATAAATCGTCGATCATGTGTAGAACACAAAAAAAAATAACGACGTGAAGATAACAAAAAGATTGTAATAAATCTTATATCTTTAAACGAGCAATTCTTGTATATATATATATATATATATAATCTGAATCTCGGAAACGGCCCCAACGATTTTCATAAAATTTTGTATGCAGGGAGTTTCGGGGGCGTTAAATCGATCTAGCTAGAATTCATTTTCAGAAAAAGTCGTTTTATCCGTGTTTTCAGTAATCTTAAACCTTTAAACGAGCAATTCTTGTACGGCCATCAATACTGTTACAATTCAAAATAAACAAAATATTACATTTGAATTTGGAATCTGTCATTTTTATATGATTGTTCATTGTGTTTTCTCATTTTGGCGCCAATACATTGTACAATAATATATTTTGCGATATTAAAATGGAGTGGGGTGATAAAGAGGACCGAATCGCTGTGATTGCATTACACAAAGTAGGTTTGGAGCCAAATGCAATTTTTAAAACTCTCCATACGCTTGGTATTAGACTATTAGTAAAATGTTTGTGTTCCGGGAAATTAATAGGTATAATGCGACCTCCTCAGTTTGTGACAGAAAAAGATCAGGCCGTCCACGTAGTATTCGCACGAAAATGTTGGTCAAAGAATTCGAAGGTGGGAAAGAATTCGAAGAAATCCTGTCCGAAAGCAAAATATAAATCGAAACAACTACTAATGCGGTACGCAAAAAGAGGTCACAGAAAATTTTTGTTAACGGAAGAGAATTTTTTACAATTGAGCAACATTTTAACAAACAAAATTACCGTATTTATGCTCACAGCTCTAAAAAAGCTTCCACATTAGTCGACAAAGTGCAACGTGGGCATTATCCGACTTCAGTGATGGTTTGGTGGGGTATTAGCTATGAAGGAGTGACTGAGCCATACTTTTTTTGTCCGTAAGATCGAAAAATATTATTCATACTTTCTCATTTCATCAGTTTGTAATTCGTATATAAATATAATTTCTAAAAACACACTACCAAAAACAAACGAGCAAAGCTCGGTGATCCAGGTACTAAATAAAATAAAGTGCACAAGACGTTAAGAAAAAGAAACTAAAATATAAATATGTAAATATTTTTGCATAATTTTTTTTGTTGGATATAAAAAAAATGGGGTCATAAATAGTAGTATCGAAAATTATTTCCTTCTCTATAATCCATTCGTGTGTAAAAACATCGTGCAATAAATTATTGATATTAATAAAATTTCGTCACGGGAATTAACGCGAGCTCATGCATTTGCCTTTTAAGGCTTGACGTTTCGGCCGGGTTACACTGGCCGTGGTCGCAGGCAGACTTCTTATTAAGACGTAATTTTATTAAAATCATGCAACGCGATAGTTTTAAAGTTTCCAGACAATCTTCCTAAGCCTACATTGTTAATTACAATACGCCGAAAGATCTTAGCGCCCTTAGCGAAAACTTAGCGAGTCTGAAAAGAGCTACAAGTATGTGTGCATGCGATGCAAGATGGGTGAGAAAGAGACGGCAATATCTGGTATCGCTTTTTAGGGTCGCTAAGATACAATCGGCCGAGGAGTACATACAACTACTGAGATATTATTGAATCACTTGCAAGTATAATGATTAACCTCCTCCACACAAGTGTCGCACTGCACGAAGCAGCAGTTTACCATCCTACACCTACATCTAGACGTCACATTTCTCTTCCCAGTAATGTGGCCTCTCCCACAACATAATGTCGCACAATTATGCCTGTCTTTGCACACCCTGCCTTTAGTACTAACACACAAATTTGGCGTCCTCTGCAAATAGATCAAGTTTTTCCGATCCACTTTCATTTTGTTCCTCAATTTTGGTGTAATCGCTCTTTTCGTCGTATAGTTCATGATTTTCTTTTTAGTAGCATGATGGTAGTGCTTCTTCAACAAGCCCATGGCTGAATTGAATGGACCTAGACGCTTCCAACACGTTTTCGTCGTACAGGACCCTGAGAAGCCATGGCATTTGCAAACCTCCTTCAATTGTTCTCCTATAGAATCGACTCCTACAATGACGTCTTGCTTTAATACTTCCGAGATTTGATCGTTGCCTGCATGTTTGAAATCCAAAAAGTTCTTAGTGATTCTCTTTCCATGTCTGAAATCGTCACCACAGCCGGCGACCTTCCAAGTATTATTTTTTGTGAACTTCCCAACGCATGAACACGAAGAGAGGTCCCCTGACGCACATGCTTTAGCCACTGAATGAGTTATCGAACCTGCTATTAAAGCGTGGACAAAGGCAGTTTCCCTGTAGATTTTATTAAATATATTCCGTTTAGGTTTTCTATTGAACACGAGGGAGCAATTCCACCGGTCGTACTGAAATGTCTCTTCGCATGCGGCTATGGCCTGTTCTTTCGCGATGTTTATAACGTTTGAGAGTCCAGTATCCCTGTCACACATTTTTATCTGTCGCTTTGTAGATCTGAGCAGTTTACAGGCACCTGGATGGACTTCGTGACTTCGATCGCTGAACAATGCCTCGACTGTCCTTTGTAAGTTTGGCTGAGATCTGCAAATTGAAAACAATTTGCTTAAAATTTATGATTTGACTCTTTTGCTGGTGGATCCGACGATAAACGTCGGTTATCGTTCGATAAATGGGATATTTAACACTGAAAGATTTTATCAAATCGAACCAATAGTTCCTGAAATAAATGCGTTAAACCAAACAAAAAAACGCGTCGGTTTTATAATATTAATATAGATTAAATACCTTCGCTCTATAATTAAGCTTCATGATCAATTTTATATGTAGGTACTTATGCAAATTACTTTCTTCTAAGTTCTGAAAATAACCCTAATGATATAAAATAAAACTAGATGAAAGCGTTTTAAGTCGTAGATGCTCGCTTGTTATTCACGGAATATCGTACACTAATTACTGGTATAATTAAGTAATCAACGTAACAGTAGTAATCGTTTCTCCTTGGGGCATATTATAAGGAACCTTATAATTGTCGAACTTGAAAGCTATGGTAATCATGTTATTTACTGTTTACAAATTGCTGCTAAAATAAGATTAATATTTAAGTTGTGTTTATTATGCATTTTGTTTTTAACGTATTTCCATGGTTATGTAGCATGCCCTTTAATTTATCCGTTACCTGATAAATGAGAATTATTTATTATAATTTTTACTACCCTTTACTGTCCCACTTCTGGGCAAATGGCCTCCCCCAGTCCTCCTATTGAACTTTATCCCACGCAACCTCATACCATCTGTTATGGCAAGATTCTTTTAAGAATTGCACAAGAAATTTTAGAAAATATTAAGGACCTTAGTTTACTCTTGGATTAGACGCCACAAGTATAAAGAAGTAAACCTATTTATCATTAGGACAACTTCGTAGCTCTTTTAAGTATCGGAAAGTCTGATATACAAATAAAACCTTTCTTTCGAAGATACTGACAAGTTTTTACAACACAACAACTCACAAGCAATAAATTCCAAAACTCACCCTTCAACGATTTTATTAGCAATAATAGAAACAGCACATAACAATAAAACATTAAAAATAAAATAACTAAACATGTTTGAGATATATTCGGTCACATGATCACCGATGTCCACTACAAACTGAAGGTAAAGTTGGTTCAAACAAAGGTGCATCTTATCTCTAGGGTGGGTCTTCCTAAAATGGTGATGACAAACGGAGAAATCAGTCTGGCCGAACAAACATCGAGTCATGTGAACTTGGTGTATCAGCCTTAAGTGACCTAATTTCCGTCTTTATTCAGAAAGGCGATATGGATAGAGTACTATTTCGTGTGGTACATTTTCGTGGTACGTACAAATCTATTAATTATCTAATTCTACTTGTAATTGAAATATCTCTCCTTTCTGCTTGTGTGATTTGTGAGATTCATTGGAATATGGCTAAAAATTAACATTTTGTGACGAAAGGAACAAGCCTTCCGATAACCGACTGAATGCCAAGCGGCAAAAATCTAGTCAGCCATCAATAGTCATCATAAATACTAAACCAATCAACCCAATAGGCTGTTCAAAAAGAGGAAGGTCTATAAAGGTCAATTTGTCTGGCCTGTTGGTCTAGTGGAGAGTGACCCTGACTGCTAAGCCGGAGGTTGTGGGTTCGATTCCCAACCAGGACCAATCTATGTGTGATGAGCACGATCATTTGTTCTGTGTCTGGGTGTTATTTATCTATTATTTGTATGTATTTAGAAATATATAAGTATGTTTATCAGCTGTCTGGTTGCCTTAGTACAGGCTCTGCCTAGTTTGGGATCAGATGGCCGTGTGTGGGTTGTCCAGAAGTTACAATTATTTATTTATTTAAAATCATTGCTATTTGACGTTTTATTTGCGTTTGAAAAAAATATCACAAATTTTGAATTGAAGTACATTTTTTACATGCCGCACTTACTGGAGTGCCCAAAGTGTCCGGACACCTGCACTTTGGAAGATTTGAATCTGGCCAATGACGCTGCAGTTAATGTGGCCAACTACTGGGCGCATCAAATTTAATTACTTTATGAAAAAAGTGTACCATCGACTCGAAAAGAAGAAGTACATTTTTGTAAACAAAAATCTTATTCTCCTTCTTCCTGCCCATATCCCATTCATGAATATGAGATCGGCGCAATGCGTATTTTCGTCCCATTCCTCTATATTACTCGTCATTTTTAAACAAACATGACAAAACAATTTTCAAACAGTATTCATACAATTTCTGAAAACATTTCCGTAACATACGACAAACGTAATGTGATATTGTGTGTTGGTGCACATTCTCAAAGGAAATTTGAAGTTATATCGCTAGATATTCAGACAAGTGCTATTCATTTTTCTTGTGTTGAATTTGTTTTGTTAAATTCACTTGGTTACTTTTCTTGTACTGCGCATGTGACAGAAGAAAACAGGGTTTAAAATTATATGTGCAACAAATTATACTATGTGCAAATAACAATTTACCAAGGATTAATTTAAAAGACGTGCGTATATTCAACGAAGTAAGCAGGTGCATAAAACTGAACAACTTTCCCCAAGGAACATAATTATGTAGTTCGAAATCTTAAAATGGAAAATAAATTTTCATATTAAGTGACAGGTCACGTGACTTATGTTTGTATGAAAATACGATTTATTTTATCCTGTGTTGAAGTTTAATAGCATGAATTTTTTTTTCATAAATATTTTTAAGTATTATTTTTCTTGAAATAAAACTGTTTTTAAACGGATTCTATCGCAGTTTTTTTTTATTTTAGTTCCCAACGTTTCGGGAACTAAAAAAAACAGTTTTTTTTTTTCAATGTCTAATATTCGCGTAAACCTCAGAAAAATATATTACATTTTTTTTTAGTAGATTTGTACACGTAACCGAATATACGGACAAGTATAAATACCTTCCTTACCGATATTCTTCAAAAGTCGTGTGTTTTCCATATCCAATCAGTTGTTACTTACATTCATTAGCATGTAGATCCAGAATCACTTCGAGTTTCGCACTCGGCTTGAGACTGGCTATTTCCGTCGGCGAGGCTTCGACGTAGCACCTGCGAATTGCATGCAAAGTAACTAGATTAGGTTGCACTGCGCAAATTGATTCTCAATATCAGTTTGTTGTGAAAACCTTGTGTAAAAGGAAATTTTGAAAAAGAAGAAGAAATCGAGAGGAAATGGAAATATTCCTTAATTTTTTTATTTGAACATTTCTCTCGTATCGGAAAATGTACCATGTTTTAGTAGCTCAGCTAACAGAGAAATTAAACTAAGGCCCAGTTTTTTGATCCCGAGTTAACTCAACCAATAGTTTAATATGCTAACTAATGGTTTCAAAACGCGTTTTTTCATCAATTGTGAGTCTATCAAAAAATGGTCAAATAAGTTGGAGAGTTAATAACTTAACCATTTGTTAGTATAAAAAAATATGAATGAACGCGTTATACCGTGGTTTAAAACCATTAGTTAGCATATTTAACCATTGGTTGAGTTAACTCGGGATCAAAAAACTGGGCCTAAGTGAGTATTTAATTGACTTTTTTACATTATTTAATTGCATTTCATTATGTAAATTATTTTCCGATATGCATTATAAAAGAATTGGAAAAAAATGGTGAAGACCTGATACGGAGGAAAGCATAGAATAAAACCAATCGTGCGACAATTCATGAATATTATACATATATACCAAGAAGCTTCTACATACATCACTGTCTACGATAATTATTGGTTTCATGATTTTCCTTTTAATTTGCAATCTCTATAACAAACATATAAAAACCTATACTTAAATAAACGAAGGCTGTGAGCATCGGTTTATCTTCCCATATGGGGAAGGATGAGCACTGATCACCACCAATATTTAACCAATGGTTAAGTTAACTCGGGGTCAAAAAACTGGGCTAGTTGTTACTGAATTCGCTAGACAGCGGTGACTAAAATCGATCGGCAGTAAGAGTGTTAGTTCTCGGAAGCGTACTCGAATGCGATGTAGGTAATCTGATGGCTGATATGTGAATTTGACAAGTTTCTTGTGCAGTAGAATTGGGTCAGTCTTTCGTCAGAAATCAAAGAATATTTTCTATTTAAGATGTACTTAAATATTTGCATTAACATTATGCTGTTATTATCCGTGCACAAAATATAAATTGTAACAGATACTACTCTAGATTCACAAATGAGCAAATACAAAAATTCTTTTTGTATAATTCTTAACGCACTTTGTTGCAAGATTTTAATCGTTAATAAAGTAATCCTTAGGAAACATTTTTTTTGGGACGGCTCATACTCTGCCATGATCCCAAACTAGGCAGAGCCAGTACTATAGCAGCCAGACAACTGATAAACATACATAATATATATTTATAAATACATAAATATTATAGATAAAGGTACACATTGAAAGGTACTGTAATATATTTCCCTTTTAAGTGATCAATTAATTAGTTCACAAAACATCTTTTATTTTAATAAACCGCATTTCTCCTAAAATTAACATGGTAAAGTAATTTTCTAGAACATCTATTTTAAACATCCCCGTCTAGACTCAAACCAAATCGATTAACTATGAATAAGTTAAGCACTGATGTAAACTAGTTCAGTGTAAAATGATACAAGTGAATATTTATGTTTAGAAGTTATGATTATAATAATTTTCAGAATTTATTGTTTTCGGTTATAGCAAAGAATTATAGCAAAGCCAGCAGCAACATACGCTATTAATCTTTGTATATGTATTTGATTGTAATTATTTCCTTTTTGTTGTTTGAAAAGGAAACAGCAAGCGGCTTAAAACCGTTTATACATAAAATAAGAAGTTATATAAACAAGATTTTGTATAGTGTATTTTTATAACAATATTTGTTTCTTCTCAATCATGATTTGTATTCATTGATTTAAATTAATTTACATAATGCTAAATTTATTTAATTAATAAGATTCAATATTTTTTTAGCAGACTTTTTTTAAACGGCTCAAACCAGACGTACTCTTCAACCCCTCCGAAAAGACACAGCCTTTTGTTAACACTCTGTTTATATGGTTATTCTTATAAATATCTATAACTAAACCGTTTATTATTTCCTTTCAAGACTTCCTTTGTAATATCCTAAACATTTTACAAGCTAAGAAAGCAATATTTTACTCTCCACTCAGCCAAGTTTCCCGTATTGAAACTACTTCAATCTCCGACAGACTCCACAAGTTAACAACTTAACTAAGTGTCCATTACACATTACTAGCACTTTGTGAACTACAACAGAAGTTGTCACAACTTAGCTTGTTTTAAATTTATTTCGGTAAAAGTAATCAAATGAAAATGCTATTGATATTTCGGTCAAAGTATCCACGATAACGTTCAGCATAGAAGTTCAGCATATCTCCGCCCTTTTCCGATTTTTGTGGGGTCAGAATAATACTCGTCATCGCAGCATTCACAACAACTTACTGAGAAGGGGTTAAAAACGTATTGTGAGTACCTAATCCGTAAATAGAGAGTAAAGATTTCTTATAAACATATACATAATAAAAACGAAACCCCTCTCTGCGTTTATCTGTCTGTCTGATTGCGACAAAATCAAAAACGACCGTACGGATTTCCTCATTGTTCTACAAATCAATAATAGAGTGATCCGATAGGAAGGTTTGCTAAATTTTAAGCAGAAAACCCGGGGCGAGACACTAGTTTTCGTTTTTCAAACCCGGGGTAAGTATCTAGTTTTACTTAAAAAAAATAACTTTTAAATGTAGGTAGGTGCAGTATGTTATGGCTAACTCCGCTGATCCCAATAAGGTCCAAATTAATTACTACAATCTACTATTAAAATAGTAACTGGTTTTATACACTAGTCAACAAGATAGTGCAACAAACAAGTCAATACTACCTGTATATAATCTGTGAATCATATACCTTGTTTGAAAGTTAACATTTGCACAATTATCTGTCTGGTTTTTATCTAGCGTCATAGCGCTGAGGGCAGACAGCGAGAAACGTCCGACATTGATGTAGGAAGCACTTGATCATTTTCACGTATGACATAAACGTATACGTAGGGGCTCGTGGCTAGGTTTGACCGCTAATAAAGATTAAGCCGTGGATTAGTGACCATTTGTAAACATACCGAGACCCCTCCGTGCCTCGGAAAGCACGTTAAGCCGTTGGTCCCGACTGGCATACAATGATCGTTGGTAGTCGTAAAGTCATTACAATTGTGACAACCAGTCTTACTATGGAATACTGTATTACCTAGCAATTGACGACCTCCGTGGTCGAGTGGCGTACACACCGGTTTTCAAGGTGTCGCTAGCTCTGAGGTCCCGGGTTCGATCCCCGGACGGGTCAATGTAGAAAATCAATTTTCAACATTGTCTCGGGTCTGGGTGTTTGTGGTACCTTCGTTGTCTCTGATTCCATAACACAAGTGCTTTAGCAACTTACTTTGGATTCGGAGCAATGTATGTGATGTTGTCCACATTTATTTATAAAAAAAAAAAAAAAAAAAAAAAAATAGGTTGTCAGATAGGCAGTTGCTCCATGTAAAATACGGTATTCAGCTATATCCGGTAAGATTGGAAGCCGACCCCAACATAGATTGGGAAAAGGCTAGGCAGAAGGCAGAAGGATATGAACGTATAGTAGCATATCTTTTAGAGTATCCCACGGTAAGAAGAACGCAGCATAAAATTCACAATAGCCTTACTATTTCGCCTGAAGATTGTAAATACAGGAGCAACAAAGACTTATGCTCTCTCTTTCGATTGATCGATTCCTCAAAATGGCGCATAAGCAACAACTAATGTGTTACGAAAACTACAAAAATATGAGAACCTGAACAATTAGTGAAGTTTATAATAAAAATATTATATGCATTATGTTTTAACCTTTATTGACGTACTTACTTTTTTGCACTGGTGTATGTCAACTTAGTTAAATTTTAATTTGTTTTCTAATAGTTGACATGATAAGTATCATTTCTGCATATTTTTTATATGTCATACGGAAATCGAATCTTTTTCTAATAATCTAAGATACTCATATCCTAAAAGATTCGGATCAAAACTTTTAGAAAATTATCGCAGAAAATAACAAAGTAGAATCTGCATTTTTTTTAACTATTGTTACTACGTAATAATTAAATATAAATAAATATCTTGGGACAATCTCACACACGGTAATCTGATCCCAAACTAGGCGGAGCCTGTACTATGGTAACCAGACAACTGATAAACATACTTATATATTTCTAAATACATACATAATATAGATAAATAACACCCAGACACAGAACAAAAATGATCGTGCTCATCACACAAAGATTTGTCCTGGGTGGGAATCGAACCCACGACCTCCGGCTTAGCAGTCAGGGTCACTGACCACTAGACCAACAGGCCCGTCAAAAATTATGTACATTCATGTTAGTTCCCGGTCGCGGGTCGATAGCACGCGCCGCGGACCGGCATCATATGTTTGTCTGCTATCCACTTTACAATTGAGCTTGCATTCATAGTTATTGTAGATTTCATGCTCCATTTTATAACGCATATAAGGCCGACCTCATATTTGACAGATTCTTGTTTTGTAATTTAAACTAAACTTATTACAGGAGCAACATATCGGGTATTTGCAGAGCATAATAAAATAATGATAAAAAATGTAAAAAAAAATAAATGTTTTTAATATTAGGTATATAATTATTAAAATTATAATTGAATTTAATAATAAAAATAATTGAAAAGTATTATAAACCGTACTATAAATTTGAGTCTGAATTTCACAGTAAAAATCTTTAAAAATAGTTTGAGCTTAAAATTAAAATCCTTTTGCATCGTACCGATTTTTTTACCCTTTATGTATAAAGGCACTCACCCATTATCTCATAACAATCTAGCAATCTTTTCAAAGAGCGCATGCATTAGATCAACATGGATATGGGGGAGATCAAAGAAATACACACGATTCGTTCATTCGCGCGGTCATTGGTCGCGGATCGATAGCAAGTTGCGACGCGCGTTTAGTCTTAGGTTCGTCTACCTTGTACTTTATAATTTTGTCTTTGTTTACAACTTTTTGTTTGTAGTTTAGAAAACATAAGTACTTTATTTAAGGGAAATAATAATGGTTCCGAAAAAAAAAATTAATCTCCAGCGATCTGTGGCCGACTATTATTCTAATTAACTAGCGTTATAATGAATTACCGACAAAAAAACCCAAAACATACCGAAAAGAAAAATTATATTTAACAAACAAATAAGAGCACGTTAAAATTACATATCTCCTAAAATAAAATTGAACTTCGAAATACAAAACTAAACTTCTGAATTAAATACTGAACCTCCGACAAAATTACTAAGTTACCGACAACAGAGCTTTAGTCAAAATATTCACATTTTTACGACTTGCATGAACTATTTTAATTTCTATTGTTGGTTATAAAATATATTTTTTACCTCTCAGTATTTATGAAAATACCTAAACCGCGCCTAGCCCGCGCGATCGATTCGATCGATTTCCATGCTTTCAATTTCCTAAATTATTACTAAACTACTCTTGTAAGTAGATTTTTTTCTAATTGGAATCTCGGAAACGGTTGAAACGATTTTTATGAAATTTGGTATACCCACAGGGGTTTTCGGGTCGATATATTATTGTCCTACTTGCCCATTGCAGATAGGTTTAAGTGTCAAATTTGACACAGTAGGTTAGGTTAGGTTAGAACTGCGACCCCCCCGCACGAGCCGAGCGAGCGAAGCGAGCGTGCCGCGGCAGCGGCCGGCGAGTGCCAGAAGCGACTCGCTATGTTTTTACTTTTCCATTACAGATAGGTTAGGTTAGGTTTACAGTCATTCATCTTTACTTCAACTATTTGGATTTATACCATAAAAAGGTATTATTACAAGTACATTTTAATATTTTTTAATAGTTTCTGTATAACCACTCTGAATAGTATTTTCATTATAACCTTGTATTTAAATTAGCATCACAGTCTATGAAATGTGAAGGTAATTTATGAATTAATAGTAGGCAAGTAAAGATAAAAATGTCAAAACATAATTTTCAGTAGAACGTAATTTAAGCTGGTAGAAAAGTATTATAGCAAGAAACAGTTATGTTTATTTTTCGAAGATTTTAGTATCTAATTCGGTCGTTTCGTCATTTTTATTCGGATGAAAGTAGTCGGAAAGTAAGTATTTTAGGCAGTAAGAATTCTTATTTTTTTGTCGGAGCTTTTATTACTACCCTTTATTTAATGTGCTGAATATTTTACATAAATTGTGATTGGTTAGAAATCAATCAATAGTGTTTTTTGGATTACACGTCGGAATGATTGTGCTACCTACTTGTTTCAAAACATTCCTATTGATAAGAATATAAAATTACAGGATTGATCCATTAAAAAAATTGTAAACTTTGATCACTAAGTACCTATCTATTATATAATTCCAGTGTCACGATGTTTGTCCGAGATGAACTCCGAAACTACTTAACCGATTTAAATTATATTTGTACACCGTGTGCAGTTCAATCCAACTTGAGAGATAGAATAGTTTAAATCTCAAATAAAAAAAAATTGAGACCGCGGGCGGAGCTGCGGGAAACAGCTAGTGTATTATATAATTCCAGTGTCACGATGTTTGTCCGGGATGAACTCCGAAACTACTTAACCGATTTAAATCAAATACACCCTGTGCAGTTTGATCCAACTTAAAAGATAGGATAGCTTGCATCTCAATTAAAATAAAAAAAATTGATCGCGGGTGGAGCTGCGGGAAACAGCTATAAACTATAAATATATACTATAAATACAACATAAGTACAATAAACATTAAAAGTATATACTATCTAAGCTACAAATACTTTGTTTGTGCAACAAATAGTTGTCGGTGTAAACCATAGATGGTACTTACTAATACAAAATAACATTAAATAGTACATACACACGGCATTCGCAACAGATGATTGCACACGAGCGATTTTACCGCGCGCTCTCGATCGATAACGCGCGGCGAAGCGTCGCTTTGTCACAGACGGCTAACTTTCAGATCCGTGTGCCCGACACTTTATAATGAGGAGACACTTTTGTTTGTTCATGTACGTGGTACAGTTGTGAAGTAAGTTGTTTATGTTTTAGATTTGTTTAGATGTATACAAATTAGGTGATGTTTGGTTTGTTAAGGTTAAATAGTAATGGCGAATACAAAATGAACTCGGTCTTATTGTTTTTATAGTCATTATTGTATCGCACGGTATATGTAGTTATTTTACCCGCAATTAATCAAATAATTCTTTTTTTTTTGGGATAAAAAATAATACAAAAAAAGTTTTTTTTTTATATTTTAACACACACGAACTTTCAACTCCACCTATAATATTAGTGTAATTTCTAGAGACAAAAATGGGAAAATTTAAAAAATGGGCTATAATGATTGGAGGCTTTTGCCCAGCTGTGGGACAATACAGGCTAGATATAATAATAATAGAGACAAGCTAATTTCAAAAAATATGTAACTCAGAAAGTTAATTTAATATTTTTTTTCAACTCCGAAGATAATACCTACTATGCTAATTAATTATTAGCTTGCCATCGCCTTATTTGCCTGTGCCATGCATGTGCAAACTAATCTACACAGGGTGGGTAAAGATCTAAAATACATGGTGATCATAAAACACACTGACCTAAAACCTTCTCTGTCGTATATTGAAGCCCTGGCTTAGTTCCAAATAAGCTGAGGTTGACCAGGCACTAATTACTTTTCGAAAACACAATGTCATTTGTTCGAAAAAATAAGTAAAACTTTATTCCGTTTTTTATCAAGTTTTGGTTCAAATTCTAATCCCGTCACAATTAATGTTCATATGTTTAATTGAGGTAAAAAAAATACAAAAAATTGGGTAAAAACAAAAAAGTCTAGAGTTACAGAATCATTTGATTTGCAGACAATATCATCATCATTAATTAAATTAATCCCAGTACCACTTAGGCAAATACAATTTTTCAACAATAAATTAATTACTAAAGTAATTTTAGATACAAATTAAGTTAAATTAAATCAATATAACATTCAAGCAACATCCACTTATAATAAAAAAAAACCTTTTGAAGTTTAAGTTATGTTCCAGAATAATTTTGAATATCTTAATTATTATGTATTTACTTAATAGGTTGCACAAAATATTTTAATTTAAATATTATTTTCTGAAGTTTACGCGAATATTAGACATTGAAATAAAACTACTTTAAACGGATTCTATTGCGGTTTATTCTGATTTTACACCTTTTAGGATCAACACGTTTGCAGGAGACATGGTATTTGACCATGTCTCCTGCAAAGGTGTTGAAACGTTGGGAACTAAAATCAAAATAAACTGCGATAGAATCCGTTTAAAGTAGTTTTATTTCAATTTTAATTTTAATTGTGTACACACATATCTATGCACTGTACCTGTACTCAAGGGTCACAGTTCACGCCACGCCACGAGATAGCAATCTCGTCTGTGAAACAGCCCGACTTTTGTTTACAACTAACTCCCCCAAGTTTTCATATGAAACTCATTTTACCACCTCATTGTAGAACGATAAATTGCGTTCATTTGTTTTCCAGTTTGCGTTTTCTTTGAGAAAATAAATGATTATTTTTTTAATTACTGAAAGGAAACTGTTTTTTCAAGCTGTGTGTGTGTGAGTGTATTTATTTTTAGATTTTGTTTGTATACGATATTATAGTGTGACACCTAATTCGGAACCCTGAAGTGATTTTTATTTCGATGTGCACAAAAATAGTTTGAATTGAGCCAAAACTGATGTTTCTTTCAATAATATAATTTGTATTCTTATACTTCATTAAAAAAGTTGTTCAAGTTGCTAATGCATAAATATTAAGCCAGAATACATCACATAAACTAAACATCTTAAACTAAACCCACGATTCGAACGATCCATTTTAAGGTGAACAACATACAATATTTTAACACCCATTTTGTTTTATTTTTTAATTATAAACCAATAACAGCTGCGAGAACAAAAGGCTTTTCCCTTAACCCACCAATGTATATAGTCCCTTAGGCCGTTGCCGTAGGGTTAACGTCCCGGACATTGAAAGAGGACACGGGACAAAGCTTGCATCCTTATTTAAAATTCTGGTCAATGATCTTCCCTCACAAGTAACATCAAACACTTTCAAAGTTTATTCTTTATATTATTATCTAAAATATATAAATATGGACAACATCACATACATTCCTCCAAACCCAAAGTAAGAAGCTAAAGATCTTGTGCTATGGAATCAGAGACCACGAAGGTACCACAAGCACCCAGACCCGTAACATTGTAGAGAAGTGTTTTCTACATTGACCCGTCCGGGGATCGAACCCGGGACCTCAGAGCTGGCGACACTGGTGTGTACCTACGCCACCTGACCACGTAGGTCGTCGAAACTGAAAGAAAGATTCGTTTTGACACTCGATAGAACATAAATCGAATTTTATTTACTTGTATTTTTTTTTGTATGTAAATCGTTTTAAATCATTTAACACTATTAACCGCCGCTTCAAGTATATATCGTATATATGTATATGTATATACTTGAAGCGGCGTTATCCTAGTGGGTAGGGCATGGGACTTGCGATCATGTGGTCGCGGGTTCGAATCCCACCCATTGCACCCACCTACTGACGTGAACCCACTTGTAACACAATCATTTAGTTTACCATGAGGGGTTAACAAGAATACTAGTAATGTGAATGTGACCCACGTTGCTAGCTTGCTCTTTTAAACGAATATAATATATATATTTTGCCGGCAATAGACAGGTGCGGCTGCTAGTTCTTTGAACACACCATCTATATCCAAAATACTGAATAATCAAAACAATATACTAACAAATTGCCAATAAGCCTTACAACCTCATAAAACTAGCGGCAAAACATCGTAACATATTGTGACAGAACTCCTTGCTACGATCGTAAACTTTCTACAAGCTATAAAACTCGATCGACGACCTCGTAGCGCTACGACTGTCTACGGCGTAGCTTTTGTTTCAGTTATACCTGTAAAATACAGTCGAAGAAAAGAGAAAATAATCAGTTCGACTCGCGACACCGCCGCCGCCGCGTCAGCTCATGATTAAGGACTCCTATTGAGTCTGAAACTAGTCGGGCGATCCCGAAAATGCGCGTGAGTAAACCGTTGCATCCTTAAATAATTATGAATTCGTCTCACGGAAGTTATTATAATAAAAGAGAAAATAAGTTCACATAATTAAACCTATCAATGTTTGTTTAAGAATATAAAATGAGAAACTGTGACCGCTTACACACAACCACACATTAATTAAACATGTACCTAGTTGATTTGCGTTTTATTTTTTAGTTTACTTTTAAATCTTTTATTTTTATACGTCTAACTGGAATATTCACAAAATTTTTATTCAACACGATTAGATCGATAATCGAATAAGGCCCCCCCCCCCCCTAGCCAAGTTACATTTCTACAATCGTTAACGCTGATAGAATCGCTCAAATGTATGGAAGTGACAAGTCTAAGTCACGTGACTTATCGAAAGCAAATGTCATTTCCATACATTTAATGTCATTTAAGCGATTTCTATCATCGTTATCGCTTGTAGAAATGTCACTTGGCTAGGGGGGCAGATGTACCTATGTATTCCTGCAAAACAAAGTATCGATACTAGTGCATGTGCCAGTACAACACTGATGTAAAAAAATATAATTATGAAATAATCGTTTTTTACTTTTAAGTCGCACAACTGGCGAAACAAACAGCATATTATATAACCCTTCAAACACAAACCAATTACCTAACTTGAAAAAAATATATAAAAAAGTACATTCGTTACTAAAACGCATCTAAATGGGCTAGAACCAAGCCGAAATAATCCGGCTTTGATTCGACGTTCCAGCGATAAATAGTAAGCGGATTTTGTATTGAAAAGGACATCAAGTTACATAACAGACTGGTAACTGTATTTCGTGGAAACTGGAAATTTAACTAGAAAAGGGATTTTTCAGGAACTTTGTTCACGTAAACTATATAGGGTTATTCTCCAAACGAAATTTGTGACTGGCCTGTTGGTCTAGTGGTTAGTGTACCTAACTGCTAAGCAAGAGGTCGTGGGTTCGATTCCCACCCAGGACAAATGTTTGTGTGATGAACACGATTATTTGTTCTGTGTCTGAGTGTAATTTATATAAATTGTGTATGTGTTTTGTCAATATGGATGTAAGTAGGTACCTTAGAGAAGAGATATCAAACACAAAAAACACGTTTTTATTTAGTAAGAAACCAGAAACAAGTTGTTGGAAATAAATGGTCTCATAACTATTGTAATTCCTCTTTAATCATCACTTACACAATAGCACAACGTCACCCCAAGTCCTTCATTAAATCATTACCGTAGGGGAGCGGCTACGCGGATGCTACGCGGTGTCAATGACCCCTGGCGTAGCGCCAACTGGGCTACGCAAGTGCGTTTCAATCTCCCCCAAGTTTTGATTCGTAAACAAGAAACTTCTCACAAACGTGGTCCAGAGGAGATATGTCTAAAATTTTAGATTAATTCTTTTTTTACATTTAGCTTTGCCCTGCGGTTTTACTTGCCTTCCATTTTTTCTAAGGCAAATAACGTTAAGGCAAATATATCTTACTCTCAAATCCCACTATCAATTGCAAAAGCTTTTTTCAAATCCTTCAGGTAGTTTCAGAGCTTAGCGCGGTCGAAAAAATAAAATTGTCTTGGTGGCCTCGGTTCAATGACGGGATTCGTATGCACATGTTACAGGTTCGCATCCGGACAAGTAGGACTGTGGCTCTTTCAAAGTCATGTATACTTTTTAATTATTTTGAGACACCATTGATAAACGGTGAAGGAAAATATCATGATGAAATTTGGATTTCATAACTTGGAATCTGGAATCACCGACCCGGATTGGGCAAGCGTGTTGATTAATGCTCGTTCCTTCTCCTATATGGGAAGAGGCCTGTGCCCCAGCAGTGGGACTTTTATAATTTAATGTTATAAACAAACAAAATCGTTAGCTATATCAGATACTATACTAAAAACAATTATTATAATAATTATTTTGTCATCGTTACTTTACAGTAACAAATAATCAAAGCTCACGAGCCAATTATTTCCACCTACTAAATAATCGTACGTATTTGACATTATACTTAACCAAAATAGTTCAAAGATAACCGAAATACAGTTACAAGCTGACCGTGCTACTTAGGTTAATTAGAGGGATTGAGTAGATCCTTAATTAACAACCTCTTAGATTCGAGTGAAGAGGTATGGTTACTATACCACAATCGAAACCTTTGATTGCTCATGATTGTAGCTTAATAATATCACAACATACTGCCTGTTGATTCTGTAAGACCTCGTTCTAAACTTCTTTAATTTGATTTGTGATTGATTAAAATCTGAATCCGCTGTGAGTTTCTTGATTGGCATCCTAAAAACTCGGTTGATGCACTTGCGCTTGCGAGCGTGTGGAAGTTGGATCAAACTGCACACGGTGTGCAAATTTTGATTAAAATCGGTTAAATAGCTTAGGAGTCCATTCCGGACAAACAAAATAACGCGATGATTTATAATTATATTAAAATTCTGTTTCTATAAATCCTCACTTTTACAAATAATGAGGATTCTTTCTTTACTTCAATGCGAAAGTATAAGAGAAGGGCTTTTTAAATCCAAGCTGTATTGAGTCGACAATCCCATTCTTACTACGCGGCAAAGTTCCAACGCTTATAACAAAATTTATCCAAGTCTTCGCTCCCGCGGTTTAAATTTTTCTCATAAACGGAACGTGGTATAAAAAGAACGCTCATAACTTAACGGATAAGAAAGACACAATGAATGATCTTAAGTGTTCTCTAGAGTTAAAGGATCTTTTAGATAGTAACGTGTCATTTATCTGAATTTAGCTGAATACTAAAACTGAAAACAAAGTACAGCTTTAAGATCACAGTATCAGACCTTACTATGCACAGGCGTATTTAAAACTAGCTTAAAAAAAAAGAGTGTAATCTGTATGGCTCCTGTAATCTTTAATAAAATTCCTAATCAAATTAAAAACTTACTTACTTAGTTAAAGTTCAAGATTTTTTTTATAGAATTACTTGTAGTTAAGTGTTATTACTCCGTGCAAGATTTCTTAGATGATAAATTCTTATAACCTTTTTGTTATTTATCAACTTTGTTTTAAATTTGCATGATAATAAAGCCTCGTATTCATGGTAAACATTTGTTTAGCAACAGTTGATCAACGTTGTTGGTGATCGGTGAGGATGTTGCTAGCAACTATGTTTAAATCAATACAGGTTGTCCACACGCCACCCTGCGTTAAAATGTTGCCCGAGGAGGTAGTGTTGTGTTCTCTGTATCTGATGTATAGGATTTCTAATAAAAAAAAGGGAAAAAGATGGTGGTATTTTTCTCGAAGATGTAAATGTTGTAGCATTCGATGTAGGATTTGGGTATATTTAGGGCTTGAGAAATTTCTTCGAATGCATCGTTCTTTTTGTTTCTATGTTTGTATTCTTTTATAGAAGAATCCCATAATAATGGTTTTAATTGAAATAATTCTATTAGTTGCATTATTTTATCATTGCTCCACACTACTGCCACGTTTATAAACTGTTGCAAACACGTTCACACACGTCAACAATTGTCGCTAAACTGATGTTTACGCTTGTCGGGCGAGAGCTTGTCAACATGACGCTATCAACTCTGCAACACGCAGTGTTGCCAGCAACATGTTGACAGCAATTCCGCAACACGTTGATTCAACGTTGTTGCTAAACAAATGTTTACCATGAATACGGGGCTTAAGGCGGAATGTACTCGGATCTTATGATGTAATTTACAATAATAATTACCTACATTCTAAGCAAATAAAGACCTATTCTATTCTATTCTACTATATTTTACATGGATGCCTATCTGACCTCCACAACCCATTTTACTGGGTAATACAGTATTCCATAGTAAGATTGGTCGACAGAATTGTAAAGACTTAAAGACCGTCAAAGATTGTCGTATGACAGTCGGGACCAACGGCTTAACGTGCACGAAAGAGAAATCCCTTACTTTAAATTACTATTCTTATAGTTTAGCTGTCATATTCATACAGCATAACTATAATACATACATACTTAAGGAATAAAAAAAAACTTCAAAGTAGGCCAAATGTACCTACATTACGAAAATAGTTTGAAACAAGCGTGTATATTCTAGCCAAGTTTGCTTATACTTAGTGTGACAGTCGCAGACACACACTTTACCTTTATTAAGAGCTTTCCACTTAGCACGATATTTTGTAAGTGTTTTATTAAATTTATATCATTTTTAAAAAGAAAAATGTTTTTGCTGTTTTCGTGTTTCTTTTATTGGAATAAAGTTTAGTTTTGATGTATCTTTGTTTTTCATTACAGAGTAGGTACTCATTGATGAATATAATTAGTACATATTTCGTAAAAAAAAAAAAAAAATTTTATTCATCAATTTGACAGAGCTGAATGGTATTAATATTTTAAGCCAAAATGTTAAGTAGCAGAGCCTTACAATAATATTATTTTGAATATCCTACTAATATTATAAATGTGAAAGTGTGGATGTTAGGATGTTTGTTACTCAATCTCGCAAAAACGTCTGAACGGATATGGATGAAATTTGGTATGCATGTAGCTTTTTCTATTATGCATTCCTTAAGTAGTTCCCGACGCACTATGTAAATGTCTCATAAAAATTTAAACTAACCTCTGAAGCTATCTCAATTTTATCTTAAGCCATCTAGATACTATCAAATAAGTCTAAGCTTACACGTGTTAAAACAAACTCAACCTCACAATTAGATAACCGTTTAGACTTCAGACAGTCTATCACAAAAGGGACGAGTTAAGTGAAGGGTTGAATGCCTTTAACGTGGATCGAAAGGTCCCCGCCCTTTACATACAGGTCTCTTCAACTTCATGCCTTCGATAGCATGTTATACCCTTAAAGGCGCTGTTTCACTGCGGCTAACGCTACGAACATATATTATGTCAATGAATGAAAAAGGTAGTGATAACATCCACTGAAGCCACTGACACGCTACGCATGAAACTCAACAAATGCTTACAAGGGCGGCATGCAGCCAAGTGTAAACATCGTGTACCGCGTGAGCCGCTATGGAGGAGCTTCTTAAGCTGAAAACAAATTATCGAAAGCGGCTGAGGGACACGACTGACAGGGGTATTTAGATAATGATTGTTCACTGAGCTGTGTAAACTATCAGATGTAAGTCGTGGATGTAACCTTGGGCCGATCGCGAGCGTTTGGACGTCCGTAAGAAATCTGGCGCGCGTGCTGTTTTTAGGGCCGTGCATACTTATCAGTGACGGCTGTCAGCCGCGTCCGTCAGCCGCGTCCGATAATTTGTTTTCAGGTTCAACGCTGTCAATCTGTCATACAATATACCGACGGATCCTACGTATACTGGTGTAACCCGCAAAACAGCAAAAAACGTTTTTTTGCACCGAAAGCCTTAAAAATACCTTAACTTTATATCCTGTAAAAATTATATTAAATTATCAAGTAATTTCAAAGATACAAACTTGTAAACTAATATAAGTGACATTATTTTCAGCCACACGACCATCTACACTGATATAAGTCACTTGCACCAGTGTAGGTAGTCGCGTGCGCCGCGACACGTCAGCACAAGTGTCACTCACTCTAGTATGCGCGCGGCTCCGGAGTCGGGAGCACGTTAAACACTGGTATAACTGCGATGCGTTTTAGTTTACGTATTCATTTATTAAAAACTATCCAGATTTTGTTTGCCTTGAGTAAGTAGTGGTAAGAAGTCACAACAATGAAGCGCTCACGAGGTCAATTAATGATAGATTTATTGGAAATAGCATGTTAAAAGAGTAAAATCCTTAAATTTTCCTTTATTATAAGTATAAGCAAGTACACTATATACTGGTATAAGTGGCCACTTGTAGCAGTTTACAGGTTTTAACATAGTAAAGAAAACAAGCTACATCAATGCAAGTGATGCTATTTTCCAAAGTACCTATAAAAAAATAAGAAAAAACAATAATGCAATCTTTTTCCGTATAGATTCAAATATAAGATATCAAAATTTCAAGTATTTCCATTGATTTATGACAAAATTACAAGCTTTAGAACCTTTGAACCGCTCTCCTGAAGAGTTGTGTTTTAGCACTTGTACTAGTATACGTAGGACCCGTCGATACAAACTAATACTATTTACAAATGTATCAGAAATGAAACGAAAATTGATTGTCAGTTTACGGATTGGTAGTTTATCAAATTTGTGTATGAATTGATTCAATGAATTATGTGTAAGTATTGAATTAATTTATAGATTAAATACAAATAGAAACTTGTAAATTACCTATATAAATAGAAAGAAGGAAAAATTTGAACCTCCGACAGAACTCGAAACTGCGATTCCTAATTCAACGCACCAGTCGCTTTCCCAACTAAGCCACAAAGGTCAATGCCCGAGCATTCAAATTTCTTCTTCCCTATCTTTATTGCACGTCTACGGCGACGTGTGCAACATCTGACGATCCAATATAGATTAGTTATAAATTTATAAATGTCAATAAAAGAATATTAATAAAAAAAGTATTTGATAAACAACTAAAGTGCTTTGTTACTAAAATGTATTTATTACATTTTATTTACTTATTTAACTGCCGGCGAGGTTAAGTACCTAAATTTACCAACTATATCCCGCTCAAATAAAATACATAAATGTATGAACAACTTAAATTAATTCAGAAGTTTCGACAGTTTTATCAGTCTTAAACAAATATCTAATTAATGTTAAACCTAAAAACTTTGTGAATAATATCGTAATAAATCGAGGATCTAAATTATCTGAAGTCTGGAAGGTCAATGCTCTCATTACAATGAGAAGAGACCTTTGTCTTGCAACGAGCTTTACACCTGTGACTTTATTTACGTAGAAATTTAATAAAAAAATACAGTTCAAACAATTCAATATATTTTTTTTTCAATTAATGTCTGAAACATTTATTTTCTGTAAACACGTTATTATAATAAATATTTCCAACTTAACTATACACCTAATACTAAACTATAATAATTAAACTAAACTAAAAATAGCATAAAAAAATCTTCCTTCTTAGCTTTGCTTTGATATGCGTATAAACTAGTAATAATAATCGTCCATAATTGTTTATGTTACTTATTAATATTATTAGCGCTTGACAACAAGATAATACTAGTTGATAAGCTGTAACTAGGTGTAAAGTCAATCGATGTTACGGTCGCCGGGAGCGCTATAGGTCAACGATATAGTTGAGCTAAGTTTCGGGTCAGCCGTGATTTATTAGCACTGGACCTTAGTGTACAGACCACGGAGTTGAACTTGAGACAAGAACTAGAGTCGATTTATATTCGTCAATTCAAATTAGACTAGCTGTTCCCCGCGTTTCCGCCCGCGGTACCAAATTTTTTAGTAATAAATATAGCCTTTACTCAGGGTGAATGTAGCTTTTTAATTGTGAAATAAATTTTAGAAAACATAATACAGTAAAGATTAATTACTTATATACATAACATAGTCCAGAGTTTATACAAAATTTATACAATCTAGTCTATACATATATATTTTATATAGTAAGTAAATAAACGCTGGGTCCTTTCTGGACTGGCCTTATTTAAGATTTAAAAATCTAATGCCTTTTGAGAGCGTAATATTATTTGATATATTCTAGTAAGCTGCGATTCAGCGGTTATTATGTTAAACGATGTTGATCAACTCGCTTGTTCGGCGTAGAATGCAATAGCGTAACATTGGTATGATTGTAGATGCATTAAAATTTATCATGTTTCAAAAGTGTATAGTTTAATTAATAAGACAGAGATAAATGACCGACTTTAAGTGAAAATTTAACTTACATATATTGTTTGCCTGAGACTGCTACGAAGTTCTGGCCCCATCAAACTACACACTAGATTCTTCTACAATATAATTCCATATACTTTTACACAGAGCTTTTGTATTCAACAACCAACCAGTTATCACGATAGAATACATCGGTACGAATAAAAAGTAAAAACATAACTAAACAATAACAGCGCACGACTGTGGTCGACTGGCAGAGAATGCCTTCTAGCATAAAGTCCACCTATGTACACTGTACATAGGTGGTAGGTAGTGTACAAAGTATTAAATAAATAAATAATAAATAGGTTGTCTGAAAGAGATCGCAATTAGTGATAAGACCGCCAATTGTACTCATAATGTATTTTGTTTTTCTGTAAACTTGTTTCGGTGTACAATAAAGAATTATTATTATAATAATATAATATACTGACGAACTTCGACAGTTTTCCACACAACAACTGACAAGGAAAAATACAGTAAACATTTTATCTTCTCTCCCAGACTTCTTATATTGGAGTATACCAAGCAATTTAACGCGTCACCAGGTCGGGCTGTGAACTGACTAGACAGGCAATGCCCTACGCCTAACAAAACCTGAATTTGTCTAAACCACTACAAGTTTTTATACTCCAACTGATAGAAATATTTACCTGAAGCTTCTTTTCAGTTTTTTTAGAAAGGTGGTTATAACTATAAGTAGTTATTCAACAGTGTTACTTTTTTATAACTGTGGCGCGTCACTTACGAACGTCACGTATGTGTCACTTGTGGCGTTTGATTTGAAATCACGAATTCTCTTTGTACAGTAAAAGAGAATTCGTGATTTTCTAGAGCAGATGTTATTTACTCGAAGGAAAAGAACATAAAATTATCATGGGCAAAAGGTAATTCGACAGCAGTGCCAACATTTTTTATAAATATTTAGAATAAGAGTGGATTCATATCCCGTTTAAAAACTTTTTATGAACTTATAAAGCACAAAGCTCGTTTAAAACTCTATAAATTCAAGCCAGATAAAACAAAACTCGGAGAATCACACAGTAAAGTACAGGAGTAATGAGTTTTTATATTTAAAAAGTAACTTCTTAACTTAACTTCATCATAAATCCTAAAAGATTTGTTTTCACAAATGCAAGAAGTCCCCGCTGATCAATCGTAAATGTATAAATTCTTTGTTTGTTTTCTCAATTCCGCCCAAGTGCTGTGCAGTCCTAAGCATTTGTTACAACACAAATGCTGTTCGTTAAAAACTTACAAAGCAATCCATAACAACACTTACATGCTTACAAATAAAGTGACATTTCAAAAAACAGAAGAATTTTATATGAGTTAAGTCGGAGGTCGTATTTCATCTAGCGGTATAAATGGCCACGGTGTCAAATTCTGAGTTTAAAATCGGGGTACGTGCAGACACAGTGTATTTTGTGTGTTGGGTTCTGGTTTGTTGGGGTGAGGGCGCATGCGCGGACCGAAAGGCAAATACACTTCGAATTCAGACGAGCGTTGCTTTCTCAAGCGACAGTCGCTTGTTTCGCGTTTCTAAACAAAATATTTATGAATAAAAGTAATGTGCTGAAGTTTGAATATAAGTGTTAGATTTTAATCAGTGATTGATTTAGTGCAGATAAACGGAATAGTTCTTATAGTTTTGTGTCATAAATACAAATTTTTTGAATTGGGTGTGTTATGAAGACGCTTCTTCACTGATAAGGTAAATTCGATGTTTTTGTGTTTGTATATAAACAAAAATAACTTTTATTTACAACAATTTAAGATTGAATTCCAATTTCCATAATATTCGAATTCAATGAAATATATTTTGAATCGTTTATGTTATCATATTTTTGTATGAAAACTTCGAGTTAATTACGAAACGTTTCGTGCGAAGTTCATTTACTGAAATTTTCTAAAGGAAAAGGGATCTTTTTTCCTTTTCCTTAAATGTTGTATAGCATGGCGGTCCATAATCCAGTCACGTTAACCTGAAGGCTCCCCTCTTCCCATCACGTACGATGTTTACCGGTATTTACAATTAATATACAAGGGATCTTTCCTTGGCACCTTTTCCCTAGCAACTGTGGTAATCAAACTTGAAAGATTTATTCGTAAAAGCAACTTTTTTTGTATCGAACTTTTTGGTTATAGGAAGAAAACAATTTTTATTAATTACACGTTATAACTTATAACACGTTGAGTTTAAATGTTGAGCTTTATAAAAGCCTCGAACATGGTACCTACACAATACATCTGTGGTCCGGCATTACAGTATTTGGACGGTGAGAGTTGACGGTGTTTTTAGCAATCGATTTTACACTATCGATCATCTACAATTTTTTAATTGGTATTCCCTATATTTGTAAAACAAAGTCACTAGATCGAATACTCTCTTTGCCTATCTTTTTTTCAAGCTATGTTTTTTTGGCTTTACGACTCACAGGATTTGTCTGTATGACTTATTTTAGGATGGTGACGTTGACGGTGTCATTATAAATCAATTTCAACACAGAAATTTTAAACATCTCAAATTTTTACCTAACAAAGGCTTATGTTTGTATAATAAAGAGACTGACCGAATAGGGATGGGATATATCTTTAAACGAGCAATTCTTGTTTATATGTACCTATGTATATAATCTGAATCTTGGAAACGGCTCCAACGATATTCATGAAATTTTGTATGCAGGGAGTTTCGGGGGCGTTAAATCGATCTAGTTAGGATTCATTTTCAGAAAATGTCCGATAATCCGAGTAAAGCTGGTACTACTTGTTTAAATGCAGTAGTTTCAGTCTACTAGCTAACCTTTTCCCATAATATGTTGAGGTCGGCTCCAAGTTTCACTGGATTCAACTGAATACCAATTTTTAATAAGCACGGCAGCCTTTCTGATATGCAAATACTTATAACACCTACTTTGGTACCTAACACTACTTTGGTAATTAATGTTAATTTCACAGTCTATGGTATTTAGGTAGTAATAATGTTCCTATTCGGTTACCGAAGTCAAAAAAGGGGTTGTCTTTTTCTGGTGAAGTTAAAGTATTTGGGAAAATGGGATAGGAACATAGTCGCATAAAGAAATTTCAGTTTTAACAATATATTTGCGCCAATTTCAATTTCTGAAACAACCCGTTTCAGCAAACTTTGATAAATAGATTTATCTGATAGAACAATCGTTATCGACTGTAAACGCGTTCCCACTCGTTTGAACTGTTATACCAACAGCGTAGAAACTTCACTAAAAACAAAGAACGATCTAACTCAATCCATCGATCGTTCAACAGCTGAAACTAAGAACGAACGGAATTAATTTAATGTATGATTTATTTGAATGTTTTCGACTGCAAGTTTCGTTTGTTAGTAAGTTAATACTGAAGCATTATAATTGTATACAGAATGCCATTATATTCGCGATGACGACCCTGGCACAAAAACAAGGTGTGTTTGGCAAAAAAACTATATTCATTCTAGCTCCCAAATTAGTAAACTAAGCTAGGCTTTCATGTTTTCAGAGGTTTACACGAATCTTAAACATTTAAATAAAAACTATTTTTTAAACGGATTCTTTCGCGGTTTATTTTAATTTTAGTACCCGATGTTGTCTGCTCGTGACCACGACACCTGCAAAAACCAAAATAAGTTAGGCCTTTTTTTAAGAGGACTTCCGCATGTACAGGAACAAGAATGTACTGCTTCTTCGGATTTGAACTAAATACTCCAGATTTCGCTTAAAAGAGAATTGATTGAGAGTATTCTGAGATATGACTTAAAAACTTTACTCATAAGTTTCGATAGGTATCCGTTTTATTTATTTATTTACGTATTTATTTACTTATATATTTATTTATTTAATAGACACCTTACATCTATCATTACAGGTAAACCCTAATTCAATAGATGTAACAAAAAGTCTTGGCATAAGGATATTAAAGTCCGGTGCAGCAAAAGCCTGCGCTCAATATACCTGCGACGTGACCTCCTAAAAATGGAAGAAGCATAAAAAGTCCCAAGTTTTTACAGTTAAGGCTAGTGAAGTGCAAAATGACATACACATAGGCCCTAAAATAAACCCTCGAATGGTAAAAATAGGCTCGCTTACATTTAGGTACGTTTTATGTTCTTTCATCACGAACCAACTCATCATAACAACACTCAACTTAAATAATAAACTAAACCAAGTTGTTACACATACCATAAAAAGTTATATCCAAACATAATTTGATACTGTCACCCGTCGATTAAATATTTACGAAGCCATAAAAACGGTGATAGATCTGCAAAAATACTAGTATTTTTATTCTGTGTTACACACAGCCGGCTTTCCTTGTTGTGAAGCCTGAGAAATTCAAGGGAAGCCGTTGGTATTCTCTTGTATAAATAGGCTCGGTCTACACAGCCTACTAGTGTTAGGTTATGGAAAAGGTAAAGATAGATAAATGGACTTATACAAAGATGTGGAATTAAAAAATGTTTGTCATTTATTGAATTTCTATATTTAATTGATTTTTTAATTTCTTGTTTTCTTGTGTAGGTTTTCGAGTTATTTATTTTTAGCATAATTTAGTTTTGAATATACAATTAGGATCTTATTTAGTATTTTTGTTAAAATAATGTAGTCGTTTATTGTTCAACATCTAATTTTATGACGGGGTTTGGTTTTAGGATGTAGAACACCTATCTTTACGTCATAATTTTACAAAAAAATAACAAAAATGTAAATAATAATTCTTAAAAAATTTTTTCATCACTACATCAAAGGATTATTCTTTCTTTCTTTCCTCCTTGTTCACTTACAAGGCATTTCATTACAACAATTTGGGGCAACGTTTTAAGCAAAAAGTTGCTTGTAATAAGGGGTTTTGCTCTTCCAAGTAGGAATATAATGTTTGGACTTTCTTTTATACACTAGGCATTATAAAACTGAAGCCAGGAGCCAGTCACTAAATATAGAACAGGAAGCAACGCCAGTCAGGCCGACCCGAAGATTACGAATTCATGGATAGACCCATATTACAACCCCTGATATGGTAAACCCATATTACGCAATAAATGATTTTGAATTTATATTTGTTAATTCAAATGGAAAGCTTATGGAATTAATTCCAAGAGGTAAAATGAAATTATAAATAACATATTTTATCCGCTAATAAAAATTCTAAAGATTTCTCATTCTACATACATTTTAATTGGCAAAGTATTCACCGCTAAGCGGGTTGAATTCTGTATCATATTATCTGTTTTACAAACTAGAAAATTAGATTTTATTTGCACTGCAGTGAAATGTAATTTAAGTGCTAAGGAACTAAACCACAGTCAAGATAACATATCAAAAGCGTGGTTGATTTGCTGTTCTGTAATAACGCTTTTAATTTTAATTTGACAGACTTGCTTGAGTATACTTAGATATAGTCAGAAAATTAAGTAGTAATCTACAATTTTTTTTATAAAGTTGCTCTTTAGAATTTCAACGTTGTCCCGCGAGGCTTTACAAACATTATAGTAACATCACTATGAACACCCTGACTTGAAACGAGTATTTCACAATCATCATCACAAACACATCATCATCATATCAGCCCACAAGACTCTCTGCTGAACATAGGCCTCCCCCAATGATTTCCAGATTGGCCTGTTGAAAGCGACCTGCATCCAACGGCTCCCTTTATCAGGTAGTCTGTCCACTTTGTGGGTGGACGTCCTGCCCTGCGCAGGACGCAATCTCCCGAACTATCAGACGAATTGTAAAAATCTTTGCGTATGAATTCGCTTCTCTCAAGTATTGGCTCATTTTACCCGTCACCAAAAAAGGTGCAGGTTCTCATCGAGAGTATTTCAGCGCAAGAGGCGAAACATCCAACCTTAAGCATGCAGACGAAGTCGTTGGGACAACTTGTGAATAAATAAGACATTGGTTTTTCTTAATATGCTTTTAAAAATTTATATTTTGTGTGGTTCCCTTCACTCAGCAGGGATCTTGAATGATACATGTACTCTGGCTCCATTTACCGCGACATGCAAATTATATAAGGTGGTGGTTTCACCGAAAACCTTCAGTAACGAATTTTATTCAAGAATTCGGCCGTACGTTCTTAGTACAATATTATTCGCTGTGACTGATAAAATTACGTTTGTTTTGAAACTGTTGTATTAAATTAGAATTAGAAGAAGATTGAAGAATTATTCAAAAGAAGTAAAGAGCATTGATCACCATACTTGCTCATAGTGAGTTGGCAATTTCAGCTTCTAATTTTCCGAATCCAGTTTTCCTCACGATGTTTTCCTTTACCGTTTGACAATATTGTCTTAAATAACTTTGAAACATCATCACATTGGTGCTTGCCTAAATTTGAACCCACAACCATGTGTATTCTAATTCGACCATTGAACTGCTAGGCCACCACGACATAAGTAAGTACGTAGACCTAAGTATAATATTCGTATTAATACTGTTAATCGTTAAATTTGAGCATATTTCATGTCGAAAGCAAATAAATGTTGTAATAAAACTGTTGAAAGTGTTCCTAAGGTCGTTTCAAAAATCCTTTTTATGGTCTAAAATAATAATTAAATTGCTGAGTCATTGATCCTCGGTCAGTGTCCTGAAATAAAGAATTTACTGAACATAATAATATGATTTTAGTAACAATAGCTTTTCTCACACAGATGCACTATCCATAAATCCAAATTTTAAATTTATACGGTGACACTTTAATATGGCTTTTATTGTCAAGCAGTAAGGTTTATTTTCCAAAGTCGTTGATACTGATATGTTTTCGACTGTCTTGTCTGATTTCTGTATATAAAACTTTTTGGAACTGTCTGCGAGCGGTGTCGTGTATAAAGTTTTATTAGAATTATAAGAATCTTTGGACATATAGCTTTGCTTCAGTGATATATAAATTCTAAATGTCGCCTACAGTCGTTGAAGAGAACAAAGAATGTTGTAGTAAATTTATTTTGCCGCAAATCATAATATTGTGGCCGATAACGTTAACTATTCAATGATTCTTTATCCTGATTTAAGTAATTGGGAAAGTTTACCTTTGTTATACTTAGCTATTAATGAACATAATAATTAAAAGGCACATAGTACAACTCGATCCGAAATCATATTGTGATACATCACATGTTTAAAGGGAATGAGTCCTACTTACACGGGTGAAACCGCGGGCCACATCTAGTTTAATTTACAGAAAAAAAAAAATTAAAATATAGTAGTTAGAGAAATATATAGTGCGAATGCAAGAAAAAACTATGCTAAGTCCTGAACAAGCTTACTAAAAGAAATTGTCTACTGTTTTATAATTCTAAGAAGCTTTTTAATTTTAAGTAAAGAGGATGTTATTTGAAAATCCCTTTCTAGTCTCTTTAGCGCTGCGTCGCGTCGTAAGCTGAAAAATATGCTAAGTTTCTGTTAGCATTTTTCTGCCAATCCGAATTTTTATTGCAATCTCAAAAATTAGATTAAGTTACATAGTTTTCATTAAGCTTAAGTATTTTTTACTGTTATACATAGTACCGAACGAGCAAACCACTGACTTGCGGTTTATTTTTATTTTAGTTCTCGACGTTTCGACGCCTTTTCAGGTGACCATGAGGTCATGGGCCGACAAAATAAACCGCGATAGAATCCGTTTAAAAGTAGTTTTATTTTAATGTCAAATATTCGCGTAAACCTCGGAAAACAATAAATCACACTATTAAGTTAGTTATCGAATTTATTTTGATCGATAACTTCTACGACAAAACGTAGGTATAACATTTTATAGACACAAAAAACATTTTACCAAAAATAAAAACGAAGTATAAAAATCAGTTACCACTCTGTCGCTAGTCGGTTCACTTCGTCCATTCTACTTCCACTAATGTAATTACTCTGCCACTGTGCTCGTTTTACATCGCCCTGATTTATCTTCGGGCACCTGAGGGACCAGTCGAGTTACGAAGCTGAAATAATTGTTCTTTTTTAATATTTGCGATATGGATTAATTTAAAAGAAGTGCGTATATTCTACGAAGTATTCAGGTACATAAAACTGAACCACTTTCCCAAAGAACATAGGTCGAAATCTTAAAAAAGAAAAAAAAATCCATACAAAGTGACAGGTCACGTGACTTGTTTCCTTGTTTGTAGAAAAAGTTGATTTTTAATTTTAAGATTTCAATAAAACTGAACAATGTTTCCTTGGGAAAAATTGTTCATTTTTATGCACCAGCCCTCATAGCCAAGTGACATTTCTACAAGCGTTAACGATGATAGAAATCGCTTAAATGTCATTAAATGTATGGAAATGACATTTGCTTTCGATAAGTCACGTGACTTAAACTTGTCACTTTCATACATTTATTGTCATTTAAGCGATTTCTATCATCGTTAACGCTTGTAGAAATGTCACTTGGCTAGGGGCCCTGATTACCTCTTAAAATACATATACGCACTCCTTTTAAACTAATCCTGTATATGCTAAACCCGGAAATGAGAAAGTACGATAGTCAATGCTCGTTCCTTGTCTATGAGTAGAAAAGCTCGTGATCAGCTTGCAAAAACATATTATTTATAACAAACAAGTAAAACTCATGCCATGTAGTCTAAAAAGACAGCAGCTTTCATGCAAAATGTGGTAAGGAACTGAAACACTAAACAAAATTGCTTTAACGAAAAACTTTGCGCTTGCATTAAACTTACAAAGTTTTAAAGTTGGGAGCGGTTTACAAGACTCGCGAAATTGCTAAAATTAAACTTAATTTTACAATTCATATAGTGATAATACTTACTTCAAGTAATTTAGTCAGCTATCCGAACAACTCAAAGTCTCTTTCTGTAGGTACACACAGAAAACTTAAAAGAGGCTATGACCTCTGAGTTTTTTTCGACATTTCTACTCACGGTAAGCAGTTATGAAATGGTGAATTCAGCGAGCTCGAAAAATTTACGTGTAAAAGTAATTGTAAAAATCGTAATTGCCTAGTAAATAATATAAATTTGAACTACCTTTTGACTAACGAAATATAGGTGTGTAAGCAACGGGAGAATCATATTTTGTTTCCCACTCACACACTTGCGTTTAGATAATATTACGTTAACATGCACTTGTTATCTACAGATTTGTTTGTGCGCCCTGTATAACTATTTAGTTTACTGTGTACACATAAAAGACAGTCTTCTTCATCAGTAATCTTCTTTCACAACTGGTAACTGAAGATTACACAAAAGTTTGGTTAGTACATTAATTGTACTTTGATATATTGTAAGAACTACGTAAAATTTCGCTGTGAGACGACCTCCGTGGTCGAGTGAAGAGAGTCGTACACTCCGGTTTTCAAGCTGTCGCTAGCTCCGAGGTCCTGAGTTCGATCCCCGGACGGGTCAATGTAGAAAAAAAAACACTTTTCTATATAGTTTAAGGTCTGGGTGTTTGTGGTACCTTCGTCTCTGATTCCATAACACAAGTGCTTTAGCTACTTGAATTGGATGGAGAGCAATGAATTTGATGTTATCCACTGTAACACACTTTATTAAAAAAAAATATTAGCATTTTTACTTATTGGCCGACCACCCAACGAAAATACATCGTTATAGATTTACCCACATTTCGATACACACGTAATAACATTATCCTTTATGTATTCTAACTGTACTTTGTGTTGGAATGTTTGGTTCCATTCCCTGTAGGTCCGAAGGTTTTCCTTTTATCTTTTTTTGGGTATCACAAGTTGGATATATTATTCAAGTGACCGTATCGCGCGTAGTGGAAGATTTCTAATTTCTATTCAAATAATATTCTGCGCCTCAATGTATCTGAGTTTAAGTGCGTTTTTGAAACTTTTCGAGCTCATTACAATGAGTAAAAGATTTTTTTCTGAATTTCATTAAATTTAATTTTAGGATAATATAATTTGAAAGTGTTGTGACCTTTTCCTAGCAGAGACGGAAAAATAACTTTTTACATAATCTGTATACGAAATAATCTTTATTAAGGCCCAGTTTTTTTATCCCGAGTTAACTCAACAAATGGATAAATATGCTATATGTCGGTCTATCAAGTGGGCTATCTAACAGAGAAAGAATTTTTCAAATCGGCCTAGTATTTCCTGAGATTAGCGCGTTCAACCAAACAAACAAATAAACTTTTCAGCTTCATAATATGTATAAATATTCTATATACGGTGTTGTAGACGTCCGCGAATTACATTTCGTTCACAATAACAACAAATAAAGTGATAAGTATAAATCTGTGAGCGGAAAGGTGGGTGCGCAATGGTGTGAAAAATATATACGATATCATTCAAGTGATTAATGAGGACATTTTTATAATTTCCGGGAAGTAGGTGTAATTGCACAATGTGTCAAGGCAAAAAAAGCGAGTTTTATTGTTATTGTCATCACCTAATTCTATACTAATATTATTAGGAAAGATTTGATTGTTTGTTTGTATACTTGAATAGAATCAACTTACTGAATTGATTTGTAGGGAGTCCACAGATATTAAAATACTTTCACTGTTGGGATATTTCTAGGAACTTTTTGTTTTAATGATTCCTGGATGTCCAAACCCAAAGCCGTACATAATACAATATAATTGGTATACAGACCCACTGTAGGGCAAAGCCGCTCCTTTTCTCCATCCATTTCGTATTTTGCTGCGATTGTGTGCTTATAGGTACCTATAGTCTGTTTTTAACCCTAGAGACTAAATTGACAAGTAAAAATGCCAAAATGACATAGATTTCAATAGCTTTTACTTCATTTTTGTCATTTTCTGTGGTCAATTTAGGTCTCTAGAATTAAAAAACATCCAAGATGGAAAAAAATAACGTATAATTATCTGTGTATGCACGTACAGTGTTACAGGGGGCTTGTAGCTAAGTGTACGCCTCGTTGTGTGACCAATAATAAGGTTAAACCGCGCTCGCCGCGTTTGGTCAGTGGATGGGTTACCATTTGTAAATATATTCTCGGAAACCACGTTAAGCCGTTGGTCCCGACAGTCATACAAAGATCTTTGATAGTCGTCAGTCATTACAATTCTGACAAGCAGTCTTAATATGAGATACTGTGGTACCAGGTAACATGGATTGTGGAAGTCGGACAGGCAGTTGCTCCCTGTAAAATACTGTATTCAGCTACATCTGGAATGATTGGAAGCCGTCCCGATATAGTTTGGGAAAAGATGGCAGATAATGACATGCAATGTTGTTTAAGTTACGCGGTGCCCTAGGATATTTGTGCACAAGGTTACAGGTTCGATGACGTTTTAAAGTAATATGTAGTTTCATTTCATTGACAATCAGTGAAGGAAAACATCGTGAGGAAACGTGGATTCCAAAAATTGGAATCTGTAATCGCCAACCCGCAGTGAGCCAGCGTGATGATCAATGTTCGTTCCTTCTCAGAAGAGGCCTGTTGCTAACCGTGGGACATTTATAGGCCAGTGTTAAATATATGTTACGCACCTATATATGTTCAACTTTTATGATAATACTGCGTGATTGCTCAATAGCTTTAAAATAATCAATACCCAGAATTACCGTAGGTAATGGAAGACTAATCACACGATTAAGTGTACATACATTACCATGATTACATCGAAGCGTGTGCCATTACCTCTTGACCTATATCAAGGTTATTTAATTAATGGAATCCGACAGTAAACCTTAAATCTCTTGGCATAAGGCAGTCATTTAATTACCATCAAACGCTGGATTCTGGATGGGTCCAATTATCATAAAAATGTCAAAGTTGTTGCCAGATACTTTCAGCTGCGTATTACTCTCTCCTTGTTAAAAAAAAACAAGCATAATAAAAGGAAACCTGTGTAGTTTTACAAATTTTATTTTTCTTCTAAGTATAATACTTTTTGAATCTTTCTCCAATTTTCTTTTCTGTGCTTTTTTTGCGCAGTTTTTTCACAAGTTAACTTATCTTAGGAGAAAACTCATCCAATTGGGAAAATATCAAGTTTTACTTATTTCACTTGAATATCGTACTTTCGGAGAGGCTCGTGACTAAGTGTAAGCCGTACGGTTTGACCGATAATAAAGGTTAAGCCGCACCCGCCGCGGTTGGGACGTGGATGAGTGACCATTTGATAACATTACACACGTCTCCGTGCCTCGGAAAGCAAATTAAGCCGTTGGTCCCGACCGTCATACGGTGATCTTTGACAGTCTTTAAGTCATTAGAATTCTGACAACCAGTCCTACTATGGGATACTGTATTACCTAGCAATAGGTTGTGGAGGTCAGATAGGCAGTCGCTCCATGTAAAACATAGTATTCAGCTAAATCCGGTAAGACTGGAAGCCGACCCCAACATAGCTTGGGAAAAAGGCTAGGCAGAAGATTTGAATATTGTACTTTACTTTTCTGACTTCCACTATTCTGGGTAACGCAGTATCCCGAATTTTGGGTGGTGGAAGAATTGTATTGACAGAAATGTGCACAGTCGGAACCAACGGCTTAACGTATTTCCGCGAACCTACCGTCGGGACCCGTTGTTCTATGGTATATTATACATGGATATAGATGCTACCTTTATTACCCTTAAATTAATATAACTTTCCGGGATTTCAGCCGGAACCCATACATCAGCCTGGCAGTCAGTATTTTTAATAAAGGAATGCCTAAAAACGCGCGTGAAGCCAGCTTCATTCTCCTAATATTTTGCAGGCGTAATATACAGGCTCAGATGACTGACAGTAGGTATGCATAAGCATAACTACTGTCAGCTCTTTCATTTTGGGAGCATAACAATAATGTTATGCTCCCAAAATGAAAGAACAAGTTAATGTTAACGGATCTGTGTGCTTATTTTCGCTCTGTGCGCTTCGCTTTGACGACTTGCCAAGTGGCGTACACCGGTTTTCAAGGTGTTAGCTAGCTCTGAGGTCCCGGATTCGATCCCCGGACGAATTAATGCAGAAAAAAACCGAAAACGAATACTAAAAAAAAGATTTTCTCTTAATAACTTCCATCTTGATATTAAGTAGGTACAAGATCTAACTTTAAATTAAACTCGCATAATATATCTTTAGATAAGATATTGTACTAAAGATTATTTGAAATTACAGGGATAAAAAATCTAACTTGGTAGTCGATATCGAAGCTATCAAAAGGCATTCAATTGAAACCTTCAAGATCAGGCCTGAGCTATATTTGATTATTTTCCTTAACCTTTCTTTACAGACAAAAGGTAAGTAGGAAAGAAGTATCAGGTAAATTGATGACAAAAGAATATTTTCAGAACAATAATCTACCTAACTTTTGCCCGCGGCTTCGCCCACGTGTATGTCCGTTATGAAGGCAAAAAATTGCTAATGTAATATCTAATAATAATATCTTGGGACAGCTAAATCCGGTAAGATTGGAAGCCGACCCCAACAGAGCTTGGGAAAAGGCTAGGCAGAAGAAGAATATCTTGGGACACCTCACACACGGTCATCTGATCCCAAACTAGGCAGAGCCTGTACTATGGTAGCCAGACAACTGATAAACATACTTATATATTTGTAAATACATCCATATTATCGATAAATTACACCCAGACACAGAACAAATGATCGTGCTCATCTCACAAAGATTTGTCTTGGGTGGAAATCGAACCCACGACCTCCGGCTTAGCAGTCTCAAACCTCTAGACCAACAGGCCTGTCTATGTGCTTACTTGCATGCATTAATTGTTGGAAATTCTGAATAAATATAATAATACAAAGACATGAATCTAAGAGAAACTAAATGTCGTACGGTTTGACCAATATTAGAGTGGGTGGGTGATCCCAGAACTTACAGTATTACATCTGATAACCATGTATATACAGGGAGACAGGAAGCTGAACTCAGCATGGTTTGGGGTAAAGGCCAGGGGGGTTATTCTAAAGAATGAAAACATAACGTGGCATAACGCAGATTATAGTTCAAGAATCCCGGGTCGCCAAATCGATCGATTCGGTTTGATTGGTCGATTTTTGTGATCGGAGAGTCACCGGGTAGTGTTAGTATATACGTTTTATGCCATTAAGGTAACAGATTTTTTACTTAAAAGTATAGTAAGTCGAATGAGATAAAGCCTCTCTTAACCCTATACGAAACAGACCGTAACCGCTTGGACTTAGTGAATAGGACCCCTGTCAGATAATCCAATTATTTGACTGATTCTGTTGCTATGATACCAGTTCCTAAATAAATAAATAAATATCTTGGGACAATCTCACACACGGTCATCTGATCCCAAACTAGGCAGAGCCTGTACTATGGCAACCAGATAACTGATAAACATACTTATATATTTCTAAATACATACATATTATAGATAGATTACACCCAGACACAGAACAAATGATCGTGCTCATCACACAAACATTTGTCCTGGGTGGGAATCGAACCCACGACCTCCGGCTTAGCAGTCAGGGTCACTAACCACTAGACCAACAGGCCCGTCGAAATAATAAATGGGCTAAAGTTGCTTTATATATGTTAGGAAAACTTTGTGAATTTGTGAAAATGTTAGGCCGTTTCGGTTAATGAAAGAAACTTAGTTT
This sequence comes from Plusia festucae, assembly GCA_950381575.1. Lineage (NCBI taxonomy): Eukaryota > Metazoa > Arthropoda > Insecta > Lepidoptera > Noctuidae > Plusia > Plusia festucae. The sequence goes on from OX494434.1 coordinate 12,317,517, forward strand.
ACTTTAGTTTGTACCAAGAAAAGTTAGAAACGAGAAAAATGGTACAATCGCGTAGCAAAGTGAGATCCGGAACTTTCTTACGTATGAACATAATTGGCAATTATTATATTTATTCAGTAAGTCATGTTTTTTCCTTAAGAAAATAGTAATCATTTCGTATTTGAAAAACATTATTGGTGATTAAATTTTCTTTGTTAATAATTCGTCAATGTTTTCTCAATTTTTTATTTTTATTTTATTATTTTCATCGGAATCTTTTATTTAAAACTATGTAGCTGTACCCGCGACGTTGTTCGCGTTGATCAGTCATTGGAATGATAGTGGCGCCATCTGTCGAAAATTGGTCATACCAACTTAGAAACCTTCGTGGGCTTATGCACAACCACTTTGCTAAAGATCATCACATGATCAAATGCATGGTTTACGATTAAATAAAGGACATACAGACAAACATACCTTTTTATCTATATGAAGAAAATAGTTGCCCGCGTCTCTGCCCGCGAAACCTAATTTTTTGTTACAAACATATAAGTATTAGTTTAGTATTGTATGTTTATTTGTTACAAACATGCAATAATAAACTAATATTTTCTCATGATAATATTAGTATAGATTATTTATTAGAGCTGAAGTATTATAAATAATATTAATAGTACACATAATATAATTGACACTTAGAGTCGACATCATGCACAACCTTCTCTGTTTTAACTTTTACCTAATCAGTGGTTCAAGTAACAAAATGTAACTCAATTTGTGCCTATTTGCTAGAATTCTCTTCGTAATGTAATCCTTTTTGACAGAAATAAACAAAATATTACTTAGTTTTTCTTCATCAAAAGATCAAAGTAACGTATTTTTATATACATTTCGCAATTTGCACATTGCTCATTCCACGTTCAGAGACTGTCAAGGTCACGTAGGTATGTAAATCAAAGGGTTTTTGTAATTTCATAAATATCTTAAAGTCTTCCTTCGACTATTTTATTCCTACGAGAATAAAAAAATATTTGCAACTGTATTTAAATTTGTAATTTCAATACCAATTTGTAAATAAATAGGAATGGAAATTAAAATAAGAATGCTTCATTATAATAATAATATTCTATCATAAAAATCTATTATTTATTATGTTTAATAAAATAATTCAATAGGTACATAATAAAATATTATTATTTTAAACAACCTAAATTCCAAATCAAATTAAATTATATTATCAATAAAAAAAACAAATTATTCAATTCAAATAATTTTCATTTGTTTCAATTTAGCTTCACTTTTATTATGCAGTAGTATTTACCATCTTATGTGATTTATTTGTTTTTTTTAATAACATTAATTTGAATATAATATTATAAATAGAATTCATATTATAAAAATGTCGTCAACATGGCATAAAACTCAAATATATCTATAAAACATTGTTTGTACACTTAAGTATATCTTATAAACTACGCAACAAATTTTAATGCCGTTTTCAGCATTCGATATAGTAATTCAGGAGGAAGTTATTTTTGTATAATTGAAGGCATTTATTACTATACTACCTTTGTGAAGCCGTTCTGCGAGATACATTAAAAATTTGAATAAGCACTACCCACTCAAATTATCATTTCCATCTCACACAATATTTAGAATGAAACCCCTCTTCTACCCGTGGGTGTCGTAAGAGGCGACTAAGGGATGAAAAAAACTAGGAGAGTGGGCAGCAGCGGTTTTGTGGTCACCAACCCGCTTGCCCAGCGTGGTGACTAGAGCGATAAGCACCCCTTGATTGCCCACCATAACACACACGGCCTCCGGTTCCCGGTAGTCCCACTGCGGAAAGCAGAGGACCGGGTGCTCCTGCGCATCTTGGGAGACACAGACACTGGACTCTCCGGACATAAAGTTATCTGAATAGCAGAGTTCTCATAGCAGATTACTGGGCCAACACAATATGACTGCCGTCGAAAACGACGAACACGAAAAGAAGGAAATTAGATGAGAGCCGAGCCAACTCAGCCGATCGCCACCCATTCCTGGACACTGTTGTCCAGCCGTTGACTGCCCAGAAATCTCCTATGAGAACTTTATTATAAGTCGCTTTCGTTAGATCGTCCCGCATGCAGGGGTTAGGGAAGGAGAGAAAAGTTAACAGGCGCTCCATTGATAAGGGAGTGATCCTATTCTACTGATATTATAAATGTGAAAGTGTGGATGTTTGGATGTTTAGATATTTGGATGTTTGTTACTCAATCACGCAAAAACGGCTCAACGGATTTGGATGAAATTTGGCATGCATGTAGCCTTTGACATGGTCAAGAACATAGGCTACCTTGTATCCCGATTCCTTAAGAAGTTCCCCAGGGAAAATTGAAAATTGTTTACGAGCTAAGCCGCGGGCGTTTGAAATTTAGTATTTTTCTCTTTTTTATTATTTTCATTTCTTTTTTAACCCAATTCGGATGTCCACGCAGACGAAGTCGCGGGCAGAAGCCAGTTATTTATATCGTAAACCGTAAACTTATTTACACATCCAAAATAAAAATAAGAAAATCATCCCTAGTACGACTAAATTATTTTACTTCACACATTTTCCCACCGTTTCCTCCTCAAAAATAGATATCAAAGAAACGTTATACCTCGCAATAAATTATGTATCGGGTTCCAAAAGCGGTCATCCGGATATATGAATAAAGGCTTGGGAGGGTCGAACTCCTAAAATATCATGATACACCTCGGATTTATAATGAACAATTTCACAGTTTAAACAATAAGTTGCAAGTGTGGATAATGCCTTTTGGTGTAGATATTAATAACGGCTTATATACTTTAGCTCACGTTTGCAAGTCCTAAATATTATATACTAGCTTCTGCCCGCGACTTCGTCTGCTTGGACTTTAGAATTGGGTTAAAAAAAATGAAAAATGGAATAAAATTTTCACCCGTGTTATCGCTTGCGCTGTAATAAAGAAAAATACCCATTTTCGAGTCTGCCTGCGGGTTAGCTCGTAAACAATTTTCAATTTTCCCTCGGGAACTACTTAAGGAATCAGGATAAAAGTAGGCCTATGTTCTTTTTCATGTCCAAGGCTATATATATGACAAATTTCATTCAAATCCGCTCAGCCGTTATTGCTTGATTGAATCCAAACATCCTAACATCCACACTTTCACATTTATAATATTAGTAGGATTTGTTATTTCTTATTATTATATAATTATACTTGTAAATTAATTACAAATAGAGAGGTAGAATTTGAACCTCTGGTAGGGCTTGAACCTGCAACCCCTTCAACGCACCAGTCGCTTTCCCAACTAAGCTACGACGCTATAAGTCCTTCATTCTATTTGTATTTACTACTCATAATGCGTGACACTGTGGTAACTGACATCTTTATTGTTCCATGCCAAGGTAACTATTGTAATATGGTTCTCATGAAATGTAATTTCCCGTTTATTAAACACATAGAAGATCCACCATTGTCATCCATCACTGTTCTATATTCTATAGGAATTTAATTTCGAATATTAATAACAAATACCAATTAAAACTTTAATATTTATTATGTTCCGAACAGATTCTTTTATTATTTAAACGAATACCTACGAATAATTCTGAAAGTACAGAGTTGTTGGTTTTTGTTCCAACGATACAATTATTTTAATAGTGGTATTCGTTTTTGGTATTAGAACGGAATAAATAATTGAAAGCTGCATCTCGTAGAGTATACAAATATAATAATAATAAATGTGGACAACATCACAAAATTGCTCCGAATTCAAAGTAAGTAGCTAAAGCACTTGTGTTATTGAATCAGAGACAACGAAGGTACCACAAACACCCAGACCCGAGACGATGTAGAAAAGTGCTTTTACTACATTGACCCGTACGGGGATCGAACCCGGGACCTCAGAGCTAGCGACACCTTGAAAACCGTTGTGTACACCACTCGACCATGACAGAGGTCGTCGAATATATTCCATTCTTGTCTGAAAACAAAAGAAAAACTACATACTATTTGAGCGGGGCCAGGGGAATATCTAGTATCTAATAACTTTATCCAAAGCGGTTTTATTTACGAGGCGAATAACACGGAAATGCTTTCAGGAAGGTAATAAAATATCCGAATCATTTCCGCATACATTGTTATAATTTTTATTTGGTCTGAATAATAAGCTGTTCTTGGGATTAGACTGAATACAAAACTGCTTTACAAAAACTTGGATATTTCAACTTGTATCTGGAAATATTTTACAATTATATGCTTTAAGTAATGAAAATAAAGTTCAAGTTGATGTTTGTCTTCACCTTGCGCCGATAATTACACGATGCATTTGAGCGATCCTCAAATTCTTGTTCTACGTCTAGGTGTTCTTTATGCATACTATGATGATTACAAATTCTATGATATTTAGACCTTTTTTGACTTTTAACATGTTGTCAATTCGCTTTAAAGTGACAGGTCACGTGACTTATGTTTGTATGATAAAGAGATATTTTAAAACATAAAACTATTCAAAATGTTTTTTTCTTTGGTGTTTTTCGATAAGTTTTGATCTTTTCCGGGTTAGGTCTTATATTTTAGTAGCTTTCGCTCGCTGCTCCGCCCGTGTCAGCGGTTATCTCGGTAAAAAGTAGCCTCTTACCTTCTTTGATAAATGAGCCTCACACTGAAATCATTTTTACAATCGGATCAGTAGCTCCTGCGATTTGTGCCAACGAAACAAACAAAATATTTAGCTTTAAATTCGTTGTGTGAATTCAGAATACAGTGCCATGCAGTGCTGGGCCGTGTCAACGAAATGTGTTTCTTTTCGCATAGAAAATAAAGTTATATTTTGAATCGCTCTTTAAAAATGTGCGCGCAGCGTCGCGGTTCGGTGTGAACTGACCCTAAGTCTTAAGATACGCCGATTGACTCTTCACTTGATAATCCTCTCCAAATATAATATTGTAACTTGTATCTTGACGATCTGTATCGTAGGATATTGCCAAAGTAACTTAACCTAATCACAACTTAATCGCTACAGTTTCCAAGAAGTCTGTCATGAGAAAAAAAGTAAGATTATCTGGTAAAAGGTAGAACAATATTCCATGGATGAACAATATCACATACAGGATTATTTTAAAAGGAGTTCGTATATTCAACGAGGTAATCAGGTCCATAAAACTGAACAACATGGGTCGAAATCTTATTAAGGAAAATGAACTTTTCATATAAAGTGACAGGTCACGTGACTTATATTTGTATGAAAAGATGATTCTCAATTTTAAGATTTCGACTTACAATAATCCTGTATATTATATACATAATAGCAAAATATGCACAAATATATCAGTCATAATAATTCGTATTACATATCGCGAAAATGCGATACAAATTCGCAATTTGACAGGAATTATAAGACAAATTTAGCTGTCAATTGCTCTTACTTTAGGCTGCTTCAATGATTTTTAATGACGTTTTATTTTGTACTTTCCCATAATACACTGTAACTGACAGCAAATCAAAAATGTTAATCAAATCAAATCTAAAGAAAATGTCACCGTTAAACTTTTTATACAGTTAAGCGACAAAACATCCAAGAAATTCTTCTTACGATGTTTCTTTTAAGTTTAAAAGGCTTTCCAGTCGCCGTCGGTAACAATTTCAAGTTCCTCCTTATCTGTTAAATCTGTACTTGTCACGCCGAGACGACCTTGAAACATCTCTTTGAAATAATAAATTCACCCTTTGATGTATTTTAATCAGCTTCAAATTTCCAATCAGCAAAAAAACCCTTTTGGTATATTTTCATTGCTTCTCGTAATACAATGTTCGGGGTTTAGATTGATATCTATTGACTATGAACTAGCAAAATTATTTTCCTTAGAGTTTTAATAACTTCAGTGTTGTTATATATTATCCAATTTGCTTAAATTACTTAATCTTTAGTCTCCTATTAGAAACATTTACCGCTAGCACCTTCTGTTTGTGCACGCGCGTACCGTCAAGTTTTATCTGAACACAGCCATTACAAAGTATAAATACATACAAAATTAGTCAGTAATAAGTACAGTCATGAGCATAAATAATTATATGCATACAAATTGTAAAACTTATTTAGCGAGAAGTTTTTGTTGAAACTCAAAAATCTTTAATATCAGTTGAATTGATGGTGAGTTCCTGTTAAATTATTGTTTTGCAATTTCGCAATGTGTATAGGTACATATTTATGCTCGTGACTGTCCTATATGGCACGAAAATGCTCAATAGGTGGGTAACAGCTATTTTTATTGCCTATATCAGGTTTCAGCACATAACCCTTTCACCCTAAAAGCGTAACGATGATACACTAAAACGACTTTTAGTGCTACAGTCGTAAGTTTTTGGAGAAATAGCTACTAATAGTAGACTGACTTTCAGTATCAAATATCAAATTTCTTGATTGACGAATTGATGATTTTTGATATACCCATGTTTTTAGAATAAATCTTCAAATACTTATGGTTTGCTTAAAAAAAAACCTAATTCAAAGGCCTCTTATACAGAACGAGCGCTTATCACCACGCTGATCTGCCCCATGTTGGGCGCCAATACCGAATTAAACCAGCAATAATTATTTTCTGTCATTGAAGCACATATTTCTATAACACAACACATAAAATACAATAAACTGGAAAACCTATTTCGTATTCTTATTTGTTTAAACCCACTAATCTCTGGACCTCCCAGGCGGATTGAAACAAAATCGAATAGAAACACAGTCAACAGCAAAAGTAGATGATCAAAATCAGAAATTCAATCCAATGAACGGATTTCACGTCAGAACTATGTAGCGACGAAGTAATTCAAAAGTATGTGATTGTAAATTATACCAAACATTTACTACTAGTACAGTTGCCATATACTCGTGATCACTTTCGACTCCAAAAGTTATGAACTCAGTTCATCGTCTACTTTTGCTGTTGACTGTACCTATAGATTATTCTTCTTTTAGTTCAAGATAATAATCGTTCCTCGCACAACGTGAACCACCCATGAAACTAAACTATGCGGGTCAAGTCGCGAGGCACAGCTTGTATAATGATATTACCTTGATATAATAAAATAATTATAATAATAACTTGGATATTATTATTTTACAACAAAGTTTTCTTTCATAGAATGTTTCTATACAACGTAAATTAATTAAAAGATTCTATCTGCAAACAGATTTAATTACAGAATTACCCAAGCTATTTGCAATGAAATTATTAATATAAATTCTAGAACACGTTTAATTTCAAATAGATACTGATACACACAACGAACACTCACACATTCATCTCGTGTGTAATTGAGCGGACATTGCTCGTTGGCGCTGTTTAATTGGCAACGATTATTTTAAAATTAATGCAAACATAAATTATAATTTTGCTCTCCAATTTATAAAATAATTAACGTTTATTTTGTCGGTTTGTTGATATTTCGTTATACATTTTAAAACTTTTTATTGGAAATGGAATTTCGAACAAAACATGTATTGCTTCTCGAAGTTAAAAACTTTACGATTGTGCATTGAGAAATGTATATAAACTTGACCGTAACTTGTTTACTAAGCTTACGTAACCGTTTTCAGGTGACAAATCCAGGCACTTTAGAGCTTTAAATATTCACGCATTAACACCCTAAATTAGACTAAACTAATTAAAATCTTAACGCCGAGATTATGAGGTTACATTTGATACATTTACAGTACACTAAAGTGTCAACAGTAAGTATGATACGTTCCCAATTAAATGTGTCATAGGGTTGTCGCCATAATTTATACTAGTTGTCCCCCACGTTTTCGCCTGCCCGTTTTAGTTTTATGTTTTTGAAGTGATAACTTCTTATGGGAGGGTAAACCTCTTCGTGAAGTAACGCGTTACGGTACCACTGCCTTCTCCTGGCTTCCCTTTCTCTCGCATATGACAGCAGGTAGGCAGGCTTCTCCTCGACTGCCCCACTTATGCCGTATAGTTCAACTTAAATTAGTTTAAGTTATCACTTTTGTAGAGCGTCCCGAGACGCATAAGATTTTTAACGTTGAGCTTGGAACTGTAATTCTTTTTCTAAAATAAAAGTATTACTAGTGAATCAGGCTAAGTTTTTTAACAATTCGAAGGTGATTTCCAAAGATATTTTTGTTTTGTTTTTTCTTGTTTTTTTTGTTTGTTTTTTTTTTACCGCGGTAAAAGAAACAAGAAAAATCTTCTGCAATATGATAATATTAGATTCAAAGAAGTCTTTGAATCTAATATCTAGACTATAGATAATAACGTTATGCTAAAAATTTGTCATTCACAAATACCACAGAAATATAAATAACTTTTTTTTTATCTACTACAAATACTGGTTTGCAATCTCTTTAACTCAAATAATAATATAATCTTGGTAAAGAAAACATTATTATTTATTTTTTCTTTTCTCAATCAGTATTCTATTTATTTCGAAAATTGTGCTTTTAATGAACACTAATCAGCTTTTGTCGCAAGTGTTGTGGTGGCCTAGCGGTTCAATGACCAGATTGGCATGCACATGGTTGCAGGTTCGAACCCAGGCAAGTACCAATGTGACTTTTTCAAAAGTTATATGTACTTTCTTAATAATTCTAAGACATCATTGACAAACGGTGAAGGAAAACATCGTGAGGAAACCTGGATTTCAAAGTATTGGAATCTGAAATCGCCAACCCGCAATGAGCAAGCGTGGTGATCAATGCTCATCCCTTCTCTATATGGGAAGAGGCCTTTGCCCAGCAGTGGGACGTATATAGGCCGGTATTATATATATTATTATAATCAGCTTTTGTATCTTCAAACACCTCATTAGGTAATTGCTACTCACTGTTGAGAATTGAACAAAATCGAAAGAGAGCGAGACGGTTCATGAACTACCACGTAAACGCGTTTATTGGATCGGTCAGGGGTTTTGTTACATGTTGTATGAAGTCCAAATAAAAAGTAGGTCACCAATGAATGTTCCTAGCATCAGTTTCCCTTTTTATCCCTTAATATTTTAGAAGCCAAGCTAAATGCTATGAAATGAACCATATTCCGCAGAAATGTATTATTAATTTAAAAATAACCAACTCATACTAACGGATTTTACCACATGCAGGCAATAGGTTAATAATAACACACATAACCCTTTCACAAACAATGTGATTATTACCCAACCAATATAATTATAAAGTTTGCCTTTTGTCGATAACTTTTATCTCCATCATAAACATTTCTCATAAACTTTAGATAAAACCGAAACAATTGAAGTGAGACACTTTGGGACAGTTATCGTATCTGCTCGGAACTCATAAAGGTTTATTAAGGAAGCGCTTTAAGTGCTTTTTAGGACAAGTTCCGGTACAACTTAGCGGAGTTTTTGAACAGGATGTCCTTCGTACACGAACAGTGCAGATATATTGTTAGTTACATGATAAAAAAGTATTTATTTATTTTGAGCTGGATTTTTTCCACTGCAGTGCAAATTTTTCTCTTTCTTTTTCTTCTATCATAGGCTAATTGATTTCTCTCACCTTGTTAATTGCGTTTAAAGTTCATTCGTCAATTTCTGCCTGGGTCTTCTATGAGGCCTTCGTCTATTGGGAACCATACTGTAGAGGCACACATTACTGCTGGCATTTGGCAAACATTTCCCATTTCAATTTGAAATATATATTATAGATTTTTATACAAATCTTATTGTAAACTGCGGAATTAGGAATACGACGAATTCGGTTTATCTGTAAGTATGATGAAACTTAATGCTTTATATTAATTGATGAACAATGAACCTAATACATTTTATAACACATTCAACATTTATTTTTCGTCCTTCGACCCAGCAAGATCAGTCTCGACTAGTTTGTGTCACCCCTCTAAATGTCGCTTCAAAGTGCTTCAGAGCGCATTTTTCCTCAGGAATTCAATTTGCATCACTGATTCACTGAGCTATGATGTGTTATCGCTCGACTATCTGTCACAAACACAAATTTCCTGGAAACAGATCAAAGACTGCCTTTAGTTATACGAAACAAATATGGTAGGCTCTGTTACATATGATACATGTTATACCTATTAAACTATCTCTACGTGAATATACAACGTAGCCAAGTCCCCAGGCACTTGACACCAGCGCTATATCCGCGAATAACAAGCTTTACGCAAACAGATTGTGTACACGCAATAGCTCCAGTTAATTTGTTCGCCTGAAACCGTAGGGCGTCTGAGTTAGACCTAGTTACCTTTGTAATATGTGATCAAAAAGAAAATTCAAAAAAGATATTTTTAATTGTTTAGTGGAATAATAAAACGTTTATAATTTTTTTTCAAAATGGATTTTATTTTTATTGAATATTGAAAGTGTTTTCATTTAGGCGTTAAGGTTATAAAATAATATCTTTTACTTATTAAATTCTGAAAACTGCTTTTACCTATCAAATTCTTAATAAATTCATAGACTAATGTAAACATAGATACAGTGATATTACTGTTTATTAAGCTTAGTCGAGATAATTCTACCGAAAGCACACATTTTTTTATACTTACACAAAACTCATAAACCCACACTAAAACGTTGAATTGTGATTGAAACCTTAATTCCTTTGCTTCTATAAATATTTGAATTAAACAGTATATAAGTAATACAAAATCCTTTTAACTACACGTCAACGTGGTCTTGTAATAAGAAGCGATAACGTACAGCTAAGCAAATGAGAAGATAAAACAACGAACATCTTCATTTTAGAATCAGTACCAGCATATCTTTATGTATACCTACTTTTACATCAACAACCCCTAAAAACTGTTCTAAACATACTTAATTCCTGACACAAATCTACTAAGAGCAAGTCGGGCAAACCAGTAACTATGGCATAGCTTACATAAGTCAGTACGTAATCACAAGGGACGGTCGCAGTGTCGAAAATGCCCCACTTACCCTATTTGTGTCTCCAGCGACAGAATTTCTGAAGCTGCATACAGAATTCCAAATTTCAAAAAATTCAAATTTAAACGCAAATGTCAATATTTAATAATTATAACTAGTGGTCGCCCAATGGTCGAAATTCGACCTTATAATAAATTTAAATTGTGAGTGACTTAATATACATTATTAAAATATAATATTCAAACATTATTAAGGTTCTACTGTCGAAAACTAAACCAGATTTGACCAAGACTGTTATTTGCCAATTTATTTTTTGAACAAATTATATGAAATTAAAAGGAAGTAAAATAAAGAATATCTATTTTAAAAAATGTTTATTAAAAGAAAACATGCTATAAGAGGAAAATACTATCCATTTAGAGCATATGTATTTTATCGCATATTGCAAACTTCTCTGAAAACAATGTTTTTTGTAAAAACTCTTTCATCGTTTGCTAAATGTCCTTGGCCGTTATATTCGGATATATAAAAACTTAAACCACTTATTTATGTCAATGTCAGTACAGTAAATGAAAAACAAAACAAACATGTGTGTGTGAAATGCATGGTAGTGTGGGTAATGTTTTATTTATTGATTTAATGTACTTTATAAGCATTATTATTGAAAAATATTAGCGTTCTGCACTTCTCCTACACATAAACTATAAGTGTGCCAAATTTTATGCTCCTGCATCCGCGCAATTTTCGTAAAAAGGGGTCCAAAGTTTTGGCATCACGTATTAATTAATTATAATTTAATTATTTTTCTTGTGACAGCTCTGTCAATATTTAAATGTTAAAATTATCAACCAATAGCAGTCCGCTAAACATAAGTCTGTCCAATAGCAAGCTTTGAATTAACGATACATTTCAAAACGTTCCATGTTTGGCCGTTAATATTTAAACGTTTAAAACCTCAAACAATTTAATATTAGCATTCGCATTCCCAACATTTTCTTTGAGTTAAATTATTGTATGAAACAAAATCCTCGATCCTAAAACAGGTATGTTTTACTTAAATAAATCCGACGATTTTAATGTTTTCATAATGAATGTTTTTGAACCTTTTAATGCTCGAATCTCTTCGGGTACGTGTTTATTAGTTTTCTATCTATTTTATATATATCTTTTTTACTAAAATTTTCAGATAAAATGATTATAAACTTGTCTGAGAGATCGTTACAAGTGACGTAAATAATTATCAAAGGCGTTCCAAATGATATGGCTGGCAAGATTTGATTGGCAATCAAAATTAATCTCGCTAGCAGCTAGTTCAATCAGTTAGGGTTGGTAAAGTTAAAATATATATAATACATATTAGTTATATTAAAGCTATTCACGTTAACCTATACTGCGAAGCATTGTCATTTGATTAAGAAAAACAACTAAAATTCTTACTTTTAAACTAGACTAAAGTTAAAAAATATGGGAGGTACATAACACCTTTAATAGCCAACATCTAAGTGATAATCATTAAATGTAACACAATCTTAAAATCCGATCTTAATTGCACATTACAAGTAGGTTTTACGAACTCATTACATATCATAGAAGCTAGACAATAACCAACTAGGTATACTTTATTCTCGTCAGCCAGTTGCCGTTCAATTACGCCAGGCGTTCCAATTCCAAAAACAGCCGGATTTAATAAAAGAAACAATAAACAAATACAAACAAAGAATAATAGGCATTCTAATTCCAAATGTATATTCAAATCTCGAGAGTAACGAATAACTAAAAGAATCAAAGATTCAAATTTCGGATATGGAATGTATTGCGTTGTTATTTTCATTTCCAATGTAATTATGTAGGGAAGCAAGTAGAGTACGCTTGCGCTTGTAAACCCTATATCCGTATTAACGGTTGAAATCCTGAGAATAAAGCTGTGTTTGTTAGTCGGCTTCCAATCGCTTTCCAATAATACCCGGTTTTCCCCACAGGATTCGTTAAAATAGCTTAAACATAAAAGGTTGAAGGGAAGTAAACGGGTTTTTATAAATTACATTTTAAGACATTTCTTTATTTGTTTTTTTTTGCAATCAATCATAAAGAAAGGTTCATTTAATTAAACCGTTTGCAATAAAAACTGTATATAACCTAATTAAATAATTAATGAAGTTGAGATACTCACAGTCGAATACTGAAACGTCAATCAGATTAAAGTTTAAAGTAGCGACAGAGAGACATTTGAGAATGTGTTAAAGTAATTGACGTTTGAGTATTCGGAGGTCAATGACATCAAATTTTAATGTGAATCTCAATCATAAATAATCAATAACCTAAACGCATATTTTGAAACGAATCAAATTTTATTACCATTCACACCAAACCGCACAAGTTAAACTAAATACCATTAGATGGAAACCACAATTTTATATTCGTTGAATTTTAAATCGTATTACTCAACGTTAAAGTCCAAAACTGAAATTCAAAACTAGAAATACCAGACACCAAATTGGCATCGAAATGTCGACTTTAATTCCTAAAAAATAAAGTTACTTTTATATTGGTATTTGAAACAATATTGGAAAATGTGAAGTCATAAGCTTAAAATCCAGTCCATTTCATTTTGGTAGCACAAATGCTATAATTTTAAAGTAGATTGTAATTTTAATTAGGGTTTCGTAACTAAATAACGACAGCGAAAATTGGCGCATGCGTGTTGATGTTTTTAAAAGCATTTTTACTTAGAATCTAGGTAGATATATTATTATGTGCCGTTGGCTTACTACGTTTTATCTTTTACTAAGCGTTAACAGATAAAAACAAACAGAAATGTCAAACTAGTTTTTGCTTGTCGGCTAATTTGTATGACAATTTTAGTCGAAACTAAATTGGACAGCTCTAATTTTCTCTGTCCTTTTCTGATTATGTACAAGTGAAAAAGATGCCAATGAGTTAAAATAAGTTTAATAAGTGTTTAACGGAATCGGGGCAATAAATTACTCCCTGAATAATCATTTATACTACTTTTAATCACAAGTGTACCTATATAAATACGATTGTACACGGAAAAAAAACAAAAGAAAAAGTGCCGTTATAGGTATTGCTTTTGCATGGGAACCAGCTTCGTGCCTATGCATGTTCGCATGGAATGGTGCAATAATGACTATAAAGCACACACGATTGAGAAAAGTAAGATTACCTACTACAAACACTTCAAATTAACTTTCCATACGAGACAGCAAAAAGCTCTACATTCGCGAATAAACTTCTGCCCGTGACTTCGTCTGCGTGGACTTCAGAATTGGGTCCAAAAAGTAATGAAAAATGTGAAAGTAATGAAAAATGGAATAAAATTTTCACCCGTGTTATAGCTTGCTGTAAGTAATAGAAAAAAACAAAAATTTATAAGCTGTCTGCCCACGGCTTAGCTCCTAAAAAAATTTCTATATTCCCTCGGAAACTGCTTAAGGAATCGGGATTAAAGGCAGCCTATGTTCTTTTCCATGTCAAAGGTATTTATATAATATTAGTAGGATTATATTCTATTCTAGATACAAAATTGTCTGCACAAATTTATAAACAGAAGTTTTACATTTTGCACGAACTATCTGACACTACAGGGGCCTTATTAACTAAGTCCAAGTGCCTAACGTGCTGTTACGTGTCGGGTTAAGAGAGGCTTTATCTCTTTAGATTTCCTATACTTTTGAGTAAAAACCTTTTAATGACCTACAATTAGTATGCTGACACTAATCAGTGACTCGCAGAGCACAAAAAAAAATTGGCGTCCCGGGATTCTTGAACTATATTTACTTCAAGCCACGTTATGTTTTGTTTGGGCTTACAGAATAATCCCCCAGTGCACTTATGTCATCCAGAAATTCTTTATCTAAATGCGATTGGCAACGATCCAATTTATTACCGACATGTCAGACATGAAATATCTATGTTTTCAACTAGATATGGAACTAGGTATAATGTTGATTGGTTGACTATTCATTTAAAGATAAGAGATTGGTCATATCGACTTATACTGGTTTTTTTAAGAGTAATCTATGGAGTATCTTGACGGTTCTTCTCCATATGATAGGAATGCCACCATGAGTCATTTAATTTTAAAGTTAACGTATCTAAAGCGCCTATTTTAGGTTTACTAGAGAATCTAGTTTTTTTAAATTGAGATATTTTACCAGGCCCAGCACAACAATTCACTGTCTTTAATTATTTCAACTCAATTTTTCCACTACGATAGGTTTCTTACTTAATCATTTTCCTGTTTGTACACCTACCTATGTCTAAAAATTTGTAATAGGTTATGAAAAAAGTTAATTTTATTAATAATCTGTAATAACATACTTTATCTAGCTTAAAAAAATGTCGTCGAGAAATACTTATACCAAATTTTTCTCCAAACTCAATTAGCTTATTTCTCACAGGTTACATAATCTTTTCGTTCTACTTTGTAACAAGTCTAACTAAAATTAATAAAAGGTTTCTTTTTCAGGTGAAAAGAAAAGCCTGCCAGCAAAAGGTTGGTTAACTTTGTTTAAACGGGAAAACAAAACTTGCAAGGGCAACCATACGTTCGTGGTGTTATCGATACGCAAAAATCAACTTTACTGCTTTGAAAACATGGTTGCCATTACACATATGCTAAGAATAAGGTAAAGGAAGGTAAAGTAGCTAGGTACCTACGGCCGAGGGCCAGTTTTAATTCTGAAAATATTGCTTATGAAGGTTGTAATTGGATTTTTAACATCAGCGTTGGGCTAAATTATCCGAAAATTAATGAAGTTGTTCGGGTCAAAAAGATGTACGTATAGAATTTAGATAAAACATTAGTAAATAAGTACAATAAAATAAGATCTCTTTACCAAAAAGTATATAGACCTACATAAAACATACAAAATTTTTGTTTCTTTTTAAAAAGGTGACTAGCACTATGGGTCGCACATTACTAGTATTTTTGTTACCCCCTCGTACTAAGCTAAATACTTGTGTTACTAGTGGGTTCACGTCAGTAGTGCAATGGGTGGAATTCGAACCGCTGAGTGGGTACCTCGTTTTCGCACAGACACAATTTTTATGCTCCTAGGAGCTAAAATATGTTTCTTTTTTTTTGTCTTTAAGTGTGTGCCAATGTGTGTGTGACAATAAATAATATTTGAATTTGAATTTGAAAAATGAGCAAAAACACAAACCTAGCGATCAAAAATGTATCCCGACGTTACCAAACAGCAACACGTGACAAATCTGTTGATCCGGATGAAAAACAACAGCGTAATCCAGCTACATCAAAACATAATCAAAAAATCTGTGTAACACGTCGACAATTGGGACAGACTGACGTACTAATTTAAATTGACACCTCTCGTTTCATCGCTCGTATTTATTCATGATTCAATAAAGGCACGCGGAGTTACAAAAATATTGAGGTAAGGTTCCTCACCTATAGGATACTTGCTATTTATTTATTTATTTAAACTTTATGCACAGTTATAAAAACAAAGTACAATGGTGCTAATTCAGCTGTACGCTCGACTAACTTAAACTAGCACTAAAATTTTCTAATTTTAAGTTTAAGTAGTTCAAAACGCTATTCGGGAAACCGTTGTAACTAAAATTAGGAAGTGTTCTGACAGCACTTAAATCGAGTTTGACATTTCTTAAATTTAATACATGGGGCTACCAGTGCAAGAAAACGAAAAATTAAAGAGTGAATGAAAAAGAATGAACAATATGGAAAATATGCAAAAATCTAATTAAAATAGCACTGATTTAATACAGTTTCATGAAAAAAGTGAATACACATTTTTAATGAACCTGTATAAATAATTAAGGTATTTCAAAATAAATACATTCGATTTAAAATAGTTTTAAACAAATATCGAACAATGTTACAAATTAGTAGAATCGTAAAATCAATTGAAGTTGATAAGTTCCGAAAAAGTTACAAATCTTAATATAAATATTTAAATATTTACTACTGATATTTTTGACAAGAGTATTTATAGGTACCTAAATATTATAAATTAAATTTGTTCTGAAATAATTTTGAACATGTCTTGAATAGGAAAAAAATCAACGATTATTGCATTGATCATACAAAAATAAAACATCAATTGATCATGATAAAAATGATTAAAGGTGAATTAAAACAAATCAAGAAAAATATCACTGTGGTATTGTAATTTGATCCATCAAATACTAATAATTTAATAATACTTTATTTTAATAATTTAATAATACTTTATTTAAACCAATTTAATAATACTTTATTAAATTGGTTATTTTATTAAAGACGCATAATTAGTGGCTGTGTGACTGTTTTAAAACTATTTAAAAATACATTGTAATGTATCGTTTTTTTTTTCGTTGGCTTTCGTTTCGCTAATTAAAATTTATCATCGAACAGTTATTTATTGTATTGTGTTCATCTAGTAGAAGACCCAAAGGCGTTTATGCTATAGTTGTGTAAGGTTTTATTCATTTTAATCTAAATCTTGTAATATTTTAATTATTCATTCACAAAAGTTAGAACTTTTGTGGCCACACTGACTACTTACTACGTATACATACTAATTTAAAACTATAGCAACACTAGTAGTGTTAATATTTTTTTCGCGGGACTGTTTTGGGGAGGGGAAAACTACAGAAAAGTTGTAAGTTCGAGTAGTAGGTACTCAGAAATTAAATAATTTTGTAACGTGAGAGTATACGGAAAGCAATTGCATGAATGAATAAATGATTTGATTTAATAATAAATAAGTTGTACAAGTCACCCTGGTGTTGTTATTCCTGCAATATCTGTATTAAGTTATTCGCAGACATCGATGAAATGAATAATATCTTAATTAATTTCAGCGATGACTATCTATTTAATTCATTCCTGAAATGAATACAAAAAAAATGCCTATAAAGTACCACTATTAAAAATTTGAATCGGTGACTTACTAGTTTTGCTTTGTTTTGTTAAAAAAAAAAAAAAAACCATTAAATTATGTAAATACTACCTTTCCGAAGAATCAACAATAGCAGCATCCACATAATTATCCATATTTATAAATAAAACTCGACAAATTACACGAAAACCGTCTTAATTCTTACCTCCTAATTTTAAGTGACACCTCTGGAGGTGCCGTCTAATTTTAGTCTTTTTTAGGTTGACGTTCCTTATTTTAGGTGTAAAAAGTGACCTGCGGAATGCCGTTTATGACATTTCGACTAAATTAAGTTACTAAATGGGTTTTAGTCCTGTCAACTTAAAATTAGTTTAGTTGGGTGTTTTCTGAATAGCAAACCTAGTTTGACAGTACTAAAACTAATTTTAGTCTTAGTTTAGTGCATTTTGTGTCGGCTGAATTAGCACCAATGGCGGACTTAATGCCTTAGGCATTCTCTACCAGTCAACCAAGGGTGGTGTAGAGACAAGCATGGTAGGTGCAGTTACATCGAGTGAGGTGGGAAAAAGAAAAATATATATAGTTATACTATAATATATAATACACATAGAAATAATTATATAATAATTATAATATATACATAAATAAATATATTATAAAATAATTATAAAGTGTGAAAAGTTGGGTTAAGAAGTCTCTGCTAATTTTGTAATTAGTAATTACCGTAATTTCCGCTTAAATGTAAGTCGACTAGTTGCTGTCCTGATATCCAGAGGAAGAGCATTCCAGAGAAGGATGGATTGTATGTAAAAAGATGAGTGAAGAAAATCAGAAGTGTGAGAAGGACAAAGAAGAAGAAGATTATCAGCAGAACGAAGATTCCTATCATGTGAGGAACAGAGATAGAGAAAGTGCGGCGTTAGGTAAGAAGGAGGAGAAGGAGATTTTAATAAAGAGTACAACGTGGTCAGCGCACGCATACTTCTTCTCTGGCGAATTGGCATCCATTTGAGCTCTGACCTGAGGCTGGAAACATGGTCGTATTTTCGCAAGTTGTAAATAAACCGGATGCAGTTGTTTAAAAGCCTGTCAAGTTTATCCAGCAGAACTGCATTCAAGTCAAAGCAGCACACGTCACCATAATCGACGATGGGAAAAATCAAAGTTTGCACAAGCATTGTTTTCGTCTTAACTGGTAGAAAATTTCGAAGCCGATATAAAGAACGCAAAGAGCCAGTAACTCTTTGGCTGATATGAGAAATGTGGTTTTGCCAACTAAGAGTTGAGTCTAGATATAGACCTAAATCTTTAACGTAAGGGCTTAAAGGAATGACGATGCCGTTGTAAAAGATTGGAGGTAGAGAAGCCGTCGTCACTCTGCCCAACATACGCGAGCTGCCAATCACGATGGCCTGACATTTTGCAGGATTTACTGATACCCCAAATTTGTCAGACCAGTCACGGATTGCTTCCAAATCGCGATTAATATCCCCAACGACATCTGATAAGCTATCTACTCTTGCATGTGCATATAGTTGTAGATCGTCAGCATACAGATGATACGAACACCGAAGATAATGAGTAACGAAATCGATAAAAACGGAAAACAGCAGAGGAGAGAGAATACCGCCTTGAGGAACGCCAGCATCCAAGTCACACCAACTTGAGAAGCTCTCGTCAATGCGGACTGTCTGCCGGCGCCCTCGAAGATAAGAAGTGAACCATTCCAGCACTTCAGGGGATACTTTGAGATGAGATAGGATGGAAAGAATCGTAACCCTATTACTGAGACATGGCTGTCCGTTGACTGCACTGATAGTCGAGTGGTATAGGTCACCACGCTAATTACCACTGTGCGCGACGTGCTGCGGGTTCGATCCCCGCATGGGACAAGCATTTGTGTGATCCACAAATGCTTGTTCCAAGTCTGGGTGTTCTTTGTGCATGTGATTTGAATGTTTGTGAAACCCCCGCGACACAAGGATTAAATTCCTTAGTGCGGGCATCGGATTTCATAAAAAAAATATATAATATCCGTGTATCGACAGATGGACGGACATTGGCGACGAATGAATTGTAACCACATTTTTGTTAATATTACATTTTACCATAGCTGCTATACAATATGGAATTTAATAATGTTTAAAATAGAAAGGAGTTCCTACAGCAAAGAACCTTTCGTGAGGCAGTTCAATTTGGACTTGGAGGGCTTTTTATTCCCGAATTTGCAATTTCAGACCCGAAGTAAAAACACTAGCCGAGACAGAGAGGGATAAAGTTATGTATACAAATATGGCTATCTCTGTCTTACGTGGAACTGTAATCGTTTTTAATTACATATTGCGGTGATTGTCAACAATGTTCCATCTACCTTCTTGGCCTTTTTTTAAAAGTAAAAATGCTCGTTTTTCAGAACATAATTAACGATAAAATTTCGCTGCTGTGACTGTGTACGGTAAATATATTTGCTTAACGTAAATGGTGGTATTTTAAAGAAGAAATTACAATAGCTTTTATAGAAAATTTTACACTGCGTATTACACGGATGACTCAAATGAAGTTTATTCTAAAGAGTAGCACAATATTAAACAATAGAACAACCGATAAAAGACCGTATAAATACCTAAGCATCTTCTTCTTTTTGAGACGGTGGTTTTTTTTTAAATTAAATTTGATGGGCCCAGTTAAATATTGAACAAACTTTTTCGTTTAAACCTATTTTACCAGAGTATTAACGCACTTAGTGTTTTATGTTGTATTATACGGAATCCATGGTCTGCGAGTCTAACTCACACTTGTACTATTCTGTAGTTCTAGTGATCTTTCGATCAGATATTTTAATTATTCAATAGGAGTTGCTATCTTTTCTGCATGCCTCGATTTTCTACAATATAATGTCGTATAATACGTCGTTATATTCGACCAATCTTTTACATGTAGACCATTCAAATTTTAATGGTATTTGAAAGGCAAACCGAAAATCTTATTTTAAGTGTGATTCAAAACGAATATAAGATGTGGACTTCAATGCAATATTACATGAAAATAGCAAACAAAACTGCTACTGAGCGATACAATTACCACATACTAATCCACAAACAAAACACCAAAGTTACAGACTAATTACTCTGAAACAAGACTGACATTTATCTGAACAATGGTTACGACATTTACAACTGTCAAGCGAATTATCAACGGATCATAATTGGTAATAACTAGTAATAGATTGTATCAGAATGATACATACACACGTTCCCTAGTGATGTGGTCCCAGATATGGGATTATCGTGTTCCGTACCTGATAAATGTGCTAGGTGACGGGTTAGGTTATGTTTGAAACACTATCTCGTCATTAGGGTTAGAGACGTGATCATTCTTTAGTGCGACTGGGGAGCTTTGGACGGATAATCTTGCTACTTTATGATTCTTAAGGACGATGCAGCACGGGCATAACTATTATATAAATTTATCGGCAAAAGGATTTTTAAATATCTATTTTTATATTCCTCAGGAATTGATTTTCTTGTTACTCGGATCCTCTACTTTCGGATAAATTGATTGTCAACTTTATGCTTAAATAGAAGCCTACTTTGATCATTTAGAGGGGTGGGGTGGGGGACAGGGTTATTTCTAAAACTCTTACAACCTCGTAGGAGTAGATAACCAACATCGTAACTTCGTAAGCAACAACATTTATTCTACGACTTTCGATAATCCGTTGGCATGGCAACACGCGGGATTTGCGCTTAGATTTATAAACGTAAGTAAGAGCGCTAAATAATAAATAAATAAATGTGGACAACATCACACACATTGCTCCGAATCCAAAGTAATAGCTACTTACTTTGGATTCGGAGCAAAGTGTGTGATGTAGCTAAAGCACTTGTGTTATGGAATCAGAGACAACGAAGGTACCACAAACACCCAGACCCGAGACAATGTGGAAAAGTGTTTTTCTACATTAACCCGGCCGGGGATCGAACCCGGGACCTCAGAGCTGGCGACACCTTGAAAACCGGTGCGTACGCCACTCGACCACGGAGGTCGTCAAATTTAAATTTAATATTGATCAATTTTTTTTATGAAAAAACATTAATAAATTATCAAAAAATGTAGAACAAAATATGTTGTTGCTTATATTATTAATCAACTACTCACTCGACTTGTAATATGGCCAAAGAAATAAAAGAATACGACTTTGGACAATGGAAGCAGGACGATGTTTAATATTAAGTTCTTGGAGGATGGAAACGTTGGTTCAGCACTGTGTCCAGGATAGCCAAGCATTCTTTCCAGCACCTCTCTCTATTAGAGAAGGTTAACTTAAAATAGTATTTAGCGGGTATTTTAAATTAATTTTTAATTAAAAGTAATTCTCTTTACCTAGCAGCTTTCACGTAAATTTGTTATAAAAAAGAAAAAACAAAACCACTTAAGCTTTTGTTCAAAAACATGCTTTTTTAGGAGATTTTCCTCTTAAACATATTAATTAAAGTTCCATCACAAAGGCTCTACATGTGTATGTAGCACAAACATGAGCCACCTTTCTCGTGTACCCTCAGCATAATAGCTAGGGTTGGCAGTTACACGTTATTGTTTTTATGCGATGTTCCAAACCAGATTAATTCAAAAAGAAAAGTGTTCTGAATATGTCATTGGAATTTCGAGTTTAAATCGATAGGTGATTACGCAATCCTTTAAATTTACTATACAGGATGGAATTTTATTGCCACCTGGGGGAAAAGTAGGTACTCTCAATAGTAAGTACTCAATACTAGAGTTAGCAAATTCTAGTCTAGTTACAAAAAAATATTATTTTATTTATAAAAGAAACAATACTTAGCTCACAAATTAAAAAAAAATCGCGTTCTGAATAGTAAGGGATGAAATCTGAAAATATAAAAACTTGTTATCGATAGCATTATTCATAAGGATAAATATATAATATCTCTCTAAAAAAACATTGTAAATTCAATTATGTTTATTATAAAAATACTTATTTACTTAATTTCATGAAAGACATGCCATTTATTAGGTATTAAGTCTGAAACATCTATCTCTATTTGTCAAATAAAATTCATTGAAACATTAAAACAATATGACCTTTCAATTAACTTTTCTCTCCAGACTGTACAATTTATATTAATATAAGTCTAGATTTACGACCTAACAATTTGCACGCATAAAATTCTCATGAATTTCTTAGACAACTAAGGCTCAGTTTTTTATCCCGAATTAACTTAACCAATGGTTAAATATGCTAACTAATACTTTCAAACTTCGTTAGAACACGTTTATTCTTTTTATTTTAATTGTTAAATAAATACCTTTCCGACTTTTTGACCCTTTGATACACAAACAAAACGCGTTTTATCGAAATTTAAAAGCATATTAATAAATATTTAACCATTGGTTGAAATGACTAGGGATCAAACAACTGGCCCTTAATAAATCTTGTTAACTTTACCACGAGAAGTTTTAAAAGCATTCGCCGGCAGATGTCATTTTCCACCGACCGAGACTGTTTGTTAAAATTATCATCCCGTTTCAAAAGAGCTAAGATTTACGTCTTTCAGCGAAATTGGAGTTAGAATGTTGTTGAAAATACAAACATTTATTTCAATTTTGTGTGCCGTTGTTTATCTCTGTCGGGTTAGGTTATTAACCTTTTAAGACTTTCCTGTATCCTATTTGGCTATTTGTATTGTTTTATTGTACAAGGTCGGAATAGTGTTTTTTTTTTAAACAAGTTATTAATGAACGTAGGTTGGTTATTTCTTATCGGCTAAAAACAAGACAATAATTAAACAATAATTAAGTTTATTTCTATGGTGACAAAAAAGTTTTCATGCAAAATAACACAAACCTAGATATTAAAAAATATTAAACTAATTACTGATTGTACAATGCATAATTATATAACATTCATAAACTTCTATCTCGACTTTAAAAAAGCAATTATGTTGAACTTCGGTTTTATATTGAATATTACACATATTTACTGTTTTTTGTATTGCTCATTCTGTAGATGTTTTTGTTGACTTTCCACTGGGTTTCGATTGCGACGCTCGACAAACAATTGACTATTCAGGCCAACGGTACAATGAGCAAAGACTGCTACTGCCGTGGATTCTCTGACACTGCCATGATATTAAAAATGTAATAGCTTGAAGATGAAGCATATTATTAAACTAAGTAAATAAAGTCAGTTTTATTTAAGAGAGATCTTTTCATTTCAATAAATAGATGGCCTCACATGTACAACTTATCCGTCAACGTTTTTATTTTCTAGACCCTGTGTCCCGCAGTTATACCCGCGCAAGTATTCCCCGTTGACATAGACGACGAATCCAGTAAATCAAGGTTTATGAAAATCGGTCCCATATTGTAAACACACCGGACTTTGATATAGATATTACTAGCTGTCCCCGCGGTTTCAGCCGAGTAAATTGTCCCGGTTTCCGTAACTGTCAAATCTCCATAGTATTTAATGAAATTCATTGGAATGACAGAAGTGTATGTGACTTGTCGGTAAGTGACAGGTCACGTGACTTAAAGAAAAGATGATTTTCAATTTTAAGATTTCGATGTTCCTTGGGCAAAGTTGTTCAGTTTTATGCATCTGATTACTTTGTTGAATATACGCAATCCTTTTAAATTAATCTATATATATAAAAATCAATTGCTGTTCGTTAGTTTTGCTAAAACTCAAGAACGGCTGAACCGATTTAGCTGATTTTGATCTTGAAATGTTTGTGTAAAACAGCAATTGTTTTTTTTACATATAGAATTTACTTTTGACAGAGCGAAGTCTGTCCGGGCAGCTAGTCATGTATATAGATAGAATACAGAAGAAATAAGACAGCGATTTACACTCATGATTCGCATGATGTTAATTAAATATTATTATTCTATCCGTAGTTGGTAAAAATACACAGTTTAATAATGAAATTCCCAGAAGAAAAATAAACTATTCTCCAGATTTTGTGCTTTTGTTCTAATTAAATTAGTACCTAAGTTTAACTTATTTTTAATATCCCAAATGTGTTTGTAAATTCTAATAAGCTCAAATGTAAAGCTTGAATGTAAGAGTTCAGTCTCAGAAATACTTATTCTCTTTAATTAAAGATGTAATTAAAACCCAAACCGTGTTCTTCTTAAATATATAATTTTATGAAACATATGTCTACTCCAATAATCCTTAGAAACAGGCTTTCAGAATATAAACTTCATTTATCTAACGAGAAAGGAGTTTGTTCTCTCTAGACTTTGGATGTGTCATCAAAATATAATATCAAGAAGAATATTAAAAGCACCTTAGGCTAACTAAATAGGCAGCATTGAATATTTAAATAGTATGTAGAGTCATTAGTAAACTTTAAAAAACTGAAGACTTTATTGTATTTACCTACACAGAAATATTTCATAACAAATTTAACCTCCTTAATACTAAACTATATTAATTAAACAAAAATAAAACTAAAAAATAGCATAAAAAAACTCTTCCACATCGCTGTCGACTGGAAGTGTGCCCATAAGGCTGGCAGCATTGCCACGTTGAATGGCAATGCTTAACCGCTGACCAAGGTAAAAACCTGCCCTTAGGCAGCTTAATAATAATTTATTATTAAGTTTTCAAGAAATTAAAGTTATATTTCTTCTCTGCACTTATGTTATAAAGCGCTATAGATTTTACGTTAGTATGTTTCTATACAAGTATAGAAAATATTTGCCCCCCTTAGATAAAGAACATTTCTACAATCGTTTTCGCTGATCGAATCGCTCTGAAAGTGTCGAGTCTAAGTCACGTGACTTATCGAAGATAAATGTCATTTCCATACATTTAATGTCATTTATGCGATTTCTATAATCGTTGTAAAAATGTACCTTGTCTTAGCTACAGGGTGGAGGGTGTAGGTTATCCAAAGTAAATATTTGGTATCCCAAGGAATTACTTTTTCTAACACATTTAGTACCAAAACCTAGGTTTTTAGCTGAAAATGAATGTCATTGCTGGCTGAGCCATACCTAAAACAAAGCTAGACAAAAGATGTTAAAATGTATGGAAATATGGAATATAAATCAAGAAATATGGCCACTATCAAATCGTGGCTATTCGAGTTTGAAATAAAAACAAATGAACATCAAAATAGCTACCACAAAAGCCGTATAATAGAAGTACCTAAATGTCGGAAGATATTGGGATTGTCCTCAATTGTTGGCAAGAGGCTAACTGTCCATTTGATTCAATTGAATAGCATACTTGTTTTAATGTAGGTTTCTATAGGTCGACTAGTTAATCTGGGTTTATGGCCTAGCTTTAAGTAGTACAGTCGAATGGCCATCGGTAAGGCTTTGACATTGAGCCTTGTTAAACAGGATGCTACTAGTTGATGAAGAATGTACAAACAGACAAATATATATCGTAATTAGTTTATCCGATCTTGAGCTACTATGCCACAGATATACATAATTATGTTTTGTCACCCTTTTCTTTGTAATAGAAGCAAAGCCTGTTTTTTTTTTATTTTTTCGAAAACTCTCCCCATCCGGTCATTTTATGAAACATATCAGACACCTATATCTAAATCTTTCAATGAATTTCGATCAGTAAAAGCTTCCGAAGTGCCTCGTGTTGCTCAGTAATCTAATATAATAATAATACCGGCCTATAAACGTCCCACTGCTGGGCACAGGCCTCTTCCCATATAGAGAAGGGATGAGCATTGATGCTCATTGTGGGTTGGCGATTTCAGATTCCAATATTTGGAATCCAGGTTTCCTCACAATGTTTTCCTTCACCGTTTGTCAATTATGTCTTAGAATGATTAAGAAAGTACATATAACTTTGAAAAAGTCACTTGTCTGGGTTCGAACCTGCCACCATGTGCATACGAATCCGCTCATTAAACCGCTAGGTCACAACGACATGATCTAATAATAGATAACAAATAACATTAAAATCTCTTTGTTTCTATATATAATTGAAGTCAATACGTGACACACATGTAAGCCTAATAAAATTTATTCTTGGTATATGTACAATAGTACACAGGTATGTATGTTTATACATTCCATTTGATATATGGCATACGTGATGCAAGGAGCAATTGGATTCCAGAGAGCATTCGGAATAGCAAGATTATAATTTGTATTATGTAGGGCTAACAATTTATGGTAACAATCCTTTAACTGTGTAGGTATGTACCACTTATAAATATTCAACGACGTTGGCAATCAGATCGTGATCAGGAATCGTTAAGGTAGATATTCGCTTAGGTAATTAAGTGCAATTTTGCATCGGCAAAGCCGGCCAGTTTACTAACATGGTAATATATAGTACCTCGTTGCTATTTTCGTAGCACATCTTTATTTGAGATATTTATTGCAACATTTATTGAGCTTTATTTGTGTGTAACTATGTAAATAAGTGTAAACACTTTTGGTACTCGAAATCAAAAATAACAAAAAATCTTATAAACCGCCAAGAAGGCGCTCAAGAAACGTTATATACTAATCTAATGATTAATAAAATAAGTGCACGGTTCCAAAGTGTCCTTCCCATGGTGAAGAACCGGCAATAATTTCCATAGGAATGGTATTGGTACAATATTAGATAAAGATATGCGACAATAGCGTAAGAGAAGAGTAAGTAGTTCTGGCCTCTTTCCTCAGGCATTCACTCTTGTCAGTGGTTTTGGTTTTATGATTATGCATCGAATAAAAACCCATACACATTCCGAAAATCTCTGTAAAGAAATGATAGAACATACTGCAGACTGATTAAGAAATGCATAAAAATACATAATTATCTTCCATTTAAGCATGATCGAACTAGATCTTTACCAGAAGTTGAGTGAGCTTAATTTTGAGACGCCATGTTTAATGTTTTTCAAATTCAAATTCAAAATCATTTATCGCGTAATATAGGTTTACAAAAGAAGTTACATTTTATTATCCGTTTCACCACATTAAGTAAAATGTTTAATAAATAGTTTATAATTTTTATTTGTTATACATTTTTATCTGTTCGTAGATTTTTTGTTAGGAATTTTATAAATAAAGTTACTTAAAACATTCTTACGTGTAACCCAATACGGCGACTTTTTTTTTAGAAAAAAAAAACTGTTCTAATATATTGAAGTAGCCAATGAACTTAAGGCGTAATTTAACACTAATGACTTCTACATTATTGCACAATTAGTCCACTAAAAGCCACTCTAACAGGCTATTAGCGTAAAAGCCTACGAGAAATATGGTTTCCTAAAACTCCGTCATTTTTTTTACAATTTATCTACTTGAAATCAATTAAGCGACAACTTCCGTGGTGGTTTCGCCAGTTTTCAAGGTGTCTGAGGTCCCGGGTTTGATAACCGGTCGTCGGGTCAATGAAAAAGACACTTTTCTACATTGTCTCGGGTCTTGGTACTAGTACTTCGTTGTCTCTGTTTCCATAACACAAGTGCGTTATCTAAGTACTTACTTTTTACTCGGACCAATGTATGTGATGTTGTCCACATTTATTTATTATTTATTCAACCAAAATAGAAAAAAAACAATTGATTATTTTTCTGCTTGTATCTGTGGGCACAAATATATTTTTTAAGCTTACTTGTCCATATGAGGTAGGTATACCTCATGCGTAATATAAAGAAAATTATAACTTACTTTACTTTTGCAATGGTCATCCTGTATAAAAATATACATTAAATAATATCTTGCAAATATTGGCAACGAATCGGACTTCAGATTATTCCTGTCAAAAAAGATATTCTTGAAGTAATAATCTAATTATAATATTATCTACACTATTGTTAAAAGCTATAAATAAAATACTACCAACAAACACATACCTACAATGTAGTATAAGCAAGTCATAATTTCCCACGGCCTCAGACAGCCATTGTTTTTTTACATTTTCCGATCTTTCACTAAAACTGCATACCTAAAGAGAATAATGCAATAATATGGTAATATTATCAGAAAACGCAACAGGTCAACAACTCTTACTATAGGGTACCGTGTCACCCAGTAAAATCGGTTGAGGTCACATAGGCAGTCGCTTCATGTGAAATACGGTATTTGGCTGACAGAAGGAAGACTGGAAGTCGACCCCAATATTGCTTTTGAAAAGGCTAGACAGAAGAAGAATGAAAAAATTTTAGAATATAATAAAAATGTTCGTTACATTCTTGATCAGTTTTAGCATATTCGAGATTGCGGGACTCAACACCGCCACGTCTCAGCTATAGCAGCTAGCATAGTTAAGGGCTCATCCGGAATTTTCGGAATACCAAACTAGTGAAATGATATTACCGACAATGCGAATCAATAAACTATTTACGAATAAAAATAATTATTATAAAAATACTTAATACCGGAATAATAAATAAAAATTAATACATTTATCGATGAGTATATTATCTACTTGGGCCAGTTAATATTTTCCGAAAACTGGTAAGATAGGGAAACCGATCGAAGAATTGAAAACCCTGGAAAAGCTACTGGTCCATGAAGACGCTAATGAAGGGTGATTTGCCGATCTTCCTGAAGAGAAATATTCATCTATATGTCTATCCTGCCCATCCTACTACCTACGGCGCTCAGACCTAGTCACTCACCGATTCGCAAAGGTTCCGCCTTAGAGTTTTCCAAAGAACTATGGAGCATTCTTGGTGTTAAGAGATAAGACCGGATTCGGAAAACCACGCTGCGTTCCAGAACTGGAATATATGACGTTGGCAAAAAGGCTGCCAGGCTGAAGTGGGATTGGGCTGGACACGTCAGCTGTATGCATTATGACCGTTCGGTGGTGTCTAGGCAATGGAAGCCAGGAGATAGACGGCGCCGCCGAGGCTGGCCCAGCAAGAGGTGACGCGATGAGGGCTGGTTTGAGGTGGCGCAGGATAAGGTTAAATGGAAGGACTTCTTAGACGCCTTTGACCAAAACTGGAACAGTATAGGCTAGAAAGAAAAAGTAACCGGAATCGCCTTACCGGAAGAAAAGCCCCCAAACTACCGAAAATGCATAACAAAAATGCGATTAAGTTAACTATTTAGGTACGAATAAAAATATGATGTATAAAAAAAAACAAACGACTTTTCTCCGAAATCACAGCATAATCTTCTAGACAAGAAAGTCGTAAATTAGTAATTTGTACCTCAACGTATATCATTAATATCTTGTCTGGCACTTGATTTATGTTTGGACGACAATGAATCTCTGTACGTGGCGGGACAACTAAGGCCAATGGGTCATTATTTATGATTACGTGACGTCACTATACATGATACCTCGCACGGTTTATATTCCAGCCAGCAAACCCTAAGTATGGAAGATAAGGGTTAATTTAAAACACCTTTTGTTTGCATAGCCGTAAACATTTTGAAACCACAGGTAAATTCATTTTGGTATAACGTAGATTTAACCCGACTTATAATATTATTGGATGTTTAGATGTTTGGATGTTTGTTACTCAATCACGCAAAAACGGCTGAACGGATTTGGATGAAATTTGGCATGCATATAGCCTTTGACATGGAAAAGAACAAAGGCTTTTATCCCTATTCCTTAAGAAGTTCCCGAGGGAAAATTGAAAATTGTTTCCCAGCTAAGCCGTGGGTAGACAGCAAATTTTTCATTTCTTTTTGGACCCAATTCTGAAGTCCACGCAGACGAAGTCGCGGTCAGAAGCTTGTAAAAAAAAAGTACGCTCTGAATTGGACATAAAAATGATCTGTTCCATTGATATAACAACAATATAAGATAATTCTAACCAAGATTTTGTTAACCACCAATGTTCTGCATCGATTTCTGTAGAAAAAAATTAAAATGTTTTACAATCACGAAACTGTGTTTCAAAATTTATTTATTTTTAATTAGAAGATAATTAATTAAATTTATTCGAATTTTAAAAGTACCTTAAACAAATATTTATGACCAGTGGACTTGCAACGTCTTCGGTCGTGTGTTATACATATAAACCTTCTTCTTGAATCACTTTATCCATTGAAAACCCGCGTCAAAATCCGTTTTTTTTTATACTATGATAGTAGTGAAGTCATACTTATTGTATAAAAATGAATGAAGTCTCAATATGTTTAAAAACACAATATTTTAAAGCAGAATTTTACTTAAAATGAATAAATAAATGATTAAATTCCACTTTTAATTAACCGGTTCTCTGCGACTAGTCCCAGGTTTAACTGGTGAGGCAATCATTGAATAAGTCAAGCGGTATTATGCCTAATAAGTAGTAGCACAGGTTTATACCTTAAATAACTAACAGAAGTTCATAGACACTGACGCGTCCTAGAGAAAAACAGAGTTCTAAAATTAAATTGAAAATAAAAACAGTGTAAAATGACGTCGTACAAAAAACTTCGATTCGAAATTCCGTAAGTTTGCTTTATTTTTTTCTTTCTTTTATTGAACGGTTTTCGATGAGTTTGAAAATTGAAAATAGAACACTAAAGTGGAATAGGTTTTTTTGTGGTGTCAGTTGTTTTAACGTGTGGCCGGGAACGGCCTTGTCTAAAACAAAATTGGATGTACCAACCGGGGTCGTTGTAACCGGGTTGTGTCAAATTCGCCTTTTTATCTTTCCGAGGGTGGAATTTATAATCAACATATATATATTCAATGTAAACAAAATTCTGTACTCAAAACTTAGTAAGCTATATTTACAGCAATCTAAAATTATCGCTTTTAAGGGTATATAAAGATAAATCCGTGATTAGTATGCAAACCAACATTAATAAAAGTTTTCCAAATACAGCCATTGCGAATGTAGGTACATTCTACCAGAGCAATTATTTTGACAAACTTTGAACACATTCCATGTTCGGGATATATTTCTGATTATTGAGGATTCAAACAAACCAAGTTAATATTGTGTTTACTTTGTATTGGGAACCGGCTTGAGAAAAACTAAATGAGAGTGACATCACTAAATGTGGTATGCCTTGTCCTTTCAAGGTTACATAAAGGTCATGTTGATGATATGTATTTTGATATGTACATTATGTATTTTTTTAATAAACGTTGTGTGTGAGTAGAGTCTGCTTGCGACCACGGCCAGTGTAACCCGGCCGAAACGTCAAGCCATAAAAGGTAAATGCATGAAGTCGCATTAATTCCCGTGACGTAATTTTATTAAAACGTTGTGTTGTGTGGAAATCTATCTATGAGTTAAACGGGAATAAATATAACAGTTGAAATGAGTAAAACTTAGGTCCAGAGACCAAAATGGAGTTATTTTAAAAGTCGAAAAAACACTGTGAATTTTATCACTATATATTATAAAACAAATTCATCCCACGCCTCTGTCTGTCTCTAATCGAGATAACCTCAAAAAGTACTGTACCGATTTTCATGTTGCTTTCAAATACACCTACATATTGATAAATAACACCCAGACACAGGATTAATGATCGTGCTCATCACACAAAGATTTATAGGAATCGAAGCCAGGACTTCCGGCTTAGCAGTCAGGGTCACTAACCACTAGAACAACAGGCTCGTCAAAATGACTAGGGCGTCGGACTTGCGAACATGTGGTTGCGGGTTCGAATCCCACCCATTGCACAGTTGCACTACCGACGTGCACCCACTCGTAACACAAGCTTTTAGCTTAACACGAGGGGTTAACAAGAATACTAGTAATGTGCGACACACACTGCTAGTAAGCTTAAAAATAAGTAACAATAAATGTAGCCAAATATATTTGTATCTTAATAAAAATCGATAGGTAAGTGAAAAAAAAACAGATTCTATGCGAAAAAAAAAACAATATATTCGAATCTGTGTTGTCGTTATTACTCTGCTTTAAAAACTAATCGCACCTTAATTTAGGAATCCATTCCATTAGTACTAAGTTTAATAAAAGAGCTGATTACACAGCTCATAGTTATTCAACAAAACTTTTCCGTACATTATAAAATTATTCCAAAATGTTTCAAATGAAGGTATAATTTTGAACTTTTTGAATTTGAATTGTGAAGTTACTCTGGATCCGTTGAATCAAATTTTAGGAAATTAATAGATAGAATAAGTTTTCATTTGAACTAACTTTTCGTTTTCGCTCAGTGTTTTAACTGCATTATTTATCTATCTATAGATAGGAATTTAATGAGTTCATTTATGAACATTTAAAAACTTATTATAAAATAAACCAAACCCTTAATTTCACTGCGATATTTTTAATGTAAAATTACGTCACGGTTCAATTCTGTCTGCTTGCGAATTGCGATCACGGTCAGTGTAACCCGGCCGAAACGTTAAGCCCTCAAAAGGTAAATGCATGAGTTCGCGTTAATTCCCGTGAGGTAATTTTATTAAAATCATGCAACGCGATAGTTTAAAACTTAGAATTTTAGTGTAATTAGTAAGAACGAGATAAACTGCACGGATAGCCGAGTGGTGTAGGTCACCACGCTAATTATCACTGTACGCGACGTGCTGCGGGTTTGATCCCCGCATGAGACAAGCATTTGTGTGATCCACAAATGCTTGTTCCAAGTCTGGGTGTTCTTTGTGTATGTGATTTGAATGTTTGTGAAACCCCCGCGACACAAGGATTAAATTCCTTAAAGCGGGCGTCGATTGAAAAAAATAAAAACTTGAGAGGTGACAAGGGACACCCGGATGGAACGAAGTTCCTTTTTAGTGAAGGAATTGTAATAAAATTAAAGTAATAATTATGTACAAAAAACCTGTATACACTCAACAAAAATAATCGTCGCGACACCACACTGTTCAATGCGAAATAGAAAGACGAAACGAAAATAATTGACTTGCTTTCTATGAGAGATAGAGAGAGAGAGAGGGAGAAAGAGAGAGAAAGAAAGAGAAAGAGAGAGAAAGAGAGAGCAAAAAGTGTCGCTACAACGTTTCGTGTTAATTTTTTCCGTCTAGCCCCCTTTCGCAACGCGCGATAAGGAACTTCGTTCCAAAAAACGCAAAATCTACTTAAATTTCTAATGAGGACGTAATAAGCTAAAATGTTCAACTCAATTACTCATTAACCCCAAAATTTGTTTGAATAATGACATAAGTCTTGAAATAGTCCGTAAAAGTTTATGGTCCACAAAATACATTTCACCACATCGTGTCCCTTTTCATGTTCTTAATAAAAACTTTTATATCTTTGTTTACTCTGAACTACGTTCAATTATTCGAAACAATTGACCGTCGAATGATCACTGTGATGGGTTTTGACAATTGGCTGTAATTGGTATCGAAAATATTTTATCACACACTGACTGGGGTGTTATTCTCTAAGTCCAAGTTAACGTGCTGTTACTTGTCCGGTTAAGAGGCGTTATCTCCTTCTGAAAATATTTTAAATACTTATCTAATTTTTTTTTACTTCTTAAAATCTGTAAAAATGACTAAACCGTATATACTAACACTACCCGGTTACTCTCAGAACATTAATTCTCTGTCTGTTTAACTATCTAGTTTGCTACGTGTACCTGATTTGTTGCATGCGTGTGGGTATGTGATGCTAAATAGAACTATAAGTTGAACACAGAGATACATTAATTTAAAAACATTTGGATAACATCATGACCTCACCTACTTAGTACAATGAGACTCTCATCAAGATCTCTTAAAATAAAGCTTTGGAAAAAATCTTGTTTTACTTGGTAACACTAATCTTTAACCATAAATACCCATAATTTGGTAGTTATCTTCAGTAATACAACTAATAGTACTAATTCTAATTCAACACAGGTTTAAACTGTTGACTTAATTCCAAAGTACCACTAAATCATGGAATCCAATTAATGTTAAACCGTATTTGGCCATGACCACCCTTGACCAAACTAATTGACCGCACGTAACCTTCTCATTAAATATTAATTAGTTGAAAAGAGGTTTCATTTCGTTGTTTCTCAAATGTTATTTTAATACCCTTCAACGGAACTCAAAATACTTGGCAAACGGAACTGGGCAAAAATACTTCGTCTAACGTTGCCCATTAGCAAAGAATAATTAAGGTGGTCTCGTACCAAATTCGGTTAAAAAAGGGTCTAGGTCTGTAACTACGTTTTATTTGAGTTTATTTGACGAACTCCGTGGTCGAGTGGCATACACGCCAGTTTTCAAGGTGTGCCAGCTCTGAGGTCCCGGGTTCGATCCCCGGACGTGTCAATGTAGAAAAACACTTTTCTACATTGTCTCGGGTCTTGGTGTTTGTGGTACTTTCGTTGTCTCTGATTCCATAACACAAGTGCTTTAGCTACTTACTTTGGATTCGGATTCAATGTATGTGATGTTGACCACATTTATTTATTTGAGTTATTCTGAAGCCATTTAAAAGCCGGCAAAGCATCTCTAAGACGGTTTTCTTTAATCGCATCTAGACATTACAAAATAATTTGGTACGATTCAGGATACATAATTTATACTGATACAGATGTGACGTATATTTCCCCTAACATTTTAGAAGCTATTGTTTAAATATTTTTTTAATTTTCTTCATAGTGATCTAATACATAGCTCTAAAGCATAGTTCTGGGATTGACGGAGACATTGATGGAATAATTAGTTTTCTATTTTCTGTTATACAGCTCTTGTGTACTAATTGGGAAGTTTCCTTGTAGAGAGGCCGCAATCTAATTCGTTGAAGAGGAGAATAAGTTATTGGAGCATGCTAAAAGCTTCTTGGAATTGTACCATGGCTTTTGTACAGCGTAGACTGGATGAGACAGGATATCGATCCCAAATGGGGCTTGTCCGACACAAATATTCGTGCTTTATCAAGGTATATCCGTGCACGTAGTTTGAATGAGAGAATCCAGTGAGAGTCGTATAAAAAAAGGTTTTCTTTATGAGGTCCATTGCAGTTAGCCGGAGCGCAGGGTTTGGCTGCTTCATCAATCATTTTGGCGGAACTATCAGGGCCTACAGCCAGAGGTATAGAAAAACTAATTCGTTAGCACTGTTCACTAAAGGCAGCCCTGTGGAGCAACCCCCTGCGGGGTTCTGATCAAAAGTTAATGCGTTGCAAACAATCTTTATACGGCAAACAGCAAGAGAGGGCTGGATCTAAGTTTTTACTATTAAGGGACACATATTTTTATTGCAAGTTTGAGCTTCAAGCCAGCTTGATCTGAGGACGGGTGGGCCTATAGAAAAGTACATGCTAGCTTACCATTTAGATCAGCAATTTGAAGTTTACAAAACAATTCCACAGTAAGTCACATTTCCATCCAATATAATCGCCAGCCGATTATCTGAACTGGATGAGATCCTTCTGCCTGGCCGCGCGACTTAAATACAAGAACGCTCTCGTCAATTTACGGTGTCCTAAGTCTGTGAGCTAGTGATACTGTTGTGACGTATTATGTTTCAAAGAAGCGCTTGTGAAGCGAGACTCTTGGAAAGTGAGCTGCTATTGGAATCATAACTTAAGATGGTTTGCTATCGCTTAAATAGATTTAATCTGTCAGAACTCTCTCAAAAGCCTACCATTATTGGATCTCATTCGATTTGAACTCAGAGGAATTTGGTGTGCCAATTTGGTTGGCCATTCGGGATTACGGATAGGTACCCTTTTTCGGTTAAAATTAAAGGCAGCTGAGTGCTTTTAAGGGAACGTACAATCTATCGCGATAACATTCTGAGTATTGCTCTATAAAAAACCCAAAATGCACAGTTAGTATCCTCAAAAAATGACCAAATAAATGTACTTAGCCATTTCGATTGTCATTTCAAAAGTTCGGTCGTATAATTTTGTTGTTTTTGTACGTGGCTTTGTAAAAACAACTTTATGAAATGCGGGTAAAGTTTCATTTTAGAAAAATAAATGTTCGTTTTAAACCTGTCAATACCTGTCTATAATTCATCTTAATTTTTTCGTCATTTTTGCTAGACGCTTTGTAGGGTTTTTTCATTATCAATGATTCAGATGCTAAATGTGGGAAAAATTTATTCTAACTAATACTTACTAACTTTTTTTTGAGATCATTGTCTGATTCTGCCTAGCCTTTTTCTTAAGGTATATTGGGGTCGGCCTCCAGTCTTACCGGATTTAGCTGAGTATTGGAGCGACTCTGATCTCCATAACTCAGACAAGTCTCTACAGTATCCTTTACTTGTTGTCAGACATCTAATGACCGACTGTCAAAGATTTTCTCAAATACTGTTTGACAGCTGGTATTACGGCTTGACGTGCTTCCCAAGACATGTACTTTCGGTATGGACACCCATCCACGGACCAACCGGGTCAAGAGCGGCTTAGCGTTTATTACCAGTCAAGCTGCACGGCTTACACTTAGCCACTATCCCATCGTCGAGTCATAGCAAGATACTGGGTAAATATTTTCTACAGTTAGTATGTACTCACCTATCTACAATCTGAAATTGAAAAGCCTACAAATTCTAGTTCTAATTTCCTTCCAGTGTAGTGAGTTACAAGTGGCAATCGACTTGTTAAGTTCACTTTGACGTGACAGAGGGCGTTCCTACCCGATCTTCAGGCCGCTGGCTTTCCAATTTATAGGCTCACATATATGTTAAGCTATGTTGTTGTATTAGGTACGGTATACTGTCAAAGAGACTTACCTCAAGTTTATAGAGATATTTAGTTTAGAAAGCAACAAGTGAACGAAGTACAAGAAAAAGGAAAAATATATCTACATTTGAAAATTTTTAACAATAATTTTATGGTAAAACGCCTACTTTTAGTCGCGGCAACAAGATTTTCAAAGTACTTGTCGTGTGCGTGAATAAAATAATCTCTTTCTGTGTTTCTATAGTTTCATAGACCGTCAGTTATTTTAAGATTGCGCCCCCCCCCCCCCCCCTATGTGCTGTAAAGCATGGAAAATTAAATTAACTGCGGGATGCTATATGGACACATTTTTGAGATTTTTAGACGTAGTCGTGTAGGCAACTACTTACTTAAAAAAATACAAAATTTTGTCACCATAACACAAGTGCTTTTGCTACTTACTTTACTTTTAAAATTATTATTTTAACGCCATAGTATTTTATGAAAAATTTTATCCATACTCCTTACTTTGAAAATCACAGAATACATCTATCTATCCTTTAATACTACTCTTTACGTTACGCTCGAGCGAAGCCGCGGGCAACAGCTAGTGTAGAATAAATTATCACGCTCGTCATAAAAAGAATTGTACTGTGCCTAATGGCTAGGGCTTGACTTGCGATCACGTGGACGTGGTTGTCGGTTCGAATCCCACTCATTGCAATATAACTAACGTGAACCCACTCGTAACGCAAGCATTTAGCTTAATTCGTGACCTATATTACTAGTAATCTTTTAAAACAAAAAACTAACCCTTAGCAGTCAAGGTGACTACCTAATAAACCCACTATTTGTTATTATTGTTTTTTAAATAAAAGAACATTCATCTGCCCAGTCTTTTCTCAAGTTATGTTGGGGACAATTCTCAATCTTACCGGATTTAGCTGGATACCGTATTTTTACGGAGCGACTGCCTATCTGACCTCCACAACCCTGGGTAACGCAGTATACCATAGTAAGACTGGTTGTCAGAATTCTAATGAATGTCAGTGTATGAGTGTCGGGACCAACGACTTAACGTCCACTCTGAGGCACGGGTTTCGGTATATTTGCAAATGGTGACCCATCCACGGACCAACTGCGCCGACCGCGGCTTAACCATTGTTATCGGTCAAACCGTACGGCTTACTCTTAGCTATGAGCCCCTCCTCCCTTTAAATAAAATAACATTATCTATGAAAATAAACGGAAGCGTTAGACAATAGATACTTCTGTAATCGTCCCCTTTATGAAACAAGTTAGTTTGTAACGCTATAAACTTTTGCTGCGACATTTTGTGTTCAGTGCCAAGTACTTAGAACAAAAGGCTCGCTATATTGAAACGTCATGGCAGACATACAGACAATAGTCGAAGCTGGCGCGTTTAATTGAATAATGTAACACTAGTTTTTGCTTTTACTATATTCACTGTATAAAATAAGTTGGGAGCATTTTAAAGACCGATTTTTTTTTAATAAACAAGTTTTAATAAAATTATTTTTATCAATAACCTAAACTTTTAGTTGATTATTTCTCATCAGTGGCAGAATAACTTTAGTTTTTTTTTTGTAATTAAAATACAACCATTTCAATTTTATAAATGCGACAGTAACAGTCTGTTTTTCTGTCTGTCTGTGTTTCATGACTAAAACGCTAAA
Organism: Plusia festucae; assembly: GCA_950381575.1. Classification (NCBI taxonomy): domain Eukaryota; kingdom Metazoa; phylum Arthropoda; class Insecta; order Lepidoptera; family Noctuidae; genus Plusia; species Plusia festucae. The sequence continues at coordinate 12,356,480 of OX494434.1, forward strand.
CCGATTTTGATAAAACTTTGTATGGCTAAGCTTGAATCCCAAGAAAGGACATAGCCTACTCCTTGCCGCATAACAAACAACTATTACAATTTAAAAAAAAAAAACTATTGCAAAGAATTATCGACAGATAAAAATTCTACTTATTTCATACAATCTTATTTTCGTATTCAATAAATAAGGTAGGTACATTAACTATGAAAACGGTGGGCATAGAAACAGCCTGATAATCGTTAATAAGTAGATTAAGAGTAATAAACGTGATTGTTTCACTAATTACGTTTATTGTTATTTCGGTAGATATAATATATTCTACTAGCTTTTGCTCGCGACTTCGTCCGCGTGTACCACCGTTTATTAAATTACCACCCTTTTCTCCCCTTTGGGGGGGAATTTCCAAAAATCCTCTCTTAGTGGTAGCCTACTCCTCCCAAAAAACACACATGCCAAATTTCAGCTCTTTACGATCAGTAGTTTCGGCTGTGCGTTGTCTGTCAGTCAGTCAGTCAGTCAGTAACGGAAGAGTTTTATATATATAGATTGCAATATAAATCGTTTGCCCTTGGCCAATGAGCTTTGTATATAAGAAAGCAGTGGAAGACTTTTGAAAATACATACCCAGAATAAACATGCATTAAATTTGTCACGATAACAATTTCCCAAATATTTTATTATCATTCAAACTTTTTTATTAAAAAAAACACGCATTTGTTCCAGATTTCTTTTTTGCTATTTCATTCCTAATAATCGGGCAAATCAGCGTAATGTATTCATCCCAACTCCTCATCATCACAAAGTTCACAATTCCTCATATCCAGTCTCACACAATCTATCCACTTCTTTTCTGATATGTTCGTGAGATAATATTTACGTATACACAGACACTAAGCCTGTTAAAGCAAACAAACACAGGTGCAATTTCATTATGTAAATACAATCTACAATCAACAGATTGCCTGTAGCTACCGACCTCTTTATTGCCATAGTGTGACTGTACACTCGGCCACAATATACAGGTAACACTTTGATACTAGTATCGCCTTCTATACATATAATATCCTACTAATATTAGTAATGTGAAAGTGTGGATGTTTCGATGTTTGTAACTCAATCACGCAAAAACGGCAGAACGAATTTGGATGAAATTTTGCATGAATATAGCCTAACATAGACTACCGTTTATCCCGATTCCTTAAGTAGTTCCCGAGGGAAAATTGAAAATTGTTTACGAGCTGCTGGCAGACAGCTTTGAAAATTGGTATTATTCTCTTCTTTATTATTATGGAGATAACTTATGAGTTTCTTGCCGGTTCTTCTCCATAGGAATGACACTTTGGAACCGCGCACCTAGAGTCAGTAGTTTTTAAAGTTAACGTTTCTGAAGCGCCTATTTTAGGTTTACTAGAAATAAAAACATTTTGATAATGATTTTGATTTTTTGATTTTATTTTCACATTTTTCATTTCTTTTTGGACTCAATTCGGAAATCCACGCAGACAAAGTCGCGGACAGAAGCTAGTATATTATAAAAAGTCACCGACCGCGTTTGTGTATCTGTCGGAACGCGATAAACTCTAAAACTACCAAATGGATTTTGAATTGTATTTCAAGTGATTCAATAATCTTTCTATTAATGTGTATTGTATTGTTAATAAAAAATGCTGGTGGTGATTTGATAGCAGGATCATTAGGAAGCGGTGATGAGGGTGAATGCATTTGAGAGCTGTCAATTTCTGTTTGATTTTCGAAAGATACCACAAATTTCATACCATTTTTCTTCTACTCGGACGCATCGGGCGATGGAGTCGAAGAGAGATAGATGCGTCACAAGCCGAACGCTTAGACAAATGGTGCCTCTCTATCGCTTGTTCCGCGCTCTCGCTTGCACGCTCGACTCAGGCGGAAAGTGACACTTTTTCGTGCATGCAGATTTTCATCGATTTATACGACTCTATCACGTCAGAACATGTTTTTCTTATGGTGAAAGCGATACGGTTGATCATCGTGACTTCTGCGTTAAAACAATCGTGTAGTAGACTTTACTATGGTTGGTTCGCGTGCAAAGGACCGTTACATACAAATTGGATAGCATAATCAATTTGATTAGATACTTATCTGTTTTGTCGTGGTTCGTTGATACTTTTGAATGGATATTGCATGTAATTATGATGTTCACATTTATAAAAGATAGTTCTTGCTTGTTTTTAGGGTTAATAATATGATTGGTACGTAAAAGATTATTTTTTAAGATTTATGAGTTTCACGCGAATGAAAAACATTGAAATAAAACTCTTTCAGAATTAATAACAAAATACTTTGAACTTAATAAAATTAAAACTTAAAATTTTGTTGCTTCACATAAATATTAATGGATTTTGATAACATTACACAACTTGATTAAGCTATGGATTACTTAAGCCATCTTAAAAATTAACGTAAGATACTTTCCCTAAGGGGTTCCTAAAAACGATTTTCATTAATTTTCATTATAGTTAGATGGAAACTACAATTCTTTGGTAACGTCTAATACACTTCTAAACCATCGATATTGCAGCCGACTTCAAAAGATACTGACGTTGAAGCTCAATTTGATTCTTAAAGAAAACAGGTATATAAGAAACGATTTTTATTTGAGATTGACGATCTCTGTCGTCGAGTGGCGTACACCCCGGTTTTTACGGTGTCGCTAGCTCTGAGGTCCCAGGTTCAATCCCCGGACGGTTACGTTCGTTACACAAAGGGGAATGCCCACCATTCATAGACACTTCGGCCACGGGTGCCCACTCATAAAAGCATATGGAACTGATAATATGCAATTGAAAGAATGAAATGGTTAAGGTATTGGTTTAAAAAAAGTCCGGATTTTTAAGATAAATATAAAGGTTTTTGTTTATACACATACAGTTTTTGCCAACTATTTTATGATCTTATTCATCATTTGTATCAAACACAATTACTACATTATCTAAGAATTAAGCAAGAGGCAAAATATTAGTCTGATGCCGTGCCCAACCCAAATACCTTATTACCGTCATAACATGGGCACAGCATCCTACCGTTCGACGGCCGACAATACAATTACAACAATACATTTTGATTGCACTTCTACCAGAATCATTGCCACTAATTGAAATAGAAAGCTTATTCGTTACTTAAATAACAAATCAGCGAGAAAACAAACAAAATAACACAAATGCAAACGAATTCGACTTGTGATTTGTGTTTTGATAGTTGTGTTGTGATTTCGCATGGCAGCTGTCAGATTCGATGTTGCTACTTAACAGACATAAAATCGATAAATCGAAATCAATTTTATATTTGTGTTTCATGTCTTAAAAAAATCTTAGGCAATTTAAGTTCTGCACGCCTTGTAAGATTATATTTTTTTTTACTTATTTAAATTGTATTTTAGATGTTTGTAAGAAAAGATCAGAATAACAGTTAAATTGTGCGTTTTTGTTATTCTCTAGAGAAATCATGGTAAATAAACTAGCATTTCACTTGTTTAATTATCATACCATCATAATAATTATCGAAAAATAATATTAGCATTAAATTAATGACACCATAAACAATCGATCGACAAAAAGAGAATCGATTATTTTTTAACGTGATTAGTAACTTGCAACACTTTTTATTTTTTCCACAAATTACGGATTTACGTAATTTCATTTTATCTTTCGGTACTTTTTATTGTGCAAAAATGTGGCAATCTTGTTTGGATAAATGGATATCGCGATTAATAACCATAAAAATAGAGGGTTTTTTTAACATAAGGAAATTGTTGGGCGTTTAATGGCCAAAAATGGGCATTCCCCTTATCCTATACCCGAAAAACCGATGATATAAAGGTTTGTCGTGTTTGTAAACTCGTATCGAAAGTTTATTCCCTAATTTGCTGAAAAAGCGTATCCATTATATTCATTGTGTAAAAAAATGTTCTATTTCACTTAGATGACCAATGACAAAAAATATTTGATATAAATGGAATTTAAAATGTTGTTTCGTCACCCAGTACAGTCTCTAATTCCATAACACAGGTGCATTAGCTACTTTGGATTCAGAGCAATGTATGTGATGTTCACCACATTTATTTATTTATAAACAACACAGATCGGAAAGAAATGTAAAATAAGCGTGAGACGATTTTACGCTCTTCAAAATAATTTTCTTTAACTTCCTCGTACACTTTATAACGAAAATTTTAAGAAAATTAAATCAGAAACAATAATTTTCACTGTTAGGTAAATGAAATCGTACCAATGTTTTATCTAAGAAGTAAAATCTACCAAGACATACGTTCTTCTAAACTAAAAGAAAGAAACGTTTATAATGAGAAAACTGAGCCTCAAGATAATATCAAAGCAATTTATTTAAGCTGAAATTCTTGAAATTTGATACTAATGTTATTTATTCTATGTTATTACATCCAAGATCGTCTTAGTAAGGGAATAACTAATTAATTATTACAAAGTTGCCTTAAAATCTGATACCAGTAAGAGCGTATTATACAATAAATGTAAGTACAAGATTTAATTTATTATTTCATTAACGCAAGCAATACGCAAGTCATCGTTATCTTTATGAAAAAATTGCAAATGTACAAAATATACAGGATTATTTTTTATGGAGTGCGTATCATTTTTCATATTTATACTATATATAAAGATGTTGAGAGGGGCTCGTGGCCAAGTGTAAGCCGTACGGTTTCCGATACTAACGGTTAAGCCGCGCTCGCCGCGGTTGGTCCGTGGATAGGTGACCATTTGTAAACATATCGAGACCCCCCCGTGCCTCGGAAAGCACGTTAAGCCGTTGCGTTGGTCCCGCCTGTCATTCAGTGATCTTTGATAGTCGTTAAGTCATTACAATTCTGACAACCAGTCTTACTATGGAATGCTGTATTACCTAGCAATAGGTTGTGGAGGTCAGATAGGCAGTCGCTCCATGTAAAATACGGTATTCAGCTAAATCCGGTAAGACTGGAAGCCGACCCCAACATAGCTTTGGAAAAGGCTAGGCAGAAGGCAGAAGAAGATAAAGATGATGATATTACCTAAACTCTTATGTTAATTACAATCAACTCAGCCTATCGCAGGCCACTGATGGACAAGTATATGTGTTTACTACAAGACAGTACTTCATTTTGGCATAAAAAAGCTAAATCATTCCTATACTAAAACTACACCTATATAGTAATTAAAACCTATTTTCAAACTACTCTCTATTATAAAAAGAACAAAGGGAAATTGAAAAGCGCATCTATAGCAGAGTGGCCTAATGGCACGCTTTTAATGCTCGCTCTCGAATGAGGTGACTTCAAGTAACAAAACAGCCCGCTGTTTTCAATAGCCGGCTACTAAGGGTCAGCTCACACCAAGACGGGACGCGATGCTGCGCGCTCACATTGAAAACCATTTTATTGCTTGGATGTTATCCTCGATTTTTTTAATGTTTTAATTTCTAAGTTAGTCTACATGTAATCATAATTGATTTATACGGTTAGTGTCATATTTTTGTGAAGACTTTGACGGAGGGCAAGCCTGGTGATCTGCAGCACAGGTTTTACCTATAGCAGACACCAGTCTATATATAAATGCAAAATTCTGACTCTATACTGTATCGTGCACAAGAGAAAATAAATAATTTCTATTCTATTCTATGCTCACTTTTAAAGAGCGATATAAAATACAACTTTAGTTTCGACACGAAAAGATACACATTTCGCGGTTCGGTGTGAGCTGACCCTAACGCTAAAAATTTATAGACATGTTGTGTAGTTTCGAACTATGAAAATCATTACACAGGTAGGTTTTTTCCTGTTTCGGTTTATAACGGATTTATTGTCAAGTGATTATGTAACAAAAATCTTTAGAACAAAACAAGAACACCGACTTCAAAAACCACGGTTTACGAATTTTAGACATGGTAATAAAACTATTTTTTAAACGGATTCTATCGCGGTTTATTTTGATTTTTGTTCCACAATTGACGGAGATATAGGTGTACATTATTCTTCTTCCTAGCATGTCGATCAATAGCAAAGCAATTTTTTTACGGACCAGTACTCAGCCACGCGGACAGCATTCTCAGTGGCGTTATTCAGGTCCTCGCGTGTACAGGCGGTAGGACACGCTGGGCAGCTCAGGTGAGCCATGGTTTGGGGAGAAAAATACTCACAAGGCTTGTGTGTGCTGAAACCCCATCGGTACATGCTTTACACCGGCCTACTTGAGTCCGTGGACATAAAAAAAATACATTCAGTCGAACATAGAATCTCCTCCTTTGCAAGTTACTAGTAATACCTAATACTTTTTCTGTTGTTCGTAGGCCGTGGATCATGGAGACAAGAGCTGATGAAGAGGAGGCACCGACAGACCCCGCGGCGAGGAAGCACACGCACCATGATTACACCGAACAGGACTTCGAAGGTAAGACGCATATACTCATTGTCCCTGTCGATTGATGCCACAGGTTCAAACCTGCAACCATGTGCATGCGAATCCGGTCTTTGAATCGCTAGGCCACACTAATGCTAAATAAGATATGAGTTATTTAAAAAACCTGTTTTAAAATGAAATTTTGTAGTCCGTTTCAACATACATAAAACAGATGACTGGCCTGTCGGTTAGTGACCTTGACTGCTAAGCCGGAGGTCGTAAGGTCAGACGTGATGCTCAGAAAAATTAACCCCGGGTCTTAATTTTTCGCATTATAGCCTGTTAGATTTCTAATGTTAGTTTTCTAAAATCTATGATTTCAGCTTTATTTCATTTTAAAAATAAATTAATTTTCCTTTGATTTGCCATCTCCAATATTTAGAGAACTTTCCACCTAGGTAGCATTAAAAAATCCACCCTCTATATATCTACAATAATAATAAATGTGCGAAAACTGATCTGATTAAATAATATATCACATTAATTCGCCACACGAAAAGAATCAAACAAACTACATATATAGAAATGTACTTTGTCTACTTAAAAGCTAATTGGGAGAATGACCTTTAGAAACCGTAAAACAACTTTTATTAAAAAAGTAAGAGACAGAATACCTATATCGACTTAGATATTGCAAAATAATATTACAATAAATTATATACGAGACTAAATTCAGAAATATAAATAACCTAGTTTACTCTAAGAAGAAGCAAATATTAGTCTTACATTATTTCGAAATAAGCAATAGATTCTTTGTTTCTTTGATAAATTGGTACACATATTTTTTCAAGCATTTTTATATATCAAAGGCATATAAATAAATCTAACTTACTGTGAATAATAAGCTTACAATATGTCAACATATTCATTAACAACATGACTACATTTTGCATGCCCGTAATGAGGGTGAAATAATTATGTCTTGTACCGTACCTACATAAATTTAACATCGTTTGTTCACCATATTTCAGGCTAATAAATGATTTGATTTGATTTACAAATATTTATAGTTTTATTATAATAGTAACGTATTGATATTTCAGTGGCTTTTGGATAACTAGTTAGGCTTATTTAAACAGTAATTTAAGGTACATTTTTTGTGGCACATTGTATGAAGGAAACTCTTTAATACAAATATTAAAAACATTCGATTAAAGTTGAAATCCATAAATTGAACACCAAATTTTACAATAATAACAAATGTACGAGTCGATTTCTGGACTGATGGAAAATTGCATACTATCTCTGCTCAGGCGTAACGTGAAACTTTTTCGTTCATCGATTTATATTATAAGACGTGAAAATGCTTACAGAATTTCCACTATCATTTATGAACAGATCTAAGGATGTGCAAAGCATTTGCAATTGAGTTCACATATGGAAGATTGTTTTCTCGGCGTCTGTTTAACAATACTTTATAACATAAGCCCACACAAATACGTCATAAAAAGTAAGTAGGATCACGTTACAGCTACGTGTACTTGGGTTTAGCAATTTCTTTCCATTTTCTAGATTTTCTTTTCAGAAATAATATTCTATATGCTAACAGAATTACTTATTGAGAATCTTTACGTTTTATTCTTATTATTTACTAGCTGTAGCTCGCGACTACGCCTGCGTGTTTGTTGGTTATCGGGGTAAAAAGTAGCCTATTTCCTTTCTCAGGCTCCTGTGTACCAAATATTAATTTAAATCGCTTCAGTAGTTTATAGACCAGGGGCCTTCAAAGCCTTCAAAATTTGTAAAAAGTGAAAAAAAATTACAGTAGGATGAAACCAATTAGAAAAGGAAGGGAATATGATAAAAATTAAAGAAAAAATAAATTACGGTCGATCCGAGTTCGGGAAGGGGGGGAGGGGGGGGTTTTAAGGGTAAAGAATGGTTTATCTTGATTTCCAGCAAAACTACAAGTCCTATGGAAAAAAGTCAAATGGCAAAGTTGTAGGTAATAAAAAGATCTACAACTTTTGTATTTACACTTTTTTCACATAACCTCAAAATGTATGTGAAAAATCCAAAAAACCAAGTTTTTGGTTTTTTATTTTTATCTTTTTCAAAAATATTTTTTTTTTTACGAAATTTGGTGAAAACTTACCTTTTTATGTCCCAAATACGCTGTAATTTATTTGATTAAAAATATTTATTTTTTCACCTTATTTTGAATTAATATAAAAAAAACACCCTAATTTTCAATCGAAAATTCACCCGTCAAAATATCAGCTTTTTTCAAAAAGTATGGGGGTCTGAATATCATTTTTTTGATGAAATTGTACATAGTGATTATGCATTTTCTGAGAACATTTACTATAGTAATGTATATATTTTTTTTACACCATCAGAAAGTAGAGATTTCAACGAACAAAAAACCCCCATATATCATACATATCAAATTTTAAACGTACCACAACTTGACTTACTTATATTGAAAATTAATGTTTTCTGAACATTGCCCCTGAAAATGTCCAGTGAACTTTCTCGTATGGAATGAGGAATTTTTCACCTTATTTGTATCACTTTATGCACCTCCATATTTTTTATTCAGAAAAAACATATTTACGATGTAACTAATAGCTCTTTAAACACCTTTATTAATGCCATGAAATGTTTATGGCTTCAACCCACGCCAAGGGCACAGCGTGGAAATATACCGGACTCCGTTTAAAATACCCCAGTCCTGTCCTCGCCTTAGCCAGAACTGCGGGATCACTTGTGCATATTCAGCACCACTTCAGCAGAATTCTTTTGTAACCTACCATCATTATTTAAATTTTTGATACTGAGCCAGAGTATCCCTTTTCAATACCTACGGTACCTTAAGAATGTTTCCATATTCGTGTGTTCGGCCAGCCTGAGTAATCCAGTGACGGTTTTATAATTGGAGGAACTTGATTATGTTCTTAGAGATATTACAAGAAAATCCATTAAGTCGATTGAAAACATTAGGTCTTTTGATGTAGAAATTTTCCGATGGTGTTTTTAATTTTCTACCTAATGTCTCCAAGTATTAAGGTAGAATTTAATGATACACTATTACCATTTTTATGCGGTTGAAGGTAAGTACCTACTTAGATACAAACTGGCTCCACGTGTGCTGGTAGTTCAGCTGTAACGAAGCCAGTTTACTGTACTAAATATAACAAGAAAAAGCTTTCGCCTACTCTCATATGAAAAACCCTTTTTGGGAATAAGCCCTGACACGTTTCATCGCATACAATCGATACGTTTTATCGAAACCATTTTATTGTTCACTCGAGTATTACTATAACACATTCTGAGTTATGATCATGAATTGAAAAAACAAATCGTATGAAGCCTTATCAATTGTTGTTTCAAGCTTTTTCTCATAAGAATATGAGAAAAAGCTTTTGCCCAGCCGTGGGACATTAATAGGATAATTTTATTATATCGGCCTTATATTGAGAAAATAAAACTCATGAGAACACAAATTTTTTACTGTCAAATGTTTCCGAGGAGTAAGAAAAAAAATATTAAATCGAAATACGAATATGGATACTTAAGTTACGGAAACTATTCCTAGTCCTAGTAAAGATGGGTTGTGGAGGACAGATAGGCAGGAACTCTTAATTAACGGAATCCAGCTGAATCCTTTAAGACGACCCTAAAACAGCTTCGGAAAATGCTAGGCAGAAGAAGTTAGGAAAGCGATCACACATACAAGAATATTTCTCCAAGTTTGTGATCGCTGAAGTTCGACTCAGACAGTTAAAGCAAACAATTTCTTTACAGTTGAAATTAGAATAGGAAAAACAGTTGATAACTCAATTTCATACTTGTTGTTGTTTTTTTGTTTACGTTCGTTTCGAAGATCAAGGAACTTCTAACTACAGCAATATTAAAACTTCCTTTGGGTCATTTAATATTTTCAGTAGTTGTCTGATAATATGAAATATTCCCATTTAATATATAGTGAATGTTTTTATTCCCATTTGGAGGGAAAGTCTCAAGTCCTGAGAATACTAAATTGTACTCAATGATTATTTAAAACATTATTGAAACAATCTCTTATTTAAACAGAAACAAAACTGCATAAACTTTGTCGCCATGGGAACACTCTTCCTCCTTGTTCCCGAGGGAGCCTATTTCCGAGGGAGTATGTACCCGATGGATAGCGATTCCAAGGGAGAGGGTTCCCGAGCTAACATGTTTCCGAGGGTCAGTGTTCCCCAGGGAGAGGGTCCCCGAGGAAATATAACCCCGAGGGATGCTGCCGAGGAAGAGGGTTTTCGAGGGATAGTGTAAGGATAGCTTTTCGAGGCACAGTTCAAAAAAGTTCCCAAAGGATAGTGGTATGAGGGTGAGTGATCCAGAAGGATAGTATTACTGAGGGATTTCCCAAGGGAGTATGATACCGTAAGCTAGTGTCCCCGAGGAATGGTGTTTCTGAGAGATAGTGTTCCTGAGGGAGTATGATCGTGAGGTACAGGGTTTTCGAGTGCGCTTTTTCCAAAGAGATGGTGTTCCCGAGGGAGAGGGTTTCCGAAGGAATACGATCCTGAGGTAGAAGGACCCCGAGATAGGGTTTTCAAAGGAGAGGGCTAACGTGAAATATCAAACTTAGCACAAATGTTCAAAAAAGATACACAATTAATATGCTTATGTTGTAACTTAATAAGCAACTTACCGGTCTGGATCTGAAATCATTGGGGGGGGATAGGCCCCCCCCAATGATTTCCAGACTAGCCGGGTTCAGCAGTGGACGTCTTGTGGCTGACATGATGATGCTGAAGTAACGTACAATTTCAAAATTTCGGCCTCTGTTTTAGATTACGTAACTGGTATTATATAATATGATACTGAACATAAATTTACCTGTAAAACGTAAAAATACTTAATTAACCGGAACGAGCTAACTTCGTTTATAGTTATATCATCATTAATTTCGGAGCAATGTTATTTAATACTTTGAAAGTTAAAACTTTTGGTTTCTTTCCAGTAGGTTCTCAAGTTCTTTAATAAATGATGAATCAAGTTAGAAACTTCAAGTTTGGCGATGTTATGATACTTTCTTCAAAAGTAGTTGGTAAATTGTCATAATATACTGTTTAACTTAACTATACGGCGTCGGTTTAATCGTAACAAAATTTAGTTTTTTATGCCTATAGCCTGATTTGTGGTATTACGAGCTATCTAAACCAGAAATAATTTTTAAATCGGACCAGTAGTTAGTTTGCTCAACCATTTTTTTTTTGTTTGAGACAAAAACTTTACGACTTGGACCCACGCCGAAGGCTCAGCGTGGGAGTATGTCCGACTTACACCAACTAAAAAAACCCTGGTCCCATCATTGCCTTTACCGGGGCGTGGGATCACTTGTGCACTCTCAGCGCAGCTCCGGCAGTAGTGCGTTCAACCAAACAAACAAACTCTTCAGCCTCTCATCTCTTTAGGCAAATAAAAAGCAAAGTTTTTACACTTATAGCTCGAGAACGGGTTTTCCGTTTTCGTGACCCATGATTTATTGAATTCGTCTTCGTCCCGAATAACAGAACAATAAAAAAGTAGAAACTTGACTTGGAAATATATGAATGCTTATGGGAATGGGGATAGCTTACGCGGGTGACACTGTGGGATAGTATTGTACTAACACTATCCCACAGTGTCACCCGCGTAACCCTATTAGCATAGATGTATAGAAAATATAAATTGTTAAAATATGGTTGAAAAATTTTACAAATAGCTGCACTAACTCGGGACTGTTCCAAGTTATGTTTCCACGACCATTTTGCGGCTATATATAAATAAGTATTAATTAAATTCAGCAGCTTGGTTTTGAAACAAATATACAAAAAAAACTAATGATCAGCGTTTGTTGGCTTAAAATTCCAACGATGTAGATTTGGAACATTACTTAATATCCAAAAGAGTAAAAGAAAGGGAAGGATGTCTTCGTAAATTCCCCTTGTGATAACTAGGTCAGGAGGGTAGAAGGATAGGGGAGCCGACTGCCGTGCTCCTATATTTGTCCTACAAAAATATATCGCCGCTAAGCAGGGAACAAGTTCCGATTGATCGGAGAAGGAAACTGCCCTTAATGTATTTAAGTTTGTTTTCGAAGGGTTACTGATAGTAAAATGTTTTGGAATAAAATATCAATTGCAGATCAATTGATACTTTTATTAGCATTTCATTGGACTAGTAAACTATTTACAAAACACACAAGATACAACAAGAATACGACGCATGATTTCGTGGTATAGAAAATTAATATTTTCTAATGGCAACATTATGATTTCGCCATCGAGTTTGGACCCGGTAAATTTATTCTGAATCCGAACTGAACCGAGACGGTAAAAAAATCTGTCTTCGAGTCAAGTACTTACAGATGGTATCTGAATTAGAATTTCGTCTTGATAATGTCTCAAGCTTCAACTAATCGTGTGACATTGCTCGAGCTATCACATGACCTATCATGACCATCACCACATGACTAAGTACAGTTTGAGACGCTGTCAAATAGGAATCCCAATTCAGAAATTATCCGTTAGCCTCAAAAACAGAAAGAAGGACAGCAATGAAATCAGAATGCGGACTATTTTTTTTTTCAAATCCGGATTTTAAATAATGAAAAAATATTAGTCAAGATTTGTTTTTTTTTTTTCAAAATTACGAATATCTACTTTGATACAGGAATGGGCGCCACGTAAGCGGTAAATGCTTTTTTCACCTGCTTTCCAATGCTTATGACGTCACAAGCCCTGACTGACACTTCTGAACTTTAATGCGCCTTTTTTTAACAAATTAGAAAAAATGCCTTCCTACTTTTCGAACTAAATACATTTTTACTTTTTAAACCTTGTCCCCTATTCTACTAGAATTAAAAAAGTGATTGAAATAAAACTTTTAACTAACGTAAGCTTCTAAAATCCGTTCAATAAAGGGAATTAAATCCAGAACGATCGTTTTAAAATGAAATCGAGCACATATCGAACTTGCACGGTGCTTTTACGATATTCGATTTGCATACTCTGTAATTGAGTTATGGATGCATGTCGTATTTCAACCGTTAGCGTCGCCTGGTGCACTGTAATTTGATCTTAGTGGAAAACGGTTTTCCAAAGTTTTCCTATCGGCAGGAAATTTATCCGAAAACTGAAGAAGAAAAAGTCGTTAGAAGTTGCAAATTAGTTTCGAATGCAAAAGGAAATAGCAATGTTTGTTTGAACAATAATAGCATTGGGATAATAGAAGTAGGATAAATGCAATAGCTAGTTAATATGTATCTAATATTTATCCATTAACTATTTCACTGTAGAAGACTTTACTCGTTCTCAAAAATATGGAGAGTAATGTAAAAAACACAAAGTTGTATTCCCGCTAATTGTTAGTTATGGTGAGACCCTAGTAATTTATTAATGATAGTGTAATGTGCTACGAATATAATATGCCTTCATATTTTCACCTTGGGTGTTAGGCACGGCAAAAATAACCCGAGGTAGCGGAGGTAGAACCTCCAAGATGTGCTTATCGTTCCGTGCCGTTTACGTACCTTTTAAAATTATTTAACACACTAACACACAGTTCCTAATTATTAAATTAGGAACTAATTATAAGTTAACATTGAACATTTTTAAAGAGCATGTTCGAAACTACTTATTTGTTGCTATTACCAGAACAAGGGCTTTAATTAACTGTTGATAATTTGGACAGGAATAAAAACATTATAGATGATTTTCACGTAGGTGCACAAGCAGATACAGCAGAAAGTTATTTAATTTTTCCTTCTATTATATCCTTTTTCTTAAATTAATATTGAATACAATAAATTATGTGCTTAGTTATAAATGGTTATTTACACGCTGAAAAATAAATGTATTACATTTAAGAAGCTTTATTTCACTGAACAAATTATTATAAATGTTCACTCACATGAGATTACAAATATTACAAATATCAATCCAGATTGTTTGTCACAAATAAAACTATCTAAATGTGTTTTTTTATACACAAATAGAAAAACTTAAAAGATAAGCTCAGAATAATATTTATTGCAAAAACTTTGCTCATTTAGCTCTTTATTATTCTCTCTTGAAAACAAACAAAAGTCCAACTGTTTAGGCGTTGAGTGATTTATATTTTGCAGTATAAATATATTAGTATGGTAAACAAAACGCAATGGAATTTCCTGACGGTTTTTCTCCATAGGAACGACACTTTGGAACCGCGCACCTAGAGTCATTTAGTTATAAAGCGCCTATTTTAGGTTTACTAGAAATAAAAACATTTAGATTTTTGATTTTGAAACAGAATAAATACTATTAATTTTTCTGACTTGTGGAAAAAGGATGAAGGTTCTTTGCTTTGTACTTGGATAGGTATGTTTGCGTTATGGTTGTGAGTAGAAGTAAAGAGCTCTGAAGTGAAATTTAATCTGTACTTATATTACTAAGCTGAAGAGTTTGTTTGTTTCTATGAACGCGCTAATCTCAAGAACTACTGGTCCGATTTGAATAATTTTCCACGGTAGCCAAGGCGCACGCGGGCGGAGCCGCGAGCAAAAGCTAGTAAGTAAATAAACCTCCAATTTATTTGGCAATATTATTATGTAAATTTGAATGTGTTTACAGAACAGCTACACTCAAAAGATACCTAATTTCTTAATCTTTATCATGTGTAGAATAAGGCTGTGTATAATCCTCCCGCCATATAATTGCTTAGATCTTCTAAACTACACAACGAATTTTAATTCAGTTTTCAGCAATAAATAGAGCTATTCAAGAGGAAGGTTTATACCTATATTTTAGGCATTTATTTCTGTGCTACCAGTGCAAAGCCAGGACAGATTCAGCTTAGCTCAGCTCATCAGCTGATAAATAAAGCTAAGTTTTTTTTAATATCATCGGTCACAGCTCATGTCATCTCACTGCTGGACATAGGCCTCTCTTACGTATAATACTTTTATCATACGGCATAATAATGTTTTTTATCCATAAAAATATATTAATATACTCGACCTAATTGTGTAACATACGACAATTTCCACAATCATCTTTGACCAACATCTGCTACTTCGGCATAACTACTCATAAATAGGTCCAAATCAGATGTATAGTATCAATACCGCACCAATTAGCCCTGTGTGCTTGTAACCAGGCGTTTGATCGCCACTAATAACATAATTGTCTGGACCAACCGCAGCCGTCTATATCGTAGTGGTTGCTTATGTTTCCACAGTGGTCTTGGTTGGCGTTGGTTGATTTAGGCCCAGTTTTTCGATCCCGAGTTAACTCAACCAATGGTTAACTATGCTAACTAATGGTTTCAAAAGCATTTTTTCGTCAATTGTTATTCTATCAAATTGATTAATTGACCATTTGTTAGAATAAAAATTGATCAATAAAAGCGTTCTACCGAAGTTGGAAACCATTAGTTAACTTTTTTAACCATTGGTTGGGTTAACCTGGGATCAAAAAACTGGGCCTTAGTCTATTAACAATAAAAGCTTTTGCACCATTAAGAAAGTTGCTAATGATATTTTTTTGTAATATTCTTTGAAAATAAAGAACTATACTCTGTTTTTTAATCCTGAAGACTGAATTGATAAGTGCAAATGTCAAAACTGACGTAGATGCTAATGGAATCTATGTCATTTTGGCATTTTTACTTGTTAATTTAATCCATTTATTCATCAATTTTTATTCTAACAAATGGTTAATCAATTAACTCTCAAACTTATTTGACCATTTGAGAGACTAGACTATCAGTTGCTAAAAAAATGCGTTTTGAAACCATTAGTTAGCACATTTTACCATTGGTTAAGTTAACTCCGGATCAAAAAACTGGGCCTAAGTAATTTATGGCAGGCTTGATTTATGTTTTTAATCTGCGTCTTCCTCTTGAGCATTTAAACCCGTTTAACCATTATTAAGGACGCGATTGTTATCTTAAAATTACAGAGAAGATACGTAAAGAGCAGTATTCAAATGATTCAAAAAATACTTCATATCTTACGTTTTAATTTATTTAATAACAATAGCACAAATTAAAGTAACGAAAATTATTAAAAGTGCCAACGCACATATCAAAATATTGAAAGCGAAGTTTCAAAATAATATTAACTTTCAACAACAGCGAGGCACAGAAACGTAATATATGAATAAGGCTAAATAACTACATATTTACCGTGAATTTAAAAATAAAAAGAGATGGGCAAAATTTTTGCGAACAATTCGCCTGTAGTACCTACTTCAAACTTCAAATAGGTACACTCAATGAAAATATCGTTTGGGTGTAATTCCACAAACATGGCTCTCTGTTTAGCTTTAGATTGGATATTGCTTTTTCGTTTAATTTGTATTTTTTTATGAGTTAGGGATATTTATTCGTATTAATAGCTGTTGACGCGGATCCGCCCGTGTGGGCATCGGTTATCGCGGCAAATTATAGCCCATAGCCTTCTTAAAAGTGTGCAATCCAACAGCGAAAAATTGATTCAAATCGGACCAGTAGTTCTTGACATAAGCGCTTTCAACCAAACATACAAACAAAGTCTTCAACTTTATAATATAATATTAGAATATTTGTTTAGACGTATAGCTACGACTATATCTTCCAGGCATCTTAAAATATACTAAAATCAAATGTAATTGTGCAAGTAACTAGATAATTATAATGAATTCGAATTAGATAGGTCTTCTTCTGCCTATCCTTTACCCAAGCTATGTTGCGGTCAGCTCCTTTCAAAATACATTCCATATTATACGCCTGAACTGTAGTGCCAGCACACAAGAAATCCAACCAACCGATCAGTAGGTCACCACGACCTTCTAATAAAAACCACAAAAAAAAAACAAAACTTTGAAACGACAACCCACACGCATATTCTCATCTCAAATGACAACATTTTATAAAGCTATATATACATCCAAAGGTCATGCATACCTTCTTTAGTTTTAAAAGACCTTTGGGATGTCAAACAAGTGAAGAACGCGGTGAATGGGCCGCGTTAACGACCTCTGCGTATGATAAGTAAGGGCCTGCTAATTATAAAGTTTTGCGTTATTAGCAGCATGATATTTTTACTGCGGACCTTTAAACAATTTCTACCACATTTTTATAGCTCAAAAGTTTTATTACAGACAGAATATTTTGTAGGATATAAACCCAAATTGACAAGCAGTCTTACTGTATAATACTGTAGGACCTAGCAATGGGTTGTGGAAATCAATCAGCTAAGTCCAGTAAGACTGGAAGCGGACCCTAATATAGCTTGGGAAAAGGCTAGACAGATGTTATTAAATCTAAATTGAGGAACATATATTTTTTACTCGAATAATCGACAAGTAAACGATCTTATATTATAAGCCTTACCTACCTTTATACATTTTAATTTAATACATTTCTGTATAAATATATATAGCGGAACACTATACTAAATTGTCTATTGAAAGGGTAGGCCAGGCTTAAGATATCAAAAGGATTGTACTAAGCCCCCAAGACGTTAATGATTCAAGTTTTAGGTATAAATACCGATACGATAACCTTTATAAGTGAGGGAGTGTCTTTTCAAACAAAATTCTGTAATTAAATCTATAACAACTTGAAATATAATTCTGAAGTTACGTAAATTGTTCAGAAGTTCTGTAGGTACCTACGTTTCTACAGAATCTCAATCAATTTCTAACTTTGCAGTTAAATTAATAATAAATGATCGGGTAAATTATTTAATTACCTAAATGTATTAATTTTTACTTATTATTTTGCAATTAATATAAGATTGTTATTGATTTTTCACATTGGGGATATTTACTGCCGTATGTCCGCTTTTTAGGTCCTTAAAATATCTGTGTAACTAAATTTCTATATGGACTCTGCCTATTTCTCGAAGGAATAATATACAGCGATATAATATCTATATGAAATTCATTTTCTTTTTGTCAAACAATAATGTTAATCCTTTCGTAACTTTTCACACCAGTATGAGTGTAAAATATTCAAAAGTCATTCAACTGAAAATCTGTTTTGCATACATACATCAGGCGACTGTCATGCCGTATTAATTAATCTTTACGCACTCAATTAATATGTTGTCACATTACATTACCTATGCTGTTTCAATCTTAAACATCTTTTTTTTCAAATCTATTATTCCAGAATTATTTTCATTATCAAATTGCATTGATGTCACTGCTACACTGTTAATATGTAACACAATTCATTTGATCTTTATTGCAGCTTATAATTTGGTCCTTTTTACCACATTTGACTTTAAAAGCAAAACTATGTTCTAGTCCTCCATTAAACTAATGAATAGATTTTCTGAAAAATGTGCCAGACTTTACCTAAACTTAACTAGCATAACCTGCGTCTTAAAAAAAAAGTGCCTGCTAAGGTGGGTGAACCATGGAAGGCCACGCTCCTTAGAAGGCCAACTGTTAAAAAATCGTAGTTATTGACATGTAAAGACATATTCCTTTTACATACACTAAGATCCATCAAACTTAAGACCACAGACGCGGCGGCGAGTCGCTCGCGCCGCTATTGCGACAGTGCGATCTCACGTTTCGTAGACTTCGGTCGTCGACGTTCCAATTGTTATCCGCGCGCGCAGCAAAACGTAGGTTTTTAGCTAAATAACCTATTATTATCTCATATTTTTGTACCGTGAATTGTTGTATAACGATATGTTTATGGTACTAAATGAAAAAAAAATTGTTTTGCCTCGATTTAAGTTAAAATATTGGTAGTTTTTCTAGGAAGGCCGGTTGTTCTTTATAAGGCCAATCAAAAATTTTACGGTTGGCCTTGCTAGGGTACACGGGCCTTACAAAGAACATCTACAAACCATGAACATATGAATACTTACTTTTTAGTTAAGTAAGTATAAATACTTACCGTTACAATTGAAACAATGTTTTATATTTATAATATTTTTATTTATAACGGTTATTAAACTTTTTAACTCAGGTTGGATAGATATTTAATATCAAAAAGTCATCGATAATTTTAGTTTGGCTTTCTCAGGAACATTGTGGCCTTACAAAGAACAGACCCATAAGAAGGCAATTTAAGCTAAAATTTTTTTTTTTAATTTCATTATAAAACGCGTTGGCAAGTTATTTGCTATAAATATAATGCTCATTACTACAATTTTAAATAATTTCGATTAATATAGTCTTAGTTATACAATGGTGTTCAAGTACTGTTCGTTAATTTTTTTATAGATGATAAAAGTATATTGAGCATTTAATGTTTTGCTCAAATGAAAGAGCATATTATGTAGTTTTATTAAAAGCGGATATATTAATTATTACAACTTTATTTTTAAGTTGAACGACTGATGTATAATATTGGCCTTGTTTGGAGCCGTGTTCCTTGCAAGGCCATTTGGAAGAGCTTAAGAAAACTTAAGTTTATTAAATAGTGACTAAAGCTACGTTAAAAAAAAATGATTTTTATGGTACACAATAAAACAAAGTATTCCTTGATCATTTGTTTTCATCATTTATCCAGTAAATAAACGAATTAAAAATGTTTAATCGTTAGAGTGGCCTTTCATGGTTCACCCACCTTATTTATTGTAATAATGCTATGAAACTCTAAGTCTACACACAGACTTAGAGTTTCATAGCATTATTACCTAATCATACCGTTATCATTATTTTGCTAAAGACTGTTTGTTTCCTAAATAAATAAATAATGTAATTATTCTGATTTCTTAATTTCTGGTGTTTTAGGGACACAACCATTGTATCCTTGAAGTCATCTTTGTCACAATCTGATTGTAAGGAACTAGAGTAGAATCGAAAACAATGGTTCCTTTGTTAAATATAAAAAACATGAATAATACGATTTTCTTGAAAATAATTGTGTTAATGTTGCACACCTTCAATATTCCACCTGGAAATTCCTTTTGATAATATTTCCACGGCTTCATCGAAATAGCTTTTGTATAATGGTTTCGATTGTTCGTGGTCTTCGAAGGGTAATTGCTATCTCTACAGGCGACAGTCGGGTTACCATGGCAACCGACTAACCCGCCATAATTGAATTCAGTAACATTGTCACTATGTTACTTTGCGACTAAACTTGTGGTCGTGAAGCGAAATCTATCATAAAATTGCAAATTTCAAGCTTCAACGTCGCTCTTGACCTGATTTCAGTTCAGATAAGATTTTGTAAAACCTCTCCCTGATGCAGGGGTTTCAGCGCAATTTTTCAGGGATTTGAATGGAAAATGTAGCATGTATACAAACAGAATTGTGTAGTTTGATGCTTTTAAGTAAATAACTTGCTACTTACGTATTTACTTATTTATTAAGGTAGGTACTTATTTCCCAGAAACCGCTAAATTCATTTAAAATGTTTATTTAACTTAAATTACCTATTAAAAAAAAATCTACGAGTGACTATTATAAGCTAAAGGTATGCCACAGAAAATACTAATTATATGCGTGACAAAAAAAAACTATCCTCGTGCTAAAACACAATATGCCTCAAAATATTGAATGACTCTAACTGTAGCCCTAGATAAAACAATAATAATTTATAACGGCCAAGATTGAAAGAAAGATAATATCTCCAAGAGCAATCAAACTGCAATAAAGTTGAGTAAGATTAAACGTATTTAGTTCTTTACTATACGAGGACTCGCTCTCACAATATCGCAATATTAAAACTATTCGACTGAAACGAACAAACTAAGCAAAATAAACAAAACGAGTCATGTTCGAAAACTGTGTCATACAACCAGGGACCATATTCACCAAGTCCAAGCAGTTAACATTATATTGTACCCATACTGTATTTTGTTTTTCTGTAAACTTGTTTTGGTGTACAATAAAGAGTTTCCTTTATTTCAAAGTACACATATAAATTACATTCTTAAATATATACTAATAAAATATATACATTTAAAAATATAAAAAACAGTCCCCAACTGGCATCGGGAACAAGGTCCAGGCTGGGTAGGGCTCCAGAGAGTGGAACCTCCTCACGATACCCGCCGTGTCAAGAAGTACCGCTTTCTGAATCAAACCCTTGACCCAGACGCCTAACGAGAGCCTCCTGAGGTGTTGGATTATTATTATTATTATTAACGTGCTGCTATGTGTTGGGTTAAGAGAGTCGTTATCTCTTTCGTCTTATACTCCAAAGGTTCATATTAAGGTAACGCGAAAGGCTAGGGGATTATTCTATAAGTCCAAACAAAACATAACGTGGCATAACGCAGATTATAGTTCAACTGCCCCCGGTCGCCAATTTTGTGTTCTGAGAATCGGGTGATGTTAGTTTATACGTTTTAGACTAAACTTAGAATTTTAAGTAAAAATCAGTTAAATTGTCTAAAACGTATAACACTACCCGGTGACTCTCAGAGCACAAAAACAGTTTATCGAACTGGGGTAGTAGCACTATAATCTGCGTTATGCCGTTATGTTTTGTTTGGACTTGGAGAATAACCCCCTAGCCCTTCACGTTACCATAATACAAACCTTTGTAGTGTAACTGTAATCTAAATACCGTGAGACATCCTATCAAAACAACAAACAAAATAAAAGACGACTGAGAATATCGTAAGTAAACAAAACTTTGAATCTTTTCCAACTTTGTCCTCAAAAAGACCTAACGTTTACGACGCCTGTACGCACATTTATTGCTCCTACGATCGGAATTTATATGAAAAATAGAAAGGTTGAGATATTTCGAAGCTTCTAGCATCCATTATCTAGAATATATACACATTTTTGTGTGGCTACTTTTACATACCCTAAGGATAGACCTGTTGAACTTTTATATACATAGTCTTAATGGATAAAAGGTTTCGTAATTATGTGCGCTTACCATTTTCTGGTCTTTTGTGGTTTTCTTTTGAAACGAAAAAGTATAATTAAGAAAATAATGATACAGTCATTGTTAAATAGATTAAGTCTTCATTGTTAATTCACAACAGGAAACACAATTTATTATGGCTTACATGACAAGACAATGTGGCAAGTAAACATTTGTCTTTAGAAAATTATGGTATGTAATTGAAAATTGTGGACGTGACAAGCAAGCCTTTGTGACTAAAATATAAATTATCGTGGAAGCTATTATGGAATGTGGAATGTAAATTGTTCAACATCATCACTGTTAAGTTAGGCTGCCTCGTTGGTTTATTTTCGTTGCAAGCGCGGATTATTAGATATTATTCGAAACTCGGGATTGAAATTCAGGGTTGGGCCAAAAATTGTTACTGGGTATCTTCTGTTACGCATTTTACAAGATCATACAAATTTTATTTTAAAAGGAGTGCGGATATCCTACGAGGTAATCAGGTGCATAAAACTGAACCACTTTTCCCAAGGAAAATAATATGTCGAAATCTTAAATTGAAAGATGAAATTTTCATACAAAGTGACAGGTCACTTGACTTATGTTTGTATGAAGAGTCGATTTTTTTATTTTTATGATTGCGACCTATGTTCCTTGGTGTAAGTTGTTCAGATTTATGCACGTGATTACCTCGTGGGATATCTGCACTCCTTTTAAAATAATCCTGTATGATCTTGTAAAATGCGTCTGTTTCCTCACTAGTTTAGAAAAACTTTAAGTGTCCATTCAGTAAAAGTTATATCATTTTCACCGCTAACAAGGACAGTAAAATATATGTGTTAGACGCCTCTTGTATTATTCACGAACCTTCTACAGTGTTATTGCAAATAACAGGTCTTGAACGAATCAGGAGCTGTTGTTTGCTTAGTTAAATGTGTGTATGACGTCTACAACATGCTTTCGAGATGAAAGTAATCGTATGTTCAAGAGCGTTCAAGGGATTTCAACTAGAAATACAACCTTAATATATAAAGATGGAGTATTATTTTAAAGTAAAACACACTCAACAATAGCTCTATATACATAAAGATATTTTATCTGGTTCTGTATTCTTTCAAAATTGTGACCTAACTTTGTCATGGCTTTATAAGTAGATTATCAAGAAAAAGTACAAGAAATTTTAAAAGGGACATTTATTATTATTTTTAATTTATTATTAATTTAAAAGGAGTGCGTATATTCTACGAGTTAATCAGTTGCATAAAACTGAACCACTTTCCCTAAGGAACATAGGCCGAAATCTTAAAAATAACATGTTCTTTCTTTTATAATTAATTCTCTAAAATCTAATTAATAAAGTACCAATCCAAACAGATGTCTATTTAGGCATTGTAATACCTACTTATTATTTAAGACCCAAAATTGTAACCCTTGAAATAATTAATTATTATTCAATCGTCCTTTCTTAAGACTCCACAATACATTGCAGGCCACACTGATCGCGGATCCAAAGCGGCGGTAACCTAATGGCTAGGGCATCGGACTTGCGATCATGTGGTTGCGGGTTCGAATCCCACCCATTACACTACCGACGTGAACCCACTCGTAACACAAGCATCTTAGCTTAGCACGAGGGGTTAACGAGATTACTAGTAATGTGCGACCCACATTGCTAGAAACATTAAAAAAAGGCCTTTTTTTCAATACAATAAAATGTTACAATTCCCCACTGGTACACTCCACTAATTCAGTTTTCTATATAAATTATTCATAGTTAACAAATTATAATTGTTATTTATATCACAGAATGTTTTTTCGGTCGATTAGATATTAAATGGTCTGTGACGGATAGACGTGAGCTGAATGACGGTTAGTAAACGGTTTTGAATAGTATTTTTGTATTACCTAGTTGGTGGACATAGTTTCTTCATATACCATAAGCTATGGAGTTCAAACGAGCGTTACTAAAAAATTTAACCTTGGATGATAGTTTTTTAAACATATTTAAATAAATAAAATTAAATCATGGACAACATCACATACATTTCTCCGAATCCAAATTAAGTAAACTTGTGTTATGATATCAGCGACAACGAAGGTACCACAAACACCCAGACCCGAGTCAATATAGAAAAGTATTTTTACATTGATCCGTCCGGGGTATCGAACCCGGGACCTCAAAGCTGGCGACACCTTGAAATCCGGAGTGTAGGCCACTCGACCACGGTGGTCGTCGAATAATTTGAACGGATTTAGAAGCGACTTAGCATGGGTTGACCAAGATCTATGGTCATTCAATATTTTCTGTTCAAGTATTGCGTTTCCGTATTTACCAACAAAGCGGTGATGAAGCCGCGTTGAAAGCATTCATACCGTCCACGCTTTAAAAATCAACTTTATTTGATTTTTGAGTCACCTGATGTTTTCTCGGAAACTTTTTACCCAGTAATATGAACCCAGAGAAATGAGGAGACGAAATTTATGTAATTCATTTATGTCATTCTAGAATTAAGTTTTTGTGAACGGATCGCAGAGCCTATGTCTTACAACACAGGGAATCCTAGTGTAGGATCTAGAGCATAACCAATAATGTAAAATTTCTAGCAATAAACAATTTTGCATTTTCATTTTCACTTATAACTATAGACATTCATAAGTGAATATACCAAAACGACTTTCAACTTTTTGTATATTAATATATTTTATTCTTTTACTTTCCACAAAGCCTCACGTTTGAGTCACGTTACATCTCTATTCCGCGAAGTGTTTACTGCCAGGTGGAAGTGCTATTTATCAGGAGTAAAGTTCGGAGGAGCTAATACTCTAGTTTCGTTAGCAACTACGGAAATAAATGAGGTGGTGGCCTAATAAGGAAAAAGTACTGTAATCAGTAAACTTCGAAGTATTGTTCGTTGTTGTCGGATAACCAATATTAATTATGTATTTAATTCGTTTGGGACACGTCTTATTGGGAATAAAGGGATATTCACTCCAAATAATTAACAGTAATTCAATTGTTTATATATGTAGGTATGTAATAAAAATACAATAATGTATTTGAAGCCTTTTTCGTTTGAAGTCGGTTCATTAAAGAATAGAAAACGGTTATCACTATCAGTACTTGAGTAGATGACCTACGCATTGAAGTAATTTCTTACTAATAGGAATAAGAGGTGGTCCTGGGCTGCTGGGGATTTTGTTTGGATGTTGTCGTTTCTTCTCCCCAGCTAGAGCACTTTGGAAGCGGTGAAGGGTGGTCGAATCAGGGTACTGTCTGTGTATACGATGACGTTCAAAAAGTGCTAGATAGTAGCCTAATTTAAAATCAACGATTTTTTATTTAGATTTTTGAATAAGTAATATAATTAATTGTTGCTCTGGTAATGGCAATAAATGCTCTTTCAAAATGCTCAATGTATAAGTACCTACTTATTATTCAACGAGGCTTAAAAGGTACGTAAACGGCACGGAACGATAAGCACATCTTGGAGGTTCTACCTCCGCTACCTCGGGTTATTTTTGCCGTGCTTAACACCCAAGGTGAAAATATGAAGGTATATTATATTCGTAGCACATTAAGCTATCATTAATAAATTACTTAGGTCTCACCATAACTAACAATCAGCGGGAATACAACTTTGTACTTTTTACATTACTCTCTATATTTTCGAGAACGAGTGTAATAAATTCTTCTACAGAGAAATAGTGAATGGATAGATAGAAAATTTAATTTAATTAATTTTTAATAATTAATTTAAAACATAAATATAAATTCAAACTGGCCTGCAAAATGATTTTATATTTTTTACTAGATGAAAACCCGGCTCCGCTCGGTTGAAATGTGACTCATGATACACAATGTAGGTAAATATTTCTGTAGTCATCGGTTTTCAAGGAATATTAAATGTAAGCAAGCCATAGATTCCTATAGCTTCGTTCATTGTGTTTAATAAATATAGTAAATAAAAACTGCCATAGTTTTCACACACATAATTTTTATTTTTTACACACAAATAATATTAATATTTTCGCGAAACGACAACGACTGAAGAAAAGTTTTAAGTTTTGTTAAGATTCACTCAATGTTTCCGGCAAGACGTTTCGTTTTACACAGTCAAATGAGCCATAGTTCTTTGTGATGGATGCTTCTTTGGTGCGACGCACGCGACGTGTTGATTGGCGAGGCGTATATAAGAGCTAGTATGCAACGGAACGTGAAAAAAGCGAAATAAATATTCTTGAACTATTATTTCCAACGCGTCCCGAAACGATTCTGGACCCAACTGTTAAGTAATCGTGAGGCCTAGCTTTTTATGTGAAATAACACCATCTTGTACCAATAATAAGTAAATATATTTTCATCAGAGCAAATGTTTTCTTACATCATTGAAAGAAAAACAATTAAATTTTAAAATTAGAGAACAAATTAACTAAGCAGTAAAGGAGGTTTTTATACAAAACTCATACCTCTTTCATGCAACTGTCATACGCCTTGTCAGCACTGTAATCACTACCCAAGATGGCGACTGCGGTTTGTTTGTCAGTGCCATTAGAATTTAACGAAATTCTCCATAATCAGAATTTTGCGGATATATGTTGTCGACTCGAAATCAATATTTTTTTATGTTTTGTTATTCATATATGGTTTCGATCGAGTCTACCGTACCCCTGAACGAAATTATTAATATAGATTACAGAAAGGAACCATACATATTTGTAATCTTTGTAAAAAAAATATACCTATGTCTTTTGTATAAATTAATAAGTAATAAAATTAATTTGTTTTTGTTTTTTTATTGTATTATTATTTTCATTTTAGGTTTTTAAATATTTTGTTTAAAACAAGGTTGTAAATTATAAATCTGAAGATTTATAATTTTTTTGTATTGTCTAAGAAAAAAATGTCCACAAAAGCCTTACAAAAATCCCTCGCTAAACGCAATTTCCAATGAAAGGCTCGTTGGAAAGCATACACTCACACCTGCCTAGTTATTCCGTTCATTACGTATTCTGTTCACGTACGAAGAGAATTATAGATCTTCAGTGTGGAACGTGTTCCTTTTGTCCCGAACGGCGAATAAGCTGATTGGTGATTAAATTTCAAGTTTTTTTGTTAAACTTCGAAACATATTATTCGAACCTTAAGTTTTGATTATAAGTTTTTGTTATTTTGAAGTGTTTGTGTTTAATATGAGACCGATAAAAATTCGTTGTGACAATAAAACTCAGGGTAATTTATGAACTTAGGTGATTTTTGCTGCTTTAATCTAGATTTTTTTTAAAGCTTACACACGTCGTTTTGGCCGCATAGCTATGTCTATGTAGCCACCAAGAGGGTTTCCTCCTTTATACTATAGTATTATATATATTTAAGCGGTGGTACCGTAATGGCTAGGGCATCGGACTGGCGATTAACTAAAGTAATTAAATTAATAAATATATACTTGTGTAACGAGTAACACAAGTATATATTTAACTTACCACGAGGGGTTAACTAGAATACTAGTGATGTGTGTCCGAAATTTTTTTTTTTTTGAAATTGCTAGAAAGCTTCAAAAAAAACATTTTATATCGCTAGCGACCACCGAAAGAAGTTGTTGTATAAATTGGCAGAGAGTAGAATTTTCGCATCAGCGATGTCCCAACAACAACGCCATTTCATAATCAACTCATCAGGCCTTACCTAACACACCAAATTACATAACAGGCCTGCGATAAAATTCCAATAATAAAATTAATTAACGAGACAGCATCGATGAGTTTGGGCGCCAATTTACCATAGTTAAATGTTTGAGAATAGCGCCCAAACCGTCGAAAATAAATTGCGTCGGGAACGAAGTAAATGAGATAAATTACGTTGATTTTGCGATTCCGGTACATTTGGATGGTTTATTTCATTGACGGAACAATTTTGCGGTGATTACGAAATGAGTTTGAAGATTATATGACAGGTCCCGTGTAGATAATCATTAATCTTTATCATGAACTGTCGTTTTCATATAATACTAGATGACCTGGAAAACGTTGTTCTGCCGATTCTCATAACTACCCGATATGCACACAAAATTTCATACAAATCAGTCCAGCCGTTTTGGAAGAGTTTCAGAACAAACATGGCGACACGAGAATTTTATATATTAGAATTTATGATGATGTTTCAAGAAGGAAGGACGAAATGGGACTTTGAAAAAGCTTCTTATAAATACGGATGATATAATTACAAGTATCTAATAATAGGAAGGTACTCTGAAGAGCTACATTGATGTATTTAAATTCAAAATCCGTCCTCATTAAGTCTGTTTAATATTCAGTCACATCGTAATCCAGTTTCATTGTAGCGTGAAATGAATATGTACTGAAACGAACTTTATTCGAAGCGACCTTTCCTAGAAATGAGGTTCGATAATTGTAAAATAGGTCCAGACCATGACAATATAAGTACAAATATCCAGTTTCAACCAGAAATGTATCTCAAAGGTCCCCAAAGACATTACGGAGCTTATATATTCAAATTTTCCGAAATCCAGCGACCCATTTCGTCCACATTTCAGTCGCATGGGGCGAAATATTTACACTTTTGGAATAATCTTCGGAGTTTGACAAAGTTCACAAATTCAAATCAATGTTCGTTCAAAAACGGTACCTAAATTTCGGAGAAAAATTAGAAGCAAATTTGGAAAGTTAATACACTTTGTATGTACATATTCGAATTCTTAGACTCTGGATGAAATTAAAGATTTTTCAAATAACGTTTTACTATTTACTACTAAGTATACATTTTTAAGCCTGTGACACAATTCACAAATATCTCTCGTTTATATATAATATTTCAAGGCATACCTCACAATATTGTTTCAGGTCACCGCGCTCACACTGTGTTCGTGGGAGTACACGTGCCAGCTAGAAGACACTCTCATAGGAAGCACAAACACCATCATCGTAATGGGGAAAAGGATGTGGAAAGACCTGGTGAGTGAATCAGCCATTTTAAATAAAATAAAAGCCTTAATATCTTACTTAGAAGACGTGGAGTTAGATCCAACTAATAATCCAATTGACTGGCCTTTTGGTCAAGTGGTAGTGACCCTGACTGCTAAGCCGGAGGTTGTGAGTTCGATTCCCACCCAGGACAAATCTTTGTGGATGAGCACGATCATTTGTTCTGTGTCTAGGTGTAATTTATCAGTTGTCTGGTTGCCATAGTACAGGCTCTGCCTAGTTTGGGATCAGATGCCCGTGTGTGGGTTGTCCCAAGATATAATTAGATATTATTATAATGATTAATTTAATTCTTGAACTCTTAAACGCACAAAACTTGTAATCTGAACGACCTAACAATTTAAATCTTAGGTAACCTAATGACTTAAGAAATTACAGTGTACTATTTAAAATACTATAGGTACGATACGATATATAAGGTAGGGTTCACACGGCATTGTCCTGCACGCTTTTTACTTCAATATTGAAGAATACTGTGTGAACAATAGGCGTAATGAAATACATTGTTTAGTAAACCACTTATTTAAATATTGTAAAACAAATGCTATCAGGATCATAATTATTCGAGAGACAAACGACTGACTAACATTCACATTATTCGAACTAAAGCACTAATGGACCAAACAATCAACAAAGTGATAACTATACATAAAATCCAGTATAATCTCGAAGCATAAACTCCATCACATTAATATTACGAGATGGTATAACATGACGTGATTCGTGCCCTTGTACGAAATAACTAAGCTCATTAAATTAACTCCTTTGACACACACAATAAGGCTTGTTACTATCTACAGTATTATAAATTAGCAACATACTGTTGCTGATTCCTCTGTACGCACACTAAACTAAATTTAAACCATTGCTATCTTTTACTAACATAAAGCGTGAGGAAAGGATAGCAACAGATGACAACTATCTTAGAAATGTCAAACTAGTTTTCCCCTTGAACATCACAGCGTTTTTAGAGCACACGTTTTTACTTGTCGGCAAATTTGTATGAGAATTTCAGTCGGAACAAAATTTGACAGTTCTAATTTTCCTCTGTTTTCTTCTAAATATGTACAAGTGATAAAGATAACGATGGACTAAAATTAGTTAAGTACCTGTTTAACAGAATCGGGGCCATTGTGTTTATTAGAATACAATTTGCAGTTTCTAAAGAATATACATTTATTTCGAAATATAATGATTACCAATTCCTAGGACCGGGGTTAATGTCAAGAGTTAGAAGACTAAGCGTTACCGATGACGGCGAAACATGTAAGACATCGTAGTAGAACTAAAATCTATCGTTGTTTATGTTCAACCCAATTTCCTTTTCGATTTCGAAAGTCCATTACTAATATAGCCTCATTCTATCACTGTCACCTGAACAAGCATGGAGAATACAATCGGGAACTTTCCTGGAATCCATTACTAGAAATCTATATTTTAACTTATCTAAGCATGATTAGCGCTTTCGTTTTTGTCTTAGATTTATTATAAACTTTCAATTTTAAGTGTATATTTTAGTTTTTCTTACAGTTTTAGATTACTAATATTTACTATTTCATGATTTACAAAAGTAATATACATTTTCAGTAACACCACCAGCCCAGAGAGTGCAATTCATACTTGGAGAAGATGTCGATGATTCCACACTTGAGTCACATCCGTTATTTTCTGAAATGGAGGAACTAGTTAAAGATGGCGATGAACTTGAATGGAAAGAGACAGCAAGGTGGATCAAATTCGAAGAGGATGTAGAGGAAGGTGGCAATCGATGGTCGAAACCCCATGTAGCAACATTATCACTGCACTCACTGTTTGAATTACGAAGCCTCATATTAAACGGATCAGTAATTTTGGATATGGATGCAAACTCTTTGGAACAGGTTGCAGATAATGTTCTTGATAACATGGTTGCTGATGGCTCTTTAGGATATGATAGTAGAGAGAAAGTTAAAGATGCTTTATTGAGGAGACACAGGCATCAACATGAGAGGCGAAATCATAATAACATGTCAAGACTCCCTCTAATCCGGTCACTAGCTGACATCGGACGAAACCACTCATCCTGTAAAAGTGAGTTTTAGCTTAAGAGTAGCACATTTCAATCATGACTTAAAATATTTAATTCGTATTAGATTTCTAGCATCAGCCAATTACATGGATCTTCCGATCCCATCAGATTTCCAGGAAGGTGGCTCTCGACGCTCCAGTTCGAGGAGTTGTCGGGGGTCCACCTCGTCTCCTCACACCGCTCTTCTTCAAGCGACTGATGCCAGAGGTTCTTACCTGGCTGTACCAGGTTAGCCATGCGTGTGAAATGGTATCTAACACATTAATACTCACTGAACTCACGTCCTCTTACTGACATTCACACTAGCACGGCACTCAGGCTAATTTTAATGTTGTATATATCGGTGTAGTGTTTGAAGATGGTTCTACTAACCTGTATCTATTTTTAACTATACCCCTTATTTCTAATATCCTTGACATTTATTGCATTATTGTATTATATTCCAGTTGAAGAAGGCGGTTCAACCAGCGGACACTCTTACAAAGGAGAATTCAGTCGTTTTCTAGGCATCCCTAGCGCGGGTAACCGCTTGTCCTGATCAGTGTTTTTTCTACTATTTCTTCGTACTTTTATTTTTCTTACTGCATTACTGTCGAACTAGATTTCGTAATTTCCATTTTTTCTATGCTGAGAGCTGGTGTTCTTAATTTCTGTACAGTCTGCTAATAAAACGCTTATTGTTTTAACGTACTTCCGTGTTACTGCTTTTAACTCGTCCAAAAAATATAAGATGAATTATTTACAATCACGTTATTTGATCACACGTCCCATTAACATATAACATTCAAAAATCGTGGGAAGTAACAACACACTATAATTTAATTTTTGTACGTTGTTTGCTTTTCCTTAACACAAAAGAGCGCACAATTTTTTCACTCTTATTTGGTGTACCGTACTAAAAGCTTGTAATTTGTTTAATACATTAATTGTACCATTGATTAACTTATGACTTAAATATTTCAGGTGCAGCTCACGATGACGGTATGGTAAAAAGTCCCAGCAGTATATCAATGCAACGAAATCACAGTACTGGTGATCTTCCGATGAATGGCGATATAAATCACAAATGCAACACAAACTTCATGCGAAAAATACCACCAGGAGCAGAAGCATCTAATATTCTAGTTGGTGAAGTAGATTTCCTTGAAAAAACCCTGTCAGCCTTCGTCAGACTCAAAACTGGAACCATAATGGGTGATTTAACCGAAGTGCCTGTACCAACAAGATTTATGTTCGTTCTACTTGGACCACCAAATAGTAACTCTAGTTTCCATGAAATTGGTCGAGCAATGGCTACCCTGATGTCCGATGAAATCTTTCATGAAGTTGCATACCGTGCCAAGAAAAGAGACCATCTTCTAGCAGGTATCGATGAATTTCTTGATGCTGTGACTGTACTGCCGCCAGGAGAATGGGATCCGGCAATTCGTATAGAACCTCCTGCAGCCATACCTTCACAAGACCCTCGAAAACGACCGAACGATAACAATCCAAAAGAAGAATTGGATGAAGAAGAAGAAGAGGCAAGACAGCGGGAGGAATCAGGGTTAGCAAGAAGTGGAATATTATTCGGTGGCTTGATAAATGATCTAAAAAGGAAGATGCCTTGGTATTGGTCCGATTTCAAAGATGCACTGGCCCTTCAATGCATTGCTTCTTGGATATTTTTATATTTTGCCTGTTTATCACCAATTATCACATTTGGTGGATTATTAGGCGAAGCTACTGGCAAAAACATGGCTGCTATGGAATCTTTAATATCAGGATTTGTCTGTGGGATGGGTTATGGCTTCTTTTCTGGACAACCACTGACAATTTTAGGGTCAACAGGCCCTGTGCTGGTTTTTGAAACCATAGTATTCGAATTCTGCAGGCAGATTGGTTGGAATTACATGTCCTTCAGGTTTTGTATAGGGACATGGATAACGATCATTTTAGTAATATTAGTAGCTATTGATGCAAGCGCTTTAGTGTGCTACATAACAAGGTTTACCGAAGAAAACTTCGCTACTCTAATAGCGTTCATTTTCATTTACAAGGTAAGTTTCGAACTTATAAAGTAGCGTTAAAGAAAAACTGTTACTTGGCTTTCATGTCCTTGTTTTACATTACAGGCAGTGGAAAATGTAATATCAATCGGTAAAAAGTACCCTCTTAAGACACGCCCTGATGAAGTTCTCAATTATGAGTGTTATTGTTTGCCAAGCAATTTCTCTAAAGTACCGGAGCAGTTTAATTGGACTTCTGTAGACAAAGAGTCTTGTCAGGTACCCACCTATCCAAATAATTAAATTACCACACTTAGACGCGACAAGTTTTACACATATCGCGTGTGGCTTTGTTATGGAAAATAGTTGACAATAATAAATGAACTCTATTTACAGCTCTACAATGGAACCTTAGCTGGTGGTGGGTGTGATACAAAGGTTTATGTACCTGACGTATATTTGATGTCCATAATATTATTTTTGGGTACTTTTACTATATCCATTATATTGAAGGACTTCAAAAACTCCTTATTCTTTCCATCAAAGGTAAATATTAATTCCGAAATCATAAATAAATTGGATTTAACATGTAGTTATTAAAAATCGCTTTCATTTTAGGTCAGACAAATCATTAGCGACTTTTCAGTCATCATTGCGATCTTATCAATGTCCTTCTTGGATTATAAAGTCGGTGTTAAAACGCCAAAACTGGAAGTACCGTCAGAATTTAAACCGACGTTACCAAGCAGGAACTGGGTTATCACCCCATTTAGCGGAAACCCTGTGTGGTCAGCATTGGTTGCCTTACTACCAGCGTTACTGGGAACCATACTGATATTTATGGATCAACAGATCACAGCCGTAATAGTTAATCGTAAAGAGAACAAACTGAAGAAAGGATGTGGTTATCACTTAGATTTGTTTGTTCTGGCGATTTTGATACAAATATGCTCTGTGATGGGACTTCCATGGTTCGTAGCTGCCACAGTACTGAGTATAAACCACGTAAACTCGTTGAAAGTGGAATCAGAATGTGCTGCGCCTGGAGAAAAACCAAGATTTTTAGGAGTTCGAGAACAAAGAGTAACTCATATATTAATATTTCTGATGATCGGGTGTTCAGTAGTCCTAACGCCTGTCTTAAGCCATATACCAATGCCAGTATTGTTTGGAGTATTTCTTTACATGGGAGTGGCTTCGCTGAAGGGACTGCAATTCTTTGACAGAATTCTTATAATGTTTATGCCTCAGAAATATCAACCAGATCATATGTTCTTGAGACAGGTAAAAATCTTGGAATTTTTTATGACGTTGTTTTTGGAATTTGTTTTCTAATGATTTTCTCTTTCAGGTGCCGATTCGGCGAGTTCATGTTTTCACTGCGATTCAACTCACCTGTCTCGTTTGTCTGTGGGTGATAAAATCATTCTCTATGACTTCAATTCTCTTCCCTTTGATGTTAGTGGTAATGATTGGTATTAGAAAGGCTCTCGACCTGTTCTTTACTAGAAGGGAGATGAAAATACTTGACGATGTGATGCCCGAAATGACAAAAAGGAATCAAGATGAACTTCAGGAGCTCGGCGATGCTGAGGTGGGATGGCTTGCAAAACTATTAAAATTTTGCGGTCGAAACTAAAATGTTACATTCCTTACTCATTTTAGTTTCTTTTGTCATCCCTATTTGTTATATTTTTTGTTATTCATGTAAACCTGTGTACGAAGAAATAAACTCAGTGTCAACTTCACACACACGCATTTTATTTTGCTATTTCTACATTATCCGTTTTGTTTTTCGACTTTGTATTATTAATCATGGTAAGTAGCATAAAACATAATTACGTGGATGTTATATTGTTAACGTTTGTGTGATTTCTTTGAAGAAGTTCTTAGGTTGTCCCCTTATAGGAAACCACGAAGACCAATCCGCCAGCGTATCAAGAGAATCTGCAGATACCTCTCATTAATGGCAACATAATGAATATCCCGCTGACGTCAATAAATATTTCGGAGGAAGTAAACAAGACGGGAATATGGAAGCAAGTGAATAATAGCAACAAGATGAAAAAGGATAATAAAAATAAGACAGGAAAGAAAAAGTAAGTTTCTTATAATTCTATCCCATTCTACATTCAGGTTTCAGCGCTATAAAACTTTAATCATTACAAAACATTTTTCTTTCAGCAACAAACACAAGAAACTATCAAAAACCGCACAAACGGAAATAGAAAGGCGACTGTCAACCATGGACGAGGTGGAAGAAGACGATTCCTCAGTCAAGGTGTGCATCAACGACACCAAATTCTGAGTAGAGCATGATTACACGATTTTCTCGAAGATTCTGCATGTGCGACATAACACAACGTGCATGTGCTAATAATGTATAGAATAGCACCCCTGATTACTTTTGTTGTTATCCTAATAGACCCCAGTATATGGATGGTGATTAGCTATAGCACGAAATAAGCCAAATGTAAATACTTGCAGCGTGTTGTCACTTAAGCAATAGAAGCTAATGATTACAACTCTCTATCAGTTCAATTTTGATTTAAACGAAATCTTAGTTTAACTAAACTTTCATTAAAAATTTCTGCCACTTTGTTGCCCTTTCATTGCCCATAGATACTATGTTTGAAATGTCGCATTTTTTCAAAAATGAAAGGTTGGTGTTTCAGAGTACATTTATAATGTCTGGGTGTTTCTGACTGGATTACATTTTATCGAATCATAAGTTGAATTGGTATAGATTTTTAGACACTACCCTCAGCCAATAAAATGTCTATGGTTTTTCAAACTCAAACTTTGAATAAATTATTGTAAAAAAAAAATGTATGTTTGTTAGTACAATAATTGTTTTTGTTTTTAAACCAATTTATAGTGTAGAAGATATAAATTATTGTAAATATTTAAATATACATAGTTAATAAATGGAAGCTGTACCTTATGAAGTAAGTAGATTGTTAATGAGTGTCCTAGTATTCAGTTTTTGATCCTTTAAAGTTTAATTGTAACTGTATTGTAATTGTTGTCTAGCTAATTATTATCAAGTATGTTATTTTTAATAAGGACTATGTGTCACAACAGAAGCTCAACCAAAAAAAGTTTGTTAAAAAAGTGGATTACAAATACTGTGTACTTTACATTGTATCAGTAGATACCAGTGTTACCAGTGACGCGTTATGATGTCACATATGAAAGAATAATTTTAATGGCAATTCTAGAGTTACACATAGATCAAATGTTTTATCAGCTTTTTACAAATATATGTATTGCACTTGTCTGCACTCTTTTAATATTCCAATTTATTTATTATATTAAATATTAATTAATTATTATGTATGTCTGTATGAACTTGTATATTGCATGACAATTATATTTACGTAAGTTTTCAGTCTAAAGTGAAGTTTTTTTGGCAATTCTCGTTTTTAACTTATAAATATCTGCAATAAAAATTTAAATGGCAAGGATTAATTTGAAATTAATGGCGAATACTTCAAGGGAGTTAATTACAACTATACATAAATTGTTTAATTGTTTACTATCTTCGCGTCTAAATACTTTTCAGAATGACCACGTAAGGCGCAGAGATTCATGGAGCGGTCTCAAAAAATGCGAATCTAGAAAAGGCAGCAGTTCTGCTGAAACTTCGGTCTAAATACATTGCCAATTACAAAAACCCGCCCCTTGCTTAGTATATAAGGAATTAAGCACAAAGAGATTCAGTGTTTACAATTTTAGCTTGTAGTACTGTTTGTCAATGGAAGCATCAAATAACGAAAACCACCCTTATTCCGTTGTAACAAATGCGCTTTTAGTATCAAAAGGTTACCATTGATGGGCGGTCAAATGAATCGGTTTTTTTTTTAAGTTCTGTAACAGTTGCTGTTTAACCTACGTAGATTAAGATGTTTGGGAACTATTTCCAATTTAATGTATATTAATGTCAATATTCAGGACTTTTGAAAAAATTGATCGTTATAAATGTTGCCAAAAAAGAAAAGGCATTATTAGTTTGGATAGTAGTTTTTTTTATTTATTGTTATTAGGTAGGGTCTTGTCTGATTCGTAAAGACACTATGTCGATTTTTTTTTTTTTTAAGTTATTACATTTTTGTCCAGTATAGTTTAGAAAAATTAGAGTAGGTCCTAGACCTAACAAGATATTACTGTGTAATACAAGCAGGTAGAATAAATAGTAACTTTGGTAGAAAACCGTTAGTCTGTATTTTAATGTCTATGAAAGTGAGATAAACGCTAATTTGAGACTTATGAATTAAGGATTTAGTTCTATATTTATATGTATCTGTGTTTTGTTGTATCTTGTAAAGCAAACTTGATAGTATAATTTAATTAAATTATACTATAACTGTTATCTCTTGCCCAACAGTGGGACTGTTGGGCCTCCTGCATAACTCATTCTAGCAATTTATTTCTTTTGATAATTTTGGTACACATGGTAGACTTCTGCCATGAGGCATTTACCGCCAGTCAACCGTAGTGTAATGGTAGGGGAGGCCACGATGCTAAATGGGGATTTACTCGAGCGTCATAGAGACTTATTAGGTTGCAAAGCTTAGATGATAAGAAGAAAAAAATGTTATATAATAATACCTTTTCATCGGTGGGGGAAGCAGCTATAGATTTTTAAATATGTAAAAAAATACTGTTGCATGGACATACTCGAGCGCGTCAGATATTGATAGCATCAATGTCCTACGTATTTTTAATAATGTACGTATGTTAATCTGATCATTTGCATGATGCGAGTGGTTGTACGAAAGGGTCAAAAATGAAAAAAAAAAAATAATTATCGAGCGCGTCAGGTTTTCTAAGGGAGTGTTAAGTGCACCAAAAAAAAGCTCACATTCAATAATCTGACGATTTTGATCTGACGCAAACTCGCGGCCATTATTTTAATGTGCAAAAAAAAATCGCCATTTTGAAATACTCAAGCGCGTCAGATTAAGATATATATGGTTCATCTTTATGTTCTAGACGTGCTGTTTCATAATCTGACGATTATCTAAAGGGATTCGCCTAATCTGACAAAAAGAAATTTTTGTTTGACTATTTTTTAAATTATTGAACTAATTAATTGAAAAGCTCAGGAAATAGCATGCAAATAAATAAGTGTATGTTTTTTAAGTAGAATACTTGTATTTATAAGAAAATAATTTAAAAAAAAATGCCCAAAAAAAATAAATTTTTTATGTGTGTGATCTGTAATGGCGTCGTGGCAATAAAATCCAGAGTGGGGACGGAGTGAGAGAGTAATTGATAGAGAAAAAGTGAGAGAGGAGTAGAAACGCGGAGGGAAATATAGGCATCACCCAGCTGCACGCCTTAAACTTTATCGACGATTTTTTATTATTTCGGCTTGCGGAAATCGTCAGATTATATATTTTTCGTTATCCTTAAATTATATTCTTCAAAATAAAAAAAAATTTGGCTACGCTCGAGAATGTCGAGATGACGTTTTTTTTTTACAACTTTGCTGCCCTCCCCTTTCTTTACGTCACTCTCAAATTGTCAGATTAGTGGAATATACACTTTTTATCATGTAATTAACTCACCCTACCTTAATCTGACGCGCTCGACAATTTCTAATGATCAATTTTTTTTTTTACTAATCTGATCCTTTATCCTTCACGGGCGGCCTTATACATATATGGGGCTCATATTTGGTGGAGGTACTTAAGCGGATACAAGGTATCGCCCTGTATATTAATCTGCCGCGCTTTAGTAAATCCCGAAATCCCCTCTTGGGCTCCCCTACTATAAATAAGAAATTCTATTATGGTTTGCTATCATTTATTTCAGCTTTATATTCCCCCTATTGACTACTCCAACTAAATCTTCGGTCACATTTCGTCATATTGTTCTTAAAAACAATACCTAATGTAGTCCACAAACTAATCAATTAAAACGAAGTGCCAATAGTGTAACACCATTAGATTTGTAAAATGTTTTTAATAGAATTTTTTGATGTTACCATATTCCTAATTAGGTTAGCCATACATTAGAAACACGATATACCAAAATCGACTTTAGTGCTCTATTATAAGGACGGTTTTTGTAGCAAGTATATTATGCAGTCGATTAATTATTCAATATTTATATTTTGCAGTGTGTTATGAATAGTTTTTTTTTAATATTGACGTAGTTTGAATGTTACCCATTATTATGTAAAATTAGGTATTTATAAATAATCAATTATGTATTTAATAGAATGCAATGAGTGAAAGTAGGTATGAAAATAAAGAAAGTAATGGTTAAGTAGGTACTGTAGGTAGGTAGGTATATATTATGGTATTTTCAATTTCAGCTTTATTTTATATTAGAATTGTTTAATTTAAATATTTATACTATGTTTATAATTATTTTTAGCAACTAAAAAAGGTTTTTATTTTACGTAGTAACCCTTATCAGTATTGCCAGATTTAGGCACAGATTTTTTTACAGTCTGTAATTTAATTAACTATTATAGTGTTTAATTAATTATAAATTAAATTATTACTTATAGTCTAGCATCACTATAGTTAGTGCCGTGTTAGGACTAACTTGTCTATTAAATACCAATTTTATTGAAACTAAAATAACAATTTATTATTCTCCTGTATCAATTTTCCTTGAAGCCTAATTTATTACGGCTAAATAATAAAATATTTATTAGTTAATATAAGAATGTTGACGTAAGCAAAACAATTATTATTTGTACCTGGAGCGTTTGATACGATTTGTATCGATTTTGGAATATATTTGTGGAGTGTTATAAATAAATGGTTTTTTTATAAATGTGTCGGTTCGTTTTATTTTACTTCACACAAATACCTGTTATACGTAGTTGTGTACACTCAAAAACGAATTTTGAATATCGGTTCACATTTGACGGAGATATCGGCGGACATACAA
Organism: Plusia festucae; assembly: GCA_950381575.1. Lineage (NCBI taxonomy): Eukaryota > Metazoa > Arthropoda > Insecta > Lepidoptera > Noctuidae > Plusia > Plusia festucae. The sequence goes on from OX494434.1 coordinate 12,396,658, forward strand.
AAATGAGGAATAAACCCCTCCTTTTTGATAATAAATAATAAAAATGTCTATGGACAATCCTAGAGGGACTGCAAGGAGGAGCCACATTTTACTAATAAAAACAACCAGTTGATAAAAATTACTGATTATATTACAATACTAAATTCGCCTTAAAATAACAATAAAATAAATTAGTCTAAATATTTAGCTAGGCGGTTAATTCTTCTTCTTTTTCTTTTGGTCGGGGGCTATTCCCATCTCTTCTTGGTATTTCCTGATTAGTTGTTCTTGTACCTCGGGAAGGCAGGGAGAATATCTACTGTATTCCATACTGAATTCACCCTTACCTTGTGTCATTGACCTGTGAAATTAAATAACTATTGATATTAAGGTAACAAAAATTTATGACGCTAGAAGCGATTGATGAAATGACTAGCCTTTGACTGGTGACATGGTTTTTTTGTAACGTAACTGGTGACGAACGGCCTGAGAGGCCGCTGCTGTACCTGGGTTATAGCATAGAACCTAGTCGGGGTAGGTTGCTGTAGTCTTTAAAAATAGACTGTTAGTATATCTAAGGATAAAATAAAACATATAAATAAACTCTAAATATGTATATCAGTAAGAAAATTTTCTATTTCTAAATAATTAGGAACTTAAATCAAAATTTCAGACATGAGATCGATAATTACAACAAAAACACTAAATCAAAAACTTATAACAAATATACTTATTGTTTTTTAAAGTTTAAATACTAAATAATGAAAAAAAAAACGAAAGCCCCAGTCGCTGGTACTATTTCTAAAAACTGGCAATGGTCAAACTTTATAATCATATTTATTGACAATCAGGGCATAACTGTTTAGCACACTGCAAGCACACATGTTTTTTGCATGAATAACATTGGTAATTAGACTTATGATTCAACTTAGGAGGACAACTTGCACACGTTTTTCGTTTTTTTTGCACATCCTGAGAGGTTTGTGGTGCAGGTGGCAAATCAGAACCCAAAATATCTTCTTTTTCCAAATATGCTTCAATTTGAGAATTTTCTATTCGTCTACTGGTGTTTGGTACTAAATTCTCAACTAACGATACCCTACGCTTCTTTTTTTTGAGGTTCGGACTTATCCATTTCAAGTAATAACTGTAAAAACACGAAAAAACAAACTAACAAAATTACTTCAAAAAGTTACGTAATTGGTGACATATGGTCTGAGAGACCGTTACCGCACTTTAAATCGATGTAACTTACCGATTTGAGACAAATCGACGCAATTATTCCCCTCTACGGCGTTGGCGCAACTAAATTCAAAGCTACTGAGGCGTTGAAACATAAGACGTGCGGGAAAGGGGATGAAATGATGATTCACTAACTCCGCTCGGCCTGTGAGACCGCTTGTCACCAGTTAAAGGCTAGGTGTGACAAATTATGAACCGGGTAGCCTAATGTCTAGGGCGTTGAACTTGCGATCATGGTTGCCGGTTCGAATCCCACCCCTTATACTATAGCAGTACTAATGACACAAAAATTTAGCTTAGTACCACACATTAGCATTTGCTAGTAAGCTTTTAAAAATATACAGGATTAATTTAAAAGGAGTACGTTTTTTCACCTAATAATAGTTATTCAGAGACAGGTGTCCGCGTTTAACAAATATGACTAATACTAATTTAAAACTACCAAATAATCCTTACCTAAGTTCACCGGCATATCCAAACATGTTATTTAGCGGTACTTCAGCGTATATTGTGGTCCAGCCCTCAGAGCCTTCTGTACCAGTAATAATACCTCCCCTCTTGTTCAGCTGACCAATCACGGTGCCGTGGAACTCATCCGGCATCACCACTTCTACGAACATGATTGGTTCGAGGATCTGCCAGGCGCCGTCGTCAAACACTGTGGAAAAACAAAAAAAAAACGTAAATTTTTCATACAGTAAAATTAGAAAAATAAATAATTTGGTACACTATATGAAGTAAAGCAATTAGAAATCAAATCAGTATGGTAAATGATGAAACATATTTCACTTTCTACCTACCACAGCGCTCAGACTTAACTTTTAACTCGGAGCGACAGAAAAGCTATTGTTCGTCGGTCACCGGGCACCGACGCGGCGCTCACAGGCTTATGCCTTTGAGCGCATAACATAAAAAAGTACCTTCTTTAACAGCGCCCTTAGCAGCCAAGAAGAACGCCAGCTCACTGGAGTCCACCACGTGATGAGCACCGTCTTGCAGCCGGAACTTGACGCCGGAGACCTTGTGCCCAGACAAGTAGCCTTTCTGGCACGTGTCCAGGAAACCACGCTCTACCCCGGGAACGAATTGTTTAGGCACGTTTGTACCCATGGTTTCGTCTGAGAATTCTAGAGCTGGAATTAAAAGCAAATTATAAGGTTTTTTAACGCATTGATGATTACGACGCATTGGCCTTTTTGATCTGCTTTGGAGCCTAAATGAAAATTATTTCAGGGTTAAATATAATTATACAACAGCAACACCAGATCAATATAATTTGAGCTAAATCTACTAACAAATGCATATTCACGCAGGTCATGCCGAAGAAATATAAACAAGAAAATTAAAAAAAACAATAGTTTTTGCAGATTTGTAAAAAGTAAAAACGCTAAAGACAATATATAAAAAATATATTTTGTTAGTTACTTACAAGTGTTTTGATGTGGCGGCAAAGGTTCCATGATTCCACTAACCCTGGCGAACTGACCCGCACCACCAGACTGCTTCTTGTGTAGGTAGTCGAAAGTACACGATGACATCATTGTTTCTCTGAAGTAGAATACAATATATTTATTTATTTTATTCCTAAACTAGCTGTTGCTCGCGGCTTCGCACGCGCGTAAAGTTAAGAGTAGTAAGTAGTAAAGGATAGATAGATGTATTCTGTGATTTTCAAAGTAAGGAGCAATTATATTTTTCATAAAAGATTATGGCGTTAAGATAATAATAAGATAATGTGGAAAACATCACATACATTGAGTTTGGATAAACTTTTAAAATGGTGGCAGCTTTTTGGTCAGACGAAACTTGAAAATCATTGACACGAAAAGATGAAGAAGAATCACATACATTGCTCCGAATTCAAAGAAAGTAGCTAAAGCTCTTGTGTTATGGAATCAGAAACAACGAAAGTACCACTAACACCCAGACTCGACATAATGTAGAAAAGTGATTTTCTACATCGACCCGTCCGGGGATCGAACCCGGGACCTCAGAGCTGGCGACACCTTGAAAACCGTTGTGGACGCCACTCGAACACGGATGTCATCGTAAAGATATGTTTTAGATGGTCATTTATTTGTATCGATCCAGAAACCCGTATATGAAAGGCATGGCCTTATCTTAAAAAATAAAGTCCACAATATAATACCTTGCAACCCCTATTTAACCATCTTAAGGCGTAGATTTCTAAAATCGCTAAAATATGTTTTCATTTATTTCTAACCAAAAACCCGTATACCAAATCTCATGAAACCAAATCTTATCTCTCTCTTTGAAAATGACGAACTTCCTAAAAAACTTCCAACCACTATTGCACCCCCTTTGAGGGTAGATTTCTAAAATCTCGGGAATACGTCTTATTTATTTCTAACTCATAATCCTATGAAATTTAATGTGCCTATCTATGAAAACTACACAATTCATATACCTACAAACTTCCATCCCCTATTTTACCCTCTTAGGGGGAAGATTTTCAAAATCGCTGAAATACGTCTTCATTTATTTCTATCGAGAAACCCGTTTACGAAATTTCGTGTGTCTATCTTTGAAAATACCAAACTTCCCATACAAACTTTCAACCCCTTTTAACTCCTTTAGGGGTTGAATTTCGAAAAATACTGAAACACGTGGTTTTTAATTTTTTACCAGAATGGTAACCACAAAATTTTTATGGTTTAAACTACAAAAATGACGATTTTCCATACAAACTTTCATCCTCTATTTAAGTCCCTTAGGGGTCGATTTTCGAAAAATAATGAAACACGTCGCTTTTAATTTTTTACAAAAATGTTATCTACCAATTTTTATGGTTTAAACTACAAAAATGACGATTTTCCATACAAACTTTCATCCCCTATTTTAGTCCCTTAGGGATTGATATTCGAAAAATACTGAAACACGTCGATTTTAATTTTTTTACCAGAATGGTAACCACCAAGTTTCATGGTTTAAATTTCAAAAATGTCGATTTTCCATACAAACTTTCATCCCCTATTTAACACCCTTAGGGGTCGATTTTCGAAAAATAATGAAACACGTAGCTTTTAATTTTTTACTAAAATGTTATCTACCAATTTTTATGGTTTAAGCTACAAAAATGACGATTTTCCATACAAACTTTCATCCCCTATTTAAGTCCCTTAGGGATTGATATTCGAAAAATACTGAAACACGTCGATTTAAATTTTTTTACCAGAATGGTAACCCCCAAGTTTCATGGTTTAAACTTCAAAAATGACGATTTTCCATACAAACTTTCATCCCCTATTTAACACCCTTAGGGGTTGAATTTCAAAAAATCCTTCCTTATTCCTTGTCTACATTATAAAGGAAACCTCTGTGCAAAATTTCAGCTTTCTAGGTTCAAGGGTTTGGGCTGGGCGTTGATGAGTCAGTCAGTCAGTCAGGCCTTGTCTTTTTATTTATATAGATTTATAGGTTAATAAACCTAAATTTGATGGGCCTGTTGTTCTAGTGGTTAGTGACCCTGACTGCTAAGCCGGAGGTCGTGGGTTCGATTCCCACCCAGGACAAATCTTTGTCTGATGAGCACGATCATTTGTTCTGTGTCTGGGTGTTATTTATCTATAACTAGCTGACCCGGCGAACTTCGTACCGCCTAACAGTCAATGAATGTCGTGTTACCTTTTAGCTGAACTAATTTAGGCTTTGATGAACGTAATACAATGATACAAAATAAAAATACAGATACTTAGATATCAAAAAGTATTTTATTATGATAAATATCTGATAATATTGATCTGTACGATAAGCTCCACGATTTCTCGTTTCTAACCTAGCCGTTTCACGGGCTGCCTCTCTTTCCTCTTGTGTTTGAGAGGCACGAATTAAAGACTTCTTCGCTCCATACTAACGCGGCGCTCTTCTCGTGCAATGTCTCGTTCTTCATCAGATAATTGACTCGCGATGTTCCGTTGCCTAATTGCAGTACGGCTTCGCTGGGAAAGATTAGATCTTCTAGGACGTAGCATTGTTACTAATACTAATACTGAATATGTACTCGCACAAAACCACACAAAACAAACAAATATAACAGTAGCTGAACTTTCGTGACATAGACATTGATTGACAATAGTTTAGGACATAGACTACTACTTTGGATACTGCCCTTTTTATTCAAATCTGCTTAATACACCTTTCAACCTATTTATTTGATTAAAAAAAATACAGACAAAAGTTTATTCACCCTTTTTAAATAATTACACAAAATACATTTCTGAACGCATGCATAAATGTCAATCACAGTATTTGATAGGATGACAGGAGGAATACAAATGTTTGACAGGTACGAAACTAAGGAACATAATTAAATGGAAAATGATTCATTTTCATAAATATCTATTCGTCAAGTTTTCATTGTTTTTAAAATGTATTCTGCTATTCAGGGCGGAGACAAATCCAACGAAACAAAAACCATGAAAATTGATCCAGCCGATCTCGAGTTATAAGTGTTGTAACAAACCCGTCTTTCTTTTATATATATAGATATGTATGTATTTAGAAATATATAAGTATACTATGTATATGAGTTCTCTGGTTATCATAGCACAGGCTCTGCCTAGTTTGGGATCAGATGGCCGTGTGTGAACTGTGTCTTAAGATGTTAAGGTAAAAATTTTATCATTGCATAGCAGGACATACTATTACATTTATCTTAGATAAACTCGTAATTTTCAGTTCTAGATCATTATGCATGTTCTATCGAAGATTAAAACCATTAGTTAGCATATTTAATTCATGGTTGAGTTAACACCGGATCAAAAAAACTGGGCCTAAATCGACAATTGCTCCGATTCTGATAAACACGAACTAAACCTATTGTAGTCCAGAAATTAAAAATATACCGTGTTTTCCACTTCTTCATAAAAGGCGAAAACTTTTTGACATTTCTAAGTTAGTTATTATCTGTTGCCGTCCTTTTCTCACGGTTTATGTTAGTAAACTATATCAATGGTTCAAATTCCGTTTAGTTTGCGTAAGAAGTACGAAGAATCAGGATAAATGAAACTTTGCCTCACCTAAACGCCACCTTAGGTTTGCCGAGCTCGACAACACAGTTGTACTCTCTCTCCATTCTCTGCGCGTAAATCTCTAGATGTAACTCTCCCATGCCAGAGACAATCGTCTCTTTGTTGTCTGCGTCGTACCGGAACTGGAATGTGGGGTCCTCTTTTGTAAATCTGGAATAGAAAATTTTATTTTGTTGTTTTATTGCGTTACCTACATATTAAAACAAGAAAATATACGAAAAAGTCACGTTGACGACAAATAAATAAATATACTTAAATTGTCCCTGCTGGTTTAGCAATCAATGCTTGAAATAAAAAAAATATAAATTCTTTACTTATCAATGAGTATTTTAATAGTAATAAAAATATTTCAAACAACATTCATTTCTTGTGTATCTTTTAGCAGACCGTTTCCCGGACACTACACATTTTTTTCTTTGATTACTTGAATGTTAATATGTGTTCAAACTATAAATTGGCGTCCACATAAGCAGCAGAAGCGGCGGTAGCCTAATGGGTAGGGCGTCGGTAGCAAGTTCGAAACCTACTCATTGCACTACCGACATGAATCCACTCGTTAATACAAGCAAGCGGGTTAGCTTAACACAAGAGGTAACAAGAATATGTGCGACCTACATCAGGCGCGGTCCGAAGGGGGGGGTCACAGGACATGACCCCCCCAAAATCAAAGGTCAAATTAAAATCTAAAAAATTGCTGACATCTAGAGGTGTTTTTATGAACTACGTACGATGGCCAAAATAACTTGGAAATGACATTTAGTTTAGAAACAAGGAACCGAACTACGTAGTTTTGGTAATCCTAGAAAAATCGATATGCGTTATTATGATAAAGATTCATTCAATTCATTGTAAAGATTCAAGATAAAGAGATACCTTTTTTATGTGTAGTGAGTGACCCCCTCTATCAGAGATACCTTTTTTTATGTGTAGCGCCTGACCTACATTGGCAGGAAGATAAAAAAATATGACTAATGAACTGACCTAGCAACAGCCTTCGAGAAATTATCTCTGTCCTTATTATTCTTTGGTTTTATAGACATGGACACAACAGGGTCAGGTATGTGTATCGATTCCATCGACAGTTGCAGCTTGCCATCATTAACAAAGGTGTCACCGGACGCGCAATCTACGCCAAACAACGCGAAGATGTCGCCAGCCATCACCTCGTTCACTTCTTCCATGTTGTTCGAGTGCATGCGGACAAGACGAGATATTTTTACCTGATAACAGCAAAAAGGAATTATACATTTTGCTGTAACATATTCTACTAGTACATAAAAGAATACTCAGTCACTCAAATAACCGCAAAACCAGTGTTTTTGCCCTAAAAGTACATTTATTGTTTATTGCTCATTATATGGAATGGACTTTTTCCAGAGTTCAATACAAGAAAGATGATGGGGAGGTTCATGCATGAAATTGGTCTGGAGAGCATCTCAATATCCTTTATAAAATAATAGAATCGCAAATTATGCATTTGAATCATGTTTTCCGAGTTGGTACGACCAATTTTCTACAGATGGCACCAGTGTAATTCCAATGATTATGACTCATTAACGCGAACAACGTCGCGAGGACAGCTAGTGATACATAAAAAGAGATTGCTGGGTCATTTGGACGTGTGAGTGACTGCCTATCTGACCTCCATAATCCATTTTACTTGTTAATGAACAACTGCCAAAGAGCACTGCATGACTGTCGGGACCAACGGTTTAACATGCTTTCCGAGACACGGAGTTGCACTTATAAACTTATCAATAAGATTAAAAGAAAATTTATTACCTTCTTTCCAGTCCTTGCATTGAAAATATTTTCTCCTCTTTTCAGCATACCTTGGTAACATCTCAAATATGTCAGCTGACCAAACTTACTAACTTCCAACTTGAATGCTAACCCCACAAATGGTTTGCTATCACTCCTTGATGCATCCAAAAGTATTGTTTGTCCTTCACCATCCTTGTTTTCATTGACCATTGCAGTATTTTCTACTTCACCAGGGTGGGGTAAGTACTCTAGTACTGCGTCCAGTAATGGTTGGACCCCCTTGTTCTTTAACGCTGTGCCAACAAGTACTGGGGTGAAAGTTCGCTGGAGAGTGGTTCGGCGAACTGCCTGCTTTATGTCTGCTACTGTTGGCACTTTTTCTTCAAGGAATATTTCTCCTGAAAATTGTAAGGGCTTATTATAGACACTGATTTACCTACTGTTACAAAAATTAGCTCTTCACTGAGCCTTTAAAGAAGATCAGTTAGAATTTATTCTGTTGTGAAATAATTGTATACGGTAACTAATAATGGAAGTCTCATAATCAAAAGTAATAGTATAAATCATTCAAGTAATATCAAGGGATCTGACTGCCTCATTGGACTAGTGGTCGAAAGCGCGACTGAGCACGTGGTTTCGTTTTCGAATCTCGGATTGGGCTAAAAATATTGACTGGGCTTTTGTTTGAAATATTCAGTACAACTCAGTAAGTGTGGCAGTGCTTGCACCCCTGTGCTTAGGAATGCACATAAAACCGTTCGTCGTCTCAGTCTGCCGTTCCATCCGACTATGCGATTATTATTACCTATTTTGCACACACGCTTGTGCACTAAACTATCTCATGCATAGGCCGCAAAGGCAATCAATTTTGAGATATTATTCTCAAGAAGTGCTAAGTTACTTATTGAAACAAGAATGCTCACCCAAAGTCTCATCAACATTGGACAAATGTTCAATCAACTCATGTCTCCTCTCCTTAACTTCTGTCCTCCTGTCTTGCGGTACCTCATCATAACGAATCTTGTCACCATAGTCACCTTCAAAGTAGATAGCTCTCTCTTCAATCAGATCTAAGATACCCTGGCATTCTTTCTCCAAGCCAATTGGGAGCTGTACAAATGCAGCATTGTGGTTCATTTTGGAACGCATTTGCTTGATAACTCTGAAAAGCAAAAATAATAGAGATAAATGGTAAAGCTCAAATATAAATATGTCTTAGCTTGTATCTATCTTTCTTTAAAATTTTCAGGAAACTTAAATTGTTAGGTAATATCTTAAATTTTCATAGTAAGTAGAATCCTTTAGTTTTACTTTGTAAGTTTGTACTCGACACAAAGAAGAGAGAAATGACTTTTTACACTCGTATTTTGTATGACCAGACCAAAACATCAATACATATTACAGAGGTACAAAGTAAAATATAAATGCAAAAGTTAGAACTCACCTAAATGGATTAGCACCCAACCTATCCAACTTATTAATAAATGCTAAACACGGTACACTATATCTCTTCATCTGCCTATTAACTGTGAGGGTCTGACTCTGAACTCCACCAACAGCACATAACACCAGTACAGCTCCGTCCAACACTCGTAAAGCTCTCTCTACCTCTACGGTAAAATCTACGTGGCCAGGTGTGTCTATGATGTTAATATTGTGGTCCTTCCATATAGTGTAAGTGGCAGCTGACTGAATAGTGATACCTCGTTGTCTTTCTAACTCCATGGAGTCCATGACAGCTCCCACATTGTCTTTGCCTTTAACCTAAAGGGTTTTTAAAAATAGGTAAAATAAAATATTTTATGTAACTACTTTTTAGTAGCGGAGATGAATTAAAAACAAATCACTCTTATTAAAAAAATCTAGATATATGTAAATAAGTACGAACCTCGTGCATTTGGTCTATTCGGCCAGTGTAGAACAATATTCTTTCTGTAAGGGTAGTTTTCCCGGAGTCTATATGGGCGGAGATACCAATGTTCCTGATCTTTTCCAAAGCTTTGTGGTCTGCATATTTAACGTGAGACGAGAATTTCTGTAAAAGAACCCCAAAAATGTAACTGAATCTTTTAATTCTACAAAAAAAATAAGATTAATGAAATTACGTAAATTTAACCGGATAAATTTAGAGATAATTTAACAAAATAGTTACAAATATTACCTCGATTTGTGAAACATTTGCTTTGTTTAATCCTCTTAAAACATTAGCTAATCGGAATATATTTGATATAGTCATTTTGACTTCATAAAATTAAAATATCACAGAATTTCTAGAATTTTTAGGTTACTGTTTCATGTCAATGTCATGTGGGTTAAAAGGGGATGGGACTACGAAGAGTGAGTGAGAAAATCGAACTTAGTGAAGTCAGGAACAATTCAAATAATTTCCGAATCTTGAAAAAACAATTAATAATAAATTGTCTAAAATAAATTAGATAAATATTTTCAAAAATAGTTGATAAATTACGAAACAAAGCCTAGGTAGAGTTTCATTAGGTACTCGATCAAAATTTCATTAAAAAATACAGTAAAATTGTATACAATAAAGTCTTGTTTAAACAGAAAAAATATATAATATGTTTTTTTGCGGGATTTTATTTTGCTTTATTATTCTAGAATATTTATTTTATTCTTATAATGTACCAAAAACAAAGGAAAATGCTATTGCTGATAGCTGCTTGTGCCTGACCATAAATTTAAAGGAATAGTATGAAGTAAGTTACGATTGATCTATTCGTTAGGTTGGCTGTATGTTAACAATAGACAAAAAAATCAGTTTCAATTCAGTCAGTTTAAAAAGAATATGGCCGTGCTAGGGCCGTGTGTTAGTGTAAATATGAATGGGCACAATAATATTCATAGTCAGTTAACAAAATCGTTGGAAAGAATTTTGGAAGATGCTTACTTAAGTGGTGAATTAAAACTAAGTGGACGTAAATTGAGGGAGTTTCCTAAACCAGTGAAGTATGACCTGAGCGATACAGTTGTTGCTGGTAAGTCGAAGTTTTATAAATAAATCGTGCTGCATTTCTATGCGTTTTATGTATGTATAACATATTATTTTGGTTTAGTTTTATGTACCGCAAGTGTAGCGGTATGTTGTAGAGACGTAACTGTGTTATTTTTATATGCCGGCTATCATAGCGTCGCGGCTACTTTTATTTGTCATCAAATCGATCGGAATGAATACAACTGTATCAGGCTTTTGAAAACAGGAATTGATAGTAATCTGTATTTCTGAGAACTGAATGGGGAAAAGTACTTACACTTCTGGTTTAAATAATAGAAGAAATTATATCACCATTTGCGTTTGTTGTGATAAAGTAGTTTTATATTTTGCTATGTGATTGGATGGAACTTTTAAATTTGAAAGTGTATTCAGAAAAGTTACGGCCCCCAACCGTAAAACGAAGTAGGTAATACCTAATTTGTATTGATAAAAACCCCATAGCTATGTTAAAATTTACTTATTATGTTGATGTAACTAACAAATTCACAAGATGTAATTAACAAACTAAGAAGTTATATTTTATTCGGTTTATGTATTTGTTAAGTGTTAATTTTTGTATAATACCTCATGAAGAAATCTTCTAAGTCCCATTAGAGTTGGGGCATTATTATCCATATAATTATTGTCATATACCTATTTACTTCATATTTCCTTGAATACAATACATATCACAACATCATAGGAAATTAAACTGAAGTATCTATTTACCTAACCATGTAAATAACATTCATATAATAACTACTTTATTTTGTGAAATCATCCAATTAGGTACAAATCAGTCTGTTATTGCAATGTCTCATTCATGTGTAAACAAAATATTCTAGTACTTATTTCTTACTCTTAAAGATGATACTTCATAAACCTAGTACCTTTATGTAGGTCTTAAATAATTGTGACCTAGGGAATAACATAATCCAAGGTTTATCCTCATTTAGTACCTAACTCCAGGAGTGTTTTGTTTTTAGGGTTCCGTACCTCAAAAGGTAAAAACGGAACCCTTATAGGATCACTTTGTTGTCCGTCTGTCTGTCTGTCTGTCTGTCTGTCTGTCAAGACCTTTTTTCTCAGGAACGCGTGGAGGTATCAAGCTGAAATTCATATCAAATACTCAAGTCTATGGTCTCTTGGAGCTGTGAAAAAATCAAACTTCTAAGTCAACGCGATCAAAAGATACTCCCGTTTATGCCGCAAATTTTCGACACTCGCAAGGGAATCAAAACCTACAGGGTACTTCCCGTGAACTCAGAATCTTGAAATTTGGTATGAAGCAACGTCTTATAGCAGAGATATAGGAAAAATTGCGAAAAGTATACATTTTTAGTTATATCATATAATAAAAATATTTTTAATAATTTTAAACTTACTACCCCTTTCCTCCTGAACGCGTAGTGGTATTATATTGAAATTCATATCAAATACTCAAATCTATAATACCTTTAAGCTGTAACAAAATCAAACTTCTATGTCAACGCAATCAAAAGAAACAGGAATTAAAACCGCATATTTTGAAACTCGCCACTACTCGCAAGGGAATCAAAACCTACAGGGTACTTCCCGTGAACTCAGAATCTTGAAATTTGGTACGAAGCAACGTCTTATAACACAGATAAAGGAAAAATTGCGAAAAGCATAAACAGGTTTGTACGGAACCCTCGGTGCGCGAGTCTGACTCGCACTTGGCCGGATTTTTCAACATTATGTAGGTACTAACTTAGTACATTATTGGGAAGTGCATTAAGTATATCTACTGATATCAAAACTGACTCTTTTATCTTTTTGTTTTGGGTTCATTTTTATATGATAAGATAACTCAAAAGTAGTAAAAAGTTATCATGCAAAATGTACGCTTTTCAGATATTATATAGACACATGATTCTGATTGATAAAATCTAAATGTTTTTGTAACAAAGACCTTTTTATTTTATCTTCTTTATCCATATTATTAGGTCTGAATGTTTCCTTTGTTTATTCCTATACCATTTTTGTATGATCTACAAACTTGGTTGTAAACTTTTTTGATGGGCAAAAATATTTCAAATGGCTGTATGTCAATGACTTCTGCCCATAACTGGTTTTTTTATTGCTATTATGGCGCCATAGCCATAAGTTACGTTACGTAGGTATGGCGTACAATAAGGATGATTCTTTATTAGTTTATTATTTATTTCGTTTTTTCGCCGTCGATCGTATCGTACCTATGTCGTGAGCGGGAATGTTTTTTAGTTATTATTTAAAATTCGGTAGTTTACCTTAGATAGGTATTTAATAAATATTTTAGTAGGTATAATAATTATACCTACCCTTATCCCCTTTGAACATGGACCTATAAAAAAGATCGGACGGAACTCTATCTAAGACAAGACTGTTCCCAGTATTGGCGCCATTGGCGGCAACTTAATAATGTGTGAGTGAATTTTAGGGTGGCTATGTTAGCAAAATTTCCCCATTTTTTCTTGGTTTATTTAGCGTGCTATTTGAAAGCTCAAAAGCTTTTCAAATAGCACGCTAAATAAAACTATTAATAATAAGATTTCTCCATACAACAACCTCCCTAGAATAGATTAGGACAGGGACTTAATATTATATAAAAAATAAATATAACGATTTCAAGAACGAAGTTCCTTATCGCGCGTTGGGAAAGGGGGCTAGACGGAAAAAATTAAAACGAAAAATTGTAACGACAATTTTTGCTATAGTATTGTAAGCCGTGCGGCATGCGCGTGTTTCTCTGTCTGACTCTCTCTCTCTCATATTTCCCATTGAACAGTGTGGTGTCGCGACGATTATTTTTGTTGAGTGTATACAGGTTTTTTGTACATAATAAATAATAATAAAAAATCATAACAATAATGAATCCTGACAGTGTTATTTAATAATTAAAATTTTATTACAATTCCTTCACTAATTAATCGAAAGGAACTTCGTTCCATCCCTGGGTGTCCCTTGACACCTCTCAAGTTTTTACGTTTTGTCCTAAATATAAACATTAAAAAAAACTACGGTTTGCACTCCGAGATTGCCGGCAGAAGTGAAAACTAGCAAATAAAAATTCAATTTTCATATTTTAAACACTTTATAGACACGAATTTTACAAGTATGCAACCATCAGTAGTCACCATCTGTGGATGTGCGTAGCAGGCTGTATTACAATCACACACGCATACACGCGCAAGTGCCCTGCGCCGCTTTTTACCCACCTCAAAAAGTACACAGCCCCGCTAAAGAAGTTTTCTCTTCAAACAATGACACTGACACCCATTGACATGTTTTTTTCTATGCTGACACCGGATGACATCTCACACACGCGCAAGCGCCTTGCGTCGCGTCTTAGGTATTTTCGATCAGACACGTGACCCCTGACGCGAGTTTAACTGAAGAAGTTGTCGCTTCTTTTCACAATTTATTTTTCTTAAACCTCCTGCTCAACAACCCTGATGCAGGGTAAGTTTTTTATAAAATTGTCTTTTATTTTGGGAGGTTCTTGACATTTCCTCTAATTTTGTAATATGGTGAAAACGAATAGTTAAATATTTTTTATAATTAAAAAAAAAAATATTCCCCATATTTTGGGTAATTTTCCCTGTTGACTTTTGGGAACACTGGCGTTTTCATGGATTTTGTAAAAGAAAATAGATGTTATTATATAAAATAAGGAACTTTAAGTGATGGAATTGTTTACTTACCTATGAAAAGTGATTCCTGGATTTTTTTTCATTTGATCGCTACGGTTTTTACAAAAATTAACGACACAAGACATCATAAAAATTCAAATTTTTTTCGCGGTACCGACTTTAGTGACGTTTACACAAATTATGGCTGACTATTAAGCCGGCCACACACGTAACGGTATACTTGCGCAAGTTTGACTTATTACGTATCTTTCATTAGCAACTGACAGCTAATTTGCACAATAATTGCTGTCTAATTACCAATTTCTATACAAATAAGCAATTAAACAACAATAATTGTGCAAATTTAGCTGTCAGTTGCTATTGAAAGATATGTAATAGGTCAAACTTGCGCAAGTATACCGTTACGTGTGTGGCCGGCATTAGTGTCTATGTGTGAGTACGGGCTATACGTACAGCGAACTGGCTGACTTTTGAGTGCCTCATTTGTTTGTTCTGGAGAGTCCGTCCATCCTTTTTTTGTTTTAGCCTGAGAAATGATAACAAGGCTCTGTGTTTCTAAGTTGAATTTATTTTCTTTTCCTAACTATAATCGTTAGCTTTGTCTTTGTCAGGAGTTTTAACGCCTAAGTCCTTGCCTACTTAGGCTGCGGTTCCTCTGAGGTGGAGCGGAGCAGAGCGGACACGAGCTGTTGCTGCGATTCGCCATTGAATGGAGAAGAGATGTGGATTTCAAGCCATGAAGCCATGTGATTGGTGAATCGCGGCACAGCTCTTCTCCACTCTGCTCCGCTTCGACTCAGTGGAACCGCAGCCAGCCTTACAAATCCATCGCCGCTACTAGTGTCGTTCAGTTAGTGAAACTTGTACTCAAAAGGTAATAAATATCAGTTAGAATATAAATATTGCATAATAACTGCATCACCCACGTAAAGTAACCAGATTTCCTCGCCTTGCGTCCGCGTGGGTTCACTAGTTTTTCTTTGACTTCAAATGTGGACCCTGGTTTTACAAGTTATTTCTTAGTTTTACTTAGTTAGGTAGGTATTAGTTTAGTTAATAATTTAGTGAGATAACAATTTATAGATTTACCGCAAAAAGAAAACATCAACTTAAACCTTATGGTAAGTACTAGGTACTTACTTTCAATAATGTTAGTATGTTTCAATGTTACGTCTCTAACTTACCTTGTCACTTAGTTGCATAGGTACCTACCTACCTTGTCGTTGCCTTCGCCGTCTCATTGTGGTGTTCGGATGAGTAGGTAGGTAGGTACTTTGTGGATGATAAATAATATATTCTATTAAATATGATATAGGTACCTACCTAGGTAGTACGAAAAAAAAAACACGTAGGTAAGGTACCTACGTGGGTACAATTACCTAGTTATCAATCAAGGGACAGAAAATTTCAGTTACAACTGTTGGTCCCAAAATTATGCCTTTACAACTAATCAAAACCCAAAATATCTAAGTAGTCGATTAACAGTAAGCACCATATTAACAACATTTATCTATCCGTAAGATTCCTCTTGTCTTTATTTTTGTAACCATTAAAGGATTTTGCTGCACCCCTACTGCTTAGGTAGGGTAAATACGCCATACTTCGGCCCCCCCCCAATCGTCGGCCGTCTGCACATTTTTATCTTGCGTTCGTTCCAAGGGTAATGAAATGGTAATTTTACTACTCGAATTGCAACCTAAGTTCATATTCTATACGCACAAACTGTCACTATCCTATTACGTTAACCGGTCTTCGCACACTGAGCGTCAGAAGCGATCGCGCCGTTGAAGAGTCAAGTTCTTAGTTAAAGTAGCTTACTTGATGTGAATACCCACGCTTCGGGGATTGATATTACAACGAAAAGACGTTTCTTTATTTTTGTTTTAAGCTTTGTTATCACTCAAAAGTTATTTTTACTATATTTTGACAACGTTTTTTCAAAGTTTTTCGTATTATTTTAAATGAAAAATAGGTGGCCTAGACCAGGGCCGAAGCCTTCAAAATTTGTAAAAAGTGAAAAAAAATTACAGTAGGATGAAACCAATTAGAAAAGGAAGGGAATATGATAAAAATTAAAGAAAAAATAAATTACGGTCGATCCGAGTTCGGGAAGGGGGGGAGGGGGGGGTTTTAAGGGTAAAAAATGGTTTATCTTGATTTCCAGCAAAACTACAAGTCCTATGGAAAAAAGTCAAATGGCAAAGTTGTAGGTAATAAAAAGATCTACAACTTTTGTATTTACACTTTTTTCACATAACCTAAAAATGTATGTGAAAAATCCAAAAAACCAAGTTTTTGGTTTTTTATTTTTATCTTTTTCAAAAATATTTTTTTTTTCACGAAATTTGGTGAAAACTTACCTTTTTATGTCCCAAATACGCTGTAATTTATTTGATTAAAAATATTAATTTTTTCACCTTATTTTGAATTAATATAAAAAAAACACCCTAATTTTCAATCGAAAATTCACCCGTCAAAATATCAACTTTTTTCAAAAAGTATGGGGGTTTTTTGTTCGTTGAAATCTCTACTTTCTGATGGTGTAAAAAAAATATCCATTACTATAGTAAATGTTCTCAGAAAATGCATAATCACTATGTACAATTTCATCAAAAAAATGACATTGCTTAATTTTTTTTTCAGTTTAAAGTTTATTTATTAAATTCGAATTACATTCATGTCATAGAAAATCTCACAAAATGATTCAGATGAAATTCTGGATGAAGAACCAATGCAGACTGGAAAAAATTGAAGCAATGATATTTTTTTGATGAAATTGTACATAGTGATTATGCATTTTCTGAGAACATTTACTATAGTAATGTATATTTTTTTTACACCATCAGAAAGTAGAGATTTCAACAAACAAAAAACCCCCATACATTTTGAAAAAAGCTGATATTTTGACGGGTGAATTTTCGATTGAAAATTAGGGTGTTTTTTTTATATTAATTCAAAATAAGGTGAAAAAATAAATATTTTTAATCAAATAAATTACAGCGTATTTGGGACATAAAAAGGTAAGTTTTCACCAAATTTCGTGAAAAAAAAAAATATTTTTGAAAAAGATAAAAATAAAAAACCAAAAACTTGTTTTTTTGGATTTTTCACATACATTTTGAGGTTATGTGAAAAAAGTGTAAATACAAAAGTTGTAGATCTTTTTATTACCTACAACTTTGCCATTTAACTTTTTTCCATAGGACTTGTAGTTTTGCTGGAAATCAAGATAAACCATTTTTTACCCTTAAGACCCCCCCTCCCCCCCTTCCCGAACTCGGATCGACCGTAATTTATTTTTTCTTTAATTTTTATCATATTCCCTTCCTTTTCTTATTAGTTTCATCCTACTATTATTTTTTTGGTTTTAAAAATTATCGGCCCTGGTCTAGCCGCCATTAGAATACCAGTTTCGGCTTAAAACCGAATTCTCGGCCGGGGCCGACTTAAAATAAATGCAGTCTGTTTTACAAATTCCAATTCTACCAATTCCATTGGTTTAATAGGAGTATTTGCAAAGCTTAATAGGTAAATAAATATATTTTACGTTTAGTCGCTAAATACCGGCCGGGGTGATATTAGTTGAATGTCGAGAAATGAGGCACACACAACAGGGGCCGACATTAAATATATTAAATATCGTAATGTCGGCCAGCCTCGAATTTGACCGCTACTATACAGGCTGATTACTTTTGTATTTTTTCATTGATTGTGTGGGTAGTCATTTTTAATTTATTTATCAAACTTATTTTCTTGAAATTGAATATATGTTATGTACCTACCGAATACAAAAATTTATTAACATTATAAATAGGTTAAGTTTCGATGTAGAAATTGACAGTATCGAAGACATATATTATATTATTCATGATAGCTAAAAATAGTTTGGGATACAATTGAAAAAAGTTTTTTGGAATTTGCTGGTTATCTATTAAACATAAGTTAGCGAAAAGGAAACTATCACTGTTATGATAGTCGTCTCAGCTGCTGCAGCTGGCCTACTTATAGCCCCGTTTTTTTTATTGTAATTTTTATTGCATATTATTTTTTATTATATTTATTGTGATGTTTAACTTAGTTATAATTATAGTTACTTTTAAACAAATACTCCTGCCAAAAAATGTGTGATATCATACTCCTGCCAAAATAAATCATGTTGATTATATTTTTCACTGTCTTAATTTTAAACACCCTATATCCGGCCGACGTTTAGGAAAAACACCGCCGACCATAGGCTGCGAACGGCCGACTTAAGGGTTTTTTCGCCTTCAACGCATCTAAACCTTAATCCTTTTTTATTTTAGTAGAAAAGTCAACTTTATGCCTAAAAATATAAAATAGATTTATCAACCTGTCTAAAACCGCAACACAAGCTATCCTTTGTTGCAAACTGGTGCAGCCAGAGCGTTCCAAAGTTAGAAAATCCGTAAGGGGGCCGACATTTAGCGTATTTACCCTACTGCTTTGGCTATGTCAAATTAAATATTCAAACATTATAAGTAGGTAGGTAGGTATGCGAATAAAAAATAAGTTTAAATACCCAAGTAGGTAATTAATTTCAATTCATTAAACAACAAGTCCATTGATCTGGTTTGCATGTGGTGATTACAGAATATTCCTATTTGCGTAACAGTATACAGTCTCGTCTAAGTCAAGCACAATAAAATGCTCGTAATCTTAGCTAGTGAAATGAAAATATTGTGTACCTACCTAGACCTAGACAACGTAGGTTTATTCTTAGCTAGAATAGAATCAATGTTAATAATGTGAAGTATACAAATAGAGAGCCGCGGATGTAATGTTAGCGAGTTGATGTTTAGGCAAAGATCTCTTGTAATCGTTGCGGTGATAATCACATACGAAAAGAGAGAGCTTCGGTTAATTTGTATGCTAAATACTGAAACATGTTCTAACTAAATGATAGTGTGTTCAATGAAAGTTGCTAACTGGGCACCACCTACGTGTAATACCTATGAGGTATAGCGTATACGGCACCTCTAAAACTGTTTCTATATTCCTACCTAGTAGGTACCTACCTACCTACTTAGATCATCTTCATCTGCGATCTTTATAATGGTGGTAGGTATGTTAACGTATTCTTCATGTTAGATCGCACAGTTTCTACTCACGTAAAGAGTTTTTAATGAGGGTTTCAATATGAGTTCAGAACTAGACCTTATATCGTGAGAGTTAATTTCAAATAATATTTCTGTATTACCGAACTTATTTATGCTGAATGAAACAAGTCTAATTTACATATTAATATAATTCGTTCTAAAACTAATTCATCCTTGCCACCAAACTCAAGTGGCTCCAATTGATTATTCGCCGAACAAAACGTAAATTTAACGATACTTTTTACGATAGTACAAGTCGTTTAAAACACATTTAACGAAAATAAGGTGTTACAACTATTCCCCGCAGTATATACCTATCATTATGTGAATCGTTGACACAGTAAGTAGTAATCGTGTTTTGCCAATAGGTTACAAAACACTAACAGAAAGACAATAGTTTATGATAAATAGACGCAAAAAGATCTAGAATTAATCTTAAAACAATACTTACTATACTCTCTCTTTTCTTACAAGTGGCTTAAGTATTGTTCGTTAAAAAAAAACTGTATTTACACAATACAGATTGTTTAAAACAAGAACGAAGAAGAATATCTGGAACACTCGTGTGTAGGTATTTTGCAAAACTAAACGCATAAGTATGTCCAAGAATTAGTTAAAACAAAAGAGAGATCATCTTTAGATCTCTTTATCTTAAAAGACAATGACGTAAAACGTGCCTATTTTTTCGTGTCAGGTAAAGTATTATGTTACAAGTTAAAAATATTACTGTAATTCGAGCTAGCTTTGAAAAAATGTTAGACAAAATAATTCTCCTTTAAAAGGTATTTCAGAGATGTACAGTCAAGACTAATTATCGTAACACTGTTTCGTAATTGGAAGCGAAAGACACCCACCTTAGTACTTAGGTCATTGATTATGTATTTTTCATTTAAATTACGTTATTGTTGAAACTATATACAAATCCTGGCTTGTTGGTCTAGTGGTTAATAACATTGACTGCTAAGCCGGAGGTCGTGGGTTCGATTTCCACCCAGGAAAAATCTTTATGTGATGAGCTCGATCATTTGTGTCTGGGTGTAATTTATCTATAATATGTATGTATTTAGAAATATATAAGTATGTTTATCAGTTGTCTGGTTGCCATAGTACAGGCTCTGCCTAGTTTGGGATCAGGTGGCCGTGTGTGAGCTGTCCCAAGATATTATTATTATTATACTCATTCATTGAATTATATCCGAAACAACTTCAGATATGATAATTTTATTATTTTTTGTGTATTCACATAATATATTCAATAAAATGTGAATCAGTATGTTTGGTAGGTATGACGTGAAATATGCCAGTTCTACGTTAAGATGAGCAATGGACTTTGAATACCAATCAATAATAGTCATAGCTGCAGGTGTCAAGCTGCATCACGTGTATAATATGTATCTTTACTTAGAATTATTAACCAATCACTTACCATTGCCTATTTAATCTATTTGTACAACTTAAGTCATCAATGCCCTTGAGATTCTCATTATTTTGTTCTGTAGTACGTCTTTATTACCATTATCAAAGTTCTTAAAGCACATATGTAATTAAACGTACAACACTGTTCTTATGTCATTATCAAGGTCTTTATCTATTAATGTTTTTGTTGTTGCCGAATGTCTTCAGCTAGCTTTTTCTCGCGGCGTCGCC
The DNA here is from genome assembly GCA_950381575.1 of Plusia festucae. Lineage (NCBI taxonomy): Eukaryota > Metazoa > Arthropoda > Insecta > Lepidoptera > Noctuidae > Plusia > Plusia festucae. Next base: position 12,418,100 of record OX494434.1, read on the forward strand.
CGCGTGGGCGTCGGTTATTGGTAAAAGTAAAGGCAATAAGGAGCATATTAAATCCTTCTTTTATAATTCTAATATTTGGACCAGTTTTTCAATTACCGCGTTCTACTAATCAAACACAGTATTCAGCTTTATGACATTAAGTATACTTAGTTTAGATTAAACGGTATTTTTTATGAAAAAAATCTTTCTAATATTGGTGGAAAGGTGGTGAAGAGAGCTCAGCCTCAGTCTTGCGAAAATTTAAATAGTATTTTTTTATGTTAGGCTATTAAAATATAAAGAACCTCGTCAGCGTTTGCTGAATTTCTTTATTTACAAGAGCTTTCTACTTAATCTTTGTCAGCTTGTTATGGGCCGCGCCCGTATCACTTAGTGTTCTGAACAAGTCGGGTAGCATACTCAGGCCCTTCAAAGACTGTCTGACCAACATCCGTCTACATTCTAAGTTATTTTTATCATATTAGGATCCAGGAATTTTTTAAACAATTTTATCGATCCATAATTATTATGTTTCTTAGTAGACAAGAATAGAATTGCCGTTATCAAACAGTTAACTCGTAAATACACAATTTTATTTTACAAACTAGGTTTTGCTCGGCGGCTCCGCCCGCGTGGTCGTCGATTATCTCGGTAAAAAGTAGCCTATAACCTTTCTCAATAAATGTGCTATCTAACATATACGATTTTTTTAAATCGAACCCACCACGTTCAACCAACAAACTAAATCTTCAGCTTTATAATATTAGTATACTTCTATATTGAAGAATGACAAATTTATTAAATAAGGTTTGCAGCTTTACATTTTATAGACCGCTTCAAGAATTGTTGTTATATCGGCGTGGTATTCCAAAATAGCGCATCACGAATTCGCGTTATTTAAATAGTTTGTTTACATTTTGCAAACGAGTATTAAGTGTACTTGCCAAACATACTAACTGCTGCTAATTAAAGGAATTGCATTAATAAAGTTTACGCAGACCTTTGTAATTTCAGCGATTTTTAGTAGGTACCTGCTCTTGTTATTGACTTTGATGCTGACGTAATAGAAATGTCAAGGTCAAGTAAATACGTAATGATCTTGAATATTTGATTATGAAGACTTTTTTGTTAAATATAGAGTAGTTACAAATTACCTAAATCCATACAATGTTAATATGATACATGTAAGTATAAAGAAAATACTTACGGTAGGTTTCACACCGTTATGAAATATCATAATCGTCGTGACTAAGACTTAAAGAGAATTATCTTCATCCTTCTATAATAAAACATGTTTGTAATGACAGTCCATAAATAATAACTGTCAAAACCTGTCAGGAATCAGAAACACTGGCAACATAAGGGAAACGGATTATTATCAGTTTCCTCACTGGAGCATGTAGTTAAATACTGTTTTTAACTATATTCAGGTCAACGAAGAAACCAGCAGAAAATGTCAGGTGTAACTGTTCTCTGATTTACTGTAGTTATATGTGTTTTAATTAATAATTAGTTTACACAAATCTGTACTTATACTATAAAGCTGAAGAGTTTGTTTGTTGAACTGTTTGAACGCGCTAATCTCAGGTACTAGTGGGCCGATTTGAAAAATTATTTCCCTTTTATTGAGGAAGGCGTTAGGCTAATTTGCTGCGGTAACCGACGCCCACACGGGCGGAGCCACGAGCAAAAGCTAGTGTTATAGTCTGAACTGTAATTTTTTATTGTTTATCTTTATACCTATATATAATTCTTCTGTGAGTGTGTATGTCACTGAACTCCTCCTAGACGGCTGGACCGATTATAATGAAATTTGCTGTGTGTCTTCAGGTGGATTCGAGGATGGTTTAGATTCACAATTTGGTCCAATTTGAAATGTTTTTTTGTTTAATTTTTATCATATTAACATCGTGATTATTGACATTAAAAACGAATAAACAATGCGGTAACCTTGGTAAAATTGGTAAGTAGGTAGTTGCTATGACGACCAAATTTCGTTGTTTTAGTAAGATTTACTATCCTCCAGATCCTCCTCCATAGAGGTTATTTAACAATTAAATAAACAAGGTTGTCAAAACTCCTTGCAATGATATTAAAACTGTTTTCTTCTTTAAATATCAGGCTCGCAGACTTTTGTTTTTTTTTTCGTTTTCTATTTGGTAGGTCTGAGAGTAGGTCGTAGGTTGTTTATGATAAACAGGATGGATTTTTTATTGCCACCAGAAAGAAAGAGAGAAAGTACTCTCAATACTGAAGAATAGCAAATTAGACTCAAAGAAAACATTCTTTTATTTTTTTAAAGAAATAAATCTGCATTAAATTGATGTTTGAAAATACGCTTTGCGGACCGGGAATCGAATGGGTTAAAATGCGAAAAACTAGCACCGTGTACTTTTTGGCATCAATCGATACCTATTATATACACATGATGTTTGTCGGGGATGAACTCCGAAACTACTGAACCGATTTTAATCAAATTTGCATACCGTGTGCAGTTTGATCCAACTTGAAATATAGGATAGCTTACATCACAAATATAAAAAAAAATTGAGACCGCGGGCGGAGCAGCGGGAAACAGCTAGTAGTTCATAAATTCTTTAAACGTTGTAAGAAGTTGTCAATACTTGTGATCAGGCTTTTATTGTTTTCTATTTTCTCCGCCGGTCGTGAAACAACTCTATTAGGTATAATGGATAGAAATATATAATAATTGCTCGTAATAAGGCGTATCGAATAGACTTGACGAGAGAAATTACATCAGCTTGCCTTAGTTGTAGCTCGAAATACTTTACGCTTGAAAGTCTACGTTGAAAGTCGTAATTGTATTTATTAGTGCTTATCGTTAAATCTGTTCTTAGATTAATCAGATTCATTAACATACTGGTTCAGCAAGCATTTCTTTTGTTACTAATTTATGGATCTGATTTCTGAATCAGATGCAATTGCGGTAAAAATTCTCAACTATATTTTTACTCAAACTTTTGTTTTTCAACTTACGCAACATCTCCTGTCAAGACGAATACCACATCAGTCTGCCCGTGACCATAACACCTTATATAAAAAAAAAACTATTTTTTTAATCTTAATCATGTCTGCCAGTTTTCGGTCCTCGGTATTTGATAATAATATTTCAAACGCATGTTCACAAAATATCGGATCAGCTTAAATAATTACTAGATGCCAAAATGCTATAATAAACATCATAGAGGTGGACAGAAAATAAAAGATTTTGAATCATAAGTGAGTAATTAACCCCTAACAACGAAAAAAAATCATTCGAAAAGAAAGCAATTACCCGTCCTATGTAATTTTTAGTTTATTCACCACAATAAAGTATTAAAAGAGTAATTTAACCTGAAGGTTTTTAATTTAAATATAAGCATGCAGTTTCAATATGTGTGGGTACATTTTCCTGTTTCATTTTATTGTGAATACACGTGTCTGTAAAGTTTTGTCATTAAACTTTATATAGAATCCCTGTTTTATTTAGTTATAGCAAAATACGAGTATAGCGACAGGTGCACCGTGTGCATCCGACCGTCATACGGATACGAGGGGACGATAACACAGCCTGGCGATTCCAGTTGACTGCCTGCTAATACACTAACTATACAAACTAATTCTCAACTTTATGATCACAGTAATAAAGACTATTACCGTTATTGTGTTCTATTATCTATGTGACATAGAAAGATGAAAAAACATTCCCGGGTTCAAAAATTTCCATTCAAACGTTGACTCGCAACGCAGGTACCATAACAAGTTCATGTGGGCGGATGAGTGTTAAAAAAAAAGTAAACAAACACCGGTATCGTTCCTAGCGTTATCGTTAAAAGCCATAACTGTTCCATGGAATGACCTCTATTTATTTTAATAACAGGCCTTATCTCACCCGACCCTTATTTTTCCGATACGTTGCTTCATTGCTCTCGATGGTCGTCGTGGCAAATTGACGTAAATTTAGCACCAAGGATGACTTCGAACGCACGTACCTAATATTCATGCGTATTTAAATATTTGCAAACACAATAGTTTTGTCGAACTTTAAACTTTACAATACATCATTCTTATTCGATTCAATACCCGGTCGTGATGCTAAGAATACTGATAGCTGCTACCCGACTGTGTGTGTTGAATACGAAACATAAGTGGTCTTGATGACTCGCATTGTGTTTTATTTTAGTCGGATAATAGCGACGAAATGAATTAGTATTCAGGTGGATACGAACTTCCTCCACTTTGGGCTTGTCTGGGCATGTCCTTTAATATTTACATAGGATGGCGACGTACTCGTATGTGGCTGGCCTACTTGTTAGCTATTCAGACGAAAAAGGCTTTCATCCCGACATTTTGTATTCTCGAATTCATGATTAACTAAACCGTAACATGGTTTGCGGTCATTTTATCCAGCGTAGCATTAATAATACAGAGATGAATATCTCATGTAAGTATAATGAATCAATATTTACAAAATATGTCGAATGCAATAACTTATTTGATTGTCGAAAGCATGAAACATGCTCACACACGCAAAACAATAAGCAATCAATTCAAAACTTTCATATTATGGCAAGCAACGCAGGCGTCTCTGAGATTATGAGATCATGAGAGATGAGAACGATGGACAATAAGTACGTCGTAGCGCCAAGCAACAGTCGCAAGAATATCATATACCTGTCCGTACTAAGATTACTTGAAGACTGTCTGTTTGTTACATTAACCCCAAGCTGGTTAAACTCACTTAGCATTACTAATCTGGGATAGTAATCAAATGTCTTGGTCCACTATAAGTAAATAAGACTTGTCTTGACCTTTGTCACTGTCTGAAATAATTTGTGTTCAAAACATCTTAAGACGGCTAAAAATAACATTATAGATCTTGAAAAATCACTGGCATCAAGCAAATCCATGATTAAAACCTAGTATTATAATGAAACTCATTATTTCTAACAGTTTGCGTGCAGACCACTCGTGGGAAGTGTATTGATTCAATTAAGAATATTAAATTAACTCCTCACTGCAGATCTGCGTCGGCGCACTTTATCGAGATCGAAATGCGCGTGAGTTTAAGTCTCGATTGGCAACAACACAAGAAGGATTATGTGCAGCCATCATGGCGTCATGTTCGTTTTATTAGTTGGACGTAAGTGGTTAATGCAATCACATCTTTATTACAGCAACAACGATGGTATGAGAAAAGCAAAATGTAAGATCGACCACGAATTACATCTGGTTTTTTCAATAAGTTTACACCAGCGTTTTTCTGTATTTGATGGAACATAATCCCTGTCTGCTGATAATATTTTTGGCACGACTGTCCTCCATTTTTGGAGTATATTGTTCGTTCATTAATCCTGTAATCGTGTTAATCAGAACGTTTCTTGAGATAATTATTAGCCATTATCCTCAATTTGTTCCTTCCAGAGTCACAATTGGCAATAAGTACCTAATGTCGCAATATATCACGGTTCACGGCCAAAGCCATTTTTCTACTTCGTTATTGGGTTAATTAGTATTTTATGTTAGAAATCGCTATGTAATAAGTGTCATTGCCCGCCCATAGCTGGTCAATTAATTTCGGTAATTGCTTACTGTCCATTTGGGTGGTATATTTAACATTATCAACGGAACATGATTACAATCTATCAAGTTTATGAACACCTATTTCTTTTAGACTGGAGTTTTAGTTTTATTTTTCTAGATCATAAAGTTCGTTGATGCCTTTGGTTTTTTTTTTTTAAAGATTACTAGCAATGTGGGTCGCACATTACTAGTAATCTCGTTAACCCCTCGTGCTAAGCTAAGATGCTTGTGTTACAAGTGGGTTCACGTCGGTAGTGTAATGGGTGGGATTCGAACCCGCAACCACATGATCGCTAGTCCGACGCCCTAGCCATTAAGCTACCGCTGCGATTTAAGTAGCGTAGTTGGCGAACACTATTGCTAGTATTTGCTAGCTAAACTCCAGTAATGTAATTGACTGCTGCAGAGGTGCGCCCGACGTTTTTAGTATTACAGGATCGATTTGTTAACGTCAGGCCCGGTGGCCCTTCCTTGACTTGCATTCATTTGAGTAAATGAAGAGTTGGAAATATTTCTTTGTCAACTTTTATAGTAGCATTCCTACCAGTAACGGTTTCAATTCCAATGTTGGTAAATTCAATTAGAAAATGTACATTAAAAAGTAGCTTTGAATCTTGTGAATCAAGTAAGTGAACCATTGAAAGAGACAGATATTGTACAATTCCTTAGTAGGTTCGTTCTTCAAATAGGTCAAACATGAATAATGCCAAGTACAAAGGCACTGCTTATTCCTAAGAAAATGTCTAAACAGTTACATGTCGGAAGTGTCTGCATGCTAATGTACAAACGATGAATATGTTATAGGTATGTATAGGTAACTTCTTTTTTAATGCAATACCAATTTTACCTTTTAAGGCATAATGCCAAGTTAGTGAAAGTTTAGCCCATCGCCGACTAGCCCTAAAAACCTGTTTCAACGAACTTTACGATTTACGGGTTATATCGAAATACCACAGATTTGATTCATAAACTTTATTTAACAAACAAGTCGTAGAATTATTATTATAAAATGCATTGATATCATGTGAGATGTGTTATCCAAATATATTGTACCTACTGCCAGTTTCGATTTCATCACCTCTGTAGTCAACAGTAGTGTTAGTCAACGTCGTAAGAAATTAATAAGTTGGTATCTTGAAATCTTTGCCACGTTTCCTAACGATATATTTGTAAATGGCGCTCTCAAACACCTGATTGTAGGCACGCACTTGCTACTAATCAATAAAGCAGGATTACTGGCTACCCCATTTTCAATAGGTACCCTCGCCCTTCCGTTTCCAAACATAATAAAGACCGACTCGCACATGGTACGTCTTACCAATCGTATTGATATTTCATCGCATTTCGACGGGTCGCAGTACTTCGTGGAACAGCTCTCGTGCGATCGAGAAGTTAAGAAATTGCATTGAAGTCAGTCGCAATTTTCGCTCAATTAAGCTATCAACGGTAACATCTCGTTCAAGTCTATACCATCGATTGTATACCTATGTGAAAATGTCTGAAATCAAAATTGGCACTTTATTAACTGACTGTGAAGCAATTGTAACTGGTTGTTAACCTCCTGTACACATAGAAACATTAAAGCTTTATTGCTTTTGTCGGATTTATAGATGTGAAATATCCGCAGAACGTGCCGTTTTGTTGATTGTAACATCCTTGATAAAATGGATGTAAACATCTCTGCTTCCTTTCCTCATCCTCCCTTCGACTTACAGGGGTCTGATAAGCATCTTACCCACACAAGTTCCTCTACGCATAAAAGCAAACCTAATATCGCCAATACTCAGTAAATAATAATTCTAGTAACCCTCAGCCCCTCTTATATCGCCCTTTACGTTTCGCCGCATCGAATGCTGCAGCGGCATCGTCACTGACCCACATTGCAGGTGTTAGAATAATTATATTTAAATCTATGTTAATTAAAACTTTTTTACAATTATATAAACTTAATTAAATAACCATTATTTAAAAACATATTTACAACATGTTTTAAACATAAATCATTGATAAAAACTTAAAAAAGTAATATCTGTAAGTATGGGAGTAGTGGGGGTTAAGTCTTATAAAGCGTTGCATCGCTAGTACAGATTCATTCGCCGCCCGACAGCGTTAGTGCTCGGATCTTGAGTTGCTAGTTGTGTGTAATCAAGATAAGTATTCCTTGTTATTTATTTCAATAAATTTATATACAATATAGTTAAATAGTTATAATGTATAAATATCAATATGTATGATACTTATTAATATTACGAATTAAAGAGTTTTCATTATTATGTCTGTGTTTAGTTGAACTACATAATTAAGTAATAAAAAGGTAGTAATATACACCTAAATACGTATATAAGGTGTTGGTCCTATCATAATGTTGCTAAATAAAGTCTATTTACTCTTCTTAATTACAAATACCATTTCTTTTTCTAATATCAGAGGTGGGATAACAAAATCCTCTCGCCCAGAATAATTAATAATTTATTTATGTACAGGTTATGGAGTCGACTGTTCTACTGGAAGGCTTGGTAAAAGCCATCCGCGAAGCAATTACAACAAATCAGCGGCATGATGACGTTGCGCTACCACTTTTCGACCCCGAAAAAAACGATAACGGTGCTGAAAGTTGGTGTAGAAGCATCGAAAAACTTGGCGCCGAGTTTAAATGGAGCAGTATCCAGCAGGCTGCCAAAGCGGGTAAGGCCCTACGGGGCTCTGCACTATCCTGGTTTGAAGCATGGGAACCAGAGACCGAAAGGTCATGGGAAGCCTTACGTAAAGACCTGGTAGATTTGTATCCCGAAAAGAAAAATCTTTCAGGTAAGTTATCAAAAGCTGTACTGTACACATCAGATTCCGCCGATACCTACGCTGAATACGCTAGGGAAAAGGTCAGATTGCTGCGTTCCACCAAGGTAGCTTTCACGGATTCACAATTAATTGAGCTTATTTGTGGTGGAATAAGTGAGGTCAATGTCAGGACGGCTAGTTTAAATAGCTCAGTCAGTACCATACCCGATTTAATAGCCTTATTCTCTACATATGAAAAGGCCTCTAGAAAAAGATCATTGGAGGAAGCTACAAAACCCGGACAATCTACTACTAATTATACTAAGCGTTTTAAACCCAACAATGAGGTAGGAAATAAGGAAGAAAAAAAGTGTTATACGTGTGGTAAGGGGGGACACCTCATGGCTCATTGCTTAAAAGGTGTTCAGTCCAGTAACAAGGAATCAAGTCAAAGGAATTTACAAACAATTAAAATAATCTGTTCTTTTTGTAAGAAAGAGGGTCATACGTTTGAAAAATGTTTTCACCGTGTTGCTTGTACGGTATGTAATAAAATGGGTCATTCTCCTGACAGATGTTTTTACCGTTTTCAAAAACACGAGGAAAACAAAGACGTTGGCGCTACAGACACTAAATGACTAGCAAAGAAATTAACAAAAATTTATATAAACAGTACTGAGATTGATTCCTTGTTAGACACTGGAGCCGACTGTAGTGTGATAAAAGATAGTATAGCCAGATGCCTTGGGTGTCCGCTTTACCCATGTTCATTAATTTTAGATGGAATAGGTCGCGGAAAGCTTCATGCTTTTGCCAAAGTATATGTTCCTGTTCAAATTAACGACTTAAGAATAGATTTAGAACTGTATGTTGCAAGGGATGAAGATTTCCGCTACGATTGTATAATTGGTCGCAATGTTGTTCAAGGTTCTGACGTAGCTATAGTTCATGATTTCTCGGGTACCAAGTTAGTGAAATTAAATAACCAGCCTGATTTATTTATTGGTTCAATTCTAAATCAGACCAAACCTACTGTTGATTTAAATTCTCTTGCTGAATCTCTCAGTCATCTAGAAAAATCGTTGCAAGATAGAATTATTACCATTTTTCAAAATTATCCCCGAATCTTACCTTCAGATGATCATATTAGTGCGGTGACAACGTGTCAACTCGATATCCGTTCGAAAACAAACAAAATCATTAATTATCGTCCTTATCGTTTGGCTCCAATAGAGAGAGAAAAGGTTAAGCAAATAATTGATGATTTACTAAAAAAGAAAATTATAAAAGAAAGTGAATCTGAATTCGCGAGTCCAGTTCTGCTCGTAAAAAAGAAGGATGGTAGTGACAGATTATGTATCGACTATAGAGCCCTTAATCAAAACATTGAAAAGGAACGTTATCCTCTTCCTCTTATCGAAGACCAAATCGATCGCCTAGGAAAAGCTAAATATTATACTTCCATAGATATGAAGAATGGTTTTTATCAGATCGCTATTTCACCACATTCCACAAAGTATACAGCTTTTATCACGCCAGACGGCCATTTTGAATTTTTGAAAATGCCTTTTGGAATATGTAATGGTCCATCAGTATTTCAAAAAGCTATAACGAGAGCAGTCAAGGACCTTAAATTCATTTTAGTTTATATCGATGACTTGTTGATACCATTTAGTACAATATCAGAGGGCATAGACTATTTAAATCAGACTCTTAATGCTTTAAGTAACGCAGGGTTTACAATCAACATAAAGAAATGTAAATTTTTCGAGACAAGTATCGAATATCTAGGCCGTATCATTTCTCATGAAGGTGTCAAGCCCAGTCCAAGAAAGGTGTCTGCTTTAGTAAATTCCCCAATTCCATCAAATACCCGGCAAGTAAGGCAATTTATGGGGCTTGCAAGTTATTTCAGACGTTTCATACCAGAATTTGCTTCCCGAACAGTCTCCATTACAAAACTTTTAAAGAATGATCAAAAGTGGGAGTGGGGATCTGAACAAGAAAATTCTCGTAACTATATTTTAAACTACTTAACTCATGATCCTTTATTAACTATTTTTGATCCAGATTTACCGACTGAACTACACACAGACGCTAGCGCAATAGGATTCGGTGCCATATTATTGCAAAAAAATAACTCCCTAAATAAAGTAGTCGCATATTTTAGTAAAAGAACGACCTCTTGCGAGTCCCGATATCACTCTTACGAACTGGAAACTCTTTCTGTGTACAATGCTCTGAAACATTTTCGTGTATACCTATTAGGCATTGATTTTAAAATTATTACCGATTGCAATGCGATAAAATCCACAGTTAACAAAAGGGATATTTCACCCAGAGTGGCACGATGGTGGACCTACATGCAGGATTTTTCTTTTGAGATTGTATACAGAAAGGGACAGTTCGTTAATCATGTCGACTATCTTAGTCGAAATCCAGAAGTTGATCAGAGTTCAAATGTTGCTCCACAATCATTAGCCCCTAAATCGACTCCCCCGGATTTTGGAGGCAATTCGATTAATCTAATAGATGATCCAAGATCCTGGTTAGAAATCGCTCAGGACAGAGACCCTGAAACTCAAGCCTTAATAGACAAAGTTCGAACAGGAGATTTGGATGCTAATCAATATGTGGTGCGAGACAATTTGTTATATTATAAGGCAGAACCATCTCCAGCAACCTCCCCTAAATTATATATTCCGAAAGGTAGTAGGCTAAGTGTCCTTCGTTTGTTCCATGACGAGAATTGCCATGTGGGCTATGATAAAACTTATAACAAACTATCAGAATACTTTTGGTTTCCAGGCATTTCCAGGTTTATAAAAAAATACATAGCTCACTGTCTCATTTGTGTTGCAAAGAAATCTCATCATGGACCAAAACAGGGTATGCTACACCCCATAGAAAAAACACCAGTACCTTTCCACACAGTACATCTAGATTGTACAGGACCCTTTCCGCAGTCTGATAATGGTCATAGGTATTTACTTATTATTGTAGACGGTTTTACAAAGTTTTGCATATTAAAACCATTAAAAACCATGGCTGCTGAAGAATTAGTCGATATTGTCCGAAATTCCCCCACTGACTTTGGTACACCATCCCTGATTGTCACCGATCGAGGAACAAATTTTTGTTCTCGACAAATGCGACAGTTATTTAATGAATGGCAAGCTAGACACCACATGATATCGACCGGTACCCCGCGTGGTAACGGTCAGGTAGAGCGATATGTCTCAACGGTTACAAATATGATAAGTGCTTCTTGTACTAATGAGTCAGACTGGCCGAACGTTTTATGGAAAGTCCAACTATCAATAAACACTACTATTCAGCAATCGACTGGGTTTTCCCCTATGAGACTACTAATCGGTAGAAACTGTAATATCCCATCCGTACAGGCTCGATTAGACGAAGTGATAAGTAATAATGATAGAGAAATTATAGATGTTACTGCCGACAGAGACTTGGCACAACAACGACTTAAAATCGTAGCTGATAAATTCAAGGAGCGTTTTGATCAGACCCGTAGAAACAATATTAATTATAGCATAGGCGACACTGTGTATGTTAATCAGGACCATAGACGACATGATAAATTATCAGCAAAATTTAAAGGGCCTTACGTAATAACAGGTATATTAGATAATGACAGATTTTTGTTAAGGGGTATTGGCAATTTTAGAAATATTACGGTTGCTAAAGAGAAACTTCGTCTATGGCCTGGTGAATGGGTTGAACAGAACGCCATTGTAGAAGACCACATTATATAGATTTTATGCAATTATTTCAATTATGTTGTATTATAAATACGTTGTGATTATTATGACCGATGAAAATGCCTTGGCTGTTGTCCGTCATTCACTGACTGCGGGTGATTCAGCTTCACCGACTGCGGGTGTTTGGTCGCACAAAGCAAGGTCTGATTATTGATTACTGTGATTATTACCGATTATATTGATGGCCAGTGATTATACTATGATTATTATATTATTATGGTTTATTATTATTATGTTATAATTATGATTAGGACATGGAAATTAAATTATTGCAGATGTCGCTCTTAGATTGATTCATACTGGATATGTACTTTGTTTTCAATTTTCGCCCTAAATGACCGTGTTAGAATACTATAACTGTACTTCGAGAACGAAGTACATGTCAGTATGGCCGTGTTAGAATAATTATATTTAAATCTATGTTAATTAAAACTTTTTTACAATTATATAAACTTAATTAAATAACCATTATTTAAAAACATATTTACAACATGTTTTAAACATAAATCATTGATAAAAACTTAAAAAAGTAATATCTGTAAGTATGGGAGTAGTGGGGGTTAAGTCTTATAAAGCGTTGCATCGCTAGTACAGATTCATTCGCCGCCCGACAGCGTTAGTGCTCGGATCTTGAGTTGCTAGTTGTGTGTAATCAAGATAAGTATTCCTTGTTATTTATTTCAATAAATTTATATACAATATAGTTAAATAGTTATAATGTATAAATATCAATATGTATGATACTTATTAATATTACGAATTAAAGAGTTTTCATTATTATGTCTGTGTTTAGTTGAACTACATAATTAAGTAATAAAAAGGTAGTAATATACACCTAAATACGTATATAAGGTGTTGGTCCTATCATAATGTTGCTAAATAAAGTCTATTTACTCTTCTTAATTACAAATACCATTTCTTTTTCTAATACAGGCGTAAACTCAAGGGAATACTTAACGTAGCAGGGTTGCTGATTCAATATGCATATTTTATGTTAATTACGATTTTCTGGACTGATTTTTTCCGGACCCTTTCCACGTTAATTCGAATATGGTAGGTCAACTCCTTAGCAGAAGTACAATACGTTCTGATGATGTCATGAAATGTTACTTTGGAACTTGAGACGATTGTGTACCGGTGTTTTTAAGTTATACAATAAAATTGCGATAGCAATTGTATCGTAGAGGTGCAAAATACAGATCTTAATATGAAAGACAACGAAGTAACTCAACTTTACTAAGCTATTGACTATTTGAGACGCTGTAGTCATACAATACGTAATAAAACCAGAAAGTATATCACGCCTATGTTGCCACATCACGAGTAGGTACAACACCTAATTTATAGCATTCGACTGTTTCCTTGATCTAAGATATAGAAAGGTAATATTTACTTTATTAAAATTATATTTTGCAGGTAGTATTGCCTTAATTTACGAATTAGATAAGTTTGTTAATATAATAATTCATCAAAAAAGTCCTAGTTATAATTTTCCTCATCGTATGTTTAATTATAATTAAATAAGTACAGTTGTTAGACATACATCATACATATTATATTCAATTAATTTTATTGGTATAAACATGACTTTTAGAACTGTTATTTTTGGCAGTCACGCAATGTGGTGAAATAGTGTGTCTAATTGAAATGAAGTGTTCCGTTCAAATAAACATTTTGCTGACTGCAAACTATCGTAGTCCAACCCATCCTGTTTTAATCTCTTACTAAGTTATAAGAAAGCACACCTATCACCAGTTCTCTAATTGGGATCTTAAGTAATCGGAACGTCGGTCACTCATTAATAATATCTTTTAACGATTAGATTTAAGCGACTCATGTTCAAGTGATCAATAAGCGCTTTATCAAATATGTGTTTTAACATGAAGTGCTTTCCCGTTATCAAGTACATACTTATGCTAGCAATTAAAACTGATCTTGAAGTGGCTAATGAGATCTCTTTCTGATGAAAGAAGATTCAGGCACAATTTTTATTTCACTGGTTGATTATTTTAGATCATTGGTTCTTAAATAGAAAAAGTTAGTACAAGCGTTAACGCGCTGATGGAATTTCTAAAACTTATGAAGGTGACAAATCTAAGTCATGACCTATCGAAAAGAATCGCATTTCCATACAATTCACCAAATTTTACCAATTTCTATCATCGTTAACGTTTGTAGAGTGTCACTTTTCTACAAGGCTGATACCGGACTAGCGAACCTAATGGATTTCCTAATCGCGAAAACCTCCATTAAAACCTAATGTACAAATTTTAATATAGTTCATTAATTTCCCCACTTGGGTCAAATTCTATCTTTAGGTGGGGAAAAACACTTGAATTATCATTAGTAAAATACGTATGGAGACAAACCGTTGTAACTTAAAATACCAACAACATTTCTCCAAACGTTTTGTCTCGGTGTGGTCTATCAATAGCTTGATAGCCCATAGCTTTAAGAACACGCTTATGTAATTGTGTTTTATGTTCACATCGAAAGCTTGTGTAATCTTTAGTTGGATTTAACGACTGTTAATAGTGCGTGTGTCCCATAAACTCTGCTTTGGTTTAGTATAGTCTCAAATGTGTTAGGTATGATTGATGTGAGATTGAACTTAGATTTGAGTTAAACTCAAATTATTGTTCGACTTATTGAGTTTCTATTAAGGGTTTTTCATGTGTCGGCGATCGTTCGTTTTTATTTTGACGTTATATTAATATATGCATTTAATTTTATATCTATTGAAGTTTAAATTTTCAAAACTTAATCAAAAGACATTCAGGAAAATTAATAATAATAATTTTTCGGGACACCTCACACACGGTCATCTGATCCCAAACTAGGCAAAGCCTGTACTATGGTGACCAGACAACTGATAAACATACTTATATATTATTTCTAAATACATACATATTATAGATAAATAACACCCAGACACAGAACAAATGTTTATCCTAGATGGGAATCGAACCCATGACCTCCGGACTTGCAGTCAGGGTTAGTAACCACTAGACCAACAGGTCTTGTATTTGGTATGTATTTGCAAATAATTTGTAATGGACTGGCCATTACAAATTATTTGCAAATACATACAATTTTATAGTTGAGTTATTATGGATCTTTCGCGACTATATCAGATAAGAATACTGAATTGTATCGTAGAACCTAGTCTTTTGTTAGGCAATGGTTTTGTAAGAACCACCATTGTGAATACGAAGGAGGCTTGGCTGAACTTTCGGTGCTTTTGTCTACAACCTAAAGGCTTCGTATATTATAAATGGGGTTACTCTTGTTAAAATAATGCCTATTCACGAGTTTGGCGACCCAAAAGACGAAGTATAAGGTGATTCAGACTATAACTCGGTGTTACATAGTATATCCTAAGTACTTTGGAGATAATAATATGGCCTCATTTTTTTGGAAATATTGATAAATCATAAACTACCTATTTGAAAGCTTATGCTTATATAAATGTCTTCAGAGTACTGTATCTTAGTTATCACACGCACATATACATCCATTATTTTGATTTCAATTTACACAATGACAATATTGTTTGTTTTGTATTACCACATAATCATTACGTAATGATAGTAACATAATTATAGAATTATAGTATTATTTATACAGCGTTCATCTATACATGACACAAATAGTAAACAAACCGACCTCGATTACAAATCACGATATTTCTCAAAAATCACACAATGAATGTTACCACAATTAGTTGTATATACTAGGCCAAACACTAACGCATCGATTTCCACGTTCAATCACTAAAAAACTAGTTTAAAAGTAGCAATAAATAGGAAAAATCGTAAATCTGACAATGGTCCGGACCACAGATTATTATGACGACATGTTAGTGTGACATTTGGTTGTAGAGATGGGTAAAAGTGAATAAAAGAACGATACCTATACAGACTCTTTATATTAATAGCAAAAAGTTTAAACTCTTTTCAAACTTGAAAATAAAACTACTTAAGGTCGATTTTGGTCCTCTAGTTTTGTTAAAATTATTTGTAAAACAATTAAATAGAATAAATATAATTATTTATTTAATTATTGATTATATATTTATTTAATTATTTATTTTATGGTAAATACATTTGACACCAGATCAGACTATGACATTGAAACTGTCATTAGTCTTGTCGCTTCGCATGCTGTCGTCCTTGGCCAAAAACAATGGTCAAAAACACAAGAGAATACCCGAAATGTACGAACATTTCGGGTATTCTCTTGTGTTTTTGATTTCTAACGATCGCCCTGGCTTTCTTTTTCACCTGTGTTTTTATCCTTGTTTACGTAGGTAAGTTTCGATTGTTTGTAACCCAAATGATGCGCGTTATGAAAAACTCACTGTAACACAATATATTATATATACAGGATTAATTTAAAAGGAGTGCGTATATTCAAAGAGGTAATCAGGTGCACCAAACTTCTTATTTCTTATTTGGAGAAACGACGCCCGCACTAAGGAATTTAATCCTAAAAACAATTTTTTAAAGATGCCTATGAAGTATAACTGGTCACGCGCGTACATAAGTACACGCACCCATTTTTTTATTTAGTTACTCATTAAATCATTGTCCATATTTTTATTTTTAATCCTTAATATTTATTATAAATGTGTTTTTATTAGGATAATGTCACCCCATAATTGAGTTAAAACATTAAATTGCTATCAAAACATTTTAATTAAATTATATCATTCACTGAATGAACATTGAAGTACAATTCTGAATAGATCACACAAAGTTTCCCATCACTAATTTTATTGACATTTCTTACATACGCCATATTTGTTTACATCTTTGGACTAGTATAAATGAACACGGTATAGACAGTATTCCTTAAATCGCTGACGCAGGCGGTCATGGCAATGAAATTAGTTAGTATGATGTCATTAACCTCCAAATAATAATAAACCTTTGTCTTACCAAGTCAATGCTAATAAGTGAATCATCAACCCTTTAAGACGTAGACCTTGGCTATTTTCTGACGTCACGTCCTCTTCGTGAGACGGAACTGCGCTTCCTTCACTTTCCGGTCGGTTGCGTTGTTCCCTAGCCACCATCATACGAGGAGAAAAGCTATTGTTTCAAGCCATTGTCCCTACGAGGTGTCGCACCATAAAATTGCTAGTTCGTGTTCCTTGAGATTCGATTTGCTAACGAAATTGTGTAATGTGTATAAGTTGTTGTGTTAACTGTACGCGCGCACGCTTTACTGATGGTTTATCAGTAATATAAGCTTAGATATTGGTCTGACTGGATGCCGAAGGCGGAGGACTGGGTGTTGTGGCGCAACTTGGTAGAGGCCTATGTCCAGCAGTGGACCGCCATATGCTTAGTTGATCGAATTGATTGACAAATAGAATGACCATGCTGTTTTTTTCTTTAGTATTTGGTAATTAATTTTATTATATCTTTGAAACATGGATGAAACAATAAACAACCATCAATTGTATAACAACAAAATAGTTCATTGAAGAATGTAATGAAAGTCAAAATACGTTTCTGTAACAGCATCAGTCATGCTAATCTTGGCAGAGTACTGGCACAAATTCAGGTCACATACTATATCTATTTAGCCGACTCTTTCAAGAATATGCCGGACATGTGTTCTTACTTTTATGCTATACATGTGCCGAAATTCTGTGTATTGTTTTTATTGTCCTAGAAATTGTATTAATAGCTACAGAACTCTTTTAAAAGTCACTGTCGAAAGGTTACTATAGAATCTATAGTAACCGTCTATAGATATAGTCCGACCTATAGAATCTATAGTATAGCTATAGATCAATCAATAAATACATACCTAGCAAAAAGTATGAAATATTACTTTAATTTGGTTATAACGGTAATGCATTTCCAATGTTTTAATACCACATGTGATAAATTCTTTTTAATTTTAACGCTTTTATAATTTTCTGTATTGTAACCGCTGTTTATGAATGTCCCCCTACACAATACACACTCAAAACTTGTCACGAAACTTAAGTATCAAACGGATTCGTCGCGTGCCCTCTGCCTTGCTGTTATTACAGTTCTCCGCTGCGCGGGCGCATGTCACGAGGGGGACCTCACACGTGCCCCATTATGAATTCAAATCATCTTTAAACAAAACGAACAAACATTATGTTACAAGATTACGGGTCAGGATGTGCCTTTTTTAATGAATATTAGGTATTACTATCACACAGCCATGGTTTACAAATGAAAATAAATGTAGATTTATGTTTATAACAAATTCTTATTTAATGTTAGCACGTAGAACACAATAATGCGTTGCAAACTAAAAATCATAAAACTCTGCTTCAAATAAACAGTGCGAAGCTGGTTTTATAGCCTCCTCTTCATATCGATCGAAGTTGGTAGTATCACCCGGACCCCTGTATTTTGGGACAAATGGTGGTAGTGTACGACAGTTCAGTATTGATTCCCATTCGATGCCCTTAAACCACCTGTGATTTTTATAATCCATTACACCATTTTTCATTACACCGTAACGGTGGCTAATATCGACTTGGAGGATATTTCGTATTAGGTCTCTTAAGTCGCTGTTAAAACTCGACGGGCATCTATATTTTCCACCTACAATTTTCTCATATGTCTTCATAGGTTCATTAGCGTAGAAAGGTGGGTAACCAGCGTTCATTTCGAAAAGTAATACACCAAATGACCACCAGTCTACCGAAAACCCGTAACCTTTACTTAAAATAAGTTCCGGAGCCAAGTATTCGGGTGTTCCACACAAAGTCCATGTTCGGCCTTGCAATATCTTACAAAATCCAAAATCAGTAATTTTCAGGTACCCAGTTTTATCAATCAGAATGTTTTCAGGCTTCAAGTCGCGGTAAACTAGGTTACAAAAATGCAGGTACTCCAAGGCCAACACTACTTGGCTTGCATAAAATTTTGCTAGAGGCTCATCGAACTTACCCATTCGCCGAAGATGGGTGAACATTTCACCGCCTGGCACGAATGGCATAATAAAATAGATGTAACTGTTGTCCTTGAAACTGAACTCCATGCAAACCGTGAACGGGAACCTGATCGCTTCTAGAATGCGCTTTTCGTAGAGCGTGTGTTCAACCTGTTTCATCTTCACAATTTTTTCTTTTTCTAATACTTTCATTGCGTACAATTTATAACTTTTTGAATGCTTTAATAACACTACTCTGCCAAAAGCTCCTGTACCTAGGGTTTTTACTCGTTCCAGTTCACTAAAGTCCGTGTTTAGTTTTGCTCTCTTGCACCAATTCTCATCGAAATCATTTTTTAACTTCTTCAGATATTTAGTATATTGTTGTTGCTGTTGTTCTGTGTATCCATCGCGGACTTCAACATCCGATCTGTAAGTTGTATCCTTTGAGGATCCGACACCTTTACGCGAGTACATTTTTCCTTAGAAATTAATTTACGTTTGATATAATAATATGATGTCAACTATTTTCACCATAACCATCGCGATTGTATTTTTTCATAAAAAATTATGACGAAAATGGTCGTCTGTATTGCCAGGAAATTTGTAATTTCCTTTCAGAATTTCGACGGGAACCGAGGATATGTTTATGTTTTAACGAGATCGAAAGTTCGGGAGGGTGCCGGGGGCACGGGACGAGGGGTGAACGAACTGACTGAGGGGGATAGGTGGAATCAGCTGTGTTTAGGGGTGACACGCCATGCCGCCGACAGCCGGTCGCCGTCCCGACCGGCTTATTGATCAGACGGCACGTGTAACGTGCATTGCTGCAGAACCTGACAAACTACACTGATTTCTACGACATTTGCCTTAAATAGCTGCCTTTCGCCCACACATAAAAGGTTTCTGAAACCAACATCATGCTTTCAACCTTTCGATTCATAATCGCATTATATGGTAGGTAATACATAGAAGTACTTGCCTAATTATCCATTGCCACTGGTCTAGATGTGTAATAGGTTTACCTAAAATAACAGGTTTACCTGCAAAAATAAAACTTAATGTGGTGTAACTGCATTACTGCATACCACATACGATCAACTTTATAAGAACTAAAGAACATTTTTTAGTATTATTTATAATCCAGTACTTATATTATTGCCTATTACACCGTTACCAACACTCTCTGTTATTGCTGCCTTCCTTAGATAGTTATAGTTAGATTATGCCTTATTAGGTATCATTAAGGTCAAAATCCGACAGTACAATCGCAAAAAAACTATCGTTCGTTATAATACCGTTATCAAGCGAAGCGTACTCGCTCGTATGAGTATTCTACACTCAATTTTTACAAGTATGACGCATGCACCCATATTTCAAATTATGCCTGCTGTTAAAGTGACGGTATATCCGATCCACATTCTTAGAATACGTGATTCTTCAACAGATATTTTATTACAGCACAGTATTGTTACGAAAATATATTTTAGCATGTCCACCAATTCAGATTACCATTTTCAAACGCCCTTTTTCAGTTTCTTTACAGTTTCTTTCCTATTAACTTTTATAAGAATGGCATTAAATACCTATGTAGTTCTAGGGGCAGTGATCGATTGATACTACTTAGATGTAGTTACCGTACATTTTTTTTATATGTTAACAGAATGTAGGTTCTGTTTTGAAAATCAAAAGAGTGTTATCTACGCAGTAGTGATTTATTTCCATAAGTAGAATTAATTTAATTTAACATGTACATTTATTTATACAACTTTGGGTCGTTAGAGCTCATAATTGAAGCGATGATGGACTCCATAGGAATCCTCAAGTAATTGAGTAAAATATTATTATTATATTGTCACCCGCAATGTCCACAAGTGTACCGACCCTGATTAATTAGGTGTAAGTACTAGCATTCTTGTACATGTTGGGTCATCTCATTTGCATTGTTCGAGTGATTTGTTATTCAATCTAAACCTTTGTCACTGTACACTATGCCAGTACATGTTAACGGGTATCGCGACCGTATTGCCACATCAATTCATGGCGACCAAGCTTTCGATTAATAGCTTAACCCGTCGGTTGAGACTGTCTTGTTTCGGTAACATGTTTAACACTAAGAAATAACGTTTTGTTTTTAAACCTCTTGGGTGTTTAATAGTTTTACGCTGGATGACTCTATAGTATGATGTAATTTAACCTCTGTTATGATAGGATGTGTGTTATAATCAAGATTGCTAACCAAGGCCAAGGCTCGCACTGATTGCTGTACGTGATCAACTTGTGTTAAATTTGAATTTATTTTTTGTTTTAAAGCCGTTTAGCAGTCAGGAATGAAATTTATCGCCGGCATCGAGAAGAACTTGAAGGCTACAGGAAATTACCTTACGTGGAATCTATTGAGTAACATAAATGGAGAAATGCAAATGATTAAGTCAAACCCGTATTGCTTATTTGATTACGTGACAGAGACATGAAGCTAATGTTCTATATGCTTTGATTGAATAACCCAATAAAAATAGACTAACTGACCATTTTGGTATTGTTGCAATAGTGATAGCCAAACCTTTGTAAACCGGTTGAGATTTATACGACTCGGTCGCCGGTCAAGGTTGCTGAGGCCCGCAGTTCGCAGCGCATGTATCAGTAAATTGGCACCTCACCAGATATTCAATCTATGCAATAAGTATATTTTGTGTATATACCAAGTGTCGCTAAAGTATACCGCAAATGGCTTTAAGTGGCACTAGATAGGTCTCAATTAGTTAGGATTGTTCTCTAGGCCAAACAACTATTATAGTGACAAATATAAAGTCGTGACGAGAAGATCTTATTTGTAGATGATATTTGTGTAGTGGGCAGGATGAAGAAAATGGTTACAAAAAGGAAGTCAACGGAAACGTTAAGGACAAGATTTTGTTTATTTACCCTTTTTTGGTATCCGGCATTTTTAAAGGACTTACAGGAAAAGCACGTAAGATAGCGAAACGAAGCTCGTTAGCAATGCCACGTGGTAATGACGGTTATTTTTCGAGGACACTAACCAACATAAAAACTAGATTGCAAACTCGTTCCCAGCAATTCGGTGCCAACCAGTTCGCTAAATATTCATCGCTTGCTAATTTCGTACATGTTTTGTGTTTAAAACCGATATACGGAGACGTACGTAAACAGTGAAAGTGAATAAAAAAACGCGAGATATTTTTGTACCAGAACGTAAAAATACTATACGTATTACCTCAGGCGTCTATAAATCGACGATACAAGCCAAGTTGCGAAATCTGGAGTTGAATAATGAGGGTAAGATATTCGTGATCGTTAAACTGGTATAATGATACGACCTTCAGTGCAATGATCTGACTTTTTGTTGTTCATTCTGGTTTCTTCTATCTGACTATTGATATATTACGTAAACAAAATGTGGTTCGACAATGTTAGCGACTAAAAGGTTTCGACATTATCAAGGGTATCAGTTGACATGGATCAATGTTTACCAGAGATAATGTCTACCTGGAAGGCACTACCAACGTTAATGTTCATCGCCGATAGCTTACCTATATCGAGTATCTCATTAATCAGTATTATGTCAACACACGTGCCTAGAGTTTCAATCTCTCAAAATATTTTTCGCTGTGCTATTTTGATCCAACCTCTGTCATTTACATTGTCAGCCAAAAGTTCACGGTCGTTCTGTTGTGCCACATTACCTAATGGCCTTTAGCTGACAGCCCTTCCATCGTCACATGGAAATAGCTTACCTTTTGTGTAAAAATATACCCTATCCCTGGTAGGCGACATTTTCCCTTACTCAAATGTCCTGTGTTGGCAGAGCTGGGACGGTAATTACCCTTCTATTATAATTAAGCTTCGAGATGGCACCGGTAACTCTTTTATCTAGTAATTTCATTTAATATTAACCTAGGTTCACGTTGAAATCTTAAATTGGAAAATGAAATTTTCATACAATGTGACAGGTCACGTGACTTATGTTTGTATAAAAAGTTGATTTTTATTTTTAAGATTTCTACCCATGTTCCTTGGGAAGAGTGGTTCAGTTTTATGCACATGATTAACTCGTAAGATAAATTATTTATCCTCTTAAAATAATCTTACTAACTTATCCTTTTAAAATAATTTTGTATAATTTTTATTTAATTCTTTGATATTTCCAGCATACCAACATAAATGTATGGTGTTCTGGCATAACATAGCGGAGTGTTATCTGTAAGAACAAAATAAAAGTCATTTCACAGGATATTTCTGACGAAAAATACAATTATAATACAATGAAATAGTCCATTGAAATGTTACATTTTTTAGGCCTAACCTTGCGTTTCTTAGAGGACGCAATTTTATTTTTTTGATGTGTAGGGAGGGTCAGTGTAAAGCTAAAACCAAGTTTGTGGGGTCGCCACCCTTGTCCCCCGGCTGCCATCTTGAAAATAGGGGTCCAATTGGTTTTTGCGATATATCTCTTAAACTATTCATCGGATAAAAGAAATTTTCTAACATTTTTTGTTGCAAATAATATTCTCTACAACTTTGGTTCAGTAACTTTTTGTCTTAGAACTATAAATAAAAAAGTTATAAGCGAAAATGTTCAGAAATTCGAGATTTTTTTTATATTTTTCGATATAACTTTTTTTTTACCATTTTAAGAAATAATTATATAAGACCATTTTTGTAGATCGTTTTTTAAGGAACAACTTTCATAAACAACATTTTTTTATTAAGTTAATAGCTAAGGTTTTACAACGCTCCCAAGTGAGTACCTACTATTTTTCAGTACTCTTAACTATACACATATTATACGTCTGTACTAATAATGTGTCATCAGTTATTGTTTATTTTGTTATTATATTATTAATAGTTAATTATTGACTGTTTTCCACTCCATTACAGAATTTTACAATTATTGATTTTGAAAATAATTTGAAATCTGATGGCCGTTACCGAGAATACTGTAATAAAGATGATAATTCTCTTCACAAAAGCAAGACCTCCAAGGCAGTGACAAAAAGTACTTTTAATTTATCTTCACTTCCTCCAACACAAGACACAGCTCGCTTCCATACTTTCCGAGTCTACCATCAGGTCCAGTCGTAGCTTGGTAACAATAATGATCCTGAAGACTGGGGCTGAAAAAAATGTGGAAAATTATTGATGCCTGTGCAGAGCTCTAAACCTCCAGCACCCCCTGAGCTTCTAAAACTGATCTTTTGCAAATGCAAAGGAAACTGTTGAGCAATGTGTGGATGTCAAAAAGCAGGGTTGAAATGTTCTGCAGTGTGCTTCTATTGTTCTGGAGAGACTTGCTGTAATGGGGCTTTCAGAATTAATTAATGAAAATGAGTTTGATGATGAACCGCCGACATTACACATCACACCCCTTCCTTCTCCAGTTCTCCCACAAATATTTAACACAGAAAGCCGATCAGATACTGAGCCGCAGCCTTGTCCATCGAAAATACTAAGGACGGAATAATTGAAATTTAGAAAATCACCGTGGATTATGCCTATTGGCGATACCACATAAAAAACACGCGATTCCAGACTCTACCTCTTGAGTGGTGGGGAAAAGAGTCAATAATTAACTATTAATAATATTGCTAAAAAATAATTTAAAAAATTATAATAACAAAATAAACAATAATAATAATATCATGGGACAAGCTCACACACGGCTATCTGATCCCAAACTAGGCAGAGCCTGTACCATGGTAACCAGACAACTGATAAACATACTTATATATTTCTAAATACATACATATTTATAGATAAATAACACCCAGACACAGAACAAATGATCGTGATCATCACACAAAGATTTGTCCTGGGTGGGAATCGAACCCACGACCTCCGGCTTAGCAGTCAGGGTCACTAACCACTAGACCAACAGGCCCGTCACAATAACTGATGACACATTATTAGTACAGACGTATAATATGTGTATAGTTAAGAGTACTGAAAAATAGTAGGTACTCACTTCGGAGCGCTGTAAAACCTTAGCTATCGACTTAATAAAAAAATGTTGTATATAAAAGTTGTTCCTTAAAAACCGATCTACAAAAATGGTCTGATATAATTATATCGTAAAATGATAAAAAAAAGTTATATCGAAAAATATAAAAAAAATCTCGAATTTCTGAACATTTTCGCTTATAACTTTTTTATTTATAGTTCTACGACAAAAAGTTACTGAACCAAAGTTGTAGAAAATATTATTTGCAACAAAAAATGTTAAAAAAAATCTTTTATCCGATGAATAGTTTAAGAGATAAAGTGCAAAAACCATTTGGACCCCTATTTTCAAGATGGCGGCCGTGGGACAAGGGTGGCGACCCCACAAACTTGGTTTTAGCTTTACACTGACCCCCCCTACACATCAAAAAAATAAAATTGCGTCCTCTAAAAAACGCAACCCCAAATGTAACTTTTCAATAGACTAAAAGTTAGTACGATGTGACTCAAAATATTTAAATAGTACCTACCGTGATAACAGCTGTTAAACGATAAAATTACGTCACGGGAATTATCGCGAACATGCATTTACCTTGTAAGGCTTGACGTTTCGACCGAGTTGCAAACATACTGCTTTTAACGCGATAGTTTAAAAGTTAGTATAGTTGTTACACAAACTGAACAGTTACCTTACATACGTAGATGTTTTAATCCTAAATCTCTCATCACAGTAACTAATCCTGTACTTATTCTTTACACGTCTTTACGCAAGAATGCCTAACTTACGCTTCATGGAAAAGCTTTTGATCATAAACATCTTGTCAGTATCCATCAATAAACTGTTATTTTGATCTGCGGTGGCTGATGTCTGTGCTCCAGTTAGTTAGCAAACGTCTCATCTAAATATGATTACATCATGTGAACTGCATACATTGTTGCTCTTGAATTTATTTTTATTTTCTGTAGGTATCAACTGCGTCGAGCCCTTTGATGTCCCTCGATTAGTTCGCTCTGCGTGATACTTTACGCTTAATAATTTCTCATCAAACACGTTAGTGATTAATTATAACCAGGCAATACTCAACATATAATATTACAAGTATTTTGTTAAGTAAAATTTACAGGTTAAAGTTTTGGTCATTTAACTTAATTAAATGCCGAAAGATTATTAATCTTAGCTATGCAAAGTATAATATTCAAAAGTAGTTCCACAGATGTTCACTATGAATGAGTAAGATGATTCATAAGCTCGTAACATTCAAGAAGTATTCACAGTTTAGCCATCATGACTATATCGTCTTGTATTTAAGACAATAGAGCGATTTTAAATTATCTAGGCATCAAATGGTAGCCAAAGTCATGGCAGGAATAACTAGATCCTGTTGTTTACTTGACGATATTGGTATTTATAAACAAAAAATTAGTAACTTGGCGTAGGTTATCCTATTTCTTTGAAGGTTCAAAGGGCTGGACCATGGTTACTTGACCAAAAAAAACTATAATTAACGTGGCATAATAAAAGAAAATTATGAATAGGCCCATAACATAGATTTTACAAGTGCTCGAGGAGTCCAATCAACGAAGGTTAAGTGATTTTTTTTTAATAAACGTTACTGTTATGCCGATTATAGTCTGTATTATTGTAAGATCGATAAAATTATATTACGTCTTTATTATTAGATACCCATACTCACACGAGTGTTGGCTAGTGTTTACATAACATCATCTTAGTTTATTAGTATAATCGTATCAGCAGGGTAGTGAGTCTACGGAGTCGTATCGTTTCAGCTGTGAACGTTCGCCATGACTCATAAGTCTTGTAACGAGCACGTTGTATTTATGACAGCCGCCGGAAACTCTAGAGTCTAGGATATGATCACTGAATACCAGGACTTGAGTGTTGTCCTCGCATTTATTATGTCTCGCGTTGGCCTCAATTGCTCTGGATTTGTTTATGCGTCTGCAAACGTTGATAAATTGTTATTCTTTCGAGATTATACTGTTCTGATTAATTGCGTGAGAGAGTAAAATATTCTTTCTGGCACGTCATTCATCTTTGTAAGACATGAAACTCTATAGTTTGAAATTCCATTGTGATTCTTGTAGTATTTTTGGGTTATAAGACCGGCCTATAAATGTCCCAATGCTAGGCACAGGCCTCTTCCCATATAGAGAAGGAATGAGCATTGATCACCACGCATTAGAATCCAGGTTTCCTTACGATGTCAATGGTGTCTTAGAATATTTAAGAAAGTATGTATCTAACTTTGAAAAAGTCACATTGTTACTTGCCCGGGTTTGAAACTGCAGCCATGTGCTTACGAATCCGGTCATTTTATCGCTAGGCCACGACGACATTACATTTTTGGTTTAACAAGTAATAAAGATTTTCATTAAATTCAACTAACTTACTAGTATTTCGGTTATTTTGAGTTTGCGCACACGGCACACCTCATAATATTTTCACGACCTAATCAAAACTTATTATCTTTTATGTAAATTGCTCCCGAACGTCGGCGTGGGCTTATAATTACGAATAGCAAGGAGTCTGAGAGCTAAAACTTTCATCAAGTCTCAGGTAGTTAGTGTCATGTTCATTGTTGAAAGGCCTGCCTGTAGTCATTAATGCTTAGAAGACCTCCTTTTGTCAACGCCTACGCTGTCTGTCAGCGACGAAAGGAGCTTTTATTCTTAGGCTTTACATGGGAACAAGCCTTGATGAACTTCGTCTTTCTTGTGTTGAAGGATTTATTTGAAAGCCTCATTGTTTACGCTATAAAAGAAAAAGTTTTTATTGATAAATTTAATAACTTTTGTTTATCAAAAGATAAAGGTATTATGTATCTGGTTGGTATTTCTATTGTTAACAGATTAATCATAATATTGAAGTGGTGTTAAATAAAGTAGTTAAAGGTTTATTTCTAATCATGATCGTACGTAATATGTGAACAGTTGATCATTTGTAATTTTATACACCAACGTAACTTGTCTACTTAGTTCTAAGGTTGTTTGCGGCTTTAAAGCTATAAATAGATTATTTATTGCTCACTATATACAGCAAGGATATAATACTTCCAGTAAATGTAAATATTAAATTATACTTATTCACATTTAGGTACTATGTGTCTCGTATTCTCTGTGGAGTTATTTTGGACAACTGTGTAAAGTTAAACGAATAGTTTATTATCAAATGGACGCGTTTCGTGACAATTATATTATATCAATGTGAAGACAACCTACTTTCCCAAAACTACGGTTTACTATTCTCTGGAGTGTTTCCATTAAGTATATTACCTGGGCGTATTATCAGTATTCGAAAAAATTAGGTCGTTTAAACACGGTATCATTAGTGATATATTAACGCACTTATTGTATAGTGCCCTAAAGACAGGCGGTACTCATTGACATGACTAATTAGACACTATTAACTAGTTCGTGGTAATAAATCGAAGTGTTTTATTGTGATAACAAAACTTTGTTTAACGTCGTGATTATATTTAATTTCTTGTCTATTGGAAAGATAAAGCCTATGAGCATATTAAAAATTGTATTGTATGTATGTTGTTAAGTTTATAAGCTTCTTATGTTTATACTTAAGTTTTGTTCAAAAAAATTACTTCTTTAGCTATGGCTTCCTAAGCTCATCCTACACCCGTCATCCAATTATTGTAAGGATTTTAATATAGTAGGAACCAAAGGAAAACGTTAAAATTATTCAGAAGGAAAAGTTAAACGAAATGTATTGGACAGTTCTCTCGAAACTGAGTTAAAACCAGTTTTGGTGTAGTCTCGAGTTCTCGACCCATTGATTGTTGACACACATTTTTTTGAGGCGGTGTATGATTCAACAGTAGATACGAAATGTTTATATATATTATCTATAGTTCTTTATCAACAATACATTCACTATTACGATGGTAGTATTTATAGACTATATAACATACACGTATGTCATTAAAAAAATACTTAAAAATAGTATCGAAACAATTGTACAAAATACGGCTTGCTTATTTTAGAAAAGAAAATGCCTCCATTCTTTCTTACTTTGTTTTATGTGGCATCGGATTCTTGGATCAGACCAAGTCGTCTGATCCAAGAACCCGAAATGCGAGAGAGCAAGTTTTGGCATTATTGCTACATGCTTGAAACTCCCTAAGCCTTTTCGCTTCTTACTAATTTAACAGATCTTTTTATTTTGCTTTATAGTTACGTGTTAATTATACCCCTTTGTTTTTTGGTAAACATACATTATTTTCACTCGCATATGTCGAGTGCTCTCAAAAGCCTGTGCTACAGCAATTTGTCATTCGTTGGGGCGTAACCCGGCTGTTACAAACGCACCCTTTTAGCAAAAACTTGGGATTACAGCTAGCAAAAAAAGCTGCATGGAAAATGTCACAAAATAATATTCAGCAGACACGTTTTTTGTAGGAACTTGTTAAACGTTTTGAGATAAACTTATGTTCCACTTGACTGAAACAGATGTTTTTTATTTATCCAGCTGATACTCTATCTGTCAGTCACAAGTTCACAACTGTTAAGACCGTTAAATAAATCGTGAAATGAGTTCAGAGCTATGATATGTTGTATGTAACTACTCGGGATTAGATTACGTTAGTTGCGCCCATTGAGCGGAATTGAATTGTTGTCAGTATCTTAGTTCAAATCGATTAGTTTTGCTGGCGCTTCCTAATCGACCCCTAAAATCGATTGACACATTAAATTAGAAATGAAATATTTCAATTTAACGCATTCGTTTTTATAACATCAGTAAAACCATCATTCTTTGGCCAGTTATCTTGTTTAGTTATGATATTGATAGAGTTTGGCAAGAGCTTAAAATCCTCGAACTAATTACAATATTAATAAACAAAATTTGGTTTTAACTCGCACTAATAGTTATACTTAATACGAATCCAACAATCCCGTTATTGGAATTGGTTGAATAATTTTGATAACAAATAAAACCGTCTCTCAAAGTGGTCGTATATTTATGCTTTTTGTACAATCATATTTTTAATAAGACATCTATTTATTGAATTTCATTCTTAAAATGAAACTACTTTATTTAAAACGGATTCTATCGCGGTTTTATTTTGATTTTAGTTCCCGACGTTTCGACGCCTTTGCAGGTGTCATGGTCACGGGCCGACTGAGTTGGTATTTGTCTTGACAGGGGTATATATAGTGTTGCTCGTTGCTCGTTCTACCTTCATTTATTAATTATTTTTGTTCCGACCTACGCAATATGAGCTCACTGTGTCTTGAAGTCTTGCAGCGCTGCTCTTGGGTTTGGTTTTAATTTTGTGAATTATTGGGTCCCAAGTAGGTGATATCTTCCAGCCATCTTCTCTATTGAAATTAGGATGTTTTTTAATCTCAATAGCCTCACGAAACATCCTTGGTAGGAATTTGGATTCTTTAGCGAGGATCTGTGGTTTATCAAATCTAATATAGTGACTGGAGCCTTCTGCATGTTCGGCGACTGCAGACTTCGTTGAGCGGCGGTGTTTTACGTCAGCTATGTGTTCTTTTACGCGGATCCCTATACTTCGTTTAGTTTGACCAATGTAAGAGAGGCCACAGTCACAATCTAGTTTATAAACTCCTGCATCTTGTAGAGGTATGTGACACTTGACAGATGGTAGGGATTGACTAATCTTCTTAGGCGGCTTGAAGTATGTTTTGATTGAAGCTCGCTTCAGGATGTAGCCAATCTTGTCTGTGACTCCTCTGACATATGGTAGTACAGCAGGTATACGGTCGACTGTGGCTGGTTTCACTCGGTTTCTGTGACGGGGCCGTGGAATCTGGAGTTTGTTGTCTCGCAATACTTGCTTGACGTGTTGAAGCTCAGCGGCAAGGTGTCTGTCATCACAGATTCCGTGTGCTCTCTGAAACAAAGATTTACCCACGGTAGCTAACTGTTTTGGATGGTGGTGAGATTCACCGTTCAGATATCTGTCTGTATGGGTGTTCTTGCGATACACAGTGTGACTTATAGTTTGATCAGGATTACGGTGGACTAATACATCTAAGAAAGCTAGAGATTTATTTTCCTCCAACTCCATAGTGAATTGAATTTTGTTGTTAATGGAGTTGAGATGATTTAAAAATGCAGTTACTTTGTTAGATGGTAAAATTGTGAAAGTATCATCTACGTACCGTTTATAAAACCTAGGGATGACTGGGGCTGTTTTTAAGGCTGTCTCCTCAAAGTCTTCCATGAAGATATCGGCGACTACTGGGGATACAGGCGAGCCCATTGCTACTCCATCAATTTGTACATAGAATTGATTGTTCCACAACAGATAGCCAGATGTAAGGCAGTGTTCGAGTAGTTCAGCATATTCTATAGGTAGGTTATTCTCTGCTAACTTCTTTGAGATAATTTCAGTACAATCCTTTACTGGTAGGCATGTGAACAAGGACTGTACATCGAAACTAACCATTACTTCATTGTCATGTAGATGTAGGTGTTTAATCTCACTGACAAAATGGTATGAATCCTTCACAAACGCAGTGGTATTGCCTCTAAGTGGTGAGAGTATTTTCGCGACGTGTTGAGCCAATCTGTAGGTTGGTGTGTCGATTTGGCTTACAATTGGGCGCAGCGGGGCATTAGGTTTGTGTATTTTTGGCAACCCATACAGTTTTGGCGGTTTTGCACATGTAGGGATTAGGTAGGTAGCATCTAGACTTAATGATTCGGAGTGTTTTTTAACCAAGGCGGTGGTTGATGTTAACACCTTTTTGGTTGGATCAGTTTTCACTGGTTTATATGTGCTTACGTCCGACAATAGATCTTCTATTTTAACATTATAGTCCGATGTATCCATAACTACCGTAGCGTTTCCTTTATCTGCACGGAGTATAGTTAAATCTTGTCTGTTCTTGAGATTCTTTAAAGCGAGATACTGGTCTTTAGGGAGGTTTGGTTTGGGCACTTTACTTTGACGTAAGAGAGATGATATATCTTGACGTATCGCCTCCAAATCTTCCTTCCTCACGTTGTTATTGAACAGGCAAGTTTCAACGTTGCAAATAATATCCTCATACGGTATCCTACGTGGTGTAATGGCAAAATTTAGACCTTTTTGCAGTACCTGTACGGTGTGTGAATCTAATGTTTGTTTTGACAGATTGACAACTGCGCGTGATTGGTTGACGTTTTCCGGGCGCGTTCCGTTTTTGCTAATTATGTTTTTATGCGCGTTTGATTTTGATATTAGTTTTTCGTATTTATTGATTTGTAGTTGTTTGCATTCGTTATATTTGGTGTTTTCGCGCTTATTTAATTTTTCGAGACAATTTTTAAAATCATTTGTTGATAAAACTGTTTTCAAATCATTAGTCACTATCTCAACGGTTTTATTTAATTTATGTAAATCGAAACGGGTTTCTTGAATTTTAAGAACGAGTAACTTTTTGCTTGCCTGATTGAGGACCTTGGCGCTCCCTCGTATGTCCTTTTTGGGTGATATCTTGAGACATGTTGGGATGAGATTGTGGTCACGGCATCTCTTCAAGAAATTTAAAGATGTTGTATATCTTGCGCGCTTAGTTTTTAGATCTTCCAACCGGCGTATTTTGTTTGCTGTGTCCAGTCCGTACTGGTTAACATATTGTTTTCTGAGGTTTACGCGAATATTAGACATTGAAATAAAACTACTTTATTTAAAACGGATTCTATCGCGGTTTTATTTTGATTTTAGTTCCCTACTAAACTAAACTAAAATCAAAATAAAACCGCGATAGAATCCGTTTTAAATAAAGTAGTTTTATTTCAATGTCTAATATTCGCGTAAACCTCAGAAAACAATATGTTAACCAGTACGGACTGGACACAGCAAACAAAATACGCCGGTTGGAAGATCTAAAAACTAAGCGCGCAAGATATACAACATCTTTAAATTTCTTGAAGAGATGCCGTGACCACAATCTCATTCCAACATGTCTCAAGATATCACCCAAAAAGGACATACGAGGGAGCGCCAAGGTCCTCAATCAGGCAAGCAAAAAGTTACTCGTTCTTAAAATTCAAGAAACCCGTTTCGATTTACATAAATTAAATAAAACCGTTGAGATAGTGACTAATGATTTGAAAACAGTTTTATCAACAAATGATTTTAAAAATTGTCTCGAAAAATTAAATAAGCGCGAAAACACCAAATATAACGAATGCAAACAACTACAAATCAATAAATACGAAAAACTAATATCAAAATCAAACGCGCATAAAAACATAATTAGCAAAAACGGAACGCGCCCGGAAAACGTCAACCAATCACGCGCAGTTGTCAATCTGTCAAAACAAACATTAGATTCACACACCGTACAGGTACTGCAAAAAGGTCTAAATTTTGCCATTACACCACGTAGGATACCGTATGAGGATATTATTTGCAACGTTGAAACTTGCCTGTTCAATAACAACGTGAGGAAGGAAGATTTGGAGGCGATACGTCAAGATATATCATCTCTCTTACGTCAAAGTAAAGTGCCCAAACCAAACCTCCCTAAAGACCAGTATCTCGCTTTAAAGAATCTCAAGAACAGACAAGATTTAACTATACTCCGTGCAGATAAAGGAAACGCTACGGTAGTTATGGATACATCGGACTATAATGTTAAAATAGAAGATCTATTGTCGGACGTAAGCACATATAAACCAGTGAAAACTGATCCAACCAAAAAGGTGTTAACATCAACCACCGCCTTGGTTAAAAAACACTCCGAATCATTAAGTCTAGATGCTACCTACCTAATCCCTACATGTGCAAAACCGCCAAAACTGTATGGGTTGCCAAAAATACACAAACCTAATGCCCCGCTGCGCCCAATTGTAAGCCAAATCGACACACCAACCTACAGATTGGCTCAACACGTCGCGAAAATACTCTCACCACTTAGAGGCAATACCACTGCGTTTGTGAAGGATTCATACCATTTTGTCAGTGAGATTAAACACCTACATCTACATGACAATGAAGTAATGGTTAGTTTCGATGTACAGTCCTTGTTCACATGCCTACCAGTAAAGGATTGTACTGAAATTATCTCAAAGAAGTTAGCAGAGAATAACCTACCTATAGAATATGCTGAACTACTCGAACACTGCCTTACATCTGGCTATCTGTTGTGGAACAATCAATTCTATGTACAAATTGATGGAGTAGCAATGGGCTCGCCTGTATCCCCAGTAGTCGCCGATATCTTCATGGAAGACTTTGAGGAGACAGCCTTAAAAACAGCCCCAGTCATCCCTAGGTTTTATAAACGGTACGTAGATGATACTTTCACAATTTTACCATCTAACAAAGTAACTGCATTTTTAAATCATCTCAACTCCATTAACAACAAAATTCAATTCACTATGGAGTTGGAGGAAAATAAATCTCTAGCTTTCTTAGATGTATTAGTCCACCGTAATCCTGATCAAACTATAAGTCACACTGTGTATCGCAAGAACACCCATACAGACAGATATCTGAACGGTGAATCTCACCACCATCCAAAACAGTTAGCTACCGTGGGTAAATCTTTGTTTCAGAGAGCACACGGAATCTGTGATGACAGACACCTTGCCGCTGAGCTTCAACACGTCAAGCAAGTATTGCGAGACAACAAACTCCAGATTCCACGGCCCCGTCACAGAAACCGAGTGAAACCAGCCACAGTCGACCGTATACCTGCTGTACTACCATATGTCAGAGGAGTCACAGACAAGATTGGCTACATCCTGAAGCGAGCTTCAATCAAAACATACTTCAAGCCGCCTAAGAAGATTAGTCAATCCCTACCATCTGTCAAGTGTCACATACCTCTACAAGATGCAGGAGTTTATAAACTAGATTGTGACTGTGGCCTCTCTTACATTGGTCAAACTAAACGAAGTATAGGGATCCGCGTAAAAGAACACATAGCTGACGTAAAACACCGCCGCTCAACGAAGTCTGCAGTCGCCGAACATGCAGAAGGCTCCAGTCACTATATTAGATTTGATAAACCACAGATCCTCGCTAAAGAATCCAAATTCCTACCAAGGATGTTTCGTGAGGCTATTGAGATTAAAAAACATCCTAATTTCAATAGAGAAGATGGCTGGAAGATATCACCTACTTGGGACCCAATAATTCACAAAATTAAAACCAAACCCAAGAGCAGCGCTGCAAGACTTCAAGACACAGTGAGCTCATATTGCGTAGGTCGGAACAAAAATAATTAATAAATGAAGGTAGAACGAGCAACGAGCAACACTATATATACCCCTGTCAAGACAAATACCAACTCAGTCGGCCCGTGACCATGACACCTGCAAAGGCGTCGAAACGTCGGGAACTAAAATCAAAATAAAACCGCGATAGAATCCGTTTTAAATAAAGTAGTTTCATTTCAATGTCTAATATTCGCGTAAACCTCAGAAAACAACATTCTTAAAATGGTTGATCTATCGGTAATGAAAATATTACAGATAGGTTTTGCTCGAAAGGCAGTATTAACATTTTGTTAATGTGTATAGTATAGTACAAGGTAGGTATAGTACACGTACTCTAGGTACTAACTTTTCATAATAAATGTAAACAAACATGTAAAACGAACCGCGATAATAATATTCCGAAATACAAACTGTGACGGTTTTTAATCAACATGTTTTGGTGTGTTGGCGACGCATTTCTCTGCTTTCTCTTATGTATACCATGATTTTATATGCTTAATTTACAAAATACCACAAACTTTCGAACGTATTAGATGAAACTGACACAAAAAGAATTATAACAAACATGACAGAAGATATAGGGTCTATTAATGCAACAGCGCAGTGTCGAAGCTCATCGAAGCGATCAATCTGAAAAAGAATACAAAAAAGTAGCGCATCCACCCCGGCTTCACAAGTAGCAACAATTTACAACAAACATTAATGAATTTTACAAAAAAAGTAACTTCTTTTTAAATCACTATTCATTGGTGAAAACCAAATCGACACGCTAAGAAGAAGAGAGAAGGTGAAAGCCATATGAAAATGTGTTCGAAATTCCCCATTTAAACTTCCAACACCTATTTCACCCACCGTTTTACTGTTTTTTTTTTAAATCACTAAAATAGGTACGTGTTCATGTTCTATCTAACCACAAGCTTGTATATATTAACAACAACGTAATGTTCATATATCTTATGCTGAGAATCCACTATTGACACTTCGATGCGTTTTGCCTCTGCTCTAGTATGAATAGGCCCTTAATGACGTTCCTATAACTCCTACCACTTAATACAGATTAAGACGGTCCTTATTTATTGCAATTTATATCTTAAAATTATACTGTATTGGTCATCACCAGTTTTTACATTACAGATCTCCCGCGTAGATTACATAGAGCATTACACAGAAGTATGAATCTCCATGATTACGTAATAATCAGTACTTATCCCTACAAGCCTTGTCTGTGGTTGCTATCAACCGCAGACTGTCGCAGTTTTGTGTCAACGAACCTAACCAGTTTGTGTAGCCTAGAAATTGTTTGTTTTATTTAATTTTATATCTAGATTTAGATATTTAGATAATGATAATATGTGACAGTACCTATTTAAAATAATAACCACATGATATAACGTTTAATCATTTATTACGAGTCCTCGATAAAGCTGCTTCATACAAAGAGCAAAATTCAATCAATGACTAATTTTCTTTGTATTACAAAAATAGTCATTGAATTTTACTCCTGAATTTGAATGAATATTGAATAATGAATTTTTAAAATATTTTTAATAAAGTTGGAGTCAAATGATGTACTTCAATATTGAACTGCAGTATAATCAGTGTGCTATATTTAGCAGTTGTATATGTCTCCGGCCCTACATGCAATATTTCTTTTAACGACCTCTAAAGAATTATGGTTTCGTTCTATTTTCGTGGCTTAACGACATAACTATACCCTACTATAACTTATATTTATTATATTTGTGCTCCACCCTAAATCATTATAATGACTAACTTTCATGGGTGCTCTTACGGTGGCCATAAAACTTAGTATACCTACTAAGTTGTGAAAGGAACATAATATGGGTATGAGTCCTTATAATCCCCCTTAACTTACTGAAAGTATTAAGTTAAATTTGTCTTTGAATTAGCAATCCCTCTTTGCTTGTGTAAGAAATTTAGTATCTACATATTAAGTACTTAAAATAGACAAGGCAATTAATTTAAAATTTCTTTGTTTCAGATTTATCAAAAAATCGGTTCAGTGAATTACCAGATGAAGTGACGTCGTATGTTTATTTAGAAAAGTTATTGCTATCACAAAACATAATTAGGACAGTTCCAAATGCAGTCGGAGGTCTTCAGTCACTCACATATTTAGATTTAAGGTAAGAAAAACTATTTATACGTATCAAAATAATCTTTAATTCTTAAAAAATAAAAGGAATGTAACATATAATAATAGTCTTATGCTTGGTTATCCAAAAATCATACTACCTTAAAATTGCGTTAATTATAATTGAGATTGTGTCTTCTCGTTAACTTATCATCTAAATTACTTATATTATCATATGTTCTCGCTCTGAATTATAATTCGCGTTCTTCAAAACTTGCATCAGTTCCATTTTGACATTCAGTCGAAATTGTTCAGGGATTGTCTTGAGATGTGGAAGAAGAGACAATAAAAACATTTTATCACAGTCATCCGGTTCGATTTTGATTTGTGCATCAACGTTGGCGAACGCAAACTCATCTATTTGTGTTTTGTTCGTCTTCGCTACTTTAGCCGGCCGCGGAGTATCAATCGCATCATTTGAATAATCTCTAGAATCGTCAGGAGCAACATCGAATGAGTTATTATTACTATTATCTTCCTCCGAAGATTCTTCGTCTTTAACTAATTTAAATCTCTTCTTGTACTTCCATACTCTCTTTTTCTTTGTTGTTTTAGGTTCTTCAGAATCGCTCGATCCATCGGGATCCTCTTTACGTGGCATCTCTTGGTCTTTTAACAGAAATTGTAGCTGTTTGCAGTATATGTATGGCTTTTTAGTCCTGTTTGGATTGGATATATACTTTTGAAAACAGTCACGAATGCTCTTCCATTTCTTTTGCAATTGAATTTCTGAAACAATAGAGTAATGACGGTTTAAATTTTTAAATAACGTTTATTTTATATCAAGACATTTTTATTTACGATTATTATCTAATCTACGTAAGTAGAAAACAAATAGTATATAACAAGGGACCTAACATTGCATACTAGTTTATTAAGTTCAATAGAATAAGTTATGATATGCAAGCTACGGGATTAATAACACTAAACTAAAACATAATATTTTTTGCCCAATGTCAAAACGTTACATTATGTCAGCGCCATCTGTTACATCGTCACAACACCAATACCCGGCAAACAAACTTGTGTGTACAAAACGCTATCGTGTTCGCCACGGACAGAATTCCGTGCATAATGATTGCAAAATGTAAAATAGATACATACCTAGTTCTCTTATTTCACTCTTGGAAACCTTCGCATCAGTTGTCATGAGTTCGGTGACAATTTCATTCCACAATTTGTATCTCATGTTTTTCGCGCGATACTCTACGTCACCATAGTCCCATATGCCAGGTCGCTTTCTTACTTCTTCAATGAGGCGTTCAGGGTCATATTCAAACTGCATGGTCATGGTAAATGTTCGTGGCGTCGTGCATGAATCGTACACACGGGCGGGCGCGCGGCGAGCGACTGGCGTGCGGCGGGGGAACGCGGCGGTAACGCTCCAAGATGGCCGGTGCAAGCTAGGGTGAATACTTTATCAGAGCATGATAAAGGACTATATTTAGTTTGTAAAAATAAATCATAATTTATTGTAGCAGCTGTGAAGCTTTAATAAATGTGTCACATTTTAAAATATTGAATAAAGTTAAAATTTTTGTATTTAATATCCAGTGTTTACCCTAAACAAAGTTAGTTACTATGGTTATACTTAGAATGGTTGGTTATTTTAGTTAGTGGTATGGTTTTACTTAGAATTGTATACACATGTATACAATTCTAAGTAAAACCATAGTAACAATATTTCACTTCACCAGCAATAAATAATTACACCAATTAAATAACTAACTATATACATTCTCCACCATTATACATAAAATTAGAACTGCTCTCAAATTTCTTCACAGCTTTTCGTGATAACAAATAACTACAATTAGGTAAGAAACTTGAACACAATATAATATCCCAAAACACAAGAGCTTGGTTACCGTAATGGTGACGCCCGTTTTGTATCGAGCGGAGCGCGGCCGCCTGCAGAGGGGGAAACGCGCCGGTTTGCGGTTTAACCCGCCTGCGTCCGAACGCTCCGGCACCGGTCGCGAACTCGCGACTCTAGAGCCAGACTTTATTTAATAGGTCCTATCTCTTGTTGTATAAAATTTGTGCTTATTTGTCCACCTTTTGACGTTTTACCGTGACATTTCAACCTCTTGTTCAATTTAAATTTAATTTTCTTTTTCGTTTGTTACCAGCCAGTGGTTTTGTTTAAAATAATTTGCTTTTGTACCATTGAGTATTTATACTAAGTAACATGATGTGTAGTCCCACAAACTATCCGACCTGGTGACAGCGTCGCTGTTATTGGATTTAGTTTTTCTTCAACTCAATAGAATTTTCGTGGTTTTTAAAATAGGGTATTATCATCCCCTCGCCGACGTGTAGTGTTGTAAATTAAACCGCAATTTCAGCTTTCTTTCTAAAGTTTTAAGAGGCGATTTTGCCATTCGCATGAACATCTATTGACATAAAACAGACGAATATTGAGAGTGCTTGAGGTCAAGTTCAAATGGTAAACACGAACCATTTGCTTGAAATATAAACAATAAAATCATCTCATACACAAACAAGCGGTTAAACTGTTTGCTATGACAGCTGTTGAGGGTCGCTAACAAGAGAATAGCGACATCGATCATGTCAAGGACGAACTGTGGATTTAGAAATAAATTATATAGGTGTTTTGTGTGTTTGAATCTGTCAACCTGCTTTTTAATATCATATACATACAAATTATAAAACTACATCGGCGTCTGTCTGTCTGTTCGCAATAAAGTTACTGCACCAAATTTGATGATATTTTCACCAATGGATAGGGTGGTTTTCGAGAGAAGTTTTGGTATATAATTTGTTAAATTGATAATTAATATCATCAACTAGACATACATCGAACATCGAAGTCATACTAGTCATACGAGGACATACGGAAAAGTCGTATATGTTACACTGATTGCTTAACGACTGATGTGACCATGCGTACCAAATACTAACGTATCATGATTAGATAAGTTTAATGACAAGGTACGCTATCGCTGATACCTTATATCAGCTGTTCGTTGTATTGAGTAAAGATGCAATTTCTTATATTTTCTAATAAAACTTGTTATCATTTATAAACAGTCATATTGTTATAAGTACATTAACTAGTTAGATTCTACAACGCACGTTGGTGTAGCTTCCGACTATCCGCTTTTTTTGGTGTTTCTAAAACCACTCCGCCATTTACAAATATGGGCAAGTATTTCTGGAGTTAAAATTAACGGTCGGCCGTTGCTGAACAAAAACACGCAGGCTAGCTATTTAGAGAGAATGGACGTAATTAATAGCTTTGGTGTATAAATAATCTCCGCTTTATACTCGTAAAGTCTGCATCTTTTATTATAAAATGACGCGAGTAAATAGTACGCCTTCTTGCGTTTCGAGATTTCACTTTGAACTTGTAATTTACTTACTGTAGTTTTTTTTCTTTGTTTTTTTTATTTCTTTAGAACGAATCAACAAATATAATGTTGATTCGTTCTTGGACACTCGTTTTCTGTTTGAGGGGGACGATTTTGCGTTCGTAAACTTGGTAGTAGCATATTATTTATGTGACGAGTACTCTCACTTAAGTTTCTGTTTTCTTATTTTACTAAACTTTCATTCCCCGTATAAGGCATACTTCGGATAAATATTGAATTTTTGAAATATTTGAAAACATAAACTGACCTACGCCATTTTTATTCCACGAACTAGCTTCTGCCCGCAACTTCGTACGCGGATCCTGTTGCTTATGCCAGCGACAACAGGGTCGTCAAAATAAAAGATCTGAAACGTCTGATGTCAAATTCTCAGAACCCGGGGACGGGAAAACAACGTGATGCGCGAGACGATTCGAGAACCTCCAGATCTTTCATTTTTGTAAGATAGCAGGAAATGCCCATCAGAACTTTTGCTCACGATCAGCGGTCAGTCGCGCATCATATTCTTCACTGGTCTCTAGAGACCTGGATGTAGATAAGTAAATACGATGAGAATGCAGGCGTGCTTCGCGATCCGAAGAGGTTTCCACGGAGCGAGTTGCAGCCTGATCTTCTCGAACAGCATCAAGTCTCTCTTCACGCTCTTCGGTAGATTCTTGGGATCTTATGATCCTCAATCCTTTTTATTATTTAGCCTATTTAGCTCTTTTGGAACATTGGGAAAGATTTGACCTCTTTCATCATGGTTATAGTTTTATTGTGAAGATACCTGATCAATTAAAATCTAAGTGACTGCAAAGTAAATTAAACGCTCAAATAACATAAGCCCAAGGGCGAAATATATATTCGACTAGCTGTTTCCCGCAGCTCCGCCCGCGGTCAAAATTTTTTTTTATGTAATTTAGAATTTTCTTTACTATAAACCTCACGGAGCCCGAGACCTTTCCAACGAATGCAAAACCGTAGAAATTGGTTCGTGCGTTCTGGATTTATAGCGTCAGGAAGGAAAACCCAACTTATTTTTATATGTATAGTAGATAAAAAAAAAAAAAAAAAATTGGGAGTTTTGGCCAGTAGAGTCGAATTATAAATGATATACCATCGTCATCCAAAATCAGTCCGAAAGGTTATGTTATTTTATAATTATACAGTGAAATTAGTGATAGCTTTGATTTCCAAGTCAGATGTTTCAAATCTTCGATTTTTATAAGTCAACAGGAAATGCCCATCAGACCGAACCACTTTTGCTAAGACGTCATTCCTATATGTGTTATGGTGTAGCCGGGCTCTTGGAGTTCGACAACAGGTGTTCCAGATCTTCAATTTTTATACGTCAACAGAGAGTGCTCATGAGGCTGAACAACTCTGCTGAGACGTCATTCCTATATGTGTTATGGTGTAGCCGGGCTCTTGGAGTTTCACAACAGGTGTTCCAGATCTTCAATTTTTATACGTCAACAGTGAGTGCTCATCAGGCTGAACAACTTTTGCTAAGACGTCATTCCTATATGTGTTATGGTGTACCCGGGCTCTTGGAGTTCCACATCAGGTGTTCCAGATCTTCAAATTTATTCTCTCAGCAGAAAATGCTCATCACGTGGAACAATTTTTGCTATGGTACCATTTTTGTATCTCTTATAGTTTAGCTGGTCTGTTGCGGTTATGCATCAGGTGTTCAAATTTCCAAGATAAATTATAGCCTATATGTTGCCCAGACTTAATACCTATACAACAAAAAAAAAATCATTCAAATCCGTCCAGTAGTTCCGCAGATTAGCGTGTACAAACAAACAGACAAACAGACATACAGACAAACAGACAAACAGACAGTTTTTTTTTTTTTGATTCATGCTCTATAACTGTTTGTAAACCCCCCTCAATTATTATTTTTTTAATATATTCAATGTACAGACACAGTTTTTTTACTGTTTTATTATATGTATAGATAAAGTTCTATCAAAATATTTTTTGTTTTCCTTTTTTTTTCATTTTCGCGATGAAATTGCTAAGTTTTCAAAATCAGACTGTTTCTTTTTATACTTATGATGTCGTCGGGTTCTACCAAAAATGTTAAACAAATTTTAATTAAAATGTAGTTCACTTTCCCCTTCACACATTTCTTATCTTTACTGTAGGTGGTCACGCGATAACTTATCAAAATCCGTTGCATTCATATTCACGAATGTTGAATTGTCATATTTTGTCGTCATATTTCATAACCCCATATTAGTTTATTTTTAGCAGCACTATATGGTTTATGGTTATAGTAAATGTTATCAAGTAATTATCGCCATAAATACTTCTTCGGAATCCAACACCTGGCCCCTATTTATAAACCCAGTGTAGCCCGACCACTTTCCTAACGAA
Source organism: Plusia festucae (assembly GCA_950381575.1). Taxonomy (NCBI): domain Eukaryota; kingdom Metazoa; phylum Arthropoda; class Insecta; order Lepidoptera; family Noctuidae; genus Plusia; species Plusia festucae. Next base: position 12,461,243 of record OX494434.1, read on the forward strand.
CTTAACTGATAAGTAAAACAGAATGCGCCTTGCGTATTTTAAATATCAGTTGGAATTATTAATTTAAATCTGATCAGTGGTCTTTAAAATTGTTAAATTACGCAATAATTATTATTTAACTATACATATCTCGATTTACCTACCTGAACAATGATTTCAATTAAAATAATAATTATGTTCAATTAATGTCTAAGTAGAGTAAGTAACTTAGTATCCTTGTGGAAGTACCACAATCAGAACTTTTTACTACTATAAACTTTTAAGATCAATATCTTTATAAAGACATGTTATATACACTTCCTAAACAATATGAGCTTTATCCCTAGCTATAAGAGTCACCTGTGCAAACATCGCGCGAGGTTAACGACCTCAGATGTCATGGCCAAGTCGACTTCGGATAGTAACACGTGGACAAGACGATAACTGACAAAGTTACCGCAGTATAAGTGTAACGAATCGGTAAAGATAACGAATGTCATGTTCCTTCACTTAATTAATATACGAAATTAATTGGTCTGGAAAAACTTGGAATTCTAGTTATCGACCCCATTATAATGTAAATATTGTGCTTAGATAAATAATTCGGACGTTATTTCTGATAACATAGCGTATTTTGATGAAAAAACGTATTTTTATGAATAAGAATCAATTTGTTTTTCGGTTGTTAAGTATTTAAGTCTGAAAAGTCTTTTTTATCTCATGACTATTTCTACCTGGGTATCCAATCTTTCCTAACTACGTTGGGTTTGGTGGATAACGAACATCGTCGCGGTCTACTGCGCTTTTACGTTGTGTTAAGAGGCCCCCATTGTAGCTCGCGTGTGTATAGGCTTATCAGTCGTGTGGCAGATTTGACCAGAAATTTCTGAAAGTTTCGTTATTCATGTAAGTTATGATGAGGATATAATAATACCTTGTTCTCATTTAAACGACCAATTAAAGTAATTGTGTAGTGTTTAAGGAATGTTGTCATTAATGCAGCAGAAAAATCTTTAATGCAAAGTTATCTGCGTATTTTGTCCTAATAGACCAGGGCCGAAGCCTTCAAAATTTGTAAAAAGTGAAAAAAAATTACAGTAGGATGAAACCAATTAGAAAAGGAAGGGAATATGATAAAAATTAAAGAAAAATTAAATTACGGTCGATCCGAGTTCGGGAAGGGGGGGAGGGGGGGGTTTTAAGGGTAAAAAATGGTTTATCTTGATTTCCAGCAAAACTACAAGTCCTATGGAAAAAAGTCAAATGGCAAAGTTGTAGGTAATAAAAAGATCTACAACTTTTGTATTTACACTTCTTTCACATAACCTCAAAATGTATGTGAAAAATCCAAAAAACCAAGTTTTTGGTTTTTTATTTTTATCTTTTTCAAAAATATTTTTTTTTTCACGAAATTTGGTGAAAACTTACCTTTTTATGTCCCAAATACGCTGTAATTTATTTGATTAAAAATATTTATTTTTTCACCTTATTTTGAATTAATATAAAAAAAACACCCTAATTTTCAATCGAAAATTCACCCGTCAAAATATCAGCTTTTTTCAAAAAGTATGAGGGTTTTTTGTTCGTTGAAATCTCTACTTTCTGATGGTGTAAAAAAAATATACATTACTATAGTAAATGTTCTCAGAAAATGCATAATCACTATGTACAATTTCATCAAAAAAATGTCATTGTTTGATAATTTCATCAATTTTTTCCAGTCTGCATTGGTTCTTCATCCAGAATTTCATCTGAATCATTTTGTGAGATTTTCTATGACATGAATGTAATTCGAATTTAATAAATAAACTTTAAACTGAAAAAAAAATTAAGCAATGTCCTTTTTTTGATAAAATTGTACATAGTGATTATGCATTTTCTGAGAACATTTACTATAGTAATGTATATTTTTTCTACACCATCAGAAAGTAGAGATTTCAACAAACAAAAAACCTCCATACTTTTTGAAAAAAGCTGATATTTTGACGGGTGAATTTTCGATTGAAAATTAGGGTGTTTTTTTTATATTAATTCAAAATAAGGTGAAAAAATAAATATTTTTAATCAAATAAATTACAGCGTATTTGGGACATAAAAAGGTAAGTTTTCACCAAATTTCGTGAAAAAAAAAATATTTTTGAAAAAGATAAAAATAAAAAACCAAAAACTTGGTTTTTTGGATTTTTCACATACATTTTGAGGTTATGTGAAAAAAGTGTAAATACAAAAGTTGTAGATCTTTTTATTACCTACAACTTTGCCATTTGACTTTTATCCATAGGACTTGTAGTTTTGCTGGAAATCAAGATAAACCATTTTTTACCCTTAAAACCCCCCCCTCCCCCCCTTCCCGAACTCGGATCGACCGTAATTTATTTTTTCATGAATTTTTATCATATTTCCTTCCTTTTCTAATTAGTTTCATCCTACTATTATTTTTTTTGGTTTTAAAAATTATCGGCCCTGGTCTATAAACACATAATACTTTTTTGATCCAACCAAATTAAACTGGTTTCGTTAAGGCTTCTTTTTATTTCAGCCAAGGGCAGCTTAGCCAGCTGTCATCTGACGTCATCCGTCCGGATTACTTTTATTTCGAAACCCAGCTACCAAATTAAAACCTGTTTTTAAACAAATATCTGGAGAACGACTGGCAGGTCATTTTGGTCCTCACGATTATAGCTGCAAATTGAGTTGATCGTTGACGTATCAGAGTAATTTACTTGGTTAGTTTATGATGGTCCTTCCAAGTTGTAAACCACTTCAAAATTATATTATGATGGATGAGTACTATGAGTACTTAGTTAATCACCGAGACGTAGGCGGCAGTATCTAAGAGATTTTTCCAAGTAATCTCACATCGAGGATTCCGCAAACGCTAATGTCGTGTTTTATTTTTTCCGATCTTGATAATTTCCTCAATGAGACAATAGCCGCAATGTTGACTTGATTGGTAAACCTGGTTTAAATTCAGTTTGTACTCGGAACAACAAGCTGTTGTTTCTCTTCTATGAAATGTATGCACATCATAACACCAGGCCGACTCATTGTTACTGAAAGAGACTTTTAATTTTTGTATTCACGGACCCAGGTTGTTAAAAACTAGTGAATAAATAAAAGTTAGTTAAGGTTCACGTTCCGTAATATGATGCATAGCAAGTTAAGGTGTTCTGATCATTCATCTGTATGTATGGTAGCAATAAGCACATTTTTTTTTTTTAGTTTTTTGGACTCAACTCCGTATGGAACAAACTACTTTCGAGTATTCATATCAGACTGTCTAAAATCTAAACCGTAATGAAATTAGCTAAATGAAATCAAATATAATTATTAGTCATAGAACCAATATTACAAATTATTTTAGTTTACTTACAGCTTGAAATACTTTATAGATATGCTGATCAGCTCATGATTACTGAAGCCTTTTGAGTTCTCGAAGCTTGACTGTTTTTGTTTTGGGCGCTTTTACGTATTAAATGCAATAACAGCTTTGCGAAATCTCACCCAACATAATTTATAAAACATCATACATAGACAATACAATCATTTTCGAAGATCTGGTGGTTTTGTTTTACATTTACGAAATTGCCAAAACACTGTCATAAAATCACCTACAGAGCGTAACTCTGTATTGTGATCGCGGTTCGTCGCACGCGCACGCACCATGACGCCCGATCAACTCACGCGTGCGCATGCTTCATGACACAAGTACGAGGCTCTCGAAAATGGAACATGCGCGCCAAATGTGCACCACAATAGCGAAAGACTAACAAGCTTGAAGCTTCTATTGTGAAACTCAATTGGGCAGATATTATTATGGTTTCGGTTTAGTGAGTAAATCGTCTCTTATTTAACCAATACTTAAAATTGACAATTGATTCTGCTGTTTTCCAGTTAAATTGCAATAGCGGTTCATTTACAATCGTAATTAGTGAATAATATCCAGTTTTTTTTTCAGCTTAGCCTCTTAATGATTTAATTAGTTTTTGCCGTTAAATAAGTAGATAATAATGTATGTAATGCTAAATTAAGGTTCATGTTATAGAACGTGAAGGGTTCTATTTTACGATGGTACCTTTAGACTATAAATGACAATTTTCTCTAGTCTTTACGACTTGTACACCCTGCCAGCCTGCCACCCTATTGTGAACAAATCGATACAATATTGACCTTGAATCACCAGTGCGGAACGTGCGAATTATCTGCACTAAATTGTTAGGGGAAACCGTTGCTGGGGTCTGGTAATGTCGCTTTTCATTTTATGTGGGAGACACGAGAATACTCGACAGCTGTTGTATGGACTGCCTATAACTTTTTAAAAGGTTGCAATATTATTTAGTACATACAGCAAGTCAAGTTTAAATATGCAGCATTAGATTGGAATCCAATTTATTGCCGCATTTTACTAAATATATTGAAACCTTTACAAAAAAAAAAATATAAAAAAAGAAAACACTGTTACTGCTCTAAGTAAAAAACGTAACTACTAGATACTAACTACAGCTTTGTTACTCGTTATAATATGTTCTTTGAAAGCAAAACACAAAAATCTTTCTTACATTTTCCTGACCCAAATTCATACATAATATTATTCTTAACTTCATACACTGTACAGCTAAGAATTCGCCCCCAATGCCTAAATAATTAAGTCTACGAAAACAAGAGCCTCCCTCTACGAGGGGGCCGTCCCTCGCAATGAACTCGAGCAAATGTTATCATAGCGTCCGCTAATTTGACAAAGTTTATCACAAGGACACAAACGGCTCGAATTACGTCATTATACTTGGGTAATGTATGACAAATTCATTATGTGAATATATTTACTGCTTCCTTTGATTAGAAAGTTCTAGTACCTACAGCCAAGTCCAGTGAGATTTGAAATACATAATAGTTTACCACTGTACCAAAGTGGCCCAAAGTGGTATCATTACAAAAGTGGCCCAGACTTAAAACAAACATCCGCGCTCTCGATTGCAAGTTTCTTTGCACAGATGGACAAATATAGTTTTATCTTCTAGTGTGACTTATATTGATAGTGACGTAATGACAAATTAAGAGTAGCCAGAACAGGCCTAAATCTGTGGACTTTCTTTCTCGGGTAAATAACTGACTTAAGTATATTTAAGACGAACTCGAATTACCTAATAAAAAAAAACAACAAAAATACAAATTTTTGCATATCAAAAAGAGCTGCTTTCACAAAGTTTCTTGATTCTACATTTTATTTAAACATTCCAATCATGACAATTAAAACTGTTTTTATAACTCATGAATAATTTAGTCACGGTCCGTAATGTTACAGAGGCTGGTTTTGTTTTTGTTCTCTGTAATATATTATTATGTTTTCGCGTTACATGAAACGCCTGTTATAAATATTAGAGATAATGATTAATTTAACTGGCAAATCCGACCCGGTAGTACCTTGTTAGTAACCTCCCATACTCATCTACGCCCCTATTTACCTTTAAACACCCACAGGAAGACAGATAAATCAATGTCATGGAACAACAGTAAATTATCTTCACATTTTAGAAAAACAGCTTCATTGAACCAATTTTATGAATTGCCTACTCATCCGCTTACACCTAAGTACAAGATGCCTTGTTTACATTGCAATTGGATGACAGTCTTCATATTCTTGTTTCTGGTGAAACTGTCGCGTTGCCATTTACGGTGGTCCGATAACGGTCGTATCGTGTTGACAGACGGTGTTGAGAAATGTGGCACTCAAATGTTTTTCCAACTCGGATGCACATGCGATGTTAATTACACAACTAGAGCGTCTACATCAGAGTAATCTATGGTATTTATTAGGCTTCTACAAGCTGATCTAATCTGGAATTTATTTGGCCTAGTATATGCTTCCAAACGTTTAAATATGCGTTCATCATGCACGAATGCTTAACTATGCTATAACCAATCAGAATAACGGTTAATTTTAAATTTACAAACTGGTTGTTTATTGATACAATGCTGCTTTTAATTGATGTAAAATTATATTTATAGACCCCGTTCATAATTAAATAACGGGACCCTAATATACTGCGACTGGCCACGCTACTTTTAGCTTCAACAATATAATAAAGAAAACAAAAGACTGCCGAATTATTAGTAGCTGTTACTGCTGATGACTGACGCTTCATCCTAGTTCGTTGATCCCATTTCACACGTTCTATAGCATTGTTTACGTCATCCCGTACAATTATCCACTAGATATAGGCCATTCTCATTGTGTCGTGTTATAACCGAAGTTTTTCTAGCGAATCCCATGTTGTTATAGGTACAATTATTTTCTATGCGTGGTGCGTTGACCTCGCATCTATTTATTGATTCCTGTAGAACTGAATCCTGTTAGGAGCTACGTGTCTAAGCGTCTAGACGGCAAAAAGTATATAGAGTATAAGGTGGTTGAGTTTGTCGTGAATAGATAGTATAGGTAGGACAGTGTTCGTTTTTGATACAGACGGCTTTTGTTTTCGTGCCGTCCCTTTCTCACTTCAGCTAGGTTTTGGTACAGAAGCCATGCCCGCCGTATACCTAGATTTCGTTGAATTCGTTGAGAGCTCTAGTTGAGATGAGTTTGTTTGTGATTTATTAATATCTATTGAACTGCTTTAAGGTGGGCAATGTCTACACAGTATTGTTAGTCCATTGAAAAGTTACATTTGGGGTTGCGTTTTTTAGAGGACGCAATTTTATTTTTTTGATGTGTAGGGGGGGTCAGTGTAAAGCTAAAACCAAGTTTGTGGGGTCGCCACCCTTGTCCCCCGGCCGCCATCTTGAAAATAGGGGTCCAAATGGTTTTTGCGATATATCTCTTTAACTATTCATCGGATAAAATAAATTTGTTAACATTTTTTGTTGCAAATAATATTCTCTACAACTTTGGTTCAGTAACTTTTTGTCGTAGAACTATAAATAAAAAAGTTATAAGCGAAAATGTTCAGAAATTCGAGATTTTTTTTATATTTTTCGATATAACTTTTTTTTTATCATTTTACGAAATAATTATATCAGACCATTTTTGTAGATCAATTTTTAAGGAACAACTTTTATATACAACATTTTTTTATTAAGTCGATAGCTAAGGTTTTACAGCGCTCCCAAGTGAGTACCTACTATTTTTCAGTACTCTTAACTATACACATATTATACGTCTGTACTAATAATGTGTCATCAGTTATTGTTTATTTTGTTATTATATTATTAATAGTTAATTATTGACTGTTTATCACTCCATTACAGAATTTTACAATTATTGATTTTGAAAATAATTTGAAATCTGATGGCCGTTACCGAGAATACTGTAATAAAGATGATAATTCTCTTCACAAAAGCAAGACCTCCAAGGCAGTGACAAAAAGTACTTTTAATTTATCTTCACTTCCTCCAACACAAGACACAGCTCGCTTCCATACTTTCCGAGTCTACCATCAGGTCCAGTCGTGGCTTGGTAACAATAATGATCCTGAAGACTGGGGCTGAAAAAAATGTGGAAAATTATTGATGCCTGTGCAGAGCTCTAAACCTCCAGCACCCCCTGAGATTCTAAAACTGATCTTTTGCAAATGCAAAGGAAACTGTTGAGCAAAGTGTGGATGTCAAAAAGCAGGGTTGAAATGTTCTGCAGTGTGCTTCTATTGTTCTGGAGAGACTTGCTGTAATGGGGCTTTCAGAATTAATTAATGAAAATGAGTTTGATGATGAACCGCCGACATTACACATCACAAATATTTAATACAGAAAGCCGATCAGATACTGAGCCGCAGCCTTGTCCATCGAAAATACTAAGGACGGAATAATTGAAATTTTAATTGAAATTTAGAAAATCACCGTGGATTATGCCTATTGGCGATACCACATAAAAAACACGCGCCTCCAGACTCTACCTCTTGAGTGGTGGGGAAAAGAGTCAATAATTAACTATTAATAATATTGCTAAAAAATAATTTAAAAAATTATAATAACAAAATAAACAATAATAATAATATCTTGGGACAAGCTCACACACGGCTATCTGATCCCAAACTAGGCAGAGCCTGTACCATGGTAACCAGACAACTGATAAACATACTCATATATTTCTAAATACATAACACCCAGATAAATAACACCCAGACACAGAACAAATGATCGTGATCATCACACAAAGATTTGTCCTGGGTGGGAATCGAACCCACGACCTCCGGCTTAGCAGTCAGGGTCACTAACCACTAGACCAACAGGCCCGTCACAATAACTGATGACACATTATTAGTACAGACGTATAATATGTGTATAGTTAAGAGTACCTACTGAAAAATAGTAGGTACTCACTTGGGAGCGCTGTAAAACCTTAGCTATCGACTTAATAAAAAAATGTTGTATATAAAAGTTGTTCCTTAAAAATTGATCTACAAAAATGGTCTGATATAATTATTTCGTAAAATGATAAAAAAAAGTTATATCGAAAAATATAAAAAAATCTCGAATTTCTGAACATTTTCGCTTATAACTTTTTTATTTATAGTTCTACGACAAAAAGTTACTGAACCAAAGTTGTAGAGAATATTATTTGCAACAAAAAATGTTAACAAATTTATTTTATCCGATGAATAGTTAAAGAGATATATCGCAAAAACCATTTGGACCCCTATTTTCAAGATGGCGGCCGGGGGACAAGGGTGGCGACCCCACAAACTTGGTTTTAGCTTTACACTGACCCCCCCTACACATCAAAAAAATAAAATTGCGTCCTCTAAGAAACGCAAGGTTAGGCCTAAAAAATGTAACATTTCAATGGACTATGTGTTATTTTGCAATAATGAGTAATAATGTGTGTATTGTGAACATTACGCCTTTTTTCGACGATCTCTGTGTACAATTAAAAACCTTTCTATAAAATATATTAGGTAGGTACATTATTTAAAATATTTTGACGAAAGTAGATCGTAATTTTATAGATAAGATGCACTTCGTGTGTGGTAAAGCCACACATAGTGAAACTTATCTATGTATAGAACGATTTGCTCAATTTGACCACACACGTAGCATTAGATAATGTTACGATTATTACACACTATAAACACCCTTAGGGTTCCTTAAAAAATAAGTATTAAAAACGCTTTTTTCTGGTACATAACTATTACGACAAAAAGAAGAAAGTAAATAATTAATATCTAATAAAGAACTACGTAACTCATTCTCATTACGAGCCTTATTTTAATTAATTAAATTTTACGTAAATAATATAAAGTATTACATACTTCACATGTCCGTGTTTATACCGCTCGCTCAAACTACGGAACTGTGAGTAAATTCGCATCCGACACTTACCAGATTTATTCCGTTCGGTTTACAGGAAGCGAGGCCGTATCGAACACTTTTACACGAATGTTAACTAGTTCTCTTGGCACGAACTCCGAAACTATTAGGTTAAGCGACGACCGATTTATGTTTCAACCGTTCTAATTACATGCAATCCCATTTCAAAGTGGTTTTGATGCCGTAAAAATAGCTATTTAGTGATGTACCGGTTCAGTGCATTTGTTTATGTTTACGTTCATTGACTTATGATTATGTCGGCATGTATGCTCAGTGATATAAGAAAGTAAGGGCGTTGACGGGTTGATAACATTGTTTGAACATACGAAAAATGAGAGCAGCTTGTTTTGAGCGTAGTAAGTCGTAAATTGGTCTTGGTTTCGGACCTGTCATGCATTTCATAATTGATATTGTGTTATTGATCTTGTACTACTAAATCATATAAACTTAATTAAGTTTACAAGTAATAGTAGTAGTGCCACTGAAATTATATGTTCTGATATGATATCTGATATTTTTTTAATTAAAATGATCACCACGCTCTTAATCATAAGTTAATTTAATTATCCATCCAAATGAATTCGGTTTTATGGCTCAATCCGGACTTGCGATCATGCGGTCGCGGGTTTGAATCCCACCTATAGTACTACCGACGTGAACCCACACGTAACACAAGCATTTAGCTAAACACGAGGGGTTAACAAGAATACTGGTAATGTGCGACCTATAATTGTAGAAAGCTTTAAAAAAAATCAAAAAATAATTCCTATGAAAATATTTTTCCTTCCTTGTCCACAGTTCAAACCAGCTCACAGAATTACCGCGGGAAGTATGTCAGATGCCACTGCAGGTGTTACTACTTCCCGACAATATGCTGTCGACGTTACCAAAGGAGATCGGCAAGATGTCGTCGTTGGCGGAGCTGGACGCGTCCAACAACAGGCTGACGCAAGTGCCCATGACCCTTGGGGATTGTGCTGGCTTGAGGGCACTCGACCTCAGCAATAATCAGTTGGGACTGCTGCCGTTACGTGAGTATTAATATTAGTATAATATTATCATGTTTATTTTATTTTATTTATATTAGTTTATTTTTAAGTAGATTAAGTTTTGGATTGTTGCCCTTTTGCGCCAAATAAATATTTTTCTTTCTTTCTTTCTTTCTATGTTAATTTACCTACACAAGGTACGGGCAAATATTAATAATAATAAGTTTATTCAGATAAATTAAACACATCACAGAAAAAAACAAACGGCACCTGTACTAATGAAAAAATAATTTTATCACAGGTGACTTACCTATGTTATCAACAAATACATGATGAATAGAATGTAAAATACATGATGAAACGTGTACCAAAATAAAATAAACTAAACTAAATAAGCTACAGCTTTGTAAAGTGAAAATTTTAAGATTTATGCGATTGGAAACCTCTGAGGGGTAAAATTAATTATGCTACATTATTATTTAGAAACTTTATTGTGATGTTCGACTAACAATTGGAATTATCCAATGCGTTTTCTTGGTACCTACCAAAAAACTAAATTAAGTGTATTAGTGCACAATTTAGTTGTAAAATGACAGATTGGACTAACACAATCTAAAAAATCAAAAGTTCCCTAAATGAAATACTTAGCCTAAAATAACCATCTTAAATCATATGCGACTATGGTTACCCAATCCTATTTCTTTCTCCTGTGATATAGTTCAGAATCAGAATAATTAAGGCTGTCTTATCGAGTTTCATACTCAACCCATTTTACAATGTCGCCATAAATCTTGCAAGCAATAAGGATGCGCAACAAGTGCAGTCGTTGCACTGCGCGTGTGAAGGTAACTAAACAACTATTATGAACCGTCGCGTTAAATTGTTAGTGTGTTGCATGCTAAACGACTTGTTGCATTAAAATAAGCGCACATGTTACCTTACTATGTACTAATGGTCAGTCAGCAACAAAAGTTGATAAACAAAATTAGTTTCACAGAACACCTACTATACAGTATTTAATCCATACGGATATTTTTTTATGGAGTGCGTATATTCAACGAGGTAATCAGGTGCATAAAACTGAACAACTTTTCCCGAGGAACATAGGTCGAAATTTTAAAATTGAAAATCAGTTTTTTATACAAACACTAGCTGCCCGGACAGACTTCGTTCCGTCAAAAGTAAATTAATTAAGATAATTCCCGAGTTTAGGAACTGTTTTTTTTTTTACTTATTATTTATGTTTTACACCTTTTAAACCTTCCCTGGACTTCCACAAACATTTCAAGATCAAAATCAGCTAAATCGGTTCAGCCGTTCTCGAGTTTTAGCGAGACTCACGAACAGCAATTGATTTTTATATATATAGATTATTTATGTTTTACACCTTTTAAACCTTCCCTGGACTTCCACAAACATTTCAAGATCAAAATCAGCTAAATCGGTTCAGCCGTTCTCGAGTTTTAGCGAGACTCACGAACAGCAATTGATTTTTATATATATAGATAGCTGTTTCCCGCTGCTCCGCCCGTGGTCTCAATTTTTTTTTATATTTGTGATGTAAGCTATCCTATATTTCAAGTTGGATCAAACTGCACACGGTGTGCAAATTTGATTAAAATCGGTTCAGTAGTTTCGGAGTTCATCCCCGACAAACATCATGACACTGGAATTATATATAATACCTATCGATTGATGCCAAAAAGTACACGGTGCTAGTTTTTCCACACGGTGTTTAGTTTTTTTAGTTTCCCGGTCCGCAAAGCGTATTTTCAAACATCAATTTAATGCAGATTTATTTCTTTTAAAAAATAAAAGAATGTTTTCTTTGAGTCTAATTTGCTATTCTTCAGTATTGAGAGTATTTTCTCTCTTTCTTTCTGGTGGCAATAAAAATCCATCCTGTTTATCATAATATAACCTACGACCTACTCTCAGACCTACCAAATAGACAAACGAAAAAAAAACATAAAAGTCTGCGAGCCTGATATTTAAAGAAGTAAACAGTTTTAATATAATTGCAAGGAGTTTTGACAACCTTGTTTATTTAATTGTTAAATAACCTCTATGGAGGAGGATCTGGAGGATAGTAAATCGTACTAAAACAACAAAATTTGGTCGTCATGGCAACTACCTACTTACGTTTTTAATGTCAATAATCGCGATGTTAATAATTGATAAAAATTAAACAAAAAAAAATTTCAAATTGGACCAAATTGTGAATCTAAACCATCCTCGAATCCACCTGAAGACACACAGCAAATTTCATTATAATCGGTCCAGCCGTCTAGGAGGAGTTCAGTCACATACACACTCACAGAAGAATTATATATATAAAGATAGGTCACGTGACCTGTCACTTTGTATGAATATTTTCATTTTCAATTTTAAGATTTCGACCTATGTTCCTTGGGGAAAGCTGTTCAGTTTTATGCACCTGATTATCTCGTAGAATATACGCACTCCATAAAAATAATCCTGTATATTGACGTTGCGACTAGATTACAAAACAGATGAACGAAGAAGGGTTTACGATATAGTATCAGTATAAGTTAATTATTGGTATTTCGTAGCTTTACGATGTATTGTAAATCTTATTGAGATCATCATCTTTTAAGCTAAAAATCATTTAAGTTGGAAGGTAATAGGCATCTGTTACCTTCCAAAGTTTGTCCTTCTTTTAAGTTGTATAACTTAAAGCGTCTGCTTGATAGTTACATCTGTAAATAAGTAATAGTAATTTTATTAGCATATTCATTTAATTGTTTCACCATTAGATAAACAAGGCTAGTATTAAAAACTAGTCATGTTACTCAGCGGACGTGAATGCTGTTAGTATACACGGTTAACTTAGTAATGAGAGTTTATTTATCTGCGGAGGAGTGGCAGCAAGTAGCGTTTACTAAGTGGTCAAAGTAATTTTGTTATGTTTGTGGCTCTGGCGCCGCTCTGGTTTAGCTTTGATCTGCGAGGAAGGATCTCTTTTGGATATGATTATGTTAGGTAATATTTTAGTGTGGCATCAAAGTGTTACGTGGCATATGCTCGGATTTATTATTTATCCTACTAATATGATAAATGTGAAAGTGTGGATGTTTAGATGTTTGGATGTTTGTTACTCAATCACGCAAAAACGGCTGAACGGATTCGGATGCAATTTGGCATGCATGTAGCCTTTGACATGGAAAAGAAAATAAGCTACTTTTTCATTTCTTTTTGGACCCAATTCTGAATCCCACGCAGACGAAGTCGCGGCAGAATCTAGTTAAACTATAAATTTGTTATGAGACTCCTATTATAAGCTTAGCTATAACGAATGTTCCGTCAGTTGTTAGATGCTTCTGTCATATTTCACTTGAAACCAATAATAAAGGTTCTAACAAAAGTAAATACTCCCGCACTATGGAAATTAATTGTATCGCGACGGGTTTCAAAATCATTCAAATCACATGAACAAAGAACAGCCAGATTTGAAACATTAGTGGACCACACAAATGCTTATCCCGTGCGGGGATAGAACCCGCAGCACCTAGCGCAGTGGTAATTAGCGTAAACCTATATACCACGACGCTATCAATTTTATTTATCAGATTTCAGCTTTTCGTTTTATTTTGTAATATTTACAAATTAGCGTAAACCTATATACCACAGCGCGATCTGACCAATCAATTCAACAGATTTCAGTTTTTATTTTCAATAAGTAATACTTACATACATCACAAATAGTGGTGTTTTATTTGTTATTACTTAATTCTTTTTTATTATTCCAGAGATCACATACCTGAGGCTGGAACACCTGGACGTGAGCTGTAACTGCATCTCGTCACTACCCCTGGAACTTCGCAACATGAACACACTAGTTACGCTTAATTTGGACAACAACCCCCTCGTATCACCTCCCACCACAGTAAGTAAATCATTTAGAAAACTTTAAATCATTACTTAATATTAAAGCTAAGTTTGGTTGGACGCGCCAATCTCAGGAAAACTTTTTTTCAGTTTGAAAAAAAATCAGTTTAAATAAGATAAGCAATAAAGAATTTTAATTTTAATTTGAAATTTAACACCAGTAGTTACTTTTTATTTTTATTAACAGGCTTGTTGGTCTAGTGGTTCGTGACTCTGACTGCTAAGCCGGAGGATGTGGGTTCGATTCCCAACCAGGACAAATCTTTGTGTGATGTGCACGTTCATTTGTGCTGTGTCTGGATGTTATTTATCTATAATATGTATGTATTTAGAAATACATATATAAGTTTGTTTATCAGTTGTCTGGTTACCATAGTAGAGGCGCTGCCTAGTCTGGGATCAGATGGCTGTGTGTGAATTGTCCTAAGATATTATTAGATTATTTCTGAACATATAAAAGCACCCACTCAATAAAATGCTAATGTAATAATGTGGTTTCCAGCCCTACCGGTCGTGCAAGGGTAGATTATTATAATTTTATAAGGAAAGAACTCGGGAGAGATAGTACCTACCTACGCGTCGCGATCTCATATTACATACATATTTTATTTATTATTGCTTACTAGCCGGAAATTTGCTAGTTTAATCTTGTTTATTTTTATTTATATGTAAATGAGAGAGGTGACTATATCTCCACTTATCAATAGAAAACTTTAATGCTATATTATATAGGAGTTTCATTCAACTTAATTAAACCAACTATAGGCATCTTATGGCCGAATACTGAAACGTCAATCAGTTTGAAACCGCCGTTAAGTCTCGTGCTGTCTCTGTCACTTTAATATGTGAACTAGCGACAGATAGACTTTTAAGGTGATCTTAAAGTTAATTTGCGTTTCAGAATTCGGGGGTTATGAATAAAACAAAAGCTTGATTATTCTCAACGTACCCAAATGTTAGGACTTGTTATATACAGGATTATTTTCTATGGAGTGCGTATATTCTACGAAGTAATCAGGTGCATAAAACTGAACAATTTTTTTCTAAGGAACAGGTCGAAATCTGAAAAATTGAAAATCAATTTTTCATACAAATATAAGTCACGTGACCTGTCACTTAGTATGAATATTTCATTTTTAAGTTTTCGACCTATGTTCCTTGGGGAAAGCTGTTCAGTTTTATGCACCTGATTGATGATTACCTCGTAGAATATACGCACTCCATAAAAAATAATCCTGTATAAAAAATACTTTTTTCTGGATAGGCTTTGTGTAAAGTACATACCAAACATTCGACCATTTTGTTTCTCATTGTTACCATTCCTTTGAAGAAGGATATTACGACGCAAACAATCAAGGCTTGTTTATGTTTTTTTTTTAACTTTGGGATTTTTATTCAAGTACATATTCAGATACGTCCACCTTTGACTTGTTATTAAATTATATAGCATATAATACAGACTACCTGAGTTAGTAAATTCAGAGCTACTTATGAAGAATTGATTATATTATTATATCATTGTTTACGGTGTTAAATATAGCTGTGATCCAATAAGCTATGATAGCTATTTATATTATCCTTATTTACGGTTTGTGGAACTTACCATTCTTATATATTACACAAGTCCGAATTTTACTAACTTCGCTTTGACTTTATTTTATAGCATGCTGTCTATGCGATGGTATTTTTCACTAGAAAAGACACGTTTTCTGTTCTTTATTGCAGTGTAGTTTATTAACTGTACCTTAAGTTTATAACTATTGATTAAACAGTATACAGAATAAGGACTTGATTCTGAATTTAGAATTCCAACTAGAAAATGTCTCATATTGTATAGACAACGTGATTGGTCGAGTAATGTCACTCGCTGTCGCACTTTTGGCTGATCAGAGTTCGAGAATCGAGACGTTCTCAAGATTCCAAAATAGTAACGGATCAAGACTAAGTACTGAAAAAAAATTAAACCTCTTTAGAAAATCAAATTATTTTAGAAACTTACTAAAGCTAATTTCTAAAAGCAGTGAAAGCATAATGAAAACATTATTAACAATTTTAGATATGCATGCGCGGGCGCGTGCATATATTCAAGTACCTCGAGAACATGGCGAATAAAGACTCTTTGCCGGCACATCGGCGGGTTGACGACACACGACGGTCGGCCAAACACAGCTCGTACATCAACAACTCTCCGACACAAAGTGCAGCACACCAGATAACTTCGGGAAACGCCACTATAGACTGCTTGAGGCATAAGCCGAGGCATGTCGTCGATAGTGGTTACAGCACTGATGGAGTTGATAAGAGGTGGTCCAATGATGGTAAGTTTGAATAAAGACAATTCCTCTTAAAAGGAATCATTGTATACATCCACGAGGACAACTTTCACTAAGGGCGTAATACTGAATTCGCGAAAATAAAATCGACTCGATGATACATTTAAGAGTAACTCGACAAATTGTGGTGAGCATCCGATTTTCTTTTTCGCGATTTTCGGGTTGGTCTTATAGAAAAAGTTGTTCACATTGATGAGTACAATATCCCCTTAATATTGCTTATATTCTGTTACATGTTGTTTAATGAACACACTTGTATGAATTTTCTGTGAATCAAATGATGATAAGTACCATATATAATTTACTTACACACATGTCATCGTAGCACCTGACGAGATTTTTTTTTGATGAGATGATATTGCACCGTTACCCAAGTAAGTGGCTTCTTCGTCACCTTCACAAGTCGTTATATTTGACTATGTTGCCTGGAAGTGGTAATATTATATTAACTATGTTGTTATATGTAACAGAAAGAAACTAAACAACATAGACTTTTGTCTACTTAGGCTAAAAGAAAGAGTTTCAACATATGAAAAAATAATGAATCAAATTGGGCCCTTGTAATAGACTGTGCCTAAAATTATAAAGAATGTTGTATTTTATATAATGGGGTTCATACAAATAAAATATATTTTCATTTTCGTTTGGCATGTACACCGTTAACGGGCCATTCACAGTGTCAAGCGTTCTTAATGACTGCTGGCATTCATGAACGACTGGCAGACATATAATATGGATGACGTGCATATAAAACACTTTTATGCCCGGAAATATGGACGGGCTAAATTAACTCTCTTTAAACCGTAATCGGAAGTGTTTTCCGTTTTGAACTATTATGGGATACATATGACAGTTTTATGCGGTGTTGCGTTTAATACAATGATAAACGGCGTGTTTTGGACATTTATTCGCTTACTGAAATGTGGAGTTTGTGGTGGTCTATCCTAGATGAGTGCACACAGATTTTTTTATTGTCAAGTGTTTCCCTACAATGTATTTTACCACCAGAGATAAATGATCGTGACCCACTGCTTTAAATTTCCCCAGGGCTCATCAAAGTATACTTTACGTATGTTCTTCTTCTAGTGCCACTTCGGCAGTGCCGGCAGAATATTATGGATCAAAATTTTTTGCAACATCTTAACTGTACCATATTCTTACAAATAATTATATCTTATCTTATCTTCAATTAATGAACCAGCTTTTAGAATATATATTTTTTTGTGAGTTTTTAGAAATTAAATGATATTAAATTAATATGCAATTCCACCTACAGGCAGTGGTGATGTGAGTGGAGGGGGCAGCGGTAGATCAACGCCCAGCACACCATCCACCTTATCCCCTGGAGCAGCTCTCTCCAGGGCACAGTCACTATCCAGTGAGACCCCACTAGCGCCACTCACACCTCTCCTCACGGGGTATGTCTTACAAATACTAAAACTAATTCAATAAAACGTAGTTTTTTTTTCTAATGAAGTTGACTAACTTAATGGGTTTTCGTAGGCATTTATTAGATGCCAGTAACGTTATTTAATTTATTAGACTGTGTTTTTGGTAGTTATAAAGTTTTTTTTTGTAGTGGATTTTTGAGTGAATTTGTCCAGAGCTGAGACTAGCTGATCAAATAGGATTGAAAGTTGAAATTAGAATGTGTCATTTAAATCCATTTTCAGCAAGTCTTAGCTGCTTAGTTCACCTGGATATTAGAATATGTTTTGAGTGTATTATTGGAATCTATTAAAAAGTAAATCTGACAAAATGCCCAGAGAATTCTAAATCTTTCTATACTCAATTATCTAAGTATTTCTTATTATATACTATTACTATTCTGTGTAGTTATAGCCGCTTATATTTTCTTTTTTTGCATTGGCCGAAACAGAGGTAAAGTTAATTATATTTCTTTATTTCACAGCCATTATCACCCTATCCTCTGTCTCATGTTTCTCCTTATATTAACCCCGGTGTTGTCCCTTTCAGCGTCCGTATATCACCCGATGGGAACTTGTCCAATGGCGACGATAAGAGTAAATTAGCCCATCAACAAACATACAGGTACATTGTCATATACGCACGACATTCACTAACATACGCACAAGTGGTAATTTTATACTAATGAGGTTTTATGTTACATAGATTTCTGTAGTGGCGGTGCAATAAAAAGGTTCTAGGCACAATTATAATTGATGCTCTAATTAAAATTTGTGTAAATTATTTTTATTGCAGCGTTATAATAGTAATGTTAATCGTGCATGTTATTATTAAATAAACTAGCTAACCCGGCAAAAGTTGTTTTGTCATATTCAAATAAAACATATTGTGAGGGGCTACCCTTACCACGGAGGGGTATAAAAAATAACCTGATTCCTAATATTCCAAATATACCTACACCAAAAAATCATAAATTGGTAAAGCCGCTTCGGTCTCTTCGGAAGAGTTTGATAACAAGCACTGATACGAGATTTTATTTTACTTGTGGTAGTACAATATAAAATGTCTATCATACATAAAATCCTTACCCTTGAGGTTCTGTTTCTATTGCTGAAAATTGCATTAAAATCCGTTGCTTAATTTAATGGATCAATACGTATAGACAGCGGGAGCCACTATCTATTATATATAATTCCAGTGTCACGATGTTTGTTCGGGATGAACTCAGAAACTACTGAACCGATTTTAATCAAATTTGCACACCGTGTGCAGTTTGATCCAACTTGAAAGATAGGATAGCTTACATCACAAATATAAAAAAAAATGGGAAATAATAATGGTTCCGAAAAATAAAATTAATCTCCAGCGATCTGTGGCCGACTATTATTCTAATTAACTAGCGTTATAATGAATTACCGACAAAAAAACCCAAACCATACCGAAAATAAAAATTATATTTAACAAACAAATAAGAGCACGTTAAAATTACATATCTCCTAAAATAAAATTGAACCTCGAAATACAAAACTAAACTTCTGAATAAAATACTGAACCTCCGACAAAATTACTAAGTTACCGACAACAGAGCTTTAGTCAAAATATTCACATTTTTACGACTTGCATGAACTATTTTAATTTCTATTGTTGGTTATAAAATATATTTTTTACCTCTCAGTATTTATGAAAATACCTAAACTGTTCGGCTCGTGCGATCGATTCGATCGATTTCGATGCTCTCAATTTCCTGAATTATTACTAAACTACTCTTGTAAGTAAAATTTTTTATAATTGGAATATCGGAAACGGTTGAAACGATTTTTATGAAATTTGGTATACCCACAGGGGTTTTCGGGTCGATATATTATTTGTCCTACTTGCCCATTGCAGATAGGTTTAAGTGTCAAATTCGACTCAGTAGGTTAGGTTAGGTTAGAACTGCGACCCCCCCCGCACGAGCCGAGCGAGCGAAGCGAGCGTGCCGCGGCAGCGGCCGGCGAGTGCCAGAAGCGACTCGCTATGTTTTTACTTTTCCATTACAGATAGGTTAGGGGGTTTACAATCATTCATCTTTACTTCAACTATTTGGTTTTATACCATAAAAATGTATTATTACAAGTACATTTTAATATTTTTTATTAGTTTCTGTATAACCACTCCGAATAGTATTTTCATTATAACGTTGTAGTTAAATTAGCACCAAGTCTATGAAATGTGAAAGGTAATTTATGAATTAATACGTCGCCTACGCCGCAAAGGGGCGAACCTCATACAAACGGTCAAAAATGAGTTAAGTATACAAAAATGCTCCATTTTTCGAGCTCTATGTTGTCACAAAAGGGCAAAGCTTTAAGACTAATAGAAACGAAAATAGATTGACGGCGTATCTCAAAATCCGTTCTAGCGAAATTTAACAAAAAGACGAAACTCGAAGTTCGCCTTATAGCGGCGACATCTCGCGAGTAATGCAGAAAGCCACAGTTCAGTTTCGCCCCATAAATCGCCCTATGAATCATTTTCCTTGAGTTAAATCGCATAACTGTCGGGCAAATTCAATGAAATAATATCAGCATTTTGATTTAAGCGTCAAAAAATGCACTGTATGCTACTTAACAAACTTGAAATACCTATAACAAGATGTTAAAATCCATGAATTTCATGTGAAAATCCAAAAAAGACCTATGTAGTCTTTGTGCTACTTATGACGATGGAAAAGCAAACTGTTAGCCAACTTAAAGACACAGACAAGCAAGGAGTTTGTGCGTCTTTTGATTTGCAACAAGTCATGTTCTTCTTACCCATTACAAAAGAGGAGAATATTTTATAAAAGACAACTTTCAGTGTATAACCTCACAATTTACAATAAAGCAAATCGAGATTGTTATTGTTTCACGTGGCGTACAACAGTAAATAGACGCGGGTCGTCAGAAATTGCTACCACGGTATGTTCTTTTATGAACATGACGTTGCTGGTTCTAAGTCAAAAAGCATTTTATGTGGATGGATGTGCAGGGCAAAATAAAAGTTCAATAGTCGCTTTTGCTTTGCTATAATGCATTAATAACGTTACACATCTACAAACTATAACTTTGATTCTTTGATCCAAGCCACGGACAGAATGACTCTCTCCGCACATAGTGCCATAAGTTACGCTGTGCAAAAAGCTAGAGATCTATTCCTACCATCCCAACTGTATCCTAACATTCAAATGGCTAGATCTTCACAACCATACATTCTTCGACTTCTGATTTTAAGGACTATAAAGAGTTATCACAAAACATAAAGATGCTCAGTTTTCGCAAAGACCAGATTGTCTTTGCAAAGACTGAGCATCTGTTCCAATAAACTGGACGGAAGTAGTGGAGTTCAAAGTAGATAAAGAAACGCAGACTGTTGTATTTTAAAACAAGTCACACTGACGTTGTTCACAGGTCCATTTCTGGTAGAAGATCGCAAGCCAAATTCTTAAAGAAACCTATAAAGCCACTAAATACTTAACAAATAAGAATTTCTAACCCTAAATTTGACGATTTGCTAAGCCTTTGTTCTGACACCTGCAAAGGCGTCAAAACGTCGGGAACTAAAATCAAAATAAACTGCGATAGAATCCGTTTAAAAGTAGTTTTATTTCAATGTCTAACCTTCGCGTAAACCTCAGAAAACATGCTTGTTTTTCTACAGATGACTGTAGTTCAGTAGGTAGTCATTATGAACACATTGGTGATTGTGTTTGTTACCATGTCTAGATTAACAATTTATATGAAACATTGCTTTAAATACCAAATTATTTTTATTTGATGTTAACCATTATACACAGGTTTAGTGACAAAGAATCCGATCTTACTAAACTTGCTAAGTAATTTGGTGTGTTTAAGAAATATTCACAAGTTTGTGGTTTGTGACCTCATTTTAATAGCTTAGAATAATTATTTTTGTATTGAGTAAGGTTTTTTTTTATTTAAAACAAAGTATCTTATCATAATGCATTTAGACGTAACTCTAAGAGAATGTTCGATAAACGGTATGTATTGGTAATAAAGTGGCGCGACAAAAAGGCGAATATTTTTTCTCGGCTTTTCCCAAGAAAACCCAGCATTGTAAATTGTTATATTTGTATTTATTTTGTAGTCCTGTTTTCATACTACAACCTTGCATTTGATTTTTTTAATTATCATAATACATTTTTTATATACTATCAAAATAAGCGCGTCATCGGGAGAAAAAAATAGTTTTTTGGCTCTCCTGTAAAATTTTCTCATTTGAGGTTCGCCCCTTTGCGGTGTTGGCGACGAATAGTAGGCAAGTAAAGATAAAAATGTCAAAACATAATTTTCAGTAGAACGTAATTTAAGTTGGTAGAAAAGTTTTATAGCAATAAACAGTTATGTTTATTTTTCGAAGATTTTAGTATCTGATTCGGTCGTTTCGTCATTTTTATTCGGATGAAAGTAGTCGGAAAGTAAGTATTTTAGGCAGTAAGAATTCTTATTTTTTTGTCGGAGCTTTTATTACTACCCAAAAAAAATTGAGACCGCGGGCGGAGCACCGGGAAACAGCTAGTGTTTTATACTATGTAAAAGATAGTAACTAACGATACTGACTGTAGTAAAGATACTGTATTAATATATAACGAAACTAAAATACTACTTTCAATGATCCATATTATGTTACATAGTAAATTATTTCTGCGATATAAAGACGCATTGTTTGAAGCGCCTTGACCCGACTTTAACTCATTAAAACGAACGTCCTCGTGAAAGAACACAGAACACCTCACATTTGACTCTATCCTCCAAAAATATCTGTTACACGAAACAATCAATCATTCTATTTTAATACGTCAGAAACTCTTGTTTATTGTTTGACCTCTAATAAAGATAAAACCATAATCCAAAATATGTTTAAAAAATTTTGAGTATAGAAATAATAATTCAAGCGATGGTAGCCTAATGGCTAGGGCGTCGGACTTGCGATCATGTGGTTGCGGGTTCTAATCCCACCCGTTACACTACCGACGTGAATCCACTCGTAATACAAGCATCTCAGCTTAACACGAGGGGTTAACGAGATTACTAGTTATGTGCGACCCACATTGCTAGTAATCATAAAAAAAAAAGTATTTCGCATATTTAAAATTAATCAACCAGGTAAACGTTAAAATCTTAAACTAAGCACTCCAATGACAAAAATAAGAAGAAATTGACCCGTTTTAACATCGCTTAAAAAAGTATATGTCGACACTACGGCGATAACCTTCAAACAATTTATTTACCATTTCATCAATTACCTACTAATTTGAGACGTTCTGTGATGAAGTTGTACAACTACTTATAAACTAATTACTAATAACATGCACGATATGTCAATAGACTAATTATAATTTATTAATATATAGAACTGTCTTGGGTTTTGATTATGGTTGTGGTACTAGACTAACAGTTTGATATTATGTATATTAACTTAACATACACTCAAAGTATCTGGTCATCTTTCCCCCTATTATCTACTTTATAATGTAACGAATCTTTTACTTGATCGCTAAACGATTTAAATTTTACTAGAGTAGGTAGGTACATCATATCGATATAATTTTCTTATTTATCGTAACAAATTTATTATATTTTATAATTTAAGTAAGTATTCCAAAAATAAATAACTTATGACAGGCGTATAGTTATTATAGCTTTTAAAAATTACAAGGATAGGATTTCCAGAATAGCATCAGGTTCAAAAGATATTTTTAATAGAATTTAAATGAAATCTATGTTTCATTAAATCTCGTGCATTTACTGAGAATAAAACTGATTATACTTTTCGGAACGTTGCAGACAATACAAAGAAGCCTTAAGACAACAACGCCAGCAAGACATCTACCGGCCCCGCACCGACCAGCGCTCTCCCGAGCTGGACTCGTCCCCGCACTCCCAGAGCCAGAGTCCCATCCATCAGAAATCCAGCCACTCCCCAGTCAACGGCTACAGCAGTAACGTATCCCCTAGTCTTTACAAAACCGCATCTTCCAATAGTAGTACCCTAACCAATACATCCTCACCAAATCTTTCCCAAGTGCCAAATTCCCCCCTCCTACACTCGACCCCCAGAAGATTCCAGAATCAGTCATCAAATCAAAACGGAAATGGCGTCCCAGAGAAACAGGAAGAAAACAAAAGGCCTGTTCAGAAAGTGGTTCCGTCGAGAAACGTAAACAAGATGTACACGAATGTTAACGGGAACGTAGAGTACAACGGACGTGTGAACGGTCAGGCAGACGTTTACATAAAGCCCACGTCACCTACAAAGTCACCGACCAACACTTTAGGGTACAATTTAGGCAAGTCGAGTATACCGCGGCAAGTGAACGGCGACAACGCCAAGTTGCTGACGACTAGTGTGTCGTATTTAAAAGGTGCTGCTCCCAAGCCGCCCAGCAAGATGGCCTGGAACAAGGACACGCCGCCAGACAAACTTAGCTTTACCATGAAGAGAGAGTTCGATAAGCAGAAGGAGGAGTTGGACTTACTGCAGCAGTTGAGATCGGTAAGACCTTACAAATTTTTTACTAGCTATTAGTTAAAAACTCAGAGACCTCAATCTCTCCATGATCTACATAAAATTAACAAGGTAAACGACGATTTCTTGCCACCTGGTATGCTGAATCAATCCTGTTGCTGTTGAGCAAATCAGTAAGTTGGTTTGGTGATATAGATGAAAGGAGCGCATATGATCTGCGTGCCAAATTACTCAAATCTACTTAAATAAAGCGGATTAAAGTAGTAGGGGTTCGCTTCGTCACAAACCGCTGTTTCTTTTGGTTCGTGACGTCATACGACATTTCAAATCGATCGACTTAATTTATTTCGTAAGAAGTACGAACTACAAGGAATAATATACAATGTGACTAATATTATTCATAAATCTGTCTGACAGTTAGTAAAAAATGATATTTCCTTTAAGAGATCTTCAGCTTGGTTTTCTAGTTTGTATCCTTTGCACATTGAAGTATGAATAATGTTGATGTTGTATTGTTTAGATAATCGAGTCCCGGCTGAAGATGTCTCTGCCGGAGCAGCTGTCGGCGGTGCTGTGTGACGGCGTGGTGCTGTGCCACCTCGCCAACCACGTGCGCCCGCGCTCCGTGGCCTCCGTGCACGTGCCCTCGCCCGCGCAGGTCACACGCTACTAACATTATGCTGTTATAGGTCGATGCAAACTTCATGGCGGCTGTGAAGTTGCCTCGCCCCGCACTTCCGCTGGTGCATGAATTTGCTTCTGCGCAGCGACTCGCCTCACGTTCAGAGGCGCCATTGAATTTGAATCGCACCATACTATAAAAGCGCTGCTTCACTGCGGCGCATTGAGACGCTGCGCACGTCTCTCAAGCTTAGCTATGTTCACGACGGTTGTGATAACATCCACTACGCCCACAGACACGATGCGCATGAAAAACAAAAAACTCTAACAAGCGAACACATTAAGGCCACGTGGCTTAGATCCTCGTCCTTTGATATTTTACTTGTTACTTTCTTATTCAACCTATCAGTCGAGATCAGAGTTCGACGCATTTTAACTCGTAGAATAGAAGAGCAAGAGGAAGTTTTGACATTTACTGAAGCACGTTAAAAACTTAAAGCTATAGACACTGGTAAAAGAGATATACACCAAACAATTTTTACAACCCTTTTAGGATCATTGTCAAATAGTATCGAAAAACGATAAATTTAGATTATTAATTTTAATTATTTATCTTTTTCAGCCGAAACTAACAATGGCTAGGTGTCGAAGAAATGTTGACAACTTCTTAGAAGCTTGCCGAAAAATTGGAGTAGAAGAGGTTAGTTAATACTTATAATTATTTTTTGCGTCACATCGTCGTGTTTAAAATTATGTTAACACCTTCCCTGTCCCGTCAGAAGACACAATAGTTAAACAATGGGAATGTTAACATGCGACTCACGGGACAGTGAAAGGGTTAATGCTATTTTACTGTTTAAACGTTTTCAACGGATTTAAAAAATAATATTAAAATTAATTGTGACTAATCGTTAATTACGGCACCATTTTTACCTGTCTCGCTGTGTCCGTTTCGAGTGTTGCAGGGTCTTGTAAGATATCCTTTCGCGAGCGACAGATAATTGTAAATGAAACTAAGAGACGGGTGGCGTGTGTTGCAGGAGGTCATCTGCTCGCCCGAAGACATTCTGGGAAATCATCCGGAGAGCGACGAAGACGACAGTATCGTGCCTCTCGCTCGCACTGTCGCCGCTCTCTTCACACACGCCACGCCGCCACACTGCCCGCCTAAGGATATCCAAACAAGCCCCTACCACACCTACGAACAAATTCACGACGACAATGCTGGAGGCCAATATTATTCCAATGAAGACCACGATTCCTCACTAGAAGTCAATTACTACCAAAGGCAGCTAAGAAGATACTCAGAAGAAAGATTCATCAGCAACTTCAACTCGGACCACAGCCAACATTACACTATTGACGAATCCGAAGAGTATCAAAATACAGAAAATAACAACGACACAGAAAACGCCCACTACTCGCCAGTATATGCGCCGAACGAGCTGAGAAGTAGGGGACCTTATTACCAGACGAATAGAGTACAATTTGTAATGCCCTTCTGCAAGGAAGACCATATATTGAAGAGTGATAATTTCGAAATATACGATACAGATGAAGTAGATTGTCCAATAGAAGTAAGACAAGAAGAGATAGACCCTGAACGATATGACAGGGGTAAAATGAATCTCGTTATACAGAATAATCTGAACAGTGTGATTACTACTGAGACTGATGCTCCCAAGGAGGTTGAGAACAGAGTTCTTTACACTTGTCTATGCCTTGGCACGTTCTTCGTGTCCACAATTTTGCTAATTATGTACCCTTTGTAATCATACTGATTTACGCTACCTAATTTATAGGTTGTGAGGGGAACGCTCCCTAATACCAAGGCAGTCGATACTTATTTAAATATATTTGATTATAGTACAGAAAAACGATGCAGATAAAAAAAAACTAAAATGATAAATGAGATAAAAATAGAATAAGAAAATGTCTAAAAAAAGAAATACCAGCTATGTAACGCAAAAACAGTATCAGCTGATCCTCAGGTGATTCGCGCGTGTGGTGTATACATTCATATTTTTTTATTTCTTTATTTTTATAACCCACGTGATTGTGTATTCATCCAGATAGCTTTTTTCTGTCCCATCATCTATATCATAAGTGTAGTGATTACTATCGTATGTCTTCGGTTTCGGAGCGTTCAACTTACATCCCGTATGACACTTCTTTTGTTGACCGCCTTCCATATGTTCTGTATTCAATAAACATTAAGGCCCGAGTCACACCGAAATGGCAGCGGCCGGTAGCGGCCGCTCGCGTCGCCGCGGGCGGCCTCGCGACCTTTTCAAGCTTTTCAAGCGATACTGGTCTTTTAAGCATGTAGTTAAAGTTTAAAATTATTTCACACTGAAAGTGCTCGCCGCGTCGCTGCCGGCCGCTGCCATTCCGGTGTGACTCGGCCCTTAGGTTTGTCGACATCGGTAAAGTAACAAATTGCCTTAACACAGTCTGACTGTGCTTGTCATAAACGAATTTTGAGGCTAGTTTTTTTTAGATTGATCTTTAACTCGAATTCTAATAGGATTTGGTATTTTGACGGATTTACAATATGTAAATAATGATTACGTTTTAAAAGACATCGCGATTGCAGTGATTTTGTTTGTTTTTGTATTGATTGGTATAGTTTTGTAATTATTGATTGGTATTCCATTTGTTGTAAGTTCATTCCCATTGGAGGCATTTAAATTTTAATTATTAGTTTTTTTTATACTTTTTACATTTTGCCAATTGGTTTATTTTGTGGTTGCTATTGTCGAAGGTCTTGTGTGTTTGATTGATTTTATTTTATATATTTTGTAGACTGTAATATGCATTGATGAGATGGAAGATGAAGGCCCCGACTCACTTGTAATATATACCTATTCAGGTTCCACGATGTATGCGACACCCGCCATTAAAGCGGCACTTCTAGTTTAGTTTTACAATAATGAATTATCGTATCCAGTTTCTCTAAATTGCAGTAAAATTTGAGTCTGAATGATATACAGGATTAATTTAAATGTTGTGCGCGTTGTCGTTTGTTAGCGTCTAATATACGCACTCCTTTTAAATTAACCCAGTATAAACTACAACAGATTGAATTTAAAATGTTTCTAATTAACTATTGGGTGTCGTTCTGTTAAATACTGTTGAAGATATTGACCAATCAGCAAACAGTTTGTCTTCATACCTAATTTGTTTACAGTCTGCAATAATATAATTCCTGAGATCTCATCGTTTGTTGTGTTGAAGAGTGATTCGTTATTAAGTATAGTTTAAGGTTTTCTTTACAATTTAATTAAAACTGCAATGCAAATTATAATGCAATTCTTATTCGTAGCAACCGCAGGGTTGATTAGTCTTTTTGCACCAAAATACAATTTATACACACTTAGATAGCACTCTTTACTTATAAACATGTTAATACGATGTAATTAAGATAAAATAATAAACACAGTTTATAAGTAAAGATAAAAAAAAAACAAATAAAGGAATTACTCATATTTATAATAGTCTGTTGACTCTGTTTGTTATGTGATTCAGATTAAAATATATGGACTATTATTTAATAATTTATTAATAAAAAAAAAATCTGACATTATGCTAAATAATGAAAATGGATTACATATAACATATTATATTTAATGCCAATAAAGAATTTGTAAAATTAAACTGAATTACATAATATACAAAAGAATATTTCAAAATTAAAGTACAATAAAGAACTCTTAAATATTGGTGCATGAAGTATTATGAAAATAAAAGGAAATGTATTAACTAATATATTATACGTAGCTTAGCGGTTTACTCGATACTTCTTATTAAATAAGAATTATATGCCTTAATCGAAACATCATATCGTTATTGTATTAATAATGCAAAAGCTAATTTTTTTTAGGGGCTTTGGTACTTGCGTATTGCATATGGAGTTAAAAAAAAGATAAATTATAGCATAGTAAGAAGTAGTTGTAATGAGTTTGAATATAAACGAAATTCAAGTGATAAAAATATACAGGATTTTTTTGTTAAATTAAAAAGGAATTGCAGATGTAACAGTGGCTTTTCGAGGCTATGATATACTTATCCTGTATAGCCTTTTCCTAAGCTATGTTAGGGTCGACTTCCAGTTTCATCCGATATAGCTGAACAACGTATTTTACATGGAGTGACCGCCTATCTGACCTCAACAACCCATTTTACTGAGTAATACAGTATTACTGAGTAATATAGTTATAGTAAAAATGGTTACATACATTTTAGCAAAACTATAACTTACAAGCTGTTTCCTGTAGCTCCGTCTACGGTCACATTTTGTTTTAAATTTAATTTTGACTGTCACTCGGGATTAATGTAGTTTCCCAACAATGACAGAATTTTTCAAATCGGTTCGGAAGTCCCGGAGCATATTCAATGCAAACAAACGAACAAACAATCAAATAGTTCCTCTTTATAATATTAGTATACAGACAAAGGGAGGCTCTTAATCTTAAAATTTAGTATTTATCTGGAATATGTTTAAAAAAGATTTAGTTCATATGCAATACGCAGTGTACCGCAAGTAGGCAACTTTTACATCGGTAGCAAGTAGTAATCTAGTGTTTTGAGGCTTTTTTGCGTAACAATTTTATGATAGATATTAATTAAAAGACAATTTTTACAAAAATGTTCTTATCTTAACAGATATTCCTTAACGACGCCAACCAACTAAATTGATGCCAATAATATCAGTATAAATTATTTATGTATAACAATGTTTTAAGCATTTATAAAGTAAACAAAATATGACATGTTTAAAGTAAATATTTTAAAAAGTATATATTATATTGTAACCATTCCAAAGATGTGTTGATCAAGACTGTAGCTTCTGTTAATATTTAAATTTTCGCTGTTTACTGAATTTCTTTCTCATTTTGTAACATACTCAAATTAAAACTATTATACTGTAATTATTTTCCTATCTTGTTTCGCTAATTGGCATATTTGAGATTGGACTATGCTTATACTTAATATAAAAAAAGTCGGGTTTGTTACAACATTATCTCGAGAACGAGTGGACCGATTTTCATGATCCCTGATTTGCTGAATTTGTCTCCATCCCGAATAGCAGAATAAATATTAAAAAAAAAAAACAAATTTTACTATAAAAATGTATGTTTAAAGGAACGGGGACAACTTAGGCGGGTGAATCCACGGGATACCTCTAGAACTTAATAAAATACATTACTTATTCACATGTCAGAGTCTCTGAAATAATATTGATTAAATATTTGATCCAAGTGATCAGTATGGTCTCTTGAACACAAGCTTAAGTTTATCAACTGCAGCTTTGTTAATACCGGATAAAGTACGTTTTGTTCTGCACGTATATAATACTTATATAATTACGTTAATATACAGCATAAGGTAGCTAGATATATTTCTGGGTTGCCCCTGTCAAACAAGCAAGATAATTATATTTTTATAATAAAAATACAAAATATTGTCTTCCAATTACTAAGATCTGAATATGCCAAATAGCTTGAAGTTTTACTAAATATCTTATTCTGGTCATTACTTATTTGTATATATGTGTGTTTTCTTTCTACGCTTTTTAATATTAATCTTATTTTTGAGCTTTAAAAGTTGCAAGTACAATGCTAATATTGTTAAGAGATATAGATGTTTAATATATAATTTGAAGCTTATAGCGTACATATATTTATTGGCTTGTGGTGCTTGGGTACTTATTTATGTAGTTTATAGTGACTGGTCTTGCAAATCGTTAACTATTTTACCTATTTTATTTCAATTATATTTCTAGAATGATTTTTTATAAATTTCCTGTAAATTTCGACCTAAAAGTGGTAATATTCTTAGGTTTATGATACAAGTATAATATTCATTCATACCAAACGATGCCGTAAGACACTACGTCATACGCACACACAGCAGAATAATATATAGTTATGCATAACTATATCATTCAATTAATTCCCTACAACATTGAAGTGACAAGAAATTGCGAGTGTGTGCGTGAATAACGGGGTAAAGCTAACTCATAAATACGAAGTACAGATCGTGCCACGAAAGATGAGACTTGACACACCACGTGGTTTGACTTGCGCAGTAGTTCATACAAATGTATCTTTAGGGGAATGAGATTGGAAGGGGCAACAGACACGGCGTCATCGGAGCGGCGGACAGAGCGCGGCGACGCTTTACCTTCTCCTCACTATTGACGCTCGCCTTGTCTCATTTTTTGTGGCACGCTCTGTAATTCACTCTTGGATTTTAAGCATCAGCTATGTTGGTGTGCCCTGTATTAACTAACTAGTTTGCTGTGTGTACCTAATTCGTCGATCGTTTGAATCCTTGAACTAACACATTTCTAGCTCAATTAATTTCTTGCCATACAATACTTACTATTAAAACCAGTCTTATATCATATTCCAATTATTTAGGTTAGGTTTAAGTTGATTGGTTGAGAGTTTTTTCTTGAATATTTTCTATTAAAATTCAGTATTATACTATATAGCCTGTAATTTGCATTTATTAACACGCATTTTCAAGTAATGCACTTTTGATGTATGATTTATATTGGGATTTAACTTTTTTAAGTTTGTCAAAATATTTTTGGCTATTAGTCATAGTTTTGTAATATAATTGTTTTAAAAATCTTTTTTTTGTATGTACTTACAATGTTTCAACTACTTAAAGAAATAAATTTCTTATTGGCAAAGATTGTGTTTTATTCAATTATGAATACAGGATTAAATTAAAAGGAGTGCATTTATTCACCTGACTACCTCGTTGAATGTACGCACTAATTTTAAATTAATCCTGTGTAGGGTATTCTGAAAAAAAAAAAATCCATAACCAGATTTCAGAAAGACCTGAACTCAATAAAATACTTCAATTTGAAAGATGAATATCATAGCGTAATGAGGTTATTTTGTTTCAAAATCGCGGCAAGAACTTATGGAGTTTGATTGAGTTCTTGTGTTTGGAAATGTGATTGTGTTCATCAACTTATGTTGCTAACTGTACCAAATTAGTAGTAAGTTCCTTATCTCTCGGCAGTATGAATACATATTAGTGTGGTCCTTAGAAGCTGATGTGTTGCGCGGCGGACGTGCTGGAGGGCAAGGGCACGGTGCAGGTGGCCATCACCGTGACGGAGCTGCTGCGCCGCCACGCCGCCCTCCGCCACGCCGCGCCCGCACCCCCCGCACCCCCCGCACCCCCCGCACCGGCAGCCGCCGCGCCCGCCACCTAGCGCCCGCAACTCGCGCTAGCTCCCATGCCTGCGCTCTCGCTCTGAACACACCAAGAAACCATCGCTCGACACAGAATGTCAAAGAAAAATAACACTTATTTGCAACGAAATAAAGTTCATATTTCAATGAAAGCTTCAAAAACTTAGTCCGGTATCGTAATGTAGACTTTATTTCAATTGAATGTGTGCTATTTTACAGTAATAGGTCAAATTATGTGCTGTGGTGATCGGATTGTGTGATTTTTAGCTCGCAGGTATGCGACGTATCGCGTGACGTCACATGAGTGAGCTTTGGATGTACAAATTAATGGGAATGTTAACTTATATGTTGACTTAAAAGGGACTGAAAACTTAAGTATTGGCTGTGGATGCGTTCTTCGAAAATGTGTTACGTAAGTGAAAAATGTACTAGACTTGTTCAACGTGACAGTCTGGAACGAAAAGTCTCGTGTAATTCGGAAATTAATATCGTTATATTCATATTTCATTTCATTTTAAAATATTAGTCTTTTTGTAATATTAAATTAATAATGTATTACATTTATAAAGAAAAAAAAAGTTTGTGTAGTTTTCTCCGCCTTTATTTAAAATTCTCTTTACGTGCAATGTAATAATAGAAAACATTAACATTTTGGCATTAAATTTGAATAAACTGATACCAACGAACAAATAAATTAGATACCACAAGCAATACGTAGGTAAATTATAAACAATTTCGTAGAATTATAGATAATAAATTAGTTTGTGATCTTTTTAATGAGTTAGAAATAAGGTCGCTCGATAAATAGGTGTGATAGATCCATGAAAAAAATATGGGTATCGGACATGATGAAGTTAAATAAATCTAGTTATGTACTGCATTCGATTAGTAATAATAATATATCACAACTCGTCATTATTTTCTAGAGAAAAGTTTCGTAAAAAAAAGAATACATCGCAATCCTAACGATAAATGTAGAAATACATGTGATGTATCACCACTTCATACGTATGTATTCAAAGTTATCGATAATTCACTATCGACACGAGACGAAGACGGAAACGTAGTCAACACGTACCTAAAGTATGCAAGCAACATCACAATAAGGTGCTTTAACCTTTTGAACGCCAATCACTTCTATACAAGTTCGAGATTTTCGTGCCCTCAGCGCCACTACTTGATTAGAAGTAATAATAGTATAAAATAAATTTACGACTTTTACAAGACCTTCTATTTTGTTTTTATGGAAAATTGCCCTGTTATAAGCCATATTTTTAACTTTTTCACACTTAATAAGTTCTTGTTTGTTTTATATTCAATAGAAAGTAAAACGCCAGAAAATATTTTAATGCCCCCAACGCCAAGTACTTGATATAAAGTAAGCCAGTGATGGGACACGATGAAAACCTCGTTATATTTCATCTCGTCGAAACGATCATAATATACTATTATTGCAAGTAAATGACGTGAATAAATAATATTTTATAAATATTGTAAAGTATAAACTACGTTTTATTCACCTTATTCAAGATAAAATAGGTTTTCTAATCATTGTCGATAGTAAAACACCGTTTGAAAGACCCATCCTTACAAAGAGGCTAGTTGTCAGTGCGCACAACGCCACGAACTTGTATAGAAGTAAATCTGTGACGTCATAAGCGGACGGGTTTCAAGGTCATAGTGACTTTGTGCATTTTAGTGTAGTGCAATGTTTACATCTGGCGTTGGCGCACGGTGTTGTTATAAAAAATGAGTGACGGTGAATATGACGAATTATTGCGAGTTTTATTTTGTTTCTTTTTGAGTAGATTCATCATAAGAAAAAGTTTGTGAATAATCAGAATTTTGAAATAGTTCGTCGTCTTGACATTCCGTTAAGTTGTCAACTTCCGTTTCAGGAATGTACTTCCATTTTCTATTAGTTTCTAAAAACAAGAAAAATCATTGCTAGTATTTTGCGACACTTATACCTACCATTAAAAAAAGATCTGTAACATCTGCGTAAAACAGTCACTTACCCTCCATTTTAATTTAAAAAAAAAACACGTGGAGAACCACGTATCTAGCTTCTATTGATTTTATTCGTTGTAAGTAAACGAAATAAATTATGCATGAATCGGTTGAGGTTATACACGTGTAACTCGACCACAGTGAATAGAAAAAAGGATCGACATCTAGACATCCTTATATCAGAAAGGATTTTGACGTGCCTCGAGCGCCAACGACTTAATATGAAGTAGAAGGATTACATTTGGACACAAATAGGGATGTGCCTTCTAGAACTCACGTCTAATAAATTTACAATTCTTTTCTTTTATTATGGTAAATATATCCAGGTTTTCATATTTATTTTTTTATGAAATGAAACAAAATATGAAAATACGGTATCAGTTTTTATTTAGCTTCGTAAATTGGTGAATAAACGTTAATTTCAACTTATAATATTATTTATCGATAGGACATTAATCCCATCCCTACGTTTAACTATAGATACGTTATACATTTGTAGCGTGGCGCTGGAGGACACATCGCGTATTATATAGATGGGCGGCCAAAAGGTTAATAAATGCACAAAACACGAATTTATTAGCCATTTTTCTACTAAACATTTTACACAAGTTAAGTAGAAAATTGTTATGACGTCACAATTCAAAGTGCCTCTTCAAGTTGTCATTCTACGGCTGCGTTTAATCAATTGGATGCAACCTCCTTCTTGCTGTTAGCCTTATTGATTTTTAGCCCATTACGTCGAATCCCAAATCCCGCGTCGGTGCCCTTAGTTAACTTCAAACGTGGTTTTTATATCGTTCTGGCTGCCCTCCAGTTAGAGCAATAGAACTTATGGTTTAGCCACACACATGCGTAGAACGCGTACGCGCCATTGACATCAATATGTCAGGTAAAGTCAACTGCAAAAGTAGATGATCAAAATCAGAAATTCAATACCAATGAATGGAGTCGCGTCAAGCGTCAAGTGTGTATCGTCGAAGTGATTTAAAAGTAT
The DNA here is from genome assembly GCA_950381575.1 of Plusia festucae. Classification (NCBI taxonomy): domain Eukaryota; kingdom Metazoa; phylum Arthropoda; class Insecta; order Lepidoptera; family Noctuidae; genus Plusia; species Plusia festucae. Next base: position 12,496,536 of record OX494434.1, read on the forward strand.
GTGATTTTAAATTATACCAAACATGTACTGCTAGTCCAGTTGCCATATATTCGAGATCAGTTTTCCAAAAGTTATAAACTCAATTCATCATCTACTTTTGCTGTTGACTGTACATACTACTTATGCCTTCATTCGCACTGTGGAATGGCAGCTTTACACTGGCGAGCAAAAAGATTACTCAATCTGCAATATTAGCATTTACTACAGAAAGATGTAGCAAGGCAACCGTTGCTCGCCACTGTATCATCTCTCTCCGAAGTAGATTTTTAAAGTGTCTTAGCTAATTGGCATAGTCTGAATTCTTAATTAGTACTACACAACACGGGCCTTATAAGTGTTAGTTTTTACTACGAAGGTCCATGAGTATTAGTGTTGTTAATTCATCAGAAATCTCAAAATATTCCAATAAATATGATATAAATGAGTTGACAATTGTGCTTTTGTTGGATATCGTTTTCGTTACAACATTTGGTCATTATGACCTGGTTATGACACAGATTAAGTGGAAGGAGGTTTAAATAACCGCTTTTGGTTTAAAAAGATCTAAGATCCCAGTGTTAGTAATAATGATCTTTTTTATTGTAGACCAAAACAAGTTTACAGAATAACAAAATACATTTAAATGGCATTGTTTATTGTTGTCTTTTGATAAATATGATGATTTATCAATAAACTCTTATTTTTCTTAATCACTCCTTGAATAAACAAAAAAATACCTTTGCTTATTACAGTTAAAATTTTCACCTTTAATTATATTATGCTATGTGATTATCATCTGCTGATAGTCAAATATAACTTGGAATATTTTTAGACATTAAATATTTTTGTGTCATAAACTGACGGTCAATTTGTGATCATTTTGTGATGGTACCATAATTCGGGCTGTGCGTCTGTCGTTAGAATTTTTCCTTATAGTAAGTAGTTTATTTAGAAGCTGTAGTATTTGGTTCTCGTTTGGCCGTTAAATACTTAAAAGGGATTTGACCCTGTTTCGAAATAAACGTAAGTTTTCATTATTAATAGTTATTTATCGTCATAGAGAATGAGTTAAACGTTTTTGGCGTTAATAGGAATTTATTATAGGAATAGATTATACCAGTTGAATACTCGTTTGCAGTGATATTATAAGGAATTTCTAGTGTATTTTTCGACATTTTGGAGAATTTTCATCGTGTATAAGATGAAGATGATCTAACTAATAATTCAGTAGAAAATTATTTAAGTAGCAAATATATTCAAATATTTTGTTAAAATAATAATGGTCATCAATTCTTTTATTCATATAATGAGTTCAAAAAACCTCTGCATCGACGAAGTAATACGATTTCGCTCTCTTGAAGTTCATTAATTTTAATTCAATGTTATTAGAAACTTGTAAATATTATTCACATATCCTTTTACCACCGAATTCTAATCGACGTGGAATTCTTATAATACTCATGTAGGTATTATATTCTAGAATATAATTTTGTTCTCGTCACTTATAAAATATAGTCAATTCTCATAATTATAAGGTCACAATAATGATGTAAATTTTGCGTAGTAATTGTAAGAATAATAGTGTTGTGTTTAGTATCGATATTTTCTCTTAATTTATCAAATTCGATATTAATGATTTAATTTAATTATTGAACTAGGATTACTTCATGCTTATTCTGATTATTTTTTTGTTTATATTATATGTATTGGGCTTATATGTCATTTTAGTTATTATGAAACGTTAGACCCACACTGGTGCATATAATTATTACAAGAATAAGTGTGGTTTGATGTTTTAAAGCTCATGTATGGATGATCATTTAAAAATGTTCATATGAATTATTCTTTAGTTTATATCGATACATTACTTTAATTATAACATACCCTTTATGTTGTGGTTCTTACTGCCAACCTTATAAATATAATTTATGTGTGAACAACTCACATTTTTACGTAATAGCTTATATTTCGCTCTTAGAGTTGTGTTACCACTGATTTGAAATTATATTGAAATTAATTGTAGAATTTGAATGCATTTGCAATCATCACAAAATACGTTTGTTCTGAACAAAGGTTTTATGCATCGGCAATTGATAATGGAAAGAGATGTACCTTACTTCCAAATAGAATATGAAATAGTGTCAATAATAAAGTTATATATTTTTCTAGTGTTTGTATAGGCAAGATAAAACTGAATAGGCAAGGTTGTAATCAATGAAGTTATGTCAAGTGTACTTCAAATAAGATGATTACTTAATTATCTAGATAATAATGAAGTAATTCTGATTAGAATGCTTTTAAGTCTTTCAACATTAATAGCCATTGTGTAAAACCTGTAATATGGATTGTGTATAAAGTAATATTAAGGATTATTAAAGAACTGAAAGTTAGAGTCGAGTCTTTGTCCTGTTCAAAGATAATGTGCCAAAGACTAAGGTGAGGAATATTATTTTGATTGTAAATTTACGTTTGTGTAATGCACTGGTCTCCTAGTATAAGTACCTTGTGTAGCAATATCTTATCATACACACATGTTTATATATATGTAGATAAAATAAAGGTATATACGTTTTCGAATTTTATTTTAATATTTTTTTCTTATTTCCCGGACCTGTCCTTTCGTTCTTGCAATTTCTTCAAGAAAACAAAAACAGAAATAAGTATTTATAAAATTATAACGATTAATGATCGTAATACGCGTAACACGCAAGGATATTCCTGGCTACATACCTACAAATTAAACGTACCTAGAAGAAATTGGTGAAATACTACCTGTAAAAAAAAAGATGTAGGTAGGTAATCATTGTGGGAAAGATGATATGAGAAAGAAAGGAGTGGATGCCGCGATGACTGGTAATAGAGATGAATGGAAGGAAAACACACATTGCGCGGACACCAAAGGAATTTGATAGGGGCTGGAAGAAGGTAATCATTATTCTTTATAACCTGTCACTAAACTACGGCCTTATAACAAAAATATGATTAAATAAAAACCCAGTTAAATGTTATATAATAAGTTACAGTTAAATAACGGTTTAAACTTAGGTCCTAAAATCTAGATAAACCGGTTTTGTAATAAGGTCGAAAAGGTTCAAAGTTAATTGTGTGATAACCATAAAATCCTCCAAGGTGATGTTCCCAAAAAAGCACAAGAAGACAACCGCGTTTTATTGATTATATAACAAACTAGCCGTATCCCGTAACTCCGTCCACGTGAGTATCGGTTATCACGGCAAAAAGTAGCTCGTTCTTTCTCAGGTTCTGGACTATATCTGTACCAAATTACATTTAAATCTGTTCAGTAGTTAAGGTGTGATTGCGTAACACAGACAGACAGAGTTGCTTTTCCATTTATAAGCAAAGTAGCCTATGTTCTTTCTCAGGTTCTAGACTATCTCTGTACCAAATTTAATTGAAATCGGTTCAGTTGTTTAGGTGTGATTGCGTAACAAACAGTAACTTTCCCAGTAATAATATTATTAAGGATATAAACTTATATTCTACACTTAACTGCGATCCCTACTGTAAACAATTAACACAAATAGGAGTAAGTATTTATTAAAAAGGTGCAATGTAATGCGGTGATTAGGTCGGGCGAGGCGGGGCCCGCGTAATCGTCAGACGCTGACTCGCAAGTCGCGACCACGCCTCGTACGGCGCCATCATTGTCCAGCTCACGGCGTAAGTTTCAATTATAAAGAGTTCTATGATGCATTTGTTGTATTAGATAGCTATGTGTTGGTTTTTATATTATCTTTGTAACCAAGTAGTTTTTTCAAGAGGTTTGGCTTGTTTGGTAGATAATATACTACCTTAAAGCGTTGAAATAGAACTTTAAGTCATAACTGCATACTTAGTACCTACCTTATATTCTTAACTTACAAAATGTGTTCGAAAAGTTGTAAACAAATTAAACGTTTCTATATTTCTTTTACGCTTTAGTCCTAATAACAAGTATTGAGAACAGGTAAAGCCGACTCGCCAGCACACAGATTCATAAGCCCTATGAGGTTTGCGTGTATGGCAAAAAAAGTCAATTTAGTATAATTGTTTTAGAAATAATAAATACATAAATAATTTATAAACTTAAAACTAATACTTAAGTAGGTATTTTGGATTATAATTATCGTGCTCCTTATTAGTGTTCCGAGTGTTCCTAACGCTTTCTTAGTAAAGTTTCGATTTGGACTAAGTTCAAAACTGGGGCCTTTTTCATTAAGTTCAGGGAGTTAAGCTTTCGAGTTACTATGGGTACTTACTTTTAACTCAGACCAATAAAAAGTAAATAATCGGGTAAGTATATATACTTACTAACACTACCCGGTGACTTTCAGAACACAAACAAGATCCCGGGGTTCTTGGTCAATAATCTGCGTTACGTGCCTAATGTCGTCTTTAACTGTCCTTATGCTGTAAAATACCGTGTTATATACTGAGTACATTAGTAGGTACTTACCGATATAGGTAGGTACCCAAAAGCTTATTTAAAATCTATGGGACATTAGCCTATTACAAGTCCCTAATAAATGCCAAGTCATTTTACCAACAGCTGTAAACAATAATGATAACAACACCCAAAATAGATTTACTTCATTGATCCAACAAAAGAAAGGCGTTCTTTGTTGAAACCGACACCAATCTGAATCATTCAATTTCACAAAAAAACTCGTAGAAAATCAACAGACATTGTTAATTTTACGGTGAATATGGCTTTCTACTATTTACATTTAGTAAAATCATCGGTCTTGTTTACAACTAATTAATTAGGCGCACACAAAGAGGGTTGCGCCATTGTTCCGCTTTTTTTTAATTGTCTTTGTTGTGGCGATGACTATGAGGTTTGTGTAAAACGACGTATAGATACGTTTTTGGGGTAAATCGAGCGGAAAATTGCCAACTACCACCCTTATTTGAGGGAAAGGAAGTCGTGCTTTAAGTATCTAATGGGGTCAATATTTTTAACTGGGTTTGTTATATTCCGTAACTAGCTGCGCCCTGCGGTGTTAACAGACAACTTAATATTTCGGGATTAAAAGTAGCCTGTGTTTCAGCTACCTCCATGCCAAATTTGATCAAAATTGTTCCAGCTGTTTGGGCTCTTAGAGGTAACAAACACATAAACAGTCGAAATCTTTCGCCTTAACAATATTAGTCTGTGTGGTACCTTACAAAATTTTCGTGTGATAGTTAGGTACGAGTATTTCTAACTGAAAAGATGGACTACGCATTTATCTAAAACGCGTCACACTTTTATGGAACACCTAAATATTACCCGTGTGCACCTTAGGCTCTAGACAGACGGACTGCATTTCAACTGCAATCCAACCGCAAATTGCAGTTCAGGTGCAGTTCGAATGCAGTTGACACAATTAACAGTTCATTGCAGTCGTGTCAACTGCATTCGAACTGCACCTGAACTGCAATTTGCAGTATATACTTACCTACATATATACTACCTGCTAAACAAATTATGTTTGTGCTCAAGAACCCCAAACAATGTTGAAATAATATATACTTTCGCGAATACTGAAGTGAAAGTAACGTAGGGCTCAATATGAGCCTATAAACTGGGAGCCCGACTCTGACCGATCACGAATCAAATTAAACATGTCAAAACTGAGAAATGAAGATAATAATAATTGAAGAACTAAAATTTCATATCATAGGTATTCTGCAATCACCAACTGCAAGATTTAGGTGATGCGTCTTTTTTGCCAGGTGCATTCTGGTGTTTCCAACATTTTGTTAGTTAGCTACGGTCTATCATTAAATTCAAGGCCTTTGTTACTTTAAAAAATTAATAGGTATCAACTCACCTATAAACTGATCGTAGCATTAATATTTTTAATTATGTTCGTGATTGTAATATAAAATTTACTAGGTATCTATTTATCAACCTCATAATTAAGTATTTTTACATTGGCCCGACGTAGAGTTAGAAATTTTAGTTACGTAGGAACTATAAAATACACGTTATAATTATATAATTATTAAAGCAATCTTATACTAGGTACACCATCTCTGGGCCTATTAAATACATTGTGATTGCTAAGCTTAACTTAGCTCACAATCCGAAATGCACCTACTTCACCGAACAGGTTGCTAAACCGAAAGCAAAATCTGCATTCAAATGCATTAACAAAGTTTATAATAACTAGCCAATAGTCTAAGACAAGGTATGACTGCAATTTCAACATGTCTGCGGGATGCATAATACCAAAACACGGCAATAAAGACACGTTTTATTAAAATTCAATGATAATAAAATGTGAAAGCTCCTGCCCACATTGGTGACATCAAAATATTTTACAATAGCAGTAAATTTCTGAAGTAATGTTAGTGGCAGCGTATAAAGTGAATGCAATGCGCACAATTGTTTATTCATTCGATAGATGTGCAGATGTAAGGATACTGGGACGCGTATTGTCACATTACGGGGATAGACCGACGGTAGGGGGACCATCATTTCGGACGAAAGTAGCTGCGAATACGAACTGTAGAAATATAAAATCATAAGTAAACACAAAAAGGGGTCGTGGCTAAGTGGTTTGACCGTTAACAAAGGTTAACCCGCTCTTGCCGCGATTGGTCCGTGGATGGACGACTATTTGTAAATAGACCCAGACCTGCGTGCCCTGCCATTGATCGACACGCTAAGAAGATGACTTCATCTAACTACTATATTGTCTAGATATGTTATGGCTTATGTCATAACTAAGGACATGGAATATGATATAGGTACCTTCTATTTATAAATAGCAAGGTTGAAGGTGCTTGATTCTACATTTTTGATAACATCTACCTAGCCTTTTCCCAAGCTATGTTGGAGTCGGCTTTCAGTCTTACCAGATTTCGCTGACCTTAAGAACCCTTTAAATACTGGGTAGCTCATTAATACAATACTATAATAAGACTGGTTGTCAGAATGGTAATAACTTAACAGCTGTCAAAGATCACTGTATAGCAGTAGGGATCAACGGCTTAACGTGCTCGTCACCAGTTTGGGTATGTTCAGAAATGGGCACCCATCCACGGACCACCGCGGCGAGCGTGGCTAACACTTACCCACGACCCCCTCTTTCACATATTTGGAAACATTAACTATAATTTTAATTTGTATTTAATGCAACCTAATACCCTGGTCACCATCCTCGCGTAGTTAAGGAAGGCTGTTCATTTGCGCACGAGACGCAGCGTGGCGGCTTGCGCACGCGCCGCACCCCGCCGTCACTATTACCATACGTGGGACGCACAACTGACAATTGAATTAATATTATATTAACTGCTATATTATTTAAATTAAACCATTCCTATAATAGACGAATCTATTTCATTCGGTATAATACGGCATAATTGTGTCGGTAATTTTAACAAGATATTTTCTGAGAGAAAATTTCATTGAGCTATATTATGTTAATGTCATTTGTGGGCGTATATTAATATTAATTAAATGAGGTTGTATATTATTATAATGTGTTTGGCAGATTATGAGTTCAATATACGGCCGCATATTTGGAAAATGTGAATAGAACGAAAATATTGTTTAAGGATCCAAAGGTATATTCATCTAAACATTCCAATTTCACTTTTTGGTTATTTCTTTACTTATCTAACGGTTTTTAAGCGCCTGTCTCACTGGTTGGGGTTGGAGGACCCCTTTTGTTATTAGTTACAAGAGTATTATAGTACGCATCACTTTTAAAGAAGATATGAAGATTTTTCACACCTTTGTTTGCTAGGAAAAATCTAAATCCCAATCCATTCATTTATCCTACTTTAGTATCCAATGATCAAATCTCGGTACGTATACGTGTCGCCGGCATCGGCTGCGCAGGAGTGGGCGCGACGTCACGCTGCGCAACACGCCGCTAGCTGCGCGCATCGCACCGACACTAGACATTTACATACTACATTTTTATTACGTCACCTACATTACCTTAAATGTATTGTAAGGACTGAATTAAAAATATTGTAAACAAAAGTTATTAATGATGTAGAGTCGCTTACAACAGTCCCGAATATAAATTTGACTGCACGGATAGCCGAGTGGTATAGGTCATCACGCTGATTACCATTGTGCGGGACGTGCTGCGGGTTCGATCCCCGCATGAGACAAGCATTAAATTTGTGTGATCCACAAATGCTTGTTCCAAGTCTGGGTGTTCTTTGTGCATGTGATTTGAATGTTTGTGAAACCCCCGCGACACAAGGATTAAATTCCTTAGTGCGTTTTTTTTTTAAATTAAATAAAAATAAATAAAAATTTTAAAATGATAGTTACTATCATACACTACTCCTAATTCCCATCTGGAATCTGCACAGCGCTGTTTCACCTGTCGATTCAATATCAAAATATTTCAATTAGACCTTTTGAAGTACTTTTAAAACGTCAAATGACTTCCAAAACATAAATTCTATGGATAAGAACAACCAAGAAACTCCATAAAACTGGTACTATGCCTACAATGATTTAAACTACAGTAGTTTTAATATATGTATGCGATAACAACAAAAGCTTAAATATGATTATTGTAAAATATGATATCAAATCAGGAAAAAAAATTACCTGAATTACTGACTGACGGATCAACGCACAGCCTCAAATGCTGATCGTAGAGACTGAAACTTGGAGGGTGTGTTCTTTATATGACGTAGATATCCTATTGAACTCGCTAATCTCGGGAACTACTGGTCCGATTTGGGAAAATATTTCAGTGTTAACCGACGCCCACGCGGACGGACTCGCGAACAATAGCTAGTTTAAATTAAAATCTGATGCAAAATGCTCCACAAAAATCCCAATTCCAATCTAATCCCTATCAGGGTGGTTATTCCAAACTGAACATAACATTGTATAGCGTAGACCTCAGGTCGCCAAATCTTTTTGTGTCGTGAGAGTCGTTAGGCCATCTAACAGATTTTTACTTAAAAGTATAGTAAGTCGAAAGAGATAAAACCTCTCTTAAAACTACACGTAACAGTACATTTACCGTTTGGATTTAGTGAATAGTGACCCCCAGGAATGATTGTCCAGGAATGATTGTCTAGGCACATGCCTAGACAATCATTCCTGCCCCCCTAGTCAAAAGCCTCTTAGAATATAAAGTATAGTTTCAGAAGGCGGCGACTACATGGACCGACAAAAGTTTCAGTTTGCTTTCCCTCAAGGACCGGATATAATCTCGGTCATGATATTTCTATTTGACGTAGTTAACTCCGTAGTGGACGTCCAAAATATCAATAAAATACTGTCAATTCTAGCATCAACCTCACCATAATTGCTTCTTACCTTAAAGTAATGACGTCACATATAAATTAGTATTAAACTCTTAACATACAAATTCGGTGTGTCCGTTTATTTGTTTTCCCCGCGCTGATGTATGGCAGCATAAATAACGTTAGCCCGGGGCGATCCAATTACCTCCGAAGACCCGGCCGGTGTTTTGCTTACATTTGTAAACTCATAAAACTTACAGACAGTGTTTGATTTGGGCATTGTAATAAGAATATAAGAATTATAAGCTGCATTAAGAATGTGACTGTATTGTTTCAAATTGTATTTTATTATAATAACTTCCGTGAGACGAATTCATAATTATTTAAGGATTCAACGGTTTACTCACGCGCATTCTCAGGAACGCCCGACTAGTTTCAGACTCAATAGGAGTCGCCGCGTCAGCTCATGATTAAGGAAACTAGTCGGGCGTTCCCGAGAATGCGCGTGAGTAAACCGTTGAATCCTTAAATAAATTGTATTTTGTATAGGTACGTAATCGCCAATACCTTTAGCAGGTTATATGTAGAGAACCTACCCTTTGTGGAAAGTCGGTTAAATCGACAGTAATAGGGATGTCAGGGTGAACAGAGGCGCTGTTTTGTAAGAAAAGCATTTCCGTTAATAATAATATACTAATATTTTGGGACATCTCACAATCAGCCATCTGATCCCAAACTAGGCAGAGTCTGTACTACGGCAATTCCGTAAGGAGATCAAACATTTTGACTCTGAATACTGAAACGCTAGTTAACTTTTACTCGTTCTTAAGTTTTTTCTTTTTATCTGTGTGTTTATCTGTCGCTACTTTACACTTTAATATGACAGAGACAGCAAGAGACTTAACGCCATCTTCAAACCGATTGATGTTTCAGTATTCGGCCCTTAGTAGTATAAGTTTAAGGAAACTCTACTATAATTATATAACGACCTCCGTGGTCGAGTGGTGTATACACCGGTTTTCAAGGATTCGCTGGCTCTGAGGTCCGATTTCGATCCCCGGACGGGTCAATAAAAATATGTACTTTTCTACATTGTCTCGGGTCTGGGTGTTTGTGGTACCTTCGTTGTCTCTGATTTCATAACACAAGTGCTTTAGCTACTTACTTTGGATTCGGAGCAATGATGTGTTGTTGTCCACATTTATTAATTTATTAAACTTAAATAATCATTTTACTGTTTGTACAATTTCTAGCAATTTGGAAACCGTGCTTAAGATTTGTTTTATTTTTATAAAACAGATACTTATGACAAAAAAACTAATGGAAGTCATGGATATGACAAAATTAATTTAGTATCATCTATCACTAAATAATCTTAATGAAGTAGGTACCTACACATTTCGCAAGTCGGTGCGGTTCATCTCGTTAAACCAACAAGCTTTCCAATGAGCGAGCTCTTAAAAGGAAATTAAAAATTAATAAATATCATTCTTCAAACCATTTATTAAAGTCAGCGTCGCCTAAACACATCGTTTGGTAACGTTCTAAGGATAGTGTGGTACTGCTAGCTTACGGCGGGTCTTCAATTTTGATAAGCTTAGAGTAATGCTCAAGTTTTCTCTTCAAGCACAAAATTGAACCACGAACTTTCATTTGTAAAAGAAATGTCCTAAATGTGTATCGCCCTTCATTAACAAGAGAGAGGTACGGCAAGATGGAAGGTATAACGAAAAACGTTTAGCTTAAAATAATTAATTGTAATTAGTCGTGAAAAGTATCATATTAAACTATAAAATCTGAAGCGGCGGTAGCCTAATGGCCAGGGCGTCGGACTTGCGATCATGTGGTTGCGGGTTCGAATCCCACCCATTACACTACTGAAGTAAACCCACTCGTAACACAAGCATCTTAGCTTAATACGAGGGGTTAACGAGATTACTAGTAATGTGCGACCCACACTGCTAGTAATCTTTAAAAAAAAATATTATTAAGTAATATTTGATTAATCAGCAATCATTTTCAGATTCATTAATAAATCAAAAGTGTCAAGAATTTCATCTTGCCTACACCCTGAAGGCAAGATAGAGTGTCCCGTATATTCCTGCATTTTTCATACATTTTACAATTAACACAGGATAATATTATTGCAAACAGACTTTCAGGTGGATCATGTATTATTGTATACCGTACAATAGATAAAACACATCTTCTTGTGTCATCTTCTCAGTCTGCCCGTGACCATGACACGTGCAAAGGTGTTGAAACGTCGGGAACTAAAATCAAAATAAACCGCGATAGAATCCGTTTAAAGTAGTTTTATTTCAACATCTTCTTAGCTGGACTGTTTTTTATAAAGAAATGTCTATTATTAGATGTAAGTAAGTAACTAAGTACTTACCTACCAAGTTTTTTACGGGGCGAAACTTTCAAGAGGCGCTCGGCCTTATGGGGATTAAGGCCAAGGAGTGTAGGATCTTTACCTCACTAAAACCACCCCGTTGGTCACCATCATCCCATGGAGGAGAGTTCTGTTACCTCGTAAAAAACCCAAACCAGAAACCCTCCTGTGCAATGCCTGTTATTTGCACATCCCTGGGAACCTACCTACCTAGTTCACATTTTGTTAGCCCGCGCTATGACCCCAGCCTTACCCTGCCTGTCACGAAACGCGACTTTGACTGATACTCTGTCTAATTGATAACTTGACTTATGAGGTACATGTTAAAAATAAACTAAATTGACATGGAAAACATTGACCGTTCAAGCGTGAACTCCGTTTTCACGGAGGTTTTATTGCCATTATGATCATGAGATTATGATATAATTTACTTTTTACTGAAGATTCGTGGAACACTTGAAAAATTGATAAAAAAATTGTCTTTGAAAATGTTTGGACATATTGCTGTAACTTAATTGAATTAACTCATAAAAACTCTTCTTCTCGTTTGATCTTACAGGTTTTTGCTGAAGAAATATGTTTTACTAGCTTTTGCCCGCAAATTCGTCTGCGTGGACTTCAGAATTGGGCCCAAAATGAAATAAAAAGTAATGAAAAATAGAATAAAAGTGCTTGCGCTGTAATAGAGAAAAATACCAAATTTATAAGCTGTCTGCCCGCGGCTCAGCTCGTAAACAACTTTTAATTTTCGCTCGGGAATTACTTAAGGAATCGGGATAAAAGGTCGTCTATGTTCTTATCCATGTCAAATTTCATCCAAATCCTTTCAGCCGTTTTTGCGTGATTGAGAAACAAACATTCAAACATTCACACTTTTACATTTATAATATTAGTAGGATAAATTTTACTACATATCTACCTAAAAGTATGTGGTGTAATTATTTTTGATAGTCTCTGACACATAAATCAGAACTGTTCTTTAAAAAAAAAACAGGGTCCATAATTGCTTCATTAACATTACCATTAACATTATTTAAACATACCACCACCTCTGTATGTTATGGAAAAAACTGAGTATTGAGATAAGGCTGAAACTTCAATAGTTAAAAGACTAATAACAACTAAAATATTTTGTTTCATACATTTTCTTAATTCAATACGTAAGATGTAAATTACAAAATAAATAAATTAAACTTTTATCAGTCTTTAAATTTAATAATTTATTTCTCTTTCATCTTTTTTCATTTGATTGGGATTTTGTTGAAATCAGTAATCAAATCAAATTCTAATTAAATCATAATCAGTATTCTGCGTCAACCATACCTACTTTCAACATCTAATTTATATATTTAGCCAAACATCGAAAGCTGAATACATGATGGACATAAAACAAATGTCATTGATTTATTTCTAATACAGTACTTAGTTCAATTGATTTATTCTTACAGTAGTACAATTGATTTCAAAACAGTGACACACTTTAATATAATTTAAAAGAGGCGTATTTTGTCTGTTGCGTAACTAAATAATGCTGATTGAAGCTTTATTTAGAAAAAACATTAAATTAAAATGTTATGAAAAATAATTTAATTTTCAATAATTTGAATATTGTAGAGGGAACCCTAAAACTTGCCAGCTCAAACCCTTTTAGTATACGCTTTGGTTTAGTCTAATTGAGTTGGGGCTTAAGGTTAATTTCTTGTATAGATAAATTATAGTTTTCTTATGTAAATGTTTAGAGGCCAGTTTCGAAAATAATTAAATTCGTTTGTGGCCTGCGGCCGGGACACTTTGAATACTGTTTGTTAATGTTTTATGTGATTAGGAAGTTCATTCTTTTTTAATTTATTGTTTTTTTTTATATATTGTATTCAGCTTTCGATAAGGATATAAATTAGATGTTGAAAGTAGGTATTGTTTACACACAATACTGATTATGTAAATAAGAATTGAATTGGAATTGTCAAATCATGTGAAATTATATGTGAATTGTTTTTGATTATGTAAGTATTTTGAGTTACAAATTTTACCAGCTGACTTTTTTAAATATGTCCATTCTTCAACGGTACTTATTTTTATACTTACTTATTTTAAATCTACTGTTTTCCCAAATAAGCAGGAAGTAAATTGGTAAAGCGTAAACATAATTTACCTATGTCTCCTACAAAAAGTCTGCTGATTCGGCTACCTGGCAGAGTTATTAACGATTGATGTGGAATAAATTATTTATAATAACAAATGGGGAAGGAAAACATCGTGTGGAAACCTTAGATTAAAAAAATTGGAATCTAAAATCGCCAACCCGCAATGAGCAAGCGTGGTAATAAATGGTCATTCGTGGGAAGAGACTTGTGCCCAGCGGTGAGACTTATTTATAGGCTATAGGACCCAGCGAGAACTAGCAGACCACACTATCCTTATTTATATAGGCTAGTATTATTATTATAATGTAGTTAAGTATCCATTGTATATCTTTTCTTTCTTTTCAAAAAAAACCACGCCCGCACTAAGGAATTTAATCCTTGTGTCGCGGGGGTTTCACAAACATTCAAATTACATGCACAAAGAACACCCAGACTTGGAACAAGCATTTGTGAATCACACAAATGCTTGTCTCATGCGGGGATCGAACCCGCAGCACGTCGCGCACAGTGGTAATCAGCGTGGTGACCTATACCACTCGGCTATCCGTGCAGTCAAACATTGGTTCAACATTTAAGATATCTAACGAATGTTGAAATTATTCGTTCCGTGATAACACTGCACACATATAGGTCAAAATCTTAAAATGGAAAATTTACTTTACATACAAGTTAATTTTCCATTTTAAGATTTCGAACTGTTCCTTGGGGAAAGTTGTTCAGTTTTATGCACCTGGTTACCTCGTTGAATATACGCACTCCTTTTAAATTATTCCTGTATACCTACAGCTAATTGTGGGTAGATATTTAGTTCTCGGAAAAATATGTGTAATGACGTAAGTAATATTATTTTTCTTCAGCAATTTTTCATGTAAGTATAGATGACATGACATTGTGATGTTTCGATTCTAATAGGGCATTTAGATCAATTTATTTATTTGGAAATCGTCGTTAATTACGACAATCTCAAGAATACATAAAATACAATTGTGATGTTTTAAGTTTTAACCTTGTTTATGTAAATCAAGTTATTAAATCTACGTTGTAATAATTACCTACATTTTTATGTATAAACGCCAAAGGCATAATATTTTCGCGCGGAACTAAATAAACGATGTTCACACAATTAAAAAGATATAACAAAATATGAGGATAAGCCATTTATATTCCACTTATTAAACACATATTACACAAGAGACCAATCCGTGTTCGAATAAGCGTTCCTTATATTTGCATTCCTAATGAAACTCCCTAATAATTGTTATCTTAAACATTAATCGCGTTTCTGTGCTTAATGCCATCCAATCATCTCACATTATTGCTTTTAATTATGATTATTTAAGACCCGAAGCCGACATCTCAAAGTATCTCAAAAGCGGTTAAAATGTATACAGTTACACACACGTTTACGTTTCGTTCTTTTTATAAAAACCACAAGAATTCGACGTGAACGCACGCGTTATGAGCCAAAATTACATCCGATGACTCGAAAGGTAGTGTTGGCAGTAAATATGTAACATAAGTAGGTCGTTACAGGCATTCATGTTTTGTGGGACGCGATGTACGGCCGACGGGAACGTACTAAAATGACCGACCGGTATTTGTTTAAAATAAGGCGCCATAGTTTTAATATCGTAAATAACAATGATATTTTAATAAAGTAAATAACGACTTATTGCATTCGTTATTAAATTTGGTCCCGGCCTGTCTAAGCGCCTTCGGGTATGGGTTTACTTTTGATTTGTTAGAGATTAAAAATATTAGTTTCGTATAAGTTGAAGATGTCCGAGACATCGAAAAATTTAAGAAATTCTTGATGAATTTAATGAAAATTAACAGAATTATTGAGCAACACGGTCGCAGCCCGAGGCGAGGCGAGCATTCAAAGAAACGAAAAGCGGATGCATCTTTTACAATCAGGTGATATACGAGCGAGTGCAAGCGCCGATATCAAATAAAATATGCGCGAGAATATAACGAGACTCTCCATTTAACAATTAACTTAACAAACAAACGTAATATATTGTGGTTAAATTTCAATACGAAAATGGCGGCGATGTAGACGGCCGACTATAACTCAATGGAAGACTTCGCCTAAAGATATATTTATACAAACACACAATTTTTCACAAGAGTTATTGTGTTGGTACTCATAATGATTTGTATGTAGGTAATGAATTAATTTTACGCGCTCAACTCTTGAATTAATTGACTTTTAGTTTTGGTTCTATATCACGAGTTGAGAATTCATTCAACCAGTTTAAAAGCAAAAAATATTAATTAACTTGTGCGTGATGTATTACATGATTAATTTTAGAAATGAATATCCGAGCGCAGGCTACGTCATCTAATTAGTTTTGAGAATGATTCGAGTATTTGTTTGGCTCCCCACTTGTCATTCAAGAATGTTACCTACCTCGTTTGACGTATGATTTATGGATTTTAAGTATAATGAATTATCAAATTAAATTAAATAAAAATTCCTTTCGAGTCTCTCAGATTAAATGTTTTTTTCAGAAGTAAAGGATTGATAATTATAATTTTAATAACAACAAAATAAATTAATGACGCAAAGGTTCGTTTGACATTACTTTTGGTAAGGATTTTGTAATTATATCTAAACGAACGATGGAACGCTGTGTTTTTGTTTTTACAAGAAGATAATATTCTAACAAAGTTGATATTTTTTTAAATGGAATGAAATCATTTATTCTGTAAGTAGGATAAATCATAACTTTAATTACTTGTATATCTTGAGCTGCCTGGAGACATTTTCTATCTGACTATCCTGAGAATGTCGTGGTGGTTTAGCGGTTCCATGAACGGACTTAAGTGCACAAGGTTGCTGGTTGGAACTCACTACAAGTACCAATATGACCTCTTCAAAGTTATATACCTATACTCTCTTAATTATTTTAAGACATCATTGACTATCGGTGAAGAAAAACCTAGTGAGCCAACCTGGACTCCAAACATTAGAATCTGAAATCGCCAAACCAAAGTGAGCTAGCGTGGTGATCAATGCTCGTTTCTTCTCTATATGAGAAGAGACCTGTGCCCAGCAGTGGGACATTTATAGGCTGGTTGAAGAGGAAGGTTTAATTATAATTTTGGGTATTTATTACTGACACATGCAAAGCCGGGACGGCTCTGTTTGTAGATATAAATATAAATACCTAGCAACATGCCCAGAGTCGTCACTAATACTCATGCAAATTATTATTATGTTTTTCTTCTCATTAACTGTCATTCGTACTAGCCCTATTGCACTTTGTAATGACATCGACAAACTGTGGGAATATCCAGTGCATCAATCAACACCTTCTTCACTGTTTTTATCACTGCATGTTCCCATGATTAGCTTACAAGATAAACTTTCTTTATTTAAGACTTGATTTCAAGCTCATCAAACATACGGATGTACCGGGTAGAATGGGGTAAATAGTAGGGGACGAATAGAATTGTGGTTGTTTCTTAATTTTACCGATTATTGGTAGGTATTGATTATGATAACCCTAAGAAATATGAGAAAGCTGCTTTATGTAAAACTGTGCACCGCAGTTTCACCCGCGCACGTTGTCCTTGTATTTTTTAGTAGATTTTCAATGGTTTTTAATATCATTCTACTATTCATGACGGAGTCGGATGAAATAAATATTTTTGTGAAAATCGGTCCACCAATTTTTGGGGTAGCCAGTGTATCAAACCCGACTTTGTTTTATTATGCGCAGGCGAGAAAACAAAAGATTGGAATCCTCCAAATTGATCTCTATACAACCCAAAACACACTATTCATTCCATTTCACGGTATATTGTATAGGTTCTCTTTCACCATATAAGGTGGTACATCGCTAAATGATATTTCAATAGTTTGTATTGCAATCGTTGAGCGCAGCGGGTTGTCGGCAATTAATAATTATTTAATAAGCCTCTCATTAAGTAGACGCTCAACGCAATCAGGACCGGACTAAGTTATTGCCGTAGCACCTCTGTGTACGCTTGAGTGGATAAGTGTTTATTTCAATAAAAAATATAAAAAAAAAATGAATAATCTTATGTTTTTTTTGCATATAGGTGTACTTTCTTCTTTTTTGTGTGGGTAAGTATCACTTCTGGTAAGTGCACATGAATAACTTTCTAAGTTATTCTTAGATACCAGTGGCAATTGGTAACCGTCATGATATAACCTGGAAGTTACGGGGGAAATCATTAGCACATTTATAGAAAGTGCGGACTGCTGTTAATTACTTACTTACTTATTACAACTTTAGTAAAATACGGAAGGAGATGGAGAAAGCAATAAAGATTGGCGCCTGGTGATGACGGAAGTAGTCTTACTCGAAAAACTGTATATGTTATAGGTACAACGATTCATGAATGCTGTAGGAATATGTATTTAGAAGTGAGTAATTTAATTTTAAAGAATAAATACTATCTTTTATAATATAAACCGTAATCATTTTATTGCAGGACAAAAACCTTCCTATCCTCGATAATTCATTATAATTTTAAATATTATGTAATATCTCCAGACTGAATTTAGGCCTCGGCGGGTATCACAAATGAGATAAGCCATTAAAGCCGGATATATTATAGTGTTCAATTGTGTGCATACACATAAGTGCACTCTCTGTCCCTTCGCCCTCATAGTCCGAAGGGACGGTTGACCGACACGACCGGAGAGATATCAGGCGCAGAACCGACGGCTTCACGTGTTTTTCGAGGCACGAAAAAACATCGAAAAACTTCATTACTCCGAGCTGTACTGAGTATATCTAAACAATAAACCGAGCAATTATATTTGGTCTGTTACCGGGATTCGAGCCCGAGACTTCGTGCACGGCAGTCGCGCTTGCAACCACTTTATAACGTATCGAACGAAAGAGATAACTAGGTATCAATAAATAAAGACGATTCGGTCTAAACATTACATTCACTTGGATTTGACAATACTTAAGTTTTTAAAAAATAAATCCTTTATTAAAAATATCAACAGCCTTACGACATTGTCCTCGACAGTACTTGTTCAGTGACCACATTGCCAGCGGCTATGGGCGGATGGGCGGAGGGCTGGGCGGCCCGCCCCCCGAGCCTGACAATTGAATCAATGGTTAACATCTACTTCATACACTAGTATATATGTGAAACCTCCGACTAATTGTACTCGTAAGGCATGTAGATAATCGAGAATTTTATAAATGAAGAGATAATAAAAAAATACTGTTGAAAATATATTTTTATAATTTTATTTTGCTAGCTATTTAAGATACCGCCATCTTAATTGCTAGGGTTTCGGACTTGCGATCATGCGGTTGTGGGTTCGAATCCCATCCATTACACTAGTGACGTGAACCCACTCGTGACACAAGCAATTTAGCTTAGCACGAGGGGTTAATAAGAATTCTTGTGCTCGCGACCCACTTTGCTTTAAAAACACTTTTTGAAAAGCACCTGCAAGTGTCTTCTAGTAAGTCACAAAATTTGGTTAAAGATTAAACTAAATTAATTAAAGTTATAGTTAGTTAAATCACTGTTACTTACCTAACATTTTAAGAAGACTTATGCTTACAAATCGATTCAGGCATTAGGGAGCTACGATGCCACAGGCAGACACACCGATGAACACCCTCAAGTCCCTCAACTTATAACACCCCTCTTTTTTGATGGGGGTTATACAGGGAATTTCTTATTTGTATTTCAAAAACCGACATGCAGTTAATTAATTTTTACTCTGTTTAGTATCATACGCGAAACTGTTAAAACAAACATCGTATGTCTATCCTAGAACAAAAAGTTATTATTTAAGCGAAGACTCGAGAACTGCATCTTTAAAATTAAAACAACATCAATATATTAATGCTATGGTACATAGGTACTGCACCGAGTTACTGAAACTAGATAAATTATTTCGTAAAAATTTAATAATAAAAACAAAATATAACACTTATTTGTCAATTTACACCCAATATAGTCTTATAAAATAAGGGAATATAAAATGTTCGTATACAAATAACTACGCAGCTCAAAATTGTCTTACCTGCATTACAAAAACAATAATCTTTTTATATCATCGTAATAACAATTAGTGAAACATTAAAATATGACATTCGAAACAAAGCAACCGTTCCAATTAGGGGACCGTAATAACATAAAACTGTTACAAACATACATTTACACTTACAAAAATCATTGATAACTCTTAAATATATTTTATAAAGGTTTAAAATGGCTTGATAAATTGGTATTTGGACTGTAAAATGGTTGGTAATAGTGCGATGAAACATAGAACACTCATTAGAGAAAACAAATCATGGTAATTAGGTAATAAAAACGTCTTTGTTCCCATTGTAACACAATCCTCTTGATTGGACTTTACGAGCCCATTGATTGTTACAAATCTGTTTACAGATGTCAGTTTTGTGGCATCACTTATACGACCGTTCCTAGTAAAACATCGTAAACGTTTGTTAGATAATTAAATAAATTAATTCGTTATATAGATCTGGGAACACGAGTTTTAGGAGATCACAAAACTTAACCTATTAAATTTTGATGAAGTCTCGTCCCACTGTTTTTAAAATTACCTTTAAGTTTTTAAAACCAATGTCAAGAATTTATGAACGAACCAGTAATATATTAAAATATTTTTTTTAAATTAGTTCGTATGTTTTATTGAAATGATCAGGTATTGTAAGGTACAGATAAAGATTCTACGCTTACATAGATAAATATTTAAGTTCACGTTCTAAGTAGAAGCAAAGTAATTCAACCATTTATTTAGATTCAGTGTCTATTATGATGCACGTCAATTAATTTTGATCGGACAACCCTTTATTCTTTTTAATTGAGGCCAATATTGCTTAATTAATATCTAGCGCTGACCGTAGAATACGACTTCTAGAAAGTAATCTTCCCAAGTGCCGATTTCTTCAAGCGTTCCACCATTCCCAACGAACGCTTTTAATTACGTACAAAAACATGTATCTGACCAATTTTTTCGCAACAAACTTTACCCAAGAGTACATTTTACACGATAGAAGAAAGCCAAGAAATGCATAATAATTGATTAAACAAAAGTTCCAAGAAAAATTGTAAAACATTTGCAATAGACTGATTGAATGACAAAAACATTCGAGCTGAACATAAATTATTAAAACTACGTATTAAAAGGCACAGTTCACAGTCGAATGCATGCCTACATATGTCACGCTTGAATAGTCCTATTTAATAATATCCACGCCACGAATTTACAGGCCGGTGTTATTAACAATCATAATAATTATAGGCGCCACGGCCTAATAAAGTTTAGTAGGAAACGAATCATAAAACGATCTGTAGAAACAGTTGTCTATGATAAAATTACTAAATTTGAAAAGTTGAATTCTTAGTTTGAACAAATTATACGGTGTAATTCTTGTTTCTTTTATATATTAATAGTCCGTATTCTTAAGAATTGTCTATTGGAGTGGAAGTTACATTTTATTAGTTACGTTAAGTTGTATACAGGGTAAATTTTTATGGAGTGCGTATATTCTACGAAGTAATCACGTGCATAAAACTGAACGACTTTCCCCAAGTAACATAGGTCGAATCTTAAAATTGAAAATGAAATATTCATACAAAGTGACAGGTCACGTGACTTACGTTTGTATGAAAAATTGATTTTCCATTTTAAGATTTCGACCTATGTTCCTCGGGAAAAGTTGTTCAGCTTTATGCACCTGATTACCTCGTTGAACATACGCACTCCATAAAAATTACCCTGTATACAACTTAACGTAACTAATTAAATGTAACTTCCACTCCAATAGACAATTCTTAAGAATACGAACTATTAATATATAAAAGTAACAAGAATTACACCTTATAATATGTTCAAACTCTATAAAAAATAATCTTGTATGTACATACTACTTAATCTTCCGATTAAAAAATGTATTATAATTGTTCTTAAAAACTGTATGCAAATTATATTCAAACATCGTCTTTAACCAACAGTAAGATTACAAACATTTACTTTTGATTAAGTCGGTCGGTACAAAATTACTGAATAAACTCATGAACATTTCGTTGACACACATGTTTAAGAGAGAGGCTATAAAAATTTCGTAGCCCGCCAAATAGCTTAATCAATAAGGAGAGAACGAACAGCAAAAAAGTTGCAAGCGCAGAGCGATTCAAGCGACGTTCGATGCGCGATTATGGCCGATTATTGCAATATAACATGGACCCTTACATATGTGTAGATATGTATATTTTTTTTGGTAGTTAACTTCAATTTTTGTAAATATTGGAATTCTATCAAGGAACTGAACATAATTTGTGTAGTATTGGTTATTGGTAAAATAAACTTTTCTATCTGTACAATGAACTCAGAATTTAAAGCAGATCTTGCAGCTAGTACATGCTCTGCCTTACACCCATATAAGGAAAATCAGAAACCAGGGTTCATAATACATACAAGTATTTATATAATACGAAAGAGGTAGGTACCTACTAATAATTCCGAAAAAAATAATGTAGAGACGAGAATTAACAATTAAATTAAATCAATATAAAACACTTTGTACATATTTTTATTTTAGTCAGGACTGAAGAATGATTCTCTTATCAATTGCCCTACAAACTTCTACGTAGAAATAATTATATTATCTTCGTAGGTCATAAATGGAACGATTATATATAATTACTATATTTAATAACCTAAAGTTGAACTCTTAAGCGAGCATGAGCATTTATGACGCTCATGAAATTTTTATGCTCATGAAGATGTAGGCAAAACCAACAAATTTCGATTGATCACAGAATACGGTGTATAAAAAAGTTAAGCTCGCGTAAGTTGCGCGCGCGCACGGCTCTCGCCAAAGAATGTAATTAACTGAACACCAATAAAAATAATTGGACACAAAAAGCGATCCGCCCTGGGCCGCCATTTATTATTTTGATTACCCTTGTTATTGTTATGGGGTATTGATGTTTTTCAACTAGGCGCTCGATTGAACACAGTGGGACACTGTGGCCGGTTCGCGCCTCAGTTCTTGCTTCATCAGAAAGCCGTGCCGCCACCGTATCGTTGGCTCTCCTAGTTCGAACCCAAGCTTTATTGTTCCCGTTTACGACTCTGTTTGTTCCCGCCGACGGCGCGTGACGTGCAGTTTTAGAATTTTTTAGATCATAAAAAGATTATTGTATTGTTTTTGGATTTAACACTGTAATTACATTAAATTTAGTAATTTAATATTATTTTGCAGTTACAATCGTAATATATTGTGATAACGAAGTGACAATATTTGTAGGCGATATAATTATGTATACGTTGTTCTAACAAACGTCAGGGTTATAACAAAATAAACACTTTTGAGTCAAAGAAGAATAAAAATGTCCGAAATAAAGTTTGTTAATGTAAAAAAACTGCCTCCTCTTGAGCGCAGGCCCCGGCGAGATTCGAACTCGCGATCTCCTGTTTACTAGACAGGCGCTTTAACCAACTAAGCCACGGCGCCTTCGATAATTTGATGCGAAATTACCATACAGATACCCGTCGCAACTTCGCCGGTGCATTCTAGTAATCTGGGATTTTCATGTCTTGCGCGGAATTCTTCTTTTTTCTAAAATTAAACAAAGCATAGAGAAACTTTTCCTCATGAATCCAGCTAGGGCCACTTGTATGTTCTGGAGTTTATTTATATAATTCAGTGTTAGTTGTTAACTTGAGGCTATATCGACAATATTGTCTAAGAAATTGTCAGTTTAACCTCGTATTAGCAGCTAAATAAATCTGAGGTATTCGTACAAACTTAAAAAGATATAATTTGAATATTGATAGGGCAATTGATTCAATCTGATTTATTATTGTTCGCATTATCAATTCCGTTCTTTAAACACTGCAGACACTT
The DNA here is from genome assembly GCA_950381575.1 of Plusia festucae. Taxonomy (NCBI): domain Eukaryota; kingdom Metazoa; phylum Arthropoda; class Insecta; order Lepidoptera; family Noctuidae; genus Plusia; species Plusia festucae. The sequence goes on from OX494434.1 coordinate 12,520,166, forward strand.
ATCTCTATTGTATCTCTTTATCTTTATTAATTAATTAAGTAGTGACTCATATTAATTATTTACAGCTGTTTTGTTTGAGTTTCATAATTATTTGATACTTAGGTAGGTACTATTCATATTATGGCATACCTACTAGCAGAATATTTTACTTTAGTATAATGCCATGATTTAGTAAAATGTCGTGTTGGCCATGGCCTAGCGGTTCCATGACCGGATTCCTAAGCACAGGGTTCCAACCCGTGTGGCAACTAATACCATTAAATAATACCGGCCCATAAATTTCCCACTGCTGGGAAAAGGCCTCTCTCATATATATGTATAGAAGGAAATGCTTGTTGCAGTGATGACTACGCTGCCACTGGCTACCATGCTGCCGCTCGCTGCAGTTTGGTGATTTCCGATTTCGATTTTTGGAAAGAATTTACATGCACTTTCTTAATTATTTTAAGACACCACTAGTAATTGGAGAAGGATTCACGAGGAATCCTGGATGAAAAAAAAGGGAAATTGCCAACCCACTATGAGCGTGGTGATCAATGCTCTATATGGGTAGAGACCTGTGCAGCAGTTATAGCCCGGTTTTTTTTTATAATGCCACATAATATTTTTTAGTTATTAGTTTAAAGAAAGCTTTTCATTGTAATTTCAGTACAAAGTCTTTGAGGACTGCGCATGTATTGATTTTATATGTATACAATCATGGTACACTCTCTACTCTATCTCGAATAGGTCTGCCCCTCAGCCAAGTGCCATTTCTAGAAGCGTTAACGATGATTGAAATCTCTTAAATGACATTAAATGTATGGAAATTTCATTTGTTTTCGATAGTACTCGTGTCTTGGACTTGTCAATTTCATACATTTGAGCGATAACGCTTGTAGAAATGTTACTTGGCTAGGAGGGCTGGTTAGCTGACGATACGACACGACTGACCTGAGGCAGATTCAATTCCAGATACGAAGTCTTGATCTTATGTGGATTTAATATCACCTACAATGTAACATAATGCTTACACCTTATACTCTTTAATATAATATAAAACCGAAAGTAATTCTGTCGGCCTGTATGTGTCTGATTTCTCGCGGTTCGTTTTGATTTACGGGCAGGCAGCCCGTGACTAAGACACCTGCAAAGGCGCTGAAATGTCGGGAACTAATATAAAAATAAACCGCGATAGAATCCGTTTTAAAAGTAGTTCTTTTCTATGACTAATATTAGCGTAACCTCAAAATAAAATTAATAAATTTGTCGATGTGCTTACGAGCCTTGAAAATAAGAAATACAGTTACGGAAATAAAGTTTTTATATATAAAGAAACCCCTAACTCAACGCTTTATATCCTACATCTAAACATTGTAGGTACAGCCATTAATTACTCGTAGAAGTTGAAAGCAGATTATAGCTTTTCAGTTTACGATTTTCATTAAGGCTTTGTATAAAGCAGTTTAAATGAATTATAAAGTCAGTACGAAGTATTAATTAAATCGAATCACGTACATACTTTGTTGCTGTACTAAAGCGGGTATAATGAATATTACTGCTATTATAATCAATATTACGCCTGTAATTACGAGCCCGCAGATTATGGCTTTATTAGGAACACCATTAGCTGTGCGTGCTCAGATGTTGATAGTGGTAATTTTATAATAGCTTGGTCGAAACTTAGAGGTATAACATCTGTCAAATTGTGCACGACGTCCATAAACTATTGGTTATGAGTTTTAAGTTTCCGTCGTTAATTTGTATTAGTTTTACATGGAAATTTACTAGGATGTGTGTTGTCTGTATCCTAATTAACGCGTTTGATATGTAGGCAACTTTACTGCCGACTTAGAGTCGGCGAGTATGAAACAAAAATAATTGCAATAATATGATTTATTTCAGTCAGCCCGTGACGCCCGTGACCACGTGACACCAACAAAGGCGTTAAAAATTTGGGAACTAAAATGAAAATAAACCGGGATAGAATCCTTTAAAAAGTAGTTTTATTTCAATGTCTTGGAAAACAATTTAATTTTGTTTTATCATAAGTGTTACTGTCTGACTATTTTCTCAGTAATTTAATGCTACGGTACCTCTAAAGTCATTTATAATTATCAAAAGTCTTGACTGTTGTGTTATAAACGAAATAGCTGTATAAAAATAGTTTTAATTGTGATAGTGTAACTGTTTCAGGAGTCGGGGTCAAGTGGAAGCCGTACGGTTTGACTGATTTAAGGTTAAGCCGCGCTTAGCGTGGCATTACCGTGAATGGGTGACCATTTCTAAACATACTGAGACCTCTACGTGCCTTGGAAAACAGGTTAAGCCGTTGTTAGTCCCAACTGTCATACGACGATCATTGACAGTCGATTTGCAAACAATTTTGACCACCATTCTCAGGGTTAATGTGTTACCCAGTAAAATGGGTTGTGGAGGTCAGATAGGCAGTCACTCCAAGTAAAATACGGTATTCAGCTAAATCCGGAAAAATGGAAGTCGACCCCAACATAGCTTGGGAAAAGATTGAGTAGATGATGTTTGAAACATGGGACATTTAAAGTAGTAATACAAGAAAATAACAATAAAAAATAATAATTAAATAACTGATTATGTACTTACAAATTATCTAAGATTATTAACAGTTTACGTTGACAGACCGTTATGATAAATTTACAGCTCACTTCATATTTACAGGGCATTAATTTTCATAACAGATAAAGTGTATTTAGAAAAAAGTGTAATTACTCGATGTTACTACGGTAAGCGATTAACTATTACATAGTCATATGTCATACATATCCGTCTTCAAGGCATATTAAACTAAGCTAAGGTATAATTACGAGTAGTTTAGACAAAACACTTAGCTTTAGAGTTTGCTGATAAGAAAGTAAATTAACATCAGTCTTTAGCATCTAAATATGGGAAAGATAAGTGAAATAATAATCGGTAACAATTATGTCGTTAACCTGTTCTACAAACTTTAAAGTAAACGTTTCATTCACATGCCTACTTTTATCGGGAAATCACGCAAATATCCAATGCCAGACCGTTTATATTGTGCACGATTTTGTTATTATAGTTGCGAGCAATAAGTAAAATTCTCACAATGTAATCATCACTGCTTAGTATAAAACAAAGTCGCTTTCCCTGTCCCTATATCCCTATGTATGCTCAAATCTTTAAAACTACGAAACGGATTTTGATGCGGTTTTTTGTAATAGATAGAGTGATTGAAGAGGAAGGTTTTTTTTTTCTTTTGAGAAAACGACACCCGCTCTAAGGAATATAATCCTTGTGTCGCGGGGGATTCACAAACATTCATATCACATGCACAAAGAACACCCAGACTTGGAACAAGCATTAGTGGATCACACAAATGCTTGTCTCATGCGGGGATCGAACCCACATCACGTCGCGCACAGTGGTAATTAGCGTGGTGACCTATACCACTCGGCTATCCGTGCAGTCTAGTCTATATGTAAAATAACATCCATAGTTTTTCTGTAGTGTATTTAGTATCAGCATTGCACCCGTGCGAAGCCGGGACGGCTCGCTAGTTAAACTATAAAGTAAGGTGTATACTATGTATAAAGTATCTCAGTACCTAAGGTGTAAAGAGTAACTTTCTAGACTTGTTATAAGATGTTGGTTTTGAGTTTACAGATCTCTTAGAATACTTACCTAATGGCCGTATACTAAAACGTCAATTAATTTGAGGCCACCGTCAAGTCTCATGCTGTCTCTGTCACTTTAAGATGAAAGAAAGTGATAGATAGACATTTAAGAACGTGTTAAAGTTAGTAATCTTTTCAGTATTCGGGGAATGTCCTAATGTGATTTAATTAGACCGAATATTACTTTTTTTGAGTTCAAATAAATGAAACGTGAATTGGAAAAACTCCAGAAGAAGTTTGTTTTCATTCTGTAGCATAATAATTGATGACACTAACTAAAGGATAATACACAATATTAAAGAATCGTATGCCGTGCCATTATAAGCTTTATTACCAACAAATCGGACACTTCAACATTAGTTTGCCAAAGTCAACAAAACAGAACTCACTATTTCATAAATAAAAGAATTGCTTAAATGCGATAACTTGTTAGTAAACCATAAAATCAGCACGCAATTATTATATAGCGTTATTTATGAAAGTTCTCACGGTGGGCCATACAACCTAACACAATCTAAAACGTTACAATCATATAACTTGCCTACTTTACATAATTAGACGCAGTTGTTGCTAGCTCGCTACACCGAAATAAACAATTTGTAAGAACAGGCCGACTTTAACCTACCAATTATAAGGAAATCATTATGGTCCAAGTGATGAAACATAGCGTGTAAGAGACTTTTCTTATCATGTAAAAAATATGAGAGTAGGAAGACCATTCCACTATAATGTAATAGAGATAACTTGGGATTAAAAAAAAAGATGATAAAAAGAAAAAGTTCCAAAGAATGCAAAATGTCACCCTGCAAACTTATGCATATAATTATCATGGGTTAATTATTGTTTGTCTAACAGCCACTGCCCTCTACAACCAGGACTTTATTTCTCTCAATAGGAGCAAAGGAGATTCAAAAGTATAAAATATGGCTTAGTGTATAATATATGGTATAAATAATAACCGACTTCCACCATACAATGACATCCGTGTAGAAAAAGTATTTAGTTAGAAATGATAATAACAAGAACATTACAATAGCTTTATTATAATAACAATAAAGATCAGAACAAGAATTTGATGCAACAAGCAATTAAATGATTCCAGCAAAAAGTTTTCAACTTGCACCAAACCCCGTATATTTACGTCGCCGCCGACGAAGAGTTTTCGAGTAATGGCGCGCATGCAAACCAACGATAAACAGCTGAAATAACTTCATGAACCGTTGCTAATCAGCTGAACAAATTTAATTTGCCGACATGTCTGAAACGCGCTGAAACTTTAATTGGAAAATTTGTAATTGAGCGCGGTATTCAACGTGGAAATTGTGCATTTTCGTGTTTGGTTTGGTTAGGTTAGGTTATTTTATCTGGGTTTTTGATTGGTTAATTAAATTGTTTAATATTTAATTAGGGCTTGAAATCTTGATCCGACTAATTTTAAATTGATCTTATAAAGTCACTAGATGGCGTTAGTGTGACAAACTGTTTGTTTGATTATGAATTACCAAAAGTACGTATCTAATTTATTTTAAGGTTTTTTATAGGTAAATATTTAAAGGACTTACATACTATAATAAAATACATAATTTAAAGTTACAAGTACCGAATTATATGATCGAAACCGAAAGCAACCAAATCGAAAACAAATATTACAAATACCTAGTTACATAAATTTTTACAAATCTTCTAACTCTGTAACCATATACCTAATACGGTTACAGAGTAAGAAGATTTTTAAGACATTTTGGTTTTGTTTTGAGATTCTTGTTTTGCGTTTCCCAATTGATTCGATTTCGTACACCTAGGTTTAATCTAGGTTTAACCTAGTTACGTTGATACACAAAATGAGATATTTCTAAATGAAAACTCACTACACTTGAACTGTCGATTTACGTGCTAGAAAAAACCTACAAAGCAGTAAAGTCAATAAACCAAACTACCGCTATTCCAAAAACGAACAAACGAAATAAAACAAATCACAAACGAAGCCTCGTAATTTAACTCCTCTTTTAAAAAACTAGGTTAACTGTTTTACAAAAAAAAACATGCGTGCGTACAAAGTACACATGTCAGAAGTGAAACTTCTTTGGCGAACTAATTTATAAATCTTGTTTATATTTATACAAATCTAAAACTTTAAATTTCCAAGATTAAGAGGAAGGGAAAAAGGAAGGGATAGGTTAGGAATTTAATTGTCATTAAAATAAAAAAAGTGTTGAAAATTAATGTAAATTATAAATTTAATTTTTTCAATTTATTTCTTCAATATTTACATTGTTTGACATAACGTTTATCTAAAATAAATAAAAATAAGTATTGTTACAATAATTAACAATAGCGAGATACACAATTTGTAAAACAGTAACTATTATGCAAATGCGCTTCGTCTATGGTCTCACATGCAAAAATTCTAGATTGAGATTGAGACGAATACATGTAATTTCATATAGAGAAATGTCCTCCATCTTGGATCAGGAACTTTTGCGCGATAGACATTTCCGCGAAAGCTTGACCTCATTTTTATTTTTAGTGACCTCGCAAATCTTAAAAATGACTTATCACAAAAAAATGCATATTTTTCTCGGTGCCATCTTGGATTCTAATTTCGACCCCATAATCGTTTTTAGCGACCTCGGGTACCATGAAAATGACACCCATGATGAAAAAAATGCATATTTTTCTCGGCGCCATCTTGGATTCTAATTTCGACCCCATAATCGTTTTTAGCGACCTCGGGTACCATGAAAATGACACCCATGATGAAAAAAATGCATATTTTTCTCGGCGCCATCTTGGATTCTAATTTCGACCCCATAATCGTTTTTAGCGACCTCGGGTACCATGAAAATGACACCCATGATGAAAAAAATGCATATTTTTCTCGGCGCCATCTTGGATTCTAATTTCGACCCCATAATCGTTTTTAGCGACCTCGGGTACCATGAAAATGACACCCATGATGAAAAAAATGCATATTTTTCTCGGCGCCATCTTGGATTCTAATTTCGACCCCATAATCGTTTTTAGCGACCTCGGGTACCATGAAAATGACACCCATGATGAAAAAAATGCATATTTTTCTCGGCGCCATCTTGGATTCTAATTTCGACCCCATAATCGTTTTTAGCGACCTCGGGTACCATGAAAATGACACCCATGATGAAAAAAATGCATATTTTTCTCGGCGCCATCTTGGATTCTAATTTCGACCCCATAATCGTTTTTAGCGACTTCGGGTACCATGAAAATGACACACATGATGAAAAATTTACAAATTGTCGTCGGCGCCATCTTGGGTTTTAATTTCGAACCCATAATCGTTTTAGCGACCTTGGGAACCATGAAAATGACACCGATGACGAAAAATTTGCAAAATTTCCTCGGCGCCATCTTGGGTTTTAATTTCGACCCCATAATCGTTTAAGCGACCTCGGGAATCATGAAAATGACACCCATGACGAAAAATTTGCAAATTGTCGTCGACGCCATCTTGGTTTCTTGGCACCCATTTTAATAAAATTATTATATTTATTAAAACTAATAGTCTTACTCTCTCTCAATCGGTCTCGATCATGAAGGTTTAAATGAAAACCTTCATGGTCTCGATCACTCTCTCTCTCTTTTCTGACACTTCCGTTCAAAGACATTGTAATGTATTCTACTACTTCCGTTGCATACCGGCGTGACGTTTCATCTGTAAAAATTTTACCCTCATGCGCCAAAAGAAGTTTCACTTCAAAAACGTCCAATGACGAAACCTATCATCGACTTTTCTAGTGTAAATAACTACAAGTTAACTTCGCGTGGTAAGAGTTAACTAATAGCTCACTAACAGAGCCAACACGAATAAAATTAACTTGAACGCTTTCCAGTTTTCCGTAACTCGCTGACAGCTTAGAAAGAAAAGTTCAGTCGAGTCGAGAGTCGAAATATTGTGTGTGCTTTAAAAAGTTACTAAATCGTTTATGGTTCGCACACGACTTTAGTTTATGATATTTAATTTTCAAAATGCAATGTGGCATGCAATCATAAGATGTTGTATAAAAATCTTGGAAACAAAAAATATTTTAACCGCAAAATTAAATGTATCACTAATTTCTTTACTTGCTTCATTACTCAGTCTTCTTTTAAAATAAATTGTTTCATTCTTTTAGTAATAAATAAGTAATATTTGTTAGCAAATGGAACTGATTGATAAAAAATATAAAATAAATAAATAAATAAATAAATATCTTGGGACAATCTCACACACGGTCATCTGATCCCAAACTAGGCAGAGCCTGTACTATGGTAACCAGACAACTGATAAACATACTTATATATTTCTAAATACATACATATTATAGATAAATAACACCCAGACACAGAACAAATGATCGTGCTCATCACACAAAAATTTGCCCTGGGTGGGAATCGAACCCACGACCTCCGGCTTAGCAGTCAGGGTCACTAACCACTAGTCCAACAGGCCCGTCGATTGAAGAATGAATTAATAAGCATTTTTAAATTATAAATGCTTATTATTTTTTTTAATCTTGCATTTTTATGTAAACAATATCGCACGTATTAAATTGAAATAAAAATTAAATATCAAATTTCGAATTTCGAATTGAATAAATTACAATATTGTACAATATTGTATACTAATTTCTATTCAGCCTGTGTAGGCTGAATAGAAATTAGTATACATTGTGGAAATTTATAAACGAAGCGCATGTATTCCATTTCTGTGCGCTGTTTTTTCCCGCCGTTGCCATAAATGTCGTATCACTCGTTTCGATCATTCGAGTAAATATTTAGTTTTTATAGTGAAATGATCTTACTCATCATGTAAGCATTTATTCGTTCATAATAGGTGTTATTGCGGTATGCTGAGACTTTTTTTTAATTAGAAATAAGTTTGCATTGACCTTATTAGGATGCACCCCTGGGTGGAAAAGATCTCTGAGGATATCCCGGCTGCAAAAAGAGTAACTGAAAAATGCCTGATCATGTTTTGATTAACAAAACAAAATTGCTAGTCCTATTATAGTAATTAGTAGAGTTAGCCGCTTGTTTTTAACATTACTCAGTTGTAAAAAATCTATTAAATATCTAGTTATATAAACTAAGAGTATTGAATAGTGTAATAGATGTTTAGCTACAAATTTTTAGCCTGCATAAAGGAATTTTATGTAAAATGCAGATTGTTTACCATAATGACAAACTGTAACAAACATAATTATACACAAACTTTCGCCTCTATAGTATTAAATTAGTGTGATATATATTGAAGTATTTTCCCTTGTCTTATTAGTTAAATACTGAAAGCAGTGCCATAAAGCAGTACCAACAATGATATACCATTTCATATCATACACCCCCCCATATTGATACGCAAAATGGTTTGAATTCCCATTCCGTATCACCGCTGTTATCAGCGGGTCGTGTTGAATGAGACGTCAATACCTCAATAGTAACACAATCTGTGGGGCAAGTAATGGCGGCGATCACGCGATCCTAACTATAGCGTTAGAATTGTTACGAGAACGCTAGTAATATATCTCTGTATGGAAATTGAGTCTTGTATGTTTATTAGTGCATAGAATAGTGATGTTGAGTAAAAAAACCGGATAAGTGCGAGTTGGACTCTTCCACCGAGGGATCCGTAATTTAAAAGGAGTGCGTATATTCTACGAGGTAATCAGGTGCATAAAGTTGAACAACTTTCCCCAAGGAACGTAAGTCGAAATCTTGAAATGGAAAATGAAATTTTCATACTAAGTGACAGGTCACGTGACTTATGTTTGTATGAACTTTTAAATTAATCCTGTATTTTTATATGATTTTATTACGAATGTAAAAAATTTGGTTTTTTCCTGTACTTGTAGTATCAGACGAAGTTCCTTGCTAAATTTCATAGTTCTAGGTCAACGGAAAGTACCCTATAAGTAGGTACATTTTGATTCCCGTGATCGAGAGAGTGGAAACATACGTGTTTTTGCGGTACCAACGGCAGTATCTTTTTTTTACGTTAACATATAAGTTTGATTTTTTGACAGCTTCAAAAAACTGTAGATTTAAATATACGGTTTTAATTTCATCTCGATACCTTCACGCCTTCCCGAGATAAAGGGTCTTGACAGAAAGTTGGTCATACAGCCGGACGGACAGACAGATCGCCTACAAAGTGATCTTTATAAGATCACTTCGGGTTCGGGGTTCCGTTTTCCTTTTGGTGTACCCTAAAAACGTCCGTCTTGTGGAATAAGGAGTACTATTGGACGTGTATTTTCTCTTTTGTCAAAAATGATCTAGGTAGTCTCTCTGTGTACGTTATGCCATGGAAGCACTCCAGTGGCTTAACTAGTTAGATTCAGTTCAGCGTTATAACTGGCATAACCCTCTGCCTTCCCCAGGGCAGTCACGATATACAAGCGGAAGGAATTAAGGTATTACCCGGATATACAAGCGAGTTAAAGTCATCTGTGTACATTCAATTTATTTTGCCCTGTGTACAAATCATGAGCATGCATTGCGCTAATGCGCTCGCCGCGGTTGGTCTGTGGATGGGTGACCATTTGTAAACATATCGAGACCCCTCCGTGCCTCGGAAAGCACGTAAAGCCGTTGGTCCAGACTGTCAAACAGTGATCTTTGATAGTCGTTAAGTCATTACAATTCTGACAACCAATCTTACTATGGAATACTGTATTACCGAGCAATAGGTTGTGAAGGTCAGATAGGCAGTCGCTCCATGTAAAATACGGTATTCAGCTAAATCCGGTAAGACTGGAAGCTGACCGGCCCAACATAGCTTGGGAGAAAGGCTAGGCAGAAGAAGAAGGCCAGCTGCATTGTTACTCAATGAGTTAACTGTTGTTATAACGTTTTGTTAACCGAATGTAGAGTTGAGAGGGCGTGATGAACATGCAAAAGCATAAAAAAGGAAATACAATTATTTGGATGACGCACAACAGGAGACATGAGGAGTATTAGAAAGTTTTTATTTTCGGATTTTTTCTTCGTTTTTCAATGATAGGACTTCTCAACATGTAAGAATCAAGTTAAATGTAGGCGAGGAAAAATTAATGCTTTAATTTTTACCAGCAGTTATGTTGACTTATAAGGATATATTCCGATATTTATCCAAATTACTTGAATTTTTAGCCTTGTATTTTTTACCAACGTGCGGTTCCAATGCACATTGCACCATTATATGTGACTTTATATGGTAGGCATTATTGTTTAATAAGAACTATTTGCAAGTAACAATAATCACGATTAGTTTGAAAGTTCTTGCGAGTATTTTTTTTGTGTGCAGGTTTCAAAGTAAATTTTATAATTTTTCTATCAAACCCAGCTTTTTTATGGAACTAAAAGAACATATTTGCCATTAATAACTCTCATCGACATCACGATATCATATTTTAGTTGAAATATGTATATTTAAAGGTGGGAGAACAAGAAATTCTACAAAAAAATCTGTCCGTGGAACTCAAAGCGCTGCCTTCAATTATAAAATCAAGAGTCTTGCTTTCATTCAAAAAGCGGGTGGCAAAAGTAATAATTACGGAGTGATTGACTCGCCGTCCTTTGTTCAACCGACAGTGTCACAATACGGTTATTATATCCACCATTCGACTTGGCAGCTGGCATTTCACGAATGTACCACTAGTGTATTCACTTACTTGTTAAACAACATTTTTTTCCCTGCTTTGAAAAGGTCGGCAGCGCCACTTGTGCAGGACAGGAAAAACAATCAATAATCAACAACTAAACAATTCAAATGTATATAAATGTAGACTTTACTACTTACAAAATAAGAATTACCATTGAAAATATCGATTGCATGTGTAAGTTTGCAACGGTGTCCGTTACATAGTCCAATATGATCTCATAATTGCATTAACTTAATTAACACTTAGGTTTCGTTTGTTAGTATCAACAGTAGATAATTGTTTGCGAACGTAAAAAATTATGATGTGATAAAAACATGTAACACATACATACATATTTAAGGAATGTTTAAGGCAATGTTGTAATTGATCGAGCGTGGCCGCTTACGTAAATGAGATAGATAATATTATATTATCATAATTATGCTGATAGGCCATTTAAAAGGAAGCTATGGGGTTCAGGAAACAGAAGAGTATCTGACTGATATAAAGCCATTGATAATGCAATAAAGATCATAGACTATGCTAATAAGTATATTTTTTCCGTTTTATAATTTGTTTTTCCAAAACATTGTCATTCATATTTCAACATGGGGGCTCCAAGGGGTAACTGTTTTATTGTATTTATTTGCCTTGAAATTCATCTCCATCTTAACGTACCGGCAAACTCGTAATCGCATTTTAATGGATATTTGAAAGCATGGTAATTCAAATAAAATCCCCGTCAATTGTCACCCGAGCGAACCTTCCCAACATCAATGTCGCTCCTAATGTCGTTTGGATGAAAAAATCAATTTGTTATGAACCCGCTTTGACGGAGTAAGGCTGGGTAATTCAGTCCCAAGTGAGCGTGGTTCCTGCGACGGATTGTTTATTTAACTTTTGTGCGCGTGAGCAATTCACACCTCCCCCCTACCGCGTCTCCCTCGCTTCATTGTGTGTTCAAACTGCGTGTCCGGTTAGGGCTGTCAGCTACATACCTAGATAACGCGGTTGTCATGCAACAAAAAGTTCTCATGCTAGGGAAATAGATCTGTTTTTTACTTATTACATCTTGTTTTTTCACACTTCCAATTGTGTTATTTGTTAGTTGAAACAGTTTTGAGTCAAGCATTCTAAAATAATGTAAGTACTTTATTTTATGAATACCTAGCACATTTATTTTAAACCTTAATAAAATTTGCTTTCATTCATAGCTGAAAAAATACAACTCAAATACAATATCTGTCGCTACTTCACACCTGAAAGTTACAGAGACAGCACTAGACTTAACAGCGCCTATAAACTGATTGACGTTTAAGTATACGTCATATAAACCTAAATCAAGTCAATTAAGCATTAAAGAACTTGCAACAATACTTTACATAAGAAACAAGCGAGCGACATGCTTCGTTAACCTTGTTCCTACCTACCTACTTCTTGATTAAGACTTATAGTGAAGATGCATATTCTATGTCGCATTCACAGAAATGATAAATAAATTCTATTTATTGTACTTGGAATCTCTAGCGCGGGTTCCTAATTAATATGCAGTGTTTCGAAGAAAGGTATTTTTTTTCCTTACACTCTATCACGTCAAGATAAAGACTGTACATTTTTTAGTCTCATTTTGTTTTATTCTTGTAAGAAAGAATGGTTTAATTAATTAAGTTTTGCATCATGCCAGCCCTAATGAATAGTAGTTTACATTTATTTATTTTACCGAAGTCGTCATTACAATGAAAGTTGAACGTAGTTACTGGGCCATGTTATTCGATAACTGTGCTGTTCAACAACCATTAGAAATATCTGTAACACCTGGGTAGCTGTATTTGCGTGTTTTTATCACAAAATATGTAAAAAAGTGCGATTTTCTATGTTATCTATAATAAGGTAAGTGACATAAATTTATTTATTTTAATATATTCCGACAAAATGGAATTAACTATATTGCAGGCATTACTATTGAAGTACCTAGGTACCTACCCTATTGGGGGTAATTAAATATGATAAACCAACATAAGTAATTTGGTAATAAAATTAAGGTATTTATTTCATTGACCCTGAAATAAATTTTAATTTGCAATTAAAACATTCGTGACTTGTAAAATTGTAATTCTATAAATGTAAATTATTGCAACTCTGTGCAAGGCAATGAACTAAAGCATGTATGTATCGCGGAAAAACAGTATGCCCATTTTTAACCAACTTAAAAAAGGAGGATGTTCTATTCGACTGTATGTTTTTTATGTATTAACATTAAAATATTTAAATATGTAACACATTTACTTAAAATTTTTTTAGGTAAGACTCCCTTTAATTTGTTCGAATATATTACTAGGCAAATAACTTTGAGATGCTTACCACAAATTCCCTTGCATTAGTCACAGGCCGTCAAAGTAAAATAATGTCTGAGAATAAAAACGCCAAATCACGGAATGAAGTCTAAAATACCGCCCGCACATTATCAAAATCATTTATCACATCATTTCTCAGACCAGTATGAATCAATAAATATAATTGTGCCAAATTGGGATCACAGGGTAATCAATTTCTTTACCATTTCCTCTTTAGTTTATGTATCATTGGATTTAAAATATAATTCGAGGAAGGCCGGTGTGGCGGATGTCACGTTTTCCGAATCTGTCCCTTGTTATATCGTATTAGTAAGTTTCGATGGTCACTTTAAGACTGTTATACTTGCTTTTTTGTGGTTTGCATTTTTCTTAGTATTTTTTTGTCCTAGTAAAAATATTATGGACGATTTTCAGTCTAACTTTCTTTTTTGCTATAATAATTCTTTGTCGTCAAACGTTGATAAATTTTCAGGTAGGAATGTTACCACAATGTTATCTGCTTTTTCACTGGCTTCAAGTAATAAGAAACTTTAAAATAAACTTTAAATGTAATTTCAAGGCAAGATACTTCTGAATGTATGAAATTTGCGAATTAAGTAACAATAATGAACTTTAGAAACTTTACAATACATAATACAAGAAACTCGATGAATGTACCATAATATGTTTTTAATCAAATCATTTCTTTTTCAAATAAAGATTACGTCTATGCAAACAATAATGTGAAACTCAAACTCATATTTATAAACGTATTTACTGCGATATTAATTCTGATGCACAACTTTTAATAGTCCTCAGATTATAGTTTAAAATTACCTAAATGCGTCTTTAATGGTAGAATTTAATGTTGGATTTAAAATGAAGACATCTGAACGAAAAAATAAATTGACTTTACCAATTGTTTCCTGTAGCAATAAAAGTACAGGTAACATTAAAAAAGTAACACAACCGTGGAAATGAAATTGAATTTTTGAAAAGTAATATGAGTTGTCCGACCCGAATTATTTTTTATTGCCCTTAGAGTCCATTTTGTGTCATTTACTTAACCTGTTATCGACGTAAGGCCGCTGAGACCGATATTACAAAAATACACCCATTTACAAAGGAAAAACTAACCAAGCGAATCAATATTGTCTGTAGTGCTGCGACACTAGAGGTTAGAATCGATTGAATAAACGCTGTCTCGTTCGAAAAAAAACCTATTATTGCTTTCAATCCACATAATGCTATTGTATAACTTATAATCAGGCAAGAGCTATTTGATTCGTTTATCTCATTTCGGTAATGTGTGTTTGACTCAAAATAATTGGAGGTTAAGTCCCATATTAAATTGCTTTGGTAGTCCCTGTCACTTTGTAAGGTCACCTTTACCCTAAATTTTCTGATTGCTATCTATGTTTTATTACTGTAAGAGTTATAGGTACAATAAATTGCCCAAATTCAACATCACTTAATGTAATTTGACTTTGGACGATTTGGATCTAATTTCCAAAGCCAGTTCGTATCTCATCATTATAATGATCTGATTCACACATACCAAAAATGGTACAACGTGGCAATTTTAAATTGAAAACGAAAATTGCGAGCATACGTAATAAGAGAGGAGAACGCCGTCTACGTGACGCTATTTAGCGTCAAACGACGCAAGCGCGAATTTGAAATCAAAACAAGCATTGATCCACAATCAAAACGAATCGAAACTTTAGCATCGTGATCGATAACTTACCATCCGATTATCGAAATCACGATTATTTGTGTACAACGATATTCTTTCATAGGAAATCCTTAAGGAAAAAGCTTACAGTCGAAATCTGAAGAATAAACAGCTTCATTTTCGAAAATGAACCTTATTCCTCACTCTTACAGTTGTATCATAAAGCTAGTTTGAAATTTGAATCGAGCAGCATGTTTCGATGATTCGAGTATCGCTTGCAAGTAGTAGTTTGGAAACGTTACGACTGCAACTATTTCTTTGGATTATATTAAATTATAGCTAGCCGTGAAAATCGTCCCGTAATGTGTTGCCGAGATTACCTGTTCGTGGGACTGCGCGAACATATCATTTGCTGCGATCCACTCGAACCCTAAGTGCGTGTAATGGGGCGTAATCTTTGAATTAGCCGTTACAATTTATTGATTTTTGTTTTTTGTTACGAATGAATTATAACTATTTGCTATACCTATGCATAAATAAAACTTGCATCTTCATGTTTAACGGTCATAAAAATTCAAGCCAATTTATTTTGTATGAGTCGGTGGTTATAACAAACGTGTTCCATTCGCGGGTGCAAGGTTCACATAACAATGTTTAAAACGGGAATCGATTGCCGTAATCCGATGCTAATGCGACGGTTAATATATTAGTAGACTAGTCTGGTTTACGAGATGATTCGTAAATAAATAGCATGTGACCAGCGACTGGGTCCAACAATCGGTCGGTTAATTGATATACTGAATATGAATGAGTATAATTCGTATAGTTCTTTGTAAACTGGTGGACATTTTCCACGGCACGGTGTGGTAATAAAGAAAGAATACCATTAACATCTGTTAAAACTACATTACGGACGCGATACGCTCGCTTGCCGCGCGGAAACGCTAATATTATGAAGTTGACGTAATTTGTGAGCATCGCCGGGTGCGTACCGACTTTATGGAGGTTCTGTATATTACTTGAGACATAACTTCATTTAATTTCAGTATTTGATTGCGTGGAGATTTAGGAATGTCGTATAATATAGTTATATCGTGGCTTTACGATGCTAATGTGTAATAAATAAGCGTTTTTTTTTAAAAAAGCAATCGATACATAAAAATATAATGATTAATAACATAAAATCTTCCCTATTATACCCCTTCAGTGTGACAATAGGATACTTACTATACCTTTTTTTTTGGCAGGGTGAAACGCTATTGCCTTCAAAGCGTGGGGATATGTCAGACTTGCACCGACTAAAAACACCCTGGCCCCGTCCTTGCCTTTGCCGGAGCTGGAGCTGGAGCCGCGGGATCATTTACGCAAGCTCTGCGTTCATAGTTTTAGAAGCGACAATAGCCTAATGGCTAGGTAGTTGGACTTGCGATCAAGTGGTCAAGGGACTAACAATAATACTTATTAGTTATGTGCAACGCACATTGCTAGTAAGCTTTATAAAAAATGTTAATATTTTAATGAACAAGTATACACTTTAAGAGATCATAGAATAAAAACATCGACTTTTTCTGCCTTCGCCTTCTCACCGGATTCCGCTGAATACCGTATTTTTCATAGTGACTGCCTATCCGACCTCTACAACCTATTTTACTAAGTTACAAAAAGAAAAATCGCACTAACGACGAAAAAGTTTGAAAATGGTTTGAAAATCGTATCTTTAATTATCATAAGCCACCATCTACTAACAATAGTAATAAACATATTTTCATAATTTCAAAGACCAATGCTTTCATTAATTAATTAACCTACCAACATAAATACTCAATTTGCAAAATCAATTATTTTAATGGTCGCTAACAATTGCACAAATACTCAAATGCAAACAAATAAACAACTTGTGGAATCATCCGTGCAACCTAATTAGTATTTTTTCACTCCATGTATTATGTAAAGTTCACATTTTAATTCAAGATTTTCTGCCTCGGCGTGGACTTTGACATGCTCAATATATGGAACATTGATTCTCATTATTTTTTACAATTTGACGTTAGTTTTAATAATAATTGTGCTTCGAATAGGTTGTATTATCTTGGGACAAGCTCACACACGGCCACCTGATCCCAAACTAGGCAGAGCCTGTACTATGGCAACCAGACAACTGATATAATACTTTTATATATTTCTAAATACATACATATTATAGATAAATAACACCCAGACACTGTACAAATGATCGTGCTCATCACACAAACATTTGTCCTGGGTGGGAATCGAACCCTCGAAACGACCTCCGGCTTAGCAGTCAGGGTCACTTACCTTTAGACCAACAGGCCAGTCAAAATCGTGCTTAATCGCGAAGACAGGAAAATCTTGTCTTTTCGATGCATTTTTTTAATTAGGTATTATTTGGTACTCATCGGATGTGGTACTTTTATCTTCGGGTTCGATAAATGTAAGTATTGTAATTGTCTATGCTTATCCGAAAGTAGTCAATAATAGTTATTTTACACAGTTCTATTCTTGGACGTTGTTATAACATGAATATAAAATAAGTATTTTTTTAATTATATCTATTCAAGTAGGTTATTTTTGTGTACTTCCCTCTGCATGTTTTCAGATGTTTTCTTCACTGTTCTTTTCCTCAAAGTAAATGATAATTGAAAATTTTGGGCTAAGTTAAGATTTATCAACTTTAAAAGCCTACGTTGAAGTTTTGGTTAGACCAATTATTATATAATGACGCTCTACTAATGTTCAACGGTGTTTAATTGTACGTATGGGGCGGAGATATAATTATGGCTTTCCCTATTTGTAAGACTTACTGTACCCTAAAAATGTTCCATAAAAACGTTAGTTGGCACAACTAATGTCGATGTAATGAGCCTCTTATCTGACTAATTAAAAGTCGATTTGGTTCGGACGAGCTTTCTAATGTCAGAACGACACCTATACACAAACGACGCACTAACATGACTAACTGAGCGAATCCTTTTTACTATATGATTAATGTATATAGTGACAGTTGGGTAATTAATGGGCCCGATTAGAATTGAGGGTACGTTTTTTATGAGAAAACTATGTTTGGATTCGTAATTAGTCGTTTTAGATTCGGGTAGTTAATCTTCAATAATCGATGGTCATTAACGATGAAAGTCATCTAGAGTTTGATTTAGGTGAATGTAAATAATTAATCATAATAAAAAATATAACCACATAAAGTAACGGCTGAAAGAAATTCCCACACATTTTATATTTATCTAGAAGTTATTAAGCGAATTTAATGAGTTGCTAAATACAGGCACGAGAGCAACATTATTCAGAAACGTACTTTTCTTTAAGACAGCTCTTCTTAGTTGCTCACAATTTAATGATACCGGCCTATAAATGTCGCACTGCTAGGCACAGGCCTCTTCTCATATAGAGAAGGAACGAGCATGGATCACCACGCTGACTCGCTGCGGGTTGGCGATTTTAGATTCCAATTTATGGAAGCCAGGTTTCCTCACGATGTTTTCTTCACCGTTTGTCAATAATGTCTTAGAATAATTAAGAAAGTATGTACAAAGTTCTATACTTTGAAAAAGGCATATTGGTAGTTGCCTGGGGTTTAACCCGCATACAAAACTAGTCATTGAACCGCCACCAAGACGTAATGTACTTTTTCTATTGACATTTGGTGTATAACAGTATCGGATGATGATACACTTGTTCCCACCACCCGCGTAACTCAACCAAATGTATTTTGAACTAAAAAACTGAGTGTTACCTTTTGACTAGCGACGCCGCAGCCCGAAACCAATCGATTCACAAGACGACTGCAGTAGTTTGTTTAGTTCACAACCCGACCGAATCTACCCAAAAAGAGGAGTCGTGAATTGAATCCCTGTGGCATTGACTCTATAGCGTCAAAATGAGATCAAAGTCACTACGTCATTCATAGCTGGTTAACAAAAGCTTAAATATTAAGTGGTTATAACAAACCCAGCATTGTATAGAACGTGAAGTAGTATGCTTGTATATAAATCGTGGAATTGAGAACCGTCGGACGCGCTGAAAAACGCTATCATCACGAGCGCGTCCCGTTCGAAAATGGCCGTGGTAATGGTATTTGTTTGTTGATTTTCTCTGTTTTCGGGCTGTAACTCGATTTGCTTTTTGTTCTCCCTATACAAAAGAGACTAAATTTCGTTAGTAAGTTATTTCTCGGTCGTGTTTGAGAGAACATCGTGACGGTTTTCGGGACCGGAGGATACACGATTCGGGCGTGCACAATCAATTATCGCGTCATTAAAACAAATATTGAGTTAGGATTTAGTCTCGGACGTAGACCGACCTGCTATCGGCAATTTACGTTTGATTAAAATGATTTAGTGTTTTTAAATCACCAATTTAAATGTATGTTTTAAAAGTCGTGATATATTAACGATTATCTATTTATTTTATTGTAACTACGATTAAGATATAACCAAATGAAGAAATTATATTTCAATTAAAGCTCATAAAATTATAATTATCTGAAAAGGTCAGTAAATAGTAATCCAAACAAACTTAACAAGAAACTAGTTACATTAACAGTTGTAACGTTAAAACATTAAAGCAAATCGAATCGCGTTTCCTTTGACCGCCAATTCTGTGTAAGTCACTGACTCCGTTGACTTAAGCCAATTAACCGTGCCTTTTGTTAATAAACAAAGCATCGAATCGAATCATTTGTTAGCTTTGTTGGAAAACCATGTTTAATCACAATCGGCAGTCAAACAGACAAGAACTGGAGTGAACGTCCTAACTAATTTGTTTTAAATTGAGTTGGCGATGTAAAAAACGAAGGAAACCCGACGCAAGAATCAGGGCCCAGTCACATCCGGAGTACCGAGTCACTGTTGACCCTAAACAGAAAAAATATGATGCATTGTGATTGATTTAGTTAACCGCAAATGGACACCATTGGTCATCCGTTCGACACATTAGTGTGACATCCGATTGAAAACTTTCAGACCAAAATAGTTCGTAAATATTGCTCTATTAGATTTCTTTTTCAGTGTCAGTCAATCAATTGAGTTGACAACACTTTTTTATTAGTCGGTATACTCTTTAATATTGTCACATTAATGCCAAACGCATCATTTTTTATCAGGCTCGCATCAAAAACTAATTACCGTTATTGCAATAGCGCAAAGCTGCGTCGAGCCGGATGTGCGTAATTTTTTTCTAACGCGTCCGTTTCCGGTCATAACAAAAACTTGAATATTGAATTTGAAAAAATCATATTCCCCTAACTGAATTTACGCGATCCGGGGCACTAACGAAAATAAAATAACAATTACATCAACACAGATCGTATCTGTGTAATTTGGTGCGCGTACAAATTTCGTGTCGCCGCAGTAATGGCTACCGCAGTTTTATTGTGTTATTTACACAAATAAAAACGTTTATTTTTACATTTTCCCAAAATTAAATATGGGCCAATTTACTCTCGAGCGGGAATTACGTAGTTAGTTATAATTTTGTGTGATTCAGTACAAAGTGTGGCGGCAAGGGCGAGCTGCTCTAGCGCTTGTTTATTATTCATGTGTTATTACTTGTGTAATTTGTGTCATTGCTGTAATTACTCGTGGGAGGAAATCCTCGTTGTTTTGTAATCAGTTGAACGTAATGCGCAATCAGTTTCCACTGTCTGTTTATCTAACGTTATTATGATGATTGTGTTTCATTATAATACATTTATAAGTATTTGAATATGAACACAGTATTGCAAGAAACAATGTTAAGTGCAATGTAATTCGCGGAAATCATGTTTTTCAGTGACGCTAAGTTAAGTTTTATTACTTACCTATTATTTGTGAAATATAAATTAAATAATGTTCTAACATGAAAGCGTCAGACAAAGTAGGTATGTCTAGATGGCTTGCGTAGTAATTTAAACGCTCTAGTAATTTAGCAAAGTAATTTAAGTTACATACCATGAAAATAAATTAAAGATAAATTACGCAGGCCTCAGTATAAAATAAAACTCTATAAAATGACTGTCGACAATCAAAGTGATGAGGTAAAAATCACGTTTAAAGTTTCACACAACATGAATACTAATGTAAATAACAAAAGCGGTGTAGTTTACTTTCTACGACAATTGTCTTCCAAACATTCGCCTTTGTTTGAATTTAAAATGACGTTAAACATGATTATGTTAGAATACCTACTCGTAAAGCGATTTCATATGATTATACACGGAACTGCACATGGAAGTTTCTGGATTGCGCCAAATGTCATTTTAATAGTTTTAATTACAACTGTGGGTGGGAGACTAATTGCGCGCACTGATGGCTACACACTACTTTAATATCTCTTGATAATGTTGATTCTTGGAAGATTTTTTTTACATGAAGCTGAATTACTTCACGTAAAAAGCCTACGATTATTTCCTGGAAGGTTTCTGTGATGTTGCTTTAAATATTATTATTTAGGTACTTCGTACTGTCAAAGCATGCGTATTATTAAAACTGATGGATGTTTTAATAGATATTTGCTGAGAGTAATGTAAAGGAATTATGGAGGTAAATGGACTAACTTATTAAGAGCCATTTCACGTTTTCGCGCGTATATCTAAGATTTTAGTCGCCTAATTTACCATCTTAGTTAATACTCTGGCATTGGTGAATACATGTAAAAAATAGACTAATCTTTCGTATTGACATTTCATGTAAAACATTTACAGAAACTTATTTCTTTACTTTGTAGTGATTAATCTCCCACAACTAGTTTACTGAAGAATCATCGCAGAGTCAACTTCAGACTCCTATATCTATCATTAACAGTTATAATTTTGACGAAAAAAAATACACAATGCATCAGGCATATAGTTTTGTCGACACATAATGTACTAGAATATCGATTATTATAAACATTAATTAGTAAAAAAATAAAGTCTTGGGTCAATTTTTACGATTTATTCTCAATTATATCGCAATTTTTTGGGTTTACTAAGGCGTAATTACATAAAAAAAAATGTCAAAATAAACTATGTTCTTTAACAAATCGAATTCTAAAGTTTGATTAAAATCCCTTCATTTAATTAGACATAATATCGATATTAAAATCACTCTAAATTAGAATAAAGTACGATGCATAAGCCGGTACTGTTTAGTCCGGTGCGAGCGCCCATCGAGGAAGGACCTACGCCACTTTTTCCCGCGTCTCAATCTGCGCGTGCTCATGTCGTGAACGCATTATTATACTACGACTACAACATTTTGATTTTTTTCGGTTTTTTTTTTACAAGAGGAAAGAGTTTATTTTATTATAAAGTGTTATTTTAGTAGATTAAAGATTAATTATATATTATTGTTTAATATTGTTTAGCAATGGGGCGTAACGACGCAACCGTTACGCCCCATTTTATACCATTGTATCAAAAAAAGGAAAAATAAAAATTATGCAGCCATATTATTATAACTTATGTGATAGTCTATATTATTATTTGTTTTCCTGATAATTTTTATTACATACTTTACATAACATATACTTGTGTTTTTTTTATTATCTAGAAACCTTTATTAGACTGAATTTAATTTTGACAAGTCAGGATGGTTTACATATAACTAATTTAGACGTGAAACAGATAAATAAAATAACTTTTTTCATAAATCTCTAAATTCCGCATTATGATTACAACGGCTCAAGATTATTTAGTCCGTCTCGACACTCGCGTTACACTGCTTGTATTGTGTATGTGTGATAAGCTTTGCACACATACACAGTGCTGCCGTCTTTTACCTAAACTCGAGCGCTTTAATTTTGTGAAATGGCTCTTAAGTAAATTGTCGCGTTTTCATATAGACATCAAAGTTTGTAATAATTAGTTCTAAATGAATATCTGCTGCTTTAGAGAGGCAAGGTAGAGTTTAATTTTAAAAGGTTTTTTTAATTTAAATAGTGAAGTCTATCTCATTTAGCCTTAGCGCAGGCTTTGTCTGCTTCACCGGCCTTTTTGACGAAACCTTAAGTGGTTACCAGCCTCAGCTATAGAAAAACTAACTGCGTTAGCAACGTTCACCAAGGGTACCCCTGCAATGTTCGGACCTGGGCTTAGTGCGTTGCTTACAATCTTAATAAGGCATACAGCAAGAGAGGGTTGGGTCTAGATTTGTATTATTTAAGGACATCTTTTTATGGTTAGTTTGGCTAGTTCAGCTTGGTCTAGAGACGATGGGGTATATTTTAGTGATTCTCCTGATGAAACTATTTTGACTATAGGTAATCTTAGTAATTCGGTACAAAAGTAAAATATGTTTTTTTTTAAATTATGTTTGCTTTTATTTAGATGACGATTTTCAATACTCATGTGTTAATTAATATCTACAAGCTTGAAGAGGCCTAGTAATAAAGAGAACGTATGGATTAGTAAATACAACTTACATAAATATTGATAATTGTCTTATCCTGTTAAAGTTGTTGTATATAAACAACAGTAACTGGGCTTTTCAAATTTAGATAATGCTTTTGAATTATGCCTCTACATTCTTTTAAGTTCTTAGTCCGCCCATGAATGTCCTATGAGAAGTTTTGGATCTTAATAAGGTTGTAAAAATATAATTAAAACGTTGTTTTCCAAACTTTATTATGTTTAGTGCCTTTATTAGAAGAACCTACTAAACTTTAGTAGATAGGTAGATTTTAGTCGAATTAAATCTGCGAAACGGGTTTTTCATATTTCTTGATGCTTGCTTACTCTGTCTCTACTGAGATAGTTAGGATGTCTACGAAAAGGTGATTATTTTCATAAAGGTATTTATCTTTCTTAAATATGAAATAATTTTTATTACATTTAAAGTTGCTATCGTCCTTTGTTTAAAAGAAAGCTAAATGCACTGCATCGTAGTGATCATAAATAAATAAACGTATATCACTGCAAAAAGTTATTTGACTGTCAAAGTTCGTTTTATTATTTATTTGATTGCAACTTAGTTAGGTACGCTCGATAACTAAGTTGCAGCTAGTTGCAATACCAACAGGGAATGGTTTATAGCCCTACATGCAATTTGTTCAAAGATGCCGACAGTCGCTAATAAATAGTATTCTCAGCTATATAAAGTTTTCATAGCTTCTAATTGGATGCTTTATAAGGAATCTGGCATGTCCTAGAGGTATAGTGATTAAAAGTAACCAATAGAGCCAAATGCGGGTTAGGAATGTTATAATTGCAATATTGTTGAATTTTTAATAGTTACACAATCAAAAACATCTTCTTCCTCGACCGCATATCAAACACTTTTGAAGAAGGGAAACTTCATATTTGCATAATTATATGATTTGTAATACTACATCCACGTGAAATACTGTTTTTTATTATTAATTTAACGCTTAGCAAACATATTTTTCAAATTATTTAAAAAATATTCTTACATTGATAATAGTAAATCTGAATAGTAAAAATACTCCGAAATAGAACAACTTTTGCTAAACAAACTTTATAGCATTCACTTAAGGTATATAATGGTTACAAAGTAATCTCTCTCTCTAGCTCAAATCACCCATTAACTTGCAGCATACTTAATTACAGCGCTAGTGTGCCACAGTTAGGCTTTTGACACGGCAGACAAACGCATATATCGTGACTTCGGCCAGTAAAGTCAGTTTGTTGATAAAGTCAATTAGCGGTATCGTAGTAGGGACCCGTATCAAGTGATTCAGCCCACTGTCGCGGCAGCGGTGATATCAGCGCGCCGCCATTGGCCGGGCGTTCCCAAGGGGAGTGGTCTCGGCCCGCTACTTTTTGTTATACTTTTTCGAGCGGTGCGTAGGCGACCGTAGCCGGCTTTATTCTCTACCAGTCGATTGAAGGCGTTGGTGTGTTATAGTTTATTGCTCTGTTGTCGTTTGAGACGTCACGGGGTATCATGTAAATTGTGGCTTTTATTGACGGCAATTTATTCGTGTTCGCTATCTTTCGTCTCGTGCTTATAAGGACTTTATTTCGGAGTTTAGTGTGAATTGAGTGTGGTAAGTGATTTTAATTATTATTTTGTTTATATGTTCATTTCTGTCTGTTTGTGTATTTGTGATTATTTAAAAGAATTTAAAACGCAATGATGCTAAACTTACATACATATTTTTAAAATACATACTTTATTTAAAATGGAACGTAAATCTAGTTATTATTATTTAGTTTACTGGTTTTTTTTTATATTTTGATTGTAATTTTATAGAACATTTAAAGATGGCACTTTAATATTTTACAATGTCTAATTTAATGTGTTATAAAAATTATAGTCCAAAGAATTTCGTTGAATTTGTGTAATGAGTTTTAAAATTAGAATTATATTTTCCTGTTAATATTCTGGTCACACACAAAAACCTAATTAGTTCAAAGATAATTAATTAGGTAATGTATCTGCATGACGCCTCCTGTCTTTATAGTTATACGCCACAATTATCTATTAAATTAAACACATTAATAACTACTAGGACGCCGGTCTTAGTTGTTAGTTAGTTTCATTAATCAAAGCCTACAGGCTTATTTGACGTCTCGAATCATATTTTTGGGAGTCAAAAAAAGGCATAATACATGATATTTTAAAGGCATTTGCATAATTAGGTGAATTTTATTGCTTTATTGAATTAGGGCCGATGTCAGGCTCAAAATTGAAATCAGCGGGGGTCCTTGTGTTGTTAATTTTGTTTATAGCTTGTATTATGGTCAGCTTTGAATGTTATTCTCATATCTCAAGCTCTATAACAGTTGTTAGATATTGTAAAGATGGACAACAATAGCGTATTTATGTTATTGGTCTTGATTTTATTAGCCTCTGCGGTGGAATGTGACAGTCATTTTTTTTATTCTCTTATGCTTGTGTAGTGTCATTTATTTTATAGGTGTCCTGTTTGGGAACAAATATTTTGTCGTGATCATAATTTGTCCAATTTACATGATTCCAATTATAAAGCTATGAATTAGAATTTTAATAACCATTAAAATTCTTGAAAAAATGATCCTAAAGATATTTTTGCCGACGGGTGCGTGATTACAGGTGTAGGTAGAAATAAACATTCATAGGTCAAGTTATAATTTTAATAGCTACATTTGTATCAACATAATTATGTATAAATTAATATAACCAATAAAATAGAAATGTAGAAGGATATACGCAAAATAAATATTTATTTATTTTCCTTCTTATAAAAGAGTAATGCCACTACAACTGCTGAATTAAAACTCAGAAACACACGGAAACTTAAAAGCAAATTGTCTTGACTTGATTTTCTTGTTAAATTAGCTCTAAAACCAATATATCACCTTTTATTATTCATACAAATCTCGAACACTGCAGTAGATAAATAAAAAAATATATAACTTATTATTTCAGAGAGTAATTACATGTTCTATTTCATTCTATTTTCCACTTCTCATATTATTTGTTGAATAGAGCGGATGGATATCTTTATTACCCTTTCAACTGATCTCACGTCTACACCGCTGCAATGTTCACTAAATTGAGTTCTCACATTACAATAGCCTTTAGAAAGAGTGATTTTACCCGTTTTTTACAAAGGGTTGGCCGATCTCAATTTGATTAACATCACCATTTAAATAGACCCACCAAGCTACCCGCGTCGAGCATAAAAACGACCGATGATAAGGCTTCAGATCGAAGGTCAGAGATCTTTGTAGAGCAGACGATTGTAAATCTCCGTGATGACTTGCGGATGCCTCCGGAACGCGAGCAGCATTGTTGATTGTATTAGACTTAATTAGATCTTAATTAACATTCTGGTTTCTCATTACACGCTACTCGATGCTACTAGCCGCGTTTGTAATAGGAATGTCCATTTACATCCATACCGCTTGTATCTTGATTATTTTTTTAATGTTCATAATATTAAAATTGAAGATTCTCCGTTGTTCGTTATGGGGTGATGAAATTGAATCGGATGCTATTGAGATTGTGATTACGATAAATAATATTAGCTTTGTGAATGTTATTAGACGAGCTATAGTTTTTTAGCCGAGTCGTTCAAAGAAACAAATTATGTAGAAATGTACGGTATTCCGAATGATAATAATTTATCCGCCGACAATGGAGCAACTAGGAATGCAATGGAAAAACTATGCAATGCGCTTAATGTGGATAGAACAAAAGAATAATTAAACTGATCAAATAAATCTTTTAATGAGGAAATCATAGAATTGTGCATTTTATTCCTTGGTATTAAGAGTAAGTTCTGATAGAATATTCCAAGTGATTAACAATATTGAGTGAAGGATGATAAACGGACGTTAAAGGAATTCGAACTCTATTTAATAGCATTAGCGTGGTAATGTCAGGGTTATCAGCACGTCAATTCTGTAAAATGTCAATCAACAACTCGCATCTCACTTCGCTGTTCACTTCACGTTCACTCTCACTTCGCATAAGTTTCAAATTTCGAGTGCGAACTCAAACGTCATCTCATATTTAGGCCCGAGTTTTCTAACTACATCATAATCATTGATTACGTAACCGTTCTGTTAGCATTAAACCGATGTTCAATCCAACCGCGTTTTTTTTTAGAGTTCACCATTTATTTCTAACCAACGGTTTGCTAACCAAACTGTTTTGAATGTAAGTCCAAAATTACCAAATGCTGGAATGGTCTATCATTATTTTGTGAATGTTTAATGTCTTAATGGTCACGTCAATCAATTTTCATTGTCAAACTCTGTGATCAAATCATCTAACTCAATTTATAATTTTTTCGTGTCATGTTTGTTATTAAATCTTTTATTAAATGTATATCAGTGATATGGAAGATGAGCGTAAACGTACTTTGAATTTCACCAGTGGCGAGAAATCTGTACTTACGGCACTCGTAATAAAGTACAGAGATGGGCGATTGTGCACTACAAGGAATTTTACTGTCCGAACATCCGATTTTTTACGGTCCGAAGTGGCATGAAAAAAACGGATGATTGGCTTGTGCACTTGTCCGTCTTAACTCGGATGATACGCCTCAGTTTAGGGTTTATCCGAATGAAACGAAGGAGCCGTGCGTCGTGGGCGCAGGTCGCCGAGGAGGTGAGGGAAGGGCCAACGAAACGCACAGCGTCACGCGCACCCTCCTTCCCCGCGCCCGCCCCGCCCGCTCATGAAAACAGACGTTGCGCACAAGCATAAACACGTTTTTCATTGCTGTCATTTCGGACCGGAAAAAACCGTTCCGGAATGGGGAAAAGTAAAATGACGGACGGTAAAATTACGTATAGTGCACAAACTAGTATATACATTATATGGTTTGCCATATCGGACCGTAAAAAATCGGACTGCCGGACAGTAAAATTCCTTGTAGTGCACAATCGCCCTATAGAATAGAAAATAAAAAATCGGACGCTAAAGCAAATGCCGATAAAGCAAGAGGTTGGAAGGATCTGGCTGACGAGTTTAATGCTCTTAGTACTCACTGCAAACGTTCTCTTGAGAGCTTCAAATCAAATATATTTATTTGTTATAGCTTACTTGTTACAGCTTACACTTGCTGGGAGAATAACAAAATAGAAACTTCATGTCAGGAAGCATAAACCAATAGCTAAACTGAGTTGGCTACATCGTTTAAGCTAATCATTCGATTACAGTACATAATCAATGGTTAGAGAATGGTGAACAGCAAAATATTGTTAAACAGCCGTTCATGGTTCAAACATTTGTTTAAAATTTAACCATCTGTTGGTGAACTTGGGTCTAAATCTCACGGTTAATTTAGTTCAACACGCTGACACGCTCGCAAGTGTAGCGCTAGTGTATCAACCGAGATTATAGAATGCCAATAAAGAAATTCACGGCGGGTTCAGATTCGAATTTTAGAACGACGTCTTACAGAATCAACAGGCAGGTAGCAGACAGACATCAGTCAGGGACGGATGAGTCAGACACTTGCAGCTCTTATCTGAAGCTCAGCGATATAATCCGAGACACCATTAACACTTAACTCCAGACCTAATGGACAAAAAAAGTTTAATCCTTCAATTCTTAGAGTTAACGATAAAGTGCAGAATGGAGATTCCAAAGTTTGGATAAATATTTATTATATTTACACTATTGCTAATGACGTTTGTAAAGAATCAAGTGGTGGAGATCGTAATCTTAACAATGATTAGACAGAAAAAAGACATTGAGATCTTAAAATTATAGATATTTTTTCTACATTAATTTCAAATGCAAATAAATACAATCATAATCAGAAGTTAATAACATTTTCATGTAGTACAGATACAAAGGCAGTTGATTATCGTTCATGTCTGGAAAGACAAAAACATAATCCCCCAGGCGCCTTCTCGTTTCTATCCCTCCTAATCCTATTACATTATAATTCTTTGACCACCACTGTGTAAGGGAAATATGATCTTATCTGAATATATTAAAACTCCATAATTCCTTATCGTTGAATCAACGCGACTACATAAATTGTTTTTCATTGTAATTTTTGTATTTACACTAATGTTTTCTGCGAACATCATTTAATTTTTTTCTCTGTATGAACAGGAAATAGACGATAATTATGTAATTGAATTAATAGGAATGGTTCAGCGAGGTCATGATGTGACTTTTGCTGCATAATTATGTATTTTAATCATGTTAATTGTATCTATAAATAATAGCTAATTGGGATGTGCAAAATGACCTTTTTTATTTTGATTAAGTATAAGTTCTAATGGTCTTTTCAGTTACTACCAATTCTTCTCTTCTTTGCGTGTCGGCCAATGGCTATTAATTGCTAGCTTCTCATTGATTATTAAAATCATAAAATTGCTTAAAGAAAGTATAATTTAGGTGTACGTTACGAACAGTAAATGTACTGCAACGTCTTGCGTCGCTCATATAAATCATTCATTGCTAATTTCACACCGTATTGTTAACTCCTTAAGGCTGCGTATAAATCAAATTATTATAGTTTTTCTTTATCACACAAGCAATGCCGATACACTTTAATTTATTCTTACAAACATGGTCTACAATTATATCTCTACGTGAATCGATTATGGTACAACCACATGCTGTATTAAGCTTCCCATAACAGCATTAGCTATTCCAAAAGCATGTTCACTTACGGTGCTAAACTCTGACATTACAAGTTTTTAGTGTTTTTACATTCTTTATAACGACCAGTATTATCCAATAGTGTATTAAATTATTACGATCTTTGCCAATATTTATTACGAGGGAATTAATTGAAATAGTATATCGTACACGGTTGATTCTCGTCAAGTCGTTTGTTAATTACATATATGCTAACGTTCCTGTATGGCTTATTCACACATTTTTAATTACAGTTTCACGTCGAATAAATTTTCTTTTGAAAGTAGTAACGAAAGTTTTTCTTTTAAGAGGGCGTAACAGCTAAACGTTAAGGTTTAAAAGCTTCAAGGCAAACGAACTTGTAACAGTTAGATTGAGTACAAAAAATTGTCTAACAATGTGTCGATTAGGTACCCGCTGAACAGAGTCAATCAGTGTAATATTCGTCAATATTGACTGCGTGATCAGTGAAGCGTTAAAATTTACATCTTGATTGCTTTATTTAATTTACTCAAGTTTTTTTATAACTACCAAAAGAGGTAACGTTGGACCGTTTCTGTGGTTAATTTGTTTTTTCGTTTGCAAAGTTCGTTCACGAATTTCACTTCGGTTTTCAATATTTTTGTGTTATTTGTACAGTGTAATTTGATTTTTTCTATAGTTTCATTTAAATTTGTCAAAGAATTGCCAGTTTTACCAAGTTGAAGAAGAATTCTATTACTCCTACATTAAATTTTCTGAAAAAAGCTATTTGAACAAACTTCATTATTTCTAGGCTTTCGAGTAACAAACGATTATTTGCATTGCATATACATGGCAAGATAAATTTGCAATGTTTTTGCCGATATTACTTAGCAAAATAAATTGGCATTCAACTTTCTTGCTGCGTTTCATCGCATTTTATAGATAGCACTACATCACATGCATTAATAGGTAAAGATACATTAAAATAAACTTAATTTCTCACTTAATTATATCAGAATAAGTACTATTAATTTTTAGAGTCAAAATAAGAGATAAGTAGGTATTGGAGGCGGTTAGCGGCGCGTGCGACAGATGGCCTCCCGCAGGTGTCGTCACGCGGCATGGAAACAGCAGACTATATTGACCACTCAACGATCTGGCTAATCAGTCGTGAACTATAACTGATTTCGTGGAAGATAGATCGAACAAAACAAATGCCTAATAGTTCATTGGCTTTAAATTGTCTTTGGTGTTCATTGTTAGCTATAATAAAGAGTAGGTCAGGAATCACTGATCCTTATAATTGTGAGCGTTTTGAATGAATAAATAGTGCAGGTGTATTATAGAGGTAGTTATCGTTTTTAATCACGCGTTTTTTATAAGCCACATCATGTGTTTTGGCAATAAAATGAGTCAACTGCAACTGTGATTGGATTTATGAGAACTAACAATAGAAAGAAGGCATTATAACAAAAGCATAAATGTATTAAGATCTTTAGAAAAGAATAGAAAATGAATGTAAAAAAAAATACAACAAAATAATGAAAAAGACAAGTACATAACTAACATTAACTCTGTCGGACATGCAATACCAATAAGGCTGCCAACTCAGCTTTTGTTGAGAGTAGAACACCTAATGCTGGTTTTCCGTTGGTATTTGCCATTAACAAGTAGGTAAGCTAAATAAACGGTTGTTGTATTCCAATTTGTTCTTTAGCGATATCACATTATGTGAACGAATTGGACTATACCAAAGCAACACGGCCTTTGTCAATAAAATTCTGAAAAGAGCGCAACGGAGTGTCATTCCTCTATCGATAACAGTGCAGTATTAAATTTCTTTGAACTCTTTAAAATTATGTCATTCACGGAAAGATTTTTTTTCCCGTAAACAGAAAAGCAGAGCAATGTCTCTAGTAGTCAAACTAACATTAGTTATAATTAATGTTTATTTGTCTTCCTCATTCATTCAACTCTGCCACTTCAGGTACATTTCCCACAAAAAAAGTGAATCCGATAAAAGCGAAACTAGATACTTATATAAATTGATTTCATGTCTCTGTTGCGTGTCACTTACCGTGAGAATTACTTTCATGTTGTGTAATCATAACCTAAATTAACAATTGCCTCCTCAATCCTGGAGTAAATGGCATTTATTAACCATTTGTCTCCAACTCATTAGATGTAATCTGGTCTTCGTTTATTATAACATTTAGTGTTTGTTTTGTTTAGACTGGAATTACCGTCTAGTGGAGTGACACTGAGTGATAAAACAGAGGTTGTGACATCGATTCACATCCAGAACACATCTTTGGTGAGAGAGATAATCATTTGTTCTGTGTCTGGGTGTACTTTATCTATAATATCTATGTATTTAGAAATATGTAGGTATGTTTATCAGTTATCTGGTTGCCATAATACAGGCTCTGCCTGGTTTAGGATCAGATGGTCTTGTGTGAGATTTCCCAAGATATTTTGTTGCTAGAATAGTCTCAATTCTTACAAACGAGAAATGTGGATTGCGGACATATTAATTAGCTAAGTTATTATACAGGATTTATAGGTGTCCATTAAATCTATTTTTCGTAAATATGTTTTAACAAGAAATAATAATTTACAGCCTCTGTGCTAAATACTATCACAACTTAATAAATAGGTACCTTAGTACAAGTACTATGTGCAAGAACTACGAAATAACAAAAAGTTGTGACAATCAAGTATGTTGTCGTTTGATAAAATTACTGCCATACGTTTTTTCTTAACATTATTAGACTGATCTGTAGCTGATATTTTTTACACCGATAAATAGTTTAAGAATTTTTTTAGATAGCATAAAACATAGCAAGGTTTTTGTTGTAAAAACCGCATTAGTTACATGGTTAATTAGCCAATAAGAATTGAAATAATTGGAGCGTTTCAATCAAAATTTTTAAAATTATTGCCACTCGTAAATTATTTATCTAATTAATGTCTTTAATCAAATTGTTTTTTTGTTTCGATTATTTTCTCTTTGGACCAGTTTTTTGATCCCTAGTTAACTTACTCAATGGTTATAATTATATCCTAACTAATGGTTTCAAAATTCGGCAGAACATGTTTATTCGTAAATTTTTATTTAACAAGTGGTTAAATAATAAACTCTCCGACTTATTTGACCCTTTGATAGACAAACAAAACGCGTTTTACAGAAATTTGAAACCATTAGTTAGGATATTTAACCATTGGTTGAGTTTTGAAGCGGCGGTAGCCTAATGGCTAGGGCGTCGAACTTGCGATCGTGTGGTTGCGGGTTCGAATCCTACCCATTACACTACCGACGTGAACCCACTCGTAACACAAGCATCTTAGCTTAGTACGAGGGGTTAACGAGATTACTAGTAATGTGCGACCCACATTGCTAGTAATCTTTAAAAAAAATAGAACTAAAAAAACTGGACCTTAGTTAAAAATAAATTTCGGTGGGCAACGGTACCAAATTCCAGTTCAAAATTTTGTACAATTAGGTACGGTAGATATTTCTGTCAACAAATAATAAAGAGCCTACTTAGGCGCATGATAATGTCCCTATTTATCGTTATTCAAAGATCGCGAACGACAAAGGCTCCACTTAAACACAAAAGCTAACTCAAATTAGTTTTCTTGTATCACTAAACAGTCACACGACATTAAACTCTAACGGAAAGATTTAAAGCATATATTTCAATGTTGTCGACAACTAAACAAAAATATACGGTTTAATTATTACTGAAATGTAATTAAACACTTGTTTAATTGGATCTCTATAGTTGATTAACTGTGCTAATTGTTTCTGAGATAAAACGAATCGCGTTTGTCGTCCGGTTAGAAAAATATGCGGTAATTGCCGACATGACGGTAACTCGGTTTCGTTTTTGTTGTTTCTTGATCAACATTGTTGGGATAGTAAGGTACAGTTTACTGCTTA
This sequence comes from Plusia festucae, assembly GCA_950381575.1. Classification (NCBI taxonomy): domain Eukaryota; kingdom Metazoa; phylum Arthropoda; class Insecta; order Lepidoptera; family Noctuidae; genus Plusia; species Plusia festucae. Next base: position 12,554,418 of record OX494434.1, read on the forward strand.
AATACAATTACAAAGAGAACAGAAATGTTGTGAATGACGTGTAAAAATGGATTTTTAAAGAAATAATTGCGACAAATGTGGCGTTTTGTTGATGAGTAATTACATTTACTAATTAATTATGTGTCCAATTCTGGTTAGATTTGATTCATATATTATTCTGTAATTTTTATACACCACCACGTACGTCAGAACTAGGAATCTTACATACGTGTAAAAATCATCTTTTCTCATACGTATTTATTAGATAGAACATTATTGATATTATTAACATGACCCAATTTTTTTTTTAATCCTTGAATACCAGCCCCCTTAGACAAGGTATACATTTCTACAATCGTTAACGCTGATCGAATCGCTCAAATGTATGAAAGTGACAAGTCTAAGTCACGTGACTTATCGAAGAGAAATGTCATTTTCATACATTTAATGTCATTAAAGCGATTTCTATCATCGTCAACGCTTGTAAAAGTGTATCTTGTCTAAGAGGTCAGTCACACCATTGTTATTATGAATACGTGAATCAAGTAGGTATACATTTTAAAAAAGTTCATTAGTAGTAAAAAATTACCTCAACGTAAGTAGCATTGACTTGTACGAATTCTACTTATTCGAACTTCATATAAATCATATGTTTTTACAACCGGACGCTTCCGACTACTGCATAACTTTTTACACAAACAAATCATAAATATGAACTTATGACTAAACTGCTAACAATAAATGTGTTAAACTAAAATATTCTTAACAATAAACACTTTTTTTTCAAAGTAAATGGTAATAATTTCTGTTGTGCATGTGGTAAGCGTTGGAGTCCGCCAAGCGAAACGAAAAAAACCTCTTCTTACTGTTAATACTAATTTTAAATGCGTTTCTAGGGACCCTAGTTGTCTTTTGTATTCCCTATTTGTATATTTAAAAATGTATGTCTGGTATGTTTTTTTGTAGCCGCACAGTGCACGTACAGACAATTTTACTTTGTGATGGTAGCTCAAGTTTCCTTGTGATAGGACTTCATAATTGTTTTTACTTTTAGAGGTAGAATTTGATATACAACCCAGTAATGTCGGACTGGAAGACGCAGTGTTGGTAGGCCTCCCACTTGGTGGACCGACGATATCGTGAGAGTTGCGGGCAACTAGTCGATGCAATTGGCGAGTTGTCGGTCAAAATGGAGGTCTAAGGGGGAGGCCTATACTCAGGACGTCTTCAGGTTGATGATGAATGTTTTTTTTCATAATCTTATCGTTCATCACTGTAAAGGGTAGTGAAAATAAGGCTGGGAGGAAGAAGGGCAGCTCAATTATGCTGATTTGCTGTGAGCTGTCTGTCTGACTCTGCTGTCCAGTTCTGTCTCAGCGTATGTTTTCAGAGTAACAGTACTGCACTGTCTATAAATTTTGTCAGTTCTATAAATTAATCTCCAGCCATAAGTTTAAGAGTTGTCTCCAAAAAGTTTTCAGTAGCGGCTATCGGCATTGGTACTTACATTATATACAACATGTAACAAAACCCCTCTCCCCCCTCCTAAGAGTATTATTCGGTATCGTACTGCGAAGCGAACGTATATGTAGCCATAAAAAGCCTCAAAGTTCACGTACTTACTACCTACAGCTTTGTGTCAAGGAAGCCGCTTATGCGAGACGGTTCATGAACTGTACTACGACTTTTGTGGATCGGACAGGGGTTTTGTTACATGTTGTATATACCAGTAATAGTGAGTAAGAAAGCGGATGTTTGGTATTGCAATTTAGATGGGCAATAATGATAGAACGTTAATTGTGCTTGACGTCTGATCACAAGGGCTCGACACAGCCCGTTGCTTTGTAATAACTTCGAACATTATCTTTAATATATTTATATCTTTGTTATAATCAACGTAAATAAAATTGTGAAAAGTTTACACGATATTTTATTGTTTGGTTTAATTATAATTATTTATCATGTTCATCGTATTTTCATGGTGGGTTTTACGACGTCCGAGACATAGAAATATCTGTTCAAAAATACATAGGTGCATATTTTAAGTCATTAGAAGAAATATTCTATTCGTGTGAAAATATACCTACAAGTTCTTTTTTAATTATACCAAATTTAATCCCATTGTAAAAGTTAACAAGTTGCCGTGTTACAATTTTATTGTTATTTTTATTGCATTTTGTAATACCAACTTATCACGCTCTATAAACAACCATTTTGTTAATTACTTTCACACCTTTTATATTACTGCAGTAATGCGCTTTAAGCTCTATTTATATTTTAAAAATAATTGATGATTTTGAAGTATTTGATAATTTCACACCGGAATAATTGTAATAATGACTAATTGCTATTAAACACCTCAAAAACAGTTAAGATATGCTTTTGAAAACATTATATTTGCTGTTTCTATCTTTTCATCTTTTTGTATAGATATTGATCTATCACGTTATTTATTATTATACCAGTTTTCTCAAAACTTAAACGCATTTCTCTTTGTTACAGAACTCAATTCGAACCTATCCATCATTTTTTACTTTCCTCACATCATCATGGGTGTATCAGAGGCTGGTTCCTCCACCACCCCTGACCTTCCACCTCTGGAACACGAGCGTCCTGGCTCCGGCAGCGGCCTGGATGACGAGGACATTCCCCAGAGGAAGCAGAGGCGGTACAGGACTACTTTCACCAGCTACCAGCTGGATGAACTGGAGAAAGCTTTTGGAAGGACTCATTACCCTGATGTATTTACCAGGTAATTTTATTTACCAAATCTCTACAATACTAATATCATTATTTATTTTTTCCCCTTACTTTGAATTATACTTTTGGTACCGAGATTATCCCGTGTTTTTAATAAGTTCGATAAACGTTTTTCCCATTTTGATGTAAATAAAAAGTTCTGTTAAATCTGATTATTAAAAGTGAATGACACATTTTTTCCTATTTTTGACGTTTCTTTTAATAACAATTACTTTATTGTTACAGAGAAGAACTGGCATTAAAAATCGGCCTCACCGAAGCTAGAATACAGGTAAGAAGAAAATTGTTAAAACAAATTCTTTTTTTTATCCATTAATGAATTTCGGAATCATCCATATATTCAACGGATCGATATTATTAAGTCAATCAAAACGTCGGGTAAGGGAAAGTAATAAAATCGGAGTGCGTTTTCTTGAGCGGTGCGACAAAAAGTCGCACGTTTGGCCCCCTGCGGTCGCGCGACAGGGCGTCTGCCTCACAAGTCACGCTCAGTAGGATAGTTTACACATTCCATACTCTATTAATATAGCACATAAAATTTTGTCGTAAGCATCGCTTTAAATAATTCACACACGTGAATTTACTCACTTTGGATTCAATTACCTGATTGTCGAGTTAAGTAAAATATTTAAGTCGGTAATTGTTTTTTTTATTCAGTATTAAGTAAGCAATTCAGTTCTCACGGATTAGATACCAGTAATTTATTATTTTTATTATTATTTATTTTTTACATTAAATTACTTCAATAATAATATCTTTATTACACTTCTACGACTTTAAAGATCAATCTCTTTGAAATGTTTGATAATCGTCTTTTTTATTTACAAAATACCTAGCGGAAGAGTTCATTCAAATAACTTTTTCAAAGAAAGTAAGAAACAGAACTCACTCGGTTTTTTGGTTTAACTGACACTTTGTACCCAAATAACTTAAAACCTGCTAATTTGTCTCTGTTCTTGTCTTTCAATTCCTATCCAATTCTGTGTTCATCTGTTTCATCATGCATTACTAAAGTGCTAAATTCAAATAACAATATCATTATGACACATACAAATAACGCTAATTAACAGATCACAACATTTGATTAACACGTTATACATTAATTAGGTACGTTACATTAAATTACTTGTTTAATTGAGCAACATAAATAAATTCATTCCAAACTACCGGCTCCTTTACTTCACAATTATCTATACTTATAATAAATCTGTAGAAGTGAAAATTCTGTACATTGAAAATATCAAAAAAATTAATGGCGGGGTGTGTTACTAGACCGACACCGAACCCAAAAATGTGATTAAAAAAATTTTTGTCTGTCTGTCTGTCTGTCTGTCTGTCTTTCTGTCTGTCTGTCTGTTTGTTCAGGCATCACGCAGAAACTACCGGTTCGATTTCGATGAAACTTGGTATAATTGTTCTTTAATATCCTGGGCACCACACTGGGTAGTTTTTATCCCGGAAAAGTATATACAAAAAAAAACAAACTTAATTTTGCGGTTCGATCCCTAGACCCGAATACTGTACCAACCGCAAATAATAAGTTTGTCGTAGGTTACGTCACCCGCAGTGGCCGCAGTGGAGTTCAATAAGGGGCGCTGCACACGGCCAAGTAACTATTTATTAATCTGTGACACGGCTAAGATACTATAATTATTTATCTATACTTTATATATATTATATATTATATTATTATATATCATAAAGCTGAAGAGTTTGTTTGTTTGAACGCGCTAAACTCAGGAAGAACGGGTCCGATTTGAAAAATTTTTTCACTGTTAGATAGTCCACTTATTGAGGAAGGCTATAGGCTACTTTTCTTTTGGAAATCTATCCCCTAAGGGGGTGAAATAGGGGTTGAAAGTTTGTATGGGAAGTTCGGTATTTTCAATGATAGACACATGAAATATCGTATACGGGTTTCTGAATAGAAATAAATAAAGATGTATTTCAGCGATTTTAAAAATCATCCCCCTAAGAGGGTGAAAAAGGGGTTGGAAGTTTGTAGGCATATGAATTGTGTCGTTTTCAAAGATAGACACATTCAATTTCATACAAGGGTTATTAGTTAGAAATAAATAAGATCTATTTCCGAGATTTTAGAAATCTACCCCCTAAGGGGGTGAAATATGGGTTGAAAGTTTTTATGGGAAGTTCGGTATTTTCAATGATAGACACATGAAATTTCGTATACGGGTTTCTGGATAGAAATAAATAAACACGATTTCAGCGATTTCAAAAATCATCCCCCTAAGAGGGTGAAAAAAGGGTTGGAAGTTTGTAGGCATATGAATTGTGTCGTTTTCAAAGATAGACACATTCAATTTTATACAAGGGTTATTAGTTAGAAATAAATAAGATGTATTTCCGAGATTTTAGAAATCTACCCTCTAAGGGGGTGAAATAAGGGCTGAAATAGTTGGTATGTGAAGTTCAGTATTCTCAAAGATAGACAGATGAAAAGATAAATAGATAAGATAATGACCATCTAAGACATATCTATAATGACGACTCCCGTGGTCGAGTGGCGTTCACTCCGGTTTTTAAGGTGTCGCCAGCTCTAAGGTTCCAGGTTCGATCCCCGGACGGGTCCATGTAGAAAATCACTTTTATACATAGTCTGGAGTCTGGGTGTTTATGGTACTTTTTTGTCTCCGATTCCATTACACAAATGCTTTTGCTACTTACTTTACTTTTATTATTATTTTAACGCCATAAGATTAGATGAAAAATTTTATACATTCTCCTTACTTTGAAAATCACAGAATACATCTACCTTTAATACTACCTTTACTTTACGCGCGAGCGAAGCCGCGGGCAACAGCTAGTTTATAAATAAAAACATTCATTACTACTATAAAATAAAACTCACAATTATGGAAAAAAAACTTGCAAAAGTTTAATATTTTCCTCACGTTCAAATGTCTGCTTGACTGTATTTGTAGGAATACCATAATTATAGAAGTAAAAAGGACAATTCCCATTACCATAATGTTTAACAGTCGCTATTAAGTACAGTAAATTAAAAGTTGCTTAGCGTAAACGGAAAAAATGTATAAGTTTAGTTAAGAAATTATTCAATTACTAGCTGTTGCCCGCGGCTTCGCTCGCGCGTAAAGTAAAGAGTAGTATTAAAGGTAGATGTATTCTGTGATTTTCAAAGTTAGGAGAATGTATAAAATGTTTCATCTAATATTATGGCGTTAAAATAATAATAGAAGTAAATTAAGTAGCAAAAGCATTTGTGTTATGGAATCGGCGACAAAAAAGGTACCATAAACACCCAGACTCCAGACAATGTATAAAAGTGATTTTCTGCATGGACCCGTCCGGGGATCGAACCTGGAACCTTAGAGCTGGCGACACCTTAAAAACCGGAGTGAACGCCGCTCGACCACGGGAGTCGTCATTATAGATATGTCTTAGATGGTCATTATCTTATCTATTTATCTTTTCATCTGTCTATCTTTGAGAATACTGAACTTCACATACCAACACTATTTCAGCCCTTATTTCACCCCCTTAGAGGGTAGATTTCTAAAATCTCGGAAATACATCTTATTTATTTCTAACTAATAACCCTTGTATGAAATTGAATGTGTCTATCTTTGAAAACGACACAATTCATATGCCTACAAACTTCCAACCCCTTTTTCACCCTCTTAGGGGATGATTTTTAAAATCGCTGAAATACATCTTTATTTATTTCTATTCAGAAACCCGTATACGATATTTCATGTATCTATCATTGAAAATACCGAACTTCCCATACAAACTTTCAACCCCTATTTTACCCCCTTAGGGGATAGATTTCCAAAAGAAAAGTAGCCTATAGCCTTCCTCAATAAGTGGGACAATGACATCTAACAATGAAAGAATTTTTCAAATCGGAACAGTACTTCTTGAGATTAGCGCGTTCAAACAAACAAACTCTTCAGCTTTATAATATTATACATAAATATATGTGGGATTATATGGCAAAATAAACGAATTATATTTTGTTAAACACTTTATTTTCAATTTACAAAATTATACTTTAAAATCGCGTCGTCGCACCGTACGTCCGTCGTCGTTCATCCTTCTGTCAATCTCTTTCGTCTCAATCACACACTTGCATCTCTTTCTTTCATCTGTTGCGTTCTGTTTTAACAATCAAAGCTACGTTCATACCTTACTAAACTATTTTATCCCACAGTCGGCCATCCTGAACCATGTCTGTCCTCAGACATCCATACAAACATTCATAACAAGCCTTTCAACCTTAAATTTACAACTTAAACATTACAACATTTACATCAAAGTAACAACATAAAATCACCTTATACTAGGTTTTATTCTAAAATAGAAAATACAACAACAAATGTAATTCTAAAAATATTAAAGATAACCAAAGCTAACGTCTTAACAATAAATTATGCTAACACACTGCACACAAAGTTTCATACACAATCCTGAAATAGAATGAATATAATTAAATAAACAACCCTCACCTTTAGGTATCATCTGGCCACGACTTCATGTAGTCGGCTGAACTCGAGGTTACCCCAGGACCTTCAGTACTAGGGTCGAACTTCTTTACATCATATCTGTTGTTCCTCTTTACCTTTACAACTTGATAGGGTCCTAAATATTTAGCTTTCAGCTTCATTCCTGTGCCAAACTGCGTGCGCTTTATTGCGACTAAGTCTCCTTCACTGTACTTCATGCTTTCTTTTCTTTTCCTATTGAAATTTCTTATATTTTCTTCTTGCACTTGTAGAATTTGTTCTTTAGCTTTCTCTCGAAGTTTCTCTCTCTCCTCTGAATAACTTTCTCTTTCTTCTTCTAAAAGCAAATCATAAATCCTTATATCTTCCTTCATCCTCATCTTAGTACCAATCAATAATTGATAAGGTGTAGTATTTATGCTTCGCTGTAGAGTACTATTCAAAGAACGCTGTAATCTACTTACATGCCTGTACCACAGAGTAGGGTCTACACACACTCTTGTAGAACCATCCTTTTTGCGAACAAGAACTAAGGGACTAGCATATTCAGAGTAACTTACGCGTACAACTCCTTGCTCAAGCCACTCCGCTACTTGATTTTCAACTACCGCCTGCTCTTTCAATGACAATCGTCGCGGCCGTTGCGCCACCGGAACATCATCTTTCAGAATTATCTTCAATTGGATAGGGGCTTCTTTAATTTGACATGGTTGATAGCTCTCAACCATCCGCAAAACCTCTTCTTTAAAATAAGCATTACTTACGTGTCCAACGTCGACTCTGCAAACAAAACAATTAATTTTGTTCACCCATTCCACAGGTTTCATCCACACCGTACCACCATTCATAACCGTTATAACATTCTTAAGAAATTCGTGACCTATGATTACATCAAAAGGCATACAGTCCCTAGGTACAACGTAAAATAACACATCGTCGTATTTCGTATCGTCGATTACAATATTTGTAGTTATATAGCCTAATGGCTCCACTTTAGAAGAACCAAGTCCAGACAGCGTTATTTTATTGTTCGTCATTTTACTAACACCAGTACAAAACTCCGAAGACACTAAGTTTACATCGCTGCCCGAATCTATCAGAGCCCTAGTGGTTTTTCCACATAATTTTACAATCTTGAAAGGTTTCTCCCGTTGCGATCGTTGATTTACATCGTAAATGCCATACTCGGTTTGATTTTGACTATCTGTCAGTGTCATCTGTGAGTGTGGCGCTCCTGACATTTCATTTTCGTTTTGGAACGATGATTTGCCGAACATAGCTTGCTTGCTCACTCGTTCACCACTCCCGCTTCCACTTGTCGATGCGCCGATGTGTGCATTCGTATCGCCGGAAATGCCCGAACCACGCCATCTTGAAGAACTTCGACCCGTCGTATCTTCCTTACGGCCGCCTTCGGCCATGTTTTTTCTATGCGGACACTTCGGCGAAATATGACCATATTCATTGCAGTTGAAGCATTTCGGTCCTTCTATCTTCCGCGGACAGCGTTCCGATACGTGATCACAGTCACCACAATTAAAGCATCTTTTAAGCGGGTTTTCGGGTCGCACAATGCCGCGGTTTTCGCTTCTGTAGGGAGTCCTTGAATGTTCCAGCTTCATCTTTTCCTTAACAGTCTCGTAGATTTTTAGTTTATCTTTAAGATCGTTATAAGTAGTAACACCGTAAAACATTATTTTATTGGCCTCGTGGTCGACTATACCATCAACGATGTATTTAATGGCCACATAGTCGGGTATCTTTCCTCGTTTTCCCAGTTCTTTCATGACCATCATATAGTCGATGCAGCATTCGTCACGTCTTTTCTTTCTTTGACTCATAAGCTCGTGAATTGTTTTTATATCCACGGTGTCAGGGAACTCCTTACTCAGGGCCGTTTTAAGTTCGTCCCATGTTTTGTGCGGGCGCTCAGCTTTCATCCAAAGTTGTGCGGTGCCTGAGAGGGATCTCTTCGCCATCAGCAGCTGTTGTAACGGTGTCCAACCACATATTTCGCCGTTTTCTTCCACGTCTTGGATCCATCGCGTCACTGGGTAAGTTTTGTCTTGACCCGTAAATTTAGGAATTAGTTCCGAAGTGAGGTACAACATTGAGTTTAAGCCCGCATGTGGTTCGCCTTTTGCCATTTTCGAATTATAATGGCCGTCGTCCGTTATGTTCAACTTATTCAAAATCGAACCCGTATTGAATAATCGTTTTACTTTGCCAATCCCGGACGAGCCCCCAAATTTGTGGGATTATATGGCAAAATAAACGAATTATATTTTGTTAAACACTTTATTTTCAATTTACAAAATTATACTTTAAAATCGCGTCGTCGCACCGTACGTCCGTCGTCGTTCATCCTTCTGTCAATCTCTTTCGTCTCAATCACACACTTGCATCTCTTTCTTTCATCTGTTGCGTTCTGTTTTAACAATCAAAGCTACGTTCATACCTTACTAAACTATTTTATCCCACATATATAATATATATATATATAGTATAGATAAATAATTATAGTATCTTAGCCGCGTGCAGCGCCCCTTAGTGAACTCCACTGCGGGTGACGTAACCTACGACAAACTTATTATTTGCGGTTGGTACAGTATTCGGGTCTAGGGATTGAACCGCAAAATTAAGTTTGTTTTTTTTTGTATAATTTTTTCCGGGATAAAAACTACCCAGTGTGGTGCCCAGGATATTAAAGAACAATTATACCAAGTTTCATCGAAATCAAACCGGTAGTTTTTGCGTGATGCCTGAACAAACAGACAGACAGACAGACAGACAGACCGACAGACAAAAATTTTTTTAATCACATTTTTGGGTTCGGTGTCGGTCTAGTAACACACCCCGCCATTATTTTTTTTGATATTTTCAATGTACAGAATTTTCACTTCTACAGATTTATTATAAGTATAGATTGCAGTTTACTGCAGTTTTATGTGTTTATTGCATTAACGAGTGATCCGTCAGATATTTATGTTTGACTTATAATTTTATTTGTTATTATTTTGTGTAATTGAAATATACAAGCTTCTTGTGTTAGAAATAAAATTGAGCAACGTACAGTTTGTATAAAATACGCGGGTCTATAAGAATATATTTGCAAATAAATTACGAGTAATTTAATTACAAATACTCGGCTCGGCTTGAATGCGGTAAAAAATATATGTTAAGTTATACAAATGGCTTCGTAATATAGAAACGGGCTGGTATTTGTACTTTCTATCATAGATTCAGTCATATCCGAGTAAACTCAAAAGTATAAAAGTTAAATTAAATTAGCAAAAAATAAAGAAGTAAACTCTTACTAAGATATTGATAACGGGTTTTTTATTTTATTTTTGATAAACAAAAGTAATTATTGTTATTCCTTAATATAAACTATCTTGCGCAATCATCTGCCTGTCTAGTCTTTTCCTAAGTCAAGTGGTCGGCTTCCAGTCTTACTGGATATAGTTGAATACTGTATTGTACATGGACTGACTGCCTATCTGACCGCAATAACCCATTGTACTGGGTAATACTGTATCCCAAAGTAACGCTGGTTGTCCCAAAGATCGAATTATGACAGTCGGGAACAACGGATTAACGTGCTTTCCGAGGCCCGTGAATTTAGAAATGGTCACCCATCCCCGAAACAACAAGCAGCGAGCGCGGCTTAACCTTTTTAATCCGTCAAATCGTACGGCTTATAACTTCGTTAAAACTGGAAATTAACAATGACGATTTACGTTTGCATTATACAAATAAGTATAAAGTTATTAAAATTGATGGAAAATATTAGGATTAAAATTATTAACTATGACTAAGTATCTAAATACCTTTTTGAAATAACTCATTTTAATAGCAATTATTTCCAAGAATTATCGTCTTAATCGTTTACATTAGGTACCATTACAGCTATATTACATTAAAAATACCACTGAAGTTAATGAAAGGCATTACATATTATATTTCCAAACAATATGTATGTTAGATAGATTAAATAACATTTTATTTATTAATATGTAACTTTCCAAAATTATAATCGTGGTCAACCCTTACGAAATAATATTTTTATTACAATCTTTAAAACATACAACCTCTTTACTTTTACAATTTTATAAAAGGTTACAAGAACTTGGTTTTTTTTACTCGCTTTGCTTAAAGTGCACTATTAAAAGAGATTAAAACGATTAATATATGTCATTATGATGTCGAAGTATGGTCACAGTACGAAATCAAGATTCCTTATAAGACATGCGGGGAAACGCGACTCCGCCTGTACTCATATCGGTGTAACGACACCTTAATGATCACTTAATCACGGCATACGGACCCGTCGGATGTTTTCATTAATGTCCGAGTCACTGCAAAATTGGAAATACGACTTTGTTGGAAATTGCCAATTACTTAGAAAACGTTGGTGGTTTTTAGCTTATAGACGTTTGTGGACTTAATGGGAAGACTTTAGTTTTTGTTGATCGGCAAAGGTAATGTAAGGCATAATATTCAGTTTGTTGATGGAATAATTTGTATGTATCGATTACGTTTTCTATTAACAGTCCAACTACACATGGTGTACTTACACATTTTGTCATGTAAATGTGTTGACGTGTAACATTATTATTTAAAATACTGCTACTGGAAATTTTCCTCTTTTGGCTTGGTAGGTTGGTCCGCCATAATTGAAGTAGCAGATGGAAAGTTACATCATCACACAATTCATCATATACATACATCAATTGGGCGCGGTAAAGTCGGCAAATTAAAATATAGTCATTATTATTTTACCAAACTCTTAATTGATTACCAGAAATAATAAATCACATATATTTATAACCTATCTATTTTATAGACAGAAGTTACTAAACATGTATGATTAAGTGCTATAAGATTTTTATATTTCAATTATGGAATTGATATAGCAATAAAAATGAAACCCAATTTGTTTCATTAATCATTTGAGTTAACAATTTGATCATGATATGAAAGAAATACTGGCCACTCTACAAAGAGTTCTTATTTCAAAATCAAAATATGGCGCCAGAAGTTAATTTAAAAAAATGTTTGGATTCAAATTTGTATTCTACGTTGTGTTGTGTGAGTGAGACGCGTCCACACAATAACAAAAAGAATGTAGCATTGTTTATAAAATGTATAAATAAATATAAATTATATTCATGTCCATGTAACATTGCTAACCGCGGCTTAATTAAAACCTTTTTGCGTTCAATAGCAAACGTTTACTAATGAGTGGAAGTTCCATTTATGTCTAGATTAGGACTTTGCAAGCAACACGAAGTGATTCTTAATTAACTTTGATTTATGTTACATTTCTTAAGTTTTTTTGATATATTGTCAGCCGAGAATTTTATTCGAAGGTCGTAAACTTTCTACTTAATTGTTTAATTATGATCGCTGTGGGAGTTATTAAAAGTGAATACTAGGACTATATAGAAAGTCAGCTTATAAATCTATGTGGAATTGATTATCATTGAACGTGTTACGCTTCTACTGATCACATATTAAACCTTATTTCTTTGCAATAAAGTGTCAAATTGCTTATGTAGTCAAATTTATGGAATTAAGGAAAATAATAAGTGTTGTCATCTGTTGAGTTGATTGTCAATTGTTGTTATGGAAGTTCAATAATGGTTGTAAAATAATGTTAATTACGCATACGGGAAATCCCAATAGGGTTCTACGTGTGAAGCGTAGGTACAATGGTTTTGATTTAAATTAGAATTAACCTTATCAAATGACCATACATTGCCAATTAATTTTGTTTTTTTCTCTTTGTATTATCCTGTTTACTTACTTTGCAAAACTCATCTGTAAAATCTATTCTTGTGTTGAATTTAATTTTTGTAGTTTCATATGTGCACCTACCTATTACATTTGTGTATATACTTAATACAAGTGTTGTATATTTAATAAGCCTAGAGGAAATTGACACCTGCAGTGAGACAGCCCAGGCTCAAAATTATTAAGCTGTTACTTCTAAAAGAGACGCATACTGCTTTGAAAATCATCATCATTACCTTGTCTTGCTATCAAGTTAATTTGTGACTTTCGATTAAGTTACAATACGACTCATTAATACAATATTTAGCTTATCGACTAATCAATAATAATAAAGAGTAGGAGAGATCACCCTGGTAGGTGTCCCATATGCGCGTATAGCGTAAATTTCTTCAACAAGGCCACTGCGTGTTGGGCCTCTGCCCTCACTTCACGTAATCTCCCGTAGTTATTCTGTGATAGGAAAAGATATTTTTGAACTTGGGTGAACTTACACACGGCTACCTGATTCCAAACTATGCAGACCCTGTACTATGGTAACCAAAATAATTTAAATAATAACTTCATAAAATACGTTTCTAAGCTCAGCTTTTTTGTCAATAGGTATGGTTCCAAAACCGGCGTGCTAAGTGGCGGAAACAGGAGAAGGTGGGTCCTCACGCGCATCCCTACAGCGGGTACCTCGGAGGAGCACAACCATTGCCCACGTCGGCTTCCCTACCGGCACCCCCACACCCACTGTCGCAACTCGGCTTCGGGTTGAGGAAGCCGTTTGATGCAGCTTTGGCTTCCTTTAGGTAAGTTTCTTGACACTGAAGATTTTAATTACATTGTTTGCTTGGCAGACAAGTATTTTTTTGTTTTAACATACCTTCTCCCTAAAGTCAAACAAAACTTAGCTTATCTTTCGAAAAAATCCACCTTGCTAGTAATCTTTGCAAAAAAAAAAAAACCTTAAAAACGAATACAGCATTAAACTTATTGCTATTTAAAATTGATTTGTATGAATATTCGACTATATATAAGCTATTTATGCTCAATGTGTGTCCAACAGAAAAAAACTTCTTACTTTTTAACTAATATAGCGTAATTATCCACAGGTACGCCAACACGCCACTCTTCGGTGGCCAGTACCTACCTCCGCTATCGCGTCCGCCTCTCTTCGGGGCCCCACTCTACGCCACATCTCCCGCGCATTTCCACTCCCTATTCGCGAACCTCATGCCCGAACCACCCCGACTATCACCCGAAAGCTCCCGACCAACACCCGAAGTCCCTCAAGCGTCACCCGATTCCCGATTGTCGCCCGAAGTTACCCGATCGCCGGCACCGTCCATGTCTCCTCCGATATCGCCAGGCAGTGAAAATTTTCACATGCACCCGTTAATGGATGATGTAAGAAGTTCAAGTATCGCGGCTTTAAGGCTAGCGGCCCGCGAGCATGAACTCAGATTAGAGTTATTAAGACAAAGAGCTGATCTGATCTGTTAATTATACTTAATTTGTAACTAAAATAATTATTTCTAAGTAATGCAAATAGTTTTATGTAATTTAAATTTCATTGATTTGGTATCCAGATTAGTATTTTTATATTAGTTTTTGGTTTTGTAAATAGATATATGATTAAGCATGTTAATTTAGTTCTTAATTTCCTATCATAACCCGTCCAGTACTTAATGTAATTATTACGATAAATAAATGAAGTTATTTTTACACCTAATGTTTTATTTTGGACAAATTGTTATTACCTTAAGCGATACAGCAATAATTACATAATTCACAAAAAGAAACGAATGTTTGTTTTGTTTCGGTCATTTGTTTCGATATGCCATAGAAGAATACAATTTCAATACAGTGGAAGTTTGTAAAAAAAAGTAATAAAATATGGCTACAGGAAATACAAATTTATCTATGTACAGAATGATAATAGTCAACATATTTCAATAGAAAATAGTGACTCACGGGTCATTAATCGTTAGTTTCAAGCCATGAATAATCATATTATATTGTATAACTCACCATGACAGGATAATGTAATTAATATCAACGATTTTATCCGCAAAATATAGTTAGGTACCACCAATTTGGTCGACTGAGAATTCTATAAGGGTGTGGTTACATTGAAAGCGGAAGCGATTGAGAAGGCTGTAACAAAATATATACACATACATATTTGAACTGTCATCAATTGCCAGAAACAAAACCTCTATGTATTTACATAATTAAAGTATCTTCATAATAGATTAAAAAAAAGTATGAATGATTAAAGTATATTCTTCGTAACTTTCTAAATGTTGACTATTATAATCGTTATATAATTATTTACCTCGATTGAGTCAAGAAATCTCTTCCTTATCTATTGATTAAAGTTAGCATACATATGTCAATCGCGAAATCAATACTCTATATTTTCATTACGAATAGGTACTGTTAAGCACCATACTGCATAAGCACCTAAATATGTTTGTTGGCATTTTTTTATATATTTGAACACAAAAAAATACAGTGTACCAATACGACAGGACGTAGGAGAGATTGTTAGTTGATACCCGCAAAAGTAACTTATGAGACAGCGAATACAATCTTTGGGTGTTCAAACAAACATTGCGCTTTACTTTTGTGTGGCCATCGAAAACTGTCAAAACCGCTTCCCGCTGTCAGTGGCACCTCACTCAACCGCTGATTCACCGTCAATCACACACAATCATCACCAATTTGGCATTAGTCACCCAAGGCCGGGTGAAGGGACGAGACTACGTGTCGCAATTATATAGCCTGACCTCTTAGGACGAAACTGTGGTTAGCAAGATGTTTGGCTAGATTGTAGAATACTGTGGCTTGGCTGTGTTGCTTCTCTGTGTGTTTAGAAAAATTGAAGCATAATGAATTTGGTTTACAAATAGAAAATTATGCAACATGTAACCATAATTAACGCAATACTTCTTAAGGGATCTGTATACGCATCATTGTGACCAACTTTAACTATTGAACCAATCCCAAAGACGCCAAAAAAATCGGTTGTTCAGTACACTTTGTGGAGTTATGCGCTCACAAATGTATGGGGAGGTCGACTTTTTTTCGGGATTTCGGCATTATTCCCATAATTAAAGTTGTCCATAATGATGAGTACAATGATTCCTTAAGAGGTTTTAAGTTTAATCTCTTACACATTGTATAGGTGTAAGTACTTATCTGTGGTTAGTAACAGTAGTAAGCAAGACTATAGGAAGGAAGAAGACTATAGATAGGAAGAGTAGGTTAAAAGGTTTGTGTTTTCGAAAATGGGAGATGAGTAATATAAGCATTTGAAACTAAAAGAACTACGTAGAGCATACTCAGCTCAACGAAAATCTAATTTTTAATTCTATGGTAAATGGAAGGCATATTGTTTGTTGCCAGTGCATTTCAATGAACTGACTTTAGTGGAATCGGGTTCATTCTAATCCAAGGAATAAAGGCTGTCAGGATAAACTAAATCCTCTCACAGTCTTTATTTACTTACGGCAATTACTTACAACATTTGATAGCGATGGGAATCGATATCAATCAAATTTAACTCGTAACAGACAAAGGTGATATATAAAAAGCAGAAAATTTAAAATATTCTTTTACACAAAACTTTAAAAAGTCGTTAAACATATCAAGTTATATTAAACGACAGATAGTCGTGTGCACATTTCCTTAAGCACTATTTTCTTTACGACAATCAAGAATACATAAAAGGGCCCTTTTCAAAATTATATTTAATAAACATCAAAATTTTATTAGTATTTATTTGACAAACAATTACACGCATCCTTTGTGATGATAATGGCGCTTATCATAAGATTTTATGAGCCCCGTCGGCCAGCGAGCTGGCTATAGTAAAGTGAAAGTATCGAATATCGATAAAGGTTGTCGATCATTTTTTTTTGTTTTTATTAAAGGTAAGTCTACACCTTATTAAGACTTAATTATACTTAATTGTCGGTAAGCTTTGATAATGTTTATATTTCAAGAATGTTCGACAACAACGTTTGCTAATTTTGTAATTCTATTTAGACACTGATTGATTACATTATTTTTATGTAACTGTTGAAAGTAGGTAATGAAATTTACAATTGTTTCGAAAGTGTGTGCATTACATGCCTATTAAAACATGCGCCAGTCATTGAAAAATAACATCACAATGTTATTTAAAAAATATCAAAAAGGAAATAAAAAAAATAGAACGAGTGTACTAAAGCCACACATAGTTACAACAG
The DNA here is from genome assembly GCA_950381575.1 of Plusia festucae. Classification (NCBI taxonomy): domain Eukaryota; kingdom Metazoa; phylum Arthropoda; class Insecta; order Lepidoptera; family Noctuidae; genus Plusia; species Plusia festucae. Next base: position 12,571,678 of record OX494434.1, read on the forward strand.
GTATAACGATACCCTAAATTAAATTAAAACCTATTATAAACTTTTCATCAAGAACAAACTACTCTCACAAAATCAATTTGGCTTTCGCGCTGGTAAATCAACTGATCAGGCTGTGCTTGAGCTTACTACTTATCTTAGCACAAAATTGGATAAGGGTCAGAAATGTCTTTCGGTCTTTTTAGACCTCGCGAAAGCATTCGACACTATTTCTGTTCCGATTACATTACAGAAGCTAGAACATCTTGGTGTACGCGGTACACAGCTTAAGCTTTTTGAAAGCTACCTGTCCGAGCGTTACCAGTGTGTACGAGTCGATAACTACTGCAGCAGTGAACTCCCTGTATCATTTGGAATTCCGCAAGGCAGTATTTTAGGACCTACATTGTTTCTCGTATACATCAATGACCTCACAAACTTACGTATACCAAATTGTGAAGTTATCTCCTATGCTGATGACACCGCTCTCCTATTCTCAGCGAATACCTGGAATGAGGTCTTTGATTATGCTCAAAGTGGTTTTGATGTGGTGCAAAATTGGCTGTATAAAAATGTTTTGACTTTAAACGCTGAGAAAACCAAATATGTAACTTTTTCTATTCGAAACAATCCGGATATTGATGATTCACTTCAAATCATTCCTCATAAGTGTAAAAGAAGAAACAACTGCAGTTGTGAACCGCTGGAAGGCGTGAAGACTATAAAATACCTTGGTATTACACTCGACAGTCATCTGAGTTTTAAGCAACACATCAAATTGCTATCATCCAGGGTTCGCAAACTCATTTATATATTTAAAAACCTAAGACACATAACAGATGCTAGTCTCTTAAAACAAATATACTATGCAATGTGTCAATCTATCATCTCTTACTGTATCTCCTCTTGGGGGGGCGCCCCAAAAACTACTTTACGGAGTCTAGAAATCGCACAACGTGCTATTCTAAAAACCTCTACTTTTAAGCCTATACTGTTTCCAACAAGAGAACTGTATCAGTACTGTCAAGTGACAACTGTAAGACAAATGTTCATAGAAACAATTCTCCTTAGGCAACACTGCTTACTAGTATACGATCCGAGTAAAATAAATATGCGTAGGAAACGTGAAGTGTGTCCCCGGTCGTACAAACCCAAAACAACGTTTATAAAGAAATTCTTTACTTTTATTGCCCCCCTCATGTACAATAAAATAAACAAAATTTTAAACATTTATCCACTGAATAAAGTGCAGTGTAAGAAGAAAATTCATCTCTATCTCCTTGGACTTTCTTATGAGGAGACTGAGGAACTTCTAAAAACTCAAAATTTATAGACGCTTTACAAACATTATCTTGTATTCGGTACTACACGCACAACTAAATACTACTCAAACACACAGATACACACATACACAGATACACAGATACACACAGATACACAAACACACCCATATTGTAAATGCGGTACATGATTCTTTCATTAGATTTTTGTTTTATCTTTTTTGTTAGGTTATAGTATGTTTTATAAATTTATTATTATTATTGAATGTAATGTGAGTTATAATAGAATTTAAATCTTGAAATAATTATTCTAAAGCGATGCAACTTGAATGCCCTCTTTGGCTTAATCATTGTGGTGAAATTATTTAGGGGATGGCACTGTTTTCCGAGATACAGGATCTGTCCTAGTTCGGCAACAGAGGATTCCATATTAAATACTTGTAAAATAAGCCCATCAAGTCTTAGAATATATTATGTTTTGTAAAAAATTGAGGTGAAATAAAACAATTTGAATTTGAATTTGATAGAGCTACAGAACATTATGTAAGTGGCGAGACAAATCGATTTCAACGACCATTCATGTATAAATGTTTATCGATACAATTATCGATAATGTAGTGCCATTGCTATGAATTTTTTAGTGTTGGATCCTCGACTGGTGCAAGCGCCTGCGCCTTGCTAACTTTTATTCACTGATCTTTAGGTACCAGAGTTTATGGCTGGTCGTAAATTATTCGAACGAATAAAGACGTTTTGTGAACGTACAGCGACGCTGGACGTTTCCATTTAAATTATTTTAAATACACTCAAGTTTAATGCTGTAGTATTTATAATAAGCTTTGTGTTGAATCAATTTTACTTTATTATTTGTCATTTTTGCGAGCCACGTTTTCCTTTCCTTTTTTTATCTCGATATAACACCAGGTTGACACACATCACTGGTTTGAATATAAAAATTGGTTTGAGAATCGTTTCAATCAAATGTTTTGAAATTATTAAAAATATTTTGCGAAACTAATTTATTTTCTCAAATTAATAAAATTAATACGTAAGTTATGTCGCCATTTTTATTTAAATAATTATTTATAGTTATTAAAAGTTATGCGTAACTGCTAATTTGATATCAAAATGTAATTAACTTTTAATTAATTTTAAAGACTTCTTTATAGCCATTGTCGCCTAATTGGTAGAGTGGTTTATAATTTAAGGATTTAAGGTCTCAATCTTATGCATAAATTAGTGAAGTCTTTTTTTATTGTAATTAAAGTTTTGTCTTCCAGTGAATAGTTTTCTAAAATAAATACATAATTAATACTTTGCTTTCGCATAAAGATATTCCTGACTGGCTTGCTACTTAAGATACTTTTTTTTATAATAACGTAATGTCCAAGTACTCACTTAAAAGCAATTTGATTTGTACTTCTAACCTTATTATTATTATTATATTTTATATTATAATAAAATGCTCAATAATAGTCTCATTAAAAATATAAAAAGTTTATAATTTCGTTATTTTAACTTGCGAAAGCCGCTAAATATAAACAACAAAATAAATAATTACATAAACGTGAATTAATTATGAATCCGACTACAATTAAGTAAAGGTGGTGTGTTCTTTGAAATACCTATGGAAGTTTAATCTAAGTACAGGGATTACTTACGAAGTACTCGCACATTGCATGTAATTATAGAAAACAGCAGTTTTAATACAAGTGCAGAACATTGTTGCGAGAATAGCGAGTTAATGAACCTGAAAACAGTTCATTGTGAATTAGTTTATACAATGTGTTTCGAAAGAATTATGAGTTGAAATGAAAGTATAATTTCTTTGAATAGTTTTGAATATATACAATGTAAGTAGAAATTACTTAAGATGTTTGGACACAAATACAGGATTAATTTAAAAAGAGTGCGTATATTCTACAAGGTAATCAGGTGCATAAAATTAAACAACTTTTCCTAAGGAACATAGGTCGAAATCTAAAAACGGAAAATGAACTTTTCTTACAAAGTGATAGGTCACGTGACTTATATTTCTACGAAAAGTTGATTTTTTATTTTAAGATTTCGACCTATGTTCCTTAAAGAAACTTGCGCAGTTTTATGCACCTGATTACCTCGTAGAATATTCGCACTCCTTTTAAATGAATCCTGTATAACCCGCAACGAAAGCTCTTTAGAACGTTTAGTGGTACAAGAAAGAGTGGAAGGCCAACGTTCTTGAGGTCGATCACCCACAAGATGGACAGACATCATTAAGTCATCTAAGAAGTGTGATTATTGAATATACACGCAGTACCACAAATAGGAAGAGATGGAGAAGCATTGCAAAAGCCGCAACCAACCTAGAAGACGATCCATAACCACAACCACTCCGTCAGGAGTGTAAGACAAAGAAGAAGTAAAATAGCATGCATACACCGTATAAGGGCTCGTACACAAAACTGCGATGCGACGACGCATCGCAAAAATGTGCGAGTTTCCTCTACGTATCTCCATAGAGGGATCTCACACATTTTTGCGATGCGACGTCGCATCGCAGTTTTGTGTACGAGCCCTAATGTCGTGGTGGCCTAGCGGTTCAATGACCGGATTCGCATGCACATGGTTGCAGGTTCGAACCCAGGAAAGTACCAATGTGACTTTTTCAAAGTTATATGTACTTTCTTAATCATCCTAAGACATCATTGACAAACGGTGAAGGAAAACATCGTGAGGAAACCTGGATTCCATAATATTGGAATCAGAAATCGCCAACCCGCAATGAGAAAGCGTGGTGATCAATGCTCATCCCTTCTCTACATGGGAAGAGGCCTGTGCCCAGCAGTGGGACGTTTATAGGCCGGTATTATATGCATCCACCGTATATGGCTTGACGTTTCGACCGAGTTGCAGCGGCCGTGGTAACAAGCAGACCGATTTGTCAGCTTGCGACCAAGGTTGTCAAGCTGACTTATTATAATCATGCAATGCGATAGTTTAAAATTTATTATAAAATGTAGGTTTAATGATAGAAGAGTCTAACTCATGCACTAATTATGTTTTTTGGCTTGCTGGCAAGGGTTGCACGTCACTAGTATTCTTGATAACTCCTCGTGTTAATCTAAATGCTTGTGTTAAGAGTGGGTTCACGTTGTTGCAAAGGGTGTGATTCGAACTGACAACAATACGATCGGAAATCTGATGCTCTAGCATTTGGCTACCACCGCTTTTGTTTAAATCCTTACCTTAATTTAAAATTTGAGAGAAATGAAACATAATATGCTTTTGTTGCGTAAACACGTAACTAAGTTTTTTTTTAATTTTCATAATTTACTCCAAACTATCTTTCCAAAATAAATACATTTTTTAATGAGCAGTTTACAAAGAAAAATGGTCCTTAATTTATGAATTGTCGAGACAAAAATATCAAACCCCGATTAAAAATCTCAATAATGAGCTCAACAATTATCTCGATCAACCGAAAGAACTGATTAAAAAATAAACAGGAAACAATAACAGTTGTCTCGTCCATATGTTACCATTAGCTGTAACTGGACGTTTATGGTATCGATATATCGATACTCGATACAATATAATCGATATAAATAGAAAATCGATTAATTTCTATAAAATGTTAATTCGATCATCAAACAGTCCACTCGCTCGTTATTCTAATCAGTGTATAGTGCTATAAACATCATGTTAGTGTGTCGTAAATAATTTTACGATTGATTGGGGTTCGCTTGTGTTCTAATGCATTGAAGCAATGTTTTTAAGTTAATTGTTTTTTAGTAGTGTTTATAATACTGTTATTGCTTAATAAGCGCAATATGGGGTTGACGGTTATATGGTCCGAAACTTCCCTATGATCTGCTTCCAAATGGATACAAATTTTAATGAAGCTACTAGATTGTTTTAATCATAGGCCTATCAGCCGATTTCTGAATTATGCATTTCAAGTTGAGCTCAAACTCTGATCAACCAATCGTGAGACAGCGTGCGACATTGCTCGCCCTATCATGTGTTCGTATTATAGTTTGAGGATGTTCAAAATTGGAATTCTCAATTCAGAAACTTAGCTAACACCTATATAAATAAGTGTTAATCAATTACACTTATGATAACACATGTATGAATACCCATACATTCATACATATATTAGATGCTTAGATTAGTTTGAATTTGGGCTTGCTGGGTTGTGGTTCCCACATGGTCCCCGGTAAAAAGAAATGGAGAAGCACTCCGGTGGTTTTAGCCGGTAAGAGCCTGATATATACCTCCGCCTGCCCCAGGGCGAAGGAAGTGCTTGAGGATTTCACTGGCTCACTTGTTTACCTAGCTTACTAATACCTGAGTAACTACGCCGCACCCTAAACATTCCATCTCACCCATTATTCTTGACAATTTCAATTACTATACCTACATCGATGCGAAGATCTGCCTTATTCAGTAACGTTTCGCATTCACGCCCGACAGCTGTTCCTAGCTCTCAACGACAAATAAGGCTCTAATAATTGATTTAATTATCTAACCTTTTCATAATAGTATGTAAATTTGAAGAGAGTCAGCTATTACTAGTGTAGCTAATATAGTCAGGAATATGTTATGTTATAACAGACCTATGATCACATAACTGGCCTTAAATGCGGCTTCTTCGCGCAATGCCTTGCTAATCATAGCTCGCTATGCACGTGTAGCTAATTAAGCTTTAATAAATTATAAAAGAACCTTTTGAAATGTTGTAGTTGCTGTTCTTGTTGGTAAAGGTGTTTGGTAATCCCTACCTAGGTTATTCGATTATAGAGATAGTTTTATGTGACTGATGTTATGGGTTGTGGTAGTTAGAAATAGACGTATTGTTTGATATCGTATTTTTTTTTACTATTGCTTACAAATATTTATTTTTTTATATTTAGGTACAACCCCAACGTGCAATTAGCGAGCATGGTGATCAATTCTGATTCCATCTCTACATGTAAATATGTAAAGAGGCCTGGTCCAGCAGTGGGACATTTAAGGGCCGGTATTACTTATGTACTATTTAATTATAATAAGTTAGTCCACAAAACAGAAAATAACAGTCGAATTATATTTAGTTAACAAAAGTGTATCTATTCTTGATGAACTTTGAATTTATAAGAAGCGTTGGGCCCAATTTGAATCGGAATCAGTTTCACATTCCCATGTCCCATGAAATCCTCTAATCACGGTCCCAGGCCAAAACTGAGACTCCAATATCTGACATTGGATGTTTACGTAACACATATATTATCCACTCAATTCCGTTTATTTCGATACTAAATTATAAATAAACAAAAAAATTTTAAATAACTCATAATCAAGGTGGATTCACAAAAACGAATGATCGGTTTAAGCTGGGTCCACAATTACTACGTTGGAGTTTGATTTGGTATTGTTAAAAAAATCACGTATAATCAAATGAAGAATTATTTAATCGTCAAATATGGGGAACCAATTATTCATGTCTATCAATTGTTGTTTCAACTTCAATTATTTCCTGAATAAGCTACCGAAAGCTTAACTTTTCTTATTATCAATAAACTAGTGGTTCCGCCCCGTCTTCGCACGTATAGCATAGAAGTAAATAATTTTATTAAAGCCTAATGGTAAATCCTATAATGATATTATTATCTAAAAACTTTCTCTTTATCCATTAGTGAAAACTGCATTGAAATAATGTACGTTGTGTAGTTAAAAGATCTAAGTGTATTGACAGCGAGAGCGACTTTGTTTTATACAATGTAAAGAAACCAAAAACTTTTGATATAAAAAAATATATTATAGTTATTTTATTTATATTCATAACACCACAAATATCGTATATTATTACTACATTGTGTCCCCACCTTTATAAGCGGGTAAGATGAATCCGTGGTCAAGTCGTCATCGGCCAAATTAAAACTAATTTATGTTGATTGAATTCATAATAGAAAACTATCAACACATCGGAACGGCGTTTAACGGTTACCAAACAAGCTTAGATTTTATTAGTCCCACAGTACGGGTTAACGTAATGGAGTTTTAAATAGTTTACCGAAATTGTCCTTTTCGGTTGTATCAATGTTTTAGTAAAATGGAAAAAAATACTATTTATACGAATAAATTTTTACAAAGCGTGACGCCGCACGTCTTTCCACTCAGCACTTGCATCGCGACTTCGCGATGCTAAATGTTAAAAAAATACAAATTTGGTTTAAAATAAATACTTTGATTGATGAGAAACAATGTAATTTTACAGTTAACATACGATAAATCCTTTCAATTACTTTTTAATCATTTCCACCTCAGTTTTTACAGAGAAATAACGAACTTTGGTTTTAACAAGTTGAATTTGAACGCGAAAATGCCAAGTTTTTGGAATACCATTTCCGACTACCCCTTTCAAATGTCATGTTTACGTTCCTAATTTTCGTTTCTCATGTCACTGGCAGTACTCGTGGAAAGATTTCACATTTATTTACTTCTATTCGGCGACAAAACTCACACAGGAGTTCACTTCAGTTGTCACGTAGGTGAAAACTGAATTTCGAACTGAGACAAACTGTTTGACGATGTTTTCTTTCACCGATAATCAATGATGTCTCAGAGATTAGATAATACAATTTATTATTATCACTTAAGCTGTGACGGTATAAATTATTATATGGGAAAATGAACTGACCATACATGGCTTAAGGAGAAGAAACAACCATGTGATGATACTAGGAAATCTACTCGGAAGTTTACTTTGGATTATTTGGATTGGAAATTATTATTAATTCAGTTTATAGTTTGTGGACGTAAAAAAAATGTAGGACGAAGCTAAAGATTGTAGAGGACAGCTATACTTACATACTTTTCTGTAGACGATTAAGTTATTAAATAAGCTTCCCACGCAGTCATAAAATTAAATTATTAAGAGTTCTAACGAAGGATAATTTATAGCATTTTTACAGTTTAAATTTATTAACCTACATTCTTCAGAAAATAATTATTGTCACAAAGTAAGAATGCTCTGCTCAAATATTGTATTTAGAAATATGAAATATTACTGTATTTAAATATTTAGATGCTTGTCGCTTTAACTTAGTTTTAGTGACTTTTTTACAAATAAAAAATAAATATCTTGGAACACCTCACACACGGTTATTTGATCCCAAACTAGGCAGAGCTTGAACTATGGTGACCAGCCAACTGATAAACATACTTATATAGTTCTAAATACATACATAATATAGATAAATTACACCCAGCCACAGAACAAATGACCATGCTCATCACACAAAGATTTGTCCTAGGTGGGAATCAAACCCACGACCTCTGGTTTCGCAGTCAGGGTCACTAACTGCTAGACCAACAGGCCAGTCAAAATATTTAAATGCCTATATTTTTTTACAATATCATTGTCGACTCCTAGCTTTACAAGCATTTTAAGAAGGCATTCTCATTTGCACAAAGAGGTTGTATTATAATTAGGACTAACTTTAAACAGCGATTTTGTATTAGAACTCTAACGAACTTCTAAACCTATGTCACAAAATTTGATCGCGTCACCGCAGGCTCTGTAATCACCGTCATTACTGGTTTCAGATGGCCGCACCACAACCACTGGTAATGGCGCCCTAACTGGGACCCCGCAATTTGGAGTCAACCGCAACCATAGACTTGTGCTGCTCATTTACCCGATTAACTTGTCAGTTGTTATAACTAGGCTGAATGATGTCACGATTTTGGAAACACTTTGGTTGCGATTATCTTAACTTTAGAACTTGTATTTGGTTCGTAGTTATGAGTCATAAGTCAGAATAATTACTGTAATACTACTGAGAATCTTTGCATCATTAATTAAAGTTTCTTGATTGTAATTCTCAATGAAGTAAGCAGCCCCCGTAGCCAAGTGACATTTCTTCAAGCGATAACGCTGATAGAATCGCTCAAATGTATGGTCGCTCAAGTCTGAGTCACGTGACTTATCGAAATCAAATGTCATTTCCATACATTTAATGTCATTTAAGCGATTTCTAACATAGTTAACACTTGTAGAAATGTAACTTGGCTAGGGGGGCAGGTACGTGTTCTTTAACTGCTTTTCCATATATTTCATATACTTAATATCTTCCATTTTTTATTTTCTCGTGAATAGTGTCTAGTTATGAAGGCGACAAACTTCAGTGACTGATGATACTTCAAGCCAAGACCTACCAAAAGAGCACTTATATTGTCCCACATAAGTTACAGGTTCAGAGTTAAACTCGATTTTGGAAAAAAAACTGTTTTGCATCAGATTGTTCCGTATAACATTCACAAAATCGCTTATTCCAAATATCTACCGTCGCATTTTCACAGTTAGCTATAGCTGTGATTTGGAACAAATAGATAAATTGTCATTTACCAAGAAATACAAATTTCAGTTTCTAATTATTATCATTTTATTCTGAAGCATAAGTAGACACATTTTTATTGCCTCAATCGTAAATCTTGGATTTGTCCATAATTATTAAGTTTTAGCTACCTTACCCTTTTCAGTGTTTATTTGTTTAAAACCAGACAGGCAATTACAATCTAACTCTTAATAGCAAAAAGTAGTGCTAAACCATCCATCCATCTGAGCATAAAATAATTTCAAATCATTTCACAACGAATCAAGTTTGAAAAAATTTGTTTGCATAACAATCGTTTTCTATAATAATTTTATGTTTTAACATTTCTAATGGCCGCCTGATCAGCAATTGTTTCGGATCGACGAGCAAACAGATCTTATTGTGGTTTTATAAATGGCCAGTTACGTTAAGAATATTGGAAAAGGCTTTTCTTTGACAGATTTTATATTTTTCTTCCTTATTTAAATGATTTTTATGCAATAACAAAACTTGCTTGAGCGTTTTGTGTAAAATTATAGTTGGTATGAAATAAAACGAACGAATAAGCTTTAGAAGTTTTTATTTATTCCCTCTTTAAAACAGATGTAATAGCGGTTAAGTATGCTTAATAAAATAAATAAATAAATTAGGCAGTTCTACATAATTAAGAACTGCAATAATGTTTGTTGCGTTCTTATGTTTCGTTTTTACCGTTCCGTGATTTCATTCTAACAGTGGAGCGTGTGACGTAATTTAGAGAGTTGTTGAAAGGCTGACTTTATGATCATAAGAATAGTGTTAAAAAATAACATGTATGTGAACTAAACATATAACATCATACATGAATATCATCAGAGAGAATTGAAACTATCTTCGTAGTTCTAAGTTATGGGATTATTGCGACCGCGATCAATTTCGATCGCACGCGACTTCCTCCGCCGACCGCAATAGCCGCCAAATCGATCGTAACCATCGCTTTAGATGTTTGCTTAGCTCTTATCTGTCATTATCTGTGGTGTAAACTCTACTCTATGTCTATTGACTATGGCCAATCGAGTAATCAAATACAATGGGTTTTTATTTCTTTATTTTCTTCTTATAGGTACAAACATGGGCTTAGGAAACATACTAAGCATTATGTGTGTTTGTGGAAATTCATCTTTTTGAGGTTTACTTCTAATAATATATGATATAGGTACTAGTTTCTGCCCGCGACTTCGCCTGCGTGGTCTTTAGAATTGGGTCCAAAAAGAAATAAAAAAAATGGAATAAAATTTTAACCCGTGTTATCGCTTGCGCTGTAATAGAGAAAAATACCTACCAAATTTCATAACTGCCCGCGGCTTAGCTCGTAAAAATATTTCAATTTTCCCTCGGGTACTATTTAAGGAATCGGGATGAAAGGTAACCTATGTTCTTTTCCATGTCAAAGGCTACATGCATGCCAAATTTCAATCAAATCCGTTCAGCCATTTTTGCGTCATTATCTAACAAACATCCAAACTTTCACATTTATAATATTAGTAGGATAATAATATGTTCTTAATTTTTATTATAATCGTAGTCGTAAATTTCGTTCCCAATAAATCATTAACAAATTATTTCATAGTTTTACTTAATTCTCAGTTTTAAAGTTAAGTTCCTTCCGAAAAGAAATTCCGCAGAAATCCAATAAATATTATATGAGCGTTCCAAAGTGCATTTGCAAATCCACAAAGTTTACATATTAAATGCATTCAGTTCAATAAATCATTCAAATAACTGGTAAAATTAAAAAAAATAGGCAACCATTTAAATACAATCCATTTTCATTTCGGGGCCAGGTTATCAAAAGTCTAGACGCCATTTGTATCAGCCGAGACGTTCCGATTTCAAACAAATTTCAAATCGAGTTCTTTATATAAATGTCATTTGTTTGTCGACTTCGGCGCGTGCCCGCTAATGGAAAGCTTTACCCAATGATTCGTTTTTGAAAAAAAAATAAGAACTGTCACGAACTGCAACTCTTAAGCTATTTTCAAATCCATTCCACAAAAAATAAGGTTAAAATTTGATTGTACTGAAAATCCAGTTCGGATTATTTGGCCCGGATTCGTGCTAACGTTATCAGCCAGCATTATTTGCTTTGAGTTTCGATGTTTCTTTTAAACCTTTTATCGAATTTCCAAAGAGTGTTTTGAATTAAAACATTATTTGCGTGTTGTGAGCGAATTTAAAGTGCTTCGCGATTAATCGAATCGAAACACAATCGTGTTTGTTTTAATCGATATTTATTTCGTATTCGTTTAAATTACTCAGGTGATGTGGGCGTTTACTTTCTTTATAGTGTTGATACAGACTGTAAAGAACAAATAATGTATAAGTTGAAGTTTTGTTTGTTAGCTTTATCTTGGATTATGTGAATCATTTTCATTTTCAATGTTAGGCTAGGTTATACATTTAGAAGATTTGTTCATATGAAATGCTATTAATAATAAATCATGAGCGATATTCGCATTTTTGAAGTAACTAATGTTGTAACAAATAATGGATTAACGGTTTTAAACGATAAGAGAAACGTAAATATATTATTTAGTTTACAGGATAAAATATCATCGATACTAATGAAGCTAATTTGTGAATTTTCCAAACACCACAATTAATCATTTGGCTAAATATTTTAATTATAATTTATAATTAAACTATTGAAAACAATGGACCGACATTCTTCCTGTTTACTTAAATAACGGTTATCGCACTTGGATTATCCAATTGCTTTCACTATGTAAATATATGAAACTGATTTAAATTAAAAACTTTATTTTTTATCTTAATCCCAATCAAATAGTATTTTTGGACACTAATGTATTAAAACTTAATCAAGTATGGCGAAGATAAAGACATTGGTATGTACCAGTAAAAGCATCCAACAATAAATTTAAAAACAAAAAGCTCCAGAAAAATAAACATCACATTACATAACTCTACACTAATTCCTAAACAAAAATTCAATCAGAAATCCGAAGGCCAAGTTGGAAGTCATTAAACCTTAACAAAAAGCTGTACGACGAGAGATTCGATCCCTTTCCTTGCGTTCACAAAGACTTGGCAAAAAAGCTGAGATCCCTTTCGATAACTTAATTTGGCCCAATTTATTGCTGGCCGCTAATAGGTACAGCTACCTTGCTTTTTCTTGATTAGTTTCGGAGCCAACGTGATGATATGGACGTATTGTGTTGGCTAGATGTTGGGTATATCTTTGTATGAACGTGAGATGTAATAAGAAGTTTCTGAGCTGATAGTAATAATCTAGAGACCGAATTTGGGATTCAACGAAAAATCTCAAGTGTGATCTGACATGTACGCACGAGCTTATATAGTGCACAAGTGTTTGCAAAAACACAGGTGCACTCTCTGCTCCTTCATTCTCATAGTCAGCCACCAACGTCTTTACGTGCTTTCCGAGGCACGGGGTGTAAACACCGCCGCAATTCCTGACTGAATAAATAGATAACCCAGTAACTATTTTCTGCCGAACTCGAGAATCGAACCCGAGAGCTCGTGCAAGGCAGTCGCTTGCTTATATTAGACCACTGAAGCAGATATGTGATTATTATTAGATAAATCAAAATCTAGAACCGATCACAATCGTGTGTATAAAATCATATGATAACGACTGTGTCCGCAGAACAGGGTAGGTAGAGTTCATATTAATTGCTAGATTTCAGTCAACAACAGTTTTTATTCTGAAATTCGACGTCCTGTGACATTAAAACCTTCGCATGTAATAGGGAATACCGTTATTTTTCTCATTGGATTAGCTGACTGCGTCGATCCATTGATGTTTAGCGGTTACACAGAAATATTGTCGATATGGACGATACCAAAGTCTTGAACTGACATGTGGTCGATATTCTATGTTTGTTTTTCATTACTTTATCATAGCTAGCTCATCTTTATTTAAATTACGATAATGTAGTACATTTTCTCAGCCACCTAATAAATATTGCTTGAAGTCAGATTAAAAACCATGTTTTGTTTTTAAATCATAGTGGGGCTCACATTACTAGTATTTTTGTTAACCCCATCGTGGTAAGCTAAATATAATGCTAGTGTTACGAATGGGTTTACGTCGGTATTGCAATCTGGGGGATTCGAATCCGCGACCACGTGGTCGAAAGTCAGATGCCTTAGCCAGTACGGGTACCGCCGCTTCAAAAACTGATATACCTAAAGGGGTAATTTTCGTCCAGAAGACCTTTAATTAAACCGCCCACGTAAGTTAAACTATAAAGTTATCGCTACATTAATATCAATAATAAAATATCTAATTTATACTAGGTTGAGTAAATAAGGTCAAATAACATAATTCTGCCGATATTTATGATATAATTTAGTACCAAATACCATAAAAATGCTTTTTAAATATTAGTATTTTTTATGATCATGCAAGGCGGGCGAAAGGTGTAATATAAGTTGAAGTTTCAATCAAGTAGGCAGATAATGGAAGGAAGAGGTGAACCGAAGGAAGTTCGAAAGGATTTTGTGAACAATATTTTCAAGAAGTAGACCTTGTGTTTTTCTTGTGACCTCATACAGTATGCAGTATTAAGACTGAAAAAAAACTTAGTAGGTATCAATTTGAGTCGCACAATACTAGTATTCTTGTTAACCCCTCGTGGTATGCTAAATTCTTATGTTACAAGTGGGTTCACGTCAGTAGTGCATGGGGTGGGCAGCTACATATGGTCACGTGCGATGCCCTAGCCTTAAGGCTACCGCCACTTCAATTTTCCGATGTACCTAATTGTAGGCTAAATGAAAACTCAGTTATTCCGTGTATAAAAATAACCTTTTGTAGTAGCTAAGGTAATGTATCCATAGGTACTCCAAAAACGGTGTGAATATTTTCTATGAAAATGACTTCGCATATAACCTGGCCCCCTAGCCAAGTGACATTTCTACAAGCATTAACGATGATAGAAATAGCTCAAATGATATTGAATGTATGGAAATGACATTTGATTTCGATAAGTCACGTGACTCAGACTTGTCACTTCCCTCATCACTTCCATAAATTTGAACGATTCGATCAGCATTATTGCTTGTAGAACGACACTTGGCTAGGGGGGCAGGGTTTCTGCTGGTGTTGCGCAGAGCTTGCATGACTGATCCCGCGGCTCCAGCAAAGGCAAGGCAAGGACGGGACCGGGGTGTTTATAGTCGGTGCAAGTCCGACATATCCCCACGCTGTGCCCTCTGCGTGGGTTGAAGGCAACAGCGTAAAAAAGGGGGGCAGGTTTTCAATTACAAATCCGTTGTCCCGATAGAGTTGTGCCTCAAGACTTGCCTTCTTCAGGAACGCTAACTATTGCTACATAAAAAAGCGGTAAAAAATCGCTTACTTTACCGTTTTCTGTTGCCTCGCTTTAAGTATTAAATTGAAGCAAGAGAAAAAATTAGATAATACTATGTATCGGCTACTAGTAATTAATATAGTAGGTGCAGGGCGGTGGCGCCGGCGCATCCAAATAATTACCGAAGCTATACCGGCGCGGGCGGCGCGGCAGGCTCTTGTTTCGCAAATCATCGTCGCTCATTTATTCAAACATGGTATAAGCGAATGGGAAAGTGGTTTTAAATTTTTACAAGTCGTCGGGGAAAATATTACGAATTTTGTTGTTTTTTTTATTGTCAACTTTAACCATATACTGGCACAGAAATGTAGAAGAACAATGTTAGTTACGAAACATAGCTACATTTTACAAAATATACAAATACTTTGAATTGCAATGTTGGGCATAAGTTACATCTAATAAGTCAGGAAAGTTTTAAAACATCTTAAGATATGTTTTTAAACACGTAATATGACAAGCAGAAACTATCAAAAAGATTATCTTTAGAACTGCCTTATTATAGTTACCTATGATATCCATACACCCATCTCTATTAACACTTGTCCAACTACTCGAAAACAAAGTCTTGTTGAACCAATCAAAATTTCCTAACAGTAGCAATTAAAACAGTAAATAAACTATCTTATCAGTTACAACTTATGCTACCGACTGTACTGTTATACAGAGTGATGTAAATTGAATTAGTGGGCGGATACAGGACGGGAACAGACCACTGCTGATCAGTAGGTACACACACACACACAGTACACAGAAGCTAACAGCTTATTATAATTAATATCTACAACAATATTTGAAAAACATGTTTCAAATTAAAAATAATTACTGGCCGCAACGCAATTTTTTTTTTTTTTTTTTTTCTTATGTGCATATTTTATTCTTAACCTTAGTACAAGGATAAATATAAAACTAATGAATTTTATTGGATTTCCTTATATTATGGATTTAGAAACTGATGAATTGAACTGGATCTACCCTACTCAAGAAAAATGCTAACTGATGACTAGGCAGCATGGTCTCAGACCTTAGCCTGTTCCGTCAGGAACTAATTTAAAAAAAAAAAAAAAAAAACTTAACCTTAGACGTTTTAGTCATAGTCCTAAGGTAGGATAAAACAATAGAGTGCATTCTAAACTTCAAGCTGCCGCCTTATTCTTTGACCTATACAGGACTAATTTAAAAGGAGTGCGTATATTCAACGAGGTAATCCAGTGCATAAAACTGAACAACTTTTCCCGAGAAAAATAAGTCGAAATCTTGAAATTTTAATTCATCTTTTCATACAGACATAAGTCACGTGACCTGTCACTTTGTATGACAAGTCCATTTTCCATTTTAAATTTAATCCTGTATAAACCCTATCAATATACCAGCTGGGGCCTTGAAGTAAAAATGCTGATTAACACGTATCTGGCATTAGGTACAGCAAGAATCCAAAGAATAATAATATTTCTGTAACAGACAACGGTTATCCGAATTTTGTATACATGTCAAGTTTCAATATTTAAGTGCTAAAATACGGAAACATACCGTATTTTATAGTTTCATATACAAAAATATACATTATTCTCTTTCAAAGAACATTTGACGGTGATTGTATTTTGTTTAAAAATGTAAATTTAATTAGTGGGCGTACACACCAGTCGTCATCCGTGCCGGCACACAGTCCGGGTTTTGAGTAGCTACATAGTTCGGAATTATGTACACGGAAGCGATTCTTTCAATTATCTGTAGTCCTATGTACCTATTAATAATGTTTAGAGCTTACAGATTTCCTTCTGGTTAATATGATTATGTAATAATTACAAATGTATGCTATATAGGGAGATTCTTAAAAAGTTTTTTTTTAATAATTAAGTTAATTTACCCAGTTTGTACATTACTAGATTAGACATACATTACGATAGTCTATCATCAGATAACATAATTTATTTGGAATAACAACACATTAACGCAACTGTTATCATACTTAACCATAAAAAACGGCGAAATGTGAGTGTGTGTGAATGCTTGTTACCTTTTCACGCTCAAACGGTTGGACCAATTCTGAGAAAATTTTGTATCTAATAGCTGACACCCTGGATAAACATTCAGCAACAACACGTAAGCATATTTCAATTAAAAAAATATATATTCCGTACTTACACCGCGGTTAACGCAGCTAGTTAGTTAACTTTTACAAAAATATTTGTCTCTCCATAAGTAAGTTAAATAAGTGTTTTTCATTTGATTCTTTTTCATTGCCTGGATTTGTCCACAATATCACACATGCGATTCACGTCCGTTATATCAATATTAACAAAATAAGAACTGATATTTATCTGACACCCAATTATACGTACATGCAGTTTGACACGACAGGAGATTTCGATTCGGGGCACGTACCAAGTTAATGTCGTTTAGAATTTCATTAATTAAAGTCTTGGCACATTTTATTTTTGAAATATCGTTTGGCAGCTTATTAATATTTGTTTTATGTGTACCTAACCATGCCCCGCGGTTTCACACGCGTAAGTTTTCCCCGTTTCCGTATTTTTTGTTAATTTCCCATTCTCTTAAATATTTAGGTATTCTGCTATTCGCGACGGGGAAGAATCTAACAAATCAAGGAACATGAAAATCGGTCCACCCATTCTCGAGTTATAAGTGTACAAACCCAACTTTCTTTTATATTTATAGAAGTTATGTATACGACTGTGAAAGTGTAAAGTTGGTTACATAAGGCCGTTCACACATGAGTCGACGCAAGTTTGACCCGATGACTTTTCGTTGATCGAAGCTTACAACAGCGCGTACCTTTGTACGAACCTCTATGGTTCGTTTGACAGTAGTTGCTTGGATACTTTACGGGTATGAGAGACTCGCATCGCTTCGTGTATGACCAGGTTAAGATAACTTTGCCTAAAACCCACTATACTTTGCTTCAATGATGTACCAAAATAAATGACGGCGCGGTAATTCGACGGTTAAAACGATAGAATCAAACTATTCGATGTTTTCGAAGAAATTATAAATAGGAAAGCTTTTCGTAGAAGTTGAGCTATCGTAAAAAATGGATTGGTTTGGCGGTGGATAATTCGGAAAGCAAATAATAGCTAAACCAGGAACTGTTCTATTTTAATCACACAATAGAAAAGTATTTACCCAATTACTTAATCCGCTACGACAGTCTAGATTACAAATTAATCTATTATAGATAAGAGATAGTGTCTTAATTGCATATAATAAAAAAAAAGTATACCTAAACAAAATCAAGCAACTTCGTAGGAATCTTCATCACGTTTTTTCTTAGCCTTAAAGATTGAAACATTAAATTAAAGGTTTAAAAAAAGAAAAAATTGTTAAGAATAAAAATATGAAAAAGCGTTTATTCAGGACAAAAAAACCAGCATAAAAAATTACCTAGGGAATTTGGGGGTTATATTATTTTAGGGTGCTATTATTCTTCTAATTAGAAAATTCGCCCATATTATTAGGTAGCAACTCTCTAACGGTTACCAGTTTGGCGCCGACCGGCGCGCGGCGGTGTTGTTTGAAACAAAGGCGGCGCAGCGCTGATTGCGCGCCGGTGACTTGCGCGTTGCGCGGGCGCCGACACTCCGTGAAATTATACACGCCATGTATAAAGGTCCCGTATATTTTTTTACAAGCAAATTAAGGGAAATTAAGTATCACAAAGAATGTTTCAATTTTCTATATTGTGAAATTTAAGTAGGGAGAATTTTTGATGGCTTTAAATTGATTTTTCCGCTGATTTTATAAGGATAGGAGAGGATTCGTTGCGCATGCTTTGTGTTTTAATTAAGTTTTATTCATCTCGCACGACATAGCAACCTAAAATGTGCAACAAATCAATTCTTAAGATAAATTATAGATTTATATGAACCATCACTCTACACTGCTTACGGTAAAAAGCCTTACCCTAGAAATCAAATATAATTATATCAGCCACTACTTCCCACTACTGGGAAAATTCCTGTTATTGTAGAATATGGATCCTACTCTTGGAGACTAACAGGTTATTTACAATACTTATAGATACCATTTGATTAAATCTATACCACTATAGTTTATGTATGACGCAGACATCCCCAAAAGCATTAACTTGTTTAATCATTCTGTCAATGACTAATCACATTGACAGAATTACTAAGCCGGTATATACATCAATGGTTACAGAACTAAACTACAAATAAACTGAAGTCTTACTACCCTAGTTTTATTATACCCAAGTGTATACAATAGAAGCCCGAAGCCGCTGCTACTCTACGTCGCTTGGACACGGTAAGAATGTGTGTCAAGCTTTGCTCTGAACGAAAACTGTAGTAATATCATCCACTGCACCCACGGACATGCTACAATAATAATAATATAATATCTTAGGACACCCCACACACGGCCATCTGATCCCAAACTAGGCAGATCCTGTACTATGGTGACCAGACAACTGATAAACATACTTATATATATCTAAATAATACATAATTATTATACATAAATAACACCCAGACACAGAAAAAAATATCGTGCTCTACACACAAACATTTGTCCTGGGTGGGAATCGAAACCGCGACCACCGGCTTAGCAGTCAGGGTCACTAACCACTAGACCAACAGGCCAGTCAACTCAGTCTATCGCAGTCCACTGCTGGACATTGGCCTTTCCCAAGTTGCGCCAAAACACCCGGTCCTCCGCCTTCCGCATCCAGTCCGACCTAGCTACCATTTTTCAGGTCATCGGTCCATCTGGCTGGGGGGCGTCCTACACTACGCCGATTCGCCGTCTCCACTCACCGGCCATCATTTCTTCGACAAACACGCTACGCATGAAACATACCAGCAAACACGTAGTCAACGTAGCGTAGTCATCGTGGACCCCGTGCACCGCCTTTAATAACCTACTAATCAATCCTCAGCCCAAATACCAACATAATCTATTGTGTATCGCTTTCAAAGTAAAGTTAATCTATTTACCGACTCAATACGCACTATACGGATACAATGTACGCAAACCAATACAGGCAGTTGATTATAAATCTTTGTAGCAAACCGATGACTCTACATTTCCCTTTTGATTTTATACTACTAGTTGCGCCCCGTGGTTTTATCCACGTAGTTATTGTTCTCTTCGATTTTTTGAAATAAATAGTATCCTATGTTTTTAGCTAGAGTATAAACCACCTGTGTGAGAAATTTCGTCGAAATCTGGTAAGTAGTTTTAGCGTAAAAGAGCTACAGACATACAAACAGACTTTAAGATTTTTTAATAATATATTAGTTGGGTTTTGAAACCCACATATACAGTTGGCATTTTCAAATGTATTGATTGTAAGTAGCTATAGTTTTTTTTGAGACTGAATGGCTTTTGTAAATGATATTTGATCGGCTTTTTTTCCTCCTCTGGTATATAATTCATTGTGATAATATAAGTATTTGTGAGTTGTAATAGAGGCGTGAAATTAAGTAAATGTATTCGATATCAATAGTATCAATAAGAAATATAACGGTACCTATACCAGTTGTTTAGAAGACAATATATTTTTCTGCTGAATTTATTGCTCGTCTTAAAGGCTGCAACTTCTGTTTGTTTAGAAGATAATGAAAGACAGTGCTTACAGAGAGACAAAGATTTACGTATTTTATAATTAAAGCCAGATTTTAATTTATTTAATATTTATTTAGGTATGAATACTTGGGTCAAAGGTCGGCTTTATAGATATAGACAAAATCGTAATAATAAAAAAAAACAGTAGATTAAAATTTGTTGTATATTAATTGTATTAAGAATAAAATAACGTTTATAATATTATGTACCTAATCAATTCGTTAAATTGAACAGAATTAGAATAATACTCAGGATAATGTCAAGTTAAAATAAACACAATGCAATTTTCAATATTATTTATTGGATTGTATTATCTGATCAACCGTCATACATAAGTACTCATCGACTATATTCACATTCATTTCCTCAATTCTAATAATGATTTCATAATCTATTGAGGTAAACCTAAGCAAATAGATCAAAATATTGTTACTTAAACTAAACAAAAATAAAAAAAACTGTTAAAATGTTTCTAGTAGGTATATGTATTTCTTTCAAAGCTTTAGATTAGATTCAAACCACAAAGATTTACTAAACAAACGACGCATAATTATAAGCATAGACTAATCGGAAATCCACCGAAAAACTAAGGCTACTGACTTAGCTCTCAGAATTTCCAAAGTTCTCAGAAGTTGAAATGGCTATGAGCGGGCCACATCGCTCGAAGAACCGATAACCGATGGTAATGAGAGGTTCTCGAGTGGCGACCACGAAATAGAAGACGCAGGCTTGGTAGGCCGCCCACCAGGTCGACCTATGACATCGTCAGGGTTGGAGGTGACCCGGTGGATGCAAGCGGCAAGTTGTCGTTCTTTGTAGCGTTTTATGGAAGCGGCCTTTGTTCCACAGTAAACCCCTTCCGCCGGATGATGCTGAATCGGCTTATTCTACTTAACCCCAAGGCCTGTCTCGAAACTCTACTTTACATACATTCATTTCATCTTAGCTCCAAAGCGATTTTAGTTAGGTTGTAAATTAAATTAAGAAATAAAAATTTATATAATTATGTATAAGTCCACTTAAACCCCAAAAATGTTGGAACAACAAGTCGCTTTCTAACTTTGTTTTCTAGATGTGTAGCTTTCATTTTTTTACTACTTCTCATTCTGGAGGTTGTGTGGAAAACGAAACGAGGACGAGTTAAAAGGATTTAAAGTTATTCCTACAAATCGTCACAAGGTTGAAGTGTAATTATTGTTGGGGTTTAGTGGAACAAACCGAATAATCATAATTGAAGATCATAAACACTCAATGGGCCTTATTACTGATGCTAATAAGGTCCACTAGTCCATCGATTTGAGGCCACCACGACAGTCTCAATTAACCCCAACGTCATCACTAACGAAACCAGACATTAGACTTTCTTCCCAAAATCTACTCGGGATGTTACCGTTTTTGTCTCAGTAATGAGTGTAT
This sequence comes from Plusia festucae, assembly GCA_950381575.1. Lineage (NCBI taxonomy): Eukaryota > Metazoa > Arthropoda > Insecta > Lepidoptera > Noctuidae > Plusia > Plusia festucae. The sequence goes on from OX494434.1 coordinate 12,593,689, forward strand.
TAACATACAAATAGGTCCCTGTATAAATTGGGTGGGTCCCCCGCTGGCTCGGCCGCTTTGACCGCACAGACACCGACAGACACTGCAATTTATACATGCGAGCCGGCTGATTACTTCACAAATATTAGTAGATAGTGATTAAATGTGGCCTTATTTGTTTATTAGGAAATGGAGATCGATAAAGCGATCTGTCTGTAAAAAAAATGTTATTTGTTCGATCGATCGGTAATAGAGTGATATCAATAGATGGTTGTCGTGTGGTAGCAAATAGTAATTAGGTTTTCTATTAAAAGCTTTGTTGTATTGTGAAATTGGAACGGAACTCGATGGTGACATGGTGTCCGGGAGTTTCACTGAGTATACATTACTTCTACGTTATTAAAATACTTTGTATGTATCCATTAAATATGAAATCAATTTCTTCGTTTTTAATTCCACGCTCTGATGTTTATTCGTAAACGTCGACTAAATTCTCATGTATAAAATTTTATTTTACTTACCGTATATCATTTGTGTGTGAATTTGTATGTGTGTTTATAAACCCGTGACAACTCACACACGGCAATCAGATTCCAAACTAAGAGTGGCTGGAAAAGTCACAGAACCACCATAACCCATACATTTTCGCGTAACAATCTTAAACTCCCATTTAGGTTTATTCGTATTTGAGTAGCAATCAAATTGCAAAACCTAATCCTGGTTTAGCAATAATAAATAACACTTAATCGAATGCCGCAATTATCCGCGTTTCCATTAACACGACAATAAATATTGAGGAGATAGATCCGAGGTTGCCCCGAGCGATTCCGGAGTCTTGAGCTTAACTAGAATTTATTGCTGGTTGACAAATATAGAATGAAAAGGTAGACAATTGTGCATGGTTTTCTAAGGGCTATCTAACTAAGAAAAGGATAGACCGGCCAGAAAGAGTACTTAAGATAATTTTGTTGAAGCTTTGTTGAAGTTAAGGTGCGATGTAAAAAAAAGACAGAAAAAAAGTATTTATTCTCAGCCAAAAAGAGACACATAAGATGAATATACAGGTTTAATTTTTAGGGAGTGCGTATATTCTACGAGGTAATCAGGTGCATAAAACTTAAGAGCTTTCCTTATGGAACATAGACCGAAATCTTAAAATTGTTTAAAATATTCATACTAAGTGACAGGTCACGTGACTTATGCTTGTATGAAAAATTGATTTTCAATTTCGAAATTTCGACCAGTGTTCCTTGGTTAAAGTTATTCAGTTTTATGCACCTGATCACCTCGTTAAAAAAACACGCACTGTATAAAAAAATATCTTGTAGCAAAATAAAAAAAAATGAAGATGAATTAAGTATAGTAGGTACTTAGATATATTGTCCCTGGTGACTTGGGCATTGGGCAACTACCATTGAAATGAAAGTCTTTCCCTGAATACTCAAACGCCACGTTCTTAAATGTCTATCTGTCGCTACTTTACATCTTAAAGTGACAGAGACAGCGTGAGACTTTTCGTTGACCTCAAATAGATCGACGTTTCAGGATTTGTCCATTAATGTATATTTAATTAATAATTTAAGGTTAACCCTTGATGTTTCGAACGTAATAGAGGTCATGTTTATTTTATTTGAACGTATTTGGTATTTTTTAAAGAAACTGTTTATAGTGCTAGGATAGGAACCACTGTTAATAAAATAGAGCTTAAGAAAAATAAAACTATCGATAAACTCATTGAAGTAGGATAAATTAAGTATAATTTATTAATGTTTTAGTAGTGATGATGTTTACCACACCTGCAACAAAAGCAAATGATAAATTTTTTGTCCGTCTGTTTATGTTATAACTTATAAGAATATTTTATTTTAAAACAGCTTTTGTTTGGACAGCCCTAGGATTTGTTTTGGCTATATTTCCATTTTATTCAACGTCAGCGTTGATTTAGCTAGGGGTCCCACGCTATCTCAATTTATGTGGTTAAATTAAAATAAACTGATGGCAAATTTGTTACCTCTAATTGTGAATATCTATAGAAGGGCTCAACAGTTCAACTAAATTTATTGCTTAAGTAGCGATAAGGACTTGTTTGGAAATTGAGTTCAATAGTAATTCCTATTGTTATTACATTTTATTATAATTTGGGACCTAGTGCTTTAAGAAATTAACGTTATAGTTCTTTTTAATGGAACTTCGAGACACTAATAAATATTGTACAGGATGTTACATTTATTTTTTAACGTTCACTTCGACATTTATGTTATTAGAAATAATAGATTGGAAATACATAATTCATTGTTCGAAACACATTAAAATACCAACACGTGTACTAAAATTAGTCAAATAAAAACCATTACAAAGCATTCTATTACGTGTACCGATAGTTTTTCCAGCTCTACAGCCGGAGGTCGCGGCTTGTCTAATTATGATAATTACAACGACACCTACTTACGACCCGCTATAATTATGTCAATACAACTACAGCGCCTAATAAATAAACTTAATGCAAAAACCTAACACATTAAGAAAATTGCGTCAACCGGTGTCTTTTGTAACCTTAAGTAAGTACTTATCAATAAACGCAATTAGAACTCATTAGAACAAATCGATCGAGCGGAAAAAATCTCCAGTACAAGTGCTCAAGTCGTAATTGTCGACTAAAAAGTCGCGGTCGCAATTGCGTTTGTGGTGTAGTGATGGGCGTCGAGGCCACGCCTCCGGAGGCGTAGGGAGGGCCGCGCGAGTGCGGGCCCGAGGAGGACGGAGGACCAGTCGGCCTCACCACCGCGGAGTCACCGCGCGTTGCGCGCGACTGTCGCAAAAATTCGCGCAACTATCGCCGCCGGATAACATACGTGTTGTAACATTGTCTTTACAGTGGAACCTATTTTCTTATAATTTTCATTCAAGTGCCTTCAGTGATAACCTAATTAGACTGTATCATATGACTCATTACCGTACGTACACAATTACACATATAAGTACATTTTGAAAAAAACTACGTGTTAAAACTCAGTGCGAAAAAAATTGTGCTCAAAAGTTTACCGTCCGCAAACAATAAAAAAGATTCTGAAATGAGTTCGAATTACGAATCATCTGTCAAACTTTCCCGCGCGGTGTGACCGAAAATGTCAAATTCAAACAGAAGTACTGTTCCAAAGAATTTGTTGTGTGCCAAGGTGTTTAAAAATGGACTTGACAACTCGTCGCGTGGACATGTTGGAAGGTGCCGGGGAGGTGGTTTCCTTGAACGGGAATGAACAGGTGTGCCGGGAGCTAGTGAATGGAACGGAGGGCGGTTGTGACGTCGGCGTGACGGCGGAAGTGACACCGGCGCGGAAGACCAGCTCCTTCAGCATTCGGAACCTTGTTGGTACTGAGGACTCTTCCGACAGGCCGTCCGACAGTGCTACCAACCCTAGTGATGGTGAGTTACCTTTTTTTTCAATAAAGTTTTTTCTTATAGGAATCAGTCTTTTGCCTCTTTGTGGAACAAAAAAAAAGGTTTGTATGCAGGATGCACGATCAAAATTGAATACGATTTAAGTTTGGTTAGCAGTTTCAATTTTATTGTTTTTCATTTATTTTAATGACGCTAAAATGCCGTAATGTTTTATTTTATGTAGGTATTTAGTCATCAACATTGATTTATATTAATTCTACTAACCACAATCATACTCTACCTACATTGTTGATCTAGGCTTGAATAAATATAATATGATCGTTAATTTTAATTTTAATTTAAGAAATTGCGTTTCTTTTTAAGAATTATGACATTAAAAGTTTTTGAATTCGAACATTAATTAATGTTGAAGGAAATTGGTCGATAACGTGGTGTTTAAAATAGAAACGTCATTATAATCGTGTTGATAGACATTAATAATATTAATAGACATACCTGCCTGTCAGATTAAATGCACGCGGTTTCTTCAAAAAAAATATTTTTTAATTAGCACGGTAAACAAAGAAAAGTAAAAGTTAACTGTATTTCCGTAACATGTCGTAATATCTGTCATTCAAGGGTTATCGGTATTACTTGTAAAATGAATACTACTTACGTCAAAAATCTATGAAAATAAAATATTAACGTATTAGTAAATTAAACCATTTCAAATATTCTTCACAATGTCAATACCACAATTTTAACTGTACTACAATGCCTAACAACAAAAGCGCGCTTGCGTAACCTTGGAAGTGAACTCTAAACCTCGCGATCGACAGCTGCGAACTCCGGAACTCAGTTAAAAAATAACTTAACGGTAAAGGGTCACATTGAAATACTATACTTACTTATTCTACGAAATAATATGAACAAGGATTATTTAAGTCAATGCAATTCAACCTGTTTTACAATGGGTTATTGTGTTACCCACGAAAATGGGTTACGGAGGCCAGTTAGGCAGTCGGTCTATGTTAAAAAAATCAAAATCAAAAAAATTGCAGGTTCGGATCCAGGCAAAAACCTATATTAATTTTTTCAAAGTTATATGTACTTTCTTAATCATTCTAAGACATCATTGACAAATGGCTAAGGAAAACATCATGAGGAAACCTGGATTCCAAAATATTGGAATCTGAAATCGCTAACCCGCTATGAGCAAGCGTGGTGATCAATGCTCATCCCTTCTCTATAGGGGAAGAGGCCTGTGCCCACGCCCAGCAGTGGGACGTTTATAGGCTGGTATTATAATGTACCACAGGAATATTTTGTCTTCGTAGCCTTTTGGGTTGGCAGAAGAACTATTTCTGTGTTATATTTCCTGCTTCAGGAGTCGATTTGTTACCACTTAAGCATAACTTTCCCTTCAAGTTGGTGAGGCAAAGATACTAGCTTACACCGCTTGGAACCACGCCTCAACTAATGCAATAAGTGTAAATGATATTTACTGGCTTGTTACTCAATAACTAAGTTATATTGACCAATAACTTTTCAATGGAATAAGGATTTATTTACTTTACTTAACAAGTAATTTATTAAAGAGTGACTCTATTGAGATATGTGCCTTAGTTGTGTGATGTTTATGACTTGAAAAGTCGATAAGTTATTATTTAACAAACATAAATGTATATATATATATATATATAATTAGTGACGGATGATTCAATAAATGTTATTCTAAAACTTATCCAATAAACATCCTTCTATATGTTATGGTCATTAAGTTTAAATTCTTAAAATATAGATCTATACAGGATTATTTTAAAACGAGTGCGGATATCCTACGAGGTAATCAGATGCATAAAACTGAACCACTTTCCCCAAGGAACATAGGTCGAAATCTTAAAAAATAAAAATCAACTTTTCATACAAACATAAGACGCGTGACCTGTGACTTTGTATGAAAATTTCATTTTCTAATTTAAGATTTCAACCTATGTTGCTTGAAGAAAGTTGTTCACTGTTATGCACCTGATTACCTCGTAGGATATCCGCACTCCATTTAAAATAATCCTGTATAATAAATATTGTCTTTATACAAACGCACAATAAACAAAACGAATAACCCTCTATTTTGAAATAGACGTGGGTCAATTTTAATTCATTAGCAGTTTCTATTCCGAATAATCCAACAATGGAAACATATTGGACTATTGGTATTATGATTTGCATAACAAAACAGATCCAAACATTACAATTATCGTAATGAATTAAATACAAAACTAATGTTACAGAATTCAATTAAGTTAATTAAAATGAATTTGCATATTCACCAATTATTATAATGAAATAAAAAACAACGAATCGATTATAATATTGACATTAGTATCATAAAATCAAGTTGTTTGAGTGATGATCTCATGCATTCTGTTGCATTGATTTTATTATATTTTATAGTCTTAGTAAAACCCATAAATGTACAATGTAAAAGATAATTAGTTGACGACATACTTAGGTTATGCTATGTCATGTGATGTCATCCGATCTTAATGGTATGGTAACAACGTTTTGCGGATATCTTTCTTAAGTTTTACCAGTGATTTGCAGTATTACTGTCACACATAATAATACCTTAATAGCAGCTTAAAAGTATATATACATATATATCCCACTGTGGGGTACAAGCCTTTTCTCTTATAGGTACTTATAGGAGGAACGTGCATTGATCACCATGCTCACCCAATATAAATTTTTTGGATCCAGGTTTTCTTACGTTTCGACCTGAGACCACCTTGAGGTCGGGGAGGGCAACCCGTCACCGGATCATCTGACAGCTTGTTGTCGTACGTCCTCGGAAGAAGTGGGAGGTGGACATTTTTCACTCACCCCTCTTGAAGGTGTCCTCCGTGGGCTGAGGCCTGCCGGAGCTTCGCTGGGAATGCACAAGTGATCCGCGGCTCTGGCTGCGTCAAGGACCGGGGTGTTTTTAGTCGGTGAAAGTACTAAATATGAAATATCCCAACGCCGTGCCCCCGGCGAAGTCATAAGCTTTTCACGCCGAAAAAAATAACGTTTTCCTTCACCGATTGATTGTCAATGATGTCTTAGGCTAAAATATGAATAAAACAAGAGGTAATTAAGTTTTAATTGTCATTATAAATATTTTTTATACAGGCCTAAGTAAGCATATAAAATATTTTATCAGTAATACGTTTAAGGATAAATGTTCAAGAACATTTACCCTGATTTACATATCGGGGAAGTGATAAGCGACCGTGTTTCGCTTGCAACAGTTTTCATTAAAATGAAAGCCACAGATTATGTAATGGCTAATTGCTTCTGATTAAGGGTAGATACCGGTTTCATAATCATGCTTCAAGTTTAATATTAGTGCATTTAAAATCAATTTGGTGATTTCTTGGAATTTATGTAAGAATCCTTTTTGGAATCGTTGAAATATTTGCGTACCATATTTTTGAGCTACCGGACAATTTTTTTTTGTTTACTCGTTTATTATTGATATTCAACTTAAAAACTGCGAATTGCGAATTCAAGAACTGTGTGCACATGCTTTAATCTATTTTTTTAATAAATTAAATATCAGAAATATGTATTTTATTTGCAAAAAATATGTTTTCTATTACTTTGTAGAAGCATAAGCTAATTATGTTGTGAGTGCAAAAATCATTTGCTCGCTAGTACCTGATACAGGGCCTATTAAAATATCAATAAAATGCAATTTAAATATTTTATGACACATCCAGCCATTAATTTTCTAACATCAGATCTTCGGGACGACCTCGATCAACTGTTTAGCATTAATATACGAGTTTATAGCTTTACAATATAATATTATACATAAATATCCTTAATTGTGACGTTTACCCTTCTCTGTGTATCAATAAGTAGGTTAAGTAGTATTTGAATCGTGGTTTATTACTCAATAAAAATAATTACTATGGATTTCTCTAAAATATAGCTACATTTTACGCAAATCATTAATTTAAAATTCTACGTGGTAAGTTTATTGTCCTAAACAAAGCTTCACCTTAAAGTAAACACAGATTATATTTTTCAGTAATGATAAGGTCATGTGACTAAATAAAAAATTGCTTGTGTCACCTATTTTTTTTAATGTCATTTATAGGCCGATTCACACTTAATGGCGACTGTGAAGAAAGTTACACACTGCGCAGTACCTCGCCCCGCACCCCCGCTGGCGCATGTATTTGTTACTGCGCAGCGACCCGCCTCATGTTCACAGACGCCATTAAGTTTGAGTCGCACTGTAAAAAGGTCGCATTGACAACGTAATTCAAACAATCAACAAAACGATTAGCAGTGAACACCTCCCTTAGCACCGATTGTCGTGTGACGTAGCGCACCCCAACCAGCCGTTTCCGGAACTAAATAAGACCCTCGACAGGTGAAATGTAACATCGATTTCATATCGTATGACAGACGGGACCAACAGCTTAACGTGCTTTCCGAGGCACGGAGGGGTCTCGGAATGTTCAATAATCACCCATCCAAGGTCCAACCGCGGCGAGAGCGGCATAACATTTACTATCGGTCAAACCGTACGGCTTACACTTAGCCACGAGCCCCATCTACAATGAGAACAAATAATCCATACTTAAAACCTGAATAGATATTTACAAAACAAAATGGTGTCTTGTAATTCAACGAAACTCGTTCAACGTGACAAGTTTAGGGTTTTATTTAAAGGATCTTGTCACGACTGGTGTCAGGAAAGAGATTAAGATGGTATCTATCTGTCGAAGCGTGTGACATTTTGTACCCACTAGTAACGTTAATTCGAAAACAAATTGTTTTAGCAAATAATCCATCGTTTCACGCCTTTAACGATACAAATTTCTCTTAAATATGCTATCTAGCTTCATTCTAGTCACGCGTTGAAAGGCGGCGCGTGTCAAAAAAAACCGACGAACCACTATAATGATTCGTATTATTCAACGTTTTAATTAAACTTTAGGGGAACAGTAGGTACATACCTGCATGTATTTGACGTTTTACTATCTATAAAAACAAATGAATGCAGCTGAGTTGAATTTAACATTCGTTAGTAAAATGATCTCTATACGAGATACTTTTTCAATAATAATATATTGAAATAACACATTACAGGATATTTATATTTATTTTAAAAGACTTTTGTTGCAAATACTTCATCTTTTAGGGACGTACCTAAGTAACTCATGGACGTACCTAAATATGTAAAACTATGTTTATAATATAATACATAATAATATTTATAATATTTTGGACACTTCTCACACGGCCTTCTAATCCCAAACTAGGCACAGCAACTAGACAAAAGATTTGTCCTTGTTGGGAATCAAACCCACGACCTCCGGCTTAGCAGTCAGGGTCAGGGTAGCTAGATCAAAAGGCCCGTCCTGTTTCATCATGTTTCATACCTTTCTCTCTCAATCATAATAACTAAGTCATCACAATTTGGTGGTAATGACTTAACGACTGCCAAAGATCTACGACAGTCGAGTTCAACGGTTTAACGTGCTTTCCGATGCACAGAGAGTTCCCAGTAGCTATAGCCGGGTGGCTTAGATTTAATTATCCATCGAACTGTATGGCTTTTACTTAGCCACAAGCCCCTCAGCATATATTATGTCACATACTGACATACATCAATCACCATTCCAAGGTTCCAGGATCACAATGCAGCTGTTTCAGTGGATATAAGAAGAACCAGAACTAGTTTATCAACTCCGTTTTTTGTTCCTTCTATGATATCAGCAATTTCATTCTCTAGCTGAATAGTAAGTGTGTTTGGATGACAGCAATTATTTTGTTAGGAGATATCATTGTACAGATGATATTGTAGTTATTGGTGCTGAATAATCATTTTAGGATGTAAGTATGTGGATTATATTAAGAAGGGCTATTCCTTTCTGCTTTAGATACTTGTATTAGACATTTATCGATCGATTCGATCGAAGCTAGTGTTATAGTTGCAATTAGTCTTCACTTCAGAATCATAAATATATTGTCCATTGATATATGTTATTTGTACTATTCGGTAAGCCCTTAGACAAGGTTCATTTCTACAATCGTTAACGCTGATCGAATCGCTCAAATGTGTGAAAGTGACAAGTCTCAGTCACGTGACTTATCGAAGAGAAATGTCATTTCCATACATTTAATGTCATTTAAGCGATTTTAATTATCATTAACGCTTGTAGAAGTGTGTCTTGTCTAAGGAGGCTAATAAATAATTAATATAAAATAGCGAAATTTTGATAAAAATGTATGGATATTTTTTTCTGGATTAACAAAATTTATGAAAGTCACTGGGATATCACCAGATACCTTAGATCAGCACATTATTTATTTTTCAATGTGTAGGTTCCCACTTCCCTCCTTTTTTTCTTTGAATTTTCGTCGTTTATACCGTACCCTAAGGGTACAACGGGAGTCTATTACTAAGACTCTGCTGTCGGTCCGTCTGTCACCAGGCTGTATCTCATGAACCGTGATATTTAGACAGACGAAATTTTCATACATGATTTACTTCTGTTGCCGCTATAAGCAAATACTAAAAAAAGGGTGATTTTTTTGCTCGGTTTTGCTCCTAAATGATACATTTTTGTTCAAAAACTTGCCGATATGGAGCGTTATCAATCAAATCAAATCAAACAAATATTTAAAGCCCCCCTTAAATATTTTTTTGATTTGATTTGATCCATACAACAATTGTTTTTGTTTAGCCGTAGGTACACACGGCTACACATCAAGCTATAACTCCGGTATAAGCTGATCTCTCATTGTATAGGATTTCCGTAAATTGCAAGGTCAGCATAAACTGGAAAAGTTTGATATGTAGTGTGTACCTTCGGAAACATTGGCCTGTTTTTATTAATTGTTTGTGTCATTATCAATATAAATAATTGGAAAAATATACCAACATTTTCTGCGTAAATGATTTCTGAGAAAATGATTCAGGTTTAAAAAAGGACATCCGTTTTTTTAATTAAGCGGTCCGTGGCCTGAAATTGGCCAAGGCTAAGAGTAATAATTCTTATTGTTCCGACTCGAATTCATATAATTAATTACGTTTATTAAGCAGGGTTTACACCTTGAAGACTCATACAAGTATTCCTCGTGTACAGTAAAGCTCATAAATTATGTACAATTACGCAGATTGATGAACACATTTACAATCACAGAAGGAGTTTTATACATAATTTTTAAAAGTAACAGGTCACGTGACTTATGTTTGTATGAAAACATGATTTTTAATTTTAATATTTCGACCTATGTTCCTTGGGAAAAGTTGTTCAGTTTGATGTACCTGATTACCTCGTTGAATAAACGCACTCCTTTTAAAATAATCCTGTGTATCAACGGTAAAATTTATATTTTCGTTTGAAATATCGTCTTAGGAAACGTAAGTACACAATTATATATATTTTTATAAAAAACTACGCCCGCACTAAGGAATTTAATCCTTGTGTCGCGGGGTTTCACAAACATACAAATCGCATGCACAAAGAACCCTCAGATTTGGAACAAGTATTTGAGGATCACACAAATGCTTGTCTCATGCGGGGATCGAACCCGGACGGAGCACGTCGCGCACAGTGGTAATTATCGTGGTGACCCAATACTACTCGGCTATCCGTGCAGTCAATCATAGTAAAGGTTATTTTTAGTAAATTTTGCGCTAAAATTTGTTAACTTACACATAATTCTGCACTTAACTGTACACAAAAACATTGAAGATAAATAATTTGAGCTGTAATTTTAATAATATACTAGTGGTGGTTACCCGTTATTAAAGGCAAGTAACAATATTCTTACTTATACGGGGCGCAGGTGCGCTTGCGCAATCAATTAACATTTCACTGCCCGCACTTGTAACATGGACAGTTTAGTTCCGTCACTTCTTGTGTTTTAAATACTATTCTAATTATATACTCGGATATTTAGATATCTTATACAGTCCCACTGCTGGGCAAAGGCCTTACCCAATTCGACGGGCCTGTTGGTCTAGTGGTTAGTGACCCTGACTACTAAGCCGGAGGTCGTGGGTTCGATTCCCACCCAGGACAAATCTTTGTGTGATGAGCACGATTATTTGTTCTGTGTCTGGGTGTTATTTATCTATAATATGTATGTATTTAGAAATATATAAGTATGTTTATCAGTTGTCTGGTTACCATAGTACAGGCTCTGCCTAGTTTGGGATCAGATGGCCGTGTGTGAGCTGTGTCCCAAGATAATTATTTTAAAAAAAACCTTCCGTACATCCTAATAATAATATACCTTTAATAACTGCTAAGTTACATACTGATTTGTTCGAAGTCGGTGACCGTGCCCATTGAAGTCAGTAGGTACCGAATATTTGCTTAGGCACCAACTTCGAATGGATCAGTAAATATTTGGTATGTGCCAAGACCACCAAAAATACCTTTTGTCTTCCACGCTAGACAACGCGACTAGTTAGAACATAAAAAAAAATTAAGATCACTCAAAATCATATTAAAAATCATTTGAACCATTTCAAGAAAAACTTAATTATTCAAAATATAACGTCATTTCCCATTATAATATTAAATGTATAATATAAAACTAATTATAACATATAATAGCGTTAATTTTATTTGATGTGAGTTCTGATATGATGTATGAGTTTGTGCAAAGCAATTAACTATTTAATTATAGGCTTAAGATATGCAAGAAATCCTCATTTCAACGCAATTATAACTTTTTAAACATCTTTAAATAAAGATAAACGATAAACTAACCGATATAATTATGAATAACACATACTTAATTCTCAAAAAAGGTTTTTAAAAGTTACAACTTCGTCTAACATATTAAAGCAATTTTAATATTTTTTAAATATTGCAGAATTGTTAATGCCCAGCTTAATATGAGCTCTACCTAACAAACAGTTTAGTTAACTAGCCAAACAGACAAGGGGTCTTGGTAAAGTGGAAGGAACATAGATACCTCATTCCGATAATATTATAAAGAAAAGTAATTATGAATGAAGTTATCAAGTAAAGGTGTTTTCAAACGTACGATTTGTAATTACTTGTACAGTCAACCACACTACAGTTAAACACTTTGACAGAAGCATCGCCTCTAACTCCTAAGGCGTACGGTCGATTTACGTAACAAATTTTTTCTTCTATCATGTGGTTCACTGTACTTCCTTACATGTAATCCGAGTCATGCTCAATGAATATTATACCTTTATAATTATGTTATTGTTTGCATTTATCATATTGACGTTAATACTCGTACATATGTGTATACGTTGATTCCGACATTTTTGTCGGAATTAACTTAACTATAGCGAAAAAAAACACTTTCATTGATTTCTATAAATAATGAGATGTGAATCATTAGCCTTAAATAATGTTATTAATAAAAGTATATATGTAGATGTATTATGACTAGAGAAATGATATAAAATACTTAGTTTAGTAAATTGTAAATGCAATGCAAATACTAAGCGAATAATCAATATGTTAATATAAGCAACAAACTTAAAGAAAAAGAAACAAAAAAATAGAGTCAGAGTTCTTGAACAAGGTTGAACTGTAGGTCAAAAGTCAGCGCTTTCTCTCGAATTTCTCTTAGATATCAACACAAATAGTCTAGATTTCTACTTACTTTGTATATTTTACAGTAATCACTAATGTATTTTTAATCTACTCGTATACAATCTATCATTATATAACACTAGATTTTGCTCGCGGTTCCGCCCGCGTGGGTGTCATTTATCGTGACAAAAAGAAGAAAGAAGAAGGGTTATCACTGAAAGATTTTTTAAATCGGCCCAGTAGTTCCTGAGATTAGCGCGTTCAAACAGTCAAACAAACTCTTCAGCTTTATAATATTAAATATAGAAATTTGACTTAGCGTGCTAATTAATATGACTTTACCTATTTCATGTTACTCTCATGCATTTTTCATAAAACCTTATTTAAAGAAAACTCATTAATCAATAACTTACAAATGAAGTTAACAAAAACACGGCTACTTAACTATCACCAAATAATTTACAACTAAAACGAAAACATTCGAAACATGCGCAGGCAATAAAAAAAATAAACATTTTGATATTCAGAAAATCTTGACTCTAAATAAAGTGCTGATAACTTAACAAATGACTTATGTTCTTGGAATTTAAAGTACTGGGGACTCGCAAAAAGGATATAAACTCTAAGCACATGTAACATAGAAGATAAAATCGCTTGAATTTCTCAAGGACCTTAACACACTGAGATGGGTAAAAGGATTTGAGAGTGAGCGTTATCACAGGGCCCCATTTAGCCGCACGCGCGGTCTGGTATAGTAAAAATAAAGGATCACTTATGACGCTCGTAAAAATAATGTTCCTTGACCATTACAATGCTTGATGGAGGGACTCCTGAACTATGACCAGATAAGGGATAGTGGTCACGGTGGTGATTTAAGAAATGAAATAATAAAGGTGCGATAGATGGCTATTGGTCTGCCTGTAAGTTGATGTTGAAGTATTTTTGCAATTTAAACAAGTATTTTTAGAATATTGTCAGAGTTTATTTTTCATTGAGGGTGCTGCTACTAAATTATAGCAACGGATGAATAAAATTCTATGCATTTTTGTAAATTAACTTGAAGTATAACCAAAACGTGAATCAGAACTTTCTGGTTTTTTTATCCAAATAATGAAAAAAAAACGTTACTTGCTTTTCAAATTTAAATGCAATTTTACCGTTTCAAATTATGCATCTCCACAACAAAATAAAACCCATTAATAATAACAAAAACATTTACTTTGACCAGATAATTTTCACTAAAACCAGGATTTTAATTCAAAACACTGAAAAAAATCAGACGTATTACTTTACGAAGTGTATACATGAAGAAATAAATAAATAATTATAAAACTCATGAGGTATTAATAACTAAATAAAATTACAATACAATAATACATCAGTGTAATTTCCATTGCATACAGGAAATTAAATGATGTAAAAAATGCAAATACAGACGTACTATAATATAATGTATATTTATTATTGTAATATTAATGCATCTGATGACTTAAGACGCCATGTTGGATTGTGGTCTCACAGCAAGCGACTTGGGCCTATTTTTTAGCTGAATTCAAAAAGAGAAGTAAAAATAAAATTTGATTCGATTCAATTCAACTGTATTTTAGTTTCGCAACATCTCGGACAATTCTGGTAGATTTTATGATTATTTTTTCTGATTAATATTGTAGCCTCATATTATAAATTTCATCTAAACCATGACAGTATAATAACTTGTTGTTTAACGCAAGAAAAGAATAATTGAAAAGATGAATGTATGTTGAAACAAACTTGCGTATTTAATTTTCCTGTTAACACAATACACGGTATCGTACTTTTATACACAACAATTGTATCGCTGTGTCTGGTAAACGCAATATTTTTGTCAACTGGCCGGATATGGAATAACATATATTGCAAAACTAGCAGTCTTCACTGGCAATCTTTTACTATACAACCACTGTCCACAGGTAGGGGGCTCGTGGCTAAATGAAAGCCGTAGGAAAGGGTTGAGCGATGTTGATTTTTTTAAATGTATTTTCATACTACCTGATCGTGTTTAAAACTCCTAAAAATAAAATTAAAATTAGATTTTCTCGCTCGCACTGGCACCCCACACGTTTTCCGGTAATTTGACGTACAAGATGCAACATTAACAGATAAGCAGAAATAAAATAAAACAAACAGCTCCTCGGGTAATTTGCTAGCTAATGGCGAGCCTTATCTGGCTAATTAAAATGCGATTTGGCACAGACTACATGAATGTTGAGTTACATGATTGTCACACCGTTAAAGATCGCAATCAGATAATAGATGTTTGCCTGCCCTAGGATATTTTCCATTCTGAATTAGTGTCAAGAGTGCACACGCCGCGTAATTAAATACAATTGCAATGTTATTAACAACGGACATTTGTTTTGTTTATTTGCTGTAATTGGGTTTTTATTGTGTCAACTTTGTATTTTAAGGTTAAGGAAGATGATCAGCAGAAAATCTTGATTAACCTAAGAACAAACTTTAAAAAAAAATATGGACGACGTTTTCATTTAGGTATTAATTAATGAATCCTCGAAGTATGTAGTTAATTCATTTTAGTGTGAAATAAAGGTAGATCATTTTATGAATGTACTTAAAAGTGGTTTTAATGTCTTTCGATATAGGTAGTTAGGTAATTTATTTAGCTTTGAAAATAAAACACTTACCTAAACGTCATGTTTGACGCAAATAAACGATTTCGTCTTTGTTATTTTCCTTCGCCTTTCATAGCATGAATACTTCGAATAAAAAATCTTAGTGAAACCGTAAGCCCGCCTTTTCCGCATATGCCATCCCAATTTGCATAGCCTTTTGGGGCTTGGAGCTTGAAAGTTATTTTGGGATGCTTCCAGTCTTATTAGATTTAGCTGAATACCGTAATTAACATGAAGCGACAGCCCATCTGACCTCCCATTTTACTGGGTAACATAATATCCCATATTAAGACTGGTAGAATTATATACTTATTATATATGTATTTATACGTAATGACGTAACGATTCGACAGTCAAAGATCGACGTGTGACAGTCGGGACCAATGGTTTATCGTGCTTTCCTAAGCACATAGGAGGAGGCTCGGTATTACTACAAATGGATCCACTATATTTATACCGCATAGATATACAATATGTAACAAACCCCCTGTCCGATCCCTAAGACTATTATTCGGTATATTACTGCAAACACATTTACGTAGCCATTAAATGGATTGGAGAATATTATTTGTCCCCTGTGAAAATAATTAAATAAAAACTGATCCAAGGCAACAGCACACTAACCGCAGTTTTGTGTCAAAGAAGTCGCCTATGCGAGATGGTTCATGAACTGTACCACAATACTTTTATTGGATCGGAGAGGGGTTTTGTTACATGTTGTATATTCATCTGTATGCATTTTGGTCGAAGTATTTTTCACAATGCGCTTTTAAATCGCCTCTGAAAGACCTATTTTTCTTGAATTACTGAAAAAAAAGCGCATCTTATTCTGATTTGCAAGTAGTTAATGAGATATCCGTTTTTGCTATTTAATACGTAGGTGTATATATTATATTGTTATTTAAATCAACAGTGGTTATAAAAAACCGTGTGCAGATATTACTTGAAGTTGGTTTTTTGTTCTGTAATGTATATAGCATAGCTAATATCAGCGTATAATGAGCTTTCAGATCCTGGACCCAGTTTAGTCGCCCATTAAAAAAAACTTAGCTTAAGTAGAAAAAATGTTTACACAGATTCCGATACGGTGATTTTTTTTAGGAAGATATAATATTTAGTCGGCATTGGGCATTTATTAATAAAATTTCAAATGATTTGATATATTATCCAAATTATTTATCTCATTTATTCAATTTTTGTAATGTCTATACTAGGTATACTTAGACATGTACTGTAGCTATCCGTGGAAACCTATAATTGGCTTTATGTTTTCTATCCTTATTGATTTTTCTTATTTTTTGTAGGTTGTTGGTTTTAGCTAAAAAGTTTTTGTGTTAGCATAAAAATAAATCTGTATAAGCTGCTTAATTTAATAGAATATCACCTGCACTTGATTTACACCTCGGCGATAACTTACTGTTAAACTCGCCTATATTCTAGAAGTTTTAGAAGAATATAATACATAAATGATGATTTTATCATTTATTGTGTATTGATTTAACATGCAAATAAGTCTGTCTCTTACCTAAAGTGGAACCTCGGCTACTTCAAAAATGTTACATTAAAGTTATTGTATCAGATCCAATTCAATTAATATTTGACACCCTACAAACCATGAATCGACATTAAATTATTCGAGTCCGTTGACAAAAAAACATAATAAGCATGATCATCAAAACGACCCTAAAATCTTTCAACCCTTCCTAATTCACGTACGGAACCCACAACAAGAATCAATTTGTGGGACATCACTAAACGCATGGCCATCGAATTATAGGCTTTTGTGTCGTTACATCACTATTAGTGTACATTATACATTATTTTTTATTACATTAAGCATGCAGTATGTTGGTTCCAAACAGATGTTTTGTTGCGTACGTGTTAGCATGTAAAAGGTGTATTATTAGGGGTAGGTGCTGAGTATTATTTCATTGCTTAGAAGAGGATGACAGTTAGGAAGTCTTACAAAAAAACACTGAGCCAGTTGACTTGCTTAGCTTGGTGATAAAAAAAGTCTACTGATTTTAGACTTGTATAGGTACTCGCATTCATATAAACCACTCTTTTTTTCACCTTAGCTATTAGCCCACTGCCGCTTCATAATATACAAGCAATGAGTTTATAATTTTCAGTTGAATCATACAGTTACTATGAAACCTATAATTGATTGAATGATAAAATTGATTAAAATTCAAATTACACACGAAAAAAGTGTACAAATTCACAAACATACATATTTTTTTGTTTCATTTCACATTACATCATTAAGTCGAAATGCATTACGAATTACAATCGTAAATACAATTTCTCTTACATAAACAAAAAGTCATACAATTGAATTTCTCCATTACTAAGACACACATACAGCCAAAAAGTAAATTTTTTGAACCCTTTCAAAATGGCGACAAATAATTAGTTTACCATTAAGTCAGCTTTGGGCACCAAAATTGGGTTTTTTTCGTAGCAAATTGCCATCAGCTATCCCGGTATTAAAACCACATTAGTTTGTGCTTAAGGTAAGAGTTAACGATTAAGCTCCTGTGTGATCGAATTATGAAATTTTCGATGATTACACAGTTTTGTTTAGTGAGGGGTTTATTCAGATATTCACGCGACTCAGTAACCATGTTTTGTGGCTTCATTATGCGGTTATTTGGCCAATAGATGGCGTTTTTGAGTCGATCGTTAAATTATCGACGCTTGTTCTCTCATTCTTAAATGGTATGCTTTTTAGTATTTCTAATGTGGAATTTGATACAGATCTCTTATAAAAATTCGCCTTATGTCCCTAATGATAAGATATGATCAATTTACAACATAAACATTTTACGACCAATCCGTCCAATCATTTTGTGCAGTGATGACCATGATATATTATTTCGAAATCGCTTAAATTAACATAATGGTTTTGTATGCAATTATAGCCAGGTTTGTATGGAAATTAATACAATGTATTTCTAATTAACAAATCCTTATTAATATTAAAGTTAAAAGCTTTTACATAAAAAATATAATTAAAGAGATTATAATTAATTTTATAATGTCTTTATTTATATTTCACTTTAGATAGTTAAATAGCTTTTGTAATGTGACACAAAACTGAAACAAGCAAATAAAATTAAATTCTTCCAAGAGAACTAGAAATGATACTTAGCACTTTCTTGAATACCTACATTTCGTATGATAATATCCTCATTATAAAAAAAGATTACCGATAAATATTTACCTAAATATACACTGAGCTATTCTAAAATCTAAACAGTCCTAAAAAAATCTTTACTAACCTTTTATTTGAAATTTCTATTTGCGGGTTGTTACTGTTGTTAGCACATCTCGCGATCAATTATTGTTCTTGCCAAACCCGCAGTATGATTATTATACCACGCTTATACCAACGAGGTTATCGAACTAATCTAACCTTAAAAAGTACTTACAATAGAATTACATAAAACAATATACTCTTTATAAAGCCATTGCTGAATTAGTTCCAAATAACTGTTGAAATATAGTAATCGCCTAATATTCGATCACAAACCAATCTAATAAGGAATTATCATAACGATGATCATACAAATACACTGTAACATTGTTATCATACAATTACCCCCATTATTGGATTAATGGCCGCCGAAAATTGCTTAATAATGTACAAGCATAGTAAGTATTGTTTGAAAGTTTGTTATAGCTTATTGGCTTTCGTAATACCACTTTATTGGGGCTATATAAATGGGCTAAAGAAGAGGTTAGGCTATTTTTTATTGGTTTTAGAATGTATGAATTTGTAATGGCAGTGAGATTGTTTTATTCGAACTCTCTTTTTAAGACTATATTTTTAATACTGCTGTAATTGTATGGGAGTATCATAAATTTGCTCTTGTAGCAAATTATCTTTCAAAGCTGTTAGTTTTTTATGACCATTGTTATTATAGTAGAGTTCCTTACGGATAAAGAAAGCCGCTTAATACTGGCTAAATACATTTTCTTTAGTTTCATGTAGATAATTAGCTTTCTGTTCCAAACACAACAATAGAATTAAAATGCATATAAAACTGTTGAAAGAGCTTAGTCTAAACTCACTCAATTATTCCTGCAATCAACTAAAATTATATCTAATAAAATCAACAAGTGAAATTAAAAACCGCAAAATGAAGTAAAAAGTATCTATCCCGATTACTTGTTTAATATAAAAACTTTTATTTTTAAAATTGTGTAACACAGTCACGCGCCGCCCGATAATTTTAAAACTTATAACTTTTATAAATTCTGATGGCAATTAAAATGAAATGCCAGCTTTTTCTTGTTATAATATTTTATAAAAGTTACAAAAAAGGTTACATTCAAGACAACAATGAGATCGCGGTAAAAACATAACTCAATTTACACTTTACTTTTTGGAATGATATTTAAAATAAGACATGATAAAATAGACAGACTGAAATAACGTAAAAATAACAAGAGATATGTTTGACGGCTTGTTATTATGAGGAGTAGAACTGCTGACAACTGTTAATAATTTTAAGTGCCATGATAAACTCGTTAATGAAAAATTAAAACTGGCGAATAAACTGGCAATCTAAGTAAACACAGCTCCTTCCTTTGGAATTGAAAACATTTTGTCACACTGGGGCACTGTCACTGATCATTAGATTAATAAAATAAACTTAGCAACTTTTCTGCCCGTGTTAAAATTATCGCATTTTTTTCCTAACAGACGTTTATTCTTTGTTCAATTAAATTGTAAGTGAGATCAGATCAGAAACAAAACAGCCAACACATTTAAATATAGACGATTCCATATTTGAAAAATAAAACTTAAAAAATACCAAACAGCTTATGTGACCTTTTTACTATTTAATTTTAATAATATCTAGTTGTGAGTTGCCAGTATTTCTTTACAACCTAACCTCATTTCGACGGGAAGACAAAATAAGTCATTACTTTTTGACCGCTATGTCGGCACAATTATATAAATAAGTAATGTTAATGGCCGCTAAGCACGGACAAACTTAGTGTAAAGGCAATAACGATATAATATTTATAGACTTGTTACATCAGTAAAGTCGAAACATTTTCACAGGGAAATGTTAATGTTTATATGTTTATAAAGCATTATATTAGGTGTGGGAAGCACATACAAGTCAATTATTGATTCTTATATGTTGTCTATAATTTCCATGATAATCGTATCAATAAAGTCTTGTCATATTTGTAGCTTCATTTCAAAGCCTAGTATATTGCTAATGCACTTTTTAATTCACTGATATTACATAAAAATGTTACGATATATTCTTGCAATATAATTATTGAATCAGGGAAAGATCTGATTAGGCTGTAGATAGTATTTTTTTTAACATTGTGATTGCCATTTCTAATAATTACGGTTTAATATACTATTTATAAAGCTAGAAATATAATCGAAATGTGATTACAATTTCATGACAATTACACAAAGATTTCATATGGTTTGGATTTATTACTAGGTATATGATAGAGGCCTTGTCTCAGCAGTGGGACAATACTTAGGTTATATAATAATATTGATAACATAATAACATCGGTAAAAAAATCCTACTAATAGGTATTATTCATGTGAGAGTCGGTGAAGATACTTGGATCCTTGTTAGAACTCTTTCACGCAGCAACTACTTTTTACGAAACTTGGTATCCAAATGATTTTATACCAGTATTAAATTTGCACAGTTTTGATTCCTATAAGGTTAAAGGAACTATACTATGCTCGTCAAAATAGGAAGAAACATATTAACTTAGATACTAAATTTCGATTAAACTATGAGTACTTACGTCCCCTTGAATTTTGGAGAGTGACAATTTCATGATTTTTATAAAGACCTTTGAGAGGGTATGTCGGACACCCTAGACACTTGATGCACTTGTTAAACAAGTAAACAATAGTAAGTAGTACAATTTTAAACGTAGATACGTAGTACAAGGAATTTACCTTAATAGGAAATTAGATGGAGTCCCACTAGCATAATGTAAACTGAATTGCCCACAATGTTACATTTTCTCATCCAAGATCAACATCTTTCAAAAATGTCATTAGACGTTAAATCTGAAGCAAATCTCCTGCTAACGTTGATACAATTATAATGACATGTATTATAAAGTTATTTAGCAAGCAATTAACTTGAAATTATATACACATTACGGGAATATGTACTTCTTGGGCACTCGCACCGCATCCGGCGCGCGCGCAACAAAAACTCCGGCTATCTAGTGCGTAGTGGCACAAACCTCAAATGGTTTCTTTTGCCGCTTTCAATGTTAAATGTGTTTGTATTGCTAGTCGTTTGTGATTGTAAGCAGGTGACCTCAACATTTTCTACGCATTTAAATTAAAATAAGTTTTTGTTCAGTGTAAAATTTAAATTACACGCACGTAAAGTTTATTCGAGTCTTGATATAAAATAGGAAGTTAAATGGACATTGATATCGCCAAATACATGATTCCATTAAAATAAATGGCGCTTGGTATATAAATTCTAAGCTCCAAACAGATATCTAGTTAAATTATTTATGGTCACGAAATAAATCACGTACCTGTTTAAATGATTTGGGATATTTATTCTTCATGCAATATCTAAAATAAATAGATATTTAATCCAATTCGTCGTAGTAATCAAGCACTAAATATTTATTTAACTAAACTGTGTTCTATAAAATGGTTAATGGAGTAAAAAATGTTGCGAATCTCTGTCGGTAGGTACTCGGCTCGTGTCACCGCGGCCGCTGCGCGCGCGCCGCTCCATTTCACTCTGCTCAATGGACGACCATTCAAATTGCCCGCAAACCGCCATCTTTGTTTTTTATTTAAATCGTTTTTCCGTTCTTTCAGTAATAGTTGATTAAACCCGAGTTCAGTAAACTTTGTAATCACTTTGACTGACATTTTAAATTTTCAATCAATAAGGTGACTCTACATGTTTGAGGTGTACCGGAACACCCACATCACATCACCTGACCTTAATTATACGTAACATAGTTAAGATCCCATTTAGTTCCACTCCAACCTTGCCCTATTACATCAAAAATCTAATTTTCAGGGAATCAATCGAACACATGCCTTATGCTGCACATCGAACAGAATTCAGCCACGCCAATTTGTCAGACAAAGATGTTCAACGAAAACAATGCAGAACCGATTTGGAAATAATGAATTTATGAGTTAACAGATTTCCACCGTTCTGTTGGTACCTCTGGGAGCGGAGCGGAAACAATGAGACGCCGATTGCCGCTATAATTTCATAGTCGATCCGTTTAACAATATCTCGGCGTCGATAAAAAAGTGATTTAGTATTATTAGGCGGCCGATGCGGCGAGATGCGAACGCGGAGAATCGATTTGGCGTCTCTGCGTGAAGTTTGTTTAGCGGAACGGTAGCGAGGCGGAGAAGAACGGAGGGGCGGGGAGGGGGGTACGAGAGAGCGTGCGCCCGCGCCGCAACACGCCCGCCCCGGCCTCGCATTACAGCCTATACAAACTTTATTGGACCACATTTAGTAACGCTTTAGTAAATAACTACGAATTTTTTTTCGTTGACTTTTTAACACTATTCAAGTTCAACACCGAACATTTTAACGGTCACACGATTTAGCTTCCTAACGTTATTACCACTGTTGTTGTTATAGATAAACATCTGTAATGTAATTTGGAAAATGAAATTATCATGTTCATAAATGACGTCGAGGGGTTGGAAGTAAATGAGGTGGCATTTCGTGTCTAAATTTACGTAGCGCGCGTTAACGACAGTAAAAATAACAATTATGAGGACCGAGATCCCTATCTGGGTAATCGTTTCATACTAATTCCACCCGATAGGACCCCTTTAGTATTCTGTTTACACTTGTAATATTACGAGACGTTATTAAAAAGTTAAATTATACACCAACATTGAATCTAGTTTCAAATTATTGTAATCACAGCGAACCCTTGATTGTAGATGTCATAGATAACTGCAGGTACATCCCGTTTTATAATACAAGTAATTACGAACAACTCGTGTGAGCATTTGATAATGCATGTCCAAGTATAATTTGGAAAATTTACTGTAGATAAATTGATAATATAGATGCTTCACAATTCTTACAATGCTAATGTACATACAATGTGCAATTTGCGCGGATTTACGAGCTCGTGGAAAATAATCAAAACTACATTACATTATTCTGACGTTAACATTAATATCAGTAATAGAAAACAAATCTCCGGAAAAAGATAATAAAATTGTTTCCGAAATGTCTCATGATGACAATCTCGACTTCCGGACCACACCGACAGCGGGCTCCGCTCTGTTATTAAATGCCGACTCCGTGTTGACTCGCCGCCACGTGTCATCAACTTAGAAACCGCAAAATATACACCCACACACTTGTGCTGTCGGCAAACCCAAAAAGTTACACATCTCTGTGGATACACGGATGAAAATAGACGAAACCTATTGGGTAATAATAAATACAACGAAACAATCATAGGTCTAATTCACACCAGAGACGACAAAAAAACCAACAAAGCTACTGGCGCCTTATCATTAGCAACTTCCGAAAAGGGGCACATTTTTTCTGGCGTCGCCATCGGGCGAACCTCAAAAGGACAACAAACTGACAAATTGTACCAACAAACAATGCTTAAAGCAAAAAACGAAGCTCCCTCGAAAATGAATTAGTGGTGCCAACAATGAAAAAGCTTTACGTAAGCAAGTAATTGCCTACTGTAACTCTTTTGTCATTTAAAATGACAATGAAGCATGACGATAAAGGATTCATTATTTGTCGCTGTCCTTAATACCACCTTTAAAACGTTTTACTGGAAACTGAAACAGCGATTTATAATAAAAACTTAGCCTAACAATTGCATGTGTAAGACGTTATGAATACAGGAAAAGAAGAGACTTCCAGCTCAAGCTTTTTGTGTTTTTGCATGGAGCTTAATGCGAAGACATTGTATAAGTTAAACAATCGAGGATGAATAATTACTTATCCGGGGCATCAAAATCCTTTTAACCATTTCAATCTTCTTATCGACGAGGACTAAGTCGAACGTCAGTCGTCAAGCAAAATCTCCGAAAATAAATTAGTTAATGTGCATAAAGTGGTCGAGCTCGTGACTGGCCCGCCGATGAACCCGGAGTCGAGGACAAATCCCATTTTTATCTTCGTGTCAATTCGCCTTTGTAAAATATTGATACTGATAAAGCAATAACGCTTAGTAACCAAGAATTTCCTGTTTGATACGTCAAAACAAATCTCCGAATTCATTTGTATAATAGTAACTTAGTCCACAACGAAATTAGTTTGGCTTCCGAACCATGTCGACCATTTTTTACCAGTAGCGGTAACGACTTGAAATTGATTACCCACTTTTAAAAAATCAATCGAACGGTGTAATTGTTTTCTATCTTTTCAGAAATTCAATTTGTCAATTAAGACATTAAAAATTACTCTTGTTAGTGGAGAGCTCAGGCCGGTCGTGATCATTGGAATCACGTTTATTATTAATTGAATATTGCAAATAATCAATCGGCACCCACGAGCAATTACATCGGCGACGTAGGATACCGTCGGCCGAAGCGAGATCATATTATCGGTGCGTATTAATTTATTGGCGAAATCGAATAGGGCTAATTTAAAATAGGAAAGGTGGGGAAATAAGTTTATAGCAGGCGGAGTTGCGGAGAGTGCTCGATGTGTAGGCTATTGGCCGGCGTACCGCAGGGGCGGGGTCTGGGCCCCATGTTTTATTTGAATTATGGATGAGGCATGCTGTGTTCGTTTCTTCAAACCAGTTGTGAGTGCCGCAGCCTCGCGCCCGCTCGCCTCTCCCCTTCTAATTAATTGATGTTTTCATTTAATTGCTTGTTCTTTAATTACTCGGTCATATCAGAAATTGAGTGTTCAACATTATTAGATTTAGTGTTACAGCCCGAGAGATCATCGCTCGTCTTTTAACTGTGAGTGCAAAAATACATTTAAAACTCGTTTAATATCAATTTCCACTTCAATTAAATATTTATTATTAAAATTAGTCTGGTATCAGCTATACTTATAGTAATGCAATTAAAATAGTTTAATGTTGAATGCATTTTGCTGAACCTGTTATTTTATTTTTCTTTCGTTGTATTGCGTGTCATAATATTGCTTAGTCCTGTTTAATTAAATTTTAGTCTAAATAGATATTAATTTGCATTGCTAATTGCGTTCAATTTATTCGTACCTATGACTGATATAACTAGAATTATGTATAGCAACAAGATTAAATGTAAATATCTCACTATTCTTTGTTAAGTGGATTGCCGTCGGAACAATGAATGACCAAGAAAAGTCTAGTTTTTATTTATAGCCTGTTATTATTCACTGAAAAACATTTGAATGCAAAAACATGTATTTAAATTAAAATGTACATTTTCTATTGAATGTTTAAGAAGTTAATTCTCTTTAGTTAATTAATGAAAACCAAATTAAAAACTAATTATACTTGAATAATGGTCCAGACTATTTTTAATTCCTTTCTTTATTATTATAATTTTAATAGAATAAATAATATTGAATGAAGTTTTAATATACTTAAATAATGTATTTATTAATAAAATAATTATGACCAGAAAAATTACATCATTTAATTTTCTGATAGGTGTTCAATACATTTATTGAATATTTAAATTCTGGAATAATACTGTGCTATTTGAATATAATAATTACGTGTTTCAATAAATATTTATGCTACAGCTTTATGTTTGAATTTGTAGCGAAGAATAAAATTTGTAGTATTACCAATTTGGAATTAATTTTGTTATAAAAATAATTAAAATCAATTTAAATAACCTAACTTTTTGCAGTTAGGTTAGGTTAGCCGGAGAGACTAGTCCATTACGGATAATTAGCATAATTTTAATTAAGTTTTTTATGTGTTGTAGGCGACCATAATTTTTTAATGGCCGGTTCGAAATAAGAAATTTAAGTGTAAGGTCTGTTCATCTATACTTGTCACAAATTGTAAACAAACCGACGTCAATTACAAATCACGATTTTTCTCAAAAATCACACAATGTATGTTACCACAATTAGTTTACAATTCTGAATAGATCACACAAAGTTTCCCATCACTAATTTTATTGACATTTCTTACATACGCCATATTTGTTTACATGTTTGGACAAGTATAGATGAACAGACTATAGTCATATTTATAAATATACAAAACGCAATAATACACAACTTTATATCCCGATGATGGGTAAAAGGGCCCCTTTTTGTAAAAATAAGATGGCATTCTAAATTACAGAAAAAAAGAAAAAAAAATCACAGTGAAAATCGCTTCAGCAGTTTAGTTTAACAGGCAGTCATTTTCGCATTCATATATTATTATGCTGCCTGAAACAAATAAACAAATTAAAAAAAAAAAAAAATAATAATAATGTCTTGAGGTGGTTTTAATGCGGTGGTACCCTAATGCCTAGGGCGACGGATTTGCGATCATGTAGTTGCGGGTTCGAAACCCACCCATTGCACTAACGACGTCAATCCACTCGTAACACAATCATTTAGCTTAGCATGAGGGGTTAACATGAGTACTAGGCTAGTAATGTGGGACCTACAGTTAAAAGAAAAGTACTTTTAGTAGCTGGCCTGTTGGTCCAGTGGTTAGAAACCGGAGGTCGTGGGTTCGATTCCCACCCAGGACAAATCTTTGTGTGATGAGCACGATCATTTGTTCTGTGTCTGGGTGTAATTTATCTATAATATGTATGTATTTAGAAATATATAAGTATGTTTATCAGTTGTCTGGTTGCCATAGCATAGGTTCTGCCTAGTTTGGGATCGTAGATGGTCGTGTTTGAGCTGTCCCAAGATATTATATTATCCTACATATACCTACGTATTTTCCACTGCTAAAAGTCGTTTACCCTAGACTTAAAGATATCTACGTAGTACTAACAGTAATGTGAGTTTAAATACAACTAACAAGCCAGTAGAACCCCGGGCTAGTATTTTACATAGACTAGCTTTTCCAGAAATCCTAATTACCCTTATTTTAACGTGGGAACAGTTCGCAGCAAGACCACAGGAATAACGAGGTGGTTAACACCACAGAATTAGCTATGATTAAGAATCAACTTTTATTTAAAGTTATGCCTTTAAGTAATTCTTAGTGGTTTATGGTAGGTTTTTGTTAACATGGTTTTAAAATTATAGTATTATTATAATTAACCTGAGCTCTACTTTATTAGCTGTATGTTGCCCGCGGATCCGCCTGCGTGTGTGCTGGTTATCGTTACTTCGCAATTTTTCCATATTTCTCGCCGTTCAAACCTTCCTTGAACTTCCGCATACATTTCTCACAAAATGTACCAAATCGGCCCAGCCGTTGGTGAGATTTATCGAGACGATCGAACAGCAGTTCGTTTGTATATATAAAGATGAGAAAAATAATAACACTTATTTCTTACAAATAATAAATGGATAGTATATATCAGTCAAAGGTATGTTGATAATAACAAAATAAGAATTTCAGCAAGTAACTCTACTTTCTTAAGATCAGCTGATCGACTACATTCATAAGTGTTAGTCCTATTTATCTATAGGTTCTAATAAATTCACTTATCTTTTGTCCAATATTGTTGAACTCTATGCTTATTACCATAAAGGCGGAAACAGACATTGCGCATGAATATATGAACGTCAACGTCCACACATCCCAAATAATGCGATGAGCGCCTCGCGCTGCGCATGCCTCGCAAAGTCTGTATCCGGCTTTACAAATTACAATCATGAAAAGCCGAGCAACATATCTTACACGCTAGCGCCATCTATTTATTTATTTATTTATTAACAATTTATGTACACACAAGTATTTACAGGATAACAAGTAATAGCAACAAAAGTACAAAGGTACTGCTTATTTCTTAGAGAAATTTCTTCCAGCAGACCTGCGAAAGGAGAAATATATCAGAAAAGAAGACAACAGTGCGTAGAAAATAGTGAGAGAGAAATAGTGCAAGACAACAATAACAATATTTTATAAATAATATAAAACAAAATAAAAATATATATAAATTAATATAAACACGAATATATAAATACAATTTTTAAAGTATACATATATAATGTTATATATATATATTTATGTTTTGGCAGCTAGTTTGACAGCTTGATCGATGGATCCGTCACGATGACAGCAAAACATGACAGCTGACGCATTTAACGTTTTTAAACCATTAAAAATACGGAAGGGAAGCCTTGTTTGGTAATAACTAAAATAATATTTCAGAATTGCAAAGACTGATGAACGAGGACTAAATTGAATTTGTCTGGTTAATATTATTATAAAACTTACCAACAGTTTAAAACAACTTTAAATCAGTATAATGCATGTTTATTTGAGAATAACAAGTCCCGCCACCAAACATGTTGTTAAGCAGTGACCTAAATGAAAGCAATTGACTTAGAGCTCTCCGTCAACAAAATAAGGTTAAATTCAATTCTTGGTTACTTCAATTCTTTTAATGTATTACTAGTCTTGTAAAGAACTATACTCTGTTTCTTAATCCTAGAGACTAAATTGTCAAAACTGACATAAAAGCTTTTGTAATTGTCATTTTGGCGTTTGTACTTGTCAATTTGGTCTCCGGTATTAAAAAACAGACTATAATCTAAAAGTATTGACTTGCAGAAAGGTGCAATTTGAAAATCTTGTAAATCACGCATGATTTTCTGCAGTCCACTTCAGAAATACAACCTTATTGATAAATAGAAATGGAACAAACATTTAACTTCTCCGTCTTCCATATTCAGGTATTATAATTTAATACCATTCTCCTACTCTATTTAAAATGATAGTACGTATAAATCGTACTGTACTGAAGCAAATACAATAAATCAATCATTGGTATTATCTTGCAGTAAATGCAAAATGAAGAGATAAATTATGCTGAACTGTGTTTGGTATTACTAAGTCCCTGATACGACTTCCAACCATACTCGGTTGCAAATATATTAATTTATATTCTCTTTAAACGTGTACTTTACCTATACCTACAAGTTACCTAGTAAGTTGCCTATTTTATAAGGATAGCCAAAGTGATGACGTATGACCAATAAGACTATCAGCCTGATCTAACACTGTTATAGAACTTGCAATGACCTTTACGCGGGAAATTATAGCGCATAGAAAATTGATTAGTAATCGTTTGAAACTACTAGCTTCTGAGCGTATTTGAATAAAGACTTTTTTTATACTCATATTTTTTTTATAATTACATGTTGGAGAAAAGTTTTTAGTGTACAGCTGTATGCACAAAATAAAACTCTTGGAGATTTGAATGGATAAGTATAAGTATTGAAATTTCCGTCAAAGACATGGGCTACCTTGGCCAACCTGGAAGTCTCTAAGCCAACTTCGGACTCAAGTTGGCCGAAGCAATGATAATTTCTCTAAGTCTCTCTTCTAAGTGGGGTTACACTGACACCTCTAATCTTAGGTGCAGATTTGGTATTACTGCCTAAAAAATGGAACATCTGCTATATTGTCCTTGGTGCCCTATCACCTGAAAGCTAGAGGATTTAATGAAGGCTACTAATAATGCAGATCTGGTGGCGAAATTCTGGGCTGACACAGAAAGTATTACAATCAATAATTTAACGAACCAAGTTGAGCAACAAATACAAATATAGCTCTACATTAATGTCAGCTATTAATTCTAAGTAGTTAAAGAACAAATTATTCTGACTGTAGCATGAGACGGGTTAAATTTCTCAATTATTCTTACCTCATCTATTTATTTTATTAAAAGGTGACCAACATTTGTTCGTTCATACTTCATACTAACAAATGATATCTTCAGTTAAACTGTTAGCACCTTGATAGAACTTATAATTCAAACGTAATAGGCCATACCCAGTTGTACTTCTAATTGTAAGTAGATTTAGTAAAATGTACTTTAAGGAAATGAGTTATGGTTGAATTTTGAGTGACATTATACGTAAAACTATTTATCACGTTAAATGTGTCTGTAGTACATTAATGTTTGCTTGGTGGTCTAATACATTAATGTAGAGTACAAACATTAGCTTATCGGGATCATCTAGTTATAAAAGTAGCGTAAGTCGGTGAGCCGCCGTGTCACTTTTTACGCACTTAAACCTTTATTTACGCCACTAATTACAATTGCCTTCACGCAAGCCGACGCACTTTACCAACACCTAAACTTACGCAAGCCATGCGAACTGCCTCACCGGCTGACCGCACATTATTTACGGGAGCGTGTGTAAAACAATAAATATAAATGTCTCGTCTGACAAACACTGCTACAAAACATGTTATAGCACACCCCAATCAACACAAGCACTTACAAGCTCGGACACGACTCCGAAAGGGATACCAGACGAAAATATGTGACAGAGGCATTCAGCCTTACCTACCGAGATAACCCTAAAATGAGGACATAACAAAAACTATACGGGCGAAATTAAAAGCAGCGACGTACAAGCAACTAACACACGCTCTAACGTTTTGTGATAAGCTCGTTGACTTTTTGGGGCCGACGTAATTTGTCGAAGGCGCCTAAGATAAAGGCGGCAATTTGGTCGCGGAGGCCCGAGGCACGCCGCCGGAATGTCAACCAGGGTAGCAGGCGTAGGGTTAACACGCAACACGATGTACAAACACGTTTTAGAAATTGAACTTGTAATTTATTTAAGCAATAAATTTTAGCATTGTTTACAAAAAAGTGTGTCATGTAGCTAAATTGTTTCCTTTTTTTGAGTTATATGTCGCCTTAGTAAAGGTGTGACGTCAAATGTCATGGCGATATTTTGTATGACAGGTAAAGGCGCGAAAACGCCATGTGCGGTGCCTAAGGCTCATTCTGCAATATTTTACGGCAGCCTAACTAATCGGCCACGCTCGCCACATGCGTACAAAACCGTGTGTAAGCTATACGTCACGAAGCTCGCATGTAGGCTCTATAGCAATATGTATTCACTTATCGTGGATCGGCGATTTCATTACAAAACCTATGCACAAGTTATTACATGTCACGCGATTACGATGTGACCGATCCCATTTGTATATTAACGTCTGAATACATGCCGCGAGTTTGAATAGCAAACATTGGAACACTGAGTGGTAATTTAAATTGCAAATTTAATACAGCACTAACAGAATCAATTATACAGATCGCTAAGACTCATAACCTAGAATCGATTAAATTGATTTGTGTTTCGATTTTTATGTGTTCGGTACTAAGTTAAAGAAGTAATCGAGTAGTTTTACAAGACGGGAGAACAACGCATAAACCCTCACCTACAGTTAACATTCACCTATTTATCCGAAAATTCCTTTGCGTTCGAGACGATCTGTTTGTGTGATCACGTCTCGGTGGTCGCGTGTCCCCACACTAATTATACGTAACTACTTATCGTACGGGCTCTGTCTCAAACCTTTTAGCTGGTGACGTAGTCAATAAATCTTGACATATCTAAGTGACGGCGACTCGCGACGCAGCCGACGACACACAAATATTAATTGCGAATATATTAATAATATTGATAGTTTGTTTTGTTAAATATTGAATAATGGATAGTTTGAGATAACTTGTAGAAAGGTTTTAGCAAAGATTTAAACTTTATTCGGAGTATTCTAAATAAGTATTTTTTTGTGTAGACTTGCGAATATCGGAGTGGCTTTATTAATTAACTTAGTCATAAAAATAGTTTTGTTGAATATATTAAACTTTTAAAAGGTTTCGTCAAAGTAATAAATTAAATGAATTGGGAATTGACTTCGATGGAAACAGAGTTCAAAACCATCGAACACAGTCATGATCAGTCAATACCTGTGTAGACTAAGTAAAATGAATTACTTCCAAAATAATATAAATTTATCGCAAAATGATATAGAAGTTAGTTAAGTGCCTTCGACCAGGTCTCCAGGTAGGGTTCCTATTATTAAATCTCCCCATATCTCATCGTGTACGATGATTGCCAACAAAACACTTTCTGGTTCGCGCATCCTTGATTCTATTAATTGGTTTTCATATCGTTGTACGCAATGCTACCGTTTCGTCCGTCAATTAATTCATTTCTTTGAAACCCAGTTATACGTAGTCTATATCGGTCGTTCAGAGAAGGACTCGACCGCATTTCAATAAGAAATTATCAAATTAGTTTCATTGGACATAAAAAAAAGCTGCCGTGCGACCACAAAGGATGGCTGGCATTGTTCACAGATTTTAAAAATCATCCATAATTAAATGGAATTTGGTTTTTATGATCACGAACGCTTCGCCATGATATAAATTCCTGCATCGAAGATACAGTTGAAACTTCTCAAAAAGGAGTAATTTGCCACCCTGCTGGATGGTGCTGTTAAATATTTAAAGGGTATATCGCAATCAGGGCATAAACAGGAGATCAATAATAATATTGTACTTGAGACCTTCTTTGAAATGTTTAAGAACAGTATGAGGCCGGTCGCGGGGTCGGCAAAAACTGGTCAAGCTGAGGTGACTGATTCCGCGAAGAATCCAAGGAGGCCAGCTCTGGTTATAGCACACAAAATAACAGATTGCCGGTCATTCTTTATAATGTACGGGCAACAGGCACACGTCCTGCCCGTCGCTGACGCTGCGGTGGTCTTAATAATGCTAATATAGCGGGTCGTGATGAAATGTCATTGTTATATGGTTCATTTAATTAATTATCATTGTTTATGGTACTTAGCAAACAACCGACAATCGAGGGGATTTTTTGTAGTTGCACATATTCATGCATATGTATGACGGTCGGTATTAAAACGCAAATACGCTGCAAATTTTTAGCAAAAACTTGCTTAAATACCAACAAACTGATCGAAACAAATATGTGGTAGGAATCTGAACTCTCTCAAAAAGTTTGTTCTCATAATCAGGCAACAGAAACTGATCCGATGTCTCTACATACGTCCAGAAGAGTGTTTATTGAATATAAACAAGAATTCAGCTCATTATACTTGCATACATCAAAGTCGTTGATTGCTACCAGCTAATAAATTGCGTTTTCTACGATAATAGGTGTGCCTTTTGAGAGTTTAAACGGTTTTTGCTTGGAATTATTAAAACAGATAAAGTGCTTCAATGACTAACGATCCAATATAGACGCTTAGACAAATGTTTATGGTACATAAGAACTCGAATAGATGCTTCGCTATTTTGATCTGGATAGTCGTATTGTGTTGATCAAAATAGCTAGATGACATTATTTGTAAACTTCATTTTATGATATTCAGAATTCTAGAGCGGCTGATGCACTTTATAGTATTTTCTTCTGTAAATATCCCATTCAATTTTAAAAACTACTTCAATGGTTTGTAGGTCATATACATCTGTGCTTCCATGTAGTTTATTCTTAACCAAAATCTATCTATTTCTGCGTCATCGATTGTCATGTAATAAACAAAAACTAAATTATGTGCTAATGTTACCAGGAAATTTAATATATGTACATTAACGCTTATATAGTGTTTTCAATAAAGTGTTAATGTTTATGGAATATCTTCTTCTGAACATTAATGTGATGGAAACATTATTTTATTTCTTACACCGGCTGTCATTCCCCTCTGCATACCAGATCTTGTACAAAGCCCGGAAATTAATATCAACGTTATTATACTCACACCTATGCATTAGTAAGTGCAACACGTCCCGTGCTCATCTGTATAGAATAACGACATAAATTACAAAGATAAATAAGACATCTCGATGTAAACGCAATGATCATTACTGTCAACAAAAACGGCAAATTGTTCTGAGAAAAAGTGAAATTTCAAGATAGAAACATCACCGAAGACATTGGCGACATAAAATGGGAATTGCAGGGCGCATTCAATGCGATAGATGAAAAAACTAATATACACTTAGTTGTAGATCGGTATATGTTTCTTAGCTCAGCATGAGACTAATTATGCTATGGGATGGTCGAAGGACAGTTTTTGCGGGCGCGGTCGCCATTACACCCGAGTTTCGACTCAGAATTGAGTTTTTAGTTTGGCATAACTTAAATTGCATTTTTGTCACCCACCGCCACCGAGTCGTGATTGTAAAATCTTTTTGCTTGTTGATTACGGACCTCATGTTTATTCTGTTGTGTCTTCATTAGTACCGGTATCTTGTGGTTTTTTGTCCAAAATACTAAATTGGAGATCCAATGATATACAATGTCGATTTTGATTCGATTAGGTTATGTCTTTATCGCAACATGATATGTTTTCATATTGTTTTATAATTGATTGACGGACAATTTTAATAAAGTTTCATTGGGGAACGAAGGCTTAACTAATAAGTAATATAAAGTGTACTCATAAACTTCTACCTAATTAAGTACCTACCTAAAGTTCTCGATCAAGGATCGGTGTTCCGATTCAATTCTTTTTATTGAAATAAATCTACTATTTAAACGTATTCTATCGGTTTTTTTTATTATTATTCTCTTAAATCTCACGTAGACCGATAACACATGGCTCTTCATTGTTTGATAATGTGAATAAATTAATGATTATTGATATCTTTGTTTCTTAAAAAACAATCGATGAGGGAATCCCCTTCGTTTCCTGTTACTTTTTTTAATCGTTTAGTATCATGATCAAGAGAGTATTTGCATTTTACTATCGTTTCGATAAAACACTCTAATTTATTAAGATTGTTTGGTATTTACCTATATTAATTATCAATCTAATAAATTAGTTATCAAATGCATTCTAGTACCGATTACATTAATGTAAATGGTACTTCACTAAAGTGTTAATGTCATTGATTAATTAATTATTATTTATAAAGATGATCAAATTCACAAATGAATCACGAATTTATTATTTGTTTGACTAAAGAAACGTAATAATTAAGGATCAGATATGGGTTCAAACATTTCTTCATGACGAGTTTTTATGAAAATACTACAAACACAGACAGTTCACGTAAAATTTTCTAAGAGTTTCTTATTTGATCATTAACTTCAAATTATAGAACAATAATTCCCAAATATTGATTATTAAATCCTCGTTTCTCAGTTTACAGACGTTCGGTTTAACACACATTATTTAGTTTTTAACTGGCCTGTTGGTTTAGTGGTTAGTGACCCTGACTGCCAAGCTGGAGGTCGTGGGTTTGATTCCCACCCAGGACCAGGTTTGTGTGATGAGCACGATCATTTGTTCTGGGTGTTATTTATCTATAATAATTATGTATATATTTAGAAGTATATAAGTATGTTTATCAGTTGTCTGGTCACCATAGTACAGGCTCTGCCTAGTTTGGGATCAGATGGCCGTGTGTGGAATAGAATAAAATTTATTTGCTTGAAATAGAGTTGTACAGTTCTTAAAAAATATTACAGTTCTTCATATTTCGAGTGTCCCAAGATATTATTCGATATTATCATATACCTCAGCATTAAGGTTCAATTCTAACCCCTAATGTCTACCGTTCTCATATGCTACAAGCTTCGTTTACAGCTAGCACAGTACACAAGTTATAAGTGAGGTTCCGTGCGGTATCGCCACATCGGCGCGGCACGTTGATTGCACCTCGCCTTAATTAAATAAACCGTTTTCTTACTAACTCTGTTTACTCGTTACTTGAAAGCTTAATGCTACAATCAAGCGATTAGTTGCCGTATACACAATTATGTTATTCCGTATGCCTGAAAAATTGTGTTTCTCAGAATCTGTATTTTTAGCATCATTGACAATATCATTCTTTTGAGCCATTTTTTCTTCTCATCTCTCTTGGTTAAGATATTCCCAGTGTATTGTAGTGTATTCCCATTTTCCTAGGTTTTCCAACTCACCCAAACATCACCTACACTTTTTAAGTTATTTATAACTTTTTGTAACTTCTTACCTGCGTCTACTTCTATCTCTTCCACCACATTATGAAGCCATAAAGTATCACTTTCTAAAATGAAGTCTTCAAATACAAAAACAAATACTAATTTATAGTTGCTCCTTCTTTTAAGAATTTTATCGATAAATAGTTAAAATTCTTCAACTTCACACGAGGAATCTCTTCAAAAAGCATTTGTTTCTTGTGACCTACCTTCAATACCATTCCCTTTATATTGGCTGGCTGGAATTCTTAGAAGTTGTTCATGTCGGGGCAGGACATCGCCATGATCAGCGCCGTGATCCGTTGAATTGTTGGTAGTCGCGTGCTAGGCGCGTCGATAGATGTGTAGTGCAAGTGATAGGTGATAGCGGCCGATTTGCTTGTACACTTTTAGATAGTTTAGTAAGTAGATTCTAAAGGCAAAAAATAATATGAGAAATTATGCTATCATTCAGTAATGTCAGAAAAAATTGATTTTACGATCCATCTATGAGTTTAAGACTATCAAACTATACTTTAGTCGTTATCTTTAGGACTATGATAAACGGTAATTGTAAATTTGCAAGTCGTTTTCTATTTATGGTTTAACAATAAAATATACATATTACAGCATAGCATGAGGGTATAACAAGATGCAAGTACCAGTATGATCATAACTAACAATACTAAATCATTTTACTGTCATGGTGTCATATTTTTCACACAACAGTTGCATATAGCCCCTGTATAATGCAGTTCTTTCTAGAAAACATAGTTGAAGCCGAATAACATGAAGAACATTATCAGTACAATGTATGTCCTGCAGATGCCTACAGTAGATTTATGCGTCAAAGCAATGATTATTCCTTTTGTAAAAATATAACATCTGTGCCCTCATTCGTACTTATATTTTTGTTATCAAGCCAATGCTCGGACAAACTTATGATTTATGGTGGCATAACCCGCTTCCGCTCACAACTTGGAGCAAGCCTGTCAACTCAGTGTTCAGTGTAAGCGGCCGCGGAAACGAGCAATTTCCTCTTTCGTTTATAATTGATTGGTGTAATTGCGAGTGGATTCTTTCGCGAATGGCCCACTTCGAGTCGCCCAGTCCATAGTGATTACGCCTTTCGGCTAATAAGACATTGAAAAAACGCTTATTCCATTAGACACAAGGGAAAATCTTCAACGATTCTTATTCCAAGAATAAGAATCGTTGAAGATTTTCCCTTGTGTCTAATGGAATAAGCGTTTTTTCAATGTCTTTTCGAAGGTGATTAGGAATGTAATTTTAACTGTTGATGATTAATCTTGCCCGCATCGGTTTTTACATTTGCTATAACTAATGGGGGTGTATTTTATTGCAAGTCTGTCGCTATACACCTTACGAGGACAGTTATGCGCATATAAATTAAACACAACCTAACATTAGCTTATTTGCGTACAATGTAACGGTTTTTAGTGTCTATTATTTTTATTACAGTAGTTTTTAAACTTTTATACTTAGGCCCAATTTTTTAATCCCGAGTTAACTCAACTAATATGCTAACAAATGGTTTCAAACTTCGATAAAACACGTTTATTCATTAATGTTTACTCTAGAAAAAGGTTAAATAATTAACTCTCCTACATATTTGACCCTTTAATTGACAAACAAAACGCGTTTTACCGAAATTTTAAACTTATTAGTAATATTTAACCATTGGTTGAGTTAACTCGGGATCAAAAAACTGGGATAGCTTTAACAGAACTTAGAATCTATGTGCGTTAAAAAAGTTTAGTAACAAAGGCTTTTCGACTAGTGTACTATCTTTCATTCTAGAAAAAAAAAATTTTTTTTTTTATTTTCTCAATAGCTAATTAAATAACCATTTTATACGACAATAACCCAACCATGCAACTTTGCAATCATACTTAATCAGAGTACAAAGTATGACCAATAATTACTTGCTATTGTTAACTTATTAACCAAAGTATCAATTATTATATGATTGCCGTCGCTAGGCAACGCGAAAGGGAAAATGTCAACACCTATTGTGGTCTGAGAACTCCCTTCGTGGAAGCAATGATACTTAATTAGATCATTTTCTTCATTAGTCAGTGATTGGCGATTACACATTATAGCTGGAAGCATGAAATATTATTTAATGAACGCGCTTTAAAAACAAGATTCTTAGTATTTGTAAGTCGTTTTAGAGATCCTGAATTCTTTTATACAGACTGCACGGATGGCCGAGTGGTAAAGGTCACCACACCAATTACCATTGTGCGCGACGTGCTGCGGGTTCGATCCCCGCATGGGACAAGTATTTGTGTGATCCACAAATGCTTGTTCCAAGTCTGGGTGTTCTTTGTGCATGTGATTTGAATGTGTGTGAAACCCCCGCGACACAAGGAATAAATTCCTTAGTGCGGGCGTCGTTTTAAAAAAAAAAAAAAAAAAAAAAAAAACACTGATAAGTGCTTATTTTATATTATGCTGTATTCGTTTTCCGAGCTTATCAGTTAACAATTGCTATGTACGTTGTTCTTAATTATAATCATAAAGCACATTCCAACAAATAAATATTCATCTAAGTGTAAAATAATTTAATGGAAAAATAAAGCGAATTTTGGTTTTCCACAATTCTCAAGTACGGTAGGTATTTGTTTCCCATTTCTCTGGTTCGTGAAAAACTAGAAATATTTTCAAATGCTGGTACATAAGTACATGAACTGGGATTTAACCTTGTGTAGTTCAATCAAACATGTGGTTTCTTTAATATAATATTGAATACTCTAGTCAAAATAGTATCTGAAGGCATTTTACTAGACGACTTTAATGATATATTATTGGGCTATTGGTACTTTGTTCAGGCGATCTGTAGTGGCGTTTCGTCTGCCTGGCACATTCTGCACGTTCTTATTTCGGACAGTCCCAGATTCGAGTCCAGTGTTTCTCATTACGGCATATCCACATTGAGGCAAGTTAACGCGGCTTACTTAATTAACAAGAATTACAACGCAAACACGTTTACAATAATTGCAGAATGACATAAAAATAACGTAATGAATTGTGCGAATAACATACAAATGAGAATTGTGTAGGCACGTTATATTCCTCGTTTATTTATATTAACAATTTAATTGTGTATAAAGGAACTTACAACATTATTGTTTATATTGTGGTGGCTTCAATTAGATACCATATTTGGTATTTCAGTCATGTAATCAGAATTTTATCGGCTACTACCGAATACTGAAACGGAAATTACCTTTAAGAGGTTTTTAAATGTCTATCTGTCCCTACTTCTCACCTTAAAGTGACAGAGACAACATGAGACTTAACAACGAATTCAAACTGATTGACTTTTCTTTCAGTATTCGTTCATTACCTACCTATCACTCACACATCTTCTTCACCCTTGCAAGGCCTTAAGTTACTTACTCCTTTGCTGTGTTCACCCTCGCCGACAGTAACTAGAACAAGCCGGCCCCAGCCAAACTAGCAATAAAAACATACTGCCTGACGGGCCTGTTGGTCTAGTGGTTAGTGACCCTGACTGCTAAGCCGGAGGTCGTGGGTTCGATTCCCACCCAGGACAAATCTTTGTGTGATGAGCACGATCATTTGTTCTGTGTCTAGGTGTTATTTATCTATAATATGTATGTATTTAGAA
This sequence comes from Plusia festucae, assembly GCA_950381575.1. Taxonomy (NCBI): domain Eukaryota; kingdom Metazoa; phylum Arthropoda; class Insecta; order Lepidoptera; family Noctuidae; genus Plusia; species Plusia festucae. The sequence continues at coordinate 12,633,819 of OX494434.1, forward strand.
ATATATAAGTATGTTTATCAGTTGTCTGGTTACCATAGTACAGGCTCTGCCGAGTTTGGGATCAGATGGTGTGTGAGCTGTCCCAAGGTATTTATTATTTATTTATTATACTTATAAAAAAAGATCCATCTCATAATGTTTGCTTATTATTAAGATACCAACAACCAACGTACAAAGTCGAGGTCGAAACCACAGGAGGTGCCCTTGGTAAACGTTGCAAACGTAGTTAGATTTTTAATAGCTCTGCTTGGAGGCCCTTCAAGTTTTGCCAAAATCCAGTAAAGCAATCAAAGCCTATTCAGGCTAACTGCGTCAGATTTTCAAAATAAAGCCTGTATTTCCTAATCAGATATAGGTATTTTTCGTAGAACGACGCCCGCTCTACGGAATTTAATCCTTGTGTCGTTGTGTCACAAACATTCAAATCACATGCACAAAGAACACCCACACTTGGAACAAGTATCTGTGGATCACATAAATGCTTGTCCCATGCGGGGATCGAACCCGCAGCACGTCGCGCACAGTGGTAATTAGCGTGGTGACCACTCGGCTATCCGTGCAGTCAATACTTATATTACTAATCAATAAGAAAAGTTTTTTTCATGAAGTCTTCGAAACCTTTCAGAGACTTATCATCTTAATTCCTTTAAAATCCTTTCAAATCACATTGTCTGTACATTATATCGTTATTTTTGTATAAAAAGTAATCCTCTTACACCACAAAGTGCATTAATTGCATCCAGTCAAAACAGAACTCCAGACTTTTGCCTTAAATTTATTGACTGACAAATCCTATCGTGCAACTTACCACTTTATTTTGCCACCCGTACAACTTTTATGTTCATAGTCACAAGGTACAAATTACATTGTAGGGACTGCAAAAGTAGTGTGTCGGGGAATCAATCCAGTTTAGTTAAGGGCTGTCAAATTTACTTTTTTGTCGACGAGTCCCGATTATTTTTATAACTGGACATTGTTGCGTGTTTTTGAACTGCATTTGTTTTCAACTCGTCATCTTTTTGTGTGCGCATGAGTTTAATGTCACTTAAGCAGCCGTGATTTTATAAATAGCGATTTATTTAATATTGTATAAAAAAAAATATTATCATTTTGATGTTACTTCGAGATTATCTCTTTGACATTGGTAGCAAGCAATATGGGACACGCATAACTAAGTATTATTCTTGTTAACCCCTAGTGCTAAGCTAAATATGCTTGTGTTACGACTGAGTTCAATTCGGTACTGCAATAGATTGGATTCGAACCGGTAAACAGACGACCGCAATTCCGATGCCCTAGCCAAGGCTACCGCCGCTTAAAGTTGCATCATTAAATTTTGTATAGTTTAAGACATTATTAAATTTTAATAATAAAAAGACCAGAAATCTACACCCTGAATAAATTTCATAACAAAATGCTAGGTAAATACTAACTTCTATAATATATGGAAAATACCTGCGTAGTTACGTACTTTAATATACCTATTAATACTTTTTTATGATAGATACTGTGACATAATTCAATTTCAGACATAAGAAAATCTTTGCGTTTTCCTGTCAGCATTAAAAGATATAAGTACCTACTTAATTGTGATGTTAATTATGTTAATTTAATTAGCACTAATAGTAGATAATTAGGACCATTAAGCTTGTCCTCTTAATTAGAAATTGCTAAGCCGAGTGCCATATTTAAATGTTTTTGCGGCAAATAACTAGAAGTTCTTAAGATACTTTTATTGCTCCTTTTAAATGCGTCAGTAAAATTATAACATCAAGTAATTAGTGGCTCATAATTAACAAGTATAATAAGTACTTATACTTATACTCAACGACTTCTGTAAAATAATAATAGACTCTTAACTCAAGTATTATTTTAATGAGTGATAAAATAATACTTAGAACTTTAGCTATTTATATTATTGAGAAAGAGACTGACTATGAAATACTGTATTTACAGGACAAACATATGTAATTTACAAAAGAACAATGTTATCTTAAGTCCATCGGTATCTTTTTCACTTGTATATATTTAGAAAAGGACAGACGAAATTTAGAACTGTTAAATTTAGTTCCGACTAAAATTCTTACAAATTTGGCGACAAGTAGCATGTGTGCTCTAAAAACACTGTGATGTAGGTACCTATGTGGTTTTATTTATTGCCCATATTATGACGTATCCATACTGTAGGTACTAAATATAGATAACAAACAAACATTCAAACATTTTTATTACTTTTCGAACAACGTCATTTTGCATGAAACTGTTACATATGTATATTGTACGTTTATCTAATAAAACCGGCCAAGTGCGAGTCGGACTCGCCGTTTAGGCGCAATTGGTCCAATTCGCGATTGGACCAATCCACCATATTCGCGATTGGTCCAATTCGCAGTTGGTCCAATTCGCGATTGGTCCAGTTCGCGATTAGTCCAATTCGCGATTGGTCCAATTCCCGGTTGATCCAATTCGCGATTGGTCCAATTCGCGATTGGTCCAATTCGCGATTGGTCCAATTCGCGATTGATCCAATTCGCGATTGGTCCAATATAAAGGTATTTCCAAAATTAAACAAAATGTCATTTTTATGTACAAATATTGTACTATATTTATTCATTATCATATTTGAAGTCATATCTCGTGTTTCAAGCTCCTACCAATTAGTAGTTTTGTACATTTATAACAAATCAACAAAATGAAAAAAAAAAATACTATAATCGTACCTTCGTGAATATTATTTTATCAGATCTTTCATCAAATATATATGATAAAAATATGGTTTTTCTCTTGCTTATCTCAATAAGGGAGGAAGAACTATCCATTTTAAACAGAATTATAAATTATTCAAGTACAGAGCTCAAATGCAACGACTAATCTCAAAACCACATAATACAATATGACAGATTTGTTGTGACACACACCTTATTTTTTACTACCTACCCTCAATTCCGGCGATATTCCTGTGAGTTTTGTTTTTGCAACCGATAATGCAGTAATCATGTATTAATGAAATATTAGAAATTAGATTTACATTAAAATAAATTATTTTTATACATTTTTATCATATTGATATTTTGTACTAATCCAAATAATCGATTCAGCTTTATTATATTAGCATAGATTAATTATTGATAGAATGTTAAAAAACGTATCGATACACGATAATTATAATAAACTCTGTCTATCTGCCTGTGTGTCTGTCTGTCTGTGTCTCGTGTGTGTCTGTCTCTCTGTCTTTGTCTGTCTCCTGTCTGTATGTCTGTCATACGGGCGGAGCCGTGGGTAAAAGCTAGTATAAACATATATTGTATAATTTCGGGAACATTGGACATTGCCATTTTGGACCAACCGCGAATTGGACCAATTGCGAATTGGACCAATCGCGAATTGGACCAATTGCGAATTGGACCAATCGCGAATTGGGCCAACTGCGAATTGGACCAATCGCGAATTGGACCAACCGCGAATTGGACCAACTGCGAATTGGACCTTTTTTTGAACATTGGACCAATCGCGAATTGGACCAATCGCGCCTAAACGCTAAAAATCTACGCTTTTCGCAATACTTCCTTATCTGTGCTTTAAAACGTTGAAAAAATTTCCAAATGTCAAGATTCTGATTTCACGGGAAGTACCCTGTCAGTTTTGATTCCCTTGCGAGTTTCGAAAATTTGTGGCATGAACTGCTGTATTTTTTGATTGCGTTGGCTTAGAAGTTTGATTTTTAAACTGCTTCAAGGGACAGTGAGCTAAGTATTTGATATAATTTTCTTTATAAGAAAAAGGTCTTGACAGACAGACAGATGAACGGATGGACGACAAAGAGATCCTATAAGGGTTCTGTGTTTCCCTTTTCAGGTACGGAACCCTAAAAATCGATAACAGTTACACTTCAACAAGTTTATTACTTGACATACAACTCGAGTACCATTATGACACTACAAATCCTGGTTAGATATATATTTATGAGGTAATCATTTAATTAACATGCATAATTAAACGTGTTTAATCAACGTCCTATGAATCTATGATTAATCGAACAGTTACGAAGTACTAGCAGATAGTACCGACAGAAGGACAAGTAATAGTTTGTACAGGATTAATTTATATGGAGGGCGTATATTTTACGAGGTAATCAGGTGCATAAAACTGAACCACTTTCCCCGTTTGTATATGAAAAAAATAAAACCTTTAAAGGAATGGTCCGTTATCATCGTACTAATATTATAAATGTGAAAGTGTGGATGTTTAATCAATCACGCAAAAACGGCTGAACGGATTTGGATGAAATTTGGCATGCTTGTAGCCTTTGACATGAAAAAGAATATAAACTACCTTTTATCTCGATTCCTTAAGTAGTTCCCAAGGGAAAATTGAAAATTGTTTCCGAGCTAAGCCGTGGGCAGACAGCTTTGAAATTTGGTATTTTTCTCTATTACAGCGCCAGCTATAACACGGGTGAAAATTTTATTCCATCTTTCATTACTGTCACATTTTTCATTTCTTTTTGGATCCTGAAGTTTACGCAGACGAAGTTGCGGGCCGAAGTTTGTGGTTTTATATTACTATGAATGAAGTGTGAAAGCTAGTTTAAAGTTTAATCCTTTTAGCAATCTATCAATTACAGATCATAAATTAGTATCATGTGCTTTAAGTCATTTTAACATAGGTAGACTTTAATTCAAGGCCGGGTTAATCCGCTTAATGGCACGAGGTCTCAGGATTATACACAGTAAGCACGTACCTGAACACAAGTGTCGAAGTGTGAAACATTTAATACTCAACTATTTATTTATATTAATAGTCTTCATCATCATATCAGCCTATCGCCGTCCACTGCTGAACTTAGGCCTCCCCCAAAGTGCGCCAACCATCCCTGTCTTGGGCAGCCCTCATCCATCCGCTGCTAGTCACCTTCTTCGTCGGTCCAACGAGCCACAGGTCTTCCACCGCTAGGTTTGCCTAAACGCGGTCTTCTCTCTAGAACCTACTCCATCAACCATCTGTCCGTCTGCAGAAATGACCGGCCCACTTCCACTTCAGCGTGCTGATTCTGCGAGCAATGTCAGTGACTTTATTTCTCTCTTCTCTTTCAGCTCTCTTCATTGCTCTCTCCATAATAATTTAGCACAAAATATTTGTAACATACATTTCCATTAAAATACAAGTAACCAAATTATGTTTCCAATGTAAATACAAAAGATATTTGTGCATTTTTACTGCATTCCATATGTATTACATAGATTATGTTACAAGGTAGAAATTCATTATGGACCCCATCTTTTTTAATGCGACCCCAGACAAAGAAAACACTTACCTGTAATCAATAGTAGATATAAAACAAAGTCACTTCCCGCTGTCTGTCCCTATGTATGCTTAAATCTTTAAAACTACGCAACGGATTTTGATGCGGTTTTTTTAATAGATAGAGTGATTGAAAAGGAATGGTTTATATTTATAAAACACGTGCGAAGCCGTGGCGGGTCCGCTAGTATATAAATTATGTAAATAGCCTAACACGTTAGTTTTTTTAAATACACAGCAATATATAAAATAAATATGTGTGTTAATTCAATGCAAGGACAATTACATTTCCTGTCCCGGGAAACAATAATTCTGCCGGCTGGATATTTTTATTTTAATGCGAATTATGTATAGTAAATTAAAGTTAAGGTAATTAAGTATTATACTTACTTAACAATAATATAATAAGTTTTTAGAAAAGTAATTTATGTGAAAAACTATTTCAACTAATTTGATAATTAGGTAGATTTTTTTTAATATGTCTACCGCAGTTTGCCTCTGCACAGGCTTTAATTGCTTTACCAGACTTGCTATATAATTGTAATCTTTATACTTATTATTAAAAAAATATCTAAAAAGTTCCCTTTCTCTATTCCCACCCAAAAGTGAAAGTCACGAATCTATTTCTAGTACAAACGGCGAACAAGCACGCAAACAAACACACATACAAATTACGTTCTCGAACATAATTTATGCGACTTCGGATTATTAATATGAAATACGGAGTATTGGCAATACGGAGAGATATCGGCTGGTCGATTAGACCCGATTGCATTGACAGTGTTAACGGGAAACCGTTTTAATAAAGATAAATTGGTATTAATTTCAGTCCGTATAAAAAGGTCGATATATTTTTTTTCTTTATAGATTTAATAGGCAAAGGTGGTCGTTTAGATAACGATAAAAATGTACTGTTTTTAACCGACTTCAAAAGTAGGAGGTTGTCAATTCAAGTGTGTGTTATTTTGTATGTTTGTTACGTGATGTCTTCGGCAATTTTGAATCGATTTAAATAAATATATTTCAAGATGAACAGGGTATTAAGAGGATGTCCCCGATAAATTCCATCAAAATCGATTGAGTAGGTTAGTTTCTAAATCATAATTATTGGAAATGTTTACTTTGTTGTACTTGAAGTTGTTTTTTTTTTACATTAATGTGTATTTAATTATTATACAACACAGTAGTTTTTAATTAAGAAATTACATGGATAACTTCTATAGATATTATATACTAATTACTCTCCCATTTAAGGTTCAATAGCTCCCATCAACCAAAAGCCTCTAGCAGAATATTATATTCGAAAACCACATCGAAGGTGAACCAAATCTTGAAAGAAAAGAACCGACTTAATATTGAATAGAAAGCATATAATTATGCTAAACACTTCGCACTCTAAGTGAGTCAATCCCGATCTCGAGAAGTTATTTTAACAATTATCTTATTATTGCTTCCATAATAAGTGGTTTAACTGGAAATCCTTTAAGTCTCAAATGTCAGAATACTTTGTATTTTATCTGTATGTTCGCTTTGTATCAATCAATTAAATTAATAAATATTAATCTAATATAATAAATCACGTTTTGTAAGCCTGGTACTATCCAACCCGTAAATGCCAGGCCACCTAGAGAGGCCCGCGTCGCCAATTCCCCGCCGCCGTTATCGGTCCTATCGGCCTCTCCCGCAAGATTTATGCGCGTCATAAACTTGACGCATATCGGCCGATAATACGGTCGTCACCGCTCGCGTCGCCCCGGGACCGTGACTAACACTGACTAACAACACACAATATTTACACAGTACATCATTATATTCAGTGAAATCGATTCAAAATTGCATAATTAACTCATTTTCTCGGTAATTTCAATTTGCTATAAGAAATGTAGATGAAACCGGTCGCTTAGCGGACGGTTAACGCTTAAAGGCAATAGTGAGTATCAATGTGAAGGCAGCGTGCGCATCTAATGTCCTTACACAAAGGTGCACTTACGTAGCGGGCAAACGATCCCATAATTACGGGAGTGGGGCTCGCAGGCGCGAAGGCCGATATTTGTTTGCAATTAGTGCCCGCACGGGGAGGCGATGTCCGGACGTCGCCGTAATTTATGGTTGCGCGAAAGTACCGAGTTGAAAGTGAGGCCGGGAGCGCCCGCAGCTGCCGCTATGCCGACTGACATTTCCGCGCGCATTCTAGGGTTAAATTGCAGCAACGAGTACCTACACACGGTCCGTCAAAACTACATCAAGGATCGGAATCATGGTTATTCTACTTATACATACAGACTTGTATAGAAAATACTCATATTAAGTTAATTTAAAAATTGATTTAAGTTTTCCTCCCGAATATCATTCCAAATCTTTGAGGAAGTACATATTTACCTGTAAGTATTTATAGCGTATAAAAACATATCGTCCAACATTAACAATTAACTATGCACTTATCCAAACCCTTTTTAAGTTCTATTTAATATGTGTATCACATATTTGTTCGCCAGAAAAGGCAGAATACTATGGACGTTACTGTACCATATATTTGCGAATACTTGTTATCTTATCTTAACCCATTAAAGGATAAGTAATAAACAGAACATGTAGTTAACAGACAGGAAACAGTCGATTACAATACAATCTATTTAAATATATATTCACACACACATATTGTGCTGTCTTCAGTTATATCAAATAGTAATTTGTATGTTTTTCTTTCGCAGTTACACGAAGAACTCATACAACAATCACTTATAATACTATACATGTAATAATCATCAAGTACTTAGTAGATACAGTGAAACCTGGTTAAGTGGGACCTGGATAAGTGAGACACCTCTATTATTGAGAACTACAATGAGGTCCCGGCACTTTTTTACCGAATTACCTCTGTTAATGGGACTATTTGAACCTGGTTAAATGAGATTTGATTTCTAAGATTTTTTCGAGGTTGCCTCTATAATTGGGACTCTGGAGCTCAATTCCCTTTATAAGTGAGACAATTTATTAGGTTGGGACAGGTTTCAACAAGATATTTTACGTGCTTTGTTTGTCAGTAGGTAGTATCTCAAATATTGACCTACAAACAAGAAAATAAAAATATCACAGAATGTCCAAACGTAAATAGCACATTATCAGCATCTGAAAAATTAAAGCTTCCTGTTTTAATTCCTATTCCTATTACTGAAAGCCTCTGTAAATGAGACAACTAAATTTTAAACCTGTCTAATTGGAAAAACTGGATAAATGAAAACCTCTTTAAATGGTACAAAATTCTTGGTCCCTTGAGATCCCAATTAACCAGGTTTCACTGTATAACACTAACTGGCTAACGCAGTCTGTAGGCTTTAGATCTTTTAAACAGTGTTGGGGTGGCCTAGCGGTTCTATGAACGGATTTACGAGCACAAGGTTGCAGGTTCGAACCCACTGCAGGCAAGTACCAATGTGACTTTTGCAATGTAACATATTGTACTTCCATAATTATTCTAACACCATTGACTAACGGTGAAGGAAAACATCATGAGGAAATTTAGATTCGTAAAATTTGAATTTGAAATCGCCAGCTCGCAGTGAGCCAGCGTGGTGATCAATGGCGTTCCTTCTCTATATGAGAAGAGGCCTGTGTCCAGCAGTGGGACATTTAAAGGCCGGTATTACAACGGATTTTGATGTAATTTTCAGCAATATGTAGAGGGATTTAAAAGGGAAGTATAAATTACGTGCTACACTACGGCTAACGCATCTTGGTGAGTCTGAAACGAGATGCAAGACAGTTTAAGTGAGATGCAAGTTCAGATAATTGGTGAATGAGAAAGAGACAACAATATATTATATCACTTTTCAAGCTCGCCAACATACGGCGACCGATATAAAGGAATAAACGTATTTTAAGCTTAGTTTAGCTCCCTGCCTCCCCCCCCCCCCCCCCCCCTATTGTTAGAGGTCGGTGCAAAGCGTAATGTGCTTTCTTTCATCTCTATTACTCGTCATCTCAGCTTTCCCTTCTATCTCTCTCATATCACCATACACACAATCCATCCATCTCTTCTTCGGCTGTCCTCAGCTTGTATACTTATTTACAAGAGTATAGGCCGAATACTGAAACGTCAATAAGTTGAAGTCACCGTTAAGTCTCATGATGTCACTTTAAGGGGTGGACAGATAGACATTTAAGAACTTCTTAAAGTAAGCTTGTGTTTCAGTATTCGCAGTTAACTTACTATGATATTGAATAGGGTTAAATTGTTAACCCTTATCGCATAACGTACCAAACGTAAATGTTAATTTATCACAATCAAGTCGATGGCACTTACTTTACAGTTTATAACAAAATAATCACCTGTTCGGGCTTCCATAAAAAGGAACAATAACCATACATTTTAGAATATCAACTACTTTTCTTGTCACTTTATAATTATGTAACTGAAATTATTATCTAGGTAGTAATAACAATTACGTTATCGTTGTCCGAAGCACTTTAGTGCGTCCTCTTAGGAAACTTGTAATAATAATACCGGCTTATAAACGTCCCACTGCTGGGCACAGGCCTCTTCCCATATAGAGAAGAGATGAGCTTTGATCACCACGCTTGCTCATTGCGGGTTGGCGATTTTGGATTCTAATATTTCCTCACGATGTTTTCCTTCACCGTTTGTCAATGATGTCTTAGAATGATTAAGAAGTACATATAACTTTGAAAAGTCATATTGGTACTTGCCTGGGTTTGAACCTGCAACCATGTGCATGCGAATCCTGTCATTGAAACGTTAGACCACCAAACTTGTAATAATACTTATAATACAAACGCCAATATTTCTTTAACTGGAGAATAGTTGTGGATAGCCGTGAGAGCCTAATACCTGTTTGAAATTGCAAATGTGTCCGGACCTTTGTCTAGCCGCGTGTGTAACAAATAGAAATAATAATACGCTTAATTGTCGATTAACACGAACACAACGTGTGATCGAATTACTGTACAATTAATTTTATTTTTAAAACACTATCGCAGAATAATAAACGATTTAATTATGTTATTACCTATGAGGCCAACTTATTAACGAAATAATAATACGTCGCACTAAAAGGGTTAATTGATTATTCATATTAGATTATCTGAGACAATATGAGTGTTTTTCACTTCATTTATGTCAATGTCGTCCATTAACTGAGTTATAATTTATAATAAACGACGTGTTAAAACAAAAATTATTAACATATGATACAGGTATAGGTCAATATTAACATACTCTTCAGTCTTCATGCAAGTCTGGAATATTTAAGGTCTAATTTCGTGTTTATAATTATTTTAAAATCGTGACGTAAGATGTCTATGATTATTTGAAACACGAGTGTGTAGAACTATCGATCAATGTTTTTACCAACGCAGTGAAGATAAAATCAACCCTGCGCGCGCCGCACCGCAATTAGAACTCATTGAATTATTTTTTAATTTAGTGCGACAGCGCACGCACTTGGGTATTTAATTTCCTTCCAAGTGTAGTATCCATTTTTTCACAATCAACTTTATGTGTTCATCTAGTCTACGCCTATTGCATTCCTTTTTTGTTGCCGCCATTGTTCTAAAATTATATTATTAGGTACATTTTTAATAACAGTTAAAAATTTTATACTTTCATATTGTAATAAAATTGTTGTATTATTAACTTCCATAAATATCAGTTCGTGATCAGTTTATTATGTTTTAATCGATATAATTGCAATTTGCCGGAACACATTCACTGGTTAAAGTAATTGGTGTTTTAATGTTTATAAACGTAAATTCAATTTTAACAGCGTTTGTGGAATAATAACTCTGCGATTCTTTCCTGTTCGCCTATCTTTAATTTGGTATATTTAATAAAATTAATTAAGATCACATTATCATTTAATTAATGACAGGACATAATATTATATTTACTTTTACGAATGTCGGCACATGAAAGTGTTTACGTTGAATCGGTAGCTCGTTTGTACTTAGTAATTATTGCACGATAAAATCTTATCGCCAAAATATCGTGATTGAAGTCTATTTAGATTTTAAAACAGATTAATGTTGTGTAGTTGCACAAGGCAACATCGATTGATAACATATTTACTCTATGAGCTATTTACAAATATTTACCGACAGACGACTGCATTGTGCAAATAATTATAATTATATTGAATGTCCAAGTTCTGTTCATTTGACATTCGTGTATTATTAAATCATAAATTATTATTACAAATCAATAATGGACACGGAGCGGAGAAGGTTAAATGTCACTTCATTTAAAATAAATTAACACTAAAATATCAACGTAAAAGTAAACTATTAATAGTTTATAAAAATGCTTAATTAAAAAGATCAACAAAAAACTACTAGATATGGTTCCTTATCTTAAGCAGTAATGGCGCCAGCAAGTGTCAGTATCAGGATGATATTAATATTACTAAGATAAACAATAAGTAGCACCAAAAGGTGTGGAATAGTGGAGAAACGCCTACATCTTGAATGAGTTGTATAGATAACTATAGTTAACACGGTTAAGACTTAATTGTTCAACTTATTTTTAATATAAACTAGCTTAGCCAGCGACTCTGTCCTCGTGGAGTTCCGGGAGTAGCAAAATTTGAATTATTTTCTCACACGAACGAAGTGACATAGAGCAATTATATAATATTTTTTATTATATAATAAAATTCCAATGACGTAACTTTTTTTTTGTTAACCGATTTTAATGAAACAGCGACAAAATGTTATGAGAAGCTGGCCACATTATGTCAGTGAAAACGCATTCAAATCGCTGAATTCGTTTCTGAGATTAGCGCCCACAAACGCACAGACAAACAAACTGAAGCCCTGGTACCTATTCAACGATTTTATTTTATGTAGGTATTGTACAGTATCCTGTATGTATTTTGTATTTATTTACTTAGATATAAATTTAAAAACTTACTAGAATACAAAATATAGTTAAAATACCGCGTATTTTTTTTTTAATTGTAAGTAATAATATTTGTATCAGAATTTATTTTTGCAAAAAAAAATTGCCTTATATGTGGATAGCCTTTTTTTAGTTAACCATAATCTTTATTAACAGCCGCTAGTTAAACCTCACGTACATCATAATAAAAGGTAATAAATAGTACCCACAACGGTATTAAGTACCTATTAATGGAATTGATCTATATCAATGCTAAGAACTACTTAAGAGTCCCTATCAATTTCGCGGTTCGAAAACAGAAATTTCCAACTTTTTCAGCGCAAATCTCTCAATAATTTCAAGATATCTGTACTGTTTTTTTAATGCACAGTTATTTATCATTCATTTATCAAGTAAGTGTACAAAGTCAATTTTTAATAACTACTCAATATAAATTATGAAAAATAAAAACCTAACACATGTTTTTACGTAAGCACGAAACAGCAGATTTTCCAATTGCTTTTTTAGCTTACTGATAGCAAATAACAATCTGAGAAAAATCATAAATACTGGGCATATAGTATGCTAGTAAGTAGACAATGTATTTTTTTAAATTTCAATGAACTAGTACTTAAAAAAAAATGTGATCCACGCTGAAAAAACCCAATAAAGTCATGTGCAAAATCGTCGTCTATGGGTAAGAATTTATTGAAAATAACAATAAGCATTATATATTTACAAAACTGAGGTATTTATCTACCAAATCCAATTTTTATATTTCATTTCTGACTTCTTATTTATTTGTAATAAAATTTCTAAATAATGCCTTATAAGCCGATGCGCTCGCTCGATACATTCAAAAATTGACTTTGTACACTTACTTGATAAATGAATGATAAATAACTGTGCATTAAAAAAACAGTACAGATATCTTGAAATTATTGAGAGATTTGCGCTGAAAAAGTTGGAAATTTCTGTTTTCGAACCGCGAAATTGATAGGGACTCTTAAGTCGAGTCAAAGTGTCTAGGTCCAACTTAAACATGTTCCTTTAAATGTAATTTCCTCGAAATACGTACAAACCGTAACTACAGTTCTATAGAAATAAACTAATATGTACGAAGCGTAACTAATACATTGCAATACCTTGAAGAATTTCAAACACGTGGTATTCATTTTCTTGAGCATCGTTTAAACCACATATAATCTACTTTTTTAGACTAGACTTAAACTATGGTGTCGGCTTCCAGTGTTGGATTTAACATGCATGTTAAATATTAGTAGCATTTGACAATGGCCCCGATTCTGCTAAACACGTTCTAAACTAATTTAAGTCCATCGTTATCTTTTTCTCTTGTACATATTTAGAAAAGGACAGAACATTTAAATAAAAATAATAAAAGCAACTTGTCATCGATGACCTCATCAGTTTAGGGTTAACGTCGCCGCCATTTTGAAACATGCGTACTCGCACTATCTCTTCCTCAATCTATAATTACTCCGAGAAAGTCCCATTTTTCCCGCGTTTTTACGCACCCTACGTAACACGTTCGATATTAACTGATGTTAATATTAAATATTTTTATACAAAGATGGTTTCGGAATAATTTATGAGTAATAAGTTATTAAAGTTATGAGTTATTTTTATGTTACATAAACGGTGTACGTATCGTATTTGCTTCAAGTAATTATATGATTGAACATGACGACTATTTTATACAGTAAGTAGTTGATATTAGCGTTAAGATAAAAGATATTTTAAATGAAGTGGAAAAAAAAGATCGTTTGAAAAAAAACTCAACATTTTTTATCTTAATTAAGGTGTTCAACGAAATCTATCAACACGAGTTTCATACTCATAACCCATTCTAAAAAACCTATTTAACTAATTTACATGTATAATAACAACCTAATTTTTATCTTGTTATTCACCAAAAGCTTTAAGGTCGATTTTCGCACTACCGTTTTTCCACTTTCACGCAGTCCACTGTACTTGCGGCGGCGTCTCAAACGTAGTAAGTAATTGTTATCCAGATTGATAGAAACAATTTTAATGCGTATAAGTAACACATTTCAATTACAATAGAACAAAAACAATATTACGGGCGCTTGCAAAAAAACATGGAAGAACAAAAACGCTTCACTATAAGGCAAAAACGTATAAAAAGATCACGTTATTTGATTAGACCTAATTACATTTCTGGTTGTAATTAACTTGCACGTATCATTCCCTTTGTTTTATTACAAACAGATACCAATTTATTTCTGCAGTTTAGAAACAAAAAGACAGTCAAAACTGAACTTTGTGCGTATAGATTTAAGAGCAATAGATGTTGAGCATAGTTTTTGATTAAGTTTGTGAACAGTAGATGTCTTGGACCGAGATAAGCTCGCATATTATTAAGGCATAATTTACGATGGAAATTATGGCGATTTGTTAATTTTATATTCAGCAGTTGTAATGTCGACGACGGACCGTTTGCCTTATTGTTTTGTCTGTACTATTTATTTGTAGGTGAAGTTTTAATAGAACATAATAATTATATTATTTTTTAAAACTTTACTAGCTATCGCATATTGCTAGTATTCTTGTTAACCCCTCGTGGTAAGCTATTTATATGCTTTCGTTACGAGAGGGTTCACTTCGGTAGTGCAATGGGTGTAATTCGAATCCGCGACCATATGATCGTAAGTTCGATGCCCTAGCCATTAGGCTAATGCCGCTTCACGCTGTTTAGAGTGTAATATTGAATAATTTTATACCATAGACTAGAGAGGACGTGTTTTATAATGGCTGCCGTGTATTAGTTATAAGATTAAGCTTGTTTGAAAATATAATAAAATTTTTGGTGTTTGTCAGTGAGGCATTTTTAATAAACCTGTTCCTATGAAATTAACTAAATGATTCCAAAATATTTGTTATAACGTATTTCGCCGTAAATTATATGTATATCATTAAAATATTTAAAAAATACAAATATGTAGGTACCTAGCTCAGAATTAATTAACCATTGTATTTCGGCGAATTGTACCTATAAAACTCAACAATAAATTCGATACTATAATACATAACACATAACATACAATTAAATTATATCGAATAAAGGAAAAATTAACACAAAAACGTACCATCGCTAGGAATAACTGTAATGTAAAAACCCAAAGGAAAATGGTGTTCGCGAGCCAGTGTCACGACCCGCACGCTCGCAATTAAATAATTATAAATAATCGTTGCGCCCGCGCATCCGACAAAGACCCCAACGATTTGCTCTCGAAAACTCGAAATAAAATCGCTCGGATATAATTGTAAAAGTTAACAATTGTTATTACTGAATTACAACAATGTTGGGACAATTATTTTTACTTACATGGCAAACATACAAAGTTTAAAACTTTATCCTAATTGAGCCGTGCAGTTAGGTAAATAGGCCCGAGCCTTAATAAAAGTACATTGGTGCTGATTCCTCTGTACGCAACCTAAATTTAATTTAAACCATTGCTGTCTTTTACTAACATAAAGCGTTAGAAAAGGACAGCAACTGATAACAACTTACTTAGAAAAGTAAAACTAGTTTTCGCCTTGAACATCACAGTGTATTTAGAGCACACGTTTTTACTTGTCGGCAAATTTGTATGACAATTTTAGTCGGAACTTAATTTGACAGATCTAATTTTCATCAGTCCTTTTCTAAATATGTACAAGTGAAAAGGATACCGATGGACTAAACTTAGTTTAGTACGTGTTTAACAGAATCGGGGAATACTGTGTTTTCTTTTAGTCCGGTGAAGCAGTGAAAGCCTTCCTCGAGGCTAACAGCGGCAGTAGGTACTTTAAAAAAAAATCTAATCTGTTTGATACGAGCCTTTTTTGGGGAGTTTGTTGCGCCGTTTCTTCTTTACAGCCAATGCACTTGAGAACCGGTGAAGGATGGACGAATCAGGGCCTATAATAATACTGACGATTGAAAAGAGCTTCTTTGTCGCCTTCTTGTTGGTTTTTTTTATTTGAACTTATGGACATTCTAGCTAATAGCCCACGATCCTTCTAGCTGTAGGTAGTACCCCGCGACTACGCCCGCATGGGTATCGAGCCTATGTCCTTTCTCAGGCTCTAGACTATCTCTATACCAAATTTCATTTAAATCGGTTCAGTATTTTAGGTGTGACAGCGTAACACACAGACGGACAGTTACTTTTGCATCGACATAAATTCAGTAATATTTTACTATAATACTCAGGAGTAAAAATTATACAGGAATCATTTAAAAGGAGTGCGTATTTATATTCAACGACGTAATCAGGTGTAAACTTAACAACATTTCCCAAGAAATATAGGTCGAAACTCTTCATAGGTACAAAGTGACAGGTCACGTGACTTATATTTGTATGAAAAGATAATTTTCAATTTATCAATCAACGCACTCCTGTAAAATTAATACTGTATAAATTTAAACAAATAGTATTTTCTATTCTTTAGAAATGTTTACATGCGCAATTGCCCATTTATATATTTTTTCCCGCAGCGCAAAGGTACATCTGATCAATTAGATGATTCTCACTTATTGCTTTAATTAATGTGCAAACTTTGTAATGATATAATTACTTAGCTTTGACGTCAAACGAATCTGTAAAAGCGAACATTTATAATGATAAAATAGCTATTGTTAAATTGTATACGATATTACCCGGAAAACGTAGTTCTGCCATATTAAAAAAAACTGGAGGGCCACCTTTATCATTTAGGCGTAGGAACATAGATATTGGCTTATCCTAGACTTGCCCGATATGTACACAAAATTTCATACGAATCGGTCCATCCGTTTCGGAGAAGTTTAGTAACAAGCATCGCGACACGAGAATTTTATAGGTAAATTAGATGTTTACTTTCAAATGTATGTGTTACCATAAATAGCACAAGTGGATATTGTTTTGTACCTTTTCCAAACTTGCGAACCTACTAACAGTAACAGTCAACCACACATTAGTCATAAAACTTTGCTATTTATCCTTTATTCCAACGCAGTATAATTCAATTTCGTATTTCGTTACAGACATGTGGTCCACTGTACATGAATTAAAAACTAGAACAAAGTTATTAATTACTGGAATGAAATACAAAGAACGCAACATCGATTGATATAGCTAATAGATTGACTCCAATACTAAGAATGTAATTAAACATTAATTATAGAGCTATTAGTGCTAAAATTACCCTCCATTATGTCATGAGCATTATTAAGATAATTGTTTGTATCTAAAATTATAATCCTAATTGAGACATGTTGGTTTGAGGACAAGGTGCGACGAGGTTTTAACTAGCTTATACCTCTGAATTCGTTCACGTTAATATGGAAAATCTTATTTGAATATGACCATCGTCCATCACAATCCTGTAGGCTGAAAATATTCCTTTTCAGAACCTCGATTGGAATCCTTGATACAAATTAATTACCATTTTATGTTATGACTAGCTTTTGGTCGCGGCTCCACCCGCATGGGCGTCGTTTATCATGACAAATTATAGCCTATAGCCTTCCTCAATAAGTGGGCTATCTAACAGTGAAAGATTTTTTCTAATCGGACCTGTAGCTTCTGAGATTAGCACGTTCAAACAAACATACAAATAAACAAACTATTAAGCTTTATAATATTAGTAAAGATTACCTATTTGAAAATTTGAGGGTATGAAAAATAGACGTTGGCCGATTCTCAGACCTACCCGATATGCACACTAAATTTCATACAAATTCGTGAAGCCGTTTCCGAGGAATTTGGTAATAAATATTGCGACACGAGAATGTTATATATTAGATAGCATTTACCGGTATGTATATAGGCCTCGACATTAAGAAATACAGTTTCAAAATCACTTGTAGAGTGAAGAACCTAATTTTAAATAAAGATATGAATTTAGCTGATTGCAAAGATATAATTTGACGGGTCCGTTGGTCTAGTGGTTAGTGACCCTGACTGCTAAGCCGGAGTCGGTTTGAATGCCACCCAGGACAAATCTTTATGTGTAGCACGATCATTTGCTCTTTGTCTGGCTGTAATTTATCTATAATATGATGTATTTATAAATATTTAAGAATATTTATAAGTTGCCTGATTGCCATAGGCTCTGCCTCGATTGGGATCAGACGGCCGTGTGTCAGATGTCCCAAGATATTATAATTATTACTTTTCTTTGTGTTTTTATTGTTAAAAGGATTTTTGTGCAATGGTTTTGAATTAGATCAATTCATCTCGCATAAATATAGTGCACTGACGAAGTTATAGATGCACTCATCAAAGAGAAGCTTCAGTCATTACATAGTTTACAAAGAATCCTATAATTGATCTCTACATACAAGTCATAATTATTAAGCCAACGATTTAATCAATGTAAGGATAATACATTTAAAGGTAATCTATTTTAATAGTGGGTTTCCTAGCTACGAGTCGATGACGATGAAATACATTTGCAACGATTCAATGATAGAGTTTGAGACAAAGGTTGTCTGTCACTCCAAAGGTCATGCGGTATCCTAATATAGAAATATTTTAACTAGCTAAGTAGGTTGGTAGGATCTGCCGTAACTGCGTTGGGAATACACAAGTGATCCCGCGACTCTGGCTAAGGCAATGATGGGACCGGGGTGTTTCACGCCGTGCCCTCGGCATGAGAAAGTCATAAGCTTTTCAGCTCGCAATAAAAAAAATAGGCCAGTACGATGGATCGGGATAGTCTGCAATGGGGTCCCGGTTGGTCCCCATAAACGAAAAACAATTTGCGTCGCCACTACTAACTAAACAAACTTCACTTCGGAGCACAACAACTCACTGGGTCTTCACGAAATAAACAAAATTACAACTCTGCATGCTTCACGGATTGCTTAGAAAAAGCAAGTAAAAAAAAAAGTAGGTCAGTAGGTACTTATCTTACAAATCTATATTGATTGCCAGAAAATAATAATATGTATTTATTATAATATTTTTGGCATATTCTCTAAAATAATTTTATTATGGTTTTAGGAGAAACTTTAGTATCAATCAAGTTTAAAATTAACACAAACAGGAAGGAAATGCATGAATTATTATTTAAGGAAACACACTTTATAGATATCATTGTTATAAGATTACGAGGAATTAAGTAAGTGTTTAATAATAAACAATTTGACGTCTTTCAACCGATTCTCGGTAACCCCTTATCATTCGGTTTGGAAACCGAAAAGCTATTTTCAGGTTTTTTATCTCTTCGATAAATCTTTCATTTCTAAACAAACTAATCATAATCAAAATATTATTATTTCGAGTAAACCCTTTCAGGTACTTTCAATACGTTTTACGACTCTAGTTGCGCTGTTCCAAAAATTTAATTCCTATGGAGAAGGACCGGCAAGAAACTCCATATATCCATAATTTAAAAGGACAAACAATATCGCAAAATTTGTTATCTTTAAAATAAATAAGAAGATCTGTCTGGTAACTGACTGTAGAAGCAGTAAGCTGTCTGCTCGTGTGAATTGTCTGTACCATTTTGTCTCACTGTGACAGTAAGGATTGACAGTGTGACGTTATTGAGCGTTCTGTGTTTGTACATTGAACGACGATTTGAAATTGAAGACGCGTGGCTATGACTTAAGTGTGAATATACAGGATTATTTTTATGGAGTGCGTTTATTATCAACGTGAGGTAATCAACTGCATAAAACTGAACAATTTTCCCCAAGGAATATAGGTCGAAATCTTAAAATTGAAAATATTTTTCATACAAACATAAGTCACGTGACCTATCACTACATGAAAAGTTCATTTTCCATTTTAAGATTTCGACCTATGTTCCTTGGGAAAAGTAGTTCAGTTGTCCCTGCTTACCTGAATGTATGCAGTTCGCAAATGACAGTATCCATATACGTCATACTATCGCGCTAATATATAAAATATGGAAAGCAAAAATATGTAAAGAATGACAGAATACTGAAACGTTAATCAGTTTTAAGTCGTCGCTAAGTCGTAGACTGTCTCTGTCCCTTACAATCGGTAAAAAGCGACAGATAGACATTTGAGATCGTCTGTTGAGTTACGTTTCAGCATTTGGGGTTGAGATTTTCTACATGATTTAATCGACCAACACTTCAAAACCCATCATTATAAATCCTTAAAACAAGAATTAACAAAGTGTCTGAAATGAAAAACCACGGGAACAGCTAAGTTACGCAAAACCGGAAAAATAAATTACTGGTTTTGAACCTGCAATGGAATTAAGCAGAAGAAGAAAATAGAAGTAGGATTAAAGTCTGTTTCAATCTATGGCTAGAAAGAAGGAAGACAAAGAATAACAAATAAACCATATATGTAGGTAGGCACAAGATTTCTCAACATTTTCCGTACATAAGAACTTTCTTTAATGTTACTATCTAATGATATTTCAAACACATCCGAGTTCTTCCCATTATTAGATACTTCTCGGCTTCATTAAAATCTATTTAGCTGTTTTTGCATTACTTATGTATTAATGAACTTACTGATACCACTTTCTCTATGTTATTCCAATCAAATAGAAACTATATCTAACTTATAATTACATACTTTTTGTGTGGATGGGAAATTACGATTCTTCTATTAGTTTTTCCTCAACATGTAATTATGGTCGTAAAATTTATTTACAGTCTTTGTGTAAGATACCTGATGTCGTAAATTAAGATATTATGTTACTTGCATGCTACCGGGTGACTGCGAATTTGTTCACAGAAAAATATACAAACAATGCGGTATTAAATGACGTTTTTTATTAACGATGTAAATATTAAGACCTGTTAATGTCATATGACTCGTACAAAAAACGCCTGAGATCGAGTTCATGTACTGTAAAATAGTATGTACACACTAACAGAAGCTTGTATAATCTTTACTATTACGCAGTTCACAAAATAGTTAACACAATTCCACTAATTAACCATCAGCCACCGACATATACCATATCATAAGATCTCCCTTCTCTAATTGATTTTCCTAATCAACCTGATTTCTTTAACGATAACGTAAATGGAAACCGAAATACAAAATGTAAATTATATAAAAATAATTGTAAAAATTTGTTATCGACTGCCGATCGCTCTATCAGAAGTCGAATTTAAAAAAATCTATTTGGAATCAATACAAAATGTCGGCAAATCAGTCAATATATCAAAATATGTTATCGGTGATAACTATCGCAATTGTCATCTTATCCTTAAGATCTAGGTATCGGAACTTTTGTTGTTAGATCAGATTTTATTTGTAAACTTAATTAGATCGAATACTGCATTACCCAGATATAAATTATATCAAATTACTGATAAGAGAGATTATTATCAGTTCAGTAATTGTTTTATCTTTATCGTGATTAAAGAAACTTCGGTTAGATAAATGAAAGAGCCGCTGAAAAGATGTGAAGGCTAGATCAGTTAGAGTTCCGTGTGTAAATAAGAACTATTGTTAATGGATTATCTTTTAATAAATCTTAATTGGACAAGCGTTTCCATGTTATGTATTAAAATGTTCTATGTAATCGAACGTTGAAAAACACGTTATTTGCTTACTCATTACAAACAATAGTTTCCATTTTGTTTGGCTTAAAAGTCGGTTACGTAGTAGATAATCGATTATGATTGAATTCGAATATGGGGTAGGGATAGTTGTCAAAGAGAAATATACCATCGTGAACATGTGATGAAACCTATCGAAGTATGATAGTGATAAAAATATTCAATTTCTGAATGGGATATAACTGAAAATAGCAATACTACAACTCAACGGTTTACTAAGAAGTGGCTAAATCCCGTGAGTAGACCGTGAATCTTTAAATAATTATGAATTCGTCTCACGGAAGTTATGCATATAATTTATCTTAGTAATTTTATATTTAGATCGCCCGTCACCAAAACTAAGTACATACTTAGTTATCCCAACTATTATTTACAGGTAAAATTCAAGGTCATGTTTTCGTTTAACATATTAATTTTGAAGTGTTTTCTTTAGTTATGGAAGAGCGGAGTCTTCTACTACAAGCTTTTTTCTGCTTAAAAGAAGGCTCCAATCACAATTTATTATTGTATGAATATTGTTAACGAAATAAACTATTTTGTATTTTTGTATTTTGTATATATATTTTTACCATACAGAACAAACAAGAGTGGTCTAGGAGATGTGTTTCTAGCCTCTTAATTGGTTTATAACAAATCTAATAACCGAATACTGAAACATCAATTAGTTTGAAGCCACCATTAAGTCTCATGTTGTCTCTGTCCGTTTCACGAAAGAAGTCCCACAGACGCGGCGCTAGTGTCAGTCATGCTACAGAATTTTGCTAACCTCTAATGTTGTACATTCCCCTAAAATGTATTTTTATACTTGGCGACCTGAGCCTTTGGTGAACACATTACATGGAGGAGTAAATCATTCCCGCAGTTTGGGGATTTCATTATTGTCATAATTAGTTCCATGTATTGCCGTGGGACTTCTTTCGTGAAACGGACTCTAGAGATAGACATTTAAAGTTAATTTGCTTTTCATTATTCGGTAGTTGGTCGTACACATTTAAGAATATTTGCTCACTCATGTTGAATCAATAAAGAACAAAATTACAATCAACATAAATACAATTATATGTAATATAAGATACCGGAGAATAATATACCGATAACAACTATCGATGGCTCTAGATTTTCTGCAGTATTGCTCGTGAGTGCATTATTGTGAAGGTGCAATGCAAATGCTAAGACTAAGAAGAATATTACTAAATAAAACAAAGTGAAAAGATAAGAAGAATCGAGATCGCGATGTTTTAGAAAGTTTAGTGTAAAGTATTCAGATAATAATACATATTTGTATGTCCACTCCAAAACTTCAATCCTCATTCAGACATCAGCTTGGTCAATGTTCCTCAATCGACATATCAAGGTTAGTATTAGATATTGGAAAAAGCAATAGGTACGCGAAAATATCAATTGATCAGATTAAATAAAGTGATGGAATATTTAAAAGTGTAATAGTACCTGCTTGTTAAACTTCTTCCTGTCCGTATCCCATTCATAAAGGGTCGGCGCAATGCGTATTTTCTTGTGTAAGACTACGTTCCAGTTATTGTACCAACTAACATAATAGACTTGTACAAAAAACTGCCTACTTAGTTAATAATCGTGTTAAGCAAGTTCATGGTAGAAAATCAACTTTATTACTATGAAATAAAAGTCTTTTTTATAAATAAAAGATTTTCACAATAATAATTGTGAAAATCTTCTACTTGCATCTGGTATAATACAGGATTAATTTAAAAGGAGTGCGAATATTCAACCAAGTAATCGGGTGCATAAAAATCTTAGAATTGAAAATCATCTTTTCATACAAACATGAGTCACGTGACCTGTCACTTTTGTCGACCTATGTTCCTTGGGGTAAGTTGTTCAGTTTTATGCACCTGATTACCTCGTTGAATATACGCACTCCTTTTAAATTAATCCTGTATACGACCTACCTAATCTTTTATATTAGCCAAGTCACATTGTTATTACAAATAGAAGCCGCTCCTCTACACAATCAATTAAAACTAATTACAATCTAATTAAAAATAGTTGCTTACATAAGAAATCCAATTCTCTATGATAATATCAAAGTAATTATCAGCTGTTATCACAAATACCGTTGAAATAGAACACCTCATTCAGTAACCAAACATCTAACAATAAGTTCGTATGAAAAGAAAAACATTATGGGTGTATAAGTCGAAGTGAAAGTTCAAAGTGATAATTTTGATGATTGTGATAATTTTTCGAATGATTTATCTCGATTTATTTCTTGTTAAGTGATTGACATAAGGATCATTTTTGGATTGGTCTTCAGGGGTTTTTTTTCATATTGAAGGTAAAAACTTTGAGTGAAAACAAAATTAATGAAATTTACTTTTACGATATTAATAAACACTTTTTAGACTAAAATTATCTGTGACTGAAATTAAACTGAATATTGCTACCTACAACATAGTCGTTTACAATAAGTGCGTTACAAAATTATTTATACATCTTTTGTTGGGAGTTTTTATATACTAAGCATTTTTTTTTTACTTTAATGACATTGTATTTCTACATTTTCTACCCGTCTTGATATAGAGACAGATTATGTTATATTGCGATAATTCATTTATCAACCAATCTGCCCTTGTTTTGAACTTACCTAATGTAATTTTTGAAGGGATGTGATGTTTCATAATACTGCGTATAATATTGTAAAACATCACATCCCTTGAAAAAATATTTCTAATAAAAATTCAATTCAAAAATTCAAATAAATTATTTCTGTTTGTGTATAATATATTGCTATAACGTGTTCAACTTTTATATATAACTTCCTAGGTTTTACTCGCTGTTCCGCGCACGGCTATGGTTATCGTGGCAAAAGGTAGCCTATAACCTTCCTCAATAAATGGGCTACCTAACACAAAAATCTATCTTTCTAAAAAGAATTTTCAAAATGGGATCAGTAGTTCCTGAGATTAGCGCGTCCAACCAAAAAAACAAACTGCAAGCTTTATAATTTTAGATTAGAATAAAACACACGAATGGTCAACCAACACTGATTAAATTACCGTATATAGCCAGCAAATAATTAGAAGCAATTATCTAGTGTTATTCTTCTCAAGCAACATAATATAGCGTCAATTATAGACATAACACCATAATCAGAGACCAATTAAGTTAATGATATTAACTGAATTAAATGACACAATTGATTACTAGAAACTTGAGGTCAAATAACCATTAATCGTTGGGAATCACGATAGATTTTTATAAATGTGTTTATAGAACGACTACATCAATTTCATTGTAGAAGTCACGTCAGAACTGAAACGGATTCTGGTGTAATTTAAAATACTTAGTACAGAAACAGAGCTTATAAATACAGGTTTTTTTTCATGGAGTGCGTATATTCGAAGTATAATATATCAATTATATTAATCAGGTGCATAAAACTGAATGAGTTTCCCCAAAGAACATGGGTCGAAATCTTAAAATTGAAATTCAACTTTTCATACAAACATATTAATAAGTCACGTGACCTGTCACTTTGTATGAAAATTTTATTATTATATACTTTAGGTATCGTTCTAAAAATCTTTACGACGCAACTAAGCAGTTTTTTTAGTCAACATGTTATTTTTTCTATAGAGAATTTTAATTTTGAATTAGCAAAATATCAGATTGTTATATATAAAGGTAGTTATTACAGCATAAAAACTGTCGCTGTCGTATACGATTAAAATATATTACGCTAGTATTAAAAAAATAATGAACTTTGATGACAACACAACGAACACATGTTACAATTATTGACTCAACCATAGAATAATAACTAAAATAAGTTATTATTCTATGGACTCAACAAAAACTTGACAGAACTTCATACTAGTTAAGTTGTCATTACATTTCATCTTTGACAGCTTAACCTTTGATACCACATCAAACAGTTATCCGTGTCAATATAATTGGCTTCCTATAAACATATTAATGGAACTTACAAACAAAAACAGTCAATATGACGGTAATCTTCAAACTTATCTATTAAGACATTGATACGGTTCGAGAATCATCGTAAAAGTGCAGTACATTGCCGCTAATGATCGTTTTTTTATGATACCATAGTGGCACAGCCCCGCAATGTACTTCAACTGACATATTTCTTCGCTTCGTATAAATGTTCCTTTATAAGCAAGTCACGTGATCGTATAATACCAATGTTAGATCCATGATAAATGGTTGTTTTCAGTTCTTGTGAATTGTTTCACACGATATCATTATTGTATGGCGCTAGTTTTTAATTATAATCTAAGAAAAATGGCTGATGCATCCTCAAGTAGCTATCATCAAAAGCAACAAACAAAAGCTGGTTAATTGTTACTTACCGATGTCTTCTTTCTAGCTTCATGTGATATTTCCAAGCATATGCCATGCGGATAAAGTTGAAATTGTAAAATATATTTCGTAAAACTGTCACCACTTATGTATAATTATAGTTTAGGATGTGTCTTTGTCACTGTGTATGTAGGGGTGTTATCATATAAATGTGTTATAAAAATACTATTATTAAAATAAAACTACTTTTTAAACGGATTCTATCGCAGTTTTGATTTTACTCCCCAAATAAACTGCGATAGAATCCGTTTATGTCTAACATTCGCGTAAACCTCGGAAAATAGTCAATGTACTCTTTTAAAGTCGTTAATGTTGTATATAAATAAAGCACTTGATACAAATATAAACTTGTTTTATTATATTTAAACATAAATTATAAAATTATCTGAACTGCGCGTCACGGAGCCGGTGAGAGAGAGAGCACGCGTTCCTGCGTGGCGCGTGACCATAGATTATATAGACAATCAGTTGCGTTCATTTCATACTAACACCCTCTCCTGAACGCAAACCCATTCCATTAGTGAGCTGGCAGTGCTTCGGTCGAGGTAGTCCCTTCGTCAACACATCCGCCAACATGAACTCGGTGCTTATGTACTCCACATGTATCTCTTTGGCAGCAACCTTTTCTTTCACAAAGTTGTAGCGGACATCAATATGCTTGCTGCGAGCATGGTAGATATTTGAGCCTGAAAGACTAATAGCACTTCTATTATCACAGAATATAGTCATAGGTGTACCTGAAAAATGATGACCTATGTCATCATTTAGTTGCTTGAGCCAGATTGCCTCTTGAACAGCTGATGCCAGAGACATATATTCAGCCTCAGTGCTTGACAACGCCACTGTGGCTTGTTTTCTTGAGTTCCAACTTATACATGCACCCTGAAATATAAATAAATATCCAGTGCAGGATCTTCGATCTATGGTATCGCTGGCCCAATCAGCATCACAATAGCCAACTATGTTTTTGTTATCCGTTTTAAATGTTATTTTCAAATCAATAGTTCCTTTCAAATAACGGAATATTCTCTTGACAGCAATCCAATGTTGCATTGTTGGGTTGTTGTTAAATCTACTAACTGTATTAACAGCATAGGTTATATCAGGCCGTGTACCTTGCGACAAATACAAAAGACATCCCACAGCTTCTTGATAAGGTACATTTTTTAATACTTCAGTTTCATTTTCAGCCTTCTTTAACTGAGTTCCAGCTTCAAACGGAGTTGGTACAGGCTTACAATCATACATGTTGAATCTATGTAAAATTTTCTCTATGTACAATGTTTGATCCAATGATATTGTATCTAAATCATTATTTTGTTTTATTTTGAAGCCAATACATTGTCTGGCTATACCAAGGTCCTTCATTTTGAAATTTTCTTTTAATTTTTCTCTGACAAATGATGCTGTATTTTCATTATTAAACATGTAGAGCAAATCGTCGACATACACTGCTATAAACAGTACATCTTGTTCATTAACAATTCTATAATAGACACAAGGATCCACTGATGATCGCTTCAATCCTATGTCAATAAGTGCAGCATTAAGTTTTATATTCCATTGTCGGCTGGCTTGTTTCAGTCCATACAATGCTTTGTTAAGCCGACATACTTTATTTTGTATTTCATAACAGGGTGGCAATGACATGTAAATTTCTTCATCTACAACGCCTTGTAAAAATGCTGAGATAGCATCCATTTGATGAATTTTTAATTTATACTTTGCTGCTAAGCCAATCAAATATCGGATTGATGAATAGCGTACAACTGGAGCATAAACTTCATTGTAGTCAACACCTTTTGTTTGTTTAAATCCTTTTATGACGAGGCGAGCTTTGTATTGTGTAATGTTTCCAACATCATCTCTTTTTGTTTTAAAAACCCATTTGCAGGGAATTACCTTTTTACCAGCAGGTGGATCTATGACACTCCAGGTACTATTTTCAATTAAAGATTTATATTCTATTTCCATGGCTTGCTTCCACAATTCAGAATTTTCACAGTTAAGTGCTTCAGTGTGATCTTGTGGGTCGTCATCCAATAAACTCATAGCAGATTCTGAATTAATGCATAAAAAAGACTTTGGATCTGAATTGTTGCTGTGTACTTCTCCTGTTCGTCTCTGTGAGTCTTGACGAGGTCTAAGATTCATATGATACATTTCAGGAGATCTGGTACTGATATTTGATGAACCTGTAGGTATGTATGTCTCATCATTAGGGTCATCATAACAACTTGAACCATCAGAGTCTGATTCAGAATTGAGCTCTTCATTATGTATTTGATTTTTGTCAGTTTCAAAATATACTGTGCAATCATTCTCTTCACTGCAGTTGTAAGATTTGCGTGTCAATGTTTTTAAATTTTTCTCTTCTATTAATTCCTCACACTTTTTATTGGTGGTTCCTGTACAACTGTTGTTTTTAATTATTTTATTTTGATTGACAGTTTCTTCTAAAAATACTACATCTCTACTCATTGTTAGTTGCTTGGTTTTCGTATCTATAAAGCGATATCCTTTACTGCATTCGCTATAACCAATAAATGTTAACTTACGAGACTTAGCATCTAATTTATAACGCTTTTCTTTAGGAATATGTACCATTGCTTGGCAACCAAAAACTTTCATATGACTCAGGTCAGGCTTGGATCCAGTCCATCGTTCCTCAGGGGTGATATCAGACAGTGAGCGAGTTGGAGAGCGATTAATGATATAGGCAGCAGTTGCTATCGCTTCTCCCCAGTACTCCTTCTCCAAGTGACTGGTTCTCCATCGGTCCACATAAGTCTGTGTGGATAAGCTCTAGCAAACTTGTTGCCCGGGAGCCTTCGTTTTTGAATGGTTGCCTGGTTTGTTTTGCCTCCAGACAAGATGTACATATATAGTCTTCATCTTGTTGACGCAACTTCACACCAAGAGTACAAACTGGAATCTGAATACAGTCAGGTTTTCCTGTAAACTTATTTGGTACCTGGATATTTACAGTGCCACAGCTTTGCACGGTGAGGACTTTGTTGTCTGCGATCCTGATGCTTTGTACAGGCGGTGCAGTTTCATTTTCTAGCCAATCACGATTCATTGTCATGTGGGCTGAAGCTCCGGAATCCACATACCAACTGTTATCTGTATTATTCACAGATCCAGCTGAAAAAGCTGCGACAAACCCATTTTTGGTATCCTTGTCTTCTTTGTTTTTATTCTTAAACCAACATTGTTTGCTCATATGCCCATATTTATTACAATTAAAACAACGGGGGCCTTTTGGTTTTACTGAGTGACTGTCTTTATGTTGAGTATTGTGTATGAATTTCTTAGACTTTGCATAAAAAGCGGTAGTTTCTGATATTGTTTTCACTTCTTGTATTAGCTTTGTTTTTTATCATATCAGCACTAATTTTGATGCCTGAGCTTTCTATACCCATAATCATAGGTTTATATTCATCTGACAACCCGGCCAACATTAGAGTCCCGAGCCACTCATCATTCACATTAAATCCTATCCCTCTCAATTTATGTGCTGTTGACATCAGTTTGTTAATATATTCTTCTATATTTGTACTAGATTCTAGATTGGTCGTAATCAAATCTCTTAGAAGCCCTACTTTACGGAGCAGACCACTGTCTTCAAATGCTTTTAATAAATTGTCCCATACCTGTTTTGCTGTTTTTGCATCTTGTACATGAACGTATAATTGTGGATCTATCAACAAAATTAGCTTTGTTCTTGCCTTAGTATCCTTTTTTGAATCACAAGCATCGGACTGTATACATTCCCATAGATCCTCATGTAGCAAATATGCTTCCATCGCAAATTTCCAAGTAGAAAAATTATCTCTTCCAGTCAATTTCTGTATTGTTAATGTGTTTAAAGCCATTTTGTAGCGTTTCTAACACAAAACTGAAAAATAAAAATTTTTTCGCGGTACTTTTTACTTGAGGTGACGCCTCACTTTTTCAAAGAACTTTTATAAACTTTTATTACGGCTTTATTTTCCTAAATTATATCAGGCAGGGACGGCCCATAACC
The DNA here is from genome assembly GCA_950381575.1 of Plusia festucae. Lineage (NCBI taxonomy): Eukaryota > Metazoa > Arthropoda > Insecta > Lepidoptera > Noctuidae > Plusia > Plusia festucae. Next base: position 12,663,969 of record OX494434.1, read on the forward strand.
TGTTGTATATAAATAAAGCACTTGATACAAATATAAACTTGTTTTATTATATTTAAACATAAATTATAAAATTATCTGAACTGCGCGTCACGGAGCCGGTGAGAGAGAGAGCACGCGTTCCTGCGTGGCGCGTGACCATAGATTATATAGACAATCAGTTGCGTTCATTTCATACTAACAGTTAATAAAGTAGGTTTTAATTCGTCACCACCACGCCACACATTCCAGTGACAGAGATGGCACGAGACTTAAAGATGAATAAATTGCTATTGAATATTCAACTACGGTACAATTTATTATGTCAAACCATACAAAAAAAAAACGACTAATAATAATAATAATAAGGATCCTCAGAAACCATCCAACATATAACTGGGGCATGTAGAGCAATAGTCCAGACTGATTACAAACACCGACATGATCAAGTGGCAGCAATTATCCATCAAAATCTAGCTTTCAAATATAACCTCATTAGAGAAAAAACAGCTTACTATAAATACACCCCCCAGGCCGTTATTGATAATGTAGACTACAAAATTTACTGGGATAGAACAATACTAACAGACAGAACAGTGCATCATAATCGGCCAGATATAACTCTACATGATAAAAAGAATGCCACAGTATATTTGATAGACATAGCTGTCCCTAACACACATAATCTCTCATCCACACATACAGAAAAACTTACGAAATACATAGATTTAGCCACTGAACTAAAAACTCAATGGAAAGTCAAAACAGTTAAAACTATTCCTATAGTACTATCTTCTACCGGTATCATACCTATTACACTACACACAAGCCTAAAATTGTTAGATCTGCATTCATTAACATACATTCTTCTTCAAAAAGCGACCATCCTTAACACGTGCAGAATTGTTAGGAAATTTCTGTCTACAGATTAAATCACGTCAGTCAGCTCTCGTGCTTGGCTGAGGCCCGCATGAGAGTGCAGAATTCACCCCCTTGCGGGAGAAACAAAAATGTTTAAAAAAAAATAATAATAATAATACCAACTAATTCTCCCTTTTCTTTTACAGATTATTACTCCCACAACCAGGAGTACCAGAAATACGCCTCCAGCATGGGGGTTTCGGAGCCCCCAAAAGACGACTCTCCGCGAACCACTCCAGACCTGTCCAGATCCGACCAGTCACCGTCACAGCCCCCTCCAGGGTCCGCAGACAGTGATGATGCAGACGAGTTCGCGCCGAAGAGGAAGCAGAGGAGGTACCGGACCACCTTCACCAGCTTCCAGCTTGAGGAACTGGAGAAGGCGTTTTCAAGGACGCATTATCCTGATGTATTTACGAGGTGAGTGGAATGAAATGATGTGTAAGGTTCTTGCTATTGAATGCAACCCCTGAATGAGTTAATTTGAATACTAATGGACAAAAAAATACAAATTGTTATGCAATAGGTGTTTCTCTTGCCCGGGTTTTTGGGGTAAGAGAAACTGACGGCATAATTTAGACGATCTAATTCGATAAATTTGGTACCTATTCGTTAATTCCAATGTATATAATCCAATACAACCTTCTCATTAATTTTGAGTTATTATCGCACGTAACTAAAAGGCATAAAAATATCCCACTACTGGGCACAGGCATCTTCCCCTATAGAGAAGGAATGAGCATTGATCACCATGCTTGCTCATTGCGGGTTGGCTATTTCAGATTCCATTTATTTAGAATCCAGGTTTCGTCACGATGTTTTCCTTCACCGTTTGTCAATGGTGCCTTAGAATAATTAAGCCGGGGTTCGAACCTGCAACCATGTGCATAAGAATCCAGTCATTGAACCGCTATACCACCGCAAAAATTACACATAGTATACTCTTAATCCAATTAAGTGTTGATGAGTATCACAAACGTAAGCGACTTACACTTATCAATAAAGTAATCCCTCTTCAATTTCGTAACTGGATTATGGAGATTAACTAGTTATATAGCTTAACTAGTATTATGTAAAATTAATTACTGCAATAATGTTGATCCATCCTGTAAATAACATTTTATCTTCTACATATAAACGTTTACGTAAACGCCATTGTTTTAAAAGCTATAAAAAGATTGAAGACTTGTGTTGTTTTTATTATTATTTTATTTTCATTTTATTTTAATGTTATTTTATTTTTATTTTATTGAATACATATTTGCACTGGTGTACAAAGGAGGACCCAATGCCAGCATTACCTGCCAGTCAACCTTAGGGTTGCGAAGAGATAAAACGTGGTAGATGCATAATTTGTTTGTGTCAATAGAAGAGATACTGAAATACGCATTTATATGGATTGTGGACTTCAGAAAGCGAAATACTGTGTTTAGTTGAATCTGGCGAGACTGGAAAAGGCTCGGCAGAAGAAATCTTTGAATAGAAAATATTTTATGACAAACGCACTTTTAGTTTATCTCTTCTTAGGCCCAGTTTTTTAATCCCGAGTTAACTCAACTAATGATTTGATCATCAATTGTTGGGCTACCAAATGATCAAAATAGTTGTAGAGTTAATTATTTAACCATTTGTATGAATAAACGCTTTCTACCGAAGTTTGTAACCATTACTTAGCATATTTAACCATAAGTTGATTTAACTCGAGACCAAAAAACTGGGCCTAAGTCTTGATATTTGGAAATTCAATAAATTATATCTTCTTCTTTGCCAAGCTATGTTGGGGACTTAGTATTCAGCTGAATATATTTTTCATGAAGCAAATGCCTGACCCACAAAACCAATTTATATATAAACGGGGTACCATAGCAAGGCTGGTTGTCTGAATTATAACGTATTTTAATAAATATTGAAATTAATATTAAAACAATATGTTTTATTGTTTCAGAGAAGAGCTTGCAATGAAAATTGGACTAACGGAAGCTCGAATACAGGTAACTAACTTATAAGTAGTTGAAAGTATATATTTAGTATACCTAAGAAGTAGCATTATGAAAGTAATTTAATTAACACTAAATTCGACAATATATAGTAGGATTCACCTCTCTCCTTTTCATTCACGGACGCTACTAAGACGGCGCCATATGTGAAGAAAATAAATTATTATAATCCTATTAAATGACTCTTTTGGACACAAACATGTGTAAAACAATAATACAAGGTTTAATGCCCGAATTTAATTTACTATTATCAGTTTTATTAATGCTTTTAAAAAATATACATATTTACTAAAAAAAACAGGTTTCGTGTTTGTGCTTCGATTATTGACATTTTATTGCTAATTTTACAACATATTAATTTGGTCTCATACATTTATAATTTAAGACGTATACTATTTCTTTGCATAATTAAAATACATATTAATTTACAATACTGTTACTTAAGTATACAACGAAATGTATTGCAATTTATTCTCAAACGAATCAAAGTCAATAAAATATGTTTTTATCTTGAAACACGAATAAATTACATTAAAATATAATTAAAATACCGATATATAATATAAAACAAATTCCCCCACCGTGTTTGTCTGTCTGTCTGAACACGATAAGACGTTCACTGGTTTTCTACAATGGACAGAGTGATTCAAGAGGAAGGTACTTGTGTATTAACAGCCGGGCGAAGCCGGGGCGCGTCCACTAGTTAATAACAAAAATAAATCTCGCTAAGTCTAACTTGAAGGTTTAGCACTTAACTACTGACCCAACCAGGTCAAATGAACGCCATTTAATTAATCAGTAAATACTAATTACTCATAGATTTAGTGTTATCAATACTCCTTGCTGAAGTATATTCTAAAACTCGTTTTGCGTCACACCTGCACTAAGGAGGTTGAACAAGTTGCTTATGACTAGAGTGTATATTAATCTGCGATTATTTAATTACCAGGGGCCTTATTCAGTAAAGCCTAAGTCCAAGCGGTTTACGTTCAGTGTAGGGTTGAAAGAGGCTACGACCTCGGACCACCTTGAGGTTGGGCCTGCGGGTGACAAGGAGGGCAACCCGTCACCCGATCAGCTGACAGGCCACGAAAGATACGAACGAAAGGTCCTACGCGTTTGTCTTCGGGAGAAGTGAGGGGTGGACAGTTTACACCCATCCCTTTGTAAGGGGTCCTCTGAGGACCGAGGCCTACTGGAGCTGCGTTGAGAGTGCACAAAGTGAACCCGCGGCTCCAGCAAAGGCAATGATGGGACCAGGGTGGTTTTAGTCGGTGTAAGTCCAACATATCCCCACGCCATGCCTTAGGCGTGGGTCGAAGTCACAAGCTTTTCACCCCGACAAAAAAAAGGGTTAAAAAACGACTTACTTTTAAGTAAAAAAATCAGTTAACTGGTCTAAAACGTATACACTAACACTACCGGGTGACTATCATAAAAACAGAACATAAAAAAGTTTGGCGACCCGGGATTCTTGAACTATAATCTGCGTTATGCCATGTTATCTTTTGTTTGGACTTATAGAATAACTTCCCTGCTAAGTGAACTTGTACCATGATGTTTTAAGTTTGCTTGTATCTTTATGAGTTGTACTTGGTTAAGGTCTTAAGCCGGCTAGACTAAGAAACCGTAAGCCTTTGTGTTTGTTTGTTTTTCTGTGTGTGTGTATAAACATATTTTAGAACGGAATAGATTTTTAAAGAGCCTACCTACTGAGGACTCGGTACATACATAATTCAGCTTCAACATTGCTTCTGGTATGAGTGTTACATATTAAAAGACAGTTGCATAATTTGTTTATGGCATTTGTTCCGTCGCTTTAATAAGGCAGCAAGATAGACAAAAAGACACAAAATGTGTGCCGTTTTGGTGCAAATAATGTATTTTATCGTATTGATATCAATAGCTACTACATACTTTAGTTTACTTACTTTACTTTATTTATAATCAAGTAATGGAATACTTTATTCATCATTTTTCAAGTAAATAGATTGAATATTACATAAATCGCATCAATCTGTACAATTCCTTACTTAACGGTGTATTAGTCTTAATACCTGACTCAAAGGACCTGTCAGGCAACCTTCAATCAGTCCAGACCGAATCGAATGAGACACAGAAACAGCCAGTGATAACTATAATAAACTACGTTCGACATGGAGTGACGAAACTAACTGTGCTCAATTTGGATGTGGCATTTTGAAGTACATGGTGATTCGTATATATTTTTATTCGAACTTTGCTCAATATTGATACTAATAGTTCAATCGATTTGATAGTTCTAACGTGAAGAGATGTGCTTTCTTTTCGGTTTAGTTTAGCTAATGATTGTTTTTGACAAACAAACAAAAACACTTTGAGATAACTTTCAATGTTTTCAGGCTGGTTAATAAAAAAAAATATCAGGTAAAGTATAGGGGTATCGGTCATAAAATATGGAATATACTACAATCCAGTGTAGTCTGAAACTAATCAGCTGATCTTGAAAAATGCGCATAGCTAAACTGTTTATAACATTTAATAAAAACAATATAAAAAACAGGCTAGAAGTTTTGCTTGTTATTCTAAGGCATATAAACTAAATTCATTTTTTTCATACCATCACACAGGCAAAAAAAATAGAATTTGTGAGCGAAAGATATTAAACAGGATTTTAAAGTAATTTGCTTATCATAATGGTGACATCCAATTTGTTTTTTTTTCTAGGCTGTTATTTATTTTTATATGGTTGTAAATAATTCATTTAAGCAAACTTTTACCTAAGCTTAGGTATCAATGCGCTAAATAAATTTTGATAGGTTTTATAAAAATATATTTTTTTAATCATTGTTGTTTTTTTTACTTCTCCCTATCACCGAAAAAAGTTACTTAGTTAAATGGTTTATTAAAACCATAATTTCTTCATGTTTATAACATTTATAACTTCAACATTCACATCTGTTATCACCTTCTGAGTTCTGTCATTGACTCGTCACCCATGATCACTTAATATACTTCATTAATTCAATATTTACACGTGTTTGAATTTATTATGAGTTTCCTTATAAAAACTTCAATTAGTTCCATAAATAACGATTTACGTACAAATTGTTAATTAAACAATTGACGCAGGTGGGTTAATACAACAACATATCTTTGGAAAAGACTAGACGATGTCAAACAATATCAATTAAATTAAAAATAAAAATACATGCTCATTCAAGTAACTGTTTGTTAAAATACTTGCTATCACTTTTTCTATTTTACGCTATAATCTTTCTCAAGATACATATTACAATAGTAATTACCATAAACAATTGATGTTTTATACTAAACCTTGTTAAAACATTAAAATAATTATTCAATTATACATACCTATACCTCTAAATTAATAGATTAATTCATATTCTCGCTGTTATGTTAACTTCAATTATAGATGTAGATTATTTAATTATTTTATATGAATAAATGTTTATTTATTAATTATCAAGATACAAAATGCCTGCTTGTTAAACACACACTAAAAGGTTTGCCCCCGCAGTGCGATAGACTTACTTTTTATTTTATTACTTTTTACAGTGTCGTTTGAATACAAATCTATTTATTATACCGTGGTGATAGAAAACAAAAAGATTTCACGCATGTGTCTGACGTTGTTAATGAGTTTTTAATAGGTATTTACTTAATAAGCATTAAATAAAACTATCTGTATTAGTGGTGATCGAAGAGCGGACTAGCTTAAAAAACACAAAGTTGAAGGATAATGCTATTTTTTTAATGTATCTTACTAAATTCTTCAAAAACTCTTAGTATGTATATTAAGCGCAAATGTAAAGTTAAAAGAATATTTTTGTTTTTAATAATCTAAACATTATACTTATCAAACTTGCTAAACATTGGATCTACGAGCCGAATGTACTGAAATATTTTTAGCTCCAATCGTTTATGTGGCTAAAAAGCTATATATCATCACGGTACTAGGCTTGAAAGACGAGTAAAAAGGCGGCAAACTGCGGATCAAAGTCAATTAAACTACCTTTAATTATAATTCACATAAAAAGTAGATTTAATGATACTTAACTATATTAACCAGCACTTAGAGCTAACCTTTGGTCGTATTAACATAACTTTTTACAAAAAATATTTAAGTTTTTCAATAAAACATACCGCCACAAACCAGAAAAAAGAAGCAACAAGAGACATGTAACCGACCTACCGAATTATAACAAAAAAACTATGCAGGTGATAAGATCATTTTAATTTTTTTTTAAACCGAAGCTAGATTTGATACTCTTCATGTTAATAGGTAGCTCTTGGCTTACAATAACCTTTTGCTTAATTTCAGAAACTTCGGCTTTATTTTATTCTGTTCTATATACCGCATCTATTTCTAAGATCTTCGGTGATCGTTGTTGCCCGCAATCTTTTAATAACATGGAGAGCCCCATACTTATTTGTCGCAATGTTTTATTTGCGCACAATCTATGCTATTCCTCGAATACAAATTAGTGTTGCAAGGTAAAATAATCGAATTATACAATGCATTGCTATTATTCGAATTATGAAACAAGAGCTCTCATGTTAAAAAAAGCAAATTGTACTATTTTTTTAAGTTTATATTTTTTTGCATAAAAGTATGAAATTACGTTTTAATAATAGGCCAATTTATTTTTAGGGTTCAGTAACTCGTACAGTCTGTCTATCCGTCCGTCCTTCTGTCCGTCAAGATCCTTTATCTCGGGATTGCTTGGAGATATCGAGTAAAAATAACCACATAATTAAACTTAAGTCTCTTAAAGCTAAAAATCAAGCTTCTAAGTCAAAATGAAAAAAGATATGGCCACTTACACGGTAAAAAAACGTCTATTTCGTTCACCTTTCACCGTTCACCTAGGTCCTAGAAGTTTGAAATCTGGCAACTTAGCAACTTATACTACAAGTAGATACAGTAAAAAAATCTGAAAACATTTTTTTTTCTTTTTAGAAAGATGCAATCTGGGTCGCACTTTACTAGTAATCTTGTTAACCCCTCGTGCTAAGCTAAGATGCTTGTGTTACGAGTGGGTTCACGTCACGTTGTATAATGGGTGGGATTCGAACCCGCAACCACATGATCGCAAGTCCAACGCCTTAGCCATTAGGCTATCGCCGCTTCAAAAAACATTATTGCAATTAAATCGTAAAAAAAAAATAGTCTTTTTTTGAAACCCTCGGCGGCGAGTGCGACTCATACTTGTCCGGTTTTTTTAGCTTAAAAACGCCTCGACTCATTTTGACAAGTAACAAGTGAATTTAATAATGTTTTTATGTTCTACAAATTAAAGCATCTTGCAATGTGTCTATTATTTGACAGCTGCATTGCGATGCTTGTGATGTGATCTTAATAATTGCTGAACACAAAATAATTGAATTAAATTGAAACACAAAAGTCTCTTCTAAGAAGAATTGTCAACCAATTAGTTACAAAAGATGTCTATTTAATTTTATAGTGAAGTAATGTTAAATTGTAGTTAGAATGCTATTTTAAGTTTATTTTAAGTTCCTAGCACACGCATCTGCCTGAAATAACAAACATGCACGTACCTACTTATTTAAATTAATAAATGTTAACGTAAATTAACTTCAACACGTACTCAAAAACATATCTGTCGCTACTTAACATGATAATGTGAAAGAGTCGGCATGAGACTTAATGACGCCTTCAAATCCTGATTGCCGTTTTTTATTCGGCCAATTGTTATACAATTGCTTCCTCTAGTTCAAATGTATAACACGAGAAACGTATTGCTTAGTCACTTGGTCATGTGTGTATTTTCCGGTCTGCGGTCTGCACTACATTACTACAAATATAGGAAGGAACGCAAAACGAATCAGATATTTTTAAGAAGCAAACCAGCTAAAACCACAGTAACACAAATAATATTATCTAAGGCTAAAATTCAATAAATTGAGTCTCAAGCAATTGCATAAAAATAACCTTATGAAACAGGCGTAACGCAATTAACAAATTTATTAATTTAGGGAATTTGAATAAGGAAACCCTTAATCGAATTCCTTCCTTTTGATACTGACTTCTCAATTTTGCTGTCGACTGTATTACAGTTCTACAATAAAAAATATAAATATGTGTAATTTGAATCGCAAGTTACTTACCTGTACCCCTTTATTTATAACGATGAGTAATGAACGACCCCATTACATAGTCCAAGTACCAATCTTCCCATAAAGCCGTAATTGGCCCAAGAACCTCAAACGGTGGCATTGAAAACCTCACCCAAAGTGGCGACATCTATGCGTACACTTAACTTGATACGCCAGCCATTACATATTACTCCGGTCACCAGATCAAAAAGCTACCATCCATTTAACTAATAGGTGCGTATTTTTCAAACCCTTGTTTATTAAATGAGGTCATTAGCAATTTTCTTGTATTATTACCAGCTGATTCGATCATGACGCGAGCGGCGGCTAAAATTGCGCTTCACAAAAAGACGATCAAATTATACATGCAGAATTATACTAACGACTCAGATTAGGCAGCCCGCGAAAGCTTTAGAATATTAGCTAATGTTTTTAAAAACTACTTAATAATAATAAATTTAGCATTAGCACGTGGGCGGATGAAGTGTTAGATTTATAAAACATTAGTGTGAACCGGATGAGATAAGGGGATCAGGTTTTAAGGCCTTTTTTAATGCTACTGTCTTGGCACGAGCTGATCGCAGCTGGAAGTGGAAAGTTAAGTGCTATTGTTGTTTCGGCTGTAGTTAATGCAGCTGGCAATTCACAACAATGCTTAAGTATGTCATTAAATAACACGATCATTATTGCTGTATTGTTGGTTTAATTATAGGTTGTTTTAATATGTAGTGAGGGCCCCTCGTCACGTCTCTAGGTGCGTGGTGTTTCGTCTTGAAGCGCAGTCTTAGCGCTCCTGGTGCCTCGATCGCAGCGCCCGGTCGGCCGACGTGGTCATTACCTTAATGCGCGACTCTGTTAAGCTATTAAACACGGCACCTGGGACGCAGTCGGTGCCTTTTTGCGCCCACTGCACCCGCATGCCGTCAGCCTTCCCGCCACCAATTACAACATTTATAAATTCGCGGCCTCGACGCCGTATGAAGTCATATCCGTAATGGCCATTGTAAACTTAATAGATCATAACTCCACACGCAAATTCCAACTCTAACCACCCGTTCAATAAAGCTCGTTATTCCATACAGCAGCCCACCGTAAACATAAAACGTTTCTTGTTTATCACAGCATCCGCTAAAACCGCATCGACATTTACAGAAACGCGTTTAATTTTTTACTATACACCATTTATCATAAGTGAATTAATTTAAATTGCCATAAAAATAACAGTTTACATAATGGCTGTACGGTTCGTGACGATTTTTTTCATGTACCAACATTTTTGTACGTGAATAAATATTTCATGCTATGATAATCGACCTTTTACAGAAGTATTGAATTGTAACCTTTTTGTTGATAAAAGTAAGATTTTTGTTGCAATAAAATATGATAGCTGTCAGTTTGAATGGTACAATTAAAATTTAATAACACCGTTGGGTATAATTCTACAAATGTTAGTTGATAGTATCGATAGAGACATAATATTATCCAGGCTTAGACATTGAATGGGCAATAAATCTAGCGAGGCTCGCGACAGGCAGCTTATATCTCTATATTTATTAAATGGCTCTATTTATTTGATATTGCGAACACATTTACCGTGGTTCCTTCTCAAACGGAGATACAAACTTATATTTGCTGGTTGTAAAACTAGAAACTAACGTCTAATGTGGCGAATACGATCAAAATGTCAGCTACCTAGCGTCGCGCGTCGCTGCAACAACTTTGTACTGTCTGCTATGGAAAGGTCCGAACACAATTAAGGAATGTTATTTTTTTTCCATTTTGACACAATTTCCTTGTGTGACTCTAACTTATGCCGCATGCCACAGTTTTTCGTCCCGGGCCGGCACATAAATAATTATAAAAGACATCTGACGAAAATATGAAATAAACATGAGTTTGTTGAACAATAATTTATTGTTGTTATAATATAATAAATATCTGTTTGTGCTGCCATATTTTATGACACGTTTGTCAGAACTTACAATGTAAGAGACGGTTAAAGGTCTGTTAAAAATGTTTTATTACATCCAAATATAAAGACATTCAATAAATTGAATTAATTGAATGATTTCATTGATTTCGTAATGGTCTTGTTCCTAAAATGTAACTTAAATCGTATTATATTTAATTAACGACGCAACGAAAAATTAAACTAAATTCAAATCTAAATAATTAGTCCTTGCCGATGTATGTTTCGATATACGTTCTCCATAATTATTACTAAATTGAAATTGATTTTAGTCTAACGAAATTGTCAGGTAATTTTCTTTTTTTCTTACTCGGCGCTCTTCTGCTGTTTTAAATCTAATTTAGCCTCAATGGCCGGAACATAATTGAAGAAAGTTTAGCAGTAATGCGGATTGTTTTAGTTTTGTAATTATGTTATGTAAGAGAATTGAAAACGTTTTACACCTGTTAGTGAATGTAACCGTGCGTGGTTAACAAAGGAGAATTAAGAACGTAGTTAAAGATAATTAACGAAATGATATAGAAGTAAGTTACTATAATTGCGTGCGTTCTGTGTGTTGTGATAGGAATTAGTTTCGGTTGAAAGTGAGTCACACACTCTACAACTACATGTTATGTTGTTAACAGACTTATTAAACTCTTCCAGTAATTTTACATAATCCTTACATCGATATTTGTACACTGAGCTGTTTGTGTGTTTTTAAACTTTTATTTTAAAAACAAAAAATGAATTAGAGACAAAATGATAGGTATTCGAGTACTTTAAATGAAAAATTTCGTTTTATATTCAAATTTCTTTCATAGTTTTTTATTATGATTTATAATTAAGACCAAAAAAATAATAACAGAACTTAGTATTTACGATACAATTTAAAAAACACTGTTTATTTATATTCCATAATAAAATTATATCATGCTGCCGTTACACCGAAACACTAAAAACAAATGTCTGTCAACCATTCTCACCGTATCTTCTTTTCCAGGTATGGTTCCAGAACCGTCGCGCAAAATGGCGGAAGCAGGAGAAGGTGGGTCCTCAAGCACACCCCTACAATCCGTACCTTGGAGGGGCGGGGGGAGCGCCCCCTCCTTCCGTCGTCGCCTCCATGCCGAACCCTTTCTCACAATTGGGTTTCGGCTTTCGAAAACCCTTCGATACGAATGCGTTAGCATCGTTTAGGTGAGTGAAATTTGTTTTTATTATTTATTTGACAATTGATACCTAAATCAAAATATACTGGACTATAAATGCGCCTCGGCCTCTTCCTATATAGAGACGGAACGAGCATTGATCTTTTCTATTTATTTTCTTTAAAATTAATTTAGTGACGGGTCCACCCGTCACGGCTTCGCCACGTTTATTATACATATAAGCCTTCCTTTTAAATCACTCTACCTATTAAAACAAACCGTATCTAATACGTCGCGTAGTACACATACATAGGGACAGGCAGACAGCGGGGAGCAACTTTGCTATATTATACTATTGTGTACACCGAAAAATAATGTAACAATTTAATAACATGAGTCACAAGGCATCAAAGTCTAAGTCTAAGTTTAATTTTGTTGGAATTCTCCCCTTAAAAGGCTTTCGTTCTGAATATGGTAATTTCCCTTCTTTAAGGGATGTTTTAGTTTAACCACACCATAATTTGTAATTAAGATGCTGCCTTTATTATAATTCTTAGAGCATTTTCTCTAAAAAACGATGCACAGATAAAAGTATTTAATTTTATATATATCATAGTAACCATGTACTTCTTGCTACCACTGCTCCCACCGTAATAATCCGAAAACTTATATACTTACTAGTATAATGAATATATTTTTTTCTTGTCTACAGATACGCAGGAGCCCCAGTTCTTGGCGGCCAATACCTCGGCGCGCCGCTTCCTCGTCCACCCCTCTTCAGCGCTCCTCTCTACACCTCCAACCCCCCCTTTCATTCCCTACTAGCTGGCCTGGCTGCGCCACCCCGGCAGTCACCAGACCCACCCCCAGTATCACCCCCCATCTCACCAGGCAGTGAATCACCCCCCACACAACCCACAGCACCAGAGATAGAAAGACGGAGCTCCAGTATTGCTGCCCTAAGAATGGCAGCCAGAGAACATGAATTAAGACTAGAAATATTGAGGCAAAGACATCATACCGACTTGATCAGTTGAGCAGTGTTGTTTCTGAGAACCTCAATCCGGTTTCGTAATTGAAGCTTGACCCGTTGAAGGTTGGCAACATTGGGAGAATGATGAGTTGCCGTTACTTATTTCTAATTTCGGGATTCAGGTTGATTGTAACCTTATTTCTAAATTGTTAGGTAAAAAAACAATTGGATTTTTAATTAACGAACAATTCACGACATTAAATTCTCTGTACCATTTTAATCGAGATCAGCTGATCAATTTTTTCTTTTGTTTTCCAGCTTGATGACATATGATTTGGGAACTTTTGTCGTAGCCTTGCATTCGAGGCGTACATAAAAGTAATACAATTAAACAAAATAATAAATATTTGAGCAATCAACTTGAAATTTTAACGAGATAATGAGAGCCTCTTGTACATCTTAATTATAATTAAATACTTTTCTGTTATGAGAGATAATGACAAAAAGAACATAATTTAATGAAACGAATTATATAATTCATGGCATACTTTGTCAAATATATCTTTTGTAAAATAATTATAAACGACTTGCTCTACTATGTTTGGCAGTAATGCCGTGTAAGATAACTATTTTAGTAAATATTAGTACTTATACGTTAAATATAGGTTTCCTGTAGTTATTAACTTCGATTCCGTCCATCTATAGGCCTTATTGTTATTTATTGTAGCCGATAAGTACTTACTATTTTAAGTTTTTTTAAGTGATGTATGTATAGCAATTTCTCTAAGCCTTTATTGTGCCTTTACTAAAAGAAAAGTATTAAAACAATTCTGTATAGATAAACGCTAAAATGTGTGGACAATAAACGAGTTTCTATACCAGTAATTAATTCGTGATATAATATTAATTTTGAACTTATGATTGTATGAATCACCAATGTAATGCAATATTTATTTATTCTGCAATTTAATTAACGTATTCTAATGTCAAAATGGGTTGAGGATTATTAAAATTTGACAAAAAATACAAACTGTAATAAAAAAGACTTTAAAAATCTTCTTGCGTCGGTGGCAAACAAAAAAAACTCTTCTGATTTTTTGAATATAGAGGAATTGTTTAACATTACGGTTTGGTGTTACTGGCCATTTTAATGAACAGTTTAAAATAATAAAAAGGTTTTCAAGGTTTTAAAAAGAGTTTGTTACAATAAGTTGCACCAAAGAGGATTGAATGTAAACTTTTTGGTTGAAAAGAAAATGTTAATGTTGCACAAACCAGTGTTTCGCTTTTACAGTTTGAAAGAAAAACAAATCATTATGGAATATCTTGTATAAATAAAAGAGTATTGAATCTTTTTGCTGTTTTTTTTTTTTTTTTCTATACTACTGCGACTTGTTATTTTATGGGCGTAGAACTATAACGCCGATATCAGAAGGTATTAATTGAAGTATATGAAAAGTCAAATTCTATCATAAAACTATTGATTTCAATTACAGCAATCAGTACAAAATAATGCATTAAAAGTAAAAGAAAGAAGAAGAAAGAAATAAACTGTTGTATCTACATAAAAGTTTTGAATAATGTACTCGACGAAATCGAAACTCAAACCAAAGCAGCAATTACGACGCGTATTTTAGTAGTGCCAATATCGATCAAACAGACAAACAGACAAGGCCCGATCGAACTAAACGCTTATTCGTTAAGAGAAATAAACGTTCGCCTTTCAACATTCTCAACCATCAATCAATACCTTATTACATGTCATAAGTTGAAAAATATGGCAGCTAACCGTTTGAGGGTCGGGTCATTCATCACGAGCACAACAATGCCGCACATTAATTACATAATCGAATTTAATTAAAATGTAATTCAATAACATGCAATTACATTGGATATCGTCGTGGGTAGTTCGGTGCGTGGGACGTATCCGATTGGCTCATGATTAACTATTAATCTAAAATTCAATTAACTCATGATTTACCATCGTTTGATTGAAAGAAAGCCGTGACTCACGTTTAATAGTTTTTAAATTTCAACGGAAATTTTAATGGTGGCTCTATGAATGTTGACTAGAAACTCTATGTTCTGTGAATCGATCCCTAATTGCAAAGCAATCGTAGTTGAAAACGTTTAGTATGCAAATGCCACTTCCTGTTGCTATTGAATGCAGCTTAGAGAAAATTTATTGCATCTTCATCAAGTTTGAGTACAATAGAATTAAATTTAGAATACGACTGTGTTAGGTACTCACTTACAAACAGTAATAATATAACAATATATATCTAGACCGCAGATATTATGGAAACCATAAACTAATACATTTAAAAGAAACAATATAAAAAGTTTCTACTTGTAGTAGACCATAAACAATGCCACACATACAGTGACATGATTATTTTTTAAATATACCTAAATCAGAAAATACAACCTGTTCGCAGATTCACTGCTTTATTACATAGAGGGACTTGGGATGAATTATAAATATTAATATAATGCAATAGTTTCTTGATTTTAACTACTTCTTCGGTACGTACTCACGTAACAAGTTGGGTGTTTGTGTGACGTTGATTCATAATAATTATGTATGCTACATTCAAATCACATGCAAATAAACCGAGCGGTAGATTGCCTCATTTCAGAAAATGTGTCCAATACAGAGAAATGTATCATATTTTAAACTCATAAAATGTAGGTAATTGTTTTGTCAAGTACCTAATAAATTTTATTTTAAGGACAAGGACCATCGTCATAGTAATTAAATACAAATAAATATAAGAGAGTAAAAATATCAGAGTGAATTCGGTAAGTATTCATGAAACTGCAGAAAAGTAAGTTTTAATAAGTACCTAGTTAGTTTTACAATATTTCGTGCTACTAGACATGAATAGTAGACTAGTTATTAATTATATTCAAGGAAATAACAATCTTTCAGCTATTCTATATTTAGATCTATCGCATTCGTTTAATTTACACTTGAAATTTCTTATTACTGTTAAAGGTTAGTAAAATTCTTCATAATAATATATGACCATCCGGCTGTCAAATTGTTCTTTGTTTAAAATACATTATTTTTAATATCCCATTCAGCCAGAATATGAAAGATGCCCAGCATTCTGGAATTTGTATAAAACCTCCGTAGAAACAAAACTTAACAGCCACATAAATAATATTCTACGAGTTCCAAAATCAGATTTAATGAAAAATAAATACAAGTTTGGTTAATTTAATTGTAATCGAATTTTTATCCTCCCAAACTCATCTACACGGGAACGCCTCTCAACAGCCGCTTATAATCAAGGTCTCTGTTATAAGCTGAAGCGATTAAGGGCCACTTATGAAAGGTTAACATTTGGATTTAGATAACATTGCTGATACTATTATTACAATTGCAGGAAGTATTCAATCCACACGACACCACTGGCCAAGAGCAGTCTGCATTATTACTAGAAGATTCTTTAACAATTTAGTAAAATAAATATAGCTAGAATACACATCGCAGACCACATAAATAAGCAGAAACTTAGTCAATATCAAGATTTGTTAAAATCCTTTTTTTCTTAATGTTTTTTGCACGGTTTTTTGGTGAATTCAGTCATTATCTCAATCCATGGAATGAAATAAAAAGATTTCCACAAATCGTGAAACTTTTATAACTTGTACCAGCATACAGTTGCCGTGCAGGGTGGGTCTTCGCCAAATCTAATTATGAATCCACACAAAAAGTAGGAACGTGAACAACATTTTTGTATGTTTTGTGACCTCCTAGAATTTGCGCGTGTGAAACGGGCGTATGAATGTTGTGACAGGTAATTATCATTTTATGAGAGGATTTTAGGAAATAAGAAGTGAGCTTGTTCGTATCTTAATTATAACTCTCATGATTTTATGGGGGTTGAAGTTTTCTTAACTATTTAAGTTAACAACCCTGTCTGCTCTCTGCTGTCAAACGATGAAGTTGCATGTAATATTGTTTAAGCCAGAAAATATAATTGGAATCTGAACGTGCTTACTGTGATTTTTTTATTTCGAAGAACATGGAGAGTAACTTATGTAGTCATTCATATTAGTTTATTTGAAGACCAGAAGCAAACGATCGCTAACAAAGTACCAGGGCAGCAGGCGACGCGGGAGGCGGAATCCCAAGTAATTAAACAAACACGAGATCGGCCGGTCTCGTTAGCCGGACCACGCCTACGTCTAATCAATTCTCATAATTAATCGATACGCCCGATCACGATACCATCGATACTAACATCCGAATATCGATTGCCTACGCATAACGGTAAAGATCGACAAAACTTCATAGTGCACGCTTTGTTTGGAACTAAACAAAGAACTAAAGAATTTGCGCGTGCTACTCGATTAAAATATTCTGACGTCGCGAATGTTACTAATTCGTATCGAATCGTTAACTAAACGATGGGTGATTTTATAAAATAAAACTAATTTAAAATAATAGATTTTGTACGCTTCGTTAGGGGCGTGACGAATCGGTACAATAAAAGTTTATTAAAAACGAAAATATCGCCGATAGAAATAAATGCTGGGTCCTAAAGGGCAAATTTGTAGGAATTTTTAACATTACTTTTAACTATACTCCTCAAAATCTGATTACGATGGTTGTTCGTAAAAAAATTGCTCGCAAACTTTAGGCGAAAAGATTTTTTGTGGTATCCATGATAATTAAAGCTATAAGAACAACGTATCAGCCAAAAACCTTACCTATCCTACCTTGTATTTATGTTACACAAGAAACTGAGAGCCTTTTTCATACATATACAGACCGAAAAAAGGTTTCAAGATCAAGTTCTTTGCTTCACAAAAAACAAGAACGCACTGAAAGGCAAAACGCGTTAACTTATATTGCTCTTAAACTCATCGGTGAACATCATTACCGTGTTACGCGAGCTGGACCTTTCGAGGTCTAAACAGACGATAAACTGGACCTCCTGGCTCCATCAATCAAAGTTGTATCCAATGAACATCAAGAAGCGCCACAATGATTTATCAGCCCGGCCGCTGCGCAAGCGCACCCAGTAATGGCGCCCGATCACGACTCACATCCTGGACTTTTTGTGGAACAAATAATTTGATTGGGAATATAATTGTGGGAACTTGGTACTGAGAGATTTCAAGTTAATTAATTATGTGCGCCCAAAATACAGACTTTTAAGGAAAGTTCTTATGATAATCCGAACGGTTAATTTCATATCTCTATTCTCTTTGTTTCTTATGAACAAATCAACAGCAATATATATAGGTAAGTACTGTTTGCATTGTCCCTCTTTTTAGTCTATACCAAGACAAAATAAACATTGTAATACAACTTCAATGAAGCATACATAATTATGGAGGACATTGGTTGACCGGCTTACGTTTCGAAGAAAACAAATATTTTGAATTATTATCAGTCAAAATAAACCCGGCTTATTTTAATTAATTTCAACCTGGATGTTCTGTAGCATACTTTATTCTTATTTAGGGTTGTATCAATTACCATTACGAATACTTTACGGTACAGTTTACATAAATTAAAGCTTAAACGAAGATTTAATTTCGTATAATTTACAAAGTTCCTCATATGCACACAAACATTATATAAATAAATCAAACCATCTATCCAAATATAAACCGGCAACATCACTAAATTAAAATAATAAATGGCGCACAATATCTCATACCAAAGACAACGTAGACTTTAAAACAAAACTACCATAGACAAACAGTAACAAATGAGGTCTGTTTAAATTGAATGGGCCAGTTTTAAATGCGATATTTTTGTTATAATATCCAATTATGGAGTTTTAAATTATTCCCGACTTTTTCATCGTTTCGAGAGCAAGTCTTGGACTAATTAATGATTTCCTCACAGCTGGGGATCCTCGGCGATTAGGGAACGCATCGCTATGTCGTTAAGTTCTTAGTTTTGAAGAGTTTTGGGCTATGTTGAATGAGATTAATTTTTTGAGATCTTTAAGGGTTCTATACAAGTAAAATTTTTATAGTAAGTAAAAACAAAACTTTAAGGACTTGATGGGCGCAAACATCCAATTTCATCTGTTGCAATTTGCAACTTCCGCCAGACAGTGTTTTGTATAAAAATAACTGTAACTACTTAATAATTTTAGGACGAGAAATACTGTGTTATAAAAATATATTATAATTATTTAGTCAAAAACTAGGTTACGGGCTAACTGGAAATTTTTTTGGAAGACTTGAAATTTATCTTGATAGAGAAAGTTCGTAAGACGAGATACAGTTCATACAGTCAACCACTCATTGTTACAACGAATTTCGAATTTCCACCTTAAACCATTGACATAAGGCGCTCTCAATTTCATCGTTTCCACTGATGGGTGGACCCGATGTGCTATCTTACTACTTACATAGGGTCAAAACTAACATGTCTATGAAACTTCAATAAACTACAGCTTATTTAATAGTCTCTTTAAGTTTAACATTAATTTACACGTGTATGCAATATTCATAAAACGGAATAACAGTACTGCAAAATAATGAAAATTCCTTCGTTAAAATGGTATTAGCCTCTTCAGGTATAACACATGAGTCATTTGTATAATTACTTTGTACTAGTGGTCCGTTAACATTATTAGTTAGAGGAAGTTTGAAAGCAGTTTGTGCGCGACGTGCTGCGGGTTCGATCCCCGCATGGGACAAGCATTTGTGTGATCCACAGATACTTGTTCCAAGTCTGGGTGTTCTTTGTGCATGTGATTTGAATGTTTGTGAAACCCCCGCGACACAAGGATTAAATTCCTTAGTGCGGGCGTCGTTTTTCTTAAAAAAAAAACGAAAAAATAAGTAGTAGAAAAGTTGATAGGTAATCCATCGCGGTATTAGCATGTATTAACAAAAAGTTATTATTACCTATTTTTTATTATTTAAGAGAGATGGATATACAGGCAAAGGAAGACCGAAGTATATATATTAGGGTATAGGTACAGGCAAAGGAAGACCGAAGTATATATATTAGGGTTTTGTAAAGGAAAGAAGCGAATGATAAGAAGACGAGAAGTAATCCAGTAATCGTGGACCGTGGTCCCGGTCCCAAAAGAAACCGACTCCATAGATCATCATCATCACGGCTGGATATAAGCCTATAAGCCCATCCCAAACTGAGCCAAAACACCCGGTCCTCCGCCTTCAGCATCCAGTATTTAAATACTTAGATTTGATAGTAGTCAAATCGTCATAAACCATTAAAAAACACTTGAAAACTTCAACGTAAACTTTTATTGTTGTTGCCAAGAACCATAGATTTGTTAGTGGCTACATGATATTTCATGGTTGAACATAAAACAAACAATATAATAATTAATAAGATATTGTTAACCATACTCATATATCATTACAAAATTTAATAATACGACTGTTTATTTTATTGCCCTTTATTCAATTAAAATACCAGGTTTTACGTTTGTAAGAAGCAACATAAAATAATATAAAGGTAGTGAATGGAAAATGTAAGTAAATTTACACATTTTTAAGCTATCAGGTTGCATGATTACAATACAATTACGTAAACGGGAATAATGCGAACCCATATGATAGGTAAATATTTCAACAAACTCGAGTTAAGAGCAAGATAACTACCGGTAAAAAATTGCCTACGTAATGGAAGTCACGAACGCGATGAAAATTTAAAAGTTTGATGGGAGACATCAAACAGTGGAAATTTCAAGGTTCAAATGTTCCTAAAGAAAAAAGGGATTGAACATAGAAAAGGCCAGAACCTTGGAAACCAGTTAGAAAGTATAATGAGATACAGATGATGGTATGGCCATGTTCATTTTTGCATAGATCTAAACCAATTATCTCTTATAGAAAACTCCGAGTCTGCTAAAGAAGTGATGACAGTTAGAAGCAATCAAAGAACAGAAATCAGAATATAAGAAAATGTGTTGCTGAAGACCTTCCGCTTTTCCAGACAAATGCAACTTTAAATAATGAAGTTTCTGAACATCATCTTGCTGGTAATGATTAAGAATTATTGAAGTAAAGAAATCACGAAAGCTTATCCATTCGGAATAATTTTCTGAAATTTGGCAAACTAATCTTGTAACTTTTCACAATACGTTTTATCAGAATCTTCATTTGTAATTTTTGAAGACTCGGCGAATGATGTCAACTGCTTTTCTACAACTTTCCACTTCTACTGATTTCAATGTAAGGCCTTGTGAGTTGGTCTTTGGAGACTTCTTGAAATTGGAGCGGACTGTAACAGCGCGATTTAAGTTTGTTCCAATTGTATTTTCATGAATATATCTATAACGTAGTGATTACATTCTCTCTGATTAAATCCATATTTTTACAATTTGATTTTGACGGTCTTGACACAGAACGTCATACCTACCAAACAAAAAGTTTGAAATTATCTATACTCGTTGTTATAACCGTAATAAATATAGGTATTTACTACGTCGCTAGACAAATATTGTATTTTTTTCTAAGACGTCGAGTGTATTCAATATTTTACAATTAGTAAACTTGATTTCCCATTGTTCCACTATTAGCTTAATTATTCTAAGACGAAGTTGAAAATTGAATTATAAGTTCTTCTGATATAGACGAATACCAAAACCACTCACAGTTGTAGTCGTCGAAGTTCGCCGTACCGTCAGTTGGTAGTCACATCAAATGTCCACTTGCTGAGATGCCAGTGCTCCTGGTGTCTTCACCACACAGCACAGCTTGCTGCTCCGCCAGCACACCCTGCTGCAGACTTCACCAGACCGGATAGCCTAAACGGTGCTTTAAGTGGTACGATAGATCACTTGTACACGTCACAAAAAAATCTTAAATACAAATAAAGCCACTATTCAGAGCTAAAGGCTTTCATTAAAAAAGACATTGAATAAAAAAATACCTAATATACCAGGATCTTAGTACATTTTGTTCTATTATGTTGTTACCTAAGCTTCATGTGTGAACATAAATTATTAAATTAATTAATTAATTAAAAGGTAAATGCATTTATGCATATTTAAAACAATTTTCACTATACGAGTATAACACTATCGACAAAGTATATAAAAGTATACTTTTAAACGGATTCTAACGCGGTTTATTTTGAGTTTAGTTCCCGACATTTTTCTAGATTAAGAATTTGGTTTCTCTTCTTTTCATTACTAGGTGCAGATAGTAAGTAGGTAGTAACCTCATGGGGTGCAAGAAAGGAGCCTCCACGAGCGGTGTACTACCTCATTTTACACACCCAGCGCACCCTGGGCATCTGCGAGGACAGCTTATTTGGTAACGCAGATTGGCTGATCCTTTCACCACGATCAATGGCAACAACCCACCTCATGTAAAGTTCTTCCGACAGTTAATTACCTCAAGTTATAAAGTGCCAAAAAGACAGGTTTTCTAATGTTCCTATTCTCTAAGTTAAATTTCGGGTGACTAATAGTTTCAAAAGAAAAGAAAAAATGTAATTCAATCATTCAGTTTTTACAACATGTTATGATAAACGTACAGCACAGAAAAGGATTTAAATAAATTCCATATAACTTAACCCTTGTCGATCATCAAAATTGAATATATTTCGACCTCTGACCCTCGGTAGATAACATACCTACTTTTAAAGATCCATTTATTTTACTACAGTAATGAAATTACACTGTTTTACAACATACAAAAGCGTAAAGAAAGTTGTTTTATTGCCTTTTCATAGATAATAATAAAAATAAAAAATATTATAACAAGATTTAGGTAACGTTTATTGTAGGTACCTACCTAGGTAAATACAACCTTAAATAAAAAATATTAAAGAAATAATTATTATTTAAAAAAGTAATTTAGTATTAATAAAAATAAATAAGTTCCTGTTTTTTTTTTTAAACAATAGTTACAAACACAATCTTTTAATTCTTATAAAGTGCATGTTTAAAGGTGGATGTGGTTGCAGTAATTTTGTAACTTTTATTATTTATTTGTTTTGAATTATTCTAGACAAGTTATAAAACAAATGTTACAAAGTATATTTTCATTTTATAAAGAGTTATTTCAAATGTCTCGCTAATAGGTAGTTTTTATTCACATCGCACTTATTGCTGTGGCTCATACCGTGAACTCCTTTGCACACTAACTTAATAAACAATTTTCTTACATCAACCCAAACCCTGATCAAACGAATCAAAAACAGAAATAAGCGTATACTTAATTGATAATCAACTTCAAATTCGATATCAAACAAACATTTTATGACTGCCCGCTTGTTAACGACAAATAAAAAGCCAGTCTACAACACCAACGACACTGAACGCACACCAAACTGTTAGACCACATGAAACTATCACGAAAATTCAATTACCCCATATATTTAGTCCAAGCACCTCTCTTTAAATTAAAAAAGAAAGGTAATCAGGCGAGGTACTAAATAATGCATGGTAAAAAATCAACAAAAACATTTGGAAACAAGCAAACGAGCTTGATTAGGGCCGATGTCACGCCGATAAAGGCCGTAAAGCCGAAAATTGAAAAGGTTACTTCATTAAAAATGCTATATTTTACAATTTTAAGCGGGCAGGTGAACCCTATGGCGATCACGAGGGTGACCATGTTGTGCCCTGGAGAATTATTGTTTGTACGGGTCATTTTTGTTTTGTTTGACATGTTTATTTTTGTTGTAGTGTAGTTTTTATTCAAATTGAGAGTCATTCTGTAGTTAAATAAATATTAAGTAGTTATGTTAGGATAAGTGTGGAACTACCTTCCTAACGGTACAACTTAATAAGAGTAATTTGATAAAATTATTCTAATACAAAATGAAAAAAATCCCAAATATGTATTAAATTAAATTTTATTGTAAGAAAATTTCAGTAGAAATAAAAGCTCATGTTCATCTTAACTTTTTGATCATTTTGCTGATACTTTTAACTCATTTATCATCATATCACAAATAAACTATAGGCCCAAGCCTAGCTTCTAGCATACACACCCTACTCACCCGGCGTCGACTCCTGCGCACCCCGCTGCGCGGATCTAATGAAATAAACTGAAAATCAACACGCGTACCCGCGCCGCGCCAGCTTTGTACCACCGACCTCACGATATAATTAACACCGGAATTTATTATAATACTGTTCCGAAATAATATTACGATGCGTGGACACGCTATTGTTGTTTTTTAATCAATATTATTGGCAGTTTGTTTTCGCGGATTCGAAATTCGAATTTAGAATGTTTGTATTGTTTGGGCGCTTATTTTATGTTTCTTTTTTTATTTATTTTATATTATGAAATGAATTATTGTTAACACTTGTGTAAAAAGTAATTGTGATGCCATGCCCTTTAAAATGACAATAATTTAAAATTTTATAACAAAAAGTGCTCTTTTTTTAAATGAAACTTCTACGTAAAAGGCTTCCTACATACTAAACGTCAATATTAAAACTAACCAACTTCTGAACGATATAATTTGTTAAATACCGTACCTAGCTGTTCATGTTTTTATAAAATCAACTTTATGTGAGATTTTTTTTTTATAAAAACTCGACAAATGTTTATGTCAACCGCCAAAAGCACCAAGTCCTTAAAATCTGGTCGTTCAATCACATACATTGCAAATAGCTGGAAAGCGAAGATGACGTTTACATTCACAGCATACACAATTTAAAACATTATTGTTGTATCACTATTATTTTATACTTATACCTAACCTAGAAATAACCAATTTCATACAGGATTATCTTTTATTCAATTTTAAGATTTCGACCCATGTTTCTTGGGAAAGTGATTCAGTTTTATGCACCTGATTACCTAGTAGAATATACGCACTCCATAAAAAGAAATCCTGTATTTATTTCTTAAATAATCGGCGCCAACTAACAATTTGTAGAGCACACTATTGCAAGACCAGGCACACAACTACAAATCTAAGGTCAGAACCTCATTTAAATGATTGATACGGCTAATTCAATCAGCCGGCTTCGAATAGACTGCTGGTAGCCGATTGGCTCCCAGCGAGTGATGGATTACGATTATTAAGTTAAGGAGAGCTGTTTAAAAAAATATGTATTCCTACTTTAAATATTTTGTTTTGTTCTGTATTTAAATTGAAATTATTAATGCTGGTTGCTAAAAACAAATTGCCGCTAAAACACAATAAAAGCGGGTAAAATTGAAAATAGAAGCATGAACTTAAACTATTGCATTATCATGGTTTTTTACTTTCATAGGTACTATTAGGTATCTACCTATCTACCTAAATAAAGAAACAGCATGAGCTATACATATTTTAGATTGTAAAATCAATTTCAACAATCAAAACCCGTCTACAATATAAAATAGCTGATATTTTATTACTTTTAAAATGGTTGCTTTTTTATTATTGTCATTCAATATTACCCAGTCACATTCGACTGACTGACCGCTTTTTGTCATAATAATATTACCTAATATCAATAGAAGTCATCCATATTTCCATTACTCGATAATAAAACTTAAATCGATACACTATCGATACAGAATTAATAAAGAACTAATATTCGTGTGTAACGGTAGGGGTGCGCGTGCCCAGCGTGACGTCTGTCGCTACACATTCAAAGAGATGTGCCCAGACGAAATCGATTATGATTCGCAGGTGCAAATAATGATATTTTTATCGATAAAAAACACGCGTCTATATTTTTTTGGTAATTTTTAGGCTTGATGATGTTATTAAATATTAATAGATTGAAATGATTATTTCATAAATATTAATAACTACTTAATAGAATTACTATTCGATGACCATGGGTTTTATACATTTGTATCTTAAATTATTCTTTTGTAAATTGCTAAATAGCTGATTGTATGGAAAAATACAAATATAAAAATATTTATTTAACAAGTCTGTAATTAAATCAATGCTTTAAATTTACACAATCCCGTACGTTAAATCAGTCAAGGATTCGCATCTTTTTATATGTATGAACTTTACAAAACATATCATCGATAAAGTCGATTGAAATATTTACAACCTATTAAGTACTTATCGATCCAAAATTAATAGAAAAACAACAATCAATCACTATTGCAAGCTCTCTTTGTAACATTATTAAATGACTGACTTACAACACTGGCCGGTGGCGCCACCTTGCCAAACACTACAAAAACTATGCCACACACACATAATATATTGCAATAATATTTGTCAAATAATCTCCAAACAACTCAGAACTTTAGCGCCCTTATGGTGACAGAATGAAAGCTTTCTGAAGTTTTCTGAAAAGCTGATCAACGGAAGTTATCGGATACCTAAGTAAAAAACAAGAAATAAACTAAAGGAAGGAGAAGTGTGACTCCATGTAAAATACTGAAAATAAACTGAACCTGGTAAGACATATAAGAAGACAACATGTTAACTTGGGACAAAATTGACAAGCATATGAAATAAATATATAATATAGTAAGTAATGAAAGAAATAAAGGATTGCTGATAGAATTCAAAATTAATCAGACGCAGATAAAGAAAACTAGATTCTTAAAGGTACCCAAAATAAACAGTAATCCAAAGTAAAGGAACAGAGAAAACATTAGAACACTTCTTCAATAGACCTACTGGTTCTGCCTAGCCTTTTCCCAAGTTACTTTGAGGTCGGATGCCAGTCTTCCCAGATGCTGCTGAATACCGTATTTTACATGGAGGGACTGAACTGAACTGACTCCACAACCCATTTTTTTAGGCGACACAGTATCCCATTGTAAGGCTGGTTGCCAGAATTGTAATGACTTAACAACGACTGCCAAAGATCGAAGTACAACAATCGGGTCCAACGGCTTAACGTGCTTCCCGAACCACGGAGGGGTCTCATTTTTTTTTACAAATGGTCACCCATCAACGGACCAACCGCGGTGACCGCGACTTTACCTTTATTATCGGTTAAACCGTACTTACACATAGCCATGAGCCCCTCACGGTCAATAGACCAACTATACGTCTTAAATAAATATAGACTCAAAACTGACCACGTTACCATTATTTCAATTGAAACAAATACACGTCCATCTGCTCTCTCGGTGGCAATGTTATTCATTTCATTCTCTTCTGTAATGAGACACGTCAAGCACTCGAAACTTGTGACGATGAAATATGACTGCTCTATGATTTATCATAACAAATTATATTTTTTGTCCGTCTGACTTCATCTGTATATGTAAATAAAGTTTCGTCTCTGATTCAATAATAAGATGATAGGAACCATAAATGTTTTGTGCGTTTGAATATATTATTGGATTTGTTTACTTTTAATCATATTATTATTCATCTTGATGGTATAAGCTTTGCAGAGTAAAGTCATAAATTTGTATAAAAAATACAGAAAGGAACTTCAAGTATCGAATTTTTTTAACAAACTTTCTTTAATAATATTTTGAAACAGCCAGTCTAAAAATATCTTATTCGGGCGAAATATTTAACTAAAACCTCTTTCATACGTCCCAGAAATAGCGATGTTTGGTGAATCCTAGATCTTACTCACATGTCTAAAATCTTGTGCTCTGAGTGTTACGATTCAAACAAAAAATCACTAGGCCAGTCCGAGATTAGGTTACTTGAATTAATGAGTATTTGGCATTGGCATGAACGAATTGGCACGAATTATAAATTGACAGAATTTTTCTATTTACATTTTGAAACCTTTTCATATCAATTCATACAATTCAAGCAACACCGATTTATTACTCGAACTTAAATCCATCGGAACACGTGCCCCTCCTAATGAGTTTACTGGAAAATTACACAATTAGTGCTGTCCGGTATAAAGAGGCATGATACAGCAATGAGCGATCGCCTGCCCGGGGCAACCGGCTCACCACTCACGAAAATCCCCTTAACGTATGCAAAGTAGTAATTCAGGAGGGTCTTGATAAAACGGATGCGTTAAGTTCTATGCCCTATTCATTTGCGTTGTTAAAATGATTGACACATTCAATTAGCGGGGTGACCGGCGGACCTCCCAGTTCGTTCTTAGCTATTAACTCACCAATCTAAACTGACCTGCGCAAATGCTTGAACATTCCCTTCTTTATTATTTTCCATATTGGTTTTTGAGGGATTTCGCGCAATTTTGGAAGGTTTGACCTGCCCACCTTCTGAATAGGCAAGCATAGGTCGATAGTATGTTGCCAGAAACCGCGTCACGCGTAATTTAATTTAGTCGTAAGCTATCAGTGGTGTTGAATAAGGCTAGACTAAAAGCTAGGGCCTCGGACTTGCGATCCTGTGGTCCTTTTCGAAACCCACCCATTGCAATACCGAAGAGAACACTCGAAAAAAAAAATAGCTTAGCACGAGGATTTAACAGATATACTAGCATAGAACTATAACGCATAAAAACCAACTACATACAAGAATAGTGAAGCACTTCAAACTGTGTCATATCAACACAGTTGGTACGTCCTAACGTACCGTCAATCGTCAAGGTCAGGCGTCAGTGCAAGTATCTCCTGAATGTCTATTCAAAGTGAACCTTCTGCACGTAGTTCTATTAAATAATCTGGGATAGTATGTGTAAGGCCATAGAGGTCTTTTTAAGCTGGTCAGAGAGAAAGGGTAGGGTTATCGCATTGTCTTGTGGTTTCACTGTTGTTTTCTGCAATTAGTGAACGAATAGCGTGTCTTTGTTTAATAGGCCTTTCAGCGATACACATCGTTGTTCAACAACGAATTTGTTTTGACAGTGACATATTGTTTTTAACGTTTTTGGACGTTCAATTCTAACAACAATTTTTTTTTACCGAAATTGGAAGTTGGTAGAGTGATTGGAAGTCAGATAGTACTTGAGGGCATTTAAGAAAAATATAAACGTAACTAAATTCAAACAAACCATCATAAAGGATATTCTTTACTTTGCGTCTTTACTATTATGGCGTAATTTATTAATGCACAATTTCTATATTGTCCGTCTATCCATATATTGCGATTTATGCCAATCGTGAAGACTTTCAAACCACACACTGGCATATAATTTGGATACTTTTTATCAAAACGATTGCGATCGGAATGCCACGATTTATAGTTCACAGAGTTTACATGTTAAAGTATTTTTTATTTAATATACGTATACCATGAAATAACCGCATTATATAGTGTATCAAGATATCTCTATTACAGTTAAATTAGATCATGACTTTCGCATTTTTTATTTGATTTACACGCACAAAGGCGTCGTGTGGCGACCAATCAAAACCACTGGCCACTTGTAATGAAGTTGTATCTTATTCAGACTCCTTTCTGCTACTTTTTGTATACAATTTCAATTATGAATGATAATAGCAAAGGGTTAGTTGCCGACGGGACAAAGATTATTTTTGTAGATGTGTGATTTGATTGAAAGGTCTACATATTTCGGTTTTCCTTGATTCTTCAATCAATTTGATCAACTCAAAAAGAAAATGATAAGAGTGATAAGTTATACCATCAGACTCTGACGAGGTCCTCTCGACTGTCGTTTTACTCTCAAAAATGGCGTCATACCGATCATTGTCACTCCTAGAGTGAATACGTATTATTTTTGTAATTGAATGTAGAGTCAGAACAGTTTTTACCAGACACAGAAACCTAAGCATCTATAATTTTTTATTTGAAACTCTTCGATATGTTGAACGCAGGCTATTGTGTCCCTACGACCTCAGACCACCTTGAGGTCGGACCTGCGGGTGACGGGGAGGACAACCCCTGACCCATCAGGTGACAGGCCACTGAGGATACGAACGCGAAGTCCCACGCGTTCGTTTCCGGAAGAAGTGAGGGGTGGATATTTTACCCCACCCCTCTAGAAGAGGTCCGTCGAGGATCAAGGCCTGCCTGAGCTGCCCTGGGAATGTACAAGTGATCCCGCGATTATAGTCCGCCGAGGGCACGGAATGGGAAGCCAAAAAAAAAGTACTCTGTGTGACTATTATACGTAACATTAATGGTTTACAACTAATTTCGCTCATTTTCAATAAATCGTGTCTTTCTTTATCTGAATATTTTCCATCGCTGACTATAAGTACAAATCTCATATCCACAAATTTATTCTATGACTGTATCGAGTAAGACGTTGTATGCGCGGGCGACACAGCGGGAGCAGATTGCGCGCGCATGACACAGCGCCGACAACTGCCGACGACACACGAACACATCCGATTGAGCTCGTGCCTTCAATATTAATGTATTATAGGCGATTCTATTCATTCTACGTGTTTATTGTGAAAAGGAATAATATTTCTGAATTTAATGCGATTTCAAATTGGTTGAGCTTTGATAAAACTGAACTTATCTGTCAGACATCGTGATTCGTCATGTCATCATTCATTTTTCTTATTTATACTGAGGTAACTGTGTTAATATAGAGTCTATAAAATGATGATAAAATGATTTTCATGAGCCTGAACTGTCCCACCAATTGCCTGGCAAAGAGTGGGACAGTTTTCAGGATACTTTTTTGATTTTAAGTTCATCCATCCTTCACCGCCTTGTTCTTTTAAGCACCTTTCGTCTATTAGGACTCGTCTAACTCTAGAGACTCTATGCCTCTACTACAGGCTAGGTGTCTGTAGAGGCTTTCGCTCACGTAATTAAAACGTGTAGTTTTGTAGGTGTAGTGTATTCTGATAAAAATACTTCTCAATGGTAACACAAGAATGTTGTCAATCGAGGCCAACCATGGTCATCATTCCGCAAAAAAATAAACCAACCAATTTCCCACAACAATAACAATATTTTCACAAGAAAATTATCCTTCGAGATAAACGTCAAAAAAGTAAAGAATAACGACATCAATATCGTAATAAATACGTCACTTAATGCCGAACACGGTCACATCGTAAAACTCATCAGTGGACATAAACCGCAGCCATATTGGAAACTGGCGGCATTTAATAATCTCATTGAAAATGTTGATTAAAGCGAGAAGACGCCTCTGCCACGGGCTTTATTAATAGGCTTATGATTGCGGCCTCTATTAAAAGTTATCACAACACCACTGGACAGGTTGAACGAGATGAAAGTCGCTTCATATGTATGGACAAAGATTTTTATGAAGAATCGATAGTTCGATACAGCATTGTGAACTGCGAGATTGTAATCAAAATAAAAGCATAAGAACAAAGAGTTGTCATTTGTTTTTTTGTAAGTACCTAATTGTTCAAGTTCGTGTCTGCAATATTTTTATTTGTTACCCGTTGCTTGGAATTCTATCCAAAATTACTTTTACTGCCATCGTATTTGTTTGTTACCTACATACCTGTGACGACGTTATGAAATATGAACTTAAATAAAAAATTTAATTAAATTAAAAATAGATCTTGATATCACAAGTAAACAATCTTGAAAAAAGTAAACAATTTTGCAACTGACATAGACATTACCAAGTCAGCACAAAGGTTTAACAGTTTGTAAACTCATAGTCTATGGCACGACGCGCCTCCACTGCTTGAGTGATTGAATGCGAGAGCAAATTATAGGCTGTATGGACACCTTATTACTGCTCTCGGACTGTTAAAGCAATTTAGCTGACATTTAAATAATTCCGCACCGAATGAGGGCACCGAGTAATGAACGGTTTACTTAATGTTACCTCCGCAACACCATGGGAGTTTGGCTTTTTAAAAATGGTCGCGTGCCGTCAGATTTCGCGCCAAGACTTTGACATTTAAAATTAATTCTTTTCTTGAAAATATTGCATTGAAACGGTGGAATTTTGAAACGAAATGGTGGTCATTATATTTACAGGCTTACTTAACTTTAAATGAAATGAAATGACAATTTGGTCAACTGTACAAAAATAATTTAAAATTATCGGAACCAAATTATAAGAAATTAACATGTTTCAAATAAGCACGTATTCATTTCAGTTTAATGGAATTCAGTTCAAGTTCAAATTGTCTTTAATTATTTAAACCCTTTTTGGTAACCTACAACCACTTACTGGTCAACCATGTTGTACAATCGGGGCTCGGAATAGTCTGACGACTTCCGTTCTTGGCAGGGTGATGTGGTCGGTAAATCAACTACCAATTCCTACCATACCATCATTAGAAAACCAAAACTTTAATACTACAGCAACTATTAAAGAATTCTGTATTTCAAACCGAAAACAATTAGGTTAACTAACGATTTATACAGATAATTACACATTTCTCTCCAAAAAAAGAAACGTAAATCAAAAATTTCGCATCGATTACGAAATTCGAATACAAATTAAACAGTCACGATTCCCACCAACACGACGGCGACGAACTAAACAAATCCAGTAACAATTACAAGTCTTATATTAGCAACAAAATGAACTTGCCCCTAATAATAGTGGTAGCGGCATGTTATAGAGGTAATTACGTTGTGGGTAGCACAACAAAATCCGGTAGTTAATTATCCTAAATTGTATAATGGTGGTGCGGTAGTTCGCGACGCGTAATTGCGGGCCGCGGGCCCTGGCCATCCCGAGACCGGGCTAGTGACGGACCGACGGAAAGACGTCAAGTCTGATGGTAATTCTCTGATTTATTAACTAGTTTGAGCTGGATGATGCCTGGAAGTCATCAGTTGGGTTTACAAAAATAATTCATACAATAAAGGAGGCGAGATTTTAATTAGCTTCATCAATTTAAAGGTGTTTGAAAAATATGTATTTAAAGTGTCGTTGAAAAAAACGGTAGAAGGCTCTACAGGACTTTTAATCGTAATTTCTTCTCTTGAGAGTATTTCTCACGCCCTATGGCGTCTAAAAAATCTGCTATTGTCGCTGATGTCGCATAAGCACCAATGAGAGACAAGCTACTGGCGTCCATTTGGTCGAAATTGACTGACAGAGTTTTATTTTCTTTATTTATTATTTTTTTCCTTGGTAGTCGTAGATTTATTTATTAGATTTATCATATTTTTTACCTCTCTGATCATATTATCAAATGTTAAATGATTGTAAATACCAAATTTTAAAAAAACATTCCGTTTCCCTACCTTTGTAATTCCAAATATTCCACCTCCACCTTTATGACCTACAACCTAAGCTACAGAATCCAATAAAACTTGTGAATGGCAGGTGCACCTATGTGTGAGCCCAAATGCTGCCTATTTCAAGTGGGAGAAAAAAAAATTGACTGACAGAATATATACGACATTAGCAATCCTAGCGGATTTTTGATATGCCTTAGCCTTCATTAGGTATATGTAGAGTCTAAGCCCCGAATACTGATACGCTAATTAACTTTAAGATCTTCTTAAATGTCTATCTATCGCTGCACCTTAAAATGACATGTTTTGGTATTCGGCCATTATTCTTTTTATAGAGCTCAGAAAAGTTGCGTTCTAAAAATCTCAGTATCTGAATTTCCAGAATAAAGAGTATCTATTACTCTTATTTATTAATATCATACTTCACACGTACCAGCATTAATAAAAGGTGTCGTTATTCCCTTTAAATGAATGTTTTACATCAAGAAGTCGCGAAGGATATCCAAACCAGTTATATCTCTATAACTCGTAAGTACTTCACATAAACGTATAATTAACTATCAAATCACTCAGCTGACAGCCAATTAATAATGACCGTAAGAACTTGTCTTTCATAATTTGAATTATTACTTGATGGTGTGCGGATAAATAAAAACAAAATCAAATTATGGGCCATTTATATAAACCAATTTGCATAGCAAACTGTTACGACCTGGCGACACCGGGACATTATCTGAGCCAGCCCATTTGAAGCCAAACTAGTATACGTTATTGATTAAATACGTGTTTCAATAGCCACCACTTGCTATCAGGCTTCAAAATCTAAATTGAAAATTTTATAACTGTAAAATATTTAAAATTTGGAATAAGGATTTATGTGCGTGTACTTAGTTTGTTTAAGCGATTGATATTTCGTGATGGGCCGATAGCGCTTACTAGTCACGACCTTATTAGTAACTTAAGTTATATTATTTAAAATTGTTTACGCATCAACTATGCTTTACCGCAACTTAGCAGCCGCTCATGACGTATCTTTTAACAGTACGAAAAGTTAAATTTACTAAACAATTACACTCGTTTTTATATCGCTATTTGTATTATCTAATATAGGCGTCTTCATAGGCAAATAAAAAACTGACGTTTCTAAACGTCTCAGTAAAAACCATTAGTTCAATTTTCATTTCGTTTACCTAACACTTTTGCTCATTTATAAGGAAGAACTAATAATAATACATACATATACTGTGTCCTTTCTTTCCCAATGTTCTGCTCAATGGTAAATAGACATTTCTTATAGCAATAGAAAGAGCAACCAACACGTTATACTGTCGTCACAATCAGCGGTTTAATCGAGCACCTATCGCCTTCGGGCATTTGCGGTGACTTGACGTACGACGTGCGAACTCAACAATTACCGAACTTGTTGATTACACGGTAACAACGATGATAGCCGACTGTTCTTCGATTGACTGACAATCGAGACGCCAGTCAGACCATGATGAATTGCATCGTGGCTGGCATTCAAATGAACCGTCGAATTGTTCACAGATAAGAAATGCGTATGATTTTACCAAGTCATTAAAAGCCTAGGTTGTATTGTATATCTGTATTGTTTGTGAAAGCAAGTGGTCCAGCTCAAAATATAATCAGACCAACAATTGATAAGCAATTCAAGAAATAAAAAAATCATAATCCCTGAAAAGTATTAAAACAATTATAAAAGTACCTACTTACCTTTAGTGCCTCCAAATGTTCACTCATCAGCTCATAACTGAGTCACTTCATACTTTTTTTTTGTGACGTCACTAATCTCTAAATGATTGTATAATTTATACAGTAGGTAAATATATTATAATGAATTCGCAATAACTGAACAATACTTCAATTTATTTCGACTTCAAACTTCAAAACAGTTGGAAAAGGCTGAAAATCATTTGCAGTTACATCTGAAAATAAAGTTCCAAGCAATATTTTTTTTTAAGTAAATCGTATTCTTAATTTACAATTTGTTTTATACCCCTTAAGGTGTTATTGATGATGTGAACCAAAAACAAAAATCGTGCGTAATCATTAAGTCATTAGTGGCAATAATAAAGTGATCAGCCTTACAAAGTTATGGAAAAAATACGAAGGACACTCCTTAATAATATATTGCATATTTTAAAAGGAAATTAATATGTGCCCACTTGGAATTAAGGTTGTATCATGTAAATTTTTCATGCTATCATTAAAACACTCCCCAAAGAATTACCAAAGTAGGTACTTTTGAACGACTTTCCGTGCCGTAGTTACAGATAAAGTTAAAAAAAATGCAACGTAGGTACATAACATAGTAACAAATACAAATAGATACTAATCACATTTTTTTATTAAGCTCCATGCATTCTCCATACATTACCCGCCAATGAAATCATCAAAAGAAATTCCGGCAACACCAGACCACAGACCTATGCCTAGTTGTAGAATTACCTAAATTCTATCCTACCGCATTGCCAGCCGACGCAATCAAAGATCTGTAACTAATAGCAAAATTATGGCCGTGCAAATTACTAAAGTCGGCAAATTTTTATTTAATTAACCTCTCTCAAACTGTAGAGACCGTTATATCTCAATAGACATGCTTTGCGGTACCGTCGTTTGTTTTTACAAGCTTATAAATCAAATAGGATATATAGGATTATTTTTTATGGAGTGCGTATATTCAACGAGGTCGAAATCGTAAAATTTAAAATCAACTTTTCATACAAACATAAGTCACGTGACCTGTCACTTTGTATGAAAATTTCATTTTCAATTTTGAGATTTCGACCCATGTTCCATGGGGAAAGTGATTCAGTGATAATCCTGTATAAATTTTTGGGGGTGTATTTACTGTCTATTTTTTTAAGTATAACGAAATATTTTGGAGTACTGTCGCAGGTCGCCGGCCCTTACCTTCTATGTAAAACCAGCTGACCCAGCAAATATTCTTCCGCCATATTAAAAAAATATCTGGAGAGGGCCACTTCCATCACTTAGGGGTATGAAAAATTGCTGGACGATTCTCAGACCTACCCGATATGCACTCAAAATTTCATCATACAAATCCATCCAGCCGTTTCGGAAGATTTTGGAAACAAAAATCGCAACACAAGAATTTTATATATCTATACTTATATTATAAAGCTGAAGAGGTTGTTTGTAAACGAACGCGGTAATCTCAGGAACTACTGGGCTAGTTTGGAAAAATCTGTCACTGTTAGATAGCTCACCTATTTAGGAAGGCTATAGGCCATAATTTGCCGGTAACCGACACTCATGCGGAGCGAGCAAAAGCTAGTTAGATATAACACACTTTAAAATATTTTTAAATTAAGGCAATGACTACCAAAAATGTGTATACAACATAGTAAGCAGCCTATACAAAACCCTTAATAGCAAGAGAAAACTGTACACTGCACAAATCGTGATGAATTACGACGTGCTAACACCGAATTACCCACAGCAAAGATTACACGGTTAACACAAAAATGATACCGCCATTACATCGATAGAGCTGTGAGAAATTAGTAAGGCGAATCGCAAAACTGCATTCAGCCGCACCGAATAACGATTACCCATATCAATCGATATAAATCGCTAATTTTGAGTCTCTGTTGTTCAGAATTAAGAATCAAGATTGCACAGAAGGCTCGCATTGATCGATTAAGTGCTTTTAAGAATCGAATTAAAAATTATTGATATCGAGATTCAGAACTGAATTTTGGTTGATTTTGAATTATTTTTCATTTTGAACTTTACTTAATTTTTGGTTTTTGCTTCGCAGGTAAATGAGAGACGCTTTCTTCTAGCTTCACGTTGAAGATTTTCAAATTAATATACCACGGAGCGCGTAGACAACGTCTCAAAGAAACGTTAAATAAGACTGGACTTGACACTTCACAGGCAATCGACATAATATGGAACTCTGATGTGTATAATAATAATACCGGCCTATAGACGTCCCACTGCTGGGCAAATGCCTCCCATGTAGAGAAGGAATGAGCGTTGATCACCACGCTTGCTCATTGAGGGTTGGGGATTTCAGATTTCAATTTTTCAATCCGGGTTCCTGACATTTTCCTTCACTGCTAGCAATGGTGCCTTAAAATTATTTAAGTAGAAAGTAACTTTGGACAAGTTACATGCCTGGGTTCGAACCTGCAACCATGTGGATACGAATCCGGTAATTGAACCGCAAGGCCACCAGGACATTTTTATGTTTTACAAAGGTACAAGTGAGTAGTAAGAAGCAAAGTACATATAGAAACATCTAACACCCATGATTTGGCAACATTGTCAAAACAAAACAAACCCATTCAGAGTCAACGATATACCTAATTTCATAAACAACATAACGAACTTTGGTAACCAACAACAAAATCTGTATTACGATGTTCAATATTACGGAGCCCATAAAATCTTATAGCACTCTCCCTATTACCTCTCATAAGCCTTGGATCCTTAAGAGTTCCAGTAGTAGACTTTATTACCACTTAAATTTAAACCGAGCTTGCTTACAATAAGTACTCGTAATTGGTAAACTAGTCTCACTAAATTGCCGGTTTTTGTACGCAGTTATTGATACTAAGAAAACTAAGTTACGGACAAATTGTTTGCCATGTCATATTGTTATTATATGCTTACATGTATTCAAAATTTCAGAGTATAAACGTACACAGACTTAAAGCCGAATAATTGCTACACTTTTTGAAATTAATTGAAATCTCTCAGTACCTACAGGTACTGTACAGTAATTTGGTTTATAATCGTTAAATTGATAAAAACGCAAATAGATAATTTGCCTACGATAGATGTCTAAATAAATAACAGATTACTATGAAAAAATATAACATTAGTAGGTAAAACTACTTAATTCAAGTAAGAACTAGTTATACCCTAATTATTTCTAATTACATTAAAAATATCACTTAGTTCAACCTTACTAACAGCTAACGATAAACCGTCTCAAAAGTTAGTGATCTGTCGAGATTTGAGTCTGGCTATCTAGCAACAAAGTGTGGAGATAAACCTAGAATTATTACGTTACGTGCACTTACCGTGAAATATGCGCCTGCGCATCCGTTTATCACCTCGAGACGTGTCATAGGACCTTGATTTACTGCGTGTTTACTTTCTCCTGATTTGGATTCAAAATGCTTTTGTTTGAAGATGTACTTTTTAAGCATCTATGCAATATCATGCATGTTGGTTGTAAAGAAGGATCAATCAGAGTTTACACTTAATTATTTAACATTTTTGGACACGTTTCCCGTCATTGACAAAGATGACGATGAATTTTTTGATGCTTGTTAGCCTTTATTTTGTAATATAATTATATTACTTAATATTGTTTAGCAAGTTTTCTTTTTATAGATAGTTTTATTTATCTTATCTGTTTTTAGTTTAGTTTAGTATAATTAATATAGTTTAGTATTAGGTGTGTATAGTATAATAATTATTTATTTTGTAACGTAAATTCTGTAGAGTGTTTTTTTTTTAACAGAATGCTTTCAATTAGATCGTAATGAGATCGTAATTGAAATAACGTGGGTTTCCAAAATAAATAAGTTACGTAATAAGAAACAATTGTGGCTTTGCGGGAACATAATTTTTAAAGCTCCTACATTAAAGTTCATAAAGAAATCTGTAATCAAGATAATTTATTAATAAGTAATAAGAATTAACACACCATACCCTATTAGACATCTCAATTTGGGATTATAAACCAAACAAAACACCACAATAAAATTAATTTGATGAGCGTCCGAGGTCAGGATTGTCCGAACAATCTCTCTCATCGACTCAACAGCATCTGGCCTCGTAATTTAATTAAAAAATTCACAGAAAACAGGCAGTGTCGGCGGCGGCAGCGGTGCAATCTCCCAAATTGCGACCCACAACACATCGGCAGCCCTAATTCCCTTAAATATTATTTTTGCATCCTTTATCGTATATTTTGAAATTAACCCGGCACATAATGACTGTTATAGCAAAGTTTTTGATTAAATTCGCCCAAAACCAATACTTAAATGTTATCAAACTGTTATCGTTTCGTGTGGACAATTTGCGTGGGACCACGTACACCTATTAACCACTGTGCAAGATGAAATGACTTATGGTCCTCCTCTTCTGTGTTTCGGTAACGAAGTTTGGTCTAGACTGCTTTTATGCTAAGTAGGTAGGATTTTATGAGGCTTATCAACGTTAATTTGAAATAAAAAGGAAGTCTTATGTTATTTTTAGGTAGCTATAAAGTTTGGGTAACAGAAAATGAAAACAAAAATGTATTGATGCTTAATAATGGTTCCTGACATTGAGCTATTTCCAAGTGACAAAAGTATTGACACATTGCGATCTTTATCGATGTAAGTCAGAACACCTCTACCCGCCCACTACAGGTGCAATACGCAATGACAAGAAACTTCAAGAAAGTATCTTTGCCCTACCGCTTAAAGAGGAATGCTATTGATTGCTATTGATGCAAATCATAATAAATTATGAATAAAATAAGTCTAATGCTTAAATAAAAACACTGTGTATTTACGTATCATAATTCGGCTGGTAAAAAAATATTAACAAAAAGATTAATGGCATCCGAGAGACCGAGAATCTTACTATACATAATCAATTTGCGGCAAAAAATTAATTGAATATTATTAAAACTTCAAAACGAGAGCCTACAACAAACAAATTTTAATAAAAACAACGTGAATTTTCCTTTAAACTGTCGGATAGATGAAGTTTATCGTCTCGTGTTACCGGCCATTTTTTGCGCAATAATTTTCCCGCGCTCTTGTCTCTGGCTAATAGTTTGGATCGATTATGTATGGCAACACTTTATGCCGCATTTGCATAATAAAATTACGGCACTGGCCCTCAGAGCATCACACTTAAAAAAATAGGTACGAAGCCATCGCTTACCGTATAAATGCAAAATCGATTCGATCAACGGCTATTAATAATTTTCCGTACCCAACGGTAATCGATTGATTATTTAGGTAGTATTAATCAATGAACAGTACTCTACCGATATTATGAAAATTACTGAACATAACATAAAGAGTTTTTTAAGTTATTAATATCGTAATTATTTCGTTTATAAAAGAATCAATTTCTAAGAATATGTAGGCGCAATTAGGTGTAGATATAATATGGTAGTTCTTTTTTTTTTTAATAAAAATATAGTAAAACACTAAACAGTTTCTCTTGATCGCTATCCGAATGAAATGTTAATTACTTCATTATTACTAACATGTATTACAGTAAATTAACTTGTTATAATCACGATATACATAACTACTTTTAAGAAATTAAAACATAATTACGAAATATTATCACTTAAAAAAGTTATTTAAATCTTTCGTTATAATTAATTGTAACCAAC
Organism: Plusia festucae; assembly: GCA_950381575.1. Lineage (NCBI taxonomy): Eukaryota > Metazoa > Arthropoda > Insecta > Lepidoptera > Noctuidae > Plusia > Plusia festucae. The sequence continues at coordinate 12,704,399 of OX494434.1, forward strand.
GCTTTTCAACGGGAACGCTTTTGTATAATTTATTTGTTTTGCTGTAGTCTATAAAGGTTCTTATCAAATAAGGAATGAATAAGTCATTTCTTTTGTTCTTAGATTCGCTTAAAATAATAGATAGTAGACTAGTTACCATAGAATCTTTCTATTGACTTGTGACTGAAAAAAATGGAGTCTATTACCTTTTAGCAGAGTCACATCTGTCGTACTGACCTAGCGGTTCAATGACCGGATTCGTATGCACATGATTGCAGGTTCGAACCCAGACAATGTGATTTTTTTCAGTTATATGTACTTTCCTAATTCTTCTAAGACAACATTGACAAACGGAGAGAGAAAACATGCAATGAGCAAGCGTGGTGATCAATGCTCATTCCTTCTCTATAATATGGGAAGAGGCATGTGCCCAGCAGTGGGACATTTATAGGCCGGTATTATTATAGGGTCACATCTTAAAATTATAAGTGTAGTTTCATGTAATTTTATAGCAACTATTACAAGGGTGCTATTAATACATTAAATTAAATGCAAAATGTATGTAGGTATACCCCATTGGAACGTGTAATAACATGACAAGATAATGAGCCAACGTTTTAGCAAGTGGCCGTGTCATAGACCACTATAAAACAACTATAACAAGGTACTTATGACCCTACCGATAGCCGAAGGCAAAAACTTAAACACCCGACTCCCCCACTGACAACTGGAGTTGTCCTTACCTGGCAACACTTATTACCTCGTTGAAGGAATACTTAAGTCAAAAAAAAGTATTGGACCAAATATTTAAAGTGTCTCTTTATAAAAAAGGGTTATTCAATTGACTTTTGAATTAATTATTAAATCAAGTTTGCGTCCTTGTAGATCTTAATGCTTGCACTATCCAAAATCATCTAAGGAGAACAAACAATTTCAAAACTTACAAGTATTATCCACGCGCGTTACTTAAGTACCTACTAGAATAATATCTATACTTGCATAAAATAAAAATCGTAATAAATAATCACTGAAAATCATAAAAACCTAATAGCAAGGGCTTGCAAAAAACTGAGCCATTGCTGTATTTAACCAATCAAAACATAAGATAAACAAGTGATATATGTGAAAGTATTGTCTTCCCACTACACCTAATACATAATTTAAGCCTTTGGATACAAAACACTAACACCATATTTAGTTATACAAGTTTCCGTTTAATACCTAAGTAATTATAGGTTGTAAATCTTGAACTATTAACTTGCTTATTTCCTAGAGACTTCACACATACAAGTATGAGTTGCCGAAGGCGTGCTAATGAAACATGTTAACATTATACACTATGTCGTTAAATTTTCTTGCAAGTAATTACTAAGGTGTTCTAACGAATGGGAATTGCAAAAACAATATAAACTAATAAATTTTTATCATTTTTTTTTCTATTCAATGTCTTTCCAGTGTTACCTAAGTTTACCTTCCTCCCATCCCTAAATCTCCCCGTCCCTAGAGCAAGCTGACCCGAGCCGGCCAAACTGGCAATAAAAATAAGTCCTTAAATAATACAAATTTAGATCCAGTCCTCTCTTATTATTTGCCTTATTAAGATTGTTAGCAGCGCACTAAGTCGAGGTCCGAACCCCGCAGCTAAATACTTGGTACTTTTAATAAAATTACGTCAAGGGAAAACTAGCCGTGGTCGCAAGCAGACTAGTGCTTGTGACCGCGGCCAGTGTAACCCGGCCGAAACGTCAAGCCTTAAAAGGTAAATGCATGAGTTCGCGTTAATTCCCGTGACGTAATTTTATTTAAATCATGCAACGCGATAGTTTTACTTGGTACTTGGTGAACGTTGCTAACGTAGTTAGTTTTTATATAGCTTTGGCTGGAGGTCAAAGGTTTCGCCAAAAGTCCGGTGAAGCAGTCAAAGCCTCCGCTCAGGCTAAATGAGGAAGACGTCACCAAAAAAAAAAAAAGAATCTGACACTGTAAGTGTAGTAGTAGGATCAAGAATAACGGCTCAGGCAGATTTTAACTTACCAAGAATATAAGATCAAAACTGTAACAGAGTAATAGAGTCCAGCATTTTTTTTTTACTGACCGTGTATATAGGCGTGGAGGAGGCATTAACATCCGACTAGGACATTAATTTATTAGTAAGTGCTTGCAAAATAGTCTAGTCAACTACTAAATTCCACTTAGGATGTCATAACAAAAAGTATAAGGACGGAGATGTAGTTGAAAAGAATAAAGCAATATTAATTAACATGTACCTAAAAAAAGGAAATAGGTATGCTTATAAATCAATTAACCTACGTATAATATAGACACATAAAACCTAGGTATGTATTGCATCTAATGTTTTCATCTAAAAACGTATTTTCTTAACACAATGTAAGATGAAGCAAGCCTAACAATAACCAATTAGCTCTACCAGTTCCACAATTCACACAGAACCTATTAATTATATCCAATAAACGGTGTCAAAGCATTCAAACGGCACATTTAAATCATCGGGGACATCGGGTGAAAAGAACAATGTTGCCAGCGTCTGTTAATAAACTACCATAAATGACAATGACACTCGGGTATAATTTATTTTTTATGGCAACACACAATTAGCGGCCATTTTCCATCGCAATTACTCTTTACAATATAAAATTGATGTTCGTCTCAGTAAAACGTGCTTACCTGTAATGTTTACGTATTTTCTGATAGCCAATAATTGTTAGTATTATTTGTTTACTTTGTAATGTTGGACTTGTTACGTTTAACTAACAAAATATTCTATATTCACCAGTTTACTAGTCTTCGGCCCAGTTTTTTGATCCCAAGTTAACTCAACCAATGGTTAAAAATGCTAACTAATGGTTTCAAATTTCGGTAAAACGCGTTTATTCTTTAATGGTAGTCTATCAAATGCTCAATTATGTAACCATTTGTTACATTAAAAATTGATGAAAAATCGCGTTCTACCGTAGTTTGAAACCATAAGTTAGCATTTTTAACCATTGGTTCAGTTATACTTGGGATCAAAAAACTGACTAGTTTGTGGGTAAGTACTTAATCTTATTATCTTTCTCGCCCTTATTCTAAAATATAAAAATGATTATTTTTTTATTGTGTTCGTTATTGACAGGACAAAGTTTTTAAAAATAAAGTACATAATAAAAAAAATATTAAATTTCATAGTTTGAAAATGGCTTAAGTGAATGGAAATCAGTAACGGGAACTCCTTACGCGGGTGAAAGCGCAGGTCACAGCAGTAAATAATAAAACTACTTAATATCTTTAATATAGGGCAAAAAAGTAATCCGGGGACTGTCCCCCTGCAGATCCTAAACATAATAAAATTAACGATGTGTGTCATATATTAAAGCAACAGACATGTTCATCACCATCAGCATTTTCATACAATTATAGTATTATGCAATTATGTATGGTACACTAATTATAACATGTCAACCTATAATCGTCAACTCTTGAAAGCCTCTACAAATAGCTGCATTGAACTGTCGTTATTAAAAGTATTTATTTAATTTAACTTTTGAGTCTAATTTATTGGATAATTTTCTCCAAGCTTCTACTACATTCTTATTTTATTTATTCATAAATATTCTTCATAGAACATTTTTATTTAGATATACAATGCAAGAATTTCCAAGTTCAAAAAGATCGAATCGAATTGATAAACAAAAATTATTGTGAGTTGTAATTTCAGATATCCTATTTCTTGTCTATTCATCATAAATTATTAAAATAAAACTACTCCTGCAATAGGGAAATTTTCACCAGACAACAGACCTCTATAACGCGAGGGTTTTCACAAACATTCATATTACACATCAACACAATGAATAGCTAGAATAACAAACAAGCATTAAGTAACGAATCGATTAATGTTTTTCGAAACCCGCAGTTTTACGCGAGTCGCTTTCAGTGGGAGATACTGGTCAGTCTGTTTTCTTATTTCAAAGGCAATCAAAAAAGAAGTTACAAAGTATCATTGACAGCAATCCTCTAGTCCGAACCGCGGGGCAAAAATATTAATTTATACCTACTAACAACAAAATTAAAAAAAATACTGATTATTAGGTATTTTGACGTTGATATTTTACAATGTTATTACAACATAATAAACTTTGTTGAGTTGAGTATGTATAATGATTAAATTATCACTAAATTGTTTACACATCATGTTCATAAAATGTAAGGGAAAGGTGAAATTTAATTGTAGATGCCTACATTTTAATGGCGCAAAATGATCGCATAAATTCAATGCAATTGGCTTTCTTTATTATTTGATCATGAACAAGGTAATCGTTCTACAAAGTTCACATTAAATTCCTTCTTATGTCTATAATTTTATAAGAGACAAACACAGTCTAGTTAATTTACGATCACAGCTTAATAATATTACTCTTTGTTTAAATATTTATTAGATCTTTGGTTGTGGAACTGTACGTAGCCAACAATTTTTTTGGTTTCACAAACGCGGTGTTAATTTTACCAAAAGTGAAAAAAAGATTTTTTATTAGATAGATCAATTAATACTTGTAGGAAACATTGTTTTAAGTAGATACATAATAATATGATGTGGATCTAAAAGTTAAATCAAGATTTTTGGACAATGTATTCTTTGGGCTGTGAAACAAAACCCAAGCGAAAATTTCGAACGTCTGCGCTGTAGGTAAATTTTTATCGTGACCACATCAAAGATCAAATACAGCTGCACTGAATCATCATGTCAATCAAACCTTGCACAACCTCGAAATATTTACCAGTAAATTGTGTAAAATTAGCGTAAATACACACAAATGACGCGGTTTAGCCTGATCCTTGTGGTTAGCTAATCACAACCCAAATAACTCTAGTCCCCTTCATATTAGAAGGGACATCTTATTTTTACATGATGTCTTTATTAAATGAATTATTGTATAACTCTACGAATCCGAAGGAAACAACTTAATAACGGCGTGGCTGCACGCGAAATCACAATTTATATAATTTTTATCGGGCATAAAAAATGTTGGTACACAAAATTATGATTGGTGACATTTTTTATAAGTAACAAGGTCATAGATACTTACTTAAAATTGTAAGTTATGGTTGAAGTCAACTTCAAAATATTAAAGTAACTGCTTTGTAAAATGTTTAAGGACCTGTGCACACCAAGGTTTTTATAGGCGCCGTGACGCGCGTTTGAATCGATGCTTGTGTATCAGTGCAAACGAATACAAGCTGCTCGATAGGAGAAAAACGTGTCGTTGACGCACGCTTCTAAAACCACTACGGCGCACAGAGGGGCAACGCACATGTGTTAAGCTTCGCTTTATATGAAAGAGGTGGTGATAAATAAAATCCACAACAAACCATTGCACAGCCACGCTACGAATGAAACAAATAAACGCTAAGAAGCGGACACATGGACTAAAGTGGGCATAGATAACGTGCACTGCTTTTTCCGCAGTGGAGCAACACCTTTATACGCACGGATACTTCGACGCATCGATGCATAAACGCACAGATGTAAAGACACACAGATACATAGACGCATAGAAACATAGTTAAACCCCTCACACTAATAATATATTGGCACACAGACTTTATAGGACCTAGGACCGCGCCTTGCACGAAGTTTGCTAATTAAGAATAATCTTATATTGTTACGCAATTTTTATGCTATTTGTATAAATGAGGAGTTAATTTCATGTTGCTTCCTCAAAATAAGGCAGCTGAACTCACTCATACATTCTGCTGTCGTGTAATTTCGTCGTCGGATATTTTACACAGCAGGTAGCTTCGCCAATAGCTGCCCATAGCCTTATTGAGACATATTCGTGAGCAGGTGTGGGCACAGTTAGTTGCGGTTAGCATTTAGGGCACTCGCAATTATTGTAATTATAACTATGGTAACACTGTCCTGTGCTGCCATAATTATAATGTATTATTATTGTTCTGATCAAATATAAATTTCAAAAACTACGTAAGTTGTTATTAATAAATTTTGTAGCATTTTTAATAACAGTTTTGTAGAATTTTAACACTGATATACGACATTTAATGAATGTTGCAACTGTACCTGCTGTATATTTATCATCACGCTCTTATTGACTGCACGGAATAGACAGAACCGTTGTAATAACAGACAAAGTTGTTACATTATTGACGTAACAAGAATCCTGTTTAACATTACCTACTAATATTAAGTAAGGAAATACTAAATGAGTTATAATATGAAGTACCTTTATCGTTATGAATTTATTGGAAGCTTGATACTTAGCTTTTTTGAAATCCGCCCAGTAAACCTGACCTATAACAAAAAAGATGATACATCAAAACCGGCCAAGTGCGAGTTGGACTCGCGCATAAAGGTTCCGTACCATCTACATACTACTTAAGTATATAAAATGCCGTAATAACTATAAAAACGGCAATAAAGTCAAGTTTTTATTTATTTTTTTATTTGTTTATTTATTTCTAAAGTGAATATAATACTTATGTAATATTCTGTGAATATGTTAAGCTTCTACCTGTTGCCGTTATGAATATCGAGCAAAAAAGAGCAATAATCACGTTTTTTGAATGGGAGCGCCTTACCTTTATTTTATTGTTTTCTTAGTATTTATGATTAAAGCGGCAATATCGTCATCTGTGAAATTTTTTACTGTCTTACCATAAAGGATAGACAGGCGGCTAGCGGAGTCTTAGGCCCAGTTTTTGATCCAGAGTTAACTCAACCAATGGTTAAATATGCTAACTAATGGTTCAAACTGCGGTAGAACGCATTTATTCATCAATTTTTAATCTAGGTAAATGGTTTATTAATTAACTCTCCAACTTATTTGACTATTTGATACGACGAATAATTGATGAAAAAAAGCGTTTTGAAACCATTAGTTAGCATATTTCACCATTGATTGAGTTAACTCGGGATCAGAAAACTGGGCCTTAGTAATAAGTTCCCGTTTTACCCTTTGGGTACGGAATCCTAATTATTACCCCAACATTTAATACAAATGACAAAATATTATCCGTGTCATGATTACCTAAGTTTAATATGGAGACAGATACCCCAATTACAGGTGAGCGACGTCGGGACGAAAATAAAGCAATTTGAGGCAATTCAGGGACAATCACAATTTATCACTATTATCCTTTGGCGGGACGGTTTACCCGATCTTCATTAAAAAGACTGCGGTAGACTAATGGGAGGAAATAATCGTAATAAACAATTAATCGAAATTGGTACTCAGGGAGTTGTTCAATAATTTAAGCGAATTCGTACAAATTAAATTTGTATTGGAGTTTTTTTTTCAATGTTATTTGTTTTGTTGACAAAAGATACCGGGTAAAATGGGGTGAATAGAGAATTGCGGTTTTTTATATCAGATTATAAAAACCCTCGATTATTTCAAAAACTATAAGGAAGCTGTTTTATTATGTAAAATTATACGCATGCTACACGATAGAAGATTGGAATCCATCTACGAATTTGTTTTTATTCACTCTAAAAATTGCTATTCTATATAACACCCCGTTTTACGGTAATTAATTGCTCATGCAAGCAATCCGAGTTTTAAATTTAATAGCACTCAGAAACGCAAAAAAATAATACATCCCTACATATAGACATTTAGCATATTTCTTGAACAGAAATAACTCAGACTTATCGTTAGGTTCAGAAATAATTCGTTTGTGTACACAGTTAATATCATAACCCGATTCATGGATAGAAGTTGGAGTCCAACAGTATGTATTGTGTAGTACCAGTGAAGTTTTTAGTTAGAATGAGAGTATAGGCTAAAATCTGGTATCAGTATCTAAATTTACTTTCAAACAGATAATCTGTAACTTTACCTAACAACGTTATCGTAATAAAAGGTTAGGTATAAACAAAAAAAACACCAAAAGTATGTGACAAACACTTTAATTAAATACAAAACTAGTTGTTCTGCTTGGATTCCTTCGCGTTTTGCAGCGCCTGCGTCAGATATAGTTTCGCAAGGCTTTGAGAGCAGAACTGGCTTATATGTTGGCTGTAGGTGTTGATCTGACCGGCGACGATCATAGGGTTGAGCCTAGGCGGAACGGGGTGGGGCTTGAAGAGTTTGTTGACGTCTTCTTCAGGGAGTGGAGGCTCATCCTTGGCAGCCCTGGCGAGGTTTTCCTGTGTCCGCTTGGCTAACCAGCGGTGTTTGTCCTGCTGTTGACGGACCACCAACTGCTGGTATCTGTTGAACTTGATAGCTTCCTGGTTGAGCTCGTCGACGCGCTCCATTAGGCTGCGGAGCTGACCTGTGGGAAAAAGTTAATATTAATAAAAACCTTACAAAACACTACGTTCTGAAGACTTTCTAATCCTCAAACGGCTTTTTCTTCAATTTCGGCTAAGAGCAGGTCCACTTTCAACGAAATGAGAAACAAAATTGATTCATCCATTTGGGAGCTACAATATAACAATCAGATAACACATGCCCTCTTGTTTGTATCAGGGGTTAACGAAGATGTTTGTGTGAATTAACTGCGCAAAAAAATAGATATATATAATTCACGTTAAAAATACCTAAGTCAATGAACTGCACTAACCACTAATCAAAATATTTATTTATACCTGTATGACCAATCAAACACGAATATATTACTGATTAACACATCAAATTAGTCACCTTCACTTAACATGCTAATAGCGTAATAATTATGTCAATAAGCCAACTAACTCCTTAATTTATTGATGATGCATTAGTAAGACTACCTATACTTACATCATAAATAAAAAAAGGTATTTGAAAATGCACCTTTAAACAAAACACCTCATTTTATTTATTCTGTAGAAATATTATCCAAATAATAAATGCAAGAGTCGAATTTCAGCTTTACAACAACACGATTTTAATAACTCATTACTAACTAAATAAGTTCAATTTACCTTCCAATACTGATGCGGTGCCTAAGTCCAAGAACTTGGATCCCTCCTCCTCTGGGATCATCTCAGACAGTTCAGACATCATGATGTTGGTGAGCGGTGAGTTGCGGATCACAATGGGCACCTCAATAAACAAGCTCTCGTACCCAATCTTCAGGTTACGGAGAGCTTCCGGCGTGTAGTCATTCTCCTTGTACATGGCGATGGCCTGGAAAGTGAGGATGTTGATTAATATTAGATTGAACTAATTAAATATTTTTAAACTAAGACTCAATAGATGTTCTTTCTTAACCTAGGGGCCTTATTCACTAAGTCCAAACAAACATGACGCACATTGTAGTTCAAGTACTCCAAGTCATGAATCTTTTTCTATGTTCTGAGAGTCACCAGGTAGTGTTAGTATATACATGACTATTTAACTGATTTTTTAAAGTACAGTAAGTCGAAAGAGATACGCATCTCTTAACCGGACACAAGACAACACGTTAACTGGTTGGATTGACTGAATACGGTCCATGGCAAGATGCAAATTCGTACGTCACGCCTGCCATGGTCAGCGAGCGACGGGGGACGTAAGGCAGCGGAGGAGGAAAATAGTGGGTTCGAGACGGGTATCAACTGCCAGAAGCATCACACATTCGGGCGCCGTCATTGGGTAACCTTGGGAGGGCTATGGTCGAATTTGCCAGGCTCTCAAAGAAACTCCTGATTTGTTCTTTTATCGTAATTGACGTTGCAGCGTCCGAACAGTTGCAAAATTTATAAACAAAGTTGATACACCACCAATATCATGGTAGAAAGTGTAGCTCTTTAGAAAATCATTTGATTTTGTTAATTTATGTATGAATGAACGAAGGAGTGAATGATGATGTTTTGCATGTGATGGGTAGGATTAGAAATAATTATTTGTTAAGGTAATAATTTGATATTTTTGTTATTTCCCATGAGGCTGGCATAGTCACCGGGAGTGGCTTAAGCCTTGATTAAAATAAAGATTTTAAAAAAAAACATTAAGTGAAACCAACCTGAGGAGTCAAACGGTAAGCCTTCAGTGTCAAGAACCCTCTGGCGGACTTCTTAGTGTCGTAGATGACGACCACGCTCTCCTCAATGGAGGTCTGGTAGTGGTACTGAGACTCCAGGAGCGACTGGCTCAGGAAGTTGCCCACATCAGCACTCTGGTACCTGAGAATAGTGAAAAATCTACTTAAAAATAGATACAATCGTTGATGTTTAATTCGGAGACAGCATTGAATTTATATAGAGTCTGTCTATACAATGATGATCTAAGAATGAATACTAGACAAATCAATTTCAGATAAATACACTTCATATTAGCTTTATTAAATAGGATAATAAATTGACATAAATATTACTCAATACTTCACAGCTTCAGAATGACTGATGTTTAATACAAAGAAAAGTAGCATGCAAAATACCTATCTATTCATATTATAAAACTAAATCCACCGCCACATCCATCTACACACAATACATATCTCAAAAACTATCATACAGATTTTCAAATGTTGTCACCAATGGATAAAGTGATTTAGGAGGAAGGATTTTGTGTACGCATTTGAAGCTGACATGGGAAAAGGATATTCACTTGAACTATGAACACTTTATCTTGCTACTTATCTCTTAGTTTCTCTTTGTAAAGATATTTACAACATAATAACTATTTACATACCATCCAACATGAAAATGATCAACATTAACACGGCGGAGCCTCCGCATCATGTCCAGCTGGTATTCCTCCTCATCCATGGCCTCATCGTGCTTCGGGAATGGGAAGCAGTTGGTGATCTCCAGGCGGTTCTCCACCACCAGCCCGAGTAGGGCACCCTGGGCCACCTCCATATTGCTGCATGATTCCTCATGGCAATGTTTCACTATTTTCATTACCGCCTGTAATAGGAAAAACAGTTTTTAATTTACCAGGCATAAGTATATAATAATTACCAAGTACACTCACAAAGGGCTCACAAGTATATCTCACTGTTATATGTATGTGTCATACATTTCAAGTGTGATCTAAATACTCTGCTAATAAAGTACCTGAATAATAACTTGATATCAATATAGTTTACATCAATATCTCGATATAGAAATATGACTTGTAATGATATCATTATTTTGTAAGAGCTCTTGATAGGAAGAACTACTTAACTAACTACTTTCTATTAAGTTGACAAATGAAAGAATGTAGTAAAATGATAAAATTATCAATTTAGCAATGAAATTATCCAATTAATAATTAAAATAACTAATAAATATAAAAATTATAAGTAAATGCTGAACTAGGTCCATAAAATTAACAGTTATAAGTTGTCTGTGATAGTATATAATATATTCTACATGTCCTTTGTACTGTATGAGTAAACAGAGACCTTATAACACAAAATCTTGTCCCTAGTATCCATATTACCCTTGCTTCATGTTTCATACAAATTTAACTGTTGATGTATCAGGCCAAATTAACTCAATGTCACAACAGTGAGATCATCTCTGTAATAATTTGGCGGCAGACGGGTCACTGAGGTAAACGTCCGAAAAGAGTACATGACTCATACCAATAACTAGGATATTTAACACTTTCATACAAACTAATGACCAAGAGAGGGTACATTCACCACAAAAATACAAAAGAAGTAAAATAGAAGAGAAATCATATGCATATAGAGTCGAAATTCGCATGATAACGATGTGACGATATTGATTATTTTGACAGTTTTTAGGACACTTCCAGGACTTTGAGTATGCACAAAGTTTATGTCCATAACATAACCTATATTCACTACCAAAACCTATTAAGAAATAATGATAGAAAATCATTATACACTTTAATATGCTAAATTACCTAAATATGATTAGTTTAAATGCTCAATGGTCAACAAAATATTACACAAATGCCAAAAACAGAGAATACATGAATACGTGTCGATGACCCAACAGCTTTCAGCTACTTGCAATTTTCCTAGTAATTACTTTATTGTTTAGTTGTTGCATAGATATAATTAGTTGTGTACGTACCAATCCATCGCACTGAACGTATGTAATTGTGGGTTCAGCTTCAGGAACGCGTCTTGCGGGCCCACCACGGTTCGCCATTTTTGTGAAAGGTTAAATTGTCTCTAGGATTTTGACAAGAACTCTTAATATTGCCACTTGAAATAAAAGCACACAGATTAAAAAGCTGTAAAAGTATCGGACTTTTATAAATGATACGATTGTTGTTTAGCAGAAATAAATGAATGAAATTATTTAATTAGCGGATCAAAGTTATTATTTGTCTTTAAATGAGCGAGGGAACACACGCGATGTCTGCTACCAATCGTGTACTGTCAAAATATTGTTCGATACATACCTATTTGTTAAAGTAAAAATGCTTACACGAACAAGTAAGTGTACGGTTTTATCTTACAAAAGGTGGCGTAAAAAGATTGTTCAGCACAATACATTACAATGTCTTTGGTTCAGCCAAAGACATTGTAATGTATTCAATGTCTTTGGGTTCAGCAGTTGTAGTGTTGCTTCTAATTTCTTTATCTTAACTCTATGTTTACTAAATAAAAACCACTCTATTTCCGTATCTTTGGTTAGATCAGATCAGATCAGCTGTCAAGTGTCAGTTGAATTTATTTGTCAATCAAAAGTTCTTACAAAAAATCGTACATAGCAAACAAAGATAAATAACATAGTGTTTTTTATAGAAAACAATAATAATCCAGTTGTAAATGTATCGTATTGTAAACAGTTCCGTTCTAAATCATAATATGTGTTATAATGACTTAAGAAACAGTGCATTAGTTCTTCCGCCCTGATCGATGATACTCCTACTTTCAATGAACAAATAAATTGATAATTAAATAATGAGTCAGCATAATTTCTGGAGAGGATTAACACCGTTGAATGTGGCACCTTCTCAGCAAGTACCTGATAAAATTGTAAAACTGTGTGCACTTGGCTCAGACTTCATTGTGTTGGGCAATGACCATGGGCTTTACCACTGCGAAATAATCGACAATTGCTCGAATTTCAAAAAAGTCAGTGGTATTGTTGCAATAGACATATCATATCATAATGATATACTTTATTTTATAGATGTACATGGAAGACTTTTTAAGACAAATTCTTGTTTTAAAAACAAAGAAGAAATCATTGTTAAGGAGGATGCCAAGTGTTGCCCTCACGGTTTTAAAAGTTCCAGTTATAAAGTGAAGTTCAGGAATGTAGTGACAAGTGATTTTGGACAGCTATTTATTAGTAGTGATGGACAGCTCTGGGGTTCTGGTGTTATGCCCCAACTATCAATAGACACTAGTAGTATTAAGAAAATTCCATTTTTTGAAGGAAGGACAGTTTATAGTGCATCAGTTGGTCAAAACTTTGCTGCTGTCATAGCTAGAAAGAATGTAAGAAGGTCTGGTAACTGTGATACTGAGAGTGATAATGATGATGAAGAAGTGTTTGCATCAAACTGCTCACAATGCCAGACAATAATAGGCCTAGCATCCCCCGCATCCGTGCCATCCTTATCTGAAACCTGCCCCTTAGGTGTTCAAATTAGTAAGTCTAGTGAAGATTCTAGTAGTACTACGCCCCCTCAAACAGATGTGCATATTGATGCACATAGTTTAACTGAAGATTCTAGTCCCTCATCTGAGGAATCAAAAATTGCAAGAACAAACTCACAAAAGAACACAAACTTAGATGCAGATCTTAATTTTCAAGATGCTAAGTCAGATGGTGATGACCAGACAGACAAAGAAAGTGAAACTGATGAAGCATGTGGTGAGAAAATCAATAATATATTTATAAACACTGATGCTGCTAGACAGTTTTTGAGTAGACAGCTCTCATGGGTGTCAGCTGGTGAAGACTATCTAGTAGAATACACAGAGAAACCTACTAGAATAATAAAAGAGAATGTATCAAACCTAACTAATTTTGTTTATGAAGGTGTTAAAACAGTAGGTGACAAAGTGGCGACATTATCGCGACATGTCAGCGGTAGCAGCGACAATAATGACGCTGCAGAACTACAAATGCGTAGCCACAATGAAGAACTTAATTCTCTTATGTACAGCTGTACTTCCAATTGCAATTTAGAAGATCTCCATTTTTCTACCAGCACACTTAGCAGTGAAAAAGAATATGAAGCTGCAAGAAAAACAGAAAACCTCAAAAACATGTCCAAACTTGGTAAGAATATTTTAGGTACAGAATTATGGACTTGGGGTGACATATCATATGGGCAACTAGGAGTTGGGGACACAATAAAAAGGATAAAACCAATGGTTGTCATGACTTTGTCAGGTTTTGGACTACAAAAGGTGTCTTGTGGTAAATGGCATTGTTCAGCATTAACCCTAGATGGGCGCCTTTTCATGTGGGGCTACAATCAGTTTCATCAAGTGTGCTTTGAATCCAGAGAAGACAAAAGTGGTCCCAAACAGTTTACAGAGAATTCTGATAGTGACAGGGTCAGAGATATGATAGCAACAGATCATCACACTTTGGCATACACACACAATGAAAATATATTTTATATGGGTAAGCACACTGAAGGTTTCACAGATTCTATAGTTAACTTAAATGTCAAGAAAGATGAAGAAGCTGAAAGCCAAAAAGACGCAACAGTGAAAGTAACTGACACTCCAAATTTTATCACGAAACCTCAAAATATGTGTTACCATTGGCGAATATTATCATCAGGTAACATCAGCTATTGCTCAGTAGAAGAATCATACAAATGCCCAGAATTCCAGGATCTGTCTATTGCTCAAAGATATCTAGAAGAAATGCTGTTAATATATCATAATCTAATCAAACCTTTTCTTAAGAAAAGTAAAGTTATAACTTCACATTCCAATATTTACGAAACAGTTTGTGATATTTTTGGTGACATATTAAACATAACTGCTCTTAATGTTCTCTCGATGTGGCAGTACGCTGAGAAACATATAAACGAATGTGATATTTCTTTAATAAAAAATTTAGAAGAATTTATTTATTTGTACAGAAAGTATTACGTAGCTGTAAGCAATTTGATAGTTATCGGCGGCTTCGCGCAGATTAACAGTATCGTCGACGCTCCGTGTAGTGTTTATAATTTGTTTAGTGACCAGCTCCCGACAAACAAGCAGAAAAACAACAAAAAAACCTTGGAAGCCATAGTAGGTTTAGCGTTCGTCCAGCCTCTAACAAGATTGAGTTCTTATAAATGCATAGCTCAATCTTTATTAAGGTACAAGACGAAAAGAAAAAAGGTTGACGCAAAGTCAAATATCGATGAGAGACTAAATAAAGTTATTACATCGCTTGATTCTCTGATGGATGAACAAGAAAAGAAACGGAAGGAAGCTGACGTCACAAAGTTATTTTGGGAAACGGTTGGGAAGAGTTTGGAGCAGTATCGAACGCCTGAACGGCGGCTAGTCAGAGAGTCGAAGTCTCGTCAGCTGAACCTAGTAAATCCAGGTCGCTTTTCCTCACACTGGTTCGTACTATTTAACGACCTATTCATCCATGTAAATGGTAGCACTCCTAACGTCCATCCTTTAGAAACTTTATGGGTAGAGCCTATACCAAATACTGACTCACTCCAAAATGTAATTCAACTCACTACTCCAGAAGAAATTATATCAGTATCAACGACTACAGAACAGGAGAAAACAGAATGGATCCATTCTTTAAACACGTCGATAAGACTTGTTCTTAATAAGGACAACTTTAAACCGCCGGCGATAAGGACGGCCAGCCACACGTTTTCAAGTAAAAATATTTTTTACAAAGATGCGAAGTATACTGGGCGGTGGTTGGATGGTAAAATTCACGGGAGTGGGAAAGTGGAATGGCCTGATGGAAAATTATATGTGGGCCAGTTCCAATTAAATTCCTTATGTGGTCATGGCAAAATGGAGATGCCCAGTGTAGGTAAGAATTCTGAATTAAAAAAATTATGACTTGAGACGCTTCCAGGGCCGGATCTAGGGGAGGGCAACCGCGCCAACAGACCCGGGGCCTCCAAAAAAAGAGGGGCCTCCACAAGACTTTGAAAAAAAAAAAAAAATTTCCGACTAGTAAACAACTTTTCCTCTAATAGGTATATTTTTTTTATCGCTGTAAAACTCGGCTGAAAAAAAAATTCATTCTATTTAGAAAATAATATTTGGCCAGAGGGCCTCCACTTCTTTGCTGCCCCGAGGCCTCCAGACCTCTAAATCCGGTCCAGGATGCTTCTGATGTATACCTTAGTTACCATACCATAATTCTATTCTCATTGGTTCCAATATGTCAATAAGCGGGCTTTCATCTATTGTATCGCTTTGAAAACTAATAAGGAAGCTGCAAATTCTGCGCACGCATCTATTGAAAGCATTTTAATTACGCATTGTGTAGGCGTCTATTTATCCGACCCCATACTTTATTAACAATGGACCTCCATTTTTCCTCTCAATATTTAGAGCAGAGCACGCATCTGTTAGTGATTCTGTACGTTCATAAATTGAATATCGGCGAAACCTTGTCCTATATGAATCTAAACTTATAATATTTTTCATTGAGTCAATTGATGTAGATTTTAGTCATCATCATACTAGGTATTTACGTTTGAGTAAATATTAGTACATTATGTTTTCGTAAGTAATTTGTAATGATAAATGTTTTTCATATTTGTGGTTTTTAGGAGAATCGTGTTTCAAATTTACTCATATCCCTATTAGGATGTACATTATAGAGAATTATGTGTTTGTTCGACAGCACAGAATGATTAGTAGTCGACAAATCAAACCCAACGAGATTAAATGGGACGATAAATAGTGTTACAATATCTCTTTTATTTTATTACTAGCTGATCCCCGCGACTCCGCCCGCGGTACCTATTAAAAAAAAACATGCGTGCGTACAAAGTACACATGTCAGAAGTGAAACTTCTTTGGCGAACTAATTTATAAATCTTGTTTATATTTATACAAATCTAAAACTTTAAATTTCCAAGATTAAGAGGAAGGGAAAAAGGAAGATAGGTTAGGAATTTAATTGTCATTAAAATAAAAAAAGTGTTGAAAATTAATGTAAATTATAAATTTAATTTTTTCAATTTATTTCTTCAATATTTACATTGTTTGACATAACGTTTATCTAAAATAAATAAAAATAAGTATTGTTACAATAATTAACAATAGCGAGATACAAAATTTGTAAAACAGTAACTATTATGCAAATGCGCTTCGTCTATGGTCTCACATGCAAAAATTCTAGATTGAGATTGAGACGAATACATGTAATTTCATATAGAGAAATGTCCTCCATCTTGGATCAGGAACTTTTGCGCGATAGACATTTCCGCGAAAGCTTGACCTCATTTTTATTTTTAGTGACCTCGCAAATCTTAAAAATGACTTATCACAAAAAAATGCATATTTTTCTCGGTGCCATCTTGGATTCTAATTTCGACCCCATAATCGTTTTTAGCGACCTCGGGTACCATGAAAATGACACCCATGATGAAAAAAATGCATATTTTTCTCGGCGCCATCTTGGATTCTAATTTCGACCCCATAATCGTTTTTAGCGACCTCGGGTACCATGAAAATGACACCCATGATGAAAAAAATGCATATTTTTCTCGGCGCCATCTTGGATTCTAATTTCGACCCCATAATCGTTTTTAGCGACTTCGGGTACCATGAAAATGACACACATGATGAAAAATTTACAAATTGTCGTCGACGCCATCTTGGTTTCTTGGCACCCATTTTAATAAAATTATTATATTTATTAAAACTAATAGAACTAAACTAACACCAGATAGCCCTGAAAGTTAGCTCCCGAGCTACTAACATGGTAATGTATGCAGCTCGGGAGCGCCCTTCCCCCGTCTCGCCCCTCGCACCCCGCACGATTGCCCTGTCTAGACGTCTTCGTCGAACGACTGTATGATGTTAAGACTGTGATAGCACTATGCGTGATACGACGTTCGCTCTGTCTCACTTTTTCTCTCAATCTTTCTCACTCGCTTGCTATACTCTCACTCCACGGCTAGTTGCTCATGCTACGTTCGCCCTGTCTTACTCTCTCTCAATCGGTCTCGATCATGAAGGTATAGATGAAAACCTTCATGGTCTCGATCACTCTCTCTCTCTTTTCTGACACTTCCGTTCAAAGACATTGTAATGTATTCTACTACTTCCGTTGCATACCGGCGTGACGTTTCATCTGTAAAAATTTTACCCTCATGCGCCAAAAGAAGTTTCACTTCAAAAACCTTAGTACAAAATATAGCCAATTTTACGCAGAGTGAATAGTTTACTAATGGTGAAAGAATTTTTGAAATGGGCACTTTAGTTTTTAGTTTATTCATTACAAACATACATACATACAAAAATACAAATCTTTCCTCTTTATAATATTAGTGTAGATATCATAACTTTGTAAGAAAACTGATATTTAGGTAATTTGTTTACACATTCATATCCTTACGCCGCGGACATATTTTTAAACACAAATGTTTGCAACCTACATAATAAATTCGCAACGCGGGTATCGTGTCAAGGTATAAACATTACTAAATATTGTATTATTGTCCAACCTTGATAGTGATGTTGCATGTTTCAGTTGTTTCTTCCATGTAAATTTTGGTGAAAAATATAAACTGTTTTTTTTTTGCAATGGTTAGTTCCTGTTTTCGGGCGGACTAGCCGCAGTCTCATTATTTTATATACCAACAGAGGATAGATATTAGATTCGGACAGCGTAGGCGATCAAACTATTCTATGGTTTTATGATAACGGGTTTTGCGGGACTGTACCTATATCGTGCGACTATAAATTCCCGACATTGATAAATGCGATCCCTTTAAATAAATCTTTTTATTCCTAAAAATACCTAATACTACTCAAACATTTGCTGCAAACATACATTTTTCCGCTACCCAATAAGACTAATATGTTCAAAACATCCTAAAATCATTGAAATGCCAACGGTTACGTGAAGCATTAATATTTTCTCGGACCAAAAAAGTACTTTATAAATCCTGCTGACGCAATATACTTGAACACTGTTTCAGGTATCTACGAAGGTCAATGGAAGGACAATCTCCAAAACGGTTACGGCATCTTGAAATACACGACAGGGGACATTTACGAAGGATATTTCAAGGACGGGAGTCCTCATGGCCATGGGATCAAAAAGCAAGGGGATTTTACATCATCGTCGGCTACCATTTATACGGGGGAGTGGGTCAATGGGGTGAGACAAGGTTACGGGGTCATGGATGATATAGGAAAGGGAGAAAAATATTTAGGTAACTGGAGTGATAATAAGAAACATGGCTGTGGCCTTATTGTGACCTTGGACGGGATCTATTATGAGGGACTTTTTATGCAAGATGTTTTGACGGTTAGTCGATTTTTTATATTTTCTCTTTAGAAAAAGGCGAAAAAAATAAAAATGCACTTATTGACACAATTTATTAATATTTTATAGCGATAATTATGCACTCATCCAAATTCAATGTTAGACATAGATATAGGAAAAGTAAATAAGGAAACAAGGAAAAGTTTGAAAAAGGCCGTTATTATCATTAATAACGGCCTTTTTCAAACTTATCTAATTCACCATCACGTTTTATTTAACCATCTTCTGTAAAGTTGTAAATAGTAGATAATTTTCTTAAAATGATGTCATATAGAAGTTTCACTTCTTACGTACTAATACACAGACACATAATTATTTTCAATTATTTACAGTTATCAGAAGAGTATTTATGCTAGGTTTACTGTTTGCAGGGCCACGGTGTGATGGTATTCGAGGACGGTACTCACTATGAAGGTGAGTTTCGATCAGCTGGCGTGTTCTCAGGGAAGGGAATCCTAACCTTTTCCAGTGGAGACAAGATTGAAGGATCGCTCAGCGGCGCGTGGACTGAAGGCGTCAAAATAACTAACGCAACCATGCAATTAAACGTCTCCAATCCAGTATTGCCAAACAATTCTAAACCTAAGTGAGTTGAAATTAAGTGTTGATTTGCAGTTTATTTAAGTTATAGACGATGTTTATTTTTTTTTAATACATGTATCAATTTAAAATATTTTATCATAGCAGCGTATGAATGATATAAATCTGTAATTATGTCAGATTGAAGATAATTGAAACAAGTTGTCTAAATTTAGAAATGATATGCTTTGATTGCTTAATTATCACATAATATTTCTTGTTTTAATTATGATGCAATTAGGAAAGACTAACTTGATAAATAAAAAACTTAAATAATATTATAAATGCGTAGTAACTCTGTCTGTATGTTACGCAGTCATTCCTAAACTACTGAACCCATTTCAATGAAATTTAGTACAGAGATAGAAAAAAAAGGGGGGCGCAAACGCCAGTAAAAGTAATATTGTCTGTAAATATGTTTTTGACCTTACTAATAAACGTAACTAAATTTTTTCAGCTCCTTTGGAAAACTAAGCGTAGCGCCAAACCAAAAATGGAACGCACTTTTCCGCCAATGTTTCATTCACTGCCTAGGAGTATCAGAATCCCTCCTAACACCAACTGGCAACCACCTTGCCAATGGCTCTTCAAACATTACCATAGACAACGTTAAAATCTGGCAGAATGTGGCCGTAGCTCTTTCTTGCTCGCATAAAGAGAGAAATAAAATGTCTGTGAAGAAAAAAGGTAATGATATGGAGAGGTCGGTTGATTGTTTAGAAGTTATACCAGAGTTTGGGCAAAAGACCCTTGATTTGGAGAATTATATGGAGTTGAAGCAGTATTTGTATAATGTAAGTAACTTCTTTGATTGCTCTTTTAGAAACTGAGATGATTATCCTAAGATTAATCACTATTTAACATTTTTGTGTCGGCTTCTTCCTCGACTTTCTGTAAGTCTTTGGCCTATTATATAAAATTTTGAATGTTATGAACACATTTAAAATCTAATACGATGTGAAGCAGCGGTAGCCTTGGTCAGGATTGCACTACCGACGTGAACCCTCTGACAACACAAGCATTCCGCTTATCACGAGGAGATATAAGAAAAACTAGTAAAAGTGATTGCGCCCTACATTGCTACCTTATAAAAAAAAATATCTTTGACCTGCCAAACCCAGTCTAAGCTCCTAACTCTTCGAATCCAGGCCTGTGAATCCACGCATCATCCTCTCGGCCTACTAGTCTTGGGCGTCACCAACGCCTTCAACACAACTTACGGTGGAGTCCGCGTCCATCCGCTCCTCCTCAGCCACGCCGTCAAGGAGTTGAAGAGTATCACCAGCCGGCTGTACCAGGTCGTGAGGTTACTGTTCCCTGCGTTACCACCAGAGGGCGCTGATGCAGTCCTGTCGTATAAGGTGAAGGAGGAAGGTGACGATGAAGAGACGAATCCTATTGATGGGTGAGTACAGTTGAATTGTAAATTCTTTGAATAGTATTCTACTTGAAAATCCTAGTACCTTTAATTTATCGATTATCAGCGTTAAACAGATAAACCGAGTTTCTTAAGCGTTTTTTAATTTTATCTGTTGTCCAATAGATTGTCAAGTTATTTCTAGTGGTTAATCAAAAGAGTTACATCCAATCACTGTATTTACTGAATTTTAAACTATTGCGTTACATGATTATAATAAAATTATAAGGTAAATGTATGTTTGCGTTAATGTATCCGTGACATAATTTTATTATAATCGCTGTACTTTTCTTTACTTTTGACAGATGACTAACAATTTTTTGTACATCACCTTTAAGAATTTCGAAAATGTACCTTTTATTAAATGGATCCTGGAAAGTTTATTAAACTTTGCTGAAAATGCAAGGATTTCATAAACTTTTTGATTCAATTTTAAGGACATCCCTGTTGAAGTCACGGTTTCCAATTTTTTTTGACTCCTAAAGTACTTTTATGTAAACCTTCTCGTCTTCACCTTCCAGCGAGGTAGTATCAGCAGCGTCACTTCTCCAGCCCACCTTACTTCCCCGCGTGCACCCCGCCCTCTTCGTACTATACGCGCTTCATAACAAGAGAGAAGACGATCTATACTGGAGGCGGTTACTCAAGTGGAACAGGCAGCCGGACCTCACGCTCATGGCCTTCTTGGGCATCGACCCGTAAGTATATCAAGGCGAAGTAATACCGTGTTTGTTGAAAAGAGCGTTATCTATAAGAAGATCAAGGTTTTCACAAAAGGAAACTTGTTAGAAGGCAAATGGCGGATTCCGCAATGGAGATACTTTCAATATGTTTCCAAATTATTATTTATTTAAAAATAATTAATCATAAAAAACTTGACACGAGTGGTTAAACAAGAATACTAGTAGTGTACGAACCACATCGCTGCAGCTTTATTTTTTAATAAAAAAAAATGTTTTAGAAAATTCTGGGTGGGTTACACGCATTCCAACAACCAGCTGTCTCCAACATCGCCTATAAAGGAGCAGCTGTTCCAAGAAGCGGTGGAGACGCTTCAGCAGTTGAAGACCACCTTCTCACCCATAGAAAAGCTTCTGGTTATCAGAAGTACTTTCCAGAAGATGACTATAGCTGTTCAGCAAGAGTTAGGTAAGTAAACCATCTGAAGAATACCAACATCCGAAGCTATATATATAAAAACTACCATGCTAGGATTTTATTAATTTGTTTTCAAGCAATATTGTCCCACACTCGGTTGTCAAGCTTAAACAAATTTGCAAGCAACATAATATAATCGATACATATGTCAAAATAAAGTCACCTGCCGTATCTGTCTCTATAAGCGCGAAAAACTCAATAACTTCAGATAAAAGTAATGTTCAAGTCAAAATCAAAAGGATTTTTTTTGTGTTTATTCGTAATACATTATTTTTTATCTGTGTGATACCCATGCGAAGGCGTGGCGGGTCCGGTAATATAAGAGTATTATATAGTTATGAAAATTATTTCACTTTTATGTATACAACTTTTCCATTATACTTTTTATCAGGCCAGAACTACTTGTGGAGTATGGACGAGTTGTTCCCTGTTTTCCACTTCGTGGTGGTCCGCGCTCGCATCCTGCAGCTCGGCTCCGAGATACACTTCGTTGAAGACTTCCTTGAGCCCGCCATGCAGAATGGGGAACTAGGCCTCATGTTCACAACCCTCAAGGTAAACTCGACTTTTATAATGTGTGGAATAGACTGGAAATTACGTTGGAGATTTGGTAAAAAATAACTATAATATTGACAACGAAAAATTAAGATTATTAGCAAATTATTTCTTGAAAAGGCAGTAAGAGAAAACAAAATTAACTTTAGGCAATTTAAGAAATAACTTTGCGCAGCTGTAGACAGTAAATATTAAATATCTTTAAAATGTGATCGTTCACACAACGCAGAATTAATCTCATCTCTCATAAATTCTTAGGACATTACATCATCATCTTAGGACACACATATAACGGTTTTATTTGTTCTTTCCAGGCGTGCTACTTCCAGATCCTGCAAGAGAAGATGTCGATCAACTAGATGGTATTGTGGTAATAATAAAGATTGATCTCGCAATATGTATGGTGCGTATTTAGTGTAGCTTCCGCAATAATTTGCTATGTAAGTTCTCGCTAAGCGTTCCGTTAGCAAGTAGATTAGTAAGCACGTATACAAGATTATCCGAATACAAAGACGACACTCAAATGACGAAACCCACCTAGGCGCCCCCTAGCGGCTATTTATACTTGTTATGAATGCGAAAGTTTGGATGGATGGATTTTTGGAACTTAATCTGGTCAGAACCAACACACATAATAAAGCAATTATATATTTTAATAATTTAATCTAGTGCCTATTTGCACGTGTCTACTTAGCCTTCGGGATAACTCATCTACATATATCCCACGGTATATTTTTTCTTATGAACTGTTATTATATTTCTTACTTACAAACATTTTTGTTACATTCATTTATTATATACTCAGAATCTGCCTAGCCTTTTCCCAAGCTATGTTGGGGTCGGCTTCGTCTTACTGGATGAATACCGTATTTTACATGGAGCGGCTGTCTATCTGACCTCCACAACCCATTGCTAGGTAACACAGTATTCTATGTAAGACTGGTTGTCAGAAATGTAATGACTTAAAGACTGTCAAAGATCACCGTATGACAGTCGGGACCAACGGCTTAACGTGCTTTCCGAGGTACGGAGGGGTCTGCACACGGTTTTACTTGTCAGCTCGGAACTAAATTTGACAGTAGTAATTGTCGTCTGTCCTTTTCTAAAAAAATATGAACAAGTGATAAAAAAACCGATGGACTAAAATTAGTTAAGTACGTGATTAACAGAATCGGAGCCATTGTTATAAATACTGTTCTAATTGTAGAACGGCTCTTGTATACGTGCTTGAACATGTTAATTGTTATCAATATATTGTTATATCATTGTAATGTCTTTGTAGACAGTGGTTTGGAATGAAAGTTGTGCGTCATGAAAGCATATTATAACCGATAACGTATGATTGATCACTTTATTTATGTATAACTGAATCTATAATGATATTAATTGTGTAATTATTTATTTTAAATGACAATTGTGCGTCTTATTATCGCTGTCAAAGATTCCTACTTATAAATTATTTAATTTTTTAATTCAAAAAGACATTTCTTAATACACAGGATTATTTTAAAAGGAGTGCCTATATTCTACGAGGTAATCAGATGCATAAAACTGAACCACTTTCCCCACGGAACAGGTTGAAATCTTGAATTGGAAAATGAAATTTTCATACAAAGTGACAGGACACGTGACTTATGTTTGTATAAAAATTTTGATGTTTAATTTTAAGATTTAGACCTGTTTCTTCGGAAAAGTTGTTGAGTTTTATGCACCTGATCACCTCGTAGAATATACGCAATCCTTTTAGAATATTCCTATATACAGGGTTATTTGTAAAACACCTGTATCCTCGCAGATGTAAATAGTTATCATCACAAGCAAGTTATTTTTTCATACTTCTTACATGAATATGAAATTTAGCGCTCTAACGTATGAAAAGAAAAACAAACGAATTATCAAAAGTCGTAGAACAAATGTGGTTGCTGATGATGTTAGTTATCTAATCCACGAAGGTTGCATTTACAAATAACCCTGTATTTTTATAAGAAAAATCAGATTATAAAGACAAAAACTTCAAACAAATACTTGTAGCAGTTGTTTTACTGTGAGTTAAATAGGCCTATATTTTTGAGAAGAACCATTGATATAGAAAAAACACTAGATTCATTCTCGAACTAAATTCACAGCAAAAACTGCCCCCAATGACACAACAGGTGATAAGTTTTAAAACTAAGATATTTTATTGAAAATTAAACCTTATCCGCATAGCATAAAGTTGTTTTTACAAAGCAGCGTACAAAACGAAAAAAAAATGATTACCTAACTTTATAAAATGATAATGGAAATGGCCGCATTTCAGCGCTACTTACTTTTAAACTATCGCGTTGCATGATTGTAATAAAATTACGCCACGTGAATTAATGCGAACTCATCAGCCGGCCACGGCCAGTGTAACCCGGCCGAAAAGGTCAATGCACGAGTTCGCGTTAATTCCCGTGACGTATTTTTATTATTATGCATTTCTGTGGTGTGGATTTGAGACCCTGACTGTGCATCTTGAGGATTTTCCATATCAATGATAAGATCACATAAAACAATACTTTTAAAGTTATTCTCTGTGGCTACGCTATCTCTTTATATGCCAATCACTATCGAATAGCACAAAAGAAAAATTCACAACATTAATTTTACCACATCTCATTGCTGTATCACAAATTTGCAAGTATTTCTGGTTAAGTGTAAAGTTTAATACAACCATCTCCCACCTTTATAGAAGACTTACCACACTATTGTATACTCCTGTAGCATAAACATCATTATGTATTTTTGTATCACACAAATATGTAGTTTTAAATTTATTTAGTTATTTTGAGTGCCAAAAATTTTAATGCCTATGCGGAATAAGGATTTCTCGCGTTGAAATTATTACAGAATATCGAGTAAATAATCGTAATCGATTCTATTTTTTCTCCAAAATGTATCGATTACCTTATTTAACTTTTAATGAGCAATATTCGAGATGTCTTCATAGCCTTAGAATGTAATACGTAGTGAGTGGAATGGTTTTGAGAGAAATTTAGAAGTAAATTTTAGTAAAGAGTAGATAAACTTTCAAGTGATATTTAGATCTCTTTCCATTGGAAAAATGTTGTCATAACTCGTTTCCTCACTTAGTTGACCGCCCCATATTTATTTTAAAATGTAGGTACATAAATTTTAATAGAATAGCAATGATAAGCAATAAAATAATCCAAAGGTAATATCAGTACAAAGTGAACTGTTAAAGTAGCGAACAAATTGTTATTTTTTTATTTTAGAACAATAATATTTGCTGAAAGATTGTTTTTAATCTGTAGCTTGCTATTATATGGCAACACTATACGTTGCCAGTTAAAATATTGTCCTTAATAGGTTAGAAAATATGTAATTTCAGGCCATTAAAATTATCACATTTTAATCATCCAAAACTGTTTGGGTTTATATTCAAATATGGCCATTAATGTTATAGATAATCGAATCATAGTTAAGTCATTTCTGAATCGATTGTTATGATCAAAACGATTGTTATATGAATGCAATTGAAAAGTACCATATCATTAATTTTACATACATGTTAATTACGATATTTATATCTTTGTCCTGTGAAGTGTGTTTATGAAAAATTTGAAAAATATATATTTAACATTTAATAAAATTCGCAGTAAAATCACGTCTATTATTTATTCATCCTGAATTCTAGAAAGGCTTGTTTTCCAAAAAATGCTGAGACATTTCCGACATTTCTTCCAGCGTATCCAGTTAGGACATGATCAGCAAGTTAAAAAAAATAACATAATATGTATGCCATGATTAAGTGATGATATCTTACTTACAGAAATAAATTACTTCATTTCAGTAATACACACATTTTATTTTTTATTGTTGGGTGCCTGGTTATTTCTTACGTAGTAAAGAGATAATTTCTACTACTAGTATGTTTATTATTAAAAAGGTAAAGTAAAAAAACACAATATTTATTAAGGCTATTTATTTCATTCCTATAAAATAACATACCAAATGTCTCTTTTGTACAACGTCATATCAAAAATGTACACCATTATATAAATTTCGTCTCAGGTAAATGTTACCTAGCTACTCTCGTGTCTCCCCCTATTATTTTCATGGCTATTATTACATAAATATAATTATATTATAGTCCTCTCACGTGCCTAGTCTCTGATAGGTACAAAATGTTCATAATACCGACTCGGACGCAACTTTATAAAAATACATAACACACCCATTTTACAATCGCCTTGTATTTCTATAAACGAGTCCCCATAATGCTGTACAATATATCTACAATATGCCAACTTCTAGTTATTGTTAAAATTCATTGTTATGTGAAATTGAATCTTATTTATAAAGCTTTAAGTCCAGAGTTATATGAATAATATGTTTTAAAGAAAGAATATTGCACTATTAATCTTTATAAATTGGAAATAACGTCTGTTAAGCATATTGAAAATTCTTGAATAATCTATTATATAATTTGACCGAGAGCGGTAATACTATGGTAGTTTTTTACTCGAGGCTTATTACTCAATTACGACAAATAACTTTTTCTACAATAGATATTCAAAATTATACAACATTGAAATTAATAGCGAATTCAATAATAGAAGTAATAAATAACCTTTTCATCGACACGGACGACTTTTGAAACACTTTCGATGATATTATTAAATATATGTTTGAGCATTAAAAATTTACAGGCCTGGTGGAAATTATATATACGTGCGTAGCGTGGCGGTGAGAGGTACAGGAATTACGATTATTTTTTGCAAGAAATCATATTCTTAGCGATATGATTACACGATTTAAATAACCTACATTTCACATAAGCCTCGCGTAAAAAAGTTAATAAATACAATAGTAATTTATTTGAATATAATTTCTGTCTACAACCATGTTTAGACGTGGGATATAATATTGCAAAATATATTATAATTTATATATTATTATTATATGAATATTTTATAAGATTTATAATAAACTCGATATATACCGCTCCAGTTATAAAGTTTGGGGCAATCTCATAGTATAAGGCAGTGACAGGTGGGGTAGCTATTGTTAATCAACTGTATAAAAATTCGGGAGTATTTTTTTATAAAATTTACATTCTAGAGGCAAGAATTAATGACCGTTCGATTCGATTACAAAGATATGTGGTACAGCATAAGCACAACCTTATTATTAAGAATCTCTAACTGATTCATTTTGTTCGTAACGTTTAACCAGCAATGCTATTGTATTTTGTACTTTGTTTACAAGCAATTAAAGTTGAGAGTACAAGTGAAAAGAAACTGCAGAGCAATACGTGTCGCGTAGCAAGCAATAAATGTGAAAAATTACATTTATATTCTTGTTAAATACACTTGATATCCCGTTCATATCTACGCGACTCGAATTGGTTAAATTTTAATTACCGACCAGTCATTTATTACAACTGCAATCATTGACTATAAAATTAGTGACACGCGGCCTTCGCTAAACTTTTATATGTATTTCGAAAGAGTAAGTAATTCGGAAGCAAAGCTATTAAATGCTAACACTAGAGGAGTTTCTTTCAAGTTACGTCTTGCTCAATTTTTTTATGTACGTTATAATGGATTATAAGTGAAAACCGATTGTCACTAAAATAAAATACTCATAAGCACCGATAGAAACAATCTCAAACAATTATATTAACGAATAAGCTCAATCTAAATAGTTACATAAAAAACAAGTTATTGCATATACATTTCCATTTCATAAGTCCTTATACATCAATGTTAAATTACATAAAAAAATCAAATTAATGATACAACAACGATACCAAATCTCGCTATAATGTTAGACATAAAAGTATTATTTTATACCCATTATTAAAAAATACGATATTAATAGCAAAATATCAATCGAATTTTATTGCATGCATTTTTATATAAACGTTAACAATTATTCTCCTAAATAACATTGTTGGACGATAAAAAAAATACGATAATAAATTGATAATAAAAGTTTTAAATAAGATGGTCACAGGGAGTGTTCCTATCAAGCTAAATACATTAATAAGAAAACGCGTCATTTAAAACAACAGAATCCTTAAGTCTATAGAAATCAACGTATATATTACTATAACATCCTAGTCTATGTTAATGCTTACAAATAAATGCTGTCTACAGTGGGTCTATGGGTGACGAGTGAGATGAATGATCGTGTAATCCACAATGCAGAGTAGAAGCCGGCTCTATATGAGACTTGTCAGGCGAATGGCGACAGAAATAAGTGTATTCAAGTGTAGCTAATCGAATATCCGACAGTGTTTGTGTGCTTAGCTTATAAACGGACGCACGCTATACAAACACATTTAATTGTGTTATTTGATGACTAAATTAGGTCAGTTTACTTCGAACATCTTAGATAAAGACGTATTTTCTAAGCAATAAGGTTTAAAATTCGATGTGCGCCCGTTAATTTTATGTGTATATGTTTTTATTGGCTTCGGAGGACTATAATTGTCTAACTTATATGGCCTCTGCGTCGACGTGGATTACAAGCGAACTGTGTGAATCTGCCTAAGGATACACCTAGCGTTAAGCGTACATATACTATACCTATTATATGTATAGAGTATATACATACACCTGTGTAGTCACTAAATAACAAACTAACGCGTATATTAAGAGAAAGTGATCAATTTACATTGACGTTAAAAAAAATCATCAATTTCAATCAGTTAAGTTAATAAAAATCTTATTTACAAGCTCCTACAAAACAATAATAGTTCGACATCAAAAAAGATAATACAAAAACAATAAAACCTTTTTTGCTAAGCAATTAAAACAATAAATACATGGCGTGGGTAAGCCAGGGAGTCTCTTGTGAGTTAGATTTTGTCCGCCAATGTGTTTCTCAGTATGTGTAATATAATTTTGTATACCAATTGTATAGCCGAATGTGCGTAGTTTCCTAACAGTCAATAATTTCGAGCTGCTTAATCAACTAATACTGAAAGCACCATTTAGTATTACCTAATTTAATCAATTCTTACGTAAGTCCGTTAGATTAAAAAATGAACTTTTATTAGTTACAGACGACACCCGAGGTAGGATATGCGATATTTACACGATATTCATTAGGGTAGACGGAAATATTGAGCTTGCACCGACACATACTCCAAACATCCCAAAAAAAAAAGAAACTCAAACCAGTTTTAGTTTTTGTGTTAATTTTGGACCAAAATATCAATTTTACAACATGTTTATTTTCATCAATAAGTGTAATTTTAACTTGATTAATTTAGGTCATTCCTTGTCCGAATACACATTTCATTGTATCGCTTTCACCTCAATGCAGCCGCAACTTTAAGTTGGTAATACTTGACATTCAATAATTTACCATAGAAAAATATTGCCATCATAAAAATATTTCGTTAAAATCCATAGAGATACCTATATTCATTTTAGTTTATTTTCTTGTGTAAAAATGGCATCAAATACTACAAAGCTAGTTTAATACTGAGATGATGAATTTTATTATATTATAAGCATGTATTGCGTTTAACTCGTGTAGAAAATGGGATCGGAAGATTTCTAAGTATATTACGTTATAGTAACGAAATAGACCATTAACTTCGTATGTGCACATTATACCATCTTGAAGATACTTCAAATGCTTTTTATTATAATCAGACTCAAGAATGGAGGTCTTAAACAAAACTTAACAGTTATGGCTCCCGTTCTCGACACGAGTATTAACAACATAATTAATACATTAAGATGCCAAGTTGATCTGATACTACATTCACCCGTGTTTAATTACACAATTAAACATACTTATACCATTATAAGTAATTAAAAAAAAAACATTCATATGACACTGTAGCGATTGACCTCTTATTGTCACCAATGCAATAACTACTTAGGGAGAAAGTTAAACTGTTAAACGCAAAGGTATGTACACACTAAAGCTTATATGATACATGAAAATGTGGGGAAATACGCCTGTCTAATGTGCACAAACCTTACAGTGGCCCGTATCACACTTCTTAATTAATTGAATTTCGTTCAGATTTAAGTCATATGTCCACAAATAAATATAAATAATCATTATTTTATTCTTAAAAATTAGATAGAAATTCTTATATTATAAAATTAAAATTTGATGGATAAATAATTAGCTTAGTAATTAACTGCAGCTCCTAATATCAAGAATATTAATGTAATACGAGCCACGGATCAGTGCGACCCAATTCACCTTAAGTGCTATTTTTCTGCCACGAGCGATCTCTTACATCCAATAGTTTATATATAAATGTATGTACATTAATCATATTAATTCTAACCATGATTCAAGCGGCGACCATTACTCTCTTATATAAAAATATTTACACATTTCACTAGTGCTGGAAACTAATGCTTAAATCCCAGTCGAATTTTAGAATTCGTGATTATATGTTACAAGTCTATCGATTTATATTTAAACATTCATTTATACAAGTCAAGACGAATGCAAATCATAAGGATGAGACAAGTCGCGTTTATCGATACCAATATTCCGTGACACAACACCGGAAATGTTCGATAGCCTGCAACCACGAAGGTGAAAATATCCTAACTTATTTGTATTTGATCCCAAGCACGATATAAGTTGTCGAATTGTAATTAAAAATGAAAATTAATGAACGACGATTGCATTTAAGAATACACGTTAAAAATACATTAGTCCGCCCGAAAAATATCGATAGAATTACGTTTACGTCCAAATATATACGAACACTTTCGTTTGCAAGCTCACCAGAGAGTGGAAATGTTAAATAAAAAATTATTATTATCACAAATCCATCATACAGACCACTTACGCACTAAGAAATACCTAAAATGTAAAATAGGTAGAAATAATGTCCTCACTATCCAGAAGGCAAAATTGGCACTTAAGACGAAGTTCGTTCGCTCGCGGGTGTGTTCGCTCGCTATGTGTTGGGCGAGGGCGGGGCGGCGTTGTACGGGTGGTTGGAGTTGCGCAGCACGGTGTACACGCTCTCCACCTTGCTCAGCTTCTCGAAGAACGGGATCAGGTCCAGCAGCTCCGAGTCCGTCATGTCGTCGAACCATGACGCCACAGGTACCTGTCGGCAGAAGTGACTATTAGGCTGGCCATACAAGGATTGCTTTTAGATGCGACTGCATGGTGAATACTTATAGATACGTACGGTACCTCAACTTTGTATTCGCTGTTTCAATAATTTCCGCGGGCATCAACTACCATAAATTACATCTTAGATCTTAGGCATTTCATCTCTTAGATCTTAGGCAGTTCTCGGACCCGGGAGTACTACTTAGGTACCAGTCGCTTTACGCTAACGTACGCTGTACGCGACTAAGCAACAGAGTTAGTACATAAATCAATAAAATAATACAATAGGTCCTATATGTATACTCTTAACTGTTTCCTTATTAGAGCAACAGCACAGCGTACCACTCAAACTAAATAATAAGCGCTCAG
The DNA here is from genome assembly GCA_950381575.1 of Plusia festucae. Classification (NCBI taxonomy): domain Eukaryota; kingdom Metazoa; phylum Arthropoda; class Insecta; order Lepidoptera; family Noctuidae; genus Plusia; species Plusia festucae. The sequence goes on from OX494434.1 coordinate 12,736,900, forward strand.
TCAAATACTCTTTGTAGATAGATAATGGAACATCACCCGATAAGTAGACAAAGAGCCTTAAAGTATGAAACAATCATCTACATAGAACTTCGACTTGAGAGTCGCGATAAGATTTCGTTCAATTTCTACGCCAATGACTGCGAAACTAACGTAAGTTGAGGAAACATTTTTATCTCACAAAAAAACTACTGCAGCTCAGACAATATTCAATTATTTCTTAAAAGATCGAAATGTAAGCAGCGAGCGATTGAAAAATAATAGTCTTCCTTTATTGGTGTCAGAAATGAAAAGTCAAATGTGTGTAAAACGTTACATTTTTCACTTCATTTGCTTAAGTGCATTATATAACAAAAGGATTTATGACAATTAGTTTTACATTTAGCTATGTAACGAGGAAATAATTGGTTTATAGATTACACTACTAAAATCCAATATTATTACGTAAAACGTTAGTCTCTGTATATCTATTTCAATTAAATAATCTAATGATGATCGTCTTGTCATAATATAAAACTGATAGATGATATTAAATTGTTTACTAACTCCCGACCTAATCGTTAGAATTATATTCACCTACGACTCAGAGGATGTAAGGTGTTATCGCAATTTCTGAGTAGTCTTGTCGGTTCTATAGCACCTTGACTCCATAGTACTTGAGCACTGGTGGGCAACAATAATCACATATTGCTCCGAATCCAAAGTAAGTAGCTAAAGCACTTGTGTTATGGGATCCAGAGACAACGAAGGTACCACAAACACCCAGACCCGAGGCAATGTACAAAAGTGTTTTTCTATATTGACCCGTCCGGGGATCGAACCCGGTACCTCAGAGCTGACGACACCTTGAAAACCGGTGTGTACGCCACTCGACCACTGTTATAAAAATAATATTAAACTCACAGCGTTATCCGGATGGAATATGTAAGAGGCGGGCGAGTTGTCGACGATGACGACACGCCGGAGGTCGCGGCCGAGACTGTTCAGGTCCTTGACGTAGTTGCCGCGGTGGAACACGCAGCTATCGCGGAACAACCGCGCGCGGAACACACCCCATCTAGAATAGAATATATTAAGAATAACGTCAAATAAAATAAGTATGCTGGGAAACTGGCATAAAGAATCGAGACAAAAAAGCAAACAATTAATAAAATATTTTATGTGTTAGTAATTTTTTATTCATTTCCAAAGAGGCATACCGCAAATATCCTTATAAAAGAAAACATTTTCAATTACTTGTAAATTGTAGACTTTTCATTTTTGATCAGCATAGGGGTCAGATAGGGTAATTTTTTTTGCAAAACACGCCCAACACGTGCTCAACACAACACAGTAAACCTGCATGCATTTTGAAGTTGGTTAAATGCTTCGAGAGAATTAATCAGAGCAAAACGGAAGTGTAAAGACACGATACGTATGGCGTTCAAGGTACTCAGACCTTCCCCAAGGCTTGAAGTGGTCTTTTCCCAAGAGAGTGTCACAATAATATTATAAAGGCGAAAGTTTGCGAGTTTGTGTGTATGTTTACGACCTCATCACACTGTGACACCAAATGGTATCACAGTTGACAGGTAGCTGACACCCTGATTATCACATAAGCTAAAATCTGATAAACCACGGGTAATACCGCGGAGTGCAGCTAGTAGCTTACTATTTATAATTGTTTACCAACAATATTTGCGATGTACTACGCTTCACAATGTTGTTCTAATCTAATATTCATTACGAATTCTATTTTCGTATAGCGGCAGTATATAACAATAATAATATCGATTTCCTCGTTTATATTGTATCTTATTTGTATTTATATGATTGCAAATATATTCAATGTAATTAAAAATATAAATAAACATGGAAATTCTTAGTTTGTAAATTATTATTTTAATTAAATCATCCTACACCGCACCCACAAAGAGATTGTTTGTTATCTCAGCTCTAAGACTCAGTATAACTTGGCAAATTTGTACGTGACAATCCCTATCACACTTTAGTTAAGGGTAGGTGAGGAAAGAAATAAGAAAAATAAAACGTGATGTAACTTGTCCATGTAACCTTACTCTTCGGCCGCTGTATCTTGGCGAGCCAGCGAGAACAAGATATTGTCTTCTCTTTCTCACCCACTTGATTATGGGAACTTGCCTCACACAATTTGTCTTGTATCTCGTTTCAGACTCGCCAAGACTCGTCGGCCGTAGTGTACTCATTATCAAACAAAAATCTAAAATATATGTATAAAACACTCCGTTACCCCCATTGAAATCTAGACCTACCTGAGAGACTGACTATCCTATAGAAAATAGATATCTTTCAAAAAAACTGTAAGTATATTCTTGAAACAACTCTCACACGGCCATCTGGTTCCAAACTAAGCAGAGACTGTTATGGCAACCAGACAACTAAAAAACAGACTTATATATTTCTAGATACACAAATATTTATGACAATCGGTTGGAATCGAACCCACGACCTCCGGTTCAGCAGTCAGAGTCACTAACTACTAGACCAACAGGCCGGTCATACAAAATAATACGATTAAAAAGGTAACGGGATGACAAGTTTACATTTGACTCTACTTCTTTATCCTTCACTTAAACAGTCATGGACAATAAACCACTAATGATAACACACATAACTACATAATCGCATACATTACTCTGATTCACACGCAACTCACTCACGCATTGTATCATTTTCTAATTATAATACTTAATTAGGTACTGGAATCATTCAAAGCCGATCAATTAACATAATAGAATTATCTTAGATGCATGTGTTACATACATTAGGTACACTAATCTTTGTAGAAATGTCTATTTTGTTGTGTTATCTGTCTTGAATCACATGAGGACTCGGTCACATGTGGTCAGGATGGTAGGGGCATGATTGACCCATCACAAACTCAATGTGAATATGGAGCCCCATCGCAAGCTATGGCGCATCTAATGGTAATGGAAACCAACGACTGTGCCATCCAGGTGGCAACTTTTTGGTCAGACAGAATTTGAGGATCATTGACACGAAAAGAACGAGAAGAAGATGGCGACGGGAGATTTTTGTCAGAAAAAAACCCTGAACTTCATATTTGTATAATAAATACTGATGATGATTGTTTTCTGATCGAAAATTAAACGAAGTATAATCGAATGGACGTCAGAAAACTTGACATTTGATTGTGAACCGAATATTGTACAAGTATAAATATTTACTGCTGGCACTAAAATGTACCTACATACTTAAAGCAAATGAAAACAAAGCAAGTGGATTCCTAAACAAAATATTTGTAATGCTAGTAATAGGACTTTTTACATGCCACTTTTATTCATTTGACATAGTTTCAAACAATTTCTAAGCTACAAATATTAAACCTAGGACTGTTTTCAAAGATAAAATTTAAATGAAATATTCTCCGAATCCGTGACAAAATACTCCCTAAAAACTATAAAAAAGAGGGAGGGATTACATGTGTACAGTAAATTAGTATATAATAATAAGTTCTTACAAGTACATGTTTCGAGTTTCACTATTGTTCCGTCCTCGCGTTGAACTAGATTGATTTTGGAGAAACCTACGACTAGAAAACTTTTGAGTGATGTCACCACAACAGTCGGCAAGCTAAGTCTTAGTTAATCCAATATAAAATAACCTAATCATTTGTTTGACAGACAAATATTTTTCGACGATAAAAAAATTCACTGTTTGTCAGTTATTTTCCAAAAACTCCGGATTGTTATTCTATTCTCCAAAAGAAATAATTGAAACGCTCTCTCGATACTCGACAAAATAAATAGTAAAAGAAAAAGCCTACGCCAATTACATGGAACTTTTAAATGTTTTTAATCAAACAACAAGTTGAAAGAAAGCATTGTAAAACACGCCCAGTGTTGCTTTCTCCAACTTCTACTTCCTCTTGCCTAGTAGACCAGTACAATCTTATGTAGAAGATGTCTAACTGCAGCACACATCTTCTAAACATACTAAGTACTTCTTGCAATTTATCGGGTAAAAAGATAAATTTGTGTTTTTTACAAAAACTGATTGTGAGAGAAAATTATAGTTCTAATAGAGGTAAGGCACGGAATATAAGATTCCTTTCGAATTGTATCAGCCCAAAAGATAAAATATCTCCTACAGAAGATCGCAGCTAAGCAACTTTTACGTTGTGTTCGTGCGATGTAGGGTATCCCGGCTCCTTGGACAAGGGGACAAGTCGTAAACGCATTTATAGCTCCCCTAAAAAACGTCAAAATTCTTCACCTGTCCAATAGGTCAGCGACGGGGTCTGCGTACTTAGCGAGGGAGGCCGTGAAGAGCACGCACTCGTACAGCTCGCCGCAGCGCCGCAGGAACTCGTCGACGTGCGGCCGCTTCAGCACGTACACCTGGTGCACCGCGCCGTCAATCTCGACGGGCACCACGAAGTCCGCGTTGTTTATCGGCTGGAAGTAAACGAGAGTCGTTAGAGAAACTTTCTTTTTGAGGAATTATAGGTTTAGACATATTTTCATGACAGATCAAACAGTTAACAGGTATTCAATGTCAACCAACTTAAAAAAGTTGTCATTGTGGCTAAAAACATGTCTGGTACGATATAAATAAGTACTTTGATTAATAAGCCAAGAAAAATATCAGTCAAGGATCCAAAGACACGATTTAGTCATTAGCAAACTAATGTGGGGAAGTTGACGTTGGTTTTCTATTCTGTAAAGCCTATGTATCCTTTCTATAATATGCTATATACCGAATTGCCTTTCCTTAAGAAATGAAAATAAAATAATCTCCTTCAGTCGCTTTGTCTCCGATGCCTCAAGAGCGCCGCAGAACTGTTTCACCTCGCCGGGGACAAAGCGAGGTTTTCAAGGCTAATTTCCAACCTCCAGTAATGCCTCCAAAAGGAAAAACTTGTGAAGAAATTAACAAAAATATAACCAACATAACATAGTAGTATTATAATTTATTACGCTACAGATCCTACTTCGTTTTCCACGTTGAGCATTCTTAACATGCTTACTTAATTACTAATAAGCAGTCCACGTGCTAAGTTATTAGAATTCTCACGGATAATTATATTCCTAGCAGTCGATTACGTCAACAATGCATTAAGAAACAAAATGTTAAAGATAACTTCTTGAAGTATAATTAGGAATATTTTATTTTAAGCGTTGTATTTTCATAAAATAAAAACTTACTATATTTTTAGATGGAACACTTTATACCTATGTTAATTTCTGGTGACTAGTCAATGTTGGGGTCAACTTCCAGTCTCACCGGATAAAGCTTAATAGCAATTACATAGAGCAACTATCTCTTCGACTTCCACAAACATTTACTCAGTTTTAACGTGTGACTGGTACCACTAATATTCACCGAGATCTTATGAGGTAAGTATACTTTCATAACCTACAGGCTACAAACAAGTTTAATTGGCAATTATAACATACAATTCAAACAGTTGATGATCTAATCAACTAAAATGGATAACAATAATTCTTCTGGGGAAATCAATTCAAGGGGAGAGTTTTTTTGCGCCGTTTCTTCTTCGAAAAGTGCTACTGAGAAATATATTTTGTTTTTGTAAGTCCTTCAGAATCATTCTGTGTGCCATTGATGTCTTTCGTATTTTCTTAAACCGCAAGTATGAATGAACCATCAATAAGGTTCATTGTAAAAAAAAAAATACGATCGCTTTTTCAACGTACGTCTGGTCAACTGGTTATAACTAGTAATCCTATTACCCTCAAATGAGTCTAAATATAATTATACTAGAACTATTGTTTACGTTAGTCGTGCAACGTCATTATATAGTTATAATAACACTAACGTAATGTTAACAATACGCTTGTTATGTCCTCCATTGCGTTTGTAGAAATATCTGTGACCGTAGATCATTTATCAAGCTTTCTTCTGCAACCTATCGGAATAATCCAAGCAGTTTTCTTGTTTATCACACCAAAAAATATTTTTTCTTTAGGTTCAAGATTTTTCGTTCTAAATCAATTTCGGCACAGCTGCAGGAAGAGGTGGCGGAGCGACCTAGAGTAAACTGCAAGCACTGGTTCGAAGTGGCGCTGGACGACAATGTATGTAAGGCGTCTACTCAGCAGTAGGATAGTAGTAAAAATATCTATCAAAATTCAGAATCATTGACTTGCTATAAGACAGATACTTTCTCATCGATATTACAAATCTTTACAAACTTAGTATAAATGAAAAACACAAGGTCCCCGTCTGTGTGCTTATATCATTTAAACTACGCAACGGATTTTAATGCATTTTTCAGCAATGATAAAGTCAAAATCAAAATCACTGTGCTACCCTTGCGAAGCCGGGGCGGGTCGTTGGTAGAAATATAATCCACATCGAATGTAGAGCTATTAAGTAACAAGCCTTCACGTTAGTAATAGCTAAGGTTACTTTTAAAACGACAACTGACTGACAGACTAATCTTGTAACATAAGAATTCTAATCTGGTAACATCATAATCGTGTAACTTATATGGTCTTCGTTAATGATTCCATTCATTATTTTCTACGTATTAAATATCAATCGAAACCGATTTCGAAACTAGTTGTCGATGCTCGATTTCGGCTTCGAATTAAACAATCAACCTGTTGTTTTGCCGACGAAATAGGATGTATGTATGAATTATCACGTGCTGCGCGCTCAGACGTTAAAAAAGTATGGCGTAGGTTTATGTTATTCTTATTGAAATCATATTTGGAAAGAGAAAACGTAAATCACTTCCAATATCTTACGTAACTTAGTGGAGTGATCTGTTACGACAAAGAAAAGGTGATAGCGATATATTTTTGAACTAACTTCATTGTATATCAAAGAAAGAAGTGTACCTTTATATGTATATTTATATAGGTCTTGTTAGGTACGCGTGAAAGAACTGGTTGAGTTTGTTAACTAGTGCACAACTTCATCTTTACGTAAACTGGATCCAACGAATAAGCTGTTGGAAGCCAAAGGGCAACGGGGACATATAAAACCTTTTCCATAATGAGGAATAAAATACTAATAAATTACTTTGAAATGGATTTTTCCATTACCGACGACAATCACGACGAAGAACCGTAATTACTATAATATCAAAAAGTTTGAAGGATACCTAACCCGAAAAATACGATAAAAAGTCATCATGAACAGAAATATTTTTATAGTTTTAATAAAACAGTGAAAAAGAACCTAATGATAAAGAAGTAACCTTTATAAGAACTTTTATCATAAATTCAAGAACAAGAATGTCAAAAATGAAAGAAATACAATTACAATATCTAGAACTAAGTCACGCACGGAATTACGAAAACGATTTCTTTAATAGACTATTATTTTCGTTTTCAGCCTAAACGAGATGTGGCAAGACAGAAAATATTTCTACTTATTATTTTCTGAGGTTTACGCGAATGTTAGACATTGAAATAAAACTACTTTTAAACGGATTCTATCGCGGTTTATTATGATTTTAGTTCCCGACGTTTCAACGCCTTGCAGGTGTCATGGTCACGGGCAGACCATAAAATCAAAATAAACCGCGATAGAATCCGTTTAAAAGTACTTAGTTTTATATCAATATTTCTACTTGCTATAAAAAAAATAGTGACTATATTGTTAAAACAACAACATAATCAGAGCGTTTAGGAGAAAATAATTAACAAACAGCGGAAAGTACTTATGACAAATATTAAACAAAGCATAAATACCATTGTAAGTATTTACAATGAAAATGTATACCGTCATGTAGTATTAATTGATAATTTGCATAAACCTCATACGCAGTAAGGTCGCATAGACATAGAACTTGCGTGACGCAAGGCAACTTACGTTTCATTTCTATTAGCTTAAAAAAGCTTCAAGGAAAAAAAATCTGAAATTGTGTGACTACTTTTATTTTTACATCGTTTTTATAACTGGTTGGTGTTACGTTTATTCTAATATGTATAATAAAGCTTGCAGTTTGTTAGTTTGGTTAAACGCGCTAATCTCAGGAACTACTAGTCAGATTTGAATTTTTTTCACTATTAGATAGCCCACTTATTGAGGAAGGCTATAGGCTAATTTGCCGCGATAACCGACGCCCACGCGGTCGAAGCCGCGAGCAGAAGCTAGTATGTAATAAAACAGTCAGCTGCTAAAACAATTGTAGTACGTAATACAGCCTAATTGATTTCTTCTACTAGATATGCATTATTGTGGTCAACATGTTGAGATAAGAACTTGAAGCAATGTAAATAATTTACCTCAACACAATTATGTCAGTCGGTCAGTCGAGTCAGTCCGAGTGTGTACCACATCACTTATTGTATAAGATAATAAATAAATGTGGACAACATCACATACATTGCTCCGAATCCAAAGTAAGTAGACAAACACCCAGACCCGAGACAATGCAGAAAAGTGTTTTTCTACATTGACCCGTCCGGGGATCGAACCCGGGACCTCAAAGCTGGCGACACCTTGAAAACCGGTGTGTACGCCACTCGACCACGGAGGTCGTCAGATCATTCAGACTTCAGACGTCAAGATTACTCATGTTTGATAACTTAAGTGAAGCTAGCGTCTGTTTTGACAAATTAATAAATTATACCTAAGATTGTCGAAGTTATCAATACTATGCGTGCTGGCGTATTCACCACGCGCCGTCGGTGATCTCACGGTCAAGTCATAACATAAATCTGAATTATGTTCCTTCCGAGCACGTAATATTAATAGTCTAACGTGGCTTTTAACATTACTAATACATAATTTATTCGCTATACCCTACCTCTAGATAGTAAAAAAAAAACTCAAGTCAATGTTGAACGGGTACAAAATATACAAAACACTACAGGAAGAATAATTAAATTAATGGGATCCTGGCATTTTTTTTACACCTAATTTTGTTTGGAATTTGGTTTTCTCAGAGACTGGCCAATGTAAAACTTAGGCCCAGTTTTTTAATCCCGAGTTAACTCAACCAATGGTTAATACGCTAATTAATAATTTCAAACTTCAGTCGAACGCAGTTATTTATCAATTTTTATTCTAACAAATGTTTAAATTATTTACTTCCAACTTATTTGATCATTTGATAGACACACAATTGATGAAAAACTCTTTTTTACCGGAAATTTAAAACCATTAGTTAGCATATTTGGTTGACTATTGGTTGAGTTAACTCATGATCAAAAATCTGGGCCTTAGCTGCTCATTTACGAGAATTTAAGTCTAAAAGCAATCATAATTTATTTGACAAGATTCATGCCTGTGAAACTGCATAATAATATAAGGAATGCAATAGCATTTACGTTACGAGGGGAGACATTAGTTATTAAATAGATTTTAACAGGCCTTAGTGTAAGCGGTTTACTGTTTCCGCGACGGAAAATAGTTATACCAACGTCACTGGGAGTTTAATTGCATTTCGGCGTTTTAAGGACTGAGATCTCGTAAATTTTAAACTAGCAATCTATACTAATATTATAAAGCTGAAGAGTTTGTTTGTTTGAACGCGCTAAACTTAGGAACTACTGGTCCGTTTTGAAAAATTATTTAATTATTAGATAGTCCGCTTATTGAGGGAGGCTATAGGCTATAATTTTTCGGAGCCGCGACCAAACTAGTACAATATTATATAATAGTTTCCTTTTCATAACATTTAAATGATATTCAAGTTAATTGAGCCTAACTACTACCATGTGCCACATACATAATTATATTGATGACACAATTAAAACATTTCGATTAATAAATAACCGCTAGGTTGCCGTTTAGAGACAGGTCGGGTATATTCATATCAGATCCGTACGGTATTAACGGTATTGAATATAGTACATCAGGAAGCCCGTCCGACAACATCGTTATACAAACTGGATATCATGGCCAGATTATTGCCAAATAAAAATATTAAAAATATAGCTTTTGTTTTTTTACTTGTGATTTCTATATTACACACAAATTTCATCTTAAATTACACACACAACATACTCATTTTTCAATTTACGAATGTTTTAACTTGATTTGGGACATGCATGTCCCAAATCAAGTTACGTTTCATCACGTTATGTTTAGTCAATCTAATGCACTATCTCACTAATCTTGAGTCAATGTAAACCAGTATAGAGATCTTACGTTGAGACACACGGACAAACAAAGCTTCGTAAGTAAACATTGGCCTTCAAATTCTTGAAGGTCTCATTGAACTATTGGTTAGTGGATGAGAATTGATTCCCGATTGTGTGGCCAAACATATCCAAGGTCGAAGCCTTGACATGGTTGAGCTAACCAAACGCGGTCTGACAATAGCAGCCAGCATATGGCAGAACGCAAATCGTGCTAACAATACAACATTTGCAATTTTATTAAGTGTTGTATCAGTTGGTAAATTTGGCCTTGTAAGCTTCACGACAATTCTCGGTTTATGAAGGATTAGGGAAGTATTGGACTCGTGATATTTCATTTAAAGTCTATTTGTTTGCTTAAGCGTCAGGAAAGACCATAATTTGTTTGTTAAACGATGCTAACAAGAACCGTTTCCGTGTAGTCCAAAGGACCTCTAAATCGATTTTAATCGTCATCACTTTGCAGTAAACCAATGAATTCAATATTTGTTTCTTTTTCTGCATGTTTTAATTTTCCTTAAGCCAGAAACTACGTATTGAGAGAAACGGCAATATTTCTGCGTTTTCTAAGCAACTGCACGTAACAGCGAGTGCACCATTAGGGATCGGAAGTGAAGGGTGTCGGTCACCTCATTTTCTATACCATGTCGAGTGGCCGTACACCGCATACTATCTACGGCCAACGTCGACTATAGTAAACGTATGCACGATCACATTTTGCATTTAAGCCCGCAAGTTTGAGGCACGTTGCAAAACAACTACGGAGGAGATTATTTAACTTGTGGTTAAAACAGAACTTGCCTCATAACTTTGTTTTTATAATCATATAGCTACCTTATCAAGGCATGTAGGTCTTAAACCATTTTAATATACTTAAAAAAAGCAATGAATAATTGGGTCGTGACATTGAAATGTATGAGAAAATGCTGCTAATAAACAGCATCTGGTGACTAGAAGACGGATGTTGACCTTAACATAATTGTTCCTAAACATACTAACGTTCACACGGTACACTACAAACTATTGGTCGGCGTGTTAATCGTACCAATCAATCTATTTACGTAGGTGTCAAAGTTCAGCGTTCACCCTAGGCGGGTTACGTTTAAATATAGATCAAACATTTCTGTTCGCATAGTAAACATTTACTTCTAGAATACATACGCAAAAAACTAAATAGAATGTAGCTAACGTTTTACGAAGTTGTAAAGATGAATAAGACAATAGAAAAACTAAATGATTAGTAACGACGCAGTATAGCAAGTCATAGGTCCGAAGAATTGATGTAGACGTATTATAAACACTATAATTATTTACGATGAACAATGACATATGATAAATTGAGCGCTATTATAAGAAAATTTTATGAATATTCGCTAATACCATACCACAAAAATAGACGTCATACGACGATCGACGGTGGTTCTGGCTCGACTCGCGTGGTTAGAGAATTGTCCTTAAAAGTATCGTGATAAAATAGTTAAATAAGTTGTGAAAATAAAATGTGAAAATAATTCGGAGCTAAGAAGAGATTTTAAACTTATATACTAGCTATTCTAATGTCTGTTTCGACAAAGATTTTCAATATGCAATCGGCTAAATCCCGACCAGTTCACAAGTTTTAACCGGACCGGATAGTTTGGACCGGTGTTCCCGGTCCTAATCCATACTGTTTATCGTACATGGCCCCGACATATTTTGTATCAACTAAGATTACGGTGAGCTTGTTAAGGACGCGTTCTCAATTCTGTCAAAATTATGCTGTTTTTCGGTACATATTGTGACTAAACTAAATCAAATCAAATATAACTAATAACTCACACGTATAGATTGGTTCTTTATCTTCAAACGCTGGGAAAAACATTATGAAGATTTATAGTTTTTTATATAGTAAAAACGATCTTCAGTTGCCATTTTCAAAATTTTTTACGATACTAGGTTGTGTTTCGGTACATTTTTTGTTCTACAAATTACATATTTTAAGATTTCTAAAAATACTGTAAGTAGGCAGATATAGTTTATTCTAAATCTGGGAGAACAAATTATGTAAAAGTGTCACAAATAGTCGCAGAAAAAATACAAACTGAAACTAAATTTTTCACATATTTTTCTATTACGGACCCGCGGAAGCCGTTTTTGCATGTTATAGAACCGATTTCATGATTTGATAACAATATATGTAAAAGATACATCTTTTCCTGAAGGCTTTCACTGGATGGAAACACGATTAAATAAAATTTTATCGATGAAAAAAAAATCCGAAAATAAAGTCGACTCGCAAGCTAAATCTCGTTTTATACGAGTATCAATACTCCATTTATTTTAAAATTAGTACCAACTAGTAGATAATTCATTTTAGGAGGGTTCTCAATGATGATTCCAATTTCTAAACGTCCGTAATTAAAATATCGAGCATTTTATGTGATTTTCTATGAAATTTCGATAAACGAGCCATTTGTCAGAGTTGTCAGTGTCCTGCGGGACGTCATCGAGGTAGGGCTTATGACAAATTTTTTCGCACATTATCGTCTGCAGTTATGTGAATAATTTCAAAAGAAATGAATTAAACTGTGAACCATTATTACTTTATAGCTTCTTCGACCATGATTTGGATAAAAGTAAATCGAGGACGTAATTTATTTATTTTCATTTCAAAATTTTTGTCTTATGTGTAGCTCGAGATCCGGGGAAAGATTGTGACTAATATTGTTTTCAAATTAAAACTTTATAGGCCGACCAGTTACCGAACACTATATTTTTTTTTTTAAAGGAAGATAGTGGAGTTAAAGTTAGGTAAAGAAACATATCAAAATAGCAAGTGCACATATATATTAGAAATATTACTGGCATTGACTTTCGTACATATTATATCGTAAAGCAAGTTACTCAGGACCTTGAAAACTCTCTAGGCAGTAAAAATTGGTATCATTCATTAAAGAGTTCGCTGCTTCAAACATGAACCAGACTATCCAACTGTAAACTTTTCGTTTCGATTTGCGCGTTTTTTTTACGTAAGTCTTAGCCAGGATAATGCACACACGACATCTGGTATTGCGGAAACTAAATTTTTCTTTCAATTAATTTACTTTTTTGTAAGATAGAATTGGGCTTCATGATTAATACCATAAAAGTACAAGGTGCTCATTTTCCGCATTGTATTCAACGCATAACTTCAAAATATAATGAATGTAGAATTATTGCTTTTAATTAAATAAAGGCATAATTCCTTTGACCATAATTTGCTATCCTCCAGTATTTAGAGTACTAGAGTACTAAATCAATCAATCAACTCAGCCTATCGCGGTCCACTGCTGGACATAGGCCTCTCCCAAGTTGCGCCATAACACCCGGTCCTCTGCCTTCCGCATCTAGTCGGACCCGGCTACCTTTTTCAGGTTATTAGTCCATCTAGCTGATGGGCGTCCTACACTACATTTGCCGATTCGCGGTCTTCACTCAAGGACTGTTCAGCTCCAACGGCCATCAGTTCTTAGACAGACATGATCAGCCCACTGCCACTTCAGCTTACTAACTCTGCAAGCTATGTCGATCACTCCGGTTTCTCCGGATAGTCTCATAATACTAACTGCACCTTATAAGTACCTACCTATTATACAAACTTGACATATTTTGCGTTTTTGCACACATATAATACTTCTGTCATTTCTATTTTTTTTTGCACGCCTCAAAAGCGAAGCGTTGAGGTGGGTATTACTGTCAGTTTACGCACACCGTGTGATTCTCGAACTTAAAATATCACTTTTTTTATTCTTTATTGCTTTTATAAGTGAATATAAATAGACAAATGTTGAGAAAAAACACTATTTTTAACACTCATGATATTTTTAAATCTCTTTTTATTATTTAAACTAATTAAAACATTGTTTAAAAAAGTTCTGACTTGGACGTCCGTGTGTCTTTATGTACGGATCCCGTATCTTGTGGTCACGATAACGAGCGAAATACTTCACTTATCGAGTTGGTTTTTTTTATAGGCTTCAGTATTTTGAGGAATAGAAGCCTATTACTTTTCACGGTATAATTCGATGTAGTTTAATTATTATTTACAAATAATCTTAATTTTATTGTAATGAATGAGATTATGAGGCGTGCACTTTTGAATTTTCCAACTATTCTTAAATCTCCACTCATTGTCGAATCCAGTGAGCTCACAAATTAATATAATACATATAATAATATATGTCATGTAAAAGTGATCATATTATGCCACTTGCAGAAACATTTTTTTTTCATTTAAATGTATAGTGAGATTAATCGATTTTAATACATTTGGAAGGTGCCATTACATATAAAATTTTATTAAAATTGGCTCGTGTTCGCTATTGTTAGGGTCAGACAAAATAAAACCGTAATTTGAAGTACTTTTAAATGGTGTAGTAATATTACAAATTTACATACTCACGAGGACACATACAAACAAACAATGTATGTATATACCATTATTTTTATTTTGACGGACTCTGTAGTCGAGTGGCGTGTACACCGGTTTTCAAGGTATCGCTTGCTCTGAGGTCCCGGGCTCGATCCCCGGACGGGTCAATGTAGAAAAAAACACTTTTCTATATTGTCTCGGGTCTGGGTGTTTGTGGTACGTTCTTTGTCTCTGATTCCATAACGTTGTACATTTTTGATATTTTTTAAAATGTTTAGGGAATAATTTCGCATGACCTGCTTTAATTATCAGTATAAAAGTACTATCATTTATGTGGTAAAATACACCTCTATAAATTTTAAATAAACAATTTTAAAACTTACTCCGCACGTGTGCTTATTGTGATATTATAAAAGTATAAACATGTTACAAATATTACATCTATGATGCGTAAATCGTCAAGGAGTACGATAGACTCGATCGAAACTTTACCTGAATAATAAAATATAATAAAAAATATGAAACCGACACCCATTGACATACATAGTAACTGATGACATCTCACACCGCCCTAGCGCCCTGCGCCGCGTCTTAGTAATTTTCGATAAGGGTCACGTGTCCCGACGCAAGTTTTAATTTTTTACCCAACCCAAAAAGTGCACATCGCAGCTAAAGAAGATTTCACTTCAAAAAATCTTCCTGTTCAATCACTTTATTGGTGAAAACTGCATTTTATGGCTCGATAGATTATTATTTGCTAAAAGTATGTCCCTCGGGTCTTGGTCTATAATGCATGCTGACGTCATACTGAAGCGTGCCAAAATAACTTAAGCTCAGTGCTGCCTAGTGGCCATTATACGCAACTCTCCTCTTGCCAATTTGACCGATCATCAAGGAGAACGCGTCCTTAAACCCCCTAAATTTAACCTTTCACACCATTCCGCTTAAATTTGTTCGGTACGAATAAATATTATCTAACCACACAACACTAATTCTAATCAAATATTAGAGAAAAAACAAGGCTAAACAAGCATTATCTATCTATTATATATAATTCCAGTGTCACGATGTTTGTCCGGGATGAACTCCGAAACTACTGAACCGATTTTAATCAAAGTTGCACACCGTGTGCAGTTTGATCCAACTTGAAAGATAGGATAGCTTACATCACAAATATAAAAAAATTGAGACCGCGGCGGAGCAGCGGGAAACAGGTAGTATTTAATAAATTGCGCATAATCAAGTCTCTAGGGACTAGATATGCATTGACCATTCATACGCATGAATAAATAAATAGCTTTGACTAATCCCTTGATGTTTATTGTTGAAATAAATAAAAATAAACGCGTCAAACACGTTCAAACAGAAGTCCGAGTGCTAAAGTACTTTAGCAGGTTGCAGGAAGTATTTTTAGTGGCACGCGTACATTTCTAAGGCTTCCACGACTGCGAACAACGTAAAACGGCTATATTTTGTAAAGGAACTTAACATCGAGAACACTTTCATTATGAATGGACAAATTCGTTGGGTTTATTTTAGGAAATTTGTACAATTTTGGACATTTTGTCACTATTAAAGGAAATTTAACTGTGTTCTTTTATCACGTGCAGAATTAACAAAATTATGTTAGGGTATATTAATTGAATTTTCTTGTTATGTTCAGAACAATGATATTATAATCAATACGTGAATAGATTTTTCTGTATTCAACGTGCATAGTCAAGAAGCGACGATGTATGAAGCTGCAATCTGCAACTAAAGTGCCGCGGTGTGGGTGTGTCGACGGAAGCTAGTCCGACCTATTGAACTATTGTGCTCAACCCACTCTACGTTGGAAACATAGCTATAGGAAATTTTAATGGAACTAAGATTATATCAGTTTAATAACAATTATATCGTCGCTGTATTTTATTATAATGGACGGCAATGGCACACTTGCATGTAAATTTGTACGCGTCATCTTTACTGCTCTTAGATGATACCGAAAGTCAAAAGGTCATTATTTACACTAACGATGTTAATGACATGCATAGTCTGTATAATAATAATCGATTACCTAATGCGAGAATTGATAACGATACATACAAATAAATATGGCAGTTCTGCTAAAGTTCTAGTGAGTCTTCGTGACCTAACATTATTCAAGATCGACAACAAAAGCTCCGTTGTACGAAAGAACAATACAAACTAGCATCCAATACAAGGCTTGTACTACCTAACTGCTCACAATAACTTAAACAAAGTGCATTTCTTTATTCGATTACAAAACATCGCAAGTTGATAAAACGCGTTCTAAATAAACTAATAACATTGTCGTAACAGATACATAGAACCCATTTCGGCTGAATGTAACATTCAATCAGCGATGATGACCGTTTTTATAACGCACCTCAATATTGGCAAAGCTTCAAATTATATCACGTTCAGAGTGAAATGGTGGCGAGACTTTCACATTATCTCAAAGCTGTTTAACAATATTAATCTGTCCATTTCCCGTTTCACCGCGAGCCCTTGGATGACTGCACGCTCTAGTTCCCAAACTGAAACGTTAAAAAGAGCAAGTCTTTCGGAACGGGAACAAACCGGTCAAATGCGAATCAAACCCGCGTGGTACACATTCCTAACCAATGTAATTATTTGGGATACCGCCTGCTGAAAACATTAAACATTTGTTTTTACTGAGTGTTGATACAACTTGACGGTTCTTATTGAGTTTTTAGGGTCGACACTATAATAAACTTCGTATCACGTCAGCGCCGCATTGAATCGCAGTTTCCAGTTCTTGTGGTACTGAAACAATTGACGCAAGCCAATTGTGGCCTACTACTAATTTTATATACGTTTATATATTACTCACAAAAACTACGAAATTATAAGCGTTCGTGTTACCACTCGTAGGCGTCATGGGTGCCTTAATTGGTTTACTGCGATAGAATGTTGACAGTGAACCAAAGTAGGACAAACCACAAACTATAACGTAGTAGTTCATTGACGACACACCTCGTCAGACCTCATTGTTTCAAAGACGATAAGATCCTTTTAATGGTTCGATTTTAATAGAGGAAGCTACTGAATGCTTTGTTCCGATAATTAATTGATCGCTACCTGAGTTCCCTACGTTTCTTTCGCAACTGGTGCCACTTACATTTAAGTGCTGATTGCTGGTACTTGTAACTTATTCTATATGGGTTAGCAAGTCAATGTTTTAAAACGTCTCAAGCATTTAGTTACAGATTGGGATATTACAGAGTAATATGCGTCACGCGGCGCTGATTGCGTTATAATACATTAAATACGTATTAAACAGTAACTCTGCGACTTGCGTCATTAAAAGGATCTCAAAATACTACCGCCATGTTACAAGTGTTATGTAATTACGTTACAAATTATTCAATTACATTATAACAAGGCGAGTTTACGTGGTAATTTCATGAAGGCTGTTATGCAAACTTGGAATGTTTCGTAGGCGGTGCTATGAACTGGCGCCCTTGATGTCAAGATTATGACATCATTAAATATCTTGCCTCGTCTTCCTTAATCGTCAGGTGTCACCGATATGGAAGTATGGTTGTTTTTTGTAGTTGGGAAACGTGAATGGTGGCGAGTCACGCGATTATATTGGTTTGGGAAGCCAAGTAGCTCCCGTCACGAATCTGCGATCGGTCAGAATTAAGTTCGGCACGCCAATCTGTTTTATAGTCGACGTTATTATTTACTTCTATTAAAAGAAATTAGGCTCAAGATACAGAAAACCTTGGAGACTTTTTAAAGACAGTAACTAAATAGGGTAGGGCGTTATTGCATATCTTACAAAGATACCAAAACTTCCGTCTCCTTATCTTGTAAACTTACATATTTTGTTGCATAAATCATATTGTTGAACTTGTAAATAGATTTTAAATCAACATACATATTTACAAAGATAGAATACAATTGAAAACATGTATGTCCTTCTTATGTATGAACGTTTAATTAACAACAAACGTGATTCAAACATTATAACTTGTCCATGATAAAAATACAGCAATTGCAGATAGAAAATCAAAACAAAATTTGTTCAGCAATAATCCGATGCATCTACCAAGGTTATCAAACAAGATATGAATGAATTAGGTTTGATAAGAGATATATTATCAGCGATGTTGAAGCGCAAACGTGATAATGAAAGGATAAATATTTGTATCAATACGATACGGTTAACAATATAAGTTGGATGGAGCGGCCAAACGAAACATTTCCTTTGGACAACGCTGTATTTTTTTATTCAATCCTACGTTGTTTAGCGTAATTGACGTTATGAGACACGCCAGCTACAAACACGCGAATTTAAACATCTGAAATCTTTACTAAGATTGTTTTAGTAAGATGCATATGAAACAAAAAAAACGTGGTTTTTCAGGAACAATACGTTATCTAATAGGCGTCTGCCTGTCGTACAATTTTTTTTTTATCTCTGAAATGTTTTGGAAGTGGCTGCTTGAATGCCTTTTTTCGCAGTATTGCCATTCAATAAACAGTAATAAAGTCACACAGTCAAAATTTTAAAGAATTCATTTCTAATAATAATAAGGCTTCGAAATAAATCCAATAAATTGTCATCTTTCACTAAGCAGGAAAAAAGAAAGTAACTTTTTAAGATATAATCTGGCGCCCTAAAATTGAGTTATTATGCTTATTAAACTTGTGGAGGACTACAGATTTCATACACTCTTACATTGATCATGTTTCAAAACTAATTAATGTAGATATTATATTGAACGAATAATTATGACGAATCAATTTAAAACTTAAAGTACTCGCAAACGTACCATCAACGCTGAATTAATTAAGAATAGTAAAATGCTAAAAAGTAGGCCAAAAAACAGGTTTATGTTTATTGTACGAGCGTTTGTCGTCGGCGAACGAAAATCATGGCTGATTTTGGTGAAGACTTTCACTTTCTTAAGATTAAAATGGCATTGTGTGAAATCAAATGTGTAAAAAATGTTCCCTATTCAAAATGTAAGTGGCCATTTTCTCACCGGTTTTTTTTTTTTTGAAGGAATATATTATATGACATTCGAAAATTTGTTACTGTAGTTAGTAAGAATTGAATTAGGAACATAGTTTTAATTGGTCTTTAGCTGAAAAGACCATAAAATACCTAATATCAATTAACTGAAACAAAAATATCCACACATCCTGCCAGTTTGATAAATAATCCAAGTGATAATAGTACCTAATATTACCATAATTTGCAATACAAATGAGAAATATTTTGATAACAACCATTATTTTGCCTTTAAGCTTAAATTGCAAAATTAATTTATTAATTGCAATAAAAATTTAAATATAAGATAAACTAGTACTGATATGTTCTATCTGGCTGTTCTATGACAACATTCAAACAGTTTAATAAACATAATTCCTATCTGAAACCAGCATAAACAATCATAAGGAAAATATTAACAAACTAAAAACCAGTCAAATTGATTCATTAAATAAAATATGAAAATACAAATAATATGATTACACATGGATGGTAAAAATAATTATTCATATAAAAAAATACTGTTTTTTCAAAGATTGACAATGAAAGTTTATAGTATGAATTAAGGTAGGGAACTTATTACCCCTATTAGTTGAAGGGAATGGGAAATAGATAGGTAAAAACTCAAGACGCTGCTAGCGAGAATAGTCCAAGAAAAAACAAATACATGGTACTATTTCCATAATTGCACTTTTTATAACAAGTACATAGAATCTCAAGATATAATTGATATAAAAAGAGTCAAGCATTTGAGCTTGAAGTTTAATCACATCATAATCATAATTGCTGTATTGTCTGGCTGTTGGTGAGTCATTGGCTACTATGATAGCACACAGCTTGAAATATAAAAATGTTAAAGTCAAGTTTTACACAAGTGATATTTGACTTTTTTAATTTGTTTAATGAGTGGGCTAACAGATAGATTTTGCAATAGCCAACGTTCAAAAGGAGGTCATAATGTAATAACTAATACAATAACTACAATTTCTAAACAATACTTTGGAAAATTTTAACCAATATTTGTGGTAAGATAAATATGCTACTGCAAATTATTTGAAATTAGTATTAAGAATTATATGAACATGAAAAAATATTAAGTCAGCTATGAGTCAGTTTCCATTCCGTCTTGTTAATACTGGGTTATTACAGACAGTACTCATTAACCTACTCTCCATAAGCTTACACACATTGAACTAATGTTTCGCAAGTGAATACCCCTAAAATTTATCCAAAGACTTTCAATAACTAACAAGTTCTAAATTCTTCTACAGAATTTATTTTGTTTAAGTTAAATTGATACAAAAGTTTCTTAATAGATGTGGTGTTATGATTGTCATACAGTTCATGCAAATAATGTAAATAACATACTTTTGATAAGCTGTTTTGATAAACTGTAAAAAAAAATATTTCCACCCACGCAGTAAGATAACTTGTTTAAATTGAGATAATTTTACTTTATAAAAATCATTTGCCACTTGTTCCTATGATATAATCTCTAGTTGATATATTTTGTCATTATCAAAAGTGACAAAACAATGAATTACTTTGAGCCCTGGATACTAAAAACTGGTTTTCCCAAACAATTTGGCAAGCTAAGGTCATGACCGATGTGGAATGCTCAAATGAATTAGCAAAAAACAATCAAAATTGGTAACAACATGCACATACCTTAAAAGAGCTGTGAACTAATGTCTCATCAAGATCAATGACCATACACTTTTTATGCATGTCCTGATGTCTCACTGGCGGCAACAATGGTCGCGGAGCGTGCTCCGCCATGACCAGGAGCCCCCGCTCCTGCGGGAGCGGCGAGGCCCGGCCATCGATGCTGTTCGCGCCATTGCTGCCGGGCGGGCCCTTGCCTCGTCCGCCGCGCCAACAGCACAGCAGGGACCGCAGGAACCCACCGCTCCCGCTAGACTTCTTGCTTCCCAATGGGGCAGACCCTGACACCGGCGTACCATCCCCCTCATTATGCTGGCCGCCAGGAGATGACCCTAAAACAACCATTGCACATAAAAACACTCGTAATCACAGCAGCACACACACGGAGATCCAATTGGATATCACAAGAGGAACCGTAAGGAGAGAGAAGTTCTCAAGGTTGCCGTTTACGTTATCGCGTCCACACGATCCAATTGTTTACCTCACAGTACACGCACGCGAAACAGAACTTAACGAGTACAAAACGTTCACATATTCACTGATCTTCCTTCAATCACGAACAACAAATATTTACCAGTCGTGAGGAGGTAACACAATACGCTCTAATTTGATGCTAGTAGGTAACAGGTGTAATTCGGTTGGGATTTACCTCTGTCGGATCCATAATTGTTTAATTGCTCGTCATCCCGTGACACCTGAGTTATAATGGACGATGCGTCCATTTAAACATTTGTTTTTGGCCCTAAGACAAATGGCAACGGCGGTTTTGTATAATTTTAACACCATAAAACTATTTTTTATCTCCCTTCTATCTTACAAAATGGCAGGCTCTTGGCAAATACCAACTTCAAATGTGGCCAACACATAAAAATAATGTAATCGCTATACTCTTTCTAACACATACGGTTTGACAAAGAAAGAATGAAGTAACACTACAGTACATTTCATATTTCGTAATGTTGCTACTTCTGTCAACAGCCAAAAATAGTTTAGCTGATGTTCAGAACATTGGATTAAGTAATTTGTAAGCAAGATAAAGAATTGAAAAATTTACCGAAACATTCTACTAATAAAATATAAATGAAAACCTTCCCTTCCGTTTTCCTCAAAAAATCTAAGAAAACTAATTATAAAATAAAAATACTTTTTAAACTCCTTGATATGGAACCTATTTTGTATAGTTCTCTATGGATGAAAATTTCTACATTTATGTGACAATAACAACAAATAGTGTTGTTCTTACGTCGATATTTATATAGATTAAATTAATCATAGAATTGAAACGATGACTTCAAATGATATTCAAGTAAAATTCGTTTAGACATGTCACTAACCTGGTCTACAAATTGTTTAGCATTGTGTGGAAATTGGAATGTTGATTATATTAATATTAAAAATGTAAGAAGATATAAAAGTTTTCACCGATTATGTCAGAAGAACTTATTAATATGTTCTCACTATTTTATTCCAATTCATCATCATATAAATAGTTGTAGCAACATTCACATACTATTTTAAGAACATCGTAGTGGGCTCGCAAATTCTCTGAATGAAATGGTCTGGTGAATCTCGTATTCTTGACATTATGTCAAATTGAAATAATAGTATTTCGTAACATAATTATAATACTTTTTTTTCAATAACTATGTTATTTTACACCCATTTAAAATAGTGTAAGATCTAAAGACACTGCTGCGAGCAGTTTTGCTTTCTAAAACAAATGGGGTCAATACACAGTTTACGGTTCATACTAGTGCTGCACAGTACTCTCTCTGGTTCCAGCACATTACAGTATAATAATATATATATTTCAGGAGATATTCTCATTAGTAATTAATTTTTTAAGTACTTTCTATTGAATCTTTTAAAACAAGAAATGAAATCGATAAATTGAAATATCAATGAAGGGTTGACTTGACGTATTATTGTCAAATAAAACATTAGTTTAGTTTATGGTTTGATAATAATTTCGAAGATGCTGTGTCGACTTTGTCTTGTCAAAGACAGTTTAGTTTTTTCTTGAAAAACCTTTTCATCGCGTTTATTATTAACCTAATGTTGTTATTATTATTAGTAAAATCCATATTTTTATCCTACTAGGGTTATTAGTGAATAGATATTTAAATATCAACCACAATGTCTCAAAGAGATCCGGGGCCAATACCCAATAGATGGCTGAGATGTCCACGAAAAGCGACGGGCACCGTAGCTGATAAGTTTATTGCTTTTAAAACACCCTTGGGACCTCAATTCAATGAAAAAGTGCCAGATATACATCGCTTTACACCATCCATGTTGTTTTCATTCATGAAAAGTATGAAAGTGAGTAACAAATTTTATGTCAGTGACTATGCAAGCATAACAACATAAATCTTGTAATATTATCTTACACGTTTTGGGGCCAGCCAGTCTTGTATATTTTTGTTCTTACGGTTTGAAAATATGTGAGGGATACTGAAAATACCATTACGAATTTTAATGTCTTCCCAGATTATGACATGCTATTTTTAGTCCATTTACCATTAGCCTAAATATTGACACACAATTTTACCAATATTGTTTGGATCAGAGGTCTTAGTTCACTAGGGCTCAACTTTTTACTTATTGCATTAACTTTCTGGAGTTGGCAGTTCATTAATTAGTGATATCTGAAAATATGTAAAATCTTGTTATTGCTAAACTGAAGACAACTAAGACACTAAACTAGCAGCAGTGGGTTTGAGTCCTGCCTGAGGGTAACATTTTTTGATAGCGACTTTTCCTTTAGTATTGGTCTATCTGTATTGTTTACACTTAGCCGAACACTGAAATAAGCCTCTCAGTCTCATCCCTCTAGCCAAAACAATTCACCTTATATCTGTCCAGATCCACATATTAACTATAGGCACGATAGTGGTCGAATTGAGCATTATCAGTTTTAATTACAAGTTTGAAAAAGGGGTAAAAAATTTTTCTTAATTTTATAAATATCCTATTTGTCCCCAATCTGCGACCGGTCGCCGCATTACAATAGAAAATCAATTGTGTCTCATTAGCGGTGATTAGAGAGAATATAAAGAGTATGTTATTCTCTTTAATTCACATCTTTGTCCTTAATCTGTAATCTGTAACCAAATAATAAAAATAAAATGCCTTTTTATTTTTATTTAATCTATTCTCAATTTGTCAAAATATATTATGCATGTGTGTTAAATACAAAGTGTGTGTAATGTTAAAAAAAGTATTATCATTCTGCACTCCTTCTGTATATAAACTTTATGTGTGTGAATTTACATATTACCTCTATGGAATGTTTGTAAAAGGGTACAAAGTTATATTCAGAGATATAACCACCTCTTGTGACCCAAGGGCTGGTTTTTACCTTGGTCAGCGGTTAAGCATTGCCATTCAACGTGGCAATGCTGCCAGCCTTATGGGCACACTTCCAGTCGACAGCGATGTGGAAGAGTTTTTTGATGCTATTTTTTAGTTTTAGTTTTGTTTAATTAATATAATTTAGTGTTAAGAGTGTTTTTTAATTAAATATTACTGTGTAAAAAAAATATAGATAAATTTAAATGGAAGTTCTGGTTTATTTTAGATAAAACTTGGTCTATGGGTTGATCTGACAAATACCAGTAGATTTTATGATAAAAAAGAGGTGGAAGAAGCAGGTTGTAAGTATGTCAAGATGCAATGCCGTGGTCACGGTGAAACACCATCACCTGAACAAACCAGGTAAGTTGAACAAAGAGGATGGGCATTTTAATGTTCTTTTAATTTTCTTGTGACGAGAAGTACCAGATTGTTGTGTAAAAAAGGATATTGAAGCCACATTTAATTCAATATAAGTGTTTATTTTCATGTTTAATCTCAATTCTTTGAGTTCTAGCTCTTATTTTTTGCAATAACTTTTTCCACATTGCAATTTAGTATTTGTTTCTAGGCAGGCTCTACATATTTCTGCGTGTTCCCCTTTAGAAAGATTATTATTTATGCCATATTCTTTAAATAGAATATATATATCTATCCACAGATAATACAGATATCTTGACACAGAAAGAGGGTTGTCAAAGTTTGAATGTCTGTGGCCTTGCAGTTCCTAAATGAATTAGATTTTTGCTTCGAAAGCTGATGTGAGGCCCTGCAGTGGGATAACAAATGCAGTTAATGATGATAATAGTTTAAAAGTGCTAACTATAACACAAGTTATATTTCAGAGAGTTCATCCAACTGGTAAGCAGATTTGTGAGCCAGAAGCCATTGGAAATGATTGGCGTTCACTGTACCCACGGGTTCAATAGAACAGGCTTCCTGCTAGTCTCCTACATGGTGGAGCATCTAGACTGCAGTGTTCAGGCAGCTATCAACGAATTCTCAAGGATGAGGTACTTTCTATAGTTAGACAATGCTTTTTTATAAAAAAACAATATTAAGTTTCTAAACAGATACATAAGAATACAAGAAGTTTTCTAGTTTTTTTTTTTAAAGCTTTCTAGCATAAATGGGTCGCAAATTACTAGTATTCTTAATAACACAGAGATAAGCTACATACTTGTGTTAAGATTGGGTCCACGTCGGTAGTGCAATGGGTTGGTTTTGATTGCTTTTGAACCAGCAACCGCTGCGATAAGGATGCCTCTTTTGTAAATCTGTAATAGCCAACTGTCACTGATTGTAATTTCTCTATGTGAGAATAATTTCTTTGAATTGGGACAGTATTTTTTTTTTGCCATTTCAGCCTATGATTATAATCATGTCATAATGCTTACTTGTTGTGTTATCAGGCCTCCCGGAATATACAAACAGGATTATTTACAAGAATTGTTCCGGCGATATGACGAGATCGAGCTTACGCCGGCAGCCCCACCACTACCTGACTGGTGTCATGGTAAGTTTAGTTACACCTCATCTCATTATTCTCCTTATAATTGTATTATTTAATATTATTTTTGTATTCAAACAGAGGAGGAGGAAGAATGTGACGACGATGTCCCAAGTAATTCTCAAAACACGTCGTCATCTAAGTAAGTTTTTACCATAATAAATTTGATATCACTAACTTACTAAAATGAAATGGTTATTGAGCAAAACATCATCACATATTTGAAACGCCACGGTCTTCACCAATCACAGCAATAAATAACTAATTGCTCGCATCATTGATCGCTTTTCTTTACATTTCTTATATTTTTTCATACCTGTAAATATGGGTACCTGATGTATATTTTCGAAAAACCTAGAACAGGCAGCGCTAAATTTATTTTCTACCCATTCGGAAAAGAATTTGAATAATAAATGTTATAATTATATACCACTAGAAAAATAGTTAAGGCCTCTAATTTAACTATAAAAAAAAACCTGGACGTGGTGCAACTGGTGGGAGCGTCCTTCGATTCATCCAGGCGCCTTCCTTACCCACCACCCACGCGGACCATGGAAGAGTTACGATTTTGCCAAACTAAAATTACTTCTCTCTTAATACTATTCGATTTAGATATACTCCTTAGTAAAGTTTAAATAAAGTTAATTCTTATAACTTCAGCCATCGCAAACACAAAAATAAAGGCAGGCGAGAAACTACCCACAAAAAGGAATCGTTCATGCCAGGAGTAAGGGGCGTTGAACCGTTCGACACACAGCCTCGTCTCAGCGAGGTTCAGAAGAAAGCTCAACATTTCTGTGAATGGAATAGCACTGGGTTCCCTGGATCACAACCAGTTTCCATGGATACAACGAATTTGAGGAAGCTGCATGAGAAACCTTACAGGGTTTCATGGAAAGCTGATGGAGTTAGGTAAGCATTTTCTATTCTATGTATATTAGATTTTGTAAGACATTAATCTGTTAAATAAAATGCCACGGACAGAGTGGTTAAAAAAATATTACTAATAACTAACTGGTCTAAAAAAAATATTATCTGATGGCCATTGATCGACACGCCAACAAGATCAATTTGTTCGCGGCAACCAATGGAGCTTTGACGTCGCGGTCAATTTGATCGCGGCAACCAGTGAAGCTTTGACGTTACGGTCAATCTGATCGCGGCAACCATTGGAGCTTTGATATCGCGGTCATTTTGATCGCGGCAACCATTGCTATGAATGCTCATTTCTGTCGGCGGATATATGGTCCATCGTATCACTTGCGCTCACCTCCTAAAAGCTGTAATTTAGTTAAAAATATTGCCTGTTGAATACTCAAATACAAAGTTGCTTTTACTCACAAATACAAACTGTTTTAAGTACCGGTTTACCGTAATTACTATATTAAATAGTAAGAAGCACTAATTTCTCTTTCCTAGATTTATGATGCTGATTGACGGCGATGGAGAGGTGTATATGTTGGACAGAGACAACTGCGTGTTCAAAGTCTTCGGTCTCAAGTTCCTGCACAGCAAAGATCTCAGAAGACATTTAAAGAATACTCTACTTGATGGCGTAAGTTTATGTGTAATTCTTTTGTCCATTTATTTTTATCCTTTTATTAAGTTTTTCACCGACACTTGATTATAGCTTTCTATATTTTCAGGCCAGACTATAAAAACATTTTGTATAACACGCAAAATATTTGCACGATTTTGACTTGGTGTTATACTTAAAACATACGTATTTTCGATAAAATACGTCCAGACTCAGTCCCTAGGAGTATGCAAACTTATCTCATCCCCTTCATTTTTAGGAGATGGTGATAGACAAAGTGGGCAACGAGGATATACCAAGGTATTTGTGCTACGACGTGATCAGCTTCGAGGGAACCGACACTGGCAAGATGCCTTTCTATCCAACCAGACTGAGCTGCATTGAGAACGAAATTGTTAATCCTAGGTAAATTATAAATTAATATAGAATAAGTACACGAAAATGAAAAAAAAAACAGGCGAATTTTCATAAGGTTTGAATACGACAAACTATATGTGCTTTTCAAATTTTTTTTGTTTGTTTTAAATCACCAGATTTTACCATTAATTACTACCAAAATGATTGCAGGCATCAAGCTATGAAAGAGGGTATTATTAGGAAAGACCGGGAACCATTCAGTATACGTTTGAAGCAATTTTGGGAGCTTCCAATGGCAAGGCAGTTACTAGGAGAGAAATTCGCCAAAACACTATCTCATGAACCTGATGGACTTATATTTCAACCGTCTAAAGAGGTTGGTATAGATAATTGATGTGTCTACTATTCGATTTTATTGATTTTCTCGTGGCTAAGTACAAGTGGCACATATTCGATTGTAAAGGCTAAATTTTAAACCGTGAATGGTGTGTTTCCAAGAAAGTTTATTGTCTATATATTTTTTCAGAAATACACACCGGGTCCCTGTGAAGATGTGTTAAAATGGAAGCCAAGTAACATGAACAGTGTAGACTTTAAGTTAAAAATTGTAACTGAGAGTGGTCAAGGGTGAGTGATATGGATTTTTAAGTTATTTTAGATCATATCTCAATCCTTATAATGTCGTTAAAACTTTAGAAATAAAAAAAAAACGTGTTTCACGCTTCCCCATATCACTCAAATGTTTCCTTTGTGTAAAACACAGAGTCCTAAACAATTTTCCATATAAACTAGTCAGACGATTTTTTTATAGGTCTAATTATGCATCTATTTTAATAAATACTATATCATTTCAGAATTTTACCGACAAAAGTCGGGTACCTATACGTAGGTAAATTCGACAAACCATTCTCATCGATGAAGGTGACGAAAGATATAAAACATTTGGACAATAAGATCATTGAGTGCACCTTTGAGAACGGACGATGGGTGTTCATGAGGGAACGTACAGACAAGTCCTTCCCTAACAGCTATACAACTGCCACATGTAAGTTATGGTTTCTTCTATAATTTACACTTGAACAAATAAACACGTCGTTGTAAGAAATTAGAATAAGTCTCATGAATCATATCAACTCAGCCTATCGCGGTATACTGCTGGATATAGGCCTTTCCCAAGTTGCGCTATAACACGCGGTCCTCCGCCTTCCGTATCCAGTCCGACCCAGCTACCTTGTTCAGGTCATTGGTCCATCTGGCTGAATGAATTTGAATTATAGCTGTCATACAGTTTGAAACAAAACGTGCCGCTATAAACAGTGTACGTCGATAAATATTATTTAGTATAAATTTTATAAAATGTATGGTTGTTAACTTTAATTTACCTTGCGTGTAATACTAATAATAACTACACGATAAATGTGAATGCTTTTATATTTACTTATATATCATTTTTTCCAGCTGTCTGTGAAAGTATAAAAGACCCAGTTACGAAGGAGATCCTTCTAGACTACATAGATAATAATAGGTTCCACGACGATTCCGACATGATGCCGCCGCCGAAACGCATGCGGCGATAGCAATAAGTCTTAATAAAGATGTGCTACGTCGCTAATATTAGTTGTTTCTTTCTTAAAAAGTGTTAATATAAATGAGATGTTTAAAGAATAAAATATAATGTGGTGTGATTGGGTGAAAGCTACACCTGACCTGCTCATATCGTCCTTATAGGTGCCGTAAAAATGACAATCTAAAGGTATTAGAGCTCGATGGAGCAACTTTCGTAATATTGTGGCGTGTTGTGTTACAATTCGCACATTGGGCGAATTGTTTTTGCATAATTCTGATAATCAACAAAGGCATCTATTATTTAAATAAATGTAATATCAAAGCGCTTGCGCTATTACTAAGGTTATTTATTTAAGGGTATATTAAGTTATTAAACTGTGCAAGTACATTGCTGTATTTGTTCAAACCCCTGCTCTTATGTTAATTTACTCAGTCGGTAATGACCAATGGTTGCACGTTTTTCTTGCGACTCGTCTCATTAGTTTTTATTTTTAACTCTTGCTTTCACACAATCCACTTTTTTAAGGCGCAATCTATCAATGGGGCAAAGTATACGATACGACTTTTTTTCATGGAAGAGAAAGTTCAAGATTTGACGATGGGTTGCCGTTAGCAAGTTGATCGCGACAACCAATTGACTATACTCCATTTATTATAGCATTAGAAAAAAAGAGGCTCGCAGAAGCAGGAATTGAAAACATTTTATTTCAAAGAAATTGTTTTAAGTACTTAAATAAACGGAATAAAACTTTTTTTTTTAAATTACGCTTTATTTATAACAATATCTTCATCACACATTACAAACGTACACCAAAACAATGAATGAGACAACCAATCATGTCATGATGACTTAGATTTAATTAAGATTAAAATAAAAGTTATTTTTAGAACAATATTTTAATTAAAATAACAACTTACAACACACTATAGTGAATCTTCTTCGTCTTCATCATAGCATTTAGACATAATAAAATAATAAATAAATAAATAATGGTAGGATAACAGTAAAACGAAAAACGTTCCAGTATTGTTCCACTGTCATTTTAGATTGGATTGAAATATTATAAATAAATGAAAGCCACATAATTTGTTATGAAAAATGGTTAACATGATTACAAATAAGTGTGACAGCTGGTATGTAAATAGATTTTAATTTATAGGCGTCAATCGTAACTGTAACAAGTTTATTGTACTTTTGCAACAAAGTGTGCATTATAAATAACCTTTTTTAACTTCTGTCTAATGCTATTTTAAATGGAGTATAGTTCCCGGCAACCATTGGCCATGAATTGCGATCATTTCCTACCGACCGCGGACAAATAAATTATCATGTGTCTACCGCCTAATGCAGCCGATTTGTAATGTGTACCGACCTCTCACATTTGTTATCAACAAGACACCGATTATGGCATAAGATTGCCTAGAGGTTTATTGATGCAACACTATGAACCAGTTTTGTTGTGATATGATTATACTTTAAATGTTTACTTTGGAATGTTACGTTAAAATATTATGAAATAAAAACTTACTGCTAGATTATTTATAAATTATTTTCTTATTTAATAACCAATTTCTGGTAATTCTTATGAAAAAAAACTTTAAGTGCTTAATTCTAGAGTATGGACCAAACTTATATATATGCAATAAATTAATCAGCAACAAATTAAAAAATATAAATAAAATATTTAAGTATTTGAGTATTATAATTATATCAATTCGGTGCTTTATTAGTCCTCGAGAATAACTTCAGATTTAAAAGTGGTTATTTATATAAGCACTGCAAACTAACAATAGATAAAATGTTATGTTTTCTTTATGAATAAAAACGACACATTTCAACCGGTTTTTCTTATTAACTAGCCTGACATTATTATGATTATGATTATTTAATTAAAAAAACCTTGTTATGAAAATAAATTATTTATTATTTTAATAACAACATTAGCTATATACTTATACGATTCAGTATGAATATTATAAATTGCATGCAGTGGTTTGCACATACTGCCATCTATTTTCACCATCGAGATTGAAATTCACTACTTTTTTTTCTTTGGTCAGCTTAGCTAGATGGTGGTTTACGTTGTATGCTGCTGCTGGCCACAAATGTTCTGGCGTTTCAGTATATATTATTCTAACTAAGTCCATTTCATTCAATTGCTTTTCCTTATTATCCTTCAAAGCCTGCAATATTTGCGTTTCTCTAATGTTTCTATGGGTGATGTAGTATTCTATTTTGTCTATGGGGTTCTGAAAACGTAATAAATTCAAGTATAGTTCTATGTTCGAGCATACAAACATTGTTAATAATTAATAAAATATTACAAAGCAGAAGTTTGTTTGTTGGTATGGTTGATCTCAGGAACTACTGGTCCAATTTGAAAAATTCTCTGACTTTAGCTGATTGCCTACTTATTAAAGAAGGCTATAATTTGCCGCAATAACCGACGCCACGCGGGCAGAGACGCGAGCAAAAGCTAGTTGTTAATAAAAAAAATAGTGGCATTCATAAATCTTAAACCTTTTACTTAGAGCTCATATTTTTATTTAATTTATCTATATTTATAAATCTGCCTCTAGCTATCTCGCATTTCATATAATCTTTAGGTTCAGGTAAAGATAAACCTAATTGTTAAACAGACTTAGGAGTAAAAAGAACCACTATTTACCTCCACAACATTACCATGTCCAGGGTAAATGGTTTCAGGTTTTAGATCTAAAATCTTCTGTAAGCTTTTCATATACGTGTACAAGTCCTCAAAGACAGCAGTCCCTTCTCCTAGAATACAATCTCCACTAAAGAGGATATTCTCTTCTTGAAGAGTTAGTACCACATGATCAGTTGTATGGCCCGGCGTATGATGGACCTTGACAGTAGCTCCTTCTACTTTAATTTCTTGACCATCTGACAACCAATTAGTTGGAATAGACTCTGGTAGATCATCTTTCTCATCATCAGAACTTCTTTTATGTTTCCAGATTTTAGGTTGCTCTGAAAAACAATTGAAAATTTTTGATTTGCTACAAAGTCTTTTTACTTATGGGTAAGTAAAGTTATTTAACTATATTGGTTGCCATGCTCAAAGTTGACGGTCTAGTTGGTTGCTGTGGTCAAAACCCAAAAGTCAATTCTTGCACACAAAGCAAGACTTCCAGTCTACTCAGAACCTAAGTGTACACTTATGGTACACAGTGGAAAAATTAAATTTGTATTTTTCTTACTTGCAATACTGCCATATAAGTTTTCAATACCACCAATATGATCATGGTGCCAGTGGGTCAGAATTATATGCTCAATATTCACTTTCTCGGAATGAACAACCTCGGCCAAATTTTTTTGATACTCTTGTACATCCTTGTCACCAGTATCTAATAGAATACGGCTTAAAAATTAAACAAATAGAATTCATCATTAATGTTTAAATTAAAAATACCGTTAGTGTGTTTTCTTGTACTAAATTTTATTATTTTGTTCTGACTTTAAATTCTCTTTTTTTTATGGGTTGACACTTGTAACTGCTGGTTTATCATTTATGGAAATCTGGTGAACACCTAAACTAAATCAGTCAATAATCTATCAATTAAATTGACCACTCTTTCAGAAGTCTATAGGTAGCACTTAGCAATTGTAATTAAGAAAACTATGTGCTATAGCTATTGTCAAATAACTAAATATTAAAGTAATGCTTAAGAGATTTATGATAATGAGCACATAAACTTTAAAGCTGATAAGAATTTATGAAGCTTACTTTTTCCCTGATCCTATTAAATAGGTATTGGTACCCTGCAGGGTCATAGGCCCTGGATTACATCCCAGAATCCTTATAATCCTGTTAGTAAGCTTTGTTACAGTAGGAATAGTGGCTGCCATATCTGGAACTAATAAGAGTAAAGCAAATAAAAATTATCGCAGTAAAAAAGATAAGATATAAAGTACCTTTGGATGGATATAAAATATATACTTCTTCAAAAAATATTGTGGAACCTGTGAAACGGACTTTTTGTCTTATCAGGATATTTATGTTATTGAATCTTTATTCAAATTACAGTAGACTTCTTTAATTATTTTAAGTAAATCACTTATTTAAAATAACTAAAATAGACTTGTTTTGTGGATGTTGAACTTTGGTTTATACTTGACTTTTTTGCTTTGAATCTCTTTGGAATGTATTTGTAAATGACATAATTTTAATCGTTTTGAAACCAAACATTCATTTCAAATTTTTGAGAGTAATTATTATTTATTGAATAAAGTTTCTTCCAAATAAAATGTTTACATTATTTATTGCCTAAATATGAGAGTAAGAAGACCTAAAGTAAATAATAATTGTACTTGAGTTCTTAATCTGAGATTGCACTACACATTATGCAAATGCTTTTCTGAGTGTAATGAAACGTTTTATCCAGTATTGCTATAATATAATATTCTATCTTCTGATGAGGTATCAAAATATTATAGAGCAACTCGAACAGATGAGTTGTTCATCAAAGAACTCAAACTACTATAGAACCAAGTATTAATTAAGTCGTATTTTTTACCACTACTTTACAGTTCTTAAAAATTAGCTCAACTTTACACAAAGCAATACGAAACATGACATTGAGTACCTACTAAACAAAACGAACATTGGATGAAGCATGGACGTAATAATCAAGGATGAAGTGAATTATTCTTATCGCAATAAATATTGTTTTAATTAAATACCCTCCTTTCTATGGAGGGTAGAAGTAAGGAGGGTAATCTGCGTACATGAAAAGTGTCCGTCAAATTCTATAAATTAGCGGCGCCACTTTAGCATCATGGTAAATTTTAAAGGAAGCTAATAAAAAGTCAATCAACGTACTATTCACAGTTTACGAAATAAAATCACTCCAGCTACAAGTTTTCTCATCAAAATTCTTCAAGGTTATATATTTTACTACATTATTTTGAACTACGCAAGTAGTTGAAATTTCAATAAGTAACTACTTTGGTCGATAATAATATTAAATTGTTTAACTCGACATACTTCACTTCGTTTACAATAAAATTGCTACCTACATTCATACCATACCCTTTGGACACACCAGCGCCATTCTAGAGGATTTTGGAACTGTTATTTAGCGCATACAACTGGACACTTTTTCAACTTTTCTCCCATATAAGATTGCCCTCCTTACCTCTACCCTCCATACTCCTTTCTAAGATTTTACCAAAATGAAATGACAGTATTGTAATTTGTCAATGTCAAATTGTCAATGACTTCAATGAGTACAATTTTGACTTTTGATTTGACTTGAGTTGTGACATTCGTGGAAAAAATGGCTGGTGCGCTGACCAGATTTTTTAAGGGCGCAAAACCACAATTTGGTACTTATTTACCAGTTTTCAATTATAATTATATTAAACTCCATAATGTTTATAAAGTTAAAAGTATATGGATGCATATGTAGCATACATGGGATTGTTTTTGTAAGGGTGCTGAGTGTAGTAACTTACATAAGTTTGACGTCTCGTTATAGGCATTGTTGGGCCACTGGTGAACAGCAATGTGGTTGCTGTGCGGCTCCAACACACTGAGGCACCAGTCAAGACGAGGGGTTCGCCTCTGTCGGACTGCGACAGAGTGTTCACCAACTTGTATGGCCGTCATGACTGGAGATTGAAGGCTGCGATGTGCCGCGGTGACTGGTACATGACCAAAGCTATATTACTGAAAGGCAGCGACTGGATAGTCAGTAAGTATTTAATCTACTACCATCACTGACATGGCAATCTTTCTTAAAGCAAATCTAGTTTATGCAATTTTTTATTAAAACTACCTTCAAGTACCTATTAGCTCAAAAAGTCAAATAAACTTATTATTAGATCTAGGTTGTATTAAATAAGGTATATTTGTTTTAAATATATTGATATTATTTGCATAGCATTTATTTATTAATTTCTTAAATTACCATACAAACCATGCAACATGTATTTCACAATATACTATATGAAGTTCATGTTGTGGGATTTTAACAAAAAAAAAGAATTCATTCAACATTATTTTTGTATGCAACTATAATTAAAATTTTATTAAAGACATAAAAAGTTACAGAAGAGTGCGTAGGTTCGTATTTTTTATAAAAAAAAAACTCCATTTTCACACAATCTGCCCATCTCTTTTCGGTCTCCCTATACTTATACCAATAATTATTACCCATACATAGTCATACTCATAACTTGTTTAGTTATAGATTGTAATATAGTTTTATTGTTTGTTGTAGCAATTATTGTTGTGCAATCTATGTGAGCTACAATATTGCACAATATTTTGCATGCACATGTAGTTAGGCAACAAAAAGTAAAAGTGATTTTAAACAAAACTCTAAATTTAGAGATGTTTGAGCATTTGTCATTATTTAAGACAATTAGCATGCAAAATGTCTCTTTTCATGATTAAATGGGACAATTAAAATAAATTAACATGTAATCAAACTCTTGAATAGGGTACAGGGGAAAGTAATGTAAGAAATCTGCCTTATTAATTACTGACAACCTTGCCTCTAATATTTTTTTTGTTTAAAATAAATGTATGTTAATTATATGACTACTAAATTATAAAAATAGTTTTGCTGTCATTGAAAGAATAAATAATAATAATACCAGTATTATTATGGGTGCAGACCTCTTATGTAGAATACCCAATAGCTTAGACAAATTATTTAGTGAAACAAAATGTATGCAAAAATATATTAAATCTGAGAAGTTTGTAATTGTGTGTATTTGATAATGCTGCCATACTTAGCTAGCTAGCTAGC
This sequence comes from Plusia festucae, assembly GCA_950381575.1. NCBI lineage: Eukaryota > Metazoa > Arthropoda > Insecta > Lepidoptera > Noctuidae > Plusia > Plusia festucae. Next base: position 12,773,185 of record OX494434.1, read on the forward strand.
CACTAGCCTTATTAACTTACCTACTTCTTCCTGCCCTTATCCCATTCATATGGGGTCGGCGCAATGCGTATTTTCCTTCCATTTCTCTCTATTACTCATCATCGCTGCATCCACTCCTTCCTTTCTCATATCATCTTTCGCACAATCCATCCATCTCTTTTAATAAACATCAGTAATTAAATAACCTCCTGTATTACCCGGTAAATTGGGCTATGGAGGTCAACTTAGCAGTCACTTTATTTGAAATACAGTATCCAGCTAAATCCCGTAAGCTGACCCCAGAATAGCTTGGATAAAGGCTCAGAAGAAATACAATCCCCTCATAATAATTAAACTGCTATGAAAAAAAAAATCTAAACAAAAATATAATATTTCAGATGAACTGAAGACCTCAGGTCTCCGTGGCCGCGGCGGCGCCGGTTTCCCTACAGGCATGAAATGGTCCTTCATGAACAAGCCCTCAGATGGACGTCCTAAGTACCTGGTTATAAACGCTGATGAGGGTGAGCCGGGTACTTGCAAGGACAGAGAAATCATGAGACATGATCCTCACAAGTTGGTTGAGGGTGCTCTGATCGCTGGCCGAGCTATCGGCGCACAGGCAGCTTATATTTACATCAGAGGAGAGTTTTATAACGAGGCCAGTAATCTACAGGTTGCTATCGCTGAGGTGAGTGTCTTGCTACGAACGGCAAACATTATCTAGTAATATTATTGTTAGTAGTATTCTTTGTTAGTTTTAGGTATAGTTAAAATATTATTCATAAATTGGAGTTCTTTTTATCATATACAATCACTAGCTTCCCAATGCGACTTTGTCCGCTTGTTTTAGTTTCGTGGGTTTTTCATGTTCTGTGTGGAACCCTAACTAACCTAACCTCATTCTTTTTCAATAATAAAAGTAGTCTATTATTGTTACTATATTTCCTCATAAATCAGGTGTATACACAATAAGATTATATTACCATAGATATTTTACGAACAGAGAAAGGATGATAATTAATTAAAAGCATATTCATTTTCAACTGACTAACATTCGCACTACTGCTGGCGCAATAACTTACTGCGCAGCAATTTGCCTCGTGTTTGAGGCTGAGATAAAATTGGCATCAAATTGTATCTGATCTGTATGATATGTATAAAGTTATGTATACATCAAAAATGTATATATGTTGGTTTATGACTATACATTGCACAAGCTTTGATGCCGCATTTTGTAGTAAAATCATAAAACATCTTTTAGGCTGAAATATTTTAACAAGGTTGGCAAATTCATAATAAGGGCATAAAGCAGTGGGGGTTAGAAAAATCTGCACGCGGATTGAGTGTTAATTGATAGAGCGTCATTCGAAACCAAATCCATCAAATTGAAAAGGAAAAGAACCAATTTAGACTGAACACAAATATTTAAAATAACAAAATAGTAATGAACATTAAATTATGTTATTTCCAGGCCTACCAAGCGGGTTTTCTCGGTAAGAACGCGTGCGGCTCTGGTTACGACTACGACGTGTTCGTGCACCGCGGTGCGGGAGCCTACGTCTGCGGCGAGGAGACCGCTCTCATCGAGTCTATTGAAGGCAAGCAGGGCAAGCCGCGTCTAAAGCCGCCATTCCCCGCTGACATCGGTCTGTTCGGATGCCCTACCACTGTTAATAATGTGGAGACCATCGCTGTATCGCCGGTGAGTAATGGTTATTTGTTTATATTGTACAGGTGCCTCAAGATCCAGTTACTTTTGTTGAGCAATATAATGCAACATGGTAACATTAGATAAGAATCTGTTATTTTTTGTGGCAACTTGATACTAGTCGAATATTGCTCACTGCGGCCATATCGCAATAAAAATAAAAATGCGATAGAATCCGTTTAAAAAGCATATTCTGTGGTTACTTGACCACAGAAAGCAGTCCTATAAACTTTTTACTAAAAAAAATGTATGCAAATTGAATAGGTACAATATAATGAAGGAAAAATTTTAAACTCCAACTTGTGAGTCCTGGGTCAACGCACTTGTTGCTTTACGAACTAAGCTACAAAGTTCACTGACCGAGCATCCAAATTTCTCCTTCCCTATTTATTGCACCGATTGCACGTCTTACGGCGACGTGTGCTTCATCTGAGCAATCCAATGTAGATTGGATTTGCCGACTTGATTAACAATTGTTGAATTCTAAGTCTGATAGATGGCGCTGCCACGAACTAAAAGATGCCGAACCTCTTTTTTTCAAGTTTGTTAAATAATGGAATGTTGTTTTTTTTTTTCATTGTCAGACGATCTGCCGTCGCGGCGGCGCGTGGTTCGCGTCGTTCGGCCGGCCGCGTAACCACGGCACGAAGCTGTACAACATCTCGGGGCACGTGAACACGCCGTGCACGGTGGAGGAGGAGATGAGCATCCCGCTGCGGGAGCTCATCGAGCGCCACGCCGGCGGCGTCACCGGCGGCTGGGACAACCTGCTCGCCGTCATACCCGGCGGCTCCTCCACGCCGCTCATACCCAAGGAGTGAGTGGCTTATCATAATTATACAGGACTAGCTGTAGTCCGCGACCCCGCGTGGTTGTTAGTTATCGCGTATTAAAGTAGCCTATGTGCTTTATCAGGCGCTTGACTGTCTCCTGAGCCAAATTTCATTTAAATCGGCTTAGTAGTTGGTTGGTTGGTTTTCCGGGGCCGTTTCCGCATTTAGCCGCTTGATTGGGCCATTGTGCGTGATCCTCTCCTGCTCCTCACTCCAACCATCCAAGCTCGTCCCAGAAGGCCAGCAACCTTTTCGGGCTGCTGCAGGCCTCCCGCAACGACGGTTTAGTAGTTAGGCGTGATTTTGTAACAAACAGACAGACAGAGTTACTTGCATTAATTATTTTATAATTCATATTTATATAGAAAGGATGTAAGGGGAATGCTCCCGAAGAAGACTGACGATAGTACAGGTTGATTAAAACTTAATGGCGGATGAAAATGAGGCGAGTCGCTGCGCAGTAACAAATTCATGCATCAAGGGGGGTGCGGGGCGAGGTACTGCGCAGTGTGTAACTAACTTCACAGCCGTCATTAAGTTTGAATTGACCTCTACTCATGTTTCACCTTTCAGTCGCATTTGATGTAAATTAAAATTCGTTTTTACAAAGTAAATTTTAACATTACTCATGTTCCTTCTTACAATACAGCTAAGTGAAAAGAAAATTTCATAACTGCATATTATTATGTATATTTCTATAGCTGAAAAAAACGTCTTTATGGAAAAAAAGTTGCAGTCTGAGGTGCGTTTTTAATTTCTACATCACTTTCGACTATTGTTTTACTATTCAACTAACAGTAATCAGCCATAAATATTTGAAAATTGTTCACACACCTTAAACAATTACTTCACCAACACGAAAATAAAATCAATAACAATATGAATAATTGGTACAAAGTGTGATCTTATCACTGAATACAACCTCCAGACAACCTATGCATAAAGATAAAGAAGATAAAGATAAAGAAATATTTAGCATAGATTGGAGTAATAAACTAATGCAGGTGGCTGTAGGTGTTACAGTATAACTTATTATAGATACTTCTGACTAACAGTGAAGTACATATAAGTCCAAATTAACTATGAATAATATTACAAACTAACTATGAATTTTACATGTAACTATTGTAGGTACTACGTATATCATACTATTAGTTTACGTACCTACAATAGTTACGTACCTACCAAAGTACATATTTATACATAAACCTACAAATATTTTGTTCACATTAATCCAACAGTGTATGCGAGACGGTGCTAATGGACTTCGACGCCCTGGTAGCAGCCCAGACGTCCTTCGGCACAGCGGCCATCATCGTGATGGACAAGTCCACGGACATCGTGAAGGCTGTCGCGCGCCTCATCATGTTCTACAAGCACGAGTCGTGCGGACAGTGCACGCCCTGCCGCGAGGGAGTCAGCTGGATGAACAAAATTATGTACAGGTGAGATATGTATAAAGTCATAACAAACACTGGCCTGTTGGTCTAGTGGTTAGTGACCCTGATTGCGAAACCTGAGGTCGTGAGTTCGATTCCCACTCAGGACAAATTTTTGTGTGATGAGCATGATCATTTGTTCTGTTTCTGGGTGTAATTTATCTATAACTAGCTGTTTCCCGCAGCTCCGCCCGCGGTCTAAATTTTTTTTATATAATTGAGTTGCAAGCTATCCTTTCATGGATCAAACTGCACACTGGCGCCGTTGTAGTACATGCTATGTATCAGAGATGGCGCTGTATGTGAAAAATGATTTTCCCTTCCTGCTTTTCTCTTGAAATTTTTTCCTGAATTTTCTTTACTATAAACCTCACGGAGCCCGAGACCTTTCCAACGAATGCAAAACCGTGGAAATCGGTTCGTGCGTTCTGGAGTTATAGCGTCAGGAAGGAAAACCCGACTTATTTTTATATAGTAGACTAGCTGTTTCCCGCAGCTCCGCCCGCGGTCTTTTTTTTTAATATAATTCTATAAACCTCACGAAGCCCGAGACCTTTCCAACGAATGCAAAACCGTGGAAATCGGTTCGTGCGTTCTGGAGTTATAGCGTCAGGAAGGAAAACCCGACTTATTTTTATATAGTAGATATGTATGTCTTCCGCCTAGCCTTTTCTTTCTTTCGCCAAGCTATGTTGGGGTCGGCTTCCAGTCTTACCGGATTTAGCTGAATACCGTATTTTACATCGAGCGACTGCCTATCTGACCTCCACAACCTATTGCTAGGTAATACAGTATTCCATAGTAAGACTGGTTGTCAGAATTGTAATGACTTAACGACTATCAAAGATCACTGTATGACAGTCGGGACCAACGGCTTAACGTGCTTTCCAAGGCACGGAGGGGTCTCGATATGTTTACAAATGGTCACCCATCCACGGACCAACCGCGGGGAGCGCGGCTTAACCTTTATTATCGGTCAAACCGTACGGCTTACACTTAGCCACGAACCCCGAAGATATGTATGTATTTACAAATATACAGCGTGTAACAAAAACCCTGTCCGATCCCTGAGAGTATTATTCGGTATCGTACTGCGAACTCATATACGTAACTATTAAATGGATTGGACATTATAATTTTTCCCCAGTTAAAATAATTAAATACAAATAAAAACTGATCCAAGGCAACAGCTGAACAACTGACCACTCCTCAAAGTTCACGTACTTAATACCTACAGTTTTGTGTCAAAGGAGCCGCCTATGCGAGACGGTTCATGAACTACGACGTATACGCGTTTATTGGATCTGACAGGGGTTTTGTTACATGTTGTATAAGTACGTTCAGTTGTCTGGTTACCACAGTATTCTGGCTCTAGTTTGGGATCAGATGGTTGTGTGTGAGCTGTCCCAAGACATTATTTCGATCGCAATCCATTCCTACCTACCACAAAACGGTCAGGTTAATCGATAACTGTGTGTTGGTTTGACTAAGCAATATTCATATCTCTTCAAATCAGGTAATCTAGGTTGAAACACAGACAAGCACTAATCTGATACAATACATGATTATATAAACTAGTTCATACGTGTTCGCCATGCTCGGTTATCAGTATCACGCAAGCTTCGCAGTTTATAATAACTTCCGTGAGACGAATTCATAATTATTTAAGGATTCAACTCAAAGGTCATTGGGCATTTTGTTCGGACATTTGACCCAAGGCGTACACAAATGAAATAGGGCAAGGTATTTAGATAAATGTATCTGCAACCCAGTGGTACGGGTCGCATTCTTGTGGGCCATGGGATAATTGAGAAAATCTATTTATTATAATTAAGGCATTTTTGTAACAAATTAACTCAAAACTACTGGACTGATATCAAAAATACTTTTGAAAGCTAGTCATCCCTAAGTGGCATTGGATAATAATATCCCTGGGGATATTCCCACGGGAAGTTTAGTCAATTTTTTTTTTAAAGCAGTTTTAAAATGAAAATGAAATCCAGTTCTAATTAAATAATATTTTTATTCTGCTTGATCAAAATCTGTTGTTATTTCATCTAAAAAGGCTGCAGGTGCATCTATTGCATCTTGATGCCTGGCCCATGATAAAAAGTAAACTATGCTTACAACATGCGCACAGCTTCCAACAGTGCGGCGGCCGTGTATACACGAACAGTAATACTGATCAATGCGATTTCTTCCAATTCGATTGGGATCTACTAAAATATAAGTATAACATTGTTTACTACGGACGTGTCGCGACTGAATTCAGCCTCTTATTAGTATCTTGTTTTCGATCATTTCTTGGTTTCGGTATATTTCGATGTGGTATACTCCATTCAAACGCATGTGCTCGTGGCAATATGACCTCGCGAATCTCAAGTGGTGCGATCCCAACGTAAATAACATTAATTCTTCATATGTAAGGCGCGGAAAGTCTTCAAAATCCGGATCGTTTCCGTCGAGTTGCACGAACGCTACTCTCTGCCTGTTCAAATTATGCCTTATCACATAATCTGACAGCTAACATTTATAGTGACTGAACGACACGTTTTCACAACGCTAAAAGTAAAAAACTTCTGTTTTATTAACTTTTTAAATGTTAAATAACTTTATTTTCCCAGCGGATACTTAAAAAAAAAATACATATTTCGAAAAGTAGGATTGAATTCTTCAATTTAAAACTGATTTGGTCTGTGTACGCGAACTTTCAAAAAGTGGGTCATAAATGCCCAATGACCTTTCAATTTGAAAATTCAATCTCAAAAAACTTCAATTTATTTGTTCCAAATATGTGTACAATTTGAAGTTAGGTACAGTCAACAGCAAAAGTAGATGATGAATTGAGTTTATATCTTTTGGAGTCAAAAATGATCCCGAATATATGGTAACTGTACTAGTCTAGTAGTAAATGTTTGGTATAAGTTATGATCACATACTTCTGAATCTCTTCGACGCCACACAGTTCTGACGCGAACTCCGTTCATTAGTAATAAATTTCTGATTTTGATCATCTACTTTTGCTGTTGACTGTACAAATATAAAACAGAGCTTTAAATATTTTACCATACAAGGCGTGCAAACTCACAGCATGTTTTGAAGTAACTTTAATTTTACATAAACAAACAAAAAAACAAAATTAATTTAGAACAAATTAAGTATTGTGTTCACAATAAAACGTTTACGTCATGTAAAATGATAGTAGGGTTGTTGTATAGACAAATGCGAGGTATATATTTACTGAAGGATTACGACTAGAGCCCGCAGTTGTTTCCTGAGTTTCAGGGTTCCGCGCAATATATGTAATTTGAAAACCGTATGAAATTAAAACACGCGGGCGAAGAGTAGTATTATTATAAATTTATTTCCCAGTAATGTCAAAATATTCTTATCTAAAGTAATCCCATTGTCGCTTTTCTTTTCGCCAAATGTTATTTTTATTTGTTCAAATAAGTCATGTAATATTTAACTTTAGATAAGATAGAACTAATTAAGATGTATGTCTGCAAACAAAGAGGGAATAACAAAGGTAATCACAAAGCGGCTTATCGTGGTGATTACAATCTAAATAACACGTGCCTTTGGGATAAAGGCCTGTTTACACTGGGTCAGTAACTGGCGTCATTATTTAGGATAGTAGATTTCACAATATACAGTGTAAAAAGGGAACGCTCCCGATAAAGGAGACCGGCTATAGTATTTATAGTATAGGTCGCTTCAAACTTAAAGGCGGCCGTGAACATGAGGCGACTTGATGCGCAGTAACGAATTCTTTCAGCGGGTGTGCGGGGCGAGGTACCGCACAGTGTGTAACTAAGTTCACATCCGCAATTAAGTTTAAATCGACCTATACCTTTGATGGTGGGTGACATAGAAAAGAAAGCTATCCGGATGAAAACAAAAAAGCCATTATGTAATACAGTTTGTTAGGTAGGCAGGCCAACAAAAAATAGCTTGTCTCCAAAATAAGTTATCACTGGCTTTAAAACTACCACTATGATAGGATTAGATCAGATTAACATTGACTTGCGTCGGAATTGAAGCCAGTAATTTTGTTATTGTAAATGAGCATTAATATTTTTCATTTGTTTTTAGATTTGTCGAGGGCAACGCGTCGCCAAAGGAAATTGACATGCTATGGGAGATCTCCAAACAGATTGAAGGTAAAGTATATTATATTTATTTTTGCCATATTATGTGTATATTATATTTTGTTTGCTCTTATTACATAAAATATATTATTATATCATACTGCAATATAATTTTCTTTCTTTAATTAATTAAAAGTTAATTTGCGTTTTGCATCTATGTCATTAACTAGAACTAGCACGAACTTGAAATATAAGTATGCTTAGAAATGATCTTTACAAAGTATAAAACAAAGTCGCTCACGATATCTATACCCTGACTTAGGGTACTAATGTAAGCAGGCGAACGCTAAGACAGCAATTTCCCGTCACCGTTTTGTATCTAAAACGAACCGAATACAGAGGGAAACCGTATAAGTGCACAAAAGCACTTAGATCTTTTAAACAACGAAACGGAATTGAATGCAGTTTGTAGGAATAGAAGAGTGATTCAAGAAGAAGGTTTTTATGTATTTATGCATGTATTACTATGCTAGCCTTGCCAAGCCGAGGTGGGTTCCGCTAGATAAATATAAAATTTTAAAATGAACCTGAAAAGTTTGAGCATTCTGGTATTTGAAGGACCACTGATCTAATTTCAACTGCGGCTGGTCCGAAGTGGCACAAGATAAGAATTAATGAAGAGATTTGGAGGTTTCTGCCCAACAATGGGAGGGTATAACCAGTGCTATATAAATGTATCCTTGTTTCCCAGGGCACACGATCTGCGCGTTAGGCGACGGCGCGGCGTGGCCGGTGCAGGGCCTCATCCGTCACTTCCGGCCGGAGCTGGAGCGCCGCATGGCCGCCTACGCATGCGCGTACGGGCCCAGCAAGGCTGAGCGACTCTACTAAACTACTCGCACACTATATAGCTGATAGCCGCTGTAAAGACAAATGCAAACAACTTGAATACTAAGTCCATGTGGTTGACAAATTTTTAACAGATCGACTAATCAAGCACGTCAGTCAGACGTGGCGAATTCGTGTATGACACTCCCGTGAACCGCTCGGGGGGCGAGACTCGTTTCTACCCAATGACAGCGCCCGAAGGAATCAAATGGCGCGTTCGTCAGTTGACCTCCGTCCTGCGCTCACGTGTTACCACCCCCGCTGCGTTACGTCCCCCTTCACCCGCAAACCATGGAAATGTCACGAGCGAATTTGCCAAGCAGCTCAATAGTGTATTTATAAGCTATGGCCGAAAACTGAAACGACAATCAGTTTGAAGCCGATGTTAAGAGTCAAGCCGTCTTTGTTACTTTAAGGTTTGAATTGGCAACAGATAGATATATAAGAACATCTTAAAGTTAATTTGCGTTTCAGTCTTCGGGGTAAGCGAACTTTTAGTCAAGTTGTTTGCTTTATTATGTCACGTAGCTGATAGCTCGGTTTAGTGTCGCGTTGGAGAGGGAATGATTCCACAGATTACATACACACGGATTGAGAGTAATGCGTCCATGGAAATAAAACGCAGCACTAATTTATTGCGAGTATATATATCTCATAGTACAACGTATTTATTACACAACTACATTGACAGAAATGATGCTATTTTAATTTGTAGCAATAAACATGGGTATTGGAGGAGGTACTTTGACTTATTTATTTCCCTGCTTACCTCCCAAAGCACTTTAATTTTCATACTAAGTGAGCTAACACTCAATTTGCTTAATCTGTAAATTAGTATGGAAGAGACGGAAAAGGTCCTAAGTTGTTTCTTTTTAACATTCAATGTAATATACGGTCAGCCTACAGATGGTATTATTATAGACAATGTTTCTCGCCCCGAGCGACGACCTGCCGCTAATTAGTACTTAATAACGATTTTCACGGTCCAAACTTGAAACCTTGTCACTTGAAAGGACATAATAATAAATAGAAAAGCTAAAATAAAAATACATAAAAATATTGAAAATAACAAAAATATATTTAGTATTATGTGACATCAGTACAATACATTATTTCAAAATAATTATTTCTGTCGTTCAAAAACAAAAGGTAATCGATGTATGTATATTTATTGCAAACCTAAAATTGTATACTACTAAAAAAAACGATATACGTCTATTTAAATAATTTAGGGTTGATTTGACTAGAATAAAAATGGCATCTGTCAGATTTTGTTTTCAAATATGTAATAAATTCAATATTTATTCGAAGGATAGACTTGATAAACTGCTAATAAAGGTGATATCCACCCAAAGTCGAAAATAAATTATTTTGTTTGTTCCCTATTTCACAACATATTGCAACACTGCGCAATAACGTTCTCATTGTGACGACAAGTGACGAAGTAACATGATATCTGCGTCACAGATATCCTGGATTTGCAGCTTAAATTATGTAATATTTTAAATACTTTTCCTCATTACCCGTAAAACTATCAATTTATGCAATTACACACACAATCATTGAGATGAGCCAACTTTCAGAGTAGTAGCCATTTTATATTATATATTTATTTTTCTACTAAACACGGGTGTTTTTTTTTTTAATTAAACAGAATTATGTATATAAATTCATCACCTTCCTTCGTAATGTATTTGAAATCTGTGACTCATTCATATGCGTTACATTCGCATACGGGTGATCAATATAGTTAATTTTGTAAAATATTGTAATTAGAAATAAAATGTTCTGAGATTTATATTTGTGTTTTATTTGTCCTTCATAATGAGGGTAGAGGTACATAATCCTTCCCTATCATAGTTATGTTGCTAGGATATTTTTTATCCATCTCTTTATCAAGTACCGTCAAATGAGGTGCTTATGGATGCCAGGGAGAATAGGGTTAATAAGAAATAGAGTTTTGTACATTTTATAGAATAAAGAGAATTATAATTTGAACTCTCAACTGTTAATAATATTATTTTTGAAATAATTATAAACACAGTAGACATGCGGTCCAATGTCCGGTTTTTTAGAAAATAAAAAAAAATAGACGTATTTATTATAGCGAATGAGTAGGGGTTCGCCATGTTACTTGTGGCTACTATTTTCGCCAACTTTTGATATCACAAGCACTTGAACATTACACATTACACACATTGAACATTACGTGCGGCTACAACACGGCTGAAAATTTTTGTAAAGGACTAAATAGATATTTACTTTTTCATAATTATCTAGTCTGCACTCCTATAATGATTAAATATCTAGTTATCAAATAATTTAGAATAATAAACTGAGTAAATTTTATATCTTTATCAGAGCTTTAGAGTAATTCATCATGATTCAAATATTGCGAAATAACTATCTAAATAGGCATATAAGACCATAGCTGATAATGGTCACGTTGTCTGCTTATGTACCTATGTATGTATCTAACTACATTGATAATATTGAGAATATACAGTATAGCATAGTTTTTTGTTTGGTTTAGGCTTTTAGATAAGAGATAAGGGGAAATACTATTCAGATACAACCTAAATATAATAAAGTGTTCCCTACTCCATAGCGATCCTTAGGTACCCAGCTCGACCCAGATAATAGTGGTTGTCACTATTCGGAAAAATGAAGCCTCAGTCATTCCTTGATTTTCGTACATTTTTTTTATACATACAGGACTAGAATACTTTTTATGGTACCTGCCCTCTATCGTCTCTATTAAAGGCACTTAAGGATATCAATGTTCGGCAAGGCGAGGCTGATCGGCGACGGTGTTGGACTCGTGCTGATCTCTCTCATCTCTGGACTTCACTTCACTGATGCTTAAGACGGTTTGAACAGTCATCATATTCAGTTAAAAAATAAAACTAGCATTTTTTCAATTTTATGTTGTTATATTGTAAAAATAAAGTCTATTCTCTATGCGCTTTTGGTACTTAGGTATTATGTTAGGACTTACAGTATCTTTCTCACAAAACAATGTACTAATAACATTGCATCGACTATGTACATAACACATTATGTAAGTACCTACTTATAACTTACGTCATAATACAGTTTCCTCGAATTAAACTGGAATTGGAACTCGATGATCAGCTGTTACGCACTCTATTGTTAACTAACGATATTAATTCAAACGTAACCACTGAACTACTTAACCAGATACTCGTGGTTTTTAACTAATGTTCTTAATTTCTTATTACGTAAATGTATGAGCCTATGACTATTACGCGTACCTAATTGCATTACCTTCGTCATTAAATGGCTCGTAATCGTTTTGACGTTTTCTAGTTAAATAAACATTTTAATTTTGATTGAAAACGTACCCTTGGTTTTCAATCAGAATTAAAATGTTTTTATTTTAGAACAAAGTCTTCCTCGTCTCGGTACGCTGAGAAGTTATAAACTACGCAACGGATTTTAATGGAGTTTGCACCAATAGATAGATCTAACAATATCTAATTTATTTTTCCAAATCAATTTTTGAAGAAATTCTTTGTTTCACAGTCCTTGTCGGTTCTCGATAACAATTAAATTTTTAAACCACACTGAGGTCTAATTTATACCGAACTAGCTTTGCCCCGCGGTTTCACCCACGTAAGTTTTCCCCGTTCCCGTGAATTATACAGTAAATTTTCCATAGTTATTAATGTTTATTCTGCTATTCGGGAGAAAGACGAATCCAATAAATCAATGATCATGAAAATCGGTCCACCCGTTCTCGAGTTATAAGTGTTGTAACAAACCCGACTTTGTTTTATATATACAGATAATATTTTAACGTTTTTGAGCGCCCTCTGAGGTTTATAAAAAACTTGCGAACTTGTCCCGGCTTTGCACGGGTCTGACAATATCTAATCTAGATGGTTTGTCCTATAAGTTATCCAACCTCGAGTGCCACCCCTTCAACGAATATCGGTCTCGGCACGACATGCATGCCTGGTCTTGTCTTAATAAATTCCAAGGCTGACACGTCGCGAAGCTTTGTTTAGGCTAAACAGCATTTTGTCTAATTGTTCCAGCAACTCTGCCATCAGAACAATGTTATCGGCAAAGCGCAGATGCGATGTGCCCTGTTCAAGCCCTGTCCATTGTTTTGAAGACGTCCTCCAAAGCCTCGTAAACAGTTTCCCCTCTGGGCAGTGGATTCGATTTTGTCTTTTGGTTGTGGATCTCGGAAAACTTACCTATAAGTACATAAAAAACTTAATTTTGTTTCGCTCTGTCTATTGCTAAAAACTGCATTTAAAAGTAGTTTTATTTCAATATTTCTGTTTCTACGCATCGCCAATTTGTATGAGGTTACTGATTATCCCTACATGAAGTTCTGCGGGTTCGATCCATGCTTGGTACAAGGCTGGGTGTTCCTTGTATATTTCAATCAGATAAGATAATTATAACAAACTATCGAGAAAAAAGGAGAATTATAGTAGCTGCAATCGTTTGTTTTAATGCGAGACTGTATAAAAAGTTCAAGCTAAGTAGTTAAAATTTGTAGTTGCTTAGCAGATGCAATTAAGCATGCATCAAACAATGCATCAAGTGCCTAGTATCTACCTAGGTACCTACATCAATCAATAAAAATCCTTTAGGTATTTTATCTTAATCCCAAAGGATGTGACGTAGAATGAATTTGATAACGTTCCATTCATAAATGAATAACTACCTACCTAAGTTTTATCAGTTCTACTATGTACCTAAGTAGGTACTTACATACCTACTATTGTATAAAAATAACTCTTTTTTTTCATCTTTAGGTATAATTTATCAGTCAGTAATCTTTTCGCCTCATCAGCTCTATCATATTATATCTTCATATCGCCGTCAAGCATCAACCATTGTATTGTATTGTATCGATTAACCTTCAAATTCAAATCACCTTAAAATTTTTGTAAATGACGATTTCCAAAAATACGTCAAATAACGCACAATGAACACTGAGCTTGGGTTAACCCACAGAGCACGGAGAGAATCTTTCCTATCGGGGTTAACCAAAGTTCAGCCGGAGTCGAGCAGAGAATGCGCGAGTGATCCCACGACTCCGGCCAAGGCAGAGACGGGACCGGGGTGTTTTTGGTCGGTGAAAGTCCGACATATCCCCACGTCGTGCCCTCGGCGTGGGTTGAAAGCATAAGCATTTCACCCCGAAAAAAAAAAAAAAAAAAAAAGGGCTAACCAAAGTTATAATTTTGTGATTTACCATCCAAAAAAAAAAGGTTGAAACAGGTGAAAATATCACCTGGTCCGAAAAACATCTTATCTCATTATGAAGCGATAAATCAATATGGACAAGTCCATTAATTTTATGCTGTCATAAAATATTCTCGATTTATTTTATTTTCCTCGATAGTTTTCGAACACAATAATATGGTTTTCCCCAAAGCACGCGGTTTTATATACGAGACGATTGTTGACGGTTTTTATCTTGAATGATTTACGAAATAGACACATCAGAAAACGAAGAGACATTTTACGAAATATACAGTTTTTATATTATTGAAATAAACTTATCGGAACTTCCGATGCAATTATATTTTTTTTAATAATAACATTATGAACATTGATGTTTGTTGTTGTTGACCTACTAAGCCTTCAGAAATTCACAGTTAGCACAGAATTCACAGTTAATTTGAGTAAAATTTTGTATTTGTTTTTGTTTTAAAATTTTAAATTTCATTGGTTTGTATTTTATCATTTAATTTAAATTATTTTTACATTGTCGTATTCGGTTAGGCTGTAAGAACAAATTGTAATTGTGAAAATAAAAATAAATAAATAAATAATTATTTTATTCATGACTGTTACTGTAGCTATCAGGTACAGGTAGGTTCTTTACTCATTACCTACGTACCGACACTACTTACCGATGGTTCCAACCAAACCCACTATCGTTATCTGTACTGTTCTGTACATAAATAATGCAGTCAAAATGTAAGTATAGTTTACAATTTAGTCTAAATCTGTATGTGACATCGCTATTAGCGAAAAGAAGAGAAATTTGTTTTTTTCTTTGTGTAATTAATTTGTCTAAAATGTTGGTGTACAATAAAGTTTAATCTATTTTATTCTATGTTAGGTTAGGATGGCTATGATAGGGTTTTTTTTATCCTCATTGAACTTATTCAGCTTCTCATCTCATCTTCGGGAAGAATCTTCTTCTTACTTATATCTATGGTTATGCTGGTTCTGTCACTGGTATTGTTTACTAAGCGGCCTGTAGGTTCGATGATCGGGCCGATTCGGATTCTAATACAATTTCTAACTGTCTTTGTAGGACATTTGATTTGTCGTATTGCAATCGTTCTATTTTTCCCCACAGAAAATCTGAGGTTGTGGCGCCCTAAGCCAAAAAAAATCGGCTTCCTGCCTAGTACCGGAGATCGATCCCGCAGTGCTTCGCACATTGGTAGTTGGTCTATCTATTCCGACATGTACCTACTTATATGCTATCTGTGCAGTCATTACTTTGATCTTCTTCTAAGCATGTGAATAGGTAAGCGGAATATTTTCAAAAAAAAAAAAATTAAAAAGAGATAAGTCGTAGGTACTTATCTAATATTTTTTAATTGCTAACTTTTTAGTTTTCATTCCTAGTCCTTACCGTAGTTAGCTGCCGGCTAACCACTTGCTATTATTGTTTTTTTTTTCAACCTAATTTTATTTCTGCGATACGCAATAAAAATATTAGGCAGGCTATCGTAACAAGATATGATAAAACAATAATCTTTCAAATACATTATCTGCATTCACAGGAAATGAGATCTATATAAATATTGCCAGAACTTATTTATCATAAAATAATGTAATTTAGATTTTTCATTCAAATATTATCTGCCAGTAAGCGAGCGCCATTTGATAAAATCTAATATTATCATATTATGTCTACGGCAATCTTTTTAAAAATATATTTTTTGCGTACCTACCTATATTCTTTTATTTACGCATTTTAATTGATTTCTGTCATGTAATGGTACGTAAGTTCAGCATTATTATGCTATTTTCTGACTGTTTTGTTCAGTGTCATTCGTAAGAGCCGTGACTGTATATTTAGAGTGTAGCATTGACGGCAAGGTTAGGTTCTAATTAAAAACTGCGTCATGAGACAGCGCGTCTCCTTTGTCAGCCACCATAAATACCTCCTTTTGTTTAATATTGCAAACTGTGTTTCTCGTGATGTGGGTAAAAAGGTCATCAAATTAAAGTAATTTTTTTTTCTAAATTATTTTATTCCCTCTATCTCTTTCTTTTTTTGATAATTCTTATGATATCTTAGCTCTATTTACAGTTTGTATAAATTAAAGTAGTAATAGTTTATTTTACATAGTAGACTACTATTGTACAACACGCTCTCATTTCAATATGAAAGACTTGACTACTTCAACTGTACGTTCAACATTAAACCCAAATGAACAAAATAAAAAAAAATGATTGAAAACTAAAGAGTGATTGATTAAACAACTCAACGAATTTTGATATGGTAACACTACTGATTGATTTAAAACAAAATACAATAAAAACTTTTTGATCTAAATTTTTCGATCAAAATAAAAACTCAACACCAAGTACCAAATGGAAATAATAATTTAGTAATAGGAAGAGAGTGCCGACATAACATCGTCAGTTACAACAACAATAAATAACGTTTAAATTAAATAAATGGCACAGACCAAGTTCTACGACCATTTTGGGTACATGGTGGTGGGTATATATTTATTATCAAACATAATTTCAGTTGAATATAATAACATAATAATAATTTCGTATTTTGATTAGCCGAATAATCACGATTTAATATAACCAAAAATAATATAATCCAAATAACTATGATGGAAGCAACTGATCGTTGTGCAACAAAAGAATTATCACTTCTGTGTTACAACATAATGGCAATTAAGTAATCGCTAAATAACATCGGTGGAGATCACAATTACACGATATAACTTTATATAAATACAAAATATACATAGGTCATTTACCTAACACTACAGCAACAACTTCAATGCAATATACCATCTATATTGATGTGAAATTGATATGATTACATTAGGCTTATGAGGAATTAACGTAGTAGTTAACAGAATGCTTTATATAAATAACTCATTCCTGACGATGGACGGTTTCGGACACACCGCGGCGCGTCCGGAGCGGTCCCATGCATACGAGTGGTTCGCTATCGTTTGCATAGTAGATCACAAGAACGCGATATCAGTCTCACTTATTCTGTCATTATGAACGTTACGACTATACCACAGCTCGTAAAAGCCTGAACCGAGCAGCGCCAATAAAAGCCGCATAAACCTCAACTAGCATTGTAACAGCAGGTTTGTTTTGCATCGGTGGCGTTATGCGATTCTTATTGCTGTTAGCTCCCAGCTTCTACGTTTTATAAATTAGTCGGCGAGCCCGGGTCGGACCAGCCGCCCGGCCGCATGATCCCAAAGGATCCTAATCACTAAATTAAGTCTCCTCGGAGACATATTTGGCTTGGGTACTTCTTACTGAAAGTTGGATATTCAGACGAACAGCTAGGACTATTTCAGTGAGGGCAACCGCAAGCCTGAATCGGGCCGGAATAACTTAAGGTTAATTCATAAATAAGGAATTGTGTGGCGTCCAGCGCGGCGTGAGCGGCGGCGGAGCGGGGCCCGGTGAGCCAGCACCGAGCGGGAGCGTGTGGCGGCCTACAGGCAGTCGGCGTCCATGTCCACGTCGGGCACGAGGCGGTCGTGCGAGGCGGCGGCGCGCGGCGGCAGCTCGTTGCGCGGGTCGCGCGCCAGCCACGGGTGCCGCAGCACGTCGCGCGCGCTCAGCCGCTCGCACGCCTCGCGCCGCAGCAGCGACCGGATTAGGCACTTGCCCCGCGATGATAAACATTCCGGCACCACGAAGTAACCCCGCGATATCTTCGCGAACAGGGACGCATGCTCGGAGTCGTTGAACGGATACCTATAACAATAAAAACACTACGTTATAATTTGACAAGTAATTAATTATAAGATGAAAAACAATCATAGATTTGAGATACTAGATGAACAAATGTTTAGTTTCCTTCGAAACCAACGCTAACGAGCAAAAAATGTCAGCAAAACTCATTTATCGCGTTCTGATAAGATAAGAGGGATCATCAACGACGACTGAGAGTAGTCCCACAAATTGCTAAGTTTTTACAAAACGCGGTCCCAATTAATAGCGATCCGATTGTCATTTAGAAAAGGCAGCTGCGAGCCAAAACAAAAACGCAGGTACGCTGGAACCCTTCCGGCGACAGGTGATGGCGGCGATTGCGGCCAAATCCCGAATTTCGTATATAAATTACGGGTGCGAGTTCAAAAAAAAGTAGAAAACAAAGGCTCGCGAACGGCAGGTGCCTGCGGGGGCGGGGCGCGGGGGGAGCAACGTCTTCGCCACATGACCGCGGCAGGTGCGGCGAAGATTTCACGAGGCTCATTTATATGTGGGTGATATAATTGTTGGCCGTTGGCGCGTAACGGCCGACAGGTGATCATCCCCACGTCTGCGTCGCCAACGGTCGCCGCGACCCTCGTTCTGTGATCTCTAAAAACGGTAAGTCCCACGCCTCGCAGGTGAAGACGCCTACCCCTTGGACTTTTGACTTAATTATGCGCGCTTAATTGCTGCCAATCTAAATTTTGTTTCCAGACCGGGGTTCTACTCGTTGAATAATGTGGATATAAACGGATGGGGAAGTTTGTACATGTTAATAAATGAATAAGAAACGCACCTTCCAACGAGCATGGTGTACAGTATGACGCCAAGTGACCACATGTCTGCCGCTCGGCCGGAGTACGTCCGGTGCGCCCGCAGGATTTCGGGCGACACATAGGCGGGACAGCCTCGCTTGTCCTGAAGTAGATCTTCCTCAGGATCGTCGAGTACAACTGCATCTTCTAATGACTCTAGTTTTAACGTCGTTCTGAAACAAAAGTAGAATACGTTTAGTGACTAGTCCAGGAAAAATGAATTTCAACGAAACATACAGCTATTTGACACATATTCGCACATAATTCATGCAATATCGAGAGCCCGCATACGGCCACATTGTCAGGTCATGTGCGTTTGACGTGCGTGGCCAGTGACCCATATAAATCGCGCGTTTGCCTATAATACATAAGCGCGATACGCACTCGGCCGAAATGGATCCCTTTGTGAACAAAGCTTTGTCGGTGCACTATTAACGATTCTCGGGCTCGCTTCGCTAATTATCATTAAACCGTCATACGTCAGATGCGTTTGCGTTAACATTGCAAAATTGTTAGTGGGATAGGAGCGGACGCATATCGGAGCGGTGCGTATGCAACAATAATGTCATGTAAATAATTACATAGCTAACCATAAAGCTGTTCTGTGATGCAATAGGTTTTGTTTCATCACATCGGGCTTTAGGCTCACCGTGCGCGCGACCTCGTATTTCACAGAGCGGCCGCATCGTTTCGAAATGCATTATTAAATGCACAGTTGGAAACATTACACCGGCTGCGTCGTGTATGATTGAATGTAAACTAACCCCGATCGGACGACAAACGGGACTTTTCGATCTTCGGTTTCATGGGAACGCATAGAGCAAGCTGCCTGGCCTGTAGTACGCTGACGCTATTATATTATGGCTGTAGGAGTCGGATACATCGGAATTGCATCGGTTTGTAACATTTTATTTCAATAAGTGCGGGTGGATAATACGAGGTTAAGGTAAGGCAGGTGCACGGTGGGCGGTTCGAGGCAGCAAATCAACATACACATGAACTGCACACATACATGAGGTACCTATTTTTAGCCGGTTTAGTAAATGCACATAGGGGAGTGGAGAGCTTAAGCGATCTGAACAGCAGCTCCTGGTCTATTTATACGTGTCGAACCCTATAATTGTATCGAGTATAAAAATGTCGAAACTAATTGTAATACTCGATCGTGAGGAAACGTGTAAGTTTCGATTGGCCGTGCGTATTCCGAAAGCTTAAGGCAATAAATATCAAGTTTGCTCAGAGCGCTGTTACAAAACCTACAGAGTTGCGGTCTCAACTGTTTGACAAATAGTCTGCGGACGTATGCAAGACTGCCGGCTCTGCGAGCAGATCTCACTGGCAAACCGCGGACGAGGCACGCTACACCGTGCGGTATTAGTAATGCGTTGCGATACCCGTAGATGTAAGATAAACGATAGCTATTCATTATGAACACATTTTACCAAGTGATCGTGTCGTGACAATATGGAGCGGTTGGCTCCCGCTAAAGGTTACTCTTGTTAAGAATGTCGCAACTCGGCCGATTATCAAATGAAATGCGATGCGTAGAAACTATGGACCACCTCGCGAATTAGTTATAAGCTAAAGGGTTTTGCAAAGCGTCATACGCTATGGTGTGGAGCATAGAGGTGACTTGGATGCGGCGCGCAGTGGTCGTGCGTGGTTGGGCACGTGCGGCGCCGCCGGGTAATCGCGTGGTGTAGCAACAGATCCGTTGTGGGAACTAGTTGACGAAACGCGTGACGTCACCCTGCAACTGCACTCCGGACCTTTTTTGTAATTCATCAGTGAGCGGAGCCGAGTCTGGAGGGCGTCCTCGTATCCGTTTAGGTCGCGCGACTGCGCAACTGATCCTAATTAAATCCCTACAACGGCAAGGCTAAAGTGCGATGTCTGCAGTTGCAATCGATTCGAATTTCGCAACGTGTAAATAAGTTATACGGTGTCGTAACGCGGTCGGAAGGTTGGCCGGATTTCCGAGCGTGTTCCGAGCGGTGGCCTCCAAGGATTCTCGCGGTGTCTCGGACGCGGGCTCGCGGCCTGCGTGCTCTGCGGGCGAAAGGACACCGGCGTTTACGCAACCCACCATTACGCACTCGCAGGGTTGCGACTTGTGACTGCTAGGGGCTAGATAATGCTAGCTCTGTGAGTTACCTACACCTCGCCCCATATTTGACACAGTCGTGAACTCGTGACGTACACACCTACCCAAAACTTAACAGTCTCTATTACTAAATTGACTCACGTTCACAACTTCGCAATTATTAACGAAACATTTCGTTAAAATTACACGTTTGTAACTGTATAACGTTCTCCTTAACATTTTCTTGGTCAAGTTTGAGTTCAGGTGGCTCATCGTTAATAATAAACTCGTGTATCTGAGTGGCAGTCATAAAATAGTAGATTATGTGTTGCTGGGTACAATGTCGCAGTTGGTTTATTAAGATTGATCGTGAAGCGCATGTTGAGCAAGTATCGATATGACGTCGCTTGCGGAGCGTGGCGGCCGGCAGTGTGGGAGATCGCCCACAATTAGCGGGATGCGCCGGCGAGCGTTTCGCAACCGCCGCCATTGCTCAACTCAACCCTGACAGTTTCGTAACAAACAATGGCAGTCATCGAGACACAGATGCACCACACATGCATGCACTTCCTGCTCGAGTTTGTATCGCCGCTGTATGACGAATACTTGCGCAACCGCTAGGAAACGCTTCATAAACGAGCGTACACAAAACGGAGCCGATGTGTCAGTTGCGCAGATTGCGAAAGGCTCTATTTTAATAGCCGAGTCAACAATGTATATAATTCGACGTTGACGCCCGATATTTGCCGTTTCCGAGCCGTACGGTGTTGCTCGCCGGCGCGGGCGCAGCGGTTAGTCACAGGTTTTCGTAACCCGCATTGTAGGGACGTGTGATGTCGTAAGCTCGATGCCAGTTGCCACACCGCGGAGATGCCGTCGGGATAGTTGGGAAACAATCCCAACCATGCCCAATTACATGTCGGCTGCTGTGACGCAAGCGCGGATGCTTCATGAAACCTGATTGATAACAGCATCGGTACAGAATTACAAGATACGAACTTCTCATCTAATCTGTGTAATATGTACCTATACTGGTATTTACGGGATTCTCACGCAACATACAATATTTTTATAATATCGCAAGTCGGTACCGCAACTTAATATAGCATGACGACAAACTGAGTACACAAATAAATTCCAAAATGTAGGTCTCAAAACCGCGCTGGCAGCGGCACAGTTCGCTTTATCAGAGCTCCGATAACGCAAGTCGAACTGAGTTTTGAAACCGAGCGCTGGGCCGCTTGCGAAAACGCTAATGTGAACATCGGTTGCAAAATAGTTTTAGTTTTAAAATCGAATGCAGTGACAATGGAGGTGCTCGGCCTAGGTCTGTGCTCGTCGTGGATCGCTGTCTGCAAGATGTCACACTGGTGACATTTCATCGACGCGTCTCGTTGATGAAGTAAGGAGATCGAGTAGCGCAACAGTACTGCGGCCGTATTTGGCAGGCTGACGGCGTCCGCGCACCGCCGTGTCACAATGGCGTGGATTATGAGCCGCGTTGCGATATGGCATGTTGCAAGTCCGGGCGGCGGTCCAAGCGCCTCCGCCGAAATAATCTCCCGTGTTGCAACGTGCGGACTGCGGAACGGGCGCCACTCCAGAGCCTGTTACGCAAACGCACTACCGCACGCAATTGGCCAATTGCGCACCATCTCTAAGTTCTCGACGCGCGCGACGTTTACGAAACGTACGATACCGTTCGATGACCCGCGCGCCTCTATTACGTGACGATTGCGTAACGAAAGAAAGCGGCCGGAATGCGTGCGCAAAAAGTATCCGAAATCTCGTTGAATTCCGTCTCGAATCGTTGCAATTACACCGTTACGCGATGTCGTGTTAAATCCGGTGAGCGGTCGACTTTCTAACGCGGGGTCGGTGTACGCGGTGGCGTGGCGCAACAATTTCTCCGAGCGGCCGTCGCGAACGAAGAAAGCGCGACCTCAGCGACGTTTTGCAATAGCACGCCCGCACCGCTGCCGGCTCCGCGCCGAGAGAAAGACGTGCTGAGCGCCGTAGAAAGCGTACATCGACCCGCGCCGCCAACGCCAACACCACCGACCCTAACCGCAGGGAGAAGCTTGCGACAGATTTGCTAACGAGATTCCTGCAGACTCCTGTCACCGCAGAAGCACGAGCCGTTTAGCATAACAGTAGTGTTCCGCGTGTGGCGCGATTGGGCAAGTGAGCCCACCGTTACGCAAGTCGCGATAAAGCGCCGCATGTCACACTCGTGAAACACTTCCGTTCATTGACTCCTTCCCGATATAACTGCGGTGTCCATTTCGAAATACTTTCGCCGACAGACGTAGCGCACGTGTGAGAACATTGAGCCACCAAAAAACGTCTTGTTACATCTAAATCCCACATCTTCAAGGGCCATTTGTTAGATACGCTCAAGCTGTTTCGTCGCAAAAGCGGCGCCAGAAGTCCCGAAGTTGTAATAGGTAGCGAAGTAATAAACTCGGTCTAATTCAACCGTATAATTCTGTCGTGCAGGATATTACACGAGGAATCAACAACTCACTAGCACGTTTGCGTATTCACTTTCATAACTCGTTGTTACGTTTAAAACCGACTTTTCCAAGTGTTGGGAAACGTACGAGTAAAAAGGTAGTGCTCCCACATCGCGGACGAGTAATCGTCATTACACCACTATTACGTGAAGAAAGAAAAAAGAATAAGATTATCGTGCGACAGACTGTGATTAGTTACGATAGCTTTCACGCTAACGATGACACGTAACAGCACAAAAAGTAATGTCTAGTTTGATCGTACAATGAAACGAAGCTGTAATCATGTGTGCTCGGCGCGGCGGCGGCGCGCGGCGGCGGCGGAGGCGCGACACCTGGCGACAGGTGCGCGTGCTCGGAGGCTGTATGACGAGTGCGGCGTCGCCATACAGGGCAGCTGAACGATGTATGTCGCATGAGCCCGACAGATGCGGTCTAGATCGCTCGATAAATAAAAAGAGTAAATCCGCTACCGTATGCGTCCGCACAGCTTCCGCCGCGGTGCGCACGCAGCCGGAATCGACGATTGTTTCACTCGCAATCGTTTCCTCCTCATTATTATCAGAATATAATACGAAAGGTGCGAGATGAATGCTCATTCGAACAACATAATGCTATTTAATATAGATGAAGCAGTTGGCACATTGTAAGGGTTGCAATACAGGCAATGGAAATTAGAACGACGATTAATCATGAAAGCTATGCCCGCTGGTCGAACGACGCAAGAGCTTGCGATATGTAGCGAACGGAGTAGAGTATTGCGAACTGGCGAGGCAATGCCAGCCGCATTACTGAAACAGTTGGTTAACTATTGGATCTGGCGAGTGACGCAAATGTATGGACAAATTAAATGACATATGTTTGAATATTGAGATCAATTTATCTGGAAACGATGGATAAGGATCCTCAAACCTTAAGCAATAGAATGTTTTGTAACCACTTCGCTTGGGTACAAACGTTTCGCACAGCTATCGCAAAGTATTAAACTGCTAGTCCTTACGCTCCATTTCATAATGTTGTTTGCACAACCGTCGAAACAAGCGCGTGTGTCTCTCGTATACGTAGAAATGTTCAAATGAATTGCCTTAACAAAAGGTCCGAGATGATTTCATAAATAACATTTTTAGATCATCAGTTTTTGCCATCGTAATGTTACGTGTATTGAAATCAAGCATGAATATTAAAGATTCATGAAAGTTCCAACATAAATATGGGCACGAGGTACCTATGGCGACATTTTGACACCAATAAAACCGTTTTAACATTTCATATAAAGACAATAAACACAATGTAATCGTATGTAAGTACAAAGCAGGAATGAATGACGCAGGATGATTTCGAAAACGCGAAATAAGCGATGTTGCGATTTTGCCTTGTGAAATACATTTACTTCGTGATTGCAGAAACGCGTGGGACGACAAATAGGATTAATCTTTGTCGATTCCTAAATATTATTGAGGTAAAAAGGGCTCCTTATATTCAACAATACATCATTGAGTCACTGCCGGATTGATAAGAAATTTCCATACACAAATATTATGATTGATGTTTGAAATTCTCGTCTGTATTATATCAGTTAAATTGGGTTAAGAAATAAGAGAACAATACATTTTAATGTTAGGTACCTTCTCTGTGATTCACATCGGTACAAAGGGTTAGAAGGAGAGTAAAGATAAGAGTAGATAGCTTTGTGTAATTATACTTTTAGTAGGTACTTATTAGCGTTATGTTATTTTAAGTTATAGTCTCCAATAGCGTTGATTTTATGCCAATAACAAAAATTAATCTGCAAAAGTTATCAGTTATGATAACGGTGAAAGATTATTTTCCTGGTTCTGGTTCAAGACACCATACATCCTGAGGTATCGACATGTCTGGCCGAGTTTATCGCGATTTTTATCGGCATTTCACTCATATCTTATCACAAGAAAAAAAAAACCTTTAAAAACATTTTATTTTCACCACTTGTTTATTTGCTTAGTTGGCAACGTGAGTGATAAGCAAATATTTTGTAATCTAATGCCTGAACTGTTTGTGGTGTTACACAATCCTGTAACTGTATTGGGTTGCGAAAATGTGTAACATATACCATGCACTTATTGTGATGCTATTGGTATGGAGATTAGTTGTCGCGCGGCTCTCGCGATGCGACGCACGAACTAAGCTCATTGTACCCAAGTCAAATCGTTGCGTAGGAGCATAGGGAACATTGCCCCTTTTCGCATTCATATTAAAACTCGACATTATATTATACTACGAACACAAAAAACCTGTCGACAACAAAAAACATGTTTGCAAACAGAATTAGTTGTGTAGCTCCGGTACCGCTAAGCCTTACGTCGCGAGTGCTTACATACCGCGATCATTATCTGAACTCCATCGAACAGGAACAATAGCATAAGAACCGGGTTCCGTACGACCCCAATGACGTTGCAGGTACTGTCGGCTCGACGCGATAACACATGCAGAAGTAGAAACTACTTTCCCGATTTATTAACACTAATCATATCGCAGCGCTCGATATTCATTACTACATTGGCTACTCGTAAATAAGCATTACAGTAAACGAGTGCGGCAATGTACTGCTTATCGATTATATTACTTGTAGGGAATCTGGAACAGTGCTCGTAATCGTAACAGCTTATAAATGCTTTTACAACAACAAAAGAGCGGTAATACGTGTGCTAGGTGTAAACAATACAAGCAAAATTATATGCTTATATACAAAGCTTGATGAAAATTGTTTTGGTTAAAAGTTTGTAAATAAATACATATCTTTGCGGGATAAAAATCGCGAGTGGAGAACTTGTTTCTACCGTTAAGCGTTGCTGAAAACGACGCGTAAACATCGCTAATGAGAACCAGTCGAAAACTGGTTCCGATTTATTGATTACCGAGAAAACGTGCCATTTGCGAGGAGTCAAACTATTCCTTACTATAAAATATTCTCACAAATTGTTTAGTCGAAAGCGTAAAAGTTTGTAGGGCTGTACGTCGAAGAATTCCAAACACCGTACGATTGTGTGAATCGAGAACGTGGATCGAATACGTTTCGAGTGATCGTGGTTGATAAATAAACAGGCTTCTAGGATTCGCGGACAATGCCCTTTGTGTTTTCATACTTAATATAAGATGATTTGCGTCATGGTGAAGTTGGCTACTCGTTCAGCAATAATATCTCATCTCAAATTTACAGCTATGGTGCAGATGTGGCACGCCAACCAGCGGTACTTTCTCATTGGTGCGCTGTTCTCACTGGTACTAGGTCGATGAAAGTACCTAGCATGATGCCAACGCAATGTTACTGTGATAGTTAACATCAACATTGGAAAAACATGCGTAGTACAGATTACAACCTATGTTTTAGTAAGTAGGCGTCATCATCTATTTTTAACAATGACTTAAAGGCAGGTGTACCTTCGATACAAACGTATTCAAAGAAGATAATTAAGTAGTTGAGTACAATATTTTTTGTTACTCCACCGGACATCGAACTATGAGATCATGTAAGGATCAACGCTCCCTCGAATACCGAAGAAGCATTGATCAACAACATTAAATTAAGATGGCCGGTCCACTTGGCCATTCACCCCGCGATTACTTTTTTCTAGACGCAATGATGTAACTTGGAAAGTGCGGAAACAGTAATTTCTAAACACCAACAGAATTACACGGCGACTTATTATATCACTATTCCGGGCATCTCGCTCACGGATGCAACTCAGAGCGGGGGGAGGTCACTGAACTTGCGAAACTTCACCTGTCATGCGAGGGGAGCGAAACAAAGCCGCGTGATGTAACCAAAGAAAGTGCGGAAATATATCAAATTAATAATGAATCGTGAGCACAGACAATTAGTCGCACCGGAGCACGGCCGCGTACTCAGCACAGGTTATTTTAATGAATCGGATTTGAATTGGTCACATTTCCACATTCACTTTGATGCGGTGCGATGGACGCTTGCACAATGTTGGCGGGCGCAGCGGAAGAGAGTGCGGCGAAACGGCACACACAACGGTGATGCAATAAAGAAAGTGCGGAACTCAAGTAGATTTTCTAACGCGGTGAACGTACTCTGGCCATTAGCATTTTATCATTCGCGTCCGCAGGCTGTGCCGCTGAGGCTCGCCGGCCGACGACCTCGGTGATGTCAGAGGAGCCGATGACTTATATCGCGTTCGCCAATACTTCTTACTTATGTGTAATACCTTCGGGATAGAAAATTGCGATGCGAAATCACGAAACGCGGCCCAACGCGAGGAGGTTACACAGACCGTTACATCAAACTCTTGCTGTATTGGAGACTGCAATGAGTTAGGTAACGAGTGTTGTCACACTTGTTTGTTGCAATTACACGTTGATGTAATGCGTGCAAATGACGAAAAAATATGGAATGAGTAAGATGGAACACTTCTACATATTCATGAAATAGCGTGCACCCATGAAACCTGAATAAAATTTACAAAAACATTTTTATTGCAAAACATGAGAAAATGAAACAACAGAAATGTGAGTAGCCTACTTAAAGTTAGCACTGACATGAATAATTGGCAAAAAATATGTTAAAAAGCGATATGTCAAGTTCAGCGGGCGCGAGGCCGATGCGCGAGCGCAAGCACTGGCGAGGAGTGGGAGAGGTGTGTGGCAGGCCCGAGAGAGGCGGGGGGAGGGGGCACCGGTGACAATGAATGGCAAAGCACCGTTGTACTTGACCTAGTATTCCGGCCGTCACGCCCGCCGGTGTAGCGCTGACGTTCGATTGATGACATGCGTGAGACGCGACCACAGCCACTAACAAACGGTTGCATTTCTCACATTAACAATATAATATATAATTAACTAGTATGTAGCACAGAGATGGTTTTATGATAAGTCCGACATTGGCGCACTGACCCACTTGGCACCGGCCGACAGATTTCTTTACGTCAAGCAAAGAATATTTCCATCTAGTCGCAGTCATTAGCGGTACCGATCAGTTGCGATGATGTCACCTTTTCGGAACGTGCATATTAGTTCAACAATTAAATCAATTCACTCAAGATATAATAAAGAATTCCATCTCGACACGTTTAGTTTAGGGCACTGAACACAGTCGATGTCGAAACGCATACAAAGTATCTCGCAAGCGGTTTCCGATATACATTTGTTAGCGGCTAGATATGTACCCGAGTATATGTGCCATTGCGCAAGGTCGCCAGCGCACCTGCGTGTGCGCCGGTCACTGCAGCGACCGTTGCAGCTCCCACGACACACTTCATGAATTATTAATTAACTCCAGAAATTAAAAGGGTTAATTCAGGAATTTGGTATCATCTTCACCTGCTTATCGACCTTTAATAAAATAATATTAATGGCCAATACAAGGCATAAACAAAGTAACAAGCGTTTGGTCAATTTTCTAAGGGGCAAATGATATATTTTACCGAAAAAGCGTATAAAGCGCTGTCGGTGGTGCGGGCGTCCGGCGCGCGGCAGTCGCACTCGTAATCATCCAAGTGGGTTAAGGTTTCATCAAGGATTTATTGCGGCAAGTCTCCGCTCCAAAACGCCGAGCGTTCGTTACTATGAGCTAACTGCACGCCGGTTCCGCTGCATTTGTCCATTACTATCTTTTGTTACTCCGATGTTTTAATGTTCGTGCTCATTTAATGTCGACATTCGGTCTGTCAATGTCTTGATGATGAACAAGGGCAATTTTTTTTCCCATAGCTCATTATTAGAAATACGTTTGGAACAAACGTCCATTTCATTCACCTGTTACAACGACTGTTACAACAGATAGACAACAAAGAGAGCCTGGACATCTTTTGTTTAATTAGTGTCGGACAAACAAAAGTAACTTGATCGTTAGGGGCGTCCCTTTGTACGAGCACTTAGAGAGCGTAACTGTAGGAATAATGAAAACGTCCTTTGAGAGGCTTTTGAAACTCCAGCGTAGTACAATTGAGCGCAAAACAAACAGGTTAATAAGTTTCAAAACGATCCAGATGTATTACAAAATTTCAAAAGCGGTAGCACACAACTGTTTAGCAACTGCATGGTCGATTCTTTCGCAACTCGCATCGCAGCGTCCGGACCACTCGATTAATTGTTCCTATCCTACAAACATCGAACATTCCGATTCTTTTGTTTCATAAACAACTACCATTGTAGTTCATTGAAAAGTACTTAAGCTTTATAGTAATTGTAAAACACTTTAGACTGCTTGGACATATTGTAAACTATAATTTACGGCCACCCTTTATGTTTGAAGTTTTATTTATATAGCGAATGGCCGAGGGCTTTGGTAGCAATTAAGCTTACCCTTAGTTATGTGAGAAGTCGACCTCGCATTTAGTTAACTAAATTAGAATTTATAGCATATCACTAGGTGTTAGTAATTATTGGGCAAACTTAAAACCTCGAAATTCACAAGCACATAAATGGTAAGCACGTCCACCGCTTAATTTGTTTCACTATTACACCTTTACTAGTATAAATATCCTCTTATAAATTTTAATTTAAAGGTAATCAAGAATTTATTTTAAGCAATACTTAAGGCTTGCTTGCAGACCTCGGTATTAGATGAATATTGATGTTCAAATAAAAGTAATGTATTATGTAGATTTGGCGGCGTCAGCATGAATGAGATATGTGATTGATTATGGAATCGAATTTTAAATGCATTTCGTGCACAATGGTGCAGGAGTTGAGTTAGATGCGCAGGCGGCACCGGCAGATGTTCGCGCACGCATTGTGTCGGGAACAAAGGCAGGTAGAAACCTAGAGGACATTATCGTGCCATGTGCTGCGTGTCACTTTTTCATATCAATATATGTTTTACGTGAAAATATAAAAAAAGGTATTTAATCTGACCGAACAGATGCGGCCGTGCACATGTCGACAAAAAAATCCAAGCGCGAGATTAAAAAGCATAGTACACCTACAACAACGAAATTAATCATGAATTGTACGGCCTCGTGTTACCACTTTTACGCGAATCTACTCAAAATTTAATTTCGATGACAATCGCGAACGCTTTGTTTTGCTGTGTAACTATATTAAATTAATTACGATGGTTTCCCTTTGTTACAAAAGAGAGAAACGAATCGAATCCCAGTTATCAAAATTAATAACGGCAAAAGCAATTTACTCTGATCGCGTAATATCCCGCCCGACGCATTTATTGAGCTCCGCAGAATTTTCAATAAAATTGTTTTCCGTACGAATGTTGGAAATTATATGTCTTACTAGCATATGCAGCCGCTTAATACAGGCCTTAAAAAAAAGTCTAGCTGTATGAGAAGACCTCAAAGGGGACTCAGAATGGTATTAAGAAAGGAACGTTCGAAAAAACGGCAAATATTGACCTCGTAGCAGATGTCGAAATCCAAACTTGGTGCTGGGTGTAAGTGCATTTGAATAAACATCGCCTCTCGATAGTAACTAAACTCTGTTGACCTTCCGTTGTATCGGATATCGGGCCGTGCGCATGCATTTCAACAGATAGAGTTGTCTTCACGTGTCCAAACATTCTATTTTTGTATATCCATTGTGTTCTAATACAATTTTGTTAAAGACCAAGCGCGAGCCAGCGAGTAGCAGCAAAATAGTGCTCTTGTTATTGCATTATTTAATGAAAAAGTAACGCGAATGTCGCCTATAACAGAGAACTTGGGGCCCTACGAGCAAGTAACACATACCAAATATAGACGCAAGGCTATAAAGCCGAGAAATTGTTGGCTATTAAAGTCCTTTACGAGATGCCAGATTTACTGAGCTATGTACTTTTTTAGCCTGAGGCAAAGGAATAGCAACTCTGTTATTATTTATAGTTAGGCTACGTTTTAAATGACAGGTTGAGAAGAAAAGTAATTCATTATTGTGTGTGCGGAATGCGAATATCGAACACGTGCGTGCAGGTAAACGTCTCGCATGTGCAACTCATTGTCTGGTCAAAAAGGTGTTTTCTTAGAGTTGAATACGACGAATCCTTGCACAATGGTCGGTAGTTCTCTGTCGTCCCATCATCGATTCAGCCAAGATATAGAACGAATAAATCATGCGTAGGAGAGAGTATAATAGCTGTATTTGTTTACTGGAACATCTGTTCGAGGTGGATCGTGACGAGGGTATAGAATTGGCAAAGTCCACAAAAAGTCGGCATTGTAACGTCGCTCGGGCAATTGTTGGGAGATTAACCCGATACGAGGTACAACAATACAATTTAGAACACCTTGACTCTTTTTTCTTCAAAATTGTGAATGAACGTCAAGGTACTGATCTCGCTGTAAGGTTGTGTTACACTGAACAAGGAGCACGTTGCGGCACACCGCGACCTTACCACGTTATCTGCCCGTGATAACAGATTGTAGTGACCTCTAAAAATGATTAGGTGTCTCGTAAGGAGATAACGTTGAAGTACAATGACCGTGTCACAATCCCGAATATTATTTTAATAGCAACTGTTAAGTACAGAACAGTTTCCCATGGTACTTGAACATTTTATTCATCATTAGGGGAGCGTGTGCGCATGAGTTTGATTCTTAAGCACTCTCGACTACCGGATGTAACGGGACCGGAAACGGATTTTAAATAAACTAGGTCTGCGCGTTTTATACGGCAGATGGCTGACGTTGTATCAAGAGACAAAAGAAAAAGTTAGTATAGTATTAAAATAAGTGTTCACAGTCCAGCCACATGGCAAAGGTATATTAACTTAATTATCTTACCGCCGACGCTGCGCCGGGTTCTTAAATTGGATACTGTCTAGTTAGAGCTCAAAATGAATGCACCGTAATTACAAAGATGCAATTTTTTGACATTGAAACAAACTTGCTTTTAAATAATAAATTGTTAACATAAATACTGCATAGTTAGTTATATTTAAATTATCAACTAGCGGCATCTTTCTAGAAACAGGTGTTTTATATTTAGACTAGCAATGTTTTAAATAAAAACAGAATGTAATAATAGTTGAAACACAAATGTTTAAAGTAAACGGATTCATTTCAATGTGTTACATAAGAACGTGATGTCTAGTCGCGGAAAAAAAGCAAGATATTCAAATTTATTACAACTTACAATTATCCAAATTCATTAAAAACGGGTCAGACGTCGAATCACGTGTAGGTACGCGTCTGCACGCACGTATTAGCATTAGCAAAATATATCTCATAAACTACAAAAATAATACAATATTACACACATACTTAATTCAGGGCAAAAGACGTTACAATTCAAATTCGAATTGTGTTCTCTTGTTCCTGGTTGGCGCGGCCGAATGGAAGGCGGAAGAGTGGCGCTTGCGCAACTTGACATTGAATCGGCGGTCTTCGATTCGAGGCCAACCGCCCGATTTGTATATTATGTAGTTTAACGATAATTTAATCACCGTTTTATCTTTGGGTACAGACAGAAAATTTTCCTTGTTTATTCACTGTAACGCGAATAGAGGGATGCGTAAGAGGAAAACCGCAAGCTGTTGTATACTATAAACATTTCCATTATTCGAAAGATTTCTTGGTAACAGGATGTGAGGTGTAACAACACGTTCAGTCGCACGCGGAAATCTTACACGAGAGTATATCATGAGAGCGATACGATTCGTTTGTTTTGATGTGTGTTTTCCGCCATCCTGCTCGGTATTGTTGTGTCGTCACTGCCCATGTTTATTTCCAAGATAAAATTCTTCCAATAGTTGTAGTCTGATGTAAAAAAGTTTGCCAACGCGTCACTCATTTTCAGCGCAACATTTTTCAATTAATGTTGCAATATAGTACGCGTCTACGTCATTCGCAAGTACCCAACTAATTCGCAAGTGTGGGTAGTAATTACAACAAACGGCGGCAAAGTCATCGGTTTTATTCACGATCGAGAAGGTGATCTCGGTTAATCAGGTTACAGGCGGGATTCACATTTAGACGATATATTTAAAATCGCAGATCACAATGAAGGTAGCCGACAACATGTGTGCTATGTACCGATCGTAGGAACCAAGTAAGTGCCGGTTATTCCGCTAGTGCGTGGCGTGTGCATCGATGCCACATCGCTATCGGGTGTCGCAAGCGCGCGCTGGCCATGTGCGGGGTCCGGCCGTCCTTGGCCACGGCTCCAGCACGCCGACACAACGGTCCGGCGAGCCGGCCGCGGTGCGACCGTGCGCAACCGCTTCCGTGTACCGTTTACGTCACAACGAATAAACAGTATTGGAATTCATACAATTACGCATATATCTGATCGATAGCACGCGCCGAGAATCATTAGGTGCGTCACTACGTCGTATCCCACTCGCAGGGTAATTTTGCCGCTCTGACGTCAATGCTACGTAGCCTCGTATTTGCTACGGGTCACGTGCTACGGCCCATAAACCCCCACAACCCTCGCGTGGGAAGGTCGTTACTTCAAAAATTTTAAGAGTCGAATAACTGGGTGGTTTCTCACGTTTCTCTAACTTTGAAACAATTTCCATCGTATAACGAGTTTTGTAGAGCTTCGTTTTGTGTATAAATTGTTATTTGCTACCAAAGTATCTGCTTACATAAATGCAAGCTCTATTGTGCTTCAAATAATGAATCTGAAGTTTAATAAACAACGAACTAAACTTAATTGTTGTTATAAAATCGATTTTGGCATTCTAATATAATGTATTTATTATATGAAAGGTCTTATTGATTGACACAATCTTTCGCAAGGCTAAACTAACGATTTCATCGTGTCGGAGCTTGAAGGGGTTAATCGGTACACGTGAACTAATAAGTGTGTTGATCGAACGTCGCACCATATTGATTACATCAGCGCGTCGCGAATATGTGCGGGGACTCTAACTGCGCAAATTGTCGTGAAATCTGTACAAACATATCGATTGTGTGAAGAAAAACAAGAGTGGAATGTACAATAGTGATGCTAATGACGCCAGTGTTATTGTCGTACGTTTTATATACGACGATGACTTCATGTCGATAGCAGATCATCACACTGACAATGTCACGACCCGATCACGGGCGGTCGATGTAAATTACACTTTAATATAATTGATATTAAGATTCCGAATCACTTTGTCGCTTAATAGCTGGCCTAAGCAAGATACGTGTTTAATGGCACGTTACACGCAGCCAATAAAATGTTGTTTTAATTATTTAGCTGTACTAACTGTATTAATTAACATTTTATTTCTTATTCGCGACTTTTTGGAACAAAAGAGAACAAATAGCCTCGCAACAAATGTGATTGTTGTGTGAATAACAGGTTAAATCGATTCGTGCATAATTGAATACTTTTACGATTAATTTGGCATTGTATCTACAATTTGCATGTGCAATCAAATGTCATTTTAAATGACCATATGTGTCAATAAATCAAGCTCCATTTGTCAACTAACAATCAAATGTAAATTTTAATATTACGTCAGCTTAAAATCTGAGGTATTGTTTGTCGCATTCAGTTACACAACTAGTGACCGCGAACTGAGGTCGGATACGTTCTCATATTTATTATACGTATTCTTCAATCTCGAAGGCGCTCGCCGCGAGGCCAGAAACACGAAAAAAGTACCGTTTCGCAACGCAACTCATTTCAATGTCATTGTGACCGTTCCCGATAACTGAATACTGTTATAGTACATTGTTCACGTACAAATATGACTTCTCAGTCTATGAAATAAAAAAAAATACATTACACAGTAGTCGCCAAGCTTACTTCTTGGTCATCCATTATAAGAGTTATTTATTTATTACAAATATTATGATAATTAGTTAGGTACTTAATTTTATTTGCGAAATAAGTTCTCGGTTACATTATCTAAGAATATAAATATTCAATATTGCATCAACATGATACATGTATGTCTTTGATGTGTATGTGAACGAAACGTGGACCTATTTATAAATAAAAATATACATAGAACCAACTTCCAATGTCGAGAGTGGCGCAATCGTAAAGAGATCTTACGAGTTCTTATTAGCATTTCGCTAACTGAAATACACGACGTTCCATGATGATCCACGTCAATGTTTATATGTTTGAAGGGAAAATTTGAATGGCGGGCTTATGACAAATGTTAGGTGGGGTCGCGCGTCAATTGCGAATCCTTAAAAAGTAACGTTGGTACTTGTGTCAACACTCATAGTAATTAGTCCCAGGAAACATTTTGGCAAGTTTGTGTTCGTTGTTGCGTTGTAACATTGGCTGTGTGCAACGATACGCTTGCGTCATTTCCTCTAGCTGACCATGAACCGGGTTACGTCAGCGTCAGAGTTTCGGAACGAGATTAGGATGCTCCTACACTTGGTATCTAGCGGACAATCGCCCCGGACGCTCCCACAACACATGTATAATTGGAAGCTGTGAGAACACAACATCTATATTTTAACTCGGTTTATACTTTCATTAGTGTCAACTGTGTCAAGAGAGTGCGTTACACATGCAACTAACTACAAAGATAAACTTAAATGACAGCATTTGGGGAATGTTAGTGACATCATGAAAGCATAATTAACTAATTAGTTTATTTAGGTAAGTAGTTTGGATCATTAGTATTCCAGAACACGGAGATAATGAAATTAACCTATTGTTTTGAATAATTTAAATAAGAAAATATTAATAAAAAATCCGAACGAAGCTCTCGTTCGGATTTTTTATTACTAAAATACTAAGTTAATAAAATTATCTTGATATAGTAGACTGACAGAGTAAGCTACATCCAACGGAAATAATGACAAGGGTAATGTATCAAAAATCGTGGCAGTGCAACATAACAGGAAGCCCGTAGGACAAAAGCCCGTGACTCGCCTGTTAATAACAATAATTACCATTGTTTTTAAACACAGTTATGCGTCTACAGTACCCAGTAGCATCAGACCGAGTTACTTGCACTACCGAGTTAAACTACTGCGCAAAATAATTAAAGCGCAAAGAGATAAAATGTATAAAACAACGTAGGATGCGCATCGCGGCGGACGCCAAGTATTTTTAGTGGGAGACGCATCACAACTGCAGATTGAGGGTTAATCGTAATTCTGGCCACCGCTCGACCGGTTTGAACAGACTTTTTATTTAGACGCTTGCCACGCAGAAACGTTCCCAACTCAGGAAAATATTGCCAAATGGATATCTAGAATATTTTATCGGGGTTTGATTTACAATCAAGATAATCCCGAAGTAATTTAGAAAAAGGGTGGGTGACGTCTGACTTGAAGGTCGAATATTCGAACATTTCATTCCTTGATGTTTAGCTGTGAGCTCCCGCCTCTGGATATTTTGTAGTCTGACCTTCGTAGGAGGCAAACAAATGATCCAGGCAGCAACTGGATTTAAAATAAGAAGCGTTGAAATTGCCGACGCCTCCGTCTTTTAGTTATATAGAACGAAATCTGTTTCATTTTAATAGAGCAGTCGTAAACGTGTTACACACAAGCCGCCCACGCGCTCTGGAATCAATGTGTATGACAAAAACAAAAACACAAACTGCTAACAACCGCACTACGAGTCTGATGGCCCGCTAAATCGACTGTCGTCTGCAGAGTATCGAAAGTTGTTGAACTTTAAAGCGAAACAGGAAAAAGCTGACAGTAAGGGGCAAGAACATCTCGGAAGATTTACGATATTGGATCGGTAGCTGGGGTCACTCGCCTGCACTTCAGCAGGAACTCGTAAGCGTCGCCTATGTTTTTTTCCACTTCGAAGAAACTTATGTTCGCTTTCTCCCGATCACCGTTTAATATTTTTATTATTGTGGACTCGTTTCCTTTGCATGCACAAGTAGGCTCCGGTGCTCGTACCGTGTCTCGGTGTTGTTTTTATTTTTGTTCGTGCGCTCGCGAGTGTAAAAGGACTCTGGCAATTAATGCACCTTCAGGTTTTATACGTTTTTGTAGCGCAACTCGATGCTATAGAGTTCGTTGCCAGAAGAAAATCAGACTTGAATTTATGTGTATTATGGAACACTATACAACAACAAAGTTTAAACAGAAGTTATAAATAGGATGAATTTTAAGTGAGCAAGTTAAGTTTCTATTTTAGTCTCTATAAACACGTCTAAAATTATTACTAATTTACAAAGACCCTAAGCGATACGTTCACCTATAGACTATTTATAAGGTTTATATTTGGAGTCATTTTAGGGATCGTATATTTAGCTGCTTAGGGTGCGAGGCTAGTGACCCGAAAGAAATTTCCTATGATTCATCCCTGCACCCTCTATTGTTACCCTTACATTTTAAAATTCCCTCTTAGATGACGTCATCGAGTGCTCCATTGTTTCGTATGACATTTATCATCGTTCTGTCACGTCGGCTGAATCATGGCTTCGCTGGTTATGTTCTAATGAAAAAGATAGTAGGTAATATTGTAATTAAACACCTAAGAATACAATGAAATAACTAGTTAAGACGTACTGTATCGAGGCACATTCTTCAATTGAACAGGATCAACGAACTTATTGCCGATAACGTGTTATCGGCAAGGGTGACGCTTTGTTCGAAGAAAGGTATTAACTATATCTCAAAATTAAGTCTCACATTTAGCTGTATTTTCATTTGCATCGAGCTACGTTTTTGTAAAAACTATCATTACGATTAAAAAGCGGTCTTAATTAAACTATTGAGTTTCAGGCAATGGTTACATAGTTAATTGTATGTGTTTTGTTTACGCTGGATGAATTCGGCGGTCACCGACCTTCGCGACGCGGATAGAGACGGTGGTTGCGACGCCAAAACAACGTCATACACGCCTCGAGCAGGTTTTAAAATGCAACCGACGACGCAGTAAAAATAAATGCAGCGCTGAATAAAATCCCGGCCTTAGAGCGGCCCGTGACTTACGGAGCGCTGTTGCTACCTCGTTAAAAACTAATCTCAACTCGTATGGAACGGAACGGAACGATGGAAAAATGGAAATGGTGACTGGCGCGTGTGTCGACGGTCAGTGATTCCACCTTCGACATAACTTGGTTCTCCGTGAGCGGTCATGTGAGACGTGCTCAAGTAAGGGAGCAATTATAACCACCGTCTCGTCCCTGTTTAAATACTGGCACGTGCATATTTTTTGCCCGTGATGCGAAGTGAATGCACCCATCTTTCGTAGGGAGCGGTCGCGTGTGCCCGACTGCCGTGAAACTTTTTGCTAAACTTTTTAATGGCTGTGCCTTATGCTCCCGGCTCAGAAGGTTAAGCCAGTTCAAGTTTCTATCAGTCGTTCACGTCTCTGGAGTCACGAACGCTGTGGCCTGTGAGTCATTCGGTGATATCATGATATGACACCATCGTTGTTTTCCATGAGATGTGTGGAAGGCGTGCTGGGTCACTCGTAGATATGGAACGCCGGTTTTAATGATAATATAATTAAGGACAAGGTGCATGAACGGAAGCGATGCGCGACGCTTGAAATGGGATGTTGTCAGTTCGTCAATGTTAACTTAATTGGTATTGTCCTTCACATTGAACGGTGATATTTTGGACTAATGACACAATATCGCTTAAAATTGGTTCAAGTTACGTAAATTTTGTTACTGCTAAATATTGTAGAAGATAATATTTTTAATACGAAATATTGTTATTAAAATTAATTGATATTTATATTTAAAAATGTAGGTTGTGCAGATGTAGGCAAACGGAGCGTGTCACAACACACGGGCGTCGTATCGGCGGATAAGTGCGCAGTTACGCAAATCCGCAGATATGTCGGCGCTGCGCGGGCGCGCCGCTTGCACAAGGTTTCGCAGACCTTTGTTTTACGCAACCGGATCGATTTAATAGCAAGTCGTGCGTTTTCTCAGCTGTGTACCCGATAGCAAAATTAACGACGCCGAATTGAGAAATTGTACAAAACTATTTTAATAACTGCATTAGATACAATATGTAAAGCTTAAAGAAATTGTAAAAAAAAAGCGGGAAGGAAGAGCGGGTTTCCGGCCTTCAGATAACAATATACCTGTTGTGTGCATGGCCCCAGCAGTATAGCAAGGTTAACGTTAACATAGTTGCTTTGAATTCTACTAACAATCGGATTTACTTTTGTATGGATGACACCTATGTCCGGCAATTCATTATCGAGAACGTCGCGTACGCATTTTGTCCCGTTCTGCAAGTAACTAGAGGCGACTTTCGCTTGGGAGCATTGCACTATCGTGCGTCCGGTAGTCGCATCCGGTGTTTTCGTACTACCTAAAAAGGTGCGAACGCGCGTTATTTATAGCCATGACGAATGCTTGCGTCCTCACCGAATCATTTATTTTCAGAATGAGGGAAAAGTGTAGGCGTTGTAAGTCGAAAGTATTCCGGGTTATTACACGGCTGAGAGGCCTGTCCAAGATTACCGAGCGGGAACGTCTTGATCATTCAAGGAGAACGGTGAGTCACTCTTGTAGAGACGATAAGGCAGCAGGGTTTTTTAATGCAGAAGTGGCATCGGTTCCGCACGACCGAGGAGTCAGCACGGTGCGGCGTCGGTTGCGGCGGCGTCGGCCACGCGACATTGGCACAGTTGCGCGCGACCTCACCACGCCGCGCTAGTCGCGATCGAGGCCGCGAATAAACGCCCCAAAACAAGAACCAACAGTGCGCTTGAATTCCGGCACGCCTGAATCACGCCGCACAAATTAGCACTCGATGTGCGCTCGTTTATCTAACACGAGTGGCTAGCGGCCACACCCGCGCGAAAAATACCAGCAGCGGATGCCAACTGCGCAGTGCAGATAGTTCACGAAGTATAAGGTCCGTTACGCAAACCAGATAATAATGGAGAAGTGCGACTGCACCAAGAGTTATACAACTAGAGAAACTGACGTATAATACAGAGCGCCCAGTATTATGCAAATACTACATCGCTGTAATGTAGACTGTAGAGGTCTCTTGCACCACGAGGCTTTAGCAACTCTGTTTCAAAACGTTTTCAAAATGGTCGGCGTAGGCGGCAGGTACATGCGTTGCGCTGATCGAGCGCTGCTGAGAGATCGGTAACCACCTCGAGGCATTATTTAGGTTACCGTGTTGCACATCTTTTTTTACAAATTATAGAAAGGTTGCGTGCTGGCTAATAATAATACGAAACGGTTACAAATTAGGAACAGATTTAGAAGGAACTTAATATGTAGTGAGGCGGTGGCAGGGCCGGTATGCGAAGCGGCGGCGTCTGCCGGGTGGCGAGGCGGCCGTCTATCGCGGACCAATTTGGCACATCCGCCGGCTCTGACCGCACCGTAAATATCCCGCCGTCCCGTTAAACACGACACACGTGCGAATCTACCATCCACAGATATATTTGCGGAGAAACAAGAGTCGAGTTAAATATTTGTCAAACCGGTTTTGTAAAATAAACATCATTCTTTGATATACTTCAAGGTTATACTCGAGTCCATACGGGGAATAAAATTTTACAAGTTAAATATAAAATTGCCTAATTAAATACAGTTGAATCATCATCATTCCTTATTTGTTTGTGCATTGATGTTCCTAACAGACTACTGAACACCAGGTTACGCAAAAAACTTGAATTTGGATTTGTTACCTGAAATTATTCGGCAGAGTTATTATTTCGGCGGGGAGTGGGCGGGATGAGCCCGAACAATGCCATGGGGACAAAATATACCTGAACCTATTTACTAAGGACCAAAACTACGTCGTAACAGAAAATGGGCTCCGCGCTGTCTGGTGCGTTATGGGATTTGACTAATTCTCTATTATAACCAACTTGCAGAGCAAATTAGATTTTCAGAGACACCGAGTGGACAAAGGCTATTTTTGTATCGTGAATGTGTTTCCGCCTTGTTACATCCTGTCGGCAATGCCAAAATTAAGAATGCATTATACGTATAAAGCAATATAAAGGTAGTTTACACTCAAACATCCGGCTTTCTGTCGTCAGGTCCATGATGTCACCAACGAGGTGATTTATTTTTATACAAAATTTGTTGTCATGTTTTGTTATTGTGACAGTTTTATAAAGCATCCTTCCAGGAAGTGTATAGGCATTAACTATATGAGTAGCGTCATATTAATTTGATGTTTGTAAGTTGAACTACGCGTTGTCGTAGGGC
Organism: Plusia festucae; assembly: GCA_950381575.1. Classification (NCBI taxonomy): domain Eukaryota; kingdom Metazoa; phylum Arthropoda; class Insecta; order Lepidoptera; family Noctuidae; genus Plusia; species Plusia festucae. The sequence continues at coordinate 12,814,532 of OX494434.1, forward strand.
GCGAGGCTCGCTACCTGCGCTATCGGCCTCGTTTTCCTCCCCCAAGGCCTGCGCCCGGATACACCGCCCGAGATTTCTCTTGGTAGTTTCTAGTTACACACGAACTTCTCATTTGATATCAAGTGTAACATCCGATAACAGAGAAATTGAAATCCGCCCTTAATCGACGTTATACGAATTAATAGAAATTAGAGAAAAAAATTCTCTTAAGTTCTGCTACTATAGGCATTTAAATATTTATAATAGTATAGTTATTTTAACTGTTCAAGTTATATACATACAATAATAAACATAGACATACAATAATAATTCTGAGCATATCTTAGTTCTATGATCAGAAATTGTACCTACAATTTATGTATTTTTTAATTTTACCGTCAAAGAAGAGCAGAGAAAATCAGTTTTCATGTCAAAGGCCTTTGACGAGAAAAACTACGGGCGAGTGTTAAGAAAATCGAGTTCAAAGCTCAAAAGAGAGTGCGGAATCAATATTAATGTTCTTGTTTACCTTTGAGACGGGACGACGGCAGTATCGCGGGATGTTGATCGCGGCGCCCCGCCGGATGACTCGAATTTATAATCAGGGGTGCCTTTATATCGCACCGAGACGTGAGAACGGAGGTCGAAGGGCGGGACACTTGATCAAGTTGCACCTTCACCATTCTCACGATTGCAAACAACAGCTGGGAATAGTGACCAGCGCGACATGTGCAATCATTAGAATTTATTAGGACTGGACAAGGTCAGCTGCCCGTTTATGTTAATAAGGGTTTGTTTGACTATCTGAATAAATCCATACATTAACTTTATATAAAGGATGTCCTTTGGGAATGAGTGGCACACATGGTCATTATCTAAACGAAAGCTTCGGGTCACAGATTGCTTAAACAGCTGTCTACCTGCTTGACCTACACGTGAAGGTCCGTTATCATTAAGTAGAACAAAAAGCGATATTTCCGCTCCAACACCGGCACATGGCAAAACTGGAAACACATCTGCAATATCCTGCTTAATTATATTAACGGCCAGACAAAACAGACGCCAGCGAGCCAGCGCGTCCCGTTTGCCCAATAACTAGAGTCTTTTGTATTTGTACACGCCATGTCCAGCGGACATTATCGGCGCTATTGCAGTTTTAATATTCGATATGTTCTTGTAATGAAAGGTACTTCTTGGAACCAGCAAAATTAAATAAGCACTCGTATTAGGCGACGAGGTAAAAGTTCGTTTTTACTTGTTCTGTTATAAGCAACAGCGAAACATTCCAGCTTTGAGACGCAAGTTCGGTAAAGGCTTCTCAGATCGCGGAGTACTTTGCCATTACGTAAAGGGTAAAGCAAAAGTTTTTACATTAGAGGCACGGTCGCGGTGCTTCCCGTCCCGCATCGCGAACCGACGCTTTTGACAACACTCGCTTTGATGATGCCTCGCTCAAAAGAGAATTCAATTTTACCTTTTCCACTGTCTACTCAAAGCGGACTGAATTAATACTGTAGCGCAATACAGATAGACTCGTTTTGTTTGCGCTTGTGGCATGCATATTGCGTTCGAACATGTCTGCGGCTAAGCGGTCATGTCAAAGGCAAATTCGAATTCGCTACGTGAATGTCACGAGGGACGGAGTCCAAAGGTCAAAGAAACCATCACAGTGAAGTTTCAAGTTCGGGTGGGCGAACTGAATATCGTCTCAGAGAGGACGAGAAAGATAATCCAGTACACAAAAGGTTGGCTCTTGCCCCCGTTGTGGGAGGAGGGTAACGTAACAACAATAGCTTATGATGACTTACAGCTTAAATTGGTAGCAAAAAATGTATCGTACAATAAAACTTTTTAGATCTTATCTGATGTAAATAAAGAATCCATTAATTGAATCTTATTAAACTAGCAAATAACTAACAAGGGTTGGAATACAGGCAGGTGAATAGAATTCATTTGAAATCTTTAAGGAATGTGGTCGTTAAAATTACGTGTGAAGGGGTGCATAAAATTGTTTTATTTTCAAGTAAGTTTCTCAGGATCACCTGATCGTATGAGGGCAGGTACCCGTATGACAAACAACATAGGGGTCAGAGAGGGTGGTGCCTAGTGTAGCGCACATAGTCGACGTGCGGCGCGGTGCGCAGGCGCATTACCGCGGACCCTTGACCCGATTGCGGCGCGCGCAGTATTGTACGCAGCAATGACACCGTTCGCCTTGAGCCGCTAGCATTGCCGGAGATATTCGCAACAATGGAGGCCAGATAACATTTCAAAAGTTTGAAAATCCGCTGGTTCCTACCGGCCGACACCAAACCGTCGTAATTAATAAATGCGTTGAGTAATCCCATTGTATGATTGTCCTTTTGTAATAAGCTTTTTGATTATTTGTTACGAACTAACTTTAACCAGTTGCTCACTTGACGTATGATTAAGTACTGGCCGATATCTTCATATAAATATGACTTTGGCGCCGATGGCGTAATGAGTCTGCAATATTTAGTACGCTTTATCAACGAACGACAACTAACAGTTTAATGGCGACACATAGCGCATGTGAATAGCAATAATGAATGACTTGATAACATACATCACAGTAGCACAAGGCGTTTGACTCACGAAGGAAACGACTCACTACTTAAAATACAAAGAGCATTTCCGTTTCCCTTCCGACTTTTTTATTAACTCATCTGTTTTCTCACGATCGATCTTGCAGTGGGCGTCAGTTATAAAAAAACATCGAGGAAGTGATCGATCGATCAATTTAAGATCAAGCCGATATCAGTTCAAAACCGTTGCATTATATTTTTGGCACCAACAATGGCAAATGGTTCAGGATGTTACAAATAAATTAACATGAAAGATGTTTATAATAATAAGAAACTCACCTTTGAGGATCGGCGAAGACGAACTTTCTCAGCTTAAGATCCCGTAGAACAATGCCTTGTTCATGACACGCGGCTACTGTTTCTGCCATTTGTCTGAATAGTCTCCGAGCTTCGTGTTCTCTTAGCCGTTTTCTCGCTCTCACATATGAATGGAGATCAGAGTGTGATCGGGGGAAGATTAGGTATACTCTCTTATCACCGACTAGAACTTCGTGTATGGGGTTGACGTGCGGATGGCCATCGAGCCGATAGTGGGCTTGGAGTAAGCTGCTGCAGTCTCTTGACACCACCTAGAGGAAAATGTTAATATTACTACACCGGTTCCACAATACGAACCGAAATAAAACAAGTAATGAAATAATTCTGAACAATGCCGACGATATTGATCCGAAGGTACTTTCCGGGAAAATAATTACGTTTCCTTTAAATCCGGTCGATTCCTATTACAAAACGACATTGGCTTGCTAATAGGGTCTAACTATTTTCCTATAAGCGTCGGCCTAGTTTCGGTATCATTTTATATGTATAGTAACCAATTTACTTGATTTAAATATATGTTCAAATGAAACGACGTGAGTGTCATCAAAGTTATGCGCAACTCAGATTCCCGTCCATTTTAAATAAATTCAAAGGGGTCCTATTTCAAAGCGGCTACGATTTAAAAGGGCTTAGTCTAATGTGAATAACGAGGTTGAAACATTTAGTGAATAGAGGCAAGCTAACCCTCCTTTGCAAATCTAGCCCGGTTGAGTTCAAACAGAATTCTTGGGTGACGACAAAGTAGAAATCAAATGAAACAGACAAGATAATTGTTGCAATATATTTTTCAATAGTGAATAGGCAAGAGTTGTCGGCAACGTTAAGCTTTCTAGAACCGCTAGCGGATTGGCCGCATGGACTTGTACAGTTATTTTTAAATGAGCGATTGCACCGATCAGTGTGTGCACAGTGTGATCGCCCACCAAATGTCAACGACATTGTGAACGCAAATTCCAAATCTGATTTCCCGACTCACGAATGATGAATCACGTCGCGTGCGTCAAACCATTTCTTTTTTAAATCGTACTGTATTATAAATAGTTTGTTGATATTTTCAGCACAGTCACCCTAGACGTGAAGTCGCTTTTTCGTTTTCTATTAATGGCGAGCCTTGTACAAAAATAAAAGATGACCCATTTCGCCATAAATGCGGTAAATGAGTAATAGGCACACTGAGGTGATTTTATTAAATTTTTGAGCGGCAAATAATTACTATGAAGTTCTATTTTTACCTTACAGAAAGGCCACATAAATTCATTGACAGTCTTTTGAACAAAATTCCTAAGCGATTTTGCCATGTCTAGAACCCTTACAAGTAAACAACTTCAAAACTTATGGAAACTGATTTACAAAGTTTTATCGACTTAAAACTTGAACATTTGTTAATTTAATAAGTTTCAATGAGAAAAACATGAGAATTGGTGACTTGTTACGCAATAATAATATAATTATTGAAACTGTTTCTGGTGTAATTTCTTTTAAACTCGGATTACCTATTGTGTTAGTTGTTGTTTGATACGGCGAATTGTGCGCAAGTTAGCGAAAAACTTGTAGAAATAATACTTTATTTTACATAAATAATTTTAATGAGGTATTTTTTGGCGTTTTAGTACGATATAATTGCTCAATATAATATTTTTATTGCGAGGTTGTTTTTTTTTTGTCATAGTCATTAGACAATAACAATGCTAGGAAAAGATCGCACATCGGTCACGTGATTGGAATCAGGCTGAACTTAATTATTTAGTCTTTCTTCAAATTTTCTTCCAACTTTGTCTGGATATGCTCAGAAACTAGTCAGTATATTCGTAAACATGAGATCTTATATAGATAAGAATTCGCAATGTTGATAGAACACTTGATAATATTTGACATCGAACGTATTTTACGGGAGCTAACCTACTTTGCTGTTATCAACATTTGTATAATCGCAAGGTACGTGTATCTATTGCAAAATATTTTTAAAGAGCTCTCGAACCATGAAGTCGCGATTTGACAATAGCTATAGTATTAGGGCAATTACAAACTTTTAACTAATCTACACTAAATAGGAATGAATAGCCTACTTGTATTGGATAACTCATTAAAGGAGTATAACAAATTCACAGGCCTTCATCCGTTCTAGGCTAAATTACAATGGTAGATTACCGTACGTACGGCTGCTGTCACGATTGTTTGCAGATTGATTACAGTCAACAACGAAACGGTTCGATTTAATACCACATGCTCAATTTAACAACGTATGTAAGGCTGTGTTTGTTTTACTCGCATTAATAGGCCTGTTAAGTCGGCAATGAATGAGCGCTGCGCTGTTAATATCGCTTATACTGTTATTTAGTGGGAGGCGATAGGAGGGGGGCCCCTAGCCTCGCTATGACATTCGGCGATCGGCGCGTTATCAAATCGTCTATTTCACAATGTCAATGAGAAGGTCAAGCCTATTTTCGGTTTTACTTGATGCGATTTGATGTAACGCTATCGTCATGGGTGAAGTCTAGATATATCGATTTGAATGATGATTAACATTTTTTAAGAGAATGAGAAATACTTAGTGACGGTATCACATATGATGAATGTGAACAAACGTGGCCGTCGTGTCGGCAATAGTCGGTGTTGTAAATACGCTCGGCGTTTAGCAACGATAACGTTGCCACACTATAACCTTGCCAAGTTCTCACGAGGGAAGTGCCTATTCTGTGCCTTGACAATACCCGTATAGGCCTTTGTTAGTACTCTACGTATCCTGTATTGCCTAAAATTATTACTCAGACCTAAGCATTAAATTCGTTTGAAATAACGAGTTTTAAACTTGTTTCTATAGTCAACGACGACGTAGTGAATCACAAAAGCCAATAAGGATAAGCCTCACAAATGTAAATATGTAAGCCCCGCCTAATTCTAGCTCACGAGGCGCGAGATAGCATGACTAGTGTAGTGCAACAATTATCGTGTTGTTAGCGTTATAATTGCCGTTATTGTTAGGTTATCGATTGCGAAAGTCGACACATGACATTGTAAAAACGGCGATGTCTGTGGCCTACAAGTGCGATCGAGCAGCGCCGTGAGGCCATGACATATAAAGTTTGACATCGGTTTTGAACAAGATGCATTGAACAATGCACGCGAGACTCATGAAAAACGAGTATTGAACATTAATTAACGAATTATTTACCGAGAGCTGCGCCATTAGTTTTTAAACGAGTAATTACAGATTAGGCAATACACAGACTTGTTTAAGATTCAAACGATAATTTATGCAACTGAGTATTACCTATTACATTAATTAAAACAGATTAATCCGAGCCACGTAGTACATGCTAAATACAACGAGATGTCACAAGTGAGTAATAGTCAATTTTAATAAACTTTAATTATTGGATTGAAGGGACACGACATGTGGGCATATTATTGAGTACTCGGCTTATCTCTACATGGGGCCCAATCCCGTGGGATAGTAAGAACCCTTTACAAATATTTTGCTAGATATTTAAGCCCTCGTGTGTGTCAATATGGTGTCGAGTTTTGTTATCTTAATATTGCATTATCTCAATGTTTACTAACTTAGAAAACTCTAATTTTACTAGGTATCTGTTGTAAGAGAAGAGGTCTTAGTTGACTAATTTGTTACAAAGTAATACGTTTTATGGACTAAGAGGTCGAACTAAAACAAGAGATTACACGCTATATCAATCAAACAAAGCTACGCAACGCCTGTTGAAACCCGGCATAGTTTCAACACGACACGTTACGCATCCTGGGCTCGTCGCAACAAATACAGATTATTCTCTTTAGTAAACATTAATAAGAGTGACTCGAATTTACGTCAATCCGGCTAACTTTTTTTAATTTGATATCTATTTCTATCCCTTAAAAATACCTACCAGACTAAAATAACTGTTCTATAACACGAAAATAGATGCCTATAAAGTGAACATCAACAGAACTTGGTTTACGCATTTGCATAAACTTTTGCAAGTTCGCTCGAAGTGGTTGTACTCGAGAACGAGTAGTTATATAGATAGGTACCTATTATATGTAGGAATATCGCAAGTAGGTATAGATATTGTGGCAAACAAACTCGATCTCGCCTACAGCATCTCTATGCATGTATAGGAACGAACCAGTGTGTTGGTAACTCGTCGCGATTCCGGGAGTCATTGCACTTACGTCAGTGTCTGACTGATGCCTTATAAGCAGTATGAAGTACCTACTATGAGACAGATATTTTAATAATTGCGGATTGATTAGATAAGTGAACTTACTTTACAGACATACTCCTCTTGCGTTCGCACGTCCACACACCGACAGAGCGAGGAGCCCTCGACTTGTTCTAGTAGGAGATATTTTTCCGCTACCAGTGCCGCTTGGAACTGGTGTTGGGGTGGCGCCGGGCTGGAGGGCGCGGGAGGGCTGGCGGGTGAGGGTGCCGCCGTTAGCCTGTCGGCTAGCACCGGCGACTGAGCCCTCTCCTCAGCTTTGGAGTCTTCCTCACTCCCCGGCGCCGGCACAGTCACTGCAGGCTTGCTCGGGCGCAGCGGCCACAGCAACGATGGTGATCCTGGTTCCATTTTTAACACTTAACACTGTCACGTTACACTTATGTTCACTAACACACACAAACACTTGTTTTTATGATGAAGGAACTACGATGAGATGAACATGATCTGCAACAATACGAATACCACCGATTAGTAATGCTTCCGATTGTAACACTTGCGAGTTCACTGCAGCGACGATATTACAAAATTTAAAACAAAACGAGACAATCGACACGATTTAGTAACGTTATTTAGTAAGGGGAAATTACGAACAAAGTACGAACCTTGAAATGATTCGCCCTGAGTGGATATCGTACCAAAATTTGACTGTCCGTGGTCACGAACAAGTCGCTTTATTGTGTGAGGAATTACAGGAAGTATCTCCAAGTAATTCATGCACTGATAGACGGCCAATATTTTGGGCCGGTGTCCGCTCGGGTTGTTGTGAAACTAAACGAACACACGTCCTATTCTCACTAACGCCATTGCGAGACTGACGACGACGCTCGCCGCGAAGCCTCGGACCGGCAACCGATCCAACGTCCAATGTCGACACACCGTCAGCTTGCGTAGTACGCTACAAAACGCCATGCGTTTTGGGGACGGAGGTATAATAATATACTTGTCTCTTTCTACATTACGCCGAAGTGAATCTAAAGAGAAGGAGAGACAGTAACCATTCATTTACGTTTGGCAATGCAATCGCAAACGTTTGTTTCAATATTTTTCACAAGACCAGGGTAATATTATTACTCACTTACCTTCAAACTCTTAATAATAAATAAATATTTTTTTATTTTGGCATAAAACAATTCGTATTTTTTTTTACAAAAGTCACATAATTTGTCAGCTCATTTTAAATAATGGTAATTTTGGTATGTGGATCTCTTTGATTTGTAATATAAAGTAGATCTATCTATGAACCCGTGTGGGGGCTTTGACTTAGGTATAACGTTTGTGTAGGCATTTTAATAGATAGGTAGGTAGGTAACTTCTTTTAATTTTACTCGATTAATAAATTACCTAGGTAGGTATGTAGTTATTAAATGGATTTATGAGTGGCATTATAGGGTGGGTTAGATTTAACGCCGACTTGTTCGCAAGCTAGGTAGGTAGGTACTTACATTATCTAACTATTATCGTAGGTTATTACATAATATACCTACATTCTTTGAAATAGCGAAATAGTTAAAATGTATTTCATCATTTTCCGCAGTCGAGTTCAAAGTAAATTAATTAAACGCAAGTCTAGTCGTAGGTCGCAGTGTCACTTATGTATGAAGTTAGCTTGTAGGTACTCTTGTAGGTAACTAGGTAGGTATGACTGTGTCAGATAATGTGGTGTCATAACTTTACGACTTACGAGTAGGTCTTTCTTGATCGACATTCGATATCATTCAAGTTCTCGTGGTCTTGTAAAGTCTTGTTAGTCACAACACAAGACGCTGATGTGTGACCAAATATGACCTCTAACTAAATTCGCACATTGTTTTTCATAGCTACCTACATAATGGCTCTTAATGTCAGATAGGTATTATGTTAAAGAAAAATAGGTAATTTACATGTAGGTACCTGTTATTACATATTTTGTTTTTTTTTTATTATTTAAATAGGTAGGTATTAAAGCTGGTAAAATCAGGGATTTTGAGTAGTTTTTAATTCCTGGATATGGCTTTCTAACTAGGTAGGTAGGTAGCTACCTAGGTACCTCTACCTACCTACCTAGATAAAATTATTTATTATTTGGAATATTTTGGAATACTTAGAAGATAGGTAGATAGGAGGTACCTACCTACATATTGTGTGATGTAAACAAAAGTTTAATTACAATTATTTCCGGTGGTTTGTCAATAGATAAGAACACTGACCACGAGTAAGCGACCGGAATGCGATAAATATAGGTACCTACCTACCTAATTTAATTTATTTCACAAATTATTCAACTTTATTGAATAGATTGGCTGGCTCTGAATGCAAAGGAGGTTGCAATGTATAGGTAGGTACGTAACTCAACTCAAGGCTGTGTTAATGCGACATATTTTGTAAAGATTTCTTAAAATATATTGTGCCTATGTAATATGATAAAGTATGGCAAAGTAGGTAAGTATATTAAATGTCAAAAGCATTATTGACTGTTTCAACTTTCAGGTAGGTACCTACCTATCAGCACCAGACCACGATATCGTGATGCGTAGGAACCTTGGAAGTACCTCCTACCTACCTAAATAGAAGCTAAGGTACCTATGTACCAACCTACCTACTTAGTTCTCTATGAGCTACCTAATTGGGCTAGGTTTTCTGGCCCTACTTACGAGTTAACTTTCAATGTTTCTTTCTATGTACCTAGCTGTACTGTTTCTCGAAAAAATTCCATTACCTAATTGGGAAGTTGTCTGGCTAAAAGCTTTAAAACTTTTATCATCATTGCTTCACAAACATTGCTTCTGTTGCAATAATTAAATAAAATTTAGAAAGTTCTGGAAAATCTAAGTCCTGGCTAGGCCGTGACGTAAGATGGTACATAGAATGACGTAGTTTCGAACGAATCGTGGGACTTCATAAGTTACGCGCCATCGCGTGGTTGCCTAGCAACGCCAATTGCGTTCAATGGCGCGTGATGTGATTGTTTGTTTATTTTTTTTGACCTTGGTTACTTCTAGACAGCTTGTGGAACATGTTTTGGCAGATTCAAGTGAAAAAAAACTGTATCTGTTATCTTTTGATTAATTAATTACCTATTAAAATTACCGTTCCATAAAATGTTAAGTTTTAAATCTAAGTCTCCGCCGTCGCTACCGGTTACTGAAATTAATTAATGGATTTATTGTTTTGTCAACTTGTGTTTGTGTTTATCGTTCTTATTTACTTGGATGGTAACCGATCTCCATTCTCCATTCCACCCAAAAAGTTGTCATCATTATACAAACACCACAACGCCTTCATCATTCAATTATAAACGTAAATCGATTATTTGAACCTTAAATGACCTCGATCTCTCTCCATGAACTTAATAAAACGTCTCAGAAAAAAGCTTACAATATTATTTATAATGCCACATCCAAGGAGCCATGTGAGTCCAAGTCAGAATGCTCATCTGTTACAAAGGAGTCAATGGAACGCGGATAACGCTAATGTATCGTCTGATCGTCATGTTTGCACGCGTCCAGTTAGCTTGATGATTCAACAGTGAGCAATTCGAGCGATCCTTTGTCCGTTCAACTTAGTCAGGGTTCACGCATTCCCGATCAATGAAACATGGGATGATGATTTAAGATGGGTCCCTCTCAACTGACGTTAACCTGTGATCGTAATACATTAGTGTCTGCTTGCTATTTCCGGGGTTAAACTGGTATGTAGGTTAGGAAGCAGGCAATATTTGTTCAGAATTTAACAAGGGAAGCTAATGCTACCTATTTCATGTTTAAAATAGGGTGCAACTTGCATTCAAGTCACGACTACCTACTTCATTCAAACAATTCAAAGAGAAAAATGTACGCACCTTACAAATATTGGTAAGAGGCAAAAGCTGGCGATTCCTCAAATCTCACTTTTCAATCCTTGTCTACTCACTTCACAAATGACGCATTTTCCAAGCCACACGTGATTAAATAGTACCTAAGTACACAATGACTCAAAAACAAAAAGGGATCAATTTTCTATGGAATTTCGTAATAGATTATAAAGTTGTGATGGTTGAGATCATGTTTTATGCAGCCAGTGCTGACACAATCTAATGCAATTCAAACAAGAAATAGAAAAAAAAAAAACTTATTTGTGTATTTTATTTTTATTGAAGACTATATTCGTCAAATTCGTCTTCATCTTTATTAAACAAATTAATATTGACATTTTTATTTTTATTAATTAAAATAATATGTTGGATAAAATTAAATTAATATTACTTAAGAAGGCATCATAAAATTCTTAGTTCTACATTTTCCTTTACCTTTAATCGTGCAGGACATGGCTGCGTATAACTATTAAATTCAGCGTTTCTGGAACAATGATTAAGTCGTTTCTCGTAATTGTATGATTCTTTCCCGTACAAGGAAACTGAGATTCTAAATGACCACAAAACGAATGTGTTAATGTCAAATCCGTTAATTTTGAAATTTAAAAATAATTCTTTCAATGAATTAGAAAAATATATCTATTTCAAATCGATGTAGGTATTATCTAATCTATTTTGATCTAATGAGATTTCGGTAATTGTTCGGTAGGTTGAAAAAAATCTTCAAGTAGGTAGTAGTAGTAGCTGGTAACGAACAAATTAAAAATATCCAACCGATTTTTATAAAAGTGCTTTTTTTTAAACGTCCTGGGCTTTATAATTTACTGTCCCAGCCCGTACTTACAGTCCTGGCTTCGCACCGTCGCGTCGCACGGGTAGCACAGTATTAAATGCATATAGGTATTAGTACGTGAAATTTGTAAAAATCTTCCTCTTGACACACTATCTATTGCTGTTTTATTTAAGTATACTATTAGTTCTGTATTAAGAACCATCTCAGCAGATCACATCATATCAAAAAAAGGAACACATAAAATCCTTCTTTTTGCGTCTGACTAACATTTCTTCCTTGACCGTTCCGCTTCAGCTAAAGCCATGTCCTTGTCCCAATTTCGTGTAAAGAAAATGTAAATTCCTTTGCTTTGGCACTTGTATCTAACATGTGGTTCGATCAACTCAATAGTTTTTTTTTATTTGCAGGGATTTTGTCATGTCATCCATTAATCAGCCAATGAGCTCACAATGACTTTTTTTAAGTTTATTATATTATTTCCCTTGTTTAGTAAATATGTCGCAATTTGTAAATAGCTTGTCATCATTCATAAGTTCTTGGTACAGCTGTTGACCGAAATTCAGCGATAACAGTTAAATCATACCAAGGTCTTTATTCCAAAGGCGAAAGGTTTATTTTTGTAGTCCTTTAGGACTTATTTCGTGTGGTAAAATATTATGAACTTCCTCAATTTGGTATTTTCCCGCCACAAGTCTATGAATTTCGGGGAAGAACTGAAAGCATTTTGCAAAGTATTTTTAAGTTATTGCAGCATATTGTTTATGATGAAAGTTACGTAGGTAATTACTAGTAAACTGATACATAACATGTGAGTAATAATTAAAGACTTGCAATTGCAGTACGTATTATTATTGCATTCCGTAATTTATCTTAGAACTTATCAAATCATTATTATACAAGTAGCGCACGAGCAAAATCTAGTATGTATATTACGGCAGAGAGACAGATAAGAAATATTTGTTTGAAGTAAATCGCATAAAATTAAATTTTTAAAGTGATAATATTTTATAGATAATTCTATCGATATTCCCACGGTACTTTTTTTAGATTTTTCTCACATGTATTGGACATTGCTCTTGGAGTTTTAATCTCTAATGTAATTTGTTATTCAATGTTTTTTAATACGTAATCTACATAGATATACCTTTAAAAAAATCACTTATCATGCTGTTTTGTCTACAACTACAGAGATAAACTATAGCCACGTAGTTGATGATAATAATTTTGACATGTGTATTTTGTAACCTGGGGTTAGATTTTTCACATCCGCTTATGATTCCATAAAAGGAGGAGGTTATCATAAGGCTATATAGGTATTTAATTTTGTTTTTCTGTACGCATCAACAGAAAAATAATTAATAATATTGTTTCTTGCCATGACCTTATGATGTGACATTTTCGGTATATCAAACTTCATAAAGAATGAGAACAACACGTACATGTCACCTATTCCAGTAGTTTTAACGGAAATAATGATAAAAACATGGAATATTCTAGATCGAAGAAGTTGGATACATAAAAATAGCAAGACTCGTGTAACCGTCGCACTGTGGGAGTCTATCTCATACAGGGGACATATTATTATCTAAGTCAAAACAAAACACAACATGGGATAACGCAGATTATAGTTCAAAATTCGAGGCGCCAAACCTTTTTTGTGTTTTAGTAGTCACCGGGTAGTATTAGTTATTTAACCGATTTTTACTTATAAATATCACAATGGTGACTCATCAAGGGTAATTTGGAAAACCTACCTGCGGAAAAGGTTGACCAAAAACCTTCGGTCTTTCCAGAAATATACATGACTATACACTTACATCTTCTTACATCTAATAAATTCATAATATTAATGCTATTTCCTATGAATTGTGTAGTAAAACAAGAAATTATGTATGACTTATTGTATTAATAACTTATAATAATATTACCGCTTCACTTTTATTTTCATGTTCACCTTCAAATCTGTTCACAGCTTTACTGGTCGTCACATAAGGAAGTCTGCGAAGTATTGCTGAAACCCGAAAAGGAAACTCATGATTGAGGCCCAGATAACGAGGTAGCAACCATGACGTATGTCAAACTGAGGTCAGCAAGGATTTTCCTGTATTCATAGTCATACGTAGTAACAGGAATGTTAATTTTGTTGTGTTACTAACACTTAAATAAGTTTATAAGTGTAATAAATAGATAAGAAAGAAAATGATGATAGAGTCTAATATTCGAGACACTAAACGTGTTTCAAAAAGGTGAAATAATACTATCAGATAGTATGTAGTAGTAGGTATGAACTTATGAACTTCAACTTGGCCTAGTAATAAATTTCAAATACTAAGATATTTTTTTCCTACAAAATAAATAAGTAAAAGATTTTACGACTACACTAAACCTACGCTACGGCTAGTTGGCAGTTGGCACCTACTCGCGTTGCGATGAACTAGCTCACCATTCTTCATCTTAGTGATTTCTAGGGACATCATCGCGAAGTTTTTAGTCTAAACAACAGTCAAATAATTAAAAAACCTCACTTAGGTTTCTCATACCGGTGCCATAGGTATGTTACATACATAATTATCTATATATATAAAACTCTTCCGTTACTGACTGACTGACAGACAACGCACAGCCGAAACTACTGATCGTAAAGAGCTGAAATTTGGCATGTGTGTTTGTTGGGAGGAATAGGCTACCACTAAGAGAGGATTTTCGGAAATCCCCCCCCCCCCCCCAAAGGGGAGAAAAGGGTCGTAATTTAATAAACGGTGGTACACGCGGACGAAGTCGCGAGCTAAAGCTAGTACCTTATAAAATTGAAAGTATTATTTCACCGTTCTGAAACACGTTGTAGGTATAACACTAACGGATAACGTAAAATTTTAAAAGGGACGAACTAGATAGCGATGTCTAGACTCTGGTTTCACGTAGAAGGTGAAAGAAAGGTGGTCGTAGATTAGGAAACAAGGAAATTAGGTATGCTAACGTTTGGGACAACCTAAGTGCAAAACGATGCTGAAATGCTAAAAAGATGCAGATCTTCATAGTCTTTATTTACACACCTGAAATTTTAATAGTAGCAGAAAACGTTGAATGGACCTTTTAAGGCAGAAATTTTTATGTCATAATATTGTTACGCGTAACAACGGATACCATCATCTTCATTGCGCAGAAAAATGTTTGGCAAACACTAATTTATCATACATTCAAAACTCATGATTTGGGAAGTTAGAATCATCCCTATGTTTATATAAAATATTTTTTGTGATCTACTAATATTAGTTTAATGTAGACTATACCAAATGTTTTATTCCAAAAACCTGCCAATTGCCAACTGTTTCGGAGCATCAAGATTCTTCCAGATAGAGGGAACCCAACTTTGAACTTGGTCAAAAATCAAAGAACCTACAAAAAATAAACCAATAGGTAACATCCAAAATAATCCACCATCCAAAACACAGAATCAGTTTTCCATGACAATTTTCCTTCCGCGAAATACTTTTAAAAGAATTAGTAAATAAACAAACAAAAAAATTACTGCGTAAGTAAGAAATCTCGAGCAAAAGAGAAAATAAATCAAATACTAATCTCGAAGATTTAAATTTGAATGTTGTTTTTGGTGGAGAACAGAATTTTCCAGTGGGAATACTAAGAAATAAACTGATTGCCAAACATTTATAGCATAGGTTTACTAAAGCGGACATCATTGTTAATACTTTGATATTCATAACACCTTTATTAGGAAGTGATAAGGTTGGTTTTGGTGAATTAATTACTAACAATGTGATGTTGATCGTATTATCATTGACGTCAAAAAATGCCGCAGAGGTTGATGCGTCAGTAGCGCAGAGGGACAGATATTTGTATTGGTGTTTAAGACGTTTGATTACAATAATGAATTATTTGACCAGTGTCTAACTTGTCACTGACAAGTTGTCAGACAATTATTAAGAACTCCTCTAGAAGAGTTAGAAATATGACACAGATTCCCTCAGGTTAAACGGGCTATCTTTCGGATGATATAACAAATAAATGATAATTTGAAATAAATATGTCAATCAGTAGTTACTTTACTTATTTACATGTTTCTTTAACCGTAATTGTTAGTGTAGGATAAGACTAAGTAATAATCAGAATTATAATAATTATATTGTGTTTACCATAGGCTTAATTACTATCTTGTAAATAAGACTAAGTTTGTGGCTTCTCTACAAAATGTACACCAGATACTTATTTACTAAAATTCTGCAGCTACTTTCTCGCCGTTTGGTCGTCATGATGATATTACTAACTTAAAGACGGGTCTGTGGTCCACATGTCAGTAACAATGAAGTATATTATCACCTATTCAGAGCTTAAATCATTAAACGTCTCCTGGAATCCAATCCAGTTCAGAATGTATTTGTTGACGAGTTGAAGGTGATTTTGTTGGAATGATTGGTGTTTTGTGAAGACTGAGTGAAAAAGAGAAGTGAGTTTTTTTTAATATAACTTTGCTATATTGTTCTGATCGATTTTATGAATTAATAAAAAAATATTGAATTACCAAAACTAACCTTACAATTTTGACTGAAAACGACTGTGCTATCCAGGTGGCAACTTTTTGGTCTCGTTTTCTCTTTGGCAAGAATTTGAGGAGAAATTGACACGAAAAGATTCTGATAAATCCTTGGGATCGGGAACAATGCGTGTGTAGGCGACTGCTATTATGTGCAATTATATGCATTATATCGGGGATGCCCCGCTATAGTTAGACCAAAGCCTAATAAGCAGACACGCGTCTGCGCACGAGTCGCGCGCAAAACAAGCACGTGAGAGATGAAGGTAATTATTGTTTATGTAACAGTAATTACTTACAAGTACTAACAACTTCTACCAGCAAATTCCCAAGTGTAGCTTTACTAGTGCCTGTCTATAAACTGGATCCCTAAAAGTCGTTATATTGTATCATTGATCAGGTAGGCAGTCGCTCCATTAAAATAGGATATTCAGCTAAATCCGGTAAGGCTGGAAGCTGACCCCAATATAGCTTGGGAAAATGCTGGGCAGATGATGATGGTATGATAAGAGAGATTCCCGTTGGGCGTAGAGGACCTTTTATACCGTATAGGTAAGGTTGCCATCCGTCCTGGTTTCCCCGGATTTGTCCTAGTTTAGAGTGCATCTGGAGAGCGAAGTCTTGGGCTGCCCGCGAAGGTTATTTTTACTAAAATTATCAACTATTTTTTATTTTACTGACATAGTCAGTCCGGGAACAGGGCTCCAAAATCCGGGGTTTTCACGCGTCTTGTCCTTATTGCCAAATTTTAGAGACGGCAACCCTACTATTGAATCGGTTACTAGTCTTACACCTTAAATTATATCTCTCACTTTTAAGGGTGTCTTTAACCCCATAATCCTATTGGGTGACACTACCTTCGTGTATGGGATACCTTATACGAAAAGTTCAATTAAGTAGTTCTGTTTTTTTTTACAGAAAATACAGTTCTCAAAAAAAAAAAAACGTTAAAGTTGGTAGAAAACAAGTTTAGATATAGGTTTCTGATAGCTGATGACTCGTGTTAACCATTCTAGAAATCTAGAATCAGGAGTGAGATCGTTCCTCGCAGGAATGATGACTTATCATTGTTAAAGGCAGACAATGAATTCCTAGTAGAGCCCCTGTGTCCCGTCAGCTTATTAGTATTGAAAGTAAATATGGCTTGCAGTGACAGTGTGACACCATAATTCCAACAATTGATCACGAATAGTCAATATATACAAACAAGCGTAATGTTTTCTTTTATTGAGTACGCACGAATGACGTTCTGTCACATATTCGTGAGGTTTCTATTAGCGTCTGTAGGTACGTAGAATAATGTAGTTCATCAAACTTAGAAATTATTATTGTATCATTGGACTGATTCATAACCTATTGAATATGCAACAATAGTCTGTGTCATCTATTAGTAGGTATTCCACAAACATCTCTTATAAGATTTCCTCTGAGTAAGAAACGAAATTTTCCTAGCTACACTAGTTACACGTCTTAAAATCAATAAACCAACTACGACAGCTCCAATAAATATATTTTGTAAGTTATTGGTAATATGGCGATTAGTATTCAATCGACTATTGTTCAAAGTTTCAAACCAGTTTCGACCGGTTATGTGTCAATTACAGATAAGCAAAGGCAACCCACGAACTGCCACCGTCGAGTCTTTATATTGTTTAATTAATTTGACAATTAAAACAGGTATCGGCTAACGTTTATTTATTGTTATTAGTAAATTAATACAAGCATTATTTATTTCAAAATAGTATTTAATGCTTAATTATGCTTATGTAACTTTGCCATTAGGTATGTCGTTAATAAGAACAGACTCAACTTTTCTTTTGGTACGGCTTTTTTGTTGAAGGGGCGCGTAACCATGAGCCTACAAATGTTAGTCAATAATTTGAAAAAGGGTTTCTAGCACGTCCCACAGTCGCCTAGTTTCCCAAGTCGCACCACGTCAAGCCCGTTGCGTCAGCGAAAAAGTTTTCTTCTTATGTGTTACCGAAGTCCCACAATCTCTAGACTGACGTTTGGCAAGATGGGTGCAGTTGATGGCGACTACTCAAAGGATATTGCGTAGCTCACTGAAAGTAAAGTTACATAGAGTATCCATTGACGCAATGCAAACTACTTTATATAGCAACTGTTGCATATAATAACGTAATGGATGGTAAATACTGGTCCGGCTTACTCACGCCACTGCAGTTGTAAGTCATCATAAATTCAATTTAATACAATAGTCTTAACTTGACCTGTCCTGTCGTAGCTGATGCAATAATATTGTTAAATATTGTGGTTACGATGAAATTTTAAATTCAAGGAAAACACGAAACAGCTCATAGCTTGCTGCCTCGGCTTTATTTAATTAATAAAACCATGTGACTATCAATAATTATGCATACTAAATAGTACAAGACTTAATTATACAAATGAGGTAGTTGTTGAGTTTCAGTAGACATGACTAAAATGATGACGTCAACTCGTTCTCTGATGAGTGACCACTGCTGATCATAACCTTACTTTGAGTAATACCCTGACTCTATAGACTGTACGTCATCTTTTGAAATGAGCATGCAATAGTTATACTGTAATCATACTTTTTTGTGACTATGTAGTAAATAGCACACACACAAATCAACATTTTACAACTCTTTTCTTTTATGAGTGCGAGGTCTGGGTCAATTTTTTTTATCAATTCAGTTGTATTAATTTTTATTTAATTTAAAAAAGTATCTAAGTTACATATTATTACCATTGTTATGTATTTCTAGTATCGCTTAAATGTGAATGTACGTAGGGGAAGAGAACCAACACAAGAACATTTGTAACGTACTGGGGCTGCCTCAATTTAAGTAATAGCCCAGAAAACAAAACAGTGCTATATAAACAGAAATGATTAAAAAAAATCAAGACACCATAGCGGATCTAGGATGGTCGTTCGTTAGGCTTAGGCTGGACTTTCTAGGGGCTATATTTGAGAAACGTAAACATTAAAGTAAACATGACGAGTAAGAGAAAATAATCATTATTACCATCCGCTTAGCTGAGAGGGACACGAGACGAATCTCGTAGCTTTCAATCAATGGCGCTTACGATTGGAATTAGCTTCCGTTTTATCACCCTCCAAAAAATATAAATATTTCGTATTTACTCAAAGATTAAAATTACTATTGAGGTACTATTTAGAAAAACCAGATGAATTCCTGCCAACTCATATAACGGCCCCACCGTTCTATCCTGAGGTGGCAAGACACCACCACGATTAACTGTCAGTTCAGGATACCCCGCAATCAAAATCGCATGGTCATCCATGGGATTGTTAGAGCTGCGCAGGAAATGCATTAGTAATTGACTGCACGGATAGCCGAGTTGTATAGGTCTCCACGCTAATTACCACTGTGCGCGACGTGCTACGGTTTCGAACCCCGCATGGGACAAGCATTTGTGTGATCCACAAATGCTTGTTCCAAGTCTGGGTTTTCTTTGTGCATGAGATTTGAATGTTCCTCAGTGCGAGCGTCGTTTCTTTTTTTAAAGAGAAAAATAAAGAGATCCTACTGCTCTGGCTAAGGCAAGGTCGGGACCTTTAATATCATGAAAAGCTCATGACAGCCACGTCGCCGCGCCATGCCTTTTCATCCCGAAAAAAAAAAAATCTGATATTAACTTAATATTAAGTTTTGTGGTAAATAAAGTGTCGAGTTGTGGCTTTGATTTGAATTTATTAAATTCTCTCGTGATATGGTTTATTAATTAATGCGGAAGTCGTTTAAAAACTACGTATTGAATAAAATTGATCCCAAAAATATCGCCCCGAATGACTTCTTTTTGAGAAATTTTAGAACTCCAAACCATTAGGAATTTAATGTTCGTTACTATTTACACACTCTTTGTTGAAATAATTGGCTACTGATGTTAAATATTCTATTAGTCTTTGAATATAGTTTTATTGTTAATTAAATATATTATACAATTCTAAAATATTAATTTAAATTCAAGTCACGATTTCACGATTGTGATCAATTGAATTGGAATTTGTAAAACCTGGATTAATCAGCGATTCTATTTATGAACTATGAACCAAAGTGGTTTTGCTCGTAAAATAATAATTGTTTTGAAGCTATTAAAAAGTTTTAATAAAATATATCCGCATTGATGCATCGTAAAACATATTCCGCAAGACATTAGCATCACTACATATATACGTTTCATATTATGACCGTGCTAAAACGTATGGGACACAGACTAAACGTAGAAAACATACTGTCAGTGAAGAAACGGTTTGTTTCATAAATATTTAATTGATTATTATATTTATGGTAGGGTCAATTGAAAGGTTCTTCGGTGCTCGTACAAGCTTCAATACGGCCGACGAATCTTAGCAAGTCTGAAAAGAACTACAAGAAAGTTTGCGTGGGAGGCAAGTACCTACACATATACAACTGTACTATTCTCTATTTTTTTAGTTAACTTTACTATGAATTCCCTATTTTGTTTTAGTATATGGGGTATATTTATTTATTTTTGTGAAGGCATAAAGCCACACGTATTTTAGTTTGTATGAACTGTGTTTCCATGACAACGCTGCCGACAAACTACTGTGTAGTTTGGCAGGATACAAATTCGTTTCAAAATCTGTAATGTTCATATTGAAACAAATAAATAAAAACATATACGGTAGGTGTCAAAGAGACAACAATATCTTGTATCGCTTTTTAGGTTCGCCAAGATACAGCGAGATTAGATCGAGAGGCCTATAAATCTAAAACATGACTGCCTGTCACCAAATTGTCGAAAACATACCTAATGAGAAAAGTAATTAAATGATGACGTCAATCGCCTACGACACATGGAAAACAATTGCATTAGTGACAGTTTCTACGTAACACTATTAACGTGCTCGGGGAAACAACAACAACAAAAAGTACATACCTACAACCCACAAAACGTGTTTGCTAACAAAGAAAAATAGTCAACCTTAATGCCTTCTAATAAGAACGCTAACAATATTAAAGTGTTATGATAATTGTGTGGTGAAATATACAGTATTGTGGATTTGTGACTGGCAGTTTGAACACTACACGTTTCTATTACGTAATTATGAAAACGTTTTCCAGTGGTTGAAATCTAACTAACTATCTAATAATAATATCTAATAATCTAGCTATCATAGAATATTTATGTGTTTGTTTTGTATTCCAGAAAATTCTAATTTTATATAATGTTATAAAACTAAAGTGTTTTCTCCAATACTTCTCTAGCGTAAGATAAGTTGTATGATTGCCTGAAATTGTCCTCAAATAACTTATGAAGAATCACTTTTTACACCCAAAAACTTCTGTTTAGATAAAATGGTAAAATTTGATGCCATATAGAAGCAAGAAAGATAAAGGTCAATTAATGAAAAGAAAAAAAAACATTCTAAGAATGAAAATTAGCAAGAAATCCTACATAACTGCCGATTTGTGTACTTACTTCAAGTACACAAATTATGTTTTTGGACACTTACTTAAAAGGCTCGTCGGCTAAGTGTAAGCTGCTCGGTTTGACATGTAAAAGAGGTTAAGCCGCGTTCTTTGTAAACGTACTGAGACCCCACCGTGCCTCAGAAAGCATGTTAAACCGTGGTCGATGGGCCCGGCTGTCAATCAGTCATACTATTGGATACTTTATTACCCAGTTAAATAAATTATGGAGGTTTCTTAGGCAGTCGCTCCATGTAGAATACGATATTCAGCTAAGTCTGGTAAGACTGGAAGCAGACCCCAACATAGATGGAGACACTGACATAAAAATAATTATTTATATTTCTTCTGTTTACATTGGATCACCAGCTTAAACTCGCAACATAACTCATAATATTAGGTACTCGTGAAATGACGCATACTATATTTCCAGAATTTGTTAGTAAACAAACAAACCTACGAAGTTCGTTCAAGTACAATTAATACGCAGTAATAATTATACCTACCTACATAAAACCGGTGGAAAATATTGGACTTGGACAATCATAACAACAAAAATATTAAGGACTACTATGAAATATTAAAAGATGTGCTAGTTCGGTTGTTAGAAAGAGATGGTGCTATATGCCTGTATAGCATCATCCCTCTCTATCTATTGCAATCATATGAATCAGGGTACGAAAACATCATAATAAAGCCGCTGAAGGTCGTGATAAAACCGTTAAACATGATGCAATGATAAATTTCTACAATGTTCTAAGTTCAAAGTTATGTCAACTAGATTGACTGTTGCCATTTTGCAGGCACGATTTAAATATATAATTTCTGTAATGAGCTGACCTATATCATTTCATATGACCACAATATAATTAGCGGACACAAACAAACCTATAACAATTTGAGCCCTTACTTAAATTAGGTTAGGTTCCTTATAGAATATCGCACTTAACTCGCGGGGATCGTGGCTAAGTGTAAGTGAACGATGACACAGGTTAAGCCGTGCTCTCCGCGGTTGTGTAGTGGATAGGTGGACCACTTGTAAACATACACCGAGATCTATCTGTACCTCGGAAAATAAATCAATAAATGTGGACAAAATCACATACATGCTCCGAATCCAATGTAAGTAGCTAACGCACTTGTTTTACGGAATCAGAAACAACGAAGGTACCACAAACACCCAGACCCGAGACAATGTAGAAAAGTGATTTGCTCTACATTGACCTGTCCGGGGAACGAACCCGGGACCTCAGAGCTACACCTTTACACCGGTGTGTACGCTAATCAACCACGGATGTCGTCACAGAAAGCACGATATGCTGTTCGTCCCGACTGTCATACGGTGATCTATGACAGTCGCTAAGTTACTACCATGCTAATAAAAAGTCTAACTATGAGATACTGTGTTACACAGTAAAATGGGTGGTGGTCGTCAAATTGGCAGTCGCTCTATGTAAAATACGGTATTCAGCTGTATCCGGTAAGACTAGAAGCCGACCCCAAATTAGTTTGGGGCAAAGCAGAACATAAATCGACAGACTTAACCAGGTCCAAAAACTATGTAGCAACCGCGTTGATCACTCTTATTAACCTACTATCAAATCTATGTTAAAAGATGTATTGCCCAAAATCTTGCAACTTGCAGCTTAGTTCAATCTACTTACCTTGTAGGGCCATATTGCTCCAATCCTTTTACTATTAAGGGCATTCGGCGTGTGCTTAGCATAGTCTAGGTCCACTGGTTGCCCTTGGCTCATTAGAGACCGCTTTTAGCTACGGTCGTAAACGTTAATAATACGTATGTGCCGGTTTAGCAATATTTTTTTAGTGACACTGTTTTTGGAGCCAAAAATCAGCCTTCGTTACATGCTTTTCCTTGGTAGAGATTGGAAAAGGAAGGATTGTGTTTAAAAAATATACCTAAACATGGATATGATGACTCAGTTTTTGTAAAAAATAAACTTTCCATTTATATTGGGAATAACAAATTACTTAAAACCCACGGGGATTAGCTTTTATCGAAGGAGCAAGAATTCTGCAAGATAAAGAACAATCCCCATCACATCTCAAATATGCATAGCTGAGAGTATTTTTTATTGGAAGCAAAACCTTTTATAAACTTTTAGTATTGCAGGCCAGCTACTTGTGTAATTGAAGACAACAATTCAATCATCAGAAAATTTGTTTTTACCGTTCAAGCCGAAAGATAAAACTTCTAATCCCTATTTGCGTAGGCTCTGATTCTATTCAAAATAATATTGAAAAAAATACCTAATATTAAATGTTTTTACTTTTTACAATGCGAGATCATGGCCACAGGCCACGGAAACAAAATAGGTTGATGAGATGCCAATAATATCGCGTACTGTTCTGCGTAAATTAACGGTGAATTAATTTGTTTATGTTTAAATTCCAATACGGAATTCCGTACTGATTACGCAAACAATAGATATGTCGTAAGCCGTGTTAGAATAAGTATTAGCTTAACAGATTCTAAAGGAGAGCAGTACTTACTCAATGCCTGTAAAAATCTAGCTAGACTCCGTAATAATCCATTTGGCCAGGTGTATAATGGATGAATTTGAATTATAATCTCTTAAATCCCCATAACAACACAAGGAATATTAGACTTTATTTTATAATTTTATTATAGTTACGTAAACATTTTTAACCCACGTGCCCAACGCAGGGACGCAAGTCAGAGAATTGTAATACCTTTGTTTGTCCCAACAAAAGTATAACAAAGAAGCTTGTTAACTCGCTTCAAGCTATTACGTATTAAAGGAGCTGCTTCCAAATGCTCTCATTAAAGTTGTTGGACGTCATCAAAATGTTCGCGAATGAAATTTTCTGTGACTTCACATTACGTAATGGTCGCATGAGATTGTTCAGGCCGTTTTCTTTTAAGGTTTCTTCGTATTCATAAAAAAAAAGTAAAACAATTCAAGTTTTATTGTTCTGTTTTAAAACAATTAGTTGTAATTTTATGGTACTTTGCTCGACTTGGTTAACGTCAGTTTCTCAGTTTCCAAAAAGCGATGCATAATTTTTTATCCATAAAATCATCCAAAAACACGATTGATTTTAGACGCCATTGTAGGTACACATTCTACGGAGTTATTTAGCCTGTTGCGTCACCTCGATAGAAAAAAAAACTGTTCTATAAAAAAACAGTAGAAGATTGATAATATTTAAATATGCGTAGTATAGTTGTAAGTAGAACGTAGGTACCAATGTTATCACTGATAAGAATAATAAAGAGTAAAGAGTTCGTGATAATAAACAA
Organism: Plusia festucae; assembly: GCA_950381575.1. NCBI lineage: Eukaryota > Metazoa > Arthropoda > Insecta > Lepidoptera > Noctuidae > Plusia > Plusia festucae. The sequence continues at coordinate 12,839,556 of OX494434.1, forward strand.
ATACCTACTGAGATAAATACTATTTTCTTCAAACATTTTGCGATTGCGAATTTGTGCATTCGCTGGGGACCGTATGGTCTGCGAAAGGTTTCCTGCCAGGAGGGCTCTCAGACCCACGACCTCAGACCACCATGAGGTCGGGCCTGCGGGTGACTGGGAGGGCACTCCATCACCCGAACAGCTGACAGGCCACGAAGGATGCAGGCGCGAGGTCCCACACGCCTATTCCCGTACGGAGTGAGGGGTGGGCAATATACACCCACCCCTCTGGAAGGGGTCCAGTAGAGACCGAAGCCTACTGGAGTTGCGCAGAGCTTGCGTAAGTGATCCCGCGGCTCCAGCAAAGGCAAGGACGGGACCGGGGTGTTTTTAGTCGGTGCAAGTCCGATCCCCACGGCCCTCAGCGTGGGTCGAAGGCATGAGTGTTTCAACCCGCCAAAAAAAAAAGGAGGGCTCTTCCGATTGTCATTTGAATTGCGACGTTTCGTTTCCTAGAACTAAACCTAAGCGCCAAATTGTTTCAATGTTATGTATCTATTGGGAGGAACTGACTGAAATCAGAACGATGTCATTTATTTTTTCCAGGAATTCGTGTCTTCTAAATTAATAATAATTTTGTTACGGGTTTGTATTGAAATTAATCCATGAGTAAGCCAGCTGATCGCCATCAAAAGGGATTGGGGAAGCAGTCTGCAAATTATGTAATACAGCTGCGGTATGCCCCTTCGTCTTCCATTCGAGGATTGATCGGATGATATCCATAAGGTCCATGTAGAAACCGGTCAAAAAATATCTCTAACTTGTGCGTAATGGGTGGTCTCTAATCATACATTAACGATAAGAATAAGAATTTTACGATAACTTGATAAGATGACTTTGATGACTCATATAATTATTACTTATAATTTTAGAAAAAAAAACCCATAGATCACCGAGTCTCTGGAAAAATCCCACTGTCATAACCAGAATAACGAACCGAAATAATTCCTTGAGACAGCACTTCCTACACTTACAAGAATAATTCTTAAATCATTATCAAAGTAAATTTTACGGTAATTACTGAATGGCTACAGTAGACGATTACAATTAATTATGGTAACGTCACGTCCTGACATAAGGCGGGTATTTCCTGCTAGGTAATTTCCCAATAGAGTGTTATCGCAATTATAGGTAAATCCGTTTTCTAGATTATTTGGGATGATGAAGAACATGTCCGTCATAATGAGTCAATGACTTATGTGTGATAATAGGTGAATACCTGTTCAAATTATCTTGACACTATGATTGTTGTTTTATTGTCCATTAAAACTGCTAAGGTAGGTACTTATTTTTGCTCTTTGCATACGAAGGGAGCAATGGATAGTGATATGATTAATTTAAAAGAGTAACGTGTCTATTACTTTTTGGAAATAAAACTATTCTTTCTGTAGGTGTATACGTAAAGCGGTGAGATAAGCTGATGTAAGATGATAATAATCTGTAATAATAATAGTAGTAGTACTGTTTGGAATAAAACAATTTTTTTAACAGATGCTATCGCGGTTTCAACATATTTTATTAACATTCACGTAAACCTCAGAAAACAATAATTAAAACTGTTTGCTTGTGATTGTATACTGCTCTACTATTTGGGAACAATTATCAACATTAAGTTACTTTAGTGGGAATATACCAACCTAACAAGGATATGATAAGCCGAATTATGTAGATCACAACACCCGTGACGGATTAAAAGCATAATGTATCATTAGTCAGCTTTCCATCATATGAAATGATAACACACCTCTATTCTGCATACTAAGTCCTTCCTATGCGTATAGGACTGAGCAAAATTGTAAATAAACCTTATCATTATATTATCAATAAGAGGAAGTGACTCAATAGGACAACGCCGGCGCATAAAACATGACGCATTTTTTAACATTCGTTCCGTCATCGGGAGCAGGAAACTAACGGAGAAAGGTGACGTATCACAGAATACAATTATCCCTGCAAAACAATATAACACAGGTTTTTCTGAGTACCGGAATGCCATTCAAATTTAAATAATATACAGTCGAACGCTCAGAGTTCACCCCGCGCTATTTTGAAATATGTTGCGAAACAAAGAATATTCAGTAAATTCATATTTCATGTATCTACATAATTAAAATCTCAATAAAGGTTGCATGAAGGAATTTCTACCGAGGTCTTAAAGACTGATAATAAAAAAACTTAAAATTCGTTTTTCAAAGAGCAGGCCACTGTTAATAGAAAAAAATATTGTGACAGCCATAAGCCCGACAAAAAAAAAGGTTTACTTTTTTGTGACTCATATGTCATCATTGTCATTCTAACATTTTTTGTTTTCTCCCAGTCATGTAAGGAGTTAAATTTTTAACAATTTATCTTTTCTTCGAGAAGATAAAATTAGTCACCGCAAAGATAACAACTAAAGTGAATTAGTTTAAGATATAGTAATTATATGAGTCATCACCTGCGTTTTTATAAAAATATAGAATAAAGTTAAAAAAATTATTAATATTTTTTAAATATTGTTGACGACCTCCGTGGTCGAGTGGCGTATACGCGGTTTTTAAGGTCGCCAGCTCTGAGGTCCCGGATTCGAACCCTGGACGAAAAAATAACAATTTTCTACATTGTTCGGGTCTGAGTGTTTGTGGTATTTTCGTTGTCACTGAATCCATAAACACAAATGCTTTAGCTACCTACTTACTTTGGATTCGGAGTAATTTGTATGTGATGTTGTCGACATTTATAATTTATTTTAACTAATAATAGAAACACACGTTAAAAGTCTAATACGAATAACAAAGATCAATCAACAGCTGCTGCAATGAAAACTGATTACGTTTTTTTTTAAGTTTTATTAATAAAAAAACGCAGGAACAAATTAATACTGAAATAGTTGTGAAATACGTAGTACAGTACCTACCTAATTCCGGCATGACGTTTATGGTTTACCAAAATTACAGTCATTGTAAAAAAATACTCATGACTAGAAGCCATTTTTTAAATTTGAATGTGTCCTGACAAGTCACTGACCGCGCATCGGTCTTCCGTACACGATTTATGTCACGTACGACTTAAAGCCTTCCCTACGGACAGAGTTGTGCTAATGATCACATCACTGCATCAATTATTAGCACATTCTCTGGATGTATGAGATTCTATTTGGACTGTGAAGTGACAATGGCAATATGTGTGAGGTGACGTCGAATGAATTACCTTCTTGCACTTTTGAAATAAGAATTAAATTCTCATCGTGTGCCAGTTATGAAAGTAGTGATTTTAATCATTGAAATAACATAATTTTTGTAGAGCGAATGTTTAATTCCCGTTTTCATTTTTAATTTGTCTTTTATTTTATATATTTAAATTTTAAATAATTGTTATTAATTTTAATTATTTTACAATAAAAAAAATATCAACTGGGTGAGTGGTGTAGAATAGATGTAATATATTAATATGATGCTTTTCAAAATGAAACAATTTTCACACAGTTTGTCGATAAAATTTAGGGTTGCGTGCTCTCAATGGCTTTGTTCTGTTATCTTAAAACTAAAGGACCTTTTTAAGATAAAATTCACAATCATTTTAAGGCCCAGACAATAGTTAGACTACGTGAAGTTCTCAACAATGATAAACAAACTCGAATCTTTATATAATTACCAGTATTTACGTGTTTAGTCAAAACAGTTTAAATTCTGTTTACATAATGAATCACGTATCAAATCATTATTACTCATACAATTTATGATGACAGTTACACGACAAAAAATTCTATACGCAGCAAAAATTATTGCAATTATTTCCTGCTTTTATAAGTGAAAGTTCTCAAAACAATGAGCTCATGAATTATACTTATTTCTGAAAATAGGTAGTCACTTACTCATTCGCTTATCCCAATATACGACAGCGAACGTGATCGTTTTTGGGACATTCGACAATTCGAGTGAATAACCGCACGCCGCACGTCACTTTGACATTGTCAGCACAAAACCTTTGTGTGCCGTCTAGATGTTTGAGAGAGGACTGTATTCTTACTGGCTAACATACTGGTCTACTTTTGCGATATATTGCGGTTGATATGTGGTCATATATGTATTACGGTGGGTCCACACGATATTTCCATTAAATTCTATAAAATATTGTCTGTGAAAAATAGACAGTACAGACAAAGGTCGGTGCGAAAAGTCGGAGTATGCAAATTTATCGTAGCTAAAAAAAAATAATAATAATTTTAAGAAGAATGAAATTTTGGAAATATGAATGTTAGAAGTAATGAAAAGTCTGTACAGACATTCTAGCCAAATGTTTTCGTAATATTTTTTATTCAGACTTCAGTCTGTACAGATATCTGTACGAACAAAAATCTGTATCCTATGGACCCACCATTAGGTTCTAGAGATAAACAATCAATAGAACATATTACATTTTCTATCTTAAATATGGTACCTACTCACCCGATTAACGAAAAGTGTGTGGAACTGTGGACAATATAACCACATCTGCGTACCCCTTTTATTAAAACAAGGGGCGATGATACATTACAAATAATTTACAAAAGCTTTCGCTTTCGCTTAAATTCTCGATTGCATCTGATCTCAGTATCTCGAGATCTACGCAACAGTCGTTAGGCAATACATACGTTTCAGTAACGCAATGTTTCATAACAGTGAAATTCATAATAATTTAACTGCAATGCCAAGACACTTGCCAAGGTTAGTCTGTCAAGACCACCTGTGAGGCTTTAGGTAATAATTGACACCACTGACTTATTTTTACTTTGATTCTTACTTAATGATGATATTGATGGAAACATAAAATATTTCTGTGGGTTCTATCTAGTTCAGGCAAACTTCTCATCAATACTTTTTAGATTATATGCAAATTATTGAGAGACATGTACCAATTAAAAAAAATAACGATGAACGAAAAAAAACGACGTCCGCACTTAGGAATTTAATCCTTGTGTCGCGGGGGTTTCACAAACATTCAAATCACATGCACAAAGAACACCCAGACTGGAAACAAACATTTGTGGATCACATAAATACCTACTTGTCCCATGCGGGGATCGAACTATCCGTGCAGTCATAATATATTATTACTGGACTTAGCGGACGGGGATGGTTTATAGTCTCTATCCCGGACTTCTTCCAGTTTACGTCATAGGGCGCTTTCCTTTGCGGAGTTTAGGTGGGAACCAAACTTTTATTTTTTATATCTGTGGTGGGAAAAAATCAAGTAGGTCGATGTGCTCCTGTCTGAAGCGGTCCACGGCAAGATGTTGACGGCAATCTAAGACAAATAGGTGAAGGTTTTATGTTAATATAGAAAGTCAGCAACAGTAAACACTGCTTAATGATAGCCACCAAATTATGGCAACACTATTATGTGAAACATGTGTGTAATACGCATCTCTGCCTAAACTTGTTTAGCAAATAGCCATAAATCCATGATAGTAGATACCAAGGTACATATATATATAATTTTATAATAATACAATGTTATTAACAGTAGATATTGGTTGATTGGCGCAGTGTCAAAGTGGTTGCTTTTTGTACGCAGGGCCACAGGGGTCAGAGTTCGCTCGGGTCGAGCAGGAGACAAACATTTGTTTCAAATTAAAGTGTTTGTTCTCTTGATTAAATTCTATATTAGATTCTAAATGACTTAAAATAATTGCCGACGACACCTTACATTTTCCTTGATGAATTCTTAAATTCATCGAGGAAAATGTAAGCCTACTCGTTTTTTACATTTTATGGCAATGGTCAATATTTGGCAACTATATTTTTTATCGCTAGGACTAGAAAATTTTGGGACTGAAGCATACTATATCTACGTAGGTACACCTACCGGTTACAATACATTTAAAATTGCAAGCTGCTAAACGTATACTTCAGTGACACATTTATTTTTCAAGCGGCAGTAGGTACCCTAATGTCTCGAAGGGTTCGAATCCCACCCATTACACTACGTAGTTCTCGACGTGAACCCACTCGTATCGTAACACAAGCATCTTAGCTTAGCACGAGGGATAACAAGAATACTAGTAATGAGCCATCCAAATTGAAAGTGAGCTTTTAAAAAAAAATCGTGCTATTTATTGATCAAATGATCATCTTTAGTCTAGGACCTAGCAACCCGTTACAAGACTACACGACTATACAGATAGAGAATCAATCATTTAATGAATTACATACTTTTTACGGCCATTACGTTAGCGCAGACGAATGCCATAGCAGACATAATTACTGTGGGTCTCGAGCGATCCCATTCATGGCTTCATTACTAATCCGTATCGTCAATGTACAGAGCAATCTCCATCTTAGGAAATGTGATTCATTGGATATTTAAGAGGCTGTTACCACAAGTACGTGTTACATATAAAACAAAAATAACAACTGGCTTCGTGCCATTTTTGATAACCTAGATCTAATTTATGCTGCTCGTTTGTTTTTTTAAATGTAGTAATATGTCGGTGTAATTAATTTCACAAGCTATTGTGTCATTTTTGTTGAGTGTTATATTTTAAAATAAAATTACCTAAATGTGAATAAACATAAATTTGTTTTATGTGTTCATAAAATCTTGAACAAACGTTATGTAATAAATTAAATAGTAAGTTTATTTGAAATTATTTGGTTTAATTTGTCTCGTGTATTTCACAAGTTGCGTAGATCTGAGAAACAAGATGGCGAAATTCAGCCCCTTACCAGTGATAAATATTGAAAATATCAGTGGACTGATGAATTAAAATAATTGTATTCTCCATTTTAAAGCAGGTTATTTAACAATAATAAGTACTATGTTATAATAATAATACTTTAAGCGTATCATTTGCTCTACAAATAACGCTATATACCTACCTACTGGATTATTTTTTATGGAGTGCGTAGATACCTATATTCTACAAGATAATCAGGTGCATAAAACTGAGCAGCTTTCCCCAAGGAACATAGGTCGAAATCTTAAATTTAAAAATGAATATTCATACAAAGTGACAGGTCACGTGACTTATGTTTGTATGAAAAGTTAATTTTCAATTTTAAGATTTCGATTTATGTTTCTTGGGAAAAGTTGTTCAGTTTTATGCAACTGATTACCTCGTTGAATATACGCACTCCATAAAAATATTAATATAATCCTGTATTTATAAACCCTTTGCACAAAACCATTAAACAGCCCCCCCAGTAATTTATTGTCTTACGTCACCTATTTATTATTTAGTAAAGGTTTCGCAAACGACATTTGAAATACCTACGTCATACACTTTTATTGATGTAACCCTTGTCCTTTAAAATCATATTAATAGCGACATAAACGCAAGTAGATAACCTATTATCGCCTTTGAGTTCTAATCTAATCACAATGATTTACGTTCATAGCAATTCAGCATGACCTATTCAAATATAATATTTGCAAGTACTTAGTTAGTTGAAGGTAATTTATCATTCAGCCTATTTATATTAATAAAAAAGTTTAGTGAGTTATGTACTGTTTGTCTATGGTTATTTCATTTAAGAATTATTAAAAATAAATTTAAACTTCGAAAAGATACATTAAAATAAGTCACTAATTGGCACAAGACATGATGGGCAATGTTTAGAACTCGCATGCTTTGTTTTTTTTTCTATTGATATCTATAAGTCTTGTACAACATAAACGGGAAAAGCAATGCGATAAAAAAAAATTAAACGTTTAACAAGATATTACAAATCATTAGTACCTACTTACACTTAAATAAAAAACAAAAACCTAATTAATTTTCAGTTTTCGTAAAAACCACAATTAGATTAATAAAGGGCATTTTACGATATGTTTATAGCGGAACATTGTATATGGCATTTAAGACTTCCTTAATTCTTTAAAAACTGGTCATAGTCATGTATGGGTTCTGCGCTTGTTGGATTTCTTTTGTCGTTTTGGATTGATTTTTCTATCGATAAAGAATCTCAGTTTAACATCATTAAATAAACGTTTTTTTACGTATAAATGCGGTAGGGTAGGATATGCTTCGGTACATACCTACTATATTTTAGTCTAGCAGAATGCTAAGTACCTTCTTTAGTAGGTACAGGCAATTGTTTTAATAAACATCAGACGTAGGTACGATGTAGAACACAATAATTAGGTACCTACAATACATAAACACGGTTTTTTGGTAAGACCAAAGGTTGGTAGTACTAGTACCTACGATGGGTTTTCCGTGATAAAAAAAATCCGGAAAATACATAATTATGAGGCAGGCGACGCGCTGCGTGTTATTTTACAATATTATGCAACATGTTCTCCTTAATTCTTTCAATATTTTCAGGATAAACAGATTTTATTTGATACCTATATTATACAAAGATAAGAAAATAATAAATTTCGTAAAATCATAGTGATATATGTATATACCTACTTATCATAGCATCAGTAGTTCTGAAAGTGTGTCTATCAGTGTGAATGTTCTGGAAGGATTTTAAAGAACTTATATATACATACATTTACATAGATACTTTTTCAACCTATCCAGGATTCTTCTCATGGGCTTTCTCCGCTTTATGGAAGGCGCAGAGTTGTACAAGACTTTTACTGTTATCAAACCGGAACTAATAAAATAGATAAACTTCACCTGGATAAAAATCTATTGGAATCTTTTTCCCGCCATGTTCGCGAGGAAAGATGATTTAAGTACCTAGTCTGCGCAGACAAAGTTGCGGCAAAAAGTAGAACCTAAATAAACTAGAGTGATAAAACAAGATAAAATGCAGGTGTTCTAAGTACTAGTCGTGTTACGTATGACGGAATATATTACGTGTTAATATGCAATCTTATCACTAGTAACATTCCTATAAATAATAGTCCTTTGTCTAAGTAGTTTCATTTTAAACAGACGTAATCGGGGAGTTTCTTGGCTTTAAGAGAGGAGACCTGTGCCCAGCAGTGGGAGGTTAATAGGCCGATATTTTTAATATTATTCGGGTAGGTACTTGACTACTATCGAAATATTGATTTGTGGCAATTTTCTCTAAAAGTACTCGTATATTAAATTTAAAACTGCAAAAACACTTAAATTTATACACAAATTACAAAGTTACAAGCTTTTAAAGTTAGTTGATGACGCATGTTCTATCTCTTTTTCGCAAAACGAAACGTACGGGACAGCCGCAGATTACTACGGGGATTTGAAATTTGACGTCACATTTTGGTATAACTCTCACTGACTACTTAATAAGCAATATTGGAATGCTTATAAATATCTCGACATGAAAGTAATTAATGTGCCGTTTTTAGAATTCGATAAGTATGTATATACATAATACCTAGGCCTAAGTATTTATCCAATAATTTAGAAATGATTATCACTGCAAGTCCTTACTAACAAAATATTGACTAGCCTAAGCTAAAACTTGTATTACAATTGGTGATTTGACCTCAAAGTTTCAAGTAAATCAACAGTTTCAATACTTTTAATTTAATTGGTGAGTGAACTAGTCTAGGTGCGTGAATTGAAAGTTTGTGAAACCCTCCGCAACACAAGAATTTGTAGTCAGTCCGGGAGTCGCTACAAAAAAAGTAGATTGCATAGGTACATCGAATATTGAGTTTCAGGTCGTCCTAAAAAGATTTATGAAAAGGAAAAGTAATTGAAAAAAGGCATTGAAATTCGGTATTTAATATTATAATCGAATGGCAAATAAAAACTGAACAGTGAACACATCTAACTTCTTACTGATAAAGAAACAGTAAGATATCTCACGTGCCTAATAAAACCCTCGGCAAATAACTACAAACATAAACATATTTATCACAATATTCTCTTATTCGCGTGTAATTATTACATATTCACACGTTTAGAGCTACGTGCAAAATACCGATTGGCAGATATCTGTATTATCTATGATTTTGCGGCCGTGAAGTGAAATTATCAGCTTGCGTTTATTTTTTCATAACTACGATTGGCTCTACAGCGTGATCTATTAGCTCGATTCCTTTCGAAATACTTAGGTACCTAAATACTAAATTTTTCTTATGATAATAATACGGAAAGTGCAAGAGAGGCTATATATTAGATCAAATAACAATTGTTAAAAAGAATGAAGTTCTAAGGTAGAGAAGGATCACAGAAGAAACACTTAGGTTTTCGACAGTTTCTTAAGATGTAAAGATACAACGTAGGAAATATTACAACGAGTATTATAATGAACAACTATTTAGCGAAACTATATTGTAATACTATTTAGTGTAACGTCGGGAACTAAAATCAAAATAAACCGCGATAGAATCCGTTTAAAAGTAGTTTTATTTCAACTACATATTTAGCGACTAAAAAAATCTTTTGTGCACAAAATTAACTTGTTCTTGTTATTATTTATTGGCGCGTTTCAGTATCCGACTTAGGCCCAGTTATTTGATTGATGATTTATGAATAAACGCGTTCTACCGAAGTTTGAAACCATTATTAGTTAGCATATTTAACCATTGGTTGAGTTAACTCGGGATCTAATTTTTTGATAGGTAGGAATCTCTTTTAGTAAAAAATCTTTAGTAAATTGGGCTGGAGAATCATACGTTTCGTTATAATTATTCAGTAATCTATGCCCTAAGTGCCCGAGTTAGCCGCCCAAACATACAAATTCCTCTCTAATTAAATACAGCTTGTTTTCCTTGGGCTAAGGTTCGGCACGTCGACATAAAATGACCTTACTTCAAATGCAATAGTTGATGCAAGTTAATATTTTTGCAATGCAATGGCAGCTAGTGCAAGAAGGCAAGAAAAATATAAAACTTAGCGAAATTGATTTTTCGATGCGACGCTATAAGGACGAAAATTGCGCAATTTACGATATTTTTGTCCAAACTGCGGCCAAGCTTTTAACTGCAGAAAAATAAATGTTCTGAATGTACTGATCCTTATAAAGGTCGGCCTTGGCCCGGTTATCATTTGTCACAATCTCCCAAAATGCTGTCGTAGTGGTGAACAACTTGGGACTTGAAAGCATACAACTCAGGATGGGGGACGCTAGAACTAATCGCACAAACATGTGGAAAACTTTATATTCTACTTATCCTTTTAAAGGGCCAGCAACATATCAGTTACGACCTCCTCGGTAGAGGAAATGTTCATGGGCGGAAGTTTACTTTAGGGTCATAAATGGACCGTTAACCGGGCCTATTAAAAAGATCTGTCTACTTTGTACCTATTAAAAAAAACCAATATTTTCTATATTGTCCAATGTGTCAACCGAAATTAGTGCGGACATGGCAATATTGTATTTTTCAATTACTTACTTAAGCTATTTACTGAAGGAATAGAAAGTCCTTCGGTTTAAAGACTAAATATTATTTCATACTGTAGAATATATACAGCCTATAGCTTTCCTCATTAAGTGTGCTATTTAACAGTGAAATAATTTTTCAAATCGGCCCATTAGTTCCTTAGACAAGCGCGTTAAAAAAAACAAAAAAACTCATTAATTTCATACCTATGTTGCTGAAGAGTTTGTTTGCCCATGTTCCATTGTTGTATCATGAAGCCAAACATGGTCTCATTCATTTAGATCTGAGTGACCTTCGATGATTGGCTAAATGTAGGTGTGTCAAGCAACTAATAATAATTCAGATGAATATGATTAACATAACGTCAGATTAAGACAATCTATTTTGACCTACCACAATAGGGTACCTGTTTGTGAAAGTAAAAAATATGCACCAAGGTACACTGCGGTCAGTATAATATCTTGATGCGTCTAGAAAGAGCTACAAGATGAGAAAAGCGAAATGCGAGAACACATGCTTGGAGTGTGGGACGGAGACAGCGATATCCTTCAGTCCTTTCAAGACGTGCCAAGTTATATAGGCCTACGGTACCTTAGGTACTAGAAAAGATATTGTAGCTGATAGCTAGATTTCAGATCATTTGTACGTAATTTCTATGAAATTCCTTGTATTTCTACGAAATTCTTGTGTTTCTTCTAACAATCATGGATTCTGATATAGACCTACACTAACTCTTAAGGATTATTTCGATATCGATTGAAAATTACTAAAGTAATTTAAGAGTTTAAGCTATATTTATATTTTAGAAATTCACTCAGCTAAAGCAAAAAAGGCGTTGACAATAAGTGTGACTCGGTGGAGAGGCCCGAGTGGAAAGCGCTACAGAGGAAAACCGCTTACGAGATGGGCAGACGAAATCAGTAAAACGACTGGTCAAGGCTAGATGCGAGCAGCACAGGATAGAGAGAGCTAAAGTTCTTTAGGCCCAGTTTTTTATCCTTAGTTAACTCAACCAATGGTCAAATATGCTAACTAATTAGTATATAGTTGCATAAAACTGGGCCTTAGAGGAGGCCTATACCTGTGGAGGGGTTCTTGAAAACAGCAAGTTTTAGCAACAAAATAGATAATAAATAATCTTAAAAAGAACACCTAGGTACTAGTATTAAGATTTAGTTTATTAACTTTTTTTTTCTTTTCGTTTTTTTGTTTTGCAAGAAATAATGGCTTTTTCATTTTATTTTATAAAGCAAAAAGTGAATCAAAAACACTGCAGAAAATTACGCCATTTTTTTTAATTAAACATGTAAGTACCTACATACGTAGGTAACTGTATGTACCTACACAAAAAACCTGTACTGATAAATGTTACCTATTTTATTGTATTTTTATTTAAGTTTTAGTATATTTTGAGCGCGCCATTCGCGTTACACATACCTAAGCATTTGTCAAATAAAATGACCTCGGTATAAATCAATAGCTATATCAGTATTGCCATGTTACAAATGTAAGGTTGCCAATAAATTAGGTCACAGTGCGTTATTAATTGCACATTGACCCACTGACTTAGTAAACGCGTACGAAATCCTTGTGTTGTGCATTATATTTTTTGCTTGCATTCGACATTACGATTCTCAATTGTTACGTTGCCGCGTCGCCGTCAGTTAGTCAATGTTGGTAAAGATACCTGTTTACCAAGTATTTGGTTAATAAATTACAATCAATATAATGTGCAGCTAATTACGACACAGTTTTACGCATTATAATCTTACGTTAATTCAATACGGTGTTGAAGCGTAATGCTTATGTGGGTACCTATTAAAACTGGCCTGTTGGTCTAGTGGTTAGTGAGCCTTACTGCTAACCCGGAGGTCGTGGTTTCGATTCCCACCCAGGACAAATCTTTGTGTGATGGTCACGATCATTTTTTCTGTGTCTGGTTGTTATTTATGTATGTGTATGTATTTAGTATGTTTATCAGTTGTCTGGTTACCATAGTACAGGCTCTGCCTAGTATGGGATCAGATTGCCGTGTGGGGATTGTCCAAAGATTATTGAGAGATATTTATTAACAGATAGAGATTATTATTAACAGTAAAAACTGGTATGAAACCTACTAATCCTACTGCCTAATCTACCTACTTTACAATCACATAAGTTTAATTGAGAGCCTGTCATTCAGTAATTACAACCATAGATAATAATGTAACTTTCTCTTTTTGTGTGGGGGAATCCAATAGGTACATAATTAGTTCTCTATTTTTTATTCCGCGGTTCTAAGAGTTTGAGTACCTAGTTTTTTTCGATAAATTTCAGTAATTGAGCAGTCATCTAAAAAAATATCTTTAAACTCATAAACTGTAGTTACTATAAAGGTACTTATCATACATGATTACTAAAAACTGAATATTTTATTTACTTCAAACATTCAAATGAAATGTAAATCAAAACTACCCTCATTTATTTACTTTTATTATTATTTTCATTCTTATAGAAGAGCAGTGCTGTAGTATATTTTTCTTTCACTAACAGTTTGGTCACTGGTATGCCAAGTAAGGCAAAGTCGCAAAAAGTTGCTCAATTGCTTGGTTGCATTAAACATGACCCTAATTTTACTCATCAGATTTCCAGGAGGATTTTTGAAACACAAAAAACCAATAACTTGCGGTTTACAGTTGTGACTTGTCCTTATTGCCAAATGGACGTGATGACCATGAATGATGACAATATTACATTACAACTACCTTGATTCTCGAATATCAAATATTATTTCCTATCCTTATAGTCGGTCGATACCTACATGTAGAGGGCATAACGATTTACCTACGAGGTTAACGAATAAATAATAAACACAGATAAATTATCTGTGTAGGTATATTTGAGTATTAATGGAATTTTAATATCCTCAGGATGTCGCGTGTAATTTCTAATAGTAGTGGGTGCTTCAACGAAGGTTAATACAATTAATACTTACTACCAACAAATGAGGTGAATCAGGATGCCAGGGGTGAATAGAGACAAAATTGGAAAGAATTCGTACCTTTCGTTTCATCGCCTTAATGTTTTATATGAAAACAGTTTTTTTCTAATTTATTAAACAGCTGAAAATTCAAATTATCAAACTCTTTATTCTGTAAAACGTACAAAATCCTTGTAGAAATATATCCCTATTCGCCCTGGCATCCCCATTCACCACATTTGACGGCATAATAAAGGGGTGATAAACGAAACTAAAATATTTTCCCTTCTCTTCAAACTGTGACATAAGTAGCTTGCTACGTATTTCAGAACACTAACTGTCTCATGCTTTAGTTATTGTTCTGAGCTACATATTAAAATGCCATATTCTGTTCTTTTAAAGACTTTTACACTATGCAAATGTTCTGGCATGGTCAGCATAGCACATGGCTTGTTACTCAAAGTACTATGTAACATTGTTAAACTAGTAACATTGCTGTATTGTCAGAATATATAACATTCATATTGTATCAGTTTTATTATTTTATTTTTAATTATTTACATAGAAATATAATATATATTCCATGAGTAATGATCAGAATTCTGACTGAAAAGCTTTTTAAAAAAAGACATACATATTATTGAGTTGTGTTGCATCGAGAATATATTCTGCATTTTGAGTTTGTCTATGGTTATAGTAAGAGTCCAAAGCCAAGTTGACATCTCTCTAAAAATAAGCATAAATGTTTATGGTTTATACTTGACAATCATGGCGAGCACGTCGAGGTCTGTTTTTCTAATTTATTTTATTACTGTTCCAATATTATCAAAGTTATTTATGTATTGTACAGCCGAATATCATAAATGTATTCTATGATATTACGTAAGTTAACGATGGTGATAATTAAGTGTAGCAATGTCGCGGTAAAGTGGTTTCCCAAAGACTTGATTTCTACTTGTTGATGAATGATGAGCCTACTTTCTTTTGTGGTTTTAGAATTGAGGCGAATAAGGTGGTGTGCTATGCGCACCCAGATGCGCCGCTTATCGAGGATTACAGGGCTGGGGACATGATATGCTCGGAATGCGGGCTGGTAGTCGGCGACAGGTACGTAACAAAATAATGTTTGTTTGGCAATATTTACGAAACGAACAGAGCTTTCGACTACTGATGCAGTGTCGTAATAATAACAAAGTTGCTGAACTAATGCGAGCGATGCATTTGATTTCTATTATTTCGAGGTCAAAAAATAATTGACTAATTGTGTAATGTGGAAACTGGAGAATTGCGCATAGGAACTGACTATTAGCGTTAAACACACATGGACCAAGATGTAAAATTAAAATCCGCCGTAAAACAACATTAGGCGTCACATTTTACGCATATTAACCTACTTAGACATGCATGGTCAAAGCTAATTTAGTATGCATTATTAACTACACTTGACAATATTCTGTACACCTTGGTTTCTAATTTTCTTGCTTATCTATGCATAGGTACTGAATCATTGATAATGTTCATTGCACAACTGCACTAATCATGGTCATAATAGTTTGTATGTATCAATACCAAAGTTGAGCTCACTAAAATATGTTTCCTAAACAAAAATTGAAAAGTTTTCGGACATATAGTATGTAAGGCAGCATAAAAAAAAACTATTGTCTATATATAATACCTTGTTAAAATGTCTTTAACAGGGTCATAGATGTTGGTTCCGAGTGGCGTACATTCAGCAATGAGAAGTCCGGAGTCGATCCATCTCGTGTTGGTGGGCCTGAAAACCCACTTCTATCCGGTGGTGATCTCTCCACCATAATAGGACCAGGACGAGGAGATGCATCATTTGACAGTTTCGGTGTCTCAAAGTATCAGAATAGGAGAAACATTAGCAGTACCGATAGAGCACTGATTAATGCGTTCAGGGAAATCAGTACTATGGCTGACAGGATAAATTTGCCTAAGACCATCGTTGACAGAGCAAACAACTTGTTTAAACAGGTCAGTAAATATACCCCTACCATTTTTACGTCTCATAAGTATGTCATTAGGACACACTATATTCATATCTGTATATGAGCTTCAGCACTTGCCACCTTCATTGTTATGTTACCTAATCTTGTTTAAAATATCATCAAGTAGATCTCTAGATTGATTAAGATTCTGTTTTAACCTTTGGACCCAATCATGTTTTAGTTAAACATGATGTTCCATCACTGTGAAGCCGATCCAAGCCCTTACAGTTAGCTTAAACTTCTGAGATGACCATCTGAATATACTCTAACTCTCATTAAATAACAATTCTTTTAGAAGAAAAATATTAGGAAAAGAGAACATACAATAGATTTTTTTAACACATTGAAAAGTATTAACTTATTTGTCATGGACCAAGTTGAAGGTTCTAGAGAATTTTTTAAAACTATGGACATACATAAATAGTTGAAATATGAAGGTAGAATGAGCAAAATGAACTGTCAAGATTAATACTACCTCAGTCTATATTGGTATATTTTTAGTATCAATAGTTTTCATGAGAAAAAGCCCATACTGTGGCTTAGTGATAATAACAATGGTTTATAATTCCTGGCAACAATACTGTTGAGGAGTGTGGACTGTATAAATGAATCTGCGCTGGGTAAATTCAACAAGGCTTTATTGCCAATTGTACAATGTTATAATATTCTAAACTTTGGCGCGTACAATAATTCAGCGAGTTAGTGGCCTACGTGCCCCGTGCCGTCGTGGTTCTGTTCTGACGCTTGACGTTTGCTGTCAAGCGGCGGCGCGAGCGCCTCTCCCCCGCGTCCCGCTGTTCTCCGCTAGTGCTGGGATTATTACTAATTCGAACATCCTGCCCGGGTTGAAGCGTTGTCTTCAATAGGTAGTGGGCAAATGTTGTTGAAAGCTCTCCTAATGACGCCTTTCTTGGTTTTGATATCTGCCACCCTCGTGACGCCGTCTGGTCCAGGAAACACCTCTGTAATACGGCCCAATAACCATCGCAGTGGCGGTTGCCCCTTGTCTCTAATCAAAACGAGATCGTTCAATTTAAGTTCTCCGGTGGACGCATGCCATCGTTTTTTCTGCTGCAACATGACAACATACTCATGACTGAATCGTCTCCAAAAGTGTTGGCGCAGATTCTCGATCCTCTTGTAGCGCTCCAGTCGGTTAATGTTGACGGAATGTACCTGTGGCTGAGGGACAGAGGTTAGCGGTCGTCCAATCAAATAGTGTGAGGGAGTAAGGGCAGAAAGATCGTCAGGTGACGAGGAGAACGCAATGAGCGGACGTGAGTTTAATATAGCCTCTATTTGGACTAAGTAAGTGTTCATTTCCTCGTATGTGAAATGTGAGGAATGAACTATAGTTTTTAAATGTTTTTTAGTTGATTTGACTGCGGCCTCTGTTATACCATTGAAATGGGGACTGTATGGAGGTGTAAAACTAAATTTAATAGAATCTTGCGCAAGATCTGATTCTAGATTTGAATTAGACAAGAACCGTGCAAGCTCGTTAAAAACACCTACAAACGCTGTGCCGTTATCAGAAAGTATGCTGTGTGGTTTACCCCGTCGAGCAATAAACCTTTTTAAAGCAGCCAGATAAGCTCCTTTGGTAAGCTCCGTGACAAGCTCCAGATGAATAGCCTTTACTGCCAAACAGACAAATACACAGATATATGATTTAATGAGTCTGGGATTTCTCCCCTTTCGGTCGGCTATCAGGATTGGCCCAGCATAGTCCACACTGCAGTTATAAAAAGGAAATTCAAGCTCTGTCCTCTCGTATGGTAACTGACCCATGACAGGTTGCACCGCTTGAGCTCTAAATCTAAAGCATTTTACACAATCTCTGAATATACCTTTAGATAGATTGCGACCACCTAGTGGCCAATAAGTTTGGCGAATGTGTGACAACAGACATTGTGGCCCTGCATGCATAAGATTGACATGCTCGTTTCGAAAGATTATTTTTGTTAAGTGATGTTTACTATCTATCAATATGGGATGCTTGATGTCGTAAGTATAGTTTGTGTTACGTAACCTACCGCCTACACGAATAACACCCTGACTATCCAAGAATGGAGATAATGAAATTAACCTATTCTTGTTAGATAAACTCCTTTTCAAGTTAAGCATCTTGTATTCGTCAGGAAACATTTCGCTTTGACTGATACGCAAAATAACATTAAATGCTTCCTGCAATTCATTACAAGACAAACAACCACTTAACTTATTATTACTATTTTTACAATCAAAAATAAATCTAAGTACATATGCTATGATACGTTTTAATTTATTTAAATTTGAATGTTTATGAATCACAATACTAATTGCTGACTGACTCAACTGATCATTATCCAACAAGTATACTTTAACTTCAGGTACATTAGAAATCGAGCTAATATTTGGCATACTAGGCCAATTATCCTCACTAGATTTTAAAAACTGTGGGCCCGACCACCATAACGAACTAGTGCCGATTAGGTCGGCCTTCAGCCCGCGAGATACCAGGTCTGCCGGGTTCTCCTTAGACGGTACATATCTCCAAGAATGTTCCCCAGTACTTTCTTGTATCTCACTTACTCGGTTGCGAACAAAAGGCTTTAATTTATTGGGTGGTGTAGCTAACCAACACAAAACAATAGTAGAATCGCACCAGTACTGAATTTTACTTACTTTAATAGTTAATGAGGATACCACTTTAGCATACAGTCTTGTTCCCAATAGGGCCCCGCAAAGTTCAAGACGAGGGATTGTTTTATTTTTGATGGGAGCAACCTTATTTTTTGAAGTTAATAGCTGGACAGTTATAGTACCATCTTTATTTATGCATCGAACATAGATACATGCTCCGTATGCACACTCCGATGCATCTGTAAAAATATGTAACTCAATAAATTTATAGTTAATATTAAACGCGTGCCTTGGTACATTTAAGTTATTGAGACACGGTAACATAGTAACAAACGATAACCAACGTTCCTCTGTCTCTCGAGAAACTGGTACATCCCAGGAACACTTTTCCAACCATAAATTTTGCATAATTATTTTTGCTAAAACGACACACGGACCTACCAGACCTAAAGGGTCAAAGATTTGGCTAATGCAAGATAAAATGTGTCGTTTAGTTACTTTATTACTTTGAGATATGTTTATAGAAAAAGTTAATGTATCAAGATCACAAACCCAGTTTAAACCTAACGTTTTTGAAGTATTAAGTGATTGTTTACAATTAAAATCAATGATATTATCATTAGTATCGTGACAAGAGAGTATTCCTTTTAACACATGTGGGCTATTGGATTGCCACTTTCTTAAATTGAATTGAGCTGAAGCTAGAATCGAACTCACTTCCTTGCACAATTGTATGGCACCGGATTCGGAATCGCATCCTCCTCCATGTGAAGCAAGACTCACGAGAGACTTTGTAGCTAGATATGGTGCCGAAGCCGTGCCATATGTGACTGTATTCAAAACATATGTTTTTATTGGTTCAAATTCACTAAATCTAAATAATATTTTTTGTAATGAACGTTGTGATTTATTTAATTCTATAGCTCTATACATTTTCTCTATGTCAGCTGACACTACGTATCTGTGCTGTCTAAAACGTAACAAAATGGAATAAAGATCCTCCTGCACAGTGGGACCGATCATTTGTAAGTTATTTAAAGAAATACCTGAAGTTGTCACAGCTGATGCATCAAACACCACGCGTAATTTAGTTGTGGTACTTTGCTCGCGCAAAACACCATGATGCGGTAAATAGTAACTTACAGTGTCAGAATTATTGTCTTCAGACATGTGCCCTAAGTCTAGGTACTCACGCATGAAGTTGATATACCTATCTTTAAATAATGGATCGCGAACAAATCTACGTTCTAATGAAAGAAATCGAATCTTTGCCATTTGGTATGAGTCACCTAAAGCTTCAGGTGCCTGTTTAAAGGGCATTTCTACAATGTAACGACCGTCTTTACCGCGAGTAGTAGTGCGTAAAAAATGCTCTTCGCATGCACGTTCCTCGGCTGACAAAGAATGTTTGTCAGAGATTGAGTCCAACTCCCAAAAGCGTGTGAGTTCGGTTTTCATGTCTTGAACAAACTGACACATTGGTTGAACACTGGATGGACTAGGTTGTGCAATATACCCAGAGATAAGCCATCCTAATTTAGATTCGTATAACCTAGGTTGACATTTACCTAAATTGATAGTATTTGTACCTAATACATTCCAAAACTGCTCAGCACCTAGTAAAATATCTACGCTGGACGGTTTATAATATAAAGGATCAGCTAGACAGATGCCTGATGGCAGTGGTATAGTACTATAATCAATTAATGTTGATGGTAATGACTTGGTTATTTCTGGTAAAACTAAACAATCAATAGTGGTTTTATAATTGCCACAAAAGGATTCTAACACAAGGGAACAAGACTGTGTGCTTTTACAAGATTGCTGGTTAATACCCGTTATCTTGGAGTTTACATACCGTTTAAGTGAACCCAGCTTACCACACAGCTCCTCGGTTATGAAGTTCGCGGTGCTCCCATTGTCCAAGAGCACTCTTGCCACATGTTGGCCGCCTCTGATGTCTGTCACCTTCACCCGTGCTGTGGAAAGCAATACAGTGGACGCAGTAGTATTCTGTATGGCTCCAGCGGATAAAGCGACGTTGTCTGTCAATATAGGACTACATGCAGGCTCATTATTCTTGTCCATGTGTAACAAAGTGTTGTGTTTAGCCTTACAATATTTGCACCGAGCCCACAATTTACATTTATTTTCTGCATGGCCAGGGTTCAAACAATTAAGGCAAACATTAAATTCTTTAATTTTTTGATTTCGCACTTCAGCAGAAAGTTTACGAAAAGAATCGCATTTAAATAACACATGATTTTGTTTACACATTGGACAGGTTGAACTGGAATTTTTGTTCAAACTAGTATTTTCTTGTGATGTTATAGCAAAACTTTTCTGTTTATTTATTTTAATTTGTGAGGTTTTATTTTTACTGTGTTCAGATTCCTCAACTGACTCTAATAAATCTGCCCTACCATTTAAAAATGATATAAATTGAGATAATGTAGGAGCCTCAGATAATGTATTTCTAAATTCTTCCCAATGAAAATAAGTTTTAGAATCTAATTTTCTTGCCATAATATAAATAATCAAGGTGTCCCAGTGTTGCGTTGGTTGATTTAAAATAGTTAAGGCTCTAAGGTTTTTAGTGGTTACATCAACAAGATAACGTACTGATTTACTAGAAGCATTAGGTAATTGATCGACATTGAACAATAGTTGAACGTGGTTATTCACCAAAAGGCGATTATTATTGTATCGTTTTATCAATAGATCCCAAGCGGTGCTGTAATTCTCAGAGTTAAAGTCTAAACTTCTAATAATTAAGGCAGCGGCACCTTTTAAAGAGGACCTAAGATAGTGAAACTTACTTATATCATCCAACAATTTATTCTTATGTATTAAAGAATCAAATGTATCTCTAAACTCAAGCCAATGCTGATAGCTTCCATCGAAATGCGGTAAACTTATTTGTGGTAACTTTACTACACTGTGTTTAGGCTGTGTGAGATTGTCATCATCAATAGCTTGCACGGAACTCACCAAAATGCTGGATCGGCGTTCACCATGATGCGTCAGCACCTCGCGTGCTGATGACACCAGGGAGAAGTACTGGTTTTGAAAGCTTTCGCGGTCTCCCAGTGCCTCGTTGGGGTCATCCATCAGCAACTCGATCTCGCCCTGTATTTTATCATAGTCATTAAAAAGTATATCCATTTTATCAAGTCTCGTTTGAAGTTCCGTTACCTGCAGGTTACTTAACTTATTGCAAGACAGAACTATATTTAAATAGTTACTAAATAGCGTCAGCTTAGCTTTGCAACTTCCACGTTTCTTGTTTAATTCTTTAAGCGTAGCAGCTTCCATGGTGCAATAACAAATAATTAGGTAGGTGGGTTGTTAAAAGTAAACCATTTAAGGTTATTAAAGCAAGTAAGTAACCTAGTAAGAAGCGACCGGTTTGACCTTGAACGGTCGAGCCCCGCGCCCACGTGCAAAACCGGAAACTTGCAAATGCACACGCAATTGTTTTAGAAAGACTTGAGCAATAATTAAAACTTACAAATGCACACGCATTAAAGCGTTTTATAAAGACTTTGAGCAATAATTAGGTATAGATGTGAAAAAATCTATGAAATGGAACAGATTCAATGGCCAAAATGGGAAGTCAGAAAAGTAAGAATGAGAACAGGCGGCACAACTTAATTGGAACGACACACTAATTACCGAACTGTAGCCACAGTTTCCCGTAGTCCGTAGTAAGTAGTTTTCTTGACACGGAGACAAAGAGTGCGGCCATGCCGCCATGCGCCACGTGCACGTAGGTACAATCGACAACTTTTTCTTGAAAATTTTCTTGCGAAGGACCAATTTGTTGAGGAGTGTGGACTGTATAAATGAATCTGCGCTGGGTAAATTCAACAAGGCTTTATTGCCAATTGTACAATGTTAAATATTTCTAAATTCCAAACTTTTTGGCGCGTACAATAATTCAGCGAGTTAGTGGCCTACGTGCCCCGTGCCGTCGTGGTTCTGTTCTGACGTTTGACGTTTGCTGTCAAGCGTCGGCGCGAGCGCCTCTCCCCCGCGTCCCGCTGTTCTCCGCTAGTGCTGGGATTATTACTAATTCGAACAAATACTTTGAATAGGATTGATTCGTTCCGAGCTATCAATAGTATTGATAAGTTTATCGATAGTTTCGCTATTGTGAAATTATCGATAGTCGACTATCGATTGGCAGCACTGGCTCACCCTACCTGCATCATGACACCTACAAAGGCGTCTAAAACTCGGAAAACCAAAACTGACCATAAAAAAATTCATTTAAATGTTTTATATTCTAGTAAACCTCAGAATTTATGTTTGTAAAAGACTTGCAGTTGTTATTATGTAAATTTTGTACATAATTTGTTGACCTTAGCTAACTTTACACAAGGTAAATTAGCATTGGTTGAAGGGCAGGCAGACAATGTATATGGTTTTGGATAAATGTTGGTATTTAAGGTCATATTGATGTAATATGAATAATAGCTATTGACATTGAGAACTGTCTCCAACGAGTGTATGATTTTGTAAGGACAAAAACAGTTAAATTATTGTAGCAGTACTAAAATCAGAACAGAGGAATATATTTTTTTATTATGTAATTGGTTTATGGCATGAGTCCTTGCATGCCTTGGTATTTTATTTTAATTCCACAATAAAATAAATAGCTTGAAGTAAAAAACACTTAAATATGAAGAAATGTTAACCAGCAATTATAAAATCTATTTATATAATTTTTTTTTAAACATGTTCGAAATGAGGATTTATTTTCGACCGTCTGTTATTTTTGTTTGGATTGATTTGAAAAAATATTTGTCATTGATAGGGATTACCTCTGTGATGGTCCTATAAAAAAATCATCGAAACCGATTGTCTAATTTTCGTTTTTGAATAACAATAGTTGGAAAAAATTACCAAGACAGTGAAAACGAAATTGCGTAACGGGATTCTTTTTTACATTTTAAAATCAATTATCCTATTTTAAGTGTAACACAAACTTTCTTCATGTAAAACAATGACACATAAACTAAATACAACTTCGTAAATTCTCAGGTCCACGATGGTAAGAACTTGAAGGGGCGAGCGAATGACGCGATAGCTTCAGCCTGCCTCTACATCGCTTGCCGCCAAGAAGGCGTACCACGAACCTTTAAGGAGATTTGTGCCGTCAGCAAAATCAGCAAGAAAGAAATCGGCAGATGCTTCAAGTTGATCCTCAAGGCTCTCGAGACCTCAGTGGAACTGATCACTACAGCGGACTTCATGTCTCGTTTCTGCTCAAACCTGGGTCTACCGAACTCTGTACAGAGGGCAGCCACTCACATCGCGAGGAAGGCTGGAGAGCTCGATATCGTGTCTGGACGTAGTCCTATTTCTGTGGCTGCTGCTGCCATTTATATGGCCTCACAGGTTAGTTTTATGACTCAATCACACTAATATTATAAAGTTTGTGAGAGTGTGTGTATGTTAGTTACTTCTTCACGCTCGGCTATATACATTTCAATGAAATTTAGTATGGATGTAGCCGACACCCTGGATTAACACATAGGCTGTATAATATGTTATCTTATAAATCGCGGGTAGCACCGCAGGGCGCAGCTAGCACTTTTATAATGAACTCCAAACAAACGATTTATTATTTAATTTTGGGCTGATTTTGCAAGCGCCAGATAACTTTTATTCAAGGAAAAAAATTGAAGTTTGACAGTTTTTGTATGAAACAACTCTCAAAATTTCCCCTATTAGTCAGTTGAACTTCATTCTTAATTCTTTATTTAGTATTTTTAAGACTGGTTTTAAAAATGTGTGTAACATTATTCTTTAGGTAATACAGGTTTTACTTTAAATAACATAATAATATATCTATAATTTTATACAAGGAAAAAAAAAGTAGGGGCCAGTAGATTTTTTTTGCTATTGCAAAAAAAGGTCAGTAGTTTTCAGAGCCTCAAAAGCAATCATAATCTTTAGTTTTTCAAAATATATGTTAGCATTGAACAAAGACAATCATTTGTATTATTAAAATTACAGGCGTCTGACGACAAACGCAGCCAAAAGGAGATTGGCGACATAGCGGGCGTGGCTGACGTCACCATCCGCCAGTCCTACAAGCTCATGTACCCGTTCGCGGCGAAACTCTTCCCCGAAGACTTCAAATTCTCAACCCCGATCGAGTTCCTACCGCAAATGTAAACGTAGGTACGGCTTTTAGGTCTATTGAAATAAGGTTGATAATTGTATAATTTTGTTAAGTTAAATGCGGTTGGTTAACGCGGCGAGTAAGGTGAGACTCCTATGTCGCAGTTTTCCTATAGTTATTTTGATGTTATGTGATGTCCTGTGAAGTTTGTAAATTGATGTTCATGTGTATTCGATTGCAAGTTAGTATTATCACCTTAATATTGAGAACACCTGTATTACCAAGCAGTAAGATTGATTTTCGTAAATCACAGTTTCTGCTGACATGCATTCGAACATACCGGTAAAAATATTTTTTATTCAATCACCACAGAGTATTTTTGATTTCATGAATCTAGACAATTTTGTTATCTATTTATTAGTAGTTAAAATTCACTTTTTGGTACACCTAATCATCAGACTTTACCACTATCTGCAAATAAAGTCCAATATTAGTAAATCTATTTATCATGCATAATCGAATCAAGAGGTTATTCATAAGGCGACTTCATGTGGAGTACAACATAAAAAGTCTAAACAATATCGACTGTCATTGAAGTTTCGATGCAAGAAGTCGCCTTGTGCGTAATCGAAATAAATCAATTCTGCCATATTTCATTATTCATTCTATAAAATACATTACACTTCGCATCTGTCTTGAAAGAACTGAAATTGTGTGATAGATGATTATTGATTTATTTAATTACATTGATATTGAAATATAAAATTGATAATTGTGGATTTGAGTGTCACAGAGTAGTGAACAAATGAAGTGTTCTTAGTCCATCAATTTTAATGACATCATATTTCATAATTTTTGAATGATAAAAATGGTAAGAACAAAGAAGAATATCCACTCAAATTAATTCACACATGGCTTGTTAAGAATAATAATGTGTAAATGAACACTCCAGTCGTTGACTACTCTTTGGTATAAAATATTTTGAGTGAGAAGGTGCCTGATTTTGCTGATTTTTCTTTCGTATCAGTATTTTTTATATTTTTGACATTGAATACAAACACTTTATTATATGAATCGAAAAAGCGATGCAAACTAATCAACTTTACATAACAGGGTTTATTTTATTATTGGTTAATTGACGAAATATCGGGTAGTTATGCGAGTACCATATTATCTAACAGATTGAAAATCTGTCTCTTTTCCTACTATATATCTCATATAGTGTTGTCTCGTTCTTGTAGCAATTGCGTAACGTCAAGTGAAATCGGGTTCAGCTAGCGTAAATACGCGTGAACAACGTTGTATTTTTATAATAAATATAGAAATAAGTATTAACTTTATTTAGGCGAATGTTGGTTCCTGTCACTAACAAGAAATTAAATAATTACATATTATATTAAATTCGCTAGAATTGTTTTCTTTTCTGTTTTATCTTCAGTTTATTCTCATTTTCTTCTCATAAACACATCTCCAATTTTCAATTAAGATGTTGACTAAATATATAATTTTCGAAACACAAACTAATACGTGTTGAACTATTTGATAATATTACGACCTAGCGATTCATCTCTATTAAAGTCATTTCAACCCTTTTAGTTTCAACTAATAATCATTTCAACCCCGGTTGAACCCGGTTTGAAGGTATAAATTGGGCTGTCAGTTATGTGACAGGACTTATGTGATTTAAGTATCTTTTTGATATAGGTGACAGTTGTATTTATATAATATTTTTAGTTTTTAATGTATAGCTGTTTAGACTACACTGCATCATTTTCAACTGTGTATTATTACACTACATAGCTTTTGGTTTGTTCTTTACTGAAGTTATTTCGTTTTCTATTATTGGACAGTTTAAAAGAGATAGTTCTCAATACTGGTTAAAGTTAACTTACGTGCCATGGATTTGTTGGCGATAATATATTTGACTACATCGATGTTAAAACTTTTTAAATTATCTACAACCTGAATAATACACTAAGAACGCGGTAGCAGCTAAAAAAAACAATAAAAAAGTAATATTATGACTTCAAAATGACTTGATAATTATTATAATTATTGCTCATATTTATTTTTGACATTCAGTACTTGCTTTCCAAGTACTTTTTTACTATCATAGACAGCTGTGGGCTAATCTTTAAGTTATTGCTTGTCATGATCAATAAGTCATATGTATCGAAAACTATGTACTGATGATTTTTGTGATTCGGAGGGTACATGAAAGTTTAATCCCATATTTAAATAGCAGTTGTTAAGCCATTTCAAACCAGCTTTGTGTTAGAATAACGATGACTACAGCTTAGCTAACCAAACTACAAAACAAAATGAGCAAAAATGTTGCTCGGATTTATTGGATGGTATAGTTACTACCACTTTTGTAAGTAAGTTTGATGTACAGGCAAACACCATAAGTGCAGAAACTTATAACCTCAATTTTTGAACTGGCCGTTAAGTGCGCCATTTTGTCAAATCGATCGATCCATCTATCGAGATAGAGCATTTATTAAACTCATACTAAAATTACGTCACGGGAATTTACGCGAACAGTAATTTACGTTATAAGGCCTGACGTTTCGATCAAGTTATTATACCTACTTGGATTTAAAACCTTAACGCAAAGAATTAAGATCTGTAATTCAACGATGCAGCTTTTCTGCGCCAATGAATATGTCAATGGGATTTATAAAAGTGTTCCCACTATACTCTATATAAAAAGGATTCATTTAATGTAGGTACCTAACAATATGTAAGACTAACTTTGTTCTACATTTTCACAATACGTTAGTTTGAGTTTTATGCATTTTCTATAAATAATAGTAAATTATATATTTACAATAAGATTGCTATTCCTGTACTGTGTTAAGTGATAAAATTCGACCATATTATTAGATAGAAAATTTTGTATATTGTCTGACATTTAGAGAAAATAATTCAGGCTTTTTATAAATGACAACATTTATTTATGACCTTAAAAAAAGTTCAATAGGGCTGTTTGTTTGTATCGTTGTTTTAACTTAAACTTATCCTATTTTTTTTCTTTAGCTACTGGATTAAATGTAATAAATAGATGGCCCTATATTAAGATTTATACCTACTATTGTTCTACAGAATTGTGATATCCCGGGAAAACAAGTATAGTTAATCTGTAGAATAGAAAATTCATGATATTTGAATGTACTCTTATGAATATTACAAGAAATATAAATTATATAAAAACCACATTTATCTATATTCATGATGTGATCATTTTAAATAATTTCGAAGGTGTTGCCAGCTATTTCTCACCATAGACAACTGTAACTTTTGTAAAGATGTAACGTTGATTTTGAATGTATGTGTAATGTAATTAGTCTTAATTAGTAATTATGAATAACGCCACAAAATAAATGTATATTAAGTGACATTGTTTTTTAATACTTGTTCAATTTCGTACCTTATATATTATTCCTATGACTAATTTGCTTGGGCGAATTATTACATTAAATTACACGAATGGTAAATTTCGCCTAAAAATACGCAAGGCGAAATGAATCTTCACCCTTTCTTCCCATTTATAAGTGTCAAAAGTTGTCAAAACACACTATGGCGAATATACGCGACCGAAGTTCGGCGAATGTTTTTACGTTTCGATGTATTCGGCTAATATGACACTATAATTCCGCTCCGCACCCCGCACCGATTCGGCACTTATAGTGCCGAATCCGAAAGGTGCGGAGCGGACTTCAGAATGACTGACCCTGGATCTTGGTCGGCAATCGAACCGAACTAGGATCGCGTATAATTTGTGCTCTACATAATACTTTGCTCAGAATTGCCGCTGAAGTTACGCCCAATGAAGTTCGGATTTACGCTATGACGCTACGTAATTTCGGCATAATGTGTTGTTAGGTCTTTAGTATTTCATATACCATTGCAGGCGTAATCATGCCGAACTTCAGTCGCGTATTTTCGGCATAGTGTATTTAGACACTAGTCCTTATACCGAGGTACAGCACTCGCCAATCTTAATGGCCGCTCTGAATGTAGCCGTCGGTACGAACTCGCGCATGGTATTCTCATACTACTACATACTCTCATACGCACTACTCATACACTCGCACTAACGCGCGGGAGGCGAGGGCGCCTGCGGGTGTAAGACAGCGCGCGCGGGCGTGCCCTGGCTGGGCCCCACGTACGTCCCGCTGATACCTGATTTTGTGTTCTGCGCAGCGTAATGCAGCTAGTTTCGGACCGGCCATAAAGTTTGGCGAGAGCTGTAAATAAATGACTTCTGTTTTTGTCGTACAACGTTCAGCGCTAGTGGTAACTTGGTAAGTACACTTCAAGTACACAATAAATGCCTAGTCAAAGGAAGTACCAACAATCACTTAGCTAATTAAATGAGATATGTGAGCTGAGCTTAGCTTCACTCTCGCTCATTCGACTTAGTTACGTTGCGGAAAAATCTTAATAATGCAATTAGCAAGAGAGGGCTGGATCTAAGTTTGTATTATTTAGGGACTATATTTATTGCTAGTTTGGCCGGCTCAAGCCAGCTTGATCTAGTGACGGGGGTTGTTAAAAGAGTAAAGACCTTGATGTGAATATTTTAAACAGCTACGCCGCGAAGCTAAGCTCGGTTTGCTTGTATTATTTAATATTTGTTATGTAGTATTTGTTAAATTAGCTTGTAGGTATTATTTAATACTAGCTTCTGCCCGCGACTTCGTCTGCGTGGACTTCAGAATTGGGTCTAAAAAGAAATTAAAAATGTGAAAGTAATGAAAAATGAAACGAAATTTTCACCCGTGTTATAGCTTGCACTGTAATAGAGAAAAATATCAAATTTATAAGCTGTCTGTCCACGGCTTACCTCGTAAACAATTTTCAATTTTCCCTCGGGAACTACTTATCGGGATAAAAGGTGGCCTGTGGCCTATGTTCTTTTACATGTCAAAGGCTACATGCATGCCAAATTTTATCCAAATCCGTTCAGCCGTTTTTGCGTGATTGAGTAACAAACATCGAAACATTCACACTTTCACATTTATAATATTAGTAGGATAACAGTAACAAATATTAGTCTACTTTCCTAATCTATGTGTTTGTGAACCATCTATGAAAATAAATTTATATCACAGGACATAAGAAACGTGATGGGAATGGCAGCCCTTTGTCCTCATTCCATCTACTTACGGACTCAATAGTGTCGGCCCTAACAGTAGTTTCGAGGTGTCATAATTTTGCCTTCGTTATTTCTTATGTTTTCTACAGATCTTGTCAACGAAAGGATT
This sequence comes from Plusia festucae, assembly GCA_950381575.1. NCBI lineage: Eukaryota > Metazoa > Arthropoda > Insecta > Lepidoptera > Noctuidae > Plusia > Plusia festucae. The sequence continues at coordinate 12,869,832 of OX494434.1, forward strand.
AGTTTAGTTACAAAAAAAAAACGGCTTCATAAGATAGACGTAGGTACCTACTCAATTTGTTCGTATGTTTGTTACGCAATATTTAAGGCAATTGTGGATCGATTTGTCATCGATTGGGTATATCTCAGTGGTTAGGCCTTAAAAATCAACAATTTTTTTAAAAATTGGCAAACTTTACCAAAATGTCTAAAAGAGATTACTTTTCGGCAATTGAAGTAGGTACCTATACTTTTTTACATTTATGCGTCATACTAGCTGTACCCGCGACGTTGTTCGCGTTGAAAAGTGTATTTATTGCCGTCAATAACTGAAAGTGAAATAACTAAAGTGGCCGTGGTGCCCTAGCGGTTAAATGACCGGATTCGTATGAACAGGGGTTCAAACCCGGGCAAGTACCAATGTGACCTTTTCAAAGTTACGTGTACTTTCTAAATTATTGTAAGACACTATTGACAAACGGTGAAGGAAAACCAAAAATTTAAGATCTGAAATATTTGCCAGCCCGCATTGAGTTAGCATGGTCATCAATACTCGTTTCTTTTTTATATGGGTGGAGGCCTATGCCCATATAAATGCAATACATGTTATAAGCGGGTATAGCTGAGAAGTGTCTCGACACCATAACAGAGTAGCGTCGCAACGCCATTGTAGAAAGGCGCCGCGACGCCACATTACAACGGAATCGCGACACCAAAGCTAACGGGCGTCGTTAGTCGTTACTCTATAGCTGAGTGGTCAGGACGCTTTAATTGTATAGGCGTCGCGACGCCATAGATGGGAGGCGTCGTGTAGCCATATTAGAGCGGCGTTACAACACCATAGCTGGGAGGCATTCAAATCGCTACAATTGCGAGGCGTCGCAACGCTACAATTGAGTGGCGTCACTACGCTATAGCTAAAAGGCGTCATAGCACCATAGAAGAGCCGCGTCGCTACGCTATAGCTGAAGCGTCGTGACGCTATAGTTGAGCGGTATTGCGACTTCGTAGCGGCGTGGCGCACGGCTACTGGAGTCGACTGTTATTCTTAAATTCGCCCTCTACCCCTCCGTCTATCTCCGAAAATATTTGTGAACTAATTCAATAGTTTTTATAGAGTAGGTAAGTCTTCGAGGTGGTTTCATATGTATACATTTCAATCAATCAATTTAGTAGTTTTGTTGTTAAATCAAAACAACTGGAAAATGTAACCAAAAATGACATATCGGTTAACGAAAAGGATCATGATCCATGAAAGACGACGAAGACGCATGATCTGCAAGCGATGGGGATGGAAAGCAGCGAAGTAGTGAATCATGCAACCGAGACGGGGGTCAACTGACTGTCTTGTCAAAATGCAAACTCATATGGCTTAGGTGTGTTGTAACACCCCCAGCACAAATCTGCCTCTTAACTCTGAGGATAGGCTTCGATCTTGTTGTAGATTGATTATCAGCAGAGAGACAGCATGCAGGTTTTCCGGTGTCTATTCAAGTGCACTGTATAAAATTCCCTAATTGTTCTCAGACTGAAAGAAAGAAAATGCATTTACTTGCGCCACTTGCGACTCAAAAAATACAAAAGAAAAACGAACTTCTACAATAATTTCCAAAATGTTAGAGGTAATAATTATGCGTCTCATCCGTGCGGAACATCTGCTTGTTGATTTGGTGGTTGAGACTGAGTGTGACCAGCAAGAGTATCGTTGAGGTTGGAATCCAGTGTCGGGTCAAAAATTAAGTATTGGTTTGAGACAGGCAGGCTAAAATTAATACTTATTATTTCAATGTCCAACGCCTCCGATAGTATGTAAAACTGTTGGTTCCGACCGTCAAAAATGATCTTTGGTCATTGCTATTGCTTTACCCGTGCTTCCACAATATACCGAATTACCCAGTAAAATGGATTGTGTAGGTCAGACAGAAATACGAACATACGACATCGACGGAGCTTGGTATACATTTAATTTTGAAGGTACCATTTAATGCTAAAGCTGAATAAAAACAGAAATCTGGTCCATTAATTGACAGAAGAAGCTGTGAATTTTAGTAAATCGTCGCTAATAATTTCGTAAAGAAAGTAAAAACAATTGCCCTAAGCAAAAATTGGCGCCGGCGCTGTAAACTGTATATTTATTGGTCCCATAGTTTTTCAGCTTGCCATCAGACACTTGTCACAAACAGCAAAAGAAAGATATGGGTAAAAGAAAGGTAAATTTTATTTTATTTTATTATTTTTATCCAAGAAATATTATAGATTAACAGAAGAAAACGTGAGAATAATAATATCAATAACGACCAATAGGTAAACTACGTTGAACCTCATTTTTTTTTAGGGACAAAAATGATATTTGATTGAAAAGACAACAGCGAAAAGTTTTAAAAAATTGATTTTTAACTAAAAGACACAAAAAGAGTTAGCTCGACTGAGATTCGAACTTGGAGTATGAAAAAATTTGAACTTGTAAAAGAAACTGGATTATAAAAGAAAAAAAGGGCGCCGTCACACCTGGATTTGAACTTGCAGCATGAACATTCATTTCCAATCGTTCAACCACCGAGTTGTTTTCACTACAGCTAATTTTCCTAAAAAGTGACTCATACTTCAATCAGATCTGGTCGTTATAGTAACGTAGTTTTTGCCATGGTTACTTGGTTGTTTACATTTTGACAGCGGGCAAATGAATTTTGTAAACAATTATCAATTTTCCCTCGGGAACTTCTTAAGGAATCGGGATAAAAGGTAGCCTATGTTTCTTTCCATATCAAAGGCTACATGCATACCAAATTTCAACCAAATCGGTCCAGTCGTTTTTGCGTGAAAGAGTAACAAACATCCACACATCCACACATCCATTCTCACAAACTTTCACATTTATAATATTAGTAGGATATTACGTTCATAAATAAATACGAAGTTGCTATCGAGTCTAAAAGTTTCCTGATTGAAATACTTCTACACAGGAAACCTGCATGGACACTCTCCGACCTGGGTTAGACAAAGAGATTAGCTTTTTGCCGTTGGAAGCCTTTCAGTTTGACATAGATCTTTCTGTACGAAACCTCTATTAAAATTGTTTATCTAATTAAATGTAATTTTATGTCTTATTATTCCGGCGGAGTAGATGTTTCCGCGGCTTTTTTAAGTCCCATAAATGATTTTTAACATTCGCCGAATTTCGTCAAACTTTACGTACCACGATGGTAATTCAATGATAAAAACTGCGGTAGCCTAATGGCTAGGGTGTCGGACTTGCGATCATGTGGTTGCCAGTTCGAATCCCACCCATTGCACTACCGTCGTGAACCCACTAGTACCTAATTCAAACATTTAGCTTAGCAGAAGGGGTTAACAAGAATATTAGTTTTGTGTGATCCACATTGCTAGAACCTAATCTTTAAAAGAAAAAAAAAATTGAGCGCTTGGTCCCTCTTATGAGGGTCTGATGCAAAATGGCAACCAGAGGTCTGGGCTAACAAAAATATATTTGAAGACAGTTGTATATATAGTATTGTTATCTATAACTGCTTGTTGGCTGATTGACCACCCATATTGCCGTTGTAGCCCAAAATACAGTGTGACATTGATTTCCCATAAAAAATTCTCAGCAAAGGAGTGAAAGGACCACCTCGAAGAAACCTATATATTACAAAGTAGCTCAATAGCCCTTCGAATTAGTAAGCGTAGAGTAACTACAATTATCCTTCTAACCAACTCTGTACAGTCACGAGCATAAATATGTATACACATAGCGAAATTGTAAAACTTATTTAGCGAGAAGTTTTTGTTGAAACTCAAAAATATATACATGATTTGAGAACTGTTTTAATTTTATGTTGTTAAGTGATTAAAAGTTGAATTGATGGTGAGTTCCTGTTAAATTATTGTTTTACAATTTCGCTATGTGTATACATATTTATGCTCGTGACTGTACTCTTCCGTATTGCAACGCTACTTAGTTTCTTATAGGTTTTATGATACAAAATATGGCCCTGTTGGTCGTGTGGACTCGGAGTTATAGAATGTGAAGTGAAGAAGTTTTCGTATCGGGAGCAGTCGTGAAAAAAACGTATTACTATATAAGTGATAATAGACAACTACGAATGTGATTGGTTATTCTAAGGCATTCTACAGCATGGTTTCCTAAAAGACGAAGGCCTCGTTGGAGACTCAGGAGATGTAGGGATGAACTTGAAGTCTTTAACAAGTAGTGAAAGTACAGAAAATTGTGAAAAGGAAGGCTTTTGCAAATAAATCATACCTATTTCCATATTATATCTACAGATACAAACTACAGATTTAAAAGATTGTATCCCTATAAAAGATGGAAAATAAAGGAAGAAAGAGGTCTTCTTTACTGTGCCTATGTAGTTGTGGGTATAAAATAAAATCACTTGTAGCTATTCACTACTACACTACTAAAGTACTCATTGTTCAACTGCACACATGTCAATAACCCCAACATGTTCATATTCACAGAACTACTACCGCATTATAATAACATTCATTCAACACTGTATTAAGTAATTACCCGTCAACACTTGAATATTAAACAATAGATTGGACAAATATCACAACTTACTTTGCTGTGAGATAATTTAATAATTTAATATGACTAAGTAGGTATTTTCCTTTTTTTTTTCAATAGCAATTTGGCAAATCCCGTGTTCTCTAAATAGCCTGTGTTATGTATATACTTGATAATATACATTATTTCAGATTGAAATGTCGTCTGTACAGAAGTAGCCTGTCTGGTCTGTCTGTGTCTAAATAGGTTAAAAAAACTTTTCGGATATTTTTGTTTAAAGATATTTAGATTAAGTAACAATTCCAATTCTAGACCAGCTTGACGATTATGTAAATTTCGTTCTGTAACATTTGTTAAGAAGTCCAAAATAGTCAAGTTCAGGCCAACATCAGACAAAATTCTCTTACAAGTTTACGCATAATTTAATACTAAGCTTGTTAATTAAAACCAACTGAAGAGTGATTAATGATCCGATAAACGGCCCTTATAATCTAGTCACTTAATCATTGCACGCTACAAATGGAGACATCAATTAAATTGAACTTAAAACTAAACGTAGGGTTCAAAAAAAAAACGGATCAATTTGTAGCACGGACTTTCCCAAGTGCTACGGGCTACGAACATGGCATATTCCGCAAGTATTTATCGTTCGGCCGTTTCACAGCACAGCTCGCTGTGACTGCTCAGTACCGCGCAAGCTTTCATACGGGGTGTACGTGTCGCTCGTTCTTTCATTTTTACGCGCGTATTTACGCACGCTACCATTCAACGTTAAATCCAATTAAAAATACTATGTGTCAGTGACCGTTTAACGCGTATAATGGAATAATCGAGTGTTTAGTAATTAGTATAGTATTTTGGAGTGGACAATGTGTGTGGAGGATGTGATTTCGGAAAAATGTTGAGGGCGTCCCGCGCGCGATGTTTGCTCGTAGGATTGCTGTGGTCCATGCTGTGCCTTGGCGACGTGGATGGACTTATAGGTATGTGGATCGTTTGGTAGTTAAGGAATAAGCAAAACACAATAGATACAAATAATGAAAAATAAAGGTTTTTATGAGGAGTGAACGTGTAAGTTGATCAGAACCAATGTGTACGTAGCATAATTGGGATTTATGGAATTACCAGAATTGAAAAGGATGCTTAAATTACTCTGTTTGTGAATTATGTTTGAAATTGGTCCTTTTTAAATTCGCTACAAACGCAATAAATCGCCTCTGCCTTTATAAATCCTACTCATCTGTATCAAACCCAAAACTAGTTTTACTTACAAATGTAGCGTAAAAAGCGCTTTTAAAAAAATATTTTACCGAATCAAGGTGCGTTTTTTTTTAAATATACCCATGTATTATTTTTGCAATGCTAACAAAATTACAATTATAAGCAAGGGCTCGTACAAGTGAGCTATCAACCCCTAAAAGCTCACTCGCTGACTCTATATTTATCTACGCAAATGAAGACTTGCAGGATTGGGAATAATTTATGCACGCATTCGCCTGTGATAATGGATTTATGTGTCTGATATTATGAGCCTACATGTGTTATTTTGATCATGATAACACAAAAGCTTTATAAATATAAATAAAAATGGAGCAGGAGCAGTTTAACTCAATAGTCCAAAAACATAAGGATTTCATACTATCATATTATTATGCCTATATTATTATGTAGTGTATAACTTAGTAAGAAAAGAGGAAGAGGTACTTACAATACCTACTTCGTTTACATACTAATTGTAAATAAAAGAAGCCCAAGTTGTTCTTTCTAATGAGGTCAAGTAGGCTCAGTAGTTTATAGTATCTATTGGAGAGCAGCTTCAAACCCAACTTATATTTTATTTTTTGGCTCGACAACAATTGTACACACGATTCGAATATGAAATACAGTCACTGTAATACAATACTTGTCTTACAATCTCTCATAGGTAAGCACAGCATGCTATATAGTATAAAAATAAATTTAATAAATTAATTAAAACTATATAGTATATAGTGTTGTTAAGGTTAAAATCTTTAGCTCGACGTACATACGTAAAATAGTTAATCTGAATATATGTGTAGGTACTTATCACAAACTCTTCAAACTTTTATACCGTAGTTATAAGACCGTTCATGGTTCTTGTCTTGTAGGTACATCAGTACCTTTTGTCTGTGTACCTTTTTCAGGATTGCAGTGATATAGACATATTGCCATGCTAGCAAACTGGGAGGTTTGGCGAACCACGCCTCACGGCACGCAACTATTGAATAATAGAAATGACCTTCCCTTCGTCTGAGTCTGAAATAAGTAATCTGAATATTAGCGTGTTCAGACAATACAACGATAAAATACTACTGGAACATTAATGTTTATTCTATACCTATTTTGCGTAGAAGAAAATTAGGTCAATTGTATATTAAGTAGGAATAAGATTTTTCTCTAAGCCTGCCCGTGACCTCATGGTCACCTGCTGGTGTTCAAACATTGGGAACTAAAACAAAAATAAACCGCGATAGATCCATAAAAAGTAGTTTTATTTCAATGCCTATTAATCGCATAAACCTCAGAAAACGATAAGACTTTTCTTTTAAGTACGGGCTTGTATGGGTTTACATCTTCTTGTTGTCGTATTAAAAAAACTCTTGTAAATCAATGAAATTGTATTGTTTTCTGAGGTTTACGCGAATATTAGACTTTGAAATAAAACTACTTTTAAATGAACGAAAATAAATGAAGGTACAACGAGCAATATCCCTTGTCAAGACAAATACCACCTCAGTCGGCCCGTGACCATGCAACCTGCAAAAGCGTCGAAACGTCGGGAACTAAAATAACAAAAAAAACCGCGATAGAATCCGTTTAAAAGTAGTTTTATTTCAATGAAATTGTATTTAAAAATTTTAATGTAATAACAATATAATATAATGTACCTACGCTGTGCACAGAACTAATTATATATTTGTCGTATCATCGTAGCTTTAAAATTCGAATTGGCGACGACGCGCAGACAAATCGCTTTAACCCCTCTAAAATTCGCTCGTAATTTCTGTTGAATCTCGCGCAGATGATTATTTCATACACAATTATGACAGGCTGCCATTAATCCGCTGAGGGTTAGATTTTTTATAGGGATTATTTATTCGGCAATCGATATTGCTAGGGAGAAACATCTATTGTGTGGAATGAATGGATGCTAGAGTCTGGTTTCGTTGACAATAACCTACAAAGAATTTCTCTATTCATCCAGATCAATGTTTTTACTGCCATGTGATTGTACGTGCGTATAAGTATATTTCGGGTTGCTTGGGTTGCCTTGCTATAATTTTTATACTAAATCAATATGAGGTTGTTGTTTCGGTACAGTGGCTATTTTTCACTTGGGAAGTTTTATTCATATTTGAGACATTTTGCATTTGTCGTCTTTAGTGTTGTTTTAGTGATGAGGTGTTATTCGGTCTCCAACAACGCAATTACATAATATAAAAAAAACAGAGTCAAGTGCAGTATCTTGTCTTTCTTAAAACAAGAGACTACGTTAAAATCAAAGAACTTTATCGCCTAGAAACCAAGGATGCGCACGGATACCAAAGTACTTCAAACTGTGTCATAGCAACACAGTGGGTAGGTCCGAACGTGTCGACAGTCGTCAAGCGCTAGTGCAAGTATCTCCTTATATTTAAGTTTAATGGCGGTTTCAGTAGTGGTGGTGTCACAGTGCAATAAATATGTAGACGACGACGAAAGTAGATACGAGTACCTACATAATGCTCGACGCTCACCGACTCTCTTGCTTATTTTTTCTACAGTATTAGCTACGCGCTTGTATGAAGATTATCTATCTAGGTGTTATTGAGTTTTAGACCACACGTATGCAAAGATACAGTCTAACTCTAACATGTGGGTAGTTGTTTCGTAATTGTGGAAATCTACCTTTACATAAAACTAGCCGTTACTAATGCCAGTGTCGTGTAGCGCGTTCTTGATTGCTGTTAGACTGTTCGCCATGATAAGGGGTGCAGATTTTAACCTGTCAACTCGTTAAATTGAAGATTTGTGCATAGCTTTTTTTTGAGACCTCTATGTCACCGTCCTGACATTGACGTAGAGTATAGGTACAGGGAAGATACCTATCCCTTCGGGAATTATAGTTCTGAACTACTAACTCTACTTAACATGCATTATTTATTCACAAGTTCCAAGTTTTGAATAAATAGGTAAGATTCCTAAATAAAATTTCCCGGATAATTTCCGTAAAAATACATAACATTTTATGATTAGGGACCGGCCGGTTCCTAACCAAAAAAATTATGTATTTTTCATACCAAAACATAATTTAACTTTGACGTATTGACAAATGTTAGTTTCTTCCTGTCAGTCTTTACAACTATCACCTACAAACATGGTTCCATTTACAAATAGTTACATATGCATCACTTATTTAAAAAAGATCATGACAGTTACGTCACGTCATTAATCAAGTTGCAGAAAGCCATAGTGATGTTACACACCTTGATGTGTTGCCATTAATAGCTACCAATTTTAGGGTGCGATGATAAATAGTTATTTCTCGATTTCATACGATGTTCGAATCGTTACCACTTAATTTTATCGGAAACCGAACTATTCGATTTAACTTGATGGCCATTAATTACAAAGTTTTATGCGGCAGTTTTTTTTACTGGCAACGGGATTAATGTTGATGTTGCCTACTCCAGCCACTGGTAAAAGTTGAGGATTAGTTTTATTGAAATTGGTGTTCTGAATAACTTTTCTTTTGGATATTTGAGTCGTATATCAGTGGTAAGAATTTGACATTGTAAGTGCCTTTAATTCAAGGTGGTAGGGTTGATATTCGCGCTTCGTATTTACCGATTATGTGCGGTCTGCCCACATAACAATGTTTATTGCTTAATTAAATTATTAGTTTTATGTCTTTCATAAATGTGCCTTTATACTTCGGCAGATGATATATCAGATCCATTTCTCTATCGTTTCATGAAAACGAATGTTGCCATTTATCATGTAGATTTGTCGTAGTTGTCTCCAAGCGACCGTATTTCATGGCCTGTGGTAACTGGATTATCGTGTCCGATACTACTGATGTCCGGGATAAACCTGCCAGATGTATTTGTTGAAAAGCCTTTTCTAACGACGTGATCTCGTGTTCTCTCATTCAGCGCCTCTGTTAAACTTTTACACTAATTTTATAAAGAAAAAAAAATGTACGTTTGTAAAGAATAAACATAAAAACTCCTGGACCGATTTAAAAAAAATCATCATTGATGAGATAGACTACATTATAGAGTAACATAAACTATATTTCTTATTATATAAATTAAGGATCGCGGGCAGAGCCGTGAGCAACAGCCATAGTTAAAAATAAAGATGGCAGAATATTCCTTTGTATCAATAAGTTGGTGTTTTTTTCAAATCTAACATCAAATTTTTCGGATTTTTGGACGTGGAAAATAAAGCACCTGTTTATATTCGGTGAAATAATTGCCTGGATGATAGATATAAAAACTGCTATAAAACAAACTCTATGAACAAGCAATTTCACTCCGTACGTGTCTATCAGGAAGCTAAAGCGAAGTGGGTCACTCTCAGCAGCGGGTGTACACAGTTGTATCCGACACGACATTATGGACAAACTTCACAAAAGATAAACTTTATCTTTAGACAAGGAAAATGATTCTGTTGATTGTGTACTCAATACTCAAGTCTTTATTGCATTCCATATGTATTACAAAGTGTATAATGTTTATTGTACCTATGTATGAATGCTTTGTTATCTAACAGATTTTATTAGGTCAATCGTTATTCACTGTTATTGTATAGTTTGGATAACTATAATTCGTATAACAGAACCGGTGCCCTTATTTTTTATATTTAGTTCTAAAGCCACTATAACTTTTGTTTTGGATTCTATGTACCTAAGTTTTGTATAACACATTAGCTCTAAAAATTAAAATTATATTTATTATTAAAAAATACGTTCATTACAATAAAGAGTTTTAGCTTAATTGATGTTATTGTTTTTCAAAATAATATCACAAGAGCTTTTACCTTTCACGAAAATTAAGAATACCCGAAAACTTTTCTTATGCGATTAGAAACAGTAAAATCTCCTTTTAAGTATTAAAAATAATCTACATAAGCAATAAAACTAACCTTATAATTGCATTGAAAGCCATGACTAGACTAAACAAAATTTGTTACACCGATTTTATTATTTGTCACTAATTCTTATAGCTTGTCTTTGTCAGCCTAATCTTTAGATAATACCCCTTTAAATTTACGTTACAATATTGGTACAAATCCTTATTAAGACTTAGAATTAACAACATAAGCTATGTAAACTAATTCTAGATATTATTGGGACATTTCATTCGCATTCTATTTGTCTCATTTTATTTTAGAATAGTGTTGAACCATAAAATTATAATTGAGGTCGTTTGTATTTAAAATAGAAACACTTTGAATCAGGAAAGAGGAACTAATTGGACTGTTTGTAGCTCTTAGATATTTTATGATCTATGCTGACGTATAAATCAACCATAGAGAATGTCTTTATATTTGAATTTGGAATATGGTCGCTATTTTCTATTCATTTGGTAGCGCTGCAACCAAAGACTATAAAAGCAACCATAGAGATAAAATTTTGTAATTATTTCTCTATGGCTGCAAATCAAATTCCTTTTTTGTAGAGTTAAAATGTGCAATCGTCGTAATTAATAAATGAGTACAATTATATATTTTAATAAACAGATTTATGTCACAATTATGATAGATATTAAGGAATATACTTTGACATGCGTCTAGTCTATCTTTCACAAATAGCTATTCTTAAAGTGTTATCACATCATCGTACAAAAAAATCCGTACGGTTTAATATCAATTCATCTCGACAATGGAAACACACATCCCCAAAACGCTGTCTTCACCCTTGTCTGCGGGGGTTGCTCCCTCAGAGGTATTTGTAGTACACTGAATTGATTTCTACGAGCTTTGAGCATCCCTTCAATTTTTACTTTGCATCTGAGAGCTTGGTTTGACGCTATTGTTTCAAAGTACTGAGACTGACAGGTTTCCTTTCATTGGGCGATAGGCATGCACTTACGAGAGCTCAGTTTTTTAATATGGCTCCTTGTTTGATTGTTTTCGATGAAGCGTGAAACGGGGAGATATGAAAATATTGGCTCCTATTTTTCATTGGGTTTTGGAATGCTGAACTGTGAATGTGAATATTCAGTGTGAAGTTATCTCTGAGGGGTTGGAAGTAGAGATTTTACTATTACATCTTGAGAATCACATAACTTTTAGAAATACTATTTGCCGTAGAAAATGTGTAGCTGTTATGGCTAATTGGTATGTCTTGGCAGGATTTGGCAGGATCTTTTGAGTACCAGTTTTGTCCTTGTGTCTTTTCGTCTATGAGGAAGTCCAAGTCTGTTATTCAATGTAGTGATCGCAGTATCTTCTTAATTTCATCTAAGTACATTATTAAATGATACAGCGAGTTATTGATTTGTATGTTACGAGTAGCAAGACTACCTATAGTAATATTCGAATCTGCACCCCTTTCTGGCAGTCAACAGGCATATAAATGAACATAAATAACAAGCCGTAACGGTAAATTATGTTGTAGGGGGCTGATACCGCCTTATTTTATGTTGATGTTGAACAATTTATCTACATAACTATATAAATGTTTTAAATAACGGAAATATGAGACTACAAATACGGTATTGTATCCCTCCCTGCTGGGCATTGGTATCTCCGAATGTTCTTCAAAGGGATACATCTAAAATGCCTTGAAAGTGACAATAATTTCTGCATTTTTCTTTTTCCTAGTGCATGTTTAAGGAAAATTGATTTTAATTAACTTTAATTCTAAATACATTTTGGTGTACAATAGCAGCAACTAGTTATATCCTATGGATTGTCAACATTTGGGTTATTTCCGAAGAGTGATTTGGTTGATATCTTAATAGCCATGTTTTCCGGCACTGTCCCCAGTACCCGGGTGGCTGACTAGACCGTTACTCGCATTTATTTATGTTGTGATGTTTTCCTGTTTATCAATGCTATTGTTGACGTTTTCGTTTATCTTCCGTTTGCAAATGACATCCTAGGGGTTAAATTCCTTCCTACTTGTAATATTTGATTCCTGCTCATATCTTTGTATCTGTAAACTTAACAAAACAATTCATTCATCTACTTCTATACTTACTATTATAATAAACGTAAAAACTATTGTACCGACATCAAACATTCTTTTACTACCAGATCCTACACTATTCCTAAGATAGACTTTATTTCTTACTATAGAAAATGTACGATCGCAGGAGAAGTCCCGGGTATCAGATAGACCACAATAAAGTCACCAATAATAAATTAAATATGGAGGAGTCAGTAAAGTCATTTGTACCACCATTTCTGTTCCGTAGGTATACTTACAAAGTGAGTTAATAGAAACAATTATCTCCTTCTGAAAGGGTCCAAATATTCAGTGGCTACCTACCCCTCAATAAATAGTAACATTGACTGGGATAAGCTCACGTCTACCTCCAATGAAGCATTAAACCAAATTGCGCTTTGATACGTCCACTTAAAGTTTAATTTGGAATAATTAAGATTGATTGACAACCGTTTTAAGTTGAGCCCTGTTTGTTTGCTAATCCCTCGTATTATTTCGTGTTCTGTGGACTGTCTAGTGTTTTGAAAGGTCGACACAAACTGGTGGGTTAATAACGTTGTTTTGGCTCGTTGTCATGGCAACGGTTGATCCGGAATCGTAACACGATGGGGTGTTTTGTGGGAGTGAGATCGACATATGCGGATTAGTGTGTGTGAAAGGAATAAAAAAGAGGGTTGAATGATGCACTGCGCACGGTCTGTGCATGGTTAAATTGCATTAGCGTTTGTACGTTCGCAATCTGTTGGAGTTGCGAATTTTAGTCGCGTGTAGAATGAGTTCGTATTGTTGAGTTTACGTAATCAAAGCATTCGTTTGTTAAGTCTCTCTTTATTTATTTGCTGGTCCTCAATTCTGTGATATATTCGGGGCACAAGCTTTGCATAGAGTACGTACCTACGTAACGTAGAACTGAGAAAAATATGATTATCGCTGTGATAGTCGGTAAATTATTTTCTTACGTTATAACTACTTTTAGGATGGATCTATCATGTTCGAGAGCTGACCAAAGTTCAAGAAGATAGGTCTTGAGGAAAAATGAAAAATTATAATTACAAAAATTATTAGAACAGACTCAAACAGAGATATAAAAAATGTTATTTGGATCTAGAAACATATTACAATAAAGAAAAATAGAATGACATCAATGCCAAAGGTTTTTCAAAAACATATAAAATACCTTACCACACCTAAAGAACACTTAAAATTCTTATTAATCCACCAATTTAAGGGACATAGCACGGCCATTGCTTACAAAATGAGCCGAAAAAGGTCCGAGCTTACATAAGTAGAATACACGATGCATTATTAATAATATAAAAGGCTACCGTGAGGGAATGTTGGCCCTTTGAATTATGCAAGCAACGCACAATGAGGATTTACGAATAAACCAGGACTTCTTTGATACATATTATATCCTTGGGTTTAAGTCCTGGAGGTATGAGAACGCAAAATATTTGAGTTTGCTTTGAAATATCTCGTAAAAGGTTTTTTTGTAACGCGGTTTTAGCTACTTTTTTAAAGCAAATAGCGGTTTAGAATGTTTCGGACAAAAGCTGCGAAGAATAATGTTTTAAAATAATGATTTAGTTTCAGGACCATGGTGTGCTTATAGTATATTAATTTAATAAACTAGCTGTAGACCGCGACTCTGCCCGCGTGGGTGTCGGTTATTGCGAGAGAAAATAGCCTATGTCCTGTCTCAGGCTCTAGACTATGTCTATATCGAATTTCATTTAAATCGGTTCAGTAGTTTAGGCGTGATTGCGAAACACAAAGATTTACTTTCGCATTTATAATATTTGTTAGGAAGTAAGGATTAATTAAACATACCTATGTAATTCTTGGTAGTACACTACAAACTTTGTTGTACAATAAAGAATTATCTATATTTTATATCTCTACTAGCTGTTTGCCGCAGCTCCGCCCGCAGTCTAATTTATTTTAGTATATATAATTGAGATGTAAGCTATCCTATCTTTCAAGTTAGATCAAACTGCACACGGTTTGCAAATTTGATTAAAATCAGTTATGTAGTTTAGGAGTCCATCCCGGACAAACAACGTGACGCGTAATTTATACTTCATTATTGGCTTATGATATTAGTTTTTCATTGCTCTGGCTATACTATTTGCCCTGGCTGGCAAATGGCGCTAGCCATATTCAATTAGCAGAAAAAGCACGGCGCCAGTTGTCACATTGCGCAGGACAGACACGCTCGCCGGCGCGACGTGGCCACACGCTTTGAGTGCCAATCATACATCACGGTGAATGATTTATATAACTACTAGGAACTTATCCATTACGCTTTCATTTCAAAATGTATAATCCGTTTAAAGTTCAGTAAAGTGTGATTGCGTTCCATAATCATACACATGACGATAGCGATGTAGTTCTAAACAGGTTGAATCTATTTGGACGAATCCACGCTAGCTGCAGTCGTTTGGAAGTGTTCTGCATAGCCTTTCCCAAGTTTGCTTCCAGTCTTTTTACATGGAGCGATTGCCTATCCGACCTCCACCAACTTTTTTACTGGGTAACACAGTATCCCATAATAAGACTGGTTGTCAGAATTGTAATGAATTAACGACTGTCAAAATCAACGTATGAAATCGTGCTTTTTGAGGCATAGAGGGATCTCGGTAATTTTACAAATGGTCACCCATCCACAGATAAACCGCGGAGAGCGCAGCTTAGCCGTTCAAACCGTCGCGTTATTGTGAAGGTATTGCCAGAAAAGTTTATATTAAAAAAGACTTAATATAAAAAATACGGATGGTAAAGGGATGAAAGTTAGAAAATTTCACAAACATTTGTATTCATGTTAGGTTTGTCTAGGTAGCTAGCTAGTCAGCCTTCGGCGGGAATTAAGTCTATAAATAGAGTACACTGGTTACTTCATGCAGATAAACAGTCGTAGATTGTCGATTATATCATTACTGTGTAACAGATGGAAGCCAAAGTAGGATTGATTAACATTGCTCTATTGTGTGTGACTAAGCTGGATTTGTAAACATATTATTTAGTTCAATTACATACGATTGTTAAATATTGTCATCTGACAGGCTATTAATTTTTTTTCATCATTATTGTCAGCACAGTATAACCCACTGTTGGGCATAGGCTTTATTTTATGCAATTCACCACTTTCTTTTACCAGACAAATGCATCATACTCTTGCCATCTTGCAGGAGTATTAAGTGTTTTCGCCTCATCATCGTCAACCCTCTGTAACTCAATGTTGGACATGAGACTTCCTTTGTTTGCCATTCACCTCTCTCTCTTGTCTGTCACTTTCACTGCTACTCCTGCCATCAGGTCTGCCCATCTCATCCTTGGTCACCCTGGAAATAGGCGCCCGAGTCTTGGCCACTATTCGGTTACTGCCCAGCTCTATCTTCCATCAACACGTCTGGACTATTATACTCATCTATAACTAAAGGTATATAATAGTACTAATGATTTTAGATAAGGCAGCGTTTGGCTTTGAATGCTTAGAAAATAGCTATTCAATACAGTCCAAATTGAGTTATTTAAAGCTTTTCGTTGCAGTCGCTGATAGGAGTTAAGATACCTACAGGATTAATTTGAAAGGAGTGCGTATATTCCTTGAGGTAATCAGATGTCAACATGAGTCACGTGACCTGTCACTTTGTATGAAAAGTTCATTTTCCATTTTAAGATTTCGGCCTATGTTCCTCGGGGAATGTTGTTCAGTTTTATGCACCTGATTACCTCGTTGAATAAACGGTCTCCTTTAAAAATAATCCTGTATAGACATACTCGTAGCTTCATTATTTTTTCTTAAGCGAATCAATGATGTCTCAAGCACTCTTTTTACAAACACGGTTTTTGCTTGCCTTATAGATAAGAAGTCCGATTTTTTTACCGTTCTTGTTATTGTATAAACAGGTAATATCAACACGAACATTAAAAATATTTAAAATACATTCTTGTGATTGTGCAATGTTATATGTTTATTGACGGTATCACAGGAAAGAGTTAATAAAAGTCGTTGTCTTGTAAAGTGATCGTAAATATTTATCAGCTGTTAATATTGTTTGACATTTACGATGGCGTACCGTATTGGTTGTAGGCCAGGAGTAGACTATCTACTCGTTCATTGATAGATAATGGTGTGAGATAAGCTTTTTATTGTTGAATTGAATTGACATGTAATATTAATTTTAATATAGCTTAGTAGCGATGTTTCTTATATGTTATGTGTGGACAATACCATATTAGGTGAGACTAGGTGACAATAGGGAAAATTTAAAAATATTTATATTTGTTAATTATAATTCTTGCACCGCGTGTGCCGTAGTCTTAACTCAAGCTGAAATGTACATTTTTTCAAACGGTAAAATATATTGCAATTAGAAAACACAATAGCAAATAAACAATCTTAACAAGAAATAAACACCGACTTCAAAAACACATACCTATAACCACTTACATATAACCGAAAAATAAACTGAATTCCAACTCACCTTAAGTATATATTCAATTGTTAAGTTACCAACTAATAGTTTGAAGTCCACCCGTGCCAATTGAAGCTGGTATTGAATATCTGTTTTGGTTTGGCACCGACTTCAAACAGATTAGTAGTTGACTATCTCCTCCCTTTGGAAGTTGGTTATAAAAATACAACCGGTCCGATTCAAACAAATTCATGGATCAGCGGGGGTGCGGGAGGGGTACCCCGTAGTGTATAACCGACTTCATAACCACCATTTAGTTTGAAAAGACCTATAGGTACAGTATATAATATATAAACAAAAGTAATATTTAACAAGTATAATGAACAGAAAAGGCAGCAAAGGCTAAAGCAAATCCTTCTGTAGATAGTGTAGATACCTTTAGCAATACGTGCCAGTTTATCTGTATCTTATTTGGATAAAGCCTCTCGCTGCTCTTTGATTCGTCAGTTTTCTAGAATTTGTTCCGATTTTCGCCTAGTCCTGTATCCCGTTCGGTTTGTTTTGTTCAAAATAAGAGATAGTCGAGTAAATCGACTGGACAACAGAGAGACATTTTAGCTTTTCGTAAAACATTGGCTGTTTGTGTCGAAGTGCAGTTTCGTGTACTGTGCTTAGAGTTTTTCAGCCAGCATCCAAAATGGCGTAGATTTAGTAAAGACTTTATGTGATACTTTTCAACTATGGTCGTTATGGGTTAAAGGCTTAAGTTTGAACCAGATGAGATGTTTGTTTAACGAGAATATAGAGAAAAGACGTGACTCTAACTTGAAAATAAAAAAAGGTAAAAATATTTTTTTTTTGTTAAGTTCATAATAAATAAATTATACGTCTATAATATGAGAGTTGCACTGAAAAAAGCTTTGGTTAGTTTTTTTATGTGCTGTATTTAAATCTGTTTTGCTGGAGATTCAACAAAAGGAGCTTGCTATGGTTCCAGATAAAAAAAACTATCTTTAGCCAATCGACTTTCCAAAACCTCTCGGTAAAATATATTTCCAACGACACTTATACAAAAACAACCTTCAAAACTAAAATAGATAATTTTAATAACGGTTCTGTGTATAATAATAGTTTACTTTATTAGATTTATAAACAAAAAAGACGATAAACAAATCGTAAACGTGTCCGATCGATCACAAACTATTAAAATTATAAAAGCTTAAGTATAAACATTGACAATCCATTAGAATTTATATCATACCTTTGATATGCCAATGTGATATGCTATAAAACACTTACTCGGTAGGTCTAGGGTTGTCAACTTATTAAACATGTCTTTTAATAAAAGTAAAACATATAAATTATACTAAAGGTTCTTTATTTTATAATATAATGTACTTTCATTACTTATTTATTTATAATATAATATCCACCTAAAATGGTTTAAGAAGATAATATTCTTAAGTTCTGTTATGCATTTTTCAACTGTTACATTGTTAAATATGTATTTTAAAAAGCACTTGTTGGAGCACTTGAGCTTAAACAAGTGCTTATTTGCTATTTTTAATATAATTAATTACGCGTAATATTTTTACATCAACATTAGCGAACAAATTTTGTGTAATTAAAATTTACACATCATTAAGAAAAATAAAGAAAGTCAAGTATGTGTCAACCCTAATTAGACATCTGTTTGTGGTCCGTTATACCAATGAATATTAATACACAGCCGTGACAGGTTGAGTGTATGTTAAGCGATGCACCTGAGAGCGTGACGGGTTAACAGATCAATTAATCAATTGGTAACTTAGTTTTTTGTGGCAACGTTTTCATTTTCACTTTTAGTCTCGAAATCTTATTTATTTACAAATATTTTTAATATAACAAAAAAAAAAACAATGAAAATATTAAATGTCGTGGTGGCCTAGAGGTTGAATGACTAGATTCGTATGCACATGGTTGCAAGTTCGAACCCAGGCAAGTACCAATGTGACTTTTTAAAAGTAATATGTGCTTTCTTAATTATTCTAATATAAGAAATCTTTTACTTATCTTTACAATATTATAAAACAAAGTTGTTCCCTCTGTCTATAGATACGTTTGTATATTTTAAACTACGCATCGGATTTTAATACTATAACTAAAACAATAAAAAAGGAAGGAAATAAAATGAAAACTTTGAGAACCAAAGATCGTGTATGGAATAACAAATAAAAAATATAAATAGTAATTTGAATCCAGCTTACAGAAATATTTACTGTACGTTTTCCTAAAATGTTTAGAAAATACAGGAACACTGCGAAGCCGGGGTAGGTCCGCTGTTCTAAATAATTTCACTTTCCCTAGTGACATTGACATTAATGTCATTTTAACGTAACTTGTTCACTAACGGCTGGTTTCAATATTCTATCTATCGATGAATTTGGCTACTGGAGATAGAATTTTGACATATTTTGTATGGAACTTATGTCAAATAGATATCTTTAGTAGCCAAATTGATTGATAGATAGAATATTGAAACCGGCCGTAAGTCCACGTGCTGTTACGTTTAGTCTTAACTAAGTTAAGTGGGCTTTATCTCTTTCGATTTACTATACCTTTAAGTAAAAAATCAGCTAATCGGCTCGTAAATACTAACACTACCCGGTAACTTCTTCTGCCTAGCCTTTTCCCAAACTATGTTGGGGTCGGCTTCCAGTCTTACCGGATTTAGCTGAATATTTTACATGGAGCGACTGCCTATCTGACCTCCACAACCCATTTTACTGGGTAATACAGTATCCCATAGTAAGACTGGTTGTCAGAATTGTAATGACTTAACGACTGTCAAAGATCACCGTATGACAGTCGGGACCAACGGCTTAACGTGCTTTCCGAGGCAGGGAGGGGTCTCGGTATGTTTAGAAATGGTCACCCATCCACGGACCAACCGCGGCGAGCGCGGCTTTAACCTTTATTATCGGTCAAACCGTACGGCTTATACTTAGCCATGAGCCCCTCTAACACTACCCGGTAACTCTCAGAACATAAATAAGATTTGATGACCGGGGAATCTTGAACTATAATCTGCGCTATACGATGTTATGTTTCGTTTGAACTTAGAGAATAATCACCCTGAACGTAAAGTAGGAAAATCAAACCCTTAAAATAATTACAAAACAAAGTTTAACTAATCTTCAACTAATTTAAACAGCATATTTTTTGTTTAATAAAGATTACTAGCAATGTGGTTCGCACATTACTAGTAATCTCGTTAACCCCTCGTGCTAAGCTAAGATGCTTGTGTTACAACGTGGGTTCACGTCGGTAGTGTGGGTGCGGGTTCGAAACCGCAACCACATGATCGCAAGTCCGACGCCCTAGCCATTACGCTACCGCCGCTTTATATTGAATGTTAAACAGTAAAATAATGTAAACTGTTATGCAAAGGTGACCTCTTTCACTTCAGTAGGCATATGGTAATCGAAATTCCAAACTCAACAAACATATAAGTAGGTAAATGATAACAAATTAGGAATTTACGAATTGATTGAATGAAATAGAACGAAAGTATTTTACTTTAAATTTGTATGTTCGTGTAAGTATTTATGCTCTAACTATCCTTAATACAAGAAGTAAGAATTGTACGAAATCTGGTCAAGTGTAAGTCGGACTCTCATTTTCATAAAATCGTTGTTCGGAGATAAGCATTGCCATTCAATGTGGCAATGCAATTCAATGTGCCTTATAGGCACACTTCCAGTCGACAGCGATGTGAAAGAGTTTTATGATGCTATTTTATTTTTAATTATCATTTTTTAATTGAAGGGGTGTCATATAGTTAAGTTTGTAAATAATTATTATAATGTAATTGATATCAAAATAAACTATTAAATTTTGTACTCTATGTAGTTTTTAAATACTTCTGAGAAAGAAACAAGAAATAAATCTTTTTGGTTTTAATGATTCGTTTTTAATTTGCATAGCGGCCATTTTGAAATTCGCCAACTACGTTTTTCATTTGTGAGAATTCGAACTTTACACATTACCGTTTTAAAGATAATTGACGTTTTGAAAAATACAGCTGAATAATCTTATTTTCTTAATTAGTATTAATTAATATGATTATTAATGAATGGTATATTTTTGGAATTAATTTTCGTTCGGACTGCGATGTCTGATGTCGATCACGTATTAGCCGTAGATATCTGGAGCCATTATCCTAGATCCCTTTAACTCTCGTATTAATAGGTGGCACGTGATTTAAATTTTAACTTTTCTAATTACAGCTTTAATCTCTTTGTATGAATTTGAATAAAACCTACGTTTATAAACCTTAACGTCACAATAACATATCTCTTTAAATGTTCCTTCCAGCCAGTCAATTTTATTTTTCATTTCAAAGTTGCGTGGAAACCTATCTCAATACAAAGCTCAATCAATAAATAAAAATCAATTGCTGTTCGTTAGTCTCGCTAAAACTCAAGAACGGCTGAACCGGTTTAGCTGATTTTGATCTAGAAATGTTTGTGAAAGTCCAGGGAAGATTTAAAAGGTGTAAAACAGCAATTGATTTTTATACATAAATATATTTTTACTATTTACTTTTGACAGAATGAAGTCTGTCCGGGCAGCTAGTACATGATATAATCTAGTTATTTATTGTATTGCCTCAACCAGATGGTAGCTCTTATAAGCAGGATTACGTGAGTCACTGGTTTATTGTAAAAACGTATTAGTGTAATGTTCCCGCAAGACTAAAATATGAGCATTTAATTTTATTTTTGTGTATACAATCTTAGCTGTAGACGATATATCTACTTTCGCGTTTTCTTGCTCTCAGGATTAGAGAGAAAATATGATCAGCTCCGTTTTCTACTACACTTTTGAGTGAGTAGACAGGCGTAGCAATCGATATATCAGTGCTCTCTGGCCCAAAACCAGATTAAAAATTTCGATAAATATTCGGTTGAGAATTATCCTCACTTATTAATTTCTAGCTGCGCCCGGCGGTATTCCCCGCAGCTACCAGTTAACTTTATTTATTCTGTGTCAATCCAGGGTGTCACTACCTCCATACCTAATTTTATTCAAATTGGTTCAGCCGTTTGAGCGTGAACTTACGCAGTGTTTTTTCATAACTGCTTTGTTATTTTTTGTTAGTAATAGTCATAGTTTGTATCCTCAACAACTCAATCAAGCACATTTGTGTTAATAAAATCCATGGAAATGTAATGGATTGTATTTTTACTTTATGTAAGACATAATATACAAATGTTTGTTTCCCCAATAAAGAAGGTAAAATGACGAAAAAAACTTTCCTTGTTCCAGAAATAGTGGAAGAACAACAATGTCACGACAACGAGTTCCGGCTCACCTGTCGCGACCTCGACTCTCACATAGCAGTATTAGAGGCGTGGTACACCTCCGCAGAGGACTACCACCAGAACACCACCACCCACGAGAGCCTCCACATCAAAACTGAGAACGACTCAGAGTTAAACCGAGTCTTCGTATATTCTAGTCCAAAACACAACGGGGTTTACGAACCCTCTAATCATTCCATATTTGAAAATACAACAAACGTTAATAATAGTTTTGATTATAATGAGTTCGTCAATGATACGACCTTTTTTAATGATACGGTGGACTTGTCTGTGGATTTTGTGAATGTGACGGATTGTGGAGTGCCGGCGTTTGCGAGGAGTTATGCCAGTTGGCGGGAAGGTGATAAGAGGAGACGGCAGCAGTCGAGGGAAGCTTCTGTTAACCTTCGAGCGCCTGTTAGTTACCGGTAAGTAGATTAACTGTGAGTTTACTGAGGTATCATGTTGACGGCAGTTAACCGCAACTCAATTTTTTTTTTTAAACGACGCCCGCACTAACGAATTTAATCCTTGTGTCGCGGGGTTTCACAAACATTCAAATCACATGCACAAAGAACACATACATTATTAATTCATGGTATGTCTTATTGTTAAGTCATTAACTGTCATTGTCCCTTTAAAGTGTAAATTAGCGACAAATTAATATTTAAGAACATCTTAAAGTTAAGTTACGTCTGTTTTGTCATGGCTACTAGGTAATTTAGACACCAACACTATATTTATCATCTCCTGTAAACGACTTGTTTCCCACTTTTTCTTTGTTTTATTTTTCTGATATTTTTGGATGCAAGCGTCATGTTCACGGACGAACAAGCCATTTTTTGTGTTTTATATGAGGTGTAATTTCATGCAAAGCTGTTATTCTTTTTTACGACAAGATCAGATTATGATATGTAGATATTTTTAAATACAAAATAAATATAAACTGTTTGTTAAATTTACATCTCAAATACCCGTTGTGTATGCATCCGGTGCACCTGACGCGAAATTGTTTTCTGTCCAAGTTCTGCGCGGCCATTTGTAAGACGACGCAGGATATTATTATTTTCAGTTAAAAATTAAATAAATTACTCAGCTCTTCAAAGCCATAAAATACTGGTCGGCGAAGAGTTACGTTGCATTCTAAAAATACGTTATTTTAAAAGCTGTGTTATTTGTATTCGAAATAAAAGAAAAAAGTTTGCTAGTTTTAGAAATATCATCGAGAGTTACAAATAGATAATTTAATATTTCAAAATAAGAATGTAAGTCGTAGATTGGCCGTTAGCGCGGCCATTAAATTATCCAATTATCTTCTTGTATAGGTAACGAAATTATTAATGTAAACGGTAGTTTGACGTATATTTTAACAAGGCAAGCTTAAGTTGATCTTGAGATTAATTTTAGATCCATGTTACCTTGTTTAAATTTATAATGAATTAAGTGCCATATTATTATAATAACTTCCGTGAGACGAATTCATAATTATTTAAGGATTCAACGGTTTACTCACGCGCATTCTCGGGATCGCCCGACTAGTTCGACTCGCGACACCGCCGCCGCCGCGTCAGCTCATGATTAAGGACTCCTATTGAGTCTGAAACTAGTCGGGCGATCCCGAGAATGCGCGTGAGTAAACCGTTGAATCCTTAAATAATTATGAATTAAGTGCCTGTGTGAAAATATATTAATTGGCATGGAAACAAACAGCATTAAACTAGAAATCGAAAAAAATACTCTGTATTTTAGTAATTAGATAGTAGGTACCTAACTGGAGACAAAGTCCGTGCCGATATATGTAAATGCGGAAATAAATCCGAAAAATTATATTAAACAAATATTTTTTAGAAGATTTTACATATTTTGATACTTAATCCCTCCTTTTTTTTGTATTCCATCCCATTTACTCGCCTTATTCAGCTGCAAGTCATACAAAAGCATATGGACTTGCTTTGGATGGATATGAGGTACCTACCTGTAATATCTGACGTGTGTCCGTCGGGTCCGTCGTTCATTTGTTTTAGTGTTCATAACACGTAAAGATGTCAACGATTCGTTCCCATGGGAATGTGGAGCCGACGCCGACTGCGGCTGTACGCAGTGTTACATATAAGTAGGCTTAGAGAATATCAATGGGTGGCAAGTGGCTTGGGGATTAAGGTGTTGATCAAAGATTATGTATTTGACACCGCACGTAAGAAGTTATAGTTCTATGGCTTTATTTCAAAACGTTTATAAAGTGCTGTTGAACGCATTGACTTGTTATACATGAAATTCATACATAAGCGCTCTTATTGTTTAAGACTAGTTTTTGCTCGCGGCACTCGCGCGGGCCTCGATTATTGCAACAATAAAAAGGGCGAATCGGCGCAATTGGTAATACCTGATATTAGCGCGTTCAACCAAACAAACAAACAAACTCTTTAGCTTTATAATATTAGTAAGTATAGACAAGAATTAGAATTCTCTTCAAAAAACATATGCAATTACTTATTAGACTTGCTTTTTAAGACCAAGGCTTTTTACTGGTTTACTTTCGCATGAGTTATTTTAGTAATTTTAGTGTTGGTATTATTGTCTTATGCATACTATAATTATCTATTTGCTTGGTAACTTTAGTTTGTTGTTCTAACTTATTGCCAATGTATGTAACAAGCCAGGCGTACATTGTTTTGATGTACTGCTGCAGACCCAAAGACGACAGTAAGTCCTGAAAATTTATATTTAGAGTTTGGAACTTTAAAACTCTGGTGGTTTGGACAACTTTTATTGATTCTTTGACATGAATAGTGAAGTAATAAGTGAAGTATTGAAGGAATTTTTAACTGTAGTATGTTTTTTTATTAGTCTGAATTACCTATGCTTTCCTAATGTTAGATTTGAAATTTTACTTGGTTTATCGCCCTAAATATATATAATTGATGATGATCCAGTACTAGTCTTCTAATATAATATTCTATCATACAGCTAAGATACTTTAAAAAGTGTAGTTCAAAGGCTACGCTAATAACAATTCAATACTGGTATCATATCGACTCCGTATATTTCGACTCCGACACAATATATTTGCTATAGACGTTAACATGATACTTAATTAAATATATATATATATATATATATATTGCTCCTAATAAATGAAGCTCAAAATATACTAAATAATTTAGGTCAAACAGTAACTTTAACTAAACTAAATTACTAATTATGTGTTACCAATGCAGAAAATAGATTTAAATAAAAATGTGTTGCAATAGATACGAATCTTTATATCTCTTCCGTGAAACTAGTTTTTTCGTTCAGGTTTTCTTCATTCACGGTTTCTGTTTATATTAATTTGTTACTTAATTTGTATGCTTACACTACTTATTTATAAAACTATTTAGTAATGCTGTTTTTAAAATTGTGTTATTACTTATTTCATGTCTGTTTGATTCTTCCATCTTTCGATATACTTTTGTTTTTGGTGTTCAATAAAGAATTATAATTATTATTATACAGCATTAATTTAAAAGGAGTGCGTTTATTCAACTAGGTAATTAGGTGCATAAAACTAAACAACTTTTCCCAAGAAATTTTTATAGGTAGCAATCTTAAAATTAAAAATCATATTTTTATCCAAACAAGTCACGTGACCTGTCACTTTGCATGAAAAGTTCATTTTCCATTTTAAAATTTCGATCTATTTTCCATGAGGAAAGATGTTCAGTTTTATGCTCCTGATTACCTCGTTGAACATATGCACTCCTTTTAAATGAATCCTGTATTTTCCCGCAGTTCAGGTACTTATCTACTTGAAATTATTCAATAATACTGGTTGAAAAAAATAATCGGTGCTACAGGTTCACCGATAAACTAATTCAATTTCTCCATAATAGGTTTAGTATTTTAAACCGAACACTTCATTACAATCAATCGTATAACATAAACAAATTGAATGAGCGAGTAATTTAAACATGTATGTTTCAACTACAATCAAAATCAAACTTTATTTTTCGGCAGTTAAAGTCGAAAATAAATTGTCAGAATTAGGGTACACCTAACGGTAGATAAAGATAGCTATTTGTCAATTGATGCGTCTTTAAATGGTGATTTGAGTCAAGGGTTATCAATTATTTGGGGCACGATGCCCGATAACGGAAGGTAATTGATCTTGCAAAGAGCGCACGTGCTAACCCTAACGTACCTTCATAATACATATTGCAGTTTCACTAGGGTTGACACTATGTATTTATTTGTTAATTGTTTTACTGTGTGACTATTAAAAATTATTGGTTTGTACGAAAACGACATAAAAACCAGTCAACATAGTTTTACACTGAAGTACAGACGACACATTTCTTGTTTTGTATTGATAAGTTTTATATGTCTTATTTAGCATTGACCTTGCACTGACTTGCCTTACATTAGTTGATTATAGATTACAAATGAAAAACAATTGTAAATAGTATCGGCATAAAACAAAAAAAAAACAATCTTCACGGCTGCATGTTTTCTATTTTCAAAAATATTCTTTTTACGAAATTATTTGACAACTTTAAATGTCACATTCCTAGTTTTACTAGCGTGCTATAATTAGAAGAATCAAGAAGTTTTTTTCGTAGTTTTGAAATCTGAGAAACTGACGAACTATAAAATGGCAATAAATGTGGGGTATGTGGTCTCATAAATGCTTTCACTGTTAGTTGTAAATAAGGTGTTTATGGAGCTTTAACTTGGAGAACTGTTATGTTACTTCTGACTGTAATCTCATCCTCGCGACTTTTACTTTTATTGTGGTTCTAGCTTGCGATCTTGTTTAGTATAATGTCTTAGAGTAGTAGTAAAAAAAAGTTGCTGAAAGTAGGTCGGTAATATATCTTGATAAATAACTTGAAAAAAAATCTATCTCTATTCTTGTGAAGGAGTAAATAATTAATTAATCAAGTATGTTTTAAAATAAAAATATTCTTTAAAATATATTTATTAATGTTGCCTTTTCTAAAAGTAAACAAACAAATAACCTCTAACTTTGAATGCATAGGTACACTATACTATAATTTATGTCCATATATTTTGTGATCAAATATATACTATTTTCTATCATTGCAAGGTAAAACAATTCTTTAACACAATTAGATCATGAAATGTCACTGTAACGTTATTGATGAAGAATTCGTACAATTTGACAGCGGTATTCCAACAGACAGACGGACAGACACGGAAATGAACCGCACTGGTTTTACTGCCACTATTAAAAATAGAGAATTATGTTAGTTATGCTCATAGTTATTTGAAGATAGATACAAATAACTATTTTACTAGTCAGGTGATATCAGAGTAACTAACTGACTAAAAAATAAAAACAAAACTTGTTCTTTTTTAAACAGTTTATCATGGCTACCTAAGTGTAAGCCGTACCTACAGTTTGACCGATATTTATAAAGGCTAAGCCTATAAAGTCAGCTAAATCGGGTAAGACTGGAAGCCGACCCCAACATAGCTTGGGAAAAGGCGTGGCAGAAGAAGTTATTTTTTTATTTGTATATTATACAATTATGAGGTAATTACTTCTCTATTTGTCGAAATATTAAATAAGTATTGCTCCTAGTTAGCAAGTACAAAATTTTTAAGGAAATGGAGTACTTAATAAGTAATATGTGTTAATAAGTGTTGTGGTGGCCTAGCGGTTAAATGAACGGATTTTCGTTCACAAGGTTGCAGGTTTGAACCCACTGCAGGGAAGTATCAATGTGACTTTTTAAAGTTATATATACTTTCTTAATTATTCTAAGACATCATTGACAGGTGAAAGAAAACATCGTGAGGAGACCTGGATTTCAAAAATTGGAATCTGGAATCGCCAATCCGCATTGCACCAGCGTGATGATCAATGCTCATTCTTCTCTATATGAGAAGAGGCCTGTGCCCAGCAGTGGGACATTTATAGGCTGGTATGATGATTGTGTTTATATGTATGAATATACGAATTAATAATAACAATGAAGCCAGTTCGACTCGTGACACCGCCGCCGGCACGACAGCTCATGATTAAGGACTCCTATTGAGTCTGAAACTAGTCGGGCGATCCCGAGAATGCGCGTGAGTAAGCCGTTGAATCTTTAAATAAATAACAATGAACTTTACTATGAACAATTTACACGTATATCCGTTGGATAAGGCTCTGCCCTACTAATTGGGAATACAGGTAATACTCTATCTGCGGGGCAAGCCGCACCAATAAAATTATGTCGTGGCATTTTATCGAATCTGCTCTTCAAAATGTCTTAGTTCTAATGTTTTCTCTTCGGTTCTTACATGGCTGCCATGTTCAGCAGTCACGTGCAAGCTAGCCATGTTAGGGCCGAAGACAAAACGATATTTTGATGTGCAAGACTCGATAAAATAACACGACAATTTTATCGTGGCGCACATGCTAGTCCAGCTGGAAAGTCAAAAAGTGTATCTGCCGATATAGAGTATAATACTGTATTCCTAATTGTTAAGTTTTAACCCACTTGTACTCTTTCCTACACTATAAATTTATTTATAATGTGAGATACAGAATATTGCACGTAACAGGCCATTAATTAAAAAAAACCAGATATCATAAACTTATCGATCTTATAACGCTAACATATTACTTAAGTCTTAATAATGTGTTGAAAATAAGTATGTATACTTTACAATTAGGCCACAGATGTAGTAACGAAAGGGTAATAGCAACACATGTTACATATCAGCATTCTTAACTGGTACTAACATAGAGAAAGGTGTTGGCGAAATGTGTATAATTATTATTTGAAAGATTTCCTTGAAATTTTCTCACTCTGACACAAACTATATTATTAATTATCTGAAGTTAATAAAAAAAATGTTTAAATTTACATTTTACGTCCATTATTAATTAATAATCAGTTTTATTAAATATAAATGTCTGTCGCTTTGTTGTTGACTGTACCAGTACCTCCTTAGGGAACTTTGGTTTTGTTTGAAGTCGGCACTTGTTGGTATGGTTTTGGCCATACACGAAAGCCTCTTAGGACTTATCTGTGTGCTGGCGAGCCGTAAAAATATTAACGCAACACAAGCAACAGAATTAAAAATAAGAAAGGATACATACCCACTTACATTATAAAATACAATACTGTATAATACAATATAATGTTTTGTTAGTATTATTATTAAAGAATAAGATAACAGTTTTGGATAAAACAAGCTAACCGTAAGCTACCTTAAACAAAACCTTATATTCTTTCTATTAGTAAAAACAAAAATACTATTTTCATATAAGTTTTTTTTCTTAAAATTTGTTCTCATGAATGTCAAAATATCCACATAACGTTTACAAGTTTAGAACAATACTTCTTATGTTAAAAATATCTTTAAAAGCGTAAACATTATTCACCGAAATTCAAACAATTTAATCGTACACATTTTTATTTATACAAACACATTTATACGAAATATTTCTCTTACCATTTATCTTTTTGGATGTTTAAATGTTTATGGATGTTATTTGGAGCTTGCAGTTTGTTTATGTACCTTACAGAATTACGCGCGCAAATACACACATCAAAAGTGTCTAGGGATCAACATATAGTTTTGCAATAACTTTTCTCCTGATTGATATTAATTAAAATTTTCTTTAAGGATTCATCGAATAAAGTGTTTTCGTTTGTCACAGTAACGATAAACCAAGTCACCTTTGCATTAATAAAGAAATTTGCCATTTTCCTAATAAAGGGATTTTTGACATTTGAACCACTAACACAAAAGTTCGAAAAAAAGACTGAAATAACAGTTTTCTTTAAAATTTTATTGGGTAACTTAAACAATTAATAATCCGTGTTTCTACCGCGAACACTAACAACACAAGAACATCGGTTTGGCATACTCAAAATGAGTTCATCCAAATCACGCTGTGGAATGGCCGCCCATGTTCGTTGCAACAACAAAAAAAGGTCTTCTTGCGACTGGATACCCTCCATATTCGGCAGAGCTCTTCTCTGTAGCATATCCCATGCATGCTCAATCGGGTTCAAGTCTGGCGACTGAGCAGGCCAGGGCAGGACATTGATGTTAGCTGCGGCGAGAGTCTGTCTTACAACTCTTGCGGTGTGCGGTCGTGCATTATCATGCATTAACTGAAATAAGGGACCGATTTGCACTTGTAGAGGAACGATGACGTCTGATACAATCGTCTCAGCATAAATTTGAGCGTTGAGGTTGCTTCTGATCCAAATCAACTCAGTTCTTCCGCCGATCCAAATACCCGCCCATACCATGATGGTTCCACCACTATAAGGATGAACTTCCTGGCAGGATTTTAATCGCTGTTGGCGTCCAGGGGTTCTCCAGTGTCGTATACGTCTTGTATCCGGTCTCATACCAAAACGAGACTCATCAGAAAAGCACACGAAACGCCATTGTTCTTCTGCCCAATTTCTGTGTTCAAGAGCCCATTGATATCGAATCCTACGATTGTGCATTGCTATAGGTGGTACCCGTAGCGGTCCTCGGGAATGAAGGTTCACTTCATGCAAGCGGTTTCTGACTGTTTGGTCGCTAATTAAGTTCCCTGAAGAGTGATGAAGCCTCACGGCTAACATCATGGCGGTTATTGTTGGAGCTCTTCGAGTTAAGATTTGAATGTATCGGTCTTGTCTCCGTGTGGTGCAGCGATACCGTCCTCCATGGCGCTCAGCCACGGTACCAGTGCTTCGGTAACGTGTCCAAAGTCGACTGATAACACTCTGACTTGTATTCAGAGCTAAAGCCACAGTACGTTGCCGGGAACCAGCTTCTATCATTCCCACGGCTCTGAGCATTTCTTCCCTGCTTAAATGACGTCGCCGCTCCATAATAACGTTGGTTTTAATCAGTAGTAGGGAAACAGTAGCACTAATAATGTCTTCAATGCGTTGTATGTTTTTATAGGGAAAATATTGACAGCTGATTTTCA
Organism: Plusia festucae; assembly: GCA_950381575.1. Taxonomy (NCBI): domain Eukaryota; kingdom Metazoa; phylum Arthropoda; class Insecta; order Lepidoptera; family Noctuidae; genus Plusia; species Plusia festucae. The sequence goes on from OX494434.1 coordinate 12,901,218, forward strand.
TCTTTTACTCGAATTTGATTCACAGTTCCTGATTCGAATTATGAAATGCACCAAAAAGGATCCATATAAATTTATAAAATCATAAATTTATTACAAAGCCACATCTCAATCTCAAGAAATCCGCATAAAAATGCTTGATCCCTAGACACTTTTGATGTGTGTATTTGTAAGTAGATTCAAATTAAGACCTTGTATTTCATTTCTTTTTTAAGTACAGCGTTTTACAGTATTGTGTGCTTTGTTTAAAAAAGTTTTGCCTTTTGCATATTATGCCCCTTTTGCAATACTTGAAAAAATATTAGCAAAAAAAAACTTACCTAAACAGAAATTTATGATTTTTTTTAAACCCAGACAAGCTAACTCTTATTTATAAAATTATATGGGCCTATATATGTCCCACCGCTGGGCACAGGCCTCTTCTCATATAGAGAACGAACGAGCATTTATCAACACTTATTTAACTCTACTATAATTAAATTTTAAGGATATGAACTTATCAAATTCTAGCCGTCTTCTCAACAAATCTCAATCAGAATATTGAAACAGACAGCAAGAAAAGTGAAATTAGGGTACCAGAGATCAAATACTGTAGCAGTAATTATCTACCGTTTAATCTTTCACTACGTTTATTCTCGCGTAATTTAGCTAATTGGCTACGTGGGGCAAGAAAGGCGAAAGGTACCGAGTGATTTAAGAACGTTCGTAATTGTGGATCTATTTTGAGGGTTAATGAGTAATTTAGGGGTAGCGGTAGCTGGTTAATTCTTTTGTTTCGTAAATGCATCCGATCTGTGATTGACTCTTTTTTTGTTATCGTTATTTGAAGTTCGGAAACTCTTGACGCACTAGATTCCAAGTGTTTCGTCTACAAGGGCATATTAGTATAGTAGTAGTAATTTGTAGGACTTCTTACACATAATTATCTGCCTTGCCTTTTCCCAAACTATGATGGGGTCGGCTTCCAGTCTTACCACTGGATTTAGCTGAATATCATATTATACATAGCTGTTTCCCGCTGCTCCTCCCGCGGTCTAAATTTTTTTTTAATATTTATGATGTAAGCTATCCCATCTTCCAAATTGGATCAAACTGCACACGGTGTGCAAATTTGATTAAAATAGGTTCAGTAGTTTCGGAGTTCATCCCAGACAAACGTCGTGACACTGGAATTATATATAATAGATAAAGCGACCTCCACAACCCATTTAACTGGTTTAGTCCATTGACAAAAAGCTCATGACGTGTATCTGTCCACGAAGATTTTAACATGACGTCACTAAATACGGCGTGTCTATTAAAGTTCACTCACAGACATAACTAATAGTTACAAACATAGCGTGGTTAAGTTTATTAATATAACTGTGGCAACACACGGTTGTGTAGTATGTGCTGTCCTGCTATTCATTAAAATAAAAATTGAACATACGTGTGGTAAGCAAAATAATTTTAAGCGGCGGTAGCCTAATGTCTAGGGTATCGGACTTGCGATCATTTGGTCGCGGGTTCAAATCCCACCCATTGCACTCTAAACCCACTCGTAACACAAGCATATTATGTTGGTGTTGATGTTAAGCTCAATAAATATTTAGCTTAACAAATGTAATTGTAATGAGCGACAGTGCGACCCATATTATTAGAACCTAAGCTTTTAAAAAAAGAAAAAAAAAAAACAGAAACTTATTTTTGTACCAAACCGAATCATTTGATAGCTGATTTCGGTACATTGTCTCTCAATTGTCGCAGTTTCTACTCTTCCTCCTCGTAAGAATATTGTTGATCTGAATGGTTTCCCAAATTGCTATTAAACAATGATGGCGTCTCTATGTCTGCGTACACTATAAAAGTATTCATTCCCAAGCGAGACAATTAAAACAATTTCTTTGACTGCAATAAAGAGACATAAACACAACAATTTTAATTGAACGGAAACAGCAATTAACTTAACAAATCTATGAAGCTAGAAGCAATATACGATGGTAAATTAATTTGCTGGCCCGTTCAAAATAATGTAAAGTATTTTTCGTTAAAACGTAGCTTTACAAAGCCCGCTACGAATTCCTTCGATACAAACATTCTTTTGGACGATAGAACCAATTTAGATGTTCAACTGGTCTTTTGGGAGTTAATGGGAGTTTTAGCACCAATTTTTAGTTTTTATTTTTATAAATCGATAGTTAGGTCAAATCCAATAGGCATGTTGACTTGGTAAAGAAGCGTAATTCTATTTAGTCCGTCAGTTAGGTAATAAAAAAATGTTACTCCCATATTTTTTTTTTTATCATATTAACAAATAATGACTTAGTTAAAACGCATAAAAGCTGGGGAGTGGGGCTCACTACGTCATGGCTCGGTATAAATTTTACCAAGGCGTGATGTCATGTGACATTTCAACTCAATATGTAAACGTGAATTTTTGAACACGTGAAAAATGAAAAATTACGTGTCCAATACTTTTCAATAATCTACCTGATAGACGAAAAAAAAACTTAGTTTACATGCCTATTATTCGGCTAACTTATCGAGCCGGACCATATGGTGACTATGGCCAAATGTTTTTGTTAGATGCTCGCATTGACAGGACGAATTACATTATCTTGGAATTAAGTTACTGAAAACTAAACATGAATTACTTGAGAACTAGAGTCATCTGTTGTACCAAAAGAAATACCAATTATTCGTTAATCAAATCAGTTCATAGAAAAATAAGGACTAGTACCTAACTCTGCATAGAAATTGCAAAAAGGTTTTAAACAAAAGGATTTCTAACACGTTTTGTTGCTATGGTAAAATTGCATGCAAAATTGCCAAAAACACTCCGGGCTCTCGGTCATTACCCTGCTTACATTGCTGTTATATCCGTCGTAAGGTCACAGGATAACCGGAATTAGGTCGAGCACAACCGGATTTGTATCCGTGTCAATAGGCTAATTGTCCCACCTTCATGTACACGACTGCTATTAATTAATTAAGGAACCTTTGTTTTGTTTTTTGGATCTGTTGCGGGTTAGTCATCAGTTATTTTGTTTTACAAAATGCTGTTTGCTTTCGTTTCGCTTTAGAAAAATTGATATTGTTCGTGTTAGCTCTGAAAACGTGAACAGGAAGTTAAAAAACAAACCAAACATTTAAGTAAGCAGGCATGCCATGGTTAATTTGTCCTATAAAAAAGTTATCTATACTAATATTACAAACATTTGATTGTTTGTTTGCATTTAATAGGCTCTGAAACTACTGGAGCGATTTCAAAAATTCTTTCTCTATTAGAATTAAATGATACGTTATTCTTGAGTAACGTAGGCGTAACGTATTTTTTACCAGAACAAAAATAGGGACCGCAGGCAGAGCCGCGAGCAACAGCTAGTATATTATATAATTTATACGTTAGTACGCTATAGAAACAAGTCAACTAAACTCATCACCATTAACATTCCTCCTTCCTGAATCGTTATCCCAAATAAATAAAATAAACTAACAAATATAAAATTATGTCAAAATTTATCCAAATCGCTATCGACTAGAATTGAATACTTTTAATTGCGTTCTGAAGAACGTTAACATTTAAGAATGTTATCGTGCTCCCAAGAACATTTATATTTTATCCTATTTTCATTGATGAATAAATGTACCAAAGAATAACGAAAGTTTTTATCGAGCAATTTAAAACAAAGGCTCTTTAGATATTGCTACAAATCTGAAGCGGTATTACATTCCATCATTGATGTGTACTAGGGATGTCACGTATTTTATATTTATATTTTATTGAATTTCAAATAGTTTGCTTTAGGAGACGTATCTAAATTTTAACATTCGAAAATACCTGCCTTTTGTCTTAGTTACCACGTACACGGAAAAGCTGTTTACAAATTGTATTAAATAGTTATTTAATACAATTTGAAAAAATATAAACGTATGCGATTCGCTATTATAGTTACTACAATTAGTGTAAATTGAATCATTCTTCAAATACATTTTTGCTATCTACTTAGCATTATATTTTGCCACCACCATCTCAACCAAAGTACATGATAAAAATCTTAATTTTTGACAGCCCTGACCATAAACTAAGATTACAGTAATTACAGTCACAAGAACGCGTGTTGTCTTATTCCAATTGAGTGTAATTGTTGGAATCGCCCAGATTGTTATGACTCTCTTAATGGAAGCTTTCTTACTTAAGATGAAGTTACATCATCATAAGTGCCCAAGTTAATATTATAATCAAGATTTTTGTACGGGATGTATTTTAAACAAGCGGCGGTAGCCTAATGGTTAGGGCGTCGGATTTGCGATTATATGCTCGTGGGTTCGAGTCCCTCCCATTAAACTACCGACGTGAACTAACTCGTAACACAAGCAATTTAGCTTAGCACGAGGGGTTAGTAAAATACTAGTAATATACTAGTATGAAACACACACCTAGTAAGCTTTTAAAAAAAGAAAAGATAACATTTTGAGGATTTTTCGATGTTAGGCAAAGAGCTAGGTGAATATTTAGTTTATTATTTGTCCCGGCTTGGCCTTTAGTTAATGTACTTACTTTTAATTTGGCTTTATCATATTTTCTGAAACTGCATGTTAAATGGCAAGACATTGTATTACACATTTTCATCAGTACCATAATTCAAGCCCGGAGCTCGATGATTTAGATTATAGTTTTTAAACAGGTTTTCTGTATTCTTCGCTGAAGGATAACTTATTTTAGTAAGCCTTTTAATCTTATGACTTAAAAACGCACAAGCAAGAACTTTAGCTAACTTGAATTTAAGTGCATCTTAAAACAGTTCTTTGTCCTTTAAAACCCTAAAACTCTTTTACTTCCTTATTAAGCCCATCCATCGTCACACGCATTCCGGTATAATGTGAACTCGTAAAATATTTACGTTTTATGATCTTTTTGCTCATGTTCTATCAACTTTTTTATTTTCGGTGACTTTTACGATTGCCGAGCCCTCTGAGCCGCTATTAGTATACCTGAGGGAACGTCGCGTACGCTCAACCACAACAACAACTTCATTTAACAAACGAGTAACGAAAATCAATCTTACTGCATTGACATAAAAGTGCTTTTAACGTCACAATGGTATCGTTCATGTATTGTGTGGTCGACTGTTATAATGCGGGTGTTTTAGATAGTGCGTTAATTAAAGATGGATGAAATAATGTATGACTGAAACAAAATTATTAGTTTGCCTTTTTTCAGGTATCTTTATTACTTGGGTGGAGAAGTATTTTAATACGTTTGGTCATTAAATATAGGATAAGTATTATGTATTGCACGCGTCTAAAATACAGGGTAAAAATAATCCTCATTTTTTACGACAAATCTGTCTTACGCATACAAAAAAAAAACAAGAATGATTCCTTAAAAACATTCCAAACTGGTAATAATCTATAGTCAAGCATAATATAGTTATCAAAGAGGTCCTCGAAATTACGTTAACAGAACAATTACTATTAATCACTTTTGACATTTTTAATTTAACTATGAAGCTCTTGTTCCCATCATCAAAGTCATGGATTTGACATCCCTATTACGCAATCTACCAAAACAATATACAGTTTACAAAGCAACCTTAACCCTATGCGAATAAGATTAAATTTACAATAAGGGGATAGCATCTATTTCACGGACAAAAGCGAGTCAAATTTTAAACAAATCGTCTCCGTCACAACATTTTGACAGCTGACGTTTAACTACCGCATCGTATTGTTTGGAATACATTGCTGTTTTTTAGTGAAAAACTTATTTTGAATATCATGTTAGTGTTCAATGGAATGAAAAATGGTAAGCAGGAGTTGAATATCGTAGCTGTTGCTTAGTACATAAATAGTATTTTTCTACGTTTGATTTATGTAAGGGAGTAATATGATAGGAGTTACTTATGTGTGTTTAGCGGTGTTTTAAGGGCCCATTGGGCATTGAATCGTAATTAGTGGATGTTATTTCTATAATGCACATCCATTTTAATGGGCAGGTTGGGCTTTTGATGTTCTTTCTAATGAAGGGCTTGAGATAGTTGCGTTTGATGAATGAGTTCTTATTACGCAAGCGCTTTAACGATTGCTGGAAGTGGGTTTAATATTATATTTAAATAAGAACTTGGTATCTATGACTATGCCATTGAATATGACGGTGAAAATAAGTTTCTACTAGTCAAACAGGTGAAATTAATCTCAACTTATGTGAATACACATTACGATTGCATTCATATATTTTTCCTGTGTAATTATAACATTTATAAACTTCAATTCTTATAAAATATAATGTATAATTCTTGCTTTAAGTTTGGTACCTAGAACTAGAGAGGCAAATTTGGTGTCCTCTTTTATATTAGGATCTTTAGCTGTATGACGTCATTTGTGATTATACAAAGGTCTATACAGTCATTCACGTATATTTACTAAAATATAAGTATAATATAAAAATATCGTCATCATATATTCTACTCCCCGTTGAGAAAAACTATTTTATCTCGTCCCATGCGGCGAGAATATCAAATCCAATTCTTAACTAACTTATTAATATTATTAACAAAATAATCTTCCCACGTAATAAAAAACAAAACATCGGCAATACGTAGTAAATCGATACTTAACTGTATCGATTACAGATTAGTCGTCACGACTTCTGTCCCGTTACGAGATCAATAGTTACGGAAATCCAATCGATATGCTTATCGATAAAAACTTAATCAGTTTATTATGAGTAGACCGCCTAGTTGAGAAGTAAAATAACACAGGAGTAAAATGTTTTTTTTATAATCAAGTATAAATTAGTTCTGTAAAAAATATGTTTTAGTTACTTAGTAAGCGAATCTTGTAGCATCAGATTTTGTAAAAAGAAAATATAATTTTTAGACTCCTCCATATGAATACTATATGGCTATATAGTATTCATAAACCTATATATTTTCCCTCCCCACGGCGTTAATCAAATAACTTATTTTTTGTGGTCTAGAAAGTAGCGTACGTGTTAATCCAGGGTGTCTAAATTGATTAAGCTGTTTAAGCGTGAAGAAGTACCAAACATACAAATTAAATACACACTCACAAAACTTCGCATTTATAATATTAGTGAGATGAGATACTTAATACCTTAAAGTGTGTAACATTTCATAATACCGTCACTGGACCATAACCATAAAATTCTCAAATAATATTATGACCCTTCAATCGTATCGCGCTCCTCGCCTATTTTTGCGCCTAATATAGGCAGAATTACGGCTTTTAGCTTCAAATCACAAGTGAGTCAATCACTCAGTACGTATAAGGCAATGAATGCATTTGTAAATCAAGCTGACATTTCTCATTGCTGTATTGAATTTCGAAATGTCGATACATCAAAAGGGGTCAGTCTATTCTTGATAATTCAAACATAATTAAAATAGATCCTTTGACTAAGTACTATTATTTAGGCCTATTCATTCTTCCTCATAATCTACAGTACCTTTAAGTATATTTTTTTCAAAATTAATTCAAGGTAGGTATCATTACAATATATCATTTATTTTTTTGTTAACTCGAACCGGGCAACTCTATCGAAAATGTACATATTATGTATAAGGCCTTATTTATTTACATTTTCGATAAAGTTGCCCGGTTTGAGTAAACAAAATAACATAACAATGTATATAGTTTTGGATTTAGATATGGTTGTGGGTATAGTCTATTGTTTTACTGTAATTTGTTTGTTAGTTTCTGCTCAAAATTGTTTTTCATCCACGTGTAATTCAACGTGATGTTGAGGAATTAACGTCGTTGACGGTTCAACATTTATGAAAGTTTAATGTAAAAAAGTAATCTCTTAAAACTTAAGAAACCTAACTTAAGAAGATAGTTTATACAAAATATAAGCATAATATTATGTACACAGAGAAATGATAGGTTTAATCCATTCACACGTTTCTAAACTCCGTATTGTGACTGTCGTCGGTCCGGTCAACTCAATTACTCGGATAAGCCATTCTCGATAATACGTTGTACAAACATACACATACAGCTATATAACTATAAGGGCTGAAGCAGACGATACCTAAAAAACATATCAAAGTATTTGCATTGAAATCAATAATTTGCTGCTTAAATTCGCGTCAAAATTGTGCTTTGTGAGCTTAAAAGCTTTATCCATTTCATCTTTCTCATCCATTCAAGGTTACGATTTTGTGAATGTTGGTGATGGCAAAGATAACCATACAAAGGGGGTAAACGAAACGTTTAAAATGGAGGCATTTAGAATTTTAAAAAAGAATACTGCACGTTCGGCTTTTGTTCAACGCTCCATTCTGTGAGTGTGGACCCGACACTATAATAATGTGCTTTCTATCAGGAATAATTATTCTGCTATTAGATAACAAAAATGTTACGTGCATATATAAATAATCTCGAGTATTTGCTTCATTAAATAAATCATAGAATATGGAACAAAATTGTAGTGTAGGGTTTAATTGCTTCTCTGCTTTGAAAATTTGCGAAGATGCGATCGTTGAATGGCGCCTTGGGTTCCCAAACGGAGTTCTGCATATTTCCAAGTCGAATAACTTTTTTCTAACAGGAGCTACAGAATTTTCATCATAAAAACTATATATAATGTATGTATTAGTCTGCCCGTGTTGAAACGTCGGGAATTAAAATCATGATAATAGAACCGTTTAAAAGTAGTTTTATTTGAATATATACGTATTTTTAAAGATCTTTCGAATGGTAATATTGTAGTCGCAATCTACTACAAGGGTACGGGTTCCATACAAAATTACTCATTATTCTTTAATGCTTGTGTGTTTTCAGCCTAAGAAGCAAGCAAACAGTAAATGTCCATTTGGTTAGTGAGATTGGTTCAAGACTTAACTTAAGGGCCGTTTATATTCATTTATCTAAATGAAAGTTAATCCATTAGGTTTTGTCAGCAACTATAATGGATGTTTAACTTTGGATTGAGTTTATAAGTCCACTATCTTAATAAATACCAAAAAGTAAAAAACGGTTTATTCTTTTTTAGTATTGTACGTATGTAACCCCAGCAACATTGACGAGGATTGAGGCAAAGGTATTTAGTCTTCTAAATTCGAATTTACAACAAATACAATCGAACAGGCCTTTTTGCACATGGAACACATTAATGTCGACAATAACAAACTACATAATATACTTATGAACGTACAATATGTACGTAAGCATGTTTGTTTCCCTACATATTTATTGTTCCTTCAGTTAGTATAAAAACGGCACAAACTGCTCATTCGGGCATTAGAACGATACAAAAATACATGACACCACTATTAACCTGTTGATTTAATGAAAGAAGAACGAACTATTTTTGTTGATCCGGTCATACGAAAACAAAACAATCTCAGAAGTGTCGATTCGAATGAAAATAGTTTGAATTTAAATTTGGAGCGAAGGGGTTATTTTGAGTTCGACGTTTGAAAGCGTTGAATGCACTCTGGTGGCCAATTGACTAAAGAGGTTGTATGTATATGTATTTGTATTAATATATTTATTTTAGTCTTAAATTCCAAAATGGTGTTTACTCATGTGTTGACTAATATTCTTTCAAAGTTGAAATAATTTTTTATTAGTCGCCAACAAAAAATGCACATTACATGCTATAAAAAACTATTTTATAGTTTCTTGTGCTACCTTTATTGCAGGAAACGGCATGAAGCATCCAACAACAATAAGAAAATAAAATTATATTCTATTTATGGACCTTGTGCCCAAACCTCAATGGTAACATTGATATCCATAATATCCTTTGAAATATCAATCGACGGTTCTGTCTGGGCTGCTCAATACGTCCGTTCAATTGTGGATTTCATTCAATATTTTCAAGTGATAGCAGCTGTTTTCAAATGCACCTTATATTCGTAGACATAAAGATCATTTTAGATTATATTCAAACTGTAAAAGTAATTTGGAGATACCAGTCTACCAACATTATTTTTGCAGTCCCAAAACTCCATGACATCTCGTATTCCATCGAGGTAAGATTCAAAGTGGCTTAGCAAGTAATAGAATTGATAGAATTTAAAAATTGGGGGATGACGCTTCTTATTGTTAGACTTTCCAAAAGACCGTTCCAGCGAGAGCTTGGTATTGAAAACGATATTTTTAATCTGTAATATTTTCTTTACATTTATCCAAGAAATGTTGAACAAGCCTCGTTAAGGTACTTAGAGTTCTTTGGCGTGGACAAAAGGTTGAAAATGTTTTGCAAAAGAGAAAGTGTAATAATAATTTATCATATAACATGAAACAGGGAAATTTAAAAGCATTTTCATGCCTCCTCGTCTTTCTAAACACTCAAGGCTTGCTCGGACTAAAACAATAAAAATAAGTCGGTAAAAGGAAAATTTTGTGTAAACCACGTACCTAATATTTAAGGTGTAAGCCAAGATATGACAAAAAGGTGTTTATTTTTAAGAAAACCATTTAATAAACTAAATAATTAAACGCAACTAGAGTCGTTTTACGTTGCGAAAGTACCTGAAAAGGTCAACCTAAAACAAATATTTTTTACCAATTGTAAATAGATTTTGGACTAACATAATCTTAAAAAACTATATAAGTATGATGTTTCACCCTATTATAATGAAAAGAGGTACCTACATTAAGAGTTATGAAACAAAAAATATTGTAACTGTAAGCTTATCTTAAATAACATAAAATCTTATAACCAGTGGGATCAATATTGGGAATATTCGAAAAAATGGCTTTTGCAATAAATGTTAACGGGTTTGGGAAGCATTTTGGCCTAATAGACCCTACGGCTATTGCCCACAGATGTTCGTATGAAAACTGTTGGCTTGGCCTGTGTATGAAAATAAAAGGGAAATTGGCCTTACATAATTTTATTGGGTTTTCTTTATTTTAACCTACATATGACATATGGCTTAGGCTGACAGTACGTTAATGTTCTGCAGATTTCGTGTATCTAAAGTTACTTTTTTTGTTCACGGGTTGAAAATCCGTAATCACTTCAACTCTCGTCGAGGGCATGAAGAAAGGAGATGTCGGACGAGCTCAGTACTGAATGTCGAATTAACCTTCGTCGATGAACGGTTCGTCGAAAACACCCTTCGTCCGTAGACGGTTCTACAAATTACACTTCACCGACGTACTGTTCTCCGCAAACACCCTTCGTCCGTATTCGGTTCTACTAATTACACTTCACCAATGTACTGTTCGCTAATTCTCGCTATTCCTCAACAGTCTCTTGAGTGAAACAATCTTTGGATTTTTGAACGGTTCGACTATGATATCCTGCATCCATGGTCGCTTATAGGATGGTAATTTATCGAAAAATGATTGTGAAAAAAAAAAGGATCAATAAAACAAACCCCCGATCAAAAACCCCCGATATAAAAGCACCCCAGTCCCGTCCTTGCCTTTGCCGAAGCCGCGGGATCATCGAAGCATGCTCGATGCGGCTTCGACGGGTATGAGATGTTCCTGGTGAGACAATGAGACTGGTCGGAACAAAAGCTAGCTTAGCAGTTTCTTTTTTTTCAGCTGATCGATTGTGATAACTTTATTCATTTTTCTTCTTTTCGTGATGATAGCAGAAATATGCAGCATTATTGGCGAGTTTTAATTTGTCCTTAATATGCAGTTGTATGGACGCTTTTTTCACTTGAATTTTTTTTATTATGTTTTCGTCATGACTGTTAGCCTCTTTCATATTCCGGGATAAATAAACTGGTAGTACAGTTGCATTTCTTCTTACTTAGCTTTGTTTAAGACTTTTATTTTTGAGTTTACTTTTAGTTAGAAGACAGCGAAGGATGGAAATTTGGTGAAACGGTACAAAAAAGATAAAGTTTATAGCTTGATACAAAGTGCTACATGGTTACATCCCCTCCATTATTTGGTGGGCAGATGTTCAAACAGCAAACGTTGATTGCATCGGCAGAGAGCCAACACATCGTCACGTAACGATTTGGGTTCATGGTTAGTACTAATTTTAAGTGCATTGCTCCATTCATGACGACCTCTACAGATATATTCAATGTATAACCAGCAGTGGTTGTTAACAATATTTTTGTTGTATCTTATTAATACAGTTATTGCAGTTTGGTTCATTGGTGGTGGGATTTATTTGCTTGTTATTTGATTTTATGAGTTTGTATTCAAGTGGTATTTAAAGCGAACATTTTGTAGCATTGTTTAATTTACTACCATGAATAAATTCTTGTAGTGGTATTTAAAATTGTTGATGAGCAGCTTAAAAAAAACAAATTAACAAGAAACATTTTTTTGTGGTCCCGTAGTAAAACCGAGCGCAGGCTTTGACGGCTTCACCAGGCTTTTTAGGTTGAAGGCTACACACGAGACATTTAAATTTCTAGTATAGTCTTCTATTGTTCCCGTGAACTACCTCCTAAAAGCTTGTCGACTGTGGACATTCTTTGGCCCCAATATCAGTTTCTTAAATATACCTAATCGACCTATTATCTTTTTTACCAACCATATTCGACTCCCTTTTATATTTAGGAATTTGCTATTGTTTTTACTACCATGTTCAAACAATAAACACAATTCAACATGTTTCCTGCCTAGACTTCGTGGTACCTACACAAGGGAGCATTACACAATTACAACATTCTCTATGCAATATGGTCTATGGCTAGGTTTGACACGTCAGGTCTATACGACCGCAGCTTTGCGGTTTGATCGCCGATGCTCTGCTTGCGTAAATATCAGTGCAGACAATTTCTTATGTGGTTGGATATAGGTTTTCTTGTATTTAATTGAAGTGAGGCAATAAGTAGGTGCTTCGTTTAGGCTTTTGACTATCTTTTTGTTAAATACAATTATGGGATTGTTTTTATTGTAATCTTCCAAGAGTTACTCCAACTATTCAGAAAGCCATGCGACTAGACTCACTGATATCAAAGAGACATAAGTACATAATATTACACTGGTAAGACGTTAGTAAGGTTTCCGCAGGAGTAACTGGGTCTTTATAATAACTGGGGTTATATTCAGTACGTTGACCCTTGTAATAGGGTTGTGGGCTCATTAAGAACATCGAATAGAGAAAGTACTTGACGAATGACATTGAGATGTAAGAATTAGGTATGCATTTTAATAATTTGCAACTTTAATTACGTTTTCAGGTCTTCCTTACTTCTCGTATGTTTCAATACGCTTGTGCGTAATATTTTTGTATGTAGTCATAGTTTCGTAGATTCCTCTTTTTTGAACATTTTCGAATGACATATATTTTTCTTAACATCTATATATTAATACGTGATGACAAAACTTTGGACCCCTTTTTACGAAAATTGCGCGGACGCAGGAGCATAAAATTTGGCACACTTATAGTTTATGTGTAGGAGAAGTGGAGAACGCTAATATTTTTCAATAATAATGCTTATAAAGTACATTAAATCAATAAATAAAACATTACCCACACTACCATGCATTTCACACACACATGTTTGTTTTGTTTTTCATTGACTGCTTACTGACATTGACATAAATAAGTGGTTTAAGTTTTTATATATCCGAATATAACGGCCAAGGACATTTAGCAAACGATAAAAGAGGTTTTACAAAAAACATTGTTTGCAGAGAAGTTTGCAATATGCGATAAAATATGCTCTAAATGGATATGTATTTTCTCTTATAGCATGTTTTCTTTTAATAAACATTTTTTAAATAGATATTCTTTATTTTACTTCCTTTTAATTTCATATAATTTGTTCAAAAAATAAATTGGCAAATAACAGTCTTGGTCAAATGTGTGGTTATAGTAGTTTAGTTTTCGACAGTAGAACCTTAATAATGTTTGAATATTATATTTTAATAATGTATATTAAGTCACTCACAATTTAAATTTATATTATAAGGTCGAATTTCGACCATTGGGCGACCACTAGTACTTGGAAATTCATGACGAAGTGATATTTTTTCAATTTACTTGACTCTGTCAGGATGAAAATACAGGATTATTTTTATGGAGTACGTTTATTCAACGAGGTAATCAGGTGCATAAAACTGAACAACTTTTTGACCTATTTTTCTTATTGATTTCGACCTATTTTCCTTGGGGAAAGTTGTTCAGTTATATGCACCCTGATTACCTCGTTAATTAAACGCACTCCATAAAAAATAATTCTGAATAAATTCGAGGAAGGATAAACTTTATCGAAAGAAGCATGTTTGTGATAATCAATGATATTGTTATATTCCGTACCAAGTCGTTTCAATCTTAGTTTAGTAGTAGGGTTCAACTACAGAATTACGATGAATCACTATAGTGGATGGTTGGCACACGATGCGGCCAGGTCAGTTACAGTGCGGCGCCAACAAGTACTTTGTTTTAGCACTGATGTATTATTGAAGAAGTGATGATTGAAAGATTAATTCTAATGTAAGTACTACAAGAACCTAGGCAAAAAGGCCTTTTAATTCTACGTACAAAAATATTTGATGAAATTTTCTATTTGGTCGGGTTTTGTTATTTCATCATCATCATCGTATCAGCCCAGAATGCACTGCTGATTATAATTATACCTCCTTTTTGCAGCCTTTTTTATTTGACTGCCAGTTAGGTACTTATGTATTTATTTATAATGTATGTTCTCCAAACAAAACAGAACATAAAAACTTTGTTTTGCTACCTAAACACTTCATTTTGTTTTGCTGAAAAACATTTAAAATATTCAATTTTACATTCGACTACAGCACTAGAAACATTCCTGGCAAATGAGATGTCTGTTCCAAAATGTACGAATATATTCGCTTTATACCCATTGTGTAGGTATTTCTTTTGTTGAAAATACAGGGCTTGTGTATATTCAAGTTATTCAGAAGATGCCTATAGCATGAAATTACTTCAAGGTATAAAAAACGTATGGCACTTGGGGACTGCCGCGGTAAAGCTATTGCATAGCATTTTTTATCAGCTTAAGCAATTATATTTTTTTATTTTTTTTATTAATGCAGTATTTTTTACTCTGATATTAATTCAAGTTTTTTCTTTGATATTAATACCTATGTACTTTCTAACAAACAGCTGCTTACGTATTCGTCCGATTTCGGAGCAGATCGTCTCGATCCGTGCGAGCTTCGTACAGTCGTACCATACGAACGCTCGGCCGAGCTACATGGTAGGCGGAGTGGGGGGTGTTAGGATTCATTTTCGTTACGGAATTTCTTGATTCGGTCGCCGCGCTCAAAGCCCGCGACAAAAGATATGCAATAGCTTAAAAACAAATATAAAGCCACTATAAAAGCGTACTGAACGCTCAATAAGAACCACACAATCGATTTTCAAAACTATATCAGCGGTCCACAACCAATATCCGATTGGAATCGAGTATTCATCGATATTGTACAGTATCGATATAAGAACTCGAGCAGTAAATTTACATGTAGAAATCACTGACAGCTTTCTATTCCGAATGATTTACTAATAAATATTCGATACTTTTCATCGATATGCACTGGTGATTTTTATGGGTAAATAAGTAAATAAATCTCGTAGGATTGTTTTCAAAGCTCTCGCTTGTTACGTTGGAGTTGAGCCAATTGAATGAATTTTATATGTTGACACTATGTATACCAATATAGTGATGCGAAAATATGGACCGGTCAGATTTTTGTGGTTTCGTTCTATATTTGAATGTTGCATGAATATCGTTATTCATTTATTTATTTTTATGTTGTGTGACGTTTAACAGTGAGTCAGCGGGATTTTGCGTCTATAAGTTGTAATGCATTTTAGCTCTACGGCACTCAACGTAGAAATTTACAAATAATGTTTGGTAATACCTTTGTGTGCCCGCCGTCCATCGTCTCTGATACAAATCCAAGTAATAAAAACTAGCTATAATTTTCCGATGATTTCATTAAGCGTTGTTTATTCTTCTTTTTTATTCTCTTCGATATTTTTAAGAAGTAATAAAGTACTGTGGATTTCATTAATACTGTTTGTATGAAGTCATATTTTCTCGGGAACATTGCCAATAATTTAAAGGTAACTCATCGATTTCAAAGTAATGCTACAAAATAAAATTATGGTGAATCAAGTATTCTTTAAAAATATTGATACTCACTACTGACTAATATTAAAATTTCAGAATCATTACATGTAGGATTGCTCACCGTCTTTTGTTTTTGTATTTTTAGTTATTCAAAGGCTAGCTGCACACGCACATATTATTGACAATAAAGTACCTACGTATTGTCAATAATATTGTGTGCGTGCGGCCTGTTTTCTCTCATGTTGGTACCTCAACCAGCAATACACGTTTCTGAAAATTGTACTTTATTACGAATGTCACAAGATCGTATTGTTATTGCGTAGTGTTCCATTGAAAATATTATTGTGTGTGTAAAAGATATCGACAGGAAATCTGGATTCCAAATTGGAAGCTGATATCATCGGCAAGTGTGTAAGCGTTGCCATCTATACGCAACAGTATGACAAATACAGGCTGTTTTTTTATTTTGTTAAATAATTCAAAAAGTAAAAAATAAACTTGATTATTCTTCATCTGAAACATTTACAAGTTTCTTGAGACAACAACGTCGCTACTCGCAAACTTTATAATATTATAATTAAATTTTGAAGACGTGTCAGGCTGAAAGTTTTGCTAGTGATGGGGTAAGGTTAAATTTTTATCGGTATTTTTTGTTTCATATCAATACATTGACTATAAACAATATAAATGGCCTGTTATTTCGATATAAGTACTAGTATACGTAAACGCACACCTAGGTGTGTACGTTCATATCTCAATAGATTTGTATAGAACTGCTGAGCTAAATTACCTATATTGTTACTAAAACAGTTGCGAAATTATAATTCTTAAAGAACCATAGGTTAGTATCTTACGTCTTTCAATCGAATATAAATTTCCCTTAAACCCCGGGATTAATCTGATCGTTAGCAGCACTATTATCCAAGGACTAAGGAGCGAGTTTGAAACTTGTGTCATCTGCGAACTTCAACTCCACGAAGTAAGGAGTGTTGCTTGAATGAGGATCGATGCTATAAACTTTATGCTACACGTTGGTACATAACATGATACGGCTTAAAAAAATACCGAAGCTGGGATATTCCAACACCCCTTATTTTTAAGTCGCTTTAAGGGGTTATGTACAGTCACGAGCATAAATATGTATACACATAGCGAAATTGTAAAATTTATTTAGCGAGAAGTTTTAGTCGAAACTCAAAAATATACATATATACATGATTTGAGAACTGTTATAATTGTATGTTGTTAAATGATTAAAAGTTGAATTGATGGTGAGTTCCTGTTAAATTATTGTTTTACAATTTCGCTACGTGTCTACATATTTATGCTCGTGACTGTACCAGTGGCAGATAGCCGTTATGTTCAAATCGACATAATTGACACCAGTCTATCTTAAGCTACTTACATTACCTTTCTCATAAGTCGATATAAAAACATGTATTTTGATCTTCGTTAATTGATTCCTTGATTTATTTGTTTATTTTTTGTTTCTTTGTTGCCAATTTCCCTTTCTCAACGCAAGACATAAAAACATACATACTACGTAATACATTGCGGTATGTAGTTATAGATCAAGTAAATTGTATGTAAATGCCTGCGATGGTATGTAAATTGATTCAGGATATGATGACGTCACATGCCTGCATGCGGGGTGAATTCAACCGATATAACGTGTCGATACCAAACTTAGGTTGATAGAAGATAGGCGATATGGAATTAGCAGACAATGTTTGATTTTCGTGTTAGTACTAACTGCGCCTCGCGGTGTTAGCCGTAGTTACGATAAAATTTATTTTTTCGAGAAAAAGATAACCCATGTGTTGTTAATCCAAGGTGGGAGCTACTTCTATACCAAATGTTATTAAAATAGGTCCAGCCGTTTGAGTGTAAAGAGGCAACAAACATATATACACACAATCTCATAAACTTTCGTTTTAACGTGTGATGAAATGTTAGGTTTATGACTGAGTATATACTGAGTGAATAGTGCTAAAATATCCATGTGAATGGTGACTAAAATCTTCATGTGAATGTTGGAATTGGAAGACCAATCGTGAGACGCAGGGGATCAAATGCCGAGAGCGCCCTAGATTAAGCAAGCACCTAACCCGAGCCCCTCCACCTACCATTCGTAATAATAATATGATGCAATTGTTTGGATTTATGATTGATTGGCATACACATAAAAATAAAGCAGTTATCAATATATTTTTATAAAACTTGCTTTATTCTAAAAATATCCGCGCACGCTCTCCTTTAATATCTCGCGTCCCTAGATACAAGCCTTACTGTGCCTTAGGGATAATCTGGCTCTGGCTAGACAGGCAGATAAATTAAACGTTATTTGTAAAAAAGAACAAGACAAAATTGTTTAGTTTGATAAAACTAAACGCTTTAGTTCGATAAAGAAAAGCATCTTCAAGCAAGTTAAGCATCTTTCATTAGAAAAATATTTCCTTTATGAAACTAATAGTTTAGTCGGAAATTACATCCATTTATTACAAACTTACAACTTGGAACATACGTGCTAGTTTAACAGAGAACATTATGTTTCTTTATCACGAACAGTAAAACGTATTCATTATTTATTTTTTAAAGCAAATGGTTATGAGCTTTATTATAAACATACAAGCCTGTCCGATAAGGACTGATTTACATTGAGTCCGCAAAATGCGTTAGTAGCGAGAGACCAGACAGATTCCAAAATATAATTCTTTCCAAAAGGAACAGTCAAGTCAGCAAAGACGTGACCAATAAACTTGACGACAGTATTATTTATTCAATTTGGGGCAACAAACAATCGTACTTTGTTTTATGTCTATTGATAAATGTACAATGCATGACGTTTCTACATATTACTGTTGTAGGGTACCTACAGTGTAGATACATACAAATAATAAACATAACATAAAATAACTATTCTTCAAAATACTTTATTAACTGATTAAGAATTAACAGCACTTATATTATTTACTTATTAGGTGGATAGGATAGGATCACTCGCCACCGTAGTCGAAAAGTTGCCCCGGGCACAGCTTACCAAGGTCGACGTGGAAGTCTATTAAAGGCTCCGGACTCAAGTCGGCCGGTGAAGGGAAAATACGTGACGCTACAGCGTACAGACGTTACGTACGGTTACAGCACACCAGTGCCATGTCGATTTACAAGAATTTATTTCTCATAAGATCTTATAGTCCACTTAAAATGACATACCATCTTGTGAGTGCAGCATCAGCTGCTGCTCAGTGTGTCCCACCTACTGTCCATGCGAGGACTTGCATAATGTCACCGGCAGTTATCTGCGTGGCGTGAAAGTATAACATATACGTCATGTTGCTATCGATCTAGGTTATCACCTAGATCGATTCGGGAAGCAAGTATTATATATGAGGACCTCCGTGGTCGAGTGGCGTAGACACCGGTTTTCAAGGTGTCGCCAGCTCTGAGGATCTCTCGATCCCAGGACGGGTGAATGTAGAAAATTACTTTTCGACATTGTCTCGGGTCTGGGTGTTTGTGGTACCTTCCTTGTCTCTGATTCCATATTACAAGTGCTTTAGCTACTTACTTTGGATTCGGAGCAATGTATGTGATGTTGTCCACATTTATTATTATTATTATTTATTTAAGTATAAGGTAAGCACGGACTTGCCTCGAATTTGACGTCAGTTAGTATAAACCAGCCTTTTGGGAAACAAATAATGTAAGTTTGTAGAGAGCCTTATCTTAAATATTAATAAAAGGACGGAAAGCCCGGTATTGGGAGCCGTATTACGTACGCAGTCGTTTGAATACGAAATATTTGTGTCAGGAATTTAGTCTGATATGTTTCTAATTAAAATGGGAGAAGAGTTATTTCGGAATGTTTCATTGCGTCATGTGACATTATTTGGGGAGTAATCTGATCTGTGTAGGTAATTAAAGAAATAAGTACCTTATTCGGTAAATAATAAAAAGCAATATAGTGGATATTTCTCTTTATTATTTTTGCCGATTTCTTCTTTCTTTCTCTTTCTTTCTTCTTTTTTTGATTCCCTCCATCTTTTTTTGTTTTACGGTTAATACATTTATTATTTTACAGGCATGATCTATTCTCTTGAGCTTCCCAATTGTTTTCCCCTTGTAACCTTCATCAACTTAAGTCTTTTATCTATACTAATATTAAGCTGAACAGTTTGTTTGTTTGTTTGTTTGTTTGAACACGCTAATCTTAGGCTAAACTGGTCCAATTTGAAAAAATCTTTCAAGATAGATAACCCTTAAAAAATATATTCTCGCTGTGAGCAAAGATACTACTACTTAAGTATTTTATATTCAGCCGGAATTATTGTATCAACTAAAAATCATTAGTTCGGTCCATTTTGTGAGTGCCTTTGACCTGTCGTTCCAATTGCGGTAGAACTTACTTTGGTCACTCTTGCATCAACGCTAGATCTCGATAAATTATGTTATATTGTAATTAAGTAATAAACAACATTAGGTGAGTGACAGAAGGTTCTATTTAGTCCTTACAGGGCAACGAACCACAAATCTTTACTCTACGGCTTCATACTTATTGATTTTGAGTACATATCCCTTGTCTATGCGTTTAAATATTGAGTCTTAATCAAAAAACTACTAAGTGAGCAATATATAAGAAAGGTAGACTGCGGGTCGGCTTTAGTATTTTTTTGACTAATGTAATAGGTTTTTGGTATAGAAGATAGATACCGAATTTAATAAGCCTTAGTAGAATTTTTAAATTGATACCATGAGCATATCCTTAATTGGCTAAAAGTTTTTACAAAGAAAGGGTTATTCTCTTAAAGCGTAACACGTGAATTAATAAGTAAAATATACTCGCTCTCATAAATAATAAACTCAATATAAATAAAACTTACAAGTAAATCCTCTATTTACCCTACTTTTAGACTAAAATCTCTTAAAATATATCTCTCAACAAAACTCGGTGAGCTACTAATGATGCGGTAAAATAACCGGCAACAGCACGGATAATTTCGGATGTAATTTTGCCCGGATATAACGCGGATTCCCCCGTTTATTAACTGCTGCTTAATTTTAATTGCAGAGGATTTTGCCTTTTCTATGTGTTCACTTTCGGTAATAATTTACACCACTTTTGTACGTTGTATACAAGTTACGTTAAAAAGAGACAATTAAGCTCAGCTGTTGGATGAATGTGACCAGAATTGTAAAGGATGATGTTATAAATTATGTACGTAATCTGATCTAGTTAACTTAATGCTTATAAACTTTATCGTAAAAATTTTCTATTGCGTTGGCATATTGAATAGCGGAAATCGTAATGACCATCCGTCCAGTTTTCGATAAGTCAATATTTTAGAATTTTCGGTGCCGAAACGTGACAGTAGAGCTAGTCCAATATATTATACAAGATAGTTTGAAGCGACGGTAGCCTAATGGCTAGGGCGTCGGACTTGCGATCATGTGGTTGCGGGTTCGAATCCCACCCATTACACTACCGACGTGAACCCACTCGTAACACAAGCATCTTAGCTTAGCACGAGGGGTTAACGAGATTACTAGTAATGTGCGACCTACATTGCTGGTAATCTTAAAAAAAAATAACACTAAGTCGCTCAGCGAGCTATACTCGGAGCTTCCTTGAAGGGTAAGGTCAGAAATGAGATTATCCGGAGAAGAGCCGGTATGATTGACATAGCTTGCAGAGTTATTAAGCTGAAGTCGAAGGGGGCTGGTCATGTCTGTCGAAGGACTGATGGCCTTTGGAGCAGACGAATCCTTAAGAGGTAACGTGAATCAACAAACGTAATGTAGAACGCCCCTCAGCCAGATGGACTGGAAGCGAAAGGCTGAGGACCGGGTGTTGCACGCAACTTGGAAAAGGCCTATGTCCAGCAGTGGACCGCAATATGGTGAATTGGATGTTTAAGAAAAGAAACTTACCAGGTGAAACTCACATAGTCAACAAAAAGGTATCTAAACGAAATGGGCCCATTAATTTCTACAGCGGTCTCTATACATTCATAGACTTATTAAAAAACAGTTTTTTTAGACCACGGTAGCTTAAGAAACAGTTTATGGTCTTCTTAATACAGCTTTCATACTTCATTGCGTCTTGTTAGAAGTAGAGTCAAATTTCATTTACAATATAAAACTTTTTATCTCTACTGTCGATTATAAGTTGTCTTTTTAGTAATACTTTATATAAATCGGTCGATATCAAAGGGAATATAAAAATATCGTATCTTTTGTACGAAATCTTTCAAGTATGAATCAATTCATCGCTTGCAACAGATTTTTCTTTTGAAAAGACTCACGAGCCAATTTTTTTTGTGTTTAAGAAGATTCGAAGTTAAGTGTTTTTCTTTTATTTGGAAGTTTTAGTAAAAGTATCAGCATCTATTGTTGACTGTTTTTTGTTTACATACATTTTAGTTATTATAAGGTATTTTTAAATTTGTTTGCGTCGTAGAAGAAAAACTTAAGTTGCTCTTAAAAACTTGAGTAGTGTTGGTTCTTTTTATTATTCATTGATGTAAAATTGCAGTATTACAAATAAAATTCAGATGTCAAACTTCAGAGTTGTTGTACCTACTTTTCGGATACGGTATATATTATACTAGCTGTTTCCTGCAGCTCTACCCGAAGTCTCATTTTTTTTTAATATAATTGTGATGTATCTTTCACGTTGAATCAAAGTGCACACGGTGTGCAAATTTGATTAAAATCGGTTTAGTAGTTTAGGAGTACATACCGGACAAACAACGTGACGCATAATTTATATATATGGCAGGCATTAAAATTCGTCCAAATCTTCATATTTACGATACCCTTTATAACTCTATTCGACGCCCACACAAATTGATCAATATACCTTACAATCAATAATTACCCAAACGAAAGTTGCTTACCGGTCAAAAACAATATAGGAGTAGCTTGTTCGCTTACCTCCGGGAAATGACGTCATAAAAGCTATTAACCGGAAACCGGCAGTAGTAGTTTGGGATTTAATTTTCCTGCTCACAACAAGGTTGAGTTTACCTTCAGGTAACGGGTCTAAAAATACTAGCTGCGTCCCGTAGTGTTACTCGCGATTTATCAGATAACTTAATTTAATCGGAATAAAAAGTAGCCTACATGTAAATGTAGAGTGTGAGCCACTTGCATATTAAATTTAATCAAAATTGGTCCAGCCGTTTGAGCGTGTAGAAGTAACAAACATACAAGCACACAAACTTTCGCCTATTTACATTAGAGTGATCAAATAACGAATTTAGTGCTCTTATGACTAGACATAATTAAGGTTGTATTTACCTAGTGTTTAAAAGTAGGTTAATCATATAACATAGCTTCCTAATGTAGCTTACAGTGACAGTTATATAATTACAATCACCTTTATTAAGTTACTTCTTTCTTTTTTCTATTCTTTTTTTTAAGAACGACGTGTGGCGGGGGTTTCACAAACATTCAAATCACATGCACAAAGAACACCCAGACTTGGTACAAGTATCTGTGGATCACACAAAATAATGCTTGTCCCATGCGGGGATCGAACCCGCAGCACGTCGCGCACAGTGGTAATTAGCGTGGTGACCTATACCACTCGGCTATCCGTGCAGTCTAGTGCAATTAAATTTCATTGTTTTTAGAATGAATTAAGTAAATTACTATATTGGATTGCACAGATGTTGCACACGTCGCTGTAAGACGTACAATAAAATAAGGAAGGAGAATTTTCAACGCTCGCTTTCAAATCTCTGTTGCTTAGTTAGGAAAGCGACTGGTGCGTTGATCCAAGAGTCACAGGTTTGAGTCCTGCCGGAAGTTCAAATTGTTCCTTCATTATTTTTGTATTTAATTTACAAATGAATTCAGTGTGGTAGATAACTTATTCAACATTTAAATACTCTTAATTTTAAGTAAACCTACACCTTACAGGCACTGTCATTGCTATCTGCTTCTATAGTTATCAAAATAAAAATTGTAAAAAATCATGCACAATGCTTTTACATAATTCTTGTTTAAACGGCGGGTAGCCTAATGGCTAGGGCGACGAACTTGATAGCTGCGATCATGTTGTTGCGGGTTTGAATCCCACCCATTAAACTACCGACGTGATGGGTTCACGTCGGTAGTTTAACGGTCACGGTTTGTAACACAAGCATTTGGCTTACCACGAGGGGTTAACAAGAATACTAGTAATATGCGACCCATTGATAGTAATCTTTTTAGAAAAAAAAAAATGATTCAAGAGTAAGTGCGGAAACAGCCCAGCGAATGAATGCGAAAGTTTATCCTACTAATATTATAAATGTGAAAGTGTGTATGTTTAGATGTTTGTTACTCAATCACGCAAAAACGGCAGAACGGATTTGGATGAAATTTGTAGCCTTTGACATGGAAAAGAACATAGGCTGCCTTTTATACCGACTCCTTAAGTAGGTACTTAGTTCTCGAGGGAAAATTGAAAATTGATTCCGAGCTAAGCCGTTGGCAGAGCTTTGAAATTTGGTATTTTTCTCTATTACAGCGCAAGCTATAACACGGGTGAAAAATAATTTAATTCAATTTTTCATTACTTTCACATTTTCATTTCTTTTTGGTCCTAATTCTGAAGTTCACGCGAACAAAGTCGCGGGCAGAAGCTAGTAAACAAATAAACGATGATGTTCCCTTCAGTTTTAACTCTACCTCTCATGAATTTAATGTACTTGCGTACTCTAGTCGTATAAATAAGCAACAAAGATACACATATAGATTCCCTTGAAATCAATTTACTGCTAAGAAACACTTTCCTTCATAAAATCTTCCGCATGTTATTCGATATCTTAAGAGCGTCGAAGCGTATAAATCATCGCGCTCTGACGTACAGTTCTGTAATAAAATAGCAATATTGAGAAGAGATATTATAGGGCGAATATATAAAGGTATATAATGTAAACACTTGTACATATTATTACAGAGTAAATTTTGTTTAGGGATCTACAAACTTACGATATTTTTGTAACGATATATAGTCGAAAAATGCTGGTGGATAACTCCGAACGAGAGGTCTTTGAGAGCGTTGAGAGCTTTTAAAAATAATTAAATTAATTTCCGAAGTTTGGTTTCTTTACCGCAGAACATGAACATTAGTATTATTATGGAAGAATCGATTCTCAATAAATTAATTAAGGAAATAAATTTTTAAATCGATTTTATATTGGTACATTTCTAATATACACCTACTTGACGTATAAATAATTTATCTACTATTGAGATATATAATACCGGCCTATAAACGTCCCACTGCTGGCCACAGACCTCTTCCCATATAATATAGAGAAGAAATGAGCATTGAACACCACGCTTGCTCATTGCGGGTTGGCAATTTCAGATTCCCAATTTTTGGAATCCAGGTTTCCTCACGATGTTTTTCTTCACTGTTTGTCAATAATGTCTTAGAATTATTAAGGAAGTACTTATAACTTTGAAAAAGTCACATTGGTACTTGCCTGGGTTCGAACCTGCAACCATGTGCATGCGAATCCGGTCATTGAACGTTTAGGCCATCACGACTATTGAGAATTTTTGTTAGAAATTCGAAATAACATCGTTGTTTGTCCTTAAAAGCAATACCACGATTCTCATTTGTTTGATAAAAATCTCTTTCAAATTGGGAAAATGATTACAAAAGAGGTCGTACTCTTGTAGTTACTTTCAGTATTTCGTATAATGTCCTCCCAATTAAATAGGGTTGTAATGTGACCTTTTTGCTATCGATTTTGGCTTCCATTGTGTGGGGACATTTATGTGATTGCCTCTGATATAAATTTGATTGTCGTGTGAGATAGTGAATAATACAGTGTTGGATTGCTATCAACGAACGGTTTTTCTCGCGACTATATTGTGCTGGGAACTCCCACTGTAATAAAGCTTAATGAGTCCTGTCCTTTTAAATATTTCGAATATAACAAGTGAGATAATTAGGTTATTTTCATATCCCGGGTTCAATCTAAGTAAGAATTTATTTTTCTAAATGCGTTTAATTATGCACGAATTAAGATATTTTTTAGGCATACATAGGTTTTCCAGAGAAACATTGATGTCGTTATTATATCTCGAATTTTGAATCAAGTGGCCGTGGAATAATTTTACTGGATAAAGCGGATAAAACTAACGTATCTTTTTATTGAGACGATTGTTAAAGAAAATGTGACCTGTACCTTGTAATTTGTTATAACAACTACTTAAGGTAAGGGCAGAAATAAAAGTAAGTAAATGTATAAATTTGTACATTCAACTTGAAAGCCATCAACGCAGGCCAACGCCGCCAACGCGCGCTGTACAAGCAAGGTGATTACTTATTTATATACATAAGCCTTCGGTGGGAAAGTGACAGGCTGGTACCAATATAAAACACTAAATTCATAGATAGACATTTCAATACCACCTAATACCGAGAGAGTGCTAACCTACATCAATACACAATAAGAATGTGCTAAAAATATAATGTCTGTCACAAATATTATAAAGCGGTCGGCAGCAAAATGGACGAAGCTCATCTGTCATCTGCTGTCAGTATTGTGACAGCTGTCACGTAAATGTGACGCTGCCATAGATGTGGGACACACCCGGTATACTTCCAGGTGAACATTAACCTATTTAACACCCCATAGTTTTAAAAGATTTGTTGAAATATAACTCTTCCGTGATAATTTATGAACAAAGAAAATTTTTGTAAAATTTTTAGAGTTGCGAGAAATTTGGCTAAGCGACAAGAGTGATTACTTTATTGTTTGATGTAAAAATGTTTTTTTCTCTTTTCAGGTAATTGACATAATTATTACGGATTTAATAAGTAGT
Source organism: Plusia festucae (assembly GCA_950381575.1). Lineage (NCBI taxonomy): Eukaryota > Metazoa > Arthropoda > Insecta > Lepidoptera > Noctuidae > Plusia > Plusia festucae. The sequence continues at coordinate 12,928,037 of OX494434.1, forward strand.
GTCCTGTCAACAAGGTTGGTAGTAGCGGTGAGCTTTTGCCTTTTTTCTTAAGAGGACCTTTGATTACGCATTTTCGAGTACTACAAATTTTTGTACAGTATGTTTTTAAATAATTTATTTATTAGAGCCTTTCGTAGAATGCGTGCAAATTCACCCGTCTTTTTTAATCTCAGTAAAAATATGAGTATTACGTTATTGACTTAAGGTTTAATTTGCTATATTAACTCTTTGAAGGACGCTTCGATACGCTTCGACTCAGCTGTAGTTTGATTGGAATAGGCAGTCTAAGGTTCCATCACACTACAACTACAAGCACAGCTTAGAAACATCATCTTCATCTTTGACTGCACGGATAACCAAGTGGTATAGGTCACCACGCTAATTACCACTGTGCGCATGGGACAAGCATTTGTGTGATCCACAGCTGCTTATTCCAAGTCTGGGTGTTCTTTGTGTATGTGATTTGAATGTTTGTGAAACCCCCTGCGACACAAGGATTAAGTTCTTTAGTGCGGGCGTCGTTTTTTTCAAAAGGAAAGAGAGAATCTACCAACTGTTTCTTAAAACTAAACATGGACATTCTGAATGAAATTTTAGCTGAGATGAATCCAGCAATATGATACAAGTATATTGAAGTAGCTCTCCATTGCATGACAAACACAAATACAGGAACACGCTCAATATCAAAGTGCATGAGATTCGCAAGTTCCGAGAAAAGGCACGTACTCAGTTACTGCTATACGTCATCAGTACACAAACAGAAGTAAATTGAGTATTGGAAAAGATATTGCACAAGTAGATGTTACGGTTTTGTTTGTGTATGAAACGTGGATTGATGAAAGTGTTTATAATATTCTAAAACTCTTGCTCAATACAGGAAGGAACAAGTAGGTAATGTTTTGGGGAGTGCGCTTACGTAATTTTATTTTTCAATAATTAAATTGGGAAATATAAACTAAAATCTTAATTGTAATCTTTTTGTAACTAAAACAAGTAGTAGAAAACAAAGTCACTCCGATGTTTGTAAGCTTAGGTCTTATATACTACGCAACGGATATTAATGTTTCGATCGTGTAAATCGCTACAAAGAATTAATTAAAAAAAAATAGCAATGCGGGGTAACTGTATAATGTTTCTCATTTCTTACAACATGCCATCGACACTATGGACGAGATCAGCATCATCTAGATCTGCAAGAACTTTAAAAACTTTAATGTTATACAGTTTTCAGAAATTGATAGTGATTTGTTGTAGTGTTTTGACGACCTCCGTGGTCGAGTGGCGTACACACTGGTTTTCAAGGTGTCGGTAGCTCTGTGGTTCCGGGTTCGATCCTCGGACGGGTCAACATGGAAAAAAAGAACAACATTTTTCTACATTGTCTCGGGTCCGGGTGTTTGTGGTACCTTCGTTGTCTCTGATTCCATAAAAAGCGCTTCAGCTACTTAATTTAGACTCGGAGCAATGTAGCCGCCGCGTCAGCTCATGATTAAGGACTCCTATTGAGTCTGAAACTAGTCGGGCGATCCCGAGAATACGCGTGAGTAAATCGTTGAATCTTAATCAATCATCAATAATCTTAAATAATTATGTGATGTTGTCCACATTTATTTATTCAAGAAGGTTTGTGCGTATATTTATTTATTACTGACCTATGCCCGTGTGAAACGGAGTTAACGCCCGTTAATTCACTATATTTCTTGGTATTTTTGTAACCAATTTCCAATATCACAAGTTCCTACCGTGACTTGAAAGAAAATCATCTATATTAATAATTTCGTTCGGGGCTACGGTAGACTCGATCGAAACCTTATATGAATAACAAAACATAAAAAAATATTGATTTCGAGTCGACAACATATATCCGCAAAATTCGGATTATGGAGAATTTCGTTAAATTCTATTGGCACTGACAAACAAAAAACCGCAGTCGCCATCTTGGGTAATTAATAAGGCCGCGTTCCGTAACAGATAATTATTCTGCTTCGAAGTGATTCAAGGAGTTTATTATCATACAACCTCCTTGAAGTGATTACAGTGCTGACAGGGCGTATGACAGTTGCATGATAGTTGGGACCAGAATCGTTTCGGAACGCGATATTTATTTCGCTTTTTTCACGTTCCGTTGCATCATATACGCCTCGCCAATTAACACATCGCGTACGTCGCGCCAAAGAAGTAGCCATCACAAAGAACTGTGACTCATTTGACTGTGTAAAACAAAACGTTTATATTAATAACACAAATGTACTTATAAAATATATGTGTAGTCTGTAAGGTATATATCTATGGGCCTAAGTAGCCTGAAAATGCCGGCAACATTGAGTTAATCATAACAAAACTTAATACTTTTCTTCAGTCGTTGACGTTTCGCGAAAATATTGTTTTTGAAACTTTTTTTATGATAAACTCCTTTTTTATGATAAACTCTTTGTTATGTGTTCATTCTTTAAACCTGAGATTGGCCAATTGCGATAACAACCATAGAAAAAAGAATACTAACCAACAAAAATCAATGCTGTCAGTCAGCGGTAATTTTATTTCTTAATTACATATTATTATTATTATTATTATAGAAACGTCTTGCTGGAAACATTGATTGAATCATAAAAAAAACTTAATACTTTTCTTCAGTCATTGACGTTTCGCGAAAATATTGTTTTTGAAACTTTTGTATGATAAACTCTTTGTTAGGTATGTGTTCTTTCTTTAAACCTGAGATTGGCCAATTGAACCGATATTATAGAACCGATGACTACAGAATATTTACCTACATTGTGTATCATGAGTCACATTTAAACCGAGCGGAGCCGGGTTGTCATCTAGTATTTTAATAAAAATGTTATGCTTCAATTTTCCTTCACAAAGTTTGGCAAAGAAAACGCCGCAGACGTTTTGGTTCCATTAAAATCTCTGCTTTATCCCCTTTTGCTAAAGCTAATTTGAAAATATCCGCCCTTATTCAAAATACTGTTTCTTAAAGTATCTTTAAATACGTAGGAACATAAAGAGGTTTTGATTATGGGTTATTTTAATGTGGGCATAAAAAACATTGTATTCAATTTCTAAAATCACAACAAAATCATTAAAACCACGTAAGTACATTCCATTTTGCTTTATAAGCTTCTAATACACATTTTTTTTTACAATTAGTGGCGGTAGCCTTATGGCTAGGGCGTTGGACTTGTGATCATGTGGTTGCGGGTTCGAATCTCACCCATTGCACTACTGACGTGAACCCACTCGTAACACAAGCATCTTAGCTTAGTACGATGGGTTAAGGAGATTACTAGTAATGTGCGACCCATATAGCATATAGTATAGTAAACTTTTACAAAAAATATATATATCTATCTATACATATATAAAATATCTATTTTCAGCGTATTTATGCAGTTGAAGTTTATTACAAGTATCTAGAGCCAGCCTGAATCAGAACATTAGTCAAAGTCAACTTTGTTTATAAGAACCATTATAACAAAAACATTTAAATCTTTATCTGCATTCAAATTCTTTTGTACTATAACACGTGCGTCCAAACACCATATTTCCCCCTCTTTTATCAAACATGAACATTCAGCCATATACACGTCAAATCAATAGATTTCCAAAAACTGCGTCTTATTCGACCCCAGATATTTATAATTTGTGGGAACCGATGTAGGGCAGGGGGAGTTATGAATGGTCCATGTGGATGCTGCGCAGTTTATCTTAATGGTGTTTACTGAATAAAGGAAAGAGGTGTTTACTATTTTAGTAGATCATTCATCGCTTTGTTTATTATGGACTCTCGATAAAGAAATGTCAAATCGATGTATAAACAAGATAAGATAATAAAGAAATTGTGCATGATCGAAAACGCCTTATTTTTAGTTTATTTTAGAACGATATAAATGTTGTTTGAAATCAAAATACTTTGCTCCGAATCCAATGTATCTAGCTTAAGCACTTGTGTTATGGAATCAAGACAACGAAGGTACTACAAACACCCAGACCCGAGATAATGTAGAATTAGGTATTGTTTTCTTTTCTACATTGACTCGTCCAGGGATCGAACCCGGGACCTCAGATCTAGCGACAGATTGAAAACCACTCGATCACGGAGGTCGTCAAAATACGAACTATATCACTATTGAGTGATTTCCTTCAGCAGAAAATTTAGCTCGCCTGCAATAATAGTTTTTTTTATTAGGTAACAAAGTTAAGGGAAAACTACGAACAAACAAGACTGGAAAGTTTTAACAATGAAAACTGATATGCTTTTGTCTTCTGAAACATATTTTCAACTAAAATATCGCTGAAACTTTATGATTCCACAAAGAAAGGAATAGATCCTTTGTTATATTTTTAAAAGAGAGGCGATGACTGTGTTTTGTTTTTTTTATGTGTTGAAAATAAAACTATAATAAATGCAACCTTTTTCAATGAAAATCGTTATTTACATTATTAATAGTTTGAAAAAAATAAGCAAGAATGCCTTTTAGATTAAGAATAATATGACGTAATCTATGCGTAAGTTATGAAACAAAAGAAGTTTTATAATAATTTTGTGCCTAGTGCGTCAAACTTACTTTTAGGCTGCCTTCACACTAGCGTTTGTCCAGCGTAGGCGTTCGATGAACGTATGCGCAGCGCAGACGCCACGAGAACGCGGCGCGTGCGTCGCGTTGTCGCCGCTTCTCTACTGGAACAATCAGTACGCTGCGCTAGCGCCGCGTGAGCGCGACGTATGCGCCGCGATACTGCGGTGTCATTTACAATCGTGCACAGGGGCGCGGGAGGCAAGGAGAGGTCGTATGCGAACAGGATTGCACGAACGCGGCGCATGCGTCGCGCACACGCGGCGTTAGCGCAGCGTACTAATTGTTCCAGTAGAGAAGCGGCGACAACGCGACGCACGCGCCGCGTTGTCGCGGCGTCTGCGCTGCGCATACGTTCATCGAACGCCTACGCTGGACAAACGCTAGTGTGAAGGCAGCCTTACTGTTACTTTACTGGTTACTGGTTCAAAACCCATCCATTGTAGGTACTACCGACGTAACCGGTGTAACACGAGCATTTCGCCCGAGGGGTTAACTAGAATTCTAGTATGCGACTTCAATTGCTAGTAAAGTTAAAAAATTTACAAAAATTGTGCTCAAGGAATATGAAATTTAATTAATATTATATTATTATGGTTCATTTTTGAGATATACTTGTATATTAAGCTCAGAGGATAAACTGAATTAAATAATTACAATGAGTGGACCACACATGTTCGCCTTGTTGACACATTGCTGACCTAATATTTTGTATGGCTTTTGACATACTCGCTACATATAACAGTACCAAAACATCCGTTGACCTATTTGCTAGTGGATGTTACATAAACAATGGACTTATACCAGTCGATTGGGCTTTTAAAAAGTCCTCTGATATTATTCTGAATGTATATATTAATGATGAACTTGTTTCACTTTCATGTATCGAATTGGAACGTAACAAGAACATAGGATATCTTATTCTATTTACAGGAATGTGTCACCAAACGTTTTTTTTTTCAACAATGGAAGAGTCGAACGCTGATTCAACTTTTCACTGGTCGCGTGTGATTTCAGCGTCGTCTGGATAATCCTTTTATTTCATTTCCATTGCCTTTGTCATGTGTTTTTTTTTCTAAATATTTTTTTTGGCTTTATCTTATTTTTGTCCTGTGACTTTTTCTTTGTATGTTCCAAAACTTGTTTGAATTTTAAAGAAGTTGAAAACGTAACAGTCTAATTTAATCAATATTAGCAAAATTTGACATTGGACATTTTCGAATGTGTCGCTTGAATTTTGTTTTTAAACCGTGGAAAGTTCGTCCACTGATTGCGTGTGATTTTGGACTCTCTCTCGATAATCCTTTGATTTCATTTCTATTGCCTTTGTTAGCGGTTCGATTTTATGAATTTGTTGTTTTAGTTTTAAGTCCTTGGTCCAATGACTTAAAACTAAAATAACAATTATTGTACATCAAATGTAATGTTGTTTTTTAACTTTTCATACTATCTAAATCAGTTATTTTTAATTACTTGATATTTTAGAATACTTGAAAGTAATACCTACTACTCCAAGATTAAATTAATTTACTCAAATTATTTGTCCTTACCGCATTGCAAGTAAATATTGTCACCAAATCAAAACTAAAATACATCTTCTTATTACCAAATAGGCCGAAATGTTACGCTCAATGTCACGACCTAAGTGGGTCCTACAAAATAGTGTTGGGCAAAAAACGTCGTAGATATATTTTTATTGTATTGTGGTGCTATTTTATCAGCAAATTTTTTGGATAACAAGACATGCCTAGCCGCAGATCGTAGACAATAGCTGTTTTTGTTTATCGCCAATTACATTTCTTTGTGGTTTTCGGTTTTCCTTTTCGCTTCTCCTGGGAAATACATTAGTTAGGATGAAAAATAAACTTGGATTCGCTTTTTATGTGGTATTCGTGAGCTGCTGCGGTTGAAAGAGACAGGAAGATAGATTAATGAACCGTTGTGAAATAAAACTCATACTAATGATCTCTTTACATGAAAAAATATAATGTTGTCCAAAGAACTGCCAAATAATATAAGAATAGAACTCACTATATATTAGTTCCAGATAGTTGGTATAACACCACATTACAAAGAAAAGTTTCACGGTAAAAATCCTATAAAATCCTCTACTCATCGAACCACTAAAAATATATTTGTCGCTCACAATTATTCATACAAAACAAACAAAGCTGTATATCAAGTGTTTCGTAATAGCTGTAACTTCACATTTCGGTGCTGGAAACGCTGATGACGTAATGCTTATGACGTCACACTATGACGTAGGAACATCGTGGTTCCGTATAATATATTTAGCGTAGTGCGTGTGTTAGCGTTAGTGTTTTGTTTTTCATTCGTTTTCGAGTTTACTGTTATGACATGTATTATTAGGTTTTGAATTTTGAAAAGCTGAACATTTTCTTAGAAAATAAGTTATGTTTTGTTTTGATATTGTCATAAAATAACAAGAGTCAGTCTCAGTGGTCTGTTGATTTGCGGCTTTGAGTATAGCATAGGTCTAATTTGTAGAAACAATACATTTATATCTACAAAAAAGAATTTGGAGCATATAGGCTGCGGTATAAGACAAAAAATCATTTTCATTTTTAGATAATCCCCTACTATTGTCTCATATCAAAGTCGCCCAAAAACGACATTACAAATAGGCGTTTTAAAGTGATGTCATTGATAAATATCTTTTGAATTTGACGTCAGACAGTGACGGCCATACCTGTTTCAATGTCAACTGATGTAACTGTTTATTTATTCAACGTTCGATTTATCACTTGATCTGTTTGCGTCGGGATTTCTTGTGAAATTCGCCGACAAATTTTATGAGTTTATTCGGAAATGTGATGTTTCTATTTCTGTTCCGAGTGTAATGCTCGCGAATAGTATCTAATCGTACTTTTGAACTTGTTCAAGATGAATCTTTAAGGTTTTTGCGACTGAGTATGTGTCGGTTCTTACTACTTCCTCCCTAATTGGCAACCTGATATTTTAAAAGTAATTTGTTCTTTTTTTTAAATAGACGCCCGCACTAAGAAATTTAATCCTTGTGTCACGGGGGTTTCACAAACATTCAAATCATATGCACAAAGAACACCCAGACTTGGAACAAGCATTTGTGGATCACACAAATGCTTGTCTCATGCGGGGATCGAACCCGCAGCACGTCGCGCACAGTGGTAATTAGCGTGGTGACCTCGGCTATCCGTGCAGTCATTTGTTCTAAACGGACTTTGAGTTTAGATTGTGTGAAAGGTCATGTAAAAAGTCTATGTACCGCGTGTACTTTTTAGTGGAGTAGTATAAAGTCATCATCTATCCTAAGGTAGCCTTTTCCCAGAATACGTTTGGGTCTGTATTTCACATGGAGCGACTGTCTATCTGACCTCCACAACCCTGGATAATACAGAATCTCTTAGTGAAACTGGCTGTCAGAATTATAATGACTTAACGACTATCAAAGACACTGAATGACAGTCGGAGCCAACGGCTTAACGTGCTCTCTGGATCGGTTTAAAGTATAAATAAATATAAAATTACGCCTTAATTAATGTTAGGATGAGAAATAACGTTTCGATAACTGTTCTAGGAATTCCTTGCTAGCACTGTAGCAGTTTCAGTATGTAGGTACTCAAACAAATTTTCATTACACATGCAAAGGATTCATTTAATATTCTTTACCGAACACTTAAGATATAAAAACTAGCTGGTACGTTTTATAACCACAGCTTTGCATATTAAAACCTAGACGATAAACCGGACTATTTTCAAGCACTATACACAACAAGTACCATTATAATAAAACAAAAACATTTTGATGTTTTAACATCATGCACGTGCTTTTACTCAAAAGCGAAGTACAGTACTCACATCAGTATTAAATTTCGAGTTTCACAGCACCTTAATAGGAATAAGGTCGGTTAATTGTTTGTTATTATGTCGTGTGGTAGACTGTAGGCTATAAAAACAGTTTTATAGACTTGTCTAGTTTGGCTTGCACTTAAAAAAACACGTGTCTTTACTTGACCCAGAAATAATAAATGTATGACTTGGTATTGTAAGGCTTGCCTCTCATCGCTCCCGTATAGTTTAAATATTTAATGTTCGCGAGCATTGTTTATTCGCGGAAGTAAGTAAATTTTGATGAATTCTAAATGTGTTTTATTCTTTGTGTTTATATTGTATTGAATATTTAAGTTAATTGTATTTTGAAATTGATATAAAAAAAATATAAATCACTGACATTGATTTTGTACTGTTGTGACGTACCTACACGTTTGACGCCATCAATGCATTAATGTTACGCTTCAGTGTTCGACAACCACATACTCACACATTACCGCCGCTGAGATTATGAATGGGTGGCGCTTAATTAAGTAGTGGAGATCATTAAGCATTCATTAGATGACAGTAATTAATGTGGTATCGGATTCGTAAGCGATGTGATAAGTTACTGTTGTCGGGCCTTTTAACTTTGATTATGCTGACACAACATTTTTTTATTTATGTTTTGACATAATGCATCTAGTTTTTTTTGACAATGTTGTAGATCTTTCTTGTGCGTTTCTTAAAAATTCTTATTTATGAAATTTTTGGTATTCTTCTGAAATAATATATTCTTGTAGAGCCTCGACTACGCTTACTTATACATGAATACAATATTTTGTATGGTTCTACAAAGCTTCATAAAATTCTTTTCGTTTTTTGAGTGAATGGTATTCTCAGAAAATTAAAATTTTATCATTTATTGATACAAAATAGTTTGATGTAGTAGTAATATTTAAGAAATAAGAATAGTTAAGAAATAAGAAATTTTATAATACATTTGTGTGTCGAACTGTAGTTACGTGTATAATACTATCATTTCCTCTTCTCATTCCATCTGTATTAGCAATAAAAGAAGAAATTAAAGTCTAACCTATATTTGGCTTGTTCAAACAGCTCACACTTATCGGTAGTAATTATCAGATTCCATTCGCGATGGCTTCGCTAGATTACGCTAGAGTTTGTTAACTCAGTTCTTTTAAAAGCGCTGAGCTTTCCGCTAATAACTCTTTATGGTTAGAGTATAATTAGGTGATACCAAATTAAGCTTAAATAGACGATGTAGTTGTTTCGTAATTATAAGTAATTATAAGGCATATTTAAAACAAGTCGTATTTTTTTATAAATAAAAATGATGTCTCAGTGTACAACATTACAGTATAATACCAATTCGTTGTACAATTCACCTAGTATACATTGAGAAAAACAAACACAAAAAAATAACAACTTAAATAAAGTTCAATAAAGTTCTAAAACTGAAGTAAAACCAACGCAACAATTAAAACAAACAAGTTAAACAACTCCACTTCTAAAGTCTTAGGTATTTTCGATCAGTAACGTCACCCAGACGCGAATTTAAAATTTTTTACCCATCCCAAAAAGTGCACAGCGCCGCTAAAGTTTTAACTTCAAAAATATTGACATACATTCATGATTTATTTTATTTTTATTATTATTTATTTTTATGATCACATGTAAAAGAAAAATAGTTACCTACACCGTATTTATTTTAGTTCTATTTAGTAATTTTAGGTACATACATTCTCAAATAACAACTTTGGACATAAACGAAAGTGAACCTTTTTTACTGTTTTAAAGGATGTTATTAAAGCTCTCTTCACGTTTCCGTTTTATTTTTATTGTGTGGCCAAATATAGCACCGGAAGTAACCTTTTATTGGACAGTAACGGATGGTAATATGGCGGCCATTATCGCCACTAAATCGTTATTAATTACATTTTGTTGTTCTTGACAGGAATTTAGTAGCCTATTAGCGTATTAAAGGACTAATTTGTAGTTTTGTCTTTGGGAAATATTTGACAGTAGGAATCTGTCAGTCTCTTTTAAAAATCTGGGTCCAATATTATAAAGAGAAAGATTTTCATGTTTGTAACGCATAAACTCAAACGAAAAAACGAATTGACTGGTTACAATAATTCTTTCACCTTACAAGAATGTCGCATTATCCTTGAGTAACAAAGGTTATATTTTTTTTACTTGAAAATAAGGGACTGCAGGCAGAGTCGCAGGCAAAAGCTATTGTTACATGAATTAATGTAACAAACTGTCAATGTCAGATAATGACCTAACCTATTTTAGTCTTTACTGGGGTACGTGGATAGGTTACAAGTGGTAAACATAACGAGACTCCTCTGTCTCTGTGTGTGTGTCTTGGAAAGCACGTTAAGCCATTGGTCCCGACTGTCTACTACCGTTGGTACTTCGTTCTTTGACAGCCGTTAAGTCATTACAATTCTGACAATCGGTTTCGCTATAGGATACTTAAGTACCCGGCAAAATGGGTTGTGAGGTCTAATAGGCAAGCGCTCCATGTCAAATGCAGTATTCAGCTAAATCCGGTAAGAATGGACAGGCAGACCCCAACATAGCTTGAGAAAAGGCAGGCAGATGATGATGCGAGGTTTTATCCTAATTACGCCACTCGAATAGTCACTGTTGTGTATGTATGTAGGTAACTACCACAACAGTGATCTGCCTATCTCATGAAAAATAAGGTGTGAAGATAATTACAACATTTAATTCCGACCAGAATGACAGCTGGTAAATTATTAATCAAATCTAATAAAATTGTCGTACTAATTAAGATATTTATTTTTCCTGTAGCAACCTCAAACGGGTTGTGTAGTTAATTACGCGTTGATTAAAAGACATTTACGACATTTTCTAGTTTTCATCTTCGTAATTTAAGTGCGTGTTGTTAACACGATCTATGATTAAAAATGTAATTAATTTGCGTAGGCTGCTGATTGACATGGTTTCTAAATAAAGTCAGATGCATTTTTTTTACCTACTAGGTATCATAACGGCACAATATAAAACCATTAACGATTTTAAAGTTAAACCAATCGAACATAAAATACTGACAAAACCAAAACAGCAAAGTCTAAGTAGTGTAGTATAATAATATAAGTAGTAGCTCTAGCTTACCAGTCAAACGTGGTACAACCATATTAAAAAATCTGGAGAGTGCATTCCCTAACACGTATATAACGAGTATAAAAAATAGATGATGGCCGATTCTCAGACTCAGAAGAAACATACAAATCGGTCCAGGCGTTTCGGACGAGTTTGGTAACAAACATCGCGACACAACAATTTTATATATTAGTTACGTAGTAGGTCTAAGTAAGTACCATTTGGAGATCTAAGGTTGTTTTTTTTTTTTTTTTGAAAAACGACGCCCGCACTAAGGAATTTAATCCTTGTGTCGCAGGGGTTTCACAAACATTCAAATCACTTGCACAAAGAACACCCAGACTTGGAACAAGCATTTGTGGATCACACAAATACTTGTCCCATGCGGGGATCGAACCCGCAGCACGTCGCGCACAGTGGTAATTAGCGTGGTGACCTATACCACTCGGCTATCCGTGCAGTCAAATTCAATTTGGAATTCAGTATATTTCTCACCACGGAAATTTCTTAGCTTAGCTCAAAAAAAGCTATCAAACTTTTAAATATGCGAACAGTATAAGTTCATTGTATGTTTAAACGTGTCTGAATATTTACAAACTTCCTTCCTCAGTGCAGAAAATGTAAATAAGTTTTGTTACACGACACGCTCGGAGTTTCCCGAACTTTGAGACAATTTTCAACGTGTTTAGGATTCAACAGACGTTTCTACCAAGTTGTTTCACGAAACTGAATCCGTTTACATTCTAAAATAATTAAGGACTGTACTACTGTGACTAGTGTATGTAACTTTATTATGCAAATAGCAATAATATTTGATATACATAGTTGTAAATTAGTTTAGTATAGGTTTTTGTAGTACATCATAAACATAAATTATTCGTCATGTCAAAATATCGTGGTAGCCTAGCGGTTCAATGACCGGATTTGTATGCACATGGTTGCGGGTTCGAACCCAGGCAAGTACCAATGTGACTTTCTAAAATTACTTATATCTTAATAATTCTAAGACACATTGACAAGCGGTGAAGGAAAACATCGTGAGGAAACCTGGATTCCAAAATTGGAATCTGAAGTCGCCACTCGCTATTAGCAAGCGTGGTGATCAATGCTCATTCCTTCTCTACATGGGAAGAGGCCTGTGCCCAGCAGTGGGACGTTTATAGGCCGGTATTATGATAATATTTGACATACATAGTTGTAAATCAGTAAAAATGACAGTTCTTGTGGTACTTACATCATAAACATTAATTCTTTTAATCCATTGAACTTCTTGCAATAAAAAAAAAATGTATTGCTATTTTGCGCAGGCTTTGTATGCTTCACTGGACTTTTTGGATAAACCTTATGGACCCCAGCCAGAGCAATAAAAAAATCAGTAATCGTTGGCCACCGGTGACACGCTTAGGGCATTAAATAATGCTCTAAGCCTACACGGCGCTTTAAAGCTAAGCATATTTATATCAAAACAAAACTAGCTGTGTCCCACGGTTTCACCCGTGAAAGTCGTAATTTTTTGTTTTTAATATTTATTCTGCTAATCGGGATGGAGACGAATCCAATATAATAAGGATCGTGCAAATCCAACTTTGTTAAACAATGTATGTAACAAAACCCCTGTCCGATCCCTTAGACTATTATTCGGTATCGTACCTACTGCGAACACATATACGTAGCTATTAAATGGATTGGAGATTTTTTTTCCCAATTGAAAATAATTAAATCAAAATAAAAACTGATCCAAGGCAACAGCAACACTAACCGCTCCCCAAAGATCACGTACTTACTATCTGCAGCTTTGCGCCAAAGAAGCCGCCTATGCGAGACGGTTCATGAACTGTGCCACGAATACGCATTTATTGCATCCGACAGGTTTTGTTACATGTTGTATACAGCAGATATAGGTACAAACGTTGGTAAACATGGTTCCTGTGGCAATCAAATCTTTATACTAAATAAAATTGTGATTTTTCTTTTATTTATAAAAACAAGGTTATAAAGTTACCAACGAAACAACCCCAATTTCGGTTGTTACCTATATTTGCGAGCGCAAAACGATTTCATTTTACTATATTCAGTAAACAACTGTATTTATTTAACTCAAACAAACAGCTATGTACAATAATTGTATATACCTACATAGAGAAATACATGAATATCGAGCGATACATTTGGGACTGTCGCGTAAATAATTTGGCTCGTTAAAATGATATCGAGTGGTGCAATTCATAAGAGGTAGCGTTTTAGACAGCTTATTAGATTTATGTACTTATTTGGTCAGTGTTAAAAGATAGTTTAAAACAGTGTTTCATGGTTTGGTATTAAAATCAATAGTGTTTGTTTGATCGCCATTGTCTTTGTTTAGTATTATTTTCCGAACAATTAATATTTAATCATGTGGCACTGGTATCTTGGTCTAATTGATTAATAGTGTTGCAATGCTGACATAATTCATCAGTAATAGTCTTAATTTTTTATTAGCTTAATAGCAATGTGGGTCGCACATTACTAGTATACTTGTAAACTCCTCGTAGTAAGCTAAATGCTTGCATTACTAGTGAGTTCAGGTCAGTAGTGCTATGGGTGGTATTCGAACCGGCATCGGCAACCACATAATCGTCCGTCGCCCGACCCATTAGCTTATTGTCAATCAATAGTGTGTATTGACAAAACATTGAATATGTATTAATTAACGACCAAAAATGTATACCAATATGTATTTATTTCATGTTAGTTTTGATCCGCAAACTAACACGAAATAAATTAAGCTCTAAAAGTTAACAATTCATAGGCGGAAGCGGTTAAAACTAAATACTTTTTTATTTTTACAAAGAGCTTAGACAGATAGCCATGGGGAAACAAATTCTATTTCAACAAAATTATGTCATGAAAAAAGCCGATGAAATATAAACCGATCAAAATATAGAAATAAAACAAATAAATAAGAAAAAGTATCGTAATAAAATTTATATATCTATAGTTTTCTTTGAATCACTGTAAGTAGAATGTGTCACAACTCTATTCTTCTAAAATTAACTGGTTATATTATAACATTCTATCAATTCTTCGTTTCGTGACACAAATACCATTTCTTGGTAAAAAAGAACCGAGTTTACAAACAAACTGACATTCTTACGACAGACGTCGTATATAAATTTATAGATGTAAAGGAGAGTCCACACACTGTGTGCGAGGAACTTAAGCTTCTAGAAATTACGATTGTACTATAGCTTGGCAAATTTGTACGTGATACTTCCTTGATCTGCGGACGTAGAGGGACGTAAGGCAGCGGGGGTGGTATACGCGTGGACCGTGGCCTCGTGACCGACTCTGACATGAACGATTTCGCCAAGCTGTAGCTGGATACTCGAACGCGATAGTTAGTTTTCCAAATCTCTCCGTCTTTGGCGATTTCTGGCCACGATTTATGTCTAATCTATATATATAAAAATCAATTGCTTTTCGTTAGTCTCGCTAAAACTCAAGAACAGCTGAACCGATTTAGCTGATTTTGATCTTGAAATGTTTGTGGAAGTCCAGGGAAGGTTTAAAAGGTGTAAAACATAAATAATAAGTAAAAATAACTGTTCCTTAACTCGGGAAATACCTTAAATAGTTTACTTTTGACAGAACGAAGTCTGTCCGGGCAGCTAGTAATAATATAAAAATATATTATTATTAGACTAAATCTGAAAATGTATGGTGTGCTGTAGCGACAGACAACATGTTTATGTTGAGTTGTGTTTACGTATTCAGGGGTACAATTGCTTCTGAAATATACATAGGAATTGTCATGAATGCTCACAGTGAACATTTTTAGTGTAGAAATCCGACCATGTCTGGTCTCGTCTTTAGGTAAGATCGAGACATATTAAATTATAGGTATGTTGGTAGTTGATCCAGCTGTCTGTCTATACATTCAAGATGAATTTTTGATTTCGTTTTAAGTTCACTTTACGAATACGATGTTTGATTTGTTTTTGTTATAAAATACAACAGCCTGGTGTTTCATTAATCGCACTTGTGCAGCTTTAAGTACACAAAGTTCCTATTTAATTAAATGATTGCATCTAAAACATTTCTTTACAGTTTCTTAAAAGGTTTAATTACGTACATAAGAATATTACAAGACAATGTAATGGTGTCCCCTTTCCCAAATACATATTTCTGGCAAATCCCTCAACATTTGTTACATTTTTAACTAAGACATCGTGCCAATTGCATTTTTGCATGTCCTGAGCTATTTGGAGAGATGCCAAATCTGTTCGGTGTATTTATATGCCAGTGTTTAGCCAAATCTGGTAAAAATATAGGCGACAATATTATACTACTGAATACTAAAATTATAAGCATAAATATAGCGTATGAAAGTTCATTGAAACGTAATTAAGAATCCGGTTACGAAAAATGAAATAACTTAGATATTGTTTCAATTAATAAATATCAAAATATTGTTATTTAAAGTTAGCGAACATGGAAAAAAAATAATAAATTAAAGGAAATCTGTAGATAGTTAGTTTTCACTGGCCTGTTGGTCGTGGGTTCGATTCCCACCCAGGACAATAAATATATTCATTTAGAAACTGTGCAACCCGTGCGAAACCGGGGCGGGTTCACCAGTTAAATAAAAGTTGTTAGAAACACATTTATATAAGTAGAATATATTATTTTGCTCAGTTATGAACTAAGCTTTGAATCCTGTTTATGAGTTTAGCAGCCTCAAATGAAATGAGCAGAAACACTATATTTGTATATCAAAACACTTTTATTTTAATATGCAAAGTTTTTACTAGGGCTAAAACCGTGAGTTATGATTGTGGTTTCATGTACTACGTGACTGTATTACCCTCTTCAAATAGTATTCATAAAATGGTATGTTGGTTAGGCGTACCAAATTGCTCACTACAGAATATATATAAAAATAAAGAAATTATTTATTTAAAATTTAGATTATATTACTTGGGTCTGATTTTCCATCGTCAGATAAGATATTCGAGGAATAATTTAGAAATTTTGACAGTTGTTTCATACATAAACAGCTGTCAAACGTCAATTTTATTCGTCGAATAAAGTTACCTATCCATAACTTATTTGATGAATTGAATTGAAAATGATTGAAAAAATCAGCCCTTAGCTGACAAATAAGAATGACTCTGTGTTTTTTTTTTTTTTGAAAAGGTTACTAGCAATGTGGGTCGCACATTACTAGTAATCTCGTTAACCCCTCGTGCTAAGCTAAGATGCTTGTGTTACGAGTGGGTTCACGTCGGTAGTGTAATGGGTGGGATTCGAACCCGCAACCACTTGATCGCAAGTCCGACCGATTGATTTCAACCAATGTTCCTTGGAGGAAGTATAACTGAGACTTTTCTCTCGTTTTTCGTTCGGACGTTAATAGTCTAAATTACCAAACCTGTAATAAAGATGGAATCAAATACGGAACGTATTAGTACCCGTGTTTTTTAATTTATATTAGTTAAAAGTTTAGAAAAAATGTATTATTGTGAAATCATCACAACTCTATGCGTTATGCATAAACAAAACAACAATGTGAGGTCACGACCTTTTCGTCTCAGAATTCCGTACGGTAGCTAAGGTCACGAAAACTTGTAAGTTAACCCTTCGACTCCATCAGCTATTATCTCATCACCATATTTAAGACAAACGTGTGACAGGTCAAATACTTCAACTATGACCTTATGTGTTTTTTGAAACGGTATAATTCATGAGCCTGCTTTTCATTCATCAGAGTGCAAGCTATGCTGGTGATAATTATTTGTTTCTGTTTGGTGTAAAGGTAGAATACAGATAATTTTGTTGTAAGAATTACAGTTAGGTACTTATATTTACCTGAATCAGTAATCATGATACTAAGTATAAGGACTCATGTGGGTAAGTTCTTCAAGTGCTCGAAAAACAAAAGAGTATTGTACTTTTGCACAATACTCTTTTGTTTATTTATTATTCCATCGTAAATGCACATAGAATAGGCCGGTGCCAAAATAATTTGGCAAAAAGAGGAATCATGCATGAACCCTTCAGATATCCAGTCCGAATATGGTATTCTCGACGCTGTACACTTGTTAAAGTCAAGTCTTGTTTTTCTCGGGGTGAAAAGCATAACTCTGCAACTCTGGCTGAGGGCACGGCGTGGGGATATATCGGACTCTCACCGACTAAAAACACCCCGGTTCTGTCCTTGCCTTATCTAGAACTGCCGGGTAACTTGTGCACCCCCAGCGCGGCTCCCACAGAAGTGTCCGGATACACTTTGGAGGATTTAAAACCTCGACAATAATGCCGCAGTTAATGTAGCCAACTAGAGGTCGCATAAAAAAAAGCAATTACATCGACTGGAAACGAAGAAAGTATAATTATTAATAGACAATCATAGATAGAAACCTTCCAACTCCTTTGGGAAATTAAGGCAGAATTGTTAAGACTACGAATTGTTCTAGTATTTCTCTTAACTAACGTATTGTCGGCAAAAGCGTTATCGCTTCGACCGCACAAACTCCAAGGTCCTTACCTAAGTCCCTTAAGCCTTTGATTTGTTAATCGGAGTGCCACAAATCTTTACGGATTAATTGTTAGTTTAGTGGTACTTTAAGGATTTGAGATTAGTTAGTCGTAAATCGAAACTTATATTGTCAGTGACAGATTAAGGGTTGATTTGACCAAACTGACAGATGCACCTTTATTCGAGGAATAAAGGTGCATCTGACAGGTTTTGTTTTCAAACGTACCAAAAATTTAATATTTATTCGAAGGATGATACTAGCTTTATATTGGGGAATAAAATATTGGTGAAATCCACACTAAAATGAAAATGTATGAATTTAAAAATTCGTTAAATTATCTAGATAAAAAAATGTTGCTCGCTTTGCTAACAATATGTACAAATATTTGCAGGCTGAAGAGTTTGTTTGGTAATCGCTAATCTCATGATCTGGTCCGATTTGAAAAATGTTCACTGTTTAGCCCTCATTATTGAGGTAGGCTACTTTTTGCCGCGATAACCGACACCAACGCGAGCAGAACCGCTAGCAAAAGCTGGTATATTTATAAAAAAGTATCTACATAAAATGTCAACACATGTGAAGCCGTTTTACGTAACGCTATTACTTAACATCTTCTATATATAATAAGAAGAGTCAATAAAAGCATCTCATATCATCCTATCATTTACACAAGAAAAAACACATAATTCTATATCCTTTATTCACAAATAGTCAAAGTTTTTCCTACCACCGTAAACAAAGTGCCACGTTAGTAGTAGGTACTTTGTGTGCCCCCGTGTGATCTCTTACGCTATGGAACTTTGAGAATGGTTGGAATTTCCATATAAATATCCATGTCTTTGAAGAAATCTTTCCTTTGCAAGTTTTATTTACCCTTTTTATGTTTTATTTGAGATATAGAATATTTTCTCCTTGGAAAAGATTTATTTGGATCCCAAAAGGGTGTACGCCAAACTATGTTGTATTTTGTACACAATCATTTCGCTTGGCTGCGTTTTGCTGAAAGAAAAAGAAGCTTTTGAATTTATACATTTAACCTTAAAATTATTCTAAATACATTTTGGTAATAGAAAAAATTTCAACCACAAACATTTATAACTACATATTATAACTTACAAAGTCCTCCGTCGCGTCTGTCTGCCTGTTCACGATAAACTTAAAAACAACTGTATCGATTTTCATGCTGTTTTCACCGTTTAATGCAGTGGTTCTCGAGGAAGGTTTTAGTATATAATTTGTCAAGTTTTTGTATACATTAGCTAACCGATATCCACGCGCAAGAAACCGCGGGCATTAGCTAGTTTGCTTTAAAATAAAGTTATACTCCAAATTAATTTTCATAATCATATTTTTTATATTTCTGAGGGATCAATAAAATTTTAGATTATTTTTTAATTCTAACCTAAAACCCTTTATTATTTACTAACTAAATTATAGTTTCATAGTATAAGCTACACAGTTAAATTATAAATTATTTATGATTCCCAGAAAGACTCATTAAAATTCAATCAAAGTCACAATATTTGAAGTAAGGCGGCGATAAGTACGTGAATTTATGTGTTCGTGAACAAAGCATTCCTGACATAATTTGTCACGCCGCTAACGACTTTCATTCATCTTGGGAAACCGACAATGTAATATTCATAGGCCAAACAATATTATTCAGTGCCCCGTCTCTCTGACTATACAGATTAGGTTACTGCTGAATCTACCGAGAGTAGACAATACTCTAGCTCTGAAACTATATGCACCTATAATATAGTACCGGCCTATAAATATCCCACTGCTGGGCACAGGCCTCTTCCCATGGAGAGAAGGAATGAGCATTGATCACCACGCTTACTCATTGCGGGTTGGCGATTTCAGATTTCAATTTTGAAATCCAGGTTTCCTCACGATTTTTCCTTCACCGTTTGTCAATGGTGTCTTAGAATAATGAAGAAAGTGCATGTAACTTTTAAAAGACACATTTATACTTGCCTGGGATCGAACGTGCAACCATGCGCAGATAAATCCGGTCATTGAACCGCTAGGCTATCACAACATACATGCACCTATTTAGAAGTTATTTATAGGAATCTTTATCTTTTTTTGTATAGGAAAAAATACCCAACATCACAATACCTTTAGGTAAACATAATTTCTACATGTAAAATTTTTTTGGACACAACTAAATAACCCTTTACGTAATGACCAAATGTTTGACGGGCCTCTTGGTCTAGTGGTTAGTAACCCCGACTGCTAAGTCGAAGGTCGTGGATTCGTTTCCCACCCAGGACAAATCTTTGTGTGATGAGCACGATCATTTTTGTTCTCTGTATGAGTGTAACTTATCTATAATGTGTATGTATTTAGAAAGATATAAGTATGTTTATCAGTTGTCTGTTTACCATACTCTGCCTAGTTTAGGATCAGATGGCCATAAATAAAAAAAATAAAATGTCCAAATGTGGCTCCAGTCCAAAATCTCTTATTATTAAGTGACCTACCTACGATCCCCAAGGCCCCAACCACCAAAATTTCTTTTTAATTAAAATTTGCTACAGCAATATAAAATTGCGTCTACTGTTTTATGATACTTACCTTCCGTGGAGGAATTATGCTAACTAATATATTCAGCATACAAACCGTGGTCGTTATTCATAACATAACAAACAGCTCTTAATCTTCGCGACGGGAATAAATCTCCTTGTTCAGATCCTCATTAACATAGAGTGAATGAGATTGTTATTATAAGATACTAGCTACTGCCCGCGACTTCGTCTACGTGGACTTCAGAATTGGGTCCAAAAAGAAATAAAAAATGTGAAAGTAATGAAAAATGGAATAAAATTTTCACCCGTGATAGCTTGCTCTGTAATAGCGAAAAATACCAAATTAATAAGCTGTCTGCCCACGGCTTAGTCCTCGGGAACCACTTAAGGAATCGGGATAAAAGGTAGCCTATGTTTTTTTCCATGTCAAAAGCTACATGCATGCCAACTTTCATCCAAATCCGTTCAGCCGTTTTTGCGTGATTGAGTAACAAACATCCAAACATTCAAACATCCAAACATCCACACTTTCACATTTATAATATTAGTAGGAAGTAGGATTGTTTGGAGAGTAATGTTTGAAGTATACAGTGGAACTAAGACACAAATAGCGGAATACTGAAACGTCAATCAGTTTTAAGTCGCCTTTAAGTCTCGTGCTGTCTCTGTCAGTTTCAGGTTTGAAGTAGCGACAGATAAAAAATTAAGAACATCTTAAAGTTGATGTGGAACTAAGATACAAATAGCGGAATACTGAAACGTCAATCAATTTGAATCTGCCGTTAAGTCTCATGCTGTCTCTGTCACTTTAAGGTGTGAAGTAGCGACAGATATACATTTAAGAACATCTTAAAGTTAATTAACGTTTCAGTATACGGGGTAAGTAGAATAGAATCTGGAGTTAGAACGTTCGTGATGAATTGCGTTGGTTGTCGACTATTTTAGCGAAAATATTAAACGTAAGTAATAAGTTGAAAAAAATATAAATTTACATGGTTTTTCAATACTACACGTAAGGCATTATAGTAACCTTAAACTTTATATTGTTTATTTATTTATTTTTGTATATTGTAAGTATTGTGTAGATTTGTAGATATTTGGGAAATGTGTTTTATGATGGAGGCTACAACACACCTTTTTGGTTTCGTCTGTATTTTTTTTTTGCGTTGTGATAAAAATTGTCATCATATCGTAGCAATATTTTAGGTCCTGTATAACATTTTAGATTCTTTCATATACATACTATTTGCCATTAATTTGTCTTTAATTTTGAGTAAATTATGATACAATTACATAATACGGTCTGGAAGCAACCCTACTAGTTTTAAATGATATGCCAACTCTAAAGCTTATTTAAGCTTATTTTAATGAAGGTATCGCGTGTTTAAACCATTGTTTTAATGATATCAAGGACGCAATGTTTAATAGAAATAGTTAATCTTTATTCTTTGGCTTAGTTCTGTTGCCAAGGCCTTGGAGTTAGAGACAGCGGTAGATAGCTTTAACTTTATTTTTCAAGGTTATTTTGAAGGTTAGGTCTTGATTAATTTCTTTGGTTGTGTAATATGGTGGTGATAAAGTCAATGGGTGGAAGTTTAAACCAATACTACGGTTTTGTGGGGCTTAGTTTATAATTATATTATGTAACAGATGGTGAACTTTAAATAAATATATATAAATTTATAATATAAAGTTTATAATTATTCTAAATAATAGTTTTTTAAGGAATTTGATTAACAATGATTAAAAAAAAACATTTTAAAATGTGCAATTAGGCCGACTGAAGAAAATCAATGTTCTGTGGACTCCACTTATCTAGGAAAATCTTGAACAAATTCAGAAATTCCGTACTGTAAAATAATTGTACCGGCTATTTATTATTGAAAGGTACTATACCGTGCTGTAGCCGGGACACGGTTTTGTTGATGACCTCATAATAAAGAACTAACTATTGAGTCTAAGAGAAAACCGCTGAATCGTTAAATAATTTTGGATTCGCCTCACGGAAATTATTATACAAAAGTAGATATGACATTAATTTTTAAAACTGTACTGAAGAACTAAAGATTCGTATGTTTTACAGTTTTAACCCCCTTAACTTATGGCAAAACTTTTTCATTAATCATTTTTACTACATCGACTACTACTTAAATGGTTTCCTGACGGTCGAGAGCTCAACACGGTCTAAACTTCGCTCGTGAACCGGTCCATCCGTTATACCCAGCTAAATCCGGTTGGAAAGTTGCCAGGATGGTGACGTGTCGGTCAAAGCGTGTGACCTACATGACAGATCTGATAATGACTGACTCTCGGTCTATACAGGATTAATTTAAAAGGAGTGCGCTTATTCTGCGAGGTAATTAGGTGCATAAGACTGAACCACTGCCTCTTAGGAACATAGGTCGAAATCCTATAAAAAATCAACTTTTCATACAAACTTTCCGAGACACAGAGGCCTCGGAAAGCACGCTAAGCCATTGGTCCCGACTTTCATACAGTGATCTTTGATAGTCTTTAAGTCATTACAATTCTGACAACCAGTCTTACTATGGAATACTGTATTACCTAGCAATAGGTTGTGGAGGTCAGATAGGCAGTCGCTCCATGTAAAATACGGTATTCAGCTAAATCCGGTAGACTGGAAGCAGACCACAACATAGCTATAGCTTGGGAAAAGGCTAGGCAGGCAGAAGTTTCGATTATCATTACGAGTATGTCTCACTGTAGGTAGTGAATTAAATTTATTGAATGCTTTTTTAGTGAGTTGCTTTTAAGTGAATTGCTAGCATAATTTAACTCAGAATACATATTTTTAATATGAAAAAGAATCACTTGAAGTCTGCTACTACTAAATGAGCCATCCGAAGTAAGAGAGCTTTTAAATATAGTTTCGTATGAAAAAAGCTGGCTCTATAGGAACGCAATTACCCAGAACGGGGCCTGAATGTGCCGAGTTCCGTAACTTTGTGCATTATACATTGGAGATCTGTGTATTATACGAAAGTGTTTTAAACTTTAATTTGATGCAATAAGGTTGTTATTTGTATACTTTGAATATTGAGATAAAGTTTACTAGTTCTGCGAAGTGGATCTAGTTGAGATCTATCAGCTTTTTAATTCTGCTGTAATGTATTTTTTTGCTACTACTACATACTATAAATTAAATAAATAAATAAAATAAATTTACATATATAAAATACATTTATAAAAAATAAAATTTATAAAGTCTAATTCAAAGTATTATTTGCTGTTAAATATGGTCAACAAAAGTTCTTAAAATGTTCGTTTAGTAGTAGTTGAACGTAATTATTTAATCACAACACAACGATAAGCACTTCTTTAGTATTTCTGATTTAACTAAATAAAGGAAATTTACGAAATATTTAATGTAGGTATTTTTTATTTATGTTATTAAGTAAAATTGATTAAAATATTATGACTAACAAGCATCAAAAATTCATCGTTATCTTTGTCAATGACGGGAAACGTGCCCAAAAGGCTGGCAGATGTTCTTTGTGTTAAAAATTATAATAATAGGCATTTTTAATTATTTCATCGTAAACAGTAGTATATACAAGAAAAAACAAAATATAACCTACTTAAGGCCCGTTGTTACATAATTTACGATATTTGAAAGAATTGCGTTAAATAAACTAGTTGCCTTGGTTTTAAGACGAAGCACGAAGCCGTGCAGACTAATGCTGTTGAAAAATGCATCAGTCTTGGAAGACGACACGAGTGCTGACTTGGCAGTCGTACACAAACTTTTGATAAGGAAGACCCGAAGGGATACCCGAGATACCAGAAGATATAAAACACCTGGACAGGATAGATTGTAGATATCAATAGAGGAAAGGTGTTTGAAATGAAGATTATGCAGTTTTCTTCCAACAATTGACATTTTATACTGACTGATACCAATCTTTGAAAATTGCTGACGGTTAACAACGGAGATAAAGAAATAAATGTGGGTTGACCACATTTATTTCTTTATCTCCGTTGTCATCACATACGTTGCTCCGAATCCAAAGTACGTAGCCAAAGCACTTGTGATATGGGGACAGAGACAACGAAGGTACCACAATCATGTAGTGTTTTTCTACATTGTCCCGTCCGGGGATGCAACCCGAGACCTCAGACTTGGCGACACCTTGAAAACCAATGTGTACGCCACCCGACCACGAAGGTCGTCAACTTTTTTTTATACTATGTAAAGATTATGTATTTTTTACATTAAATTTTGGCTTACAGATTCATATAAGTGTAGGTAAAACTAGTGGAAGATTGACAAGATTTCTGAACTGAAGTATCTAACGTACCGTAAATTTTATTTTTGTATTACGCTTTTAATATATTTCTATCTTTCATACACTTTAATAAATGTATATTTTATAGCTACTGTATAAAGATATAGGTTACGGTGTATGGAAATTGAAAGCTCATAAACCTATATTTTTACATTATATTTATTACTTTGATGTTTATTGTATGATTGATATAAAAATAAAACATGACTGGCCTGTTGGTCTAGTGGTTAGTGACCCTGATTGCTAAGCCGGAGATCGTGGGTTCGATTCCCACCCAGGACAAATCTTTGTGGGATGAGCGCGATCGTTTGTTCTGTATCTAGGTGTAATTTATCTATAATATGTATGTATTTAGAAATATATAAGTATGTTTATCAGTTGCCTGGTGGTCATAGTACAGATGGCCATGTGTGAGCTGTCCCAAGATAATATTATTATGTATTTTGGTACTTTAATTTTCATGGAAAACAAAAGTTATACATGTCCGCTAATAGGTTCTTATCATCTTTATTTATTCTATTCTACTCTATTCTCTGTTTTCTATCTTTATAAAGCCAAGAATAACAAAAAATCATGAAATTATGTTTCGTCCGTCCGTTACAGTTGTTACAGAATTCATTGTTTGTCCTACTGCATTGCAGGTTCACGTCAAGCTTGTTTGGAACATTTGCATATTATGTTCACTGTTGCTGTTGAATCTTGAATTATGTAACGCTGAACACCAATGTGATGAACTACATCTATTTGGTGACATTATTTGAGCCATATTAGAGTCCTACAATTACTTTCTTTATGGTTTTAATGTCTGCATGGATTTGATTACCATACCTCTTTCGAATTTTTCCCAGGGTATGTTGGGGTCGCCTTCTAGTCTTACTGGATTCCCCTGGATACTGTATTTTGTTTTCACAATAAATTTTTATGTGTAACACATTAATTGAAAACCATACACGTTCCTAAAGCTGCATACACATGCAAATACAATGGTTGCTTACCCATACATAATAATATGAATAGGTACTATAAATTAAGTAGATTTGTTGTTGCTAACTAATCGCATTTTCTAAACTCTCTGAACAACAAATGGAATATTTGCCATCGTAAATTTTTGATCTGATATTTTCCTGAACATTATATTGTACTAGCTTTTGCTCGCTGGGCTTCGCCCGCGTCGGTTATCGTGGAAAATTATAGCTTATAGCCTTCCTCAATAAGTGGGCTATATAACAGTGAAAGAATTATTCAAATCGGACCAGTAGTTCCTGAGATTAGCGCGTTCAAACAAACAAACAAACAAACACTTTAGCTTTATAATACATATTAGTATAGATAACTTTCTTGCACTCCAGAATTAAATTTCAAAATATATTTGAGAGAAACATCTTAAACATTTCTGAACGAATTAAAGTAGAATGTAGCGTACCTAACATACCTATCTTAATTGCTTTAGCAAGCAACGAGGAAAATAGCTAATGGATCTGTCGAGACACAGACGCGATTCCAGGACAAAAAGCACGATTTACAGAAATAGCGAGGACTTGCACTGAAGTATGTTTTGTAGCAGAGTTTTTATTTAGATAATTTACAGTACTTACAATAAAAGCTGAGAATAAAACGAATAAATATAGGTTCAGCTAAAAATCTCTACTTACACAATAAAGCAGAATAGTGTTTTGTTTTTTAAGAGCTGATCACTGGAATTCACCACTCAAATCAAATCGAATAAAATCCAAAATTGTAATTATTTTAAACTTCAAGAACGCGCTCAAGTAATCCAATGACTCTAGGGAATGAAAACAATATATGTGTAAATTATAGCGTGAATTTTGAGGAATATCATCGACAGACTAGGCTGTAGGTTCCCCTAAAAATATAAAAAAAATATGAAACTAAAGCTCTCAGAGGAATTCGCGGGTAACAGATCTATATAAACAGAGATGCATGGTTCAAAAGCGACGAAGCATATTTTGAAGATTTCGACAAACTTAAAGAATAACATTGCTGATTGCACACGATCCTCACAATAAAGCAAAATCTAGTCAGCGTTTATATTATGCATTTATTTTTGCGAAAGTTCTTCAGGTCTTCTTTGAACAAGATTGCAAGGAGCTGCAAAAATAAAGACATTTGCATCCCACTCGACACAGAGACACAGTTATTCGTTTGCAACGCTTCCGTCACGAGACAAACAAAGACTAATGAGAGTCTGTTCTCAGCTTTATTTTTAGATATTCAGTTATAGGAACAAAGAAATAAGAATATATTCACTGGAGACGAGGTTAAAGTGGTGATAAGTTCAAAAATGTTACTTTAACATGACGACCTCCGTGGTCGAGTGGCATACTCACCGGTTTCAAGGTGTCGTCAGGTTCTGAGGTCGCAGGACTTGGTGTTTGTAGTAACTTCGTTGTCTCTGCTTCCATAACACAAGTGCTTTAGATTTTGTCTTCTGAATTTCAGGTTAAAAGGAGTTACGTTTATTTTTTAGAATTACATTGTAATTTGTTGGTTTACACACCTGTATTTATAAGTTGGTCCATCTCACGTACATGCTATGCGTTTCATTGAATTTTCTTGGTTTATTTTAGCTTGGAACATAAAATTGTATTTTACCGAACCTTGTCTTAATATTTATTAATTATTTAACCTTTTAGGTGTCCCACTGCTGGGCAAAGTTCTCCCCCAACCTGCTCCAGGCCCCTCGGTCTTGAGCCACGGTACTTCTCTCTAATCCGGCAAAAAGTGATTGATATACCTTTTCAGTTAACCTTGTCTTAACAACAATTAGATTTCATAATTATTATGTTTTGTTATATTATCAAAAATGCTTACAAGAAAATGGTCCCACTCCTTTGTCTTTCGGGAATTGAACATGACAATATATGCGAGCATAATAGACATATTTGCCATGAATATACAGGCCAAGAAATGAACTATGTTATAGCCTATTATACTATTGATTTATAGACCAATGCGCAAAGAGATAGTTCTTAGGATTATGTCGTCGACATAAATTATGTTGATTAATACCAGGCTTGAGACGTATGAGGATTATGATGTAATACGTCATCATTATGTGGATCAGTATAGATCAAACAAGACATGTTGGTGTGGGAAAAATTGTGTGGAGAATTTCACTTTTTTTATCCTCGGTTGAAACTCGGTCAAGGCAAATGTTTGGGTAACATTAAAAGACCTCTTTTGCAAGCGCTTTAGCGGTCTTAGATAAATGTTTTGATCACAGTGTTATAATTATGCAAAGGCTTCGGACTAATGCTCTATGGGTTACTATGGGTACTAAGTACTAACGCTACCCGGTGTCTCTCAGAAAAGAAAAAGGTTTGGCGATCCGGGGTTCTTGAACTATAATTATATAATCTGCGCTAAGCCACGTAATGTTTTGTTTGGACTCGGAGAATAAACATTGCATTCGTAGGGTAAGTATCGATATCTCAGAAGTGGTCCAAAAATTTAAAACAAACGGTTAATTTTAGCACGCATCTCTGAACGAATTGCGTTTTTTCGTAATTCATGCTTCGGTAGTCGTATTTTACATTTACGTGCAAACAATTATGATCTGTACAGTCACGAGCATAAATATGTTACATGCACATAGCGTAAAACTTATTTAGCGAGAGGTTTTTGTTGAAAATCAAAAATATATACATGATTTGAGAACTGTTATAATTTTTTGTTGTTAAATGATTAAAAGTTGAATTGATGGTGAGTTCCTGTTAAATTATTGTTTTACAATTACGCTATGTGTATACATATTTATGCTCGTGACTGTACAAGTTGTCAAGATACATGAAAAAATAATAGCGTGTGAGTAATGTTTGTTTAAACCCGTGTTCTCCCAAATAGGTTTATTAGTTTTTGACGTGACATATCGAACTATACGATATGGACCCTTATTTTGCAGTATAAACAGACAAATTCCATTTTATTGGTTCGTATAAACAATTATATTATGGACATGAGTTGTTTAATGTAATTTGTTATTTTACGCTCCGGGAGGCTCGTTGCGAATGGCGGTGGTAAGATAAGATAAGATAAGATATATTTATTTGTAAGAATATGGTACAGTTAAGATGTTACAAAAATTGTTGATCCATAATATTCTGCCGTTTCCGGCGCACAAATATTTGAGTAGGTACAAACAATTATTATTATAAAACTATTACACATAAACAAAAAATTAAAAAAACAATTACTATAAAATAAAAACATAATAACACTTATATTTAAAATTTCCAATCAGGTTTCTCATTTAAAAAATCACTTATAGAATAATAACATTTATATAAAAGGAACTTATATAACTTATTTTTAAAATTTCTAATGTTCATATCTTTAAAACAAGTTGGTAATTTATTGTAGATATGAATTGCCATGCAATAAACGTTTCTTGAGAACAGTTGTATTCTTTGTTTGGGTATATTCAATTTGTGTTTCTGTCGACTAGCCCTTACAACAACATCGTTATGTTTTTCGAACAACGTGTAGTTTTTATGCACAAAAACCGAAATTTCAAAAATGTACAGTGACGGGAGTGGCAAAATGTGATGTTTTTGGAAATATGGAATACAACTATCTAGCTGGTGCAGTCCACATAGAGATCTTATGCACTTCTTCTGCCCTCTAAACACTCTATGCGATTAAGTGTAGCATGTCCGTTGTAAATTGCATTTGGGGAATTGAGGGACATTAATGTAGCTGAATAATAAAAAAAAATGACTTATTAGTTACAATATTTTTAACTATTGAAAGAAAGAAAGAAATAAAAATATTTGGCGCACGACCGCAAAATAAAATTAAACTATTACAAATTAATATTGAAGTATCATGAGTAAATATTAGGTAAGCTCTTAAAATGATAAATGGCTCTTTTCCTTTTATTATTTAGAAGATTATTTTTCCGTTTCTCCACAATTTTTAGATCTTCTAAATAACCTTTTTCCTATCGTGTCGATTTTAACCGTCCTACAAATCCCAAGTCCGATCTATATTTACTATAGGAAACATCAATAACGGCTCTTTTCGGCATGATATACCTACTTAAAAACCAATATTGATCCAATACAATAAAAGAGAGCCTAGTCAAATATAAACACCATTTGATTCTATTGCCAATTATAAATATGTGAAGGGCAAAAGAACAGCACCTTACCATCAACAGATTATTTTTTTTCATATTTTTTTAGTTTTAGTTTTGTTTAATTAATATAGTTTAGTATTAAGAGTGTATAAAATCGCATTAATAAATTTTAATTGTATTAAATTAAGTAAAAAAAAAATATAAAAAGAAAAATACAAGTTTGGGTAATATTTCGTAATGTATTGTGGGTACCATTATGAAACCAAGGCACAGTTAATTTTAAGCATACTTAGCAACTAATTACACATTTATAGGTCACGTCAGCCCTAAACAGGTGTAGGGCGAGCGGGAAGTGACGTGACGTGCTTTGACGTGACGTTAACCGGAAGCGGCGCCATGTTTGATGACCGCCGCTTTCCGCTGCGCACGCGCTTAGCTAATATGAATTGTGAGTGGATTGGAAATTGTGACGTGGTAATGGGAAGGTGATGGTGTTTGTGTAATGTTTATACAATTTGAACATAAAAGTTGATTGAGCAAAAAAGTTGTAAGTAGTACAAGTAGGAATTTATACTTTAAAAAAAGTTATTGTAACTATACTATTTATTGTATTATAAGTCGCGTCTGATATGAGCAAAAAATATTTTTATTATTATAAAGAAATATAATATTTCTCAAAAAACTTTTTATTTTTAGATTACTTTTTCCATGTCACAAAATAATGCACCATTTACCTACGTAGGTAAACACGACTATCAACTGCACAACTACGTTTCACAAATAAACTTATTAAACATGCGCGTCTAAAAATAATATTATTATCAGCTTTCTACTTACTGCGAAAACGAAAGCTTATTACGGAACACCCCTTTGTCCACACTAATTACGTTAACTTAATACGACATGACAGGCAAATCAACTGTTTAGCAAAAACTTACAGTCGTCGACTGCGAGGGAAACAAAACGGGTTTACTGGCAGGCTAATAAACAGGAAAATATAAATTACTTCACATTTTCATTCACCGAAACCAACATGAACATCAAGTATTTGTTTAATATGAAATGCATAATAATACCTATAGGTTTAATTGTCTGGCACTAGCTGACCCGACAGACGTTGTCATGTCAAACAAATAAAAGTTATGTCAAAACGTGACTGCACAGATAGCTGAGTGGTACCTAATTAGCTGGTCACCACGCTAATTAGGTACCACTGTGCGCGACGTGCTGCGGGCTCGATCCCCGCATGGGACAAGCATTTGTGTGATCCGCAAATGCTTGATCCAAGTCTGGGTGGCTCGATTTTCGAATGTGTGTGGAACCCCCGCGACAGGACTAAATTCCTTAGTACGGGGGAAAAAAATACAAAAAAAAAAGCTATAAAAGCTTTCGGTAATTTTCTTTAATTCGCTAAACTTCTTATTTTTAGAAACCTGCCCCCTAGCCAAGTGACATTTCTACAAGCGTCCAGCTGTCCTTGCGTCATGCCACGACCAAGGGAAATAGGGATTCATTTTTGTATATAGGATAATATAGGTAAAGATAAAAAACATGACTTGAATGATTCATATTCATATATTTATTTGCATTCCATAATGTTACAGTATATGTTAAAGAGGCTTAAAGCTAGGTACAATATTATGGACCCTGTTAGGGCACAGCAAAAGAAGGCATTACAAAATTAATACGCATTCTTATGCACATGGTTGCGGGTTAGAATCCAGGCAAGTACCAATGTGAAATTTTATGTATTTTCTTAATTTTTCTAAGACACCATTGACAAACGCTGAAGGAAAACATCGTGAGGAAACCAGGATTCCAAATTGGAATCTGAAATCGCCAACCCGCAATGAGCAAGCGTGGTGATCAATGCTCATTCCTTCTCAATATGGGAAGAGGCCTGTGCCCAGCAGTGGGATATTTATAGGCCGGTATTATATTATATACGAGAACGGGACCTATTTAGGGTACACTGCGAGCCCCGGGGTAGTAGCATATATAAAAATGATTCTTTGTATGTTGAGCGAAATCACAACACTGATTAGTGTAACTATCATATTCATTCCAGACATTACCTCCATAAACTTTAATATTTTCTATTTTTGTTGATAATAGTACCAACAATAAGTTTTGTTTGTTTGTTCATTGGACCGTAGTATTGAATAATTCTTACAATTAAAGGCCAGGTGTTATATTAGTTTACGTTATCCAGTAATATGGGTGGGGTGTTTACCGATCTTATCAAAGTTATTGATTGACAGTATAATACCCCTGTCATCCACTTACATTCGATGGATAAACGTCGATTTCACTTAGCTATATTTGAGAATTAGGAATATTTTTGTTGTTATTTATTTAAAGCTTACATGCGTGTAAAGGTGGGTAGATATATTGTGCTTTTGTAGACCATGATGTAGTTGTATAGCAGGATTTATTGGAGCTCACTTCGTAGTCAAAGGTGTGTATCTGATTTTGAATGAAATCCTGATAAGTCAAGCCTAATTAGGTTTTGTTAAAAACTGATCAACGAACTTTGTAAAGTTAGGGATTTATAGAATGGAAGTTCTTTTGACACACCGTTTACTTCTTTATCACGCTAACTTGGATACAATCATAGTTACTAATACATATTTAGAATCGAATCCTTTCTAAAATCGCAAATTTTGTAATGAGTTAAGTAATATGTATATTAGTATATATTTGGGGTCTGTTGGTCTAGTGGTCAGCGACCCTGACTGCTAACCCGGAGGTCGTGGGTTCGATTCCCACCCAGGACAAATCTTTGTGTGATGAGCACGATCATTTGTTCTGTGTCTGGGTGTTATTTATCTATAATATGTATGTATTTAGAAATATATAAGTATGTTTATCAGTTGTCTGGTTACCATAGTACAGGCTCTGCCTAGTTTGGGATCAGATGGGCGTGTGTAATAAAAAAAAAAAAAAAAAGTAAATTGTACGTACTATGCGGATTCAGTGCAAAAATTTCTACCACCGTAAATATTCTTTCTGTTTTGTTATCTTAACCACAATTAATTATTTTTACATGCCTTGCATTAGTGTTACACAGCACCAGTCGACTACTCAGAACTGGACACTAATACATTATGAGAACTGAAGACTAATACAGTGTCTTCCTGTGCGGACCATATCTATCGCTAATCGTACTAAACTTCATTAATCACAGAACACACTCGCCAGTCACTTCCTACTTCAGAACGATGGGCAAAAGGCAGGTAGGAATCGAGGGCTAGTGGTGGAATAGTTTAATGTCGATAATCGATAAGTTTGTAGCATGTTTTTTTGTGTTTAATACTTTACTTTTTACACTTTGGATTTATTAATGCATATTTCGTATTTATAAAAACAAAACTTAAACGATAATAGACTTAAAACTGTTATAAGTTTTAAGTCGATGATAGTTTGAGTTTTTACAAATAAAACCATCTAACTAAATAAAAATACGAACACTTATAAACCCTTATCAAGCAAAATTGAATTAAATTAGATAAATGTTAATTTTAGTTTTAATTTGTTTACGCCTGGTTTGTAAAGAAAAAAGGAGCTACCTATGTAAAATTTTAGAGTACAATTCAATTTATTTTTATTTTCTTATTCTTAAGTAGGTGTGCGATAAGATTCTTTAACTTTCCACTACTTTATATAACATTAATTACAGTACTTCATTTTCAAATCTCTTCTCTCATGCTCGTAGTCATAATTTAATCCAATATCCATCAATTACGAAGAATGACATCCAATTTTCGATATAAATTTTCATCGATAACTTTTGCTGCGACACCTCACTAATCTATGCTGGGGTGAAGGTGGATATTAACTGATGCTATCAGGTATGCATGATGTAATTTGAATGCAGTTTTCGTTCGGCCATTATATAGAGCGCTGTGACTTAGGCACAAGTATTGATCAAATAAACATTCATGTGAAGTGAGGCAAGGATTAGATGAGGGTAGGTTTAATATATTATTATTCGGACTTAGTATGCGGAATGTCATCAAACTGCATGAACGGTATGCTGTTAGAGTTGCTAGAATTAATTAAGCTATGCGTAAGCTTATGTTGTAAACATACTCGCGAGTTAATAATCTATACTTATATAATACAGCTGAAGAGTTTGGTTGTTTGAATGCGCTAATCTCAGGAACTACTGGTCCTAATTGAAAAATTATTCAGTGTTAGATAGCCCATATATTGAGGAAGGCTATAGGCTACTTTTTGATGCGAAAACCGCACCCACGTGGGCGGAGCCGCGAGCAAAAGCTAGTATATAAATAAATGTGGACAACATCACATACATAACTCCAAATTCAAAGTAAGTAGCTGCAGCACTCGTGTTATGGAATCTGAGACGACGATGGTACCACAAACACTCAGACCCGAGACAATGTTGAAAAGTGTTTTTTTCTATCTTGACCCTTGCAGGGATCGAAACCGGGACCTCAGAGCTGGCGATACCTTGAATACCCGTGTACTCGCCAGTCGACCACGGAGGTCGCATAACAACAAATTAATCATTCAAGCTCCTTATTCAAGAATGCTGCTATGTTTATACAGCTTAGATAATATTTTAATTCTTATAACACAAGAGTAAGTTATTCAATTAAGAAAATAATGTTTACAAATTATAGACGCTTTCGGCTCTGTATTGCTAACAACATAAAGATTTACATTTAATTAGGTGCTAGCGTGAGTCTTGTTAAAAGTATCTGCCACAATAAAGTTGAAGGCAGAATGTCAACCCAATGCTGTATGTAATAAATATACGTCGCATTGAAAGGGCGATCAGCATGAGAGTCTTCTTCTAAAAACATGATGTGTGGGCGTAGTAGGGTAGCAAACAAAACAAGTATTTTAAATCACACAATAGATTTATAAATAAATAAATATCTTGGGACAATCTCACACACGGTCATCTGATCCCAAACTAGGCAGAGCCTGTACTATGGTAACAAGACAACTGATAATAATATAGGTACTTGTATATTTCTAAATACATAAATATTATAGATAAATCACACCCAGACACAGAACAAATGATCGTGCTCATCACATAAAGATTTGTCCTGGGTGGGAATCGAACCCACGACCTCCGGCTTAGCAGTCAGGGTAACTAACCACTAGACCAACAGGCCCGTCAATTTATTATAACGTAGGATAATTTTATTATTACAATGAACACAACGATGGTGTGACGGTTTCTAGACGGATGTTTAGCGCACGACAGCCAACAGAGAAGTGTATTGCTCTGCGCGATCCTCCAGACTAGACTCTGTCGAAGTGTTGCATCACAACACTTGCAACTCGTCGTCAAATCAGCTCCCGTACTCATGACTTCACCGACATGTATTTATTTAGACGGGTATCAAACGGTACGTACTTGTACTTCTGAAGGTATCTTTCTTGTGTCAGCTTATTTGCTAACAAAGTAAAATTAACAGGAAATTGAATTTTATTAACATACGTGTTGGAAATTCATAATGGAGTCTATATGTCGTAGATTTTGATGACGACCCTTATCACATGACTGTACCAGTTTGTGAAAGGGGTGAGATTCCTTTGTACATGTAATGTTCTTTTGTTTTATATAATTAGGTTATAAAGAATGTCAAAAACCATTATAAAAGCTGCTTTTATTTCATGACCAAAGTGTGTTATTACTTCTTTTCTCTTTTCACGGTATATTTGATGAATATGTAATCTGGCAAGTAGTATTGTATATAGTATATAGTAGTATAGTGCGTAAAACGTGATAGTAAATTCATGTGACGTACCTCCTAAAATTTAAACACCTTTATTTATGTACAATTTTATTGTTTTTATTTAAGGTGTATACGTATAATCTTTTTTATTATTAAAGTATCGATTTTGATGCTTGTTAGCCATTATCAATCAATTTTGGTTGATAATGGTTAATAAGTTTCCTATTTTTTTATTGAGCTTTGTTTATTATAGGTACTTTAGTATAGTTTAATTTATATTATGAGGTTTGGTTTAGTATAGTTTTATTTTTATTATTATTAGTAATATGTGTAAATAGTTATATTAATATCATTTCCGAAATAAATTTATAAGTATCTAGTAAGTATATATAGAAATCTCCCTATTACATGTGTTATGCGGAGTCGCTTGTTTAGTTTCAAACACAATGGCAAAAAATTACGATAGTCGAATTAAATGTAGCATGATTCCGAAATATGCAAAAGCCAAGATGTACTACCAAAACCAATAAAACTCCAGTAATCAAGCGTTTTCATTCCTCTTATTCTGCTTACAAGCAATAAATTTCTCTATATTACTCTGAATTACTCGTAATGAACCTTCATCAAGCGCTAAACGTAGGCTCGAGTGCTTTGTAGCAATAGACCGCGTCGTATTGAACTCTACGTAATGGTAACACCCTTTATTTATTGGTATTTGAAGGCATTTAATGTTGGCGTATCATGTATCGTCATTGTAAGGCATATAGTATAATGTATCCGTTTTGTGTTTACAGTTTTAAAGAAAAAACATGAATATTGCAATTGAAAATTATTAAATTGATTATAAAAAAAAATTAGACAAGAATATTTTATATATACAGGATTATTTTTTATAGAGTGCGTATATTCAACGAGGTAATCAGGTGCATAAAACTGAACAGCTTTTCCAAGAAACATAGGTCGAAAACTTAAAATTGAATATGAAATTTTTATACAAAGTGGCAGGTCACGTGACTTATGTTTGTATGAAAAAAATATTTTTAATTGTAATATTTCGACCTATGTTTCATGGGGAAAGTTGTTCAGTTTTATGCACCTGATTACCTCGTTGAATATAGGGACTCAAAAAAAATAATCCTGTATATATAAAATGATCTTGTCTAATATTTTTTTATAATCTATTTAATAACTTTCACCAGGCCAACAGACCAACAGCTCAGTCAAGAGAGAAAGAAATTTAAAATCTTCCAAAGAGATTTGGAAGTTTTCAGTATTTACCTTTTTCTTTCATAACATCGTATCTCTTGTTTACAGATGTACTGGCGTGAACCACTGCAACTTTGTGCTGTACGAGGACTTCCCTCCCGCCAAGAGCTGGTCTCCGGGGGCTGTGTATATTAAATACGCTTGCTTTGATGGTGAGTCTTCATTATAGGTATCATTCGCAATTCCTTCATTTCATTTTGCATTGCTCTTTACTAAAAAAGTTAAAACTATTACTAATACTCTGATTCCTCTGAACGCAAACTAAACTAAATTTAAACCATTGCTGTCTTTTACTAACATAAAGGGTGAGAAAAAGACGGCAACAGATAATAATACGAAGATATAAACTAACTTAGGAATTTCAAACTAGTTTTCACCTTGAACATTATTTTTAGAGCACATGTTTTTACGTGTTGTCTAATTTGTATGAGAATTTTAGTCGGAACTAAATTTGACAGTTCCTATTTTCGTCTGTCCTTTTCTAATTATGTACAAGTGAAAAAGCTACCGATGGACTCTATCAATTATCTATCAACTAATCGTGGCCACTATCAAACTAAGATCGCTCGACAGAACATATTACTAACTAAACAACGCGATGATGTAAATTAATTCAAAATTTACAGCCAGTAATAACTTTATTTGAATGATAAACCTCCCTGGAGTAAAATTTCATACTGAACTGGCAGTAGAACGGTTTCTTAGAGCCCATTCATCATCATTAGCCTAGACTGGTCCTTTTTAACTAGTAGCTCAATTTACAGTCTAGACTGAGAAACTAACTACATTACTTTTGAGTTACGATGTTCTTTATAGCCTTAAGAGTTGAGATGTTATAGTTTGAATTTTAAGCTCGAGATAAATCTTGACACTAATAATTTACTTAATTTCACCGTAGTTCCATAGTTATTATGTAGTAACTATTATAGTAACTAAACAATTTGGTATTTTTTTTTTTTTGGAAAACAGACAATTGTACAATATAGATTACGATAAAGATTTAAGTATTTAGTTATCTTATCTTATTATTATATCTTTAAACGAGCAATTCTTGTATGTATATATATATATAATCTGAATCTCGGAAACGGCTCCAACGATTTTCATGAAATTCAGTAAGCAGGGGGTTTCGGGGGCGTTAAATCGATCTAGCTATGATTCATTTTCAGAAAATGTCGTTTTATCCGTTTTTTTAGTAATCTTATATCTTTAAACGAACAATTCTTGTATAAACTTAGTCTGGCCATAAGTACTTTGACAATTAAAAATAAACAAAACATTTGAATTTGGAATCTGTCATTTATATGATTGTTCATTGCGATTTCTCATTTTGGCGCCAATACATTGTACAATCAATATTTTGCGATATTAAATAAAACACAGCTCTAAGAAAGTTTCCCAATTAGTCGACAAAGTGCAACGTGGGCATTATCCAACTTTAGTGATGGTTTGGTGGGCTCTTAGCTATGAAGGAGTGACTGAGCCATTCTTTTGTGAAAAAGGTATCGAAACATCGGCACAAGGGTATCAAGATACCATTCTTGAGAAGGTAGTGAAGCCCCTTAACAACAGCATGTTGAATAACCAAGAATGATCCTTCCAGCAAGACTCGGCGCCGGGTCATAAAGCTCGGTCTACGCAGTCTTGGTTGGAAACGAACGTTTCGGACTTCATCAGAGCTGAAGACTGGCCGTCGTCTAGCCTCGATCTTAATCCGCTGGATTATGATTAATTGGCAGAATTAGAGAGTACCTACGGCATGCTCTAAACGCCATGATAATTTAGAGTCCTTAAAACAATTTTTTAATTCTAATATTTTTTGTGATTTATTGATAAGCTGTAAAAAAAAATAGTATTTGTTTATAATAAAATATTTAACTAAGTAATTGCTCGTGATTTTTTATTTAAATAACCAGTTCATATTTTTTAAATTATTATGTCGGTAAGATCGAAAAATATTATTCGTATTCCTCATTTCATCAGTAGGTATGTAATTCGTATTTAAATATAAATTTCTAAAAAACACACTACCTAAGAAAAACGAGCAAAGCTCGGTGATCCAGGTACTGTACACTAAAACAAGAAAGGGGAAGTTCTTTTTTTTTTAAAAACAGTATTTGTGTATAGCCTGATTAGTCATTACGTAAGACATTTTCATTATCATTAAATTAAAAACTGGAAATAAAAAAAAATGAAATAATAATTCTTATAAACGGATTATTTTGATTCTAGTCCCCGACATTTCGACATGTGTTCGACAGGACGGTGTCATGGTCACCAAAAGTAGGTAGTTTTAATTCAATGTCTAACATTCGCGTAAACTCAGAAAACAATAATATATCAATAAATACCTACTTAAATATTTCAAACAACTTTTCTAGAACACTTAAGAAAAATAAAATTATTCGTATGAAACAATTAATAAATAAAGTACTCTCCCTAAAGCGGTGAACGTACACAATTAGTTAACCTTTTAATAACTTATTTAGATAAAGTGCAACCAATTTAATTAATTAACAATTCCATAAAAATAATAAAAATGGCGCTACATTTCGAACACATGTCATTTTGAAGCGTGAAATTGATTCATCAAAATTTTATCAACATCTGTGAACATCACGCCTTGTACGAACTACCACACAACTACTTACACACTCTCATTAACAGTAATCCTATATCCTAGTGGGTAAGGTCGATTTTGGTACTTCATTGTTGATTTACGATATGTGTGCATTGTGTTGCCTACTATATATTACATACCATATGTGATGTACAAGGGGTGTGAATTGCTCATTTGGTGCGACAATTGCGATTAATTTTGTGCGCTGTATTTTCAACGATAATGTGGTGAAGGGTAATGTTGTGATATCTTATGTTATATTGTTATTTTTTATTTAAAGCAGAGCACTCTGTCTATTGTAGAAAACTCGCAGTGAAACCCGTTGATAAAAAATTTAGTAAAAATAAGTTTAATGAAGAAAGTGCCAGAAACAACTTAATCCCAATTGCGTCTTTAATAACATTGCTAGTTTATTCCAATCTAAAATCAATCTACAGAAATCAGAGAAGAAAACTAAAAAGTAATGAAAAAATCTGTTATTATAATAAAACCAGCTGCGCCCCGCGGAATTTCCCGCGTTTTACCAGATTACTTAAATTTACGGATAAAAGGTGTCAGCTACCTCCATATTTAATGTTATCAAAATTTGTCCAGCCATTTGCGCGTGAAAAAAGTAACAAACATACGCAAACTCACACAAACTATCGCCTGTATAATATGAGTGTGTTAAATTAATTTTGTACCACTTTTACAAATGGATCTCATACATTCTCAAAGAAATGGGGGCATAAATGTAAACAAAATAAACATCGAAGTTTATCTATTCAACTTAACTCACCAACTATTTCGACGCTCAGAACCATTGACTGTAGTGTAAAACTCCCCCTGGGAACACGTGCTATACCATTGTACTACAAAACCAATTTACTTAGACCTCCAGTTCACAACCCATTACTGTCAAACATCAGCGTTTTGTTCTGCAAAGAGGGGTGAGGAAGGTCTAACTACACTGGACAATATGTTTGCCATAGAATTGTCACATTTACCCCAAAACGTTAAAATATCAGTGTGTTGGGGCAGTTAATGGAGTATGGCAACATAGTAGTCGTCACGTGTGTACGATTTCAAAGGAATTGAACAATTTATGTGCGTTTAGTTTAACAAGGGACGCTCGTGAGAGTTTCCGTGGAGATTGATGAGAAATATCGTGTTTAAATCGAGCTAATGATGTAACAACTTAGTATAGCATGTATGAATGGATATCCCAAAAAGATTCCATTAGAAGATCTGAAATAAAGTAAATAAAAGTTAATATTTTAAAACTGTCGTGGTGACGTTTTTCTAGGCGCTAATTATTTTAATTCCATAGTAGATAAACGTAGATACACTTTGACTGGGCTGTTGGTCTAGTGGTTAGTGACCCTGACTACTCTGCCGGAGTTTGTGGGTTTGTTTCCCACCCAGGACAAATCTTTTTGTGATGAGCATGATCATTTGTTCTGTGTCTGGGTATATTTAATTTTATATTATGTATGTATTTGGAAATATTTAAGTATGTTTATCACTTGTCTGGTCATAGTACAGGCTCTGCCTAGTTTGGGATCAGATGGCCGTGTGTGAGGTTTCCCGGAAAATATCTAATATATAAAATTCTCGTGTCGCGATGTTTGTTTTCACCAAAGTCTTCCTAAACGGTTGGACCGAATTGTCTGAAATTTTGAGTGCATATCGGGTAGGTCAGAGAATCGGCCAACATCTATTTTTCATACCCCTAAGTGATAGAGGTGGCCTTCTCCAGAATTTTTTAATATGGCAGAACAACGTTTGCCGGGTCAGCAAGTAATATTGTACAGTACAGTTTAGATTATTATGTATTATTATTAATTTCCATATAAATAGGTAATAATAACCAAATTACCCTAATATCTGTATTAATGTCTAATATCATTATAACCTGCGCAAGGGCGTGTTCCTAGCGAATAATCTACACATCCATTATGTTACATAACTATTATCATAAATGATATAATGCGATTGTGTTATTGCGAATAATATCGATGTTACGAACTATTACATTTATGTCGGTCCGTTATTTTTATGGCCATAATGTGATTAGGTTCCTTGCCTATATTATAGTCGCATGACCGATATTAAATAAGACATTTGATATTTTAATGTATAGATGGAGTTTCAAAGGTTGGTATTGGTAGTTGGAAATAAATCGGTGGAGTGCAATCTCAATTCATATTCATCAAGCAAATGGGTTTGTTACAACATTAACTCGAGAACGGGTGAACCGTTTTTCATAATCCTTGATTTTTTGGATTCTTCTCCGTTCCGAATAGCGGCATAAATATTAAAAATAGAATATAAAAAGGATGTTTATGGGAACAGGGACAAATATCGCGGGAGAAACCGCGGTGCTCAAATAGTCATCTTCTGCCTAGCCCTTTCCCAAGCTATGTTGATATCGGCAGCTAGTTTTCCCGGATTTTGCTGAATACCGTATTTTACATGGAGCGACTGCCTATCTGAGCTCTACAACCCATTGCAGAGTAAGACTATCAAAGATCACCGTATGACAGTCGAGACCAACGGCTTAACGTGCTTTCCGAGGCTCAGATAGTTTTCTATTCTCTTCTCTTCTTATATTAGCTAAAATCTTGTAGATACTTACAAACCTTTCATCATCATCAGCAAGCAACATTTCAAATTACTGATGATATTAATGTTTATTTTAAACTCTCTAATTATAAGAACATTTGCCATAAAATAGTAATTTTAAAATGTCTCTTGAATGGGGACCTTAATTTCAGAAGTTATTATTGGTCCTATGTTTCACGCTGAAGCAGTATTAAAAAAAACGATGCAAAATATAATTCATGTTAACATTCATTCGTTTACGTTCATTCTCCAAGCAGCAGATCAAAGTAATTTAATTAAAATTTGTCTATATTATTAATTAAAATTATAAGCTTTGCGTAATACCTACTCACCTGCAAAATTTTCAACGCCTTGAAATTTAATTTTGTGTAGCGAATTCAACACGTGCGCGTATTATAAAAAACATTACAATAGTTGACACACACCCTTGTTATTTTTTATACGTGTCAAATCAATGAACTTATTTCTATAAAGCCTGCTTTGTTATGGAAATATTTTGCTGACGATGTGTTTTTGTTTGCTTTTCGGCTTAGGGATGAGCTTAAACGAATGTGGTTCCGATAATCGGCTGAGTCTTTGACATGATGTACAGTCAACAGCAAAAGTACATGATGAATTGAGTTTATAACTTTTGGATTCAAAACTGATCACGAATATTGCAACTGTACAAGTAGTAAATGTTTGGTAAAATTTACAATCACTTCGACGCCACACAGTTCGACGCAAACTCCGTTCATTCGTATTGAATTTCTGATTTTGTTCATCTACTTTGGCTGTTGACTGTACCTACTGCTTTTCAATATTGTTTACTGTATTCGTTTTAAGTGGCAGTTGAGCGTTATTTAAACCACACTCAGAACACTTATTGAAGTTGATAGCTCGGTTTGATAGAGACTAAGATAAGATATCATTTATTTGCTTGAAGTATGGTACACAAGTTGTTAAATAATGGTTATACAGAACATGACATATATCACCCTAGTACGGGTATGCAAACATAATTGAATTCAATTTTGCTAGCACTAATAACTACATACTAAATTTTATATTGAACATTTATGGAGAAATGGACTGAATTTTTAAATATGAATCGTAGTTAGAACAGCTAAAAACACAGAATCTATTGATCTCATAAATCAATATGTTTCATTAAACATA
The DNA here is from genome assembly GCA_950381575.1 of Plusia festucae. Taxonomy (NCBI): domain Eukaryota; kingdom Metazoa; phylum Arthropoda; class Insecta; order Lepidoptera; family Noctuidae; genus Plusia; species Plusia festucae. The sequence continues at coordinate 12,971,411 of OX494434.1, forward strand.
TAGGATTTTTATTTCAACCAATGTATTTCTTTCCAATATCGTTATAATGTTTATTAAAAGAAATTTGTGTTTTTTTTTTAATATTTCGGGACAGCTCACACACGCCAATCAGATCCCAAACTAGTCAGAGCCTGTACTATGGTGAACAGACAACTGTTAAACATACTTGTACATAGATACTTAAATTACACCCAGACACAGAACAAATGATGGTGTTCATCACACAACGATTTGTCCTGGGAATCGATCCCACGACCTCCGGCTTAGCAGTCAGGGTCATTATCCATTAGACCAAAAGGCCCGTCGTTTGCTCTATTGTAACATTTGCTGAATCTTGTTTTAACTTTTTCCACCGACTTTATTGGTAGGACATAGCGCTCAACTAGATGTTTATTTGTAAGACCTTATGTACCTACCTATGATACCAAATATTTTTTTATTGATTGACCAATAATTTGAAAAACAGTACTAGTTAGCACGGATAGCCCAGTGGCATAGGTCACCATGCTAATAACCACTGTGCGCGACGTGCTGCGGGTTCGATCCCCGCATGGGACAAGCATTTGTGTGATCCACAGATACTTGTTCCAAGTCTGGGTGTTCTTTGTGCATGTGATTTGAATGTTTGTGAAACCCCCGCGATACAAGGAATAAATTCCTTAGTGCGGGCGTCGTTTTTTAAAGAAAGAAAAGACAAAAGAAAAAAAATAAGAAAGAACTAGCTTTCGCTCATGGTTCCGGCCTCGTGGGCCTCGGTTATCGCTTTATAAATTTATCTACTAAAGATACAACTGGGTTTAACTATGTTTCTACCTGTGTTCCAAACTAGGTTTACTTCTACCAGTTTTGATAATGAATCCGAATTATCTTTGATTTCAATTTCACACTACAACTCGTAAAATAATATCAACTATTTCGCCAAAAAGAACTACCAATGTCGCAAAACGAGTCTGACTTATTTCAGTATATCATAACCCGATATTTTCGATGTTGATTGATCTGCCGTAATCCTGGACCATGGACCATTAATCTGCTGAGGGGATCTCTGTGTATCGAATGTGACAATCAGATTAATTTCGAACCCGATTCGGTTCTGATAAAAGGATAAAATTGGATTCGCAGTTGTGTTGAGGTTTCATTTATGTTGGAGGCTTAGGTACATATTTTTTTACACTAACTGTTGCCCGCGTGTCCATCTGCGGTCTCTAAATCTTTAAATTAAAAAACATAGCCTAAGTTACTCGGGGATAACGTAGCATTCTAATGGTTAAAAATTTTCAGAAATCGGTTCTGTAGTTTTTGAGTTTACTCGTAACAAACATTCGAAATACACATTTTTTCCTCTTTATAATATTTGTTTAAGTAATATAGGCAGCGTAGCATTATCGTCTTTTATTATGTATGTAGGTACTGAAGGTATTAACGATGTGACTTAAAAAGTTAAATTTGTGCGTACTTGTTTCGTGGTTCCAAGAAACCAAATGGCCAAAGGTGAGAAGAAAAAAGGTTTTAAAACATGGATTAAATTTAACTATCTCTTAACAGCATTTTATAGTGTGAATGGTGATTTAGCCCTACGGTCCAGTTTATGCTGGATTTACAAATTATTAGGTATGCTCATCTCGCTGGGAACACATACGTGATCCCGCGCCAAGTCAAGGACGGGATCGGGGAACATTTATTATCACTAAATCTAAATAAGTAATGATTAAAAGTGATGAAGTGAACTTTTTTAAGAAATTCGATTCTCTTCTTTGATTTCGAATGTATCTACAACCATTTTTCTGAAGTAGGTAAGTATAAAGTTGAAATACTTCATAGTAACTACAGGAATTCTTCAGCACTCACTTCATTTATACTTGTCTAACTAACTCTTCCGAAAAATACCTTTTTCATCCAACTTAAGCTGCATGTTCCAAGCAATTTATTACAGACACGTCCAGTCTTTATCGTATGATGACAAGGGTCCGATACAACGCAATTTGACAGGTCTAGCACAAAATCTAGGTCAAAAAACTTAGAACAATTTAATAAAAAAATCTTACGCAGTGCGGTAAAAAAATAAATGGTACAGAAAGTTTGGATAAGTGTATATTTTATCACTTTTATTGAATCATAAAATTCTACACAAGTTTTTTACGTGGTAAGAATTTGATGACTGTATATCATACGAAGAATTTTCAGTCCGTTTAAGTCCATTAAGATGGAAAAATGTAATGCGTGCTTAACATTGAGATGGTCACTATTGTTATTAGTTATTATTAAAATATTATTTCACCATATATTTTTATAGGTTTCCAAAACATTGGCAAGTAGGTACCTACCAATATGACATTTTCAGATAAATGTACTGTCTTAATTATTTTGAGACATCATTGATCAGTGAAGGAATACATCGTGGTACGAATATCTTGAATTGAAAAACAAAATAGAATCTGAAATCGCTAACCCGCAATCGGCGAGTGTAGTGTCGTTTCTTTTCTACATATATTAGAAGAGGCCTATTCCCAGCAGTAGCGCAATAAAGTTCGGTATTAGAAATACATATTATTATATTGCTAAGTTAACAACACACAGTTAAAATAGGCTTTTCGGATAGGACCTTGGCTGTAATGACTTAGAATGTTTTGTAGCTTTTGACCGAAATTTTGATTATTTTGCCATATTTCTTTCCCACAAAAGAAACTGACAGCGTAAAGCTATTTGTCAAAAATAATTATATTCTGGGATTCATTCCAAAGCCCGCCTTGAGTACTAATATTCTGTGTTCCAAAGCAAGTCATGTTTTTTTTCATCTCGAAGTAGTTTATCATTTCGTTCAAATGTTGTCTTGATGAGGGATATTCGTGGCTAACGTTGTTCATTGTTGGCAGTAGTTTCATACTTATATTATTATACCTAGTATACGAGATGTAATACGTCAGTTTCTAAGATAAAGATCAGGCCTAGAACCTTGAATTTTCAATCGATATAAGCAACTGATATTAAGACTAGAAGGGAAAATATAGACATGTCCAAAAATATTGGTCTCACTTGGAAGATGTAAAATTGTATATTTAAATAATAGGAATATTGATGAAATTATAAATATTCAGCCTTTTTGAAAGCTAATTTTGAATCTTCACACTTGCATAAAACACTTTCAAAAATATTAATATACTTACCAACAACACTTCCGAAAATGGCGATTAGTTTGCCATTATAGGAAATGTAATTACAACTTTCTAATATTATTACGAAAATAGAATTAATTGTTGTATTGTCTATACATTTTTGGTATAAACTTACAGCCAATATTTCACGAGGTAGGGTCGTTATCAGTCGTAATAGAATAGGCTCCAGTCACGAAATACTTTTCTTGAGAGATTACCCAATGATTGTTGACTATACATTCGGTAGATGGTATGAACAAGACTTCAGGTATGGCTTGGAGTAATGGTATCTGGTCTGAGAACTATTTATTTCTAATTTTTCTTTCTTTTCAAGAATTCTTAATAAAACCTACTTTTTTAAATTAAATAGAGTTACAGAATCAAGAGTTCAATATAATACTCAATAATATTCCTTAATTAATATTATCCTATTATAAGTTCCTTAATTAATATTATAAATACGCAAGTATCTCTGACTGTCTGTGTGTTACGCAATCACGCCTAAACTACTGAACCTTTACATGAAATTTGGTTCAGAGATAGTCACGAAGCCTGAGAAGGGATATACTACTTTTTACCTCGATAACCGACACCCACGCGGGCGGGGTCGCGGGCTACATCTAGTTTATTTTATTATTCTAGGTATTCTTAGAAAATGTACAATATAAAGATTGTATAGACAAATATGGTTGTACAGCTGTACACCTCTCTGCTTACCCCTGCGTACAAAACGTAATATCAAATAGGAATACAGATTTTAAGTTAAACACACCTAAAAAAATGTTATATAACCAACACAATTTATGCTAATGGTAGCGCTCCCAGGTCTAGATTGTCTGAATGCCTGAATACTAAACGCTAGAATAATAAACGAGCCGTCTGTCTACTGTCTACCGACGACTCAATTTATATTGCAGTGTTTAGAAATACATTTGAACGTATTATTATGTTCTGATAGACTTCGTTTTATGATATACTTGCTGTTACCCGCAGCTCCGCCCGCGGTCTTAATTTTTTTTAAATATGTGGATAGTGTAGCTTCCAAACAGTGAAAGAATTTTTAAATTTGGTTCAGTAGCTTTAGAGCCTATTCAATACAAACAAACAATCAAATCTTTCCTCTTTACTATATTAGTATCGATAAAGTACACTATTTAATTACTATCATCTTATATTCATATAATAATTTAAAATGGTAGTTCATTATACACTGAATGAAGAGTTCTCTATATATGGATGATTAAGTTAATTTTAATAAAATACCCATGCCCTGAAAAGCCTGGGTCGCACTTGATGAGGAAGTTGGAGGACCAGGTGTGGTGGCGCAACTTGGGAGAGGACTATGTCCAGCAGTGGACCGCGATAGGCTGAGTTGATTGACTGGCCTGTTGGTCTAGTGGTTAGTGACCCTGACTACTAAGCCGGAGGTCGTGGGTTCGATTCCCACCCACAACAAATCTTTGTGTGGTGAGCACGATCATTTGTTCTGTGTCTGGGTGTTATTTATATAATATGTATGTATTTAGAAATATATAAGTATGTTTATCAGTCGTCTGGTTGCCTTAAGGCCTAGTTTGGGATCAGATGACCGTGTGTGAGATGTCCCAACATATTATTATTATTGATTTGATTAAGTAATTGGTATATAATCTATTTCTCACTTTCAAGTCTTGGTTTTAGTTTTCCTTACAACCAAGAATGGGTAATATTTTAGCATGATGAAATGACCACAATATGCCAAGAATTTTTGAAAGATACATTTATAAAACTCTTAAGCTAAGTGCTTTGAAGGTTGATACGTGGCTATAATTTTCTCTGAGTGTTCTGACATTCAACCGTTAGGTACTTAGACTGACATGATATCTGTATCCGTCTGGCCACGTCACGACTTTTTGTAGGTCTGACAATCGAACCGATCTGGAATCAGATTTTTAACCAAGTTTTTGTAGGATGCATGCGTTGAACTATTAAAATTAGGATGTTGTATAGTTTTATTTATTTGAAACTAGCTGTAACCCGCGCTTTCACCCGCGTAAGGAGTTTCCGTTCCTGATTTCCATTCACGCACGTAATTTTCATTTAAACAAAAACGAAAAAGAAGGTTTTTTTTTATAAAACCCTTGTCCTGGTAATAACGAACACAGTAAAAAATAATCATCCAATTTGATCATCGGTTAGCAACAGATTTGGCGATCCATTTTTATATTATAGATAAGGTTTAGTTTCGTGAGTAATTTTATAATTCCTTGCCATCTATCAACTTGCTAACTATAACACTTATTAAGAGGTTAGTTTAGTTTCAATTAGTTATAATTTAGTGTTATCAGATTGTAGAGGTGATAATCATCAATTTAATTTAATCACGCCGAAACTTGGTTTATTAAAAGTAATGGTTCGTATAATAGTATTTATTCTGTGCATGCAATCTGTGTGAAAACAAGACTGTTACCCCTCAATTATTTTTTAAAGAATAACAAATGTGTGTTGTCATTTTATTGCGTTATGGGGTTATTTAAAAAGATTTTATCTTTATTGTCGGGTTTCGAATGTTATAGAAAATATTGTTTAATTAATTACCCAGTTATAAACACGAACAGAAAAGACATAAATAAAACTAAGCCATTTTGGTACATACTTTTTCGGCTATAAGCATGATAGCAATCATCAATACTACGAGTAGTGCGGTCTTGGTAAAATGTGGACTAAAACCATTTTAGGCTTAGGAATAAAAGTATATAGAAATAAACAAACGAATCACAAGAACTGTTTCATAAGTCTGAGTCCATTTTATATACATTAGACCTTCATAACTCAGTCGACGTATCTGCGGCCCCATTTGGGCGCCAGTAAGATACCGGACTAGCAATTTGGGATAACAGGTAGGCCAGATAAAGTAACATTTTGTTAAATGACCCTTAATTTGTGTAATATAATTAGTGAGCCGAAAATAAATATAAATAGTAAGACTAAAAAGGAAAAAAATACGTAATAGCTACATTTTTAAGTTTGCACAATGAAAGGTATTACAGTATATTATACTAGCTTTTTCTCGCGGCTCCGCCCGCGTAGGCGTCGCTTATCGCGGCAAGTTATAGCCTATAGCCTTCCTAAATATGTGGGCTATCCAAAAGTGAAATAATATCTCAAATCGGCCTAGTAGCTCCTGAGATTAGCGCGTTCAAACAAACTCTTCAGTTTTATAATTTTAGTATAGAAGTTTAGATTAGCATCTTAAAGAAATAATAACAACTTATTTATAGATATTTAGGTAATTAAATACTTAGGTATGTATATATTATTAATTCTAGTAATCATTCGTAATTTTGAAGTGGATACGTTTTCGAAAACTGCTTATGTCTAGAAGATAAAACGAAAATATAGAAATATAGAACACGATTTCTTCTTACATCTGCCTTAAAAAGTCTTTAAAGAATACTAAAATAAACCTTCACTTAGATATATTACATTTTCTTCAAATATTTTCGGCAACCCTAAGACGTCTACGTCAGCGGGTTCAAGGTCATTCTAGCCGAGCGTGACCGGGCGTGACGTGACATTATTATTTCAATGTAAAATGACTTTACTAGTTATTGTATTCTGGCCTGCGACTTTGTTCGGAATTATCCTCGTCACAATTGGAATAAAAAAATAAAGAAAGAACTGTCAGTCATTTATTTTTAATTCGTTGTCAAGTTTTCTTACAACGATGTATTCAAGCAGAATTTAGTTCAACGCGCTGACACGCTCGCAAGTGTAGCGCTAGTGTATCAACCGAGTGACTACATAGAGGATAAGCGTGCTTGGAATTAGCATCATCTGCACATGTGGCCTCCCTGGCGGTCTGCCATTCATCTTGTTCTTCTTGTCTACAACAATTAGCTTCTCCACAGCCTCTATTCTAGAGGGTTTTTGACATGCCTTGACATTCCTGTTAGGGATTTGATTAGGACTACGTATTTAATGTATGTAAATTGTTTTATTTCTTCGTGCATTGTGTACCTATCAGTTTTTATTTCTTTTTTGTAAATGTGTCGACAACGAAATGTTAGTAAAATGCATGTATATTCTCATTTTTTTTCTCCTCTTTTGAGGTAATATATTGCAATAATCTTATGCTTTTGCTATCTTACGTTGTTATCGCATATTTTAAAAGTAATGTATTTTAAATCTCTGTATATTACCATTTTTAAAAGAGTAACCTATGGAGTTTCTTGCCGGATTCTTCTCCATAGGAATGACATTTTGGAACCGAGCAACTAGATTCATTTAACGTTTTGAAAGTACCTGAAAGGGTCTACTCGAAATAAAAATATTTTGATTTTGATTTTGATTTTGAGTTTATAGAATGCCAATCAAGAAACTCACAGCGGATTTATGATTCGAAGTTTAAAACGAGGTTTTACAGAATCGAAATACTGGTGTCCTGAAATACAGTCTTGTGGCCTAACTTAGACTTCAGTGTCAATGTAACAATTTACCAATACTCCTAAAATATTTTGGTGAGAAAATAAACGTTTTGTTCTATTATACTCCGACTAATAATACATAGCACAGGATCGACTGCTGATTATACCTGTACTCGTATTTAAGTTAAATGTACCAGTAATATAAGTGGGTACTGTAACTCGAGCTCTGTACATAGTAGACGTCATTTGGGCGATACAAGGTCGCGTTGTCGCCGGGTGCCATAAGGGTGGCGCTATTTGGATTCTGTTTAGCTTTATAACTACTGTTTGCCATTGTTTGGAATTTTCACGGTTAGAAGTCAATTTTTTCTTAATGTAGTAGTTGGTAATAATAAAGGTATTAATTAAATAAGTAATATAGATAAACTATGAACTTTTATTGCAAGAGGAGGTTAATATATTATTAGTTTTTGAAAATTAAAAGTCAATCTTGTAAGTCCTTTCTTAACACAAAAATACAGATTTAAAAAAAACTATTAATTTTTTAATTCACTTTAAACATTTGAACGTATTGATACTTTTATACATAAATATTAATTACAACTATTTTAATTAAATTTAAAATTATATAACACTAAACCTATATATACTTAACCTTTTAATATAACTAAAACTTGGAACGTATTGTTTATTTTCAGTCATAACAACATATAATAACAACTAAACATTATATTCATATTATACGTGGTTTATTATATTAGGCGCGTGCAAAAACTCCATTGTCATTCAGGCGTGACAGACTGTAATACAATTATGTTAGAAACATGATTTTCATACCTGTTCTGAATAACGAATGTGTCTTAACATACATAATAATATATACATCAAAATTATACATAAAAAGTCTTGTTATTGTTACTTACAAATTGTTAAAAGTTCGTTTTTATTTTTGTAGTTGGTAATGCCGTGATCAATGCTCAATAATTCTTCTCATTAAGGAATCCGTGCGTGCAGTGGGACGTTTGAATGAATGATTTATTTACTTACTTAAAATCTTAACACTAGATAGGTACATTACCCCACGTTTACATTTTTATATCTACACTTACATTCTATGTAAGTGTAGATATAAAAATGTAAACGTCTAATAAATATTTTCAAGTTTACTAGCAAATTTAGCTTTATTATCTTCTTGTCTAATGTCAGCAGGCAAAGTGTTAGGCAGGTATTATAACGCCGTGATAGATTCACGAAAAAGATAGAATCATATTGCATGCATTAAAGTTACAAAGAACTAAAAACACCAATAACATTTACTGAAAAATAACTATTGTAGTATTTTAAAAAATCTTTCTCGGTCTATAAAAGTTCAAGGTCATCAAGTTTACGTCTGTAATAAGATAATTTAACACGAGGCATTGCTTAAGATCATTTTATTAAACGATAAATTTTTTAAGGTGACATTAACATCTAGCGAGGAGAAATATGAGTTATAAAAATGTATCTAACTCAGTGTTATGTTGAGGTGAAGATGTTTGTAATATTAAACAGGTGGTTGAACTTGACCTTAAATTGTTTTTTTACAAAAGTTGTTAAGTATACTACGTGTTTCAGAAAGGTGAAATAATACTTTAAATATTTATAAAGTATGTAGGTATGTTACATACCTACCTATGGCACCGGTATGAAGTGTATGGGTTTTTTAATTATTTGGCTTTAAAGTTTAGAGTGAGAACTTTTCGATGATGACCCTAGAAATAATTTTAAAATTCAGAATGGTGAGCGAGTTCATCGCAACACGAGTAGTTACCAACTAACTGTAGCGTCGGTTTAGGGTTGTCGTTAACATCTTTTTTAAAATGTTTTTGTTTATTGTATAGGAAAACAAATATTTTTGTTATTTAATTATTTTTATCCAATAATAGTTAATCAATAAATAAAACAACAATTTCACAAATATCTTAGTATTTGAAATTTATGACTAGGCCAAGTTGAAGTTCATATGTTCATACTTCAATATCTGATAGTATTATTTCGAAATATTGAAGGTAACGAGATTATGACAGAGAAAATACCCAAGCTTATAAATCCTTTATAAATAAATAATTAGCTGATATTCAAAAGTATTACAGAATAACATAATCATAAATACAGTATTTTTTTTAGTAATGGCTTCCTTTACCAAGAAATAACCTACAAACAGCAACAGGCCTATAATTATTATCCCCAATTTACTTTTCAGCTTTTATAGCGCTGAACGTCTTCGCTGTTACTATGTCGGTTCACAGTAGCAATTTAGGTTAGTTTTTATGTGTTTTCCATTAATTACAGTGATTTACTGAACTACGTTGATTATAGTTTTGGCTAATGGAAAATCAACGATAAAAGTCAACAAAGTTTAGACTAAAACTAAAAATAAGAATTTGGACGTGTAGTTCATTTGTTTTAAAGCGCTTGATTAGCTTTCGACACAAAATACATTAATTTCTTGGATAATTTGAGCTTTTTTAGAAACGGAATAAACATTGTTATAAATAAAGAATTTAACAACGCTGAAAAAATTAATTATATGATTCGTAAATTAAATACCTAATGCATATAATCAGGATGTATTTGAACACAATTACTGTTATTACATCTTCATCATGATAATAGGTATCCACGATTTCTATAAACAGGAGTTTTTTTGTTTATAATAACTTCCGTGAGACGAATTCATAATTATTTAAAGCCGGGATAGGGATCGCCCGACCAGTTTCAGACACCAGCGCGAATACGCGTGATTAAGCCATTGAATCTTTAAATAATTAGGATTAAAATTGAAAATCAAACAAACATGAAAAGTTCATTTTCCATTTCAAGATTTCGACCTATGTTCCTTGGGGAAAGTTGTTCAGTTTTATGCACCTGATTACCTCGTTGAATATACGCACGCCTTTTAAATTTAATAATCTAATAATCCTGTATAGATGAACAATTATGACGAAACTTGGTTCCTATTTATAGGAAAATTATTTATGAAAGATATTTTAAAGTAAAAATTTTCTTCCAGACACGCTATCAGTCCACTACTGCAACCGTGAGGTGACAGTGGCGGAGGTCGGCGCCGACAGTGAGGGGTACATCCGGACCCCCGGGTATCCCCACTTCTACGTCGGCGACGAATGCCGCTGGCGCTTGAGGGTTAACCCGCAGCAGAGGGTTAGGGTCACGCTGCTAGATGTTAGTTTGAGAAGTAAGTAATGGAACCCGCCAGACATTTCTATCATTGCCATTTTAAATTCTCAGGAATGCATGCATGCAATCTTACTACATGCAATTAAAACCAGGATCTGCTGTCTTGGAACCCGTAACGAAAATAATCAAAAGTGAATGGGAGGATCTTTGCTGGGAATGGGAGGATTAGGAATAATAATTTTTCTCTCCATTGTAAACGGTGGACATATAGAAGAATGTATTTGAATATAAGTATTTCGTAAACAAAGAATAAGAAAACTTTAACACCAAACCAATAAATTACACAACATTAGAAAGCTCTCATACAAAAAGATACAAGAGTTAAAACACAATTTCCCGGAGCGAATTGCTCATGGTACCTAAGTTAAAAACTCGTGACGCTAACACGGACAGTAACTGGCCTTTAACTGGCAGATATAATTTGATTTTCAATTGGAATGAGAACTGCATCTGTCTCAGGGTAGCAGTTGTAGCTACTGTTCGCTGCTAATTTGAAAGCATGGCAAATTTATACCTATCTACTAATATAATAAAGCGGACAAGTTTGTTTGTTTAGTTGAATCTCAGAAATTACTAGTCCGATTTAAAAATTTCTTTTGCGGTAGATATTCCATTGATTGAGGAGGGCTATAGGTTATTTTGTCTTGCTTGGCGTCGTGATAAACGACGCCGACGCGAGCATAAGCTAGTCTTTTAATCTTTTAATAATTTGTATTGTAGAGCCACATCTTACTACGTGTTAAAGCAACAATAAACCAATTGACTTATATATCTAGTCTTGCATGAGGTCAAATCAATAATTTCCACCAACCATGAGCCAGTAAGTAGCGCTCTTATTGGTGGAAATTAACAATTTCATTCACTCAACTCAGCCTATCGCGGTCCACTGTTGTATTAGGCCTGTCCCAAATTTGCTACACAAAACCCGATGCTTCGCATTCCGCAGTGCTACTACCGGGAAATGGGTGCCGTGTGCTATAGTTCAGAATCCTGGGGTGTTTGTTGCCCTCGTCACCACCCTGGACAAGCGGGTTGGTGACCGCAGTTTTCTATTTGTTCTTTACGAGAACGCTGCAGCCAATTCTCCTTGTTTCTGAATCCCTTAGTCGCCTCCTACGACAACCACGGGTATTCGTTTTATTCTTGGCCGCAACCCCACGGCGAAGATACAATTTTGCCAAGAGTAGGTAATTTCAATAAGTGTAGACGCATCTGATGCACTAAATTATAAAAAATAAACATTAACATTATTTACAGGCATCGGACCATTCGAGAACCACTGCACAGACTCTGTGAGTGTATCAGACCAGAATGGAGATTCCCTCCTGTCTTCCTGTGAGCAGGTGGAACTGCCCCTCAAGCTGACGTCGGTCACCAATGTGGTGGATGTAACTGTGGAAGCCAAGTCCAAAGGAGCTTATCCCAAAAGAGGGGTGCTGCTGCATTACAAGAGTGAGATTTTAAATATTTTTGCTTTTTATTTATGCTACATAATATGCTGGGTATAAAAATAAAATTATGGGTGTGAAAATGGCCCAAGTGATGATTGGATGTCAAGACATGAGTAGGAACATTTTGGATCCCAATACTTAATTAACTTTTACTTTAGAGAGGATACTTCACATGGTGAATTGCTTTAAAAATCTGATAGTAAGCAATTTGTGTGAAATATTAAAAAAAAAATAGGAAAATGGGATTATTTAAGTTATTATTCAAACAAAACGGCATCGTAAGCATGTAATGTGGGATCAACGACGCCATACCGATGTTTGTAAAATTATTGAATTTACTTTATAATTAGAATTAGAATAAACTTTATTTTTATATAATTTCCTTGCAAAAAATATATTTTACAGTAACGATCTACAATGCGTCATTTCTAGCATGCAGAGCCATCTAATTGTTTTAAAGTAAAATTCCAAGTCAAAACATGCACCGTCATCTTATTAATTTACGGTAAATATGTTACAACGCCATCTAATGAATTTAATTTGTATTAACAGGTATAAATTCGGACACTTTTTCAGCGCCATCTAACAAATATTATTTGTACTTACAGGTATAGGTTTAACGTTACCAGCGCCATCTAACAAATTTTATTTGTACCAACAGGTATAGGTTGTGTCACTTTACCACCGCCATCTAACGGCTACCTCGTGTACCGCAACGAAGATGTGGCTCACTACATGTGCAACGTCAACTTCGTTTTCATGGATACGCGACAGAGGGCGCGATTATTATGGTGCTATGATGACAATAGGTGGAATGATACCGTGCCTTTGTGTGTGGGTAAGTTTTGAACAGAATAATAATTGTCATTTATTTTTATTATATAAAGTATCTTCAGGAAACTTCCTTTATTACCTAGTTATTTTGTTTTTCATTAATCTAACCACTTCATGAATGGGTAGCAGAGCTGAGTAAATTACAAACCTATCAGCTTAACGTCTCCCACAATTAAAACTCTATAAATATTGAGTTTGCTACTAGGAATCAAAAGGACCTTATCACATCAAAAAGGGTTAACGTATCAACTCTTAATACTTAATGTGGGAAATATATTCCGTTTACTTGTTCTAACTATTGTCTAACGTGTTCATCAACTTTTTTTGCTGACTGTACATGTGTCTACTCACTCTACAAACGTCCTGTCTGGCACAGACATAAATGTAGCGAGCTTTGGTTAAAAAGTTTAATTGACAGCAGCTAAATGCATTTTGAATTATTCAAAGGCCTTCCCATAACCTTGAAGTCTGTTACTAGCAGATACCCCATAAAATACCATCGTGTAGCGCAAAACTTGTCAATAACAATAAACGCTTCCCATAAAACTTCTTTGAATCATTTTGAAGACTTCGTGGGGAAGCGTGCACATGCGCGTATTCTCCATCATGCCTCCCTTTTGCACAATTCACATAACGCTAGTTAAATAGAGACGACAACATTCACGGCAGTCACGACATGATTATTTACATTCAAAATTTTTATGTCAAATTTTGACTATAACACTATAACAATAAAGTTCAAATTTGATTGATGCAAGCTGTTATTATTTTCACCGTCAACTAAGGGCTTCACGTCACTTCAGTGATCAGTCGCTCGCGTTCTAGTAAATAGGATATTCGTTCTTCGGTCGCCGTCGAGTACGTTCGGAGAGTTCGAAATACGAATTACGATTTATTCGTAACACGTGCTTTTTCCAAAAGTGAGTTCTTTATTCGCTATTGTGTTTTGATAAAAAGTATTTGAATTATTATTAAATTAGTCGTGAATTTATTATTTGTGTTACGGTTTTTATTTTTGTGATTATAGTGAAGTTTTTGTTTTTAAATTAATATTTATGTCGGTAAGCTAGTGCGGTGTGCTATTTGGTTAGGCTGCATGTTCGTTCGGGAAATTTTGTGTACTCCAGGAGTTCCTCGAGTACTTTTACTGTATTTACATTTTTCAATAACGTTTTTTAAACATTTTTTGCATAAACTGAGTTACAGTAAAAAATTACGCCGATAGAATTTGTAAATGTAGAGCTGGTAGAGCAATCAATTCTTTCCCCCCAAATTAAAATAGGGTTGGCAAGTAGGTCTTTCAAAAAGGTTTGTTTGAAAAATATACCCATTCATGAAAGGTTTTTATTTAAAAAAAACCTTTTACGTCATATTACGAGTTATAGAAATAATGTTTGACTGGATAATCCAATACAATATCTAATTATTATTGACGTTGTCTTAGGTGTAAGACGCCGGCGGAAGTCCGCTGTAAATAATTAGGAAGTTGACAATCCAATAAAATATTAGATTGACTAAGTTGAATTTTTTAAAGTTAATACAGTACATACTATAATGGCTTATTTCTTTACAAGTAAAATTTTATACTGCTACATAAACCGTAGGCCATAATGTTATTGTTTGTTATTTATTTGTAAATTGATTGTTTGTTTTTTATAAGTTATTATTTTTGACATAAAAGGCGGTATTTAAAAAATCTTCGTGGTAATTAATTTGGTAATGATTATAACATTAGAACTCTACAAATATATTTTTTTAGAGGTAAGTTTTTTTTTAAATAGCTCAGTATCTTAGCTGTTAATTATGTCTAAAAACAACTACTGCCAGATCCATGTAGTGATAGACGAAATCGAATCATGGTAGGTAACACCACAAAAACAATAAAAAAATATTGTCTAAACGGCTACGTTTGTAGTCCCAAGATTTCTGAGCCATACAATGAAGGTTTATAGTACCCACGTCCCACGGTAATATGCAATAGCCAATTATTATCGATAAGACCGTGCATATCCGATAACTAATCGGATAAATCGATTAATTAAGCGCCGATAAGTTTATTACAAAATGTAGATAGGTCTAGTAGTATTATGGATATTTAGAGAATTTGGCAATCAATCACCATGGAAACAGATAATTGTTCTCATTTAAATAACGACGCCCGCACTAAGGAACTTAATCCTTGTAGACCAGGGCCGAAGCCTTCAAAATTTGTAAAAAGTGAAAAAAAATTACAGTAGGATGAAACCAATTAGAAAAGGAAGGGAATATGATAAAAATTAAAGAAAAAATAAATTACGGTCGATCCGAGTTCGGGAAGGTGGGGAGGGGGGGGTTTTAAGGGTAAAAAATGGTTTATCTTGATTTCCAGCAAAACTACAAGTCCTATGGAAAAAAGTCAAATGGCAAAGTTGTAGGTAATAAAAAGATCTACAACTTTTGTATTTACACTTTTTTCACATAACCTCAAAATGTATGTGAAAAATCCAAAAAACCAAGTTTTTGGTTTTTTATTTTTATCTTTTTCAAAAATATTTTTTTTTTCACGAAATTTGGTGAAAACTTACCTTTTTATGTCCCAAATACGCTGTAATTTATTTGATTAAAAATATTTATTTTTTCACCTTATTTTGAATTAATATAAAAAAAACACCCTAATTTTCAATCGAAAATTCACCCGTCAAAATATCAGCTTTTTTCAAAAAGTATGGGGGTTTTTTGTTCGTTGAAATCTCTACTTTCTGATGGTGTAAAAAAAATATACATTACTATAGTAAATGTTCTCAGAAAATGCATAATCACTATGTACAATTTCATCAAAAAAATGACATTGCTTAATTTTTTTTTCAGTTTAAAGTTTATTTATTAAATTCGAATTACATTCATGTCATAGAAAATCTCACAAAATGATTCAGATGAAATTCTGGATGAAGAACCAATGCAGACTGGAAAAAATTGAAGCAATGACATTTTTTTGATGAAATTGTACATAGTGATTATGCATTTTCTGAGAACATTTACTATAGTAATGTATATTTTTTTTACACCATCAGAAAGTAGAGATTTCAACGAACAAAAAACCCCCATACTTTTTGAAAAAAGCTTATATTTTGACGGGTGAATTTTCGATTGAAAATTAGGGTGTTTTTTTATATTAATTCAAAATAAGGTGAAAAAATAAATATTTTTAATCAAATAAATTACAGCGTATTTGGGACATAAAAAGGTAAGTTTTCACCAAATTTCGTGAAAAAAAAATATTTTTGAAAAAGATAAAAATAAAAAACCAAAAACTTGGTTTTTTGGATTTTTCACATACATTTTGAGGTTATGTGAAAAAAGTGTAAATACAAAAGTTGTAGATCTTTTTATTACCTACAACTTTGCCATTTGACTTTTTTCCATAGGACTTGTAGTTTTGCTGGAAATCAAGATAAACCATTTTTTACCCTTAAAACCCCCCCCTCCCCCCCTTCCCGAACTCGGATCGACCGTAATTTATTTTTTCTTTAATTTTTATCATATTCCCTTCCTTTTCTAATTAGTTTCATCCTACTATAATTTTTTTTGGTTTTAAAAATTATCGGCCCTGGTCTATTGTGTCGCGGGGGTTTCACAAACATTCTAATCACATTGGTACACAAAGAACACCCAGACAATTATAGATTAGGGTTGCTATACTTTAAAATTATACAGGATTATTTGTGCAACACTTGCAACCTCGCAGGACTAGGAGTAGATAATTATCTAACATATGAAATAACGTCTGTTCTACGACTTTTGATAAGTCGTTCGTTTTTTTTTCATACTCAAACGTTAGAGCGCTTTTGATATTTTCGTATGTTTGAAAAAAAAAAGTGACGAATTATCAGAAGTCGTAGAACACACGTTGTTGCTTATGATGGTAGTTATCTACTTTTACTATACTACAAATAACCCTCTAAGTATAGCTTTATCATGGGTTGTGACTTGTGCCTAATTTGTACTTAAGTTTTTAGTAATGGTGTAGGAGTTCAATGCTTCTATTTTAATATCAACACGCCTATTTTCACGAGATATGCGGGTAGACAGGATATGTTATTTTTCGACCAAAAATATAGACCTATGCGGGCAGACAGTTTAAGTTATTTTTCGACCAAGAATATCAGATATCGTTCTTTTGAACTAAGCGAATGCTGGCCAATACGTCATAGGCACTTTATAAAAACCATAAGTTTTTATAAAAAAAACCTTTTACGTAGATTCCTGCTTCATCGTCGGAGAAATCAAACAAGAGATGGGAATTTTAATTTAATTTTTCATTTGTATTTTTACGTGTTAGATGTCGTGGTGGTCTAGCGGTTCAATGATTGGTTTTATATGCACTTATTTGCAGGGTCGAACCCAGCCAAGTACCAATATGACTTTTATAGATAATTATAGGGTATGTACGTTCTTAATTATTCTAAGACATCAGTGACAAAAACATCGTGAAGTGGTGAAGGAAAACATCGTGAGGGAACCTGGATTCAAAAAATTGGAATCTGAAATCAGAAGTGGGACACTTACTTATAGGCCAGTATTATAATTGTATTTTTAAACAGCATGATTTTGATTTGGCTACCTTTGTTATTTTAAACAAAGTAAAACAAATGCCGTTGATTTTACTGGATGTACTCATTGATGTGACTAATACTAAGGTATTGTTTTTAAATATCAAATATCAGGGCACGATAAGGATGGACTACGTCCTCATAAATATATCGATGTATTTCATTGTTATACCTGAATAGTCACGTACGTCTTTCAGTTTTGATCATAAAAACTATTCTTTCTGCTCTTTGTATATTGCCACTAACTTATCTGTTTTTTGTTTTTTTTTTTTTCAATATAATAATAATCTCCGTGTTTTGAGTGCCACCAATTATCTGAGTTTTTTTTTCAATAAAATAATAATCTTCGTGTTTTTTAGGGTACAAATAATTCCCTTGCTTGTGTACAAGGAGTAAATTACTTAAATCTTTAATTCCGAATATTATTTTTATTGAATTAAATTAGTAAAATAATTTATTATTACAATATTATATTATTATGTTTTCGGGTAGATATTTTTTTTATTGTATTTCTGTAAACTGACAAATAAAAATACACGACTGAAGAAAAATATTAGTCGACTTGAATGTCGACTTATGTTTTTAACCGACTTCAAAGGAGGAGGTTCTCAATTCGACTGTATTTCAGTTTTTAGTATGTTTGTTACTCGATATCTCTAGCAATATTAGCAATTGTTGATAGATTTCAAAACATATTTTAGTTGTGACTTAAAACTTCAAAATATATTCGGGCGTTTGGTTTTAAACGAATTGCTAAAACAAAACTGCTTAGTTTAAAGTTGGTTCTTCTTTAAGTAGGTACCTACATTTATTTGTAATCAATTTCATATTATTCTAGTTACCTACTTTTCTTTTGTATTTGTAGTACGCAGTAACATCTGTAATGATGACGCACATAAAGTTATAACGTGTCATATTCTTTCTTTCAAGACTTGTCGCTCTTATAGTAACTAATGCTGGCCTCATTCCAACATTTATATTTGACGTTCATTTATCGATCTTTTATTGTCACCGACTAAACAAAATTGTTAAAAATCCATTGACATTTTAAGTACAAACAAAATGTACACAAAACAATATTTACCTACTCCTACATAAATCAGACCATTTTCATCAAATGAGGTTAATTCATTCTGATATCAACCTCATTTCGTTTAATACATTATCTACGTGGTAAATAGCAATTATTCCTTTGTACGCAATCGATGCGTAACGGCACGCACTCGTCACATTCACGCTTCACGAAAACTCCATTAAAAAGAAAAATAAAAACTCTACATTGAAATAACGAATTAAAATGCTTGGACGTATTCCAAAACGATAAAAAAGCAGATTCACCGCCATTTTAAAATGAAGAGCGTTGCCGCGCTATTGGTACTATTTCCAAATTTAAAATTTGACATAAGGCTAGGTTTAGAATTCGGCAGACGGCCAAAAAACTATCAAATCTTAAAAGAAAAGATCTGCTACATCATTATTTAACATTTTTGAATTAATTTAAATAAAGCGACATCTACCCTGTACATAGTTAAACAAGATTTTTTCCGTATTGCAAAATGCATACATATTTGGTACCGTATATATGGAAACTAACACAGCTCTAAATACAGCAGCTTGTATTAAGTATTATGGTTTTAAATAATACTATTTATTTGACCTAAAGTTAAGCCAAAGATACAATAAAACCTATATTCGCCAAAAAAATACGCAGAGTGGTGTTTTAGCAATAGCTTTTAGGGGATCAATCCAACTTGAAATTTCCCAAGATTTATTCCTCAAAAATTCATTATTAATATTTTGGAGGGTTCATTAATTTTATTGATTATCCGTTATTTTAATTACAATTACTTCTGCTTGTATGAACACGGTAATCATCGTGGGTCTTGTTGTTAATTACTTGTAAATTATATAATTGTTGCTAAGCAACAGGATGATTATGAAACAGGGTCTATTTGATTGTTAACCCACATTGCAGACCCTAATATTTGGCAAAACAAGCTCTTATATATTATCCTAATCTATACACATTAAAATAAAACGAATAATATTCCAAACAATATAATATATATCTCTGTTAATATTGACAATAATTACATAGCCCATGGTTCAAAAAAGTTATAATATTGTCTTTGACATAAGGTTAATAACCTCTGCGCCAGATTTAAAAGTACCTAGGAGATTTTCTTGCACCGTACCTACTGTTAATTAGTATACCCCTAATAGGTCGAGCTAATCTCTGTTATTAAAGATTCCCTACTCAAATAATTTTGTTTATTTTTAAACAAATTCTTGAAACTCCATATTGAGTTCATTTTTAATTTTTTGTACGAAAATTGCAAAATTATTTTGTAAGTAATTAGGCTGGTTACAAATAAAATTTGAACGCATTGACCATTATATTTTTTTTCAAAAACTTCGAAAATGTAAATAGTTTTTTTTTGTTCTCTCTATTATCTATACTTTTTAATAAACGGTTTGGAGATAAAGATTATGCCGGCATTGTAGTGTAGGTATCCGATACGTTATCAGTTGATTACTTTGAGGTCAAAGGAAATGTTATCATCAGTGTATGAACTAGATTTGTTAGTAAAGATGTTCTATTAACAATTGTAATTCTATATTGTACAGTCAACTGGTACAGTCAGTACAGGAAAATATGGCAACTGTACCTACTAGTAGTAAATGTTCGATATAATTTACAATCACATACTGTTAAATCACTTCGACACTACACAGTTCTGAGGCAAACTCCGTCCATTAGTATTTCTGATTTTGATTATCTACTTTTGCTGTTGACTGTACCGATAAGTGCTACACTGTAAAAAAATGCTGTGTATATTTATTTTTTTCCATTAACAAATTTATTACCAAAACACATGTGATTGTGAGTAAATTCTAAAGTCATTTTAAATAGTCTTAGTTTAGTTAATAAAAATTCCTACCTAATATTCGGAAGTTAATAAAAGAAGTTGTAAAATATCACTATTAATAATAATAATATTATAATATCTTAGGACAGCTCACACACGGCTATCTGATCCG
Organism: Plusia festucae; assembly: GCA_950381575.1. Classification (NCBI taxonomy): domain Eukaryota; kingdom Metazoa; phylum Arthropoda; class Insecta; order Lepidoptera; family Noctuidae; genus Plusia; species Plusia festucae. The sequence continues at coordinate 12,992,122 of OX494434.1, forward strand.
AAACTAGGCAGAGCCTGTACTATGGCAGTCAGACAACTGATTAACATACTTATTTTTATAAATACACACATATTATAGATAAATTACACCCAAACACGGATGTCCTGGGTGGGAATCGAACCCACGACCTCCGGCTTAGCAGTTACAAACCACTAACCAACAGGCCCGTCAAATAATTAATATAATTAATGAATGATTCATAATTTCATGTGTTTTATCAAATTTGTTTGCGCTTGCATCTGTATCCGGTAGCAACATGTTTTCATTGGTCATAGTGTATTCTTATTTTTATATTTTATTGACCTCGGTTTGTAGTATTGTCGTAATAAACTGTACAAAAGTGATAATGGTCTACTATAAAAAGTAAATTAAAAGTAGTATACAGGACTAATTTAAAAGGAGTGCGTATATTTAACGAGGTAATTAGGTGCATAAAACTGAGCAATTTTCTTCAAGGAACATAGGTCGAAATCTTAAAATGGAAAATGAACCTTTTATACAAAGTGACAGGTCGCATGACTTATGTTTGTATGAATCGTTCATTTTCCACTTCCCTGTATAATTATGATCCTTCGCCTTAAAGGCAGGCGTAGCTTCTTTTTTTACCACAAGTGATAACTTTCTTAAACTGAAAAGATGTTGTCTGATTTAGGTATAAGCAAAAATTTAATATTTTGCAAAAATATCGAATACTGTACCTAAATAGCGATTTTTACATCATTCGATTTATAAAAACCAACTTGTAAACGAGAGTTGAATAATAGCTGGATTTATTTACAAAAAAAAAAGTCGTGTTCACTCAAACAATGACAAAACCAAAGGCTAGGATTATATAACTTTCTGTTGCCAGCGTTGCCTAGGCAACCGACACAAACCGGCCGACATACACTCAAGAAGCAATTCTTCTTAGCGCAAACTACAAGTACAGATGTCGACAATAATTAAACCTCGTTAACATCTCGACTCTGCACGCCTGTACTTGTGACTGGCGGATGACGTCACTTCTCAAATGATTTAGGGCTGTCATACCCCGGTATACTCAAACCAACGAAGACATTGTTAAATGTCCGTCTGTCGCTTCATTACATCTACAAGTGACAGGGCATGAACTTAACGACGATTTAAGATTAAGTGATGTTTGATGTTAGGATGTCAAACTATTAAGTACTTAAGTAAAAATATTTTTTAACCGTCTTCACAAAGAGGAGGATCGGAATTCGATTGTACGTTTTTTTCTCTTTCGATAGGGTAGTATAATTATGGTGTGTGAGAGGATCAAAATAAAAATTATTGGAAAAAAATACTATGAACGTCTAGTCCGTTCCTTTTTTTACATAAATCTGTAGGTAATCAACTGTTGTATAAGTGGTTACAAAACAATTCTACCAAAGTATAAAAAATATCTAATAATTGTACCAGAGAAAAGTCTAGTAATATTTGTAGCATTGACTGCAAATAATACAGATGTCCAAAAAATATTAAACCTTGACGTCTCGAGCGCTTCGCGCGACTGTACTTGGCTGGCGTTGGCGTGACGTCTCCTCTTAAATGATTTAGGGGTGTCATAAACTATAAAATGGTTTTAAAACGGGAAATAAAATGGAAAGTACTAAAATATTTTTGTACACGACAAATTGTTAGTTGTCAATAAAAAAATGTGTTTCAAAATTATGTTTCGAGGTAGGTTTAGAATTTTTTTCATCTTTATTATTTACTATGATAATTTAGGTCTTATAAATTAACATTAAATAGTAGGTACATAACTTTCAAAATTATGACGGAAATTATATTACTTTCAAGCTAAAAATTTAATAGACCTATATTGATGGGTTGTACTATTAAATTCAGCAGATGAAAAGGAAACGTCCTGAAAATCCGTTTATAAAATATTCTTTGTTTTTACTTTTGAAACGGCCAAAACTTTAAATCTACCTGTTACATTAACGAGAAGGCTTTTAAAATATGTTAAGTATAAGAAAACAAGATTTAAAAAACTTTTTAGTATAACAATGGAGCAACAAGGGCTCGTAGTTAATTTGCAATAATTTGAGAAACCCTTTCAAAGGGGAAGTTACCTTGCGTGGGCAGATTAGTAACTTTGAATTTTCTTTTCAACGCCGATAAAGTTTCTACTTACTGAATCAAAATTAATACTTAAGAAATATTTTGGATACTGTTTGAGGTACCTATTTACATTTGAAGTACCTACTGTGGTCAACAAAAGGTGTTTTTAAAGGCATACCGCAGTTAGCAGCTGACTTTGACTGCTTTTTTGAAGACGTTGACATTCGAAATGTAAAAAAATGAACAAGAAAAAAAATACATTAACAAAAAGCGGGTAGGTATATTTTATTTCAATATTTAGAACATAGGAATCCGCGTCTCGGAAAGCACGATAAGCCGTTGTTCCCGACTGTTATACCATTTACGTCGATCTTTGACAGTCGTTAAATCTTAACAATTTGACAACCAGTTTACTATACTGCGTCACCCAGTAAAATTGCTTGTGGAGGTCACATAAGCAGTCGCTCCATGTAAAATTACCTTATAATCACCAGTTAAAACATTTTCCATCAGCGTCAGTGGCTTGCCAATTTGTCAGCTGTAACATAAAAAAGATACATTATCAGTATTATCACAGTGGAATATTAAAACAATGTATTTAATATGCAACCTTCAGTTAAAATTAAATAATAATAATAATCGTTTATTGCAGGTATTAGCATTATAAATTACAAAAAATATATATATCAACTAGCTGTTTCCCGCAGCTCCGCCCGCGGTCTCAATTTTTTTTTATATAATTGAGATGTAAGCTATCCTATCTCTCAAGTTGGATCGAACTGCACATGGTGTGCGAATTTTATTATAATCGGTTAAGTGGTTTAGGAGTCCATTGAGGACAAACATTGTGACACGAGATTTATATATATTAAGAAGATAAGATAAGTTAAAATCATCACATAAAAACAATTAAAAATAAAATACATTTGCAAATAAAAATAAATACAAAGCAAAATACATAAATAACCTTCCTACCAATAAGAAAAAATAATACATTTCTTTTTCTCGTGATCTTAAACTGCGTTTAGTAAAAAAATTGATACAAGACGTTGAAAAACTGTTCGTTTGTATTTTATATTTTTTCTTGAACACAACCCATCAATCCTTATAACGTTGCTTATAATGATGGATCGACAATGTGATTTATCATGAAATATTTACGAAGGAGAATTTTCCCCTTTCGACCCCTATTAGTAGTAGATCTTAAACTTGACATAGACATAGTTTGGTCACACGTTTTTGGGTGAATACAGGTTTGTTGATTTATGGGTTTTATATGACTGAAAAACATTTAAGTATTGATTATTCTCACAAACTTGAGTTATTTTTAAAGTTTCGGGCATCGACATTTTTCATTGTCTAGTTTGTGGTTCCGGGGTACGTAAGCAATTACGGTTTTGCTATAGTATATTTTTAGTAATTAAATCTACGTTTTTTATCGTAATCCTGAAAGTAAAGCAATGCGAGTGAAGAATGTGTTTTTTAAACAAAAATAGACCATTTTTAAACATTATAAATCTCTAAAATCTTCCAAATTGACACAGATTAATTAAACTTTCGTATTTTTTTTTAAAGTCAATCGTTCGTCACAGCCATTGACTGTAACAGTCATCATGGGGCCAAAGTTTTGGCAACCCTAGCCTCCCTTAAGGGCCATACGTCACATTAGTTATGTACCCGAGCGGTCCGTGAACTGAATTATCTCCTTTTAGCCCTTTGAGGGTTTGCAGTACAATTGAAGTCAATGGCGTAATAAATTACGAATTTATTATACGAGTCAAGAGAGTCGTGCTATGAATCTTTAAGAAGCTTCATTTCATCTTCTGGATTTGCTTAAGTTTGATTTAATAATGCTGAGAATTGATATTGATACCTACTGCATTATATGGGCGGGATTATTAAGCAACTTTAAGTCTAAAAATTTGTATTCTTAAATTCTTATGTAATTTTTCTTTAGTTAAAAAAAAAACTTAAATTAAAAGTGAATAAATTTCATAATAAATGAAAGTAGCTAGTATTTAATAAAGACTACGGACTAATCTAATTACAAAGTTTTAGACGAAAAAGAAGGAATCTGTATTTTTTATGTGTCCCAAAAATAAAATGAAAATAGGTCCATTAAGTTTCATGTTTATCAACGTCCAACACGAGGCAGCCCTAAAAAATCTGACCCTAGATAATCTGTAGCGTAAGTGCTATCAACGTAATACCGACAAAAAACCTTTTAAACGTATGTCACAGTTGATATATTATTCTGGTGTAACGAAATACTGCTATATTCATGCTATATTACATTCCTGTGTCAGGGTGCTGTCAACGCGACGTTCGCGCTCTATTAAACATGTCCATTTACTGCGAATGCGGACATCCCTGAATTTACACACTGTATTAAATTGGAGTATTTCTCTGTTTGATTTCACTATTCTCGTGTGGTCTTGTAAACTAATTTACGAGTGTCGACCTACAAGCTTTGTTGTGAAGTGTTGAGATTATAAATCAAAATTATAATTGTACAAATGATTGTTGTTCTTGATTATTGAATGAACTCTTTCTGAATGAATTGATTGGACTTCTAGGCTCGTAATTTCGACCTTAATTGTATAATAGTACGAATTATTTTTTTGCGGATAGTAACAGTACTTACAGTTGACATCATTTTCCGTTATTTTTGACTAAAAAAACATACCATTCTATTCAAAACTCCAAAGAAAAATAACTAATATTGCGAAGTGTACCAAAAACCAACCCTCCGCCGCTATAACTCATCTCACCGGTTTATAGAACCAAATACTTATTCATATTCCCCTTCGCGACAAGTCATTTACATAGTATTTTTAAAGAGAATCGGACGTATATTAAAAGTGGCTATTTATCAGACAGTTTTCTGTCTTCCGGTCTCCAGGGAGGCTGCAAGATTGCTTTGCTTCGACCATCGTCGACTGCGAATTGAATTTATTTGAATTTACATAGACTGAGTATAAATTGTGTTTTTCTAAGATATTTCTTTCCTTTGAAAGCGTGGCCCTCAAGAGTTTTTCTGAATGAAATATTTTTATTAGGTCTTTCAAATTCAAAATCAATTTCATGAGTCACTAGCTTTTGCTCGCGGCTCTGCCCGCGTGGGCGTCGGTTATCGCGGCAAATTATAGTCTATAGCCTTCCGCAATAAGTGGGCTATCTAACAGTGAAAGATTTTTTTTAAATCGGTCCGGTAGATCCTGAGATTAGCGCGTTCAAGCAAACAAACAAACTCTTCCGCTTTATAATATTAGTATAGATAATGAATAAATTACATCAAGCTGATGGCTCAGTTATCCTAAGGGGTGTCCCTATTTGACTCTTGCATACATCTTAATATTGTACACTCGTATTCATTGCAACGCTGTAACTTATTACATTAATGTGCGGATAAAGACTTTTTATCCTTAAACGATAACAGAAGGAAAATATCGTACTATATTGTAACGATATATGAGCGAACATTGAAACGTCTCTCAGTTTTAATTCGTCGTTAAGTCTCGTGCTGGCTCTGTTACTTTAAGGTGTAAAGAAGAGATAAGTTTTTTATTTGCGTTTGAGTATTCGGGGGTTAGAACAGATATACTCTATTATTTAATCTATGAATAACCTGACATCCTTATACAGTTATAATATTTATACCTACCATTATAGGTAGAAATATTACAAATGTCAAAGTGTTGATGTTTGTTACTCAATCACGCAAAAACGTCTGAAGGGATTTGGATTAAATTTGACATGCATGTAGCTTTTGACATGGAAAAGAACATAGGCTACCTTTTATCCCGATTCCTTAAGTAGTTCCCGAGGGAAAATTTTAAATGTGGTATTTTTTTCTATAACAGCACAAACGATAACACAATTGAAGACTTTATTCAATTTTTTATTACTTTCACATTTTTCATTTCTATTTGGACCCAATTCTGAAGTCCACGCAGACAGTCGCGGGCAGAAGCTAGTAGTATACAGGATTATTTTTTATGGAGTGCGTATATTCTTCGAGATAATCAGGTGCATAAAACTCAATCATATTCCCCAAGAAACATAGGTCGAAATCTTAAAATAGAAAAATAAATTTTCATACAAAGTGACAGGACACGTGACTTACGTTTGTATGAAAAGTTGATTTTAAATTTTTAGATTTTGACCTATGTTTCTTGGAAAATTTGTTCAGTTTTATGCACCTGATTACCTCGTTGAATATACGCACTCCATAACAAATAACCCTTTATAAATATTTATTATATAGTCTCAGAATAAGTGTGTGTTCGGATGTGATAATTGTCATTTCCTGTCGCTTCCCCGAATTCCTTTTCACGGTAAAGAAACAATATTAACGATTGAGTAATAAATTATGATATAAATTTCCTCTTTGGTGATATGTTTGGCAATCTATTTTAAGAAATTATTTATTACAAGTAGAGAATAGTATTTATGAGCCAATGTTTATTTAGTTTATGATTAAGCTGAAAGTTTGGTTATACAGGACTAATTTAAAAGGAGTGCGTATATTAAACGAGGTAATCAGTGTATGAAACTGAACAACTTTTCTCAAGAAACATAGGCCTAAATCTTAAAATGGCAAATGAACTTTTCATACATAGTGACAGGTCACGTGACTTATGTTTGTATGAAAAATGATTTTCAATTTTCAAATTTCGACCTATATTCTTGGGGAAAATTGTTCAGTTTCGTGCACCTGATTACCTCGTTGAATATACGCACTCCTTTTAAAATAATCCTGTATAGTTATGTATCTATTTAATGTGTAATTTAGGTAGGTTCGTGATTGAATTCGGATTTATCTATGTTTAACTGACTTCCAAATTTCGCGAATTAAAATGGCCCATGGAGAAGAATATGAAGTTTTCATCATCATTTATATACTTACTAGCGACCCGCCCCGGCTTCGCACGGGTGGACATTTATTTCTTCATAGATGTGCACCCCCTCCCCTGCGGTTTCGCCGTGCGAGTCGTGCGACACATATCGGCCGGCGGCCATCATTCATTTTAATACCAATTACAATTTTAAATTCGTAATATCTTTTGAATGAATTGTCGGATTGGAATAAAATAAAAAGTAATTTATAGCTATTGAAACAATCTTGCTCAATAAATAGTTTATTTGGATAAGGATTAGTATTTGACGATAATATGATCAATAAACAAGCTAATAATTTTAATTACTTTTATTCTATGGAAAAGTGGTTATAATGGCTAAAATATAAATGCTTGGTTTATACTATCGCGGACTTTTTTGTAGGCATTATTGAGTTCTACAACTTTTCTATAGAAGTCGACCATACATCTCTAACCATTTAGGCAGCGTTCGCGAGAATCCTTAACGTACGGCAGTTTTTTCGTCGACTTACTCCACAATTTTCACTACCACGAAAAATCCTATCTATTTTCCGAGATAAAATATAGCCTATACGGATTCGGAAGAATCCCTCTAAGTAATGGTAAAAGAAATTTTGAAATCGGTCCAGTAGTTTTTGAGCCTATTCAATACAAACATACAAAAATACAAAGGTTTCCTCTTTATAATATTAGTATAGACTAGTAGTTCCTGAGATTACCGCATTCTAACATACTAACTCTTAAGCTTTATAATATTACTATAGATTTGAAATTTGATATCTTTATCGCTAGTCCATCTGGAGTCGACATGCAAAATTAGTTGATGATAGAAGTTTAAGTGAAACAATTATAACCAACTCAAGAATGATACAGAAAGGCTACTTAACCAACTCCTTGATGCAAACAAAGTTAATTACAAATTAAGTCCTGTCAAATGCAATGTTTCGTTAATTTTAATTGCTATCTCTTTCGTTAATTTGTTAATTATTTTGGTGGCTGTGTCGCAAATGATTGGTGAACTCGTCTGATATCCGCTTTGACACTGTTAATAAGTTAAGGTTTAAAAATAATAATTATAGAGTCTTTATTGCCTGTTTTTTCCATATAACATTTTGGATAGTAAGTAAGTAGATTTCAACTTCAGAAAATGACGACTCAATTGCGGTATATAATTTTTTGATTTAAATAGCGTAGGATATACAGTTATGATATACAATTTTAAAGTTTCGACCTATGTTTCTAGAGAAAAGTTATTCAGTTTTATTCACCTGATTACCTCGTTGAATATACGCACTCCTTTTAAATTATTCCTGTATATACCCTTTTTTTCACAAACTCTAGTTGACATAATTTCTATGTATTGGCTGCCCGACAGACTTCCTTCTGTCAATTTTTTGAACTAGCCGAATTGGTCCAGCTGTTCTTGACTTATGCGCTTACCAACATTCATTTTTAAGAAGACGAGCTGACCGGTCAATCGTTGTTCAGTCATAAAAATCTTTTGAGGGCCACCTCTATCACCTAGATAAAAGTAGATTACGACTGTTTCTCACACCTACCAAATTTACATCTAAATATACATAAAAATCGGTACCTAAGCCGTTTCCAAGGAGTATTTTATACATAATAAAGATTATATTGTTCACACTGTACTTCCCGTCGAAGAAATTTCGCAATATATTTTAACATCGTATTCCTTTGGGTAAACAGTTCATGGTGATATAGGGTAATAGGGATAAACCATTTGTTTCCATTCCAAAATGTATCTCTGTTTAGACACCACACAAGATATCCACATTTATATGTCAACTTGCCGAACCGCCATGGCTTCGAACGTATATCTTATAATCAAATATTTTGCTTGAAGGCTTATAATCAAATATTATGCGGATTCCAAGACAGTTATCACTTCCCTGAGATACCTACACCGAGTTTTAGTGCTTGGCAGATGGGCGGTATTCATTGGTTGTCATATTGATCCTGGGTTCAAGGGGTTGTAATTATGGGCATGTTTGGTGGGCTTGTCCCGAAACCATTAACGTATCTGAGTATGGCAGGTACAGTCACGAGCATAAATATGTATACACATAGCGAAATTGTATAACAATATTTTAATAGGAACTCACCATCAATTCAACTTTTAATCATTTATCAACATCAAATTATAACAGTTCTCAAATCATGTATATATTTTTGAGTTTCAACTAAAACTTCTCGCTAAATAAGTTTTACAATTTCGCTGTGTATACAATATATTTAAGCTCGTGACTCTACCTACGATTTAACAATAATTCAGTTCTAATACCACTAAACATGACCTAATAATTTGATTCGTGCCAAATACTACTAAAACAAGTTGTAACACACCTATCGGTTGGTTTGTCCTAGTTACTCGAATGTCGCAAGTAACTTTACCAGCGATGTAATGAATACATCTAAATATACATGTTGGTTGCCTACGACATATTTAGATCAACGCGGAACAAAGAAAACTTATATTTACGGCGATAATAATGTGTTTTATATGTTTTTTACCTTAAGCAACATTTTATAATTAAGTTGAAAGTGGATAAGAATTTTATTTTTGTTTTTATTTTAATTGTGATTAATGTTAAGTTGATGCTGGTAAATTTTATAAAAGCACTCATTATAAGCTTAAGTTGGGATCTTTATGTAACTTCACTGACTTCAGAATTTAGTAGAAAACTTTCGTTATTTCTCTAGAATTTTTTGGATAATTTTTTTTTTCGCGAAACTTTGCTTACTTAGCTTTAAGAAAAACAGTTGCCAACCAATATTCCGTCTTTACTGTCGATCTGATGATTCGACATGTCATCGAATTTGTGCATAATCATGCAAGATGATATTTTTTTCTCAAGACTCGACACTGGCAGTAATGTTGCAACAAGTTGCCAAAAAAAAGATGATATTTTAGCTCTATTTTGGAAACTCATAATTATGCAACCCTTGTACAATTTTAACTCTTTTCTACGTATCGTCAAACAGTTATAAAACTTTTTGATATCCTCAGTCCCTCAGCCAGAAATCCATGACAACCTAGTCTTGTTTATTGACATTCATACGAGCTGTCAATCTAATGTCAATAATATATTGTTTATATTACGTATTATGTAAAATATAATAAGAACGCTAGTCCTATATTTGAAAATGTCGTTAATAAAGGTGTTATTGATGAATATGTTGTTAATTGTTTGTCTTGCAGAAGAGGCCCCGGATCCCACTGCTGGGATCAATTTAAATCCAAAAGGGGAAGATAAAGATATAATCCTGCCGCTACACGACGAACCCAACATGATGGTTGGTAAGTACACAAATAAGTAAAACAATCAGAAAATATATTTTTTGAAAACTTTTACCTAAAATGATTACGTTACCCCACGTTTATGGTGTAAAGAATATATTTGAAAGTGATTAGGTACATGTAGAAAGTACGTCTCTTAAAACAAAAACTTAGACATTAACATTATAACAATATACAAATAATAATAATAAATGTGGACAACATTACATACAATGTTTTTCGTGTAGTGTATAGACTTGTTGTATTTTATGGGACCGTATTATCGCTCAGCGCCAAAGTTCTTTTTAAATACGTTTAAGTATGTACTAGAAATTTAATATCTAACATCTTATTGCCAAGTTAAGGTAACTGCACCTTTCCTTTAACTTTAATTTATTCCATTCTTGTGTTAAGTGTCTGCAGTTCAGTCACAGCTAAAATACAATACCGATCCGTTTTTATTAAACTTTTATCGCTATTGCACTTTGAAAACAGTTTTCAATAAAGGTTCCAATCGGGAACGTAGTCGAATTGCTTGCAAATCAACGGAACGATCTTCAGAACAGAATGAACTATAAACTTTATTGTTATTTGTCATGGCATTGAGTTTAAAAGTTTAAAGGGTCTCAAAGTAATCAATACTGCAGATAGATTGACTGCACGGATAGCCGAGTGGTATAGGTCACCACGCTAGTTACAATTGTGTGCGACGTGCTGCGGGTTCGATCCCCGCATGGGACAAGCATTTGTGATCTGATCCACAGATACTTGTTCCAAGTCTGGGTGTACTTGTGCATGTGATTTGAATGTTTGTGAAACCCCCGCGACACAGGGATTAAATTCCTTAGTGCGGGCGTCGTTTTAAAAAAAAATGTGAGAAAGATGAATGATTGAATGAATGAGTGAACATACGCATTGCGCCGTCCGCAAGTAATTGGGAGGGGACAGGAAGATGGATCTGTCTCAATCATCTAGCGGTGTTCATGTGTGAGTCCTTTAGGTGTCCTTGTAACTTCATTGGTTTAACTTTAATGTGTCTCTTATTTTCTGATCCGAGTGAAAATATCTTAGCTTGGTCAATGAGAGTTGTTTGCTATTTATCTTTGTAAGTTCCCAAAAATCTGATCGAATTCGTCGACGACAGTATTTGCTTATCTCTAAAATGTTTCGAATCTATAAATGTTTTCGAAGTACCTAACCTAAGTACTGAAATTAAAAATATTTACGTATTAACGTATTATGTAGGAATACTTTTATACGTGCAAAATTTATAAAAAAAACAGTACAGTTACAACCTGTTTATTCATGTAACAGTACCCTCTGATCAATTCAAAATGTCGTCACCTTAAAACCAGTTCAAATGCCAACAGAATGCAAAGAAAACGATTTGAGTTAAACAAAATGATCACACAATTAATACTTCTATATAAATCTGGTAATACCGATATTGTATTATAAATTGTAATCTCAGCTTTGCCTAAAACGTTTCCACAGTGACAATGGGCCGTATTAATGCAAATTGACTATCTAACACAAAATGTAAGGAAACTTAATAATTGTATCTCATTCAAACTTTGTCGAACTTCACCGGTTTGCCTGTAGGGTCTCACAATACAGATCCTGTAATTGTTTTACGTCTCGAATCGTGATTGACGTTTCTGTCAGATTATAATAATTGTGGGCTTACAGAAGGCTGTCTTTTTGTAGATCCATATTCGAATGAAATTTTAGACGTAGTTCCTTTTGTCTTTTTTTTGGTTCCAAATTTCAGCTTGTAATTTTGACGTTTTACTAAATAAAACGATTGTTATTTAATAATATTTCAGGCGATGACTTCATAATTAAACAGATTATTAAAAAAAAAAAACACGTGGAAACCAAGCTTTTAAGTTTTTGGCTTATGATAATAATCGATTTATTTTTAATGAATAAACTTAATTTTGTTATTGAATGAGTCCATTTGAATATATTTTTTATCCCCTCTATAGTGTCACAGTCTTCCCATTTAAGAGTTTTCGGATATTGTTGCATTTTTCTGTCATAATATTCTTCTATATAATCTGATTTTGGCATTCCAGTAGATAAAACCTGAAGATTACTACTCATTTCCTAAGCAAAGTACCTGTAACGTTCATAAATCCATATTAAATTTGTCTGTAGCATATCTCAATTCGTTTACCACTCGCAACTAAGTACCCCGATATTAATCCACAATTTCTAGACCTTGGGAGGTTACAGAGGCTGGTGGCAGTACCCGTAATAGTGTTAGGGAAGATTAATTGTTTCCTTTGACTACAAGTACGTAGTGTTGTATATAAATATTTCACCAACGACCATTCATTCCCGTAACATTACAATTTGCTGCTTTTATTAGAAGTAAATGTTATTTATGTAATGATGGTATCATTAACCTTATAATCTAAAATGTCGTGATGGCCTAGCGGTTCAATAAACGGATTATTGCGCACGAGGTTGCGGTTCGAATCCACTACAGGTACCAATGTGTCTTTTTCAAAGTGATATATACCTACTTATAAGTATACATCATTGATAATCGGTGAAGGAAAACATCGTGAGGGAACCTGGGTTCCAATAATTGGAATCTGAGATCGCCAACCCCCAGTAAGCTAGCGTGGTGATCAATACTCGTGCTCCTTTTTTGTATGAGAAAAGGCTGTGTCCAGTAGTGGAACATTTAAAGGCCGGTATGATATATAGTATGGTATACCTATAAGGTCTTTATTAAATACATTTACAGTTTTCAAAAACATAAGCAATGCCTTACAACCAGCGTATATATAACCAGCGTCATAAACAGACAGTCTTCTATAGAATGATCGAATGTCAAGGGTAACAATTTCTTTAAGCTCATTAGAAATGTGGGTCGTACATGGCTGGAAAAGAATAGAATGGAATACATTTATTGTACACCATGATAGTTACAGCTAAAAATAAAACACAACATTGAAGGGGTACAATGAAGGTAGATATAATGTACAATGTGCGATTGTTAGTTTCCTAAACAAAATAAAAAAAAAATCGCTAATAGCGCTATTTTCCAGACAACGTTTCTACAAAAACTAGTGTTCGTGTTAACCCCTCGTGACTAATAAAATAAAACTGTAAATGAAAAAATAATTAATTGGATGACGGGCCTGTTGGCCTAGTGGTTAGTGACCCTGTCCGGTAAGCCGGAGGTTCGATTCCCAACGAGAATAAATCCTTGTGTAATGAGCACGATCATTTGTTCTGTGTCTGGGCGTTATTTATCCATAATATGTATGTATTTAGAAATATATAAGTATGTTTATCAGTTGTCTGGTTATCATAGTACAGGCTTTGTCTAGTTTGGGATCAGATGGCCGTGTGTGAGCTGTCCAAAATATTGATATTACTTTCACAGGGCAGAATGTAATTGGCAATGTCAATGTTAAATATTTGAATAAACGTCATCGTTTTGATACAAAGTCTGAATCTACGAGTATATAATTATGAAAAATAACTTATATAGTAAAACCCATTGTTTCCCCTCGCTTTTGTGTGGATTACTACAAAAACTTACGCTTCACAGTCAATTGCGAACCCGAACCCAACAGAGCGGTAAAAATAATTTAAACTAACATAATAGGGTTGGCAACACATAATATAGGTACCCTCAATTTGTGAGCGCGGTGTTACTTTACTCAGGTATTCTGTTAAAACGATACTTATACTAGTCTAGTTTACACTGTAGTACTCAAGTACGGTCAGGAACAAAGTTGATGAACAAAATCATTACTAAAAACACCTCTACAGTGATACAGTCCACAGGCACGAGCTTGTATATGTGTGCAAGTGTATAATTATACATTTATATATCTACTAGCTGATTCCCGCTGCTCCGCCCGCGGTCTCAATTTTTTTTTATATTTGTGATGTAAGCTATCCTATATTTCAAGTTGGATCAAACTGCACACGGTGTGCAAATTTGATTAAAATCGGTTCAGTAGTTTCGGAGTTCATCCCCGACAAACATCATGACACTGGAATTATATATAACATCGATTGATGCCAAAAAGTACACGGTGCTAGTTTTTCGCATTTTAGCCCATTCGATTCCCGGTCCGCAAAGCATATTTTCAAACATCAATTTAATGCAGATTTATTTCTTTAAAAAAATAAAAGAATGTTTTCTTTGAGTCTAATTTGCTATTCTTCAGTATTGAGAGTACTTTCTCTCTTTCTTTCTGGTGGCAATAAAAAATCCATCCTGTTTATCATAATATAACCTACGACCTACACTCAGACCTACCAAATAGACAAACGAAAAAAAAAACATAAAAGTCTGCGAGCCTGATATTTAAAGAAGAAAACAGTTTTAATATCATTGCAAGGAGTTTTGACAACCTTGTTTATTTAATTGTTAAATAACCTCTATGGAGGAGGATCTGGAGGATAGTAAATCGTACTAAAACAACGAAATTTGGTCGTCATGGCAACTACCTACTTACGTTTTTAATGTCAATAATCGCGATGCTAATAAATGATAAAAATTAAACAAAAAAACATTTCAAATTGGACCAAATTGTGAATCTAAACCATCCTCGAATCCACCTGAAGACACACAGCAAATTTCATTATAATCGGTCCAGCCGTCTAGGAGGAGTTCAGTCACATACACACTCACAGAAGAATTATATATATAAAGATGAGTGATGAGTGCGTAGGTAAATATATGTATGGGTATTCATACATGTGATATCACAATTGCAATTGATTAACACTTATTTATATAGGTGTTAGCTAATTAAGATCAAGTGTCCACATCTTGCTACTAAATTGAAACATATTGTATTGGTGACTGGCGTGATATCCATAACAGTATACTTATGTAGTTTTATTGCATTTAGGGTTGTATTTTTACTTCGTCAGATAATTTCTATATTCGTGAAATTATTTTGAGATTTTGACAGTTGTTTTACACAAAAACTGTCAAACGACAATTTTATTCCTTTGACGAAGAAAAGTCTGCCCTCAGTTGTTTTTTAAATGTATACGTGTTCAGTAACTTTTATTGTTGACTGTGCCTACATGAAGTACGTATAGTTATAGAATATTTTGTTAACATGCTTTGTTTTTTGCCGAGTATTTATTAGGAGAAAATGTAAAAAACTATTTTCATTTTTTTACTGCAACAACTCATCACGTAATTTGTTGGTGGTGTAACCTCTCAATATCTTTTTCAAATTCTCTATTACTTGTCCCCTCGTAACAGTACAGAGTTCTTTTCTGTCTGTTAATATTCATATAACACGCACTACCTGAATACTCATGAAAATATTTTCCCATATTTATTTAGAAAGGTTTGAGTTTCATTCAGATTAAAATTAATGCCAGTATGTGTGTCTGTCAATGTTCTGAACATTCAGCGTCGATAGCACCGCTGAATAACGTCAAAACAATACCAATATCTCATATATTTTTTGACATTTCGATGCCGGTTTGGAATTTCGCCCATTTAAATTCTGTTTGACACTAAATATCTTTTTTTTTAATTCGCCCCAACCTTCCTCTAATTAACAAAAAGTATACAAACTCGTGTGACAGACCTTGGCAAGCCCGCGGCATTTAATGTACTGCAAATTGCTGGAAGCTATAAGTTATGTGTGTTTATATTACACTCCTAGTATACCGAGTTATTAATCTTGTCGTTTTTTAAGATTTAGTTTTAACCCTTACTTTCGTCTCAAATGGTTTGTAACCTTTAGAGTGTAGGCGTTATTTATGTAACGTAATTACAGACTTTTTTCTCTACTAAGATATAATTTAGAATTTAAAACCGTGCAAATTATGTTTCCTGGCCCAAAATGTGAAATATGGTGAATCAGTACCTATAGAAACTTATAGGAACATTTTTTTCATGTTAAATATTTATTTTAATAGTCCTTGATGACATGCGATCATTATTTATACTGGATTATTTTTTATGGAGTGCGTATATTCAACGAAATAATCAGGTGCGTAAAACTGAATCACTTTTCCCACGGAACATGGGTCGAAATCTCAAAATTGAAAATGAAATTTTCATAGAAAGTGACAGGTCACGTGACTTATGTTTGTATGAAAAGTTGATTTTCAATTTTAAGATTTCGACCTATGTTTCTTGGGAAAAGTTGTTCAGTTTTATGCACCTGATTACCTCGTTGAATATACGCACTCCATAAAAAATAATCCTGTATATTTGCTATGTAAATTATAATCACATATTTTCCATAAAGTGCTGTATTATAATTATCCTCTGTACAATACGCTTTTTGCGGAACAAAGCTGAATGAGAGATTCCATTGCTCGCACAGCAAACATTTTTTCTTTGTTTTACGTCATGTCGTTTTTATTTATGGTTTCCCCAGCATGTTGTTCGTTTTTCTGTGGTAGGTACATGATTTTCCTTTTAATGCAGTTATAGCATAAATTTAAGTTAAAAGGTTAAACGCATAAGTGATTGCATGAGATTTTTTTCTGTAGGTACCTACTGTAATGAAGCTCAAGATATTTTTTATTCAACCCGCTTATATCTGAAACTATCAGTTCGACTTGATAAAGCATTCTATTATTCTAATGTCCAATGTCCCCATTTTTGAGGAGGATTATAAGCTTTTTAAAATCACGTAAATTGCCTAAGGAGAACACAAGGATATTTTTGAATTCACAGCTAGCGTGTGATGAAAATGTTTACAAAATAAAAATATAATATAAAAGAAGGTATATTATATTGTTTTCTGAGCGCGAATGTTAGACATTGAAATAAAACTACTTTTAAACGGAACGTTGAAACGTCGGGAAATAAAATAAAAATATTTTAGTTCCGACTTAAAAGAATTGTTTCACAAGATTACATTTTGAATGTATTTATTGTGGGGTAGCGTATTCTTTATATGAACGGTTTCTGACATTAAAATATAAATTTTTATATTATTTATTTTATTGTATTTTGTTTAAATTAATATATTTTATTCTTGTTTGCAGACATTGTCATACCATCACTACTTATAGCAGCGCTGTTCATTGGAAATGCGTTCATTGTCCTCATCATATACAAATATAGGAAACGGTAAGTCTACAATACCTTAAAATATATATATATTTTAAATATAAATATACATTTAGGTAGGTGAGTAATTTATCATATAGGTATAAAGATGTTCTACACACAGCTCAATGTACTAGTTATTATCAGTCATTAGGATTTTCTTTATTTTTATTCTTCGATAATCTGCTTTTTACATTAATTTTTAAAATGCCTTTCATAAGTTTAATAAATAAACCTATAAAATATAAGTAAATTCAAAATTTATTTTTTCAAAATATAACAACAATTTATTTAAACTATTTATAAGTAAGTACAACATTTATTTTTTCAAAAAATATTACCAATTTATTTTGAAAAATAAAAATAAATTTTTGTTTATTACAAAGTTACTCAATGCTGAAATACGTATTACTGAGGCGTTATGTATTTTAATATTTCGTCCTTAATCTATTTATTTATCTCATTCGTGATATTTAGTTTATAACTGGCGATCCGCCCCGCGGCTTTATTACGTAACTTGCAAAACTAAAACAGCAATTGACAAAAAAGTTTGTGCAATTATTGCTGTCAAATTGCTAATTTGATCAAGTTACGCAATACTGCTGTCGGCTTTACGGGTACGTACATTATTACTTTTTTTTTCTGCCGTAGGGTCAATAATAGCGAAGAGAAAGTGACGATGTGGGAGAGCTTCCGTTTATTTTTTAACGCGATTATTTCGAAATTTTCATAAATCCTTTGATTCTTGTTTGTGTGCTGAAATGCATTTATTATGTGCATGAAAGGCTTAAGGTAACTAATGTATTTAATTTGATAGCATTAATATCGAATCCAAGTAAACAGCTTACCAATATAATTATGTGGCCAACTTTTGTGTGAAAAATTTATTAATTGAAATTGGTATAATTAGGTATTTAAAAGAAAGATATTTAGACTTATGCCAGACTTTCCGGACTTACTATAAGTACTAAGCCAAGTACACGATACCTAAATTTTTTTTTGTTATTTCTCAAAGTGCAGCGTTTTCGATGAGCTCCCAGTCGCCTTGTATTTGTCGAAAAGTAATATTTCGACAATTAAAAAAAAAACATTATTAAATTATACAATATGCCTTCTTTGTGAATCAATCTATCTATTGGTGTAATACCTTTAAAAACCCGTATCGCGTACAGACAGACAGACGCGGTGCAAGTACTTTTTTTTATAAAAATTAGGTACCTACATGTACAGCTTGAAAACCAGATCATCTTTTAATCTTTCCGTGTCATCACTTTACCGTTTATTTGAGAATCAAATTAAACTTAAAAGTCTTCAAGTATTATTAAAGATACATAAATAGGTTTTTACACAAACTGAATCACTAAAGACTCCATGCTAGAGCCAATCAAAACAGTCAGTAAGTTTTAAATAAGAATAGCAGCTAATTACCTAATAACTGTCACTGTAGGGAAGTAACCGACAGTCAGCGGGAAGGAATAGCCCTCGATAAACGAGAAATAGGCGAATGTGAACACGAAAAATATCTGTAAACAAATTGGTAAGTTTAGAGCCGATGTACACGGTACTTTACGTCGCCACTGCGTCATCGAATGTCCTAATAACAAAACACTAAAGCTAAAATCTCAATAATAAATAACAAAAGCCGTTACCTAACATAGTTTCAGTATTTATGGAATTAAGAATTGTTGTATCATCAGACATTCTCAATAGTACCATAATTTCTCTCTGAAAAATTCTGTTAAATGGGATACCATAAAATGTTTATAAATTATCGTGTAAATTTCGACCCTATAAATCAAATAGCCAAACTTGATAAAAAAACTTATTAAAAATCCAAACAAGTTGCGTTAAGAAAACGCCGCTACGCTCGACGTAGCGTTTTTTCGGCGCAGCGATGACGCGAGGTGTCGTGTACATCGACACTTATTCCGTCGGTGCAACGTAAAGGATTGTATTGTGTGTCCATTTTGGTTAGCATACCGACGGGAAGTCGGTCCATTAGCGTCGATTCGTTATCTCTTTGTCGGTGCCGCAATTGACAAGAGATATGAGTTCCGAGAAAATGTACAACAGTTCACTTTCAATACAACAGCTGATACATTTTAAGATATTCATCAAAAACTCTATAATAATATTGTTATATTTTATGATCAGGCATGGTCTATGGCGGAACTAAATGCCTTGTTAAAAGGCGCGGATTGTCTTCACGAAGACTTTTTTTTTGGTCCTCGACCCGAGGCTTGCCTCGAAAGAAGCCAACTTGTATCTTCAGTAGTCTGATGTTTTTAATTTTTTTTTAGTTGTATGGCAGCTCAGTAAGAATTTAAGGCAAGATAAGATATATTACATAACAAGTATTTAGAAAAAATATTATATTTATTTTCAGTATTAGGAAATAGAGTTGCTTGTAGTATAATTAATGTAGCTACAGAAATAGTTTTTAAATAGGAAAAAATGTAGTATCATAAATCATTACTTTTGTTATTGTAACCAGCATATTATAGATACTAAAGCTACATTGGTAAATCAAAGTTATATATTTTAAATAGACCTGAAATGTTCATGAAGAAGATATTATAATTATATAGATAGTCTTGAAATCATTCTGTAAGCTAACAAATAAAATTAATCAACACAATTTCAGAAATTCCCTGAAATTGTATAAGAATACGACCTTTTTCACTGATTTTGTTAGTTTTATAAGTTCTACTTCTAATCTCGTACTTCTTAAAAATTGAACCGAATGAGCTTTTGCGCTTATTGGATGAAAACCTTAGCCTTGTTTGTCTCGCACCAAAGATGCAAGACTCCTAAAGAGATTGCAGTCTGTGAGCATTTTAAGTAAAAACACAGTTAATATACGGCTTACATTCCTTCTACCAGCTAAAGAAAATAATTCACATATTATTATGACTGTAATCATTGAATTTGTCATTGTAATAAAAACTCTGCTCGTTACCATGACACCTGCAAAGGCGTTAAAATGTCGATAACTAAAATCAAAATAAACCGCGATATTTTTCTATACTCTATATATGTTTATGCTTACTCTATAAGAGTTTATTTATAAAACTTCTATTATCAGACCCTAACGAAATGTGTTGGGAAAGGGTTTGTTGTGTGATTTAGAAGCGAGTGTATTCTACACCTTCACCCCACTTCAGCTGTATTTGTGTACAAAAACCTCTTACCTAAAAGCCTTATTTCGCGATCTTATAAAATATTAACCAGATCTGAAAGCCGTAAAATTTTAGGTAGGATTTTTTTCACGATTCTACGACGACGATCTAGTACATTTCCTGTGAAACAATGCTCTCACACCATTGATATAGAAAAACTCTAATATGCACATTCAGTGTTTCAAATGCGTCTTCAAAAATAACCACAGATATGCAGTCATTTCAAAAGTCTTCAGCGCAAAAACATATTTATGCCATGCGGATAAAGTACAAATTGCAAAAAAAATATGTTTATTTTAAAACTGTACGGTTTTAGTTTCGCCGTGACTTTTGTTCGATACAGTGTATCTGAGTTTATTCATATAATGCATCTTATAAATATAATTTACAATATCGTGATATCGACAAATTAAAGACTAAACTCATCGAACAAATCAATTAATGATTCCTTTTCCTTAAAAACAAGAGATATTGCGTCTTCATTTCCTTACCGTCGTATAATTTACTTAGTTTATTTTGTACGCCTCTTTACGATAAACCAACACATTCATATTTAAGAAGCTTTGGGACGCATGCCCTACATTATATGTGCTTAAACATGACAGACAGCTGTTGTAACTTTCCGTAACATAATACTTACATAATATCGTGAACTTTTATTACCGGGTGAGCGAACATTGAAACACATATGGCGAGAATTCTCGGTATGCCTCGAAATGAGGAGCCTTGACCTCGTATTGAGACAATGTGACCTTTTTTATCAATATGACCTCGAATTACCCGCATTCGGTCTTCCATGATGTTGGGATGTTATGAATGTAGTACAGGAATAATAAAGCATATTAAGTATGTCAGCTATGTACGGCTCTGTTAGTTCCTAATATCATAGAAAGTTCTCTTTATTATGTAGTATCTGTAAAACCTGTCAGTCTTTCAGAGTTCAGCATAATCTAGATCTGTTTCTTCCACCATTTCAGTCCTCCTGTATAATGATTAACCCACATAATTGGGTATATCAAATTCTAAAAACGGTACACTAACTTACTTGCTTGTTGACTGAGTTATAAGCATTTCCATATTGGTAATTAGACAGGGAAAGATAAAATGTGAACAAAACGTTCATACTAATCTGGGGCTAACCTGTACAAGTCGTAGGTGAAAAAGAGATGAGAAAGAACATTGTCATCAACTAACTATAAAAGCTTATCATATACTTTTTTATTCCTATATAAATTTGTGATGTGTTTTCGCAGTTTTGCTTATATTTACTACTATTTTTAGAAGAAAATGGCTTAAATCAATAATAAGATATTAGTCAAGTACTCAATTAAATTTAAAACAAAATTTTTTAAATTTTCTAGCGTTCAACCATCTTTTGTTTTATTTGGATTAACTTAAAATCCTGTTTACAAAAAAAACTCGGATTTATTACCGACAGGTACAATAAAAGGGGACATCTTATTTAAATTCGAACAAAGAGGTTTTACTACACAAAGGCAGTCGTAAAACCTTAGTTGACCCTTAAAAGTTAGTAATCAAGTATTTTGAATTCGTCTAAGTTAATTTTGGTATTCAAAAAGTTGTCTCACGGATCCAATCTGTTTGGTAATTCAGCTTTCGTTTGTTTATCGCGATTCTAGATAATGTTTAGACCTTTTCAGAACCCTTTAGGGTAGATAAATACTTTCCATTAGGTAAATTCATTGAAATGTGTTAATGAAATTGATGTTTTGTTAAAACATTATTTGGTTTTGGACTTCATTAGAACCTATAAATAGCAAATCCATTGGTATTCAGTTCCATTTTTCAATTTTTAATTGTTATCACTTTGTTTACCTAAATAATTCTTTTTTTATTGGTGTGGTAGTAACTATTCCGGAACAATACATTTTAATAAGTCTTTCGTCTTCTAAATTATTTAACCCACGCTAAGGGCACGGGGCTTAGGGATATGACGGATTTGTTGGCAAAAACCTAAGCTAATTACTATGTAGGAATTATATGGAATTCTGAAACGCAAATTCATTTGATGGGTTAAGTCTCAAGCTACCTCTGTCGCTATAAGATGTGAACTAGCAACTGATAGACATTTAAGAACATCTTAAAGTTAAGTAGCGTTTCAGTATACGAGGGTTAGTAAATAAAGCGTAAATGTGATTCACTAATTGACATCAAGGTTTTATTCCTAGTCTTATATTCAAGCCATAACGATGCCCGCTTAATTTCAATTAGATTATTTTTCGTAAACCCCATTAGGATTGAATTACAAGTTCGGTGTGATGATGGTATTTTTTCTTTGGTTAACTCACGTGAGACTGTTGTTACCCAAATGTATGTTATTTTGTAATTCAGTTATGGTACTTGGTCATAAAATTCAATATTTTCTATGGGAAAATTTCATCTCAATATTTCGGAGTAAGGATGCTTACGAATTTGGGTGTATATTTGTAAGGTATAGTTAGAAAAGTTGATTTATAATATTTATTAACCCTTAACCACCTACCTGTGGTCTCAGAGACCGCAACGATTTTTCAAATTCAAATATTTCTGCGTGTGAGTGGCGTACGTCAAAGCGCGTTCATGTACCTTTTCTACACCACTCAGTGTCGCGCTAGCGCTCGGCGAGTATCTACGTGCGCGCGTTTGGCTAGGGTAAGTAAAATAAATTCGCCAGCGGTCTCCGTGACCGCACGTAGGTGGTTGTGTGAAGCTCAGAAGACTGGCAGTCGATTTAAATTCTTGAAAAAGTTGGCTCAACAGCTTACAAAACCGCACGTATGGAACGTCGTGAAAAAAATGACCGCTTTCTGAGAGACATCAAGAACTCTATTCGCCGTATTTTGCAAATAAAGGAAGATTTTACCAAGCACTTCTGCTGCCGAAAAACTTGAAATTCGTAAAACATGCTTTACGTGTGATCCAAAAAAGAAACGCAAAACGGCTTGCCTATGTTTCGTGTGTAAAGTTCCTATTTGTTTGGAATGTTCGCAAAAAATGTGTTGTTACTGCCGCGAAAAAATGTAAAAGTTGAGGCTTTGCAATTTTGATTAATTTTTTATTTTTTGTTTAGTTTTTTTATTTTATTTTATTTTTAGTTTATTCAAATAAGAAAAAGAAGTGAAAAATTTAAGTATTTTAGGAAAAAGATCTCATTTTCTTAGTATAGTCATTTTTGGTGCCATATTCCTTATTTCATAGATATTATTCCATTTTTATAAAACTTTTATATTAGTTTTGCTAATTTGTGATGCTTAAATAAAGCAATTAAGTATAGACATGCATTTTATTTAACCGAACTTTAATTTCTTATCATAGATCCCAAAATAATCGCAATAATTTATTAGCGGTCTCTATGACCGCACGTAGGTGGTTAAAGGACAGAAATAGGTGCTAGGTGGTTAAGGGTTAAAGGCTAGTAATGTATCTAATACTAGCAGTTTCCCGCGACTCCGCCCACGGTACCTAATTTTTTAGCAAAAAATATAGCCTATGTTACTCAGGGTAAATGTAGCTTTGAAATGGTGAAATAATTTCTGAAATCGGTACAGACGTTTTTGAGTTTATTCATTACAAACATACACACAAAAATAAAAATCTTTCTTCTTTCTAATATAAGTGTAGATTAGCGGGTATTAGTAGTCTAGAAGACAGTTGTAGAAGTATTTTTAAATCTAATTACAAAACGTTTAGGTCGTATTTTGTTTGTATTTTAACAATAGCTCTTGATACAGTTTACATTCTTTCAAGACTTTCAAACAATAAATTTGTAATTCGAATTTCTAATCGATTTTCTCAGTATTCTTATAAACTGAACCAACTGAGCGAATTGTTTGGACAGGTGCGGTCCGATACCTTTGAAACCGTTATTCCGTTTATTTATACACGGATCGTTTCAAACTACAATAAATTCTATTTATACTGTACTAATACTGTTCTTTCTTTCACAGGAAAACCGAAGACATCGATGACGAATTTAACACCATTCCACTGAGCGTCAACGGCAACGTTCATAGCGCAGGCAATGCTGTTTAGATTAATTCTACAAATAGGACGACTGCACGCTGCGACAGACAAACAACGACTAAACAATTTAATCACAAGATTCCATTTTCAAAAATCACTCATTATACTTCAATTTCCATTTTTAAATCATGTAATGGTAAGACAATAGCGGTTCGAATTTTGAATTTAAAACGGCGTTCTAATGTGGGACATTTGCTGTCATTGGCTATCATAAACAGTGAAGAGCCTTAAAGAAGAAAAAAAAAATGTGGGACATTGAATCGTAGTTTTGTAAATTGGAGTTTTGTAGTTCATGTTATGTAGACGTGTAATAATGTAGCTATAGTATGTGCAATGAACTAAAAACTTCACTTTGATCGTCGCAACTTTTAGTTTTTAGTATTTATTTAAATATGCACTTATAAAGTGGAAAACAATTTTTATTATAAGCAACAGAGATTAATGTTGAGTAGAATAACCCTTAATAAGTCTAGATAAAGCCAAAGCTATAACTAACAACAATTTACGAAGTATACCGACAAACACCTCCCTTTTGAAGTCGGTTAAGAGGCAAAGATACATGTTTTTATGTATCTTTTAGTCATGAGATTAATTACCTTATAGGCTTATAAGAGCATTAGAAAAGGCGTGCAGCGTCCTTAATTGATTTGAACTTTAAAATCGGTGCGACGATTCGTCGACGCGACTTGCGACATTCGCGTCGCCATTTTGTCGCGCGCCTGAAGTTACCCTATTTATTTATTTAACCTCAATAGAAGCATTCATGTTTAATCTTTCTTAGAGACCGTTTAGGTATTAAGTAAGGACTGATATTGTTAATACTCTTAGATTTTGTTTTTCGCACCTTTCACTGCCTCTGTTGTCACGTACGTCAATTAAGTACCTGTTATGGCTTGATTGTAGGCTAGTCTATGCTCATAGATGACTTGTGATTATTATCATTTTCTTCTGTAATTGTTGATGTTTTTGTATTCGGCGGAGTATGTATAAATTCTGTATTGAATAAAAAGCACTTTATCTTTGGTACGTGTTTTATTTGAAACAATTTAATTTGTCTATAGTACAGACAGCCACGCAGCAATAGTAACTTTTTCCGTTAACAACGTCTTTATGTCAAAGCAGTACGGTTTATTTTCGTAATTGATTGTTGCTATTAATTTGTGGTGGACTGTATACCTTTGATATCGGTTTTCATTATTCACCTTGATTGAATGGTTTGTTTGAATGAGTACCTATGTCACTCATCAAATTTGATGGGTGGACGTGATGAAGGGAAAAATATTTTGTTTATTAAATCATAAACGAAAGCTATAAATGTAAGTACCTAAAATTAAAATAATGGAGTTTATTATGAAAGGCAAATATAGAGAAGAAAGTAGACCACAAGAAAACAAAGTTTTTTATACAAACGGGTTAGCACCTATATGGTTACACGAGAAACTGTTTGTAGTTGTGCACTACAAACATAAGATACCTTTGAGACAAAGGTACAGACAACAGCAAAAGTAGATGATGAATTGAGTTTATAACTTTTGGAGTCAAAACGAATAGTTGGCAACTGTACTATAAAATGTTTGGTATAATTTACAATCACATACTTTTGAATCACTTCGACGCCACACAGTTTGGCGTAAAAGAAATTGTCCCGGTATACCTGCGACAGGAGACATCAAACAAGAACCACAGACACACACAGTGTGTATAATAATAAAGCTATTATATACAAATATAAATTCTTTTTGACATATTATTAGGCATATTTTGTACCTTTTACCACTTTTTAAATTAGAGAGTAGGTAAAAAACAAAACAATGGTGCTGATTCCTCTGTACGCAAACTAAACTTAAATTAAACCATTCTTGTCTTTTACTAACATAAAGCATGAGAAAAGGACGGCAACAGATAACAACTATCTTAGAAACGTCAAACTAGTCTTCGCCTTGAACATAACAGTGTTTTTGGAGCACACGTTTTTACTTGTCGGCAAATTTGTATGAGAATTTTAGTCGGAACTTAATTTGACAGTTCTAATTTTCGTCTGTCCTTTTTTAAATATGTACAAGTGAAAAAGCTAGCGATTGACTAAAATAAGTTTAGTACGTGTTTAACAGAATCGGGGCCATTGACTATAAAATTAAGAATGTAACTAATGTAAGCAGATACAGAACAATAACTAAAACACTTAAGAATCTGTTTCCAATACACCTTGATTTAATGATCCACCTTTTTTAATTAAAACTGATAAAAAGTACCCCTTATGCCTCTTATATCTAATTCACCTGTCAGCTCGTTGGTTCCGTGTTTCTTTAAATACGTTTGAATTAAAAGTGCCACGAGCAAACATTTTTAATTTCGGCGCCATCGCCCATCGAGTGTAATAGGGTGCGGAAAGTAAATTAGGGCTGTCAATTATGTACGCTCATGAAAATTTATATAAATATTTGATTTGTTTTCTGCTTTGGATTGACATTCAAAATCATCAATCAATTCTGATTCCGTGATCATGTAATGGGCGCGTTGAAGAGGATTTTTAAATATTGTACCTAAGCAATATTCCTGTAAAAATGAATTAATAACTGTCCAATTGTAAATGAATCTAGTAAAATGGTGATTCATAGTTAAAACTTTTAAGGACCGTTTAAAAATGTATTCTTTCTTTCGTCTTCATTGTTCAAATTAAGTAAGTACTACATTTAAATGCACTCAACTGACCATGTAAACAACCGCTTTTAAAATGTTTGGATAGGAGCGCTTCCATGCTCCATGCTAAATCTAAATTATAACTTGTTCCAAGTCTAACAAGGGAACTCTGAAAATATACTCCTTTCTTGCGCAAACATCCGCGGAAAAAGGAAGGTAATTTTTAGAACCGTGCTCATTCAAGGAAAATAAGGAGTCCTCCATATTTTTTCGACAACCCTACTTCAAATTCAAATGGATTATATCAGAAAATTGAATGTAGGTGCGGCTGAAGGTGTAATTAATATAAGGCTTTTTCAGAGATTAATTAAAATGTAACCCAATCTGAAAAGATTACCCAACGAATCATTGTCTACGGTATTTAATACAGTCACTGCTCGAATAACAGTTATAAGAATTTGGTAGTTGGTCGAAATTGTTTTCGAATAAGTAAACAAAAAATATTGTCCGCTTTCTGGGAAAATAATTCAATGGGAGGAAAGGACCTATTACTTAGTAATTAGGTACCTAATAGTATGATGACAAAAATGGTAGTATTATGAATTCAGTACTAACAAAGCAGTCAATATGCAGAGGTATATTTATCATAATATGGTTATATTAATTTCAAACATTCAATAGATAATTAAATAAGGGGTAAATAGATAATTATGTTTTTATATCATTTGACAGTTAAAAATTGCTTTAAAAAAACTGTTTTATGTAAAATCATAATTATGCATGCCACACAATAAAAGGTTGGATTACTTTCCCAATTTGTCTCTTTGCCCCAAACCATTCCTATCCATCCCATTTTACGGTAGCCAAAGCTAAAACATAAATATGACTTAAAAATCCTTACTAAACATCAGAAAACGTATAAAACAACCACAAATACTAAAATCCTTCCCCATCCAAACACCTCAATTTACCGTTAAGTACATAAAACAATGTAAATCTGAGGCCGTCGTCACGAGATATATGGCTCTGAGGTCTCAGTGCCACATTCGTTACCTCTCATGATATCGGCAGTTCCTATGTAGGTACTACATGTATACAGGGTGTAACTAAACTCCCCAATTCTATAAGGGCTTATTCTGGTAATCTGTTACTTCATGGTGGATTCTGCTCATATGTTGTACTTACTCAGTGGCTATTGAATATAATAAAATATTGAACTTTTCGAAAACCAAAATATACAGAATATAATAGAAGTTCCCAATTATACGCATCAATATTAGTAGGTACATAAGTACATAAGGGTACATAAGAGCATAGGTACATAATGGGCAGGAAGAAGAAGAAGAAGAAGAAGATAAGTATATTAAAATTATTTATGTACATAATATGACATAATTACACACATCAAAAGTGTCTAGGGATCAAGCATTTTTATGCGGATTTCTTGAGATTGAGATGTGGCTTTGTAATAAATTTATGATTTTATAAATTTATATGGATCCTTTTTGGTGCATTTCATAATTCGAATCAGGAACTGTGAATCAAATTCGAGTAAAAGATGAAAATCAGCTGTCAATATTTTCCCTATAAAAACATACAACGCATTGAAGACATTATTAGTGCTACTGTTTCCCTACTACTGATTAAAACCAACGTTATTATGGAGCGGCGACGTCATTTAAGCAGGGAAGAAATGCTCAGAGCCGTGGGAATGATAGAAGCTGGTTCCCGGCAACGTACTGTGACTTTAGCTCTGAATACAAGTCAGAGTGTTATCAGTCGACTTTGGACACGTTACCGAAGCACTGGTACCGTGGCTGAGCGCCATGGAGGACGGTATCGCTGCACCACACGGAGACAAGACCGATACATTCAAATCTTAACTCGAAGAGCTCCAACAATAACCGCCATGATGTTAGCCGTGAGGCTTCATCACTCTTCAGGGAACTTAATTAGCGACCAAACAGTCAGAAACCGCTTGCATGAAGTGAACCTTCATTCCCGAAGACCGCTACGGGTACCACCTATAGCAATGCACAATCGTAGGATTCGATATCAATGGGCTCTTGAACACAGAAATTGGGCAGAAGAACAATGGCGTTTCGTGTGCTTTTCTGATGAGTCTCGTTTTGGTATGAGACCGGATACAAGACGTATACGACACTGGAGAACCCCTGGACGCCAACAGCGATTAAAATCCTGCCAGGAAGTCCATCCTTATAGTGGTGGAACCATCATGGTATGGGCGGGTATTTGGATCGGCGGAAGAACTGAGTTGATTTGGATCAGAAGCAACCTCAACGCTCAAATTTATGCTGAGACGATTGTATCAGACGTCATCGTTCCTCTACAAGTGCAAATCGGTCCCTTATTTCAATTAATGCATGATAATGCACGACCGCACACCGCAAGAGTTGTAAGACAGACTCTCGCCGCAGCTAACATCAATGTCCTGCCCTGGCCTGCTCAGTCGCCAGACTTGAACCCGATTGAGCATGCATGGGATATGCTACAGAGAAGAGCTCTGCCGAATATGGAGGGTATCCAGTCGCAAGAAGACCTTTTTTTGTTGTTGCAACGAACATGGGCGGCCATTCCACAGCGTGATTTGGATGAACTCATTTTGAGTATGCCAAACCGATGTTCTTGTGTTGTTAGTGTTCGCGGTAGAAACACGGATTATTAATTGTTTAAGTTACCCAATAAAATTTTAAAGAAAACTGTTATTTCAGTCTTTTTTTCGAACTTTTGTGTTAGTGGTTCAAATGTCAAAAATCCCTTTATTAGGAAAATGGCAAATTTCTTTATTAATGCAAAGGTGACTTGGTTTATCGTTACTGTGACAAACGAAAACACTTTATTCGATGAATCCTTAAAGAAAATTTTAATTAATATCAATCAGGAGAAAAGTTATTGCAAAAATATATGTTGATCCCTAGACACTTTTGATGTGTGTATATTGAAATCATCAAAATGTTGTACCCGACTACGGCGGAGCCTATTGAAAGGGTAATTATTTTACGTACAGTCTACGTATGTATGTTATTGACCTCTCCACACATAAAAACAGCTGATGTGATAATTTGTATAGAACAGTATTTTTTTTTGTCGATTTCGATCCCATGTTTCTGTAGGAAGAATCTACCCCTAAGTTATTTATACATCCTGTAGATCTGCTTTATGTAGGTATAGCTGTAAGTATGCGGTTTTGAACAGATTTATACGGCATGGGGTTTCAAGTGAGTAAGTGCGTATTAACGCGTCGGATTCAATCCTGGAGTTTAATAGTTTGGATTTTGCAGAATAGTCATTTTTGGGTTAAAAGTTGAGTGCAATTAGGAATGATTAGGTATATCTTCCGTCAACTCAGCCTATGGCGGCCCACTGCTGGACACTGGCCACTCCCAAGTTGCGCCACAACACACGGTCCTCCGCCCTCCGCAGTGGGACTACCGGTAACCGCGGACCATGCACTATGCTGTATGATTGCGCACAATAGCGCATGGTCCCTGGTTTCCGTGGTGATCATTGCCCTAGTCACCATGCTGCAAGTGGGTTCGTAACCGCAGTTCTGTATTCAATCTTTAGGAAAATGCTGCGGCCTTTTCTACTTCTTTTTATAACCCTTATTCGCATCTTATGTCACCCGTGGGTAGAGTCTGAGGGATTTTATTCTAAGCTACAACGGCGGCAATAATAATCTTATACCGATATAAAAAGACTAGAGACAAAGTTCAAGATCGAAGAGTTTTGTCGAAGATGAGGAATAGTCATTTCTGCAGATACCAAGAAGAAATTTTATAAATAAAATTTTACCAAATCTTTACTGATTAACTGTCGTCTTCGCACGTTCAGTGAATTCCCAAATTACTATATCTAATCTAAAGAGTTTTTTTAAGTAAGTTCATAATAGTAGTGTCTAGATTATTTTATTAGATTACTTTTATTAAGTGTGAGTTGGCGTCCAATCTCATGCTGTTTCTCTAACTCGGTAAAATAAAGAGACAGGTACAACCTAAGAACGTTTTCATAAGTTCAATTCGTCGTCGTAGAAAGAAGACTTACGCAATGTAATTTTTA
The DNA here is from genome assembly GCA_950381575.1 of Plusia festucae. Taxonomy (NCBI): domain Eukaryota; kingdom Metazoa; phylum Arthropoda; class Insecta; order Lepidoptera; family Noctuidae; genus Plusia; species Plusia festucae. The sequence continues at coordinate 13,023,358 of OX494434.1, forward strand.
AATACTTACATCTACTTTAAAGCAATTTGTTATTTGGGTTGAGAAAACCAGATGTGTAGACACTCCATGTGAAATACAGTATTCATCTGAATCCGGTAAGACTGCAAGTCAACCCCACCATAGCTTGGGAATAGGATAAGTAGAATAAGATTTTTGTATATAATAAAATAATTTAATAACCCACAAAAAAACTCTTTAGCTTTATAATATTAGTTTAAATAACGCTCATCTGATGGTTAATGAACATCACGATTAATCTAACCTTATTCTAGGTATCAAATGATTCTAACCAGTGTTTGAATTTACCAATCAAAGCTAACTCAAATTAGCTTGTCTGTTAATAAACGTCCCTAAAACTTTATTTATACTATGTAAAGTTTTGAATACCCATTACTCAACTTAAATTACTAGTAACAAAATAACTTTTATGAAAAGGTTATTTCATCTGGTATACTCTCTATAATAAAACAGGCTAACCCTTTCAATAAATTAACATGTATATGAAATATTGGAATACCAATTTCGGGGGCTAATTACACTCCGTACCCAAAATTTATTTTTCATGACAACCCTGAATTTGGCTTCGTTGTGTGCACTTAATAATGAACTGTTAATAAAACCTTGGTACCACGAGACTTCGTGGAATGGCGATGAGTCGTATTCAGATGGAAAAGCGATAGTAAGTCGTGCTGATCAATTTTCGTGGTACGGGTTAGGAAACAGTATTTTCGTTGTCATTTATAGATCTGAAGCTACATATTTGTTTTTACGGATCTTGTAGATATAGCTTAGTTTGAATATAATTTGATAGTCTGAATTCTTAAATCTTCTGAACAAAAAGGATGGTCCACATATAAATTGCAAGGTTGAAATTGGTTGTAAATAAACTAGTTTAAGTATTTTTTGTAAGTAATTATTGACGTGAAGTTACGCTAAATTTCTATTCACACTATCTTCGTAATTAATTCAAGAATAAATACGTGTCTAGTACTTATTTATGTTATATATAAAATTCTCGTATTGTACGTTGTTTGTATTCATTTGATTTACGTGAAATTTTGTGTGCTTATCGGTTAGGTCTGAGAATCGAACAACATCTATTTTTCATACCCTACTAAGTGTTAGGGTTGGCTCTCCGCAGATTTTTTTAATATGGCAGAACAACGTATGCTGGGACAGCTAGTATAAATATAATTAGTTATCATCCTTATTTTTTAAGTTATGAGTATAAGATATGCCAGAAATAATAGGTGTAAAACATAAACACTAATAAATTCCTAACTGGATACAACATTAGCCACTTCTAAAAACTAGTACCGAACTAGTGAGGAACTGTGTTAAATAATTTATTAGCGCTAAGCTCAGGTTGGCTAACTTTACAACTTGTTTCATTAATTCGCCGCTGAGGGTAGATTTATTTAGCAGTTGTAAAAGTGCCTGATCCGCCGATAGATAGCTAACAATCGCTCTTGTTTACACGATTTAAAATTGAAGGTAGAACGTCAAAAGTTGTTTTTGCAAACTGTACGTAAATTATTGGATTGTGGAATTGTTTAGATTATACCGTAACGCTCTTATTATTAAATGAATAAAGAGGGGTACCGGACTTTCTTCGAATATTGTGACATTATTGCAGATTGTAATGTTATACAGCGAGTACTAAAAACTCGAGTAGAGTCGGAGTCCGAGTCCGAGCAGAGTCCGATAGAGTCATTTTCAGAATAAGTCATTTAAAAAAAGATTCTACAAAAAGAAACAAAATAAATATTATTTATTATAATTGATATATATTTTATATTATTAGATTATTTAACACTAAAAATAATTTATGACAGTACTCACTAGATGGCTACGAAGTTGTTCCTCAATATTGCTTTGGTGAGGGCGGGCTGGCCGAAGACCACCTCATCACCACCACCCGACAACAACAAATTCCACGTCATCATGTCCTCTGAGTACCTACCTAAGGCTGTTACTCTACCTCACCACCGAGCCCTCGTAAGTACCTTTTTGTTGTTATTTTTTGGATTGAAACGCTGATACCTTCAACTCATGCTGTGGGTGCCGCGCGGCGTGGGGATATGTTGGACTTTCACCGATTATAATCCCCTCGGTCCCGGCCTCTGCTTTGGCTGGAGTCAGCCTTTTGGCTCGCAGTACCTAACTTTTTTTTAAGACTGTTGAATCCTTATGGACACCCACCCGCTCGGAAGTGCGAGTGGATCTATATAAAAAAATACTCCGTGGAGTGGATAGTGTCGGACTCTTACCGACTAAACCTGAACCGCTTGCTACGTCATCCGCGTGTCGTGTTGGTTCGCGGCAATGCATTGCCATTCATCACGCATCAGTGTACCTACCTGCTTCTTCTTCTATAATTTAATTTTATTAGCCCAGTAGTTGGCCACATTAACTCCGGTGTCATTGGCGAGGTTTATTACCTCTCGATTACTCTCAATCGCGTTGTCTTAAGTAATGTGCGTGAAATGTCTTATCGCGATTGATCAATGTTAAAGTTATTATAATTTAATGATATAATGGCGGCCCTTAAATTAAGTGATTAATTAGTAACAAATTTAATAATGACTGAATAAATAACAGAAGCCTATAACCTAATTATATGTCTTTTGCAAGCATTAGTGAATTTTATATTCGATTTTAAATTTTATCGGTAATTAGCCAATTGTTAGACAAAAATTGTTATTTTTTTTTATGTAATTATAACGTCAATAATTGTAAGCCTTATATACATTGTACAACATAATATACACTCCTACAAAAAACAACACTTTGACAGTTTCTTTTTAAACATTCTTCGAATAAGTTTAATCGAATCGTTGCAAATAAATTAATTAAACGTTAACTACACGAAATTATCAACTTAGTCAACCTTTACAAGTCCGAAATTCATTAGCAACTTAATATAAGCATAAAACAATTAAACTTAGAACTTACTCCCTTACCTGAACTTTGACCTAGAACTTCTGTAAAGATACTGAAAGCCAATTTCGTTGACAAAAGGGACCAATTATAACCTCCATCATACAATAATTTCGCTCGTTAAATGCAAGTCTAAGTCCCAGTTATTTGATCCCCAGTTAACTCAACTAATGGTTAAATATGCTAACTATTGGTTTAATTCTAACTTCGGTAGAACATATTTATATATTTTTTTTTTAGTCTAAAAAATAGTTAAATAATTAACTGTTCGATTTATTTGAGCTTTTGATAGACAAACAAAACGCGTTTTACCGAAATTTGAAACCATTAGTTAGCATATTGAACTATTGGTTAACTAATGGTTTCAAACTTCGGTAGAAAGCGTGTAATCAAAAAAAAAATTCTAACAATTGTTGAAATACTCGAAACTTATTCCTCAACTTATTTCACCTTTTGATGGAAAAACAATTGACGAAAAAAATACGTTTTATCGAAATATGGAACCATTAGCTTGCATATTTTAACCATTGGTTGAGTTAACTCAGGATAAAAAAACTGGGCCTTAGTTGAACGTAGAGGGAAGTGAACCAACGACCCTTGTGATGCAAATGCTGTGACAATTTGCTGTTTGAATGTGCCGGAAGCGAAGGCTGACGCCGGCGCTGTCTCTAGTGTCTCTGCGAACCACAATTTACAATTCTCAACCTTTTTGTGGAGTTTGAAATTGAGTTTAATGTACCTACAGTTTAACAAAATGACGAATTTATTTGCGCTGTGATTTTCTCTTTAAATAGTTAAAATGTAATAATGAAGTTAAATACTTTACAAATATTTAAGTTTCTTCAGATACGAATAAAATTCTAACATGCAGACCAATTTATTACTCCCAACACTTTCTAAACTGTATATTTTTTGTTATAAGTCACTTATACATTTAATTATGTGATTAAAAAAGCATTTAATAAAATTTATTGTATATACTTATAGTTGACACTGAGAGTAGGAAAAGGTGCTAAAGGGTGCTTTGCCGCCCTGTTATGGCGAATAGAAGTTCAACGACCCCGTCCGCAGTTTCCTTCGCCATAAAATAATCATGTTAGCATATTTGATTTTGTAGTTTATTAACCTTTTGGAGTATTTAATATTTTTCTCCTTTACTAACCAGTAAATTTCTAGTGATTCTTATTGGACTTCTCATATTATGTAAAATACGTTGATAAAACTATTTTTTAAACGGATTCAATTATTCTTTGTTAAATTAATATATAATGACTAAGTTAGACTGAAAAAAGTTAGCTAGAAAATTTGTTTGAGGACTTGTGCTCAAATGCTGACATGTACATCGGTGCATTGTATAACAGATTAACACCAAATGTTGTGTATTGAACACGATAAGCTGCCAGATACTAAGACATGTAGCTAAATATATAGCTATATTAATGTATAGTATACCGTCTGCTTTATGCCCGTTAGATCGCATGAAGTTATAGGTAAGAGTGGAGGCAACACTCCAAAAATCTATGTGAAGCCGACCTTTTTTTTTACACTGAAAAAATGCATTACGCATACCTCCTCATGGGGGAATGAGGGACTCCCCGCTCTGACCCGGTATACCCCCTAAAATAACCCAGCAGCATTCCCGCATCATCTGAGTGGAAACCTGCGCAGCCTTTATGTCCAGTCCGAATGTGAAGCCGACCTTAGGCCAACTCTCTCTTCTTCACTATTATAAAGAGAAAATATTTTTTGTATATCTATACTTAATATTATAAAGAGGAAACCTTTGTATTTTTGTATGTTTGTATTGAATAGGCTCAAAAACTACTGGACCGATTTCAAAATTTCTTTTACCATTACTTAGAGGGATTCTTCCGAATCCGTATAGGCTATATTTTATCCCGGAAAATAGATAGGATTTTTCGTGGTAGTGAAAATCGTGGAGTAAGTCGACGAAAAAACTGCCGTACGTTAACGATTCTCGCGAACGCTGCCTAAATGGTTAGAGATGTATGGTTGACTTCTATAGAAAAGTTGTAGAACTCAATAATGCCTACAAAAAAGTCCACGATAGTATAAACCAAACATTTATATTTTAGCCATTATAACCACTTTTCCATAGAATAAAAGTAATTAAAATTATTAGCCTATGTTTATTGATCATATTATCGTCAAATACTAATCCTTATCCAAATAAACTATTTATTGAGCAAGATTGTTTCAATAGCTATAAATAACTTTTTATTTTATTCCAATCGGACAATTCATTCAAAAGATATTACGAATTTAAAATTGTAATTGGTATTAAAATGAATGATGGCCGCCGGCCGATATGTGTCGCACGACTCGCACGGCGAAACCGCTGCCGGCCGTGCCAATCCAAAAGACTGTAAGTCGACTTACAGTGTTTTAGCTTAACAACGCCCAATCAGTTTTTTGAAGTCTGTTTAATACCCCTGACCAATATTTTTTTCATTATAATGTATATTTGGCAAGATAAAGCAACCAAAAATACACTGTATTACGTTCAAGTTATGGTTTAAACATGCTAAAAAACTGTAACAAATCTTACAGTATTTTGCCGTAAAAAACTACGAGTGTTGTTGAAGTTACAGTGTTTTGAACCAACACCGCGTAACTCGCACGTTGATATCTACTTAAATAAACACTTTACAGAACTTACATTACAAAATAAATAATTATTATACTATACACACCTAATACTAAACTATATTAATTATACTAAACTAAATACTTATAAGATAAATAAAACTATCTATAAAAAGAAGACTTGCTAACCAATATTAAGTAATATGGATTACAAAATAAAGGCTAACAAGTATCAAAAAATTCACTTTAAAACTATCGCGTTGAATGATTTTAATAAAATTACGTCACGGGAATAAACGCGAACTCATGCATTTACCTTTCAGACCACTAAATCGGCAATAGCAGATCATTTACTACAGCCAGGCACGAATCACTGGATTCAATTCCATCGCGCACAAGTCCTCTCCACCGATCGCCACTTTCACTCGAGAGAAGTGCGAGAAGCGATTGAAATCAAGATACATCCAAATTTCAATCGGGAAGACGAATATAAACTATCAGCATCTTGGTTTCCAGTGATGGTGTGGTGTGTAGGGTAGTTGAAGAACTGAAGGTAGATGAAAAATCATCTACTTCGTGCACGGAGCTATGACACTGCATCTCCAGTCTGCTTGCGACCACGGCCAGTGTAACCCGGCCGAAACGTCAAGCCTTAAAAGGTAAATGCATGAGTTCGCGTTAATTCCCGTGACGTTATAATTATATTAAAATCAAAAATTTATCGTCATCTTTGTCAATGACGGGAAACTTGCCCAAAAGCAAAGCAAAGCAAAGCAGCAGTGCCGGGTGAGGCCGCTGAACTTTGAACGTGGGATGGCGCAAGGGTGTCGATGCATGTTGCGTCCCACACCAAAGGCCGACCCAATTTCCAAGGAAACAATGACATATCGTCAGATCTTTTACCATCGCTGCGTACCAAACCATTTGGTTCTAAAACAGCTGGTACGCCGGCAGTGACAAGAGCGCGACGTATAATATAATTTAAGTTACTGTGGCGCGAAATCCGACCGGCGCTCCCGCTGCAGGACAGGCCATGGTAACCAAGGCAATCGACCGTTTCACCGCATTGACAACGATGAGATGGGACACAAGCAATACCTAAGCGCAAGCTCATGGCGAGCCGGAAAGCATTGTTGTCCAACATCGTTCCCAGATTAGCTGACGGAAAAGCCAGAGGCCCGATTCCCATTCTCCCACAGCCAGGAGACGAGCACGCTCTACAGTATTGATTGACGTTTCAATTAATTCCTTCCGTATCAAACTACAAAGCGGCTCATTCCACTGCCTCTGAGAAGAAAGTTGTTTGGGTAGATCCGTGCCCGGGCAGGACAATTTACAGCTATTTACTGCTTCAGTCATGCACAGAATCTGACAATCAACCAGAGAAGAACCTAAGATTTCCCTGGTCAACTTTTTAGTACTGTGGACCGAAGACAGAAATGCTGGTAGGCCTAAACTAGAAACTTTACGAACACCCAGCCCTCCAAAACGGATCGGCAATGTGGCTTGGGACCAAGCACGGTCATCCAGAGTCACATTGAAAATCGACGTTATGGTGGACCGGATAATTTTATCAACTTTTTCCAAAAGAGGTAAATGTTTCCATAATCTTGAAGAACGAAGGAAATATGTAAATTTTGAACTGAAACAACAAAACCGAATTAAAGTGATAGCAGAATGCAATGAAATTTCAAAAAGTCTATCCGAAACCGATCGAAAATTTTAAATTTTATCATCAATGAAATTTTGATAGGATTCATCCAAAATTGGGGACCCTAGAAGGCGTAAAGTTGATTTTTCAAATCATTTCCTTTAAAATCACCTCCTAGGGTTCCGTCATCCAGGTACTATTTTAACGTTAAATTTAGCCTTTAGTTGCCTAATAATTAGATGAATGGCCAAACTAAATATGACCGGCCCGAGTGCAAAACACTGTAATCGGTTTTACAGTGTTTTGCATTGATAAAGTTGTACTTAACTTAACAACGATGTCTTAACAATACAAGTTAATGGCAATATCTTTTGTTTTTACTAAATTTATCAAAAAAAAACTACTTGGCTATGAAGTTAGAGATATACACCTGCTATAGAATGCATAAAATAATATAATACTTAACAGTAATCATCAAAAAAAGCAATTATTTGTCAAAAACATATATGGTCAATTATCTCACATGTGATCTTCAAAAGTTACAGTGTATTGGATTGGTAGGGCAGCGCAGGGGAGGGGGGTGCACATCTATGAAGAAATAAATGTCCACCCGTGCGAAGCCGGGGCGGGTCGCTAGTAACAAATAAACATAAGAACTATTAGACTGATTTAGAAAAAAAAACCTATAAATTTATAATGCAGGATGAAGGTAGCTGACACTGTATAAACACAAAAGCTACATTACTTCACTTACTAAAAAAAATAAGGATCGCAGGTAAAGCCTCACGCAACAGCTAGTTCAAAATAACATAAGAACGAGACAGTGATAGTTATATGTTTTCTTAAACTTATATTTGTAGTAGAGTTAGTTTCACCTCGGTGTTTAGAATGTGGCCTCCACCTTTACCTACTACTACATGCTTAGATGTCAGATAATTGACGATACATGTACCTACATAATATAATTTATAGTTGTATACTAAAGACCTGTGTATATACTTCGCTAGCACGAACTAAGTGTAGTGTAATAATCATATTATAATTATTATAACAAGATGTTTATGGTACGCGAAAGGTATAATGATATTAATTGGTTTAAAATTGTGATACGAGAGTAGATATTGTAATAACTCGATTGAATTAGAATCGAAGTGCTTTATTTATAAAAAAAGGTTGAAATACCCAGAAAGTTTCAAGGAATAATAACATGTCAAGTGAGATATTTTATACAGTTGTCGAGACTAAAAAAATTTTTTGGAATGGAAATCGAACTTTTCATACAAAGTGACAGGTCAAGTGACTTATCTACTATATAAAAATAAGTCGGGATTTCCTTCCTGACGCTATAACTCCAGAACGCACGAACCAATTTCCACGGTTTTGCATTCGTTGGAAAGGTCTCGGGCTCCGTGAGGTTTATAGTAAAGAAAATTCAGGAAAAAATTTCAAGAAAAAAAGCAGGAAGGGAAAATCATTTTTCACATACAGCGCCATCGCTGATACATAGCATGTACTACAACGGCGCCAGTACGTGGTGTGTGAGTATCCCCAACGAAAATAAGTGCAATAAATGAACACGTATTTTAGCGATTTTGGAAGCCTCTCCCGAGTTAAATAGGGGTTGCAAGGTATTATATTAAAAACTTAATTTTTAAAGATAGGGACATGAATTTTCTTATGCGTGCTTCTGGTTCGATACAAATAAACACATATTTCAGCAATTTTGATAATTTATATCCTTAAGAGGGTGAAATAGGGGTTGGAAGTTTTTATATGAATTGTGTCATTTTCAAAGATAGACACATGATCTATACTAATATTACAAAGCTGAAGAGTTTGTTTGTTTGTTTGAAAGCGCTAATCTCAGGAACTACAGGGCCGATTTGAAAAATTATTTCATTGTTAGATAGCCCATTTATTGAGGAAGGCTATACGTTACTTTTCTTAAGAAAATCTACTCCCTATGGGGTTGAAATAGGGGCTGAAATAGTTGGTATGTGAAGTTCGGTATTCTCAAAGATAGACAGATGAAAAGATAAGTAGGTAAGACCCATCTAAGACATATCTGTAACGACGAACCCCGTGGTCGAGTGGCGTTCACTCCGGTTTTTTAAGGTGTCGCCAGCTCTAAGGTCCCGGGTTCGATCCCCGGACAGGTCCATGTAGAAAATCACTTTTCGATATTGTCTCGAGTCTGGGTTTTTATAGTACCTTCGTTGTCTCTGATTCCATAATACAAGTGCTTTGCTACTTACTTTACTATAATTATTATTTTAACGCCATAATATTTTATGAAAAATATTATTCATACTCCTTACTTTGATAATCACAGAATACATCCATCTATCCTTTAATACTACTCTTTACTTGACGCGCGAGCGAAGCCGCGGGCAACAGCTTGTGTTTGTATGAAAAGCTGATTTTAAATTTTAAGATTTCGGCCTGTTTCGTGGGAAAAATTGTTCAGTTTTATGCACCTGATTACCTCGTTAAATATACGCACTCCTTTTAAATTAATCCTGTATAGAAATATATAATTATGTTGTTTATCGCTATATTTAGGTATAATATTTGTCAAAGTTTTTTATCTTTCCCGTCTATAAAAAGGTTGTCTGGAAGATATCGCGATTAGTATATTAGTATATACTCTTACATACTTAATACAAAATTAAAATACTTACCGCATAAATACTGAAATCAGTGGACCAACAAGAAAATATGTTACTTTACCAGTTTATTTAAGGTATCCAGTGTCTGAGCCTGTCTACAATTCTACATTCAACATTAAGACAATATTAAATGCAGCTTTCCAACAGCCACTTAGATCTAAAGCCGTGTAAACAATGTAGGTCGTCTAGTCTGGTATTTAAAGATAAAGCGCCTGCAGCGACCAGCCCCTCTCGACTAATCTCCTACAGGATAATAGATTTCCCCCCATTTGACGTCCGCTACAAACATGGGACCCTAGTACTTTTATTGTGGCTATTCATTACCAACTGAGAGGATGTGTATGTGTTTTATACGCACGAATAAACACATGCAACTTTTTAATGAATGTTTTCATATTTATGAAGAGAAAAGTAAGTGAAGAGAAGATTATTTAAGGAGGATGATTCGAGAATATTATCAAAACTAGGTAGGTATATAGTTTTATATTGTGCTTGGTATAATTTTGGTAAAATAATCTTACGGTTGTTTAAAAAAAAACTTTAAAAAAAAATTTTTTTATTATTTTAAAATAACACGGGCTGATATATTGATACCAAATTTTACCTTAAATTGGATGAAACTCGGTTTTGGTACATTTTTAAAATAGTTTTTTTTTATACATAATCTTTACTAATATAATAATAATATCTTAGGACAGCTCACACACGGCCATCTGATCCCAAACTAGTCAGAGCCTGTACTATGCCAACCAGACAACTGATAAACATACTTATATATTTCTATATACATAGGTACATGTTATAGATAAATAACACCCAGACACAACAAATGATCGCGCTCATCACACAAAGATTTGTCCTCGGTGGGAATCGAACCCACAACCTCTCCGGCTTAGCAGTCAGGATCACTAACCACTAGACCAACAGGCCAGTCAAATAATAAAGAGGATCGATATATTTCTGTAATTAAAGATCAGTGCAGTGGCATAGCACAGACAAAAAAAACTAGCTACATATTTATGACCGTTCATAATTTAAGTGGCACTTAATCTTTGACCTAACACATATAAGTCCCTATTAATTTACTATCGTATACAACATGTAACAAAACCCCTGTCCGATTCAATAAAGGCGTATTCGTGGTAGTTCATGAACCTTCTCGCATAGGCGGCTTCTTTGACACAAAACTGTAGGTAGTAAGTACGTGAACTTTGAGGACCTGTCATTTGTTCAGCTGTTGCCTTGGATTAGTTTTTATTTGTATTTAATTATTTTGACTGGGGAAAAATTATAATCTCCTATCCATTAAATGGCTACGTATATGTGTTTGCAGTACGATACCGAATAACACTCTTAGGGATGGGACAAGGTTTTTGTTACACGCTGTATATACTGAAGTGGAGTTGGAATACTCCACAACACGTAATGAGGACCTCGTTGTTTCCGACGCAACGTCTGCAGGTTCCTGGCTCCTATCAACTTAAGTGGCTACTTAAGTGGATATCGAACTTTCAACAGACGCAGACATACTGCCACTTCATTTTGTTACAAGCATACTCTAAACTGATAAAAAATTACATTATTATTTGATTATTTGCGCAGTGCTTTGTTTTATTTAAAACAATTGAACAAGACTGAATGTGATTAGTCGAAATAAATAATAATTATAACGACAGCTTTTTTTTTTGGCGGGGTGATACGCTATTGCCTTCAACCCAGGCTGAGGGCACAGCGTGGGGATATGTCGGACTTGCACCGACCAAAACCACCCCGGTCCCGTCCCTGCTCTTGCTGGAGCCACGGGATCACTTACGCAAGCTCTGCGCAATTATTATGACACCTGCAACAGTACAAGGACGTATACGTTTTTACGGTATTAGTAAATAAACGCATTTTAAAGACTACTCCAAAATCCGTAAGTTAAAAAAAATTACGATTTTATTTTACGTAATTATAGACTCGCTAGTACAATATGTTGATTCAAAATGGCGCATGACTTCACAGTTTCGTACATTTTGTACACAAACATGACGTCATTAGCCCCCCACTCCTGAACTTTGATTCGCTGTGTGTTTTTACTGATTTCTTATTTTTAACAAGGATAGATACGTGTCATTTATTATTTGACTCTCGGTATGAAAAAGAAATAGATTTCAGAATTTCGTACCCAGTCATCCCCGTATTATTATTGAAGTTCTTCGACAAAACAAAAATAGTGTCCCTACTTACGTAATCGTGGTAAAAATACATTTGAAAATAATTTATGTTTGCGCAAAACAATAGCAGTCTTTATAATTCTGTCTGCGGGCAATACAGCTCTGTAACATTGAGTACACAAATAAGTCTGGTTGCTGGGCTTATAACTATGTATCATAACAGGTTGAATGAAATTTGGAATAATCTCAATAAAATATACAAATTTACAATTACATATAAAACCTTGCTTAATGAAAGTTAGGTCCAATAAGTAGCAAATGACCTCCTCTATCTCTATGTGGATTCGCTAGCGTGGGTTCAGACCCAGTCAGCCTGTATATTTTTAGATTATTTATTAGTTTACAAATTAGATTTACCATAATATTTGAATGAAATTTGAATTTGAAAAATAAATAAGGCTTATGATGGCTTGTGATAGTATTTCATGACCTTCTGACACATAATGAACCAATCCTGATATTATTTTTCAAGCTTAAAAGTCCACAAGTCTACTGCAAACTAAAAAAGCGTGTGCGTCTCGGGACGCTCAACAGAAGTAATAACTTAAACTAATCTAAATTGAACTATACGGCAGCAGTAGGCAGGCGAAGAGGAGTCTGCCTACTGCTGCCGTATGCGTGAGAGAAAGGGAAGCCAGACAGAGTGGTACCGTATAGCGTTACGTTACGAAGCGCTTTACCCTCCCATAAGAAGTTATCACTTCAGAATCACTTTCGTAAATGGTTTAAACGCACTACAAGTTCCAAAGTTGAGACCTATCATTTAACTTATGGAGGTAAACTAAAGTACTACGTTAAACTAACCGTAACCACAACTCTGCACTATCAGACTTTAACAAGTCTTGTCTGCGTTCAAAAGCTCTAACATACGAGTTCTTGAACAAAGATTTGCAGTTCGATTTCCAACAATTTAAGCCGTGTTCAGAACGCACCTGAGAGGATCGGTAAGTCTTTAAAAGCGAGTTTATCGTTAAAAGTAACTTTATTATTAATAGCTGTAGAGTGCAGGCTAAAGTCCTTCTCTCGTAGAGGAGCATTGATCGCTTGCCTCTTACAGTTGACGTTTTCAGAATACAGGAGGTCTGCGAATAGTAACTTTTTTGTGGTAATGTTTTGTTTTTAAACGTAGATAATGTTTTCTTTTTATAAAAGTAATATGCATTTACTACTTATATATACTTATACTTAATATTACAATATTTTTGCAGATTTTGCGAATGAAAACTTTAATTAAGTACCTTTTAAGTTTTTGATTTTATACTTTTAAAAACCATCTTTTAAAAGTATGTGAACAAAAAACCATAATACTTAATCTTCTAATTGTTCTATCTATTATTTAGAAGTTCTGAACGAATAATATGTCTCGTTGTGCCTTTATATTGAGGTAACAATCATCCAATCTTAAAATAGAAGTCTCATATCACACATCTTTTGAAATATTGTTCTTCATAGCAATCGATTGAATATCGAGAATCGTTCCCTCGCAATAAATCGACTATGAATCGATCGCAAAAGCAATACCACGGCGAGAGCTCGATAGAAATGTATCGTACAAAAAGACATTATCTCAAATCGCCAACAATTCCAGACAAATTTGCGTTCAAAAATCTAGCCTCTAGAGTCTATTATAGTTTTGGCTTTGGCACCTACTTATTGTTGAACACTAAACTTGTAAGATGAATGTGTGTCTGTCTGTGAAACTGTAATAAGTCCTGTAATAACAATTATATCTACATCATTGATACGTTCTTTCCAGTATGAGTTTAAAACTAGTGTTAGTATATATATTTCATCAATTTGAAATAATAATGTTGCTGAAATATGATGTTTAAAGCAGCGGTAGCTTAATGGCTAGGGCGTCGGACTTGCGATCATGTGGTTGCAGGTTCGAATCCCACCCATTACACTACCGACGTGAACCCACTCGTAACACAAGCATATTAGCTTAGAAAGAGGGGTTAACGACATTACTAATAATTTGCGACCCACATTGCTAGTAATCTTTTTATAAGAAAAAAAAAAAGAAAAAAAGGTCCCGTGTAATATAATGTATTTATGGTGGTGATAAATTATGCAACATATTGCTTACCATGTATACCTACAGTTTTGTGTCAAAGGAGCCGTCTATGCGAGACGGTTCATGAACTACCACGTATACGCGTTTATTGGATCTGACAGGGGTTTTGTTACATGTTGTATATAGTCTATATATTATAATAGTGTATCAAATATAACACCGGTGTCATAACCAACCTTTTTAAAAGCGAATAGCTAGAAATTTTAGTTTCCATAAAAGGTATTTAATTATATTGTCGAAAGGTCTATGGGATGGGTGTTTAAAAGCTTCCGGGAGTGGTTAGCTGAGGAATGCCTCAGCTAGGGCAAGCATTCCCAAAAGCTTTTCCTCCCGGAAGTTAAGTATAGATTTTTGATAGGCGTAAGTCATTACTTACGGCTATCCAAAACCTATACTTAACTTTTTTGGCATAATTTACGACTTTATTTACTTATTTTGCAATCCGATAATGTTTAGGATTACGAGCAAAAAAAAAAAGATCGATCGAATACCGATTTTGATGATGAAACAACCGCGGGGCTCGACTAGTACATGAGGTAAATTAAAAATATTTTTTATAAAAACCATTTGGGTAAAACATTTCTAGTTTTTTTGCGAAATAACATTTATTATTTTTAATTATTTATACACATTATCGCATGTGTTAGCGAATATTTGTAATTAAATACAAATTGTTAATCAGAGTCAGTGAGGCCAACCGTAAGGTAGGTTCACTAGATGTCGCATACGTCGCCCTATAAAGACGTCATAAGTAGAGGGAGAAAATTAAAACTTCCAGGCAGTGACCTCGGTAGCTTAGTTGGTAAAGCGACTGGCGCGTCAAGCCAGTGGTCGCAGGTTCGAGTCCTGCCTGAGGTTTAAGTTTTCCTTCTACAATTTGAAATAACATTTTTTAAGTCCCAAGACCAATACTATTCATAAATCAAGTTCAGAATCGGGCTGGAGATCTGGAGGACAAATCAATCAAGAAGGTAACATCTTTTTCATCGCGATGAAAAAGCTTGATAGACATTACTTTGAGAGAAAGTAGGTTGCTTATATAATAATATCTATATATTAATACGTGATGCCAAAACTTTGGACCCCTTTTTACGAAAATTGCGCGGACGCAGGAGCATAAAATTTGGCACACTTATAGTTTATGTGTAGGAGAAGTGGAGAACGCTAATATTTTTCAATAATAATGCTTATAAAGTACATTAAATCAATAAATAAAACATTACCCACACTACCATGCATTTCACACACACATGTTTGTTTTGTTTTTCATTGACTGCTTACTGACATTGACATAAATAAGTGGTTTAAGTTTTTATATATCCGAATATAACGGCCAAGGACATTTAGCAAACGATAAAAGAGGTTTTACAAAAAACATTGTTTGCAGAGAAGTTTGCAATATGCGATAAAATATGCTCTAAATGGATAGTATTTTCCTCTTATAGCATGTTTTCTTTTAATAAACATTTTTTAAATAGATATTCTTTATTTTACTTCCTTTTAATTTCATATAATTTGTTCAAAAAATAAATTGGCAAATAACAGTCTTGGTCAAATGTGTGGTTATAGTAGTTTAGTTTTCGACAGTAGAACCTTAATAATGTTTGAATATTATATTTTAATAATGTATTACATTTATATTATAAGGTCGAATTTCGACCATTGGGCGACCACTAGTCTATATTAATAATTTCGTTCAGGGCTACGGTAGACTCGATCGAAACCTTATATGAATAACAAAACATAAAAAAATATTGATTTCGAGTCGACAACATATATCCGCAAAATTCGGATTATGGAGAATTTCGTTAAATTCTAATGGCACTGACAAACAAAAAAAACCGCAGTCGCCATCTTGGGTAGTTAATAAGGCCGCGTTCCGTAACAGATAATTCTGCTTCGAAGTGATTCAAGGAGTTTATTATCATACAACCTCCTTGAAGTGATTACAGTGCTGACAGGGCGTATGACAGTTGCATGATAGTTGGGACCAGAATCGTTTCGGAATGCGATATTTATTTCGCTTTTTTCACGTTCCATTGCATAATATACGCCTCGCCAATTAACACATCGCGTACGTCGCGCCAAAGAAGTAGCCATCACAAAGAACTGTGACTCATTTGACTGTGTAAAACGAAACGTTTATATTAAGTCGCTCTGACGCATCTGTAGCGAGCGCGCGTGTGTACCGTACTGTTGGTGTCATAATACGTCGCGCATTTAGTGCTGTCGTTAGCGAACTATATTCTAACTAGTTTATATCATGGAAAGTGGAGAAGATGGAGAATCAGGTGAAGAAGAGTTTTTACTTAACTTTCAACATCTTGAAAGATCAGTGATGTCACCAGTTTTAAAGAGTGGAACAAATGGAAACGAGAAGAGACTAGCTGAAAAAAGAAAAGAGAGAGAAGAGGAGAGTAACGAGGATGATGACTTTATTACTGTTAATAGAAGGAGACCTAAGCGGCTTATTCGAAGTGAGTCTTTGGAGAAACAAAATACGAGGGTAGATAGGAAAAATAATGATGAATGCAATAATAAGCATGAAGTATGTATAACATCGTTAGAAAACATTCCTAAACAAATGGCTTTTGCCAAATTACTAAGATCTGAGAATATCAAAAACATTATAAGAATTAAATATAAAAGTTTCAACAAGGTCCTTATTCAATTTCAAGAAAAAGAAGATGCCCATAAATTATTAAACTGCATTAAATTTAAAGAAATGGGTTTCAGATGCCAACTAATAAATGAGTTGACAATATCCTATGGTGTGATAAGAGGAATTGACCTTGACTTAAGCGAAGATGAGGTAAAAGATTGCTTGGAATCATCTGTAGAAATTGTGTCAATCAAAAGATTAAAACGAGTAAATACGGATGGCAAATGGGTTGAAAGCGAGTCTGTGAGAGTTGGTTTTAAAAGTAAAGAAATACCTCAATATATCTACGCATATGACTGCAGACTAAAAGTTGAATCTTATGTTTTTCCTGTGACTCAGTGCTCGGGGTGCTGGCAATTTGGCCATGTAATAAAGTATTGCCCTACAAAAAAGAAAATATGCCCAAAGTGTGGCGGTGGTCATGAAAATTGTAATCTTAATAATATAGCTTGCCTCAATTGTAAGGGCAAGCACTTAGTTATCGACAAAAGCTGCCCCCTATTTCTGAAAGAAAAAGAAATAAGGAATATCATGAGTAGAGACCAAGTACCATATAGAATAGCACTTCAAAAATTTATTGAAAAACGCCAAAGGAACAATAACCCAACATATTATGATACACTTCAAAATAATATACAACCTGTAAATTCATCAATCGAAATTGAAACATATAGTAGTGTAGTCTCAGGAAACAAAACAAAACCAACACAGGCTCAAGAATCATCGTCTGACAACGAATCGACTCAACAGATACATATGGAAATATCACAGCAAGACACTACAACAGAAACAACGCAAAAAAAGAAAAATAGAAAGAAAAACACGGTCAGAACTGAGACAGAACAGCAGATTGAACAGCAATCCGACAAAGAAGTAAGAAGACATCAAAATGAGAAGGAATACCGAGAAAGAGATGAGCAATTACAATATAAATTTGATTTAAAAAAAATTATTTATAAGCTTAAAAATTTGTACAATTCGGAAGGTTCATTCGAACATAAAGGTATGTTACTTTTTAAAATAATCTTTGAAGAAATCAAAGAGCTACTAAGCTGTATCTTGAAAGGAGGGTTTCTTGGAAAGTTGTTAGATCTTATTAATGGGTAGTACGCACAAAAACTTAAAGATTAACTTATTCCAGTGGAATTCTCAAAGTATTCGTCCTAAACTAACTTCCTTTTCTGAACTTTTGAATCGTGAACATATCCACATAGCAATTTTAAGTGAGACATGGTTAGGTAATGAAACTGACATTCGTATAAGTGGTTACAATATTTACAGATCAGATAGATATGATTCATATGGCGGGGTTTCGATTATAGTGCATAGATCGATACGGTCTCATCTCAATTCAATACAAGTTTTAAATAAAGGCATAGAAATAGTGAGCGTGAAATTAATAAATTGCAAAGATATACAAAATATTGTAGCTATTTATTGTCCATCTTCTGTTCATACACGGTCTACAGATTGGGAACAGATCTTTTCCTATTTTTCAAAAAACACCTTGATTGCAGGTGACTTTAACGGCCACCACACTAATTGGTCTAGTAAAATGGATTCTAGGGGTACCCAAATATTGGACGCGGCTCTTGAAAACTCCTTTGTATCTCTTAATAATTGCGCAGCTACACGGATTAAATTGGTAAACGGGGCATTACAAGAAACATCACCAGATATCTCATTCGCAACTTCTGACATTGCAATAAAATTTGATTGGAAAATATTCAATGAAAATCTAGGTAGTGATCATATGATTATTAAAATGTCAATTGACATAGCCGATGATTTTACTTGCTCAAAAAAAAGAAACTTAAAAAAAGCCAACTGGATCGAGTATAGGAGCTGCTTAACACAAAATTTTAATCCCCCTATAAATAATAATATTCAAGAGATGTACGATTACTTACTTCTTCAAATTACTAATGCTGCAGATAAATCTATTCCGTATATTAAAAGTAGTTGTAAACCATCTAGTATTTTTAGACCTAAACATTATTGGAATCCGGAAATATCTAAAGTAGTAGCTCAACGTAGATTATATTTATCAAAATTTCGACGCAACCCAACACCTGATAACTTGACTAAATTAGAAGAAAAAACTAAAGAATCTCAGACATTAATACAAAAAGCCAAGTCTGAGGGCTGGCAGACGTTTTGTGATTCCATTGATGAAGTATCATCAGTTACTGAAATGTGGCGACGTATGCGTTGGATAAAGGGGTATAAGTACAACAAAACTTACCCCCCTATCGAGAAACAAAAAGAAATGCTATGTACATTGTGCCCCGACTATGTCTCGAATCAGACACCGGTGTTTGTTTCCACTAATGAAGTTTTAGAACGTGACTTTAGTATATGGGAACTTCAAAACTGTATAAAAACAAAAGATACAACGCCCGGCGATGACGGTGTATCATATTCTATGATTTTCAGTCTACCTACATCTATTAAATCTTATTTGCTCAATCTGTATAACAATATTTTCAAGTTTAGTATTGTACCCAAACAGTGGCGTCATATTAAAATAATTCCAATTCCTAAAACTAATAATACAAATACTGATGTTAAATTAAGACCCATATCTTTAATGTCGTGTTTTTGTAAAATTTTTCATACAATGTTAGTGAACCGTTTAGAATGGTATACCGAAAAAGAAAAAATACTATCCCCATACACAGTTGGTTTTAGAAAGTCTCATTCTTGTCTCGATTCATTAGTTCGTTTAGTTACTTACATACAAATTGGTTTTTCTAATAACATCCCTACATTAGCATGTTTCCTAGATATTGAAAACGCCTATAATAATGTTTCAGTAGATATAGCAGTTGATATTTTAGATAAGCTTAAAATCGGATCAAAACTTTGTTCTTATATATGGTCATTTCTAAATGAAAGATATTTAAAGATCCATTCTGACAGTGGTGATGTGTTGGCAGCTAGATGGACTAATAAAGGCTTAGCCCAAGGCGATCCGCTTTCTCCATTACTCTTTAATTTGATAACATTTAAACTATGCCAGCTTCCACTTACGAATAATGTTGTTGTTTCGCAATATGCAGATGATTTCGTCCTTTACGTTAAAGACAAAGACATTAAAAAATGTGAAGTCTATATACAAAATGCTTTAGATTCCATTGTGGTGTTACTGAACGAACTTGGATTAGAATTATCTTCAAATAAATCTACTTACTGTGTTTATAGTAGAGGCCGACGAAGTATACTTCCAAGCCTCAGGATAAATAACCAAGTATTGAATTTATCAGAGTGCAATAAGTACTTAGGTATATGGTTAGATAGAAACCTACGTTGGGGCAAACATATAAATGAAACAGTTAGTAAATGTCTAAAATTCTTAAACCTTTTAAAAATATTAACGGGTTCTTCGTGGGGAGTTCATACGAAACATATACGTAGGCTATATATTTCATTAATTCGAAGTCGAATTGACTACGGATGTTTTATATATGATAGTAGTGCAAAATCTCAAATCTCTTAATTGGATAAATTGCAGAATCAGGCTTTAAGAATTGTAGGTAGCTATATTAAGAGTACTCCAATTCATGTGATGGAGTCTGATTTGTGTATCCCTCCTCTATATTTAAGAAGAGAATATTTAGCCTACAAATATGTTTCAAAAACAATGTCATGGTCAAATAATATGACAGTTGACTTGATTGCGAATCTGAGCATTACGAGTAACATTGGATATTGGGAAAAGAAAAAAATACCCCTATTAGTTAAAATATATAGCAACATAAAACACTTAGATATATTCTCAATGGAAATCCTAAAAAAATTTAGCTTAGAAATTTGGACAACAGCAATTGATATAAAAAATGTAATTAATATTAATCTTGATTGTATAAGACTTCCCAAATCCAATTATAATCCAAATCTATTAGTGTACGATGTTTTAGAGGAATTGAACTGCCTATATTCTAGTTGGCATAAAATTTATACCGATGGCTCAAAGAACAGTCATGGTCTAGGTGCAGGATTATTTGACCAATGTTTAGGAAATACCCTCGGTTTTAAAATAAAGTTTAATGTCTCAATAATGTCACTGGAACTCATTGCAATTTACCAAGCAATCATTTACTGTCTAAATCAAAATTTAAACAAGTTTGTAATTTTTTCTGACAGTAAATGTGCACTGCAGCATATTGCTCGATGCGTCTCTGGCGTCAGAGGTGCATCGATAGCGTATGATATCCTTAAAAAAATTATTTTGTTGATGAACAAAAATATAGAATTTAAGTTGCAATGGGTTCCAGCTCACATTGGATTGAGCGGTAATGAGGAGGCTGACCGTGTATCAAAAATAGCAGCAGTGGACGGTACGACTATTAATTATTTACCTGATTATTGGGAATACATACCTCAATTTAAAATAAAATGTCATACAAATTGGAAAAAAAACTTTGTCAACGTCAGTCAACAAAAGGGCATCTGGTATAGAACGATACAAGGCGAGCCTCCTCGTAAGCCATGGTTCGATGAATCACAAACGAGTAGGTATTATATAAAATTAGCGTTAAGACTTCGTTCTGGACACTATCCATCGGCAAAGTTTGCATTTCTTATGAAAAAAGCTGATTCTCCAAATTGTAGTGAGTGTAATCGAATCGAGGACGTGCAACATTTGCTGATGGAATGTGTCCGGAACAAAAACGAAAGGGAGTCATTTTTGAAAGACCTAAACCTGAATAAGCTCAATGTGGGTTTAATTCAATCAATTTTATCACGACCAATTTCAGAAGATGCTAAAAAATTATGCCGTTTGATAACAGTTCTTCAGCAATGATTCTCATAACGTAGGAGCTGGTTGTAAATAGTAACCATTTATTATTGTTAAAGGTACGATGGGGTTGTCATATCGTCTCGATAAAAACCCCTAAATAAATTAGAGTTAAAAAAAAAAAAAAAAAAAAACGTTTATATTAATAACACAAAATGTACTTATAAAATATATGTGTAGTCTGTAAGGTATATATCTATGGGCCTAAGTAGCCTGAAAATGCCGGCAACATTGAGTTAATCATAACAAAACTTAATACTTTTCTTCAGTCGTTGACGTTTCGCGAAAATATTGTTTTTGAAATTTTTTTTATGATAAACTCCTTTTTTATGATAAACTCTTTGTTATGTGTTCTTTCTTTAAACCTGAGATTGGCCAATTGCGATAACAACCATAGAAAAAAGAATACTAACCATAACAAAAATCAATGCTGTCAGTCAGCGGTAATTTTATTTCTTAATTACATATTATTATTATTATAGAAACGTCTTGCCGGAAACATTGATTGAATCATAACAAAACTTAATACTTTTCTTCAGTCATTGACGTTTCGCGAAAATATTGTTTTTGAAACTTTTTTATGATAAACTCTTTGTTATGTGTTCTTTCTTTAAACCTGAGATTGGCCAATTGAACCGATATTAATTATAGAACCGATGACTACAGAATATTTATCTACATTGTGTATCATGAGTCACATTTAAACCGAGCGGAGCCGGGTTTTCATCTAGTTTACAAATAAAATTGGATACAAGGTATGGTGCGAATATATATTTTTTATTGAGACAGAGTGTAAATGCCAGTGTCTTGGTGGCCTAGCGCGGCGTGTCGATCAATGCTCATTTCTTCTCTACATGAAAGAGGCCTGTGCCCAGCAGTGGGACATTTATAGGCCGGTATGATAATAAGACAGAGTGCTGTTGATTGTTATTTAGCAATGATTCTTTTGCACATAATTCCTTGTGATGTCATATTCCTTACACCTTTACTGTATCCATCCGTATTATTTTATGTATGTACATGTATATTTGTTTTTACTAAAACACGACAAAATAATTATTTCTATCACAGGAGAATGTGGTTCCGTACTCACGTTTTAATCGCTTGAGGGTCGGTATTGAGTTTCCAATTACCACAATATCGTGTGTCGATAATTTCGAAGGAAGCATCGTATCGATAAACCAGACAAATTATGGGATTTAATAACATTTGTGTTCTTATGCTCTGTTATAAAAATCTAAGTTATATTTACTATTTAACTCTAAGAAAGCAGAATACTGAACAAAGATTATTGTTAAAAAAAACGACTAGATCAATGTACTATGATTGTAACAAAAACTAAAAACTCTGACTAATTCATAGATATAATCGATCATTTCAAAATAAAAAATATACCTAATAAGTACAAGAGATTTTGTACGTTACGTACGTTAGTTAAAATATTTACAAAATGAGGGTAGTTCTAAAAACACGTTTTTTGTCAGGCCTGTTGGTCTAGTGGTTAATGACCCTGATTGCTAAGCCGGAGGTCGTGGGTTCAATTCCCACCCAGAATCATCTTTCTGTAATGAGCACGATCATTCGTTCTGTGTCTGGGTGTAATTTATCTATAATAAGAATATAAATATAAGCATGTTTATCAGTTGTCTGGTCACCATAGTACAGGCTCTGCCTAGTTTGGGATCAAATGGCCGTGTGAGGGTTGTTCCAAGATATTATTATTACTATTATTATATAACAGCACGCCATCCATTATATAGTAAATACATAACTATGATTCACGAACGCCCTTCATCCTTGATCGACACTCAATTAGTTTCACGAAGTAATAAGCCTGCAAGATTGCATTTAATATTGCTTCTTGAAACGTAGTCGATGAAATACTAGTCATCAAACCTGGTTTCAAATTAATACTTATATAACTGTAGACTGAGAAGTCTTGTTAATGTTACCTATTTACTTTTACCGACTCCAAAAAGGTGGATGGTTCTTAATTGAGCACATTTAGCTCATAAAAACAATTTTAACTGGTTCCTTAAAAATAATATGTCAACCACTAAAGATGAAAACTGAGAATATAAAAAAGTTTGTTAATTATAGGCTATCAGAATTTGACGATTTTAAATGCAATAGACAGACATATCTATAGCGTGTAACAAAAACCCTGTCCGATCCCTGAGACTATTATTCGGTAACGTACTGCGAACACATATACGTAGCCATATAATGGAGTGGAGATTATAATTTTTCCCCAGTCAAAATAATCAAATACAAAAAAAAAACTCATCTAAGGCAACAGCTGAACAACTGACCGCTTCTCAAAGGTCACGTACTTACTACCTACAGTTTTGTGTCAAAGAAGCCGCCTATGCGAGACGGTTCACGAACTACCACGAATACCTACGCCTTTATTGGATCTGACAGGGGTTTTGTTACATGTTGTATAGAAATGTTATGAATTTAATCTATTTGTTATTAATTAAACAAGCATACTTTTCACATAATATAGCATGATGCTGGAGAGTTTGTTGCGCTGTTTCTTCTCCACGGCAAGAGCACTTAGGGAGCGGAAAGCGTAGGGCCGGCGAATGAGGGTGCTGTTTAAGTATACGTGGAGATTCAAAAAATGCCATAAAGTAGCCTAATTTGAAATAAATATTTTTTATTTAGATTTTGGTATTAACGCTAACTCATTTCATTGCATTGCATTTCAATGCATTCGTGTATCATCACAAATTCGATAACTTACACATGAAAGAAATCAGAAAAAAAAACCGTTACCGTTTCATGTTTAAATCCTATTTGTATTAAATAAAATCAAGATCAAAATATTTTTATTTCAAGTGGACCTTTCCAGGCACTTTCGAAACGTAAAACGACGCTAGCTGCGCGGTTCCAATGTCAATATGGAGAAGAAGCGGCGAGAAATTCCATCCAATAACAGTCTTTCACATTCAAACGACTAGACCTAGGCCAGGAGCTAAACAACAAACTACATTTTGAATAATTACCTACACTAAAACAAACAGTCAACACTTATGACTGTATTAAGCAGTTGAAAATGTTGAAATTAGTATAATTCCCCAAGATTTATAGATCTATACACGTGCAATAATTAGAGCCTAACCCCCCAATCCTCAAGACGTTTAAAATTATACCTGTCGCTACATTTCATATTATAGTGACAGAGACAGCACTAGTCTTAAAATTAACTGTCATCAATCTTTAAACTTATGTAAAATCAACCACAAATATATACGAACACTAAAATGAACTCTCTACAGAAAGCAGTAAAATTGGTTTTCGCTTGACATCATCAGGTATACTGTACATAAAATTAAATGTCTCCAATGAGAGAATTAATTCTGAAGCTAGTTATCTCGGAGTTATCGTAGATTCTCGTATGCACCGAGACTCGTAAGTTTCACAAAGGAGTGACGTCATATTCAATTGTGCCAGTTAAGCTTACTTACGAAGTAATTACTGAGACCGTTCAAGTGGAAATGTGGACGTATTATGTGATCGTATTGGAGTTTCTTAGCTTTGAAGGTGACAGTTGTTCTTTGGTTTGACTTTATCATTCGAAGTCACAAAATTCGCTTTATTTAACTTTTATGGTACCTAATGTGTTTTGAGGGAGACGCGAATGTTAAACATTGACGTAAAACTATTTTATAAACGGATTTTATCGCGGTTGAGGTTTCAGTCTTCCCGTGTGTCACCTGCAAGCGTTGAAACGTCGGGAACTAAAATTAAAATAAACTGCGATGGAATCAGGTTAATAATAGTGTCATTTCAAATGTTATTATTTTAATCTTTCTCTTCATATTACTTATGTTAAAAAAAATGCATATAAGCAGTAGTTCGTGCCTTAGAGATAAGTCAGTCAACAAAGTATTTTAAGTCTAATAAAACTTCTTCAAAAGGTTATTTTTATAGCCCCAGTGGTAATTTCCCAGGTAGGTAGTATAAATCGTTGGAGGTTTTACTGAAATTCCGTATACGGTTATCAAAGGGCCGATAGGTTTAATATCAAAGGATTTTCGAATTAACTGTGTTCGGTGAACTATCCAATGCTATATAAAATCTTTTAACGTTCCCTAATACGTTTTTATATATATTTGTCGTAAAAATATATTATTTTGTAATATATATTGGGGGATTGGTTTATTTTTGGAGTGGATATTTCTGCTGTGTTTTATTTTATTTTATTTATTTATGGACATAAAACAGTTACACGTTATTTGAAGCGGCGGTAGCCTAATGGCTAGGGCGTCGGACTTGCGATCAAGTGGTTGCGGGTTCGAATCCCACCTATTACACTAACGACGCGAACCCACTCGTAACACAAGCATCTTAGCTTATCACGAGGGGTTAACGAGATTACTAGTAATGTGCGACCCACATTGCTAGTAACCTTTTTTTTAAAAAAAAAATTGTATATCGGAGCTAATAAGATTCATTTAATAAACGTATTATAACCCACACCATTGTCCACAAATTGATATATCATTTGCTTATTTGACCACCACATGTCAACCACAGGTTAAATAAGCAATTGTTCAACGTAAAATACGGTATACAGCGGAATTCGGTGAGACTGGGAACCGACCCCAATATAGCTTAGAATGAGTTACTTCTAGTTCTCACGGCAGTATACCATAAGTTTAGAAAATACGCAAGTAAAATATATTTTTTTTAAATTATTATGTCAAAATCGAGTTTTTTTTACAAAATACATAATTTTTATATTATACACACCTAATACTAAACTAAATTAATTATACTAAACTAAACTAAAAACTTATAAGATAAAACTATCTATAAAAAGAAGACTTGCTAACCAATATTAAGTAATATGGATTACAAAATAAAGGCTAACAAGCATCAAAAAATTCATCGTAATCTTTTTCTATGACGGGAAACATGCCCAAAAGGCTGGCAGCATTGCCAAGATATAAATCCATTTTAAAATACGTTTTTATTATTTACGTTAATATATCAATTTGTGGACAATGGTGTGGGTTATAAAACGTTTATTAAATGAATCTTATTAGCTCCGATATTCCATATCATCCCATCACAAAATTCCTAATATGATCATTTTTTTTCATTTCTTCATTTCTTTTGAAGCGGCTGTAGCCTAAATGCTTAAGGCATCTGACTTATGATCATGTAGTCGCAGTTTCGAATCCACCCATTGCACTACCATCGTAAACCCAGTTTGAGATCTTATATTATTATTACCAGCATATTAAAAAGTACAAAATAATAATATTACCTAACATATGATTGCAAAGCCTCACATAATTAGAACAAATGGTATGTAACTAATGCAAAAACAAGCCAAGATTATAATAAAACATATTACATTAGTAACAGTTGAAATTAACAAACGTTTTTGCCATCAAAACGTTAAGTTCAAAGGTTTTAGAGCCATGGCAAGGGCAGAGGTATTATGAGATGTTTAGGTCCTGTTCATAATAACGACTCACTGAATGTGAACAGTGTGTCATAATGACTACAACATCCTAGATAGAAGAAAGAAAGAAATGTTTGTTACTCAATCACGCAAAAACGGCTGAACGGATTTGGTTGAAATTTGGCATGCATGTAGCCTTTTACATAGAAAAGAACATGGCTACCTTTTATCCAGATTCTTTTGGTAGTTCCCGAGGGGAATATTGAAATTGCTTACGAGCTAAACCGTGGGTAGACAGCTTATAAATTTGGTATTTTTCTCTATTACAGCGCAAGCTATAACACAGGTGACAAAAATTTCACAATTTTTCATTACTTTCACATTTTTCTTTTCTTTTTGGACCCAATGCTGAAGTCCACGCAGATGAAGTCGCGGGCAGAAGCTAGTAAATAATAAAGAGCATGTGAATAAGTGAGCTTGAAAGAAAAATAATGATAGTAATCCAATACGTATTTAAACTGGGGGCCTAAGTGGTCGTAAAATATCAAAAATTGACCATAATTCGTTTTAATGTCAAGTTTAAAAAGAGTATGTATCTAATAGGTCATGTTTGACATACAGTAAAGACAAACAATATTTAATCCCTTTCTCAATTTCTCGAAGTATAAAAAGTGTGTGTCAAATACATGGTAGTGTATAAAAAAGTTTAATGTACGATATTTTTAATGCACGATTAACAATCTTATATCATTAGCATTCTGCACTCCTCGTCTATATATAAACTAGAAGTGTGCGAAATTTCATACTCCTCGGTCCTCCCAATTTTCGTAAAAAGTTGTAAAAAGTTTTTTCTTCAGGCATTAAGATATAAAAACATATTGTATCCTATTTTATCTAGATCCGTTTTGCCGCACTGAACAAAAAAGGCCCCTTCTCTATCTTCCACTAATATGAGTAAGCAGTTAAAAAACATTTTTCCGCTTTATCTCATATTTACTTAAACGCGTTTATTTGTATCGCGGCCTTACTTACGACAAGGTGACGACACGGGATCGTGACGAGCCTGATGCGTGTCTCCCTGTTATATCCCGGTAATGGATGGTGACGTGTCGCCGTGAATTCCTGCACACTACGCCCTACGCAGCGTTATGAGTCGGCGACCGCTAGTGAGGGGAACAGTACGGGCTTTTGAGGGCAAGAAATTCATATATATTTTTTGTTGTAAACTTGCATAGATCCACTCAGGCTTTGTGCAGATAGCACAGTAATTATTGCCTATACACAACATTTGCCTCTTGAATCACTTAATATATTGCTGAAAAATGCTTTGTAAACTATTAGTAAACACAGCATTGTATATGACTGCTTAAGACATCAAAGTGTGCAGACATCGGTAAAGACTTTATGTTATCATTTGTTAAGAAGAAAAGTTTTTTTAACTAGTAGGTTTATTATCACTATTATTTATCAGTTTAATTTCACATTAAATTGGCTAATTTTACAATTTGCAACTATATAGAAATCTATATTATCTATACCAATTTGACCATAATACCACGGAATATAAAAGTGATCACACGAAATTTCCTAACTACATACTAGGTACAATATATCCCGGGGTTGATGTCACATCACTACCCAGAAATTTCACCCAAATTAAAGATGTTAGTGCCACGGAAGGGAATAAAACACGTAATGTATTCAATTTTACTTGAACTAATTAAAAGCGAAAGCTCACAAAATTATATTAACGCATTACGTCAGCAATTTGTTCTAAGCTTTAGTTAATTGTTTCACAACGTTCGGGTGCACAGGTGAAATTAAATTAATGGGATTAATTAATTAGAGATGATGACGTAATCTGGTTACAGGTTTGTCTATAATAGTTTACTAGCTGTACCCGCTATGTTGTTTGCGTTGATATCAGTCATAATCTATATATAAAAATCAATTGCTGTTCGTGAGTCTCGCTAAAACTCGAGAACGGCTGAACCGATTTAGCTGATTTTGATCTTGAAATGTTTGTGGAAGTCCAGGGAAGGTTTAAAAGGTGTAAAACATAAATAATAACCAAAAAAAAATTTACTTTTGACAGAACGAAGTCTGTCCGGGCAGCTAGTATGTGGGTAAAAATATTAAAGTTTAGTACTAACCTAAAAAAAATTTTTTTTCATTAAAAGTCCTATCCTCTGTTAGGTACTTCTAATGGTTTATCCAAAGGGTAAAACGGCACCCTTTTATTAAGACTTCGCTGACCGTCTGTCCGTCCGTCACTAGGCTGTATCTCATGAATCAGGACAGTTACACAGTAAAAATTTTCACATCTCAAAATATACTGGAACCCTTCGTGCGCAAGTACGACTCACACTTTACCGGCTTTTATTCATTTATTTACCAATATTTTTAAAAATAAAATAATGTTGTTGTCGCAACACCGTTATCTATTACGAAAGCAATTAAGAATTCATAAATAACCTTCCATATTTTATTACAAAATATTTTTAGAAAACATTTTTTGAAAAATAAAAAATAAACACAGGATTTCGATATTGAAACTGAATCACCTGCAAAAAATAATGGTTTATTTTTAAAGCGTACCATAATTATCTCGTGGGCTATACATTTTCCCGCAGACTCATGACATGTGGGTTTGGGTCCCGCGTGTGACATTAATACCGTCACGCAATATTAACGGGTTTCCTGACCAAGAGTGGACATGAGAGCTTATTGTAGTCTATGCTTATACGTATAATTTTCAGAAATTAAATATTTATGTTATAATGATGACGTAAATATTAATTAACAAAAAAGAGGAGATATTATTATGTACTTGACTATGAATACGAAATATAATTGTCAACCACCTCCGTGATTGCGTGGCGTACACACCGGTGTTCAAGCTGTCGTTAGCTATGAGGTCCCGGGTTCGATCATCGGACGGGTCTTTTTTATATTGTTTGTTTATTTTGTTGTATTTATTATATCGTTTATAAAAAAAAAAACACTTTTCTACATTGTCTCGGGTCTGGGTGTTTGAGGTACCTTCGTTGTCTCCGATTCCATAACACAAATGCTTTAGCTACTTACTTTGGATTCAAATTAATAAAAAAATTATAATTTACTGAAGTATTTGCCATACGGAGGGTTTACATTTGGTTTAATTTACATATAGATACATTTATAATCTACATATTAACAAGCCAAACCAGTACAAAAATCCTTTTCAATCGTCGAGTAAGGCTCGCGTCGATTTATTTTTGTGTAAGGTTTTCCGTTGACCCAGATATATGTTAACATTTGCACCCTAAAACGGGGGTTGTTCTATTTTATGGGGAAAAATAGCGCTGTTTGCTCTTTATAGAGGTACTTGCTTCAAGATTTTTGGTAAATATTAGGTTCTAGTTTGTTCTATGCAGTGGTGGAGTTAACAGGCATACTGCAAAAACAACAAACCATCACAATTAAATAAATATAATATTCAAGCATGTACCAATAAAGGCCTAATGTTAAACCTCTTAAGGTTTGAAATAAATTATCAATGCCTTATTTATTATTCAATATTATGATCAATGCTCATCCCTTCTCTATATGGGAAGAGGCCTGTGCCCAGCAGTGGGACGTTTATAGGCCGGTATTATTTATTTATTATTCTATGACAGAAAAAAAAGACTAAATTATACGGAGATGGAAGGAAACATAAAAAAATCTTATCGCATAAGTTCGAACTGCGAAATTATTTGATTTACAATGACGTTAATACCGTCCGATAAACCTGCTTGGAAAATTTACTAAAAGATAAAATTTGTTACTTTAAAAAAATAATATATATTATGTATGAATGAATGTATGAATGAAATGGAAAAACCGTAATCGTAAAAAAACTGAAAATAATATAACCTACAAACATAAAAAATTAAGTAAAAGCGTTAATGTCACATTAAAAAAAACGAATTAATTGCAACAATAATTACAAACACCGTGGAAACCCTACCAATATACAAACTCATTTGTTAAAAAACTAAACACGACCGTTAACTAAAATACGGTAATGAAAACCAATTAGTAACCGCTAATTGTTACAGCAAACTAAACGGACAGACAAACAGACATCTCAATTAACCCCTACTTTGTAGTTTGTGTAACTTTCACAAGATTTATCCGGCAATTAGTAGTTTGAAGTTTCACTTCTCTGTCGGATTACTAAGTTTTTATACTGTGGTCGATGTGAACACCGAGTTTATGGTTTTTTTTTTGAAGCAGACACTTCTGTTATTATAACTATTTTTATTTAAAAATGGAAAAAGAAGAAAAGTAGCTTTGAGTTGAATTTATTTTGATATAAGATGCAGTAAAATTTAAAGTTATTTCACAGTTATAACACCAATAAAAGATATACAAACATACAAACTATTAATGAAATAAATAACATTAATGAATATAAACGACGGGCCTGTTGGTCTAGTGGTGAGTGCTAAGCCGGAGGTCGTGGGTTCGATTCCCACCCAGGACAAATCTTTGTGTACGTGTGTATTTTATCTATAATATGTATGTAATTATGTATTTATAAATATCTAAGTATGTTTCTCAGATATCTGTGGCTGGATGGCCGTGTGTGAGTAGTCCCAAGATATTATTATTATTATTAATAAAGGACACTATTAATAAACAATTAAATTGTTTTTTATTTAATTTTTATTTCCATTTATTTTTTGGAAGCTTACCACGTATGTCGTTCTTTGTTAATTTACTTCTATACAAACTGTGGAAAATGTAGTTGGATAACAAACTACATTACAACTACAGAATTTCTGTACCTATAATTCTGTAGAATACTTGTCGGTTACCATTTGTTTTCTGTAATGGATAAAATCAAATGAAATTTAGCTTTCCAGTTTAAAATATGCAACTTTAACTTTTAAGACTGTTTGTCTTTCTTATATCGCCTTTACAACGCTAAATCCTCGAATGTTTGCTTTACGACAAGTTCTACGAGAGTGATTTTAAATACGTATGCATATCCATACTACGTACTGCTACGACGTAGCACAATATATCTACGTCGTAGACTTCCTACTGGAGGAATGGACAACTATTCACTACCGTAAAAAAAGGTTAAAATTATGGAATTTGGTACTTTGTATTGAACTTTATACTAGACCATAAAATACTAAACATTTTTATTTTATTGTAGTAATACTAATTTTTCTGTTTTTTGCTGGTCTTGTACGTTTCGCATTCGCCTAATGGTAAAATGTGGCTGAACTTATGTTACTATATTTTACATCATGTACTGTACCCGTATTTGCGAAATAAATTATCTTATCTCATCTTATCTTAATAACAACCTGTACATAAATGGTGTCAATCGATAGGGTAAATCATGAGGTATAAATCTGTCTAACAAACGTGGTTAAATATTTCACATTCGATTCTCCGGTCGGCAAAGCGCATTCTCAAAATTTTATAAATAGATTTTCAATTTCTTAAAAAAAAGTTTTCTTTGAGCATAATTTGCTTTCTCCAGTATTGAGGTTACTTTTCCTCCAACTGGCATTAAACATTCCACCCTGTATACAGTGGGATCTTTTCACACAAAAATCCTGATATAAATATCGTATCTCACTTAAGATAACGTCGTATTTCCAATTTCTCCAAAATAAATACATTCTTCATACATTGCCATCGGCTCTTGAAAACCCAAACATCTCTTATTGGTCAGACATAATTGTGGGGCAACAAACCCTTAACCTAAATCCTTTCTAAGGCTCTATATTAAATTTCAATAAGATTTGGAAACGCACCAACCTACTTAAGGCTTAGTGGTCTAAAATCAAGGATTGCTATTGTTTGAATCTAGGATATGTGGTGGAAAAAATATGTCTTTACAAACTTGTATTTTTAAGAAAATTTTCTTCTTACTATGGCGGCCTCCGAGGACCGGTTTTCGAGATGTCGCTCTGATGTTCCGGGTTCGATCACAGGACGAGTCAAAAAAAAACTTTTCTACATTGTCCCGGGTATTGTTTGTGATACTTTTGTTGTAACCGACACGCGTGTACACGCGTGTACACGCGTGTACACGCGTGTACACGCGCGCGTAGCCGCTCGCTAAAACTAGTTTATTATAATCATAATATATTATGTCGGCCCAGAAATCTGCTTTGAGAACGTATTAAATTAACAGCAGCTTATAAATAATGCAGTCTGCAGGTGTAAGGACACGAAGAACAAGATACAAAGATAAAACTTCACTGAATAACTGTGAAAGAAAAGTCAAAAAATTGTAGGCAAGGCTTTTACAGGTTACATGTTTACTAGGCAATACTAATACCAAGGGACGTAGATGTAATCAGTCGAAAATGTCGATAACCAAGTCAACTTGAACTTTCTTATTTAAGTATTCAAATACACTGACTAACAGTGGCGCAATTAAAATTTTCGGCCGGGTTCTGAATTGATTCGAGGATTCCAACTTGACAAAGTCTCCAACTTTACTTATGCCACGTGCCATCGAGTAATATCACACGCATTATTGGTTGATCAGAGTTTGAGTCGTTCTCAAGTTGTAATACTCAATTCAGGAACCTGGATTAATATAACCTGAAATAAAAAACTCCTTCCTTTTCTAAATCAAAAGTTGCTTCACCCCGTTAGTGTAACTTTGCAGGCTATTGCGGACTTTCAGGCAGTATTAATATTGAAAATGTAACGTATCGTAAGCCAAGAAATTCGAAACTTTATAGTGGTTTATCAACGCTAAAAGGCAAAGAGATATTGCGAGGAAGGATCCGAAGTTACAAACTCAAACTTTGATATTTATCTTTCGAAATGAGCGCTTTGCAATTTAAATACTCTTTTGTTCCTCCGTCGTATTTAAATACAAGTCCAGAATTGTGTATGTTATATGAAGTAAATTTTAAATCAGAAAATGATTCCGGCAGTAGTAGCTCAGTTCAGTTGAATGCAGTAACACTGGTTTTTTGTTTTTTTTTTGGCGGGATGAAACGCTACTGCTTTCAACCCACGCTGAGGGCACAGCGTGGGGTTATGTCGGACTTGCACCGACTAAAAACACCTCGGGCCCGTCCTTGCCTTTGCTGGAGCCGCGGGACCACTTATGCAAGCTCTGCGCAACTCCAGCAGTGGAACAGCTTCCAGTCTCCATGTGGGGTCGGCACCCCAACAAAGAAAGAATAAAATAAATCTTAAAGAAAAAAATAAACGAAATATAAAAAACATTCCAAATAATTATAAACACACTCATTAATAATAACAGGGTTCTACGAGAAAAAACAATTGTTTGCAATCAGGAATAAACAAATATAATAAAGATTAAATTTACTGATTAATTAAGCGACCGATATCGAGATTTACATCATTTAACATAATTGGAAGTTATTAAATTGATATCATTTTCGTCGTTGTTGATACCTTCAATCAATTCAATTAAATTCAATTCGGAATTCAATTTAATTGGAAATTTATGAGTTCAAAATTCAATGAATAATGACAGTAAGGTATTATTTTTGATCGTTATGATTCTAAAATCAAATTGGCGTTCCATTTTTGACAAATGAAGGTCTACTAGGGAATTTATTTTTTATTTGATTTGGAACGTTGAAGTAGCGAAGTGCCAATTACGAAGCGAAGACGGCGCTACAACTTAATATAACTACTGGAAATTCTGAAGATATTTTTATTTATTTAGAATATTTTCTTTGAATTTTGCCTTATTAAATAAATATAAGTTCTTAACATATTAATATTGTAGGTACTTCTATGAAATATTTAACAAACTCACATTCTAGTGCAAAAAAAAAATTGATATTTCTTTTCGCCTTTCGAGTTACAAACAGTAAGATTCCGTACTAAGTCAGCACTTACATAACTTCCTGAATAATTTTCATCATGACTCTTTACTTTATTTTACACCACTTCATCAGACCAAACTGAAATAATCTCTATTTTAAAAGGGTTCCAGAGTCACGAGCTGACTGGTCGTGACCATAACACCTCCAAAGGCGTCGTAACTTCAAAAATTAAAATCCAAATAAAACGCGATAAAATCCGTTTAAATTGTTTAATTTCATTATTTAAATTCAATTTCATTTTCAATTAGCGTAAACCGCAGATACCATTATGATGACCATTGTTAATTCATACTCATTCATATACTTAGAAACCATTATGAATTCACTGAAATAATTGTTTCAACTTCAGGGACAAACAATAAAATATTGTAAATAATAGAATACGAAACGAATTTCCTACCAATAATACTTAATCTAAAGTTCTGTCGACACATACGAAACAATTCCTCAAAGTGGATTTGAATGTCGTAAAAAGATTTCAGAAAAAAACAAGAGAGAAAAGATAAACAAAATCTTTTCTTACATCTAACGTCTTTCGGAGATCCCGTAAATAATTAACACTAAAACGGTTAATGTAGCTTCATTTCTTTTATTTATAACCCTTAGATCTTTTGTCAACTTTTTCATTCCAACGGTAAAAACTTTTCATTATAACGGTAAACTTGGTTGGGTATCATAAACCTTCTTTTTCATAATACTGAATCGAAATTCTGGCTTAGTAGTTAGTTTAGATAATAAAAATAATATAATAATAATACTTATCTTGAGACAGCTCACACACGGCCATCTGATCCCAAACTAGGTAGAACCTGTACAATGGCAACCAGACAACTGATAAACATACTTATATATTTCTAAATACATATATATTTTAGATAAATAACACCTACACACAGAACAAATGATCGTGCTCATCACACAAACATTTTATCCTGGGTGGGAATCGAACCCATGACCTCCGGCTTAGCAGTCAGGGTCACTGACCACTGGACCAACAGGCCCGACACTGAAGAAAAGACGAAGAGAGAAAAGATGAAATAAAGACTTTTGTAGAATCTAATTTTCAAAGAAAGTAATAACTCAAGTAGTAATAAAACGTATTTGATTCGAAACTCATAAAGAAGCATATAAAAAATCTTTTGACATTGCATATTTTAAAGCGGTACTCGAGACAAATCTTTTGAGCTTACAAAGGCCGTGTTATAAGTAGGGTGAATATATTACTGGTTGTATAGACATACACACAAGAACAAAATACGAAAAGTATAGTGACACAAACATAATATCTCTACCCCGGTGGACAAGTCTAGAACTAATATAATTTTGATAATTACATTTTGTATAGCTAGAAATTTTAATATTCTAATTAAGATTTTTTTTATGTGAGGTATAATCTTTATTAGTATATACAAACATAACTATATGCACATATTAATAATTATATTAAAAATTAAAATAAAACTATACTAAACTACCTATAATAAATAAAGCTTAATAAAAAATAGAAAAATGAACCATTATCAACCAAAATTGATTGATAACAGCTAACAAGCATAAAAAAATTCATCATCATCGTTGCCAATGTCGGGAAACGTGCCCAGAAGGCACGTTGAATGGCAATTCAGATTTAATTTAATCCTTGTACACTTGGACGAGTGCATTATTTTAACCCTAAAAACAACGTAAATTCTATTAAGTTGACACAAAGATTAACAACAGCGATGCCGTCACCGAGTCAAATAAGTTTGTGTAACTATAAACATTTTGAAAAATAGAATGTTAACGGTATTTGATTTTGTTCTTAAATTAAATTTAAAAGAAAGTCGTCATGTATCTCAACCTGGTTGTTAACCGTTTGAAGCGAAACAGTTGATTACTTTTATATTTCTCTATTGGCAGAAGCCTTGCTCTTTGTCACCATAAAATGCAGTTTCGTGAACTTTCGTTCTGTAAAATATGAGACATTGGAGGAACTACTTCTAGTATGTGCATTATGTGTGAACACGGTGTATACAACTAATAAATCATTGTAATTATAAAGGTTTGATTTAAAAAATACTGCACTCTATTCAAAGTTTATTTTGTTTAAAACAAAAACCAGCCTTACTCACGTATATTTTATCGGAGCAATTTGTCTCACGACACGGTTTTAGTTTTATATTAGTTACTATGTCTCACGAAAATAATTATACTAGATTTACTTTTGTATTTTTTTCTGAATGCTAGCTTTCTGCCTAACTCACAAGACTTATCCCGAACTCTGATGTGGTTCACTACTAACTTCAGAGGATGTTGATCTTCTTTTAGCGTTTCGATAATCATTTTTACTAGAACTAAATCTGAAAAAAAGTTAAGTAGTTAATCAAACTGGACTAATATCAGAATTTTGCAGAATACCGTATACTAATAATGGTCTAGGACAAGTCCTGAGACCATCAGAATCCGAACACAGCCTTGTGATACGCGACCAACCGATTGCCATCGACAAGTAAGGCGAGTCGAATCGAAATTGAAATTCCTTTAACGAAATGTCTTTGTACAGCAGTTGTGTAGTGCAGTGATGTGAACTGAGACTTGTCATGGTGATTCAATGGGAACGAGATTATTGATACTATAAGTATGAACTCGAACATATTTTACACGCGGCTAGTGTGAGAATAAGTTGTACCTTTTCCCAAGTGTCGGGGTCGGCTTCCAGTCTTACCGGATTTAGTTGAATATCGTATTTTACATGGAGCGACTGAACTACAAAACCCATTTCACTGAGTAATACTGTATCCCATAGTTAGACTGGTTGTCAGAATCGTAATTACTTAACGAGTGCCAAAGATCACTATAATTATGACTGTCGGGAACAACGCTGTACCGTGCTTTCCGAGGCACGGATGAGTCTCGGTGTGTTTACAAAAGGTCACCCATCCACAGACCGATCGCTGCGAGCGCGGCTTATCCTTTGTAATTTATCGAACCTTAAAATGAGACACGGGCTCTTCAATCTACTCTAAAATTATTTCATCGTATAGTATTAAACTTTCATTTGTAAAACTTTGTCTCAAAACAGAGTTCCAAACACGGCTTCCTAGAATGTGACGTCACTAATTCCTGGTCCAAGTAACTCAATCGAACTCCAGTTAGAAAACATAAATCAATATATGATTAGACAGCAAACAAATTATCTGCTAAGTACTTAAAAACACACAACATTTTTACCAAATAAGCAGTATTTGTAGTGCTATTTTATCATTCAATAATTGTGTGTACCTACATTATTTATTTCATAAATAAAAAACAAACTTCTTTTGTCATACTTTTTACTTAAATTCTCATTTGCATAAAAACAGTTAATTTAAAAGATAAAGAACTACTTCAATATCCTTTGTGATAAACTTTATAAGAGGCTAATTATTAAAGTTTAATTAATGTTTTTATTGAGTTTGTTTCTTCAATCAACTCTCGTCTAGACGCCATGTTTTTTATAACTAAAATCTTTCAAAAAGGTCCTTAGCTATTGATTTTTATTCACCAGCTAAAGGACTAGCAGTGATTAACTGCCTTCGAAGGAAAGTAAGTTTAAAACAAAGTATTAAGTAATAAAAAAGTTACGTAGATGCAGGAAACTTGAAAGAGTTGTGATCAAACGACGGCGACGTAATTAAGAATTTCTTTCTATTATTTTCTTTTTGTTGATTGAACTTTTGCGGATGAGTTTATAATATTGTAATAGTATATAGTACATTATAAAAAAACATAAGCTTATTTTTTATTTATAATGGTAGAATGGAATAATCTTCATACAAGCGCGTAGCTAATATTGAGGCCAAAAATATTGATGTGTGCATCGAGCATTATGTATATAATTTCGTCGTTGTTTACATATTAATTGCATTCTAACATACATTCACTAAATAATCCGACATTAAACTTAAAATTAAGGAGATAGGTATTTGCACTAGCGCTTGACTAAGACGACGGTACGATTGGACGTACCAACTGTGTTGATTTGACACAATTTGAACGGCTTAACTATTCGTGCGCGTACTTGTTTCCTACGCGTTGTAATTCTATGACTAATAAGTGATTTTTATCACAAATATCAAAACAATATCGTTTATCCACGAATTATCCACAGCACACAATACACGATTATCTCTTGTCGCAAAACATACTTTCTGCTTTTCAATCTGAATATTTGTGGAGCATGTTATTTGAACATGATATATGAACATAAGACTCGTAGAAACACGAACGCTATATTTACAGACGAAAGAAGACATGGATTATCTACAACTTGCAAACGTTTCGATAGATTTGATCGAAAAACAAATGTATTATAATAGAGTATGAGCGAGCAGTGTTTTGTTTACAATGGATATTATTATATTGAGCTAAGAAAAACTATTGCTTTGTATCTACAATTTTTTACAAGCTTTTTTTTTAGTTATTGGCTTAAATGCTGGAAAGCACCGATTCTTCTTCTATATTGGAACTAGGAAGCGTTGACTTTTAAATACGACTACCGGTTAAATGGGGTGAATAGAAAATCAGGGGTGTATAGAGTATAATTCTAGTTTTAACTTTTTTCAGGTTAAATACAGGATTCTTTTTTTATGGAGTGCGTATATTCAACGAGGTAATCAGGTGCATAAAACTGAACAACTATTCCCAAGAAACATAGGTCGAAATCTTACAATTGAAAATCAACTTTTCATACAAACATAAGTCACGTGGCCTGTCACTTTGTGTGATAATTTCATTTTAAATTTAAAGATTTCGACCCATGTTCCTTGGGGAAAGCGATTCAGTTTTATGCACCTGATTACCTCGTTGAATATACGCACTCCATAAAAAATAATCCTGTATAATGACGACGATGAACTCTTAACTATAAAAATATATTATATATGAAAGCAGTTTTAATGTAAAATTATATGCCTGCGACAACATATAAGGCTAGAATTGAAGAAGTTCTTAACGAGACTAATTTATAAATTCTGCCTACCCTGAAAACTGTAAAGCGATACCAATTCGCTAATCATTACATAACTATGCATTAAATTGCTGTACCTTCTGCCTTAAAGGGTCAAAATAATTCCTTACACCAATAGCTATCTATGGGTTGTTGTTGACAATATTATAATTTACGATACACTGCCTCGATAGATAGAGCCTTTGTCTGGTAGATTACATGTCGCGTCGATTGCCACGTTGTAGGCTGAGGTAGTTATGTTGTCAACTAAGGTAAACGCAGCTATTACCGACCCTGTTAAGGTAGTTTTGTAATCGATGATAATTATTAAGAGTTTTGATTGCTTTCACATGCAGTGTTTGGTTTTTATATGAAACTCTTACTTATCTAGTTTATAATGATTACCTTATAAACCCAAAATTAGAAGATTTTCTTATAAATTTAAAAAATATTAAGTGGACAAGTCGATTCTGGTATTACCGACCCATAGGAGCAGCTATGTAGCTATTAACGATTTTGCTGAAGCTATTACCGAGTGTAACAAAACTAGAAGATTAATATTTTGATTAATATTATGTGATTTCGTTAAGGATATTAGCATGGATTAAGAAATGTAGGATAGATTCAAGTTCTTACCTATTTCATACAAAAAATTGGGTGGCTAAGTGGCTTTTCCTATGTATAGTCTTCAACTCAGCCTATCGCGGTCCACTGCTGGACATAGGCCTCTCCCAAGTTGCGCCAAAACACCCGGTCCTCCGCCTTCCGCATCCAGTTCGACCCAGCCACCTTTTTCAGGTCATCGGTCCATCTGGTTTGGGGGCGTCCTACGCTACGTTTGCCGGTTCGCGGTCTCCACTCAAGGACTCGTCTGCTCCAACGGCCATCAGTCCTTCGACAGACATGACCAGCCCACTGCCACTTCAGCTTACTGACTCTGCAAGCTATGTCGGTAACTCCGGTTCTTCTCCGGATAATCTCATTCCTGATTTTATCCTTCAAAGATACTCCGAGCATAGCTCGCTCCATAGCTCGCTGAGCGACTTTGAGTTTGTGGACTAGCCCTATTGTCAGTGTCCACGTTTCGGCGCCGTAAGTCATGACAGGCAGGACGCACTGGTTGAAGACTTTTGTCTTCAAACTTTGCGGTATAGGCGACGAGAAGACTCGACGAAGTTTACCAAACGCTGCCCAGCCCAAATGGATCCTCCGGTCGGTTTCTTTCTCGAAGTTGTGTCTACCAAACTGGATGGTTTGTCCTAGGTAGACATACTCCTGCACAACTTCGAGAGCCACCCCTTCAACGAATATCGGTCTCGGCACGATATGAAGGTTAAACATGACCTTGGTCTTGGTCTAAATTCATGCCAAGACCGACACGTCGAGAAGCTACGTTGAGGCTAAACAGCATCTCGCCCAAATGTTCCAGCGACTCTGCCAACACAACGATGTCATCGGCAAAGCGTAGATGAGAGATTTACTCGCCGTTTATATTAATGCCCTGTCCAGTCCAGTCCAGTGTCTTGAAGACGTCCTCCAATG
The DNA here is from genome assembly GCA_950381575.1 of Plusia festucae. Classification (NCBI taxonomy): domain Eukaryota; kingdom Metazoa; phylum Arthropoda; class Insecta; order Lepidoptera; family Noctuidae; genus Plusia; species Plusia festucae. The sequence continues at coordinate 13,064,782 of OX494434.1, forward strand.
CGTTGGTAAACAGTTTCGGGGATATCACATCCCCCTGTCTTACCCCTCTGCGCAATGGAATCGGATTAGTCTTGTGGTCGTCGATCTGGACAGTCATTGAAGCGGCGTTATACAAGCATCTCAACATCTCAACGTAACGTTCGTCGATTTGACATCGCTGAAGAGCATCCAGAACCGCCCAAGTTTCGATGGAGTCGAAGGCTTTCTCGTAGTCCACAAACGCCATACACAGCGGCTGATTGTACTCTTCGGTCTTCTGCACAATCTGCCGTACAGTATGTATGTGGTCTACGGTACTGTAGCCTTTTCGAAACCCGGCTTGTTCCGGTGGCTGGAACTCGTCGAGTCTTCTGGCGAGACGATTCGTGACAACCCTCGAAAAGAACTTGTAAACATGGCTCAGGAGTGAGATGGGTCTGTAATTCTTCAAGAGGCTTTTATCACCCTTTTTGAAAAACAAAACCACCGCACTCCCGCTCCACGCCTCCGGTGTAGTGCCTTGGCGGATGACGGAATTAAAAAGGCCCTCGAGCTCCTTTAGAACTGGAGTACCACCTGCTTTTAAAAGTTCTGTCGTAATTCCGTCATCACCCGGAGCTTTGTTGTTTTTAAGTTGCTCGAGAGCCACCCTAATCTCACCCTGGTCAACGTCCGGGAGATCCTCGGTGTAATGGCGCGTGAGTCGGGCTCTTTGGTCATCGTTGCTGGAAGCTGCTGGTCCCACTGTTTGCGCTGAGTATAGGTTCCTATAGAAGCTTTCGACTTCATCGAGCATCTCGCTCTTAGAGGTGACGACCCTGCCATCCGCGGTTTTAAGTTTCATCAGATGGGTCCTCCCTAACTGCTGAGCGAAGACTTTTGGCCCCCTGTTTTGCTCAATCGCAGCTTCGATAGCGCGGGTATTGGAGCGTCGGAGGTCGCGTCGCATCAGCTTCCAGAGTTTAAGGTTTAAGGACCTTCTTTCTGATGAAGACACCTGATCGGATGGCATCTCCCGTCTCTTTCTCATAAGGTCGAGAGTCTCAGTCGAAAGCTTGGATACTCTACTACTGCGCTGCAGCGGAAAGTGCTTACGAGACAGTTCCTGCAACGTTTTGACCAAAGTATTGGTCTTCTGGTCAATGTCTTCCGTGGTTTCCAACGAGTCGAATCGATTTTGAAGTTCCAGTTGGAACTTTTCAGAACCTGATATGATTTGGGGCAGTGTAGGCCTAAGAGTTGACCTTATCAAGCGCGATCTTTCAACTTTCACATTGATATTTAGAGTGCCTCGGACAAGTCGGTGGTCACTTCCGGTATTAAACCTGTTGATCACGGAGACATCTCTGAATATATGCCGCTTATCCGACATGATAAAGTCAATCTCGTTTTATTGGGGCTCCGCCAGGTCCATCTCCTCTGGAGCTTCTTCCTAAAGAATGAGTTCATTAAGATGAGCCCCTGAGATTCTAGGAAATTGACCAGCATTTGGCCCCTGTGATTTCTCTGCCCCAAACCATAAGGTCCGACTTTCGATTCGCCGTGTTTTTGTACTCCCACTTTGGCATTGAAGTCCCCCATAACAACGTTGTAATGAGCCTTAGCCGTACCATTGACAGCCTGAGCGATGTCTTCGTACATGGCTTCGGCTATTTCATCTGAGTGCGTTGAGGTCGGCGCATATACCTGTACTACTTTCAGCTTATACCTCTCATTTAGCTTTAGTACTAGGTACGCTACCCTTGTCGACACACTACCGATTTCCACAACGCTGCTAGCGAGCGACTTATTGACCAGAAAACCAACACCTCCTTGAGAGAGTTGATCACCTTCGCGGAAGTAGAGCAAGTTGCCTGACTCCAGGGTTATATGTCCTCCCCCTTTCTACGGACTTCAGATAACCCCAGTATATGCCAGTTAATGTTACTTAGCTCCACTTCTAGTTCGGCGAGGTGATGGTCCAGCCTCATCGTTCGTCCATTATACGTTGCCAGATAAAGTCGTCGGTTTTGGTAGCCTGCCGTAACCCGGAGATTCTTAGCACCCCCCGTTTCACCGTGACCGCAACCGCTACCGTGGCCAGGAATAGTGGGACTACCGGGAACTGGGGGCCGTGTGTTATGGCGCACAATCATGGGGTGTTTGTTGCCCTAGTCACCACGCTGGGCAAGCGGGTTGGTGACCGCAGTTAACTTTGGTTATTTAGGAGAACGCTGCTGCCCATTCTCCTTGTTTTATATCCCTTAGTCGCCTCCTACGACACCCACGGGTAGAGAGGGGGGGGTTGTTATTCTAAGCCGTAACCCCACGGCGAGTATGTATAGTGCTATATATAGTAGTATGTATAGTGCTGCAGAGGAAAAGCCACTTAGCCACCTATTTTTTTTGTCTTGAACATCGTGAAATAACTTCTTCTACTCTGAGCGGAAGAAGTTATTTGAAGTTATAGTGTAAGACTTTTTCTGACTAATACCTACACATGTTCCTTCAGATACCTGTTGCCAGGTCCACAGTAACTTTTTCGAATAACCCGCGAACCTAGCAGGCATCGGCCCTAGCGGACATCCATGTTTCTGCAAAAAGTTATTTTATGTATTTCGTTTGCCATATCTATATTCATAATTATTTTTGTTATTAGTTTATAAGCTAATATTTTCTGTAACCAGTTAATCAGTGTAATTTAACATTATGGATAATGATTTGTATAGAATCGGTGATAGGCTCCCATACTTGCTATCACCGACTCACATGGATCGGTAATAAGCGATGTATATACAAATATAAAATCGTTTCACCGACTCACAAAAACTAGATAATATGTATTGATTTGATCTTTCTAATTATAACAGGGATTTTAAACAATTGATTAAGCAAATAGTATTAATGAATGCACACATTGTTATACAAAGAAAGGTATTTTAATAAAGTTTCTTTAAAATAACAATTAATGAATAATTTTACAAAACGTGGTGAACACAAAATGATAAAACAAGTAAACTAGACAAAATAGTATAGGTCGCTAATAGTGTGTAACAATGGCTGATTATTTGAGATTATAATGTCATATTCATATTTTTTCTTTGTCATCGCATATCGACGGGAAAGCATTTAAACTAAATATAATGTGCAGGGTAATTACCGACCCATGGATCGGCAATAACTGCCACTATTAAAATCATTGAAGCTATTACCGCTCTATTTAAATTTCAAGTTTTATCCTATTAAATTACTTAAACTTTATGAAATACTATACGAAATAAAGAATTCACACTCAAATGAACACATTTAATAATACACAACCAGTACAGGTTTCGTAAATCGATGTACAAAGTCTTAAGCAAAAATTTGATGTGCTTACCTATTAGGAACAAGGACTTGTACTACACGGCCGGCGAGCTCGCTGTCTTCACGGAAACTAACGAATTTTGTGTCTTTTCCGGGATGCCACACACACAAACGTTAGTTTTTGCGGTGCTCAAAGAACAAACATGCGTGTTTCGTCAAGTGTCTTCAGCATGAATCGTTCCAGTAGCGTAAAAATTACAAATTAATGGAATGGATCGGTAATAGCTGCGGATTTTCGATGGGTCGTTAATAGCTGCATTTACCTTAAGCGAGTTCTCTAATACTAGTGTTTATGGCGGTCATTTTGTATATTGTTTAGTACGCAACAGTTATTAATTAAATTTGTACCGTTACGAAGGTCATGATATAATTATGACGGATATGAATACGATACCACCACGCTTTTCTGTGATAAAGAGTCTTGACAGACAGATGGACGGGCGAACAATGAAGTGAACCTAAAAGGGTTCCATTTTTTTTCCTTTTAAGGAACGGAACCCTAAAGAAAACCCCTAAAATAAATCGTTTTCAAGTAGCAAAATTGATTCAGTAATTAAAAAATACTCGTATAAAAAATTACTTGTATTAGCCATGACATATATATTAATTTAATAATAATATGTTGGGACAGCTCACACACGGTCATCTGATCCCAAATGGCAACCAGAAAACTGATAAACATACTTATATATTAAGGTGACCACACTGTCGCATTAGGTATAACCTGTAATGATAGGGTGATGAGAGAAATAAATAAAAATAAATATTTCTAAATTTATACATATATCTATATATATAAAAATGAGACCCGTTTTCCGTTGTCACGACATAGCATGAAAACGGCTTGACCGATTTGGCTGATTTTGATCTTGAAATGTTTGTGGAAGTCCAGGGAAGGTTTAAAAGGTGTAAAACATAAATAATAAGTAAAAAAAAACTGTTCCTAACCTTAATTTACTTTTGACAGAACGAAGTCTGTCCGGGCAGCTAGTTATAGATAAATAATACCCAATTTATATTAAGTAAATACAGAGTGCACTAAAACCTTGGAAATGTAGTTAAACTTGCGTAGAACTTTGATTACACAAATACATGTAAACGAGCGCTGCATCGCTTACTTGCAAGTTATAATGTAAATACTTAAGTTTAGCCCCAAAGGCATCTAACTTATTAATCACTTTGTACGCACTATTAGCGCAGCTTTACAGTCGCCTTAGGCTCAGCGCACACTGAGCACCAAAATTCTCAAGTATACCCCAGCATATTATTTGCAGAAGATAAAAATAAAGTAACAACATTAATTTCGTCCTAATAAGAAATAAAAAATATATATCTCTGTGTGTTGTGTGTTTATTTGCTAAATGCGACAAACTAAAAATAATAAAAGCAATAAAACTAAAAAGGTCCGGAAAAATTTGCGTCATATACCTAAAGTAGGTCCGCGGTAGCAAAATTATCTTTTTCACGCTATTTACGGCTCTAAATTTTTTGTACAAGTGAAGTTATGTGAATACCTAGGGATACCCTTCTGTCCAATGTCCGTTAGACGGATTATTAAAAAAAAATTAGACATCTATTTATTCCTTGTGTACTCTTTGCTAATGGGCTAATGTATTTTGACGAGCCTAAAGAGCGATACAAGATATTGTCGTCTCTTTCTCACCCACCGTTTATGTGAACTTGCATCTCACACAAATTGCTTGTAGCTCTTTTCAGACTCGCTAAGATTTGTCGGCCGTATTATATCTCGTACACAATAAATAACGAAGATGCAGTGAATGAAAATGTTACATGACGTCACAAGCCCCCACTTTTGAATATTAAAACGCTCTAACTTTGTTAACAAATAATTGATTTGATATCTACAAGAAAAAATACGTTTTATATTATCTAAATAGTTTTTTTTTCATACCGAGTCATCATGTATATTAAAACTTTTTTCATTAAATTAGTCATGTTGCTGCTGTGTGTGTTAACCCTAACGAAACCCATTCGCCTGCTAGTCCTTCCAACCTTTGACAAGTTATTAGATTGTACAGCGTTTTTACGACTTACAAGATGGATGACAGGCTTCTGCGATGGTTTAATCTAAAATTTGGGTTTTAGTGTTCTTTGAGAAATAAGGGGATGTAGTTTAAACTTGGCCCTGAAAATTTGCTATGTTACGAAGTTGAAAGTTCCTAATTTAATCATACAAATAGGTTTATATGATAAGCTTCCGTGCTTGAGTAATCTTGTGAATGAAATGTTTTTCGTGACACTGCACTACCGCAGTCTGTAATCGTCGATGAACATAACTTGAATTGACCTTTCTGTCTCTAATTAACTAATAATGTAGAGAATAATTTATATAACTATATTACAATTAATTTAATAGGAAAAATCTACTCTAAGATTACGAAACGAGGGCAGGGGGCAAAAATAATTATATCATTAAAGTATTGAAAAAGTAAGTACTATCTTTTTTACGTATATGAACGATTTCTCGTATACAAAGTGTTTTAAAATACCCCGTAAAAATATCATTTTTATCAAGGCCAAAAATTTTGTCAACCCTAGTAAGCTGGCATGTCAGGGAACCAGATCATTTAACAGAAAGGCCTCTATTTTACCTAATAATTGTCTACTTTAATAGGTTTTCTATTTTTCATTTATAAATGAATGTTCGGCTTTACGGGCAGTTTTTTGTATAACTGTAAAATGAAAAATCAGTACTAAAGTCACCAACATGTGACGAAAAAATAATTTCGCTTTTGACCCTGAATTAATTCAACCATTACCAACCCAACAAAAAAAGATCGCAACTTCCCAAATTCAACCTTTACCAGAGATATAAATATTTTAATGCTTTTGTTCGGATTTGGCGACCCAACCCTTAATTTAATTTCTATTATTGCCTTACCTGCCCATAGAGTAAATGAGAGTATAATGGTTTTACACATAACATCGTAAATATAATATACAGGAATGTCATTTTCAGACCACGAGGTGTTAATATATTGAATACGTAACCTGCAGGGGAATTTAACTAAATCTTTAGTGTCGAACGCAGCGCTGTCACGCGTCAAAACAATTGACAACTCATAATTTTCGATATTTTGACGGTGCTTTCGATGCTTAAATAATAACAAAGAGTCAGTTGTTTTAGAAAATGGTTATTTGTTATTGTTGTAACAAACGTGGAAAGCATAATTTACATCCGGATCATCATTGAATTGGGTTTTAATATAAATTAATATTTAATTTAAATTCCATGTCACTATCATAATTATAATAATATATCTTTATAATCCGGTTCAAAGACAATGAGGTTCGAACCCAGGCCAGTACCATTTTGTCTTTTTCAAGTTATATGTTCATCATACAAAAACATCGTTGACAAACGGTGAGGAAAATTGGATTAAAAATAAAACAATCTGAAATCGCCAACCCGCAATGAGCAAGGGTGGTGATCAATGCTAATTCCTTCTCTACAGGATTATTTTTTATGGAGTAAGTTTATTCTACGAGGTAATCAGAAGTTTTCCCAAGAAACATAGGTCAAAATCTTCAAATTTAAAATCAACTTTTCATACAAATATAAGTAAATTTAATTTTAAATTTTATGATTTCGACCCATGTTCCTTGGGGAAAGTGAGACAGTTTTATGCACCTGATTACATCGTTGAATATACCTACGCATTCCATAAAAAAATAATCCTGTGTATGGGAAGAGGCCTGTGCCCAGCAGTGGGACGTTATTATACTATACAGACTTTGAGCTGTATTATGTCTTTACATTGCAATAAGTCAATGGCCCAACATTTTATGTTAGAAAAACTCTTGCCCTTAAACTATAATCTATAATTCTAGGCATATTGAAGGGTGATTGTTAGCCCCATCAATCACATCGTTTAAACAGTCAAACCACGTACACTTGAATGTCCGAACGTTGTTATGTTATTTAAATAGAAGCTCAAGGTAGGTCAATTGATGTTTGCCCCGGGGAGAGGTCGGGAAATATTTATTTTGTTCAGTGTTACTATGTAGGTTACACAGAGCTGAGAATGGTTCAATATTTATGGAATCGTTACATATTTGTTTTCGTTGAAATTATATTTATGAAAACACTCTCATATGTGAGAGTCGTGAATACAAATCAATATTTTATTTGTAGAAGACATTTTATGTGACATTTCCTAGTGTTTTTTGCGGAAAGGAGTGTAATGACTCACAAAAAATACTTTTAACTTAGTATTAACTCAATAATACATTGTGCTTCTAAATTGTCTGCCACGGTTACAATGGCAGAAAGTTATTATTGTGTATTACTAGTATTCTTGTTAACCTCTCGTACTAAGCTAAATGCTTGTGCTACAAGTGGGTTCACGTCCGTAATGTAATGGGTGGGATTTGAACTTGTAACCACATGATCGCAAGTCCAACGCCCTAGCCTAGGATAACGCCGCTTTATATACATAATACTTTCTCCCTGTGCAGCCGTGGCAGATAATTTAGAAGCACATTATATATTAAACGGCATTATTAGATACCCCAATTAAACTAAAATATTATACAGGATTTTAAAAGGAGTGCGTATATTCAACGAGGTAATCAGGTGCATAAAACTGAACATCTTTTCCCAAGGAACATAAGTCGAATAGTTAAAATAGAAAATTAAATTTCCATACGAAGTGACAGGTCACGTGACTTACATTTGTATGAAAAGTTGATTTAGGTATAATTTTAAGATTTCGACCTAAGTTCCTTGGGAAAAGTTGTTCAGTTTTATGCGCCTGATTACCTCGTAGGATATACGGACTCCATCAAAAATAATCCTGTATTAAACGGCATTATTAGATATACCTAATTAAACTAAAATATAATATACCTATTTGGACCATACAATACAACTTATACAACCCATGACTTTGTTGAGTAGTGTAGGAGGAATTTAATCATGAAACTTGAAAATCTCTGAAACCGTGAACAATTGTGTTTAGACCCTTATTCCCGAAATTGGAATCAGTAATGTACTGGTATTGTGTTATACCCGGAATATGTATTGTACATTATTTATTTATTTAAAACTTCATGTACAAAATGGTACACAAGGCGGACTTAATGCCACTAGGCATTTTCCACCAACCTTTGTTTAAAAACCATAATAAACTTAGAAGGGGCACAAAAAGGTAAATCGAAAAGGTAAAAAAAAATACTGACTAGTTTATACCATATTAATAATATTATATTTTTATAACTTTTTGTTTAGGTCCGTGGTCGACTGGCGCACACACCGGTATTCAAGGTGTCGCCAGCTCTGAAGTCCCGGGTTCAATCCCCGGACGGGTCAATATAGAAAAACACTTTTCTACATTGTTTCGGGTCTGGGTGTTTGTGGTACCTTCGTTGTCTCTGATTCCATAACACAAGTGCTTTAGCTACTAACATTGGATTCGAAGCAATGTATGTGATGTTGTCCACATTTATTTATTTATAATAAATATATACCAATAGAAAAATGTTTTCGTAACTCTATGATTTTTTAGTAGACCTTCCAATTCAATATTTACATTAGCTTTACTACGTGCGGTATTATAATACTGGGTACGGTAAAACGAATTCGTTCCGTTTGATTTGTCCGTGAAATTGACTCTTATGGAGGTCAAGTGGAGAAATTCTGTAGGGGCTGGTACTGTTGAGTACATTTTTAAGGCCTTTGGTACTGAAACAAGGTAATTTACAGGTAGAGAATAATGTATGTATCAAAGTGAAGTATGTAGCGGAAATATGTACAAAGACAGGTACAGACATATTTAAAAAAAGGACTGAACAGTATGTACATTTGTGTATATAGGCAAGAAAAAAAACAGAAAACAAAAAACACTTCTTATAAAACAAATTAAGCTACATGAAGAGTCTAATCTCTACCGTCAGTAATTTATTTACAAAAATCTTCATTACCCATCTACCATACTTACAATCAAACACACCCAACAATAAACCGATTCTAAAAATCGATTCCCTATTCGATAAGATCTTTGATATCCCATCAGTGGCCACCATCGATTAACAATCGAGTGATAATAGCGTGTGCTGGACAAGTGGGCCATTAATCAATAACTTACGCCCACCGAATGAATCCGAAGGCTACCGGTACAATACGGTAGCCTTCGGAAGTACCAGGAAACCCTTACTATGATGGTGGAAATAGCCCATCACTTATGTGTCTATGGCACTGCTTACATTTGAACGGACAGCGACCATAAAGTGTCACGATCGAAATCTAAAAAAATGAAGACAAGAAATAAACTTGGAACCCACTGACCATCAAAATTTTTTAAGAAAGAAATGGTTTAAAAAAAAAAAATGTTCGCAATAACTCTTGTTGGGAAAGTAATAGAAATGTTTTTGTAGTTAGGAGGTAATTGATACCTGATAAGTAGTAACCCAAGAACCGGATGAAAATAAAATTATCCTTGAAATGACAAAGTATCCTTTTACAATATGTTCGTGTACGGACAGTTAACAGAAATTTCCGTTTAAGATATTCCAAATTGACAACGTCTTAAACAATCCTTATTTTTAACCACGTTGTTTATGTCTCACGCAGCCACATGATTGGTTATTGTTGAACGTTTGCAACTTGAAAGTCTTAATTCAAAAACCGAATATTTATCTTTTTTATAATTGACTACTCCCAAATGTCAGCTATGACTGAAATTCTGTCAGGAGTATAATATATTATTTAGAATGGTTCTCATTTAACGTAAACTCGACGGCAATATGTAACAATTTGATCCCAAAACAATAAAATTCTGTCATTCACCTTTACCCTTTAACCTGGTTATTAGTTCTTCGTAATTTATAAGCTCAATATGTGTCTAATAAAGGCTAGCATAATTAATTATACAATCAAGAAAGCGATAAGTCAAGGTCGATTCATTTTAAGTTAATAATTCGGAACGAACGCAACTTTTGAATTAACTTAATTACCACTTGAACACGTTCGCCTTTTGTTTAGTTAGAAAGGTACTAATGATTTTATCGCGTAAGCTGTGGTAAGGTATTCTATCAAAAGGCTAGAAATTCAATTATTGAACTCATACCCAATACCTAAACGGCTTTGTTTCTCATTTGTCTTACTCAATCATGGATAAAATAGGAATTAAAGTTAAGATGACAAGTAGTATCGATTAATGGAAGATATAAAAAAATATCCAACACCGAAAACGAGGAATCAAGGCAGGAAAAACAAGAATATGGCAGGAATGTCCTGTCAAGTTCGTTATTCGACTTTAAAAGAACTGAACAAGATTTAACGTTTTAAAATTCTCCAAAAAATACTCTCAGTGCATGGGCGGTTTTCAAAGAAGAAAAAAAGAATAATGGTTGAAACTTGTTTTAATAGCATTTACGTGTATGATTGGAGTTTGCTATAGCTTTGCCCGCTGTCTTTATACTTTTTATCCGTTTAGCCTTTGACAACTGGGAATGGACAATTTGGGCCATAAGGCTATGTCAAAGATGGACCAACGACCGGAATGATAGGTGAACGTGACACATTAAAACTCAATTTTGTGGAGTTTGGAACAGCCACAAAGAATAGAATGGAAAATTTTGGAATTTTGCGAAACTACGCCTGACTTCTTTTACGGCCTTATAGTTTTAAGTGGTCAAAATTCGAATTTATAGAACTGGACTTTTTGGTAGCTTGTTTTGTTTATTAATTCATGTTAAAAAGTTAATTTATTTACTGATTAGTTTGGACAAGAAAATTTATTATGTTATCCGATACCTATTACTGTTTAGGTACCTATTATTTACTTAGATGGGCGATGATAAATTATATATATAGGGGTAGATATAACTATTTTATTTGTGGTATGGATACCTTTATTTTGATTTAAAATCATTTGACAACGACTAAGTACAGTTCGTTTCTAAGAAGCAAATCATTTATCTTACTCAATTAAGTACCGAAGTTTCTTCGATAAATTCTATTATTAGCGTCTGTTATTTCCAATATACACAGAACGCTACTTTCCGTTGATATTTTGGTCCAATAAATATATATTATTATTGAAGTCTTCCTACCATTAAACGCTTCAATGATTTTATCGTTAGAAATACGAATTCGATTCTTTGACTGGATAAAGAAGTCAGTACAGTCGACCGCGCAATACTTTGAACCTTGAAAAATCATCTTCATGTCTAAGTAATAAAGTTCGTTTTCGTAATTCGTAGTCACAACTAGCTTTCAACGAAAAGAAAATAGGTTATTTTATGCAAGAATAGTTAAATGTCTGTAATATAATAAAATGACATAAGTAAAGTCACGAGCATAAAGAATTATACACATAGCGAAATTATAAAACGATAATCATACGATTACATTACGATAAATTAAGAAATTCACCATCAATTCAACTTTTAACCATTTAACATCATAAAATTATAACATTTCTCAAATCATGTACCTATATACATTTTAGTTTCAACAAAAACTTCTCGCTAAACAAGTTTTACAATTTCGCTACGTGTATACATATTTATGCTCGTGACTGTACATACATGACGTTTAATATCTCACACAGTTTATCCCAAATATAATATCCCCTTATTCTCAAAATCAACATGAAACTTCACAATGGGTCCCTAAAACAACATTTGCGAAACCAAATAATTCTGAAGGAGGAAATATTAATTTTCTCGCAAAAGAAACGGTCAAAGAGTATAATGAATAAAAAGTATACTGTCTTCATCGGAAATTGCCAAGTTGAATTCTCAATAGTACAATTTAATTGCCCGAACGATATTTTATTCTTTTCGATAAAGTAAAAGATTGTGAGAAAAAGAATTTTTTGAGACGATTTATAAGACGTTTGCTCCTCATTAGGACGATTTTTGTAACGTGAAAGATTTGAGTCTCATGATATTATAAGAAAAGAAACGTGTAATATATCACCTTGTAAGCATAACGACTTATTTTTTTAATTTTCGTCAGGTAGGTAATAAAAATATTAGTTTTCTGCTTTTTTCACGTTAACAAACAATGATGAATGGAAATGTCGCGTGACGTACGCTTTAGGGTACAATTTTCACCTAAAAGTGACGTCACAAGCCCCTACTCCTAAACCTAGCGCTTTAACTTCGTAAATTTTCATTGATTTGATAAAAGATAACTTTTAAATTGCGTACACACTGGTTTTCAAGGTGTCGCTAGCTCTGAGGTCCAGGGTTCGATCCCCGGACGAGTCAATGTAGAAAAAAAATACTTTTCTATATTGTCGAGGGCCTGGGTGTTTGTGGTATCTTCGTTGTCTCTGATTCCATAATACAAATGCTTTAGCTACTTACATTGAATTCGGGGCAATGTATGTGATGTTGTCCACCATTTATTATTTATTAAGACAAAATACGTGTTTAATGTTTTTTTATTATCTTACTGACGGACTAAGGAATATTACCATCTCTAATGATAGGATTTTTTCAAAAAATGTTTTCTTTTCGTCAACATCTGCTGAAGATTTAAAACCTGATAAAGAAGCCAATATACCACAAAAACGACTTAAATATGTCGATTTTGGTTTGCTTTCATAATTATATACTGAAACTTAAACAATTAGTCATGGATACAGAAAAAACTCTAGATATACGTTCTCGAACAAAAGTCACGGCTAAAACCTTCTTCAAAAGCACTTATGTGGTGACAAATTCAACCTTAACCTAATACCGTAATTTTTTTTGCGATAGAGTTTTTGAAACGTCTTCATTAATATGGTAATTTTTGAGAAAGAAATGGAGACACTGACTGCGTCTGGCGATATTTTTCTATATTAATGCATACATTTCCTAAAGCGCTTTCAATACCTTTGAATATAACATTTCTTGAACAAATAAAGGTATTATCTTTTACTTACATTTTATTTTCTCTTAAAAACACGGAGATAGACATCAAAAGAATGCGCTAGAATATGAAACTCCACCCTATATTGAGGTAACCATAAATTTGCATAGTAATGGGACAATCCTGACATTCTAATTAGTCTAAAAAAATATTGTGTAAAAGTCGTTTCAATCATGTTGTGATTTTGTTAATTTAGGAATATTGAATACAATAATCGGTTTTTCTAACAACATTTACAGGTTACTTACGTCTACAGGATTAATTTAAAAGGAATGCGTATATTAAACGAGGTAATCAAGTGCATACAACTGATCAACTTTTCCCATGAAATATAAAATTGAAAATCATCTGTTCATACAAACATAAGTCACGTGACCTGTCACTTTGTATAAAATTTAATTTTAAATTTTAAGATTTCGACCTATTCGCTTTGGGGGAAGTGTTATGCAACTGACTACATCTTTCAATATACACACTCCTTTTAAATTAATCCTGTATATATTCAGTAGAAAATACTTAAGCAACTTATTCAATGTAAAAATAACTGTAAGTACTTATAGTTTCAAAATAAATCCTGCAAACTGTAATTGAACAAAACTCAACATTTTAAACCCAAAAGTGACATCCATTGTTTACGAAATAACGTTTATATGAAGTCATTACAAAGTCCGTTATTTTCCTGATTACCATAAAACCATGGTCACCCTGCCGCTTTAGCGACACGATTATATCCGAAAGAATTCGCTTTGATGCTAACACAAATCTTTTCATAAATGATAGAAGCATTCATGTCTTCCAACGCGTAAAAATTGGTCCTCTAAGCAAACATCTCGCTGTCACAAGCAAGGATCTTGTGACTTCTGGTACAGACGAGGTTTTAGAAATTGACAATCAGTTTGTTTTCGTTCCTTGAATATTTGAATTTTCACGTTTATTTTTGACAGATGGATAATAGGATGTCTGTTGTGATTGGCTTTTGTTTTATTTCCGGACGATTCTTACGTTTTTCTTTGCTAGTATTTTTGTTTTTTTTTTCTGGGGAACAAAAGGACACATCAAAATTGGGTATTAGGTTACTATCAAAATATTGATTTATGACTGTCTGTAGTTACTTAAGACTGATGTTCCTTCATTTCTTTAAACCTCACGTATAAATTAATTACTAATCGTAAACTATTTATTATAACTAGAGGAAGGTAGGTGTGTTTTCTTACACCATAGGAGAGGTCGTCCCTAGAATTTTTAGGGATCTATAGCAGTAGCTTTCGTTAGACCAAAAAATACCTAAACATTACACGACGGGCCTGTTGGTCTAATGGTTAGTGACCCTGACTGCTAAGCCGGAGGTCGTGGGTTCGATTCCCACCCAGGACAAATCTTTGTGTGGTGAGCACGATCAGTTTGTTCTGTCTTGGTGTTATTTATCTATATGGTATTTAGAAATATATAAGAGTGTTTATCAGTTGTCTGGGTACAGGCTCTGCCTAGTTTGGGATCAGATGGCCGTGTGTGAGCTGTCCCAGTATACTTATACATACTTATTATAACACGAAAAAATAATTAAGATGCCTATGAATGCACATCAATCATGTTCTACAATAGGCTGTACACGTTGACAGTGAGCATTCAACAGCATACACTATCAAAAACAAGCTTCAAAGCTCCACAGATAAATTCGGGAAATAATAAAAGTTCCGAAAAACAAATTAATCTCCAGCGATCTGTGGCAGACTATTATTCTAATTAACTAGCGTTATAATGAATTACCGACAAAAAAACCCAAAACATACCGAAAAGAAAAATTATATTGAACAAACAAATAAGAGCACGTTAAAATTACATATCTCCTAAAATAAAATTGAACTTCCAAATACAAAACTAAACTTCTGAATAAAATACTGAACCTCCGACAAAATTACTAAGTTACCGACAACAGAGCTTTAGTCAAAATATTCACATTTTTACGACTTGCATGAACTATTTTAATTTCTATTGTTGGATATAATATATATTTTTTACCTCTCAGTATTTATGAAAATACCTAAACTGTTCGGCCCGCGCGATCGATTCGATCGATTTCCATGCTCTCAATTTCCTGAATTATTACTAAACTACTCTTGTAAGTAGATTTTTTTATAATTGGAATCTCGAAAACGGTTGAAACGATTTTTATGAAATTTGGTATACCCACAGGGGTTTTCGGGTCGATATATTATTGTCCTACTTGCCCATTGCAGATAGGTTTAAGTGTCAAATTCGACTCAGTAGGTTAGGTTAGGTTAGAACTGCGACCCCCCCGCACGAGCCGAGCGAGCGAAGCGAGCTTGCGCGGCAGCGGCCGGCGAGTGCCAGAAGCGACTCGCTATGTTTTTACTTTTCCATTACAGATAGGTTAGGGGGTTTACAATCATTCATCTTTACTTCAACTATTTGGATTTATACCATAAAAAGGTATTATTACAAGTACATTTTAATATTTTTTATTAGTTTCTGTATAACATCTCTGAATAGTATTTTCATTATAACGTTGTAGTTAAATTAGCACCACAGTCTATGAAATGTGAAAGGTAATTTATGAATTAATAGTAGGCAAGTAAAGATAAAACAGCCAAAACATAATTTTCAGTAGAACGTAATTTAAGCTGGTAGAAAAGTATTATAGCAATAAACAGTTATGTTTATTTTTCGAAGATTTTAGTATCTGATTCGGTCGTTTCGTCATTTTTATTCGGATAAAAGTAGTCGGAAAGTAAGTATTTTAGGCAGTAAGAATTCTTATTTTTTTGTCGGAGCTTTTATTACTACCCGATAAATTCATATACAAATCAAAGTTCCAGTATTTCAGCACCGTTACTTCGGATGAACTGAAACTGCACAACGGAGGTGCATACCAACATTTATATGTTCGACGCATTGACAGCACAATACAAATAATATTCATACGGCTGCACACATTCTGTTTGCTATGAATGTGTGCAATGTTCGTGAAGTTTATGCGATAAAGTTACGTTTTGTGGACTGGATGTTTGATAGATTCTGAGAGCGAATTTTTTTAATTTTTAAGAGATTTTGTAGGACGAGTTTCTTTTAAGAATATGTATCGGAAACAAAGCAATAGTTATCGTAGGTATGGATGATATATTAATATTAAATACTAGCTGCACTTCGCGGTGCTACCCGCCTTTTATCAGATAACTATAACTACAGCAACAGATAAGATAACTATTTTTAATCTGAAAAAATATTTCCAGAATAAAAAAAGCCTGTGTTAATCCAGGGTGCCAGCCTCCATAACAAATTTTATCAAAATTGGTATAGCCGTTTCGGCGTGAAGAGGTAACAAACATACACATATAACTCACATACAACACTCCTCCATATGAGGTCGGTTAGCAAAAGGAGTATTGCAAAATCCTGAAAATTACAAACTAATAATTTAGATCACGCCATTAGGCTATAAGCCATCATTATTATTACATAAGAAAAGCATCTCATAAACCTCAGCTTTAATGAATTTTAAATGTAAAAAATTGCAATGTGCTAAATTTCTAAGGTCTACTCGTAAAGTGTCCCCCTTATAATCCTTTATTTAGAGTTCATGAAACTAAGACGAGCAGTTTCCGAGATGACATAATAAAATACTTATTATATTATTAAACGACTGGTAGAGCTACCTTGTTTGCGTTACAAGTGGCAGAGGAAGGATTCCTAAGTACACTCTATAAACCTACTTATCATTGTATACATAATAAAAATTCAATCATCTTCATTCCCTAAGTACACAAAACAAAAACCCAATACCAAACCTTCAATTTTGTAAATCATTTTGAAAATAGTCAGAATTTCTCACGTTACGAGCAAAACGATATCACACTAGACGTATTCTCTTTCAAAACAAAATTCCATGAAAACATTTAGTAGAAATATTCTATCGTATATTTTGTACAATTGAATACGAGGTACAGTCAACAGCAAAAGCAGATGATGAATTGAATTTATTACTTTTGAAGACTACTGATCACGAACACATGGCAACTGTACTATTTGTAAACGTTTGGTATAATTAACAATCGCATACTTTTGAATCAATTCGACGCCACACAGTTCTGACGCGAACTCCGTTAATAGTATTATATTTCTGATTTTGATCATCTACTTTTGCTGTTGACTGTACAACCCGAGAAACGGATCCAACCCACCCATGCTTCACGAATAAAGCTATTCCATATACCTAGATGCGAGAAAACAAACAACAGTGTGTAGATTTTACAAATCGTATTTGTATTAAAATCTGTGGGTACAGGTTAATAGTGGAAACACAAATACTGTTTTATGTACAAATAGTATTCTCTTTCTTAATATATTCTTTTTCTTCCTTTGATATTGCCAAAAGTTTGAACTTTTAGATTATGTTTTCTATGAGAGTATTAGTTAGTGCAAATTCTCTAGTAGATCTTAAGCATTATAACTTAAGATTTGTTAAAGTTTATTGGTATCCAAAAGGCTGTGACGTTGTAATTTTGGATTTGACCAGGTTTTGAAATAAAACGACTTTTAAACGGATTCTATCGCGGTTTAAAGATCGAAGTTCAAAGATCGTTCGGATTTTGTAGGAAGAGGTTCTTTTAAGAATATGTATCGGAAACAAAGCAATAGTTATCGTAGGTATGGATGATATATTAATATTAAATACTAGCTGCACTTCGCGGTGCTACCCGCCTTTTATCAGATAACTATAACTACAGCAACAGATAAGATAACTATTTTTATTCTGAAAAAATATTTTCAGAATAAAAAAAGCCTGTGTTAATCCAGGGTGCCAGCCTCCATAACAAATTTTATCAAAATTGGTATAGCCGTTTCGCTGTGAAGAGGTAACAAACATACACACATAACTCACATACAACACTCCTCCATATGAGGTCGGTTAGAAAAAGGAGTATTGCAAAATCCTGAAAATTACAAACTAATAATTATTTAAGGATTCAACGGTTTACTCACGCGCATTCTCGGGAACGCCCGACTAGTTTCAGACTCAATAGGAGTCCTTAATCATGACCTGACGCGGCGGCGGCGGTGTCGCGAGTCGAACTGATGTCGGTGGCACCACACCGTGCTGCGTAGCGGCGCGCTCGCGCGGAGAGCGGCGGTGGCGCCAGCGTCGCAGATGTAGGCACGGGGGTAGGTGCCGCTGTCGTCGTCTGCGCTCCCGTAGCTGTGGTTGAGTCGGTGCATACCATGCTGACTGTGTCGTACTCCAGACTCGGCTTTGTCATATAAGAAGACCTCTTTAGTGCCGGTTTCCATGCCGCCGACAATGCCCAACCACCATCTCTGTTGAAATTAGGGTGACGGCTGATTTCGATAGCCTCACGTACTTTTCGCGGCACGAAATATTTTTCCCTCGCTAGTACGGAGGCTTTAATATCAAACCGTATGTAATGTGCCGACCCTTCATTGCAGATGTGTTCTGCCACTGCCGACTTATCCGTGTCCAAGTTCTTCATACTTCTTATATGTTCATGGACGAGACTCGTAGACGTCCAGCGGATGTAGAGCACTTCTTATATGACAAAGCCGAGTCTGGAGTACGACACAGTCAGCATGGTATGCACCGAATCAACCACAGCTACGGGAGCGCAGACGACGATAGCGACGACAGCGGCACCTACCCCCGTGCCTACATCTGCGACGCTGGCGCCACCGCCGCTCTCCGCGCGAGCGCGCCGCTACGCAGCACGGTGTGGTGCCACCGACATCAGTTCGACTCGCGACACCGCCGCCGCCGCGTCAGCTCATGATTAAGGACTCCTATTGAGTCTGAAACTAGTCGGGCGTTCCCGAGAATGCGCGTGAGTAAACCGTTGAATCCTTAAATAATTATGAATTCGTCTCACGGAAGTTATTATAATAATACAAACTAATAATTTAGATCACGCCATTAGTCTATAAGCCATCATTATTATTACATAAGAAAAGCATCTCATAAACCTCAGCTTTAATGAATTTTAAATGCGATGCAAATTGCAATGACCCCTCGTGCTAAATTTCTAAGGTCTACTCGTAAAGTGTCCCCCTTATAATCCTTTATTTAGAGTTCATGAAACTAAGACGAGCAGTTTCCGAGATGACATAATAAAATACTTATTATATTATTAAACGACTGGTAGAGCTACCTTGTTTGCGTTACAAGTTGCAGAGGAAGAATTCCTAAGTACACTCTATAAACCTACTTATCATTGTACACAATAAAATTTCAATCATCTTCATTCCCTAAAAGTTTTATTTTACAACACAAAACAAAAAGCCAAAACCAAACCTTCAATTTTGTAAATCATTTTGTAATAGTCATAATTTCTCACGTTACGAGCAAAACGATATCACACTAGACGTATTCTCTTTCAAAACAAAATTCCATGAAAACATTTAGTAGAAATATTCTATCGTATATTTTGTACAATTGAATACGAGGTACAGTCAACAGCAAAAGTAGATGATGAATTGAATTTATAACTTTTGAAGACATACTGATCACGAACACATGGCATCTGTACTATTTGTAAACGTTTGGTATAATTAACAATCGCATACTTTTGAATCAATTCGACGCCACACAGTTCTGACGCGAACTCAGTTAATAGTATTAAATTTCTGATTTTGATCATCTACTTTTGCTGTTGACTGTACAACCCGAGAAACAGATCCAACCCACCACCACATGCTTCACGAATAAAGCTATTCCATGTAATACCTAGATGCGAGAAAACAAACAACAGTGTGTAGATTTTACAAATCGTATTTGTATTAAAATCTGTGGGTACAGGTGAAATAGTGAAAACACAAATACTGTTTTATGTACAAATAGTATTCTCTTTCTTAATATATTCTTTTTCTTCCTTTGATATTGCCAAAAAGTTTGAACTTCTAGAAATGTTTTCTATGAGTGTTAGTTAGTGCAAATTCTCTACTAGATCTTAAGCATTATAACTTAAGATTTGCTAAAGTTTATTGGTATCTAAAAGACTGTGACGTATTCATTTTGGAATTTGACCAGGATTTGAAATAAAACGACTTTTTAAACGGATTCTATCGCGGTTTAGCTTGATTTTAGAACCCAACGTTTCAACACTCAAATTTATTTAAAACATTCGCTGAAATCTTAAAAAACAATAGTGAACTATACTCCATTTATTATAGCATTAGAAAAAAGAGGCTCGCAGAAGCAGGAATTGAAAACATTTTATTTCAAAGAAATTGTTTAAAGTACTTAAATAAACGAAATAAAACTTTTTTTTTTAAATTACGCTTTATTTATAACAATATCTTCATCACACATTACAAACTTACACCAAAACAATGAATGAGACAACCAATCATGTCATGATGACTTAGATTTAATTAAGATTAAAATAAATGTAATTTTTGGAACATTATTTTAATTAAAATAACAACTTACAACACACTATAGTGAAACTTCTTCGTCTTCATCATAGGATTTAGTCATAATAAAATAATAAATATGTAATAAATAAACAAATAATGGTAGGATAATAGTAAAACTAAAAACGTTCCAGTATTGTTCATCACTGCTTCTTTTAGCTTTTTAGCATTGACACTGTCATTTTAGATTGGAATGAAATATTATAAATAAATGAAAGCCACATAATTTGTTATGAAAAATGGTTAACATGATTACAAATAAGTGTGACAGCTGGTATGTAAATAGATTTTAATTTATAGGCGTCAATCGTAACTGTAACAAGTTTATTGTACTTTTGCAACAAAGTGTACATTATAAATAACCTTTTTTAACTTCTGTCTAATGCTATTTTAAATGGAGTATAGGTTATATACTATTCACAATCCATAAGTTCACAGATACCTGCCTTAGGTTGGCATTATGTAAAACTTTCATTAAGCAAACATATACATTGTAATAACAACTTTATATTATTATGGATAAGTATTACAATTGGTTGCACGCTGCCAATATCAAAAGTGTCAGTTTGATATTAAAAAACAGAACGATCAAACTAGAAATGACACAAAAATTTTAAAATAATTCACAACCGTAAACCGTACATAACTTTCTTTAACAGCATTACGAAACGTATCTTACATAATACATTACGTTGCCATGGAAACGGAACACATCCAGTTAAAATCTTTTCGCGAAGATGTAAGGACTCTCATGTTTCCACCAGGATGCATACTCTTAAATGGTGGTATAGTAAATGCTGAATTTCGAGGCTTTATTCATACTTGCACGAGGATGCAGCTTTTTAAACGAAATTAAGATATCTTGTATGTCTTTTCGGTTTCTTAGAAGAATTTCAAAATGGTTGCTGTTTTATAACCACACTTTATTAAGGCCATGTAAGAACATATAATTAAATATTCATACCATAATTATGTCTTATGTCATTACGTATTTATAAACTAGACATCCACCACTCTTCTACCTTTGTTAACAATTCTTATAAAGGAATAAAAACGTTGGAAAAAAATCTACGATAAACTCCGATATCAGATATGTATTTTAATTTCTCTAATCACCGCTAATGAGACACAATTGATTTTCTATTGTAATGCGGCGACCGGTCGCCGCTCGGGGACGAATAGGTTAATAAAATTATTACTTAAAAAGTGTTAGGGGACAATTTTATTTTCTGTCACCTTTTGAAACGAAAATACCTAATAAAATATATACTTAAACTTTTATTATTATTATTTCAATTCTTTTTTTTTTCATTCTGTGTCGTCAATCGTCGCTTTTTTTTTGCCTCTACATTTTCAGAACTGTGTGCGTGTTTAAAAATAACGGATGCGAAAAGGCAAATAAACCGTACCGACTACTGATTTCGTTTTATTCCTCTATTTGCCTTTCCTGTCGGATGGCACGAGCAACACAATTTCCAGCCAGTATTTTTTTTAAATACCGGCGACGGTTAATGGTAAAAATTAAATAACGATTATCTTGGTTTTTCAAAATCTTTTGAGCATTTTGGATATTTTAGCTATTGTTACTACAAGAACCTGTTTAATGCTGGTAGCAAAAGTAGATGAGATTTTTGAACTCTCATTGGCAGTCCTATTACAATAAAATCTACTTAATTATAAAACAAAGACGGGTTTGTTACAATGCTTATAAGTCGAGAATGGGTAGACCGATTTTCATGATCCTTAATTTATTGGATTCGTTTCCGTTCCGAATAGCAAGATAAATATTAAAGCAATATAAAAAAATATTTTTACCAACACGGGGACAATTTACGCGGGTGAAGGCCTGGGGCACAGCCAGTATTTATATAAAGCATAGTTGCAACAGTTTTATGCCGCCAATATATTAAAAAACATCGAAGCAAACAGTAAAAATGCACATTTATATAATATAAATATATTTATATCAAATACTCATTTTAAAAATGAAGAAACAGCAAAAATAAAAAATTACAATAAAAAAAACCTAAGGCTGACGCATCCGTACCAAAGTAACGAGAAAAAATAAGACGAAAAAAAGGTTAAATACTATTAAAATGGCTACATTATGGCGAAGAAAAATATCAACGTCCGGAAAGTAATGATTTCGGAACGAAACATTCTTCCGGTTGACATAAACGCGAAAAAATAGCTTTTATCGGCTAACTGTGTTGAGACTTTTAATGTCAAAGGAAACTATATAATACGATGATGAAAAATAAGTTTAGCTTTGAGAAGAGCGCAAATTTTAACAGGCTTGCTTCAAGTTTTATATGTTAACTAGCTGTGGTTTGCGGTTTCGTCTGCGTTGGTTCCGCTCCCGTAAAACATGTGATCTACATTATTCTGTGATTAATTTTTGCCTAGATTTATCAATATCATTGCGTTCTGGAGACGTAAAATTCACTATATAGTTTGTATTAATGTTAAATAGTATTATAATTACCTTTTATAATATAATTTATATTGTTGTGCCCAACAGGGTCCATAATTGTTCCTAACGTTAGCTTTAAGCATACCTCCACCTCTGTACA
This sequence comes from Plusia festucae, assembly GCA_950381575.1. Lineage (NCBI taxonomy): Eukaryota > Metazoa > Arthropoda > Insecta > Lepidoptera > Noctuidae > Plusia > Plusia festucae. The sequence continues at coordinate 13,088,008 of OX494434.1, forward strand.
TTATGAAAAGACAATAAAGAATTGAGTATTAAGTATTGAATGTCAGTTACAGCCAAAATTAACTAAAAAATACCTAAACATTAAATTTAAAAATGGTAGGTATCTCTTTTCTTTTTCTATTGCAATTATTACCAGTTCTATTTTAATCTAAGAAGTTCTTAATGGCTTTTTGATTTCTAATAGACGTCATGCTAGAAACTAAAATCCATTTGAATTTCGAACTAGCGTCGTCGAATACTATTCCTTGTGAGCCATAAATCAGCTGTTTTCTTATTCGTTCCAATGCTAAGTACGGTAATAAATAAGGCAACATTTGGCGTTTAAAATGTTACCAGCATACAATACTCCATTGAATGGTAGAAAAACGGTACGATTACGTACTCTGTACTGAGATACCCTGTGTTCGCGACGGTGACTTATGGCTCTTACAAACAGCTTTATTTCAAATCCGGACTTTATAAAATATCACTTTCTGAAATTAGAAAAAAATCCTTTGAAAGGGGCTTTATACGAGAATTTCCCGTGTAGGTGTTGACAAATTAAAAAAGGTTTATATTTTCGCGGTGTAACTTTGAGAAGAATATTTTTATGTTCGCTTTTAATAAAGTAGGTACTTACTTCACATTGTAAAGGATTTTATAAATTGTGGCGTAGTTTTATAATATTCTGGTGAGTTTTTTTTATCTTTTTCTTTAAGTACCGTCTCTTACGTTTATATTGGCTGTCCCAATGCAAATTAAGTTCCTATCACGATTAATTTAACTATCCAAGCCAATATAAAAAAAACGCAAAACTAATTTAAAAAAATACAATTACAAAAATATTTTAATTAAAAGCTAATTAAAAAAATAACATAAATTACTTTACAATTAATTGCTACAAGCTTTTCGTTAACCCTCAAATTGCTACGCTAATAACGAGGAGCATTTCGACAAGCCGGGTAATTATAGTCACGGTACATAACCGGCTGGCAGGTTAACCGGCGGATAAGCAGAGCTGTACGTTCATTAGCAGTCGATTGTTTAAATAAACACCATTTGAATACATACGAGTATTGTGTTGCAGTTTAGGTTTGAAATTAGGATAATTACATATTATCTGATCTATTGATTTCGACGTATAATGAAACAATGGCTTTTATATTTTTGTGAGTATATCTATATCTATATATATAAAACTCTTCCGTTACTGACTGACTGACTGACTGACTGACAGACAACGCACAGCCGAAACTACTGATCGTAAAGAGCTGAAATTTGGCATGTGTGTTTGTTGGAAGGAGTAGGCTACCACTAAGAGAGGATTTTTGGAAATTCCCCCCCAAAGGGGAGAAAAGGGTGGTAAATGACAGACAACGCACAGCCGAAACTACTGATCGTAAAGAGCTGAAATTTGGCATGTGTGTTTGTTGGGAGGAGTAGGCTACCACTAAGAGAGGATTTTTGGAAATTCCCCCCCAAAGGGGAGAAAAGGGTGGTAAATTGAAAGTCATTAGTCCACGCGGACAAAGTCGCGAGCAAAAGCTAGTATGTGTATATAGTTAAATGAATACTGACAAAATAAATTTTAAGAAAGTTTTACATAAAATGTTAAAATATTATTTTATCATCACACATCAAATGCATATAATACTACTTACTTTTAAAGTTTTTAAGCTCAAAACCTCAAAGAAATACAAAAATTGAAAGTGTTTCCTTATTGTATCCATCTAATACCGCAGCAGTTACAAAATAAACAGAACATTCTTGCCACAAATAAAAACAATAAATAGCACTGGCTAGAAATACCACCAAATCCCTAATTTCAAATAACCCCGCGACATAAGTAAACAAATGTGAACCGAACGTGTTATTGTTGCTTCAATTTGTAAATCTGGCGAATGGTAATGAGATAGCTGTCGATCTGAATTCTGACGATATTTGTAACCATAATCCTACGAGGATTATGTGAAATAAATGCCCGTTTAGACGACACCATATCTACCCTTCCAACCATAAATGGAAAACGAGTCGGAATTCTTTTGTATAACAAAATGTTTACAGTAGTTGCTTACATGAATATTTTCACGCTTACTATTCGCTAGATAATGGAATATTTTCTGTGTTTTTATTACAGAATATATATGTAATGACGTGGTAATTACCATTGCAAATCCACGATTTAATTTTTTGACTTGATGTTATAATTAAAAAAATATTAAAATAACCTTAAAAGATAAATGAAATGTGGCTATGGCTTCGGGCTTGAGAGCATGTGGTAGCCAGTTCGAATCTCACCCATGCACTACCAACTTGTACCCACTCGCAACACAAGCATTTAGCTTAGTACGAGATGTTAACAAAAAATAGTAATGTGTGACCGAAATTGCTAATAAGCTTAAAAATATATATTTATATTTTTATAGATATATATAATATTATAATAAATATATCTATTTCCATTTGAAGCTTTCGCTGTATATTTCCCCAAAATATTAAAATAAAGCCTAAAAGCATTTACAATATTAATATAATTAATTAAACTGACTTCCTACCTTATTACGTACATGTTATCTATTTTTCCTATCTTATCCTAACCGAAAGACTCCCTCAAGACCGGTTTTAATTACGACGGGGCTTATGATTTCACGGCCTCAAAATCGCGGTTCCAATGAACCGAGTTTAAATATTTAACGAGTTTAAAGACTGGATCATCCGCAACAGAAACTGACCGCGAGAGGTCGCCACAATATTATGTATGCATGTAGGCTGGATTAGGGCGGCCTGTATTGCATATTTAAGGTACAGTGCTATTTTTAAACGGATTTTAAGGGAGGGTACACGCTTGTGAATATTTAATTACGTTTAAATGAATGAAGATTTTTTTTGTATTTTAATTTTATATTAATGGCGAATATTATTAACCTTGTTAAAGTTTCTATATGGCTAATTGGAAAAACTGAAAAGTGATATATTTTATTCATTTTAGAAGAAAAGTTTGCTTTGTCTTTGAAAAGAAAATCTTCTATAGAATCAGTTTAAATTATAATATTTCGGTAACACCCAGTATTTAGATATTTACTACACTTAAACGTAAAAAAACTAAAAACTTCAACTAAAACCAATCGACTTGTCAACGTCTACAAACCACAATAAAAATTCAACACTCAAAGCACTTAAAAAAAAACATAACCATTATTTTTTACAACCGAACATGCAACGACATTCTCATCGTTTAAATATGGTATAAAAAGGTATCATAACTCTTATATTCTAATGTTAGCATGGCGCTTAGCCAAATCTCCGTACAAGGGAATATTTCAGTCCTTTATTATAACGATGGCACTTAGTACTGTCGCCTCCACGCCCAGTAATTTCTTCGTATGTCTGAAGTTCGCGCGTGACAGCGACATGACGGAAAGTTTTATATTTATGATGTAAAATGATACGTCACGCGATGTGTGAGTTAAACTGTTTTTGAAGGGTTGATAAGAATTTATGCTGCCAGTATCTTTTCTTTTTGTTAGTAACTATGTCTGTTGTTCTACTTAGAAATTAAGTTGAATGGATTGTTTCTTTGCAGTATGTTTATATACAATGGTTAAATATGCTAGATTCAAAACCCATTTTTTAATCAATTGTTTGTCTATTAAATGGTCAAGTAAGTTGGAAAGTTAATTAATTAATCATTTGTTAGAATAAAAATTATAATAAGTTATACCGAAGTTTGAAACCATTAGTTAGCATATTTGAGTTAACTAGGGATAAAAAAACTGGTCCTAAGTCATTACAAAGTCTGTCACAAATTCACTTACTTTTAGTGGATCTCAATGTTTTATATAAACATTCTTTAGAGTCGATCCTAAGGTAATGAGCAAATGTTTACATAGTAGGCAGGTAAGGTAAGGTACTAATCATTTACAGGTTTATCTCGTCCTTTAAAGCTAGCGCTAACTATGTACCGGAGCATGATAATCAGATCAAGGAATGTACTTAAAATGGAAAATGAATTTAAAACGACTACGTATTAATAAATTACTGAAAATTTTTCATCATATTGCCATTGTAAGAAAAACGGTTACTTGCAGGAAAATAATCACTTACCCACTATTTAAATTTACTTAAGATATGGAACTAACAGTATAAAGAACATTTTACGAATATTTATCGAAAGTAAATAAACGACCCATAGTTTTAATCAGCACACTTTTAATGTTTTTTTATTAAAATTCATGAAACTTAAATGTATCGTGAATATAATTATAACCAGCGTTCAACGCTTAAACAACTAGGTCCATTTATTCTTCGATAAAAACTCTAAAACTTTAAAAAAGTCGAAAATAAATTCCAACTTACACTATGGTTCTGTGTTCTGTACATAAAACAAAACCTTATTTAACATATTTGCTCTACACATGCAAAATAATATAAGCGAGTTTTCTCAATTTTCCGAAAAGACGTTGATAGATCGATCGCATACTGAAAACGTCTGGTGCACCGTACTAGAGCGCAGATTGGTGAGCTGTTTAGCTGGCGATGCATTACAAAACTGTTTTATGGATGAAATAGATTTGAGATGCTGGGAAATAGTCTTATCGTTAGGTATTGTCCTTGCTTATAATAATATCTGCTATTTTTTAAAGACAGGCTTTAATAAGAATTTTGTGATGTACGTTATAGTTACTATTTTCGGAACTCCTTTTTTTTCGACGATGGTGTTTGAATGTTATCATATTAATAATTTAAAACATTTAATTGATTATAAAGCTCAAAATGAATTCGCATTAATCTGACTTAAAGCAAATAAACTTTAACCGTAATAAATATTGTGGATACATTTGAGACTTCAAACGATAAATGTCGGAATAGGATATTAATATGTCATTGAACCTACTTCTTGTCATATGTGCATCGCCCTATGGTTCTGATAGAGAATGCCTCAGGCATTAAGTCCGCCATTATAAATTGTATATGTGTATATAGTATAATAAATAAAATTAAACGACCTTTAAGAGAAGTAAACAGCTAAAACACTTTAAGTCACATCATTCAACCATGTAACAATGCCGCACTTATTAGAGTGCCCTAAGTGTCCGTACACCAAAGATTTAAATTTTTCCAATGACGTCGCAGTTAATGTGGCCAACTACTAGCGCATCAAATTTGAATTTTCATACTTTTTTGAAAATTGAAAGTACATTCGTCTCTAAAAGAAGAAAACTCCACGTAACCAAAAATACAAATTTATTTTTAACTTTTCACATGTATTGTTCACTTCGTACATAGCAGCGACAGAGAAACGAAATGTGACCGTCTGTGTCGCAGGTTTTGTTTCTTATTTTATAGGATACTCCATATTGCACGTTGCAACCTGTTCTGTACAGTGTACATCTGGTAGTTCGAATCCATTGTGACGTGTTGTTTGTTGCTGGGACGATATTTATTCATCGGCAGGATCACGTTACTATGGGTGATTTTTCTTTAAACATATCGACACCTTGTGACGCTTATCTGTATCATTTTCCTTGAGTGAGGTCGTTTGTCCACCACCGCCATCACTGGGACAGGCGACCATAGTAAATGTATGTGTCGCTACCTCGTTGTATCATCTCATTTCCGTTGAGTCCCCAGTGGACAAACGGCGTAAGTCTTAACTATTTGCTTTCAACCTTTCTGAACATCTTCCGATATTTTTACCCTTATTAAGAATTGATACTATTATGAAGTGAAAACCGTACGCATTGATCGTGGTACTACGAATGAATTAAAAACCGTACAAACTGGCCCATGGGTAATAAAGGTTAAGTCGCGCTTGCCACACTTGGTCTGTGGATGGGTGACCATTTACAAATATACTGAGATCCCTCCGTTCCTCCGAAAGCCCGTTAAGCCATTGGTCTCGACTGCCATACAGTAATATTTTACTGCGGGATATTGAGTTACCCAGGAAAATGGGTTGTGGAGGTCAGACGGGCAATTCTTGGCTCCTTGTAAAATACGGTATTCAGTTGAGCTAGGCAGATGATGATGATAATTTGACCTTTATTTATTCGTTGAAACCTTCAAAAGTAATCTGCTTTATTTACCTACGACACATAAAATGTGCGGCTGGAGCAGACTGTTACTGCTTTTACGCGTAAGCTGATATATGTATAAATTAACTCTCACAAATTCTTTGACAACTTAACAAAATAGTATTTAATTCAAAACAATCCGATCTAATCCTTAGTGCATCTAACACGATGAACAAGCCTCTACAGTTAATTATTGAGCAATTGTGCAATCAATTGGCGCTACCACCCGACTAAACAGCATGATTTTAGTGTTAATTGGAACTAAACCAATTAATAATCACCAGAGCTTTGTATTTGGTCTAGTTCTGTGTAGGAATATACGTCCAGGCATTAATTATTGCATGTCGTTTAGAGCGATTCATTTCTTTTACTTTCTTAACTTCTTAGGCCTGAGCCTATGAAGTCTTCCTTAAGTCTTCCTGTGCCCATGACATCTGCAAAGGCGTCGAAACGTCGGGACTAAAATAACCTTACCATACCGCGATAGAATCCGTTTAAAAGTAGTTTTATTTCGATGTCTTACATTCGCGTAAACCTCAGAAAACAATATATGTGTCAAATTCTGTTCAAATACAATTAACAGTTTTAAAATGAAAAGGACTGCAGACTTATCATTATAAAGGAATTAGAATCTAAATGACTATAGAATCCATTTCTACTTCTTAAAGTCCCAATCCAGCAATTGAAGATCAGCAAACCATCTGCTGGATTCTATCTCTGTTATACAAGGCGGGACAGTTCAGATGCACTCGCGATCCCCGTTTACTCCTGGATGTTGCAGAGTGAAAAATAAGAGATACACGATAATAGCAATATACTTACCTAATAATATTTCGGGACACCTCACACGCGGTCATCTGATTTGAAACTAGACAGAGCCGGTACTGTGATAACCAGAAACCTGATAATTTATAAGTGATAATTATTTATAAATACATACATAATATAGCTCAATTACACTCAGGCACGGAAAAAATATCATGCTCATCACACAAAGGTTTGTCCTGGGTGCGAATCGAAACCACGACCTCCGCTTTCGCAGTCAGTCACTAACCACTAAACCAACAGGCCAGTCTAATATTGCAGCATTATAATTAAGTCTTCATTTACAATTTCCACTACAATTAATGAGGTGATGTTATCCGAACGTTTAATGATGAAACAAACGCCGGCTGCGGCGTACAACCGCGAACTTTGTTATGTTAGTGCAAACATTTAGTTTACTGTTACTGTTTCACCAAACTGTACATTGCAGTTGGTACAACTTTCTAAACAAATGTGGTTGTTACCTGAGAATCATGTACTCGCGGATATCCAAATCGAGCCATCTAAAATGTTCGTCTAATTTTTTTAGACCGTTTTATTTTTTCATAATTAATATAATATGGCCGACGAATCTTGGTGAGCCCGAAAAATGTTTCAAGACAGTTTGCGAGAGATGCAAGTACGCATAAACGGTGGGTGAAGAAGAGACGACATTATCTTGTATCGTTTTTTTGGTTCGCCAAGATACAGCGGCCATAGTGTACACTGAGAATTTTGTATACAAAATAAAGAATAAAGCAACAAAATCTCTAAAAAATAGGTACCTGGTATAGGTATTCATTGTAGGTAAATACTGCGATTAAAAGTTTGCTAATAGAAAATGTAATTTGCACAAAAATGATGGTTTTCTATAAGTGTTAGGTAGTCTATTATTGGTACCTTAAAAACTAGGATTTCTTATAAATTTTCTTGTAGTTATAACTTCTATTATCATGTATTTATATCTATATTTTATAAACGTAAGATAAAAGCGTATGGTGCGTGCGTAATAAAGCCTATCATGTATTACTTTACGCTTCGATATTTTTGTCCTTACCATGTCACATCTCCTTGACGGTGAAAGGCCTCAAAATATATTTTTCTTTGACCTCTTTCTACGACATTCCTATAACGGTATGGACATCATTTTTAAAACTTAATCGGCAGACCACATTGCTTCTGCTGATATTTATTTTGAGAAGCCGAAATTTTACGTATCATAATAAATGATTGTATCTTATGAAGACAATCAGATTTATTTGCAATAATTATAATAATAAAGCATATTAGAAATTTAACAGGATTTTGAAGTGGTGATTGGTTGTTTTACCACGAAAATGATTGGTTAATAATTTCTTTATTTAAGATTTAAAATCTGCCACAGTTTTAATAGCCGTGTGTGTCGGTCCCATGAGGTGTGCCCAAGAATTTGAGACGCCAACGATTATGGGCTTCGTGACGCCAACAATAAGCGGCGTCGCTCAGCAATGGCCACACGACTATGCTAAGTCATGGCGTCGCGGCGATGTTAGGCTATGGCGTTGCAACGTCGATCAGTAATTCCGTCGTGTTGCCGCGCAGCTATGGCATCGATAGGGTCGAGACGCTGCTCAGTTATAGCGTCCATGGCATCGAGACGCCGCCATTTACTTAACGTCGGGACAACACACCCGCTATTTATAAACATACAAATACAGACGTAGTCACGGTTGGCTATTAAATAAAAATGTAACTTAATTAAACTTTTGGTAATGTCTCGTAGGTAGGGTTAATGTTTGACTCGTTCAAATGAAAACCGCGCGAAACTTTTGAGTGAGGTCTGTCTGTTGTGACATGTTGTATGAGTTCTATTATTGTTACAAATAAACTAAACAAACAGGTTAAAATTAATTTTTGATTGTTCATGTATAAATATGTCTGTAATTCTGTGTGTATTAAAAATAAACACAGGCTGTTACCGAAACTGTGTATACTATAAAGTATATGTACAAAAATCCATCTTAAAAATTAAAATATGCTTATTAATAATGTATATCCAATTTTTTTCCTAAATTATTCGCAATTGATAAAATTGCAAACCAGATTGCTGAAGCGACTTTTCTTAACATTTTGCGATCGCGGTAATAATAATTATATTGTCTCTTGTTATTAGGTGACAATAATGTTCATTATTATTTTTGAGTCGAATAATAATTATTGATGTGAAAAATTGCATATCAATATACTATCAACTTATTTGTAGTAAAAATTTTGTAAACCGACTCTATGCCAGACTCTTCATCCCTTTTGAATCCTACTAATATTATAAATGTGAAAGTTTGTGAGAATGGATGTGTGGATGTGTGGATGTTTGTTACTCTTTCACGCAAAAACGACTGGACCGATTTGATTGAAATTTGGTATGCATGTAGCCTTTGACATGGAAAAAAACATAGGCTACCTTTTATCCCGATTCCTTAAGAAGTTCCCGAGGGAAAATTGATAATTGTTTACAAATTCATTTGCCCGCTGTCAAAATGTAAACAACCAAGTAACCATGGCAAAAACTACGTTACTATAACGACCAGATCTGATTGAAGTATGAGTCACTTTTTAGGAAAATTAGCTGTAGTGAAAACAGCTCGGTGGTTGAACGATTGGAAATGAATGTTCTTGCTGCAAGTTCAAATCCAGGTGTGACGGCGCCCTTTTTTTCTTTTATAATCCAGTTTCTTTTACAAGTTCAAATATTTTGATACTCAAAGTTCGAATCTCAGTCGAGCTAACCCTTTTTGTGTCTTTTAGTTAAAAATCATATTTTTAAAACTTTTCGCTGTTGTCTTTTCAATCAAATATCATTTTTGTCCTTAAAAAAAAATGAGGTTGTACGTAGTTTACCTATTGGTCGTTATTGATATTATTATTCTCACGTTTTCTTCTGTTAATCTGTAATATTTCTTGGATAAAAATAATAAAATTAAATTAAATTTACCTTTCTTTTACCCATATCTTTCTTTTGCTGTTTGTGACAAGTGTCCGATGGCAAGCTGAAAAACTATGGGACCAATAAATATACGGTTTACAGCGCCGGCGCCAACTTTTGCTTAGGGCAATTGTTTTTACTTTCTTTACGAAATTATTAGAGACGATTTACTAAAATTCACAGCTTCTTCTGTCAATTAATGGACCAGATTTCTGTTTTTACTCAGCTTTAGCATTAAATGGTACCTTCAAAATTAAATGTATACCAAGTTCCGTCGATGTCGTATGTTCGTATTTCTGTCTGACCTACACAATCCATTTTACTGGGTAATTCGGTATATTTTGGAAGCACGGGTAAAGCAATAGCAATGACCAAAGATCATTTTTGACGGTCGGAACCAACAGTTTTACATACTATCGGATGCGTTGGACATTGAAATAATAAGTATTAGTTTTAGCCTGCCTGTCTCAAACCAATACTTAATTTTTGACCCGACACTGGATTCCAACCTCAACGATACTCTTGCTGGTCACACTCAGTCTCAACCACCAAGTCAACAAGCAGATGTTCCGCACGGATGAGACGCATAATTATTACCTCTAACATTTTGGAAATTTGTCTCTCTGCTGATAATCAATCTAAAACAAGATCGGAGCCTATCCTCAGAGTTAAGAGGCAGATTTGTGCTGGGGGTGTTACAACACACCTAAGCCATATGAGTTTGCATTTTGACAAGACAGTCAGTTGACCCCCGTCCCGGTTGCATGATTCACTACTTCGCTGCTTTCCATTCCCCATCGCTTGCAGATCATGCGTCTTCGTCGTCTTTCATGGATCATGATCCTTTTCGTTAACCGATATGTCATTTTTGGTTACATTTTCCAGTTGTTTTGATTTAACAACAAAACTACTAAATTGATTGATTGAAATCTATACATATGAAACCACCTCGAAGACTTACCTACTCTATAAAAACTATTGAATTAGTCCACAATTATTTTCGGAGATAGACGGAGGGGTAGAGGGCGAATTTAAGAATAACAGTCGACTCCAGTAGCCGTGCGCCACGCCGCTACGAAGTCTCAATACCGCTCAACTATAGCGTCACGACGCTTCAGCTATAGCGTAGCGACGCGGCTCTTCTATGGTGCTATGACGCCTTTTAGCTATAGCGTAGTGACGCCACTCAATTGTAGCGTTGCGACGCCTCGCAATTGTAGCGTTTTGAACGCCTCCCAGCTATGGTGTTGTAACGCCGCTCTAATATGGCTACACGACGCCTCCCATCTATGGCGTCGCGACGCCTATCAACTAAAGCGTCGTGACCACTCAGCTATAGAGTAACGACGCCCGTTAGCTTTGGTGTCGCGATTCCGTTGTAATGTGGCGTCGCGGCGCCTTTCTACAATAGCGTTGCGACGCTACTCTGTTATGGTGTCGAGACACTTCTCAGCTATACCCGCCTATAACATGTATTGCATTTATATGGGCATAGGCCTCCACCCATATAAAAACGAAACGAGTATTGATCACCATGCTAACTCAATGCGGGCTGGCAATTATTTCAGATCTTATTTTTTTGGTTTTCCTTCACCGTTTGTCAATAGTGTCTTACAATAATTTAGAAAGTACACGTGACTTTGAAAAGGTCACATTGGTACTTGCCCGGGTTTGAACCCCTGTTCATACGAATCCGGTCATTTAACCGCTAGGGCACCACGGCCACTTTAGTTATTTCACTTTCAGTTATTGACGGCAATAAATACACTTTTCAACGCGAACAACGTCGCGGGTACAGCTAGTAAATCTATATTTGGAACCGGCGACCACGTGATCGCAAGTCTGACATCCTATCAATAGGCTACAGTTTAATTAACTGGCTTTAATTTCACTGGCCTGATGGTCTTGTGGTTAGTTACCCAGACTGCTAAACCGGAAGTCGTGGGATTGATACCCACCCAGAACAAATCTTTGAGTGATGAGCAAGATCATTTGTTCCGTGTCTGGGTGTTATTTATCCTTAATATGTATGTATTTAGACATAATTAAAATTAAAAGTATGTTTATCAGTTGTCTGCTTGCCATAGTACAGGCTCTGCCTAGTTTGGGATCAGGTGGCCGTGTGTGGGTTGTCGAAAGATATTTGAGATATACTTATTTAATGTACGTCACCCTATGTCTTCTCGCCTTGTGTTTTTTTACACGTATAAACTTTGTCTATAAACGAATAAGTACGATTCATACCAACACGTACCCATGTCACGGTAAAATCAACTATTCAATGTATGTCGTTGTTGACCTAATATATAATATTTTAGAAATCAAATAAGTTTCCGGCCACCTCCGTCCTTTGAGCGTCTGACAAGGGTCCCCTGACCTCTTGAACTTATTTTTAATGTATCTTCACCCACAATGGTGCATATTATAGTTTTATAGAATTACATGACAAAGGTATCGAACGAATTTGTATATATATCTACTACAAAATACATGAATAATCAATAAGATGATAATATTGATATAGATTGTATTTATGAACTACGCATATAATCTATTAAAGCACAACAATATATGCATTCAATTAGGAGCATTTAGGCATAATTCTTGCATCTTAACTAATATTATAAATGCAAAAGTAACTCAGTTTGTCTGTGTGTTACACAATCACGCTGAACCTCTGAACCGATTTAAATTAAATTTTGTACATAGACAGACTAGAGCCTGAAAAAGGACATAGGCTACTTTTCCGGCGATAACTAACACGCACGCGGGTGGAATCGCGAGGAACAGCTAGTATTATATAAAACAATGGCGCAGTATTTTTGATCCCGAGTTAACTGAACCAATGGTTAAATATGCTAACTAATGGTTTCAAACTTCCGTAGAACGCGTTTATATCATATTTTTTTATTTTAATGGTTAATTAATTAACTCTCCAACTTATTTGACCATTAGATAGACAAACAATTGATGAAAAAACGCGTTTTGAAACAACCAAGTTAACTCGGAATCTAAAAACTAGGCCAGCTAGGCCAGAGTCCATGCAACAGATTTGAATGAAGTTTTCAGCTATAGATAGAGTGATTCAAGAGAAAGGTTTTGATGTATAAAAGGCATGTTGATTGGGTAAAGAAAACGTAATTCTATTTAGTCCGTCAGTTAGGTAATAAAAAATATTACACCCAAATTTTTTGTTTTATCAAATTACCAAATAATGACTTAGGTAAAACGCATTAAAGTTGGGGAGTGGGGGCTCACTACGTCATGGCTCGGTATAAATTTTACCAAGGCGTGACGTCATGTGAAATTTCAACTCAATTTATCTCCGTAATTTTTTGAACACGTGAAAAATGAAATTTTACATGTCCAATACTTTTCAATAATCTACATGATAGACGAAAAAAAACTTAGTTCACACGCCTATTATAGGCATTAACTACTGTACTACCCATATTAAGCCAGGGTTGTCCGTTAGTTAATTATAAATCGTATTTTTTTTATGAAAACTGTTGTTGATTACCTACTAAGTAATTTTAATTAATACAAAATTAAAATTTCCCAGAATGTCTGGTCTTCTATTTATGATGTTATAAATATTATTATTCCTAAACTCTCAAATAAGCAACGAGTTATTTAACATTGTTATTATATTTGAGTTAAATAACTATTCGAATTTCGGAGAATACCTTTGATAACAGCTTTTTGACTCTGCGGAACGTTTAACTAGGATAATTAGTGAAAAGGTTATTTTAGGAAATGTAGATGGAGAAAGATTAATTATATGTATAGTATATTAATTTCAGGAATTAATTGGCAAAACGACAATGTGTGTATTGTATGTGACAATGTCACTCGTTACAAAATTATTTATGAAGGTATTTTTGAAGTAAAACTACACAGGCTTGAGTTCGGGGATAAACTGCTAATGCATGTCGAGAGCGTTACGAAACTCGCCTGATCACACTTTTCGTCACACTTGGGTTACGAAAAGTGTGATCGGGTGAGTTGTTCGAAGTTGAGAGGGAGATATACTCGTAAGTTAGTGAAGATAGAAAGAGAGAGAGTTACGTTTCGTATATTACTGTAGTGCGAGTTTGGATGGATTGTGTCAGTACGGTTGAAAATATCTTTGTGATATTTGACCAACACATGTATGTAATAAAGCCGATATAATTTTATATTAAACAAGCCGTAACTCGCGGCGCTACCCGCAATTAAAAGATAAATTATTTTTCCGGGATCAAAATCAGCCCATATACTCAGGAATAATTCCAGGGTGTCAGCTACTTCCATCGGTACTGAATTTTATCAAAATTAGTCAAGACGTTTGAACGTGAAGAGGTAAGAAACATACGCACTAACAAACTTTCGCCTTTTAAATATTAGTGCGATATGTTTTTTTTTATATCTTACGCGCGACTCTTTTTGAAACTCGCACCCCTACCATGAACTCACTTTGTTGTAGGGGAACCTAATATTACTAGCGGCTAGTATTTATAGGCTAGTAACTAGCCTATAAATGTTCTACTGATGTGCTCTGGTCACTTCTCTTATAGATAATCTTCTTCTGCCTAGCCTTTTCCCAAGCTATGTTGGGGTTGGCTTCCAATCTTACCGGATTTAGTTGAATACTATATTTTACATGGAGCTACTGCCTATTCCATAGTAAGACTGGTTGTCAGAATTGTAATGACTTAACGACTGTCAAAGGTCGCCGTATTACATTCGGGACCGGCGCGGCATAACGCTGCTTTTCGAGGCACGGAGAGGTCTCGGTATGTTTACTAATGGTCACCCATCAACGAACCAACCGCGGCGAGTACGGCTTAACCTTTAGTATCGGTTAAACTGTACGGCTTCCACTTAGCCACGAGCCCCTCTTCTCTTATAGAGAATAACAAACATTAATCACTACGCTTGCTCATTGCGAGTCAGCGATTGTAGATTCAATTTTCGAACTCCTGGTATCCTCACGATCTCTTCCTTCTCATTATTTTAGCACATTAAAAAATATATTTATTCTGTTCCGAAAAACTTAAGTCAATTATAAATATTACCTAACCTTGTACACTTTTTCTTTAGAAAGAAAAGCTTAGACGAGAGGCATTTTAATTAAATATTCTGGAGTTCTTTTACTTATTACTTATAGCATGATATTACAGAAGGCTTTGTCTGCCTGACATTAATTTTATGAATACATACAACACTTGTACTTGGAAGTCGACTTATAAGGAAAATGTAGTTGTATTATTTGTAAACATGCTTGGGTAGTCATCAAGAAAATTAGATCCTAATATGTTGTAGATTCACATCTGTTTTTGTAAATAACATTTTACTGTTTTATCAAGGTCTACTGTAGAGACGAGTCCTTATAGAAGTAAAAGCTATGTATAAATAAATAAATAAATATCTTGGGACAGCACACACACGGCCATCTGATCCCAAACTAGGCAGAGCCTGTGCTATGGTAACCAGACAACTGATAAACATACTTATATATTTCTAAATACAATACAGAACAAACAGTGATGCTCATCACACAAAGAATTGTCCTGGGTGGGAATCGAACCCACGACCTCCGGCTTAGCAGTCAGGGTCACTAACCACTAGACCAAGAGGCCCGCCAAAGTATATATTTTACAACTACCAATTGTCAAAGAAATATGATTTTTGATGTGGTTTTGACTTAGGAAGCACTGAGTTTTAAAATGACTGCAGTGCCGATACATAAATAATAAATTAATGGACAACATCACATACATTGCTTCAAATCCAAAGTAAGTAGCTAAAGCACTTGTGTTATGCAATCAGAGATAACGAAGGTACCACAAACACTCTAACCCGAGACAATATAGAATAGTGCATTTTTCTACATTGACCCATCCGGGAATCGAGCCCGGGACCTCAGAGCTAACGACACCTTGAAATCAGGTGTGTACGACATTCGACCACGGAGGTCGTCAAAAAAAATACTGCCAAAATTACCTACCATACATTTCTGTTTTTAGGGTTCCGTACCTCAAAAGGTAAAAACGGAACCCTTATAGGATCACTTTGTTGTCCGTCTGTCTGTCTGTCTGTCTGTCTGTCTGTCAAGACCTTTTTTCTCAGGAACGCGTGGAGGTATCAAGCTGAAATTCATACCAAATACTCAAGTCTATGGTCTCTTGGAGCTGTGAAAAAATCAAACTTCTAAGTCAACGCGATCAAAAGATACTCCCGTTTATGCCGCAAATTTTCGACACTCGCAAGGGAATCAAAACCTACAGGGTACTTCCCGTGAACTCAGAATCTTGAAATTTGGTATGAAGCAACGTCTTATAGCAGAGATATAGGAAAAATTGCGAAAAGTATACATTTTTAGTTATATCATATAATAAAAATATTTTTAATAATTTTAAACTTACTACATTTCATTTAGCAATAAAAATACCATAACTTTTACTTATATACCTACAGGTTTGTACGGAACCCTCGGTGCGCGAGTCTGACTCGCACTTGGCCGGTTTTTCTATACCGAAACCCCACGGTATAGAATAGAACCTCCCCTCTCTCCCGTGGGTGTCGTCGTACGACACCGATGACTTAGGACTATAGAAGCAAGGAGAATGGGCAGCAGCGTTCTCCTAAACAGAAAGTAGACTGGGGTCACCAACCTGCTTACCCAGCGTACACCTTAATGAAGGTTTTATTATTGAGCCTATATTTTATCGGCTGTAAATAAAGATCAGATTTATTCCCAGCAATTTTACAGCATTGCGTTTAAAACCTGTGGTTGTTTGAAGCAATCTCGTTTATAGCCGCGCCGTTTTTTATGAGCCAATCCAATAAACATCGAATCGAATTATTTCAGTTTTATTGATTGATTTTGAAGGGTTTCCTGAACATTTTGCGGAAAATATTCATGTTTTATTGCTTATAAACTGGAATTTGAATAAAAGCTTCAGACCTTTATCAGTAATTTTAAACATGAGAAAAAAAACGAAAATTCGGAAGAAAATTATAAGTATCTACAATTAGTTACTTTATTAGAAAATTTACCAATTGGACAAACTCTAAAAACTTTTGTAACTTATAGATACACAATATTGTGACTACAAAAAATATTTAGTTGTTGTACCTTCAGTTTTATCATTTGGCGAAGTCGCACGTGGCCTTCTGATCCCAACTAAACAGAGCCTGTATTACAGCAACCAGACAACTTATCACCATACTTATATTTTACATACATACATGTTATAGATAAATTACATCCAGGCTCAACAAATTGATCATGCTCAACACAAAGATTAAATTTTACCTTAGATGGAAATCCAACCCATGATTGCCGCTTTATCAGGACTACAAATTACTAAACCAACAGTCATTTTTTTTATTTAAATACCTACGTTATGTCCCTCAAACTGCAAAACCACCTTGAGGTACCTTTCATACAATCATAACGACTAATTTTTCTATTTATGCTTTTATAGAATCAAGGTTTATAGATACAATGATATTTATAACCGAACAAAGAGTAGGTTTTCTGTAGATACAACACGCGATGTGCCGTGATAGTATCGCAATAAAAACGAAAGTTCAAATCATTTTTCAGTGATAAATATGAAAGTTACCGTCGATAACTTTAGTATAGGAATTTAGCTTAGACTTGGGCCCTGTTTATTGATCTCGAGTTAACCCAACCAATGGCTTAATAAGCTTACTAATGGTGTCAAAACGCAATTTTTCATAAAGTGTTAATCTATCATAAGTTGGAGAGTTAATAAATTAAACATTTTTTAGAATAAAAAATTATGAATAAACGCATTCTACCGAAGTTTGAAACCATTAGTTAGCATATTTAACCATTGGTTTAGTTAACTCGGGATCAAAAAATTGGGCTTTATTGATTTTCTTTCCGTTATTATTTGAAAGCAGACAACAGATGTTTTAGATTCAAGGTTTTGTAATTTCAAAGTCCGAAATCCGATCCGAAACCGAACCAAAGTTAGGGACGTCGGCATGGCAAGAACGATGCAGAAATGGAGCTGAGTAGGGCTTTGACCAGACGCAGTGATGGCAGGTGCAAGGCAAGACAAAATAACAGTCGAAGATAATACCAGCTTTACTCACGTTGAGTTATCGGAGCAGCGAGATTAGTTTCGAGCCCGATGAGGGCCCGTAATCATGATCTCATGACGCGGCGGTGCCGCGAGACGAACATTCGGCCCTACCCCCCCTAGCCAAGAGACATTTCTACAAGCGATAACGATGTTAGAAATCACTTAAATGAAATTAAATGTATGGAAATGACATTTATTTTCGATAAGTCACGTGACTTAGACTTGTCACTTTCATACATTTAATGTCATTTAAGCGATTTCTATCATCGTTTATTTGATGAAATGTCACTTGGCTAGAGGGCTAGTTGGGCTCGAAATATGTCTTACGAAAATTAAAATAACAGTCATCCGGGAACTAGATGGGTGAATGAAATAGTCAAAGTTTCGGGTTGAATCTGGAAGAGACTGGTACTGTGGATAATAAAGAACTATTTTTTTTTCTTTGTGTCATTATTTTTAGCGTGTCTTATGGTATTTATACAAAAGAAATAGGTAGTGTGACACGCTGGGCTCATTAGATTGGCCCTGGTTTGTGTAGAGACTGTTTTTAGAGTTTGTTAAAAAACACAAACCTAATTTAGTTTATTTAACCAGCCAAGAGGAATTACATTATTACAAACTTATTTTTAACCAAAACGTATAATAAAAATGGAATATATTTTTTAAAAATTATTATACACACGTCAATCTAAATTTATTTATTCATGTTTTCCATTTATAAAATGCAGAAATTCATAGTGCTAGAATTCTAATAAAAAAAAACATACATGTACGGCCTGCGTTGTTGAATTCAAGTAATTTATTCGGTTTTGTCCGCTTCTCGGATAATCAAATTTATTTCGTCAAAATCATCGAACTAAACTTTTTGAAATTTGAATATGGAACAAGATTATCGGCCAGTTTTACACATAAAAACGCTTTGAATTTTTGGACAGCTTTTCAATAAAAGAGAATGAAAATATAAATAGGTTTTGGAATACAGTAGGTTGTTAAAAATTGCACATATCAATTTAAATAAAATGTGTAACTATGAATTGATTTTCATAGAATTTCATAAAATTTCTAAATTTATTAAATTTATGAATGAAATCAAAAAGATTTTTTTAACTTGGGTAGGTATTTATTATTTTACACTTTAAGTGATTTGCTACAGTCGAAGATTAGTCTCGTCGAATGGTCGCATACATTATATTACTAACCAAAAAAATATGTTTTTTAACATGACATCATGTACTACAAATGCCTTTTGTCAATTTTTCTATATTTGTAAGAAACCAACCTATGAATCTTCCGCTAAGTCCACCATGTAATTTGCACAATAATGGCGGCCGCGTGAGTCACGAATTGAAATTAATTTCGGCAGACATCACGAACATTACGAGAGACGTATAAAGTATGTAAAGCCTCCGAGCCTTTGTACCTGTGTGCTCTTGATTGAACACAAGGAAGTCGTAACATACTTATAATATATTAATAGAAATATAAAATAATAAATTTGTTATGGGTATGAGTGTTGAGAGCATTGATATGGTTGAAGCTGAAAGGTTTGAACGGGTTAAATTAATTCAATAATAATATTACTTTCTAAATAGGTATGTAAAATTATCGAAAAAATTACTAGATCGTATTATCTTTTGAAAATAAAAAGCAATGTATCAGTTTTAATTAATTATTTACGTCGTATATGCTATCTTTCTAAATGGAATTAAAAGCTAAGAAATAGCAAAAATAAGATATCATTGTGAAATTTTAAACACAAATTAATTTTTTAGGTAAGTAAATTTTATCAAATGATTCGTATTTTGTTTAAAATGGATATCTACTCTTCTTTAACGAGTTTCGGAAAGCTTTGCAAGTGACAGCTATTACTAGAATTTCAGTTATAATTTGATCGCTAGTTGTCTAGCCTTGCACAATAAATCCTATTAACTTGATGCTGACTTCTCGCGATAACGAGACTATTGTCCTCATTTAGATGAATCTGCAACATTCACGAACTATCACGTTCTAGGGTATCTGATATTTTGACTGATTTCAAATGGACAATGGCAAGTACTACGACTTAAAAAAGTAGTTACCTACTATTTCTGATGTTGTAGGTACCTTAATAATAATAATATTTTTTTATTTCAGGTAAACACCCTTATATACATAAATTCAAAATATCAATCCACAATGTAATCACAGATATAATAAATTATAATCCATCAATCAATAATTAAGTAACTATATATTAAATTAATTAGAAAATGACTGCACGGATAGCCGAGTGGTAGGTATAGGTCACCACGCTAATTACCACCGTGCGTGACGTGCTGCGGGTTCGATCCCCGCATGGGACAAGCATTTGTGTGATCCACAGATACTTGTTCCAAGTCTGGGTGTTCTTTGTGCATGTGATTGGAATGTTTGTGAAACCCCGCGATACAAGGATTAAATTCCTTTGTGCGGGAGTCGTTTAAAAAAAAAAAAGAGAAAAAATATGTGTGTGTACCAGAGTACACAGGTAAGAAGTGAAACTTCTTTATTTTCTAATCGTTTTTTGTTTTATTTTTAAATTATTATTTAATTTATATTTTTTATTGTTTTTAGAATTAATAATGTTCACTAGATTTACAGTCATATTTATTAATACTTGCTAATTTTAACAGATTTATATACATTCACTGATACTTACAATCAAAAAGTGAGGTTAACCTCAAATAAATATTAAAATCATGCTCATACGTGTTGAATTTATAAAACGAAATATATAATCACTCTCACTTTTCTTGTTAATTCACTTAAATTTGAACAAGTCTTTTTATTTTATCACTTTCAAATTACTTAATATATTGTTATTCTTTTTTCAAACCAAACTTCAAAACTAATATATTGTTGTTATTATTATCATATATTACATTATATTCTTTACGTCACTATACTAAACTTCGATAAAAAAAGCAACATGGCGCGTAACCGAAAAACGTGACGATTTTGCTACAAAATTTCTCCCATACGTCGATAAAGAAGTTTCACTTCAAAAAGAAATAGGTAATTAATTAACAATTTTCACACAACATAACCTATAGAAGTTAGCAGGAGTATTGAGAGCCATATACAAAGTAAAAATTAGCTTCATATAAGCTCTCATAATACATGTTACTATTGATAAAAAGGGTAGCTAATAACATTAAATAAAAAAAATATATACGAATAGTTTTTAATTGTAAATTAAAAAGTAATTTATAAAGACAGAACACTGTCTAAACTAAAAACATAATAAAAAAAAACACTATACTGAAAATATAAAAGAAACTCCGTTTTCTTTGACAGCTAAAACTTTGAACCAATTTTATTGGGTTTTCGAACGAAAATAGCTTGAAGCAGAAAGGACAGGGGCCGATGTATTTATAAGTAAGTTTTATGAAATAAATTCAAGCATAAACCTCAGTGGAAACCTCGTAAGAGTATTTCCATGTAAGATTGTGATGATATGTATATCGGTAAAGATTATCTAAACTGTAAAGATATACCGCAAAATACCTACCTATTATAAGTGCTTATAATACTCCAGTACCTGTACCACGAACTCTCAAGCAGTATCGATGCCGTTGTGAAAGCAAGACAGCGCAGTACAAGCACGTATCGCTGTCTCGCTCAGACGACGGTAACATTCCTAATTTTAAATTTCATAGTAAGCGCTCTGATTCGTATCAAATACTTACGTAACAAAAACAAAATAGGGCTAGTGCGAGTTGTTCTCACACACCAAGATGATTCCGTACAAAGACCATATTATTTTCATGATTATTATCAAAGCATAGTTTTTAGGTTTTTCCCTGTACTGGTAGTATAATATAATGAATTTCAAAGTAAATGGGAAGTACCCTTTTAATTTTGATTCCCTTGAGAGTGACGAATTATACGTTTTGCGATACAAACCACTATATCTTTTTTTACGTTAACTTAGAATTTGGCCTCTTCACAGCATCAAGGGATTGTACATTAAAACGTATGGCTTTAATTTCAACTCGACACCTCCACGCGTTTCCAAGATAAAGGGTCTTGACAGACAGATGGACAATAAAGTGATCCTATTAGAATTCCGTTTTTATTTTAAGGTACGGAATCCTAAAAAAAAGTTTTTGTACAATCGCGTCGTTTATAAATAAACATTCCTTTCAAATATTTATAAAAGGGACCATTCAAGTCCAACTCACTGAATGCTTCGGCAATTAGATGTTTTTGTACTAAGGCCGTTTAAAAATACTTCGGCTTTTATTCCTTCAGGGAAATCTAGCGATTGTGGACATTTTCCTGGTATTCAAAATAGTTTTTATCTTGTTTGTAATGATTAGTTGTCAATTATTCGATGAACAAGAAATGTAGTTTTATTTAATAATACTAGCCTTTATAATATGTCCCACTTCTAGGAACAGGCCTCTTCTCATAAAGAGAAGAAACGAGCATTGATCACCACGCTGGCTCACTGCGGGTTGGCGATTTCAGATTCAAATTATTGCAATTCAGGTTTCCTCACGATGGTTTCCTTGGCCGAATGTCAATTATGCCTTAGAATAATTATTAAGGGTGTACGTATAACTCTGACAGGAGGGGCTCGTGGCTAAGTGTAAGCCGTACGGTTTGACCGAAAATAAAGGTTAAGCCGCGCTCGCCGCGGTTGGTCCGTGGATGGGTGACCATTTGTAAACGTATCGAGACCCCTCCGTGCCTCGGAAAGCACGTTAAGCCGTTGGTCCCGACTGTCATACAGTGATCTTTGATAGTCGTTAAGTCATTACAATTCTGACAACCAGTCTTACTATGGAATACTGTATTACCTAGCAATAGGTTGTGGAGGTCAGATAGGCAGTCGCTCTATGTAAAATACGGTATTCAGCTAAATCCGGTAAGACTGGAAGCCGACCCCAACATAGCTTGGGAAAAGGCTAGGCAGAAGAAGTATAACTCTGACAAGGCACATTGATTACTGTAACAGGCCACCACGACTCTATTGCTATTAGAAAATATTATTTTAATTTGTTTTTATTTTATTTCATGTTGTTACAAGTTAAAGATTGGGGACTCACCACGTCCTCGCGTGCACCAGTCACCAGCCTCAAGTTTAACGCTCCGTAAAATTTTCCTGTTTCGTAAAAAGAAAAAATACGTATCTAATATTTTTTTAGATCTATTTTACGGACTAAATAGTATGTTTCATAGTTACATAGTCCGTATATCCCTATTCATTTATCTGAAAACTTGTTATCGAATAAAAATCAGTAAATCCTATACCACAAACACATCGAATACGTATGTATAAACGTTTGTAATAATCACGTTAACAGAGTAAAGAAAAAAAAAGGAAACATAATTTCGTCGCTTTGGCCGCAAAATAAAGACTCATTCGTATTTATCCGGCAGACCGAGATTAATTGTTTAATTACTCCACAGATTTACTTTTAAATCTTCCTTGTATCTTCATTTGTTGTTTAATAGCAGTTGGCGAACCAATTAGCGTTGGTGTTAAGAGCTTAAACCCTGAAGATTCCATACTGAACAAACTACCACACAGTAGTGATAATAATGAATTTATACTGAACCTTATGACTTTATGCCATAAGGATGCTGTCAATTTCAGAGTGGTGACAAATGTGTGGTAGATTGTAAAAAAAGATTATAACTAATTTTGAATTGTTTCTTTGTTTGGAAGTTTATTAAAGATATATTTTTATCTGTAAAAAATAGAAAAGTGGTGGGAATGTCTCGCTGGCTACACTTTGATTATGGATTTGAATTTATTTATTTCTCAAGATTAAAAATACAGGTACCACTCTGTCTGGCTTCCCTTTCACTCACGCATACAGCAGCAGTAGGCCGGCTCCTTCTCGCCTGCCTACTGCTGCCGTATAGTTCAACTTAAACTTTGTCTCGGACGCGTCGATAGACGCGTGCGGATTTGAAATTGTTTGTGCAACGGTTCATTTAAAGAATAGATTTTTGTTGTTATGTTGCGTTGTTTATATTCCACCTGGGAGTACAGAGGATGATTATATGATTTTGTTTAGGGTAATAGAAAATATGTGTAATAGATATAGACAAGTGATTGTTATAGGAGATTTTAATTTACATTCGTGTCCCGCAAATATAAGCAATTATTATGAATGCTTTATGTCATATTGCGATTTCACTCAAGGTAACAAGGTACCCAATGTCTTAGGCCGGCACCTGGATTTGGTTCTGAGTACGGGTTTTAGCGGAGAGGTGTCAGTGGGGTTGGCAGACGACGCACTCGTTCCTGTCGACCCGTACCACCCGCCACTAGCGGTGTGCATGCGCCCCGCGCCCTCAGCCACCGCGCCTTCCCCGCCTTCGCCCGCGACCGAACCCCTCTTTAACAGCGCGTGCAATAACAGACCGAAGTGGATTTTTTATAAAGCCGATTATCAATTATTGTATTCGATGTTAACTTCTGCTGACTGGAGTACAATGTATGAAATGCAGGACTTGGAAGACATTTTAAATTTATTTTATGAGAAGTTAGGCTATATTTTAGACGAATGTGTGCCAAGGAAAAAGTTTACACAGGAAAACTCACGTTATGTGTATCCCGAATGGTACACCGGAGAAATTATTAAAGATATTAAAATTAAAGCAAAACTTCACAAAATGTTTAAAAGCTCAAAACGTGATAGTGAGTACAAAGAATACGCTAAATGTAGGGCTCGGATAAAAAAGTCTATAGAAATTGCACACAGAAACCATAAAGATAAAATTCAAAATCAGTTCGCTAAAGATCCAAAATCATTCTGGCAATACATTAGGTCAAAAAAAAGTAGAGTGAATAGGCAGAGTATTATTAAAGATGGGCAAAATCTCACTGATGATCAGTGTGCTAGGGAATTCGCAGAATTTTTTGAGTCAGTATACAGGCAGGAACAACCGCAACTAGACGTTCAGGCGACGATGACAGAGGTTAGCAGTGCTACCAGTGCACGGGTACATATAGAAACCTTGAGTCTCAAAGATGTGCAGGATGCGCTTACTAACCTAAAGCCAAAACGATCATCTGGCCCTGACGGTATACCAGCGTTTCTCTTTAGAGATTGTGCTAGAGTTTTAGCAAGCCCGCTGCATTACATATATAACACGTGCTTAAAGCAATCGACGTTCCCGGATAAGTGGAAGACTACACGTGTCGTTCCAGTACCCAAGGGTAAGACAGGTCCAAAGGTCAGCGGTTATAGACCAGTTGCAGTGTTGTCGACGCCGGCAAAAGTTTTTGAAGCCGCTATTCAACGCTGCCTACAGGGTCAAGTCCGAGCGCAACTGTCCGACGCACAGCACGGCTTTCGGCCTGGACGCAGCACTTCCACCAACCTGGTTAACTTCATGGCACAGGTTATACCGGCAGTCGACGCTGGAGTACAGGTAGACGCGGCGTACTTTGACTATAAAAAAGCCTTTGACACTGTGGATAATGATGTCCTATTAAGAAAGCTGGCAGATATAGGATGTACGCCAACCTTGCTGCAGTTCTTTGTCAGCTATATGAGAGACCGCCAACAGTACGTTGACTACAATGGGCACGAGTCGAAGCCGTACTTCACCAGGTCCGGAGTAAGCCAGGGCAGCAATTTGGGTCCTCTTGAATTTATCATAATGATAAACAGCTTGCCGGAGGTCGTCAGACATGGCTCATGTTTATTGTTCGCAGATGACCTCAAGTTGCTGCTCGAGGTAAGGGATGAGTCAGACTGTGAGCGACTGCAGGGTGACATTGATAGAGTGGTGAAATGGAGCCTTGACAACAAGCTGTACTTCAACGTGTCCAAATGCTCGGTAATATCCTTTAGTCGTGCGCGCAATTTTGTCCGCTATGAGTACAAAGCAGATGCGGTACCCATGCAGCGAGCAACGCAAGTGCGTGATCTAGGAGTATATCTCACACCAGATCTTACGTTTCGCGAGCATATCATAAAGATATGCAAGAAAGCGTACAGAAACCTCGGCTTTGTACTTAGGCAATCACAGGGGTTCACTAATATCACGACTATTAGAGTATTATACGACGCTCTAGTCAGGAGTCACCTGGAGTATGGTGCTGTCATATGGGCTCCATATGAAGCCAAGTACTCTGTCATGCTGGAGCGAGTACAGAACAAGTTCACGCGTCACTTATACTCTAGACTGTACGGGGTTTATCCATTGTACCCGCTGATGTACCCCACCCTTTTTGTGCTCGGCATGGTCGGGTACAATGAACTGAGAGTGCGACGACAGTTCACTCTTGTCGTCTATTTAATTAAATTACTACGGGGCAAGGAGCACAACCCGGGAGTGCTTCAGTGCTTGCGGTTTTCGGTTCCAGACCGCTACGTGTGGAGGCGGCGGCGCCCGCCACTGCTGGCTGTGCCAACTGCCAGAACGAACCTGCTGGCTAAGGCACCTCTCACGCAAGCAATTCGTGCTGTGAACGAAATTCAGAATAGGTTGGACATTTTTTCGTGTTACTTTAGTGAACTTGCAAAAGTAAGTTTATATATAATATGTTACGAAAGCAAACACTAGGGTAATTTTATGTTTATTGTTTAAATCATGTTTATTGTTTCTCCTATTGTTTTATTTTTGACTGTAAAACAAATTTTAAGTTAACTGAGTGAAGATTCTTATAATTTGGTTATATCGTTTTAGTTATAAGTAATTTTGTGTTAATATATTCTGTAGTTAATTGTAATTGTTAGTAAGTGTTATTTAAAATAGTTATTATTATAAGTAGCCTTAGGTATCGCATTAGGTTTCTAAACCTGTAATGATAGTTTAAGAGTTTTAAATAAATAAATAAATAAATAAATAAATTCGTTTAAATTATCACTTCTATCGAGCGTCCCGAGACGCACTGGTTTTTTTATTATTTACATTTTCGTTGTCCTGTTACAAGTTTTATATTGTCTACCGCCGTCACTGCGGCGCGGAGCCGCGTCGGCGTGGTTGACTTGCGGCAACTCGACTTTGTTTTTATGTTTAAAATGTAATTACGGAATATTTTTCCGTAGTGGGTTATTACGGTATAACTCTATAACCTATTCTAAAAAATTTAATTCCTGAGATTTTTTCTTTCTTTGGACTTTTTAAATAGGCTGATTTCTCTTTGTTTCAGTATAATTATCAAAACATGTATTTTATCCCTTATTCTTAATCTAATAGTTCCACGAAAATTATCTTACCTAATCAAAGTGAACAAGACCCAGCTAGTTTGTTGAACATAATAATATCACAGATAATATGTTTATGTTATTCTTTCATATCAGCGTAGAACCTTTTAAGGCTTTATATCCAAGAAGTCGTTACCGGCCTTACATCCCAGATTCCATTTATCCTTGTATAAGATATTCTAAGAATACAATTTTAGGCGATTTGGCTTTTAACCTTGATGTAAATATTGTAGGTCTGCAATTTATAAAGCTAAATAAAATAACTAAATCGCATTTTTTCTCTACCCTTAACAATATTTGCCTATTCTAAGATTGTTCATTATCTTGATACAACTCACACATGACCATCTTATCTCAAACAAGGCAAAGCCGGTCTTATGTAACCAGACCATACCAACCGATAAAAATACTTATTATATACATAAATACAGATAAATTACCTACACCCAAACAGAACAAATCATCATGCTCATCACACAAAGACTTGTCCCGGGAATCGTCCCCACGACCTCTGGTTCAGTCCTAGCAGACCACCAGGCCAGTCAATAGACATCTATGATAAAACAAAGTTTTCTTACACACTACCAAAGTTCCTGAGAGCTGCATAACGGTAAACTGACACCAGTCATCAATCACAACACATGATGGATGTAATTCTTAGAGGACCAGGAGTTTTGTCGCGAGAGCTCGTGTGATGTATCACTGTTATTGAGTACGAGTATAGCCATTGAGTTATGTAATCGACAAAGAAAAACACAATTAAGCGGAAAATTTTAATAAAATGAAGCTATAATTTTTATTTGAATTAAAAAAGTTTTAGAAGACGCGGTAATAAAAGTTTTGTACCTTCTTGACTGAATTTGACTTGATAATATTTAGTACTCAAAGTAATAACAAACCAGTTTTTTTTTAAGTGTAATTATCCATTGTAAATCAGCTCTGCAGGGCAGGCTGAGTTAGGGACCTACTTATGCTGTTATTTTATTATATCCGTAAGTTTCTGGAAAAATGTTTTGAATCTTGTGTTTATTAGATAACAATTTTAGGCAAAAAAAATCTAAGAATGTTTTTTTTCTATACAAGACACAACTACTGCCATGGGTGATAAAAAATATATAACCTTTGTGGAATAACCTATCCACACCAGCTTGAACGACAGCGACGTTATTGAAAACCAAAAAAAAAACAGACAAAATTTCAAATTAGTTTTCGACAAAGTAAAGTATTTTGCTCACACGAACTAATAACTAAACTAGTACGGTAATAAGACAATTTGTTTACCGAAAAACGTGTTTCGTATCACCGACGATATGACGTAACTCTAGGTTTAACGTTAATTTAACTTTTCGTAAACAACCCCGTCGGAGGAACAACTTTTTCAAGTCCCTAAAACTGAATTATGAAATTCATTTAAAATGTTACCGCATTTTTTGTTTGTTGACAAAGGGATTGTTTTTGTAAACCTTGGTTTTACGTGGAAGTTTGATGTTTTCGTCGTATTTAAACCAGTGCCAATAGGAATAAATATTAGCAGTTTTGAATGATTACGTACCAGAGTTAATAAACAGTGATTGGTGATGATTAAACTTAGGATACGGTGTTGAGGTAAAGTAAAAACTACTTTTAACAATTGCTTCTTGAATTAGTTACCCTTTTCCCAAGCTAGTATTATCCTAGAAATGCCCCACTGCTCAACCTCTTCTCATATAGAAAAGGGACATTGATTACCACGCATACATAATGTGGGTTTACAATTTCAGATAAAATAATATATATCAATGTTTCTTCACGATATTTTCCTTCACCATTTGTCAATACTATGCTGAAATAATTAAAAAAGTACTTAGGTACTTCAAAAAAGTTTTCTCATTGGTACTTGTTTGTAATGGGTTCACACGATGGACAACGATGGAAGTGATAGAATTGTGATTTTTATCACATCCGTGGAAGTGTATAATTTACTCAATTCTTGCACTGTTCACAGGGTTTCAGGCATGCTTAAAAAAATTGTGTTAATTTTAACACAGGTTTAATGTATTTCTGTACTGTGTTGTTTTTCGGTACCAAAAGAAGCATATTTATAAAATGTTGTCGAAAAACATTTGTCTAAAAATAACAAAATGGTATTTTTAGACAAAATTTGAGAACAACTGGAATAAATTTCTTGTTATTTGTTCAAAATCTTAAAAGTCCGTCAACAGAGGCTTTTAGTATTATATTTACTAATTAATTATTAAATTGAGGATCGAGAAACTCGTTGAATGTTCTGATGGTATCAAGTCTTTCATTTATTTGAGTATTTTGAATTTTCGGATTAATTAGAAAGTATTTTTTGAATGTATATGTAGGAACAGGATTGGCCATAATTGATAAAAATGAGTTTCTTTTAACCTTAGTAGTTTATCCAACCAACTACAGAGAAATAGCAAACCAAAGTTTGATATTAATTAATTTACAATTCTCATCATGAAACTAAATTATAATTGTGAAGTAACAATCGATAAAGTAACCTAAAATAACCGGGTATAATTAGTCTAGAGACCAAATTATAACCCGGAATAATAATCAATTCGTTTTTCACAAATTAATTATCCAAAACGTCTAGCTAGGTTAAGCCAGCAAGATACAACTAGTGCACCGAGCCACGCCAGAGCCAAGACTGCTTTGAAAATGATCGTTTCACGTCTTTTATACTGGCAGATCAAGTAGTGGGGAGAGTGGGGGCATCGAATGACGCGCTCGGTGGCGTGATCGGTGCACGTGTTGCTTTTAGTTTTGCTAAGGCGGCGCGCAGGCGCCGACACGGCCATGCTGACGTGCGGGCGTCCTCGCACGCGCCCCGTCCTTGCTTTTAGATATCTGAAGAAAAGAAAACATCACACGCTCGATTATCCTGACAATATTATCTGGTCCAGTCCAATTTGACCCTTCAGATTTATGGTAGTTATTCTCTAGGGCCTAGGCCGGAATGATTATTCCCTGAAGCCTTTGCTAGACCGGAATTGTCATTCCCTGTAGCCTTTGCTAGACCGGAATACATCCCTTTAGCGAATGCTAGACCGGACATCAGTCCCTATAGCCAAACATGCTAGACCGGATTGCAATCCCTATAGCCAGAGGGCTAGGCCGGATCGCAACCCCTTTAGCTGAGTCATTGGACCGGATTTTCCCTTCAATGACTCTTTCCTACATTTTTTTTTCTCTTTTTTTTTCTCTCTTTTTTTCACCAATTTTTTTTTTGTAAGTATCACATTCCATCTCTTAATTAATTACGATCTTCGTGGTGTACAATGGCATCAGTAACAACACTGACTGACTCTGGTAAATCTGACGATGGACTTTCCATATCATCACCAATAGCGCTTAAAGTACGTGAACTAGCCGTTACAGTGCTGCTGTTAACAGATTTAGTGTCGCTATCGGAAAGTTCATCCTAAGCATTATCAATCACAGCTACATTACCATTATCATGACCAGTTTCATGGACAATATTAGCATCCGCCGACACGTCATCATCATTATAACTTTCGGGTTTGATTACGCTCCTCTTTCACGATCAAAGTAAAGTCACCTACTGAAAGTTTTTATCAAACCTTTCCTTCTTCTTACCAGACCTACGCTTTTCATGGGATGCTGTACTCTCTACATTACGTAACGCTTCATCTCTCACAGTATTTAAGTGGAACACGAATTCTACATTATCTTCTGACATCAACAACAAAAGGCAACTCTAAGAGACTAACTTTCGTTGTTCAGATAACCGTGTAGATAATCGCGAGATGGACTTAGCCTAATGAATCCTACCAAGCACGGTCTTTCGTCTCTACAGTCGTTAACATCGATTTTAAAACTGACATTACACGCTCTACTTGTCTGTTGGCTGAATTATTTTAAAGTGGAGGTGGATCTGATCCCACTTCTGATGTAGGAACAGGATTGGCCATAATTGATAAAAATGAGTTTCTTTTAACCTTAGTAGTTTATCCAACCAACTACAGAGAAATAGCAAACCAAAGTTTGATATTAATTAATTTACAATTCTCATCATGAAACTAAATTATAATTGTGAAGTAACAATCGATAAAGTAACCTAAAATAACCGGGTATAATTAGTCTAGAGACCAAATTATAACCCGGAATAATAATCAATTCGTTTTTCACAAATTAATTATCCAGAACGTCTAGGTTAAGCCAGCAAGATACAACTAGTGCACCGAGCCACGCCAGAGCCAAGACTGCTTTGAAAATGATCGTTTCACGTCTTTTATACTGGCAGATCAAGTAGTGGGGAGAGTGGGGGCATCGAATGACGCGCTCGGTGGCGTGATCGGTGCACGTGTTGCTTTTAGTTTTGCTAAGGCGGCGCGCAGGCGCCGACACGGCCATGCTGACGTGCGGGCGTCCTCGCACGCGCCCCGTCCTTGCTTTTAGATATCTGAAGAAAAGAAAACATCACACGCTCGATTATCCTGACAATATTATCTGGTCCAGTCCAATTTGACCCTTCAGATTTATGGTAGTTATTCTCTAGGGCCTAGGCCGGAATGATTATTCCCTGAAGCCTTTGCTAGACCGGAATTGTCATTCCCTGTAGCCTTTGCTAGACCGGAATACATCCCTTTAGCGAATGCTAGACCGGACATCAGTCCCTATAGCCAAACATGCTAGACCGGATTGCAATCCCTATAGCCAGAGGGCTAGGCCGGATCGCAACCCCTTTAGCTGAGTCATTGGACCGGATTTTCCCTTCAATGACTCTTTCCTACATTTTTTTTTCTCTTTTTTTTTCTCTCTTTTTTTCACCAATTTTTTTTTTGTAAGTATCACATTCCATCTCTTAATTAATTACGATCTTCGTGGTGTACAATGGCATCAGTAACAACACTGACTGACTCTGGTAAATCTGACGATGGACTTTCCATATCATCACCAATAGCGCTTAAAGTACGTGAACTAGCCGTTACAGTGCTGCTGTTAACAGATTTAGTGTCGCTATCGGAAAGTTCATCCTAAGCATTATCAATCACAGCTACATTACCATTATCATGACCAGTTTCATGGACAATATTAGCATCCGCCGACACGTCATCATCATTATAACTTTCGGGTTTGATTACGCTCCTCTTTCACGATCAAAGTAAAGTCACCTACTGAAAGTTTTTATCAAACCTTTCCTTCTTCTTACCAGACCTACGCTTTTCATGGGATGCTGTACTCTCTACATTACGTAACGCTTCATCTCTCACAGTATTTAAGTGGAACACGAATTCTACATTATCTTCTGACATCAACAACAAAAGGCAACTCTAAGAGACTAACTTTCGTTGTTCAGATAACCGTGTAGATAATCGCGAGATGGACTTAGCCTAATGAATCCTACCAAGCACGGTCTTTCGTCTCTACAGTCGTTAACATCGATTTTAAAACTGACATTACACGCTCTACTTGTCTGTTGGCTGAATTATTTTAAAGTGGAGGTGGATCTGATCCCACTTCTGATGTAGGAACAGGATTGGCCATAATTGATAAAAATGAGTTTCTTTTAACCTTAGTAGTTTATCCAACCAACTACAGAGAAATAGCAAACCAAAGTTTGATATTAATTAATTTACAATTCTCATCATGAAACTAAATTATAATTGTGAAGTAACAATCGATAAAGTAACCTAAAATAACCGGGTATAATTAGTCTAGAGACCAAATTATAACCCGGAATAATAATCAATTCGTTTTTCACAAATTAATTATCCAGAACGTCTAGGTTAAGCCAGCAAGATACAACTAGTGCACCGAGCCACGCCAGAGCCAAGACTGCTTTGAAAATGATCGTTTCACGTCTTTTATACTGGCAGATCAAGTAGTGGGGAGAGTGGGGGCATCGAATGACGCGCTCGGTGGCGTGATCGGTGCAAATGCTTGTCCCATGCGGTGATCGAACCCGCAGCACGTCGCGCACAGTGGTAACTAGCGTGGTGACCTATACCACTCGGCTATTCGTGCAGTCAATATTGCTCTGACAGAAATCTTCTTATAAGCAGTTCCATTACAATTTGACATAAACTTATCAACCTTAAGTGAATTCATGTCATTCGGAAGACTGTAAAATAGGTCACGTTTAATTGGATTCCTTGTGATAGTTCATCCACATTCGTTGCTAGTTCCCTATATGTAAAATGTACTCTGTGGTTGCTAGGCAACCGTGACGTAACAAATTAAATGTAGTTACGAACTAAAAGTGCTTTCAAAGCACTTTTTTTAAAGCTTTTGACTTGACGAATATTTGTTGTACACATACTGAAATAAATTAGGTAACTATATCTCTAAAACTCCTTGATCGATTTAGATGTAATTTTGGTATTGCATATTTTGAGGTTAAGAAGAGCAGTTTTTATATGATTTTAACATGAAAATAAATAATAAACAGTACAATTTAACAATATATATTGCACTTTAAATAATCACCACTACATACCTAAGTAACAGTAGGGACTGGGCACAGGCCTTTTCTCATATACCTTCGCATTAAGAGATGAGGTGTGCCCAGCAGTGGGGTGTTTTTAGGCCAGTATATTATTATTTTTAGTATAGGTACCTTAGTTATAAATATCAGTTAGTATATTTTTATCGTGTACCTATAATATGTATCGAATATTCAAACATGTGAACTTTTCCATGACGTCACCAGAAATATACCCTATACATAATCTTATTCAAGTTCACAAAATAACCGAACAAGTTACCTACTGATAAAGCATATCGTGAACTCTGAACGAGTAAGTTCATTCGTTCACCCTTATCGTTCGCTCATATATCATTCATTCTTACTCATCTTGATGTGTGACATTATAAGTTCGAGCAAAAGCGATCGATCGCTTTAAGAAAAACATTTCTTTAGCTACAATCCAATATGAGCCTTATGTTGAGGGAGTAAGATTAATTATTGTGTTATTATTGTCTTGTAGCGTCAGGTATACTCATATAAATTTGCAAGCCAGATAAGTTAAAGAGTTTCTAAGTAAACAAACCAACTTTGTATAATATAGTCTATTGAAGCGATACTTTTTTGATAAAAAATGAGTACTTTAGGGTTCCGTACCACAAAAGAAAAAACGGAATCCTTATAGTATGTCGTGGTGGCCTAGCGGTTCAATGACCGGATTCGCATGCACATGGTTGCAGGTTCGAACCCAGGCAAGTACCAATGTGACTTTTTCTGTTATATTTACTTTCTTAATCATTCTAAGACATCATTGACAAACGGTGAGTGAAAACATCGTGAGGAAACCTGGATTTCAAAGTATTGGAATCAGAAATCGCCAACCCGCAATGAGCAAGCGTGGTGATCAATGCTCATCCCTTCTCTATATGGGAAGAGGCCTGTGCCCAGCTGGCAGTGGGACGTATATAGGCCGGTATTATTATGGTATTACTGTGTTGTCCGTCCGTCTATCAAGACCCTTTTTCTCAAGAACGCGTTGAGGTATAAAGCTGAAATTTATATCAAATACTCAGCCTTGGAGCTGTGAAAAATGAAACTTCTAAACCACCGCAATCAAAAGACACAGCCGTTTATGCCGCAAATTTTTGACACTCGCAAGGGGATCAAAACCTACAGGGTATTTCCCGTGAACTTAGAATCTTTGAATTTGGTACTAGCAACGTGTTATAGCTCATATAAAGGAAAAATAGCTAAAACGGTAAATTTTTAATTACATCATATAATAAAAATAATTTTAAACTTAGGTTTGTACGGAGGAACCCTTGGTGCGCGAGTCCGACTCGCACTTGGCCCTTTTTTTCACTTGTAAATAAGTTTGCAAAATCGC
The DNA here is from genome assembly GCA_950381575.1 of Plusia festucae. Taxonomy (NCBI): domain Eukaryota; kingdom Metazoa; phylum Arthropoda; class Insecta; order Lepidoptera; family Noctuidae; genus Plusia; species Plusia festucae. The sequence goes on from OX494434.1 coordinate 13,122,951, forward strand.
TGAGAGAATATTGCTAACGATTTTTTGTTAAGGCTTTTAAAATTGTTGCGTAATAAATCTATAGATCATAATATTATTGTTGTGTGTTGAAGTTTTATTGTATTGTTGAAAACTTATTAAGTATCTGATGTAACTTCCGATCTCAGTAATGCACAGGTGGGAATAGGACGGCTTTTAATAAAATTACGTCACGGAAATTAACGCGGACTCAAGCATTTACCTTTTAAGGCTTGACATTTCGGCCGGGTTACACTGGCCGTGGTCGCAAGCCGGCCAAAACGTAATTTTATTAAAATCATACAACGCGATAGTTTTAAAGTTAAGTGTTTTTGGTATGGCACATATTATTGCCGTGGGGTTGCACATAGAAAAAAATACCCCGCTTTTCCATAAAACAATTTTCAAAGTCAAAAATAAAGTCAAGCAAACAACTCAAGAATTTTAGTACCGCGACGATAAAAATATCATTTAGATATATTTGTATGTATGTATCAACCTCATACAAACTATTTTAAACTTAGACGAAGCCACAGGCTAATAAACCAGCACCAGTGCGGTTACCACGAACTCTTAAAAAGTACAACTGTTCTCGTGCAAGCGAGACACTGCTATGGGCAGTGTAGAGCGCCGTCTCGCTTACACAACGGTTTCAGTACTGCTTCAAGAGTTCATACTACAAGTAACCTACAATCAGCAACAATATTTGATATATATAATCAAACTAGCTGTTTCCCGCAGCTCCGCCCGCGGTCTCAATTTTTTTTTATATAATTGAGATGCAAGCTATCCTATCTTTCAAGTTGGATCAAACTGCACACGGTGTGCAAATTTGATTTTAATCGGTTTAGTTAGTAGTTTCGGAGTTCATCCCGGACAAACATCGTGACACTGGAATTATACAACATGTAACAAAACCCCTGTCGGATCCAATAAAGTCGTATTCGTGGTAGTTCATGAACCGTCTCGCATAGGCGGCTTCTTTGACACAAAGCTGTAGGTAGTAAGTACGTGAACTTTGAGGAGCGGTCAGTGTTGCTGTTGCCTTGGATCAGTTTTTATTTTGATTTAATTATTTTCTGGGGAAAATAATATCCAATCCGTTTTATGGCTACGTATATGTGTTCGCAGTACGATACCGAATAATAGTCTTAGGTATCGGACAGGGGTTTTGTTACATATTGTATATTATCAAATTTAGAAAAAAAATAACAAAAGCAATAAAGTTCTACAAATTGAGGCTAAATAGCGTTAACCCATGAGAAAAGGGTGTAATGTTTTATAGTAAGTAGCAATATCAATTTATTGACTTAAAATGTGTGGCCAGGAAGATCTGGACGTGTACCGCCAGGGCTGGTTCGTTGTGGGCCCTATCTATGGAAAGACTTGGGGGAGGCCATCAGTGGGACAGCATAGTATAAGATTTTTTTTTTATTGTTTTGCGAAATAATTTTTTTTCATCAACTTTTGTTGCTGACTGTACTTTCATTCTCATAATAACTTCTAGCTAAGACATTCATAAAATGGTTTACCTAAACCTTTTCTTACATCACCTTGTTTCAAATTAATATTCAGAGTTCGTTGACTTGCCTTGATAATAAATGGAATAATAACAGGTCTTCACTAGAAATATTTTAGTGCATGGTTTATTTATTCATATAACAATTATGAACACAGGAGTACCATATTTGTGTTGGAATTAATTACTTTAGTTATTACAACTTACACATTATTATTTTTTTTAAGTGTACGAAAACAACAGGTTTTTTTTATATCTTTGGTCAACCCACACACGGCCATCTGATCCCAAACTAGGCAGAACCTGTACCCTGGTAACCAGACAACTAATAAACATACTTATATATTTCTAAATACATACATATTATAGGTAAATAACACCCAGACACAGAACAAATGATCGTGCTCATCACACAAAGATTTGTCCTGGGTGGGAATCGAATACACGTTAGTTTAGCAGTCAGGTTCACCAACCACTAGACCAACAGGCCAGTCAACAATTATTTGTGCTTACAAAATCACATTATGAAAGAAGCGATCTAACAAAATATTAACAAATAAAACCATCCTAGAAAATAATCTTTAAAAGAGAAAACCTCCATCAGCCCAGAAAACTACATAAAACCTTAAACGCTACCTTACAAGTACTTACAACATTGAAAGGCATCGACATCGACCTACTCATTAGCCTTAAAATATTATTATTTCGATGACGTCACCGCCCGACAGCCTTGCTTTATTGTCACTAACATAATATAAAGCTTTTATAAGGTACAGACACGCCTTGTGTTACATAAAAAATGTATTTCGTTATCAACCTCATTTCTAAACGACTATTCTGTGTTATTTGTAAGTATTATGGACAATTTCACCATTTTCGACAAAACCACGATCATGGATAATAACCCAAGTTACACAAATATCGGACTCAACGTGGCTAGTTGAGTTTGTATTTACGTTAGCGCGATTGACACGCTTACCGGATTCTCTTATTGAGATCTTGGAGCGTCTTAATTTGTGCTGACCATCATAAACTTACCGATCACGTAAACTTGGCCTTATTCACAAAGTTCAAGCGGTAAACGTGCTGTTACAGGGTAAAGAGAAGCTTTATCTCTATCAACTTACTATAGTTTCAAGTAAAAAATCAGATGGCCAAAACGTATATATATACTAATAATACACGGTGACTCTAAGAACACAAACAAGATTTGGCGTCCCGGGATTCTTGCGTTATGCCTCGTATTGTTTTGTTAGGACTTGGAGAATAACCCCCTTTAAAACAATATTGCACAAGGCACGCAATAAAAAAAAGTTCAAATGTTCAAGACTGAATTCAAGACTGAATTCCACGACACAGGGTATCCTAAGTGTGGGGTTCAGAGAATCAATTAATTAATTAATGTATTAATGTAAATAAGTATACTCTTATTGTATCTATTTACTATTTATTAATGTTGAACACAAAATTAATTTCAGTTTATTGCAACAGAAAAGTATTATTTTATTCAAATACAAAGAGTTCTATAACCATTCATCTTTATTAATTTGTTTTTTTTTTATTTTGTATAAACTGTGTTCAGATAAAGTGGTGAAATGAAAATTGAAGCATTGAGCATAAGTTGACGTGATAATCGAGATTAACTTCAACTGATCGCGTTTATATGCACCTGTGACATCCGCCCTGCGATATGTTTCAGCTTAGTCGATTTCAGACAGTTGAAGGTCGCTTATTTATATTGTCCCGGTGAAAGCCCTTCTTTACTCTTTTATACTATATTCGTAATGGTAATAGATGCTTATTGAGAGAATAGGTATTAGTTGAAGTTTTTTTATTGAATATTTTATGAACAGACGTAAAAATAAAACAATAAATCAGAAAACTTACAAAAGCAGTTATTTTACCGTGGAAATACAAACAATAAAACAGACTTCCCCAGATTGTGAAAAAGCTTACCTGATAACTCTAGTGCCTTTACATTGGTTGTAACTAAAATAGATTTTATTTAAAAACACGCATTTTGAATTTCTCTCACTCATAAAGGGTTTTAATTCTATATTTATAACTTATCAATGTAAATTAGAATCTCCATTACTCTTAAATTAAGTGTTCTTAAAGTTGGAAGGTATAATTAAGGCTTACTTTATTTTGGTGTTGTCTATATTTTTAGACTGCCGAAGGATTGCAAAGTAATTGACATTACCGATTCGTTTTAATTAAGAAGTATTCTTAAAGCTCTGATAGATTGGGAACATTGGTACAGTAAATGCTCTCTGCACAAATTTTCAACAAATTCATCATCATCTGCCTAGCCTTTTCCCAAGATGGGTTGTAGTCGGCTTTCAGTCTTACCGGATTAAGCTGAATACCATATTTTACATAGAGCGACTGCCCATCTGACCTCCACAAACCATTGCTAGATAATACAGTATTCCATAGTAAGAATGGTTGTCAGATTTGTAATGACTTAACGACTGTCAAAGATCACCTATGACAGTCGGGACCAACTTTTCAGCAAATTGTAATTAAATAATTTTTCATTTAACTTTAAGTTTTTTTCGGGTTGTTTTTAATTTTTCTGACTGTTAACACTTGTTTTCCCAACCCTGACATTGGCAAAATCGATTAAACCCCGACGGAACCATAATCAAAAAAATTGAATTGAATTAAGTAATTACATAATACAGTGTTAATATCAATAAAATATACGCACGCAGGTACTACGTTATAATGAACAGGGCCCAAAGTGCATTAAAATTATTCACGGCTTATTAAATTTCTCGCTACGATGCGTAGCCATATGCTACGCCGTAGTATTCGCTACGGTATTATAGTAATTAGCGGTGCTTTAGTGAATAAACTGATTAAGGTAATGATGTCGCTTATTCATTTATAATTTTCAAATAAATTATGAAATACACGAATCGAAACGTGAAATGGATATAATTAATTAGGATAATTTGAATGTTACTGTTCATTATGCATTGTTTTAGAAACTAATGCGGTATGGTAGGCATTCGAATTAATTATTTGAAATTAATCACATATTGGTTTCAATTAAAATAATATGTATTAATAAAAATATTATTAGATATGAATACTGCTCCACAGCCCCATAATTATGTTAGCAAATAGATGTCACAAAATTTTAAATTGAGATAAAGTCCTATTTCAATATATCTATTTTTTTTTTAATTACCACGAAAATTTCCCAGCCTTCTTCCCAAGCTATGTTGGGGTCGGCTTCCAGTCTTACTGGATTTAGCTGAACACCGTATGGAGCGACTGACTGTCTATCGGACTTCCACAACCTATTGCTAGGTAATACAGTATTCCATAGTAAGACTGCTTGTCAGAATTGTAATGACTTAAAAACTATCAAAGAGCACTGTATGACAGTCGAGACCAAACAGCTTTAAGCTTAGCGTGCTTTCCGAGGCACGGAGTGGTCTCGGTATGTTTGCAAATGTCACCCATACACGGAACAACCGCGGCGAGCGCGGCTTAACCTTTAGTATCGGTTAAACCGTACGGCTTATTTTTCTACAAAATATATTATATACAGACATACCGAAATTGCGCAGTTCGACTACATTTATGCAAGCAGTCAGTATACAACAAATCAGTGTACGATATTAAGTTTCCCTAACAATATACAAACATGTTTGCCTATAAACGCCACATGCCTTACTACAGCCTGCTAGGGTTAATATGAAAAAAGGCGGTGTGTAACAAAGGGCGACGATACGCTGACATTTGCTATAGTGATAAATTATGCTATATAACATTTTGTAGAAAATATACAGTTTATGTTCCAGTGAGATAGTTGAAATAAGTAACTTTGTAAAATGTCTATTCTTAGAACTGTAGGTACTTGTAAATAATATTTTGGATAAGGTTAGTTCTTTTTTCAACTTACCTAGGTACTTTCCACGTTCCTTATCATACGTAACTACTTATTCAGTAAGTAAAAAATTAAAGCCTTAAGTGAATGTAAGACTGTTAACATTCTTAAACATTAGATTATGGTATCTCAAAAAACTTAACTGCTTATACCAATAAAAAAACTAGTTTTAAAAAAAGTCCATAATTATTAAAGTAACATAGTACGCGGAAAAAAAATAAGTTGATTTCATTATTCTGTTACTTGAACCGTACTTAAATGATAATAAAGTAACATAAACAATAGTCAAAGGCAGCAACAACTTATTTCGTAATCTAACTGCAACATATACTCATGTACGGTTATGTGAGGGTAACTGCTAAGTGTCGTGTGGCGGAAGTGACGTCATATGATGGTAATGAGATTAATTGTGTCACGCCTTGATGCTTCATTTAATTAATACGTGATAGTATTTTCATGTCATATTTATATTGTGGGAATAAACCTCTTCAAAAAACCTGGAAACGTCTGGAATATTCTGGATATATAAAGGCTCTTCTTATGTAAATGTCTATCATGTTGTTTGTAGCCCTTATACTATATTTTGACGGGCCTGTTGGTCTAGTGGTTAGTGACCCTGACTGCTAAGCCGGAGGTCGTGGGTTCGATTCCCACCCAGGACAAATCTTTGTGTGATGAGCACGATCATTTGTTCTGTGTCTGGGTGTAATTTATCTATAATTTGTATGCATTTATAAATATATGAGTATGCATGTTTATCAGTTGTCTGGCTGTACAGGTTCTGATTCGTTTGGGATCAGATTGCCATGTGTGAGTTATCCCAAGATATTATTATATTACTAACCTATAAATGTCCCACTGCTGGGCACAGGCCCTTTTCTCATAAATAGAGAAGGAAGTAAATCTATGGATTGCTTAAAAAAGGGCTCTAAATGCAGCAGCAATCATAAACGCATTGTGTCATGTGTAATATTATACTAACCATATTTTATTTGTATACATAAAAAACATTACATATTTATTAAAACAAGAGAAGAATAACCTTTACGTACAGCAATCCTATACGTTATATAGGTACTATACGTAAACTAAAATGTTAAAATCGATGTAAAACACCCCTTGAAAGAGACAACACTATGTTTCAATAACACTTTCCTATGTTTCACTCTACAACCCCCAGATGAGACTTCAGTTAATTCAACCATCAAAAAATATTTACATGAAACTTCTGACATGACACAATGATATTAAAAAACATCATTTTTTAACCTGGCTCCTGTAAAAACCGCGGGTAATCGTGTTACGAGGCGTAATTTTTTTGAAATATTAACGCCATCTTGTCGCAAGAGCATTCATTTTGTTGACTTATGTCGGCCATTTTGTTATTCTGACACAAGAAATTTTAGACCTTATCTTTAATGAGGTAGAGTGTAATTTTACATGTGAAGGGTTATGTGTGAATAGAACTCTCGTGTGTACGAAGTGACGGTCGTTACATGAAGTGCAATTGTATTTAAATAAGTGAGAATTTCATTTCGGTAAAATAATATAATATTGTGGTTTATTAAATCAATTTTATATTTGGAGAACATTAAATCATTATAATTTTGTGTTTGATCTATTCTTTAAATGATATGTGAAATTATATTTACATTTAAATATTAATTGTCGTCCCATTTCATATCGAATCTAGGTTTCCTCACGATGTTTTCCTTCACCGTTTGATAATGACGTCTTAGAATAATTAAGAAGGTACATACAACTTTGAAAAAGTCATATTAGTACTTGTCTGGATTCGAACGTGCAACCACGTGCATAAAAATCCAGCTAATTAACCGCTAGACCACTATGACATAAAAAAAATCTTATTTAAATTTCACAAACGTTAACATATTATTTCTTCCCATGTCCCAACATGTTTCTGTCTCATCATCATCTCATCATCACATCATAGCTTCGTGAGCCTTTAGTCTTACAAAGCAAATCCCTGTTTTAAAAAAGGTTTTTTAAAGCAATTTAATAGGTAAGTACATACTTGCGCAATCATGGTAAATCATGCCAGAAACCAACACGATATATTACGTTTTAATTGAGATTTTGACATTTTATATTCCTTCTTGACTATAACGTTTTTATAGCGATAAACTGTGATTATTTTGATACATAACCAACAATTATTATAAACTTAACAGAAACACATGTTTAGGAAATAATCTATGTTTAAAAACAATACCAATTCATGTCAAACAAAAGTAAAGAAAAAACGCATAAAAATAATCCCCTCATATATTATCATTAAGGCATCCGCTATCTCTCTCCGACTAACACCATTTCGCCCTGACAGGAGAGATAAAAGATGGACGGCGAAAAAGGATTACCAAAATTTAGTAAAAGCTTTACTTGCTTGTTTAATGCCGAATCTCTGGATCCGAAAATCTGTAAAATGCAACGGTAACGCGAGAATTTGTTTTCAAAATGTATGCTTTCGTTGAATAATCATATTTGCTACTGTAAATAATAGGGGGGAAAATCCCGTGGCAACAGGAATGTTTTAAATGATTTTGCATGCTTTTTTCAGTAATCGTAAATTCTGTTTGTCGTCCAAATGTATTGCACTTAAGTAAAGTGAAGTATAATTTAATAAATGACTTGTTTTTTATTACGGTAGTCTCAAAATAATCACTTTATCTTGAGAATCTCCTACTTTTTCGAAAGAAAACATACGCGTCTATATTTTTTCATGTTCTTAAACCTAACATTAAAAAAAGAGTTTAATACCCTATTGTTATAAAAAAAGATTCTCGCAACTTATATTTTTTCGACGACGACTGACTACCCAGTCATTCGTCATCAAAAAAAATATATATATAGGAAACTTTTCTTCTATTCTATACTGCGGTATAAAACTACTTTTGATTTACATTACAATTCGACGCAGTATGGTTTTCCAAATCATAAAACACAACACAAAGTTGGGGTTTTATGCATCATTATAAATCATCTATCACTTGTTAAAAATGTACTGAGATTTTCTCAAAACTTTATCCTATACAGTAATCTATAATGTGCAACTACCGAACACGAAAGGTTTTCACTCGAATGAATTTTACGATTCAATGAAAATTTACAAAGTTGTGTGAAGTGTGTTGCGAACAAAAGTTACTAACGCCATCTATCGTGCTAAGTATCAAAGTTATTTTGTGTTGTATGAAATTGTTATGTTGTACTAACCACCTAACCACAATATTAATTTTGAAACATTACTTACTATTCTGTATAAATCTTATACTCAACTTCTATATTATTATTAAATATAATTGATTCCTTGCACTTCCGTCCTTGGGATGAGGTATAAACCAATTCACAAAAAAACTTAATTAAAAATTTGTTTTTTTATGCACAAACTATTAAATAACCTCAAAATGCTCATACAATAAGGATAAAAAATCTGATAAAATCAAATCAAACAGGTCCAAACACAATAAGATTAATTACGTAGTTTCGGTACAGAGCCCTCTGGTCACTAACTTATTTTAGTCCAGAAGTAGTTCTAAATGAGCTTGTAAGATCGGACCTTACTTAAAATACTTTTTGTAATGTAAGTTAATGAAAAGCTTATATTTTTACCTTTCCTGCCCCATCCTGACTCTCGCCAGGCGCCTCCTTGAAGCTCTCGGCACGAGTTTTGGTCAGTGAAGGCTGCATGAGGTTTAGCCATCCACTTTTTCGCTTTATTCAGTTGCCCGCTACATCTACTACAATACGTCCTTTGACTAGGAAACGCGTCTGAAAAACCGGTACAGAAATCGAAAGGGGAAAAGTACGACAGCAAGTCAAAGCGAGACGAGGGAAGACGCGGGGAAACAAGCGCCCCGTCCTCTTCGTCATACTCACATTCCCTCGTGCATCTTGGAGGGTCTGGATGGGGCATCCAAAGCTATTGTGCTACAGTCAGACACACCGATACACAAATCACGTTCATCGTGTCTCTTTTTGTACCGAGCGTAAAATAAAATGTAATTTCTGTTTTGTTTGCAATGTAATCTCATTACTAGATCCACAAAGGGATATCTAACCTACCATTATTCGTATTACAATAGAAATGAACGTATTTATTTGGGAACGTGATAGCAGTATTTCTTAGTAAGGCCTTTTTATTTTTTTAGGTCAATATTGACTCACAAAGATTTTCTTCTGAATTGTGGATGTGTTAATCATAATTCTCCCAAGATATCTTGTCATATAGCAAATACTGACTGAGCTGTTTGCTGTAAAAGGGAAGCAAAACAAAAACGATAGCGTTATACATATAAGAAAACTGTAAGTACACACTAAGTTAAAGCAGTAAGTATATATATATTACGTTCTTTTAATGGAGAAAAAATAGAGCATTTGCCTTAAAATTTAATTTTTACTACATGTTCATAGAATGGCCTCAATTATCCAATGACAGACATAAATAATTTTAAAAGGCGGTAGGCTAATGGCTAGGGCGTCGGACTTGCGATCATGTGGTTGCGGGTTAGAATCCCATTACACTACCGTCGTGAACCCACTCGTAACACAAGCATCTTAGCTTAGCACGAGGGGTTAACGAGATTACTAGTAATGTGCGACCCAGATTGCTAGAAATCGTTTAAAAAATGGAATTCCTTGCACGTAGAACATTTTGTACACAGAAATGATTTTGCAAAGTCGGTTAAAATGTCTAAAACTTATCACCAGTGTCCAGTTATTCCAATCCACTGAAATAAACAACATCAACCGTTTGTATAAAACAAAAAACGACCGTACATTCCCCTTTGTGTATAACCGAATCATGAAAGCTTCGTCGACCCTTTGTCCCACACGTCTAGCTCCCACTAGTTGGAAACTATAATATAATTCACGTCAGGACCATACTTAACAAATTCTATTGTCACAACCTCCATAGATTGGCACTCTGTAATCAAAGTTAATTTTGAATGAAATTTCGTAAGGTGTCCTTTGAGGTAAGTTTAGAGAAGTTTTCTTTGATAAAGAAACGGAAATTGTGGCTTCTAAGTTTTTATTGATTCTAAAGCTGAATTTGATTGAATCTAGATATAAAAGGGCCTATCCAAAGTACCATACTCGTGTATTACGTATTAATTATTAAAAAAAATCAACTATTAAAATAATAATAATATCTTGCGACGACTCACACACGACTATCTGATCCCAAATAAGACAGCGCCTGTACTAGACGACTGATAAACATACTTATATATTTGTAAATACATAATATTATAGATAAATTAAACCCAGACACAGAACAAGTGGGAATCGAACCCACAACCTCTGGCTTAGCAGTCACTCAGTCAACAGTCACTGACCACTAGACCAACAGGTCGGTCATAGACTGTCTTATTAAATATTTAGACCCGCGGCTCTGCCCGCGGTTCTTATTTTTTTCTATTATTTACTAAACACTGAATGATTCGGCATTTTTCTAACTTAACATTATTGCAGCACTGGCCTATGAATTGGGTCACCGAGTCATAACACTTTCTATTCGAAAACAGTTCCTATTTCCACTATTATTCTTTAATTCAACACAACCTTAACAAAGCTATTGATTACAAAACAAACCCTAGCCCAAACCCAAGGAGTATTTATATAGGAAAATACAAATTTCATAACGTTGTTTATGTTAAATTATTGCTTAGTTGCGCGCGCAGATCATAATTGTTTACGTTCGTACCTTGTTTATTTGTAATTTAATAACATTTCAATATGTTTTACTTAGTTGTTAGTTGGTAAGTTTATAAGGAAAATAAATAGAATTGAATCATGTTGGTATTTATCTAGGCTGGCTATAATGATGTAAAGTGGGGCTATTTGAAAACAACATGTGGTATTCCGAAAATATCTCATCCGGATTTTGTTGATCTTATATTAAAGAAATATTTGTTATTTTTTGGTTAATATTTCTATATTACTAACCGAAAAGTTCATTATTATACCGTAGAAAAGGAGTTTCCATGGTATTAATCTTATAGCAATTTTAACACCGAGGAGGTTTTGTATAAATGTATGAAAGTGACAAGTCACAGACAGACAAGTCTAAGTCACGTTACTTATCGAAAACAAATGTCATTTCCATTCATTTTATGTCATTTAAGCGATTCCTATCATCGTTGTCGCTTATAGAAATGGCTCCTGGGTAGGGGAGCAGACAATTGTATGTTATAGGTTACAATCAAGTATAAGTACAAACATTTTAACATTTTAACACACCCACGACGTTTCCGCATGTTGCTAAACTTGTGTAAAATGTTAACCCATTTCAGAAAACTGTGTTAAAAATGTAAAATCTATTTTTATCATAAAATAAAGATCCATCACGTCCCGTCAATTTCGAAAAGCCGTGAGAAATGTTACAACAATGTATTTCTAGAGCGCTCTTACATTTTGCTCTGAATATAACAGAGTGACGGGAAAGAGGTGACATTTTGCAAACCTCTGTGGAATCGGTGCCGGCTCCGTTTTTACGACTGCAATGAATTTATCACGAGCCATTTCTGTCTGTTATTCGATACTAATATTAGTAAAAAGTCTTATAAAATACAGTTAGTTAACTTTGTCATGAGTGAATTATGTAAAGAATTTTACATACGCCTTTAAATTCTAGCGTCCAATATTTTTATAATTCTGTGAACATAGTGCAAATTGCTGCACCATAGATAATACCTTGACATACCTATGTCAGAGTTAATGAAGAGCTAAAAGAGGTTCATTTACATACATTATCATCGGGTTATTTTAAAACCATTTAATTTCAAAGGAGTAAATTTCTTACCAATACATTTTTTATTCTTACAAATTATTATTTATTATTACTGTGTTCGTAACTTAAGGTAATAGTACCTGGATCACCGAGCTTTGCTCGTTTTTTTTTTTGGTAGTGTGTTTTTAGAAATTATATTTAAATACGAATTAGATACTGATGAAATGAGGAAGTATAAATAATATTTTTCTATCTTACCGACATAATAATAAAACAATATTAACTGGTTATTTAATTAAAAAATCACGAGTGCAATTAGTTAAATATTTTATTAGAAACAAATACTTATTTTTTACAGCTTATCAATGAATCACAAATAACATTAAAATTAAAAAAATATATTCTTACTCGCCAACATGTCAGGAAGAGTCATTTTTTTCAGGTTATGTTTAAGTTGATTAGGTACTGAAAACATGGATAAAACGTAATTTACTGAAAATGAATTGTAGATCCATATAACGCCCCCAAAACCCCCTGTATACTCAATTTCATGAAAGTCGTTGGAACCGATTCCGAGATTGAGATTATACATATATATCGCGGCGTCATAATTGTACAATGTATTGACGCCAAAATGAGAAAACACAATGAACAATCATATAAAAATGACAGATTCCAAATTCAAATGTAATATTTTGTTTATTTTGAGTATTGATGGCCGTATATACAAGAACTGCTCGTTTAAAGATTTAAGATTACTGAAAACACGGCTAAAACGACATTTTCTGAAAATGAATCCTAGCTAGATCGATTTAACGCCCCCGAAACTCCCTGCATACAAAATTTTATGAAAATCGTTGGAGCCGTTTCCGAGATTCAGATTATATATATATATACAAGAATTGCTCGTTTAAAGATATAAGATAAGATTTTTAAATAACCTCAAATTAAGGCGTCTCTTTGAAGCGGCGGTAGCGTAATGGCTTGGGTGTTGGACTTGCGATCGTGTGGTTACCGGTACGAAAACGACGCAAAACCACTCGTAACATTGTCATTTTGTTTAGTACGAGGCGTTAACAAGAATATTCTTAATGTACTAGTAAGCTTTAGAAAATATATCTATAAAATACAGTCGAACTCGAGAACGGGTGAACCGTAGAAAATATAGCAGTTTAATAAATGTATCTTGTATCTTCAGTTTGTTTGTCTGTGCGTTTGTGCGCAAAAATCACAAAAACAAATTCAGGGATCTGAATGCACTTTTCACTGACATAATGTGGCAAGCTTCTAATAACATTTAGTAGTTGTTTCATTAAAATCGATTAACAAAGAAAAAAGTTACGGTCATTGAAATAATAGGGCTGTCACTTAGTTCGTGTGTAAAAATTATGCTATTCTCAGAATTTCAAGAACAAGAACGTTGTCGCTGGCTATTTTATAAACTGTGTTGTAACGTAACTGTACAATGTAATTTTGTGTAAAATCTTTTTATTATATTATCAATTTGAACAAGCTCTTGAAGCAACAAGTAGAAACAATTGAATAGTACCATTTCTATAATAGGGGAACAATAAATCAATCTGTAGTTCCAACAATAGGAGCAACTTAATTACATCTCAGACACGTTGCACGTGAGCCTATTGTTCTATGTTCAAGTCCATTAGAGCAAAACAGTACGGAGATAGTAACATTCTTTAGCAAATAGAGGACGTTCATTTGTTTTGTGTTCAATTGGAGAGTCTGTCAATATTTACGAAACATTTTTGATCACAATAAAATAAAAATACATTTTGAAGAAGGGGTTCTTTAACGAATTATCTAGTTAAATCTAATTATTTTTACTATAGTGCAAAGTGAAAAATTTAATTACAGACAATTCAATTGCGAATAAAAATAAAATGAAATGGTTTAAACATTAGGCTTATAGATACCAAAGCCCACACGAGCATAGTCGTAATCAAAAGCTAGTGTATTTACTAATCTTCTTGTATTAGATTGATTAAACTAATCCAAATGTTAAGTAGTCTTCTGAGAGTCTTCTCAAAATCGATATTTATGAATTACTTAAGTAGCCCTCAACGTATCTACGCTGTGGTATTCAATTACTTAGAAACACTTTAAATATCCTAAGAATATTCACTAGAGAATATCATCTAAACTTTATCTAAAACATAGTTTTATCTACATCTACACTAATATTATAAAGAGGAAAGATTTGTATTTTTGTGCTATATACTTCTATTCTAGGTAAAGGTTAACGCGAGCTTGCTTTCTTTCAAATCGACGACTTTTCTCGCGCCTGTTTTGCGTTGAGAGGGGGTGCTTGCACTACGCTAGCCACCCCAAAACTTCTATTCTATTCATTATATTCTATTCTAATGAATAAACTCAAAAACTACTGAGCCGATTTCAAAAATTCTTTCACCATTAGAAAGTTACATTCACCTGAGTATAGGCTATATTTTTTACTACAGAATTAGGTACCGTGGGCAGAGTCGCGGGAAACAGCTATTACTTAATATTTTGATAAAATACGAGTACTAGGAGCCCAGGAGTTAACAACATTAGGTAGTCGCATCCCCTGACTATGCAATTCAATATCCAATGATCCAATGTAATTACGTCATGTGGAAATTGGTTCTATTGAATATCTGCGCTCGCAATATTAAATTAGTTTTAGTGATGTTATAAAGTTACCGAAAGTAGAGAATTTGAATTATTTTGTTCAATAAATAAATTATTGAGTTATCTTTTAAAGGGCAAAAGACAATTTATGACAATTTTATTAGTTAGAAATAATAATAAAATGCATGTAATTTGAATGTTTGTGAAACCCCCGCGACACAAGGATTGAACTCCTTAGTGCGGGCGTCGTTTTTTAAAGAAAAAAACATACAGTTACCTGTAAGAAATGATACATTTTAAAGTTCTTTTGCACAGAAATCTTTTTATGAGAAATTCCGTACGATGCGACAAGAAGAAGAACAAACTGCTTTACTTTGCTTGAAAATGTAAATATATACTAAAAATACATTACATAATTGAAATTCCGTACATAAGCTTTCAAAGCGACTCTCAACGAAATAACTTTAGGATTTTTTCATTCATTCGTCTCATATTCTGAATGAATTTTTATCATTCCCTTCTGCGAACGAGGTATAAATATTCAGGTCAACGTAACATTACGAGTGTATATTATTAAGACATCAGGAAAAATGTCTTTGTATGTTATTGATATATATTTTGTTTCAAGAAATTGTAGTAATTATCTCTTTTGTTTAATAATAATCACTTTTATGTTTGCCTTCTGCCTCTTCTGCCTAGCCTTCTCCCAAACAAGGTAAGAAAGGATCTCGGTATGTTTACAAATGGTCACCCATCCAAGGACAAACCGCGGCGAGCGCTGCTTAACCTTTATCATTGCTCAAACTGTACAGCTTACACTTAGCCGTGTAACATGTCCATCTCAATTATTTTTGTATGTGTTGAAAGATATTGTACGAAATTCATTTCTCTATTCATTAGAATGGTTCTGATTCGCGACACTTTCTTTTTTGTTTATTTAACTTTAGCTATATGTCCTTTTTTACCTCTATAATACAATAATAATATTATCTTGGGACAGCTTGCACACGGCCATCTGATCCCAAACTAGGCAGAGCCTGTACTATGGAAACCAGACAACTGATAAACATACTTATATATTTCTAAATACATACATAATATAGATAAAGAACACCCAAACACAGAACAAAATAACTATCGTGCTCATCACACAAAGATTTGTCCTGGGTGGGAATCGAACCCACGACCTCCGGCTTAGCAGTCAGGGTCACCAACCACTAGACCAACAGGCCAGTCAAAAATATTATACTACTAATACTGAAAATAATGTTCTGTTTAGAAATGTATACAATATTTATCAGCGGCTAACGCTATCTCAACTATAATCAGGGCCTCAGTCCAACGACTTCCTGCATAGCCCGCGCAGGCCACTCAAAACTTTGACTAAAGAGTAATTTTTATATATTGACGACTCTTTTATTCCATCTACTTAATCCGATAATCCTGGAGACCACTATTTAAACACACACATTTTAATAGCTTCCTGCACACATTCAGACATTTGAATAGCAAGCGTACAGTCAACAGCAAAAGTAGATGATGAATTGAGTTTATAACTTTTGTAGTTAAAAGTGATCACGAATTTAAGGCAACTGTACTAGTAGTAAATATTTGGTATAATTTACAATCACATACTTTTAAATCACTTCGACGCCACACAGTTCTGAACTGGCGGTAGCCTAATGGCTAGGGCGTCGGACTTGCGATCTTGTGGTTGCAGGTTCGAATCCCACCCATTGCACTACCGACGTGAACCTACTCGTAACACAAGCATCTTAGCTTATTACGAGGGGTTAACGAGATTACAAGTAATGTGCGACCCACATTGATAGTAATCTTTTAAAAAATAAAAAAAAGTTCTGACGCGAACTCCATTCATTAGTATTGAATTTCTGATTTTGATCAGCAACTTTTGCTGTTGACTGTACCTTAACATACCTATTCACTATCAATACACCAATAGCTTGCAAAGGCTGTCAATAGCTTTACCTGGTTCTATGGAACCCACCGTTTTTGTCAATATATTTTTTGTGTCAGTTCAAAGTAAATAGATTGTACAGGACCGACGCATGTACGGATGTTTTTGCCGTATGTGTTTCAGCCTTCGAAGTTTTTTTAACAATATGGTCCTGTTGGTACCGTAATTTTTTTTTTCTGATCTAGCTTTGTGCTTTTTTTTACCAATGACAAATAGGAAACCAATGGGAAGTTTTCAGTCGGCCCATACATGTTTTACTGGTGGGACTTTCAAGGGTTATCCATGTCAGCCCTAACCTTTTTTTTAAATAAAGTAGGGTTCCTGTAATATTCTTATTGAAAAAAGCTATATTACTAACTTTTAAACTATAGCATTGCATGATTATAATAAAATTACGATACAGGAATTAACTTCTTGCGAAAAGAATGCTTGCATGTTCCCGTTAATTCCTCTGACGTAATTTTATTATCAAGATAATAATAAATAATAATAATAATAATAAAATTTATTTCTGTACCAAAATATTTTACATTTACTACTTTGTGATTGGAGCCTCCTTTTAAGCAAGTAATGCCTGTGTTAGGAGACTCCGCTCTTCCATTTTTGTTTTGACAGAAAATAACAGTTTCTTTAGATTTATATTTATCTATATAGGTATGCGTGTTTGTATGTGTGTGTGGGTGTGTGAATATGTATGTGTGTGGGTGTGGGTGTGTGAATAGAGTGCGTGTCTGTGTATGAGTGTGTGTGGGAAAGTGTATGGTGGCATGTTTGTGTGGTAATGTGTATGTATGTGTGAGAGATGGCTTATTTGACGTGTTGTAAAAGTGCTTCTGTACTTTCATACGTAAATCGTTGTTATAGTCCATGAGCATTATTTTGCAGTCTCGTAGAGGTTTATCGTATATATATATTTCTTTGTTTACCTTATTATATATTTGGGCTGAGCGTTTATTATATTGAACAGCGGCAAACTCAGTTTTCGTTTGTGGAATTTGGGCAATTATATCTTTCCTTCTCTTTGATAAAATATTTCTATCAAAAGGAAGGGTTTTGTGTATTTTTAGAACCATAAGAGTTATGTATAATTTCCTTACAGAAAGTAGACCACTAATTTTATAAAGACTTTCTGTCGGGTATCTGATCTTTTTAAAATACATTATTTTAATAAGTGCTCGTTGTGCACGTTCCACTGATATAAATTTTGATTTTGCTGCGCCCCCCCATACTGGTATGCAGTAAACTATGATAGATTGTCCGAGGGCTATGTAAATTTCATTTAGGATATTTCTGTCATGACTAGGTTTCATATTTGTGCTTGTTGGAATGACGTGTCTCAATGTTTTAAAAATCCAACATAATTTCCTTATTCTTCGAGTAACATGTTCGAGATGGGCGTACCAAGACAGGTTTTGATCAATTGTTATACCCAAATATTTAGTCTGTGATACTTTACTAATTTTAGGACAAGTACAATTGTTATTTGTACCTTTGTCACATGAATGTACTTTAATACTGAAGGATTCATTTGGTTGTGAGCGGTTTGAAATTGAGAAACAAATATAATTAGTTTTTGATGTATTCAATGTGAGTAGATTATCGTTAAGCCAGTCAGCAATAATGGTCATTCCCATCTCTGCTTTTACCCTAGCTTCTACCCAGTTATCCCCAGAGAATACAACAGCAGTGTCATCCGCATAAGAAAATATGTTTGCATTTCCAACTTTTAGAGTACAAAGGTCGTTAATATATGTCAAGAACAATGTGGGGCCTAAGACGCTTCCCTGAGGTACACCAAAAGTTACTTCAGCGTCGTCACTGACACAATCGCCTATCTTAACTCTCTGTTTTCTATCTGATAGGTAATCTTTAAGGAGATTTAGAGGTACTCCCCTTATTCCGAACGTATCTAGCTTGGTCACAAGGGTAGGAACAGAGACGGTGTCAAATGCTTTTTTAAGATCTAGAAATACAGTAATGCATTTTTTTCCTGTATCTAGATGTTCAGTTACAAGCGAGCTAAGAGCAGCAACTGCATCCTCAGTGGACATTCCCTGTCTGAAACCAAATTGCGTAGATGATATTAAGTTAAATTTGTTGAAATAATTTATAAGTCTCTTGTTAATTAATTTTTCTATGACTTTGGACAGGGCTGGTAAGACAGAGATAGGTCTATAGTTATTGACATCGTCACTGTTTCCACCCTTGTGTACCGGAGTAATAATAGATTTTTTCAATGAAGTCGGGAAAATACCGTTTCTAAAACACAGGTTAGCGAGATGGGTAATGACGGGAACGACTTCCATGTGAACGTACTTTAGGAAACTAGTTGGGATATTGTCCCATCCTGGAGCACTATCCGACTTCAAGCTCATCAAGATACTATGTACTTCTTCGGTGTTAGTATCCAAGAGTACAAAAGAGTTGTTTTGTGTAGGTGTGTTGTTTCGACCATCAAGGTTTTTATTAGTCCTCGGTTGAATTTGGTGAGCTAATTGTTTGCCAATATTCACAAAGTAGTCGTTTACGAAGTTTACTGACGCCAAAGGAGACGGATTGATATTTAATAATGATGTGCCTTGATTTTTAGATTTATTTGAGTAAGTAATTAATTTTATGTTTTTCCAAAGTAACTTGGAGTTTCTGACTGATTTAGCGAGTAAATCTCTCTCGTATTTTCTTTTTAATTTTTTAATGAGGTTATTACAGTAGTTCCTATACCGACGGTACGTGATTTTTAATACTTCATTATGTGGATCAGACCGAGAGTTCCTTTGTAGTTTATTACGATTTTTAATACAGCGTAGTAGTCCCGGGCTGATCCACGGTTTGATAATTCGTTTATTATTTGGGATAGTACTGGTTTTAGTACTGAGGTCAATACTGTCAATCAGTTTTAGTACGAGTTGGTCCGTTAACAAATTCGGATAATTACAAAATAGAAGTTCCGCGAGATTTTTTTCCTGTAAATATTTAAGAGCATCTTCGTAATTTATTGTAGTTGAAATTTTATTAGCAAATTCTTTATTTTTAATTTTGGAAAGTGATAAAAATGTAGTGCAATGATCGGTAATTGTTGTTTGTAAAATAGCAATTGATGCAGATGTCTTCTTTTTATTAATCCTCAACATGAAATGGTCCAAGCAGTTTTGTTCTCTAGTTGGTAGTGTATGACCAGGTAATATACCATATGTCGACAACATATTAAGGTAATTTGTCCGGTTTTTTTGTTCACGGGACACTTCCGGGTCTTTGGGCCTAATGTTAATATTTATGTCTCCCGCTAGTATTATGTTTTTCTGTTTATGTAGTGATTCTATGTGTGCGCTGAGTGAGTCCATGAAGCTGTCAAGGTTCGTAGTTGATGGGGAGCGATAGATGCACAAGACAATGTTGTTTAGTATATCCAGCTGAAGACAAGTCGCCTGGGATAGCTGTACTTCTTGAACTTTTGATTTTAGCGTGTTTTTCACGTACACAGCTACCCCATCATTTTGATTTAACTGACGTTTTGTCATGTATGACTGATAATTAGAAAGTTGTGGTATAGGTTTATTTTCATTTAATCTACATTCCGTTAAAATTATCACATCGGTTTCAAAATCAAAGGTAGATAACATAGCAATAAAATCATCGAAATTGCAGTATATGCTCCTTATATTTTGTGAGACTATAGTCAAATCTTTCTTCGTAACATAAATGTGTTTAGTAAGATTTGAGCAATCGCATTCAATTGAGTGTGCAATTTCAATTTGGTCTATTTCCCTAACTGCTTGTAATGTGTCACTCATTATGGATTGTTACTAAATGGAATAAACGTCACTACTAGGCAATCGTGATGCAATCCAATAAATATGTATATTACACTTCTATCTACGGCTAATTTGTAACCCAGAGGTTTCATTTGTTTTGATAAGATTTTTGGTTGTGTGTGTTTAGTATTTCGGGTACTATTCATAGTTTTGGTGTTTATGTATGGTTGTTTATGAAGCCTGAAATTGTCTGTTTTTTTAGATATATGTAATGTATGTGTGTGTGTATGTGTATCAGTGTGGGTTTGAATTGAAACGTTAGTATAGAATTTGTGTATGAGAGGGTTTAAGAGTGTGTTTACAAAAATATTAAAATTAAAAAGTACCTTATAACTATGTGGATAGTACAAAAATAACATTGCACAAGACGATAGAAAAATAATATTAGTATCATTGCGATGTTATTCACATTTCGTGGAAAAGGTTGAACAGTAAAAAGTCATGCTTTCACCATAAGTTGATGGATTTGTTCTTCACTTGTAATAGTTATTTTTGGCCCTTGATCTTCTTTCTTCACATACACTTTGCCATAAGCCGTCCAGCAATATTTATATGCCCCAGACTTTTTTAGGTCTCTAGCAAGAAAATGCAGACGAGATCCCTTAGGGGTCAGGTGCTCAGACAAGAATATGGGTGTATCTTCTTGTGTTCTAAAGCCGAGGTGCTTGGCGCATAGCTTAGTCTTGTGTTTAATGTTAAAGGACTTTCCCATTCTCAATATTTCATTTTTTAGAAGAGTTGAGCCCGTTTCAACAACAATTGGCGTATTTTGATTTTCATTGTTTTTCCCACGCACTCTGTAAACATCTTTAATGTCGTATTTGGCTATGGAACAGTCAATATTTTTAGAGAGGCTCATAATCATACCAATGAGATCCTCTTTAGACTCGCTGGGCGTTCTTGGCACATTTTTAATCACAAAGTTCGATTTACGGCATCCCGTTTCAATGTCTTCAATTTTATTCTCCAAAAGTGTGATATACTCCTTGTCATCTTTCATCTTTTTTTCCAGCTGGGTTATTTTCTTTTCAAGGTCTTGATTCTGAGTTACAAGTTGTGTAATAGTATTTTGTATATTTAAGTTGGATTGTTGTATTTCTTTTAGCGTTGCAGAGACTTGCTGGGTTTTATTTTCTTGCTTGGTCAAGAATAGAGCCATCATTTCCTTAATTTCTTTTTTAAAATCCTCTAATTGTTCACCAAATGATACATCCTCCCAGCTTCGCTTTACTCTTTGGAACACATAGTTAGGTGGCGTCTTACTTCTATCATCAATTCCAACCATCCTAATCTCCGAGTCTGAGGCAGATTTATTCATCGGCGAAGTCATAATTCGTAGTTTTCGAAGTTGCAGAAACAATAAACACAAGTTTAAGGATAATAAATTCAATAAGCGTATACGGTGTAGCAGACTTGCGAGCTATCGTGTTAAGTGTCGCGTAACACTCGTAGCACACGTAGCACCGTAGCACTCAGTACGAGTCTGTAAAGTACCTTGCTTGTGGTGACGTAGGTGTTCTGCGTAGACAGATGCCCAATTTCGCGCGGCAAGTTCCACGTTGAGACGGCGCAGCGGCTACGAGCGCGGTCACACCACAGTGCGTGACGATGGTCGAGTTCGAATCCCACCGACGACCAACACTTTTTCCAAGTTTGTAGATGGCGAACTTCACTGCTCACCGCTTGCTGAGAGATAATATATGTTCTCGCAGGGTCGCTGGCAACAACCGACACTTGTGGGAGCGAGAATTCCGACCCGATTCAATATGGCCACTAGACCTTACGGACGAGACCGCAAGATAGAGTAGGAGGGTCCGAGTTTAGATGACAAATCACTCAGGGAACAGAAATATTAAAATATATTGAAATTTAAAACACTGTCACTGAGCACAAAAAACACGTCCGTTCCGAACGACGTCCAAGAGGAAGAGGAAATATCACACAATATAAATATAACACAAATATCATTTTCAAATGGACAATAAGAACATTAAAAAAAGACACCTTTTTTTTTTTTGCGTTGGCAACACTGCCAACTAGACGTCATAAAACGAGCTCCTAAAAATTAAATTTTGAAAAAATTGTTTTTATTTATTTATTATCAATAAATTAAAGTAATTGTACTCAGTTATCCTTAGTTAAGCTATTAAGTTAAGTATCTAGTGTTTTTGCAGTGTTCTGTAAAGTTTGTAGGAATAGTTGATTGGAGTAATCAGCTGTCAACGGTCAACGAACTTGAAAACTTCGAAGAAACAGGGAGTACTTTATCGTATCGCATCGTATTATGGTTTATTTCACATGCTACCACACCATAAAACACAACTTACATTGATACTGCTCATTTTTATGAGTAACGTACACTACTCACTGGCTTCTATGTCTCTTTTTGTTTGACAAGTTTTGGAAGCAAAATTGACGACTTAATCAACGCCTCAGACACCACAAACTGCATTAAATGACAAACACCTTGTTTACAAGGTCACAATAATTATTTACTAATTTAATTATTAATTAATTAAGTGTTAATTTGTACTTTGCATCTTCTTCACAAACTACCTTCTAATTTTAAGCTATTTTCTTTAATCTTTAGTTTTAATAGATTTCTTTGTTTAACTTCTAAACCTATTCTCTAGTAAATTGTTATATCCCCAGTATAGTTTCATTTAATAAACCTATATTACTAACTTGTCATTTTTCCTATCTTAATCTTTCCATTTTACTTTAGTTACTCTGTTTAATTTTAAATCTTTATTTTGCCAATAGTTTTACTTAAAATTCAAATAGTCTCCTATCTAGATATTTAGCTGTACAATTTCAAGTTTCAGATAAAACGTCATCATGCTGACCCGCAGAGCTGTAGCAAGAGACTTAGAAGACAAGCTGAGAGCGACCCTGAAGGAGCTGGAGTCTTCTAAAACCCTCTGTAGGCAACTACTACAGGAAAGAGATGATAGTGAGGTTGAAGTTAAGAACATTGTCGACAAGAACACCACTCTCAAGAATGAACTGGCCGAACTACATATTGAACATGTGGACCTACTTGACCGCCACCAGCACCTGCAAGAAGTCCTATCTTCTTTCCAACAATGCAGTGAAACACATGAAGTAGCATTGAGTCGCATATCTCAACTCGAGCATGAACTTAGTAAGGCCCACAGCTCAATATTGTTATTAGAATCTGCTAAAGTTAGTGAACAGGACTTGAACACCCAGTGCCTTTTTGATGAGTTGGTAGGTTGCTCAGCCTCAGCTATTTGTCAGCCTGTGGTTACTATAGATCTCACCGGTGATGATGTCATTACACAATGTCCTTTATTTAATAGTCACAATAAAGTAAAAAAGTACATCAAATGTAGTAAATTAATTAGAAAGGCCCGTATTGCCTTAAGAAAGCTTAAGCGTTCTAAACTTAATATTAATTATCATAAAAAGCACATTCACTTGGTATCACAAATGAAATCATATTCCTGTGAATTAGATAAATGTAGATTATTGTATGATAGAGACACTAAATTGTTACACGATGAGCTAATGCACAAAGAGAACATGCTTAAAGATATTTTTGACAAATATGTTTCTAGTCAGGAACAACTTAGTGAGCGTATGGTAGAGGCTAGTGAACTTATGGACCTGGTGAAGTGCAATGCAGAGAGATACGAGTCTCTGACTAATAATCTATCTTGCAACTGTACAAACACTGTTGCATGTCCGGAGCCTCTGCCAGTACCAGCCTTGCCTGTAGTCACTCAGCCCCCAGATGACACTGATTTTCCTTCAAGGAGGTGCATTGTAGTATCAGATAAACTAGGTGCAGGTTTTGGAACATTGCTAAATTACCATAACACTCCCAATGTTACCAATTTCTGTTATCATAATACCCATTTTAATAACCTTATATTAAAAGTTAAAAACATGAAACTTAATAGAAATACAACCATTGTTTTATTGGTGGGCAATAGTTTAGGCATAGAGAGAAAGGACATTGTTAACGGCATTGACACCTTATTAGGATTAGATGTAGGTAGAATCATGTTGTGTGCTTTGCCTTATGCAAACACATTAAGTTCAAATCACAATAACTATGTTCATTACCTGAACAGTACCTTGTATATGTCAACTTGTTGTCATAGTGACAAATTTTTGTATTTTGATACAAATAAGTTTATAAGTGGGTTTCAATTAACCCAGGAAACGATGTATCTTCCTAGAAGATATAAATTTTTTATTGCTAGTTTAATAGCTTATAATATTAACACAGTTATAGGAGATATAACGCAGAATAGGTTAAGTAATGATTTGTTGTTAGGTAACAATGTAGATTGTTTAAACTCTCAACGCAGACAATAGGGAAGCAGTCTGATAGCATTTTGCTATATCATCAGAACATAAATCGCTTTTCTGGCAAAATATTAGATGTTGAACTTTTAGTAGACAAGTATTTAATTGATATTCTTTGTTTTTGTGAAACCTGGTTAAAACCAGATAAAATGCTTTTTAATGTAAATAATTTTGCGATTGCCAGTGCGTACAACAGACTTTCAGCTAATGGGGGTGGATGTCTAATTTTATGTAATAATAATTTTAGGTTTAAGGAACGTCAAGACATAACCTCATGCTCTGTTGACCGCATATGTGAGGTAGCATGTGCAGAGATTGAAAATCTTATTGTTCTATGTGTATACAGGCCACCTTCGTCTCACTTTTTGTCTTTTTTGGCTTCCATGGAGGAAATTTTAAATAAGTTATGTACTAACAACAAATCTATATACATTTGTGGGGACTTCAATGTTAATATTCTAACAGATTCATTAGATAAATGTAAACTTTTGTCATTATTCAAATCATTTAATTTTAATAATATATTTTATGAGCCCACTAGAATAACTACTACTTCCCTTACTTGCATTGATAATATTTTTTCTAATAGTGAGGTGATAGACTTTAATTTAATACCTGGCATTCGTTCAGACCACAGGGGCCAACTAGTATCAATAAAAGCCCACATTAAATTGCCATCAAGTAAGTTAATTACAGTAAGGCCTTTAACAAATCATAGACTGTGTTCATTTCAAAATAGTATTGCCAAGGAGCTTAGTAGTGGCGAGTATTCAGTTGTAGGAGCTCCAAATAATGATTATGATAGGCTTTTGCAAATTATTTGTAGATCATTTAACAGAACCTGTCCTCAGAAAAATATTAAATTAAATAGTAAATGTAAATTTAATGAATGGGCTACAAAGGGCATTAGAATTAGTAGAGATAAGCTTTATACCCTTTATGATAGGAAATCATTTAACTCTGACCCAAATTTTCATAATTTTGTACGGAAGTATTCAAAAACATTTAAGAAAGTATGCTTGTCAGCTAAATCAAAACTTATTAGTAGTCGCATAGGCAAATCAGATAATAAAATAAAAACGGTATGGAAGATTATTAACTCTGAGACTGGTAGTAGTAAGCATAGAGATACAGAGATGTCTTTGAAAATTAATAATAACATAATTGTACATAAGCCTGAAGTTGCTAAGGCTTTTGAAACATTTTTTGCTAATATTCCTGTTCAAGTTACTAAATCACTTTCTTCATCTTCTCTAAGAGCAGAGTCATTAGTTAAGCAACATTTTAATAGACTTATTCCAAATTTCTGTTTTACACATGTATCTCCTAGCGTTGTTAAAAAGGCGTTTAAATGTATTAAAGTAAAGTCCACTGAAGATTTATGGGGCATATCTGTCAAAGTAATTGAATCTATAATTGACACATTAGCTCCGATTCTTGCAAACATTTTTAATGACTGTGTTGATTGTGGCACTTTTCCAAATCTAATGAAGCACAGTAAGGTAATTCCCATTTTTAAATCAGGTTGCAAGAATGATCCAGCTAACTACAGACCAGTTTCAGTGCTTCCTGCCTTAAGTAAAATCTTCGAGAGAATTGTTTTAGACCAAATAATGTGGCATTTTAATAAACATAACATTTTCCATGAACGTCAGTTTGGATTCACCAAGGGAAGGTCAACGACCGATGCCGGGACTAAATTGGTGTCTCACATTTTGGAGGCTTGGGAAGGTTCGCAGGATGCCATTGGCATTTTTTGTGACCTTTCCAAGGCTTTTGATTGTGTTGATCATAGTACTCTTATCCTTAAATTAAAATACTACGGACTACGAGGACGATCTCTAGACCTTATACGGTCTTATTTATCAACTCGACTTCAGAAAGTAGGCGTAGACGGCGTAACATCATCGGGGTCTTTAATTAAAATGGGCGTGCCGCAGGGTTCAATCCTAGGCCCCTTTTTATTTTTAACATATATTAATGACCTTCCTTATATGATGGCTAGTTTGACTGATATCGTATTATTCGCGGATGACACTTCACTTATCTTTAAAATAAATAGGAAAATACTTGATTTATCAAATTTAAATAACGGCCTTAACGTCTTATCCGATTGGTTTTCAGCTAATAACTTACTTCTCAATTCATCTAAAACGAAATGTTTAAAGTTTTCTCTCCCTAATGTTAGAACTCCATCTGAATTAAATTTGATGCTGGATGGTAAAAAACTTGAACTCATTAATGAAACTTTATTTCTGGGTATTACTATAGACTCTAGATTGCAGTGGGGTGCACATATCACAGCACTGTCTAGTAGATTAAGTTCAGCTGCATTTGCGGTCAGGAAAATTAGGCAGCTTACGGATGTTCCCACTGCTAGATTAGTTTATTACGCGTATTTTCACAGCTTAATGTCATACGGTATTCTATTGTGGGGGTCCGCAGCCGATGTAGATTCTATTTTTATTCTACAAAAACGGGCAATCCGCGCAATTTACACCATGGGCCCTCGTGAGTCGTTGAGAGAAAAATTTAAAGAAATTAACATATTAACCTTGCCTTCTCTCTACATTTTTGAAAATATTATGTATGTGCGTAAAAATCTTTCTAGTTTCAAAGTAAATAGCGATTGTCATAATATAAACACCAGAAATAAAAATAAATTGGTAGTTCCAAAGTTTAGACTAACAAAAACGAACACCAAATCTTTTCTAGGGAATTCAATACGATTTTATAATAAACTGCCAGAAGCTATTACTAATCTGCCTGGTAAGAAATTCAAAACGTGTATTAAATCAATTCTCTTGAAAAGAGCTTATT
The DNA here is from genome assembly GCA_950381575.1 of Plusia festucae. Classification (NCBI taxonomy): domain Eukaryota; kingdom Metazoa; phylum Arthropoda; class Insecta; order Lepidoptera; family Noctuidae; genus Plusia; species Plusia festucae. The sequence goes on from OX494434.1 coordinate 13,150,692, forward strand.
ATAAAATTGGGGACTATGTAGCAGACAAAAGCGCGTGGATATTGTAACTTCTGCACATGTGGCTTCCCTGGTGGTCTCTAAATTCAGCTTGTTTATTTACACAGTTCCATCTAAGCCTGTATTTCTAGAAGGCACATGACATGCCTTGACATTCCTGTTAGGGTTGATTTATTGACTAGGTACATATTATGGTATGTAACAATTTTTATTTTTTTTATTTTTCCGTATTGCTTTTTTTACGTTATAGTTTTAATAATTATCATTAATACTTGTGAATGCGTCAACAGCGTAAGGAACATATTGAATAGAATTGCTTTTGCTTTCTTCCGTTACTAGGAAAGATTTCATTGTTATAATTAATAAGTATTTTTTTTTATGTTCCTAGCGTTATTGACGCACATATTCCATGATCTATTGTATACAATAATTATATTTTTTTTTAAAAGAGTAACTTATGGAGTTTCTTGCCGGTTCTTCTCCATAGGAATGACACTTTGGAACCGCGCACCTAGAGTCAGTAGTTTTTAAAGTTAACGTTTCTAAAGCGCCTATTTTAGGTTTACTAGAAATAAAAACATTTTTGATTTTGACACAAAACTTCTGCTTTACTCAGTTTATTATTTCATAGACGTTTGACTACGTACTATATATATAGTATTTAGCTTTATTATTTTAACACGTGACGTCACTAACCCAACTTATTTTTAATATGATCCTCATTGAATCAAATAAATTCATTTGTTTTTTTTTTGTCGGTTTAAGTACAAGTCTGACACCAAACATATTTGCGTACATGAATTTTCTAAATCACAAAACATAGTATTTCATCCCTTTCTCAACATTCCAAACTTTCCTTCATTGCAATCAAAGTCTCCAACCTGAGTTTGTGACCATTCTCCTTCGATAAACAGGTCAAAAAGAACAAAGTGTGTTTCATATCATTCAAGCTGGTTGGGTGAGCAAAATGCTAACATTTCAACAAATCTCAACATTCCTAAGAACAAAGATATCTTGAGTCCCATCTTTCATCCCTCATTTTTCCCTGATTAGAATCACCCGGCTTTGTAACAATGGTTAAATGCGGTAAATCCTGGTATGATAAATGTAGACGTCACTGCTGTTTCCTCTTACTACTTCAATTTTAATGCCACAAGGATTTTTGTATAATTTAACTAGTGTAAAGGATCTTGTGACCTATTAGAATCCCATACGAGTTATTTGAAAATTTTAACTTCAAAAGTTTCTTCTTTGCAATCACTAAGTACATCATAAATTGATGGTTATTGAAATAAACGTACTTTTAAACGGATTTTATCGCATTTTTTTTTACTTTTGTTCCCGACGTTTCAACGCCAGGGGGCCTACTCTGAAATGTTAAATCCGAAGTATCGGCCGATGTTTCGGTCGTTTCCTACTCCGAAGTACATTATTTTTCGTTCGGTCGGTTCAATCCGTCCGAACTTATTTTGACGTTAGTTGTATCGTAAACCCTACTCTGAAATACAAAACCCGACCGAAAATTTGAGTTTGACAAGACGTTTATCGGGGAATTAATGTCAAAATTCACGACATCAAAATAGCTATCGTATGAGTATCGTAAATATCGAATTTGATAAATCTTTACAATTATCTTGAGTTTTACATATACTTAAAATAAGAATTGTAACAATTTATTGACTTGACGCTATTTTTTACCTGAGTGTTATGTTTTTTAATTCTAAACAAGAAATAGTAAGCGACACGTTCAAGTGCTGGCAAGATCACCTATCATACGGAGGGTCTCAATCGCAATAAATTAATACATCCGTAATACTCAGAAAGTACACACACCAAACGGATAGATAGTTATTCAGTTTACACTAACAGATAATGTGTAAACGGGAGCATTATACCTATATGATAATCATTACTACTACTAACACACTTGCGTTTAGGTAATATTACGTTTGCATACGCGTGATATCGATAGCTTCGTAGGTGTGTCCTGCAAAGCTATCTAGTTTGCTGTGTGCTTATTTATTGAGTACATAAAAAAATGCACACTAATATCGTAAAACATATTTTCAAGTAAGTAAGAAATACTTTAGATAGTTATGCGAAATAACAACCCCTTTGTTTTCAAAACTCAAATAGGTGTTTGCATACTTTTGTTTGGGACCGCATGAACATTATATGAAACACACCATACATTTCTAAGAATAATAAACTCAAGTGGCGTTTGTAATAAAAATAGGCAATAGATAATACTATTCTTTATTTCAGATAGAAATCCATAAAATATAAACACAACAATGTTTTACAAATCATAACACGACTTACAAATCTTACACAATGAAAACATAACATTAATAAGGAGGAGGATAACATTATTTTGTGTTATAGTGTGCAGGCTGACCCAATGGCTTAGCAGTGGAGAGGCCCACATATCCACGGATACTTTTAAATATCTGTTATGCTTTTGTGAATGACTTGATAGACGTGAATTCTTTTAGTAGCGAAGCACATTGTTTCCATAGCGCGCCAACCTCAACAGCAGTGTGCAGCAGCACATAACCAAGGGAAACTGATTACAAATTATTCACTGGACCCATATAATTTATATGAGAATACTTAGTTTATTTTTTGTTGAAATCTCTTAACTTGAAACACTTTTCACTTCAGACAGCTTGATTATAAATAAACGAAATAACCATATAAGTAGGTATATATCGCCATCGTACGATCGCAACAATACGGTGCGACAACGGCGACGCTAGATTTGGTTGAAATTAAGTATTTTTCCCGTTTTTTTCACAATAATGTTTGTTTACTTTGGTTTACTTGTCATCCTTTGACTTTTTATTTTCTTTTTCTTTAGTATAAAACTATAGTCTTTGATTTGGACAATCGGCAAAAGGAGTCTGAATATCAAGAAATATTATGATTTGTTGAGAAATAACACTTAACCATACAAATAAATACTGAATTTAAAGCAAGTATTAATTATATTAATTTTTAAATTAATTTTACGTTGTAATTTATTAGTTAAATTCTATCGAAGTGAATATTAATTCCCAATACAAGCATATCGACAAACGGTTCAACTCTAGCACTGAATTTCGTTCGGTCTGACACTCTTCCGAATATTGACTATGGTTCCGACCGAACTTAGCTAATCCGAACTTTCTTCGTAGTAGGGTACATAAGCAATGTTCGGTCGTGTTTCGGTCGGTCCCGAAGTATCGGATATCGAATTTCAGAGTAGGCCCCCTGGTGTGATTGTCATGGCAGACAGTGGGATTCAGGTTCGGAATAAAATTTTAGTTTTTATCTAAGTTCCAAACGGAACCCACAAATTATCTTACCTATTGTGGGATCCTTTCTAAATAAGCCATTTTCTTGCATCTGATTTTTTGGGTGCGTAAACTCATTTTCAGAAAAAGAAGGAATGATAACATGATGTCGTTTTTAAAACATATAAGTATACAAAATAACTATTGAATAAGTAAATACTGTTAATTCTGTTCTTTTAACACCTTTGACTACGGGAGCGTTCATAAAATACGTGAGATGTTTAAGGGGGGGAGGGGTCGAGTAAAATCTCATCTAATCTTACGTTGGAGAGAGGGGGGGTCTCGGCAAATATCACGCAATTTTTTTCTGATAGAAACAAAAAAAAATATACTATTTTGGTCCATTTAATCCAGATTGTACATGATAAGTTAAATTTTTACTACACTTATAATTAAACTCTCGGCGATATTGATTACTAGTCTTAAACTTTTAGTTAGTTTAGTAAGAAACCCACATTTTGAAAAATCTCACGTGATATTGAGGGTTGGGGGAGGGTGTTGAATAAAATCTCACGACATCTCACCAGGGGGGGAGGGAGGGACAGAAAATTAAAAAAAACATCTCACGTAATTTATGGACACCCCTAAGGTGTAGAGTTTGTGAGGTAAAGGCCTTGTAGAGTTAGGGGGTGTAGGGTTAGAAGCTTGGCTCTACATGAGATCTGATATCTGATATCCTTTTTGGCAGTGCGAGTCATGGTCTCGCCTTGGCAACATTTTACATGAAATAGTTTTGGTGGGATAAATATTCTTGCAAGATTACCTTGTATTATTACTTATCATCAAAGTTATATCCAAATAAGTTATCAAACTAGATTCTAAGAGAACCCATCTGGTTGAAATAATTACTTTACTTAATAATCTGGTCGCCAACGTGTTAATTACAGAATTTCTGAACCTTTGCCAAGTTTGCGGGGAACGTGGCTAGACTGAAAACCAGACAATGTCTTCTCCATTATGAAATAGCTTTCTGTTCATCGTCACGATTGTTATCTAACCAGAGCTGAAACTAAACTTTTATGAAATTAAACTTTATACTTTTTGTTATACTTTCGAGGTCGCACGGGGTAAGGATGTATGGAGGGGCTTGGGGGAGGCCTTGGCCCAGCAGTGGGACAGTATAGGCAAAAGAAAAAGAAAAAAAAAACTTTTTATGGGTAGTTTGGTAGGGAGACCAACAAAAAAATATGCTACGCTTTCATGGAACATTTTTTGTCAAATTCTTGTATACTTTCTTGAGATATATTAACTATGTTTAAAACTAAAACCGGCTTTTGAAAGAACCATGAGCTCATGATTATGAGCCCCGGTCGGATTCGAAACTAGTCAGACTGCTCCGATAAATATAGTGAGTAAAGCTGGTTTTTGATTTAAACATAACTTTTGTTAAATTCTACAATGTCAGCTTATTTATTCATTTAATAAATTTTATTGCTCCGAATCCAAAGTAAGTAGCTAAAGCACTTGTATTATGGAATCACAGAAAACGAAGGTACCACAAACACCCAGACCCGAGACAATGAAGAAAAGTGTTTTTACTACATTGACCCGTCCAGGGATCGAAACCGGGACCTCAGAACGACACCTTGAAAACCAGTGTGTACACCACTCGACCACGGATGTTGATGAACATATTCAGATTTATAAATGCAATAAAATTTCACATCCTCGTGTTTATCTATATAGTTTCCTTGTCACAACATCTTTTTATGGAGTTTGAATTGTGTTTTATATACCACTATTTATCAACTAAAATAGTACACCTATTTCAAAACGAACAATAGTGCAAACGTGAAAGCCCTAACACATGGTGTTTGCAGAGCCTGGTTTCCACACTGCATGACAATAGTACCGGGATAATGTTTTTCATAACGTTCCCCGGCTTAATGGAGGATTTGAGGTTAAGTATGCGCTACACAGCTATTCAAAGCTAAGCTTTAAATGAGTATTGTGTTATAGGATTTTAAAATAATGGTCGTACCTTTAATAGGCGTGTGAACTAAGTTTTTTTTTCGTCTATCAGGTAGATTATTGAAAAATATTGGACAAGTAATTTTTCATTTTGATGACGTCACGCCTTAGTAAAATTTATACCGAGCCATGACGTAGTGAGCCCCCATTCCCCAACTTTAATGCGTTTTATTTAACTAAGTCATTATTTGTTAATTTGATAAAACAAAAAATATGGGTGTTATATTTTTACATTATATTTCTGTGATTTTAAATTTAGTTTCAACGTTAAATGCGTGGATTAATTTTTAGCAACTACAAACAAAGTACTCCTCCGAATACTTATATTAATAGGTATATTTTACGAATCCTTATTGTGTGCGATGTAGGTTTGCTAAATAAACTAAAAATGTATGATATAACTCAAGAATGGTTGGACCAATTCGGCATATTTTTGTTTGTATGTTCCCTAAGGTCCATGGAAGGATTGTAATATAAATAAAAATATTGCGTGGACAATAAAAAATCAATACTTTTCTTCTTCACATAAAAATTTGCTGTCCAACAGTTAACGTGAAAAAAATGTGCGTTTAAATTATTTATGGTAAATACATTCGACCAATCATCATGAAATTTTGTACACATATTCTTGGAGGTGTAAGAGTAAAATAAGATACTTTTTTTTGAAAAATAAATATATTTTTTTGATTTAAGTTGTCATTTAGCTGCTATTCTTTATTTTAGATCTTACTCGCTAGTCGCTGGTATTATATAATTTGTTAAGTTTATGTTTTCATTGGCTAACCAACATCCACGAGGGCGAAGCCGCGGGCACCAGCTAGTTAAATGAACTAAAAACCAATATGAGTTAATTTTAACAAAAGTAACGGTTTTCATAAAACTACTAATATTTTCCGGCCAGTTCCAAATCATTAGGGGTTTCCGATTTATTTGTTTTTGTAAAGTTATGTGTTTCTGAAGCTATAGGCAATACAGTAAGTTTTTATGAAGAGTTTAAATAAATGATTGTCGTGTCAAACATGATGTTGAGCGATAGTTTTGTTCACCGGCTGACAATCGAATTAATGATTGGTTTCCATTGGGATGAAACAAATTTATGATCCGATTCACGACCAATATTTCTAGTAATTCTCCTTTCAAATTTAGCATAAATAAGTTCTATAGGTATTTTGATTTTGACTTTAATTAAACAGTGGTGATTAAGTGGCACCAATATTTTACTCTAAGTATTGGCATTTTTTTAAATAAATACGTAATTTATTGCTTTTAACAAACATTAGACCGAGTTTTGACAATTAAGGTACTTATTTATTTTATCGATTATATTTGAGCCCTTTCCGAAATCAGTCGACAGTTTCATAGTCGACAGTTTTACGAGCCTTTGGGCTACATATACTCAAAATCATACATCGCTCTCCTTGTACAATATAACGCATTAAGGATCCTGATGGGGCTGCCCCACTTCGGTAGCGCATCTGGAATGTTTGCAGACGCTCATGTAGACAGCTTCCACACAACGATGGGCAAATGATGTGCCTGCCTAGTGCGCAGAGTGTGGATCAGCTCTAATAGAATCTTGACGATGACTGCAAATAAGTTAGATGGCAGATATATGAATGGCAGCTGCGATATCTCCCATGGAGTGGTAGAGTCACGAGCATAAATATGTATACACATAGCGAAATTGTAAAACAATAATTTAACAGACCATCAATTCAACTTTTAATCATTTAACAACATAAAATTATAACAATTCTCAAATCATGTACCTATCATTTTTGCGTTTCAACAAAAACTTCTCACTAAATAAGTTTTACAATTTCGCTGTGTATATACATATTTATGCTCGTGACTGTACATGGGCGATCTGCTGCACACTGGAGCATTTGTTTAGCATATAAGTTACTACCTTTATGAGTCTGTGTTAAAAATATTCTATTATTATAGTATGAACTAGCCTCCATACGGGATTAATATTAAAGGAGTGCGTATATTCAACGAGGTAATGAGGTGCATAAAACTGAACAACTTTCCCCAGGGAACGACGACTCTGACGACCTCCGTGGTCGAGTGGCGTACCGGTTTTCAAGGTGTCGTCAGCTCTTAGGTCCCGGGTTCGATCCCCGAACGGGTCAATGTAGAAAAACACTTTTCTACATTGCCTCGGGTCTGGGTGTTTGTGGTACCTTCGTTGTCTCTGATTCCATAACACAAGTGATGTTGTCCACATTTATTTATTATTATTATTTATTTATAACATAGGTTGAAATCTTAAAATGGAAAATGGACTGTTCATACAAAGTGACAGGTCACGTGACCTATGTTTGTATGAAAAGCATTATGCACCTGATGACCTTGTTGAATATACGCACTCCTTTTAAATTAACCCTGTATATTTTATCTATGTATGTGCACAAGCCTAAACTGTTTCCAATGACTCTCGCATTATACGATGAGTCAACACTTATTCGGTTCACAATAGACTTCCACTTGGATAAAGGTTTTTAGTTTTGATTTCTAAACCTTCTTTTGTCGGCTTTAAACAAGGACAATGGGTGTTCACACCAAATGTTTCTGTTCCCACAGTTTGCTGAAAATTGTGGATTCCCTTTGATATATCACGAGTTGAAATCTGATGACGTAATCTTTATTATGTGCGATGAGTATTTGTTAAGTAAATGGTGTTACTTTTTATTTTTTTTTTCAAGACCGTAAAATATCTAGTCTTCAACTTTATGCTGGGTGATAAGTGTAAAGTTTTTTAAGCCCAATTTCTACAGCTTTATTGAACAATAATGTAACAATAGGTATTACGGGACACCTTACACAGAGTCATCTGATCCCAAACTAGGTAGAACCTGTGCTATGGTGACCAGACAACATATTTTTAAATACATACATAATATAGATAAATTACACCCAGACACAGAACAAATGATTATGCTCATCGCACAAAGATTTGTTCTGGGTGAGAATCGAAACCACGACCTCTAGTTTCGCAGTCACTAACCACTATACCAACAGGCCAACCACAATGCTAGATTATATTTTATTAACCGCTAAAGCGGTTAATGCGGTAATCAAATCCCATTCACTTACATTCAACTTTCAAAAAGCCTTTAAAACTTTAAAACTTATATAAATAAACAAAACCGACAATTATTTGAACAAATATAAAAGATATATTCTTATTGATTATCGGAACAATTTACCTTGTCCCGTGTTCAACTGCCATCACTCTTAAATAGATGGGCAATGGTAATGGTTTTCCATTCAACCAATCTCCATATTCAATTTTAACTCGTTCGTTGCTCGCCCGTAAACTTTTAATTATTTGCGTGAAAAATGTTTTGCGGAAAAATAACTATTTGTATTTGCTACGTCAATCAAACATTTTAATTAACATACAACGTGATTTTTTATTGACGTGTTTAAATGTTTGTAATTTTTTTTTTTAAAGATAAGTTATTACGTTTCTACACAGGTAATAGTTGTGAGGTAAATTTAAATACATAAATATACCTATATTAAGTTTGTATGTGTGAATTGATATTTAAAAAATACATAATATAATATGCGTTCTAGTAATACACTTAAAAAAAAATACTGAATGCTCGTAAACAAAATTCGGCATCATGTTCAACCGTAGCCCGTTTCAAATAGGCATTATTTTAGTCAAATAAAATGGTCTATTCTATATCAAAAATAACTACCACTTCTACTTTTTTTTTTCAATTAAAAAAAATATGCTACACCATATTCTACTCCAATGCCATCTACTTTAAATTTCAGTACCCATAGTCAAACAATTTCATGTTAATAATATTCACAAATACACTTTCTGTATTACACACAACACATCAAACACAGCCAACCTAAACTGATGCGTCGATTTACGCTACGACTTCGTTTATGTACAAATCGGGTGCGGTAGTATAACAAACGACATGACGTCACAAGATCGGTCGTCGGGACAAATCGACCCGCAGTCGAGAGTTAAGTGTTATTTTACTTAGTGGTGTGGCCTTTCAATTTGAAGGCAAATTTCTTGTGATATTTATTTTAGGCTTTTACAGAATAGTTTTTGAAACATATAATTTATTTTTATGTAAAAAAACTTCAATTTTCACCTTTGATGTCAACTACTTTCATTTATTTTTTTATATAGATGTGTCAAAAAACTATCTGGAACTTTATAAACTTTGTCTAGTAGTATGTTTGAAATCTTTATTTCTAACTGAGAATCAGAAAACATTACTCACCCAACTCACCCTAGAACAAACATTATTTTGTGTTCTATTACCCAGCTAAACATATATGAAATTAATTCGTACAAAAGTAGCTTAAAAACTACATTTTAAAAACAATATGTTTTCATGTAACGCTCTAAACATTATTCTTAGAAGCTTGTGTAAAACACAAAGGTTTAAATAATTTTCTATATACGATCCAAAGGTTTCACGAACACGTAGAAAATTCTAATTTCTTTAATTCTAACTTTACTAGCAAGACCCAGCTGCAAATTATTATTAATTATTAAAACTGTAATTGGTCTGACTCCCCTAGCTCTGCGTTCTCAACCCTTTGATCGCTCACCGTATGAATATTAAGCTTTTAAATAAGTATGACGTAATATTTAACCCTAATTAAGGAACACGTTTCTTTTTATACAATTTCATTTTTTAATGCAAATGAAATTTAAATTCGGATTTCGTAATTGAAAAAGAATGTTGCCTACAATTAAATTTCTCTTAAATCGAGGCATGGATTAAATAAATATATTACGGGCTTTTTTGTAGAATTATAAATTTTATACCTTTGTGCATTCTGTTTACAGAAGTTGCTAAAGGTGGAGTGAATACAAATAAAAGTTTTTATAATCGGAGACAATTTATCTTTCCGTAATCAGAGCCTTTAAAGATACATACAAATTTAACATTGACTCTTCAGTATTTTACTTTCTACTTACCCAAACTTATGCACTGCAATTAGTTTAGTGTTAATTTTTTATACTTCATTATAAGAGAAAGCGAATCGAAATACCAAAGACCTCAACAAGAAAAATACACGAGGAAACTTATATTTTTATTAATATTTCGGTACACCTCACACACGGTCATCTGATCCCAAACTAGGCAGAGCCCTAACCATGGTAATCAGACAACTGATAAACATACTTATTAATTCAAAATACATACATAATATAGATAAATTACACCCAGACACGGAACAAATGATCATGCTCATCACTCAAAGATTTGTACTGGGAATTGAACCCAGGCCACGCCCGGCCTAGCAGTCAGGGTCACTGACCACTAGACCAACAGGCCAGTCAAAAATATTATACTACTATTACTGAAAATAATGTTCTGTTTAGAAATGTATACAATATATTTCAGCGGCTAACGCTATCTCAACTATAATCAGGGCCAACCACTTCCTGCATAGCACGCGCACCGGCCTGTCAGAATTAATGTTGTTCCCCATCATATTTGACAGCTTGGTCCAAGATACAAGCGCGACGTAAATTTATCCGGGAATTGGAGATTAGCCAAATACTATGCTGATATTATGACAGAACTTTGCGGTATTATATTGCACATGTTTGTGGTAGGTTAGTAGACTTAGGTGATAATTTAATTTTTCGTTGCATTTCCATTGTTTCTTTTTAAAACTCTTTATACTTTCAAGTAGGTTTACAGGTACAAGTAATACTTCAGGCAGTTTCGAAACTTTAATTACGTCTAGTTCCAAAATTCATTCTTATGGAGAAGATTCGGCTAAAACTCCATAGGATTTTCAATAACTATCCGTAACCCTCACATATTATGAACAAAATAATTTATTTTAGGTTGTAAAGAGGGACTTCTTTATTATATTTACACAGAAATATTTAATTAAAAAACACTCTTAATACTAAACTATATTAATTAGACAAAACTAAAACTAAAAAATAGCATCAAAAAACTCTAGGTTGTAATATCATCTAAATCACGTTAACGTGTCAAACAAACTATTCCTAAATTTAAGTGACTCTTTGACTCTTAAATAATTTTCAAGATTTATGTACATCACTGCAAAATAATATGATTTGATTGATACGATCTACTGTGTACATAAGGCTCTTTATTCTTTAAAAAACTTGTCTCTTATTTATTGTACCACATTGAAAACGATCGAGCGGAACAAACAAACGACTGCTGACCCCAATTAAACCTCGATGACGGGACAAAAACACATGCGGAACCCGGTCACGTGGCCGTGCGTATCGGAGTTCCCTCGTAAAATTAAGAATTATTGCGGGTTGAATTAAACGGTCTGTCTACATGAATTGGTATGAGCTCTGAAATGGGAATGCACATATAACATTTTCATAAAGATGGATCGAACTGTATCTTTGTACTCTGTAAAATTGTAATTCAAATTTTATTGATGTATTCAAAACGTATTATGTCTTTGTACGAAACCAATTTTTTTATTTCATTTTCTGTTTCATTACAAATTGTAGAGTGAATAATTCACAGTTGTATTCTTTACTACCAACTTTGCAAACGAGCCTTATAAAATTTAGGATGATAATACATTAGGCATCTCTATATAATGAACTCCATGGTCGAATGGCGTACACACCGGTTTACAAGGTGAAGCAAGCCCTGAGGTCCCGGGTTCGATGCCCGGACGGGTCAATGAAGAAAAAAAGAACACTTTTCTACTTTGTCTTGGATCTGGGTGTTTGCTGTATCTGCGTTGTATCTGATTCCATAACACAAGAGCTTTATCTTAATTTGATATATTTTTGATTCGGAGCAAAATTTGTGATGTTGTCCACATTTATTTACTGTAGCAAATTTCAGATTCTTCACTTAATCATTATAGTTTTAAGCGTTTCAATAAATTTTTAAGCAAAATAACGGCTTCTGGTCACAAACAAACACCTTATACCATATGAAAAACCTACCACACAAAACTACAAATCAATAACAGGAACAATTATTCAAAAGCGAATAAAAACATGTTTACTCGAGATTCGTGACTTGTACTATGAACTACTAACGCAGGACCATTACAACTGTGGGAGCGAGACAGCGCTCTACATATGCGTAGTGGCGTCTCGCTCACACAACAACGACTGTACTTCTGTTAAAGATTATGGTACAACCACTGAAATCGTACATTCAGTTAAGCTATGAAATATGCATGAGAATGAAATTAGCCGGAGACGCAAATGTCGCCTGTTTTACATTTATATTACAGCCACACTTTCTCTTTCGTTAGATTTAACACAGGTTAATAAACAGACATGATTGCCTTCATAATGGCTTTCAGTTTGTTCGAATGAGCATTTTGATTGGAGATTTGACCGAATAGAGCACTATTGCTTGATTTTGTCTGACTTCAAAAAGAGTGTTGAATGTTCTCAATTAGACAGTATGTTATTTTTGTATGTTTGTTAATAGATAATGGGTTGGTTTTTTTGTGATCGATAGGGATAGATAATTTCTTCATAATCAATTGTGTTTTAATTTTTTTTAAGTAAAAATAATTGGATTTTCCAAGAATATCTGAACGAAATGACGTACCTACTTTGTACTTTCTTGTAAGTAAATTTGTTTTTTATACATGACATGTATGTGTAATTTATTAGTATGTAATTATATTGTACTAGTTACAACGAAATTTAGACTAATTTTTCTTAAGTCTTTTAAAGCGAACGTTTTTTTAAGGAAGTACCATGAAAACACGATATTTTGGAACGTACTCTAAGCGTATTTGTGGTAAACAAACATGTTATAGAGAGTCGTTTCTTGCTTAAAATAATAGTCCATAAAAATATCACAAATATATATGTTTTGATAAATTGTTCCCACTAATATTTTTGTAGTAAATGATACCAAACAGACGTATCCGGTGTTTTAGTAAGAAAGAAAGAAAGAAATATTTATTTGCATAGAACACAGGTGGTACCAGATATTACAAGGGTTAACAGTTCTATCTATATTCTGCCTTTATAAGGCATGCAAATATTTGAGTTAGGTACAATTTTTTTTTTAGACTTACTTACACTTATTAGCATATTGCTTTTCTTAATGTAGGTACAAAAAATATATTATTATTAGGTACATTTTACAAAATTTTACAAATAATCACATTAATTACTTGATTTCATAAATTCTTCTATTGTATAAAAACACTTAGATATTAACCATTTTTTTAGTTTTCGTTTGAAATATTTAAGTGGAAGTTCCCTTAGACTTTTAGGTAATTTATTGTACACTGATATACACATGTGATAAACATTCTTTTTATTTAATGTAGTTCTGCAAAAGGGTATCATTATTTTCGTAGGATCTCTTGGTCTGTATTTAGTAACATGATTCCCCTTGAATTTAAAAAAATCATTATACTTTTTTACAAATACCGAAACCTCAAGAACGTACATGCCAGTCAATGTCAGTAAATTCAGCTTTTTAAATAATGGTTTGCAAGAATCAAGTGGACTTACTCCGCAAACAGCTCTTAAACATTTCTTTTGCGCAATAAATGCTTGGCTAACATCAGTAGAATTCCCCCATATTATTATACCATATCTTAGGATTGACTCTACATAGCCTCTATATGCTATTTCTGCAGTTTTTTCATCTGACACAGTGCGAAGCTTTCTAAGGGCGTAGACAAATTTGCTTAATTTGACACCAACCTCACTTATATGCTGTTTCCAGTTACAGAGACCATCCAGAGTCATACCTAAAAATTTTATACTCTCAGCTTCTTCTATTGTATCATTTTCTATATTTATTTTAATATTATTTTTTTCTAACTGTTTACTTTTATTTGTACCAAATTTTATGAATTTCGTTTTTGAAAGATTTACTTTTAATTTATTTGCGTTTAACCATTTTAACACCGATTCTATCTCATTACTTATTTTTATTTCATGACTAGTATCTTTATCTTTATATGGAACTATTATAGATATGTCATCCGCAAATAAGACACTTTGACTATTTATTGAATCTGGTAGATCATTGATGTATAGCAAGAATAACAAGGGTCCCAAAACGCTCCCCTGTGGAACGCCACATTTATTGACAGAATGTAAGAATCTGTTATCTTTGTTTTGTGATACGATCTTTATAATGTTATACAATGCGTGTGATAGCAAAGATGGAAATAACAAACAGCAAGCTAGTTATATTATACCTCTATATTAGTTGGATAGAATATTAGACCTGAGTCGTCTCATCGGGGAACATTTATTGAGTAATAATAACAACACTATGTAGGTAATAAGTATTGCATATTAATTTATTTATGGTAAAAGTAACACATAAGCCATTTTATAAACATAACAAGATTTATTTAACAATGTGAAAATTATACTTATCTTCTATAGCTCAGTTTGCCCACACTTATACACAATCAAACTTTAGAGAGAGCTCCGCACCGTTCAACGTCTCAATCAAGAATGACCAAGATTGGTCGGCGCAGCGTCTTTTATAGGCGGTAACAAACAACTAAGTATGAGTCATACTTGTTTATCACCGCTCGAACGTTGGCTTACCGTCTAATTTAAAAGTAACGTCTAAACTGTTATTTACTGTAATATTTATAGATTTACTATTTCTTAATTTACTAACAATATAATTATACATATTTATATATCCATACCTAGGTACATATATTCATAACTATCACGGCCATACTGACAGTACTTCGTCCTCGAAGTATAATAATATAAGAGTAGGCATATGCGATTTATTAATGTACATAATACACGACACAAAATGAGGTTTTTGATAAAATTAGTGAGTAATGCCAACTACATAGTCATGTCAATCACATTCACCCGCTGCCTGTGAGATAATTGACACCAAATAGAAGGCCGACCAGCGGTACTCGGACTGATAAAATTATTGAGTAATGCCAACTACATAGTCATGTCAATCACATTCACCCGCTGCCTGTGAGATAATTGACACCAAATAGCAGGCCGACCAGCGGTACTCAGACAGATAAAACTTAAGGTCAAATATTTTTTACTCATTCACAATATGACATTGGTTCTAGCATTGATATAGGTTCTCTAGCAATCTCTTCCTAAGAGAAAGTTAAACATAATTTATTTTTGTATCATGTATATATTTTAATAATACCTATAAAAAATCTCAATTTAAACTAATCTAATCAGTACAGAACATTATTAAGTTACATTTAACATCATAAAGTTTATATAATCATAATACCATTATCGAGTAATTATAATCTGCCGATTCAGCAATCACAAATTATTTATATTATTATATCCTTTTAAATAGCAGGTTCAACAGCATTGTTTTCATCAACCAATTCTCCTGGCCAAAATCGTAATTTTTCCTTAGCGACAACAATATTTCTAACATTACCGTTACCTATCAGAGCATAGCGATCATTTGGAAGGATAGACTGAATTTCGTAAGGACCCTTAAATCTGGATTTTAACTTATCATTACGCCTATGATCTTGACTAACATAAACCAAATCACCTATATTATATTGTTTATTATTCCGCCTAACATGATCAAATCGTTGCTTAAATGTTTCCGCTATTTGTTGTAGCCTCTGTTTGGCAATTTCACGATCAGCTCGGACGTCAATATCAGGGTGCAAATCCTCGTCATTAATAATTTCATTTAGGTGAGATTGTACTATGGGTATATTTGCTTCTACCCCGATTAGTAAACGTAAGGGAGTGAACCCAGTCGATTTTTGTACTGTCGTGTTAATTGATTGCTGTACTTTAAATAATACGTTCGGCCACTCTGACGGCTCCGCGCACATAGTATTTAACATATTGACTACAGTAGCCACATAACGCTCAACCTGGCCGTTGCCTCTGGGTGTACCAGTGGCTATCATGTGGTGTTCGATATTTAGTTCTCTAAAAAGGGCTTGGATTTGATTGGAGCTAAAATTTGTACCACGATCAGTTATTACCAACGATGGTGTACCAAATAGTGTAACAGTTTCTCGGATGATTGGTATTAATTCTCCCGTACTTAGTGTTTTAAGGGGTTTTAACAGACAAAATTTAGTGAAACCATCAACTAATAATAGGATGTGTTTAAAGCCTTCTGTGGTTGTTGGAAAAGGCCCTGTGCAATCTAAATGTATGGTATGGAAGGGTACCGCAGTTTTATCGATCGGATGTAATAACCCTTGTTTAGGACCGGAGAATCCCTTTTTAGTAACGCAAATAAGACAATGGTTAATATATTTTTTTATAAAAGCTGTTATCCCTGGGAACCAAAAATATTGTCGGATTTTATGTAAAACCTTATCGAACCCCACATGGCAGTTTTCATCGTGAAATAGTTTTAAGATTTTTAACCTACATCCCTTCGGCACAAACAACCTCGGTTCAGCATCAGGACCAGTTTTATAATGCAATAAATTATTTTTAATTACATATTGGTTAGTGTCCAAGTTACCGGCTTGCAATTGCGACATTAGGGTCTGGGTTTCGGGATCATTTGTTTGCGCGATTTTTAACCAAGACTCGGGATTTATATTATCGGCTTCAATAAAATTTACTTCAAAATAATGCTGCCGTTCTAAAGGAGTGGAAACAGGATTGCGACTAAGAAAATCAACATGACTGATGAATTTACCCTTTTTATACTGGATATTAAACTGAAAATCCTGCATAAAGGTCCACCAACGTGCTACCCTAGGTGACAAGTCTTTCTTTGTCATGGTTGATTTTATTGCATTGCAATCAGTAATTATTGTAAATTTTATGCCAAGAAGATATACTCGAAAATGTTTTAATGCATTAAAAATGGCAAGTGTTTCTAGGTCATAAGAACAGTATTTGGATTCTGCTGGACTTGTCCGTTTACTATAATAAGCAATGACTTTATTCATGTTTTCTACCTTTTGTAATAATATTGCTCCGTAACCTATAGCACTAGCATCGGTGTGTAATTCTGTTGGACGTCGGGGGTCAAATATCGTCAAAAGAGGTTTGGATGTAAGATGATCAATAACATACTTTCGTGCTCTATCTTGTGCAATACCCCATTCCCATTTTTCATTGTTTCTAGTCAATTTTGTTATACAAGCTGTCTTTGAGGCAAAATCGGGAATAAATTTTCTAAAATAACTACATAGACCCATAAATTGCCGAACCTGTTTAACATTGGTGGGTGTCGGTGAATTTGCTACAGCATTTGTTTTAGATTCTCCTGGTCTAACACCTTCCCGAGATATTTGTCTACCTAAATACTCTATGCTATCTACAAAGAATTTACATTTCTTTAGATTTATTGTAAAGCCACAAGAACTAAGTGCCGAAATTGTTTGCTCCAAATAAGATAAACCCTCTTCAATTGTGTTAAATGCGATCAAAATATCATCAATATAAACTAATATAAATGGTAAATGGCCTACTGCCTTAGTGATAGCTCTTTGAAACACCGACGGGCCATTACAAATTCCAAAAGGCATTTTCACAAATTCGTAATGTCCGTCTGGTGTTACGAAGGCTGTGTATTTTGTGGAGCTGCTGGAAATAGGGATTTGATAAAAGCCATTTTTCATGTCTATAGATATATAATACGTTGAATTTCCTAATTTATCTATTTGATCTTCAATGAGTGGGAGAGGATATCGATCTTTTTCTATTAATTTATTTAACGCTCTATAATCAATGCACATTCTATCGCTTCCATCTTTCTTTTTAACTAAAATCATAGGACTAGCAAAATCTGAATTACTTTCTTTGATTATTTTTTTATTCAATAGATCTTCCACTATTTCTTTAACCTTCTCTCTTTCTATCGGAGCTAATCGATATGGCCTATAGTAGACTACCTCATCATTTTTTAATTTAATTTCAAGTTCACCAGTCTTTACATGACCAATATTGTCCAAAACGGAGGGGTATTTTCCAAAAATAGCTTTTATCTCATCTTGCAGTTTATGATCTAGATGGTTTATCGCACTTGAGAGTTCCATACCAGAATTAAGGTTATCATTTTGTATAAAATTAACGTTATAACTAAATTTCGTAACACTTTTTCGCACTAACCGAGAACCTAAATAGTCGGTCACTAATGCAATGTCGGGATGTTGAATAGCGTTTCTGCCAATCAACAAATCGTATTCAAAGTCAGCATCCGTAATGACAAAAATATCTAGTTCGATACACAATTCATCCATCTTAACAGGAGCTGTAATTTTGGCAAATACTTTTAAAGTACCTTTACCTATTCCGCAAAGAGATAAGTAACATGGGTGAAAGTGGACGCCAAGACGTTCTGCTATAGATTGTTTGATTATACTACAGCTTGATCCGGTATCAATAAGTGATTTAATTAAGACATCATTTATGTGTACTGGTGTTAAAACTAATTCGCTTTGTCTAAAAAATTGACTTGGTTATCAGTTTTAGTAGGGTCCATTTTGGGTTTATATCTACAGAAGTAATCTGAATGTCCGGGTTTTTTGCAATAATTACAAAATTTTCTTTTTTCAATATTTGATCCTTGTTCTGAATTAGGTTCATTATTCTGGGTACTTTTTCTACTGTAACATTGTTGTTTGGTGTGACCGGTTTTTCCACAGTTAAAACACTTTATTTCATTGGGTTTAGAATCAGTCTTAAAACGCTTAGGGGGTTGCAAGTTAGAAGGGTCCTTAGTGTCTATTGGCCTTTTCCTTGTTTTCGCGTAAGAAGTAAATAGGGCAATTAATTCCGAAGTAGCTTTAACATTGCTGTTAAACGAAGCCATTTTTACGTTAACATCACATATACTACCACAAACTAATTCAATCAGCTGTAATTCCGTAAATGCAATTTTTGTATTCTTAAGTAGCCTAATTTTTTCCCTTGCGTACTCGCAATAGGAATCTGCAGTTTCTGATGTGTATAGTACTGCTTTCTGGAGCTTTTCTGCTAGATTCTTTTTCTCAGGGTATAGAGCTACCAGCTCTAAACGTAAATTGTCCCACGAACGACCCTCGGCCGGGTCCCATGTTTCGAACCATAGTAAAGCGGATCCCTTAAGGGCCTTACCAGCTTTGGCAACAGTGGCGACGTTACTCCATCCAAACTCCTTGGCGAGGGTTTCAATGTTGTTGCACCATGATTCAGCACCAAGGTCACTTTTAGCTGGATCAAATACTGGAAGGGCGACCTCGCTGTCGTTCTGGCGAGAACCGGAAACTGCGTCTTTGATGGCCCGCAGAAGTTCTTGTAAGACTGGTAAATCCATCTGGAAATTTAAAAGAATATTATTCAACACGCTAGGGTAATCGAATCCCACTTCTGATGATAGCAAAGATGGAAATAACAAACAGCAAGCTAGTTATATTATACCTCTATATTAGTTGGATAGAATATTAGACCTGAGTCGTCTCATCGGGGAACATTTATTGAGTAATAATAACAACACTATGTAGGTAATAAGTATTGCATATTAATTTATTTATGGTAAAAGTAACACATAAGCCATTTTATAAACATAACAAGATTTATTTAACAATGTGAAAATTATACTTATCTTCTATAGCTCAGTTTGCCCACACTTATACACAATCAAACTTTAGAGAGAGCTCCGCACCGTTCAACGTCTCAATCAAGAATGACCAAGATTGGTCGGCGCAGCGTCTTTTATAGGCGGTAACAAACAACTAAGTATGAGTCATACTTGTTTATCACCGCTCGAACGTTGGCTTACCGTCTAATTTAAAAGTAACGTCTAAACTGTTATTTACTGTAATATTTATAGATTTACTATTTCTTAATTTACTAACAATATAATTATACATATTTATATATCCATACCTAGGTACATATATTCATAACTATCACGTGCTCAATAAATGTGCTACGGTTTTGCTACGCGCTACGTAATCTCCGTAGCTCTTCCGAATATCGTAGTTCGTAGGTGTGAGGAAGTAATAATAGAAGATTTATGGATGGTCAATGGGTGTAGTGGTTAGTAAGTTGGGTTCCTAACATTTAATAACAAATTACCTTGTGTTTTCATCTGGTATTCAGAAATGATGTATTAATGGGTTTTAGTAACTCCTTTAAAACTTTAGTATTTAAATATAATAAATAGATTTTATTCTATCTTAAAATTAGAAATCAAAATAAAGATTTGTCCTTAAGCTATGGAATTGGGCAAATAAATTGAACGGTAAAATTCCATTTACTACTAAATAGAATCGACGATATCTTTTTCTCCAGAAAAAATTAACGCTAGGTAAAAAAAATGTAATATAATTTTTCTATTCTCAGAATAAAAGTCAGGGCAACACGTAATTTCGTTTTAATAATTCGATAGATTTCGTGACACGTTTGTGCCGTATTATACACACATCAAAAGTGTCTAGGGATCAAGCATTTTTATGCGGATTTCTTGAGATTGAGATGTGGCTTTGTAATAAATTTATGATTTTATAAATTTATATGGATCCTTTTTGGTGCATTTCATAATTCGAATCAGGAACTGTGAATCAAATTCGAGTAAAAGATGAAAATCAGCTGTCAATATTTTCCCTATAAAACCATACAACGCATTGAAGACATTATTAGTGCTACTGTTTCCCTACTACTGATTAAAACCAACGTTATTATGGAGCGGCGACGTCATTTAAGCAGGGAAGAAATGCTCAGAGCCGTGGGAATGATAGAAGCTGGTTCCCGGCAACGTACTGTGGCTTTAGCTCAGAATACAAGTCAGAGTGTTATCAGTCGACTTTGGACACGTTACCGAAGCACTGGTACCGTGGCTGAGCGCCATGGAGGACGGTATCGCTGCACCACACGGAGACAAGACAGATACATTCAAATCTTAACTCGAAGAGCTCCAACAATAACCGCCATGATGTTAGCCGTGAGGCTTCATCACTCTTCAGGGAACTTAATTAGCGACCAAACAGTCAGAAACCGCTTGCATGAAGTGAACCTTCATTCCCGAAGACCGCTACGGGTACCACCTATAGCAATGCACAATCGTAGGATTCGATATCAATGGGCTCTTGAACACAGAAATTGGGCAGAAGAACAATGGCGTTTCGTGTGCTTTTCTGATGAGTCTCGTTTTGGTATGAGACCGGATACAAGACGTATACGACACTGGAGAACCCCTGGACGCCAACAGCGATTAAAATCCTGCCAGGAAGTCCATCCTTATAGTGGTGGAACCATCATGGTATGGGCGGGTATTTGGATCGGCGGAAGAACTGAGTTGATTTGGATCAGAAGCAACCTCAACGCTCAAATTTATGCTGAGACGATTGTATCAGACGTCATCGTTCCTTTACAAGTGCAAATCGGTCCCTTATTTCAGTTAATGCATGATAATGCACGACCGCACACCGCAAGAGTTGTAAGACAGACTCTCGCCGCAGCTAACATCAATGTCCTGCCCTGGCCTGCTCAGTCGCCAGACTTGAACCCGATTGAGCATGCATGGGATATGCTACAGAGAAGAGCTCTGCCGAATGTGGAGGGTATCCAGTCGCAAGAAGACCTTTTTTTGTTGTTGCAACGAACATGGGCGGCCATTCCACAGCGTGATTTGGATGAACTCATTTTGAGTATGCCAAACCGATGTTCTTGTGTTGTTAGTGTTCGCGGTAGAAACACGGATTATTAATTGTTTAAGTTACCCAATAAAATTTTAAAGAAAACTGTTATTTCAGTCTTTTTTTCGAACTTTTGTGTTAGTGGTTCAAATGTCAAAAATCCCTTTATTAGGAAAATGGCAAATTTCTTTATTAATGCAAAGGTGACTTGGTTTATCGTTACTGTGACAAACGAAAACACTTTATTCGATGAATCCTTAAAGAAAATTTTAATTAATATCAATCAGGAGAAAAGTTATTGCAAAAATATATGTTGATCCCTAGACACTTTTGATGTGTGTATTTACATGAACGTGAATCAATATTTCATCTTATTGCTCAAGCCTGACATGTTGCGACTGGCAGCATGTGTCTGAGGCCTCGGAGTCAGCGACAGATAAAGTAATACTAGTTCTGTTCTACCTAGCCTTTCCCCAAGCTATGTTGGGGTCAGCTACCAATCTTACCGGATTTAGCTGAATACCGTATTTAACATGGAGCGACTGCCTATCTGACCTCCACAACCCATTGCTGGGTAATACAATATCCCATAGTAAGACTGGTTTTCAGAATCGTAATGACTTAAAGACTGTTAAAGATCACCGGCTTAACCTGCTTTCCGAGACACAGAGAGGTCTCGGTATGTTATCATATTAGGTCACGCTTATCCCCTCCGGGGTAAAAAAAGACATGAAAACAAAAAGAAGTATTATTTTTCTTCTTAAATTTTTTCAACATTATTTTTAAATAAATAAATAGGTAATTAAAAATACTACTAGAAAAATCACCTACTAATTATTTAATGAACTTGGGACTTTTTTAGACTTGATTTAGAACGTTTGAAGGGATGTTTGTGTCTTTCTTAACGACAACATTCTACGATTTTGAAGATACATACTGCAACCACTAAAGTCATATACATATCAATACCATGACATGACAACAATATACATATCAACCAAGTTAAGTCACTTTAATGGCTTTAATAATAATCAATTTTATGCTCCTTCAAAATATTCAGTGTGTTTCGTGGCCTCCAAAACTCGCTCATGTAATATGCATGCCTCTGTCTACACGCGGAAGATCATACACTGTGACACACAATATTTTATATGATAACGTATATACAATTCAATTTGTTAGTACCTACAATATGTATTTTCGTAGAGGATTACACACATGGGCTACATACAAGGATAGATTCAGCATATACGTATCGTTTATGCTGAATCTATCCTTGGTCTTGGAACTTTGACATTATTACGACTGTATACAGCAGAGCGTGAGTTAGTGAAGGACGCCCCCCAGCCAGATGAACCGATGACCTAAACAAGGTGGCTGGGTCGGACTGGACGCGGAAGGTGGAGGAACGGGTGTTATTTTGATTTTTTACTCAAACTCTTGTGTTTATTATTAAAGTTCAAACCAAAAACATCATATTTAAAAAAACACAGTCAAGAAGGTCTGATTTCAACTAAACTGCAGCAACAAATCTAGTCTAAAGCCTAATCTAATCTCCGCGTGTTGATTTCCATCCGAGCATAACTCCTAGTTCAATGTATAACGTAACTATTTCTAGAACATTCTAGACGGTGGTTCTAAAATTTTTGGTAGATAATTTGCAGTAAAAAAGTATATAATCTAAGTGTCGTAAATATCTGTAGTCGCCTGAAAAGCAAAAACCCAACCTCAATGATCTCTGTATCTCAGCTAGCAAAGCAACTAGTGCGTTGAACCAGATGTCACGGGTTCGAATCCTGCCGGTCCAGTTGTCCTTTCTAACCTATTTCATCCCATTGCCTATTCTATATGAACCCATTTTGTATTTCATTTAAACTCAATCAATCAATCATTGACTCAGCCTAGCGCGGTCCACTCCTGGACCTAGGCCTCTCCCAAATTGCGCCACAAGATCCAAACCTCCGTCTATAAATCGGACAAACCGTACAGCTAATAGAAAGCCACGGTTCTTCCTATTGTGAGTATAAATTACTCAGAATACTAAAACCAATTAAATATTTTTTTGTAAAATATTTTTAATGCTCTACAATAAATTCAACCTTGTTTCTAATACAATAGTTTGAGATCCATTGTTAACTACATCAAATTAGTTCTCAAGTGTTTGTCATCGCAGCTCGCGTTAATGAACTATTATCAAAGTAACTTTGTATATTGACGTGTAAAAGTTAACGCTCATTAGGTAACTTAAAATTAAATTTAATTGCTTTATTCAAACCTATAACTTTTTGAAAAATTTGATTTATTTGATTTTGATGATTATGACCCCTGTTTTTTTCGACATTCTTCTCAGAGTAGCCTGTTAGGATACGTCGACTCCAGCGAGCTATAACAATAATAAAATATGTGTCATATGTATAAGTGATGCTATATTATCCTAATTGCAGAAATAAATTCTTTTATTTCATTTCGTTCAGTGTATCAAAAAAGAAAAAAGAATGGAATTCCCTACATAGTATAAAACAAAGTCACTAACGCTACCTGTAAGCTTAGATCTTTTAAACTAATCAACAGATTTTTAAGCAGTTTGCAGAATTATGTAGATAGTGGTCTAAGAGTAAGTTTTGAGTATAATTATAATATGGGCATTCTTCTTCTTAGCCTGTCCGGAGTCTATTAATGGACTTCCACGTTGGTCATGATAAGCTATTGCCGGGAGGGGGTTTTTCGCTAAATGAAGAGGGGAAAGTGAATGGATATCCCTCTTTCCATGTTTGGAGCCTGGTCTTTAGGGCATCACCACGCAGTGGTAGTACGCCTTTTACGAAACTATGCTAGCCCTTAAGCTATGGGCATTTATTACTGCGTTGCCTTAGTGAATCCGGTTCACTAGGTTATTATTATTTGAGGGAAAATTTTTATATTCAACTCATGATTTTTATTAGCATTGATTTATGGCTAGCATCTAAGTATTTTAATTGTGTTAGAGATAAGATTATAAGATACAATGAATACGAAGCGACTAAAAAATAAATGTTAGGCAGGGTAATATACATATTTATAATCGACTTTAAGATTTAGGAAATTGTATTTTATTTTTATTTAAAAGCTCATTAATCTTCGCTTGAAAGCCGTTAGTATAATTTCGTTGAAATACTGTCACCATTAGAGCAGCTAGATCACTCCCGAGATACCTATTTTAAATGATCGAGAACTGTTCTCAACGACTTGATTATGTAACTTAGTTAAAGTCTCTGATGTAGGTTCTATTGAGATTCTGCTGCAAGGTTTTAAAGTAAATAGGTACATCACTACGTCTATATTTTTCGTATTGGAGTCCTATCTTATGTCATATTGAACATCATCTATCTAGACATTTTCCAAGCTATGTTGGGGTCTGCTTCCACTCTGACCGGATTAGGTGAATATCGTATTTTTCATGAAGCGACTGCCTGTCTGATTTCTACAACCCATTACTAGGAAATACAGTATCCCAAGTAAGAATCTTTGTTAAGTTTTAAGTGACAACGACAGTTGTAGATCACTGTATGACAATCGGGAGTAACACAGCTTAGCGGGCTTTCCGAGGCACGGAAAGGTCTCTGTTCAGACTTCGCCTTATGGTCGATTTATACAAAAAGAGCTTGCCCTTAAACAAGACGAATGACGACACAGATCACTGATTGGTTACGCATGACGTGATATTTTCTAGACCGAATAAAAATGTGTTTAGTTTTATCTGTCATCGCTACCTATCCATATTTTTTCTTGTACTAAATATTATATTTTTTCGCAAAGCAACAGCTCCTGACTTTTTATTCATAAAAACGCATAAGTCACAACAGTCTCAGTATGTTTACAAATGGTCAACCATCCACGAACCAACCGCAGCGAGCGCGGCTTAACATGTATTATCGATCAAATTGTACGGTTTCCACAAGCCCCTCATCTTCTGTCGTAAATATGCAGTACCTATGTTCTTAATTTCCCAGTTGGATTTATGTTCTATGAACCAGTATGTTTGGTGTACATTTATTATATTACCAGTATATTGAGTGTAGAGAAAACTACCAGTATATTGTGTCTAGAAAATGAGATTATTAAATTCATTAAAAAACGATCACATATTTCTATAATGTTTTTTTTTTGTTTTTTTTTGTATTGTATACAAGAAAAAAGACAAGAAAATATAATATGAACAACATTAATAACAATAGGTGACCATACCAACACTTTCTTGTAGAGCAGATTTGCAAAATGCAAAGTCTTAAGTAAATAATGGTGAAATGTATAAATCTTCGTAAGTACATACGATTATATACCGGTATGTAAACCTCTATGCTGCCTAGTTAATAAGCTCTAAGCGATCAGCCAAATCAACAACGCTGTGCGATCGATCGTTGCAATACAGCTAATGTGCCCCTAAGTAGGGTAACTCTGTTTTCTGAGTTGTACAATACGCTTAAATCTCATAGACAGACATTTATTTACAAAACTTTTGACTGCAAATATAGTGTAGTCTCCACCCGTTCAATTTACACCTGGTAAATTTATATTCGGCGACTGAAAAAAAAAAGCGGGTGTGTACTTTTAAAAGTGTGAAATTATTGATACCAAATGATTAGGCCAGAGGCACACAAAAAATTTGTAGGTCGTGGGTTACGGACGTCTGTTGTTACCTCTGCAGGAATAGGTACTCCCCTGTAGTGGCAAGTGATTTTCCGCTGTTGCACTGGCCGGAGATGGAAGTTGGTCGGAGTTCGTTCCAGCTGTACGGTGACTTTTCCCAAGAAATATAGTTCGAAATCTTAAAATTGAAAATCAATTGAATACCTCGTAGAATATACGCACTCCATAGAAAAATATCCTGTATGTTAATCTAGGATGTCACCTACCTCTACATAGCCGTTTGAATGTGAATAGTTAACAAACATACACAAACACACACAGACTTTAATTGTATTTTTATAATATTACTGTAATTAGGACTATCCTACACATATGACGTCACACTAAGTATTGAGTGTGTGACCGGCAGAGTTTAGCGCAAACAGGCCAGTTGCAATGGAAAGGCTCCCCGTTGCCTCATAAATCGTGTGGTTGAAAGCCAAACCTAGGACAAAAGCATAACATTTTCAGTAATTACCATGAATAGTTAATTGAAAACTGTTTTGGGTGTAATTTTATTATTGTTACGTCAATATTAATTGAAAATTTGTTCAGGCAAGATTAATCTGGATATTTTTAAATATTTCTTATTTGTAGAGCTCGACTGCGGTGAAGCTCAAAATTATGATTGTTATGTTTTACAATCAAAATATCGGTCTCTAAATGTCCCACTGCTGGGCACAGGCCTCTTCTCGTATACAGAAGGAATGAGCATTGATCACCACGCTTGCTCATTGTGGGTTGGCGATTCAGATTCCAATTTTAGGAATCTAGGTTTTCTCACGATGTTCTCCTCCACCGTTTGTCAATGGTGTCTTAGAATAATTAAGAAAGTACACATAACTTTAAGAAAGTCATAAAGGTACTTGCCTGGATTCGAACCTGCAAACATGTGCATGCGAATCCGGTCATTGATTTGTCCGTCTCGTATTCAGTCCAGTTTAACCATAGATTTGTACCGATGATATGTCTTAATATTATGTTTCCTCCTGGTTTATAGCTACTGAAAGCTGTTAAGTCCATCATTATAGCCTGTGATTATTGTTATAATGTTGCCTGCAGACACGAGACATCCCGGAATATAGCCGTTACCATTTTACGTGCTATATAAAGACAGTTTTGTACAAAGTAGCGAACATTGTGGTACAGGGATGGATTTTGGTGTAACTTGTACATACTCCGATAAAATAATTGTGTTACCAACTGTCTCAAATTTGAAACAAAGAATATCTTTATTTGTTTGTACTTTCACGTTAGGAAGTTTATTGATACCTAGTCGTATTTATCAGACTTACGACAGTGATGTATGTATCACTATTAGACTTTATTCAGTTTATAATAATAATACCGGCCGATAAACGTCCCACTGCTGGGCATAGGCCTTCCCATATAGAGAAGGAATGAGCATTGATCACCACGCTTGCTCATTGCGGGTTAGCGATTTCAGATTCCAAGTTTTTGGAATCCAAGTTTCCTTACGTGGTTTTCCTTTACCGCTTGTCAATGATGTCTTAGAATGATTAAGAAAGTACATACAACTTTGAAAAAATCACATTGGTACTTGCTTGGGTTCGAACCCGTAACCTTGTGCATACGAATCCTGATCATTGAACCAATAGGCCACCACGACATGCCACGATATTGAGTGATATTAATAAGCTAACCATAATAATTATCATTAATTGTAAAAATTAATTAAACGTCTAGTTCATCTCTGTAGTTTATCACGTAAACAGTTTTATTACCCATCTATTCAACGACGAATAAAATGTTTAACATCTCTGATGTGATATACTATTAACATTTGAACTGTTCATTTAAGAGTATTTATTTTTGTTCCTACCTTTTAAATTTTATGACGAAATATAATGAGTAACTTTGTTAATTTACTCTCGAGTTTTATTAGACCTTAATAACATGGTCTAGAAACGAAATGATTTTATGTCTTTTATCATCTTCATTTTCAGAATGAGAGTAGCGAATTTAATTATTCAAGCATTATCTTAATCACATTTTGTATAACTTCCGTGAGACGAAATCATAATTATAAAAAGATTTAACGGTTTCTCATGCGTATTTTCGGGATAGCCCGATTAGTTTAAGAATGAATAGAGATCTATATTAATAGGCTGTGCGTGAGTAATCCCCGAAATAACTATGAGTTCGCTTCACGGAAATTGTTACCTATACGATACACACTGTGTATTAATACACAGATACATTGAAATAAAACTACTTTAAAACTACTTTACTTTAAAGGCGTCGAAATGTCGAAAACTAAAATCAAAATAAACGGCGATAGAATCCGTTTAAAAGTAGTTTTATTTCAATGTCTAACATTCGCGTTAACCTCAGAAAACAATAATTATACAGATACATTTTATTTTTGTATTAAAAAAATACAACAATAATTACGTGAACCTATGAGTTTACGAATCCAATCATAACGCTTATGTGCCCCAAAGTACAGGGGGCAACAAGCCATAAAGTAAATTAATTAATAAACTGTGTAATTAATTACGTCTGACATCTGTTGCAAAAGGAATCGGTTGGACTTCAATCCTCTTAACATGAACAATGGGTTTAACTTGTAAAATGTTCTGAAGTATTAATTAATTGCTTCGTATTAAGTAAGTACATCAAGGTGTTATATATACTTTACTAGCTGACCCGGAAAACGGGATGTGAAAAATGCCCGATTCTCAGACCTATCTGATATGTACACGAAAATTTAATTTCGGGTCCAGCCGTTTCGGAGGAGTTTGGGAACATACACCGCGACAGGAGAATTTTATATATAAGTTTTAAAAAGTGTGTACATAGTTACACAGAAGAGTTAAAATTATCTCCTTTTTTATACATCTAATTTTGATATTTCTCGGGTCATGGTAAAGTTGGTTTCATGATATACATAGTCTAAGAATACAATTTAATTATTAGATTTTAATTCAACATCTTAAGATTCAACATAGGACTTTTAAAAAAGTTCACCACATACTTACTACATAAAATATAAATAAGCTACAATTTTCGGAATTTATGGTCCTTGCATTATGTTATATTATATTAGTAAACTGACTACAAAAACACATTATGTGATACAATATGTACCACACAAACCATAACCTTTTACTCCCGCGTTTCTATGAATAAGTGATCGTGTTAAATTTTTCAATACACTGCTCTTAAAGGTGGAGTGGTACTGGTGTTACGCCTGTTCCAAGTTAAAACGAACAATGTTCGCAGGTCGAAATGGCGATTGAGTATAATACTTTTTCTTGTTGGTTTTCTGAGGTTTACGCAAATGCTAGATTGAAATACCGCGACAGTATTAGTTTAAAAGGTAGTTTTCAAACATATACTAATTGCTCTACAGTTTACTTACGAGTCTACAAATTATAACAATCAGGTTTGCAATATATCTTTGCAATAGAATTCATATCTAAACATTTTAACATTTATCGCGCACTTTAAGTCGAGCATTTATTTATTACTGTCTCAATCTGATTTTTTTGTATGACAAATAAGTCTCGAGCATTAGTCAAACGATTTGACCAATATGACTCCATCTTTACACATCTTAGGGCCGCGAACATCGTTTAATTATTTATCTGAATGCTTACTGAAGCCCTAAAATGATTTATTCTCGAAAATGTGTTATTCCCTGTGCACTGCTAAAAACATTGGGTTATATCCAAAATGTGTTCTTTATTATATGATGATTCAATCACAATTTGCTATAAATCATAAAATTTTACAATCATTACAAAAAAATCGCTTCTCTTTTCAAATTTCTAATACTAGCTGTAGCCCGCGACACCGCCCGCGTGGTTGTCGGTCATCGCGGGAAAAAGTAGCCTATGTTCTTTCTATATCTACCTTATTCTAATAGTTCTGTAGCTACCTTGGGCCGTTCATGTCTGTTTTTTCATAGAGCAGAAGTGCATGGCCCCTGGTAAGTGCATCCCATATTAGAGTAAAGTTCAAAACAAGGCCTCTGCGTGTTGGACCTGTGTACCCATGTAAGCCTTTCAAAGGACCGGCTATCTTCGCCTGAAGGTATTCCGTGATTTAAAAAGAGATACAAATAATATGAATAACAATATAGGTACATCATTTTAAAAATAGATAGATTAAATTAACGTATGATGGGATAGTAAATATTTTTTCCTGTGGGTTACAGGACGGGGTATTTATTTAAAACCGACCTAAGTCGTGTAGGTTTCGCACAAACTATGAATAATATATATTAATAAGGAAGGATAATTTTAAAACAGGTCAAAACTAACAAAATTCTACAAGTTTTGTGTAACAAAGCATTACCATTTTATATGAAGACTTCCTTCCAGTATAAATTGCATAGAAAATACCGTATTACACAGGTAGCGTGTAACAAATCGTGGTGGCTTCAGCAGACCACAGTAGTAACAAATGCAGCCATTCACTCACCAGAACAGCTACAATAATATGTAATACAACACTTCCTATTGTGTCTCGGTTGTGAGGCTATGAAATATACAGCAAAATAATAACGTCAGCTCAGTGGAAATGAAAATTATTGCATGTTCTCTTTTTAGTTCTGTTATGACCTTTATATTCTTATACGATTAGAATTACGGATTGGGGATGGAGGCTGAAGGTTATAGTTTTTAGGCTTTGAGTTACATAGATAATGATAATAATAAATATATTATAACTAACTTGATAATTGTTTTTTTTTTCGGGATGAAAGCGCCTATATTTTAATCCAGGGTGTCAACTACATTCATAACAAATTTTATCAAAATCGTTCCAGCCTTTTAGCCTGAAGAGGAAACAAATATACACCCACAAACTTTTTCACTATAAGTGTGTTCTACATTATAATTACAAACACCAATCAAAAAACTTCAACTTTTCATTTTAATATAAAAAACTTTTTAAAGACCTTGTCATGAAAAATACGGTAACAAAATAGCGGCCGATCCGTCCACCTCTCGATATAATTTTATTCTTGTAAAGAATCGATTAATAACGGCACTGGGGGTCGTGGTGAGGGATGAAACGTCAACTCGATTACAATAGGGTATTATTTAACAAGCCGTAGTCGGTGGAAACATACGGAAGGATATTGTAATCAGGAACGCTGTGCATTTTCAATAGAGCGTATTATTCGTTAAACATAGTTTCTGGATTTTATACACTGTTCGTAAACAATGCTTAAATTCTCCATAACAGCAATATTTACCTTATTGCAAGGACATTTAAATGGAGTTTACCTAATGATTATCATACATAAACCTTTATTTTGGCCTAGTTTTTTATTAAAATAACTACCAATAAATTGTAAGTTGCCCATTTATTTAAGTACAATATATTCTAGACGAAAAATAAGGTGTTGAAGAAAAAAAATAAAAGAACATTTATAAAAATTCGTGCCAAGATCATTTCAATCCAGACTTCGTTCTTGATATTTAATTCTTAAAATCTCTGCAGGCCCGCTCAAAATTTTCTTACGAATGTTTTACAAATCTCAAGTTTCTCGGTGCGGTATCCCTGCGATTTTACGATGGCATTCAGCACTTTCTCAACTCAATTATTCTTTGTCTTATATTCTTTGATGCAACAGATTTTATTAGTGTTTTTAAATCGTCTTACTTTTAGCCCTTAGGGAGGTGACATCGTGTAACACGGGATAAGGAGAAAAAGGAAGGTAGTCAAAATAAAATTGTGTTGCTTCCTTAAAATATAGAGTTGGGTAATAGAAAATTCAATAAGTTTAACTGAATTTTGGATAATTTAATCTTATGCGATGTAGTCTCTTTAATTATTAAATCTTTTGGGGGAGTATTTAAAACATTGCCAGGAATTTATCTACAAGACAATTAATTGTTTGACTTTTTCTTTATCTTACATAGAAAACCCAGTAATGAATTCATTGAATTGGTAACTAACTGACGATGGCAAATTAATAACTTAATTAAGATATTTTTATTTATTGAGAATAAAGATCTTCGTTGAACGTTTAAATGTTTCAATCTTATCCGCATGGCATAAAGTTGATTTTCCGATGCAAGACTTTTGAAATAAATGTTTTTCTGTAGTCATTATTAAGGACAGATTTACGACCTTTTGCATGTTATATTATCATTTATATAAAAATATTACCATAAGCTGTTTTCCAATAAAGTTTCTCACCATATCCTAAAGTTAATCTACCAGACGAATTTTCAATGAAAAACCAATATCAAAATCATAAATCTCAAACCAACAAACGCTTATTAAAAAGAAATCTCTTTAATACTTCAACCAACAAAAGGGGTCTATTCTCAAAATCGAATATCGTATACGCTTATTCTGACAACCAGAAAAATAAGGAACTCAATTTCACAATTCCGCACACCCAAAAGTAACCAAGCGTGGTGATCAATGCTCGTTCCTTCTTTATTTGAGAAGAAAGTTTGCTCGACTGGAGATAGGTATTATGTAGGCAAGCGATGGAAATCCGTCACGTTTAACAAATATCCAATAACGAGCGGATTACGATAGAGATATGTGTTATTACGGATCTATCCTTATCATATTGATTCGAGTGTTCAATATATCTGTTTTGTGGACGCCGAGCGTCTTGGGAATCGTTCCGAAATGGGATTTACATTAATACGTTTCTTTATGACGTTTTTATTAGTTCGAGCGTAATGCAATTTTGGGATTGATATGCTTGAGCTGTGATTGGTAGGTACCAGTGATCTTTGAAGAGTTAAGTGCAATACTTAATAGCTACACTTAAAGATTTTAACCCGCGACGAAAATAAAGGTAGGTAAAGTCAAGCATCACAAGTGCACGTAAATCAACTTTTGAATTCGCTGTCGCAATACTCTGCACAGACATTTTTAGTACCTATTTAAAGGCAAACAATTTCGATTTATTCAGTTTCTAAACTTGAAAATAAACAAAACTTTTGTAAATAAGAAGTGAAAATGTTTACATTTTCATACAAAATATACGACTATACATTTACATAGTATTGGCTCTCCGTTCCATGAAATACAAAATAAAAAATTAAGATTTCTTAAAATTAAGCCATTTAAGCTAAGCTCAATGTTGAAGCAGCTGGTGAGTCCAAAAAGGGTTGTACCTCAAATGGCATATAAAAATACAATCGCCTCTCAAACCAACAATAACTTTGAGCTTAATTAAAAACGTAAAGAACTCTCCTTAGTCCTTGATATTAAAATAAATATATATTCTCGACTAAATATTTTCGTTGAAGTTTTTGTATACTAATAAAACTTTGGATATTTAGATTTTATTTTAAAAGTTTCCATATTTATTAATATTGTCTTTTGGGATTGCTTATAAACTTTAATTTTAAGTAATTCTAATTTACGTTAAAAGTTTTTTAGTTTTCGTTTTATTCATAAACATTTTAGGGTTATAAACTTAGGAATATAATATAATTGACGCATCCCCAAATACTGAAACACTAATTAACTTTAACACGTTCTTATATTGTGACAACATCACATACATTGCTCCGAATCCAAAGTAAGTAGCTAAAGAACTTGTGTTATGGAATCCAGAGACAACGAAGGTACCACAAACACCCAGACCCGAGGCAATGTAGAAAAGTGTTTTTCTACATTGACCCGTCCGGGGATCGAACCCGGGACCTCAGAGCTGACGACACCTTGAAAACCGGTGTGTACGCCACTCGACCACGGAGGTCGTCATGTCGTAAATGTATATCTATCGCGAGTTTACACCTTAAAGTGACAGAGACAGCATGAAACTTAACGGTGGCTTCAAATTGATTAAAGTTTCAGTATTCAGTCGATAAATAAATAATAAATAAATATCTTGGGACAATCTCACACACGGCCATCTGATCCCAAACTAGGCAGAGCCTGTACTATGGTAACCAGTCAACTGATAAACATACTTATATATTTCTAAATAGATACATATTATAAATAAATAACACCCAGACACAGAACAAATGATCATGCTCATCACACGAAGATTTGTCCTGGGTGGGAATCGAACCCACGACCTCCGGCTTAGCAGTCAGGGTCACTAACCACTAGACCAACAGGCCCGTCAAATACTACATAAGTTATTTTTTTTTATAGATTATACTTACTTGAAGAATACCTCGTGTGATCTTTCAAGTTCACGCCATCGACACACTTTCCGCGTTCAGCTTTCTGATTGGTTAACACCTTGGAATGGTCCAATCGGAGCACAGAACACCATAAAAGTGATGATCGCACAATATAAAACAAATTATAGGTAGAGCACGTTTAACATCGGCGCAACATAAAATGACGACATTGGGCCTGAATAGTTAATAGTTCGGTCTTCATAGATTGTGAAAGTTTTCCGTATATTCGTAGGAATAATAAAAGGTAAAATGTCGTAGGCAAGTGACACACCTCTATGCGATATCGATGATAAAAATCGCATAAGACATTAAAGTTATGGAAATGACATTTATTTTCGATTTGACACGTGCCTGACTGTTGACCCTGTCATACATTAATTGAGCGACACGACAGCTGTAACGCTTTTGTTTTAATAAATAAACATCCACCATTCTCTGACTCAATCAGAGCCGTTTCCATATGCTTGTTACAGGACTTACAGGTGTGTCGTCGTCAGTTTCCAAGGGAAGTCTTTAGTTATTGTAAGTTTCGTTATTATTATATTTTTTTTCACGTTAGCGCTTGTAGGAACGTCACTCAAAAATTATCATCATCATCTGCTTAGCCTTTTCCCGAACGAACTACGTTGGGCCCGCTTCCAGTCTTACCGGATTCAGCTGAATATTGTATTTTACATGGAGCGACTGCCTATCTGACATCCACAACCTAGGTTACATAGTATTCCTATAGTAAGACTTGTTATTGGAATTGTAATGACTGTCAATGATCACTGTATGGAAGTCGGGACTAACGGCTAACGTGATTTCCGAGGCACAGAGGGGTCTCGGTATATAAAACAATCAATACCAATTGTCACCCATCCATGAACCATCCGCGGCGAGCGCAGGTTAATCTTTACTTTCAATCAACCCCTACGTCACTTAGCCACGAACCCCTCACCATCGCAGTTAAGAAGATAAGGTATAATAAAATTGTAAATTATCGAGTGATTTTGATAATACGTAATCCTCAACCTTTTAAAACTGTCGTAAAATAAATTTCCTTTCACGGTCACCAAACACGGGGATTATTAATCAAATTTCTATGCGATGACGTAGATTAAAGAAATTTAACGTGACAAAGGAATTTCACCTTTTTATAACCTGTTTGATTAACGTTTCTGCGGTCGGTCGTAATTAAAATTTTAGGGTGTTTTAATTGAGAAATTTTTTAGAAGGAAAAAAACGAATAAAATATTGGAATATGACAATTTCAGAAAATTGTTTCTTAATGATAGAACTGAAAACTTGCGTATTGAATATAAAATTTACACTTTATAGACAATAGACAATAGACAAATCTTTATTATGAACTTCACAAGTGCATTTTTAGGTGAGACTCTGACCTCCAGACTAGTAAGATACTGTATCCTGAAAGGTCAGTTCCTTCCCTTCACAAAAGGAGAATATAAATTAACATGTTCATAATTTTATTATGGTGAAACACGTCCTGGTTAATGAACTGACAAAAGAAATATAAGAAAAATAGTAAAAAAAAAACAAAAATGTGAGTGTGCTAGTGTGTGTGTTTGTGTGAGTAGTGTGTGTATGTGTGTGTGAGTAGTGTATGTGTGTGTGTGTGTGTGTGTGTGTGTGTGTGTGTGTGTGTGTGTGTGTGTGTGTGTGTGAGTAGTGTATGTATGTGTGTGTGTGTGCATGTGTGTGAATTATACCGTTATAACAAATAGCGACTCAATGCTCTCATAGTCCATCTCCTTCAACCATGCAGTAATTTTAATTTTTGCTTGGTTGTTTTTGAACGATCTCATGTTTTGTATGGTGTCGGATATTTTATTGTATAAGCGTGGTGCTAGAAAGTTGTAATTTCTATCAGCGAATTTGGTGTTGGATCTAGGCACTAGACATCGCACTTTTTCTTTTTTTTATTCATTAAGTCAAAGCAGTTAACGTGTTGTTACGTGTAGTGTTAAGAGTAGCGTTATCTCTTTCGACTTTCTATATTTTAAAGCAAAATTTCAGTTAAATGGCATTAACTGTATATACTAACACCATCTGGTGGCTCTCAGAACATAAAATTACTAGAAACCTAAGCATATACGTTATTTACCAAACTAAGCGGCTAACTTAAGCGGCGGTAGCCTAATGGCTAGGGCGTCGGACTTGCGATCATGTGGTTGCGGGTTCGAATCCCATCCATTACACTACTGACGTGAACCCACTCGTAACACAAGCATCTTAGCTTAGCACGAGAGCACCTACATTGCTAGTAATCTTTTTTAAAGAAAAAAAAACATCTAAACATCCAAACATCCACACATTAACATTTTTAATATTAGTAGGAAGTACGATAACACAAATTTCTTTGTACTCGGTCACATTCTCCGCATAATTGGCATTGGATGCAACACAAAACACAGATATCAGAATTCTCGGTAGTTCGAAGCAAGTTATTAAGACCCGTCTCATTAGCAGCAAAGGTATCTTTAGAACAAAGGGCAGGAACAAAGGAAGTTCATACTTCGATGATTTCGTATCGCAATGTGTCTTTGTAGATTCGAAGGAACCTCTTTTAATTATTGTTCTGTTTTCACTGCTGCTTTTTGTAATAAGAGATGTTTTTTGAAAATGTAGAGCAGTATTTTAAATGTCTTTCTGCGTTATTTTTTGCTTTTTTCTGTGCATATTCTTAATATGAAGGTTATGCAATAGGTGACTGAATTTTTGTAGCAGAAAGATATAACGTACTAATAATAATAGTGCAACGCGCACGACCTACAAAAGTCGGAAAGAAATTGTATCTGTAATCGAATCGGCCTGATAATCAGTCTTACAAATAGTCTGTTCAGTCAGTTTTAGATTTGTTATCTTTTTTTATTAATTACTAGCTTTTTCTCGCAGCCAGCTATTGTGGTAGTTGGTAATCGCGGCAAAAAGTAGCTTTCGCAATAAATGAGCTATATAATACTGAAAGAATTTTTCAAATCGGACCAGTAGTTCCTGAAATTAGCGCGTTTAACCAAACAAACAAACTCTTCAGTTTTATTAGTATAGATACTAGTATAGAAAATACGGAAGAAGAAGAGCAATATCGGGATTGCTGGAAAGAACGTAAGCTGTCTTATTCCCAGCAGTGGGACTACTGTCCCACTGCTGGGAATAAGACAGAGTATTTAATAAAAGCTCGCACCTAGTCATTTAGTTTTAAAGTTAACGTTTCTATAGCGCCTATTTAAGTTTACTAGAAATAATAACCTTTTTATGATCTTTTTATTGAATCCTTAAAAAAAATTAATAAACATTACAGAAAAATACAAACATTAAAAACATACAAATGTTTTCAATTAAAACAAAAAGAAAGCCTTGGACTTCATATTGTATGCAGCGGTAATTGATACCGGAACAAACAACTGAAGCACAACAAAACATTATTTGTACGTAACAATCAACAACTACAAATTGCCTTGCTATTTCTCAGTTCTGAGTTTTCACCTCAGAGTATGAATAACACTAAGTAAAAAAACGAGCTAATGTTTAAAATACTGTACTACCCATTAAAACACGTTGTGGAGGTCAGATTGGCAGTCGCTCCATGTAAAATATAGTATTCAGCTAAATCCGGTAAGACTGGAAGCCGACCCCAACATAGCTTGGAAAAAAGGCTAGGCGGAAGAAGAAGCTAACTGTTGATTTTTAACTGTCATTATTTTCTGTACTTATAAACTCACATAACTGTCGAAAAAAAAAACCAAATATTTGAGCTTCGAAGACTATTTTTGGAACAAAACACTTGGTTACATTCATACGGTAAGTCAAAGAAGGAGTACTCGGTTCCAATCTTGTCACCGTATTTGCATCTCAAGGGCCTTAGATCGATTCCCGGATGAATGCAAAGTGGTTTCCGCATTTGGATGCATTGCTTTTGCTACTTTAAGGCTTTCCAGCATCCCTGAATCTTTATGGTTCTATGTGCTTCTAGATTTTCTAAGGGCACTGAAGACTCACTTCATACGTTTGTAGATTGAAATTATTGTATAGAATAAAAAGGACGCTTGACATTCCATGAAGTGGTTTGATTCGTTGGAAATAGTTGATTGTAAAGAAGATGAATTGAATGAGAACAAAGTCACATTTGAGATAGTAGTTTCCAAATTAATATTTTATAAGCGAGTTTTTTCTTCCGTTAATGTAAGTATGCATTTTATTTCAGAAGATTCCAAGAATGACAACATAGTTATGTAGCTTTGGTTAATACTTGTTTATTTGCACTTGTTTCAATATAATAATAATGAAATATGGGTATCATTGTTATCCTACTAATATTATAAATGTGAAAGTGTGGATGTTTAGATGTTTGTTACTCAATTACGCAAAAACGGCTGAACGGATTTGGATGAAATTTAGCATGCATGTAGCCTTTGACATGGAAAAGAACATAGGATAATAATTGAGTCGAGCGATTCCGAGAATGCACGTGAGTAAGCCGTTGAATCTTTAAATAATTACTCAATTATTATCCTGTATAATAAATTATGTATTGCAAAGCTCAATGCGTAAGCAAAAGAATGAACTTTGCTTACACATTGAGCTTTTTGTATTTACTCGGCAGATTTGTGAGGTGTGTGACAAAATTTATTGCGGAACTTATAAGGCAGCATATGTTTTATGATGTAAGTACGCGTTCCCGCGCAGGTCAAGTGTGATTTATTAGCTGCTGTTCATACTTCGTACGCGAAAGCTGTTTGGACTTTCTTATGTAGTTCAGAAGTTTATGAGATTACTTTTGTTATCACCGAAGTTGTGTTTGAAAGTCATACAACTTTGCGAAGCCTCATCGCACCCATAGTTGTCATCTTAAAATTATTATTATTATTATAGTTAACTAGCTTCTGCGACTTCGTCTGCGTGGACTTCAGTACCTATTGAAAAATTTAATAAAATTGTCACCCGTGAGCTTACGCTGTAATAGAGAAAAATACCAAATTTATAAGCAGTCTGCCCACAGCTTAGCTCGTAAACAATTTTAAATTCTCCCTCGGGGACCACATATGGAATCAGGATAAAAGGTAACCTATGTTCATTTCCATGTCAAAGGCTACATGCATGCCAAATTTAATCCAAATCCGTTCAGCCGTTTTTGCGTGATTGAGTAACAAACATCCAAACATCTAAACATCCACACTTTCACATTTATAATATTAGTAGGACTACAAGAATAATAAGTTTAACTTAAAGAAAACTCACCAAAATCCACTACAGCGACTACAGTATCTAAGCGATCTATTTACCAGCATTATTCACCACTAAACTATTAATCATCTCACCATAAACATGAAAACAGACAACCACACATGCAAATACTTTGTGAACACTATATTTATTACAAAAGCAAGGTTCAATTTCGCGATTCCAAATTCCCACTATTGAGGCTCGTACAGACTATATAACATAACATGTTATTCAACATTGCTATAATATAACATGTTTCAGATAATGTGGACACTGAATGTTATAAGACATTTTCAATAACATTTCTCGTGTCGACATGGTGGACGAAAAATATCGTTATATAACATTGTTATTCTAATGTGTACAGTTTTGTTTTATGTTGCAATGTTGAATAACAAAGTTACATAATGTGGACGTGTTATAAAAAACAAGTTATATAATATATTACATAGTTTGTCCGCTCCCTTATGCTTCTCTATGTAAGCCTCCTATCATGATAAATGAGTTTCTCAATATCTGTTCACGGCTGCCTCCGGGCTCTGCCTAATGCGCTGCCGATACGTCAAATAGTGAGATAATGTCAAGATTTTTTGCAGTAAGCTAGGTATAAGTTAGCAAACGCTTTGCTTAGTGAT
This sequence comes from Plusia festucae, assembly GCA_950381575.1. Taxonomy (NCBI): domain Eukaryota; kingdom Metazoa; phylum Arthropoda; class Insecta; order Lepidoptera; family Noctuidae; genus Plusia; species Plusia festucae. The sequence goes on from OX494434.1 coordinate 13,191,243, forward strand.
TGGAAGGTACTGTTATATTATCATATAATAATAGTATATTGTACTAATGGCAACCTGACAACCGATAAGCATACTGATATTATATTTCTAAATACATACAAATTATTGATAAATAACACCCAGACACTGAACAAATTATCCTGCTCATCACACAAAGATTTGTCCTGGGTGGGAATCGAATCCACGAATTTCGGCTTAGCAGTCAGGGTCACTGACCACTAGACCAACAGGCCTGCCCGTCAAACTATTTTTAAAGAAGTATTTATTGGGTACAGAGGCTGTTCCTCCTTGAAACCAACCATAAAGTATATTCCAATATTCTATACAAAGAACCGAAAATTCTTCCGTGATTCCATCTACACACATCAAAAGTGTCTAGGGATCAAGCATTTTTATGCGGATTTCTTGAGATTGAGATGTGGCTTTGTAATAAATTTATGATTTTATAAATTTATATGGATCCTTTTTGGTGCATTTCATAATTCGAATCAGGAACTGTGAATCAAATTCGAGTAAAAGCAGCTGTCAATATTTTCCCTATAAAAACATACAACGCATTGAAGACATTATTAGTGCTACTGTTTCCCTACTACTGATTAAAACCAACGTTATTATGGAGCGGCGACGTCATTTAAGCAGGGAAGAAATGCTCAGAGCCGTGGGAATGATAGAAGCTGGTTCCCGGCAACGTACTGTGGCTTTAGCTCTGAATACAAGTCAGAGTGTTATCAGTCGACTTTGGACACGTTACCGAAGCACTGGTACAGTGGCTGAGCGCCATGGAGGACGGTATCGCTGCACCACACGGAGACAAGACCGATACATTCAAATCTTAACTCGAAGAGCTCCAACAATAACCGCCATGATGTTAGCCGTGAGGCTTCATCACTCTTCAGGGAACTTAATTAGCGACCAAACAGTCAGAAACCGCTTGCATGAAGTGAACCTTCATTCCCGAAGACCGCTACGGGTACCACCTATAGCAATGCACAATCGTAGGATTCGATATCAATGGGCTCTTGAACACAGAAATTGGGCAGAAGAACAATGGCGTTTCGTGTGCTTTTCTGATGAGTCTCGTTTTGGTATGAGACCGGATACAAGACGTATACGACACTGGAGAACCCCTGGACGCCAACAGCGATTAAAATCCTGCCAGGAAGTCCATCCTTATAGTGGTGGAACCATCATGGTATGGGCGGGTATTTGGATCGGCGGAAGAACTGAGTTGATTTGGATCAGAAGCAACCTCAACGCTCAAATTTATGCTGAGACGATTGTATCAGACGTCATCGTTCCTCTACAAGTGCAAATCGGTCCCTTATTTCAGTTAATGCATGATAATGCACGACCGCACACCGCAAGAGTTGTAAGACAGACTCTCGCCGCAGCTAACATCAATGTCCTGCCCTGGCCTGCTCAGTCGCCAGACTTGAACCCGATTGAGCATGCATGGGATATGCTACAGAGAAGAGCTCTGCCGAATATGGAGGGTATCCAGTCGCAAGAAGACCTTTTTTTGTTGTTGCAACGAACATGGGCGGCCATTCCACAGCGTGATTTGGATGAACTCATTTTGAGTATGCCAAACCGATGTTCTTGTGTTGTTAGTGTTCGCGGTAGAAACACGGATTATTAATTGTTTAAGTTACCCAATAAAATTTTAAAGAAAACTGTTATTTCAGTCTTTTTTTCGAACTTTTGTGTTAGTGGTTCAAATGTCAAAAATCCCTTTATTAGGAAAATGGCAAATTTCTTTATTAATGCAAAGGTGACTTGGTTTATCGTTACTGTGACAAACGAAAACACTTTATTCGATGAATCCTTAAAGAAAATTTTAATTAATATCAATCAGGAGAAAAGTTATTGCAAAAATATATGTTGATCCCTAGACACTTTTGATGTGTGTATCTATCGATTAGGCTACTGCATGTATTTGTCATTTTTTTATATTTTTTATGGAACAAATATATAAAAAAATTACAAAATTCTATCTCTAGTAGCCAAATCCATCGATAGAATATTGGAAACGGCCGTAGCAAAAAAAACGACGCATTGAGAAGTTTATATTTAAGGTCGGTTAAAAAGATACCTTAAGCACTTCATGCATTTATGTAGAAGCACTCTATTGTGACCCAACACTGTCCCAAAATCCCTTTAGGATATTCGATGGAATCGCGAAAATATGATCATTGTTCGAAGTAATTTAATTTTTATCTTTTATCAAGTGAATCCCTTTAGGTTCTGATAAAAGAAATAAAGTAGGTACTTACTTGGCTTTTATACTGATAAAAGTGAGCCGTTAAGATTGATGAAATTAAATATACCTATGTATAATAAGTACGGTAGTTGTTTTTGTTGTAAGTATAATGTATCCCATGCATTTTATTTAATAAATTTCGTTGGGTGCAGATTAAAAGCGTTTAATCGTGAGTGAATAAAAAAACTAAAGATATTATTAATATACTGTTTTACTAGTTAAAGATAATATTATTAATCAATTATTAAAATTAAAAAAATCATTATAATTTTAAGGAAAAAGATACCCGTATTAACTTCTATGACATTAACCAATTCCGCAGTAGATAAATATACTTTTTTTACTTCAAATACCTAAACAAAAACAGTGTCTATTTATTTACTCATACAGATATTTTTACTGCCACAACATTTTTCTTTCTAATCCAAGGATAAAGTTGTAAAAATACTCTGTTAGAATAATTTAACGTCTACCTTTCATGAAGCTAAATCCTTTTAGGATTACACGGATCTCCTTCATTAAGAGTTCTGATAGTCAACAAGAAACACTGGGAATAAATTAGGGTTTCGTTCAAGATACGAAAAAACCTATAAATGTCGTTCAGTATATATTATCATGAACTGCTTGTTTTAAGTTCTAAGTTTTAAGTTATGTATTTATTTTTTTCGGGATAAACAGCCTATGTTAATTCAGGGTGCCAGCTAATTATATCAATTTTTTTCAAAATCAGTCGAGCCGTTATAGTGTGAAGAGGTAACGAACTTAGACACATCCACATTATATACATAATTATATACTGTGATTACGTAATCGTAATTGAAACTCAAGTAAAAATAAGCCACATTTTTTTTATGATCAAGCTAACCTAACTTCAATAAAAAAACATCATGAAAAAATTATACAAAAAAACAATAGAACGTTGTAAAAATCAGTTTATCTTTAGACCGAAATAAACGTACGCTTCCAACATTTAAAACGACAACTAATATTGTAGAAACATTCAATAAATTGAGCAAAGAAATACCTGATAGGAAACTAAATAAAAATTGCAACTTAGCAACTTCAGGGTAAAAACTCATTTGCAAATTGAAAAGCGATTATTAATTTCAAAGGGAAATCAATTCAAATCCCTGATGTAATTCTCTTTGAAAGTTTTAAAAACAATTTACTTACTCAATGAATTAAACCTTTTTTTTTTTCATTTTATTGCAGAATAGCCGGGCTTAATCCAGGTTATAAATATCGAAAGTAAAGCAGAGTCTGGCTTTAAGCAAGGCCCAGTTTTTTTATCCTGAGTTAACTCAACCAATGGTTAAAAATGCTAAATAATGGTTTAAAATTTCGGTAAAATGGGTGTTTTTCATCAATTGTTTGTCTATCAAATGTTCAAATCGGTTGAATAGTAAAATAGTAAATTATTTAACCATTTGTTATTATACAAAGAATGAATAAACGCACTATATCGACGTTTGAAACCATTCGTTGTCATTTTTTACCATTGGTTGAGTTAACTCGAAATAAAAAAAACTAGGCCTTAGTAGAACATCACTTAAGACAAAACTTTTCTAGTTACAATGGTAAAGCCTTTAAGATAGTATAGAAATGTGAGGTTGGGATGTAGGTTCATCGTTGGGTATTATTTTACCTAAGTTCTTACAGACAATTTTTTTTATTAGACGGTTTATCATTTCTGTGTTCTGTTAGTGTTGTACATTTTTTTATAAAAAAAAGGATTAGAAAGAAAGAAAGAAAGAACATTTGATTTGGACACATCACAGAGACACAATTACAATAAATAAACAACATAAACACAAAAACAACATAACTAAATTAAAAAACAAAAAAAGATTACTAACAGTGTGGGTCGAACATTACTAGTACGTATTCTTGTTAACCCCTAAACTTAATGCTTATGTTACGAGTGGGTTCACGTCGGTAGTGCTAAGGATGGGATTCGAACCCACGACCATATTAGGCTACCGCCGCTTTTAACGACTTTATTTATTTATTGATATTAGCTATCACCTGCAATTTCGTTTTAGTGTCATGAGTTTTTCATGACCTTTTGCGCAGAACCCTGATACTTTTTCTAAAAAATTAAAAAAGAAAAAAGAATGTGGACTATGGTAGCTAAAGTACTTGTGTCATGGAATCAGAGACAACAAAGGTACCACAAACACCCAGACCCGAGACAATGTAGAAAAGTGTTTTTACTATGTACATTGACCCGTCCGGGGATCGAACCCGGGACCTCAGAGCTAGCGACACCTTGAAAACCAGTTTGTACACCACATTTATTTATTTAATATAGGTACCTACGTGAGGAAGTAATACGTGTATTAAAACTTATTATGGGCCTTATTCATTAAGGCGCAGTTTTTTGATCCTTAGTTAACTCAACCAATGGTTTAACGTTAAATATACTAACTAATGGTTTTTCTTTTTTTACAAAAAAAAACTTGCTATCAATATGTGATAACTACTTCCTCTGTGATATTTCTTTTTCAGAAGAATGAAGGACTCATCGACTGAATTTCATTCATGAATTGGACTGAATGATCTGAATGAACATGATTGCATAATTAAGTGTCAAAGCTATCAAAGTTCTATCGTGGAAAAGAGTACTATATATTTGTATAGCTCTGTCCTTTTCTATAGGGAAGTTGGCTCATAATGACTTTGATCGAGACTGTATGGTTGTTTTGATTGGTTTAATGAAGGCGGGAATACTCTAGAGCTAGACTTCAGAAGTTATCTTGTTAACTAGTCTTAGTACTTCGAATCGTATCGAATGGAAGCAGTTACTTTAATTTGAAAGCATTGGCTAAGGTAAAAAAACACTCCATAAAAAATAATCCTGTATATTATTGATTTTAACGTATCCCGAAAGTCACATATTGAACATTTCCTTAGTTTAACTCTTCTGTCTATTGGAAGGCAGTTAAGTTGCTAAACAGGACTTGCGATCGTGTGGTTGCGGGTTCGAATCCCACTCATTACACTACCGACGTGAACCCACTCGTAACACAAGCATCTTAGCTTAATACAAGAATACTGGAAATGTATGACTGTGTATGAAGAAGAAACGTATCCATGTACTTTACCGGCTGGTATAAAAATATATTTCTCTTGAGCCAACAAAAAAAAACAATTATTAAAAATATACGATAATTTTAAAAGTACACGGTTTTCGGCCTATTATACCATAATTATAAATCCCTTCGATGATTTAACTTTTCTAATAACAACCCTTAAAGTTATAATGATCCGTTCTTGAACCAGTTAACTTTGAACCTTTGTTATTATTTATGATTTTCAAGTTATCCGTATAACGCTTCTTAAATTTTTAATATACCTGAAACTTTATACATTCAACAGGCGAAGCAAACAAAGGGTTAAAATAATGTCTTAACACTGAAGTTAGTCTATTAAAGGCATTTAGTAGTTAAGAAATTATATTCTTATGTTGCTGTGCCCTACCGGATTAAGCTCTTATAGTTTATTATCATAATAACTGAGACGAATTCATAATTATTTGAAGATTACTTACGCGCGCGCATTCTCGGGATCGCCCGACTAGTTTCAGACTCAATAGGAGTCCTTAATCATGAGATGACGCGGCGGCGGTGGTGTCGCGAGTCGAACGGTCTATAGTTACGGATATATATTTATACGGATTATAGTTTATACTGTAGGAACGTATTACATGAAAGCAAATAAAGATTTAAACTAATATGAATCTATTATTGTCAAATTGAACACTTATAACACAATATCATGGGCCAACTAACACATGGCCATCTGATCCCAAATAGAACCAGTATTATGGCAACCAGATAATCGATAAATTACGGTATTCAGCTAAATGCGGTATACCGGTATCCGATCCCAATATAGCTTGGGAAAAGGCTAGGCACATGGCAGAAAATAACTGATGAACATACATAACGACTTACATCCAGACCCAAATCAAATGCTCACACTTATTACACAAGGATTTGTCCTGTGTGAGAATCGAAACCACGACCTCCGGTTTAGCAGTCAATCTCCTACAGTAAACCAACAGGCCAGTCAAAATTAAAGAGATGAAACCAATGTCTTTTTATCAATGTAAATAATAATGTAGATACAAAAAGTAAAGTGCTAGTCATCTAAAAAAGGATGTCAGAACAAATTACTGCGAACAGCCCAATTTGCTCTGATGCCTGAATGTTTCTTAAGATACTGCTAAGAAACTGCTATCTGCTAAAACTCTCATAAAACAGATAAAAAGTACTTATAAAACGAATCCCGTTAAAGAATGAGTTGCGGGTAGTTTTTGAGTCGGGGAGGATTCAATTATACAACAAACTAGAATAACTTTTTTAAAAAAAGCTTTCTAGCAATGTGGAACGCACATTACTTGTATTCTTGTTAACCCGTAGTGCTAAGCTAAATGCTTGTGTTACGAGTAGGCTCACGTCGGTAGTGCAATTGGTGGGAAATTAACCCGCGACCATAATAATATGATCACAAGATTAGACTACTGCCGCATAATTATATTGATTAAATAAGAATTTATCTTCTAATATATAAAATTCTCGTGTTGCAAAATGTTTGTTACCAAAATCTTCCGAAACGGCTGGACCGATCTGTATAAAATTTTGTTGCAATTCACAAGCCGAACGCTTAGACAGATCATGCCTCTCTATCGCTCGTTCCTCGCTCTCGCTTGCACGCTGGGCTCAAGCGGAACGTGACACTTTTTCGTGCGTGCAGCCGGCATTCATCGCTCTATATGACGATATCACATCATAAAAAAACAAACTCGAACACAAAACTCAAATATCTTGTCTTATAAGCGGACCTAACAACAGGAAAAGTTCGTTTTCACTACATTAGGTTTAGGCATGTGAACGTTTTCCTAAGTATTCACAAAGTTAGGTTTAAGTATTCAGATTTCCTTAGAGCAGATAACAGAACAATATGCCAGAAGATTTCTACAAAAGTTTTTCTCGTTTAAAGTTATTTAGAACACATACAACCTTTCTCATATTTACCAAGAAATTACGTACTGTAAACATGTACAATCTATCACGCAACTTTGTATCACTTTCATTCAAGAACTTTAATTACAAAGCATTACGGTTGATTTTCGTAATTTCATGTAACTACTATGCGATCGACTGTATGTTTCAAAAACTTCGTATGATACGTTAACTCGGATATTTGGGAACACAACACTCGAATCAAAACTTCGCCAATTAAAAACTAATTACCGAAGTGTTCGCGTGTAACATCTGGCAGATTAATCAATTTATCAGTTTATAGCAGTTATATTGGATCATAATAAATGTTCCGAGACCGGGATAGGGATTGGTCCATTGGTCTCTTGTGGTGAAGGAACTTACAATTTATTAAATTACAAGCAGACCCGTCCCAACTTCGCACAGTTATAATGCCATGCACACATACACACTCTCAAACACACAAACACACACCATGACGTCATTACTAACTTCAAATAAACTTATCTAACACTCATCTATACTAATATTATAAAGAGGAAACCTTTGTATTTTTGTATTTTTGTATGTTTGTATTGAATAGGCTCAAAAACTACTGGACCGATTTCAAAATTTCTTTTACCATTACTTGGAGGGATTCTTCCGAATCCGTATAGGCTATATTTTATCCCGGAAAATAGATAGGATTTTTCGTGGTAGTGAAAATTGTGGAGTAAGTCGACGAAAAAACTGCCGTACGTTAACGATTCTTGCGAACGCTGCCTAAATGGTTAGAGATGTATGGTTGACTTCTATAGAAAAGTTGTAGAATTCAATAATGCCTACAAAAAAGTCCGCGATAGTATATACCAAACATTTATATTTTAGCCATTATAACCACTTTTCCATAGAATAAAAGTAATTAAAATTATTAGCCCATGTTTATTGATCATATTATCGTCAAATACTAATCCTTATCCAAATAAACTATTTATTGAGCAAGATTGTTTCAATAGCTATAAATTACTTTTTATTTTATTCCAATCGGACAATTCATTAAAAAGATATTACAAATTTAAAATTTTAATCTATACTTATAATAAATCTGTAGAAGTGAAAATTCTGTACATTTAAAGTATTAAAAAAAAAAATGTCGGGGGGTGTTACTAGACCGAGACCGAACACAAAAATGTGATTAAAAAAATTTTTGTCTGTCTGTCTGTCTGTCTGTCTGTCTGTCTGTTTGTTCAGGCATCACGCAAAAACTACCGGTTCGATTACGATGAAACTTGGTATAATTGTTCCTTAATATCCTGGGCACCACACTGGGTAGTTTTTATCCCGGAAAAGTATATACCTGATGCAGAACCGCAACAGACCAGCTAAACTATAAGAGATACAAAAATGGTACCATAGCAAAAATTGTTCCACGTGATGAGCATTTTCTGCTGAGAGAATAAATTTGAAGATCTGGAACACCTGATGTGGAACTCCAAGAGCCCAGCTACAGTATAACACATATAGGAATGACGTCTTAGCAAGAGTTGTTCAGCCTGATGAGCACTCTCTGTTGACGTATAAAAATTGAAGATCTGGAACACCTGTTGTGGAACTCCAAGAGCCCGGCTACACCATAACACATATAGGAATGACGTCTTAGCAAGAGTTGTTCAGCCTGATGAGCACTCTCTGTTGACGTATAAAAATTGAAGATCTGGAACACCTGTTGTCGAACTCCAAGAGCCCAGCTACACCATAACACATAGGAATGACGTCTTAGCAAAAGTTGTTCGGTCTGATGGGCATTTCCTGTTCACTTATAAAAATCGAAGATTTTAAACATCTGACCTGGAAATCAAAGCTATCACTAATTATACTGTATAATTATAAAATAGCATAACCTTCACGCGGTGAAGGCGGTAACAGTTTAGGACTGGTTTTCGATGACAATGGTATATCTGTATACAACATGTAACAAAACCCCTGTCAGATCCAATAATGGCGTATTCGTGGTACAGTTCATGAACCGTCTCGCATAGGCGGCTTCTTTGACACAAAGCTACAGGTAGTAAGTACATGAACTTTGAGGAGCGGTCAGTGTTGCTGTTGCCTTGGATCAGTTTTTATTTTGATTTAATTATTTTCAATTAGGAAAAAAAATAATCTCCAATCCATTTAATACCTACGTATATGTGTTCGCAGTACGATACCGAATAATACCGAGTCTAAGGGATCGGACAGGGTTTTTGTTACATGTTGTGTATAAATAAAAAGACAAGGCCTGACTGACTGACTGACTGACTCATCAACGCCCAGCCCAAACCCTTGAACCTGGATAGCTGAAATTTTTGCACAGACGTTTCCTATTTAATGTAGACAAGGAATAAGGAAGGATTTTTCGAAATTCAACCCCTAAGGGTGTTAAATAGGGGATGAAAGTTTATATGGAAATTTCGTATACGGGCTTCTCGATAGAAATAAATAAAGACGTATTTCAGCAATTTTGAAAATCTACCTCCTAAGAGGGTAAAATAGGGGTTGGAAGTTTGTAGGTATATGAATTGTGTAGTTTTCATTAAAGTTCATAGGATTATGAGTTAGAAATAAATAAGACGTATTTCCGAGATTTTAGAAATCTACCCTCTAAGGGGGTGCAATAGGAGTTTGAAGTTTTTTTACGATATTCATCATTTTCAAACAGAGATACATAAGATTTGGTATTTGGGTTTTTGGTAAGAAATAAATGAAAACATATTTTTGCGATTGTAGATATCTACGCCTTAAGATGGTGAAATAGGGGTTGCAAGGTATTATTTTTATGGTATGTACCTTCGTTGCTTCTGATTCCATAACACAATCCTGCTACTTACTTTGAATTCGGAGCAATGTGTGTGACTCTTCTTCGTCTTTTCGTGTAAATGATTCTCAAGTTTTGTCTGACCAAAAATTTGCCACAATTTTAAAAGTTTATCCAAACTCAATGTATGTGATGTTTTCCACATTATCTTATTATTATCTTGACGCCATAATATTTTATGAAAAATATAATTTATGCGCCTTACTTTGAAAATCACAGAATACATCCATCTATCCTTTACTACCTACTTACTACTCTTAACTTTACGCGCGAGCGAAGCCGCGGGCAACAGCTAGTCTAGACATAAAATAGTTTGTTCAGAGGAGGTTTATCGTGTGAATTTCTTTTTCAATTCTTTTTAATAAAGGATTTCGTTTTTGCTTAGCTTTTTCCCAAGCTATGTTGTAGTCGGCTTCAAAAAAAAAAAAAAAAAAAACATCTTTTGATAATCGGGACCAATGGAGGGGTCTCGGTATGTTTAGAAATAGTCACCCAGACTCGGACTCGGAAGGATTAACCTTTATATCCGGCCAAACTATACGGCTTACACTAAGGCCCTATTTTAATCCTTAGTTAACTCAACCAATGATTAAATATAAGCTAATTAATGGTTTCAAATTTCGGTATAATGCGTTTATTCATAGGTTTTTATTCTAACTAACGGTTAATTAATTAACTCTCCAACTTAATTGACGAACGCGCAATTAGAATCCATAAGTTAGCATATTTAACAATTGGTTAACTCGGATGAAAAAAAATTGGGCCTAAGTCACAAGTCCCTCCAAAAAAATAATACTTCAATATCATAAATAATATAACAACCTATTATTTGCGGAATCACGATATCATGTTAACAGCAATTAGGATAAAAAGTCTTCCACGAAAGGTCTAACCTCATTTTCCGGTGGAAGTTGATCCCTGAACATTTTCGTGGTAAATTAATTTGTTCTCATACAAGTTCGCCCGCCGCCGACTCTATAATTGATGGGAAGAAAGTTGGTCTCAACACAAAAATAATTTTAATTCACTTCGACTGTTGAATTAAATGAGATGTTATAATGGGATGAACACTTTTTAATTGAATGTTTCACCACATCTCATCTTTGTCAATGTGGTGAAACAGCCAGTTGCCTTTGCCGCCATAGCCTGTCCTGAAGCAGGAGCGCCGGACGGATTCCACGTCACGCAAACTTAAATGACATTATTCGTCGCGCTCTTGTCACTGCCGGTGTACCAGCTGTTTTTAAACTTAATGGTTTGGTACGCAGCGATGGTAAGAGACCTGATGGTATGTCATTGTTGCCTTGGAAATTGGGTCGGCCTTTGGTGTGGGACGCAACATGCATGGACACCCTTGCGCCATCCCACGTTCTTAGTTCAGCGGCCTCTCCTGGCGCTGCTGCTGGAGCTGCGGAAACCCTAAAACGGCGGAAATGTAATGACCAGATAGGTAATTATATTTTCGAGCCATTTGGGGTTAATAATTATTCCACTATAATAAGACAGCATCAATAATACATTAACATCTAATCTACCATGTTTATATCATCAGTGGTACTCGTTATCAGATTTGCGGTTGGCTTGGATCCAATTTCAGGGAGGCTTGCCAGCTGACGAGAAAGCGAAAACATGTTTATAGAATATTTTATAGGCTATTTATTTATTTTTTAGAGGCGTAAAATACGGTATACAGCTGAATCCGGAGAGACTGGAAGCCGACCCCAACATAGCTTGGGAAAAGGCAAACGCTGAAGAAAACGTAGAATACGAGTCTTGCGATTTGTTACAAGAATCTATTGTGATTTATTAAAGAACGAGTTATGAATTTCATATCTAGATTATGTGACTTACAAAATAATATTTTTAATCATTCGCACATACAAAATATTTCTTAATAGCACAGTACTTGTGTGGCGTAACTACGCATACCCACAACCACATCGTTTGACATAACAAATTATTAAAAAAAAAGTTTAGCTGTAAGAAGCTTCATAAAAACTAAAAACTATAGAAGCTGTTAAGCCCGCGATGGTTTGTGTTGGTATATTATACGTCCAACAATTTATGGAAAAATGATTTTTGTAAACTAGCTTCTGCCCGCGACTTCGTCTACGTGGATTTCCGAATTGGGTCCAAAAATAAATGAAAAATGTGAAAATAATAAAAAAGAGAAAAATCCGCGGCTTAGTTCGTAAACAATTTTCATTTTTCCCTCGGGAACTACTTAAAGAATCGGGATAAAAGGTAGCTTATGTTAACCTTATGTCAAAGGCTACATGCATGCCAAATTTCATCCAAATCCGTTCAGCAGTTTTGCGTGATTGAGTAACAAACATCCAAACATCCACACTTTCTCATTTATAATATTAGTAGGTTAAACAAACAAATTAACATCGATTCTTTCGATAGCTTCAAATATGAACATTTAGACACCTAATTGACTATCAAACTAAAATCCAAACTGAATAATCCTGTCAGCAGAATTTTCAGTTGTATTAGCTTTGTGAAACCTCTAGAGGCTTGCTAAGCTATTGTTTGAAGCTGGTTTTAAACTCTTGACTTTAGTAGAACACTGACAGTACATTTAGTAACTTTAGCGTAATTAGAATTTTAAATGAAATACCTAGGGTTTGTCTTTGCTAGACACTGCAGGCCTTCTTATTTTGGTTGTGTATATCTCCTACGATTGAATTTGGGAAGCTTAAAGGATGTTTTTTGACGAAACTAGTTGTTATCGACTCCAATGAGCTCAAAAAAGTGACGTGTAAAAAAGATTGTAAATCGTAATTGCAAAATAATTAATTTGACTTTAATTTGAATTTAGATTTGGTTGAAATTCTGACACAAATTGTTGTTTTTAGTCCTTCCTGTGTTTTTTTTTAGCCCGATAAATCAACAGGAAAAGCGTTACACCAAGGTAGGCTAGATTTATTTAAATAAATAAATATAAATATCTTGGGACAGCTCACACACGGCCATTTGATCCCAAACTAGGCAGAGCCTGTACTATGGTGACCAGACAACTGATAAACATAATTATAATTATACTTCTAAATATATACATAGTTGAATTGATTTGATTGATTGTCTTCTGTCTCATTCACTTTTTTATTAATTATGAGATTTTTTTAAATCGTTTCAAATTTCTTTTAATGATCTTTTATTTATGCTAACTTTCTCCTGACAATTAATAACGAACACAAAAGAACAAAATTATACAGCCATATTTGTAAATCTTCAACCTCGCAGGAGTACAAAGTTAAGCTAACATCCTAAGCGACAACTTGTACTACGACTTTTGATAATTCGAAGCTTTTTTCATTTGATTTCATTTGGTTGCATGTATTTTACAAAATAATAATCCTGTATAGACAATAGCACAAATTATATTTATTTACAGGAAAAGGTTTCCTCGTGGGTTTCCTTATTCTAGGATTTTCTTGAGTCGTTTTTTTTTCTTAGTTTTTTTTCTACATTAAGAATCTGTTGTTTTATGTTTTAACGCCAGTGTGTCAGTACAGTAAGAGATACCTAATATTTTTGTTCCTAGTGGTAGTAGAATCCGGGAATTCACGTGGTACTAAAATTTTAAAGTAAATTAAAAGTCTTTGTGGTTTCTGAACAAAAGACTGTGCCGATGCCGACGTGAATTATAATATTACCAAGAAATTATAATATGGAGGTCGAAATTAATGGAATTTGTAGAAAATTACTCACGTTGGACAAAAATAATTGCTATATTGTTGTGATGTAAACACAATGTAATTATTTATTTCTACCTAAATACTCCACGTTATTTTCACATACAACCACAACGTTAATTTATATAGGAGTTGGTAAAATACCATTCTAAATTAATAGCAACTTAGTAAATAAATTACAAAACATTAATTGTGATTTGACTTGTATTATTAAATGACTTTATTCGCAGAGGTCAATTATACAGTGTGTAACAAAAACCCTGTCCGATCCCTGAGAGTATTATTCGGTATCGTACTGCTAACACATATACGTAGCCATTAAATGGATTGGAGATTATTATTTTTCCCCAGTGAAAATAATCAAATAAAAATAAAAACTGATCCAAGGCAACAGCAACACTGACCGCTTCTCAAAGTTCACGTACCTACTACCTACAGTTTTAGGTCAAAGAAGCCGCCTGTGCGAGACGGTGCATGAACTTGCTTTGTCGCATGCCGCCAAACAAACTTACCTATAACGAAATAAACCTAGGCTACGTTATACCTTTACCTACGCGTACGGCGGCGTAGGTATCAGCTGATATTGGTTTGTGTATATTAGGCGTAGTGATCCGGATTTTATAATTGACTCTCTTTTTAAAGAAACAAATAATTGAATTAATTGTAGCCCTGAAAAGGGCTTTTTTATAAAAGCGATTTGCTTTTGGCAATTTACCTACCAACTGACTGCAGATATTATTATTCATTAAAACATTCACTTATTGTTGCTGCACATTTCGGCGATCGTGTTCCACATGTCCACCACAACACTAATGCACATTCGTCACCTTTTTACTAAATTTGCACGTACTTTTAACAGCGCACTTGTGTCCGATTTAAGACTTCGATTTCCGAATCACACACCTTTTTTTTTAATACGACACTTGTTCCTCGATTTCCTCGTTGTCTTCTTCTCTCGTGGTCTTCCAGCATCCATGGCATGACTCGTACCCAAGAACACTGCATGTGGTGAACGCGCGGTTATACAGGCGTTGAAAGGCTCACTCCGACGGAACTGTCACACCTGGCGCACCTCATAATTTCTTATTATGATCTTATATCACAATATTAAAATATTCGTGATTGGAATACGATATTGTTTGCGAAACACGTCCGATCGAAAGCTATCTCCACGAAAGACTAATAGTCGGTAGGTAACCTGGCGGCGGCGGGCCGGCGCGGCGGCGGTATCATCAAAGAGTCGGCGGCTAGTTGAAAGAGTGCCTACAACTCGGCGGTGCCTTTTGTCGGCTTTTGTAATAAAAATAAATAAAAATAAAACGCATTTTGCCATTGGGTGGTGTTGTCAGCTTACGAAAATTTCCCATATTCAGTGTTAAATCTCGCAATGATTATAAAAATAAAAAAAGAAAACAATAACTTTTGGATTTAACGAGTTACAATTTTATAACATTTTTTTTTTATACGTATGTTGTACCACGGATACGCCTTTATTGGATCGGACAGGGTTTTTGTTACATACTGTATAGTACGTACTTGGTAATAGACCGACTACAACGAGCTCAAAGAATATTATGTGACTGATAAATTATCCTAGTTACAAAATAAATCATTTCATGGATGGTCAACATACCAAACTATAAAATTCTTATAAACAAATATCACATTTATCTCGTGGCTGCACGCCGCACACCGCGGTTGGTTCGTGGATGGGTGACCATTTGTAAACGTATCGAAAATACCCGATAATACCCCTCCGTGTGTCGGAAAGCACGTTAAGCCGTTGGTCCCGACTGTCATACTCTGATCTTTGATAGTCGTTAAGTCTACTATGGAATACTGTAATACCTTGCAATAGGTTGTGGAGGTCAGATAGGCAGTCGCTCCATGTAAAATACGGTATTCAGCTAAATCTGGTAAGACTGGAAGCCGACCCCAACATAGCTTGGGAAAAGGCTAGGCAGAAGAAGAAACAAATATTACATTAAGTCACTTCTTCACTTCTATTCTGAGGACGTCGCTTATTAACCAACAGAAATGTAAAATAGAGGGTAAACCTACTTTTGTGAAAAGTTACATAAACAAGACCTATGTAAGTCCAACCCTACTGATATTGTAAAGTGTTTGGATGTTTGTTACTCGATCACGCAAAACAGCTGAACGGATTTGGATAAAATTTGGAATGCATGTAGCCTTTGACATGGAAAAAAACATAGGCTACCTTTTATCCCGCTTCCTTAAGAAGTTCCCGAGGGATAATTGAAAATTGTTTATGAGCTAAGCCGTGGGCAGACAGCTAATAAATTTGGTATTTTTTTCTATTACAGCGCAAGCAATACACACGGGTGAAAATTTTATTCCATTTTTCATTACTTTCACATTTTTCATTTCGTTTTGGACCCAATTCTGAACCAGACGAAGTCGCGGGCAGAAGCTAGTTTTCAATAATATGCTGATGCTGGCTCCGTAAGCAAAATGCATTCCGGTATGCAACCTATTTGAGTAATTCCAATCGACATGCATTAGTAAATTGGATTTCTCGTAATGCGCCTGGGTTATAAAACAGTCAAGGTAGAGCCGTGGAAATGGTAATTGGTATTTAATTAAACATATTTTTTATGTTATTGTAAAACCACCTTATTTTAAGTAGGTATAGAAATCTACTAGAATAGAATTTGCTCATTATGGCATTAAAATATTACCTACATTATCAAAATTTTGTAATAAGCACATTTGTCTTCTAGACCAAAGGGGGATGGAGTAATACTAAAATCAATATAGGTTGTCAAATATTTTCATATAAAAAGCGTGGGTTGCTTTTAAGGATATTATCAAATTGATTAAAATTTATTTTCTATTTTTTAGTTTGGTTTTCTATAAAAAGCGTGCTTTTAGTTTTTTTTTACTATTATTTGTTTTGTTAATTGTTATGATTGCAACAAAACTGAATCGAGGTCCGAACTCCGCAGGGGGTGGCCTGCTCTGTCGTTGCTAGCGCAACTTTTAATTGGTCCTAGCTGAAGGCGTTTTAGTGTCGGCAACTTAGTCTGAGGCTAACTGCGGCTGTGCACTTAAAAGAAAAGACGTTCGAAACACTATCTCTGTTCATGAGATATAGTCTGATGACTGACGGACAGACAACGAAGCTACTAAGACTATACGGTACCGATTTACCCTTTGGGTACGGAACCCTAAAAAAATACTGTCTAACTAGAAAGTGAATGTTACAATTTTTTTTTATTTCGTTTATCTTTATTTCATGTATTACTTATTCTAAATCGTGCTTTATAATATTATTTTATCTGCTTACACACAACCTACTTCCTGAATGAAAACACTATGTTATCAGTACAAACATCAAATGTAATAAGCCAGCATAGTTTACGTATCCGTGACATATCCTGATGTCACTCCAAGGATATTAACATGTCAAAGTTTATTTCAAACTGGTTGTGTTCGGAGTTCGCACCTTAATTTCCTTTAGTGTTGAACAAAGCCTGAACTAACAATGTTATAACTTCTACGCATAATATTTGGTATTGTAAAGTGTATGAAAAAGTAAACATTTTATTTAATATTTAATATTTAAACACTTGACTAGTATATCTATACATTTATAGAAAATATTTACAAACTTCACTAAAACAATTAAACAAAAAAAAACCGTAATTTAACCTGTTCAAACGTCTTGTTAACACCGCGTGTGACCTAAGAGCTGGTTTTTACCTTGGTCACCGGTAAAGCATTGTCATTCAAGGTGGCAATGCTGCCAGCCTTATACACTTCCAACCGAAAGCGATGTGAATGATTTTGGAAAGATAAAATCATTATATTATTATGTACGTAAGTAGGTGTATTTTTATAATTATATTTAAAAGAAAATATTCCTCTTTATGTCCGGTTAGTGAGCTAACAGTCACAGAAGACCATGGCGGGATATCTCGTATATAACCCTTCTAAGACATCCCTTGAAAAAAAAAAGTTTAGTCATTAAGTTTAGATTTTATGACTTATTCGAAACAGACAAATGCTGATCCATGGACTAAAGTTATCTCAGAGCGAATACACAAAAAACGTTTACCTATTATGATGGTCGCTTATCTACAAACTTCTTGTCAAGAATCGCTTAGCCTTGCCCGATCGATGCACGAACTGCCTCTGAACCGGCTATTTCAATTAATATGGATCTGGATTTCCTAAGGATCCCTAAAAATATACTATATTTACCAGAGGCTCGCTGTTCCAATTTAATTAAATATAATGTGTTTTGCCCAAGTTATGGAATATGCATTTAATCGAGATTCTAAGTTTTTATTTTGTTTTAACATAGTAATATGGTTTCAGGTAAATTATTTTTAAAACCTTATGTTACTAAGATTAGTTTTTTGATTTCGTAGATGTTGAGACATTCGAAGCTCGTAGATGTTGGGACATTCGTAGCTCGTAGATGTTGGTCTACGAATGTCCCAACATCTAAAAGTTACGGATTCCTCAACATCTACGACCTACAAAAATCCCTACTTCTACGAGCTACGAATGTCCCAACATCTACGAGCTAAGAATGTTCCAACATCTTCGAACTACAAATGTCCCAGAATCTACGACCTACGGATGTCCCAACAACTACGATTTACGAATGTCCCAACATCTACGAGCTACGAATGTTAGAAAACATCTTCCTTTGACTCTACAACATTTTATTTGTCTATCCCTATCGCTTAATGTCTTTATCTCTCTCTTATCTCTTCTTATCCTTCTCCTGTGTGTTCAATCAAGTTTATTTGTACGAGAAAGATAATATGAAAAAAAAAACACTAAGCATAAGTAAAATTAATTTCCTCATTATAGAATATTCGAGGTCATTCGTTCTTTTGCTCATGTACAGTCCAAGAATTATGACGAGGAAACAATAAGGTGCATTCACGATATTCCAGTAAAAAGATTTGTCGTCGAAGAGCCATCCCGGGTGCCACCTCAGAACTTTCACACTGTGGTCTACCTCACTACTTAGAGACTGGACTATCGACTTTACATCACTTTTTTCAAATAACAATATTTTTTGAGACACTTGTCCTAAAAATTATTGTGTTGGCACTGAGTAGGTACTTACCTACCTACTCAGTGCCTCAGTGGTATAATTACATTTCACAGAAATTATTTGAAAGTGCTCAGAGATATCTGGAATAGAAAGGAGGGAGTAATGTGGTTTTCCCGGTACAAAATTCTAAGTAACAATCCAGGATTCATTGTTACAAAGCCTATGGAAGTACAGTCACGAGCATAAATATGTATACACATAGCGAAATTGTAAAACTTATTTAGCTAGAAGTTTTTGTTGAAACTCAAAAATATATACATACATGATTTGAGAACTGTTATAATTTTATGTTGTAAAAGTTGAAATGATGGTAAGTTCCTGTTAAATTATTGTTTTACAATTTCGCTATGTGTTTAGATATTTATGTTCGTGACTGTACCTACCTCCGAGTAATGATAAATTATTCGGGCTATCCCTTTTAACTTGGAAATTAAATTACGTAGAATGTAGATGAATCCATAATTAGGTACCTACACGTCTTCTTTATAGAAACTTTTACGTGAAGCAAAAAATATGTAACATTTTTTACGAAAATTTTATAGACGGAGGAGTATGGAATTTCATACACTTAAAAGTTTATTAGAGAGAGTGCAGAATGTAAATTCAATATAATTTATACCAACTTTGCATAAAAAATAAAAAGCAACATTTTGACCCCTTTTTCAATCTTGCAATAAAAACGAATTACTATTGGGTCTGTATTTATAAATACGAAAGAAACTATGCATGTCAGATAAGACGCTTTCACGGCTAAACAACGGTTATTGTTGTTAAAAATCTTACAAGCAATGTGGTTCGGACGTATTACTAGTATTCTTGTTTACCCCTCGTGCCAAGCTAAGTGCTTGTGTTACGAGTGTTTCACGTCGTGGGTCGATTTCGAACCGGTAACCTTATGATCGTGAATCCAACGCCCTAGACATAATATTGGGCCAACTCCGCTTAAAAACAAGCATTCAAACTTTGACGAAACTTTGTGTAGGGTAAGGCTGGATCCTAAGAAAAGAGATTAGGGTACTTTTGTTGCGATAACCGAAAACAACGTGGTTGGAGCCGCGGACAACCCGTTACAGCTAATCTATTATAAAGGAACCTACTTGCCTATTTCAAGTAAGGTAATTATCTATGGTTGATCATTAATTGAAGTAGTAAGGCATTGAGGTTCTCCAGGTAGTTTAAACTCAACTGCAAGTTATGGGAGCAAATTCTATAATCAATTTTAGTACCTTTTTTTTTTTTTTTTTTGTTTTCGGGGGGAAACCTTCAAAAGGCGCCCGGCCTTATGGGGATTAAGGCTGAGCAGTGTGGGATTTTTACCTCACTAAAACCACCCCGTTGGTCACCATCAGCACATGTAGGAGGGATCTGTTACCTCTTAAAAGACCAAACCAGAAACCCTCCTGTGCAACGCCTGTTATGGCACATCCCTGGGAAGACTGTAATAGAGTATTCCCGGACCCTCACTAATTACGGTAGCATTGACAACTGCTACCGCCTTCTCCAAGGTTACTTAATAGGCGGCAGAGTCCCCCCTCTGAGCGCCCATAACCTCAATGTCCTGCCTGCGTTTTGATGATACAGGCGGGATTTCGGCATATTAGGCGCCTACGAGCCGATTACCTCTTCGGCGCCTTCTACGATCGGGATCAGCCCTCTCACGATTCCGCTCGGCGGCCTCTTTCTGAACCATCACAGTTTCGCAGAATGATGCCATTTCTCGCCAATTCTCGGACTCTAAAAGCATAGCTCTCACCACTACAGGCAGAGATAAGTCATGTCCTATTTTCCAGTCAAGACCCGCCGCTCCGAAGCCCAAGCAGAACACTCTTCGAGTGTGTGTTGAGCGGAATCCATTTCGCCTTCACAATGGTGACAGTTTGGCGTGGCTTCTCGCCCAATCCTGTGCAGGTACTCACCGAAACAACCATGGCCAGTCAATACCTGAGTGACTCGGTAGGAAACGTGCTCTCCTCTTTTTAGCCAGGCTTCAAAGTAGGGTAGAATAGCTTCAACAACACGCTTGTGTGAATATTGCGGTTGTTGTAACCTCTCGCGCCACCGCTCGAGCGCGTGCCGCCGTTCTTGCCGCCTAAGCCTTACAAAGGCACCACTTGGTGCTCTATGACCACCTTGACGAATGGTACGAATTCTGTCATAGACCCTCGCATCCATGTTTGCCAGAATATCTAGTGGTGGAAAGCGTGCCAAAAGTGTCGCCGCCTCAAAGGACACGGTTCGATACCCGCGTGCGATGCGGATGGCCATCTTACGTTGCAGACGGTTTATTTTAGTCTTGCTGCGTCGGGAGGCAGACAGTCTTCCTGACCAAACCGGTGCCCCATATAGAACCATCGATCGGATCATACCCGCATAGAGACGGCGGACTTCTTCTCGTGGTCCCCCGAGGTTAGGCAGTAGTCTGTGCAATGCACCCACCGCCTTTTCGACTCGAGGGACTAAGCGATTGAAATGTTCTTCGAAGCCCCACCGACTGTCGAGAGTTAGGCCGAGATACTTCATATATCTACCCACCTGAACTTGTGCATCTCCAACCCGAACAAATGAATTGGGAGGTTCTCTGCTCCTTGGTAGTTTATGGAACAACAATGCCTCAGTCTTGTGTGGCGCTATCTCCAAACCCAACCTACGAATTGAAGCCACGACTTTTGCCACTCCGATTTCAGATAGCCGAATAGTTTCATTTATGGTTACACCACCAGCCAACACTAAGGTATCATCTGCGTAACACACTATATGCACCCCGGCTGGGAGATCGACTCGAAGAACCACGTCATATGCTAAGTTCCACAAAAGAGGACCTAAAACCGATCCTTGTGGAACTCCACAAGTGATTTTCCTCCGGTTAAGACTACCGTCTCGACCCACATAGCAAATATATCTATCACTTAAGTATGCCCCGATGATACACTGAAGGTAAGTCGGCACGCGATGATACTCCAATGCCTTCCTGATGGCATCCCATGGCACGGAATTAAAAGCATTGACTATGTCCAAACTAACCGCCAATGACATTCCACCGTATAACAAAGCTTGTTCTGATAGCGAGCGGACGCGTAAAATCGCATCCACGGTAGAACGTTGCTGCCGGAAGCCAAATTGGCTATCTGCGAGATCAGGACCAACTTCTGACAGGTGCTTAACGAGCCTCTCAGCGACCACCCTCTCGAAGAGTTTGGAAACATCATCAAGTAGACAGACGGGACGATAAGCAGAGGGAGAGTCTGCGGGCCTTCCTTGTTTTCGCAATAGTACCAGCCTGGCCTCCTTCCAACAGTGAGGGAACACGCCTGTACGGAAACAGCTGTCAAACATACATCTCAGACGATCCCCTAGAACTTTTTGTACTAGAACCCATGCGCGACCAGGAATGCCATCTGGACCTGGTGCTGTATTACGAGCTCCCATACGCTTAACGGCACGATCTAGCTCTCCTTCCGTAACTTCAAAATCGTTGGACCAGTTTGAGGAAGACGGGGATAGGGAGGGGCTGTCTCTGACTACGGGAAAGAGTGTGTTGATAACTCTCTCCAGTAGACTTGGATCCATGGTTTCTGTGATGGGAGGAACCCACGGACGTAATTTCCCCATAACCAACTTATAAGGTTTCCCCCATGGATCCCTATCGAGTCCTTCCAAAAGTTCCCTCCAGGATTGAGATTTGGCTTCCGTTATGGCATGTTGCAGCGTCATAGTTGCTTCCCGGTATGTTCTATAGGCTCTGGCAATTTCCTCCTCAGAAGAAACCGGCTGCCTCCTGCGCCGAGCACGTTGAAACAAGCGCCGGGATCGTAGACATATAACACGCAACTGCGCTATATCTTGTGACCACCAGTAAACTGCACCAGGACGCTGAGCGCATCTAACTCGGGGCATAGAAGCGTCGCAAATCGACGACATCCTTTCGCGAAACCAGTCCGCTTGCTCATTTGGATCAAGCAAAGTCCCCTCGGAAACACTTCTTTCTGACCATGCCACGACATTCGCAGCTGCGACGTGCAGATCAAGGTTCAATTGTTTGAGGGCCCATCGTCGTACGGATGGACTAGACCCTGCATGATGTGTTCCATTTGAAGAGCGCAGATTCACCTCAAAGAAGATATGACGATGATCAGAGAGTGTCACAATCTCCTCCGCAACTCTCCACTCTGACACCAAGGTGGCTACAGAAGGAGTCGCCCAAGTGAGGTCAACAATCGACTCTCCTTGCCACCGAACACACGTGGCGACAGAACCCTGATTCATAAGTCGAAGATCCAGCATTGCCGCCCAATCTTGCAACACATGCCCCCTGGGCCTGTCACGAATGTTGCCCCATGCTCTAGAGTGAGCATTGAAGTCACCCATTACAAGTACTGGACGAGGCATACATTTGCTCCGAATACAGTTGGCAACACTGTGCAGATAGTGCTCAAACTCAACGAGGGATATATTTGGAGATACATAGCAGCCTACCAAAGCTAAAGGTCCCCATTCTACAGCTACATAACCATGCCCCCTATCTAATAATGAGCAAGAAGGCTCACCGCTTCCACCGCTCCAATAAATAGCTACAGAGTCAACCATGTCTCGGAACCAGCGAGGATGGTCCCGCAGGCCATAGGGCTCCGCTACTACAGCTATGGCAACCGAATACTCCGCAACGGTCTGCAAGAAAAGGTTTTGCGCATTGCGGCAGTGATTAAGGTTGCACTGGAGAACTTTTAGGGCTGCGAAGGCGATGTTTCCATTTCCTCCGCAGGACCTGCATCCAATGTTGCCGTCACAGATTTGCGTAATACGGCATGGTCATTAAGGACCTGCTTTTTACGAGGGACGCACTTTTTACTTCCAAGTCGATGATCTGCTGGAAGCCCCTGATCTGAACACAAAGGACACCGTAAAGTATGCGACGTGCACTCTCTTGCTTTGTGTACTCCACCACAATTGTAGCACTGGGTACTCCGGTCAACCGAACTCGTGCACTGACGACGAACATGCCCAGGCTCGAGGCAACGAAAACACATCAACCGACGCGCCTCCAATACCTCAACCTTTACTAAGGACCAGCCCAGCCGCATGTACCTAGCGGAAGCCAACTTTTTTATAGCCGTAAGTGGGCCGCGGACCCAGACATGCCCCAAAGAAGAAGGTGGACGGCGGATTTCACCAACTGTTACTTCACCAGGTAAACAGCCACCCGATTTAGCTATGGCATCTGCCACATCCTGTGGTGTGACGGCGTCGTCGAGTTCCATAATTCTTGCTTCAGCCCTTTTGGTTGGGCGTGCAATCCTGACATCGAACTCTGTAAGAACTTCTCGCATACGGCTGGCGAGTAAGTCAGCCTTGGAGGAAGCATCGACACCGGGGATGGATAATACCAATCCGCCGTCAACAGCCCTCTTTTGACCTACAGAATCAATTCCAACATCCGCTAATCTGATTCGCTGTCTAACGGTAGACATAACCTCCGCAAGCGTGGTCGACGACCCTTCTCTTATTGAGACTGTTATAGCTGCCGTAGTAGGGACTCTGGGAAGTTTAACTTTCCGTTTCTTCTCATTTGTGACCGCAGATAAGGAAGGGATAGCAATTGAGTTACCAGTTGTTGGGTTGGCTTGAGAAACTTTCCCCTTTCTTGCTTTCCTTCCCACCACAGTAGACCACGCCTCTAACGCCGGCACAGTTACAGCCTGCGTGCATGGTGTAGATACTGCAGTTACAGCTGGCAGCTTCGTCACTGGTTCTACAGCGCTACTTTTGCCTTTAACTTTACCTTTTCCTTTACCCTTTCCCTTTTTCTTTACGCCTGTAGGTACTAGACTCGGGCCAGTAATATGCTCTGCTGACAAAGTATTTTCCCTCGCATCAGCAGCAAGAGGCGGACGTAAGCGCTTTTCAGGAAGCAACCTGCTTTCCATAGCAGACAACTTGGCATCTACCATGCCACCAATTTCTATGGCGATAGAACGACGGAGTTGAGCTATAACCTCCTGAACCGAACCAGCAGCTGGGACGCACCCAGCAGCTGCGACCTCTGTAATATCTAGGTCAAGTTCTTTGGATCTAGTTTCTTCCATCGCGACACCCTTACGACTAAGCAGATTTACCTGCGTTGTCAGTTTTTCAACGCGTACCATAAGACCGCCAAGTTGCGACTTTAACTCGGCGTTTTCAGTCTCTAACCTCTCCAAATTGACCTTAACGGCCGATCGCACCGTCACTGCAGCCAACTTAAGGTTGTGAACAAAGCTACTTTTGAGATTGCGGGATGAATTTGCAACCTCTTCTATCACCCTTAAACTATTATTTATGGAGGAACTAAGTTCGGCCATAGGTTGAGTCTGCATCTCTTCGACTAGGATCTCGGGGTTTGGCAATTTATGCTGGACCTTAGTCCGAGTTTTTGCCTGTTTACTAGGAGGACTCGAAGGTTCCGAGTCTACCTCTTCTCCTCTCTCATTTGACACTTGGCTGCGAAATGGTGCCTTGATGGTTTTCATTTTAGTTGCAGCTGCTTGAGTGCGTTTGCGTGTCAGAAGTCGCGACGATCTCGTTGACGTTTCAGAAGTATGCGATATTTGCGAAAAGTAAGACTCGCTGCTATCACTCAATACGCCTACGTCAACCGGGGTAGGTGGGCGAAGAAAATGTGCCACAGTACCAACTTGTTTCGACGGGCCGGGCTCTCTCCGATTTCCAGAAGACACGCTGGCTAAATTGGTTTTCTGAAGATCTAGTGACTTGGGAATTCTAGAACCCTGCAACTCTCCGTCACAAGAACGAGGGCTATCTTGACTAATAGCGCCTTTAAAAGACGGATAAAAATCATTAGTAGACTTGAAGCGATCATTGTCCCCCCCAGAATACGAGGGACAGACCGAGCTCTGCTCGGTGAGGGATTCTCCTACTGTGGAGCAGCAGGTACCCTCCTGGGGTAGTGTTCTCTTTTGATGCGCTTTCATATTTGCTGAACTCAGCTTCGCCTTTTTTATGGGGTGGGGTCCCCAACAGTCGGATTTATTAAAGGGGTTTTCTCCCCGCGACCCTGCATGCAAGGCCCCCGTTCCACTCAATGTGGATTACGGGTCGAGCCGAATAGTGGTCTGTATCAGACCGTGTCTGCCGGTCAAACTTGGCAAACCCATCGCCTCTAAATCGCTACTAGCGACTAGTTATTCACTGCATGATTACGTCTAAAAAGACGTGAATTAAGAGTGAAACCCTGATTCCCTCTTCCAAAATATGGAAGTAAACAATACACCATCCAATAACGTAATCAGTTACACAGATGGCATACATTCGCGTCAGCCTGATGTTATGACGCCTCGTGTCTCGTTTAGTCTGGTTTCTTACTTTGGACCTTTCCGGCAAGAGTAACTCTACCGGCGTAGCCCCAAAGATCATTGAAACACACAAGCCCCACCACGACAACAACGTAGAGACACCCCCGGTGGGGCAATTTTAGTACCTGTGAGCCAATTATTAATAGGTACTGCAAAGAAAGAAAGAGGTCTTAAATTATTAGATTGGTAGGTACAATCACATGTTATACATCAAATTCATAATTACACAGGCTAATAACAAAGAATAGGTTCAATAAGGCCCAGTTATTTCATCCCAAATTATCTCATTAATGGTTAAATATGCTAACTAATGACTTCAAACTGCGGTAGTACGCGTTTATTCATAAATTTTTATTCAAACAAATGCTACATTAATCAACTCTCCAACTTATTTGACTATTTTATAGACCAGCAATTGATGAAACAACGCGTTGAAACCATTAGTTAGCATATTTATCCATTGGTTGAGTTAACTCGGGATCAAAAAACTGGGTCTAAGGGCCTATTTCACCATCGTCTAATAACTTTATTCGAGGAATAAGTTTGAAATTTTGACAGTTGTTTCATACAAAAACTGTAAAACGTCAATTTTATTCGTCGAATAAAAGTTATCTGACGATGGTGAAATAGGCCCTAAGTCGGTAAATAATACGACTTACCCAACGAGACGAAACGTACTAAAAAAATGTAGATTCGTTAGCTACTCAACTTCATTATTTAAAATTTACACAAAGATACTAGTCTAATATCCCACAGCTGGGCACAGGCCTCTTCTCATATAAAGAAGGAACGAGGATTGATCACCGCTAGCTTACTGTGCGTTAGCGATTTCAGATTTAATTTTTGTAATTCAGGTTTCCTCACGATGTTTTCCTTCACCTTTTGACAATAGGGTCTTAGAATAATTAAAATTTGAAAAAGTTTCTTCAGTACTTGTCTGGGTTCGAACCTGCGACTATGTGCATACGAAACCGGTCATTGAACCGCTAGGCCACCCCAACATTATACAATGATAATTATGATTAATTAATTAATTTAAAACCTGGCTTTAATGGGTTGCGGTATTCACTGAATTATTTAATTACAAGTATAAGGGGTATGATTTGGTAAAATTTGAAAGGCTAACCCAATTTGGAGCGAGTCCTTGTCCCTTTCATATTATTTCTGCGAATTGTGTCAGGTCCTTTTATCATCAAGGTTTCACTGGATTTCACCTAGAGAGATAATCTTCATACAAGCGTGTAGCTAATAGTGAAGTAAAAAATATTGATATGAGCATCGAGCATTATGTATCTATCTACTTTCATCGTCACCTATATACATTAATGGCGGTTTAAGTAGTGAATGATCATTACTTAATCGCCACCGTTATTGTTATATTAAGTTTTTCTTCTTTTTTTTCTTAGGTATGTATTTTCAAAGTGATACTGTGTTCACATTGTTTATATTTTCATATCTAATTCAGCATAATTGGCTAAACGCTGTATGTACTGAAATTAAGTTCAATAAATATTTACTACTTAACCAGAACTTTAATCCAATGCACATAGATACAAACTTGACTGGTACATTCAGGACTAACATCGCGATGACTAATAGAAAACGGGCCTTTTACTTTTAGACAACGTAGCAAATTGAGTTATGCGAGTAATGCCATCTAGTCGTAAGACAAAACAACTTGGCTTATAGTTTCACATATTAAGTACAGATGCCGCTGTTTTACAAAACATATGTTTCAAACACCTAGATGCCATTTTTAAAGAGGTAGTAGTAAAAAAAAACAATAATGTATCCGATAAAATATTGTATTTGAGTTGTAAAGATATTAAAACTCTATGTGAATATGTATCAGAAGTATTTCTCGAGTGGTTCTCCTAATATCTGTTCGAGTTTTCTGATGGCGTCCTTAGTTGACGTTTCGATCTTCGAGTCGCCATCTTCCAATAGTTCAGCTAAGAATGGCACACTCTCCGCCAGGAGTGGCAGCCAACTGCTACCGAGCTGCGTTGCCATGGCGACAAGACATTCTAAGGCTATTAACCTGTCAAAACACACAGAGTATTAAGAATTTTGTGTTACATTTTCAACACGAATGCCAAGCCATTTTGGAACTTTTTCTAGAAGTCACTGGTTCCGAATACTACTGTATTTAATTTAAATAAAATTGTTAACATTAGAAAACAAACCTTATCTCCGCGTCATTATGTCGAGTCTTCAACAAAATCTGGTAGTTCAACAGCTTCCACAACGAGTCATCTGCAGTGGCCACAGCGAATTGCGAGATACAAGGGATAAGGTACTCTGTGGCCCTGGCTTTAAGGTTTTCAATTCCTCCCAAAGTATTTTCGAGCTGGTCTACTACAGGCTGCATAAGTGTTTCAAACCGATCTTTATTTAAAAAGCTTTGACTGTCATAAAGGAACACAGTATGAAGTGTTTTGACGATGAATTTTACAAGCATCAAACATTTCTCTTCAGAATCAAAGTACTGGTCTTCAGTTTTGCTGTTGTTACAGGAATCAAGGAGGTCCGAAGCATTTTTTATGAAGTGGCCAGCGAAAAGAACGAATAATCCTTTCAGCTTATCAGCTATGGCGCAGCTTAATCTGAAGACAACATAAATATGTAATGAACATGTTAAAATTCAATAATAATTAAGCGAAGCAAGACAAAAGAAAATAAATCATACCTGTAAAAAGTAATTGTTCTATCTTTTTGCCCTTCAACATTAGTCCTTATAGCCCAGTCATAGATTTTAAAGTAGAATGGCCTGAAGCTGGTTTCAGAGAGTTTCAACACAAGGCACACCAGAGCGTTGACCACTTCATCTTCAGCGCGATCGATGACGTCAGCACTAACATCTTTTTCGACAGCATCACTTCGCAGTTGCAGAGCACTTAGGAAGAATGTTGTTAGATCTTGCTGTAACGCTGTGAAATCTGCAGTCGTCACGTTGGCAAAACTATCAGCTAACACCGACATCACAGGGCCAACTGCATCGTAATTCTCTTTCTCCAATAGAATCTGGTGAGTCTCGTTAATAACGGGAATAAGTACCCTTGGAGGTATAGATCCAGCAATCTTCTTCTTTATTGTCAAAAGCTTGGCAACAATTGCTGAGACTTTAGAACACTCCTGATCTTGACTCTGCCATTTAGCTAAAAGAATTGAGTACTCGTATAAAATTTTCTGTAGGTAAGGACTTAAGAATAACGGCAGGCTTTCTACTATCTTTGCTATAGCAGTAACTGTACTGAGCAACACCAATTCCGGCGTTTCCACTTTCCTTTGTTTTTTGAGCACTTTGATAAGAGCGGGCATGAACTTCCGAAGACTTGTAAGCGCGTGTGCTTTAAGATTACTGCAAAGTTCAGCCAAGCACAAAACAACTGAAGCCATTACATTGCCTGATATATTCGGATTGCAAGTATAATCTGTTACTGTCTCTAGAACATTCTTGAATGGCTCTGGATTCTCCGACGCAAGCATTCTCGTCAATAATTTCAGCGATAGAAGGGACGTTTGCTGGTTCAATTCTAACTCTTGTGCAGCAATTTCACTCAAGTTTTCATCCTTAGTTTCAATTGTCTTGACAATGTCTGATAGAGGAGGCAGTAAAGAAAACAGCAACTCTTTGTCCACGCCCTCAAATATTTCTGGACTGAATTGGATTTTGGAATTCAGAAGTTCCATAGATTTGCGCCTGACTGTCTGCAACGTATGCTTCATGAGACCTCTTATCACAGACAAGAACATAGGAGCAGAAAGCAGATTGTTTGTGTGGTCTAGTAAGTCGTAACTATGATGCAACATAACCCGCCAATATTTAGCAGTTTTATCATCAGATACTTTGGAAATCGTTTGAATGAACGTTAGTATGCTAATAATAAAGGTTTTGTAGTGATTTTCCATAGCTTTCATATCAGTTGCTACGGTAGTATGTTGAATAAATCTGGAAGATGCTAAGCAAGTGTTCATGAAGGTGATAATCACATATTTATAGTGACGTAATTGTATCGGTGTATGTCCGTTCACACTAAATATATCCCCAGGATCGACATCAGTGTCCATAGAGTTCTCATCTTTTTGTAGGGGCAAAGACTTGATATAGACAACCAGTTTGATGAAATTCTCCAATGCTATTTCCGGTGGGAATTCTAGAAGGATGCTTTGTCCAAAATCAAGTCTGTTTATCGGTGCTTCTTGTTCTGCTAACGTTCTAGAGTTTGGCTTATCTTTCTTCTTGTTATCACTGAAATGGGCTACATGCGTTTCCAGTAATAATGCGAGGAACACCCAAAGGAATTGGCTGGGGCCAAGAGTCTCTATAAGTTTCGTGAATAATGGAAGTCTCCTGTGTTCCGGAACATGTAAAACAACATCAGCAAAGATACGCAACACAGGAACAACACGATTTTGTAACTGCTGAAGTTCCTTATCAGAGTATTCATCAGCACTCTTGTCAAGCTTCACCAGAATTGGTATCAAAGTCTCAATGATCTTCGTGATTATTTGGAAACTGTATGCGTCATCATGCCTCAGGACTGACGATCCCATGAATGTAAATATTTCCATAGTATGATGAAGAACTTGTTCAGGCAGCATGTATGCAGCGTGAGATAAGACGATCAAAGCATGATGATGTGTTTGAGGATTTTGTGTACCTCTGATACATTGGACAACCAATTCAACGTCGAACACAGATTTAAGAGACTTCATTTGTTCATTGTCCTTATCATCAACGAATTTCTTGCAATAATACCAGAGAGACGACAAAATCAACTGTTTAGTGTACTCCACATAAGATTGCTCTTCAAATCTCAGGCACTTGTTCAATATTTGGAATAACAATGAAACGAAAGAGTTGTCTAATTTCATTTTCTTCTTACTCTGAACGTACTCAAGGAAAGCAACTCCCAGTCTCCAATCATCAGTTTCAGTTAATTGATAAGATAACATGGACACAGTGGATTTCTTTTTCTTGGGCACGCTTGCGGCTGGATCTACGGCATTCAACATCTTTTCTAAGATCGGCTTGAAGTGACTGAATTTGAGATGGATTTTCTTCATAATTTTTGACGCAACACTCGATATTGTAGGGTTGTTACTTACTGCTCCAGCGCAAGCAATCAAATATACTAAGCCATTCGCCGTTTCCTCTGGCACCTTTACAAAAACCTCTTCATCAATTTGCTTCATTATCAATACAGCGGGACTTACAAATGTTTGGTCTTCTTCTAGAATACATTCTCTGTATTCTTTCATACCTATTTCTATAGAGTTCCATACTTGCTCCTTAGCAAAAGTAGATACGGTCGTCGCGTTTATGTGACCATATACAGTTCTGAACAGATTGGACTCATAAATGTCAAGAATCAACTTTGGATTCAACTCATTCTCTTTCAATGTCTTTTCCAAAGTTTTTAAGGATTGCACGAAATGCGGGAACGCTGTAGCGTAGTTTACTTCACTTAAGAGTTGTAAAAAGCTAGATTTTATGTGAGATGGTGTATCAGAATTTAATATACCAACAAGTTTCAAAAGACAATTGCGCCTGAAAAGTTTTTTCTCATCTTTTTGGCTCAGAATAGTGTTCAACACGTGTTTTATTTGATTATGGTCTAATAACAATTCTTCTTTATGTGCCACTAATTCCTGAAGAAGTTGGACATACACAAGTTTCTTATCAGGTTCGTTTCTCAGTATTTTTTGAACAATGTCTACGGCGCATTCACGGATCGGAGTAATAGGATTGTTCAGGCAATACAAAATGGTTAATACAAGAACATCTGAATCGTACAACCAATTTTGGTTTTCTTGTACAGCTAGGAAGTTGCTAAGAAGTTTAAGACTTCGAAGCTGAAGCTCCGGACCAATAACCACTTTAGGATCAGTTGCGTACAAAATGTGCCCACAAGCAAAATTCGCAACGAACTCGAACTTTTCCCTCGCACCTTTGAAAAACTTGTCCAATAATTTTTGAAGGAGTGCTACGTAATTTTCGCCGTAGCTCGGTATAGCACAACCAATTACACAAATCTCATACAGTCTCCTAACAAGTATTATTTCAGGGGTTTTACAAACATCACACCAAGGTTTCTCAATGTCCTTAATATTCATATCCTCAATAACTCTTGAGAAAATATACTCGATAACTTGGAACAGCATGTTATTTTGACGCGACTGTTTAATGAACTCAGGCATTATTTGGCTCGAAAATACTTGTCCTTCTGAGCTATGAACGATTGACCTGTTTTCAACAGATTCTAGAAGTAAATTCAATATAGCAGACGCTTCTTCCACCGACGCATGTCTGAGGAAACTGATTTTGAGTAACATATAGAAGCAAATATGGAGAGTTTTAGATTTATCCAACTGAAGTTCGTCGAGCATTTCGTCAATGTTGATAGCTCTATTAACAAACAAAGCCTTAAAGATTACGTCACACAGTTTTTCATGATTATCTTTGATAGATCCTTTGAGTTCCTTTATTTTTGTAACAAGACCCAATTTTTTCCCCCATTCCAAAGTCAGAATTTGCCAAGTTAGTTTAGCTGACTCCGCATTATATGGGAAAAGGTATGGTACTAAAGCCAACACGGTTTCTTGATTCACAGGCAGCATTTCAACTGCACAGAACTTTATGATTGCTTTCTTAGCAACATGTTTCCATTTTTTAGTACCCTTACTAATGATCGTAACAAAGGTGGAAGTGGAGTCCGCTTCATCAAAGACCTCTTGTAAGTAATCTACAGGTATGTCTAAGGCAGCATTGACCACTTCAGGGTCATTATCATTAAATCTATTAATGATAGATTCTTTAACAAAATCTGCATTCTCAGTTTTCAATGCCTTGAACTCTTTAGCAATATAAATAACTGCTTCCACACGTAACTTCGGATTGACATGGTTCAAGTTCTCAAAAAGATATGTACCACCAACCTTGTGTGCAATTGCTGGCTTAAAACCTAGCAATTTTGAAAGCTGACTCTTTCTTTTAGATGAATTCTTGCTGTTTGAACTCATTTCTTTATTAACAACTTTGTCAAAAGCTTCTGGATATTGCCGTTCAAGGTTCTTCAAGAATGAGCCATACCATTTGAGGATTTTACTGGAAGACTCATCCTCTGCATCAATAATTTCTATGTCACTCTCATAACCATCACCTACTGCATTATCGTTTTGAATCTGGTAAGAATCAATAACACACCTGGAATAGAAAACGAAATAATTAAATGTAATGCTTATAGCCTCATTCTGTATTTTTTTACTTTATTCATTATTTTAGGTGTAAATATATAAAAAATAATTTATTTACAACCATACATAAAGATAATTATGTTCAAGTATGTAAAATGTACTATACAAAAGTTTAGATTTCATACCCCATTACTTAATTAAATTATTTGTGTTTGGAGTAAGTTTAGAAAGTAAAATAAGAATAAAGATTGTTCATTGTTTATCTTTACATAATTTTTTAGGACTAAATTATCATGGTCAATCACAGGTAATTATTAAGCTTAACATGATTGTTAACAGTGGTCCCCAATCTAAGCTAAAGCTTGTATCTTGGGAGCCAGAGTTTGGCAGATACCTTAAATTATATATCTTCATTCACAAATGTGAGAAGTAAACAAACACAAATTAAAGCGTAAAAATTAATTGATTTATGATATTAAAATGATATACTCACTTGATAATCTTATCTGGTCTTTGCTCCTTCAGATCAACCTCACCAATGAGGATTTCCGGCAGCTTACAGTATCTCCAAAAGTCTTCCCCCTGTATTAATGGCAACACACCTGACAAGAAAGCCATCAGAAAAGCCCTAACATTGTGTCCCTTTTGAACCAGCATTTTCAGGTGACCGCATAAGTTATTCATGATATCTATGGACATATCATTTAATATATTCTCAGACATATTCTTCACATGATCTTGATTTTCATACATCATTGTGATCAAAATTGCTACATCGTACGAAATATCAAATTCCGTGGTCAAAAGTTTAAACACTAAATCGTTCAGCGTGTCTTCTTTCAGACTGGTCTTAGTGAACAAGTATGCAAGTACAAGGTAAGCAGATGCTCTGAAGTCCCTAATTGGTGACTCTATAGCTTTAAAAACGGTTGGCAATAAAGCATTAATAATTGCTTCAGTGACTTTCTTACTGGAATCTATAGCACCAATAGCTGTTTGACAGAAGAAAGCAAAAACTGTATTCAGCTGCGTTGCTCTCTCGCCAAACTCCTTCACACATTTCAATGTGCTTTTAGCAATGAACTGTAATGTGCCTGTATTTGACGCACACTGGTTAAACAGAACTTGATTGGCTAAAACAATCCCATGTTTGCGTACAGGCTGCAGCCAACCCCATTTAGGGTTAGTTGATTTAATATTCATAAGTTGAACAAAACGGACAAATATTTTTGTGCCATGGTATGGCAAGATTAATGTCATGATGGCATCCTGGTTGTACTGCTGGATGTGGTACCTGTTGATCAGCCATTCTAGAGCCTTATGGGATGATTGTAGAAGGAGGTAAGGTGATACTTGAAGTAGGAACTTCTCTATAGTCTGATCTAGGTTTTGATTGACCTCCTTGGTTTGTACAGCTCTTTCAAAGTCCTTGGAAGCAAGGCTGTAGAGTGAATCCTCGAAAACACGAAAGCCTTCGTATAAGGCTATCAGTTCCTTAAGCCCGCTTAAGCCGATCTCGTAGAATGTGTCCCGGTCTTTGTTTGCGGCTTCTTTCGGATCAAATAATAGAGACACGGTCTTCTTATCATCATTGTAGATTGTTGTCTGCGGTACAGTTAGCTTTTGAAGCTGTGCAGCTAAAGATGTAGCCGCCATTATTAATTATCTGTAAAAAAATATTTTTTAAAGATAATACTATGATTATTACCATTCTTAAGACACGTATAGGTTATGATGCAGAAAATAACAATATATGATTGGGGCTTGGGCACTTACGTATATTCATGTACTTGAATCTTAAAAGATGTTATGATTATCACACTTAATCTCAATAGTGTATAATAAAATATGAAACTATTCACAAAATGAGCATGTGCGAACACGTTTGTTTACAATTTTTCGACTTCATGTCAAATGTCTACGTTGAATGTTGACAGCTGCTAAAACTTAACATTCGTGTTGCGTTCGATTTTTCCAGAGTTTTATGATATATTATTTTATACCTTTTTTGGTTTAATTAAATACATATTCCATTATTTAAATTCCATTTTATTACATACTAGCTGTGCCAGTGACTCCATTCTCCTAGAGTTCCGGGAATGGCATAATTTTAATTATTTTCCCAACATACGAAGTGAGTTTGAGCCCGTGTTATACAATGAACGTAACTTTTTTGTTTGTTAACCAGTTTTGATGAAACAACTACTACATGATAAGAGAAGCTGGCCACATTATGACAATAAAAAGCGCATTCAAATCGCCGAATTCGTTTCTGAAATTAGCGCGCACAAACGCACAGACAAACAACCTGAAGCCCTGGTATTTTACGATTTTATTATATTATTATGTATCAAGGAGGTTGTAATATAAACTCCTTGATATGTATAGATATAGATGTTTAAATAGATAAACAAAACGAACATAAAAGTTATAAGTATTTTTTCCCTAAATCTATTCAAATTTTGACAAAAACAGTGACTTCAATATTTTTGTTGTTTTTTTTTCATTTATATTACTACTGCTTTTGTAAATTTTCTTCATAGCACTATTAGCACTGTCACTTGTCTCTGCTTTGGAGGGCTCTCTGCCCTCTGGTCTAGAGTATTATTGTTCTGTGCCTCTGGTTCTGTGATTTTATTTGACATTTTGACATTGACTTATTTACCACCAGATGGTATTGTTTACAAGAATCAAGGTTTTTGCGTATTTACGTAAATAATGATATTGAACTTTATCAATTATTATTTATCTAGATGTGTGTTATGACGTATTCTTAGTGACCGTTAAATGCGTTTAATTTAAGTGTATTGTATTCAGTAATCGTCAGTTTTCTTTCATAAGCGCAAAGTTCTTT
This sequence comes from Plusia festucae, assembly GCA_950381575.1. Lineage (NCBI taxonomy): Eukaryota > Metazoa > Arthropoda > Insecta > Lepidoptera > Noctuidae > Plusia > Plusia festucae. The sequence continues at coordinate 13,227,544 of OX494434.1, forward strand.
GTTCTATTCATTCGTAATAATGGCACTAAAAATCGTATTATTATGTATTTCATTATATATGGTGCCTATTTTAACGTATAAGCCTGTGGTATTAATTCATGGCGTTATGACTGGAGCCGCTAGTATGGAAATGATTAAGTTTAGGATAGAAGAGGTAAGCGACCATAGTTTTTTAAATCATGCCAAGTTCATTGCCTTTGGGTAATGACTAGCAGTTGTGACTCGTGACCTTTATTGCGTTTCTAGTGCCTAAAAAAACTCGGTGATGTACATTTGTACATAGGTCTATGCCTCACTTAGTTTTTTTCTTTTCTAAGTTGTATATTTTTTTAATTGCCTAGTCTGGGGCACTAGGCTATGTCTTTGTCCTAAGGTCAGAGTAACAAACAAAATTGAAAATTTTAAATGCTTAGTCAACAATACACTTATTTTCCTTCCATCTGTTGGTATGCAATTCAGTGTATAATTATTTAACCATATTTTTTGTTAAAGTATAGAAGATCAAATCTTTAAAGATAAAACAAAATATATATTTTTTATTTTATAGCATGTATTTATAATGTTGAAGGTATACATTATAATAATATTGGAAAAACTTGTTTTTATGCTGTTTTCGAGTACTTACCGAAGGCTATCAATATATATTTTTTTAATAAACAATGTTTCATAATTATCTATATTTAATCAATTACCTAATTATTTTTTTAAGTTACTTGATTAAATAAATTTGATTGAAAATTGAAAATTTAATTCTGTGAATTAGTATTATATAAAATGTAATAATATAAATTGTGAATTAGTACCATTTCATACTTATCAGTTTGCAAAGTATTATCAATAAGTGATGAGTAATTTATTATGTGAAATAAATAAACAGTAACTATTGTTTGCTTATAACAACAAATGACATTGGTCAATCAATTATGTCATAAGCCAAATTGATGATAACTTAATGATATAACTGTTGTACAATGGTTGTTGCATTGAAACAAAGATGAAATTATCTATTGAATTCTGAAATTTAATTAACTAGAAAAAAGCAGTACTTTTGCCTAAAGATTCTCTATAATATATTCACTCACATTGCAATAGATTATGCATTCATGGTCATTTATTTATTTAACTATATTTTTTTTAGACAAGCTTTTTACTCTAACCAAATACACTATTAAAAATACAGACACAACATAAATAAGCACAAATATAAAATACCCACCTCAACGCTTCGCTTATGAGGCGTGCAATATAATTTGAATAGCATGCAAATAATAATACTTAATAAGAAATGAAAAAATACATCTTATACCTATTAAAAAAATACATTGAGTCATTGTAATAATTACAACGGACCCTTCATTTCTTTTTTCAAAAAATTTTACTGCACAAACTTGTTCTAATGCTATTTATTTTCATATTTTGTAGCCTTTAAATAAATAAATGTGCCGTCATATTCCAGAAACATCCGGGTACAATAGTGTACAATGTGAACAGATTTGAGAGCTGGTCCAGTTTGGAAACCATGTGGCATCAAGTGCTGGAGATTGGATTGGATGTCGCCAATATTTCTGCTAGACATCCTGAAGGAATAAATCTTATTGGTTGGTATATTAATTTATAGTTAATAGTAGACAACATCCATAAGGTTCCACAAAAACCCAGAACCCAGAGAATGTAGAAAAGTAATTTTCTACATTTTCCCGGGGATCGAACCCGGGACCTCAGAGCTGGCGACACCTTGAAAACCGTTGTGTACGCCAATCGACCACGAAGGTCGTCATATTCCGTCTAATAATATTTTAATTATACAGTAGCATAATTATGTAAAACAATGTTTTACTTCTGGTTTAGAACTTTATTAAAAGGCATTTAACCCCATTTATTTTACAATTATTTAATCTGATTTAGGTTTTTAATAAGGATTAAGTAGATCTTGAAGAAACTATTCACTTTTCTTAACTTGCCACAAAACACCTCCAAAGTCATACTCCCAACTTATACTCATAGAGAAGGTCTTCTTATCAATATGAATATGATAAATGTAGTATTAAAATTGTTTCTACTTTCAGGATATTCCCAAGGAGGTTTGATAGCGCGAGGCATAGTGGAGACATTCCCCAATGTGTCTGTTAGTACATTTATATCTCTAAGTTCTCCTCAGGCCGGACAATATGGAGGTTCGTAATTAAAATAAATGTATCTATTACATTGTATTATAACTTAAAAAAAAAACTAGTCTATCATTATGTAGTGGTAACAGTGAAACTTATTCAAGAATCTGCATAAAAATAATCTATTCCTAATATTCCAAATGCGTAAGTAACTCAGTCTGTCTTTCTGTCTTGTACACTTTCACGGCTATGTAAACGCTGCACTGTTTTTGATGAAATTTCGTATTAAATAGGCTTGGATCCTACGGAAGACTAATTTTGCAGCGATAACCCATAGCTATGCGGGCTTTTGCAAGTAGACAATATTTTTACCTTAAAAACTACAAAAATTATATAAAGTTGAGACTCTTTAATTCAACAACGCCGTCACTGGCTCAGAAAGTGTGTGGCAGTATACAGCTCCAACCAACTCGAAAATAAACTTTTAATATTTTTTTATTTTTCAGCTGGTTTCCTGCACCTAGTGTTCCCTGGCCTCGTCAAGGACACGGTGTACGAGCTGTTCTACTCGCGCGTGGGCCAGCACACGTCAGTCGGCAACTACTGGAACGATCCGTACCATCAGACACTATACGAGAGTTATAGTGTATACCTGCCGTACATCAATAATCATATTACGTGAGTACAAAAATATTTTCTCAAAAATCTATGTTGAATTTCTGGAGGGTTAGGCACCTCCTTTTAATTTAATTTTAACCCCAAATCTAATTTACCAATTTTACCTAACCTAATAGCATCTTTTAATTTATGATTTACCTATTGCAAAATTGTTATTAATTCAGCAGAACAGGGATTGAGTTTTCTAAAAATAAAAACGAACACTAAGTATTAATGGAATGACGAATCTGAAATAGTTGTCAATATTTTTATTAAAACTAATAATAATATTTAAATTCATAAATAATAGATAATCGATTATTCAATCTCGCGTCTATAGATGCAGAATTTCATCTTGAATATCATGCGGTTCCATGGTGTAACGGTTAGCACTCTGGACTCTGAATCCAGCGATCCGAGTTCAAATCTCGGTGGAACCTGATCTTTTGTCCAAGTTTTCTAAAAGGTTTCAGATACTTTTTTTTGCATTTTTAGATATTTTTTCTTTATTTTTTGGGTTTATTTTTCATTTATATTGGTAGACAATATTTAAATTCTTACTCATTACCCATCTTTTAATGTCTCGTGATCTTTTCTTGTTACATACCTACTTCATTTATTTCTTAATAATAATATAGTGTATTTTTTCACAAAAAAATATATATTTTAATGCTAATTAAAATGCAAGGAAGTATAAAAAATCATGTATAAAAACCGTTACGTCGCAATCTATAAATAACTGTATACGTCAAACTTCGAGGTCAAGAACGAAACCAAATACTCGGCTGACTGATAATATTAATGATATGTATAATCTATATGTTAATTATGTTTAGTTGAATAATCATTTCAAAACTTAAAATAATTATAAATACGAATTTAAATGTGATGAGTTGCATGGCTAGCATGCGCGCGACGATAAAATGTTGTCGTGGCATTTTATCGAATTTACTCGTCAAAATATCTTCATTCTAAAGTTTTGTCTTCGGTTAACATTGCTGCCTATGGCAATGGTTGGTTCTAACCGCGACGCGCATAAGCTATCCATGATAGGGCCGAAGACAAAACGATATTTTGATGTGTAAAACTCGATAAAATACCATGATAATTGTATCATTTTTAATTTTAAAATGCTCTCCAGTCATGAAAAAAGTTCAATAAAAATTTGCTTTGAATTAAATTTTATTTTCAGTTCAGCGAAATCGGATGACTTCAAGAATAATTTTTTGAGATTGAAGAGGCTGGTGCTGATCGGAGGTCCAGACGATCAGGTTATCACGCCGTGGCAGAGCAGGTAAACCAACAAGATGTAGTCAATTAATAGGAATAATTTAATTAATTAAACAATTAATAGAAGTGGCGAGGCGGTAGTCGGACTTGCGATCATATGGTTGCGGGTTCGAATCCCACCTATTGCACTACCGACGTTAACCCACTTATAACACAAGCATCTTAGCTTAGCACGAAGAGTTAACGAGGTTACTAGTAATAAGCCAGATTACTTATAAAAATTATAACCCGAAATATTTTTGTTTTTTTTAGTTCTTGGATAGTTAACATGAATAAATCTCAATTTCCAGTCAATTCGGCTACTACGACGCGAACGAGACGGTCATAGAAATGAAGGAGCAGAATATTTACATGGAGGACCGTATCGGACTTCGAACCCTGGACGAGTCAGGACGATTGCACTTGGTAACAGTCCCAGGAGTCAACCACTTCAGTTGGCACATGAATATTAGTATAGTAGACGATTATTTATTACCATTCTTAGATTAATTAAGATGAGATAGTCGATCTCGATTGTGATCCTATCTGGATTTAATACAAATATTTTGATATTTTGAAATCAATAACAACCTGCCCCCCTAGCCAAGTGACATTTCTACAAACGTCAACGATGATAGAAATCACTCAAATGACATTTGTTTTCTATAAGTCACGTGACTTAGACTTGTCACTTTCATACATTTAATGTCATTTAAGCGATTTATATCATCCATAACGCTTGTAGAAATGTCACTTGGCAAGAGCTGGATAGATAATTAATTTTGATCGCGAATCGAGGCTCAAGCTGCTATAGAAAATTAAAGTAACAATGTGATATTATGAAAGAAAGATAATGTAATAACGGGCGAATTCTTTTGTACGCTTACTAAACCAAATTTAAACCATATCAATCTTTCACAAAAAAAAAGGACGGCAATAGATAACAACTAATTTAGAAATTAAAAAACTAGTTTACGCCTTCATATCACTGCGTTTGTGCCCACGTTTTTGCTTATCGGCAATTTGTATGAGAATTTTAGTCGGAACTAAATTTGACAGCTATAATTTTCGTCTGTCCTTATCTAATTGTGTGCAAGCGAAAAAGATACCGATGGATTTAAATAAGTTTAGTGCGTGTTTCAGAATCGGGCCCAATGTTTTATTTGTATTTATTAATACAGAATTAATTAACGAATGATTGAAATATAACACGGTTTTTAAATGGCATACCAATTTTTTCGGTTTTCATTTTCATTCATTCATTAACAATAAAATTAAAAATAAGTACCTAGTTTCTTTTGAGTTTTCTTAAATAGAACTATTATCAAATTAAATGGAATGATGTTTAAGATTATGGGCTAATGTGAAACTTTTGCGTAATACTGATGATTTACCATAAAATCATTCTGTCCAAATAATAAATATAAGTTGTGAACTCGAGAAATAATTGACATAAAGTAAATAATAATGGCCCATGTATCATGTAGACAAGAAAGACATAGAATATAAGTAAACAATTTTAGATCGAATTATTAGAGGCCAAAATGAAACGATTTTGCATTTTTTATAAGTATACTTGGATCTTGGATCCATGATCATAGTTGAATAGATGGCTTTATTGGCCTCTTGGCAATTTAAAACCGTCAACATCTCTATTATGATTATAAAAATAATAATATCTTAGAACAACTCACACGCAGCCATCTGATCCCAAACTAAGCATCGCCTGTGATACATTTCTAAATACATACATAATTATTATAGATAAATTACACCCAGACACAGAACAAAGAATCATGCTCATCATACAAAGATTTGTCTTGGGTGGGAATCGAACCGACGACCTCCGGTTTAGCTGTCAGGGTCACTAACCACTAGACTAACAAGTCAGTCTAAAATTATTTACAGATGTGCAGCGAATATATATAATTATTGCTATGTAATCGTCTTTAGTATACATCCTACTAATATTATAAATGTGAAAGTGTGGATGTTTGAATGTTTGTTACTCAATCACGCAAAAGCGGCAGCACGGATAACTGTACTATAGAAAAGGTCATGTACTTTCTATATCGATCTCTCAAATAGTTCCCGAGGGAAGATTAAAAATTGTTAACGAGTGAAGCTTTAGAACCAATTCTGAAGTCACACAGACGAAGTCGTGGGTAGAAGCTAGTATACAGTATAAATAAAACTAGGTTAAGAAGTAATTACACAGTTATGAATTCAGTTACATTACGACAATTTTAAACAATCCGAACCTCTTTACATAACACTCAATAATAATTTGTCTTATGAAATGGTATGGAAATGTGATTTTTATATTTTTAATAATTTCTCATGTGTAAGCTTTCTCTAATAATGAATCTCGATATTTTTATCCTTTTATTGATTAAATAATCAGAATTTAATTCTATTTTTTTTAATGACACACAGATTTCATGTTTTTACTGCTTTTATAGAACTACATGTTAAAATTATTTATTATGTAATGTAATATAATATAAGTAGGTACTCCTTTAAGTCCAGATCTTTGTATTTTTAATTAAATAATTTAACCAATCAGAAAGTAGAAGTTATACATATAAAAAATATTGTCAATTGTTACATAAAAAACATATACCTGTAGGCCCCGTAGGAAGTATTACGTGAATATGGTTTCTTTGGTTGAACATGTTTTTATCTCATTAATGAAATAATCTGATTTAAAGTAGAAAATATATAAGTTTAAAATTTTAACTACACCTCAGTTCAAAATAAATGTGATTTAGTTCCACAAAACTAGACTAAAGTTAAAAATATTTTAATGTTCCACATTTAGTAGTAAGATTTAACTAGTAGAAATAAGTAGGAAATACCAAAATTGTATCTTTGTACGCGCTTAAGTATGTTAAGCAAATAATATTTATATATATTTTTAATGTGTATCACACGTTAATATTATTAAAATAATAAGATTCAAACTTAATGGCGACTGTGAAAACGAGGCGAATATCTGCGTAGTAACAAATTCATGTACCTACCAGCAGGGATGCGGGGCGTGGTACTGCGCAGTGTGTAAATAAGTTCACAGCGGCCATTAAGTTTGAATTGCACTATATGTACCATCTAGCAGAACAAAACATAAAAGTTTGTTAATCTTTACTTTTAGTTTAATTAAGTATAAGACATCTGTCATAATTTCTAAACTGTGTAATGTTCGAATAATTTTTTAAATACTTTCTTTTCTATGCCTATTATTTTAAAAGTCCAATAATGTTCAAAGTCTATACGTTTAGTAGTAGATAATTATATAATCTAGTCGTGTGATTAGTAATATTTTTGTACCCACATATTTGGTTGTTTTATTTCCTATACCCAATGTTTCTAATGAAAACATCGTGAGGAAACCTGGATTCGAAAAAATTGAATCGAGCAAGCGTGGTGATCAATGCTCATTCTTTCTAAAAATGGAAAGAGGCGTTTGCCCAGCAGTGGGACGTTTATAGACTGGTATTAGGTATATACAGGGTTAATTATTTAAAAGGAGTGCGTAGGTAGGTATATTCAACGAGGTAATCAGGTGCTAAAACTGAATCACTTTCCCCAAGGAACGTGGGCCGAAATCTTACAATGGAAAATGGAATTTTCATACCAAGTGACAGGTCACGTGACTTATGTTTGTACCTAAGAAAAGAAGTTTAGAATTTTTTGTTGCATTCATGACACACTTTTCGGATAAACGGATGTTATCACAAGCTGTTTTATCAGTCACAATTAGTCGTCCTATTGCGACAACAAGGGACTGATAAGAGATTTCACTTACCTGGCCATATAAGGTAATGTAAGGAAACGTGTATTTTAATCTTATCTACTATTGCACAATTCTAGTGAATTCAAATGACTCAAGAGTTTTTTATCGAGCGTCTAGATCCGCTATTTTGACATTCTCAGTTTTTAACACATTTTACTGTTAAACAAATAATGTTATGCAACCAGTCTCACTTATGAAAATATTTTAGCAATGATTTGTCAGATGTTAGGGCGATGCCAGACGGCGCGTTGCGGTGTCGCAACGTGAATAACTTCTAACACATCAGCAAGTTATTTTTTTATACAAATCATTACCTTATGCCGTAATAGAAAGATTGGCCAGTAAATAAATTAAGTTGATTTTGTCTGCCCCAGGAGCTCTGTTGACCATTTTATAGTTTGGATTTTATCCTTGATTTTTTTAATGTTTTAATTTTTAAGTTATTCTACATGTAATGATAATTGATGTATACGGTTAGTGTCGTATTTGTGAAGACTGACGGTGGGCAAGCCTGGTGATCTGCAGCACAGGTTTTAGACAGCAGACAACAGTCTCTAATTCTCTATATAAATGCAAAATTGTGACTGTAGGTGTATGTGTAAATTGTGGTTGTACTGTATCGTGCACAAGAGATAATAAATAATTTCTATTATATTCTATTCTCTACCTTGCTCCAAAAGTTGTGATTTTGAAGGATGATCAGGCGACAAGAATCGAAGACAAATTGTATTGCGGCACACAATTATACTGACGCGGGGTTAAAGCACTCCAAAGAGTAGAGACGAGAAGAGAACCCAGTTATAGTCATGACTCATGATATTCCTATTTATTATGTCTATCTGGGTGTTCTATGTGCATGTGATTTGAATGTTTGTGAAATCCCCGCGACACAAGGATAAATTCCTTAGGGCGAGCGTCGTATTAAAAAAAAAAAAAAACGGTAAAGTGATCAACTATTAGAACAATGAAAGATCTGTAAAACGCTTTGATAATGTCATCTTTTGCTGATGTCTACGCGGTTTTTGTTTTGTACGGTCTTCGCAGAAGCTACGCTGACGTGGGGTTTTGTGTGGCATTGCCTTTAACCAGTTACCTACTTTCTTTATTTTGCAAATAATGTATTAAACAAATCTTTTCTATTTTACGTGCAGCATAAAATCTTTGAGGTTAATGGTCGAGTTACAGTGTTGAGTTGAACTTTCGACTGTAGCAATTTCTTTTGTATTTAGGAATTTACGAAAAGTAAGTACCTAGGTACCATTTTTGTTTTTTGTGGTGAAACATTAATGTCTTCAACCCATGCTGAGGGCGCAGCGTGGGGATATAGGTAGGTATCAGACTTGCACCGTCTAAAAACACCCCGGTCCCGTCTTTGCCTTTGCTGGAGCCGCGGGATCACTTACGCAAGCTCAGCTTCAGCTTTTGTTCAGCTTCTTTTTGGTCTTGTGGCCAAAATCAGACTGCTAATGTATATGGGCTAGTCTACCTTGGCTAGGGTGCATGTGAAGGGAAAATAGTACACAAAAGAAAGTAACTAGGTAGGTAGGTAGGTACTTAGGTAGGTATCCAACAGTTTTGCGTTAACATGAGAATTTGTTAAAAACCTACTTCCCTATAAATTTGCAAGGTTCATGGAAAATAATTAGCGAAACAAGCTGCGATCTTGAACTCTAACATGTTTTGGGAAGACTATTGTGTAACAAAACTAACAAGTACTATATAACAACTGAACTTCATAAATAAATTAAATACCTAACGAGTGACGTCATATGTGCTTCAGTCAGTACAGGGTCCGACCTGTCTGGTGTCCGGTAACCATATCAGGGTGACGTCATCAGCAAAAAAACTTTGAACGTTGAGAAACGACTCTTGCATTCCTAATTGGATGCTCTCTTTTAAATCTGTATGAGTCACACTGATAATACTTACTTAAATGTCGTTTTGTATTAAAGTGTTTTTCGTTTAAAGATTTATCTAACAGATTCTAGCTTCTGGTAGACGACCTTACCTTTATTAATTGGAGTGGCACTTAAAGGAGAATAAAAGTTTTTTAGACACAGTGTACGTATCCCACCGAAGTTAGAATTCATTAGACATTTGTTTTTGTCTGTGGATAAAACGCAAATATTTTCTCTAATCATTTCGAACCCTTTCGTTAGCTAATACATATTCAGTATAATATTAAGTCCTTTATTTGTCCCACAGTAAGGCAATGGCCATTAAAATTCATAGTTACAGCGATCCCAATAAGAAATGCATTTGTCCTGCAGCGGAAAGAATGAGTCACGATGCTTCGACTTCACGACGCGTGACTTGTTGCGGGTTCGAATCCCCCTAGGGAAAAAAACACAAAAACACTTAAGTACATACCTATTCCAGTCTCTAAAATGTTTAGCTAGTCGGCGATTGTTATGAGTATGTGTGCAAAATCAAGGTTTGTGACATGACCACACATTTTGGTTGTTTAAATTTCCTTTTTCGTTATCAGGCTTCATACCTAATATTACTTTATCTGGAATCTCCTTAGTAACTTCCACTCCAAGTATAAAGGAAGTATCAGATGGATTGAGTAAGTAGCACTTCAATCACACTTAACGTCAATGTGTTAATAAGTAAACACTAAAAAGTCCCCTGCAGCCACTTATCTAATACGAGATAACTATAAATCGATAATAGCGATAAACTGATAGGTATCTCGGTAAATTACTTCTGTATTGTATAATTGCGAAGGTAAAATACCTATTGTTTTCTGGGGTTTACGCGAATGTTAGACATATAAATAAAACTACTTCTAACCAAACTCAAGAGCAGAGCTGCAAGACTTCAAGACACAGTGAGCACTTGCGTAGGTCGGAACACAAATCTATCTATCTATCTATATATATAAAAATCAATTGCTGTTCGTTAGTCTCGCTAAAACTCAAGAACGGCTGAACCGATTTAGCTGATTTTGATCTTTTAATGTTTGTGGAAGTCCAGGGAAGGTTTAAAAGGTGTAAAACATAAATAAACACCTGCGTAGGAATAATTGTTTTCGACAAAGAAATTGCAGAACTTTCTTTTACCATGAAAAGCTTTTTTGTCACAATAAAAAGGAAAGTAAAATAAAAAAACCATACATATACAGCGTGTAACAAAAACCCTGTCCGATCCCTGAGGGTATTATTCGGTATCGTACTGCGAACACATATACGTAGCCATTTAATGGATTGGAGAATAAAATTTTTCCCCAGTCATAATATTTAAATTCAAATAAAAAGTGATCCAAGGCAACAGCTGAACAACTGACCGCTCCTCAAACGTCACGTACTTACTACCTACAGTTTGGTGTCAAAGAAGCCGCCAATGCGAGACGGTTCATGAACTACCACGAATACGCCTTTATGGAATCTGACAGGGGTTCTGTTACATGTTGTATACTTACGTATATTTAGTACATTTATTATATGTTGATAGAAAAACTAAAGTAGGTAATTCAAACAAATTCTAAGAAAAACATCGCACGATACAAAATAAAAATAAATTGGAGCATTACCAACTCCCTGAGTGTATCAATTGCTTGTAAAAATTCTCTGAACCGCTTGAAAAACCAGCCGACCACATTGATATCAATGAAGTCTATTAATATCAATGAAATATTACTAACTGTCGGTCTAAATAGTCTTTAGTAACGCTATCATTTACTATGTAATAGGTGAATATTTGGTTTTCCCTACATGGTAAATGATAACGTTTTAAAAAACGTGACATTTTTCAAGTTGCTGAAAGGCGAAATAACTGATAACGACTGTGATTAGTTCCAAAAGACTCACAATCAGGGGGTACAAAATTGTGTTGGTAATTAACAAAAAGCATTGATTGTCTGCCCGTGACCATGACACCTGCAAAGGCGTGGAAACGTCGAAACCTAAAATCAAAATAAACCGCGATAGAATCCATTTGAAAGTAGTTTTATTTCAATGTCTAATATTCGCGTAAACCTCAGAAAGCAATATAGAAAAACATTTTACTTTAGCTTATATAGTAGGTACAACTTATTGACAGAAATCTCTAAGTAAGCAAGCAATCCATAATTACTAATTGAAATCAGTAAGAATACTTATTATCTAACTCAACACTACCATCGACACTTATCATACAAAGAATGTTTTACATCATTCTAAATAAAAACGTTATAATAATATGTACCTACTATAAATTTATATAGAATACCAAGAAACTCTTAAAATCTTATTTAAACTGCTGAAGGAAAACACTTTAATGCTTTTTCCGAGAAAAAAAAGACAAAATAATCGCGAAAAAGTCTAATAACCGATAAACAGTTCATAAAAAAACTAGAACTGTTGCCAAATATTCTAATGATAAGGAAAAATAAATTTAAGCGTAGTATTTATTTGTTTTTGATTTCTTGTGAGCGCGTGCGATGCGTCGTATGACTCATGAGTAGAAGTTCTCACGGGGGCGCGCGCGCGTCGCCGCCGGCGCAGGCAAGTCGTTCAAACGGTCCTGCGAATCGATGTGGACCCCGATTAAGACCAAACAGGTGCGACAAAAGATATAGTTTTATACCTTCATGGTTTTTTTTATTAGTTTAGTGACCAATCAGGGGCGTTATTTATCTACGTATAAACATAACGTGGCATGACGCAGATTATAGTTCAAGAATTCCGGATCGCTTAATCTTTTTAGACCCTGTAAAGAGGTTCACTGTTTTGACGACCTCCGTGGTCGAGTTCAACACAGCATACACATCGGTTTTCAAGGTGTCGCCAGCTCTGAAGGCCCCGGTTCGATCCCCGGACGGGTCAAGGTAGAATGACACTTTTCTCTATTGTCTCTGGTCTGGGTGTTTGTGGTACCTTCGTTGTGTCTGATTCCATAACAGATGTGCAGCTACAGAGCAATGTATGTGATGATGTCCATATTTTTTTTTTCTTTGTTTGATCTGCAATCAGCCATGTCTATTTGAAGAACCAAATTACAAGTGTGTATCAATTGTATTTAATTTCCTTTATACTTATTTGAAAAACGACAAAATACAACAGGCCTACACAAAAAAAGGATTCTAGTAGATATGTAACGCATTGTAAGAACTTGGCAAAAAGAGTATAATAATTCTGGTGATAAACGACGCGTGCGCATGATTCATTGTATTAACGGGAACGACCGGCGCGTGAGCAATAACAATCAAGAATGCCTAGACTTTGTGGTGTGATGTGTGATATAATATGACTAAGCTAAGTCATATCACGGTATTTGAGACAATATGGTTTGAGCTCGTCGCTCAATCATCATCGGATGTCCTAGACCTGTGAGAATATTCCTTGTTCTTGTTTTTATACTCATTCATACTACTACTTACGTACCTCCTTCGACGTTAACTTTTCTCGTAGGTCATATTCAAAAGAACCCTGAAACTTCTTTATCATGACATGGTGTCGACTTTCAGTCGTACCAAAAACCATTGAATTCTTGTGTTTTATATGGAACGACTACCAATAAGATATAATATAAATACATAAGCCATTCACCGGTCATTAGATACCTACGTTGTCTTCCAAATTTTGTACCCCTATTAGATGAATAAATGGGTGCAAAGAACAATATAAGATTAAGCTGTTTCGATAACGGATTGGGGATCATAAACGCTGACTGTACTTATGAAGATGTACCTTCCGTACACTGAGTGTGTACTGAAGGTACATCTTTATAATTAAGTACATATTAACATTTATGTTATGTCCAGGCGGAGCCTTATTCGAGTGGTTAAACGTACCTAATTAACTGTTCTGACGTAAGTAACGTAACACAGAGTCACAGATATTGTATAAAAAATATAGCATCCAAGGTGAGCCACATATCAGATAAATATCGCAAATTTGACCATCTTTGTCGTTTGAAAAGATGAGTTTGTATATAAAGCTAATACCTATCTTGTAACGGAACTAAGATTGTCGAACATTAATAAATTTAATTTTGGATTTAAGTTTTTATTTATTTTTGTGTAACTAATATTTCTTTCCTTTCTTCTGATAAATTCCCTTTTTTCCTTGTGGGGTTGGTTGTCAAATGTCATTTTATGATTGAGGGTTCCAACAACAAATGAGACCCCATAGTCATACCTACCTTGTCATCCTCATAAACGGTTTATGAACGCTCGAAAGAAGAACTTGAAGACGTGCGATATTTGACGCAGAGTCTATGTAAATCATGATATTATGTAATTCCTGTGTCTCGAATAGCACGTAAAGCCGTCGTTCTTGCGCCTGATCCCTCTCCGATCGTGACGGTCAACCGTCCCATCGGACTATGAGAGTGAATGAACAGAGAGTGCACCTGTGTTTGCGCACAAACTTGTACACTATACATCATTGCTGATCGTTGAGATTGGCCGCCGAGGCTGAAATTCGGTCTTGAGATTATTATTATGTAATTCTATTTTATTTTTTACAAGTTACAGTTACAAAATTCCTTCTGTATTATCGTGTTGACATCTGTCGCGTCTGCGCATTATTTTATCTATTAGTGCGCGCGCGGCATATCTCGACCTCAACTGGTTATTTGTTACATTACTATGAATGACTCACCCGGCAGTCGGCACACCGACATCGTTGACTTACATCGATTCGGTAAGAGTTTGCGCTATGAATCACCTGCGCACGAGTCGTATCGCCATCCCTTTTTGTCTTGAATGAAAAAAGAGTATAGAAATATAAATATGAGCCTAAGGAAAATTGTTTGTAATATGATTCAATGATCGATCATTGACAATACTTTACCGTGTATAATACTAATATTAGGTTTGGTTACTAAGAACGTAATCTTTTATAAGAATATCAATGAGGTATGTAAAGTATTTCGGAAGGAAAATTGATACCAAATGCCAATTGAAATTGAAGCGGCGCGGCGGTAGCCTAATGGCTAGGGCGTCGGACTTGAGATCATGTGGTTGCAGGTTCGAATCCCACCCATTACACTACAGACGTGAACCCACTCGTAACTCAAGCATCTTAGCTTAGCACGAGGGGTTAACGAGATTACTAGTAATGTGTGACCCACATTGACACAATGACAAAACTGACAATTCATTATGTGCCTTCCTGATTGACAATACCGTGTGGTATAATTGTCTTCGTTGCTAGCACACGTCTTGTTACTAAGATTTACACCGTGGTAAAATGTTTCCATGAAATTCCATGTGGCTTTGCTATTCACATTAAAAACAAACAATGATTTACCTACCAATTTAAATAATTAAGAATATTTAGAAAATAATCTTATGCATTCTGTTACTGTTACTAAGTACATTGATATCTTCTTTTCCCATTCGATTGTATAATTATTACTCAATGTGCCAATTACCGTGTAACACCAACACTTTATTTGTTATTCTGTAGTTATTAAATAATAAATGTGTTTTTGTAAGTATGTTTAGTCCAAAGGTAGCTATTACAGAAACCTACTCACCTAGTTTACTTTATATATTAACAATACATTCGATGCTCACCGGCTAACCTAGTTTTAACAATATTATTATCTTCAATAAGTGTTTTTTTTAGGTACCCAGCAAAATAAAGTCTTTTAAATCAGTGAAATAATTTATTATTATTTTAAGGAAAACCAACAGCTACACAAAATGTGAAAAATCAATAAGGATAGAAAACATAAAGCCAATTACAGGTTTCCACGGATAGCTAAAGTACATAATAAAGTTTAGTTTTTCAAATAATGTGAGGATTAGGATTTCTCATTTTTTTATTTATATAGTACAATCAGGAATATAAATAAACTTGTACTTTGGTTCTCATGTTTACCAGGAAAACCTATTTTCAGTGACTTCCTCAGAATTCTAGCTATTCGCTTCACATGATCCAGAAAACCTCTTTTTTAACAGAGGCCAGTCACCCATCATAATATCAACCGTACTTTATTGCTTAACTGTACTTGTACACAAAATTTGTATTAATATATAAAAAACAGCCACCCATCTAAAGTTCAACCGCATTAAACGTTGCTTAACCTTGTAAAATGTGACACACCAAGTTCCGCTAAATGTATGTCAATACCACGGTCGTTGTACCCGCTAAGTTTATAATAAACATGTAATTTACCTTATCCACGAACAAGGACACTATTACTATTAATATGACGTCACAAGCTCTGCTTATACTATGTAAACAGACATAGAATAAGGAAGTTATTATAATTTGATTAAGAGTATGAATAGGTAGGTACTGTGTTTTAGATGTATACAACGCAAGGTACATTGCTAGTAAATCTTTGTAAGCAAGCAGCGGATAGATCGCAGGATCACGCTGGATACAAACCACTCCCAACCTTCTATTGGAAATCGATATGGGCCTATGTTCAGCAGTAGACGTCCTACGGCTGCTATGATGATGATGAACCGACGCGGCGTCGTGATCTATGTTCTTTTTTATAAGTGTAATGGTAAGCGGGGCTACCGTAACTCACGCTTTTAACACTAGGGAAGTCGCAAACGCGTTGTCAACCTATCCTTTTCCCCCAAAGGAGCCGGGATACCCTAATCACCGCAGGAACACAACGCAAGGTTGCTTCTGTAGACCGGAGTATCTCACCAGCCAGGCTGCTCCTAATTGTGCTGTCCTGTGCCTCTCTTTGTGGGTTGCGTTGAACATCAGCAGGTACTCGTATGCTATTTGTTGATTTTCCTACAAAAAATAACCTCTGACATCGGTTATGACCGCACTTACAAACTCATTAAACTTTGTTCAGTCATTATAAAGGTATTTAACGAAGCCACTTATTAACAGGTAATTTACGGTTTTGTCCCGAATAAATTAGACCAATCTGAAACTTGTTTCAGGTTCTTCATGACTATATTAATAGAAAAATCTGAACAGGCAGACAAGGTACCTATTCCATATGTTGGTATCTAGCTAAGATAATCGGAATCATTGCGGTATTATCATTTCAAGTGACAGGATAATGAGGCTACATAGTATATTCAAAACCTCAATCAAATCGATTTCCTTGTTTATTGAAAATGTGTAGAGACATACATCCATAAGGATATACAAACTCGGTAATAAGAAATCACCTTTGTTTTTTGACTCAGATGTACGCCGAAGATTTGTATTGTAAATATTATCAAAGACCTTATGTGTAGTTTATCAGAAGAAATATATGTATGGTGCTATTTATTTATATGATAATTAATTATTATAATCCCTTCATATCACTGAAACGATCATGGTTTTCATAATAAGATCATCATTCTCTACGGTTTTTTAGAACATACCCAATCCTACTAATATTATAAATGTGAAAGTGTGGATGTTTGGATGTATGGATGTTTGTTACTCAATCACGCAAAAACGGCTGAATGGAATTGGATGAAATTTGGCATGTATGTAGCCTATGACATAGAAAAGAACATAGGCTACTTTTTATCCCGATTCCTTAAGTAGTTCTCGAGGGAAAATTGAAAATTGTTTACGAGCTAAGCCGTGGGCAGATAGCTTATACATATTTGGTATTTTTCTCTATTACAGCGCAAGCGATAACACGGGTTTTTCATAACTTTTACATTTTTCATTTCTTTTTGGACCCAATTCTAAAGTCCACGCAGACGAAGTCGCGGGCAGAAGCTAGTGAGTTTATAAATTGTTAGTAAAGTGCTTATTTATTATCTTTTGCATTATAAAAACAATCATTTAAAATGAACTTCAGACGGTTCTGTCCCGACATAATAAAGGTAATCTAAAAACAATTTTGTATAAAAAACTTTAAGTGAAAACCATTTGTGTGCGCATTAGCGTGTAAGCGATTATCTAAGTAACTGTTGACCGTGGTTAAGTATTATATAACTTTTAATTGACTTATTCTGAACGCATCCCACAATCCGCGAAACTAGAGTCATTTAACATTTTGAAAGTACCTGCAAGGGTCTACTCGAACTAAAAGTATTTTGATTTTGATCCGATTTCATTCGTAGGATCATTTTGGAATATCGATAAAATTAACATTTTGTTCCGAACCGATTCCACATTCATAATTGGGATTGGATTGTGGGATCCATTTGTCATAAGTCTTTTAATTGCCTTGATTGTGTTTTATTATTGACATTTCAATAATAATCATGCCAAGAGTGTCTCTACTCTAGCCTAGCAGTAAAAAGGGGATATAAAAACCTCTTCGCTATCATATTTCTGCTTCAAAACGTTATGAAAAAATGTTAAATAAGCTGTTCGTATTAAAATTAATTAACGTTTTTATTTGCCTGACGGTGTCAAAACTGGTCAAAACTGATGTTAAACCAGTTTTGCCGTATACCTACCTACTTTAGCATAAAATTAACATATTTTTTTAAGACAGGTACTTTTTCCCCCACTTTTTGGCAATCTAAAACTTGTTTGTTTTTTTTTCTACCTATATGTATTAAATTGCGATACGTATTAATTACCTATGATTTGTGAGATATTAATAGGAAGCTTTTATAGACCAAATGTTACTAATATAGTGATAGTTAAATTCTACGTTTCTACTATAATACCTATTATAAATGTGAAAGTATGGATGTTTGGATATTTGGATGTTTGTTATTCAATCACGCAAAAACGGCTAAACGGATTTAGATGAAACTTGGCATGCATGTAGCCTTTGACATGGAAAAGAACATAGGCTACCTTTTATCCCGATTCGTTGAATAGATCCCGAGGGAAAATTTAAAATTGTTTACATACTAAGCCGCGGTCAGATAGCTTACAGCGCAAGCACTTTCACAATTTTCATTTCTTTTAGGACCCAATTCTGAAGTACACGCAGACGAAGTCGCGGGCAGAAGCTAGTACTATATAAACAATACTATTATTAGTTTTAGGAGAGGTCATTAACTCTACCACGTTTTTGTGCGTTACGCAGAAAATGTTCTCATAACAAACCTCTAAAGCACGATTAGTTATTAAAAGAGGACACGTATTATAAAAACATTATAATTAATTTAAAGAACGAAATTAAAGAAAAAAATTTTTTTAAGTTTATTTTATTATCCTATTTTTGATACAATACTATTTAATACTTCGTTATAGGTAATACTACGTTACGGAAAGCAAGTAGGTGGGTACTGTAATAATTAATTAGTTAAGAAAATGAGGAAAATGGTTCAGAAAAGTTTTCCTCTAGTAATTATCTCTATTCGCTTCTATTGTGGTTTTATTTGTATTCAATTTATTGACACACTTAAAAGGTATTAACCTGCCATGATTTTTTGGGGAAGAACTATAATAAAACAGTTAGGTGAGCGGACATCGAGCGAACAGCGATTCACGATTACTCTGAAGTCTGAATGAATGACGTACAGGGAACTCCCTATCGGCAAAGTATAGCGTGCGCGCGCGCTTATAAAACGAGCGCGATACGAAATCCATTCATTCGTACACAGCCCACAGCGAGCAAATGTCGCGAGTAACACAGAAATTTGAACATCGCATTCTAATTTCAAATTAAGAATTCTAAATTCGTGAAAGAAAACATTTTTATTGAAATCCTAACAAACGGATTTTAGTTCTTCTAATTGCAAATTGAACATATTCCAATTTTGAAAATGAAGAAGTATTCGATCGTTGGCAACAAGAAGAAGGTGACGATGGAAGACAACCCTACGCAGCTGAAGATCGTTGGAAACAACTGCATCGTGAGGGTGACTGTGAACCGGGGTGATATTGAAGTGATCGGGAACGATTGTCGTGTCGAAGTGACCGATAACCATGGCGTGATCAACTTGGTTGGTGGCAACGGTGTTGTGATTGTCAGCAAGCGATGGAAAGGCGACAGGGTTTCCCTCCTAGGCCCAAATTGCCATCTCGTGGTAGCAGGCAAGGAAAAGAGCGT
Organism: Plusia festucae; assembly: GCA_950381575.1. Taxonomy (NCBI): domain Eukaryota; kingdom Metazoa; phylum Arthropoda; class Insecta; order Lepidoptera; family Noctuidae; genus Plusia; species Plusia festucae. The sequence continues at coordinate 13,247,245 of OX494434.1, forward strand.
TGGAGGATATGAAGCCCAGCTGTCTCCATTCAGCAAGGACTTGGATAACGTCATTGAATCAATCTTCACATTTGTAATGCGGTGATGAAGAAGAAGTTTGTGTTTGGACTTAAGTGCTGTGAATAGCTTCTTAAATCTTGTGTCAGTGCACCGATTCCGTTGCCAGATCTCCTGGCTTCGGAACCACATTCGTCAGACAACGACAAACTGGTCAAATGCTGGCCACTAGGTACATGTTTTGTGAAAAATAAATGCCTCTTTTGAAACGTATATTTTTTTTCATTCTTAATTTGAACTGGTTCGATGTTATTCCCCCGAGCTAAGACTAATCACAATGATGTTAGATGTCTCTTTCTTTTGGTTTGCGATAAAAGAGAGGCAAGATAGCGTCATTAGTTGAACACAGACAGTATAGGTATAATCATCGGCACGGATCTTGAGCGCTGACCTTCACCTGCGCAGAAGTGATTTATTGGGTCCCTTTTGGGGTATGAAGTGAGGCGCGGGGCGGGCTAAAGTGCGGTGATTGGCCCGCAGCGCATCGCGTCATAGCTGTCACTCGGGATTCGTTCTTTGCTACGCTTGCAGTCATAGCTGTCACTCGGGATGCGCTCGGGATTGGTTGCTCGGCATAGCTTGCACGTACGATGCGCAAAGCGATCCCCACTCTTCCGCCGAGCGCTCAAGATCCGTGCCGGCAGTTATAGCTGCGTTGTGAATTTTAATTAATTCAGTTGAGTTTAATATGTTCACGCTCCTTATTTGGTGAGACTTAACTACTTTTGATGTATTTTGGAAATATTTGTTTTGAGAAATTGGCAGCTAATACATAATGAGTTTTAATAGAAAATCGATACTTTTCTCGAATTATTTTGATTTTTCAATAGTAACCATAATGTAACATTGCATTATACATAGACTTTAATATACTACACATTATTACAACATAAGTAAATGTAAATTCCAAAGCTCTCCTTTTTTAATAACTATGCGCATTGAATAGCCAAATAACTAAAAGATTAGTCATTTATTTAAACAAGTGCCTCATTTTTCGAACAATACACGCCAATCGCACGTCAAATACAAACAACTGAGATAAAAATTACAAAAACATAAGACCGATAACAAGAATAACAATATCTATACTTTGGTAGGTATATTAAATAGTAAGAAACATATACACAAAACATATACTATACTTCAAAATTAATTTAACCGATTTAAAAAAAATATATTTAATAATTTATGTCGATTGTCGCATAGTTCATCCAGTTTACAACAAATGTATGAAAAATTGACTCACCTACGCGTTATCGAAACCAAGTTAGTTGAGCTGGCGCTGTTCTATCCGGCTTTATTGTTAGGTACTTGGAAAGCTTATCATTTCTACATAGTTATTAAATAATTTATAGTTGGGAAAGTTCAGTACCCAATATTCGTAAACTCTACCGAAAATACTACGACATTACTTAAAAACAAATATTTAAGGAAAATGTTTTAGTAAACAACAAAATATTGTCAATATCTTTCCTATCAGTTGTCGTCCTCTTTTAGTATGACAAGATAATTCTGAAAACACGACGTCAAAATACATTTGAGTCAGATAGACGAAGTCGTTCATATACTCATGACTATGAAATAATTGCTGTAACTATTACTAATAATAATTAACGAAGTGAATTAACAACACATTCATTAGATAGCATTTATTTAAAAAAAACGTGATTTTTGTAAACAAAAGAAAAAATAAAGACCAAAATAAACAACTGAACAATTGAATAGATAAAACGGATATTGAAAGTTGCTAATATGATTATTATATTTAATACTTTTTGCACATTGTTGTACAAAGGCGGACTTGATGCCAGTCAACCTTAAACTTTATTGCATATTTTTTTTTCCTAAAATCTTTCTTCTTTTTTTCTGCATTTTTGGCTCCACTGCTGTACGTAAAGGCCTGTTGCTAGTCTCTCCAAGTTGGTCTTGATGGTTGACCTGCGGACTTTTTTATATTGTTCGAAAAACTGGAAGCTGTTCCTACATCTCCTTCTTGCTCTGTATCTCCAAGAAAGAGCATTAACCTTTTAGCAATCAGCATTCAGAAAGTTTACCATAATTATTTATAGCTGACCTGTCGATAAATACATCGACATAATTATTGCAACCCACTTCATAAAAAAACAACTCATGTGAAAAAGTTTTGAAAAAATCAAAGTAATGAGATGTATTTTAAAGACCTTGGCAGACCACGTCCAATCCCCTATCATAACATAACATTGAGTAATACGAAGGTTGGGGTATATGATAACATCTATACGCTTAACATAGCGCCTGATAAGAATCCTTTTATCACGATAGTACTTATCTACGTCACAATATCTGACGTCTAATCGTACAATATCGATCGCAAGTTCGGGGGATTTTACCGTACTATCCTTGACAATGATCATGCATCAGGCTTTTTATTATCTTGATAAGGCGTCATATTATCGGCTAAATTTTTAGGTCAAACTGCAATAAGAAGAAAAAGTATTAGGTATAAGTGGCCTAAACGAAACGAGAGTTTCACTACAAGACAACAGTGATAGGAAATACGATAGGTATTTACTTAAATTTTCTTTAAAAGTGAAGATTTAAAGATTTTAGTAAACATCCCGGTCATGCATTTCTACTATTTTAGTGGCCCGTTGGTTTAGTTCTTAGTGACTACTAACTGCTCAAGGGGTCGCGCGTTCGATTCTCACACATGACAAATCTCTGTGTATGAGTATGATATATTATGTATTTAAATACATACTATAATTATAGTTTTTGATCAGTTGACCGGTCGCCATCACTGCTTAGTTCGGGATCAGATGGTCGTGTGCGAGTTGTCCCAAGATCATTTTTCAGATAAATTAGTGCTGGAATAATTAACAGTAAATTATTACAAAAAATACGACATAGAAATACAAACTACACGTTGTAAAATATAAACAAAGCATCTTTTTAAGAAGATTAAAACAATACATCTAAAAAACCCATTCGATTTTAATTCTCGTCGACTTCTAATCACTTAAAAATACAAAAAAAAATGTCACAATACATCAATCATATAAAAAATAGGGTTGTCTGTCGATCACGTGACTAGCCTCAATTTAACCACCGTAGTTAACACATTTACTGTAATTACTGTAAAGTTAGTACTGTGGCAATGTTCAGGGTAACCATAGTTTTAACTGAAAATGAGACTAATGAATAACAATAAAAAAAAATAGTCTTAAATATTTGCGTTAAATATATATTATTTTTATTATTATCCTATATTATGGCCATAGAAATGCAATTATAACTATATAAAAATAATAAAATGTTGTTAAAAAATGTGTTTAATTGATTAAAAACAGTCATATTATCCAAATAAATCAATACAATTAATTTAAAAATGTGAACTCATATGTTTATAGACATTAGACATATTTGTTTAAGAAACACGAGATCCAATCCCCATTTAAAGCAAATGTATTAAATAACTGACTGTTATTTTATTAAAATTAAGAACTTATTTATTTCCACAAAACGGCACGAAGTAGGTATACTCCGAAGACATAACATCGAAGGCGTAAGTGCGATCAAATTTGACGTAGACACCTTGTCTTCGCAAATTCATCATACTGTTGCATTGTGATGAATTTGTAATAACTGTACATAATTTAGACTAACTACGTTGTACTTATATTCGGTACCTATCGTAAGATGCTCAAAAAAAGCAATACCTACTTCTAAAAGTGCGTACCCCATATTAAAAATAAGTAGGTACAGCTTGCGTACCTTATTAAGACGAACAGCATAATGATTAACATACATACGTATAAGCTACATTCATACTAACAATTATTATTGTGTTTGAATGTGTTTTGAACTAGCGAGCATATATCAACATACCTATTAGATACTATAATAGACATACACAGCTAGGGGCTTTCCCGCCAAACTAGACACGAGTAAGATATAATCGTTTATTCTCATTTATAAAAAATAAAAACAAGATAGACTTCCTGTGGTTGACAGTAAAATAATTATGTTTATGACAAGTTAAAAAAATGTGTAGGTATGTATCCTTGTAATAAAAAATGTTAGCTTTAATTTTAATTACTCAATTATTCTACGAAGAAAACTGACAAATATTATAAAGGATAACAAGAGAAATAGTTAAACTGAAATAATAGAGTGTCGAGACAACTTAAAAATCATGATATAACATAATTATTATAATACAAAAAGCATAAGACATCTTTGATGGTTGCGGTTTTGTATCTAAATGACCCAAGCAAAAAGACGGAATTGAATTGGGATTTCCAAAAAAAATACTATCTACGTATGGTGCTTGCTCTTGCAAATATGGTCTCAAATTTATTCTTTGCAAGTAGTTGCCCATTCTTATTATACAGGATTATTTTTATGGAGTGCGTATGCCTGATTACCTCGTTGAATATACGCACTCCATAAAAAATAATCCTGTATAATCGAGATTTAATACTAACTTTTAAACCATCGCGTTGCAAGATTCAAGAGTGTCAATAGTTTTTCATCGTTCTTTGACTGATTAGTAAGACACAATTTAAGCACTTCCATGAAAACATATCAATGTCAAATATAACTATTGCTCTATTTAAAACAGAGGTATATGTGTATAGAACCTTGTAATATACACCTATTGTCATGCGGATTAAAACAACAGGTTATGGAGAAGATGTGGCATTGGCCTCCAAAAACTCTCCAAATATCCTGTTCATAATGTGAGTAATACTTTACAGATACGATTGATAGCAGAATATACCAGTCTAATGACTAAATACCAGACTAGTATTAACAATGGGAAGAAACTATTAGGAACCAACGTAAGTTGCAAAGATCATGGACAGATCAAGAAAAATTAAGAGGTGTTAGCCGCCAAGAGGCATAAGTTTAACAGGTGGGTAGGGCGTTGAACTTGCGATCATGTGATTGCTGGGTGAGATACCCATTACACTACCAACGTGAAACCTTTCGTAACACAAGCATCTTAGATTGGCACGATGGTTTAACAAGAATACTAGTAATGCGCACCGTACTAAGCTGCTACCTTCCTGATAAAAAGATCCGTTTGAAGTTTCCCCAAATATTACCTAGATATAAAAAACTATCGCCATTGATGATTGTAATGTTATTTAAAGCTATCTATCCAATTACAGCACGTAAAAAATATAATTTCATAAAAAAAACACTCTCAAAACCTCGACCCAAAATAAGGCTTTCACAATTACACCTTTCACTTCATGTTACTCCCCTATAACCTTCAGTGAAGTATCCATTACATCACCTTACGTAAGTTAGACAAGAAGTGAAGTGATTTTTCGTTCAAGATATTATCCAACATCCACAATAAATACATTTTTTTACCTATTTCTGCATTACTAAGACAACCTTTAATCCCAATTCTCCTCATCTCTGTCAGTTGTGATAAAGAACATTTTTATTATCTTAAATCCATTAGTAAAACTTCTGTTCATAAGAGATAACAGTCTAAATAAAAGGACACAATATACAAGGATTCTTAGTCACCTAAATAGCCAGTTTTAAGATCCTCTTCATGCGTCTCATCTGAACAACGTTCTGAAATAATTAGGACAAGGTCAAGGGTATAATGAATTCTCATGACGCGCGGTAAACCCCCAATGACCTTAACGATTGAATCAATCTGTTTCTCTTTTTACCTTATAACTATGTATTTATAAAATGTATGAGGCCAAACTTAGATTCTATGAATTATGGAGCATTTTACATGGCATACAAAGTATGGCATAATTCATCATCAACCGTAGAATCTCCAAAAAAAAAATTTGTCTCTTGATTCTTTTAATTTACTGTCTCGTATAGGTACCCTGTAAACTTTTGCATGATGACTTTATTTGTCATTAAATTTAGCATTTCTACTGATTGGCTCGCTCCCAAAAAAAATTAACATAAAATAATCAGGTAAGTGTAAGGGCGTCTCAGTTGTTTCTTATTGTCATTGGAATGAATATATCATACACAGTACGTAAAGTTGTATGTTGCAAAATGACTGTCTCTACTGTCTGGACTTGGTTTAAATCCGGATGTCCGGTGACCAAGTAGATGTGTCAAGCAGTTGATTATTCTACGTTGGCGTCTTGTGCATATTATTATTCTTATAATTTGCATGAGCAGTCGCTAAACATGCTTGTTCTAAGGAAATTGCTTGCCTAATATCCCTAATACACTTGAGTCATTCTCCTCATTTTACTGAATTAATTTCATTCAATGAATTCATAGGTAATTACTATTTGTTTTAATTTAACACAGCTCTAATGTAGTTTCAGCAATTAAATTTTTATCTACTTAGTTGTGTAAGAAGTCTAGAAGAAGAAAGAACAAGAAAAAAAACATTTGAAAATAATGCGACGCGTGTACATAAAGACAAAATAGAGAACACGTCACATTCGTGCAAAACGGTTGTCGCTAAGCATATGCCATAATATGGCTCCAGCCAGAACTTTAGCGATGGATTTAAGCGACGACCAGCGTTGAAAAAAAAAACAGGTTTAAAATATGTCGGTGGTACAATCATAATAAGCAAAAGCAGAGATATAGAAAGAAGATTTCTTTGAAACCATGATAAATTTTCGTTGTAAACGATGGAAATGAATTTAAATGTACGACGAATTGGTTCACAATATATGACAGAAAAAAAGTATTTTCTTGTCTTCGTCATTTGACACGCGATAACCGTGAATAACATCCAACAAAAATATTCTGCGAAAACATTTACTATGAACTTTCTATGTATTAATAATCCCACATATTATGCCAAAATGCAAATCCATTGCTGGCTTAAATGGACCAAAACATCGTGTCATTAAAGTGTAACACGCAATGTATGATATGTAACTAAAATTTATGTTACAGTTCTTATCAGTACGTCTTACATACTTTTAATGAATGCCGAAAACTTGACATTGACTTTTAGAAACGGTTAACGATATTGATAAAATGCCAGACGTAGCGTACATTGTTATTGAATTACTGAAAATACCTGAAAGTAGATAATTTCATCATTAGTCATGTTAGCTGGAATGCAAACATTCCTGCCGATTATTAACCCTAAAGGACTCGGCGATGCATAAAGGTGGCCGACTTCAAAACGGATTTCGGTCTTTGATGCTTATTTTTATATTATACTAGCTGTGACCCGTGCTTTTACCTGCGTAAGGAGTTCCCGTTCCTGAATTCCATTCTATCACACAATTTTCAAAGTATGAAATTTTAACAATATTTTTTATTATTTTCTACCATACAAACCTACTCCTGACAATTACGAACTCGTCCAATTTGGTGCAGTGGTTCGAAAGTTATGTCCTTAGCAACACATTTTCGATTTATTTTTATATTATAGATTTGATCGTTTTGGATATGATTTTACCATTTAAAAGTATAAAAATTAAACTGATTATCACACCATAGCCATAACCATAACCAAACAGTGATGGAAGAAAGGTCGAGGCCATAGTCCTAGCGGGAAAGAAATGGTTGGAAAAATATATTTTCAAAAACACATAATTTGTACTTAATTAAACTTAAAACCAATATATGTATATAGGAAAAGGCTAGGCTCTGTAAAGGTATGTCCTGTGTAGGACAGACATCATGGTCACCATACACCACTTGTTACGGGTGTTATTAGGTAAATGGGCAGCCACTAGAACACACGATAACCCTTAACTACAAGTACGACGTACTATCAAAATAAGGTATACAAACAAAACACAGCAAAAAAAAATGTTTTTTATTTATTTTTTATAAATTATTAAAAACACAAATATTTTATACTTGGTTTTTGAATCCTAAAAGGCCAGCGTTTAGAGGATTAGATCATTCTTGGTTCATCATTAAACACTATAAAAACATTATATATTTCAAAATTGTACTCTTTCCAAAGATTTTTATAGATTTTACTATTGATATTTTTGAAAATTATTGACAAATATAATTATTATCGCTTAAAACGGCTTTCTTCTTCAATATATTATGTGGGATGATAAAAAAATTTGATGGAAAAATATGTTTATAAATACGATAAGTACCAAAAATGAAACAAAATGGGTTAAAACACACACATATATATATAGAGTGGAGATTAATTATTTTTTTTTTTTTTTTTTTTTTTTTTTTTTATTTATTTATTATACACCTTACATCTATCATTACAGGTAAAACCTAATTCAATAAATGTAGTTATTCTAAAATCAGCATAATATAAACTTAAATATAGCTATTAATTAAATATGACAATTCACCCAATATGTAAGCCTTGTGAACTCGCTCAACGAACATGAAAATATATCAAGTCTATCAGCCACCATGTTGAGCGTGCGCAGCGCGCGTGTAATAGGCGCTTTTTATAAAAGATTGGTGCGCGCTCTCGGCACCACCAGCAGCCTCGGTTGCCTCCTGCGCCCAACGTAATCGTCCGGTACAGAAAATCTAAGCTCCATTAGTATGGACGGATTGTGCGTCCTACCACGAATTATTTTAAATAAATACGTTGCTAGTGCTACTTCACGCCTCACTTCCAATTTGAAATACCCTACCATACCCAGGATGAATAATGTTGGATAGAGGAGTGGGTATCCAGGATAAACATTGTATAGCTTGCAATACATAAATCTGACAAATTTATTCTGGATACGTTCAATCATATTTATATATTTGACTTCATGTGGACTCCAAACTGATGCATTACACTCCAAGTGGCTTTTGATTAGAGCTTCATACAACACCTTTATTGCCCTGATATTCGTAAATTCATTCGCCTGACGTAAGAGGAACCCTAAATTACGATACGCTCTTTTACAAACATTTACGACATGCTTTCGAAACTGGACGTCTTCGGTGAAATAGACGCCTAAATCCTTGACTTCAGTAACACGCTGCAGTGGTTCCATTTCCATGTGATAATTGTGGTGGTGGGGTACCCTCGCTCGAGTGAACGAGAGTACCGAGCACTTGGCAACGTTGAAATAAAGCTTATTAATCCGGCTCCACTCATTAACTTTATTTATATCCAATTGCAGCATGTTACAATCAGTTTTCTCCTTAATTTTGCGAATTAATTTTAGGTCGTCAGCAAAAAGAAGGCATGTTGAATTTTGGACGATATTTGGCAAGTCATCAATCATTAATATAAAGAGAAAAGGGCCTAAATTACTACCCTGACTCACCCCGGATTTCGTGTAGTAAGGTTCAGAGCAGCAACCACCACAATCGACATACTGTTGTCTGTCCCGCAAGCAGCTAGCAAAAAATTTCAGCGTGCGTAACGTAAAGCCTACTCTTGCCAACTTGGAAAGAAGAACATCATGATCAACTGTGTCGAACGCCTTTTTAAAGTCTAGGTAAGCAACGTCCACCTGCAATCCTGCATCCACCACCGGAACCACAAGCGTCATCAGTTGCAGTAAGTTCCCCGTCGTTCCTCTCCCCGGGCGGAAGCCGTGCTGCGCATCAGACAAATGGGCGTTTACTTCTGCGTATAATGAGCTGTGAATAGCCATTTCAAAAACCTTGGCTGCAGAACATAAGACTGCCACTGGCCTATAATCACTGGCTTCCGTACCTCCAGGGCATTTTGGTACCGGTACTACACGCGTTAGTTTCCAGCGATCCGGAAATGTCGCAGACTCAATGCATATATTAAATATATGTAACAACGGCTCAAACAGTACCATTCTACAATCCTTAAGAATGAAGGGTGGAATACCATCCGGTCCCACTGAGCGCTTAGGCGGCAAGCGAGCAAGCGCATTGCGCACCACAGCCGGCTCTAAGCGGCCGAGGTGTGCCCACGCACTGCTCGGTAGGGCGGAAATACTCGCGGCTTCCGCGCTCAATGTGGCCGATTCCTGGTTATATACAGAGTGAAAAAACCTGGCACACTCGTCCGCACATTCTTCGTTTGATAAAGTACGCCCATCTTTTACCAACTTACATTGGCCCGAGCTTTTCTTTTTGGTTCTAATGTAATTCCAGAATGCTCTGGGTTCCGTGGCTAAATGGTTTTGTACGCGGTCTCTATAGGAATCATGGGCAAGCGCGGTCTGCTCCTTTACTTGCGCTCGATATTGAGCAAATGCTTCATAGTCACTATGTAACTTACTGGTTTTATACCGTTTGTGTAGTAAATATTTAGTTTTAATGGCCTTAATAAGATCTGATGTATACCAAACGGGATATTTACGACTACTATTATTATCACTAATCTTTGGTCTTTTTATGGGTACACAAGCATCAAGAATTTGATTAATCATATTATAATACAAATCTAAAGCGAGGTTAGGATCTTCTACATCGTATATTTCAGACCAGTCTATTGTATTTATGGCGTCGTATAAATAGTTAAAGTCTACCTTATGGAAATTATACTGTTTATAAGGTGACTTGGGCTGCAATTGACGAGCGGCGGCCGTGTCCGTGATAATTGGTAGGTATTCCGCACTGTCGACAGCGACAGATAGCGGCGGGTGATATGCGTCTACTGGCTGTAACCCCACGTCCCCCCCGCACACTGTTATCCCGCTGCGCCCGCTCAATACAAGATCTAATTGTCTACCACTACAATTTGGAACCCCATTACATTGAACGACCTCACAGAAGGCTAAAAAATATTCAAAATAATTACAAACGTTAATATTACACGAAAACAAATTAAAATCTCCTAAAATAATAACATTGTTTTTGTATTTGATACAAATTTTTTCTAACAAGTTAAGCAATATCATATACTCGGATTCTTCAGCCTTTGGGGGTATATAAACCACACAGCACGTAAATAAATACCGATTTTGCATATGAACTGTAGCACATACTATTTCAAAACTATGTGTGTCAATATTGATATAATTTAACAAGGGTACTCGCCGTAAATCGAATCGTGGTGTGGCCATCAAAAATACGCCTCCCTGTTTGCGCCCATCTGCGCGATCACACCGTAGCAACGAGTAACCTGGTAGTGATATTTCCGAGTCACAGATTGATTTATTACAACCAGTTTCTGTAATAGCGAACAGATCGGAACCAGCTGATTCTAGAAACGATAACCATTTTGACGTTTTCGTCCTGAGCCCCCTGACATTTTGATAAAATATGTCGAAACTTCTACTATGTACTGGGTGTCTGTGGTTGTTGTGCTGACACGGGGCGGCGAAACCAAACCCATTCACTAAACTCTACGTGTAAAGGCCAGGCTTCTGAATTACAAAGTTTATCAAAGTTGCCTTCTGTTATACCTATTTTGAATGAGGCATAATCTCTTTCTGTTCGAGGTCGAATCTTTTCTATTATTATATCCGAGTCACTTCCCAATACACTTTTAATATATTCCTTCAAATTCTCTTCCGTTGTACTCCTATCCAATCTCCAGACATGAAGAAATTTCTTTCGTTCTACGGCTTTCAGTATAGCAACGGATGTGTTGCCGCCTTTTTTTATCGGATGTGTTTTTTTCGTGGTTTTTACTTCTGTCCATTTATTATCGGCATTGTCTATAACCACTGTACTTCTAGCCATGGCCGCGTAGCTAATACTGGGCAGCGGATTTTGTGGCGTCGCGACCGTCGGGTGGGCACGCTCAGCCACAGCTTGCGGGGCCGACGGCTGCTGAAGCGGCGCGGCCTCAGCCGCGTCGACTTTGATCGTATGAGTTATTGGTCGATTACTATTGGTATTCTGTTGCACAATATTATTATTCTGGGTTTTAATAGCATTCATTTCTTTCTCTAAATACCTACACCTATTATTGGCTACACTCAATTCTTCTCTCAATTTGTTATTTTCCAGGGCTAAGACTGTAACCGAACTTTTAATTTCCTGTATAAGTTTAGATTCAAGAGCATTTAACCTAGCTGATATAACTCCTTTCACCTCATCCATAATACTCTCCATGTTATCCTTAGTAATTGAGGATGCAGAAATATTCACCTTAGTAAAGATATCTTCACAACTCGCATGAGGTTTTTCCATGAGCTTAGTTCCTATGTGGGCGGCACCACCACGAACTGGAGTCTCATCCGAAACTCGAACACGCTGCGTTACATTTGAACACGAATCACATTTAAAAGTGTTTTTCAAGGTAGGTAACTGCTCCCTAAATATTGCCGACGTGATATTCAAACAGGAATAGTGGTATCCTGATTTGCATCCCGTACATCTTAGTAGATCTCCAAGTCCAATATTGCTGTTGCAAGCAAAACAAATCATTTTGAATTGCGGCGGACCCGTGCGAGCGGGACGGCGCTAGCTTATTTGCTAGGAGTGAAAGAGCGAGACGCGCGGATCGCTTCACCCGCGATTATCGTTTATTTACAAATGAAAAAAGTCTCAAATATCAATAAATCCTCTAAATTAACACAGTTCTACACTTTCAATCTGTTTCCTGACACAAATAGTTCATTTTCAAAACGTTTTTAACACTATATTGTCCGAAATTATCAATATGAATTGCGGTGTACGCGTGCGAGCGGGACAGCGCTAGCTTATTTTGCTAGGAGTGAAAGAGCGAGGCGCGCGGCTCGCGTTACCCGCGCTTTATCGTTTATTTACAAATGAAAAGAGTCTCAATTATCAATAAATCCACTATATTAACACAGTTCTACACTTCTAATCTGTTCCATGACACAAAGTTAATTAAAAATAATAAAGTAAATAAGTGCAAAGCTGGCACAATATGACAAAAACTTTGCATTCCAACCGTACTTTACATTTATCGACATCGAAATTTCCATTCGATATGAACTCTAGTTGTCAAACTGATAATTTGAACGACTCAATCGTTGTTTGGACTTTTGATAAATACCCTCATTTTGTAATCCATTTAGATTGATACCTTCACAAACGTACGAGTTTGATGTCTCTATTCAGGGCAATTTACATGCAATATACGGACAAAACAAATAGTCCATTGAAATGTTACATTTTTTAGGCCTAACCTTGCGTTTTTTAGAGGACGCAATTTTATTTTTTTGATGTGTAGGGGGGGTCAGTGTAAAGCTAAAACCAAGTTTGTGGGGTCGCCACCCTTGTCCCCCGGCCGCCATCTTGAAAATAGGGGTCCAAGTGCTTTTCGCGATATATCTCTTAAACTATTCATCGGATAAAAGAAATTTGTTAACATGTTTTGTTGCAAATAAAATTCTCTACAACTTTGGTTCGTAACTTTTTGTCGTAGAACTATAAATAAAAAAGTTATAAGTGAAAATGTTCAGAAATTCGAGATTTTTTTTATATTTTTCGATGTAACTTTTTTTTTATCATTTTACGAAATAATTATATCAGACCATTTTTGTAGATCGTTTTTTAAGGAACAACTTTTATAAACGACATTTTTTAATTAAGTCAATAGCTAAGGTTTTACAGCGCTCCGAAGTGTGTACCTACTATTTTTCAGTACTCAACTATACACATATTATACGTCTGTACTAATAATGTGTCATCAGTTATTGTTTATTTTGTTATTATATTATTAATAGTTAATTATTGACTGTTTTCCACTCCATTACAGAATTTTACAATTATTGATTTTGAAAATAATTTTAAATCTGATGGCGGTTACCGAGAATACTGTAATAAAGATGATAATTCTCTTCACAAAAGCAAGACCTCCAAGGCAGTGACAAAAAGTACTTTTAATTTATCTTCACTTCCTCCAACACAAGACACAGCTTGCTTCCATACTTTCCGAGTCTACCATCAGGTCCAGTCGTGGCTTGGTAACAATAATGATCCTGAAGACTGGGGCTGAAAAAAATGTGGAAAATTATTGATGCCAGTGCAGAGCTCTAAACCTCCGGCACCCCCTGAGCTTCTAAAACTGATCTTTTGCAAATGCAAAGGAAACTGTTGAGCAATGTGTGGATGTCAAAAAGCAGGGTTGAAATGTTCTGCAGTGTGCTTCTATTGTTCTGGAGAGACTTGCAATAATGGAGCTTTCAGAATTAATTAATGAAAATGAGTTTGATGATGAACCGCCGACATTAACACCCCTTCCTTCTCCAGTTCTCCCACTAATATTTAATACAGAAAGCCGATCAGATGCTGAGCCGCAGCCTTGTCCATCGAAAATACTGAGGACGGAATAATTGAAACGTAGAAATTCACCGTGGATTATGCCTATTAGCTGGATATCACATAAAAACACGCGCCTCCAGACTCTACCTCGTGAGTGGTGGGGAAAAGAGTCAATAATTAACTATTAATAATATTGCTAAAAAATAATAAAAAAAAATTATAATAACAAAATAAACAATAACTGAAGACACATTATTAGTACAGACGTATAATATGTGTATAGTTAAGAGTACTGAAAAATAGTAGGTACTCACTTCGGAGCGCTGTAAAACCTTAGCTATTGATTTAATAAAAAAATGTTGTTTATAAAAGTTGTTCCTTAAAAAACGATCTACAAAAATGGTCTGATATAATTATTTCGTAAATTGATAAAAAAAAAGTTACATCGAAAAATATAAAAAAAATCTCGAATTTCTGAACATGTTCACTTATAACTTTTTTATTTATAGTTCTACGACAAAAAGTTACGAACCAAAGTTGTAGAGAATTTTATTTGCAACAAAACATGTTAACAAATTTCTTTTATCCGATGAATAGTTTAAGAGATATATCGCGAAAAGCACTTGGACCCCTATTTTCAAGATGGCGGCCGGGGGACAAGGGTGGCGACCCCACAAACTTGGTTTTAGCTTTACACTGACCCCCCCTACACATCAAAAAAATAAAATTGCGTCCTCTAAAAAACGCAACCCCAAATGTAACTTTTCAATGGACTAAAACAAGTAAAAAAATTATTAGGTACACGTTTAAATTTTACTGGATAATTTATTATTTTTATTAAAATAATCTTACTAAAATCAAGTTATTGTAAATATATGTCTCATAATGTATTTATTTACTAGTCACCCTAAATTAGTTTTCAATTTGTAATAAATATAATTATAATGATAATAATAATTACGAGTAAAGATAAAACATTTTAAATAAAAAAAAAAACTATTTTAAAAGCTTCTTCATACTAACACCAAAAGATCAGGTTCCACCGAGATTTGAACTCGGATCGCTGGATTCAGAGTCCAGAGTGCTAACCGTTACACCATGGAACCGATGAGTAAAGTGTTCAAATTAGCTATCAGTTAATTTTACTCTGATTTTAAAATAGTTATTTTTATATTTACTTAGCCCTGTAACACTTATTAAGCAAAAGTGAATCTTACGTCTTCTTAATTGAGGTATTTTTTAGAAATCTTCACAAAACAAAAACATTCAAATTGAAATAAGTAATCAAAGCATTCATCCAAACTGTCATTCAAATTGAAATAAGTAATCATAGACAGTCATCCAAACTGTTATTTTAAATTTAGAATGTAACGAAGACAATAATATTCTTGTTAATAATTTATTGTTTTTTTTAAGATTTCATCATTTTTATTTTTAATACTTACATAAAAAAATTACAATAAAATTATAAATAAAAAAAACAATATAATTATGAAATTTTATGATTGTAATAATCTGTGATACTACGTAGCAATATTTAGGTGTTATTTACTAATAAGTTTTACTGGGTATTACCAATAGATTATTATTTGATTGTACCTATTATTAAACAAGCAGTAATCTATCAAGTAATAATCATATAATATATATTATTGTCATAAATCATCTGTAAAGTATCTGTAGGGCAAAGTCCACAATGCGAGAAAAATATTAAATAATTTATTAATCGTTCCATATTGTGATCAAAGTAAGTTACTTACCGCCGAATACAGAAAACTATAATTAACTTTAAGATGTTCTTAAATGTCTATCTGTCGCTACTTTACACCTTAAAGTGACAGGGACAGCATGAGACTTAAAGGCGGCTTCATACTGATTGATGTTTCAGTATTCGGTCACTAGCTAGTTATCTGAGATAAGCTCAGGTGATTTTTTTTTAAATTTTATTTCGGGTTTACAAACAGTAGCATAATCTTATGACTAACAATTGTTTATACAGAAAAATGTACAAGTACATTTTTCTGTATAAACAATTATAAGTTTATTACACTACCAACATCGTAATCCACCTGTTACTAATAAAAAGTAACTACTACATGCGATAATCTATATCTATACTAATATTATAAAGCTGAAGAGTTTGTTTGTTTGTTTGAACGCGCTAATCTTAGGAAGTACTGATCCGATTTGAAAAATTCTTTCACTGTTAGATAGCCACTTATTGAGGAAGGCTATAGGCTACTTTAATTATTATTTTAACGCCATAATATTTTATGAAAAATTTTATACATTCTCCTTACTTTGAAAATCACAGAATACATCCATCTACCTATACTACTCTTTACTTTACGCGCGAGCGAAGCCGCGGGCAACAGCTAATTTAATAGATAAAAAGTGAACATAAATATAACATATATTTACTGGTTTCTTAAAATATCAACTAAACATTTTTTTAAATTAGTAGTGGTAAGGTTAGAAATATATAGAGAAACAAACTTATTGTTAAATAAATCAATAAGTTGGCATATAGGTGTTCGTAAACCTGCATTTATTAGTTCTAGAGTTTCGGCTAGTGCTAGAAATTTGTATGGATTTCTCAAATCATAGCTATATTCAGTAATCATAGGTAAAAGAGCACTCACGTCATTTAATTTTATTACCCAACTTGGGTTTGTTCACTATAAAAGTGACGTCATAACCGGATCATGGTGTATCCTGTTAGTTTAAATTTCGTAATCGTTGGCTCACTTTTGGTTGTAAAATAAATATTGTAAGCACTTTTTTATCAAAATTGTGCCAGTCTTTTGATATAAAGAGCTAACCAACATACACACACACACAACTTTCGCATTTAAAATTAGTATGTAATCAATTTCAAATTTATTTTAGAGCTACAGATTAGATTTTTTAGCTACATGTATTTCTCAAATGAGTTTTTCTGGGTCATTTCCATAAAACTTAAATATGCTCGGTAGTCATATTTGTTTTCAATGCAATTTCTTTAATAAAATCATTTTACACTTAGGTACAGTCAACAGCAAAAGTAGATGATCAAAATCAGAAATTCACTACAAATGAACGGAGTTCGCGTCAGAACTGTGTGGCGTCCGAGTGATTCAAAAGTATGTGATTGTAAATTATAACAAACATTTACCAATATTATAGTTGAATATAAGTATTCATGATCAGTTTCGACTTCAAAAGTTATAAGCTCAATTCACCATCTACTATTGCTGTTGACTGTACAAATGAGTTTATGTATTACTCAGGTTATTATCATTTTGAACACGTGGCATTTATACATACATAATTATGTATGTACATAGCTTTATGTACCCATTATACTATTATGTAGCTGTGTACACAGCTTTTTTAATGTCATG
This sequence comes from Plusia festucae, assembly GCA_950381575.1. Taxonomy (NCBI): domain Eukaryota; kingdom Metazoa; phylum Arthropoda; class Insecta; order Lepidoptera; family Noctuidae; genus Plusia; species Plusia festucae. Next base: position 13,264,728 of record OX494434.1, read on the forward strand.
AACAAATTAGTAGGTATGAACCGTGACGTCATCAATACGACACTTGTTTTTGATAAATAATTTTTGTTTGTTTATTAAATTCTTTGTTGCTCATGTTGAAATGTGACAGTTCTTATTTTTTTAAATAAATAACCAAGCAGTTTTGTTATGTTACAGAGAGCTATGGACATGTGTTTTAAATACTGTTTTTCTTATTCGGAATACACACATGGATTTATCAAATAGAAATACCCAATTAGGTACTTGGTTAAATAAATAGGAATATTTTGTAGGTTAAGAGGACCACATGTATTTTTTTATGTCAAACTAAATTCAATCTTATCACTTTGTAATAAGGCACAGTCAGTAGGTACTACTGATAAAACATATTACTAATACTTACTCATGTAATTAATAGTTTAATGAAAACAATTTTATAAGAAAGGTCTTGGGTATTCGTGACTTACTAATTGGGTCATTAATGTTACTGGATAATGAACTTAAAGACGAAATGTATAAGATCGGTTATCATAAAATTCTGTTGATATTGTTTATAATAATAATATAATACATTGTATCTTAACACTGTGTATAGTAGGTAGTATATGCCTTGTCGATAGTGGTACTTAATTTCGTCAGCATAGTCTCATCCTATTCGGTTCCATGGTGTAATGGTTAGCACTCTGGACTTTGAATCCAGCGATCCGAGTTCAAATCTCGGTGGAACCTAGTACTCTTTTTGCGTTTTAAATTTAATTGTAGGTCTACAAGAATGTAGTGAAAGGGAGATTTTATGGTATTTTTTTTTTCAATATTTTATTGCTTTTTTAATAAAATTATGTTCATAAATACTCTCGTTTCTGCATTTACCATTGATTACTCGATTAATCGGCACAGTAATTAATTATCAAATAATTTTTACGAACTATTATTGTTTTTATTGGCTTATCTACAGAGCATAACATTATTATGCTCTTTAGATAGATAAGCAAATAAAACACATAATTTAATTGAAATATTATATATTATTTTGTCGTATTTTTTACAAATAATAATTATATTAATGTTGTTATTGAAAGTATGCTACCTACTTGTACTAGTTTTGTTACATGTTAATTGAAGATGTTTTAGAGTTGGCGATAAACTGCCGCTAGATGGCAGCACTAACATGTTTCGAGTTGCCATGAGCGCAGGCTTTGACTGCTTCACCGGACTTTAAAACCGGGTAGTGTTATTAAAGGCATATGTTTTAGGTCATAAATTTAGAGAAAAGTCGAAAGAGATCCCCTCTCTTAACCCTACACCTGAAAGCACGTCAATTGCTTGGAATTTGTGAATAAGACCCCTGGGGTTCGTGAACTATAATCTACGTTACGCCACATATTTTGTTTGGACTTCCAAGTACCGAAGTATTTCGCCAAAAAAACGTAAAAGAGAGTTGTACCAAAACACGACAACTTAATGCCCATAATTCGTTTGAATATGTCCCCAGATTATTCGGGCGTCGATCACACCCAACTAACCCAGTCCCGCCCAGAGTCTCGGGGGCATCGTATTACTTTAATGAAAAAGCATCAAATGACATAATTGACGGTGTGACGGCGGGACGCGGGAATTGCCAGGTTTGAAGAAAAATTTGGATTTTATGCAGTATTTATGTATTTTTATATAAAAGTTTTCGTTTGTTGTTTTGTGCATTATAGATCAATTGCATGGAATGTAACATCGAAGATAGATTTTTTTGGTAATGGCTGATTATTTTATAGATGTGTAATTGTTTAAGTGAAACTGCAATAAATACGGCTTTTTTCATAATAAAAACATGCAAAAAGCGCTATTTGTAAACATATTAAACCTCAAAATGCAAAATGCATCCAACTTGCACATGTTAATAGTCTGCGTACAACTTCTAGTACAGGTAAATTGATTACATTTTTTCCTTCGCTTACTAACTGAATTACTTAAACTGGCAACACTACCGTGACAAGGCGTGACAGTGTCGAGCAGGTTGTCTCGCGGGACACACAATTTATTAATCAGAAATAATAATTCACTAGTAATGTGGCCTGCGCGTGAGTGCCGTGTGATAAACATCGCTCGTAATCGGAAGGGTTAACTTTAGGTAGGGTTGGCAAAACGGAAAAAGTTTTTTTTTTATGTTTTTAATACACTGCTTTTTTAACAAAGCTATTGATTTGTAGTTATTTCGGAAATTCTTAAAAATAGGTTAAAATTTACATACTTTTTCTGTTATGATATTGTGTAGTTTTATGGCGTTACAAGTAAAATACTTGTGTAACTAATGTTTGTAAGGGCTTAAGTACAAACATCTTTTAACACTCAAATGTTGACTTTGATACGTTATTATATAGGTTGCTAATAACCCTAAAGAGACTTATCATGATGCTTAACGGCGACTTCAGTATTCGGTTATAAGTCTTGTATGTATTGATGGTTTTTTGCTTTAAAGTACATAATAAGTAATAGAGTTAACTATCGACATTCAGATACAAGTCAGTTTACACTATTATTTACATAGTTCGCTGTTAGCTAAAGGACATATTTTCTTATTTTCAAACCTTGAATACTGCTGTTAGCCTGAGCGCAGGCTTTAACTGCTTCACCGAATTTTTTGAAGAACACTGAACAGAGATCAACAGAGCATTTTGTTAACACTGAGCGATGAGGTTAATATTTAGTGTTTAACTTTAAAATGGGTCTATAACGAGATGAAGTGACAACCCTAATTTACAGGTGGATTGCACATAAAAATGTATGTTAACTGTAATCAACGAATAAACCGTCAATTGAACTTCTGTAATGAATAAATTATAAAAATCAGTAATGTCTAAGTTACAGTGGCTTTAATTATAGTAGTTAAGGTTGTGGAGGTGAACTGGTAGCGAATAATTTTTGTTCTGTTTGTGTTTCAATAAAAATGTAGTGGTCGCGTTTAAAACTCTTCCAGGTTAACAATAATATAGAAAATATTTATTTTATGAACATCTTGAAAGTATTTATTGTAATATCTAAGACCTTTCAATAAATCAAGATAAATTGCATATCTCATTTTTTATCCTGCTCCTTTTCTCCGAAAACTAACTAGGGTCAACTTGATCTAAGTTTAAACTTTACCTAACCAGTGACAGTGAAACCAACCACACATAGATTTTTAATCCACATGCCCACACTCCCAAGGCGATGGAAGCGAAAGAGTTATTTTTTTTAATTAAAGTAATCAGTTAATTCGATAGGGCGCGGCCAGACTTCACGTGAATGCTTAAACAAATGGTAATTAGCAAAGGTTTACCGTATCGCATTGTATCAAGGCTTTTACCGTGAAGGGTAAATTGGAGGCTCCACCCATTTTTGATTTTGGAATAATGAGGGATTGGTTTCGTTGGAAGTAAGTCGTTGATAATGACCTGAATATCAATAGGGCTCATTCATGGTAAGTATAAAGGGTGTTACAAAACTGCCCGTAAAGCCGAATATTCATTTATGAATAAAAAATAGAAAACCTATTAAAGTAGACAATTATTAGTTAAAATAGGTACGTAGGCCTTTCTGTTAAATAATCTGGTTCCCTTGACATGCCAGCTTACTAGGGTTGTCAAAATGTTTTTTGGCTTTGATAATTAATTATATTTCTTACGGGGTATTTTGTAACACGTTGTATATCAGCAAATATCCACAATTTCTATCTTTCTTGTCCATCCAAAGGTCGTGTGGAAAATATCGTTATTAGCGATAATACTGCCATCGTACCCTTTCCCTGCTACGTAATATATCAATGCTGTATCTTTAAATGTGTATAATGAAGAATATTTTATTCTACCCATTTATACAATATTATTACTATAATTCTCCAAAATTGAATTCAACAGCATAAAAACCACAAAAACTTGACTAGATAATCACCACATTAATATTTCGAGTCGTTTTCTAGAATGTCAAAAGATCAGGTTCCACCGAGATTTGAACTCGGATCGCTGGATTCAGAGTCCAGAGTGCTAACCGTTACACCATGGAACCGATGAGAGAAATCCTGAATTTTGGCACGTCATTCCAACCGCTTTCACCTAATGCTAATTTTATTTCGACGGTGACCTCGATAATCGGTAAAAGAATGTCTGTTGAGATTATTTAAGTATGTGTATACGAAAACTATGCCAGTGACCAAGATATGTGTAACTAACTAACTAGTTATTTCTGTTAGTGTTTGGAATTTTTAAACGGCCCTGTTCAATAAATTTTGCTCAAACATTTTGTCCAAAAATAACCTTTTAAATTTAAAATTTACACAAAAAAATACGACAAGAGCGTTTTATAACCGTGTTCTGCGAATAAGCTAAGTTATAACGAAAAAGACATATTAGAAAAACATACATATTAAATAATTTCGTAGTAATTCCAGACCTTGATCCCAATTAGCTCCCTTATCGGAGTTTCTGAAATATACCCTACTTATAAATCCGGTACGATTAAGTATACCGGGTGCTATACCGCTCTTTCGTTAAATATATTGTCATGAATGTAAGCTTGAGAATTAGAAAAAAATACTCAGAATTATTAATATAATGCACTTGACTGACGTTTAACAAAATATATGTTTCATCTGCCCTTTAAATACAAAGCGGGTCTTCAATTTTCTTCTAACGAAAAATGATAAAAGTGCTCTTGGCTAATTAGAATTACTGTTAGCCGTACGGTTTGACAGATAATAAAGGCTAAGACGTACTTGCTGCGGTTGGTCCGTGGATGGGTTTCCATTCGTAAACATGCCGAGACCACACCGTGCCTCGGAAAGCACGATATACCGTTGGTCCCAACTACGATACGGTTTTTTGACACAGTCTCTATTACAACTCTGACAACCAGTCTTGTACCCAGTAAATGGGTTGTGGAGGTCAGATAGGCAGTCGCTACATGTAAAATACAGTATTCAGTTAAATATGGCTTACCAGATATAGCTGAATACTGTAGCTATTCATTATGCACCTACAACAATGCCTACCCCAACATAGCTTGGGAAATTATGACGAATATAAAACGACATTATTTTCCCAATTCATTTCTCGCTGTAATCTCTTGTTGTGATATTTAACTTGAATTTTTGAGTTTCACTAATTGTAGATACTTATCTTTATAAACGCTAAAAATACATCTGGGGATTTTCATTAAGAATACTTAAATTATTTTATATCTTGTTACTAATAAATATGATTATCATTGTATTTTTAATAAATCAATAAATAAATAAATTTTGTCTCTTTATTAATGTGTTATGTTTTTGCCATTCTCATATTTATATTATCTTTGATTAAATAAAAGTTTATTACACTAGATATAATTTTGCGATAAATAAAAATAACATATGATGCATTGATTAGCTATAAAGCTTATAAAGGTTACTATCAAAAGTAATCCATCTCAAATGTCATCACTAGTTTCCTCATTAAGACACATACAAAGCGAAAAATGGTAACACGAAAACAAAACAAAGTCCATTTAACCCTAAAAAGCTCGAAAACTCCAAAAAACCTATGTCAAATATAAAGTAACATGGAAGTGGCGAATAGTCCCGGAGCATTTATCCCTCATTGTAACTCTATAACATATTTATTGGCGGGTAACATTCGAAAATGGAATAGCTCCTTCGAGTAACCGTTGGCTGTAACGGGCGCGCGTCGTCCGCCATTTTACATTTTTATTTTGTCAATAGTTAATGTGATGTGATCGAGACGTAGATGGACAGAATAACATTAAATATATTTTTGGATGTGGTTTGTTAAAGAATATTACTTCGATTTTTATATTCACTTTGGCAAAAAAACTCTTCTTTCTGTATGATAAGAGTTCCGTGCTCTTTTATTTAGATAATTATGGCCGTTAAAGATTAGAATTCCAATTTAAAATGAGGTTTAAAAATGACTATTGAAAAGTTAATGTTGGTTTTTTAACTTATGCCTCCTAAAATCATAATTAAATAGTAATGACACACTCATTAATCAAACAATCAACATAATATTAAAAAATGTAGTATTACTTGTATTTATAAAAAAATATGAAGACAAAAATATCTTCAGAATTATCCCTTATCCTGAATCTCGTGTAATACAACTGCGACGTCCACGGGCTTAAATAACGGAGTCGCTTAGCGACCGCTATAAAATATTGTATTTTTTTACCAATATTCCAACAGGGACTACATCTACAAACTGGTTAGGCGAGGAGCTAGGCTGTAAGAGATTTTAAGTTTATATTTATTATTTTTGGGCAATTTATAAATACTACTGCACTACTGGTACTGTATATTTAACACGTAATTATTGTCTCGTAATTTTTAATTATAAAATTATGCAACTTGCTTAAGTATCTCTTTATCAGTTCGTATACGCTGCATTGTAGAACTATATCTGGCGTACTTTCAGTTTTATCTAGGTACTTCTAGACTTTAAACCTGATTCGCGATTCCAATTTATTTACATATACAATGATATCCCTACGCCAATACGCGTCTGTTTAGTTGCGCATCAAAACTACCCGCAAATTTTAGGACATAATAATATTATAATTTATCGGCAGGGCAGCTTGTGGCGAGCTGTTTGTGAGTAGCGACACAATGGACCTGAGTACTCCAGTGAGTCACTCTTAAGGGGGGAGCCAACTCTTTCTTGCCTTAACTGGCTGGCTAGATAGGGGTCGCTAGAACTTTAAGCACCATCCCTCATTAGAGTAAAGGGATCTGTGTCCACGTAAGCTTTTAAAAGGTATTTTAAATTTTTGAAGTTATAAATTATAATTTCACCAAACACATTCGCGTCTCCTTGACTATTCCGAGTAAGGTGGCAATATGAAATATGAAAACGTCGACCATCGCAACCGGAGGCATGGCGTTCATATATTGATTGACGTATCTGAATATTTGATAGTAACCCATTTCTCCTCACTGGACGCCTATCTGGCTAAAAGTGAATAAGTAGATCCAATGGACAAATACAAGTGCGTTTGGTTATTTCAAACTAAACTATCCCTTAAGATGTTCTCTACGTTTTGTTAGCCCCTTGAGACGTGTAGGCGTAATGATACATACATATTTTATGTGGTTTAGTTTTGTTTATTTGTTTTTGAAGCATTGCTACAGATCTACTAATGTGGTAATAGTTCTATATAGTTTGTGTGACGGAATCTAAGAATTCGGAAGTATGTGAATAAAATAATATCAACCGAATACTTAATACAACTTAAGGGTGACTTAGCCCTTAAGTTTAGTACCGCTTATGAAAGAACGTGTTATAACTGTGTTCTGTTTAATAGGTTATCATCATTTTACTAACCTTTTTTCAATTAATGAAGGACCGTGTTATGCTTATTTTTCTTACATTCATCTCTATTACTCGTGATTTCAGTATTCAAGTCTTTCCCTGACTCTTCTTCTCCACTTATCATGATTCACATAATCCATCCATCTCTTCTTTGGTCTTCACATGGCTACGGTTGCTTCTCAATTATACCGATCTGTAGGCTTATTGGGAATAGCGGTTGTCAACAAAAGCAATAATTGCTTACCAAAAAAACTGCATACTACAACGCAGTCGGTCACCGATGTTAGCCGATAATTAATTTGTTTTTACCGCTATTTTTATACAGTGAAAATCTCTTGGGTTGTTTCAACTAGAGATAGCCAATAACTTCTTTGTTTCAGAGTCTCAAATTATCGCAAAATGGTCAAATAACTCTGCATCACGTCAAAATGCAAATGACAGTATTTACTTAAACAAATGTCACGTTTTTTGTAATTTTGTTCTAATTACCATTCGGTTAGTAACAATTTTACCATTCAAACAATCAGTCACACGTATTGTCACGTTTTAACAACATTAAAATTTATTCAAGTGTTTCATTTGACGTCCATTACTTGTTTTGTTTGCTGAATAATTATTAAATTGTTTTGTCAAATGTCAATGTATTGTGTTGACTTCCGATTTCAACGTCATAGAACAATTTTAATTGTTCTTAAGTAAATTAAGTAGCTTACGTGGTAATGTATAAATCATATGAATAAACAGTTCTTATTATTTTTTTGTATGTTCTACTGTATGGCATATTATACGCCTTCATATTTGGTTTATGAATAGAAATGAAAAAATATTTATATCAATCAATAACAACTTTCTAAACAAGATCCCATTTTATGAAAGGCTGAAATTTGATAAGTTGAGTATGTATACTTGTATGAAGTACATACAAGTATACATACTCAACTTATCAAATTAGTAGGTACTTAGTTACTATTTATTTTTCTGTCAACAAACCCTAAAAAATTCTCTACTTAGGAATCCGTAATTTTCACGTCACAAAAAAGGGTATTTTTCAAACAAATCAGTCAACGGCTTGACATTTTGTAACGGTTGTCGCCCTGACAAGTATTTACGACAGAGCGGGAAAAAAAGTTAGCAAACTACCCACTTTTCATTTCAAACGTAATCTAAACGGCGAACGACAAATGAGTTTTGGACCTGACTGCTTTCCCACCTCCTTTTGTCCTGTTCATATTTTTTTCTGTAGCTTCATTTCTTTTTAAATTATTTTCGCTTTATTTGAAAATGGAATGCAGTTGACTTTTGCTTTGTTAACAAAATAAAAACGTTATTTTATTGTGTGTTAAAAATTTATCGTTATTTAAATTATGGCCTATTGCATTTTAAACAGTTAAAAAAATAACATTATTTAATTTACTTATAAAAAATGATGTAGCACAAGTAGGTAATTGTTGCACGTTCAAATTACAAGTGTTTAATGTATGATAAATCATTTTCAACGAATACCATGAAATACTCTTAACATTTTTTTACTAATATTCCCAAACTGATTTATCTTTTAAACACTGATCTAACTAGAGCTTATATAAAGATTATATAAAAATACTCAAAAAGACAACAAAAAAATATGTCTCCTTAAATGCCTTGAGAATCGAACACCCACTGTACACCCCTTTCTTCTACCAAACTCCAGTTAAAGACAACCGCCAGAACGATTTGTCCGCCGTCTGAAGCACGATATTGCGCGACAAGACTGATGATGCACTGGTGCCGCCCTTTTAATAAAATATTTACTTAGTGTAGGGATGAGGTAGAGTTTATCGACTTTGGATATCGATACGTGACTTTTTAAGTTTATGGTTAGAATAGAGGATACAGTTGGCCTTCATTTAGAGGAGATAAATTACCACTTAGTAGTTTTTTGTAAGTTTCACAATATTCTCAACAATTGCATTATACAATTTATATTGTTTATCAGTAATTTAATGTATTTAAATAATGTTTTCGTAAATAAAAGCGTAATTATACCTACAGGCTAACTTATTGATTTAAGAAAGTCCCAAAGTCCTATAAATTTTATCTACCCTCTATAGAAGCGGTTTATTTTTAGATTAATCTTATCGATAGATTTTACCCAAACATAAGAAGACTCCTTTTTTAATACCTATCTTTATTCCCATTTCATGTAGTTCAAACTCATAATTATCTATACTTATAATAAATCTGTAGAAGTGAAAATTCTGTACATTGAAAATATAAAAAAAATTAATGGCGGGGTGTGTTACTAGACCGACACCGAACCCAAAAATGTGATTAAAAAAATTTTTGTCTGTCTGTCTGTCTGTCTGTCTGTCTGTCTGTCTGTCTGTCTGTTTGTTCAGGCATCACGCAAAAACTACCGGTTCGATTTCGATGAAACTTGGTATAATTGTTCTTTAATATCCTGGGCACCACACTGGGTAGTTTTTATCCCGGAAAAGTATATACAATAAAAAACAAACTTAATTTTGCGGTTCGATCCCTAGACCCGAATACTGTACCAACCGCAAATAATAAGTTTGTCGTAGTTTACGTCACCCGCAGTGGAGTTCACTAAGGGGCGCTGCACACGGCTAAGATACTATAATTATTTATCTATACTATATATAATTATATAATATTATAAAGCTGAAGAGTTTGTTTGTTTGAACGCGCTAATCTCAGGAAGTACTGATCCGATTTGAAAAATTCTTCACTTTCACTGTTAGATAGCCCACTTATTGAGGAAGGCTATAGGCTACTTTTCTTTTGGAAATCTATCCCCTATGGGGGTGAAATAGGGGTTGAAAGTTTGTATGGGAAGTTCGGTATTTTCAATGATAGACACATGAAATTTTGTATACGGGTTTCTGGATAGAAATAAATAAAGACGTATTTCAGCGATTTTAAAAATCATCCCCCTAAGAGGGTGAAAAAGGGGTTGGAAGTATGTAGGCATATGAATTGTGTCGTTTTCAAATATAGACACATTCAATTTCATACAAGGGTTATTAGTTAGAAATAAATAAGATGTATTTCCGAGATTTTAGAAATCTACCCTCTAAGGGGGTGAAATAAGGGCTAAAATAGTTGGTATGTGAAGTTCAGTAGTCTCAAAGATAGACAGATGAAAAGATAAATAGATAAGATAATGACCATCTAAGACATATCTATAATGACGACTCCCGTGGTCGAGTGGCGTTCACTCCGGTTTTTAAGGTGTCGCCAGCTCTAAGGTTCCAGGTTCAATCCCCGGACGGGTCCATGTAGAAAATCACTTTAATACATTGTCTTGAGTCTGGGTGTTTATGGTACCTTTTTTGTCTCCGATTCCATAACACAAATGCTTTTGCTACTTACTTTACTTTTATTATTATTTTAACGCCATAATATTAGATGAAAAATTTTATACATTCTCCTTACTTTGAAAATCACAGAATACATCTACCTTTAATACTACTCTTTACTTTACGCGCGAGCGAAGCCGCGGGCAACAGCTAGTTTAAAAATATATACCTTAACATTTTCAAATTTAAAGTTGTATTTTTTATTTGTCCCATCCCTAACAAAACGGATTACACTGAGACAATGATCTCGATATCAGTACAGAACAGCTTTTGTACTGAAGACAAACTTTTTCTATTTCACAGCGAACACTTTTTCGATTTAATAGTTTCGAGTTCACTTTTATATTTTCTTTGAAAATTGTATTTCGTTTTCTAAGCGTATGAGGCTAGGTAAATGTATGTTTGTGATTAGATGTTTTATTTATCTACTAGATATGTATACAAATTCTTTTCTATCATAAATATGATGCAGTCACTGACAGTCAGCAACAAAATAAATATTGATGAGAGCAATAAGATTTCCAAAATACCAGAACGCGATAAAATATTGTAGCTACTAGAAAAAAAGGACTATCTATGAATTAATGCTATACTATCTATGAAAGCCAACTTCTAGTATGTTATAAAATATGTTCATAAATTTTTTTGCTGACTGTTCATGTAGGTACATAGTATGTACATATATAGGAGCACTATTACCTACTACCGAACTATAATTAACTAAATCTATCACAAAAATTGATAAAGTTCATTTTCTATTGAATTCTAAATAAAACCTTTCTATATTCATCTTCAAATATAATTCATGACAGCTCACTGAATTAAACTTTCAAGTATTGCCTTGTTTCAAGAAAGTATAGGAAATCAGCTCGCCTCGGAGAGAATTAAAGAAAAAACTAAATGTATTAGAAGTCTTTTTAGATTAACATCATTATTATCATGACCACCTTTTACGGTTTATTTAGATAACTGAAAATTTGTATCAACGGAAAGTACCCACACTAATTTGATCAAAGTTGTCATTATAACCTAGACATTTTCAGCCGAGATTGCTAAGTCTTACGTCCTAAAACAAGAATCTCAAGAAACTAAAACCAATCACTTGAAATCGAATTCTAATATAAGACGAAAAACCACAACTACCCCTTTCTTCCTCCCCTATACATTTCAATACCAAAGAGTAATACGTTAGCTGACGCCATGACGTCATCTCTTGGGAAATTCATACATCAATGGTCGTGACGTCACTCCTGAGATGAGCAACATCGAAGGAAATCTTAATCCAATAGCAAGCGACAGCAGAATGATTTATATAGGGAAACGATAGCGTGATGGGGCCGCTAAAGTGGCGCTGAGAGGTGAATATCTGATGTTTGCAGAGTGATTTAGAATCTATATAGCTGAATACTGGATGCTGGAACATTAATGAGTTTTGAGTCACTATAAGTATTTGTAACGTAGCGAACTTGCGACACACAGACCTTTTAAATTATCTTTAAGTTAGGTGGCACACCTAAAATTTAAAGGTTTAGGTCCAGCTGTGAAAAAAAAATTACTGATTGCAGGTATTTGTTACTGAAAGTTACAGTGGTATGCAGTTTTACCCCCTCTTATAACTAAAAACCGTGCCAAAAATAAAGATTGTAGGTTTGCCTGATTTTATCAAAATGTTAGCAATAAGTATCGTTATAAATATAAGTTAATAAGACGAATTTGGTAGTGTATTTTTTTCCGATTTCAGGGAGCTTTTCTCGATTTGAGGACGCTGCTTGTACTATTTGAAATAAAAGTATACTCTATATTTCATTTATCTTGAAGAAAATAACATGAACATTAATCCGATTCCAGTGTGATTTGCTGGTTGGGACATTTTAGCGGCCCCAGTCAATCAGCAATATACTCAGCGCTCACACACCTGGGCGCAATCACATTAGCTCTCCTACACACACGATTTTTCATATACCAACTTTTATAATCAGCTTTTTTCGAAACGTAATTGAATTATGTAAAAAAATTCAAGGATTTTTTTAGGTCTTTATTTAAAATTACATGGAAGTAGCCGTAGCCATAAAGGTATCACACAGAACGGAATTTTCATCAGAAACCAAGCTGCCATTTACCGCAAAACGTTTTTTATTTAATTTGGAAAAAAAAGATGAAGAAAAAGGATGTTAGTATTTTTTTATAATATCGGCCTATAAACTTCCCACTGCTGGGAACTGGCCTCTTCCCATATAGAGAAGGAATGAGCATTGGTCACCACGCTTGCTCTTTACGGGTTGGCGATTTCAGATTCCAATTTTCGGAATCCAGGTTTCCTTTTGATGTTTTCCTTCAACTGTCAATGCTGTCTTAGAATGATTTAGAAAGTAAGTACACATATTGAATAAGTCACATTGGTACTTGCCCGGGTTCGAACCTGCAAGCATGTGCCTGCGAATCCCATCTTTGAACCGCTAGGCCACCACGACATTCAATTAATTTTTTTTATGTTGTATAAGTCAATAAAACAAATAACAATTTCCAAATACGAACTACCGGATAGAGCAGGCCCACACATGGTGCTGTCCGCATTGGTCAAAAGTAATTAACGGGTATAGACTATGGAGTACCTACAATGCGTATTCGAAATTCAAATAGGGGCATAGCATTGGATTTGGGGCGTGCATACCAGTGCGACGCGACGCGCTGCTATATTATGGCCGTGATTTATAGCATCGAATTCTCGTCGGTAATTAGTGCGTGCCTTCAACGAGGCTCGGGGGCGGGTGCCACCAGTTTAATCTGAGTTTAAGTTGACTGTAGCTATGGATATTTTTAGTTTTGGAATAATATTAAGAAAATAATTCTTCTCTATGTTTACCGCTGCGGTCACTATTTTTTTATTAAAAAATGTAGTCTATGTTACTCAGCCTATGCTGTGCAGCAAATTGTATTTTTTGAAATCGATCTAGATAGTAGTTTTTGAGTTTATTCGTTACAAACAAAAATATAACAACCTCCTGTTTTTATAAGTAGATACAGTTAAGCACTTTCAAGTATAATGTCTAAACACATAGAGAAGCTTGAATTTATGTAGATACTGTGTAGAAACCTATAAATATAGGTAATACAAATACAGTCTATAAATCTTTGCATCTTCGACGATTTCTAAATGTACGGGGTGAGCAAGCACGGTTCGTGTGAACTTGCTTAGATCATCTAATTAAATTAATAGAATTTACCTACATCTACACCAACTGTTATCACACTACGTAAAGCTCATACACAAAGACAACAGTTTGACCTATGGTTAGGTAGAGGTAGGTATTGTCAGGGAAAGGTTTCGATATGCTCACAAATTACACATTTACTTATGTTAAACCATACATAAAATATAGCGAAGTTAAGTCAACTTATAATAAAATTAAATTAAATTAACCCTCAAGTATAACTGAAAACTAAATTTAACTGGCCTCGGTGGAATCGGGCCCACCACCGCGGATTACCGGAGATTGAGTATAATCGGACGCCCGGGAGCGTGCCATTAATAACGGTACTCCGTTAATTGAACCCGTTGCCGCCTATATTTCAAATATAGAACTCTATAAAATATAGCTTTGCTAACGATTGAGATTAATCGTGGATTACTTGAATGGTGGCATTCGTCCGTAATCGTTTATTAGATAGTTATTGGATATTTGATTGATGCACTTGATTTAGTTTATTATGTCTAGGTATTATTATATTTTTATTTAATTTTATATGAGGTTAGTGGGGATCAGAAGTGCATGGGTCCGGTTTTGAAACAGCTAAAGCTTAAATTGAATGTATTTTGTTGACAAGAGAAGAGATAGGGGATACGTAGACTCGTGTGATTTTTAATTATTAAGTGTTTCAGCGTTATGATTGTGGTCCTGTTTGATTCACTTGAATCGCATATCTTACATACATCTTGGTCCAATAGCCCGCTGCACTTCTGGTGACAAACTAACTTAAAAAAAAAGAAGTTCATCTGTTCTGAATTTTCATTTTGTCGTCATTCTAAATTTTAAAATTAATTTACTTTAGTTATCATATTGCCAGCAACTAAAATATTTTCAAAATACGAATCCTCATTCTAAATTCAAATAAACCGCCATTGTAACGGCTGCGTTCAGTACATTTCCCGCGTTCCTCCCTACGGGTTATTTATGAACAGTCACTGAGCTATGTAATAATCTGAGGCGGGATTTAATTTGTCGGACTGATTTCACACTAGAGTGCGAAAGAGACGGACATATTCACTCAGCTATGGGTTAGAGGAGTGCGGTGAATCGGACTCTCGAATCGTTAGCGGTTTCACTAGACAGACCGTAATGGAAAATCGGATGTGAATTTATTTTCCGGGATCTTTTTCGTGTCCTGGAGTAAATAAAGGGATTTGTGTGTTAGACCATTAGATTTACTCTTTTTTGGTTGCCATGCGAAAGATTTGTATGTTGTTAATTGTTCTGTTTCAGTATTTCGTAGTCGACTGTTTCTTGTTTCAAATTAAGTACCTATATATTATGTTTTACTTATGAGTTTGAGGTATAACTCCCAAATTCTTTGAGACTCAGTAGGATTTTAGCGATTTTCAGCTTGGTCGAATACCTACTACCTAAGTATATACTTAATGTATTTTGTTTCAGTTTTCCCTCTGCCTCGAATAATAATTCACCATTCTCATTCTCTTGGTAAAGCAATCGGGATCATCACGTTAGGTACCTTTAAAAACTTAAAATCCTTTTTTATGTTTGGAATACTTAACTGTCAAATGATCATGTGATTTAACTTATGGTAGTTGAGGTTTGGGTGTTCAAGATCTCCAACATCAGTGTTATTAACTGCCTTAGGTATACCAAGCGATAGGATTCGATTCCGAAAATTTCACGATAAATGCTGTCTTTGTAATTTGTAACGTTACGGCGATATGTAATCCGAATTATCGTTTTTATAGCAATAATTAATATTTAAGATTGCAACGGCCTTACTCACGGTTTAGGTACTATTGGAGAAGACCGACTCGCTTCAATAATAATAATATAATGCAATTCAATTAGTCTCACAATTTTTGTATTTTTTATTTTCGCGTTCAAATTTCATCGCAATAATAATAATAATAATATTTTGATGAAAAATGGACATACAATTTAAAAAAACGCAAATCGCCAAATATATTGTAAATCGTATAGGTATGTAGTACAGTTTGTTGGTGAGTAGCGCTCTCTTAAATATAAAAATTGTGTACCCATTTTCTATTTAGTTAAACACTATACAGTTTTGTTGCTTACCTACTACAATTTGCTTTTGAATCTACAACATTTTCTTATATATTTGAACTTTTATATTAATGTTTAAAACCTTAACATCATCATGTAAAACAATTCCTTCAACTTAAACTAAATACAATCCACTTAATCATTCCAAAACGTCTTCAAGTATATCTAGTTTCATTAGCAGCCTTAATTGTCCCATTCACCTGTAACCTGAAAATCACAACCAGTTTACATAGACCCCTCAAATTCTATATTGTTCTATCTTTAAAGTTACGGTTTGAATACATTTATTTCTAAGGATTACAAATCACTTGTACAGAAATAAACACTAAACATAATTATGATTTAAACACTTTTGCTGTCCAGATATACAAAGTTATACAAATTGAACTTGTTATAGGTTTTCTAGCGAAAAACATGACTATATATCAATATATCTATCTATCAATCTATCTACTAAAATTATAAAGCTGAAGAGTTTGTTTGTTTGAACGCGCTAATCTCAGGAACTACTGGTCTGATTTGAAAAATTCTTTCACTGTTCGATAGCTCACTTATTAAGGAAGGCTATAGGCTATATTTAAATAAACGACGCCCACGCGGGCGGAGCCACAAGCAAAAGCTAGTCAGTTCTTAAAACGATTCATGACGAGAAATTCGTTTCGTTTTTCAATACAAATCGTTAGAGGGTTAGTATTCGTTTCTAAAACTGTAAAAAAAACTACCTCGTATATGCTAAAGTGAGGTAGATAGAGGGGTCATTATAAACTGGTTTAGCATCCAGTGGTGCAGAGTAATTAATCATACTAAATACCCCATGACAAGTATGACAATGAGATTATAATATACAGTATTTGCTTTAATGTTCGCATAAGTGTTTGTACAAGATGCTCTGTATTGTACGTTAAGTATGTTGCTATATATACTTATTTCTTTGCAGACTTCTTAGGCCCAGTTTTTTGATCCCTGGTTAACTCAACCAATGAGTAAATACTAACTAATGGTTTAAAATTTCGGTGAAACGCGTTTTGTATGTCTATCAAAGGGTCAAATAAGTCGAAGAGCTAATTATTTAACCATTTCAGAATTTTCAGAAATTTAAGAATTGATGAAATGTTCTACCGAAGTTCGGGATCAAGGGCCTCAGTGGGATCTTATTTTCATATAGCTTTAAATATATTAATTGGTCAGGTTTAGGGCACTTGAGACAAATTTCTATACTTAAATAATTATTATTTTACAGTTAGATTTTTTATTCTAATCTTTTTTCCAGGCTATGTTGGGGTCGACTTCCACATTCACCGATATTGTATAATAAATCTGTTACACTGGTGTATGTTTTCAGCTAAGCAGCTTGTAGCTTGCTAATATCTTCTAAATCCTACTCTGCATATAATGAGATCTGCGGTTTTAATAAATAATAACCATATTATGAAACAATCACATAATTATTACATCAATAAATCTACATTAAAAAGTTTCCTAGTACAATTATACTGGCCACCAATTATTTGCAACTACAAATACATGCAGAACCGCAAAAAAATAAATACAATTAGAAATTGGAACACCCCATTAGCACACTTGTTTCTCCACTCGTTAGGCCAACACCATTTGTTTGCCGCAACGCGACCTAATCCCGGATTGTTCCCGGATAATCCCGGAATAAACCGGGATCACGAATCATGACACTATTGTTGTAAGTGTGAAACCGACACAAATAGGCCTACGGCTTACGCGGCCCCTGTTGTAAACGATGACGTTTTATATTAAGCTGATTTGAACTTTAAGTGGCTCGAATAAGGTAGGTTTTTGATACTGTGCCAGAAGATTGCGGTGATGGTGCAATATTGAGTTATTTTTTTCAACATCTTGTTATTTATTGGAGTGAATTTGCGACTCTAACTATTCATAAATAAAGCTGATGTTCAAATACCCAATGGTTAAATTTGATATCGTTTTGATATAGTTCTTTTCAGTGGTATTTATTTTGTAAAAGCGCATTGTGCGTAGTTTATACCTAACAAGATTATTATTTTGTATGCTCCATTGGTTGGTCGGTTGGTTCAAATATTGGCAGTGTTTGCCAAATAAATCGTCAAGTTCTCACCTAATTAGGTATTTGTTCCAGGGGCCCCGTTCACTTAATATTTGCAACTGAATAGTACGTAGGTAATTTATCGAATTGAGTATAATAAATATTAAGGGAAATAACTGAAAACTCTATAATGATTAAATGTAGAGCCATTCCAAGTTGTAAAAAAAAACCAGTGATTCTTTTTTATAAACTCTCTATAAATAAGTAATTATTTATTGATTGTTTCAATACAATATACAATATTATGCCACACTCATGGAGGCCACGTTTCTAATAATCTAAAAAACTAATTTAAATTATTATTTTTTTTGATGCTTGTTAGCCTATATTTTGTAATCCTTATTACTTAATATTGGTTAGCAAGTTTTCTTTTCATAGATAGTTTTATTTATCTTATAAGTTTTTAGTTTAGTTTAGGATAATTAATATAGTTTAGTATTAGGTGTGTATAATATAAAAAATATGTAAGTATATTTAAACTATTAAAACTATTTCTGGTTATTAGGCATCCGTACTTTTTTAATACTTATCATTTAAAATATAATAAAGTAGCCAGACAAGTTGACAACCACCAATCTTGGAGTTGCCAGTATACTAGTAAGTTCTCCTGAAAAATTCAGTTCTAAAGCTTTTAAACGAGAATACTAGTAATGCGCACATTGCTATTAATATTAAAAAAAAAAAAAAAAAATTAATGTTCCTCTAGTTGATCTACAGTTACATTCAACATTTCGTTCACAATTTGAACACGCTGTATAAAAGTCCACTGATCAAATACCCAATACAAAACCATTAAGAGCCATCCACTTCAATACATAAAATTTCAAGTAAATCGAACGCAATTCGAATAATGTTCGGTTGGAAATAAAAATAAATTTACATCGAATAGGAATGGTCGTGTCTTGATCGTGTCGTGTCGAGCGAGCCCACGGGTGTCGTCAAATGTCGTATTGACGATAATTATCGAACGGTTAGTGTTTTGATGTTTCGAAGACTTTTATATGTCACGATACGGGGCTATGCACCTAATTGTAAGGTAAGAATCCGCGTGATGAAAAATCTTTAGCTACTACTGTACTACAAAGAAACAAAACATTTCATAAAATATAAAAACAGTAGAATTTTATTAATATTATCGACGACAAATCAAGCACATATTGGAGCTCAAGGAGTACACCAATTCTCAACAACCTAAATTTTAATCCTTTTATAATACGTCGGCCTATAAATGTCGCACTACTGGACCTCTTCCCATATAGAAAAGGAATAAGCATTGATTACCACGCTTGCTCATTGCGGATTGGCGATTTCAGCTTCCAATTTTTGGAATCCAGATTTCCTTAGCAATTTTCTTTCATCGTTCATCAATAATTGTGTATTAGAATAATTAAGAAAGTACATAAAAAATTTAAAATCTCACATTGGTTATCTCCTATGTTCGAACCTGCAACCATGTGCATACGAATACGTTCAATGAACCGCTAGGCCACAACGACATTTTTTAATCCATATAAATCTATATATATAAAACTCTTCCGTTACTGACTGACTGACTGACTGACAGACAACGCACAGCCAAAACTACTGATCGTAAAGAGCAGAAATTTTTCATGTGTGTTTGTTGGGAAGAGTAGGCTACCACTAAGAGAGGATTTTTGGAAATTCCCTCCCAAAGGGGAGAAAAGGGTGGTAAATTGAAAATGTTTATTTCTCAATGGATTCCACGCGGACGAAGTCGCGAGCTAAAGCTAGTTTATTAATAATTTCTTAATTAAATAATTTCTCAGGAACAAGATCTAGGTAAGAGAATACATCCAGAGATTATATTATTGTATTGCTCGCTACTATACTTGTCTTCTGCCTAATGATCAGAAGCTGTATTCATCTTATTCATATTTACTTACATCGAAAAACGCACGACGTATAAAGTGGCCAAAATTGCAAAGCCATGATTTCTCTTATTTTTCGAAAAGTCGTATGTTCTAAAAGTCTTTTTGGAAGCTATAGGCTGTTGTCGTAAACGTGACTCGCGTTATAGGCCATAACATTTTAATGTGTGTTTGCATATTTGGACTGTTGCATCGACTGTATGGCTATTGCCTTGCAACCATCATAACATTGACGTGTTTTAAGCTGAGTTACTTTAGGTACCTGCAACTGTCTTTAAAAGGAAATTAGAATGTGTACCTAAATTATTTTAGAGTTCCCCCCCGTGGTGTTACCTGAGCTATAATTTATCAGAGTAGCCTATGTCTTAATCGAGGGTGTCAACTACCTTTATACCAATTTTTTTCAAAATATGTGTAGCGTTTTGAGCTTTAAGCGGTAACATACATACTCACAAGCTTTCGCCTATAAAATATTAGTGTGATTGAATTTTTGGCCATTTTTTTTCATTTATGCAAGTGTATGCAATCGAAGTACTATGTTCCTTAGATCTTCGTGAGAGCTAACTGTAAGTTGGAAATCTTTATTAGTTTGTTAGTGTTACCCATAACTTTGCAATTTGGTAGTTATTTAATTTTAAAATTAATACATAGTTTTAAGTGCAAACATCCTTGTTGATTCGCTGTAGTGGCGAAAGCCAAAGCCAAAGCCTGAATTTATTTATATGCTGTGACAAGAAGCTTAGGCAGATACGAAGAAGGATAATAAGTTGTTTTGTACATTTAATATCATAAGTAGGTATAAATTTCTGTTCATAATAAAGGTGACTATAGAAGTTCAATCAAACAAAAACACATACACACCCCTAAAATATAAACAATTATTTTTTCAGACTAATGGCATTTTAATTGGCAATAAAACCAGCATCTGCCAGCCACAAATCAATGTTGGCAAATTGTTCCCGGCAAGCAAAATCTCCCGTTCGTACTAAATCTTCGTTAGAAACCGCTAGATGGCGTTGAGCACGCGATCAACGTATTTGCCTTAGTTTGACGATAAAATAAAACAATTAAGCACTTGTTTCGTTCTCGTGTTTTGTTTTTAGTATTTTTAAAGAGGTTTGTTTGGTTTGGGTAAGGGTTTCTATGTTTGGAGCGCCTGATTGATCAGTAATAGCAATGTCGCAGAAAAATGTCATATTTTTTTCCATCCTCCTGTTCGTTCTTATTTTTACTGACTGATTTGAAATAAGTTTTTGTCGTATAGGATTAATTTTAATACTTGTTCATTAATTTATTTTTGAAAACGTACCTAATTACCTACCATTATTTAACTGAATTCGTATCTATTAAAATACAGTAAAATAACAACCACCTTCTTTTTCCATCGGTTAAAAATATCAAGTTAGGAACAAGCAAATCAGCATTGCATGCTTCAATGCAATACGTCGTGCCCGGGAGAATTTCCCGGATCAATTATTCGTGATAACTGCTTAGTCGGGACTCAAATGGGCAGCAAGCTGCCATGCGTCACAATTTGCACCCAATAATTGCCACAATGATATTAAAGTTTCAACTCGTTTGTCAGTGGCTTGTCGAATTAGCTGCTAATGTATTGTAGGAGACTTGGGTTTAAATGATTCGTATGGAATGAGGTGTACCTACATTGAAAAGTATACTGAAGATATGAGAATCTAGTTTTGAAGGGATTGCTCAGAATTCAGTCTATTGTTTCTGAAAATGTTCTTCTTCATGTAGTATATAATATAGCCTCATAATATGATGTACATCTGTCTGGATTTAGAGATGTTAAAGTAAGCGCATATGATAATGCGCTTACTTTAACATCTCTAAATCCGGTTTATTGCACTAGTTGCGCCTGACGTAAGTACCTTAGCACCTATTTTCAATTTGTCTCTTAGGTAAGTTCTTTCCATGTTTATTTTTTAAGATTCATATACTTAAACATATCCACAAACAAGAGGAAAGTTACATTAGAATTAAATTTAAGCATGAACCTCGTTTCAATTTCTTAGCACAATAACACGTTGTCGGATGATGCCGTAAATGTGGCAATGTTCTAGGCCCAAAAAAAACTGTAGAGCCAGCGCAGCGCCAAGAAGAAGAAAAAGAAGTACAATTTTGAGTCTATTTGATAGTTCTACTACGATATCAGAAGAGAAGATTCCAAATTGAATAACTTACATCCCAAATCACTAAAAAACTCGACAGCAATAAATAATATACTCAGAAACGTGTATAGACCAAGAAAATTCTGAATTACATAGGTACCGAAGTACATTCAGGGAAAATACGATAAAAATACGTCATTTGAATACCAAGTACCTCTCGCGATACGAATGATTGATCCTATATAACTCTGACGTGATGTCGCATAAAATATTGATGCTGTTCTCGTAAAAATATCCCTTTTTCAAACACTCCAATGACCAGGAAAGCTTTTTGCATAATTTTGGTGGATCGTAGCACCTTGATTCTGTGGAAATACTTGATATATCTTAATTCTGTATATTTTCAGAGAGTTTTTATGTTTTGATATGAAGATTGGTGACTGGAATTGACGAAGTACCTTGATGAATTTCAAACCAGAAGTTGATTCATATTGAGCACAGTTCTTTGTTATATTAATGGGTTATAGGCTGTTTTAATAGGTTATTACCGAAAAACTGTAACAATAACGATCTTAATTAATTAATTTAATGGCTTTTGTATTTTGATAAAAATCTTATAAATATAATATATTATGTCGATCCAGCACAATATTGCAGTAACAATTTTATCAGGCGTTGAAGAGCTTGTAATTCTTTTTATTTATTTTTATTTTAAATATATGAAATTATTTTGTTACAGGTATTGAATTAGAGCTATGCTTTGCCTTTATGTATCTCTTTGGTTATACTCGCTTTATAGTATACATATGAAAAGTGATTACTGCACTAAAACATACGGTTTTACGTTGTCGTAAATATGACAAAGTAAACCTTGGTATAATTTACGATAGCAATACGACACTAAGTGATAGAGATATAAAATTTATCTTCGTCTCCGCGTCACCCGATATTATTACGATATTAAACCGAGAATCAAATGGGATAGGACGATTATTGAATTATGGGCACTTTAGATCGACTGAGGCGGAGAAAGGGTTAACTTAGTTATACCTAATATAAATTCAAGAAGATATTAAGAGACTATAAGCTTTCTTAAAAATAAAACTCTAATTTTAATAAAAGGACCCGTATGAAAATAAGGCAGACGGGGTTTTTATAGCGCTGACCTAAAGCGAATTGGTTGATATACGCTGTAGGTTTTACATGGATGATAATAAGCATATCTAAGGCCTCTGGTACGAAGACAAATATTAGTAATTTTACATGAAAACTTACATTTTATTTTCTAATAATAACACCTCATTACGTAAATCCAGGGGTAAACAACACGTGTGTGACGTAGATATGTACATTATATTTATTATTTCTTGAGCTTTCCAAAAAACAAACTATTCAACACCGTCACGAGTGTACTATTGTATTTTTTTTTTAAAGAAACGACGCCCTCTTTAAGGCATTTAATCCTTGTGTCACGGGGGTTTCACAGACATTCAAACCACATGCACAAAGAACACCTAGACTTGGAACAAGCACTATTCCTATAAGTATTCTTATTATATTGATTCCATTCTAGCGCTCTAAGCAAGACAAAGGTATGGTGCAATAAAAGTATGGCCCAAGACTTCCTGTCTTAGTTTATTGGCTCACATACTTCACGCACCGTCAATATAGACATTTCTATCACCAAGTTATTTGAATGCTGTAGATCCCCCTTCTGTAATTGATTCGTAGTCTGCTCTTTGAATTTCAATTTGAACGATTAAATTGATATAAGTGAGTCGTGGATATGTATTGTACGTGAGTGGGGGAATCAAATCGTTCACTTTGGGGGAAAGGTTTTCTTGTTGGGTGCGAGAGTGTTCGACGGTTTTGTTGAAGGATTTGAATAGAGTCGTCACTGTGGAGATATGTACAGTTTTTTTAACGATTGTCAGTACCTACATAAGTGTAAAATATCTTAAATTTAATTAGGTGTTGACAATGATGATACAATGATTATGTTTTAACTAGTTATAGTTTACGGTACATTGTCACCATCATCCTACTGCTCTTATCCCAATTTGACAACCTATGGAGTATCTTGCAGGTTCTACTTCATAGGAACACTTTGGAACCGCGCCACTAGATTCATTTAACGTTTCGAAAATACCTGGAAAGGCCTACTTAAAATAAAAATATTTTTATTTTTATTTCATTTGCGGTCATCGCAATATAACATCTTCCATACTTCTCTACCTGACGTCATCTGACACAAGTTTTGGTGAAGGTAATCTTTGAAACTGCTATTTATTATCATCCTACATTATTGCCTAAATATCTTTCTTAGCTTTATTATTGACAAGGAGATTGTGAGAATGCTCTTATGGAAGATTTCCAAATCAACCCTAAGCTATATTTTTTTTGTATAAGTACACATCACATACTTACTTATCATTTCCATCAGCTCAATATGAAGACATGATATATATATCAAATAACAATCTATTCACGGTTTATTGATTCTAACCCTAAAATGCCTTGGACGCTATCAGTTACGACTCACCACGGGAGGGTTTCAATACATATTTGCGTATTGTTAGCCTCAACCGTCACACAAATGAGAATTGGCAACAAAAGTACCATTATGTAAATAGGAAGATTACCAGCATCTCGCAACAGGATATTATAATGGCCTCAGAGGCGTTCTGATGCGATTGGACCGGTGTAAGGGCGCGTAACTCAATACGCAACTTGGACGCCCCTAGTGGCGTGTAGGGATGGGATGGAAGATCGAAGATTTCGATAAAGTAAGTCCTTTTCTGCTGGAAACATTTAGGTAAGTAAAATTATAAAGTCATCTTAAAATGTTAGTTTAGATTCAGAAAAAAAAAATGTAATTGTAGGTACAATATAAGTGTCACAGTATAAGAACTAATTAAAGTACTGTGTAAATCTTATATTTGCACACGTAACTTACACATTGTACATTCCACTGCATTTCAGTATAAACACATAAACAGTAATTCATAATTAAATTATATTTACGTTTCGGCAGTCCATAGTACTTTGAACCAAAAATCTTCATTCATTTCATACTGAGATGCCACATCACGCAGTAGACGATTCCTAGATTCAGTCTTAAGTAGATTCCTAATATTAGTGCCACATCACGACATATTCTGAAACAAAGAAGGTAGTCATCTTGAAAATGTATGATAGAATCTATATCGATATCGATTGTATATTACCCAATCCCTTACAGTCTTGAAACTCCCGAAAACTCTAAACGGATTCGACGTCTCCTAAGCGACAGTTTTAAAGTATCCTCCTAACTCGATTCGGATGAAACTCGGCATCTTTATGTAAATTGTACCAACTTAACTCTGCGGGCGAGAACAGTCTTTGTCTTATATACTGCTATTGGAGATTGGTTTGCCTTTTTGTTTGTTGACTTTAATATGGGAAAAAATTGAATTAAATAAAAGTCTGAATATCAATAAGGTGGTAACTACATATGCTGTAATCAAGTCTTTATTTGTTCATGATTTTATAAGGAACTAGATTCTGCCCACGACTTCGTCTACGTGGACTTCAGAATCGGGTCCAAAATGAAATGAAAAATGTGAAAGTAATGAAAATAGAATAAAATTTTCACCCGTGTTATAGCTTGCGCAGTAATAGAGAAAAATATCAAATTTCAAAGCAGGCTGCCCACGGCTGAGCTCGTGAACGATTTTCAATTTTAGCTCGGGAACTACCTAAGGAATCGGGATTAAAGGTAGCCTATGTTATTTTCAATGTCAAAGGCTACATGCATGACAAATCTCATCCAAAGCCGTTCAGCCGTTTTTGCGTGATTGAATAACAAACATCCAAACATCTAAACATCCACACTTTCAAATTTATAATATTAGTAGGATAATTAGTAAAGAAGTACTTAACTAATTGGCGAGTTTTCCAGTTCGCGAAAGTATTATCATATCTGGACTATTTAGAAGAACTTGATGTTGTTAACACGTTACATAGCGTATCTGCCAATGCATAGCCTTTGCCAAGTTGAGTTATTCAGTTTACATGTTTTCTAGGGCAAATTACCACGGAACAAGTTTAATAAAAGACTTACCTTATAACAAAAAAAAAAAAGATAGTTCTATATTAGTGCTAACACAATTGTCATATACAAAAATATTTTAAAACACAGACAAAGTCGTGTAGCATTCCTAGTTTAAAAGGTTGTATCTGTAGCTTGATAACGTATCGGTGTAGGATCGATGTCGTGACGGGGTTGTTAATGTTGTCTGTGCAGTTGTAAATACTGTTTTAAACATAAAGAGATAAGTACTAATAATTTTAGTATTGTTTAAGGTTCTTTAATTATGTTTCCTGATTAAACAAATAAAAATAAACTTTTAGATTTTTACGAATGATGTATTTTTATATACAGTCATTTTATTAGTTAATTTTATTTATTGCATTGTAAAAATTATACTTACCATTCTCATTTGATAAAGAAAACAATTGAATTCAATTGTTTTCTTAAAAAAAATCATGAAACTAAAAAATTATGCGTTATATAGGTATCCTAATGACTTGGGCCTTGCTGTGTATTAGCAGGTTCGAATCCTACCCAATTACACTACCGATGTGAACCCATTCATGACACAAGCATCTTAGCTTAGCACAAGGGGTTAACAATGTGCGACCCACATTGCTAGTAATATTTTTTTAAGAAAAGATACAAAGAACATGTTAAGTCTATATTCGGCCTTTTGCAATTTTAATATCTATGATACTATACGTATTAGGTACCTACCCAGCTTGGGCATCGAACCTAAACGTTACTTGACAAACATCAAAATACCATCGACCACATCTAGCTTTTAGCGTCACTACAAAAGACTTGCAGACAGTTCTCTACCTTTACATTATTACATACAAACGCACCCAAACGAAAACCAACTCAACAACCTTCAAATAAAGCCGAAACTCCGATAACAGACTATAGAAGAAACTAGACAACCACTGCTAAGAAGAAACGTATGTTATTTTGAGTGGAATAAGAATATCTATCTATAAATTGCAATGTTCGAAATTGGTAAGCCTTTTCACATTGCAACTTCAACTCTATTTTTCAATTAATAAGGTGGAGTTTCCTTTGTGGTGATTATAAAGCAGGTGTCACACTGTGGTCCCAACATGGCGCAATTTGAATAAATTTGGTCGTGTGTGCCAAGCCGAGCGGAAGGGTTGGAATGATATCGGAAATTGATATTCGTGATGAAATTGGCCACCAGTGTGGATTATCAAGCGACATTGAAAATGACTTTATTTTATGGCTTCATCGTATTGGGTAAGATTGGTAGGTATTGCAGCAGAGTCACGTGATATAAGTTAGTTCAAAAATGTGCAAGGAAGTAAGATATGCCCCATAAAATATAATTAATTATCAAAACCAAAATTTTTGTCAACCCTAGTACCTAAGCTGTCATGTCAGGGAACCAGATTATTATTTTAACAGAAAGGCTTACGTACCTATTTAATTGTCTACTTTAATAGGTTTTCTATTTTTAATTTTTTATTCATAAATTATATTAATGTTCGGCTTTGCGGGCAGTTTTGTAACACCCTGTATAATACTAACTGTTGCCCCCGTTTTGTCTGCTGTCGCCATTGTAGGTATGCTGCAATGTATAACCTATATTATGACTAAGTATATAGCCTATAACTATATTAATTCAAGGATTATGTAGCATTCTAATAGTAAAAGAATTTTCGAAATCGATCCAGTAGTTTTCGTGTTTATTCGTTACAAACATACATATAAATCAGAAATACATTGTGAGGACCTAGATACCAAAAATTTGAATCTGAAATCGTCAACGCGGTGATCAATGCTTGTTCGTTTTCTAATCAAACGTACCAAATTTTTTTTTTTGCCCGCACTAAGGGATTAATCCTCGTGTCGCGGGGGTTTCACAGACATTCAAATCACATGCACAAAGAACACCCAGACTTGGAACAAGTATCTGTGGATCACACAAATGCTTGTCCCATGCGGGGATCGAACCCGCAGCACGTCTCGGCTATCCGTGCAGTCGTAATTATTATTTGTAAGTTAAATATTTTTTTCTTTAAAGCATTCAACCTATAGGCTATAAGGGACATATAAATTATTTTCATTTACAATGTAAGCTATCCATATACTAAGAATTTGTGTTATCTAAGCATTGCTAATGATAAACTAAGATCAAAGTTCAAGTTAAATAATATTTAATACTTATATTAGATACTTAATTCAATGTTAATTCACCTTTGACTACAAGAATTACAAAAAAAGCCAATGACCCCAAAGATGATTAATTTATTACATAGAAACCAATTTTAGTATAAATAAAGGATTGATTTTGGTATGTTACAACCCTATTTCATTATTCACATAAAATGATAACTAGTAAAAAAGTTGTAGTAAAAAAATAATTGTCTAATTGACACAAAAAAACAACTCATTCTACATCTCAATATATTTTACTTTTAACACAAGTTTTCACTTACAATATTACCCAAATTGATATTACAACATTTAAATAATCTAATCGATAAACAATAAAAGTATGCTAGGTTCCACCGAGATTTGAACTCGGATCGCTGGATTCAAAGTCCAGAGTGCTAACCATTACACCATGGAACCGTTGGAGTGAAGCGCGAAATTGCGCTTGCCTTTCACCGACACTGTCTGCGTGACATCATCAATTCTATATCTATGATTCATACGATTATCACCTTTAAAATCAACAGTATAGTATTCATACTATCGTGATATGTAATTGGAATTGAAATTTGTTTAAAATCGTGAGGTGATTGGCCTTTATAAACCTGTTTTGTTCATAAAGATAAAATAAGGTTTGAAAGGATCCAAAATTTAATATTATTTATTTATGGTCGAATGTAAATAATCTTATTTGGTCTAAAATGTTTAATATAAATAAATAAATAAATATCTTGGGACAATCTCACACACGGTCATCTGATCCCAAACTAGGCAGAGCCTGTACTATGGTAACCAGACAACTGATAAACATACTTATATATTTCTAAATATATACATATTATAGATAAATAACACCCAGACACAGAACAAATGATCGTGCTCATCACACAAAGATTTGTCCTGGGTGGGAATCGAACCCACGACCTCCGGCTTAGCAGTCAGGGTCACTAACCACTAGACCAACAGGCCCGTCAAATATTAGTTCATCGCTACTCCGTTTTACGTAAAGATTATCACTGATTACCTATGACAGTAATATGCTTCTGCGCAGTGCACAGCCACATTTACACTGGTGGAGTGAGTAGTTTAGGGCCTAAATTCTAAAAAAACATTCTTGATAATGGTAGAAATGTTGGTTACAACTTTTTGGTTATTTAGGTACATTTTTAATAATCATAATTAGGTATTAATTAAAAGGCGCCTTGATAACAAAATTAATCAATCAATTTTAGTGTTGCAAAAGCAATATAGTGGCACATGTTATTATTTATAAATTATAGTCAATGTTCATGCAGCGCATACCATGTCGAAATGTGATGTAATTCAGCATCATAGTATTGATTTAATAATTATAATAAATTATGTAATCTATATTTATTTAAAGTCCAATTCGTACTGAATTCTGTGATTTTTAAGATTCAGATAGTTACGAATACCAGTACACCTTCTGCCTTCAACTGTCTGCATAATTTAATTTATCGATATGTTTGTAAAATTACACATTAGGAAAAATATTAAGTGCATACTAACGCTGAACAACTTCTAATAGATTTATTCTGCAATTTTTCAGTTGGTATTATAAAACGTATGATACACAGTATTTAAAACTGTTCGCAAATCGTTTATTTATGTTCCTTTTTGAATTCAACTAGAACTGCTTACCAAACTTATCTTTATACAGTTTATACATATTTATGCTCGTGACTGTACTATTTCCATTCTATAAATAAATGACATATAAATAAAAAACAAATGACACTCATTATTATTATAACAAAAGAAAATCCGTTTACCTTTGTTTTTTTATTTGAAATAATTGTACAAATCCAGCAGGGCCGTACTCCGGCGCAAATCTTCACAATCTTGCGAGCAATCATTGTTCGCATCAATTATTCACAATACTGATTGCGTCCGAGGCGCATGTGGATACCACTGAATTATATATGATGCTGACCCTAAAGGGGACGGACTTGGGAATTTATTTCCAGTAAAATTGTTACAGGCTGTAACAGTTTAAAAAATAAAATCAAGGAAATGATTTTTTTTTTACTATTATAAGTCTAGAAGTTATAGTACCCGGCACGTAACTTGGCAAGAGTCGTTACAGGTTCATCTCATATTTTAACGTTATAATATACATAAATGTTTTATAAAACTTGTTTTTTAAAGATTACTAGCAGTGACACAGTCGAGCAATAAAACTGTGCTTATGTTGCACATAGATTATAAAAATACGCTCTCACTTCTCCAAAACATTGCCAAGTTACTTGCCGTCAACTATAATACGAATGATTTATGAATGAGATTTTAAATAATTACATTAATTTATCTATTTATAACTGCTGCTCCGTATGGGTTTAGGTACATAAAAAAAACTAGTTACTGACTTCACATTTTTAAACGAGTTTTAGCGATAACAATAGTCTGAATCAGATATATAAGGTTTTTTTCTATAAATATTCTTGTCTTTATCTCCAAACTTCTAAAAAGTCAGGTTCCACCGAGATTTGAACTCGGATCGCTGGATTCAAAGTCCAGAGTGCTAACCATTACACCATGGAACCGCTTGATAATGTTGACTTAATTGGTGTAAGCATTGCAATACTTAGTTTAATTAATTATCGTTTGAACAGTTGGAAGTAAGTAATTAAAATTAGTCATAAGCACCTGCTTTCAACAATAAATAATTTTATCATAAAACAAGCTGAACACAAACCTATAATCTTGTTTAGAAATTATATCTTTAAGCTTATTCAATTTATGTTTATAAAAATACTGTAATCTCTTGTAATTAATCTGGTTATACGTTTTAAGCAAAATTGAGATTGATTCTTGAGAGATACTGTTTGCTAATCGAAGATGCTATAACTATTTTTAATGTATAAATTAAATTTAAGTAAATCTATGCAAACCAAACCAAACGTCGTCGGTAGTGGTATGGGTGAGTTTTGAACCCGCAACTAAATAATCGCAAGTCCGACGTCCTAGCCAATAACTCTACAGCCGCATGCAATGTTGAATTGTTTAAAATGTAGTCCTATATACAAAATATGATTTGATCTTTTTTTCTTCTAACCCAAATTATAATTCATATTTATTTTTTACCTATTATTCTAACAAAATCATTCTAAATCCATCTCTGGATAACAACGGTGTACCTCATGCGTCCCAGTGCGTGTTAACAGGCGTTTAGAGTCCGCCTTCACCCACGGGACCTTCCCGGTTTACTAAATCTAACGTTTTTGTAGAACTTAATCAAATACAGAACAGCTTTTGTACCTTCGCTCGGCATTACAGGAGACTAGAGGAGTGTTTTTTTATTGTTTTTGTTTCGTGGATCTTGGAAGTAGTTTTGTTTTTTTTATTTTTTTTTAGTTATAATACTTTTTTATTTCTACACCACCCTTGCTTGACTGGTAGAGAATGCCTAACGCATTTGGTCCGCATTTGTACCAATTTTGAGCAAAAGGTCTTAATAAATAAATTACTTAAATCGGGGTATCTTTTGACTTTTTTTTAAAGCTTGATAGTAAGTAGGTATTCTTTTTTTGTTACGAGTGGGTTCACATCGTGTTAAGGGTGGGATCGAACCTGCCACCACATGATTGCAAGTTCGACGCCCTAGCCATTAGGCTACCGCCGCTTAATCTAAAAATATATAATTATGAACTACATTACATAATTATTAAGTTCGTTCCAAGCAACAATAACCTTTAAAAAAAATATTCAAATAATAATTTTAACGATGCAAAATGTATTAAAAACAAAAGAAAATTAACCACACTTTTATTAGTATGAAGGTCGGAGCTGAATTTAAACTAAATAAAAAAACGAGGGTCAAATACCTAGTAGGTACACTAGTACAGTCAACCACACAACTTCTACCACACTTCGACCTAAATATCACATGTATTTTGATAGTCATAAGGTCGATTTCTGAAAATATTTTTTTAAAGATTGATGGTTTACTGTACTAATAATAAAAACGCTCGATACAACCATTAGGTTAATGATCAATCGATCATAACAGCGCAAACATTGATGGAACAAACACAGTCGCTATGGAATCGGGTGGCGATTAATTGGATTAATTTAGGTTGTATGTGACATTTACAAAATATATTATATATTGTTGGATATGTAATGTTTGGTTGTGTATGCTAACTAAATGTTTCGATAAAGTACTGTTTCAATTGACCATAAAATAAGGTAAGTACACAAGACGTCAAGGCAAAACAAAAGTGAATGAACGAAAGAAGTACCTATATTTGTTTATTTACTCAATATTATTGCCTGCATTTATTTACTCAATATTATTTAAATTGTATCATACTCATAACCATTTTTAAAAGAGTAACCTATGGAGTTTCTTGCCGGTTCTTCTCCATAGGAATGACACCTTGGAACCGCGCAACTAGCGTCATTAACGTTTTGAAAGTGCCTGTAAAGGTCTACTCGACAAAAAAAAATATTTCATTTCATTTCATTTATAATTTGTATAATACTTATAGAAAACAAGCAGTAATTTATCCTCGTTCCCGTAAAATAAAAATCGAGATAAATAAACCTAAGTCACTCTTTATTACATCAGATAACTGCCAGTGAAAGTCTCGTCAAAATCGTTTCAGCCGTTTCAGAAATTAGCCGGAACAAACTGACAGAGTACAGACACAGACAAAATTCGTAAAAACAAATATTTTGGTATAGGTGCCGACCATCAGTTAATATAAAAAAAACAATTAAGGTGCTAATGCAATTATGGCGCTTAAAATAAATGTGGACAACATCACATACATTGCTCCGAATCCAAAGTAAGTGGCTAAAGCACTTGTTTTATGGAATCAGAGTCAACGAAGATACCACAAACACCAAGACCCGAGACAATATTGTAGGACAGTGTTTTATTTTTCTACATTGACCCGGTCCGGGGATCGAACCCGGGACCTCAGAGCTAACGTACCTTGAAAACCGCTGTGTATGCCTTGACTGTGAGGCTATTTGGAATAACAAGGATCCAAACAAAATCACCAATCTTCTAGAAAAAAAAACAGCACCGAATTTCTAAAATATAATACAAGTAAGAACAAAAGCCTATCGAAATAATTATGTAAATACAGTGAGATGTAACAGTGATCTTAATTCTATTTCGCCATTATCTCGGATGGGAGATTGAATATTGAAACGGCTCATGTTACGAAGATGACGTCGAATTTGTCAGAAGCTCTATGAGAAAGATAATAAATTAGATGAGATGGAGACTCTTCGGGATGCAAATGAGAGAGTTAGGATGGAAGATCAAATTTTGTTTGTAAAAATTTTACGAGCCACTTTTTCTAACTTTTTATAAATTTTATCTACACTGTATACCTTTGTTTTATCGAAGGATTCAAAATTATCATAAAATTCTCGTGTTGCAATGTTTGTTAGGTACCACCCTCTTCCGAAACGGCTCGACTGATTTGTATGAAATTTTGTGTGCATATCGGACAACATCTATTTTTCATACCCCTAAGTGATGCGGGTAGCCTGTCACAGTTTTTTTTAATACAGTAAAACAACGTTTGCCGGGTCAGCTACTTAATTTATAAAATCCTTAATGTAAACTTACGATTTACCCCCTTTGGAAAATCTCTGAGCAATGTGAGGTTTAATGATATTGATATTCACATTTCACATGATGTATAATAATATCTGTGCCTGCAGTATAGCAGGAAAATTCGTGGAAAGTGTTGTGTAAGTGAGACGCCACTACGCGCAATGTAGTGCGCCATCTCACTTCCACAACGGCAACAGCACTGCTTTAAAAGCCCCTAAGTAGAACGCAGGTCTTAGCTTAGAAATCTTCCTGCCTAAGTTTAAAATTATTATAAATACTTTTGAAACTTCAAATACCTACTCAAACTGAACTTACACAAGTGTGTTGTTAGCTCTTTCATAGCATTTAGATGACAGAAACGACATGATGACAATTTTTTTTTATTAACGATCAGTTTATCCCTTTCTCAATTTCTCAATTCTTTATTGCGTACCATAATGTATATACAGGTTGTAGGGTTATAGATAGTTAAGTCACAATTATGGACCCTGTCGGGCACAGCATATACTTAAATATAGTAGGAGAGAGGAGGAAGAGCACTGAGTGTTTAATGTGATAATATAATATATATTCTATGTATTATTATTATTAGTTAAGTGGTTAAGTTGTCCACTGCTGAACGTAGGCCTCCCCCAAAGAGCGCCAACAATCCCTGTCTTGGGCAGCCCTCATCCATCCGCTGCCACCTTCTTCAAATCGTCGGTCCATCGAGCTGCAGGACGTCCTACGCTACGGTTACCTAAACGCTGTCTTCACTCTAGAACCTGTCCCATATCCTTATTCACAACATAACACTAATTTATTAAAATTTGTTATGTTTATAATATATGTTGTTGCTCAAAGGTCATAAGGTCGATGAATATTCGATTCCTGATTGCGATAGTGACCTATCGGTCAACAGACTAGACCTATCCTAGATGTTTTTTTTGTGATTCTTCTTCCTTTATTTTTTATTTTTTTGAATAAATTACTAGCAATGTGTCTCGCACATTACTAGTACTCTTAACGTTAACCCCTCGTGCTAAGCTTGTGTTATTTTTAGATTTAGTTCCTTTTTTTTGTATAAAAATTAAAAATATAACAATTTGGTGTAAGCCTTAAACGTGAATTGATTAAAACTAAAAAGGTAAAGGAAAAACAAAGTTGTATATATCATCATAGTTTTATTGAAGTGACAGTTTCTTATAATAATAACTCGTAAATACGACCTTATGATTGCACATTTTTCTTTGGGATCGTTAACATAACTAATTTAAAGTTTATTTATACAATATTTACACGAAGTTTACATACTTAATAATATTAAATTTAAAATGTTGACAAGGATAGGTTACAATACATTTTAAATATTTATTTACAATCCAAAAACAATTTACATCCAACGAAATGATTACAATTTTAAATGTGGAACATTCTTTTTCTAAAAAGTGCAAATGGCTTTGTAATATTTTTCTAAACCTTGTTACTAAGTAGATAATCTTATTTTATTTTTATGAAAATGTATACCTACTGTATACCAGAAATAACTTTTACAATGTAAAAAAACAATGTTACAGGGCTCGACAAAAAACAGACCAACGAAAATAAAAACTACGGAATGCAATTCTTTTGTCTTTTACAAATAAACTATCTCCGTGGAATGTAAATTTATCGAAATTAATGTGTTATGAATTTTAGTGTTGGAAATGTTGAAGTTTTTACGATATTTTAGTGTTTGCGTAATAGAAAATGTAACATACAATGATAAATAATAATTCCAATAACATTATTTGTGAAACCCGAAGCAAAAATTTTGTCTTAAAAGCGGCGTAGCTCTGTGATACCTACACGAAAGGTAACATCCTTAGGTGAGTCTCATTCGACGATCAGAAAAATCTGTTTAGAGTGCCCAAGAAAAATGAAATGTAAGTATTCAAAGATGCAATTAAATCTAAGTGCTATTACATAAGATTACAGCCATAAAAATAGACAACATTTTTGTACATTTTAAACTAACACTTAAAATCTAAATCTGCTAAATATTTTACATAATTCGATTTCACTTTGATAATAAAAATTACTTTTAATATGAATATGATATTGATATGCGAGTATTTGTCTAATTAATAATAATTATATTCTAATGAAACTGACTTTTTCTATACAATATTTGGAAAAGCTAGGAATGGTGGTTTGGATTACGAGTACCTAATATTTATAACAGTTGCCATTTTGTAAATATTAGCTAATATATTCCAATTTAAAATTAGAATATAGATGCGTTATTCGGTGGTTCTTATTTTTATTCGGCATGGTGAAATGAAGCAAATCTAGCAAATAATGGAATAAAGAACAGCTGTTAACAAACTAATTAATATACTTAACTTAATCTGTGTTACCATTAACAGAGTCTGCTGTTACAAAAGTGTTATTTTATTTAATAGTAAAGAAATGGTATCGTCATTTCTTTCAGTCGGTAACACTGAAAAAGGTATGTCTTAATGAAAAATACTTTGGAATGATTCTATCAGTCCAATATTTATAACTTTACTACTATGTGCCTAAACTTACAATATTTGAAATAATTGTGCTCTTTGGATGTTTCTAGCATAATATCTATTCATGTTGCACGTTTTAAAAACTTTTATTTTATTTTATCAAAACAAGGTCCTACCCAATTTAAAAAAATCAACTTATTTAAAATTGGAATTCTTTGGAATAATGTTGATTATTTACATTTTATTTAATTTATCACACATGCAACACAAACTTTACTTAGATGTTATTTCGTACTTTGAGATCAAAACACTCACATTAACAAAGCGTTTACAATATTTAATTTTACCTATATTTTTACTTGCGGTAACATTAATGTTATGTGTTGTATACTATATTAATAATATTTATTATTAGTCCTAAATATAGTAATATTTTGCGCTGGTGAAGCAATGTGAAATGAAAATGAAAAAATCATTTACTTTCTTGTAAATAAATGGCAAACCTATCTGTTGAGTATCATCAAATATAAAAAAATATATTTTTAACCTGCTGTTTTACTAAAATATTTACCAAAAAACATTTTTAAATCTTATTTACATTAAAACCCTTTCAACGTTCTTTTTCCTATTGCGAAATTTATATACATTTTAAAATGCAACAAAATACATTGCGTGACTGAAAACAAATAGTTGATATCAGTTACAATATCTGTAACTAAAACAAATTTCAGAATCGTTACTTAAAACAGTTACAAATATTAGTAACTGATAATCAAATATGTCTATAGTAACTGTTACTAAAAAAGAATCACCATCGCAATTATAACTGATACCAAATATCTGTTACATAAAACCTGTTCTTTTCACCGTCGCTCATGCTTGCCTTAACGCCATGTTGGCGTGAAGGCGGTTGAAGTTCAGGATGGTAATGGCTGCAGAGGTGGGACCGCGGTGCTCATGTGCGCCCTGTAGTCTGGGTGGCGCATTTCAGGGTGGGGGGGACGGAGATCTACTGGACAAAGAATTTATGTTTAAAATCTGGCATTTTTTTCATAGATTTTTATGGCAATAATCGAAAACTATAACTTGAAGTTTCTGTAGTTTTTAACTATTTGTATTAGTCTACTATGTCTTTATTAGGTTTATGGTTCCGTATGGAAGACATTCTGTGATGACGTAATCTTTAATAACGGGGATAAAATAAAGTATTTTAAAGTACAGACCTTTTCGTCGATTTAATTTGAGTTTATCTGTTTATGTACTTGTAATTATTAATTCTACACTCGGTAGAGTTTCGACAAGTCGCTTCATTCTTAAATCTGTCTTACATCTAAAAATAAATTTATTCTAACTTAAAACTCATTCTCTCTAAATTAAATCTGGACTGAAAGTCTGGACTCACCTATCCGATGATCAGCAACAGCATGCATATCCGCGTGCATGCTATGCACGTCGGTGTGCGGCTGCATATGCGGCTGCGGAGGCCGAAGATCCGCATGCTGCGTCTCCTTATGCCTCCTCAAGTCCACTTTACGTTGGAAGGCCCGGCCACATAGCTCGCAAGCAAAAGGTTTGAAGCCAGTGTGTTTGCGAGAGTGGGTGATCAGGTTCGAGCTCTGGCTAAACGCTTTTCCACAGACCTGGCATTTGTGAGGTTTTTCACCTGTGAACAAGAGAAAATGTTGGTATGATATTTGCTGCAAATATTGGTGGACCGAGTTCAATAAGGCCCGGTTTTTTTATCCCTAGTTATATAAATGCTAACTACTGAATTCAAATTTCTAAAAAACGCGTTTTGTTTGTCTATCAAAGGGTCAAATAAGTTGGAGAGTTAATTATTGACCATTTGATAGAATAAAAAATTATGAATAAACTTGTTCTACCGAAGTTTCAAACCATTAGTTAGCCATATATAATCATTTGTTAGGTTAACTAGGGATAAAAAACTGGGCCTAAGTTGTCTTGCGAAAGAAGAGTTTTACGTATGAAGTTCATTTCAATATTTTATGTTTGAGGTTTGATTAGGAAACATAAATCTAAATTAGCAACACTTATTTAGTACGCTAGTTTAGAATGTGTTTTTATGGATTGGTTAGTGGTGAATACTGTTGTTGGTTCCTACTCGTGATGGAAAAACGCACGTTTTAAGTAGGTAGTACCTATTAGTAATACCGTTTTCAGTTAATGTTATCACAATCTTTTACGTCATTTGGTTGGTCGTTAAACAGCTGTGCTCCTTCGAGCAATATGGTTTTTAAGATCGCTTGGATCACTTGCTCATAATTATCCTTCAAGTACTAACACCCACTATCTACAATTTTAAAAAAATATATAATTTATATTGTATATTAAAACCCGTGTAAAAAACAAGGTTGATCTGGGTAATCGTGGCGCGTTTCCGATGGTAATCCGCGGCACATCCGCGCTATCGATCCGCTGTGACGCGTGACCCTGCTGGTTCAATAGGGTTGGCAAATAAGTACTAGCTGTGTTCAATAATGGTTTGGTTTTGAATTGATTGTATGTTTGAAAAAGTCTGGACATAGAGTTACGTTCAGGTACTTATAAACGGCTGTATGTCTTATAATTATGTGTTTTGTTTACGATTATTTGATTTATATAATTACACCAGTATGAAAATGTAGAGAATACAAAATCATCTAGCAAAAACGGTATTATTTCGTGGTGTAGTCTTAGAAGCAAAATAACTATAATATGTAATTATATTTTAAAACTAAATTTCACTTAAATAACTGTAAAAAATAACAGATACATGTTTAATAGAAGTGCATAATTTTAAAGTTTACAAAATTCAAGACCGGTACGCCTGCCAACCCTAACGTTTCCGTGTTAATAAACCTTTGCGGAATCTGTTCGCAGTTTTATCTCTACTGTGTATTACATATACGATTTATAGAGAGCCAGCCCTACGTACCGATGTGTTTGTATGGATCGGTAAGCGATGAAGGCCTGTTTTTGTATTTATACGATACAGATGGTGAAATAACGTGTTGAGGTGATGTTATCTTTGATTTTTGGTTTGTAATATTACTGTGTCTAGAATTACTACTTAAATCTATGATGGTTTGTAGAGTGATGGACAGCTTCTTATAATGCTTGTTTTTTAAAAAGCTTTTTATGATGATGAAGCTGAATAATTTACAAGTTAGTTGCGTACAATTTTGCGACGTTTAGATAAATTCAATTTTTTTTTATTGCGTGTAATAAATTGACAGTTTGTACATATATATATCATTAAAAATAAACAAGATATAAACGCCTCTATCTGTAGTATATTCCAACTGTAGAAAAGTAAGTATTCAAATCAATTGATTAAATAGTATGAGCATCACTATTAAACATGGCAACAGTTCATAATCGTCTTTATATCAATGCAGTAAGGTTGATTTTCCTAGTTCAGATACCTGCCGTCTGTTAATATTTCGTATTTTCCAGTTATTTCAGTACATTCAACGTTATCTGTGAGTTTTCACATTACGGATTCGGTCCGTACCTTTCTCGGACAACGATTTGTACCCGGTACGCTGAAAGCTGTCCGGGCGAGATTC
The DNA here is from genome assembly GCA_950381575.1 of Plusia festucae. Taxonomy (NCBI): domain Eukaryota; kingdom Metazoa; phylum Arthropoda; class Insecta; order Lepidoptera; family Noctuidae; genus Plusia; species Plusia festucae. The sequence continues at coordinate 13,304,681 of OX494434.1, forward strand.
CCTATTTTATTTGTGTTATAAGGTTGATATTGTAGTGCATATGTATAGGTCTGTTTTTAAGGTTTTGTGTGATTGATCTTCGTTAGTTATTTGTATGGAAAAACCTTGCAGTAAGACTTTAATTGGCCGGTAGTTTTACTGCCTAAATGTGGTAGTTTTACCGACTTGGGTGCTTCTACCTTATGTATGTCGCTGTCATAAGGCACTACTCAATGCATAGCGGCAACAATAAGAAATAAAAATATTGCAGGGAACTTCAAGTTAAGAAAAAAAAATATAGGTGCTGATTCCTCTGTACGCACACTAAACTGAATTTAAACGATTGCTATCTTTTACTAACATAAAACATGAGAAAAGGACAGCAACAGATGACAACTAACTTAGAAATGTCAAACTAGTATTCGCCGTGAACATCACAGTGTTTTTAAAGCACACGTTTTTACTTGTCGGCAAATTTGTATGAGAATTTTAGACGGAACTGAATTTGACAGTTGTAATTTTCCTCTGTCCTTTTCTAAATACGTACAAGTGAGAAAGATAACGATGGACTAAAATTAGTTTAGTATGTGTTCAACAGAATCGGGGCCATTAACTTGATATAAATGTTGATCTTCATTTGTCCAGTTCAAAAAGTTTAATTAGGTAGGTATATTGAACATCATAGAATTTTAGTACAGTGTTAGTAGGTACTAACGTAATTTACACTTTGCCTTACTACTTAAACTCTTTCAAAATGAAGCCTGACTTCTATCTAGATCTTTATAAATATGAGACCTTCATTACGTATCGTGATTCCAACGACTCAAGAATTTAATATCCCTTTGTTCGTTAGCCATTGTTTAGTAAAAGCCATCTGAGTTCTTCATTCGTTCTATTCAGCCAGTTTCGAATAAAGAAAATATTTCATAAATGACATCTAATAGGGCTTAAGTAACGTTATTACTAGTACAAATAAGCTTAATAAAATTAGTTTTTCTTATAGGCTTAAAATTCTACCCCTCCCCCCTGATGGGCCTCTTCTCGTGTAAGAAGGAAAAGGCATTGATGCCTGACTTTTTTTTTTTCAATCAAATTTTTCTTAGACATATAAGAAAATACTTATAACTTTGAAAATGACACATTGTAAAGGGTTCAAACCTGCAAACTTAAGCTCACAAAATCTGTTGATGTGATTCTTTAAAACTTATATGTAGGTATATTCCGCCTGATTCATTTATTATAATTATCTATGAGTATTGTCTGTGTAGATGATTATGTAGGTAGGTATCATATAACGTCGCAGATTACTAAAACAATGAAACATCTGTCTACATTACATACTTACATATACTATACTATATATTCAAACTGACTCACTTTAATTCAAATTAAAACCTATGTAGTTCTGTAGCTAATACTTAGGTACCTAAGAGAAACATTCAAACTTACATCCTAAGACGCAAACATAAAACTCTTTTTCAATTGCACTAATACTTAATAAAATAATCTAAAGTGGGAGTGATGAATTAGTCAGTATATGACTTGGTATATAATGTTTGTAACAAGAGCGCCATCCGGTGGTCGCTCGGTCGGTGCGACAAAACAAATGAACAACAGGAAAACCACACCTTCGATAGCAAATCACGGCAAGGCATCGATACCTAACTGTACACCGAAAAAGGGCCAGTCCGTCAATCAAGGGTGCGGAGAGCGACTTCATTAGAGCGAGCGGGATGCGAGTGGGATGAAGCTCTCTCTCTCTCTGCCCACTGTCGCGACGGCAGAGCAATTTATAACCGTCGTACCATTGGGCCGTGATTGCGGCAGCTCCACCCCGCGTCGCGTAGCAACGGGAGGGGGGCCCCCACTCCTCGCAACCCCCCTCTACCCTCACCATAGCAATTTTCCTTTGAATTGGAAATCAGAACGCTACCTCGTTAGTCTCTCCATCTTCGCAGTACTACAGATTTTTACTAAAGATGTTCCCTTTGAGCACCAAATTGCGATGTTTTTGCCTTCGACCCCAATACCACATATACGTACAGTGAATAAATTTGCGGAGGGTATAAATTGTTGGCATTAAGTCTGGAGTTCCTGATTGTATGATTATATTGTGGTTGAGTTGGAAATTGTATCGGAATTGGTGTACTGCCGTATAAAGTTATGAACTATTACCATATTATTACATACTAAGATGTGTACCAACGATTGAAATATATTGTGAATGACAAACCTCTAATAATCTACGATGTAGCTTGTTCTTCAATATATAATATAAGTTAAAAATCGGCCAAGTACGAGTCGATCGAAAAAAGTACGTTTTTTATAGGAACCAACTTAAATATTTTAGTATTTGCTGTTATAGCGGCAACAGAAATACATCTGCAAAAATTACAACTGTCGAAATTACACGATTCATGAGATACGCATACAGCCTGGTGACAGACGGACAGCGGAGTCTTAGTCCTTGGGACCCATTTTACCCCTTGGGTATGCAACCCTAAAAATCTACTGAAGAAGGGACTTTTTTGGACTGTAGATATGGTTCGGTCCACCAGTTACGGCAACGAAATACAAGAAATCTTCCATCATAAACCTTCTTGCCTCAACATCAGAACTCAACCAACTTACATACAAGTTACAAGTCCAAAACACATTACACACATTACGCACTTCTAAGACGCAGTAACAGTACGTAAAATCTTCGCTCGCGAGTAAATGCGTAATTACGTCTAAATATTGCCTTAGGGGTGAGAAATGCGCCTTAATTGTTTCCGAGGCTTCTGGGGGAAGCTCAGCAAGTGAAAATATACCTTATGAGTTTTAAGTTTCGGTTGATATTGTACTGATTTGATGATGCTGTAAATTGTGATGTGCTCTTAAGCTTGAGTTTTTTGTATAGGTATCATGTTATTGAAATATGGTTTCTATGTTTATTAACATAGAGTAGTAGCAAAATGAACTTTTGAAATACTATTATAAGGCTTTATATATTTTTTTACTTTAATAGCTGTTACCATTACGTAATAAATAGTAAAAGTCCAATTGTGATAAATACGGTTTAATATTCTTGTTAACTAAGAAGATTGTCTTACATAATTATGACAGTATAGACTCGTAAGTCACAGGATCGCCTAGTCTGAGAGTCAGGGATAAATTAGGATGCTATCCTTCTTAACAAAATTGATCGTGATACGCTATAATAGTATAGAATCCTAAATTACAGGATCTTCTAGTTTAAGAGTCAGAGAATTAAGTGTATCATAATTTTGTATACAAAGTTATTTTTTCCTATTTTTTTTTACGATATAGCTGATTATAATAAAATCACATTTTGCTTCCCTTAACATCCATATAGAATGGAAACGTTTTTCTCTATCTACGATATACATTTAAGAAAAAACCGTTTTCAACTACAAACTCTTTGAGTGCCCAATAAAAAGTTTCATTTAAGCTTTATATAGAGCATTCAGTTTTGTGAGCTATTATACACGTTATGGAAGATAAACTAGAAATAGGTAAACGTAACGATCTCGGCGAACGTTCACAGATTTTAACAGCTGTCGTTAAGATCTTGATTCTTTGGATTTCTCCTTCGTATTTGTGTAGTTGGTTGAGAAATTCGTATATTGATTCGTTTTTTTTTTAACTTAATTCTGCGAGTCAAATCATATCAGCAGTGGGACAGTATAGGCTAGGAAAAAAAAAAAAAAAAAAAAATCATTTCAAAATGATTTTATCCCTAGTAAAGGCACTTTAGAAACGTTAACTTAAAGTTTTATGATTCTAGAGTCTAGGTGCGCGGTTCCAAATTGTCATTTATATGGAGAATAACCGACAAGAAACTCCATAGGTTACTCTTTAATAAAAATATGTGATGATTTTCAATAAATAGGTGACATGCAAATTAGATATCTAAATATGTGCGTCAACAACGCCGAAAACATAAAAAGATCCAAAAAAGAACTTCTTATTAATATTAAAAATACTTCTTATTCTCAATTTTAAATATGTCTAAACTCTTTTATATTTATTTAGTTCCGTTTTTTTTCAAATCACGTTCAACGTGATCAATAAAAATAAAATAAATAAATAATTGAGCACTAAAAACGTATGAGCTAGCAATAGACGCGTTAAGTATTAAGTTCCCCGGTTGTGATTGAACGCAACCCGGGTAGCGATAACCGTAAATCCCGGGCATACGGATCTTGAACCGGGTTACAGGGATGAATCCGGGAATGCCGAAAACACGTAACTATGAAGGGATTTGTGTTCGGATAGTTTGCAGGAAAAATCGTAACCGCTTGTATGTACTTATGTGTCTATGCTATGATGAGGTAGACTTTTCTCTGAAAATTTCGATGAAATAAGAGCTTATGAAATTGCGATTTATTTAATTGCAAATTGAATAAGTTCATCCTATAAATTCAAACGCACTTAGAATTATTTTCTTTTAAAATTTGACCCGTATAATGCGCCTATTTTAAGTTTACTAGAAAATAATAAGAATAATCTTATTTATTTTTTTGGATTTGATCTTACCGTCAGAGAATCCTACCTATACAATCTCAAAAACCAATTTCTTTTATCAAAATCACACCCCACTCCCCAAAACAACCAAATCGATAATCTTACCAGATCACAGGAAATCACGAAGCCGTAATCGTAACGAGATTTGCCATAAAACAGGACAATACAATTAAAATGATTACGAATGCGTCCCTGGCAAGGCTCATCTGCACAGTTTCCAGGATTTTTATGGGGACGTACTTCAGATGTTCGTGAATTAAATATACGATGGTACAAACTTAAAGTGCTTCCTTGAGTGAGATTTTACGAAATATTGCGCGGTCTGGCGCTGTGTTTTCGTGTTAAGATTTTTAAAGTGTGTGGTACCAAAATGTAAGTTGTATTTTTGGGTTAGGACCATTGACATTGTAGTCTAATAGTTACTCTGTTGCAGTATATGAAAACAAACGATATACTGACTGAAATAAGGATTAAGGTTTTCCAACGTCAGTATTGAGCACAGTTCCCAACGTTGTATTGTTACTTATTTTTATTGTTTCAATAGTAGATTGGTAGTTAATTTAAGTACCTGACGCTATGTAACTTGACTGAACAGTAGTTTCACCCAAATTAATATTGTAGGATAAATCTTGAATATACTAAAAGACCATTAAAAATATTATCTTCAGATCAAGACTATTAAGGATATCTAATATCTGAAATGAAAACACTAAATGCCAAGAAAACCATAACAATAACTTAAGTGAGTACTCGCTCTCTTAATAATGCAGCGACTTATAAAAAACAGAGCAAATTGGGGGGCGGGGGAAGCTCGTGAATTCACCTTGCATTTACATTCTCATTGATTATTCACCGCAGCTTCTGCCGAGACACACGGGACACCGTGTCGATGTTCAGATGTATTATGTTGGGCACTGTGCTGAATATTGACGTAGTTGGAAAACTTAAAACAGTGCTGTGGATGAAGATAGGGCGCCCAATTTCGGAAATTGATTCCTCTTCTGTAAGTATAAATATATCTAGAATATTTAGCTGCAAGTTTCCAAATAGAGAAATTCCTCTTTTTGTAAATGCAGGTGTAGATCTCTAAAATTAGAGACTAGAAATTGTAAGATCAGTAGGTATTTACTTCGGCCTATTGACAGTTTTACATGCTCCATTACATTACATTACACAGGAAGTCCGAAAAAATCGTTCCGAATGTGAAAAATTTATAATACAGCTAACGAAACTTGACCAAGTCCGAACACACAGTGCCTCAGCTGGAAAACACAGCAACGTCGGTTTGAGTTAACAGCTTAGCGCAAACTGCACTTACTGAAACCAGGTGCAGGATTAAAAGTAAAAGCTTTAAGGAAACTAGCCGAGAGCTGTTTACTGACACAGTGATAACTTCAACCTTAAGGTATATGTCGACACTATTTGCAGTACACGGAAAAGGAACGAAGAGATCTATTCCTTTTGTCCTTTAAATCTGTAGCTTTCGAAAAATTGCGGTCAAAATAGGCTGAATATAATACCGGCCTATAAATGTCCCACGGCTGGGCCCAAGCCTCTTTTCATATGGAGAAGGAACGAGCATTTATCACCACCGCTTGCTCACTGCGTATTGGCAATTTCAGATTCAAATTTTTGGAATGTTTTCCTTCACCGATTTTCAATTATGTCTTGGAATAGTTAAGAAAGTACATTTAACTTTGAATAGAATAGAATATAATGTTTTATTTGCTTAGAATGTAGGTATTACAAATTAGAGGTTACGTTGTTTAAGTATCCTTATTATACATTATATTCTTGAAAAAGCTACATTATTATAATAATAATATATATAGTCAATTTGATAACTACATGTCGTTTCATTGAACCAGCTTTGCTAGACCACCACGACACAAAAAGGCTGAATATGAATGTAATTAATTTCTAAATAACTAAAACTGAACTAGATTTTTACACTTCAGTCTGATCGAAAATTTCTCTTGTAATACATGCGTAAGCTAGTTTATGATGAAAACCGTATGATATCATGATCGTAGACGTTTTACAATTCTGCCAAAATCCACAACGCCACCCAAAACTTAATATTACAAATTCAGAACTCTATTCTCAGTAGCAATCACAAAAACACGTGACTTCAAAAATTCTGCTGAAGCAGAGCTCTAACCAACATACCTATAGCTACACAGACATGTATATAGCGTTATATCTCAACAAATCCACACGGGCTGAGATGCTGGCGTGATTACCGAGGTCGGTAGTGAAGTGCGGATTTTCTCGGAGAATCCCGGTTTACGAGCACCACCCTACACCCTCCGTGGAGGGATGACCGTATATATATGCCAGACGTTTTAACGGACAGAATTGATAGAGATAATATTTTTATCGGTCTTTTCGCTGTTCAAGATTGAGTTGTGGATTCGAGATTTTTGGGAGTAATGAGAAAGGTTGGAAGAGTGATAGATGTTTGATTGATGACGATTTAGTTTTATCCATTATATAACCACAGAATAGAAGCAAATGTTTTTGCTACAAGATTAACATCCCGATAGATAGATCTATCAACGCTTCAATTTACATTTTTAGCCAGTGCGTAATGTGGTAAGTAAGAATTCATGGGGTGGATTTCATTTAGTTATCTTTAGGAAAGCATAACGGTACTGTTTTACTGTTGCACACGTGGTGCACGAATTTTACGCCCACGAATCTGCTTGTGTCAGCTTGTTAGCAGTCGACGTGTTGTATACGTAGCGCGTGGGTGCCAAAACTTAGACGTGAAAATGGAATATTCTACTCCTAATATTTACTACACTAGAGCACTCACTTAAATATACCTTGAAAATCCATCCGAATACCAATCTCAAGAATTTTGATTGAACACACAAACCTCTAGCCTGTAAAAACAATGTAGAAACGATTCAATCTCTCTACATTATATAACAACACTAGATTCTCGATTCTAATGGAAAATACGGCACAATCTTCCCTCAAGATGTTCGCAAACATTCGCCATCTTGTTCGAAAAACAAAACTAAATTCTCAACGGTTTTCGTTAAGGAAAACTGCTTTGTAATTGTGGGATAATAAATTGAGTGCCGAAAAAATGTTGTTTCTATGTCGGGGGACACGAAAAATCATAATATCGTTGCTAGGCTTAGCTGAAATATGCCTCTAAGTACTTAGTGGCTATAGAAGCGTATCAACGTATTTAACAATTTCAGATTTTCTGAAGTCTAAAGATGATCTCTTCAAATGTTTTCGACATAACGTCAATAGAAGATTATAGTTATCTTTTAAAAGTATTTTTATATTTCTTAAAGTCAATCTCGATACTGCTGTACTAAAAATCCGAACCGGTGAATTAAGTAATTTCCGCCATAAACATACAAATTGAATAAAAGGCAAAATTTCTTATTTCACATCTGAGCCACGAAGTCGAAATAAAAAAAAAACCTGTTAACCTAACTCAAGTACTCGATTTCAATCTCAAAAGCTTAACCCCTAAATGATTCGCATACATTGTCTCAACAATTTCAAAGTACCCTACAACATTAGAGTTCCTTTTATACAAACAAACGCAAGTTGAAGTTGGGTCACATAACGAGTCTGAGCTCTTCACGTACCAGACGTTTACGATTTGCCTCTTACTCGGAATATATGTGTTGTGTAAATGCCACTTAGACGAAAGATTTATTGTAGTGGCTACCGCGGGCTCTTTGCCTACATAAGCAAGTTTTTTACGCCTGAAACGTGGCCGGTTTTTATATGTAATAATTTTAAAATGTTTTTAAAATATGATTGGTAAGTTGGAACCTAGAGTTTTATGTTATTATTTATGGTAAGTTTGTATAGTTAAGTATGATATTTCAGATAAAATATACCTACTCATTCATAAAGCTATCTAACGTTATGAACCCAAATTAATAGACTCATAAAATCTTAAATATCTACACAAAATAACCCTCATATTCCAACGTAATGCTCTCCAATTCTCAAAAGACAAATGGTATATTTTAATCACCTCTAATAAAATAAGTTACGCGCACATAATTGACATGCCACGGTGAAAATCATCATGGGCATGACCCCTTAGAAAAACTCATAAGGTCGTCGCTGACAGTTGACAAATTCGTTAATTCCACCCCTCGACTTGGGGTACACATGGGAAAATATAGAATGTTTTGCGCAGAAAATTGTCCGTTTCCGAAACACCATAAGATTATTTAGTTGCAGTTTAAATAAATAAATACCTATGAAAAAATTGTTTCCAAAAAAATGTGGTGCAAAGATAGAATAGTAAGTAAATTGCATAACACAATATATTTTTACTTACAATATAATAATAATAATATCTTGGGACAACTCACACACGGCCATCTGATCCCAAACAAGGCAGGGCCTGTGCTACGGCAACCAGACAACTGATAACTTATATATTTTTAAATACATAAATGTTATAGATAAATTACACCCAGACACAGAACAAATGATCGTGCTCATCACTTGTGAGAATCGAACCCACGACCTGCGGTTTAGCAGTCAGGGTCACTAACCACTAGAGCAACAGGCCAGTCGAACAATATTACATCATAAGGCCGAATACTGAAACATCAATCAGTTTGAAGAACCGTTAACTCTCATGCTGTCTCTGTCACTTCAAGGTGTGAAGAAGCGACAGATAGACATTTAAGAACATTCTAAAGTTAATTTGCGTTTTAGTATTCGGGGGTTAGTATGATTTTTATGTGTCGAAATATTTTTCTTCAGTTTAAATGACCTGAATAAGGCTTAAAACAGATATTTAAACGCCTCTTTTTATGAAAAATAACAACACAAATTTGATAACGGTGGATTCATCCGATTAATTAGAACAATATTTTTTTTGTAGTTTGGGTAGTGACAAATTGAAATTGACCATTTGGTAGTAACGAAAACATTAACTAATACGTTGTGTTTGGCCCAAGCCATACACCTTTACAAAGGTCAAATTCATTAAATACCTGAAAGCTACCTGAAACTTTCACAAAAATTATCCTTCCATATTGAAGGTTAAGGACTACTCAGAAAATCGTAAACAAAAGCGGACCTCATAAGAAAACAGATCACTAGTCTTCTACTATGTCGGTCAGTCGTCCCGGAATGCGGCAGATTGCCGTCCAGCCGGGCCGGATTGCCGCCGGAATCGGCCGGAATGCCACTGTCACTACTTTTATTGCGGCGTGTCAGGCAAAGGAATTTTGGATTTTTAGGGGACACACGATTGACGGTTTGAGAGAGTGATCACGTCTGTGGAGAGTATTAGGCTTAATTATTTTAATTTTAGGTATTAAATTTAGATTATTTTTGTTGACGACTCAGTTAAATATGAGTTTTTTTTCGTGGGATGTTTTTTAGTGCCAAATATAACGTGTTTGAGTATTGCTATGGATATTTTGTTTATGTAATATGATACATTTTGGATTCCTGTGTGCCACCTACTAAGCGCGCTAGCGTCACGGTAATACTATCTATACAGTATTGTAACTTCATACAAACGGACGAAACGCGAGCTATACCTACGCGCCTCGATCTCGGATTGCGCTCGCGACGCCGACAGTCACGGCTGTACCGCAGTGTCGAACGGATGGTGTGTTGTTTTTTTAACAATAACCGCGCGATTTTTTCTCCAAAAATCAGTTAATATGACGAATAGGAAATATTGTGCTGTTTTTGGTTGTATGCATTCGTCAATAACGCATCCAGACATAAGTTTTTTTAAATTACCTGGAAACTCTGAAAGGTAAGACTATAAAATAATTTTACTTACTAGTAGGTAGATAGGTACATAATGTGTCTTTTTAATGGATAAGTATTTCCTTTTATCTCGCGAAAAAAAGGTGTTTGGATTAATAAATAAAGCGAATAGAGTAACGGAAAGTTATTGAGACGAGTGAAATAGGTAGTTATGCTGTTCTGAATGAATCATGATACGGTAGGTACCTTTTTATTAAATCTACCAATCAAAAAACAACACGCATTTTTATTGAACACTTCCTATTCAATAAACAAAGTATTTCATTTATTTATATAAAAAGGATATAAAATTTACAATCACAAAACTAAATAGAAGAAACAGAAAGTAGGCAAATGTAATTAAATTGCTGGAGACGGGCAGCCCTAACGCATGTTTACCTAGCGCGCGGCTGTAGGCATTTATTTCTATTTTGCGGCCGAGTTACAATACTGTATAGATAGTATTACCGTGCTAGCGTTTTCCGACTGTGTTTCATATTTGATATTTACATTCATTACATTTTATGTTATTCCATAACAACAATTAATGGATATTTGAATAAAATTTACAAATAGGTAGTTAGAACAGCCCCCCTAGCCAAGTGACATTTCTACAAGCGTTAACGATGATAGAAATCGCTTAAATGACATTAAATGTATGAAAGTGACAAGACTAAGTCACGTGACTTATCGAAAACAAATGTCATTTCCATACATTTAATGTCATTTAAGCGATTTCTATCATCGTTATAACTTGTAGAAATGTCACTTGGCTAGGGGGGCTGGACTTTTGATTTGTGGTTTCGGATATTTGAAAAATCTAACCAAAGCCATCTCCATTACTTTCCCTGTCCTACAAGTATTGTGGAGCCGAACCTCCAAGAATGCGAGAGTCACCGCGCTTATTGCTCGGTGACAATTGATGTTTGTAGTTTCGGCTCCACCCCGCCTTTGTTCTGGGTTAATATTCAATCCAAGCTATCTGTCAGGAAACTTCATTTACGAAAGTTGAACTAAAGTTTTAGGTGATGCTGGATAAGTTTTTGGATTGGTTCGGTTGGACTTTCTATTAAAGTATATTAATTACCACTAGTTATTATAAGTAGATAGGTATTGGTATTTCCTATTTGAAAATTTATGTATTTGATCGTATTATTGACTGGTTGTCATCGTACATAATATTATTATGTAATATCTAAATATATTTTGCCTTTTTTATTTTAGTGTAAGTAGTGCCCTTTTTTGTTTATATTTTTGACAGTCTTATAAAAGTCAGCTGTAGTATTTATTTATGTTCTAACTGTTATAAGTTACCCTAACATTTATTTCGTGAGAAATGAAAAAATAATTAAGCACTGTGCCTAACGTTTTGTTTAAACATTTTTTTTATTTTTATGCATAATATAATCTAATTAACAATCTCAATTTAATCAGTAACAATTTTTCAACAGCAGGTCCACACACAATAAATATTTATTTAATTGTCGACACAACGTGAAGAGGGTTTCGAGTGATCTCGAGCGCACTTGAGTTAAGTGGCCCGTGTTGACAATAAGTGATCTAATTGGTAAGTATGTGGCTTTTGTATGGTGGTCTGCAAAAAAATACTTTCCGCACGTTAGTGCAGGAATAATTGAAAATCACCTTGTATGCCATTAGTTCTTTAGTTTTGAGTCTGCAAAAAAGTGCTTTTCATAAGCCATTGATTAAGCACTATAATAATTCTGCTTAAAAATTACTTATAAAAGAAACCTTAAATAACAAAGGCGATAGTCTTATGATTATTTCACGTCACTTTCATAACCAGAAGCTAAACCAATCTATACTCCTAACAATTTTATCCATAAAATATCCAACCATAAAATCCAATGAAGAATATGACATAAATAAATTGGTACTCAAATGCAATAGACATTTGCAGGGTTGGGCGTCATTGTGGCGGATTACGTGTCATAAGTGTCTTTACAGAACACGATATTGTTCATTGACGATCAATTGTGGTTGATTGGTGTGTTTTTATTGTAGTTGTTTTATATATAAACGAAAGAGTTCTTGAAGAGGTGATATTGTCTAGTTTTAAGGACTTCATTCTACAGGATTACATTTATAAGGAGTGCGTAAGTATATCAACGAGGTAATCAGGTGCATAAAACTGAACAGCTTTCCTTGACCTGTCACTGTAAAATATGATTTTCAATTTCAGGATTTCAACCTATGTTTCTTGGGAAGAGTTGTTCAGTTTTATGCACCTGATTTCCTCGTAGAATATACGCACTCCATTTAAATTATCCTGTATATACATCTATTGTTCACAATCATACTGGCCATTATTGCTTGCTTATATTGTTTAGGTATAGCGTTAAGTCAATATATACAAATAAAATTGTAAATAATTCTAAAGATGTTTTTTTTGCCTGAACAAGATGACTTGACCCCGCTTGATCTTAAGCAACAGTGAAGTAAAGAAATGAGACCCATCGGCTTTGGAGAGTTCAACGCCATCGCCGATCAGCCTTACCTTGTCGATCTAAGAGCTTTATCACATTCCACTTTGAAAACCCGTGATCAAATGAAGAAGGAAAAAAAAAGATCTATTTTATAAGACAGCCTATATAAATAGCAATGCAAGCGATAATATTGAGCTTCGAAATAAAAAAAAGCAGAAAAGGGATTCCGTTTTTTTTAATGGCTTCTAAAATTGTTATACCTAATACTGGAAAATAACGGCCAATAGATTCCAAAAATCTCATTAAAAATGGAATGTTCTTTATTCGAAATTAAATTTAGTTCATACGACAAATTTAATGATCGGCAGCTATCGCTTTGTGTTCGTGTATTATAAAGGGTTAATAGTAAAACTATAACAAGTATAAATCTAATATGACAGTTATTGGGGATCGTGGCGAGTGGTTTATCTCGTGGCTTTGCATAATTCCTGTGTCATATTTGATGCCATGTGCGGGACAGGTCGTTAGTACAGATTAGTGTAATATCATGATATTATTTTATAGAAATTGATAGTTCGTAGTCCTTGAGTAATTATATTTTGTTGCTGTTAGTATGAATCATATTGATTAGTGATAGGTTTTAGAGAAAATATATTATCAAGGTCTTAATTTAGGTAAGATTAATTTATGTAAACTAAACCATAAAGATCAAGTGTTGTACGTACTGGCTTTTAAAAGCTACATGACTTCCAATCAATAGATTAGAAAAATTCATCAAACCTCAAATGTAAAAATAAAAAATCTTTTATATTACAAAATGTAACACGATTTCGTGTTATTTCAACAAATGCATCACATTTGGCAGTATTATTTTTACACTTCAAATTGCACCCGCTCTGCGCAAAGCTATTACAGCCCATACACTACCCCTTTTGTACCAAAACCATCCTTAAGTGGTTGTTACACGGTTTAAAATGACTTGCAGTCTATTGTTTTCTTGGCAAGCGTCGGTTTGCTAAAACACTTGGACAACTGGCGCCATTGTCGCACCGTCAAATCAAAACACTCGGAAAGCGCGCGAAGCGAAGCACTGGCCAATGAAAATAGAGCTAATTTGATTTTATACGCGGCCGGTTTTGAAAATCGAATGGAACGTGAGTCTAATATTGTTATAAATATTTATTGTTTTTTGAGGAGGCATGTTAAAATGTAAGATTTAAAATTGGTATTATTTAATTTTATTCAAAAGCTGTTCATTCGGTTTTCGTTCGTATTTTTTTTGTTCCGAATCGTGAAAGGTTCATGCTGGTTAAGTACAACAATCGTTGACATTACCCTAACAAACCCACAACATTTCTATTCAAAGCGAGCTAATCTCAAAATTAACTAAATAAAAACGCAGAAAAAACGCCACAAACCCGCTGAAGCCACGCGGCCGTCACGCGCTGGCACGCGTCGTCACACCCCGACGATGAGTGCCAATCAGCGGATTGCATCACTTAATGTTTAGGCGATGAGGAGAAATACCAGTTAATACTGTATTGTGAGAAGATAAAGAAATGTTTCCTATTTATTTTCCCTTTATTAGATAGTTTTCTGAGATTTTAAAGCAGAGTAATGAACATGGTACTAAATTTAAAGATTCAATTTTTTCCTTCAATGTTTAAGGCTGCCCATGTTCTATAATAATTGACGAACGATTTTTTTCAAATCGATTTCAATAGTGATGTTTCACTATTTGCAATCGATTCGAAAAAATGTCAAATGTCAAAAAAACGTCCTACAAAAAGTCGGAAAGAATTAATAACAGTGCATTCTGACACATCCAAATGGCCAATTATCGATGCAAAAATCTGAATATAGCAGTAAAGAGTTTTGTTTCTTAAATTGATTTTTTAGTTTTATTTTTGTGTTATAATTTTCAAAGCTAAATAATACATTAGGGTACTTTTTTATATTGTGTTCCTTTTTCAAACTCGAATGTCATTAAAAATCCGGTCCTCGATCCTTTCTACACGTGTAACGTAGAGGATGAGTACTCATTTCCAATTAAATATATTGTATGTATATTGTATTTCAGTGTATAATTGTGTTAAGTTAATGTGTGTACCACTAATATACAAGGAACGGCGCTTCCGTATGTTAAGGTGAGAAGCTGGGGTCAGATGAAATTGGGAAGTTTTATATAGAGGGTAAGGTATGCAAAACCAGTAGACTTTAAGTTGTCTTGTTGAGTAATGATTAGAAATTAACTTTGAAAGTTTTTTCACTGATTCATTTCGATGAAGGGAATTTATCACTAAACTACGGTATATTTTGTTCTAAAATGATCACTTAAACAGGTTAGACCCATATTTATAATGTGCATAAAATAATAAGGATACTGAGAATGTCTACACTTTCCATTACAATATGACCCCAATTTCAACCCGACACCAAACTTTGGGGGTCACTTTATGTTGGATATGCGCGTGCGCCTGGCACGTGTCATCTAATGCTTTGAACTACATGCAACAAGAGTTTGATTTTAATCCGTAATGTATAATTCTTAATTTAATTCTGATATCTGTTTGAACAGACCGAAATACTATTTTTATATCAAAAGAATTTAAGAGGAAAAATATCTTAAATATTTTTATACCTATTTCCGTATAAAGATTTCAAAATTATTCGTACATACGTCGTCAAAAACCGGTGTATCAACTTTTTAAGGGCTTTCTTGCTGTACATTGTAAGTAAGAGTTACCCGTCTTAATATCTATTTATTTCATCAAAATCTTGAACCTTGAACAGCAGCACATTTATACCATCTGTTCATTATAGTGTGGTAGCAACAATTACATTAATCACCATGCTTGTTAATAAGTTGTAATGGATTTACGGCAGGAAGTGTGCTGCGGGCGATAACGGAAACTTTTTATACAGCCGTATGTAATAACAATGAATACTTATTAACCATTTAATGAGTCACTTTTTATAGATATGATAAATTGAAAGTCCTGATAAACTCATTTCAATCCTCCTAGATTCTGATTCTGGAATTGTCTTTTCGTGTCTTCAAAATTATCTTTGTTGCGTGCTCCAAAATCGTATCAGTAACGTTAAATTATTCAAAATTTACACTGACCAGCCCTTGCCAACTCAATGTAGACTCAACCCTACAAATTAGAATAAAGAACTAATCATTAATATGGCCAAAATCAGCCGACGAAATCTGCCGGCCCTTCGGGAGTACTTCGGGGCCACTCGGGTCGTTTCGTGCGCTGCGGGGGGCGAGAACTAATCGTGATAATGTGTTTATTGAATTACCGGCGTGTGCGATGCCACGCGTCGACTCCTGCACATGCTAGATCAGTAAGTGGCGTCCTTATGATTGAAGGTGCGGTTTGATTTCATTTTTTTAGGGTAGTTCTGGAGTAATGGATTAGATCTGTTTGTTGAGATTTTTAGGTATAAGTTACTAAGTAATTAATAATAGATATTACCTGAATTTTAGAAACTGCCTTTTTGCGACAATCTAATTGTATTTGGCCATACTGTAGATAACAAATCTTAGACGACTAGGGGACCTTTCAGTTATTAAGATACTACAACAGTGTCTTCTAACAAGATTTGAGTGCACGAACTCTCTTGTCGTATTAAAATGTTTTACAATTATGAAGATCCAAATACTAATAACTACACGTCACCAAAGAGTCTTTTCCTCACAAACAAAACACAAGAAAATAAAAGTACAACGATACTGAGTGAAAACAATGCAGGTGTCGGATTACTGGCTACGGAACGTGGGGTAAAAGAGGGCTGAGGACATTAATTTAATTATCCTCCTCTCTCGGGAGCGTCTAATATTATATGGGAGTGAGTCGACCTCCCAGCATACAAATTCAACTGTCATTTTTTCGCGTGAGAAAAAAATCTCGCAAAACTGATTTTTTTCTGTTGCCATCCCTTGTGAGATCAGGTTGCGTGTGGAAAAAAATATAATACAAATCTGAAATGTGATGTTCCTTTTTTGGGAATTGGTGTTGAGTTAGAAAATCTGAACGAAAATAAGTCTTTGTTTATCGAAATCTTTCAGCAGACAGTTTTTGTTTTATTCAGATGTTGATGAATCTGTATGAACTTCTTTTTCTTCATCTTTGGCAAATGGCCTTCAATACTTATAAGAAGGTATAAAATTTGTACTTAATTTTTAAGACAAATGTTTGAATTTTGGCATTTGAATTAGAACAAAGCCAACAAGATGAATTTCATGATTTTTAAGATTTTACACGATCTCTGTACTTAATATATTAGAACTATGCAGTAAACCCCAACTGGTATGTAAATTACGCAAAAAAAAAAATAGTCCGAAAATTTCAAACAAAAATAATAAAACAACCACAGGAACCCTTCGAGTCCTCACATAATCCCATTTAATAAAACGTTTTAAGGTATTAAAAGAAAACGCCACTAAAATCGAAGCATTCCAAGATCCAGATCCTTAATTAAACTCAAAGCACGTAGCACTCCTTGATTCAGTCCCCCCGGGCAACGACACCCCACCCCTGGACCCCCCTTTCCTTATGGACCGCTTAGATTTCCTCCCCCCTCCTTGTGTGGATAGAATACTTGAAGTCCTGAATCTTGTACGAAGAATTGGTTTCGAGAGATTGGACAGTTAGTTTTATATTTACTTTTTTGTTTTACTCAATAGTTGGGGTTTTGGATGAAATGTGAAAACAGGATGCGGGAACCATTTACGTGGAAAGCATGACTTGTTTTTTAAATAATCTGCGAAATCCGTTTGCAATGATGTCATCAGACATGTAATCGTGATAACACGAAACGGAAGTGATTACTTATTTTGATTGACTATTGCAAAATATTGAATTTTGAAATCTTATCTCTTTGAAAAATTGCATTGTCATTGCTATAATGCAATGACAATTTTTGTACTCACTGTGATTGATGCATATTGTGCCATAGTGGCAAAGAAATTAGAACGCGGACGAACATATCCCTACCAATTAGTATGATTTACGAAATGATTATCAAAAGTATAATTTTCCAAAAATTGTATGAGTCTCCGTCCAATTTTATTTGAAGATTTCAAATGCCTTTGAGTGAAAACAATTAAAATGATTATAAAGTCTTTACAAAGAAAAAATCAAGGGCGTTTTTTCTAATTTGCATTTCGCTACAATTCTAACTTGAAATTGCTTCTTACGAATCCAATTACACGATAGCAAGCCGCTTTAGACTCCTAAGATGTCTCTTTGCTATTTTTGAGTGTGAAAAGGCTTTAAAAAGTAATCAAAGGGGCTGTGAACAGAAAGTTAAAAACATTTGGCTCGGCTTAGACAATTATGAGGAGTTTTATGGTTTCTCATTTTGTTCTTTGAAATCTTTTTTTGGGAATCTTTCTCGTTCTACCTGCTATCTTTTTAATGTTAAGTGCGTATCTAGAGAATTATTTTTTAAATTGGATCCCATAACTCTCTGTATTAAGTCCATTGTCAATTTAAAATTCTTTCCAATTCATAATTTTCTCCGCATTATTTATATCAAATGTTTTGGTATCCAACAGTTTTTATTTCTCACTTACAATAACCAAAAAAAAAACCACCACCTAGCTTTACATTTTAATTGCATTTTAAATGCTATCTCAAACCAAACTAATTTTCCAAATGCTTTTTAAATTCTTCACCGCAAACCGAAGCGAGGGAAGTAATGTTTGATAAAAAACAAAGAAAAACAAAGGAGGCTACACAGCCACTGTGTAATTATTTCGAGAGCTAATGTGCCACTTGTTTATTCCCTGACTAATTAAGAGAAGGAAGAGTTTTAAAAAATACTTCAACTCGGCCTTTGAGTGGATCAAACATTCATGAGGTGGAATGAGAGACGTCTATGTAATCGTGTTAGGTTGTATTTTGTTTTTTCTTAATCACTGTTAATGGCTTCCAATTTTCTGATTAATGTGTTGGTCAGTAAAGCTTTCTTATTCATATTTTGCTCTTTGTATAAAAAATAGCTTATTATTCTTTGCACGATTACTAACCTCATTAACCACCTGTCATACTCTGGTAATGCTATACATTTTCTATCGTCACCCATTCCACACAATACCAGATGTGAATGAATAATGTATCACCTCAATTAATAGCTCCAGCACCAACTACTTAGTTCTAAACTACCAACTTCAACACTGATGCAGGTAACGCCAAACTTCCGGACCCAATTAAACTCAAATTCAGCTCTTGAGGTGACAAATCGTGAGCCCTCGACGTTGACTAATCACCCGTTTAATTTAGCTGGCGTAATTATAAATAAAATTTCAACGATAAATTGCGCTGGGGTACATTAATCAAGAACTTGGGACACTGATTAAAATACCGTTCGTCCAACTATTTGCTAAGTTGATATCGTTAATAATTTACTCGTTGAGGGAGGTTTAGGGCGAGATCAGGTGTGAAGCGTGGTTTAATTTATTTGGATCCGTTGATGCTTCTGTTTTGTTAGGGATTGTAACATTGTCAACTATACGTTTAGATTCAGCGAACTTACTAAAATGCGTTAAATTAAAGTTCAGCTGAAATCGACTGCAATCGTTAAAGAATGTGTAGTCTTTAGTCTAGTGTCATAACGTGAGAAATTTTCGGCATAACCGCTGCCCTGAGACAAATGATAGCACAGATAGCACTTAATAGAACTCTTTAAGATATAGACAAAGATTTTTAGTCTCTTCATTCAAATTTAAAAGTCCAACAATTTTAAATTTCCACAAAATTTCACATGAAAATTTATTCATCACTATCTGCAGACCACCCTATAACAGAAACATGTGCCCAATAACTAACCCAACCCTTCTGTAACATCCCTTTCGCACGTATTGTAAAATCTGTGGCTATCTCACTCGCACTCACTGTCAAAGCAATGAAAACGGCGAATCTATGCGTTGAATCACGGATCGCCCCCACCCTATCTTAAATGAACTGGGGAGATCTTTAGGTACTGTCGAAGGAACGTCTTTTTAACTGTAAGGGAAGTTTTACGTGTAGGTGTTAACTGTATGGGGTAACTATATGATAGTTATGTAAGCTTTGATTTGTTTAAAAGCCTTGGTAAAGTTAGTACGGAAGTTGGTAATTCAGTTTTAATTATATTGGCAACTAATAGCATCAGAATTTTTCACAACTTATTTTGTCGATTCGTAAATCCCATACACATAAGGTCAAACTAATAGAATCTGATGCTCAAAATAATAATCAAATAACATCTGCACTTGATGTTTTATACATTTAAAATTGAAATGGAAGGACTGTACATATACGTCATATTTGTGTCGACTCACCTCTAATTCATCCCAAGTTTAAAACGTCTTAAACCATAAGCTCAAACTTAGAGAATTACAAGACAATAATTCACCACACCACTTCCCGAGTCCATTTACTTATCCAACATAATTCAGGGAGTTATGCTGTCAAAACATCTTAACCAACCCTCCACATAATTAATGTAAGACGAGTTTCTGTTGTTTTATAATAATCGCGTAATGTCGCGGTTACATTATGAAGCGATTGGGTTACAGCTACACAGGGTAAGGAAGAATGGGGAGCGCGGGTCTTAAGACCAACTCTGAATACAACTGGAGGTTTCTTGGTTTGTCTTTTATGGTTCTGTCTTAGAACTTTCTGCTTGGTAATTATATTGAAGTATGTAGGTACGTATACATACATAGTGTAGTTGGATGTTAGACCTTTTTGTTTGTTATTGTTATTGAAGTATGTCTGTGTAAATAGATGTCTTCTGTAAATGCTGTTCTACTTTGAATTTAATAGCAAATATTTAATCTTCAGTTTTTGTTGTACGTATTTGTTTTTTTTTATCAACTTTGAGGATCATTTTAAACCTTAGCTCTAATTTAAATTAATCGGAATTAAATTACGTTTTAGTGTCAGTTTCAGTACTTTGAGTCACCTTGCACTTTGCATTTTGCTCAAACTGAAACATTGTAACACTCAACCCAAATTCATAAATGTAAAATGGTTGCGGTTTTCTAGTGTACGTCGTCTCACTAACACTTAAGTCTTCGAATAAGATTCTCTGACTCTGTGGTACTTAAGTACCATTGCGATTTCATTTGACCGTTCTCACTTCCACAACAGACTTGATTGTATGTAAACAATAGTCCCGGACCCTTATTAAGTATTAAAAAGGATGTGTCAGGGTACGGGGCTTTGCGGTTCTGTGTCCCTAAATGCGATAGTGGTAGAATAAGGATTAAGAACCTAGTGCTATTTGAAAAGGTTTTTTCTATTCCTTTTTGTATTTTTGGAGCAGTAAACCTTTTCCTAAATATAATTACTTTCGAAGTTTTTCGCGGAGTAAAAATAATTGGATTTTTAGATTTGCTTCATGATTAAAAAAGTTATTTCTAAAACTTCTTTCTTACAAGCTTATCTAAATTAAATTTCTTAGAAAAGTGTAAATGTGCCTGGACACATATTGGCATTATTATTATGGTGTACCTATCTCATTTTTGGTACTATTTGTCACTCACCAGTATGAATATAAGTGTGCTTCTTCATATCCGATTTCTGGTGGAACCGCTTCCCGCAGTACTGGCAGGGGTAGGGCCTGGTGTCCGAATGGATCAGAAGGTGAGTGGATAGAGTACTGGAGCGTTTGAACGTCTTCCCACATTGCTTGCATTCGAAGACCTTCTCCACGCTGTGGACAGCCCTGGTGGAAAGAGAAGTATTTATATTTTTGAAATTGTTCATTTAAAGGAAAGTTATTTGAGAAGTCAATGAGATAGTAATTATGGGAGTTTTTAATGTAAAATGTGGTATTTGATAATCAATACCGGTACTTTGAATTCTTAAAATTATTATCTTAACGGGGAAAAGGTCAGGAAATAGTTTGAACAAAAAAAAGATAAGTATCCTAGGAATATAGGTAGTGATTTTCTAAGAAACAAATTTATTTTGTAATCGTATCTTTTTACACACTGATAAATCAACAAAATTCTTAGAATTCCATGACATACATTTGTAACTCACCTGTGTTGACTCAGACTGATTTCATGGCCAAATGTCTTGCTGCACAATTCACAAGCAAAAGGTCGCTTGCCATTATGAGATCGTCTTGCATGCACCTCCAAGCCATGAGGAGTACTGAACATCTTCTCGCATTTGACGCAAGAGTAAACATCCCCCAAAGGTAAAGGCCTGGACAAAGGACCAGGTGCCCCAAGAACAGCTGCACGGAGTCTTAGAAGTTCTGGACCAGCAGCCTGTACAGCGTGAAGGTACAAATTGCTGTAACCTCCCCATCCTGGGAGGCCCAGACTGCCAGCGTCTCTCAAGAATTCCGCAAAGGGTAGAGGAGGATAAAGGAACGGTCTTTGTGGCTGCACTCTTGGTGCATCAGGTCTCAGCAGTGCACTAACGGAGAAGGCTTCCGATCTTTTTGGTGGAGGGGATGTATCTGGTGGCCTTCTTGGCGAGGATGGAGGGGAATCGACTTCAAGCTCAGGGGATGTGGAACGCACTGATCTTGGAGATTGTGGCGATGGTGCCCAGCAGGGACTTCCGCAGCGTGATGCTGGTGAAATTCCTTCAGGTCTGGCTTCATTGTGATGTTCCTCTTCTTCATCTTCCGTTCTCTCGCTGACTAAGCGGTTAATCCCGAATTTGATTTCTTCTGTAAACAAAATTTTATATTTAACCATATCTTTTGTTTTTATTTCATTGATTACTAGCAATACATTTTAACGGAAACCCTGTGCAAGTTTGATAGTCAAATAGTTTTTGTATAACTATAATGAAGGTAAGTATTTCCTTATTTAAAAAATCAATTTAGGTAAAACTTAACAAAATAATTCAAACCGGTAAAATAACTTTATTCAGAACGATATTACTTAGTATTTTCCGCAGACCTAATATAATAGAACAAATCACAAATCATATAGGATATGAATAGAATGATGATGGGTTTGAAGATCGGCAGACAGTATTGATGATAGATTATTTAGACTAGCATTCTACGGAGCTATAATATCATAGATAGTAGAGGATTTATGAGTTTCTTTGATTATCTCATTATCTTGACGTGATTTTTTAGATATGGACTTTGCTATTACCTATATGAATGGTGACTGAATGTCATGCGCAGTGGTGTGTTCGATATTTGTGATCGAGTGACTTAATGTTGACTCACTTGGCATTTGGTTTGGAAACTCGTGGAAATGTTTCGATGTTTGATAAAGATCACTCGTCTTGAAGTTTGCCAAATATTAAGGAGGACATGCCAGTATTATACTCGCGTGTGTTTATATTATTGTGTAGGGAATTTTGAGCTTTAATGAATGGGAAATGCTCTGTATTGTTATGAAATTTGGAATTAGACTTGTGTTGAATACCTTCAGTTTTTTTCATAGAAAGTAATAGAAGTAAGTTTATACATATTTTTTAGAGTAATCTGCAAAGTAAAGTCCAATGATGGCATCATTTTCCATTTATTGTTGTATGATTAGTGTCCGAATCAACAAGAGCGATCATTATTACTGATGCAAATAATGCACCTAACCCTACAATTGTTTGGGTCATAAAGACCCCACTGCGCAGGTGCCACACTTGTCGGTCCAAACGAAATGGGCCGTATCATGTCGCTGGAGCAAATTGACTTTCATCTGTTCAACCCTCGAAGCCCAACCCCCGTAATTAACACGTCGGGTCGTTTCGACCCAATCTTTTTTTACAATTCACTAATCCGCGGGCGCGACTAAACGTAACTATTGCTGTTCAGTTTTGTTTGTTGTTGGTATTGTTTGATGTTTGATTAAAAATTGGGATCATACAAAATTTATACAATTGAGTTTAGCAGTTACATTTTAGTTACATGTAGGTATTTAGATATTTATAAGGTATTTTACAAAATTTCTGAACTACATAACTTTTTTACTTAGTGTTATCTTGTAAATAAAATCTTATATTTGCCTGCCTGAGTTGTGATCCGAACTTATAAACCCAACATACTTTTTATAACTTATGGAGTATAGTGTTTTTCTGTGTGAGGTGAGAGTCAATTGATTGTCATAATATTTAAAAGTAAAACTTTTTCAAATCAAGACTTCACGCGCCTGTTTGTTAAATTACTAAGCTTAGTTGAAAAATGACAGCATTTATTTTGGAGTAATAAAATATCTTGAGTTAGTATTGCTTGTACAGCATTAAAGTTTTTAGGACAATTCATAAATCATCTCATTACGAAAGCGACATCTGTCCAAATCGAAATATAAAACCACGATCAGTGAGAATGTCCCACAAATAAACTTCATACATCATCAAGTAACCATCAACACCTCGTGTCCAAAAACAAACATCCATCTCCAGACGAGACAAGCTCCACTAATGAAGAGGACCCCTATCTGAAACGCAGCAGCTGTCGGCATTTGGAGCGGAACCAATCGGACTGCTTCGGAAAATTTCGGCAAAATTCGGCTCTGACTTCACCGTCGCCGACCCCTTCGAATATTTCACGCATGGGCCTCTTTTCACAATGGCCAGCGTTTAAGGGTTGCCTCTACACTTGTTTGTTTGCTCCCTACCGACACGGTTTATCGCCCTATAGTATTTATTACATATTAATGGTTATTTAGATTCATTGTTACGCCCCGACAGTATGCTCGAATTTATGGCAGCGCGAAATATTGAATAGAACCCTCAATGAGCAAAGAAAGGCGTTCTATTGTTGGCCCGTAATTATGTGATATAATTTCGGTGTTTGATTTATAAATTTGGCAATGTGTATCAGGCGTCAGGTTCGTCCATCCTCCAACTGTTTCGATGTATTCTCCAAAAATAAAGTATCAATAAAACCTTAACTCCATTTATTTTTAAAATCTAACCCTCAAATGCGTAGGTAGTATAAAAATGACTCTCAAGCCTCAAGGTCAAAGTATAATTAATCTTAAAATTAACAATACCAAGAACAAAAGCAACAAGGGCATTATAAACCTTGTTTTGGACCACTCAAACTGTCAGACGTAAGACAAACACGGTTACACTATCAAGTGCAATCAAATTAAGGCATTTTTAGCAACAAATTGGATTACAAGCCGTCCGTCTGCATTTTTTTTCTATCCAAACAGAACATTAGCGTCATTAATGTCGGACTATTTGCTGGCTTAATGCAATTTTAATTATAAAGGCGAGGCAACCCGCAAATTGCAAGCGATGCATTCAGATTGTTATTTTTCTGAGAGCTTTTAACAAATTAAAAATATGTATTGCGTATGCGAGTACGATTTATACTACCTTACTAAGTGTGTTTTTTTATTTTTATTGTTATACAGGGCCGTTTATAGTTAAAGTAGTTTTTATATTTTTATACATTTAAAGCAATAGGTACGAAAATGTGGTAACCAGATACATAATTATTTTATATTATGAAACCGTGTCAATTTTTATTTTCCAATATTGTTTAATTCTATGGTTAGTAAAAAAACTACATGCAAGCCACAATAAAGAATAGCTAAATTTTTTTTTTCATGATAAATGTTGCAATGATTTCAGAAAAGATGACGTAAAACTTATGTTTTTAACACGCGAAATTACTTCTAATTCAATAAAATATCACTTTCATTGAATCACCAAATGAATCGCATTAGCGAACAATCACTTCTTTATCTATAAATAATCAGATCATTAATTAAAATATTTAATAATATCCATGTTTTACAATGATAATTACGTCTATAACATTATCGGTATTTTGATCTACAAATAAATTACATTATTATTAATGAATATTCATTACGACCTTGAAATTACTAATCGTATTCCAACTTTTAAAAGAAATTTTAAGTGACAGCTTTTGACAGAGCAACAAAAACATTCTGTCTCTTGTTCTCGGATGCATCGGTCGATGGACTTGAAGAGAGAAAGATGCGTCACAACGCAAACGCATAGTCTTGTTCCGCGCTCTCGCTTGCACCCTCGGCTCAGGTGGAACGTGACACTTTTTCGTGCGTGCAGCCGGTGCACATCGAGTTACGAGTATAAGACGTTATTACGTCGAAAATATTAAATACTTGCCGAATCTCATGTTATGCGCAGTAGATTAAGCCACGAGTAAAGCTAGATTTTACATAACAGGAGGTGGGAATATGAGTGAGGACTGACAATGACATAAATATCTTTAAAACAGATGAAACTCTCAAAGTGTTTATTAAAATTCGTTTTTTACGCGAAAATTTTGAGCGATACTGATGCGTAATAAGCTCATGTTTAATGGTGTACACCGGTCCTGAAACTATTGAGGTAACTTCCTCTGTCATCTTTGCTGAAGTCTTTTTATGTTTTAAACCCCTGGCTATTATACCCACGAATGTTTTTTTTACAAGCTCATAATAAAACCCATTATTGGAACTCCAAGATGCTAGATTTTACAATGATATTTTACACTTACAATATGAAGATAATAATTATGCGTATTAGTCTCCGTATTCGTCAGTCCTGTCATGTCATTCTATACAATACAGTCGCATGCAAAAATTAAGCATCATTTTGGACCTTCCCCTACCCTCAAAACACGTGTCCTACAAAACATGCAGTTTATTAAATACCGATTGATATTTTCACCAATAAAATGCCGAGTCACGTCGAAGTAGTTAATCAAGATTTGGTTTAATGAAAGTAAATCATACGGGGGCCGTGTCGGATGGGTAAAAATTTTAATAAACTACGGGTCCTTTTGACCCCAAGCGAGCTTAGAGTGTTAAATGTCAAATGTGCTCTTATTACATTTTAAATACTATTACAATCGGTTTATTAAAACGCAGCATTTTAAAGCATTAGCGTAAATTATAGATAAATTTTGATTTTAATATTATTATTTTTCTATCGAGTAGATATTAATTCGAATTGGTTCCACGTAAATCATTTATTACTCCAAAGAGAAAATAGTGAAGAAAAATGATCCCGGCAGCACTATGAGCGTTACACCTTTGAGTTAAGGGTGAATTTGCTATATTAACTTTCAGATTGACGCTCCTTTGCGTTTTATCTCTCTTTTAATATGAACCAACCCTAGATGATCTAAAGTTCTAAACTTTCGTAATAGCTTTATTATTATAGAGCTAATACACGCCACTGTCTGAAATACTTTGGTATATATCTCTGCCTACGACTTCGGGGAAAAGAACGCAAATACCAAACACATACAACTGCGTAAAAACTTCACTGAAACGTGACCTCACAGAAATTCAGCGTTACACACATTTGTCACAAAAAATAATTATAAATCAAATGTTATCATTCGGTTTAATGCGTTTATCTACAGTTATTATATGATTTTAACACCCTTTATCGGCTAAGATTAAAAAGCAACGATTGTAAATTATCTAGATGCCTTGACGATTTGTTTTTACAGATTACAATGGAAAAGAGATTTTCTTGTGAATACATTCTTATAGGCTGGCGAGCTAAAGGTGATTATTGCGTTTCGTTTTGATAAGCACTTTGTTTTCTACAGATTACAATGGAAATGAGATTTTCTTGTGAATACATTCTTATAGGCTGGCGAGCTAAAGGTGATTATTGCGTTTCGTTTTGATAAGCACTTTGTTTTCTACAGATTACAATGGAAAAGAGATTTTCTTGTGAATACATTCTTATAGGCTGGCGAGCTAAAGGTGATTATTACGTTTCGTTCTAATAAGCACTTTTAATACGCCTACGGCCGAATACCGAAACGAAAATCAGTTTGATGACACTGTTAACTGTCTTGCTGTCTCTATCACTTTAACGTGTGAAGTAGCGACAGATAAACAGTTAAGAACCTCTTTAAGGTTTTTTTTTACAAATTTTTAAAATAACTTTTGACAGAA
Organism: Plusia festucae; assembly: GCA_950381575.1. NCBI lineage: Eukaryota > Metazoa > Arthropoda > Insecta > Lepidoptera > Noctuidae > Plusia > Plusia festucae. Next base: position 13,332,281 of record OX494434.1, read on the forward strand.
CGTAATCTGTCCGGGCTGCTAGTAATAAATAATTTGAAATAGGATATGTACATAAGTCTCACTGAAAATCATTACGATGATGACATGAGTCTCATTACCTATATTTAAAGTCTACTAATATCAGGTTAATCTACTTAAGTAACAATTTACCTGATTTCTCAAAGGAAAGAAGAAATTTTGTTTTATAGACTCACATAGAATCTGCAAGCAAGGATGATCGTCGTATAATGTACTTTCTGTATTACTCTAAGACACCATTGACAAACGGTTAAAAAAACATCGTGAGGAAACCTGGATTACAAAAATTGGAATCTGAAATCGCCAACCCGCAGTGAGCCAGCGTGATGATCAATGCTCGTGCCTTCTCCATATGGGAAGACCTGTGCCCAGTAGCCCAATAGGCCGGTATAATAATATTTATACTCTAATTGTAACTTTAAAATTGTTAAGTACGCAGTTATGCGCTTCTTAATGAGACACTAAAAACAAGCAAAAAAGAAAAGTTGGAATTTAAATCTTTTCTTAATTTGAAATAATATTTTTTAACCAGTAAGTGCGTTTTTCATAGTTATGTATGATTTTAAAAGTTTACCTGTACCTTGCTACATTATAAAGCCATTTTATTTATCGTTAAAACTTCGCGTGTAATCTCTCGATTTGTTATTATAATCCGTTTTGGTGGGATTACACTAATCAAAGTTATTACGCGGTGGTATACGTGGTAATCTAACTGGCGATGTAATGGCATAACTTATACTTAGTTTTGTTTTTTATTGTCAGCTTTGCAACAGGCATAAGTTGAATTTCTTAGATAAGAGATGTTGACTAGTTATGAAGAGTCAAAATCAGTTTATCCCGTCAGTAAGCTTACACAAAAATATTTGCGAAGCATTTTTTCTTTTATCAAAAACATAAAAATAAAACAAAAGTCGAATGGAGACGAAAGAGCTTTAAAATTCAGTAGTGGGCTCGTTAAGTTATACTGTAGTTAAAAAAATAGCACAGAGTGACGTCACATTGTAGCAAAAGAAATCACAGCGTGACATCACGTGAAATTTCGATTCACTGTATGTTAGTTGTTTTTTTGAAACTGAATAATTAACATGTTTTTCAATAATAAAAGTCAGGTATTTTAGTCAGCTACCGTATAATACAAGTTTAATTTGACTGTGATTCTGCTAGATTTTACACACTTTTGTTATTTCTGCGTGTGTACATTTGTATTCTTATAGGCAAGTGAAGTATTTTTTTTTTAAGTTCGCAATTTTACTTACTTTGCCTTTTGGCATTAAGTCCGCCTATGTACCTAACAGTGCATGAAGTATTAAATAAATAAATAAATCAGCCATCCAAATTAACATTTTCATTAAACATTCTGTATCGCTTCATCAAGCTGTTAAGTTCTCGACGAATTCTGTAATTACATTTACCATTAAAACAGCCCATCAATACAGTTCGTAATCCGAAAATCAATAACAAGAAACTGCATACAATGTTACTAATTAAAAATGATTGATTATAATCTCATATTTCTGACATTTACCATTTCAGTACATAATAAGCTCGCGAACATTCATAAAATTACCTATAGATTCCGTTATCCTACCTATCAATATTTATCTTTACAGCTTTGTTTTCACGAAAAAATATATCTTTCAACCTTCAATTTGCTGCTTATATTGTCAATGTCAGTCATCCGCGGCAATCATGAGTAAATCACGGTGTTAGCGTATCGCCTGTCGTTTGTTTTTAATGAACTGACTACGCTGACTAACTTGGCGATATATTGTCTGACTTGCCAGTCATATTGGAGTCAGTGAGCTGATTTACTTGCCAGGTGTAAGTTTGATTGTGATTTAAATTAATAAATAAATAGATAAATTCAATCTAGATTTTTAATGGAAATCATGATGTGTCTGTCCATCAAAGATTGGTTATTTACCACACTCACTATATTGGGGCTTTTTGAAAGATTCCCAATTAAATAATATGCCAATGTGTTTAAGGTAAAGGTTTGAAATCCTAATCAGATTACTGCAGCTACGCAATAACTCAATCTATTACACGTAAGAGGCTCACGAGCCTCAAGTATGGCAGACATTGTACTCATACACATTTTGACGAAGTGATTCCACAAAAACAAAAGACAAATCTATCGCTTCTTATCGGCCTAACCAAAGTTCTTACGGAATCCTAACTATCTAATACCGAACAGAAGTACCAGACGTGATATTCATAACAATAGCATAATAATATCAATCCCAATACGTCTCCGATTACACGTAACGCTACGTCACAATCTCCATGAAGTGGTATTAACTATGTCAATTCGATAAATATGACAAATCAGATCTTTCGGTATGATCTAAGGATTTTTTCGATATCGGCACTGGATTAAACTGATCCCACCCTGAATTTTGTAAAGATACTAATGTCACGTCATACGCGGTAGATAAGGAAAGTCATGAGATTTTTTGAATATGGAATAGAAAGTTTTAGTTGCATTAATAACTTATTTTTTTTTAATCCATTGGCAATTTTTTGAATTATTGCCAATGAAGAATATGACATGAATTCAATTAGATCCATTACAAAGGTTGCTTTTTAGGGTTATATTATTTTATATTTATTTATTCTAGTAGGTAGGTACTAGGTTTTATGAAGAGTTTTCACGAAAGTTGAAATTTATTTGCATATCATTGTTTTAGAAAGACAAGTGTGACTGATAAGATGTGTAACATTTCAATTGTTATTGAGCTAGTTATAAAAAAATCTAAACTTAAGTAGATATATACACAGTTTCTATTACCAATATTTCTATCAAAATTACAATAGAACGGATCATTTAGGTATATTTAAGTAACGCTCCTGTGTTTATCGGACTATGTACATTCATAGATTTCATTGGTATAGTTAAGGGGGAATTTTAATTTGTTTCGGAATTCCATTTATTTTCTTCCTTTACCTCATGCAGCAGGTTATCATGAGTACTATGAGTCGTGACCCAACGCTATCTGGCGGCACCTTTGTATGCGTGCCCCGATTTCTCTTCTTAATGTTTCTACGAATTATTTGCTGAAACAATAGCACGTTTCATGTTTGTGATGTATACCAATTTAAAAATACAGTCCTAAAATCTTAAAACATCAAATTTCAACTCTATCTCAAAAGCTTAAAGTCGTAAGTTATTTAAAACAGTTTTGATTAGATGGTGCTTGTATGTTTGTTTGTCTGTAAACGTTGACGAAACTGCGGTGTCTTTGAGATTAAACTCTCGTTTGATAATTGCCAGTCAACATAGCGCCAAGATTTGTGATTATGACCAGTTTACAAGGTTTATTTTTTAATGGTTCCAGTGTGTGTGATTGAGGTTAATTTCATACTTGAATGCTTGCTAAACAAAACGACAAAATCTTGCTAATTAGAGAGAGTTGTACCAACTGTGCTTGTATAAAAATTTTGATAACTTTTTTACATTTTCGACGGACCTTTTTTCGACGGCATTTTGAATCCACAATTGTATATTATGTAACTCCGTCAAACCACTGGCATAATGGGTAGTAGATTCAGATTAGTCACCCTACCAAGCTTAGCAAACAAACAACAACGAAAGCTAAATAGAATAATACCGAAAGAGACAAACATCAAACAATTGCCACGGGTTACAGTCACGCCAATGAAGGTCCAAGTCTTGGCGGACTTTGCCGGACTTGGCAAACATTCGTGAATAATAGGGTAAACAGACAAGCGGTGTCGTGACCGCTTGGCAAATATTAACGGTTATACCTGGCACGAATTTTACCCTTTGATTGATCGAGCTTGGTGGTTAAACTTGGCATTTTTGTAATTTAGAATCGCATGTCGCGTTTTAGGGTTATGTTACTTTTGATTTTATGGATGTAAGGGTCGCTATCATAACTTCTGTTTTATTGATTTCGAACTAGTGTATCTGCATGTAAAAACAGTGTGTAGTGTTAGGAAGTTGTAATATTTTTGCAGTTCTTTCTAGAATATTACTGGTGTAGATGGACTAAGAAGTCTTTTGTTTGACTAAAGTTAATTTATGTGGTCGTTAAATTCTAGTAGTTTTATTTGAGACATGGTAGACGGTTATAAAATAACTACTATACTTTGATGGTCATTAGTTGTAGAAAGATATACTTTTTTGACATCACCGTGAGATTTTCTTAGAGGAAAGAAAACCTTTTTATTTCACCAATGACTCAATCAGAATATATTTCAAATCTTAACAATTTTAAAAAGTATAAGAAACAAATCAAATCTTCAACATATCAAAAGACACTGCCAATATCTATTGAATCAATTAATCATTCTATACCATAAATTATTCTACAATCTACTAGAAGAGCTTAAAAGTCCCGTCATAGCTGAACGATATTGAAAATAGATTCATAAAATATGTTCGTACAAAACACAAACCAAATAGCTTTATCTTGTTCACTAATGTTTGCTTGCCACGGTACACATGTCCAAAACGGATTTACAACTAGACAACTGTGGGTACGGACAGCAAACTATAGACTGTTTTTTTTTTCTTCATATGTATTATTTTTATTCAACTTTTCTTGACTTGTATTATTTATTGTTTTCTGAGGTTTACGCAAATATTCAACATTGAAATGAACCTACCTTTTAAACCGATTCTATCGCGATTATTTTCATTTTTGTTACCGACGATTCAACACCTTTGTGAGAGTCATGGTCGCGGGCAGACTGAGGTGGTGTTCATCTTGACTGGAGATGTTGCTCCTATCCTATGATCCTAAGTAACAGGAATGAGAAGTTCACGAATTTCTCTTTTATTCGTAGGAAAATGTTTATTTCTTTGTCTTTCATTTGCTGTCCATAGTCATGGAAAAAAAGAAAATTGTAGTATACGATTTGTTTTTGTATTTAGTGTTTATGTAGTTATTTGCCAAACCATAATAAAAGAATTTGTAGGGACTGTCATTAATCGCATAAAAATAGAAATCAGACTTATTTCTCAATTCTCAGCAGTATATAAGTCACCTAACATAATCGAAAAGTGGTTAAGCAAAAAAACGATAAATCTATTTTTCCAACCGTACCGTTATCAACATCAAAAATTTGTTCGACACAAAAATTACAAGTATCATAACACGAACGTTTAGACCGATACAAGATATTGATAGCTTATCACACCTTTGTAACGCCGCCAAAATCAAAGCCATAAAACAACGTAATTTTGCCAGTGATAACCGGTGACGGGGTCGATAAGATACGGCCCTAAATCTGAAGTCGCGGGGTTTAGAAACCGAACGTTATTGGCGTTTTCACTGGTTATTGAATATTCGGTATTAATTTTTCGAAGTTATATGGACTGTAATATAGATAGACGGTTAATGAGTTTTTGGTTATTTTGCTGCAAACGCTAAGATGTTAAGCTTTTTCATGATAGCGTCATTGCAGTGCAAATCTTATTGGTTTTTTGTAGATTATTTTGGATCGATGATACACATAAACACAGTTATTACGGTATGGGGCATGCAATTAAATGTCGTGGTGGCCAAGCGGTTTAATGACCGGATTCGTATGATGTAGTAGGTAATGCAAAACCAATGCAATGTGACTTTTCTAAGTTATATAATAATATACTTTCTGAATTATCATAAGGCACCATTGAAAAACGGTGAAGGTAAACATCGTGAGGAAACCTGGATTTCGTAAATTGGGATCAGAGATCGCCAACCCGTGATGAGCAAGCGTGGTGATCAATGCTTATTCCTTCTCTATAAGGGAAGAGGCCCAGTAGTGGGACGTTTATAGGCCGGTATTATGATGGGCATGCTAATCGTCAAACAATACTAACCAATTTCAATGCAGACAAGAACAAAATATACAATTTTGTTTTGAAATTTTTAGTTAATTTCCCGAATTATTTTGATTGAAAAACCAAACTACCTACTATATATTTTCATGAAATTTATATCGAACTACTTTAGATGTGAGTATACCGTAGTGAAGGTGAACAATTTTTGAAATTGATCCAGAATTGCCAACGATATCGCGAAACAACAAACAAAAGAAATGTACAGTCGAACTGATATTCCTCCTTTTGGAGTAGGTTAAAAATTGAGATTGATTATGACTATGACATTGGACATCACTGTATTTAATTGAAAACAGTATTAGGCAACAAAGGAAAAAATGACGTGTTTTCTGTTGCTTAGGTTCTTAATAAAGTCAATAAAATTGCATAACCCTGATTACTTCGTACAAAAAAAAATATATTCATAAGTTTGGTATATTGCTTTTTATATCACGTTTACTTTCATTTTAAATCAGATCATTTGATTTGCTTTTGAACTTTGAACTGACATCTATCTTGAAGTGTATTGCTGTAAGCTATTGCCCATTTGCTACCAATCTACTATCTGTTCTATGATATCAGTGTGTAATCGCAATATTCAATACTGTAGATAATAATTTAGTTAACAACAGTCAATGTTTATTTTTCACCACACTTCCATGCATCCTCGTCGATTATTCGTTTGTAATTCTGTTCATATTAACCTCTTTTTACTTAGGTTTACCTACTTCTAGAATAAAACCAAGATACACTATACCTTTTAAGCTGTAAGCAGACAATTTTTGAAATGTTTTTTTTTTCATTTTCCATTGGTTGATGTAGGCGCTCTTTTTCTAGGTATAGATTATAATTATAGGTACTCAATTATATTTAGCTTAGTTAAAAATAATGAATTATCTCAAATGTTTATACTTATAATTTTTAAAAACACATTGTAGCGGTGAATGTAACCAATTGATACATCAAGGTATACGTATTTCATATAATTTCTGCAACATTAGCCTTGTGGAGATAGAAGATCGAGATAGATTTAAGATCTTCCCTAATACTTGAGATCTAGATAATTTGACGGCGAATTCAAAGAAAGGTTACAAAGGTGATTTCTGATACGATTAGCTCTTTTTGATTGATGTACCTAAAGTGTATGAGTGTACTTGAAATTGTCTTCCATCATGTTCAGAGATTATTTTGGTGTTCCAAATGCCAATTTGGACTGTAGTGTAACTTTTTCTTAAGAGAAGTCCAATAGCTAATTGGTGTGTGATCATTTGTTGGTTGATGCAAGTACATAGTATTTAGAAGACTCAGAGACTCTCTTCCGCGAAAGAGGGTATACCAATACCCATCTCTGGGAGATACCAGGCTGAAATAATGATGATGATTAATCCTCACCTCTCACAGGATAAGGAGTCTCATGGCTCTGTGGTGGTGGAGAAGCGAGCCTCGGTTCCTGGCGACTGGCTGAAGCTCCCCACAGAGACTGGCACAAACCATTCCGAAGGGCTTCACTGGCTGTTACCCCTGAGAAAGAAGAAAGAATTTTAAATTAAATAAATATTAATATTTGAGCATTGCACCGTGATATATTTTTTTTTATTTTTCAGTGTTTGTCAAAGTGTTTTATTAACTTGAAACTTCCAAGCCTACCTCTTGTGTCTGATTTATATAGCCCTTTCATTTTATTTTGATAAGTATATTGTGTTTATGCTTCTTATGCAACATTTGCTTTACAAGCTTTCTAAGTTTCCAGATCTAAAAGTATTTTGCCATTTCAGTCCATTTCTTCAAACAAATTTCGAATAAAGTTAAACATTTTCCTGTAACACCAAACCCATTCAAAATTTATCGCAAATACGCTTTTACGGATATAATATCAGTTCTACCTACAAAATTTCTAAAATTGACATTTTTAAAGATAAAACCCCATTATAAAATGAATTTCATTGAAAATCTCCGATTGAACAATGAGGGTAAAACCATTCAATATTCATTAGTAGGACGTTTCCTCATTAAGAGCTGGCTGTAATTATGTGAGTTAACTGACTCACGCGCATCTGCACGATCTATTTGGGAACGGATAGCGGTTTTTATTTCCAAATATGGTGCATTTGGGCAAAGATTTTCAAAATGTATGTTGAATTTATGTTTATTCTTTTACATTTATATATTTTTTTATTTTTATTTTAATATATTTTTAAAACACATAAACTGGAGAAAATATTGGATTTACCTACATGTTTATGTTATCATCTTTCTATTTCTACAAGACTTATATGTATTTTATTTCCTGCATTTCCTTTTTAAGGGAATTCAGAATTAGATATTAACTATCCTTCAATAAAATTAGATTTAACCACAAACGATAATTTTACAAAACCAACATCACACGACATTCACTCACAATTAATTTAGTTACAATAGGACGTACCAATCGCTCTTAATTAAAAGTTCTAAATATAGAGAAAGAACAAACATCGTGCGAAGCTTATAAACAAAGTGTTGATCCACTTCATCCAGTAGGAGTCAAAGTTGTTAGTGAGGTGATAAAATGACGCTGTCATAGTGTTATCATTTGTAACGTAATAGATAATTTAATTAGAATTCCTACAAGATATATCGAAATGGCGTAGATGAGAACTATAATAAAATACTTAATGTTAATGCAAATTACTTGCTAACCCAAAACAGTCATGACCGAGTTCTACAATTTAGTGATAAGGTAAAGATACAAAATCAGATAGTTAATCTCGAATAAGGAATATCGAAATCAAGGGACTATTCCTGTAGTAAAACTGAAGCACAATCCGATCTAGAGACATAAATTAGAAAATAAGAAGAAGAATAAAATTAAAATTTTGAAGCGGAGGTAGCCTAATGGCTAAGGCGTCGGATTTGCGATCATGTGGTTGCGGGTTCGAATCCCACCCATTACACTACCGACGTGAACCCACTCGTAACACAAGCATCTTAGCTTAGCACGAGGGGTTAACGAGATTACTAGTAATGTGCGACGCACATTGCTAGTAACCTTTTATTAAAAATAAAAAATAAGTAGTAGATAATATATCATCTAATTTGACTTTGACCAACTAATGGAGGTTTATTGAAGATGAAGATGACAACTGATATAGGAAGCAATATTGAAGAGACAACAAAGAAAAACAAATTTCTAAAACGAAATCTTCTCGAATCAAACTAATTCTAAAAAATACCTTTTGCGAACAATTTCATAATTCGCAGCTCATTCTTAGAGGCCCACTTAACATCGAACAATTGAATGTTTGTCTTATCAATGAAATGGTCAGTCATGATTTGGCTCCTGCCCTCGCTACCACGCTGGTAAGTCATAAGACATTTAGTTAACTTAATGACTCTATTGCATCCGTATCACTTTCTTCAATCATGATGTTTGTTCGTGGAATACCCTTCTCATTGTTTCTTGGAAGGGAATTAAAGTAATGAGGACTTAGTTTTGTAGTTTATGGGTTTTCTTGAAAGGAATAACTGAGTAAGTAGTTTCTTTTACTGAGTATCATGTGATGGAGATATGAACTTCAAAAATAAAACTAGGAGCTATTTGTAAGTCCTGTGAGAATCCGAAACTTTTTGCCTTTCGATTAAAAATTGTAATGTTTCAATTATAATGTTTTTCCATTTTCGATAAAAAAAGGGAATCAGCGCGACGATTTTTATAAACGACCAACTTACATTATTTTACATTCACAACTGACTTCATATTCATTTAATTTTCTTTATGTATAGATGGTAATGTACTAAACATACGTGTTTTTCATCTTTATCCTCTTTTCACAAAAAAAAATCTTTAGTTGCATTTTCAGTCTTTATCAATTTTCTTTTGCATATTGGTAAGTCTGGTACTATTATGACCCTGACTTTATATTTACATGTATCAGGCTATTCTATTCGTATAATGCTAACCTAATCCATCGATAGTTATATTTAAAACTATCAACGTTACGCAACATCCGTTCATAAAATTAAAACAAATTGTCGATGATTTTACATCGATAATATCGCGAACAATTCCAAAAGGATTATCGATAACTATTATCTGAACATGTATTTAGGTAATCACTGCCGTTGTTACAAGATATTAACATTATCGATTACATTTATTCCATGTAATTCTGATAGCGTCTGATTAAGTAACTAAAATATATTGTTCTGTACCGTGTTTCCAGTTTCGTGTCAGTTTTATCAATATTTTGTGGTGATGGATAAATTTGTGTACATTCAATGAATTATAGTGGCTTGTTTGATTCTATCTAGCCTAGGTTTAATGAGTATGTAAGAGTACTGTTAAAACAAAAACCAGCCAGTCAAAAGGTTGACAGTTATCCGGTAATCCCGATCAAGACTCAGCAGTAAAATGGGATTCTCAAAAATATGACATGAAAGTTAAATTAAATAGCACATTTATAATTTTTTTAATAGATTTTTTTTTATTGTTAAACTATAAGTTTCCACTATGTAGCTTAAGTAAATCTTATGATACTCATAGATCCTAGACAGATACGACAAAATAACCTTAAAAACAAATGTATTGACGACGATAATTATTCATAGATTTAAAGTTTTACGTAACAAATTATGTTATCGATGTATAATAAACAAATTAATTTTATTGTTCTTGTAAAATATAGAATAAGGACGTTTTTATAAGTGCATTCAAGGCCACATCATTTTTAATCATCGATGATATTGTTTTGAGGCAAATTCAATTATAGTGCGTAGGCCCTATGATTTAGGTACTGACCTAAATCTTGTATTTTATAAGTACTTGAATTATTTCATGACATCGATCAATGTTTTTTTCAAAGTTATAGCATGTTCCGTAAGAATAAATAAATATTTTTAATATTTTGAACCAAAATATATTGAATCTGGATTTTGTCTTAAAAAATTACTGTTGAGAACCTTAAGCTACTTACACAGAAAAATAAGGATAAGGATTATAATGTAGAATGGTAGTTTTACGCAATATCCATATTGTGATACTTTAATTTATAGGTGAGTGATACAGAATACGATACCGGCCTGGTATGGTACTCTGAGTGTATGGTGTACTAGCTTCTGCCCGCGACTTCGTCTGCGTGGACTTCCTAATTGGGTCCAAAAAGAAATTAAAAAATGTGTCAATAATAAAAACGAGAAAAATCCGCGGCTTAGCTCAAGTAAACAATTTTCAATTTTCCCTCGGGAACTTCTAAAGGAATCGGTATAAAAGGTAGGTTCCATGTCAAAGGCTACATGCATGCCAAATTTCATCCAAATCTGTTCAACCGTTTTGCGTGATTGAGTAACAAACATCCAAACATGCAAACATTTGCGCATTTGCACATTTATAATATTAGTATGATTTAAAATGCCTTGTAAAAACAAGGTTGTGGTCTACACTTACATTGAGTAAAATCTATGAAGAGGTATTCGAAGCGACGAAAGCCATCACAATTCCATAGCGTGATAGTAGTACTATATAACATAGTGTCCTATCATCCCGTCAGTTTGTTTGTCCGCCTAACTCAGATGGATGGCCAGCACGTGATTACGTACGGATGGATGTAAGTGAGACAATCAGTGCTACAGAGGAAGACGACGATTCACTGGCGCCAGTCAGCTTGCTTGTACCTACTTCGTTGAGTATTCAACTTTTGCCTTAAGAGAATAGATGTATGAGATCTAATTACCGGTTTATTAACAATCTTATTTTAATCAAAGATGAACTAAGGTCTTGGGGGAGGCCTTTGCCCAACTGTGGGACAGTATAAGGCTAAGGAAAAAAAAGGTCTTCACTAGTTAAGAAGTTGCTGTCGGCGCATTTACGATGAAAAAAAAACCACCTATGTTTAAAATTAAAACGAATCTCTAGTAGTATTTTTAGAAAGTTATTATTTTAAAGAAGTAATCTCTGGAAATGCTGAATCGATTCTTAATTCTAAGTAAAATTATACTTTAGGCTTAACTTACAAGTTCTACCTAAAACTCAGCGGTCAAACCCAAAACCCTTCCGAATTAAACGAACAGGACACGAAGTAAACTAGGTAAGTGGCAAGGACAATCCGTGCAGAGGAAGAGAGCGATTCGGTGGCGCCAATGACACCGTTAAGGTCGGCTTCCAGGACAGGAAGTCTAAAGGAAGATGACAAGTGGGATGATGTGGCTAAACTTAATAAGTATAATGATCTTGGATAATTAATCAATTTGAATATATGATCTATCTGTATCGATCAATGAGATGGGTCAGAATGGAATAGTTTTGATAAAAATAATGAAAGCTGTTTGTAGATCCCTTGTAAAGAAGTGAGTGGAAATTTCAGGAGACATGAAGTGATGATGATACGTATGGATGGACTACCCAAGGACAATCACTGTGAAGGAAAATTTGCAGTTGGTGACGCCAACTAGTGTTGTCTAAAACGGCACGTAATTTAAACATAAGGTTACTTGAATATTCTGGCATCGCATTAATTCGCTACTCTTCTTCGCAGAAGTGTTTTAAAATCATTAACTTAACACTACATTTAAAAATATCACCATAACAAAAAAAGAAGCAAAAGATGTATCCAAGCCCCCGGGGCAATCAAATAATATCAATGACACCGCTCCAACCACAAAATTGCTAAAATTTTAAGAGAGTACCACCAATTGTTATTTCTAAAAATAGAAGCAGATCATCACAGTATTATTATAGGCATCTATTTTTAACTGGTCACGTTTGTCATAGCAACAATGAGTCAGTTATAACTATGGGCTACTATTGAGTTTACATTCATTGAGATCTACTTTTAATTTTTAACAATAAAGCAACATCAAAATTTAAATTATGTCATGTAAAACAGTTGTAATATTTCTGTAATATATGTATTTATCATGGGGTCAATACCCCAACCAAATAATATGTATATCCTTTCTAGCTTCTTGTCCTAATTATCTTTTTTTTATAATCTGCCATTCAATACAAATCAACAATAGTACATCTAGTTATTATTAGTTATTATTATTTATTATTTATCTAGAAATTTCCATCTCTTCCAAAATTGCCTTACAAGATCAAAGTCTACATGCGTATGGACCTAAAACAAAAGACTCGCCGAACGGCGCCAATGCTACCAGAATCAATGACTGTCGTCCGGGCGCGGGTAGATCATTAAATTGACGCTCGCCACGCCAATTGTGACATCGCTTCCTGTGTTGAGAGGTTGGACAAGTTTCAGGATAATAGCGGTGGAATAGATGCAACTCTAGTACCTACAGAAAATTGGGTGAATAAAAAGTAAAAACAATAATTATGCTAAATCTAAATGATTCTGGACATGGTTTAGGATATGGTGAGATTAGAAAATAATTATAATCTTGTGCCTACAGAATCTAGAATTATTAACAAACCAAAATAATAAAAAAATGTGATCGTGGAATTTCGAGCCCAGATATTAATAACAAACTTCAAAAATACGAAAAAAAAATTGTAAGCTTAATGAAAAGGAAAACAGAGAAGGTACATAAAGGAATGATGAGCCTAGCAAATTCAAAGCTGTAGCGCTTAGTAAAACAAAAAAATACCGCCTCTGCCTTTAAAATAAGCCTCTAAAGTGTCGCGTGCTGATTCTACCATGTCGAAATATAACAGGGATTTATCTCAGACATTATTTTAATACGCCTCGGATCATGCAGCAAGTGTTTGTTAGCTTTATATCACTTATGTTGATGCAATTTGCAATTGATGCTGTCTGCTGCGATCCCGTCATTCCCCGCGCGCGTGTTGACTCTGACCTTTGGGAGGAATTCGTTCGGATTTTATCGATGGACCGATGAACGGACTTTATTGTTAGTGTTAATGCTTTGTATTGTATTGATATTCTCAAAAATAATGATGTCGTACCATGATTACAAATTGCAAAACAGTTTATATTTTATAGTCAATTATTTTGGAAGTGAATGGAATTGCAAATTTTAGGTTTGAGAGGCGGCTGTAGTATATTTTGAAGTTGTTTGTAATAAAATCAATTAACATATTATTATCTACTTACACTTTCTACGACAAGCTTAGTGTCCAGAATAATTTAATCAACATAAATGAAAACACTAGAAAAAAATAGGTCTCACTCATATCAAGTGCTCCATCACAACATGCAAATACCCACGGGAAATAGTATTTATTAATTAACAAACGTGCCAGTAATCTAGACCACACATCGGGACCTAAAATAAGAAAGCTAGATATAACACGATATCAAATCATGTCGGCCAGTAGGCGCCGAGTTAGGCGCCTCAAATAACATGCATCCGGCAATTGGATCGTGTGTCAGATTGTGCTTATTATACAATTTTCATACAATGAAATTTGATTTGAGACTTAAAAAAGGAATTCCTTTGAAATAATAAGGATTTTCACTGCTATGAATTCAAACATTAAGGGAATCTTGGTAAAATACATTTATAGTAAAATATCTGTAGATATCAAATATTCTGAAACCAATAACTAGCCGGACTAACCTCTTCTAACCCTTCTTCCCACTTGAAAATGTTTTATAAGAATCTTATTAACTTAAGTTACTTCCATTTCCGTTATTAAGCAGCAAAGTATTCTGATACTAGTATATTTGGCTTAATCATTATTGTCAATTATCTTCCGTTTGTCATCTGTCAACATTAATATTAAGATTGAGTGCTTGACCTACAATTGTAATAATTCATGGTCATCTACTTTACAGGTCACGATCACTAGCATCCATATCAAGATAATCCCCAAATTATTAAGAAAGTGATAAAAGGAAATGTCTATGAATGTATGTAAACCAGCTGCGTTCGATACTGTTATCACAAAGGCAGCCGCTCCGCATCAATTAGTGTCCGTCGAACAATACCTCTCTGAACTCCGACGGCCATTCATTCGCGTATTATTAGATAGTAATGTGGTTCAATCGTTCGATAGGACATAGAATGAATAGAGACGCTTTATTTCTTGTTGATAGGCTCATGTTTTTTAAGGATTTCTATTGAAATTGGGTTTGTTTTGTTTTTTATTTTGACAGATTTGTAAAATTAAATGTTAAAAAAGAAAGGTGTATTTTACTAAGTTTTGCATTGTTTCTGGGTTTCATTTTTCTTCTTGGTCCTTTTTTAAACAACTGTTCATTTTAATAATTATGACTTATACTCAAACAAAAAGGGTCTTCAAGTTTGAAAAGCAATATGTAGCAAATTCACCAAAATTCAGCCATCATTCAGACATCATACATACACAAGACACAGGACAAATCGTACCCACAAAGATGCATTGAACGGGGAGTTGGCAAAAGTATCTTCCAAATGTCCAATTGGATCCCTAAAACAGCAATTAATTGTGCATCTGAGACTCCAAAGCTCCGAAGTTCTAATCTGGGTGTCGCGTTACCATCCTGGGTGGCCGCATACAGTACATTATTATAATTGGCTAAGAACAACGCACGACTATCTACAATCTAGAGAATTCTCAACGGAAACTGATCGATGTTATGTCATGATTATATTAATATTATATTCATAACACTTGTTTGTTTGTTGTTTATTGGTTTGCTAACCCTTTATGTGGGTTGTGGAATTCTCGCAAATCTGTATAGTGTTGAGTATTGATCGTTTGAATGGTCATACACCAAGTCTTGTGTCCAATGAAATGTGGAATTTGAATTGCACTAGTATTCTCTAGTATTTGGATGATTAAGGATAGATTTGACAAGTTGCGAATAAATTGATAAATAATATGAAATACAATAATCCGACAGTATCAAAGAAGACATAAAATGGGATTGTAATAATGCAATAAAAAATGTAACTGAAAATTCCACAAAAAACAAATTGAAACAAAATTTCTAGTAACCAACCAATTACCAGTTACAAAGAAATTTCTACAGCATACTAAGTTCATTATAAAGAATACCATAAAAATAAGATAAACAGAAACGTATGACATTCTTATCTGGAGACAAGCGGTCTACAAGACCCAGATATGTGTAACACTAAGCTTTTGTGCGTTATAAAGAATCTTTCATTTTTAATTGCAAAACACGCGGACCTAAGGTCACGGGGTCCCCGCTTCCTCACAGATTAAGAGAAAAAAAAACAGTTTTTGTTACCGATAACATAGTTGCTAATTAACATAAAGCTTGACGAACGGAGGAAGTTACTGATTAGACTTGTGTTAGTTGATATTTTTATTCTGATTGTTATGTTTGCCTTTAAAGTTTCATTTCCAACACCATAATCTCACTTAGATAATTGGCCAAAAATATTGGGGATTTTTTTTTCTTTTCATTTATTAACGACGCCCGCACTAAAGAATGTAATCCTTGTGTCCCCCCCCCCCCGCGTTTCACAAACATTAAAATCACATGCACAAAGAGCACCCAGAATTGGAACAAGCATCTGTGGATCACACAAATACTTGTCCCATGCAGGAATCGAACCCGCAGCACGTCGCGCACAGCGGTAATTAGCATGGTGACCTATACCACTCGGCTATCCGTGCAGTCTATAATGTATTTTGGTGCCTTATGTCATTTTCCCGGAGATTCGTTTCTATTTCTCATCATCTGCTAAGCCTTTTCCCAAGCAATGATGGGTTCGGCTTCCAGTCTTACTTGATTTAGCTGAATACCGTATTTTACATGGAGCAACCTCTCTGAATGGGTAATACAGTATCGATTAGTTAAGACTGGTTGTCAGAATTGTACTGACTTAACGACTGTCAACGATTACTGCATGACAGTCGAGACCAGCGGCTTAACGTGCTTTCCGACGCACGGAGGATTCATTTTTTTATTATTTTAGTTTATTTTTTTAATTTTTATTGCCCTCCTTCTAACGCCATAGCATACTAATTCTTTAGTCTTCCTCAATTTTTAATGTAAACGTGTTTTACTGGTTCTTGTTCTTCTTGTAGAAACCATCCATCCATCAGACATTAAATGGAAATATTGTTGTTAATGTTATTTTACTCAGATGGTTTGATATGCGACCACCCGCTCATGATGATCTTATGATTAGGATCGACATCAAGATTAGAAATTATTTGCCTATATCCTTCTTTCAATTCTAAACACATCCTTCAAAATTTTATTCACTTCTTAAGCAATAGTTTTTTTGCCCATCCTATGTATTCGCGCTAGCATGGCGCCTGTCCTACATTAGTCACTCCTGACTCATTGTTGACTAGCCCGCTAAGAGTTCCCACGTTCAATCCGCCCACAGCCTCCGTTTTCAGATGCAACGTCCGTGATACCCAATCAACGGGTTTCCTTAGATCGAGAAGGTCAAGATTGGGATTTCAGTAGTTAGAAGGTACTTAAAATAAGGTAGGCACTTAAATTTTGGCAAAATCTATGATGCTGAAAGAAGTTGATGAGATGACAAAAATGTTGATGATTAAAAGATTTTATAGCATACCCGAATCGAGAGAGATGCGACCAAAATCAGCATGGTTGACTTGTTAAGTACAAGTCAACCATGCTGATTTTCTTAGTTATTTTTAATTTTTTTTGCTGTTATAGTAATATTGTTTTAATTGGGCTATTATTGAGTGAATAATAAAATAGTGATGTTGATGATACCAAAAAGAGTCGTCCTTTCTTCTTTACGACTGACGCATTTACAGTAAACAAAAAATAATAATTATATATTAATCGTGTTAATTTGTAATAAGTATTTTTTCAATACAGCTTTTTGCGAATTCAAAACGAACACACAATTTTTAAATAAAGTCATGTCTATGTGCTATATTAGTCATCCAACAACGATTGATTTCAATCAAATTAAACGTAATGAGGACAGCTTCAACACGTCTGTCAAAATCAAGACTCCTGTTTCCCACGGAGCCACGCCACCTACGCGTGCTCTTAGTCATTCATAGTCCAGCCACTGTTTGTCATCTGCCACTTTAATTGATCCAAAGAGATCTAGTCGTAAATTAAATCGTGGCTCGTAAGCGAGTGTGTGAATTTTTTTGTTAAGTATTTGCGATAGAAATGGCCTTGGTGTGATGGTGCTGAATGATGGTGTTGAAGATTCTGTTAAGTAGGTTAATTATATGCATATATTACTCTATTGGATTTTTTAACAGCTTGGTATTCTTTTGATTTGTATCATCATGTTTTCCGTTGATAGGTATTTCCCTAAGATACATTTTTTTTAATAGTACATCACTTATCATTACTACCTCAATCAGACAATTTTAGTGCCGTACTAAATGTCTACAGTAATGGCCCTGATGTAATGTAGGATTCCAACGGCCAGTTTGGTGCATACTTTAACATATGACTAAATTTTCAGTCAAAGATGGATGTATGTGAACATATCTATTACACCACAATGACAGATCGACCTAGACGGAAAAAAATGGAACACTCAAAAAATAAAATTCCAATTAAGACCAATTAAGCGCAATTCCGCAAAACCAACAATCTTAAAAATAGAACAGAACTTTTCTTCTATAAAAAAGTAGCAGCAGACTTAGTCACAATTGCGTCCAATTGAAATTCTGCCCTGAGAAAACATTCAATCTCGCACAATTAACACCTCTTAACCCATTCCGCCGTTCGCACGCCAATCACCGGCCAGAAGATTGTACAATTTAATCGCTGCCACACTGTTTTGTGCCAGATACAAACATTGACGATTCTTGACTGTGGACGGGTATACAAGCAGCGGAAGACCGAAAAAGAGATGGACGGATTGTTTGAAAGATGAAATGAGAAAGAAAGGAGTGCGTGCTGTGATGACGAGAAATAGACATGAATGGAAGGAAAATACACATTGCACAGACTACGTATAAATAGAAAAGGGTCAGAGAGATGATGAAAAATATTGACGATTCTATAAAAACTTATATTGGCAATTTTTTTTTCTGTTATATTTGTTCCTACTTATTTAGTTTATGTTTGCGGTTGCCTGAAAGAAATTGTCATGTGCCTAGCATAGGTCTTTATTGTAGGTACATTTCCTATACCGAATTTTAGTAATTTGTCCGTTCTTGTGTGTATAATATATTTATAGATATAAATAAATAGATGGAACTTTTGTAGTTTGATTATGTAGTATGGTAAACTGTTCTGTCTTTGGATAAATGGATAACAATCTTAAATCTACAGAATTCTAATAAAAAACGTTATTTAAAATGTTTAAAGTAAAGATTTTAATTATATAAGTTTTTATCTAATTAGGTGAACTATTGGACTGCACGGATGGCCGAGTGGTATAGGTCACCACGCCAATTACCACTGTGCGCGACGTGCTGCGGGTTCGATCCCCGCATGGGACAAGTATTTGTGTGATCCACAAATGCTTGATCCAAGTCTGGGTGTTCTTTGTGCATGTGATTTGAATGTTTGTGAAACCCCCGCGACACAAGGAATAAATTCCTTAGTGCAGGCGTCGTTTTTTTAAAAAAAAAAAAAAAAAAAAAAAAAAAAAAATAATCTGTTCTGAAACACAAACCCGTGAGACTGGTCCCAACTGAATTGGGGTCAAAGTCGCGTTTGGATTGTGTTACAAATAACATACTATTTACGACCTTAGCTATTTTAAATTGTCTTGGAAAACTGGCAAATATTAGATGATTAATATGGACGTTACTGAAATATAATGTCCCTGTAATTGAATAGTAATACAACGTGAATGACTTTCTTCTGAAGTTTTTAGAAATAAAAACGTATACTTAAAGCTGACTTATAATAAAAAAAATGAAATTCAGGCATTTGCTGACGTTCTAATATTAATTTATCTGCTTATTTGAAATAATACCAAATTTATCAACATCACATTTTTAATAAACGAGATTCATTTTCTATCCGTTAATATGTACATATCAATCTACATTTATTATACAACTGAACAAAAACCTTTTAATCAAACGGTCAACTAACAAATATTCAATCCTACATCGCTACAAAAATAAAAATCGCTCGGACCAATAACGAAACATTTTTGTTAATTCAAATTTTCTAACCGAACGAAATATTTTGTCCAATCTAAAGCTGAACCAATTTGACTAAACCGCCAACCGTCGGCATAATAAAAACAGTCTCAATCAATTCTAATGCCTATGATTCATTGCGTTCATTGGTCACTTGTTTCATGTTTGCCGACCGTTTCGCAACAATTGGACACAGGAAGATTCTAATAAGGTTAAGATTTAAAGCTTAGGGTCAATGAGGAATGGAGTTTGGACGAATAGGACGGAATCGGATGTTTGATGTTTTTGAAGTTGTGTCTGACATTGATTAAACACTAATTTTCGTTAAGTTTGTCTCTGGAATTTCTGACTTGATATTCGATTTTTTTTCAATTTTCAAATGTTGGAATAGTAACTTAGGTTATTTTGGTGTACAATAACGAGTTATTATTACTAACGTTATATTTTTTTATTTAAGTAATTAATATTACACATCTTCACATCTTTGAATTATCTCATACTACAAAGGTACATAATTATTTATTGAGTACCTAATCGATTTTAAAGTAAGTAGCGACAGTCAGACAGTAAGGCGTCGAAACCTCGGGAACTAAAATAAAAAATAAACCGCGATAGAATCCGTTTTAAAGTAGTTTTATTTCAATGTCTTATATTCGCGTAAACCTCAGAAAACAATAAGTAGCGATACCTATTTTATTACCGCCTTAGAGTGATTTCTATCAATAAAATTATGAACACAATTAGTGCAACAATGTTCACATACGGATTTAACTAAACAGTCAATTCAACAAAACTAACAGTTCATCACAAATCCAATTTTCCGTTGCATATCTCGCCATAAAAATCTCTCGCCATCAACTCATCTACTTGTTGGGCCAGCCGCATCAAAGGGTCCATTAATAATTAATTTGGGTACTAAATCGCCTTCACACGACGAAGGGATTTGCCGATACGGCCACGTGTGCCCCATTAGCCTAATGGCGGCCCTGGAATCTTTATCGTTTGACTAATCATGAGATAAAGCTCAGATGAAATATGGGACGAACATTGTTGAAAGCGTATGAAGTGACAAGATTGAAAATCTGGTCCTTGGACAGAATGCAGTTTTCGTGGCTGAAGTTGTAAGTAATATTACTCACCCAACTTTTTATGTTCCGAAAAGTACCTAGATGACAATATAATTATAATTATTATTTGAAAAATGTAAAACTGAATAATTCAAAATTTTAGTTCCTCGAGTTAGGTAAGTCCTCTACCTTAATTTGCACGTAATTGCTAATATAACATTAATATGGCAAAAAGATGGCGCGACAAATCTGAATTTATAATTTTCTGTAACCAGAAACAGTTTAACAGTTTGCTAAACTAACATGATGATAATGAAGCCAAAACTATTGATATATAGCACAAAATAAGACACAAAAAGAACTTATTGTAAATCATGCAAAGTAACTGCTACTGCTAGGCACAGACCCCTTTCCCATATAGTGAAGGATGCGCATTGATCACCACGCTTACTCATTACGGGTTAGTGATTTTAGATTCCTCACGATGTTTCCCTTCACCGTTTGACAATGGTGTCTTAGAATAATCATTAAGAAAGTACATATAACTTTGACAAAAGTCACATTGGTACTTGCCTCAGCCTGGGTCCAACGAATTCGGTCATTGAACCGCTAGGCCACCACGGCATAAAAAGCAAACCTTGATTTGGAAGTATTCGATCAGAATAACTCTCAAAATCGTTCCAAATCATGTGAGATACAAGTCACATAATTTTTATTACCGTAACGCAATGATTTAATGTGCAGGATTAACTGTGAGAAGCGGATGTAGGATGTTGCCAAGGACGTGCGATTTTAATGTCGTTGTTTTGTCGCAAGCAACACATGTTCGTCTGCTTCGCAATTGAAGCTTTACTTCTTTTTTTTGTTATGTGTCAATGGTGTAATAGACGCCTGTACACTGACATGTTCTGTTAGTTTGTTTGAAATTGTGTTCATTTAATTAAAGTATTTATTTCGATTCTTAACTAATTAATTTTGATTTTTATTGATACTTATCTCATTTGTATGTCTTACCAAATGTATATATAGAGCTCTGCTCGCATTAAGATCTGTGTTTACTACTGTGACCACCTTTGTTGTACAAAATAAATTATTTGATTTGATATAAATTAAAGACATTATTTTCTATTAAAAACTTCACAACTCTTGCTAGTAAGATTAAATAAAAAAAACTTGAGAGATGTCAAGGGACATCCGGATGGACCGAAGTTCCTTTCGATTAATAAGTGAAGGAATTGTATATTTTTTTTTAAGTTATGATAATAAATATTTTTTTCTAGAATTAAAACTTGAAACTTCATTTAAAAATTAATTAAATAAACAATTTTAATTAACTGGCTTGCTTTCTATGAGAGAGAGAGAGATAGAGACAGACAGAGAAACACGCGCACCCCGCACGGCTTATAACTAAAGCAAAAAGAGTAATTACAACTTTTCGTCTTAATTTTTTCTGTCTCCCTTTCGCAACGTGTTATAAGGAACTTCGATCCAAAAAATTTTTTTTGCTAAGATTGTTGGAACGCACTAAGTCGAAGTCCTAACCCAGTAGGGGTGTCCTTAGTGAACGTTGCTAACGTATTTCGCTTTTCTATTGCTCCAGAAGCCCATATAGTTTCGCCAATTCCGATGAAGTAGTCAAAGCTAAAGCTCACGCTAATTGCGGTAGACCTTCGCGGAAGTACTTCTTCAACCATAAAACCCAGGGAACTCTCAATAATACCTTACCCACAATAATGTCTATCAGAACATCACGTACGTATGACGTTGGTAAAAATAAATCGCGTGGCGTCGCTACGTTTCGTGTCGTCGGTAATTCATTTATGGGGACGACTAGTAGTTTCCGAATGTAACAAATTAGATTTCCATTCAGAATGATGGATGAGTGTGCGGTGCCGCTCTCACAGAAATCAGATCTTCATATTAACAGTTTCGTGTTGCTGTTAATTCGTATTGTTTTGATATTTTAGAGATAGAAGATGCTATATCGTGTAGCAGAACATTTAAAGTTCGGTATTGCAGTCTATTAATTTTATTGATACCTTAATTTTAGATTCTTTTATCAATTTTAGCATAGGTTTGTTTGGTATTTTGCATCTGGTGAGGTAGCGCTGATGTGTAGGTATTTATCTACCTATTTATTTGGGAATTTCAATTATAAATTTTACAGTGTAACGTGTAGTTTAAGGATTTGATTATAATATTGAAGCATGGTTGAAATGAAACTTAAGCACGTTCGCGTCGTCGTTCGCGTTTTAGAAATTAATTTCTAGAATTCGGACTGAGGTATTTTATAAATGTCCCATGTACTAAAAATTAAATTGGTGTCATCTTTGGCTTATAGACTACGAATTAGTGACCAAAGTATTATCGCAGGACAAAAGTAAGTAGATATAAATAAATAAAATAATCTCCAGACCGAATTTCGGCCTCAGCGTCCAATCTCAAGTGAGATCAGCCATGTACGCAGGAGATATTATAGTGCACAAGTGTGTGCACACAGGTGCACTCTCTGTTCCTTCACTCTCATAGTCCGTAGGACGGTTGACCGTCACGACCGGAGAGAGATCAGGTGCAGGACCAACGGCTTTACGTGCTTTCCGAGGCACGGGGGTGTAAGTACCGCCACATTTCCTGACTCCGAGCGGTACTGAGAATTTCTAAACTCAGTAAATATTTTTACCCGAGTGCACGGCAGTCGCGCTTGCGTCGCTAGACCAACGAGGCAGTCAAGATATTAATAATGAAACAACTACAAACTATATAAAATCTTTCGATACAGATTACAGAAAGCAATTAATATATAAGAGGATATGATCCGGATTGTGTATTATCTTCGTTTGCCGACGAGACATCTGATCCCAGACATAATCGGATTTGTCTGATCGAACACCGGACTTTATTGGGTTTGCCATTATTTCTGTATGACACGCAACTAGACATTGATTTTAATGAGATTGTGTGTACTCTTATTTCGTTTTCCTGGTTAGTAAAATTGGACCTATAGACCTTACTAGCAATTTGGGTCGCATTAAACTAATATTCTTGATAAACTCTCGTACTAAGCTTAAATGCTCGTGTTACGAGTGGGTTCACGACGATACTGCAATGGGTGGGATTGGAACCGGCAACGACATGATCGCGGGTCCGACGCAAAAAAAAGAAAAAGAAGTTGATGCAGCCTTGAGACACACACCACACTTCTTTAGGTTCATTTTTTGATAATTATGATGTTATTTTGTTTATTGTTGTGTATTTCTTCTTTTTTAACTTCATTTTTAATTCTTGCCGCACTAATAAAATGATTTATCTATCGAAGACCTCAAACAGAACAAACTCGCGACTACAGGTTGAGCTGTTCGCTCCGCTTGCGGTAATAAGAAATAAATAATTCTAAATATTAATAAAACATAGTTACGACAAAGCATTATAAATCTGGGTATTATCTATATTATGTAATGTGAGTCTGTGATAGTCGTATTCGAACGCGTACTATGGATGGATTTAAATCGGAAGCTTTTAAATCGGTTCGGCTATTTAAAACTTGTTCCACATTCTCTTTTCAAAACTGTTTATTCTATACCAGGGGTCTTATTCACTAAGTCCAAGTGGTCAATTATCATAGTGGTCCATACATTTAATGTCATTTAAGAGATTTCTATCATCGTCAACGCTTGTAGAAGTGTACCTCGTCTAAGGGGTGCTACGGGTAGGGTTAAGAGAGGCTCCATCTCTTTGGACCTAATATACTTTTAAGTAAAAAATCGGTTAAATGGCCTAAAACTTATACTAACACTACCCGGTAACTCTGCGTTACGGCACGTTGTTTTGTTTGTAGAGAATAACCCCTCTGAAATAAAAAACTTACTAAACAAAAATATACAGTCTGTAGCAACTATTTTAGAATATAGTTACTAAACTAAAAGTAGGTACTCCAAAATAACTAAAAATAATTTCTGAACTTCTATTTTAAAACACACATTTTTAAACAAAAGCATATTTGCTAATTTCTTCCTTCTCAAAGATTAAATACCCGTAAAACAATTACAATTTATTTATCCTTTAAAACGTTCGTAATTTAACAATCGGGGTACACTTAGAATGCGGAGGGTTAGTCGCGTGCCGGGTCTAAGGGACCAGCGGTGGATTACATTTATGTTGCTATTGTGTCTTTTTGCCCTCTGCCGGTGCAGGGTTGATTGGAGTGCTGTTTTAGGGATCTTCTTTTTTAATTTTGTATTATTTTTATGCCAGTGTGAATTAAATTGGAACAGTGTATGAAATTCTTTGACAGGCATGTTTTGAGTAATTTTTTAATTATTATTTATATGTTATGTTTTGATATATGTTAGGTTTGATTTTATTACTTTTTTTTTCAGAATAAATAATACTATGGCACTTTTGATATTTTGAGCGCCACTGCGCCACATAACATTATTTTGTTTCTTTTGTTCTAATTGTTGAAACGGTAGGTACTAATTTTACTCAATTATTAAGAAAACATATTTATACTCATTCCTTCTCTATACGGGAAGAATGCCCGTGTCCAGCAGTGGGACATTGGGCCGGTATTATTAATATTCATTTATTAAATATTTTTCAAAATTTGCTTATTATGGGTCACATATTATATAGACTAATTTACGGTTCTTTTTAATTGTTATACAAGTTGTAGTGAATTTCAATAATCCTTATAATGCACATTTATTATAACTTTTCAAAATACAGTTATTTTCTGATTTTCCTTAATTATGATGCATTATATTAAGTGCATATACTTAATGAATTACCTAACAATAACCTACCTCTTTCGCTCCATTCACTATAATTAATTAATAAGAATTTAATAAATCAGGATAGTATTTAATTGTGGTTGTAGTAAATTTTATTATCACGGTAACTACCTACTAAATGTCGCTTCATGTAAATTATATTTCATAATAACATACCTAATTACATAAAGGATTTTTATAAATAAACAATTACTTACTTAAAGGATTTTTAAATAAATAATTACATAAAGGATTTTTATAAGTAGCATTCTTGCATAAAAAAATTTAATATTTTAGATTAGTTGACGTATTAACAGCCATTAAATATTTACAAAAAATAATAACGAAAACAATTTTAGATATTTAAATTTAGAATAAAAAGTAGAGTCTGTTTCTTGCGTCGGAATAGAATCGAAATTCAAAATTAATATTTGGAATGCATCGAGTATTGGTACGGTATCGTTTCCTTTGTGGTTCAGTATTCAGGTATCGTGTGAGAACTTTAATTTCCTTTGACCAATCAGAATTAGAGTTGGTATGTCTATGAATGTCTGTGTAAATTTGCCGTTTCGTTTTTGTTCAAGAAGGT
Source organism: Plusia festucae (assembly GCA_950381575.1). Classification (NCBI taxonomy): domain Eukaryota; kingdom Metazoa; phylum Arthropoda; class Insecta; order Lepidoptera; family Noctuidae; genus Plusia; species Plusia festucae. The sequence continues at coordinate 13,358,523 of OX494434.1, forward strand.
AGACAATTTGTGAAAAATCTTATTAAGGTGGGTATTGACCAACGTTACAAGGTGTAATGTAACATTCGCATCGAGCGTGTTACTCATCGAGCATGTTACGCAGTGTCCTTAAAATCGACGTAACATGCTCGTCAAAACTCTGTGCTCCGTCGCCGCCAATCTATCCCAAGCGTCTTCTTTCTTTAATTTGTTATAATGCTCTGGGTGAGCTGGGTTCCACAACAGTGTTTCTTCTTTGTATTTTTCAATAAAATACAAAGTTTTTTCTTTATTCCACTCCATGCTTCTTGAAACTTGATATAATTACGAGAGGAATAACGGGTGATCACTTGCGATGTCCACTTGCGCTCGTGACGACTCGCAACGGCGTACTGACTGAACCGCGTAACAGTCAAAGGATTCGCCAAAAAACCGACAGCCGGGTGGAGCACTCAAAGCGAGCAACGAGCGGCTCGTTGCTCGCTGGTTTCCCCGTAACACGACGTACTGACTGCACGAATACTCGCGGTGTAACACGTTACATTACGCCCCGTAACGCCGGTCAGTACCCACCTTTAGGTAGGTACTTCTTAGGAAAATGTTATAATACATTTTCCTTACCGATGTGGTAATCATTAAGTAAGATTCGCTACTTAACCTGATTCAGCATTAAAGTTAGATGAATTATTGTTAAACATTTTTTTAACACTTAAAGAGATTTCTGCGCTATAAATGTAAAACTATATTTACCTTAACTAGTTCAGTCGGTATTTTTTAAAGAGACATATGCAAAAATACAAACATAACCAATTTTGTAGGTATAATCGAAAGTATTTTTTTTAATTTATAAACCAAAATAAACTCATCAATTTGTTTACTATAAAATAATAGATAATAATGTTACAAAAAAAAATGTTCGTTATTTTAACTTTTCTTAGGCTGTAAAGTGTGCGTTGCAATTACTAATAAAATATATTTATTCTAGTAATTAAGGAATTTCTAGTTGTTATATCTTTAAACGAGCAATTTTATTCTTGTATATATGTAATCTGAATCTCAGAAACGGCTCCAACGATTTTTTTGAAATTTAGTATGCAGGGGGTTTCGGGGACGTTAAATCGATCTAGCTAGGATTCATATCAGAAAATTTATACCAAAGCTCGGTCACTCAGGTATTAAACTACCTATATAAGCAAGCTACACAATTTATTCTAAAGAGCTTGACTTAAGAAAAAAACATTTTTAAAAGCTTTTTCTTTCTTAAGTTTATCATTAAGTAAGTTATAGTTTATTCTAACTATTCATAACTTCAAACAAAGTCTTCCTAAATCTTTAATGATTATCGAATTCCCTATATCAAGTGTAACTAAATTAAAAGTATACTTAGTTGCACCCGTAACGTCATAATAATAGGCTGCCTGTCATTTGTCAGGGGTCGTGGGGTGACAATCTATTTCTCTTTGACAGTTGTATTGATTATAATATGATCAGTTCTAAATTGGATAATTTTTGTTATTTATTTTTATCCTCAGATCTTTTCGTTAATATTTTTTAAGCAAAATTAATTTATTTATACTTTTTGAATTTGCTTTTGGTTGCTTTGGTTATTTTCCTGTGTATCATTTTTGCGCAGAGAATGGGTTCAGAATTATTTATTAACAGGTTATCTACTTATTGTAAAATCAATAGAAACAAATTTTAATAGTTTCGCATGAATATGTTCTAAATCAATACGAATAATAGATTACCTACCTATTGTTTAAAATGCTAATATTTTAAAAATGCTTAAATATCAAATATTGGAATAATACTTATCTTTTTTCATTTTTAAAACCCGAAGTAAAATGTTAATTTAAAAAATGCGTCCCAATTATTGTTTTTTTTTTCATTTTTAAAATTGGAAGTAGAATAATTTCGAATTGTATTTGTATACAAACTAGGTACTTTATCTTAAGAATCAAAATTTCATCATTTAGGTACCTGTATAAGTATCTATGAAATCAATAAAAGATTGAATTTTTTAAAGCATTTAAGTACAACAAATTATTGATTCTTTGATAAAATAACGTCTACCGTTTAATTTATAACCTGGCTTAATAAATTTAGTTCTGATATAATATCAGAAGCATAATTATTTTTTATCAAAAGGTCTTAAAGCAACAAACCCAAATTATTTTTATGACATTAAAATCGGGAACTCTTTCAATGATTGTAAAAAGATATAGGTATTATCACATTAGATAATACATAATTACAGTGCAATTTAATATCTTTGAGTGTAAAATAAAACGAAGTTGTTCTGTGAAGTTGCCATTGCGAAGTTTTTTTATTGTTTCTTTCAAGAAAAACTGATCGAAACATACAATATTAAATTAAGAATTATAGTTTTCTTAGGAGATAACCTTCAAGTGATTAAAAAAAATACTCTTTAGTAGGTATACTGCGGTTGAGTAAAAATTCATAGCCAATAGGTATGTATAGTACAATATAAATATTTTACTGCGGAATAGTTTAATTACTTTTATCACCAAATGCCGAAACGTAAATTAAAGTTAAGCGGTTCTTAGTGACTATCTGTCGCTTCTTTAAACCTTAAAGTGACAGAGACAGCATGAGACTTAACGGCGGCTTCAAACTGATTGACGTTACAGTATTCGGCATTAAATAAATACTTTATCATTAATTTACTTATCTTAAATAAAGAAACAACCAGAAACACAGTTGTTTTGGTTTGTGGCAGCATTTTATAGGTTGAGAGACAAAATGTGGTTAAGTAAGTATTTAAGAATGAGCTAAGAAACTGTTCCTTTGTAAAATGTAGCCGCTTTTCGTAAACAAAAAAACTCTTAAAAGAATTCCGGTTGTTTAGAGTTACTAAATAACATTCTACATTAAGCCGTTATTGACAAACAATAACAAAAACAAACACAAATTAGCGGCTGCAAAATTATTCAAAATGTAATATTTCCTACCTTTTGGGGTGACAACTCTGAATGCGCTGTTAGAGACAGGCCTCGGGGATCCCTCCCGCATCGCACCAGGTGAACCACTTCCACTCCTCACCATAGAGAAGTCCAGAGGCATCGGAGGCATAGCACTTACTTCCATTGTCAAAAAAATTATCGCCTCCGACGCATAACACTCAAAACCTAACAACAAATTTAAATTAAATAACGAATTTTAGAATAGAACCAATTTGGAATACCGAATTTAAAAATTCGTGTTCGAATTTGGAATGGCGAGCGTGCGCCCGGCGCGGGTTGCGACTATGTTTTAAGGCAGACACACACTCGCGGCGCGCTCTCGCGGCTTTCTGTCCTGTAAAGCCGAAAATCTCTAGAATCTCCATAGTGATTTCGACCTTATCGCTTGAGCCGTTTTTCTGTGGGCGTGGTGTGGTAAGCCCCGCCTCGGGCGTCGCAAGCCGCCATGTGCCCCGAGTGACAATCACTTTGTATAGGTAACACAATAATATGATTCGTGATGGATTTTATTGTGCTACCGATGCATTTATACGCGAGCAATTTTTCGTGAGGAAAAAATGAGCTCCGTGAATATTGATCACGGATTAATGTGTGTTCTTTGAGACATGATCATATTAATTGTTGTTATTGTATAATTATGTTTTTATACTTAGCGTAAACCTAACGAAAACTTTCATAGAAAATGTATTTAAGACAAGTAGGTACATGACATACAAATTTTATTATTGTATTTTTTTTTCTAAAATTGTGTTTTCTTGTAAGTTTAATAAAAAAAAACGTATAGTCGAACATAGATCCTCCTTTTGGAAGTCGTTTAAAAATATTAAAAAATAATTAATTAATTAATTTCCTAAATACGTAGGTACATATTAAGATATAAATAAACCTGTCTCGAATTGCATAAAACCTTTTTTCTTTACTCTACTATATTTAATTTTATTGTAAAATGAAAGACTTGTTATTATTGTTTAAACTCTTTATCACACTTCCCGAGCGTTTGCTTCGTTTGAAACGGATCTTTTGTTCTTATACATCATGGGCGGTCGATTATTTAGCATAATGACCTTTAAATAATACCTAGTTATTTACATTTTTGTACTTACACTCAACAAAACCGTGACACAGCGTGGGCGATAAGGTCGGCATCGGAATAGTCCACAACAAAAACGATATAATAACTTTAAGGATGTCGTAAATTTAATAATTTTGGATACTATATTATTCAGTGAAATGGGTTGTGGAGGTCAGATAGAAAGTCGCTCCATGTTAAATACGGTATTCAGCTACATCCGCGAAGACTGGAAGCCGACCCCAACATAGCCGTGGAAAAGACTAGGCAAATGAAGGTATTAAAAGTAAAGTATACATTTTGACCTAGTGTGATAGCTAATTTAACACACATTTTTTTAGGGAATTATCTATACCCTGTTTTTTTAATATTAGAGACTAAATTGACAAGTGCAAACGTCAAAACTGAAGTAAAAGCTATTGGAATCTGTGTAATTTTGGCATTTTTACTGTCAATTTATTCTCTAGGATTAAAAAACAGACTATAATTATCAGTCTTTTCAATATTTGGTAGTAAAATTGACTGGCCAATGTAGGTAAGGTAACGTTATTATTAAACTTAGCTTTATTTTATTAATCCACCTATTCCCAGTCTTCTTAAAGCTGAGGAGTTTATAAGTACTTTTTTGTATATATTTTTACACCAATTATAAAATTATGAACTTAGTAACATGGGTTACTTGTTTGGCTTTCTATCATCCAACTGTTCTGTTTTGTTTAATACAGAATATACATATGATTATTATGGAGCCATACATAGATGTGTAATTTAATATGAGAACTCTTTGAATTAAGTGGCGTTTTCATACTGATCTAATTATTAAAAAAACTTACAAAAAATAAGCTAACAAAAATTGCATTAACATCTGCGCCTATTCTGAAGGCAAAAAATATATTTGTGACAGTACAAAAACAAAACGTTAGTTAAAAACCATCAAAAAAAATATATTAAATCTGTTAATCACCACACAGGTATACAAATCACCAATCGCACCTTTTATAAAAAGCGGGAAAATACGGGAATTCGTCAAAAAATTATACAATTATCCGTGGACGGACGCAGTAAGCTCGACGTCACGAGCCGACATTTAAAACAATGAACGCTTCCATTTTTCACAGCGAATGCCCCCCGAATGCGGGACGCTAATCCCGACGCGCCTACGGAGTACGGACGCGTATTCTGGATTTAAATTCGAAAATATAAATTTATTTTGATTCAATTTTATTTTTTGATTTTAAGTGTGTTTTATTTTTAATTTAAACTAGCTGCCCGGACAGACTCGTTCTGTCAAAAGTAAATTAATTAAGGTTATTCCCGAGTTTAGGAACAGTTTTTTACTTATTATTTATGTTTTACACCTTTAAACCTTCCCTGGACTTCCGCAAACATTTCAAGATCTAAATCGGTTCAGCCGTTCTTGAGTTTTAGCGAGACTAACGAACAGCAATTGATTTTTATATATATAGATTACCTGTTGTTAATTATAGCTAATATTTTTTTTGTATTTAAAGTTTTTGTGTTATCATATAAAATATATTTCCATAATAAAGGTACCTACATGATATTGTTACATGTGCTTTTAGGGTCAAATAAATATTTTTTTAATATTATTATATGTTATTGAAAATGTAGGTATATCTATTCAAAAGGTGTGAAAGGTAGACCTGGTGTACGGTCAGCTTACAAAATTTCTGATCAAAATGAGATAAGTAAATTATTAAATAATTTATATCCAATTTTCTTATCACTGATTGGACATCAATAATATAATCGTATCTAGACTGTTGAAGCGATGTATCGTGACCCCCATAATGCAGCGGGACACGTTTGTTATAATTTTTGGACATTATGATTGGAAAAGAGTCCTATTATTTTTACTTTTTATAATAGAATACACAAGTTGATAAACATTTAGTATAAAAGGTATCTTATTAATAGATGAAGGTGCAAATGTTAATTTATTAAGAAATATTTATCAAAGAACTTTTAAGTAGGTGGGTAATATAAAACTAGGTAATATTTTCAATATAAAAATCAAACAAGGCTCTTCTAACCCCAGAATAAGGCGGTTAAGCTTGCGAAAACTAATTACACCTCTACTTCGCAATGATAAAGCAAAGCCGTCGTATGGGATATTTTTATTCAGGACAAAATGAAATTCCCAAAAACAACTCAACACAAATTGCAACCCTGTCCAAACCGACTAAGGTTTGTTTTACTTTTGTTGCGTCCTATTTTCAATACGGCTTCGGGAATTTTTTAGTACGTACTCAGTGCAAAATAATCCTGGCATAATCTGCACCTAAATCCCATTATTCTGATCATCCCTTCGAGTTTGGAGAGGGATGGATTTAGGAAAAACGTGGAGTATGAAAATCGTAGTCATAATGCGATCTTTCGGCGTTTGATTTTCCTGATTCAGTCGTAAAATTCGCCGCGGTCAGAAATCTGAAGTTATGACCGAAGGGTTTTGTTTTTTATCCACTTTTATTATTACATATTTTACTACAACCTAAATCAATATAAACTTAAGCCTGTACATGTATTAAATTAATATTTATTATTATTTTACTAAAGCATCAAGTTATCGTCTGTAGTAGTTAGCATCAATCTGCACACTGAAATGAATAAACAAAAAAAAAAAACAAAAGAATTTCCCCATTTTTAATTACCCAACATAAGATTTTTACGATGAACCTTTCAACCGCAGTGGTCATAAAATTTCGTACTAACCAACCTGGCACCTCAATCCTTAGCTCATTTTAATACAGTTTAAAATTCTAAATATCTGAGGGTCATTTACACAAATGGCCACTCAAAAATGAGTGTCAGAAACTCTGAGCAATTTTGTTCGAAGCTATAAAGACGAAAAGCTTATTAACCCTGCCATTTTGAAGGGTACACGGTACGTTTTCCAACTAGCTACTGTGTTCAATTTCTGTGTTTCGTTGAAGGTAGAGTTTAAAATGATGATTCTGTATTGTACTGTTTTGTTAGAGTCAAATATTACTAAAAAAAACTACGAAAATAAATTTATATCTATATAATAAGAAAAAAAAGATATTTAGCTACTTACGGATAAATAATCTAGTTCAGTTATTCTCTATTCAGAGAACTTAAAGTTCAGAATAATATATTTTTTTATTTACCTAATTGTCTTTAGTTCAGTTCATCAAATAAGATAATTTAACAAGAATTAATATAAAATGACCTCTCTACCTAAAACTACTAATCGCATTAGCATTACAAACTTTCTTGTTTCAACCTAATTACAGAACTTCGCGAAGTCCATATTACAGGTTAAATGCAAAACCGGGTGTACAGCCGGATCAAACCCGGGTGTACACGGTGGCCGGATCAAAAAACGTTGGAGAAGATACCCGGCCAGTGTTGCGCATACCACTTTCATTATACTGAGTTAATTAATACGAAACATTACGATTGTGGCCATAAGTACAGCGGTTTACCGAGAGGAGCGATTTGAATGAAGTGCATTAAAAACACAAATATCGGTGAGAGTTAAAATACCTAACAACTACTTACTGTTTAAATAATGTTTAGGCTATTAAAAAGGTAAAACAAATTACACAGGACCGATTGTTACGATGTTTTTTCTCAAGAAAATTTGGAAATTTATGTAACTTCACTAAGGCCTATTTCTTTGATCCCGAGTTATTGCAAACTAAAGGTTTCAAACTTCGGTAGACCGCGTTTATTCCTCAAGTTTTATACTAAAAAATTATTATTTAATTAACACTCCAGCTTATTTGATCATTTGATAGACTAACAAAACTTGTTTTACCTGAAACCTTGAGTTAACTCAAAAAACTGAGCCTAAGTGTAACATAAATAGAAAATGTTATAAATTCTATATATATTTCAGTATAAGTTCTGGTAAATAACAGATAAATTTTAATGTCAGACGGCTTTAAAACAATCATAAGAAATGTTTATGAATTTCAAAATTAATATTTAATAAATCGCGTTTACTGCGGCCCCACAAGTACTCCAAAGCTTAACTACAAGCAGGTAGTTCTCTCAAAAATCATTTGGTCTTTGCCTACGAGAGGCGTTTCACAGAATTACCCGTTCAAATGTTTACTTTTAATTCACAGTCAAAATTTTATTTCAAATGCCTTATGTAAATTAAGCGCTTTAAGCGAAATGCAGCGTTTCTTTGTTTTTCATTTTAGAAATTTTAAGTATTATTATAATATTAAAATAGTGGATATTAGGTAAATGCTTTTGCTAGTTCTTGAAATTGCATTAAAATTTATTTTATAAAAATATATCGTTTATTTTTAAAGGACTTTTTTTTAAATCTTGTTGAAGTTTTTGATTGGGAACCTTTCGACATATTATGTCGGTTTCGTCATAATAATTAATGATAGTCGTATGACTTCAATATTACAAAGTCGCTACTGGCATAATATTCATTGCAATACAGAAAGTAATAGCTCGCTTTTTTATACAAAAAATAATAGTTTTTTTATACTTTACTACATAGTTTTTTCAATTTTATGGTGTTCAACGTAAAGGACAAAGTTTTGTCTCAACGAAGAATAAGTTCCTTGTTTCTACGACATTAACAACTTAAAATTGAAGAGCTCGTAACCCTTTGCCTGTGTAGAGCGCTTTCAGAAATTGATATTAAGATCAAGCAATAATTATGGCCACTTTTTCATATATTTATAACGTAACAGTGTTGTTTCCTGAGGTTTTATTTCGATCTGTAGTAAAGATACCTGAAAAAAAAATCCCTTATAAGTTAAAAGACGTCTAAAAATGGTAAAAAAAAGGTTTATACGATGAGAAGAAAAAATATTTCTCCTGAAATTATGATCAAACTTCACAAATTACATCCGCAACAGCGACATTATAGCCAATTCAAAAAAGAATCCTCACTCACTTTAACCATTTAATGTAAGTCAAAAAAGGAAAAGTTAAACTTTCAAGCGAGAAGCGCTGAGCCGCCATTGTGGTATTTACCGCGGGAAATTAGAATTAAAATAAATACCCCCGGGCCGAAACAATTTGCATCTAGATGTGACATTAGTAGGAACAATTTTATCTTTTTGCAGGGTAGGTGAACAAATTACAGACGAATTCGTCCGGTAGCCTTCGTAGGGTTATTTTTGGTGCGAGGCGTTTTAGGGTTTGAGTGATGAGTAAATTAATTATTTTAATATGATGCGTGGTTTTAATGTTATTTGTATGAAAAATACACTTGCGTGCAAAAAAATCGACCCACTCTCTAACTTTCGATTCAAAACGTAGTATATAAAAATTAAGATCAGACAAACAAAATCTAATAATTTTACAAGAAAGTATGTTTCATAAACTTATATTTTACATCCCCAACACTTCAATAAACGGGATTTTGTTGATAATATTGACTCAATTACTCTGACACTCTCATTTCTCATTATGAATAACGCAATCTCAGTGACATTGCTTTGTGTCAAAGTTGATCAATTTATTGTTTAATCAATAATTTGTTATTTTTACTGATTTAGTGGCCATGTACCTTGAGTTAAATTGTTTTTCCTCTCTGTGAAAATGGATACTACTCCGTCTGAGTGAGCTCAAGTTGTAGTACTGATCCAGGCTGGATTGAGTCAGCGCATTGTGGCCCGACGTCTTCACTTTAATCAATCAGCAATAAGACGAGTGTACAAAAGGTTCTCAGAGACTGGGAGCTTCAATAGACGATCAGTTACGGGAAGAAATCGGGTTACTTCAGGAAGAGATGATCGATTTATGGTGTCTACAAGTTTAAGAAATCGGCATTTGACTGGTGTTCAGGTGCAACAGCAACTTCATTATGTTCGCGGTGTAGCTGTAAGTGAATGGACTGTAAGCTGGAGACTTGCAGAAAGCGGATTGCATCCTCACAAACTCGCTAATAGTCCAAAATTAACGCCCGCGCATCGCCAAGCGCGGCTTCGATTTGCGCGTTCACACGTTGATTGGATTCTCGAGCAATGGAAGGTCATACTGTTCTTGGACGAGTGTAAAATCAGTCTTCATGGAAATGATGGGTGTAGGAAAGTTTACCGAAGAGAGGGAGAACGATTTGCACAAGCTTGTATTGAAGAATAAGTGGCTTTTGGAGGAGGTTCGTGGCCTGTTTGGGACGGAATTTCTTTGGAAGGAAAAACTGTTCTTCAGTTCGTATCCGGACCTCGTACAGGCAATCCGACTGCACAACGATACATCCAGGAGGTGCTAGAACAACATGTCATGCCTACGCCGGATTAGTAGGAGACGGTTTCAAGCTAATGCAAGACAACGCCAGACCACATACAGCCATGATAGTATTCCAATGCCTACGTGAGGTGTAAATTTCTGTTATGGAGTGGCCAGCGAGGGGCCCTAACCTTTATTCTAGTGAACATCTATGGGATGAGCTGAAGAGAAGAGTCAGGGCCAGAAATCAGCCCCCCGAAACCCTCCAGTAACTAAAGGTGGTTATTCAAGAGGAGTGGGAAGGTATACCCCAAGAATTCATAAAAACATTAATAAGGTCAATGAAAATCAGGATGGAAGCAGCAATAAGAGCACGTGGGGGGAATACAAGCTACTGAGCAAAGTTTTCTTTTGAAAATTAAAGCTTTTTTTCATTTTTACTTTCAAAATCATTCATTAAAAATTTTTGCTATTCTAACTGTTTTTGTTTTTCAGTCTGTAAAATCAATAAACCTAAACCTGTTAAAGTAAAAACTGGTGTATTGTAACCTTAGAATGATATTTCACAATTAGTCTGAAAAGTATTCATTAATTAATTTTAGATTTTCATTTATCGTGTACTTAACGAAAGCGTACGGGGTGGGTCGATTTTTTTGCACGCAAGTGTATTACAATAAGTAGTGTGTTAAATAAATTTAACCGAAGAATGACAAAATTAAAAAAAAACTAAACAACGAGGTTAAATCTTTTTATATGACGTCTTTTAATATATTGAATAAATAGACTGATCTGACTGGCCAGTTGGTCAAGTGGTTGATGACCCTGACTGCTAAGCCGGAGGTCATGGGTTCGATTCCCACCCATATGAAATGTTTGTGTGATGAGCTCGATCAATTGTTCTGTGTCTGGGTGTTATTTATCTATTATATGTATGTATTTAGGAATAATATATAAGTATGTTTATTAGTTGTTTGGTTACCATCATACCGGCTCTGCCTAGTTTGGGATCAGATGGCCGTGTGTGAGATGTCCTAAGATATTTTATCATATTATAGAATCGAATAGTAGGTTTGTTATAAAAAAAATATCAAACAACTAAATAATATAAAATTTACTCTCTTTCGCATCTAAATTCAAATCCATTTCAAACTGTATTCTAAATTCAAAGGCTAGCTTAACTGTTAGACCAATTGTAACCGGTCTAGATGTTCTATCTTGGGTCATTGACACTTACCACATGTCACTTCAGACTTCCTGTGGCCTGTGGTTTATTACTTACATGTGCGAATAATTCTATTCCTTTTAATGGAATTAATCTCGGGTTGAGACGGCTCGTAAAAAAAGTAAAACATGTGTGGTAATGCAAGTTTGTTTTTTTTTTTAGAATTCTTGTTTTCGAGAGTGTTAATAGATTAATTTTAGTTAATTAGGTTTGCCCAGTGGGGGATTTTTTTGATTGTCTCTGACTCTCTGCTTTATTTTTGTATACAACAGGTTTTTGGTAAGCATCTGTGAAGTCGTGTGTTTTTTTTTATTTATAGGCTGTAACATTATAAGACGCTATGTTTATATCATACCAATACATCATACATTCGTTTGGCTTGTGTGGTAGGTGCCGACATAGGCCAAAAACGTATTCTGCTTTTTAAAATCAAATAACAAATATTTTTTCTTATAATGAATGGTATCTGGCTCTCGCTCTATTTATCGAAAAAATTGTAATTGAATCTTTCAATTTGTTCAGTAAGTTTTATTTGCAGACTTGAGGCACAAAAAACGGCATGTATTTTAGGGTTAATTAGTTTTTTTTTAATAATATGAAATAATTGTCACTTTATTTAAATACAACGTATTTTCAAGGTGTCGTCAGCTCTGAGGCCCCGGGTTCGATCCCCGGAGATGTAGAAAAACACTTTTCTACATTGCCTCGGGTCTGGGTGTTTGTGTTACCTTGTGTAGTGTGTGTGGTACCTTCGTTGTCTCTGATTCCATAACACAAGTGCTTTAGCTACTTACTTTGGATTCGGAGCAATGTATGTGATATTGTCCACATTTAATATAATATTTAATAATATATAATATAATAACTATATATAAAATAAGTCATTGATGAAACTTACATAACAAGAGGTTCGCGTCTGTCTGTCTGTGGCGATAACTCCACACATGGTCAAACATTAATGATCTGGAACCGCCACAAGTGTTCTTCTAGTTTACACGCCATAGAGTTATGTGGAGTTTAGAACCGACGGTTAAATAATAAAAAAATAATAAGTAGAAAAGTGTATTGTAAAATATGCAAGCATGTTTTTTTTCGTGAAATGTACCTATGCTAATTAATAAAATGGGAGAGGTTTTTTTAACACTAATATCTGTATTGCTAGTCGGATAGAAACAAAAATCTCCGTTATATAGCTTGATTAAAGCCAAAAAATATCCAATTGGCTGTTTTATAAATACTTTTTTTTTTAGTAACACAGCGTATATGTATATGCCAATAATCTTTTCTAAGGATACCTTCATAAGGAGGGATGAGAGGCTTTGGCAGTCCTTTCAGCCAGTTTGGAATGAATATTATTTTTATTTTATTTAAGTATTTATTTATTTATTTAAAAAAATTTGACACATAATTAGATTTCTGCGGAAAACATGAATATTTACGGGGTAGAACTAGTTGAATAATATAAAGCTATTTTTTTTTTATTGATTAATGATTATTTTTGCTTTACACTCGGTTGTCGAAATGCCCGGTCTATTCATTCTGTGTGCTATGCTCTTGTCATTAAAAAGAAACTTGTGAATCAAATGGTATACGTGCAAGCCAAGTAGGTACATGGGTACTTATACTGTAGTATTTTGCAAGCACATTGAGATCGCTAAACGACTTTCTCTCTCATTTATTTTATAATTGATTTGTTCGATTTTCATTCAGTGCTTCCATGGTACAAATATATTTTTTCTTGACAAACGTTTTTTTTTAATTAGGTACTATACCTACGTATGAGGGTTTGAACCGACCGTCATCATTCTTCTTTTAAATCTTTTCTTACCGGATTTAACTGAATACCGTACCTATATGACATAGAGTGACTGCCTATCTGACCTCCACGACATGTGAGCTCAATGTTGAAGAATGGTTAATCGAATTATAGAATTGTTTTCTTTAAGTATAATTAAATTAGTATTTACGGCCATTTACGAAGGCAGATTATACTTTGAGTGCTGAATTGTATAAATTGAGGTTACATTATTTGTAGAAAATAAATTATAGTGACCTAAGGGTCACTATAATTATATAATATTAAGAACAAACTTTCCCCACGACTTTGTCCGCATGTCTTTAGTTTCCTGGGTTTTTTTTATTTTCTCAGAACTCTAATTCTTTTTCTTAAATAACAGTAGTCTTTACTATTCCTTATCAAGGCTATCACATAAGTAGACAGAACTTTTTCGCTCAATTATAATTGTATAGATATTCCCACAAATTGCAACACGACTTTTATTTCCATTTAATTGTCAAACCAACAAATCATCGCACATAGGATATGACGCAATAAGAGCAAAATGAATGAACGGAAGCGAATCATTGACATGTGGTGCCAAGTCGTCTCATACGAATTGATATGAGTTCATTCATTAGTTCATTCATTACTATAACGCAAGAGTTATTATTAACGTATGAATTTTGAATGAAGTCACGTTCGCATGGCTTGCTTGTATTGTATTGTGTAATTATTATTTTAAGAATAGGCGTAATGTGACGGTGAAACCTATGGAGTTTCAAGCCGGTTCTTATCCATACGAATAACACTTTGGAACCGCGCACCTAGAGTAATATAGTTTTAAAGTTAACGTTTCTAAATAGCCTATTTTAGGTTTACTAGAAATAAAAACATTTTTATTTCATTTTGATGATGTTTAATAAATTATATAATAAGTTAGAGTATCTAACTTATTAGTAGAATTATGAAATAACGATTTGTTGGATTGGTCTCCGTTTCGAAACATCTATGTAAAAAAATCTTATGGGAACTAATTACGTGGGTGAAATCGCAGGGCAACGCTAGTTATCCTGATTATAATGTAGGTTTATTGATCAGATTTGTCCCTTATAGCTGAAATATTGACAGGTTTAGAATTTCACCTTCTTAGAACTATTTAGATTACAACTTATAGGATCACTTTTTTATTAAAAATAATTGATGCTGATTAAAATAATAATAACCACCAAAACTTTTTAAAAATTTGATTGAAATATATTATAACCCTCAGAACGCGACACACAAAAAAACTCAGAACACATTACCATAGATCGTGTTTTGTACCCCCTAACAATTCAAAATAAGAACGTCGCTAAACGTTTCATTTAGCGTTCAAAAACGAGCGAGGATTATAAAAAGAGCAAAGAAAACGTTCAACAACGGATTATTGTCGTAAAGAGGGGTAAGGTAAGTGTCGCGTTTCCGTTTTACCTATAAAGTTACCGTTTATTGTGGTTTTTGAACGCATCGCTGCTTTCAGCGTTTATAAACTCGCTTTTATGGAACAGCGAAAGATGGTTGGTTGTTGGTGTCGTGTTGTTTTTGTCTTGTGGTAGTATTAAGGAGTAGTATTTTCTCACTTACAACATTAAGTATTTTTAACAAACCCAATCGGGGTACCTAATTAATCTCAAACTCTGTTGATAATGTAAGTTTGGACAATAATGCCGTATATAGTAGAAAGCTACAACTATAAATCTTTATGTCGGTCAACTAAATGGTTTAGAACATGCCCCATAAATTTAACCCTGAATAATATAATTCACCAGAACCTTAACCCACAATTTTTCACTCACAATTTAACCGTTAAAATCATTCAAACTAAAGGAAATCCCCGATTTCTGAGCAACAGACATCAAAGTGACGATAACAAAGGAACCCTAAAAACATAATGAGACGGCGATGGGCGCAAGTGCTCCCGTTCGCATGGTCCCGTAGCAATTTTAGGATCTCATAAATATGTATAAGGCGGTACTCTTCTTTTCCTTTACTTATCAATTATGGGGTCGTTTAGGCGACACGCGGGGCCCCGCAGAAAATATGCGACGATGTAAGGGTTAGGTTTGGTATTGTGCTTTGAAGATTTTGTTAGTTTAGAATTTGGAGTTTTGTATAAATTTTCGGGACTGTATTTGTTAAGTGCTACTTTATTTCTGCTGTTTGTCTCTTTACATATATTTGAAAAAGGTAGTTTACCTCTCATAAAAATACTTTCGTATACCTATGATAAAACATATCACTGTGCTTTTAGTTTAACTGTTAAAAACAGTTGGTGTCACTTTTTTATAACTGTAGTAAGTACATAAATAATATCACACATTGTGGAAATCATTTGTTATTTTGTAGAAACATACTTCATAACAAGACTATTCAAACAAATAAAAAACATTAGAAAAATATCAATGCCATACAAAAGCTCCAAATTAACATAGCTTTAACCTGTAACCAACAGTATTATCCCTGCTTACACGAAATCATTCGGAATACGTCAACACAGCTCTCGTAACCCTTAACCGCCCGGGGCGTGAACGGCCCCCTTTAAAGCTAGGGAGCAATTTTATTGCAAAAAATACTCGGCAATTTTACGGGCACAACAGACCCGATGTCCCTGAGGTAGTTTCGATTCAGACTCGATTATGTTTAGGGTTAAACGTCATTGATATTGCCGATCGGTGCCCACTGGAGGGTTATTGAATTTTTTTTCGGCCTCTAATTTGTACGGTCGCATTTTTAGGGTTAGATTGAAATGATATCGTTTATTGATGATGTTTTAATTAAATTTTATTTTTTTGTAAAAATAAATTATTGTTGATTGTGAATGGTTCAGTGAACAGATGGCTATTTATGTTTCAATGCTATTTTAATTTTATTTAATTCTTACCAATTTTTGTGTTGTTATTGATTCCATTAAGGATATACGATTTGAACCGATTTCTATCATTATAACAAGCTTATGATGAACAAGGTTTGAACATTATTAGATATATGAATATTGGCGACTGACTGGTGTGCGATTGAATGTCCATAATTAGGTTCATTACATTCAATTAAAAAAAAGCAAACAAAATACTAAAACCAATTCCAGCATTTTAACTTCCAAAAACCGGGTCACCTCACACATGGTCATCTGAACCGAAACTAGGTGACCGTAGAGTCTGTACTATGGTGACCAGACAAAATTACACCTAGACACAGAACAAATGAAGGCCAGTCAAAGTGCATGGAGTAACTGCCTATTTAACCTCTTCAACTTAGTATACTCAGAAACATTGTTAGCACCCCATCCCACCGACCGTTAAGGATCGATGACAGTCAAGACCACCGGCTTAACCTGCTTTAGCCACAGAGGTTTCGGTATATTCACAAATATTCACCCATCCAAGAACCAAACAAGAAGAGCGCGGCTTCACTATCCTACTTCCTACTAACATTATAAATGTGAAATTGTGGATGTTTGGATGCTTGTTACTCAATCACGCAAAAACGGCTGAACGGATTTGGATGAAATTTGGCATGCATGTAGCCTTTGACATGGAAAAGAACATAGACTACCTTTTATCCTGATTCCTTAAGTAGTTCCCGATGGAAAATTGAAAATTGTTTACGAGCTAAGTCATGGGCAGACAGCTTTGAAATTTGGTATGCTTGTCACCTTTGTTATGGAAAAGGACTTGTACTTTCTATACCGATCTCTTAAATAGTTTCCGTGGGAAGATTAAAAAATGTCAACGAGCTAAGCTTTAGACCCAATTCTGATGACGCAGACGAAGTCGCGGGCAGAAGCTAGTTAATTATAAAACCGTGCAGCTTCAACTGAGCCACAAGCCCCTCAAGCAAAGAAACACATCACATTATTTTTAATTTATTCTAAAATATCCACAGATTGTAATATAAACAAAGCACCCACGAAAAACTTTAATGATACTATCAAGAGCTTAATAACCAATCTGACGCGTCACTATAATTAACTAAGTAATCAGAATCAAGTGATAATAACGACATGCGGGTGCTGTTTGTATTTTATAAAACGTTCGTTCATCTTTTGTCTTTGAAATTAGGTTAGTTTAAGCATAATTGACTATTTCAAGCCAGTTAATATTTGAGGTGGTGTCGTGGTGGCCTAGCGGTTCAATAACCGGACTCGTATGCACATGATTGCTGGTTCGAACCCGAGTAAGTACCAATGTGAAGTTTCCAAAAGTGTACTTTCTTAATTTTTTTAAGACACTATAGACAAACCTGTGAGGAGACCTGGATTTAAAAAATTGGAATCTGAAATCGCCAACTTGCACTGAGCAAGTGTCTTCAAAAATGCTCATTCCTTCTCTATACAAGAAGAGGAGAGGCCTATGCCCAGCTGTAGGACATTATTGGACCGGAATAATAATCTTAGGTATATTGGCAGTAAGAGACATAGGTAATTAATCAAACACATGTCCCTTCTTTTGGACGTTGTCGCAGTCGGGTAAAATATTTACTTAGTAATTCTATTTTAATTCAGAGCCTAGAAACAAGAATTGGGTATTAATGACTCTCTCCTTTCGCAGGTCTGCTGGAAGAGATTTCTTTAAGAAATAAGCAGTACTTTGTACCTTATCCAAACGTTATGTCCTATTAATTCTTGTGCCCATAAATTGTTAAATAAATAAATAAGTAAGTGTAGTGTTAAAGCAAGTACGATATTGTTTCTTAAATCAATCAAATATTATCTTACTTGTATTATCAGTTATATTATCTACAGCATGTTTAAATTAGAATATACCAGAAGTTAATAGAAAAGTTTTCTCTAAACACGATATGGTACAACTTTCTTCTGCCTAGTTCTTTTTGAAGCTATTCTGAGATCGGTTTATAGTCTAACAAGTTTAAGGTGAATACCGGATTTTATACAGAGTAATTGCCTATATATATGACCTCCACAAAAAATCTCACTGGATTACATTGGTACAATAACTTACAAAAAAATTAACTCCGTAAAATTACAATTTAACGACGTACCCAACCCTTACAATAATCAATTAAAAAAAGATATATTTTTAACGACATCTACAAAACACAATTTATTCGCAATAAAAAAAACAACTAAAAAGGCTACCAACAATTTCAGTAGATTTTAAGATAGTTAAACTTAATAAAGGAGTTGTAAAATTAATTATCCAATCTTTTGAAAATAGGAAAAAATGTCAGCGGTCCTTTCTGCCCGTAGATTAGTTCGAAAACAATAAAAATCGTGGAGCCAATGGTTTGTTGATTGAGAAAGATGACTTCTAACTGTGAGAACGATTCCCGACAGATTATAAGGGCTTTTTACTGTTTACGATAACAATTAAAAATTTAATTACGTTTGAAGTTTGTTTTGTTGCTATTTGATTGTGCTTTTAAAGTGAAATAACGTGGCCATGTTTGTGACAAAGTTTAAAAAAAAATTATAAATATTTGAGAATTTGTATTTAAAGCGTTTTACGTTTCCCCTTGAAGAGGATTATTTAAAGTTTTCACACGGTTTTTATAGATTACAGAGTCATTAAACAAGAGAAATATTAACGCCACTTTGTTGTAAATAGGAATTTTCTAAAACTTAAAAAAATTCTCTAATTTTCGGCGGCTTCCAGTGTTACTGGATCCATCTGATAACCGTATTTGCGGCTAGATAGAGCGATCGATCTCACCTTCACAATCCATAATTTTGGATAACTCACTATCCCATTCAAAGACTGGTTTTTAGAATGAGAAAAATGCGTTATAATTTTGCATTTGCAAATAATGAGAGGTTTTTATAATTCTTTAAAGATTTAATGGCTTACTCACGCCCATTCTCGGGATCTCCCGCGTCTAGTTTCAGACTCAATCTTGATTTTTATCTAGAATAATTTCAATTACTTACTTAACCAACCAACTACTTCGTCGGACTTGCGATCAATCTTGCGATTTGAACCTGCAACCACAGTGGCAGGTTCAAATCCCATCAATTACACTACCGACGTGAACCCACTCGTAACATTTAGCTTAGCACGAGGGGTTAACAAGAGTACCTACTAGTGATGTGCGACCCACATTGCTAGTAAACTTTGTAAAAAAAATATAACTGTATCGATCAACATCGTATTACACAGCAAGGACAGCCAAAATCGTATCCGTATCGTGTGGTATAACGGCAAGTCGGGACCTATAGTTACATGAGTCACTCATTAGACGCAAGCTGTGCTTTAATCAGTGAGAATAACGTGTAATTAGTAGCTGTAGTCGAGAAGACCGCTCTCACGCCGGCTAGCTTTGACTACTTGACTTCATCTGTGTTTGGCACATGCTAATTGTGACTTCAGAAACTTATTATGCTCACAACCTTTGAGGACTAAGGAAACAATAGTTATATAGTCACTGATTGGTGCTCGAAGTTTATGTATGACTATGGACAGACAGACAAAAAGGAGAATGGCCAAAAGTGATCCAAATACCTGTCCTACCAATAACAAGAACTACTAATTATATACAAACTTTCATGATGAGAAAAATAAGATGTCAGTAAAAATATATGACTGCTAACTAATAATAGATCATTTTTATTTGCTTTACTATTTATAAAATTCTGTTTGAATTGTGCACATCTTGGAGATAACACAATTTTGTCCCATTTAGAAAATAAAGCCGTAGAGCAAAAATGCGATGTCTGTTGCTGTCATATGTAATGGTAATTGTTTGGTACTTAGGATGGTCACATTTTTCTTCCTTCCGGACCTTTGATCACAATTATTTCCGAGAGAACCGAACACGGGATACTTAGCGGCATAATATATCATGTACACATTAGTTTAAAATGTGCGGTGGATAGAATGATATGTTTCGTATAATAAGTTCAGGAAACAAATTTTTCTTTCAGTATTTTTTAACGAACAGCATATTCTGTGATATTATTGACTGTAGACTATTTTAACATAGTCTGTCACCACTACTGAATAACCTCCATATAAGGATATTTGGACCAAACTTCATTAATTTTTAGTCATTTTCCTTTCTAATTTTATGTTAAACTATAATGAAACACGCAGCTTCTTTTTGATTCATTGATTTTTTCATTTCGAAAATTCTTAATTAATTCAGTGATTTTTTTTTATAGTTCAAAAATCTAACCATCGATACATCTTCGGAATCTTTTCCGTTTGTATTGAAGTATGTACTATGTGAATGTAGTACATACAGTATTATATGTACTACTTAAAAGAAGTTCCTGCTACTTACTTACAAGAATTATACAGGTGTTACTTCATCTACTTATTTCATAGGTAATCTAAGATGAATAAAACTATTCCCTAAAATTTATATTATTTAATACTAGCTGTTGCCCGCGGCTTCGCTCGCGCGTAAAGTAAAGAGTAGTATTAAAGGTAGATGTATTCTGTGATTTTCAAAGTAAGGAGAATGTATAAAATTTTTCATCTAATATTATGGCGTTAAAATTATAATAAAAGTAAAGTAAGTAGCAAAAGCATTTGTGTTATGGAATCGGAGACAAAAAAGGTACCATAAACACCCAGACTCCAGACTATGTATAAAAGTGATTTTCTACATGGACCCGTTCGGGGATCGAACCTGGAACCTTAGAGCTGGCGACATCTTAAAAACCGGAGTGAACGCCACTCGACCACGGGAGTCGTCATTATAGATATGTCTTAGATGGTCATTATCTTATCTATTTATCTTTTCATCTGTCTATCTTTGAGAATACTGAACTTCACATACCAACTATTTCAGCCCTTATTTCACCCCCTTAGAGGGTAGATTTCTAAAATCTCGGAAATACATCTTATTTATTTCTAACTAATAAACCTTGTATGAAATTGAATGTGTCTATCTTTGAAAACGACACAATTCATATGCCTACAAACTTCCAACCCCTTTTTCACCCTCTTAGGGGGATGATTTTTAAAATCGCTGAAATCGTGTTTATTTATTTCTATCCAGAAACCCGTATACGAAATTTCATGTGTCTATCATTGAAAATACCGAACTTCCCATAAAAACTTTCAACCCCTATTTCAAGATAGATTTTCTAGATTTCCAAAAGAAAAGTAGCCTATATATAGCCTTCCTCAATAAGTGGACTATCTAACAGTGAAAGAATTTTTCAATTCGGACCCGTACTTCCTGAGTTTAGCGCGTTCAAACAAACAAACTCTTCAGCTTTATAATATATAATATATATATAGAGTATAGATAAATAATTATAGTATCTTAGCCGTGTCACAGATTAATAAATAGTTACTTGGCCGTGTGCAGCGCCCCTTATTGAACTCCACTGCGAGTGACGTAACCTACGACAAACTTATTATTTGCGGTTGGTACAGTATTCGGGTCTAGGGATCGAACCGCAAAATTAAGTTTGTTTTTTTTTGTATATACTTTTCCGGGATAAAAACTACCCAGTGTGGTGCCCAGGATATTAAAGAACAATTATACCAAGTTTCATCGAAATCGAACCGGTAGTTTTTGCGTGATGCCTGAACAAACAGACAGACAGACAGACAGACAGACAAAAATTTTTTTAATCACATTTTTGGGTTCGGTGTCGGTCTAGTAACACACCCCGCCATTAATTTTTTTGATATTTTCAATGTACAGAATTTTCACTTCTACAGATTTATTATAAGTATAGATTGTGTCTCCTGGCGGCAAATTATTGTGTCTTTTCTGTCTCCAGTTAAATTTTAAAAACTTCAGAAATAAACCTAACTTATCAACGAATTTAAGACGTTCCCTGTTGTCAATTATTTCACCTTTCTGAAACTTGTTGTATAATGTCCTAGAATTCTACAAGTAACATCCTACATAGTAACAACTATAAGTCCTATCTAATCATATTATTATACTTTTGACAGCTACCACTAATAAACACCAACCCGTTTATTAATCAAATTATCTCAAAACGTATTGGTTAGCAATAAATAAATCATAATGCACCTTTACAGACACAGTTGCGCCGGCATGAAACAAAACACATCCCGATGTTAACGATTTATTAATTACAATACGACAATCGCAGAGGGCAGGAGGCAAAGATTATCGTCAAAACAGATACGACATTGTATTGAAAACGGTAGCTCAGCTATACAACTACTTCTGATACTACTTTTTGACCACCATCATAATAAGTTGTCACTGTTTGTGATTTTTTTACCTGGATAAGAAGTAACTCCATAATTACTTGATGCAAATATACTTATAGCATTAAAAAAATATAAAGAAAGTGTTGTTAAAAAAAAGTCCGTCTCAATATTGGCATTAGTAACCACTCACTTGAGTACTGAATGCAAATTATATTAAATACAATTATGAAATATTTTGAATCCAAACAAAATTAAATTCTGGTATTTTAATCTGAAGATGTAAGCAAAGTTTTATCAATGCAATTTTGTTAAGCAGTAACAATTCTTCTCTGTAGCTAATCTATGTCAGCGGTTGCGTGTGCGCACATGCGGGCCCGTCAGTTTATCTGCCGATCTGCTCCGTCCAATTGGTAAAAAAGACCCCCGATACTAAATTCACAGTAAATTGCTAAAACTGTTGAATTTGATTCGTCCGATGCGTTTACGAGTCAGTTTTTAGATTAAAAAAGATTGTTCTTTTACGAATGCGGGTTATTGGATTTTTTTTGTTGTTTTACGTTATTTTTATTGAGTTTATAGGTATGCTGGTTAACGGTTAAGTTAATAATCATTTAGTTAATTTTTAAACCTGTGGGATAATTTTTAGACGACTGTTTCGTTCTCCTGATGTTATCCCAACTTTTGATGTTGTTTTTTTAATTTCTTATTTATCAATTGCAATCTAAGGGTTAACTTACAAGAATAAATTTCACAAAAATTATCCGTATTTTCTTAGATTTATCTTCGTTTTTGTTCATCAGTTTCAACTACAAAAAAATTCTGATGTGCTGATTATTTTTCCAATTAGACTGTATATACAGGGAGCCGCGGCAAGGGTACTTATATGGTGTATCCAGAAGGGATGAAGAGTAAATCTTGTATAGAGTCAATTTACAATTAATAGAATTAACAGGGCTTGTTGGTCTAGTGGTTAGTGAACTTAACTGCAAAACCAAAGGTCGTGGGCTCGATTCCCACCCAGGACAAAATAATGTTTGTGTGAGCATGATCATTTGTTGTGTCTGGATGTAAGTAATCTATAATTATGTATTTAGAAAAAATTAAGTAGGTATATTTATCAGTTGTCTGGTTGCCAATTCAGGCTCTGCCTAGTTTGGGATCAGATGACCGGTGTGTAAGTTGTCCCAAGATGTTATTATTATTTGTATCTCTCTTTAAATTACTGGATAACTTCAGGAGAAGAGTACCGGTCCTTTGAAAGGCTTACGTGGGTGTTTTATTATAAATTTGGTTTCTAAATAATATATTTTCAGGATCACACGATATATTTGTAGTCTAGTGTTTGCTTGCATTTAAAATTGCCTCAAAAATGATACAACATCTATCGCTTCGTTCTAGTCCTTCATTTTAGTATAGCAAAAAACTCTATTAAAACTCAAAAAATAAACCGATATTCAAGTGAACCGTTCATACATACTTTATAACATGGCTTCGCTCGCTATCGTCGCATTAAGAAGCAAACAAACAGCACAAAAAAGGCAATATTTCACAGCAAAATTAATACGTCGTTGAAGCTCTGGGGGCCATCACTCAACCAACTAACAAGGCTTATTAAAATGCTATTGTTTTATGTCCAACGCCCATAAGCACTCGCTAATGAATAGTTTTTTCTTCGTTGAGTGACAACTAGCGATGTCTCATGAATAAATCGTTGTTTTTCGGCCATGGCTACCGTTTTTTCGGTAATTAGAAATCTTTGGGTGAGCATGTTTTTTTTTGTGGTTTGTTGGGGATTGATTCGATCACTCGTTTTAAGTTTTGGAAATGTAATTTACGGTAACGATTTCAGATGATTCTGGTGAGAATTGAAAGCGACCCAAACATAGCTTCGGAAGACGCTTAGCAGAAGAAGTTATTACGGCAATAGAGAGGTAACATTCGATAGTATATAAGGTTAAATCTTTGTTTCAATCTAAAAAATACAGAAAACCTACAAACTTGTATAAAGAAATTGTCTAAAAACCACAAATCGAGACAATATAAAAGGAGTATTCCTTTATGGCACCTTACTTTTTCGGTATTATTTATATGGTTTCTACACCTGAGGTATTTAACTTACAGCATCTATAGATACATTAGCTTAGTGCTAAATATATAACAATTTTTTTTAAGAAGATGGACCCAAAATATACAAACACCTCTTACTAAGTGAACCACATCAAAACCATACACCAAATGACTGTTAATACTAACAGCCAGTTTAATTAATTACTTAGTCATATTACAGTAATCACTATATCACGACAATTCACTCGTCATTAAGCCAGATTAGAACCCCCACTGATGTCAAATTTGCGTGTACTACACGGATTGTGGGTGCTTATGTTATAAACTCATATTACTTTAGTGTTGATTTAATATGGAAGCATATTTGCTTCTGCTAAAGGCGGGGTTCGGTTGCCCGACTAGTTTCAAGCCAGCCCTGCCCACTTAGACAAGATACATTTCTACAATCGCTATCGCTGATCGAATCGGTAAAATGTCTTAAAGTGACATATCGAAGAGAAAAATGTCATTTCCATACATAAGCGATCGTTAACGCTTGATAGAAATGTCACTTGGCTAGGGGACTTAGACAAAGGACTTAACCTTAGACAAAGTACATATCGACAAGCAATAACGTCGATAGAAATCCTATAAATGACATTAAATGTCTGAAAAATTAAATAAAAAAAAAAGGAAACAATTTTTTTCGTTTTTTTTTTCATGAATTACTTTAGTTATTTAAACTCAATCCATCTCCACTCGAATTTGAACCGTACGTATGATTCATATTTCGCCACGCGTATATTCCAACAAACAAAGAACAATTTCACTATTGACAAAAAGCTTCAATTGTAGAATTTGAAGCATAATACTTAATAATCATAAAACACGTAAGAACGAGCAAATAAAAATATATACAATGTAATTCACTGTAAACAAGGGTGAAATAACCCTTATTTTTACAATATTTTGATATATTGACCCTAATAATAGCTATGGGGGTGAGCTGTGACGTTTTAAAGTAAAAAATCGGACTCAAATGTGTTTACTTTGTAAGAAATGCCATATAAGTGCGACATGAATTATGCTTAGATCGTGGTCGGTACTTTGAGTTCTCGACGTAAAGTCGATATGTAAACGATCTTGAGTTAAGGTTTGCAATTGGGTACTTGTGTTCATGGTTATTAAGTCAGGTGATTTTTTATATGTACTGCAAAATACAAAGGTAGACAATTTTTTTTATATAATATCAGTCTTTACAAAAAGTACCCAAATAGCTATTTGTGCTTCCTGGTGTTAACCATTTATCTGTCAACCTAGGAATAGTTGTATTTGACTCAGGATGGAACTTCGGATAAATAATAATTACTTTCTTCTTTCGAATAAAAGTTATCTGACTTTGATCAAACCATCCCTACCTTTCCATAAAATTCACCTGCAACGACTAAGAACTTTCTAGAAACTTCACCTATATTCCCTGTGTTTACCTGTGGGAAGTACCAAATAAAAAAATCTTTCTTTTCTATATTGTTTTCTGAGGTTTTCGCGTTTGACGCCTTTGACCCGTGACCATGACACCTGCAAAGGCGTCGAAAGTTCGGGAACTAAAATCAAAATAAACCGCGATAGAATCCGTTTAAAAGTAGTTTTATTTATTTCTTTCCTTTTCTTTCTGTGACATGTTCATTAATCTCATTTAATTATAATTTCTTCGAGTTTGAATCGACTAAAAACAAAAAGTAGAGTCGTCATGTTTGAATTTTTACAATGGCGACCATTACGGTCTCATTGTTTCCGTTGATATTTTAAATAATAAAACGAATGGTATTTGTAGAGCGCCACACGCCCGTTTTATGGCCACACAGTTTGACCCCCTGATGCAGCGGATATTTGCTTAAAACAATATATTACACGTTTTTAATGATTGGAGTTTGTTGTTTATGATGCTTCATTAAAATTGATTGAATTGGAAATTACATTGTGGTACTAAAGTGACTTCTCCCGACGTCATTTTTATGAGTTTTATAAATAAATTATTTAGATTAAATAAAACCTTTAATAACACTACCTTTGTATCTTAAATAATACCAGCTTATAATAATTGATCCACTTCTGAGCACAATCTTCTTAGTTGGCTATGTCAGAGTCCATGTTTTCGTTCAAGTTTCGTTACGTTGTTTTCGTTCACCGTTTGTTAATGATGTCTTAGAATAATTAAAAAAAAATCATATTGTTATTTGCCTGTAAAGGATTCGAACCTACAACTGTATGCACACAAATCCGTTGACTGAACCCGTTGATATAGCAAGCATGAAGAAAAATGAACAGAAACCAGACCACGTTATTTCCATACATGTGTCGAATAATATTTTGTTCCGCCCATGTATAATTTTTAGAATTAGTAATAGAATTGAGTAGGTCTCAACATTTTCACTTTAATAAGACAACTGTTGCAGTTTACTATAGGTAAACTCATGGCATTCATGGTGCCAATTATATAGGAAAAGTATAAAGGATGACTCAGGTGGAGATCGAAGGTCGGACTGGACGCTTATTTTATGGACTGGCTTCAGTTAGCCGGTAACGGAAAATCGTGCAAAACAAGAAAAGTATACTTTGCCCTCAAGTGAGACAATTAAGGCTTTAAAATGTACTGTGTTAATCAAAACTGATCTTTGTATGTTTGGCCTCTTGTCCGTCTAAACCATTGATCAAATTGTGATGAATAATTTAGTAGGTTCTTCTAACGACGTTCGAAAAGGTTACTGAACAAAAAAATATATATCATCAAATTGACTCTTCATATAAAAATGAATACCGAATCAACTCTATTGCGTCTAGAAAACGTCATTGAAACATCAAAATAAAAGCGTTACAACTAATGACCCATAGTTGGTCTCTGATATAAAAATACACAGTTAACAAAGTACCCAACCCTACTTAATAAACACGATGGCTCTATTAACCCCAGTTCTATTTACCTAATAGAATAACAAGCTATCGTATAATAAATTGGGAGATTTCCATACTCGATACCAGAGTACGTTTGTCATTTTAATACACAAAGTGCCTTGGGACATCCTTCGATGACGTCATTAAGAAAAACTGACGTTACATTTTCAACTGTCAAAATTAATCACGTTCAAATTTCTACCTTGTTTCTTTCATATTAAGGTTGAGATTTATTTTTATTGAGTGTTTGAGTAAATTGGTAGGGTTGTCAGTAAAAGAGGGTTTTTGAATTTGACAAGGAGGTGTTATTACATTCAGTAATAGTCGCAGGCAATGATTATTGTTGATAATGTTGTTACGAAGTAATTGTGGGTTATTATGGTGTTATATGGGATTTTTTGACAGGTGTGGCCTAATGTAGGTTACTATTGATTTTATAAGTTATGCATGGAAGCAAAGGTGATTAAGCTTATATAAACTTTGTAACTATACTTTGAATAAGAATAACTTGAGACAACTTAAACACGGCTATATCCGATCTCAATCTAGGTGGAGCTGAATTATGGTAACCAGACAACTGCCTGTCAATTCTGTAAAATTCAATCAACAACTCGCACCTCACTTCGCATTCACTCTCACTTCGCATACGTTTCAAAATGATCTTGATTTTGCATTCTGTAAGCATCACCTTGTCACTTGCGAAGTGAAGTGAGTTCCGAAGTGACCAATATTGTACAAGTGATTACCATACTCAAAAAAAGGTTAGTCAAGTTTTATCGTCTCCAGTTTCTTGACACAATTGTTGAGTTTTTGACACACAATTTAAGCTAATAATATATTGTTCAAATTAAAATTATTTATTTTGAAACGAATTTGAGGCAGTTATTTTGTAAAAAAATCGCAAAATCTCGTTCGTGTCATGAATATAAAATCTATGGTTTCCAGTTCCCTTACGAAAAAATTAAAAGTCTAACGGACACTGACGGATTATTGTCCTTCAATGTTCTTCATAGAGCGTTGAGTTGTTTTGTTTGTTTGATCGTTCAGTGCCGACAATAATTGTGAATTAAAAATGAAGTAAGTTTATATTTACTGTTGGGAATTTTAAAAATGATATTAATTCGATAGTATTTATTTTGTTTTCTAATCCAACTATAATATTCCAGTCCAAACGAGACACGTTCTTCTCACCCATCGTCGGCTCAGCTTGAAACTCTGGTAGAGTTCATGGAAAGAAACCCTGGTATGGCGAAGGGTTTCTTGAGAACTCAAAATGCCAGAGAGCGAAGTCGACGCCAGTGGGAGGAACTAGCCATACGATTAAATAGTTTAGGTGGCCCAATCAAAACCTACAAACAGTGGACCAAGGTTAGCATCGCTTTTTTTAATATGTCATATTAGTTAAACCACTTAACATGACTCAAAGCAAACCACTGAAATTGTGCGACGCTTTGATTATAAAACATATAACAAAACCCCTGTCCGATCCAATAAAATCGTGTTCGTGGTACAGTTCATAAACCGTCTCGCATAGGCGGCTTCTTTGACACAAAGCTGCAGGTAGTAAGTACGTGAACTTTGAGGAGCGGTCAGTGTTGCTGATACCTTGAATCAGTTTTTATTTTGATTTAATTATTTTCAATTGGGAAAAAAAATCTCCAATCCATCTAATGGCTACGTATATTTGTGTTTGCAGTACGATACCGAATAATAGTCTTAGGGATCGGACAGGGGTTTGTTACACATTGTATATACGTAGGGAGGTCCAAAAGTTCGCGGAATGGAATGGTTGGAGGGGTGGGGGTTTTTTTTACCTGTCGCTTTTTGTCTTCAATGCAACTATAATTACAAATTTTCATTCCAATCGGTTCATTAACTTTTGAGATATCGCAGGATACACAAGTCAATCGGGGAGAAAACGTCAGCTATGGAGAAAATTGCAAGGAAACGCACCACAAGTGATCATGGAAGAAATGTCATCTATTTACGGAGACTTGCCTTGGAAAAACAAAGATTTATTAGTGGCCATAGTCTTTTAAAAGAATGTGTATTTTAACAGCAATTTCTATAATTATATGTCTGATTGTAGTATTGGTCTGACAAAAAAAGCACCATAAAAAAAAAAGTTGCCGCTCGCTCTGCTGCTAGGCGTAGGACTGGTGGTGGGGTGGAGGATGAAGTGGAGCTGTCAGAGCTAGAGGAAAGAGTTGTTGCTTTGTGCGGTGGTATAACTTTTTCAACTGGAGATGCACATTTAGGCATACAGCCATTTCTGGTAAGAAATTTAGAAATGCATTAGGTGCTAGCTTTTTTACATTAATCACGTCTGGCTGGTAGTGGCCAAGAGATGTGCAATCTTTATTTTATAAATACATATTTTTTGGCTAATTTATTATTATTATTATTACTTGAGTTTTACAAATAAACATCTGAATCTGAATATCAAAATCTGAATGTTTCAGAAAAATGATACTCCATCTCAATCACCTGAAGCGCAACAAATACAAGATGCTGATACTGACAATGTATGATATTTTAATTTAATTCATAATTGTATGTGATTAATTACTGATATCCTCGTATCTAGCATTTATCTGATTTTATTTACTTATCATAGATACATCCGCCACAACAACATTATAGTCAGGCACTACCAGCTATGGTGATTTATGTAAGTTATATTATTCTACCGATGTGTCTAGATTCTATTCTATTAGATCTTAATGTAGTACATATTTATATTAAAATTCTGTACTATGTAATATAGGTAATTCAAATACTAATTTGTGTTTAGGGTACTATTTTCCGTCAAAATATTTTTGTCCAATATTATGCCACAAGGAAGATATGAAGTAAGATTTTATGCAATTTACTATTCAGGGTTCCGAACTGATTGAGGATAGTCAGGAACAGACACGTAATTACCGACGACCTGATCTTCCAATTACGAGAAGACTGTTTGCTTCCTCATCCAGCTCAACTGTTGGAAGAAGCCAAAGCATTTTGCAGGTATGTGTCTGTGTAGAGACAGATTTGAATTGTCACAGTAAGTGTACACCGTGACTGTGGCGACTCAAATCATATCTTGAGAACAGATTTGCTACACAAGGTCGCAACTTATTTACTTTAATTTATATTTTTTGGGTTTCGTTTTAATTTGGGATGGGATTGTTTTTGTTTGTTTCAGAGTACCCAGTTAGAACACACTCCTCCTCCAAATCCTCATATATATCATCCTAGCCTGTCTCCTCCACCGATAACACTGTCACATACCCCCACACCTTCTCCTTCACGCCGCGGTTCCATATGTGAGTTGAATCGTACTTTTATTTTATATCTATTCCATTTATGAAAAAACTTGAGATTATAGAATCATGTAACTATGTAATTTCTTTTTTAGCTTCGCGACTCGCAACGTCAATTGCTTCCCCTTCTCGCCGTCCAAGGACAAATATGGCTCGTGCTAGTCGAAATGCTAGTTCTGTGTGTAAGTAAAAAATAAAAATAACTGTCAAAACTTCATTTTTCAAACGAATGACATGGAAAAGCTGCTATTTATGATTTTTTATATACGCATCATAGTAATCGGTGGTCTTTTTTCAGCATCACGTCACATGCCTTCAGTTGCTGCTCCTCCACCATCTCAACGACGAACGGAATTCTCAACTACTACTGAGAGATTCCTGAGGTTGGAAGAACAGCAGCTGGAGATACAAAGAACAAATGCACGAATCCTACAGTCCTTTCTGGAGAGGAGTGCGGAAAGAGAAAGGGCCATGGATGAAAGGAGTGCAGAGAGGGATAGAATTTTGGCCGAAGCTGTGGCTGCAGTGGGGAAAGGGTTGCAAGCATTGGCAGAGGCTATGAATAGAGATAGGGTGTAAAATAATATAATAAGATTTTATTGGTATGTCAGAGGTACTGTGAGGGAAATTTATGAAAGTGTAATTTTTATTAACCTGTTTTTTGTTTGTATTTTGTATATGTTTTTATAATGTGTTGTAATTTGTCTCGTTCTAAGTTTCATTGTGTTTCTTTTCTAATTACAGTAATTGGTTTCACACACGTAATTTTAATAAATAAATAAATAAATAATAAATAAAACACGTATAAACTGATACTAGAGGGGTTTTATTAAAAGTTCATTGGATTTGGTTTAAAATCGAAAATATCAAAATCTATACTCAAACGAAAACAAAAAAACTTAAACAGAACTTAATCGAATAAAAGCCACTATGCAAAGTATAAAGGGCGTTCCCTCTTAAAACTGGAACTCGAAGTCACAAAAATTATAAACCAGGACCACCGATGAATTAATTATGACGTGAACGCCATAGCCTATCTACTAAGTTTCGCCTACGTAATTGCCCTAGAGCTAAATCGGCGTTAGATGGCAAATCCGTAAATTGCCTCCTTTGAGCTTCAGCAATTGTTTGGAGCTCTTCTAATCGCTCTTCTTCTGAAAATGTGAATGCCGGCATTCCTGCGCGATTGCACATGTTGTGCAAAACACAACATGCAATAACTATTTTTGCAACTAGGTCTGGATGATAATTGAGCACTCTGTGTACTAACAAGCACCTAAATCGTCCTTTTAGGAGACCAATTGTTCTCTCTACTGAATTGCGTGCTGATAAATGACGGTCATTATAAAACGCTTCTGGGGAATTATCTTCAGCACCACTAATTGGCGTCATAAGGTAGGCGCGCTGAGCATATCCTGAATCACCTGAAAAAATTATTAAGTAAATAAATAAATCAATTTGATTTAGTTATAGTAATATTTAAAGGTAGGGAGGAATTAACTAACCGAGCAAAATAACCTCTTCACCAGCATTTGTTAATGCCTCTAAGTGGTCTTTTATAACACTATAGTTAAAAATGAAGCTGTCATGAGTAGCTCCACCATATGTTGGATCCACATGTAAAATATTAAGATCGGCATCTGTTATCTGAAAAAAAATATTAAAAAAGAAATATTATGAAGACTAAAATAGTAATAGATTACAATTTTCATTCAGAAATCCATTTACCAATTGCACATTTCTTGCATGGTAACCTTTGCGGCAGTAGAAACGTTCTTCATTTTCTACTGGTTTTTTCAATGCCACCAGAGTACCATCAACACATCCAAGAGCTGCTGGGAAGCCAAACTTTTTGAAGAACCTTTAATTTTAAGTAATTATGATGAACCATGATGAAATGAAGTAAACATGATTAACTATCACAAAAATGTAAAAAGCATAGAAGGGTCACTTTAATTAAAATATACCTAGTCACCTTTCTTTCAACATTTGTCTTTCCTGTATATTTTGTGGAAACCTTATATATTTTGTTACTATTGTTGGATGATTAAGAGCTTCCACAACTTCATTTATGCAACGAGATGCTGATGGTTGCGATACAAATGTTCGTATATTTTCTTTTATTATTTTCTGATAACTCCCATTAGCCAAGAATGACAAGGTGCATAATATCTGTAAAACAATAGGTCAATAAAAAATGTATTTACACGCCTAATAATAAAATACCAAGTAACTAGAAATATAGGGTCTTTAGGCTAACATGAAAGGAAAGGCAAGAACCTAAAGGGAATACTCCTTATTATGAAGTGTGTTCATGAGTTTTAAGCGATAAATTATGTTGGTGAACTTGGTTACAAATCTATCAGCTATAAACTGTGTAAATACTTATAAAAGTAATATTATATATACTTAGTAAAATTAAGCACTTACTTTTAAACGAGTTGAAAGTCCTTTGCCTTTTCGTTTTGTGGGCTTTATTATAGGCAGTAAATCAAACTCCAGTTGGTCAATTAGTTCTTTTGGCAATCTATAAACGCTCACATAGTCGTCATCGCTGGTCAATAAAGATAAACTTCGAATTTGTTTAGATTGTCGACACTTTTCTAGTTTATCCAAAGCGTGAGCCTCTTCAAACAAAGATTTCAACAAAAACTGTCTTGCCATCGTTACCACTTCACTTTACACAGACGCCCAAAAAGTAGTTTTTAACTACAAATTTCGTTATTGTACTAATTTTTAACACGGTGACAAATAAATATTATATTTACGCTTTTCTTAAAGGATTGCTTCTATTGTCACTCGTAAAATCGATGCTTTTTATTTGACACTCTGAATCGGGTTCAAGTGCGAAGCGAGCGTCGAAGTGACCGGGGAATTTCTTTACCGAATGCCACTTCATACGTCATCTCATACTTTATCTGTCTAAATCTCACGGTTTTTTAGTTCAACACGCTGACACGCTCGCAAGTGTAGCGCTAGTGTATCAACCGAGTTTATAGAATGCCAATCAAGAAACTCACGGCAGGTTCAGATTCGAAGTTTGGAACGACGTCTTACAGAATCGACGCTAACACATCATAAGTACTTCAAAATCCATACAAATTAAAGATAAATTACAACCAGACACAGAAAAAATATATAATTTTCATCACACAAATATTTGTATAGGTGCCTTAGATCAAAAGGCAAAAGACCAGTCAGTTGAATAGATGTCTAACAAGCATCCAGGCGAAGAAAACACCGCATTACAAAAACTAGTCCTACTCCTTTGAAATAAAGACTTTTTTTTATTGGTGCCACTAGATCTGCTGCTAAGGTTGAACTCCTAAATTCCTCCAAACGTTTTTAACGACGAATGAAAGCCCAATGAGGTTTTCATAACCCAGATGTTATTAAACGATTTATGTTTTTTTTTGTATTGACAATCGGGTCGCGTGAATCTACGTAAATTATATTCCCTAAAGGGGTAAGCAGAGGTGTGTCCCTAACGCACCCACATTTGGGCAGTTAAAGTCACGTGTATGGATGAGCCTATAACCATTTATAAAATAATAATTATTTAATTAGGTTTTGTAAGATAAAAGAACGAGATCTTCGTGGTCGAGTGGTTTTCAATGTGTCAGCTTTGAAGTCCCAGGTTCGATCCCCGGGTCAATGTAGAAAAGAAAACACTTTTCTGCACATCTCGGGTCTGCGTGTTTGTGGTACCTTCGCTGTCTCTGGTTCCATAACACTAGTGCTTTAACTTTTACTTACTTTGGTGTCAGGGCAATGTATGTGAGGTTGTCCACATTTATTTATTTGTTTACTTACAACTTTGTGGGCTTGTATGTACCAATTAGAAAGTCACTGGAGTTTACATGATAGAGGTATGCTATGGTTGACAAAGTGTTTGGCAAATTACAAATAACAAGTGAAGCAAGGGAATCTCTGGTAAATAATCTTCGTAACGAAGTCATTTGCCAGCGAACTAAATTCACCGAATTGCTTATTGAATTAGCTCGATGAAGTGGCAGTAGGCTGGCCATGTCTGCAGATGGATAGTTGGTTGATGGAGCAGACAAAACGATTACACATCTTGCGGCACAATAGACTGACGATATGTAGAAGTTAGTTGATAGCACATGCAGAAAGGCTGCCCAAGACCTGGTTGATCTGGAGTAAGGACTGCATTCATGAGTAGACGATGGGCTGATATGAGCTGAAAATAATCATTTTAAAATTAATGAATTGCTTTTATTTGTGTCACTAACAAAGCTACCTATTTTTTATTTATTAAAAGATTATGAGCAATGTGGGTTGCACATTACTAGATTTCTTTTTAACGTGCTAAGCTAAGGTGCTTGTGTTACGAGTGGGTTCACCTCAATATTGTAATAGTTGCGATTCGAACTCGTAACCACATGATGCCAAGTGCGACGCCCTAGCCATTAGGCTGCCGCCGCGCGCCGCATCAACAACGATATTTCGCTCAAACAGCACAGTTTTATCTATTCCTTGCCATAAAACTGACGTATTTCATTTGTGCAAAAAGTTGTTCCGCACCAAAACAGCTCATCTTGCACAATGCACGCCGCAGTTTCTACTAAATTGAACTTAATTTTAAAACTGGCCACACACTGTTTTTGTTTCGCGCACTTTGGTGCGAGTATTACGGATAAGGTTTTTGGAGAAGGCCTGCCACGTAAATTATTTGTTAAGTTAGATTTATTTCTTCATAACATTTATTAATTTCTTTGCAATTGGTAATATATAATATGTATCTGCATTGGAATACGTGTAAATCACAAAGCAAAGGCTATACGAGTACTTAATTAAGGAGCGAAAGATAGATTTCTTCTATTCTTAGGTTTATGTGCTAAATTTTACTTTAATCTTGAAATGATTTTATTTGCTTGAATTTTTTTATTTATTGGCATAACTATATCATTTTATTGCTATATATTTTAAGGACTTTCGGTGTCATTACGCTCAAATTATTTTCACCTAACATCCAGTAAAACAGTGCGAAATCAACTCTAAAATCTTTCTATCTTAACTTACATTCTTGGCAAAATTATATATTGTAGATTTTTATTTCAATTATTTATTTTATGTACCGTTTAAATATGTTAGCATTGCACTTCTAGAAGCGTTGATACCATTCGTCTTATAACCGCTACGTTTAATCTCCTACTTCACTCCCGTATGTTTCCACTCGCACGGAACGTAATTCAATTTGGGGGTAAAACGCTTATTTGTTGTAACAGTACTCGGTTCTGTCTCATTTCGGGTCTAGTTAACTGAGCTTCAAAGTATAATCCGCTTAATTGGAATTTTTGAGGGAAATGCATTTAACCCTATCTGCTGTTTATAAACTACCGCCATTAATTGTAAGGAAGCACTCTCTTTTCCATCTCGAGCACAAGAAAACACAAGTGTTGTTTGGGAAGACACAAACAAAATATGAAGTGTATGGTAAAATATTTTGAATTAAAAACCCTATCGAGTTGTTCTTTCTTTAAAATACCAGCCTTTAAACGTCCGTCTGCTGGGCACAGGCCTCTTCCCATATAGAGAAGTAATGAGCATTGATCACACCGCTTGCTCATAGCGGGTTGGCGATTTCAGATTCCATTTTTTTGGAATCCAAGTTTCCTCACGATGTTTTCCTTCACCGTTCATAAATTAAGCCTTGGAATGATAAAAATAACTTTGAAAAAGTCTCATTGGTACTTGCCTGGGTTTAAACCTGCAACCATGTGCATGCAAAGCCGGTCATTGAACCGCTAGGCCACCACAATTTTTGAGCTTTAGCACCAGCTAAATGTGTCGAATTTAAGCGTACCACCGCCGATTACTCCCAGTTATAAGAACTATTAAATCAGAGCACAAACTACAATAAAATTCAGCGCATATCGAAGGGTTCCTGATAAGATACTGGATGTCTATGGAAAGCATAACAAACATTTTTTACAAAATAAAATAAAATTAATCGCGATATCAAAACGTCAATGAATGAAAACCGCAATAAAATTCGCTAAAAATAGGTTTAGTTTCACGTGTAATACTCGCGTAAACTCTTAAAAAAAAGTATTGATGATTGAGCCTCCGTCTTATACTTATTAGTTGACACTGAAAATTGAGGAAATCTCTATTATAAAAGCCCACGTCACTCACTGACTCACTGACTCACTGACTCACTGATTCTGGAACGCTCGCACACTATGATAATTTTTAAAGAAAGAACACATAACAAAGAGTTTATCATAAAAAAGTTTCAAAAACAATATTTTCGCGAAACGTCAATGACTGAAGAAAAGTATTAAGTTTTGTTATGATTCAATCAATGTATAATACTTTACGCGCGAGCGAAGCCGCGGGCAACAGCTAGTTGATAATAATATACGTAGTTTATTTACTGCGCAAACAGGAAGTATGTGAAAGGTATTCGAAAATCGTAACGAACGAGGGTTGGCTTGGATCGACATATGGGTTAGGTTTTACTTTCGTAGGGTTGACAAATAATTTTCTGGAACGGAGTAAATCTTGATTGCTTTTTAAATAAGTATAAAAATTCAATGATTAATGAGCGAAATGGAAGTGTTTTGTGAACTGTAACAATTACTTAGGTACTTGATTACAAACTCTTTCTTAAACGCCCGAAAGAACTGGACCAACAAAAATAAAAAAAGAAAAGGAAAAAAAGTCTTTTAATTTTATTCTTTTTTTTTAGTATAGTTAATGGTCCAGGTCTTTTTGAATCATAACTATATCTATGTATAAAAATCTAGTGTGACAGAGTTTGTAACAAAACCCCTCCCAAACGGTTCGACCGATTTTTGTGAAATTTTCGTGTTGAATTGGTAGCAAAATCGCAAAACTGAAATATAATATTTCGCTATATCTATAATTAACTAACCTCTATTTTCTGTTCCGAGTTGTCTACAGGCCTTTTTTTAGTTTATATGCAACGTGGGTCTCGCATTACTAGTACCCTTTTCAACCCGTCGTGCTAAACATAATGCTTGTGTCACGAGTGGGATCTCGTCAGTAGTGCTATGGGTGGGACTCGAATCGGCAACACCATGATCGCAGGTAATCGCAAATCCGAAGTCCTAGCCATTAGGCTTCCGCCGCTTCACTTTTTTAATATCATAAAACTAAGCAATCTATAGGCACAGCCCTACAGAGCATTTTTAACAGAATTGGGTGCCCAGGTGCGGAGGGTCTGTTAACTCGTGATTTTCGTTAATCAATGGATTGGGATAAAGCGATCTTACGAGGAAGCAATTTCTTAGCTCTTACATACACATGCGTTCAAGGCTCTCCTAATTCACTAAGGTTTAGTGCTTTTCCTTATTTTAGTGATTTGATTAAAATGTGATTTTATCAGGATATTGTTTTTGGATATTCGAAATAGAAGGAAGTTTATATAAAAAACTGTGTTTTGTTTTCTTGCTTAAGTAATATGTATTGTGAGCCTACCTTCGGGGAACTTACCTTGATATACATTATACCTTAATTACCTTACAATAAAAATTAAATGTGTTTATTCTCAAAAAAACTAAGTTTTTTGTACCTATAACCCATACTGATATAATCGGCAAGTTAATTGCGGGTGTCCTCGCGTCCCGATTACTCCCGTTTCCCGGGGATTTGTTATGATCCACTAATTACCCGCTTCCCGGTCGAGGTTCGTTCCTTCCTCATTAACGGGGTGACGTCACTGCGCCCGCGCATCTAATTGTTATGTGCGAGGAAGTGAGATTCGTCGTTGGTTCTGTTTTTGCATTGTTTGGTTTCTATTATTTTGATGGAATTTTATGTGTAGGAAACTTTGGAATTATTTTAAATGAATAATGAATTAAAATAGTTTACTACTTATTTTACCGCATTTTAACTTTGACGACTGATTTTTGACAGACTTAAATGATTATCCTGTATAATTGTATATTTAAGCTATTGAAATAAATCATATTTAATAAACATCTAGTATTGAAATCCTAAACTGTCCCGTTATAGGAAAAGGTCTGCCTCTTTTACATTCTTTTCGGTTTCGATTTTGGACCAACTTAAGTATATAAGGCTTACTTACATAGAATAAATCTCAACATTGGCCTAGCTTACATAGAATAAATCTCAACATTTATTATCACTTAAACAAGTCCATCAAGCATAAACCCTTTTAATTTACGTCCATGAGGTATCTTCTACGAGTCAAAATTGTGATCTTGAACGCAATTACTGAAAATACAAAGAAAACCTATGGAGTCTAATAGGTTATCAAACTACACTTTCTACGACTAACCCCTTCACTATATATACAACCCTATGTAGCACGATACAGCGAGCAGATTGACTCGCTAATACATAAAGATGATGCTCAAAGGATATCAGAATTGAATATTACGCATAAAAAGCTTTGTGGTGCAAGATATGAACTTCTAGAGGATATGGACCAAGAAGGACTAAAAAGAAAGGAACATTGATTTTCTAAATGTAACCAAGTTTTTTTTTATTGTAATAAAAAAATTGTACTAAATCGTTTTTTTTTGTTCTTTTAAACTTGTTGTTTTCGTTATATCTGAAACTATCAGTTGAATTTAAAAAAAACATGTAAAATTTTGTCTGATTCATGACGAATAAGTATTTAATTTAACTTTAGAAAAAAACAACAAAATAACATTACTCGCAAAACATCAATCGCGCGGACGAAACAGCAAAGGATTTCGTTATTGAAATCACTTTAACTTTGATCTGAAGTTTGTAATGTTTATTAAGTGTGTCTTTTTAGGGTTCCGTACCTCAAACCGTCCGTCCGTCTGTCGAGACCGTTTTTCTCAGGAACGCGTGGAGGAATCAAACAAAAATTTATATCCAATACTCAAGATTACTGTCTCTTGGAGCTGTGAAAAAATCAAACTCCTAAGCCAAATCAATCAAAAGATACAGCCGTTTATGCCGTAAATTTTCGAAACTCGCACGGGAATCAAAACCTACAGGGTACTTCTCTTAGACTTAGAACCTTGAAATTTGGTACGAAGTAACGTCTTATAGTACAGATAAAGGAAAAATTGCAAAAACCGTATTTCTTTAGTTACAGCATATATTTTCATAACATTTTTATTATGAAAAGAGGGTAAACCCGCTCATCGTTTTAAAATTACGCCACATCCCTAAGCCTGGAGCAAAGCGGAACTTAAATTCGAAATCTTTGAGATTCAAATCGCCACAAACGCTGTTAAGGCGCCAGACGGAAGGATTTCAAAGGAGCTGTGTGTTAACCGTCTTGCTAGGTAAGTATACATATAAAAGTAGGTTGTATATGTAGGTTCAATGATATAGACATAAAATAAGTATGTAAAGTTAGAGTATAGTGTTACTTGGTTCGTGGCAGCTAGAGTTTCAGTACTAAGTAACTAAGTATGAGGAACCCCCAAAATTTTATATTTTGTTTTTATATTTTTATGCGAAAATCTTAATGTAGTTCCCATAATAATTACATCTACTTACCAAGTTTCAACAGCATAGTTTCCCCTTTAGGTTCGGAAAAAAAGTGGCCGTGACAGACAGAGAGACATGACGAATCCATAAAAGTTCAGTTTTTTGCCACTTGGCTACGGAACCCTAAAATTAAATTTAATATCGATTAACGTCGTGACCGACTGCGTAGTAGTAGATCTAGTTGGTCATCAACTTTAAACGATACGAAATTTTTGCTTTCACAGGTTTTTTTGATAAGATTTCATAGTTATTGCTTTCGTTGACAACCGGTATACCCCATAAGCCTACTCGTAGTCACATATAGAATACGAATACCTACACAAACACAGTTAAAATGTTAATTATAAATCAATGGATTGGTACTACTGCGCCATTATTTATAAGAGCGCCTTTTTTAAGAGTTTAAGCTTTTGAATACTCACCAATCTTTGGACTGACTGAGAGCAATCTTATTTGTAATGTTCTTAAACCGTTTATCATGTACCTAAAATCGTAACAATGAACCAACTGAACAATTCTGCCCTCGTAAATGAAAACACAGTAAGTCCGAAAATGCCATTTTGTAAAAAACGCGGTTAAAGTTTCATTGTTAAATCGTTTTGTTATAAACAAAACATTTAAGTTAGGTTGAATATTATATTTTTATATTATGTAAAATTAACAAAGCTTTAATTCAATGTATAAAAAACTAATATTTTATTGGTTTTTATTTAATAAAATCAGTTAATGTGTTATAAAACAGGAACGTAATTTATTTATTTATTGATTTTTAATCTAAAATCCAGTAACTGAATGGTTACTGTGATCTAGGTTAGTTTTACACGTTACTGTGTATTAACCACTTAAAGACAGGACCTCTAGTGATAATACGACACAGTAACTGTACACATACTGGGTTGAAACCTAATAACAGTAGGCTTCGATTACTTAGCTGAATACCTAGTAAGTGAAGATGCTGTATTTAAGACTAATTTATGATTATAAAATCTAAAATGTATAATAAGTATCTTAATATACTGTGTTCTATGCTAACCTTTTTTATAGGGTGTATGTTTCCTCAAAATAATAATTACCCTGTTTTTGTCATAAAAGGTATGAAATCTATATAAAGAAAAAGAGAAGTCCTGACTGACTGACTCATCAACGCCCAGTCCAATCCCTTGGACCTCGAAAGCTAAAATTTTGCCCAGTAGTTTCCTTTATAATGTAGACAAGGGATAAGGAAGGATTTTTCGAAATTCAACCCCAAAGGGAGTTAAATAGGGGATGACAATTTGTATGGAAAAACGTCATTTGAATGATTTAGGTAACTTAACCTTTTTATAGGATTTAAACCATTTTACAGTTGCCTTTAAATTTGGCTTTCAAGTAGGTAATTTGCCGTTATGTATTTCGTTACTATTGTTAGATTTTAGGATTTGTTATCTTCCAGCAATCATATATCAATCCGCGCGCCGCACCTCGGATATATTACCTACAATAAGCACTGTGAGAAGACATTCTTTACCTGGATAAACACATAGGGTACCTACTTTTAATTCCGGTAGTACGGTCAAAAGCTAGTGAAACGATAAAATCACTTTGAGATCTATGTATTTTTAATCGACTAAAAGTAAAATCACGTTCTTATTATTAATTTTAATTGCTAAATTCGAGATCACTTTCTTATTAATCAGTCTTCTTTTGCACGTCTCTTAAGCGAAGCGTTGAGGTGGGTATTACTGTCAGTTTACGCACACCGAGTGATTCTCCAACTTAAAATAACACTTTTTTTATTCTTTATTGCTTTTATAAGTGAATATAAATAGACAAATGTTGAGAAAAAACACTATTTTTAACACTCATGATATTTTTAAATCTCTTTTTATTATTTAAACTAATTAAAAAATTGTTTAAAAAAGTTCTGTCTTGGACGTCCGTGTGTCTGTATGTACGGATCCCGTATCTTGTGGTCACGATAACGAGCAAAATACTTCACTTATCGAGTTGGTTTTTTTTTATAGGCTTCAGTATTTTGAGGAATAGAAGCCTATTACTTTTCACGGTATAATTCGATGTAGTTTAATTATTATTTACAAATAATCTCAATTTTATTGTAATGAATGAGATTATGAGGCGTGCACTTTTGGATTTTCAAACAATTTTAAGTCTTCATTAATTTTATTTATTTATGTGGGATACAACTACAAGATGACAAGATAGTGAAATCGAAATTCTAAGTATTTGCCTCTTTGCCAGTAATTATTTCATAATTACTTAATGACAAACTAAAAAATATTTAAAACAACATAAAAAAGAAACTTCTACGTTTACCAAATGAAATAAAAAAATCAAAATAATCATTATGCCCGAGTCACAACCATCATCGTTATTGGTACGTAAATCGACGGCCTAAT
This sequence comes from Plusia festucae, assembly GCA_950381575.1. Classification (NCBI taxonomy): domain Eukaryota; kingdom Metazoa; phylum Arthropoda; class Insecta; order Lepidoptera; family Noctuidae; genus Plusia; species Plusia festucae. The sequence goes on from OX494434.1 coordinate 13,401,071, forward strand.
TATTCTTAGGCAATGTTTCCAAATCTTTGCTTTATTATGTATGCTAAAAGCTAAGCAGTGACCAATATTTATTTTGTGAAGCGCAGTTATCAGTCCAAATCGTTATTTGTTTCAACATCTCTTTTATGCTTAAGAAACTAGTAAAAAGTGCTGGTAATGTCTTCTTTTCTTCACACGGATACAGCCTCATGCCATATAACTGCATATGTTTTAACAAATTGTGAGTTCCAACTGGAACAAAACTTCAACAATCGCAAAAGGTTAGCTTAAAACCCAGTATATCAATAGTTACTGTGGTTAAGCTATGTATTTTAGAAATAGATATTAAAACTGCAGGCATCTTAAACCCAGTAACTAAGATACTGTGATTAATCTAAGTAAAACATTTGATAAATTTTACGGAAATTTACTTTAGACCAAAGTATTTGAAAAAGCCGTGTTATAGCCAAGCAAAACTATTTATAAAAATACACGAACACGTAATTACAACACAGTAAATAGTAATTTACTGTGTTCAAACCTAAAAAATCTAACGCACTGTGTTTTTTATTAAAAGTGTCTTGATTTTTAGCAAAATACTGTGTTTTTATCTATCATATCTCCTTAACGGTGGTAGATACAGACAAACCGAAAATTTTCCCAGATAGCTCTGGGTCTCCTTATTACAATAATCAATACAAGCATAAACACAGTAACTGAAGTTACTGTGTTTTCATTTGCGAGGGCAGAATTATCATGCCTTACTCTACCCACACGACCTAAGGGAGCAGTTATAAATATGCCACAAACAAACCTTAGACGTCCATAAAAAGCGAGGCATTTTGAAAAAATCGTTATAAAGTAGGGAAAAATCTCACGTGTATTATAAAACGGGGCGCATACGGTAAACATTTCATAAAAATAAACACTTAGGTAATGGGAATCGCACGCACGGTCGTTGCCGCCCCGCAGTAGTCCCGCAGTCGCCCCGCTGTCGCGCCGTCGCCGCACCGCAGCCAGAATAATGTGGAAAAGTAAAGCGGACACAGAACGACACCCTTGGGGACGAGAATCGGTTATTTGCCTGTGGATTGTTTTGAATACGGCAGTGTCCACGATTATCTAGGTACTGGATTAGACCTCCAGTCAATTCGAATTCAGATGATGCTTTAAAAAGTTTCCATTTTAACAGAATAAATCTGATAAATAAATTCGTCAAATCGTAGAGGCTTACTTGCTAATTACCTACTGTTGAAAATAACAATTGAGTTAAGAGGAATTCAGACTTATCTATACTAATATTATAAAGAGGAAACCTTTGTATTTTTGTATATGTTTATTGATCATATTATCGTCAAATACTAATCCTTATCCAAATAAACTATTTATTGAGCAAGATTGTTTCAATAGCTATAAATTACTTTTTATTTTATTCCAATCGGACAATTCATTCAAAAGATATTACGAATTTAAAATTGTAATTGGTATTAAAATGAATGATGGCCGCCGGCCGATATGTGTCGCACGACTCGCACGGCGAAACCGCAGGGGAGGGGGGTGCACATCTATTAAGAAATAAATGTCCACCCGTGCGAAGCCGGGGCGGGTCGCTAGTATTAGGAATAAAAGTAACATAGCATGTGGTACTCGTATAAATTACTTACATCAAAAGACACTGCTAGATTCCACTGAGGTGCTTGATTGGTTTTCTTATCCACGTTGCTAATTCCTGTGCGCACGCAATCGGCGTACTCGGTGCGTAGGCGCCATTTATAATTCATAATACAAGACACAACTACACAAACTAACGTGCGCCTGTGTACACCCGCCTTTGGTTTGCTTTTTACTTTTTAAACATTTCAATCGTACGTTTTTTCTGGAACTTGTAAATGTCTCTTTGTTTATACAACCTACATGGTTTTTACCTTTTACTAAAGTCAATAAGCCATGCCCCACGTTGGGCGCCAGTTAATAAGTAAGAATTTCCAAGTACCCTCAATTACATTTTTATTTATTAAGTTTATTTTTATAGTCTCAAAATGATTGTAACTTAGTTTTCAGTGTCGAGTAGCAAATTTTGTTTTTATAAAAGTACTGTTAAGACCTCCATTATTTCCAAATACGTTATAACTGTAATCTCATACATTTCCTTTCATAACACAATGGAGGATTACTTTCTGCATGGGAATAATATTAACATAAAATCCATTTCGCAAGAAACGTACAATTTCCTTTGGCATTGCGATTTGTTTCGAAGATTAAACCGTAAATTAACATACACGTTATTTTGTTTTATTTATTGTTATTTTCTTTCGTTTTTACGGTTTTTTTTTGTTTTGTAATCCCGTTGGGAAAGTAGTCCATATTTCAATGTCTTTGGAATGAGTTTGGTTGATTTGTGGTAACAAAGAAGTACTTATGTTTCTTTAACTGATTGGTTATATTTGTTACATAAAAAAATATATATATTTATTTGGAGGCAAGGGACAATGAAGGCAAATACTAGGAAGTACCCTATGTTGAAAAAGTGGAACAGTTACGTCTAGAAAAAAAAAATTATTGCTGTTTTCCACGTTTTATTAACCACTTTATCAAATCAGACCTGGATGACCGAGCTTTGCTCGTCTTGTCGGTCATTTTCTGAAAATGAATTCTAGCTAGATCGATTTAACGCCCCCGAAACTCCCTGCATACTAAATTTCATGAAAATCGTTGGAGCCATTTCCCAGATTCAGATTATATTTTTAATTAAGAATTGCTCGTTTAAAGATATAAGATTACATTATTCTAGCCTTGGAAGTAGAGTTTTTATAAGTTGGAGACACTAAGAATCAAATCTGGGCAGTCAAAAATTATACTATTTATTGTCTGATTAATCTTATTCTTTGAAAAATTTGTCAACGACAATGCTTTTACGACTATTTTATTAATGTTACCGTACAAAAAGTTACCGAATAGATACTCGCGCAATAAACTAGGTTACCGAAAACATAATTTCACTGTGTCCAACTATAACAGTTACAATCAAGCCGACAATGTACCGATGGCAAAAAAACAAAGTCATAGAGGAACGGAACGTATTTTCCTTATGGCTTTAATTAAGCCGCGTCCGCCGGTAGGACCGCCATTTTTGCCAACCGTACCACTCGTGCAGATTGATTAAAAGTCTATGGCCCATGCTTTATAGTGCGTTTCCATTGCTTTCAGTGTAGTTTTGAAAAAGTGTAAATTCTAAATAGCCGAAAATTGGTCTCGAAAAATATTTTTAGCTTAATTTGAAAACAGCTCAACAATGAAATGAGTTTAATATAAGGATTTTTTAAATAAAAGGCAATATTTATTATTTTAATGAAACAGTTTAATGATTACACCAAGACTAACTATTGCAAATAACTTCCGCTCGATCTCTTTTTTTATTTATTAAATATCTGTAATCAAGGACTATTCAGATTATTAAAAAAAACTTCCATATCTTAACATTAATTGATATAAATAAACCTTACTTACAAAAAACCTAGGTAAACAGAAAAATGAACAAAGAGCCCGACGAAGCAGTAAAAGTCAGCGCTCAGCCTAAATGCGGTAGAACTCTTACAAAAAAACAAATGAGTCTTCCAAATCACAATGCTTAGAGATAACATTCTAAAATGGACACGAAAAACAAAAACAATAAACAGATTTGACACGTTGACTTTTGAATACCGAATGGAAAAAATCTCGTACAACAATGGATCCCCACTCAACCCGTGTAGTGGGCAAGCAGCATCTAATTTATGGTCGAGGTGGGCGCTCGGTCCGATAGTTACCGACCGACGCTAATTCCAACAGACATGGAGTTTGCATCGCAGGGTTAAGCTTTTAATTAGCGACGTTCTGAATCGATTTACATATGTATTGCTTTTCAGGTGCGGGCGGATTGGGGGTTAGGTTTCATAGATTGTATTGAGTGGTCAGTGTTGTTTGTTTGATTGAAGGTAGCTTATTACGTGTTTTTTTTTCTGTTTTTGTTTTTTTAAGACTTGTTCTTAAAAATGAACTAAGAATCTTGCTTATTATTTGATAAATAAGGGTAGAAAACTGTGTGACTACTTATTTAAACACTGTAAGTATACATCATTATAAAATTATTCAATTATATTTATGAAAGTATTTTGTCGTCGTCAATTTAGTACCTTGTGATTATTATAATTTAAGAATCATAAATTTGTATACCATAAATCCAGTATTTTCTGTAAAGTAGTTTTTTTACAATAATAATAATCATTTTAATTACAGGTAATTTCCCATTTAAAATAAAATACAAATTACAAATAATAACTACATTTATGAGATCTGCCGTTAGCTTGAGCGTAGGCTTGACTACTTCACCGGACTTTTTGTTGAAACTATAAGGGCCTCTAGCCAGGGCAACGGAGAAAATAACTACGTTAGCAAAGGTTCGCTAAGGACACCTCTCGCGGTGGAAAACAGCAAAAGAGGGCTGGATCTGAGTCTGTAAAGTAGGTTATAGTTGACTACCTTAAGTTAACAAAGAACAATACATTTTAGTCTATGTCAAAGAAAACCTCAACTACATTCGTAATTTTTATCTCAGAACTATTTCCAGATATGATATACTCCAGTAACAGATGACCATAAAAAGTTTAACATTAATCGTGGTATAAGGCGGGCTGCACACTCTCCGAGCGACGAGGATTGACTGTGACAAATATACGGACGAATCTACCGCTATTGTTGTAACCACCGGCTTACTTTCTTGAAGACTGATGGGCCATAAAAAAAGCGATTATCAAAAAAAAATTGTATCTAAATGCTCCAAAACTGGGCATATTACCAGTACAGCAAAAAGTAAAAAACTGTTCATTTTTCTTAAAAGGTTACTAGCAGTGTAGGTCGAACATTACTAGTAATCTCATTAACCCCCTTGTGCTAAGCTAAGATGCTTGTGTTACGAGTGGGTTCACGTCGGTAATGTAATGGGTGGGATTCGAACCCGCAACCACATGATCGCAAGTCCGACGCCCTAACCATTAGGCTACCGCCGCTTCGAAAGCATTTGATTTAAATCATAAAGAAATATAGTTTTAGTACGGGAGTCATGATGGGCGAGTCCGATTCGCACTTGTCCGGTTTTTCTCTTTTCTTGGACTTCCTCCGCCCTTGCAACACCGGAAAATTAAGGGCTAAAGCCGCAGGAGTGTTTCCCTTTGCGCTTATCGTGGACCTACCAGCCCCCTAGCCAAGTGACTTTTCTACAAGCGTTAAAGATGATAGAAATCGCTTATATATGACATTAAATCTATGAAAGTGACAAGTCTAAGTCACGTGGCTTATCGAAAACAAATGTCATTTCCATACATTTTATGTCATTTAAGCGATTTCTATCATCGTTATCGCTTGTAGAAATGTCTCTTAGCTTACGGCCACGTTTCGAACTGACGCGACCCGCTAACTCCCTAGCCCCACTAACCACATATCATAGGCAACTATTAAGGTATATTCATTTGTCAACCGTCACCGCATCGCTTATGGTTTGGGTGACGGCTCACAGATGTCGCTAGCACTATTATGAACCACTCTTGTTGACCAATCGTGTGTTGCGGAGAAATATTATCCGGGAAATTGGCAATCGGAGAATATTCTTTTGTTCTGATATAAAGGAATTATTGTTATTCCTAATCTCTTTGTTTAAAAAGAAGAGTTTCCTTTTGTTATATTATTCAGTTATATCCTGAATCTGCAATTACTAGTAGATGGTAGTAAGAAACATGTTGTCTTTTTGGCATTCGTTTTTCTTTTGTTTTGCGTCTTGCGCTTCATAATGTGTAATAAATTTTATATTTTCTTGTAATGTAGGTAAGGTTATATTATTATCATACCAATTCTCATTAAAATCGGTTCAGCAGATCAGCCGTGAGAGCGTTATGTCGCCAAAAATATTCTCTTGCAATTGAATATAAAAAACAAAACAAATTAATTCTTAAATATCTATTCCAGTTGCAATACTCATTGCCTTTTAGGAAAACACGGAAAATGCTGCAATACATTATTCGTAAACGCATAATTAAGCCGACTAATAACGCCATCTGTGGGCGGGGGGTGAAACAATAAGCAATCAACGGCCAGACGTGCCATAAATCAGACAATCTTTGGTGGGAACTGTCAGGTGTCGTGACGAAGCTGAATATTTGTATTAGCTGAAAGAAAGAAAGACAGAACATTTATTTTCACATACATAACACAGAGAAACAATTGAAATAAACATCATAGCACAAAAACTACCTAAAAATTATTGAAGTAAAAAAAAATATTAAGTGCAAATTTACAAGGTTAATTTAAAAGGAGTGCTTATATTCGACGAGGTAATCAGGTGCATAAAACTGAACTACTTTCCCCGAGGAACATAAGTCGAAATTTTAAAATGGAACATGAACTTTTCATACAAAGTGACAGGTCACGTGACTTAAGTTTGTAAGAAAAGTTGATTTTTAATTCTAAGATTGCGACCTTTGTTCCTTGGGATAGGTTGATCAGCTTTATGCACCTGATTACCTCGTAGGCTCGTAGAATATAGGCTGTTTTTTCATCTCTAGTTAACTTAACCAATGGTTAAATATCCTAACTAATAGAACATGTTAATTCATGAATTTTTACTCTAAAAAATGGTTAAATAATTAACTCTCCGACTTATTTGACCCTTTGATAGACAAACAAAACGCGTTTTACTAAAATTTAAAACCATTAGTTAGCATAATATATTTAACCATTGGTTGAGTTAACCAGGGATCAAAAAACTGGGCCTTAGTCTATCAAATGGTTAAATAAATTGAAAAACCTACCTACTTACTTAAAAATATTGTTTAAAAGGTAACTTTACATTTTGTAGGTACCTAGTTATCTAGATACCCACTTGCCAAGTGTTGCTAAAAAGACTTTTGTACTTGTAAGCAAACCAACATGTATCAACATGTGCCTTTTTCTAACCCCTTTTTAGATGTAAATACAAGTCCCGATAGGGTTGCCACACCACAGTGACTGTTTTTTGAGAAAACATTGGAGACACACGAATAATGTTTACCTTGCTCGAAACCTTTCACTTTTCGATGATTGTGTTTTTAAATCATCTGGCTTAGATGAAAGAAACGTAAATAATAAACGTTCTTGTTTGAATTGTTGTGTTGTACAGTCACGAGCATAACACACATTTACCTACACAGCGAAATTGTAAAACAATAATTTAACAGTAACTCACAATCAATTCAACTTTTAATCAACATTTAACAACATCAAATTATGTATAACAGTTCTCAGATCATAATATACCTATTTTTGAGTTTCAACAAAAACTTCTCGCTAAATAAGCTTGACAATAAATTTCGCTAAGTGTATACATACACTCAGAGGCACAATTAACCGCCCACCCGGCAAAAGTGGCTTATCTTTGTTTAAAGTAACTAAACTCTTATAATTATGAATGACAATTTGTTTGGTGGATAGTTTATGATAAATAAAGACAACTTAATATGACACTTTTGTAAAGATACTCTCAAGTGTGAGTCTCTTTTATTGAGTTCAGTCGAAAATTGACTTTCAAACTGATTGTTTTGCGCGTACGCAGAGAAGTGACTGTGAAGTTTTTAGACGCGTTTCTTGGTTCTTAAAGTGCGTAAGAGTTTGTCAGTAGATTTTTACTCAGTAAAATGCCATTGGATGCAGCTGGTGCAGCTAGAGCGGTTGCGCTCTCAGATGCTGGGTATAGCCAGCGTCGTATAGGCCGTATGCTGGGATTACCTTGAACCACAATACTTGACGCCATCCGACGATACAGAGAAACTGGATCTTACACTAGAAGACCGGGACAAGGTCGATTGAGGTACACTTCTGAAAGAGATGACAGATTCATAGTGTCCAACGTTTTAAGAAATTGCTTCACTACAGCTCCCGAGGCTCGTAATCGCCTACTTGAGGTTCGAAATGTAAGCGTCAGCATTAGACCGATAAGAAGAAGGCTTGCAGAGCGTAATTTGACTGCATTCCGGCCAGCCCGAGTACCAGCGTTGACCACAGAGCACTGGAGAGATGGACTTCGATTTGCTCAATAATACCGAAACTGGACCATGGAGCAATGGAAGAACGTTCTCTTCTCTGATGAGTCGAGAGTAGCCTTAAGAGGTCCTGATGGACGCCAGCGTGTGTACCGACGCCCGGTGAGAGGTTTGCACAGTGTGCTGTTGTCGAAATAGTGGGATACTAAGGTGGCTCAGTAATGGTATGGGGTGGTATTTCTTATGAGGCTCGTACAGAGTTGGTTGTGTTTGAAAGAGGCAGCGTAAATGCTCAGAGGTACGTGGAAGAGGTCTTAGAACCTCATGTTATACCTTTTGCCCCATTTATTGGAGAAGATTTTCTTTAGATGCATGACAACGCTCGTGCGCACGTCGCCAGAGTGGTCACGGAGTACCTTAATGCCGTGGGTATAGCACAACTACCATGGCCAGCTCACAGCCCAGATCAAAACCCCATTGAACACGTTTGGGACTATCTTAAAAGGCAGGTACGAGGTCGAGTTCCGGTTCCTACCTCCATTAATGAGCTAAAGATTGCAGTGGTCGAGGAGTGGGAGAATATACCACAGTCAGATATTCAAGACATAATGGATGGTCTTCCAAATTGACTGGAGGAGGTCATAAGTGCCAGAGGAGGAAATACCCATTATTGAAAAATCGATTTTTAATTTTAATAAAAAGTTTTGGACAGCTTTAACATCACCTTTATAATGTTCATTAATCGGTAATCTCAAACTTTTGTTTATTATTAAAATAAATATTCTATAGCAGGTATATTTTGATTGTTTTTTCATGTGAAATTATCTAATCTAAAATACTGCCAAGAAAAAAAACCATTACAAAATAATGTTTTGAAGTTACAACGAAAAATTTAAGTGGGCGGTTAATTGTGCCTCTGAGTGTATTATGCTCGTGACTGTATCTACACTTGTTGTGTATTGGGCCTTCGATACTTATTTTATAATACTTATGCAAAGAAAATTGTCTCTTTGTTACGTGTATTAAAAACAAAGTCCTAGCTCATCAGAAAACTGGTTTTAGGGTACCGTTTTTTTTCCTAATGAGGTACGGAACCCTAAAAACAGTTTTACCGATAGGGTTCCGTACCTCAAAAGGAATAAACGGAACCCTTAAAGGATCAGTTTGTTGTCCGTCTGTATGTCTGTCCGTCCGCCCGTCTGTCTGTCAAGATCTCCGGAACGCGTGAAGGTATCGAGGTGAAATTAAAACCATAGGTACGTTAAGTTCTACAGTCCTTTAATGCTGTGAAAGTCTTCTAAGTTAACGTAAAAAAGATACAGCTTGATACTTCCCATTGACCTTAAAAGATCGATAGTAGTATTGTTTTGAACAGGGATATGTCTTAAAGCTGTACATTTGTAATTAAAACAAAAAAAATATGGTCTTTGTACAGAACCCTCGATGGGCGAGTCCAATACGCACTTGTCGGGTTATTTTTTGTTACAGACAACGGCATTTTCTGCAAAATTTTCATGATAGATTTGATTTAGGCAGAAATCTGATATACAATTCTAGCTTTTGCTTACGGCGTACGTCGCACAACAAAAATATTTAAATCATCCAACAGTTCCTGAGATTATCGCATTCAACCAAACAAACTAACTCTTCAGCTTATTAATGTACTACATGTAGCCGCGACGTTGTTCGCGTTGTTATGTTATAATATATTCATTGGAATTACGGTGGCGCCATCTGTTGAAAATTGTTGAAACCTTCGCATGCACAACTACTTTGGTAAAGATCATCGCATCCATATTCCATAAAGGACATACAGACAAATATTAATGTTTAAATGTATTGTAACATAGGTACCTATAGATAGATAAGAAAATCACATAATTATGAACAGTGAAAGCCTGTAAAATGTGTCGTATTTTTTTCGAAAATGTCTATTTTTTAATTATTTGAAGGCATTACAATTATAATAGAGCTTACATTATTTATGTAGGGTCAAATAGAGCGTCTAAAAATTAATGTAACTTGAATTGTACATTATTGCTTCATTATAATTATTATTTTCTACTGCAAATAGACCTCTCGCTGAAAAGAAAACCCACGCGAATTATTATTGTTCGGATCTGATAAAAGGAACTCCATCCTAGTACCTAATTTTATCCAATATACCTAACAATCAGTTAAGTACCCTTGAAATTATTGATTTCAGTTTCGGTAATAAGTACTTATTAAAAAAAGCGATGTAACAATGTAAAATGTTAAATAGCACTCTATCTATTGGTCAAAATCCGAACAAAGGTCCTTTTCGTGTTTTCTTGGGTCCCAGTCCCAGTAGGTAGCGATTACTCTGCCATCTATCAGTAAGGATATCACTAACTATTGGGCGCATTTGCTACTAAAACTAAAACTTAAAATTGTTTAATATTTTTGTAGTAAATATGACACCTAACATAAAATGGATACAGTTTGGTATAAACCAACAAAACCCTCAATCTGATCATAGATTGTTTTAGTCTCAAAAAGCAATGTTTCAAGTTTACAACAAAAATAAAAAATCTTAATTTGACAGTTTTCATCAGCTGTTTGTTTTGTTTGAAGTTTTGTCGCTAAGTTCAACATAACCTAAAAAGGTCGGCTTTTGAGGTTAAATTCTCATGTTTTTATTGATTCTTAAGTGAAAATAGTGTTTATTTTGAGTGTTATATTTGTAAAATTCTATTAAACTTTGATCGCGCCCAAACTTTTGGGTCGTCTCGACCCGCGTGCACGCGTTGGCGTCAAAGTTATTTATATCTTGGTGTAAATAAAACTTTGTTTACTGTTGTTATAGCTTCTTAGTAAGGATTATCGTTATCAATAAATAGTTAAAAAGTAGTTATACGAAGTAGGTTCATTGTTAAAATTAAATGATAAATTTTATTAAAAATATAGCTATTAGAGCAATTAGTTTTAAATTAAAGTTGTCCGTTAGTCGTTCAAGTTTTTTAAATAAGTTTGCTATGGCTAGTGATAGTTTAAAAAAGAAAAACGATTTAAATTTGAACCACGAGCCAGTTAAAAAATCTAAAATGGAAAGTGGTGATAAAACAGTTGAGCAAAGAACAGTGGCTACTATGTGTGGGGCATGGCGACCTGAAGAAGAATATGGCGGGCTGATCTTCGTGTTCAAGACAAGGGAAGCCTGCCTCAGCCCTGATCCAACTAATGAGGCTGACTATCCTGAGAACATTAAAGATTTTTGGGAGGCAACCTTTCAAGGCAGCGATGATGAACAGGTGGGTACCTGCAATAGATGAATAATATTTAAAATATCATTTATCAATGACTGTCCCCTCAGGTTTTGTATTTTTGTGAAATAGCAAAAAAATATTTGTTGTAGTTTTTATAATAGGTTATGTCAGCGCCATCTCTTAGATTTTGTCTATACTATTATCTTACAATCAAAGCATGTTACGTTGTGTGTTATCGTTTTTATTCCAAGAAGATAGATGGCGCTGTTACAAATATACCAACAGCATTGTTCGTATCGTGTTCGCTAGAGGACGCTAACTTGAAGTTGACGAAACTTGTTGGTTTCAACTTTTTGTTGATTATTTACTTAGTACAGCTAAAAGCCTGCTGTGCGGTCGCTGTTCTGATAACAACTAAGTATATGTTCACCCACTGTGTGTCTAATAGAAAATCCGGTTTTTGTTTTTCCAATTTACTTATAAAAAATATTTTGAGTTTTTTTTCTTATGATTAAGTAACTAAGTAAGACAATCATTATGCCTAGGTACAATATATGTACCTACCTAGTTCCTAATAGGTACCTACCAAAGTTATTTTCATCTTTTCTACATACCTACCAAAGTTCCTACCAAATTATTTACAAACGTGTATATTCAAAACTAGCTTCTGCCCGCGACTTCGTACGCGGATCCTGTTGCTTATGCCAGCGACAACAGGGTCGTCAAAATAAAAGATCTGAAACGTCTGATGTCAAATTCTAAGAGCCCGGGGACCGGAAGACAACGTGATGCGCGAGACGATTCGAGACCCTCCAGATCTTTCATTTTGGTAAGATAGCAGGAAATGCCCATCAGAACATTTGCTCACGATCAGCGGTCAGTCGCGCATCATATTCTTCACTGGTCTCTAGAGACCTGGATGTAGATGCATAAATACGATGAGAATGCAGGCGTGCTTCGCGATACGAAGAGGTTTCCACGGAGGGAGTTGAATCCTGATCTTCTCGAACACCATCAAGTCTCTCCTGACGCTCTTCGGTAGATTCTTGAGATCTTACGATCCTCAATCTTTTAGCTTCTTTGGAACATTGGGAAAGATTTGACCTCTTTCATCATGGTTATAGTTTTATTGTGAAGATACCTGAGATTGTGAAGATACCTGATCAATTAAATCTAAGTGACTGCAAAGTAAATTAAACGCTCAAATAACATAAGCCCGAAGGCATATATTATATTCGATAAAAAAAAATTAAAAAAAAAATTGGGAGTTTTGGCCAGTATAGTCGAATTAAAATGATATGCCATTGTCATCGAAAATCAGTCCTAAAGGTTATGTTATTTTATAATTATACAGTGAAATTAGTGATAGCTTTGATTTCCAAGTCAGATGTTTCAAATCTTCGATTTTTATAAGTATACAGGGAATGCCCATCAGACCGAACAACTTTTGCTAAGACGTCATTCCTATATGTGTTATGGTGTAGCCGGGCTCCTGGAGTTCGACAACAGATGTTCCAGACCTTCAATTTTTATACGTCAACAGAGAGTGCTCATCAGGCTGAACAACTCTTGCTAAGACGTCATTCCTATATGTGTTATGGTGTAGCCGGGCTCTTGAAGTTCCACAACAGGTGTTCCAGATCTTCAATTTTTATAAGTCAACAGGGAATGCCCATCAGACCGAACAACTTTTGCTAAGACGTCATTCCTATATGTGTTATGGTGTAGCCGGGCTCTTGGAGTTCGACAACAGATGTTTCAGACCTTAAATTTTTATACGTCAACAGAGAGTGCTCATCAGGCTGAACAACTCTTGCTAAGTCGTCATTCCTATTTGTGTTATGGTGTAGCCGGGCTCTTGGAGTTCCACATCAGGTGTTCCAGATCTTCAATTTTTATAAGTCAACAGGGAATGCCCATCAGACCGAACACCTTTTGCTAAGACGTCATTCCTATATGTGTTATGGTGTAGCCGGGCTCTTGGAGTCCGACAACTGGTGTTCCAGATCTTGAATTTTTATACGTCAACAGAGAGTGCTCATCAGGCTGAACAACTCTTGCTAAGACGTCATTCCTATATTATTATGTGTTATGGTGTAGCCGGACTCTTGGAGTTCCACAACAGGTGTTCCAGATCTTCAATTTTTATAAGTCAACAGGGAATGCCCATCAGACCGAACACCTTTTGCTAAGACGTCATTCCTATATGTGTTATGGTGTAGCCGGGCTCTTGGAGTTCGACAACAGGTGTTCCAGATCTTCAATTTTTATACGTCAACAGAGAGTGCTCATCAGGCTGAACAACTCTTGCTAAGACGTCATTCCTATATTATTATGTGTTATGGTGTAGCCGGACTCTTGGAGTTCCACAACAGGTGTTCCAGATCTTCAATTTTTATAAGTCAACAGGGAATGCCCATCAGACCAAACAACTTTCGCTAAGACGTCATTACTATATGTGTTATAGTGTAGCCGGGCTCTTGGAGTTCGACAACAGGTGTTCCAGATCTTAAATTTTTTACGTCAACAGAGAGTGCTCATCAGGCTGAACAACTCTTGCTAAGTCGTCATTCCTATTTGTGTTATGGTGTAGCCGGGCTCTTGGAGTTCCACATCAGGTGTTCCAGATCTTCAATTTTTATACGTCAACAGAGAGTGCTCATCAGGCTGAACAACTCTTGCTGAGACGTCATTCCTATATGTGTTATGGTGTAGCCGGGCTCTTGGAGTTCCACATCAGGTGTTCCAGATCTTCAAATTTATTCTCTCAGCAGAAAATGCTCATCACGTAGAACAATTTTTGCTATGGTACCAGTTTTGTATCTCTTATAGTTTAGCTGGTCTGTTGCGGTTCTGCATCAGGTGTTCAAATTTCCAAGATAAATTATAGCCTATATGTTGCCCAGACTTAATACCTATACAACAAAAAAAAAATCATGCAAATCTGTCCAGTAGTTCCGAAGATTAGCGTGTACAAACAAACAGACAAACAGACAAACAGACAAACAGACATACAGACAAACAGACAAACAGACAAACAGACAGAATTTTTTTTTTGGATTCGTGCTCTATAACTGTTTGTAAACCCCCCTCAATTATTATTTTTTTAATATATTCAATGTACAGACACAGTTTTTTTACTGTTTTATTATATGTATAGATAACATTATGTTACCTATACGTAGGTAACTAATTGTGTTTAAAGATTAAATTTCATGTCACAAAATGACTTACCTACTTAACCACATTATAAATAACAGAAAAAAAACAGTCATGTCGTCATTAGGCAAGACGTGCACATTTCCTTGCGGCGCTGATATTAATGCGAACCGAGAATTGTTAAACGAGCCAGCAATGTACGTACAAATGGACCCAATTAACTACACAAACTTACAGAATTCTTCTGCTTTATCTTAATGCGTGACGTCATCACGTGCAAATGTCTATCCTGTGTTGTGACGTCATGGTTTGAAATATGAAGGCTTACTTCGGCGTCGACTGAGATTTTCGCACGACGTAGGTACATAATTGTCATACATGTAAGTACCTACTATTAAAGGTAGCATTTAATGATCTTTCTTATACTTACAAAATTTATTAATTAAAACCATTTCGGTCTGGCCCGATGGTCTAGTGGTTAGAGACCCTGACTGCGAAACTAGAGTTCGTGGATTCCCACCCAGGACGAATCTTTGTGTGATAATAATCAGTTGAGTCGTGTCGGCGTAGCGGTTAAATGACTGGATTTTTCATGCACATGGTTGCAGGTTTGAACTTTGACAAACGGTGAAGGAAAACATCGTAAGGAAACCTGGATACCAAAAATATTTGAATCTGATATTGCCAACCCGCAACGAACAAGAAATGCTCATTCGTTCTCTACAACATGTAACATAACCCCTGTCAGATTCAATAAAGGCGTATTCGTGGTAGTTCATGAACCGTCTCGCATTGGCGGCTTCTTTTACACCAAACTGTAGGTAGTAAGTACGTGACCTTTGAGGAGCGGTCAGTTGTTCAGCTGTTGCGTTAGATCAGTTTTTATTTGAATATAAATATTTTGACTGGGAAAAAAAAATATTCTCCAATCCATTAAATGGCTACGTATATGTGTTCGCAGTACGATACCGAATAATACCCTCAGGGATCGGACAGGGTTTTTGTTACACGCTGTATATGGGAATAGACCTGTGCCCAGCTGTGGGACGTTTATAGGCCGGTAATAAACTAATAGTTATAAGTTCAAAAGGTGTGTGCAGGTACTCTATACTTTCTAAGTCAGTAGTTTTACATATTATAAAATGCAATCACACTCTCAAACCAGACTTATTGATAGCCCCGTCATCTAAATATTCCAAGATTCGATTACCGACTTGCATTTACTAAATCGGATTGAGGTACGTTGCCTCTGGATTATGCAGACTTCACAAATAGGGTTGTAAAAAGTTTAAATACCGTAATATTTTTAGTTGAAGTGATGATGGGTGACGTTTTATAAATGTCACTCCGTATCGATGGAAGAAAGGTAGTTTTTTTTAAAGCTTTCTAGATTCTCGTCGGTATTGCATTTGGTGGGATTGGAAACTGCAACTCCATGATGGTAAGACCGACGTTCTAGCTATTAGGCTAACGCCGCTTCTTTGCCATGCAGTGAGGCAGAAATGGCTACAAAAAATAAATCTGTATTTTTCTTTTTACCGGTATAGATTTCAAGTTAGGTAGGTATGTTATAATTATCACAGTTAAACTAAGGTAAATAGTTTGAACAAATATTTTGTCTTCTTAAGGGTTAAAATTAGGTTAAAATATGCGGTAAATTTTAAATTAATTTTACCACTATGGTAAAACTAATGCATTGAAAGTGTGTGGCTGTGATTAAGAGATAAAGAGATTAAAACAATTCACATTGCACACTCAAAATGTTTAGTTAAGTAATAATCTAACTCTAAATGTTAAGTTAAAAATAATAAGTAAAAAAATCTTAAAATTTCCAATCCATTTAGAATTCAAAATTTGGTGAATTATTTTATTACAAAACCTAAGAAAATTCAACACATGACAGCCCTATTAAAGTCGTAAACATGTGCAATTATGTAGAACCAGATGTTTGCTTAACGAACGTGCAATTAATATACATTTTGCACGCGCCGGAGAAATGGAGACATAATTGTAGTTGTAAGTTGTAGCAAAGACCGTCTCCTAGGAACGTTATTCGTGTGAAGAGACGTAAGCTAGGGTACGGGGAGCGTAAGACGAAGAACTTGAACGGCTCAAGTTGATACGGTGACGATTCCTTTCCGAGTTGATAAATAAATTTCCGTGTCATATAACCTTAAGTTTGCACGTTTCCACTACGGAGCGCGTATACGCTACAAGTAGCGGCACGAAACTAGTGCTGACCGTTTTGCGCAGAAGTAAAAATAAGGTACCTAGGCAGGCGTGCGTAGCTCCGATGGGCTCTCAACCGAGTAAACATGCGCAGCTATCCCCCCTGCGTATCGTTCAGCGGATCTCAGCGCTAGACTTACGTGCCACTACTTACCCACGTGTGGAAACGCGCTAGGTATAAAGACTAGGAGAATATTCTACGCACGTATGACAAGCCTTGCTTTGTATTACAATGGTAATGATAACACCAACTGCATCCACGGACACACGTGGGCGAAGTATTCGTGCACAGCGTACGCCGCAGTGAAGCAGCGCCGAAACGATGTATATAGCCCATGTTCTGCAAAGGAAAAAATGAAGTTCTGTTTATGTTTTTTTTTGAAACGTTGAAATAAAACCATGTACTTTTAAACGGATTCTATCGCGGCTTATTTTGATTTTAGCTCCCGACGTTTCGACGCCTTTGCAGGTGTCATGGTCACGGGCCGCCTGGGGTGGTATTTGTTTTGACATGGGATGTTGCTCGTTCTACTTTCATTTATTTTTATTAAATACTAGCATTTGCTCGCGGCTCCGCCCGCGTGGCTCTATAAATCACACGGAGCCCGAGACCTTTCCAACGAATGCAAAACTGTGGAAATCGGTTCGTGCGTTCTGGAGTTATAGCGTCAGGAAGAAAAACCCGACTTATTTTTATATACTTAGAGATTTGTTTTCCGACCTACGCAATATGAGCTCACTTTGCCTTGAAGTCTTGAAGCGCTGCTCTTGGGTTTGGTTTTAATTTTGTGAATTATTGAGTCCCAAGTAGGTGATATCTTCCAGCCTTCTTCTCTATTGAAATTAGGATGCTTTTTAATCTCAATAGCCTCACGAAACATCCTAGGTAGGAATTTTGATTCTTTAGCGATGATCTGTGGTTTGTCAAATCTAATATAGTGACTGGAGCCTTCATGTTCGGCGACTGCAGACTTCGTTGAGCGGCGGTTTTTTTTATGTCAGCTATAGGATGTAGTCAATCTTGTCTGTGACTCCTCTAACATATCGTAGTACAGCAGATAGACGGTCGACTGTGGCTGGTTTTCACTCAGTTTCTATGACAGGGCCTTGGAATCTGGAGCTTGTTGTCTCGCAATACTTGCTTGACGTGTTGAAGCTCAGTGGCAAGGTATCTGTCATCACAGATTTCGTGTACTCTCTGAAACAAAGATTTACCCCACAGTTAGAAAGAAGAAGAAAGAAAGAACGAAAGGAAATTGATTTGCATAAGTAAACGACGTACATAATAAACACAAAATTATACAATTACAAAACATAAAAGCGGATCAAAAACTAAAATTCAAAAGATAAAAATTCAAAACAAAAAAGTTCTGTCAAAAATGACAGAACATAAAACCTACTCCTTTTCGGAAGTCGGTTATAAATTCAATTTCACATAACCCGAAAATCCATATAGGTTGTTTTAAACACGTGAGCCGGCTCCAAAAATAATTTTCATCTAAAAACTAACTCGCAGTGACAATTACGAGATTAAAATTTTAATTACAACGGAACATAAAGCAGTATTTAAGCGTTGTCAGGGAATTGTTATGACAAAGCCGAATTCCTTGTCTCCTCGCTGGCACAGAATACCAAGCATACCACTTAAACTCGACGCGAATTCTTTAAAACAACTTTGTTTTATAAGGACCCGCGTGTATTGTCGATTCAAGAGTTTTTAATGGTATCTTGTATGTGTAAGATGGAGAATTCGTTTGTTTTGATTTTACAAACGCTCTGTAACTTAAAGCTGTTCAATTTGCGGTACATTTCCGTCTTTGATTGATGATATGATAACCATAGCCGCACGGCCCCGTAATGTATGTCAAGCAACTCCCACGATATTTCTGGCATTGTCTAGAGCAAACAGGTAAATATAAGTAACACCCACTTCGTGACAAAGTTATTCTGAACTAATTAGTATAGGTAGTAAAACCTCCCGTATTTATAAATCCAATGACGTAAAACGAACTTGGATGTAATGTGATTTCTACTAAGCTCCTAAGTTTACCAGTCTTTGTTATAACTTTGCCAACTTGGCGTTTTACAAGTAAAGTTGTCCTAAACTCGATGTACCTTTGTACTAATTTTATTATCGACTAGGACACTGCAAGTTGAGGACGAATACTGCAGATTTTTTTTTGTAGACGATTAAAAAAAAAAACATATTGTCGAACATTGAACCTCCTATTAGGAAGTCGGTTGAAAAGTAAAGTAGTATACTAGGTGTCCCATTGCTGGGCAAAGGTCTCCCCTAACCTGTTCCAGGCCCCTCGGTCTTGTGCCGCTTCCCACCAATCCGGCAAAAAGTGATTGATAGTGCGTCTATTTGGCCTACCCCGTTTACAAGCTCCAGTTCCAAGTACCTACTCAGTTGAAATTCTCGACTATCTATCCGGATCCATGCGGCCAGCCCAGCTCCACTTTAACTTGGCTGTTTGGATACCGAAATCTTTAATTTGCGTTTTTGAGCGAAGTGGTGTTCTGCACGCGATCGGTTTTTTTTTACATCTAAAATACTACGCTCTCTCGCTCCTTGGTAAACCTAAAGTTTGGTCTGTTGTTCGATGAGCGACCAGGTCTGAGTTTTTTTTATTTATATTAATTTTATTAAAAACAAGTGTTTTCGGCTCCGCTCGCATGGGTATCACATATCACGGCACAAAACTAATGCCGTTTTTTAAGAATAAGAAAACTTGTCAAGTTCGACCCACATTGCTAGTAAGCTTGCAATAAACTGCATATTTGCGACAAATAAATCGCAAGTATTCACTCTGACCTACGAAACTAAAAATACAATCCGTCTGAATCTTAAGTGTCTGAAGTTATTTGAGCCTGAACTATTACATTTTTATGCCTTGGAAACGGAATTAACCAGAAAAGTACAAATGTACATGGGTACAGTTGCTTCAATAAGTTTTTTATGTTAAATGTTAATTTCTGTGGGATTCCCGACATTTTATGTGTCTCTTACGACTGATAGAGTATTAAAATGTGGCTCTGAATTTTGTCGAAAGTGTTTTGTTTTTGACATTACTATTCTTAAGCAGCCAAACTTAAATGGAGCTGGGCTGGTCACGTTCGCCGCATGACTCCAGATAGGTGGGCTAAAATAGCCACTGAGTGGGTTCCTGATGTCGGAGCTCACAAACGACGCAGGCCGAGGAGACGGTGGCGGGATGACATCGATCGCTTCTTAAGTGATTGGCGTCAAGTAGGTCAAGACCGAAAGGTCTGGAGCCAAGCGAGGGAGACCCAGCAGTGGGACAATAATTAGGTTAAAAAAAATGCTGAGTTTGTAACGTTTTTTATTGCGTCTGTTCTATGAATGAAGTTTGTTTAGAATACCCATATGCATTGAATGGAAGCTGTGATATTTTACAAGAAAGTATTACTAGTAATATTTCTAGATTAAACCATACTCAGAATAACTCTGAAATCAGAATACATTACACAGCCATACAATTCTTAACTTTCCTGAACTAGTACTATGCACCTATAAAGTAGGATCAGAAAATGTACTTCATGGACATTCTATGATTCTGTTTAATGAATGATACAGAAATCCCAAGATCAATAGTTCGTGTCTTCATCGAAAAGACAACAGAAATGCAGTCATTTCAAAAACCAAAGACAACTTTTAAATGTTACGCGTATTAGCTTTAGTTTGGCTAGCTTTGTCAATTAATAAGTCCGGTTCAAAACTGTCTCCACCTATAATTATGTAATTGAAGACAGGTTTCTCGTACTGTGCCTTTTTTTTGAGACTGCATCTAAGGTTTTTTCTATATTTATCGATGTGTAAGTCTATTTTTTACCGTTATGAAAATCTAAGTTCAGTTCAGACAAGTTAGGATTAGATTCCGAAATCAATTAAACTAAAAGAATCGTTAGACTTCTTTGAATTAAAATAACACTTCTAAACAAATTTGATTTTCTTTGAATTTGTCAAATACCTTATAGCAAAATCTAGTCAGTCAAGGCAGCAAAAACAACATTTTTGTAGCGTTTACAATTTATCTATTCCACTCCAGTTTTTGCCACCCACCTGTACAATAGAACATATAAAATTCTATTTCGGCAAATGTTTTATAAAATCCCTGTTACGGTAGTCGACAAAATTGACATTTCGCTGACATTTTTATCAGAATTATTGTGATTGTCAACGCAAAATGTAGGGTAGTTGTAAATTGAACGACACGGCGCGGCGGTGACTGTAGCCTATTTTATTTACTTATTTACTTCTTATTGTTCTTTGTTCGAGAAATATT
The DNA here is from genome assembly GCA_950381575.1 of Plusia festucae. NCBI lineage: Eukaryota > Metazoa > Arthropoda > Insecta > Lepidoptera > Noctuidae > Plusia > Plusia festucae. The sequence continues at coordinate 13,422,020 of OX494434.1, forward strand.
ATTTATTAGGAGATTTGGCAAGACTTAATTTAATATTGTTTTCGTTACATTCGGATACTAATAAATCCGATAAAACTACCTACAAATTATGGGTTCGTAATATTTTGTTGTAACAGTTGTTAGAGTTAGTTATTTTCTTTTTGGAAAAACAAATAAATATAATATTACTAGCTGATGCTCGCGGCTTTGCCCGCGTGGATGTTGGTTAGCCAATGTGAACAAAAACTTATCAAATTATATAAAAAGTTTTTCATTTAAAATATTTATTTTACCACACATAAGCCTACACTGAGTTGTGGGCGTCCAAGGTTTCTTTACATAAGAAAAATATTTTTTACCTAAGTTCTATAAATTACTTAGAGGTCATCCCAAAAGCTTCCATATTTTATCAATCTACTGAAATATCAACGATGCTGCTTATAGTAGGTACTTATACAGTTGTCTAGAAACCATGGACCAGCCTGACCCAAAGTATAAAAAATCTTAGTACTCTTTGGGGTAATCCGGATACATATAACCCCCGTCGAATGAAACGCAAATTAACTTTAAGAGCATGAGACTTAACGGCAACTTCAAACTTATTGACGTTTGAGTATTGGGCCATAACTTTGATGTTTCTTCGTATTAAAACTCTCCTCGACGATTGAGCGCCCTTCGATTAAAAATACACCCTGTATAAAATCAATTTCTAAAATTAACTCCGAAGTATAGGAATACTAAATGTCTCCAATACGAAAATTGTTATTGTAAGTATTCATTCATAATATTTAATGGAAACGAAAAATTCTAATGTATTTTTCTTTTGTTCGCAAATTCATTGGAATTCAAAATAAAGTACTTATATTTATGTTATGACTAATAAAAGTCGTTTTAAGTTATGATTTCGAGAATTATTCTAGATCTTAAAGACGCCATATAAATAAATAAGGCTATATTTAGCTCTACAGCTTTGTTACTTTTCTGCTTTTAAGAGATTGTTTTATGAAGCCTTTCAAAGAGGTCAATATAAAAATTGAGTCGTCAAATAAATTGATAGTGGCGTCAAAACAGTCCATTACAAGTATAATAAATTGCTTTTTTAAAGAACAAATACGTAGATATTGGAAAGATAGTGGATGAGGTCTGTATATTTGTAGTTTATCTGAAATAATCATTTTGTTATCACAACTGATGGTTGAATAAATGTTGTCCAACAAGTTGTTGGATAAGATTCTAAAATTGTGTCCACTTATAGTATATGTACAAAGCTAAATAAACGACAGTTGGTTTTTAGATTATCTTTTCATAAATCTTAATTGAAATTAGCATAAATTTATTCTTTGTGTCTTAGACTCTTCTGTGCAAATGTGTAATGCGTATGCGTACCCATATTTATGAATTCAACATTAGATTTTTTTCGATGGCGTATAAGTTTAAATCTACCTTTTGTTCTCTTTTTAAACGCAACAAACATTGATCACAAAACGATGATCGAAAACAAAGCATCGTCGAATCAAAGTAACACCTTACTCTGAGTCCATATCAATTTCACCCGACTCTATGTTCCAAATGCCCCGATGAATACACGATAGATTCACCTGCCAGTCCTGGCATCAATCATAGTGCCAATCGCTGTCAGCTGCCAGCAATCTTCGCGGACTTGCCAGTAAACTGGCATCGGCTGCCGAATCCGTGCCAATATCGTGTCATGTTAATGCATTGGGTTTCATCTTTTGTTTTTAAGTTTGGTGTTTTAAGTTATGAAGCTTTTGTTCTTGGGAGTTTCGGTTGGTTGAGTTTTCGTAATGGGATTTTAGGTTTCGGTCCTCTTTTTGCTCCACTGAAAATTGCTTACTCTGTTTGGATTTCAAGTAACAACAGTTATTGATGTTTCTACGAAGCTTTATGCCACAACGGAATAAAATATGCATAGTTATTAATTTTGTGTTTTTTAGCATTGAGTATCAAATCTTTAATTTGTTGGAAAACAGTTAAACTTTGCTGCCCTCAATAACACTAATGCCAGAATTAAGACTGGTGGAAGCTACTTTTTTTTAGTTTTTAGTTCAACACAACAACCTTTTACAAGTTGCTTGTCAATTAAATTTCAGTTAAAATAAAATACTTTTAGATATAGTTTGTTCCTTAGTCAATATTAAGACAATGACGATATCAGCTCACAAATACAAACCGAAAAAGACAAGAAAAACCACGGGTGCCATCAATAAATCAATCTACACACACAAGACATCGCTCAATCACTCAGCAGTCCACACAAACAACTCAATTGGCTAAACAAAACACTGTCGGAATGAATTGTAGTACAAGATAGGACAATGTTACGAGGAAAATAAAGGAAGTATTGAGCTTATATTAATGATATTTGCAGAAAACTGATGTTTAATCCGATCTTTTTTGTAATTTAGCATTACATGATATTAGACGGTCTAAATTAAATAATGATTTTAAGCTGAAGACGATGAGACTGGTGGATGACCCCAACACAATATAAGTTGCGAAAAATATAAGCAGATAAATATCGAATGGTCATAGTTTACCAATTTGGTCTCCTCGAAGGTAAACTGGAGAATAAATTGTTCAAGACATCTGCGCTTAGGCGATTGAAGTATATAGGTACATGATTTTTTAACTGTATTAGCTAGTGGTATGTAGAATGTGGTAGGATCTAATACATAATAATTAAAAGACGAAACGTTTTGACTCTGTAATATGGAAACTTGGTGCTTATGTGAGAACTAACATGGCAGAAATCATAGGTATAAGATTTGTATTTTTTTGGCAATACTACTCAATCTTTCATTGTATTCCATAATTTACATTTACAAGCTAATAATAGTTTTAACTCTTGAACATAGGAACAAACCCAAATCCCTATCGAGATCAGCAAGACAAAGCAGAAGGTTTTTTGGTTTGGACTGAATTGATCATGGATGTGATTCAATCTCCAGCGTCGTACCGGAACAATAAAAAACTTCACCTTTAAAGTTTAGTATGGAACAAAGCACACATTATACTAACTTATGTATTATGAATGCTGTGTTTAGTGTTCTCTCTCTGTTTGATTCCCGGGAGTCAAATAATGGTGATGTGGTTAAATGCTATAACGATTTGCGGTTGCTTCGTGTTTCAGGTCCTTAATGATGTGAAGATTTACGTTGAACTACCGTCTTTATATGTGTAAGGATATAATTGCGCCTGTTTTTTTTCAAGGGTTAAGTCAGTAATTTTACATCTATGAAGGTTTCTGAAAATCTTTTTTTTTTTGCTTCAAATTTAAATTTGGGAAGCAAAAGAAAAATTGATCCCACAGAAATACCTATAAAATTACAGAATGGTATGTAATCATTTAGAAAATGTTTACGTTCCGTAAAACGCAAATCCAAATCGTAATTGGGTTTCACGAAAAATTAATTTGGATTAAATGGCTTCAAAGGTGTCATCTGCAGGATAATGTTTAATTACCTGTCAATTTTATTTGGCCCCGTAGAATCTTTTCCCTTAAGTTTTAAGTAAATTGTTAATTTGTCAGTACATTTTTCTTGTGTCGTGATTGCATTTACTAGTTATATTGTGGAGTTCAAAGTAATGGTGACTGTGTAGAACTTTAGTATCTCCAATCAATGTATTGTATTCATCTGAATACTCCTCTGAGTTTGCAACAAACTGAGTTCAGAATAAGTCCAGTGACCAAGTGTCTTAATCGGATATCGAGTATTATTTATCAGTTGTCTTGTGAAACATTATAATTATTTATGTTCACTAATAACTTAAAAAAATAAAATTAGAAAAAAAAGACTTGATTATCTCGAACCCATGTATTCTGTCAAATCCATGTAATGAATACTTCAAAGATCACAATTTCTCGAATGATCCAACATAAACCGAAGAATTATAAATCAATAACCTAAATTGTTGGTGCCATTAAAAACCGCGACGGAGCCCTAGTCATCAATTCAGACATTGATAGATACCCTCAAACTCGGTACATAATAAATAATTAAAATTCCCCAAGAGAAACTCGGGTCGTCGAATAAAGTCTGGGGCAAAGTAAATTTATAAGCAAATTGCCCTACCAAACTGAAGTGTACATATTTTTTCACAAATTTGCAAGGGTCTTGCGTGGTTCAAAGATATTTAAGGTGAGAAAAACGCTTCGTTTGATACAGCCTATTTACGGTTGCAAATTAGTTTTTACCTTTTTTAGTTCGCTTGTTTTTTTTGCTATCTTAGTTGTCGTTGGCAATAAAAATAAATGAAAAATGCTAAGGACGTAGGTATACTAAAATGTAAATCTCATTTACTTCATTGGTTCAAGGAAGATGTTCTCAGAAACAATTTCTCTCATTTGAATTAATTAACTTTTTCTCCTATTTGAAAGAATGGAGACAAATGGTAAAATGGTGCCTGGACCTGGACTCATCAATCAAATGAAGTAATGCATTAATGTCAAAAGTTGCTCCAATAGGATTGTTACACACGAAAGTTTTTTTGAATTAGACTAATCTGTTTTGAGATGCAATCAAAAATCGTGTTTTTCAGATAAATGTGTGGCTCCTTCTTACTTTCTTGATGTAGGTAATCCGTTCTTTATTTTGAATACTGTCTTTATTATACTAAAATTTTAACTTCAACTTGCATCAAACTCCTGCACATTTAAGTTCATACAGCGTCGATCTTCTTTGCCAACCCTTACAGACAGATGCTTTTAACTGTAGAAGTTGGCGACAATTATATTTTAGGTTACAAGCGATTAAGGAAAATCTTCCGCCTTTTTCCAACAAACTTTTGCACGATGATTTGAAATTTTGTTATGAAATCCACCAAGTTTCTGGAGATGAATTTTGTTATTAAGGAATTTTAGGAGTTTTTGAGTTCAGGTCTGCGGTGTTGATGTGAATAATTTTGACGTCAGTTTTCCTTTTTAGGGGTTATAACCTTTTTGAAAGGTCAGAACAAATATTGGATTCAAATATTCGGATAGATGGTTTTTGTGTGTAGCGATGAACCTACTTTTAAATCTCATGGTCGCTTAAGTGACTGGTTCGTAAATATCAAGGTTTTAATAATATGGTAAGCTTTCATTGACTTTGTAGTTCGGAACATCACAGTACCAGCATCGGATCAGCCTACTCGATCATCACATATCTTACTCATATGAAATATAAACATTCTCTGTCCCTAAAACTACTCCTGAAATTCAATATCCGTACTATCCGCAGTCCAAAACACCATATATCGGTAGGAATGTTTCAAGTTAAGCGTCCAATAAATATGCATTGAAAGAGGCTACAGCCGATCAATCTACGCCAGGATCGAGTGAAAACTGTTTATCATAATCTCCTTGGAACATGAAAATTTTCGTGTTTTCCTGTAGCGGAGAGTATTGGACGATTGATGGTAGTTTTTTACGGTCGAGCGGCCAACATCTTGGTATAAAAGTGATTTTGTGTCCTTTTTTTGTGGTCGGCAATGGCATATTGTGAAGATCTCGATATTGGTTTGATTTGTGACTATTTTATTCGACTTTTCTAGGAAATTTGTGATCCCACATAAGAACATCACATAAATGTACCTACTTGTAAGTATATGTCTATCTATTAATCTGTCATGATGTATTTTATATTAACTAAATCTGTGTGTAAAGGGTTTATGATTGATTAAAGGTTTGTCACTCCTGGTAGATATGGTATTATTTATATCATCATCGGGGAACTATCTTTGCCTTTTCTGTTTAAAATGCAAGATGGTAGATAAACTACTTACCTACGTACAGGTAAACAAAACCGCGCCTTTTACATAAAATGGCTGCAACATTCCATCAAAGTAACTATTTATATACGTTTAGCATTCAGAGATAGCTTGCTAATGAGAGTTCCCCGAAGGCGTTTTTTAGTCCCATTTCTAATTATAGGGGACAAAGCCTTCGCAAATTAAGATGGCGGACGTACTACCTATTATGTTAATGCAGCTATATAAAATGTTTTTAGAAATTTTGAAGAAAAAAAATAAAATTTAAATTTTTGAGTGGTGTCATTTGAGCATCAATTCTCGGGAGATATTTGAAGAAGAGTTATTTTTTTAGGTTAAACGGAGATGGCATTAATCATGTCAATAAAGGGCGAGTTTATTGCCGGTAACATAATTCGGAGCCCTTCCTTGCTTTTTATTCATTTTGCGTCCAACATTATTTTTTATATAAATAATAAATTAAGCTCCTGAGGGTTGATTTAGGAAATACTGCAAGGCACAAAAGTCTCTGTTGCGAAGGCATTTCTGAACTCTCATCTCCAGAAATTGTTGGTATGTGGTATGAAATTATTGGTATGGGTACACTATAAAGTAGCATGAACCATGTCTGTACGTACTCGTACCATCTAGGTTTACATAGAAAACCAAACCACGAAAATAATCTGCTTCTTATGTTATTAAAAAAATTGCTATAATTATATTGTTTTATGTTGGATAATCAACTTTCTCTTCAACAGCAAAAATAATAAATGTACATAATTACGTGGACGAAATCACATACATTGTTCTGAATCCAAAGTAAATAGCGTTGAGCACTGTTGTTGTTAACGTGTGATTCCATAATCAGAGACAACAAATGTACCACAAATACCCAGACCCGAGACTATGTAGAAAAGTGTTTTTCTGACCCGTCCAGGGATCTAATCCGGGACCTCAGAGCTTGCGACACCTTGAAAGCTGATGTGTACGCCACTCGACCACGGAGGTCGTCACAGAACAACATCTTTAGTAAACGTAACAACAAATAAAGATAAAAGCAGCATCCTACATCGAACAGCAAAACGTTTCACTGTCCATCAGCATAAATTACTATTGGTACTCATAAACAAGTTTATACGATCTTCAGTCGCCAATAGAATATTAATTTTATGTAAGCTGTTACTGAGTCTATTCCCAATGGTGCATTTTATTTTATAACCGTTCTGGCTATCTGTGTATATACTTTTGTTAGTTTCTCATTAATAAACGGAAGCATCAATTAGTTAATTTAACCACCTCATAAACGCAGCACTTTGATGGTGATGATCAATTTCAAATATCCATTAAATTTTCGTTTTATCAAGTGAGCAAATATTTCAGAGAGATTTTGTATTAAATTGCCTGTTCTGCAAATTAGTACGCAACCTCTAGTGGCAATAAAATAGTCACCAAGTAACTGACATCATGCCCAAATTCATAACAGATACTAAATGTTGCTCGCGGCTTCGCTCGCGTGGGCATCGGTTACCGCTGCAAATTATAGCCTATAGCCTTCTTCAATAAGTGGGTTATCTAACAGTGAAAGAATTTTCCAAATCGGACCAGTAGCAAACAAACTCTTTAGCTTTATAATATTAGTATAGATAGTATAGATCGACGTAAAATATATGTAAATGATTCCATTGTAAATACCTCACCTATTTATGCAGAATTAACTAGGTAAAAGAAATCAGCGATTATTGCCTATATCAATAAATAAATAACAACTTATGACTTCGTCGCGGAGCCATGCAAAAAAACATATTTCGTGAAAATAATCTAAATACAGCAATCGTTCCAATATAAATATGATCGGACGCGACTCGAATAATCGATTCTACGACAATAATGTTGGACTCATAAAGACCGGACGGCTATATGTCGTCCCTTTATAACTCTGATGTATAGACCCCATTGAAAATGACGAACAAACGACTGTCGCTGTGGAATTTGTTATTGTTTCATAAAAAACTGTTGCTATGTGGTATTATTGAACAGAGTATTTATAAAATGAGTGCTATTTTGGGTGCCCATTTAAAAAAAAAGCTTTTCTGGTACTCTACAAGAAACAAAATCATATCTAATGTTAATACGGACCTTGCCTTTAAACCTTGAAGCAATGCAAAAGAAATAGTTATTCAAGTTCGATGTCCATAAGTCCAGCCAACCATTGCAGTGTCGCCCAGAAAATACCAAATTATCATAAATATATAATCATCACTCCAGAATCATATATCTTTTCCTTCGTTCTTTAATCCTGTTATTCTACGTTTTACTAATCCAAGAGCAATCAGAAATATTATTAAGTCACATGCTGGTATGTCAACTGTAATCTGTGGCCAAAAGCAATTATTGCGACAACCTCTCCTAATGGAAGTGTATTGTTTTCGTGGGTTTATGTACCTTCTTACTTACAAGAGTAGTACATACTTGTGGCTTTAACTCGATGTTTGTTTTCTTTTAAGAGAGAGGAGTTACAAGAATTAAACACTTCATCATCATTATGTCTGCTCTGTTTGCTTAGCCTTGTTTTTTAATTGTTCTTCTTTACTATAACTATATAATTCAAATTGTTTCTCGTCACCAAGTTCGGAAAAGACTGCAGTTTGATACCTATTACAATATTTCTAGTTAAATAATATGAATGAACCTTTATCAAAATCCTGTCAATTATTTCACTAGCTAAAAAATACCGTCTTCCATACCTTAAATCCCATCCTCGAAATATTAAGGCCATATTTCGTTCCACGATAATCTTTCATTTTATTTCATTAACTGTAATCATAACATATGGTTCGCTAGCAGTTTTCGGCACGTTTCGACCTACCTAATATACAACGGTTTGCCATTCCTTGTGCATTTCCGAGAAATTAATATCGGCTATGGCCACGTGAGCTGAATCGTATGAAGTCTTAAATTTTCTTTATGGTATTTGGAAACGTTCCATTTTACGAAGTTTAAAAAGTTATTTTTAAGACTTTATTTGTGTTGGAGTGGACAATTTTCTGCTTCATCGCATTTAGGCTGTACAGTTTTATTTTTATCACGTAAGGTTTTACTTTAATATTCAGTACGTTCCTTTATTTGTTTGCGGTGTATGGGTACATAATAAAGTTGCAGATTTATAACCAAAAGTTTGTTCTGTTTTCGAAGTCACAACTTTTACGAGACACGCCTTATATTTTTGTACGTATAATAAAAAAACTAATATTATGTAATTACAAGTATAAGTATCCAATGGTATGTATGAAGCTCAGCCTAATCCTTAATTTCCTTTTATTTTCTTCATCATCAATCGCCATAATCTTCTTTTTTGTCTTAGTTGCAATAATCAGGTTCTCATATTAGTTTTACATTTTTCATATCTTCAAATTTAGTAACGCTACATGTTCAACAACAATGAAGGATAACAGTTAAAAGCTACACAAATAACGTCTATAAACAAAGCATGTAATAAAGATAATTGAGTTCTTTCATACAATATTGATAGTATCATTTAGTTTGTGACGTCTTTGGCTAACATACCTATGTGTTCACCAGTTGACGTCTACGGGATCGATGGCATCCGTCTAGACACTGACGTGCCTAGTCTAGATAAAGGTATAACACCATGAAATTGAGCGATGCCTTCATAAGTCTTAATTGGAAATTTAGAGGGATTGTGTGATCGCTTTCGTATGTTTACTCCTATACTCGTCATTAAACGTTTATTACGTTTATTAGTGGTCTATTTATTTCAGAAACTACGTAATATTTTACTCTTTTATCTGTTTTAATATTAGCTTCGTTCCAGATACTTGTCAAAAGTATCAGTTATTGTAAGAGTACCTCATTTAAAAAAAAGCAAAAAAAAATGTGTCATTAGATATTATCATCTGGTCACCTTAAATCGCTGCTAAGGTCGTTGATCTCGAGTGAACTCAACCAATGGTTAAATATACTAACTAATTGTTTCAAACTTCGGTATTACGTGTTTATTCATCAATTTTTATTCGAACAAATAGTTACATAATTAACTCTCGACTTATTTCACCCCTTGATAGACAAATAAAAAGCGTTTTACCGAAATTTGAAACCATTAGTTAGCATATTTAATCATTGATTGAGTTAACTCAGGATCCAAAAAGGGCCTAAGTCGTGTGGTTAAATAGGAGAAACAGCTTCCATCCAAAAAAGAAACGATTAGCATTTCTCAAATTTATCCGAACTTCAACTTAAAGAAATTATCCAAGCTCAAAGCCAGTCTTACATAAGGCGTCTGTATTCAAGTGTTATCTCCTCCATTCCCACACAATGAGTCTTATCTCTATTCATTTTTTCTCAAACATTTCACACTGCATTTGACGTAAGACCCGGGTACCCTATTCCCTTATTAAGCACATTTTATTCGCGAAATACCGTGATATACACTGGTTAAGGTTTTTGATTAAAAAGCTGCCATGTTCAATCTATTTTGAGTTTAGGGGACGGGTAAGGGGGCGCTCACAAAGACCGAAAAGCTTTTAGCAATTCTATTTTTTACGTTCTTATTATGTTATAGTTATTGGATCATTCAAATGCCTTTAATCTATACTAATACCAAACTTGAAGAGTTTGTTTGGTAGAATGCGCTCAGGAACTACTGGTCCGATTTGAAAAAATATTTCAGTGTTAGATTACGAATTTATGAAGGAAGGATACTTTTTGCCGCGATAATCGACGCCCATCCGGGCGGAACTGTGAGCAAAAAAGCTAGTATTGTATAAAACTCAGACTCAAATAACTACAAAATGTGTAGATCCTACAATAATACGAAGACGATTTTGTAAGCTATAGTCTTACAGTCTTGGACTACTTGGACGTATCGGCAATTGATTCGTTGAATTATTGTCAGTAATTCATGTACTTAGAATCATATTTTTATTTTATCATCCGCATGTTGACTTATTCTCTTGACATTTTTCTTGTAAGCTACATATTATTTAGCAACCTTCTATAATTTTCATTACCCTCATATTTTTATTTTCAAAATTATTTCTTCTCTGTCTATATAATGAAGCCGAAATATATTTTCCCTTTTCCATCAAATTAGTACGTGAGCCTGCTAATTTAGATAGGTATGTTTTTTATGCGAGTATGTTTTAGTTTCGGTTTATTTGAAATTCACTAAACTGCCGTAGGCTATTCAAGTAATTTGACCAAGTAATCAGTGGATTTGGGCTTGTAATTAACCGTGCCTACTAATTTAACTGCCTAACCGTAAATCACCTTTATCATATGGATGTATGTGTCAAATAGATAGGTATTTGGTTCCTAAATGGTTTTTTGTCTGGAACGAATTTATATTGGATATGCAACTATGATCTCAACTAATCACACCTTGTACAGTAAGTTTGCATACTATGGAAGAATGACTAAGTTGAGTAATGAAATCCTAATATGCATGCTAAGATTTTCTATTTAAAGCATCAACACTTAAACCACGAACTATGTTCACCTCTTTATTACATAAAACGTAGATGTGCGCAACTACTCCCCCTGGAAACATAAGGGTGATTATACATAGAAGTCTCAAGCTCAACTCACATCCAATTTTACAGGCACGCCGCGTACGTAAATAATTATCCCGACAATCTCTCGTTACGATTTAATCGTGTTCCAGAAGGCGTGTGAACGCACCCTACCCAGATGAAAATTAACTTAAAACCAGTACATAAGGAACAGTTTAAATTTTGCGCTGAAATTAATTTCTTGCCCTGAGCTGTTTTTCTTACGCAATATTCTCACCGAAGGCTATTTTCTTGTTTAATTGTGAAACTGAGTTAAGACTTTCTGAGAACGGCTAGGTATGTTTGGTGGATTAATTTTCGGGATTAAGGTGGCCTAACGAAGATAAAGGTAAACCATTTTATTTAAATAGAGATTTTCTGAGAAACGAAGGAATTGTAGGCTAAGATGGCACAGGAAATTAGATTGAGAAAAACGAAAGCCTAAGCGGAGTTAAAAGTTTGTGAGAATCCCCGGTCTATGGTAATTTGATTGCTTTCGGCTTCATATAAAAAGTGATTAAGAATGCCTCTGAATCCGAAATAAACAAGGGATTCCTTGGTATTGTGTTTAGTAATTGATACAGTCGTAAATATGCTAATTTTATTATCTACGAATCACGCTATAAATTTGTTTACTGCACAATTCAGGTACTAAAATCGTTTGCATCTTATTCGGACATGACTTTTGTATCATTATGATTATTTCAAGGAATAGGGATTAAGTCTGTGTAAGAATATCTCTCTGTTGTTGATCAAGGTTTTTAGTGTGGGTATGACAATCCATGTGGTAGTTTCCTGTGTCTGCTAGAGTTAAATCTGATAGCAACGGAAAAAGCAAATTCAAGTTGTGCAGGCTATTTTAGCTATTGTAAATTTGTAAAACTGCTAAAAAAATTTGACAATTATTTCTTAGTTTCATGAAAACTTTATGTTACTTAAATTTTCATACGCTATTAATAAGTTTAGAATTATAAGTAAGCATCGTGTTTTCGATCAACTAATTTTCTGCCAGTTTATGTTAATTTCGCAAAATTGATTACCAATTAATCTTCTCAGTGATCAGAGATTGTCACTTCGGGAAAGAAGCTAATTAACTTTTCGTCCGTCGTTCCAAATTCCGTCTCATCCTAAGCCTCGTCTCGTCATTCAAGAAAAGTTGCCAACCCTAAGTTTTGTAGGCTGATTGCTATGTACCGTAAAAGCTTAAATTGTTAGTTAACGAGCCTATAATTTTATCTTATTCAGAAGTTGAACGCACCCTCGAGTCTGACTCGACAACTTTCGCTTTGATTAGATACTAGCAAAGTGAATTTCTATAGGTTGCCTCGCAAAATATCCCGAACAATTTCTCAACATCAAAATAAATGATTACTGAAGTTTACGCAGTTTGTACTTAATTTTCTTGTGAAAATATATTTTTAGCTCTGTATATTTGTGTTTCGTTTTTTGTCCATACTCTTAAGTAGTTTTGACGAAGTACTTACAGAAAAGTTGCAACCAGTTGTGTTTTGTGGAATAAAATAAAAACGATGCTGAGAAGTATCCTTCAAAAGTGTAGCTCAGTAATCACCCACCAACTCATACTCAAATATAAAGTGATTGAAAACCAACATCCACTTTTTTAAATTTTAGGTTTTGAATTTCCATCCTACATTTTCGATACGTATAAATCATGAAGCCCCAGAATTTCGGGTGTTTAATATAAGGCGTTCACTCCGCACCTTATTAACGACATTGCCACACTTTAATAAGTTAGCGACGGTGCAGAATTTTGACAAGATAGGGGCGCCATTGAAATATGGATGCTTGAACGATGGGCGTTATTAAAAACACGGATAGACAGATTTGTAAGACATCGTTCGTTGAAAGTGATATTGAATGAGCATGTTCGATATTTGTGAATTTGGAGTGGGTTATTTCAAAATCTTTTAATCCTTCATTAAAGACTCGTTGGAACCGAAATAAGTCGTCTGTCTCCGACGTGGATCATGATCGTGGACGTCATTCGTGAATATTTTGCATAACATTAAAGTTAAAAAGAAGAATATTTTTTATAGGTGAAAGAAAAAATAAAGAAAGAAGAATTTATTTGTGTAATAAGTCAGGTTATTTTGAAGATGTTTGCTTATTTTAAATATTTCTGATTTAAGCACCGTACTTAAAATTGATTTACCCCCCCATACAGAAACGCAAATTTTAGAAGTTCAGAAATTAAGCAGACCCCATGAAACGTAACGACGGCTTCAAACTGATTGACGTTTTAGTATTCGGTTACAATTGTTTAAAAAGAAAGATATTTTCTTGTGTGTCGTTACAATGCAAGGATGCTTAAAAGAATATCATTCGTATTCGCTTTGAGATTCCATATTGTATAACTACTTGCCTCCTGAAACGTCTTAATAAAAAAGAAGAAACCGAAAAAAAATATCATCATAATCTGCCTTAGCTTTAATGCGAGTCTTCAGAACGTATTTATCCGGTGATATCGTTGCCGTGACTTGGCAACCGCTCCGTTATGCTCACATGGGTACACTTGTTATCTGGTGCAGAGTCTGAAAATGTTCAACAGGCATTTAAACGGAACTAAATCAAAAGCCGAAAAACCAAGTGATAAAGTGTCTGTTCTCTCTAAGAAAATTGGGTTGATAACATAACGTGACAATGGCAGAAAAAAAGGTGGGTATATACTCAGGAGTGGGTGATTCCGGGCTGAAATGATGATTGAATGAAACTCTTTCTTTGATTTTGATGTTACAGCTTAAATCTTGAGGGCATTACCATACCGATCGATAAAACTGTGTGTTCAAAACTCGTTCGACTTGACATCGACAAATACATTTCACCATCTATCGATGCCGTCGATCAATGATTGCTCCATAGTTGTGGTCACATCATTAAAATGTCCGTGTTATTTCCGAACTTATTCTTCAGTCATAAATTCAATAGATTGCACTCAACTCCCATTGTAACCGAGATTTGTAAATGAGATCAATTATTTTATTCTACCTTTAATTTCGTATAAATGTGGATTACCTATCATATACCTAGAAATATGTCTCCAAACTACAAACTAGTTAATTATGATTTGAAGTTTCAGTAAAATTTATAGGTCAAGTAAGCATTTAAAGACCGAAAAATAAAAATTTAATTACAAAAGCCCTGACATGATCTGAAAATGTGGTAAATATCCTAAGTTAGATTTTACTAAGGTAATATTTTATGTAAAATACCAATCTGTAATGCCTGCCCAGTCGCCAAAGACGACAAATGTGAGTCCAAGTCAAAGTTTGTTTATAAACTAACTGTAAACCAATTAAAAGCATCAAAACTCTAGTTAACAATTTTAAATGTCATTTCAAACGCCTCGTTTTGTATGTAAATTGAGTTCTAGTTTGATAACAGCTGAATATTTCTGTTGGCCTTTTAAAATATTACCTTATTTTTCTTCTTCCTACCCTACATTTATTGATTACGTATCGCGTAAAGACGCCATTTTAATCAAGCATGCAATTTCTAGATTAAAATTTTCAATGCAAGAATATCGAAGCATTGTGTTGTGTAGCACTGTATACATTCCATAGTCCGAATTGCTTTGATTCCTCCAAAGCTTGTATTTTCAGAGTCAACACAATAGTTCAATAACAATGAATACAATTCCATACACTCTACTTGGACAAAGGTTTCTTTGTATACTCATTTCTACTCAATATTTCTACCCTTCAAGTAAGAATCGTACTCCTATGTATCCTATAAAACTTTAAAAATCAAAGCAAATATTCAATACCCAGCTTACAAATAAAAATGGTATTCGTGCTCCAAATTTCATAGGATTAAACTTTCGTTTGATTTTTGCTTTTGACACGAGGATAGGGACGAAATTCCGTTTGTTTTGCTGTCCCCAAAATTAATATCGATATTTCGATAGATCTGAATTTGCGATGAAAAACGTCAAAGGAACGCCTTTGCCTAAAAAACGTCTATCGGTCGGGCTGTTCGAGATTTAAATTCGACATTCTTTCGTCTGTTTTATTTAATTTTGTTCCCTTGATTTTTAGTGAATTTAAAATTGCTTTGACGTAGCTATCTATGATTTGCAGTGTAATTTAAGGAGGTTTTCAATTTGATTTCATGTTTTTTTTGTTTGTTAGTTACGCGGTACTGCCAGCCAGTGTGGATTGATTTCGAAAAATATTTTTGCAATTGTTAGATTAAACTTGAGAAGTGGTCCCATATAAATTACATAAAAATAGGTTTAGTAGTTTGGTTTTAAAATCAAAGTAACTAATTGAAATAAAAATAGCAGGAACGTCAAAACAAAACTGCGTAATATGAAGTCTTTTTTTTTTACTTCAAAATTACATAATTAAAAAACGTCCAAAAAATACATAATTGCATTTTGGGATGAAAGTTTAATGCAGAAGACGAAAAATCACAAAGTTTTACAAGACAATACTGTAGTCAAGACAATAACAATGACTGTATTATAACTACCCTCGAACCTATTACTCAAGACAAGTCTATCTATAGAGATGTACCCATTGTTTTGCTCGTCGTTACATCACTAGTTGCGTACATTTTGTAGCAATTTGTTACGGACTTGACACGGGCGTCGCGTCATTGAAATCTCGTTCACTGAAGGAGTGTAAATATTGAGTCTTAAGGCATAAGCAAAGAGAGATAAATAATTTGGTTTCAGAAATTAATTATTCTTATGAGGGATTACGTTGTATCTTTCATAAGTAAAATTGCTAGTTCGGGAAATGAAAGAATTGGTTTTTTTCTCTCAATGTGTTTGCTGATGTACTGTTAGGTATAGATGTCGTTGCTGTGGTGAGATACAAGTTCAGAGTATAATAATCGGTAAATGGCTAATGGCAAAGGTTAAGGCTTCTAATGAGGGCAGCCGATATTTTAATTCTTTTTAAATCTAATTCGAAGAACAAATCTATATTAATAATTTCGTTCAGGGCTACGGTAGACTCGATCGAAACCTTATATGAATAACAAAACATAAAAAAATATTGATTTCGAGTCGACAACATATATCCGCAAAATTCGTATTATGG
This sequence comes from Plusia festucae, assembly GCA_950381575.1. Classification (NCBI taxonomy): domain Eukaryota; kingdom Metazoa; phylum Arthropoda; class Insecta; order Lepidoptera; family Noctuidae; genus Plusia; species Plusia festucae. The sequence goes on from OX494434.1 coordinate 13,438,380, forward strand.
AGAATTTCGTTAAATTCTAATGGCACTGACAAACAAACCGCAGTCGCCATCTTGGGTAGTGATTACAGTGCTGACAAGGCGTATGACAGTTGCATGATAGTTGGTGTTAAATGAAAGAGGTATGAGTTTCGTATAAAAACCTCCTTCACTGCTAAGTTAATTTGTTCTCTAATTTTAAAATTTAATTGTTTTTCTTTGTTGTGTGTCAATGATGTAAGAAAACATTTGCTCTGATGAAAATATATTTACTTATTATTGGTACAAGATGGTGTTATTTCACATAAAAAGCTAGGCCTCACGATTACTTAACAGTTGGGTCCAGAATCGTTTCGGAACGCGTTTGAAATAAAATATTTATAAAAAAAATATTTATTTCGCTTTTTTCACGTTCCGTTGCATACTAGCTCTTATATACGCCTCGCCAATCAACACGTCGCGTGCATCGCGCCAAAGAAGCATCCATCACAAAGAACTGTGGCTCATTTGACTGTGTAAAACGAAACGTCTTGCCGGAAACATTGAGTGAATCTTAACAAAACTTTTCTTCAGTCGTTGTCGTTTCGCGAAAATATTAATATTATTCGTGTGTAAAAAATAAAAATTATGTGTGTGAAAACTATTGCAGTTTTTATTTACTATATTTATTAAACACATCGAAGCTATACGAATCTATGGCTTGCTTACCTTTAATATTCCTTGAAAACCGATGACTACAGAAATATTTACCTACATTGTGTATCATGAGTCACATTTCAACCGAGCGGAGCCGGGTTTTCATCTAGTATAAAATGAAATAGAATGAGAAGTAAAAAAAAGTTTTTATTACACAACTAGAAAATAAATAGATGGTAAGCAAGTTATCGTTTAAACTGTTTTGAGGTTTAAGTGGACTGTGTAAAGAAATATTTCTTAATTTAATTACCTAAAATTGCTTTGGGCTCAAAGTGAAAATGAATGTATGGACATAATGGACCGCAGAGTTTTGAGATTTTTTTTTTTCTTTTTTTAAAAACGACTCCCGCACTAAGGAATTTAATCCTTGTGTCGCGGGGGTTTCACAAACATTCAAATCACATGCACAAAGAACACCCACAATGGCTTCGGGGTTATTTGGAATAAGCCAACAAATGTTGCACGCTGGCAGAAATCGCTAGTGCTTGTCGCTTGCACCATCACATATTAACCTACACAGCTCAAAAGAAATAGTGGCACATCTTTTACTCAGAAAATGAGAGACGAGCACTTTTTGTAATAACCAACGGTGTAATAACGCGTAAAATAAAGTGTTATTGAGTGTTACAGTACGTGAAATTGTTTGAGCTTAAAATAATATATGTATGAACATGTTCCTAAATGTTTGATGATCATGTTTCTGTTTTATTTTAGCTGTTTCTCATGTTTATTCTCTTTATCATACTAAATTTATAAGGGGAAGGTTTGTCAGTGTCTGTATGTTTGTTTGCAACCTCTTCACGCTCAAACTGCTGGACTAATTTTGCTGACATTTGTTGTGGTAATAGCAGACACCCTGAATTAACACATACTTAGGCTTTTTATTCCGAAAAATCAGGATATCTCATAAACCGCGGCCGTAACGGCTTTAAATAAATTCGAAAATAAGGTTGGATTTCACGAGTGTGTTCTTGCTGTTTCTTAGTACTAAACCCAAATAATTTACTAGACAACAATCCTTAATGTATCTGATCTGTTTAGTATGTTGTATTTTACAAAAACATTTTATTTAAAAAAAAACAATATTCCAATTTGTTTCTGTAACTTTCTTACTTTTTATCGCCCATTCAATTATAAATCCGTCGTTTTTATAATTGAATGCTGCAAGTGTTAAACAAAAATGTTCAAAAATGTTCACAACTAGCAGAAAAACGTGACCTTAAATACTACCATAACGGTCTACTCTTCAAAACGCCACCGCAAAAACGACAGCTAACCGCATAAAATTTGACTATCCATTACTCTGTTCGTTGAGAGCCCGAAGATTAAGCTCGGTTGCTTGCTCACTCGACCGGAGATGTACGCGATATGGGTGCGGGTTGCATGCGCCAACGACTTGTTCAAACTTGTTAGCGGGGTCAGTTTGCAAATGTAAGTACATTGATGGGTACGTAAATATATGGGATTTTACGTTGTTTAGGCACATAACTGGGGTTATCAAGAATACTAGCAATTTGCTACCCACATTGCTTGTAAGCTTTTAAAAATAACAAAATATACTTATGAAACGTCAATATTTTTTTCTTAAACGAATAACAGTTTCTAGCAATATCTGTCTTTTTAGTATCTAAAATCTCTATTAACATAAATAACATTAATGCAGTGGACTCTTATGTGGTCTCAAAACTGAACCTTTTTGCAAATACCTTATCAGACCCTTATTTTTAACGATTTATTAGGAGCTTAAGCTAAGCCTCATGTCGTAGTACCTTATAGTGATATCGGTATCTCGAAGTAGGATATAAGTTAAACCTGTTAACAAGTTGCGAAAAACAACCTTAAACCTTCCTAATAAAGACGTTACCTTTCTAACGTATATGCTTTATTGCTTAATGTTTTTGACGAAGATTTTTATTATAGGAATTTTAACACTTGGACCTTAATCTCTTTCCATAAAACAACTTAATTCTTTGCAAAAGCAGTATGAAGCAAATTGAAAACATTCCATCTAAAAATAATTTTCCTGAATCGCGAAAACGAAAAAAGAAATTAATTAACATATTCTTTGCCGCGTAGAATTCCGCCCTAATATTTTTCTTTTTCTCACATTTAAGCTTACTTAAAACGTTCCAAAATTCAGTCTCTTTTTTATATGCCAGCATTTTCACAATTCGAGAACCAAAAGATTTTCGCACGTTAGACGAATATTCACATTTGTCAGTTTAAGTCAAAGCTTTGTCAGGTGACGTCATACGTGCGTCGTTCGCAAATTGCTACGTCAGTCAAACTCGCGTTGATCAAACTACCCTCTGTGTGGTTTACTGATTTGACAATGTTTATTGAGTCTTTGTGCTCTGTAGTTTTAATTGATGACGTTAATTCGAGCCCCGATTTTCGTTAATTCGTTCTGAAAAAGACAAATATATTTGTTGATTTTTGCTGCAGTATTTCGTTGTTTTCTTAATTATAGGGTTCCAAAAAAGCTGCATGCGCATAATTTACATTGTTTTATAAATTGTGTTTCATATCAATCCTTTGATCCTTTGGTACTCTTAAAAGCTTACGTTTTCCTGCACTTTGACTGCATGTCCGACAATTCCTAAAGGAATTTAATCAGGGCATATCTCAGTTTGCAATGAGGTAAAAAACCTTCGCAGGCAAAGTTCGTCATAAAATAATTCCATTTCTCGTTCCCTTTATCAAGAATGCTACGCGGCAGTTTAAAATTCCCGACTCGGCTGTAGTTTGAAAATAATAAAAATATGAAACTTTAAGTGGGAGCCGCAATATACCACTGTTTGGTCCAGTTGAGGAAGTTTCGCTTGTACGATACCGTGCATATATTTTCACGTAAGTGGATTTGTTGTGGTATTGACCAATTGTTCAAATCATAATATTGGTTTTGGCAATGAAAACCTTCTCAACTTCAAAGTTAAGAATTATGTACTTTCTCTCCATCTATTTCATGCAGGACATGGCAGGCCGAGTATAAGTCAAAGGGGTTAGTTAGTCCTTTGGTTGTACTACTATCTTATTTTCAGCAGTTTTGCCCAGTCACAAAGTCGCAGGACAGTGAAAGGGCATTGTGTGAAAGGAAAATCGGGTTTGATTGTTCCAATGAAAAAAAAAAAAGACTTTTGGCCATTGATTTCTTATTTAGCCTGGTTCTACCGACCGAGATTTTCTTTGTGATATAAAACGAACATTTATTACTTACTAGCTGACCTGACAGACGTTGTCATGTCAAATAACTAACAGATATGTCAAAGGCTATAAAGGTTAAATTAGAAAAGTTAATATGGTCATTAACTTTTCTTTAATTTTTTTAAAATTTTCGCGTAACTTTTTTATTTTTTTTCTCTATAAGAACCTTCTCCTGATAATAAACAACACGACAAAAAAAGAATTCACGAAATTGGTCCAGCCGTTCACGCGTGATGCCATGACAACGGAAAACGGGTTTCATTTTTATATAACTAATATAGATTTATTTTAAATACACACAATTTCTCTGGTTATCTTCTATGGTCATCAAGTTATAAATTGCTTGCTATAATTTTATCCTCAGCTATAAACTGTAGCCTTTAATATCGTAAAATACTTTGTAGCCTGTTATGGTTTCTAGTTGTTACATAGTCATAGTTTTAAGCGAGATACAAGAACGAAGAAAATAATAGCTGCGTGTTCATATCTTTTCAGAAAAAATCAAGTAATTAGTTTAGGAGTTTAAACAAAGTAGGTCAATTTACATTGGAAACGTAGAATGAATATACTTACTGATATTATTAAACCGAATGTTAAGATATTTGGACTGATGGATGATTTTTACCCCAACACTTCAAGACGGCTGAACGGATCTGGATGATTTTGGTACAGAGATAGATTCAAGTCCAGAGGTAGTTCTAAGGGTGGACGAATTAGGGTACTGTCTGTGTGCTGTGTTGATGACCTTCAAAAAGTGATAGGTAGTAGCCTAATTTGAATAAATGATTCCGCGGGATGATTTTCGCCCACCACGCGATTGATGCTGGCAACATCATCATATTTATTTAACACACTTTACAAAACTGATAGTGCAACATTAGTTATTTACTTACATGGAATATTACACAAACACGTAATAATATCAATCCATCGCGAACATATCCCATCGGAATATTTACTCGTTGATGCATTTGAGTCTAACCATACCGAAGTCTTGATGCTAAATTCTGATCCAACTTATCACATAAATGGAAAATTATTCGTTACATCAATGTAGTAAGGACTAAAATCCCGTGTCGCTTTCTCAGCTAGAGTTTTAGTAACTACGTTATGGAGTGGTGTTCCGTTGGGTAGTAACATGGCCATCCGAATTAGTCAGGGGACATAGTTATGTGGAATGTTGATCGATATCTGTGTGGTTTATTAATTTAGGTGTGTGTTTTTGTATTATTTGGAAGAGCTAGTTTTTTTACTGTGCGACCTGATTACTGCATTGGTAATGATATTTTCTGATGTATGTATTACATTTGCTGCATTATCGGAAGCTTTAGTTGCTTTTGGGTAATTGTCATTAGTCTTGAGTTAGGTAATTGGCATAAGACAAGTCTTATATTTCCTAGTTTTAATTGCTTGTGATTTGATTCTTTTAATCCTAACAAATCATTGACAAATGGTTAAGGGAAATCCGAAAATTGAGGTCTTGAATTCCCAACCTGCCAGCATCAAGCGTGGTGGTGATCAATGCTAGTTTCTTGTCTATATGAGAAAAAGCCGGTATCCATCAGTGGCTAATTAGTAGATGGGCATTATTTAAGTCCTATTGAATATTTGAAAAATAAATAATATAAGTAGGTGTACGCAAGTTGTAAAGAACAACTACTCGTACTAGAAGTAAAGTCGTTTTTTTATCAATGTATGAACATTTGTTGCCTGGCTTATACTTATGATTAAAATAAAATGGCCAAATATTGGACAAATATTGGGCCTGTTAGGTATATCTACGCATATTCAATTGTACCAATGATAATACCAACACAAAAGTCCCTCTAACTAGATATGACAAATGAAATACGAGACTAGTTTGTGGGGCTTTTAATCAAGGGATTCGTAGAATCTTCGCTTTGACGTTTTGGGACTAAATCAAATAGAATAGGTGAGTTCTGATGATGTATGGTGGTGTTGGATAGATATGCAAAGGATTGCAATTAGTCGTCGGGAGCTCAGTGAAATTAGTTGCATTGGTGAAGAGTTGATACAATGAAGCTACGTATCTGTATTACGCGAGAATTTCTGTGAAAACAATTGTACCAATATCTTGAGACAACTTACACACAGCAATCTGATTCCAAACTAGACATATCCGTTATTATGGCAACTAGACAACTTAAAAGTGAAAAAAAATTTTTATTTATTCGCTCCACATGCGAAGCTTAAAAAAAAAAAAAAACTATATAACAAATTGCTAAAATGTGCGGGAAAATATGCACATACACATACCTATATAATTTAGTTCTATTATACATAAATTACACTCTAACACAGATTTGGGAATCGAACTCATATCCGTCAGTTCAGCAGTCAGGGTCACTAACCACTAGACCAACAGGTCAGCCGAAATTTAAAAAATTAGATTTGTTGATTTTGGGCTAGATTTCAGATCAGTAAACCATGTTAATATTTGTTCGAAATGGACATTGAACTTGCCAACGCAGAACGCACTTCCTCAACGAGGCATTCCTCAACTATCTTATCACTAACTATTGTTTCCTTTCATTAGCTTTCTTTGCGAACTTCGCTATTAAATATTAAAATACTTGATACACTCCAGTTTACCCACTGTTCTAACTAATGCATTAGTTAACTTCTGTCAAGGCATGTGGTGTCAATGTCTTGACGTGGGTTGACTCGTATTATCTATTTACTTACCCTAATACGTAATGGATCAAGTTGCGAGCCATGGTAACGTATGAATTTAGATTGTCGTTTGATTGTAAGTAGATTTGAATGTTATTGTCAATTATTTTGGTAGTAAGGTAAATACTAAACAGCTATTATAAGTGTCAAGATATAGTGTACAGGATAAATTTAAAAGGAGTGCGTATATCCAATGAGGTAATGAGGTGCATAAAACTGAACAACTTTCCCCAAAAAACATAGGTCGAAATCATAAAATTGAAAATGAAATTTTCATACAAAGTGATAGGTCACGTGACTTATGTTTGTATGAAAAGATGATTTTCAATGTTAAGATTTCAAGCTATATTCCTTGTGGAAAGCTGTTCAGTTTTATGCACCTGATTACCTCATTGTATATACGCAATCCTTTTAAATTTATACCTGTATACACTTTAATTAAAGATAATTAATTTATAGAAAAATAGTGTTAGTTAATAAATTACACCTTAAAAAGTTCCTCCAATTATGATTCTTTTAAAGCATTTATATGCTTTTCAAATAATTGCTAAATAATTGCTGCCGGGACTCGTCCCGCGGTCCTTATTATTTTCTGATGGGTAATATAGTCTATGTTACTCAATAGTAATGTACCATTCAAAGAATTAAAGAATTTTAGAAATCAGTCCAGCAGTTTTTGTGTTTATTCGTTACAAAAAAAAATACAAATCTTTCCTCTTTATTATTTTAGTTCTTCCTTTCGACTGTTGTAAGTATGCTAGGAGAGGACCAAGAATATATTTTCATAAGAATGTCCAATATTAACCCTAGTTGTACCCATTTAAAAAATATAATAATCTTGAATACAGACTTTTTTACTTTTCTGAATGTAACAAGTATAAGTTCAGAAATAACTTACCTCAGTACCTATTTGCAAGTATTAATCTTGAGTCGATGTCGGAAAGCGAATGCTGTCAGAAATGTGACGCGTAGCTTGAACGTACAACGCCTCATAACGACTCGATGACAGATGACAAGTGACAGATGGTGTAGGTGACTGACTTGCTTGGGAGAGGGTTCTGCATATTAGTTGAATATTAACATATTTTATTGAACGGGATCTGAGTTAAAGTCTTCGGCAAACAACTGATATAGATATATCTCAAAATCATCATGTAAGAATTATTTTTCAACAATTAAGAAAAATAAAGAACATAATTCCCCTGTCATTTAATTGCATTGATTGCCTGAAGTAGGTCATCAGTCTTTAAAAGTAGGTATTAGGCATTGCCTTACTACAGATAGATACCTATATCTAACCGTAAAATCTCTTATGTTATTTTGTTCTATTGTCTCAAATAAACAGCAAGACAATCGAGCAAATAATTGACTACTCGAAAAAAATTCAAGAGTTATCCAGTGTTCTCAAAATAATCTCAGTTTATCGAAACAATTGTTAGGAAGCTGAAAAAATAACGACATATTCACATATCCTTTAGTGCCTTCGATGCGAGTACTTAAAATGATTATATCTTCATGAAGGTAAAAGTCTAACGTTGTTTCGTACCTCGTCGATAACATACTCCCACATAAATTTACTTTAACACGTTCTTAAATCGACTGCACGGATAGCCACTCACCTAGCTGCGCCGCACCCGTCCCCGCGCCCGCCCCGGCGCCCCCCCGCGCGGCTCCTCCACGTGCCGCGCGCGCTCCGTGCCCCGCCCCGCCTCCCGCGCCTGCTGCGCAGGTGCCACGACGGGATGAAGACGGGTTTGAGATGGTGCAGAAGAAGAAGCGCCGTTCCAGACCTGTCTCGAACCGCTGCGGCAAAGCCCCGCCCGGGCCCAACGTGCTAGTGCGTGCTGCTCAGCCGAACACGCCGATATACATCTCCCGCCTTCACTACGCCGTTAAGGCGGAGAACATCGCGGAGTACGTGCGCCAGAAGTTAAAATACTTGCTGAGGGTGCAGGAGCTGGAGTCGCGCCGAAACGTTAACTTCAAGGCGTTTGTGGTGCGAGTACCGAACTGCTTCCTGCATCTCGTCTTGTGTGAAGACTTCTGGCCTCAGGGTGTGGTGTTCCGTCGCTTCCGCGGACAAATACCGCCTGAACGCGCTAATACGTAGTGCAAGGAAGTTTTACTAACATAGTTTTTAAGGTTTATATACTAACACAACTATTGTAATATAATATATATGTTAGTCTGTAAGGTATTTATCTATGGGCCTTAGTTGCCTGAAAATAAATGATTTATTATTATTATTATTATTATTATTATTATTATTATAGCCGAGTGGTATAGGTCACCTCGCTAATTACCACTGTGTGCGACGTGCTGCAGGTTCGATCCCCGCATGGGACAAGCATTTCTGTGATCCACAGATACTAATGTTCCAAGTCTGGGTGTTCTTTGTGCATGTGATATGAATGTTTGTGAAACCCCCGCGACACAATGATTAAATTCCTTAGTGCGGGCGTCGTTTAAAAAAAAAAAAAAGCACTCGCTACTTGTTAATGTGACAGAGTCAGCATGACACTTAACGACGGCTTCAAACTGACGTGTCAGTATTCAGCCATAAGATACGTCATATTTGGGAGCACGGTAAGGTGGAGGCACTCTTGGAGTGGACTTGGAGAGGACTCCAAGTCGAGGTAAACCAAATGGGACTATCTCTGTTTTCTGCAAGCGGAACTAAATGCGCCAGAAGTTTCTGATATTTGTTCTAAGATCAAATTTTTTGGGATCAAATGTCCTCCTAGATCGGGTAAAATTAATGAATGGCCGTTTAATTTTCATGGGCTGACTGACGAAATGGCCATATATAAGACATACTTTTTACCATAAGCACTGCAGAATTTTTGGACACTGAAAAGGGTCAACTGGCTATGTAGCTGAGCTCGAGTCCGAACTTGGCTGCACTAAAGGTTGCCATAACTTTTGGTCTTTAAAAGCATTAAGATATTGGCTTGGCAACCAAATTTACCTAAAATATTTTTGGTGGGATTCCACATTCAAGTAACTCATGCAAGATGTAACAAGATTAGTATCATCCATTCAGACAAAAGTTTACAGTTAAATGCGCTTGAGTTGATTTTCCACCTGGGATTGTGTACACACGTAGATCGTGAGCGTTTAGAGACGTCAAGAGGATTAAGTTAAGTGGAATGGAAGATTCAAAATGCAAGGTATCTCAAAATAAATAATTATTTTATGGTTATACAGAATTAAAAGTTGAAGGTTACGAATTAATTACTAACTTTTAAACTTGTCCAAAAAAGAAGTGATTTGAATATTTAACTTACGTATCTAATTTTCCGTTATTTGAAGTTATGTACACAAGAGAAATATAACAAAACGCCACTGTTATATGTAGGTACGCTGTATCCCAACGTATATTTCGGTTTCTGGGACACTGTTCGAATACAGATGGTACGTCTATTTTAAAATAAGTCTCGGGCAGTTTATTTTTGGGTTGTCCAAAACTGAATGAATAATTTTTGCTTTTGAACAACAATATGTTTTATTCTTACGCCATAATGAAAATGTCATTCTTATGTGATGACGTGAATGACTCCTGTTCAAGTTGAAGCTCTTTAAAATTAAACCATTTTGGTGTAAGAGTACTGATATGAGTTAGGGTTTAAGACCGGCCAAGTCTTGTTAAGCACTTTATCTTTTTGTATTAGACATTTATTGAACGATAAAAATGCTTGTGTATACATTATGTATGTCACTCCGTTTTGTTCTATCAGTTATTCAGTTCATAAGCAACGTTCTGATTCCACATGTTGGCCAATTTGTCCAAGAACTACTTATTTCTATATAATAATAATAAACCCCTCGGGGCAAGTCGTTACCTCGTCATGAGAATAACGCAACACCTGAGGGCATATTAACTTGCTTTTTGCAACCTTAAGATATAAATAAAAAATGTATCTGAAGGTCTATGTAGGAGCATACATCCGCAGGGCAGCTAGTGGCGAGCTGTTTGTGAGTAGCGACACAACGGACCTGAGTGCTCCAGGGAGTCACTCTTTAGGGAGGGCTCCCAGCTCTTTCTTGCCTTAACCGGCTGGCTAGAGAGGGGTCGCTAGAGCTATAGCTCTAGCGACCCCTCTCTAGCCAGCCAGACACTTCCACCCCCGAGCATATATGCTCGGGGGTGGAAGTGTCTAATGGCGTAATAACGAGGAAACCCGCTCCGGGTCCGCTACTGTGACCCGCGATGGCGAAATCGGGGCCGCACCGCTCGACACCCCTAGCCGCTCGCACTGGTGTTGCCCCCTGCTGCCTGCAGTGGCGGTTGTTTGGGGGGCCCATCTAGTGAGTGGCGAGTCACCACCTGCCTATTTATTCATATTTTCATGTGTAGAAAGGCAGGTGACATAGTTTCCGATTTCATTATGGTAACCAATCCACGTAACACATACACATCAATAGCCCAATTTAGTTTATAATACCTTATTTCACAATAGTTCTGTAGCTACCTTGGGCCGTTCATGTCTGCTCTTACATAGGGCAGGGGTGAATGGCCCCTGGTAGGTGCCCCATCCCATATTAGAGTAAAGTTCTCAACAAGGCCACTGCGTGTTGGACCTGTGTCCCCGCGTAAGCCTTTCAAAGGACCGGGTCTCTTCTTCTGAAGTTATCCCGTGATAAAAGAGAGATACAAATAATAATAATAATAAAGAGCAGGGGTGAATGGCCCCTGGTAGGTGCCCCATCCCATTTTAGAGTAAAGTTCTCAACAAGGCCTCTGCTTGTTGGACCTGTGTCCCCACGTAAGCCTTTCAAAGGACCGGGTACATTACTGAGGATAGCCCGTGATTTAAAAAGAGATACAAATAATAATAATAAGTTTATTAACATAAATAAATTTAATTACAGAAAAAGTCAAACGGCACCTGTACTAATGAAAAATATCATTGTATCACAGGTGCCTATAATGATGTCAAAGAGCTCTGATACTCCTCAAAATATAACGTTTCTATTTCTAAGACGTAAGCAAGGCTATTGTGACAATAACCGACCCTATTCCCGATAAGGAGCTTCACCCCACGAAACAAATACTTGTATTAGTTATGTCAATATCAGCTGTCAATATTTCATTCACTCATTGTTTCCTCTCCCTGTTTCACGTTTCTGTTTTCATTCGCTCGAGCACCACGGTATTTGTGAATGGCCAGTACGGGTTCGAAATTCGAATTGAATCTTCAAAGCCTATTGGCTGTAAAAGGCATGAAGTCTGCCCCTGATCCATTATTCAATTAATCACCATGCACTTTGTAGATAGGATTTGAAATTCGAGCGTGCGTCAGTGAGCTTTTATTGGAAAGATGCCTTTTGTCTGTGTTCGTTGAACAGATTGGCTTAGCGCTTTCAAAAAAAAAAGAACGGAATTTCTATACCGTGTGTGCTTTTGGAATTTATTTGTTCGTTTTTAGATGCCATTTGTAAAGTAAAATAATCTAGATAATTTTATTAAATATATTTTGTTCACGAAATAAATTAAAGTGACAATAAATTTTGAATCTAATTTGTAAATTTGAAATTTATAATGTTCAGAATAATCCTCTTTTCTCTTTTAAATATCGGGATTGTTCGCGTCGACGGATGTGGTATTAAATATTGTTCGTAATATTTCAAAATGGTAGTCATTGGCTGTCATCCAAGCGCCCAGATAAAGCGACCCATTCATTGTATGACCGATGAATTTAAGTATTTAGTCTGAATTTTGTTTTTGTTGTAATATTCAGTACAGTTAGCCTGAATTTCGTGGTGGCCTAGCAGTTCGTGAACAAAGTTGCAGGTTAGAAAATCGCCAACCCGCAGTAGGCCAGCGTGGTCATCAATGCTTGTTCCTTCTCTGTATGAGAAAAAGTCCTGTGCCCAACAGTGAAACATTTATAAGCCGATATTATTTAGTTCAGTTATGTTGAAAATCAGAGTAATAGGGGAGAAACATAATATGTCACGCTTAGTATAAAATTTATGTTTATTCAATAGTTTTGGATATCCATGAGATAACTTGAAAAAGATTAATGGTAAATATTGAAAAAGTTTCTTAAATCAAAAACATTTTAATATTAACTTATGAACTAAACAAAACTAAACATAAAAATAATAATGAAACACAAGCATTAAAGTAGAGATTAGTTTTGGTTCATGCTTGGAGCCATGACTAACATACCTTTAATTGAGAAAAAGAAATTTCAAATAATATCCCAACACAAAACAAGAGCCAACACAAAAAAAAATGTCGCAGCTCTGCGCCCACCTCAGACAAAAGTCGTCTTAAACGGTCGAACACTTACAACCCAGCGGATACTAAACAATCGCTTATAATTCAATTGGAAATGTCAAGACGTTGCCAGATATCCGAGTGACGTAGCAGTCTACGTATTTCGGCCGTTGCCAATTCTCTAGATCATCGTGCATTTAAATAGTCGGGCGTTCTCCCGCAGACGTAACCGGGAATTCCTTTGACGTAGCCTTCGAGTTTTACATTTTTTCTTGATGTGCATTTTATACGTTTTGATCTTTAATCTGCAATTTTGGGTACACGTGGCTTCGAGCTGTGCCAAGAAAATGTAATGCTTCTGGTCTCTAATAAAAATGCTGTGGTATTGACATGGATAGCTTGCGGCCGAAAATAGAAATAGATGGAAAGTTAACTGTTGATCTTATTTAAGATGTTTTTATAAATCTCTCGTAATGTTAAATCGATGGGGATTTGCTTTCTCATTAGATTAGACAAGCGACTTTTTATTTATATGACATTTGAACGGTTCCACAATGATGGTGAGAAAATAAAGTGAAATAAAAATCTTTTGTTCAAGATAACTCAAATGCAAGAGGCATTAGACCACAATTTTTTATCGCTAACAATATAAAAAATCTTAATTTCCAAACGCCAAGATTTATTACTGTGAATAAAACACAATGTTAGATGCACATTCCATTAGTTCGCAATCTCTCAATGATTACGGCACTATAAACTCCCACAACTGTACCGCACTACTTTTAAACGATTCTCCTTTATGCAAATACTTATTTACATACTTTTTTTCATGTTCTGGCATCGGCCCAAACTTTCTGACAAGTTCCGATCATATAATAACGCGTACGTTTGACGATGTCATGCCATTTTCTTCTATTTTCAGGGTAGTTCTTTTTTCAATGAAAATTTCTTGTTTGAATCGTCATTGCTGGATGATGTTGATTTTTACGTGATGTAACCTGTCCGCAATGTGGCTTTTTAATGACTTTTTTAATTAGGTAAAAACGACTTGCGTGGCCTGAATAGTAAACCGTTTAAGAGACATTATGACCAATCATCTTCTATACAGTATGTAACAAAAACCCTGTCCGATCCAATAAAGGCGTATCCGTGGTACAACATACGTATAAAAAAAAAATGTTATAAAATTGTAACTCGTTAAATCCAAAAGTTATTGATTTTTTATTTTTATAATCATTGCGAGATTTAACACTGAATATGGGAAATTTTCGTAAGCTGACAACACTCCACCCAATGGCAAAATGCGTTTTATTTTTATTACAAAAGCCGACAAAAGGCACCGCCGAGTTGTAGGCACTCTTTCAACTAGCCGCCGACTCTTTGATGATACCGCCGCCGCGCCGGCCCGCCGCCGCCGCCGCCCGGTTACCTACCGACTATTTATTAGTCTTTCGTGGAGATAGCTTTCGATCGGACGTCCGTACGTAACGCGTGCCGCTATTGTATCGCAAACAATATCGTATTCCAATCACGAATATTTTAATATTGTGATATAAGATCATAATAAGAAATTATGAAGTGTGACAGTTCCGTCGGAGTGAGCCTTTCAACGCCTGTATAACCGCGCGTTCACCACATGCAGTGTTCTTGGGTACGAGTCATGCCATGGATGCTGGAAGACCACGAGAGAAGAAGACAACGAGGAAATCGAGGAACAAGTGTCGTATTAAAAAAGAAGGTGTGTAATTCGGAAATCGAAGTCTTAAATCGGACACAAGTGCGCTGTTAAAAGTACGTGCAAAAAGTGACGAATGTGCATTAGTGTTGTGGTGGACATGTGGAACACGATCGCCGAAATGTGCAGCAACAATAAGTGAATGTTTTGATGAATAATGATATCTGCAGTCAGTTGGTAGGTAAATTGCCAAAAGCAAATCGCTTTTATAAAAAAGCCCTTTTCAGGGCTACAATTAATTCAATTATTTGTTTCTTTATATGATCCGGATTTTATAATTGACTCTCTTTAGAGTCAATTATAAAATCCGGATCACTACGCCTAATATACACAAACCAATATCAGCTGATACCTACGCCGTACGCGTAGGTAAAGGTATAACGTAGCCTAGGTTTATTTCGTTATAGGTAAGTTTGTTTGGCGGCATGCGACAAAGCAAGTTCATGCACCGTCTCGCACAGGCGGCTTCTTTGACCTAAAACTGTAGGTAGTAGGTACGTGAACTTTGAGGAGCGGTCAGTGTTGCTGTTGCCTTGGATCAGTTTTTATTTTTATTTAATTATTTTCACTGGGGAAAAATAATAATCTCCAATCCATTTAATGGCTACGTATATGTGTTCGCAGTACGATACCGAATAATACTCTCAGGGATCGGACAGGGTTTTTGTTACACACTGTAGAATGGTCATGACGTTAAATCATTATAAATTCTTAATACGTTTTATTTAGGTTTAATCACATTGATAGAAAGAAAGTAGTTGTTTTATTAAGATAATGTAGTATCTATTATGTATCAAACTAAATGGTCTTGCAACAGTAAATATACTTACTTAATCTCTTTTCCTTACTCCTCCAAAGTCTTCCACAAAAACCGGAAAATCTTAATTCTAAAATCCCCTGAGATTGCTTAAGTTTTATCGACGGTCTGTGATATATCGACCAGTTTCTTAATTAAACATTTGCGTTTTACATTAGCCTTCAAACTCGAAAACCGCGTCCTTCTAGATCTGTATATAAAACCATACTGTGGTTTTGTGGTGAGGCTTACGATAATTTCCGAAAAACATCTTAAACAGTTTATTTTTATTTCCCAATAGGTAGTTGAAACCTTTAAAGAAATTTACCGCATATTATCTGTGTTGTAACCAGTAAATCTATTTCCAACTTTGTCGATATAACTGCCTCTTGATCTCAAAAGAACTTTTAGAAACTCCAATAGTCCCGACCTCTGAAAAACTTTGAAAGTTGCAAATTACTCTTGAGGGATAAATTTTATGTTTCGTCGTTTCATTTATTGGGTTCTCTAATTGGTGTTTCAAGTAGGTTTTTAATACATACCCCTTGCTGTTTTTCAATCTTACCTATTTCTTCTTGATTAAAGTACCTATGCTTGATTATTTTACCGTACCACATTCTGTAGTTTATCTTCCAAATGTTCTCTTTGACCTGAAATATCCAAAAAAATGTTGTAATAAATAGAAAAATGTTAAGTAAAAAAGTTATTTGCCCAAAGTCGATTAACGTTAATTGAATAGGAAATTTTGTAAATGAATTTCTTTCCCAGAAGGCTAGTAAAGGCATTCGCACACTGATAGCTCGTTATTTATATTTTTTTAGCCAACTTAATAACAATTATGCAAAATACATCCATTTTCAATAAGTATTCTTAATTTTTTGTCAAATTTAAATTATTTTTTTAGTTAAATACCTTTTTATATTTTTTGGATCAGTCTTCGACCGCTGAACCTTAATTATCTAAGTTATTTTCTTATGAATATACTACACTGTTTGCCAAGGATTCGAAACCATATATTAATAACCCATCAAGTGTTTTATCAAGCCCTAAAATTAATTTAATAACTTTAACTCAACCAAAATGGCTACGAAAATATTGTTCAAGAGCAATTTCAGTTTAATTACACAGGAACAGTGGCCGAACCTGTTGCCCCTACCGGCAGTTCGTTTGACATTAATTAATTCTTGTTGTAATGTTCAAATATTTGAACTAAGGAAATACCTTAAGGAATCTTGGGTGAAATAGATGAAGACAGAGTAATATATTCCTTGAAAAATCTTTATGTAGGTACTTACGAGTAAATCTATAAGATGTCTTGATTGTGCTATGAAACCGTACCCGTAAATACCAAACGCTTTCGTGCATGGAGATATTGCATGTAATATTAATAAGTGCCATAGGTTAATAAAAATATCTTGTGAATTCTGAGATTTCCTCCTTTCAAAAGAAGTCGTAGGCGGTGGCTTAGTTATAAACTTGACTTCAGTATTCTGCCTTTCTCTCTTTAAGTTAGACTGTTATTTCATTACTGAGTACACGCTTATTCGTTTATCTTCGTTAGGAAGTATCTTGTGCCTAATAATATTTCGCTTGTATACTGTGAAGCGGAAAACAGATTTCATTATGCCATCGCCAATATTTATCTAAGTTTAAATCTTGGTTTCTGGCAAATCATAATTAAAAGTAAATTTTAGGTTTGGATATTTCATCCACATTTAGTCTATCTAACTGAAGATAATTTTTTTGACAGTAAGCAAAAATGTCGTCTTAAATTAACATAAATTTGCAGTGAAATTATGTTCAAAAAAGTATCTGGAAATTATACGAATTCTGCGAGTACTATGAGCATAATTCAATGGTTTCAATTACCACGAGTTTTCTCATAATTTATTCCTTTGGAATCCGTTTTACCATCTTCAATCCATAGTTTTCTTTTGTTGGTTGTAAACGAGAGTGTTGTCACTTATAGAATCGAACCCAGTATGAATAGTTCCTTAGGTACACCAAAATAAAACGATGTAAACATCACAAACCAGCAAAGGGACATCGGCGTACGTTTCGGGAATTCAATTTGTTAGAGTCTGCGTCATATTAGCGGTTTTGCGTACAAACGGCAATTGAATTAGTATGTGCAGCGTTACAGTGGCCGCTTGGAAAACTTGTGAATATCAGGGGAAATTATGTTAGTTAGTTGCCGTTTTAGCTTTAATTTCATTATATTTAAGTACAATTGAAATAGAACGGAGTTTAGGTTAAATTTGTTGACTGTTTATATTTCGTCGTCATTTGTGGGTTTGCAATTAAATATTTGCTTTATATGTAAAGGATTGTGGTTGAGAGTTGATTAGAACGTCAATAGTGCTTATTGTGGTCTGTGGTAATTTAATTGCAATATAATTGTGTATTAAGTTCCTACTTATTGCGATGCGATCGTCAGTTGTAACGTAAATTTTAGCTAAGCAGAAATCGACTTGCTGAAAAGCCATTTCGTTTTTCTTAACATCTTAACCACCGAGTTGCATGTCTTTAGCAGAAACAATAATAATTATGATAAATGGCAACAAAAAGGTTCATTTTAATCACTATCCTATTTTCCTCAAATATTACACTGTATACTGAACCGTTAAGACCAAGTCTTAACGGTTGATATAAAATGTGATATGCACTTTAAAATTCGTAACAATAACAATTCCTATTATCTTAACTGTTTCCAGAAACTTTGAACTCAGTCCGGAATGTTCAAGTACCGACATCTAGTTTAAAAGATATTCCATCAAGCATCATACAACTCGATCAAACATTCGATGACGAACGACCGTACCGAGTTATGCGTTTGAGTCTCTCTCAATTGCTTTTGAAATATTTCCAACTACTGTCATGGGACCCTGTGCTATGTTCGCTTTGAATTTGAACATCTATTATTTTCTTGTTTGTTCAACGTTGTTATTTAAACTTTTTTTTTTGTTTATCTCTGGTAACAGGAATAAAAGAGAGCGTTCCGATGGTTTAAGAAGGACTGGGTAAGGCCATTAAAATTTCGGAATAAAGAGGCCATTTGAAAATACCTTAGAATTAATTTTGCGCCAACAGAATTTTGATAAGGCCGAATAGATATACCTACATAGTCATCATCAACAGACAAGTGCCAAAGATACACTAGAACCACAACTTTTGAATTTGGTGGCTCAATGTTTCCCGCGGCCATCTGATTACACCAATTTCTCCTTCGTATCCTCTCATACTAGTATACTGTAATTGTTTGCGTTCAAATATTGAAAAAAAAAACGTCCACGTTGAACTTGCGACTGCTTACAAATTGAGGTGCTACTGCACTGGTCTTCTATACCAGTGTTATGTTGTTAATATTAGTTGCTAAAACTAGGTCTCAAACAAGTACATTTATTGTAATGCTCCCATTAATATACATTGTAATACAAAAACTTATTAACGAATGCTATCGTGTCAAACTACACAGAAACATTTATCAAACTTTATGTAACATGGAGTCGTTATTCAAAGTTTTACGTTTGCACCTTTATTTGCGAAAGCCGCATTTGAAATTAGTTTCTACAACAGTTTTATAATCTGTTGTCACGGAACCACTTCAGTGGTGGCAAGTGTATCGCTTTTCTAGCACTGTGGGCATAGATTATGGAAAGTACAGATAGGATCAACCTAATTATTATTTTATTTATTATTTATGCACCCGATTTGATTAGTAACTTTTTGACTGTGTATTGGTAATTGTAATGTTAAAGAACCTGCTGCTTTAACGATGACAGTCGTTAAAATAATTCATTTTACTTCGGATAACTTATGAAACTAAATTTTCCAACCAAGAGACAGACGTACCCTATAGGCATAATATATATTTAAACAGCGTTCTTCTAATAATCATTAATGTAAGTTTCAAGCTTAATTATTAAGTAATAGAGTTCCATTTTCAATTGAACAGTATCAACTCCCTTTTCATTCGTTATCTTTGAAATTTAGAATATTCTTATTTATTTGTCTCCGAGCTACGTTTAGTTTCATTTTTAACGAGCCCAAAAATACACAAACAGTACACCAGTCTCGGATTACTATGATTTCTTGTGCGAACGTGATATTGCTTTGTCTCCACGCTAATGATTATATATTTTGCGACGTTGAATATTATCCAAATAGCTTCTTTATTTCGGGTGCGTTTTCTTATGTTTGTTAAATAATAGTTTGTATTCTGTTGTCTTTTTGAGTCGAATATTGTGTTGGTGTTGTCAAATTTGGTGCAAATTCTTGATTTGAATTATCTTTTTACGACATCATAAAATTTAACTTGGTCTGTATAATGGACACGTTATTGGTATAAACGTATAACGAAAATGTGTCTTATCATCTTTGAAATAGAAATGCTTATTTGTTGAACGTTGTTCCTTTTGCTTTAGTAAGACTGTAAAATTGCAAGGAATCATTTATTTATCTTACTTTGAGACACAAGCGATCTTTCCGTTGCTATAACAACTGACTGCTTTAACATCTCCTGAACAATTTCAACTCGACCTCATGTTGCCATAAAAGCTGCAAGACCAACATAGAGGTTAGTTGCAGGGATGTGTAGCCGAAACTATCGAATATCCGAATAATTCTGTCAACCCTGCCGTGTATTTTGTATTTGTATAGAGGCACAGTATCGAAAAAGTGCTCATGTTTTTGCCAGTTCAGCTCACACAAAAAATAATGACTCTTCACGTTATTATTGTCACTTTATTTTAGGTATACATAATTCCTAAGAAATATGACACTGATATAGCCTATCGGGTAATCTGTTTTTTTTATATCTATCCATATCTGAAACTTATTATAGCATTTCTTCAAATATCCGAATCTATATCCACGTCAGCTGGTATCACATTGTTTGTGTCCGCTTCTTAATTCAAAATTTAATTCTATCACATCCCTAGTCGACCTCAACGCAACATCACGTCTGCGTTATTTTCCCCAGAATGACGGCTTGCCACAAACTTTATGAACGATATCCGATTATTTTTCAACTCCTTTACAATTCACTGGAACTTTTAGTTCGACGTTCGATGCAATGCCTTACAGTGAACATTAGATTGCTCTATCTCACGTTCGTGTTTGGTGAACGTGAAAACTTTGATTACTATTTTAATTTTGCAGCAAGAAACTAGCAACGAATGTTTTTGAAATTGGCTTGAGGTACTGTTTTGTTAGTTTGTGCTAATTTGTAGGTAAAGAAAAAAAAACAGGTCTGTATACGTCAAACTTCCAAAGCAAATCATATAATATGAATATTTGTAACCTATTTTTGGAATACGTAAGCAGCATTACAACAAAAAAAAAACACATTTACTTAAGGAAAATATTTTTTTCACAAATTGATGCTTTGTACAGTTTTATGTTGTCTTTAATAAATAGTTTTATAGTAATAGTAAACTTTTTACCAATATCGCTTTTTTTTGTTTCAGGTATGCATTTAATTTAATTGGACATCATATATCAAGACAGAAAGTAATTATATTATAAGGACACCGTTGAGTTTTTTATTGGTTAAACATAAACCCAAGCAGCAAATAATTGATTCACTAAGCATTTAAATTACCACAGCAAATATTACAAAGCATTCAATTAAAAAAATAAAAAACAAAACTCAACACTTCAACCCATTTCCTACAAATCACCGCGATATTAATTTCGTTAAATCGCAACTCTGTCGTAAACTGAAAGGAAAGATGTCTGCAAGCGCCGTTTAATTACCGTGAAAATCGCTGAAAACGAGTGAAAACGTAGCCTGTACACCAGCGTCATTATGAACGCACTTTATTTGAGTTTGTGAGGCCGGTTATTACTGAAACTCTGTATTTCACCGTAGTTCATTTTGTTGGATGGCTCAAGTGTAAAATTTGAGCGTTTGATTATAATATGTTGGGTTTTTATGTACCTACCTACTCATTCCCCAAAAACACATTTAGGAGTGCCAGTAACGAAAAAAGCACAATGTTGCTGATGGTTCACGTATGGGATCCTTCTATCTATTTCACTACTGCAATGTCGTGTTTCATGCAAAAATGAAATCAAGTATGATTTTAGCCATAATTTAACCCTGATGGAGTGAACTAGGTGAGGACTAACAACATAATATGAATTAAACGGTTTTCAGAACACAGAATTATAAACTATTAGCTTCTGCCCGCAACTTCGTCTGCATGGACTTCAGAATTGGGTCCAAAAAGAAATAAAAAATGTGGAAGTAATGAAAAATGGAATAAAATAAAATTTCACCCGTGTTATAGCTTGCGTTGTAATAGAGAAAAATACCAAATTTCAAAGCTGTCTGTCCACGACTTAGGTCGTAAACAATTTTCAATTTTCCCTCGAGAACTTCTTAAGAATTTGGGATAAAAGGCGGCCTATGTTCTTTTCCATGTCAAAGGCTACATGCATGCCAAATTACAATCAAATCCGTTCCGCCGTTTTTGCGTGATTGAGTAACAAACATCCAAACATCCACACTTTCACATTTATAATATAAGTAGGAAGTAGGATTAATATTTTTCATTTAGAGTAGGTAAGCATTCCTACAAGATTTAAAATCAAAATAAAGTCGCACCGCTAAAATCTTATGACTTGCACGAAATAATTACTGAGTGTAATGTTACAAATAAAATAAATGCAGTGCCTACGTGTTACGTATGTACATTTTAAGGTAATGAAGTTATATGATAGCAGGCACATTATGACCGCATATCGTATGTGTACCTACACTCAATTGTTTTATTTATTGTAGAAATGATTATAGTACTTTTTTGTAAGTAATGTGGGTAAAAGTTTTGGGTCTGTTTTGTTTCGTGTATGAGCTTTGTGCGTGGCTTCGGTACTAAATTCTAATAAGAAAAAGATTCTAATACCTTTTATCTGTAACTATGTGACCATACTTTTTCTGAGGCTTTCTTTTTTGTTTTATTACTACAACATTTCACTTATTAGGCCATTCAACAGTTGTAAGTATGGGATCGAAAAAGAGATGGATGGATGGTGTTTTTTTTTTATATAAACGACACCCGCTCTAAGGAATTTAAGCCTTGTGTCGCGGGGGTTTCGCAAACATTCAAATCACATGTACAAATAGCACCCTTGTGTGAGATGATATGAGGAAGATAGGAGTGGACGACAAGTAAAAGAGATGAATGATCTGTGTGCGGTTACAATCTATTCATTTCATGCGTGCTAAGCTAAATGCTTGTCTTACGAGTGGGTTCACGTCGGTAGTAAAATGGGTGGGATTTGAACCCGCGACCATATGATCGCAAGTCCGATGCCCTAGCCTAGTCAGAACTTTGAGAGTAATTACAAAACCGGTATACGGCAGTAAGGAAGCAGAACTTTAAATATAGCACAAACGGTACGTCAGTGTAAACATGCAGGATATTTTCTCGACTAACATTATTGACTTAACAGCAAATAAAATAAACAGCCCGCGGCTTAGACTGATCCACATGAAAAATAGCGCGCTGTGGAAACTCCCGTTGAAAAATTTTCATTTTTATGAAAATTCTCTAACCAAGAAAATATATACAACCCTCCGCCCGCTTGGGGGAATTTTAATTATGTTTACATTCTTTTGGTGTAAAAACAACGCACTTGGCTATTTTTCACGGCAGCGGACGGGTTGCAACTTGCCTCTGTTTAATTTAATGGACTTGCTACATTTTTCAAGTGCAGTGAGTTTAAGTGTTTTTCGTTTTTTTTTTTTAATTTTTATGGCAGCCTGTGAACTTGTTGGCCTTTTTTGTTTTAATTGCTTTTTTATGACCAACAATTATTTTTAGTGAGCTCCTTTAGTTTGAGCTCTGGAAATGAGTCAAGTTAGCCTGTAAATTTAGGTGATTTGGTTTAAAACGATAAGACCTTCAATTATACCTACGTATGACTTAGGTTGTCGTAAACTTGTTTTCCTACTTACCAATTATATCTTAAATGTTGATGTGATTCCGTGGGTTAATTTCATGCTTTCGGACATTTGGCATGTATTTGCTGTAAAAAGCTAAATCATTTAATAATTCTTCATTGTTGACATTATGAAAAGAATTATATTAATAAAAACAACAAGTTGACAGAAAAACAATTCTAATAGCAGGTATGTACACAGCGGTTTTCAGGGACGCCAGCTCTGAGGTCCCGGGTTCGATCCCCGGACGGGTCAATGTACAAAAACACTTTTCTACATTGTCTCGCGTCTGGGTGTTTGTGCTACTTTCGTTGTCTTTGGCTCCATAAAACTAGTGCTTTAGCTACTTACGTTGCATTCAAAATAATGGTCTTTATATTTTTCTCTAATCAAGTTATCAGTGTTTATAGATTTTGTAACTTGAAATCGTGGCCTACATTCTAAAGTTTTGATATAAAAGCCTACACCTACTTATTATAATCACTTACAAAATCCAAAGAGAAATATTATTATGACCCGATTAGTTTAATGGCGCTCGGCTTAAGTTCGCCGTTTCCTGCCAGTATAACTTACTTGTGTGCCCTATATTTTTGTTACTAGGTCGTATATATGTGTGTCTAATGATGTGAAAAGGTCAAAAAAATGTCCTTAACTAAATGATTTCCGTCTTGAGGGAAGGAAATATAAGTGAACATTTTTTTTTTAAACGTCGTTATATAGTGTATATAATGTATACACATAGCGAAATTGTAAAACAATAATTTAACAGGATCTCACCAAATATTTATGCTCGTGACTGTTCAAGGTATAAATCATTTATTCACCATCCACAAAACTAAAATGTGGACAAAACTTTCCTATAAAAATCATGTAAGTACCTTCTTCAGATCTCAGAGTACTTACCTTCTGAAGGTAAGTAGTTAACTTAATATGGAGACATACTTATAAGATTCAATCGCTTATCTCCTGGCGTGTTGCCAACCACGAGAACAGAGATGGCGGAGTTACTTAGAACTGCAATCTTAATGACTTTCCTAGTTAAGTTTATTATTTTAAGATTAAGACACATTTAGCCTTCAGGACTATTTTAAGACACTAGAATTCTTTTGGAAAGTGATTTTCTCTAGAAGGTTTGCAACGCTGTATACTTTCTTTTCTTTCTTTTTAAAAACGACTCCCGCACTAAGGGATTTAATCCTTGTGTCGCGGGGGTTTCACAAACATTCAAATCACATGCACAAAGAACACCCTGACTTAGATCAAGCATTTGTGGATCACACATATGCTTGTCCCATGCGGGGATCGAACCAGCAGGACGTCGCGCACAGTGGTAATTAGCGTGGTGACCTATACCACTCGGCTATCCGTGCAGTCATTACTCATACTCATTGATTATTAAATTTAAAAAAAATAATGGCCGTATACTGAATCCTCACTCAGTTTGAGGCCACCGTCAAGTCGCATGCTGTCTCTGTCACTTAAATGTGAAAAGTAGCGACAGATAGAGATTTAAGAACGTATTAAAGTTAATAAGCGCAGTATTTGGGGGTTAGACCTCAAAAAGTAGAATATTATGTCGATTTATTTGATATTTCTGTACTAACACAGAATAATAACTATTATTATGCAGGAACTATATACAGGATTATTTTTTATGTAGTGCGTATATTGAACGAGGTAATCAGGTGCATAAAACTGAATCACTTTCCCCAAGGTACATGGGTCGAAATCTTAAAATTGAAAATGAATTTTTCATACAAAGTGACAAGTCACGTGACTTATGTTTGTATGAAGATATGATTTCAATTTTAAGATTTCGACCTGTTTCATGGAAAAAGTTGTTCAGAAATATTCAAAAAATAATCCTGTATATATAAATAAATTTTATGGAACAGACAGCAAATTGACAAGCCGGGTCTTTTACGTAGCAACTTCTTTTGTCATTATGAACAGTTTAGCCATGACAGTTATTCATTTATTATTGAGTGCCATTTAAAATATAAGCTGATCCTAGTTATAACGGTGTAATTCAAGATAGTGGTGCTGATTCCTCTGTACGCAAACTAAACTTAATTTAATCCATTGCTATCTTTTACTAACTTAAAGCATGAGAAAACAACTAACTTAGAATTGTCAAACTAGTTTGCGCCTTGAACATCACAGTATTTTTTTAGAGCACACGTTTTTACTTGTCCCCACGTTTGTATGAGAATTTTAGTCGGAACTAAATTTGACATTTCTGTTTTTCGTCTGTCCTTTTCTAAATATGTACGAGTGAAAAAAAAATTGACGGACTTAAATAAGTTTAGTATGTGTTTAACAGAATCAGGATCATTGAATTCTTTTACTATGTTAGCAGTCTTACCGATGGGGTTACAGCACACTCGAGCCTTGTGAGTGCGGCTTCTCTCCCCAAACCATGACTCACTTGCTGAGCTGCCCAGCGTGTCCTGCCGCCTGTACACGCGAGGACCTGTATAACGCCACTGAAAATGCTGTCCGCGTGGCTGAGTACTGGTCCGTAAAAGTTTGACTTTGTTATTGATCGACACGCTAAGAAGAAGTCTAAAATATCCATTATTTCAACATTATTGTTGAAACATTGTTTACATCATAAAATCAGTTAACGGCGTACCACTAATGTGTTATAGTTTATAGTGCGTTAAACCACTGAGAACAATATTAAATATAATCCTGTTGCATTGTTGCTTCAGTTTAAAAAGAGCTGTGGATTATCTTTTTTCCAAGATGTTGAACTACTTTTCTCATACACAAGTTCTTAAGCTCTTGGGTCCGATACTGAGATTTTTTTCCGTACTTTTAAAAGAGAAGAAACAACCGATGGATAAATCTTAATGCTTTTAAATTTTAAGCCTTGTTTCAATAAAAAAAATACATGTAAATTATTTTCCATTTCAATCGTAGGTATTTGATTAGGTATCTTAGAATACATAAACTTTCAAAATAAATAACATTTATTCGACATGATCTAAGCCAAACTTGGTTACAACATACCTAAGTTTAAATATATAGGCTAGAATCACGCGATATTTTCTATTCCGAATTCTCACTTGATTTATTATTAAACATTTTGAATATGTATTTGACTTTGACATAATTATTAAAATTGTTTTAGAAGTGTAGCGGTTCAATAATTTGTCAATTGTATTTTTATGTCATAATCAAATCAGAACTTCTTATTTGTTGTTAAACTGTTCTCGATATTTAGTAGAATGCCTACTTTACTTTAATGGGGTAAAAAATAGCAAAATATTAAAAAAATAAATGAGGTTATCATAAAAGCCGTTTTCCAGAGTACCGCCTAAAGTCCGTCTTTGATTTAATTAAACAATTAATAATAATTTATTCACGTAGATATGCTCCCTTACAAATTGAAATCAACGCATATTAATTACTATTCTTAAACACACGGAGACATTTAATTCGGATAACATAACGGCCTATTTACTAAGGCGACCATTATAAAAGCTACCTTCAAAATTTAAGTTCAAATAAAAACATTTTGATCCCAATGAGCATTATACAGAAGCATTGACTTGAAGACTTGAAAACTAAGGACCTCGTTCGAACAGTTTATATATTTACGCCATCCATCAAGGGAGCCAGATAGAGGCCCTACCATTTGTTACGAGTGATAAAGCGAGTGTGGTTCTAGAGAATTTTGTTAATGAGCTCTTAAAAGTTTGACTTGTAGAATCTTCGTTAGTTTCAAACTGTTTCTTGTTGAGTAATATTTGATGAGTTAGGTTATGTAAAGGTTAAATTATTATTCAGTGTAACTTGCTCTCGCCTGCGACTTAATCTGCTTAATATAAGAATATCGAAATCCTGTAGAACGGTATACGTGATAGTAGGTTTAAAATACCTCGTGTCACCAAACATGGTTGCAAACTTTATTTTTATAATATCAGTAAAAAAAAGTTTTAATAAGAAATTTTAATTTGTATCAACCACTTTCCCTTGCGTTTTTTTTAAAAGCTTACTAGCAATGTCGGTCACATATTACTAGTATTCGGTGTACTTGTTTCAACTTTTGGGATCACATAGGTAAAAAAACTAGATCCCTTAAAGAAAATAGTTTCCTAACAGAGACAACAAAACCACATAACTGATAATCATAAGTCTAGATATTACCATAACTGGTAATATCTAGACTATATTGCTAAAGCTCACTTCAACTAACAGCACGTACAGAAATGACATCTTTTAGAAGTAGTGAAATAACATAACATAGCGAACTAATGGATTCCAAGTGGCTAGTGGCTAGAAATTGTTCGTAGAATCTAAAGGGTTAACTTACGTGTTTGTCTCATCGGCTATTTAGAAACGCTAATGAACGCGGAGGACTCCTAGACTATAACACCTAGGATAGTCTTAATAAAACTATAAACTGTATCATCTATCACTATTTGCCGGATTTGTGGGAAGCGGCTTAAGACCGAAGGCCCAAGGCCAAATTGGGAGAGAGCTTGTCCAGCATTGGGACACGTAAAAGTTTATAAAATAAAATACTTTAGCAAAACAGCCTCATGGTAGGGGCCATAGGAGCCATATAAATAAAAGAGCCCCAAAATCCTCGGGAAGCCTCTCTTCGCCTTCGCACCTATTCAGCCTAAACAATACGTCTAGATCGGGGAATAAAACCTCCTTTTGTTCGCTTTGCCTATCTTCAGGCTTTGTTTTGTTGGCTAGGCCTCGAAATGGAGGGTTTTGATTTGCACTGATCGTGAGGTGACTGTAGAGTTTTTTATTCATCAGCCATAGACTTTCTTCGCTTTGCGAAAGAAAAAAACTCATTTTGAAGTATCCCAAAAAGTATTTCTGATTCATGAGCACCAGTGGCTATATACACTGTCCAACACAAAAATAAATGGTTTCTAATTGTTTTTTGGGTCACGGAAACCTGAACTTTGAACGATGCCAACGTTTGAAAATGGCTTGAATCATGTGAACTAATCGCAGAATTAAAATCTAACAAAAGTAGTCAATCGATGCATATCAATTTTTTTGCAGTGGAACCATATAGGTACTGTGTCTTGAATTTAATTATATAAAACTGAGACCTTTACAAAGTCTTTTACAGTCCAGAGGGCTTAGGCTTATTTTAGCTATGAACGATTTTAGTAAGAGCTTCTATAAACCATATTCCCTAGTCAATAAATTAACTCCACAAACCTTAAGAGGTTTGGTAAAGACAGTTGATGAACTTACGACTTTCTGAAAACGAACTAAGTATTTGAAAGAAATATCGAATTTTGGTAGGTCGTTTGTGAAGATCAGATTTTTGTTGAAAATGTATTTTATTTGAGTTTTTATGTTTTGTCTGGATATTACTATGGTCTTACTTATTGATGCCTAAACAGTTGTTTTTTAATAGTTTTTTTATTAATGTTTCAATGTCATACTATAGGTACATATTTTTTTCATTCTCATGTCGGGTTGCCATAGTACAGGCCTAGTTTGGGATTATCTGATCCCAAACTAGGCCTGTACTATGACAACCAACCTGTGTGTGAGATGTCCCAAGATATCATTATTTTTATTAATATTATACGTCTGGACACCTACTGGTGTAATGAGCTTCTCATTTGATGTCATAATGGCTCTAAATACGACACCATTACATTCATTGGAATATTTTTTGATTCTATTCTTTGTTCTTGTCGGTTTTGTTTACACTTTCGAATTTAAAAATGCTTTGACACTTCTTTCCCTTATGATTCAACACGATTGCTGTAGACATTAAAACTATAAATAATGGAAGATCCGATATCTTATTACCGCCGCAACAACGCGTTTCCTTCGAATGACTTTATAATTTCCGTTGAATAATAAGCAAAAGCTGCTTACCTTCACAGGAACAAAAAATCTGTTGTTTACTTCGAACGTACCTTGTATTTCATAGTTAGTAATGTTTTACATCATCAAGATAATTATTACTTGATTGTTTTTAGTTAAAAAAGAATACTTACTGAGAAAAGCGATGTTTTTTGTTAAGTCTTGGCTATACGATATTCATGCAATCAATTGTAGCGAATAACTTTTTAATAGTTTACAGCTATTTTTTACATTTAATATGAAATTTTGTATGAAACCATTGAGTTCAGTTGGCATCTTTGAAAATATTTTTTACTAGGGTGAAAATCTGTAACCACGCAATGAGCTAGCGTGTAAATCAATTCCCATTCTTCCATGAAAAGAGGTCTATACCCAGAATTAGTCCACTATACTCGTATCTTCTGTTATATTATATTACTTTACTAATATTATAAAGCTGAAGAGTTTGTTTGTTAGTTTTTTTGTTTGTTTGTTTGAACGCGCTAATCTCAGGAACTACTGGTCCGATTTGAAAAATTCTTTCACTGTTAGATAGGCCACTTATTGAAAAAGGTTATAGGCTATTATTTGTCACGATAAGAGACGCCCACGCGGGCGGAGCCGCGAGCAAAAGCTAGTTATATTATATTAGATAAATTACTGTTCAGTCTGACCGGATCCTTCGGGTAGTAAACAGAAGGATCTGGTCAGACTGAAAAATAGTCTGGAAGAAAAATAGACACGAAAAATTCCTGGCCTGCAATGTATTATGTATTATATTGCTTGTTAATTAAGATCAAAGTTACAGTGGTATGTTTTGTTGTGTTCATAATGCCCTCAAAACAACAATGCAATCTGCTTGTCAATAGAAATGAAAATTTTAATTGAATTATTAATTATGCGCTGAAGTTTTGTTAGCTGCAGCTATTGTTAATGCTCTGACAATATGGGTTGTTAGACAATAGTTTTGTTTTGTGAATTAATAATTCAATTCTATGTTTTATGATACTCCATGTTTTACAGCTTTGTTTAATATGAAAACAGGTGGAGGTGTTATATTTTAAGCTTATATAACTCAGTAATGTATCCATCAATAAATGAACTCAGACCGTGGCCAACCGCTGTATATATACCTCTCCGAATTTGCATCCCCATAACACCCGTTCCATTGACTTCCTCATCTCGTCCTATCCACCAGTAAAAGTTGTTAATGTAGTTACTTTCTCTATTGCTCTGACTGGAGGCCCTTATATTAAACCTGATAAAGAAGAAAAAACAGTTGTAATTTTTAAACAGCATTCAAACTCAAATAAGAGAGTAAGCCGTGGGGTTTCGGCATAGAATAGAACCTGCCTGTCTACCCTTAGGTGTAAGAGGCGGCTAAGGAATATAGAAACAAGGAGAATGAGCAGCAGTGCTAGCCTGCTTGCCGAGCGTATTGACTAAGGTAAACATCCGCCATTGGCTGAGTTGATTGATTGATTGAAGAGAGTATCCTTCGGTTTTTGAAACAGTTATCAACACAAATATAAGGTAATCATCTCTCAAACCTCATTATAAGCGCTGTGATTGCCTGATTGGTAGGTAGTCTTCATATTCTTTTCAATTCCCCTCGAAGAAATACTTCAAATTATTAGATATCACGTAATAGTATTATAAATCATATTTTATTACCACAATCCCCTTGTTAACAAGTTAAAATAAACCCAAAAAACGGCAACATTTCTCATGCACGGAATGTTCGTATTACAAAGACGATAATCTTGGATTTGGGAGAGGTAGCTGTGAAGGGTTAACATTACCCAAATTAGATCGCGCCTTTCGAGCACGATGATAACCCTTTTAAGGTTGTAGTACATTGTTTGTACCTGCCTTCATGGTGTCTGTGGAAATAAGCAACCAAATCTATGGCCCAACTTAAATTTGCTTCTCATAGATTTGCATTTGTATTTGTGCTTTTCTTGTCACATGGTGTTAATAAACACAAGGTGGTAATTAAAACTTATGGGGAATTAATAGACCTTTGTCATGTTTGATGGAGTGTTGGAGGACGACAGAAGTCGTGGCTCAGAAACATCCGGAATTGGATAGGCATATCCAGCGTACAAGAAGTTTTCCCGTGGCACAGGTCTGAGACAAGTTTGTGAAGTTGACGGCCGACCTCTGGTAGTGAATTAGAAAAAGAAGTTTTTTTTTCCCCTTATCCAATATTATTCGACCCCATTGCTGGGAAAAGACCTTGTCTTCCAAACTTCTCTGTCTTTGGCGGTTCTGGTCACATGCTCCCCGCAAATCTGACTAGATTATAACACAACCTTCACCGCGCTAACCCTCGACGCGATGTTCGTATGTCCAGTGGGTGACAATCCTTGCCCATTTGACAGACTGCATTTGCGCGAAGTGACCGGCCCACTCCCACTTGAGCTGTCATGTAACAAACCAAAAAAAGGGAAAAATTCAACCCAAACCAACAACCATCTTTTTGTTTCCCATTGGTGTAGTGTGCCTTAGCCGGCTGCAGACTTTTCTGTTTAATTTTGTCGAATCAATGCATTTATTAAGTAGCTAATGACATCCCGTTACCGTCTTCTCGGCCGTCGTGAGTCGTCGTTCAGATATAGGTACTCCTGCAAAATAAAATAACAATTATTCTTAAACATTTGCCCTTTATTACCAGTTATAGGATACCTATCCTCGTCACTTCTCATGTATCCAAATGAAGAAAAGCGAAACCGTAGGACACAGTGTCGTTAACAAAGAAACTGTCAATCCATGTCATCCGTCTCGTTGCCAACGTATTTTTAGAATATTTCAATTAGCTTTTAACGTTCTAGTGTAGGGTTACGACGTATTAGACACATTAGCGTGAAATGAGACTGAATGCTTCACTGTTTGGCTTCAAAAGTTGCTTGACCTGTCAATAGTGACGAAAGTTACGAGCCTGAGTGACGTATTGTAAATGTGAAAGGTAAGCGAATAGATTTTAACAACTTGAAATGCTTATGCATACTATGGCAGTATTAGAAAAATGTATATGAATTATTACATATTGCTTACGTTGCTCTCATCTTTACGAAGTACATACTGTTGGTAAATAAGAACGCAATCATATTTATTATGTTAACACATACCTATATAACAAAGTCGCACCCGCCGTCTGTATGTTTAGATCTTTCGAACAACGCAACGGATTTTAATGCAGTCAGTAATAGATAGAATTATTCAAGAGTAAAATTTTTGTATAAAATTATCACCATTTATTTCTGTGCTACCATACAATATGGTTATCATTACCCTAAATCAGCTCTCTGCATAACCTTGAACTTAGATATTTACTTCCAACCTTCCATCCACTCTTTTACTTGACAATGCACCTGTTCAATCTAAACCTGAATTATTTCGTCAGCTTCCTAAACCCCAATACTCTCAACCCGCAGTCCAGGCCTAACCCGACAAACACGTCTGTCACTACATTTCGTATGAACTCGACGTGTGCAGATGTCCAGCCGTCACTGTCAAACGAACTTGTTGACTGAAATGCAATTGCTTTGGCATCGATTTGAGCAAACTGTTTCAAATGTGTCACTCTGTACTAGTTTGCTTCAACTGTTGATATTTGTTAAATATCTTCTTCTACAAGATACTACAAATATATAGGGATATTTGTTAAACACCTGCAAACTCGCATGAGTATATAACTAACATCATAAGCAATAACATTTTTACGACTTTTAATAAATCTTTAGTTTTTTCTTCAAACTCGAACGTTAAAGCGCTTAATTTGATATTTATATAATATGAAGTAAACAAAAAAAAACTAACGAATTATCAAGAGTCGTAGATTGTTGCTTCATCAATATCATAATTTTAGTTATCTTCTGAGAGGTTGCAGGTGTTTTATAAATAACCCTGTAAATGGAGTATTTAAAAAAATTAAAAGGAATAAATGCGCATTGTATTCTACCAACAGTTAAGGTTAGATAACCTAAAAAAACTTTTACTATTAGCGGTATTAGCGGTGCTTGAACCCAATGAAACTTCGTTATCTCAGAGCAAGACATTTATTTAATACTCGTGACATGACTTACAGTTTCGCATGTAGTCAAACTATAGCGACAAATTATTTGACGTATAACGCCATCTAGTGCTAAATTATATAATAAAATAATTACATAGAATCTGTACAAACTTTGAAAGCGGTAAAATCTGTTTCCAGTAATTTAGAGAAATCTTAGATGGAAAAACAATGTAGCTCTTTAAAAAATAATTCAGAAAGACAAAATTTCTAGTTACAAAACGGAGATACCTACATATCCACTTATACCGAAGCCCTATCTCTCAAACTAATAATTTATTTAAACAAATACCTCCCTACATATTAAGATAACGTTGCTTTTCAGGACCGTAAGTGAGCTCTTTTGAAGGTTTCTAAACTGATTTTGGCTTCATGACGCATAAATTATTCCGTACCAACTTAATTTCAAGGAGTATTTCGAAATCTTCTTGTTTGTAAAGTTCCTAGTATTATTTGCCATGTTTTTACTTTAGAAGTTGCGTAAAATTTTCTCGAAAAAGCGACGTTTTTGGACCTTTTAATTTCGACATTTTTACTTTATTTCGCTGTTTGGCATGTTAGGTAAAAGTTTGTGTTTAAGTACAATATATATAATATACCTACATAATCGTTCCATTTTCTTTTTCTTTTAGTATCATAAACCTACTATAATCTATTTTCACACAAGGTTTTTCGCGACTGCCATTTTTAGTAAGTTGTTTTAATTTTATTTTATCGACTGAAAACGTCAGAAACAAAACATGGTTACGCATGTCTCAATATCCGTAACTAGTGTTGTCAATCCAATTAAAACCACTATAAACAACGTGCTGATTTATTAACACGTGTCCGCAAATTGCCCTCAACATAAAACCCCGTACAGACACCTCCATGATTAACCATCCTCTGAAGAGAATTTCCCATCTCGCACGCCATTGTACACCACGCCCCCGGCCATGCTCACAGTTATAAAGACTAGAACAAGCTGTCAAAGCAGCCACCCCATATATACAGCTTAGACTCAAAAGACTGCCACCCCTTCGACGGCTAATGGCCTTCCAACTTTCATAATAAGAGTTTATGTTACAACCTACCCTCTTTAATGACTTAAAATAACAACAAATTTCGATGTCGAAGCAATTTGGAAGTAATTTAGATGACGATAAAGCAACGCTTAAAACCCTCAAGAAAAAAAATTGAAGTTTAAAGCGTGTCTGTATACCCATCTATGTTTATCTGTTTCAAAGCATATTTAACTGTTTTTCGAGAGTGATTTCTATTTTTGGGTGTTGGAAATTTTGATTAAACTTTTCCAATTTCAGGTTTATGATTAAAATCGTTTTGTTTCTCAAATGTTCTATGTATGTATTTTGTAGTTGCCACACTGCAATAAAAGATTTATTACGTTGGCGTTGTAGCACTGTCAGTCTTATAAATTTGCATGTTAAGATCACACATACAATTCTTTTGAATTTTGTATATACCTATCATAATATATTTTCGCCACGTACCAAAAGTCACGACATTACCTACAGTACACCAATAGCAAAAACACCATAAAAATATATATTCGAGATAAAACTTGGTCGTTTTACGCCATAGCATTATGCTAATACACACTTAAACACATAGGGGTTTTACGATTACAGCCAATTCAAATGACATTGCCGCAGACATCAAGGACAAAGTTTTGTGACCTTTGACGTTCCCTTCACGTATTTTGAACAAAAAAATAATAATCAAAAGATACTTTGCAATTAACTCACAAGTACAGGATTGTCTAAAGGAGTGATCTACGACTTTTTAACGTCTGCCTTATACTTCGTACATCCACAAATAATATCTCAAACGATTCTCACAAAAAAAAGATTGCTGAACTTCGCACTCGGATGAAACTTAAACTATTACTAAAGCGGCCTTTTTGTGTTCGTTCAGTCGTCTAAAATTCCATGGGCGTCGCTTTCCATAGCGTGGGAAACTTCTGTTAAGGACTGGTTGTCTCGCTATAAACTTCTGAACAATGGTGGGCAAAAACCGTGTACGTGCTCCCAAAGTCTCGCTTTGTAATCTTCAAGCAAAATGAATCTATGAAAATAGGTCAGACAGCAAACTTCGTGTTGTTAATTTTTCATTCTGTTCAAAGTTTTATCTGAAGTGCATATTATTTTATTGTTGGCTTCAGTTTGTGCTTGTTTAAGAGTTAGTTAGGAGGTTCAAGTAGTTACTTAATTAGGGTCTCGTTTTTAATTATTTATGTAGCTTTCAGTGTTTCAGCCTTTTTGAGTACTTGCTTCAGCCATCATCAACGTATGTATCAGTGTACAAAATATATTTTTGTGCTGATGGCGCCCAACGTGGGGTTTCAGTAAATAATGGTTTGTACTAGTGCTCCATCATGTAATAAAAGTATCGATGGCGATCTAGTTTCTCGAAAAAAAAACCGGATAAGTGCGAGTCGGACTCGCCCACGAGGGTTTACGGTCGTATCTTTTTTTACGGTAATTTGTAGTCTGTAGACTTAAATATATAGTTTTAATTTCCACTCGATACCTCCACGCGTTTTTGAGCTAAAGGGTCTTCGCGGACAGATAGATGGACAGACAGTCAGCTGGATGGACAGAAAGACGGACAGCAAAATGATCCTATAAGGGTTCCTTTTTTTCCCTTTGAGGTACGGAGCCCTAAACAGTGAAAACTTGCCAAAGTGGTTTCTAAGTTAATAATATCAAAATACAATATATTTTTGAACACCTTAAATGTGTTAAGTGCCACCAGTAATAAAATATTCAAAATATAAAATTGTTACACACAATATAATTCAAATTGCGAAATCATTTCAAGAAAACTACCTACAACATTTTGTTAATCAACTTTTGCGTAAGAAGTGTAAACAAAAAACAATAGTTTCGATCACGTGGCTTATGTACCAAATTTTCCTAGGATTGTTACTCAAGAACTTCCCTAAACTTTTGTGTGAAACCTTAAAAGTTTGACAAAAATTCAAATGTGTGATCGACTTGTATTTTTTTTTCAAATATTACATAAAAGAGGGCTTATGTTCGAAATGCACATTCAGGAAAAAAATGAAATTTGATGTAACTTACAAGTTTTTGATATAATTAATTCATTACTGTGTAATTAAAACGAAACAACAGATTTTTCGAACCGACATAATATCATTTTGTTACTTTTGATGAATTCAAAACACCTTAAATGGGTACAAATTTGCAAAAGAATCTTAAGTCTAAATCGAACTTTTAGTTTCCTACTCATTGGTTCTACTTCAACTTCATATCTAATAAGAAATGTATCAACAAAAAAATTACACAAAATACACCAGGAAAATGCTTTATTTCGTAACAAGTCACCTGAACTAACATGATTTTCTTACGAAAACTTCACAAACAAAACTTTTTAATTAAGTATTAAGTCGAAAGTTTTTGGCTTACAATCTTTTATGGCCTCATAAGTAAAAAATTCTTACGTGACATGTAAATATTTATTGTGAACTTAACAAGCAACAAATCCGAAATGCTGTTAAGGTCAACTTGTACTATTGCTAAAAGTCGTACTTTTCCTTCATGATGTGACAGAGATAAAATAAAATGGTGTTGGTAAATATTTTAATTCTAATTCACTCTAGTAATTTTGAGTATTGAAAAGCTTACCCATGCAATATATTTGATGAGCACTTTCGTGTAGCTTGCAAGGTGTCTCAAAATACTACCTTTATAAGTATGTTCACATACAACCATCAAATTAATAAGACCCTCTTATTCGTCGTAAGTTAAAGCTGCCTTCCAGAACTTTCCTTTGACAAAATATTGTCGTTCAAAGTTACGACCAGAACTTATACGTTTGTTTGAAATTAAAGCTTGTATCGTTAAGCTTTTCCTGGTATATCATATGTTAACATCTTAGAAGGCACTCCGTGTACAAAGTATTTATGAACATTTTGATGTAAGAATACAGGAATTTAAGAATTTGTCTAAAATGTTGGTGTACAATAAAGTCTATTCTATTCTATTCTACAGGGTTTTATAAGCGGCTTTGTACTACCGACGTGAACCTATTCGTAACACAAGCATATATTTAGCTTAACACGAAGGGTTAACTAGAATACCAGTAATGTGCAACCCACATTGCTCGTAAGCTTCTTCATTTTTATTAAAAGAAGGGTTATTAGAATGCTTGGGTAAGTTACGATGAGGTACTAAAAACTCAAAAAGTCTAAAATCTGGAACAGTATTTAATTATAGAGTAGTCTAAACTTACGCCAAAGATACAAAAATAAATTAAAGAATACAAACTGTATCTGGAGACTCTTAAAAAACATCATTTTTATTAAAAGAAGGGTTATTAGAATGCTTGGGTAAGTTACGATGAGGTACTAAAAACTCAAAAAGTCTAAAATCTGGAACAGTATTTAATTATAGAGTAGTCTAAACTTACGCCAAAGATACAAAAATAAATTAAAGAATACAAACTGTATCTGGAGACTCTTAAAAAACATCAAAACATATTATGTCTCAAAATAACCAATTCTAGGTAGGTAGATACAATCTATGAATAGACGTACATATTACCATATCCATCCATTTGCAGACGAACTCTCAACAGGCTTAGTCTAATAAATTATACATTACAGCAATTAAGCCAGACAACTCCCAATGCTAATTCCCCTACCATAAGGTTTCTAGTGTCCTCACGTCAACGAACTACGTCTAATTTAACAGTGCTGCCTTCACTGTGGCTTAACTAAACTTCTGAGACTGAATAAACTTAGTAATTTTCGAACTCTGTTTGTCTTAGGTTTGTGATACCTTGGCCCATTTGGGGAAGTTCAGAAGATTTTAATTACAATGTTGCACGATGGTTGAAGAGGATGTCCTTTTGGTAGAATTGGATGGAATTGTGTATTTTGTAAATTAAGATCTATGGTTAGGTATAGGAGAAGATATACAAGCTTTAATCTAACTTGCAATGTTTGTATGTTTCTCCGGGGGGAATCTTGCAACTCAGTTTTGAAGCAGATCTTCAACCGATTAGTCTGAATAAATATTTTTCACTCTTAATTTATTATTTTATTCAAAAGTTAAGATACTCGTGGAATCTATGATATTTCTGGATGCAAAGTTTTTTTTGTGGTTAACTCTTAGATTACGTAAGCATAAGTATTAATATTCTTTAATGTTCTTCGTAGAACGACATCCAGATGATTAATAACCTACCAACGTGAGTGTAATTTAATTAAGTATCATACATGACACGAGTGAGGACGGGCGCACACCTCACGGTTTTATTTGTAAAAGTATTTATTTTAATTTTGTGAGAAACTATTATGTAGAAAGTTATGATTGAAAAAGGTGAAAAAAAAGGTGTATTGATTGAAAATATACCGAAATAAGCACTTTAATTTTGGAGGTTTCCGGCGACTGGGACCGCTTAAATATTAAATTTTTCTTCCGGCGACTGGGACCACTTGCAATAGAATTAAAAATATATTGTCCAAACTAATAACAGTACAGTCAAATGAAAAATTGTTAGTAGTAATAATCCAAAAATATATATTACTAAAACTAAAATAAATAATTTCAGACAGCGACTACCTGAATGAGCTTAATCATGCATTAGGTACAATAGTGATTCAATAAAAAAAGTTGACAGTACAAAATTCCTGGGTCTTCTGAGTTCTTTCTGAGTATTAAATTGGAAGTCATTCTATTTTTGGATTATTACTACTAACCATTTTTCGTTTCACCTATACTGTTATTGGCTTGGACAATATATTTTTTTTATTCTATTATGAGTGGTCCCATTATCATCATATAATCTTTAATTTACCTTAAGAATTCGCCGGAAGAAAAATGTAATATTGAATGAATCCGGCAACTGGAACCGCGGTCCGAGTTAATTGCGGTCCCAGTCGCCGGAAACCTACCTACTTTTAACAGAAACAAAGATATTCAAATAATAATACACAAGTCATTATGAGCAAGCAATATGATAAGCATTATGATAAGCAAGGTCACAGATGGAAGGACCGGAAACATCCGGGACTAGACGTGGATTGCGAGTGAGATTCCAGCAGCTGGTAGCCAACTTCCATTAATTGGAGTGGCATAGACGTAGAAACGTACTCAACTGATTTATGCTGTAAAATTACTTAAAGCATTGAGATAAAATTCCCAAAAAACATTTGGAAATAGATTGAAATGTAAATAAATAATAAGAAGTGTTTACGTTGGTTTTACAGTTGCATCGTGTAACTGACCTGTTGTATAACATTGTCTGAAAACATGTTTGGTAGATTGACGTCTGTAACTACAGAGCAGTTTGAGCCTGTCAGAAACTTCGCTCGTTCTCTATTTGCGAGTAATAGATCAACTTCACGTAATTCTAAGGAAGAAAAGGTAAACAATAAAAAACAGAGATAACAATACGTAACAACTCTATAGCCCCAGTTTAGCTTGATCGTTGAAGGTATTATTTATTTATTTTCAGCCTAAACTGTCCCACTGCAGGGCAAAGGCCGAAGAGCCAATAAATTGAGGCCATTCTTTGTTGAAGGTAAATTATTTAAATTAAAAAGTTTTTTAAATTATACAATTTGACAAAAAAACGCTATGTGTTCGCTGTATCTTATGTCAAAGCTGCGTCATGGTGAAACGACGCCATAGCGAATTAATAGAACTTTTTATGCCAGTGTAGCTACTATAATTATACTCATGCCTTGCATTTTTTGACATATTACGCGCTACTTCAGCAACTAAATCCAAGAAAAAAATAGCAAATACACATTAAAATTCTAGTTTTCTAAGGATAAAAGTCGTCAGTAAAAAAAGGAGAACCGAAGCTTAATTCTTATATAAAATGTATGAAAGTTTTCTAGCGTCGTCGTCTCGCTTATTGGCGTAGTTAAGTACTATCGAGATTTTCTAACTCCCTGGGTACTGTCTGCCTGATCTAACATAGTCCTTGATTTCTTGGAAGCTGTTTCGATTTTCTTTAGAAGTTTTTAGGGTCCCGTACTTCAAATAAAAAATAGAACCCTTATAGGATCACTTTGTTGTTCGTCTGTCCGTCCGTCCATCCATCTGTCCGTCAAGACTTTTTCTCTGGTACGCGTAGAGGTGGATTTTGTCAGATCAATCTTCTAAGTTATAGTGAAAAAAAAAGATACGGACGTTAATATCGTAAAAAACGTATATTTCAACAATCAAGGGAACCAAAATGACTAAGGTAGTTAGTTTTCTTCGACCTAGAACTTTAATTTGGCAACTAATGGATACTGTCTTAGTTACAGCAAAAAGTCTGAAAACTATATTTGTATCCGATTTAAATCATAAAAAATATAGTCTCTATCCAGAACCCTCGGCGAACAAGTTCGACTCGCTTTTATCCGGTTTTTTTACATACTTTTATTTTGTTGTATTTTCGTTTAACATCAGGCTTTAACATTTTTTTTATCGTTTTACTTGTTTTAAGCATCAGTCCACATTTGTTTTCTATTCTTATCTTTCAGTTTTGATAGGTCGTGTAGGACGACTGGGACTTTGTTACAGATTACGTATACAAATGATCCTGCTTATCACACAAAAATTTGTCCTGGTTGAGAATCGAACTCTCCGGCTTAGCAGTCAGGGTCCTAACCATTTGACAAACAGGCCAGTCTCGTAAATTTATTAGACTTGGCATATTTTCGTCATAAACGCAATAGATGATAGACTAGACCGAGAGCTAAGCGTGGGCACAACCAAAAACAGTTGCTTAAAAAACAAAATCGTGCGATTTTCGTTTCATAAAGTATCTCATAATGTTTGTAAAAGACCTTAAAGTTCAGCTTTCACAGTATTCTGCTGAAATATGTATACGCAACTTTTTAATTAAGTTCTTTAATCACGAGATTTGCAGCGTTTTGTGGATAAAGGTTTATGTACGTTGAGAGATTTATGTTATAGCCAGTGGATTGTTGCTCGCTCTTAATATTCATTCAGACAAGACATTCCATTAACTCGTTCTGTAAATTATTTGATATTTTCAGGCGCTTTTGACATTTTAGTCCATACCTTAGTGAAATAAACTTGAATTTTGTGTGGATGATGAAAGCAATTTTTTTTTCAAATAAACAAAATTTAAATACAATTTTTCGACCTGCTTCATACTGCAATACTGTGGAAATGTCCATAGATCAGAACTTATCCTTAAACACAGACTATGAGCTGTACCAATCTCATCTTAAAATGCAATCGTACACGAGGCCACGGGAAGACTCCAATACTCGATGATTTTTTTGTATTCAAGCAAGTACCATCACACAAACCATATAGGATCGTTCATAGGCACGCGTCGTTAGAGTCTAAAATTGTGGAGCATCGGAAACTTGGGTCCCCTCGTCTATGAACGGGCTTACTTTACTTTATTGTCATTACATATTATAAAACAAAATCCTCCGCCGCGTCTATCTGTCTGTTTGCGATAAACCCAAAAATTATTTTACTGATTTAATGCTATTTTTACCAACGGATATAGTGGTTCTCAAGGAAGGCTTGAGTTAAATATCATTTGTAAAGTTTTTGTATACATTGGCTAACTGATAAAAACGCGGGCGAAACCGCAGGAATAGGCTAGTTTATTATAAAACATTCAACAATCACCTATTATTCTGTTTGCTGTTATTAATAAGTAAAGAATAATGCTGGGACATTACCTAGCCCGAGTGATACCATTCTGCTGAGTGTGCTTGGTACTTAAACAATCAATGTACCATTGGACTAATGGACTCGCCCATCTGCATTCATATTGTAATACAGAACCATTTAAGAATGGACGTCGAGAATATATTTTTAATTTTAAAAGAAGTTCTTCAAGAATATCAAGCAGATTAGATGGAATATTTATCTTTTACTACTTTTATGAATGTTTGTTCATTTAATTGTAAGTACTTACCTAAAAGCAGCAGTTTTTTATTACATACTATTATTTTTTATCATAGGTATTTAAGATTTTTGTATCGGCAGCAGTGACTCATGACTCAATCGATAAATATAATTAAATATACATAAAAAAATAATCATATATACCTAAGTATTGAGGTTTACGAGAATGTTAGACATATCGCGATAGAACACGTTTAAAAAGTAGTCAATTTATAAGTAATGAGAACTAAGGTTCATCAGATTTGTTTTATGTATCATTAATTTTATTTCGATTAGTAGCTCTTATCGCTTCAATCTCTTCAGAAAATAACTAACCTATCCATGCCTTAGAAAAGCACAAGAGCAATTTACACAAACTTACTCTACAAAAATAAAAAAGCTTCTAGTTTTAAGCCCTACTCAAGAAGTCTCCATAATACCTTATACCGCATCCTCTTCCCTCCAGCTTTATTAAATTAAAATTCAATTCTGCGAGTAAAACAAGAATACCCCGCATGCCTGAATCTCAGACTGACCAGGGATTAAAGAGCTGAGTGGTTCATCCGTTTATCATTCTGGAACAGAGCTAGTTTTTGGCAGTGAACTAATTTGTAGTTTGCTACAGAATTATTCAGAATCGAAAATATTTATGTATAATGAGAATGGGTACAATTTATGCGATTTATAAAA
Source organism: Plusia festucae (assembly GCA_950381575.1). NCBI lineage: Eukaryota > Metazoa > Arthropoda > Insecta > Lepidoptera > Noctuidae > Plusia > Plusia festucae. Next base: position 13,481,155 of record OX494434.1, read on the forward strand.
AAATATCTATGCGACCTTATCAAAGTTATATGTAAAGTACATATAACTTTGATAAGGTCGCATAGATATTTTCTTAATCATTCGAAGACATCATTGCCAAACGGTGATAGAAAATATCGTAAGAAATCCTGGATTCCAAAAAAAAACCAACTAGCAATGTGTTTTATTCTTACACTGGCATCTCAATACATTTTGGAAAATATCATGTATGTGCGTAAAAACCTCCTTAGTTTCAGCATTAATAGTGATCATCACAATATAAATACTAGAAATAAAAATAAAATAGTTGTTCCCAAATTTAGGCTTACTAAAACGAACTCAAAATCATTCTTAGGGAATTCAATTCGCTTTTACAATAAGATACCAGAAGATATTACTAACCTACCTGGTAAGAAATTCAAAACGTGTGTCAAATCAATCCTTTTGAAGAAAGCATATTATAAAGTTAGAGACTACGTGGAAGACAAAAAGGCGTGGGTTGTTTAACATCTGCACATGTGGCCTCCCTGGCGGTTCGCGAAACTTGCTTTTATTTGTATTGTTTAATTGCGATTCCTTTGCCGCCTGTATTTCTAGAAGGCACTTGACATGCCTTGACGTTCCTGTTAGGGTTTCTATTTTTTCCTTTTGTTTTTTTTTTGCGACTACATATAGTATTGTATGTAAAATTTATAGTGGTAATTTTGTTTATACTATTATTCTTATTTCCTTTTTATACATTGTGATAACTATGCTTTGTTTTTGTAAATGCGTCAACAGCGTAGATTTTCAAAATTAGCCTATGAATGCTTAGCATGTCTTTCAACGCCGAAGATGTCATTTTTATGTTTTCCATGACCGCAGGCTACCTTGCGCCTTTGACGCATATCAGTGTCTAATATTGTAAAAATATTTTTTTTTTAAAAGAGTAACCTAAGGAGTTTCTCGCCGGTTCTTCTCCATGGGAAGGACACTTTGGAACCGAGCACCTAGAATCAGTAGAGTAGTATATAACGTTTCTTGAGCGCCTTCTTGAGGTTTATAAGAAATAAAAACTTTTTGATTTTGATTTTGCCAGCGTGGTGATTAACGCTCATTCTTTCTCTATATGGGAAGATGCCTGTGCCCAGCAGTGGGGATAGGGTCGTTTGTAGGCCGTATTATAAAGAAATTTAACACTTATAAACAAAACCAAAGATTTACCTTTTGGACACAATTAAAACTGCAACCCTTGATATGATATTTACGCCGTGTGGTTTCAACATGAATATAACCTTTCCCTCTCTCCGAGTTGATGTCGTAAGAAGCGACTAAGGGATATAGAAACAAAGAAAATTGGCAGCTAGGTGGTAAAAAACTGAAAGTAGACTGCGGTCACCAACCCACTTGCCCAGCGTGGTGACTAGGGAAAACAGCTTAATGATGGCGCACCACAACTCACAGTCACCAAATTGTAGACCGGGTGCTCTGGCGCAACATGGGAGAGGCTTTTTTCCAGCAGTGTACCACGATAGGAGAGTATGGAGTTGATTGATTAACTTTGAATGGCTGAAAATCAGCGCTGTGTCGGTACATGTTCGTCCCGGTACAGACATCTTCTTTGGCTACTCTTTTCTTTTCTTTGTAATAAGTAACTAATGTTAGTGTAGTAGTAAGTGTACTAATGTTAATATACACTGTTATTTAATAGCAACAAACGTATTCCTAACCCTGAAATGTTTCAAAGAGGAATTTATCAAGTTAAGATACGTATTGATTTAAAAAATATATTACAACCACATTTCCTACTGGCAATAGTAATTAAATGCAAGTTAATAATAAAATAATCCGTAGGGATTAATTTCTCTCTTAAATGCGTTTGAATGATCTCAATTCAATATATTAATTTTGCAGCTTACGTTAATACCGAGAATTATTAACAGCCGTGCACTCCACTTTGGTTTAGTAGCCAGAACTGTAAAATATTCACTGTGAAACATTAAAGTAATGAATTCTGTATTATCTATTAAAAAAAATGTAACTGGTGAGCAAATGGCTAATTGCAAAAGTTTGTACCTGATCGGACCTGATTGGACAAAAATAATCATATGGATAAAAAAACGTAGCATGCATGAAGTAAAAATATTATAATTTTACACGGTAAATATAGTAATAAGAATAATGCCTGCAGCGAGCAGAATAATGCCTGTTCCTTCCCGATATGAGAATAGACCTGTGCCCAGCAGTGGGACATTTATAGGAGGGTATTATATAAGAAAAGTACACATACATACATTACAATTCAGAACAGAGCAGGAAGAAAAAGTAGTTTTTTATTTATCTTTCCTAAATAAACAATTTCCCCTTCTCTATATGAGAAGAGGCCTGTGCCCAGCAGTGGGACGTATATGAGCTGGTATTATTTTTATTATTATTATTAAAAATAAACAATTTTATTAAAAAAGAAACATGAATTCAATTTTCTACAAAATCAGAATCTGGTGTCACATAAACCAGAAAACTTAAGAACAACGGAACTTAATTAGCCGATGTCCCGCGCTAAGATTGCAGATGTTAAGTTTTAATCGTATACAATAGTAAGTACCACTTAACTGTTATAGTGTTGTAAGTGAACGAGCGAAGTGGAAACTTTGAAGCGTTATTATTTTTTAAGTGTTTTTCTGTATAAAGCGCTATCTCGCTATAGTGCTTGTTTTCTGCTGGTTTATGTAATTGTTAAAAAGTTTTTATCTTTTACTACTTCGAACGGACTTCAAAATTTAAAGGAGTCGACTTTTTTATGCTTGTAATGCGAAATAACCAGCAATTGCGGATCGATTTAAAAAAAAAAAACTGTCATCTATTAAAAAAAGAGACCTCAATTTCATCTCTATCGATTCAGTAACTTGGTTATTAATTCAATTTTAATTCTGTTCTTTGTAGTTTTTACCTCATTGCCTGCGAGGATGATTTAAAAAAGCTAGCCTAAAAATATGTAACCACTGCTTCAAATGTAGTTAAATTAACATTCCGTTTTTACGAAATTTAAACGAAAAACTGAATTAACTTTTTATAAATTAAATACCTAGAGTACTTACCTACGTAATTATATCTACTAAATTAACTCGTATTGTTCGTAGTGAACTTACTTTCAAAAGTATAATTGATGGCTGTTATATGATTAGTTGTGTAATCACTGCATGCTACAATACTGTTATTACATCATCTGTTATTTCTCGTTTTGCCATTTACCAAATATATGTACACATAAAAATTCATAGTCAGCATGATTATTAAAAACTTTGGGATGCCCACGAACCAATTTCTACTTAGCATTTGATGTAAAGAGGTACATCATTGCTACGAGAAATGACGTGGGCATCTGTATTATACCCGAGCAAATGCAAAGACCTCAACATCTGAACAAATAAAACTCAATATTCCCCTTTTATACCGGGTATAAATGTGCGAGAGGATCCTCTGTTTGTTAAAGCTCCCGTCGCTGCTCGTTACAATCTTAGTGGGTTACATACGGAGGAATATTGTATGTAAAACTGCGTTTGTTGGCCTTTTTGATGTGATTGTCGAGGTAATTTTGTGCAAGATACTGTACAACGCGGGGCCGCGCAGTTATGATATCACAAACGATCAATTGTAGTCGGCAATGTACTGAAACTTACTCGATATTTCTCGCACCGTCTAAGTCGCTATAAGGTAGGTTTCTGCAAAATAATGTTCAGTAATGTTAAATATTTATTTTGCATTTCACAATGTTGTTCTTAGAACTCAAACTTATATAGTCATTGTGGACTCTGTCAGGCACCATACATTTTTTAAACTAGATAAAGGCTTAATTATTGATACATTACATTATTATATATTTCTAATATCAATCTATCACTTGTGTATGTGGTCTACACCCTTTTTAATTGACCCGGTGAAAATCCACATAACGCATTACCTACTACCGCGATAATGTAGCTTACACTCGGATTAACATAAAGACTTTTTATCTCGAAGAAAAATTATTAGATATCTGATAAACCGCGGGTACAGCCGCGAGGCGCAACTAGTAATAAGTAAAATACTAATGCTTTAAATGTGTGGACTCTATATTTATTAAACAATAAAATCATAATTTATTATAATAATACGCTACAATTGTGAAACTGCTTTGTGTTCTACAAATTAGGTGTTATAATTAATTTATTACGGTATTTCCTTGTGTTAGTGTAGCAAATAGTCTATAAATTATTACGTTTAATAAATATATTATTTGTGAAATTAAGTTTGGGTTTTGTGTTTTTTTATATTCAACAATTATATTGCAATGTAAAATGTGATTTTCGTGGAAAGCAAATATATTATGTTGGTGTATGCAACATTTTGCAACAAACAAAAACTACATTTATTGACAATAATAGGTAACCATAATTTTCTTTTATAAAAATAACAGAACAAGATTCTATACCTAAATGAATCTATAAAAGAACTCAATTCTAGGTTAAGCTTGCTTATAACTGTATTTTCTGTATTTTATCGTGTACAATAAAGAATTAAACATTACACTTAAAGTTTTCCATCGTAAGATAACTTTTTATCGAAGAATAAATTTGACGTTAACAGTTTCTATGAAACAACTGTAAAAAATTCAAAATTATTCCTCGAAAAAAATCGAACTGACGATGAAAAAATCAGCCCTTGAAATGAAAGAAAAGATTTTATCCCAACTAGAAAATTATTTTATTTATCATTTTTATGTGAAAACATTACACTGGAAGATTAGCAGAAGCCTGTAAAATGTTTACCCGTAGAGATTGTAGAATGTTCTACGTGAGGGTCCTTGGAAGTCTGGCGATATATCAGCCTCCTAGTTTCCTAGTATGGGGAAATCAGTGCCAGATGAGGCCAAAGCTAGCTGGTGCGAATTATGTAATAATAACTAAGTCCTTGTAATAGGGATATGTAGCCTTTTTCTTTTCAATAGTTCCAGTTCTTAGATCTTAAAAAATATAATATTTTTTTTACTAATGAATATAATGATATTGCATTATGAATTATAATGATTACATTTTATTATCAAACTTATGGACAAAATTATTTTTTCTTTTATACGTAATCCGAATCCCTATTAAAACTTTTTTTTTCATAAACATTTCCAACGATATAAGGCTGTGAACCTTGCATAAAAATAGCACACTAAGCTACAAGTATAAGCTACTTGTCATTCCATTCAAGCTGTAAGTCTTAAGGAAATTGGCCATTAATTTCAGTCGACACTACAATGCCGGCAGCGCCCCCTGTCGGCGTTTCCTTGATACTCCGCTGGACTTATTTGAATCTAAAGTTTCTTGGCTAGATTGCTGACATTAGAACACAGTTTTTACAAGGTTTTATATGTAACAACTGAATTCTAATACTAGACCTCCTATTTCCGGTTATTGGTATTTACATATCTTTTGCGAGTCAATAATTTATAAGTCATGGTGTTTCTAGAATTAATTTAGTAGGTACTACTTACAAGTTTTGTGTGACAATTAGACTATCATAAGTACCATTAATCTGATTAAAAATAATTCATCTCTTAAAACTTTGCCTTAGCCTTTAAATCCATTGAACACATATAATTTAAGTTTATTATTTAAAAATAATACAAATTCAGTAAATATTTTATTTTTATCTATATATTAATAGTGTAGCAAAAATGATGTACCCCTTTTTACGAGAATTGCTCGGACGGAGAAGTATGAAACTGCGCGAACTTATAGTTTATATAGAGGAGTGTAGAATGTTTTTTTTTTATTATCCTTAAAAATACACAAAATTCAATAAAAAAGACATTAGACACTGAATTTGATAATCACGCATATAATATAATCTACTGTCAAATTGAATATAGATGATAGGATTATATAAGAAATTGATATTGTTTGTTTTTACCGAATGTCGAACATACCCTAAACTGTATAATAATACGTGAAGCAAAAACTTAGGTCCCTTTTTCAAACTTTGTTCGATTTATGACTACTATTGGACCTCTAGTATTTATAAGAACATCATGTATACGAATATACTCCTAAAATACACATCAGTCCACTAAAAATGTTACAACACACTTAGGATCGGAAAACTGAATATAAAAGAGTTTGGTCACAATAAAATGCACCTGTTCTCCTTTGTCGATCCAAATATTATAAACAGATTTCCAATAGACCCGCTATACATGAATTTCCATCATTTGATTTTAATCTTTATCGTTCAGGCTTAAGATTGAATTTTTATCGTAGGGTTTACGGAAGTTTCTGGATTAAAGTTGTTAAGTAACCAGTGGGCCCGCGAGGGGTTTCGCACGTGATTTTGAAATATTATTGAGACATTTCCCTTGTTTAGTGCTTTCCGATCGATTCAAAGGAGTTTGAATATTGAGAATTTCTATTAATCTTTTGAATTCAAGCTCAACATGTTTAAGAAATTTTCTCACTTTTTTGTGAGTTGCCCTTAGGGTGTAATAAAACGAGGAAAATACTCTTAAAGGGAAAGCGGGTATTTCATCGCTGTCGATTATTTACAGTTGGTTTTTGTATAAACTTTGCTGACTTCCTCGTTTTGGGTTTAGCGAAACTTTACATATGATAATAAATTGTTCAAGTTTGTTTGTTTTTAAAACGTTATTGTGTTTAACGAATTTTCGGATTTTGATGAAAATTTACACAGAGCTGAATTAACGTAGAGTTGATATTTTTACCCTCGCATTAAGTTTACATACGATGATTCTGTGATGACTTTTTTATATTTCGCGCGTACAAAGCCGCTGGCAAAGGCTAGTCTTTATCATAATATTAATATTATGGATAGTACGAAAGTTGATCTCTCAGTAAGTCGTAGACGTGCTTAGGAGATATCACTTATGTTAAAGTCTACAAAAAATATTAACTTTCCTTTCAAGAAACAAAGTATTAAATCATTTCCTTTTAAAACGAACAACCGTATATATGCCCTGCATTTTTATACCATTTCATCGCAACTAGGATACCTACAGTGAAAAGTCAGGCGGCGTCATCCAATCACAAATCCATCTCATATTTAACATCGAATTTGGTATAGGATTTTAAACATGTCTCCACATGCCCGGTTAGCAGTAAAAGTGTCGTAAAATAGTCTAACATCTCGCCTACAAGCTTACCAGGGGTTGAAAACCTTTTGGGATAGGTATTTACATTCTTTTATATATCTAAAGCATTAAAGGTTAGAACTGCGGCGTCGCGACGTATGCACTTTATTTTTCTTCTACTTAGCTACTTATTTTTAATAAGATTAATATTTTTGATTGGTGTTCACATTTGTAAACACCATCGATTTGCTGAGTGCCGCATCTATTAAATTGACGATACCGAATAAGAATTTGCTGACAGCGTTGAGAGCAACTTAAGTAAGCAATCTATCGTAAAATCATTTTGAAGCTATACTATGGTGATAACGTTTCACAAAAATAGTATCACGATTTTTTTATAACAAATATAGATATATCAATTAAAACCATGCTTATCGTAAGCCCAGGAAAGTCCAGAAAATTCAACCATTTGTGAACGGCTTCTAAACTCCGTATATTTTTGAACCCATACCCCAACGAATTCCGAACATTTTCAATAACAAACCATAAAAATATACTACTCCAAGACTTAAGGTTTACAGCCCCTGCTGTATACAATCTATAAACGGAGGACAGTGTTAGGAATCACATTACCTTACCTTGTTTATTTCGTTTTGAACAGGTACGCGGATCGAATTTTTCGTGGAAATGAAAACAAGACATATAAAATGAGATTGTGAAAGTAAAAACTATAGAAAATCTAATTTTAAACTCGCTTGTTTTTTTTTAGTAAGTGAAATAATCTTTGAAATTAAATTGACGAAATAAGAAGTGAATCATCGCAATTGGATGTATAAGGACAAAGCACTGGTATTCTAGTCGTCTGCGAATATTCTCTTATTTTAGGGTTGTCAGTAACGCGCTACACGTTTTTTTGGAGCAGTGTTTAATTAGAAAATACGTATAAATACGCTGCGTTACTTTTTAGTGTGTTATACATTTTTTTCTTGGAAAAAAATTTGAACCAAAAACTAAAACAAAAAATGTGCTTTTAAAACCTATGATAATTTTATTTCATTCAATTGCAGTATTAGCAAAACAGAGTGTTTCGAATTCAATTTCCAATTGTAAAGGTCAAGGCTGAGTGAATCCATTTTGTTGTAATTGGATTGCTACTTGAAATAAACTATTGCGAGTTTAAAACGAAGTTTGTTTTGCCCTAGGGCTTTAGGAAAATCTATTATTACCTCATTCGTTCAACTCTATGAAATTGGTTAACAATTGTACAGGACAAAGTGTTATGAAAGTTTTTGGACCAATAATATGTAGGTACTTATTAAGTTAAGGTCAGCTAATCGTAAAACTTAAACTTCTTTCTGTTTTTTTGTATATTTTTGTCTATTCAGTCGTGTGACATATGTAAGTACGGGAATTGAATAAGAACCAAAATAAACAAATATGATGGTAGAAGGAGAAACATCTCATGGTCTTGACAAAATCTACCCGTGCCCCTACTCAGTCTGCCCGTGACCATCACACCTACAAAAACGTCGGGAACTAAAATCAAAACAAACCGCTTAAAAGAATCCGTTTAATAGTAGTTTTATTTCATAAATCCAAAGTATAAATTAATCGACGATGTTCGACATAATGATCTTTATGTATATAAATATATTTTTAATGTGACAGCCCTAAAAGAAACTGCCCACAGCATGGCGTAGATTTCAGTCGCACACTCTCAGCTTGCAACTAATGAATGAACACGGCTACATGTTAATAAGTTTTGCGATTTTATTGTAGACAAGATACCTACTTAAGGATTTTCTTTATTAGATTTTCTTGTAATTGGTAAATAGGATGGGGTTGCGGTAAACATGTTAGCTTGTTTTAACCATGTTTTTTAGTAAACTACACTGTGGATTTTATGTGCTCATATATTGCAAAGTTATTTTGCATCTTTTACGTTTAGTTAAATTTGGCTTGACTATTATCGAAATATTGATTTTTAACAATTAGTTCTAACTTCTAATAATAGTCGTAAATTTAAGCAAAACTGCGAAATATAATAATAATACACGAATAAAAATGTTACAGCTTACAAAGTTAGTTGATGACGCATGTTCTATCTCTTTTTCGCAAAACGACGACATGTCCGAGGCAGCCGCAGATTCGTATGAAGATTAGAATAACGTCACATTTTGATCTATCTATCTTTGTCTAATTATCAGTATTCATAATGCTTGTAACTCACTCAATGTGAAAGTATTTAGTGTGCCGTTTTAGAATTCGATATAGTTTCCAGTTGAAATATTTTCGAAATTAAAAAAAAATACTAATACCCCCCTGAGACAAAGCTATTGATGTTATTCATTGTGTTTAGATTAAAATCATACCTGAAGATTAAAATATTTATTTTCTTATTATAAGATTTGCACGTCCTTCCTCTTTTATTTATTAGAACTGCTAAGAACCTTATTTTAATATAGCAGTGTAATAACTTCAACCAAACGCACCAAACATGTATGTATATCTCAAATAACCACTTAGCCTAAATAAAGTAAGCTTTAGAACCAATAACTTTCTCCATTCGCTGTTAATTCCCGAAATTGGATAACAATTGGTACGTAACACTGCAATTAAGTCAATTCATTTCAATTGTCTGTCCGTACAACGGCGACTGTTTGTTAGTTTTAGTGCTCTCGCCGTTTTTGTGAAGTATCATCGTACCTATTCGGGTTAATTGTTTTTGTAGATTAATATCGTTCTACATATTAATTTTATAACGCTTGCAAAGTCTAGGATTACTTAGTTTATTAAAATATATGTTCCTATTATTCAAGGTCTTAGAATCGGAGCAAGGATCCTTCAATATTTTACTAAAGAAAATGGATAAAATTTCAGAAATTTAATTGATTTTTTAATTAATAAATTCTTTTTTTTTTTACCTTATTTGTATGGGTAGGTACCTTATTATATTTATTATTTTTTCAATCTGTAATTAAGAACTTCGTAAACAGGAAAGTATTTTTAGTTTTAAAATTACCAACCTCTAACTCCCCAAGGAAAATCAGGCAGAGAATAAAAACGTTAAGCCCTTCATGTCATTTAAAAATCCTGTCTATTTTTACCCCTTTTGATTTAGTTGCCAACCGTTGTAAGGCTTACCTCATCTTAATAAATTCCTTTGACACTGGTATTTCTCACGAATCGACTTGCAAATTTCACTAAGTCCACCCTTGATTTTCGTTTTAACGTCGCTGAACATAAAAACAAGAAATGTTTCCAAAAACATCGAAAATTTGCATCGCAAATTCAAAATATTTTGAGGGTTACGAAGACCGCAAAAATATTAAAAGTTACGGTTTAACGGAACTTTATGCTGGATGCAAAAAAGTTTCATACTTCGCTTCAAAATCAAAATCATATTTTTTTAAATTTCGTCTTATTAAAATTTTGATGAAAACATAAATAACCTTTGTATTTTCTGAACATTCCTGTAGATACTGTATGTAATTCAAACAAATGGATTGCTTCTTTTGCAGCACTTTTAATGAAGTTTGTTTTCCTGCTCATTGAGTTTAAAAGTTCAGATGAGACAAACAATTTTAAGTTGAAGGAAAAATACTCGATTGCTTGGATTTATAAATATACTAGATGAAAACCCGGCTCCGCTCGGTTTAAATGTGACTCATGATACACAATGTAGGTAAATATTCTGTAGTCATCGGTTCTATAATATCGGTTCAATTGGCCAATCTCAGGTTTAAAGAAAGAACACATGACATAACAAAGAGTTTATCATAAAAAAAGTTTCAAAAACAATATTTTCGCGAAACGTCAACGACTGAAGAAAAGTATTAAGTTTTGTTATGATTAACTCAATGTTGCCGGCATTTTCAGGCTACTTAGGCCCATAGATATATACCTTACAGACTACACATATATTTTATAAGTACATTTTGCGTTATTAATATAAACGTTTCGTTTTACACAGTCAAATGAGTCACAGTTCTTTGTGATGGCTACTTATTTGGCGCGACGTACGCGATGTGTTAATTGGCGAGGCGTATATTATGCAACGGAACGTGAAAAAAGCGAAATAAATATCGCGTTCCGAAACGATTCTGGTCCCAACTATCATGCAACTGTCATACTGTAATCACTTCAAGGAGGTTGTATGATAATAAACTCCTTGAATCACTTCGAAGCAGAATTATCTGTTACGGAACGCGGCCTTATTAATTACCCAAGATGGCGACTGCGGTTTTTTTGTTTGTCAGTGCCATTAGAATTTAACGAAATTCTCCACAATCCGAATTTTGCGGATATATGTTGTCGACTCGAAATCAATATTTTTTTATGTTTTGTTATTCATATAAGGTTTCGATCGAGTCTACCGTACCCCTGAACGAAATTATTAATATAGATTCGTGTAATGTTTGTCTTCATTTGGCTTAATATCTGGGTAATATTGGGTTCGTCACACATTGGTTGGACATTCATATTTAATAAGAGTTCTGTGTTTTACTTTAAATATTATGACTAATTATTAACAAACATATTTTTCTTTGAAAATCACAATTTTTCTTTTTTTTTGTTTTCGCGGGGAAACATTCAAAAGGCGCCCGACCTTATGGGAGATTTATAAGACCAGGGATTGTGAGATTTTTACCTCACTAAAACCACCCCATTGTTCACCATCTGCACATGATGAGGAGCTTCTGGTACCTCGATTGTAGAGGGTCTTCCCTGAGCTTCGCTATGCACGGCAGCATTTATTAGTGTTGCCATCTTCTTTAAGGCTACTTTATTGGTGACAGTGTCCCCTCTCTGAGCACCCGTAACCTCAAAGGTATTACAATTTACCTACGTTCACATTTGTAAATTTCGTAATCCAGTCAAAATACAGTTTACTTGAAATTGTCGATTTAATGTCCATGAAGTATTACGCCAACTGTTTTGACATTGAAAGTTTAGTTTATTTGTGTGACGTTCCAACGAATGTGGTGCTCATAAAACTGTTTATGTGACCGTCTGTGTACATGATGTTCAAGTGTTTTATGCTTCACGTCAACATTTGTTTGGTCTCAATCTTCGTTTGTTTTATTAAAATGTTGATTCCGTCGTCCTGGATTCAAAACTCTCACTTCTTGCTATATTACGTGACTAGTAGATTCATTTAGTTCGTTGTCAAATTGTATGTATTTTTGGAAATTACGAAATTGGAAAATTAAAGTAATTTAAATTGCAGCTTTATGTAAGATTGGTTCTGATTTTTTAAGAATAAATAAGTACCAATCACGCATAGATTAATTTTCTTATTATTGCCTTAATTTGTTGTACTACGGTCTTCAATTCAATAAAAAAATACTGATAGCCAATTTAAAATATAAATCCTTACCAGAAGACTTGCAAAAGTAAAATATAGCAAAAATAGGACCTGCGAGTTCACCAACAAAACAATTTTATTTTACTGTGATGCTAGTATTGCTACTAGTATTGATAAATGACTTCAGTAAATACGCACTAATTACAGGTTTATCATTACCCATATAACTCACTCCATACTTCAGTGACGTGTTTAATCCCGAACTAATTTATATAATGGCCCGAGCAAACCGGTATTTCAATGCTTTACCGAAATGGGACGAAGTAAAGAATGCGAAGGCACGGTGGAAATTATTACGGTATTTAATCGATTCGAATAATAAAATTGATGATATTTCTGAGAATGCTGGAGTTATTGGATGAAAAAATGTTTTTTTTTTGTTTTAGCTATCTTCTTGCCACGTCACTTTCTCGTGTACAAGCTTATACTATTTTTTTAATAACTGCATTTTAAAAATTTATTATTTAAATTTCTAAAAAGTTTTTTTTAATTAGCCTGAAAATCAAACCAATCACAACTCCAAGATACTGCAACAGCAAACCAATCCATGATTTTCATTCTTGTCCAACATAGATTCGAAACGCAAAACGAGTTTCGTTTGTTTCAAGCTAACCGAAAATATCCGAAGACAGCCGATTGTGTTCGTGTACCTACATCAAAGTTATCGTGATTGTTTAAACAAATACCTTTGATCTGTGTTGTAATGGATAGGTGTTGCGTGCAGCTAACGATACGTATCGCAGATAGTCGTACGTTTGAAAATAGAATTAATCAGATTTTAGTGAGCAGAAATTAACGATTCATTATTCTTAGTATCCACTCGTAATAAAAATAAAGAAAAGGATTACATAGTCTTTTTAATTTTATTTCAGTACGCCAATGGATAGAACATTGAACGCTGCATTATAAAAAGTTAAAGATGTTCCTATGGACAGTGCTATCGCGGTTAGTGATCCCTAAGCAGACTTTTTAACTTCTATTGTAATCGTTATATGTCAATGGTCGTTTACCTCTCGTCTATCGCTGCCTAAGAAAGGTGAAAGGCCACACAAGTATAATTTGGAAAAGTGAAAGAGCGTTGAAGCTCAATATTTAAATATTTTTACTTAATTTTGATTACTATAGTAAAATACTGCCTGTATAGCAGAACTTAGTAAAAAATATGCTACACATACTGGAACACACAACAGACATGACTGGAAATAAACCCCATATATTATTAAAAAATTAAGGAACCCCAAAATTAAGAGCAGATATTGTCTAATTATCTTGCAATGTTAGTAGAAATCCATTAAATTTGTTGCAGCTCAATTAGTAAATTAGATATTTTACATAAAAGTTCTGTCAAGTCGTAACAGTCGGTAACAGGGTATTTTGACACGTCATGCTACGTTATTAAATTAAAACGCCGCGGACAGGTGAGTGGAGACTGAAGTAATTTTGACGTGGAAAATAGCAGCTGCAAAAGAAAATTCGACTTTTCGAAAACTTCGAAATTATAGATATGAAACTTTCGATTATTCATTTAGTAGGTTTAAACAAGTACGTAATAAATCAATTTATAAGAACAAATTTGAACTTAATAAGAAGGTTGATAAAGTTTCTTTGAAAATACTCTTCGAAGAAACAAACATTAAACTTGATTGAAAGTTAAAGACGCATCTTTAATTTTGAATGCTCAATCAACTTTTACTTTCTTTATACAAATTAAGATTCCGCCAAAATAAATAAAAAAGGCAAAATGAGTTCAATTTATAAAATACAGAAAAACACAATTTCAAAGGTACTCGTAAATAAACGTAACAAAGTATCTGGAAACCCAATCATACGTAAATTTTATCCCCTATTTCATTTTATTATTATCGCTATCTATCGATAAAATTCTACCTCGCGTGGTCCTATAACCTAATCTCAAATAACAAAACCAGGTATTAAGTTTAAAATTTCCCAACATACGTATAGGAATCCCATTAAATAAACTAGAGAACAACAATAGAAATGGATATTCGATATTGGGTGACTCACGTTTGGGTTTTAATTCACCTTCACAAGTCGCGAATCGTACAAGTAACATGATAAGACTGCAAAACTTATCAGAGGAAAAGGTTTTATAGATCAACGAAGAACCAAATGAATTTGCACCTAATGTTCTTGAGCTAAGAGTATAATTTCTATTGGTGGGGATGGTTGGGTGACGTCAAAAAGCAATGGTGTTTTTAGTGTGGCGTGTGACACGCAAAGCAGGTTGCATAGACTAGCTGCATCGCAGTTGATGTCGGCCAATATAGATTTTGTTATACCGATATACGCAATTATAACTTTTTTGCGTAAAGGTTGATCAGGATAAGTTGTTATCTCGTTTAAATTAAACCTGTGAGGATATTATTAAGTACTTAGCTGGGTGGTCCGTAGCTTAAGGCTCGACGAATGAATTTTATCAACGCCTGTATTGTTTTCTTCGTTTTTTTGTCGAAGCAAAATTTAAATTAAGCTGATGTCTTCGCCGATAAAGTATTCAGTAGTTTTTTCTCAAGTTTTGCAGTCAATCACAAAATTTTGGATTAGTAATAATTATTCTAATCCAAAATTCTGATCGAAGGCAGCCGTTTCACAAATCCTTCTTTCAATAATATGGAGAGAACCTTCGTCGCAATTAATTAGTCTATCTCCCCTCCCCATGCCGTTGCATCCGCGCGTTTGCCCCTCGATTTATAAGTGGCATTAGCATACAGATTGGAAAGTTATCAGCCGTTTTCACGATTACTGAAACCTTATTATTAAAGTGTATGTAAGCATTGTTTTGTTATTATCTGCAAAATAACTCGAATGCAGGAAATATGACAGTTATTAGGAATGGGTTAAGAAGAAAAGCCTTATCAATCCTTTGATGAAATTCTTTGTCCAAAAATAGTAGTTTATTCAATAAGTTGGTTTTATCTAGTCTCATACCTGGCACGAAATAAATTAATATCAAACTATTAGATAATAAGGTATTTTCAATGTAAAATGAGAACTAAATATAAGCAATCAATTAACCTTTAAACAAACTAGCTTTCGGATCTCGATCTTAGGCTGTGGCGGTATCTTATTGCCGTCTTAATGTTAGTAAGGTTATGTTAGACATAATATATTATGTAATATGTTCAAAACTACTGAAAGATAATCCAATCGTGACATGGTATTCTCGTGTAGAGATTAAGGCCTTATTATAATCTAGATAGTTGTACAAACTGATGAAGTACTCTGAAATAGAACATTTACGTTCTGAATAAATGAAGAGATTATCCTATTAATGGTACAAATGTATAAGTTAAGTAGGCTTAGCTAGCGGTTGGATGGAGTTGAATAGAATTTAAGACTTTGGTATTAGCGTGCCATCATATTTTGAAATCATGGATGTCACATTAAAAATTTGAGATACTGTAGTAAATAGAAATGTCGTAAAAGTAACTAATTGTTGCCGAAGTCAATTTTATTTTAAAAAAGGAAAAAAAAAAACGATTAAAAAATTATTTAGGTACTAAAAATTATTTTGTTGCTTCATTAAGATCATAGCGTCAAAAATAACTTTTTCAAATATTGTCAAAGACTTACTACATAAGATAAACAGTATTTTAGTTCAACATGTACATAAGGGTCAGATGTACCCCTATAACTTAAAAAGAGACTACAGGATGCCCTATAATCCGAAACTCCCAACATCCTAACACCAAAAACAATTCTCAACATTTTCGGTCCCATCCAAAAATGTCAAGAGACACTTGAGCTTCCGTTCTATGATAATGGAAGAGAGCGATTCCTATTAATTACTGAAACAATGGCACGTGGCCCTTCGACGCCATCCCCGTTCCCTTGCTACTAAAACAATTAGTAACAGAGACCGAACGAAGGCCATTCGGAAATTGAGACGCTATCGTTCTTACCCCGTAGATAGGTTTACTCGCCCAGTTATTGAGGAAGTCGAGTTGGGACCGTTTTGGGACTATTGCAGATGAGATTTGAATTGAAATCTGAACTAACCTTGCTTCTTTTATTTAGTTTCGTGTTATTCGTTTGAATGATTACTACCTTGAGTGAATTTGGGCTGCAATAGAACCGAAATTCTAATAGAGAAAATAGGGGATTTCTGTGTTATCTTTATTCAGTGACGTGATCGGGTTTATATTAATAGCCTTTAAGATAATGTTAGTAAAATTCAAAACCAGTTCGGGAAGACATAAAAGGTTAACCGATTTTACATATCGCGTGGGCATTCTGTAGAATTTTAAGACCAATCTTTGAAAACGTATGTAGTTAGATAAACAGTTAGGTGCTTAGTTACTACTGATTTCTTAAGCACTTTAGATTTATGAGGGAGCTAGCTTAAGGCAATATCTTAGTCTCGTCATTATCATCTCCTGCCGCTTTAATGAACAGAAAGCTATTATCTTAGTTCGATCTCTCTAAGCTCCCATTTAATTTTATTTGATAGATGTTTTGTTTTGTATGAACTTCTTTGTTCGTTGAAATAGTAGCTTTTAAATTAAGATGTTTATCCGTGTCTAGGAGAATGTTAGTCGTAAGTTTTAACTTACAAATCTGTCGGTTCAATTTTGTTATAAATACATTGGTTTCTTTACTTTGTTCTTCGTGTAGTTTGATTTATTTATTGTTAGTTTAGCTATATGGCTATCATTTCATTTCTGCTGTTGTCTTATACAGTCTAGGACTCCACTATAATAATGTTACTACTATTTAAGTTGTTGGTTCCATCCCAGCCCCAAAACTGTCAGTGACCACTTAGATATTTCAATAAATCAAGCCTAAAAAAGCAGGCAGCAGTTAATCACTTATTATTCAAGAGCTGGTCATAAGTAACACATAATTGGCTATTAAATAAATTATATATACAAATAATAAATGCTGAAACAATTCAACAAGATATCTCCTCTATGAAATATGGGACATTGTATGAAATTAACCGTCTGTTGAAGTCCAGTAATTGACAATGATGCATTGCTGGCTGGGTATCGCTACAGCTGTTATTCATATCAAAATAAAACGCAATGGACTGGAAACCACGGATCCCATTTAAAAGCCAATGTCATTTGTTATGACAGGTAATGTTTGGTTGTTTCGTTGAATAAATGTTTTTATTTGCTCGATTTTTATTTTTTATTCATAAATGGTGTTCGAGAATTCGACCGTTTTACTCGTATGAGTTCCTGTGGAATTCGTTAGCCTTCCCAATTTCATTGCAACGGATGGTCGCACGTACAAATTAATTGCATGAAATTACATTCAATCACTCTTCATTTGTAACTCTGTTAATTGCAATTACATCTGTAGTACATTGATTATATTATGAAATTTAAACATAATATAAGAAATGCCTAAAAATGCTATGAATGATCTTCGTTAATATCTTTGCAGTGTAGGATAACCAAATTCACGTAAATACTATTATTGGTGATTGATTTAATGAAAAACTGATGATTACGTTCATATTTTTGAACCAGCTGGGACGGCATTCCTAGACTAGACTTGTCAGAATAAATAATTATAAGAAACTATTTTGCTGATCTTACGAATGTTCTTAAAACAAGCACTTGCTTATAAAGCTACAAACCTTAAACAACGTATTTATCATTCAGACAATTGAAATCCTTTTCTATTTTCCGTGCCGCAACAAAATATTGAAGCACGTCATTTTCTCGAGATCCCGCGAATCCCGGGGTTCATCCCGCCGGGCTCAATCCCGCGGGATCCCGCGGTCACGTGCGGTGCTCTCGTGGCGTGTCGTTCAACAGTCCCGGGATTTCTCCGTCGATATTATTTGTTCGAACTCTGGCTTTTGTTTCTGACTTATGTTGAAACTGTTAAGTTTGTTATTGAGTGAATAGTTGAAGTTATAAAATAATTTCGGCCTTTAAATGTCCCACTGCTGGACACAGGCCTCTTCCCATGTAGGGAAGGAACGAGCGTTGATCACAACGCTGGTTCACTGCGGGTTGGCGATTACAGATTCCAATTTTTAAATTTCAGGTTTCCTAACTATGTTTTTTTGCACCGTTCGTTAATGGTCTTATAATAATTAAGAAGGTACGTATAACTTTGAAAAAGTCACATTGGTACTCGCCAGAGTTCGAACCTTCAATCATGTGCATACGAATCCGGTGATTGAACCGCTAGGCCACCAAAAAATTTTGCATTTAAATTTTAATTTTTATTTAGGAAAATACTTCCAGTTGACAGCGATGTGGAAGTGATTGTTGATGCAATTTTTTAGTTTTTGTTTAATTATTATGGTTCAGTTTTAGGAGTGCATATAGTTAACTTTGAAATATAGACTTTGATACAATAATGGACTGTATACAAAAATTACTTATTATAAAGTAAAAGTCATGTAAAAACTGAGTAAGAACGTTCATTATTTTTGACCTAGTAGTTATAACATTAATGTGATAATCGTGTTTATACTTTAATCTTTTTGTATAGTGTTATTGTATTTTCAAAACAGGCGTTTGTTGTCTAAATAAAAAAAAATTACAGTCTAACCATTTAATTCATGATTATTATATCTACACAGACTCCAATATTTTTAATGAATCCTGGAATTATAACGTCTGTAAGCCCAAAGTTAATCCTATACCCCAAAACCCAATGTTTGTAACATAAACAAGAATTTCATACAAATTCGACAAATGTCGGCGCTTCGGCTGAAATAACAGACACCATAATTTGACACACGAACATTTTAATTACCGTCGGGTACACCACTATGTAAACGTAATGGCTATCATAACACGGCTATAGGGAATTTGGAAGGACGGAATACATTGAATACCTAACTAGACTAATAATGGAAATATCTCGTAGTAAATTCGTACGTAATGCTATATTTCTAAAACTATCCTGAAAATTGAGGCTGATGTTAGGATTACACTATAAAAAAGGCATTTGGACAGATTAAGTTGATTTGTAATTGTAAATTCGTGGTGGCCTAGCAGTTCAATGACCGGATTCGCATGCACATGGTTGCAACCTGAACCCAAGCAAGTACCAATGTGACTTATTGTACTTTCATAATTATTCTAAGCCATGGAAAAGCGATGATGGACAATATCGTGAGGAAACCTCGATTAAAAAAAATTGGAGTCTGAAATCGCCAACCCGCAATGAGCAAGCGTGGTGATCGGTGCTCATTTCTTCTGTATATGTGAAGGTGTCTGTGCCCAGTGGGACGTTCATAAGCTAGTATTATTAGGCAAAGTAAAACCTTTTTAGGTTTTTGTAAAGGAAAGGGTTCAATAAATTGAGCTTCAAATTTTGTGGTTCTCAACCAAGTAAGTCCAGTTTTAACTTTTGCGGACTAAGCACAGCTCAAATAATATCAAACCTTGACTAACTTTTAAGTAGAAAATGTTACCCAACCCAAAAAACATAAATTGTTACCTAATTATGCGTAAAAATGGCTATTCGAAAAAAGTCAAAACGTTTTTTTAAGGCATCCTAATTAAATGTTTGCAATTAATTAAAAGTTTCTTTGTTTAAACCCCTTGGTAGAGTGAAAGTTAAGATTTTCGTTGCGACAGCGTTCCACGAGTTTGCGATTCGAAAGGAACTGTGTTTTCCTGTGTATTTGCTTGAATTATAAAATAAATATTGCCCACGTTCGCTAGTAGGTAAAAAGATTTTTGATTTAACATAACTGCAGGTGTATTAGTCAACAAATACTAGGACCTAGTTTATGTATTGCGATGTTCATATTTGATTTGGAATCCAACGATGTAAAAATATCTGCAATTGATATAGAACATAAACCACCACGCTTGATATCCATTGGAGTACTGCATATTAAAAGAAGATAAGTCTTAAATATCAGTATAACCTTCTAAAAAATCATGTAAGAAATAAAGCATCTCACTATCGAAAAAAGATGCTTAATACTCTTTCAATAAAGAATATTTTTGCTTAAGATTCCAAATAACTCTCCAAGACCACATCTAGAATTTCAATTTCCACAAGTTGTACCTATGCGTGGAGACTTGCAGACTATCTGTCGCGCACACTCGGCCCATATGTGTGACGGAACGTGCCAAAACTAGCTACAAGATACCACATACGTTAATTAACTGCACTATTAAGGTTCTCGTGTTATTTATTAAGTGTTTCAAAGAGTTTGTTGTTACTTCCAGCTTTGGGAAACTGCTGGTGGCATGTTGGCTCGTTGGTGGTACAAAATAGGGATATTTTACTTATTAACCCCATAGTGAAATAATTTTAGAGGGGCTCGTGGCTAAGTGTAAGCCGTACGGTTTGACCGATAAAAAAGGTTAAGCCGCGCTGGCCGCGGTTGGGCCGTGGATGGGTGACCATTTGTAAACATATCGAGACCCCTCCGTGCCTCGGAAAGCACGTTAAGCCGTTGGTCCCGACTGTCATACAGTGATCTTTGATATTTGTTAAGTCATGACAATTCTGACACCCAGTCTTACTATGGAATACTGTATTACCTAGCAATGGGCTGTGGAGGTCAGATAGGCAGATCGCTCTATGTAAAATACGGTATTCAGCTTGGGAAAAAGGCTAGGCAGAAGAAGAAGTGCAATAATTTTAGTCTTCGTAAATAGTCAGTCTGTTCATAAATAGTCTAGTATGTTTATCAGTTGTCTAGTTGCCCTAGTACAGGCGCTGCCTAGTTTGGGATCAGATGACCGTATGCGAGCTCGTCCCAAGATAATATTATACAAGAAATTATTATATTACACCAACAAAGGCTTTTTTTCTGCCAAAATGTTGTCCTATTAGAGAATGTTAAAGCCACAAGTGTTAGAATAGATAAATACATTTTAAAGTACCTACTTAATCATGACACTTTACACTATGTGGAGCGAATGCTCTAGCTTTGCCATAAATTCGCATTACTTCGCAATAAGTAGACGCCACGAGAACTGGGCCATAAATGGACAAATACTACGTTATGACGTTCTCCGGCTGTTCATATATTATTTTCACTGTGTTTGTGACTAGAGTAACAAATAAGGTTACGGTATCCAAGTGAATTGTCAGAAAGGTAACATATGGGTGGAATTCGTTGAATCAGGTAGTTCGATTATTGAATAATAATGACATCTGACAGACTGGCAAGAGACGAAAGGCTGTTCCAAAACAAAAGCAAGATTTGAGTTCAGCTAAGGAGAGCCCAAGGATGGTGATGATGGTTACTTACGATAATTAATTAACTTCAGAATTTAAATCTTCTTTTTTGTGTTCTAAAAGACACCGAGTAGTGTTAGTATTATACGTTTTAGGCCATTTAACGGATTATTTACGGAAAATAATTCGAAAGAGGTTAAGCCTTTCTTAACCCTACACGTAACAGCACGTTAACCGGACTTGGAATAAGTGAATAAGGCGACTGACCGACTGAAATAATTCACATAAGGAAAGAACAAATGTGTATTTAGTTTAGTAGTAGGAGGTTGGCTTACGGCACATTTTCCAATAACATATTTCTACATATAGTAGGTATATGTGATTCTGAGGCAGCAAAATTTCCATCAAAATGAGACGTCTGTATGTGACTCCAGGCGACTTACATCCGCAATTGCACTATACGGAATATTTATTTGGTACATACATTTTGTGAAAATATTGGGCGATATTCCGCAATGAATTTCATGGTACCTAGGTGGATCACAGTGGTCGTATTTATAAGAAAACAAAATTTCCTATGATGTCTTACTTTACTTCTTCAAGCCACTGGATGTAAAACAAAAAAGTTAAATACACTGTATATTTTTAAAAAGAAAGTCAATCTTAAATTTGTCCAGAGTATAGACCATGGCAGGGTATTTCCTATATTAAATACTGCATTTCACAAAACTAATCTCAAGTACTTGTTATCCCACCTGCAAATGAAATCGATACTTAATAACAATACTCCAAACAAAGAAAATTATGAGTCAATTTCGATGCTATATAGAGAGCAGAATAGAAAACACTTGATGCACTCGAAACGTTGGCTCCGCTTCTCGAAATTAAACTTCACTCATTCTACGGTGAAACTTGGTGGTGACCTGTTTCCCCTACTGTAAGTATTTGAATGGCAATCGAGTTCAATTTGATATGCTAGATAGAAAATATAGCCTTACAAAAAAATATCTGCCCCCTTAGACAAGGTACGTTCCCACAATCGTTAACGCTGATCGAATTGCTCAAATGTATGAAAATTACAAGTCTAAGTCACGTGACTCATCGAAGAGAAATGTAATTTCCATACATTTAATGTCATTTAAGCGATTTCTATCATTGTCAACGCTAGTAGAAGTGTATCTTGTCTAAGGGGGCTAGTCTGCTATCCGAACGTGTTGATCGTGTTTGCGATCAAAACTATGTTTGAGAACTAAGGAGGCAATGAAACAGAATCCAAGGATGATAAATTTTTTTTCAAGAAGATGAAATGAAAGTGATGAGTGAAAGATAACGAGAAGACGCGGTTTAAAAATAGCAAAATTCATTGGAAGCCATTAAAGATATCATTTAGAAACATTACTATCACCAGGTCTATAGTATCAAATCACAAGAAAACATTAAAAGTCAAATTATTAGTAAACAAATATTTATTTATTATTAGTAAACGTATAAAATAATTGTTATGAGATCTGACGTAATAGAAACAAGTTAAACAATTAGTAGGGCCCCGATGTCAGCCAAAGTTTCTTGCACTGTTTAAGTTCGGTACTGAACCCAAAAATTATGTACAAAGTTCTTAATTTTGATCATTGTTGTGGCTATCGTTTGAAGTTTCGTAATTTGGTTTCTTCAAGTCAGTCACTTTGTAACTTGTTGGCAGGTTTTCATTTGCAAAGTATATACCTAAAACTAAAATACTGAAAATATACTGTCTGAATCTTAAGACGTTCTCGTGTAGAAAATATATAGATTATAATATAATAATCATTTTCATTACGTACTGTGGTCGTATTTTCAGGACAATTTGTCGCCCAGGATATTATTAAACGTCAAGTTAGCCTAGAATTATTATAATTAAAGTCTTTTAAACGTCCTTTTGATGTTGTGAACATGTGACGTCTATAATGAGTGTTTAATGGAAACTCGGTCTAACCAACATTACCAGGTTTCATTTGACAGTTTTGGGTCAATTTGTCTGCTGTAGAAGTTTTTGTAGTCTTGAAAATAAACAATAAAATTCCAGACTGCTTATGTGAACACCACAAAAAAAATATCTTAAAAATTCCAAAATGTTTGTCGACTGTCTAAAATGCGGTCCTCATATTAATGCTTTCATGGCGATATCTTCTGAATTCAAGTAAGTACCCGAATCAAAACGATCCAACGCTATGACAAAACAAAAAGCCTCTTGCTTCTACGGACTTTTTGCGAGTTCAGAGAATGACGAAACACCCTTAACTGGATGCATGCTTCGCTGAAGCAACCTTTACACGGTTCCGCGAAATAATTTTCCGATAGGACTGTTCCCCGAAAAACATTTTGCGCTCGTTTCTGCGATGCAATATTTTGAGTTGTAATTATAATTTCAGGGAAAATGCTTATTTGAGCTTATTTAACTGGTCTTTGATACAGCTTATGCGTTCTCCGAAATACTCCAACCTGCCTGGATATATTGAGTTATTTTGCATAAACGTAATATCTGTTCGAAATCCGATTTGGTTTATTCAGGGAAGATTTTATTATGTACTCTTATTTATAAGCGGTTTACCTTGCAGATGATTGGAGTAACATGTTATAATCGGTTATTTTAAATCAACTGCTTTCACTCAACAAATTCATGACTGCTTTTCAATATTTACCTGATTGGCATTCTCAATCCAAATTTCAACGAATGTTATTTCCGTATACATACTTATTATAGAGGACAAGTTATATATCAGAGGAAAGGTTACATCAGTATTAAAGACCCTGTATCTATCCCATTCATCGGTAACCCCCCATCCATCACATCGGAACAAAAACCATTTGCCAGGATACGATCAACCTTCAACCTTACGTTTGGAGACAAGGACTGAATACCAATAGGATACAAGATTAGCCTTCGGGACTTTAGCAAGAAAATTACTAGTAATTAGTATGTTAATTAAGCCGAAAGGGTTTGTGGTAATTCTGTAGGTAATTCAAAGTATATTGGGCTTTTGGTAAGTTTTCCTTATTGCCTACATTTTCATATGATTGGTAGAATGGTGTTTTGATTCACGTTCTGTGATTTTATTGTTAGTGTCTTTATTTTACTGTAGTAGTGTATTTTAGATATCCTAGTTTTGCAACAATTTCTGTCAAAAGTTAATTCAGTCAACGAGTATTCTAACATGGTATCCAGTGTCACGTTTATGGCTTTCCTATGCCTTTCAGAAATCATACATTGTTACGGTACACCTTTATTTATTTTTATGTGCTTGTTATTATAAAGTTGTTTACCAAAAACGGAACCAGATTTATACCAAATAAGCCTTTACAATAAAAAAATTACTCCAAACATTTGTCGTTCAGCTCACGCACACATTCAAAAATCCCATCTACATTGCATTCAGCGGGGACGATTCCCAGCGACTTCCACTTAGAATTGTATGTAAACAAGCGTTCTGCACACAGGACATACACGGACGAATGTAGGAAATCAAGTGTGTATTTGTATTGTAAGTCTGCTTCCGTGTGACAGAGTAACATTGATTAATGAAACTGTTCTCTTTGTTTCCGTAAACTATTTCTAGGTAATTTCTGTTCGCCGTTTGTCTAATAAAATGTGTAGGAAATTGTACGAAGTATTTGGACGGATTTATACGATATTTTGTATTTGTTAGCTTTAATGTTATTTGCTGGGATAATGGAGCGATATGTGTTTTATGATGGAACGATAAGTTATATTCTATTTCAAATAAAAGGTTTAGTTATTTTTGTCTTTATGTTCTACAATAATACCGGCCTATAAACGTCCCACTGCTGGGCACAACCCTCTTCCTATATAGAGAAGGAATGAGCATTGATCACCACGCTGGCTCAATGCGGTTTGGCGATTTCAGATTCTAATTTTTGTATCCAGATTTCCTCACTATATTTCCCTTCACCGTTTGTCAATGATGTCTTAGAATTATTACGTAAGTAGGTACATATAAATTTGAAATAGTCAAATTGGTGCTTACCTGAGTTCGAAACTGCAATCATGTGCATGTGAATCCGGTCATTGAACCGCTAGGCCATCTGTTAGTGGCCTAGCAGTCAACAACTTATTGTGTTTTATAAAAAACGACTTCATTATTGAATGTTAGAATTGTGTTGCGGGGGTTTTCAACTTTCGAATCAAAGAACATCAACTACATAATCTTAGACTACTTAGCGTTCAAGTTGATGACAATGGACGATCACCCATCAAGGGACTAAACATAGCCATCGTTCGTTCCTTGATCAATCGTCTCATCTATCTTTTACTTACTTAAGCGTCTTTTTCGTTTCCTAACGTAAACACGTATTGCCTCGTATTCCGTTTTAGTACCGACTATAGTTAGTCCGTCTGTCATCACACAGTTTATGTGTTTCGAGAAAATGTATGGAAGACTCAATTATTGTTGTGTTTACTATCTGGAGATTGCAGTCTGTTAAATGATGTGTTACAAATTGGTGTTAGTCGAACTGTTATTTGGTAGTTAGAGATCATGTTGTCCGTGTAACGAAACGCGTTGAGTTGTAAAATATCATGATATACTTTATTTTCAAATTTAAGTGTTGAAGCTAAATAAATATTATAGAGCATATATCTGAGTCCTTTACTCACATTATTCAACCAATTAAGGATCTATTTCACCATCCTCAGATAACTTTGTTCGAGGAATAATTTTGAAATTTTGAAAGTTGTTTCATACAGAAACTGTCAAACGTCAATTTTATTCGTCGACTAAAAGTTATCTGATGATAGTGAAATAGGCCCTAACTGCAATAAATTAATCTAAAAATAAAAATACAAACAATCGAACATGGAACCACCTTCTTGATGGTCGGTTAAAAAGCCACGACTGATGCTTGTGTTCTACACAGATGAAGTCCAAAAATAAACATTAATTTTAGATTTGACTTGGGAAAATACACACGTTTAGCAAGACTTAAAACTATGTACTTGAAATTTAATCGGTTGTACAAGGTTTTGTGGTAACATCTACCCAATATAAGCTAGCACTACACCAAACCCAATTGTTTCGCAGTCAATTCTCAGAATGACACCAAAATTCCGTTCCTGGTATATTCAAACCGTGACGATGCTGTGCTGCCTAAATAGGAATACCCCCACAATATTCAGTCCTATGGAAATTCTCAAATTCCCATCTGCCTCGAAAGTGCTGGCGAACAAATATGTTAATATGACCTACCTTGGACATGTAAATCAATGTTTTTGGGGACCAAATGGGTCTGGTTTTGCATGCCTTGATGGCTTTTACTAGTGATTCTGGTAAAATGATTTTAATGTAGTATACTACAAACAAGTTTAAGCTCGGAATCCTTATCCTATTCAATGTACAAACACTTTAGCTCTTATTACATAACAACGAAACGATTTCTTTTAAATTCATAAATAACTAGCTGTTCCCCGCGACTCCGCCCGCGGTACCTAATTTTAAAATAGAGCGTTTGTTACTCAGAATGTATGTAGCTTTCTAATGAAGAAAGAATTTTTTAAATCGGCACAGTAGTGTTTGAGTTGATTCATTATAAACATACACACACACACACAAAAATACAAATCTTTCCTCTTTATAATATTAGTGTAGATGACTGAAATCTCAAAATAATCTGATGAAAATAAAACCGTTTCATATTTCTTTTGTTTTAGTTTTTAATGCCAAAATTACTAGTTTTTAATGAAAAAAAAAAACATAATGTCGTCACATAGATCAATGTGAAAGCATCAGCTGAAATGGTAATTTATGACTACAAACGATAAATTTTGACAGCATACGTCACTGTCAAAAGAGATCAAGCAGAATGGTAAAAGGAGCTTATTAAAAAGGCTTTTGTTGATAGCACATCAGTATTATTAAAAAATATTTGTAACTTGCATTTTACCCGTGGGAATCGTTAGCTTACTTTTTAATTGTATGTTCACTTGTAATTAGTAAAGTGTTCGTGCTCCAGTTTCATTCTAACTGAAATTGTTGTGCATTGGATTTAAATGGTAATTTTATTTTAGTGTTCATGTCGGACACTAGAAAAAAGGGAAATAAAATTCTAGGTTCTAGGATGTATAATTAATTACAACTGGGTTTTCCTATTTGACTAAATACTCTTTTGTAAAATAATTTACTAGGAACACTTAAAAAGAAAAACAGTGCAATGCGGTAACACAATATTATAGAAAAACGGTAATCCATGTTTTTTTATGGAAAATCATAATAATCTTAATGAAACTAAGCTTACGTAATGTAAAAACATCAAACAAGTATGCGATTTTTTTATTTCAGATTTCTGTAATACAATTTTTACAAAATAACGTTATTAATATATTTATTTTATTATCATATACTCGTATTATTTACTAAGGGCAAGAAAAAATACACAATTTCAAGCAACAAGAATTACTTATCAGACAAAACAAATTCCATCTTAACTCTCATGAAACAATTCTAAAATCGCAAGGCAACAATGTCACAAAGCAGGCTTTATATTAATTATTACTAAACGCAAGAAAAAATAAACAATTTCAAGTAACAAGAACTATCAGACAGCAAATGCTATCTTAACTCTCATGTAACAATTCTAAAATCGCAAGACTACAATGTCGCGAAGTAGGTTTAATTACAATATATTTTCACCATTATCCCGGTTTGAGACAAGCTGTAATTAATAACATTTAACATAATATTGCGTGAATCGCTATCAAATTTTAATACGGGTTGGTTTCACCGTCTCGGCAAAAGAACCACAACTGATACTTCCATGAAGAATGGAATTGTATTCATTAAAATTCGTGGTTTCGAATATGGAACGAAATTTTATAACCGTTTCCCAGACTTGGTTTTCATTCATTCGAAAGTATTTCATTCATTTGTATGTGGAATACGTATTTAAAATTGCGGTTTCGTACTAGATGGAAATTTGGAAGAAATTATGGCTTAGGTACTTTGTGACTTATCTTTAGGTAGTTACTTATTTAATCTACCCCAATTACCTCTCCCTAAAATATTTAATTTAGGTATATTAAATATAGAAAACGGCTCAAGACCGAGGGGCCTGGAGCAAGTTGGGGAAGACCTTTGTCCAGCAGTGGGACATCAAAAAGGTTAAATAAAAAAAGGTATTTACTTACTATGTTATTTGCAAGTCACTGAAAAGTTAAAATGTTTCTGTTATTGTTAATTTTTTAATATGTATAGCAAAGAAAATTGATGCAGCTCACAAAATCTTTATATATAATTCTTCTGTGAGTGTGTATGTCACTGAACTCCTCCTAGACGGCTGGACCGATTATAATGAAATTTGCTGTGTGTCTTCAGGTGGATTCGAGGATGGTTTAGATTCACAATTTGGTCCAATTTGAAATGTTTTTTTGTTTAATTTTTATCATATTAACATCGCGATTATTGACATTAACAACGAATAAACAATGCGGTAACCATGGTAAAATTAGTAAGTAGGTAGTTGCCATGACGTTGTACGATTTACTATCCTACGCTATAGAGGTTATTTAACAATTGAATAAACAAGGTTATCATAACGCCTTGCAATGATATAAAAACTGTTTTCTTCTTTAAATATCAGGCTCGCAGACTTTTATGTTTTTTTTTTTCGTTTGTCTATTTGGTAGGTCTGAGAGTAGGTCGTAGGTTATATTATGATAAACAGGATGGATTTTTTATTGCCACCAGAAAGAAAGAGAGAAAGTACTCTCAATACTGAAGAATAGCAAATTAGACTCAAAGAAAACATTCTTTTATTTTTTTAAAGAAATAAATCTGCATTAAATTGATGTTTGAAATACGCTTTGCGGACCGGGAATCGAATGGGCTAAAATGCGAAAAACTAGCACCGTGTACTTTTTGGCATCAATTGATATTATATAATATAATTCCAGTGTCATGATGTTTGTCGGGGATGAACTCCGAAACTACTGAACCGATTTTAATCAAATTTGCACACCGTGTGCAGTTTGATCCAACTTGAAATATAGGATACTTACATCACAAATATAAAAAAAAATTGAGACCGCGGGCGGAGCAGCGGGAAACAGCTAGTGTATTATAAGCTAATGGCAACTTCGTATCAATGAAATTGAAGTAAGTATAACAAAAGTTATCTCCACAAATTATATTTGTCGCGGTTTCACTATAGGTACGTATTAAATCGTGTTTGTCGCACCAACCCTTAAATTGACACACCCATTGTATAACAGGCACAGCATTTGGCATTAGGTAAACGTTAGAATTAATTTTCGTAACACTGATAACAGTTGGTACACTAACAAGAGATGTTTCGTAATTCTCGAATGTTCCATATAGTTCGGTGTACTAATAATAGTTGGGGTTTACCAGCTTTCGTTACTATTCACAAAGCCTTGAAGTAAAACTATAACACAACTTGTACGTGAAATTTTAAGGAATCCTTTTTGTAGCCTATACTTTCCCAACACTGAGCAAAGGTCTTCCACCAAGTCCTTCCATAGACCCTTTTCCCGCGCCACCTCGAACCAGACCTTGCGGTATATGTCCAAGTCGTTCTGCTACCCCTTTCTAGGCTGGCTTCAGTGGCGCCGTCTGTCTACTGGCTCCCATTGTGTACAGATATGCTAAATTAAAAGCAGTGCATTTGTGGATAGCGTATAGGTTCAAAGTATAGTTAATTGTAAAGACAAATCTAACAAGGCCAAACTCGATAGGTTTGTTTTGATTTGTTAAGAAATTCATATAGCAGCTATTATCCGGTTCCATTGGCTCATCTGATTCCATTGTCAGCGAACCTACAAGAGTGGAAACGTCCTTCTTTTGTTTTTCAAACCTTGGTAAAAGCGTCTCATTCAACTTAAGATTTGATTACACTCGTCATAAACGGATACGGGTCCCAGTGGCGATAGCCTAATGGCTAGGGCGTCGGACTTGCGAACATGTGGTTGCAGGTTCAAAACCCACTCATTGCACTACTGATGTGAACCTACACGTAACACAAGAATTTAGCTTAACACGCCCCTCGTGTTAAGCTAAATGCTTGTTAAAGTTGACTAGAGTGCTAGTTATGTGAGAAAAGCATTCCTAGTAAGATTTATAAAAAAATAAAATAAAAGTACGAAAAACAATGGTGATAGAAAACATGATTTTACAATTACGTCGTTTCTGGAAAATAGTAACAATAAGGTGTCTTTATCATTTGGAACATTAATTAAATTGTTAATTAATGTATCCTGGATAAATTGAACTAACGATTTCTGATTAAATACCGGGTTGCTCGGGATATTGTAATACCTTGTTTCTATGCAAATGCTTTGTCCTGGTATAATTAGTATGCACTGTCCAAGGATATTAGCATTGATTCTAAGGGCCGATGTTTACTTTGCTTGAGTTCGTAAAACCTTTGTTTATGCCCGACCCTGCGGAGGTCAAGGTAAGTAATTATATTAATTATTGAAGATTAGGGTCAGGAGTTTAATTATTTTCGTGTACCTATTTTTCACTTTGTTGTTTGGTTGTTTGGAACAGAATTATTAATTAGTAAAAAATATTCTTGTTTTCATGTACAGCATTTTATGGCACGACTTTCTCTCCTGAATAATTGCTTTTTTCTGTCTCTTAGTAATAATACAATTATTCAGCGTAGGTATCAAAATAAATTTAATGTTTTCAATATCTTTTCAGTTCGTAAACCCAAAATACGAAAAGAGCTAACATTGTATCATGACATATATGTCGTGGATTGATGTCGCTACCATACAACGTACAGCGCCATCTATCAATTTAATTCACAACTAAACGTCACGTGATCGGAAACGCAAGCGCGCCCTACCGCTTGGACACAATCGTCGGTAGAGGGGATGTAGCGAAGACGCGCGGGGAGACCGAGCGTTAGCTCAGTCTAGTTCGGACGGTCTTGGCAGACGCTCAGTATCAACGCACGTGTTTGTTTCTGTTTTAAGTGAATCATTACTTCAAACAAATAAAGTCGGTTTAAATTAGAAACTGTATTTTGTTCGAGTACCCACAAAGTGCCCACGTTCCTATTAAATTATGTCGGATCGCGAAGAAGACCCAACGCTTCGCAACTCGGCCACCGTCGATGCGACATATATTTTATTACATTTACGACTGCATTCTTTGTCTTTACTTTATTGAATGAGTGCGAGGTGTTTGTGCACCTGTGGCCATATGGGTATTGCGTGCCTTCTAAAATATTACGGAGTCGGAGACGGAAAGTAAAATCGTTTTCCAATTTCCGGATAAATTCTCAAACATGAAACAAAATAGAAGTTTTTAAGTTTTATTCATTTTAATTATGTTGTGTGTAAATAACTTAAACACTCTAATATGCATTGACGACAAAATTTAGTTGAGGTTTTTAGTATATACATAATTATGCAATTTGGATTCCAGTCCGCTAAATTCCATTTATCAAATTAGCACAACCGGAAAAAGAAACTACTCTTCGGCATACTTTAAATACATTTGATGTCGAAATTAAAAAAAAATCTTCTCAGGGGCCAATGTGACACGAACAAGCAGATTAAGAGAATTAAAAAACAGTAAAACGGACGATTTCGTCGCATATGTCGTCAACATCTTTTGAAGAAGAAATAGACGAGACCTCGTAAAATATTGTCTCGACTTTTATAACAAATAAATATTAAAACAATGTCAGTACTATTACAATGAAGTTGTTTTCAACTTTAAGAAACTCTATATGTTAGGACAAAATGTAGTTGTAAACGTATGATTTATTGTCACCCTTTTTAAATAAGGGATTTGGTTCTTTTGTGTTCGGTGCCGTAGACATTTTGTTGTGTTTTTACTATGACAGATAAGGTGATAAATAGTCTTTTATTACTAAAACAAAACATGTAGACGAATGTAAAATATAAAATAAAACACCATAAGCTTAAATTTGACAGCCTGTCCTGAACATTTTCGGAAAAAGCGATATTATAAATAATTCTAAATACATAATTCAGCCTTCTCACGAAATCACTTGTTCGATCTTGCTTACAATCATGTTGTATATCCAAATACCAGATTTACGTGTCACGTCTCAGTATCAAATGCATGAAGCATTTGGCACTAAATATATTATGACAACAAGAAAAAACTCAGATAAAAATACGAGAATTTAAAATCCATGGAAAATCATAAGACAAGAATAAAACACAATTTAAAAGAAATATTCTTAGGAATGAACTAAGAGTTAAAATAAATCTTTGAAAGGGAAACCAGAATACTCTTCATATTTCACGTCAGTCAACACAAAAGAAGAACCAAAAATGAAATTCCAAGTATGTGTGAGGTTTGTGAAATAAATGAGTTTGTACGGATAATGATTTTCATGTACTGTAGATGAATGATGGTAGAACCTTATGAAATATACATATCCATCAAAATTTCCGGTTTGCATTTGAGTACATTACTAAAACATTTTATCACCCAAATAATCGTAAGTTACTTGTTGATTTACGGCGAAGGAAAATAACATAAGTAACTGAAATTTCAAATTGGAAGTTATTTTCGATAACCCATAAATGAGCAACAATTATTTTATATTAACTTTAAAACTATCGCGTTGCATGCATTTACCTTTTAAGGCTGCGAGTGACACCACATCTCCAGACCTCGGACATTGTAACCCGACCGAAACGTCAAGCCTTAAAAGGTAAATGCATGAGTTCGCTTTAATTAAGGTGACGTAATTTTATTCAAAAAAAATGTATGTGTAGTTCAAGCCTCGTACTTTCTCTGCTGAAAAAATTACCTGTGCCCAGCTGGGAGTCAAATCAAAAACATTAGCATTCATAATTAAATTTGATAAGACTGTTAAATAAATACACAGTACATAATACTCAACAGCCAACGCAACAGTTGGCCAGTACACAAACAAGAGCCAAACCAAACTGAAATAACACGTATTCCCAATACTTCAAGTCAGGGCGAAGTAACTCTTCGACAAGCAAAGGAAAATGGAAATAAATCGTCCATACTGTTGCCTTCGTTATATTATTCAACAGCTCAGACATTTTAACATCGACACAAAGAACGGACATGCCGACTTGTCGAGGTTTCGAACGATTTTTTTCCGCAAATTTGGATTTACGTCGGGTAGAGTTATGGATAGTTTGGGTCGTGAATTTGCCGTTTGGGGAATATGGTGCGATGCCCCCTTAGTTGGCTTATTGCCGTGGTGTTGTTTGTTTCGTGCACAGCGCTGCGAAGTTTTAAAATTATTGATTTGTTATTGGGAAATATTTTTGATGCAATCATCCTGATTGGTTGAAAAATCATCAAAATATGTTACCGAAGTCCGAAAAATAGTATACCTATATATCGCCAACTTGTGTATCTTATTAAGTTTTGGTATGTTTCCAAAGATTATGCTTTCGGTCTATGTACTAGCTGTGCCTGGCTTTTTCACCTGCGTAAGTTGCCCCTTCCCTTTTTCATTATTTTTAATTTATTCTGCTATTCAGGACGGATACAAATCGAACAAATCAATGATCATGAAATTTTTTCCCGATCTCAAGCTATAAGTGCTGTAACAAACACGACTTGGTTTTATATCCCCATAGCACAAGGACTACCGGAGACTTATTCTCTTCTTCTTTAAAAAACCATAAAGTATTGAAAGTAACCGCACATTGCGGGAACTTACAAGTTTTCTCGCCACTTCCATGAGCTTTATGTAATAACCCTGACAAAATATGAAGACCTCTTACTCGTCGAACACGAGATGTTGTCAAGACCTATCAGAGTTGGTCGACTTGGCTCCCCTTTGAGCCTTTAATGGACCTTCAGATTCAAGTTTAAGTAAGAAATGTTACGATTTAGTAAGTTTTTGTAAAAATGGTTCGCTTGATGCAGTTTTTCAATGTACTGAAAGGTTTTATGGTTTTATTATGTGTCTGTGATTTAGCTTAGTGCATATTACATGTACAATTACTCGCTTTTGAGGACATTTTATAAAATGGTAACTTCCTTAAAATATTTGCATTAAATCCTACTTGGATTATTATAATTTCCTAATCTGTATTTTATTTCCAGGTAATACACCACTTCACAAGATTCAAGATACGTAATCGTAAGTAGGTAGCATATTAGTCACATTTAAACTTTGTTTCAATCTGAAGCTGTTTTATACATTCAAAGTCGTTCAGTAGACTAAACATTGCCAACATTTACATCAGAATATCTCAGTTCAAGTCAAAATATGATGAATTATGGCATAACAGGGGTGCTTTGTAAAGTTGAGGCACTTTTCCATTAAGGTACTGGATTGTGAAGCCTTTGGTACCCACATGTCGCTATCTTAGGAGGCAGGCATAAATCAAAAACTTCGCAAATGACATTGAGTGCGGCAGATATCCAAACTTGTGTCAGTATGTTTAGGGTGACCATAAATTTGTTCTTTAAAAAGTGTGCAAAACTTCTATCAGCGAAAAATACGAATTTAGGTAGGTTTCTTTAAGAGAAATTTAAAGGTTATGTATAACTAATATCCGTACTTGTTAATTTGCAATAGTAGACCATTGTGTTGACACATATGAATCATACAATTTATGATAAGTCCTATAGTCCTAAGTTGTGGGTGTGTAATAGGTATTATCTTATTTTCTTCAATATATCTATTATCACCAATTCCAGCGGGACGTAATGATTAATTTTTGGTAAAACTCAAGTCTTGACTTGCACAAAAAGTGTTTTTTATAGACTTGTTTCTGGAAATGTTAGGATTAATTTTAATTACGAAATTCGCGATACTTACAATAAATAATTACCATTTAACTTTTGTAAGGGTATCCTTAACTATCAAGTAGAAATACTCACCCAACTCAACACTAACTCCATTGCTGTACAACTTTTGAGTAAGAAGTGTAGCAGTATATTCTAGTACGTGTACAATGCGCTTTGAGTAAGCAAGATATATTGTGGTAGTGACGCAAAATATATACGCAATACGATCTCCACTCTATTTTTTATGCAAAACAATTGTTTTATTTGAATCTATGTGAGGCTTAGACTTGGTAAAAACAAATGACAGTTACTATAACTAATGTAAGGCAAATATAGATTAGAGGCCGTAGCACCAACACTAGAAAAATATTCGTGAAGAAAACGTTTAAAAATTATACAGTAAAAATATACTTATAAAAAAACGTTATATAATAAAAATTATGTAAATAATGTCGTGTTGGCATAATAATGTCGTGGTGGCCTAGCGGTTCAATGACCGGATTTGCATGCACATGGTTGCAGGTTCGAACCTAGGCAAGTACCAATGTGACTTTTTCGAAATTATATGTATCTTAATCATTCCAAGACAACGAGTGAAGGAAAACACCGTGAGGAAACCTAGATTCCAACCACCAACACGCAGTGAGCGAGTGTGGTGATCAATGCTCATTCCTTCTCTATATGGGAAGAGTCCTGTGCCCAGCAGTGGGACTTTTATAGGCCGAAATTATTTCTTCTTAGTTCGAAATTAGTTCTTCGTACAAATTTTGACGGCTCGATACGTTTTTGAAAAACGTTCGTGTTACGTCGATTTTTAAATGATTCATAGCTAAATGTTTTTGGTATTGATTTGGTTAAAACTTTCGTTCTATGACGGTTTAAACCCAGTTTTATTACATTTTTTTACATAGAATTATGATGACTTACCTGATTATTATACCCAAGTATCTCAGATAAGAGAATTGTACAATAAACAACATACGGAAAAGAATTCTTAACTTAATCCTATCTCTAATTTCAGTAACACTTCCTTCCCTCCTCATATTC
Source organism: Plusia festucae (assembly GCA_950381575.1). Classification (NCBI taxonomy): domain Eukaryota; kingdom Metazoa; phylum Arthropoda; class Insecta; order Lepidoptera; family Noctuidae; genus Plusia; species Plusia festucae. The sequence continues at coordinate 13,517,558 of OX494434.1, forward strand.
ACACTATAATCCAACAACAAAAGGACAATACTCATAAAAACTCGACAAATAAGGTCCTTACTATATCTGCCGACAACCATACCCTTTTACTCTGAAGACTTAACTCCCATATCCATTTGAGAGAATGACGAACGGAGCTTGCATCCTCTGATGCATTCACTTAATTAAGACCTAGCCTTTATGCGAACTATAATTGGGAACTGCTGTGAACAGCATGACTGTTTTTTTTTTGTAAGATAAAAAACTTACTAGCAATGTGTGTCGCACATTACTAGTATTCTTGTTAACCCCTCGTAGTAAGCTAAATTGCTTGTGTTACGAGTGGGTACACGCCGGTAGTGTAATCGATGGGATTCGACTTGTGACTGGCTAATATTATGCTTGTTTTTTTTTATGATCACAATGCTGCCGCACTGCGGGATTTAAGTTATTGGAATCAAGGTTTCCTCAAAATGTTGTCCACTGTTAGTCAATGATGTTGCGGGTTCGAATCCCACCCATTACACTACCGTCGTGAACCCACTCGTAACACAAGCATCTTAGCTTAGCACGAGGGGTTAACGAGATTACTAGTAATGTGCGACCCACAATGCTAGTAATCTTGCATAAAAAAAAAACAAAAATGATGTCTTAGAATAATTAAGAAAGTACATATAACTTTGAAAAAGTCACAAAGGTACTTGCCTGTAGTAGGTTCAAACCTGTAATCTTGTGCATGAAAATCCGTTCATTGAACTACAAGGCCACCACAACATTTCCTTGTTAAGACTGAAACATAGAATAACACATGATTTAAGAGCTTACATACTGGGCAAGTTATGATCAACCTTTTCTGCGTGGGAAGGCAGACTTTTAGGAAAGGTTATTGTGTACTTATATAGAATTATTATTGTTTGGTATGTAGGCGTATAGAATAACTGTTATGTGCCTACTTAATCTTAAAGGTTACGATGTCCCGACATCTTTAATACTGTTAATGTGACAAAATGTATTTTTCTCGTGTAATCTAAAAAGAGCACGGTGTATTCTGTAAACATTACAAGCAAAGGGCATATATTTGCGGATGTTTTTCTTGATTTGAAGGGAAACCTTTAAAAAATATAACTTTATTTTTAGTTTACAACATACCTATTGATAAACCTATACAAAATTTAAAAAGTATATGACACATGCTTGGTTCTTCGCCTAGTTATACGCGAAAATTCTAACTTGGGATAAACTGCAATCGACTCGGTTACTATTACTTTACATACTATTTTCAGGTTTTAAATAAAGTAAAATTAAGGTTGTATAAAATTTACTAATGCCATTTGTCATTGGTAGTCACAAAATTGTTTTGCGAAAATTAACCTAGTTACTAAGCCATAAAGGCGCTGAAAATTTCAGAGTGCTTAACCACAAATGCTGTCGGCTATATCAATGCTCTTAATTTACTCGCGACTACACGTGCAATACAAATTCCTCGCGAAACAGATTCATACACGACTGGCCGAGAATTGCTGAGTTATTTGCAATTTACATTAAATGAATGTTCGTACGATATGTCCATACACTTAGCACGCTATTCAGAAGCATTTTAGCATTCCCTTGAATATTTGTAGTAACTTATGTACCTCGTAATTTTTGTTTTATATAGGTTACTATTTAATTTTGCTTGGTAATGAATCGGTATATTATTGAAGATTTTTCTTCCCGTGGATTTACAAGAAATCAAGCCAATTCACAAAAACAATTTGCCTTAGGTAGGTACTATACAAAACTATTATCATCAGCTGATCAAAATTAGTATGGGATGTACGAATTGATTTTTTGGTTTAGAATATTGCTTTCTAGAGAAGAATGTTAATTTTAAAGAACCGAAGCAGATTTTCAAACTAGGTGCGCATCGTGGTGTTACCCGTGGTTATAATGACAACAGCCTTCCTAGCATTCAGGATGTCATTCTATAATTCTAATTTTAGTCTAAATTGGTTTTGGCGTTTTGAGCATGAAGACGTAACAAACATACACACTCACAAAGTTTCGTCGTTTCTTGTATCACCTTATAAAACTTTTTATTTCTATTGTTTGCCAACACAGGATCTCAAATTCAATCCTCATCATATTTGCACACCTACCTACATGCGCGCCAATTAATTCCACATTCAGTGCAGATTGCGTTAACGCCAGTCCAAGATATGTGACGGGCGTATTGATAGATTCAGGACCGTACGGTTGGCCAGCGCTGAATGATTGATCTACCTTTGTAAGCTTAGCGGACTGTGATCGTGTTTAGATCTTAAGCAAGTAGAGAGCCTACTGAAGTGAAGAGCCTAAGTTAAGTCAGTTCGGTCAATCTTGCTACCGTCTTTGTTGAGCTACACGAAGATGATAACCATATGTAAATGCAAAAACATGTCTGTCCGTACGTAATACTTACGGACTTACTGCATTTTGACACCACGGCAAAGTTTTCTTTCTACTATGAGCTAATAACTGCATGAAGACTATCGTCATTTTAAAATGCTTAAGTTATGTCTGTTCCTATCTTGGGATAGCTCACACACGGCCATCTGATCCCAAACTAGGCAGAGCCTGTACTCAAGCAATCAGACAACTGATAAACATACTTATATATTTATAAATCCCTACATACATATTATAGATAAATTAAAACAAATGATCATGCTCATAACACAGATTTGTCCTAGGTGGGAAGATCCTGCAACCTCCGGCTTAGCAGTCAGGGTCACTAGCCACTAGTCCAATAGGCCTGTCAAAGATACGGTACACACACATACATATTCGATTGGAGTACCTACAAACACATTGCATCTATAACTATTTAATTCATTCTGGTGACCCTTGTTTAAAATTGGTTTTACGATTTCCTTAGACCGTTCCAAGGATTTGATTTGGTATCCATTGAGCTACTCAAGTTTAAAGTTTTAAGACTATTGGGTCCTTTGAAATAATTATGTAGAAGGGTTTAAAGGGACTTTCCTTTTTACCTGAAATGTAGCTATCTACAGTAAGTTGTAAACTAGTATTTGTTGTGAGTGTTTTTCCTGAAAATTTACATTGTTTGTTGATATAATAATTATTTACGAGTAGATGCTATTTGTTTAGCTATATTTTTTTTAATAAGTAGCGGCCCCGTTCTGGTTTTGCACGTGTAGCACAGTAATTAATGCTTAAAATTATACATAAAAACCTTCCCCTTGAATCAATCTATGTATTGCAGAAAACTGCATTCAAATCTGTTGCGACTGTTTTTCGTACAATGTAGGTAAATAAAAATGAAATCACAGCTTCAGCTTTTAATTATATTTCGTGAATAGATATTGAAAAAAATATATGATTGATTTATTTTTTCATGCAAATCTTCAGATTATGTTAATAAAATCCGTATTTCTCCATCTTGTACTTATTTCGTTGCCAGACAACATGTGAAGATAAAACTTAACACAGCAGTAAAGGCAACATTTACCTTATAGCTACAATAATTCGGAATATATACCTAACTTTGCGAATAATTAGACATCAGACATACACCTACAACATAACACATAAACGGAGCACATCTGGTTTCCAGTTTGCTCTGAACCTAACTAAATCCTTCATTACTCAATATAATGGCAACTATCTGTAATACACAAACCTGATGTAGCCTTACATAATAATTATAATAACGGCCTATAAACGTCCCACTGCTGGGCACAGGCCTCTTACCATATAGAGATGGACTGAGCATTGATCACCACGCTTGCTCATTACGGGTTGGCGATATCAGATTCTCTGGAATCCAGGTTTCCTCACGATGTTTTCCTTCACCGTTTGTCAATGATGTCTTAGAATTATTAAAATGTGCATAGCTTTGAAAAAGTCACATCGGTACTTGCCTGGGTTCGATCCTGCCAGCATGTGCATGCAAATCCGGTCATTGAATCGCTAAGCCGCTACGACACGGCCTTACATAATGATTGTGACGTATTTGTAGAACGATAAGATATTTTAAACAAATAGAAATTAATTTATAAATAAAAATATCGATGAGAATGTTTGAAAATTTAGGATAGATGTGCGGTCTAACAAACTATTCAATGTCTTAAGATGACACGGCCTTGTGAAAATATAAGCTAGGTACTTTTACACGCTACGTAACAACTGTCTAGAAAATACACAACCTGTAACGCGACCCGAAATATCTATAATAGGTAACAGTTTTTGCGTAGGACTGACACAAATAAAAATGTATTTCAGCACAAAATGATCTATCTGTCTTGGGATATACGTTTCCGTTTGATAAGAAATCTTTAAATAGAACCCCAGGTTTGTATTTGTTTCGGCAGCAGTTTCAGCAGCGAAAGATTTTGTATATTTAGGAAATACGTAATCAGGACTTGGTACTTAGATATTGCTGTCTTACCACAAAATTTAGTTGGTAGGTATGTACCCACAAAGCTACTGCTTGCATGCCGAAGCAGCATGTTTCTTTCCAGAAAATTCACGATTATTTTTTATGGAGTGCTTATATTCAACGAGGTAATCAGGTGCATAAAACTGAACAACTTTTCCCAAAGAACATAGGTTGAAAACCTTAAATTGATAATCAATTTTTCAGACAAACATAAGTAACGTGACTTGTCACTTGGTATGAATATTTCATTTTAAATTTTAAGATTTTGACCAATGTTCCTTGGGGACAGCTGTTCAGTTTTATGCACTTGATTACGTCGTGGAATATACGCAGTCTATAAAAATAAATCCTGTATATCGAACATGAGAGTGAGTATGCACGACTGAACAATTTTCTTAATATTAACTAGCTATTCCCCATTGTTTCACCCGTTTTCGTAGTCCCTATTCGTGTCAACACCCATTTTTTTTTACAATTATCCATTTATTTAAATCAAGCATCATGAAAATCGATCCACCCATTCTCGAGTAATAAGTGTTGTAACCAACCCGAGTTTGTTTAATACATAATATAGATTTTGGCTTTGGATTGCGATGAATAAATAATCAAGGCCACTTCATTTTCCAAAGAAGGTGGGTTAAGCGAGGCTTCAAGTCAAGTCAAAAGCTGCCCCAATAGTCAAAGTTTTAAGTATCTTATTATTCAAAGCATTGTTACTAACTGAACGCAAATACGAGGATTACGGAGATCCCAGTGTTAACAATGAACAAACAGTTGAATACAGAGATTAATGTATTAGCCGAAACATTTAGGCTGTTAGTTTCAACAGAACGTATTTTATGTTGGAACCTACTTGGTTAATATCAAAGGTATATAATTTATTAACACGAAACGTACGGTAAATATTAGGAAGACTATTTATACCTACTTCAGAATTCATCCATTTTCTGTGTGTAATTACCATCTTACTGTAGGGTTTGCGGCTAAGAATAAACCCTCCTCTCTCTACCCGTGGGTGTCGTAAGAGGCAACTTCTTCTTCTTAGCGTGTCGATCAATGGCAAAGTCAAACTTTTACGGACCAGTACTCAGCCACGCGGACAGCATTCTCATTTCAGGATTCAAGAGGCGACTAAGGGATATAGAAACAAGGAGAATAGGCAGCAGCGTTCTCCTGAAGAACGGATACAAAACTGCGGTCACCAAACCACTTGCGCAGCGTGGTGAATAAGGCAATATAAATCCTATGATTGCGCACACACAGCCCCCAGTTCCCGGTAGTTCCGGGAATGGAAGGCGGAGGTCCGGGTGTTGTGGGGCAACTTGGGAGAGGCCTATGTCCAGCAGTGGACCACGATAGACTGAGTAGATTATTGATTGAATTATCATTTTGATTATGGTTTCCGACGAACGTTACTGAAGTTTTGACATCTGCCAGAAACGTTTCGACATGGCAATAATTTGGCAAATTGTGTAATGAAATTATTTTATTACTGCAGGCTAACAATGGGTATAAAATGTTGTGTCACATGTAAAATCGAATCTTATCATTCATTTAATTTGTTAATTAATTACAAATAGAAAGGAAAAATTAAAGGTAACCTTAAGACGTGCAGTTTAACAGAGCGGAGAAATTGGAACACTAGGGTATTGAACTCTGTAGCTTAATTAGTAGAGCAACTAGTGTCTGAATCAACCGGGTTCGATTCCTGCCCGACATTCCAATTTTTCCTTTCTTTTTGTAATTAATGAACTTGTTTTTTCACTTAACGAAATTATGTGATTCGTTACCAAATAGGTAACATTAAGTACGTTTGTTGACAACCATCTCTAAAGAGCCTTAAATAAACAACATAAAATCCAACACTAGTTTGGTACAAGTAAACCAAACATCTCAAATCTCGTGCAAACATGTCACAAATTGCAAATATCAGCACTATTTCACACGATTCTCAACCTTATTTTAAGGAAATAAGATTGATCAAGTATGAAATTAAGTGATGAGAGAGAAACGGGTATTCAGGCGTGTGTTTCATTAGACACAATTAATTAACAGACGAAGGGGTGGAGGGTATAATCAGCTCATCAGTTCAAGTGTGACATGGCCTTTATAGCAAAAGGTTATCATATATCTTAAGGTTGAATTTCGCATGGCAATGTCTCGTTAAGCGTTTCAACCAAAATTAAACAATTTGTGTTTATGTATGCATGAGGTTATTAATAGTGTCATGTATGTTGTTTCTATATGCTGATATATGTATGTTAACATGTTAATTATATTTTGAAAACGCCCCAAAATATTTTTTTAGAATGGCTGACGCGGTGGTAGCCTAATGGCTAGGGCATCGGACTTGCGATCATGTGGTTGCGGGTTCGAATCCCACCCATTACACTACCGACGTGAACCCACTCGTAACACAAGCAATTTAGCTTACCACGAGGAATAAAAAGAATACTTGTACTGACTATTGTGACTTGTGTCCTTGAATTCCAAACACGAGTTTCCTTCGGACTTAGTAATTTAGCTTCGCAAACCTTTCCCCAACAAGTTCTGCGATCGGTTATTTTACTCCAATAACTTCTTGCTAGTTTCCTATTCCTATTAATACGTCGACAAATCATAATATTCTCGAACAATTAAATATGTTCATGTACCCGAACCCCAAAACTTACTGAACTCATTATTTATAAATGTTTAAACAATATGTCGTAAATTTTATGGGCAATTGTTTTTCCTTATTTCTCTAATATTCTGCGGAAATAGTGCGTAAGTGGTCCGTTCCATTCGTGTGCTTAGATTCGAGAGTGCAAGATAAGAATTGATTACTTTGTTATTCTGCCAAATATTTTAAGTGTTGTTGGCGCCATTTAAGTGATTTCACATGATTTGTTATTTGCGTCAACACTTCAATTCAAACTGAATTATATATATGATCGAAATATAATTATAATCCGTAACACAATTCAACGGCCAAAGTTTAAAACCTTTGATAATACCGTCAGCTGTGTGCCTTCTAAGTAATCTTTTTGCTACATCGCTACACTACAATACCTAAACATTATTTAATTTCCAAAGAAAATTCTAATTTCCACAAACTGGGCATCGGGAATCAACTATCAAAACAAAAAAATATAAAAACTAACTCTCCTTGTAATAGATACTTAATCTGTTCCCTTTTAATTATGAAGTTATTAAAACATTCGAACAATCTTGCCTCTTTATATTGAGTATAGATAGAGTAATAACAATACACCAGCATTGCGTGACATTGTGATGTCACAATCGAATGTCTTAATCGATAAAATATTAAGTTGTCAATGTTCAATCGCGTGCAGTCTGTTAACGATCCGACTGTACCAGTGTTGTGACTAAATTAACTGATCGCATGATATTGGTAGGTATTAGTTACTGGATTGGTGTTACATGGTTTATTGTAATTACGGCACTTATGCTGCCCATTATCTCATGATATCACTTCTTATATTAGAAGCGCAGAGTAGTGATGTTTCAATCAAGTTAACACTTTTTGATGTATACCCTTTAAATCATATCTTAATAACTACAAATATAATTACGCTTCATATTATCAACAATTGATGTCCGCAAAAAATTAAATAAGTAAAAAACAACATGGAAATTGGTTGAAGTTTTATGAAGTTGTATGTTTAATATTAAAAACTAAAAATGGTTTTTTGTTTTAGTTTTTTGTCAACTCTATTAAGATTTTCTAAAAATCCAAGTTAATAATGTAATCTTTACGTCATCATCGTCGTCATCCTCCTGTCCTTATCCCAATTTCATTTCATTATTTCACCTAGATAATCATGTAATCTTTGTAAAAATGAAATAAATTTATTAAAAAAAATGGGGTCGATGTAGCACATCTTCTTCCTCCATACTTGTCTATTGACGCTATATGTTACTTATGAGATGTGCTCAAAAAGATAATATTAGACGTCATCTCACAAGTAAAATCGTTTCTAGCCATAATTATCATCTTTCACACCATCCATCCATCGTTTCTTTGGTCATCCCCTTCCTCTATATCCATCCATCTGTTATTGTAATCTTCACGTACCTACTGAAAAAAAAAACTATCATACTCAACAGCTGTAAACAATCTCCATTTTGTATTTATATCCTAAACAAAAACTTTCCCCAAAACTTCTTATCCACGTTTCTACTTAGATTCTCGTGCGGTCTGCTCAGTGTTCGCGAAACAACAACTACTATAAATCCAACCTTTTGGCACAATGCGCACTATTGCGGATATTAATAAGCAGTCGTGCTGTGAATGGCCGGCTTTAGGCTTGTACGATAATACTACTGGTTTGAATTACAACGTATATTGTTAATTAGAAGTGTTTTGTGCATAATTAATTGTTATTAACTTTTATTTACTCGAATTATATCTTAGCCCGCGTGCATGTTGGTTAGTCTATGTAAACAAAAACTTAACAAATTGTTTATACCAGCGAGTAAGATCTAAAATAATGAATAGCATCTTATAAAAGGTGGCTTTGTTTGAAATTAGTTTTCGATGATATTTAACATCTATTACATACATACATTATAAATTTAGATTAAAATTTCGATCGCCAAATTTAGCATGCATCGAGACCCGTTTAAACTTTATTTACAGTATCATTTGTATAATATTTTATTTAAGACAAGAATCATATATTGCGGTGCCATATAAAATGAACGGGAACAATCCTGTTGACTTTCAATCGTAAACTGCCGAGCGTGAACTAAATAGTGGCAGTTGTAAATGTTTGGTATTCCTGTTACTTATGATGTATTGAATACTATACTTAAGAAATTTTGGACATGTCATCTCTTTTCGATTTTTTTGTTGGTTTTGCAACGATTTGACTGATAAAGTCATAATTTTTTTTATAGCCTATAATAGATCCCACTGCTGGGCAAACACCTTCCCTTTTTTTTTCCAAACCTTTCCATTTTGTGCGATTTCTGCCCACGTGCGCCCCGCATACCTGAATAAATCATCACATCACCTTCGCCGAAGTCAACCTCGACAGCGATGTCCTTCCTCCGAAGTCCATTGCATAACGATCCCATCGGTCAGGCTGCAACCGCGCGATGTGACCAGCCCGCTCCCACTTAAGCCCTTAAAATAAAGTTCTAAAATTATTTTTCATTATTAGTTTTTACATAGCTATTCTTTTCTTTTCTAAAAATAAAAATTACTAATATTCTATATGCGAAAGAAACTCGTCTGTCTGTACATCACACAATCTGGCCTAAACTACGGTACCGATTTAAATGAAATATTGTATAGCGATAGACTAGAGCCTGGTAAAAGACATATGCTACTTTTTGCCGCGATAACTGACACCCACGTGGGTGAAGTCGCGGGCTACAGCTAGTAGGTATCTGTGTCAAAATTAACAAAAAATGTTGTAATCTATAACGTATGTTGTAACTCGTGTTAATTAATTTGCATTAATTATTAAAGTACAGAAATTATATTAGCTTTGTTAAAAATAACTAAAAATGATTACGTTTACTTGTAGACGACAAATTGCATTAAAAGATATAATTTACTTCATAAATACATTTTCTATATCAGCAACTGCATCAACAATAATGAGAGAAACACAAATATATTCGGCTGCTAGTTCGATAATAAATTGAATTTGAGTAGAGTGGTGTGCCAAGATCTAATTATATTAGCCTTTGTTGTTCAGACCGGCCTATAACATGGCTTGTAATGAAAGAGGTCGAATGACGCGACCGCAACGTGAATGCTCTCCGAATAACATGTTTATTATTTGTCGATTGATTTACACGGATTGATCTTCTAGAAGTGTGTTTTATGCTATCACTAAATGGTTATTAGTCGTTTTTATGGATGTATTTTCAGCAATTACTTTTCTTTAGTCGTAAATATAAGTATGCATTTTTCATAGGCAATTTTAAAAGCACTCGACCAAAAATCGGTTCACCCAGTCGACAGTTCTGAAGTAATAAACATAAAAAAAAGAGTAAAGTAGAATTTAGATCCTCCTCCTTTTTTGAAGTCGGTTAACTAATAAACTGCTTAAAACAGTCATCATCTCCCTGCCCTTTTCCCACTTATATGGAGTCGGCGCAATGCGTGTTTTCCTTTCATTCATCTTTGCTACTCATCTTCGCAACATCTGTTCCTTTCTTCATTTTACACACTATCCGTCCATGTTAAACTATCATCATCATCATCAGCGTGAAGACCTCACTCAATCCACTGCTAAACATTGGCTTCCCCCTTAGACCTCCATATTGACCGACAACTCGCCAACTGCATCCGGCTACCCGCAACTCTCACGTTATCGTCGGTCCACCTAGTGGGAGGCCTACCAACACTGCGTCTTCCAGTCCAGTCCAGTTAAACTATCAAACAGCTTAAAACAGTGTGACGAAAATTATAGGTCCAAAATGAAGATTAATGAATGAAGTGAAGAAATACATGTGTCGACCTTGGTTGTCATAAATAATATAAAATATTTTCATAGCCCTTTTACTTACTGATATGGCTAATTTTATGGTAAGGATAAAAAATAATAGTTTTTGGACCTTTGTCAGACTACAGTGCGATTCAAATTTAATGGCGGCTGTGAACATGAGGCGAGTCGCTGCGCAGTAATAAATTCTTGCATCAGCGGGGGTGCGGGGTGAGGTACTGCGCAGTGTGTAACATACTTCACAGCCACCATTAAGATTGAAACGCATCGTACCATTTTTTGTCGATGTGAAACACTAATTACTTAAACCCACGTTGACCCAGCGTGAAGATATGTCGGACTTGCACCGTCCGAATACACCCGAGTCCCGTCATTGCCTTTTTTGCAGCCGCGGGATCGCTTACGCAGGCTCTGCGCATCACCCGTAGAACGCACCACACCTAGTAATGCACTCATAACTGTAGGACGTAGACGCTGGTTGTTTTATGTTAATTTAACCGTACGAACAACAAAGCTGTGGAGGTATTTAGTCGTCACGTTTCAGCGTGAAGTGAAGATGATATCTTCTGAAATAACACCCAAACTAAAATAAACCCAAAGACGGTGCGAATTAAAATTATGAAATACGGTTATCTTCAGTCCGTTTCCACTCGCTCAACAGTCGACCCTTCGGAAAGGGTTTCAGATGGGACGGAGAGATATCGCGGTAATACCAATGAATGAATAATCCACTTGAAACCGGTATTTTTCGGGATTTCGGTACATATTTCATGAAGCATAACCCACAATTAGAATGTATCGCTAATTTGGTTGGACTGAATTTTCGTTTAATTGTTTGGTGAGTAAATTTTGGTGCAGAAAGCATTTGTTTGATAGTAGGTAGGTCTTGTAAAGAGTATTTTCGCCGCACTCGTCACGGTTGGTCCATCTACGGCAATGGGTGCCCATTTGTAAAACATACCGATTTCGCGAAACGCTTTATGTCCTTTCTGAGGTACGGGGACCTCGGAAAGGACGTAAAGCGTTTGGTCCCGACCGTCAAACAGTGATCTTTAAAAGTCATTAAGTCATTAAAATTCTGACAACCAGTCTTACTATGGGATACTGTATTATCCAGCAATGGGTTGTGAGGTCAAGTAGGCAGTCGCTCCACGTTAAATACGGTGTTCAGTTTAATCCGGTAAGATTGGTAACCAACCCCAACATAGCTTTTGAATAGGCTAGGCAGAAGATGAGGCTAATCAAACAATCGACTAAAAAACAAAAGAAATGAACCTTTTTTCAGCGACACCTCGATTTATTGTCAAGACAAATCGTGCGACAAACGATGTACGACTACAAATCGCGTCTCACGCCGTTGTACTTCCTCGTTCTATTTGTGTACTAATAGCGCTGTCTAACCTTTAATTTATAATGGGTGTAAATTAGGAGCGACGATCTGTTGGAGACGGGGAGCCATCTGATAGCAATTTTATGATTGCTGGAATGTATATTGCTTTGAATTTAAGGTGTTTATTTCTTAGTAACTGCAGCTTGAGCATCCATCCGCATGGATGTCGCTTATCATGGCATAAAGTAACCTATGTCCTTTCTCAGGCTCTAGACTCTCTGTACGAAATTTAATTCAAATCGGTTTAGTAGTTTAGGTGTGATAGCTTAACACATTGACAGAGTTACTTTAACATTTACAATATTAGTAACAATTTAAACAGTCGATACTAGAACATCAACATATTATAGTAGTCGATCTACACATAATATTAAACTTATGATTCTGTACTACAGGAGCTAATTGCAACGTAACTCATCCGATTTCGATAAAAATAATAGTTTAGTAAATAATTTTGCGTTGTGACTGGTTTGAAAAAATACATAATGTAATGTTACTACAATAAAAAAATATGTAATTTTAGTACAATAAAAGTAACAATATAATACATAATTCTTCATGAATCAGACTATCATATACCAATTGCTATTTGAAATCAAATCAGTGTTTTAATTTTCATATGGTATTAATTAGTTTTACGGCAAAATATACACATACATTTTCAGCTTTATTATCTTCTTCTCCTATTATATAAAATTCTCGTGTCGCGATGTTTGTTACCAAGCTCTTTCGAAACGGCTGGACAGATTTGAATGAAATTTTGTGTAGCAGGTATATATCGAGTAGGTCTGAGAATCGGTCAACATCTATTTTTCACACCCCTCCGTGATTTTTTAATATGGCAGTTCAACGTTCACCGGATCAGCGATTCGTATAGATATACATTTATGTCTACATTGATTAAATATCCAATTCATTTCGTAATAGAATCATTAATATATCTTACGTCAATATTGTCAACAAGACATCAATATTATCTATAACTATGCTAATAATCCTGTGATCACTCAGGCTCATGCATAGTGACTATATATGACGCTATCAGGCAACAAATACACGTTAATTGACAAATGATTATTGGTATAGTAATGAAGATTGGCAAGGTTAATCAAAGGTTAAACGGTTGGGAAGAGAAAGCCTTAGATCTAATAATAAAAGTTTTATAAGATATAATTTAGCTTCGATATATTTTTTGTCTTTATCTTGCACATGAACTTAAAACGAGGTGTAAAAGGGACGGTAAGTAAATAATATTAAAGAGGATATTTGAAATAGATCGCGGAAATAAATTTAATTTTATATTTACTTCGGTTTTTAAATGTAAATTCTGGATAAATTCGACTTACATAGCTCATGTTAAAAGTATAACTCATCAGTTTATAACAAAATTTTAAAAACTATATTTTCGGCTTTCGCGTCGTGAATAGAAAATGTATACCTATAATTTTTTTTTTTTCTAAAATATTGAAAGTATATTGACACGGGTTGTTTACGACGCAAACGGTGAAGGAAAACATCGTGAGAAACCTGGATTCTCAACATTGGAACCTGGAATCCCCAACCCGCAATGAGCAAGCGGGGTGATCAATGCTCGTTCCCTTTCTATTTGGAAAGAGGCCTGTGCCCAGCAGTGGGACATTAATTGTAATAGAAAATATCAGCTTTCTCTAAAGGAGTGACATTTTTGATCAGCGTCACTAGAGTTTATTGAATTGAAATATAAATACTTTTGTTTTAATTTCTAATTCTGAAAAACTAATTCCTTGGCTTGACAATAGCGTAGATTTTCATCCTGTCTTTAGAGAAATTCGGACTGATTCTGGTTTCTGCTTTACGAAGCCTCATTGGTAATGGTAATTCGATACCACCGTAGAGAAATCAAGTTTATATCTATGGTAATTGTTACTCCCTAGTGGCAGAAGAGAGCTGCACTGTTAACTACGAGCTTGATAAATGTTGCTTCATTGTTCCTTGATCTAGAATTGTAGCAGAATATAAAGATAGAAATTACTATCATTCTATTATTATGTGCAAGCTGTATTTCATACTTTTTATACTCATTATTGTTGTGTTTTTTTTTGGGCATGTATTATCTGTCGACTAGACTAAGAATTTTTTAAGAGTTTTGTAAAACATTATTATAAAACTGTTCTTCTTGATCTGTAATACTCAGTATAAAGAAATCTTCATTATTTTGCTTTTTTGAGCTATAAAATATGTATTGTTTTTTAGGTAAGAGCCATAGAAAATTATGTAAAAGTTAGCTATATCTAAACATATAATTGCAACAAAGAAAGCCGTTATCTACAAGACAAAATGAGCCGCAATAAATATTTTGAGTAAGCTATTTTTAAACTTGTAATTACAGCAAAGTCGTAAATTGCTTTACATATTATAAACTCATAATAAATCCAAATAACTCACTACAAACACAATATTTCAATTCATCATCAAACGAATTAATAAAACATAACTATCAAAGCATATTCATCTCAATTATTTGTTCATAAATAAACAAATAAGTTGTTTACTTGTCATTTAGCTAAACTCGTTTGACCGACTTGGCACGGCGATCGGCGCGTCTGGTCCGTACGTACACAATTGATTCTGACGTGCGTGTCTATTGAGGCACGCATTTTCTTTGAAAATATTGAGAGAAACAGAAGAAAATTCTGCCCTTCAGTAAAAGGTAGTGACAGTATTGACAGATACTAAAAATAGACGAGAAAATGTGTACCCAATAAGTCGTTTTTTCAGTTAGAATAATTTTTTTAAATAAAAGTGGGAAAAATAATTACAAACTTAAAAGCACCGCATAATGTTAGCTCCTAACATAATGCGGTGCTTTTGAAATTAATTGAAAGGTCAAAAAGATATAAAAAATAAAATTAAAGTCATTTCTTTAACAAAGTGGTACAAAGACAATTCTAGTAGTAGAGACCTTCTATTAAGTGTACTTCTGATACACCTGTATCAGAAGGTCACGATCTTCCATATCCATACATAACAGTACCCGATAAACTTCCTCTGAGTTAACTATTTTAAATCTAGATGAGTGTTAGTTAAGTTTATTTGTAGTTGGTAATGACCTAATATTGTATACTAGCTGTTGCCCGCGGCTTCGCTCGCGCGTAAAGTATTATACATTGATTGAATCATAACAAAACTTAATACTTTTCTTCAGTCATTGACGTTTCGCGAAAATATTGTTTTTGAAACTTTTTTATGATAAACTCTTTGTTATGTGTTCTTTCTTTAAAAATTATCATAGTGTGCGAGCGTTCCAGAATCAGTGAGTCAGTGAGTCAGTGAGTCAGTGAGTGACGTGGGCTTTTATATTATTGTATATTTATTACTATTTTTTTCTCTGTGACACTGTGACACAGATTGAATATATACCGTAAAATGGAGTGAATTGAAATTGAAATTATTTTGGGGTAAATAGACACCTTTGGAGAAGGATTCGAGCTTTTAATGGTGTAGCAGGCATATCATTTTACATTAAAACTGCTTTCATATAGTTTTTTTTATAGTTAAGAATCCATCGTTATCATTATATTGTACCTGAAAAATAAAAAACCGAAATTCTCTATTCACCCCATTTTACCCGGTAACCATTCCTATATAAACAAACATTTGAATTTTATTATTATTTGTAAATATATTTAACTTATAAATTTATGATACGTCTCACAAGTACCTACACTTTTTATATATATAGTAAAACAAATTTCTACAAATAAATACAAAACCTTATCCGATAGACTATAGATATACCATTTATTTTATTAGATCGTAAATATTTTGTCCATCTTCGGTATGATACCAGTATTTTATCTGTGAATAAATTTACGAAACAATTTTACAATCCAATAATCTCTAACGACTCAATACTATATTGATTAAGACGTTTAAATGTCTGACGAAGACAGGCACACTATTTATAGCAAATCGTTTAACATTATTGCTATTTGTGTAAACTTGTGATTGGCCTTTCTTTGTTATTGTATATTCTATACAGCTGGGGGGTTATTAAGTCCAAACAAAACATAACATGGCATAACTTAGATTATGTCAACTATCCCGGGTCACCAAATATTTTTTGTGTTATCAGAGTCACCGAGTAGTGTTAGTATATACTAACACTACCCGGTGACGCTTTAGACCGTTCAACAAATTTTATACTTAAAAGTATAGTAAGTCGAAAGAAATAACAAAATCAAAATGATTTTATTTCTAGTAAACCTAAAATAGGCGCTTTAGAAACGTTAACTTTAAAAATAAATGACTCTAGGTGCGCGGTAACGCCTCCCTTAACCATACACGTGACAGCACGTTAACAGCTTAGACTTAATGGAAAAAGCCCCAATAGGTTTTCCAAATAAATAAGTAAAATAAAGGATTGTGTCTAAATAGTTTGACACTATCTCAGTTTTAATCACACTTGTAGATGGATTGTGAACTTACTATCAATCGATTTTTGAATATTTTTTAGTCGAGTCTAAACCAGTAAACAACATTAACTCTTTATTTTACAGTTCAATGTAATCTTTTGAAAACAAATTTAATGTCAATTCAAGTCGAGGCAGGTAAATATTATAAACAAATTCTAACGTATTTTGACTATTTAGACACAAACGAATATAACTAATGGCTGTACCATTTATGTAAAAATCTATTTATTTGCCATTTTACGTGATAGTGACGTTAACATTGTTAAAAACAATAGTGCAAGCACCTCAAATTTAACAACGGCGTTGTAAAA
This sequence comes from Plusia festucae, assembly GCA_950381575.1. Lineage (NCBI taxonomy): Eukaryota > Metazoa > Arthropoda > Insecta > Lepidoptera > Noctuidae > Plusia > Plusia festucae. The sequence continues at coordinate 13,534,576 of OX494434.1, forward strand.
TAAAATTGCAAAGCAAAACGCTATGAATATAAATTGAAATAGGTACCTGACATAAAATACCCAAATCTTTGTCCGCTCCTTAAATTCTATCCCTTTGAGAAGAGCACTTTAGATCACATTCCCGATACCACCATAATTTCAATAAACGTCTATTGCAGTCCACCGAATCGATTCAGTCCTTCAATTTGATCTTATCGAGAGAAGTGCTATTTTAGATTCCAACATTGGCGTATTTTTTCGGAGATTTTACGAGATTTCGACGTTATTGTGTAGAAAATAAAGAAATTTCGTACTTATTTCTTAAGGTTTGAAGTCATTTCATTTACAAAAATATTGCAAAGACCATGTGATAAAGTTTTACAAATGTAAAACATATTTGTTTTAAAATATAAAGTTTATACTCACCATTTCAATTTTATTTACATTGAAACGGACAAAACAATGACGGATGTTCCACATTTTATAGTAAAAACTAGCTATTTCCCGCACCTCCGCCCGCGTTCTATTTTTTTTTTTATATAATTGAGGTGCATGCTACCCTATCTTTTAAGTTGGATAAACTGCACACGGTGAGCAAATTTGATTTAAATCGGTTAAGTAGTTTCGGAGTTCATCCCGGAGAAACATCGTGACACTGGAATTATATTTAATACATATTGTATGTACTCAACGTATTGATCCCGTTTGTAATGTACATTAAAAAAAAAAAAAAAATTGTATTATTTTGCCTTTAAGTAATAAATTCCACAAAATATCCATATTAATTAAAACGTAAAGAATTCTAGACAACCTTATAACATGTAACCTAAACTTTAGTGAACTGAAAATAAGAATTAATTTAAGCGCTTAACTCAGATCGGAGTTTGCAGAAACTTTCTAATTGAGATTATCACGCGAAAATAAAAGCTTAGTTAGACAAAGTTGTACGCCCTTAAATTGAATGATGCTTACTTTTTGTTGTTTAGAAGAACCACGATTACAGATTTCACGACATAATTTCATTTCTATGGCGTGAAAGTTGAGCACAAAAGATGCTACTACCACAAAATCCGTTACAGGTAAAACTACTTTTAAACGGATTCTAACGCGGTTAATTTTTATGACACAGTCAGCTCATATTGCATAGGTCGGAACACAAACGTTTAAAATAAAATCACAAAAATATGAAGGTAGAACGAGCAACATAAATCTTGTCAAGACGAATACCATCTCAGTGTGCCCGTGACCATGACACCTGCAAAGGTGTTGAAACGTCGGGAACTAAAATAAGAATTAACCGCGATAGAATCCGTTTAAAAGTAGTTTTATTTATATGTCTAATAATCGCGTAGACCTCAGAAAACAATAGTTACAGATAAATATATTTTATTTATTAGCTAATTTACAGCTCCAAAAAAACGTAAAAAAAAGACAAATGGAATTGTGAAGTAAGTTATAAAGAAACCATAATCTTCTGAATAATACCGGCCTACTAAAGTCCTACTGTTGTGCACAGGCCTATTCTCATACGGAAAGGAACGAGCATTGATCTTTTAAATGCTGAAAGAAAAAGGTCAAACTTTTTGATCTTATACTTAAACTTGTTATCTTGATCTCTCTGGCAGTTCCTTCCCATTTAATACTTAATTAGACTTTGGGGATACCAAAAACAAGGGGAAACACCTCGCCCTTCCCCAATTAAAGTCCCTTATATAAGGGCCAATATCGGACGAAGTTATTAGGTTCTAATGATAACCCCAAAAGCAATCAGCAGTTGGGAATTTAAGGCTTCTGTCAATTTCAGGCAAGTTTCAATAATGTGCCGACATTCTGAGAAGGGATAGTTTTCATTAAGTTAGGCCATTGGAGTTATTTTGGAACGTTTCGACAATATAGCGACAAGTTTAGCGGTCTAGGATTTCCATTTACTTCAATAAATTGTAATTAAAGCTATTTTGGAAATTATTGATTTTATTTGGATTTGTTTCTAAATTTAATTAGTTAAGCCAGTGTTAGTGATTTGACTGATGGGTATGGGGTCGGACTTGCAAATTAGAGTGGCCGGTTCAAATCCAACGCAATGCACTGCCGACGTGAACCTACTCTTAACACCGCAATTCACTGCCATTTCTAGTCGGGCAGTAATTTTTTTTTATTCATTTTAATAATGATATTGGTATTCTTACAAAACATTTTCAGCCCAACCCGAACACAATATTCAACCACAGAAATCCTTAAATATTTCCTAGAGCTTTGTAATCAATAAGAAATTTAATTCCTACAATGGATCCAACAGTCTTGGAACTCCAAACAACTTTTGTGTTTCTTTTTTTCTCGTTTCAGATTCCCGGAGTCCGGAGTGCTTTCGAAGAATGCCGAGATCGATTTGAGGCTCTCTTATTAGTATTTTTTTCTTACAACTTTTTGTTTAGGCGATAATAAATCGGACTTTTCTGTTTAGTTTACCTGTCTATAAACATTAAAGAGGTTTGTTTTCGCTTCTTTACTAACAAGGTGCATTCAAAAAGTTTTTACATGGAATATTTTGTCTTCTACGACGTGGAATGTCCTCCTGGTGTTTTCAGTTAAACAATTTAAAGCATAAAATGTGTTTATTTTTTACACTTGTCAATCCGTCTGTTATGAAGCCTAGAAAGTTCTCAAAATACTCACTCTAATAATAACTTCCATAACATATATGTTGGCTAAGGCTTCTTCTATTTAGTAATACACAACTCATAGAACAGTAGTTTCATATAGTCAATCCATAACTACACAACCAATGTAAGTACAACATGTACAGCTGGTATTACAAGAAGATGAATGTTCAGGCTCTACTTGGCAATTTAACTTGGCAGACGGCCATAGAAAGCCAAGGATCCTTGGTAATACCTCGAGGTGGTTAAGTACTTCTCTGTATTCCCAACAGTGTAATCATGTCGTGAACTGCAATATAAATCGGGTAGAAGGTGAAAAGTCTTAGGAAGAAAGCAACATTTGGTCCTCATTTGAACTAAAGACGGTTTTGGATGAACAAGAACGTGGTTAGAGTAAATTGGAAGCTTTTAAAAAAAGATTATTTTTTGAGGATTCTTATTTAACAAAAGATGCAAGTGTCAGTAAGATCAGATTGTAACCATTATCACAACATTATGGAATAGGTATACGTAGAGCTACATAAACAACTTCTTTTCAAATACAGGGAAAGTATTATTCATTTTATTTAATACATCATGCACTGTTAGGTACGTAGAACTAAATGCCAGAAGGTTTTATTCTCTACCAGTCGACCTCAGCGTTAATCAGTATGTTTTCACTGGAAGGTTATAATGGAATATTAATACCAAATCTATACCGGCTTCGATTATTTAATATTCTTTGTATAATTCAAGTAAATTTTTAAATTTAATTAATAAACATAAAAAAGAAGTTCTTTTTGTATATTTATAAGCAAACTTTGTTACCAATAGTTATCCAGTTTTCAGCAATTATTTCTGATTGTATGAATGACAGGATAGATTTATTGCTGCACGTTATTAAAAACTAATTTCGGTGCTGACTCCAGTCTCGTGACATTTGGAAATGATTAAGTGCCCTTATCGGGTTAATATTTATGGTATTTTACATTTACAAAGTGTATGTAATATATCACGCTTTGTCTGATACGTGTAAAAGGAATATAAAGAAAGGATACTCTACATGTAAACATAATCTTTTTTCAAAAGTTTGTCTAGTGTTTTGATTATGTACCTAAACATATTTTATTTTTAATTAAAAAATAGTAAAGATTTACATTTTATTTCTGAAAAGCTCAGTCAAGTGTGTATCATGCAGTTTGGATGCAGGATAATACAAAAAAATTAGAGACTATAAAGAAACCTAAGCGTAAAAAATTAAATTTATAAAATAAACATGAAATTCTAGCCCAAAAACATTTTTCTCCCAAAATGCAACCTTACACAGAAAATTTAAAATTCAAACAAAGAAGCAAGATTACAAATTAACAGTATCGCGTCCTTCTTACACAATAAAGAGAACAGCTTCCTTGTTACAGGCTCCTGAAAGTTGTAGAACGTGTCGCGACAAGATCTCGCGTTACCAACTTCACAACTTGTTCTAAACTTTCTGATTACATTAAATAGGTGTACTTAGTTTTATTTTATGATATTTTTCACTTGAAAATTTTGTTACATTCGAAATTTCTTGTTCTATGTTTGTGTTTTATTTTTGGGTAGGGGAAATTGAGATGCTTGATATATGTAAGAGTTTGATTAACATGTAATCAGAAACCTTATACTTAATATAAATTTGGCAGAAGTAATACAAAAAAAAATATTTTGGGGATAATATATATTGAATTTGTAATCTCATTTAGTTTAGAAGGTAATCCTATCTTCGAACAAAAACATTGAACAATTATTTTTTTCATCGTGTTGAACCCAATCGTAGACAGAATATTGACTCTATATGTAAATTACTTATCAATATATAAATATCTACACTACTAAAGTCTGGCATCTGGCTAATTTAGCTAAAGTGTTTCTTAGACCCAACCTGGATTGGAATTGACAAGCTTGTTTTCTAGAACATTCTGGCGAAAACCTACCCTAAGTAAAAGAGTTCTTAACCAAGTAGGTTGCATATTTTTATATATTATTGCCAAATACTAGAAAAAAATTCAATTTTAATTAAATGGTAAGTAAAGAAAATGTGTGCACAACACCTCTCTTTCTTGCCCCCACAGTAAAATACGAACTCCACAATTCAAGTGAGCATAAATCAATTAAAAACTGCTGTCTCAGTCATTATAATGTGTGAAGTAGAGATAGTCAGACATTTAAGAAAGTTTCAAAGTGAGATGATTGTTCAGAGGTGACTACTAGAGGTTCCAATTCCGGTTTATTACAAATGTCACTACGATCCCGATATTTCCAAACCGGGTATAACATAAACGAGCTAACGCACATAATTAGATGTGAGCGACTAATACCCGGTTGGCATGGAAAGCGGATTTTCCCGGCAATGGAAAAATAATCATTACAATATGACTAACAAACGTTCATCCCTACGTGCAGCATATAGGTGTCACCTTTTTTTAAGGTATTAAAAACATAGTAAGTTTACTGAAGCAGAAATCATTAATATGACGTTCGATTCCAACACGCCTTTGGTTCGATATTAAAAATTCTGCACATTTGTAAGGGCGAGGTTACATGAGTAGATTTGCCTTTATTGCCTACTTAGTCCTGTAGTCTTGACGGCGGAAATTCGACCTTACTGCTTTTATGTAAAGGATATGAAAAGTTTGAAGCGCAAAAAGCGGAAAATGTGGTACATTATCATACAACAGAAATAGAGTTAATTCTAGGATATGTCTTGGTATATTTATATCTCGCTTAATATACGTGTGTACGATGTATTTTTAATGGTCGATGTATATTTACCCATGTACCTACTGTAAGGAATGGGAAATAAGAAGCCTAATTTTTTTCTTTATTTTCAGGTAAGACTACTATACTTACTACTGTAATTATTTAAAGGCGACAAAAAATTCAAAATAGTGGAATTTCGAGTAAATGATTAAAATATATTTATGTATATTATTTGCTTTAAACAAATTGGTATCGTAGAGTTAAGTATCTTAAACTATCAGGCTTCATATAATATTGATGGGATTACTCCTGAATTAAGCTTCACCAGGCTCGTATGCCCACAGCCTTACGTAGGTAATCTGGATGTGTGTAACTATCCTCCTGAGACGAGAGCAGATCTGTCCTAGCGGTAAGTACGTACCTACTTATACCGCCAGTCACTATAGCGCCCGAGGGGAAAGCCTTGAGTAAATAAACTACAGGTTTTCAAGCGGTTTTAAAAGGTTTTCGAATTAGCTGTTACCGTGATAATTTATTACGGCGCAGATAATTATGAAAATGTTTCATAAAAACTACTGATAAATGTATATACGTCCCACACTTGTTTTTTATTATGAGTTATACAAACAGTCGTGCCGTAACATTAGATTACGATCGATTTAAATAATTTACCTTTAACAAAGAATTATACACGATAATCAAATATCTAAATATTTAGTTGTAAATTTATTTTTGATGTCTGAAATAAAAAAATCATCATAATTTTTTAAGCTACGAATTTACAACAATAAGGTATAAAAAAAAATATAGTTATTGTTTTCTGATTTAATTTTTTTTTAATCCTCTAATATTTTATGAAATCCAACAACCAAGTAGCACTTTTTGAAGGTCAACAAGCTATAGACCTGACTCGTTTACCATTACCAAAAAACATGGGCCAGTTAACTATTAATAGATGTAAGGTACATTCCTATTGTAATCATGACCATCGGCATCGTAGAATCAATTAAACAGACATATTAATCAATACTTATAAATAAATTTACGCTTTCTGAAAGAATCAATTCCCATCTCCACAAAACGTATAGAAAAAGCGTTTGGAACTCCATTATAATCCTTACAAAAACTATACATCAGCGCAAGTTCCAGGCATAATTCACACCGTAAAAATACTGTTAGTGACCACAAACGGTGTAATTGCGGCCGTCTATCAATTTTTATTACGAGGTTGCGTGTGGCGATATCATCGCGGCTTGTATTTTGAGGGTAGGCAGAATTTGGTAAACATATAAAGGATGTAGTTAAGCCTTTTAGTGTTCCGGGATTTAAGATTTTGAGTGAGAATTGTTATTGTGTCTATTGAGTAGTTAATATAGGCTTTGTTATTAGTGTATTTGGTCTTTATAAATACATAAAAAGCATGAGAAAAAACATCGTCGTGAGAATATGAAACAAACTTACGTAAAAATATTTTTTTTTTCAATAAATCTAATTCTAACAAAAGCTTAATGAATTTAAGTAACCCTGGCTTCATAGATATACCAAGACCATTTAGTATAGTACTGAATTTCCTAAGTACTTTCGACTTTCCTAATATGCATAAGTGAGGAAGATGTAATAGGGGGTGCCCGGTCGTATGTTCGTAGCAGCGTAGCAACGTAGCATCGTAGCACGTAGCAACCGTAGATGAATGAAAGATACGTTTTAGATGTATGCATGAATACATACCGTTTCCCAAATTTTCTTTTTTATATTTTTTTTTCTTCGTTTAGTGTGATGAAATGCCATTTTTAAATTTGATTGATTTAAATATAATTTTCTATTATGTGTGATGTTGTTATGTTTTATTTTAGTTCAATAATGTAAATAATTAATTAATTCTAATAATTATTAATTGAAAATGCATCTTATAAAATTCGACGAGACACTCATGAACATTTCTAGAACCAAAGGTCAAAATTTCTGGCATTTTTATCTATTTTGTTTTTTTTTTACATGAAATGTCAAAAATCGTTATATGTATCGCAAGTTTCGTTCAGTGGGTCATAAAATATTTTCCATAACTTACATTTACACAGATTATTAAAAAATCATAAGCAATAATCAAGAATAATTCATATTTTATGAATAAAATCAGTTCCCCAACACTTAAGGCTTACTAGAAAATGATTTAATCCAATCCATTATGTTGTAGTGTGAAGCGATCACAAAACCTTTGGAACCAATACTAATGTAAGGAGGACGCTTCCCGCCCTTCGTGACGCGCCGCCCGCCCAGCTGTGTTGCCAACTTGGGTAGGCTGGAGGTTGTTAGGGAAATGTATGAATAAGATTAGTAATTGTTTATAGTGTGTCTTTGAATGAAAAAAAAAAAGAACATAAAAATAACAGCATGTTGTGTTCGATTATAATTATTATATTAAAGTACGAAAAGATCAATTGAGAAATAGAGAAGTAGAATATATTTTATTGCTATGCATTTTGTTTATTATTTAGTAAAATTCTTATGTTTACGGTGTCCATCAAATAATACATAATATAAGAAGATAGTGTAAGTACCAGAATAATAATATTGCTTATGGCTTATGGCTGAAACTAAAAACAAAATTTATGATACGTAAAAAGTAATAATAAATAAAGAACTAGTTTTAATAAGTGGCAAAAAAACGACGGAAAAATGAATTTATATGTGTGTTTTTATTCTGTAGGCTACTCCAATTCATTGATTTTTTGACCATAAATCTTATTCTTTGACTTTCATACAACATGATAAAAAAATATTATATTATCATTATCATTCGAAATTATGTTATCGTTACTATTATTCCCTATCTACGAAATGATGAGTAAAATTGTAAGTACACAATAATTAATTAATTAATTACATACAAAATAGGTTACAAGCACTCCGAAAAATATACATCTCACATATGGCTGAGAACACCCTCATTCACCTCCTCTAAAAGCTCAAAAAACACAAACTTTTTTTTAATAATTATATTCACACAAGCAGATGTTTAACCGTCAAACTGCGTCCAACAGCAAAATACTACACAACCCCAGTTCAAGCAGAGCGTACTAAGCTTACTTAGTTGACAATAACATAGCTGGCGTTGGCAACACTTCGCCCCACAGTAGCCGCCTAGCCGCCGCCCTGTGCGCACGTCCGTACTCGCGAGTGTGTGAAAACAACGTGTTTAAACGTGTTTGTGGGTTACTCTAAGTGGCTACCAGAAAGAATACAAATACCAAGGTATGATTTATGTAAATATAGGTGAAGATATAGCTATTTATTTCGTGACTACATTCAATGGTTAATATTTTTGTGAGAGAAAATTCTTGTTTACATAGACCGGTTTTGGTTTAATAATTTTAACAATAATAACTTCTCTTTGAAATTATATTTTGTATTTAAAGTAAGGTTTGCCAAACTATATATTAATAGCTATGGTTAAATTTTCCATTCATGTCATTTTTGTCCACATTTAGCATAAAGCACTCGAAATAATTAACTTAATGGCGACAGAAAGTTCTATATTGAATAACTTAATTATATTACCAGTTTCAACGTGTACTAAAAGTGCAAGTTGAAACTTATGTACACTGAAGTTGTTTTTCGATTCTTATCGGGTCAATGACCGACATATGCATTACTTTTATTAATATTAAAACGTATAATTCAAAGGTCATTTTGTGTAACAAAAATAGTATTACAAATGTTGTATTATATCTCAAGGGACGAAGGCGACGCCATGATACTTATTCCACAGGCGTGTTAATGCCTAAACATAATGTATAAACATTAGGTCTGCACGCAAATAAATAAAAAGCACAGTTACTTTTATATTATTACACTACGAATAGGCTGTTATTATATCATTTTATAGGGCATTAAACTATGTAAGCTTTATGGAGGATTTACGGTATTATCAATACTCTGGGACTATATACTTGTAAATAAACACACAAAGGAAACAATGTATTTATTTGATGACTAGCTTCTGCTCGCGACTTCTGCGTGGACTTCAGAATTGGGTCGTCTTCAGGAACAACTTAAGGAATCGGGATAAAAGGTAGCCTATGTTCTTTTTCCATGCCAAATTTCATCTAAATCCGTCCAGCCGTTTTTGCGTGATTGAGTAACAAACATCTACGCTTTCACGTTTATAATATTATAGTAGGATTGACTCACAAGTTGAAACATAAATCAAATATTATACTACTAGGAAGATTTTACTTTGATAAGTGAGTTTAATTACAAGGTAATTAAAGCTCTTATTTTCGGTAGGTTCAATTCCAAGTGTTGGTTCAAGGATCTTGAAAGTTGTAATATAATTAATTGTTCACCCAACCAACATATATTCCTTTTAAAGGTATAATTATATAATTTCCTAAAACCTGTTTCTTAATATAGTATGGAATCTTGATAAAAAATATAGCAGCGTTATGAACAATGAACAAGACTCTGTACAATTTTTTTACTGTCCATAACATCAAAGGGTTTTTTAGGATAGGCATATTTTATAACATTCAGCGTAGGTACCTACCTGAAATTAGTATCGGTCAAAAATGTGTATTATTAAATATATTCAAGAAATTAGCCCACCTGCCCATTTTTTTAACCGGACTATTAACTTCCCACTACTGGGCACAGGCCTCTTTGCATAAAGAAGAAGAATGGACATTGATCACCACGCTTGCTCATTGTGGGTTGGCGATTGCAGATTCTTTTTTTTTTTGGGTAGCCAGGTTTCTTCACGATGTTTTCCTTCACTGTTTGTCGATGATGTCTTAGAATGATTAAGAAAGTACATATAACTTTGAAAAAGTTACATTGGTACTTGCCTGGGTTTGAACCTCCAACCATGTGCATGCAAATCTGGTCACCACGACACATTTTTTTATATTGAGTCCAAACTGTCACACAGCAGGGTGTCCCTTTCTGTCTTCCTCTCAAGAGCCAACTTATAATAAACCCAAAGCTAAAGTCAAAGTCTACTATATTCTTCATTTCATTATTGACATAGATTTTACGCCCTAATTGTGCTTGACGACTCTCATTCTACTTCGTAAATTACTACAATATATATTCTACTTCATAAAAAAAAAAGTAACATAATAACGCACATTAATAATAACACATAATTACGTATGCCTCTGTAAGATAGACATCTTGTTTGAACAAGATCTTTCTATTTATGAGCTCGACTTAATCCGCCCTTCGAATAGGCCCCGAATTATTTACAAGCCGCCTCGAGCCTCATAAAGGTTAGGCAAGACAATAACCTCGAGTGGTCATTGACCTTCAAGCTTTTAGTACTGATAGCTGTTATCGCTATTTACTAAGTAACAAAATACTTTATGTCAAGATGTTGTGACGTCACATGTGATGTCACCCGTTCCAAAATGATGACACCTTGATTCGCTCGTTGTGATCGGTTCCGAATGTCAAATAGTGGTCCTTGATGACTATCAAGGGTCACTGTTTGTCAGTATTACGATCGACTGATAAGTCATTACAATTTTTAAAACCAGTTCACAAACATACGAAAATACAAATCCATTTATTATACTATGTAGTAAACAAATATAGATGAAGTCCGGTAAGTTTGGACCCCGACAATACAGTTTATTAAGTGTCGTGGTGGCCTAGCGGTTCAATAACCGGATTTGTATTCACATGGTTGCAGGTTCGAGCTCAATCAAGTACCAAGGTGACTTTTTAAAGTTATATGCACTTCCTTCATTCTTCTAAGACACCATTGACTAACGTTGGAAGACAACATCTTGGGGAAATCTGGTTCCCTAAAACTGGAATCTGAAATCACCAACCCGCAATGAGCCAGCGTGGTGACCAATGTTCTTCCTTCCCTATATGGGAAAAGGCCTGAGCCCAGCTATGGGACATTTATAGGCTGGTATTATAATACAGTTTGTGATAAAAGTTAACGTTTTAATACAGCCTATTAAGAAGGTTTTATTCACTATTGCATGTGAATACTATCCCATGAAACCCAACAAATTCAGCGACATATATCTTGTCACGTCAACGCTTCACGTCAGACGAAGGCATGATTAATTAAAAGTTGATAAATTGTTTCATCAATCTTGTTTATTAGATCGTAAATGTCCACGTATCGTCGCAAGTGTCCTTATAGTAGGTATGTTGATGGGAAGATGGACAACTTTAATAGGTAGACCATCAATAATATCAAAATTATGTTCGACGGGCCTGTTGGTCTAGCGGTTAGCGACCCTGACTGCTAGGACGGAGGTCGTGGGTTCGATTCCCACCCAGGACAAATGTTTGTGTGATGAGCACGATCATTTGTTCTGTGTCTGGGTGTTATTTATCTATAATATGTATGTATTTAGAAATATATAAGTATGTTTATCAGTTGTCTGGTTGCCATAGTACAGGCTCTGCCTGGTTTGGGATCAGATGGCCGTGTGTGAGCTTGTCCCAAGATATTATTTCTATTTCTATTATTTCTATTTTTATTATTTATATATAATATAGGTACCTATGTTTTCATAAAAAATCTGAATGAAAATAAGTCTGTAAAGAAAATACGTGGCGGTGGGGTTACAGCACTCCATGTCTGTGTGGTTGAGTACAGCCTCCTTAGACAAGGTACATTTTTACAATAGCTAACGCTGATCGAATCGCTCAAATGTATGAATGTGACAAGTCCAAGTCACGTGACTTATAGAAGAGAAATGTCATTTCCATACATTTAATGGAATTTAAACGTTTTCTATCATCGTTAAAATGTACACTTTTAGAAATATATCTACCTTTTCTAAGGGGGCTGGTCTGACAAAATATAATTTACTGTCATTGATCGAGACGCTTAATAAATTTTATACTCAGTGCATCTACCACTTTCCTGTCTCTGCATCACCTTAAGGTCGACTGGTAGAGAATGCCTTCTGGCATTAAGTCAGCCTACGTACCTAACAGTGTATGAAGTATTAAATAATTAAGTATTATCACCTCATTGTTGTCAAACACTTTATCATCATCATCAACAGTCCTTGTAATGCTACTGCTGGATATAAACCTCTTTTTTTACCATCCATTTTGGTCTTGACAGTACCATCCAGATTCGAGATATTATAATTAATCAAAAAGGTGGCGGCTACTCATGCGTCAACACTGAAATATAATACCATTTACTCCTAATGGTATTCTTTTATCTTTACATAGTATATAACAGTTGTTCCCGCTGTTTCTGCGCTTAGATCTTCAACGGATTTTCATGCAGTTTTCTATAATAGAGTCATTTGAGAGAAATGTATTTTGTGACTTATACATCGCACCCTCAGTGGAAAAACGCCATAAGCCAGAAATGTTAATTTTTCAGTACGGCCAAAAAACTGGTTTTATGGAAATATTTACTTTGTCTTAGGTCGTAGAGGAAAGATTCTTATATCAAATAAAAGGGAAAAAAATAGAACACTGCGTGGAGTGTTTAAATTAGTGGTAAGGTTTACAGTTTATTAGTAATCATAAAAATAAATGATTATGCTATTTTTCGTTATTTAAAAAAATATGGTATTTTAAGTATCAACACTTAAGCCAAACTTTCCCGTGAAATTAAATATATTTTAAAAAGTATGTACAGTTAAAGGACTTATGAACTTGTAACACTGTCAATTATTGCTAGTATAAGTAGGATTACTGCGTTTTTTCTTTTATTAAATTTGTTTTTTATATTAAGTATCCAACACTTACCCCTTTTTTCAATTTAAAGGCTAGTTGAGAGACCTTAAGTAAACAAGAATAATGATTTATTCCATTATCTATTATAAAATTTTTACAAGCATATTGCCAAATATTACCCAAGGCTAAATATTTACGACTAAAGGAAAAAAGAAGAAATCATATTGTGTATCAAATAATTTTTATTATATCCAAAATAATTAGCATAGCTTTGGATACAATTAAAGTTTGTAACATAAATAACAGTATTTAACAATAACTGCCAAGATATTACGTATTTTCTGTGAAGATTACCGTTACTAATATTTTTTGGATGAATTTCTAAATACTCAGCTTTAACTTGTAAAAAATATTAAAATTACAAAATGAGCAATTTTCGCAACTCCGTTTATAACAAAACCACGTTGTCTTTTGTTAATTTGTAATATTTCTTTGACAGAAATAATAAATTGTATTTTTTTATACCAGTGCCACGATGTTTGTCCGGGATGAACTTCGAAACTAGTAGTGCTGCACACTAGTTGTGTGCAGTTTGATCCAACTTGAAAGATAGGATAGCTTGCATCTTAATTATATTTAAAAAAACTAGACCGCGGGCGGAGCTGCGGGAAACAGCTAGTAGGTACTTTAAAAAAAACTTATACTCTCTAAGTGGTGGTCTGCCATTTTTAATGCATAATCAAGGTGTATCTTTTCATTATCTGTATTCGTGATATCTTAAGGGGTTTTTATTATATATAGACGGTTTTACAGAAGAGTTTACAAGCACAACCCCATTCCGATCTAAGTTAACTAAAAGACTCCAAATGTTTCAAATACCTAGCTAATCCATTGCACACTGCACCGTGATTTTGGTGTATTTATATGACTAAAATTAGGCTTGCTATTTACTTTTTAATATATATATTTTTTTAATACGGACTATAAATAAAAATTAACCCTCCAATCAACTTATAGGGAAGCTGTAAAAGAATAAAGTCTGCCAATTCACAATATTTTTTTCCATATCTTTTTTTCGCTGTTTGTGACGAGTGTCTAATGGCAAACTGAAAAACTATGAGACCAATAAATACCCGGCTTGCAGCGCCGGCGCCAGCTTTTGCTCGAGGCAGATTGTATTAAGTATGTAGAGACGATTTACTAAAATTCACAGCTTCTTCTATCAATAAATGGAGCTGATTTCTGTTTTTACTCAGCTTTGGTTACACTGCCCCCGTGCCTATTAAACAGTACCTTCAAATTTATAGCAAGCTCCGTCGATGTCTGCTCCCAGTGTCATCGGTTTCAGGTGTATTCCGTATTTCTGACTGACCTCCGCTATCTATTTTACTGGGTAATTCTTTTGGTAGCACAGCTAATCTTAATAACAATGACCAAAGAAATTTTTTGACGGTCGGAACCAACAGTTTTACATGCTATCGGAGGCGTTCGACAGTGAAATAATAAGAATTAGTTTGGGCCTGCCTGTCTTTTCGTCACTTAATTTTTGACCCGACACTGGATTCCATCCTGAATGACACTCTTGGTGGTCACACTCAGTTTCAACCACTTAATCAACAAGCGCACGAATATGACGCATATTTCCCCTAACATTTTAGAAATTATTGTTGAAGTTAGTTTTTTATTTTATGCCTCGCAATGGGCCCAAGTAAATGCATTTTCTTTCTTTTTGTCTGAGAACCTACCCGTGTAGTTTCAAAGCCGCACAAGGTGAGGAATTAGGGGATTTTATACAGTGGATACCGGAAAACCTGCATGCGAATTTGCAATTTTTTCTTACGGTTATGTTGTCACTCTGCTGATAATTAATTTAAAAAAAGATCGAAGCCTATCCACAGGGTTTACAGGCAGATAGGGGCCGGTGGTGATACAGCACACAAAAGCCATGTGAGTTTGGCACTTTTCTACATATCATACGAGTATATAGCCTACTTATGAACTGCCCAGCATGTCCCACCGCCCACCGTCAGTATGACAGTCAGTTGACCCCCATCCCGGTTGCATGATTCACCACCCCGCTGCCTTACATCCCCCGTCGCTTGCAGCTCATGCGTCTTCGTCGTCTTTCATGATCAATTTTGTTAACCGAAATGACATTAATGGTAACATTTTCCAGTTGTTTTGATTTAACAACTAAACTACTGAATCGATCGATTTAAATTCATACATATGAAACCACTTCAATGACATACCAACATTGTAAAACACCAAAATTAATTGGTCCACAATTTTCGGAGATTTACAAAGAGGTAGATAGCGAATATAAGAAGAACAGTCGACTCCAGTCGCAACGCCCCGCTGCTAGGTAGTCGCAATACCACTCAACTATGGCGTCGCGACACAACTACAGCGTGGTGACGCCACTCTAACGCAACGCCGAACTTCTTATGCGGCGCGACGCGGCTCAATTGTGCCGAACCGTTACGGCGTCGAGACGCCACACGCTTGAAACGCCACTCTTATCTCAACTATAGCGTCACGACGCCCGTTAGATATGGTGTCGCGACGCCTCTTAGGTACATAGTCGCGACATTTTTTAAGTTAATATGAAGTAAACACTCATAACGCTGCTTTATTTTCATCAAAATAAATTTTTAGTGCAGTATGTGCATTTATAATAAAACAAAAAAACGACGTATTCGTGCATACAAGACCAGTGATGTAAAAAAAAGAAACGGATTAGAATTATAATATTTGTTATTGTTTATTTCGATCATTAAAATTTAACGATAAACGTCATATAATGTAATACGTCATATTATTCAACATTTTTTTTGCGTTAAAACGTTTATTCTATTTATCCCTAAGAAAAAAGATAATGTATTCAAAATTAATAAAGCAATATTTCTTGCATAAATTCGTCAAATTTATCAAGAAAAATATGAAAAAAAATCAGCATATGTAACTTTAAACGTACCTTTCAAATATGTGAAAATCGACAATTCGACGTAAAACCACTTATGCTTTTTTTCCACTGGGGGTACGACATATACATTCATTGATTTCTGGCGAGGCGGGTCCGCAAATCTTGATCAGCTGGTCATAATTTTGTATGATATTCAATATTCCTTAAAGAAAGCCTTCAATGAACTGAAGCAGTATTTTAAATGAGACTGGGGACTGCTAGCACCCAATATTATTATAGGTACACGTAATCAATAGGGTATGCCAATAATGTAAACAAGATTTGACATAAATAGCATAAATATCTTTATATAGCCCATTAATTACAGGTAGTTATGAATATTTTGTATAGAAGGTCCGTAAGCGAAGGTGCTATTCACAATACAAAAAATGCTCAATATAAAGTTAACTAGTTAGCTTATAGTCGAGAATATAGACACGAAACAAAGGAAAATTTAAGAATATGTCGATGACTATTACGACTCGACGACAGGAGTATTAAGAGTCAGAACGATATAACGGTCTAGTCTGACCCTATTATTATCTATATCATTATTCTTCATACCGACCTTCCCACTACCCAATAATCGTTGGTAAATGTCAATCGGATTCCTCTCGATAACCCGTAACCACAAACAGTACACTTTGACAATCAAATGTGGTTTTCGAAGTACCATCCCCGTACTAATTCAGTAGGATACGACCACTACATATGGCAGCCTGGTTCTGAGTAAGTGGCAAATAAATTGCCTCGACTATCCCGAATGGGCGTTTAATATCCGGCTGCAAAGACCAGGTGTAGTGTTGGGTCAGTGCGTATATACGCGGATATTATCCGCACTTTTTTCTTTGTTCGGATATTTAGAAATAGGTGCTGTTATTGGTCTGTGGGATTCAGTTAATCCGCGGCTTTAAAGAGAAAATTAGTTTTGTATTCGTCTTTTAGAAGTAGTTCTGAAGTCTAATCAATTTATTTTGATTGACAGATTTCTATTTCAGAAGAACGATTGTTTGAAATTAATTTTGCAGACAGTTATGTATAACTGTAGTGAATTATGTTGAAAACTTAATTTTCTTAAGAAATTACA
Organism: Plusia festucae; assembly: GCA_950381575.1. Lineage (NCBI taxonomy): Eukaryota > Metazoa > Arthropoda > Insecta > Lepidoptera > Noctuidae > Plusia > Plusia festucae. The sequence continues at coordinate 13,551,644 of OX494434.1, forward strand.
GTTATTGTTATACAAAATGATATAAATTTTTACTTAATCAAGAAATGATTTAGCCACTATTGTAACGTTTTGTAAACGAGTTTCATAGTGATGTCAATAATCAGAACACTTCACTACTTGTATCGCTTTCTATAAAAAAGGAGAAAGTTAAAATGCCAATGCATTACCGAACAGGTGGTTACTATTTTTATAAAACGTAAATTAAATAAAAGGTCGAATAACGGTTTTATGGGTATTCGCACTTTTTGCCCGCTTTCGCCGTAGACTTAATAGGCACTATTTATTGGTAAGGTATTTTGAAAGGCTTTTGATCAGACTTTTTGCGTTTTTGTACTTAAATTTTGGAAAAGACGGCGTCGTTTTCCAAATTATCTATTGTATAATAATTATGTATAGATATTAGATAAGAGGTATTTTAGTGGGATTCAACTCAGCCTATCACGGTCCACTGTTGAACACAGGCCTCTCCCAAGTTGCGCCACAACACCCGGTCCTCCGCCTTCCTCAGTGGGACTACCGGAAACCGGGGGCCGTGTATTATGGTGCGCAATCATAGGGTGTTGGTTGCCCTAGTCACCACGCTGGACAAGCGGGTTAGAGACCGTAGTTTTGTATTCGTTCTTTAGGAAATCGCAGAACGCTGTAGCCTATTCTCTTTGTCTATATCCCGTAGTCGCCTCTTACGACGCCTACGGGAAGAGAGAGAGAGGTAGAGAAAGAGAGAGAGAGAGAGGTAGGGAAAGTTTTATTCTAAGCCGCACCCCATTAAGAGAGACACTTTTTTTAATGTGGGGTAAATATACGATTTTGTTTATCCTCTGTAACTAAAACCTACATGATGGATTCTATTTTACATAATTACAAAGTTATTACTTGTTCATCTCTATACAATTTGTTTCTGGACGACTGCATACATAACATTGTCGAACATTGTTTCCATTTCATAGATTCGTATTGTGTTCAGACAATAACGGCCACTGGAGCTTAGTTTACAAGTTGTAGTATTAGCTCATAATTAGTTTCTATGTATACAGAGTGGACTTATATTGAGAAGCCTCCTTTGTGTCGTGTAACTAATGTTAATGATATTTCAAATAAAACAAAACTAAAAACAAATTGCGAAGTGACAGAGTACATTCAACCAAATGTCATAGTCAACAACAAACCACAAAAATAACCCTTACAACGTTTATATAAAGACAAACGGCGGTAGCCTAATGGCTAGGGCGTCGGCCTTGCGATCATATGGTTGCGGGTTCGAATCCCACCCATTACACTACCGACGTGAACCCACTCGTAACACAAGCATCTTGCTTAGCACGAGGGGTTGACGAGATTACTAGTAATGTGCGACCCACATTGCTAGAAATCTTATTAAAAAAAAAAACTATCTTTACGTCACTATTGACGTGAGTTTCACTGTGATCTCTCTCAATTCCTTTAACTTTATACTTCTCTACAAAAATAAAGCAAAACCGAATATTTACATCCAATAGATAATAAACAATAAATATGTAACGCACAAACATCCGATAAATACAAAGCGTACATTTGGATCAGGTTTTCCTTATGTCCGGGGTTACTTTGTCAGTTTTCTTTTCACACGGAGATTGTAAAAAAGGTTGCAGAGGAACTGACGTACTTTTGAAAGATGAAGAAAAACCGTAGTTGGTCTGGAACTTTTCTCTATGAATGTAGGGGTCAATGGAATGACTTGTTGTGTAGTAAGTAGGTACTTTAGGCTAGACATAGAGACTTGAAATAAAACTACTTTCAAACGGATTATATCTGCATAATGAATAATATATAATAAATAACGTCACCATAAATATATTATGTACACGCACCGTCATAAATAATAAAGCAATCATTAATAGGCGAGTAGGTACATGAAATACATATACACACATCAAAAGTGTCTAGGGATCAAGCATTTTTATGCGGATTTCTTGAGATTGAGATGTGGCTTTGTAATAAATTTATGATTTTATAAATTTATATGGATCCTTTTTGGTGCATTTCATAATTCGAATCAGGAACTGTGAATCAAATTCGAGTAAAAGATGAAAATCAGCTGTCAATATTTTCCCTATAAAAACATACAACGCATTGAAGACATTATTAGTGCTACTGTTTCCCTACTACTGATTAAAACCAACGTTATTATGGAGCGGCGACGTCATTTAAGCAGGGAAGAAATGCTCAGAGCCGTGGGAATGATAGAAGCTGGTTCCCGGCAACGTACTGTGGCTTTAGCTCTGAATACAAGTCAGAGTGTTATCAGTCGACTTTGGACACGTTACCGAAGCACTGGTACCGTGGCTGAGCGCCATGGAGGACGGTATCGCTGCACCACACGGAGACAAGACCGATACATTCAAATCTTAACTCGAAGAGCTCCAACAATAACCGCCATGATGTTAGCCGTGAGGCTTCATCACTCTTCAGGGAACTTAATTAGCGACCAAACAGTCAGAAACCGCTTGCATGAAGTGAACCTTCATTCCCGAAGACCGCTACGGGTACCACCTATAGCAATGCACAATCGTAGGATTCGATATCAATGGGCTCTTGAACACAGAAATTGGGCAGAAGAACAATGGCGTTTCGTGTGCTTTTCTGATGAGTCTCGTTTTGGTATGAGACCGGATACAAGACGTATACGACACTGGAGAACCCCTGGACGCCAACAGCGATTAAAATCCTGCCAGGAAGTCCATCCTTATAGTGGTGGAACCATCATGGTATGGGCGGGTATTTGGATCGGCGGAAGAACTGAGTTGATTTGGATCAGAAGCAACCTCAACGCTCAAATTTATGCTGAGACGATTGTATCAGACGTCATCGTTCCTCTACAAGTGCAAATCGGTCCCTTATTTCAGTTAATGCATGATAATGCACGACCGCACACCGCAAGATTTGTAAGACAGACTCTCGCCGCAGCTAACATCAATGTCCTGCCCTGGCCTGCTCAGTCGCCAGACTTGAACCCGATTGAGCATGCATGGGATATGCTACAGAGAAGAGCTCTGCCGAATATGGAGGGTATCCAGTCGCAAGAAGACCTTTTTTTGTTGTTGCAACGAACATGGGCGGCCATTCCACAGCGTGATTTGGATGAACTCATTTTGAGCATGCCAAACCGATGTTCTTGTGTTGTTAGTGTTCGCGGTAGAAACACGGATTATTAATTGTTTAAGTTACCCAATAAAATTTTAAAGAAAACTGTTATTTCAGTCTTTTTTTCGAACTTTTGTGTTAGTGGTTCAAATGTCAAAAATCCCTTTATTAGGAAAATGGCAAATTTCTTTATTAATGCAAAGGTGACTTGGTTTATCGTTACTGTGACAAACGAAAACACTTTATTCGATGAATCCTTAAAGAAAATTTTAATTAATATCAATCAGGAGAAAAGTTATTGCAAAAATATATGTTGATCCCTAGACACTTTTGATGTGTGTATTTTAACTCGAATCCCATCGTAGCCTCATCGAATAAATGTCTAAGCCAATCGTCTTGGTTTGAAGATAATCTATACGTGCTTCCATCATAATTCGGTAGGAAACTTTTTGTTTTAGGATAAAAGATATTGAATTAGCGTCGGTTTTGTGGATTTTACTTCGGGACTTTTCTATCAGATAAATAATCTTGTTGCACGAACAACAAGATTATTATCTGATGGAAAAGTCCTTGTTTTTTATTGACGACTAAATATCAGAATGAATGACCTTAGTGCTGAAATAAAACATATTTTTAACCGCATTCTATCGCGGTATTAGTATTTAATTTACAAGTAATTGTTCCGTTTATTTTGATTATAGTTTCCGCCGTTTCAACGCTTTTGCAGGTGTAATGGCTACGAGCAGTCAAAAGTGAAACTCAAAATAAACTGCGATAGATTTTCTAAATCTAACATTCGCATAAAGCTCAGAAAACAAAAAGGCTTAGTGTTATTCACATTATTTGCACTTATTTTTTAACCAAGCTCTAATAAGGGTTTAGTAAATGTTTTTAGTTTTCGCCCTTCCAAACCATAATCATACTTAAACTCTGTTGTAACTAAAATATGTGTATGTAATATATTATTATTATATTACATACACATATTTTAGTTACAACGAGAAAGAAAGGAGTGAATGCCGCGATGACGAGTATTAGAGAGGAATGGAAGGGAAATACGCATTGCGCCGACCCCATATGAATGGGATAAGGGCAGGAAGAAGAAGAAATATCTCGGTATGATACATACAAGTTTTAGATTTCCGTTCCATACAAGTTACTTTTCTGAATAGAAAAAACGGAATCCTGAACGACATACAGACGTCTCACATTCTTATACATATATACATATTATTAATGTGTTCATATATTATATGTATATACACTCGTATGTATGGGTAGCTTTTAACTTACGAATGGAATGAGAACCCAAGTCGCCTTTGATATAATTCTTAGTATTTTGCTCTGAAGCTTTTCATAATTATTTTGCGCAGTACTTTATAAAATAAATACTTATTTAAGTATTTTCTTTGAGTTTAATATTTGTGAAGCTTCTAATGTCTATCAAACAGCACAAAGCTATCATAAAACTAATAATTTAAATTAAAAGTGACTGTCTGTGCTTGTTACAAGACTTACTTCTTTACTATGGTTACAGCTGAAGTGAGCCCAAAAGAATATTAGCAAACAACTTTTAACGATATTTTGATTTTCATCATATGTATGCACCAAGTAAGTTGTTCTTTATGCAGGAGCAAGAAAAGAGATTCTTACATCACTTAATTTTCTTAACCAGAATTTTAAATAGGTACGTAGATTTCCTAGGCTAGGAAGAAAATATTCGTTTTAACTCTTATTCAAACAATACAATCAAAGCATAATCAATTTATTTCGTTATCTTCATGGCTTTACAACCAAAAGGCTCCAAATCCCACGATTAATAACGACATAATTAATGAACCATAAGTCAACTGAAATGTTTAGCAAATCGCTGATATTTAATTAAAATAAATATAATAAATGCGCCCATTTATCAAATAATTTGGTATTCTTCTCACCCTATAATGAAACACCATAAGCCTACCATAAAACGCGAATTCTCCCTGAAGAGACATTAATCACTTAAAGGGAAATATATTTATTCTATGAACGATTATAACGCCATAAAATGTTTATGGTGGCCATTAGAAGGTACTGTATAATGTGCCTTTGTTAAAATATTATAGCTACCTATATTCTCTTTAGATATTGTTGGGCGTCTGTATTTTACTTGAGAGATATTTTAAATTCTTTGAAATAATTTTAAACTGTCCTGTGTACAATAAAACATTAGTAATTTGAAAGATTAAGAAAAAAATAACATAAATAAAAACCTTTTCAAATTTGACTATAGATATAACTAATGATTTTGTAAGAAGTAAGCTTATTTATTAATTTTTATTTATAACGCTTCGTTTCGTTTTCTTCTCCGTGGGAAGGACACTTTGCAACCGTGCACCTAGAATCATTAGATAAGTAGATAACGTTTCTTGAGCGCCTTCTTGAGGTTTATAAGAAATAAAAACATTTTGATTTTGATTTTTGAGACCATCTAGCTATTCTTAAATTATCAGTTGATTGATTCGTTTTGTTTATACTTTCGGCTTACTTACTTTTCAGGAAGTCAGTCTTAATAATAGTAATCACTTAGTAAAATTCAACACACCTTCGCACTCTATCTTTTTAAAAAGGCCGAATTTCACTCCAAATTATCTCAGTGGAAAATCTTTTTTAAGAATTCCACACGTGATATGTTACAAGGAAATTCGCTTGAAGTAATTTCGTGACAAAATCCTGGCTAGATAAATTTAACTTGCTAGCTTACTGTGAAGTGAAAACCACATTTTTGAAGGAAGAAAACTTTACAAGTTAATATGTTTTTTCATTTCTGATTATAATACGGAATTTTATATGGAAAGTACTTAAATTACATTGTATACAATGACAATTGGAGTTAATTATCGAAATATATGACTGTATTTGGTTGATTAATTCTGTGGTTTACGCCAATAATCGACATTGAGATAAACTTATTTTACGTTGTATTTAGATTTTAGCTTCTGTTATCCCGCCTTTGTGTCAGGGCCACAGGTAATCTCTATGAGTAGTCTTAAAAATAGTTTTATTTAAATTTTGGTTACTGCTCACGTTTAAATGTGACGTAATTTATTGATATTCTAAAAAGTAATGCAACATTAGACAAAGAAAACATTTGTATTAAAACTTGATTTGAATCTGAATTCCGATAAAGCCTTCTATCGTCTCACCGTTTTTCATCGTTGCTATTAAACTCGAAACGATTCAATAAAAAATTGTAAGTAGATACTAATAATTTATGTCTATGAAATAATTCAATAACATTAACTTTAGTACTCCCATGCCATTATTGAAGTGTACACGAAACATATGAAGAGTTACATACATTTTACATCCTTAAAAAGTAGACCACATCCATCAAAGCTGTAAAGAAACACAGCCATTAAATTCCCCAAAAAACATTTGATATAGACCTCCTTAAAGGTGGCTTGAGTATTCGCTTATCAAAAATTCCAAGGCGTTTACCATTCTAGTCCAAACATTGTTCTCAACTTTTATTCAGAACTGACAGATTTCAACCGAAATTGGCGAGAAAATTATGTAGATTTAGGGGTTGGCCTGAATAATTGTGAGGAGAAATACCCATTGTGTACCAAGTTAGAAATACCTATATTACTGAAATATAAATATTATTGTAGGTCACTAGAGTCAATGTGACTTTTACTATGTACCTACTTATTTCATTTTTTGAAATGTCATAACTTTTTTTTTTCTTATAAATACGACGCCCGCACTAAGGAATTTAATCCTTGTGTCGCGGGGGTTTCAAAAACATTCAAATCACATGCACAAAGAACACCCAGACTTGAAAGAAGCATTTGTGGATCACACAAATGCTTGTCTCATGCGGGGATCGAACCCGCAACACGTCGCGCATAGTGATAATTTGCGTGGTGACCTATACCACTCGGCTATCCGTGCAGTCAATCAAAACTAATTTCATATTGAGCATAGTAATCTAAAAGATTTGGCACTGTGTTATGTAATACATGTAACGTCGAAGTTAATGGTCCTCGAAAGTACAACAATAAAAATGAACACTTTTTGAATATCCGATCAATATCCCGTGTTAACTTAGAATTTTACTAACATATTTTTTTTTATATAAAAAAACAGTAACAATACCTACACTACAGTAATATACAGTACTTTCATCATTTTTTTTAACGGATTTTATTCTTCAAGTGACTTCAAGAATTCCCATCCTTAAATTCACCTTCCTGATCTTTATATAACACTCGTAGAACTTCGTGGCCTTCAAATAACCCTCCCAAACTCCACGACTCCCATTCCATAGACAACACATATAAAACTTTGTTCGTACCATTAATTGTGTTACGAACAGACTGAGTGACGAATATATTAATGTAATTACATATACACGTGGTACCCTAAAGGACTTGCGAACTTAATGCTGTTTTGAAGATCTTTATATATATAATTCTTCTGTGAGTGTGTATGTGACTGAACTCCTCCTAGACGACTGGATCGATTATAATGAAATTTGCTGTGTGTCTTCAGGTGGATTCGAGGATGGTTTAGATTCACAATTTGGTCCAATTTTAAATGTTTTTTTGTTTAATTTTTATCAATTATTAACATCGCGATTATTGACATTAAAAACGTAAGTAGGTAGTTGCCATGACGACCAAATTTTTTTTGTTTTAGTACGATTTACTATGCTCCAGATCCTCCTCCATAGAGGTTATATATCAATTAAGTAAACAAGGTTGTCAAAACTCCTTGCAATGATATTAATTCGTTTTCTTCTTTAAATATCAGGCTCGCAGACTTTTATGTTTTTTTTTCGTTTGTCTATTTGGTAGGTCTGAGAGTAGGTCGTAGGTTATATTATGATTGCCACCAGAAAGAAAGAGAGAAAGTACTCTCAATACTGAAGAATAGCAAATTAGACTCAAAGAAAACATTCTTTTATTTTTTAAAAGAAATAAATCTGCATTAAATTGATGTTTGAAAATACGCTTTGCGGACCGGGAATCGAATGGGCTAAAATGCGAAAAACTAGCACCGTGTACTTTTGGCATCAATCGATATTATTTATAATTCCAGTGTCATGATGTTTGTCGGGGATGAACTCCGAAACTACTGAACCGATTTTAATCAAATTTGCACACCGTGTGCAGTTTGATCCAACTTGAAATATAGGATAGCTTACATCACAAATATAAAAAAAAATTGAAACCGCGGGCGGAGCAGCGGGAAACAGCTAGTAATTATATATAACTTTATGAGGCTGCCTTCTCGTGTAACTGTACAGGAATAGAATATTTTTTTTTCCATCGTCAGATACCTTTTGTTCGAGTTATGAAATTGACGTTTGACAGTTTCTGTATGGAACAACTGTCAAAATTCCAAAATTATTCCTCGAATGAAGTTATCTGGCGATTGAAATATCAGCTTTAAGTTTCTTTTGTACAAAGTGTGACACTGTATCCAGTAATGTGTTGCAAAGGTCAGATAGGCCGTCGCTCATACTGTACTCGGTGGAATTTGGTGAAAACTTGTGTAAGGCTAAACGCACTACTGACATTCTTATATAAACGGCTAATATATATATTCTGTCTCTTTTCTTTTGAGCTATTGACGGAGCGTTTTGTGTGACGGTGTCTTTTTTGTTTTTTATTGTACTTACTCACACGAAAAAAGAAATCACTACGTAAGAAATCAATTTTTTCAGTTGTAACTGCAAATAAATTTTGATAAAATTACGTCACGGAAATTAACGCGCTTTACGTTAATTAAAATCATAACACACGATAGTTTAAAAGTAAGTAAATAAAATTTGACCTTCGCATCATACATAGGTGGGTATATTATATACTAGTGATGTTGTTCGGCGTTAATATTTGCTAGCAAAGTTGTCTGTTACTGAATCCATGTAAATCAGTCTCAATTCTTTGTTGAGTTTAACACAGAGCCCTGAAAATGTCTGTCCCAAAGGCCTGCTAGCGACGAATGTACCAACTGCGACACTCCAAAAATACTTATGCGAATTAGGAGTAATTCCTTCCCCTTTTCCTCTTGAGCTTTCGAAGGTTTTAAATGATAACTCGTCGAGTTTGCAGCTTTAGGGTTACTTAAAAGAACTCTGGGATTTTTCTTCCATCACTTTTTAATGATGTAACTTTCTGTGGTCTTAAAGTTTGGAGCAGTGACGAAAGGTTTTCATTTAAGAATAAAGCGATTCTTTGAAGGTTAAAATCTAGCCGGATCGATAGCGTTATTGTTATCACATTATACTAATAATTTAAAGGCGAAAGTTTTTGTGTGTGTGTGTGTGTTTGTTATCTCACATAGTTTACTTTTATCCTGAAGAATAAGTTACCTGATAAAATCCGAGTAACACCGCGGGGCACAGCTAGTGCATTATAAAACATTTGGAAATCGTATTAAAGCGTCCGTTGTTATCGAAACTTTAGCCAAATAGGCAACGAAAAAAAAATTACTAGTTACGAGTAGGTTCACGTCGGTAGTGTAATGAATGGGATTCTAACCCGCAACCACATGATTGCAAGTCCGACGCCCTAGCCATTAGGCTACCGCCGCTTCAAAATTGATTGCGTAATAGAAATGTGACAAAATTCCAAAATTGTTTATAAACACAGGCGCACTGAAAAGTAGTTTAAAAGCAAATCGTTTCATACGTTTTCATAATTTACTTCGAAGTGTATTCATAAGTTTGAAGTTCATAAATTCGGGGTGTTAGACTTTTTACGAACTTTACCACCCCTCAACCCCTTGGGGGTAGATTCTGAGAAAACCCTTTCGTGCGAGCGTTTTCGTTATAAATACAACTACTTTCTCAAGCTTTCTACTTGTAAGGGGTTGTATTTGTAAAAGTTCTACAAGTTGATGTTTATTACGACTTTTATTCGTGTAATAGTAGTCAGAGGCATATGGACTGTAAGTTGGTATACCAAGCAGTTTATTAGAAGCATTCATACCAATGTCAAAATATTTTTATAATTATAGTCCAAGATCCCAGAGCCGTAAGACACAACTTATTTTCTAAAGCATATAACTTTCGGTTCTCAGTAGTCTCTTGTGTACTTTTTAATACCATAATGTTTGTGAAGCTTGCCCGGTGACACATGAGCAGGTACCAGGTGAGAAAGGTAACTAAACATCAGAGTAACTTATTTTTTTATGACTGATTTATATAAATGTTTTCTAGAATATTTCTCTGAAGTCATATAAGAAAAATCAGACGCTTTCCATGGGCCAAAACTTTTATCAGACACTTTAAAGCTACTAAAAATAAACTAATATTAGTGTAACCTTACCTTAATTCAATAACATGTAACCACCATATTGTAAACCTACATTCAAGCAAATAAATAAATATTATTATTATATTATTATTATTTCCTTTATTTCAAAATACACATATAAATTACATTTTTAAATATATAGTACTAAAAAAAATATACATTTAAAAATATAAAAAATAGTCCCCAACCGGCATCGGGAACAAGGTCCAAGCTGCCGGTGGTTAGGGCTCCAGAGAGAGGAACCTCCTCACGATACGCGCCGTGTCGAGAAGTACCGCTTTCTGAATCAAACCCTTGACCCAGACGCCTAACGAGAGCCTCCTGAGGTGTTGGTCGAGGCTCTTGGCTATTAAGCCGTTGGCTGTCACGACTATCGGGACAATGATTGCCGAGTCCACCTCCCACATGTCGACAACCTCGTGCGCTAAGTCCAAATATTTAATCTGTTTATCTTTTTCTGCTTTCACGAGGTTCTCGTCATGAGGGATAGTGATATCAACAATCATTGCCCGGCGCTCCGATCGATCTATCACCACTATATCAGGCTTATTGGCTACAATAGTCCTGTCTGTGATGATAGATCGATCCCAGTACAATGTGACACGACCATTTTCGAGAACTGGGTCGGGGACATACCTGTAATACGGCACCTCAGATTCCACAAGCTTGTATTTCAAAGCAAGCTGCTGGTGGATAATCCTGGCTACTTGGTTGTGCCTGTGCAAGTATTCGCCGTTAGCAAGACGAGAACAACCCGAAACTATATGCCTTAAGGACTCACCCGGACAGTGACATGCCCGACATATGTCAACTGTACCATCCTTCACGATATATTTTCGGTAGTTATTCGTCATGATAACTTCGTCCATAATTGCACATACAAACCCTTCGGTTTCTCCAAACAGATCACCGAAGCGTAACCAGGCCACAGACGCTATGAGATCTACATCGGACCCATGGAGGGCCCGATAGTAGCGACCGTGTAGCTCCTTGCTTTGCCATACATCCATGCGATCCTTGACGCTTAGCACGACAGGTTTGTGCCAGTTCTCTTTGCCAAGGGAGAGCGGAGTGAAGCCCTTATCCACTGCTACCACATCTCGGTGCACTCCCACGTTAACTTGGAGAAAGTACTCCCTGAGGTTACATACCTCGCGATTATGGAGGGTCTTAGCATTCAAGAAGCCTCGACCCCCACATTTTCGCGGGATATATAACCTCATTACCGATGACCGTGGGTGGTGCATGCGATTTGCAGTGAGCAGTGTGCGGACTCTCCGATCCAAGGCGTCTAGTTCAGTCTGAGTCCACTTGAGTATACCAAAGGAGTACATCAACAGTGGCATGACCCAACCATTAAAGGCACGCACCTTGTTGCCGCCTGATAAAACACTTTTCAGTACTTTGTTCAAGCGGCCAAAGAAACGTGTCTGTAATGATTGTTTCATGTCAGCAACGTTGATGCCTAACGCCTCTGACATACCCAAGTATTTGTAGGTCTCCGTTGCGGACAGTGACCTTAGGTTTATAGAATCCGAGAGCTGTATGCCCTGGGATTCCATAATCCCGCCTCGTTTTACATGCATGACCGCACATTTGTCAACACCAAACTCCATTCTGATGGAATTACTAAAGCTTTCTGTGATCTTTAGTAACTTCATCAGTTGCAATTTGTTGGAAGCAAATAACTTAAGGTCATCCATGTATAACAAGTGGGAGATTACCTGGCTTCCTCTCCGCAACGAATAGCCTAACCTTGAATTCTCAAGCAAAGTGCTAAGAGGATTCAAGGCCAAACAGAACCACAGGGGACTCAGACTGTCGCCTTGAAATATTCCCCGCTCTACCTTAATTGGTTCACCACTCTGTTGGATATCCCGACATCCTGGATAGTGAAGTACCGTGTTCCATTGCCGCATACATGCCAACATAAAAGTGCGTAGAGTTGTATTAATTTTATATAACTCCAGCACTCTCATGAGCCATGTATGCGGTACCGAATCGTAGGCCTTCTTATAATCTATCCAACATGTCGACAGATCTTTTTTAGAGCGGCGAACCTGTTGGCATATGGTCGTGTCAATAAGGAGTAGCTCCTTAGTACCACGGGATCCATTCCTACATCCATTTTGAGAAGTAGACATGATAGAAAAGCTATCTATATGTTCGTTTATTTTTGTTCTCAAAATGGATGTAAGAAGTTTATAAACCGTCGGCAGACAAGTGATCGGCCTATAATTCTTTGGATCCGTAGTACTACCAGTTTTATGGAGCAGATGGGTAGACCCTGTTGTTAAAAAATGGGGAAGCGACGCTGATTCTATAGCAGATTGGAATTGAGACGCTAAGCAACTATGTGAACTCCGTAACCATTTCAGCCAAAAGTTCTGCAGTCCGTCCGGCCCAGGGGCTTTCCAATTCGCCATTGGACGAACTGCATTGGCTACGTCTTGGGGGCTGATGGTAATTGCCCCCATTTCTTGTATTGGTTCACATAGTTGCTCAACCTCTCGCATCCAATCACCTTCGGAGTGGTTGACAGGAACCGACCAGATGTTTCGCCAAAAAGAAATCGTGGCATCATCATCCGGTCGACGCCCATCATCCACACCTAGAACAGGTCGCTCCCACGTCCTGTATACCCATCTTTGGTCACTTTGGAACATGCGATTCTGGTTAAACCGCTCCACCCGACACTTATAACGTCGAATACGGCTTGCCCATGCACATACCTTCTGTTTAAAGAAATCAATGCGCTCTGTAATGCGGGCGGTATATTCACTAGGATTAATATTAGTTCCAGCAAACGCCCGCCTTACAAAGCGCATTACTCTAGGCCGGTGGTTACCTCCTTTGAAGGCAATTAATTTTCCTATGAGTGCCCTAGCCTCAGCCACACGACGCTCGATCCTGCACTGCCAAGCTGGCACGGCTGGCTTTGGTCGTGTAGCTATGTTACTTTTTTTTTATTTTAACATTAGCTACACGACATGCCGCAGAAGCCGCACAGTACAGGATCGAGTGTGTGTCACCGAGGTCTTCACTGCTTTCGAAATAATTAGCAAGCAGTGAGTCTAGGGCACCCATTATGGCCATATTTCGGTTGTGCATGGGCAAGCGAGGCAATCGAGGTCTAAGATCGGGCGGTGTAAATCGGTACTCCCGAACCGCATCCTCCAAAGTGCTCCTTATAGTTTCATTGCACTGAGTACTTACAGTTATAGCCCTATCATCCACGACCCCGTCAACAGGGTTGGTAGGCGGTATACCATAGACTGGCACTACCGCCGGTGGCGGGGAGTTGGCAGCAGGGCTACTCTGCGTTTCAGAGCGCAAACGATCAAGTGTAGCGTCGTCCAACCTGTGATTGCGTTGGATGACCCGCACCTGATCCGACAGTCGTTGAGCCGACACGTTGACGTCTGGTTCAAGAACCTGAAACATAGACAGCATCCTCGCACGGTACGCAGTGAGGTTAGTTCCCCCCTCTGTAGCCCCGAAATATGCGCGCATGACGTTCTCGTTAATTTTTTGAGTCCACTTCATGCGCCGCACATCACCACCGGGAGCGGGAGCCCTGTTCGAGGCCGGTTGGCCCGCGGGCGCCAAGCTGCACGGTGGCCGGCGTCTCCCCTGCCGACGCACAGGTGTTGGCGACGTCGGCGGGGAGTAGTACTCGTCGCTGGAGCTCGACGCGACTGCAGGTGCCGGTGCTGGAACTTGGTCCGGCAGCTGCGAGGCGGAGCTCGGCGACGAGTCCGGGGGTGGTGGGCGTGCTTTAGATCTCGTCAACATTATCTTCCGTTTTTTCTATAATTGCTCTTTGGATGACACATGTCATCGTCTCAGAAATTACTGTACAGAATAATTATGTATTTGTTGTAAAATAAAAAAGTATTTAAATAAGTAAATCATTTTTCAAATGATTAAATCTATTGTACAAAATATTATTGGTTTACAAATTGGTAAATTTAAATAAATTAATAAACGGAGATAAAAAAGTAGGTGTTGACGTTTACGTTTCGTTTTTATTATTATTATTTCCTTTATTTCAAAATACACATATAAATTACATTTTTAAATATATAGTACTAAAAAAAATATACATTTAAAAATATAAAAAATAGTCCCCAACCGGCATCGGGAACAAGGTCCAAGCTGCCGGTGGTTAGGGCTCCAGAGAGAGGAACCTCCTCACGATACGCGCCGTGTCGAGAAGTACCGCTTTCTGAATCAAACCCTTGACCCAGACGCCTAACGAGAGCCTCCTGAGGTGTTGGTCGAGGCTCTTGGCTATTAAGCCGTTGGCTGTCACGACTATCGGGACAATGATTGCCGAGTCCACCTCCCACATGTCGACAACCTCGTGCGCTAAGTCCAAATATTTAATCTGTTTATCTTTTTCTGCTTTCACGAGGTTCTCGTCATGAGGGATAGTGATATCAACAATCATTGCCCGGCGCTCCGATTATATATTATTATTATATTTATTATATTATTATTATTATTATTAATAAATATTTATATAAAAAGCCTTAAGTACTACAAAACTCAGCAAAACATATTTTAAATGTATTAATAATATATTTTTAGTTAAAAATTACTTCTCTATAAAACATAATCTAAAACAGTAACCTACGCACCGAAATTTAAATAATTTTATATAATATTCATGACGACACAGTCGAGTCTTTTATTTTTATTTTCTTCGTCCTTGACACAGTTACTGGAATATGTATATTTTATATTATGTTTGTATTCAGATATTAATAATTTTATTCATGTTTGGATTATGATATTATTCGATTAGCGTACACATAATTTTACACGTAGTGGCTCTTTGATATGATATGAGCTGACTCTGAAATATTTCTTGTTAGATAAGTGAATTACTCAATAAATTTATATGAATATTGGAGGAAATCTGTACCAGTAATGTTTATGTAGACAACCTTTACTATTAACTATATCTAAGTAGGTATATCCGGTGCTTTCCGGGTGGTCAATTTTGCTTTTATCTTGGTTGCCTGGCCAATTAGCACCTGAAGTTGATTTTGTTTATCAGTTCGGTGAATAAAATTAAGAAATTTGAAAATAATGGGTATAAACAAACAAAAAGGCTTTTATCGGGAAAGGGAAAGCTGTTTTGTAAAATAAGAGTGGATTTTACATAACTTTTACTCCCCGTAGAAAGTTTATACTTCGGATAAATATTGAATTTTTGACATATTTAAAAACAAAAATGTCAGATGCTTAAAGTTGGCACATGATGCCGCACCCTTTGCCGCTAACGCGGTAACCAACGCCCACGCTGGCAGAGCCGCGAGAAAACCTAGTAATAATATAATAGGTAGTTTAGTTTGGGGAAACATGCGAACCCATTTTCATAAGTGCATACCTGCTTTAGGTAACAACTCGTACACTTGGAGAAAAAGAGATGTATGCATATCCATGCAGTCGTATTTTTTGCCTCTCAGGCTATAAGTCCGTGAGTACCAACATCAACACTTAGAGCCAAGGTATCTTGCAGCACGTCCCAGGGAAACAAATTGTCTCCCCTGACATCCCCCTGTGATTACATCAGCACGTGACGTAAGGATCCGTCTTTTTTAAACAGGCGTAAATTCTTTGATTTTTAAGATAAAGCCCTAGTGTTAGCTAGAATTTTAACTTCAGAGCAATTCGGTTAAAGGAAAACAAAAGTATGTAAGAAAGAAATGATATTAAAAATAATATTATCACATCTGTATGT
This sequence comes from Plusia festucae, assembly GCA_950381575.1. NCBI lineage: Eukaryota > Metazoa > Arthropoda > Insecta > Lepidoptera > Noctuidae > Plusia > Plusia festucae. The sequence continues at coordinate 13,567,823 of OX494434.1, forward strand.
ACGTGTTCCTACATGTACTTTTCTTTTACAAAAATCCTTGTACCGCAATTTTAACAATAACGTTATATATTTTTATCTTAGCTAATATTATAAAGAGGAAAGATTTATATTTTTGTGTGTATGTTTTTAATGTCTAAAACTCAAAAACTTCTGTGCCGATTTCAAATATTCTATCACCATTAGAAAGCTACATTCACCCAGTAACATAGGCTATATTTTTTACAAAAGAAGAATGTCCCACGGGTGGAGTCGCGGGGTACAGCTAGTTATTATTAAAACCGTTATTTCTTAAACTACATTACCTACCAAATTCACAAAAATAATATTCTATTTACCATAAAAATTGTTCATTTGTTTTTTCCTATAACACGCCATTTGGTTGAAGCTATGCCGTTATCAATCATGTTAATTTGACACATATGCATCATGTTCCCTACACATGTAACTCCCTAGGGCTTAGCAGATATTCTATTTATAGTACCTCTACAGTATTAATTGATTGAGTAGATTAATTCACTAACTGAGCTGCTACCGTACCTATTAGTTTATATATAATATAGCTGTGCCCGCGGCTCTTCCCTAGCTTATGCTACTCAGAAATAATGTAGCATTCATTCATTCGTATATAAATATATTTTTGGAAATCGGTTCAGTCATTTTGGACCATAATTGTGACATATGGTTTCTTCAGGCCAAATTGTGATTAAATATCATCATCAGCGTAGCATTTTCCAAGGCTGTGTTGGGGTCGGCTACCATTAGCTATAGTTGGGGTCAGCTTAGTTTTCTAGATTTAGCTGAATACTGTATTTTACAAGGACTGACTGACTGCCTATTTTACCTCCACTGACAGTCGGGAGCAACGGCGCATGTTTACAAATTGTAACCCATCCCTATACCAACCGTGACGAACGCAGCTTAACCTCTTTTTTTTTTTTGTTAGCCCGTGCTGTCCCATAACCTCTTATATCGGTTAAGCCGTACACTAAACCACGAGTGCCCCTTTGTGTAAGTATGATTACTTAATTTCCGTCTGTCAATAATAAAGATAAAAAATACAGCTGGGATAAACTGTAACTGTGTGATATCAACACATTTTTTTTTATTAATTAATTAATTTATTATATGTACACACAATATAATACAGGACAAAACATCTTAGAAAATAAAAGGTACAAAAGTACTGCTTATTTCTTACGAAATTTCTACCAGCAGATCTGCAACAGGATACAAATATGTAGAGAAACAAATTTATCTCGGCTCACGATACGAGCTTCTGGCGCGGGTATCGAATGTTCTGTATTGATAACATAGATTAATAACACCTAGATAGATAATCTTCATACAAGCGCGTAGCTTATAGTGAAGCCAAAAATATTGATGTGTGCATCGAGCATTATGTATCTACTTTCGTCGCCGTCTACATGTTTATTGCATTGTGACACTCATTCACTACTTAAACCGCCATTAAACTGTAAATTAAGGAGATATTAGCTCTAGCACTTGACCTTGACGACTGACGCTACGTTCGGACGTACCAACTGTGTTGATATGACACACTTTGATCGGCTTCACTGTTTGTGCGCGTACTGGCTTTCTAGGCGTTATAGTTTTATGATTAGTAAGCACTGAAATACAATTAGGTACTTGTACAGAGAAAATATTATTTAGAAACATTTTCTTTTTCACTGTTACCCAGCTTCTGGGACAAAAACAGGATAAACAAATGAATTTTTAAACTGAAACACTAATTAAACTCTTTGTCCAGGACATCCGTGGCTAAGCTTAAACTGACGAGATAATGAGTCAAGCCCGTAACGGTCACACTTAATAAATATTCAGTTTATTCACAAAAGTTAAACTAAGTAAATTAATTATCTTTAAGTAGATCTCTTAGTAACTGTCATACTGTTTTTGGTGATGTAACTTAAATTAAGCAGCTGTATTCGATATTTTAGAGTATTTTAAATGAAGTTTCTGTTGTTGCCTGCTTTTGTAACATTGTCTCATATTATGAAACTAGCGGTTCCGCAAAACTATGTCCGCGATTTTTGTTTCGGGGAATTTTCATATTTTATGGTATAGATATTTTTTTTTTTTATGGTTACCCATAACTGAAGAATTGTGATGTTGATATTCTCAGTCTCGTCTGCTCCTGGGAGAAACCCAAGAACTTGTAATGAGAAACTAAAAGTAGTTACGATTTAATAAATGAAATATTAATTATAAGTGTTTGCTCCCGTCAATTTTCTATAGTCATTTCCCTCATCTATTAAGCATTAAAGTAAAAATGTTCACGTTTATAATTTGTTGCTGGTTCAACTGCTTAATGGGGGCTATAGCGTATCAAAAATCCGCTAGGTTCGCTAGTATCGCAAGGTTTATCAGTCATTCTTCACCAATGAGAGACAAGCTACTGGCCGGCAATTGGTTAAAATTGCCAGATAGACCTTAAGCGACAGTAGCGACCCTAGCGGCGACGGTCGACACGCGATAGCCCCCATTACGTAGAATATGCTTCACTCCTACACTAGTTAACTTTTTCCTCTGCCCTGGGAAAACCTGATCACAGACACATAATTAACATAATAAGAAAATATCAATACAGAACTAGTACAGGTTACAGCCAATAATTGTTAGCCCACCAGTCCTTATATTCAGAATTCAAGATATAAAAGCAATAACCAGCACTTACGGAAGACTTGTTAAATTTTAATGTCAAAAACTTGCCTAAAGATCCTTATTTGAACAATTACACAATCATTGTTCATGAACAAAGTATGTTAAGTATCTCTTAGCAAAGAAACAAGTAAACAAATGTACACCCATGATGACCAGAGCATGTCAGAGGAAGTCTTAATGGACAAAGTTTTTCCACCACAAATCCTGCCCCGACGGGCTTAACTCTTCAAAGTGGACTTATGTGGTTTAAGTTAAGACAGATGGGAGGACTTTTTTATGGGTATGTTTAATGTGTATATATTTATTAGGTCCGGGTAGAGCGGCTCGTTTTTAGGTATAGTCTAAAATGTACGCGTTTAAGACAAATGGTAGGTTCCGAAGATTGCATACTAAGACTTTGTTTGATCTCAAAATCAGAACAGCAAATGAGAACTTATCAATGTTTCTTTTATTGCATCTCTGCTTATATACCATCAATATGTATGTGGAGTCCTGCGTCACCCACTAATTATCTTTCTACTGTTAACAAGTTTGCCCATATTCAGCTCAGTCCAAGTTCTTTTACTCAATCCAAGCCACTAATTATGGAACACATCGATTAGTTTTCTTCTTGAACTACATATTTAGGGGGAATGGAATCTTCATTAATACAGATGCATTGCAGACCCTCAAAACAAAAGCTAACCCTCACCTTACCTGTATTTCGGTTCATGAATAAGGCAGCTAATCGCTTTTAATTTACGCCACAACATAATTCCATTCAAGGTGTTGTTTGTCGGTCGTTTCGGACGCCTGTTTCGGTAGATAATCCATGCTGTGTGTACACACCACTATTTATTACCATGTGAACTGACAAAAGAGCTCTTTCTGTCATACTTAGTGGTATGTTTGCTTACAGGCTTTATTCTGAAGGAAATCTGTGTTTTATTGAAGATTTTGTATTTAAACCGATTTCTGGCTTCAAAGGGAGAAAGAAGGTTCTCAATTCGATTTTTTTAATTTAGTTCTTGATTTTCGGTTTTTTAACTATTTTCCTTCACTTTGGAGGATTCAATCTTTGCCAGTAACAGCACAGTAAATGTGATCAACTAAGTATTTGGCGCATCAATAAACATAAAACAATGGAATCGAAAAGTTTGAATTATCAAAAAATATAAGATTAAATTTTACATTTTATATAGGATATTTTTGGAGATAAAAGATGCATTTTGGCTGCAACTTATGCACCTGTATCCTTATTTGGAACTTTTTTACAGACCCTTTGTTCACAACAGTTCACAACTATACTAGGATTTTGTTCAGAATAAGAAAAGTTACAGGAGTTGTCTCTTTTTTTATAAATACCGTCTTGTCATCATTCAAGACCTAAGGCTAATTGTGTACTTTTTAGTCAACCTTTCGGTTCGTTGGCTATATTGGCTTTTATTTTTGCTAGAATGTCAAAGCCCTAATTAGAATTCAGCAAATTTTGTAATTAAACTAATTAGGCTCTTGCCATTTCATTTCAGTTCAAGGACAAAGGTGACACCTAAATGTAAAATTAAATAGGGCAAAGAACTTTGAATATAGATAGCGGTTTTCTGGTTAGAAAGATAATTCAAAATATATTGTCTAGTCAGAATATATATTTTTCTGTCATAAAATGTTTGGATTTTGGATTAGGGAGAAGCTAGACTGGACCAGGTGGTCTTCACATTATAAACATTGAGGTATCGAAATATTATTGTTAAATGACGTGGTACTCCCCGTTACTGTTATTTAACTGTTTACGCTACTTAAGCATGTCAGTTTTCATCATCATCAGGTCGTATCAGTCCATTGCTGGACCTTTACTTTCCCATAAAACGCCACTGAGCTCGATCTCCAGCTCTCCATTTCCAGTTACCACCATCTTAAAGATTTCGTCACTCCACCTAGTTGTAAACCGCTTGCAGATTTGCGGCCTCCAAGTCTAGAACTCTTCAGCCGCAACAGCCATCCTTTCTACGTCAGTTATGATCAGCCCACTGTCACTTATTCTTAATCACCAGTTTTTCACTTGTAGTTATAAATTTTATACAACTATAACAACATCACCTTCACCATTATGATACATATACACATTCCTCACAATACCTGTATGCAGGTCTGTAACCTGAAATTCAATATCATTCCCTTTGACTGCCTCGCCAACTTTGGCCCGTTTAAACGCAAACATTTCATAACTACGGTTTTATGTAAAGCTTTTATTCCACACTCAGATATAAGCTTGTATTGTGTTGTGTGTGTAATGTTTTTCATATTTTCTTGACTTGAAAAAGAATGCTTAGTGTACTAATGTTTGTTTCTTTGGTTTATTTGTTTGTATGATTGCCACCCGCAGCCTGGTTTTTTTATATATTGGTATAATAATTTTGTCTATAGCATAAATAGTTGTGGTTGCGTTATTACAATATACAATAGCAGTAGCAACGGTAGTAAGTTGTCGATACCCGGAAGATTCAGTAAAATCCCTAAAAAAAAAAATCCGTATCGCCTCGCGAACTCTTCGCACTGCAACACCAGCTTTACAAAAAGTCCTTCATTTGAATTCGCAATACTGATATTAATGTAACGATTCCTGTTATTGTCCCAATTGATTGCTGTTTATTGCAAATTATTATTTTAGTACATTTTATCAGCTCTCACCGGATAATGATGGTTGTTTGTAAATAATAATGGCTCAATTAATATAATGGCACTAATTTTCATTACTTCATTCGCGTATAAACACTTAAATAAATTTAATTTTAGTGTTTATGTGTTCGTTGTAATTAATACATGGTATTAACTGGAATTTCGGGCAGTCGATTAGGTACCTACTATATTCTCGAAAGTGAGAAAGAGCAAAATAGGTTCAGAGCTAGTCAGCTCTGAACCTGAACTGATTTGGTAGTCACCAACCTTCGTAAAGAGTAGAAAGAGATCGTTTCTTACACTTTGAATAAACCTTTTCAATAAATTAATTTTCTTTTAAATATATTTTCAAAACTATATGATACTCTTGACCTGGCCTGAATTCTTGGCACTGTTATTATTACAACGAGAAGACATACGAAAATATATTTGAGAAAATTCCTACAGAGTTTAATTTGTGCCTTCTGTACTGTTTTCTGTTCCAAAATTATTTAAATCGAAAAAAATGTTACGCTCCATTTCCGGGTACATTAAAATATAACTTCTATTACTTTTTGCAATATTCTTAGAAAACAAAGCGTTATAATGATCTCCGTCGAATAATAATTAAAAGTTCTAAATACAATTTCGCGGAAAACGTGCTGTCAGCATATAATTTAAGAAAATTAGCTGCCGACAGTTTGGAAGTTTAATAACTGAACTATAGTAACAAGTAACGGTTGGCACTAACAGATTTATGTAGAATTATGGTTATAATATTCACAGTTAATTAAATGTCACCGTCATTCTCATTTTCAGGCATTTCGTTAATGTCTAATTATATTTTTGCAAGAATATTTAAAGTTAAAATAAGATATTATTATCCTAAATTTAGGTTTACTTTTGAAGTCCATTGTGTATGCCTTATTCGAAATAAACATATTGTTTTACAAATAGGAATTCCTTATGTATATTTTGAAATGATTATGGAGTGTTTTTGATGATCAAAATGAAATTATTTCTAATATAGAAAGCTAGCTGTTTGAAAGTCTCTTCGCATTAATATTGCCAGCTGATCAAATACTCTGTTGCACCATAATTTTATGATACAGTTTTAAATATAGTGTTTTAACCATATCATGACACGTTATTTAATATTCATTTTCCATCACATTTAAAAGTAGCCTTTTTTCAAATACTACACTTTTCACAACATGCCTACAACATAAACTACAATAGTACAATTTTAGCGGAACATTAAACGGTTATTTAGCTATTATTCCAAATAAAACAAGGCTAACTCATAAAGCGTGTAATTAGTGTTAGGTTTTCTTGTAATTATTACCTATTATATTATAATAAGCCTTGTTTACAAGTACACAGTTACGTGTACACTTAGAAATATTTAGTTCATAGTTCTTATGATTGTATTTCAGTAACAATTTAGTTTTGTGGAATTACTTACTTGTAAATTCATTAATTGTGAACTGTAATGGCTTTTTTTTATTATACCTATAGTATGTTATGGGCGACTGATAAAAAATATGCCTCATAGACGCGCCCATTTCCTATCAATCCTCGTTTAATTTAATGTCTTATGTGTTGTGGTTCCTGAGATACGCGTGGTTTTTTTTATACTAGCAATGCGGGTCGAACATAACTAGTATTCTTGTTAACCGCTCGTGCTAGGCTAAATGCTTTTGTTACGAGTGGGTTCACGTCGATAGCGCATTGGACGGGATTCGAACCGGTAAACCACAGTCATGATCTTAAGTCCGACGCCCTAGCCTTTAGGATATTTATAACTCAGCTTGGTACCGTTCTATATTTTATTATTTAAACTATCATGTTAAATCGGCAAGTATAAGTGAATGCCTATCAAACATATCACATGGCTCATGAGTGCTGTATCGGTACATACTACCTTCTACTGACCGACTTGGGTAGAAACATATTCAAGTATTTTTCGTCGTATTAAAAGCGAGCGAAAAGCTAAGCATTCCTTCATTACACCAATGAGGCCGGGAAACTAACAGATTGCAAGCTTTAGCAATATTTTTGTCCATTCAGCGTCTTTCACTAGTGTCTGAGTTATTAAGTGTTTGTCCGTTTTGTTGTTTGTAAAGCTACGCAGTAATATCTCTTAATGACTACAATCCCCTTTTAATTACTCTATTCGGCAACGTTTTGACGAAATTCCACTCTGAATTATTAAAAACTTCAGAAATACAAAAAAGCATTTAAAAAACGTTTTAAATATTTAATGAAAATTTGAATTGAATAAATGTTTAAGTTTTCTGTATAGAAGCCCTTGCAATAACAAACTAGACGCTGTCAACGAAGGTTTATCGACCCATACCACTTTAAATAAAACACACTCTAAAATGTGCATTACCTTTGAACTGTAAGTCCTTGTTGGAGTGCCCCAAGTATCCGCACACCTGCACTTTGACGGACTTAAAACTCCCCAATGACCCCACAGTTAATTTAACTAACTACTGAGTGTATATTTAGGTACTTCCCAACAACTCCAAACGAAGAAAAGCAGGGACGTCCATAATAATAGTCCAGTATAACTGTGAAAGGAACTGTCTGTCTGTTACGAATTTGCAGCAAAACCAATGACGAAATTTTGATGAAATTTAGCAACTTTTTAGTTACCATGAACTTTAAAAACATTTATAGCCGCAATAATCATCACCACGCGAGTGGAACCACCGGCAAAAGCTAGTCTCCTAGATCGATAAATCAATAGTATCGTCAAGATATTTTAACTCGATTTCAGAACAAGACAAATATTTATGCGACCTTTGTTCCTAGCCAGAGCACTCATCTATAAAAGATACGTGTCTGTAAACGCACTCACGGTGTAGAAAGATTGTGTTTGCAACGAAATGAAACGTTATATAAACATGAAAGCAATTCAGTGAAATATCATTTCAGTTTTACTCACTGAAAAAAGGAATTTCACGTTTAGGGAGGGGATCACGGTGATCAAAAGAAGAAATGGTGGGGTTGATCACGAATCAAACTCTTAATCTGGATCAAAAATGTTAGGGATACAAAAACAGATACAGAAAATAAATATACTAATTAACGTCACGTAAAAGCTCTGTCGATTTAATAGATATATGATATTGAAATAAAACTTGTCGTGACGAAAAAAAAAGACGTTCTCATGTCAAGGCAAATACCACCTCAGTCTGCCCGTGACCATGACACCTGTAAAGGCATCAAAACGTCGGGAACTAAAACAAAAATTAAATAGAAGCCGTTTAAAGTTTTATTTCAATATCTAACATTCACGAAAACTTAAGAAAGCAATAGATATAAGATAGTTTAAAATCAAACAATTGTTTCGAGAATATTCCGTCGTTACGTAATTTCCTTCCAGCAAACAATTTCAGCTGCATCTAACAGGCAAGTGCTAACAAAATCCCATTTATCTAACCGTCGAATAGTTCTGTATTTAGTCTAGCGCCGTTGCCAAATGCGTTGGGGTACGCGAGCATGTGTTCGCGGTGCTGAATGCGTTACATCGACTTGTATCCTGCTTTACACCGATTTTTGTCCACTGTGCAAGCATTAACAGTTTAGTGTTTATTGTACGGTAGTTTTTGGAAAAAGGTTTTTGTTAACAGAAATGTATTTTGCTTCACAATTCTCCTTTTTTGTAACATGCTGCTGATTCCTGCTGCTTTAAAATAATCGTAATTAAGATTTATTTTACTTCTTTTACACTTTGGTAAGGGCATTATTTTAACCTTCAAACCCATGATAGTTCTTTTGAGCTGACTCTGATCAAAACCTACTCATCGAAGCATTTAATTTCGGATTACGCTTTTGATTCTTCTACCTTTAAGTATATCTTTAGTGGATACCGTTATTCTTCTACAGACTTAAAATCATTGATTCAAAATAATTACATATAGACAGGTTTTTTAAACCTCCGACAAGTCTTGATTCACGCAACTTCTGCATTCAACCAGTGGTCGGGCCACTGGTTGAATGCAGAAGTTGCGTTACTGCATAATAACAATTCTTCGAAAAAAAACTCTAATATTACCTATATTTCTTCTTAACTATTCCTGATAAATATAAGACGTTAATCGCCCCTTGATAAACTGTCCATTCTACAAATACGTTCCGCTATAGCCGTCACTATGTGCCGAACGCTCCCGTCGTGTCACGCCGGCCCCATTACGCTAGTTGACGTGCGCAAGCGCATACACTCGCAAGATTTATTGCAAACCTGCGAAATTAGGTATTTGTAAGACGAACCGGTTGTTTTAATCGTCGGACGGTGTTTGTTTAGTCTGTTTGGGGTTTATGTGTAAAGGTTATGCTTGTTTGCAGTTATCTGCGCCTATTTACAGAAGGGTAAACATCAAAGATTTCTATTATCTTTCTGATTCGATTCTGATTGTCTTTGACTTCTTCATCAAATGCCGGAAGTTATTTTGATTTTCCATTTGTCTTTCTCCTATTGCCACTGCATAATAGAAGAGCTCTTGAATTATTGATGTCCAACTATTAAGTCTTTTGAGGATCAAGAATTTGCTAATGAAGTCGATTTTTTATATTTTGAGGATAGCGTTATTCAATCATTACTTTAGTGTAACGCATAAAGTATAAGTATTTTGATCGATAAATCAAAATGTCTTCTTGAAACAATGGATTTTTATCACTAGGAGAAGCGCATTTCCCGATCCTGTCTACGATGTGTAAGAACGTCTATGTTTCCGTTCCAACTTTGGCTCCGTTCCTGGAAAGTTCTTAGTGTACTGACATAGTCAGTTGTATATTTTCTTTTCGATTCCTGATACAATTACTTTCTTTGAAGACTATAGCTTTTCACTTCCTCTTAACTTTTGTAATTTACCTTTATTATATTATTAATAAAATGTTTATTAATAATACTGATCAACTATTATTTATTTCGACTTACAAAAGAATCCATGCTTAAAATAATTTCTCAGCATCAGCATCCTTCCAACAGAATTGCCAGACAAAAAGATGTTTATGATTATGTTCATGGTAATTTGGTAAAATGCTTCACAAGTGTCCTTAGATACCCTCCAACAATCGTAGGACATATTCACGTCAACATCTAATTTTAGCCTTGCCAATTTCTACTCACATTAAATTTTTTTGACAAAATTCCCTCACACAATTTTGTATGTATTAGCAGTCCTTACATTTTCTAAGGTACCTTTATTTCACTTCACTCAACATTACGCACATAATTAGAGTCGAGACGTGTGTATATGTTGACATGAGAAATTGGGCGCGTGTAGGAATGTACTCCATTTTTTTCTCATTTCTTAGAACTGGATGAGCTATTTGGAATAAATTATCATCGTGTTTGTTTTCGTTTTGACATAAAAGTTAATTTAGCTGTGTAATCTATGAATGAAAGTCATGGGTATCAGGTGTATGTTATTGCTTACATGCTAACGAAAATATTTTCTGACTTAATTTGATGTTGAGATTTTATGTGGAATCAGTAGGTATCTATGACTTGTGAACTTAGAATACCGCGATGATGAAATCAAAGCACTAACGACATAAACCTAGTACGTAAAGCTAGATAAAAACATTCTCAAATTCAAACATCAAAAAATACATGTAGGTACTAAACTACAACCAAAGAAAGTCTCAAGTGAAATTGTACCCTGCTGACACTTTAGGTGGGAGGGCGCAATGATATCCGACATGAAACGTATCTCATTAACTTGATTATATTTCTACTTCTACAAATCTTCCTAAAACGTTGAGAGGTGCAGAGGATTCTGGTTCTTATGGCAAGGAAAGTTGGGATTACAGTGGGTTGGATGGATACGGAGTAATTTCCGTAGTCCCGTAGGCACAGTTATGAGGGAAAAATTGGAGAGGTCGTCCGATCGTTGCGTGGGCTGTCTGAGCTTGTTTCAATGCTAGTAGTTGTATCGTTATATCGTGATTCCTTTATGGGTTTCAGCGATGCGGCGTGAATAGGGTTTTCTCTTTTGCCATAAATATAGTGCAAAGAGTAGGTATCGGCATATCGTTTTTCCCGAAAATGTAATACTATTTTTAACCGACTTCAAAAAGGAGGAGGTTATATGTTCGACGTGTCACTATTTTTTTTTTTTATGTATGTTCACCGATTACTCCGTCAATTGTGAACCGATTTTTATAATTCTTTTTGTATTCGAAAGAGTATTCTCCCGAGGTGGTCCCATTGTAACCAAGTCAGGATCTGATGATGGGATCCCAGTAAAATCGAAGGAAACCCTTAAATTTTATAGGAATATCGAACGTGTTTCATGATTCTACTGAGCCTATTTAGGTATTTTTCCAGTAGTCATCACCTCAAGGCTTTTGGTAAATACTGAGCTGATGATGGAAGAAACCTTGACTTTTAGGAGTTAAGGGTTGGTTCTTTTTGTATAATAAATATGTATTGACCCTCATTTACATTTTTTAACGATTCTAAGGTGAGCTGGTGATAATAGTAAATTATGGTACAATGTTGGTGATTATCGAGGCGCCTCGAATATCCGTCCCCATTGAGACCCTCACTTAGGTGAGGGTCTCAATGGGTGACCCTCACTTAGGTGAGGGTCTCAATGGGTGGTCTCAATCTAAGATTGTGTCTATGAGTTTTGTCACTTTCGGATTCCTGTGACAGACGAGAACTTATGTAATTTGATAATTTCTCATCTGTGATAATCTAGTCTGACGAACCACTGGTGATTCCTTCGACCGCGATAAAGCATTGCGTTTGCAAATCTTCGATAAACGTTCCTATTTTTTTCAATAGTTTCCTTATTTCTGTTTTCCCTCATGCGAGAGGCACTTTTAGTTGGTCTACCCATAATGCGAAATACTTACTTAATAATATATTATGTTTCAAATAAAATACCTATGATTTGAAATATTACTTATATAAAAGCTGAATGAATTTATTGTAAAATATTATTGATCTATTATTAAACTTAATAAATATTATGAACACAAAAACCAAAACAAAACTTAAAAGGCAACAAAAAGTGTAAAATAAACTTAGAACTATCTAAAATATTAATACAAAACTTGAAGTCATCTTTAGTTAGAAGTCGGTGCCAAACAACAATAATATAAAATAAAAAATAACGAGTATATATAGTTTGGCACCGACTTCTAACAGATGACTTCAAGTTTTGTATTAATATTTTAGATAGTTCTAAGTTTATTTTACACTTTTTGTTGCCTTTTAAGTTTTGTTTTGGTTTTTGAAGTCGGTTTAATTTTTTTTTTTTTTAAGTTTTTAAAGATAGCTTCGAAACTGCTGCACTTAAAGTCTGAATAAATGATAAACTGTGATATTATCAAAATGTATGGGGAGTGATATAAACCTACTAGGCTAAGTGGATTGAGGACATTAGTTGACTGACCGAAACTAAATAAAAATAAATTTAGTTTTAAATAAAGATGCGGTTACAAAATCGAATAAGGAACAGCAACCTCTTATATATAAAGATAATTGTGTTTCTAACGTACCTACCGCTTTCGTTTAGACCACAAATCTAAATACAAAAGAAAAATATAAAAATACCATTGTATGAAAATTATAAAGAATTTCAAGTCCAGTTTCAAATAAGCACCTACAATAAAACATTTCATATTCAGCTCAGTCATGCACAAACCTAAGTGTAGAGGGATGAGATACTGCTATGAGTTATGGGATCCTTTACGAGATAATTTAAATTGGGATACGGTTTGTTGGGCTGATAAAATTATGTTGAATTCAGTGTGTGATATCGTTTCTGTGAGTTATTAGCATGTGTTGTGGTAATCATAAATATTTTGTTATGAATAGACTATTATTTTTAGCATTTGAAATCCCATTATTCAATTTAGTTTTTGTTTTAAAACTAAATTTTGATTCACAAAACTTTGCTACTCTTTGGCGTTCTAATGAAGCTTAACTATTAACGAACTTACTAGATCCTAGGGAATTGCTAAGGAGAAGTGAGGGAACAGGATTGATGGAAATAATGGTGGGAGGCCTTTGCCGAGCAGTACAATATAAGCAAGTTACTTAGATTATTGGAGTATTGTATTTTTGGATTATTGTACCGCGACGTGACCGAATTTCGGCCTCGGCGGCCAATCTGAAGTGAGATCAGCCATGTACGCAGGACATACATATATATTATAGTGTACAAGTTGGTGCGCAAACACAGGTGCACTCTGAGACCGGAGAGGGATCAGGCGCAGGACCAACAGCTTTAGGTGCTTTTCAAGGCACGGAGGTGTAAACACCACCACACATCCTGACTCCGAGCGGTACTGAGAATTTCTAAACTCAGTAAATATTTTTCGCCCGACCCGGGAATTGAGCCCCAGAACTTGTGCACGGCAGTAACGCTTGCGACCACTAGACTAAAAAGGCAGTAGTTGTAGTACATAAGTAAGTCAATTCAGATGTTCTATTTAAATATATCCCTTTCTAACAAGAAACAGCGAAATTATCTCTACAAACTTCAAAACATTTCAACCAAAAGCAATCTTAAGTAGACGGCGACACTAATAGATGAATCATTTACATAGAATATGCTCGGATTTCCCCAGACTTCACATCGATTCTAATATATTTTAACCTGATAAAATCTATCTTCATGACACTTATAAACTGTCAGTGGCGGAACCACTTCGTATTACCTTTTGCCCGCATTCAAGATAAATTTGAATTCAGGAAATGCAATAATATCTTCCAGACTTCCAGTCTTTCAATTTGGAAGCTCAAAATTTTGATATTGGACAAAGTTTTTGAAATTTGAATATTGGAATGTTGGAATTGAGAAAAGCTTGTTAAGACTGTATTAACATTAAAGTAATAGATCAGTAAAGATCATAGATTTTAAGCATCATAAAGTTTAAAACCGTTATACAAATAAAAACAATGGTTAGGTGTCTTTTCAAGCAATCTTTTTCGATTGTTTTCTTGTTGACAGCCGAGTTAATACTAGTTACTTTAAATTTACCTTTCATCTTCAAAAGGCACCTTAAAAACCCTGTTACCGAAACTTTTGCGAATATTTCTCTATTTCGTGGCATATTATTTTTGGATCATAAAATATTCCTAGGTCTGATCTCCCGTGTATGTAGTAAGCTCGCAAACATTTGGGGATATCCTTTTCAATAATCCCTTTCACGCACGAGTGAAGTCGCCTAGCACTATTTATTTACACTACACCCGATGGAAATATCGTTACGCCAACCATATTGGGACGCAACAGGCGAAGTGGGACTTTTTATGAACTCCTTGATGGTATAAAATGGTGATTTCTGATGATGAAATGAAATGTTGCAGTCTATATTATATTAATGTCTATTCTATAGTTTATTGTATTTAATATTAATTTGATGAAGGAATACTGTTCTCCACCTTTTAAAATATCCAACAGATCAACAGATTTTTTTTACTGGATCAAATTAATCATTGTCACGAGCATAGATACTATTACGCAACGATACTCCGTGAAATACAAAGACGATATTGGAATTCAATACTTTGACATCCTGAACCCAAGCTGAGTCTGTCTGCCTCTAGCAATCCTTACTATTCCCACGCTCGCAACCGCAGCCCTCTTTCCATACATTTACTACGCCTTTACAGGCTCATACGGAGATAATTTAAAAGATCCTCCTCTATTCACGCGAATCCTCACGTTCGGTAACCGCTTTCTACCCTCGTTTAGTGAGCCTTTGTCGGTGTTGCCTCTTTTGTGTATCATCACGCCTGTATGCTTAAAAGTAAGCAGTTATTTATCACCAAGTTTTTTTCGGAGTCGGTTCTTAACATTCTCTGGTGCGTTTCCACGTAGCAGTTAGTAACTGGAGTGGGGTTAAAAAATCTGATTCTGGCCAAAGAATTTTTGTATTGGTGGTTTACAATATGAAACACATTTTTTTCTCGAATATACTTGCTATATCGACAATTATAGCAATTGGAAACGATTTTATCAACATATACTACAGTGCTAAAATAAAACTTCTGTTAGTGTTACAAAAAATCTATACAAACATCGGGCCCCATAAATTTTTCCTGGCTCTATGCGCTTAAATCTCGACGCTGCAGAGCCGTCCTTTCAATTTCTATTATTCAGTGTCCAAACGGATTCCGTGGAAAAACATATATCTACCCAACTGAACTCTTATCCTTTTGCCAGCTTCGGATATTCAATTCTCTACTGGGATATCATTCCGTAAGTAAAGTATGTAGGCGAAATATGTTAGTTAGAGGAAATAGAAAAAAAATTGTGGATGGATTTTGTGGAGCTAAGTTCTTGAGATCTATTTTTGTAATTGAAACAATAATACGCAAGAAAGAGGAAAACTTTTTCTTATTTGTGGCTCCATTTTAGCTTTTTTTTTTGGCCTCTAGGTTTCATATACTGCGCAAAAATTAAATTATTTCCCTAATTCTCGATATTTTTAGGACGAAAGAATGAAATATTGTTCAGAAATCTGGTTCTACTTAACAGTTCCTTGTCAAAGAAAAAACTAGTGTTTTTTTTCAACTCTGCATAACCAATTTATTCAAAGGAAAAATCTGAAATAAAGTAACTTATTTGTGTTCAATGTATTCATGTCATGCCATCGGTTGAATCGATATTACATTTTATTTGAAACGTGTTTTACGCCATATTTTCCTGTAAACCTATGAAAATACACCGCAGTAGTGTTTGGTTTCCTACATAATTAAACGTGGTTTTACTGAGAATAAGTTAACTGCATTCTTAGTAAATTTATACTTACATGACTGCTTCTAATCTGATTTTGGTTTTTTATTGGAAATTAATATTGAGGCCTCATTCCCGGTAACGTCTATACTATGGTATTTTTAATTTAAATAACGTAACGGTAATAGGTTGCAACTCGATACAATGAAAATAAGTGAATTAAAATATATTGACTGGCCTGTTGGTCTAGTGGATAGTGATCTTGACTGCTAAGCCGGAGGTCGTCGGGGATTTATTCTGTGTCTGGGTGTAATTTATTTATAACTAGCTTCTGTCCGTGCCTTCGTCTGCGTAGACTTCAGAATTGGGTCCAAAAGAAATGAAAAATGTGAAAGTAAAATATAAAATTATAATTATTAAAATTTCAAAGTTGTCTGTCCACGGCTTAGCTTGGAAACAATTTTGAATTTTCCCTCGGGAACTACTTAAGGAATCGAGATAAAAGGTAGCCTTTGTTATTTTCTATGTCAAAGGCTACATGCATGCCAAATTCGTTCAGCCGTTTTTGCGTGATTGAGTAACAAACATCCAAACATCCACACTTTCATATTTATAATACATATTAGTAGGATGACGTATTTAGAAATATATAAATGTGTTTATCAGTTGCCTTACCTTCATCCAGGTTCCATCTGGTTTGGGATCATATGGCCGTGTGCGAGTTGTCGCAAGAAATATAAAAAAATGTAATAGATGCATCCAAAAACCAAGCAAATTCTAAACTTCAGAAAATCATCAGTTTATCAAAATTAGTATGGCTGATTAATTTTTTTTTGGAAATTATCATTCTTTTCTTAGAGAAAGTTATTCTCTTCTATAGGTTGAAGCCATATTTCAAGCTTGACCGGAAATATATTTGTAGCAACCTCTATAGGACGTATTGTTATTACAATTTAACTTGTAACATCGCTCGAATAATTTCATGCATGTACTTTAGTTACAGTTCATAAGTACAAAGTTCTCCAGACTTATGTTTGAGGGTCTGTCAGATGCCTTGATGTGTACTTAAGATTTAAGTATTTGATGGGTTCGTAAGTAATGTGTGCTGTACTCTCGAGATCGGTACTGACGGCTCTATACGATGTGAAAGGCTGTTTTTATAAGAAAGAGTTGTCATTTGACAGTTTATGTATATTTTTGGTGAGTGAAAATTTTAGTTCTATAAAGGTACTTGGGGAAATAGCTTTAAGCTTCAACATGAAAGTGAATTATACAGAGTGTAACCGAAAAGATATATACCTAATATGGAATCGGTTCACAGAATTTCAGCATAAAAAAAGTTAATTACATGAATGATCTTCAATTTTTCACATCAATGATTTGATACCAAAAACATGTCACCTCATTACGAGGCTCAATCTCACTAAATGTTGAGATACATTTTTGATCTGATTATGTTTTTTGATGTTGAATTGATGTGATAATTGGACAGTAATTAATTAATATTGAGCTGGAATTATGTAAAGCAAAACTGTACCAGATGTTATCTTCACCCTTATTGTATAGCTATACCCTTTTGTTATAAACTGTATAAGTAAGGCGGGAAGGTAATATTTAAGTCCAAATAAAACATAATCCAAATAAAAAAATTTATTCTGACGAATAGTTAAATAATTAACTCTCCGACTTATTTGACCCTTTGATAGACAAAAAGCGTTTTACCGAAATTTGAAACCATTAGTTAGGATATTTAATCATTGGTTGAGTTAACTCGTAATCAAAAATCTGGGCCTTAGTGAATAAAGCCCCTGGGTGTTCTATCAAAACCATTTTACATTCGCATTATTCTTGACATTCGGATACTAAATGTTGATAGAATGCACGTCTGCGTAGACTAGGTCATTCTATTTTGACTTAAATCCACATAGCATCGTCCAAATACATTCAAACACTGATAAAGTCTTGAGTAATAACAAGTGATTATCAACGTTTCCTGAGTCCTGTCGCAAGCTACAGCACGCAACAGGTGAGATACTGGCACCAAGCCAGCAACTGTCAACCTGGCTCGGTCAACTGTCTCCAACACACCACAAACAAAAACAAACCTTATTACACCAATCTAAAGTTCTGTTTTCATTTCAAAAAATGACAATTAGAAGCACTCGTCTATTGTACCCGTTATCTATAATAAATCTTATCTGATAGCAATACGATTGAGATTTGCGTGGCTCAATTAAAGAGATGTCTGCAACCACAATGCGGTGGATTTTAAATTGTATCTAGGAGTTTTAAAGTTGAGATTTCAGTGTAGCTATTAACAATTGATAGGTTGTTGACATTTAGTTTTGAGTATTTCGTACCAAAACTGGAGGATTGGTACCATTGTGATTTGAAATGTCCGTCTGTTTTTGCTATTTTGATGCTAATTTATTCTTGTGATTTAATTTTAAGTCTGATCAAATATAGGATTGTATAGCTTAGCAGCACAGTGTTAAATCAGAAGGAATTATTGACACGGTTTTTGTCCAGAACATCAGCATGTCGTTATTGCGTGAAAGAAAGGATTGGTTTTTATTTCTCTTCTTCTTCGTACACTCCTGACGGAGTGGTCGTGGTTATGGATCGTCTTCTAGGATGGTAACGGCTTTTGCAATGCTCCTCCATCCCTCCCTATTTGTGGCACTGTGTGTACATTCAGTGTACAATTCGTAGATGACTAAGGGCAAACTTTGCCATCGTCAGATAAGTTTTATTTGAGTGAATAAAACTTAGTTTCAATAATCATTATTTATTTAAATTTTTATATAACTAACGTCGCAGGTTTCATACTAATAATGCTCTTCAGAAGACTACTTTTGCCTGCTTTACTTATGATATTGTTTTTAGAATTACACAAATTAACTCGACCTTTACTTCTACTTTGATTGTAAAATATAGATCTATTCATATCGAATTACTTTCACAATAAATTACTAGTGCTTCAATACTCTCCGCTGCATATAAACCCGCAAATTTAGTTCGAATGGAAAATCCCCAACAAGTATACCTACACGGCCAACACAGGAACCCAGTTGAAACGCTTGCTCTGAATTCTAGATGCCTAGAAATTTAGCTTGAATACCGGAGCCAATATCTCTATGAGTCAAACATTTGGTATGTTAAATATCCTAAACGTTAATTAGCACACATTGATTGGCCAGACAAAAGCAACGCCCATCACGAAGGTGTATTGTCGACACGCCCACACGTGCTGGCAGCCAAGCTGGCGACAATCCAATATCAAACAACTAGAGGATATAGTTTTTACAATAGGCGTTCATAATTAATGGCGATGTCGTCCGCTTGGTCGAGGACCATCAATAAATGCGTCACATTCACGCTTGTAGACAGGTCGCGAAGACAGCGGTTAGCGGGGTGGTAAGCAAAGCTGAAGACCTGACCTCAATTTAAGCAGAAGCGGGTTGACCAGTAAAAGGCAGGTAGTAATTCGTAACAGAGGGAGAGAAAATGCTTTGCTCTATTCAAATAATGAATATAATTAATACGGTATTCCGTTGAATATATTGGGACTGAAAGCGACTCCAACATATCAAGACAACTTATAGAACAAATATTATTTATTTAACATACCATTAGCCTATAAATGTGGCTGGGCACAGGCCTGGTCCCAATAGAGATCCACATTGGTACTAATCTGGGTTCGAAACCGCAACCATGTGCAAACGAACTCAGTGATTGAACCGCTATGAAAACATGACATTGAAACTAATACAATAAGTACAGTGAGGCAATTTGTGTCGGTTTAAGACATGATATAATCACTACGACATCTCATTTGTATGACACAGGAACTAATAGAAATATCATTATCTTAATGATACATTAGTACGCTTCACTGCAGCAACTAACCGAGCCATTGACATCTGTCTAGATCGTAATATACCATCAAATGAATGTGGGTAATTATTTATCTATTCAACAACATTAACTGTATAGGAACTTCGCAAGAACATTTTAAGTAGGTACTAAACTTGCAGTAAACAAACATCGATGAGAATCAAAATTTTCGTAAACTAAATAAAAACACCGTTCTCAAGGTCGATCACCCACGAGATGGACAGAGAGAGACGATATCTTGATACGATAAATAATGAAATTTAGACAATTGTGTCATACAAAAAACTGTCAAGCCTCAATCATTCCTCAAATAAAACTTAAATAATGATTATTGAAACAAAAGCAGGTGTCATGGTCAGGCACGGGTAAACTGTCTACTCGTAACCATGACACCTGACACCTGCAAAGGCGTTGAAACGTC
Source organism: Plusia festucae (assembly GCA_950381575.1). NCBI lineage: Eukaryota > Metazoa > Arthropoda > Insecta > Lepidoptera > Noctuidae > Plusia > Plusia festucae. The sequence continues at coordinate 13,588,169 of OX494434.1, forward strand.
GGGAACTAAAATCAAATAAACTGCGAAAGAATTCGTTTAAAAAGTAGTTTTGTTTCAGTGTCTAAATTTCGCTTATTCATCAGAAAGTATAATACCATGTTTGCTTTCTTCCATCCTATAAGCTGAATCGATAGAAAAATGTTTAGTTGGCTACATACCTAATGACTTTTCTGTCTTCCACAATTATCTTGACAAAAAATACCTTTTGAACTATTGTTGCCTTTGTTATAGTTCTTAAGAAAATGACTACCACCAACTGAATGAAATTACAGAAAATGTCTCACCAGTCCTTAATTAATATGAGTATTTGTGTGAATCTAATTGAACAGTTAATATTAGATACATAATGAACTGAAATATAATTGTAAGACCAGTCTTTTTGTTTGTTAGTCTGAAATTAACGATCTTTGAATCAGTAAATCTGTCGGCACGTATTGTATTAATTGTTGGCGCTACATTGAGATACGGTTTTCATATTGGCGCCGGTATTCAATGCTCTTGGCAAATATCATCTTGTTGCTATAGTGAGAATAATTTACTTGCAATGTTCTGGCTCAAGTGACACGTGTAATCTACGTTGTAGGCATAGTTTACTACATAATTATAATGTAAGTAAAACGTCTTCTCAGGCTTTCCTCCAAATATAAATCTATAAACATAAAATGCTACGTACAAGATTACTTTCTTTTTCAGATAGTTAAAATCTTGTTATTGCTAGATTATTGTGTATTAACTTATTTGCTTTTTTTTCAGGTAAGCGCCAGCATTTTAAACAAGAAACAGTTTCAGCTTCATACGTGAGTATTTTTTGAAAACACACTGCAATTTTTAATTTGTGGTTTATTTTAACTCTGCCATCCCAAAAACAAGACAATAAGGATTCAACACATAAGCAAAAATAAACATCTGTTGTAATAGAACGCAACCTTTCTGGTTAATAGGTATGACGTCTTATATCCATGGTTTGCCGTTCACTCAATAACGAAAATCTCTCAACACTCACCAAATAAAAATCGATTATTTACATGCTAAATATGAACACATTAATGCAATAAGCTAAAAATCATCAATTTCTAACTTATCTCGCGACCTCTGAATCCAAAAGAAACTCTAATTTACAGCAATCTTGCTAAAATCTAAGATTACTCCCAACCAGATCATTAATTTATTATTTAACGAAAGAAAAGTATCGCGTAATTTAATTAATTTGAAAATTTCTTCCAGCTCTTTTAAAATATACTTACTAAGCGAATATTTGGCGATGTAAAAAAAATGGATTCCCTTGCGTATAATTAGAAAAGTCGGTAATAAGCTTTAGCCGCAAACTTTCTTGTTTTTGGACCTATTTATAATGCCATTCGTGGTTTAAGTTATAAACTTATAGCGGCTGAAAAAAGTAGGTTAATTTAACGTGACAAAATAATTATGATGGCTATAATAAATCTTTTTAACACATTCCTGTGTGAAAATAATACTTCGAATAGTTCAAAATAAAAGTGAATTGCATGACATATTAAATTGTATTATCAAACTAGGTGATCTCAATCAAATGAAGGTAATATTAATGTCTGTTATTAATCAAGTAGGCATTTGTGTCAACAGACCTTAGTAACATGCACAACCTTCTTTGATTTTCTATCGTAATTTGTATCATATTATCTGTAAATTATAGTGTGTCCACGCTTGTCCGTTGAATAACTAAGTCCCATTTATGTTTGAGGGACTATAAACTTTCTGTCAACTCAGGTCGTAACAACGCGTTAAATTTATTATTTCAGTGAACCGTAAAATACCACATAAACTATTATTGTTTTGTGCTAAACTTTAATAAGTCAACGTTCGTTAAACGTTGTACTTTATTTATATAAGAAAATCACGACTTTAGTAGTAAAATGTTTACTAAAATGATATAAAGTCTGATTGCATCTGGATCGGTCTGAATTTGGATTTTTTGTTTGAAATCGTTTGTAATTATCTTCAAGCAAACGTTTGGAATGTTAATGAATGGTATGAACACAAAATAAAAATAACTTTTCCGGCTTAAAAAATTGTCAATTCTGAATTACTTTTTCTTAAAAATCGCTTCAGCCTATGGCTCGAGCCAATACCAATATCAAGTAAATTGTGAAGGCGTTTTAATCGCTCGCCGTTTTGAAAAAATCATAGTATCAGATAGAAATAGATTTGTCACGGATTAATTAGTGGATATTCCAACATTCAAGGGACAATGTCCCCTTAATATTTATTTGAGATAAGATAAGATAAGATAATTTTATTTTGCAAATATGGGTATTGACAAAAGATGACAAAAAAAACATAAATAGTACAGCCATATTTTACCATGTAGGCATGCAAAAGATTTACAAATAAAAACTTATAGCTAGTTACAATTTTAAAATATTATTATTAATTATACATAATTATGCACTAAACTAGCTTAAAAAATCTTTTTCAATGAGGAACTCCTTAATATTATAATATGCTTTCGCCACTAAAAAGCTTCGGAGTCTCTTTTTAAATAATGAAAGCGGAAGCTCTTTCCAAGTCTTAGGCAATTTGTTGTAAATGACTGGTGCCATGCAGTAGACACTTTTGTGCATAAGTGCAGTCTTGGCTGGCTCCAAACATAGCACACTATTATCGCGTCTATTGCGCGGTGCTACATCTGATAGTCGTCTAAATCGACTTGGATTTGTCTTTACAAACACAGCTACTTCAAATACGTACAGACAAGGCAATGTTAATATTTTGTAGTTTCTAAAGTACGATTCACAACTGTCAGTGGGAATAAGTTTAAACATCGCTCTAACACATCTTTTTTGAGCTTTGAAAGCGGTCTCTCTGTCCGTAGAATTTCCCCAAAATATGATCCCATACCGTAAATGAGATTCTGCTATCCCATAATAGGCGGTCAAAAGAGCATCCGTGTTCAATATAGGAGATAATGAGTGTAGAGCGTAAGCAGCCTTACTCAGTTTCAGCTGTTCTGTCCTTCATCAAAGTGAGTTTCAGTATTTTAATGGCCGCACTGAAATATTGTGTCATTGTATTATTTTATTACTTTTTTTTAAAACGGAAGTTGTTTTTTTTTTATTTGATTGACGGGGCAATCACAGCGCCGGCGCGTGTTTTATTGCTTTTTTTATTTTGTATTTTTTGTAGGTTCGTCTCGAAATATTAAAAGGTGACGACTCAATAAACTTTGAATTTTTTTGACGTGTCGCTCATATTTCTTAAATTTGTGACGTCATATCCGCTTGAATATTGCTTCCTATACGCCGGATTCGCATGACTGTAATAGCAACCGTTTTTAGTTCAGTTTATTTTGTTTGGCACTGGACTGATAATTATTATAAGAAGTGAACACAAAGTTATTATTATAAACTTGAGTGCCGTGCAAACTTTTTTGTTTTATTCCTTGGTCGTAAAGATGGCAGACGGCGTAACAGGGAGAAACTAATTACATAAAATAATATTATGCCTGATAAAGGAGTCAAATCGAACTAAATTTCTTTATCTAAATCAAAAAATCTTTGTTTTTGTTTGAATTTTGAAGATTGTTTTCCTATGTATTAGAATTTAGTAAGCAGTAAAACACGTAGACAGTAAATATTTAACTGTAATAATTATATTCGTATTGGAATTAAAATTGGTAGCCTCGCTTTGCAATGAGGATTCAAAATTCTGGTCGATATCTCCAAATCGTAAACCAGATCCCGTCGTATTTGTGACACCAAATTAATATCTACTGTCTATTTTATTTAACATCCGGTTGTCACAAGATGTGTAAAAGGTAAAGCGTTATTTTGCAATAATTTCATTCGCCCTTTAAATTTTTTACCAAGTCTTCTGCTGTGATTTTAAACTTTCTTATTTTTATTCTTATTTTTTATTGTACACATGATAATATTTATGATAGTATCTATCTTAATTCAGATTAAGGACCTGTAGCTAAAACTAGTATTTGGCCTGATTGAGGAACAAACATCAGAATAAAATGCCAACTCCATTAATAAATTAATTATCTGTCACATTTATGAAATGAAAAATAATTAATTTATTACTCGCATAAAAAAATCTAATGATGTTTAAAAAAATAAATTACAATTTAATATTAATTTTGAGACTTATGTAAATTTTAAATGTGTGCGTGTGTTAAAAACTAAATTATAATTTAAAATTATTTTTAGACTATTTTTATATCTTTAAATACCGTTTAGATAAACAGGGTAGATAATATATTAATGACAAAATAACGTCTCCACGCATTACATAATTCCACATCAATGACCAATATATTTAGTGAGTTTAATTTATATTTAGACCAATCGCGACGACGAAACAATTTAGAAATAGGTTAATTCATTAATACCGAGACTTATAAACTTTTAACTGCGTTACGCATTCTTTGTTATAATAAATTGTCCAACTGCGACTAATTGAAGTGGTGTTGTGTGTTGGAGACGAGGGAAGACAATGGAGATGTCAAATAAATAAAGTTACTATCAAATGTTATTGCGTGGCGTCCCTATTCTGAAGACGGACGTGACTGATTTACGGTAAAAGTTAGATCTAAGAATAATGCTAAAGACTTTTAAGTATCGTTAGAAATATAGCTTTCATTAGCGGTACAACTAAATTAAAGAAATATGTTGATAGAATGTAGGTGTGATGTGTGATGTAGGAGGGGTTTAATTTGATATTTTCGTGTTAAATGATATTCGTTAAAATTTAATTTATTTTAATACTAGTAAACCTTTACAAACATTAAACTGTTATTGTATATGAATATTTTTTGGTCTGCTCTGCTCAATGGGATCTACTATAACGTAACTATACTACGTACGTACGTACTATAAAGTAACCAAGCAGTCTGAGAATTGACAGGAAAATATAATAAATGAAATAAAAATTTCACCTCTATCATTATATTCGTGTATTACTACTACTATACTACTACTTTTACAACGCCAATTCATAAATCTCTCAACAAAACACTTCTAAATTCATCGGCATTTTAAAGTAAACTCACATTCATTCAAAACGTATTAAAATAGTCTGGGATTTTGCGTCCCACTTACATACACGTGCGCGCATCGTGTCAGTAGCAATGACAATAAAAAAACATCCCATACTCCACAACGGACACTTATAGATGGGATGGAGTAAATGTAGCTGGAATAGAAATAGTATCGAGTGGTATAAAACATCGAATGTTTCCGTACTGCCTCGTAGTGGTATGGAAAACATGGCGAAATGGATGTACGGTTTTTGCTGAATGTGGTCAGATTGTAGTTCAAAACGTTTAGGTTGAAATATAGTCTTTCGTTCCTCAATCGCTGAAATTTTTACGTTAAAACTTAAAGTAGTGGTAATATTCTTAGCGGACACTAAAATTTGCCATCAAGTTAATAACACGATGCTCAATGTACAACAACCAATTTTTTTTGCAGATTTCTTACAGTTATGCTTGAACCATTGTTTCGTGTCTCAGTTTGTTTCCAAATATTTAAATATTTCTTATTTTAGGGACTTAATATTGCAAACGTGATTATTCAGCATAGTACCTGGCACGTAAATAGGCAAGTGTCGTTACCAGTTCATCTTATATTTTAACGTTCTAATGTACATCAATGTTAAATTTTTTTTTTTATTTTTTACTTTTTTTTAAAGATTACTAGCAGTGATACAGTCGGGCAATAAAATTGGTTTTGCTTCACATAGATTATAAAAATACGCTCTCACTACTCCAAAACATTGTCAAGTTACTTGCCGGCAACTATATGTTTAACTTTAATTATGTTGTAGACTTTCACAACTTGACCTCACTTCAAATCAAGTAGGTAAATGACTGCACGGATAGCCGAGTGCCACTGTGCGCGACGTGCTGCGGGCTCGATCCCCGTATGGGACAAGTATTTGTGTGATCCACAGATACTTGTTCCAAGTTTGGGTGTTCTTTGTGCATGTGATTTGAATGTTTGTGAAACCCCCGCAACACAAGAATTAAATTTCTTAGTGTGGGCATCGTTTTAATAATATAAAAAAAATATGAGACGCAACCTGACGCGAACGATGTTGGGTAACAATTATATCGGCCTTTGCGACGAGGAAGATCTCCGCTGGCATGCCATGGTCGACACATGGCACGCATGTTACTGTCTTCTGACGGCTCAATCCTATTTGAGGCAGTCCAAAAATAATAGAGGTAGAATTAAAATGAACGCTATTTTTATGTGGTCATCCAGTGACTATTGATTTATTTTGGTAACATTCATAAAGATCTTAGACTTTTGGATGGCTGGCTTCATTTACACAAAAATAAATGTTTTCCTTACTTGATATCCCTTCGTTTCTGATTGACCGATTTGCACCGAATCATCTGCTCCCTACATGGTGTGATAGAGGCCAGCAACCAATCCAGGTAGAAAATTTTTGGTCAAAAATAATTAAGGATAAAAGACAAGAGAAGGAGAAGAAGAACAGAATCATCATATGAACCTAGTCCAAAAATACTTTTTGAACTAGACTTTTCTAATCTGGTCAAATAAAAAAACTTCTTTAGTGAGGACAGACGAAAGATATTCAAGTATCAGACGCTCACCAATCAGTATAACTTCACCATCCGAGTGCCAGATCTGTGTTATACGTGCTAAATTAATTCCCCGTTACAAACACATGCGTCTGTCTTGTCACACATAATTACAGTAAAAACTGGCAGTCTTTATGTAAATCAACCGATCGGTTCCGAAATAACGATGGCACGTTTCAAAATGGATTTTGCAAATGTGTCTGGTATTGTAAAATAAAAATCCTTTACAAACTAAAGTTTAAATAAAAGCTCCGAGGGATCATCGTTAAATCAGCTTTAGGCATTGTAGGTATCAAATCATTAAGCTTTTGACGGGCCTGTTGGTCTAGTGGTTAGTGACCCTGACTGTTAAGCCGGAGGTCGTGGGTTAGATTCCCACCCAGGACAAATCTTTGTGTCGAGTACGATCATTTGTTTTGTGTCTGGGCGTAATTTAATGTTTATCAGTTGTCTGGTTACCTTAGTATAGGTTCTGTCTAGTTTGACATCAGGCGGCCGAGTGTGAGATGTCCCAAGATATTATATTTATTACTCCGAACTAAGTTATCATTACTACCAATTTTAGTTTTAGACAGTTGTTTAAGTCATAAATTCGAATTGGTTCGATGATATGCTGAATTAGAACCACAATTTTGATATTTCGTTTTATCGAATCAACTAAAACCTTATCCAAACTTTGTTAACTGGGGTTATAATCAAGTCCATAATATTAGTTATAGGGTCAACAATTTTATATTTTGTTGTAGTTGGCTCGACTTCAATGAAATTGGACCCAATTAACACCCAAACTAAATATTCCCCAAATTTCCTGATTGAAAGTTACACCAGTCACGGTTATAAGGATTTGTTTTCATTTCTCTACTTTAACTGGCACGGTGCCAAATGATCGATACGTTTTGGCAGCATGCCAGACCATATGGCGACTGGACACAAAAAAAAGAAGAAAAAGCAACGATTTACTTGTAGTACATAATTTAACATTCATTTGCGGACACTGATTAAAGATTGAGTTTTGTTGTGGAAAATTAAATCAGAGACTTCGTGGTACCGGTCCATATTGAAAATGAACATACTTCTAATATATAAAATTTTCGTGTCGCAACATTTGATACCCAACTCCTCCGAAATGGTTCGACCGATTTGTATGAAATTTTGTCTGTATATCGGGTAGGTCTGAGAATCGGCCAACATCTATTTTTCATACGCCTAGTTGTTAGAGTTAGTCCTCACTAGATTTTTTTAATTGGTCAGACCATCGTTTGACGGGTCAGCTTCTTCTCATAATATTTTAGACTTAAGATCCAACAAGTATATTAAACCATGTAATTTCGTTTATCCTGTCTTAGAAGAGGCAATGAAAACTAAAGTAAATGAAATAGGCAAGCTAGCTTTTAGCGGTTGACGTCATAGGTTGTAAATTTTATTCGCAATCAAAAGAATCCAATAACATTAAAGGTTGGATAGCTGAAATCAATAGAGAATAAAATGTAATATGTGAGGGTATTTATGTTCTTCGTAAATATTAGGAGGAACAAAATTATTATACAACGTCACTATAGATTTTGAATAATAGTAAAATAAAATCAGCTTTCGTTAAAAATAGAGTTTATTAAATTTTACACATTTATGCGTCGATGACCGCACAATTCAGACACGAGGTAAAGATTTTATATTCCTTTGATTTTGAATTTTCCTTATTAATTTTGATAATAATATAATATGTGATCTGATAACCTAAATAAGAAAACAAACCGATATATCGACTGCTTTTACAAAAGAGGCAAAAACTAAGGAATTGCAGAAACTTCCGGTGCATTGTCAGGAACCTAATGATAATTACTTGGTTCGTTCATGTATTGTGTATGGTTTGTTACAAACTTCTTAGTTTTTCCGATACTAAAGGTTTTGTATCATACAATCTGGATATCCATAATGTAGTTTACCGCTTTTTAAACAATTATGCTGACCTCATATTGCTGTTTGTGAGTGGACAAGCAACACAATTTCTCCAAAGATTGTTGCACGTTTCGACACCCCCTAGTTTAAATCCGTGAACACAAAACGGTCCAAAGTTCAAAGATTTTTCTAATTACTTGAACTCTTTGAGTTTTTTGTTAACGCTGGTTAATTTTCGGCTTGATTGACAGACGAGGTCGCTGAAACGAGTTCAGTGAAAATTTCGTTGTACGCGCATCGTCCGTTCGAGCTCACTAAATCTTAATGAAAGCTGTTAGCGGTGTCATTTTTCATGCACCAACTTAGTTCTGCAGTGTTGAAACATAATCATCAGTCTTTTGTTAATAAACTGGATCTTTACAACGGAGTTTTATCTTGTTTTATACTTAGAATTCTTTTGTCTTTATTGTCCTTACGATTAAACTTGCAAATTTTGTAGTTCGGAATTTACTCCGTCCTATAAATCCTCCCTTTTTGTGTTGTGTATCTGGAAAAAAGAGATATCATTATTATTATATTTATTTCAGCACAGTAACACACATAATTTATAAAACGTCGTTATTTATGCTTATAATTTAGGGTACTATTATTATTAAAATAAATAATATCTTGTATGTTATGTTCATTATTTCAATGTTCTTGAGAATTGTTTGGCACGGGTATACTTCGTCTTGATACTTTAAAATGAATGTGACAAGTGGCTCGTGTAGACCCGTTATCAATGGATTATGGCTTCACAAAATATTTTATTGCATGTGTGGGTTGATACTAATAGTAATAGCGATGTGTTTGTTATCAGATTTATTTGCAGGTGTACTAGTTGTCTAGACTAGGAAGTTATTCCTATTTTTTTCTTGAGCAAACTCTGATCAATGATAAGGTATGGGGCAAAATTGGTAACCCGAAACCACGTATTATGAGTGAGTATCATGAGTGGGAGAAATAATTTTATTAACAATTAGGTACTTTTGAGACCGCGTTTAGGCAAACGCAATGTCGGACGTCCTGCGGCACGATGGTGCAATAACCAATTTGAAATATAACAAGGATAAAATATTTGGAATACCTACTCGTATGGCTTATGCCTACGTTTATTTTACATTTCATAATGGACGGTAGCAGCCCTATCAAAATCCGGCAAAGAAAATGGTCTTCACTTAAACCACCATTCACCCAATTGGCAAGAAGCCAGGGCTGTTACACGCATTGATCCAAACATTAATATTCGTTCATTCGATGCACATTCGATGTGTACGCTGCTTTATGTCTGCTTGTACTCAGACACCAGTAAATTTTGATAATTTTCCAGCCAAAATAACGTTTCAGACGTTTCTGTCAAAATAAAGACTGCACTGACTGACTTTGAGTAAATGGCAGAGAATTTGTGGTGTGTTTAAGTAATGGGCTTCCGCTTCTATGCAGTTTTTGTGGGCGGTGAAAAATGCGTGTAAATTAGGATAATTTATATGCCAGTATGAATAGTTACGATGAGTTCATAGTAATTTACAGTATGCTGTGATACGAGTATGAGCGTGCCCAAAGTACGAATGTTTGGTAGTCGTAATTCAAAGCCCGACAGTCCTTTGATTAAAATGGGTCCATAAACCTCAAACAGAACCCTAGATAAAGTCTTCACCTTCTAACTTCATACGACGTATAAATAAGATTTCTTTAATAAAGACTGTGGCCTTCATTCGAACAAGTAATGGTTCTTCCATTAAGAAAGTTTTATCTTTGAATATTTTTATTCTCCGACACGATCTTACCACTTGAAAAGCAATTCAAGCAAACCCGTATAACAGCTGCAGCTTCAATCAACTCGTCTCTTTTCACAGCCACCAAGCATTTTCCATCGCGCCCATGCCACAATTTCTTCGATTCAAAAAATCTTTTAATCCGAATTCTACCATCTCTGTTATACATGACAAACTCAACAAGTGCGAAAGCGACGAAAAATCCGACAATCGTGTTGAACACATAATACCTCGACGCGCGGAGGGGGAAGCTTAACAATGAGACTCTAATGCAAACAGCGACGTAGCGAAAACGATCAACGATTGTCGAGAACGTTTGAACAAATACCACGAAGGGTGGTACCGCGAAACAATGGAATGTCGTGGTAGGGGGCGTCGATGCTGAATTATCATCTATATAGACCGTGACGCAAAATAGACGCAAATGAGTGCCGAATAAGAGCGGAACTGTCTGATTATGAGGGCATTGGTATTTGCCTGTAATTTGGTTCCGGATTTTGTGCAACTGGACTTTCTGTTGCGTGGGTGGCGTTCGAAAATAATCTCGGCGTCTGAGTTTATTTAGTACTAATGGATTCCATTGCATTTGATTCAATAGCTGTGTTTGTTCATTTAATTTTGCTGGAATCACTATGCGTCATTTAAAAGTACCTATTAAAGGAGAGGAGGGGATTATAGATATTTTCCCTTACTGCTTTGATTATGTAACATACTTGGCATCAATCTTTTGATAAAGCAATTTTTTACTGTGACTACGAAAACATCGGTAATATGCGAGTAAAAAATGTTCTCCTTTCTTGGACTTCCTTTGTTACTTCCGGTATGAAAAGTATGTAATATACTCATTAGTTACCTTATTTTAGTTACTAAATTCAACTCGTATTATTAATAAACATAGCCTCATATTTAAAAAAGTACATAAAAAAAATATTATGTTTACTCCACGACCAAGCTCTATACGAACTTCGGTATCCACCGATTAAAAATAACAGTAAGTGCAAGTTTTAACGGTAAATTAATGAGTTTAATATATTTACTATTTACCGAAGACCCCAAGCGGTTAGTTGGTTTGGAAAATGTTAATTCGGGACAACCTATTTTATAACCGAAAATTATGACCCATACGAGAATTAATTTTAGCAATAACTATTAAACTTTTCGATTAGACTCTTATACATTTTCTAAAGTTTCACAAAGAAACTTATTGTTTGTGAAAATGTTATCATACTTCATACTCTGCTCGTGTTATATAACATAACTATAGGTATATTATAGTATTTTGTCCATTATATGTTAGTATGCTATATCCGTTCAACTATTTTGAACTTGGCCAAGTAAGTTCTTGTTCAGAGCAGATCGAAAACTATGTAAGCTTAAGATACTAGAATAGATTGGATCAACAAGAGCGAAGTTAAACCTACCCTGAAAATATATTGTGCACATAATTAGAACAAGGAAAATTAAAAAGATGACATTATGGTACGAAGCCATCAAGAGAAATATTTTATTATAGATAAAATATAACTGGGAAAAAGGATGAAAACGATACATTCAAGACAAATTATGAAAGCTGACCTTTCAAATTTAATTTTAAAGTAGATACCTATACACATAAAGTCAGTATAAGGGTCAAAACGTACCCCTTTGCTTATACAAATATTAATTAAAAACAAATCCTCATGTTATTTATAACTTTAAGCTCACAATTTCATATAATTTATATTAAAATATTTCAATATGTTCCTCACATAAAAAGTGTATTTACGAAGTTTGAGTTTAAATTAAAATGTATAATGAATGGACTCACTTTGAACGTATGAAATGTTTTGATTAGTATGATGGGCGATGTTTTTAAATATTAAAACTTTGCACTGTCGCTGATGATAAATATGCGCAAACTTTAATAATTTTGATAGAATTATGATTTTATTTGATGATCAAATATTTTCTGACTAGAAGTTAATACGAAAATTTTTCAAATTTTTTATCTTGGAAATTCATGAAAAGCTCCTGTTTCATTTTATTTTCAGAAATGTTGACATAGCTGTTTAAACATATTGTGTTATTGGCATATTTTTCATTCTATCTATACTTTTTAGATTAATTCTTTGAATTTCCCTCTGAAATACATCCATTTAAAACTCTGTTTTTTACTACCACAATTTCTGACATCTTAATATCATTTCCATATTTTTCCTAGCCCATATACTCGTAATATTAAAACAAATTCGATAGATGTAACATATCGGTCATAAAATTTAACGTCTTACTTCGGTCCACAAGAATCGTTAATAGTTAGTGCACACAAGACGAAGTTAAATTGGGATGTTAAGTCCCAACTAGGGTTAGCGATCGGGGAGACAGATAATATATTATACAATGCAGTTGTATGAACTGCATAGTATGTAATATGTATACATGTAGTTGCGTGATAACAACCTTTTCATCCTAAGGTTGTGTAAGGAAATTTCTTGTCAGTTTAAAAGATCTTTTTATAGTTAAAACGTAGTGAAATAAATCATTCATATTCTGAAGTTTCAGTTAGCTGTTTAACTTGTTACTGTATTGAAAATACTTTACAAGGTAAACACCTAGCTGAAGCTTATTCTACATTTATCCCAAAAAAAAAACCTACGAACCTTTTTTAACCAACAATAAAATTTCACAACCCTAGAACCAGCGCAGATCAAAAGCAAAGCAGGGGACAGGATTTTTGTCACTCCAAAATATACTTTAAAACAATCAAGAGAAAGTGCATTAAGGTTTAATCATGATAAAATGCTCGCGCGGTCTCTTTACCACGTCAGCGTGAAGATATAAATACATATATGCACTTTATTCTTATAGTTTTAAAGTTAATTTTCGAGTGTCATAAAAAATCCTCTCCGCTGCGCAGGGCCTTAGAATGCTTTGATTTGGACTGCCTATGGTGTAAGTAGTTTTAGTTGCTGCAAACACAACATTTTCTAAACATTGGTCGCATTTAAAACATAATGTTTACTGCATTGAGATATAAAATTAACAACCCTGAAATAGTCCTAAAAATGTCAGCCAACATAGTTTAAGTTTAAAGCAGTCACTGAAATATTAAGTGCAGCAGATACTGTTGGTCGTAAAATGTGACTGTAAATTCATATTGATGTGATCACTATAACTATGGATATCTTTGAGCAAAGATCATTTTAATCCAGCAAGCATTTTCGATGGCTACTTCAAAATTATACTATGGCATTTTTCCCGACTTGATTTCTTATGAAAATTATTCCTTACCAATATTTTCTCGACAACTTTACTAATCGTTTCCTTCGAATACAAATTTGTTAATGTATTTTAAAGCTGTTCTTCAAATGTTCTTTGAAGGAGATTTTAGAAGAAACTTATTTTTTTCGTCTTTCCATTACATTTCTTGCTTTAATATATAAGATTCTGACCCCTGCATACTGAAACGCAAATTAACTTTTAGATTATCTTAAATGTCTATCTGTCGCTACTTCACATCTTAAAGTGACAGAGACGGCATGAGACTTAACGGCGCCTTCAAACTGATTGACGTTTCTTTATTCGTCCATAAGCACTTAAACGAAACGGAAAATGTGATTTGTTTATTTTACCTACCACCAATTTAGCAAACACAAAATCACTTAGCAAAATTGTAATGCAAATCTCCAAACAGTAAACTAATACTAATAAAGCTGCAAACACTTGCCGCACTTGCTCTACCTGCATCTAACCAATTTGCAATATATTTTTGGTAGAATACAATTCAGCGCAGACACCCAGTATTTACAACTTCTATTCATAGTGCAGGTGCTTCCAGTATCCTATTTCAGGTACTACGTATGTTACACGAAACACTTAATTGCGATACTGTACCACAGAGTAAATAACCAACAGAGGCAAAGCTTCATGCAACTGCGCAACAGTACAGTTAGCAACACAATCAGATTTACAAAACACCTGATTACAATTTTATTAAATTCAATATATTGTTGCTGGAACTTGGAATCAAAATAGTCTGGATACCAAAAATTTATCAAAACACAACACACGTGAAGTCACTGAATAGTTTTGTTATTTGTCAACCAGATTTTTTTACTGTATCTACACGATGAAAAGTGTTCGTGTTATTTACGTAACTACTCACCAAGAATTGTTAACTAGCCCGACTGTTTTTTATCAATAGGCGACGTCCACGTGAACTCGCACACCCCGCCCCTTTTAACTTGATTCTTCTTCCATAAATTGGAATCAATAGTTTTTTTCCTTATATTTGATACGCCCAGTAGTTGGCCACGTTACATGTGGCCTTGATGGTAAGGTTCACATCTCTCACAGTGTATAAGTCCGGATACCTCAGCAGGTATCTTTCTGCAACTGTAAAAAAAATATATTTTTATAGAAAATATAATAAAAAACCTAATTGCACATTTGTGTGCGTGGTCGTTACACAGCTGTTGCCTCTGTGAGGTACTTAGTCTGTGACGGTACTGTGGCCATGTTCAGTGACATACAGTGCAGGAGTTAACCTGAAACTGCATAGTGCTGTTATATTTCAATTTAACTTGAGATTTACTTTAGAACTTTCGATCGCGCTTGTTGATCAGAGATTGATGTTGTCTTTGATGTGTGGATGTTTAGAGGGTAGGGGATGTAACGTAAGGGGATTATACTGGATTAACAGATTATTGTGTTTATAGGTATTATGTAAATGTAGTAGTTTATATTGCCTCTTTTTTTGGGACCAATCATTATCTGATTTTGCTTTGTGTATCTTGAAATTAATAATCATATTTTTTTTATCTTCTATTTTTTTTATTGAATTCAAAAAATGCCAGCTATTGTTAAAGTATGTATAATATAAAGTCCAAACAGAAGTTAAACAATGTTTTTCTTTCATAAAAAATGCCAGCTTGTCATCCACCCATCAGAAAAATTTGTAAGAATAATCAATATCAATTTTAAAGGTAACCCAGGTGTACAAAGTTACAATATACAAAAGTTCTAGAACAAAAAAGGCTTCGGAATCACGAGTGCCTGTCTAATTTAGTTACGAGATTCGAACAACTTGTCTAAGATTGTTTAGACTTTGTTTAAATTATGTAGTGGAGTTTCGCGACGGTCTGACGTTGTTAATATTCGAACAAAAGTTCGGGATCTGAGTTGCTCGTTTTCAAAGATGGTTGATGTTTGTGTTTACTGAGGTGCCGCATGCCGTGAAGACGGTGTAATGATGAGAGACAAAGTTTTGGAAGGTAACTAAGATTTAAATGTGTAGGTAAAATTGAGTCTAAATTTTGGTGACATTGAAGTTTTTGGTTTTGAAGATATTGTGATAATATAATTGTTAAAGGAAGATAATCGAATTAGTTTGTGAATAATAATCTACTGGATTTGAATATTCTTACGTTGGCGTTTGCAATTGTAACTAAAAGATATTATAGTGAATAAAATTGTAATTTTAATTGACAGCATGAATGAAAATGATGTGAGCTAAAAATGACATCATAAATAAGCAAAAATATTAGTCGCTTCGCTGTATCTAAATAGATATCCGTTATTACAAAAAGGTACAAAATACGAGTTTATTTTTTTTTTCATTATAGAATCTAGGAACTGGAAATTGAAAAAAAAAACATGCGTGCGTACAAAGTACACATGTCAGAAGTGAAACTTCTTTGGCGAACTAATTTATAAATCTTGTTTATATTTATACAAATCTAAAACTTTAAATTTCCAAGATTAAGAGGAAGGGAAAAAGGAAGATAGGTTAGGAATTTAATTGTCATTAAAATAAAAAAAGGTTTGAAAATTAATGTAAATTATAAATTTAATTTTTTCAATTTATTTCTTCAATATTTACATTGTTTGACATAACGTTTATCTAAAATAAATAAAAATAAGTATTGTTACAATAATTAACAATAGCGAGATACACAATTTGTAAAACAGTAACTATTATGCAAATGCGCTTCGTCTATGGTCTCACATGCAAAAATTCTAGATTGAGATTGAGACGAATACATGTAATTTCATATAGAGAAATGTCCTCCATCTTGGATCAGGAACTTTTGCGCGATAGACACTTCCGCGAAAGCTTGACCTCATTTTTATTTTTAGTGACCTCGCAAATCTTAAAAATGACTTATCACAAAAAATTGCATATTTTTCTCGGTGCCATCTTGGATTCTAATTTCGACCCCATAATCGTTTTTAGCGACCTCGGGTACCATGAAAATGACACCCATGATGAAAAAAAATGCATATTTTTCTCGGCGCCATCTTGGATTCTAATTTCGACCCCATAATCGTTTTTAGCGACCTCGGGTACCATGAAAATGACACCCATGATGAAAAAAATGCATATTTTTCTCGGCGCCATCTTGGATTCTAATTTCGACCCCATAATCGTTTTTAGCGACCTCGGGTACCATGAAAATGACACCCATGATGAAAAAAATGCATATTTTTCTCGGCGCCATCTTGGATTCTAATTTCGACCCCATAATCGTTTTTAGCGACCTCGGGTACCATGAAAATGACACCCATGATGAAAAAAATGCATATTTTTCTCGGCGCCATCTTGGATTCTAATTTCGACCCCATAATCGTTTTTAGCGACCTCGGGTACCATGAAAATGACACCCATGATGAAAAAAATGCATATTTTTCTCGGCGCCATCTTGGATTCTAATTTCGACCCCATAATCGTTTTTAGCGACTTCGGGTACCATGAAAATGACACACATGATGAAAAATTTACAAATTGTCGTCGGCGCCATCTTGGGTTTTAATTTCGAACCCATAATCGTTTTTAACGACCTTGGGAACCATGAAAATGACACCGATGACGAAAAATTTGCAAAATTTCCTCGGCGCCATCTTGGGTTTTAATTTCGACCCCATAATCGTTTTTAACGACCTCGGGAATCATGAAAATGACACACATGACGAAAAATTTGCAAATTGTCGTCGACGCCATCTTGGTTTCTTGGCACCCATTTTAATAAAATTATTATATTTATTAAAACTAATAGAACTAAACTAACACCAGATAGCCCTGAAAGTTAGCTCCCGAGCTACTAACATGGTAATGTATGCAGCTCGGGAGCGCCCTTCCCCCGTCTCGCCCCTCGCACCCCGCACGATTGCCCTGTCTAGA
Organism: Plusia festucae; assembly: GCA_950381575.1. NCBI lineage: Eukaryota > Metazoa > Arthropoda > Insecta > Lepidoptera > Noctuidae > Plusia > Plusia festucae. Next base: position 13,605,630 of record OX494434.1, read on the forward strand.
CGTCTTCGTCGAACGACTGTATGATGTTAAGACTGATAGCACTATGCGTGATACGACGTTCGCTCTGTCTCACTTTTTCTCTCAATCTTTCTCACTCGCTTGCTATACTCTCACTCCACGGCTAGTTGCTCATGCTACGTTCGCCCTGTCTTACTCTCTCTCAATCGGTCTCGATCATGAAGGTAAGTACATCTATACCTTCATGGTCTCGATCACTCTCTCTCTTTTCTGACACTTCCGTTCAAAGACATTGTAATGTATTCTACTACTTCCGTTGCATACCGGCGTGACGTTTCATCTGTAAAAATTTTACCCTCATGCGCCAAAAGAAGTTTCACTTCAAAAATAATCCTCATCCCTATTCACCAGCCTCAAAGTAAACTAAACATACTCATACTCAACATAATCTTTCAAGAATTTTCTATACGGCAATACGAGCTCCTTGTGTAGCGGAATTGAGTTTCACGGTCCAAAGAATCGGATGCCGGATACAAACTGGTCAAGTGATTCGGACTTCTCAAGGGAGTATGGCAATCGTAAAATATACGTCTGATTTGTTTTGAACTTTTTACTTTTATTTGAGACTATCTGACCTGACAGACGTTGTCCTGTCTTACCTATGAATATTAAATTTAAATTGTTATACACGATTATTTCAAAAGGAGTGCGTTTATTCAACAAACGAACTAAACAACTTTCTCCAAGGAAAATGGGTCGAAATCTTAAAGTGGGAAAATGTACTTTTAATTCTATATAATATCTATATAGGAATATCTATATAATAGTATCATTTTGATTACTTAAACCTGAGTCGAGAACCTTATCAAATAGCCTAAGACTGACATTTTGATATAACTCCGTGATATTTGAAATAAAACTTTAAAAACACGTTATAAGGTATAGAATCAAGTGATTTTTAACTGAATGACAAACAGGTACATTAACATTTCAACTAGAATATGAGAAACGCGAGGAACGACATTTTTATGTTGACTTTGAAAAATGTATTTCAGAATGTGTTACGTGCCAGATTTATGGTTCAAGAACTGCAGTAGATTATGCATCAATATGGATCTATTTTGAAATCTTTTAGTCTAAGAAGATAGATATGGTTTATCAATTTATGTACCTACATGTTTTTCTTTTATATATTTTTTTATTAAAATCTTAATGATAACGCTTTATGACGGAAAGGCCTGGAGGAAATTGAGCTTTACTCAACTGTGGGACACGTAAAAGGTTATAAAAACATAGGTATTTTGATTTGAATAATCCCAAAACATTGAAACCTGTGATTCACAGCGTAACTATTCCGATCATTATCTGTAGTAATTGCTACAATCGAATTATTGTTTCTTCATACTTAAAAACAATACATTCAGTCGCGCAATTTAACTAATAATGAATAATATCGAATGTACGTGACATTTCCTATAATAGCCTAAATTGTCTATTATCTCATCTATAATTCTAACAAGAGGCTAGTTAAGAAAACAAATTGCCATATTTATTAATATCATCCAGTAATAATAAATAAATATCTCTGACAGCAATTTCGTTAAATTTTATGTAAATTCAAGATTTTTTCCTTTCTTATTTTTTTATTTCGTTGTTATTTCTCTTTGATGAAGCCTTATTGGTTTCCTTTGTTTCATTTACATACAAATAACTGACATTCTTTTGTATTCCTGAAGAGATTTACGTGGGCAGTCAATTTCTGGTTCAGACTTAGATATAAATACTTTATTACAGTCTTCTTAAAAAAAAACTTACTAGCAATGTGTGTCGCACATTACTAGTATTTTTGTTAACCTCTCGTGCTAAGCTACATTGGTTGTGTTACGAGTGGATTCAAATCGGTAGTGTAATGGGTGGGATTCGAACCCACAACCACATGATTTCGAGTCCGATTCTTCTTCTTTTCAAGTCGGTGGAACTTTTTTTCAAATAGCTATGTAAAGGGGGATGCACAAAATTGTAGGGGCACTGTCCCCACCTACCAACAGACTTGGGATTTGTTTTAATATTCTTATGACGACCAATGAACAGACTAATAATAATTTTTTCAACTTAAACAATGGGGTTCATGAAAAAAAAAAACAGAAAAATATTTATATAAGCAACTAACTCCGGATCACTTTTTTAAAGTATGTGTCGCCTCTGTCGCAAAACAGATTTTGGACACATAACACATCGGCGTCCAATCTCCATGTTGATAAATCACAGTCCAGTAAACGTGCCAGGGTCTAACGAAAAGCAATCAGATGGTCTAATAAACAAGCAGGGGTCAAAACATAATCGTAACAAACACAAAGACAGGTGAACAACGTAAACACAGCGAAATGAACTACCTAGTCAAGACTGAGGTGCGCGAGCGCAGGGACGGCGGTAACGGCTTCTTACCTGAAATTCTGCGTATGCGCCAAAACTTCTGTTGTTTTACAATGTTTTTTAGTAGGCACTGTTTATTATATTCTTTTAGTTATTGTTTTTCTCACTAAACTATCAAAGAATACACTTATTTTGTATATTAAGTAGCAGAAAATGTAATGTTACTTATTTTAGATTGTGTTTCTGCAGATAATAAGTACTTCTATTAATTGTAAAAATAATTTTCTTTTTAAAGAAAATTGAAAAAAATAAATTAAAAAATAAAATGATTTCAAATTCAATTAGAATGAATACCCCATACCTACGGCAAATGTCTTCATAGTAAAAAATAATCTGGCTGCCAAGACGTGTAAACTGAGATACATTTAAAATCTGTTGGTGGGTGGGGACGATTTCGTGCATCCTCCTTTAATATGAATTTATAGTATTAGTATGTATCCGTACATTCCCGATTTCTTTCGAGCTTTAGCCCGCTAAGCCCGCGTGAATGTGAGTTATCGCGGCATATACTACTGTCTATGTCCTTTCTCTGGCTCTAAACTATCTCCGTACCAAATTACATGTAAATCGGTTCTAGGTCGGCGTGCTTGCGTAACACACGCACAGACAAACAGACAGAGTTACCTTCGCATTTATAATATTAGTAAGGATTATTTTCGTACCTAAAATAGGCATTAACTGGATTTGAAAGGAATCTCTATTTAGTTCGTCAGTTACATAATAAATAATATTAAACACGATTATTTATCAAGATTTCTGATGGACATTATTATTATACAAAAATAGCGACCAAAATATATCACTATTTCTATTCATGTTTTTCCTTTTGATATCAAGTTTCATTCATTGGAATGCTTTCGAGTGAGCACATTCCTTTAGCTACTCCATGAAACTCGCATTGGGTTCTGTACATATTTTCTGAACTAGTTGGAAACATCGCGTAGGCGTAAGAGTAATTCAACTGGATTGGATTCCTCCGTTGGCTCTCGTCAGTGACAGACGTGTGTTTTTGACTCGTGGTCCGTTTTTTGTTTCCTGTATTGTGATTGGTGATTCCTTGAGTTTTCAATTCCTTGTCGCACAACCGGCGCTTATATCTGTGGACTCCGCCCATTGGGAGGATCTAGAGTGGGACAGCTGCTTTCTGTGAGTTACGTCTACAATTACTACTTACCTTTTTCTCTGAAGTGGGAATACAGATCAATATAAATCCCAAAAAGACGTATCTGTCAGCCGTCGGATTCGAACCATCGCCATCTGCAGCGCGGTTGGGCTGCCTTGGTGTACGAGCCACGGAACGTTTCGCTGCGTGCGTGAAATTACCGTCCACTATCGGGCTCAGACTTGTTTTGGCACACCGATCAACAGGTGGCGCTGGAGGTGTCATAAATCGCTGCAATCACTTGAAATTCTCCAGAGGTGGCGCTAGGGGTACCCCTCTAAGCTTATTTTTGATTTTATTTCTGTACTTTAATGAAAGATATGCCGCGGGTGCAACGGTCCCCACCCCCAGCAAATCCAACCATATCCGAAACCCAGTCGGAACCGGATGTGTCGTCTGTTGTCACGCGCGAGATCACAGAGAGCGTCAACATAACTTCCAGAGCTAAACGTCTGTGCCCCGATGACTCCTTCATACAGTCAACCGAAATAGACGAACTAAAACAAATGCTGCTGTCGTGGAAAAATGAACAGGCGCTAGTACTGAAAGAACACACCTCAACTTTAAAAACAATTGTTGCTGACATGGCTGAGTTGAAGACTCAATCACTCAATATTCAACATACGAACTCTGAAATTGAGAAATCTATTGAGTTATTTAATACCAGTTTCGAGGAGATGCAGCGCCGAATTAATGTATTGGAAAAAGAGCGTACTTTTTACAAGCAAGCCTTTGAAAACTTAGAGACTAAATTGCAGGATATTGAATTTAGATCCCGTTCGTCAAGCATTGAGATTAGAAATGTACCCGTTAAGGAAAAAGAAACCGCAGAGGATCTCACGAAAATTGTAATGCATATTGGTTCTAAGATGGAAATTAATATACAACCGAGTAACATACGAGACATTTTTCGGCTTCCTGGGAAACCAAATACAAGTCGGCCAATAATCGCAGAGTTTTCGTCAGTTACCACAAAGACAAACTTCATTTCATCAGTACGAACCTATAATAAAAACCGTGTAAAAGAAGAAAAACTGAACTCTTTACAACTCGGTTTGAACTGCGAAAATCGCCCTATCTACGTGGGCGACCGCTTATCTTCTACTGTGAAGAAATTATTCTACCTTGCACGGGAATTTGCAAAGCAGCACAAATATAAATTCTGTTGGTGTGCATACGGGAAGGTTTTTCTTCGAATGGCTGAAGGCGAGAAACGGATTGAGATAAAATCAGAAACTTGTTTTGAATCAATCAAACAATTGCAATGACTATACTTACCGTTGCCTAACTTTTTTAACTTTTCTATTTACCTATCAACTTTGTCAAACAGTTGTTTTTCCGCGAAATATGTTTGCTGTTTATTTGCTTATTGTATTATTTACTTTTATGGTTACAATCATAAACTTAGAAGATACACACACACACCGATTATACTACTTACACTTTCAATCCACACACGTCCAAATATATTTAACATGAGATTCATACTGTACCGAAAAAACACAAAAATAATACACACAAAACACACTCCAACAATTACACAATTCCTAACATGTAAATATTTACCCATTTACAGCACACCTCGTACTTTAACACTGAGAAAAACTCGCAAACCACTACTATCACATCTTAGTTATTACCAAACGTACCCACCCAAATTTAGTGCTAATATTCATAGAACAATAAATGGCTAATCAAAATCAAATAGAAAATATAGCACTGGAACTAGATGCTTACGAAGTCTCAAAGTCATACAAGGTTCCGGTAGGCGAATGCTCAGAACTAATAAATAATGGTCACAGAACACTATCTGTTTTGCACCTCAATATTCGTAGTGTCAACAAAAACTTCGATAACTTTGTAACTTTTCAACATCTTTTAAAAATAGACTGTGACATCGTAATATTGACAGAGTGTTGGCTAAAAAAAGCCACAGTTATTCCCATTTTGGAAGGTTACAATTCCTACTTCACTAAAAACACAACAAATCAGAATGACGGAGTTATAATGTACACAAAATGTTCATTACTGTGCACAGTTTCAGAACCTAAAGTAAATGATGCAAACTGTCTTCTTTGCTTAGTTAAGGATAGTGTTGCCATCTTGGCTCTTTATAGACCGCCCTCCTTTCGTCTCATTGAAAACTTCCTAGATAGTCTTGACGCAACATTATTACCTCTTTCCAATACTAAACACATTGCTTTAATAGGTGACATAAACATTGATATCAAAAATAATAATAAGGATAAACATTCCCATGAATATCTTACTTTCGCTGCCTCTCACGGTTTATTACCCGCTCACATATATCCCACAAGATTAAACAGCTGTTTAGACCATGTCCTTTTAAAAACAAAAGAATCAGGGACCACAATAGTCATCGAATCACAAATAACTGATCACTTACCAGTGCTATTAAACATTAATTTAGATGAACCCAAACCCAGAATTATTCATAGCACCAAAATTATTGACATGCCCAGCATCCTCAAAGACATAGAAAGCGCAGATTTCTCCTCCATACTTTTTGCCGAGGATGCGAATGTAGCGGCTAATATTATGACTTCTCTCCTAAACCAAATTATAAACAAGCACACTCGTTACTCTAAGGTACCCAGGAAGAACAGGATTATTAAACCGTGGATTACGCCTGGTTTACTTCGATGTATCCGTAACAGAGACAAAATGCACCAAATCTTAAGATCTGACCCTGAAAACCCTATACTGAAAGTAACGTACACCCGCTACCGTAACTTTTGTAACTCTTTGCTAAGGAAACTAAAAAATAATTATGAAAGGGCTGAATTCGCAAAGAGAAAAAACAATCCAAAGACTACCTGGGACCTCATAAAAACAATAACACATACTAAATCTGTTTCATCACCACCAAGAGAACTCCTAAAAACGGGTAAAGATGACCGTACGGCCACAAATTCAGTCAACAATTATTTTGTAAACATAGGCACTAGCTTAGCAACAAACTTCCACCATCATAGTACAAACTGGTTAAATTATTCTAACCAAGCATCAATACTTAACTCTATATGTATTTTAGAAACCGACAACACTGAAGTTAAACAAATTTTAATTAACCTTAAAACCGACTCGGCAACAGGCATTGACGGAATTTCAAGCAAAATCTTGAAAGCTGCGCACAAGACCCTAGTCCCTTACATCACTCATATTTGTAATCTTTCAATATCCACGGGTATTTTTCCTGACGCTTTTAAGATAGCTCTAGTACACCCAATCCATAAAGGCGGGAATAGAGACAATGTAAGCAATTATAGACCCATCTCAGTTTTACCAAATTTGTCTAAAATTCTAGAAAAGATTTTAAATAACCGTTTGCTTGCCTATCTACGAGCCAATAAACTTTTGTCAGGAAACCAATACGGCTTTAGAACTGGTATTTCGACGGAAGATGCGGTTGTAGCTTTTTCTGAAAAAGTAGCTAGCCACATGGATAGGAATGAGAAATGTCTAGGTATATTTCTAGATATATCCAAAGCATTCGACACCGTCTCTATCCCAATACTCTTATCGAAACTCGAGCGCATTGGTATACGTGGTATTGCACTGGATATTTTCACGAGTTATCTCGCAAATAGATATCAGCATGTCAAAATCGGTGAGGTTGTGAGTGATAAGGCTAAAATTGAATACGGCGTTCCCCAAGGCAGCATTTTGGGCCCGACTCTTTTTCTCGTCTATATTAATGACTTGTGTTCACTTTCTCTCCCAAACTGCTCCTTGTTTACTTATGCTGATGATACAGCCTTACTGATATACGGCGAAGATTGGACAAAGGCTGAACAAAATGCTCAAATGGCACTGGATGTGGTTATGGATTGGCTTTCGAGTAATCTGTTAACTCTCAATGCAAATAAAACAAAAGTACTGTCCTTCTCGATTAGTAACCAATCTCAACCAAAAAATTACCTTACTGTCAAGGCCCATAACTGTCCAAGGAGTCATTGTAATAGACCATGTACGTGTCCGGCGCTTACATTCGCATCTTACATAAGGTACTTAGGAGTGTTGATCGATAAATGTCTAAATTGGTATAACCATATTGACCACCTAGTGACCAGAACGCGTAAACTTATATATATTTTCAAAAAACTACGTCACTCGGCTGACTCTGATACCATTATGACAGTGTACTTTTCGCTATGTCAATCACTGCTAACTTATTGTGTGCCCGCGTGGGGCGGTGCCTACAAGACACATCTCCTTAAATTGGAAAGAGCTCAAAGAGCCGTACTTAAAGTAATGTGCTGCAGGCCTTACAGGTACCCCACAGCGGAGCTCTACAGTGAATGCAAAGTATTGCCAATCAGAGGACTTTTTGTACTTCACTGCATTCTGAGGAAGCATAGATTACCAATTCAAAAATCTCATAAACGCCGCGCCGATATTGTTTTCCCTTCAACCCAGCACCATACTACCTTTATTAGACATCAGTTTGTTTACCTTGGTGGAAATCTATATAATAGAGTTAATAGACTGCTTAAAATACACTCACTCAACCTATACCAGTGCAGAAATAAATTGAAAATTTGGTTAATGGATTTAAGCTATGTAGAAATAGAGAATCTACTAATCACCCTAAGTTAGCAAGACAAGTACAATTTACACCCACAAACTCATCCTCACTCATCTACACACACAACACACATACACACACACACATACACATACACCCACACAAATAAACACATACACACGCACGCACACACGCACACTCACATACATATATTATACAAAAGCACATCCATACCATTATGATTGCAGCCATCTATGTTGTTAATTCTAAACATACCATTGTGAATTTGTATTTTTGGAGGAACTGACTCCTAAGTCACAGGCAATAAGCCTAGTTTGGGAGCCAGGGAACATGTTACTGTGTATATTGTATGTTATGAATAAAGTTTATTATTATTATTATTATTATTATTAACTGGTACGTTTTAGGGTTGTGTGAATTTTACCAATATTATTAATTTTACCAATGTTCTGTGAATATTATGTACTAACTAACTGTACCCGCGACGTTGTTCGCGTTGATTACTAATAATCCTTTGAATGATAGCGGCGCCATCTGTTGAAAATTAGTTGTACCAACTCATAAACCTTTGTGGGCTCATGCACAATTACTTTGCTAAAGATCATCCCATGATTTAACAGTTGTTTGGTTGTTTGGACTCTGCCTTGCTTGGGATCAGATGGCCATGTGTTACTTGTCCCAAAATATTATTTTCAATGACACATTCGTTGTGGCAGTAGATATTGGAAGGAACATAATTATATTACATTGTAAATTTAACCTTTATCCACATATGAACGGGTTTGAGACACCGACTGTACATCTCTGATTGTTTTTATATCAGTGATACTAATAGACATCACTGATATAGGGTTACCTATTGTTTTTTAATATTTGGATAAGTAAATGTTTAGCTTTTTAGAAACACATACACAGATCATTCGCTTCAGGGCCAATACTGACAAATAAATCGTTGGCCATGAAGGTCCTACTGGAAAAAAAAGGAAAAATATTGTTTATTCACACAACACACATGATTTTGGACAAATTTTGGCGCGCAGGTGGTTTATCATCTGTTTAACAAAGTAGTATACATATTTTCCACGAAAATTTCATCGGAACCGGAACTACGCAGGCAAATCCGCGGGCAACTGCTAGTTCTTTGTAAAGGTTTGGCGTCAGATTATATAACTTTTATAGATATAGTTTTATGTTGCATTAAAGTTTATGCTTTATCCAAAAGGGTTGTATATTTTTATAGTTTATATCAGAACAAAATTACCGGTTTCTTTGTTTATATTAGATACAAAATATGTTTAAGGATAGCGTTCTGGCGATTTCGTAAATGTTTTACGAAAGACTATTCGGTAAATTTGAAGTTAGGTAATAGTTATAAAACATGTATCAATAAAGTTTTAAACAAATGTGAGCCAATTTGACTTGACTGGCCTGTGGGTCTAGTGGTTAGTGACATTGACTGCTAGGCCGGAGATCGTAGGTTCGATTCTCACCCAGGATATCTTTGTGTGATAAGCATGATCATTATTCGGTGTCTGGGTGTAATTTATCTGTAATATGTATGTATTTAGAAATATATAAGTATGTTTATCAGTTGTCTGGTCACCATAGTACAGGCTGGACCCGAAGAAATAAAAAAAAAACGTGGTGATTATGACAAAAGTAGTTCATTCGCGTATACCTCAAAAAACAAAAGTACTTAGAGGCTATTTCAAATCGTCTGATTATTCGAGGAATAATTTTGATATTTTAACAGTTGTTTCATACAGAAACTGTCAAACGTCAATTTTATTCGTCGAATAAAAATTATCTGACGATGGTGAAATAGGCCCTTAGAAGTGCAAAAAATGTAGAAACAGAACCGTGATAGATAAGATAAAATAACAAGTATGAACGTCGGCGTCAGATATTTTCTATTTCTTGAAGTGGAAACCCTAAGCCTCAACCACACTTGGATATGAATAAAATCGATATGTAGAGTTTTGAAAGCCTCGTATATAAGCGATAACGACCTACCCCAACTATTACCGTGTAAATATACGTGGAAGCGTACACACGTAAAACGGAATGCATTTCTTTAAGAATATTGGTTTCATGTTCTTAACTTAGGTAGGTACATGTTGGAAGTAGATATAGGTAAGGTGAAGGGTGTGAATTAGGGCGTTCCTATAGCTACTTGGTGATCTTCAGTTAATTTTGCTAAGATTGATAGCTGATTTAAATTCCTACTGTATTCATCAATATTATTTTAGACAGGGAATATTATAGCGAAAAATGAGATAGGTCTATGTTTAGTAGTGGGTCATAAGATTAAGTTGAAAAAATAAATAAAATCACAAAAGTTCTTAAAATTTATTCAAGGATATTGAAATAAAACTACTTTTAAATGGATTCTATCGCGTTAGATTCCGTTGTTATTATAACTACTATATTTGTTATCCAAACTAAAGTTACTTTAAATTTGACTTCGAACTGGCGCCTTTTGATTTCCTCCCGTATGTTTGTAATAAACTTCGGAAGAGATAAAATTTGTTTGTTACAATTTGTTTTTAAATCCATATAACTGAAATGATAAATCATAACTGGGATGGATAAAGTTATTATTGATTTAGGTCAATGCTTTTGATGTTTGTATTTTTATTAGATGACTAGCTTCTGCCCGCGACTTCGTCTGCGTGGACTTCAGAATTGGGTCCAAAAAGAAATTAAAAATGTGAAAGTACTGAAAAATGAAATAAAATTTTCACCCGTGTTCTAGCTTGCGCTGTCATAGAATAAAGTACCAAATTTCAAAGCTGTCTGCCCACGGCTTAGCTCATAAACAATTTTCAATTTTTCCCCGGGAACTACTAAAAACTTACTTCCTTGTCAAAGACTACATGCATGCCAAATTTCATCCAAATCCATTCAGCCGTTTTTGCATGAATGAGTAACAAACATACAAACATCCACACTTTCACATTTACAATATTAGTAGGATTTAGGTCAATGCTTTTGATGTTTGTACTTTTATTAGACGATGAGTACAATATGAGGTACTACGTTTATTCTATCTCTGAAATAATACCAACAAAAACTCAATTCATGCAAATTTAATTTTCAACGTACGACAAGGACGCTATACAGGTCCCATGAGGATCTATATTCTTAAAAAGTCATATGGGTTTTACAAGGTCGGCACAGTAACTCTCATGGGAGCATTTTACTCGCAAACGCCACACATGCGTCGTGTTTTGTTTAATTTTACATTGTAAAAAGTGTTCTCAACAGCAGGTTTTTGTCCAAATATATTTGAACATAGCTGAAAATTTGGAAACAGAATTTTCGGCAACAATTCTGTCAAGCCAAAATTGCTTCATATTTTTGACAAGAAACGAAAGTGAAGCTAATGAAAATTCGTCTGACAGACATATTTTTTTTATACTTTTCAACCCGCTAAAAAAAGGACAAATGTGTGTGATGAGCACGATTATTTGTTCTGCGTCTGGGTGTTATTTATCAATAATGTGTATGTATTTAGAAATATATAAGTATGTTTATCAGTTGTCTGGTTGCCATAGTACAGGCTGCCTAGTTTGAGATCAAATGGTCGTGTGTGTGCTTGTCCCAAGATATTATATATTATATTCTAGAAACACAGAAAGTCTCTGTTTAATTTGTATGTTTACGAGCACTTTAAGTGCGTCGTTTCCTCTATCGAGAATACATATTTAGTATCCCATAAATAATATAATAAATCTTTCATTCAATACTCAATGTTTGTATGAATATCCAATATTGTTTCTAAATATAGGTTTAGCTAAAATATAATTATAGCCTATATTTGCGAGTAGAATGATTGCGAAGTATGTATTTCAAAATAATTATGCTAACCTAATACGTAAATACGTTTAATGCAGGTTAATGGAATTTATCTTGAATAGGTAGTATCGTTTGCGTTATATGTTCGGGTGAGATAGCAACGTATTTATGGTTTACCAGTCTATTATTTTTTTAAATAAATCTTCAACACGCTTTTAAAGTAGTTCATCGATGGACTTGTTTACTCAGGGCCATTTTCTATAAACGCTCAATAAATATATTAGATACTCATTTAAAACTGAGACTAAATAATAAAATAGTTGGGGCGAATCAATTCAAAAATATTTTGATTTCTAAAATAGACTCTTAAACACGTAGGTAACTCTAAAACTTACCTAATGATTCTAGGTGCAAACACTCAGTAACATTTATATAGCTGTACATATTTACTGCGATATACTTAATTAGATTCAACAATGCCGCAAAAAGCTTGTTTCACACAATAAATGCTTCCTAGAACCACCTACCTTCATAGTACCTATTCTTAGTAGGTAAAGCTAAAGTCACCTGAAAAAGTCGCCTCAAAAAACCGCATCGTTTCCGCAGCGTCGCTTTTCCGGCACCGTTTACACGTCCGTATTCGTCACAATCACTTACCGTAATGTACATTTAGCTTAATGACCTTTTTTAAACGCAGACCGATCGTAAACCGTTTCGAGTAAGCCGTGACTGCGCGAATGTCATCGTAAATCCGAGGTGCGGTTCGTCGCTGGATAGTGTGCAATGACCTTAAGGTTTATTTCGTTTTGTTAGATGTGTTTTTTAGACGTGGTGTAGTTTAGATGCATTTAGAGAATAAGTTATACGTTTTTATTGACTTAAGTAGACACATTTGGTCTTAAGTGGCTTTTTAATTAATGATCACGTATAATTGTTTTCTGAGGTTTACGCGAATGTTAGACATTGAAATAAAACTACTTTTAAACGGATTCTATTTCGGTTTATTTTTATTTTAGTTACCGACGTTTCGACACCTTTGAAGGTGTCATGGTCTGCCCGTGACATGACACCTGCAACATCGAAACCGTTTAAAAGTAGTTTTATTTCAATGAAAGATTTCGTTTTAACGTTGGATATTTCATACAAAATGCAGTAGATAGTAATTGTTTTCTGAGCCAAATAACGAAGACAGAAAAAAAAGAATTAGCAAAATCCAGCCGTTCATGCGTGATTCCGTGACCAAGGGAAATAGGGATTCATTTTTATCTATAAAGATATTATGGTCTTGCTGTTTAAACAATTACAAACTCCTTGAAAACAAAGGAAACAAGTTGGATTCATAATTATCAACTTACGTCATACTGTGTTAGTAAGTTAGTAGAATCCATAAGTTACTCAAACATTTATCTTCCTTTTATTAACTTTAACAAGTATGAACTACATTTATAAACAAACAGAGCGTGGCAACAAAAAATTGCGCATTACGACTGGAAATCTCAACAATACAAATTATGACATCAATTCCCAAGGAACTGTTTTCGCAAATATCGTCCCCGTAGTTGGAAAACTAAATAACTCAGATTTTGCGGTTCTGAGATAAACGCGATTTAGTGTTTTTTTTTCAGTTAATGTACATTTGTTAAGAAACGTGAGACAATTTTACTGTCGGTACTTTTAAATTTTATGGACCTGATTACCTTTTATATTAATCTTCAAAAAACTGAACTCCATCTTTAAGTATAATAAAAAAACAAATAAAAAATCAAGTTATTTAATTTTGCTACAACTGATATTACAACGTTACTACAATTAGCTTCTTATTTCGGCTACTTATTTAGTTTTCCTACAAGCTAAATACATTTGGTAGTGTAAAATTTTGTGAAATAAATGCAGTTATTGAATTTATCTAAGTCGTAATATTTTTAAATGTTAAATTTAGTTGGTTTATACGTTATTATTACTTTGATTTTTTTGTAACTATTATTGTCTCATATAAAATAAAAGCTTTATTATGTTATTTATAAAGTTATATTAAGGAAGATATAAAAAAAAGCAATGAAATTTAGAAAAAGTGTATTGTAATCAGATACTTGTTCTACCACAAACTTAAAGAAAAACAAAATAACACCAGTTATAACAAGTTAGGTAACAAAACAAATTAACTTAGTGTTATTTCAAATCAAAACAGACACATACCTAATTATAAAAGACGTACTTATGTAGTAAGCAAAACAATGTAAAACTTAAAATAGGTATCATTTAGAAATAAAAAATATAAGTTTGTATCAAACCAAAATATAATCAAAACGCAAAAAAAAAAACAGATTGTTTGCACCTAAGCCGTAGGTCATTACTCAACTAAAAATGAACTGTAAAACAAAGGTACACAATCATTATAAAACTTTAAAAAAGGACTCAATTCAACTAAATATATTTCGTTATTAGGTAAGTAAAACAGAACTTAAATAAAACTCACAATTCAATCAAATTTTTGGTACAAGGCAAAACAGAAACATTTGCACCAGTGTCTATTAGAAAACGCATACCCGTGTTGATGTCCTTGATGCATAGTCGGTGGTTTGACATATCGATGCAGTGGTCCACCGTAGACTGCACCGTTGCTAGTTTCCCGCCTCTCGGTTTCCTGAAGTCGCCGTGTCACTATTCCAGCTACATGGTTGAACACATTTCGACGCGTATTTACCGAATCGAAAACGGTAGAAGCACACCCAATCTGCTGCTCTCTTCCTGTCCCGCTGTTGCGACGAACTGTATTTATTTACGTCTCTCTGGTGACGGTGAACGAGATCGCGTGTTGTAGGGTTTCTTCCACTTCTGTTTATCTCTATGCATATCGTCAATCCTCTTGCTGAGTTTAGATACTTCCGCTATTAATAAGTCGGTGCTCGAAGTTGAGGTGCTGGGAGTGACTTCTGAGATCGCGTCGCTCGTCTCTGCTGTTTCCATGATCTTGTCCGCTTGCTCTGCTAACTTTTATAGGTCGGTAACTTCGCTGATTGTCAACACGCGACGGTTTCTGATCTTCTATATCGATTTCCTTTAATAGTTTCCGTATACTCTGTGTGTCCGACTCTTCGTAAACACTAATTAGCCGTTGTTTCAGTGCTGTATACGGTACTAAGTCAGACACCTGTAGTATATTGTCTTTGCTCAGCTTTGCGACCACTAAGTTAAATAGCTTTTTCTCACCTCCTTTCTGGTCTGCAACTATGACCTCGAATTGTCCGAACCATAGTCGCGGCTGGTCTGTCCAGAATTCCGGAATCTGTGTCTTGATGGTAATCTGAGCTAAATCACTGTCTTTGTCTTCTGTTTTCACTGTAGGTTGCGATGACACGTGTGGTTGCATCATCATTGCAGGAAACGAGTTTGCGTTGCACTATTACCGTTACACGTGTATAACTTAAGTTCGGGGTCACCACTTTAGGGAATTAAAGTACGTTGTTTGAGAACGTATAAGTAATCCCTATTTTGAGTAAGTGCTTTCTTCTGGTAGGCGGTTCAGGGTAATGAAACGATATAATTTCGTATACCGGATATATTTCGCGTTAACTCAGAGAGAACCGTTCACTCGGACCACGTGTTGTGCTCGTTCGTCATATGGGGACGCACCCTTAGGTATCTACGTTGTAGGTAATAATGTCAGCCATACAACAAGAGTTAGGTACGTGATGCGGGACTACCCCTAAGAACTATCTGACCACCTAGTTAGCAATACTGCCTGGTAGGTAAACAAAACAAAACATAATTATTAATTAATTGTTAACTAAAATCCATTTTTTTACTATAGGTACTAATGTTTTTCTGCTGCAAATTATTATCTATTTGATTATCTACTTTCACTTATAAAAAATGTATAAAAAAAAACACCGATCTAAAACCATTTGTATGACAAGCTAAAAGTAACCTTAATACTTGAACTTAAGAGTCAAAATTCAAATGAAAGCAGAAGAGTTATCAACTTCTCCCACAACTCAAAATTATTGATATTCAAACAAGCATATGGTAGGAAAAAATATATAAAATAAATATCAGTACATAGAATTCAATAAATAGAGTTATTTAGTTTTCCTAGAACATAGTTAGTTGTGTGAAAGAATTTATAAGTTGAGGAAAAAATCAACAACTCATGTTATTTAATTTATTTTATTTTTAACTTATCATTGACCACAGTTATTGATTTATTTACAGAGTTATTTATTTTTCCTTGAAAAAAATAGTGTTTGTTTGAAGATATTTATTATTTCATCTGTTCGACAAAAATGGCTACCATTTTGAAACGGAATAAGATACGAAAATGTCTGTTAGGCTCAAATATGCGGCATGTTTTAGGTGTTTTGAAAATAGGGAAATGTCAAAATCGCCAAAATCGGAGTTATTTAGTTTTCCAACTACGGGGACGATATATTCTCTTCTACGGAACCCGAGGGCCACCGCTATGCATATTTTATGCCGTGTTTACTTGTGATGTTTATTTTAGTATGCGTTTTTACTTTGGTTCCGGTACATGATTTACTGTTCAAAAAATGATGAAGAATTTTTGCTATTCAATAAGGGATTTTCTGTCTTCGATTACATTAAGACAAAATGTCAATATTAAAGTTTCAACTCAGATGTTAAGTCGACTGTACGATGAAACAAAACACAATGTATTAATTTTATTGCAAATCTACTTAATAATTAATATTATAAAGCTGAGGAGTTCTGCTTGGTTGGTTGAACGCGCTAATATCAGGAACTACTGGCCCGATTTGAAAAAATCTTTCAGTCGCAGATAGCTCTTTTATTGAGGATTTTTGCTGCCATAACTGATACCCACGCGGGCGGACCCGCGAGCAAAAGATAGTTTCACATAAAATTAAAGTAATATGGAGCAAGAAGACAAACCAATCTACCCATGACTCACCTCTCTTAGTAGCCCCGTTTTATAAAATTAATAAATTTATTTATTTATTTATTTATTAAAATTTATAAATATAAGCTAACAGCACATAGCCAAAACACTTACATTTTAATATTATTATTACTTATGTTATATACTATATTAAGTACCTACTTATAACTAGAATAAACACAAATATCAATAATCCAAGTAAAACATTAAAACTTATAAACTATTTAACAAATTATAAATACATCTCTTAATAACATAAGGTTTATCATAAAAAAGATCGAGATCAGGGTGCTGAGCGAGCATTGCATTGAGTAGTGTGCTAGCTCTGGCGGTGGGCGCAGCTGCGGCCCTCCGCGTGCGCACTCCCGCGGGCTCCGCGAACAGCCGCCGGCGTCGCCGCGGGCCCTGCACGCCCTCGCCGGTAACTAGGAAGCGTGATGGAACACCCACCAAACCCAACCGCTCTAATGTAGTCGGATTATCTACTTTGTTTATAAGTAGATTATAAAAATGTACTAGAAGAAGTAGTTTCCGTCTCAGTTCAAGAGTTTCTAGGCCCACCATTCCTGTCACATACATGGAAGGGTACAAATATGGGTAATAACCATACAATTTCTTAAAAATGAATCTGGCAAATTTTCTTTGAGTGCGTTCTATTAAAAGATTATACTTAGATTCGTGAGGGTCCCATACTATCGAATTAAACTCTAATCTACTGCGGACATATGCTTTGTACAAAGTTAACGCAGCGTAGACCCCTCTGAAAGAAGATGAAACTCTCATAACGAATCCCAACATTCTATTGGCCCCTTCGCATGCGGACTCGATGTGTTGCCTAAAATTAAGTCGCGAATCCAGTTTTAAACCTAGGTCTCGTATTTGGTCCACGCGTATTAAATCATTGTTCGAGAGGCGGTAATTGAAATGTAATGGGCTACGTTTGCGTGTGAAGGTTATTACATTACACTTTAACGAATTGAAACTCAGACGATTAGCCTCACTCCAAGCCACTATCGCATCAATATCCTGCTGTATTTTCTCACAGTCACTATAATCCCTTACGGCATAATAAAGTTTTAAATCATCCGCAAAGAGTAGACACTTGGCAGTACTTATGATTGTCGGTAGGTCATTAATCATAATGAGAAACTGTGTAGGTCCTAAAGTGCTACCCTGACTGACTCCTGATCTAGTGTAATAGCTATCGGATTCAAAACCAGATAGTCGAACATATTGACTTCTGTTTTTCAGATAAGAAGAGAAAAAGTTTAATAATTTAGGAGTGAAACCAATAAGAGCCATTTTTGACAAAAGTAAATCGTTATCCACGACGTCGAAGGCTTTACGAAAATCAAAATATGCAGCATCAACCTGCTTTCCCGCATCCATTTCGACCGTTACGTAATCGACGAAATTAATATGACTTGTTGCTGTTGAACGACATGCTCTAAAACCATGCTGTTCATCCGCAATGTGCACTTTAATCTGCTGTCTGATTTGGTTATCAATAACAGATTCAAATAGCTTTCCGAGAACTGAAAGTACTGCTATCGGTCTATACTTAGTGATATCTTTATTAGCCGTGCCTTTTGGAACAGGGGTAACACGAGATATCTTCCACTGGTGAGGGTATCTAGATTCCTTAATAGATAAATTATAAATATGTAATAATGGCTGCTCTAATATAGATATACAATCCTTCACAACAAATGGTGGTATCTCATCGGGACCAGCTGCAGATTGAGATTGAAGTCGCCGCACAGCACGTTTTAGGTCTGACGAGGAGATACTATCTATATTTACACGAACTGAGTCTGGGGTATTTCCACATATGTTATTGTGCTGAGCTTCGTGAATGTCTAGTTTAGGTATGCCCGGGTTAAAGACAGAACTGAAATAGTTTGCAAACGCGTCTGCAGCTTTTTGGCATGTAAGAGTCTCACTCTCGTAGATGAATTCTTGGACTTAAATGTGGACAACATCACATACATTACTCCGAATCCAAAGTAAGTAGCTAAAGCACTTGTAGGTATTACGGAATCTACGGACTACTACGGAATCAGAGACTACGAAGGTACCTACCACAAACACCCAGACCCGAGGCAATGTAGAAAAGTGTTTTTCTACATTGACCCGTCCGGGGATCGAACCCGGGACCTCAGAGCTGACGACACTTTGAAAACCGGTATATACGCCACTCGACCACGGAGGTCGTCACAAAATTATGTTCATATTAATCTGATTAATTAATCATTTCACTTGAAAGTTGCCGTGTAATTTACCGAATGATAAACAAATTTTTATGTTGGACCCTACAGAAACATGAAAAACTTCGCCAAACGTTTTAAAATATTCCTGCGGAACCCCAACAGGTATAATTCGGGGCGCAAACTGAGGACGATTGTAGACATTGTCAATATTGGTACGGCGTGTACAAATCTTGGCCGTATTTAAACTTACTATAGTGACTTGATGTGTACGTAATAATAATTTATGGTTTAGCCCTCAAATGTACCTACCGGAGTTCTTTTGTTTCTTTTATTATAACAAGCTTTAGGTATATCCACCTAAAGCTTAAGATATACAATATTTGTGGCTTTCCGTGAAGAATCAGGCGTAATTAAAAAAAAAAGATTCCCGCACTAAGGAATTTAATCCTTGTATCGCGGAGGTTTTACAAACATTCAAATCACATGCGCAAAGAATTCCCAGACTTGGAACAAGCATTTGTGGATCACACAAATGCTTGTCCCATGCGGGGATCGAACCCGCAACACGTCGAGCACAGTTGTAATTAGCGTGGTGATCTATACCACTCGGCTATCCGAGCAGTCAGTATGAATTCATAATAAATTTAGTTTACATAACTGTTAGAAAGATGCATTCGTGAACTGTCCTTTTCAATAGTTCAACGGTTCACCTTCCATCTAATTACTAATTACATTAGCTTAATTAATTACCACTTTGTCTGATTCCTAAAACAATTTCTCTTTGAGTCTCTGTCATGGTTTGTTTACAACATTTCCCGGAAACCTTATGTGGTACCTTTTATGCCTTTATGCCAGCTTGCAACGGAATAGAAACTTCTTTTATCATTTACGTATGAGGTTGCATCAAAGAGGATAGTTTTATGTAGTAGTTATAAATAGGAACGTGTAGTAATACTCACATCTACTTTCGAATATATGATTTATTGGTTTAATATACTTACAAAAATTTGACGTCCTAACGTCGAGTGGCGTACAGACCGCTTCCAAGGTGTCGCCAGCTCTGAGGTCCCAGGTTCGATCCCCGGACGGGTCAATGTAGAAAAACACTTTTGAGTGCATACCTTCGTGTTGTGATTAAATGTTATTGTTTTTATCGATTTATTTTTATTTATTTAAATAAATTATGGACACAAACAATGGAATCATTCCGTCTATGATTGTTTGTAAATAAAATCTTTAATTATGTCTACATAAGTCATTAATGATTCGTCAATTCAAACTGCTATTTATATCCTCTAAAAACCTTCAACTGAAGAAAATTTCACCACTTAAGTAAATGTCACCTGCCCGTGTATTAAAAAACCCATTGACAAAGTGGGTTGTATTACCCGTCGTCTGTCACAGAGGTAACATAACTCATTCAACGATAAAAGTTGAAGTAACTAGCCAATGTACGGTTAGCTGTCGTGTTAATAAATGAATAATAGCAGGCATAGTAGCCAAACGAACCTTCTGTGCGCTTAAAGCGAGTTTGAGCAGGACGGCGCTATGTGCCGTGTAGTGCGTTATCTCGCTTCACAAGGTAACCGCCGTGTTTTAAAAGTTCTTGGTACAGGTACTATTTGTTAAGTGCCAAGCTTTAAGTGACGTAATTACTATGCTGTTAATACGTTTAGAATCTTGGCTGTGAGGTGAGTGAGACAAAGATATGAATTAGACAGCACTGTCTCTTTCTTATAGCGAAATTCATTTGCCTAGCATTTTTCCTATTTGTGTTGGCTTCCAATCTTACCGAATTTAGCGCAATACTGTATTTTTTCATTAAATGACTGCATGTGATCTCCACGACCCATTTTACTGGGTAAAACAGTATTCCATATTTAGACTGTTTGTCAGAATTATAATGACTTTACTACCGTCAAAGATGACTGTATGACGGTCGGGACAGGTTAACGTGCTTCCCGAGGCATGGACAATCACAGACCAACCGTGGCAAGCGCGGCTTAACCTTAATTACTTAACGGTCAAACCGACTTATTGTAAATACGGTTTGACCAATGTGTGATCTTAGAGGATAAGTAGCCACGAACTCCTCATGTTACATGATGTACAGTCACGAGCATAATTATGTATACACAACACATAGCGAAATTATAAAACAATAATTTAACAGGAACTCACCATCAATTCAACTTTTAATAATTTAAAAACATAAAAATATTACAGTTCTCAAATCATGTATATATTTTTGATTTTCAACAAAAACTTCTCGCTAAATAAGTTTTACAATTTCACTATGTGTTCAACAATTAGAATAAAAAACGGCTGCAAGCGATAAAACAACGTTCCAGACAATAACATGAAATGTCGTCGTTTTTACGCTTAATACTGCGTTTTACGTTGCAACGTAAACGGTGGAGTCAACTTTTATTCCGTCATTGTTATTTTTATTGGTCAGTACAAATGTTAGGAGTTATTGCGAGTAAACGTGTTAGAGAAAATGTTTTTCTTTTCTGTTTTATTTTTTCGGCTGTTTTTTTTTTCGTATTGACATTATAAAATCCGTCGTGATTAGCAAGTATCCAGACTAAAATACAACGAACAAAGATGTCAGCAGATTTCACTTATCTTATTCAACCCGACGCTAAAAGAAGGGTTGACATGTCTGTCTGCCTGTGTCATTGTAGCTCCTGAACTAAATTACATTTTGATGCGTTTGTTTTTGCTTAGAAGCTGAAGTGAGTGAGATGGATGTTATATTATCACTGGCAATCTTCATTGTCGCTGGAATCGATCCAGGCTCACTGGGTAGTATATAACGAGGGCAAGTATAGTGGGATTGTCCCATACTGCTGTACTTCGCATCCAGGTGCCAAGAGAAATTGAATAAGTGTAGGTGAATGATCTCACACTTGGCTGACTTCGTCAATAGGCGGTTCGGTATTCGCTGTAGAAAACGCCTACCCTATGCTGTGCCAAGAGTCTAATCAGATATATTTTATCCAAGTCTTAAAGTTAATCTTGTGTCAGATGTAGTGTTGTTTTGGCTTTTCAGCTATTTATCTTCTCTTGCATATTTATTTAGATTTTTAAGAGAATTTATCGTGTAAAAGTAACATGACTGTTCAAAAGATACCTAAGCGTTTTATTAGTTTTATTAGTATTTATCGTGTTAAAGTAACATGACTGTTCAAAAGATACCTAAGCGTTTTATTATTATCATCGGTCTTAGTTTAAAAAGCGCCGGTAGCCTAATGGGTTATACGCCGAACTTGCAATCTTGTGGTTGCCGGTTCGTATCCCACCCATTCAACTATTGACGTGAACCAATTCGTAACTCAAAAAATTTGCTTAGCACGAGGGGTTAACAAAACTACTAGTAATGTGAGATTCACATTGTTAATAATCTTTAAAAAAAAATACGTTTCGACAACTTTTCGTTAGTTTTTCTCAGTCCTCAATCCCTCGTTGGTACCAGATCTATCTCTAAAGATAGTGAGAGTTACACGATTACTGAAAACTCAATTTCTTGACAAACAAACCCAGACTTAGGAAACATTTGACTATCACACGAAAGTGTTACCCTAGCACGGATCGAAACAGCTGATCATCACGCGCCTGCTATCACGTATGTATTTGCTACACACGTATGTATACATAATGTACAGTACAGGTATGTATATCCTACAAATACGATATTCGAACATTTAGCTGTACCAACAAATCACTCGGATCCTCGAACGGTTGCCTTTGATCGAGATACTCTATAAATAATTCACAAAACGACCAATAAAGATACCAAAACAAAGATCCCTTTATTCATACAAAGACATATTAAGACCACACATTCTTGTTATTTTGTTTGTGGTTTAACTTTCTGTGGAAATATTAACTGTTACAATGTTTGTTAACGTCAATATTAAATACTGCAATGAAATGAGATTTATGTCTCTTACGTAATAGCAGTAATACTAAGAATGTGGTAATAGGATTATTTAAGAGAGACTTGCATAAGTTTTGTTAGAATTTCTTGAAGTTTATACCTATTTGCTATTATAGCAGCAGAAACAGCCTTGACTTTAATTAGGGCAACAATTATTTGTTCTCTAAACAGTTTTTTGTTTAACATAATATACAACATGGTGACAAAACCCCTGTCAGATCCAAGAAACCCATATATGTGTTCGCAGTACGATACCAAATAATACTCTCAGGGATCGGACAGGGTTTTGTTACACGCTGTATACAGTCTAAGGAGAGAAAATTAATAAGAACATTCCTACGTTGATACATGGAGAACATTTTTAACTAATAAAATATTTTATTTATTGTTCTATTTGCATTTAAACTATATATAATAGTATAAATGAGTTCAAAATACTTCGTCATTTTTTTAAAATCAGGTCGTTATCATCACAATGTCATTCAGTAATTCTATGAAAAGATGCAACTACATACAGTGACTCTAGTCGTAACCTGTATCATAAATTACTACATAGTTATAATGCCAGTTGAACAGAGGCTAGTTGTAAACTAATAGGTACTTCAAGCGAGTGGGCATTAATCAAATCCATATTAGATTAGATTGACTGATTGATGGCTGGTGTTAGACTGGGTCGCTATAGGCGGTCTAGTTGAGATGTTCCTACACTGAAATATCGATATGAATTAATACAATTGTTGCTTCCAAATACCGATTTAATGATGGAAGGGAAATACAGATGGTGTACATCGTCTAGAAATAACGTTTTTTCATTAATTCGATATTTGGATTGTTCAATCACTTTTTTTTGACGTTTCAACTTTGCACGTTTTGATGATCTTGTTAGATGTAGTGTAAGAAAGAAAGGTTTGAAAGAGAAAAGGAGGAAGTACCAGAAGTATATACTCAATACTCAATACTTTATTGTCTTTCCATAATGTACAGAGGTGGTGGTATGCTTAAAGCTAAACTAAACGTTAGGAACAATTATGGACCCTGTTGGGCACAACAATATCTATTACTATTTTTATCGTTGAGTAATAATTCTCAACTAGGTTGGTAGTAATTTTCATGCAGTGCCATAAAAAAGGGATCTATGAGGAATCTTTGATACTAAACAAATGTTAAAGGATTTCATTGAAAAAAAAAGATCAATTTACGAACTGGAAACCTAACGAAATTAATGATAGTTTTGTATACAAACAGAGCATTGGAACGAAACAGCCCTTGACAGAGGTTAGCAGGTAGCACTATATATAATATATACATACACATAGTATGTATATCCGAAGGGGTAAATTGTCTTTGTTAGTCACAAAACACGCGTCACGCCGAGAACTAAAAGCAAATTGTTTTTTAATAGGATAGAGAAATGAAAAATTGATGATATAGTCTTACAAGTTCCTTATACCAAAAAAAAAGCATGAAATCTGTGAATAAAGTATCAAAAACATATTTTAAATATCAATATTGAAGTTTTGAAACAAAGTATATAATATATAATCAAAGTATATATTTGATAAGAGTTTGTCCGTTCTTATATGAATCACTGACAGTGTTCTTTTAACGTTGAATCTTCACAGACGAACAAAAGTAGTTGAAAACAAAATTATAATTACGTATAGTAAGTAATTACAAAGAATTTTATATTGAAAATCGCTTTCTCTTATTAAATAATCTGCAACAGGATAATATCCAAAACGAAATGACGTACCTATCGAATGCTAACCATGTCAAAAATAACTCAAGTATCAATGTACAATCGACACCACATCTTTGATAATAATAACTTATGAAATTCAACCTTACTGCTGTAGTTATAAAGCTGACATCTAACTGAGAATTTTACCGTATAACTGCGTTTGATTATACGTATGATTCTCACACACTTCAGATTCTGCAAAGTCATAAAATATAATATAAGCAAACGTTTCCAAGGATCAAAACGAACTAAATATGATTGTTAAACACGTGTTTCAATAAGGAAATGCGTGTAATTAAATGTTACGGATTACGGTAAACTAGCTACGACCCGCGGTTTTACTCGGACTTTTTGGTACAAGTGAATTTGGTGAGACACTTCAACTAATAGCTATTGAGGTTACAAAAACGAAGTCTAAAGTTATATTACAAAATTATTAAGTTAAATTGTGACTTTTTTTTCAAGCTTGTCATCAACGGATGCATTCATGGATAAGTCTGACGGATTAAACTTAAATTAATCTATACTTAATATATCACAAACAAACTAACTAAAGAGTTAGTTTGTTTGTGATTTTGGTTGATCGGTCTAATCTCAGAAACTACTGGTCCGGCCTGATACATTCTGTCACCGTTAAATAGCTTACTTATTGAGAACGGCTATAGGGTATAATTTGGCACGATAACCGACGCCCACGCGGATGCAGCTGCGAGCAAAAGCTAGTCATAGTAATAATAATACCGGCCTATAAATTTCCCACTGCTGGGCGCAGGCCTCTTCTCATAAAGAGAAGGAACGAACATTGATCATCGTGCTTAAATTAAATGTACACAATAAAAAATAAATTTATGCTGAAAACTTTATTAATAATCATAATTATGAAAATAGACCAGATCAGCCATTTTCATGTGTTGCTTATGCAGTAGGTACAGTAATGGAATCATTTGTCTTGGATATAATGAACCCAAGTTTAGTCCCGGATGCCTAATGTTTCCACTATAATGGTGTGGATGACAGGCATTCTATTATGTATATAAGGGTCTAATGGCTTGTTTTCAGTACACGTGTTTAATGAAAAATAGTCTTAAATAATGGTATCAGT
Source organism: Plusia festucae (assembly GCA_950381575.1). Taxonomy (NCBI): domain Eukaryota; kingdom Metazoa; phylum Arthropoda; class Insecta; order Lepidoptera; family Noctuidae; genus Plusia; species Plusia festucae. The sequence continues at coordinate 13,631,462 of OX494434.1, forward strand.
ACTCTTCACTATACAGGATCTTGTGATCTTGTGACATCTCAAGGGCCTGATAAGCTGAATAGAAATCCACCGAACAAAACTTGAAGCAAATCCTACTAATATTATAAATGTGAAAGTGTGGATGTTTGGATGTTTAGCGTTATTTATTTATTTATATATTATTTATTATGTGATGTTTGTTACTCAATCACGCAAAAACGGCTGAACGGATTTGGGTGAAATTTGGCATGCATATAGCCTTTGACATGGAAAAGAACATATACCTTTTATCCCAATTCCATAAGTATTTCCCGAGGGAAAATTGAAAATGGTTTACGAGCTAAGCCGTGGGTAGACAGTTTTGAAATTTTTTTTCATTTTTCATTACATACTTTCACATTTTTCATTTCTTTTTGGACCCAATTCTGAAGTCCACGCAGACGAAGTCGTGGGCAGAAGCTAGTATATAAATAAAATACATAAATTTATCACGATTCTGTTGAAAATGAAATTGACATGACAATTTCTCTTTAGAAACTGTTACAATAAAGAACATCATAGCAGTCTGATTCTAAAAATAAACATAGACCTAAATAGCAACAGAAACACAAAAAAAAGCTAACATTTTGTTTGCGAAAAACGACTGGAATGGAGCAAAGCGCTCATTAACCCCTAGCTTGCAGGGCAAGCAGTCAAGCCTCCTTAGGTCGGAAGGGGAAAATATAACGCTAACCAACCCAGTTGCATTGTACTGTGCACTTTTGAGGGTTAACTTGTGAAGCGTGTTCCCGGAAATTATTTTATTGCTGTTTGCTTTATTAGAATTCGTGTTTTGTATTTGATTCTTGGCGCTTATGGCGTCGTAGTTTTGATGCAAACTTTGATATTTTTATACCGCGTTGCAGATAGTAAAAACAGATAGTTGCTTTTTATATCTGTATAAATAACACTATCTTCTAATAATAAAAATAAGAAATTTGAATTTATGTACTTTCTTTTTTTATTTATCGATCTCTGCTTATTAAATTTATTGGAATTCATATTTTCGTTATATCTTTTTATGTAATTTATATTTTCGGCCACAACAGGTCAGAATAAAGCCAAACAATTAATATCGAGCTCCTCAAAGTTACCACCAATTAAAACTCATCGAAACAAAAGACTAAAATAAACGTCTTTAATGACTTCCAAAGACAAAAATAGAACTAAATTCTTATCTAAAATAACTTAAAAACCAGAAAGTAAATGGAACTGAATTCTTAGCTGAAAGCTAAGCTGGAAAGTTCTAGAAAATAAAATGAGTCTCGTTAACGGGAGGCAGTGGAGCAAGAACTAACGTGTTGAATGGACTCTAAGTACCAGGGCAGCATAGGGTAGGTAGAGGTTCGTGTCAAAGCACAGGATCTAGCGCCGTTTAGTGAGGATAATTGGGGAATGAAGTCGGTTGCTTATAAATAATGGTGCAATCATTAATTGAGTTAGATTCTTACTTAGAGTTTGATGATGATGACCTGGCTAGTGGAAGCATGGATGACGGGATTTTAGTTTCTTGATTATTATTATTTATTAAACAAACTGTCCCACTGCAGGTCAAAGGCCTCACTTTCTTCCCTACATTTTTCTCGGCCACTCCGTCCATGTCCGCCTGGGTCTTCCATGTGACTTCGTCTGTTGGAGAAGTGGCTTTCGCCCACATTTCCACTGACATTCGGCAGTTTCTTGAATATTGTATAAATCAATGATTATTGTTTTACTAATGTGGCCAACTAATGAGGCAAAACAAATTATTAATAATGAAAAGTTGAGCTCATGTCAGTAGAACAACTGCTTTTTGATGAAATCTACCGTAGTGAGCCGAGCGCATTCTTTGACTGCTTCATCGGACTCTAAGAAAAATCGATAGGTAGTGTTTTCTCTACATGTCGATTTGACGACTTTATCGATAACTTGTAACAAATTTAGCGAACATCTTTTCTCCCTGAATTTTCTGTGATTGTCTTTAGAGTAGCTTTGGAAACTGGACCAAAAATACAAAGACCATCATGAAGCTGTTTTTATACAATCATATATCACGTTTCTGGATGTGCAATATTTCTAACTATGATAGTGGAAACAGGGGTTAAGATTTATTCATAGCTTTAATGTGTTGACCCACAGTAACTGTTGGGCGGTAAATCAGGGATGTCTTATTGTGGGCTAGGGACGTTTGTGTGATATGCGGCTTGAGATTGTGGTCTGAAAGTGATGGTTTGTGGCTTTTAAGGGTTGCCATATAAATTATTGGTACCTGTTCATGTTTAGTTTAGTTTTATGTAAAATATGTTCCTTTAGCCTTATTATTCATCATCATCATCATCATTATATCAGGCACAAGACATCCACTCATCATACTGGTGATCTGCCTTATTATTGTCTTTTAAGAAATAGTGTATATAAAGAAATGGAATTTTTGTATCTATTAAATAACTGAAATATGACGTCATTTTGATTTGATTTCATTTGAGCGTGAAACCAAAATAAAAGCTTAAATCAAGCTCATTAAAATTTTTGAATTAATATCACACATAATACATTTAAATCATAAAAATTATTATAAACACTAGAAGTGAAAATTTTAAGTAAATTAATAGCTGGCATTATATAAATGAAGGCACAATTTAATTTAATGTTCCGTACAGCGTTATACGCGTGATTGATATAAATTAAGTGTAAATGAAGCAAACTCCTGAGTGATGTACGAGTTGTGAATGATTTATTTGAAGAAGGAAATAGATCTACATCTCTATTTTAACGTCATAATTTAGACTTAAAAAACCTGGAATCATCTGATGGCTCCAGGTTTTTTAAGAACGAAATCTCGAAGTCAGGTTTCGTTCTGTCAAATAGTAAAAATTAATTAATAAATTTAACGTTTTTCGGGTGATGAAGTGTTTTTTTTATAGTATTAAAATTTTCCGTGGACCTTAGAGAACATACAAAAAAAAATTAGCTGAATTAGTCCAGCCATTCTTGAGTTATGCGCTTACCAACATTCATTTTTATTTATATAGATATGTATCAACGATTTCTGCAAGCAACGTTTTAATTTTACATTTGCCACATTATTCGCTTCCTCAATTGATATTCCAGTAGCGTACAATAAAATATATTCACATTTCATACAATTTCCCTCTATAAATTCATATTCCTCATCCAAAAAGTTTTAAAACGCTTCGCAGTTACTGAAATAGAATTTCTTCCAAATATTTTAATTTAATTTTCGTTTACTCACCTTATTTACTGCAGCCATTTACATAAATAGTGTTGGAACAAATTTTCATAATAGCACCCCAATTTCTTTGTGCTAAAGTTGAATTAAAGTTTTGGAAATTATTAACTAAATTGTCTTTGTTTACAGGTAAGAGGATTTTGAGTTTTCTCCAAGTTTACTTTGTGCCTAAGCCGTTCAAGACTGAAGGTAGGTATAGTGTTGAATATAAACGTTGGTAAATAAAATCTTATGGGCAGAACGTGTTTCGTAGTTTAAAAGCTGAGCTTACTGGAAAAAGCTTGTTGAATTAATGTTGGTTGGGTATTTAAATTGTTTCTATTAATCTACTTTATAAAAATAAGTCAGGTTTTCCTTCCTGACGCTTTAACTCCAGAACGCACAAACCGATTTCCAAGGCTTTGCATTCGTTATAAAGGTCTCGGGCTCTCGGCTACATAAAAAAAAATTTAGACCGCGGGCGGAGCTGCGGGAAACAGCTAGTCGCTTAAGAAAATGGTTAACGTTGCTTTCTTATGTAATTTTATTAAAACTTATTGTGAGAGGAAGGGAGATAGTGCCAATAAGAGGATTCCAGTAATGTACAAAAAATATTGTTCAGGCGAAGAATTGGTTCCATGTTAAAACACATTTCCATTGACATACGGCAGTTTCTTAAATATTTAAGATGAATAAATGATGATTGTTTTACTAATGTGGTACTACAGAGGCAAAACAAATGATATAATAATATAAAGTTCAGTAGAACAATCGCTTTTTTATGACAACACGATACTGACATTTCACGTTAGCCAAATTTATGGGATGGACTTATGAAAATAGTAAAACAATGAATACAACCTTCAGATTTAAATAGCTGTCTAACTTTAATAAAAAACCACGTATAAGAATAAAAATAAATATTACACTCCCGTTCAAAACCACGGGCTTAAACTGATTAAAATTTACAAGACAGTACGAGACACAAATGCTAAACTTAATTTTCCTTGGGAAGTGCTAGGTTCTTTTCATGTATGTTCTAAAGATGCTTGTTCCTACAATCATCTCATTTCCACCAATAAAAAAAAATCACCTCGTCAAGCAAGATACAATGTACTTACGTACCTACTTATAATGTTGCCCCAAATAACGCTACAGTATCAGCTATCGGATATTTCTCAATATCGTACAATTAGACGGTATATGTATACAAAAAACTAGCACAATTCAATTAAACAGTAGGTACATGATGACATTATAAGGAACAAATAAAAGTAAACAAGCCAAAAATTTTCTCCTAAAAATAATTAAAACTTCACTAGATTCTGCCAAGTATTGCTCCACATTGATACACTTACGTGGTCTTAAAACTACGAGTGTTACTGAAAAAGGGACCATGTGTACCATAAGATCTTAGTGTCGGGCTGTCTGGAAGAAACTTTTCCGCAATACTAGACCAAGAGATACCTACCAGTCTGTAAAGTTTAGTACCACAGACTTCGATGCTATGAGTTTACTTTACGATTTCTGGAATTTTACCTAAGATATACATTTTATTGGAATAATAAACCCTAACTTAACTAGAAATACAGTTGAAAAGGTAGAATAGAAAATAATACAGTGATGTTAGTCGAGTTGAATGTAATGTTAGAAGATGGACTATCTCGCCTATTTTAATTGTCGTCTCTTAAAATGTATGAACTGGTTAAGTAAAACAGTTCAAGTTAGGAAGAGCATTAATACAACTTTTCCCAAGGAACATAGGTCGAAATCTTAAAATAGAAAATCAATTTTTCATACAAACATAAATCAAGCGACCTGTCACTTTGTATGAATATTTCATTTTCAATTTTAAGGTTTCGACCTATGTTCTTTGGGGAAAGCTGTTCAGATTTAAGCACCTGATTACCTCGTAGAATATACGCACTCTATAAAAAATAATCGTGTATAGAACACAACAATACACTCAATCAACATGCAAACATAAACAGCCCTAAGCAAATCAAACGAAAGCCGATACCGATGTTTTATATTTGGAAAACTGATTCCATTTTCAATTAAACATTTCAAATTGACAAGTATCAAGTTGAATTGAGAATTGTGTTACTCCTTTTTTTTTTCATTCTAGCCTATGATTGTAACTGTGATATTTTAAACATGTGTCTGGATTTCATGTCATCAGCCAGTTTTTCGGAAATTTAATGCTCCTTCCACATATGTGATTTTTGCTCGTCCCATATATGAGTAAATCCTTTCCCTCCCTTTTCCATCCCCCCTTCCTCTTTTTTCTTACCTCCCCACATGTGTAATTTTTCATCTCCTCTACAAGTGATTTTTGCTCGTCCCAGATAATTGCCCCATTGAGTAATTTTTGGCCCTCCCTTTTCTCCCTCCTCGTGGTGGTAAACATTATTGTTAATTAATCTACTCCGTTTTATTACAGTAACAAAAAAATCTGATTATAATACATTAATGCTGTACTCACTGTCACGTGGCAGAATAATTACAAAATGGCGGCACTAAACATCAAAGAAAAATGAAATATCTTTTCATTTTTTTATTTGGGTTTTTCTATTTAATATGATGCTTTGAAAAAACGTAGAAAAATAACACCTTCGTTTTTATGTCACCTTAAATTTCGTTCAGCTAAGATTTCGTCTGTGTCCTTTGAGAACAACAAAACTAATCATGGCGGAAAAAGGAGGATTATAAAATATAAATAAAAATAAAATATTATATATTATTATATTATATTTTATTTTTATTTAGGAAGCAAAACTAGGAAGTTACCTTAAACATGAAGGTCAATCCGACTCTTTCACTCAATATTCTCATCTCATTCTAACATTGACAACACCTTCAATCTATCAATATTTGTAAGACGAAAAATAAAAGAAAATAATATTATTTATTTATACAAAGGAATGGACGAGACCTAATTCTGTTTGGCGAACCAATAGAATCATTTGCAGAATCGAAACACATAACAATTTGTCTTTATCTAAACCAATTTGTTACTCAATCATGGAAATGAGTTTCATAATAATATAGGACTTACGTGTGTTCTTGTTCGAGATTTTTGATTTGCTTTTGATGCCTATTTTTAGCATATGGTTGGAATATTACGCTATTTATCGATTATCGATACTTTGTTTTATTTCGAGTAAGTAAGTTTTTAGATGGAGTCTTACGTCTGTAAACACTTCACATTATGGGATATGAGCACACAAATTATTATTAAAATGAAAAAAATAGCGAGGCCAAGTTTTAGAGGAAATTATCTCAGAAAGAAGTAATAGAAAAAATATTTTTTAGATAATTCTTTTAATAATTGTAAAGATACAAACCAGGATGAAGCTGAAGCCCACAACACAAGCTTCTGAGAATCCAAACTGCGTGCATTTCGACGCGAATATAGATTTATCGTTTGTTTTGTTTGATACGAAATTCAGCTCAAGTCGCTATGTCGGAATGTTTGGCGCCGAATAAATCATGATGTCTCAACCTGTGTTGACCTCAATAAAATTTAGCTGGAAGCGAAATCAACTAGAACAAAAGATTATTGTACTAGGAAGATTTCCGGGAATGGGTTTGCGAAATTGAGCAGATCGAGCCTTTGGGAGTAACAAAAGCCAATGTAGGTAGTAGCTGTATAAGCTAATCCTATTATACAGCATACTGGTTTTTGGAATTAAATTGGAAAGTAATTTACTTGGTTTAGATTTTACTTACCTGATTAACCGTTATGTATAATCATCAGTGGGTATTTTCATGTGTGTGTGTGTGTGTGTGTGTGTGTATCGACTGGCCTTTTATTCAAGACTTTACAACACTCACACTTAGTGCTACTCATTACTATGATCAAATTTCAAATCTGCAACCTTGCCAACTAATCAAGCCACCAAGAATTTGGACAACATCGAATTCCATTAACAAGTACCAAAAAACAAACAATAACATCCGAAGCTCGATCATTTCGGAAGCAACAAATTTTACGCATTTGGGAATAAATCTCCGCTTTCATTGCTTTTAACTCAATCCTGGGGTAACTGTGTTTAGGCAAATATCCGGGAATGATTCTTAAAGCGTTTTATTGGCAACATGTTTACATACTCCTGGATTTTCACCGATGAGAACAAAGAAGGTTTTAGCGTTTTGGACGAGATAAAAGGTTTGTTTATATGTTATAACAAAAAAAAACACGCAATATTATATATGTTAGTGTTGAGATTTTTGACATGAAAAAGAATATTAATATAAGAATCGGAACATCCTTAATTATTCTATGGTTCTTTCGAATGTGAAAGCAAACATCACACTAATTAAAAACATGAAACAAAAATTACAAAACGAAAATATTCTCTGCTCTGTGTTCAACATACAACATTGGGAAATACGTAATAAGTTACAAATAAATTATAGGTGTGTATATCAAACTAATCTATTACTAATTAAAATTTCATCAACAACTGTACAAACGGAAATCAGAGTTAATGAGAATTCGTGTAAAATTAACGAACATCCTGTAGATACGTCGTTTACGCACAGTTTGTCTGCAGTTGTGATGTCTCTCTCATTACTGTTCGCACTCCGATGGTTGCAGACAGTTCCACTGTACACAATACACAGTAGGTACTTAGTTACGTACGATACGGGTAAAGTTGGGGACAGACGGACGACTAGTGCGACTAAAAATGTTTTTTTTTTATTTAGCTTACTAGCAATTTTGGTTGTATATTACTAGCAGTCTTGGTCCTCGTGCTAACTGACTTGGGAGGCAAGGGTCGGGATTCAAACCGTCAACAGCATAGTCACACATTTCTTTTTTTTTTTTCTTTAAAATACAGATGTTATTATCATATTAACGCATTATTCACTAACATAACTTAAAAATCTCGATAGCTTTTTAAAAGTTAAAAAGCGATAGCATAATGGCCAGTGCGTTGGACTTGTGATCATGGGGTTGCCGGTTCGTATCCCACCCATTGCACTACCGACCTGAACCTACTCGTCACTCAAACATTTAGTGTAGCACGAGGGTTAACAAGAATACTAGTAATTTAAGATCCATATGAATAGTAAGCTTTCCCATCTGTTAGTCACCTAATGTCAGTTACTTGTGTATCGCGTCGTATGTTAAAGAAACTGTCTTGGATGACGCCTCGTTGACATTTTAACTGTTCGTAATAGAAACGATTCGTTTTTGGAATAGGAACCTGGCCTTAGTAATAGAGTCCCGTTTTGCACTTGTCTTACGGAAATCTAAAAACAATATTTATTTTAAATTAGACAAAAACAAAATTTAATTACATTTTAAAAGCAATAAAATAAAATAAGCTCTCAATAAGTTACGATACATTTTATTAACTATGTCAGTAACGCACAATGCTAATAATTATTTCATTATTATTATAGCTTGAACACAAATCTATAACTTTGTAACAATATAGTCGACGAGATTTTAAAACTAAAATCGCCGACAAAAAGTCGCATGTTCTGAGTCCTCGTTAGGAAACAGTCGCACCGTCTGAGCCCGACTTTATTTGTTGACACACACGCCGTCAAAGTTACACATCGGTTCAAGTCGTGAGTTTGCTTTGTTATTGTTTAACGTACTTCGTATTCTTGAGTGAATATTATCTTTGGAAGCTGCGGCGTAGAATTAACGGCTAACTCAGATTTGCGTCAGTGTTTGAGATGGTGTAAATGTTTGTTGTATGATCTGTTAGTAGGTCACATTGAGAAAAAAATGTAGTTCTGTGACTGGAATATTGTATCGGAGAAAAAAAACGTGTAGGTCAGAATTGGGCATGTGTCATCTTTTCTTTTCTTTGTTTTATAAAAACGACGCCCACACTAAGGAATTTAATCCTTGTGTCGCGGGGGTTTCACAAACATTCAAATCACATGCACACATAATACCCATACTTGGAACAAGTATCTGTGGATCACACAAATGCTTGACCCATGCGGGGATCGAACCCGCAGCACGTCGTGCACAGTGGCAATTAGCGTGGTAACCTATACCACTCGGCTATCCGTGCAGTCTCAGTGCAGTAAGGGTATGTGTAATATTGTTGTGTTTGGAAGAGCTATTAAGTTGAATATCTTTTATACTTAGTGATAGTAAATTAATAGACTGGTGTTGAATTTTTGCAGTAACATAATGTATAAATAATAATAATACCGGCCTTTAATCGTCCCATCGCTGGGCACACGCCTCTTCCCATATAGAGAAGGAATAAGCATTGATATAATAATTATGTACCCTAGTCCGTTTTATATTCCTGGAGACTAAATTGACAAGTGTAAATGTCAAAACTGACATAAAACCTATTGTAATCTCTGTCATTGTTGAATTTGTAATTGTCAATTTAGTCTCCAAGATTTAAAAAACAAACTGTAGATATTATATCCAGTCAAAACAAATTGTTTTAATACGTATTTCAGAATATTATTTCAGTATTGATGAATAATAAAAACCTGTAACCGATATTCTACCCACCCAAAATACCTGAAGCAAAGGGAATCTGAATGAAGAATTACCTATTCTAATTGCCAATATAAATTATTACTAGGAACCTTAAACCAAGAGATACTCAATTCATAATTCAAGTGATTTCTTAAACCGCCTTTATGTATTTCAGGAATACATTTCAGGCATTTATCCTGTATATAAATAGTAAGATTTGTACGATACTCGAGCGGGCTGCGGCCCGACAAACGATAGATTCCTTGGATCACAGACGATATTGTGGTGAACAAACCTTTGTATTGTGACCATAATTTTAGTCTTTCGGTGGATATTTTCGAATTTTAGAGTTTGAAAGTTTTGAATGCATCCTACAGTAGCATACAGATATGGGTGTTTGCTAAACTAAATTGCCTCACTACGAAATTACCTAAAATAAGCCCCCATTTGTCAGTGACGATGCTAGTGCAAAGTCTCGCTTTTATTTTAAGGGCAAGCAATGCAACTGTTAGATGTATTGTTACAAATATACATTAGTCAAATTTAAGCTTGGATCAAAGTATACTACTATTTTATTCATGACACTCCAAAAATTTTATCCATTGACATGTTTTCTCTTATCACATAATGATTGACTACTACTACACCAGAGTCGAAGCGTCAAAGCGTCTAAAAGTAAAAATAGCAAATTCAACTTTAAATCAACAACTTAATGTTCATAGTTGTTACGAGATATATAGCGAGGATTTTTACAATTTACCGAATGTGCTATTTTTTTATCACAAAAAAAGAAAAAAAAATGTATATAATTATGAGCTAATTATTCACTTCTAGATTGATGCTTTAATGCGCTTCAAATCTACTGCAGTATGAATTGAACCTAAGGTTTAAATGTTACTCAACTTGGTGAGGTTTGGCGCATGACGTATAAAACTTTAATTTCCGAGAGAGGTTATATACCTTCTACCTTTGAAACAGGACCATAACCTTTACAGCATCTAGCAAATAGTTTCCTCTGAGTGCATCTAATACTTACCATATTTCTCTCATATCTTCATAGCGGTAATTTCTAGCACACATGTATCTTTACACTCAATATTCTTCGGCTTAAATTGAGATGACATCTCATTTGAGATTACTGCAGAAATCTGTTTTAGATGTCTCTAATGGATGTGTACCTATCGTTTTTATTGTGTTCAGTCAATAACAGCTATACAGGAAATGGTTCTAATAAGTGTCATGTCGACTGCCGTTTGTTGTTGCCATTAATGCTTTAAGGTTAAAAGTACCAGAATGCACTAATGAATACCTTGATGAGTTTTTTTAAGCTAATATATAAAATTTTATTCGAATACCTATGTATAATTTGTTTTCGGAAATAATGCATCCAATACATGAAAATAGGCGACTATTACAATTTTAAACTAGACCATTAAAAATTCGAAGGATTTGAAATTTTCTCGGCGTGATAAATACCTATGAGAAGGAATAAAATACTAATAACATATTACTTATTAAAAAAATCCTTTTATTATATGTCGGGCCAATTATTTTCATGAAGTGTATGCGCTAGTGCACACATGTGCCTGTGACGTCACTTACACATCCGTTTCCGATGCGCTGCGCTGAATTGTTTCATCTATTTGCGGATAGCGGATGCTTTGTTTACTAACGTCATTATGTTTATCCAGCCCTGATGAACTTAAATTAGCCACCAGTGTGAAATTCTTGCATTTAATTTTGTTACATAAGGAATAAATAATAAAATAAATTTCCTGTCTTTTAAAATACGTACGAGATGGACAATAATTTGTATTTAATGGGGATTCAAAATCTCGCCAAGTCTGAGACTTTTTAATAAAACCACCTCGTTAGTTATGCTCAACAGATTAATAAGTCTACTGATTTTATCTTTGAGAAGACTTAAAAATAATTCTACTGTATCTATAAACCACAAAGCCATGGTCACCGTACCAACGTACAAAGTACGAAATCATCCAACAATACCGTTTCAAGAATTCTTCTGTAGCTAGTTTGAGACGAGCGTTTATTTAACGTTGTTTACAGGAATATGAGTCAACGAGGTTGTTGGGTCTCGTGTAAGGGTTTCGAGGGTCGTATCAAGAGGAAGACGAGATCATCTGGTCATCTGGAGAGGCAATTGAAGTGCGCGGCGTTTGTTGGAACCTTGTTAAAATAAGACTAGCTGAGTGAAGCAATTATAATGTTGTTTATAAAAATATACTTACATAAGATATTGAAAATTATTTACAGTTGAATTAGTAAATAATTACGCGTTTTTATAATGAGTAAAATCTCAAGTACCTAAACGATTTGGTGTTCCTTCAAAAGATAAACAATGAAAACAAATCAAATTAAAAGCATAACTAAACAGCTAGGACGGCCGTGGTCGCAACTTGTTCCTATTTTTGTAAGACTGTTGTTAATTTTAACTTTTTAACAATGTAGCAATAATAATAATACCGGTCTATAAACGTCCCACTGCTGGGCACAGGCCTCTTCCCTAGAAGTGAATATAGAAAAAGGATGAGCATTGATCACCACGCTTGCTTATTGCGGGTTGGCGATTTTAGATTTCAATATCTTGGAATCCAGGTTTCCTCTCGTCTTTCACCGTTTGCCAATAATGTCTAAGAACGCTTAAGATAAGTAGTACATATAACTTTGAAAAAGTCACACTGGTACTTGCCTGTATTCGAATCTGCAACCATGTGCATGCGAATCCGGTTATTGAACCGCTAGGCCACCACGACAATTGTAGCAATAAATGTATTTTTATATTTTAAACAAAAAAACAAGTCGCCAACAGCCCTTAAGTAAGTGCACATGGTACTGAAACTCGTTACATTTCACATCACGAGAAAGCTTATAATCCACAATTATAGTAGTCTGTGACGTCAACAGGACTCTTTTATTGTTACACTGAACTCTGAATTAATATAACACGTTTAAATTGTATTTAAAATAAAATGAGAGCTCTTTTTTACTTTTCATGAAAGTTTTTTTGTGCCCGGTAATGTTTTAAGAGCATTTTGGTACATTTTGTTGTAATTATTTGTTTTGTCTTCGTAGTTATATTAAGCTTGTTTGATAAAGTTGTGTGTTTTAGTATTTTTTCTTTTTTTTATACAAATAATAGTTAATGTTTTTTTGTTAAGAATAAGTTTGTTGTATTAATGAGTTTGCGTTAAGATGTTTGCCTTGATGTTTCTCGTAATTAAAAAAGAAAGAAATTAATATATTTTTTTAGCACAATATGATACGCAGTTAAATTGGGACCGAAATTATTGGTTGATACATTTTTAGTTTTAATGTGTACTAAATGGTTATTTTTTTTAATTACAATTAAATTATAACTAGATCAATTAGTGATGACATCTAAAACTAATAATAGTGAATTAAATGAAATTTATGTAAATTTATTTTGATTTAAAAATGTAACCAAAAGCAATTTATTTTATTACAGTTTAGATACAAAGCAATTTGCATGGCACTATTTGTATAGACATCTTTTTAGATGCAAAAACACAATATCATTTCTAAACTACTTTCGGTTCGTATCACGCGAAAGGGAATTACATTTTGTCCTGAAAACTCGTTCAGCTAGGAAAATTCCATTAGCTGTCATGGTGTTGCGTTCTTTGTGCCTTTTTGGCACTATTCCATCATTTTATCTTCAGTGACAGCCGAAGTGTTATGATGTTTTAAACTATGAATGTTATCTGTAAGGTAACGAATGACTACACTTTTCGGCACTGTTGGATTTTTTTTTTTCTAGCTTTTTAAACGTCAATATATCTTTTTATTGCACTATGTTCAATACTTTAAATTGATTATACTTAAAAGTAAAAAACCGACTTGTATCGATACCGAAAGTAAAAAATGGAGTCATACGAAATTTCGTTTTAACATTCTTGGTAAAAAAAAACTGAATCTATGTTTAGGTACCTTTGAGGTAGGTATACCTTTTTTTTTCGGGGTGAAACGCTTATGCTTTCAACCCACGTGAGGTATACCTGCTTTATCGATTACAAAAATATTGTTTCAAATCGATCCAAGATTGGTAGAGATATCGCGTAACAAACAAAAATACATACAGCCAGGTAAAAACTTATTGAAAACAGTCAAAAACACTTCAAAATATAACGGAGGATAAGTTCGAAAATATGAAAGAAAACAGGATATTCAAAATAGATATTCGCAAGTTTTATCTTTATTTTAAATCGTTTGTTCAAGTTTCAATAGAAGACGCCATTGTCGTGTCCAAGTTATAATGGTTTTCCATTTTCAAACTATTCAAAACTGTTTATGCTTGACTCGAATTTTCTACCTTCGAAATTTGAATGCATGTTATTTTTCTTTTTAATGGTAACTTTTTTGACGGATTGAAATAACAGTAAGATTATTATGATTGGTTTTTGTAATTATTACTACACGCAACAGTGTGACAACAAAAAAATATGTAAGTAGGTATCAGACATTGAGAAGTCCGACGAATTTTTTTTGTCGTGAATAATAAATAGAACTGTCTTTATATTAATAAAAAAGTTATTTTTAATCAAATAAAATCTCTTTACGTAGTAAGTTTTTACTTTGAGAATACTACCCCAGCTTGTCGTTTTCTAGCTTGGTTGTTCACTGTGGTACAACATCTGTTGCACTCAGCCCTAGTTTTCGTTGTTTTAAATTAAAATTAAATGTACTCGCTGCGTTGCTTGCAGTTCAAATTTTTGAAAATGAAAAGTTGCTAAAAATACTCATAATATATAGAAAGTACACGAAAATATTAATTATTTATTTCAAGAAATTGCCCACATTAGGGTCTTTTCATACCATAGCAGAGTTGAAGCGTCTTAAGGTAAATATCGCAAATTCACCCATAACTCAAATACTTAATGCTCAAATTTCATCTGACATGAGATGGGCGCTTTATAAGTATGAGTTTACTCTTAGGTATGCACTCTCCTCTCCCCCCCCCCCCTCTTATTGTTCGCCTTCACCTCAAAGAATAAATGAATCGTGTTATACGATACCATTGTGCGATTCGAAGTTAGACAGAGTTCATTGGAATTCTAGATTTAATTAAGTTTGTAATTTTATTAAAAGTAGTTTTAGATTATTTTCTGCTGATACCGCGAAAATAGCGTTGCATTAGTTTTAATTAATTCTAGTGGTTTTGCAACTTGTTTATTTTCACTATTTTTGTTCTTTAAAATTAGCTGAAAACCAAAGAAGCGGCGAGCGGCGGTAGCTTAATGGCTTGGGCATCAGACTTGTGTCATGTGAAGTGGTTGCCAGTTCGAAACCCACTCAATACCTCAATTCTTTACTGTCTTTCCATATTTTTTTACTTTTTTTTTTAAATGATTACTAGCAATGTGGGTCGCACATTACTAGTAATCTCGTTAACCCCTCGTGCTAAGGTAAGATGCTTGTGTTACGAGTGGGTTCACGTCGGTAGTGTAATGGGTGGGATTCGAACCCGCAACCACATGATCGCAAGTCCGACGCCCTAGAGGCTACCGCCGCTTCAGAGAGATAACGTACAGAGGTGGTGGTATGCTTAAAGCTAACGTTAGGAACAATTATGGACCCCGTTGGGCACAGCATTGCACTACTGACGTGAACCCATTCGTAACGTAAGCACATAGCTTAGCACGAGGGATTAATAAGAATAGTAGTGATTTGCGACCCACATTTTATGAAGATAAATAGCAAATATTGGACTGATCGGATGTCGCACGTCCCCGTAAGTCGTGCAGTGAAATGGAGAAATCGGGTAGTGACCTCTGTTAGCTTAGTTGAGAAAGCAACTGGTGCGTTAAACCAGGAGTCGCTGGTTCGAGTCCTGTCGGAGATTCAAATTTTTCCTTTTTTCTATTTGTATTTAATTTACAAGTTATTGTGACGCATGAATGCGGTTTAAATCAATAAGATTAATAAATAGCAAAAAAAGTTAATTATTATAATTCTGACCAAGAGACTGTATTAGTTACGAAGTAACTATTGAGTAATCTGTGGTATTACCCTATAATATGGTGGAGGTCAGTTACTTTATGTAAAGTACAACTTTTAGCTAAAGCAGGTAAAACTAGAAGCTGACCGCAACATAACTTGGGAAAAGGCTAGGCAGAATATAATATTTTAATTTGAATGCAAAAAGGAAATCGTCAAGTCAGATTTATCCAAAGTGAAAGCCATTATCTCGCAAAAAAACGTAATAAACCAATAAAAATCTTACCCGCCTTAATCCATGGACAACCATACACATGTTTGATAAGTCAACCCCTCGAATAACAAATGACCTTTTTCACACTTTGAATGCAAGTCACGGGTATAATGTACCAACAAATCTCTAAGGCCTCATTTGTATGCAGTATTTCTCTTATTTACATTTCCTTGACAACAGGGGTTTGTAAACAAAATTAAAAATATTATCTTTTAGAATTATCTGGTTGTGTTTAGATAGGTCCCTGTTTTTACGATGGAAATTAGGCCTTGTTATTTTGGTCTTTTTACGTCTTATTACAATGTGGGACTGTCTGTAATTATATTTTCACTAACATTTGAAGGTTGACTTCTAGGTAGGTACCTAGTGTGTCTACATAATATTAGGTATATCATGTGTCGTAAAAAACCGCATCGAAATCCGTTGCGTAATTTTGAAGATCTAAGCATACATAGGGACGGACAGACAACAGGAAACAACTTTTTATACTATGTAGTGATTCAGATACAATATGTCCGACGAATCTTGGCGAGCCTGAAAAGAGATACAAGATAGTGTGCGTGAGATGTAAGTAAACAAACGGTGGGTGAAAAAGAGACGACCGTATCTTGTATCGCTTTTTCGCCAAGATACAGCAGCCGTAGAGTAATATGCAGTCTTCATTAACAACATACTACAATTAATAGGTGTGATGACTTTTGTACGACGTGTTTGTTACTCAACGTGATCTACAACGTACGTTGCTTAGAGCACTCTCCTTCTAACAAAACTCTAATTAATATGGCGCAGTTTCGCTCGTATGAGACACTCTATTCAAAGGATCGTCAACTGAAAACTACAAATGAGACCAACTCAAAAGGAAACTTAGTGTTCGTAGCTCTCATATTAGGCTCCTTCATTATGTACTTCTAGGTTGAAGTTTTAGGTCTTAGTTTTCGCCTTTCGAATTCGCACAACTAGATAAATAAATAGTCATAATAAGTAGAATTAAATCATTTGAAAATCTTTAGTATTATTTAATTATGACCAGAAATCTGTGTATATAATTTTTATCGTTTGAATAAAAATACTTACAAATTCTTTCGAGGTATCTTTGATTGAAATCTCAGTTTGTAATTACACAACGTATCCAACAGTTCATTTATAGATACTTTTTACAGATCTTTCCACAAACTTAGCTGTAAAAGATCATATCAAAATCACAAAGACACCCCTCCCTTGGAAATCATAATAACATGCAAAATTTTATATAATTCAAATTCCCAAAACGTTATGTATTCAAACATTATAATACCCTAACACATTGTATTAACAGCACAAATGTCAAATGTGAAACCCACACAATGAATGTCACATCGATCTTGTTACATTCGGGTTGTAACATAGAGTTATGTAACAAGTTAGAAGCTATCAAAAGAAACCTTTTACACCGAACAAGGGTTGGAAAATTCAATTGGGAATGTTAATTAAATTCATTTTGATACGTTCACTTTGGAACGTCTGTTGAATCGTGTTTCAATTGTTATTATGTGGTTTTCAGGTTTGGGCTTTAGATCAGTTTGTTATTAGGGCTTTGAGTTTTTGATTTGCGGTTTCGAGATTATTGTTGCTTCCCGTGATATATTATGCTAGCGGTAAATATGATAGTAGCTTATGGGCTTCCTCGTTGAACGGGCTATTTAACATAAACATTTTTTTAAATCCAACCAGTACTTTCTGAGATTAGTGCCTTCAACCAATCTAACTTTTCAGCTTTATAATATCTGTATGTAGTTTTATACTATCTATATCTAGATTTCTTTGGGTATGTATGAAAAATCTATAACTTTGTATTTTAACTGAGAACCAGGCATAATTGCAAGACATTTTTTTAATACCTCTCATGTTAAGTATAATTTATATTCCCAGAACACGTTTTTACGTACTTTTATTATTTTAATTAAAATAATTGCCTTTACTTAGCATAAGGCGGTGACTGATTCGGTATCTATATGGAATCATGTGACTATGATACTAGATGAAATTAATATATTGACGAATCCGGTCGTTACTTTCCAAACATTTACAAGCACATCTGTTCCATCGTAAAGCAAAAGGATCAGTTAGATATTACACTTATGTATATCTCATGTTGTCGGAAATGTGTAACAGATGGCGCTGTCGTCAATTTGCATAAATTAACCGCAAGAGGGTTCTCTTTTAAACTGGTTACAGCAAAGAGGTCCTTTATTAGACAGTAAAATCATTTTATTTTAGATTGAATTGAATTTTCTCGACAATCTCAAAAAGTAGTTTTATTTCAATTTCTCACATTCTTGTTAGCATAAAGAAATAAAAAACTATACTAAGGTACGATAATTGA
Source organism: Plusia festucae (assembly GCA_950381575.1). Lineage (NCBI taxonomy): Eukaryota > Metazoa > Arthropoda > Insecta > Lepidoptera > Noctuidae > Plusia > Plusia festucae. Next base: position 13,649,772 of record OX494434.1, read on the forward strand.
TTGTAGATTTTCTCAAAGTTATTACGTCATTAATATGAAAAAGGGGAAGCAGAGATTCGTATAGATTAATAAAATACCTACCCCATACTGTACGTTACATGGGCCAATCAAATTATATAATATGGCCTAGCGGTTCAATAAACGGATTTTCGTGCATAAGGTTACTGGTTCGAACCCACTACCCACAAGCAAACACTACTGTGACTTTTTCTATGTTATATGTACTTTCTTAATTATTCTAAGACATCATTGATCGGTGAAGGAAAACATCGTGCGGAAACCTGGATTCTAAAAATTTGAATCTGAAGTCACCAACCCGCAGTGAGCCAGCGTGGTGATTAATGCTCATTCCTTCTCTATATGAGAAGATACCTATGCCCAGCGGTGGGACATTTAAAGCCTGGTATTATACCACACATTCACAATACGTTAAATGCAATTCAACAAGTAAAAATATCTACTATCGGATCTTTTTGCAAGTTGTAAGAGATAAAGTGACAGCTTGAACTATTCGTGCATTTGTAAGCGTGAACTGAATATTAAGGATTGCAGTACTTCAGAATTGAATGTAAAATCTTTATCTTTCATAGTCTTGTCTTTATTATATCCTCATTACTTTCTTTAGAGTTTTTTAACTTATATTTTAAAAGAAAAAGGATGCATTCTTGCATATCTTATGCGACAATCATTGTGAATACGGCAGCAGCAAGCAGGCGACGGGAGCCGGCCTACTGCTGCTGTATGCGTGTAAGAAAGAGAAGCCAGACAGAGTGGCGCTGTAATGCGTTAAGTTTACCCTCCCATAAGAAGTAATCTCTTCAAAAATCAGATACTTTTTACGCGCTTTTTACATTGTTCCTTAAAATGGTTTTCAAAGTTATATAACTAACTGAGTTTCCACAAGTGTGCTAAAAGATACACCAAACAACACGAAAGTAATATCTTATAAATGTTAAATACATACACAGAATTTGGCGTGGAGTTCAAAATTGGACATGCATATTTTCCTGCTCCGCATTGCACGTCCATTCTGCCTCGAATACAGTTGTCTCAGTATGCCTTGGAAATATTCTCAAATTTTATTTTAAAAGTCAAACGTTTCATGCTTTTTCCTGTTTTTGCTTCAAGGATTCTGTTAATGGATTAGCGAACTAAAGAATTAAAAATATAATGAAAAAATATAAATTAATCTGTCTAAACTACCGAATGACGACTGAGCAAATCTCGATAAGATTTTTTATCGAAATCCACAATGATATGGCTTGTGTCTCGATGAAATTCACAGGCTAAATTACTAGCTTCACCAAAATTTTACATCGAGGTGAAAACTAGTGAGGCTGGACTGGAATTGATATTATTATGTTTAAAGTCTCTATTTTATTTACTATATAGAACACAGTCGTGTTTGTTACAACACTAATAACTCGAGAAAGGCTGTTCCGATTTTCATGATCATAATTTGTTGGATTTTCCATCCCGATTAGCAGAACAATGAAAAATGTATGCTTACGGAAACGGAGACAAATAATAACACAGCTAATAGTTAATAAATGAAAATCCAAACCAAACTATCAGTTTCCCAACAATAACACGAAGAACTTTACCGTACCTTTTACCTTCGATAAATATTGACTGACCGATGTAACAAACATTGTGAGCTCAACAAAACAATTACTCGGCTAATTAATGTCTATCAAGCATTTCTGTGGGGATAGCCGCTGTCTATTTACTAAACGAAACCACTCAATATCCGCTCGATATACTAGTTAGGGTCAGCTCACCCTGAGACGCGATGCGACGCGACGCTGCGCGCACACTTTTAAAAGAGCGATTCAAAATATAATTTTATTTTCTACACTAAATATACACATTTCGTTGTGAGAATTTAGAATACCTTGCGCCATGCAGCGCTGCGCCGCGTGATGCCTCGTGGCTTAGAGCGACGCATCGTAACGCAACGGTGCGTCATCGGTACGCGCTGCGTGCATGAGCGGCGCTGCACCTCACGAGACCGCAAACACAGTGCGACGCAATGCGGTACCTTTTGACGCCGCGAGGCAAGGTGCAAATGGTAGACCGCGGGAGGACACAGGGCGGGGCGAGCACGTGGCACCACGTGGCGTATCGCTGCACCGCGCATAGTCTCGCTGTGCAGCAAAATGTCGTGTTGCCTAAAATTTTAAGATGCGCCTCGCGACGTTGCGTCGTCGTCTCGCGGCAGCTCGCGGCGCAGCGCGAAATCACTGGCCTCTTCATGTCGCAAAAAATATATAAATATATCGCTATCGTCGCGTCGCGTCTCGGTGTGAGCTGACCCTTATTTGAATGTCGCTATTTGTTCGGAAATGATTTAGTTTTCGTTATTTGTTTATTTACCTAAGGTAAAACTCGCCACGAGCTTTCATCACATAATTTCATAAACAAAAAAGGTATTTACTTGAACACATTTACCAATATGAATATACGAAATCAATGATTTGATTTGTAACATAACAATCTTTTTAACGATACTTATACATACATGCTCCATACTAATAATAAACAAAATCGGTTATTGCAAGAAGAAAACAACAAAACTAAACGGTTTTTGCGGTACCTAATTCAAGGATCTTCGTCCCGAATAGCAGAATAATTATTAAAAACAATAGAAAAAGGCACATTTTATTATGTGTCTTACCATAGGTATGTGGCTTAAACAGCTTAGCCAAATGTGACTGTGATAAAACAAACTTCTGCTTATACCTCCAGATGCAAGCGTGATTATATAATATTTGAAACGTGTAAACATGTTCTTAGAATGTCCCAACAGCCTGTCCTATTAAACTTTGTTTATATTATTTTGTTATTACAATACACGTCAATAGCAAAGATCTAAGAAGGATACCGTATGGGACGTTTCAAGGAATTTATATGAAAATACACAATGTTCTCACCTGACCAAGATTAGATAATAATTATGTTTCTAGAAATAAAGAATTATTATTGTTATTTATAACGATACTAAATGTTGACGATAGCGGTTACAAAAACGTGGCTTTATTGGATCCCTTTGTCAGAAATAAAATTTTGAATCAGCATTCTTTTTGCGTGTACCATATGTAAACTAGCAAAATGGAGTCATTTTGACAGATAATTCGCCATTTCAGGCATCTTTTTTGTTTGCCTATACCTCAAATAATAGTCAATACGCAGAAAAGAAGTAGTACTACTATCTACAGAAACTATTTACCTATTGTAACGCATATGAGGTGAAAATATTATATGATAGGAAAGCATTTTTTTTCTTGTATGGAAAAAATAGTGTCTTAGGATAATGGGATTAGCACCAAATGTTTCGTTATCTATACTTACCAAAATACTTACCTGATAAAACAATATAAAGGCATTATATGCTTAAGGCCTTAATCCACTACAAAATACAATTCGCAAAATCACGTCACATACACACAGTCTAGCAAACAACACCACAAACTGTAACAAAGCCGCAACTTTCCATTCATTTCAGTTAGAAACTTTTTTACTCTGTGTAAAGAGCAAGACGAACAAAAAGTATTGCCAACTATTTGCCATATATACACATGTTTGTGGGCAAACATTGGGCCAATCAGTTTGATTTGTGTGCTTACTGCGATTGTTGGTATTCCAACAATAGAATAAGTAGCAAATGTTTGGCTGGATAATGTTTATTGGAACGACATTTTCGTATTTTTAATTTACTTTAGTACAGTTGTTAAATTTATATTTTACTGGCATCCTATCGTGAAATATGGAAGGAAGGAAGTCACTTAAATACAGTAAAACGTAATAAAATTTAAAAAATATGGCAATATAACCAATAAAAAAGGAGGCAAAAAAAAACTAAAACTAATTTATCTTAAACGATTTTTTTAATTTTTATTATATTTTAGCGTAAATTTTTTTTATATAAACTCTTGCGAACACGTCGTAATTAGGTACATGGTGTATTTATTTTGTGGAAGGTTCTTAATAACAAATGAATACTGGAATTGGTATCCTATGAGTAATTTGATGATATATGAGTTATTTGGTCCGTGCAAACTGCTTGTTCATGTATAGGGTAACACAGCGAAAAATCCCTTTGACATAACGAAGAGAAATTACTCTCCATACCATAAATCAATGCTTGTGTTATTAGACTCATGGCTGATACTATTGTTTTTTCGATTGGATTGCGTGAGAATAATGTCCTAATATTTTTATATTGCATCAGAGCTTTGTTATGGTATTGAGTAAAAGATTTTGGAACATTTAAAGTGAGCACATGAATACCTAAAAAGAGCAGTAGAACTTTTAAAAGAAATGAAATGTATACTTTCCGGTACTCAAGAGCTATTCAATGGGATTATACTTTTCTTAGTAACAGAATTATTCTAGTATAAAAACTCAATGAAATCTTATCGTAACGGGATGTAGTTCGGCGCCAGTGCAGATTGAAAGTCTGGCGTCTGGCTTTAATATTTTGCTGTTTCTGTTGTAAATAGATTTTGTAAAGATTACAGTTTAGGCTAGCTTTTTAAAAATATTCCCGAAGAAAGCTTGGTAAGATTTTTTATTGCGAATTTAAATGTAAACTTTAAAGTGAAATTGAAGGCTACATTCGTTAATTAATAGTATGTCCCATACTATAGAATATTTATTTCTTGTTTAAATCGTTACACAATTAATTTTTTTCTCTGGTTTTTTTTTCAGGATCTAAATCAACCGGTATAGATAATCTCACTTTTTCTGAATCTTTTTTAGAAACCAAATGTGACATTTACGTGAAATACTGAACCCAAAATTTGCCTACACAAAAGTCACTTTTATCAGTAAAACTCTCAGAATCGTCGATCCAAAATTCTCGCTAGTCAACAGATGGCTCGTCAGAACATTTCCAATATCTACCGAGTATTGTATGTGTTGTATCGTTTGGTCAGCATGTCAGCATTCATTTGTCACTTTGCGATGCCAATATGGCGGCGTCATCGAGTTTATTTTGGCAGTTGGATGTTTTATTCGAAATTCGAATTCAAATGTTTATTGTCATTTCTTTTTTATTTGCGCAAGAAGTTTGACTGACTGCGGTATTTTTGGGGAAATGGAATGAGCAGAAATTTATTAGCCAGTTTTTTTTATAAATCGGTGTGTGTGACTTTTTAGGTCAATGAAAAACGATAGATTTTTTTAGTTGTTACTGACCAGTTTTCTTATCTCTATATATGAACTAATGGATTCGTCTTTATCTGATATAAGTCGGATTTATTAGATTCATAAACTCGCTTTCAAAGTTTTAATGATTAACTTCCGAACTTTTTAAGCACGATAAAGTGCTCTCATTAACTGGCATTTTGATATTGAAGCAAAAATCTTTAAATGAGATTAGTATTCTGATATTTGATATAAGAATTCAAATAATACACAGACGTTTAATAAGTATACAGAAGACTATAGATAAAATGGGTATGTCGTTAATATGTTTTTTGTAGCAATTAATGACAGTTAGACTATGAAGCCACACGTTTAAAATTTCACCAATGAGTTCTACTAGCTTATATTATTAGGGATGAGTTGCATAGCTACTCTTACGTCACAAACTTATTAATTATCTACTAAAATCAATTACTTTAGGTTAACTAAGTACCCTAGTTTCCTCTTCGACTGAATTCGCAATATATTAGTTTAAAAATCGTTACTACCGCCTCATTACCAAACTTTCAAAGGCGAACCGAACGATATTTTATCTATGCAATGGAGCGTTCAGTAAATATGACTTATGTACTTAGTGTCGCTGTCAAACTTCATACGGTATTAAAATAGAGATGACAGGAGCACTGCAATCCGTTATTCACTAGTTTGTTCTGGTTTTGCAGTTTACTTCAAAATGGGTTTGTCGAACGAGGTTGCATAGGAAATTGGATGTTTAGTTTTTTAAGAGTTTTCTCATCGTTGGTTTAAGGTACTCTTTTTTTTTATTATTAGTTAAGTCAATTATTGTTTACACATAACATTCACATGCTACAAATATAAAGGTAAATGATGTGTGCAACAACTACTTATAGACTAACACCACATGCTCTGGAATATAACGATTAATATACTTGTAACTATAATAATTTAGAATTCATTAACTTGAGTGAAAAGATAACAGCTGTACAATCATAATATATAAAAAAAAATACAAAATAAGTGATGACAGACACATTCCGACAAAACAGCAAGCACCAAGATATTTAAATATTGCAACAAAAAATATTTCAGTCCTACTTTTTGCTGTAAAAACCGTTGTAGCTTTTGCTGTTGGCTCCAAGAGCAAAAGTTAGCTAGTTTAGAATAAAAGGTGGTGCCTGCGTTAACGTAGTACGAACGCATTACTAATATATGTATGGAGATCCTATTTCATTAATACATAAATATATTATTAGAAAGATAAGGAAAACTTATATCCGAGCATAGCTCGCTCCATAGTTCGCTAAGCGACTTTGAGTGTGGGAACTAGACCCCTATTGTCGCTGTCAGCTCCCCTAGCCAAGTGACATTTCTACAAGCGATAACGATGATAGAAATCGCTAAAATGACGTTAAATGTATGGAAATGACATTCGTCTTCGATAAGTCACGTGACTTAGACTTGTCACTTTCATACATTTAATGTCATAGAAGCGATTTCTATCATCGTTAACGCTTGTAGAAATGTCACTTGGCTAGTGGGGCAGGACGCATTGCTTTTAAAGTTTATGTTGTCCTATTTAATAAGTACCAAAATAAACTATGAACGTAATTTTTGTGTTTCTTTGTTACGTAATTATTTATCTATGTTAAAAATCCTTCATTACATAATTTCCATTTGCTTTTCGACAAACGTGTGTGGCACATCAATGTGATTATTTTATCTGTGGAAACTCAAACGGCGCACCGGTGCGTCGGTCTTAAATAAATCATTGAGGAGCAAATAGCTTGAGAAACGACCCATGAAATTTGAGGTCGAACGTCTTAATGATTGGCTTTATAAATAAATATCTTTTCCGCAATATTTTTAATTTCTAAATTTGTATTTTTTTTAAATGACACCAGTGTTAGTATTTTTACTTTAGTACAGGTAAACATATTAACATATTAACAACATACCCATTTTATCGATATTCATCCGTATACTTATTAAAAGTCTGTGTATTATTTGAATTCTTATATCAAATATCAGAATACTTATTTATTTATTTACTTTTCTTTATCTTTATATTTACTTATCTTATTTAAAAAAAAATGCTAGGTAGAAAAGCATTTTTTTTGTAAGTCAATTTAGGAATTGTAATGTTAAATGGTTAGCAAGGGGGTGGTTATGTAACAAAGTTAATACTGCTGAGCAATCACTAATTGGAAACCATTTATTTGCCTGTAAAATTAAATTTTAAAGAAACAACTTAACTTATCCTTTGATTCTAACTAAAGGTATTTAACCTTTAAAATAATGCATTATCACGACAAACTAATGAAAAAAACAATAGCGTGCCACCCCTAAGTTGAAACTCCGCAAATTGTGCGTAAACTTTCACGGGCCAGCGTTTTAATATTTAAATTTAAAGCTCGCATTTTTTAGAACGTTTTAAATTTAAATAAATCCTCAAAGCTTCTCGTTTTATTTACACTGATATTGCGAAGGGCCTGTTTGTCTGTTTGTTCGGTCTCAGTGTAACGTATTTTTGATATTTGTTTTTGGAATTTTATTCTTTTTTTGATGGCCTGACCTGTAAGAACTGTGTGCCAGTTTTTTTGTTGTTTGTGTTCTGTTATTTATGTTCCTTTTATGAATGATTAAGTTTGATAGTATTTTTTTGTTTAAGTAAACTGTCTGTCAATATATATTAAAATGTGAGAAAACGTCCTAAATTATTGTCATGTATAAAATCATGTATACAAGAAGCATAATGTAAATTTGGTGTTATCGCTTGGTTTACAATTGCAGATGACGGACGGAAAACAAGACTAACAATCCCCTGTATACTCAATGTATACATGTTATTACTCTTCTAAATGTATACGTTTACAGTGAAACAGTTCAGTGGGCAAATTACTCGACCCTCTAAGCAAAGGCCTACACATATTTGTACTGTCTGCAAGTTGAATGTCTGTACTCATATACAGTCAACAACAAAATGACTACCAAATTAACAAAGCATGTGAACATAATTAAATTCCACAAGTTGAAAATGCGTCTATGAAAAGTAATAATTGTCTTAACAACAGAAATTTACAAAATTCGCGGTAACCACTATTCGAAACGTCACTAAACGTTTCTCTGGCATGATAAGGTTATGTTTCTTAGTCATAAATATTACTCGTGGCATTTAATTTTGTTCAAGTTTGACTGCACGGATAGCCGAGTGGTATAGGTCACCACGCTAATTACCACTGTGCGCGACGTGTTGTGGGTTCGATCCCCGCATGGGACAAGCATTTGTGTGATCTACAGATGCTTGTTCCAAGTCTGGGTGTTCTTTGTGCATGTGATATGAATGTTTTCCCCGCGACACAAGGATTAAAATCCTTAGTGAGGGCGTCGTCTTTATAAAAAAAAAAAGTATTTTATATATCTGGTCGAGATCAACTTTTGATGTTGACTGTACCTACAGGAAATTCCTAGTGTGAAACGTTTGTAGTCAAAGTTATGTGTTTGGTTGGTAGCACTGGGGCAGTAATGTTCAGTTGTATTGAAGTAGAACAGCCATTTTGTTTAATTAAGTTGTTAATTGAATTGAGTAAATGCATTACAGAATAATATCAATATCGATATGAATTTAATCTAATTATATTATTCCCGTGATTTGGTATTGGTATTAGTATTATTTTATGTTATTGTTTTGCCTAGTCTAGACTATCCCACTGCTGTAACAAATATTGTAAATATACAAACACTAGATGTAGCCCTCGACTCCGCCGTCCATCCTTTCTGAGACTATAGACTATCTGTGCCAAATTTCATTTGAATCGGTTTAGTAGTTAAGGCGTGATTGCTTAACACACAGACGGACAAATTACTTTCGCATTTATAATATTAGTTACGATTAGTGTGTCGTAAATCAAATGAAATGAAAAAATAAATATAACAGTTTCATACAAGCAATGTGAGCAAACTAAGCATGATAAGCACTTCACACCTATCCTTGAAAGCCTGAATTATGTTAAATTACAACATCTTGGAGACACGTACGGAGTCGCGGCGCAAGTTTTGTAGGTCAACGGATTTAAAACGTCATCGTCAAACTTGAGTGATTTAGTTACAGATTAATTCACAAGCGTTTCAGAAACCAAGTGGGGATAAACAGTAGTTAATTACACAGAACAACAATAAAAAATCCAAAAAACAGAAAACATCGTAACAATACATTTCGATACATCCCAATCTGTCAAAACACTGTTGTAATAAAAAAACCACGTAAAAAAACAAAAGGAAAAAACAGTAAACTCGCGATTTGTCCGACAATGCGTACGTTCAAGACTTGGCGTCGCTCAGTATTGTGCGGTTAATACCCCCCTGAAAAGGTTTCACAATTGAAAAGCTAGAGGGATTAACGGAGTTTAAAAGGAGGGATTTACTTGCCCGTCCCGAGTCCCGACCTACATTCGACGAACAGCCGACAGTGTGATTTTTTTGCCGCTTATAAATGAATTTGATATTTTAAATGGCAGATACTGGGTTTTGAATTTGTTGGATGTTTGAATTTACATAACGTGATATTTTTATTTTTTATTCATTTGTAAGGGATTAAGCTGCATGAATAATTGAAACTTTTTAGTTTTGTTGTATTAACAAACATAACTATTAAAAATATTCAAATTCTTTTTTAGTATTTCCGAATAAATCATATCATTTAAAGAATAAATGTCAGGTGATGTAAACAATAGTATTTTATGACTTTATCATAAACTTGTAAATCGGTATTTGTCGAGTTAATGCAACGTGCCCACTAGCAAGTAACTTGTGCAATTTCCTGCAGAAGTCAATTGACGATATTTCCACTGTCTGCAATTTTTCTCTATGCAGACAACCAGAACCCAGACACTGTAGAAAAGTTTTCTACATTGACCCGTCCGGGGATCGTTCCCGGACCTCAGAGCTGGCGAAAATTTCAAAACGGACATGTACGCCTATCAACCCCAGAAGTCGTCAGTTTACTTGCTGAAAAATCTTGCAGAACGTTTCGACATAGCTTGCAAAGAACAATGGGTATTTTGTATGGAACCCATACCCAGTTTGTAGCAAATTGAGACTAGAATTATTCGAAAAGTCTTTAAAAATACATACATTCAAAACATACATATGGCGACATTTCTGCAACTGACGAGGGAAAACAGTTGACACTTGACTTGACAAGATCTGCAGCAGAAAAATACGAAAAACCGTTCTCATTTGGGACCGTTCACTACCAGCAAGTTCAGCAAGTCTTGGAGAAGTCCACTTGCGCGAGCTTTCACACTTCGCTAGTCACTTGCCTAGGTAAACATGCACAAATTTTATTGCTAGTGGACACTGTGTTTCAAATATAATAGTCTCACAAGATTGATACATAAGTGTAAATTATGACACGTGCGATAACGATCAACTATTATATGACCTCGTTGGCGCAGTGGCCAAGTAGCTACTGTTAAGATTATAGGTAACAAATACTAGGTGATATTATATATTGTTCAGAGATTTATAATAGTGATTGTGTCATTCGTTACGCTAAAAATATAGTTTTTCTCTTGGATCTAAAAGTATGGTTAAATTTCAACTCGATACCTCGCGTCCCGAGATAAAGGGTCTTGACAGACGGACGGATGGACGGACGGACAGACAGGGTTCCGTTTTTTTTTCCTTTGAGGTACGGAACCCTAAAAAGAAGAAGATGATATTGTTTTCTGAGGTTTACGTGAATGTTAGACATTGAAATAAAACTACTTTTAAACAGATTCTATCGCGGTTTATTTAGGTTTTAGTTCCCGACACGAAGAAGATGACATAGATATGCCCCTTTTTTCTAAGTATGAATTAAGTTAAATTTTGGTTTCTAGTTAGGTTAGGTTTGAGTTACAGAGCTCGTTGATGACATAATTTATGTTTCAAAATACTGACCTACTTGTAATTTACTATTTTTTGGGGCTAGTGTAGTATACTCGTGTAGCTCAAGTTATTACAGAATATGAATAATTTAACCGCAAACGTAACGTTGATTCTCACAACATAATACCTCCTTCGTATAAGATATGGTAATTCTGTTGTTTTATTCAAAATAGAACTGTTAACAAATATATAGGTATTAAGATTTATTGTATTAGGTGTTCTTGCATAACAATTTAGAATAGACGACATAATTATGTAGAGTAACACGTCGCCCCATGACGTGCAACTTAACAGAAAGGAAAAGAAAACTCGGACAATGACCTCCGTAGCTTAGTTGGCAAAAGCAACTGGTGTATTGAACTAGCAGTCGCAAGTTCTAGTCGTGCCGAAGATTCAATTTTTTCTTTCAATTTTTTATTCATTTACAATTGTGTAAAGTATTTTTTTCTTCCTATGTCCACGGCCCGCTTAGTTTCATCTTATTCTTATCGTGTCGATGGCAAGTTATTTTGTTTTGAGTCAAAAATCTACTACACGACATAAATAAATTTGCTACACGACATACAAAATACAAATACTGCAGGCCTTGTAAGTAGAACAAGAAAAGAAATTCTTACAAATCCATAGAAATTTTCTTTTAAAATTTATAGTCATAACTCTACAAAGCAGATGCTGAATGCTTACGCACAGGCGTGGCTTTAATTGAGTGAAGAATAAATCGCTATAATTTTTTTATTACCGACAAGTTTTGGTTGTTACTTAATTCAGTTTCGGCCCAATTTTAGACACTAAATGCCTAGCCAACAATATGACTTTTTTTTTCAATAGAAGCATTTTTTCATAAAAGAATAACCTTAAAATGTATTATTTCAAGCACTGAGCATTCTAGTGCTTTCGTAATAAAAAATACATAGTGAAAGCAATACAGAAGTTGTAGATAGGTAATACTAAAATACTCAGAAGCTTCATCTGTAGTGTACTACATTCGTTGGCAAACTCAAGTTTCTACATCAGAGCAATTCATAAAAACTGTAAACAATATTCGCACATAAAACTTATACTATGAAGGTATGAACTGCTTCAATATAACCCTTACTAAGGGTCTCTCGATTAGAATTTTCTCACTATTTTCTCACTGCCTTTTTTAGTCGTGCGAGTTGCGGCCTAATATCAGTATTCAGCATTAATCGATAGTTTAACTGTACATAACTCTAAAATACTTTATTATGGTAAATATTCTTACTTATTGTTAAAATTGGACGTGTTTCTTCTACGAATAATGCTCATACACTGCATTTATTACAAATTGCTACACGTTAAAGTTTCGACAACGTCATTTGGTGTGTCAAAATGTTACGTCTTAATAGTACCGAAACTAAAAACTGTTTTTATGAAGGACCAAAATCATATTAACTCACTCTCATCTCAAACTTCAATCCACATGAGTTTCAATAGTACCGCTGGAACTGTTGAATGGAGTACTGACGTCACCAGCAACCATCTTGATTTATGATATTTTAAAAAGTTTTTTCTACGTCCGTGGACCGCTTCCAACGTACACGTTCACGTACACATCACGTGGGAACATCATGTCATATTACGATGACGTAGAAACGAGCAAATTTGGTATTTGGAAGGTATTCTTCTGGTATTTGTGCCGGAGTATTAGAATAGTTTCGTATGTTCGAATATTCGTGACGTCATTTGGTTACGTTTGGAATTTTTTGTTTCAAACGTCTGGAATAGAATATCTAGATTCTCAAATTCGTGGGATTTTCCAAAAGTATTTTTGGAAGTGACTTCTTAAGTGCGCAACTAACGTATTATATTTTAAAATATGTTCAATGCTTTCCTGTGTGATATAGTAATGATTTTTCCGAATGAGTTGGACGTAAAATTGCGGTATTTAAATACTTATGTAAATTACTTATGGCTATAACATAGGTTATGTTATAGCCTTATGTAATTAAAATCTACTAAAATCAAAGAAAAATGGTCGTGCTGTCTATAATAATTAGTACCTGTTATATCGAAATCGAAAAAAATATTTTTTCTAAATGTCCTACAAGCTTTTCTTCTGAAATACATATTGGTAGTTAGCTCTACAAAGCAGATGCTGAAACCATGCGCACAGGCATGGCTCCAATTGAGTTAAAAATAATCGCTATCGCTGTGGCAAACGTTCACCTCGCCAATCAATCAATTTTCAAGCAACGAGCTTTTTCTGGTATATTAATAAGATGTCAATTTACTTTAAAGAACTAGGCTCCTTATTATTATAGATGAGGGCCTTGTAATCTGACACACAAGGTTTCTCTACTAGGTTTGATTGCACGGATAGCCGAGTGGTATAGGTCACCACGCTAATTAGTACCACTGTGCGCGACGTGCTGTGGGTTCGATCCCCGCATGGGACAAGCATTTGTGTGATCTACAGATACTTGTTCCAAGTCTGGGTGTTCTTTGTGCATGTGATTTGACTGTTTGTGAAACCCCCGCGACGCAAGGATTAAATTCCTTAGTGCGGGTGTCGTTTTTAATTAAAAAGGAAAAGTATAGACTCCTGTCTTTCACAAAGGAGTACAAACATTGAACCTACCTACTGGAATTAAGAACAAAAAAACTTTTTTTTTTATACTCATTTTCAATATTTTTATCTTTTGGTATATATAACTATGTCAATCTTAAAACGTGAACAGTAAGGAAGCACTTGTCAATAGTGTCAGCCTTTTTCAATATCGAGTTTTGGCGCTATATTGGAGTGGTCACACCGATTTCTCGTTTTATAAATAACCACTCTTTAAATCTCTAGATGAATGACAAAATATAATTGACTAGCTGTCCCCTGCTAATTCTTCCGGGTATCCATAAATTCGAATTAGATTCTCAGTACACTAACAAATACATACGAGTATATCAATTGTAACCGTACCTTCCATATACTAACCTTATCATTCGATTGCAGAAGCAGTCTATATCCTTCATTTCTGAACATGTAAAAACATACATTAAGTATTTGATGATTCATACTTCTACAAAGTTGAAGAACATTGAAGCATCGCGTGTTGATCTTAGAGTTATAGCAAATTCAACCTTATCTCAAAAGCATAACGCTCATATATCTATCGATAAAAAATATAAGCGAATGCTATTGAATTAGCGCGTAATCTACAGAACTTTTGTTTTATTGCAGCATAAATATGAATATTACGTCATTGGGTTACGGATGAATTTGCTTTATCAACTTTTACATTGATCTTCGATGCGAACCCTGCTGTAGTACGAATTGATTCTAAATCTAGAATAAGTGTTGGAGATCTTTTTCGCCTTTTCTTTTGAGTTTCAATCAAAAAATGACAGGAACGAAAAGCTTTACGCAATTATTAGATAAAAAGTCTGTGTTTTGTGGGACTATGAAAGATGAGCTTTTTAATGACGTGTGGCGTTGCGGTGAGACATGACAAAGAAGACGTTATAAAAACAATAATTATACCGAGTTTACGGCTTTGATGTTTATAACTGAGTATTTTATGATTCTTCGTACTTTTGCCAAAGGGCCAGCACACCCTGAACAGCACAGCGGAGACATTTTTTAATGACACTCGAAAATAAACTTTAAAACTATTTCCATAAAGTGCATTTATGTATTCATTCTCTTATGCTTATGTGGCCTCGGGAACATTTTGTCATATTAAAATATTTATGCACATTATTCTGATGGTGTTAAAGTTTATTTTCGAGTGTCATGAAAAATCTCTCTTTTCGCTGCGCTGCTGCTGACATGAGCTGGAGCTGGAGCTAAAGTTAAAAAAGTTGTTTTTTGCTTCATTTGCCTAAAATATTTATCCAAAATATGTATGTATTGATTTCATAGAGATAATTAATCGCCATTTTATACGTAAATAAATTCATGTTATTAATTTATCATAAGCAAAAATATAATTCTATGGACGAAAATCATATTTTCTTCGGACCATTTTCTGATTGTAAACTCGTGATTTTTACATTAATTAAAATATATTATGATAACATATATCAATAAAAAACAGTGTTGGCACTCAATTGTTTTGAGTTTAGTACAATATTATTTAACACTAAAGTTTGGCAAGTAAACATACTTCCCGTATCGATCGAACACAATGGCCGTGTACTATATACAATGTCATTTAATAATATGTCTGTCTATAGTTCTATCCTTTTAAACCCCATTGTACACTAGCTAAAACAATTCTAAAAGACAGGCAGCTAATGAAAATCTTTTGACAATTAGTTGACATAACACGCAATGGTTGTTAATCATACAGCCAGCTGTCAAAACAGCCATTTTAGCTGTCAAAATATTTTCTTAAGCAGCCATTGTATAGCAAACATTGTCAATGTCAAAATAGACTTTGATTATGAAATTGCTTTTGACGATTTTTAAATGATATTTTCAAATAAAATATGAACTTTATTGATCGTCTTGTTGTATTAAGGTTGGTATTTAAATCTGTGATTAGCGATAAGTGAACAGAAAAAAAATTGGACCCTTTTTGAACAGATTAACGTAGGTATAACCAAATCATATAGGTTCTTAAAAACTCATTTTTTGAATTAGGCTATAAAATAGCACTTCTTAAACATCAAAATACATTGGACAAAACCCTGATTTACCCACCCCTTACCGCTTCGTAAATGTTCTGGCTTTGAAGAAGAATCCATAATATAATATAAGTAATATTATACTTTTATATAATCTTTTCTTTATTTTCTACCTGTAAACCACACGAACCTAAAAAATCAATCAGAAATATCAATTGAAAAAAAATAAAGATTAAAAAGGAACTGACACCTGTTCTCTGGCCTATAAACCTTTTTTCATCTAACACCGAAACATTTGCAATTGTTTTACGAGCGAACAAACAAACAAAAATCGGATTTATGAGTTAGACGTGTGTTAAACATACATACAATGATTTATGAAGCAAGCTTATTCTGAAGGACATACATACCGGTATCTTTATGTCTTAAAACTTTACAGTTCTTTAGAAAAGGTACTATGTTTAATATTATAAAGCTGAAGAGTTTGTATGTTTGGTTAAACGCAGTAATCTCAGGACCTACTGGGCCGATTTGAAAAATTATTTTAGTGTTATATGACCTATTTATTTAGGAACACTATAGACAACTTTTTGTTGCAATGAACGAACGACGCATACGTAGGCGGAGTCGAGAGCAAAAGCTATATTAATAGTCTTGTATTATTAAAGTTTATAAACATTAATCAATAAATGTAAAGTATTGGACTTAAAAAATATTATATAAAAAAAATTTAACGTATGTTTTTTTACTATTATTACTTACCTAATAACAATAGTAAAACATTATTTTAATTTCGTAAACGAAATTCATTTAAAAAAAGATATTGCAGTATTGTTGATTAAAATTGTAATTATTGTTTTTTTTAAGGAAACGAAATATGTGTGTGACATTTATCGAAACTATGCATAAAAAATTAGTATCAGAACAAAAAGCTAACTGCTGAGCATAAAATGGAAAATATAATTTCGTTTTCGAAACAATAGACTGAACACCATAAAAACGTGCATCTACGTTGTAAATCGTCCTTATTACCATAACTCCATTTTGTGTAATAAAATCCATGGCGTTTTCCGTCCCTTTCTTACTCGTTATTTTGTGTATTTCCGTCTCTTTCGAGAGTGTTATGTTTATGATCCTGATAACGATTACGATCCAGCGTATATTCCAATGATTATGTTGTTTTGTGAATGATGTTATGAATTGTTTTCATGGTTCCTTATTGTTTTGATAAGGGTTATCGTTTTAGTGTCTCGTTGCACTATTTTGAAAGGTCGTTGCTATTTGGAGTTGGTTCGTTGGCATTTGTGATGTTACTTACCTGTTTATTAATCTAAAAAATAAATAGAAAATAAAATATTTGCATTATGATGCTTACGGGATATTGTTAATTAAATCAATTCTATACCTAATAATAAAAAAAAATATGTGTGTGTACCAGAGTACACAGGTAAGAAGTGAAACTTCTTTATTTTCTAATCGTTTTTTGTTTTATTTTTAAATTATTATTTAATTTATATTTTTTATTGTTTTTAGAATTAAAAATGTTCACTAGATTTACAGTCATATTTATTAATACTTGCTAATTTTAACAGATTTATATACATTCACTGATACTTACAATCAAAAAGTGAGGTTAACCTCAAATAAATATTAAAATCATGCTCATACGTGTTGAATTTATAAAACGAAATATATAATCACTCTCACTTTTCTTGTTAATTCACTTAAATTTGAACAAGTCTTTTTATTTTATCACTTTCAAATTAATATATTGTTATTCTTTTTTCAAACCAAACTTCAAAACTAATATATTGTTGTTATTATTATCATATATTACATTATATTCTTTACGTCACTATACTAAACTTCGATAAAAAAAGCAACATGGCGCGTAACCGAAAAACGTGACGATTTTCATCACGTGACTTTCTCCCATACGTCGATAAAGAAGTTTCACTTCAAAAAATATGACATTTGTAACATTGGTATTTGACCGTCAAATTAACGTACTCCGATGATATTATATTTCTAGATAATACAAACAAAACAGTAATTATAATGTAATGTAATACATACACGAGTTTGCTATGAAAACATATTCTCATTTTAGAATATCATACATTTTATTTTTAATTACCGGTAAAGTGATATTAAATGTTTCAAACTGGCTTTTCAACACTCTGTAGATATTATAATGTTAGGTAAAATTTAATATGAAAAGTTGATCATTTTCGAAACACGCCCTTTGTACTTCGCTTTCATAATACGTCACGTTGGAACTCATTATTCATGACGTCACGCGCTGAGTGCTGATGTCACTACGTCATGTTACAGATTTTGTCGTCAATATCGAGATTTTGTGAGTATCAGAATATTAACAATAATATGTTGAATTATGTTATTTTTTCTCTTTGTGTAGTTATGTCGTGTTTATGTTTGAAAATGTTAATTTATTGGTATGGGGAACATAGTGACAGCAATATATTTTACTCACACATAATTCGTAAAAAAAGTGTTAAGTCGATGATAGAAAGTAAAAAAATGTATTATTAAGAAAAAAAAAACAAAAACCTTAATTTATAAAATGTTTGGTTAAGTACATATGCGACACAACTGTGCGAAACGGTGAACATTATTATCGCGGAAAACTTGGGTTCGGATATAAAAAAATAAATAAAATAGTTTGACGGGCCTGTTGGTCTAGTGGTTAGTGACCCTCACTGCTAAGCCGAGGTCGTGGGTTCGATTCCCACCCAGGACAAATCTTTGTGTGATGAGCACGATCATTTGTTCTGTGTCTGGGTGTTATTTATCTATAATATATAGGTATGTATTTAGAAATTTATAAGTATGTTTATCAGTTGTCTGGTTACCAAAGTACAGGCTCTGCCTAGTTTGGGATCAGATGACCGTGTGTGAGATTGTCCCAAGATATTTATTTATTATTTATTTTATAGTTTAATTCAGAAACATGCACAACTTTTACAGATAATCTTACATAAGGACCTCCTTTTAAGTAAAATCAATACCTAAGTATAATATGGATCAAATTAGTTCTACGCCAGAGAAGCTTGGCTCAATTAATCTGCTGTCTATGTATTAATTAGTTTTATTGTCCTATAAACTTCTAATATCAAGCAGTACTTAAACATAACAACTCAATGAATTATTTAGAACATTTTGTAATTAAAATTTTCAAACATTTGTGTTAATTTTCCAGTTGACTTGAGGACTCAGTCATTTACCTTGAAGAGTAGGTACTTAATGTGGCGAATATTCGTCATATCCCCCACAGAACTAGGCGATCATAACCAAAGGTAAATCCTATAAAAAGTACAAAAACCTCGTCAGTGGATGAGGCTAAACTTTTAATTGAAGATAGCTACCGCTCACGTCTGCACGAAGTTCTTTAATAATTACCGTCTGGTCTAACCGCGATTTAAGTGCTAGAAGACTGCGATTTAAACCCTTATTGACGATCAGGTGACGTATTATTTTATCAAAATTAAAAACGATAACACGCTCGATAAAGTGCTTCCATGTTGGTAACAAAAAACATTCAAACATTCTGTGATGTTGTTTTGTTAAGATACCATATTTTCATATGATAATTACTAAATTATATCTACATAATATTTAATTATAAATTTCTAAAATTAATCTCACGTTTCATACATTCCCAACTGTGAAGTTCTCAAATATAAAATCACTTAGGTAGATACATTTTCAAACAAAGAAACTTAAATAAGTAAAAACATAAATCTTAACAATTCGCAATATAAAACAATGAAGATTGGTATAAAAACTCTTTAGGCTAAGATTACAAGTTACTAGAACTTAATGAAAATTGGGATTTCATCAATTCGTAGTAAAATGAGGCAGGTATTAGAGAAAGCTGATACAAACGATAATTGTGTTACAAATTGAAGGAGAGAATTTAATGGAAAATCCGATGAAAATAATAAAATTAAACCAGGATAAGTACCCACTCTACACTTACCTAGTGAAATAAGTTATCGTTCTCATACAAAAAAACGGATTCTATCGCAGTTTATTTTGATTTTAGTTCCCGACGTTTCAACACCTTTTCGTGGTCACGGGTCACGTTGGCACCTGCAAAGACTGAGTCTGCCCGTGACCACGCATCGGAATCTAAAATCAAAATAAGCCGCGTTAAATTAGCAATGTGTTTCGCACATTACTAGTATTCTTGTTAACCTCTAATGAACCCGACCACATGATCGCAAATCCGATGCCCCAACCATTAGGCTATCGCCGCTTCCAATAAAAAATAGTTTTATTTCAATGTCTAGCATTCGCGGAATCCTCAGAAAACCATACTTGCTATTTTTGCCTATAATTTTGGTTGGTTTGAGTACTATTGAACACAGAACCCAAAATTGTTACAACGATTCTTCAGACTTGATCAATTTATAGACTAGGGACAGACGTTTGCAGCAGCCATCTTAAATTTGCAATGTTTATAGTAACATTCATTAGCTTCTGAGTGCTTTTGACTAGTTTAATACTAATATTTGTATTCACGTTCCGTATTTAGATCATTTGCATCATCGTTTTATGATTTATGTAAACATTGAAACCGATTTCGGTCTGGCATTCATTTGGTTCTAACATTTCGGTGTATATTTGAAAGATAAGTCTATAATATCTAGTGAGTACATCCATTTTAACGAAGCTCAAAGGATTTAAGAGGTTTGGTGTTTTAAGCAGTATCTGTATATTTATAGGGTGACTGGTTCTGCCCCAGTAGTCAAGTGTCATTTCTACAAGAGTTAACGATGACAGAAATCGCTTAGATGAGATTAAATGTATGGGGTATGGGTATGACATTTTGTTTGGATAAGTCACGTGACTTAGACTTGTCACTTCCGTACATTTCAGCGTCAACGCTTAAAGAAATATCTTTTGGCTAAAGTGACAAGTAACATTCAAACTCTATCGTACCTATATGAATACTATTTGCATAAAAGTAATATGTGGTAATGGTTTTTCCAAAAATCTGGACTTAATTATTTCTTCTTCAAAGTATTTTCTTTTCTATTCTGTTAGAACTTTGATTCCCGCTTCCGTCTTTGATTCACACCGAGTCTCATTGGCTTAGGTAAGGTGATATCCCTTGGGAGCAGCAATTAAATTCCCTACCTATCAATGTACAGGGAATCTGCCGATATTCATTGTAACTTGATTATATTGATTTCTACTTTTTTTGTCTTCGGATCTTCGCGGCTGAAGGCCGGTCGTGCGAAATGATTTTTAATACTTTCAAGAATGAATTTCAACAAGTCTGGATTCAGGTTTTGATTCCTAGCAGATTAAGATTTGAACTATAAGCATTAATCTTTTCTTCATAAGATCGCTTCGCCCATTCGCACATTCGGTAATATCCGCAGCTTACTAGATTACTTAATTTTTAGGGATAAAAGTGGCCTAAAATCAAAATTTTATCAAATTTGTTACCTACAGTCGTTTGAGCGTGAAGAGGTAAGAAACATAGACACTCACAAAATTTCGCCTGTGTATTAATAATGTGATATTTGATATGATGCTAGGGTGTTTTAAAACCGCCGTATAAGTCCAGAAACTTTGAAAAATACCACTATGCTGATTCGGTATTTTCAGGAGTTAAATTAGTTCTTCGATACAAATTCAAATTTTATTAGATGTCCTGACCTAAATTCCAATAACCTGGGAGAAACACTAATTAATTTCTTTCAGAAATAACACTAGTATTTTATTAACAATTATCTATAACTAGCTGACCTGACAGACGTTGTCATGTCAAATAACTAACAGATATGTCAAAGGCTATATAAAGGTTAAATTAGAAAAGTTAATATGGTCATTAACTTTTCTTTAACTTTTTAATTTTTTCGCGCAACTTTTTTATTTTTTTTTTCTCCATAAGAACCTTCTCCTGATAATAAACAACACGACAAAAAAAGAATGAACGAAATTGGTCCAGCCGTTCACGCGTGATGCCATGACAACGGAAAACGGGTTTCATTTTTATATATATAGAAGATTACGGCTGTAGCAGCTCCATATATTTTGTATTAATTTCTTGAAATTAATAAATATATGTACATATTTGATTTCTAAAATACACTGATAAGCTTTATAAGATAAAATATATTAAACCTTATTTGCATCTAATTTTGCTTGCATATTTGAATGCTGCGGGATGTGTACACCAGGATCAAATTACACGGTGCTTAATTAATAGTAATCTAGTGATGAGAGTAGCTAGAAGACATTAGAAATTTACAGTTGAGAAGTCTTTTTACTAAGTTATTCTTACTAATGAGAGTGAAGGATAATGCTAAAGCTAAGCAAATAAATAAGAAAATAATGAAATTCTGTCTTCAAGTGACAAAGATATCGGCGAACATAAATAAATCAATGAATATAAAATACATACAGTAGAACACAGAACGTGAGGGGCGGCTCGTGGCTAAGTGTAAGCCGTATGGTTAGACCGATAATAAAGGCCACGCTCGCCGCGGTTGGTCCGTGGATAGGTGACCATTTGTAAACATATCGAGACCCGACTGTCATACAGTGATCTTTGATAGTCGTTAAGTCATTACAATTCTGACAACCAGTCTTACAGATAGGCAGTTGCAAAATTCGTTCTGGAGATTATTATTTACCTTAAAACGCAAAAAAATATCACTTTTGTAGAATGAAAATGCAGGCAATACAGACAATACCGGCTTATGGACGTTATGTAAGACACAATATTATTCAGCTCTTCTTAATCAAAATGTCCATAACTATCATTAATTTTTTCGTGAGTTATGGCTATCATCATAAAAGTTTTATGATCTGACTCTCCTTAATACAAGATCCAAATTGTTGCATACATCAATTTTAACACTTAAATAAAACGTAATAAATTATAATATGATTTGATTGTGTTACTTAAGTATAACAACTATTCTTCAAATAGATTTCATTACTTTATTGTTTATTTTTAAGAACCCGTAATAAATAATAACAGTTCAACAAGATTATTCGCAGTATAGTGTGATTCAAACTTAATGTCTACTGTGAAGTGCATTACACACTGCGCAATTAATACCATGCCTCGCACTTACCTCAGTTCACAGCCGCCAATAAGTTTGTACCATATTAAACCGACAACCAATCTTACTATGGGATACTGTGTTTCCCAGTAAAACGCCTTGTGGAGGTCAGATAGGCCGCTCTATTTAAGATACAGTATTCAGCTAAATCCGGTGAGACTGGAATCTTACCTGAACATTGCTTAGAAGGCTAAACATAAGCAGATGCCCAGTACTAGAAAATAATATAACATTTTAAAATATGTATTTAATATTTCGTTTTTTATTGTTTCAGGTGAGAAAACATTTTATTAAGAGGAGACTTCCCAGTGTCAACGACAAGGTATTTACTATATTTAAATTTTCTATGGCATTTCGTTTTTCGCAGAAAAGATGGAACATATTTTTAGTATCTTTCAGTTGTAAATAGACCATCTAATAAGTGTTTTAACTACAAATTACAGTGGCTTGCAAAAGAAAAGACACACATCGGTTCCAAGTTTAGTATATTATTATAATTTCATTGCATTAATTTACACGTTTACTCTATAATTTATACTATAATTTACGTGTATACGTGAAGCATTTGCAACGCCAGATCCAACAACAAATTTCAATTATTTAATATGCATATAATAAAAAAACTAGTCAATAGAACGATTAAAAAAAAAACCTGTGCAAATTTTGTTTTATGATTTAATCATTTTAAAAATAACAACATTTTTGTCTCTTTTAAAATTTTACAAAACGCAGTATGGTAAGACATAATTAAGTCATTAACGTAGGTACTTCATTTATATTTTATCATACAATTTTAAGCATCATTTCCTTTGGAAGCTAAAACGTCAATGATGACACGTATTCACGGTCATACAAAATTCTACGTTTTTTAAATTATACGACGTGTACAGCTGAATACACTATACTCATCATATTTTATGTTTATTTAAAATATAAAAAAAGTATCTTTGACGTTTTATGAGCTAAAGAAATGGGTTAGTACGGTGTACTGGCAGTGTGCCACTAAGTTTGCACTTGTTTGTATTTTGTTTAATGTATTGTACATTTTGAGCTATTATTTGATTGTAAGGAAGATACATTACTGTCATATTTTGTTTTCTATCTTGGTGATATAAAGAGATAATCTGTATGCACTTTTAACTGCAAAATTTTACGGAATAATTCGTATAGTAATGCAAAAGAAATACAGTAGGTTTTTATTTTGTAAAATAGCGAAATGTTATTATTATCTTTATCAAAGATAATATTAATCTATATATCGATGCCTTAGTTCACAATTGCACTAACTACGAAATTTACATTTTTGAGGAGAGAGCTTTAAAGTTTTTTTAAGTTTAGACGAGAACAGTAGAAAATCCAAGTGAAATAACAAAACAATATGCATCTATTCACAAGACTAGTCCTTTTACTCCATCATATCTCAATATTGTAATATTAGTTTAAACGTTACCTTTTCAAAATGACCAAATAAACATAAAACCCCCATTTAATACATTTGTGCACTAAGATTGACATTAAGTGAAAAACTCAAAAATATTTAACAGTTTTACCAGGCTGGTTCAAGGTCCAAGAAGAAGGATAATGATAGTTATAGATATTGCATTAAATAGATAAATCAATAAACCACTGATCCATATTCATAATATTTATTTTTATTATAAAACACAAAGTATGAGCAGATATTGCAAATGTATATAATACGTTTGTGTTTTGAAATTCCCTGCAGTTGAGAAACTTAAAATCAGTTAAAGTATATCTTGATTGGTTTTACAAAAATAAAGACCATTAGTACAATACCACATTCATGGAACATTAAACGAACTCATTTATTACAACTGTGACCCACGTTTTTGGTAGAAAGAGACGGAATAACGGTATTTCGATGCGCGGAAACGAAAGAGCATGAAATTTAGTGCATTTGGCATTAAAAAAGTAAAAATTTAAAATTTTGTAGTTAGTGCAATTGTGAACTAAGGCATCGATATATAAAAATGAAACCCGTTTTCCGTTGTCACGACATAGCATGAAAACGGCTTGACCGATTTGGCTGATTTTGATCTTGAAATGTTTGAGGAAGTCCAGAGAAGGTTTAAAAGGTGTAAAACATAAATAATAAGTAAAAAAAAAAACTGTTCCTAAATTCGGGAATTACCTTAATTAATTTACTTTTGACAGAACGAAGTCTGTCCGGGCAGCTAGTATATTATATATATTATATATTAATATTATCTTTGATATTGTTAATTTAAAAGTGAGACAAAGTTTTTAAACCTGAAGATATAACGTGGAGACGCTATAAAATCGTATAAAACGGTTCACCCAGTCGACAGTTCTAAGGTAACAAACATAAAAAAAAATACAGTCGAATTGAGAATCTTTTCCTTTTTTTGAAGACGATAAAAAATTGATACCTACTGTGCTCATACATTAATACATTATTAAAATTAAACTTTACTATGGGCACCCGATACTCGATAGTTCTTCATTCTAAGAGCACAGGGGTAGGTATGTCTATAGGATTCATTTTATTGGTCTGCAGTATACACAGCATTTATAAGAAGTAGGTAGATATGACAAGTCTGACTCATCGTACAAATGATACGCATATAAAATTCGCGCGTGTCCAACTGACATTAGACTGTAATGATCACGCAGCCAGTTTTCCTATTAGTTTAAAGTCTGCCACTGAACGGTTTAGTTCTCAAGAATCGTGAAACTTAACAATATAGGGCAAAACTTCATCGCTACGTATAGTGTAGAAAAATATGCGGAAGTTAAGCTGTTTATGTGATGTAAGACCAAAGAGCTGTATGATGTCGAATAATCGATAAAAAAGTCGTATTCAAAATTTTGCAAAAATAATTTAAAATTAAATATGTTTTTAAACGACTTCTTAAACTGGAGGTTCTGTATGTATTTTTTTATTTTGCGATATTTCCGTCATTTGAAAAATGTCTTCGTCTTCGATATACCTCGGCAATAGTTACCTAAATATAAATTTCTTCAAAATCGATTCAGTGCTTTGGTTTTTAAAACAACCTATAAAAAATTACCAAGAATGTCTGAACGTCATTAAATTCTTTGTATTGTCGTGCAATTTTTTTCATTATATAATATATTTATATGTATATATTTTTTTGTTTTAAGTCTGCCTATCGCATTTGAATTTTGTTTCTATTTATTAATGTATTATAAAATTTACAGCAAACTTCTGTTTCAAATTACTTGGTGAAGGCAAATTTGACTTTTTGTTTCTCTAACATAATATTAAGGTTTATAATTTAAATGATACTAGAGCAGTTTTATCATTAAAAAGTATTTAAAACTTACTGAGACTTGCTCAATGTTTGTGCTCCGCACTGTATTCGTAATAATAAGTTTAACTAAATGACAGTTGTGAGATGCTCAGTCCATTTAACATGCACGAATCATTTATCTTAATTAAAAAGCAACTGAGACGTGTCCAAAACTAGAAATGTTTTGACAAAACCCTTAACTTACGTAATTAACTTCGACAGAAACTTATCTAATGACATAAAACATTGCAAATTAAACTTTATCGTGTTGAAAATAGAGTGCATAAAACAAATTTTATAGGGTATTGGAAATGAATTTGGGAGTGAGATAATTTTAGGTATAGCTTAAGGGTATTGTTATGTGTACCTAATGTTCTGCGTAATAATTTTCAAACGAAATATACTTTTGCCCGCGGCGTCTCTCGTGTCAAAAGTTTTGTGATGGGATTAAGAGTATTGTTTATATTATCATGGGGTGTCTAACTCCTTTGTGTTATATCTCATTTAAATTCAATCAGCTGTCAGCAAAATATAGCAATATACAATAAAATATTCACGGACTTATTATGTTTGACCTACAAAAGGTATATTATTAAACGCTATCACCTTCCTATCGCATAAAAGGTATCACCCTTTATGTTGTACCATACTTTCAGTTTAACTAAAGGGATATTAAATATTTAAATTAGAATATAATTGAAATATAAAATAACCTATTAGGTAATTATATTTTCGAGCCGTTTGGGGTTGAAACTCTCGGGACATGGGGACCATGTGCATGGACTCTCTTTAAGGAACTTGCCAAACGTTTGGTCGACTCCACACGTGACCAGAGGGCTGGCATTTTTTTGGCACAAAGAATTAGCATTGCCATTCAACGTGGCAATGCTGCCAGCCTTCTGGGCACGTTTCCCGACATTGGTAACGATGATGATGAATTTTTTGATGCTTGTTAATAAGTTTTCTATTTTTTATTTAGCTTTATTTATTATAGGTAGTTTAGTATAGTTTAATATTTATATTATAAGGTTTTAGTTTAGTATAGTTTTATTTTTAAAACTAAGGGATAAGGTAAAGAACGCACTAATTAGAGAGATTTAAATTAGGTAATAATAACTAAGATGTACGAGATACAATCTGTAGTACTCTAATAGTTTCGAATTCACAGTTCGTCGTGCTATACCGACGTGTTTCAATCTCTTGATATAAGGCCCCGGTTAGGTCCAAAACCAGTCCAACCCTGGAACGAAAAATAGAGATATTTTCTAATCCGTGAGTCGGACACATGTTTCTGTTTCTTTAGTAAAGACGTTTACTTTTTTAATTAAAGGTAATATAGACGTCAAAAACATCAATGACCGAAATCCTTAAAATATTCCCTAAAATTATTTTTACTGATAATATTAAATCCCTTTGATATAAAAGATTTACGGTACATTATATTTTTGCATCGTTATCAGTTTTATAACTGTCGTAAATGATTAAACATATAGTTTATTTGATGATTGTGAACCTTGCTTTGAAGTGTCCAGTGATGCCGATATTTTTTGATAAAACGGCACATTTTTATGTCTTGTTTAACGCGAAGGAGTTTATTATTTGCGTTGTAATTTTTATTGAACTAGGTAGGTATTTGAAGAGAATTATAGGTTAAGTAAATATAAGGTCGTGTCGTGGGGTTTCAGTTCTCTCTTCCCGTGATTGTCGTAAGAGTCGACTAAAGGTCATAGCACACTTAAACGACTCTGCTCCAACACCGCTCCCACCCAACACCGCCCTAAACTAAGACGGCTGCTCTTAGTCCACGCGGCGACAGCTAGCAGACGGCCAGCTATCCACCCGCCGACCGCTCTCGCTTTTCGCGATAGACATAGTTCGCGATCGGTTTCCATTAAAGCAACTCGGCGCGGCGACTGCTAGCCGTGAGCCCGCGGACACCGCACCGACCGCTCATCTACAACGTGCGGCCAGCGAGGCGTCAACTACCGAGCAGTCTGACGGCGGTAAGCTCGCAGACAGCTAACTGTCTGCTAAATTATGATGCTAATGTAAAATATATCTAAAGAGCAATATTTAAAGCCCATATTTAAATTATATTCTTTTTGCCGGGTGGGAGCAGAGTCGTGTAAGTGGGCTATGACCTTAAGGGACATGGAAACAAGGAGAATGGGCAGCAGTGTTCTCCTAAAAATTGAAAATAGACTGCAGTCACACACCTTAATGATGGTGCACCACAACACACAGCCCCCAAATTGAGGACCGGGTGTTGGGGTACCACATGGGAGAGGCCTAGGTCCAGCGGACTTGGTAACGTGCTCGCGGATTTGAATGCCACCTTCACTCTACCGGCGTGAACCTACTCGTTATACAAGCAATTTAGCTTAGCACGAAGGGTGAACAAGAATATTAGTAATCTGCTACCCACATTGCTAATTGCTAGTAACTTTATTTTTATATTGTTTTTCAAAATGGTAAAATTACTTAGTATATTCATTACAGATGGAAAATAATGATGACGAAATCAAAACAGAGCGCACTGCTCTTATATTTCGGAGTTCTACAAACCAGCATTAAACAAATCTTATTATTTACAACAAATTAATTAAATCTTCACGATGACCTAACAGGTTAGATCATCATGTTAATAAGTACATAAAAAGGTGATTACATCATGAAATCATTTACATTCAATGTACTTACGGCACGATTCACTTAAGAAGTTAAGACTTGGTGCAATGCACTGAGTAATAACCTTATTGATATAAGACCATAATAAAACCTAGAAAACTCTAACATGGTAGCTAAATAATTAATGCCATTGCTTATACAGTTATGGAACCTTCAGTATTGTATGAAGTGTATTAGGTAAATAACAATAAATTCCAGTTCATTACATGGGACTGTTGAATATATTAAACTCTGTAGACAAAATAGTTCCCACTCCACTCAGGGCTGTTTTTTTGAGGAATTATTTTGCAATTCTGACAGATGTTTTCATATTAAAAGTGTCAAACGTCTGTTGTATTCCTCGATTAAAAGTAATCTAGCGACTGCCCTTAGATTAATAAAATATTTTTTTGTCTACAAGCTAGTTTTTGCCAACATTTTAGTCAAATAATTTTACATATGAGACAATGTCGGTCCCCCTGTCTGTAGGCTTATTTTTTGTTGGATTTGAATACAGTTTTCAGTAATATGTATATAGAGTGATTTAAGAGAAAGGTTTTTATGTATAATACGCCGAAGCCAGGGCGGCTCCACTACTAATATAATATTTTATAATATCAACTTAAACTTAGTATCTTGTTGTGCCAGTTTAGTTTGAGTTAAGATAATTAACTTTGAAATACAACTCTGTGCTTATAAAGAGAAAAAAAAAAAAAACTCTGTGCTACAATTGTGCATATTAATAACGCATATTATTATACAAACTCGATCATTATGCATCTCATTGTTTTCTGAGGTTTACGCAAATGTTAGACATTGAAATAAAACTACTTTCAAGCGGAATCTATCGCTGTTTATTTGTTATTTCATTTATCAGTAGACACAAAAATACAAATCTTTCTTCTTTATAATATTAGTTTAGATTTCGAAACAATCTATCAATATATTTAATGATATTAATATAACTATATACACACTGATTATAATAAAAATAAAACTATACTAAACCAATTTATCTGTTAATAGTCGACTGTACCTACTTTTTTCACATAGTCTACCTATAATGACATAATATCTATCAACAAATTTTCATTTGATTTGATTAAATAAGATCAATCATGATGTTTTCTTTCACCGTTATACAGCGTGTTAACTAAACCTTGTCCTAATCAATTAGCTTTGTCCTTTTAAACTAATTGTAAATCATCCCGAAGGTCAGAACAATAATATCAGGCCGTTTTCCTGCAATTATAAAACCTTTAACACCGTCCTTGCTTTGTTATTTGCTGAGATTTGTATCACCTCGATAAAAACATAATTTGCAAAGGAAACAATTAAATTTTGCTTTTTATACAGATCTTACTTTTAGATTCATAATGTGCAACGGTGATTACTTTTTTGATTGACTGTTTGGGATTGTAGTCAACTCTTCTGCCGAGCCTTTTCCCAAGCTAGGTTAAAGTCTGCTCCCATTTTTACTGGATTGTGCTGAATACCATGTTTTACAGTTAGCGACTGCCTCTCTGACCTGCACACAAATTTTACTGGGTAACAAGAAGTAACTATGCCATAGTATCACTGGTTGTCCAAATTGTAATAATTTAACGACAGCCAAGGATGTATCGCAATATGCTAGTTGACAATGGGTAGTAACTTTCATTCGCTGAATAGGTTTTTTCCTAAATTAAATAAATAATAAACAAGCATTAATATTTCACTGCAAGCACGTTTATTGTTTAAAAAAAATACAACGCATGTTTTTAATTAGGTACATATATTACAGATATATATTTGTAGTTATGTAATACATAGATATCTACCGTACCTATAATATAGCGTTGTTGTTTACCATTTATAATTATTTATATAGCATATCTAATTACTACTTTTGTTCTTACTACAATTAATTGTATAATGTTATTATACATTTCAGCACCTTGATGTACGAAAAGCTGAATCAAAACATATTCGTGACCTAAAGTAATTTTTTTTTATAATATATAATTCACTCCACCCTTAATAAGTCGCTGAAATGTTTGATCCACTCAAAAATATAATAAAAATGGCGTCTATCATATCATTCACTACGCACGCTACGCAAAAAGCGGAACCGTTTTTATAATAATGATACGCCGGTCGGTATTTTTAGGGTTCCACACAAACACATACAAACAATTTTTACATTGCATCGAATATACACCACAAATCCAAAAACAAATAGGTACTGCTTACAGAACAATCAACAATAAATTCACGCTAAACTACTTCATTGCTACTTCAATTCTCAACCGTGCATTATTATTATTATAGTATTTAAATTTCAAAAAATGAAGTAAAAATAAATAGTACAAAAAAATCCGAGTGCTCTTGGTCTATTGGTGGCCTTATCTCAGAATTTTTTGGTAGACAATTGATATTTTCAGAGTGTATTTATGTTGTCGTAACAATAAGAAACGGTATAAAAAAAAATTGTGTTATTATCCTCGTTACAAATAAAAGAGATTTCTTCAGTACTTTTTGCTTGTTTTAGCAAAATAATTAGTATTAACTCTTGTACGAGCTAGGCTAAGTGTCAGCTGGTTTGTTCAAGGTGCAACAGTACTTGCCGCGGTTGGTCAGTAGATTGATGACCATTTGTAAACATACCGAGAACCCTGCTTGTCTAAGAAAGCACGTTACGCTATTAGTCCCGATTGTAATACTGTTATTACTGTGATACTGCATTACCCAGTACAAATGAGTTCTGGTGGTTATATAATCAGTCGCATAATGTAAAGTACGGTATTAAGATGAGTCTTTTAAGCATGAAAACCAATCCAAACACAGCTTGGGAAAAGGCCAGGCAGAAGAATACTCGATACGATTGTAAGGAACCCTTCGCGTTCGAGCCCGACTCCCTTAGCCATTTTTTACCATTTCTACGCCACGGTGCGGACCTGTCACGGTGGATCAAATTAACATAGTAAAAACATTATACGTGACACATTTTTACTTTCGTTGAGTGATGTTAGTTTGCTAAAACGAATATAGGTCGAGATTTTATGGTAATCAAAAATTATGTTTTTTGAAGTGGTTGGTGGTAGTGCAGTTTGTTATATTAAGAATAGAATAGAATAATGATCGTTCGTCATTTATTCAGCGATAAGGGCCGACTACATGGTACGTGCATAAAGATATGATTTCGGACAATTTCTGTTTGGTAAAACTAAATTCGATTGTTTCATTATTTAGCATTTAACTTCCTATGTACACACCGCAAAGTTTTGAAGCGCGGTAGCCTAAAGGCTAGCGCATTGGACTTGTGATCATGTGGTCGCGGGTTTGAATCTGCACTACGGACGTGTACCCACTCGTCACACATGCATTTAGCTTACCACGAGGGGTTAACAAGAATATTAGTAATGTACGACCAACATCGCTAGTAAGCTTTTTAAAAGCAAAATAAAATGAAATAGATAATTATGTTGGGGATATTTATAGTTTTAATAAGGTTTGCAATAAAGAATAAAGGATAAAGAATAAAGAATTTCCTTTGATCTCATTGTTGTATGTTACCGTTGAAGTATGCTCTCAGTCGATGTGTACACACATAGCTTTACATACTGACTGTATGACGTCTTATCTCCAATATCTTTAAACAATTATCTTCAGGATTAAAGTTCTGTACAGACGTTTATTTTATTACCGCCGGATCATTTATTATCGGTTTAACGGATATGTGTGTATCGCTACTAAGGAAACGTATGGATTAGTGATTAATGTTGAATATTAATGAATAATGTTGTTTTGTTATTTTTAATATACTTAACTTATCTGGAAATTAAGTGGGGATTTCTTTTGGTATGTATTTCGTTCGCAAATGTGGAGCGAATAAAGCGGTGGTAGCCTAATGGCTAGGGTATCAGAATTAAGACTTGCGATCACGTGGTCACGGGTTCGAATCCCACCGATTGCACTACCGACGTGAACCCACTCGTAACACAAGCATTCAGCTTTCCACGACGGTTATATATGTGTATATTATTATGTACCTAATGCTTAAATTATATAATTCTAAGTTTTACTCAAGTTTAAGTTTACATATTTTAAATTAATAATTGCATTTAACTAGAATGTTATTAATTAACCTTTATAGAAGGTTAATTGATGTTTGATGTCAGACGCAAGTCTACAAGGCAATCTTAGCACTTTGAATTTAAATCATAATTAATTTATATTAAATTGTAATACAGTGTTAATGTTTTTATAACTGCATTGTTAAGAGATTTTAACACATTGCAACTGGAGGCAGTAAATATTTTCGGAATTATTGAAACAAAATATTTTAAAACTTTACTTGTAATGTTTTACTATGGATTGACATCATGACATTGCTACCTAAAGGAGTAGCATTAACGGTTATCATCTTCTTGCCCTTATCCTATTCATATGGGGTCGTTGCAATGCGTATTTTTCTTCCATTCCTCTCCATTACTCGTCATCGCGGCATCCACTCCTTTCTTTCTCATATCATCTTTCACATAATCCTTCCATCTCTTTTTTCGGTTTCCCTCTGTTTATATACCCATCCACAGTCATAGTGTAGGATGCGGGGCGTGCTATCAAGAGCTCGGTTAAGATTCAAACTCGGCAAACAAACAAATGTTATTCTGGAGGGATTCCCAATTGAACTGATTGATCTGAAGGGTTTAAATGAGTCAAAAAGCTAAGGACGGTGTTTTGAGGGTTGGAGTGGCCTATGTGTGTCCAACCTCGGATTTAAGAGTCATCCAGCTACGTATGTAATAGTCTAGCTGACTTTAATTTCTTGAATACACGTAACTGACGGTACAATTATCTATTGCGTTATTATCGCGGCTAAAAGCAGCCTATAGCTT
The DNA here is from genome assembly GCA_950381575.1 of Plusia festucae. Taxonomy (NCBI): domain Eukaryota; kingdom Metazoa; phylum Arthropoda; class Insecta; order Lepidoptera; family Noctuidae; genus Plusia; species Plusia festucae. Next base: position 13,683,396 of record OX494434.1, read on the forward strand.
TCATAGATAAATAGGCTTTCTAAAACTGAAAGATTCTTTAAAATTGGACCTTTAGTTCTTAATACTAGCGCGTTCAAACAAGCAAGCAAAAAAACTCTTCAGATTTTTAATATTGGTACAGAGATTTGGTCATAAATCGTAGATGGTTTACAGTTTAACAGTTTTATCTTAACGATGAACTTAATCATGTAGTTTTTTTGCGTGTGCAACGGAATTAGAACAATTCGGATTAACAGATGCGATGATATCTTTACATAATTACTTTAATATCCATTAAACTGTTTGGCCTTGAGTGGCCTAAAGTTAATGGGAAATCCAAGTTAACAATAGATAACCTTGACCCGAATTAATGTAATTAGTGTAGACACTTATTGTAGTGTAATCGTCACGCCTTTGTTCAGTTTAAATGTAAGTGAATCTTAAAACATTCATGTTGTTGTTTTGTGTTGTATATTCAGGGCTAACCGTTTTTTATCTTGTAATCCAAAGTTCTGGTTATTACCACCTACTTTTAATAGATACTAATTTCTGTGTCACAAGCTGCCCGTGTGACTGCACGGATAGCCGAGTGGTATAGGTCACGCTAATTACCACTGTGCGCGACGTGTTGCGGGTTCGATCCCCGCATGAGACAAGCATTTGTGTGATCCACAAATGCTTGTTCCAAGTCTGGGTGTTCTTTGTGCATGTGATTTGAATGTTTGTGAAACCCCCGTGACACAAGGATTAAATTCTTAAGTGCGGGCGTCGTTTTTTTTTTTTTTTAAAAAAGAAGCTAAAATACTATGAATATATGAGATGTTTAAAACAATTCTAAGGTAGGTTGAAAACTCCTTACAAAAAATTTTTGAGGTTTATTTAAAAAGTATTTGTTTATTTGTTTGGTCGTCTATCGCAAAAATATGAGACCAACTAGCTGACCCGGCGAACTTCGTACCGCCTAACAGTCAATGAATGTCGTGTTACCTTTTAGCTGAACTAATTTAGGCTTTGATGAACGTAATACAATGATACAACTTAGATATCAAAAAGTATTTTATTATGATAAATATCTGATAACTAATATTGATCTGTACGATAAGCTCGACGATTTCTCGTTTCTAACCTAGCCGTTTCACGGGCTGCCTCTCTTTCCTCTTGTGTTTGAGAGGCACGAATTAAAGCCCTTCTTCGCTCCATACTAACGCGGCGCTCTTCTCGTGCAATGTCTCGTTCTTCATCAGATAATTGACTCGCGATGTTCCGTTGCCTAATTGCAGTACTGCTTCGCTGGGAAAGATTAGATCTTCTAGGACGTGGCATTGTTACTAATACTAATACTGAATATGTACTCGCACAAAACCACACAAAACAAACAAATATAACAGTAGCTGAACTATCGTGACATAGACATTGATTGACAATAGTTTAGATCATAGACTACTACTTTGGATACTGCCCTTTTTATTCAAATCTGCTTAATAACCCTTTCAACCTTTTTATTTGATTAAAAAAATACAGACAAAAGTTTATTCACCCTTTTTAAATAATTACACAAAATACATTTCTGAACGCATGCATAAATGTCAATCACAGTATTTGCTAGGATGACAGGAGGAAAACAAATGTTTGACAGGTACGAAACTAAGGAACATAATTAAATGGAAAATGATTCATTTTCATAAATATTTATTCGTCAAGTTTTCATTGTTTTTAAAATGTATTCTGCTATTCAGGGCGGAGACAAATCCAACGAAACAAAAACCATGAAAATTGATCCAGCCGATCTCGAGTTATAAGTGTTGTAACAAACCCGTCTTTCTTTTATATATATAGATTAAACAGTTATAAAGATAGCCAAAAAGATATCGGCGCAATGGTTCGAGTACTTTAATATCTTTATTGGTGTTTTGGCTAAGTGATATAAATTGATAGCACCATGCTCAGATCATGACACACACTCATGTTTCTGTCCGTGCTGCGTAGAGCTTGCGTAAGCGATCCCGCGGCTCCGGCAAGGGTGAGGACGGGACCGGGGTGTTTTTGGTCGATGCAAGACTTATATCCCCACGCTGTGCCCTCAGCGTGGGTCGAGGTCATTAGAGTTTCACCCAAAAAAAAGGTACATGTCATGATTATATGATAAACATGCGTACGTTCCGAAAAATAGATCTAAAGCCTTTTCTATCCAAAATTACTTAATCATTCAATGGTTTATAATACCGGCCTATCAATAGTCCACTGCTGGGCAAAGGCGTCTTATATATGGAGAAGGAATGGGCATTGATCACCACGTTTTCTCTTTGCTGGTTGGCGAGTTCAGATTCCTATTTTTGGGAATCCAGGTTTCCTCACAATGTTTTTCTTCACCGTTTGGTGTCTTAGAATGATTATGAAAGTAAATATATCTTTGATAAAGTCATATTGGTACTTGCCTGGGTTCGAACCTGCAACCATGTGCATGCGAACCCGGTCATTGAACAGCTGTATCATTAAGAATGAAATGTCGTGGCCACCACGACCACTACCACTCGGGTCCGCCTGACTAGTTTCAGATTCAATAGGAATAGATCATGAGTTGACTTGGCTCTAACTTTTCTATCAATTTTATGATTTCTCATTTTCGTAAATTAAACGAAGATCTCATGAAGTTGCATTAGTAATTTGCCTTCACTTTAGCTTTATGATCAGAGCAGTAAGGTTCATTTTAGCTATACAATTCCCTTGCGTTCCACTATTACATACTGTATCACTCACATCAGGCATCCTCTTTAGTTAACCGACAAGTACCTAAATCACTGCATTTTATAACACTATGATTTAAATACTGCGAGCAAAACGTACATTTTTATAGTTCAGTTACCAAGTTCCGATCATATCTCGTATGTCAGAATGCTTGATGGATTAGCATCGGGCTCCAATATTAGTCACGCCTGAATGGCTAAGAATAATTTTATCGTAACTTAATAAAACACTGGGTAGAAACTAAAGGAACATGTTACGTGTTATATTATCCGTTTTTTGCAGCCCTTCTGATGAGTTTGTTTTTCTGTGCAAAAGTGTTTTCGTTTTGTTACTTGCGGAATTTTTGCTATGAATGAACTTGGAGGAAAAGTCTTGTAACGTTAATATTTTTTATTTAATAATGGTCCTGTGGTAGAAAGAAGACCTATACTTAGCTGTATGAAATTTTAATCTCTTTTAAACTTTTTAACTGATTACCCTGAGTATAAATGTCGAAACAAACTCAGGGGTCACAGACTCCTTTGAAATCCAAGCAATTTATAATTGTAGAGTAATATAAATGTGTTAATAAATGCAGGGTACTTACTTTAAAACAGAGGGTTAATATATCGTGATATCAATCACGATGCATTCATTATTTCACTTTTAATTTTATCCTCGCCGTCAATCAAAAACGATACCGAATTGTTTACAAGCGGCGGCGGTCTGTTAAATTATTCCCATTGTTATAAAATATGAAGTTCCCACGTAAAGTGGATTCACTAACGATGACTATAATATTATCGCCATATTTACTGTAAGAATTGGTTTCATCAGCAAAAAGCAATCATGAAAAAAAAAGAGTAATTTTGTCACACCTCTGGCTACGACTTTTCGATATGTTGGCGTGAATATATCTACAGCAAAACTAGGAAAAAACAGAGGCAAGATAGTTGTATTACAGAGATATTTATTGAGATGAAGAGAAAAAAGAATGTAACAAAGAAAAATCCAAAGAGGTAGCCCAAATTACCATCGATTTTCACAAGATGCTATAACTATCATCTTGTGAATTCTTATTCATATACGTTATTCATTCTCATCACATTCTTCAAATATGATTAGATTGAGGGTACATGATGAGAGATTTTGATCTACCACCATTTTAGTACATTTTCTACTTCGGGAAAACAACACAAATTGAATGGTAGGTATATTAAAATTTAAACATTACTGGTTATCGCGGCAAAAAGTAGCCGATGTCCTTTTCCAGGCTCTAGACTATATTCGTACCAAATTTCATTAAAATCGGTTCAGTAGTTTAGGCGTGACTGCGTAACACACAGATAGAGTTACAGCATTTATTATACCTATTATTTTAAGTAGGGATGGTAGACTCATGTTCATCCACATTAAGTCTTCACTACACTGCTAATCAACAATTTAAACTAAAAATATAATACGTATTAGCAGTCAGCAAATTAAATCAAATTATGTATTTTTCCTACTAACCTTCTTGAATGTTATAATTCGCTATTGTATTGTTTTGCCAAGATTCATTCTAATTTGTTTCAAGGTAATTTTTGTTATTCGAGTTTTATAGCGTCAAATTATTTGTTCACTTAAAACAATGCAAAATGTAAAATAGGTACTTTTTGTGTTATTGTTGTTGTTTTTGCATCTTGTTTTTTTTCAGAGATTCTAATAGAATTAAAATAAATGTATTGTGTTTTTATTTGTTGATATTTTTGTTTAAGTCAACAACACCTAGTTGTTTATCCTACTAATATTATAAATGTGAAAGTGTGAATGTTTGGATGTTTAGATGTTTGGATGATTGTTACTCAATCGCGCAAAAACGGCTGAACGGATTTGAATGAAATTTGGCAAGCATGTAGCCTTTTATATGGAAAAGAACATAGGCTACCTTTTTCGCGATTCCTTAAGTAGTTCCCGAAGGAAAATTTTTTAAGAGCTAAGCTGTGGGCAGACACCTTATAAATTTTGTATTCTTCTCCATTATAGCGCAAGCTATAAACACGGGTGAAAATTTTATAAAATTTTTCATTACTTTCACATTTTTCATTTCATTTTGGACCCAATTCTGAAGTCCACGCAGACTAAGTCGCGGGCAGAAGCAAGTAGTATATAAATGTTCACTAGGCCACTCACTGCCCAAAACAAATGATGATGATCAAATTCAAATTCAATTTATTTATTTTGTAATTAGGAATTTACGATCACTTTTACATGTTACTTTTTTGAGCTCGCTGGAGTCGATCTGACCTGTGTTCTAGGATAAACAAAAGCAGATCATTTAAAAATTAGACGTAAGCAGTAGCCAATTACTGAGATATCAATCAGTTGGAAGCCGGCAAGTCTCATGCTGTCTCTGTCACTTTAAGGTGTGAAGTAGCGATAGAAGTTAGCCATTGAAGATTAATTTAATTAGCGTTTCAGTATTCGACAGATAGTGTATTTTGCGAGCTATTTTTGTTCCAGTGCAGGGAAAAGACTTCAAGATGCGACCCGTCTGGACCTACAGCGATGCCTTTTACATAACTTAAATATTATCTTTACTAATATTATAAAAAGGAAAATATTGATTGTTTGTTAGCATTGAATAGGCTCGAAAACTACTGAACAGATTTGAAAATTCTTTCACTATTTTGGGAGCTGCGGAAAACAGCTAGTATCAAATAAGGAATAGCATTTTATGCATTGTTTGTTTTCAGTGTACCGTTTGACGGTTTTATTACCGACCTTAAATCTATTATTTATAGGTATCTTGATCTCGGAACCTTTATGAAATATCATACGGCACCCCTGAGAACCAGACGTCACAACAGGAAATACCCTATTAAAATCTCGCCGCCATTTTTACGTATTGTATGAAAAAGAAATGATAATATATTTACATTTGTCATTTATCCCTTTTTAAGGCCTTATGAAAAGCTTTTATTATTATTGTTCTTAAAATATAAATTTTGGTAGTAATAATTGTTTTGAGTTTTTCTTGAAGACAGATTTTATTTCAGCAATCGATCAGTATAAGCTGGCAAAAAAAGTATTTAAATACTTGACAATGAACCCATTAATCATCATCTCAATCATCAAATCAATTATATAACCATTTGTTAGAATAAAAATTTATGAATATACATGTTCTACCGAAGCTTAACCATTCGTTAGGATACTTAACCATTAATTGAGTTAACTAGGGATAATAGAATGCGTAAATTCATCTTTTTTTATTCTGACATATAGTTAATTAATTAACTCTCAAACTTATTTGACTATTTGATACACTAACAATTGATGAAAAAAGGCGTTTTGAAACCATGAGTTAGCATATTTAAACATTGGTTGAGTTAACTAGGGATAAAAAATTGGGCCTAAGAATGGTAAACAATTTGTGATGAGTTAACCGTCAGCTGTTGAAACCGCAAGCCACTAACACAGTCATCATTAGGTTAAAACACAATGATTCTATGAAACATTACATCACTTACCAGTTTTATTACTACGACCACCTCGTGTTTATTTACCCTTTTGTTTAAGATCTAGAATATTGTTAGGTTACTTATACACAGGGTGCTCCATTAATAAATATAATTATTGTTTTTTTAATATTTATTATCTATAGACTTAAATTTTAATTATGTTTTATTCTGACAATCAGTCTTACTATGGGATTCTGTGTTACCCAATAAAATGGGTTGTGGAGGTCGGAGTGTCAGTCGCTACATGTAAAAACCGATATTCATAGACATGGTATGGGAAAAGGCTAGGCAGATGACTTCTTATTCTTTATAAATACGTAGGTAATTAATAACAAAAAAAAGTGACAAAATGACACTCAAAAAAGTAAAAAGTGTGTACCTACTTACCCACTTAGGTGCACCTAATTCAATAAGGTAATACTTTTTTATTGGACGCTATTTTTTAATTTTTAAAACAGTGTTATTTATCCCATATTTGTATAGTTCTGGTTTGTCCAACGGTGAACAGGCATCCTTATAAATATGTTACATGACATTTCACGGTAGGTAGGTACTCAATAGTTACAGAACCTATTTGTTAACTCAACCATTTTGAGTGCGAGTTAAATGTAAATGGTATGTTAAGATGTTGTACCATTGTTGAAACCACGCTTACTGGTGAAATAGTCCAGCATTAAAACTCAACTTAATTTTATGTAATAATGTCTTGGGACAACTCACACACGGCTATCCGATCCCAAAATAGGCAGAGCCTGTACTATGGCAACCAGACAACTGATAAGTTATACTTATGTTTTTAAATAGGTACATACATATTATAGATATATTACACCCAGGCACGGAACCAATGATCGTGCTCATCACACATAGATTTGTCCTGGGTGGGAATCGAACCCAGACGAGCAGGCCAGTCCAGTCAAGTTGCCGTTATGTTTCAAGTTTTTTTTTTTTAAGACGTGTCAGATAGAATTTCTTTAAGTTTAAAATCTGTAAGTTCACTTTTTTACTTAAAAATCGACTGTAATTATAATAGACTAGCTGTTTCCCGCAGCTCCGCCCGCGGTCTATGCTTTTCTCTTGAAATTTTTCCTGAATTTTCTTTACTATAAACCTCACGGAGCCCGAGACCTTTCCAACGAATGCAAAACCGTGGAAATCGGTTCGTGCGTTCTGGAGTTATAGCGTCAGGAAGGAAAACCCGACATATTTTTATATAGTAGATTTTGCCATAAGTTAGTGCCTCCAAGTGTTTTTGTAGTAATTTGAGTATTGCAGTTTTTCCTGAATGCAATTTGAAGCGATAGGTAACATTCATTTGTATTCATATTTATGAGTATACATTTTCCTGCATGGAAAATAATACAGTAGGTAGGTATCGGGTATTTTCATAATATGTCTTATCAATAGGTATAATAATTATTATGAAGGTAGCTCGAGTGTGTGGTAAACACGGTTTTCCCAGATAGAAATATGGAAAATCGCCTGAATATTGCTATCTGATACCTTTAAGTCAGTCATCACCTACCTAGCCTTTTCCCAAGCTATTTTGGGGTCGGCTTCCAGTCTTACCGGATTTAGCTGAATACCGTATTTTACACGTCGGAAAAAAACGTAAAAGCCGTTTTTTATAATTACCTAAACTTGCTTAGAAAAAGTTTATTTTTTTGGGATGAAGCGGATTTTTAAACATGACCTACATTTTTAAAGAACCTCATAATAGAGGTTAACAATATAGATGTACCTTCAAAGTACAAAAATAGACGGAAAATGTCAGGAAAAATCAGTTCTGCCTACCGCTCCTTGAAACTAGCGTTATTTTATTTATGAGTGTACGGGAAAAAGTTTGTGATAAACACGACCTTTGTCTTATAGCAAAATGATAAATAATTTCTACCGATAGTTATATCGAAAGAAAGAGAAAAAGTATTTATTGCAACCACAGAAAAGACGCACTGCTATATTGTGTATAGGTACTAGAGCAATAATAAATCTACCTATCTACTTTAAATCTTACTAATAAGTCGCATTTTCTTTAATTTTCCTAAAGCTATGAAGCTGCTATAAATACTTTTTACGATAATAATGTGTCAAAACGTAATATCTTTTACAATTTCCACAAACGTTTCCTCCATCAACATTAAAAGGCCTTAAGTTCATTAACGTAACGAGATAGTAGCAACGAAAATGTCACATCGAGTTTCCTCACGAACAAAAGTTATATTTCAAGCTATTGTCCGAGTCTTCATAATGCAAAATACATCCCTATTCATTCGCAGCTTTGTAGAAACGCGCCCCTTTCCTTAAAACTGTTTCACCCCCCTAGTAGGTACGGAAGCACGTGTATCGTTTGTTTCACTCTAACAAACAATATCTCAGGTCGCCCCGTCTCGCTCCCCCGCCACCGATCAGCGCACGCATTGCAGGTGAAGTGATGATTTCTGCTCAGTCGTGTTACAACCGTCGCGTAGGCGGTACGCTGTCGCGCGCTCTACGTTTCCCGCGAAAATTTTACGTATGTTCCAAAATCGAATTTTTCTGAGAAAAGACGGTCGATCATTTGTTTTATTTTTTGATGTACAGTTTTTGTGTGCCAGTAATCAATTTGTTTAAAGTACTGTGCTAAAATATAGTGCTTCAACGGAGCCAAAACAGCTGAACGGATTTTATATTTTTACGTGTTCATTCATAAAAAGTGAGTACATGTTTTTATTTTGTTATTTTATATCTAACATTTGTTTCGTCTAAAACACTCAGAAACAGTGAAGCCAGCGCCGTTTACTGTGTTCCGTTAGCCAATAATAAAGATTATCTAATAAAAAATAAATCTCACATTAAAACAATTGTTTTCCCAATTAATTAAAACAATCTATAAATAAAATATTTTTATAAAATGACATGTAATTGCTTTTTCCAAATTGTCTACGAACATATTCGCAACTGACGACAAAATATTACTACCGAAAAAACATCAATGTGTAATGACAGCAATAGAATATTCACTCGTGATCCCGAAAGTTATACTCATAAAATATTAACGGTATATCTCCGGGGTCAGTTCGAATTTGTACCTCAAACTTAATAAGGATCGTAGAAAATCCGAAGTTCGTTCCAAATGCACTGTACCAGTAAATAATCGAATTTAATTAAGATACCAAACTTTGGCGAAATCCCGACACGTATTCTTATTTAAAAAACGTTGATTCCAATTTCAATCGCATCTAGTCCAACTGACGGATACTTAATTCAAATATATTTTATTTTTAATTACACGTTCTTTATTCGATTGTACGATTGCATTTAAATTCCCAAATAACGAAAAGGAAAATAAAAAATAAGCGTTTTTGTATTGTTTTCTATTTTCTGTGGCTATTGGATGATTCAAATAATTTTAATTCTGAACGTTATTCAAGAAAATTATCAGACGGGCTTAATGCCAAATTATTTCTATTCTTTTTTCCAGATTCATGATAATTTCACAATTGTTTAGAAGTGTGCGTTTTTGCTTGAAATATGTAATCGTATCGAGTTATTTATGAAATGATAACTCACAACAATTAATCCGAGACTGTTTATTGATAAAACAATAAAAGGGTGACACATCGTATTTATATTTGCTTTTCAAAATTTTGTCTATGTTGACAAAAACTCGGGTAAATAAAACGCATGATTGGCTCCGACACGTGGAGACTATAAAATTAAAGTGTTTAATCCATAAAAGTGAAGCTTCTGAAAGCTGAATGATGACGCCAGGTGGAGCGTTGTTTGAAGAGAATTATTAGATCGAAACTATAACTATATTTGTTAGACGAAGCAGCAATATCCAATATTGTAGTGATAAAACGTAGGGTAAAAAATCGGAAATTAATAAAATATTCTGTATTGAGTAATTTTTTACACCAAAAAGGACTTTTCAGGAAGTAAAAAAAATGAAATAAATTACTCGGATTTTTTCTTGGCGTTATTGTTACAGAATTTTTAAATAACAATCCTTGACAATACAATTTAATTGGCTAATTAAATTGAGCACTAGTCGCTTTAGGCGTCGTACAAATGCAATCTAAGCGACCGAACAAAAAAATAATCACGGAAACACAATACAAGACCGAACCACATGGTGAAGGTGTACGAATTCATTACGATATAAATAACATTCGTTTTCCAGACTGACAAAAAGACGAACAAAATAATACTAATGCATGCCTAACGATTGTCGCTGTGACTTGTAAAGACGAACTAGAGACGGTCTATTTTGGACGCACATCCGACTAGACCACGACTCCGACAGATAGTTGGCCGTCGACGAAAGCCGTATTTTATTTTCGTAGTAAAAAAAATACATTCTTTTATCTACAAACCTTTTGTTACAGCAACTCTATTATATATTTTTAATACGACCCGTTGCCAAGCAATAGTAAATTCGGAATTGTTTAAGAGACATTTTATAATATAATTTGTGAGGTAAACAGCTGTTATCCACATTATTATCTCGAAACACTAATGGTGTGGATTGCTCAACGCTTTTGTTAATACTGTTCTAATTAATCTATATTTAAGAACGTTTGTCCCGGCAGTTATCTTAAAGTATTCAAGGGAAATACTCACATAGTTACAAGGCGACATAGTTGTAGGTTTGTCATGGTATTTAAGATTATTGTAGACTGATACATTGTTGTCTGTAACCCAAATACTATTAATTTTGAGAGTTATAGTCGTTGCTGAAACAAATTGGGTGGTATGGGATATTTCACTGTCGTCCCACTAAATGTACCATCAACTATCTAAACGATTTGCTTAAAACGAATAAATTATTAAATAAACTAGGAACCTTTTATGATAAGCTTTTAAGAAATTAATTCCGTCTACATTATGAAAGCATATATATTTATTTTACGAACTCAAATACGATTTGAATCGCATGTCTATTCCAATCCATGTTTATTCAAGTTTTTTTGAATACCGAACCGTTTATAGATGCCATTTCATCCGTGACACGATTTCAATGAACTAATTCATTATTTGCAGAAAAATATTGAGGTTTTAATTTAAAACGGGTTTTAATTAAATAAAAAGCCGTGAGCCAAACTCGATCAAAAACTGAATTGGTGTTCGAAATTTTTCGCTATTTACTCCAACTTAAATTTCTTCTTAATAGAAATAATAATAGAAATGAAAAAAAATATATCTTTATACTTTGAATTTAGAAATATTATTTTTTCACCAATTAAATGAGATTTAAGTATATATACAGAAATATCGTTAAACAATTTCTGTGATTCTATTTAGAACTAGATCAGACTTTGATGTATCATTGAAGACGATCCAAGCGATTTCGGAAGTAGCTTTATTACGTAAACAAATTTCAAATTAAAGTTCAAACGCAAACTTTAATACCGTCATATCATTGGCGGAGATAAACCAAATGTTGATGTGATTCGATCTCATTGCACTATTGTACAGTTAAAGAGATAACAAAACATGATAAAGAACGGAGTGGTTTAAGATACATTAAAATATATATAAATACAATATTATTATTTTATAGTGGTTATTTTTTTTCATCTTGAACGAATAAATAAAAATAAAAAAACCGGCTAAGCACGCACAATGATAAAAATCGTCACGAAAAAAAACGTCAGATTATGCGACGTTTTACATACATTTTGAAACGTTTTATTTTCGCAGTGTGCAGTTTTTTTTTGTTCACAGATTTGCTATATTTTTTTGTAACGATTATGTTTCGTGTGATGCCTATTAGTCTTTGGTGATTCGAATTTGTGTACTTAATAATTTTTTACCACACTTCACTTTTTCACTAGATAATCCACTCCTACTCCTAATCTAGCTGCTATTAATTTAGCTAAAACAATATTTTTTATAGCTATCAAAGATTATATTATTTTCTCCATCAAATAATATTTTAAGAAAACATTATCTTATATTGTTATTGTGTTCAAACAAAAGATAATTAAGTATTACGTAAGACTGTCAAACAATTAGAAGTTTTAATTTTGGATATCCATTTTCCAATCGCCCGCAGCCGTTCAAATTTTAAGGACGGTTTCGATTTCTTTGTTTTGTTAATGAGTAAACATTAATTAACAGCTGTTTTATATTTCACTAGCTGTATCCCGTGTAATTATTATAGAAATATATATTCCATTAGAATATTACATGACATATTAAAATAAAGATAATTTTCATTGATAAAAACTGGGTCGGATTGGAAGCGAAAGGTAAAGGATATAGACCAAATGTTGGTGTATATTTTGAAGAGTTTTAAATAGGCCTATATAGGCTATTTATATAATAATATAACTTATTTAACTTGCACAAAAGTATATTATAATTAAAGACCTGAACGACTAATTCTTACTTATATTATTAGGTAATAAGATTGATTTGCAAATTGAAGTAGAGGTTATTTTTTTTATTCAAAGAAATATAAATACAAAGGTGTTCCTTTATGCTAAATTTGCCAAACTTCTTCATTTGATGACGAGGGGCGCTCTTTTACATCACAATGATCCACCTAACTTAAATACCTAGTTAATACTTATAATATATAATTTTACTGTTATGCTTGAATCTTATTTGATAAGTATTTTTGTTACTATCCGATATTTGGCCGTATTTTTGGTGTGTGTACGTGTGATAACTATAGAATGTGACATCTACATAAATAAGTAGAAAATCATTTTAGAAAACGCTTCACTACGCCTCCGAAGAATGCGGCCGTACTATTTTTCCTGAAATTATAATAGCAATATTCTTCATTATTATTATAGCAATTTTAAGAAGTGTCCATCAAAGTAGATAGCATTTGTGTTTCAACTATTGTTTGACTAGTGTAAGTGTCAAATGGTAGTGATAATTCATGAAAAACGTGTTTCGGTAACGTGTGACGGGTTAAGTGACAGTTCTTTAAAAAATTAAGATGATTTGACGCAATATTCTTTGTGTCGTCTAGTTGAAATTTATTCAGAGCGGTTAAAAATTATTGGTATTAATAAAATTACTTGAAACATTTTGTATAAGTATATTTATTATGTGACGAATTGTTTATTTATTTAATTATTTATTTACACACACAAAGTAATAGAAATAACATGAAAATACAATATTTTTAAAGAAATCTCTGCCAGCATATCCGAGATACGGGGAATTAGGTACTGAAAAATTGTTTATCCAATAAGTAAAAAACACTTCTCATACATTATTTGAATTCCTGTTACTTACTGATAGCCTAACTACTTTTAGAGATTTTTTTATGATTGTTTAAGTATTTTCCAACACAAGTAATATTATAACCTTTAAAAAATTCTTCTTGATTTTTTATTGTTGTAATATTTTTCAACAATTTTAGAGAAACAGACCTTTTGACTTCTTCATTACATAAAGCCTTACTAGATCACTTATATATTAGGTTCTAACAACTCATGTAAAGAATTGCTACAGGCAAGTAGCAGTTTGTTCCTTGCCTGTTTTTGGCAGGTCATCAGAAGTGCATTGTTTAATTGTTACATGTAATTAATTGTCGACATCACAGGAACTCGATATGCGGAATGGGATCGGCTTGTCTGTATGTCACATCTAATAATATAGTATCAATCAACACTATACCTCTATAGGTCGATGGGAAACAAAATGGAACATTGGTTTTTGTTCTTCATGTCTGATTACGTAATAGTGGGTATAAATAAGTTACTATTACGATACGCTACTATTGTGTTCTGTGTTTCAAAGGTAGATAGTAATGAAAAAAAATGTTGAATATTAAATACAGAAAAAATATTAAAAACTTAAGTTTATAATTATAAAAACAACTTATCATAACTAACACCTTCTTTTTCTGCAAAATATTGTAATATTTGTGTGAAGTTCTGGTCACCTAGTCTGGTCTGGTCTGGACATGGTGGTCATTATCATCCTCTAATGGGTCTTCCTCATCAACACACCTGAAATATAAACTATAATAACTTAAAAAAAAGCCTTCAAAAATCTCATCGACATCGTTGTTGACGGGAAGTGGCTATATTTATTGCGGTAAATAAAATAAAAAATAAACTAAAAGAAAAAGAAAGATATACATACAGAATAATTTAATTATGGCTGTGACCGCTGTCCCCCTTTTTTCTGTTAAGACATGTCAGTAGCTTATATATTATGTAATAATGTTACTTAAGGATAATGTCGCATTCGAGCGCTGAAAGAATTCTAGAAATCGGTTGAGCATTTTTTGAGATTTTTCATTATGAACATACAAATATATTCCCTTTACTTTATTAGTATCTATATATTAATTCTTGAGGTTCTGTTTACGCGTTATTTTACCTCATAGCCAGTATTCAAAATATCTAGTAAAATGTTTTAATTTCGTTCATAATAACATTGATATCGAATGTAGATTTACTATTGTAAATTTCAAGGATAAAACCAAATTAACCAGTTTGAACGATAACAAAAAATCATATTTATATAAATTTTAACGTACATTTTTATTAATATTTATTAAAATTAAGTAGTCTTTAAATACATATTGTTATTATCACGCTGATATTTGCCTAAAGGTATGACAGGAGTGAATATGAGTATTCACTCTTTGAAATAATAAAGTGAAAAAGATTAGGTACATAAATAAAGATAGAGTGGGTTATTTAAGTGCGAATTATAATTTATAACTAGCTATGGCATGCGATTGCTACCGCGTAACCGTGCCCCGTTTCCGTGAAATTATCTATCTTATTCACTCTCTCACTTTTCATTAGGAGATTTATAAAACTTCTATTTTTTTCAGATAAGCGTTATTCTTAGAATAGTGAACACAAAAAATTATTATTCAATGTGATACTTTTTTTGTTCGGAAATTATGCGCATACATAAATTTCGGCGATTTATTTTTATTTTATTTTGAAGTCGGATGTGCCCATCAAGTGATCGCGGGTTCGAATCCCACCCATTGCACTACCGACGCGAAACCATTCGTAACACAAGCACTCTAGCTTACCATGAGGGTTTAACAATAATATTAGTCAAAAAAATTGCTAGTACCTAAGCTAATAACAAAAAAAACTATTAAAATACCTAGCAAAATCTCAACTCTTAAACAGCCAAGAATCGAACATATGACTCAAAGAACTTCGGACTTTTAATGACTCACATTGATCATATCAAGGTTATTATAAAAAAAAGTTTAACTTCCAAAACTGCGCCGTAAACTCATCCTTAACGAATGTAGTAATACTTCAATAGTTAAAAATTATTCGGAATCTATTTTAATTACCAAGTTTTGTTTTCAACGCTCAATTATAAGTTTGATATGCGTTTGATGTTCCGACGAATAGATATTGTACTTAATTCTCCAATTAAAGAGAATTACTTTGATTTGAGAATAGAAGTAGTAACTTTTGATATACATAAAGATTGAGTAATAAGTCTTGAGGGTCTAAAATGTATGTATGATTTATGTAATTACTTTGTTTTATTAACTTTAAATCTATCGCATTAACGCGAACTCATGCATTCACCTTTTAAGGCTTACACTTTCACTGGCCGAAACGTCAAGCCTTAAAAGGTAAATGCATGAGTTCGCGTTAATTCTCGTGACGTAATTTTATTAATTACTTAGCTGTCTGTAAAGACGAAAAAAAATATCAAATTTGTTGTATGGGATTCCCTTAAACATTTATTTAATTCTTTTTTAGTATTTTTTCTCACAGAGAACAAAAGAGAGCAACAGAAACCACCCTACATTTTGACAGTTGATGTCAACTGTCAAAACGTCAACTGTCTAACTATCCCGGTTCATGACATATAGCCTGGTTACGGACGGACGGGCAGACAGCGGAGTCTTAGGCCTAGTTTTTGATCCCGAGTTAACTCAACCAATGGTTAAATATGCTAACTAATGGTTTCAAAACACTTTTTTTTTCATTAATTGTTAGTCTATTAAATGGTTAAATAAGTTGGACAGTTTATTGATTAACCATTTGTTAGAATAAAAATAGATGAATAAACGCGTTATACGAAGTTTGAAACTATTAGTTAGGGTAGGTATTTAACCATCGGTTGAGTTAACTAGGGATAAAAAAACTGGGCCTTTGTAAAAGGGTCCCGTTTACCCTTTGCTTTCGGAACCCTAAAAACGTTACTTTCAATACGTTAAATACCTACGTTTTTATTACTTATTTGACGAATGAAGAGCTAATGTGCGAAACAAACAATAGTAACCCATTAGTTCCCTTGTCAAGTTATAAGTGGTATTAAATTAAAATTCATTTCGCTATACGTTGAACGACCTTTGATTGTTATTCTAATACGATATTGTGTATACATGCGTTTGTTTATTCTATCGATCTATCGCATCACACGTGCGCGTACGCATTTAAAGTTGAAATGTTTATCAATTAAGTCTTGTTGAGGTTTTATAATGGTGGTTTATTTTTATTTTTGTGATTTGTTTTGGTTGTGTATTATATTGTGGTGTTTAGAAAGCAGTACTTTTAGGAAAGCGATATTATGCCATCCTTAGTTTAAATATTGAAAAATTGAAAATAAATAAATTTAATTGTGATTAATAACCTTACGTTCCTCATTACATACTATATTTACATAACAAATTGCCAATTACAATGAATTATTATACTATTTAATATCCGAATACCAAAACGTAAAAGATCCCAGTTTTTTTTTTCTTTTTTTTTTGTTATGTCACAGTGCTAGGCAAAGGCCTTATTCAAAGTGTCCAATCCTTAGTCTGGCCCATATAAGAAGCGTAAATTTCCCAGTTCTGCTGACCACTCAACCGAGAAGCGTTATAGCAGATATAACATTCGACCTTGAATTGAACATCACACCACATTCTGACTTTGTCCAAGTTATCGAGACCTTGGAAGCGGCGATAAACACTTAATCCTTACATAAAAAAAACTATTTATTTAGTAGCGGAACGTTGATAAAAAACGATTAACGTTATTTTAACGTTTTTGGGGGTTACCTGCTACTTATCCGGTTTTAATTTTAATGTTTAGGCGAGTTTTTGCCAAACAAATTGAAATAGACGCATCATTCAATCCAAACAGGTACCTATAAGACATTCTAATAAACAAAGAGTATATTCTAGTATTTATTCTGCGATATTAAGTTTAGGTTTACCGGAATCTCACGGCAAATGGGGAAATAAAAATTTCTTGTGTGCAATACTGGGGAAATTGGATTAAACGATCTTGATACTGTTTAATTTTATTTACGTATTTAGTATTGAAGATGAAGTATATTAGTTATATATAATTATTCAGATTTAAGGGTCTGTTACAGTTAATAATAAATAAAAATAATGATATATGATTATGTATAGGTACGAGTGTACACGGTTTTAACGCTCGGCTTGCGACCTCGCATGAAGATCTCATGAATAACTACTTCAGTTGAGGCTTAGCATGTTAAACGTGACCGAAATGTCAACAATATTATAATATATATAATACTAGTACTGAGATTATATTTTATATCTAACTCTAGTTTTAGAAAGGGTAACAATTTGATTTGTTATAAATAAATAATTAATGTGGACAACATCACATGCATTGCTCCGAATCCAATGTAAGTAGCTAAAACACTTGTGTTATGGAATCAGAGACAACGAAGGTACCAAAAACTCTCAGACCCGATAAAATGTATTAAAGTGTTTTTTTCTACATTGACCAGTCTGGGGAACGAGTCCGGGACCTCGCTAGAGGTCCTGAAATCGCGTAGAGCTGCTAGCGCCACCAGTATGTACGCCACTCGACCACAGAGTGAAGTGAAAATGTCTCATCCTCATCACACAAGTAAAATAAAACAGAGTAGTAAATCACAGAAACTGCAAAATATTAACTCTATGTAAATCTCCAAGCAGTCTCTGGTTTTATGTTAATCTGTAGTTTGAAAACCTAGATTAGATCCACTAGACAAGAATGTCATAAAGAATGCGACCAGTATTAAGTCTAATATCTTTGAAATAACTTCACTGAAGAAACTTTAGTTCCAGCTCATTGAAATACTTTGGCCATACAATATTCCGTCTTAGATATTTGTTGCAAACACTTTTACCTTCTCCTTGTATCTTTTGTTCACTTTAGTTGTGCCTTTAACATCTTTATTTATGGCTCAATTATTACCATTATCTTGTGTTTCAACTACGACAGCTATTTCTTTATAATTTAATGCGTTTGAAATTGTTAAGGTCGGTGTACACAGTAAGGATGGACTTTATTTTGGCTTTAAATTTTTGTAAACTAGTTTTGTTCATTTTTTTTGTAAGAAAACAGATTTTAAAATATTTACGTAAGTAGCCTATACCTACTTACGTTATTATTTTAAAAATCTTTTATTTTATTTACAGGCGAACTGCAAATGCAACTGCCTCTAAATTCGACAGGCTTTTTTGGTCAAAATCACAAAACCATACTAAATTCATAAAAAAAATCATCAAAATCGGTTCACCCAGTCGACAGTTCTGAGGTAACAAACATTTAAAAAATACAGTCGAACTGAGAACCTCCTCCTTTTTTTGAAATCGGTTAAAACGTAGTTGTTGTTTATAATTTAAAACTTTCGCTAACACTTTTTAACCTAAACATGGAAAAAGCTATTACAAATACGCTCGGTAACATTAGTTAGACACATAAAATAGTTAGGCGATTAAAAGTTACGTGCTTGTCAGTAAACGCGAGTTAAGCCATAAAAAGTTTGTGCAGACGAATTTTAAATTTCCACTATTATGTTACAACGAAGGTTTTTATATTCACCTAAGGTAAATAAAAATGATATACAGCTTTGTAATGTGCAATTATTCTAGATATTAATTTTGATAGTGGTTTTTATGTATCTGTACTATTTTCAGGGTAGGCGTGTCTAACGCTGGTAATTTATAAGGCAATAATATTTTTAAATGATTATTTTATTCAAAGAATTAAAGATTTCGGAATTGCGATCATGGGGTCGCGGGTCCTAATCGCACCCATTGTACTACCGACGTGAACCCACTCGTAACTCAAGCATTTAGCTCACCAGGAGGGGTTAACAAGAATACTAGTAATGTGCACCCCACATTGATAATAACTTTTATTCTTTTTTTTTGGTAAAGTGTTTGTTACTTTTAGGTCACTATTCAACATAACAGTTGGATTTGAAAAAAGTTATCGAATATATGTATATTCCCATATTGAGGACGATTTATATGTTCTTTAGCATGACGTTGCTAATTAAACGCCAGCTAGTTTTAGAATAACTTTGAAGTTCATAACACTGTAAAAGTCATATTAGAAACTAATTAAAAACCATTAACAGTGATAGTAAGTACACAACGATAATAGTTACGAGATATGAAAACATATTGTTTATCAAATATCTTATATAATATATAAAATATATCTATTCAAAGGCTTGGGATGTCGACGTATTAAAATAAATGAACAATAATCACGAATTTGCACCGATAAACATCATTAAATGAATTCGATACCTATTCAAAATAATAGTTCATTGTTATTTTTTTGTTTCTATTTTTATATGTTTGAATAAAAACGCCATTGTTTTTGTATTGAGGTATACTTGTTTGAAATAATGTATTGCCACAAACGCATTATGGAACTGTTGTATTGTAATTAGTATGATTAAAGTGGCTTCATTCAGATATAATCACATAAAATATAAAAATATGGTATAATATAAATTCAGGATTATTGAGTGCATATTTTCACTGAACAACTTTTCCCAAGAAACATAGCTAGAAATAACTTTACATAAACATAAGTCACGTGACCTGTCACTTTGTATGAAAATTTCATTTTCAATTTTAAGATTTCCCATATTCCTTGGGGAATATGATAGATGATCAAACGAACTTACCTGTGAAGTTCGATCATTATTATACGAAATGCTTCGTTTGAAGATATATGTTATTAACAATGCAGCTTTCTCATTCCACTCGGCACTGAACGCATTTTTTAGACTAAAAACTAAACAAAAATATTAGTAACATAGTCTATGCACTCCTGTCAAACGTCATTATTTTAGAATCTCATAATACTCGTATGGTTATCTCAATTTTACCAAGGGTGGGATGGGTTGGGAACATATATCTTCGAACGAAGCATTTCGTATAATAATGATCGAACTTCACAGGTAAGTTCGTTTGATCATCTATTATACTGCATGCTTCGTTCTCGATATATGTTATTAACAATGCAGATGTTCAGAGAAATAGTAAAAATGAGATAAACCTTCAAATCTATACAAGCAAGTGTTCCGTATGAATTGCTATTTTAATCAACTTGGTTTCTCTTAGAAACAATATTCAAAAAATTAAATATAATCCAAAGTTCTTATTAAGTTAAAACGACATTTTCAAGAATATGAAAATTAAATGGCAATACTCAGACTTTTACAAGATAATTGCACATTTATAATGTCTGCTCAAGACACTTTAAGAGGGCAATACCGTGATCAATAATATGATTTCAAATTTAACTGGCCGAATCATCGTCATGTCGATGGGGCCATCATAAAAAATATTGAATTGAATTAGCTGACTTTAAACTGCCTTAAATCTTCAAATAGTACGTTTAGTAATAGTATATTTGTATGGAATGGCAGTTTACATACTGTAAATTGCAAACAAATTTCAAATGTCAATGAGTTACTTGTTCAACCATTTAGTCAGTCCAATAACATCCAATTAAGTTTCTTCTGCAGAATCTACGCAAAGCCTTTGATGTAGAAGCGTGGGTGTACTATATGTTCTGAAAACTTGAAAACAAATTAGTACAATGCCTCCTGAAAGAGGATTTCTAATCTATCTACTGCTGGTAGAAGCAAAACCTGGTTTATGGGTTTTATTATGTGATAAAAACCCATTGTTATTACAACCTCATTTATCTATGAAACTGTGTAATCACCTAAAAAGGTGTTTGCAAATCATTTTTATAGTTATATACTTTATGGTAAGGAAAACAGGTTTTATTCACATCAGTAATAACAAAATTGACACAATTATCGCTTACGTTGTAGATGAAGAATATTTTCTTTTAGTAAAATTCATTAAAATAAATACAGAGGCAAATTGCTATACAATATAGACAATATAGTATTTGATTGCTATAACTTAACTATCAACATAATATATAGGTGTGTAATATATATCCGATATATATAACATCATTATTTTATTTAACATGAATTAACTATGTGCTCAATGTGCACTCAAAGTCATATATTTCCTCATATATTACTGGTAAAATTAAAGGTAAAAAACTTAGAACTCCATTTCAATCCCATTCTCTTTGGCATTTTGCTAGAAGTGGTTTGGATTTATGAAAACTTTTTTATATCCTCCATATACATACATAGCCTCCAGTATCATTATATACCCCCCAATTTTAGAGCTTATTAACATAGATGAGGCTAATTAATGCAATCTAACGGTATGTAAAGTAGGCCGCCCCAAGATTAAAATTAAATAATCTTGATAAAAATACACAATGCCATAGAATAAGTATAAATGGAGATATCCGGTCCTTAGGTACTATATTCGTGACAGAAGGTCCACCAATAATTTTAATTTTATAGTAATAAAAAAGAACTATATAACACTCTTTCAGTTAATTACTTGAAAAGTATGTGAATATGACATAAATTCATGTTAGAGAAGAACCCTCCAAGGGACTATCTGGAGTAGGACTAGGACTATCGTGCTACTCATCCAGCTTGCCTCAGGGTAAGCAGGTTATAATATATATGTTATATATATTGTACAAAGTAGAATCAAGAATCATTTATTTAATTGCAAACATGGGTGTGAGATACATTGATGTTTTGACCTTTGATTAGGTTCTCCATATTTTACCGTCAATGGGTAAGTAATGGTCTCTGTAAGGAGCTTAGGTCTCCTTACCTATTGATGTTTCAATACAAAAATATACATCTGTATAACATTA
Organism: Plusia festucae; assembly: GCA_950381575.1. Classification (NCBI taxonomy): domain Eukaryota; kingdom Metazoa; phylum Arthropoda; class Insecta; order Lepidoptera; family Noctuidae; genus Plusia; species Plusia festucae. The sequence continues at coordinate 13,705,576 of OX494434.1, forward strand.
ACTTGGAGGCAAACTCTCACAAATGAAAACCAAGGTTTTGAAGGTTAATAATACGACCTTCAAAACTATTTTTTTTTTTTTTTTTTTAACTGAATGGAAGGGTTATAAAAAATATTCTTCTTCCCAATTTAAAGTAAAAAACATTTTACATTAGAGTAGGATGTACCTAAATGAAAAATTAGGTTTACTAAGTTCAAATTGAATTTGCTTAATTGTCAAATTCTTTTCCTACTATAACTATCTAAGATCCATTATGTATGATCTAACATCAGTGTTACCTATCACAGTGTTACTGTTTGCAAAAGTAAATTTAGGATTTAACAAACCAAGTGTATCTCATAACACCCCAGCAATATGAACCAAGCAAAGCTAATTAAATGAATGTGGTGTGTGCCAACCATTCTGTTAACACAGGATTTTGTTGTCCTCCAGAAACAGAAAATCAAGGTATTGCTTACCATTGATAGAAATTAAATTCAGGGAATAATACTACCAATCCTTAATAAATAATAAGGATAGTTTATTTACTCGTCCACATGCATAAGCTTAGTTGTTCTTATAGCGAACCTGACCTTTCAAAATCTGACATTTTAAACAGTTCACTATTATGTTTGTGATAGCAATTTATTTTACTAGGCAACCATCTAGTTTTGCATCTAATAGTAACTACTTTTGCATGTTAATTCCCATTATTATTATTATTATTATTATTTAGTATCTTACTATATTTATAATGTTAAAAAACAAAATTTGTATAGCTGAGCTTCCTTATAAAACAACTATATTAGTACTTTAAATTTAAACTTGTTAATATTTTAAAACCTGCATATGAGTAATACAATGTTAATTATTTACTTTAGTCAAGTTAACAAAAAGTTAAGATGATAACAATACTTGTATATCTTGGATCCATGTTGCACATGATTCTATACAGTATGGGTGATCTAGTACCTTTCATCAACCATCGGCTGAACTTGTAACTTTTATGGATGTGTTACCATATTCAGTGCAAAACAAGTTCCAATAAAATTGACATTTTCTAATAAATATGATTCTTGCAGGATTGAATATCTCCAGCAGCAAGTAATGCTACTGCTGTCTTATACTGTATCAATAAACTTAATTAAGACTTTCAATTAAAAATTACCCTGATCACACCATTATGTTTTGCAATAAACAATATAAAGGAGATAAGTTGGTGTTGACATGATCTGCAAGCTTGAGGGCAATAATAGCCCTTAATAATAAATGTCAGACAGCTGTTTGTATATCAGTATCTTACACAGCAGATTGTACTGAATATGAAGTTGTAACCAAATTTGGTACAAGGGTGGTAACTAGTAAGCTTTTGATAATATATCAAGTATGGACTTGTCTTGTCCTAGCAAATACAAATCAATCTGGCTAGCCTTCCGGCATGACTTACCTCTCTGTACAAGCATGAGGTTACTTCTGACAGGCTTTGATCTTTAAGGCAGTGGACTTATAATACTTGCTGTAGTAATGTTGCCATGCCTGCTTTGCGGACTGGATCATCTTCTGGTGAAGGGGACCTTGTAACATTCCATTGGATTGTAGGTTTCTTATTGAACTGGCCTCTTCATTGGCATATCCATGACCTTAGTTAGTCACTAATGTTAGTTTCCTAGATATATTTATATCTCTTACACAGACCATACATTTCTTATCAAGTACTGGTAAGTTGTCCATACAAAGACCGTCAGAGTGAGATGATTTCAATCAGATCACTGGATAAAATTGTTATAAAACAATGATAACACAATAATATAATATAATAAATATTTCAGGCAGTCCATTGCCCAGTTAACTTGTTTTGTTGTATTAAATTCATAGAGACTGATATCTCTTAATGATGCTTGGTAGTCCACAGACTTGTTCTCAGGAATCAATAATGACTATCAATAATTCAATGACTTTTGTCAAAATATTCCAAATACAAGCTAGGTCAACATTTATAGCCTTAGACCATATTGAGGCTTATCTGGCATGAGTTCACCCATTGCCAAAACACTGCACACTTGCAACAACTGCAACTTTGGTGCTACTGAAGTAGTCACAGGATCATAATAATATGTTGCTAGAACTTCCATCTCCAAGCCGTCCTGCGTATATCTTGTATAAACCACGAATCCAATGACAACGTCGATGTATCTTGTACACCACCCGTGTCAACCGTTATTTCAGAGTAACATTGGAAACAACTTGTGTAACGGCTTCTGCCAGTTATTAATAAAAAACTACTTATTGTAGTCTCACGGACTACACATAAGAGTAAGGGATCTCGTGCGTATATCACGTATAAGCCCCGAGCCCAACGACCACGTCGATGCATCACGTACACCACCCGCGTCTACCGATACGGAGGTTATGAAAACCATTGCAGCCTTAACCGCTAATAAAAGCCAGTAGCTGTATCGGTGTAATATTAATAACACAATGTTTTATCACCTGAAATACTAGAAGGCGGTGAATTATTCGAATAGTCACCATCATTTTGACGATGTAGGTATAAGTATAGCGACGCTTATTTTGCGTTCGATTAATGTAATTTCCTTCTTGTAATATTGTAAATCTTTTCCACAAAGCCATTTAGGCGTGATTTCCGGTTGAAATATACACTGTAGTGCACATAATACACTAATATTTCAAAGAACACAGAGATATGCAGTATCAAGTGCCGCGCAAACGAAAATAATGACGTTTGACAGGAGTGCATAGACTATGTTACTAATATTTTTGTTTAGTTTTTAGTCTAAAAAATGCGTTCAGTGCCGAGTGGAATGAGAAAGCTGCATTGTTAATAACATATATCGAGAACGAAGCATGCAGTATAATTCAGTTTTATGCACCTGATTACCTCGTTAAATATACGCACTCCATAAAAAATAATCCTGTATAGTATTTTTTTGTTTATTTTGAAATATTAATGTTTTATTACATAAAGATACTTACCTACACGTTTTTTTAAACGAAATGGTTTAATCTGCATGCCTTTATGGGTTCGTAACATTTATGTCACTATACTATTAAGCCAGTAAGCTATAATGCGGCAAAAAATATAGCCTAGGATTTTTTAAATGTTCATTCGGAAATCTTGATTGCCTAGCTTCCATAAAACAGGTTTAGAAATAGTATATTGGTACTGGTACTATTTTTGTACCACATTAAGTCTTGTATGAAAAAAGGCGGTCTAGCGAAAGCCAGTTATGTATAAAGCAGGTGATCGGCTAAACTCTGTGTTAGCCGCGTTCGCACGCATGCACTAAGCCTAAGGTCTATTAATAAAATGCCTATAAGGAGTTAAAAGAATTATTCTATATATTATACGGAGGCATTTTGAAATATTTTATCCAGTGGTGGGATACCATAAAGGGCATTTCCTCTGGTTAATTGGTCTTAGTCGCATACCAGTAGTTGAGATGTGCGCAAGTTAACTCTGTTTGGACTTTATTCTAATGAATTATTTGAGAGACAATCTTTACCTTTAGAAACGTGAATTGAAATCTATGGTGTTCATTCCTCATACATACATACATACTTATTACAAAAAAAATCACCGAAGAGGAATATCTGGTATCACAAAGTAGATCTTATTTATTCGTGGCGAATATTCCTTTAAAAAAAGAAAATAATAAATGAACAAATGACTACATAAATAATCTTATTCACAAATGGGCACAGCTCGATACGCGTAATATCCAAGATAAGTTTAACAAACCGCCTAAAAGCAGCGGAGCAGCAAAAGTCTTTATTAATAAATCATTCAGTTTGTTTTGTGTCAACTCCGAGACTGACGTGAGATGCGGAAACATAGTTTTATAAATAAAATATGTAACAAGAAAAGAACGGAACGCAAATATATCTTGACAAAAGTCGAAGCCAACAGGTTCCGCGTACCAATATTGTGGTACCAAATATGAAAAAGATTATGCGGTTTTAAGTTTTGAATTTAAATACATTTTGTTTGTTTTTCAACAATATTGGACGACAAATATAATTTTGGTTGCTTTATTCTATGGTTATTATAGGGTTGGTAAAAAATATGAATGTTGACTGTTTTAAGTGGTTATAAACGTGTCAGTGCCCATGGCATTTATCGTAGCGTCCTTTAAAATAAAGACAACAGCTGTGCTGTTGAGTCATGCAAGCAAACCATCATATTATTTTAAACCTTAAAGTAACAATTATCATACTTATGTGAAATTCGTTTTAACTGATTCAAAAGTGTATAAAATTGTTGTCTATTTGAGTAATTGGTGAAGAAAAAGCGTTGCAGGACCTATTTTTTTTTAATATTGGTATTAACTGTTTTGGTACAAAAAAGGCTTTAAACCAATAACAAAGTAGTGCTGACAAAGACTTTAGGAGAAAAAAGGTTCCCTGATACCTATATAAAACCCCACACAAGAGTAATTCATTTGTATTAGAAGCCTATTCATTCAAGTCTAGTGCAAGCCTTAAAAAGCCGGCATTGCAAGCCAATCGCTGTCCGAACAAAATAATAGCTCGCACAATTTGTTGAAAGAAATAAATATACGTTTTAGTTTTATCGTATGCCGTTTTGTTTTATAGTTAAGAACGATAGTAGATTATGTGAGTATTACTTAAATAATAAATATGGTAGGTACTTTGTTACATGGTCCATAAGTGAGAAGAAGGTCTGTTTTGAGCTATTTTCATAATTAATAATAATGTTGAAAAATAGAATGTTATTGAACATGACGTGACATCATTTTTGCTACATCACTGGTTAATAATAGTGCTCAATAAGTTGAAAATATTGCTATGACATCGATAGTTATCGATAGCAACTACCAGTATCTACCACTACCAGTGCTGACAAATGACTTACGAAAGCAGTAGATATATAAAAATCTGGCCAGCCGGCTAAATGAGGCAATTAAAACAAAAATACAAAAAAAATTGTTTCAAGTACAATTTTCTGAAGCTGATACGCTCAATACCAATTCCTTAGGCGGTTTGTACAAGGGGCAATGTAAGTCAGCGATACCCGATGACTTTTGATTCTAACGACAAATGTTTATAGTAAAATCTATGAGATTATATCGCGGTAGGTAGGTACTAAAGACGTCGTAAATCGGAGTGTGCGTTGTCTCGTGTACAAAGACCCTTTGAGCACTTTAAGACTAGTTTTATACGCGCGTATCTTGATTTTTCGAAGCGTGCGTGCATGCTTACAGGTGCGGTTTTGTTACTTCGAGCTTACGCGAACATAAGGTTGTGTTAGCGCGACGAGCACACGACCTCTGACTTAAGAGACAGTTTCGCGCGAACACGCAGGAATGAGCTCAAAACGCGCGGGAAAGCGCGTATGCCTAAAGCGATTAAATTCGCGCAGAAAAAACACAGTCTGAACCCACCCTTACTTGATAATAGTTCTCAGTCTATTGCGAAAGCAATAAATATACGTCTAAGTTGAATCGTGTGTCTCTGATAATTAATTATTGCGTTGATTCCACTGACTAATTAGTTAAGCTTTATCTGCGCGCCGAGACTCGAAGCGGTCATTTTTTCCTTTGATACGCAAATAGAATTTACTTTGTGTATTTTATAGTTGAGTAAAATGTTACGTAATTTTTTTGCTATTTTTTATAGGTTATGTTTTGAGGTAAAAATATTCAATAGTTCAATATGTATTTAATTTGTTTATTGGTTCTTATTTATGGTACTTTTTGGGTTTCAGGTTAGGAAAGATGGTTGTATTTTATAATGGGAATTGTTTTGATTTCATGCAAACAGTAAAAACAGTTGCACTAGCCGACAAAACACACGACACTAAATGACATTTCTACAAGCGATAACGCTGATGCAATCGCTCAAAGGTATGGAAGTGACAAGTCTAAGTCACGTGACTTATCGAAATAACCATACATTGAATGTCATCTAAGCGATTTCTTTCATCGTAAACGCTTGTCACTTGTGTACAAGGACAGGACTTCGGCTAATAACTTGTAATAAGCGCATTTATTAGCGTTTAAAACTATTTAATTACCTACTTACAATTTTTACTTACTGAAAATTACCACACCAATTATCTATTTATTCTTATAATGTAAACAAGTAATTAAAAAAGTATTAAAGTGGCGTAGGAAATCAATCATTGTCCATAATTGTTTAGTTCCCGCTACCGTCAGGCTTACAATTAACTGCGCATTATGTTTTTAATTTTAGTTAATGATTTTAAAACTACTTAGATGATGTAGGCGGATCCGCGGCTAAAAGCTAATCTTTACTTATATTATAAAGCTGAAGAGTTTTTTTGTGGCCCCTACCTAAAATAAACGAATACAACTACTTATTTCAACTGCATTCATTTGGTATAAGGATTACATTAAAGGTAGATACAGGATATAATTATAATTGGATTGGATTGAATTAAATTTAAAGGAAGTATATATTATTTTCTGTAATAAAAGGAGTGCGTATATTCAATGAGGTAATCAGATGCTTAAACCTGAACAATTCTCCCCACGAAACATTGGTCGAAATCCTAAAATAAACTTTTCATACAAAGTAACATGTCACGTGACTTATGTAATGTTTGTATGAAAATATGATTTTCAATTTTAAGATTTCGACCTATGTTTCTTGGGAAAAGTTGTTCAGTTTTATGCACCTGATTGCCTCGTTGAATGTATGCACTCGAAGTAATCCTGTATAGAATAATAGTCATTATAATTATACAAAAAAATAATTAAAATCAACACTCCTAATATAAAAAAAAACAAAGAAGTCATTAGAATATTACTTTCCGGTGTGATTATTGAAAAACGATTTTGAAGTCAACAGGCGAGGTCGCTGGCGGGAGCTAGTTTCACATATTTCACGAGTTATATTTAACATACAGTTCACGATTTACAGCCTAACGTTTGTTTCTTTGTACGCAAACTGTGTATCTTGTGTGATTTAAAACTGTGAACGTCATAATATATGTGTTTTAGTGATCGGGTTATATCTGGCCGCTACTGGTTTTCGACATCTGTATTCTATTTTCCTTTCCCATTGTGATGTATTGTTCCAGTTACTGTTCACGTTGATTTTATGGATTTATCTGTGTATTATTATGTAATACTGTGTATTATTTACTTTGTATTCGACTGCACGGATAGCCGAGTGGTATAGTTCACCACGCTAATTACCACTGTGCGCGAAGTGCTGCGGGTTCGATCCCCGCATGGGACAAAGTATTTGTGTGATCCAAAAATGCTTGCTCCAAGTCTGGGAGTTCTTTGTGCATGTGATTTGAATGTTTGTGAAATCCCCGCGACACAAGGATAAATTAAATTCCAAAAAAAATAAATTCCTTAGTGCGGGCGTCGTTTATTAAATCAGATTAAAAAATAACAAATATTATAATTATTAAGAAAAGTAGATGAAAATATGAGAAAGTGGTATAGTTTGTTTTAGTCATTTATTTTCTTGTATATTGCGTTTTTTTATGGACCATTATGGTATAAAAGCGGCGGTAGCCTTATCATAGCTAGGAGGTCGGACTTACAATCATGTAGTTGTAGGTTCGAAACCCACCCATTACACTGCCGACGTGAACTCACTCCTAACAGAAGCATTTAGCACGAGGGGTTAACAAGAATACTAGGAACTGTGTGACCTACATTGCTAAAAAAAGATTATTTCAAATTTGGCGGTATTCTACGTGTATTGAAGTCTGTATAACATTCAGGATACTCTTTGTCCCTAAAATTAATAACTTAATTGTCTGTGCCATAAGCCACACAAGAGACGCCTAAAGAATTGGAACGTTATGATCTAAAATCTACAATAATATTATAAAGAGGAAAGATTTGTACTTTTGTGTTTATGTTTGTTATTAATAAACTCAAAAACTACTGTGCCAATTTTGAAGATCTTTCACCATTAGAAAACTACATTTACCCTGAGTCGCGGGAAACAGTTTACATATTTTTATTATATCTTTCATTTTCCTGTGTCATGCATAGACCAGCGTCACGCGATTCGACAGGCATTTTAATGTATTCGCCATTATTTCCTAATAGTAATATGTACAACTTATTAAAAGTAATTACGCTATTTCAATTAAACAGTAGTACAATAATTGCCGAGGCCATTACACTGTCCCATTTGTTTGTCAAACGTACTATTAAGAGTATTTAAGAGCGTTAACAACAATTTGTAATTTTAAAAGACTTGGTGTAAAATAATTGGTCTAGTGACCTAATTAGCGCAGATGTTTAAATGTCTGGGTTCCTGAATAAATCGTAGTGGGTTGAAATATTTGATTTATTTTAATGGGTTCTGGTTTTTGTTTTGTCATTTAATTTTTGGTTCGATTATGCTATTTATGCTGCATGATAATAATGTACCTATGTGTAGTGTCTTGTTTATTTGTAGTAATTATCATAATTATTCTTTTTTTAAGTATGTTTTGACATGATTTGCGATCATTTTTACTGAAATAGTTCCAACAAATAACTCCAATTTTCTTATTTTTTTTAAATTTATTTCAGAAAATAAAATAAAAGACCGAAATAAATCTTTTTTGCAATAAAACTTAATTGGAAAAATTTTCAACCAAAAAAGCTAATCGATACCTGAAAACCTCTCCTAATTCCTTACTTAAAAATGTCTAATTACAAGAAACTATTGTAGGCTGACTAAAAAACTTGTATTTCTTAGAATGACCTCAATAACACTGTTTGTTAAAACTCAAATGAAAATGAAAGTCGTTAAACACGTGTTTGTATTTGACAAACAATGCACACAAACTTGACCGCCTATAAGGTACATTCAGCAACTAAACTTTATGACCACTATCAGATTCACAAAGGCCGTAAATGACAAAAAAAAAACAAAAAAAAAATTGCGTAAACCCTTCGTGGTGCGGCTATAATTTGATAAACTTACCGTGACATCAATTGATAGTCTTTGATTTGTGTTTTTTTTTTGTAAAACATATTTTGTATACATTTTTGTTGCTAACTGTAGAAGTCTACATGTTCCTAACTTCCTACACGTGCTTTTACTATGAGATCTTAAAATAAGACCGATGCCGTTGTGAAAGCGAGAGTGCGCGCTGTACTAGGGTCTTATTTACTAAGTTCAAGTGGTTAACCTGCTGTTACGTGAAGGGTTAAGAGAGGCTTTATCTCTTTCAACTTACTATACTTAAATAAAAAAAATTAAAAGGCCTAAAACTTATAGACCACTATCCGGTGACTCTAAGAACGCGAAAAATATGTGACCCGGGACTCTTGAACTAATCTGCGTTATACAGCGTCATGCAGCGTCATGCTCTGTTTAGACTTAGAGAATGAGTTTCCTGAGCATAGTGGCGTCTTAGGCCCGGCGCCCACTATCGGCATCAGCACGGCTGAGGATTTTAGGTGATTAAAAGCATTTTTCAAATTTCCATGATTATTATATTTATTAGATATTTTTGTTACTACGATAATATATCATGGAAATTTCTACTTTATTGCCATGAAGTTAAATGTATAATGTTTTTTATCACCTAAAATCCTCAGCCGTGCCGTTGTCGATAGTAGGTGCCGGGCCTTGCGTTCTCTACGATAACCGTCTTGATTTTAAAGTTCTAAGCACACTGGACATAATACAAAAAAATAAACTTAATTCATTAATTTTACTTTGAATGAACAGATTATTTCCATCTGCCCTTTAAATAAGCTACGGAAAAGTTGTTAATATTTTTTTGACAGATAATGGTAAAAAATATAATAATTTATGATCATGAATGTGTTTGAGAATCGAAAAACCGAAGTATCATGATAAAAATGTCATGTGTTAATTTATCAATGCATGCAATCAGATGCAAAAGTTATTTAAATTCGTGAACCTTTTCCATGACATCGATAGATTTTGTGATAACACTTAAAATTGCTTAGTTAATTAATTAATTAAAACCATTAGTGTAACACAGCTTTTAGAATTTAATGGAAAATAGAAATCGAGTTCTGCGATAACTATTGCCAAGTGATTATTTCCAATTAAATATACAGTCGACCGCTGTCAAAAAAAAAGGATGCTAGTGTTAAAAAAAAGGATTTGGATAACAACCTTACTGCAATGCAATAAGGTTGATGTAAGTTTTACTACTAATGGGTCAGTAAGTGATTACGCGAAGGGCGCGTAAGATGGACTGTGGCTTAGGGCGTTAATTAAGAAAAATAGGCAGACAGGTGCGCATGCGCATTGGACATGCCTCGAGAAAATTGTTGCTTGGTAGCAACAAATATGTAATTTTAAGCGAAAGCTCTTACAAAGAAATGCAGCTGTTTTTTTAAACGTTATTTTTTACAGTTTAAAGACCAGTATACAATACTCCGAGTTGTTACTATAGTTGATCAAACACTAAATTTGTAAAACTTACAAATGTATTGTTTCAACTCATAGGATTTTCGTTGATTTTAGAGTAAAAACAATGCACAAGTTTATAAGCACTTGAAAAACCGTTTTATTACACTCCATACAACAGACTGAACTAGTTATTATAACCGTTAGTTACAATAACCGTTTATTAGAGCATTTCACTGAAATCCTCTTTCACAACATACATAACCAATTCCAATGTTTTCACACCTCCCTCTTTTTAGAATTTATTATGGTTCTGCTCTTGACCTCCATCTAGATTTGATTGTACTGAACCCATTACTCTCTTTATGTATTATATTCTTCCGGAACTGCCTCGTTGGTCTAGTGGTCGCAAGGGAGAGCACGAGGTCTCGGTTTCGATTCTCGGAGCCAGCAAAAAAAATTAACTAAGTTTAGAAATTACTCAGTACCGCTCAGAGTCAGGAAGTGTGGCGGTGTTTATACCCCCGTGCCTCGGAAAGCACGTAAAGCCGTTGGTCCTGCGCCTGATCCCTGTCCGGTCGTGTCGGTACACCGTCCCATCGGACTAAGAGAGTGAAGGAACAGAGAGTGCACCTGTGTTAGCGCAGATACTTGTGCACTATAATATCTCCTGCGTACATGGCTGATCTCACTTGAGATTTGGTCTGGAGATTATTATTATCTTCCGGAACCAAATAAACCAATAACCTCTCTTTTTTATGTAACCTAATTACTGTCCCACTGTTTGGCTCCAGATTTGTCGGTGTTAAGCTACTTGATGCCAATTACTTAAGAAGCGATCGATGTCATCCCACTCTGTTTCCTCGGCCTCGTTTGCACCTCCGGCATTTGGAACCCACTCAGTGGCTATTTTAGCCCCGGAGTTTTGCAGCTAACGTGACCAGCCCAGCTCTACTTTAGCTTGGCTGCTCGAGTACCTAATACCTCAGTTTGATGTTTATAAATTTAAACCACCATTAAATTCGTTCCAGAATTTCTATGGCTTGTATAATAGCTTTCAATAAACACATTTGTACGGACAATTATAATGATTTAAATGTTTAAATATTCTAGTTGTAATGCGTGTAAAGACGTGTATTGATCGCAACGTCGGCTTAGTTTATATTGAGAATTCCGGCGTAGGAAAATGAGGTAGGTTATATTATATACAGACTGGTTTATGTAGTATTAGATGTACTAGTTTATTCCGCTCTCGATTTAAACATTATTCACGTGCGTTACTATCGAGTGAGTTTTGAAATATAGGATGAAAATTATGTAATATTCTTAGTGCTGTAATGTTTGATTTGACGGAAAATCACTGGTTAATTTGATCTTCAGAATTGTACGTACTTACATACAAGTGATTTTTATGTGTCTAGAACCTAAGTAGTTTTGCAATCATGCCAACTACCTATGCCACACGCAATAATTATGAACTTAAAACCAAACACTGCAAAAAAGAAAATTAAATCCTAAAAATCCTAAACCATCATACTTTATTAAATTAAAACTATTTTAAACTGATTCTATCGCGCTTTTTAATTCTTAGTTGCCGACCTTTCGACGCGTTTGCAGGTGTCATGGTCACGGGCAAATTGAGGCGGTATTTGTCTTGACATGACCTTTAATAAGTTTCATTGACATGACCTTAAGTTAAACATCATACTTTAATTAAGTTTTCACCCACAAAAACTACTCAAAACAATAACGATTCAATTCAAGATCAAGCGAATGTAAATAAAAATACTTCATACATTTTCTAATAAAGCTCACATGATCGCTGTGACGTAGCAATCGATGAGAATTTACTATCTGACGTCATCGGCGCACGCGCAGCTCACACGCCAGATGTTCGTATGTTTGGTGTTGTAACCATGTAATGAATTTGTTTTATCTTATTTAATGTAATTAAAGGTGAAAAGTTAAATAAATATGTTGTAAGGTATGTTAAATATGAATGCCGTAGTTCGTTTGATTAAGTTGCTTTGTAGATCGGATTTAAAAGTCGTATGTATTTTTGAAGGATTATTATTTTAAAACATTACTTTTTAATAATTTTATGATTTTTAATGTTTATGCTGTGTCCAATACCTGAATAAAATTTTGTATGATGATTGATCGTTACAAGTAAAATTTGAATTAACAAAATCGTACTAAAATAAATTCAGAATGTATTGTGTAATGTACGTTATTTATTTTCAGTTATGTTGTTTTTATGTTATGTTCTTATTGGAATGTATCTCTGTGCTGTATCCAAATTATAATGTATCCGCGCTGTATCCAAATTAAATATAATAATCATACCCAAGCCTAACTATTTTTTAATCTGTATTATCGTTAGACATTATTAAACTATTTAATCTCATACTTTGTATTAAAAGGTTAACCTTTTACCTAGTACTTAAAAATCGTTTTAAAACTAATAATCTTGAAACATATCTTAACAGTCAGTTACCCATGTTTCATTTTGGGTTTCTTACTAAATATTCCAATATTTTACTAAATAAACCAAAAAATTGTTGATTTAACCTTGTCTCGATGGTGCTTTTCGTATTTCTTCAGAAGATAGATTCAAATATACAGAAGTATATTAAAACCACAAAGGCAAGGAAAAACCCACCGTTTTTCTCCAATTATCAAAAAAATCGTCATTCACGCATGAAACCACAAAACCGCTATTCCGACCTTCGCTTATCGTTCTAACGACATCATTATTTCAAAGGGACAAAGGTCATGAGTTTTACTTCAAAAGATTGCGAGGACCCTTGGATTTCTTTGAATGGATAATCTCTATTCATACGTAAATCTTTTAAAAATAAACACACATTATCTCTTTCAATGATATTAAAAACCTTAAAAAGTTAACAATGGATCAAATGAGTCATACATTGCTTCATTTATTCAAGAATGCTAACATAATCCTTTGTGAAGGAGCAATGGACCACGGGTTCGTATGACGAGGCCGTGAATAAACATAGCGATCTTTTTGCTGATTTGGAATGGATATTTTATCTTAATTTGTAGATATACACCTGCAATGGTTAAAGATTTTATACTGGTTGCAAATTCACGACCGAACCATTATTATTATACTTGATTCTGCATCTTCATGTTTACATGTTTATGCAAGATACTAAATGTATTAGCTTTAGTTGCTATTATCTTTTTCTTGTAGTGGAACAGTGAGAAAAGGAAACGGATAAAAGCGCCTATCTTACTTAAAAATCGAAAGAAAAAAGATAAATGTCATGAAGATATAAGTATTGAGTATGTATCTGTCTTCACAAATATTGGGATTAGTGTATATAAACTAGGCTTGAAAAAGATTTAAGAATCTCGTCGTTTTGTTAAAAGATTGTTGAATGTGACTGGCGCGGTGAATTTAAATAATAAACATTGAATTTATATTTCGTTGTACAAATAAATGGTACAAAATATGTTATCTAAAATACGTTTTATTGCAGCTACATATTTTATTTAACTTATGATATGGTTATGCATATAGAAATTATGGAATATTTATTGAAATGCGATAACCAGGTTGTAAAATTCAATGGACAGAAACCAATTTATAGCAGGTCATGTATTAATAATCCGATATTATTTTATTGGATCCAATAAACACGTGAAGATAAAATAAAAAAATATGTTAGCATTTAACGAGTCGTGCCCGGCTATCTAAGTTGTAAATTGGTACCTATTAAAAAGTTTGATAGACGTTTACCTTTTTTGTTGTATTTAATAAATCGATCGAACGTTCTTTAATTTAGGTATTCTTAAAATTCTGTTTTTCGATAAAAATATATTTACTTACAAAAAAAAGATCATTAGGTACCTACCTACAAAAAACGTCACCCTGAAATAAATGCCATCTGCAATTTTTATTTTAATTACTTACTTTTAATACCAAGTTATTTTTCTACCAAAAAAGTTCATCCATTTTAAACCAAAATGCGCCTCTTCCAGTTTCTGTGAATCCGCGTGTTGGCCATTTCGCGACATTATACCACTATTTGGGTCACCGTCGCAGTACGATGACACAGGGTGCTCTTTATTGTTCACCTACCCTCACATTACGTACCTCGCTACATTTTGTCATATTTTTTCTTCACCGAACTCTAATGTGGGTCAAGATTTTTAAACCAAGATTTTTGTGATTTTTGTGAAACTTTCATGACTTAGAATTCCGTACCTTAAAAGGAAAAAACGGAACCCATAGTGGATTACTTTGTTGTTTACCTGTCCGTCTGTCTGCCTGTCCGATCGTCCGACTGTCCGTCCATCCGTTGGTCTGTCAAGTCTTTACCTCGAAATCTACAGACATCACATCTACAGACTCCTGTTGAAACTGTGAAGAAATCAAACTTCTAGTTTGATTTTCGGTCGTACCTTTTTTAGGCAAAATAAACGATGATACAGCAAAAAACGTATTTCCACACTGTCGACATGTTAAACAAACACCACAAACACTCAATATTACAGTTAAAATATTTAAATGTTGTGTTTTAGAAATCTTTATGATAAAAAATATGATTGCGACGATAAATATTAATTGATTTTGTGTTAATAACTTTTTAATGGCATAATTAACAAGATTAATGACTTAATTTACATTTCAATGAACATTTAAACGACTGATTACTTCACCGATCATTCTGAAAACAAGTAATTTCCATTATCTATACTTGAGAATATTATAAAGCTGAATAGTTTGTTTGGTTGAACGCGGTAATCTCAGGAATTCTTTCACTGTTATAGCCCACCTATATGACTGCACGGATAGCCGAGTGGTATAGGTCACCACGCTAATTACCACTGTGCGCGACGTGCTGCGGGTTCGATCCCCGCATGGGACAAGCATTTGTGTGATAAGATACTTGTTCCAAGTCTGGGTGTTCTTTGTGCATGTGATTCGAATGTTTGTGAAACCCCCGCGACACAAGGATTAAATTCTTTAGTGCAGGCGTCGTTTAAAAAAAATACCTATTGAGGCAGGTTATAGGCTAGAATTTGCCGCTACAACCAACGCCTACGTGAGCGGTGCTGCGAGCAAAAGCTAGTTACTATTTTTTTTATTTTGATTATTGATTATTTCTTTTTATTTTTTTTTTCTTTTTCTTTTTATCGTCGGTTGCTTTTGTAACGAGTTCACAATTTCATGATAGAATTATGATGTCTGCAAGTCCTTGTACAGGGATCTCATATTCAAACTAACTATTGTGTTAAATGATAAACATCGTAACCAGTGTTTCTACCAATCCCAGATTAGAATGGTAATGCTGTTTATATTATTATTAGACGTCCGTCGTACTGGCTGCAAGCCAATCAATACACGATTGTGCTGTGTTCAAGGTACGTCAATTATTCCAAATTGTCCTTATTATTTATGGATTTTGCGGCCTTAAGCACCCAACTCATGGTTATAGAACATCTCCGAGTGATCGTCACCTTGTCGTTTAGGTTTGAAGTCCTATAACAAATAAGTTAAATTGACCAAACATCTTACGGGTTAATAATGATTCACAAAAAAGCACCTTACATCCTTATTTTAGGAGCGGTATTAATGTTGAAAATAGTTACAACTGCAATTTTTGACATGTACCGCATATTTCCGACATTATGATGTAATAATTCAGAAACCCTTGTTTGCAAAGCGAAAGCAAAATTATTGCAGTTCTTTTTTCTGTCAAATTACTAATTTGTATCATTTTATCGCGATACGTAATACGAACTAGAAATTTGACAGCAAAAATTGTGCAAATTTTGCTGTCGCTTTGAATTCTCGCAGACAGCTCATGCCAATATTATTGAAGAATAGACGTTTAGTATCGTATACTTTTGTTCTGAGTTATTCGTAGTAATTGCGATAGGATTATACCTAATATTCAAAGCGGAACGTTGTTGTGCCAAAACCGTTTTATACTTAGATACAGATGTGTGCCTTACACGTGTTTGCCGTACGTTAGAACAGTTTAATGTACCCGGAAATATTTAAGCGAAAGACAATATAATAACGACGGCTTTTGGACCAAATAATTAATATCTTCTCGGGAAAATTTGTATACCATCTCAGGCAGAGCCCGTTTTATGGCAGACGACTGATACACATACGTAGTTATATATTTATAGATACATACATATCTATGTGTCTATAAAGAAAGTCAGGTTTGTTACAGCACTAATAACTCGAGAACTGCTAGACCGACTTTCACGATCCTTGAATCCGGTCCGCTCTGTGGCGACCACGACCATTTTCATCACTCAAAATTTTCTCCTGTGTGGGTATCGATGTAAATCGAGCTGGTGGTAGTTGTATGAAAAACCTTAAGAGAACATGTCAAAGAAAGCTTTATATTTCAGACCGTATTCTCACCGAATATAAACCAGGGAAAATCTTTTACCAAACTACGCTATGTTGTCCAATGGCAAGCCCTGAACCCAAGTTTTCATGAACAGGCTTAAGGTTGCTTACACATTCTTTTGAAAGAAAAAGAATAAAAGAAAGAAAAAGAAGCGGAAAAAAAACTATTTTGTTTAAATTAAATGTCAATCTAGTCTTCGTGTATACAAGAATTACAAGAAGACTTTTATTTCTGGGTAGTACACAATTTATACGTCAAAATATCTTGTAAGTAACTTTGTCAGAAATAACTAACTATGAGTCAAAAACAAACGTTAATGATATTCGAAGTGGGTATTTCGAGACCAATTGTCCGACTTAATATTCGTTTACCACTAAATTATATCGAACGACATACGTAAGTTCCTTTGTCGGGTTTGTTGCGGAAAAGTTGCGGGTTGTTGCTGGCAACTATTAGTTGCCTATACTATGTGAAAACAAAACTAACCCTAAGGTTTTCGAGTTAGATTGTGCTTGAATTTTATCCCAGGAATTTTTATTTTGCAATTGTTTTTTATTAGGAGAAATTAAACATGGCTTATAATAGGCACAAGAGTGTATTAATATGTTAATGAATCATGTAAGTACCTATTGAACACAATTTGTATTTTATTTACATATTTCTAGAGCATATTACGATTTATTTGACAATCTTGACAGAGAATGAAGTAACGAGTACCTACTTTATTACAAAATGATTTAGTTCGTTCACTCACTCTGAACTAATTCCGTTTGGCTGTTGGCTCTCAAAACAAAGATGTCTGCTTAACTATTATTTTCATTCATCGTTACGTTCAAGAAACACCGAATGCTTCAAAACTAGTCATAATTACCAAAATAACTCACTAATATTATTCTAAATATGCTAAAAGTATCTGAATATATTATAACATACACAAATATGATCATTATGTTAGCTAATTATGTTTTTACTTAGATAAAAACGGTAATTTAGGTATAATAAGCCATATATCACGTAATGTTTTTGTTACATATTTCTACGAATATTAAAAACGTGACTTTAGTGGCTAGTCGTATGATTCACAATATAAAATTTATCTATTTATGTATTGTGCTACTGTCAAGGGATCCATATTTATGAAAAATGAAGACTAGCTGTTGCCAGAATTTCGCGTGGGTATCTATTATAGCGTCAAAAGTTATTTCTTATGTTCCAAGCTTGTATTTAACGAAGTTACATCAATATGATTACAGTTGGTTAGCCTTGAAAGCGTATTAAACTGACATATAGACAAACAGAGTTACTGACTTTATAATATTAATATGGATTGAGGATTAAGCTTACAAAACAACATTTTTATTAGCCGGTAAAGCTACTTTAAAAATCAATAATAAACTGTCTTCATTTGACATCACGTTATTCGATTGCCAAATCTTATCAGCCTACGATACACGGCTTATCCTATCTTAAACAAATTTGTAAGCAACTATTTGTTGCCATACAGTTGCTTCCAAGTTGTCGGTCTACCATTTTTAAATTTGACATTCCCCATACCTTGTCTAGAATTTCCTTTGTGGTAGTAACACGCGATCCAGCTATTACGTGACGTGTCAATAATTAAAATTATGGCGGCCATGTTTAGAGTACATTGATGTTTTTGTACTATTTAATTTTTTTGTCTGCCTTTAAATATTCGGCAATGAATTACGTAGTTTAATTTCTTTATCGCAAGCTGAGTGCTCACTTGGGATTTTATGATCATTATATTTTATTAATCATCGTAATTATGCTTTTTCATTTGGTGTTTAGTGTTTTTGTTGGCCTTGGGTTTTAATAACTTTTTCATTTTGCGGAAAACGTGATTTGTACTGGTATTTTTAATAATAAATTTATTTTGAGAGAAGTTTTTTTCATAGCGTTGGTACATACATACAATAATTTGATGCGAATTTATTAATTTTACATGCATAGACCCATCTTAATCAATTCCATCCTTTTTTTTTTTTTTTTTTTTTTGTTTGCCCGGTGGAAATCCTCATGGACTACCTCCGCCCTGGGGAAAACGGAGGGGCGTGCCGGACTCCTACCGGCTAAAACCACCGGAGTGCTTCTCCATTCCCTTTTGCCGGGATCACACGGGAACGCATATCGCAATACTACCGCGATTCCCGGCAGGGGGGCTCCATGGATGGAACCACTTCGTTGAAGGAGGGTTTTTCTCTTCGCTTAGTAAGAGGCGCGCGGAAGCACCGCGCGCGCCGTCTTGGCCTATGTGGTAGCAGACTTCCCCAAGGCTGCTGCCCAGAGCCGTTTATGGTCCCTGAAGGAGGGCAAATTGAGCCCTTCTTCTACCTCTTGGTCGCCGGGCGCGGCTTGGCAGGTCGGTTATGGCCTCCCGCTCTCTTTCCGCGCCCTCTTTGAGCGCCATCACTTCTTCACAGAACTCGGTGACAGCGCTCCAAGACTCGTCACTCCTGACCATAGATGCAACTACGGCCGGAAGTGAGAAATTTTCGCCAATAATAGTAGCAAGTGCCCGACGCTGCGAAACCCAAGCAGGACATTGCTCGAGCGTGTGCTGCGCCGTGTCTTCGCTGTCGCTGCAGTGGTGACACTTGGGGGTGGGCTCCCTTCGGACAATGCGATAAAGGTATCGTCCAAAGCAGCCGTGGCCCGACAGTATCTGGGTTGTCCGGAAGGTTAGCTTGCCATGATGTCTGCTGAACCACTGTTGGAGCACGGGACGTATGGCTTCCACAGTCCTAAGTCCGGCCCCAGGTCGATTCAATCGAACTGCCCATACCTCTAAAAAGGCATCGTGGAGCTCTCTCATCAAGACTTTGATAGCCCTCGGGGAAGGCCTTTCACCATAGCTGAGCCGTTCTTTTCGCCACTCATAAGCACT
Source organism: Plusia festucae (assembly GCA_950381575.1). Lineage (NCBI taxonomy): Eukaryota > Metazoa > Arthropoda > Insecta > Lepidoptera > Noctuidae > Plusia > Plusia festucae. The sequence continues at coordinate 13,725,217 of OX494434.1, forward strand.
TGAGAGGACTCTAGCATCCAGGTCCCAAGGAAGAGTTCCTGCAAGGAGGCAAGCGGCAACGCAAGATGTTGTGCGGTAGCCACGAATGACGCGGACAGCCAATGCCCTCTGCGGTCTGCTCAGCGAAGCCATCCCCCGGGACGTCAGGCGCTCTGCCCAGACGGGAGCCCCATATAGTGCCATAGAACGCACGACTCCCAGGAACAGTCGGCGACAACTTGTCCCTGGACCTCCCAAATTCGGTAGCAACCGTCCAAGTGCGGCTGCCGCCTTCATCACTCGGGGCCCCAATTGTTGGAAATGGGGTTCGAAGTTCCACTTGCTATCGAGCACCAATCCAAGGTGTCGCATAGTGGATCCCACTTCTATCCGCACCCCACTAACGACGATGTGGGACCCCACCGGAGGCAAATCAATTCCATCCTACTTCATCTTCAAATCAAGAGTGAAAAATTGGAATAACAGCTGAACACTGAAACATTAATCAGTTTAAAGGCGCCGTTAAGTCTCAACGTCAAGCAATATAAAGCTATAGGTCTCATGCTGTCTCTGTCACTTTAAGGTGTAAAGTAGCGACATAAGAAAATTTTAAAGTTAATTAGCGTTTCAGTATGCGGGGCTAAGATAATCAAATAATTCTAAACGAATCTTATTGATCGCTGCCTTTTGATGTCCAAATCTACATGCTATAAAATTTGAGTCGAACAATTACCTGGCCTCAATCTTTCTGAAGTGCCTTCCTACAAGTGGCAGATCCGATGTTTTACGAGCGACGGGAATAGAACCGGTTTGCGGCTCGTCTTTAGTTCTTCAACGATATTTTTGTGTTTCAAACATAAAATATGTGCAATGGGTTTTTTTTTAATTCTGCATCCCGACTTTTATGCAGTTTATACGTAGTACCTATAGGTTTTTCAATTGATAGCTGTCACTTTCAAACATCGAACACTTTTTGACCTCAATTTTTTTTTTTTTTTTTTTTTATTCTTATTTAAACTCCTTAGACAAGTCTTTTCGATTTTAATTTAATAAAGTGCAGGCCACTTATAACTTGGTACATATAATATTATATTTTCTCATTTTTTTTATTAAATTCACAAGTAACCTGTGGGTAAGTATCTGTTTGATACTTGACTTCAAGCGTTTGTATTATAATTTCGATAATTGTTCTTATTTTTATAGGTTATTGTTGTTCAGGGTTTACTCATCATGTGCGAAGTAAAGTAAGTAGTACGTTACTTTAAATACATAAAAGCTCACCGAAGTTTTTTAGTGTTGTGTGTTGCATTTTTCCATCTTTAGTTTATATTTTTCTTTTAGAAAATATTTACAAACGCCTCTATTTGATTTGTGGCCGGTATTGTCTCTGGATATACAATGTTCTACCCTAGAATTAGTGTAAGAACATAAAACTGGCAGTTATGACAGGTCACGGCCTCGGCGTAGTAATGGGGTCACAGCATAGGTGCCATATAAGTACAATACCTACTTAGTGGAAAGAACTATAGGCCTTAAGTATGTGGCCTGTGCAGTTTGATTGCGAAAAATCAGCATTTGAAAAGTTAGGTAGCAACATTAACTTTTAACTTCGTATTACGTCTACTAGTATATGATTATTCCAGAGGTTTTTAAATTTATTTAAACGTTGTAGTTTTTAGAACTACCTGTCGGATTGGAAAAATAGGCATTTTTATGATAGCCTGAGTCATCAAGAATGGTATAGACTTTATTAATTTTAGAAAAAAAAAAAAGAAACGCGGTAGTCACGGGTGACAGCTATTTTTTTAATAACTAGTCATACAGTGAATAAAATCAAGATTCAATGACATTATACAGCCTCTATGTACAGAAATAGCTTAAATATTTTCCGATACGTTGAATATGTCAAAATATTCCATACTGTCAAATCCAGGAGCTATTCATTAACAAATGTTTATGATGGAATTTCCTAAAAAAATGTCCTAAAACCTGTTTAACAATCACAATACTACAATCAAATGCTTTATCAGGTTATTATAATAATGTCAAGGAAAACACGTTTATTTTTGTACTAAATAAAGCAAAAATGGCGGAACATTCGCAATACCACCCGGTTTCTGTCTTCCGCGTTACTATACCAAAGTTTAAGTTCACAATAGCAGATAATATATAAAAGCACCTAATATTAACGTATTTTTTCCTTACAAAGTATTTAACGAATATAAATGCGAAAATAACTTGTCCGTCTGTGTGTTACGCAATGACGTCTAAACAACTGAACCCATTTAAAAGAAATTTGGTACAGATATAGTCTAGAGCCTGTAAAAGGACATAGGGTACTTTTTACCGATCCCACGCGGGCGGAGAAGCGGGCTTGAGCTAATTCATAATATAGGTTGACATTTCTTAGTCTTGAAATGACAGAATATCATCAACATCGATTAGAGACTATTGAATTAGGGGATTTGGGACCTAATTAATATGCTGTATTGTGTCCCTTGCCTTATAAGATTGTCCCACTAAATAAATTAATATCCAACTCCTGTAGGTACCTATACAGGCCTCTTTGCACATAGACAAGGAACGACCGTTGAACTCCCCGCTTGCTCATTGTCAGATTCAAATGTTTCTTCTTTCACCGATATTGTCTAAGTCCGTCTTAAAAACTTTCGGGTTATTTTCGAAGTTCTGTGAAAATGAGCCTAAAACAATTTTTGGGGATGAAAATGAAATTAACTTACTACAACACTACAACCCTGGATAAAAATAACAATAAAAATGCAAATGTAGACCAACTACATTTTAGTAGATCTACAAACATAGTTGGTTATCGACATGAGACAATACAAAATTTGTGTTTTCATAGTTTGTATTTACCTTCAGAGACAGTGGGATGAGCCGCTCTGCAGAGTAGTTCAGCAAAAACTTATTTCTTCATCTGCTACTACTGCGGAGCGTGCGCGCCTGCTAGCTGTGGGTGAGTGGGAGTCAGGTCTTTGGCTTCACGCACTGCCGTCGTCGAACATAGGCACCTTGCTCGACGATACTACTTTCCGCCTCGCTGCTTCCCTTCGCTTAGGCGCTTCTTGCTGCTCTCCACATCGCTGCCACTGTGGCGAGGTTGTCAACAGCCTCGGACACCACGGCCTGTCATGCAGCCGTAGCGCAGGTCGTATGGCGCGGCACGCGAATATCAATGACATAATACGCCGTGCTCTTGTTGCCGTCGGCGTTCCAGCCGTACTCGAACCCAATGGCTTGGCACGCGACGATGGCAAGAGACCGGACGGCATGTCTCTGTTTCCTTGGAAGATGGGTAGGCCTTTAGTGTGGGACGCTACTTGTGTCGATACTCTTGCGCCATCCTATCTTCCTAGTTCGTCGTGCTGTGCTGGCGCTGCTGCTGCGGCTGCTGAGAACCTCAAGCGGCGGAAGTATAACAACCTAGTTGGAAGTTATACTTTCGAGCCGTTTGGGGTTGAAACATTGGGACCGTGGGGTCCGAGTACTCACATTCTTGTCAAAGATTTATCCAAGCGTCTTGTTGACAGCTCATGTGACCCAAGGGCTGGTTTTTACCTTGGTCAGCGGTTAAGCATTGCCATTCAACGTGGCAATGCTGCCAGCCTTATGGGCACACTTCCAGTCGACAGCGATGTGGATGAGTTTTTTGATGCTATTTTTTAGTTTTAGTTTTGTCTAATTAATATAGTTTAGTATTAAGTGTTTTGTAATTAAATATTCCTGTGTAAATATTGAATAAAATAAAGCAATAATAGAGTTCCTTCTAACGAAGAATTAAAATCCTTCACTTTAGTTGACAACCGGTATAACCAACTCGTTTCAACAGTGCTAAATATCGATATCAGAATGATATCGATATTTTTCTTAAACTTATATTTTATCGCTACATGAGAATATTATGGAAATTATAGGAAATATTTGGAGTTTCTTATTTATCTATATATATAAAAATGAAACCCGTTTTCCGTTGTCACGACATAGCATGAAAACGGCTTGACCGATTTGGCTGATTTTGATCTTGAAATGTTTGTGGAAGTCCAGGGAAGGTTTAAAAGGTGTAAAACATAAATAATAAGTAAAAAAAAAACTGTTCCTAAACTCGGGAATTACCTTAATTAATTTACTTTTGACAGAACGAAGTCTGTCCGGGCAGCTAGTTAGGTCATAAAGATGTTTGATATATTCAGAACAGTCTATTTTTTTATCTAAATGTCAAGATATGTAGGAAAATGTTACGTGTAACCTTGACCTGGCAGGTTTTAATTAAGAATGTACTGTTACATAATGAAAGCAAATCGCAAACTATCTTCTACCATATGTTTCAATGAAAAAAACTAGTTTTTTCACCTTAACCGTATATAAACAACAAACAAATATTGTGATACCTTTTTAATCACCGGCCAATCATTTTCGCAACTAGTGTTTAAAATATTTGTACAAAAATACTTAATTAATTATAGCATTTGCCTAAAGAGAGGTCAATTCTTTGGATGATGAGAATGTAGAGCGCCATGACACACATTCAACTCTTGCGCACAAAGAAGACCATGTGTTTTTTTTTAATTAATTTGTACTTACACGACTTGCATATTTAAAGGCTCTATACGTTTTTAATATAAGACTACCTTGAAGCTGAAGATGTGCATCAAATATTAAGACAGTGATTTGACAGTAAGAAAAGACTTCTTTTTTTATAGTAGTAAGATTGAGATTACAATATTATAATTATTTTTTTTACTTGTACTTACATATGCTTTACATATCTATATATATAAAAATGAAACCCGTTTTCCGTTGTCATGGCATCACGCGTGAACGGCTGGACCAATTTCGTTAATTCTTTTTTTGTCGTGTTGTTTATTATCAGGAGAAGGTTCTTATAGAGAAAAAAAAATAAAAAAGTTACGCGAAAATTTAAAAAAAATCAAAGAAAAGTTGATGATAATATTAACTTTTCTAATTTAACCTTTGACATATCTGTTAGTTATTTGACATGACAACGTCTGTCAGGTCAGCTAGTATATGATAAATATACATAAACAAACGGCGTTTTAACATATTGGACCATAATTTAAAATTATACTCGTAGAATCAAAGTAAAATATTGATAACAATCAACTCATACAAATATCCAAGAAAGCCTTACTTGTTAAAGTCTTCATTACTTATTTACTTAAGATTTATACTAAATTAGTATTGTAAATTTGTACCTGCCAGTGTCGACTGTCCAATATCAAATATTAATATCGTTATACCTCAACAAAATGCAATTCATCGTTCTAAAATCATCGAACATAAACAAAACAAACAATAACAATAATTCTTCACAGTTAAAAACCGATCGTCCCACATACAGCCAATGTCAGCTGTCACCGATTACGCGTTGTTACGCAAACCTGCGCGTACGCACGCCCCTCCGCTTTCCTAGTGACCTCGAAGCGACCACTTTCGCTGGTTAAGATCAAGTTTACTGGAAGTGATTGGTTTAAAGTTGTGAATGAATTTAAGCGTTGCATTCCATTTCGTACAACTAACGTTCCGTTTTGTAAAAGGAATTTTTTGAAGAAAGAATATGTTCTAAATAGTTTAAAAAATAATGACTTAAATAATTTAAAAGAAAAAGTTATTGTTTTTTTTTATAGTGGGTGAGAAGAGGCATTGACCTTTCATTTACAAACTGCTATCAAAACCGGAATGTTGTTTTTCTATTTTTCATGCTAATGCAAACTCATTAAAGAAATACGATACAATGTTTCAAGCATTCATTGCCGATCGAATACTGTATACGAAATAGAGGTTATAATTAACTCAATTGCTTTATTATCCTTGTAGTTTTACAGTTGATTAACTGAATGTAGTTAACTGAAGCAATATGATGGAAATAATTGACTAATACATTGAGTCAATAGTGGTGCGGACTAGGTATTAATAGTAAAAATCTGTATATTTCCTACGTTAGATAAAAAATAAGATAGGTAGGTATTTTTTCTTTTTTTAAAAGAATTCAATTTGACAAAGATAAGGCGCGTCGTAGTTAAGGAGTCGAATTTTCGGGGCTTGTTATGTCACAAGTTTGCAAAAATTGTAGCTACAAGTGACGTGATGAGCCCCCACTCCTTAATTTAAATTCACTGTATCTAAATAGATATTCGTTATTTTGAATAAATAGTGTCTAATATTTTTCAGTACCTATATAAAAATCAGACATTAAAAAAAAAAATCGCACGCCTATAATTGTTTACTTTGGCTACCTTTCGGTGTTCAACACAAAAATTACTTAATCACTTTTCAACCCTCGTGTTAATCGTTATGATTGATTGTTCGGTTTTGGTGAACCAATCACGGCCGTGATCGGTTGATTTGACAACATTAAATTGATTAGCCTATCAGAAACCGGTAGAAAAGTTAATAAAAAGGCCCTCTTAAAAGCAAAAATATTTTTAATTAACATGTAACATTAAAATTATTGATAAATAGTTATTAGAATCAAACCTTAACTCGCAGAAAATAAGACCCTCTTTCGAAACTACACGAATACTGTCATATAAAATTGTCACATCTAGCATCTCCATAATTCTTTGTGTCCAGACGGCTCGTCTTGCGACCGCTTGACACTCAAAGTGGCACGAACTCAATCAAACAAGGAATACTATCGAGTACTCATTGTTCGAATATTTCTATTGCTTTTCTCTTTACTCGAGTATTTTGAGAGCCTTTGTCGGCAAAAAATATTAAGTTTTTGTATGTAAAAGACGTTTGTAAATATATTGTTTTTGTTGGAAAAATAATGTATTGGAGTTGAAGATATGTGTTTTTTGTTAGTTCCATATTTCGATCGTTATGTTTTGTATTATGAAACATGAAAATTATTATAGTGAAATCTTTAGTTTTAGTTGTCTCACTGCATATAAGAAGCCTCATTTTCCTTTCCATGCTTTTTGGTAAATAATATTAAAGTATAAAACTTGGATATTGGTGATCTATGAATAGTCAGATTACGTCATCACAGTACAGACTACTTAGCATATTATCATAACATTACATAGCAATTATTTATGTGAATTATGGTTCTTGATTTGATCTATCAGTCAATATTTGATATGTTACGTTCAGCGATGTATGTTAATAAACAGGTTAGACCAGTCTTGGCAGTAATTCGATGCGCGTCAATGAGTACCTACCTACGTGCATGTCTACAATGATAATATGTAATTCTGTTATTTTGGCGAATACTTATATACCACTCAATATTAAGACGCCGTTACCTCTCATTCTGTCTCTGCCACTTTAAGGTTCAAAGTAGCGACAGATAGATCTAAGAACAACTTAATGTTAAGTTACGTTTGATTACTCGTTTAGTATTTCTAAATTTAAAATGAAACGTTCAAAAAATAAATGGAACAATAATAAACTACCTACCTTTTTGAAATAAAATACGTTAATCAACCGATACCTACCTGTTCGGAATTTACATTCGAAATTCGAATTATGAAATATCCACATACATTTCCATGCAAGCAATTACGTCAGTGTCAGAAAAAACGTTTGTATTTATAGTTTTGCGTGAAACCAGTATTTAATGAGGTTGTGTCAATGTAAAATAAACTGTTATGATCGAAGCAGTATTCAAAGCACACAATTCAACCATGGTAATAAGTTTTTTTAAATATTTAGTATTGAGTAGCAGATGATATCATCGTGTTATCACTATTTATTTCACTCAGTGGGAGGTTTATTTACAAGAGTGGGCTTTATGAGCTGAATTAAAGTACATTACTACTCGTATTACACATTTATGAAACGTTTTACAACGCATATACAGCCGGTTATTGAATAAAGAATTTCAACTTAAGAACTATAATAACGAATAGGGTGACAGCGTGTGGCATTGCTCGGCTTATCTCGTGGTCTAAGTTGTGATTCTTTTTTAAAGATTACTAGCGATTTGGGTCGCACATTACTAGTAATCTCGTTAACCCCTCGTGCTAAGCTAAGATGCTTGTGTTACGAGTGGGTTCACGTCGGTAGTGTAATGGGTGGGATTCGAACCCGCAACCACACGATCGCAAGTTCGACGCCCTAGCCATTTAGCTACCGCCGCTTAAATGATCCATTATACATGACACCTATTTTGAGATCAGTCAAACTGATATTCTCCATGCAGAAACCGACCGATAAACTTTTAGAAAACGGAAAAGAAATTATACTTAGTATGGTTTTCCATTAACATTAATATTACTAAAATTTTGAAAGACACGCAGACATAGCCACGGGTGGCTGCTAGTTATTATTATACAATTCTAAACACATTAAGAAAACGATTAGCAATGAAATAAAATGCTTAGCACTTAACGAAATATTGTTTTAAAAATCTCTAATAGATTTGAGTGATTTAAAATTCTTAGTATTTGTCTTGGCACTAATTTTAATGACTAAAATAGACGCATAAGTAGAACTGTAATATGATCTAGACTTGTCTGTTGTCTAAACATTTGCGGTTGATACGTTTAACCCCATAGACTTAGTGGTTAACTACTTGGGTTTCGGAACTTAGTGGTTTTGGATTACTTCACGTTTTTTTTTACTTTTGATTTGTTCGATTTCCTGTAATTATGTAAGGATTCAGATAAACAGTGTTCACCGTTTTGAAATTCACTTTTGTTATTAAAATCAATAGAAGAGAGCAAGTGAATACCACACCTAATAAAATATCTATTATATTTTGTTAAAGATTAATTATATTATTACTGTATGATTCTAAAGATATTTGAACCTTATATCCTATAAAACTACAGTTGAAAATTGAAAAACATTACTATTGAGCATACATTAAAATCTATTGTTCATTGATTTCTTCTTCCAATGTATTTTATAATGTGAAAATCATACATAACACACCAACTTACAAACCAATATTAATTATTTCAGCTGCTAACTCCAACTATAATTGGAAATATGTAAGGAATTAGCGCAAATCCGTCTCAACAGTTTGATTTCATAAAAACTTAACCAGTATTCGTGTAGTTTTTACACCCGTCACACCAGTGCGGACGGCTAGACTGGATCTTGTAAGTCAAACTGTATCGACTATTTACAGGTTAGTGAGCTTAGCACCTACCTACGTACCTATATACGTACAGTGTCACATGTATGTTACCGTGAAATATGCAGGCTAGAAATATCTATACTAATTTAAAAAAACTGAATAGTGTGGTTGAACGCACTGATCTCAGGCACTACTGGCCCAATTCGAAAAAATCTTTCAGTTTTTGGTAGCCAATTTATCGAGGTAGGATAAAGGCTTTAACTGCGATAAGCGACGCGTAAGTGGGCAAAGCCGTGATGAAAGATTGGGGAATAATAAATGTAAGATAATAACGGAAACATCTTGTAATTATACGTCCAAATAGAAGGTACAATTACGTATATAACATTGTGTCTGTCTATTAAAATGATTTTATTTATAGACTTATAGTGAATTATCGTTCGTTATTGGAGCTATAAAAGGCAATATTTGATTTGTTACGACCAAAGAATGAAGTCTGTTAACAGGTTGTTGACCTTTATACTGTTTATTTTAGTATGGTGCTGGAGGTCTAAGCTCATTCCTTCTCCGTATGGGAAGAGGTATTGGGACACAACCAACAGTGGGACATTTATAAGCCGGTATTATTAATATTATTGGTGCTGATCCCTTTGTACTCAAACTCATTTTCTAAATTAAAGCATGAGAAAAAGACGGCAACAAATAACAACTAACTTAAAAATGTCAAATAAGTTTTCACCTTGAACATCACAGTGTTTTTAGTGCGTGCGTTTACGCTTGTTGTATGACTACTTTAGTCGGAACTTATTTTGACAGTTCTAATTTTCGTCAGTTCTTTTCTTATTATGTATTAGTGAAAAATATATTTATAGTCTAAAATAAGTTGAGTGTGTCTAACAGGATTGGGGCCACTAGTTACCGACTTAAAATAAATTCTTTTAACATGAGTATGTTTTTATATTATTATCAAAGTTCTTCTTCTTATTACCTAGCTATATACTTTTCGTAAAATAAACGATTCATAATTTGCCCTCTATAAAACAAATATTTGATTTTAGCCAAACTGTTAAGTAAGTATATATTAAAATTGCTGTTCTAAGAAGCAAATAACACCAACATGAAATAATATACTACACTTTTATTAATTACTTCACTGTACTGGTTCTCGATAACTAGCGATACATACCTACTCGTATTATTAAAACGAGGCTAACAAACTTGATATTAAAAATAAAAGGTTTGTAACTTGCTGTAGACTAGACTATTTTCTAGAAAGAAATCCAACGTTTCTATATTTTTTTCCTGTCTTTTTAATACTTGGTAGAACGTGATTATATGGATTAGTACAGAAAACGTTTTACAGAATGCGTTAAGTATGGCACTTGATTGGCACAGTAGGTTAAAGATGTGTGTTGTAGACAGGGCCATATTATAGCCTGGTTGATTTACATTGGGTCAGTAACTTGCGCCAGTAGCGGACAGCAGATTGACTAGAAAATATTCAATCGGGAATATTTAAGTCAGAACTGATGAGATAATCCCACGGTATAGTGCTGTGCCAGTAATTACTTGACTGAAAGAAGTCAGTAACTAACTCGAAGTAAATAAATCTTGTGAAAAAAAATATGGTTCTATTTTTAAATAGTCACATTTTCTTAAAATCATGATTATTCTCTTTATGATAAGAGATATTAACCCTGTGTTTTCTACAGTTTGAGATTTCTTTATTTAAATCACATAGTTTTTGACATCGGTTTTTTCTTCAAATTTTTTATTACAAAATACATACATCCTTCTTTTTAACATAATATTATGTACCTATGATCTAATAATAATAAAAAAAAAACATTATTGTTTTCTTTGTTTGTGATAAAAAATATACTCAAAAGAATATACATTTTTATGTTGTTTGCGTTACTTTGTAAGTTGTAAATGTAAATTAAAGCGTTATTCGTTACTACGTATGATCGTTGTAATGACACGGCGGAACATAAAATTGTTACTTACGCATAATTTCACAAACATATTTATATGCTAACTAGTGTAGGGTTAATAAATTTCATTAGGTCCTTGTCACCCAGAGGATGTGAAACGGGTTTTTCATTTATCGTGTCTGGGGAGGGTTAAATTACAATATTCTCAATACTTTGTCGATAAAAATATGTAAGTACTTATAGAACAAAATACGGATTACATTTTTACATTTTACATTTATATTAGGTACATGCGAATAACGTTCGATGTTTTATCAATAGACAACAAAATAATATTTTTTTTATTTTTTATTATATTTATATTTTGTGTATAAGCGTAATAAGGTTAATGTAATGGAAGCCAACAACCGTGCCATCCGATGCAACTTGTAGCTCACATTCAATTTAAGGGTAACTGTCAAGAAAAAAGAAGAAATTTAAAACGATATTCATTTAGGTAGGTACTTTAAATAATAACAAAATATGTTATTCCAAATTACAAATAACATTAAATATTCATTTAATGCAAATGATAAGCGTAAAAATATTGAAAATATTCATATATATTCATAATATATTTTATAGTGTTTAATATAATTTTTTTTTTACAAATTAATTAATTAGGTATTCTATAATCAAGTCTGAATGTCAATCTTACTTTGGTTTAACACAGGTAACAGCACTAAACCTTCCTGATTTAAGGTATATCGTAAAAACTTTGAAGATAAACCTCCGCAGCCGCCTGACGTTAAAAAGTTACCAACATTTACTTTTTGAAGTCACAATATACCTACTTGAAGTTTTTTAAAGACTACAAAAAAAAATATTATATCGACTGTAATTTTTTGTGTTTGCTAATAAATGTTCGCGCTAAAAATTAATAAAATATTAAATAGATTTTTCTTTTAGTTTAACCTAATTATGCTGAAAGAAGTGGTAGGTACCATTTTACAAGAAAAATAGATAAGATTTTTTTTGTTACGGATATTTTATTTTTATATAATAAAAACTCAAGCATTAATTTTCAAATAAGAGTCTTTTTCTTAATTTAATTTTTACTTTTTTTAATTTACTTATTTAAATTTATACTTATTTTTTTTCACGCTCACCGCTTTTAATTTGCACCAACCGATGGAATTACGACACACGATCATGTTTTGCGCCACGAAACATCTGTTGAATATATTGCACTATTAACGATGCATCGTGAATCTATTATCCTCGGTCAATGGTCAAGTGTTTCAAATATAAAAGTAGAACTATTTTTATTGTGCCTCTCAGCTGTTTGACTAATATACCAACAAAGTTGTTTTTGATGTTTGATTTAGCCTTGAGGATATTTATTTTAATTCAATCGTGAACGGGTAATGGTGACTGGGGTTAGACATGCACGTCATAAAATGACTTTCTTCATTTTTCTTCTGTCTTTACCTTTGTTGTAAACTCTTTCCGAGATCAAGCAATGTCGCCCAAAAACACACGGTCAATAAACTTTATTAAACAACGCAATCCAATTAGGTCTTCAAAACACTCATTCCGCCAAACAAACAATAAGGGCAATAAAAACAAAACCTGAATTGATACTGAACGAAATCCAGATCCAAAACATTCGCCGGTCGCTCGTAAAACACGAGATGAATCCGTTTCACCCGGATAGCATTAGCCATGACAAAGTAATCACCATCCGGGGTCATATCACACACCTGACATATTCAAATTTAGCTCATAATGTATTGAAATTGGGGACAAATATAGGACGGTTAAAATGGCGACGAGAAAACATGTTTTGTTTACGCTACGGGTACGTCGTGTTGTAAGATAAAATCAAGTGCGCTGTTGTTGTCATGTACTTTTATTTAGTGTCAATTTTGAAAAACGAACGGATTGAAATCTAATAAAATAAAAATTTAAATAAATTGGAAATGGAATTGAATTTCAATTCACATTAGATATTAAGGTTATTCGAGGGTTAACAAAAAAACAATTCATAATTGGAAAATATGACTATCCGGGATTTAATTGCTGTTATTATTTCTGAATATAAATCATTGTTTGCTGAGTATATTTTTGCCCTAGTTAACTAAAAAATAATAGGTAACTAATTATAGAAATAATTACACAAAAGTTAAGATACTCCAGCTCTATTTAGCCCAAGTTAGACACTTGGAAAATTATAACCCTAAATTATCTAACGCAGATTCAGCTTTTTAAAAATCAAGATTAGAACTCCTCAGGTACCGTTACCTACTGACCCTTAACACTTTCGTTACAAATAGCTGTAAGTACCTACCTAATATCAGATTTTTTGTAAACTAACTGTGTTTTGTTTTTTTTTAGTAGAAGATTTTACCACATAAAACATTTTTTTTTTTCGAGTTGTAATGGATCCGTTGTGTCAATGGTCGTGGGGAATGGGAATTTATATTATTATAATGTTATAGTCTTTTTGACATTTAAACCTTTTCTATATTGAAGTGATCTTTGCCTGACAGTGGGTTTGTAAAAGGTATATAGGATCTTTTTTTTCGCAATTCAAATCAAAGTATCATTGATTCGATGACGTTTTTATTTGACATTAACTTCTTAATGAAAATACAATTTATCAACTATTGATTGATAAGCCTTTCATTAATATCGTTTTAATTATAAGCGCTTATAGTGATTAAAATATGTCGAACCGTATCGAACTGAGGAATTAAACAATTTTGTTAATTAATGCCGTTCATAATTCATTTGCTTCGATTATTTTGACTAGCACGGATTGATTAACTGATAGCCAGTTACTTTTAATCGTTTTTTCATTAATATTTCTTGATAAGCCGCATGCTAAATGCTAATACAAAAAAAAAACAACATAAACTGAGATGATAATAGAGTTTTTTTTCAGAAACGTACTTTTCTAATAAATCAGTTTATCTAAATTTTCTAAAGTTTTCTTTCAAATAATTTGTTTTACATTCATAGATAATTCTTTTAAACTCTTTATTATTGAATGTCAGAACGTTAATATTATCAAATCATAACTCTTGTTACATGGATATGAAACTATTATTTTCCAGATATTTTTATCATAAGTAACTGTATATTCTTTTTCTAATATTCATGCAAAAACATATACTCTTTTCTTAGCAAATATAACATTGGAAACACATGACAGTCTTACCTTGCACATATTAAGTGAGGCCTTGACAAACCCGTCTGACAGACGATGTGTGCGAAACTGCAGTGAAGCGAGAAAAAATGCAGTACTATATATGATAAACTTGTATACGTAGTGAAATTTCAAGTAGAACTGGATGACACCTAAGTTTTTGTATTCGTTCTATTTTAAGGGGTTATTTTTTAACGAACTTACTGATTCATTAAGTGGTATAATTTTGGATAGCTGACACACTTATTATAAAAATCCGAAAGTTTATTTGTGTATATTTGTTACCTCTTCACGCTGAAACGGCTGAACCAATTTCGATAAAAATTGGTATGGAGGTTGCTGACATTCAAGATTAACGCAAAGGCTTATTATCTCGGGAAAACTTAATTATCTTTAAAACCGGGAGTAACACCGCGAGGCGCAGATAGTATCTAATAAAATGTGAAAACGTGTGCGTTGCCTCGCGTCAGTTGGTCAACTGTCATATCCCGATGCTGTACGCGATATAATTTGAGAATCGAGTAATGTCAAACATGACAGCTGTCACATTGACACTTTAGTTGGTTAAAATTAATAACTTCCAAATCATATTTAGTACTCATAGAGTACGCTATTATATCAAGCATATTATAAAGGATTAACAAATCAGAATAAATACTCTTTAAAACTGCCGAGAAATCTAAATAAACGTAGAATAACTTCTTGAACATTACTTAATAATGACGTCATGTTTCTCGAGACCTCACACAAGTAGGTACCGTCACGACTTACCGTCCTCACTTAATTACTCACTGGTTTACTTCATTAATCAAGTACTCAGGAAAATATTTATTTCTTAGAAAGAATTACGTATTTTTTTTCTAAGAACCATAATTGTAGTTATTAGTTTGGTATTCTATTGTTATTGCTAGGTATTATTAATCTTTGAGTAGCATAACACATTTTTTATTTCTATTCTCACCTGATTCTGTTGAGGTTTTTTACTTTTGATCGGAATAACTTCATATAATATCTTCATGCGGCCAAATGGGACTAAGTACCTACATACGGAGAAGAAAGTTTATCGATTAGATGTACGCATAAATACAGTGGAGCAGCGATAGGCTAATGTCTAGGACTTGCAATCAAGTGGGTGCCGGTTTGAAACCCGGTGGGAAAACTCACACACGACCATCTGATCCCAAAATAGGCAGAGCCTGCACTATGGTGACCAGACAACTGATAAACATACTTGTATATTTCTAAATACAAACATATTATAGATAAATAACACCCAGACACAGAACAAATGATCGTGCTCATCACACAAAGATTTGTCCTGGGTGGAAATCGAATCCACAACCTCCGGCTTAGCAGTCAGAGTTACTAACCACTAGACTAACAGGCCCAAAGCCAACAGGTCTTATCTAATTATCTAACTAGTATTTAATATATTTCTGCAAGCCTGTTTGAGGGGTTACCTCAATATGAATGTAATAGTGAATGTATTCAAGAAAGTAAGAGTATATGGATATGGTAATAATGTGATGATTGAGTGAGCGAAAGCGGTAAGGCGAGGTAGGGTTAACCTAGTGGTTCTGTGGAGTAGGTCGGTGTAGTATTCTTGTTAATTAGTATTACTCAATAATGTATTGATTTCCCATAGTATACATTAGTTGTGGTATGTTTTAAGCTATTAGTAAGTCACAAAAAAAATTGGTAAAATGTAATAATATTGAACCCTGTTCCCAAGGATAAAAAATATTCTCCAAAGTGCGGGACTTTGGAGAATATTTTTAGTATTGAAAATCTAAATAGGTGTATATATTTTGTATTTGAGTGAAGTTCAAGTGTTAGCGAGAGCACTGAAAAGGTGACCAAGAACTAGGTACCTACTTATAATTAATTTTTATCATATCGTTCCTAAATTGAGTAAGACTGGGATAAAATCAAACGCTAATAACTTGGCTGTTTATGAATAATATAAAGATTCAACTGCATATATACAATTAAATTTAATTAGCTAATCCCTAATTAGCTTTTAAAGTTCATGAAGCGATTTACACACTATATTTACAGAAGTCGTAATATTATTACGAAGTCTTTCAAATAGCGTAGTTTCGTTATCCATACCCAAAGACCACATTAACACCTCGGCTGTAATTGGTACCTATGTTTGTTTAGTCTGGGTCACAATAAAGGACACTAAATACATATAACCAGTATCTTATGTATTCAAATAAACAAAAAACACTCCGTTCCGTAAATAAAAATAAACAGTGCTATTGCCACATAAGTTGAAATTAGGTAAACATATTAATCACACTGATAAAATTATAAAGACGAAAGTTTATAAGTTCGTGTTTGTGTATATTTGTTACCTCTTTACGATAAAACAGGTCCACCAATTTTGATAAAATTTAGTATGAAGATAGCTGACACCCTGAATTAACGCAAAGGCTACTTATCCCGAAAATTAAGTTGTCTGGTAAACTGTGTAGCAGGGGCTATTCTTATAATGAATTGCAACAACGTGCCTTGCAATATATATTGAAACTTTTTGTTAAAAAGAGTAAACAATAAAATTGTTGCATTTAACCTTTTACCAATCTTCCATGGATAGACGTATTACAAGTAACATATACCTTTTTAAATTTAAGTCAATACCTAAAGCGGCAAACAAATACACATAAAGACTTATTAATTAATTCTTCAGTTGAGTCTTAAACGAATTTAAAACAACACCGGCTGCACAAAAAACGGTGAGCTTTCGTCGGAGTATAAATAAATCGTATGATAGCCAATAATTTTCTGAACGTCGCTGTCTAGTGGTTTGGTAAGGGAGTGTGCTCAATAGAAAAAAAACGCTGCGTTTTTTTTAAACTGGTTTAATTAACTTTTTCGTTATTAGATGGAGTATTTTTATTACTTTGTATTTCTTATTCAATATAAGTGTGAGTTCAGTTTTATGTATTGGTAAAACAATCCATCCCAAATTTTTTGTCTTTTATTGCCATAAAATCTAAATACCTACATACCTATAAGTAAAATTAAAATTTGTTGTTTACAGGCTTATTTTTATGTACCTCTTCTCCAACCACGAAAAAACACAATAATTTCTTAAAATAATTAATATGAGAATGTGTCCTTGCGTAAATTTATATTCTTGTTCGTATTCGTGTATCCCAACGTAATGTGCAACAAAGTATTTTAATTTTAATGATACGCATTTTAAAGCCGCGGCGATTATTTCTCCAATGTAAAACCTCTTTAAGTCGCCTTTATCGCCTCACCATGTTTGGTCACAACTAGTCTCATCTATCAATGGTTTTTTCTTGTCTTTCAGGTAAGTCCACATCAACTTGACTGGGCGAGGGACGTGTTTATGCCAACCTGCAGCTGTTTCCTCGCTTATGCTAATATTGTACGTTTAATATTTTATGTTTGTTATTCCTGTTTTGTGGCTGGTTCACTTTTAATAAGTGTTTGAGTAGTAGTCAGATATACTGTTTATTATGATTGGATGAGCATTGAATTAAGTATGTTGTTATATTCAAATAATGGGGTCATTTTTTTATGTTTTTTTTTACAAAGTATTAGATTATTATGTAATAAATATACTGACATAATATTATGACACAGTATACACAGGTATGTTAACGTAAATGTTTACTGTGTTTCAAATTCCTTGTGCGTTACTTATCTAAGATCGATTTGGTCAATACAGCAGAGAGCAGATCACAGTATTAAGAATAACTTTTAAGTACTTACCATTTTGAAACCCTAAAAAAGTACGTAAGTTGATCTTAGTTTAAGCAGTACCTAACGTTGATTTACTATCAAAATAGTACAGTCAAGATTGTAATTGGTCAATCATTTAAAGCAAGATCATAAGTTCATTAACCTTTTAAATTATATTTTGTTTACACGAATAAAATACAGACACAGATAACACCAGATAGCTATAATCAAACTATTATATATTTATCACAATTTCATCCTAAAAGATAGTACCGACACCAAGAAAACTCCAAACCAAGTCTATTTTTAACAGCAATGAAGTCCTTGGAATTGATGGCAGCTATTTCTACTTTCTCTATATGGACTGCCATAAAAATACAGTAATCCACAATGGAAAAAGAAACAAAAATGAACCTTAAGTACTTTTACATAAAGACTATATAACCTAGTAAGAACTTAGTCATACTTTGTGGTTCACTGTACGTTTTCAGATAATAATAATTGTGTAACTGGTTTCGTTTCACTTACAATTTTAAAATAGCCGTGTGAAGAATTATTTGTATTCTTTTTTGTAATTGATTCTCTTGAATTAACCGATTCAATTGTTTTTGAAATCGAGACTTGTCTTGTAATAAACAATCAAGTGATCCTATATGGGTTTTTTATGGACAGGTAATACAAAAAAACATGGAGATGCAATATAAACGTTGGGTCACTTACAAGGGTCTCTTGTTGACCTTGCAACTATTATCAATGAAAATCGACTCATACCAGCAAAAAAAAGAAATAATAATTTTCATAATAAATCTTTATTTGACATAATATCAGCTCTCAATATCCTATGAAACTAGTTAAAAACGTCAGGAATCAGCGTCAATAAACATGGGAGAAGTCCCATTTTTATTCTAATTTATATGTCCACCTATTACGGAGTTTTAAATATTTAGCTTCCAAAACAAAACCTTGCACTTAACTTAGGTGCTACTGAATCATAATAATATCGACGATGAAAGAAAACACTAAATATAATATAAAAAAAAAACAATAAAAAACACAAACAAAAAGAAACCATAACAGAAGTAAACACAACGCTTATAAAAAAAGTTTAAACAAATTATAAATAGCCAGTCATTAGTTGTACAAGAATAGAAGTTGCATCAAGTTACACTTACGTACATACTTGCATTATTCTTAGAACGATAGCAATCTCAACACTTAGCTTGTGATAAAAACTATTATATTTCTAGAAGGTTTAGGGTGGTTTCAGACTAGCGTTTTTTTTTGTCGCGTATACGGTAAAAAAACAAAATTGCAACATTACGCCGCGGCGCCGGTACGCGATCGTCCAAAAAATGAGCTTATAGGCGCTTATAAAACGCTAGTCTGTAATCACCCTAAGTTTATTTGATAGCTATGACACAATTAACCCTTTCACTGTCCCGTGAATCACATATTATGATCATTTCCATTGTTTAACTATTGTGTCTTCTGACAGGACAGAGAAGGTGTTAATACTGTTGAAGTATTTGATGTAAACGTTAGGGTTTTAATGAAAGTGTTGTATTCTAATTTCATATTTGGCATCATTTTACATAAATTGTCTTCGAAATATTTTTGACTAGCTGTAGTCTGCGACTGTAGCCTATGTTCTTTCTCAGGCTCTAGACTATCTCTGTAGCAAATTTCAGTTAAATTGGTTCAGTAGTTTTGGGTTGATTGCGAAATACAGAGAGATAGAGTTAATTTCGCATTTATAATATTAGTAAGGAAATTAGGATAAGGATTAATTAGAGATTACTGATCTGATTTTTTATGTTTCGTTGTTCCTTTAGGATTAAAATGCGCATTTAACAATCACAACAATACTATATATAAATAAAAAAACTGCTTTATGCTGGCCACATTTTTTCTCCTGGTATAGCATAATACAATAATATACAATTATATAGGTAAGTAAAGTGACTAACCACAACTATCCACAATAACTAGCGCTCAAACTGCCATTTAAAATAACCCATTCGCGCTTGTATAACGTTTGAGAACCGGTTCCAAATTGATTTATCCCAGTTAACTGTTCTTAAGGCTTAATTTAATGTTCCTTGTTACTTGTTGCAAATACATGAAGTGCTTAAACGATTCGCTTTTGATGGGTAGGGCTGCCACACACTTATTTATTATAACGACAAATTGCAAAATAATGATTGTGGCAAAGTGTTCGCCTTACGGTTTGACTGAAGTTCAAGTCGCGCTCGCTCGATTGGTCCGTGGGTGACCATTTGTAAACATACCCCTTGCCTTGGAAAGCACTTTGTCAGTCGTTAAGCCAATTCTTACAACTAGCCCTCCTATACTGTATTACCCAGTAAAATTGGTTGTGGAGATCAGATAGCCGCTCCATGTAAAATACGGTATTCCGCTAAATCTGGTAAGATTGGAAGCCCACCTCAACATAGCTTGGATAAAGGCTAGGCAGACGATGATGTAAAATAATAAAAACAATATGTTTTGTACGGATCCAGATATTTTTTCTTACATTGAAATATTTAAGTTTGGTGTTTTAAATTAATAAAGTTGTTAGTAAAAATACGTTTTCTATTTTTATTTTTATAATCACAGTTAATATTTATTTAATTTAAAACATTAGTTTCCAAACATTAGAAATCATTAAATTAATTGTTCAAATTAATATAAGCATGTGATGAATATTTCCCCAAACGAATGTGAGGAAATAGTAATTATCTTTTCCGTTGCACAATTTTAAAGAAATCGGTAAATATTAATAGATCAGATATATCGTAGCGTCAGTCGTTAAACTTATAAATAAAGAAGTTGAACACAAATCACAGTAATCAAGGTTGACATGTATTAGATAACTGATAAAAATCTAAGGGTCTTTTCACACTTGCATTTTTGTTCATTATTACTTTGTCACACAAAACATCTTCATATACGCTGCCTATAGAGCAGGTCCACTAGGCGTTTTCATACTGAACATATAAATCCAACATGAAAAATACTAACATTACATAACTTTCTATACGAGCCTGTTAGTCTTGTGGTTAGTGACCCTGACTGCTAAGCCGGAAGTCGTGGGTTCGATTCCCACCCAGGACAAATCTTTGTGTGATGAGCACAATCATTTGTTCTGTGTCTGGGTGTAATTTGTCTATAATATGTATGCATTTAAAATATATATAAGTATGTTTATCAATTGTCTGGTCACCATAGTACAGGCTCTGCCTAGTTTGGGATCAGATGGCCGTGTGTGAGTTGTCCCAAGATATTATTATATACATTACGATTATTATTTGTAATGATTTTGTTATACCCTGACATTTTGAAATGTAACTTGTATGTAAACACCTTTATATACATGAGAATCATCGAGTAAAACCAGTGTATAAAAGTCCTAAATAAAAGATGTTGACAGAGGATATCCTCAGATAAACTAAATTAATTAATTAAAAGTCTTTACTATCCGATGTGTTGAGATAAAGCTGGTGACAGCCCTATACCGATTACGCCAGCTCGTAATTAATTTTACTAAGCTATTAAAGGTTTAATTACAGTAGCCATAGCACGGCAATGCGCAGTTTTTAACTTAATGATTTTAGTTATTTAAGTCGATTTAATATGAAGAGATTTACTCATTAGTGACGTAGTTTTATAGCGTTTTTGAAACTTGATTAACACATTTTTTTAATTGGAAGTCAGAGTCCAGTAAGTACTATCACGGATAAATAATTCTCAACTGATTTACTTCGAGTATTATTTTTATTGGTACTGTCGAGTTAAACGTCTTTTCGACTAACTATTTGGTTATCAACTAATTTGGGTTCAATTTAAGACGAGGTTGATATTGAAAAAGATTATTTGTAAAAAGTTATAAATAAAAATCTTAGCTACATGCGATTTAGCTCAAAATTTACAATTTCAAATTAAAATTATGTATAAAAACTTACAGACAGTATGAAAGAGAATTAAGAGATTGCAAAATATCTCAACTTTCCAATACTATAAATTAAATTTTTTGACCATTACTATTTAAGTATTATTTATAGTTGAAACTGGTCCAAGAACCCTGTTTCTATCACATATTCACATTTCACACAAACTGCTACAAAAATAACAATCGTGAAACATGTTAAGTTAATAAGTAGAGGGTTTTCAAATAATTCACAAAATTGATGACGTGGGTCGTGGGGTCAGACTCTTGGTGAAAGCTAAATTGTACTAAATTGTTAGGTTCGGATTAAAATAATTTGTTGCAATATGAGGTTTCGGATTATAAAATTTGAGGGATTAGGTACCTACTGCAGTTTTATCGAAAATTTGGTAACGATATTCGTATTATGTTGTAGTACATATTTTACAATGAATCAAAATATGTTTTAGGGTTCCGTACCCGAAGGTTAAAACGGGACCCTAATAATAAGACTCCGCTGTCCGTCCATCCGTCTTTCACCAGGCGCTCATGAACTGTGGTAGTTAAACATTTTAATTTTTGCAGATGATATATTTCTTTTTCTGTTTTTTCTACAAATACTAAAAAACAGAATAAAATAAATATTTAAGGGGGCTCCTTATACAACAAACGATTTATTTTTGCCGTTTTTGTTGTTAATGGTACGAAACCCTTAGTGTGCGGTTTCGTCTCGCACTATGGCAGTTTTTTTATTATCTTCTCATTTTCAAGTTAAGAAAAATTCCAACGTGTAGTTTATAATTAGTTATATTAATTATTTATTATGAAACTGAAATGGAAAACAACTTCTATCTTTTTGAAAATAGTCTTGCGATAAATAGTATTGCGTCTTTCTAAGTAAATCATTTCAAATCATAATAAATACTCTATCACGACAAGGATAACCTTGTTCGACCATTACGGGGCACTTGTGTTAGGCAATTGTATTTAATATATAAGAGCCAAGAACCCATAGTAGCTAAGTACCCTTTAATATGCGCGTGAGTCGGTCATTCATGACCAATTAACGTTGACATTGTAAGTCGAATATACTTTGAGAAATTCTTTAGGTTTAGACAGGCCTCTTTTAAAGGTTAAACGACTTTTTATTACGAGAGGTTCACTAACTAAATGATGGAGTTTAAAAGATACAGAGTGTTATCGAATCCAAAAGGAGTGATTACTACCGAACGAATTTTCAAGAATTTTTCACCAATAGATAGTGATTCCAAAGGAAGTTTTTGTGTATATACTAATATTGTAATGTGAAAATTTGAGAGTGTGTGCGTATATTGGTAACCTCTTCACAGTCAAACAGCTGAACAATTTTGTCAATATTTAGCATTCTAGTACCTGACACTCTGGATTAGCTAATATGCTACTTCTACCCCGAAAAAAATAGAGCCTGCGGGTAACACTGCGGGGCGCAATTCCTAATCAAATAATGCTGTGCTTCCCGTATGAAGCCAGGGCGAAATCGCTAGCATGGAAGAAAACGGAACTTTCGAAAATTGTTTTATAATCCATCTGTTAATCATATTATACACGCCTTAATATTTCTAGTATTCTGTGTTCATCTTCATTAACAGCTGCTAAAGTTTTCATCCCCAAATCTGGTAGAAAGGAAATTCTTCTTACAAGTTCTACATCTATCACAAGATCAAGTAATATTTACTTTGATACACTACCTCATCTGTCATTCACAGCGGTAATGACATTCTTAGACCGGTAATGAGCACTACCTTTGTATCCGTGATGCAATAGCTACCATATAAAGGTATTCATTGTAATGTCAGTTCATGGGCACTCGAGTATGAATTAGAGGCTCTTACGTTCGGTCCACACAATACGGACTTTTGGTACAAATTTTGCACAGACTTTGAAGTCTGAGTAAAATTTTTCACGTAGACATCTTGGGGCTTTGGGAGGCCTTTGTCCAGAAAACAAAAATGCCTTCAACAAATACGCAGGAAAACCTGCATTTATTCAGCTTTTCTGACTTTTTGACATTTGTCTGGATATTTATAGCCTTGTAGTCAGCTGATTTATTTTTGACATCTTATTTCGCTTCAAAGAAGTTTTTTGGGAAATCTGTATCGGCTGTTACTCTATTTACTTTGATTGTTAAACTGTGTTTTAGTGATGCATGTTTTCTTTCTTATTATTTTTAACGTCTTTATAGTGCTTGTATTATTCTTCATGGCCCATAGAACTTTTCAAGGTTTCGAAAATATTTTCCGTGAAATCAGAAGACACTAAAATTTAGAATCACCAAATATTTCATCATATTTGGTAAATAATCTTAACAACAAGCCTCGGTTTTTTTAACTTTCTCAAAAAATCAATTCAGCCCATGAATCTTTAATCTAACATATCATAAATAATAACCGTCGACATCTTAGAACCGCCAAAATATATGGGCATCGCGTGCAGGACCGCCATATTTTTCTTGTTTATATTTTTACGGGAAAATGGCAGTCATATATTTTGACCGTCCAATTTGTATGGCTTTGTTATTGATGCTGGGTCTTTTTACACTCATGTTGCTATTCTCGTGTGTTGAATTCTGATAGCCAATAAATTGGGTGGTTTGAAATTGATTTTTAAGGTTATTGGTTGAAGTGAATCAAAGTTCTCTTAGTATTTTATGTATGCTATTTTTTGTATCTTTATGCTTTTGGTTTGGATACTTACATGCTACCACTTTCATTTATTCATGTAATAGTTACTCTAACAGAAAACCAGCCCATAATATACCTTTTTTTTTTGTTTTTTTTTTGTTTTGTTTTCGGGCGGAAACCTTCAAAAGGCGCCCGGCCTTATGGGGATTAAGGCTGAGCAGTGTGGGATTTTTACCTCACTATAACCACCCCGTTGGTCACCATCAGCACATGTAGGAGGGATCTGTTACCTCTTAAAAGACCAAACCAGAAACCCTCCTGTGCAACGCCTGTTATGGCACATCCCTGGGAAGACTGTAATAGAGTATTCCATAGCATATAACTTATCATTAACTATATGAAATACAATTTGCAGTTCGTCATTTGAAGTCCTCAAGATGTTTTGTCACGACCTGCTCCGTATTACGAGCAATATCAGTACGTTTAAAATAAATGGTTAAACCAAAAACACTCCCAACGACCACAAGTTCAATCATTTTAATGTTTACACCAAACTTTTTCAATTTCATCCGAACGCCAAGTTTTATGGAACCGCTCACATAATCGGCCATTCATCGACTTATTAGTTTATCTTAAACATCTAAGTTCTTCGCTTACATAATATCTTTTGGATTCTTTTATAAAGATATTACTAAGTATCCCTTTATCTTTCTTTGTTTTTTTTCTTTTACCGTCCCGTTGTGGTTCGGTTTTATTTTCTGTACTCTTGTGGGAATATTTAATTAGGTTCAGATTAATTTAAGTTTCTGTTGTTACATTTTTAAATGCTTGGGTTTACGTTTAAAAAGGGATAGTTATTACGTTTTTTTGGAAGTGTTTAAAATATAAAGAACAACATCAAAGCGTACTTGTAAATGAAATTTTTCTTCTTCATTTATCACTCTTAATGAATAGAAATTAATTGAATTATTAAAAAAAAACCTGGGTTCAGCTATGATTGCTAATTTTGCATAGATTTCTATGAGAGCTGATACGTAGAGATAATTTCAAGCATGATATGATGAAATAATACACAATTAACTAATTACATAGTATTTTTTAAAAAAAAAGCTTCATTGCTATGTGGGTCGTACATTGCTTGTATTCTTGATAACCCCCCGTGCTAAGCTAAATTGCTTATGTTACGATTGGGTCCACGTCGGTAGTGCAATGGGTGGTATTCGAACCCGCCACCGCATGATCGCAAGTCCAACACCCTACTGCCGCTTATAATGTTTTGTGATACTGTCTAAGGGTTAACAACCTTTGTACTTCCTACCGTTCGTCAAATTCTTCAAATCAAAATTCTTTCTCGTCTCTGCCGTCATAAGCAACGCTTACGCTTGACTTCAAACGGCCATTTTAAAGGCTTTTGACATAAAGTTTTACCTTCTATATTACTTCCGCAATATCACAGGATTTTTGAGAAATTCCCTTAACGGAATGACAAACATTTTGTTTGTGTAAACAATTCGATGATAGATTACATAAGTGTACGTGAAGCACATACAGAATTGGGATCGTTGGCGCCTAATGTTTTGAGCCCCTGTTTTTTTGCTGTAGAAAAGTAAGCTTTGAAATTTGGTAACCAAAGTCCAGTTTCGGTTGCAGCTTGAAAATTTCAATCTATTTTTGTTTTTTATTAACTTTTATTCATTTAGATTTTTTAAGTCATTTTATTTGTTGCTTTGTTGATTATTTTTTTATATTAGCATTTTGCTTAGAATTCTAGCTTGACAGAATAATATTTGCAATGCAAGCTGCATTTAGTATGTAAGCCGGCATAATATTGGTATTTAATGTTCATTCAAATCGTTTTCTGTTGTTGATATAATGACTGGTTTTAATTAACTATGAATTGAAATTGATCAATTACAGCATGCAACTCTTTGATGAATTATGACGCTCTAAACTCGACTGTTTTACCTCGTGTTAGAATTTAAATTGCTTTGTGTGTTACTGTGCTTTATAATTAAAAGGATTTGTGCAAGGGTAGTGGACTCATACGGACCCGGGATTGTGTGAACTCTCAAACTTCTTTTACAACAAATTTGTCTTATTTTACTAATAATATGTATGATTACTATGGGATATTGTATTACCCAGTAAAATGGGTTGTGGAGATCAGATAAGCAGACGCTTCATATAAAATACGGTACTCCTTAATCCGGTATCATTGGAAGCCGACCCCAGCATAGCTTGGCAAAACGCTAGGTTTATCTCTATTATAAAAGCCCACGTCACTCACTGACTCACTGACTCACTGATTCTGGAACGCTCGCACACTATGATAATTTTTAAAGAAAGAACACATAACAAAGAGTTTATCATAAAAAAGTTTCAAAAACAATATTTTCGCGAAACGTCAATGACTGAAGAAAAGTATTAAGTTTTGTTATGATTCAATCAATGTTTCCGGCAAGACGTTTCTATAATAATATTTACTTTACGCGCGAGCGAAGCCGCGGGCAACAGCTAGTATAAAAATATTCACCCATCAAAATCAAATCAAAATGTTTTTATTTCTAGTAAACCTAAAATAGGTGCTTTAGAAACGTTAACTTTAAAATTAATGACTCTAGGCGCGTGGTACCATCCGCGGACTAACGGCAGTGAGAGCAGCCTAACCTTTATTATCAGTCAAACCTTACGGCTTACACTTAACCAAGGTCTTGGTTCCTTTCGTCGTTTACACAAAGGATAATCACAATCATAAATAAAATTAATCACATAATTATATTAAGTGATCTCCGGTATTAAATCCCCGTGCACTAGAGTTTCCTCACACCAATCTCCCATGGATAAGGTTCGATTAAGTATTCCCCTGACGTAACTCCACGGATGAATACTCGTACCACAATGAATATAAACTGATCGAAATATCTGTGTTTAAACATTTGTGTTAATTTTTTTAGAAAGAAATAAAGAAAGCGTTTATTCAACAAACAGTTACAGGCTTGCTGCTTATCCTCACGTCTGCCAAACTGCATGGCAGTTTTTGACAGATCCACGTACATATTCACAAATTATTAAATTTAATATTTTAGTCTGTGATACTCTTTTTAATAACTTAATAATGTTCAATTTTGCGTTTATTAGATTACTCTTATATAAACACAAAATTTACCATTTATAAGTAAAGAAAAATACTTATTTTTTTTGTATGTGAATTATTTTACTTTTTACGTATTGTGCGTGTTAATTTACATTTTTTTACTATTTTCCTCTGAAGTTTCTATATATTATAAACATAAGGGAATCCAACCCGCAATTCGGAACAACAATCCAGTCTCCCTAACCATGCCACATGCCATAAAAAAAAAGAATTAGGTATAAAACCCCACAAAACAGAGCAAAAACAAATCATTTGAAAAGATAAAACAGATTCCACAAGAAATATAACATGTTATGATTTATTTATAACATTTTATTAAATAAATATAACACATAAATAACGGCGCACCATCCATCACTAGCCGCGTTATATTTACAGCATTTCGGCGCCGTTTCTCGTAACTATAGATGAGATCTTTACAAGGTCACGGGAGATTACTCTGAGATATAGGTTATGTAATCGTTTAAAACATGTGCTTTTTCTTAGACATCTCGTCTCGCTTGTAACTTGTCATTGGCCTGACAGTGAAGGGATAATTTTCATCATCATCTGCCCAGCCTTTTTGTGGGGCTTACCGGATTTAGCTGAATACCGTATTTTACATAGAGCGACTGCTTATCTGATTGGTGGATGTGTTTCTTCCCTTATACCTCCTGTCGCTAGACTAGAAAAAAAAACGTAAGTAATAAAGAGTAGGTACCTATTTTTTGTATAATTGTTGGCCGAATACTGAAACTTCAATCAGTTTGAAACAGCCGTTTCGTGCGTGCTGTCTCTGTTACTTAAAGGTGTGAAGTAGCTACAGATAGACATTGAAGATTATCTTAAAGTTCATTAGCATTCTTAAATAATACCTAGACTATAGAATGTGCAAGATTTTATATCTAGTGCTAGAGCTGTATTATGGCCGCAACTGAGTGGGGTGCCAGGGGAAATACTAATCTTCCACTTTATACTGATGTAAGGATGCGACTCCACTGCAATTGAGTTTTGTTTAAGTTTGTGTTAGATCTGAGAGACCTAAAAATTTTAAATGGCCAACATTATTCGCTTACCTAGGTAGGTACTATTTGACTGGCCTGTTGGTCTAGTGGTTAGTGACCCTGACTGCTAAGCCGGAGGTCGTGGGTTCGATTCCCACCCAGGACAAATGTTTGTGTGATGAGCACGATCATTAAATTTGTTCTGTGTCTGGGTGTTATTTATCTATAAAATGTATGTATTTAGAAATATATAAGTTAATATAATATATTTTATAATATTTACTTGGCTCTGCCTAGTTTGGGATCAGATGGCCGTGTGTGAGCTGTTCCAAGATATTATTTATTCTCATTGCAGAGAGTTTTTCGTTAGATTAAATTAAATCAAAACATTATTATAGGATTCTTTCTTCTTCAGTCACACACATATGTATATGAACTAAAATGCTTACAGGATAAAAAATATTCGATTATTTTCGCATATGCGTTTACTTGTCATCGCTAAGAGCTTATTCGCAGGGGGTGACATGTACTCAATATTTATGACTGAACATCACCAATCGAAGTCTTATTTATGCTTGAATATACAATACAAGTCTTGTAATACATTTGCCCACAGCAGGCCCACAAAGAATGTAAATATAATATAATTAATTGCAAAATCATGTTAATGGCGGTCGTTATCAAGACAGCAACGTCCTGTCGTTCGAAAAATTACTATTTTTCTTTTGTTTTTAACTTTGTACCTTTGACTACATAACATAAATTATACTCAGACAATAATAACACTTTTATCTTAAAGCATTAAGGTTGAATTTCGTAATACGGCGGACTTATTGACGTGCGATTGTCCGTACACACTGGCAACTTTGAAACGATGATTTGTGGCTAAATAGTTGCTTCGAAATTATTATTCGAAGATTTGAATTCTGCTACGATGCATTCATAGTCACGTTAAACCTGGGAAATTATGAAACATAACATTCCCTAAACAGTTAAAATTCTTTAGTTATTAAATTACGAGTAATGTATAAAATTACGTACACGAACGTGCTAAATAATTTTATTGAGCATAAAGCTGTTATTACACGTTGAATATTAGATAACAGTTACTAAAATTAACTGGATAATGCGAATACAGTTAATTTCTGTAATGAATCGTAAAAGGAGATTTAATTCTTAGTATTCCCATTTATTAATATTCAGTGACGTCATTCGGTTTATACGGTTTCTGTGTGGTCTTGAAATCGCTCGTCTGTGTCGGATCTATAGAAAGAACATGTACTTACGTTATAGCAATTATTAATTGTAATTCAGTTCGTTTGTCTGTATGTAATGTATTCATATTTCTTTTAATTAAAAACGGCCTAACCTTTATTTGAAACAATGTAGACTTTTAAAGAGACCAAAAAAATTTGATCGTTTTTAATGTCTTAAAAATGTACAGTGTAAAACTATTGTATTGATTCGAAAAACATATGTAACACGCTAAACATTTTAGGTAAAACTTTTCTAATCAAATTCAATATCCAATATTGGGACCTTTTTAGTTTTCATACAAAGAGTGAGCGGCTCTGTATATACATTTTTTGAACTGATATTTTCAGAGTAATAAATTTTTACGACTGCACCAGTATTAATTTTTCGAGATTACTTTTTATACTAATTTCGTTGGTCGTGAGAAACAAGTGGTTCATTATAAACGGGTATTACCTTGAATATAAAATGTCTTTTCCTGTCAATTAAGCGTAATTAGAGGCTGCGGTGCATCTACGAAATGGTCAGATCGTTTTTAATAAAATAATATCGCACGTTTTAGTATTTCTTTTCAAAAGGAAATGTTTTAACTTGGAACTATTTTTGTGTATATATTTTAATTTTTATATATTATATATTTTAATTTTTATATATTTTTGTAAAATTTATCAAAAAAAAAAAATATTTTTATGCAAAAATATTTTAAAAGAAACAAAGAAACTCAGTTTCTTTTGTGTTATGTGGTCTAGTAAGTTGTTTGTTTTTAAGCAATGATATTTAATGGACCTAGCTCAATTTACCATCACGCCTATCTGTTTTTTAAATCAGAATTATCTCGTAACTATAAGCCTTGTTTTCAAAAGCATTTTTATTCAAATGCTTAGCATTTGTAATGTAAATCATACCTAGCCTTCTAATGGTGCGTATACACTAACAAAACCATGGACTGAGCAATATAGAGCAATTTGTTAATTTGTTAATTGTTAGATGTTTTGCTAAAATTCCGTTAATATTTATTTAAATTACCAGTGTAAATATCTATCACTGGACTTCCACGTCCACCATATGTGAAGTGTTTATAAAGAAACAACATTGTTTGATATTGCTGTCAATTGCCCGAAGCTGGACGTACTGGTAACGTCACATCTACTTTG
Organism: Plusia festucae; assembly: GCA_950381575.1. NCBI lineage: Eukaryota > Metazoa > Arthropoda > Insecta > Lepidoptera > Noctuidae > Plusia > Plusia festucae. The sequence continues at coordinate 13,756,240 of OX494434.1, forward strand.
TTTTTTTAACTGCGACGCAAGAGCAGTGTTATAAGTTTGATGTGTCTGTCTGCATAGGACCTCTTCAACGAATTGACTAATTTTAAAGCGGATTTTATGCGCATCTAGTCATTTATTCTTAAAGTTAACATTTCTAAAACGCCTATTTTAGGTTTACTAGAAATAAAAACCATTTTGATTTGATTATGTTTGGAACCTGAATAAAAAGGCTCTTTTCTAAAATTTGTGCAAATTTTGTACAGATTTTTTTATACATTTTTAAAAGCATAAAGCAGTTTAAGTTGTTCGTGTAAGCGCATCTCAATGTAAATCACATCTAGTGTGTAGTGCGAGGCTCAATTGCTCGATTGAGCAATTGAGCCTCGCACTTGGTACAAACAATAAAATCGTCTTGGTGTCTCCTTATTGAGGTCAGGAGCAATTTGCTGTATAAATAGATTCGGTTGAGCGATTATAGTCCTTATTGACATTGTTGCTTTATTTATGTCAGAAAATGTTGAGGTAAGAGTAGTAGGTAATATAACAATAAAAAGAATTAGATCTGGTGCATAAACATGCCCCGAGTGGCCATAAAATTTTTAAGTGTTTCTTAAGATTATTTTTTTGTAGCGTTGGTTAAATATTTGATAGTATCTAATATTTAACCAATAATATATATTAAGATGGATGGCCAATAAACAACAAAAATAAAGATTAAAAAAATTACCTATATCGGAGAATATTATCATCATGATTTTAAAATACACAGACAGGAAGAACAACTACTTATAAAGATGCAAATACATTTATTATTAACTAGCTGCTGTCCGCGACTTCTTCTGCTTGGACTTCAGAATGGGGTCCGAAAAGAAACGAAAAATGTGAAAGTAATGAAAAATGGAAAAAAACACCCGTGTTATAGCTTGCGCTGTAATAGAGAAAAATACCAAATTTCAAGGCTGTCTGGCCACGGGTTAGCTCGGAAACAATTTTCCCTCGGGAACTACTTAAGGAATCGGGATAAAAGGTAGCCTATATTCTTTTCCATGACAAAGGCTACATGCATGCCAAATTTCATCCAAATCCGTTCAGCCATTTTTGCGTGATTGAGTAACAAACATCCTAACATTCAAACATCTAAACATCCACACTTTGACATTCATAATATTAGTAGGATAATGACCTACCTTATTTAATGGTACTAAATGGCGTATAGTATTCCTAATGGTTAACTAATACCCTCATGCAGGAGGTCAGATGTTAAACCATACTGAACAAGTGAACACGCATGCAATATCAGGTAACCGACATAAGGAATTAGGTGTATTATCTTTAACGATTGTTAAATGTAGGGACAGGGATAGTAATACTTTTGTGTGGGCTGTCGTTCTCTATGCAAATGACTAGTCGGATATTTATTTTTAACGTTCGATATAAAAGAGAGTTGTTATACAATCCACGTGTAATCTGTCTGTAGCGGTGTTGTAGTTCACAAATGGCTAAATCGTATTTTTTGTATCAAATTTTACTTATGCAGTTAAATAGATCGGTCAAGTCGAAATATTTTTTTGTAGTTCGATTGTAAAAGGTAGTCATTTATATTACTGATTCATTTTGGAAGAAATCTTCTTTTTTATTGTATAAATAGCGGGCCTGACAGACGTTGTCATGAACAACATAAACAAAGGCTACATGCATGCCAAATTTCATCCAAATCCGTTTAGCCGTTTTTGCGTGATTGAGTAACAAACATCCAAACAACCACACTTTCGCAGTTATAATATTTGTAGATAGTAGATTATTTGTTATATTAAAAGTTAACAAAAACTAGTTAAAAACTAGATAGCTATTTATAAGTAATAATTAACATAAATAGAATTTTATTCAGTTTTATCGTTTCACGCAAACGGAAATGCGGGAAACGCCTGTAAGTAATAAATAAATGCGTCGGGGGTGACTCTTTTGCATAATGAATAATTATCCTCGGTGCATCGCCGACTACTTACATTTCAACCTTATTTTATTCCCTCTTTTGTAATATAAATCCATTTAATTCTTATTCTGGTCTCTAGAATCTTAAGATATTTTCTACGGAACAGTCTTTCCTTTCATTCAAAGTTGATCTTACCTTACCTAGCAACCTGATTGGCTCACATAAAAATTAATATAATGCTGAAATTTCGTTTTGTCTTATAAATAGTTTTTTTATGTTTTATTTAACATCGGGAGCTAGTCTTATACTATGTAGGTACTCTTAAGCCGGTGTATCTTGTTGAGCCAAAAAAGCGATACAAGAGTTTGTCGTATCTTTCTCATCCACCGTTTATGTGTACTTGGATCTCATGCAACCTGTCTTGTAACTCTTTTCAAACTCGGCAAGATTCGTTAGACGTATTGTAAAAAAAACACATTTTTTATTAACAATACTTTCTCTTATTTTTAATTCAAACCGCTTTTGTAGGATTCGGGATTGACGGTCCATACACAATACCTACTTCAACGCTTTTGTAGGATTCGGGATGGACGGCCCATACACTGTACTTTAACGCTTCAAACCGGTTTTGTAGGATTCAGATTGACCGTCCACACCTAGTACTTTAACTCATCAAACCGCTTTTGTAGGATTCGGGATTGACGGTCCATACACGTACTTTGACGCTTAAAACCGGTTTTGTAGGATTTGGGATTGATGGTCCATACACAGTACTTTAACGCTACTGTAAGGTATAAAAGTTTATTTCGTATTAAAGTTCTTGAAACAAATTAACCGCAACAATTAACCACGAGTTTCATTAAGGAGGCAATAATTCTCAACACATGAAATTTAATTATCGCTGTACTAATTTAATCGCTAGTACCTACTAATTAACCATTTTGATTTTGCTCATTAAGGGAAATAATTGGTTAATACTCGCAATGCTTGTCATATAAAATGCTTTGATGATAATAGGTATGTACTTTATGTTTTTAAGGATTTCGTTTTTTTATTAGGTATTACACCTTTTAAATTGTTGGGAGTTGGCAGAGGAGTTTTCCTAACTGAAAAAAAAAAGTTTTTTTTTTTGCGTTTCTAGCTATTTCCCTAGTGTCTCCGTTATCGCGGCGAAAAGGACCCTTAATTTAAATCAGTAAACAATTATGATTTTCTGTCACAATAAAAAGTTTTTATAAATAAAAAGGCCTTTATAAAATTTTGCTCATTTTGGAACAGGATCCCAGACCTTACGCTTTATCGTGTTAGAATAACCGTCTTCAACGTACATGATCGGCAAACAAACAAACGAAGGTATATTAAATAATCAACAGCAGAATGATGTAGCCTTGAGTCTTAGTCATATTCCGAGGAATATTTATTTTACCTAGAAATATATTATTTACTTGGTGTTAATAAGCTATCGAATAAAGTTATATAGTGTTAATCAAACCAAGTTACATTAACAGTTAATGTAATTTGGTTCGATTTTTATCAACCCAAAACAGCGACTATTAGTGTTTCTTTTTTGTTTTGTTAATGACTTACAAAATGTACGCATTATTCGTAGGTAGTTTACGAACGGCAATAATCATGACGTCACCCTTTTTTCTATATTTTTTTAATTCCAGTGACTAAATTTTTAAATGCAATTTATTCCACAAAAATAAAAAGGTAGTACAATTTTATTTGAATATAAGAATTCTAATTTAATTATTCGTAAATATAAGGCTGGCTTCAAGTTTGCGGTTTATCTTAAGTAAATTATAAATTTAAATGTCTTTGTACATCGTCTTGCTTTATGAAAATGAATCGTGTTATTCGGAGTTTTTGCTAACATCTGGCGCATGCATCGATTAAGTCTCACTTAGATGTCGCGATTATCCGTTGTTAAGGAGATGGCAAATTACAATAATATTGAATGAATGCAATCTTTTCTAGACTATAAATATTTAGTTTCAATTTGGTCTATCATCATAATCATAAATATGGAATTATCAACTTTTTGCATTAGAATCTTAATCTGCAATGACAAGACAACAGACGTGAATTATATATTTGTATGGAAAAAACAAGAGTTGATCGAGAATCGATTTATGTATTTTCGGTGGTAAGACACTTGATCAGACTTACACAGTAGTTTTGTCAAACAAATATACGTATGAGACTATGAGCTCAGTATTATTTGAGTGTAACATTAAGAATCATTTAAATATAAATAAACTCCAGAATATTCTTTACAAAAATTAAACAATCGTAAAAAAAACCTAAAAAAGCGGTTATCTTTTCGGTCGTATTGTCTGCGGCCGGTCTTACACAATACGTAATGTCCTTACGATATGCATCTGAGTGATGTATTTATGTATTCGTTCAGAGTTCAGACTCAAGGATTTTTCTTTTGTTCATTATTATCTGTTTTTCTTGCATTTGTTGTTTATTTTGGTTGTTATGCGATAGACTTTGTTTTGTGGGGGCTTACTTCATGTACACACCATTACACATGTAGATAGGTTGGAGCCAAGTCAGGATGTTTTTTTTTATTTTTAACTTAAAAGCTATTGTCCGTATGCTTTGATTAAAAAAACTATTGAAAATAAAATAATTTTAAAATCAATAATATCTTAAATTGTATTGTATTCTTTTTTTTCATTTATAATTCGAATTTGTTTAAATTAAGATTGTAAACATTCCTTTTATTATTAATATTATAAATATAAGTATTTTTATTACAAGAAAAAAGGTAGATTCTGAAAAAAAATGTAACTATTACACGTTCATTTTTTTATCATTTCACTTCAGTTATAGCCGAGTTGTGGGACAGAATTTCAATATTATCTATACTAATATTATAAAGCTGAATAATATGTAATAAGTCTTAATAATCCAAAGCTATATAAATGAAATCAGGATTCTCTGGTGAAGAGATAGGTATCCAACTAGATCTTATGCTTGATACCTTAGCCAATCTGTAAACCATAATTGAGGTAGGTTATTTTGTAGGTATAATTAGGGCCATGAAACAAAAGCTAACATTATTTTTCTAATCACCATACAAATCCTAATACACAATTCTCAAATAAAAAGGATCAAAATGATATCAAAGTTCTCGTTTCGATTGAGGTCTGCGAACTAAACTGGCCTTGGTTTAATTAGTGTAGTAACAAGGTTATTGATACTAAATAATTTGAACCGGTTCGAGTGCAGCAAACCAGATTTATTTTGGATTATACCGGTTTATTTACTTAAGGTCAAGTTCTTTGCACATTTGCTCAAAACCGGCCATTTTGTTTTTTTTTTTGTCATTTACGATGGTGTAATGTGTTTTTGTTTGCGTGGAAGATTATGATATTACCTACATTGTTTTACGTCTAATTTTAACGTTATGCATTAATAGTTATAGTATTTAATAAATCTATGTTTTCGATGTACAAACACTACTTTAATTTCAATGAAATCTGAAACTATTCAACTGTTGATCTCTACATTACTTACACTATTACGTATTTACAACCCAATTGCTATTAAAACGATAATTGCTATCCCATAAAAATAAGTAAACGCTCATAAACCGTATACAGTAAAGCCGAATTCGAATAATAAAATTATTTGAATTTAAATCTCTGATTCGAACGTAAAAAAGTAACGGCTGCAATAATGTTTTCTTATTGTTTTTTATTATTTAAATATAAAATTGTTGTTAACGTATTTAAACACCCTATGATTAATATTAATCTACCTGAAAAAAATAATTTAGGATGTCGGTTTTTTGAATAAATAACATTTTGAATAAATTATTTTAATGCGAAAGTTCGTATAGGTAGATGTGTAGTATTGGCGTTTGTTAGTCATCAGAAGGGTTGCTCGGATTTGGGATTTGGATAAAATTTTCTACAGATAACTACTTACTTAAGTACCTGGTATAGCGCGCTGGCTTTTTATCGTGATTTAGCCTCGGGAACGGGAATTGCTCGGGTAATACCGCGGGGATCAACTAGTTAATGACAGTTGTTTATTTATTTATTGATCGGAACTACTGGCTGCGACACAGTTTATAACTAATGCAGTCATTATCGTACGTGATTTTATTGTAATTGTGTTTTTAGTTCCAATAAACATAATTTATTTTATTAACTTTAACGACTTATTAAAATAAAATAAAACGTGTAACGTCGTGAATTTGTCACTTAAAGAAAAAACAATAATAAGAAATACATACTTAATATAGTTAACTATAATTGTTGGCTTAACTTCATGCAATGAGTAGTAGTTTTCCGTAAGAATTTGGTCTTAGTAACCAAATAATTATATAGGAGACTACTACTACTGTTAACTCATCAAGTGTTTAAATTACCATATTCACTTACTTACATCATTTGTTCAACATAAATAACTTTTTTTGGCATGAACCAGCATACGTTGACTTGACAATCATCCTGTTTCCTCATTACGTAACGATACATTAACTCACTTTAATGTATTTTGTAGCGTTTCAATGTATTTCTTTATTCGGCTATAGGGCTGCTACAACTATTGTATTATCATTTTTTAAATATTATTAATTATATTTTTTAAATATTATTGTATTATTATCTATATCTATACATATAATAAAACAGTAAAAAAACTGTGTCTGTACATTGAATATATTAAAAAAATAATAATTGAGGGGGGTTTACAAACAGTTATGGAGCACGAATCCAAAAAAAAATTCTGTCTGTTTGTCTGTATGTCTGTTTGTCTGTTTGTTTGTACACGCTAATCTTCGGAACTACTGGATGGATTTGAATGATTTTTTTTTGTTGTATAGGTATTAAGTCTGGGCAACATATAGGCTATAATTTATTTTGGAAATTTGAACACCTGATGCAGAACCGCAACAGACCAGCTAAACTATAAGAGATACAAAAATAGTACCATAGCAAAAATTGTTCCACGTGATGAGCATTTTCTGCTGAGAGAATAAATTTGAAGATCTGGAACACCTAATGTGGAACTCCAAGAGCCCAGCTACACCATAACACATATAGGAATGACATCTCAGCAGAGTTGTTCAGCCTGATGAGCACTCTCAGTTGACGTATAAAAATTGAAGATCTGGAACACCTGTTGTGGAACTCCAAGAGCCCGGCTACACCATAACACATATAGGAATGACGTCTTAGCAAAAGTTGTTCAGCCTGATGAGCACTCTCTGTTGACGTATAAAAATTGAAGATCTGGAACACCTGTTGAGGAACTCCAAGAGCCCGGCTACACCATAACACATTTAGGAATGACGTCTTAGCAAGAGTTGTTCATCTTGATGAGCACTCTCTGTTTACGTATAAAAATTGAAGATCTGGAACACCTGTTGTGGAACTCCAAGAGCCCGGCTACACCATAACACATATAGGAATGACGTCTTAGCAAAAGTTGTTCAGCCTGATGAGCACTCTCTGTTGACGTATAAAAATTGAAGATCTGGAACACCTGTTGAGGAACTCCAAGAGCCCGGCTACACCATAGCACATATAGGAATGACGTCTTAGCAAGAGTTGTTCAGCCTGATGAGCACTCTCTGTTGACGTATAACATAACCTTTAGGACTGATTTTCGATGACGATGGTATATCATTTATAATTGGACTCAACTGGCCAAAACTCCCAATTTTTTTTCATTTTTTTATCGCATATTATATGCCTTCGGGCTTATGTTATTTGAGCGTTTAATTTACTTTGCAGTCACTTAGATTTTAATTGATCAGGTATCTTCACAATAAAACTATAACCATGATGAAAGAGGTCAAATCTTTCCCTCTGTTCCAAGATCCCAAGAATCTAACGAAGGGCGTCGAGAGAGACTTAATGCTGTTCGGGAAGATCAGGCTGCAACTCGCTCCGTGGAAATCTCTTCGGATCGCGAAGCACGCCTGCATTCTCATCGCATTTACGCATCTACATCCAGGTCTCTAGAGACCAGTGAAGAATATGATGCGCGACTGACAGCTGATCGTGAGCAAAAGTTCTGATTGGCATTTCCTGCTATCTTACAAAAATGAAAGATCTGGAGGGTCTCGAATCGTCTCGCGCATCACGTTGTTTTCCCGTCCCCGGGCTCTTAGAATTTGACATCAGACGTTTCAGATCTTTTATTTTGACGACCCTGTTGTCGCTGGCACAAGCAACAGGATCCGCGTACGAAGTCGCGGGCAGAAGCTAGTTTCAAATATTAAAGGTAATGCAATTTAAATGGTGCCCGTGCTCTCATGCTGAACAAAAAATACAATACAAGGCCTAATTTAACCGGGGCTCGATTGTATCCTAAAATTAAAATGAATTATGTTGCTTTTTTTATACTAATAGAAAAAAATATAAACGTATTTGAATACCTTCATATTGCATTGTTTTCCTGTCTTTGAATTTGACTTATTGTACACACTGTACATTACTTTTTCTGCATAGCCACTTAATAGTTTATATTAATTAACTGATCTAACGTAATTCATAATAAAGAATGTTATGAGAAATTCACAAATAAATTAAACTATCTTTTAACAGCCCTACGACGTGTAATTATTAGCAACTCGATGAACAATGGATGTTACAAAAAACTAAAGAGCCGACTTTAATATCTGTGGCCATCTCACTAGCGATACGCCCATGACTTCACCTGTTTTTTATTATAAATTATCATGGAATATATTATCGCGTGAGTCTTGTGCATCGCTGTAGATTAGTTATTTTAAAGGTTAAGCCACGTTTGCTAAGGTATCCAACCTTCGTCTTGAGTATGCCAGAGTTTGATTATAGGCACTTGGTTCCTATATTTTTCTAGCTCAATATGTACACATTTTTCTTAATATAAGTAATAACTAACCTGATTTAATTATAAAAAACGTTTTCTTCTGGAGTCTAAGTTTTTGTTAACAGCACATTCTTGTTACTAAATTATATAACAATAGAAACCTTTTTATACCAACACTTGAAGAAAATCGAATTAAACATGATACGATCAAATAAAATAAGCACATACAGGAACATCGATACAAAAAATTCAAACACCATTACAAAAACATGCACGCAAAACTAACCCTCATGCTGTTAAGTATAAGATATAGTATACCGTTTATAAGTAAGTGGTTCGTGACGAATATAAGTTCCATTTGGAATAAAAAGTAGCGATAGCAAAAAATATAGCTGCAAATGGCTATAAATTTGTGTTCTATACAGACAGGGCAAAAAGTTCTAATTACTTAATTCAATTAATGGGCTATTTATTGTTATGGGAATTGTGAAAAAAAGTAATAAATAATAGCTTTTGTTCACCGGCGAAGTGGATGAAGTTTTGCTATCAAGGCAATTCAGACCTTATTTGGCCGTGATAATGTTCAAACTTCTGGTTATATTTTTATGGATATTGAAGTATCCACTTCTTCGTCTACACCAGTGTCGAAATGTTTATTTTAATTTGCATCCACAGTTAAGTGCGAGTGTTGGTTGAGTCGATCGAATTAAATGTAAATAACTATAAGTATTATAAAATATAAAATTACATTTTAATTAAACAAAAACATTTTTATTTACCATTTTTTTCTTTTAGCTCTTTGGTAATAACTATTCATTAAAAATGTAATAAACACCGACCAAATTTTTGTTTAATTCTAGAAAAGATCTTATTTTTTTTGTTTTTAACAAAACTTTTCAATTATGAGTTTGGTATCCAAATAGAGTCAAGAAACTTCATCTTTTAAACAAAAAATCTGATCTAGATTTTAGTTTAAAAGGTGTTTAGTAGCTACGATATATACATCACGCCAGTCAAAGCCTTACAAATCAGAAATATCAAATCAATGCGCTACTGACCTTAGTAGGGTGAGAAACCCTGTCATCGGCCGAGTGTACAATCGATTGATGACGTCACACGATTCATTATCACTTGATTATCGCCGCCTTTGTAAGTGACGTAACCTTAGATTCTTTGGACTGGCCTGTTGGTCTAGTAGTTAGTGAACCTGACTGCTAAGCCGGAGATCGTGGGTTCCATTCCCACCCAGGACTAATGTTTGTGTGATGAGCTCGATCATTTGTTCCGTGTCTGGGTGTTATTTATCTATAATATGAATGTATTTAGAAATATATAAGTATGTTTATCAGTTGTCTGGTTACCATAGTACAGGCTCTGCCTAGTTTGGGATCAGATGACCGTGTGTGTGATTGTCCCAAGATATTTATTATTATATTATTATTATAAATATTCAAGGGGACTCTCATACAACAAACGTGATTTTTCTGCCGTTTTCATAGATCATTAAACTTTACGAATATCACTATATTATTTTATTCTGTTTCTAGTATTTGTTGTTATAACGGCAACAGAAATACATCATCTATGAAAATGTCAACTGTCTGTCGGTTCATGAGATACAATAAGGGTGTCCTTTGTGCATGTGATTTGAATGTTTGTGAAACCCCCGCGACACAAGGAATTAGATTCCTTAGTGCGGGCGTAATTTTTGCAGAGTCTTAGTAATAGCGAGTCATATTCTTAATACTGATCACGTGACTCTATTTGTATCCCGACAGTTAATGCCAGCACAACTATGAATAAATAATTGTAATTAATAATAGTTATTCATTCAAAAGCCATTCACACATTGTTATAATTATAGCGAGCTTAATTATCGATATCATGTTTGAAACTTTGTAATATTATTATAATGCCGCCCATTAATTATGATAATAATTGGTATTAATTGGTCAGTTTATTTTGTTTGTATTTTTTCTAGTTTTTTTTATGTGAGTCATTATTCGTACAAGAGGTATAAATGTGTATGCTTTTAACGAAACTGCTTTTTTTAATGTGCTTCCTGTCTTTGTCAGTAGAAGCAAAACTGTGTTGGGGTTTTTAATTGCTCACGAATATAAAAGACCTTTACCATTTGAATAACTACATAAATGAAATCAATGAATTTAAACAATTTGTAAACATAACTTATTTTCTCTTAGATTCTGTGAATAAACTTGAAGCCTTATTTATTAGATTTTAGACTCAGAGACAACTGTGTTTGAAGAGTTTTAGTTTAGTTTTTTTGACACAATTTGTTTTTAATTAGGTTTTTATGCTCAATTATTTTAATAGTTAGGTACTCTATTTCTATATTATCGATAGCTGTAGTCACATCACTATCCTTTGAGTCCATAATAATAATTTAAGTAGGACAAATTTATTGTCTTTTGTTTTCCAGATGTACCTACTAATTCCAATGAATCATGATTTAACATTGCTGAGTCAGTATTTACTTACAACAACGTTCTCCATAATAACCAAATAGGTAGACTGTACCGTCTTTGTGATTATAGACTTTAATCTTAAGTAATAATGTTTATTTTACAATGTGTTGTGTTTGTAGACATGCAATTTACTACTTAGGTGCACAAAAATATGTGAATTAGGATAATAACTTTAATGCAAGTTACTAATTTTATTAGTGCATAAATATCCAAATGCAAGTAGCTAAGAATAAATAACCATATTGACGCATCCCGTGTACAGACCTTGACAATGCTTCTAAAGGAAAATTTGCTTAGAATTCTAAAGATCTTTGTTTTTACGCAGTTTGGTTGGTTGCACATATTTGCATACCACCAGACAACCTTGAGTTTATATTTGACAAAACATATGTTTTAATACTGAATTTGGTGGATACCTACTTAGGATGAAATTAGAGGAATATTGGAATAAAATATTTTTTTAAACGGAATATAGGTATCGTTGATTTTAGTTCTCGGCTATGAAGTCGGTATAAAATTATACTATCTACCAATAAATATAACATATTTATTAAATCTTTATATTATAATGATCACCGATCTAACATATTGTGTTTTTTATTTGCAGGTAAGCATGGATTTTGACAATAGTTAAGCAGCCAATATTCTACTCCGTAAGTTTAATAACTGTGGTTTTTTCTACATTGATCCGTCCGGGGATCGAACTCTGGACCTCAGAGCTCGACCACCGAATTCGTCAAACCTAAATTGAATAAATTTGAAAACTATAACTGCATCACAGACAAATATCAATGATAATATACCTTGAGCCTATTAACATTTCAAATTACAATAAAGAAGCTACCTAGAAAATGACTATAAAACAGAAATAAATATAAAACCAAACATGTATGTATTAATATTAATTTATTACACTGTCATTGAAAATTAATAAACTTTGTGCAAATGTACACTCATTTCTATTGATGACGTCACCGTAATTCCCATGATAGCGTCATTCGGACCACGAACGTTGTAATTGCATTTTATAATTAACCAAGAAACACTTATATAGGAAAAAACAGGAAAATTGATCATCGTTATATATCGTGAGCCTTGTTTAATAATATTTTATGTTAATAACTTAAGAATTATCTTGCCACGATCGTAAATGATGATGCCTTCCTTCAATTGAAATAATAATAATATGGTCTTGGAAATGATTGAATAGACTGGATAGCTGAATGCCGTATTTTACATGGAGCGACTGCATACCTGACCTCCACAACCATAGAAATTGTTCCGTGTCCACAACTCATTATACTAGGTAACCCACAGTTAGACTGGTTGTCAGAATTGTAATGACTTAATGACTGTCAAAGATCGACGTATTACAATCGGGACCAACGGTTTAACATGCTTTCCGAGGCACCCTCCGTGCCTCGGAAAGCACGGTCTCGGTATGGTTAAATGGTCACCCATCCACGTACCATCCGCGGCGAGCGTGGTTTAATCTTTCTACACTCAGCCAAGCTCTTCTAGCCTACGGATGTTTAAATATTGTTCTACTTGAGAAAGATCTGGTTATGTTTAAAAGCCTCGACGAATTTCCGATAGTTGTGTGTTTTACAATACTCAAATGAGCTGATAATTATCATAAAATAATGATCTCCCGGTTTTAGCAAGGCCGACCAATTTTTTTTTTGTCAAATCAACTAATAAGGATGTAATTAGTTGAATTGATAACAGATTTAATCAGCAGTGAAACAGGTATCCAGCTACTACTAAAATCCTGGGAGAATATTCTCTAAGTCCAAATCAAACATAACGTGGCTTGAATTGACATAGATATATAGTTCACGAACCGCCAAATCTTTTTGGTTTTTTGAGAGTCTAAGGGTAGTGTTAGTAATTATATGTTTTAGTCCATTTAACAGATTTTGTACTTAAAAGTATAGTAAGTCGAAAGAGATAAAGCCTGACTTAAGCCTACACGCAACAGCAGCTTAACCGCTTTGACTAGTGAATAAGACCCCTATACTGCCGTAGGTACTTTTACAGGTTACAAACTACTTCCGTCTACCCCTTCTAGAAATAGAAGTGTAATACTTACATCTCTAAGACAGTAATAAACATCCAACGATAACACGAAACAGATTCAATCTAAACTCATTTACATTGAGATTTACAACATAATTGAAGATATAGGATAAAACTGGTTCTGATTAGCGAAGTAGTGACACATGCTTCACAAATGTAAGCCTACTTCTTTGGGACCAGGGACCACACACGGGACCAGGCCTATTTGTAGATATCAACGCAATGGGCATTGAACTTAGCGCTTTACACGTCAAGCAAGCGTTAGCCGCTATTACAAAGTCATGTTACATATAGGGCGTTACAAAAAAAAAGGTTTTTTTACGCAACTACATCGACCATTTGAACTAGATTTATAATTGTGTTTTCGTTTAATGAACTGCTTTATCTACACTAATATTTTAAAGAGGAGAGAATTGTACCTTTGTATGCGTATGTTTGTAACGAATAAACTCAAACACTACTATGCCGATTTCAAAAATTCTTTCACGATTAGAAAGCTACATTCACTTTGAGTAACAAGGGCTATATTTTTTAGTCAAAAATTAAGTACCGCGAGTGGAGTCGTGGGGAACAGCTAGTTATATATATAATGCAATGTGTATGGACGGTTTACTCACACATGTTTTTGGGTTACTTGACTAGGATAACACTGAACTGCAACCGATGGTTTAGCTAGACGATCTGATTAATTAGAACTCGCCTTTCATAAGTTATAGTGCAATAATGTTATAATTTATTTATATCGTAACAAAAAAATTAAAAGATAGCTGTTTTTATATACTTACATATGTATATCTACTTAGTGAAGCTTTATATTATTTAAGTCTCACTTAAGGCATTAATGCATTGCAGTTTCAATTTCTTAAATTTCATTAGTATTTTTGTTTTATCTTACCATATAACAAGACTCATATAAAAAAACCGCCTGATGTTTAAACTAGATTTCATTCACCAAATAATATAGTCCAGCCTTTTTTTAAATAATGTCATAAAAAAAACAACATCCTATATCTACATACCGCACTAACTTGAACACTGTTTACCTCACTTAGGATTATCGTGATGTCATCTTATTAACTGCAATTTATATTCAAGAAAGTCACAGTAATTATGGATAACGATGTACCCATAATGATAAAATCATTGCAGTTAATTAAAAATGTATGAATGAGATTATTAGATCTTGTATTAGAACTGGTAGCGGTAACTATATAATGTCCAGTCAGCAACAAAAGTGAATGAACACGATCAGATTTACAAAATACCAAAACTTAATTTTACAAATTTAATTTATGGAATATGATTAAAATTTCTTAAATTAAATAATAATGTTATCATACAATTAAGCCTTCCTCATAAGGCTATTTTGATTTCTAGTATAAATTCAATTTATGCGGTTTAATTTGTTTTTGAACTGTTTTATAAAATTGATTGTAGTCATTAACGTTGTTAACTGACTGTACCTACGAACATTCTATAATCACAGTGGCACTAATATAAATACATTGTAATTAAAAAAAAATGCGGTAAAAAAACAAAACAAAGCAGCCTCTTTTCCCGAATATTCAAACGAAACTATTATTTTGCATCGTAAAGTGACAGGTAGCATGTGTTGACGACGACTTAAACTGTCCCTAGATCAAACTGGCAGGCGATGGCCAAACTAGCAATAACAATATATATCTTTAAGGGCTAATTTTACCTTCGTCAGATAACTTTAGTCGTGGAATAAAATTTAAAATTATGACATTTATTTCATACAAAAACTGTCAAATGTCAATTACTTGAATAAAAGTTATCTGGCGATGGAATAATCAGCCCTTAATAATACGAATTTAAATACACCTCTCTCTTCCCGTTTGGATTATTAAGATTGTTAGCAATACAATTGTCCAGGAGCTTACCCCGCAGGTGTGCCTTTAGCGCATGTTGCTAGCAGCCCTTATGATTTCCCCAAAATGTCCAGTGTAAGAGTCAAAGCCAAGTTCACTGCAGTAGAACTCTTAGTAAACAAAATGGCGTCTTGAAAATCAATTGTTTTAAAGTATTCGGCAATAATTTCTAAAAGAAAAAAATCTGAATAGCTTCCTTTAGACTTGCCTCAAAGTACATTTGCGTAAATAGTAAATAATATGTTATAATAACGTAACGAGACAGTCGTAAAAATCTAATTGGATAACAAATAAATAACCATGTTTATATGGAAATGAATGTAGGCTATAAAAAGCAAATGAGTATGTATTAAGTATTAAAATAACACAGTTTTATGTTGAGAATAACACCATATACCTACATTTTAATTAAATAATTAAAAACCGTGTAGAAGCATAATAATATTTAATGAGATACTGAAAATATTTCTTATATAATTCTTCGAATGAATTGAAAAATGAAATGAAAATGTATTTCACATGGTACATCCATATTTTTTATTTCTTCCTAAAGTCTATTACAATGTTTAATCCTTTGTGAGATACTGAAGGCTATATTAGGGAAACACTGTGTGACAGATCACCAGGCCCTCACCCCGAGTACATCATATAGATATCCGTAACATAACGAAGATAAAAACGTAATATTCATAGAATAAACTTATAGGTATAAAATCTTATGATCAGTGTCAACAAATGTATGTGCATGCGTGTGTCCGTGTGTAATAGGATCTGCATGCGTGTGTATGTGTGTGTAGGTATTTGTGCGGAATATTCGTTATTGTACCAAAATATTAGCAGAATTAGAGCATTCGTCACCTTCTTTTATAAAGTTAATACGTCAGCATCCTCCCGCCCTTATCCACCTTTTTCTTCCATACTTCTCTATCTGACGTCATTTCACAAGTGTCACCTTTTCTAGCAGCATGAATAGAATAAAGCTAATAAGTACCAACAGTATCTATAATAGTTTTTTTTTATTTTATTACAGGAGTACTTTGCCAAATGTTCAATAGAAGTAGTAAAAGTTAAATTTATCGTTAAAACACTTTTTATTCGAGCAAAGCCGCAAGTAACTACTAGTTTTATCATAAAAATGCCATAGACGGCAAATATAGCGTAATCCTAGTTTCTTTTTATAGGAAATGCGATCGTTTGTAAGCAATGAGCTAACGTGCTAAGCAGGTTAACTTTTAATGATTTTATTTTAACTATGAATGTAAAATAGAAATATTTTTAGTACAAGTAGTATTTGCGTCGCCTTTACGACTAGAATAAAAAAAACGATTCAATCGCTTTATTAATAACTATCTATAAAGTTAGAAATTTATGCGAATATGTTCAATTACCTTCAATATATTTGCAAAAAAAACATTAAGTGTTAGAATTAACGCTTGTTTCCGTATGTATGTACTTCTTTACTTATGAAGTAAACCAATACATACAAAAAATCGAAACATCGAAAATATAAATTTACAAAATAAACCAGTTATATTGTCTTTAAATAAATTAGAGGCCGAATTGTAGTCAAAAAACGACATTGATTAGTTTTATTTTAAGCTTGAAAAAAGGGGTCGAAGTTTTTGCTACACATATAAAGATGGGTATGTATAGGTTATGTTTGACATTCAGTAAAGACAAACAATATTAAACTCTTTTTGATTAATTTGACAGAAGATTATATATTTGTGTGTGTGTTAAATACACGGCAGTGTGTGTAATGTTGTTTTATTGATTAAAAGTATTGTTTAAGCACAATTAAAAAAATTTGCATTCTGCACTAATCTGTTTATTATTAAGTGTGTGAAATTTCATACTCATCCGTTTGCGAAAATTCCGTAAAAAGGGTACTTACAAAGTTCTTGCTTCACGTATTAATACGTACCTAGATGTAATTGTGTAACGTTTTGTTATATTCGTAATACCTACTGTCGGACTCTAATGTGAACATAATTCTGTTTAGTAGAATGCTTTGTAGGCCGAACGGAAATTGTCATTCGAATTGTAATTATTATCATAGGTATAACTATACTTAACAATTCTTGACTTTATATTATACCTACCTATTATTATGGCACATAACAGAAGTAATTGTTATAATTATGTATTCAAGAAGACCACATATTATTAATAAAATATGGCAATCAATACTTCAAAACTAGCCCATAATTTTCAAAACCTTTTTTCTGTCATTTGAAGATATGTGTGGTGAAAATCCCAATCGTCGAACGTCTCATTATTTATTACAAGGAGGACACGCACAAGGCTTGATTTTGAACTACTCATTTTAAATCATGATTGTAAATGTAAGTAGCACTTGCAACCGAATCTTTTATTTTTCTAAATATAGAACGCTGGGCTATAATTTTTGAAAATGGCTTAATTTTTCTGTGTCATTATTGTGAGGTGAAAGTCCCAGTTGTCGTCAGTCCTATTATTTATTTGTTACAAGGATGACACGCACAAGGCTTGATCTTGTACTGTTTATTTTAAATCTCCGTGCAATGGAACGTGTGTGGAACTCACGACTTTAAAATGGGGTCTTTGTCATACTATTATGTGTAATCTTTCGAGTATTGTTGACGTGATGATAAAATATTAGCTTGGAACGGATGTTGTTGAATGAGAACTTAATAATGAACTTAAATGATCACGACTTTATCCTCTAAGAGGTAGGTTTATCTAAATCTCCGTTCTTGTCTCGTATTTATACCGCATAAGTCTTAAATCTAAGTAAAAAATAATTATTATTAAGTCTACATTTTTTGCGACAATCTATTATCGTTTTACGGGTACAGTAGATATAAACATAACAGTTTTAACATAAGGAAAATAAAACCATTTCAACTTCAACGTGTAGACGCGTGATCGCATGTTTACTTTCGTGTGTGGAAATAAAATATTAATATAATACAAATAACCTTGAGAAAGACATTGCGACCCGTACCTAAGTATAAATAATAAAAAAAACCTATTTTGTAACTTTTTTCACAATTACTCATTCTTACTGTAATTACCAAAATTACAGAGTTCTTCCCACGTTGTATTCAATGTCAGCTTCGTCATTTATTTTTGATATGACACATAATTATAGGCTATTACATAAAACGCTAACAATAAGAATATGATAGTTATATCTTATGTCAGTCTAACCAATTGTTGAAATTTCAAGGTCATAACTGTGGATGCTAAAATTGCATGTGAAATTTAAATTTGTCTATTTTTGCTAAAATATATATACAGTTTATACAAGCTTACAATTAAACTAAGTTATTAAACAATAATTCACAATGTGCATTAGCGTAAAAATTATGTTTCTGATTAAGCTTAGATAAGGTAAGATAGACCTATAATCAAAATTTTCTTTTTCATCTATTTTTTTGCCAGAAATCCTTACATCCCAGTTGCTTTTTTTTAGATAAAAGCAACTGGGATGTAAAGATTTCTGGCCTCTCATTAATACAATATATTTGCAAACCAATCACAATACAACACAATTATCCTTCACCCTCACAAACATCACGCAAATAAATTGCAAAACAAAGACTATACGAATAATACTTATTACGGAGTTGTGACGTCATCAGGACGTGTTGATTGCACCTCATTACTGTCCCTTGTCGTATGTAATTGAATACACAAAAGATACACAATGACGATAATAACGGAGTTTACCCTATCTCTTTGAGAGATAGCTGCTATTAAGTTTATTTTGTTTTTTTAGCAGACTTCCAAAACGTTTTTTTTTATATATATTTTTCTCGATTTTCAAAATCCCTTTTTTGTCTGAAAGCTTATACTCCCGAGGTGGGTGGTCCCATTATCACTATGCCAGGATCTGATGATGGGATCCCAGAAGCATTGCGTGAATTCAACGCACTGCTTTTAAATTGAAAATGAACTTTTCATACAAAGTGACAGGTCACGTGACTTATGTTTGTATGAAAAGTTCATTTCCATTTTAAGATTTCGACCTATGTTTCTTGGGGAAAGTTGTCCAGTTATATGCACCTAATTACCTCGTTAAATATCCGCACTTCTTTTAAATTATTCCTGTTTAGTATCGCCTTTTACTCAAAATAACGTTCTAGATATAACAGTTTCTACATCGATTAATTGTTATCATATTTATATATAGGTCGGTTGATAAATTATTTATTAACACTCAAAGTACACATTGCCTAGCGAATTGTGTTTGCTTCTATACCTATTAAGCGATATTGCAAATTAAACTTTAATCCCTTGTAAACAAGAGTATTAATTGTTTGTATTAGGCATGTTTACAATCCTTTTTAATACATTGCTTAACTATTTTTTTTTTCAATATTTTTTATTTAAATAATATTTTGATTATCAAATTTTGTCTACCTTTGTCAGTGGAAAGAGTTTGATAAAACTATACTTTTTAAATGATTTTAAAATTAGTGTGAATAAGTAGTAAGGTTTTAGATGGGAGTTACTAATAAGACTCCTAGTACGGTTAATAGGCGAGGGCGTCGTATCGTCGTGTAGGTTTTACGTTTCCGTAAGATTTTCAATTTTATTAATAATAATACCGGTTTATAAACGTCCCACTGCTGGGCACAGGCCTCTTCCCATATAGAGAAGGGATGAGCATTGATCACCACGCTTGCTCATTGCGGGCTGGCGATTTCAGATTCCAATATTTTGGAATCCAGGTTTCCTCACGATGTTTTTTTTCACCGTTTGTCAATGACGTCTTAGAATTATTAAGAAAAAACATATAACTTTGAAAAAGTCACATTGGTACTTGCCTGGGTTCGAACCTGCAACCATGTGCATGCGAATCCGTTCATTGAACCGCTAGGATTTTCAATTAATTATAACAAACAAATACAGGATTATTTTAAAAGGATTGCGTATATTCCACGAGACCTGTCACTTTGTATGAAAAGTTCATTTCCATTTTAATATTTCGACCTATGTTCCTTGGGGAAAGTTGTTCAGTTTTATGTACCTGATTACCTCGTTGAATATACGCATTCCTTTTAAATTAAGCCTGTATGTAAACATAAGTTATATACGTCACGAATTGCATTCACAGCTATTTTTAATATCAACAAAACACTCCAACATGGGTTTCCCCTCAATAATTATTTAGAATTTGAAAGGTTTTAAATTTACTTCGAAATTTTATCGAATAGCTCGACCCTTTTCCCTTGTAGTCACGTTACGACGTCATTGCCTCGAAACCTTACGAACCTTTAAGTATTGAATAAATTTTGTTTGTTAATGTAATAAAAGGTACCTACCTACTAACTTTGATATTATTTTGTTCTATTTTTGTAATTAAATGGTCCACTGAGTTCATGCAAACGGTGAATTATCGTTCGTAGTAACGTCATATAATAACAATATCTTTGGACAACGTACACGGCCATCTGATCCCAAACTAGGTAGAGACTGTACTCTGACAACGAGACAACGTATAAACATACTTATATATATTTATAGACATAAATATGTATATTATTTAAATTTAAAACAAAGTACAACACTTATAACTCAAGAACGGGTTATGTGTGTTACAACAAACCAAGGATTACAAAAATTGGTCTGAAATCGGTTTTAAAGTAGAGACGAAATATAATTATCGTCGTAATATTTTTTATATGGAAACTTACAATGTGTGTCACGTATTTTTAGCATTCTTGTCAACCCCTCATGATAAGCTAAGGCTTGTGTTACGGGTGGGTTCACGACGGTAGTAGAATGGGTAGGATTCGAAACGGCACCCACATGATCGCAAGTCCGCATGCCCTAGCCATCAGGGTACCTTCGCTCTAAAACCTCGGAAGAGTTGATGTTCAAAAATTCTGTTTATGAGGCCTTTGTTATTGAGCTGGCCCACTAAATTCTTAAACAAATTTGAGTCTTACTCACGAATACTTTACTTTTACACGAGTCTTTTGATCACGTCTTAATATTAAGACGTTCTCAAAAGAAAATTTGTCTCTACATAACATCTTAATATCAAAGAGACATCAAGAGACTTAACACTGACTTTTGCGTTTTAGTATTCCAGCAATACTTATGTATTCACATCTACTTATGTTTACATTTTCGGCTGTCACGTAACAGGTGAAACAGGGGTCAAACGTAAACCATTAGGAAAACAAAACATTACTTAATAGTTACCTTGACACTAATATGCTACGTTTTATTTCTATCATAATAGTCATTTGCAAATACCAGGCAAATAAGAGGCTTTATGAATGTAGCTGAAACAAAGCTGCATTCATTCGTTTGGCAAGTTCCTACGTAACACTTCCGTGCTCTGCGGGGGGACGTAAGGCAGCGGGGGGTGGTAAAACATGCGCGGAAAGGGAACTCGACTGACCAGGGCCTTATTCACTAAGTCTAAGTGGTTAATGTGCTTACGTGTAGGGTTAAGAGAGTTATCTCTTTCACTTACGAGTACTATACTTTTAAGTAAAAATCCGTTGAATGGGCTTAGACTTGCTACTAACACTAACAGGTATTAATACAAAAGAGATTTCGCGACCCGGGGTAGTTACTACAATCTGTGTTATGCCACGTTATGTTTTGTCTGGACTTAGAGGATAACCCCCAAGAGCGTTGTTCGAATCATAAGTGCGCCGTATTGAATGGTTACGTCCCCCGCTACCCGCGTGAACTATGGGAGTGGTTCGAATTTGCTAAGTTATATTCAAATAAAATGCCTGCTCGAAATGTATTTTCCAATAAATCGCCAATACATCGATGATCG
Organism: Plusia festucae; assembly: GCA_950381575.1. NCBI lineage: Eukaryota > Metazoa > Arthropoda > Insecta > Lepidoptera > Noctuidae > Plusia > Plusia festucae. The sequence continues at coordinate 13,778,221 of OX494434.1, forward strand.
TTTTAAGGGTAAATACCTTAGAGCCAACGGGACCCGATTCCTAAGCCTTTCGCCTGCCTGTCCGCAGGCTGTATCTTATGAACCGTATTAAGTAGCCATTTGAATGTGCCAATTTTCACAGCCTAATAAATTATACTAATATCCTAATTATAGTAATACTTATATCCTAATAAATTATAATAATTATACCAGGCTATAAATGTCCCACTGCTGGGCACAGGCCTTTTCCCATATACGGAAGGATGAACATTGATCACCACGCTTGCTCATTGCGGATCGGCGATTTCAGATTCCAATTCTCGGAAGCCAGGTTTCCACACAATGTTTTCCTTCGCCGTTACAATGAAATAAAAACATAAAAATATTTATCTATGCGTAAAATATACTGGCCAAATTAACCTCATTGCTTGAAGGGGGCACAAATTGCCCACTTATCTTTGTGTTCAAGTCATAAAATCAACCGGAGAAAATAGGTCAGTATTATAGCAGGCTGTATTCGCCCACCATTCGCTTTTTTCGTATTCTTAGTGAAAATATGTCAAAACGTTGTGCTTGGCATTGTTTTTAAAGGTAACCTACATGATGATATGGTTTGGTATTGTGTTTTGTGAATTTTAGAAGAGAGCTCATAGTCTTACCGTTGAACGGTAAAACATTTTTAGGTAGATTACAAATTATAGGAATAAACTATCTTCAATCACCTAACTTGTCAATCAAAACAGACTGATCAAAATGAGTCTATCGTTTGAAGGCTATAACTACACTGACACACACGGAAACATGATAAACTTATGATAAACTAAGAAGTAAAGATATTTCTAGAATTGTATGATAAATCTGATGGTGACGGCAGTATTAGAACTTCTTTTTAAATGAACAACCTACCTTTGGTAGCCTAGTTAAAGTGACGCCATCTTTAATAATAATAATACTATTTGTACCTACGTATAAGCTGGCTTTACGTCATATTTTATAACATTAACGTCAATTTGCAGAATACGCAGGCTCGACCTATTTTCGGTGAGAAGCTAAACGTACTACCACAAATAATATTCACCGTTAATATAGATTCATATGACTCCGTGCAATAAACAATTGCCACGCCCGGCTTTGCTCGTAAATAATTATAAAATATGGGCTTCATATATGACTTGAGAATAATTTAGGCCCGTGATATTTATGCTAGTATTAAATATTTTGATATTAAGGTTTTCTAATGAGGCCATTTTATGCCTACTACATATTTAACAATAAAATTTAAAAGCATGTGACAATCAAAACGATTTTTTTGTCTTGTTTATATTTGATTTTATAAATAGATGCCTATATAACTATGTATCTATACAGGATTATTTTTTATGGAGGAATTTTCATACAAACATAAGTCACGTGATCAGTCACTCAGTATGAATATTTCATTTTCAAATTTAAGATTTCGACCTATGTTCCTTGAGGAAAGCTGTTCAGTTTTATGCACTGATTACCTCGTACTATATAAGCACTCCATAAAAATTAATCCTGTACGCAGTTATCATACTTCATACTTATCATAGGTAGTACTTAACATTCATATTATAAATGTGAAAGTAAGTTTGTTTGTTACGCTTTCACGCGAAAACTACTAGACCGATCATCATGAAACTTTGTACACATATTCTTTAGAAGTAACTAATACATTTTAGTGAAAAAAAAAGTGTCATTTTTGTGCTTAGATGCTACTCATTATTTTAGATCTTCGTCGCTGGTAATAGATATAATTTGTTACGTTTTTGTATACATTGGCTAACAACATACACGCGGACAAAGCCATGGGTATCAACTAGTAGAATTATAAAAACTAACACTTAAAAACTTATGTTTTTTGTAAATTTTGTACCTACTAAATTACATAATAATAGATATTTTTTATAAAAAAACAACCTTTACTGTACTAACTGTAAACAAACAAACAGTAGGTATCTTATGAAATGAAATCCCACAATCCCTTTGCATATTCATTATATTAAAATTTGTATAACGTATTCCAATATTTTTACGAGTCAACTCGACCCTTTGCTCGCTAAAAAATGAGTTTCGTGAAGCGTGTTCTCATCAAAGCTTCGGAATTTATGTTCCCTTAATCAGAATGCCTTGTTGGGACTGTTTCAAGGAGACTTTACATACGGTGGGATCGTCGCAGCGATTGTTGTTCTTTACAAGGAGGTAATACAAAGGCCTGTATTTGTTTATAGTCAGCTTTAATTCTGTAAGACATTTATATTATAATAGCTGATGCGGCTTCGCCCGCGTGATCTTTGTAAGCCAATGGTGCTGATTCCTCTGTAGGCAAACTAAAGTAAATTTAAACAATTGCTGTCTTTTACTAACATAAAGCGTAAGAAAAGGACGGCAACAGTTAACAACTAACTTAGAAATGTCAAACTAGTTTCCGCCTTGAACATCACAGTGTATTTAGAGCATCCGTTTTTACTTGTCGGCAAATTTGTATGAGAATTTTAATTAGAACTAAATTTGACAGTTCTAATTTTCGTCTGTCCTTTTCTAAATATGTACAAGTGAAAAGATATCGATGGACTAAAGTTAGTTTAGTAAGTGTTTAACAGAATCGGGGCCAATGTATACAAAAACTTAACAAATTATATACACGATGAATGTATATTATGGAATGGAATACCAGCAAGTAAGATCTAAAATAAAGAATTGTATCTAACCACTTTTTTGCAATAAAATGTATAAATATAAAATGTATGTTACTTCTTATACCTCCAAGAATATGTGTACAAAGATTCATGATGATCGGTTAAGTAGTTTTTGCGTGAAAGCGTGACAAACCAACTAACAATCACATTTATAATATTAGTATCTATGATTAAACCGGTAAGTACCGGATATCCGATAAAGGTAAATGAAAACCTCGTCATTTAAAGTTACATTGAAAAAATAAAATGAAGACAATCAATTAAAATTTTCGTCACAATTATACAAGATTTTTATTTGACGATCAACATTTTTTGTAGCCTGTTTTATATCCCACTGTTGGGCAAAGGCCTCCGACTTAGGTTTCCAAATATAAGTTATGTTTAATCAACAATTAATTTAACAAATACTGATGTTCTATTTCCTTGTGTTGACCTGCAACCAGTGCGGTTAAACTGCTTAATGGTGAGGGGAACGAGCATTGATCGTCGTGTTTACTCACGTCGGGTGACGGTGTCCGGCAATTAACTCCAGGTTTCTTTACGATGTTTACCGCCACAGTTAGAGGTTTAACTTTAACTCATGCCTTCAAAGTCTTATTATGCTCACTAAAATTGCTGCTGGAAAAAAATACGTAGTGAATTTCTATTTACCATTCTTTTAACTATAAAGTACTAGCGGTTCCCCGCAGCTCTGCCCGCGGTCTCTATTTTTTTTAATATCTTTGAGATGTAAGATATCCTATCTTTCAAGTTGGATCAAACTGCACACGGTGTAAAAATTTGATTAAAATCGGTTCAGTAGTTTCGGAGTTCATCCCGGACAAACATCGTGACACTGGAATTATATATAATAGATTTGTATAATACATAAAACATGTAAGTATATAAGATTTATACTTTTGGAGGTTTGCCTACGTACATGTCTAGATAAATACTACATCAGTCTACAGTTGACACCGCGGCGACATAAACCGTTTTGAAAGTAGTTTAATTTCAATACAATATCTGTTTCAAGTTGAACTTTTTTGGCAAATGCAAACCCTAATACAGAAAAGCCAATTTTAGGTTATATTTTCGACAATATTTAAGTTACCCGTGACAGAAATTTAGCACCTATAAAAAAAATATTATTTTAATTATTTCTTACTTCTTTCCTTCAACTGCCACAACAACTTCAAGAATGAGACAACAACATAAAAAATGAAGTTATATTTATTACTATCTCGTTCTCTTTTCCCAAAATTTATTAGGCTTCTGAAATAAACTCAATCAATAATTTAACCTTTCAAGTATGTAACTGAGCCCTTCAATTAAACCGGTTTAATACGAGCCCTTAACCTCTTGTTCGTTGCCAAAATTATAACAGTGTTATTATCTTTATAATTGCGATTTTAAGGTCGGATTTCAGTTCCCCGTTCGAGTAAAATTGAGATATTTTTGGTAGAACTGGTCTCGATTTAAATATAATTGGTAAGAAGATAGTCTGTGTTAATAATACTTACTCTTTTATGCTTTATATGGACAAACGTTTATTTTTATTTTTTATTATAAATTCCCAAAAGAACTTGAATATTTTTCTTTACAAGATTGTTGTTGATTTTTACGTCTGCTTTTTTTATCTTGGGACACCTCACACACAGCTATCTGATCCTAAACTAGGCAGAGCCTGTACTATGGCAACCAGAGAACTGATAAACATACTTGTATATTAATAAATACATACATATTATAGATAAATTACTCCCAGACACTGAACAAAATATGATCGGGCTCATCACAAAAAGTATATCCAACCCACCCAATCGCAATCGAACCCACGGCCTCCGGTGGAGCAGTCAGGGTAACTAACCACTAGATCAATAGGCCAAATTAAAGTTTTGCTCCATTATAAGAAAAGCTAAGTTAGGATATAAATTTGGAATGGTAACCAAAAGTCTCATCGTCTTTATCAATGTGTTTTTAGGAGCTTATTTTGTTCAATTTAAGCTTTAGTCGAGTAGTAACTATTATTTAATCTGTGTCGTGATTTAAAATTGGCTAGTCAATAGAAGTTTAATGTTGCGAGTCCTGGGAATACCCATGTACCTACATACTTAGGCTACGTCAATCAAAGAAGTGCTCATCTTGCACACAATACTAAACTCAAATAGGCAGCCAGGTTTTTAACCCTTTAATAACGCGGGTCCATAATCCCCCAGGCTACAACATAATAATGACTGGTACTAATCGATTTCTTATTGCCATACTTACTGCTTTATCAAGTCCAAATGTATTCTGATTGCTGGCATTTTTAAATAAATGATGATGATTTTAATATTCCTTGTGAAGCCGATGAAGCGATTTACTCTACATTAAGAAATTATAAGATAAAGTGGTCTAGGGTTAGTGAACCGGATAATATAATTATAATAATTTATTTATTTTTTAAGACAACGTAAGTCCACTCAACAGTAATAATTCAAAATGTTATAGTTATTTGCAATGTGTAGGTAATTAAAATAAAAAAGATTCAAAATTTGAACCTCAGACAGGACTTGAACTTGTGACTACCGGTTAGACGTACCAGTCGCTTTACCAACTAAGCTACAGAGGTAACTTGCCTGAGATTAAAAAAAAATCGAATTAATAATTCACATCGCATGCTTTCATTTGTTATAAATAAATTAATATGTTTTGTTAAATGTGTATTTCTATGAGAAATATCGTGTATTTTTGATGCCATTCTCCTTATAAACAGCTGGAATTATTTTGATTATATTTTCGGCACAAAACAATCTGTAGAAACAGTAGCTTAACTTATAAGGCACTCGTTTATACCGGAATGTATAAAGATTTTGTTACTTTAAAATGTTATGTTTTTGTTTTGATATTATTTACTAAATAAACGCAGCGTTGAATAACCCAGTCGACCTCTTAACACAGAGTAAAATATTAAAACTTTAAAGGAGATTGACACGGAGCAGGTCCCTTTTGTGGTATCATGTGCCTGATTGGAATAATAACTTAAAAATATTATTTATTTTTTTGTGTACAGGGTATTTTTTATACAATTTATTTCACCCTGGGAATAAAGTTAAAGTTAATTAATAGTTAAACATTACGTCGATATCCGTTTGATTCAATGTAGTCTGTGGTTTGATTGTTATACAAAAAAAAGTTGCCAGGTATCAAAGAATTAAATATCTAATGACGTCTTTTAATCAATTGAGTAATCAATATTAATTTAAAACGATAAATGAAACGATAATTGAAGTAAGCAATGATATTTTAGAAGAGGATTTGCCCTTAATATTTGGTCAAAATAATTATTTAATCAGGGCTAGAATTAAGTCCCGCCATGTGAGCAATAAAGCAAAGATGAAAATCGGGCAAATACTTTAGATAGTATCATTGCTTACTATTGTAACTGTCTAGTGGGTAACCGTAAAATATATACTATGACAGTATTGTGGTATCTGAGCTGAGGCCGTTTCAACAATGTAAGTGCTCCAGCTCAATTCTTGGATGCTATATTTTATGAAGAATAAAATGGTTTATTCAAGTTTTGGTTTGTTTTATTTATTTTGGTACTTATACATGAACTGCTGTTAACTAATTATACATTTTTTATCATATTTAAACATCAATTCTACACCATCTATGAGTCTTTTTACTGTGCTGCTATTTTAAGTACATAAAGTATACATATTCTCATCTCCATAATGATGTATAGGATAGGTTAGGTAGGTAGTATGCATACTTAACCATAGAGTAAGGAGGAAATGTCAATGTCAATTTCTAATTATAACCTAGATTTTTACAACAGAAAAACGATGATATCTTTTGAACCAGGGTGAATAAATGAAAAATGGTTTCTGATTATGAAAATACTATGTTTTTACTATTATGTAAAAAAAAAATCTTCAGGGCACAACGATTTTCCACTGGGACCCAACTTGCCTTACAAATCGGGCAATCTCCTTTATCTCGAAATGTATTCTTATTGTAATTTATTGTATGCGAAATAAGTTTGGTTGAAAAAGTCGGGGCGTCTGGTCGCAATTTGCAAACATTATGCATCACTCGATCCGATTTACGACTCGACGCCATCTTTTTTTCTTTTTTTTTTCTTTCAAGCCATTGTGTTACCTAATAAGCTCGATAAAGGGCGAAGGGATTAATAAGTCCCCATTTTGTTTGCAAAGAGCTTTTTTACTGCAATTTTTATTGCAATTTATTTACTTGGATACGGTTTTTGTGAAGTTCGTAGTTTTTTTTTTCGAGATAACCTTTAAAATTTAATGAATGAGAATATTAGTACGTTGAAACGATTCAATGATATAAACTTAAGTTAGATACAATTTTTTATTTATTTTGAGTTCGAACTGTTCCATTTTAAATATACAATTAAAATTGTAAATTATATATTAATATTTATGGAATTAAAATCATATTTTAATATTAGTTTAGTATAAATAAAGTAAAAATAAAACATGTTTTTATTAAATATGAAATAGTACTTCCCAATTTTGAAATTCTATTTATTTATTGCTAAACAGTTTCTTTGACTGTAGGCTAGGTTCTAAACATAATGGAATAGTATTTTCTTTTCCTTTAACCAATTTTATGACCTTTCAAACCTAACATGAAAGGTCACAAGCCTCGCAATATAAAAAGAGGCCGAATTCCCAGGATAAAAGTACTTACTTAAAGGAAAACTGATACCGTCGGTACTTATTTTTTAAGTATCATTACGGTAATTCCCTCAAGGCGTAAGCAGCGGTTTAATGTTACAGACAGATTTTTTTGGCTCATATTTGAATTACGTTTATTAAATAGATTATTTATTGAGGAAATTAAAAAAATATGGTCCGTTTAAACCTTAAAAGGTAAATAATTGATGAGAAAACATATTAAAAAAACTATGAAAGTACTTATTTTGGTACAAAATATTTCTAGCCAATACAGGTAATTCTTATTCAACCTTAACATGGAATATTAAACCTCCTATTTTATTTGTATTTAGAAAAAAAAACAATATCTTGCTACTTATGTCCTTCAAATAAATTTATTTAAATTCAATGTCGTTCTTCAAATAAACCTCTACTTAAAATCGCAATACCTGAACACTAACCTAACATTACTAGTGTTGTAAAATATAAACATAGTGTTGTTCTTCCTTTGTAGCTGTAATAAGGTACTATGCATCAGCAAACACATATACTTCTTAACTATGACCTTCTTAGTACTATAATCTTCACATTATAGGTACTTCTTAAATTTGACCTTCTTAGCTCTATAATCTTAAATTTAGTATGGGAGTTACGAAATTTTTTGGCATACTAACCCCAATGGCTTAGAGTTAATGACCCCATTCATATACCCAATGCAGCAATGGTGTAGTCTCAAAATCAAAATCGTTCAACCAAACAAAGAAACTCTTCAGCTTTATAATTTAAGCGGCTAGTACGTCGGACTTGCGATCATGTGGTTGCGGGTTCAAATCCCACCCATTACACTACCGACGTGATCCCCACTCATAACACTAGCATCTTAGCTTAGCAGGAAGGGTTAACAAGAATACTAGTAATTTTAATAAAAGATAATTAAGCAAAGAAATAATATTAGTAGGAATAAATTATAGAATGTCGGCTTAAATCATTTTTCTTAATAAAATTCTTATATTAGGAACTTCACAAAAGAATATTTAAATGAGTATAATATAATGTTTTTAAAACGTAAAATCACGTTTCATTTTACTCAAACCAAAACAGATAAAGTTTAACAAAATAAAACAACTTATTCTATTATTTTATTAGCCACGAAATTTTTGTAGCAATAAACTGTTTTAACACGTCTACAAGGACACCTCTGAATCGGTTCATTACCCTTCAAAGTTAAGGAGAATAAATACATCGAATATTGAAGTGGAATCGAATAGTGGTATGCTTGAACTACGGTACTGTATACAACATGTAGCAAAACCCCTGTCCGATCCAAAAAAGGGGTATTCGTGGTTTTCACTTTATTAACTGTCTCGCATAGGCGGCTTCTTTGACACAAAGCTGAAGGTAGTAAGTACGTGAACTTTGAGGAGCGGTTCGTGTTGCTGTTGCCTTGGATCGGTTTTTATTTTAATTTAATTATTTTCAATTCGGAAAAAAAACGAGTGTCCGATATAAGGATATTTATACTTTATTTATACATAGAGTGGCCTGTTGGTCTAGTGGTTAGTGACGCTGACAACTAAGCCGGATGTCGCGGCTTCGATTCTCATCTCCGGACAAATCTTCATGTGATGAACACTATTATTTGTTCTGTGTCTGGGTGTAATTTACCTATCTGTAAAATGTATGTATTTATAAATATATTGGTATAGTTAGTCCAATAGTTGGTATAGTTGTTCCTATAGTTTGGGATCAGATAACCATGTATAGATATTATATTATTATATGGGGATAAGAGCAGGAAGAACAAGCAGATTTGACAACTCGCAATAAGTCATAGTGTAAAAGAATCTTTATATTAGAGCTGACCTATAAACGAAATAATGGGTCTCGTTCCCACGATTTTAATGATTAAAAGAACGTTAAACTATTCACATTGTTGTGGGAGGAACTGGCCATAAATTCCAGTCCAATGATCGTACCGATTCCCCTATTTGTAATCGATTAGTCGAATTTCGAAATCGATGTATCTATTTGGTGATAGGGATCGGTTAGGCGTGGCGGCGTTTGAGTATTGTATTGATAAATACTTTTGTTCTTTCATGAATTTGCTTTTGACGTATGCTTTAATATTCTGTGCGTGAGTGACTTTAAAAAGGTTAATGCCACAAGTACACAAAAGCAACTCTTTTAAAAACTACCTGTATAAATAAAAAAATGCAATTAGCACGATACAAATAAATATATAATTCACCCTAACGTATACACAATTATAATTGTTGATGCTTATTATAAATGAGCTGTTCCCCGCTGAATCTAATCCGAATCCACCCGCTGTACCTAATTTTTTAGGAAAAAATATAGCCTATGTTACTCAGGGTGAATGTAGCTATCTAATGGTGAAAGAAGTTTCGTAATCGGCACAGTAGTTTTTGAGTTTATTCATTACAAACACACACAAACACCCAAAAATACAAATCTTTCCTCTTTATAATATTAGTGTAGATTAATCTCGTAATTGTTATATATTTTTATAAAAATATAATAAATCGTGATGTCATAAATATTATAAGCATATTAATACTTATAAAGAACAAAGTAAACGAAATGAAATTTAATTGTGAAATGAACAGTATTTTTTTCTAAGGAACAAATTCTTTAAAACCGATAAACCATTTCAAGATGATGTGTTATTCTAGCGTAAATTAGCACTATACTGTCCTTTAAAATGCAATAAAATACAAACAGCTTACAACTTTTTGTTAAAAACTTTCCTCATCGTTCGAAATTTCCACTGATACCGAAATACAACAAATTAACACCACGTAATTGTTGTTATTTTACAAACCGAAGGAGAATATAAAGTGTTCAGTAAATGACTTTTGTTTGTTTGACGACATGCCAAATGCTGATGCTTTGACCTGGTTTTGACATTGTAACGTCAATTTATTGACGCGACAATATTTATTTTGTTTTCTCTTTTGAAACAATTCTCTCCAGAAATAATGCTTTCTGCACTGACTTAATCCAATACTATTTCAGTCAAAATAACAATTTTTGAATAGATTTCAATAATACAATACTTAAATCTGGTTGTTATTTTTCTCATTAGTTTGTTGTTATCCGTCTATTAATATATACACTTATATAATGAAACTTAAGAGTTTGTTTGACCGCGATAATCTCGGCAACTACCATTGGAATAAAAAAAATGTATTTCATCATCGAATTAAGAGCTCAGGTCTTGTCGGTGCAGCTCCTTCCATTTTTCTCTACCTTGTGCTAGCACTTGCACCTCCTTATACGTCAAGACTCCCATTTTCTCTTTTATTTGTGAGATCTAAGTATATATCAGGCGCCTTCTTCCCTCATCTAACTTTTCTTTTATTAAGTTCTTTATGTAATGATCATGATATATAAGATGGATTTGCATTTAATGATACAAATATCGATAACTGTTTTAGGCTACTTACCATCACGTTACTTGCCTTGGCATAAAAGCAAAGTGAGTAAAATAGCGGGGCAAAGCTAGTAATTGTATAAAATGAACTCATACCTAACAATTACAAATATATAATTCTGTAAAAGGTAGGGTCTAAAAATTTACCGTTAAGTAGACTCCATCTTGGAACACGTATTTATACCACGTCATGATTTTGTTAGAAATTCATTTGACAAAGAAATAGTACTAGTGTCTCCAATACACCGAGAAATCATGTAAAAACCAGAGCGTAGTCAAAATCAACAAATGTCATCCGTCAAAACAAATGTATTAACACGAACCACATGAGAAATATTCAAACAATAACTGCATTACATCGATACTAATGAAACACTAGTGATGCAAACAATAGGAAACCAAACAATCGATTATAATTCGAATCTCGAACAATGTGGGGGTATCGATCCCTATGACATTTCGGCATATTTCGACCAATGAAAGGAACCAATCAGGCATGTGAAATACAATCCTAGGTAATTGGGTACCGGGTTTGGTTTCCGACAATAATCTTTCATTGTTCCGTTTTCAAATAAACGATAATTTGGATGCCATTCTTTGGGCCCTTGTGACAATAGAAATGTATTTTTAAGGTCAAAGGTTAAGATCAGAAAACCTTTTTGATATTTATAGGGTTCATCTTAAAAAGTAGCTTAATAGTGATGTGTATCAAATATTCTGTGCATACGCAAATACCAAGGACTCCTTTAGATCCCTAGAGTAGGTATTTTTTTGTATGGTTAATACGAAATCCTAACAAGTACTTAGGTTGTCAAGGAGTAGACAAAAACGCGTTCGTGTAGGATTTTTGAAGGTGGATGAAGTTTGCACGTTAAATAATTTTTTGCTTTCTTGTTTTACTGAATCAATCTGCATTTTGATTTATCTCTCATACTCAATACAAACGATTTTTGTTTTATCATTATAACCAGCCTCAACCTGGTTATTTTCGTCTATTTTTCGACACGGTGCACACTATCCACTAAGAAATATTCTATTTACATTGAAACGAACGTAAAACTACTCTATCTCAAGTTTCGGTATTCTATAACAAAGTCAACGTATTGAGTTCATCCCTACGTTTGGTTTTGACGTCGTTTCAAACATGAGAACAAAACTCCTATTGTCCTGATAATAGGGCATCGTTTTGTTAACCCTATTGACTGGATTATTTACACCGACTCATCCACCATTTAAATATTTTATACGTGATAGTCCTTTGTCACCTTTACCCGGGTAATATTCGTTGCCATGGTAACGCTGTGGTTTGTTGCAAGCTTATAAACTTGCAACGTAGGTATGTATGTTTAGACGTTGATATGTTTGTTTATGGAGAGGTATCTATAAAATAAATTATAATAAATTTTGCTAGCTGAATAGATACACTTCTTATTGAGGGTGAGCTGAAATTTGGCATTGCATTGTCATAATTACGAGATGGAACGAAATTTTCTAAAAAAAATGTATTAGCAATTTAAAAAAAACGCTGATCATTAAGCGTCGTATATTAAATAACAAAGGCCACATAATAATTTACAAAACAAGCTAAGAAATAAATCTATATTTATTACTATGTGAATGACAGAAAAAACCAGTACTTTCCAACATAAATCCCAAGTTCCTTATAATTGTGCAAAGGCCATCAAAACCGTCGAGCGGAACAAGTCGTTATTATAAATTATTTCCATCGGTCCTGGGAATGAAAAGCAATACTTTAACATGAGTGTATGACCACATACGTCGTATTAAGGTTTTGGTTTATAGGTCCACCTAAAAACGTAAAAGAATTTACTTTATTTGGTGGCTAGAGAAACGAAGTAATTTTTTCGGGATAGAGCCAGCTCGCAGGGAGGGGATGGACCAAGTTTGGGGAAACCTTTGCCCAGTCGAACACCTAAAAGGTTAAATAAAGCTCCTATTCTATAAAATTAGGAAGTAAAGGATTAAAAATTATTGCCAAAGAAAGTATTTAGTAGTAGGTAAAACTAAGTCTGTGGATTTTAAATCAAGGCTAGGTGTAAATAATTACGATCATACCTTTCATTATTATTACAATTATCTATTCTGTACAGTCCATTGCTGGGCAAAAGCATCCCTCTATTCCTTCCAGTGATCCCGGTCCCTCGCCTCTTCTTGACAATTCCCCGGGAAGGCAACTAGTTCGTCTTTTTACGCTTACTTTTCTTGTACAAACTCAAAATAAAGTGCAAAAATTTTACTTATAAGGTACATGTATACGTATAAAATGTTTTCCATGTCATTTCTGGCACACTTCGACTTAAAGTGCTTCGCAATGTTTATTCAAATAGACACTTAATCCAATATCCGAAAAACTCCCCATAAAAACGTTTCACTTAAGGCGTGTACTGCCAATATCATCACATTACTGTAAAGGCACATAAAAATTTACTCAAAAGGTCCACTGTTTTCTGCAACAAGCTTTATAATATGTAAATCAATTGTAATTCAGTTTCCGCCAAATCAGAGCAAAGGTCTGTTTTGTTTTAGTTTTAATATACTGAAATATATTGTTATGTAAGACTTCTGTTTTCAATTTGTTTGATGCTTTATCTTCTAGAATTTCTAGAATCTTTTTATTCTAGAATTTTCGTCACCATGAACGTTAACAGTTGAGTTGAGTAACTGTTAGAAATTATAGTCTGTTTTAATTATTTCTATAATTGAGATCAAGTTGACAAGTAAAACTGGCAAAATGACATAGATGCCAATAGTTTTTAATTCAGTTTTGATATTAGCACTTGTCAATTTAGTCTCTAGGATTAACAATTAAAAATTAAAACAGTATGGTTTCCCTTATATCATACCTATTTACGAAAAATAATGTTATAGGTAACATAACATTGTATCATTGGGAAAAGAACAATAATTAGGAAGAATAGGAACCATTGTTATGATCAAACAGGAAAAGTACACAATGTAATAAAAAACAATACTATTTAACTTAAGAATTACATTTTGAGTTTCGTTTGAAATGATATAAGTATCTGTAAACGATTTAAATGACTTAAATATAACTTGTCTCATACGACAAGTATATATTAACGGCCTATAAATGTCCCAGTGCTGCACGCCTCTTTTAATATAGACAAATTTATACTAGTTTATAATTATTAGAAGGTCGGACCCTTCTCATTACCCAGTTCATCGGCCTGTATTCGGTGTGAAACGAGGACATCGAGCAATTAGCCTTTGATTGATCTTAAGTTAAACATATAGACGTACCAACAACATAATAGTAGTTCTGAACATCTGTTCGGCTGACACAGCAACACTTAACGGGAAATGCGGGTTTACTTTTATCCATACAAATACTCTCGAGTGTCTTCTCCATGGTATATGAACTTAGAGCTGTGATTTTTTGCAGCAATATAGATTTTAACTAATTATATTTCTTCAACTACTATTGCTGAAAATGTTTTTTTGACTAGAATCTTCGAAAAATACTTATTTCGCTCGCAGTTTGTCAGAGATGTATTGTATAAATTTGGAAATGAAGATGTTCATTGTATGAAATATCTGGAAGAGTAAAGATTCGAGAGCCGGACGTCCTTTTTATTTGGGGTATTTAGTCGGATATACAGTTGTCTTTATCACACACAATAGTGTACAGCGCGACAACGATAGTTACTTCAAATACACTATTTTCCAAAGTGTCTCCGCTCTTTCTTCTTAAACTTAGTTAAATGTTTGTGCATTTAATTAAGTTTAAGTGTTACTGATGTAGCCGTAATTGTCACCTAACTTCACACAATCGTAAAATTGAATTTATACGACAGAGTTTATAAAAAAATATCAACATAATTATAATTCACATCCGCATTCCACACTCTTGCCGCAACACAATAACACACCATATTGTTTCTGGCAGCACCATAAAGCAATCATAGAATGACGTTTACAACCGCCATTTTGACAAACTGACGTTTGCTGTCAAACATTCTGTAACATACAGAGTATAAATTAAAATTTCGAAAAAACAACTGGCGGTATGTTATGCGCAATTTGCTTCACGATTTATTATTTTTGGTTCTGCTTTTATTAGTTTTCTTAAACTCATTTTTAATTATTCTTCTGTAATTCTCAGAAACGACAATCATTTTTAGCCGCCTTCAAAAGGAGGAGGTTCATAATTCGATTGTATGTTTTTTTTTAGTTACGTGTATAAAACAAAATTCCTGCAGTTAAAGTAGTTTTTTTACATGTAAGTGTAATAAATTATCAGATTGTATTTGAATGCGTTAAAAAATCCTGAGCATTTTTAGGAACATTATATATAGTTTTGTGACAGGATGTTTAAATAAATTAGTCTCTAGTTTGATGTCTTGGATCATTATATGCGATCAATATACGAAATTTCTTTCTAATTTTATAAAAGTTCCACACATTTCAATCGTGCGCAATATTTAACGAAGAAACTAAATTAAATCACTCGAAATATCCGGTTTGAAATAACTGCACCAGTAAAAATGGCACAACAACAATGCTTGGAATAATCTTCCACACTGACGAGACTTAGTCACTATCCTATTATTTTCTTTGTTAGATTCTTGGACGGAACTCAAAACATCGATCTCATTTGGAAGCCGTTAAAAATAATTCTGTTGCATAAAATTCTTTAAAATTCGGCATTTCGACGAAAACGCTGATGAGAAAACGGCTCAGTTTGTCTTATACGCTTTCATGAAAATTTGCTCAATTTTATTTTAATCATCTCTCCCTCATCACCTTAGAGAAATTCATTTTTGAAACCCTGATATGGTATTGAAGGAAATTCATGTTTGATTGAACTCGTAGAATTGATGATATAGGAATAAATTCCCTTGAATCTGCTTATGAAACTCATGAATGACACCCACGCTTCAGAAAATATCATAGGTTTCGTTTAACAAAAAAGGTACCGCAATTTTTCCTCTAAACCCAGCAATTAGCATTGAATTTGCATCCGTTCTGAAAAAGTTCTAGCGTAAAGCTAACTGCTTGTAGAAAACAAATTTGAAACATGCTTGCATGCTAATTGGTGTTCCCCTCAATTTTGCATCACCAAATGGGGAGACATGTGTTTAAAACAATGGAAATTAAAACAAAAGTTAAACGTTTGATTAGAATTTCAAAGTCGTTACGTGTGGAGATTAAAGGGTTGTAAATGTACATTAAAAAACCCTTTTCTTAACAACTTAAGATTAACAAACACACTTGCCATACCCAGTCATCTAACATGACCGCATATAGAACTAATGAAATTATACCAAACAATTAACAATCGTAAAGTTCCAGAAGTACACCATCATATTTCGTTTTAACTAAAAGTTTTAATCAATAAATTTAAAAAATCTTAGCCCATCATTGTGGTAAGCCCAATTTCTTAAAATGAACGACATCCGAAATACAATTCAAATAAATTCTGTAACTCGAGTCCACATCCGTCTCCAAAGTCAAAGCGACTGAAACTTCTGTCTCTCTTGCGTGATGACGCGCGTATTTCAGGCGTTTTCTTTCAGTTTTCCGCCCCAGTAACCGCACGCACAGACAGTCGCAATCTCTTTGATCTAAACGAATATACGATTCGATATAATCTAAACAAACGGATAGGTTTGATGCTTTTTTTAGAACTACCTTCGACTAACTTTCAGATGAAATTCGAGAAACGGAGTAAGGTAAACGAAAATCTGCGAGACGTAATCGATTTATTATTTGACGTGGTTTTATGAAACATATTTAGTTCTGGCGTAGACAATTAATTTTTCTATTGCGTACCTTGACGGAATGTGGAAAACGGGGCGGTAGGTGACTTAAGATACATACTAGAGATTTAATATGATTTTGAACATTATGATATTTTAGTCAAAACCAGTTTAAGGTATTTTCCTTCTGCCATGAACTAGAACTGTACCTACTTCTTAACAGGATCGGAGATAATCCGAGAACATACATAATGTATGAAGTTATGTTTTTCTCACATTACCGTCAATCCTAAGCGGCTTATATGCAGGAACATCATAAATCAAAGGATACACATCTAACATGACATTTTAGCGATGTGGCAAAAGTATTTCTATAAAAAGTGGAACCAAGAGCCATATGCTTGAACTGGTGTAACACGCTCTCTGTATACGGGCATGCTACTTTATATTTGTGGAAAAATCTGTTTTGTAATTAAGGTCCAGAGGATTTTAAGCCTTAACGAATAATATTGCACAAGGGTAAGAGTACAAACATTAACAAGGTAGGGTAATTTTCTACCTAATATACTCAAATAGATGGTCAGTCCTTCAGAATAATACAGTTCACAGAAGTCCGTTAATAAATTAGAATTTAACCACACATTTGTGGCAATGTATTAGCTGAATTAGGATCCTTTGAACCACGAAATCCTTACAACTCCGGAAGAGATAGTATGTAAAGGTAGCATTTGATGCTAAGACACTGATGGACGAAATTGAACCTTATAAATATAATATAAATGTGGACATCATCACATACATTGTTCCGAATCCAAAGTAAGTAGCTAAAGCACTTGTGTTATGGAATCAGAGGCAACAAAGGTACCACAAACACCCATTATGGAACAATTACGCTATTCAGATCACACACGAAGGTGTGTATGTAATATGTACATTGAAAATCAAAATATACGATACAATACTCCAACGAAACAATTTCTCATCATATTTCCAGCACCAACTAATAACATCCTTTCTTTGTCCGCAGGTATAAGTGAAGTGTTTCCAATATATGTCAACAAGCATCTCTCGATAGCAGTGTTAGTGTTGATGTGGGGTGTGGGTAGCTGATCGCACTGGCGTGGTACGGGCCCGGGGGGGGCGCGATGCAGGCGGGAGGGGGATGGTTTCTGCCCTGGACTATGGGGTTGCAGAAATTCGCGGTGGCGTTGCCAATGGGCGGCGTGGTGCCTTTGGTACCGCCGCTGTTGGCTGCCCTGCCTCCAGCCCCTCCACCACTGAGGCTCATCGCGCCGCCTCAGTTGCCTCATCAGCAGCCTGGCAGAAAGGTACGGGTTACTTAAGTTCAAGTATACCTATTTTGACTTTTGGTTAGAGAACTGTACTTATAGTACAGTTAGCGTTAATGACACAACAATATCTTGTAGTTTTTATGTTAAGAAATTATATAAAACTCCGTTTAAAAATAAAGTAGATAGTGCACTCAACTTCTAGTGAGTTAAGAGAAGCTAGTATACGTTTTCAGTTGGTAACAAAAGTGCAATTCCGTTAGCCTAACTTTGGAACCCATATAATAAAATTTTATGTTCACGATTTTTTTTTATCTTAAAATCTTTTTTGATCTTTTTATTCTTGTTTGTTTCTAAGACCTCGTCATCTCCATTCAAACGGCCCTTCGATATCTAAACGACAATCCCAAATCGAATCTTCATCGTTTTTAATATTTGCTAAGTCGTTCACACAAGATGGAAGTCTTTTATCGATAAAGTTACGATAAAAAGTGAAAAATAAGATTTGTAAATGACCAAAAAGTCTTCTAAATTCTTGCCGTTTGGATTTTTGTGGTCATAATGATAAATTTTTTGGTCGTAAATGAGGGTTGAAAGGATATTAAGAATAGATTAGAAAGAAATATCGAAGACTTCTTGTAGGCATCTAAGGGGTTTTATTTACGAGTTTGATTCTTACGATTTCTTTAATGTAAGATTTTCGTAATTTGCGGCTGAAAATCGAATTGTCTGTAGCAAATGTTTAGGTATAAATTTTCTTGAAATAGTTTTCATCAATTTTATTACATGCCTTTTACTGTGATCGGGTAGTTTAGTTTTAATCATCGCCGTCGTTAATAACCTTTATTTTTTTATGATTACTCCAAACTTGGCTGGCAAGTTAGTAGGATGGGTTTTTGTCTCATTTTACTATTCTTTCAAACCGCCTTCGACCAAACCGGTATTTTCACACATTATGACCATGAAATCGAATTTGCTATACTATTCTATGTTACAATGATACCATAAATGGAGGAAACAAAATCCCTTTGTCAGTACAAGCTGTTCCCATAATTCCAATGATTGTGATTGAAGCGATTGGATGAGTTGCCATTTGTTGAAATCACATTTACGCAGCTGAGCGATTGCTTTTATGAGTCATCGTGATAACTCGCCATAAATATTCTATACATCGTCCATCTACTGTTTTTAGTCCTGCAAATACATCGGCGTAAACTTTAGTTGCAACCTTTTTGTCTGTAATGTTATGTAATTCTTCATCCGAGTTAAAAACGTCGTCTTTTGTTTCTTTAAATGTTCTTGATGCGATTTTGTCGTCACTTTTAAATATAATATTATTCTTCTTATTTATATTATTTTCGCCATTTGACACAATTGGAAAAGGGAAGAGGGAGATTGAAAATAATCAATTATTTTTTTACACTTCACCCACGGTCATCTGATCCCAAACTAGGCAGAGTCTGTACTGTGGCAACCAGACAACTGATAAAAAAACTTATATATTACGAAATAAATACACATAGATAAATAACAGCCAGACACAGAACAAATGATCGTGCTCAATACACAAAGATTTATCCTGGGTGGGAATCGAACCCACGACCTCCGGCTTAGCAGTCAGGGTCACTAACCACTAAACCAACAGGCCCGTCAAATTGTTACCTTTTTGATCTTCATCATCCGTATCATCAGTTCTCTTGGAACCTGATATACTATTTAAATTTATCACGATCCAGCGACTAAATTTGTTTTGCACATACTCTATATTATAGTTAAAGCCATTGTGTGACGTGGGTCTCCTATCAATATTGCTAAAGGTAATTTACTGTTGGAATACCCCCACTATAAACCATTCGATGGGCGATAGATTTAAATTTGTGTAAATTGGATGCTATGGGTGTCTCAAGTCCTGAGAAATAACCTTGTGTTTTGAATGAAAATTCTGGTTTTAGTAGCCAGTATGTTAATAACACATAACTATTATTATTATATATGTTTCCTGTTTCGATAGAGAAATTTGTAAAAATATAATCTTGAAAAAAAATACAATTTTTACCTGATTGTCAGATAATTAGGTCCTTTCTCACAGGTTGGGTAAAGACTTTCTCATCAAATTAATAATTATAGTTTAAAGAAAGACTTATTCTTCCCTCCTTCCCTTCCCTATATAGGAGGAAGCCTGTGTCCATTAATACGTTGGTATTATTATTATTGGAATTATTACATATTAACTCATTTTAATGTATATCCCGATACAGAAAGAATCCTCATTTAGGCAATTTATTGATAATGTTATTTTAACTAAACAATTATTGTTAACGAGTAACCCTAAGCACGGCATGATCAAAACAAGAATTTAACCAGATAGTTATTTAACCGCGACCCCTCGAAATATTTTAACAGCAATTTGTTAATTGGATCACAGAGTTTTCCCGATCCATTTACAGCTTCGTTAGCAATTGTAAAGTTTGTATATGGCTTTACCCGACTTAACCTAATATCTCTTCGTTTTATTGACGGTGTAATATTGTTATGAAACGTTTACTGTGGTATTATACAACAATGACCTCTCATTGAGAGAATATAATATCATTCAGTAATAATTGAATGGTTCACATGTAGAAAGAAAGAAAGGAAGAATGCGCATTTATTCGCGCCACTTGCGACAAATAAAATAATAATACCTATAATAATAATATCTTCGGACATCTCACACACGACCATCTGGTCCCAAACTAGGCAAACTATAGATATCTATCATAATATAAATATCTTTAGTTCACAACCGAAGCGATGTTAACTGGATAAAAAAGCGTCGCAAATTTTGTAACAGCTAAAGGCGGTGACTAAAAACTTAGTGAAAGTTCTAGTTGGTCATTATCAGAAGAAACAAATTCAAAAAATATTTTGAATTTAAGATACATACATGCAATCACTTTTACACGTCACTCTTTGAAATTCTTGACTCGTCATTTTCTAACTGGCTACCACGAGAAGAAATGTCGAAACAATCTCAGTAGTTAAAGCCTCTTCAAAGTCAAGGTGCCATACCATGAGCTTATTAAGCAAGGTTGTTGCCGCTGTGGAAGCGAGACAGCGCTATACAATGCACGTAGCAGCGTCTCGCTTCCACAGCGGCAACAACCTTGCTTAATAAGCTCATGGTATGGGCACAGTATCGAAAATTGTTTTCACATTTTTTTTTAAATTAGTGTATCAGTTTAGTTGACAACCGCTATAGCCAGTAACCAGTAAGGCTACTGATTTTCTCACGCTGTTCTCCTTCACTAGTTTTATCTTTAAAAGTCAATTAATTATTCACATCTGCAACATTGTGCATTCGATTCCGATAAAGGAGCTTATTAGGAACCACTTTTATTTGTTACACAAGAGTTTTAATTGTAATCGAAAAATGGAACTGTATGGAGCTTAAACGAAAAAATTATTAATTATATTTTCTAAGTAGGTATTAACCCTCCAACACGCAGTTATCAAGTGACGTAATATATTTTTTATGTAACCGCCAAGTTAACTTGGAAGTATAAATAAAAATATTTATTGTATACGCCTTTGTGGGTTTTAATTAAGCACTTATCGATTTGTTACGTAATTTTTTGGTAAAGAACAATTAATGCGTAGCTTAGTGTTTATACTTTTTCAAGAAATTGCCTATCACTTCTGCTATTTAGATTCGAGTAAGTACATAATTATATTACACTTTTTTTCTATTATAGCGTAAAAATATTTGAAATTTAGGGTATAATGCAACCTCACATACCTATATATATATTTTTTATATACTTTTCAAATATTTTTATTCTATAATTGGTAATCACTGAACAGTCTGCAAACAAAAAAACACTATCTCAAATAATCAAGCCGATAAGCTAACTATTTCTAAAAACGCTAAAAGGCAGGTGCGCGTCTCCATTCATATGTATTACATGCAAATATATTTACATAATCCGAGTAAAACCAGCTGCAGTAACTGTCAAAATAGAACCACCATACAATAATTTACTAGAAATGTATTATTTTAAGGATCTCAGACTATGGGATAAAGTCGACCCCTGTTGGTATCAGGGTGCTGCTATCTCTTTTCTTTTGTGTTCTGTCTCGCTCTTTCAATGGTGTCATGTTCGCTATTATTATCTGTGCGACTAGTTCAACTAGTACAGAAATTAGTGTGGTGTATGTTATGGGAGGCTACGATTTTTTTTTATTGAATTGCAGTTTATTTACAAGAAACCTAGTACAAATAAACTTATTGCCGAAGACTTATGTAGAAGAAATATATATTAATTGCAAATATATATTGATTACTGCCTTTGCGTACTGATAGATATTCTTTTGAGTTGACGATTATAAAATTCATGTTTCATCATCAGTAGGTACCTAGTTTATTATTTGAGTTCGAGATCAACCTTTCTTAATAATATTTTATTTATACATCTTTTCTTATATTCATGATGTGAACATCTCAATATATTATACATGCACAGTCACAATGGAACTAGGCTAAGTTTGCAACTTTTAATATTTTTGTCTTATTATAATAAAGACAAAATGTATGTATGATATTCTATCAAATTCCATTAAAAAAAAAACAACCAAAAATTACAATACAAACATTTTTGAAATGTAAAATATAAACAAGTTAATTTATTAAAATTTATAACGATCCATATTTCTTATGATTTATACCACAAACTAAGTAATTGGTTCAAGTCTAGTCCCTGCAAGACGTTTGATAGTCCCGGCACCGTGTCATCGGATTAACTACGTTTGCTAAACATTGTTCCTAATACAACCAACACTACAATTTATTAACTACAAACTGTTGACAAAACTCGCTTGTACATATTAAACATAGTAGGTGTGAACTAGGCGCTTTACTGCTGTACACCCATTAATAAATTGTTGTGTATGCGTCTTAGATATTTGTATTTTGACGACCTCCGTGGTCGAGTGGCGAACACATCGGTTTTCAAGGTGTCAGCAGCTCTGAGGTCCCGGGTCCGATACCCGGACCCAATGGGTAGAAAAAACACTTTTGCTCATTGTCTCGGGTCCGGGTGTTTGTGGTACCTTCGTTGTATCTGATTGCATAACACAAGCAACTTTCGCAACTTACTTTGGATTCGGAGCAATGTATGTGAACAAAATCTGACAAAAGATCCAATCTGTGCAGATAACGTTATTCAACTTTTATTACAAAAATACAAACAAAAATATATTTTTCTAAATAAACATAGCAAAGAAATCACAGTAGGTATATCAATAAACTTAACCTCTTAAAACCTTTCTTGGTAACAACGTAATCCCATTTACAATATGAAATCGCCAGCGCATTCCCATTAGAAATCTCAGTCTAAAATTAAATTGTTACTGGATCTTGGCATCCACTATAATAACTGCGGTGTTTACATCATAAATCATGGTATAATTGCCACCATGGGACTCCACAACGGTCATTAACCAACACGCTTGCAAATTAATGACTGGCGCTTTTTTTCGGTGTAATAGTTGGACAAAATGCATGTAAACTGAGCTATTGGTATAAAATTTACTATGCATGTAATGAAAGAAAGAAAGAAAAATATTTTATTTGGAACTTCGCACAGGTAAACACAAAAACAAGATAAAAAAAAGAGTTACACGGAAATGTAAAACACGTATGGAACCTGTACGGGACCAAAATGGCTTCTATCTCAGCACAATGCTACGACATGGAATATATAAAAATAACAACAACTAGATTAATGTCTCACATAAAATTAGCTACTTACTATATCGAGTTAAAATATTATAGTCCTATGTTAATCCAGTCTTTTTCCAAAAAGCCTACAACAACATAACCTGATTATTTCGCCTAAAGGTTTACAAAACACTCTTAAAGGTTAAAACAACCTTCATTTACCGGCAATATTAAAAATTAAAGGGTTATTATACTTATAAAATATTAAAAGACTTTCATTAGCTTGCGGCTTACGAATTCAAGAAATAAAACAAAAAAAAAATCCGAACGAAATTTTACGAAACATCAAAGTATGAAATTGCACGCCCCTAAGAGTAATAATAAAACGCGGAGAATTAAAAACTTTAATACTTTAAGGATTTTCTTCGCTATACAGTCGTTTACAAAAATGTTCAAGATATGCCTATAACATATTTAAATTATCTTGATCTAAAAGATCAATCCATTTAATTTAAGTTTAAGGAGTATTGCAATTACCGTCTGTTTCGCTTGGGCTTATGCACGAAGACCCATTTTTTTGATCCCGAGTTAACTCAACCAATGGTTAAAATGCTAACTAATGGTTAAAAACTCCGGTAGAACGCATTTAAACATCTATTTTTATTCTAACTAATGGTAAAATAATTAACTCTCCAACTTATTTGACTATTTGGTAGACTAACAAGTGATGAAAAAACGCGTTTTGAAACCATTAGTTAGCATATATTTTAACCATTGGTTGAGTTAACTCGGAATCAAAAAACTGGGCCTAAGTCCAAGCGGTTAACGTGCTGTTACGTGTAAGTTTAAGAGAGGTTTTATCCCTTTAGACTTACTAAACTTTTAAGTAAAAAATTAAACGTATATACTAACACTACTTACCCGGTGACTGAGAACACAAAAAAAAATGGCGAACCAGGATTCTCGAACTATTATTTGCGTTTTGTTTTGTTTGGACTTAGAGACTAACGCCACAAATTTAAAAAATGTCGACTAGTGAGGGGATTAAGTGAAAGCCGACTTGCAGTATGTGTCGAGTTTAGTCGTCCAACGGCTTCCCTTGCCGAGCAAGATGGACGCTTATACAGGGCAGTAGGAAGTTAATTGAATTGGTATGTTTTAAGTCGTGTGCCTATTAGAGTTAAGTGAGTCGTTGTTTTACTTAGATATACAGTTTTCATTCCAGCTACTGTAGGCAATTATCATTTATACAAGCGTTAATGATGATAGAACACGCTTGATAATACCAGCCTTTGAATGTCCCACTGCTGGCTCAAGCCTCTTCCCACATAAAGAAAGAACGAGCATTGGTCACAACGATAGCTCATTGCGAGTTGGCGATTTCAAATTCACATTTTTGGAATCCAATTTTACTCACAATGTTAACTTTCATAGTTTGACACTGGTGAACTTTGAAGTCACATCGGTAATTACCTGCTTTCGAACTCGCAACCATGTGTATACGAAGTCGGTCATTGAACCGCTAAGCCACCAATAAGTCACGTGACTTAGATTTGTCGCAGTCTCATCAGCGTTTACGCTTGTAGAAATGTCATTTGTCTAGGGTTGTCGAGTTAAGAATTTTGTTGACTTTTTTGTGAAGATCTTGGTACCGCCTTGACCTAGAACTAGTAGCGGTGTTGTGCTCGATAAAAATCCCTTAAAACAGTGCTGTCATTTTTTTCTGAGGTCGTGTTGGTTGCCGTCTAATTGATTATTAAGGTGTTGGAATAGTAAATTGTTTTATAATTGATGTATGTATACAGCTTGCCACATACTTTGCTTACTATTTTTTTTTCAAAGTACTTTCCTATGATGTGGTTACGTGTACATTCATTTAGACAAAATTTACACCGACGTATAAAATACAACCCTACCTAGAAAAAAAATACTGATACAAACAGCTTGTAACAGCAATACACAGCTCATGTCGTATTTCAGAGTCCCATTACACACATTAGCACCGTCTACGGCCGAGTTAAAAATAACCCGCCTATTAATTAGGCCTGAGAATAATCGTGAGATGACTTGTACAGATATCGGCTCCTAATTACAAGAAATATACCTGTTTTAATGAAAAAAAGGTTGACTGAAAGTAAATGTAAGTTAATAGGGTGATCTAAATTTGTTCGGCCTTCGGCTTTTACGGTGCCGATGGCGCGACACTAAAGCGAAATTGATGAAATCTTTTTGTGATCCAATTTCGGCCTGTAGAGATTTAGAAATCGAATTCATATGCATAAATAATAGAATTTATATGACTGTCAACGACAGAGTGTAAAATTATGTTTTATATTTTAATCGAATTTGATCGCCCGTGGTACCTAGTTTTTTAGTAAAAAATATGCCTATGTTACTCAGGATGAATGTAGCTTTCTAATGGTGAAATAATTTTTGAAATTGGCATAGTAGTTTTTGTGTTTATTCATTACAAACATACACACACAAAAAAAAAACAAATCTTTCCTCTTTATTATATTAGTGCAGATGGAAACAATTACATTAATTTAGGTTATTTCATTAGTACTATCATTTTATCTGCACGGATAGCTTACCCGTGGATTTGTAGGCACTGAATAAATAAATATTCAATGCTCACGTGACAAAATAAATAAACCAACACAAATGACTACAGTATTGATATGAACTTAATCTATACATTTTTTTAGAGGCAAGATTTCAATAACACTGGTTGGTATTCAAGTAATTCAACCTTATTTTGTTCAAAAGCCTTAGGTGTTTCGTTCTCGCATATTTAGTTTATCTTAGAAAGACGCTCACGTAGGTATTTGGAATAACTGGTGGGTATTTTTATGAGTTTGACTTATTCAAATTACTTGCGTTCTATGTCGTTAAGGTTAAGTAGAGGACGTCTATTGATATTGAAGGTAATCGCATGTTTGGAACCAAGTTAGAATATTTTTATTCATAAACATAGATACAAAGTGTTTTTATTTTTTATTGTTGAGTTAGAGAATTCAGTTTTATCTCATAAGTATAGTAACAAAGTTTATAATAAATTACGTTGTCATAAATATAATATTGTGTAATATCTACTAATTATTATCAGCCTGTACTGTCCCACTGGTGGGCAAAGGTAAATAAAACCTTATGATGGCTTGCTTAACTTACTAAGGGCTGATAATTCTATCCTCAGATAACTTTATTCGGAGAATAAATTTCGAATTTTGACAGTTGTTTCGTACAAAATCTGTCAATCGTCAATTTTATCCTTCGGATAAAATTTATCTGGCAATTGAAAAATCAGCCCTAATTATATTTGAGAATTGTGAAAGAACAGTACGTTAAATAAACCTAAAATAAATTAAAACAATATACTGCTAAATTTAATTGTTGATATAATTTTCCTCAAAATTTTATGATAAATTAAATTCAGTAGCATTATATCACCTACTCAGGCTACTCACCTCGTTCATAAAAATGTTACCCCAAGGGATTGCTTTTTCTGCCTTCATTTTAATAAAGTTCCTTCACCCTTAATATAATCTTATATTTCATCGGCTTTATCTTTTTTCCGACTTCGTAAGCCCTTAGAAGTAATAAAAAGGAAAAAAGTAATACTTTGTTAAAGGTTTAATACACCGAAAAGATAACCCAGTGGTCCAGTGGGGTTTGGGACTTATTTTATAGTATATTAGCAGGTTCGATACCGCGCACCAATTTAGTAGCGAACTGTGTGGAATTACTTTAAAACTCAAAGTTAAATATAATATAGTACATCCTAAAAATTTACCGGCCTGTAGTTAATTTGTTTCAGACAAAGATGTATAGTCTGTTCATCTATACTTGTCCAAACATGTAAACAAATATGGCGTATGTAAGAAATGTCAATAAAATTAGTGATGGGAAACTTTGTGTGATCTATTCAGAATTGTAAACTAATTGTGGTAACATACATTGTGTGATTTTTGAGAAAAATCGTGATTTGTAATTGACGTCGGTTTGTTTACTATTTGTGACAAGTATAGATGAACAGACCTTAGGTAGGTATATTATTGATTTGGTAAGATTAATAATTGAAAAGATATTGTTGTAAAAATATTTAAGTCATATTGTATTGTTTAGGCTCGGTATCGTTTTATATTTACAGTACTTACATGTTTATTTGTTTATTGTAGAGAACGAGTGGGTGTGATATAGACACCCACTTAGCCAACGTTCTACGTGATATAACAGGCATGATGAAACATATATTTTATACTTTAACTTCGGGTGAGTTTTTTTTTTAGTTACCGTATTTTATAGCCAACACAACACGATTAATCAAAGATCATCTTTTACACAAGAATATAATTCAAGCAAATGTGCTAAGAATTTTATATAATTTTCTACTGTAGGTTTTCTATTAAACTGGCTTACTCCCACGGTAAAAAGGTGTTATACACACCCCACGGTAATCTTAAGCCGGATACGAGACACCTAGTACTTGGCATAAAAAAAACATTTAGTACTCATATACTGTAGAATTATACGTGGACAGGCTCGTGACTAAGTGTAAGCCGTACGGTGTGACCGATAATAAAGGTTAAGCCGCGCTCGTCGCGGTAACTCCGTAGATGGGTGACCATTTGTAAACACACTGAGACCCCCGGGTCTCGGAGCGGTCCTTGGGGAAAGTTGATCAGTTTTATGCACCTGATTACCTCCTTGAATATACGCACTACTTAAAAATGTATCCTGTATAATTAGCCATAGGTACATAATTAAAAGGTATACTAGCCAGTCCAGACGATCAGTATCGTTACAATCTCTGTTTACTGTATTACTTCTAAAACAGACTTTACTTACATAAAAGACTTCAACCACAAGTGGTCTAACCACTACTCTAACTAATATTCAGTCAGTGAAAATACTGTGTAAACTATTTCAATATAAAAACATCATATATCGTGCGCCGACAAGCGACGAAGATGGCAACACATTTACATATAATTTACATTATTTATAATAAATCGTGGCAACACCGCTTTGAACATGGCCGGGATATTTAAAGTCAACTTGTTATACCAAGTATTCCAGTAATCATAAGAATTCTAATTACTTTTAACCTGTTCTTAAACGATCTAACATCGAGGATAAACTCGATATGTGATTAATAGCGTATAATCATGATTCCATATTTTCTAGGAAAGTCATGTTTGCGGGTAGAACAACTTATTTTAGTAGCTGTGCCCGCAACTTCGTCCGCGTAGAATTTTACAAAAAAAATATTGTTCAGTTCGCAGAGCTTTTTATATAAGTAAATAAAAAAAATAAAATAAAAATAGCTTATGTTACGCCGTTAACA
This sequence comes from Plusia festucae, assembly GCA_950381575.1. NCBI lineage: Eukaryota > Metazoa > Arthropoda > Insecta > Lepidoptera > Noctuidae > Plusia > Plusia festucae. Next base: position 13,807,101 of record OX494434.1, read on the forward strand.
TCATCAGCTATCTGCGGCTGAAAGTCCCATCAAAATCGGTCGAGCCTTTTCATAGATAGCCGGTAAATTTTTCAGTTTTCATGATGAGAAAACAAAAAATATGATACGAGTATCACTCGTTTCTTGTGCCTATTTATAAAACATTGTAACCGAATTCGCATCCAGGTTGTTTTTGGAAATCACTTATAGTACTCTTACTAATAGTAGTACATATATAGTAATTTGTACTATAGGCAGTTTATTTTGATCACATGATCATGAATATAATGAATATTAAACAGTTTAATCTTCCATATTATAAGCAGTAGTTCGCTTACTTCAATCAAATATTTTTTCTATATTTCTAAACATTTCATTTAATTTTGAACCCTCATAACTAACTTCAATAAAGTCTAAATTCCTTTCATTAATAATAAAATGGCGTAAAGAAGATTTTTATAATATATAAACTAGCTAGATTGAATTTTAAACTCTATAGTGAAATATATAAAGTCGCTATTCCTGTGACTTAGAGGTTAATTTATTTCAGTAAGCGTAATCTAAAACTTTTTTCTTAATTTTTCTTAGTAGTCTCGATTACAGTAATGCAGTTATGTTGATTGACTGTACCGTCAGCAACACAATTACATGAGAATTTACAAAACGCCTGAACATATAATAAAGTATTTTTGTTGCGAATATTAAATCACCTTTATTCCAAGCACTCAAAGCTATCATATCCAAAATAATCAACATGTTCATGTATTTTAAAGCGAGGTTTTGTTTATTTTTTTCTGGCTGTACATGTTTTAGATTACACTTGCGTGTGGATTATTAATCGCTTCATTGATTCTCTTTTTTTTTTAATAACAGACTTGTACTAACTTTGAGACCGGTTGTAAGATATGTTACAACAGTCATACATTTTAGTCGGTTAAGTTTTTTTGCTGTCTGTACTAGTTTTTGATTATGCACGCGTTTTTATGTTATTTGGAGATGATTCGTTTTATTGTTTTCTAGTATTGTTGTTTAATTATTCGATATAAATGTATAACTCGATCTCGATTGAGAATATATTATAAATACGTATATATGGAGAATATATGTAAAATAATTACTTACATATTACTCATATTAGGAAAATGCAACAAATCAACGATGCAATCATTTAAACATTAATCTGTATTTCACTAATAAGTCATCACTGACAGCCTACAAAGCGAGAATCGAGTCTCGATACAATTGTGAATAGTGTCGATACAAATGTAAATCAATTGATACACACCCCTAATTTGCGTAGAACCATGTTGAATTAGAATACAAAACGCGTTTAGTGGCTTAATTGATTACGTGACAACCCTATTTCGTTAAATAATTTAGCTAACGTTATTTAACGGGTCCTTTTGTTTATTTAATTGTGTGTTGATCTGACTAAACATTATATTGTTTGGATGTACTAAACTGTATTTTGTAAATAAATAGCTCACTGTCTTTCAAAATATTAAACTATGTTAATGCTGATGACACGTGTACAATGTTCAGTCGACGTCAATGGTAACACATATTACATACATTGAAATGACGGTAGCCTTGTTTATGTGATTTAATTTTTTTGATTGTATGGAATTGTGTTACCCAATAAAATGGTATGTGGAGGTCATATAGGCAGCCTATCCGGTAAGACTGGAAGTCGACCCCAACATAGCTTGGGAAAAGGCTAGGCAGAAGGTAGTTGTGGATATTACATACCAAATCCAAAAATCCTTAAAATAGTCAGGAAAACGACTTATCCCACTGCTGGGCACAGGCCTCTTCCCATAGAGAAGTAATGAGCATTGATCACCACGCTTGCTCATTACGGGTACGGCGAATTCAAATCCCAATTTTTTGGAATCAAGGTTCTTCACGATGTTTTCCTTCACCGTTTTTCAATGATGTCTTAGAATGATTAAGAAAGTACGGATAACTTTGAAAAAGTCAGATTGGTACTTGCCTGGGTTAGAACCTGCAACCATGTGCATGCGAATCCGGTCATTGAATCCGCAACCACGACATTTCAGAAATAATACTTGAATAGTTTTATTCACGAAAATATAGAGCGACTTTCAAAATAAATGATTTTCACAAATTATCGGTAACAATGTCGAAACTTCCTTATTTTTCCGATATTTATTGAACTCTGTTCGGTTGAGTTAATTTTGTTATTTGGTTTGTATTTCAGCTCACACAATTTACTTTTAGCTTGTAGCGAAATTCGGTAATATAAATAACTTGATATCTCTCAGTTATTATCTTAATAAAGCGATGTAATTTAAATTTTATTATTAAAAAGGTTAATTAGATTAGGTTAACTCAGAGAAGATATTAAAAATCAATACGGTTGGAACAACTTACAAATTTCGTCTGCGTGGACTTCAGAATTGGGTCTAAAACTCAAGTTAACAATTTTTAATCTTCCCACGGAAACTATTTGAGAGATCGGTATAGAAAGTACATGTCCTTTCCATAGCATAGGTGACATGCATAACAAATTTCAAAGCTGTCTGCCCGCGGCTTAGCTTGTAAAAAAAATTCCTTAGGGAACTACTTAAGGAATCAGGATAAAATGTAGCCTATGTTCTTTTCCATGTCTAAGGCTACATGCATGCAAAATTTCATCCAAATCCGTTCAGCCGTTTTTGCGTGATTCAGTAACAAATATCCAAACATCCACACTTTCACATTTATAATATTAGTAGGATATAATTACAGCTAAACTATCGATTTTTACAATAGTTTATTCAACCATCAAATTGTATCCTTTGCTGTCAAATCAAGAATGAAATCGTCACTGAACATTGATTGACAGCTCATTAAATATTTATTGTTCTTACCATTTCTATTTCATAACATTCATTTTGTCGGTCGTAACTGCATCATAATTTCCGTATGCTATATGCACGCATGCATCATAGGTTCTACAATAAAACATCAGTAATCATTATGTGGGCCTAACCCATCCTGCACGACTGACCACAACAGTTTTGCATAACAAAAACTAATTCATTCAAAACCACGCCTTTATTTCTATTGTAGTAAATGTCAATATTGTGTGAATATTTTTTGGTTGGGTGCAGTTTTATCACGGTCAATCGATACAAATCGCGGGAAGCATTCATGGGAGTTCTGTGCTTGGAAACCAATTTCCGGTTCCCTTTCATATTGAAATGTAGGTAAGTGATGCCCTTCAGTTACCAGACGGGGATTTATCGACCCTAAATGCGTTATTTTTGTGTATGTTTTTGGCGTCCGCTTTCGCAGGGTTGACAATCCATTTTTGTATTACATTTCGGGTAGACCGTTTGCAGTGAACTTCAAAACAAAAAAAAAACTTTTTTTATTGCCTGCCAGTGTTTAGCGTGATTACACTAAACTTCATCAGTGATGACGGTAATTATTCTTTTTTTGTACCATTTTTGGTAGTTTTTATGAATGAATGATATTTTATAATATACACTCCACGATTAATGAGATAAATATATATTTTTAGGTCAAGAGTGTAATAAAAAATATAATAATACAACTTTATTTATTTTTTATTTAGCTATTTATCTTAGTAAATATATATGATACAATTTAATTATGTATGTTATATCCCGTTAAACCATGTCTTTTGTTGTACTTATTATTTCGCCAAATTTCTTAATGTCGGCCATTTTATATCAAAATTTCTAGCGGTACCTACTTAAAATGTAAAGATCCTACCTTAATCGATGTTTTGTAATGTTACGAACATATTGTGTACCACAAAACATCAATCCAAATAATACGCTACTAAAAATCATCTCACACTTGCCCAGGTACGCGCCAAATTGCGAATCGTATTCAATATAGCCCCATGCCCTGGGATGGGCAATTTGTTCCTTTGATCATTCAATCCATCTCTCCCGGAATAACCCTTTGTTGAGATCATCTGCTGCCGATCTAGGCGGGCTAGATTTTTATTAGGAATTTGATTAAAATAGACTTATTGTGGTTTGATATAGGTATATATATGAAGAGTGTGGCGCGTAGATAAAAATTGTTATAATATATATTAAATAAATGTTGATCCATTTTATATTTTTTTAAAGCTTTTTAGGTACTAGCACTGTTGTTCGCTCATTGCTAGTATTCTTGTTAACCCCTCATGCTAAGCTAAATTGCTTGTGTTAAGAACGGGTTAGTAGTGGGTGGGATTTGAACCCGCAACCACATGATCACAAATCCGACGCCCTATTTTGCTACCAAGGGCTACCGCCGCTTAATATAAAAACAAAAATATTCAGCTAAAATTTGCTAGAAGAATTCCTCTCATGAGAATGCACTGTCATTTTACATCCAACATAGTTAATGTTGAGAAATATGTTGTCTTAAAAAAACATTTTGCCAAATTACAAAAACCACAAAAGAAACAATGCATCGCCTAGGTGATAAACTTTAGGGAGAGACTATAAGAATGCAGTTATTTGATGCTAGTAGAAATCCACAGACGTGTGCAATTCGGTCGACTTAGGCCCAGTTATTTAATCCCTAGTTAACTCAACCAATGGTTAAATAATAAAAAAAAACTTCGGTAAAACATGTTAATTCATATTTTTTTATACTAACAAATGGTTAAATAAAAAATCTCGGACTTATTTGACCCTTTGATAGACAAACAAAATAAATTTATCGATTCTTGAAACCATTAGTTAGCATATTTAACCATTGGTTAAGTTAACTAGGGATAAAAAAACTGGACCTTAATAGACCAGACGCTAGCTAGGTAGTAAGTAAAACTTATTGATGAAGCCGTATAACTATGAATAAAACATAATACACACATCAAAAGTGTCTAGGGATCAAGCATTTTTATGCGGATTTCTTGAGATTGAGATGTGGCTTTGTAATAAATTTATGATTTTATAAATTTACATGGATCCTTTTTGGTGCATTTCATAATTCGAATCAGGAACTGTGAATCAAATTCGAGTAAAAGATGAAAATCAGCTGTCAATATTTTCCCTATAAAAACATACAACGCATTGAAGACATTATTAGTGCTACTGTTTCCCTACTACTGATTAAAACCAACGTTATTATGGAGCGGCGACGTCATTTAAGCAGGGAAGAAATGCTCAGAGCCGTGGGAATGATAGAAGCTGGTTCCCGGCAACGTACTGTGGCTTTAGCTCTGAATACAAGTCAGAGTGTTATCAGTCGACTTTGGACACGTTACCGAAGCACTGGTACCGTGGCTGAGCGCCATGGAGGACGGTATCGCTGCACCACACGGAGACAAGACCGATACATTCAAATCTTAACTCGAAGAGCTCCAACAATAACCGCCATGATGTTAGCCGTGAGGCTTCATCACTCTTCAGGGAACTTAATTAGCGACCAAACAGTCAGAAACCGCTTGCATGAAGTGAACCTTCATTCCCGAAGACCGCTACGGGTACCACCTATAGCAATGCACAATCGTAGGATTCGATATCAATGGGCTCTTGAACACAGAAATTGGGCAGAAGAACAATGGCGTTTCGTGTGCTTTTCTGATGAGTCTCGTTTTGGTATGAGACCGGATACAAGACGTATACGACACTGGAGAACCCCTGGACGCCAACAGCGATTAAAATCCTGCCAGGAAGTCCATCCTTATAGTGGTGGAACCATCATGGTATGGGCGGGTATTTGGATCGGCGGAAGAACTGAGTTGATTTGGATCAGAAGCAACCTCAACGCTCAAATTTATGCTGAGACGATTGTATCAGACGTCATCGTTCCTCTACAAGTGCAAATCGGTCCCTTATTTCAGTTAATGCATGATAATGCACGACCGCACACCGCAAGAGTTGTAAGACAGACTCTCGCCGCAGCTAACATCAATGTCCTGCCCTGGCCTGCTCAGTCGCCAGACTTGAACCCGATTGAGCATGCATGGGATATGCTACAGAGAAGAGCTCTGCCGAATATGGAGGGTATCCAGTCGCAAGAAGACCTTTTTTTGTTGTTGCAACGAACATGGGCGGCCATTCCACAGCGTGATTTGGATGAACTCATTTTGAGTATGCCAAACCGATGTTCTTGTGTTGTTAGTGTTCGCGGTAGAAACACGGATTATTAATTGTTTAAGTTACCCAATAAAATTTTAAAGAAAACTGTTATTTCAGTCTTTTTTTCGAACTTTTGTGTTAGTGGTTCAAATGTCAAAAATCCCTTTATTAGGAAAATGGCAAATTTCTTTATTAATGCAAAGGTGACTTGGTTTATCGTTACTGTGACAAACGAAAACACTTTATTCGATGAATCCTTAAAGAAAATTTTAATTAATATCAATCAGGAGAAAAGTTATTGCAAAAATATATGTTGATCCCTAGACACTTTTGATGTGTGTATCTATAAAAAAACTTGTAAAAACATCTATAAAAGAGATCGCGCGTATCTAATTCTGTGTGAAAATTACTGGATTTTAAACCATATAAACATCGTAAAGTTAGACTATAAATAATTAAAATTGTTACTACTTTAATAACAGCACATAAAAACATTCCATTTTTAAAACAAACGCATAAAAAACTAACATTTATTGCTAACGAAACGCACATGATATTTAAAAAGAAATAAATCGAAATTCGAATTCACAAAAAAAAACCCGCGCATTTCTCGTTGAAGGTTGGTCAAAAAACTACCACAAAACTGAAATCACGACAAAGGGACGCCTTCTCCGATAAGGGTCAGCCGATACGCCCTTTACTTTTTTTCTTTCAACTTCTGCTAACTAAATAAAGGACCGCCATGTTTTTGTGGGACAAAATGGCTGCCAAGGTTTTGGCAGGAATTCAGATAAGAGTATCGTTTCGTCCAATTAATTTGGCTGTTAAATCGTTGTTTTGTATCATAGTTGTTAAACATAGAGCCACAAGTATAATACTGGTGCAACAGATAGACGCAGAGGTCTGTATAATTACAAATCATTGATGTAATTTCAATCATCTTGCAGCGTTTACTTACTAATTATCGGACCTTGAAATAACTCGTCGGTTTCACTGAACATTTAACACACACTAAACAGTTTAATCGTTCTAAGTGCATATCCCTTTATTTTACTAATTAAGGTTGAATGGTGAACGCACCAGAATCATCCGACATGTTTTTTTATCTCTTCTTAATGGCCGACGCATTTTTCGCGGGAAACCGAAATAATGGACAGGATTCTTCATTTAACACATTTTTTTTTGTTTTGTCGAATGTCTTGGTTCCTGTGGAGAGGCTTCATGCGTATTAATTAATTTTCTTGTAACTTACATGCATTTTTGTCATACCATAAGTATAATATTATATATTTTATATATTGAAAGCATTAGTTAGCATATTTAACCATTGGTTGAGTTAACTTGGGATCACAAAACTGGGCCTTACTGTCTAATAAGATAATATTAATTTCTGTGAATTAAAAATAACAGACTTTATGTAAAATTAAAAGTTAATAGTTATACCTGCAAATTTGATTCAGTTTTTATGAAATATTTTTTCGATGGAAGTTTAAAATAAAATACTGACAAATTTTATGAGTTTCGTCACAAAAATATTTTTATTTATTCGGTAGCAATAAAATTCAACTTTGAATTGACATTAAATTTTGGGAAACACTATTTTTATATTTATATTCCCCTACGCTGAAACTTGCAAACAAGTGGATTCCGCAAAATTCTCACTATTGCAATAGACATCCTTTCAACAAAAGAAACCTTCCTATCGCGAACACACCGTCTCATAGACAACGATTATTGTCAATTTTAATTAATATGACTAATACAGCCTCATAAAGCAAAACTATATAACCAGGAAAGGCGACTATAAGATTAAAACAAATAAACTCCTTTTCAATACATATTCATTGTCTTTAAGTACTTAAGACACAGAAATACGTTATGTTTAAATAACAAGAGGAGAGATGTTTGTAAAGCCTGGTCTTCTTAAAGGTATACATCGTTGTATCATCAATCATTTATGTTTACATTTGTTGAATAAGGTATAATGTTCAATGCCTTACAACGGCTTGTAAGAAGACAACCAAATTTGTAAACGATTAGCGTAGTAAACAGTTTGAAAATGAATTGCTGTTACTAATACTGTAAGCTAGTTTTTGCTCGCAGCGATGCCCGCGTGTACGTCAGATATCGCGGCAAAAAGTTATAGCCTTCGATAAATGGGCTGTCTTACACTAAGAGTATTTCCCAAATCGATCCAGTAGTTCCTGTGATTAGTGCGTTGAACAGAACAGACTTTTCACTTTATAATATTAGTTTAGATCTAGCTAACCTAAAAAAGATGATGTCATATAAAGTAAAGATGTATAAAAACAGATTTTCAAAATATCAACTCCCTTAGTAGTTCAAAATCAGTGGACGGTTAATGGAGACTGACTTTTCATTATTCTTCCTTTTCATCAGATAATTAAATAATACATGTCAGAATAACAGTTTTTACTTCAGCGTACGAGTAATATCCATTAATTTCAGGAAAAACAAATTTAGATTTTGCAAAATAAAACCATATATATGAAGCGTCTCCAAGTCTTTCCTTGTCCCGACGTTTACAAACAACTCTCATAATTCGATTAATTTGTCTGGCAGCAATTAGTCGATTCTCGTTCGGTGAATCGATTTTTTGCAAAGCCGTCTCGATTGCAATGGCTCGCAAATCGATACGTGATTGTATTTGACGTTGCATTTGAGGTGCAATGAAATTATCCGGTGAGATGAGAACTTGGGCTTTAATATTTTGTTTAATACGTTTTTCATATTATGTAATTGTTAATTCGATAAACTTGTAGGGGTGTTCTCTTAGAATGATTGTTATCGATTAACAAATGTCTGTTTGATCGAAAGGTATGCAGCAATTTGTGGGCAATGACAAATTTTGTGATGAACTAAACAAAACAAAAAATATTCATAACTATTTATTTATTTTTACTATTACAATTTGTTCTTACAGGCTTACCTAATGCGACAATGTAAAAAAAAAATTAAGGAAAAAACAAACTAAAATATTCCAATATTCCCATGTTTTAAAACCCTCCCCTTTTAGTTCTCGTTAAAAATACCCGGAATAGCAATTTACTTGTACCTGTTTCCTGTGAAAATCGAATACTTGACCCAGTAGGGCATCATAAAACACCCTTTTTCCTCTAAGGTATTGTATTTAGGCGACAAGGGAGTCATAATCCCGGCTGAATGAAATGGGGGATTCATCAGCACACGGAAATAAACTAAGGTTTATTTCGAGGTCAGGTACTAAACTCCAATCTGACCTGATTTTATCCTCAAGAGTTCTGAAGATTTCAAATCAACGTTAGCTATATCTTTGTCTTTTATTACAAACTAGCGTTTGCTGGCTTCGCCCGCGTGGGCGACGGTTATCGTGGCAAATAATTTCAGTGAATGAATTATTCAAATCGGACAAGTAGTTCCTGAGATTAGCGCGTTCAAACAAATAAACAAACTCTTCAGGGTTATAATATTTATCACAAATGAAAGAATTTGATTTATCCTTTCATTTTTATATATAGATCCGTCTTCATCGAATCTTAGAGTTATGTACTTATTAAGTACGAGTTCATATAAACATGAAATTAAACTGCTTTTCATCTATTCAAAGTACGTTACACAATCCCTTATTTGGATATCAAAATAATTCCATGACGTATTTGGATATTTTACTAAACATTAAACAATACAATTTCGAATTGTATTTGACGGAATATTTGATCAACATCCATGCATTCATTCCTAGAAATATGCGATATCAATACTCAAATCAAAATAGAGAATTTCAATAAACATTCCTATAGAATATTGTTTGAATACGTCGTGAGCAAACACCATGCCAATTTATGATGTAGCTACTATGCGTCTATATTGGCTACACTTCGTGCAATTGCAATTTTATTTCACTCGTCAAATTTTTTGAATTTGTATTTCATGTATCATTTTGTGTGGTTCTCTTCATATTAATTTGTTTGTACCGATCAATGTTTAGATCTGATGTGATCGTGTAGTTTCAAATGTTTCTGCTTCAAAATTTAAAACTGTCTTTTAAGCTTAAGACTTATTCATAAGTACCTGATTATCGACCGTCTGAATGATGGCCTCAAAAACAATAATTTTCTCATCAATATGATTATTACTATTAATTTATTCATTCCCTACACCGTTCACACAAATTTCTTGTTTTTAACATAATTTGTTCATATGGCAACCATGTTCATGTCATATTCAAGTATATAATCCATTGTGTAATCCCATGTTACATCATTATTTTCCGCTTGGGAGCTTCGTCGAACTTCAAATCAATTACGATATTACACGTTTGTTCATTATTAAATATCATTATCCGTATCGACGAGAATAATAAATTTCGTTTCATTGCATAAACACGCCCACATTCTAACGTAATTTTAACTTTATCCATTCACGTATAGAGTTCATATTAGTTTGTGAGATCGATATCTCATGGGGCTACGGTAACTACTGTCAGATAAATTAAACCATAATGTAAGTAGAAAAGTTTTGTAACAAAGTTAGCTCCCAAACTGGAGTAAACAACCGTGAAACGCGTCTAGGGTCATTAGGGCCAAGTGGGGTAGAACAGCCAAAAGATTGCATCTATCTTTTGTAATATCTTTCTGAAAAGGTATTTTGTATGAGTATTTAGTAAATTATACAAATACTTCTAGAAATTACAAATAAATCCTTTAGATGTAAGTATGCAGGTTTTGATATGATAACATGTTCTTTTTCTGAAAATAAAGTTGAGAAATTATCTGAATAAGTCATTGTGAGGTCTTCAAAATTAGGTAGCATACTTAAAGGTCATAGATCATTTCGACTGAAGGGTTTTATTCAGAACGAACCTTCATTAGTTCGAGGGCTCTCAGATAAATTGTCAGGTAATGAAAACCTTGACAAGACCTCATCAATTTAAAATTGTAATCGGACCTCTAATCAACCTTTCAATTACCCCTAGAGGTGAGAGTCTAATCGATTATTCCTACCTAAAATCGCCAAGACGCTCCTATCTTGATCATGACCAGGTTCGGGGAACGCAATGTCCTCGTACAGTCTTATTTTAATTCTTCGGTCGTCTCGTCGTCACAGTTTAGCATTGTTGACTTTTTTGGGGGCTGCGGTCGTTAGGCACCGAAATTCGTCTTTACTTTTTTTGGGCGCACTCCGCCGACGACTTTCGTATCGTGTGTCCATGCCATTTCGTTTTGTTTCCTTTTTTCCCTCGCTTCCCCTTTGTTGGTTGCTTTTTAGTCGATTTTTATGCGTTGCCTTGAAAGCAAAAGTTGAGTACTCAAAAAATTGAGTGGTCGCGAATGTATTGTTGTTATTTAGTAATGAACTAAGTCTGATTGTTGTGATGCGAATAAGAAAATGAAAGACGTACGCGGTGCTTTCGTATTTTTCACAGTAACCGGTCCTATAATAGCGACTTCTTGCACTCTTTTGTACATTCTGCAAATGAATTGCATAATTACTGAAACACGATACTCTCACTAGATCTAAACTTAATCGCGGCAAAGAACCTTCAACCGTAACTACCTTTTGTCATAATCTAGAAATATTCATCATATGATTTTTGTACCCGTCTACCACTATACGAGTTCCTAGAAGAATAAAAAAGGTCTTTTATACCGATATATTTCCGTACATATTTCTACATCCCCTCAATTTCCTGTATACATTTTATAAAATACCCCACTTAAACCCACGCTGGATCCCATTCAATCGATAGCTCTTGATCCAATCTGCGTAAGGTCAAGTTGAAAATAAAATCGCAAATGTATTGCATCTTAAAAAGGCCTATCTCCTTTTACATCCTAAAACTCATTTCCTACTTTATTTATGTGCTATAAAGAAAAATAAATTCACTAGTTCCAAGTTTCGTGGTTAAGTAAACGCAAAAACCAATCGGAACCGAGACGAAACACGTAAAATATAGTTTTTTGTGTCCCACATACGACGTCATAACCCTTTCCTGCTAAAAGTATAAACTGATTTCTTGGTTCCCTTAAATGATCGTCCTTTGTCAGCAGTGGCACCTACTTTTGTAACTCACTTGCTTTTCACTTTGATTTTACTGTATTATTGAAAAATATTCCTACGTGATCAAATATTCCTAAGTTAGATTTAATTTATAAATAAAAATTTACGCAGTCATCTAAATTCAAATTAATTCGCAGGATTTTATTTCCGCAATGTTTGTAATCGGATGATTTAAATATTCAATTAGAAATTGTTTGGTTAAAAAGCGATCAGTTCAGAAAGTAATCTAAATATGTAGTATACTTGTGCTGAAATTGGATTTAACTCTGTTTTTCGTTTATTCGAGGCTGGTCAAAAATTACTTGTTTTGCGTCCGATTTTTCAATAATTTTAATTTCAATCTCACGACATGTCCGCTCGGCAAAAAATATTTGGACCAATATCATTGAATTCTAAAGAAAATAAATGTGATAGCCGACAGTAGGGGCCGCGGCCAAAACCCATTGTTCAATGCCGTCTGTCAGGAACCGCAATGGTTTACAATAATGATTTTTGTTTAATATCACATTGTTCCTCTTTTAGGAGAGTCGGGACTCGAAAACTCGTAAAATTCAGTTATGGCACAAGTTGTAAAAGAATAATATAGCGTGCTTCAAGATTTATATACGTAGGTATATAGATTTTAAATCGTCTGCTTTCTGGAGGGTTTGGATAGAAATAGTCGCGGTATTAAAGTTTGGCTACACAGTATGTTTCATTGCAATTAATATTTTTACAGAAGCTTTTTTGGTACTTTGAAAATTAAACGCAAAATTAAACGCAACTTTTATTAGTCTGTATTTGTAAATTTTTAAGTACTTAAACGTTTTCGGTAGGTGGGTTATTAAATATTTATTTCAAGTTACTTAAAGTAGTTAAATCTGATCACATAGGTGTTATTTACCTGTAATTTACCCTTTTTATCCGGGAATTATTATAAATATAAAAGATTTCTTATTATTTTGAAGTAACTAAACATAGAATGAACAATTATATTGTATCAATGTATTAACTTTTATAAATTCAAATTAATTATTTTCCTATTAGGATTTTTACACGACACTTTTTTGAGATCGCTAGAGTCGTCACTGCCGAAGTGGCTACACTTAGAAGAAATGTCGAAACTCAGTTGTCATAGCCTCATATAAAGTCCAGACAAAAGTAAAAAATAAAATTAAGTAAATAAATGCAGGGTTTTTTTTACGTCGTTAAGTTTATTACAAGTTATTCCGCCTTTTAAGTTGTGCTTGGACCACTGTTTGCCACCTCATCGATCATGACCTTGAGTGGAGCACGCGTCAAGACCACACATTTTACTTTAACTTGTTTTTACCACTTTTTACCTGAGTAAAATTTATTTACCTTTTAAGTGGTTGAATACATTTCTCAAATATTTATAATCATTACAATTTTCTTAAAGTCTTAAAGCAGAATAACATTAGTTTGTAAAGCGACTGCTGCGTATCAGTAGTCGCGATTTCGAGTCCTGTCTGTTCATGCTATAACACGGGTGAAAATTGTATTCCATTTTTCATTATCGTCTCATTTTATATTTCTTTTTGGACCCAATTCTGAAGTCCACGCAGACGAAGTCGCGGGCAAAAGCTAGTATAGGTACACGAAGTGCTATAGTATGAAGAAGTTTGAATATAATTTATTTATTTATAACACATCGGCACACAAATTACTACCTTCTGTGGTTCAATTACGTACTCTTGTTTCACACATAATATGTAATTCGATTACGACGCACAATATTATGTATATATATCATAGGTATAGGCCTATAGGGTCAACATGCACAAGGCTGCCAGTCCTCAATTATCTATCTCCGAGAATCGTTAATGACATACTAGGACCAATACATTCCTGTCTATCAACAACATATACAGTTTACCACACATAATCAAGACTTTGTAAACAACACCTCTATTTCAAAGTGTTAAGGTGGAATTTGAGCCGTTGTTTCTCATGTGCTCTTGACTGTACTAATTATAGTATATGGTATCTTTAGCACTGTATAAATATTTGTGTCAACTGCAGATTCTATACTTGTTTGTATGAAATACGTTTTAAAAACCTAGATAAGTTTCATGAGGCGGTTTCATTTGGTTATAGATATCAAATTAGATGAACAATACTTTAAGAAACTCGAATAGGGATGATCGGATGTCAGATGTTGTATTTTATGTCGATGTAGGTTCGAAACCCACCCATTACACAACGGACGTGAACCCTCTCGTAACACGAGCATTTAGCTTAGTACGAGGGGTTAACAATACTAGTCATGTGCGACCCACATTGCTCATAACTTTTTTTTAAATCGTCATACGTTGTTGATCTTGCTGCAACACCAAGATACAAGACATGCCCAAGTAACTTGAATACATAAAACAATTATATCTTTTATTGATACTCTTGCCTTTTGACTGCACGGATAGCCGAGTGGTATAGATCACCGCGGTAATTACCACTGTGCGCGACGTGCTGCGGGTTCGATCCTCGCATGAGACAAGCATTTGTGTGATCCACAGATACTTGTTCCAAGTCTGGGTGTTATTTGTGCATGTGATTTGAATGTTTGTGAAATTCCCGCGACACAAGGATAAATTCATTAGTGCGGGCGTCGTATATGTAGAAAAAAAAAACTACCCAAACCCACGTGTGTACCACAAAGCAGTATCAGCAGCTTTTTAATTAAAAAACACGTTACAATACTCAAAACAAATGCAAGGGGAATTAACATAAAAATGGAAACACATTGATATAAAATTCAAGGCAATTACCACCTTTTCGGAAAACAAACAACAAATTTCATACGCGAGAGTTTCCCATTTAGTGAGATTTGAAAACTTTTTGCTACGTCATCCTGGCTGCATGTTATATCGGTTTTTTATAGCCGTATGCATTGTGAATTCGGGTCGAGTGTGAGTTGAGAGTGAGTGTTCCATAGTATATGTATCTTGTTTTCAAGTTGTATGTAACCAATTAATTTATCCGTTTTTAATTTGTAATTTGAATGTGGAGTACTTGTTTTTTATACATTGTAATTAAGTAAGTAAAGAAAGATTTTTTCAAATCGGCCGAGTTGTTCCTGAGCCTAGCGCGTTCAAATAAACAAACTTCAGATTTATAATAATATATAAAAAAAGTATAGATTTACATTGCCCCTGGCCAAACTAAATTTACAGCTCAATATCTATTTGAAAGAAATCCCATACTGCAGTACAGTCCACTGCAGTATCAAGCATGACATTTTAATTCAATCTAAAACAAGACACTTGTTTACACCTGACCGCACGTGCATTTACGTCACAAAATGCCTTTGATACCCACAGCTACATACCTCTGCCTTGAATGCCTATCATTACTGTGCCAAATACTTTCGTGATTAGCACTTGATTTATTAGCCAGCTTCAGGGCAATTATATAACACTCTAAAACCATTAAACAGGTATTTAAAGATGTATTAATGAGTTATCTAATCGTTTAGAGTGGCGTTGCTAAGCGGTTGTTGTATAGTACTTCATAACAGTTTTAGTTTATTGTGGAATGGAAGTGACTTTTGCCGTGTTACATATCATTACAAGATACAAGATACTTTATCGTTCATTTTTGAAGTTATACTTCTTTAGGCACGTTATGAAAAAATTATGAGAGTGAAACTTTACGCGTGTCATGTACACAAAAGTAACACCTTTGTTTATGCGGTAACCATGCCAAAATTGGTACCAATAACAAACGGCGGCAGTCTAATGGCTAGGGCCACGAACTTGCTATCATGTGGTTGCTGGTTCGAATCCCACCCTTTGTACTACCAACGTAACCCAATCTTAACACAAGCAATTAATTAAAACAATTATAAATAAATTAATGTGGACAACACCACACACATTGCTCCAAATCCGAAGTAAGTAGCTAAAGCATATGTGTTATGGAATCAGAGACAACGAAGGAACCACAAACCCAGACCCGAGACAATGTAGATGAGTGTTTTTTTAATCGAACCCGGGAATTCAGAGCTGGCGACAACTTGATAACCGGTGTGTAAGCCACTCGACGGAGAATGTAATTTTATTCTAGTCTAAAATCAAAATCAAATCAAAATCAAAAAGTTTTTATTTCTTATAAACCTCAAGAAGGCGCTCAAGAAACGTTAAATACTAATCTAATGATTCTAGGTGCTCGGTTCCAAAGTGTCCTTCCCATGGAGAAGAACCGGCAAGAAACTCCATAGGTGACTCTTTTAAAAAATTATATTGTTACAAAAACGTGTTGTCTTCCGTATAATACCGCCATTTTGAAAAGGATCCACTTATCAAAAATACAAAGCATTACGAGTAACTGGGCACCATCTGCACAGAGATATACAATAATTAAAAACAAATAAAGATATAAAGTAATTTCCCAACGGCTACATTTTATAGCCGAGAAAAATAGCCTATTACACTAAGTTGCTGTCAGAATGCATTAAATTAACGCTCTGATTTATATTATACTAGCTCGTTCTCGCGACTTTGCCTGAGAACAATTACTTAGTCTTCTCTCTCTTCTGTTCCTTTCTTATATATTTATGTTACAACTATGACTGGCCTGTTGGTCTAGTGGTTAGTGACCCTGACTGCTAAGCCGGAGGTCGTGGGTTCGAAACCAACCCAGGACAAATCTTTGTGTGATGAGCACGATCATTTGTTTTGTGTCTGGGTGTTATTTATCTATAATATGTATGTATTTAGATATATATTAGTATGTTTATCAGTGGTTTGGTTGCCATAGTACAGGCTCTGCCTAGTTTGGGATCAGATGTCCGTGTGTGAGTTGTCCCAGAATATTATTATTATACTATATCGGCTTCCGCCCGTGACTTCGACGGCGTGGACTTTAGAATTGGGTCAAAAAAAAAATGAAAAATGTGAAAGTAATGAAAAATGGAATAAAACTTTCACCCGTGTTAGAACTTGCGCTGTAATAGAGAAAAATTACCAAATTTCAAAGCTGTCTGCCTACCGTTTAGCTCGGACACAATTTTCATTTTTCGCTCGAACTACTTAAGGAATCGGGATAAAAGGTAGCCTATGTTCTTTTCCATGTCAAAGGCTACATGCATGCCAAATTTCATCCAAATCCGTTCAGCCGTTTTTGAGTAGTAAACATCCAAACATCTAAACATCCACACCTTCCCATTTATAATATTAGTAGGATTAAGTATAATAAAGTTTACAATTTTCGTAACAATATAGTTGATACCATTTTTAAGAGTCAACCCCCGACTACTGGAACGCGCTGGACAGAAACCGGTGGAGACAGATCATCCGCTCCAGATGCAACCTTAATGCTAACCACGATCCTCAGACATGAGGGAACGACCAGAGATAGAGAGAGTTTTTTTATACATAGAGAGAATAGAACTAGTTTCTATCTATATTACTACAAAAAATCATAGCTTTGAGTTCATAAACCTTTAAGAAAACAGTCAAGAGTGTTTATATTGAAAAAATACACCCGCGTTTCTTCTTAACTTGTTTTACATACCAATTAGTTGGTGTTTAAAATTTGAACATAACAGTTCTAACTATTAACTTTCAGAAGCATAAAGATCGGTAGTCACCTCGTAACAAACGGTAGTCATCCTAATCGGATCGGATTCATTATTTTAACTAAATGACAAATATATTTACGTTTTTCAGTAGACATAATGTTAAACGTGTCTGTCTAAAAAACGACCTTCATTTAAAATAGATCCAGTCTTAAATACCTTGCTACAATTAATTTTGTTGTAAGCCCTTAGTTGTCTTCAAAAATAAAACAAACAATTAAAAAATCTGTTCTATTTCACGCAATTTAAAGCAAAAGAATTATGTTAATGAGATTTATTGTTCCATTAACATTTAATCAGTTGGCAATAGAATATTGTTAGCAGTTTTAATGGTACTTCCTCAATAAAATGTGGACCTATCAATTTGGTATGGCGTTGGCTTGATTCCAAATTAATAGGTCACGTGAATTCTCTTTTTGTACCATCCCTTCTAGACACTGTTAACGCTGATCGAATAACTCATATGTATGGAAATGACCAAAATGTCTTATCGAAATAAATGTACGTTTTTTGATGCACCAGTAAATAAAAATAGATTTAAAATGTTAAAGAAAATATGTCACTATATATAATTATATAATACCAGCTTATAAATGTCCCACTGTTGGTCACAGGCCTCTTCTCGTATAGAGAAGGAATGACCACTGATCACCGCCCTTGCTCAATCGACGAAATCAGACTTTTTTTTTAGAATCCAGGTTTCCTCACAATGTGTTCCTTCACCGATTATATAACTTAAAAAACGTCACTATTTGACTATAGATGCGAACCTTTGTGCACCACGTTCCACCGCTAAGTACGTAACTATTTTATTCAACAAATCAGTTGAAAGAAAAAATATGAAACCAATACAAAACATCAATATATTTTTGGTCCTAATCTACAACTCATTGCCTCTCAAATGTACCAATAAATCTATGTAGTCCAAAGTACGTAGAAAATGCTATTGGCAGACACCTAGACACTTCGGTCTGTCGCCCCCATTGTGTCGCAGCCACCAGACTGTGCTGGTATTCGGAGAAATACTAATACGTACTAGAATAAGATGTAATAAATATGTGACCGAATTATGTGATGATTGTCATTCAAAATATTTAATATACGAGTCGTTTTTTGGCGGCTTACTTAAAAGTCACGTGTCGAAAAATAAAAAATAAAGTTTTATAAATATTTTATTTATTAAGATTATTATATTGTTTGTCCTATGCTGAGATTAAGCCACCTCCATTTCCGTTATTATTATCGTGTTGCATTTTCTTAAATAAAAATAAATTGTCAAATGAAAAATGCCGAAGACTGTACATACCAAATTGGATTTTTTTTTATTTTGAGTTTGTGAGTGCAAACTTTTTATTTCGAGTACAAAAGAAATGAATGAAAATCGTACATTTATTTTCTATATCTAATAATATGAAAAGTGATACATCACATGTTTCAAGGAACAAAACCTACAAACGTGGGTGAATTCGCGGGCCACATCAAGTTATTAATATAATTCTTGTAAATCAAATAAATTATAGTAATTTATAACTTTGCAATGTTTTAACTGCTTTTCATAAAATAAACTATTTAAAACTACAGAAATTAACTACACGAAATACGCCTTTAAACTACTTTAAAGATACGAGTAGAACTTAAAATATAGAACTTATCAGAGAACCAGAAAAAAAGATCCGACGACTGAAATAGCTTTTTAAGACTACCCACGGCGTTTTGTCTCGACTCTCGATTACATGAAACGATAAACTCAAATCAAAGCACGTTAACTAGCCGTTAAATAAGTGGTTACGTTTAATTAAACCAACTTTACAACCTACGTTTTTGTACCAAAGCCGTATTTGTATCTGTTTATTTTTTAATCTGTGCGAACGGTCACCCAATGGGATTGTTTTTAATTAAATGGTTAATGATCGGGTGGTAATGCAGATAATTGCCACTTACGTTATTGTTACGGAAAACTCTCATATACGGATAAGTAATGAAGTTATAGTTATTATTATCAGTGCCCATACCATGAGCTTATTAAGCAAGGTTGTTGCAGCTGTGGAAGCGAGACAGCGCTATACAATGCACGTAGCAGCGTCTCGCTTCCACAGCGGCAACAACCTTGCTTAATAAGCTCATGGTATGGCACCAGGTTTAAGCTGAATACCGTATATTACATATAGCGACTGCCTATCTGACCTCCACAACCCATTGGAGGTTGTCAGAATTTTAATGTCGTGACAACCGTCAAAGGTCACCATATGACAGTCGACACCAACGGCTTAACATGCTTTCCAAGGCACGGAGGGGTCTCGGTATATTTAGAAATGTCACCCATCAACGGAACAACCGTGGCGAGCTCGGCTTATCCTCTATTATCGGTTAAACCACTTAGCCAGGAGCCCGCCAAATAAATCCTATTTAACTCTTTTCTTAAATATTTTTAGGAACTTGACAAATATGAGAGATACAATTAGGACACTGTAATTCTTTTTAAAGATACTAGCAATGTGGGTCGCACATTACTAGTAATCTAGTTAACGCCTCGTGCTAAGCTAAGATGCTTGTGTTACGAGTGGGTTCAAGTCGGTAGAGTAATGAGTGGGATTCGAACCCGCAACCACATGATCGCAAGTCCGACGCCCTAGCCATTAGGCTACCGCTGATTCAATTTTTTGACAGTGAAACTGTATCGATCTTACCGTCAACAACACAACTATTGAAAAAATAACAAATTAGTTCATAAATGACGGAATTGTAAAGAAAAAAATTAAAAATAATACCACCGAAAGTTTGTAAAACATGCCAGCAATATAATTATCCTTACCTAAAACCTTTTTCATATTCAAGAACTCGTTTTGACGCTCATGCACCAATTTCGTCCCTACCATACCATTAAACAAATCGCGATTCGCAAAATAACACTTAATTACTCGTCTCATTATATCGTAAACATCAAATGGTACGAAATTACATTCGAACGATCGATGATTATCTAAATGTGAGGTACTCGTTACACGAAATATAAATACGGTGTTTCGTGACAAACTGATACGATTTGACATCAATGGCTTTATTTATAAGTTAGAGTCTTTACTTGACTTTGTTTCTAATATTTGATTATACTACAATAGGGCTGGATGTTAACTAATTTACTTATTGTCTGGTTTTAGATTCTGGAATAATATTTGACATGAAAGCTTTTTTTACGATTTTTGCTAAATTTTATACCTAGTAAAAAAGTAGTTGAGTTGTAAATAATATATTTTTTTTTAATTTATTGTATATTTTTTTTAAATAGAATGTAAATCAAATATTTTATTATTTTTTTATGTTTTCGCTTTTTATTTTTTTCAATTCCCGTAAGAATATTTAAACCTATACCTAAGATTTTAGTATTAGTTCAACTTCCTTAATAACCAAATTAATTCATAAATGTATATTTGTGATAGTCAATATTCTATGCTTACCTAAAAATACTGTCTCCAACGAAATCGAAGAGAAAGCCAGTTACAATTTCATTATACAGATTGAATGATGTCTTGAATTACTTCGCGGCCAAAATTGCGCTCATTGGATGTCAGGATTGCTTCTTTCTGTGTTTAACGAGTGCGCATCACGGGCGTCCTAGCCTGTGGCCCAAGGTACAAAAGATAGCGGCATTGATCTTTATTTGATATCTTTATCTTTATATATATAATTCTTCTGTGAGTGTGTATGTCACTGAACTCCTCCTAGACGGCTGGACCGATTATAATGAAATTTGCTGTGTGTCTTCAGGTGGATTCGAGGATGGTTTAGATTCACAATTTGGTCCAATTTGAAATGTTATTTTGTTTAATTTTTATCATATTAAACAATGCGGTAACCTTGGTAAAATTGGTAAGTAGGTAGTTGCCATGACGACCAAATTTCGTTGTTTTAGTACGATTTACTATCCTCGAGATCCTCCTCCATAGAGGTTATTTAACAATTAAAAGGTTGTCAAAACTCCTTGTAATGATATTAAAACTGTTTTCTTCTTTAAATATCAGGCTCGCAGACTTTTATGTTTTTTTTTTCGTTTGTCTATTTGGTAGGTCTGAGAGTAGGTCGTAGGTTATATTATGATAAACAGGATGGATTTTTTATTGCCACCAGAAAGAAAGAGAGAAAGTACTCAATACTGAAGAATAGCAAATTAGACTCAAAGAAAACATTATTTTATTTTTTTAAAGAAATAAATCTGCATTAAATTGATGTTTGAAAATACGCTTTGCGGACCGGGAATCGAATGGGCTAAAATGCGAAAAACTAGCACCGTGTACTTTTTGGCATCAATCGATATTATATATAATTCCAGTGTCATGATGTTTGTCGGGGATGAACTCCGAAACTACTGAACCGATTTTAATCAAATTTGCACACCGTGTGCAGTTTGATCCAACTTGAAATATAGGATAGCTTACATCACAAATATAAAAAAAAAATGAGACCGCGGGCGGAGCAGCGGGAAACAACTAGTAATTTAATATAACTTATCTTAATTAAGAATATGTTAGTATGTTCTCGTTGTATAATTTATATTGTAAAATGTATGGTAATAAATAAAGCAGCGAATTTGATATTACACGGGAAATAAGAGTATTAAGTAAAAACTATAAAAATTATGTGGCGGTAGCCTAATGGCTAGGACATCGGACTTTCGTTCATGTGGTTCTGGGTTCGAATCCCAGCCATTGTATAACCGATGTGAACCCTCGTAATACGAGCATTAAGCTTAGCACGAGGGGTTAACAAGAAAAGTAGCAATGTGCGAAACACATTGCTTATAATCATAAAAAAAACTACTTATATGTACCTAACTTCACAGTAGTTAATAACTAAATTAATGATATTAAATGCAGTCGGTTGGTATAATAGGATGATAACATAATATTTTAATTAAGTACCACTCCAATTATTGAAGTTCGGCTATCAACAGGGCGAAATAGTTCAGATGCACTCGTAATCCTCAGCCACTCCTGGATGTTAAGTCACGACTAGCTATACTACCAATGGCAACATTATACTTCACAAACTTCATACCATACCATACCATTAAACAAATCGCGATTCGCAAAATAACACTTAATTACTCGTCTCATTATATCGTGAACATCAAATGGTACGAAATTACATTCGAACGATCGATGATTATCTAAATGTGAGGTACTCGTTACACGAAATATAAATACGGTGTTTCGTGACAAACTGATACGATTTGACATCAATGGCTTTATTTATAAGTTAGAGTCTTTACTTGACTTTGTTTCTAATATTTGATTATACTACAATAGGGCTGGATGTTAACTAATTTACTTATTGTCTGGTTTTAGATTCTGGAATAATATTTGACATGAAAGCTTTTTTTACGATTTTTGCTAAATTTTATACCTAGTAAAAAAGTAGTTGAGTTGTAAATAATATATATTTTTTTAATTTATTGTATATTTTTTTTAAATAGAATGTAAATCAAATATTTTATTATTTTTTTTATGTTTTCGCTTTTTATTTTTTTCAATTCCCGTAAGAATATTTAAACCTATACCTAAGATTTTAGTATTAGTTCAACTTCCTTAATAACCAAATTAATTCATAAATGTATATTTGTGATAGTCAATATTCTATGCTTACCTAAAAATACTGTCTCCAACGAAATCGAAGAGAAAGCCAGTTACAATTTCATTATACAGATTGAATGATGTCTTGAATTACTTCGCGGCCAAAATTGCGCTCATTGGATGTCAGGATTGCTTCTTTCTGTGTTTAACGAGTGCGCATCACGGGCGTCCTAGCCTGTGGCCCAAGGTACAAAAGATAGCGGCATTGATCTTTATTTGATATCTTTATCTTTATATATATAATTCTTCTGTGAGTGTGTATGTCACTGAACTCCTCCTAGACGGCTGGACCGATTATAATGAAATTTGCTGTGTGTCTTCAGGTGGATTCGAGGATGGTTTAGATTCACAATTTGGTCCAATTTGAAATGTTATTTTGTTTAATTTTTATCATATTAAACAATGCGGTAACCTTGGTAAAATTGGTAAGTAGGTAGTTGCCATGACGACCAAATTTCGTTGTTTTAGTACGATTTACTATCCTCGAGATCCTCCTCCATAGAGGTTATTTAACAATTAAAAGGTTGTCAAAACTCCTTGCAATGATATTAAAACTGTTTTCTTCTTTAAATATCAGGCTCGCAGACTTTTATGTTTTTTTTTTCGTTTGTCTATTTGGTAGGTCTGAGAGTAGGTCGTAGGTTATATTATGATAAACAGGATGGATTTTTTATTGCCACCAGAAAGAAAGAGAGAAAGTACTCAATACTGAAGAATAGCAAATTAGACTCAAAGAAAACATTATTTTATTTTTTTAAAGAAATAAATCTGCATTAAATTGATGTTTGAAAATACGCTTTGCGGACCGGGAATCGAATGGGCTAAAATGCGAAAAACTAGCACCGTGTACTTTTTGGCATCAATCGATATTATATATAATTCCAGTGTCATGATGTTTGTCGGGGATGAACTCCGAAACTACTGAACCGATTTTAATCAAATTTGCACACCGTGTGCAGTTTGATCCAACTTGAAATATAGGATAGCTTACATCACAAATATAAAAAAAAAATGAGACCGCGGGCGGAGCAGCGGGAAACAACTAGTAATTTAATATAACTTATCTTAATTAAGAATATGTTAGTATGTTCTCGTTGTATAATTTATATTGTAAAATGTATGGTAATAAATAAAGCAGCGAATTTGATATTACACGGGAAATAAGAGTATTAAGTAAAAACTATAAAAATTATGTGGCGGTAGCCTAATGGCTAGGACATCGGACTTTCGTTCATGTGGTTCTGGGTTCGAATCCCAGCCATTGTATAACCGATGTGAACCCTCGTAATACGAGCATTAAGCTTAGCACGAGGGGTTAACAAGAAAAGTAGCAATGTGCGAAACACATTGCTTATAATCATAAAAAAAACTACTTATATGTACCTAACTTCACAGTAGTTAATAACTAAATTAATGATATTAAATGCAGTCGGTTGGTATAATAGGATGATAACATAATATTTTAATTAAGTACCACTCCAATTATTGAAGTTCGGCTATCAACAGGGCGAAATAGTTCAGATGCACTCGTAATCCTCAGCCACTCCTGGATGTTAAGTCACGACTAGCTATACTACCAATGGCAACATTATACTTCACAAACTTCATACAAATCTATTTACAGCTCTCGCCAAACTTTATGGCCGCTCCAAACCTAGCCGAATTACCTGCGCAGAACACAAAATCAGGTACCAGCGGGACGTAAGCGGGCGGGGACGCAGAGCACGCCCGCGCGCGCTTTCTTCCACCCGCAAGCGTCCTCGCTTCCCGCGCCTTAGTGTGAGTGTATGAGTAGTGGGTATGAGTAGTAGTAGTATGAGTGCACCATGCGGGAGTTCGTACCGACGGCTACATTAAAGAGGGGCCATAAAGATTGATGAGTTCTGTACTTGATCTTTCTCCATAGAAGTATTTATAGTATATATATAATATAGTATATACCTATATTTTTCTTATTTTTCTTAAAATAAAACGACGCCCGCACTAAGGAATTTATTCCTTGTGTCGCGGGGGTTTCACAAACTTTCAAATCACATGCACAAAGAACAACCAGACTTGGAACAAGCATTTGTGGATCACACAAATACTTGTCCCATGCGGGGATCGAACCCGCAGCACGTCGCGCACGGTGGTAATTGGCGTGGTGACCTATAACACTCGGCTATCCGTGCAGTCAACCTTATATATTATTATATGCCTTAGTTTTCGCCCTTTATTTTCGAAGGAATCTTGTTACTTGTACCACACAACAACTGGCTGATATCCTAAGGTAGGGAGTCACGCGATTTAGTGTGATCAGGTGTCTTTGAACTGGCTCGAACATGTTCCACCGTGTTCGACTACAAATCAACATGTTTCGGTAACAACCGATTAACAGGAGCAACTTTTTTTATGTATTTATATTTTATTTGCATCTGTAACGAAATGTAAAAAAAATAAGTTTGTGTTAAAAATATGATCTAAAAGCTCTAAAGAATGGTTTAAAATCTAGTTACCTGAAATCTCCGAGAGAAAAACCGATGTAAGTGTGTGTAAGTATATTTTTTTGGCCAGCCAATCAATCTCATCAACCATCAGGAAAAACGGCTTCACGCGCTTTCCGAAGCACGGATGGTCTCGAAATGTTTACAAATGGTTACCCATCCACGGACCAACTGCGGCGAGCGCGGCTTAACCCCTATTATCGGTTAAATTGCAAGCTTACACTATTTTAAGACAAAAGATCAAGATCGTATTTTATTCGTGATATGAACAGTCTAATATGTGAAGAATTTAGTCGGTCTATTTTTATTCTAATATCTAGTCATTTGTTTCTTTCCAAAAATATAGTCTACTAGCTATAGCCCGTGAAGCGAACCCACGTAGGTGTCGGCTTTGGCGGCAAAAGGTAGCCTATGTTCTTTCTCGGACACTAGACTATCTCTGTACCAAATTTAATTTAAATCCTTCCTATAATTTAGGCGTGTTTGCATAACACACAGACATACAGAGTTACTTTTGCATTTATAATATTAGCAAGGATTAATATTAAAGGTTCATTAAGTTTCACTTATTGCCGTATATTACAAATATATTATGTCATTATCATACAATTAGCTATATTGTAAGTAACAAATGCAAATGTATTCGTTGTTTCGGATGATTTATTCGTAATATCATAGATAATTCATGAACCAACCCTTCGCTCTTAGCTGACTGTAACGACGTATTCCAAATATCTTAGAACAGTGAAAGAACAGTCCACAGCTGTTGCCGACCTGTTTGTTTTAATATCGGTTCCTTGTCTTCTGTTAGTGTGTTAACTAAACTAAATTTTACTAACTACTAGCTATTCCCCGCGACTCTGCCCGCGGTACCATATTTTTTTTTAATGTGGCCTATGTTACTTTGGGTGAATGTAGCTTTCTAATGGTGAAAGAGTTTTTGAAATCGGCACAGTAGTTTTTGTGTTTATTCATTACAAACATAAACACATAAACACACACAAAAAATACAATACTTCCTCTTTTTAGTATTAGTGTAGATTTCGTAAGACGGTAGTACGTTTCTTCAGGTAGGTACAGTCAACAGCAAAGTAGATGATGAATTGGGTTTATAACTTTTGGAGTCATAACTAATCACGAATATAATATATGGCAACTGTATTAGTAGTAAATGTATGGTATAATTTACAATCACATACTTTTGAATCTCTTCGACGCCACACAGTCCTGATGCGAACTCCGTTCATTAGTATTGAATTTCTGATTTTGGTCATCTACTTTTTCTGTTGACTGTAAATAATCAAAGGATATCTTATTAAAAACGATTGATATACTAACAGATGTAAATGTGACATTTACATATTGTCTTCACAGACGAACTACGTTCATTCGTATAAGAAATAAAAAAAGTAAGTACTATTAATAATTGAGAAGTTTAAGCTTTATGACACATTTTATTATTCAATAATCCATCACATATTTCAATGTAGCTTCCAGTAAAATTAAATCCAGTGTTTCAACAATATCTAAACATTGAAACAACAGGTGCCGTGACCTTGACGTCGCCTCTTAAATAATTTATTGGGCATTATAAATCGCGGATTTGTGAGACCGCGTGATCAAAACTCGTTTTATAGGCGATAAAATGTTCACTGTACTACGATTAATGGTATCTCTATGTCTTGTAGTACTTTGTTTATAATTGTTATGGACCATTTTTATTTTAGTTTTTAGAACGCACAAGCTCGTGAAATTCTGACATTATCTATAAATTTTATATAATTCCAGTGTCAAGATGTTTGTCCGGGATGAACTCCGAAACTACTGAACCGATTTTAATCAAATTTGCACACCGTGTGCAGTTTGATCTAACTTAAAAGATGGGATAGCTTGCATCTCAATTATATAAAAAAAAATTAGACTGCGGGCGGAGCTGCGGGAAACAGCTAGTCAATTTTATATAATTCCAGTGTCATGATGTTTGTCCGGGATGAACTCCGAAACTACTGAACCGATTTTAATCAAATTTGCACACCGTGTGCAGTTTGATCTAACTTAAAAGATAGGATAGCTTGCATCTCAATTATATAAAAAAATTAGACTGCGGGCGGAGCTGCGGGAAACAGTAGTTTTATATTTTTTACTGCATATTTTTTGTATTATAAGATTGACTCTCTATTTTTATTGGAGATTGGGGTTGCTATTTCGGAGGTACGTAATCTGCAAGAATGGGATACTTATATAGGATTCCATGCTTTAATGTTCAGTTTTTTTTATTAAAGGAGTCCTTTCTTAGTAACAATGGCGCATCACGAGTTAAAAAGTTCAATTTCTTTGCTGAAAATGTATGAAACAAAACGGCAAAAAAATGTATTTTCATACGTTTTCAAGCATTTATTATAACTACTCACCCAAATTAAGAAATTGCAAATATTGATGTATTTGAAAATAGCGCCTAGAAATTATTTCTAAAAAAGCGTATTAAGTATATCGGCGTAGAATAAAATTGTATAAGATTTAGTTTTTTCTAACTAAATTAATTTCGGTACTTAATTACTGGTAGTATTTATTATTATTATTGTGTTGGTATGCCGTGTGATAGGATATAGTTATTGAACAATACTGTAATTCTATGTAAACTTTTTTTACTCTCTACTCGCAAACTAATAAATGATTTGAGTTGAGACATAACCCCCAAACATTTTTTCTTTAACAAGCTATCGTTATTTCTACTTATTTCTGTACCTACTTATTCGTAATGAACATGTCTAAGCTGGTTTCTGCTAATTACTCGTCTCTTAATGCTTAATAACCATGGGTTTATGTGTGTTCTGGTGTTAAAACGGCGATTTTGACGAGATTCTGAGCGAGCCATAAAATCATTATAGCCAACAACTTTCATAGTAACTGCCGAATGTTTGTAAATACACCTTATGTAACTGATTTGTTTAGTTTTTACTTGAAATATATTGTTGAATATTCATTCATGAACTTATATTCTTCCCTATTTTTCAAATATAAAAAAAACGCTGATCTGTGATATTAGGCATCTCTATTATAAAAGCCCACGTCACTCACTGACTCACTGACTCACTGACTCACTGATTCTGGAACGCTCGCACACTATGATAATTTTTAAAGAAAGAACACATAACAAAGAGTTTATCATAAAAAAGTTTCAAAAACAATATTTTCGCGAAACGTCAATGACTGAAGAAAAGTATTAAGTTTTGTTATGATTCAATCAATGTTTCCGGCAAGACGTTTCTATTTACGCGCGAGCGAAGCCGCGGGCAACAGCTAGTAGAAATTATATTTAAACTAGCTGTAATCTGCCCGCGTGGGTGCTGGCATGCGGCAAAAATAAGCCTATGTCCTTTCTCAGGCTAGAGTCTAGGATACTTTTTTGTACAGAGACATATCTATCCTCCTAGAGAGGTATCTCTGTACTAAACTTCATTTAAATCGGTTCAGTAGTTTAGGCTTGATTGCGTAACGCACAGACAGAATTACTTTTGCATTTATAAGATTTGAAAGGATTATGACGTAACGGTATTACACAGGTTTTTATGATCGAATAAAATATTTTTATTATAAAAAGGTTTACATAAAGTAGTTCTGCTATTTTTAAATTTTTTTTTGCGCAAATATCCCTGTGGAATAAAATATTTCTTTCCCGTGAGGAAAAAACTATAAATACAGTTTTTTGGGTATAATAATAAAAACTTTTTGATCTAGTGTTACTCACATATAAAACAAGAATAAACTAATCCAAAGTTTTACGACGTCCAGTAACTGTCCCTAAATCTATTTTAGTTACATTTACGAATTGCTTTAAGAATATTTGGCCTGATTACCAGAAACTGAAAAGCTTGTGTTATGTCGGACTGTTCCAAAACTATTGTTATTTTTGGCCACTGGCGCCCTTGCAAACGGCTTCCCAATATATAACGGAGTTAACAAAATATATGCATCTCGTTCTCACATATAACAGTTTGGTGCTTTGAAATTTTTTGTTCGAATGTCAGCGTTGTGGATTTTTTATAATTGTTATGGTAGGGACAGAGATGAAGCTAGTATAACGTATACCGGTCTTGCTCTAACACAAATTTGATAGCGAAGGTGTGGTTAAATAATTTAAGACAGTGAAACTTACAGGTTAAATAATTTAAACAGTGTTTGAATGGGAATTTTGTATATTCTATCTGTTTTACTCATACCTGCCGAGCCATATGGGTCGTGGATACCAAATTTATGGAACAACAATTTCGTTTTCAAAGTAAAATGAACCTCTATGAACTTGAATTTCTTATTATATCTTAAAGAAACAACTTCCATTCGGGAAGTTATACAACAATCTGTTTGCAAACTTGTAATTTTATACAGTCAGTGGTATTTTTAATGGCATTCAATAAAAAAGGCACTGCGTTCACCTGTAGTGTCATTGTTTCACTTTTATTTTGTGTAAGACATCATTTGGCTAAATTGACGTCTGAAACCGTAACTAGCTGCGATTTAGGATGCTCAAAGTGACTTAAACAGCAATTTACTTCAGAATCATTCCTTGAATGGCAAACCTTCACTAAACGGCAATCTTTTATAATTATACCGGCCTATAAATGTTCCACTGCTGGGCACAGGCCTCTTCCCATATAGAGAAGGAATGAGCATGGATTACCACGCTTTCTAATTGTGGGTTGGCGATTTCAGATTCCAATTTTTGGAATCCAGGAATGGAAAGAATTATTTAGAAAGGTGCTAAAAATAATCTTTTATCATCTGTCAATTTGCACTTACATTAGAAAAATCACTTCGGATAGATTCAACAAAACAGCACATATTCTATCGTAGAACTGATTCAAATAGAAACAAAAGCAATTTTCTTTTTTTTTCGCATTTCGTAACCCGTCTTTCAATCTTCCAAAAGACAGCCATCACATTCCCTTTTTCATTCATCTGTCATCCATATCTTGACATAAATATTGTGGTATTGTTTATTCTGATTCAGCTTACAATATCTGTATTCGAATATTTCGAGAATATATATTTTGAAATACGTTTTCTTAAACTCTTATACCTACTTTGCTTTTGTTTTCTTTTTTTAGAACTAATTCTTCGGGTCTTTACAATGCAAATACAATCTAGGTTTTTATTAGAAGGAAAAACTTCGTTCGAGAGAACTTTTAATTTTATAAATTACTAGCTTTTTCCCGCAGCTCTGCCCGCGGTCTCAATTTTTGTTTGTAAATATAATATAACCTATGTCACCCGGGGATAGTGTAGCTTCCCAACAGTAAAATAATTTTAGAAGCATCAGTGGATGCGGAGCCTGTTCAATGCAAACAAGAAAACAAACAATCAAATCTTTTCGCTTTATAATATTATTAATAATAATATATAGATATACCTACCTGTACCTACTATACCTACTATAATAATATATAGATATCTGACAAGTTTCTAAATTTTAGTTTTCTCAAACTGTACTTAGGTCACGTGATAAGTCACTTGCTTTCACACGATTGGTTGATCAGAGTTTGACACGTTCCTAAGTTGAAGTTCTAAGTTCAGACAGCTAATATACCTCTGCATACCTTTAATGAATATAATTTTCATAATATTAACTAGTTAATTTTTAGATTTACTGAAATTGTAATTATATGCCTAGGCATTTAATTACAATTTCAGTAAATCGATTTCGTCCCAATAATTTTCGGGACTGATATCACATAATTTACTGCTATCTTGGCAATCCAGTTTTTCCTTAACGGGTATTAATATGCCATAAATTTCAAACTAATGCCTATTGTTATTTAGAAGTAATAAATCATTATCTTCATTATGAATGACTATTTTACTTTCCTCAAAATATTCCAGTTTATAAACATCATTATGAATACCTTAAAATTAATTTATCAAGTAATAAAAAGTCAGCGCCTCATACTTTTGAATAGCAACACGCGTTCTCGCGTCAGTTAATATTGTTGAAGGCGTTTGTCTACATAAAAATGGCGTTGAAGCTAAAATTAATCAAGTTGAACAAACACTTTGACTTTGAAAGACTTGAATTTGTTTGCCTCAGGAGCAATTTGTCAATATTATAGCTCAAGGCGGAGTTTGTAAAGTATTACTTTCTAGACCTCTAGACTTTACGGCAGAGAGGAATAAACTTTACGAAGTGTACACGTGTAAGATAAACTTGAAACTTCAAATAAAACTGAAATTACTATAAAAAACTAAATGACGTCACACTGTCTATTTACATCGCTACTGCACGTGCTCTGTCAAATCATCAGCTGCTCGTAGCACGGTTACACTCGTAGCACGTAGAGCGTCGTAGCGTATTGATCGTAGCGGGGTCACCCCACGCGCCCACGGTTCTAAGCTTTTAACGATTGTATCGTTTGAAGGGCGGATTTGTTTGGTTTGTAAGTTGATTTGTTCTGGATTATATATGTTTTATTTTAACAAATATTTAAAAATAAAATGTAATACTTAAATCTGTGAACGTTGCAAATAAACGTAACACTATGGTCTGAGATTTTGGATTCTATTGTAATACCATTCAACCTACTTTGCTAATAAATAATAGTCTTAAAAACGTAAAAAATAGAATACAATTTCATATTTTACAGACTTGTATCATGATTTACCACGAACATTTGCTGTGAATCGCTATAAAAATAAAATTATACGAAAATTCTCGAGTAATTCCCGGCGATAAATCACAGAGTTTTGCTTGACCCGCGTATTGTGCCTTTCTGAGTCATAAGAGCTTGATGGATGGATACCTACATAGTACCAGAGGTATGTAGTGGGCTTGCTATGAAATATGGTTTTATTTCGTTCGAGCATTCATTTTGACGTCAACATTGTAGATGTAAGTTTTTTTTGTACAGAAGTTATTATCCACATCTGGCAAATGATTTGGCTATTTTTGGACTTGATAACCTACGCCAACGCGGGTGAAGCCGTGCGCCTAAAACCTAGTTTAAATTTAAACATTTTATGCGATGTCTTCTGAAATTACAGTATGGTGCATATTTTTAAACGTTATTTATTTTGTTAATGAGCTGAAAGACTATGGTTGAAAATGCCTTCTAGCATTAAATGCACATACCTAACAGTGCATGAAGTATTGAATAAATTAACTTTGTTCCACATTTTCACACAAAACAAAAGCGGTAGATATCTACAGTTTATAAATGATAAAAAAAATTGTAAAGAAAACAATAACAAAACGTTTATTTATTAATCTACTGGCCTGATTTGATGTAATTTGATTTTCACATAGCTTTCTAAATATTTTATTATATTCATTTACTAAAAAGATAAACAAAACAATAGAACAAACCATTCCGCCTTAACCCTCCATCACATATCCTTCAGAAGTTGACACATAACCCTAAAATGGCAGCGCATTGTTCACTCAACCCTCCACCGCAGTTGACACGTATGTAATCAACCAACTGTTTGCTAGTTGGTTACTGCTAGCGTTTACTGGTTGCCATGAATTTATTATTACAGATGTACTAACTTAGTGGGTTTTGACCGCAATTGTTTACAGTCACCTTGACTGTGTGATATTGAAGAGAAAAACTGAAATGTGTCAAATTGATATAATAAGATGCTACTTAAGTATCCCTTAATCAATAGCAACAGCCTATAATGTAAACAAAGATTTTTCTTAAATACTATCTGACTGATCAGTTGTGTCAGACGTATATAATATAAATAATAATAATCATAGAAATAAATCAACAACTTTGATTTTAATTATTGGAAATTTATATTGATTAAGGGTATAGGTATTTTGTGTTAAAACAGACGGCAAAAAACGTTAAATGTGAGATTGTCAGAGACGATAAAATCTAATGTACAGGATTAATTTAAAAGGAGTACGTATTTTCAACGAGGTAATCAGGTGCATGAAACTGAACAACTTTCCCCAAGGAAAATACGAGTAGGTCGAAATCTTAAAATTTTCATACAACGTGACAGGTCACGTAACTTATGTTTGTATGAAAAGATGATTTTCAATTTTAAGATTTCGATCTATGTTTCTTGGGAAATGTTCAATTTTATGCACCTGATGACCTCTTTAAATATACGCACTCCTTTTAAATTAATCCTGTATCTACCAGGACCAAGACCGACGACAATATTTGAAAACATAATTTATTTATTTTTTTTAGATTACTAGCAATGTGGGTCGCACATTACTAGTAATCTCGTTAACCCCTCGTGCTAAGCTAAGATGCTTGTGTTACGAGCGGGTTCACGTTGATAGTGTAATGGGTGGGATTCGAACCCACAACCACATGATCGCAAGTCCGACGCCCTAGCCATTAGGCTACAGCCGCTTTTGAATAATAAATGACTAATTGATTCGTACCGAACAGTTATCATGAAGCTAAATTACAGATTATATATTACTGGCAATTTTTCACACTAAAACATTAGTAAACAATTTTTCAACACAGTATTCCAGCCTACCCTCCAAATGTAAGGCGTGTAGAAAGTACTTTTTAATACACTGCAAGGACTCGGGAATGGCTGAAGAATGCAGGTAGCCGACACCCGAGGTCCACCCAAATAGAATTTTATATTAATGCAGTACCCCACGCGTTTATAATGAAATTTTTCACAAGCAATCGAGAACATAAAATTGTCGAGGCAGTTAACATTGCTCCTGTAATTCTATATCCATTCCACTGGTATTAACATGATATTGAATATCTATGTAGTTGTAGATGTAGGGTTCCGTACGTCAAAAGAAAAAACCTAAATCCCTTATAGGATCAGTTTGTAGTCCATCCGTCTGTCTGTCGAGACTACTTATCTCGGAAATTGAAACTATGCATTAAAGTCTACAGTCCCTTGAAGCTGTGAAATCAAATGTAATATGTTAACGTAAAAAAAAACACGACCGTTTTTTTTTTCGCAAAAAAACTATGTTTCGACCCATTTGAGCGAACTAAAATGTATAGGGTGCCGTTAACCTCGATCTATGAAATTTTGCAAGGTATAATTGCAAGTGCAGGATTAAAATTTGAAAAGCTCAGAAATAAAAGTAAATATCGCGATTTTTTAACTGTCTTATTTTAATCTGTTATAGAAACTGACTCTGCCTAGCTTTTTCTCAAGCTGTATTGGGTCGGTTGCCAGTCTTAAAATGTGATACAGAAACTAAAATATTTTTATTTAAGGTTTTCCCGCAGCTTTTACGGGAAAAATTATGTACAAAACATAAAACATTTTTTAAAGGCTCAATAAAATAGTAACTTAACTGATATAATTTTTCCTTTCTTTGCAGGGAGAAAAAGACAACAGCAAGAACTGCATACTATCCTGTGAGAAACGGAAAGCCGACGACACAGATATCAATAAGGACTTAAAAAAGGTAATTAAACTCAAAATCTTAAGTCAAAGTTCATTCAAGACATTGAGAATTTCAAATAAGAATAATTTATTGCTTAAAAACATTACACTCGGTGAATTAACCCCTGGAACTCACATTAGGATTCCCTGTGTCGTGAGATCCAGGCTCTTTCGTTCCGTTTACATTTATTGATAAACATAATTATAGAGGTATATACATTACAATAAATTAAATTTACTCATAATCTACTAAAAAAGAGATATCTCATAAGAACTAATAAACAAAGAAAACTAAAACTAAAAGATGAAATAATAACTCTACCCATTGTTTGGAACAGATAATAGATTTTAAACTGAAGTTTGACTCAAAATTAATAATAATAATGAAAGTCCTGTAAAAGGTTTACTTAAAATCATATTTTAGTCAACATTTTGATCTAACCAAATCAAATTAAATCAAAAAGTTTTTATTTCTTATTAACCTCAAAAAGGCGCTCAAGAAACGTTATATAGTAATCTAATGATTCTAGGTCCACTGATTGCGTCTGATTCATAAACAAATTATTTTTACCTAAAATATAATTTTAAATAATTTTGACGTTTCGTATTATTATTTGGGATATTATAAATTGCATATCAAATAAATAATCGCCTATCAATACATACTCATCATTTATATTCTTTTTTACAGCAAATAACTTACTTCACTACAGATAAACTAAATGTTTAACAAAACTCAAACTGCAGATAATTCGAAATTATACATCAATATGACATTACTTTTTTCCTCATAATGCAATACAGTTAAATTTATGTTTGTACAAAAATACTACATACATAGCATAAATACTGACTGCACAGCAAATGTTCCATATTTCATAGCAAAATAACTATCCCAGTCGCATATTAACCAGTAAGTACAACAAAACCTGGTCATCATATTTGTCTTAATTTTCAAAAAGCCATGCTCGGCAAATTTAATGATTATTATAACAAAAAAATCCTTTTATATTGCATTATTTCTAAAAGCAGAACAACTTAACTGAAAAACTTCGCGCGCTTTATCGTCACTGGAGTGCAGAGTGGCGCAAACGAGTAAGATATAGATAGCGCTAGGTCGTGTTGTCGGGTGTCGGATTTTTTTTTAATTGGAATCTCGGAAACGATTGAAACGATTTTTATGAAATTTGGTATACCCACAGGGGTTTTCGGGTCGATATATTATTGTCCTACTTGCCCATTGCAGATAGGTTTAAGTGCCAAATTCGACTCAGTAGGTTAGGTTAGGTTAGAACTGCGACCCCCCACGCACGAGCCGAGCGAGCGAAGCGAGCGTGCCGCGGCAGCGGCCGGCGAGTGCCAGAAGCGACTTGCTTTGTTTTTACTTGTCCATTACAGATAGGTTAGGGGGTTTACAATCATTCATTTTTACCTCAGCTATTTGGATTTATACCATGAAAAGGTATTATTACAACTACATTTTTATATTTTTTATTAGTTTCTGTATTATAACCACTCTGAATAGTATTTTCATTATAACGTTGTAGTTAAATTAGCACCACAGTCTATTAAATGTGAAAGGTAATTTATGAATTAATAGTAGGCAAGTAAAGATAAAAATGCCAAAACATAATTTTCAGTAGAACGTAATTTAAGCTGGTAGAAAAGTATTATAGCAATAAACAGTTATGTTTATATTTTTATGTTTATATAAATATCGGTCGTTTCGTCATTTTTATTCGGATAAAAGTAGTCGGAAAGTAAGTATTTTAGGCAGTAGATTTAATATTTTGAATAAGGACAATTCTTATTTTTTTGGCGGAGCAAACCCATTAATTTTATGTAATAATCGTGATGATATTTTTAATCGGAAATTCGGAATCATTTTTGAAATAAAAATACATTAAAAGGCTAACGAAAACAGTCGTTATATAGTACCTACCTATTATTAGGATCGAATGTATTTGCTGCGAAAGCAAAACCCGCTTTAATAATTCAATAAATTACAATTTTGTACCTAATTTTATATTTTTTTGCTGATCTCATTATGTGGTAATTAATAAATAATAAGATGACTGTGACTAATAAAATGCTGTTTTATTTAGAAAAACTGCTGTAAATAATATAAAAATAGAAGCTATATTTAAAAGAAAAAGAGTTAACATGTATAATGTGCATTAAGATTATTAGCTGTGCATTGATGAAAAAGATTTTGCTTTAGGAAAAATCGCTGTACGCTGCGAAAATATATTGAAGTGTGTTTAGTGATATTTTGTGTTGAATATTTTGCTGTGCAATCAGTAATTTTGATGGGAATTCGGAATTTTATTGCATAGAAAAAAGATATTTTTTGACTTGCGTTTAAATACTACCCTTATTATTTATGTAGATAGCTTTTGAAATACAGCTCGCCGTACACAAAACACAAAAGTGATGTTCGCTACTTTGAATTTCAAATGCTATTTCCTGGATGTTTCTTAAGCTCAAGAGAAAGATTCTTGAGCACAATGTTATAGTCATGATTTAAATATTACTGTTTTAGTTTATTATCACTATCATAGAAAGCCATTTCTTAAGACAAGCTATCATTTAGGTAGGACATAATAACCATGAATTGTATGTACCCTTTAAATATGGATAACATTTTCAATGATTACTAAAAAAATACAAAAAAATCAATTGTGCATTTCAAAGAGATTATCAAAAAGGTATTTAATAAACAATTTTACTCTCCTATTTGCTATCCTATTTTTGGGCAAAATCCTAACCCTAAACCTCACTGAATCCCAGCTTTTCTACCACCAAACTGAAACTTACAAAACCCAGAATAATTTTCAAGAATCCAACTGTAACCTCGCTTATAAAATTCTCAACACTACGCTGTCGTGCGTATAAATAAAGACATTACACTGGCGAGCACATAAAGACGGCATTACTACACATCGGGACAAAATAACTTCGATCACGCGATCAGATGTGGTAGGTATTACCTCGAGTGCCCATAAAATGTGAACACAGAAAGTATGGACCTAACTTCTTGCTAACCTTTTCCGAAGCGAATTCTCACCGGAATTTACACAGCGATTGCCGATCCTGACCTGCCACATCCCTGGGTCACACAGTATCCCCCAGTAAGACTGGTTGTCAGCATTGTAACGACCTAATAATGATGAATGACAGTCAGGACTTGTTTACTTGACGTGCTTTCCGAGGCAAAATTTAACAACTTTATAAATTGTGGCCACGATATACCATTGTTAAATGTGTCAATAACGGTCACGTTTAATAAGTTTTATGGTGTATGAATTGATAATGATCATCAGTTTATGTTAATGTTATTTCAATATAAAATAATGTCATTTTACCTACTTGTTAAAAAAAAACTTTTTTTTATTTTAATAAAAAAAATTAAAGAGCGTCCCTAGGTATAATATTCAGCTGACATTTTAGAAAGTTTCAACCTGTACGTACACATTACTTTTTATGTAACGTAAGTAAACCTAGTAATGATGTTACATGGTTGGTCCCAATTTGTAACATGACTAGTTTTCCTATTGTCACGTGTTCTGCTCACGTTGTTACAGAAAAATATATAGTTTCTTTTTTCATATGTAATTACCTAATTAGTTTACATAAGACGTAGGTCTACACAATGGTAGATATAACCAAAAACAAACTTACAAAAACACTTCTGTTAGAAATTATTCTACTTTTAATTACACTTCTCATTATAAAAAAAAAACGATAAGTGGTATATGGTCCTTATTGACATTTTCCTCTAAATCACTATACAAAACCCTTTCCCCTATTTTTAATAACAAAGCCTAAACAAAAATGAAATCTTTGACGGGAATCGACACCATCAGCTCAATTCTGAGTTAAGCTCGCCTGTGTACATACTTTTTCTGAAACTCGTATTTTTTTGTAGTTTATAGTGTGCAATCAAGAATTAATTAATTAATCACCTCACCCAATCACGAAACAGTAAAAAAAATTTAATGAAAAAAAAGACTGTAAAAAATAAAACAAAAAATGTACCCACTTCAAAGTTCTCGTGGTCGTCAAGTCGGGTCATTTTGTTTTCATTATCTTAGGGTGGGTAGGGGCGACGCGAATTTACTACAAAGATGCACTCTATACTAATTTAAATACATTACTTTTTTAAAAGACTTGGTCATTGTTTTGGTACTAGACAAGAATCGTAATCGTACCTGGTCACAATTGTTTTTTAGATGAAGATCTGCGATAATTGCTACTTTAAGTCGGTTTAGTAGGTTTTGTTTTTGAGTGAATTCATTTCGTTGTAATCCTTTGGGACTTATCTGATGAACTCATTAGTTTGATTGTAAGTATTATATGATAGTTTTTTTTTAAAGTCTAGCTTATCGTATATTTATACAGATTATATGCCACTTGTGAGAATAATGACTGAATACTGTAACGTCAATCAGTTTGTTTGAAGCCGCCGCGCGCCGTTAAGTTTCATGTCTCTGTCACTTTAAGGTGTGAAGTAGCGACAGATAGATATTTAAAAATCACCGTTGGTCCCGACTGTCGTACTTCGATCTCTAACAGTCATTAAGTCATTACAATTCTGACAACCAGTCTTACTATTTGTTTTATTTTTATGTAGGTATTTATTATTATTAGAACCAGTAATATTTTAAGATCGAAACATAGTCCCACAAAAATGCTCATAGCAGTTTGTCTATAGGATACTGTGTACACATGGGTTGTGGAGAAGATAAATATTCAGTCGCTAATAGTAAAATACGGTATCAGGTGAATCTGGTAAGACTAGAAGTAGACCCCAACATAGCTTGGGAAAAGGTTAGGCAGGGGATGACGTTTTACTCACAAATCAAGTTTTCAAAAATATATAAACACCAAGTTATGTATAAATAGTATAAGCCTCGTTCAAACGGCGGTACACAATTCTGGGAGCAATAAATTGAAAGTTTCAATAGGAACTGAATTCAAAATGTCCGAATTAACATATGAACTTCTATTTGCGTACCGTTTATAAATCAAACTGAAACACCTAACTTCCATGTTTGTTTGTTTGTTTACTTACGGGAACTAAATTGAGTGAGTGGAATATAGATTAATTTTCGGGGAACAGAAAAGCCCGGTAATTTATACTTATATTATAAAGCTAAATGGTTTGTTTGTTTGTTCCTAATCTCAGGAACTACTGGTCCAATTCCAGAAAATATTTCAATGTTAGATAGTCCATTTATCGAGGACAGCTATAGGCTTTGGGAAACCCATGCAGGCGGAGCCCAGAGGAATTGACTATGGTTCTCTCATATTAAGTTGTCCATTTCTATTCTGAAGTATTTCAAATATGATCGGGAGTTTCAGTTCCACCCTGTGTAAGGAAATAGTAATCTGTATAAGGGAAAAACAGTTACTTAATTTTGTTTCTGAGAAATGGTTTTAGTGATCTTTTTTTATCGATGCCTATGGTTCGCAGAAACGCTATCTTATAAGTATAAAAACACATACCGTATTTTATAAAAATCTGATTTATCTAGATTCCTAATTAGCTAAAATACTGTCCTAATAACTACAGAGTACATACACTACAGTTTATTCCTAAATAAGAATAAAACATGTTTTT
Organism: Plusia festucae; assembly: GCA_950381575.1. NCBI lineage: Eukaryota > Metazoa > Arthropoda > Insecta > Lepidoptera > Noctuidae > Plusia > Plusia festucae. Next base: position 13,847,885 of record OX494434.1, read on the forward strand.
TTTATTTAAATAACGACTATTAAAACCAGTAACATTCGCATTACAAATATAATTCCATATTCAAAATAAAACAAGGAACGCAGTCCATCAATTAATGTTCGAACATGTTCGAATTAAAAAGCAATATGGCGGTAATCCTGTGCGATATGACGTCAGAGCTGATCGACCAATCAGCGCTAAGCCCCAGCTGTTGTTCAGTTTTAATCAGGCAGAGATATTAAATCAGTAAATGTATAAGTGGTATTGTTGGCGTTGAGTGATTAATTACAAAATTTACATGTATACAATGCTGCGTACAATTGTATTGTTTTATGAGTTTTCGTAGTGGGATGCAGCGATTATGCGTGAATAATGATTGTTCTTTGTATGAAGCTTTTTCGTTCTTATGTGATTGATCCTCCATAGTTTCAGAACAGAATTATACTTTTTTTAAATTTTATTTCATTCAAAATTACCTCATTTATAGGTTCACACAAATATTTGTCCATTGCAGAGATCGAACCCCTAGCAGTCAGAATGTATGTATAGCGGACTCCTAAACCACTAAGCCATAAATCAGCCAAAAATGTATGCTTGTTTGTTACCACACACCCGATTGGTGATTGTTGTAAAATTTTGCATGGGCAAGGGCATAGGATTTGCCGCCATAACCAACAACCAGACGGGCAAAGCCGCGGGCGAAAGCAAGCTCTATATATTTTTCATATCTCCAGTGCAGAAATATATTAAACTCATAATATAACAGAAGAAATTTTCAATATACCATCACCTTTGTTAAATAAAATTCTGTGCTATAAACAAAAGTTTGCCTATAACTCCGAACTATCCTCAACCAAAACAAAGGCAGTTTTGAAACACGAACCGCAAACGATAACATAGAGTCACTAGAAATCAATATGACGCTAGACGTGTGATTTAAAAGGTTTTTGTTACTATGTAATGTTTAGATAACGTAATAGTAGGCTTTTATAGGTAAATACCGGTTTTTTACTATTGTCCGGATTTTTTTAACGATTGGTGTATATTATGTTTGTCTTCCATAATGATCCTACTAATCCTACTAATATTATAAATGTGAAAGTGTAGATGTTTGGATGTTAAGATGTTTGGATATTTGTTACTCAATCACGTAAAAATGGCTGAACGGATTAGGATGAAATTTGGCATGCATGTAGCCTTTGACATGGAAAATAACATAGGCTAACTTATCCCAATTCCCTTAGAAGTTCCCGAGGGACGACCCAATTTTGAAGTCCACGCAGATGAAGTCATGGCAGAAGCTAGTGATAAATAAAGAAATACTTTTTTATTATTTTTTTGTCTCTGTCTGTACGCTTAGATCTTTTGAACTATGCAATGAATTTTAATGCAGTTTTCACCAATAGATAGTCTGATTCAAGAGAAAGCTTTTGAGTATAATTAAAAGCATTTATTAATATGCAAAGCAGGGGTAAGTCCGCAAGTCTATGTATATAGGTACAAATGAATGTTTGTTTCGCAAAACTAAGCGTATGATCATGTGATGATCTTTAGCAAAGTTGTGCATGAGTATGTGCATGACGAAGGTTTCGTTTTTTTGAGTTTATACGACCAATTTTCGACGGATGGCGCCACTGTCATTTTAATGATTACGAATGATCATCGCGAACAGCTAGTATATTATAAAATAATCAACACAATCTCACATACCAAACAAAACCGTGTCAAAAACCAATAAAACTCAACTAAATTGTTTTGTTTTAAATAACAAAAAAAACTTTTGTAATTTTCCCTTTGTCCCTGAGGGATAAAGTTTTTACCCATCTGTATCGGACCCTATATGTGACCCAATGTTTTTACTGACATCCTTAAATGTCACTCAACTTCCATTGACTTTTTTCCCTTGAGGGTTTTAAGTTCAATATACTAGGGAAAAAAAGCTACGATGTAATTTTGATGGAGTAATGTCAAGTAGTGTTTCATAAAAAAAACGAGAGAGTAGAAGTAAAAATAGAGGTATTTTAATATGTGAAAAGATAATTTATTGAGTCCGTTTTAGTGTTTTGTTATTTATTTTTATATTATACTAGGGGATAAGGATACCCTATCTATTACGGATAGGCGCATTAGAATCCGTTGAGTAGTTCAAAAGATCTGAGCATACAGACAGTGGGAGCGGCTTTTTTTAGTAATGTGTACACAATTTAAGCGTAGGTACTATTATCTCAGGCTACTGATTATTTTTAAGTAGAAATAAAATCTTTTGTATTTCATTTTGAATATGTTTACAATTAATTATTTATTCTCATCATATTTTGATCGCAGTACACATCTTTACAAACTAAAATCGAAGCTATATCTTTAAATATAGGTCAATAGAATGGATATGTAATCAAACATAAAACTATGTTTTCTCATACAAAGTATTAAGAGTATATATATAGTATTTCAACTTGTATCTCAAATGTCAAAGAAGCTATAAATGTTAAAATTATGTCAAAATATACACTGCTACAGATTACTTATTTACTACGACCGTGTAGCTTGCGTAGCTTTAAAACAGCTACGTCGTAGCAAGCATGCAGTCTACATCCATAATGCATATTTATTACATTTTGAATTTGATCAAACTGGTGCCAACGTAAGGCTACAAATTCCAATGTGTTAACATGTTATGAAGGACTAAACCAACATACACGAAATATACACTGCAGGTAACCATGGTTACCGAAGCCATGCACGAAATTGAAATTTTTAAACTTTTGAAAATAATTTTCAAATACTTTTCTCTTTCGGCTTTTTTGTGATAACGAAAGTATAGCGCTGTATAGTTACAATTAATTTTACTACTAGCAATTTGGGTCGAATATTACTAGTATCTTTTTAAGTTAAAACTTCGTGCAAAGCTAAATTATTGTGTAACGATTGAGTCCACGTCGGTAGTGTAATGGGTGGGACTCGAACCCGCGACCACATGATTGCAAATCCGTTATAAATTTACTTAGAATGTAAAAACAACATTAAAAATAAAGCGAAAAAGACAAAGGTACGAAAGCATGTAGGAAAAGGAGACACCTACGTTACTTTTACGTTGTCTACACCAAAGCCTATCTACGTGCGAACTGTTGTAAAGCCTGAAAACAATAGGTTTTATTATTTTTTTCCTTTTGTTTCAGGCGAAGTTGGAAACAAAAGCATTGAAAGCAAAAAGGCCTGGCTTCACAGATGACCGGTACAACGAGACGTCTTACTATATTGAAAATGGTTTGTATATTTTATTATTATGAAAAAATATAAATAGAAATAGTTGAAAAACACTTATTGTTAAAAATAAATAAAAAAAAAAGGAGGTACCATATACAGCGGTCACCTCAAAACAGTTTTTTTTTGTAGTTGTAAAAACAAACTTACTTAGTAATTATTTTAGTAGGATTTACAAGTTGTAAATAACGCGATAAAAAACGAATTGAATCGAAATCAATCAAACAACATGAGCTCATTAAGCAACATGATCTTTTAATAAGATATTGGATACTATTCGCATTAAAATATTTCTCAGTGTAATGTAACAATACAACATTTTTATAAAACCTTTAACATCCTTTTCAATTCTCATAAATTCATAATACTCTTCAACCAAAAAATACTTTTCAAATAATAATATAATAACAAAAATCTCCACCTACATCACAATCATACTTTATAAAATCTTACTTTATCAACAGATAAAAATTTATACAAATGTAAAAGTAAAATAAAATACTAAGGGCGGCTTGCACAACGTTTGACTTAAATCACTCCTAAATAAAATTAGTTAAATATAATTAACCGCTTAATCACGTTTATCTTAAATACATTTAGCGACCTCTTGCACAACGATGACAGCCTCTTGATTTAGTTAAATATGTTTTAAGAGGTCGCTAAATGTCGGTACAGCAGTTTCAACATTTCGTTCCACGGTATAGCGTTTTTCGATTACGATTATTAAAACGAAATACGTATATTTTTTCATAAAACGAAACGCATTGTCTTATAACCTCAGATTATGAACTCATTGGTTATTAATCTAAGCTTATAACCTCCTTATAGCTTTCTAGTAACCAGGGTAACGGACGAAATGTCAAAATATTAACACGAGAAAAGTAACAGACGTTCACATTGAACCATGAAATGAAAATAAATTTTGTAACATGAGTGCTCCCAATTTTACTAAAGAAGAACAGTTGTTACTGTTTACGGCTATGGAGCCATACACAAAAATTATCGAGTGTGAGAAAACCTACTCCACCAAGGAAATCGACAAACAATAACATTGGGCAATAGTACCTAACGGATGTATATTTTATAGATGATGCATTACATAAAAACAGACTTTGGGCACACAGGTAAGTTGTTTTGTTATGGCTAAACTAGCTATTATATAATTTAAACATAAATTCAATAACATATAAATAACGGTTCTTATCTTTTCACAGGTTATGTGTGTTCAAGCAAAAAAAGAAGTGTGATATTTCTTCCATTTATCACAGGAGAAGATTGAATTAGTGCAAATGCAAGTAAAGATTTTAGAGATGGAAGTGCAACACAAATCAAACATTTATAAATTAGAATAAGATGATAAATGAAAAAAAGAATTTTGTAATTTCATAATTATATAATTAATAAAAAATATAAAATACAGTGAATGATTCATAAATTGTTTTATTGCATGTTCAATGAACTATCTATTAAACCATCCATTAAAATATATTCTTCTCTGTAAGGTTCTCTCTCCTTGTTGGGTTGTAAAACTTGCATTTCCAATGAGTACTGGGTATTCATTTTCCTCTGGAGGAACTTCTTCATTTTGAATTATAGATAAAGTATGTAGCATAGCTGTAGCCACTATGATACCTGGTACTCGATGTAGATTCATACTTATCCCACGAGACAAGAAAACGACGACACGAGAAACCTTCACTTCTATAGACCAAATGCTCTTTCCACAACATTCCTTGTTTTAATTTGAGATTCTTGATAGAGTCTATCTTCTCTAGTGCTCATATTTCTATCAGATAAAGTTTCTTCATCACAAAAAACATATCAAATCACAAAACATATCATTATCAAACAAGTCCGAATCCATACTTGTGTTAAAAAAGATATTATCGTCTTAGAAATCTTCGTCATCATCACAGAAAACATAGCAAATCACAAAACATATTATTATCGAACAAATCTTGTGTTATAAAATATATTATCATCATAGGAAGTTTGATAGAAACTGTCAGGCTTAAACGTGTTTAGCGCCGCTAAATAGCAGTTTTTGGGTAATTAATTTTGACAAGTCCGTAAACATATTTAGCGACAAATTTTTCGTTGTGCAAGACGCTAAATATGTTTAACCATTTTAATCATGTTTAGTACGTCTTAAATCTATTTAAGCTTTGTTGTGCAAGCCGCCCTAAATGTAACAAAAAACTATCAACAATAAAACTGAATAAAAATAATAACAAAAGCCTTACGATAAAAATGTTTCTCAGTAATCTTCAAGAAAACTTTCAACGACGTCGCCCATTCAAATACATTTCTATCTCTTCAAGTTCATTTTATAAATCGTGTTTGATATTGGATTACTTGAATTCTTACTTAAACATTAGTTAGGGTTCCGTACCCGAAATTAAAGGGACTTTGTTAATTAATAAGCCTTCGCTGTACGTTCGTCCGTCCATTTGTAAGTGAGCTGACAGTATATCATAAACAGTTTTTTTTTGGTCAAAATATGTATTTCCTTTGCCGCTATTATAACATATCAACACGAACTCATGCATTTACCTTTTAAGGCTTGACGTTTCGTAAATGCATGAGTTCGCGTTAACTCCCGTGACGTAATTTTATACAATATATCATGCAACGTGATAGTTTAAAAATTAGTAACATATCAACAATTAAATAAAAAAGATATAGTAGAATAACTGATATTTATCCTGTTTTTTTTTTTATACGGAACCCTTCGAGTGCAAGTTTGACTCGCACTTGACCGATTGTTTTATTTAAAGACATGGATTCAGTTGTTCTCTGTTTTTTTTTCCTTTTTCCGGTTAAGAATCGCAGAACATTATTATTCTGTGGTTGTATTTAGTTTCCAATTAAACGATACTTAGTTCCAATTCTGTATTTTTTTTTCATCGTTTGCAGTTTCTTTTTATTTCTGTATAGAAATGCTAGTGTTATGCAATTAGTTTAATCATTCAGTATGTTAATACATATGTTTAACAAATGAAAAGAAGGTCTTGAGGCAATATTGGAATATATAAAAAATCTAGCTTTTGCCCGCGACTTCGTCTGCGTGGGCTTCAGAATTAATTCTAAAGCTTTGCTCGTTACCAATTTTTAATCTTCCCACGTGAACTATTTGTACATGTCCTTTTTTCAATAGCATAGGTGATATGCATACCAAATTTGAAGGTGTCTGCCCGTGGCTTAGCTCGTAAACAATTGTCAATTTTCCCTCGGGAACTATTTAAGGAATCGGAATAAACCGTAGCCTATGTTCTTTTCCATGTCAAAAGTTACATGCAAGCCAAATTTCATCCAAATCCGTTCAGCCATTTTTGCGTGATTGAGTAACATACATCCACGCTTTCACATATATAATATTATTAACGATTAACGATGATATAGAGGCAGTGAATACTAAAAAAAAGAATTAATCTACACAATAGACGTAGACCACTAATAATTAAAAAATCAATATTATTATCAAAAGCTTGGCTATAATTCCCACTCGACCCATAAAGAACCGTTTCAACCTTCACACCAAGTTGACACTAAGTGGATGAAACGCGGTAGGTAGTTTAGTTTTCAATATAGCTAATGTCAGAAAGGCCCATTATGATCTAATGGCCTTAGTCATCTAACCGCAATGCCGCTTTACAAGGCGCTGTGGTTTACGGCTATGCAGATGTTTTGAGGTAACGACTTATAAACGCGATAGCTGCCTTAAATTTTGGGTGAAATTCTACAGTATACAGAATTCATAAATTTGGAGTAGATTGATAGGCAAGTGTGATATCGTTAATTAATTGTGTCACCTTGCTAGTAAATGGTTTACAATCGAATCATTTCTAATGGATGACTTTAAAACTGTTAAAATATTTGCATGTTTCAATATGCAATATAGTTAAAAAATTTACATATTTGTCCGTATTGGTTTGTTTCCGAATGTATCTGAGATGGAAATTCTTATAGAAGTACTCTTACACATTATTTCTGGTATATTTTTTTAGCTTACTATCAATGTGGGTCTCACATTTCTTGGATACTTGTTAACCCCTCGTGGTAAGCTAAATAATATATGCTTATGTTACGAGTGGGTTCACGTCGATTCGAACCCGCGACCACATCATCGCAAATTTGATGCCCTTGCCATTAGGTTACCGCCGCTTCTACCGCGTATTATAACAAGTTATACTCAATTGTATTCATATTCCAGGTCTCAGAAAAGTCTACCCGTATTACTTCACGTTCACAACATTCACCAAAGGAAGGTGGGTCGGCGAGAAGATCCTCGATGTCTTCGCCAGAGAGTTCAGGGCCCATCCTGCAGCGGAGTACGAGAGATGCATCAGGGCTGGCACTCTCACCGTCAACTACGAAAGGGTCGACCCTGACTACAGACTTAAGCACAACGATCTCCTAGCAAACGTTGTCCATAGGTAAATCATTATCAACTTAAAGTTCAACGGTATCAAGTAGTTCGCTTAAGATAGCTACAGCACCTTAGTCTTCGATCTACACAATATCCGGTCCAACATCAAATACATCTACATCTTCTCTACACAATACAAACTCAAATAAAACTTTGATTTCAGTATTGTAAATATTATCTTTGTTTTCTCGCCTTCTATGTTTATTTACTAAGTATTCTTACATACTATCACATATTATTCTAACTATAAATACATTCTATAATAATGTGACGTGCGTCGAAGCTTGTTTGTATTTCAGGTCTAATTTGTATTTAGTACACTGTAACACGAAATTTAGACCCTATTCATAAATCGCTCTCAATTTCCATCCCAAAACCCTAATTTTTACAAATACGTCTATGAAATTTTGTCATCAAATCGGCCTAAAGAGATATTAAAATTTCATCAGAAGTAATAAAATTTTGGAACACGAGAGCATTTTATTGATATGGGCCATAATCTTTAATAACGATATCTTGAGCACAGAATGAGCATGCGGGTGCATATTGGCCGTATTCCAAAAGAGACACAATATTTTCATCACTATTTATTTTTTATTATAAATGTTAGCTTTCAAACACAGTGTCTTATTGAGAACGTGATCCTTCATATGCATTATACAATTTTGCTCACGCATGTTCATTTAATGTATTGTTCTCGTCCAATCTTTATTTCATACGTCACGAGAACTGATATTAAAGCGGACTCCGAGCAAATATAATCCCAACTTACGACGACAAGACGACGTCGTTTTAATTTTGAAGTTGACTTCAAAATCATTAATTAAAATATTGTTAATAACCCAAACCACACTCACACTATACGAACTGGATGGTTTAACAGTAATTTTTTCGTTTTAAATATTGCTAATGTTCTAACAGAAGACGAAATAAATAACCAATTTGGAGAAGTCTTCAATAAAATTTAATACATGAAATTTTGGGATATTTTGGTGGTTTTTTGGGGAGGTTTGCTCCGAGTCCGTCGCTCAGAAGCCGTAAGCCTGACGTGTGTATCGTTGCAGGCACGAAGTACCGGTCACCAGCCAACCCATCACCCTCGTACATATCGACGAGGACATTGTGGTTGTCAACAAACCGGCCTCTATCCCCGTAAGTGGCAAATGAGACAGCCATGTAATGTGTACGCTTATCATACAAAAGTTACTTGTATGCCACCCTATGTGTTGCATGTTACGCTAATATAGATTTTAGTACTGCACTAACTTAGCTTTTTAAATTAACACCAAAATTTTATGTACAAAATTTTGATCCCAACATTTTTCTCTTACGTCTATCCAAGTATTCAATCTGATCTTTTCGTGGACTCACAAAACATAAGACAAGAAGCGTAGCGTTTATTATCAAACCCGGCTAGAATTTAATTTAGTTGGTCCCTCAATTTTAGTACGACTATCATATTATAGGCTTCAGCCGAAATCCGTTTCACTCTAAAAGCAAGGTTCTCACAAAGTCCTTTGCGTTAACGTAAAGCGGTCCCTTTTGCAAGAAATACTCTGCAACGTTATATGATGGAGGACACCTAATATTATGAAGCACTTTCATATCGGCTTTTACGGAATAAAATAGGAATGTAGGAAGTGTAGGAATTTACATGCAAAGTAGGAAACCGAAGGCAAACTGGGTTTTTTCTCAGCACTCACTCAACTTCAACAGCCTTTAGAAAACGTGCTTATTTTTAGTTGAAGGTATTGAATAAATAATCTCTGCTTTGATGTAGCCTTTGTATAGGAAAATATGGTTTAGTAATTTATGCGGCATTCAGTGTTTTATAAGTATAAGTTGTTGTGATCAATCAAAAGTCGAGTCAATGGCGCTTTTGACCTATTGATGTCTTTGGCATTGACTTCGAAATAAGATTCTTGATTTTACTGCCTCATCTTATGTTATCACTGGTTTTCAATTACCTTTAGCATCAATCCCCATAACATCGTTAAAAACGAAACGAAATCCATGGTTCCTATTTAATGTGCAAATTGTATTTTTACGATTTGTCCCTTTGTTACCTTTGAAGGGATCTCCTGCTTTCAATTTCTTTGTATCTATTAAAAAGTTTTTTGTTAGTCATTTGGGCTCTGTTGCTCTTTAAATGCTTCTTGAATGTAAAAAAATGGCGTGTTACATCGAAAAACTCCCTTCTTTTATCGTCTTTATTCGTGTAGTAGTCATTCTCAATTAATTTTTCGATGTATTTCATACATTCATTCCAGTAAGTTCACTTTTATGTATTTTAATCTTCCAAAATATTTAAAATACTACAAGAAATATCATCAACAATCACCTAAAATTATACCTAACCTCAAAACTCAGCGTCACACATTCAGAATCCCTTTTATCCTTTAACGTGGCCCAACGCGTTTACCAAAATGGAACAACAATGGCAGCCAATTACTCCAGCCAGCGTATTTTGTAGCTCCTCATTAAGCCTCTTGTTACACCAATACAATAAGCTATATACATATCTAGACTTAACACGTACTCGCATTTAGGTCTCTTCTCACGTACTGTTTCAGCAAAGTGGAAAATTTGTGGAGGATATTGCATTGTAGGTTTTGTTTGCTTCTCAAACATGGCAGTAATGAAAAATCGAATCAGAATTTTTGCGTTGCATATTGGGTACCTGCGTGATAGAAACATGTTTTCAAGTGGTAGAACATAAAAGCATTTTATGATCTTTTTATGGATAGACTTCCAAAAATTTTGGTTCAACATCAAAATTGTGGTTCGTTATTAAATAAGTCTTCCAAAATTTTTTGAGTTTTTCTGAACCATCTAAGAAGTTGAAAATCAAAGACCGATGGCAAGATAAAACTTTTTAATTAATTCCATCTATAAGGCATTTACGGAGGCTTACGAATGATCTTCCCAACTCAATCGAAAGCAATAAATTTTGGACTTAAAGAATCAATATAGATTATACCGATGTAATTGTTAGGCGGATGACGTAAAAAAGAAATATATCTTCAGTTCGAATGTAAAAGGGTCCAAATGATCGCCCATTTCTCCTCATAGTGATTGATCTTACAGCGCAATGTTGGGTCCTAAACTGCGCGGTGGAAAGTAAAATTTCGAATTTATTACTTCTAACTCCAGCTCATATTTACCCTAAACAAAATTTGGGATATAATTGCTAGTTTTAAGAAATTGGAAACTTTTTTCTTTTGATATTCTTGGCACTTTCACTAATGCACTTAATATCTATCTTTTATATTTCTTTTACTATCTGCTGTTTTAACTTTTAACAATAATCTCTTTTAATTCACAAATTCATACAATATTACTACTATACGCATTCATGTATAAAAATACATCTAGCTAGACGGTACATTAAAAGATTACCTCACAATTATACTTACATTTAATTTGCGTTATTGCCTTTTACACAAAGGTTGAATAAAAACCCTCATTTCTTTAGCTTATGGTAGATGTAATCCCACAATCAAATCAACCGGGATTAGTGCTCTTAGAAACTTGTAAATAACTTACACACAGCCATACATATCTTTATATATGGTCCTATTCGTTTCTGTAATACATCTATCAGTATAAATTATATACTGCCACAGTTCATTACATTTTAAAACATCATTCTAGTTTGCAAAATGATAGAACTTTAAAGACATTGCAGGATGAGAAAATTTTGAAATTTTCCTCTAAATATTTATACGTTGGTGTACATCGTTAATATTATATGTATTAATGTTCTCATTACCGCCTTAATCAACAGGACAATTTCTGCAAAATGTCATGCATATAAAATTAGGACCCTATATAATGCTGTGTGCCCAATGTATTAAGTATTTATATTGTCTATGATGTTGTAATGCACTTTGAGTATCTTATTAATGTTAATGCCACCCTCCGTACATATTAAAACAAGCCATTATAATCATTTTCGTATCTTTGTTGTCCCTCTAATGTCTCCTCTAATGTCTCACATTTTACCTCCTCAGATACCAAAATGGATTGGTATCAGATTTTGGCTTTTAGGTTTTACATTTGCTTAATGTGCTCATGTTTTATATTTTACTTGAACGCTAGATAGTTCATCACATAAATGACTTTTCTGACCTTTCAACCGGACTCTATGGTCCCAAGGATCGTCTATTGTTGTGTAACATTGTATTATGCCTTAACGGCCTTATAAATATCCTGTACCTCAATGGAGTTTATTCATAAATTTTATTTCAAGAGCATATTTTTCTACATTATTAAATTCTTTAGCAGTCTTCGAAATGGATGGGATGGGTATACATATTTTTATTTTTTTGCTTTGACCACTTTCCAAATTCCCTTACCCATTCCAAAATTTGTGTTTAATAAGGTTGACTGGCATAACACAGTTGTTCTCAAAGAGTTGCAACATCATAAGACTATAGAAAGTCCGTAATGAATCAATGTTGTCCGTGGTGGGCCAGGCACGAGACTCCAGTGCTCGCTAGTCCTTTGCGCATCATACACGTGGATGAAGAGCTTCTCGTGCTCGACAAGCCTTGCTCGCTGCCGGTGAGTCATGCGTTGGGACCTTGTCATTGTCAGGCTCTGATTAGCGTCACAACTATCAAGAAAATTTATCTAGGCTCAAAATAAAACACATTTAAAATCAATAAAAAAATAGTTTCCAGTAAAATATTGAAATTTCGAGGGTTGCAGAAAAAACTCAATTTAATAATCCCTCAAGTCTTACTTTTTGGAACGTCATGGTTTTTCCACAATAGAAGATTATTTTTTTCTAAAGGGTCCGGATGTAAAAGAAATATCGTCTAAAGTACAATAAAAAGAAAATAAATCGCAAAGATGGCGCACTGAAACCCGGTGGGTTAATTTTTTTCGGTCCAAATAAAGTACGCTGTCAGAGTCTGACTAAAGATTGTGATCTGCACAAAAGTTTGAAACATAATACAAACGGAGCTAAAAAACTGCGGTCTCGTTGAGAATCCCACTTAAAAGTGGTTCCCAAACTTATGGATTACGAGTTCCGTATCCTACTTTTCCTTTGAGCGGGTACCGTGTTCCAAAAAAAATTACCTGATCCGATAATAGTTGTTCAAAAATAACTTTCCAAATATTTTGCTCGAACGTTTTGGTAAATTGAGTTGCAAAGCCTGTGTCGATTCAATAACGAGTTTGTCGGACAACTTTTAGTCCGGAGTCCAAAACCTGATCTTGGTTATGTAAAAACTGTATATTTTGTGATGAAAAAAAATGAAACAGTACTGGAAAAAAATATTCAAAATCCTTTTATTGAGATATCAAATAAGGTTTCGATCGAGTCTACCGTACCCCTGAACGAAATTATTAATATAGATGTTAGGATTACTTAATTATTATTTATTTTATGTATGCAATTCAATGTCCCAAAATGTTCTTTATAATTTTTTTAACTCGATACCTGCTTCACTATTGTATGATTGCTTTATACAAGTTTTTTCCCGTTATATTTTGCATGAAATGTTACATTTGGTTTGGTTACTATTTGTTGTAGTTCTATAGTTATTACTGCGTGGACGAGGTAATATTCTTTAAATGTATGCAGATCATCTTTAACATTTTTAAATGTATATCATCTTAGCTCGCTTTCATCACCGTAGCTTTATTTGTACCTTCAGCTTTTATTCAAAGGAAATCTGGAATTTTTGAATATTTACTTTACTATTTAAAATTGTCATCTTCATTATTCAGTTTCAAATTCGATTGCAAATTGATACGAATTCGTTTTGTTTGAAAAGCCAAGATAAAAAAGTTTTTTGATTAAAAATAAGGCTGCAATTTCAAAATTATATCCAATTTAATAAGAAATATTCCGCTAGGTGCATCCATGTGGAAGATACCGACACAACACAGTCGTTTTCATTCTCGCAAAAGAGTACAACTTGAAAAACTTGAGGACCATTCACAGGCTCGACAGGCTCACGTCAGGTGAGATTGCTTTAAACTGTTATACTTTCTTCATGGCTGCAAAATGCCTTTAAAATTACCGTCTTTAATCTTTACTTTCTCTTGTAATTTCTTGTATCTGGTCTATTGTAAGATTTTTTTATTCTTTGTATAATTTTGTTTTAGTTTGGTCTAAAATCTATAACTACAGAGAGTTTTCTTTAAGTAAAATATTTTAGGTATTCAGCAACATCTATCATAATTTTCAATATTTTTTAGGTCTTCTGCTATTCGGAAGGAGTCCAAAGAAAGCGCGTCAGATGGAACACCAGATCAGGAACAGACAAGTACAGAAGGAGTACGTTTGCAGAGTGGATGGGTTGTTCCCTGAGTAAGTGATGTTTAATTTTTCCTTATCATCATCATCATCATTAAATATTTACCAATATTTTTATGAAACATTGTATATTGTTTATTTAATACTTAGCATTACTACTATACCGAGTTCTTCTCCATAGGAACTACATTTTGGAATCGCGCAATTAGCAACTTTACTTTTCAAGTTGTGTAAAGATCTTTAAATAAGTGATAATTGTTGCTGTCGTATCGCGGCTTTTATTTTTAATACAAGTTCCGTTGTGTCCTTTATTGCCAATCACAGTTTTGTCAAATTATTTCAATTATTTTCGAGATCTTGAAAGTATGCCATAACAGTTACTAGACAGTTAGAAATGTACAAATTAGGTCCGTAATTTTATGTGGTTGAACCGCATAAAAATACTATCAGAAAATATTCTTATTTTTCTTTGCTTATTCAAGTTAATTGAAGTGATTGCGAGTGTTAGTCCTTTTGGAATACTTAACTCAATATAAGACTTGAAAAAGCCAGCAATAATATTGATGATGCATCCATTTATTAATGTTTAGCGGAGTCAGACTTTATTACCATGGTGTTGAGTATCTTTTTATTTAATACCTCTGGGAATATGATAGTTCTCAATCGGAAAGGCAATCAAGATGTTTATTGATCTACTAACGGACCCGCTTCGCACTGATAGCACAGTAATAATAATGCCAATATTTGTTAATAATCAAATTTATAGTTTTTTTGTAAATATTATTGTGTGTACAATAAAGAATAAGTATAAGTACACATAAACTTTCTCTTGAATTACTCTAACTATTTCTAAATACCTACTTTATTAAAATCTATTGTGGAGTTTATGTGCTCTAAGCGTAAAAACAGCGGGAGCGCCATACTTATTTACAAGCGTGAAATCTTATTACTTCTACGTCTAATCTTATTTACAACCAGAAGCGTGTTAATGCATACTTGACTAATTCTGAATATCGCGTACTTTCCCTACAAAAATGTCACCACAATTTCACAATTTTAAGGGAAGACTTCTAAAAACGTAATACATTGGTTCCGACTGTCTGAGGGTGATCTTTGCAGTCGTTAAAGCGTAACATTTATGACAACCAGTCTTACCATGGGATACTTACTGTCTGTCTTTCTAAGTAAAATGGGTTGTTGAGGTCAGACACGCAGTCGCTCCATTAACACGGTATTCTGCTAAATCCGGTAAGACTGAAAGTCGACCCAACATAGCTTGTGAAAAGCCGCGGCCAAACATAAATTCAAATTGATATTGCTACATTTCAGCCAAGGAATATGTGCTGAATGTTTACTTTCAAAATTGTATAGTACCTATTTTATATCATTACATTAAACTCGTCCAAAATATGCCATTTCTTAAAACTTTGAATCACTTACAACGATACCCTTGCTAGATAACTCCTCAATTTTGAATACATTATTATTCATCATTAGGTTTATACATGGTCGCTTCCAAAATGCTTTTCCTGGTATCCAACAGCCTTTCCATTCTAACTTGACCCCTATATTTTAGTGACGAAATAGAATGCCAAGAGCCAATAGAGGTGGTGAGCTACAAGATCGGGGTCTGCAAGGTGTCTCCGAAGGGCAAGGACTGTTCGACGGTGTTCAAACGCCTGGGTTTCAACACCAACAGCAACACCAGCGTGGTACTGTGCAAGCCCAAGACTGGGAGGATGCACCAGATCAGAGTGCATCTGCAGTATCTGGGTTAGTTTGTATTATAATATCAGTTTATTTAACTATTGCTTTATTCAAAACAGAATTTTAAACTTTACACTCATTATTGGAAGTCAATTCAAATGCATTGAACTTAATTTCCTTAAATAAATTTCAGAAACGAAGGAATCAGTTCTTTTAAAAATATATTATTGTTTTATGACTACTTTTTCGATATGCTGTGCAGAAGTTTTCCTACTTGTTTTGGCTTCTCTTTATTTTGATTTATAAATAACACCAGATTTCACTTTTGACAAATCGCTCTCATTGTTAACATTACCAATCTCTCTCCAGGTTACCCAGTAGTAAATGATCCTCTATACAACCACCCGGTGTTCGGGCCCCTCCGAGGCAAGGGGGGAGACACGGGCGGGAAGACAGACGAGCAGCTGGTTAGAGACCTAATCGCCATACATAACGCTGAGAACTGGCTCGGCGTTGACGCCGCTGATGATGATCTGCTGTTCTCGAAGCCAGTTCCAGATGACAAAGGTAGCAACACAAATTTCAACATTAAATTCTGTAACAACGATTTCAGTTAATTTCTGTAACTACTTGCCAGAGAATTTCGTGTATGTGAAATATATTTAGGAATGTCAAGCAGTTAATATTAGAAGAGCCTTACTCTCCCATATCCTAAACGGAACAACTTATCTACTGATGACGGTACCCATTGTTTTTACAATATAAGTTTTCTGATAATTCCCATTCAAAAACATTTAATGTCCCAAATTGTCTGATATTAAACAGTTTTGACCGTAGTCTTGGTCTTGATACATGACAATTCTGTCACTGTTCAGGTATTCAGTGACCTTATGTCTCCGTATCTTTATGCAAGCAACTCCCACAGTTGGCGAAGACGACTGCGACACTGGACCAGCATCGAGGGAATCATCACCGAGGCTGGAGTCGCCAGCGCCAGGTGTCACACCATCGACGATTATGACCCGTAAGTTTTGAAATTTGAAATTTTTTGGGCTTGATTTTATTGGTCCAAGAAAATTGGTTACATTAGTTTCTACAGTACATTTTGTACAGTCCAGATGTCAAGCATACACAGAAAAAGGTTTAACTAGCTCGGCCTTATATCAGAACTCAGGAAAGTCTATTGTATCCTAAATATTGCAAATTATACTATATCCACTGGCAAAATATGAACTTATGACAATTTAGTTGCCAAATTGTCAAAAATATAGCAATTATCTAAAAGTTTGTAAAGACAACCCTGATTTCTGCAAAAACGATATGAACAGCCTATGGATTCAACCAAAAAGAAATGGTTTTTTTTTTTAAACGAACATGAATTGTGATTTTAATATGATCAATGACTATACATAATATTTTGTTGGTAGCAACCCTTCCAAGCCCGTCAAGCGCGGCGGAGGCTCCCATGGACATGCGATCACCGGTGCCGTGCACGCTCGCCCCCTCGCCGATCGCCTCACCGATCCTGAATGATGACTCCAATGACGCCAAGGTAAGGCAATTAAACTACATCAGAAAGGACTAAATTACGTTAAAAATGTATAACGACTGATCAAATAGTCGGGTCTAGTAGTATGGGTCACACCACGTTAATTACCGCTTGACGCGACGAGTTGCACGTTCGATCCCCGCATGGGAAATGGATTTCTGTGATCCAAAAATGCGGAAAGAAGAATTTTTGGAGCACCTTTATATAGTGTTGCACGGATGGCCGAGTGGTATAGGTCACCACGCTAATTACCACTGTGCGACGTGCTGCGGGTTCGATCCCCGCAAGCATTTGTGTGATCCAGATACTTGTTCCAAGTCTGTGTGTTCTTACATCGCGCGATACAAGGATTAAATGCTTTAACGGGGGCGTCGTTTAAAAAAAAAACACAAGAAGAAATAAAATGCGTTCCAAAAAAAACAAGATTCATTTATAAGTTAGTCTTCCTTTAGCAAGTTAATGTCCGAAACGCGTGAACATCAACCTTAATCCTAATTGGTTTGATCCTAAATGTGTTTACTCAGTCTAACTTAATACTGAGATACATCAGTGTCTAGATACAAAGTGAATTTATTTAGATATTCTGCGAATGTTTGGATGCCAGGATGGTTCGCTAACATAGTTTGGAGAATAATTTGTTTCCTGGTGCAAATATAAAAAATATTTTGTTCTGTTTTAAAAATCTACACTGAAATCAGTTTTTCAACTACAAGTTTTGAGATTAGCGTTACCTACACAATTTTTGTTAACTGTCTTGGGTGTATTTTAAAGTCTGTCTGTATAATTTTTGTCATATGTGATAGATATTTTATTAATCTCCCCCTACAGTCAGACAAAGTGACAGTCGCAACACAGACTGGCTGCACGCCGGCCGCGACGAGCTCGGCGAGCGTGGTGCCGAGCGGCTCGGCGAGCTGCTCGATGATCTCAGGCGAGCCACTGACGTCAGACCCGCACTGTTACGAGTGCCGCGTCCGCTACAGGGACCCGAGGCCCAGGGATCTTGTCATGTACCTACACGCTTGGAAATACAAGGTGAGAGAATAAAAAAAACAGTGTGAAAAATATTTTCATTTTGGAAAAGTTAAAAAAAAATATTCGAAGTCATCATTAATTGTTTAAAATTATTTTCAGAGGCAGTGGCATCTTAAGTTTCAAGTTTTTTGTGAATCTTGAAATAGTAACAATATATTTTTTCTTTAACGTATTGGTATTTACTTAAATTTATGTAATAGAGCTTCCTAATCTTTCTTTCTAAAAACTCCAGGGAAATTAAATGGTAGCTCAATATTTGAGTTTTATATATTTCTAGACAATCCGAAAGGCCACGAAAAAAAATGCGATATTTATAAAAAGATTCAATTTTTTTTTGTAAACTATGTTACATAACGGTATAATTTTTTTTTCTTATAAATAATTTTTAAGCTCCCATTTTAGATCATCATTTTCGTTATGTAGATTGTTATTTTATAAGGCCCTTTTAACATTATTTCATTACCCAGGTATTTTAAAATAGATACAAAAACAAAAAGAGAAAATGTTTTTACCTACTTTTTACCCGACCATGACGACGCAAGACTCTTGAATTAGACCGCGTGTATTTCAATTCTATTATATTTTGTCACCAGGGCCCCGGCTGGGAATACGAAACGGAGCTGCCACAGTGGGCAAGCATCGACTGGGAAGAACCAGAAAACTCATAGTTACAGGAATTGGCACCACTGGAGACGCGCCTCGCAACCTACCTACCTTTACAAACTAATTATTTTCGACTGTAACTGAAAATGACAAGTAATTATCACATTTTTTCAATGTCTATTGTCTGTTGTATTTATGAAACTTCATGGGTTTACAACTAATTGAACCATTTAATTGGAACCGAGTTTCTTATTTGATATTTTCATTAATAAATTTTATGAATAATTGAGTTATAAGTTGACTGTTTCAGGTTATATTTACCAAACTTTATTGGCGTTTTTAATTGTTATTTAATATAATAAATGCACAAATTACTGTGACGTTGCTTGTTCTACAAATGTTAATTAAATTCTGTTAACCTGTTAAATATTGCTATATCTATAACCGATTTCAAAAAACAAGTTAAAAGTTTGTATTATTAAATTTTTTGGTAGATAAGACACTTGGTAAATGTTTTTTAACCAATTATCAGCTTTTTCTTAACACAAAGTTGATTCCTATGTATGATTATTGATCAGTGGATGGTATACCAAATCGCGAGGCGCCCAAACAAGTAGATAACTTGCCTGTTTTTCAGTGCTCTGAGGTAATTTATGTAATTAACATAAGTGAGAATTAGTGTAAGTATACAGTTATTTTATCAAAGTTAAAAATCGCTGTTACTAAAAAAATCTTAAATTTAGTCGAATTTAGAGCACATTATTACTCTGTGGCGATATTTTTGTTTGATTTTGTTTATTATTATATCATTTTGTCCGTTCAGTTCCTATCGGCCTAAAATCGGTCAAGCTTCTTAGTGACGTAGTTATTATAAGGGAATGTAACAATTTGTAATATGTACCATTAAAATAGTAATATCGCTTAAACGAGGCAGGGTCAGAACCACAATCATAAATGAATTATATTAAAATGATAATCATTTTGAAGAAACGAACACTTAATGGGATAGCTCTTCTAATCGTACGGAATTTAGAACTTTAATGACCCACCAAATGTGGTTTTATTTGTGACTGATCAGAAGAGTCATTTTGGCGAAATATATTTTAGTCATTTTTGACGAAATGTATTATAAACATTTTTGTCAAAATACATTTTAGTCATTTGTGACAAAATAAAGGCTTTTTAAAAATGGATACATCCTTGATGTAAGCTTATAAATTGAATCGTTTTTAAAATAACCTTTGGAAGGGTTGGAATATTTTATTTCAATCGAATCTTGGACCACTGCTATATTTTCTTATTATCTTGAAAATGAAGAAAAAATAGGACCACTGTTTAATAGAAAAGCTATCTCTAATATTAGATGCGTACGTTTACAGTAAATGCATAGGTAAAGTAAAATTATGAATAAATACGCATTTTTGTAGGCGGTTGTTTAGCAACTCCGCCATTTTGGCTTCCATGATTTTGACGTAGTATTTTGAATATTTGGAGATAAAACAGTAAATTTTTGTACTTTACATACACCAAATGGATTTTTCGTAGTTCATTGCTGACTAAGGTCAGTTGTGATATGCATTTAATGTATCAATAATTTAATAATTATCTACCATCACAAAAAGACAGCGTTGAAAACTATTTTTATGTTATACATGGCTGAAATTAAAGACAGTGAAAGTCAGTCATTTAGTAGCAGCAGATCCTAAAGACATGTAAAAACCAATTGTTTTTTTTTCTTTTTAGGTTTTTGAGTGTGTAGTGTTAAGTAAAGGGCGTACAGTTTTGGTTTTTAATCTTTTTAAAGTAATTTAGTTTTGGGGTTCTTCTTAAATCTTTTGAAATTCGAATTATGAACTGACGAAAAATGAAACAAGACAATTGATGCAAGAATTGTGAAGCAAGATAAAATATAATTTTCTTGTCAGTTCAAATTTCGTATTGTTCTGTTTCTATTGGATTGTTTTGGTTTGAAAAGTTAAAAACGCGGGAACGTGTATGATCGTTTGTATATTTATTAGTGTATTGTAGTAATAAAGATGTAAAAGACATTTTCTTGTGAAACGGCATTTTCTGCGCGATGCTTATTATTTCTTGAATAAAATCCATTATTTTATGATTTGAATTGATTCCTTTGAATAAATATTAGGAGGCTTAAAAAGCATCGCATGGAAAATGACCCTAATATACTCTCACGAGCTTTCGTAAATTAGTTCAAATTTAAAAAAAAACTATTTTTCTTACTTCTAGCGTAGAAATAGCGAGCGATATACATTGTTTTTGTTATATGTTACGAAATTGCTTATGATTATGGAATTAATGGCTGCCCTGTTCGTTTCCTATTTTTAGTTACAAGAAATAAAGCTCTTTTTATTCACTTTAAATGATTTAGACGAAATTTATAGGCTTAAATGTACATTTCCTTTAAGGGTTTGGTCACAGTAAACGTTGTTTGACACAATGCCATTATTCCACATAAACCACGAACTTCTTAACGTTTTTACTTCTAAACATTTCAGTTTCTTGTCCCTTTTCACAGTCCGTGGACCATCTTTAGTGTGAACAGCCCCCCTAGCCAAGTGACATTTCGACAACCGTTAACGATGATCGAATCGCTCAAATGTACGGAAGTGAGAAGCCCATGTAACGTGACTTGTCGAAGAGAAATGTCATCGATTATTATCTTCGTTAACGTTTGTAGAAATGTCACTTGATTAAGGGGGCAGGTCCGCCTAAACTTTCTTATTTTCCCATTATTCTAAGTCATAGCAATTTCACTGTTATTGCTATCAGCTACTATTGTACATACGCGTACTGTTAATCTGTGCTCTCCATTAATCATGCTGGCAAATCATTATCTGTTTTGGGAACAAAACCATTGATTGATAAATAAATATAAGAAATGTTTGAAAAAGAAAAAAAAATGCAGTCAAACAAAATACCTCTTTTAGTTCAATAATCCAAATATACGTGTTTTAATTTTTTATATATGTAGACATGTATAATACTGTAGTTTGTACAAAATAAAATATTGTCAGTGGCATATCACCTAGGTACCACCAAAATTTATTTGGCTTGTTGATTGAAGACAAAAATATTTTAATTTTTCTTTCTCATTTAAATAATTCAAACAAGAAAATAAATGAAAATAATTTAATTTTGAGTGCTATGAAGGATTTTGATTAAAACCCGTATTTTCTTTTATTTTTTTTTATTTTGTGAATACAATCAACACGTCAAATATTTTTTTCCCCGAAAATGTATTGTTGTATTTTTATATAGTTCGTAAGACCCGTTTATAATATATATTCTGTTACTCGTTAGTGAATTACAGAACGATATTGAGCTTGAAGTAAGGCTGGCGACGAGTTGCGATTTTCTTTAAATTATACCTACACACTTGCGACTTTTCTGTCGCAACCCTGTCTTGAAATATAAATTAATTTAACTTCGCTTTTCAGTGATTAGTTTACAATTTATTTGTTCGTCGCGCTGTCGATTCATTTATTTATAAGAAAATTTTCATGTGCCTTCTCAAAATAATGGTAAAAAAATAAAGATAAAATTGTAAAATGTTTTTAATTACAGTTACATATAATTGTTACACTTTTAACATAAGTAGTGTTACATTTGGCACTAACGAGCTTGTATTTGTAAAATGCTGGGAGAGGACAACCCAGGACACCAAGTAGGAAAAAACGTATTGTTTAATTTAGTCCTAAGAAAGCTAATTTTAAACACAAGCTTAGTTTCAATTTTCTTTAGCAAGTCCATTGCAGACATCTATTAATTTAATTTAAATAAATTTCTTTAAATTTTGAATCATTTTAATTGAAAAATTGAATCATTTTAATTTATTTAAATGTAGCATACATTTTGTACTGTTGTCCTCTGCTTAGTTGAAACCAGCTCGTTTTAGGCACAATTTTGCAAAAAATATCAATGTTTGTGATTATATTTTGCATAATTTATTTTTTAATAATTGTTTTTCTTCTGTTTTTTTTTACTAATTAATTAGTGTTGTCATTGTGGGTATAGTAACGTCGTGCCATAAACAATGGCTCTCGTTTCATTTATGTGTTGTATTATAATTTGAACGATGACAAAATGAAAGACAATTTGTTAATTTAATAAGTATTTCATAATTAAGAATATAATAGTGTTTCCTTCTTTAGATTCGTGTTATAAGAATTCATGTTTCCACTTAAATTTAATTAGAATAAAAATCATCATTGAATTTGACGTTTTATTTTTATTATTACAACACGTGACCTATAAGTAGAGAGAGACAGATATACTCTTTTTATCGCAAGTATAAAGAAACTCAACTAGAGTAACGATCAATTCCTGCGCAATCGTTTTTTTTTTTTGTAAAAAGTTTAGGTAGGTACTAGCTGCGTGGTGCAACCATATTACTAGTCCACCAGCCCTTTTTTTACCTAAAATACCGAACCGCACCTACCTACTGTGTTAGTAACATTAATAGATGTATCAATTGTCAACGTTAGATCTTTTACTTTCTTGTGCGCCTCAAATTATCAAATGTCAGGAGCCGGCATAAAAATCAGTGCCGTGGTTACATGCACAGCAAATACTGAGCTGAGTCTCCTGCTACACATAATTATTATTTGATTCCTTCTTATGTCTGTACTACCTGTCTTGCATCTTTATTTGTGGCTAATAAATAGTTTTTTTTTTTTTTTTTAAACGACTCCCGCACTAAGGAATTTAATCCTTGTGTCGCGGGGGTTTCACAAACATTCAAATCACATGCACAAAGAACACCCAGACTTGGAACAAGTATCTGTGGATCACACAAATACCTACTTGTCCCATGCGGGGATCGAACCCGCAGCACGTCGCGCACAGTGGTAATTAGCGTGGTGACCTATACCACTCGGCTATCCGTGCAGTCAAAGTTTAAATGGTACTTGTATTCTTGCTAACCCGTCGTACTAAGCTACATTCAAATGTTACGGGTGTGTTCATCTCGGTCGTGCAATGGGTGGGTTTGGAACCTACAACCACTTAATCGCAAGTCCGAAGCTCTAGACATAACGCGACCTTCCTGAAAGGTACACAGAAAGAAGACTGAAAAATACACAGAAAATAATGATAAAAAATGGAGGACAAAGGATTTTCACAAAAGATTGTACAACCTAGTAAATCTGTCACTTAGCTACCTACTTTCTATGATAAATTTCAAAACAAATCACTATACATAAACTACACTACTAACAATAAATTTTGAAGCCGCAGTAACCTAATGGCTAGGCCATCGGACTTGCGATCATGTGGTCGCCGGCTCGAAACCCACCCATTGCACTATCGACGTGAACCTACTCGTAAAAAAACATGCTCAACACGAGGAGTTAACAAGAATACCTAGTAATTTGAGACTCACTTTGCTAATATTTCTTTTGTTTTAATTTTTATCACAGTTAACAAATGCCTGTAGAATGAAAGCTCTAGTTTAAGTATCGGATCGTTCGCACTAGAGGGTATACCTACTTAACACTACTTGATACTTGTCCGGTATCAAGTGTCAATTAGATCTTCAGGAACACTTCACTTTAGAGCAAATCGATGGGAAAGGCGTTGGTACTGAACAAAAGATGGCCAATATAGATATTTGAGACTACAGTAATAAGAAATAAGTATTTCGTGGTGAGAGGTGTAAGTTGAAATTCCGATGATTCTGAGATATTTTTAACCGGCTTTAAAAGGAAGAGGTTCTCTATACAGCTGTCGAACTGTAAGTATATTTTTTTTGTATGTTTAGGTACAGCCACGAGCATTAATATGTATACACATAGCGAAATTGTAAAACAATAATTTAACAGGAAATCACCATCAATTCAACTTTTAAACATTCAACAACATAAAATTATAACAGTTCTCAAATCAAGTATATATTTTTGAGTTTCAACAAAAACTTCTCGCTAAATCAGTTTTACATCGATTCGAAAATCGATGTTTTTAATACCCACATCGATACCTCAAAGATTATCCCTTTTCAATTTCATCAATTTATTTTAATTATAAATCAAATTAATTAATGGCAATACGGATTAAAGTCGAAACAATTGAATTCGGTTTCTTTTTACATTAAGTAATCATTTCTATACCATTTATATATCGTTAATTTAAATGTCAATAAAGGATAAACCTAGGCTAGGGCAGAACTGCTGGCAACAGAGCAACCGCTACGTACCTTATTTAGATTAAAATTAAAACACTATATTAAAATACTGTGTATGGACAATATAAGTTTATATTTGTATCTTTGCATAAAGGTATAAGAAATATTATTATATTTAATTCCAATGTCACGATGTTTGTCCGGGATGAACTCCAAAACAACTTAACCGATTTTAATCAAATTTGCACACCGTGTGCAGTTTGATCCAACTTGAAAGATAGGATAGCTTACATCACAAATATTAAAAAAAAATTGAGACCGCGGGTGGAGCAGCGGGAAACAGCTAATATCATATCCATCAACAACGTAACTTTTTACAAATCAATATTCAAATACCTTGAACTTTTTAGTACACTAGACAAAATAAGCTTCAAAAGAAAAACTGATTTCCACCCACCTTAACCACTACACTACTCAACCTTTTGAAACGTACTTTATACACTGAAGGGCACTTGATAGGAACACCTTTGTTACACTGACAGCTGAGAGGGGATCAATTTGATAAGTACGGCCAAGACTTAGGAACCAGAAGTGAGATATTGGAGATAGAAAACGAAGGCGAGGAGAGAGGAAGTTGTAACCTATTATACAAATAAAAACTTTTTTATTTTTTACTATACTTCACATAAAAAAAATATCAATTAAAAAAACGGCAATGTAACGCGAAATCTAAATCAAACGATGCTCGGGTCAACAGCCGCGCGAACACTAAATTCGCGCGCTAGATTTATTTATCTATTAAAAAAAGATTTCGTTTCATTTAACTGTACCTTAAAATAATGAAATTAAGAAATGATGATAAAATGTTATTATATTAATGGGTACGTTGTTTAAAATAATGTTATCTTCATACGATTTTTTTTTCTGTCCTATCGTCACAGATATCATTAGATACTGCTGTCGCCTGTTTTTGTTTTCAGGAGCGTTCGTTCTTCTTACACCCGGTATTGTTTTAGCCATAGAAATAAGCATAAAGCATTTCAAGAATTTATTTGAATTAGAATTGATTTTTTTTTAACGACACCCTCACTAACTCTCTCTCGACTCCTTGTGTCGCGGGGGTTTCACAAACATTCAAATCACATGCACAAAGAACACCCAGACTTGGAACATGCATTTGTGGATGGCAATGTAGAATTTATAGTTGTACGGGCAAAACGAACTGTTGGAATTGCGTGAAAAGTATTGCGGGTTCCAAGACAGCGAGCTTTTTTGTCTGGGTGATATTCAACGGTTATCATTGTACATTTGTCAGCCTATAATCTTATTTTTCTGAAGTCATCTTATGGGAGGGCTCGTAACGTGACGCGTTGCGGTGCCACTCTATCTGGCTTCCCTTTCTCTCACGCATACGGCAGCAGTAGACAAGCTCTCCTCGCCTGCCTACTGCTGCCGTATAGTTCAACTTAGATTAGTTTAAGTTATCACTTCTATCGAGCGTCCCGAGACGGACACGTTTTAGGTAATTTTAACGTTAAAATAAAATAAAAAACATGGAAATTTTAATTTTATGTAAAACATTTTTTCATAAATAAACAAGCGGTCCTCAAGCGTATTAATTACAAGAAAAATGACGTTCTTTACACGACACATTATACGTCAACCCTCATCTACAAAAATCTAAAACAAATAAAAAATGGCGTCGTAATTTGTTTAAAAGGAATGAAACGGCGGGATTAATGAATGGTGTTAGGCCGTAAAAATTGTACAGTCAGCAAAAAACTAACAATCGTTGTCGAAATTTGCCATCCACCCCAGAGAGTCCCGCTGGCAACGAACAATTCTACAAGCGTTAATGATTGTAGAAATCGCTCAAATATATGGAATTAAACTTTCAATAAGTCACGTGACTTAGACTTGTCACTTGATTGATTTGAGCAATTTGACCCGCGTTAACGGTTAGACACTGGTCTAAGGGGAAATCCACCAAAAATGTGCTGAACATCAATATTGTAAGCACAAAACATTAACACGAATAACAGTTTCTAGATCTGATTTTATTATGACCTTTGTATCCGACTGTACAGTGAAGGGTTGTAATAAGGGTTGCGTGACCAGACCAAGGAAGTGTCGTGATGGATGACGCCACAGTTAGTATGCATGTTTTTCTTTTTTCTTGCATATAGGGCTGGTATGTTTACTTTTTGTTTAAAAAGATAAACAAATGAAATATTTTATGCGTGTAATTTTTTAAAGACTTTAATCATTCTTTTTTCGCTTTTATATTTAGATTGTTTGTTGACTCGTAAAATACGGTATTCAGCTATATCCGGTAAGACTGGAAGCCGACCCCAACATAGCTTGGGAAAAAATTCGGCAGAAGAAGATTTAGATTGTTTGTTGCATTTATAGGGCTGGAATAAGGAGTTTTTATTAAAATACATGATAATATGTGGACAAAGATACTGACTGACTACTGACACTGAAGAAGTAGGTTAATCCGGTGCTTTTTTCCTAAATGATTACGAAAAGAACTATCAACCCAAGGTCACAATTTCATTACAATAAAATATCTAAAAGCCGGCGAAACGACGGGAACTAAAATACCTACACTTCACCATGTGAATTTATTTCATACTCTCTATTGATATTTTAATCTCCCTATCACTTAGAGGTTTGCTGTAAAAGAACTCAATTCTGGGTTCGCTCGCTGTGTATATAGTTTTCTGACACTTGTATTATCTGTATTTTAAAGTCTACAATAAAGAATTAAGAATCACCCTAGAATTCGTTTCAAAATAGTTTTATTTAAATAATTAACTGTCTGTCAAAAGAAAATCGAGTGTCTAAAAGCCTGCTTCTGCTAACATACTGTCAAGACACATAAAGCATTCTTTTCATCACTAACTTTAAAAACCATTTAATTTTTTGACAGCCCTACACGAAATATACTTAACTCCGACATGTCTTGGAATTTTTATATCGCGAAAAGATCTTTACACGTCATTGTACGATCAGAACCAGTTTGTTTATATAATGTGAACATGAAATAGGAACTGTGCTTTTTAGCTACATGGAAATATTATAAAAAACAGGACAAGGGCGAGCGGACTCGCGCACGAAGGATTTTCTATACAGGCAAATCTTGATTTTATTCTGTTTTTAGTACCTATTTGTTGTTATAGCGTCCATAGAGACACATTTTCTGTGAACTGACTAACTTTCACGGTTCATGTGATACAACCTGGTGACAGACTGACGCACAACGGAGTCCTGGTAACAGGGTCCCGTTTGGGACCCATTGGGACGGAACGTAAAAAAAACGAAAAAGAGTAATTGTGTTGGAAAAATCTGTACCTAAACTTTTAGAAGGTAGTATTCTTTGCGTAATTTGAATGTTTGTGAAACCATCCGCGTCACTAGAATCAAATTTTTAAGTGCGATAGTTGTTAATTGAAAAAAACTATCACGAAGAAAACTTCCTCAAAATCTGTCGATTACTTTTTTCGCGCAAAAATCTTCAGGACTACAAACTTTTAAATCCAGTATGGTAATTATTATTTTATTTCTAGTCAACATAATCTATCAGTCTTAAACTGTCTTGAAAGTACGTACAGGCTGTAATTTACATAAATAATGTCAAAAACGGTAAAGAAGAATGTATTTATTAATCTAACATGCAAGTCGTGGTGGCCTAGCGGTTCAATAACCGGATTCGTATGCACATGGTTGCCGGTTCGAACCGAGGCATGTAGATACTAAAGTGATTTTTTCAAAGTCATATGTAGGTACTTTCTTAATCTTATCTTATCTTATATCTTTAAACGAGCAATTCTTGTATATATATATATAATCTGAATCTCGGAAACGGCTCCAACGATTTTCATAAAATTTTGTATGCAGGGAGTTTCGAGGGCGTTAAATCGATCTAGCTAGATTTCATTTTCAGAAAATGTCGTGATATCCGTGTTTTCAGTAATCTTAAATCTTTAAACGAGCAATTCTTGTATATACGGCCATCAATACTGTTACAATTCAAAATAAACAAAATATTACATTTGAATTTGGAATCTGTCATTTTAATATGATTGTTCATTGTGTTTTCTCATTTTGGCGCCAATACATTGTACAATATTTTGCGTTATTAAAATGGAGTGGGGTGATAAAGAGAACCGAATCGCTGTGATTGCATTATACAAAGTAGGTATGGAGCCAAATGCAGTTTTTAAATCTCCATACGCTTGGTATTAGTAAAATGTTTGTCGGGCTATTAATAGGTACAATGAAACCTCCTCTGTTAGTGACAGAAAAAAATCAGACCGTCCACGTAGTATTCGTACGAAAAAGGTGGTCAAAGCAGTAAGGGAAAGAATTCGATGAAATCCTGTCCGAAAGCAAAAGATTTTATCTCGGGAGATGAAGATAGCACCTAGAACCATGACGCGTATTTTAAAAGATGACTTAGGACTTGCAGCCTATAAGAGATGTACTGGTCATTTCTTAACTGATAATTTAAAAAAGAATAGGGTGGTAAAATCGAAACAACTACTGAAGCGGTACGCAAAAGGAGGTCACAGAAACATTTTGTTTATGGATGAGATATTTTTTACAATTGAGCAACTTTTTAACAAACAAAATGACCGTATTTATGCTCACAGCTCTAAGAAAGTTATCCAATTAGCCGACAAAGTGCGCAACTGCGCACTATCCAACTTTAGTGATGGTTTCTTTTTTCTTTTTCTTTTTAAATAAAAACGACGCCCGCATTAAGGAATTTAATCCTTGTGTCGCGGGGGTTTCACAAACATTCAAATCACATGCACAAAGAACACCCAGACTTGGAACAAGTATCTCTGGATCACACAAATGCTTATCCCATGCGGGGATCGAACCCGCAGCACGTCGCGCACAGTGGTAATTAGCGTGGTGACCTATACCACTCGGCCATCCGTGCAGTCAAAGTTGGTGCAGTCAGGTTTGGTGGGCTATTAGCTATGAAAGAGTGACTGAGCCATACTTTTGTAAAAAAGGTATTTAAACATCGGCACAAGGGTGTCAAGATACCATTCTTGAGAAGGTAGTGAAGTCCCTTAACAATTTTCAATAACCAAGAATGGTCCTTCCAGCAAGACTCGGCGCCGGGTCATAAAGCTTGTTCTACGAAGTCTTGGTTGGAAACGAACGTTTCGGACTTCATCAGAGCTGAAGAATGGCCGTCGTCTAGTCATCTTAATCCGCTGGATTATGATTTATATTGTCAGATTTAGAGAGTACAGCTTGATCTAAACGCCATGATAATTTAGAATCCCTAAAACAATTTTTTAATTGAATGTTTTTTTTATTTATTGATAAGCTGTTAAAAATATAAGTATTTGTTTCTTATAAAATATTAAACTAATTGCACTCGTGATTTTGATAACCAGTTCACATTTTTTTACACACTACCATAAAAAAACGAGCAAGGCTCGGTGATCCAGGTACTTATTCTAAAGACACCATTGACAAACGGTGAAGGAAAATTTCATGAGGAAACCTGGATTAAAAAAAATCATTTGTAATCGCCAACCCACAGTGAGCCAGCGTGGTGATCAATGCTCGTTCCTTCTCTATATGGGAAGACGCCTGTGCCCAGCAGTGGGACATTTATAGTCAGTTTATTATTATATAAGTCTTCAAAATATTCAGTGTGACATCACAAATTCCACAAAGATATTAATACCGTTATCCTAAAATATATCGCCTGCTACAGTATAATCAAGTTATCAGGAATTCTACCCAAAGGCTGTGATTAACGAGCGAACTATTCACAAATCCTAATTAAGAGTTGCGTGCTTTCATGAGTATGTTTCTAAGATCGTTGTGATTAGCTTTTCATTACCTATATGGAAATTAAGCGAACATTTGTTATGTAGCATTATTCATTCTGACATCGGCCGGATAAATTTTAATATGATAAATATATCTATTATTGGATAGATCCTTTTATTGGTAAAGCAAGAAACACTTATCAAATAAATTAAAAAAGAAGAAATAAAAAAAACAATGAAGTAAAATAAAGATCTATGAATAGAATATCAAATATTTGTAGTGTTTTTAACCGACGTCAAAAAAGGGGAGGTTTCTTTTCGATTGTATTTTTGAATGCTTGTAACCTCATAACTTCGTGACAAACAAACTGATTTGCGAAAATATTTCTTCACTAACTGCGCCCCGTGGTTCTACTAGATAGGCAACTATAAGTAGAATATGATTGGGTATCGGATAGGAAAATTAGTTTTCCAGGATAAAAAGTAGCCAATGTGTTAATCTAGGGTGACAGCCACCTAAATGAGAAGCAAAGCTATCCCACGAACAACGTTGTAGCTCTGTTAAGGAGCCTCCCTGCTGGGATCGCGGTGGCTTGCAACGCGTTCCCGCATGGTCCCCAGTATAAGGGAAAGAAGATGTGGTTTTAGCCGGTAAGAGTCCGGCATAGCCTTCCCCAGGGCGGAGGAAGTCCATGAGGATTTCCCACAAGAAAAAAAAAGACGGGTGACAGCTACCTCCATACCATATTTCAGTAAAATTGGTCAAGCTTTTTGAGTGTAAAGAGGTAACAAACATACAAACACTGTCGCCTTTATATTAGGGTGATACTGAACTGTGCCACGAATACGCCTTTATCGGATCGGACACGGGTTTTGTTACATGTTGTATAGATAGATAAAACTCTTAATATTTATCCTCAAGCAACGTTAATTATTAGAAGCAAAGCTTTGTTTAGACGAAGAATAATTACTGCCGAATAATTTAGCCGGACTGACGGTGTGAGGTCAATGAAGCGGGACTAACACCTCCCGGACGTCCGGATCAGCCGGCAAATGAGCCGGTCCGGCCCCGGATGATGCACAAGGCGGTAATTACACATTGCTGCCTGGAGTCTACCATTTGTTTAAGGAAGCAGTTAATGGAGAGAGAATCGAAAAATCGTAAAAAAATTAAGCATAACTAGAAAAATAAGAGTTTTTTTTAAATAATATAAAAAGGCATTTTACAAAAATTATAAAATAAATAATTATAATTATCATTTGCATTATATAAGCACTCAATATGACTTTTTGTATGTTTGAACTTGTTTATACAAAATTGATCTCACAGTCAAACAGTTTAAGTGTAAAAACATGCCTTGCCAAGTACAATACATCAGTTTGAGGTATCGTGGTAAATCAAAAACACGTCTAATCTGATTAACGTCTAATAGTTTTATTGTGTTCTCTCCTCGAATCCACATACATTTGTTCTTAATATAATTTATATACTTAGCTAAACCTAAAGTATGGTTACACACAATGATATTATAGGTAAAAAGGTGGTTACACACGATTAAACGGTACAATACTTAAACACTACTGTTATACACTACAAGTTGGTCTGGAAACCTTGAACTATCAATCTAACTTTTATTAAATTGTCCAATCATTTTATCACAACATGTGTACGATACATTCAATGAAACATGAACAGATCTTAAAACAAATGGCTTATATATAAAAGTGGTGACAAGATAAACATGAAAGTTAATCTCTTCAACGACTCCTTGATGTTGTCTTATCACGTAAAACTCAATTTTTATCAGAATTTGTCTTTTCTTTTCCTGTTAAAATAAATTATATATATACTAAATTTTAGAGTTAAATATGTACGAGTATGTACCGCTACTTTGGAAAATACCTACATAAATTATTGTAAAAATAAATTGCGCTTCATTTTCTAACTAATTTATCCGTGAAAAAAAAAACGAATTACAATAGATACTATTAAACAAATGAAATTGCAGTGATGATTAGAAGTGGCCGTTGCATAATTTTGCCAGTTAGTAAAAATCTTCAAAAAAAAGACAATGGTTAATAATAGTAGCATAGAAAAAAAAATGTATAGTGCCCTAAAATTATCAGAACCGGTGATGGCGTCGCTGTCGTTGAATTTAGTACTTCAACTCAATATATTTTTTGTGGGTAAAAATAATGCCCTCGCCCAAGAAGCAAATTAAATCTAAGTTACCAATGATTTCATATTTACTATATAAAAAAGTTTATAATGTCTCTAAACAAAAGCGAAGGGTACACAGGTTAATGTGAAAAAATACAGCTGGGAAAATATAATTACAGTACTATGACGAATATAAAAATAGCATATATGTATAAAAATTAAAATAGTAAAATAACTTCCAAAGTTGGCCACCGGGTAGGATAGTTTTGTTTCTACATCGCCGTAAGCACAGATTATGTTCACCCTCACTGCTATTTTTTTACAATTACCTACTTAATATCGAATAGCCAATCAGGGTAAGTCCCAAAAAAACTAGTAAATAAACGTTAAATTTGCACCCAAATGCATATCGGCCTAGTATCTTATCAACTACATATTATTATCACCATTATCGGTCGGTCATTTCAATCAGTCGATATTTTGCTTTGACGCACAACATACACAAATATTATCAATCTTGCATCAATATTACAAATTTTATTGTGACGAAGTATATATAGAAATATTTTATTACATAATGGAAGAAAGTTTGCCGGATTCAAAAGCATTTGGTCTTAATCCTACAAATACTAGGTAAGTGTTTGTTATTTTTCTAGTCTGTATGGAGTTAGACGGATATGGACAGGATGAACTTGATTTCTGTGATGAAGACTGGTTCACCTCAGCTCGGGGAGAGATGGACAGAGAGTAGGGCCTTCACCCTACAATAGGACAGCCATTGTTTATAACTATATCAGAATAAAAAAAAATAGAAGCCATGTTTTTTCTAGGTACTAAAATGGGCTTGTCACACAAAACGAATCGATTGTAACTTTTTTAATACTCATAGGTAGTGCTGGATGAGGACATTTACATGTGTTTTCATATCATACCTTACAAAATTATCAAATAATTAGTTGTTTATTTAATTTCATAAAATTAACAACGTCTTAAATAATATTGCAAAATAATTTATGCAAAATTGACTTGTTAACTTTATAAAAAGAATGAATAGCTCTCTTTTATAAATAAAAAGATTTAAAAACAATTATAAAAGTATTTGACATAATAATCAAGACTTGTTGCAATAATAATTTTCCAATCTCTTCGAAGAAATTATTTACAAAATACCTATTTGTTTTCAGTGAACCAGTATTAATTCCCAATGAAGGTCCTAAGTTCGACAAGGACGCGCTCTACTACGACATGAGCGGAGACAAGTTTCTAGTCGTACTAAACCATCATACATTCAAGAAGACCCGATATTTTAAGTAAGTTTAACAGTTGACATTTTAACAGCTGTTAGTGTATCGGTAAATATAGCCTTCCTCGATTAATGGGCTAAATTATGGGAAAAATTTTTTTCCAATCTGCGCAGTAGTTCCTGAGATTAGCGCGTTCAAACAAACAAACTTTTTAGATTTATAATATTAATATAGAAATTTAGTTTGACTTAGTATTCAGATTTTTTTATCTTTGGGTTTACCATAAAGAGGGGTTACCATAAATTTGTTCATGAGATGAATATGTTCATTATATTTTTCTTTATGATTTAAAATTCTATATAATTTCACAGGTTCCAACAGCCAAGCACGAGAAACGGAACTGACAACGATGTTAAAAGCTTGAGGACGGTTTTTGAACATTTCGGTTTCGACACCTCTCATGTCTTCAGAGACTTAGAATATGAGGACATTATTAAAAACCTTACTGCCAGTGAGTATATTTAAAACGTTAGTTATTATGGGTGAAGGTCTCGATGCAATACGAGCCAGCAGACGGGCGCCACTGAGGCCAGCCCAGCAAGAGATAGCAGGAAGACTTGAAAATATCATAGTAAATAAGTAAATATGGAAGTAGTGTAAGGTTATATACCACAGTATAAAGGTTATGAACTATCATACAATTCTGTATATTTGAATACCATCAGACTAAGACTGTCCCTCTGTAATTTTATTATCCCACTGCTGGCCGGGCACAGGCCTCTTCTCATTTAGAGAAGGAATGAGCATCGATCACCACGCTGGCTCACTGAGCGTTAACGATTTCAGATATAAATTTTTGGAATCCTCTTTTCCTCACAATGTTTTCCTTCTGTCTAGGATATCTAAGAATAATTAAAAAAGGTAATATAACTATGAAAAAGTCACATTAGTAGATACTTGCCTGTAGTGGGTTCGAACCTGCAACCTTGTGCGCAAAAATCCGTTAATTGAACCGCCAGGCCACCACGACAAAAATTATATCGTAAGTATATCCATCGTGAAATATTATTATCTTT
Organism: Plusia festucae; assembly: GCA_950381575.1. Taxonomy (NCBI): domain Eukaryota; kingdom Metazoa; phylum Arthropoda; class Insecta; order Lepidoptera; family Noctuidae; genus Plusia; species Plusia festucae. The sequence goes on from OX494434.1 coordinate 13,883,149, forward strand.
TTTCTTCTACTTCCAGTCGCCACAAAAGACCACTCGAAGACTTCATGCATCTGTGTGACTATTCTCACTCACGGAGATAAAGGAGGTGAGCTGCACGCAGCAGACAGGCCCTACCTACTGAGTGACGTCATGAACATCTTCGAGAAACAACCCAGTCTTGTGAACAAACCGAAATTATTTTTTGTTCAGGTGATAAGAACCTTTTTACTTCACTTAATTTTGTAGCCTTGGGTGCTCATAATTTTAGCTCTGATCGTAGATATATTTTTTTTTTCTTTTTAAAACGACTCTTGCTCTAAGGAACTTAATCCTTGTGTCGCGGGGGTTTCACAAACATTCACATCACTTACATAAATAACACCCAGACTTGGAACAAGCATTTGTGGATCACACAAATGCTTGTCTCATGCGGGGTTCGAACCCGGGGCACGTCGCGCACAGTGGTAATTAGCGTGGTGACCTATACCACTCGGCTATCCGTGTAGTCAATTACAACAACTCCTTGATTTTCTTACGTAAACTGAAAGTAATTTTTGTGAAGCAAAATATTTACAAAACTGGAATCTTACTCATTGAAAAAAGCTGTTTTAGGAGTTTTATAAGAATATAAAAAATATATAAATAACTTGGTATGACATTACACATCTAAACTCTAAGTAAAGCTGAAAACAAATTGCGGCTGACGGACTGATAAGTATGCACGACCTAAAAACATCCAGCGTGCCAGATTCCTTTCGGATATCCGAACGCTCAAGGGCAGCCCAAGGTTACGTCCGCGAATTACCTCCCATAGTTCGTTTGAACAGCTCAGTGTATTCATTATCTAGATACCTTATACATCGTGGTTGTCAGCTGCGCCCGTCAGCCGCATCCAATAGTTTGTTTTCAGCTTCAGTTTTTTGATCCCGCGTTAACTAAACCAGTGGTTAAATATGATAAATAATGGTGTCAAAACGTGTTTTTTCATTAATTGTTAATCTATCAAATGGTCAAAAAACTTGGAGATATAATGATTTAACCATTTTTAGGGTTCCGTACCTCAAAAGGACAAAACGGAACCCTTATAGGATCACTTTGTTGTACGTCTGTCAAGACCGTTTTTCTCAGGAACGCGTAGAGGTATCAAACTAAAATGTATATCCGATACTCAAACCTACTGTCCCTTGGAGCTGTGAAAAAATCAAACTCTTAAGCCAAAGCAATCAAAAGATACAGCCGTTTATGCCGCAAATTTTCGATAATCGCACGGGAATCAAAACCTACAGGGTACTTCTCGAAGACTTAGAACCTTGAAATTTGGTACGAAGTAACGTCTTATAGTACAGATGAAGGAAAAATTGCACTTGGCCGGCTTTTTTAGTATACAAATTGATTAATAAACGCGTTCTACCGAAATTTGAAACCATTAGTTAGCATATTTAACCATTGGTTGAATTACCTCAGGATAAAAAAAACTGGACCTTAGTAAAAGTGAGCAGAATTATTTACGACTAATAATATGTTTTGTCTTTTTGTTTCACAGAATGGAATATGGAACAAAAATTGTATGGTATCGAATTTAATACTGAGTATTATTTGCTATAGGCCTGCAGAGGCGCTAATACGGACGACGGGATGACTGTGCAGTTGGACAGCGAGCATGTTATGACTGTACCAACACACGCTGACTTTCTGCTACTGTGTTCTACAGTTGAAGGTACTATAAAAAAATCTTTAAGATTATCTTAACTGCTTCTTATTACATTTATATTCTTACATTGTTTAGGATCAACTCTTACTATAGCAGAGGAGAAGTGTATCGAAGCGTCACTCCAATAAATAAAAAAAGGGAAAGAGGAACGTGTATTGCTCACCATACTCGCTCATAGTGGGTTGGCGATTTCAGATTCCAATTTTTGGAATCCATGTTTCCTCACAATGGTTTTCTTCACAGTTTGTCAGTCAATCTTAGAATAATTCAAATTCAATTTATGTGACAAAAACACGTGTAGATTCACAATCAGATGGAATGATTACAAAACAAAGTTTCAACATGTTTTGCCCAGAGAGGCGTACAAATTACGAAAAGAGAAATACATATTAAGAAGACATTTAACTGTAAAGAAGTCACATTGCAACCAAGTGCATACAAATTTGGTAATTGAACCGCTAGGTCACCATGACATAAAAGATTTTTATCTCTTTTAAGCTTTCTTTGAGTCAAATGAAATTTCTGAATATTTATGAACCTCATTCTTCACAGATTACCTATCCTACAGAGACATCAACGGGTCTTGGATGATCCAAGCTTTATGCCAGATCATCAGCGAGCACTATGAGGACCTAGATCTTCTTCACATGATCACCCTAGTCAACAGGAAGGTTGGCTACGAGAGGGTCACATACACCAGAAACGTGAAGACACATAACAAGAAACAGATGCCGGAAACCAGATTTACTCTGACCAAGTTATTGAAGTTTTCAGCTGATTCCAAATGACATAAGTGTAGAATATGTTGACTTTTGTATTAAAGCAACATAATGTTCTAAGTTTAAGGTTACTTCATTTATAAAGTAGTATATAGCCTCTCTCGATAATATCAAATTGGACCAGTAGCTCCTGAGATGAGCGCGTTCAAGCAAACAAACAAACTCTTCAAATTTATAATATTAGTATAGATTATATTATGCCCCGTGGCTTCACCCTACTTTTTGTCGACTTTTAAGGGTCATATTTAATAGTTTACAACACTCTTTAATTAATTGAGCCAACAATTTTTTTTTATCCAAATGGGGATACAGTCAGAATGAGAGCTCAAATAGCTAAACCGTCTGCTTCAATAATATAGTTTTATAAACAATGTAAATTGACATCGTTTATAAAACTACAGTATTGTGTATTTACACTTAGCATATCATTGTGTGAACAGTGAATTTACTAAGTAGCTGTAATTTTTTTGTAAAGCCAAGTCCCAATATGTTTCGCACATTACCTTCTAGTATTCTTGTTAACCCCTCTTGCTACGCTAAATGCTTGTGTTACGAGTGGGTTATAGTGCAATGGGTGGGTTTCAAACCGTTGTCCACATGATCGAAAATCCGACGCAAAAGCCGCTTCGCTAACTTAATAATAGAAAAAAAAATTGCAGACAATTCCTGACAAGGAACCATTCCTACATATTCATCTACTGACACATCAAAGCCTTCTTTGACATATTTTTTTATATTACCTACTAATATATTTGGTATCAAATAAATATATGCCTATTTATTACAGTATAGGTACAGTCAACAGCAAAAGTAGATGATGAATTGAGTTTATAACTTTTGGAGTCAAAACTGATCACGAGTAATGCAACTGTACTAGTAGTAAATTGATGGTATAATTTACAATCACATACTTTTGAATCACTTCGACGCCACACAGTTCTGACGCGAACTCCGTTCATTAGTATTGATTTTCTGATTTTGATCATCTAGTTTTGCTGTTGACTGTACCCTCTCCCTAATAATAATGAATCTAATTACATTATCAACAAAAGGCCTTTCTAAACGCCAGGAAATGAGTCGGCCATCGAACCGGTACTTTTAATACTAATCAGTGGAACCATTAGAAAAGATTCCGATGTTAATCTAGTTGTCATCAATCAAAAAATTGTCCTTGCCCCCGGGAAAAGTTATATCCGGGAGGAAATCAAGTTAGTTATCAGTGGTCGATTACCGAGGTGTGGGGGTTAAGGGATGAGACGAAAGCGGGGTTAAGAGTCCTTATGAAAAATGACGTTTCTACAACGGTTAACGCTGATCGTGTCGCTTGAAATGTATGGAAATGATAACTCCAACCCCCTTTTGGACTAGTGGCCAGTGACCCTGACTGCTAAGCCGGAGGTCGTGGGTTCAATTCCCGCCCAGGACAAATGTTTGTTTGATGAATATGATCATTTGTTCTGTGTCTGGGTGTTATTTATCTATATTATGTATTTAGAGATTTATAAGTAAGTTTATCAGTTGTTTGGTCGCCATAGTCCAGGCTCTGCCTAGTTTGGGATCGGGCCGTGTGTGCCCAATTTAAGATATAATTATTATAAGGACAAGCTTATTAGCAAAGCGACGGGATGTGACAGTTTCATTTTTACGATTAGTGCTGTCAAATATGTGCTTATACAACATGTAACAAAACCCCTGTCATAATTATAGCGTAATAAAGGGCAATAAAGGCGTACTCGTGGTACAGCTCATGAACCGTCTCGCATAGACGGCTTCTTTGACACAAAGCTGCAGGTAGTAAATACGTGAACTTTGAGGAGCGGTCAGTGTTGCTGTTGCCTTGGATCAGTTTTTATTTTGATTTATATATTTTCAATTGGGAAAAAAATAATCTCCAATCCATTTAATGGCTACGTTTATGTGTTCGCAGTACGATACCGAATAATAGGATCGGACAGGGGTTTTGTTACATATTGTATACAACATTATTTTACTAATTTCACTATATATATGTATATATTTCATTTCGTATAGATATAGATATATATCTACATCTATATATCTAAATCTGTGCAAAATTAAATTAGTAAAATAATGTTAGTTACAGATTTAGCCGCCACCGGATCAAATAAGTTTGTATTACTATAGATAAAACCGCTACCGATTCCTAGTTTTTATCACGACAGATAAAAACCTCAATAAGTTTATCCCGTGATGGCTTACCGAGAAGCTTCAAAGGAAATGAAAGGCAAGAGTTTTTCCGACACTGAGCCTCAAATGATGACGTCATCACGTTATCGTGTCTATTGTATGGTCGCTATACTGTGGCAATCCGATTTGATAGATGGACAATTATCGTTTTGATTTTAGAGGGCCTTTCTTTCCCTTGAAAATATATAAAAGAATAATCTATCTTATCTATATAAAAATAAATCCCTATTTCCCTTGGTCACGGCATGACACCTGAACAGCTGGACCAATTTCTATAATTATTCTTTGTCGCGTTTGTTATTGCCAGGATAATGCTAATGTTCTTACAAAAGATAAGAATAAATAAGATGCGCGAAACATGAAAAAAAATAAGAAAACTTAGCAAACATATTTTTTTTAATGTAAAGCGTTTGACATATCTGTTAGTAATTGTTTGACATGACAACCTCTGCCAGGTCAGCTCGTATGATATAGTTATTCCTATATGTTAAATTTAATGCTCAATTCACAATCAAGACACAATAAATAATTAAATTTATAAAAATAATTAAATTTATGCGAATATGGATTCCATACGTATGTTGAAGTCCTCACGCAAATCGCAACGTAAATTTTCAAAGTCAGAAAAACTAGTTGAAATTTTCCCCTTTGCTGGGGATGATGAATTATGAAAAAAACGGCCAGTAACTGTCCCACTGCTGGGCATATACCGGTTCCTCCTTCACCGAAGTGGCCAAGCAATTACAATCTAACGCTATCCCAGGACCTTTCTTATTAATAAGCCTTAATTAGTTTAATCAAAAGCCTTTTAATATAAACCTAAACCAATGAATACATGATTAAGGAATATTCACAATTACGAACAACGTGACGTCACCGTGAATAAATAACGTCACCAATCTAACTTGCGATATGACTTTTGGAGTGACGCCCAACTGGGACCAAGTGTTATCTAAAATAATATTAATGGCCTATTGAAACAGCTCTGGTGATGAAAACTGCAGTGTAGGGAATTCATATTAAATGGCGATGGTAAATGTGGAAGTGTTTTGTTTTTTTTTTTTGGGATGGCGATTTTTGGAGGGTTTTTTAAAGGATTATATAATAAGGATATGTAAACTTTTATTAATTTAACATTGTCAATAATCTTTACATTTTAAAAATGTAAAATAACTTTGCATAGATACCGTAGGTCTGGGGGAATGTTCTGATGAAATATTCAGAAATATTTATTCACATTTTTAATACAGTTATGTGGTAGATACATGGATTTCAAAATATTAATTTAAACAAACATACCACAATTTCTTGAGCATTAGACAAAAACATAACAACCTTAAAGTCAAATATTTCATGCATGATACTAATTTTACTATCGGTTAATATACTGCATTAGAAAACACGTTAAAAATAAATCAAAATCTTCCTTAATTCTATTGGAGGTGCTCGTGGCTAAGTTAGTGTAAGCCGTACGGTCTAACCAACGGATAATAAGTGGAGGTTAAGCCGCGGTTTGTGACCATACAAAGAAATAAAGAAAAAGCATTTATGCGCGTCATATGCGACGCATAAAAAATAAAAAAGGGATTCAAATAACAAGTGCTTCTAAGAATGTTGAAAATATGCATCACATCTGTAAACCTAAGAAAACCCCTCAGTACCCCAGAAGCCGTTGGTTTTGATTGTCATACGATGACTTTTGACAATCGTTAAATCGCAATTCTGATTACTTACCAGTCTTAGTATAGAAACTGTATTACCCAGTAGAATGGATTGTCAAGGTCAGAATAGGCAGTCGCTCTATAAAAAATAAGGTATTTATCTGAATTGAAATTCTGATTGGAAGCCGACCGTAACATAACTTGAGAAAATGCTACGCAGATGATAATGAATTAATAATATTAATGTTCTCATTTACACTGCAGTTCATATTCTACCATAGCTTGGCATAATAATATAAATTTTTTTTTTTTTTTTTTTTATGTAACCTAATTATAGTCCCACTGCTGGGCAAAGGTCTCCCCCGCTAGGCTCCAGACCTTTCGGTCTTGAGCCACTTGACGCCAATCGCTTAAGAAGCGATCGATGTCATCCCGCCACCGTCTCCTCGGCCTGCCTCGTTTGCGAGCTCTGACATCAGGAACCCACTCAGTGGCTATTTTAGCCCACCTATCTGGAGTCATGCGGCTAACGTGACCAGCCCAGCTCCATAATCAATAATATAAATAAAGAATATTATTTCGCGTACACGGTATAGCGATAATTTGGTAACATTAAAAGCTATGGATGTCGCGCAGGTTGGCTCGGATGCAACTGAAATAGTTACGTGGCGGGAATCGTAAGCAGCGCGTAAATTGGGGCAGATTAAAAACGGCGGCGTATCACACCGAAGTGTAGCACGACGAGATATTCTGTTGATTCATTTTGGATTAGGTGTAAAGTAAACGCAGTTTTTACGAGTTCCAGCAGTTATATTGTAGGGACTTATATTGGCGCAATATGATAAAGTCTAGAAAACGTACGTCAGTTAAATTTAAAAAAATATATTGAACGTGTAGATTTGCCTCTTATTCACACAAAATGTACAAAATCGTGACGTCATGCGACAAAAAATATTCTTGCGTAACCATCTTTATTTATTTTTCATAGCACTACCAACGTGAACCAACTTGTAACACAAGCATTTTGCTCATCACGAGGGGTTACCAAAAATAATAATAATGTGCGACCCAAAATGCTCGTAAGCTTTATAAAAGAAACTGACGATTTGAAAAAAGCATCATTTTGTTAATAATAAAAATCGAGACATTGAACACAGATTTAAAATATCGTATACTCCAATCGTTTTAAGTAACCAGAATAGGGTAAGCCACAAACGCCAGTCTTCAAGTTGAAATACGAGATTAATTTAAGAGCACTGGGTGCATGGTAACCGACATATTTGCTCGTGTTACCAAGTACGGAACAAAGATTTAATAACTGTATGGCTTATACCAAAGTTATGTTTGGAAGCGTTGATTAATACTTAGTGGGAATCTTACAGCTTTAGAACATTTTCATGTAAGTTCTGCGGTTGTGTGTCAGATGGTTTGTTTGTATTAGCAAATAATTTGTTTGTAATAATAACAAGACTTAAATTTCGGTACATGTTATGGTAGAAAAGTAAGAATAAGATCAAAGAAAAGTTTTTTTTTTGGATTTTCATGAAGGAGAGAATTAAGTTAATAATTTTTGAGAAATTTGATTTAGACTGGTGATTTTTTGTCATTGACTACCACAACACCATGAAAATATCTAGCGTAATATTTGTTTTTTTTTCAAATCATCTTTTAAAAAATATTCGCTACAATCAGCAGTAACAAAAATTTACCAAATCCAACCTTACTTCGTTAACGCGGTCCCATTGTCCGAATCACAACTAATGCAATGCCTGTCCATAAACTACTTTTGGGGAGAGCTAAGTACACTCGTTCCTCACAAACCAGTGACAAGCGAAGCATCTAACTCACTAATCTGGTAGGATCAGACAACTTGGGTTGTTTCCTGGTCTGATTAAAGTTTTGTTCTTAGAGCCTGAATCAAGGGCCAATTTTACCTAAACCATTCTTCATTTGTTTCGTATCCGGTGACACCAACCTAGTTTTGTTTTTTAGTACTCTTTGGTTGCTTACTTGCATTAACATATTTTGAAACAGTACTCAAGTAAGGGAATGTGAAATACACTTTTTATTGTTACAGACTCAAAAATCTGATAGGTGATTAGTGAAAGAATAGTATTACCGTTTATCTTTTAAGCACCACTTATTCAAATACAAAACAAAATTGTAGAACTCAAAAATTGAAGAGCATACATAGCATAAAATGAATAAAATGGTATGACGGTGAAGGAACTCAAACACGAAAATTTCAATTTTCAACGCCGAGCATTGTAAAATTTATTTTCATGTTCGCAAACGGTGTGATGCGAAGCCGTGTTAACAATGCGCAAGACAAAAAATATGCAGCATGTTGTGCCTACCCGCATCACGTGAAATATAGATGCGACTCAAATAAACCCGCATATTAACATTAAATTTCTAGTTTCAACCGGTTCCAACTGGCTAAAACCTGTTTAATCCGGCCCACCTTTGTCTGTGGCTTAATACGATCTAATATTTATGTGAACTCGAAAAAGTGGTTTTGTTTGCCATGATGTAGAATGCATACAATTGTTTTGTGTACTGCAATGCTGAGAAATGTTTCGATTTTAACATTTATTATTTTATATTATTATTTTATATTATTATTTTATTTTATTACTACTTAAGTATGAAATACCAGATGATATTGTCTTGAATCCTACTAATATTATAAATGTGAAAGTGTGGATTTTTGATGTTTCTTACTCAATCACCTCATCCTTCCATCCTTATCATAACAGCTGAGCGGATTTGGCTGAAATTTGACATGCATATAGCCTTGGCCAAGGAAAAGAACATGGGCTACCTTTTATCCAGATTCCTTAAGTAGTTCCCGAAGGAAAATTGAAAATTGTTATCGAGCTAAGCCACGGGCAGACAGCTTTGAAATTTGTTTTTTTTTCTCTATTACAGCGCAAGCGATAACACGGGTGAAAATTGTATTCCATTTTTTATAATTTCACATTTTTCATTTCTTTTTGAAACCAATTCTGAAGTCCACGCAGACGAAGTCGCGGCCCGAAAACTAGTAATCAAATAATTTTAAAGACGTTTCATGCCTATTTGTACTTGTCAGGTGTTATTAAGAAGTTGATTACATCTGAAAAAAAAAAAACGAAAAGCCGCAAAATTAGAAAGATAATTTCTATGAAACAAAAAACTTATGTGATACAGGTATTTTTACAACTTTTAACCTCAAAAGCATCTTATGATTCCCTACTTAAAATTTCTAACCCCAAAACCAGTTCTAATAAAAAAGAACTTTGCTGTTTCTATTCCCCATTTCTTTGTCTACATGAAAAGACGAATAATTAATGAAGGTTTCAAATAGTGTACCGTGTATCGTGTACGTGACGTATAACAAATTATTGGCCTCCTGTCCTCACTATTAATTACTTTCTTCAGAATACCAATTGGTCTACTTAGTGCGGACGGATGGGACAAAAACATGCAATTAATTTACGACATACGGGTAAAATGCTGTTTTTGATGGGATCCAAAAAAGTGCATGTTGATGATTGTTAGTCATTATCAATCAATTTATTTAGTTGGATAGCTTTATTTATTATAAGTTTTAAGTTAAATATAGTTTTATTTATATTATAAAGTGTCTCGGAAAGCACGAAAAGCCGTTGGTCCTGCACCTGATCTCTCGCTGGTCGTGTCGGTCCGCCGTCCCATCGGACTATGAGAGTGCACCTGTGTTTGCGCACACACTAGTGCACTATAATATCTCCTACGTACATAGCTGATCTCACTTGAGATTGGCCGACGAGGCCGAAATTCGGTCTGGATATTATTATAATAAGTAATAATTATGTGTATTAAGTTAAGCTTGTAAATTAACAGATATTGTCCTAGTGAATGTTGAATTTTTTGTGGTAAATTAAAAAAATGTTTATGAAATATCAACTTAATCTCAAATTGTTTTTAATTTAGTAAGACAGAAAATAAAGTGTTTTATACAATATAGGGTTAAACTTTATGGGATAGGCTAAAAACGCTTTATCTTAACTTTTAGATTTTTTAGGACTAGGTACCTGAAAAATGCTTCTGATGACGCAACAAATAGTCCAGGATCCCCCGTACATTTTTGAACTTGATTACTATCAAGCTAACTTTTTGTGTGTAGCTTCATAGTGATGAGACGCCCAACAATTGCCTATAAGCAAGCCTTGACTGTGGGACCTAACAGAGATAGCAAGGATAAAATATGTTGATTTGATGATTCTCAAATATTTATTACTAACTGAATTTTTTTTTGTTAAATCTCAAGACAATTATCTAAATTATTCGAAAAAATATTTGTCCTACAAAATCTATGGTTTGATCAAAGAGTCCCCTCTTTCCGACATGTATCGATAACGAGGTCATCATAAATGATTACTAACCAGCTGATTTTTTTTTTTTACTTAGTTAATATTCATGTAATTTAACAGACATATTGTCCTACAAATTGCGCGGTACGTTATCCTGGTCCTACGCTCAGAAATTGTTAATACCACAAGACCATTTTTCTCATTACTAACTGTAGGACAAAAATATCATATAATAGGTTAGTGTGTTCTCTGCCCAAATGAAACAACGTCCTACAAGAAAACAGGTATGTATCACTAGTCCGACAAGAATTGTAATTTTTTCGTTTTCCTATTTGTAAAATAAGATACAGTGAAAAAATCTTTTTTTAAATTTAAATAACTTTATTTTTTAGTAATCTAGGTACAAAAATTTGTGTATTTATATATATATAAATAAGTTAATCTTCATCAGATTCATCTGATAAATCTTCGCTACTAACATCGCTATCATCTTCATCTGTTTCACTTTCTTCACTCGTGATATCTGACTCTGTAATAACATGAAAAAATTAAGTAAATTATATAATAATGAATAATCAATCAATACATAAAAATAGTATTAATAGGTTACCTTGTAAGTCAGAAGATAATTCTTCAAATGATGGACTTTGGGGACCATCAAACCAATAATATTCATATTTACCATCAATTATTGTCCATCCAAAATTTTCTGGCAATTTTTCCGTGGGGCACCGCATGTGTGCATTACACCATACATTGCAGATGAATACAGTTCGTTTAATTTGTTGCAACAATTCTTGTTTTGTTGGTGGCAAACTGGAAGGATCATATCCTACGATTTTTTGTTTTACAATTTTTTCATTGTCATTTTTTGAACTATACCCTTTCTCAAATAACTCATACCGTCCTTTATTCAGATCATTCTTTGTTTTTAATGAATACATTCTGCATACATACTCTTCAATAATTTGAACTACCTCATTCGATGTTGTTAATTCCGTATTTTTAATTCGTAGGAGTTGAATAAAAGCCTCTTGAAAATTTTCATTTTTCTTTAAAATTCTGAAAGGTTTCTTTTTTCCTTTACGAAAGAAAGCAGGATTGTAATCATTCCCTGTAAAAATATGGCATATGGCGAGTGAACAAGATAATTGATCTCCAAGCTTGGCATAAATTTCATTTATGTTTAAGTACATTTTTTTTTATTCGTGCTTAAATTAATTATTATTTGAATTTTATCTTTTAAATGCTTAAAATTTGCCAACATTATTATTGGTATATCAGAATCTGTACAATGTATCTCCACACGATAGTTAGTATTAAATTGACAAATGTGGTATACTATTTTGGTATCAGCTTCTTCATGATAACAAGAGAAATTATAGTCAATGACTCTTTTTATTTTATTTTCACTAGACACCTCATAAGTGTAACATTGATCATAATTAAGTTTAATAGTCTTTCCTGTGATCAAAGTAATAAATTCGTCCCTTGTCCAATCTTCAATTAAAAATTTTACAAATTTTTCTTTAAAATTGTTGCTCCTCAATAATTTGCAGAAATCTAAAGGACGATTATTGTCTTTACGTATTACGTCATATTGTGTGTCATCTTCACCTCTCAGATTATGTTCAAAATCTTTAATACTGGGTTTTTTGTATTTGTCAAATATAATATGTACTTCTTTTCTATTATATGTAAGTATTTTTAATATATGCATTGAGATTTTACCATATCTGTTTGGAAGGTTCTTCAACGTATGTAATAAATAAAATCCATCAACTAAGTGAATATCTGCTTCTGGAGGATTTACTATTTCAGTTTGATATTCTAGTAATTCATTAATAATTACAGATTTTGGGGTCTTGCAAATTGTTCCATTAGTATGACAGAGTGAAAATGGAATAGGAGCTAGAGGGTAACTTAATGCTTTTTTTAAATCAATTTTATTTTTTAGTGACACATAAAGTAGACGACCAAAAACTTCTCTTTGCATTTGAACTTCTTTCACTTTTCCATTAATTTTGACTTTTTGCGTATTCTTGTACTCAAAATTAATTATTTTATTTCTGGTAATGGCTTTATCAAAACTATCTGGTGTTACTCGAGACTCAGCAAAAAAAAAAAAAAAAAATTTGAGCGTAGGACCAGGATAACGTACCGCGCAATTTGTAGGACAATATGTCTGTTAAATTACATGAATATTAACTAAGTAAAAAAAAAAAATCAGCTGGTTAGTAATCATTTATGATGACCTCGTTATCGATACATGTCGGAAAGAGGGGACTCTTTGATCAAACCATAGATTTTGTAGGACAAATATTTTTTCGAATAATTTAGATAATTGTCTTGAGATTTAACAAAAAAAAATTCAGTTAGTAATAAATATTTGAGAATCATCAAATCAACATATTTTATCCTTGCTATCTCTGTTAGGTCCCACAGTCAAGGCTTGCTTATAGGCAATTGTTGGGCGTCTCATCACTATGAAGCTACACACAAAAAGTTAGCTTGATAGTAATCAAGTTCAAAAATGTACGGGGGATCCTGGACTAAAAGAAATAAGACAAAAAAAGGAAAATGCGGGTGCAATTTTCGGGCAGGCAACAAAGGCTCCCGGACTGAAATTGCGAGAGACCAAGTCTAAAATTAAAAAGCAAAATTCAACGTTTCGAAATTTGAAGTTTTGAGGCAGCCAACACAGTGTTATATATTGTGTTATAGTTGTATATTGTGCCAATATATTCTCACGAAAACCTCACAAGCAATTATTATAGTTCTGTTTGTAATATAATTATGACAGTTGAGTTTTTGGAACGAAGTTCCTTATCGCGCGTTGTGAAAAGGGGCTAGACGGAAAAAAATCTTACGAAAAGGTGTCACGACACTTTTTTCTATAGTAAGCTATTGTAAGCTGTGCGGCGTGAGGATGTTTCTCTGTCTGTCTGTCTGTCTTATTACCTAAAAATTTTAATATTATTAATAATAAATTATTATTCATAATTAATTTATTATAACTTAAAAAAAAAATATTACAATTCCTTCACTAATTAATCGAAAGGAACTTCGTTCCATCCGGGTGTCCCTTCATCCCTTGACACCTCTCAAGTTTTTTTAACAATAAGATATTCGAAGGATCTTCTTTTTTGGATAATGATTTTGATTACATGTACTATATATAAAGTTATCAGCCTAACCTTTTGTCAAGCTATGTTGGGATCGGCTGCCAGTCTTACCGGAATTAGCTGAATATCGTTGTTTACGTGGACCTACTATCGATCTGACCTTCACAATCCATAGCTAGGTAATACAATATTCCTTACAGACTGGTTGTCAGTATTGTACTAACAACTGTCAAAGATCACTGTGTGACAGTCGGGACCAACGGCTTAACATGGTTTCTGAGGCACAGAGTGGTCCCGCAAAGTTTTTAAATGGTCACCCATCCACGGACCAACCGCGGCTTAACCTTTATTATCGGTCGAGCAGTACGGCTACGTACACGTACACTAAGCAATATCTAAGCATTGAAATTGCATTATAATTATATATCATACAACATAAGTCCAGTCGGTCTCGTCCGTTGCACATTTGTGTGGCCTGCAACTTTACAATGGTCCACTGTATTCACATAATTCTAGTGGACATGTGACGTCACAGCGGATAAGACGTAGGTACAACTTGTCCTCCGTTGCTTATGATACCTCAAAAGTTAAGTACTACGAGTTTTAGAAAACAAACCACAATTTTTATTCATTTGCCCGTTAAAAAATTCAATTGCGCCCTTTTTTGTTTGTCTATAACGACAAACTCGTCGAAAATAATCTTTTCAGACCGAATTTTCGGCTTCCACAGCCAATATCATGTGAGATCAGCTATGTACGCAGGAGATATTAAAGTGCACAAGTGTGTGCAAACACAGGTGCATTCGCTGTTCCTTCACCCTCACAGTCCGATGGGACTGCAGATCGACACGACCGGAGAGAGATCAGGCGTAGGTCCAACGACTAAGCGCGATTTTCGAGGCACTTAAACAGTGCCACACTTCCTGATTCCGAGTGGTACTAAGAATTTCTTAACCGGAAACTAGTTTTCATCCGACCCAGGATGCGAAGCCACTAGACCAACGAGGCAAATAAAGACATTGAAATACCATCCAAAAGTCGTGATGGTAAAAAAACGAAATTCTAGATTGTCATTCAAATACTTATATAAAAGTATGTAGTCTATTCGTACAATCGTAGCCAATCAATTTAAATAGAAGATTAAGTAACCAATTCTATAAAGAACGTTTAACACTACGGTAAATTGAAAGTGAGTTCATAAAACTGCATGCATTATATACGAAACACATTGAAACATGATTCGAACTTCTTCATTCTTTAAAATCGAGTGAGAACATTAGTAGCGTTAGCAAACGCAACTCAAGTAGGAATCTAGGCACGAGCTGCGGGAAACAAGATAAGCGAAAGTTTATGTCCATACAGTTTCTACCTGAGGGCTTTAAACTTTTTTGCAAACAGTACATGTTCGTGGTCGAAAATTTTCAGCGTGTTATATTTGAGGACTGCTTTTTTGTGGACTGTACTGTAAACACTTGTGTTCGGAAATTTGAAGGTAAATATAAACTTTTTTGTCATATTTAGAGAGATGCTGTTTCTATTATACTAGATATTATTTTGTCGTGTTATTTAGAGGTGTTTTTTCCAATGTCAGATAACTTTATTCGAGGAATAATTTTGTAATTTTGACAGTTGTTTCATACATAAACTGTCAAACTTCAATTTTATTCCTCAAAAAAAAGTTATATCATCCTCATCAGACTGAAGACGTCCACTGCTGAACATAGGCCTCCCCCTTAGACCTCCATTTTGACAGACAACTCTCGACAACCAATTGCATCCACCGGTTGCCCGCAACTCTCACGATGTCGGTCCACCTAGTGGGAGGCCTACCAACACTGCGTCTTCCAGTCCGTGGTCTCCACTCTAGAATCTTTCTTCCCCAACGGCTGTCGGTTGGTTGAGAGATGTGGCCTGCCCATTGCCACTTCAGCTTGCAAATCGTTGACGTTGCAAATCCAACGAGCTACTATCGATGGAAAAATCAGCCCTTAGTGTTCTAATTTAAGGCTAAGGTTTCGTTTTTCACCACTTCTTACTAACTTACTTACGGACATACATACAACATGAGGACGTTTCTAATTTGAGAATTTTAAGCATTTGTTGTTGAGAATTTTGAGGTGAGGTTTCGTCGTAGGTCATATGATAGGTGGAAGGTAAATAAAAAAAATGAAGAGCGTTCTTAAAAAATCTCTTATTTTTTTAATCATTCGAAAGAGTTCGTTGTTTGAAAGAATTTGGTTGGTAGTAATGGTTAGACTTTTATCCTAAATGGAAATTATGTAAAACGAAATAACAAGCGTCCAATATACTTATTTTGTGAATTAATATAATGCGTGTCGCTGAACGCTCCGAGTAATTTCGACGGATAAAATCTTGATTGTAATCACCATAATTTAACTCAGTTCTGTACATAATTACAATCAAATTGAACGTCTGTTTGCCATGCAATAATTTCCTTTACATAGTTTTACGTTCGTATTAATATTAAAGTGTATTAATCAATTTTATGTGAACGATAAATTGGTATAGGGTGTATTTTAGGACTTTTGAAAATAAGTTTTGGTTTTGGTCAAGTATACTTTTAGCTACTATGCTCAGTATCTTTGACATAAAGAAAGAGTTTAAAAAGTTTAACGTAAGTTTACAAGTTTCGTTTGAGGCACCAGTGCCTTTTAAACAATCGCGAACTTGAAATCCAGCCTAACGTCTGAAAAAAGATGACAATGTTTTGGTTTTTTTTTTCTGTAGTCAAATAAAAACAAAAATTATATTTATTATTATTTTATCATAAAATTAAAATATTTTACCGTTACTAAAAGCTACGCCTGAATCATAGCTTTCTATTTATCCGTTGGAATAAATCAGAAAATTCCAAAATCATTCATTCCAACTCCAACTTTAATGAAACGATAATCCATCTACTATCTTGTTACGTTACATCCGGGAAGTGACGTCATCTGGGAACAGCTGTTGACTTCGAGCCAAATGCATTGTAAGCTCCAACATATTGTATGGTTTATTAAATATTCATCCGTGTTACGGTGAGGGTGGATATATATCAGATAGCGGTTATACAGATGATGGAGACATTGTTGCGAGATATTTTGGAAGATGAAGATTTTTGAGTCTGAACTTGTTAATTTCTTCTCTATATAAATGAAAATGAGTAAGCAACTTTTCTGATTATCATAATGTGGTTAAAATTAATATGAGACGTTCAATTTTTCGTTATTGATTTTCTTAAGCATAGTAATTTAGTTCTATGAACAGAAGTAGATTTCAGATTTGAAGTGACTACGCAAAAAGTACTTACTGCTACTTACTTTTTTTTTCGCATTGTTTTTTAAGTTACTTTACTGCTATCACTATATTTTATTCATCCTTTGTGAAGATTGAAAATTTATTAAAGGATATCTTGACTAAAACTACAAGAGTATAGTAGAATTTCCATTTTAAACTATTAGCACATTTTATAACGCTTTATATAAAAAATAAGATGCATTTAAAATTCCAGAAAATACCTTTTTCATTTCATCAAGTCATTTCAATACAAGACTTTAAAGCAAGCATCTTATGAATAAAAAGTTCAAAACACTTTTTCGAATCTTCACATCTACCGAACGTTGCATTAAGGTTAAAAGTTTTAACTAGCAACGCTGTTGAGCTTACCACTATCAGTTAATTCACTGAAATAAAAATTAACTAAAACGGTCTCCCCAACCGAAGCAGACAATTCTACTAAGACCAACTACACATTTGAATACGAATGGTCCATCTGCGCCTGTGTTACCATAACAAACTTAAAACTACCATTTTAGAAGAAATTTTCACAGTAAAATGTACCGTATTTTTTGTTTAAATTTGTAACAATAAAGTTGTTTGAGTCCATACCTCGACAAGGTGAAATCCAGCGTGAAATGTAAAATTTTTGAGCAAAAGAACAAGAGTTTTAGTTTTCCAATGTTTGGGGCATGGTATTCTGAATAAATAAAGTAGCAACTGGTATTTATTGCTTACTGCCTACAATGCATTGCTTGAGAATTTTATACTGAAGAATCTATACTATAATAAAATAACGCGGTAGAGATTTTTTGTGTAGAGTTTTCTTTGTTCCTGTAAACGCCTTAATCACTGGAATTGCCAATCAGATTTTATCAAATATTTGTGTATATGATTGTCTGTTACGTTATGAATAGAATGTTATTTAAAACTAGCTGTGACTCGCGCGTTCATCCGCGTAAGGAGTTCCCGTTTCTGATTTCCAGTCACTCACGCAATTTTCAAACAGAAATTTAAACAATTTTTTTTATTGTTTACTTTATATAAGCCTTGTCTTGGCAATAAAAAACACAATCATGCAATGTAATAGTTCAAAAGTTAGAATAGGATATTCTAACTTTTAATAATGTAAACTTAAATGAGTATTCTCACATAATTATCGTTGTTTCACATCCTTTTAAAAACCTAAACCTTTAACATAAGGTCCTAACGAGAAACTAATGTTTTGAAAACATTTAAAAGAAAAGTGTCTCTTAAATGTTTTAAAATACAGGATAATTTAAAAGGGGTGCGGATATTCAACGAGGTAAACAGGTGCATAAAACTGAACAACTTTCCCCAAGAAAATCACAAGAAAAGAAATCTTAAAATGGGAAATGAACTTTTCCTACAAAGTGACAGGTCACGTGACTTATGTTTTGATGATTTTCAATTTTCATCAGGAATATGGCTATCAGAATTAGTTATATTATTTACGTTTCGAAATGAATCATGCAATCTAAACCCGTTATTATGTTACAGTTTTGATGGTTAATACACATTTTTACATTCGTTCCCGTTATTGCCGATAAAATTGTCAATGCCACGTTCCGACGTTCAAAAAAACGTCGATATTTGTTCCCTTTTTGTTGAAAGCAAACTTTTTTAATAAATCAATAAACGACCGTAACGTCAGTTAATAAAAATATGAAAAAAGCGGTTGTAAAAGTTTCGATATTTTTATTACTTACTTGTTCAATTCGAGCCAGTTACCTTTTAAAAGGAAATAAAAATCCAAGCAGTCCTTTTAAAAAAAAGTCATATATTTTCATGCACAGGTACAGTAGTCGAATCGAAATCGAAATCTAAACTGTATGTATAACATACAGTTTAGATTCGACGTATGGACTATAAATCCATTTTTATGCGTATTTGGACTACTAGCTTTCTTATGTACTGTGATTATATTAATTAACTAGGTACATGTTATATAGTATAAGGCTAAGTGCAAAGGACCGCGTGCAGCCGCGTGTTGCCGCGCGGTTGAAACATTCACATGACGGAGTATGTACAGGAGCGCACAGCGCGTTGCCGCGTGGTACAGGGCGTAGATGATGACGACAATGTCCGCGTTACGTCGCGTCCCGCCGCAGACTGTCATATAGGCCGCAAGTAGGGTAGGCCGTTGAGTTGATCGCATTCGTCGCGTTCGCAGCGTCGCATCGCGTCGTGTTCGTCGCTCACGCAGGACACCGCGATAGCGAAAATGTAAAACAATAATTTAACAGGAACTCATTCACTTTTAATCATTAAACAACATAATATTATAACAGTTCTCAAATCATGTATATATTTTTGAGTTTCAACAAAAACTTCTCGATAAATAAGTTTTAAAATTTCGCTATATGTATACATATTTATGCTCGTGACTGTACACAAAAAAAGTCAAGCTTTTAGCAAGACCATAGTACAAAGTAATGAAAACAAAAAACTGGACGCTAATTAACAACTAAAATAAAAACTCCAATCAACCATTTCACAAACTGACTTAAAAGAAATCTAAATACAGATCTTCAAAAATCTTTCTAAGGAAACGGAGAAATAAAATCTTCTTGATGATGATTCAATGGTCACAATCGTTTTTTTAAATCACCTCAATAACAGTATTCTGAGGAAAATCATGTCCTAATTGAGCCTGAACTCTCCAGTAACTTGCTAGACCAATTTGGCATCGTTTAAAACATGAAAAATCGAAAATGCGGGCGCTGAAGCTTATAATCGAAAGCCTAGCTTCGAGTGTCGCCGTCGCTTCCGGAGATATACAAATATTTCAGAAGGTTAAATGTGTTTTTTTACTCGTTTTCGCTCGTAACCTCACCAGCTTGGATGTGAGATATCACGGCATAAAGTATGCTTTATTTTTTTACAATAAATAAATGTGGACAACATCACATACATTGCTCCGAATCCAAAGTAAGAAGCTAAAGCACTTGTGTTATGGAATCAGAGACAATAAATGTACCACAAATACGTAAACCCGAGACAATGTAGAAAAATGTTTTTATTTCTTCAATAACCCGACCGGGGATCGAACCAATTTATAACAGTTCTCAAATCATGTGTATATTTTTTAGTTTCAACAAAAACTTCTCTGTAAATAAGTTTTACATTTTTGCTATGTGTATAGGTATATATTTATGCTCGTGACTGTACACCACTCTACCACGGAGGTCGTCAAACCACGGAGGTCGTCAAATATCACTCCTAATCACATGTTTTAGTTTACATCCGAACTTGATCTTCTGCTATCTATCTAGGTTGTGTTCCACTCGTGATCTCAACAAATTCACGAGATTTTCACACACATTTACACAAGCAAATACGAAAGGAAATTGTGCTTTTATGTTTAAGCGCCGACTATTACTTACCATGAAAGGGTTAACTGTGAGGTTTAAATCAGTTTAATGTTGATATGTTAAAACTTGTAATTGAATACCTTACTATTTTAATTATACATATATTTTTTGAGGTTTACGCGAATGTTTGACATTAAAGTAAAACTACGTTTAAACGGATTCTATCGCGGTTTATTTTGGCTGGCCTGTTGGTCTAGTGGTTTGCGACCCTGACAGCTAAGCCGAAGGTCGTGGGTTCGACTCCCACTCAGGACAAATCTTTGTGTGATGAGCTCGATCATTTTTATAATAATAATAACCATTTATTTCAGGCAACTAGGCCCATAACAAAAAAAAATACATAAATTAAATCAAAACTTATAAATAAACTAATACATATAAATTTAAAATATAAACTTAAAAACTAGGTCACACGAGGTTTCGGCGTCGTATTGCGCTGCGAGGTGTCGCGTATCCTACCTCGGAAACGTCGATATACGACACCTTTCGGCCAAAACTCTTCCTTGAGAAAGATCTCACTGTAAAACAATAATTTTATGTGTCTGGGTGTTATCTATCTATAATATGTATGTATTTAGAAATAAATAAGTATGTTTACCAGTTGTCTGATTACCATAGTACAGAATCTGCCTAGCTTGGGATCAGATGGCCGTGTGTGAGATGTCCCAAGATATATTATATTACTTTTTAAGTTCCCGACGTTTCGACGCCTTTGCAGGTACCGCCACGGGCAGAGTAACAACAGTAAAAAAAATTACGTATGCACATTACTAGCGGACTAAGTCCGGAGTACACAGTGCGTCACCACAGGTGCTGCGATTGGGTTAGCCCCGGCTAGGGTTGCTACACAACCAAAAATGATTTATTTTTATTCAGTTAATAATTTATGTACACACATAATAGCAAAACAATACATCAGACAACCTATGTACTAATGCTCTGTTTATTTCATAATCTCTGCCATTCCTGCCCTAGGAGAAGTGGCAAGAAATAATTTTAATCTCCTTAGACTTGTCTTTTTGTTCGACTGGCCGCCTATTGGTCAGTGACCCTGACTGCGAAACCACAGGTCGCGGGTTCGATTCTCACCCAGGACAAATCTTTGTGTGATGAGCATGATTATTTGTTCTGTATCCGAGATACATAAGTATGTTTATCAGTTTTCTGGTTACCATAGTACAGGTTCTGCCTAGTTTGGGATCTGGTGAGTGGTCCCGAAATATTACTATTATAAGTACTTAAAATAAGTACAAAATTATACTGGTATAAAAAAAACGGTTTAGTGTGATTCAAATTGAGAAGAGCACTTTAAAATTATCCAAACACATTTCTCGTATTAATATTTACCGTTCGTGCCAGCCCTAAGCCAGTAACAGTAGCCGTCAATTTATTTGGCGCATTAATGAGGTAGTGCGAAAGCACTGTGTTGCCAACACTCTAACGTAAGGCTTACCACAAACGAAAACGAGCTCTTTTTGCTTAGTAATTGGTGAAAATCTAGATGCAAATATTCTTTCTTGATTCTCTATTTCTCAATTCATCATCTAATTTTGCTGACTGTACATTTCTACAATTTTTATCGCTTATCGAATCGCTCAAATGTATGAAAGTGACAAGTCAAGCCACATCACTTATCGAACAGAAATGTAATTTCCAATTAAAGTCATTTAATTAAGCGATTTCTATCATCGTTAACGCTTGTAGCAATGTACCTTGTCTAAGGGGAGAAGGGTTCTTTGTACTTGACATTTGACAACGAAAATACACAATAATAATATTCATTTTATTACTTCTTAAGCTATACTTTTAACTATGGCTATGTTGGGATCTGCTATCAGTCCGTATTCATATCCGCCGTCTGTACACGTAGATCTTTTAAACTATAATAATATAAGTGTGGACAGACAACATTACATACATAGCTCCGAATCCAAAGTCTAAAGCACTTGTGCTATGCAATCAGTGACAAACAAAGCTACCACAAACACCCAGACCCGAGACAATGAAGAAAAGTGTTATTTTTTCTACATCGACCCATCGGGGGATCGAAACTAGGACCTCAGCCCCCCTAGCCAAGAGACATTTCTACAAACGTTAACGATGATAGACATCGCTTAAATGACTATATTAAAAAAGTCACGTGACTTAGACTTGTCACTTGCATTCATTTAAGAAAGAAGTTAATTAAAGATATTCAGTAATGTATCTTGTTGACGTACTACCCTTGCTATTTGTGGGTCCGCTTATACGTCATAAAATAAAAAGTTACAGACTTTACAGTCGACATTTTTGTCTAATTCATTTGCGTGTTACCATTTAACCGTTCAGGAATCACAAAAGGACATTTGATCCCTGAATCCTTAACAAATCCAGGAACAGCTACAATAACATGGATACAGACAGGTTAACGAATGACAACCTAAGTCTACAAATCAACCAATAATCCACGGATTGAGAGCAACCGGCGTCAAAAGCGGGCGACACGGATGCTGTGTCCGTCGGGCCGAAAAATCTGCGGGAAACATTGCAGCTGATTTTTGAGCGAATATAGAATACTAGCTGTTTCCCACTGCTCCGCCCGCGGTCTCCATTTTTTTTTTCATATTTGCCATGTAAGCTATCCTATCTTTCAAGTTGGATCAAACTGCACACGATGTGTAAAATTGATTAAAATCGGTTCAGTAGTTTCGGAGTTCATCCCGGACAAACATCGTGACAATGGAATTATATATAATAGATTTAGAGTACACTGCGTTGGTAATTTTCAGCTCAAAACTTTTCAACCCTGTTGCAAATATTCATGGGATCTTTCTTATTCAGTAAGTCGAAACGGTAAACCTGCTGTTACGCGTAGGGTTAAGAGAGGCTTTATCGCTGACGACTTACTATACTTTTAAATAAAAAATCTGTTATATGGTCTAAAATGCAGCTTCACCCGCGCTTCTTATTATTTGGCGCTCTGATTACTTAGTACTATTTGAGGAGTGTCAAACTTGGTATTGCGCCAGTAACTTAAGGTTATTATTTTTATTGATTTTAACCGCATTCATGCGTCACAATATTATTTACAATTTGTATTTAATTAACTTATAGCTGTTGTTGAATTTAGTGTTTATTTATTTTTTATTTAAGTTATACAAAAATAAATTAGTAAAATATAAAAATTATATTAGTTCCAGATTTGAACACCGGGTTAAATAAGTACTGTTAGTGGCACTGTATACGTCTCGACCGCGTAAGCGTCGAACAACCTCGCACTAGGAACACAGTTCTTATTGAACTATGGGCAAAGGTCGCTGTTTTCGCGGCTGCACTATGATTGAACCTCCGTCTATAAATATTTGACACATACCAGTTCGTCTTCATACTTCATAGTGCTGTTAATTTATTGCTTTTCTGTATTATGTTCTTACTACGACGACTTTTTGTCAAGGTCCATATAAAAAAAGACGAAAGAATTATTATTCGATGCATTGACAGTTTTATATTATACGTTTGTTTTTCTTTATATTTTGAATACGAATTCGAAAAGCTATTTCCCTCCAACGGACATTAAATTCAAAGGAAGAACGAGTTCGACTTTTTAAAATCTGACTTCGCTCAATTGTCCCCAGTTTCCATTAGCTAATTGCGATTGGTAACAATTCTGGCCACAACTCACTGTTCAGCCAATCGAATGAGGTTCGAATTTTAAATCATAAAGTAATTGAAACTTTGTTGAATGCGGTTGGCATTGTGTGAATTCTGATAGCGTGATTTATGCTTGGAGATAAAGGACTGGTTTAATACGAAAAATATGAATTACAACGATTTTGTTTGTCTTCAATGCGTTTGCTTTTTATTTATTAAATATAACTAGTGATCCGACCCGAATCCGCTTTACTTAAATGAAAAGGGATCATGCTTTATTTAAAATACTGACTGCAATCACATAGAGAATATCACGCATTATAATTTGGCTCTAGGAGGATCAACTGACATTTATACTTAAACTAGCTGACCCGGCGAACTTCGTACCGCCTAACAGTCAATGAATGTCGTGTTACCTTTTAGCTGAACTAATTTAGACTTTGATGAACGTAATACAATGATACAAAATAAAAATACAGATACTTAGATATCAAAAAGTATTTTATTATGATAAATATCTGATAACTAATATTGATCTGTACGATAAGCTCGACGATTTCTCGTTTCTAACCTAGCCGTTTCACGGGCTGCCTCTCTTTCCTCTTGTGTTTGAGAGGCACGAATTAAAGCCTTTCTTCGCTCCATACTAACGCGGCGCTCTTCTCGTGCAAGGTCTCGTTCTTCATCAGATAATTGACTCGCGATGATCCGTTGCCTAATTGCAGTACTGCTTCGCTGGGAAAGATTAGATCTTCTAGGACGTGGCATTGTTACTAATACTAATACTGAATATGAACTCGCACAAAACCACACAAAACAAACAAATATAACAGTAGCTGAACTTTCGTGACATAGACATTGATTGACAATAGTTTAGATCATAGACTACTACTTTGGATACTGCACTTTTTATTCCAATCTGCAATACAACTTTCAACCTTTTTATTTGATTAAAAAAAATACAGACAAAAGTTTATTCACCCTTTTTAAATAATTACACAAAATATATTTCTGAACGCATGCATAAATGTCAATCACAGTATTTGCTAGGATGACAGGAGGAAAACAAATGTTTGACAGGTACGAAACTAAGGAACATAATTAAATGGAAAATGATTCATTTTCATAAATATTTATTCGTCAAGTTTTCATTGTTTTTAAAATGTATTCTGCTATTCAGGGCGGAGACAAATCCAACGAAACAAAAACCATGAAAATTGATCCAGCCGATCTCGAGTTATAAGTGTTGTAACAAACCCGTCTTTCTTTTATATATATAGATTATTGCTAATACATTTTTAGTAGTCCATGATGGATTTCTGGAAAAAAAAACATAAACGCATTCTCAAATATCACGTTTTCAGAATATTACGATGCTATGTTGATGCAACGACAACCGTGTTGTTAACAACCAAAAAGAGGTTAAATGTATCTACCAGTATTTTACATGGGTTACTGTCGGTCTGACCTACAAAACCACTATATCACAAAAAAATACCGCATGTACCGCATTTACTTTTAGAAGAAAGAAAGAAAAAATATTTATTGCAACCACAGATGAGATGAACACAAGCAAAAAAAAAATAATAATAACGAAAAATACACGTAACTGAAACACACAAATTACCAAAAAAAATGTTACCTATGTAAAAAGTATCTCGTAATGAATATTTTATCATTAAAATAAAACTACTTTAAACGGATTCTATCGCGGTTTATTTTGATTTTAGTTGTTTTATTTTAATGTCTAATATTCGCGTAAACCTCAGAATATTTTATCGTTATTTTTAATGGTAGATAAGCGATGATAACGATTGCATCTCCGGTTGGGATCAGGTTCAAAGGTCACCGATAGTGGTACATATTGGATTGTGATTCCGTTTAAAATGAGAAAAATATGATAAAATTAACCGGATCTATTGTAGACGGTCCTTATCCAACGAGTTGTCTCGCTCAGATAAGACTATATTATCAGCTTTCTATATTTTACTTAGACCCTCACGCAAAAAATAGCGTTTAACCAATATTTTGTGCGCATTTGCGTATTTATTATTGACGACCTCCGTGGTCGAGTGGCGTACACACCGGTTTTCAAGGTGTCGTCAGCTCTGAGGTCCCGGGTTCGATCCCCGGACGGGTCAATGTAGAAAAATACTTTTCTTCATTGTTTGTGGTGCCTTCGTTGTCTCTGATTCCATAACACTAGTGCTTTAGCTACTTACTTTAGATACGGAGCAATGTATGGGATGTTGTCCACATCTATTTATTTATATCGCTCATAATAATTTAAGAAAACCTATTCAGCCGTAAGATTATCATCATCTCCCAGCCCATATACCAGTTATATGGGGTTGGCGCAGTGCGTATTTTCTTCCATTCATCTCTATTCTCTATTACTCGTCATCGCGGCATCCACTCCTTTCTTTCTCATATACATGATTATATTAAAAGGAGTACGTATATTTTACGTCGTAATCAGGTGCATAAAACTGAACCACTTTCCTCAAGGAACATGGTCGAAATCTTAAAATGGAAAATGAAATATTCATAAGAAGTGACAGGTCACGTGACTTATGTTTGTATGAAAAGTTGATTTCAGTTTTATGTACCTGATTACCTCGTAGGATATCCGCACTCCTTTTAAAATAATCCTGTATAATATCATGTTCACACAATTCATCCATCTTTTTCGGTCTCACTTTGCTTGTATACTCATCTACAGTCTTACTCATAACTTGTTTAGTTATGTGACTTTCATCCCTCCTCATAACGTGTCCATACCACGACAGAAGCTTACCTCTCACCTTTCATTGATCGGCACTACTTTCAAGCTTTCTTTAATATACTTACTCATTCCATATCCTATTCAGCCGTACGACCAAATTATCTTTAAAAAAATTGAATTCTCTTGAATTGAAAAAGAGAATTCTCAGTTCCAGACATTAAAAAAACTAATGTAGGTATATCCAATGACATTTTTCACATAAATTTTAAAACATAGTTACAAAGTAACATTAAAAAAAATATGTTTACCTCATTAACCTCATTTAGCCTGCTTTATATAGAAAAAAATACTTGTATATAACGTGAAAGTTAAGTTTTGAGTTTTGTTTTATTGATTTACACAATAACTTCGAAATTTATTGGTTTAGGTCCATTATA
The DNA here is from genome assembly GCA_950381575.1 of Plusia festucae. Taxonomy (NCBI): domain Eukaryota; kingdom Metazoa; phylum Arthropoda; class Insecta; order Lepidoptera; family Noctuidae; genus Plusia; species Plusia festucae. The sequence goes on from OX494434.1 coordinate 13,910,415, forward strand.
GATCATTTCCTATGAACGAATCTATGTCGCTATGGATTAATAGATATTATCTTGTTTTTTATTAATTATAGATTGTGATAAACAATAGACTAGAGTCCAAAGTCCTCTAAGTAATTATCACGGTATCAACGCAGTTAATACTAATAATTTATTATGTAGGTGTTAATATAATGAGGACTTCAGTCCTCAACTCAAAGTTCAATTGCGCGGAATGACACATTCGTAGATATATGTTCTAGTAGTCAGATAGGCAGTCGCTTTATGTATTTTAATTCAACAGGTGCCGCCAATTTCGTTTTTATTGTAAGAATTGACACTGAGTGGTTATTACATTTCCATCTACATATATACAATAATATCTAGGGACAACTCACATACGCTTTCTGGTCCCATACTAGGCAGAGCCTGTACTATTGCAACCAGAGAACTAATAAACATAAATAAAATATTATATTTATAAACACATACATATAAATTACACCCATACACAGAAAAAAATGATCGTGCTCATCACACAAATATCTGTTCTGGATGGGAATCGAACCCACAACTTCTGGCTTAGCAGTCAGGGTCACTAACTACTAGTCAAATACATCGCAATTTAAACCTAATTAGTACCTACTAGTCTGGTAGCAAAATAAAGGGTCCTTACAATACAAAAAGGTATATCACTTTTATAATTAATAAAAAATAATTTCAGCAGTCGGTTTTTTATTTTTATAACTAATAAAGTTTGTTCTCTTCAATCAAAACGTTTGGTGGCAACTTACAGTTCGATTTTTATTCGAGTATTGACTATTTTTGCGTCAAGAAGCAAGTCGCTTATTGCTGGATTCCATAATTAATGACTCTTAAATCCATTCGCATGTTTCTGTTCCTTCGTGTTCCTAGACCTTAAGCTATCAAGTTTCTCTCCGGCCACATAATACAGTACTCCAAGTACTCCACTAAATAAAGTCATGGCTATCTTGCTTGTCCAACTGAAGATGTGGAGAAAATGGTAGGGCCATATACCATATTTGAAGTATAAATAATGAATGTACGTAGAATACGCGGCTGCTGAGCACAGCAGGATTGTCAAGCCAGTCTTTCTTCTTGGATAGTTTCTATTACTGATAAATAATTCTATTAGAATGATGGGGAGAATCAATGTGTGCATAACATGGTTCAACCAGTTGGGGATTTGTCTTTCCGCTTCTTCGTCGGGGTATATGAAAGTTTTGTCGATATTGTACAGCGTCCAGAATGTGGTTGGTACGTAAACAGCTGTTGTGAAAGCAAGGCTGAACACGTGGTCTTTGATTTTCCTAATCAACGGCGGCTTTTTCGTGACTGCGTTTGTTCCGATGGCGTCGTTCAAGAGGGCGAGTATGAAGTATAGTGTTTGTACTACCTGAAACAAACAAGGGAACAGTTAGGGATATTCTCTTCATCTCTAAAAATCAGAGAGGCAGAGCCTGAACTATGACAACCAAACAATCGATAAAAACTTATATATTTCTAAATATACACATATTGTAAATGTAAATTACACCCAGACACAGAACAAATGACCGTGCTCATCACAGAAAGATTTGTCTCAGGTAGAATCAAACCCACGACCTCCGGTTTAGCAGTCAGGGTCACCAACAGTGGCTAGTGACCCTGACTACACTAGACTTACAGGCATTGTACAGTGCATTCTGTATTTATCGTATATAGGCATCTAAGATAGGTATTGTTCCAATTAAGAATCAATTGAACTCAATTGTTACTCTGATAGATTATTGCTATTTTATAAGGAATATGCCCAATAGATCACAAAAAAGCGGTAGTAGTCTAACGCCTAGGTCCAAGGCTAGGACGCAAACCCAATCGTAACACAATCATATATTTTGCTTACCATGTGTGATCCAAAATGCTTATAAGGTTAAAAGATATATATATTTCCTTAGCACAGGGTTACTTCATCTCTTTCGTTTTGATCTAAGTTCGAATCTAAAATCATATTTATAGTTTTTAATATTTATACTGCTTTTCGGGATGGTGAATAATCCAACAAATCAAGGATAATGCATAATTTATATCTTAATTCTCGTATAGGCAATTAATAAAGTCACTGAGTTCTAGTTCATACCTAGAGGCTAAATACTTAACCTACTGATTATAATCTAACCGCCTGTAGTTTATAAGATAACAATAACTAAGTGAAGTTATCTATCAATACTCCAAACTACTTAATAGGTTTGTTATTAAAACGTCATCATTGTAGATAGATAGAAGACTGCAAATTTAAAGTCACACTTGAATGTATACAGTGACATAATTTAAATTGCTAAGGTTACCTTCAAACAGGTTCTTATTTTCACTACCGACGTTGTAGGAAAACGTTCACTGTTGAACGTAAGCCTCCCCAAGGACAAATCAAATCAGCCTATCGCAGTCCACTGTTGGACATAGGACTCTTCCAAGTTGCGCCACAACACCCGGAACTTCGCCTTCCCCCATGGGACTACCGGGAACTGGGGCCGTGTATTATGGTTCGCAAATATGGGGTGTTTTAGGTGGGGTAAATACCAAGCTTGGCAAGCAGGTTGGTGACAGCAGGTTTGTACTCGTTTTCTTAGTATTTTTATTTTTTAAACGACGCCCGCTCTAAGTTATTTAATCCTTGTATCGCGGGCGTTTCACAAACATTCAAATCACATGCACTAAGAACACCCAGACTTGGAAAAAGCATTTGTGGATCACACAAATACTTCTCCCATGCGGGGATTGAACTCGCAGCACGTCGCGCACAATGGTAATTAGCATGGTGACCTACACCACTCGGCTATCCGTTCAGTCATATTTTCTATATCCCATTCACCTTTTACGACACCCACGGGTAGAGAATGGGGGTTTTTGTTCTAAGCCGCTACCCCACGGCGAACCCCAAGTATTAATACATACCTACAAAAAAAATATTTTCACCTGTAACTAACTACGAAAAAAAGTCGACCCATTTCCGTTTAGGGTGAAATATGCCGTACATGTTATTATTGAAGGCAAGTGCATGGTTACCTAAATAACTTGAGAACAATATTGAATTTCTTACAAACAAAAAGAATTTTATTTTAACTACATGTTTATTTAAGTTTCAAATTCTACTTAAGCATTTTCGATTGTAGGTATGTAATAGTACTTTAGAAAATAGTTATGCATGCAATTTTTAGTATTGCGCGATTCGATAATAATTCAACGAGCATACTTAAATAAATAAAAAACATAAGACATACTTATATGGGTAAGTAGGTCTTTGTTAATTCTTGACAGTTTGGAGAAGTCCTGATTTTTAAAACCCTTTTTTTATATAAGTAGGTACAGTTAATTCAAACAATTTTATATTTACGTGGTAACTTGGGAATCTATGTTTAAAATTATATACGGGATATAGAACTTATAAACTTAATACAAAAATATACAAAATAAGGTTGACCACTTAGAAACAAATCGAGGTTATAAAAATACTTACTACAGTCCAAAAAGTTAAGAAAATCGGTCTTGCTTTCATTGGAAGATTTTCAAATTCTTTTGATGGGAATGGTATCTCCACAAAATTACTATCGAACCATATTGAATAGATGTATAAACTTAAAATTAACACATGGTAGAAAACTAACAACATTTTTAGTATTAAAATGAAATAATATATACACTAGTTTCAATAAACGTCTTTACCGGTCAGCGGCTAACAATTAACTGAATGATTCTGTACAATGATTGTATTTAAAAATCGACCTATCTACAATAGTTCGTCCAATATTGTGTGTTGATATTATTGATAGAAATACATCGGTTTATCAGCGAGTCAAGGATGCCAATTGATAAAATATACATTTAATTATTCACACCGGCACAAATAAGGGACAAAAGGGTGAGTATAATAATTAAATGTAGGGACATATTTATAATAATAATCAAACGTGTATTGTAGTAAGTAATTATAAGTCAATTGACATCTTAAATGTGGACAACATCACAAACTTCTTCTTAAAAATTTGCATCTAAAAATATATTTATTTATTTTTTGCATTACAGTAAGTTATTTATTTATATTCGCATAACACGAATGAGCGCATAATATTTAATTAATATCATTTTAAGTTTTTGCATAAAAATCGACGTAACAATGTCTCGAAATATGTATTATAATACTCAACATTTTAACAATATACGTCCTCAGAATGTCAGGATATTTATTTTCTCAAGTAAGTTTAGAAAAAATAAAATAAAAACAATATAGGTAATAAATAGTAAAAATAATCACGTTTTTTTATTTTTTTGTATAAAATTGTCATCCAAACCAAACGTGTATGAAAAATCTCAGCTTTATCGGAAATCTGGAAGATGACAGTTACGTTAGTTGAGTGGGTTCTCAAGCACTCTAAGATATTAAACTTCAGTTTTATAAGGCTCTTCGTGTCTCGGTGAAATATTGTTCAAGGATCCCGGTATAGTCCAGTTGAATCTTAACACTAGAGTTAATTATCTGTGTCGGTATTAGCAGTAACCAGAAAGTAAAAACCGATTTTTTCATTTGGGCATTTCATTTTCCGAAGAAGAAAACTTGATGTATCGGCTTAAAAGATACGTTTAAAGATATCTCTGGGTTAGACCAGTAGCCGCGGGTTCGAAACCTGCCAGAGGCTTAATAAAAAAAAAAAAATTGTATTTTTTTACAAGTCAAGGCTCCGCATGGATGCGCTATAAATAAATAACAATAAGAATCTAAACATTATTCTTTAATCTCACTTTATGTATGTCATTTGAGATGCGTATACTTCTCTATCTTATTGATTGATATGCTTTGCAACTTGCCCAGGAGAACAGAACCACACCCACAGATTTGTTATTTATAACCTATTACATGTTTTCGTATTATAGATTAAGTACCCTGTATTAATAATGTACAAATACCTGTTTTTGGAAATTATATATTTATAAAAAAATATTTAATTAATAAATTATTAAATTATAATTTTAACTCTATATCTAGCCATATGGACTTCCACACAAAGAATCCATATTTTCTTTGGCCGTCTTTTTTCCCTATATCCAACCAAGTTCAGGCTCAAAACCTAAAAAATACGTACAACAAAAATTAAAAAATAAAATGATCACTTGAAAATCGAAATTTCAGTAGCAACGCAATAACTAGAACTAATCCGAACTCTTTTGCATTAAACGCATTCCATAATCTCTGGAGATCCAAGTAATTAGCTAACTTCCAACAAATACCATTTAACAAAGGAATTCGTGGGTTTCTATTGAATTCTGCAAACTATCCGTTTGTGAGTTGCGGTTGATTTAACTTCGCCTTGCCGCTTAAGCCCTTTTGTTGGTCCGTTGACCTTTTTTTGTCTAGTTGGTATACGGGTCAATAGTTCAGTTTAAATTTATTATTAAAAAATTCAGCTTTGAGGCTTTGAAGGGATAGGCATTGCAATTTTTCTGGTTACACGTTTTTGCTTTTTTTTCTTATATTTGATTTATTTTTGGTTTTTCTGTCAGCGTTTTGTTCTTCCATGTTAGTTGCGACTTATTATACCAAGTTTTATGTCACGTTCCGAGGGAATGGGATTAAAATATATAATTATATAGTATCCTATGTCCATCTCCCCACAAATTTTCAGCCAAATCGGTTCAGCCGTTTTTGAGTTATTAATAGTGAACTAACAAGACTTTCTTTTATAAATATATATACTAGCTGCCCGGACAGACTTCGTTCTGTCAAAAGGTAATAGTGAAAAATTATTTAATAAAATAAATGTAACGTTTTTCGAGTGATCACGTAATTTTTTTTTAATGTATTAAATCTTTCCGTGGACCTTAAAGAACATAAAAAAAATAGTCGAATTGGACCAGCCATTCTTGAGTTATGCGCTTACGAACATGCATTTTTATTTATTTAAATGATAGATAGATATAGATAATCTACACCTAGAATTATTGAATTTCATTCATTGTACCAAAATTAGGTCATTTCCACAATTTTCTCTGTCCAGACACCCTACTGGCGTTGCTAGAATTCATCAAAAACTTTCATACAGTCCAAAACATACCTATAATGTACCCATTCTGTTAATTCCTTAAAAAGCATAGGTACCACAAAATTTATGGTCACCTTAAGTAATGCGAATTTTACCTCCAAATTTTCGAACCACAATGGCAGCCATCTTGAATTTGGTTCAAACGTCAATAAATCAATTAATGTGGCAATATTTTACCAAAATACATGCTGGAACGTTATCGCCTGATGTCAGTACATCCGCAAGCAGTCTCGTAGGCCCCGGAAACGGTAAACACCAGGCAACCTGTTGAATTATTCATGGACACCCTAATATATCTTATTCGGAGTTCCGACGTACGATTATCAGTTTATATAGTTAGTGATAGTTTTTTTTTACTCCTGAAAAACGAGTTAGAAGTTGAAGTTGAAGTGTGGTTTTGCAGCTACCGAATGAGTGAACCGATTCAGATTTTTCATTTTAGTTCACTAATATTATTCTTGCTTTTTTTATTCGAGCTAGTTATTGTTCAGCAAAGATTCACACAGCTTCTCTGTAAAGATCAACATCATCATTCACAGCCCTTGTCTTCCCACTGCTGGGCATACATCTCTCTTTTTACATGCCGTTATCTCCGGTCCTGTGCCAGTCTCTCCCAGATTCGACCCGTAACTTTGATAATGTCTAAGATTTATTTATAAAGATACCTCTAAAAACACACCTAATTTTTTTCGTTTTTATAGAAAAAATTGTGACAGCTTTTTTACAGTCAATTTCCAAAGAATAAATAAATGAGTGAGTGTTTTAAACATATTTTCCCGATAGTATTTTCTTCAAGCTCGCTAACAAGAATGAACCTTTAAACCTTCAAAGAATCCAAGTATTTACGATAATAAAAAACTAAGACCTCTCAACAGGTGTTATTGAAAAATTCTGCTAGAATTAAATCAAACCCTAACTTTATAGCAGCAAGGTTGCATTTTAAATTATGTGTATAATACAGTTTGTTCGTTACAATTGTTTTTGGCCAGTTCTTGTGTTGTATTGGATTTAATATATTATGTGTAAAGACTGTGCTATGGCTATAGTTAATTCGTTACAGAATTTATATCTATATTTATCAAGTCTATAATATTATATTTCATATTATTAAATAATATTTAATGTCTTTGCTTCCTACTTCGAAGTGTCTTATAGATGTAAGACTTTTAATTTATATATAGTGATGAACGCCGGCTGCACTCCAGAAAAAGTGTCACGTTCCGCCTGAGCCGAGCGTGCAAGCGAGAGGTGAGAACAAGCGATAGAGGGGCACTATTGGCCTAAGCGTTTGGCTGGGGCTGCAGCGTTCGAGTAGAAGAGATGTTTCTCTATATATGTACGGTATGTAACGTTATCATTTAAACTGACTTTACAGACGACCTTTTTACTAAATTAATAAATCAAAACTCTTGATACCGAAGAGCTTTTAGATCGTCAAATATGTGTTCCTCTCGACTCCGCCCTCGGTACCAGATTTTTGGTAAAAAAATATAGCCTATGTTTCACCACACTCGAAATAATTTTTGAAATCGACACCGTAGTTTTTGAGTTTATTCATTACAGACATACACACAAAAATACAAATCTTTCCTCATTTTAATATTAGTGTAGATAGACCTAGTGCTGTCATTTGGTGACCTAACATTTAACAACTGAAAACATTTTGTTTTTTATTCCGTGCTAAAACAAATTACAGACAGAATTTTAACAATTCTTTACCGTCTTTTTAGATATCGAGAGGCTTAGTTCCAACTTTTAGCACCTTGTTTATAGTAAAACAGGAAAGTACAAGTGCTAATACAGTTAATAACCCAATAACATGAAGGAACATAAAATAGCCATCCGAAAACAAATGAAACACGTTTCTTGGTTGCGATAAAAATAAGTGAAAGCTTCTGTTAAGGAAGCAATCCACATACTAACTCTGTTTTGATCAATAAACAAAGATCGTAAGGAGCAGATCAATATTTAGAACTTGACGGGCCTTTTGGTCAAGTGGTTAGTGACCCTGACTGCTAAGCCGGAGTAGTAACATAATATCTAATAAATAATAAGCGTAATGTTTGTGTGATGAATAGTTCAGTCAAATCGTGCCAAAAGTAAAAAAAAAATACTTATAAGTAGATATGTCCTGAAATACGGACATTGGCTTATGATTTCTAAACCACGTTTAATTCTCTCTGTACGCCATTGGCTAGCTTACCTAATCTCTATTCAAAAGTTTCCCTAAAGTCCCTTATACACTAAGCCTTATTCACCACGATAAAGGCCAATAACATATTAGCACAGATTACTAAATAGCTATTAGGCTGTACGCAATAAATTTCATGTATGGAAGACCAGTGACGCATGAAGATAAAGCCTGGCTCCAAACGAGGGTTAGAACACTGAACACAAGTCCTTACATCCACATTCTAATAGCAATAAATTTACATTAAGTATACTTTTATTGAAGTACGAAAGAAAGAATTCAAGTTGAATTAATAATAAATATTCTTTTCGTAACGAAACTGAATTTAAAAAATTGGAATCTGAAATTTCCAACAACGAATAAGCTTAGTGATGCCCATTCCTTCTCCATATGAGAAGAGGTATGTGCCCAGCATTGGGAAATTAAAATATCGGTATTATTATTATGATACAAATACCCATCGTGACACAATCTTAACTCTCTCGCGCACTACGATAAAATCGTTGCGAATATTAATGCTTTTGCTATTTAAAATCGCAGATGTGAATCGAGGGGCTCGTGGCTAAGTGTAAGCCGTACGGTTTGACCGATAGTACAGGTTAAGCCGCGCTCGCCGCGGTTGGTCCGTGGATGGGTGACCATTTGTAAACATATCGAGACCCCTCCGTGCCTCGGAAAGCACGTTAAGCCGTTGGTCCCGACTGTCATACAGTGATCTTTGATAGTCGTTAAGTCATTACAATTCTGACAACCAGTCTTACTATGGAATACTGTATTACCTAGCAATAGGTTGTGGAGGTCAGATAGGCAGTCGCTCTATGTAAAATACGGTATTCAGCTAAATCCGGTAATACTGGAAGCCGACCCCAACATAGGTTGGGAAAAGGCTAGGCAGAAGAAGAAGAAGATGCGAAATCGTTCCTACAATTTACATATTTTCGGAGATTTACCGTATTTTTTCATATTTTTATATTCATATAATAATTATATCTTTACCCTTCGTCAAAGCATTACTAAAATTGAAATCACAATTGATTCTCATCGTATAAAATCTCTGAATACCTCTGAGTTATGACTTCGTAGCTTCATACTAAATTTAAGGCATGTATACAAGGCTCTGCAGTTCATACAACCACTTATGAGACATAGCATAGCAGGTCCCGCAAACCCACATGAGCCCAATAAAGGCAGTTATCGCAAATAACCCATAATTCACGGCAGCCTTTGGTACATACCGTGTAGCAAATAAATTGAGTGTGGACACGGCGTGTCGCGTTGCGTCAAATAATGGTGTAGCCATCAATTCATGCGGGACCCTGACAGAGTCTGTTGGATGCAAACGAATAAAAAAATAGGGAAAATTGGATCACTTGTCACACTGAATTATGTAAGTACTTATTTCAAAATTTACACAACACTTTGGATTAAAAATAATATGCTCATGTCGTTAGTTAACGGATTAGCATAAAACTATATTTTCTTTATTTTTATAAAGAAATTGATGATTGTAAAATAATCTTGTTTTTTTTTTTTTGCTGTAGTATTGTTGTTATTATTTTCTTTTGTTCGTTTTTTATGTGTATCTGTATAAGACCAACGTTTTAGCATAGTAACTACTTAATATTATACTGCTTTTAGATAGAAAACATACAACGAATGTGAGTCTGTAAAAACAAAAAATTCGAAAAAACAAAGTAAAGATATGTAAAAATCTTTGCTTTTTATAAATGTGTGGAAAACAACGTCTTGAAAAGTGAAATTTAAGTAGCATTCTAAAAAACTAAAAGCAAGCACTCTACAACAGCACTCAAAGAAATAATAAATTTGTTTTACAAAGCTTATTGAGTAAACCGCAAGAAACATCACTAGACAACAAAACCATTAAAAATAAAACAAAAACAGTTAGCAGCTCTTAATAAAGATTAAAAAAAACTAATTACATAAGAACTCTCTGGTACAGCAAAAAGGTTTTAAAAAACATAAAAACTTTTTGCTGCTTAGATGCAACGCTGAGCGATGCTGGCAACCGAAGCATATTTTTCAGAGATTTAAAAAGTAAAAAAAAATGTAATACTAGAATACTTTTTAATTGCAAACATTCTGTTCAGATTCTTATAAGCAGATGAGCATACAATTAAATGGAGAGAAGGTTAAATCAGCTTGGTACTTATATTCCAAATCCAAGACTTTTCTTTATACTATGCACACCACTAGTAAAATAAATTTTATGTTCCACGTTTGAAACTTTATGCATTTTTTTATAAATATTTTAATGATTACCTAAAAACTTGTAATTTGACACGTTTGACTTTTAATTATCCAATTTGCAATTTAAAAAGGCGTGATAAGAATATATACAAAAGGTAATTGCTTAATGCCTAATGTATTTTAAATACAGTTAATAAATGAGTACCGTATTACTCCGAACCATACCATACTCGAATATTTACACACACTACATTAGTCGGCCATTACACCATAACATCAATGGTATTTGATATTAAAGACGATTCAGTAGTGTCCGCAATACATACTTTTTTATATAAAATCAAATCAAGCTCCTAACTAGCTATTAAACCTATTAAAACTAAAAACTAAAAACTTATAAGATAAATAAATGAATAATCTATAAAAAAGAAGACTTGTGACCATTATTAAGTAAAATTGATTACATAATAAAGGCAACAAGCATCAAAAAATTCATCGTCACCTTTGTCAATACAGGAATAATTTACAAGTAGTGCGGATATTCTACGAGGAAATCAGGTGCATAAAACTGTCGTTAGGGAAAGTTGATCAGTTTTATGCATCTGATTACCTCGTTGAATATGCGCACTCCTTTTAAATTAACCTTGTATAGCTCAATATTTCCTAACTAAATAACAATTGAACTTCTAAATTCCTTTCACAGTAACCATCATCTGCGAACATTTTAGGACGAGATAAGTTGAACAGGGCTGAACCTGAAGAAAGGGGTGAAAATATAATAAATAAACTCACTCAGAATTTAATAAAACAAAGACTCAACAAAGCGCTATTTATGGTAATGCCTGTTTTAAACTCGAAGGTTGTAAAAATGTTAAAATACAGTTTGTTGTAACAATAATGTCTGAATTATAAACGTATTTAAGTTTATATTTTGTTTAAAGCTCACTAGGAATGTGGGTCGCACATTATTTATTTCATAATAACCAACTTATACTGACGGTTTTTAACACACACATAAGTTAAAGGTTACTAGTATTCTTGTTAACCCCTCGTTCGATACTAAATTACTTGTGTTACAACAACATTTACTAAAATCGATACGGCATTGATGAAATTATATTCGGTAATTCTCTACGTCTCACTACGTCGTAGCATCAAGACTTGCTACGCCGTAGCGGGCTACTGATTATATTGTCTGTTTTGACCTTGTTGTAAAGCTTATATGTAAAACTAGCCGTGCGCCGCCGTAACTCTCGTGTAAAAGGATCATGGAAATTGGGCCACCCTTTTCAAGTTCAATAACAAACCACTTTGAAATATAAAGACTTGGTTTTAAATACAGTGGGACTGGATCTGAACCCGACATAGAAAATAGAAGAGTTCTTTTGCTACTTAGTAAACCTTACTTTCCCTAGATAGTCGGATATGTCAATTTAACATTTGATTGAGAATATATATAGCCACGCCGCTCAATTATGGCGTCGCAACGGCCCTTTACTATGGCGTAGCGACGCTTCTCAACAGTAGTGTCGCGGCACCCCTCAACTATGGCGTCGTGACGTCGCTCAACTGTGGCGTCGCGATGCTGCACAACTGTTGCGCCGCGGCACCCCTCAACTATGGCGTCGCGACGCCGCTTAACTACGGTTTCGCGACGCTTTTTTTAATTATTTTTTTGTTTATAGGTATTTGCTAGGTCTGAAAATAGGTCGTAGCCAATTTTATATCCTCTGGTGCTAAGGGTGGCTCTCTCTCCTCCTATTATTTGGTAAAACAACGTTTGTCAATGCAGCTATTTAAAGAATAACACACTATAACGGATATACAATAAAACTCAAAACAACATTTAGTAAGATTTATTCTTCGTAAAAAGGACTGTGATTGCAACATTATACTCCCCTTAACCCAGTTCCTGAGTGTAACATTAACAGGGCCCTAAATAAACACGTGTAAAGACACATTAATGCACCCCATAAGAAACCCCATGTTACATTTGACCCATGTTGTTTGTATTGAGAGGGATGGTGGACGATTTATAAATATTTTGTAAATATAATATGTATGCTAAAATAGTTTTTCCAAAAAATATAACACTTGCAGGCTTTTAATCTGAATGAAAGAAATGAGTATATAGGGTATATAATGCAATATAAGTATCATAACTAAGGATCTCTATGCTAGACAAATTGTTAACAAAATATTTTTTTTAAAGCTTTTTGCAATAATATAATATCTTGGGACAATTCACACACGGCCATCTGATCCCAAACTAGGCATAGCTTGTACTTTGGCAACCAGACAACTGATAAACAACACCCAGACACAGAACAAATGATCGTGCTTCATCACACCGAGATTTGTCCTGGGTGCGAATCGAACCCACGACTTCCGGCTTAGCAGTCAGGGTCACTGACAACTAGACCTAGAACTAGACTCCATTTTTGGACATCTATCCTGGTAAGAATGTCTATGAGTTTTGTTCTTGTTCTCATGTCTACTTTCCTGACTCTGTCTTTGATTTTAAGGACAATGTAAGAGACTTTTATTAAGACTGATCGATAAGAACTTCGAAGAATAATAAGCTGCTAATATAAATAGATCTGAAACTCCATCCCTTGCAAGATCAAGCCCGTCTCTGCTTACATTGGTAATAAAAACATTGAATTTAATAAAAACTGCTTTCATGTCGGAGTTGCCGAACATCGTTTCCCTTTTACAGCGAGTTTTGTTTGATATATTTAAATAACAATAAAATTCTAAGAAGAAAAACTTTGTTCGCATTCGTTGAATAAACGATGTGACGTTTAGATGTGACGATACGATTACGATACGATGTTTTAAATAATCTTCATCGTCATTAAAACATCATATAAAAACTGTAGCTACTGAGAAATAAAGCAATTTTTTTTTGTCCGTTATTAAGGGATAGATTGAATCAAAGCAATGTTTTTTAATTTAAATTGTTTATTAATTATAAAAATATCTTGGGACAAGCTCACCCACGGACATCTGCTCAAACTAGGCAGAGCCAAACAGACAACTGATAAACATACTTATATATACATAATATTATTATGGATAAATAACAAACAGACACAGAACAAATGATCGTGCTCATCACACAAAGATTTGTCCCGGTTGGGAATCGCACCCACGATCTGGCTTAGCAGTCAGGGTCACTAACCACTAGACCAACAGGCGTCAATAGTTTATTGTGTAGTAAGTACATTAAAAATCGTAGCGTATAAAGGAATAATTAAGAAAAGTTTTGTAATTTAAATACTTTTTCTACACTTTTAAATGCGGCAGAAAATTATCAATAATTTGGTCTTCGTTGTAAGAATCTGCGAGGAGATCGTTCTGTCTGTTATAATATTTTTGTATTTATTAAGTTTTTAATGTGAAAGTTCATCAATGTTAAAGATTTTGGGAGTTTTACTAACATTCTCATCGCTCGTCTAAGTATGTCCCGTGTTTAAACAAACACAGCTCCCGTTCATGTAAACTTACCGGGATGAAAACGATGTATACTAATATGTTAGTAAATTTAATGTTTGTTTGGTTGAACGCGATACTCTCAGGAACTACTGGTCCGATTTAATTATGTAATTAACTCATTATGAAGCAGCGGAAGCCTAATGGCTAGGGTGTCGGATTCGAATCTCACCCATTGCACTACCTAACTCGTACCTCTTGAACCCTCTCGTAACTCGTAGCACAACTTGGCTTTGATTTTGACTGCACGGATAGCCGAGTGGTATTGGTCACCACGCTAATTACCACTGTGCGCGAAGTGCTGCGGGTACGATCCCCGCATGAAGCAAGCATTTGTGTGATCCATAAATGCATGTTCCAAGTCTGGTTGTTCTTTGTGCATGTGATTTGAATGTTTGTGAAACCCACGCGACACAAGGATTAATTTTCTTAGAGCGGGAGTCGTTTTTTTTTTAAATAAAGGAAATAAAGACTGGCTAACAATAATACTAGTAATGTGCGTAAGACATTGAAAGCAATCGTTTAAAAAAAATGCAGAGTTTTTGTAAACTGACTGTATACGAGATGTCCTTTCCTTCTTTTAAATATAAACTTGTTGAACCCCTTTGTATATAGTTACATATAAGTTGTACTCGTGTCGCCTGATTATGCCTGCTGCCATGCTTGTCGATATTCAAAGGCAATAGAAAGGAAGCCTCTGAATACCTCGTTACTGGAACCTTCTTCCGACACAGAGTAGCTTTGGAACAGAAGCAATCATATTCTGAAATATGAATTTTTACACCACCCAATTGAGATGATTTTACTTAGAAAATAATTGGTTAATATAGGACAGAAACATATTTTAAACAATATATTTTCCACGTGATACCTACTTGTATTTTATAGAGCTCTAGATTCGGTTTGCACTAGCCAGATGGATAGATGACCCCAGCTAGATGGACCGATGACCTGAAAAAGGTAGCTGGGTCGGACTGGAAGCGGAAGGCCGAAGACCAGGTGTTGTGGCGCAACTTGGGAGATGCCGATGACCAGCAGTGGACCGCGATGAGATGATTTTATTGAGATTCGGTTTATTTATTTTTTCTCTAAAATATTTGTGTTTTCAAAAAACTTTAACTTTTGTTGTATACCATTTTGAAGTCCTGTGTTAGAAAACTCTGACTAACATATTTACATTAATACTTCTTTATTGTTCATGAAAAGTGGAGGACACAAGGGCATAACGTGGCTATACAAATATTTAATCAAAACAAATAATTAATTTCTTCTCTAGTATTAAAAGAAAATAAAAATAATTTAAGCCTTATAGCTAAAGTTTACAATAAACAATAAATGTTTTATAAATCTCTGTTTTTCAACCTACTCTGTGTATACAGAAGCGCAATGCAAACTACATACTTAGGTAAAGTCTCAACTAGCTCCTCTTACACAAGGACATGTAACCTTCACATCTTCCATACGGTAGGAATATGCTAAACATTTCTTCAAACTTACATACAGTAATATGAGGTTATTTGAAAATCACGGGGCTGTTTTTTTTTTCAGACAATCTCATCAGGGCAATTTTATATTCTCGAATAAAAGGATTGTGTGTATTTAATATCATATATTTCAATATACAACTTTTTCGACGGGCCTGTTGGTCTAGTGGTTAGTGACCCTGACTGCTAAGCTAGAGGGTTCGACTCCCGCCCAGGACAAATCTTAGTGTAATGAGCACGTAAATTTCACCTAGACATTGAATAAATAAACGTTATTTGTTCGATGTCTGGCCGTCTGGGTGTAATTAATCTATAATATGTATGCATTTATAAATATATAAGTATGTTTATCAGTTGTCTGGTTGGTATAGTACAGATTCTGCCTAGTTTGAGATCAGATGGCTGTGTGTGAGCTGTCCCAAGATATTATTATTCAATTACTTGTGACTTTACTTGCCTTTGAATTACAATTTTCTTAGACGGTACATAAGTTGTTGAGAGAATCTTAGCATTCTTAGAGCACATACATAATATATCCCAAAGCCCCTCTGGGTAGGTAGATGCCCTGAGATAATCTTGTAAAGGACACACGTCCCGAATGCAACCTGCACGTTGCATTCATTCTTTATTTACAAAAATAAAGGGGTAGCTAGTATATATACCTCCTTCGAAGTCAAGCGAAGTGAAAACAGTATTGCCTGGACAGTGTAATGTTGAGCAGGGTCACTTAAAACCAACGAGAGCCTTAAAAAAAGGACCAATCCACGGACCAACCGCTGCGAGCGCGGCTTAACCTTTTTTAGTGGTTAAACCTTACACTTAGCCACGAGCCCTCAGTATTGAAGCTCATATAACCAAAATTGAAAAATTAATGGCGATATAAAAGAAAATATTATTGCGTGCTCGTCATTACCCTCGATAAATATTAATACGTGACACATAATTACGTAACAAATGTACACACACCATACCACCCTTTTACACCCTTAACAACACACAAAATTAATAAATTGTAATCCAAATACAACCAAAACCAATATTCTATCAACTGCGACATAATTATCTACGAACACCAAGCTATAATTATGTATGTATAGAATATTCATGTAATATTGTACAGAATAATTAAACTGTATAGGTACATAAACGCTGATAATGAATAAGACGCGACAATAAGACAAGTAATTGTTCTAGAGGTTTCCCACTGCTATTTGAAACATCAAATAACAGTGGCAATCTGTGACAGTTTTGCCACAGAGAGTCATGTTCCACCCGATATATATATGATTTTCAGCAACTCATCATTCAGATATAACAAAAATTTGATAAATATTATTTACGAAAATATTTTTTTTTACTAAATCTCTGTGATTTTTAATCGCATCGCATAGGTTTACACGCCAAAAATTCTTGAAGTTCTTCGTTTTGTAAGCTTATATAATTATACCGTCTATAAACGTCCCACTGCTGAGCACAAGCCTCTTCCCATAAAGAGAAGGATTGAGCATTGATCACCACGCTTGCTCATTGTGGGTTAGCCATTTCAGATTCCAACTTTTTGGAATCCAGCTTTCTTCACGATGTTTTCCTTCACCGTTTGTCATTGGTGTCTTAACTTTGTCTTCTTACACTACTTTTTTTTTACATCTCACACACGGTCATCTGATTCCAAACTAGGCAGAGTCTGTACTATAGCAACCAGACACAGATAAACATACATAGATTTATAAACACATACATAATTTAGATAAATTACACCCAGATACAGAACAAAATTAAATGATCATGCTCATCACACAAAGCTTTGTCCTGGGTGCGAATTAAACCCACGACCTCCCACTTAGCAGTCAGGGACACTAACCACTAGACCAACAGGCCCGTCATGTCATATCTGACAACGTACATACACACTGTAATTCATATGACTAAGAGAACGATGTAAGTAGCTCTCGAATTAGTGAAGCCTTAAAGTTTAGATTAATTGGGGGGTGCTCTCAAATTGTCGGCATTCCACTAGATTAGTTACGACCGACCGCGGACCGAGTTCGGGCCCAAACCCAACTAATCGTCTGTTCAATGGCTACCCTTACCTTACCCTTCTTGCAAACACGAGCAACTTAGAATCATATTTGATGAAGTATTAGAAGCCGTTTTCTCACTAACTGAGGTTGTTACAACAGGATATATACAGGATAATTTAAAAAGAGTGCGTTTATTCAACGAGGTTATCAGGTGCATAAATTTGAACAACTTTCTCCAAGAAACATAGAACAAAATCTTAAAATTGAAAATCATCTTTTCATACAAACATAAGTCACGTGACCTGTCACTTTGTATGAAAAGTTCATTTTCTATTTGCAATAGGTGGGTTTCGAATTGACAACCACACTATCGCAAATCCGACGCCCTAGCTATTATGGGCTTTTCAGGTTTTGGGCGGAACTGTCAGTATTAAAATGTATTTTAAACAATGATAGCAGAATTTAGTTTAAATTGCTGAGATTCTAAGACCTACCACTTAGTTTATTAATTATAAAGCTGAGTTTAAGATAAGTTTAAGTTGTACATGTGTGATGTACTGACTGTGAGAGAAAGAGAGAAACAAAATGTGTGCTCGCACTCTGTCTTGCCCCTACAGCATTATACGAAACATAACTCTCTCCTTCTATCTTCTGTAATTTATATCTTCCTCTCAACTTCCGTTCGCCTCGCCTGATCACAGTTTTCGTAACGCTTTTGTCACGCATTCTCCAGCTTACTCCCCAAGTCGTTAGAAAAGTTTTACTTCTATTAACACAAATCACGACCAAATTCGTAGTTGTTCGCAAAAACAACACATACACCTATTGGTGTATATTGCTCTCTCGCTCGCAAGTTAGAAATCCATGAAAATTTCCGTAGACTATGCCTTCTGTTATTATTGCAGATTACAGGAACTGGTCTAAGGGTCACTGACTTTACAGCCGCAAGGATGCCTGACTGAAACTGCCAGACATAAAATGCGTTAGGTGCGAACTTAATTTTTAAATAGGGTTCTAAAATATCAATTTGAGAAAAAAAAAAAAAACAGAAGTGTCTGCGCGTAATGCTTTTAGATTTGATTTACTCTTTAAAACGGCTGGACGAATTATGATAAGGTTTTACTGACTTGTAATTGACTATATAAGGAGTAACTTTGGCTTTTCTAGCCGAGTACTTATATTCGGTTTGAAAATTTTAAAGTTAGGGAACCTGCCCTCTTTTAGAAATGTCACTTGTGTAGGGGGCAGATTTTTAAATCGAAGCCGTAATCCATTAATCATAATGATCATAATTATACAAACGTATACTTTCCACAAAATATCCGAGATTGAGACTGTTTAAAACACCATCCACACCCATCACCCATCTTTTATTCCGAATTAACTTATGTAGGCTGCAAAATTTCTACATCCTGATACACAAAGTACAGAATATATCTTCGCAAAACGAATGAACCTAAAAATAAATGACCATCGGACCCCTAAAAGCCACGTTATTAATGTTCTAAAAGGGAGTGATGCAAATTTACCCACAAATAGAAATTCCCCTCATTAACCCTGACTAATGACGGGTTTTTTTTAAACCAACCAAAGAAACGCTTTGACTAAAAGACGTGGGTTTAGAATAACCGAGTTTTACCTTGACTATGTTTTTGAGGTCCTGAGCTCTTTGAAGGGCTGAAAGCTTGCACTGCAGGACTTATATGTATAGATGTTGGTAGTGTTTTTGCAAGGATTCCATATTCCTAATGTTCTTGGAGGGTCAATTTTTTTTCAAAAGATTACAAGCAATGCGGACCGCACATTACTAATATTATTTTTAACCTCTCGTGCTAAGCTAAATGCTTGTGTTACGAACGGGCTCACGTCGGTATTGCAGTGGGTGGGATTCGAACCCGCGACCACATGATCGCAAGTCCGATGCCCTAATTATTAGGCTACCGCCGCTTTTCCGGGTTGGCGATTTCAAGTTAAAATTTTTGGAATCCAGTTTTTCTCACCATGTTTTTTTTCACCATTTGTCAATGGTATCCTAGAATAATGAAGAAAGTACATATAACTTTGAAAAAGTTACATTGTACTTGCCTGTGTTTGAACCTGCAACCATGTGCATGTGAATCCGGTCATTCCAAATAACTGATACCTATTTACAACTTCAACCTAATTTTAAGCAATTGCAGGCCACAAAAAGCGGTACGTACAAATTTCCGAGCTAAGTGGGATTCAGTATTAAGCTGGATACGGAGGCTCTAACGTGGCTAAATAAAAAGAGGCGACTGCTTCATTATTGACCACATTCATATACGAAAAGCGTGGAGGAGGCATATTTAATTTCAGTCGTACAAAAGAACTCTCAATTGCATTTAGTATACAACTAATGTTAGCTCCCCGCGACTTTGTCCGAGTACTTTAGTTTCATAGGTTTCTCATGTTTTGATCGGAACCATAATGCTTTACTTTAAATTAGCTGCGCCCCGCGGTTTCATAAGTTACTTAAAATAAATAAAATTTCTTAAATAAAAGTAGCTTAAATTACTCCTTATTACAAGTGAAAGTCCCGTCAAAATCGGTCCAACCGCTTCAGAGTTTAGCCGAAACAAACAGACAGACAAGATTTTAAAATATTTTATTTTAGTTTAAATACTACGAATACATCCATAGGCATTTAGCAAAAAGCGGACACTCCGATTTGATTTATCTGTATAGTATAGTATATAATAGCTTATCGCTTTATAGGGTGAAAAGCTAATACTTTAAACCCATGCCGAGGGCACGACACGATATCGAACTTTCACTGACTAATCACACCTTGGCCGGAGTCGCGGGATTCTCTGTTCGACTCGGGCGCAACACAAAATCATAACCCCACCCCATCTAGGCGTGCACTGAGAACACAGACAGGCACAAATCAAAAACCTACCAATTTCAGCTTTTTGTATGTACCCTAATTACCTTACCCAACCAACAACACTATAAAAAATATTCAATTTATTTCTACCATTTAAAATACCCTGCCGTTTAAAGCGCCGCGTCATTTCCATACATTTAATGTCATTTCCATACATTTAATGTCATTTAAGCGATTTCTATCATCGTTATCGCTTGTAGAAATGTCACTTGGCTAGGGGGGCTGGTCTCTGTTCGACTCTGGCACGACTCATAATCATAACCGCTCAGATGATCTCGGAGAGATCTCATTTAAAGGAGCATGTGCATGTCTGTATTTATGGGACTACAGGGTACGCAATGCTTATTTTCTATTGCAGAAGATTTTAGGGTTTTAATTCAGTTCAAATTATCTTCTCACATCCACGTCGGCTGTAGGCAGCTCTTTAATCTTGCGATGCACCGCTATAAAATTTAATATTAATATTAATCTGTAGGCGGCGCCGCGAGACGTGGTTGTGTAGCTTGCTGATGTTAATGAAGAATTAATTATAAAACATTAATAGTTTAAGTCCGCGATAATTTCGTATTTATGCAGTATGTGTATGTATGACAATTTTTGCGCAATGCCCCATATTTTATGCACTATAAAAAGAACCGATACGTGACGTATTATAAGGAATTAGGTGTTTTAATATTGCACTATGAAATAAATAAATAAAAATAAAATAGCCGTTATTACTGTTCTATAAGTTTTTTTATTAATAAAAGTAAATAAATGTCTATAACATCACATACATTACTCCGAATCCAAAGTAAGTAGCTAAAGCACTTGTGTTTTGGAATCAGAGACAACGAAGGTACCACAAACACCCAGACCCGAGACAATGCATAAAAATGTTTTTCTACATTGACCCGTGCGTCCGGGGATAACACCCGAACTTTGATAATAATATCCATATACTTATAAAAGTCAGTTTAAGATATTTTATTGCGTTTAGATGTTTTGTAAAACTGATTGTGTAAATCAAAAAAAATCTCCTACATTGAAAAAAACATAGTTTTATTTCAATGTACGAGCCTTTGTTTTATATTGATTTTGTATATATTTTTCAATTGTAGGTAGTCACCAACTTGGTGTTCAATGTCTAATATTCGCGTAAACCTCAGAAAACAATAAAGTCTCGTACTTCAAAATCAAACGGTTATCGTTATAAATATGTTACAACAACATCATAAATTCAGGTCATAAAAAATGCTACATTCGGCACGTAAGCTCATCCCAAGGGAAATCTACAAACTTTAACTTATTTGATCAAATCATATTAAACAACTATGTAGCTTTACTACAGATATGGATTGCTTGTTCAGTTATATTAAATGGGGGTTTATGATTTGTTACTTTGAACCGTGAGTTTACTAGACGTAAATCTTGCTGAAATAGACAGATATACTCGCGTTCGACACTCACGAATATCGTAGGGGCCCAGCGGTTCAATGAACGGATTTCGTGCTCAACGTTGCAGGTTCGAACCCACTACAGGCAAGTGCCAATAAGCCTTATACTGTACTTGTATGTAATTTATTTTTTATTCTAAGTCATCATTGACAATCGGTGAAGGAAAACATCGTGAGGAAACCTGGATTCCAAAAATTTAAATGTGAAATCACCAAGCCAGCGTGGTAATCAATGCTTATTCCTTCTCTATATGAAAAGAGGCCTGAGCCCAACCGAGGGCCATTTACAGGCCGGAATTATACCCGTGTTGCATCTATAGAATAACTTTGTTTTGGCCACCCTTATCACTTAGGGACATAACAGCCTACGACCTACTCTATATTTCATACAAATCGGGCCAGCCGTTTCGGAGGAGCTTTGAACAAACTCCGCGACACGAGAATTTTATATACAACATGTAACAATACCCCTGTCCGATTCGATCGTGGTACAGTTCATGAACAGACTCGCATAGGCGGCATCTTTGACACAAAGCTGTAGGTAGTGAGTACGTGAATTTTGAGGAGCGGTCATTATTGCTGTTGCCTTGGATCAGTTTTATTTTGATTTAATTATTTTCACTGGGGAAACATAATAATCTCCAATCCATTTAATGGCTACGTATATGTGTTCGCAGTACGATACCGAATAATACTCTTAGGGATCGGACAGGGTTTTTGATACATGTTGTATAAGGTATAATAAAAACAAGTCATACTTACTCAATGAAGTACAATAAATAAATAAATAAATAAATATCTTGGGACATTCTCACACACGGTCATCTGATCCCAAACTAGGCAGAGCCTGTACTATGGTAACCAGACAACTGATAAACATACTTATATATATTTCTAAATACATACATATTATAGATAAATTACACCCAGACACAGAACAAATCATCGTGCTCATCACACAAAGATTTGTCCTGAGTGGGAATCGAACCCACGACCTCCGGCTTAGCAGTCAGGGTCACTAACCACTAGACCAACAGGCCCGCCATACTATTCTTCGACAATAAACCTGAAAATATAAAACAATAGTACTCCAAGTAAATACCAAAATAAACACCCCTATTTTAAATCGGTTCCGTCCTTTCAATTCCGTAACCTTTTAGCCGGATTCAAAAATAGGATAGACCTAGACTATACTCGGCAATCTTGACTTAACCCTGTAATGGAAAATGACAAAATTGTATGTCGCTAAGGTATTTACAACGCCTCCAAATCCCGGATTGACATTATTGGCAATAATATCCAGTAGTTGGGCGGGTTAATAGAAAAGTTAATACCTTTATTTTCTTAGCTTCAGTTTAGCAGAACTTAGGGTGACCACGAATTGGGCCAGTCCCAATTCGTTTAGACAGACAGTCCTGTTTTATTGAAAATAAAATGTACGTATATAAAGTATTATTTTTACTTTTACTTAAAAACTTAATACCATCATCTCCGTGACCTTATCCCATTTATATAGGGTCTTTTCCTTCCATTCATCTCTATTATTCTTCATCGCAGATCCACTCCTTTCTTAATAAACTGAATATATTTACACAATATGGCTCTATGGTTTAATGTACCAGTGACCTTCCTAATCACTTCGGACCCTGACAGCAGGGACGTCACTGTACCACACTTCTTCCCACTATTCTTTGCCTGTAAATATATAAATAAGACTTTTTATCCCGGTTTAGATATAATTTCCCGCCGTTTTGACGTCTTCGTATACTGAGCTGGTACTCGTCTCGATAATTCATGTTGCTCGTTCTTCCTTCATATTTTAAATCGAGAACTTACACTCAGTTTCGTTTCAAGATTAACAATTAATTTGGAAAAAACGTTGAAAAAAGCGAAATGTGAATTAAACTCGTCAGACACTCAGATTACGGCACTTATCTAATCACAGAAATTTAATTTAAAAACGTTAATGCATTAAGAGATCTATATTCAATTACCATCACTTATGTACATGGCATATGCCAAGATCTTTATTTATTTACCACTTATGTATTCCCTATGCCAAATAACGGTTAAATAAGGATCGGTAACAAAATATATAATTTATAATATAAAATATATTATTTAATTCATGAATCGTGTTTCAACTTTTTTCGGCAGTAACTTTGAACTTTATTATACAAGAAATATTGAAATATAAGTGTACTCGTAAATATACAAGAAATATTCAAATATACGTGTAAAAAAATAACCCTACGAGAAAAATACTATCCCGATTTTTTTACCTAAGCCATGGTCGTAGTACACTAGCGTGCTGATCCAAGATGCACCCGGCTTAGGGTACCGTGTGGGCTTGAGATAAACCCCTGTGTTGACCACATCGGACTGTTGCCGTCACAGGCTTACTTTCTCCAATATTATAGGATTCACGGCAAAAGAGATCAGCAAACAACAGGTTATTTTGTTATTTTAAGATATTGGTTTGGACTTTATAGTTTTCTTTTTTCATTTTACGTATAATATAAGTAAGAGAACTTGTTTTTATACTGTTCCAGTGCAGGGTTTCTATTGAACGGCTATTTATAGCCTATTTGCCGGTTAGATATCAAAATCTTTTTTATGCAGTACCTACGAGTCAATATATTTAAAATTATGGAGTGCCATAAAATATTGAGTAGGTATTGAGTATTGACTATGGGTTTCAAAATGTCATTCCAAAAAAAGCTGTTGCTTGCTATTATAGAGATTTGTAATTCTATCCCTATGCTTGTTAACAATTTGTTTATAAATGAACAAACTGTTCTGAATTCGTAGATACGTACGTATGTTCGTAATTTATTGTGGGTGCGATTATTTCTGTCTGGTAAGATAACATAATTCAGTCTCATCCGATAATTAATATTAAAAATCCCCCAGAGAAGTTGACTAAACATGAATAAGTATCACTCTATAAATAGCTTAAGAGGATAATATATAATTATTATCTAATCGATTTTAAATCGTAGTAATTGTTATCGGATGCACTAACAATGAGTGGGTGATTGTACTTCGCGCTTCGCGATTATTCGTATCAAAGTTCAATTCTAACAGATCCCCTAGCCAAGTGACATTTCTACAAGCGTTAACGATGATAGAAATCGCATAGATGAAATTAAATTTATGAAAGTGACAAGTCTAAGTCACGTGACTTATCGAAACAAATGTCATTTCCATACATTTAATGTCATTTAAGCGATTTCTAACATCGTTAACGCTTGTAAAGTGTCACTTGGCTAGGGTGGCTGATCCGCTTTGAACCAAAAACAAATTAAAACAACACACTATCATGTTCGTTAGCATAAACAAATCGACCAAGTGCGAGTCGGACTTGCCCATGAAGGGTTCCATAGCAGCAAGTACCATAACATAAAAGTTCTTGTAGTTGGTTGTGTTGATTGAATGAAAGGTAAATTGTGATTTACGATTTATAACGTATTAAAAATAACTACATATTTACTAGATCTCGTTCAAACCAATTTTCGGTGCAACTTTACATGGTACTTCACATATTTTTTTTGTTTTATCATTCTTTTATTTTAGAAATTACGGGGGGAGGGACATACATTTTACCACTTTGGACGTGTCTGTCGCGCAAACTAATCAGTTTAGAAAAAAAAATATTGGACACCTCAATATCATTTTTGAAGAGCTATCCATAGATACCTCACACGTATGGGTTAGATGAAAAAATGTTTGGGTTTCATTTCTAGGTATGAGGAACCCCAAAAATTTATTGTTATTTTTCTATTTTTGTGTAAAATTGTAGCCACATTATAACGGTGCATGCCCCACACCTTAACTTAAATTCGCTGTACCGAATATCTTAGTAGATTCGTTATTTCACAAAAAGAAAAAAATCGCGTCTAATTTTTTTTCTTTAAGTAAAAACCGGACATAGGAAAACAGAACTTCTTTTGAAGGCATGCAGACTATCTGCATGCCCTCAAAAGAAGTTCTGAATATGTCTTTTATCAGCATAAACTATGACACAAGAGCTTAAACATATTATAAAACAAAAGACATTAGAATTCGGAGGATGCTTCAAACTTCAAACAATTTGCAATGAGACAGACAACTCTAACTAAATCCCACTAACTCACCATCATCGTCAATAATAGATAGATTATCTACATTCCATATCTATTAAATACCATTTAGGTACAAAGTGTTTAAAAATAAAGCGATATTAAATTGTCTTCCGGACTTTTGGAGATTATGCGATTCGTCAGGTCAGAGTACATGTTTGCGTAATCTTATCTATTTGATTGATAACAGGTTTCGGTTTGCGACCTACCTCGAAGACACTAATGGTCGAATACTGAAACATCAATCAGTTTGAGGCCACCGTCAAGTCTCATGCTGTCTCTGTCACTTTAAGGTGAAAAGTAGTGACAGATAGAAATTTAAGACTTGAATGTGTTTTTTTTTTTTGTAAAGATTACTAGCAATGTGGGTCGCACATTACTAGTAATCTCGTTAACCCCTCGTGCTAAGCTAAGATGCTTGTGTTACGAGTGGGTTCACGTGTAATGGGTGAGATTCGAACGCGAAACCACATGATCGTAAGTCCGACGCCCTAGCCAAAATAGTTTGACTTGAACTTATTCGGGAGTAAGACTGCTGTTGGTATTTTAACGTATCAGGAGCAAATTTACCACGATACCTACAACGTAAAGTATATTTGGTTCTTGGATAACCGATTCTCAAACACCAACAAGGCGAGTATCTTCAACAATCTCCAACAGTAGGTAGTTGGAGCAGAGCAATAACCGAATGGTAAATTTTAGGCAGTGAAATCCAAGGCAAAAAAACTATAGTCTATTTTTTTAAGCTTAAGTGCTAGCAGTGATGTTCGTCATTACTAATACTTATAGCTTGTAACCCCTCGTGGTAAGCTTTTTGCTTGTGTTACGAGCAGTTTCACGTCGATAGTGCAATGGGTGCGATTCGAACCCGTCACCACATGATCGCAAGTCTGCCTGCCTGCAATGAACTCGTGATTGCATCTTCTTGACGCAAAAAAGATCAATACTTTTGTTTTAATAATGTCTCCCCATTGAATTATAACGCCTAGAAAACGAGTACGCGCACGAATAGTGAAGCCGTTCAAACTGTGCCATAAGGACACAGTTGGTGGGTCCGTGCCGTCAGTCGTCAAGGTCAACCGCTAGTGTAAGAAGTTTAACTATGTAGGTGTTTTTAATCTATGTCATTGTATCTCCGCGAATGTGTCAACAGTGCCATTGGACTTTGAGCTAAGGATTCAAGTCCACATTGTGTGAACGTACCTATACCTAGGTACCTAATATTTATTGCGTTGATAATGTGTTAATTAACCCGAGGATTTGGACTTTATTCACTGGATTATTACTTATCAGAATAAAAAAAACGGGACTTGTGTAGATAATGAGTTTTGAGGTCAATAAATGGCAATTGGGTCAATCATAATATTATTAAATAGGTACCTACGTCTGTAGCTTATAAACAACTTGCTCATCATTACAAACCTTCGTAAAAACACAAAAATATAGAGAGTTGATTATATAGTCTTATCTGAGCGAGACAACTCGTTGGATAATGACCATCTACAATAGATCCGGTTAATGTTATCATATTTTTCTCGTTTTAAACGGAATTACAATCCACTATGGACCACTATCGTATTTCACCTTTGAACCTGGTTCCAACCGGAGATGCAATCGTTATCAACACTTATCTTCTATTCAAAATAACAATAAAATATCAATTACCAAATAAAACTTTTCTTTTTTTGTAAAATTGTACGTACATTCATCAACAGTAAAACTAGGTAATGAATTGAGTTTTTAACTTTTGGAGTCAAAACTGATCACGAATATAAGGATAAATTTGTTCAGTAGCTGTTTGCCTATTGACTAAGTATTCGGTAAAAGGGAAAAAGGGACTGAACATAACGACATTATACCTATTTATATATCTTTGCGTACTTAGGGGGCTCGTGGCTAAGTGCAAGCCGTACTACGGTTTGACCGATGACAAAGGTCAAGCCGCGCTCGCCGCGTGTGGTCCGTGAATCGGAAAGCACGTTAGGTAAGCCGTTGGTCCCGACTGTCATACAGTGATCTTTGATAGTCGTTAAGTCATTACAATTCTGACAACCAGTCTTACTATGGACTACTGTATTACCTAAATACCTAGCAATAGGTTGTGGAGGTCAGATAAGCAGTCGCTCTATGTAAAATACGGTATTCAGCTAAATCCGGTACGACTGGAAGTTGAATGGTACGCATACCTATACTATATTTAGGTACCACGAACCTGAAACTAAAATATTGAGAGATAAAGATGATTTCCTGTTCCCTTGTTTGTTTCAGGTAATACAGACACTATACTTCATACTCGCCCTCTTAAACGACGCCATCGGCACAAACGCAGTCACGAAAACGCCGCCGCTGATTAGGAAAATCAAAGACCACGTGTTCAGCCTTGCTTTTACAACAGTTGTTTACGTACTAACCACATTTTGGGCACTGTACAATATCGACAAAACTTTCTTATACCACAGCGATGTGGCGGAAAAACAAATTCCTAACTGGTTGAACCATGTTATGCACACATTGATTCTCCCCATCATTCTAATAGAATTATTTATCAGTAATAGAAACTATCCAAGAAGAAAGACTGGCTTGACAATCTTGCTGTGCTCAGCAGACGCGTATTCCACGTACATCCATTATTTATACTTCAAATATGGTATATGGCCTTACCATTTTCTCCACATCTTCAGTTGGACAAGCAAGATACTTATGACTTTATTTAGTGGAGTACTTGGAGTACTGTATTATGTGGTCGGAGAGAAATTTGATAGCTTAAGGTCTAAGAACACGAAGGAACTGAAACATGTGAATGGATTAAAGAGTCATTAATAATATTTTATAATAAAATTTAAGTTTTTTTTTTAATCTCGTGATAAAGTAATGTACCTAATTAATTTAATACAAGCAAAAAGAGGTTCGGGATCTTGAAATTAAAAAATAGTGCTAGAAATATTATTTAATAAAATAAAAAAAATATTTAACATCTATTAAAAAATCTACCTTGTACAACTATACCTAATTATTAAAAACCTAAATTAAATATAAACTTCAGATTCAAACTCTTTCAGTATAAAGTTTAACTCTGCGTCAACTTGATTTCGTTTCCTTTGCCTTTTCTTTTTTCCTATCCACGTAGCTGTCTTCAGATCCATTTCTTCGGCAAATTTTTCATATACCCTGCATAAACTTTTATAAAACATCAAGACCGTAGTGGCACCTTTAAGGTATTGATTAAAAAATTCCTTTGGATCTGTTTGATTTTCCAATTTCACAGCAACATTGTATATGAAAGTACCGTTAAAGCTTTTACAGTACTTCGTAGGTTCAAATGGATCCCTGCATAAAACATTGAGGCTATTTAAGTGGTACAGACAGCATTGGAATTGAGCAAACGAATGCATCTTCTTATGGTCATAACTTTTTGGTTTCTTCTTAATCTTGTCATCTAATTCAAAATGTTTCAACAACACGTGAGCTGCAACCAAACAATCTTCATACTGTACTTTGTTTTTATTCAAAAAGTACTCATTTTCATCTAGGTTCAAAGTTGTCGGTTGTTTCTTTAACTCTTCAACTTTCTTTGCATATTGGTTATTAAATTGAAAATGACCTCTAAAGGTACCTGTTCTTTCATCAACAGCTTCCAACATGACATAGCACATTATGAGACTATGTACATGGCCTAGCGGTACTTCACATTTTTTTACCCAGTATAGTACAGCAATAAAAAACAGTCGGAAATTAGATGGGAGTATTTCTAATAAGTCTAAATCCAATTTCA
Organism: Plusia festucae; assembly: GCA_950381575.1. Taxonomy (NCBI): domain Eukaryota; kingdom Metazoa; phylum Arthropoda; class Insecta; order Lepidoptera; family Noctuidae; genus Plusia; species Plusia festucae. The sequence goes on from OX494434.1 coordinate 13,940,122, forward strand.
TAGACTGACGTTTCAAGAAGTGATGGAAACATGATTTTAATTGCTCCTCTGTTAGCTCACAAAATTTAATATCAAATAGCCGTGGTACACTAAAATCTGTCCCAACATGCAATCTTTTATATCCTGAGTTCTTTTCACGACTAATGTAGACACAATTAGTTTCCGGAAAATCAACTAACAAGTCAAAAGCGTATCTTAATATAGGTAAACAACAGACACAAGAGTCTTCCTCTGTATAATCCTCGGCTTGCGGTGAGCAGATGTGTATGTGGTGTGTATACAGGTTGATATATGTTTTCGGTATATGCTTCTGGCGTATTCCTTCCGCAAACCATTCTGGAACACCAAGTATCAGTTCATCGTTGACTTGTTCGGTTTCTTCCTCATCTTGTTCTTCGTTTTCTGAAGAAGCATCATTGTCAGGTGAATCATTATCATTGTTTTCTTCTTCTTCCAATTTAAAATTCTCTTCAAAGCCCTCAGGTAGCTGCCAGTCTGATTCTGGCGTAGTATCTTCACTCAAATTAAAATACTTTAATGATCTGCAATGTTTACTGTGGTAACCATCAATACTCTTCTTGATAATGGCAAGAACTTTATCCTTTTCCTTTTTCTTTAATCTTCCTAGTATTTTGGCTATTGCACTTTCCAAGCTTTCGTTTTGCAGCCAATGAAATAAACCATGGATACATTTTTGTTGATCATTCGTTTTCTTTTTAGTTTTTGGTAATTTTAACTGTGAGTAGAATTTTCTAAATACCTTCTTCTCTACAAAGTCATTGCCTAGCAGTGTTGCCAATAAAGGCAATAATTCCTCCTTCAATCCACCAAAGTTACGCACCATGTATTGAACTCTATATATTTTACATTCCATTACAAACGTTTTTGTTCCATCAATGTCTACAGGTTTTGGCTTGAAGTCCAAAGTGTTGAAGGGTATGTACAATACATTGTAAATAAAAAAGTCTGAATCGTAGCTCAACACAGGGCAGTTCAGATGCCTAGCCATGGCGGCTAATTCGTCATCAGCCTCGAATTCACAGACAGTGTATGCGACTTTCATATCTGCCACAGCTTCTATAAAAACATCACGAAATAAAAGTGGAAATATTTGAATACTGCCTTGAGTGACTGGGTCCAGTTTAGAAGCACCAAATATTTTCGATCTTAGTCTGCTATAAATAGTCTTCAATTTTCTTCGTTCGTGACTCCCATCGAACAGGACATAGGGAGTAATATTGCATTTTCTAAGATTTTTAAAGAAATTACGGACATAGGATCCGAATTTATCATAGTCCCCACCAAAGGCGGCGAAACTGTTCAGTAATCTGAACAGCTGAGCACATAAACTGTGGCCATCTATCACCAAACAGCAATCATGCAGTAAAAAATCCTGTAGAAATTCTTGCTTTTTCTGATTAATGTAAGTTGTTAAACCTCTAACCCCCATAATATTAGTTTCAATATAAGTTTTAATGTTTTCGTAGGTTATTTCAATTATGTATTTATTTTTATTTCTGATAAGTTTGACAATTTGACAATGACATGTACGTTTCTTAATTTTTCGACAGTCGTTCGGAAAAAGACCCTTGTATTTGTTTTGCCTGCGACATGGATTTTCACGACTGTAATTGTTACATATGTATATATTAATTAATACTGAACAAATACAAAATAATACAACTATAATTCGTGAATTAATAAAATTGAAAACTCCATGAAACGATTTTTTAGAAAAAAAAAACTCACTTCTAATGCTATCATTGAATTTAGCGGTCTTTTAACTTTTTTACTTTGCTTTATTTATTGGTTTGATTGTCAGATCAACTCAAGTGATTTGAGTTTTAATAGTAGTTATTTATATAAACAAAGAAAGAATAATAAATGACATTCTTAAAATACAACTTATCTATTCCTTAGTAAGTTTCAGAACGGAATATCAAAAGTCAACTTGTGTCCCGTCTCCCGCCTCTCTTTGGTTGTTCCGTTGTTGCACCATAACTGTACCGGCCGCGTGTATAAATTTTAGAGCACGTGGGTGCAAAAATATATTGTTTTTATTCAATTAATATCACTTTAAGTGTTTAGAATTGTCGTTACCGACTTAATTGTGTATTTATCTGCAGAAATAAAACAGGTAAGCGTGGAAATCGATTCGTTTGCGCCATTTTAAAAATGCCATGCATGAAGTTTCGAGTTTTCAATAGCCGTTTCTAATTATTTTTCAGTGTTAGAAATGACTGAGGCGAAAGAAGTAGTTGCTGAGACTAATGGGGAGGAGAAGAAGAATGACGAAATTGAGGAAGAAACTGAGTTGGAGAGTGCCATTATACGACAAGTCGAATACTATTTTGGTGAGTAATATACTACAATGATGTCATGAGTCGCCTAGGGAATACTTGGTATTTACTATGTAACATTGCTCTAAGCATTGGTATTAATTGTTTAAGCGATAACAACGGGATACTGCCTTTATTAGTTTGGGAATCAGTGTGCTATTTTTACTGACCCCACTGTACAATTAATATGTATACTCATCTTGTGTTTTGTTGATTTGCTCTTTGAAAGAAACTTGTACTTTTTGAAAGAAATAAATTATAATTATTTATGCCTTATTTTCTTACGGAAGTGTCACAAGTGTCCTCTGTCACTTTATTTATATACAGGATGTTCTTAATGTACACAGTTACCCTGAGGTGACATTGGCCAATTCCTGTCTGTTAATTATTATTAATATATCACCCATAAACATCATCAGATAACATATAACTAAAGTATTCCATTCCAGGGTAGCAAGTTTATGTACAATATTCTTGTGGTATATAGTCTGAATTAATAACATATTTCATGTTTTAGGTGACTTAAACCTCCCCCGTGACAAGTTTCTCCGTGAACAAGTGCAGCTTGATGATGGGTGGGTCCCAATTGAGATCCTCATCAGATTTAACCGTCTTGCCAAGATGTCTAAAGACCCAGAAGTTATTGCTAAAGCACTTAACAAGTCTACAAATGGTCTTTTGGAGGTTAGTATAATTTTACTGCTACATATCAACTAATTCTGTTCTGTGAGAAGGATAATATCACTTCTTTATGTCATCTAATGTATAAAATTCTTGTATTGCAATGTTTATTACCAAACTCCTCCATAATGACTTAAATTTTATTAATTGTTGGTTAATTAATAAACTTAACCAACACATACTATCTCAAGGTTGTAAATATTGACAGACACATGTTAGAGAGTCTAAGCTAATTACATTGTTTACACACGGAAGGGGACCAACTAACCCTGGGTTCTGTCACAATTTCTGATCTTTAAATTTGAATGTTCCAGATATCAGAGGATAACAAAAAAGTCAGAAGGAGTCCAGAAGTGCCTATTCCGGAGATGAATGAGGAACGCAGAAAGGAGCTCAGCAACCGGACTATATATGCTAAAGGTTTCCCTAAAGACTCCACATTGGATGACCTGCTGAAATACTTCAAACAGTTTGAAGAAGTTGAAAATATTATCATGAGGAAATACCAGGAAAGGTCTACCAAGAAGAGGCTTTTCAAAGGATCTGTGTTTGCCACTTTCAAGACTAAGGAACAGGTAATTTTTTTATAATAATAATTTGAATGTTATTTATGTGAAAATACTCCCATCTTATTATTGGAGTATTTGTTTTATGGGCCTATCACACTAATGATAGAAAAGCAAAAGTTTGCGAGAGTGTGTGTATGTTTACCTCTTCAAACAAAATAGCTGTATCAATTTTGATAAAATTTGGTATGGTAAATTTTCCTTACTTGTTAATATTTTAATTGGACTTGTTGGAGATGAATCCTACAAATCCAGGATCATGAAAATAGGTCCACCTTTTCTTGAGTTTTAAGTGTTTAAACCCAACTTTGATTTATATATAAAGGTTGTAAAACATTGCCCTCATCATATTAGGATATTAGGTCAGGTATACTAAATTAGTGGGTTATTTCAACAACACAGTACTAAATATAAAGTTACAACTAATGATCATACTACACAACTTATTATTTCAAACAAATATATTTATATAAAGTTAAATTTTCACATTCCAGGCTGAGAAATTCATTGAAAACAAACCATATAAACATGAGGACAATGAACTGTTGATTCTTTGGCAAGATGACTACATACTGCAGAAACAAGAAGAGTATGCTAACAAGAGGGAACAGAAAGACAAGAAGAATAAAGTAAAGGATAAGGAAGTGAGTATAATAAAGTTTTTGTTTCTTGGATGATGTACGAAATAAAACTCGGAGTGACTGCATAACGGAAATGAGACTGTCTTAATTATAATGAAATGTCTAATGATATTGTACAAGATTGTCATTGCCGAAATAAGAATATAATATTAATGTAATTAAAGAGCGCGCGTGATACGTGTCTATATCGCGTTGATCAGCTGACTGCCAGTCGGCCTGTGCAGTGCCAGTAGTTTTATTTTATAAATAAAAAATACTTCAAACTATAACGAATTCTAAAAACGACACACTAATTAATTTTATAATGAGCTAGTTACAAGCATTCCAATATTGCTAATTTGACAGAGATAGCAATAATGTTTTGTGATGTCAATATTTAATTTTCCATACTAGTCTGGGGCTGCCCCGTACAAGTCGTCGTTTTGCGAAAAAGGGATAGAGCATGCGTCATCAACTAACTTTAAAAGCTTATTACTTATATAATTGTGTATATTTTTGTTATTTTTTCACAATTTTTCTTCAATTTACGACTATTTTTAGAAACATTTATCAGAAATAATTTTTTCGATAGTAGTCAAATACCCACATGGCCTGCGCCCGCACCTCTCCCGCGCAGCCTTTGTTGTGACGTCAGTGATGACTCGTTGACTGCCCGAACAGTTATCAACATGCTTTGATAGTTAACTGCTGGAAAATAATTACTTGTGTTATTCATATAGGTTGAAAAGGAAGAATTCAAGCTGCCAACTGGTACAGTACTGCACTTCAGTGAGGGAACGGACCAGATGAAGAGAGAGGATGTTAAAGAGGCGCTCGCTACATTAGGTGAGAAAATACATTTCATAATGCCTATAATTCCAAACTAACTTAAGAGCTAAATAGTCTGTCACAGAGCATCAGGATACTTAGATTTTTTTAAGCTATTGCATAGATGCTTGTGTTACGAGTGGGTTCACGTCGGTAGTGTAATGGGTGATATTACCCGCAACCACATGATCGCAAGTCCGACGCTTATAAAAATATCTAAACTCGAAAGGTAAAAATAAAATAGTAATTATTAATTTCGTTTCAGTTTGCATGATTATAGACTATATTGATTACAAAATATAAAAGTTAAAATCTATTATTCGTTAGTTAGCTGGATAATAAACAAATTGACAATATAAGTATGTATGTAAGTAAGTAACTATGGCCACAATTCACCTTAGTAAAATCTAGTGGTTAGTGACTCTGACTGCTAAGCCAGAGGTTGTGGGTTCGATTCCCACCCAGGACAAATCTTTGTGTGATGAGCATAATCATTTGTTCTGTGTCTGGGTGTTATTTATCTTTATTATGTATGTATTTAATTATGTTTATCAGTTTCACAGTACAGGCTCTGCTTAGTTTGGGATCAGACAGCCGTGTGTGAGCTGTCCCAAGATATTATTATTATATCTGATTGTGTATGTATTTTTGCCATTTTAGGTGCTGATATAGCATACATTGACTTCAAAGTTGGTGACAAGGAAGGCTGGGTGCGTCTCACGAAGGAGAACACAGCAAAGGGTATCGCAGAAAAAATGACTGACAACAAACTGAAGATTGCTGAAGCTGATGTAGTATTTAAAGTTTTAGAGGGTGAAGAAGAAAAATTATATCTAGAGAAGACTGTTGAAGAAATGTCTAAAAGACGAAAAAATATGAAGAACTTTAAGAATAATAAAGGAAGGAAAGGTGGAAACAAGTACCATGGTAAGAAACGGAAGCATGACCATGAAGACCACAGTCCACAAAAGAAAGTTAAAGCTGACAGTTAGTTATAGATGGCGCTAAAATAGGATAGCTTATGCTTCCCCATAGACTTTCATGTTTGCTTATAAGTGTATTGAATTGTTAATGAATCGAAACTGTTAAACAGAAGTTTCATTTGTTACTTAAAACATTTATTATTAAATTTTATCTTGTAAGACTTAGTTTTTTCTTTTATTTTTAGACTAGCTGCGCCCCGCGATGCTACCCGCGGTATATAATAACTTAGTATGTTAATTTAGGTTGTTAGCTACCTCCTAAAAAAAATTCATTACTATTGGTCGAGCCATTTGAGCGTGACGAACATATACACACATACAAACTTTCGCCTTTATTATTCACTTAGACGTGTATTGATGTTCATATGATAGATTAAAATTTCCTCAATATTTGACTCGAACCATATTCGTAGTTTTACCTTGCTCATTGTATCATGGGCTATTTTATCCTGTTCATCTGTAAATAATAGTATGTAGTGTTATGATTTCACAATTTTGGGACCAAATACTCCGATATGGATCCATAAAATAATAATTTTATGTACTCTGTGGTCAGTCGGTACCATAGTTGGTCTGTACAAAACAGAAATAATCGACCACTCGTCGTTATTCAGTAACTTACTTCCATACTTACTTCGTAAACGCTCGCTGTCAGTCAAGGTTAATAATATAATCTGTGGCGTAAAATTATTGATCGGCGCAGAAATCGGAGCACAGAGTACATTTTACATAGCACAGAGTACGTTTTACATTCGGCGTTTCAAACAAGTGATTACCTTCTGTCTGGTTTCAAATACGAAACCAATTTGTTTTTGTACCTGTTGTGAAGTGCGACGTATCCATAATATTTACATATTATCATGCACGAGGGAGTTGAAACTTGTGAGATTATCGCTCCCAGAATATCAGAAAAGCTTGTGATTGGAGAAGAAAAGGACGCTAAATACGAGCTTTCAATTAATGTTGGAAACATGAAGTCTGGTGAAGACTTAATGTTGCCTTCACCGGTTGTGCAGCAAGAAATAGATGGTGAGCAAAATGGGTGTCATTTTCCAAATTTACTCAAAGAGGAGCTTGAGCAAAATAATGCTCCTCCAATTGTACACAGCGATGAAAACAAGGACAATAAGACGTCCTGTTCCTTGGTAGAAACAGATTCTTTAGAAGAAGAATTACTGATCCCAGAAGTTGTTGAAGATTTTTGTGATCAACCAAATAACACAGCTCGAGATGAATTTAATGAACAGCAAGTTGTGTCTCTTCTTACTTCTGTTGAAATAAAAGTGGCAGAAGAAGAAGCTAAAACAGATCAAGACAATGCTCCAAAGAGTACTTCCGATGTAGAAAAATTAGAAACAGTACCTGTAGAAGATATTGTTGACCAAGAAGAGTCTATAGTTGGTTCTCTAACAGAAGAATTTGATGAAACAGAATCAGAAACTGAACTTAGTGTTACTTCTATTAATCAAGAATTAATACCAGAACATACTGAAAATGGTAGAACTATTCATGATGCTAAAAAAGAGGATATAACTACTTCCTCAAACCAAAATCTAGAAGAAGCTGATGCAATTCCTTTTGCTAAAGAAGATCTAGAAAATAATGAAGTGATTACTTCGGCTGAAGTAGATGACGAAGTGATTCCTTCGGCTAAAGAAGATGATGAAGTGGTTCCTTCAGCTGAAGAAGATGGTGAAGTGATTCCTTCAGCTAAAGAAGATGATGAAGTGATTGCTGCAGCTAAAGAAGATGAAGAAGATGCTGCTGAAAGAGAAGAATGTGAATGTGCCGGCTCAAATAACAAGGCAGAATCTGTCTTTGATGACGATGAAACTTCTAACAGTGAGGTAGATGATATGAGGTGTCCATCTAATATGGAATTATATTTTTTATATTTCAAAGGCAAAGTCACTTTCCTACATCCAAGCACAATCTAAATGCAAGAATTCTACAACAATAATTTGATACGAATGATCTCTTTACACATTTTACTATAAAGAATTTTTATGAATATTTTAGAAATTAGCAAATTTTTATATGTGTATAAAATTAGTATTTTATGGATGTTTTTTTGATGCAGGATGAGGAAAATTCTTCATCATGCAGGGCAATGAAGGGTAGAGACTATTATAGTCATTATCAAAGATATAAGAAGAAGGAACCCTATTCTTTGTATCCGTTGGGAAAAGTTATGTTGCCTAGAGGATTTCTATTACATTTTCGTGCGTCGACACGCAGAGAAATTATAAATATGAAAAGGGAATATATAAGAGATGCTCTACTGCCTTTAGGTAAGCAATGAAAATGATTAAGTACTCCCACGTAGATCAGTACCGAAAATGGACGCGTTAGCCAAAAAAGTGTCTACCTACATTATAAGCAAAATGAATCAAAATACTTTTGCTACTGGTTACCTGCTCAGATTAGACACATTTCCCAATTTTCTTATTTCGGACAGAAGTATTATCAATTATCAATTTTATTATAGGTGCAGAAATAGCATTTATAGACTACCAAAGAGGCCAACTTTGTGGATGGGTGCGTTTTCAAGAATCTTGTCCGGCAATTAAAATCCTAAAACAAATGGAAAATAATACAATTCTTATCAAAACTGTGTACATGGAATTCAGCAAGGTGCCAAAGAAGGATGAAGTCAGATACTTAAACAAAGCAGGAAAGGAAATGTCTAAGCTAAGAAAAAAGAAAGTCTGCTTAGATAAGAAAATCAAACTAAAGAAAAAAAAGATTTTAAAACATTCTCAACTTAATGACACTGAAGTTAATTAAGGTCAAAGTGATTGTAGCATTCAGACAATCACATCAAAGAAAACAAGAGCTTTTATTACAAAGTGGTAAGGTTGATAATTATAATTAATTATGTAATTACTAGATGTCATAATGACTGGTCCATCATAACTTTTTGGGTCAATGCCAATAAAGTTTGTATGCATAACGCACGAATATTTACTCATCCAAAGATAAAATCTAGAATTAAGAAAGTTAGCTTTAATTAAATGGTAGGTAGGTAATCAATGCAAATACACTCATTTGAAAATAGACTTGAAATGGAAATGACGTATTATATCCAATATTTGTTAACTTATTTTTAATAAATTGCGCGTATTCTTAATCATAATCAAAGTGAGAAGAATCGATGACAAATTTTACATTACTTTTTACTAGCTAAAATAATCTTTTTATTTTTATTGATATGAGGCTGTGTCACTGTAACACGTAATTGCGAATTATCGCGGATAAAACGTTTGGATTTAGATTAAATAAGTTAAGAAGTAGATTAGGGAAATAAAAAAATACCCTTTAAAAAAAGGGTACAAAGCGTGCCAAAAAATTATAGGTACGTATAACTCGTGCGCGATAAGTTGGGACCTGCTAGGAATGCGACTTCCCCGATGGCGCCCGTATTGTACCGTTCGCAATACTATTTTATACTAGGGTGCGATTATCCTTTAAATAGTATTGCGAACGGTACAATACGGGCGCCATCGGGGAAGTGCAGGGAAAGCGGGCGGGCGAGTCGCATTCCTAGCAGGTCCCAACTTATCGCGCACGAGTTATACATACTCATAAACAACAAAAACCCTCCGTCGTCGGGTAAAAAAACGCGAGTATTCAATCGCGAGATTTAGTCAAAATATGAACGTAATTTCGTGTATATATATTAAGTATATTAAATAAGCATAACACATATGTTTCATGTGTACTAAGTTTGTGGCTTTAAATGCACAGTCTGAACTGGCAAAAAGTTTTTTTTGCCTTTTTCGAAGCTAGTAGTTTATATTAGACCTATGATTTTTACCCTAATAGTTTCAGTGATGGATAGAGCTTTATAGATAGCATTTACTATTCAGAATGGAAATTAACATTACCATACAATCGTAATCATCAAATCGTAACTTCAGAATATGAAAATGGACATTTCGATGTGGATATATTATATAGCATAAGGTTTATTTTCCTTTGGATTGTTTAAGTTCTATTGTCTTGTCGTGCTGTGAATCCTGTGATCAAGGCCCGGACAGTTATTCTATGAGAAAGCTATTTTATTTGCAATAGTAGAACTTTTACAAGTTTCCAATCTAGGGCCATATTTGACGTAATGACTTATATATTTAAATGTTTAAATTTTTATTAATGTTATTCAAAATTGTCTGAATGTGATAGTGTGAGACACCTTAAAAGTCGACAGGGTGTTGAGGGTGGGTGGCATCCTGTAATTGAATAAATTTAGGTAAATATTACGTGTTACTATGCGTCTTTGCACGTGTCAGCCATCTGCGCATGGCAATATTGATGTATGAATATTTTAGATAGGTTCACCTTGAACAGTGGATTTAACATTGTACCATCATCTGCATTGATTATATTATATGTTGGCAACATGTAAGATAAAGATCTTATTTTGTGTGTAACGGATATATAATGTGCCAATCTCAACAACATGATATACTATTATATTGATTTATCGGAATGGAGTTGTAATAAATACTTATGTAAAATGACTAAAAATAAAGGATGGAATAGATGAAAGGTCTTTATTTTATTGTATTTAGTATCTACCTTTGCCGACCTTTGTTGTCGAGTGGCGTATACATCGGTTTTCAAGGTGTCGCCAGCTCGGAAGTCCCGGGTTCGATCCCCGGACGGGTTAACTTAGAAAAAACACTTTTCTACATGGTCTGGGTCTGATTATACACACAAGTGCTTTAGTTACTTTGGATTCGGAGCAAAGTAATGGGATGTTGTCTACATTTATTTTATTTTTACCTGCATCGAAACTCATCCACACTAAATTAGATAAAGAATACCGGCCTATAAATTTCTCACTGCTGGCAACAGGCCTCACAGAAAGATCGGTGAAATTAACACCCAAAAAGAATATAAGACACTACGTTTGTTAAGAAACGTAGTGGTATTCTAAGTGGTAATGGTTCCTTCTCTTCATTCACACTAAGTAGGTACCTATATCCAAAGGCAAATAGCTAACTATTATGTCCAGAACTCCAGATCGACCCATTCTTGTCCCCATTGCGATGCTATTGTTAGTCGGGCTAGGTATTTGCCTATGCAACGCGGTCACCCCAATTAAGTATTGTACAAATGACCTTGATAACTACACTTACCACGAAACACTAAAGGATCATGAACTAACGTGCTTAATACGACTTTTTAAATTTTATAGAGTAGGTACATTAAATTCAAGTGATTTAAGTACATAATAATTCTGCTCAGAATTGAATAATTCCATCTCTTTTAACTTTGGAAAAATGAGCGCAAATTTATGCTTAAAACTAGCTGACCCAGCAAACATTGTTCTGCCATATTAAAAAAAACTGCGGGGGCCACCCCTAACACTTAAGGTTATGAAAAATAGATGTTGTCCGATTCTCAGACCTTTTACCACTGAAATTTAGTTGTCAATTCACTCTGAGAAAAAATTATAATATGAGAGTTGCACTAAAAATTAAAAAGATGTCACTGCTACGATCGAGAAACAAATAAAACGAAAAAAAATGGGTGAAAACTGTATAAAGAGCGAGAGAAAGCCTGCCGGCAAGAAAAAATATGGGCGAAAACGGAATAAAGAGTGAGAGAAAGGAGGTCGGCAAAAAAAAATCCGTAATCCGTGATGTTCGCTGGTTGAGAGGTGACAACGGTAGACACCTGGCGGAGATAACTGATCGATTGGTAGTTGTTATAGAACGTCAACGGTTCAAGATTAATTTAAATTGAAAACATAAATATAATTTATCGTAGTACAATTATTATATTCGTTGGAATCTTGCGACCCTATTGCGGATCTGTGAGCGTAGAAGAATGAGAATTTGAAGTTGTATGTATTTTTAATGTTAAATCATAATAACAATAAAAATATAACAGCAATATATGGTGGAGGGCCAGCCCTATCATTTAGGAGTGTGAAAAATAGATGTTGTCCGATTCGCAGACATTCGGTCGAGCCATTTCGGAGGAGTTTAATTACAAACACCGTGACACGACAACTTTTTATATTAGATTATAATACATGTTATTACTTCTTGGAACGAGAAAAATTATTAATTTTACAAGAAAATATTTGGAACAAAAATAGGAGATTGCATAAAACTATCTTTGTAAATGCTCCTCGTCTTTATTTATCTTGAGTTTGACTTTGACAGTAACAGTTGGTCTCGAGCGTAGATAGAGAGTCTCGAGAATCGAGATTTGTCATGAAACAATGGTTTGAGTTTGATCACGCTATTTCATTTAGTTGTGGGATGTTTATGAATTAAATTGATTATAACCAATGTGCCTTCCTTAAACATAAAGGTGTATCTAATATATTGTAAATAAAATGAAGCCCGAGCAAGATGGAGATGCTGAAAATGCTGCTCCTGTTACCGGCGACGTGATAGGAGATACCGCATACAGTGAACGTTTTGTCCTAAAAATTTTACTAAAACTCGCTAACTTAGACACCCTTAAAGATGAAATAAAAGACAAAGCTTTTGAAGATGACCTGTGCATACTGTGGGACATGACTGCCGAGAAAGATGTTGTGTTATTTCTTCAGAAACACGATGTATTGAAGTTGTTCAACTTCGCACTACCAGTTATCGAAATTCCGAGAATCATTGAAATTATTGTGGGTATTATTGGGAACATGTGCTGCCAAAAAGAAGTAGTGAATGTCCTAACAAGGATGGAGGGTTTACTAGCCATTTTAATAGACTACATAAACACTGACGATAGTTTGGTCCTGCTGCAGCTGCTACGATTGGTCAGCGCCTGTTTGTTCTTAGCAGACGACAGTGAACTTGAGATTTGGATTGATCTGTTCACGAAAATCGACTACTCAAATGCCTTATACTTCATATTAAGGAATTCCTCTAACAAAGAACTGTTGGTAACAGCTTTAGAGAACTTTAACACAGTGTGTTCATATTGTAACACTGAGCAGTTGAGAACTAAGTTTTTTACTCATTTTATTATTACTGAGGCTCTGGACTCACTAATCATAGCTTTCACTGAATTGACAGTCAACCAGAAAGACCGTTTCATCAAAGGAGACTTGGAAAGAATGCTTGTTATAAGTCTTCAGATAGCTCTAAACCTTGTGGGCTTTGAGAAGTCTTCCGATATCTATATAAACTGTACACAAAATGTTTTGACTATGATAAATGTAATATTGAGCTATTATGAGAACAAATTGGTGAACCACAAAGAAATTGAAACGGATTTAGTGGATATTGTTGAATCTACTAATACTATTGTCCAAGTACTGCAAGATACCTGTGATCCAGATAAATATGTGGAACTGGGGCACAGCATATGGAAAGCTACATGTTCTATCATAAAATCTGATAAGAACGGCTCATCTTTTGAAGAAAATGACAAGGAAGAATTAAAAGAGTTTGTTTTTAAAATGAAACCTGCATTGGCTATGTTGATATGTAATTATTTATCAAAATGTAGTGATGAGAACTTGTTGAAAGTACTGGACCATATTGGATCTGATTACGAGGATATCATAGCTTTGCTTAAAGACGAGGCTTTGAAAACAACAGTGTGTAACAGAGCAGTTAACTATAGAACTAGATTAAAAGACAATGTTGATTCATAATAAATACTATTTTTATAATGTATTTGTTTTGATTTTGTAAATTATATTTAAAAAACTACTAGTGTTGTGCTATATAGCAATAATTAGATCCTTTGCCCATTCTAAGATAACAAATGTAAAATAAACACTGCCCATTGCCCAATAAAGCTATTAACTAAATACCTTGGACTTATTTTGTTTAGTAAAATTAGCACTTATAGTTTTATATAGCTGCCGTATCCGCGCAGGACGAACGTAACTTGGCCAGTTAGATGGGCACAGATGATGACTTTTTGGTTGTCATGCAGGTCGCGGGGAATGAGGAAGCACCATTCCGAGCGCGCGATTGGTGCGCCAGTCGACCTTTGCCAATGACAAGTAATATAAGCGACTATTTTTTTGTTGCAATACTTGTGTATCTTAATCTGAGGTGTGTAAACTATTAGCGAACTTACCGCCTCTACGCTAAAACCGGCGATGTAGTATATCTTATTTATTTGAAATTAGCCCTTATTGACACATTTATAAGAAATTAATTCTAATATTTGATTTTAACGTTTGATTTCTCAAAACTAAGTAATTTATTGAACACTATTATGGTGACACAGGTCAATTCTCATTTAGGTGGACAATAAAAGCGAGTTTATTTCAAGGAGTTAAGGTTGACTTTGTAACAGTATTTTCACTGGTAGAGAAATACTTAGTTTTTATCATCAAGTTTGATCTAGACTGGTTTTATAGTTAATCATTTATTTACTTACCGAACTCATTTATTTACCGAAAACATAATTATGGGGTATTTTTTTTCAATAATACCTTTTCTGGGCACTAATGTTGTCTACGAACTTTGATAAGTTTTTTATGTGTTTGGTGAAGAATGGTGTTCTTTGTACGTATGTAATCAGACTGAATCCACAAACCTTTGCTAAAACTTAGACAGCTTTTGAATAATCAGGAACCAATCATGTTCAGGGTAAAAAGAAACCACAATATGTATATAGGATTATATATTTTTTTACACATTATGAAGCAACATTTACATTACCATAAACGAGTTTTACACCGTCGCGTGCGCTCCGGACTAAAACTATTCGAATGTAACAGTACATAATAACAAAACAAAGCTCATACATTCACATCTGTCATACTGCTCACAATGATATGCTCCTCACATAAAAAACGACACAATACTGAAAAGGAAAAAGGAGATTAATAAATTTACATATATTAAATGTACTTATATACTAACTAACCACGAGCCTACGTAGCCCACGACAGGGCAAAAAACGCACGAACTTTTTAAATATCAATTTGTATATAGTTTACATAATATATCGTTAGAGATAATAAAAACAGGATAAAGACTAGACTTTACACTGATCAACGACAAATTGGCTAACAGCAACATATCGCTCGGTAGCGCCCGCGCAGGCGACTATAACTAAAACGCCGCCATGACAGCTGCAACTGATCGAATATAAAATAAAACAAAAACACGTGTGACCGATATCCGTCGCCCGCAACGACACGCACCATAACATACATATAAACGTTACATGTTACCTACTCAATAAGTTACATAAATAATTTGAATTTAAAACGATTCTTAGGCTTCTGAATAACATAATTATAGCATGTAGTACCATGACAAAACCCAGTTTCGCTACGCACAGTAGTCTAAGTAGCGACCATGTCTGCTCCATTCACATTTACAATTCAATCGTGAACATTTTATTGATGTATCCTTATTCTAGAAGGAACTGAGCCTATGGCTCTAGAGGCAACAACGCGCATTTTATATTGAACCGACCATAAATCGTCCAAATCGCTATCTTAAACTAACCTCCTCCAAAAATACCTTATAAATATTAAAAGTTAGAATGTCTATTACCGAACGATATAATATTTGTGTGGGTATACATAACGACATTCACAACTTCACATAATATATAAACACATTACTCAGGTACATGTGAACATTTTTACATAACAATCCGTACGGGGCCTCGAATATGTGCGAGTGAATTGTAAAGAGAGTGTTGGTACATGGTCAGGTAGTTAGAAGACTGCATAAAAATAATATTTACAAATAAATCGTAGCGGAAAAAGCCGCGGGTGACACGAACGAAGGTAACACTTTGTACCATCAGTTATGTTGGCGTACTGTACCTACACGAGTAGCCGACTGTACATCCTGCCTGCATTGCTTCGATTTGGTGAAGAATTGTCGAGGGTAGCGGACGTGTATGTAACTCAATCAATTAATGAATAATATTGAATCTATTTTTAACATTTAACGCACTGCGCAATTAATTTGAGAATTGTAAGAGCATAGCCATTTTTACATACGACGCGTGCGATCCGACAATTCAACACAAAAATTAAATTAAATAATTTCGAAAATTCAACTTCGCTTCGATAAAAACTAATTCACTTACGTTTCGTCGGTAAAAATACAATATTTGTAAAATACCTTTACATACATTTATGTAGGAAAGAAATACATCCGGATAATATAAATCCGGTGTTTAGAATAAGCCAATTCGTTTCTGGTCCGATTTTGGCACATCACGTTCGACATACGTAATAAATAATACTATTCTGACTGCGAACGATGGCAGTGTCGAGATGAACCTTATCTCTTTCACAGAAGAGTGAAAATTGAATGACAATCGTCGCCTAGTTTTGTTAAACGGTGATAAATACTATATTTGTTCAAAATCACGATTTCAATGCGATATACATCGCCATGTGTGACGTAAGCATCGCAACAAGAACAATAATCATTCTACGATAAAAACTCTTTGGTACATTTTTGTGAGCAACGACAGCGTAACTGAGTATATCCTTACAAGCGATTATGAACCTTAGCGACACCAAAATACTGTTGCTTGGACCTTATCCACGTTACAAGTCGTACAAAGTAAAATATATTCCTCACAATGAGATATCGATGTCCCGTGACAAGCCGATGACGTCATCACTGGAATGTTCGCATCGACAGCGTCCCACCGCACGGCTGATCCCCACAAATACATATTGCTCTCATAATAAGCGTATTTATCCATTAAGAGTAGGTACGATACATTCAAAATTTTTGTACTTACACAATCTAAACACGAGTAAATATTTTAACAACCTACATTCCCCGTCTTCGTTGTCTTGAACGGACAGCTTGAATAGTAAAGGGTACGGGGTCCACACAGAGAACATTGTAGAATAAATATTAGGAATACATGTTCAGTCTATGGCGCGTGGTCAATACACCACGCAGTGTCGTGATGTATTGACTACACTACACTCGTGTCACGGGGAAGGGACAGTTGTACAGCTATCGTGAAGCTAAGAGATTTCTGCTCGCCTACGCGCCGGAGAAGCCGTACACCTCCAGCACGCGGATCTCGAAGTCCCCGCTGGGACACAGCGGCGGGTTGTTGAAGGTCGAGCAGCGATCCGTCTTGCCGAACCTTATGTTCTCGTCCATCCAGATCGCCTGCCCGTCTCTGTAACATAACGTACAATGAACTTCACATTCAAAACAGTCCTGATGTAACTTGGCACATCTAGAAAGAGTTATAGATATCGCTGTTTCTATCGCACACCCTGTCCGGTCATATTTGTATCTCACTCCAACTAACTTATATCTCTTTTTAGTAATGCCAAGTTACATTGAGCATACCTAAAATGAATGAACGAAATGAGGTTATCCTATTACATGTGATGATAACACATCAAATGGTTACCGATGGACACTCTCTTCTTCCCACTTTATTTTGGAAGTAACATGCAAAAACAGTCATTCAGCTACAACACATACAAAAGGAATTTGGTTGAGGTTAAGTATGATTGGGCCACACAACACCAGTCGACATACCCTCCACCGATAGTAATCATAGTGTTATCAGCGGCCATGAAGAGGGAGTTGGCATGAGGGGTGCGGGCTTCGGCCTCGCCCTCCACTCTGGCGTCTTCCTGCAGACATCCCACCCAGGGATACTTGGCCCGCAGTGGATGCAAGCTGTAATATAAATATAACCAAGTAATAACTGACCCTCCTCCGATTGTGATCATCTTGGAATCCGCAGCCATGAACAGTTCAGACCCGTGTGCGACCCGTTCTTCTCCCTTGCCGTCGTTGCCGGCCGTACATCCCACCCAGGGGTACTTGGCGCGCTCCGGGTAAAGGCTGCAAGCGATAAAGGGTTGATGCATGCTATGATATGTACAGGGTTAATATGGGGTCTGTTTTACACACTATTGTAAAATTGTTTCAAGTAAATTGGAGTTTTAATAGGATTAAGTCAGTTTTAACGGGGTCAACTCATGTTATTGGATTTATTTACATTTACATAAAATAGTTTCAGTTTACTCTGCCAGGTACAATTTTCCAACAAAGCATATTTTGGGTATTAAATAATACCTATTTTCCCTGCAGGGTATATTGAACCTTAAAGGGTCTAAAGGACTGTTATACTTTTCGCAATAGTGCAAATAAGATAATGTAAAAGCAAATGATGTCATTTTTAAAACATTTAAACGAACAAAGGGATAACTAACAACACAAATATTATAAATAAAAAAGCTATTACAAATCAGTATAGTAAATAAAATTACTTATTATATACAAATAGTAAGAAAAACACACATGATAAAAAGCGAATTAATAAAATAATCATATTTAAGAGCTTAAAACTCTTTCAATATATTTTATGTTATAATAAAATATGTTTTTTTATTTTATTTTAAGTCATTAAATATAACATTCACAAATACTAATAAGACACACAAGAATAAAACAACATTAATAGCCGCATTTACCCGAAGACCTTTAAACGTGACATATAATAAATAAAGCAACAAAATAATAAGTTCCTACAAGAACATAATACATACATAAAAATAATAATCAGAATTCCTAAAGTATAATAACAAAAGCCACAAAAAAAAATACACAAAACCAAATATATGTAGACAAACCTATAATAAATTACTACAAATCTTTTATCTTTTCACTACTAACAAAACCAATACGTGAGATAATTTAAATATTTGAACAAATTAAAAAAAAAAAATTCTTCAACATTGAACGGTATCCAGCCATTTACCAAAGTTGCCAGACTGTTCTATCTTGTGATAAAACATCGCCCAAATGTTACTAAGTGCAATGATGCCGGGTCTATTCCGAGAGGTCTATGGTTACCTGAAGAGGAATGTCTCCCCGGTGCCGAAGTAAGCCTGGCGGTTGCCGCGTTCGTCCTTCTGGTTGCGCTCGAACCACCGAGTCGAACAGTATGCGCCGAACACCTGGAATATTGCGATGGAAAATTAGACTCTATATATTCGTATAAGGTATATTTTAGGATTTTCAAGTCACTGTAATTGACACCGAATTTTGTGAATACATGATCAAAATAGTTCTTGTGTGATCAGTTGATTTTTATTAAATATATGATTTGTTACGATTGCTATGGTATTTCAATAGGCGTTCCAAAATCATAGGTTGGAGGGTTGACTATGAAATATTTAACAATGGAAAAAGTTATTTATCCTGAGTAACACTTGGTAGACTTAATCCGGTAACACTGGAAGCCGACCCCAACATAGCTTGGGAAAAGGCTAGGCAGAAGAGAAGAGAGACTCCAGTAGATAAGGTTAATAAAATTTTCTCTAACGTCAACTATAATAAAAAATATCTTGGGTCAGCCCACCCACGGCCATCTGACCCCAAACTAGGCAGAGCCTGGACTATAGCAACCTGATAAACATACTTATATATTTTTAAATACATACATATTATAGATAAATAATTAAATAACATCCAGACACAGCACTAATGGTCGTGCTCATCACACAAAGATTTGTCCTGGGTGGGAATCGAACCCACGACCTATGGCTTAGTCTCTCAGTCTTAGTCAGGGTCACTAACCACTAGACCAACAGGCCACTAGACCAACTACATAAATGAAATTGAAAAAAAAATACTCACTTCGTTGTTACATGTCTTGATCATCAGCAACGTCGGCTCATGATGTTCAACTCGCACGTAGAAAGTGGTCAGCGAGCAACCATGCTCCTCCGTGGTGTATAGCAACACTGGCTGGTACATCGTGATGCGCACCGGCAACCACGACCATAGAGTGAATAGCTGGAAGTTTGACACATATTATAGATGGCACTTTAATAGATTTGTTAGTCTATGGTCGTCTAGATTGATGAGTTTACTGATGCTAATCTAACAATCTACTTCTGGCTAATTATGACTTCTAATAAAATAACTAACATCAATTAAAGACATACATTAACTATAGAAAGAAGTTTGTCAAGTTAATTTCTTATTACGCCATTTTTTTCAAATGGCGTTTTGTTTTATGCGTGAATTTAATATAAAATAAAACGCAGCAGTAGAATAATTAATTTGATAATATCTTTGGTAAAATTTTGGTGATTGATAAAGATAAAAAATAATTATTTATTGATTGTATTTATTCAGTTGGTAACATCTTAATGACGTCACAGTTAGTTGTGTTGTATTAGTGAACGTGTACAAGTGACTAGTGCATTAAAGTGCGCAGTCTAAACAATAAACAAGTACAGTTCTACTAGATATTGTGAAAGTGCAATATCGCAGTACTACTTATTTCTATACTATTTCAGTCGAAGATATTTATTACAAAAAGGCCCTTTGTATGTCTCTAAAACAAAAAAATATTCTCACATGCTTTAGAGACATGTGAATTTTTTTAATAATATTATTTTTACATTCAGAACTTTGATTGCCTTTTTCCCTACACGACAACACATTTTCTATAAGAGTAGAAAATAATTATTTTGTAAAATAAGTAAGTTCACGAAGATAATAATTTCAATACTGCCAAATATTTCCCAATTCTCGTCCTTATGACAAAATACTTACGTTATATTGCACTCTCACGGAAACGTGAACAAATAATGACATTTCATGCAACATTAAATTATATCAAATAAAACAGTTATTCAGCTCAGATTTGAGCCAACTCCACAACATCGAGAAAGCAAAAGAAAGCGTTTTTACATTGTTAGAAGGTAGTTTATTTTCTACACAAGATTTTTTAAGATGGAGGATATTTTAAGATTATTCATGCTTTAAGAAAATTCCTTTATCAAGTGTCGTCGGGGATTCGTAAAAGCGTGTGTAAACTGTCTCACATATATGATAAATAACTAAGTAACTTTGGGGTTACTATACGACAAAAGGATTTTTAATATAAGGATTAAGTATAAAAAATTTCTTATTGTCTAAACACAAAAAACAACTATTTCAAACTACTAACTTACAGACATAACTGCATTTTCTCGTAATTCAGTTGGTACCTTTAAAAAGGTGAATATTTTGGAAAAACACAACTATTTTGGGAACTAAGTAAATTTAATAATATATAGAAAAAAAAAACTATTATCTAAACTAAAAATCTATGAGATAATTCAAATTTAATTCTTCCGCTAATCGTAAGTTAAGCTAAAACATCTAGTTTTTCTTTAAATGAGAACTATTTGCACATTTCAAGTTGTGAAAATGGCCTATTTTTAATTTTTATAAAAAGAAAATTTTGCTTTTCTTAAAGAAATATTATTCTAGTTTATCTATAATGATAATAGCACTGACACATGATGATAGCACTTATATAATGATTTTAATGTAATTTCGTTAAGTATAATTAACACATAATAATGTGTTTTTATATTTCATGGGTCTTGGATTTGCCTTTGAGCAATACCATAGCAAATCAATCTACCATTTATTTATTTTCAATAACATTACTATGAGCATCTATAAACAATACAATAAAGCTGTAGTTTTAATGTTTAAATATCCAAGATTAAAAAAAATATAGCACAATATTATGATAGCTTAAGTTTTGAAGAAGCAATTTATAAAAAAGTTTCAATTCAGCCGTAAATCCATCATAATTTAACCTGCTTTTTCTGATTATATTATATGATCAACAGTCAATAATAGATGTCTAAGTTTGAACAACAATAATAAACCTAAATATACAATAGATGTGTCTAAAAATATACCTACCTACACGTGATGCTAAGCACTATATAGGTGCAGCTACATACAGTGACAATGTGTTGTGTTCATGCAAGTTTAGGGTTCCGCAGGTGTGTAAAAAATCCCGAACCTCAGTATTGAATCTCGATCTTATTTTTTTATAATTGAAGGACATCTCTACATAGAAGTGTCTTAATATGGGACAGTTTAATACAATTTCATATTTTTTTAATATGCAAGAGTCAATTTCTATTGTTGTATGTGGAACCTGATTTTTTCAACGATTCTCTAAGTTCTCCTTTTTGCGGCTTATATTATTTACATCGAGAGCAAAAAAAACCTGTATTATTATCTCCACATAAGTAAAATACCACGTGGAGTTCAGTAACTAATTTATATGTGTACAAGTATACCTAAATTTGAATCAAAAGAAAAAATATTATTAATAAAAAAACATCGATTTCAGGATTATGGAACATTATTAATTTTACAAAGTTACTGAAATAAGATACTTAATCTCTATAACAAATTTACCGAAAAAAGACAAAAAAAATCCTATATACCCCAGGTACCTACGGAACCCACTAAAGAAAAGGATCTACAAAATGTGCTTAAAATAAATAAAGTACTACATCAAGTGCCACCACGACAACTATATCCCTCGTAATAGTGAACAGAGTTGTTCCGTCAAACCTTATGCCTTAGGTCTGATGCGTGGTGATGTTGATCCTTGAATACAGCGTTAGGGAATGGGAACCACAGGGCCAGATGGTGGGACCGTGGGCTCTGCGAACACCGATGACCACGGTGGGGTAATGATACTAGTGATCAAATGTTTCTCACTCATCATTGGGTTACGGGTGGACGGACTAGTTCTTAAAATATGTCGATTTAACATTTGGACCACAAAAGTTATAGTATTGGCACTTTACAAAATAAACACGTAAACAACAAAAACAGACGCACATCAGCCGTCATGCACACTAGCTTACACGTACTTACCATAGAAAACGCAAATAAAATGTCAAATTAAAAACAAGCTTAATACTTAAACTTGATTCTTCCAAAGCGTAGCTCCGAAAGAATAAAAAATAAATAAAACACCTAGTGACAAGCGGTGCATCTAAACATCGATATAATGTCGCAAGCTCTCAATAGGGGCGACACTTATATTTGGTGACTTAATACTTGTATCTTACTTCACTCTGGTCTAGAATCTGCGACCTGATCGCTTGGATTGGGAAAACGCCCATCGATAGGGCGCGCGGGCCCGGCGAATGTGAGCCCTAACGGGAAAATCGTCACACAGTTAGCACTCACACAAAACAATCGATAACATGCGACCTTCACATCACTATTGTCGATATTCTCTCAACATCACAGTTAATTTCTCAAGCTATGTCCAATTGTTATGGCATTTTGTACAACTTCATCGACTCTTGGGAGCCTCAAACAAATACCACGCGCATGCCATCTGTCAATAGCATTGACATGTTTTATAATAGTAAAGGAAATATATTTTACATAAAGGAGACACACTTAAAACAATGAGAGAAACATGAATAAATCAGACATTCAAAGCGAATGATATGAATGTTCGATATCCTTCATTCGTCTTAAATTATTAATGACAATTAAAATAGAATTGTATGATCACATCGACGTACACAACAATATAGTCCATTCACAGATGTTGGCTACACAGACCGAACATAACATAAGGGTGGCGTCGACAAACGAAAGATTATGTATCGTACATCAGATATTATATTTATTGGACAGTCGAATTTGTATAATCCGATGTATAGTTAGTCGTGTTAGGGTTGCAATCGAATGAATTTAATGATAAATAAAAGCCAAAGCCACGCCTAAGTCGTCGTAGTACAATACCATTTGTTTGCAAGTTTCCTCAGACATTCTCTGCGAACCAAGTAAAATAAACCGATATACAAATATATTCTTTATATATTTGTGGATGTGCAGTGTGTAGTTAGGATATAATCATCGTGACTGTTAGCATTAAAGCTACCCGTAAGCGGACAGATACCTATACGTGGCTTACATTTAACTTACTGAAAAACATATATTAACCATTTGAATAATAATAGAATAAATTAGGCCTCCAATTTAAGTGATATATAAAGGCTGCATTTATAAAACACGTATATAGGTTCTAATATTAAGCCCTGAAGAAATTTTCCAAAATTTTCCTCCCATTCTAAGCATCGTAACATCACGATCAATACATAAGAGTTTAAACATAGAATATAATGAAGCTATATCACATAATAATTATATATATCCGGACCAACAAACACCTGTCAAATACATAAGTAGGAGTACATGAGTGTGTACTGTTTGGAGTTTGTACTCACCTCACGAATAGTCAGTGTGTGGGACATCATTTGAATGTTGACTTGGGACTGGCTGGTGGGCAGGTTGTCCGAGGACCGGGAGCGCACCAGGCGGGAGCCCGTGATCACCTGCTTAGACTTGAGGGTCATCTCAGTCTTGATGAACACCCGCGATATGTACTGTGAACTGTGGAACACTGATCAGTATATTGAACAACATTCTACTCAATAATGCAGTGTAAGAACTTCTCATACACTGAAAACTGGGTTCAGCCGATCGATTCCGAAAATGACCAAACTCACCTCACCTCTCACACTCACTTCACTGCTTACATCACTTGTACTTTTCACCGTATTCTGAAACTGCACTCAAGTTCAAGTGATGTCGAAATCTCAGGTGAAAAGTTTAGAGGTGGGCTTAGACGGGTCTAGCTTTAGTAACATCAAATAAACCTTAATTTCGGAATACGAAATCTAGTTTTCACCGACGAATTCGCCGTGACTTTGTCTAATGTATTTTCGGAATCGACGGGCAGGAAACAAATGAAAATTAAAGATCATATTAAAACGCAAATATAATAACTATGATACAGTTATACGGTAAATAGATGCTTTGTTTAAATATTTATCAGTTGTAAATTTAATTCAAAGAAAAAAGGAGAAAACGCTCCCAGAACAAAAACCATGTAAGCAGGATTAAAAACAAAACAAAGCACAAATTGCACCCAACATCGGTATAATTCACGTATTAACATAGGAAATCTAATCCGACCCAAATTCAGTATTCATCCCATTTGCATACTCTGATTGAGGCAAATTCATTACGTATTCAGCTTGTACACCTTTAAATAAAACCTCTAATGAACAGACTGAAATCTTTTACAAAGTTACTAAAATAAGAAATTTAAATAATTTTCTGCTGATGAAGTATATTTCGTTTCGAATACATTTTCGTAACTTTTCAAAGTAGCTAAGTGCCTGAAGTTTTCTGAGCGACAATTTGCGAACACGTAGCAACGAGTAATATTTTGAAACAAAGTTTGTAGAACTGTTATTTGTATATTTTTTATTAATGGGAACAAACTGTTATGGTTGGAAATTTCAACCAAGTACACTGTACCAGATATAACAGTTCCTGGGGAAAATAATGCTGCGCGATGGATGTTCTTATACTGAATCATGATGATTTCAGAAGACAGTAGGGTTATACACGAGAAGAATAGACTGGATGGAAGAAAAATGGACTACTTTTGTGACTCGAGGTTACCTTAATAGTAGGAAAAGCAGATAAGGTCGAAACTTCCTAGCGGAAACCACTTAAGTGCTTCTTCCTTTTTTGTACAATTACCGTGTACCGCAATTTAAAAATTGTTTTTATTCCAACCCTAAGTAACCAGTGAAGTATATGAACATGATGGTTACGATTGATTGGTATACCTTAAAGCCCTTATACTGAAAGCGGTCCTGAGCAGCTTGGTCGGCGACGCAGGCATGTTCCTGCAGAACTTGTCGATGGCGTGGTCGACGCCATTTTTAGTCGCTTCGGCGTACCATTCCGAGTTCTGGTTCGAAGCGTGCTTGTTGAACAGAATGAGGATCGCGAGTGCCACTCTGTAGAATACCTGGGGATAATAAAGTTATAAAATGCAGTAAATTGTTTATTTAAGCTGTTATTCCATCGTTGAATCGTCTTGAGATTTACTCAATCGGAATGATGAGTTGATGTTATTAGAATATTCGGATGAACGCAGCTCTTGAGTTCATAATTCCAGTTGGGTTATTTATTAGTTCAGTTCAGTGATTCTCACGCAATTAAACAACGTCTTTGATACTCTTTCATTTTACAGCGAATTATTTCAATTAGGTGGAATGGTATTAACAGAATGGATAAAGAAATGACTACTACAGTCTTCTACTACAATCCTTTAACATTTTGACGTTGGATTCTCACCTTCAAGCTTCATCTCAATTCACCCTATTTATACTAATCATATCTACTGAATAATAATAACTTTTGATATGGGTTTTCAGAATACTTTAATTGAACGAAATCCGGGATTGTCAAACGTATTTTTGGGGCACAGAACTATGAACTTAAGTGGATGATCACCTTAAAGACTCGGCTTACAAATTGTTACACCTGGCAGGTTATATACTGTGATATCTTAGTACATACCTTGATCCCCTCATGGAAGAAGCAGTCGAGGACCCTGACGAGGTGCGGGAAGGGCAGCGCGGCCAGGATCCACCACTGCCAGTCGGCGTAGATCCGCTCGGGGCCGATCGCTCCCGACAGCCGCGACAGATGCTGCGCCGCTGACTTCTGCAAACAATCCATCACACTGTACGGAAACTGTATTGTTTTTTTAAAAGGGTTGGGTTCACGTCGATAGTGCAATGGGTGGGTTTCGAACTACGTAATCGCAAGTCCGACGTCCTATCCATGAGGCCGTTTCAAATTAAGTAGTTTTTAGCCAGATTTACGTTTAGATATCTTTTATTAAAGTCGGTTTTAATTAATCTTGACAGCACAAGTAAAAACGGCAGGAAGATGGAGACGCTTTAACCCGCTAATCTAGATGGATGGTGATGATAATATAATTATTAATTATTTCATAATTTCTGTTTATGTATTTAGGGCACGTAGTAAAATTACCTTTCGAGGTTATGTTAGAAATTTTATTGCACATTTTTTAAGGATACGAATGCGAATATATCGATATAAGCGAAGATAAATAGGAATAAGAAGAAACCGCTTTCCTTACTTACCATCAAGATGAAATCACACAACCTTTAAGGATTGTACTGAATGACCACAAACAATGACTCAGTTCTGATGCAACCACTGGCACAAATATCAACTTGCTATTAACATTTACTTGTATCGAATAAATCGATTAAAGTTCAAGAGTACCGATCGATTTTTAGCTTGATGGTCGTTCACCTCTATGTTTATTATTGAGTCGATAAATAGTGGTGTGCCCTTCGTGATATCGTTATCGACGGCTTATTGTTAGACTGCTTGCACGTGATGTGTGAAATAGAATCAGTCACGCTAATTATATTAGTAGCATGATTCGCAGCGTTCCTGGTTATATTTTTACTATGGTTTTTTTATTTTTAAGAAGTCACATAGGGTTGTATTGTTTTTTTTTTTTTTCGTAATCGTATTTTCTGAAGTGACTCGCAGATATAGCAAGTCAAATTTTGGATGACGACACTAAAGTACTATGTAAATAAACGTAAAATGTTTCATTCGAGTATTTATTTAGAACATAATTAATTCAGAGTTTATCTCATTCGTTATAAAGCCCTTTGACCCTACAGTCCTAATGAATTGCGTAAAGTAAATGAAAGGTAGCCTGAACAAATAACCAACGGATAAGCTTATTTGATACACATGAACGGTTTAAATTAATTATTTTCAAATACATTTATTTGTGTTCTTGTCCGATCCGTCGTTACTTGAGTTCCACCTCGACTGTAAGTTTGCTGGTATACAATATCGCCTTATAAATGTCCCACAGCTGGGCTAAGACCTCTTCCCATATTCTGAACTCGTGCTCATTGCGGGCCAACCCGCCGATTTCAGATTCCAGTTTTTGGAATCCAGGTTTCCTCACGATTTTTCCGTCACTGGTGTCTTAATCATTATGAGGGTACATATAACTTTAAAAAGTCACATTAGTACTTTCCTGGGTTCGAACATGCAACCATGTACATACGAATCCGGTTATTGAATCGCTAGGCCACCGCGAATTATTTGTTTGCTGGTATATTATTTCCTAAATATGTTATTGGGTTTTCCGCTCCCTTCATTCTTAGAACCAACCCAATTCTTGGAATCGTGGAACTTCCCCAACATATTAGAAGTACGCACGTCAACTCACGTATCTAAATTGTATAGGGGTTTAATTACAAACTGTGTTACACTACGTGGTACCTGGCGGTGGCTTACTGGCTCTAATATATTTACGTCATTTAAAAGGGAATACCTAAACGTCGCGTCGCGTGCTACTGTTATGGACTCATGCGCTCGATAACGCCACTTCTAGTGGAGCAGCACGCGATGTCTTTTTGTTAAAGGGAAGAACACACTAACGCTTCTGTTATCTATTAGTCTACTGAATAAATAAATGAGACTTTCCTACTGGTTTACTGTGCGCCTTAGGCCTAGTTTTTTAATCCCGAGTTAACTCGACTAATGGTTAAATATGCTAACGAATGGTTGTAAAATTGTTAGTCTATCAAATGGTCAAATAAGTTGGAGAGTTAATTATTTAACCATTTGTTAGAATAAAAATTGACGAATAAAGTCGTTCTACCGAAGTTTGAAACCATTAGTTAGGATAATTAACCAGTTGAACTTAACTAGGGATAAAAAACTGTTTTACTGTAATAATACCGGCTTGTAATTATCTCACTGTTGTATTAAGTTCTCTTCGTATATTGAGAAGGAACGAGCATTGTTCAATACGATTTCAATTTTTTTTTCATGTGGTAATCCAGGTTTACCGTATCAGAGATGTCTTAAAGTAAATGAAGGAAAAAAAACATGTAAGGCAAGCACCTATTTCTCACATATGTAAATAAGGAAAGAACATTGATCAACAACCATCCTTACTGCGGGATGGAACGTCTTATTAAAACAATTTCGTGCCATTTCTGCTTAAATTATACATAGCTAGTGGTCCCGCCGCGGCTTCGCATACACAGAAACCTTCTTTTTGAATCATTGTATCATGACTGTGTAAAAGACGCATGTGTATCTAAGACGGGAGCATCTTTGTTTCTATGTAACAATTATCGTTTGTTGAAAAACTAGTCACTGTCACTGGACGAACACACGCAAAGTATGTAAAGACCTTAAGGAATAATTTAAAAGGCAGATTTATTATTCCGATTGTGAAACAAAGTGAACAACTGTACACGCAACAGCCGATATGAAAACCAAATGTTTTCTACGGTAGACTTTATGTAACTTATACGAAAAGGGTTTCTTAATTGTTTTGTTTAGTAAATAATGTAAATATGCGTGCGATACAGATAGAAAGAGTTCTCACTTTATTTTATTCACGTGAATAACTTGAAACAAGTTTAGGGACCGACTAAGTAATATACGCTACATAAGTAAGTACTACGAATGTTTTTCTACAAAATTGTACCCTAAAATTGACTGCACAGAGTTTTTACTGTATCTAGTAATATTTTGTGTATCTTTTGTACAAATGTTTTCAAAGCTTTATCTAAAATGTTAATGACTATTTTAATAATATATTTTCCTTACATTGTTATATGATTAAAAAATATATGTTTTCTCTTATTCCCTTGGTGATGTAGTACCTACTAACCGAAGTACTTATTTGTAAATGTTGAAGTTTGTGATGTTGTACCTAAAAGATTGCAAAGCATCGTAATAAGAGATCTTGACAATAATGTCGTCACAAAATATAGATACAGTTACAAACCTGTTTGTACCTACAATATGTATAACAGTTTATTGAACTGCAATTAACGTAGTTATGCATAATTGAATCACTTACCTATATCTAGAGATAAAACATAGCTGCGCTGATAAACGGTCGGTGTAAAAATGCTTATTTTCCCATAATATTTTAGAGAATATTGGAAGTATTTTCAAATAATTTCACAAAATCAGATAGTTAACAGCTATGCCATAAAATGAAAATAGAATTGTAAAGAAAAATAGATCTAACTACGTAGAATTTAGGGTTTTTATTTGAAATGTCAACTTACGGCATGTTTCTTAGCGATCTGCATAACAGTCTTCCATGTTACTTCGTTGAGTAGTTTCGTTTGAGTTATAAACATTTTTTCCTTGGACGCCACCAAGCTCGCCATGCAGTGGTAGCATTCTTCCTCTGTTAACAAAGAAAATAACACGATTATATAAACTTTTTAAAGCCGGTATAAAAGTACAATACTTATAGTCTTTAACGACACCACAATACTTTATCAAGCTGTTCCTCGCGACTTTATCTGCGTATTTTAGTTCCCTCGTGAATTATGCTGTCATAAACACAATTATTTTCTTAAATCCGATAGGTAATTTGGGAGATTAGCGCGTCTAAAAACACAAAAGCTTTCGATATTTTATATACGTAATTACATAGTAGATATAGATTCAAGTTGAAAAAAAATTGCCACAGAATCATTTTCTACGGAAAGTTTGAAAAGGTGCTCAAAACTAGGCCATTCGAAGTTTATCAACCAGTAGAGGTGGCAAGATCAATATGAGTTCCCCAGGACTGTGGGCCCCATGCACCCCAAGCCCATCGCTGAGCAAGGCGTGGCTTCATACTTTTCAATCTTAATCTAACTGACACACCATGTAATAGAAATTCCTTCTGAAATCCTATCTACAGGTAAGATTATGTTCTACGTAGCTAAGATTATAAGCCTTCCCATTCAATACATATGTATTGGATAAACGTTGATATATAAGTTCATGTGTTTTGGCTCAACTGCCAAATGTTCGGCTGCACGGATCTAAAAGCAGTTATGGCACTGTTAGTTATGGCCGTAAAGTAGTTACGATATTTAATTGTGTCATGATTATTTTGAAAATGGTTTAGGGAATGCGAAACGATTTGGTCTGCAATCATAGTTATTTGTAAATGTTTGAATGAGGTATAGTTATTTGTAGTTTAAAGTGGGTCGTATTCTTAAAATAGTTTTCATCTTTTAATCGATGTTCCAAATTCCATATGGAATATTGGTTTCTGCTTTAGATATTCAAGCCTTTATCTGCTGAAAAAATGTAGTAAGAAAAATATTAGTGTTTTCTTGCAGGTCCTTATTTCTCAGTTACGGCGGTTAAGTTTAATTAATTATTGGTAATATGGTAATTACGGAGGAATTTAGGTGGTCTGACTGCGGTCGCGGTTGCTATAGCCACGGGGTGCGGTCTGGTAGAATCCGTGGTCAAAACTACTGTTGATTATATAGCGTAAACCACAATAATTATACTTTGTAAATGGTTTGAATTCCTCCATTACCTTCGCACATAAAAAATTGTCTGATTTATTTCAGGGTGTGGCAAAAAGTGTAAAGGATAGACAGGATAAAGTGAGGCCCAGACTAAAAAACAGAGATTCCATGTGAATATTTCAATAAAAGGTCGTCGACAAAACATGTCTATATGTGTATTATAAACAGTATCCACGGAAAAAAGGCTTCATTAATATGCATCTCACATTTCCATGAAAATTAATATTATGTGCGTTTTAAGAAAATATAACTATGTATTTAATTAATCTCGACAGTTGTCAACGCAATTACATAAAACACTCAAAGTAAATCGTACAACACAAACATTAAAACCATTCAGCTTAATAGCAACGTCACCTCAATCCCGCATTCCTGCACAACCCTCGTTTACTTCACGGGACAACGATTACGAAATTAAAATAAAACAATAGCTGGAAACTCCAGCCAATCGGGATGTGGAAATGTTTGTTCTAGTGTTGTTTATTCGGGGGATTGGAGTATCAATCCCGCAGAAATAATTTCAAAAGCTAATATTCACGGAGGCAGAAAGTTAATTGGAAAGATTGTTATCAGGTTTCGAAATGATGAATGTATTGAAATGGAGGGGAATAATAACGTAAAGAAAATTTATATGTACGCAATAATTATCGAGAAATAATTGAATTATTTGAAAGCCTTGTGCCAATATATTTTAGCGATTATTCAACTTAGCACCAGATAGTAATTCCGTTGCAAAATATTTTGAGCAGTTACTATGTCAGTAGTAAAAAAAAATATCAGAGTTGTATTCAGCCATTATAATCTCATAACGGGATACGTGGGACTTCCTGCGATCCCCCATCACTAGTTCAGTACTTATACATGACAAATTGAGAGTCGTCCAATTTGCAATCGACGCCGGAATATACAAGCACCCTAGAGACTGGCATCGGTTTCCAATAACGTATGTACGTTCAATCTATTGCGGGACGTATTCATATACAAATGTAAAGTTATTGGGAAATAGAGTTATGTGCTTCGTGTACTGCAAAAATTGGGTTTTTACTGTCGTTTTTTTTTATAGGGGACTATGACGAAATTGACATGTATATTAGAAACTCTACTGTGCATAGGTACATGTAACAGTGTTACGTTTTTTGAAGCATTGCCATACACAAGAAAATATCAGCGCATTTGCATTCTGCATCCCATCATAAACAAGGCCTATAGCAGTTATAAATAAACTTTTTACTGAACTTTAAATAAAGAGGGTCTATCTTCAAACTAATAAAAGGTAAGAATCAAAGTAATGTCATGTGCAGTGTCCCGTTAATAAGATAAAACTCAAGAATCAAAAATTGGGTCGGCTAACCCCTGAAACAGTTCCTCTTATAGAATTACGAAATATAAACAAATAACAAACTAAAAAAAGAAACTTCATTAGTAAACAAATTGAGTGCAATAATGATAAAAAATGCTCTTAAATGTTGTATTAGTCAGATTAAGTTGCTGAAACGTAAATAATGGGTAGCGTGGATCGAACACAAATCGTTCCACTAACGACCAAACGATTGTAATTAATAGCCGCAGAACGGAGCTCTTTGAATTATTTATCGACATGAATACATTCCGTTTTATTGTTTAGGCATATAAGTTTAATGAGGGCTTTTACTCCTTTCGACAAATTTAGATTTAGTTTAGTTTTTGTCCATTTTCTCAACCATTTTTTGTTTGTGATAAGGAACATGAAATGGTTGCGCGTTTAAGGCTGCTTAGCTGTATGCATCCATTTTACACCATCAAAAGACAGGTCAGATTTTGCCAAAGGAAATCCTATAAGCGTGAATGAGAGCTTATAAATTATCCAAAGGTATATACAAATTTAAATAACATAGGTAGTTCACCAATGCACTTCACCTGCAATCAACTTCTTAGAGCAGGAAAGAAAAGTTAATGCAGTTTATAATATATTTGTGACTTCTTCTACTTAATATTGTTGTCTTAGCTGAATCCACTAGTTTCATGTTCCCTTTACAGGAGACCAAATAGGAACGCTTTTGGTCTTCCTGGTCAACCTTGCCTTCTTTACTCCTACATAACCAGTTCAGAGTAAACAAACAGCGAGCCCGTAAAATTCGGTACACTGCCGGACAAGTTTACTGAACCGCTCCCTACAGTATAGTGACACTAGCGAGCGTCGTGAAACATTACCAACACTATCTGTTTACGTAGCATACATTACAGAAGGTACATTTTGTGATGAATTGCCGGCCATCGCTGGGGTTCCAAACTGGTTCCGACTCTCATCACACGCTGAGCTATGACCGTTCAGCACGGATGTGACGCATATTTCCCCTAACATTATAGAAATTATTGTAGTTCGTTTTTATTTTGTTTTATGCATCGCATGTGGCGTGAATAAATGCATTTTGTTTCTTTCTTTTTTCTTTCTATGAATATTATTGTATGAATTTGTAATTAAGACGAATGCAAATAGATATTTAGAGATTCGTGTGTTTCTTCTCACATAAAGCATCTATAATTCAAGTAGCATTTGACTCCTCGATATACGAAAACAAACCATAAGTGAAAAAAAGTAGGTATTATTCGCCCAAAATTAAGATGTTCCATATTCACATTTGACATACATTTCGATACATAATTTTAATTAACTGTTATACCTTCTGTTATTATTTACTTGTGTGTAAGGTGTACCACGTGTCAACACAGGTGTTTGGTAATGGAGCGGTGTGGCGGTGCGGCTGCGGTCGGCTAATTAATTTAATTAACTGTTCGAAAGACCTGCTTGTAACGCGGATTGTGATTCGTCTTAGCGTCATGATTTGCTAATGGTGTTGAGACTGATTTATTAAGTTTGAGATCTTCATTATCTTGAGTAGTTGACGACTTTGGTTAATTATGTTTTAGTTTAGTTGGAGAAAGATTATGTATAACGTTATGTATGTTTTGACTAGTTTTATATTACATTGGATTTATAGATCTACTAGCTGACCTGGCAAACATTTTTTCACCATATTTAAATAATTATGTAGACGGAAATTCACCTTTATCACCTAGGGGTATAAAAATAGCCTACAACCTATCAACTTATTCCAAGACCTACTACAAGACCTACTACAGCGCGTTATTCCGCGGGGCGCGGCTAGTATATGCATACAGGATTATTTTTAAGGAGTGCGTATATTCAACGAGGTTTTCAGGTGCATAAAACTAAACAAGTTGCCACAATTAACATAGGTCGAAATATTAAAATGGAAAATGAACTTTTCTCACAAAGGGATATGACTGTATGAAAGTATGGTATGAAAAGATGATTTCGACCTATGTTTATTATTTCAATTTTAAGATTTCGATCTATGTTTATTGACTCTGAGAACACGAGGATAAACTTTCAAACATCGTTTATGTTTCTAAAACATTTGCATAGATTAATGTTATTGATTTATAATTTATAATTAAAATAAAATATAAATGTAATGTAAATAAAACATTTGAACCACCGGAGGTTCAACAATTCGGATACTTAGTTCCATCAAGCACCAGATTTTCCGTCCAACACAAATTGTCTAGCAATTGGCCATTACTTAACCTACATAAGAAAGCTTTTAATATCCAACAGTGTAACACAATTACTGGTTCCCAACTGAACGCTAAGTGGGTAGCGCCACAAGGATAAATGTATTAGCCGAGGTGATGGGCAAAGGGAGCTGTGATTAGGTTATGAAGGGGAAAATGGCATCTCAATATTGCGAGTTTCATGTAGAATTCTAAGGAAATTGATCGTTCAAGTTTATGGATAGAATTTATTTTAGTCTTTGTATTCGTTGAGATGTTTTAGGAAATCAAAAGACAGCTATCAATAACTGAACACATTATGAGTACTACTGAGGATGGGTATACAAGTAGAACGAAACCGAATAAGAGATGAATGTATTATAATTGTCTGAAAGATAATATGAGAAAGAGGAGAAGAGGAGTGGATGACGCGATGACTAGTAATAAAGAAGAATGGAAGGAAAATACGCATTGCGCCCACCCCATATGAATAGGATAAAGGCAGGGAGAAGAAAAGAGAGCTTTCAATCCATTAAAGTAATTATAAAAGAGGGTTATTATATCTAATTATTTGACCCTTTGACAAACAAAACACATTTTATCGGAATTTGAAACCCTTCGACATACTTCGTGATATATTCCAATAATTTTGATTTAAAAGCTAAACTACCGAATGATTTATATGCGACCACCTCTGAGATATGCCCCGTATACCCTATCCATCTTATCTACAAGAGTATAATCGATCCACAATTGCCGGATATATAGCGTAAAAAGCGATCACATCTTGTACATTACCAGCTGTTTTATACATTACCTGTAAAAAAATTAAATAAATATTAATATGCTGTTCAAATATACAAAAAAAAAGAACTAAGAACCTTGCTTTTTTCTAACCTACTCGTTATTAGCCTATCATGTATAATTAAAATTTTGGAATACGTTCAAATACTGTTCTAAGACCAAGCTTCCTTTAGGCTGAATATCGATCTTGCAGCTAAGTAAGCGGTACTACATCATGAATAAGTAGTTGCACGAACACTTCAGTGTGAGCTTGCTACCTTGTTTCAGCGCATTCACCCCGTGACCGCTTATGTAACATTCAAGTTCTATGTCTGACAGTAGCCATGTGGAGGTTGTTTATTGAACTGAAGGTTTGCTTTATTATTTATTGCAGCTGAAAATACCTTTGTTATGAAAGGGATATAAACCACAAATTTAATTGTTCCTTCTCCAAATATTGGTTTCTTGTGGCGGTAATATTTATTAGATTTACGAAAGTCAAGTTTAAAAGAGAAAAGTGATGTTATAGAATGAGTTCTTATGAATGTCTTTTTGCGTTTTGAATAATTATTTCAATAAAACATAATTACTTAAAAATTTGTTTCAGTTACCTAGACAGAACCACAGAACTGATCTGACTTACAAAATATATTTTGTGTACTTTATCGAGTGACCCTAACACAATTATTTCACACTACCATCCTTGTTAACTGGCCAACTCCTACACGAGATAACAAGAATCCAACAGCTACGTGCACACGAAGAAAAATAAAAGCAAAACACCCATAATAATTGCAGTTTTAAAACGCATCTCACTCCAATTAACCAAGAATCAGTGCAAATGGCACGGCTTGGAAAGCTAACGTAAATAAACACAATTTTGGCAGTCATTTCGTCTCTACGGCACACGAAATGGGCCATTATCATCGCTTTGAGACCATTACTAGAGGTGAAGTGTTCTCGTTTACCGGCGTAACTTATTTACGGCTTGAACCAAGTAAAACATTACAGCAAGTCAGCTTTTTTACCCCTGACATAAAACAGGGGTGCTAATAGTTAAATTTGTGTATCTGTGTAATTTCTGAATTATAAGCTATTTCTTTCCTTATTGAGGGCTGATTTTTTTATTATTAGATAAATTTTATTCGAGGATTTAAATTGATATTATTGTGTGTTAAATTCCAAAATATTAATTGAATATTAAATTGGAAAATGGAAAAATAAATATAAACAATTTAATTTTTAGTCTTGATTATGTTAGCATAATTTAAATAGTATTAAGTAAATGAATCTTATGCGTGGATTATGATAAGCAAACAAATAAATAAAAAAATCGATATGAATTCTTCTTTTATTGCTTTAGTTCCATTTTTCTTTCTTGTATTTTTTTAGTCTACTGCGTAATCTAACGGTGTTGTCGGTGCCAAAAATTAACAAACACTGTCAAAACAAGATGCGGTCAGCAATTTCGAGAGATCGTAAATCGTAATGTTTTTTCGAAGACAAATATTTGTCTCTTTTGTTTCAGTCGTTAAAGAATTATTGTTATGATCATTTTTGTTTATATAATTATGCATTTTACATAGAAAAAAATAAAGACATTTATTGCTACAAAAAAAACTGTTAATACTAACAACAGTTTTACAAAAAGATAATAGCAATAGGAGATGGTTCA